>CM076606.1:52252500-57252500 GCA_038502835.1 Octonoba sinensis
TTCTTCTATTCTTTTCAATAAGTTTGCTATTCTGAAAAGATGTGATATTTAACCAACAAGCATAAAAATTCATTAAGCTCGACAATGTTCCATTTTCACATCCTGCAAAAATGTTAGTTTGGAAAGAAAAATAAATCCTTGCCGGATGATCCAGAGGCGTATGCTGGGAAATAAATTGTGTATGTTAATCGTGTAAGTTAATGTAAAATAAAAAATTCAGTTATTTTAGTTTTAACTAGCGGTACCCACACGGCTATGCACGTGTTAAAAAATGAAAAGACCAGTCAATTCGCCATTGTGTATGTAGCTATAACTTTTTAAAGTGTAAATTATGTTATTTTATTAAAATGCATTCCACATTATTAAAAATTAGCTGTCGATAGCAATCAACCAGCGATCCTACACATTTAAGCATTTTTTTTTTACAAAACACACAATAAAAAATAAAAAACCGAAAGAAAGAAACGAAACAAAACAAAACGAAAAAGAAAATGCATTTTTTTTTGTTTGTTTAGTTCAAGTGCCCATACAAAAAGGACGATTATGGTCCATTAGAATAGTTTTAATTAATACATCTTTAGTATAATTAGTTTTTATCTATTATTCATTGTCAGCAAAACAGAAAGACGAAATTTTGTAGCTTGCTGAAACTAACAGCAGCAAGAAAAGCTTTGAAATCGGAAAAACCTTTCATCAGAGCCCAAATAGGCAAATAACATGTTTGCTAATTCACTGGAGAAAAAAAAAATAAATAAATAAAATTATAAATAGTAATAATAAGTTGGAATAACAAAAAACTCTGTAAAGGATAACATTTATTTAAAAATGAGCAACCTTGTGCAGTATTTTAATTCGTTTAAAAAAAAAAAAGAAAGATCAAATTTCAAAATAAATAAATTAATTAATTAAAAATCGGCTGCTCCACAAAATGATAAAAGCCGCAAGAAATAAATTTTATTCGCTAAAAAAAAAGGATCATAAGCCAGTTGTCATGGTAACAATTCAATTAAAATTAAAGTAATTAACCGTGAAAAAATAATTTCGAACTACAGAGAAAAACGCTTATAACTTCTTTTCCAGTTAATTTAGAGGCTTCGAATTTTAGCACGATGAACAAACTCTTCCTGGGACAGTTTTTTACGCGCTTTTCAATGGTACCAAGCTTGCAAGGATGAGATAATTCCTTCCCATAGGACACGACTATTTTATGAAACTTTCGGCTATAAATTGAAATAAAAAAGAACAACTTCGAATTTCAGAAAAAACTCTCCGAGGTGCACACCCCCATGTTCCAAACTAATTTCGTGCCAAATTTCATGAAAATCCGCCGGACGGTCTGGACTCTACGCCGGACACAGACAGACACACACACACACATACTTGGTGCTTTATTATTAGTAGAGAAAACTAATTTCGTGCCAAATTTCATGAAAATCCGCCGGACGGTCTGGACTCTACGCCGGACACAGACAGACACACACATACTTGATGCTTTATTATTAGTAGAGATAGAGAAGTTGAAAGCTGTTTAATTTTCACGTGCGGTAAAATAATGTTACTTTTGAAATCTAGTTTGCTAGATGAGTCAGTCCATTGTGAAAAATTAATGGTGTAAGTTAATATAATATAAAAATTTAGTTCTTTTTCAGATCACGTTTTTTCCACTTGCACACTAAGAACTACCTTTCTGTTTGCTTTTAAATCAATTGAGGGCAAATGTATGCACTACATTGGATTAATTACTCCCTGTTTTTATGTAGCTGCAAATAAAAACATATTAACCACTTATCGCATTTGCCCGTGTCTGACACTGACGAAAGTTACCGGAAAGTTTGCACATGCCCTTGCGTTATTTTATTTCTAATGCCCGTCTGAAATCCGTTTACACTTTGTTTGTATGATATGTTTTATCTTTGTAACTTTTACCCCGCCCCCCACTATCTAGTCACACCCCACAACCTGAATTTGCAAAGAATAACTTACATTATACTAGTTTTTCAGAAAAAAATTCCTTCTTTAAATGGTTAAAAGCCGCAATCCACATTCAGAAGCAATATTTTTACTTTTTACTTTCCGAAAATTAAATTACTTGCTTTTCATTTTAACGTAGAAATAATAGTTTCTAGTTCATTTCAAACGTAAATTTCGTCTAAACGCGAACAGCCCAACTTGAGCAATGTTTATTACAAAATTAAATAAGTTCGACTGTTAATAATAAAAGTACATTCGAGTTTCATTCAAGTTACTAAAAATGTTCATTCAAATTCCATGCAAATAAATAGGGAACATTAAGAAATGTGGAATAAATAAGAAATGTTCAGATTATTTCATTTTTTACATGAATTTTCAAAGATATGGAAGCTGAAAGAATGCGATGCGCCATTTTGTAAGTTTATGCATTTGAGCGTCTAATAACATTGCTCCTTGGTGATGCAAATGGAATATTTACGATTCGGAAATAAACGTCACACAGTTGTTGCACCACTCAGATTGTAAATTTAGTTCAGATTCAATATTAACGGAAAATTTAATATACAACATTGTGCGCGACGTTGCTTTGGTATTCATAGTGCTCAAATTCTTTGATGTTAGATTCCGAACATACTATTTCACATATTTCTTAGATCTCAAACTTGTCAATGATGAATATGAATAACTCGGTATTAGAATTTAGGGAAGAGTCGTAAACAAGTCATGCTAATATTTCTTGGATTTCATTGTTAGTGTGGAATCTGCATTTTTTTGACATACATTTCAAAGTATGATTAGTTTTATTTTGGATTAACCTTTTTATAATACGAAATGTAAGTAAAGAATAGGTTAAACATTGATAGATATCCTATAATAGTTCTTCTTAACGTTTTGTAGAGCTAGTTTATACAAAAGGCTACTGTAACATAAATATGGGTGTTTTTTAGGAGGTTAATCATACGTTTTGTTTCAGTAGTTAAACTTAAATCTAAAAGTTATAATTAAGAAATTTTATAAGAAAAAAGAAAATACAAGGGGTATTGAATGTCTTGTAAAACCTACAGAAAAGCTGTGTGTGGATCTGAATTTAATATGTAAGATTTAAGCATGTTTAGCTAAACAGAGTTCGAACAAGAGTTAAATATTACATTTTGAAACAAAAGTTCTTTTTCACAGTTAAATTAAACGCTATTTAAATCTAATTTAAAGAAATTTGTTAATTCATTATTTGAATTAGCTATTTATGATCTACGAAAGAAGTATTTTTTCTAATCATTAAAAACCAGCTATTAACAAATTGTTGCAAAGAATTGCACGATTATCGCGTAATTCCATTGCAACAATTTCACGATTATCACACCAGGTCAAATTTATTTAAATTATTAAAATTGTGATGTTTGCATCACAATTTTTCTTCCAATAAGATGAAAAAGTTGTAATGTGTTTAGAGGATTGAAAATTCTTTTATAAATATAATGTGTATTAGTAACAAAGGGAAAGCACGTTATCTTTGTTTTAAGTATAAATTTTTATAGAAAATGGCAGTTTTGACTTATGTGGGTTTTGACCCTTATCCCTCTCCCCATTTCGTTCCTATATCGGCTTCTATGAATGCTTCGCATTCACTTCACACATCGCTCTTTATCAGATCCGATCCTTATCATCACTCCCCACCTCCCTCCACTAAATATTCTCCGCCCCCTCCCCCTCCGTGTGCACTTCCCCTTCACTACAGCTCGCTCCTTCAAGTTACTTTATATCACAATTTATTGGGAGGTTTTTCGCCAGATAAAATTCATGGTAGTTTACAATGCTACATTAATCCTTGTTTGTTATAAAACTGTTTGCATCTTCGTATAACTTTCAAGCGATAACAAAATATAGTTTACATCATAAAGGGCTTTAGAGAGATAGTTTGTAATTGTTTACAGCAATAAATCGTTCCCAATCATGTGGTTCGGACTTATCTCTTAGTAGTTTATGTTACAATAACCATTTTATTAGATTTACGTTACTAAATATTTACTGTAAGATAAATTGCAACTTATATGATGTAACCTCATTCAAACAATTTTTAAGTATCTAGTGTATTGTGCTGTATTAGTCATCATTTCATGATGGTCAAGTTGTATTTGTATAAACAAACGCGAAAGGATTTTAAAAGATAAAAGACTTGCTCACTAATTGAGATGCGTTTTTAATATAGGAATGTGAGGGATGTTTTATACATTTTGAAAAGAGTTGTTATAGTTTTCACTACGTAGAGTTTCTTTTATTTTTTCCTTTTTTTTAAAAAAGAAAACAACCTCAGTGAAAACTAGGGCATTAAATTGTTTAACTTTAATACTTGGGTTTTCACGAATTAATATTGCTGAAGTGTAAACTTCACTCAGGGCTCATATTTCGGTTCTTTTTTAGGCAAAAACTTTGAAGATCTTTGATCTTGCTAAATGTTTTTGACTTATATTATTTTTAATCACAACGTTTCGATAGTCTCTAACTCACAATTGTACTCAAATTGCAGTTCCGACGAGAAAATTGTGGCTTCGCAAATGACGGCTATGCTATAGTATATACTCTTATAAAGATATGGCAAATTACTTTTCTTAAATTTAATTTATTGATACATATTTTTAATTATTCTAGTTTTTATTTTTAAAGAAAATGAGCATGTGTTGTGTTACATTAAAAATAATAAAAATAATTCCAAGGCACTTGGAATTATGACTTGGTATTTTGCTTTTTTTTAAAAATCTTAACAAACTATTGATAAAACAATGAAATTAAGTAACTATTCATTTTTATTTATTTCTATAATTTAGTTGTTTCCCACGTTCCCTTAGTCTACTTTGTTTTGCAAATGTTCAAGATTGACCAATGAGGACCAATAAACTTCCTTCTGGCCACCATACCTGCTTTATAAGTGCCTTAAAAGACTTATAAAAAACTTCAAAAAAAGTTAGTTACTATAGTTGGCTTCTTCTAACGTAATTACAAGTATTTAGCGATTCACATATCTCATACTAAGGACACATTTGGTACTAATGTTTACTAGCTGCATTCACACGACTGATAGTAGTTTCCTTATACACATAGCAGTAACTTAGAATTTGTGACTCATTAATTAAAAATATATTATGGAAGTTCATAATTTCAAAGCGGCATTTATAAAAGAGCACGCAAAGATGTACGATTTATCATAAATTCAAATTGTGAATAAATACTTTTATAGCTATTTTTTACCTGTAAAAATATACATGAAAAAGGATACAAACGAATGGTGAGGATAAGTTAAAGTTTTAGTTTACAGTAAATTCGCAATCCCCGAAAAAAATTATATAATGCATAAAAATTGATATTTTGAGGCTGAACACATAAACACATTTTTTATATTTATTTAAAGGGCTTACCTTGCATTAGTGGACTGTTGTAGAACTCGATTTACATCCAAAGTGTAAATCGAACCTCCGCTGGGGGTTATTCCCCCCACAACTTGATGTATGTTCTTCGAATGTAACCAAAGAAAATAAACCGTATCAAACAATAAGGAGAAGAAAACAAAACAGAAAGCGAGATTTCACGCCGTCAAAGACGGCCGTTTCACGCACTGGACGAGATTCACAATTTCGGGCGCAAAAACAATCCATAGGTTTCGAAGTAAAAAACAATCCTAGTAAATCATAAAAACAATACTGCACGTGCGAAAAACTTGACAACAGCCGACGCAAAAATTCGTATGAGTTGGAGGAGAGGGAAAAAGGAATGGTTCCGAATGTTTTTTTGCTTTCTTTTATTTTTTTTTCTTTTTGCGTAGGCAAAAGAATGCGATCGTTCTACCAGCGCACGGAGTTCGCGTCGCCCGAAAGGCTCGAGCGAATCTGAGGGTTAGTTTTCGGACGAAGCGCGCTCGCCGCAACCGCCTCTGGTTGGTGGCGACGCCTAGTGGCGGCCTTGGTTCAGGGACGAGCAGGAAAAATCTTCCCGAGTCGCGTGCCTTTTTTCCCCTCTTGACTTCTCGTTTTCTTTCGTTCTTTCTTTTCTTTTTTTTCGGCCTTTCTTTCTTAACGTGGATCCGCGATGTTTAAAACATTCCCGAGGCTCAGTTGGTTACTGCACTAGGATTTTTTTTGTTTTTTGTTCTTTTTTAGCTTTTATATGCCATCAAGGAAACATTTTTATTTTTCAAGCAAACTTCTCTTTTCCTTTTTGATATACATAGGGTAATTGCCTTAATCACGAAGCTAGTTAGGCCCCAAATTTAAAAACTGCAAATACGGGACAGCAGAGATGCACCGACATCGGATGACAGATATCCGGTATCTGTCCAAAATTTAAATATCCGCCCGGAAAATACCCGTGCCGGAAAGATGCGGCCAGTGCCGGCCCTAGCCCTTGATCAGGGTAGAGCGAGATTGTCTTTCGGCGCCCTTTGGTCGACGAATTCACGTAAATTCTACTTTGGTTTTATGTTAAATAAATAATAATTCAGAAATTTTCAAAAATCAACTTTTATTGAAAATATCAAAACTTATTGACACTTTAATATTGAGAAAGTTTTTACTGCTATATAATTAAGTTAGTATTTGGTGTCAATTTCAATCAGTCACTAAATAAATCTGTTACCTATGTAGGTATTGTAATAATTAATTAAAAGAAAACATTCCTTATGTCGATCTAGATTTACATTAATCTATACAAAATTTACCTTTCTTGCTTTTGCACTGGCAAATTTTTCAATTAAATTATCTGTAGGTATGGATTGAGCAATATCATTTTCAATTGAAAAAATTGCCAGCTTTGACAATTGTTCCTGAGCTAGGGTTGATTTTAGTTAGGTTTTATCAGTTTAAGGTTTCTTTGCTCACCTTTTGCGACACTTACTGGAATAGTTTGTAGTATCCGAAGGGCAGTCCAAGTGTTTGGAAACAAATCGCACCAATTATTTTTGTTCAAGACATTATGAACATCTTTCGGTTGTCCTTTATATGTGTCTAAGAATTGCTTCAGGCTTAGTATTTCTTCAGCCAGATCTGCTGCAGAAATATCGCTGTGTGAATCATATCTCAAAATATTCATTCTCTCAAGTATTGATCTCCACTTCTGTTTTTCTTCATCTATTTGTTTGATTAAATGTTGATCCACTCCAGTTTGCGTTCCTAATCTTCTCGTAGCTTCCAACCACATACATGTTGCTGAATGATGATCTTTAGCAGTCTCATGGTTTCGCAAGGCTAGTGCAATATGGGCCCAATCATCATTTGCTAAAGTTGATATTGAATTTCGGTGAAATAAATAACAATATAAGCAAAACGCTTTTGAGGAAGATTTTGAATAAACAAGCCACTTCCCGGCATATTTTTCTCCATTTGGCATACTTCATTGGAAATGTTTGTTTGGAAAATGGCGTCCTTTTTCATTGCGCGTATAGTCTTCTTCATTTCCCAGTTAGCCATTATTATGATCATTAGTAAATTGCAGTACTATTTCATCAACTACCCTATTTAGCAGAGGATTTGGTTATTTCGATATATCTTCTGAAACTTTTAATGGTAAAGCACACTGAGCAGTCATTTCTGTTTGCCAATTGGTAAGTCCTGGTATTGATTTATATGAATCATCATGTAAAAACGGAAGTAATTTAATTACGGACTAGGTTAGGACTAACCGCTCCAAATAGTCAGATTTAGCTTTAAAAAAGCAGGGATTTATCTGATCTAGCAACACTGTTCCAGCACCTCTCAAAAGGAGCCATCATTTTTTTTTTTTTTTTTTTTGCGCTGGAAATTGTGTTTCGCATTTGGCTTTTTGGCGCCCCTTGCTATCTGGCGCCTAGAACGGCCGCTCCACTCGCTCTACCCCAGATCCAGCCCTGGATGCGGCTTTCCTCAATGTCAAATTTTGATTTTTAAGATTACATTATTTAACATATTCCCACGTGTTTTTGGTTTGTCACACGTAGAGCGAAATTTCATGAAACTTGCAGAATAGTTAAGATTATACAAAATAATCATCATACTTAAATCAGAAAAAAAACTGAATATTAGAAATATTATGAGCATTGAACTTTGTGATGCATTGAAAATTGTGACTAACACTGAAAGAAAAACACTAAAAATTGTTATATTTCTCAAACTTGCAATACTTTTAGCCAGTAGTGTGTATATATATATATATATATATGTATGTATGTATGTATACATGTGTTATAAAAATAACGTGAAATTATTTTTATTACAGTTTATTTGCACAAAGTTAAATTTTTATTATATATATAAATGTGGTTGTCAAAGTAATGAAAACACCTGTGAATAAAAGTTACATTTTTGAATGCGCTTCGTAAGCATTAAAATATAAGAATAACTACCAATTTTGATTAGAAAAAGAAATGTATGTATTCTGGTACTATGTGGTGGCTTTATTGAAGCTCTGTAAATCTTGTATATGTTTTAAAAATTGTGGGAACCCGTCTAGCTGGAGCAAGTGCAACCGAAACATCCCAACTTTTAGGCGTCCCAATTTTAGGTAGGGTGTCTAAAATCATGACAGCATACACATAGCTTGACAGGACAAGCTCGGTAGAGCAAAATAGTGGACGGAAAAAGAAGCTCAGTGACAGAGAACAACGGGTATTGAAGCAGATTGTAAAATCTAAAAAGTAAGGAACTGCAGCAAAAATGACCTCAGAACTCAATTAGCGTCTGAATTCTCCAGTGCCAATGATTGAAGTTAAAAGGCAACTTCATAAGCAAATCCTTTACGGCAAAGCAGAAATTTCCAAGGCCAAACGTCGTCTACAGTAGTATTATACTCGAAACACCTGTGGATAATAAGAAGTGGAAGGCAGTTATATAGGCCTGACGAAATGGTCTTGCACACTTTTCTCTACAACAGGACGGGTGCACGTTTGGAGGCCACCAGCATAAGCGCATGATCCTGATCGTTTCCTTCCAACTGTGAAGAATGGATGTTGATCGGTCATGATATGGGCAACCCTGCAATGGTTTTCTCCACTACCAATCGTAACTCTGAAAGGAAGGATCACTGGGGAGAAGTATAGAGAAATTTTGACTGATTAGGTACATTCTATGATGCAAACTTTTTTTCCTGCAGGAATTGGAGTTTTCTAGCATCATAATGCACCCATCCATGCAACGGGACTTGATGAATCATGGTTTGACTAACACGAGGATGCAGTTAAACATCTTGGCCCGCACAATCATCCGCCCTCAATATAATTGAACCGTTATGGTATATTTTAGATAGTTCAATACGGAATCGATATTCACCACCGGCACCTCTCCCAGATCTTTCACAATATCTCCATTAAGAATGGTACAATATTCCTCTGAACACTATTCAACACTTGTATGAACCGATTAATAACAGAATCCAAGCTGTATTACATGCCAAACCCGGTCCTATTCCGTACTAATAAAGGATTCTTTACACATCTGAGGCGTTTCCATTATTTTGATAATTTTTATAACCATATATACATTTTTATATATATATATAGAGAGAGAGATAGAGAGAGATTTATCCATGAATCGCTAAGAGCCAGTAAAATACAAAATTGCAAAAACATTAAAAAATAAATAAATGAATAAAAAGAAGTCTAAACAAAACAGAAGTACTATTAATCTATCATTAAGCTTCCGGAATGTTTTTGCACTCATGTAAATACAAAATAATCCATCCTGGAAGATTCCCATTTTTTCATATTTCGCGAAATAAAAATTCAAAGCTAGCTTGTCTTCAAGAAAGCATTTTAACACATTATCTTTGGAGGTTGTTTATCAAAACCCATTAAAAAATTATACCGAAAACGTTTAGAATGCGGCGATCTATAATTGGAATCTGGTGCTCTTGGCCAAAAGAATATTGAGATGCTTCTCATGTTTCGAAAATTCGAAAAAAAAAATGTTTTGCATTAAGTGAGCATATTTAATCCTGTGTCGTCATTGCAATTATTCAGGCTGAAATTCGGTAGTTTTTTTATCGCTGCTTCAATTAAATTTGATTAAAAGCTCTGAAAAAATCTCGACAGTTATCTTTTATTTATTCATTTAGTTTCTTATAATATTTTTTATTTATTTGTTTATTTATTTTGTTCTTCTTTAATGTTATTAGTAACTCTAATTAATCTTCGCTTGCAAATGGGGAAAAATGCAGAAAAAAAAGAAAACATGCAACAAATATTTTCTTTGATACTTTAAAATAATTTATTTACGAATTGATTTCTTAATTTAAATATTCTGCGTCAATTTTCAATACTTTAAGTAAACTTTACATTGAAGTTTGATTAACTTTTTGCTGTAACTGTGATTGAGAATTTGTATGATGTTTCGATAATTTTGAGATGATCAAAGATACCTAATTTTTGTAAAAAACATTACTTAATGTCTAACCTAAGGGTCAGTCTAAATAAAATTTAAAACTTAGAAAGCTTTATATATAAATTTAAAGTAAGGAAAATTGAGGACTTATTTTCAAAAAAACACTATAAAAATAAGGAACAAAATTGTACATTAGTTGCTAAAATTCTCAATTTTGGCACAAATAATAAGGTTCAAAACCTGTGAAAGCCTCATAGGTCCACATTGAAGAGACTGTGTGTCAGGGGTCAGTTGGCGAGAGATTGAATAATCTCTTGGCAAATACAAAGCAACGTTACTTGTCTTCTTCCCCACCTTAGGCGCAGGACCACTTTGCCTGACAGGTCATTATCTTTTATTACTATTATTATTATTATTACTTTTTATAAGGTTTAAAAGCTGTAAAAGCTTCATATTCCTACATTGCAGAGACCTTGTAATATACTCAATAATGTCGTGGCAAATACAAAACAACGTTACTAGCCTTCTTCATCACCTTAGGCTTTGGACACTTTTGCATATTAGGTCATTATACTATTAGTATTAATATTATTATTATTATGTTTGCACTTTGATTTTTTATTTCCATTAAATTTAGTTATTTTTGCCCTTTTTTCCTTCTCTTTCCTCAGCTCTTTTTTGTATTAACTTTTTATGCCTTGTTTCCCAACAGTCTAGGCGGTGTGCTTAATTTGAAAAGACTTCAGTGATCTACGATTGGCTAAAACATTTCAACAGACAATGAAATAATTATCTCATCCGCACTTATTATGTTTGTATTAGTTGCGAAAACATCTAAAGCAAAAGAGGAATTAGCAAAAAAAAAAAAAAGTAGAGTGAGAGATAATTGGTCCACTTAGAGTAGAACTAAAAGAACCAGACCTCTTAAGTCATACTATACTATAGTTTACTATAGCAACCATATCTAGTATAGTGTTGGTTTAAAACGCAAACAAGTATTTATTTTTGCGCACAAAAATCAAATACTTCTTTTTACACATGCATGATGCACTATAAGTATACCGAACAATCCCAGATATATTTCAACATGAAAGTTGCTTTTGTTTTTCTAGCATTTTTACCACGATCGATGATACCCTTCCCAATATTAGCATTGTTACAACCGCACCCACTTTCAAATGACCATAGCCTCCACTAAAACAGATAAATAGTATCGTGGCTGAAAATGTCTCATAGTGGATTTACTGTTTGAATCTGCAGATGATAAAAGGTCCTCATAATAAATGGTATCGTAGCTAAAAATGTCGCATAGTGGGTTTAATATTTGAATCTGCAGATGATAAAAGGTCCTCATAATAGATAGTGTCGTGGCTGAAAATGCCTCATAGTGGCTTTGCTATTTGAATCTGCAGCTGGTAAAAGGCCCTCAGACTCAAATTTTAGTAATTTGAGCTATCGATTGCTCTCTTATTTTTCGGGATAGTACAATGCTCGACAAGTGTCTCGTGCTAGTACTAGAAGGTTCTTGTAACGTTATAAACATCTGTTATTAACTGAACTTTTTTTTTGGGAGGGGGGGGGGAGGAGGACAAACTAAGTTCAACTTCGTTCAAAACTTCGTCAACTTCGTCAAAAAACTTCGTTCAAAACTAAGTTGTCTTTCATTGAGGCTCTCGTAGTATCTGCTGATTAATCTGTAAAATACACTTAAACGCCAGAGGTAAATCTGTACCTGAGAGCCGTAGTATCTAAAGCCCATATTCCGAGTTTTTGCGAGTTAACATTTAATGGACATACAGAGTACAGACGACAAAACCACTAGCTACCTGATGGGTGCGAACTTTTAAAGCTCCCATCGTACATCTTAATTCTAAGGTTCGCACAGAAAGTCTAGTCTTATAGTACTAAAATGTTTATTATCGATCTTCATCGCAAAAACTCGAAAAATGGACGTAAGATACTATATGACTCTCAGGTACAGAGGAATTTGTTTGTTTGTTTGTTTTACGACCATTTCAGGGCACATAAATATTCGAGTTTATTTGCTATTCTCAAGGATTTGCCTCAAACTCTTGTCTAATATGACTGATAGAACAAAACAACACAACAGATTTTAATATACAAAGAAGGAAATACGCCCAGGGGAAAGTGGGAATCGAACCCACGCCTCTTTCACTCCGCGCTGGGAGGCACCGGGACCGGTCGATTAGACCGCTCAGCCACTGATGCCCCCTGCAGAGGAGTTTTACTGCTAGTAATTTTTTTATACAACTTCTAGCTGGCTACTACTCTTGACTCACACATGAATAGTTCATGTGGTGGCGTGTATCACTGGTGGTTTATATCAGCTATAGTTTCATAACAGTTTTGTTTGATGAAAAGAAGTTCATGTGGTTAAAAACAACTTTTTTCTTAAAAAATAAAAAGCTTATTTTTGCAGGTAGCGAAAATTTGCGCCGTCCTCAACGTGTTAAAGTTTAGCAAAATATCAATTAATATTTCCAATCAGCAAGAAAAAAGAAGAAATTATATATTTTTTTAGTAACTCAACTAAGTAGTTTGAATTACAACACACAAAATCCCAATTTCCTGTGTTCATTTGTTCCAGTTACATTTAAAACCAATGTAATCTCGATTTCCATAATTCAATACAAATCTGAAAACAAGAACATTCTCCAAACGTAACCCAATATCAACGTGTCTGAAATTCAAGATCTCAATTGTTGCAAATCATTTAAGATACCAACACAATGATTTTGAATATTCTCATTCGTATTCTAATACTTACCAAGGTGACATTCCTAACTACCCTCCGGCGCTGCATACCTCATCTATGCGAATTTCCAAAGATTTCGCGCTATTGTTATTATTATGGTGATTAATTGTCATGATAATCTCTGCTGGGAGGAATAGGTAACAAGTGGGGGGTGTTTAAGACGAGAGCGGGGGGGGGGGGGGCTTTATGCTTCATCGGCAGACGACAATTCAGGGCCGTCGATCAAAATTATTAAGCGCGCGGGAACTTGTTTAAAGGGCGGATTATGTAAATCAGCTTAGGAGCATGGTACCATAGTGTGGGAGGGCTTTTGCACTGTCTTCCGGAAATTAGAATGGCCGGTAAATAAATGGGGAAGCCTCTATTCCTATAGAATAGAGATGTGAGGAAGCGGTTCTTTTAGAAAAGTTGTTTGAAACACATTGCTTTAAAGGTGTGGTTAATTTATTACGTTTAATGGTTCTTTCTTCCTTCCTCCTCTTCCCTCACTGCTACCAGAGTTTTAAACCTGATTTATTTTTTCGGTAGAATTTAGGAAAGTGCCTTGAACATACACTCGCACGTATCATTTCATATGTCTATATGAAATGATATTTTTAATTTCCTAAACTAGATCTAATTATTCTAAATTAAATTAACCTTTGATTTATTTCTAGGATATACTTTTGCTTCACTTAGAATTCATTTCAGAAATTAAATGGGGTAAACTTTCTTAACGCAGGGGGATATATCCAGCTATATCAATCAATGATTCTTTACAAATCATAGTATGATTAACAGCTAACTAAAACAATAAAATGCAATACCCTACAGAGCCCTCTAGTGTACTGTTTTGGAAGCACGCATAAGAAGACACGAGACATCACTGATATAGTAACGCAGGGGTCCCCAACTTTTTTGTACCTAAGAGCACATATCAGAATATTGATCGAATGGCGGGAACCATTTCTTTTTTCAAGATAAATTTATAGTTGGTAGACATAGTTAATAATAAACACCATATAATGCACACAGAATTTAATTTCCAAAATTAATTTAACATATGAATATAATTAGTATTAATATTCTTGTGCAAAATGAATGATTATTAAATTGCTTGCAAAACATACGAAGTATAAAAATTATTTATAAAATACATAAAATACAGTTAATGTGATCTTTAGCATTGCATTTCACTGACCAGCGCTTCATAATTGGGAGAATATGATGAAATTCTTGCTCGCAAGCAATTGTCACGATGTTCATCTGTAAGTCGTAATCTATGATTTTATGATATTCATTGTCATTTACCTTTATAGGGCTAATTATAGTTATACAGCCATTTATTCATATATTTTATCTTCTAAATGTTCTCTAATTTAAAATGGGAAACTGAAATATTTTATCGTTGGGCACAAGCAGCGGGCACCTGGACCGATCGACGGGTGCCATGGTGCCCGCGGGCATAGGGTTGGTGACCCCTGTAGTAACGCATTGTTTTCGAAATTCGGGAAATCGGGAAATTCCAGCGAAAACTTGAGTGATGTAAAACAATAATACTTTTTAACTTTGTAAATAATGTAAATAAATTACTTAAAATGTTTAATGTACATAAATATATATATTTAAAGAGTAAAAAGTAAAAAAATTCAAGAAGATCATGAAGAATCTCTTGTTAACTGATAAAAAGCATATATGATGCTACTAATCATAAGAGAATAGCAAATATAGCTGAAGAATTAAAAGCAAACTTTACAAAGCCTGAAAACTAATACTCATGCTAAAATCTTTAGGAAATCATAACTATTTCTCAAAGGAAAACTTGGGTATTGTAGTAATATTAAATCACAGAAATTGAGCCCCCGTTCAGCGAATGTTTTGATCAGTCACAATGCAGGCCATTGCATGAATACGGTAAAATATCCATTAAGTCTACATGGGGCAAGATATTGACTTATTACATTTTATTTTGAACTGCAGCGAATGTTATGTATGTAAACTCACGGTCATTATAAATTATCAATTGATATTACATATTGTGTACGCTAAGCATCATAATATTATTAAGCTATAATTTATGATTGTCTATCACTTTTAATTTTAACATTTGAGATAACACCCACTTCATGGCTATCATCAACAAAACATGCATGTAAAAAAAAGTGTAATTTATTTTGACAAAGAGCGACGTAAAGAATAAAAAAATATAAATGGCATATTTTCCGTGAGCAAAAAAAGTCCGTTATTCAATAATAACCATTCCTTATTTATTTTTTATAGCATCCCATTTTTTAGGTTCCCCGCCATGAAATTCAACAATAAATCTTTCTTTTCTGAATCAATGAAATCGACCTTAAAAGAAAATGTTGTTTGTATAGAATAACAATTAAGGCCAACCCCATTCTTAATTATCCTCAAAATCAAGTGGTCTGTGTCTTCCCTTACACTTGATAAATGGAAGTCAAATAACGTAGTGGTTTCTTCGCCCAACAAATACGAATTAATATCCGTCACAATAAACCCTAATAATGAGATTGTAAACCAGCATAAAAAGCTTTTTTTTACTTTATGCATTTTAATCAGCAGGATTTAAAAAGAAGGAAAAAATGCTGAGGATGTCAAGACTAGGCTTGTTGACTTGTCTTTATTGTAAAAACGATTCGAGTGATATAATCGATGGATTTATTGATTGGAGAGTTTAGCCTCGCTGAAAAAATCAAGTTGCTTTCGTTAGAATGAGGGGTGTTATTAGAACTTTTAGTTAATGTATTTTGGAGTTAATTAAGTTGAAATTGAATTTAACTTATTTGATCAATTTTTTTCCTTTGCTTTTGTTTATTTTTAGGATGCAGTTTTAATTAATAATGATTAGTCAATTTTTTGTATTCTTCTAGTAAATGGAAATATTTGTATTATTATAGTTAGGGTTTGAAATAATTCAGCAATTTATATATTTATTTAGCATCGTTGAAAAAATCAAGTTGCTTTCGTTGGAATGAGGGGTTTTTTTTAGAACTTTTAGTTAATGCATTCTGGAGTTAATAAAGTTGAAATTGAATTTAATTTATTTGATCAATTTTTTTCTTTTTCTTTTGTTTATTTTTAAAGATGCAGTTTTAATTAGCAATTTCTTTATGTCATTTTTTTTTGTATTCTTATAGTCCACGGAAATATTTGTATTATTATACTTAGAGTTTGGAATAATATAGCAATTTATATATACCAGTTTTGTGAAGCATATACCTATTCAAATCAACTTGCCATTTTTTGGCTGTTTTTTAGGTAAGGCTCTTAAGGTAAGGTTTTCTCAATATGTATGTATACAATAGTAATATTGAGATAATAGTAATATAAATATAATTTCACGTTAATTTAAAGCACAAATGAGCATTCAAAACGCAGACATATGCTTTGGGATTGCTTGTGCTTTAAATTAACGTGAAATTATATTTCTATTACTGTTTACTTGCACAAAGTTAAATTATTATTATTGAGATAATAGTTTACTAGTCCAGTCAACACACTATGCCATGCGGGTTGGGGCAAGTCATGCTCCAACAAAGCAATTCCGAAACTTTTTTCTTTTTTTTTTTTTAGAAGCTTTCACGATATCTCTGTTTTTAATTTTCTTTTACAGGCATGTAACAATAAATTGGCATAGGATAGCCCATCAAGGCCCTAAGACTCTTACTTCAAGAAATCTAATTCAACCATTTCATCATCGAAAAAAATAATCATTTTTGGTTCCGTTTCACTCTATAAATGATGTTCAAAAGCCTTTAAAATCTTGAATATACATACATATTCTCGAATAAGCCAATGCTAATGAAGAACTTGTATTTTGTCTACCAAAATGTTTCTATTACAATTTGCATATTTACGTATTATTTAAAAATGAAGCAGAAATTGTAAAACAGCTTTTTTTTTAATATTTACCCAGAGAGATTTCAAGTTTTTGCATTATTGCCACGTAATTCTTACGTTCACTTCATATTTATACTGACCTTTTCTTTAAGATGATGATAAAAGTTGGCACCATTCAAATAAAATAAGCGTTCGTTTTTGACTTTTGACCACCAGATCGTCGAATGTCCTTATTATGCGTAGCATATAAGCATCATAACTTTTAAATAAATGTAAAAAGGCATAAAGAAACATCCGGGCCTTTTAATCAAGAAAAACGAGGAATTTTAATGAAGAAAATCCTATTTCATACTTGCCTCACGGAATTGATGACCTATTTAATGACCTCAGCAGAACAATCCTAAAAATTGCTCCTTTTTACTTAGTATCAAAGGTAGTAAAAAACATTAATAAGGAAAAATCTAACAAGATTTGTCTGTAAATGAGCTAGGAACCTTGAAATCTTTCTCATATAAGACAACTGGATTATTCGGAGGGAAATTTATGAAGGAAAAGTTGGCAACGATGATGAGGAAATCTTTAGACCTCTCTTCATTAAAGAGGAAAATTAACGTTAGTATATGGTCTCATTCCTAATTGTTACATCTTAATGTAAACAAGTTTGAGAAAATTGACTATTATAGCTTTTTTTCTTCTTCTGGGGCTTGATGCATTTAATGAAGGGATCAGAAAATTAGCAAAAAAAGAAAAGAAATTGGATTTAGATTTCATGTAGGTTTAAGAGTAAAATTCCCATAAAATATATCTCATTACGAAAACCGGAATAATTCCCTAAACTCAAGAGAATACCATAGGGTGAACATGAAATTGTCACAAAATAGAGATAAAATGGCTGATGGAAACCAATTACACTGGACAACAATGAAAATATCTTGAATAAAAGTGTCGAAATGTTTATTAACTTAACTTACAAATCATGAATACGGCAATAAAGAATTTACTTTGGTTCTATTTTTTTTTTAATGTTGAGATATTACTTTGGATGATTGGAATAAAAGAATACAATAATAATGCATTGTATGCCTTGTTTCCAAATTAATTTATAAAGAAATTAAGGTAGCAACATAAAATACCAATACATACTAGCCTTACCAATACCTACAGTACATAATAACTGTGTACATAACAAAAGGGACAACATAAAGTAAAGTCTTACAAAGCTTATTGAAGAAATCGTTTTGTTTACGTGATTGCTCTGCTCTCGCCAAATCATGGGGGCATCAAATGGCATAGATTGTCTTGTACCAGTCACCCACAGAGAAAGTGTTGTGGCACCGGAAATAGAGCGTACAGAGGGGCACCCATTTTTTTTTATCTTGTTCGCCTATTTTACAACCAAAATAGAGGAAATATGCTTTCCTGCTTGCGTCATTAAAGCTCTTTGTCTGTGATTAAAATGTTAGGGTACCGCAATTGTTACAAAAGTTATTGGGATCATTGATGCATTTCCGCGACATTGCTGCAAATGAAAGTATAAAATGACTGTGCGCGCATACCAAAGCTCAGTCTTCAACGAAGTAAAGTACCGCACTGACGAGAGAGCGAACACCAACACTCCTTTTATCAAAAAATACACCAGGGCTGTTACATCATAAGTCTGATGTTACTTTAACAGATTGCAAAGAGTTGTGTGATACTTTCTGTGTGGTATACACAGGCAAATGGACAAATGAAATATGGAGAACAAATTCTTGCATTTCACCTATAATATTATTTTATTTTCGGAAATTATTTTCTTTTTTCCTCGAAATGTTTATTTTATTACACGTTTTATTAATTCATATACTAACAGGGACATCTAAAAATGAAATATTCCTTATTATAATGCACAATAGATCAGTTTCCCCTTTAAAATGGTTTAACGAAAGTGACATTAAAGCATTAGGTACATTATGTCTTTGCACCCCTGAATCTCAGAAACAAGAGCCAAAACACAATTTTCATGGTGATATTCGTGTTCAGCACGTTGAATTCATCAAGAATTGGATGTTTTCAATTTTGCTACACGAACTTTGTCAAAAATTGTTGCCCAGTGTTATTCGAAATCCAACTCATTATTTTTTGAAAAGAGCACCAAAAATTGTTAAAGAATAAATTGATTTTTGTAATTAGACCTAGACCAAAAAAGCTAGGAAATTAAACTGAGTACTGAAATACATATTTCGAAAAAGTGCTTAATATTAAAAGCCGTGAAGAATAAATCACGCAATTATAAATGTGTGGTGACTTTTATGCAAAAAGGAAGAGAATAAGAATTATACATGGCAGACCAGAAATATTTAAACACAAATAAATAAATGAATAAACGAAGAAAAGAAAAAAAAACATTTTGAAAAAATGCAATTCAGCTAAATCACACTATAATCTTAAAAGAAAAAAAAACAATTTACATAAAAATAAGGCTATGAAATATACAACCTCTCGAGGTAGCAATTAGTTTATTACAAATTTCAACTTAACAACAAACACTGATTAAATCAGAAGTTAAAATACAATACGAACACGGTTAATACGAAATCACGGCTAAAACAAACATTTCGTTCATCAAGTTTGGTTTGCTGTTGAATTACACTAACTATCTTACGTATATTACGAAGGCTAAAATACAAATTTCGGCTAAGACGAACAACATTTCTGACCTATTGACGAAAAATTGTCTCGATTGCTATGTAATAATTTTTTTAATAGAAATTGTTGGTCATTTTGAGTCATTGTGAACCACCAAGTGCACATATGATAAAATTTAATGTACCAAAAAAAAACAAGTACCCATTAAGGATTTTTTATGAAATTGTTAAATTTTAAAAGGGAAGCTCACTTTTTCTCAATGAACTAGTAAGATTTAAAAATATATATTAGTAAAAATAAATCATTTGTTTTCACTATTTATTTTACTTTGTATTAAAAATGGAAGTAATTAATTGAAAATATAAACATGCATTTCTAACAGTTTTTTACTCAATTTTACGGCTAATACGAACAAATTTGCGAATTTTTGGCATTTCGTATTAACCGAGTTCAACTGTACTTTCCTGATTTTAAATAATAAAAAATGTTTTCCACACATGAAGATATTGGCTGTTTTTAAACAGATCATTTATGCACGTGTGTTTTTGTGTTTTTTTTAAAATAATTTTTACTGTGCAAAGAAATTGTTGTGCAACGGTTATTAATAATAATGTTTCAGCGTTTTGTTACGTATCTCTTTTCTGTACTCACGTGGTTAATCGTTTTTTTTCTGTCGTAACACAATACACCGTTCTTATCTTTCTTATATGTTTATTCATTAAATAATGTGGGGTTTTTTCGTATACCCTCTTTCAAATCTGGGTACATTTCATTTTCTCTTATATGTTAACATTTCACGTTGTAGGTAATGTAGTTTTCCCTTGTTAAATACATTTTTATGCTAAGAACATACTCTTGCAATTCAAAAAATGCGTTTTAAGAGGTACTTATTAATGATTGTTATTTGAAATACCTTACGTGACATTGTATAAGAGTTACCTTACTTTTCTTTATAATATACGAGTCAAAGACGCTCAAAATTTTAATTTTAAAAAATTCAATTTAGACATATTTTAACAACAAATGCTCAAAATCAAATAACAGACGCAGAAATTATGTCAAAAAATATAAGGTGTTCAGAAACTAATGAACTATTGAAGGATTTTAAATCAATTTAATTTTCTCTCTTACATACCGCTTCCTGCTTCTTTACCAAGGGATATACATTACAAATATTGTACCAAAAATATTTTTGCGTTTCAATTTACATATTATAAAGATTGTGTAAATTTTCAATAAACATTAAGTCGTCTTTATTTTGCTCGTATTATAAAAATGTTATTTGTTTACATCTTCAAAATAGTTAAACAGAAAATTTAGAGCTATTTGAAGTAGCTATGAAGTGCACATTTACCGATTTTCGTACAATATCCACAAAATTATTTTCTATATTTCTTTGAAATGTAGCTTGACGGATGTTATGAATAAATTATTTACTTGGAATTACAACTGCTTTATGATTGATCTATAATATGTATATATTATATTTCTTATATTTATTTGTTCTGTCGGTTTCGTAATATTTCAAAAAAAGAAATTCTTTCGTCTGACAGTTGCCCCAATTCAAAAAAAAAAAAAAAAGAATTCGAACGAAAGGATTGGTAGAAAAGAAACATCTGGGTGCCATTCTTTAAAAGCAAAAAATACATCGGAATGATACAAATAACAAAAAGGGGGGAAAACTTTTGGCAACGATCCACATTTCCGCATTTAGTCTGAATCATGGAATTCAAGTTTGGATTAAGCATAGACAGATTTAACAGGATACTTTATGTAATAAATGTACAAGCAAAGGACAGCCTGTCATTGATGAATTGGACGAAAAAAGATTTGCATATTTTCGTAGCCTTTCTACCATTACAAAAACATGGATCTAGTCATTTCAATTACATTGAAAACATATATATAAAGAGTAGACTAAAGCCATAAGTGGAACGCTAGCATCGAAGAAGATTTGGAAATAAATTTTGAAATATTTACATACATGATCGTTAAAATATAAATGAAGTTTTATTTATTCATTTTATTTTCAACTTTGTCTTTGTGATTCAGAAATTAAAATATTTTAATCGCCGTACACGTAAAGGGGGAGACTAGCGGTTGCCACTCGCCATTGGCGACTAAAAATTTTTATTTTGCGACTACAAAAATGTCACGTCGGTCGCCAAAACTGGCGACTTTCAGATTTTTAGCTTATTTTCCCGTAAAAGTAAAAAAAATAATAATAAAGCGTGAAAGAAGGGTTAATGTCTCGTGAAAATATAGTTAGAAATCAAGAAAAGTCAAAAATAAATTAAGTAATTAAATAAAGATTGAAAAATAAAAAAAATGAAAGTAGGGTTTTGAGATGGGGAAAAGTGTGTATGTTGGTCTGTTTGTCCCCCCTAATAATTTTTGAACGAATTGTCCGTTTCAATATTTTTTTTTTTTTTTGCATTCGAAAGATCTCGGCGAGGAAACCTCATTCACATTATTTTACTTTTTGAATTGAAAAATTTTTCGTTCAAATTTGAACAGTTCAAAAACTTTTAACATTAGCACCTATGGACGAAAATAAAGCAAATTATGAAAAGGTTGGGTACAAGATCCAAGTCCCAATGAACAAGCTTACTGGAAAGTAAGCTTGTTCATTAAGAGTAGTAAATCACTACTCTTGGCTTGAAATATTCATTTGAACAATTTTTGTTCATTTTTGAACAGTTCAAAAAAAAAAAAAATAATAATAATAATAACACAGCGTCTATGGGGAAATTTCAATCTTATATAAATCCTGATCTAACGGACCGATTTGCTTGGAACAAACTTTATCGGAAAGCTCTTCTAACATAGAACATGTACAAATAGAAAGGTCATCCAGAACTAACGAGCCAATTTTCCTGTGCAACTTTTTGATCGGGATTTTCAAGAATATTTTTGAACTAATGAATGATTAAATGAATAAGTGAAAGAATGGATGAAGATATGTGTGAATAAATGATAAAAAGAAATATATGAGTGAATAAATGAGCTAATGAATGAAAAAATAAGTAAATTAGTGAATAAATACACGAATGGAGTGAATGATTATGTATTAATCGCTGAAAGAGGTATATTTGAAGCAATTAAGAACTAAAGATAAACGAGAAAGAGAGAAAAAGATAGCTAGATTATAAATTTGAAGGGGGCGTATACGGGCAAATAGGCTCGTATAGTTCTAAACGAAACTTCTTGTTTAATTATCATTTGGTCATTCGTAATGGCCATCAATTAAAGCCGCAAACGCAAAAACGAACCTTTTTACACGGTTTTATTCAACTTGATTTGTCGTTTCTAAAAAAAGTTTGTTACGTGGTTTTCGACTAATATTAATGCATAAATTGCACACAAGCTTACCTTCGATGACAATACAATATTCCATCTATTTTATAATTTATTATAACTTTAATAAGGAAAATAATTAATAATTTTGGCTGAGGAAATTATCGAATGGCAACGGTAGCTTTGTTTGGAACCGCTTGGATAATGAAAAGGTGTTTTGAATTTTAAAATACTCAAATCATGGCGAAAAAAGAAACTGCGACACAGCGGAAGAGGCGCCTTTATAAATAAAATCGTGTAACTTAAAACATTTTTTATCTTGTATGAATAATTAATTTAAATGATATTGTTTAAAAATTATCTTTTGGGTACTTACGGAGAATTCCGTCGCTCAAAATGTACCAAAAGTTTGGCGCATTTACAGCAGAATAATGTTAAACAAATTCACGTGTGTCTGAAGGAAGGTTTTTTGCTTATTGGCGAAAAATTGCTTTGTTTAGCGCTCTTGGCTTCATTTGACGAAAATGATCGACCAGTTTTTTCGTAAGTACCGCTTTTTGTTCACACTTGATTTAGCGACGTAAATCTCTTTTGGCGAGTTTAGCACAGTTGCCCTTTTAAACGATAAGTTCAGGTTGACGAGAATTCGGGAAAAGGTTGCAAAGGTTGACCCTTTAACCGTTAAGTACCATGGTGCTTATTCTGTTACATTCAAAAAATTCGTGCTGGCGACAATTTGGTAAATTGTCGCCGATGTGAGCCTTTTACCCGATAAGCCATTGACTAATCGTTTTTACAACTAATGCCCCTGTTAAAACCTTCTGATTTTTTAAAGAACAAACAAATGTTTACCTGATTTACTGAAGGCGGATTTCCACATTTGCCAATTCTGCATACAGCTGACGTTGATGACGTCTGATCCGTTAGAACTCTGCAATGACTTCATGTTGAGTTAAGTTGTTGCTTGAAAATGTAGGTTTGTCCCGAAGTGGAAGCGAATTCGAACTCATATTTACTCCTTGACCTCGTAAATAAACATGGAAGTAAAGCTTTCTGAGCTCTGTCGTAGCGTTCCAAGGAGTTAATATTTATTTGAACCGAGTTAATTTATTGTTATTGGCATCGTCTCGTTTCTCAAAATTTATCAGTGAAGGCATACCTATATCCAGTGCTCCAACATCACAATTCAATTCAGGTGCAGAGCCACTGACTAAAGCTACTATACTAAATGCCCTCCGATAGCGCTTTAAATCCATACAGATTTTGGCCGCAACTTTTTATATAGAGGGCGCTAGTTCCCTACTCATAATACTGCTTTTATAAGTAGATACATATATCAAAGATTAATGAACCGAGTGTTTAAATTGCATGAATTATTTAATTTTAAACATATCAGCAAATAAAATCTTCCAAAAAGCCAATTTTGACTTGTTATTTAATGAATTTATTGAAGACAGTACAATACGTTATTCTTAAGCTCTCATATAAAATATTTTTCTAGTGATTCAAATTATAAAATATTGGAATCCTTATTTTTTCACTTTGCAGGTTATTATATCAAAAAAATTAATAATCTTCTCTTGGAATTAGTTCTTTAATTCATACTATATAATCTTTTAGGTAAAAATTTACTTTCGGGTGCCCCTTCGCAAAATTGGCGATTTTTGTTTGGCGCCATTCCTGTTTGCAGTTTTGCAACACCGCTAAGCTTGGCGATCAACCGCGACCAGAACTTGGCGAAAATCAATGGCAATAGGCTGCCATTTAGGTAGATTTGAGAATGTGTACTAAATTTAAATTAAATTGAACTAATTACCGTTTCGGTGTAGACCCCTTAGTTTGGCGTTATATTTTGGCGATAATATTTTATTTCTGGTTAGGCAGCGGACATCTTACTATTCACATCTTGGCGTCAAAAAAAAATCGCCAAAAAATCAAGTGGTACCACCCGATTATAACGGTTAATATATAATGTATAAACAAACAATTAAGAAACATGAACGTTTCTAATATACGGAAATGAAACATGATCTGTGATATCGAAAATAAAGCATGTAAAAGAATAAAACGGCAGCAATTTGAAAATAATAAACATTTAAAGTTTCATAAAACACATTGGAGTACAAAAAAAAACAAAAATATTACCTTGTCTAGACAAAGCTGTTATCCACTTTGTTCGTAGTCCTTCGTCGGAAGGGAATTCATGAAAACTTATTTTTTCAGATCTTGAATCTGAAGAACAATACGGCACAACGCAATGCACCATAATTTTGATTAAAATCCAACTAGTTTCTTAAAAGAAATTTAAAGATGAAAAAACAGGTTATCTGCGCCACCTAGCGGAGAACTTTTCACGGCCGTTTTTTCTCTCATATCGGAAGGCATTTAGTATAGGTCAGGTGTTAGAGACATGAATAAAACTTAATTAATTTCATTTTAGCATAATAATTAGCTACAAATCGCGATCGCAATCTCAATAGACCTTCTCAAGGAAAAAGAAAATTGAAAATTTCCGCTATTAAACTCCTTGATTACTTTTTGTTTTCATTCTTTTCAAAATGTTTATTTCAATTTATAACTTTCGGACTATTTTTGAAGCACCGTGTTTTCAAAATAGCGCTCGTCGTTTTACTTTATATGACGACTTTGTAGGTTTATCGCTTTTCAAATTGACTAGATGAAATTAAAATATCTGTTTTGAAATGAATGAGTCGTACCATATTAAAAGTTTCTTTGAACCAAGGCTGAACTTGAGCCAACTAGTCAACTGATACGTAACAGTTAACTAACTGGATCAAGTTCAGCCTTGCTTTGAACAAATTAGGGATGACTAGGTATGACAGATCGCTGCATTAACTATTTAAAAAATTGTATTGATTAAACTGTTTGGCAACGAAATCCTGCTGAAGATTGATTTAGATGAATGCACTATTTGGGGGGGGGGGGAGGTAGTTGTTTACGGATTGCTCTAAGTTATTAAAGATGTAAATTTTAATTATTTTATATTTATAAAATAAAATTCTATTATTCATATATTTTTTTTTTTTTTTTTGTGTGTGGTACAAATGTGGAAGAAATTTTGGCATACATAGAGTAGCCATCTAAAGTGGGAATCGGAAATGTTCAGAAATTTTAACTAAACTAAGAAAAGGTTAAGAATTTGAAATACTTCTTGAAATTTATTATTATTTTTTAATATTAGAAGACAACTTTCAAGCTGTAGTAAATAACGGAGATGAAAAATTTAATTTTTTAGAAAAGGTTTGTAATTTATTATCTATTTTAAATACGACTTTTGTAACAAAGTGTAGTTTAAGGTATATGTATGTACATGTATGTATGCAAAATGAGGCCCCTGTTGGGGAGGAGGGATTAGTTTGAAACATGGTTCTAAGTGGCGATTAAGTTCTTTGGGTTTACTCCCCACTGGCCACCATCAATTTTTTTAGTCTCAAGCATTACCGCACAGGTTATCGCTATCTCAAAAATTGCTTGAAACTTTTTATTTAAAGAAAGATTATTTTAAATTTAAGGGAAATAAAAAAATGTCTCGTGATTAAACAAGTAATCAAAATTAAATAAATAAGAAATATATTGCAGTAATTATTCTATTCAAAATTAATAGTTTTACTTGGTCGACTACTGGAAAAATGCATAATATTTTTATAGCTTAATAGCAATTTTCCTCCACCTTACAAAAATAATGGTTAAATAAAAATATTCTTGATATTTTTTACCTAATTAAGGAAATCTTATACCTAGACAGGACAAAAAATTGAAGGTGATTGCAGTTTTTTTTTAAGGTTATAGTTGCAAAGCAAGTATTCTTTGTATGAAATGATATTCATATATGGTTATGTTGCCATATTAAAACTAAAACTTTATTGTGGAACCTAAATCCTGTAAACAAAAATAACGAATAGATAATACTAAGATGAAGAAATGTTATGAAAGCAAAACTTGTGATGTACAGAAAGTTTCTAAAAAGCTACCAACTTTACGCCATGTTGCCCTATTTCAGATTTTTTTTTGTAAAAGTCATGTACCTTTACCCTAATTTCACCACAAGGTGCACTAATGTGCCATGTTTTCTTTTGCTACATAATGAGTTAACACCACACACTGATGTGTTCGTGTGTGTAGACGTTAACACCTTCTTGTTTTTGAATAAGAACAGGTTTTTGAATTCTTTAGTCTTTCTTTAATCCAGAGGTATAGGGCCATCATCTGTAAATATCATATCTACATTCAAACAATTTGTTATTATGACTTACATTTCGCCGGTTTGAACCCTCTACAAAACTCTAAGATGCTTATAAACTGCTTACAAGTACATTTCTTGAATCTTATGCTAACAAAAGTAAATCCAACTATATTTCTTATTAGATTGATTCACAAATAATATAAGATGCCCCCGAAAATGATTATATTAATGTCAAATATCAAAAGTATCACCAGAAGAAATTCTTCGTGACCATTGTCCATGAAGTGTCGAACTGCTGATGTTAAAGCGACTTACGAAGATGTTGTCTAACTACTAAATCACCCATTAGGATTTCATTTTCCTCAATTTCCATAAAGTAGAACACGGGAAGAATTAAACGTTGAGTCATCAGCATGAACTAAAATTACAAAAATATTTAATTTTTAGAATGTATTAATGTTGCAGGAAAGGAATTTTCAACAAAATGAATGTAGTCTTCAAGAAGATAATTACAAAGAAATAATTCAAAAAGCATATGGTTTTGAAGATGACACTGAGGGGCGCAATAATTCAGGCACGTGTGAAACTCCTTTTTAAATCCTTCTCGAATCAGAGAAACCTGTTTCTCCCATAAGCAGTCATCCATGGCGGGAAGAGATGTAAACTCCTTGTCGAAAATCCACGATTTGCATAATGAACTGCCACTGTAAACCTCCCATTTTAACGATTGGCGGTGTAATGGTCTAACGGCTCAGTCCAGAATGGTATCAGTAACCGATAATTTGCATGCCCGCAGTTAAGCTGCCTGGTTGTGCCAGGGTGCAATCGATAATCGATATTATCGGGAAATATCTATCGATAATGGGTATCACGGGGGAAGATACTTCAGTTAAAGCTTGCGCAAGTGTTGCCACACAGTTTTTCTATCATTTTTTATATGCCAATCTTGGATGCAATGTTTGAAATATCGAGTTGAGGGCAAGTATTAGAGTTTATTCGCCTCAAAAGTATTTTTTGCTGCTCGGGTAAAATCACTGTGGAAGGAAAGTCAGTGACAGTTTTATTGATCCCGTCAATAATTTAACACACATTCGGTGCACTAAATATCCAAATTGTCAAAATGATTTCCTGTTTAAGTAGAAAATTTATGGAGTCATTTTTGTGACGATTTATGTTGAAGTTTAAAAAGCTTTCTTATGGCGTTCTAATGTTGTTTGGAAAACAAAGCACATTGAAACTTTTGAAAATACAACCGACCTTGGTAATAACAACATCAGAAGGTTTGCGGTATTTATGTCGTTAAAGCAGATGTAATATTATAAACGAGGTTGAAGTTAGAGGTCTCAAATTGAATTAATGTACGTACTGTAACGAAACAAAATATTTTATGACGGAAGGATTTTTTTTCTGAAGAAAATACTTGTTACTTCAAATAAATTCTATCATGCATATTAATCATTTTCAGTCTCAGAAAATATTATTAATAATTCTTAATCCCTTTCTCTCTTGACTGTGATGATATTTTTAAATTGCTCAAAGCGTCTGCAGTAGTAGATAAGTACGCTCTCTGTCACTTTTCACACTTAGAAGACTAAAATACTTAGTAAAATATCTTTTCAAATGTTGAGTTCTGAATCCTTCAAACGGCATACATTACGAACTCAGTTACAATAAAAATTAAGGAGCCTTTGACTTCATGTTTTTATTCATATGTTCAGTGCCTCTATAGTGTATAAGAGTGCTTCAAAACTCTTATCGTCGCTTGAATATTTCACTTTAACAAAACGCAATGCACCTCTTTTTGTTAAAGTGAAATATTCAAGCACATTATTACAAGATAAAACCAAAACTTTTGAAGAAATGTCTCAGCTAATAAATACAATTTTCACTAATTGCTTTTTTATGTATTATTAGTTTGATAAAATTTAATTAATGAGAGAATTACGTTTAATATTTGATTTTAAAATGTTTCTTATGCCAGTTACTTCGATTTAGAAAATATCGTTGTTCTTGAAAGTTTAGTTTTTTCACTGATAAAAACCCAATTAGTTAATCAAAGAAGCATTCATTGTACCGAGGTTGACCAGAGTTTTTTATGTGCTATAGAAATATACTACATTACATTTCAAATTGGATAAATCTTTTTTCCCCTTCTTTTTGTACTCAAAATTGGTTTACAATTCTTTTGATTTTTTAACAATGCTAATATGTTATACACTTGCGTTACATGACCGTTAAATTTATGTAAAAAATTGCTTTATATTCTATAAATAAAAAAATAATATTACCACAAAACAGCTGGAGTTTTCTTTTTAAATTCAATATTTTAAACCAAGTATACTGACCTACGGTAGCCTAGTGGTTAGCACGTCGGACTTCTACCTGGAAGGTCGCGCGTTCGATACCCACTGAAGACCCCCATGTATACTTGGGGATATGTGCATGTAAAATCCGTAGACCTCACTACCTCTCCCCGTGCGTAAGCAAATCTAAGGCCTCAGCTAACAGGTAGGGGTCTGGTGGAGAAAAGTATACTGACCAAGAATAGTTTCTTTCCGTCTTTTCCTTGTTCTTACTCTACTTTTCCCCCCTTGATATTCGTTATTTATTAAATCCGAAAAAGGCAGGAAAACTCATCAATGTAGCAGTTTCTTCTTTAACTGCTGAGAATTCGTGACTAGTGATTTCTAGTACTAAACAACGTCATACACAGCGCGTCAAAGAATTTTTAAGACTTAAGTTTATAAAATAAAAACTAGTAATTTCATTTTTAAAAATATTTTTATTCAAAATAAGCTTTATCGGCTTCAATACATTTGTTACAACGGTTTAACAACGATGCGAATGCCTTTTCCAGCTCACATTGTGGGACTGCCTCCAAAGCTCGCGTCGAAGCTGTTTGTACACGGTGTGTCAGAAAACTTGTTAAGACCACTGCTGGAACTAAGCTTACAGTGTCGCTATCTGTGTTATCGAGCATTCGTGAAACTCCTTAACTATCAGCTGATCCACTGCCAAAACCTCCGTTCATTTGTTTACTTTTTTTAAAGTTTGATGACGTTGACACTGTACAAACAGCTTCGACGCGAGCTTTTGAGACAGTTCCACTATGGGAGCTGGAGCAGGCATTCGAATCGTTGTTAAACCACTGTAACAAATGTATTGTTACATTTAAAAATATATAATTACTAGTTTTTACTTTATTTTATAAACCTAGTCTTCAAAATTCTTTAACGCACTGTGTAATATCAAAAATTTATAACTTTATTTTTTTTAATTGAACATAAATATTTTTTACAGCAGGTTGCTATTAAAAATATCGGTTGTGAAAAAGAATGCTCGCTAAAAAGGCTTTGTACTAGTAATTTATTAATGCAAACGAGTAGTGTGAACAATTAGGTGCTTAACTATAAGCAGTGTCGTTAGTTTAAAGTAAAAGATATTTATTTGAAGGAAAATAGTCCATTCTGAAAAAAAAAAAAAACAATAACTGTAGATTCTAAGCTTGAAGGCAATTTTTAAACTTAAAATTGCTCAAACAATCCTGCAAATAAATTATACATTGTTTTCGATGCAGCTAAATTTTTCCAATATTTCAATTGTGTTTTCCCCCCCTAGTCAAATGCACATTAAAACACAATTGAAGTATTTAAAATCACAGCTTTCAATTGTCTTACCTGAATCGTAAAAGATTTTTTTAAATTTAAATCAAAAACATTTAAAATCGTATTTTAATTATAAGTAATTGACTACTTTCCATTGTTCACTGCAAGACAATACAGTGTTTGCTTGAATTGTATTCAGTTCAAAATAAAAATCCAAATCCAAGCACTTAAAATCGACGCATGTGGGCACAGCATGCGCATTTTTATTTCATAATGAACATGCATGTGAAATAATTACTGAAAATTCAAATCGAAACAATTTCTTAAAGAATTCAGAAACAATGCTTAATTTAATTGCATATAAATTTATCGTTTTTCATTGGTTATGATTCAAAGCAATTATACTATGAAAAATCTTAAAAAAGATTAATTAGCCATTGTTAAAACATTCAGTGCATAGTTTATATATTGTTGTACTGTTTATCAATGTATTTTGGGCATCACACAGCTGCTGTAAATACCACTCTCTCTAGGCAAGAAAATATTATACTTTTGAATAATAACTCCCCCTCCCCATAAAGCAATATAATACTTAAAATAAGTAAAACTATTCAAAACAATTGAACTCGAACTATTTTGACAAATATTTGGTGCAACTATGCTTTTTTGTTCCAGAGTTCAGATTTAACATAATTGCTTAAATTTGCCCAAAAAAGGAGTTAAACTGAAATATGTCTACTTATTGATTATACGCCCTACTTTGGCGGCGGTTTCAGAAATGGCCATAAAATGATATTTAGATCTAATAAGATTACGTGATACGTAATTGTAACAAGGAATTTACCTAGATCAAATGTGCTGGTTCAGCTCAGTTTTAGTCTTTTTGCGAGTTCCTGTCAGTCTCAGCCGTTGAGCAGTAAGCTTCGTGCTTGATTCTTTTCGTATTTGTGATGTAAATACTGCATTACCTTTGGTTTTACGGTGATGTGTGGACTTTGTCAGATATTTTTGTGTGCTTAAAATATGTACATACTGTAAATAATTTGTAAATAATTGCTCTGTATGTTGAAGGAATTAGTCATATGTTTGAAATACGACGCCAATAACATCAAAATGTTAATTGCTGATTTTCAGCACACGTCATTGGCTTGACATAATCTAAACAGCATGACCTTATGCTTACTTATTAGCTGTCATTAAAAATGTATACCCAAGAAGCGTAATTTGTCACTTATGCAAGGATGTAATATAGAATAAATAAGTGCTGATTCGGGGTGCAATTACTCATGGCAACAGTTTTTTGCAACATACACAATTTTTTTTACAGTCGCATTTAATTGTTTATTGTGCTGCATTCAAACTGTTGTTGGTGTGAAATCACCATAAACAAAATGCTTCGTGAATTTTCAAAATTAGTCCTCATCTTTCGTTCTATGTTCTATTCACTTTTTTCTGTGATATATTTTTTTTCAAAATAGTACTCGAATACAATTGTATTCACATTTATACAGACATATATTTAAAGTATATATTAAATAAATTCCTTGAAAAAATTCTATTTATTCCAAGAATACCACCACATGGAAAAGTTTGGAAACCACTGTGTTATATTATTTATGTAACATTCATAACAAAACAATTCATTTAAAAGGAATCTACTAAAACATATAAAGGGCCATTATTTTCATGAGCACCAGAAAATGGCCCAGCGTCACAGATCAAACAAAAAACCTACTCTAAAAAAGTTATTTTTAACTTCAGTACCTTGTTGACAGTTAAGTGTACTTAATTACTGTTTTTTAGACAACTACAAAGCATAAATACTAAAACTGTCATTATTTCTATGTGTATTATATTTGCAACCATATTTCGCGTGATGGGATCTTGCGTTTGCATTCACTACTGCTCCACACAAAGGACAGACAGCGGCGCAGAATTTGTTCGAAGCTCGCTCAAAAGACAAGAGTAATCAATAATATTCGAATGGAATGGTGAAGTTCCATCGCATAGATTAGACACGAAGTGTCCATTAGTTGCCAATGTTTCTACTAATGATTTAAGTTCCATGCTCTCCCTGTCCGTACGATGACTTTAAAGTCAGGAACGCCGCATTTCATTCAGAATTCATCGCTTGTCGCGAATTGCGTAATGGAAGATTCGACGCTGAGACAATGGCGTTGGTAATGGGGAAAAAATACACAAAAGCTTTAAGCTGCTATTTGAAATAAATATTCCGGTAGGATATAAATTTTTAAAAGGGTATATCAGATTCATTATTTAAAGGTAGGATTCAAACTTTTTCAGTCCGGAAAGAACTTTGGAAAAACAAATTTTACACGGAACGTCAAATTTCATTATCTATCTTGAGCGTTTTAATAAGCAACAACTTTGTTGAGTTGTTCTTCTTAAACTTCGAAATATTTGCTCCAGTTTCTATCCTGCTCCTATGAATGTTCGGAATAGTTTTTATGTAAATCATGTTTTTTTATTTTTCTTTTCTTTCAATCTAACAATTTTATTTATGTTGGGAAAATTCCAATGGAGGAAAGAAATGCATGAAATCACAGTAATTTTTATATAAAAATAAAAACTCAAAGACAAAAAAAAGAAAAAAAAAAGGCAATGTTATTTCTTAAAAAGGATATTTCCCAGGTATACGCCCGTGTTGAACACAAATTATATGTGATTATGTGACTGTATACAAAAGTTGTGTATAACTTATTCAAGAGTTGATTAAGTTATCAGATTTACCGAGATTCCTCTGGCATTGCAGAAATCCTTTATCCTCGTATCAGTTGCAAAACAAATATTTTTTTAAACCTCAACGTAAATTACAATTGGGATTTTTTGCTCATATTTCGCAATTAATATAAAGATTTTTTTAAAATTCAGTTAACTATCATAATCGATATATGTAATGATTAAAATTTATTCTGTCCTCCTAATATTAAAAGTAGATTAGTTCATTACATGCAAGAAATTTGAATTGCTCTCTTCAACCATTTTTTTGATACTTTATCTTTCCAACAAAAAAAAAAAAAAAAAAGTAGACAGGGCAAAGTGAGAAGAAAGGAGAAAGAAAACTAGCGGCGCCATTCAGCCAATTAATTGGTTTTTCAACACTTACTTTTTCCGATTCAAAAGCCATTAATTAAGCAAGTGTGAGATAGTGTACCGTAAAAATTGGTTAAGTCAAATAAGTTTATAATGGTTGCTCATTCGGTCAATACTTATTGCATCTGATGAAAAACATTGTCATAATGCAGACCTTAAAAAATTATAATAATATATATTTTTTAAACTTCTTTTTGTAAACTAGGTACGTTAAAACGTTTCAATATCAATGCATGAACAAACGAGAAAATGGCATCTTCAAAATTTTAGAATTTTTTGCAGATTATTTTTAGGTAGGCTTGCCATATTTTTAGTTAGTGAAACCGTGACACATTAATATAGGATGGCCATACCGGGGGGGAATTTTTAAGGGGGTCTGGGGAAATTTTTAAAAATTAAAAGCAAAATGGTGAGTTTTAAGCCTTTTTTTAAGCCTCGCAAGTAACGGGAGTGGGGAATCTGGAACCCTAAATTGTTGGTCTATCCACCTTTTAAAAATAAAAAAGGAATTTTTGCTACTTAATTTACTTTAAAAGATTTTTTTTAATTCCTTTTTAATGAGAATTTTTTCTGGTCTACCATCTACAAGGAAGAGTTAATAAAATAAAGTTTAAAATACTTCATAAAATTGTTTAATTGAACAATTAATTACTAAGTCTTCTTTTTTTAACTTGCAACTTTTTGTCTAACTACAAAAACCATTTCAAAAAAACATTTTTGTGAAACTAAAAAAGCAATTAATAAGTTAACAATGTTATTCTTTGTTTTCAACCCACTCATATTTCTGACTTGAATGGACTTTTCAAGATGTCTTTGTTAAGCTTGACTTTTTCATGAAAGTCAGAGCACAGAAAATGCCAAAGTTTATTTTACATACAATCAATGCTCTTGCAGTGGACTCCCTCATTAATGCTCTGTCATCTTAAAGATCCTTAATGTCTTCATAAAATATTCTTAAAAACATAAATTCTTTACTTTTTACATCTTACAGCTGTTTCCGGGACAAGAGCAGAATACCGGGACTGTCCCGGTCAAACCGGGACGTATGGCAAGCGTATTTTTAGGAATTGTTCGATCACGGACTTTTGACATTAGGACGCTTTTGCGCATGGCAGAAAAAAAAAGGAATCCATTCGAGTTTTAGGAAAGTTCGTTTTGCCGCTTATATTTAGTATGTTATCGAATCAGAATGTTTGCTCCACTGCAGGCTTGGAGTCGATTACAAAGAAACGTAATCGATTACGATTACGATTACAACGGGAGAAATTGAGAGATTATGATTACGATTGTAATCCTTTGCTAAAATGTAATTACGATTACGGCAGCGATTACAGTCGTTGAAAAATGTAATCGATTACGATTATGACATCCGATTACGATTTTGATTACGATTAGATTAGCATAAAATTATCCGATATTATGCATACAACTCTCATTTTTGCAATAGCGCCACAAATCAAAAAGTAATGATTTTTAATTAAATTTTTGATTTAATAAGAGATAACTGTTATGATTATGAATGCAATTATTTCAACATCACAGTTCTTGAATTATGACGTCATTGCAGAAATAAGAAATTTGTAATATATATATATTTATAAAAAATCAGGAAAGGCACATTCCGAACTCCGAACTTTTAAAACTCATGTGAGAGATAACTACATTGATCGCATTTTGTATATAAACAAAGACGATGCACTAAATGCAATGTATATAATGCATAAGTGATTTACCTGGTTCATTGTTATTTTGTGTGTATACAATCAAAATTTTAGTTGGCCGCAATTTCTAAAAATGTAGTATATTTCTCCATTGTATTTACTTTCTAGTTTAAATTGTGCAAATATTTCACATAACACCAATTAATTTACTGTAATTAATAATTTTGTATGATTCTGTATGAAATCACTTATAAGATGTGTATGAATTGCACGAGATAATAAAATATTCAGATAGTGTAAGAGATAAATAATCCTTTGAAAATAAATGCTGCATTTTAGAATAATTTCAAAAAATTTTAACATGAACATTCAAATAACTCTTAACGAAATTAGTAATCGTTAAAATGTAATATGAAGAGTAATTATAATATGAATGACTATAATATTTTAATATGATTTCTTGTGGGATTTTTTTTAACATGTGTGAGCATGTAATTTTTTTCCATGTAATTGTTTTAATAAAAAAATAAAGGGCAAGTACCGTAATTATCAGTATATAGCCCGCATCTTGTATAGTCCGCAGGAAGAAAAATTCATTCTAAAAAAATAAGTTCGGTGTATAACCTGCACTGTTGTATAACCTGCACTGTTGTATAACCCGCACCCAGAAAAAACATGGCATGTATCTTTAGAAAGCAATACATTCGCCTACAACACCCGAGCCCCAATCTGCTTTGGACTATTGTTTCGATAGCTAAGATTTATTCCTCTGCATTTTGTTTGGCAGGAAAAGATATTTTGATATTTTTAAACGGTAGTTGTCTTTTAATAATATATTTTTTTTAAATTTCATGTATTGCCCGCATCGTTATATTGCCCGCAGGTATTATAAAAAGAAGTTTTTTCGTAGATAACCCGCGGGCTATACACAGATAATTACGGTAATTTTACAATACAAATTTAACTTACAAGATTAAACTGAAATACAAAATTCTGTTGAGGTAATTCTAAGAAGGAAAAGATAATTAACTGTTTAAAATAATTCCTAAATATTAATTCATGCATGTAAAAAACAATTATGAGAATGTCTGAACATAATCTCTTTTTCTTGTACATACCTATTAATTAAAAAGAATATTAGCATTAAAATATAAATAACTTTAAGATTTAAATGTATGTTGTTTTTAAATATTCGAAGAACATATTTTAAAAAAGTAATAATAATCACACGTTACCAGGATTAAGATTTCATACATAAGCATAGCGCATCATGTACCTCCTGCTCCTAAATTGCTGAAGTGTAAATGTGCTATTCTTAAAGAAAAATTCTTCACTTCCGCAGTTAAAGAAAGGAGAAAAACGCCAAAAGGAATGTCGTGACTTTCTCTTTCCACTAAATTTTCGGGGGGCGGTCTGCTTCGATTATTGAAAGGGAAAATGGATCGTCCATTTCATGCCAGCTCCAGACTCTCGCCTATTGCCCAACCGTTTGAATATGTTTTGAAGGGGTAATTAGTGCTTCCCCTTTCTTATCTACCCCGAAATCTTTTTGACTTGCGGACAGATTACCGCTTTAGAAACTGGACGACGCAAGGAGACCCCCTTGAGAGCCCCAAGGCGATGCGAGTGACGTATCCAGAAGTCTTGTATCTTTTTCTCGGGCTCTCCAGCAGCCATTCCCCAGGGAGAGTGGAGCCGCAATTAAGAATTCTGAGAAACCGCAACAAGCGTCTTTGGCGGACTATATGGTCCTGCCATCAAGGGTCTGCGACCACCACACAGAACCTTTTTATATTATGATCGCCCGTAGGTTACAAACCACTTAAAGTCGCGTCAGTACACAGTTTGAATCCTTTTTCTTGTAATCTTATATCTTCTATTCAATGGTAGAACTAAAAATTTCAGCTTTCAGCAGGTCAAGATTACACGATTATAGGACCAGCAGATTACGGATTTTTTCCTTAAGATTACGATTAAAATTACGGAAGAAAAGGGATTACGAGATTACGCAATTTCGATTATGATTATAAGATGCCACTGTCAGATTATGATTATGATTACGATTTTGTCAAAATGTAATCGATTACAGCCGATTACGATTACGTAATCGCGATTACTCCAAGCCTGCTCCACTGTTTGTTGAAAGCAACTAAATTTATAAACTGGCATGTAGCATCAGTCCGGAAGAAATCAAGTATTCTGAACGAGCCAGAACAAGATCAAAAACGACACAGTCCGTATACCAGCAGTTCCTCCCTTGAACATGAATGGATTCTTCTTGGCACTCTGCCAGGCAGATTGCTTTGGTTGATGGCAGAACTGTGCACCCAAACAACTAATAATAGCTACATGCCTTCGAAACTTTTCTTCCAGGTTCTCTCCGTGAGATTTCCAAGAAAGTCTATGGACGATAGTTACTCTCAAATTGGTTTAAAAGTATAATTATGGTTTTATGTCGAATACTGTACATATGTCTAATACTGTTCAACGAAAGAAGGAAACAGTACCTAGGTTTTTTTTCAGTCTGGATTTGTAATCTTTTCTCGTATTTTTGATAAATTTTGTTGGAATGTTTTATTTAAATCTTATTATTGAAGTCAAGGCGTATTATTGTTAGAAAAAAAATAATTAAACTACGAATTAATACTATTTACATTAAAAATATGTATTTTACTAGGATTTTGCTTATACAAATTCAACTTTACCTCCTTGCATTGTTCACTATTCTTTAATTGCTCGCAATAGCCTCTTGTCGACAACTCCTTTTTAAACACACAATTACCTACCAGTCTCTTTGAAAATATCTGTACTAAAACCTATCGTATGTTTCCTATCCTACCAATTACCGCTTAATTCACCTCTCACCCTTTTCTCAATAGGAAAAATTAGCTAATTATGTCGAATTAACATACACAGATGAGCGAATTACATTATCCTTTAATCAGACTTAGCATGACAATTTCAGACATACATTCAATTATCGATTCACCAACATTGAAATTAATCCCGGGATTTAAGATTTTTTTCAGCACATAATGATCAGCAAAATAAAGCTCAATTCATCAAATGTAGAATTTTAAACTGCTATTTCCATCTATTTCCGGTAATTTATCTATTTCGGAGATAGGAACCGTATGGAAAACCCCCGCCAGCGATGCTGGGTCTCCCGATTAATTGGTTTTTCAACCCTTACTGATATTTTCCGATTCACCATCCATTAATTAAGCAGCCGTGGAATGCGAGCCGGGCAAAATGGAGCAAGTCAAATTGAGATCATTTCCAGATTAAACTGTTTTACTTATATCGGCTAACTACTGGGTAGTGAAGTTAAAAAAAGAAAAGAGTTGCTCGTTTGGAAGAATTCTTATTGGAATGTATTAGATAGAAAAAATTCGTTCCGCCGCTTAAACTTCAGCATTAATTTCTATTTATTTTTTTAAAGATTGCTTCTGGCTAAACTTGTTTTTACAAAGCAACCGTATATATGTTGTTTTTAGTTTTTTTCCTCAGCTCAAAATTCAATATGTTGGTTTCAAGTGTTATTCAAAACTTCAATTATTGTTAAGAACTGCATTAAATTTGATCTTAATTATTAGGAAGAAACTTACACTTCAAATTTAACGTTGGTAATAATTTAATAATGTAAAAATAACCATAAATGTAAAAATTTTGCGAGGTAAAGTAACAGTACAAACTTACTCCTGGCGAGAAAAAAAAAAGAAGACATGTATGACGCATGGCTCTATTACGTAGTACGTAGAAATTCAAAAGAACAATTGGAAAGAATTTTCGAAATTGTAGCTTGTAAAATCTTTATGAAAGATAAAACACTAATACATTCATATTAAAACGAATGATGTACAACTTCGAGAAAAATTGTTCTGTGGACCAATTATACAACTTAAATTCCTTTTTTAAATCAGCAGATTAAGCCATTGCATACCTTACTGGAAATCGTCTACAATTACAAGTGACTAGAGGTTTTAATCAGTAATTTAATTCAGATGGGAATTGTTGTCACACAGAAAACTGTAGGAATGGTTAGAATTTTTACAGCTCGCAAATAATATGCTACATAACAACTGTCTATAGACAGAAAGTTTATTTTTGCATTTTACACCAGACGAAAATAAATTTTTCTCCAGCCCAAAATGCATTCTTGTGTGTGTAAATGATGAAAAGAAGTTATTGGCGAAAGTTTAGCTTTGTCAGATTACTGTTGTTGATATGGCATGATATATTATGCCGAAGTTCTGTGAAGTTGGTTAAATTTTCAAAACCCTTGAAGTTCTTGAGAGAATTTATCTCTTTTGTATCAATGAAAAACGTTGAACTTTAAGATATCAATCTAGTTTGTATGATTATTTTTGCAGAAATTATTCAAAAGCAACGAAGAAAAAAAGAGGGTGATTGATTTTAAACCAGTTGACACACCACCTTTTGAACACATGATAAAAGGAATCGTTTTCAACCAAAAACATTCGGATGTATTTACAGCATTAGCATTTATTACGAGTAAAGGCACATCTTCGAAGTAGCGTTTGTCTTTGCAATAGATTGCATCATTCTAAATTGTTAATTCTGTGGCAGGATTTCGAGGACTACAATAACTCCTAACAAAATTCAATGTTAGTTCAACGTTTTGAGATCATGGTAATTATTTTTTAGCCAAACCACAGGATTTTTATAAAAAGCCTATAAAGTCATGGCATTAAGCCGCAGGACTCAGACTTTTTTTCATAGTTGATTAGATACGCTTTTACTTATCACCTGCTGTGCAAGAGCATAAGCTTTAGGTTGTCTTGTATTCATGAAGCATGTGGGTGGCTGAATCTCTAATTGGTTTCGTACCGCGCATGCCGCTATGCAAATAAACTTCCCACGTTCGTAAGCAATATATTTTACAACGGAATCTTAAATACTTTGCAATGAATTTCTTTTTGTTTTTTACGTTTTCATCTGAGATCCCCTCAAATTCAGTCCGTTCTTAGCTTCTCATTTAGACTTAGATGGAAAGTAGGGACTTTGAATCCAAAATGATTAATGTGAGAAATAAGTAATTTCTACAATACGCTTGCTTTGTGGAAATATGGGTATGGAAATCAATAACTAATGGCACTAAAGCACAAGACTTTCTTGTCTATCATGTAGTTGAAATTGATTTTACTTTAGTCGTAGTACATTGTTAAGATACCCTTAACGTTTTGAAAACTTATCTAAATACTCTGCATTTTTATTTTAACTGCGAATCTTCAGGAAGAAATCAATAATTTCAAAAACATGAAAACATCACAGACATGAAAATACGAGTATTGAAATCATATTTATCCCAAAAGATGTTCCTACAATGCTTATTTTAGTTTATTTTTAACCCTTACCCCCCCCCCCCCCCTCATAAAAGAACTATCTTTCCAATGCCTGATTTAAGCAGTTCATTTACAAAGAGACACAGAGAGTATGTAACTAACTGCATAAGGTGGTAAATGAGCCACATAGCTAACAATAGTAAACTTCAAAAAAAAAAAAAGCTTAAAGAAAAGATGGCTGCTGGCTGCGTATACTATGTACGGAAATTAAAAGTCGTATTTTTTTTTTTTTTTTTTTCATTTTGGCACGTCATATTTTTAAAAATGCGTCAATACATTCACAACTAATTATTCTATGTGTTCTGATAAATTTAATAAAGTTCAGAATATCAATTCTGCAGACTTCAGATGAAGTCGCTATAGTTCTTTAGAATTCATATTTGAGGTATTCTGTGAGTCTTGCAAATTATATACTTTATTTTGTTGTGCATAATATATTAAATAAGTTTAAGAAGAAATATGTTTCCTGAAACATTGTAAACTATTTATATTCAATGAGGGAATATTGTAAATTTTGAACATGAGTCTTGTTTTAGCATGAAATGTCGAACCTATTTTTTCGTAATTATTAAAACCTGTGTCACCAACATTTTTTACATTTTTATGGTAAAGACAGCTGATTTATTGAGTAGTTGCCATTCCAAACATCGTCCTTTTAACAAAATACTTACCTTTCTTGTTATTACATAATGAGCCGTGCCTTTTCTTTTCTGCCTATTTAAAGGTTTTAAAGAAACGTCCTTCAAAGAATTTCTCACAAATTTTTATTTCTATATGTACGTACTTCAATATAATTACTGAAGTAGTTTTTAAATATTACCCGACCTTTGGAATATCCTTACTGTATATTACTTACAGTTTGATGAAATACTAGCAGGGTGTTTCTTTGGTAATGCTTAAAGTGCTTCAAACTATTTTTTAACTTTTATTATTTGGCACAGTAAAATATATCTGAAGCACTCGACTTGCATTTTCTTGAGGTGTTTACTGTCCATATGTATAGGTAGCTCAGAAACTCTTTTAAAACTTTATTTGTAGAATCGTGGGTCTCCGTGGGTGTCCTGTACGAAAAGTAACTAAAACACTGCAAGAAATATTAGTGTCAAACCTTACTTCTTTCATATGCTAAATTCAGAAATGTAGCTGCGTGCATTGAAGGGCTAAATCAGCAGTACTTGAAAAACAGCTGTCACATATAGTTTTCTCACTCGAGGATCCGAAAGCCCCGTGTATTGCGAGAAGTAAGGTACATTACAGGCTGCACTTATCTTGTTAATTATTAACCATACATACCAGTGCTTTGCACTTTGTTTTTGGGTCATTACTACCTTAAAGGAATTGCATTACATTATCAGCGAATTTGTACGACGAAAAATAAGTTTCCTCAGCATTATTTCCTTTAAATATTGAATTTCGGTGCTGCTATCCTTTTAAATTGACCACATTCTTTATAAAAAACAACTAATTTTCACTTTAGTAAATATTTTTTATTACCCTCTTAGATATTAGAAAATACTTTGGCAATAGTTTAAAATTCTTAATAGTTATGCGCATATTTTGCTATCTCTTATCCATCATGCGATCATTATTTTTTTTAATAAATTGAAAAATTGAACTTAAATAAATATTTTATTGATGCTTTAATCATTTAAGACTTAATAATGACCAGCAACCATCGTCTCCCATACTAAAAGAATAGTGCAGTGAGAAACGTGAATTGAGGGTATTGTTTATATATATGTTTTATATTTGAATTTGGAGAGAAAAAAAAATGAACTAGGAAATATTTTTCTTTTCTTCTTTTTTTCTTCTTTAGTTAAAAATCTTCATATTTTCTACTGTCAGAATACATTTCTAATGACAGGTGCAGTTGAATAAAAAATGCCTTCTTTTCCCATTTCCCAATTCTTCATTAATTTCACTTAAATTTTACCTATAAACGAAAAGGGTTTTTTTCCCGTTCTCAAGCAAAGGCATCATTAAATTTAGCTTCAAAAACAAATCCTAAATAAAAAATAAAATACTTTATAACATGTATGAAAAAACATTTTGAAATATTATCCTTTTTTTATTTTTCGGTTTTAACGTTTCTTGATGGCCGACAACGGTACAGCCAATCATTTTCCCCTCTCAGCTCAAATCGAGTAACTTGATTGGCTAAGTGATTAATTGCGTCACTCTTTAACGTCTATTAGCAATTGAGACAGACGTTTCATTGATGATTAAGCTTGATATGAATTAAATTGAGACAATTCTTTCAACTTGAGTGGTGAGTGTATGAAGTTTTTAAGCTAAATGGCCGATTGGAGTATAAGTGGATATATTTCTAACAAAAATTTTTTTGAATGTTTCATTTGGAGGATAAAAAAAGTATGTATATATTTATTCATGTATCAATTTTTTATGTATAATGTTCAGAGTAAACACATTTCATTGAATTTCAAAAAGTTTTTTTTTCATTAAATTATACAAGCCTCCGCATTTTGACTTCTTGTTGTGTGTTTTAATTTTAATTGATTCCCATGATTTTTTTAGAGCTGATTCTGAAAATGACCTTTACTTCCTCCATTAAGTAAAGATTTGTCAGAAATTGCCAAGTTCAAAATTTTCAAACAATTGGAAAAGGGGGATTTTAAAATGGACATAAAATGTTATTTTTTATAATTAATGAATTTTTTATGGTTGTACTATGTATTGTTATATCAAGTCTTTTTCTTTTATGTCTCTAAGAAACTCAGCTCAATGCAACTTGCAGCAATTGTGATTGAGTCGCGACCCACTGGTGAGTCACAAGTAAATTTTTGGAGGGTCGTTACACTTAAAAAAATCTATTTTGTTTTATTTTAAGGATTATCGTAAAGCATCCTTATGAAATTAAGTTATAAAATAAACGCATAAAACAGGGTGAAGGTCGGAATGTTGTTATATATGAACTTTTAGAAGATTTTGATTAACGTATAAAATTAAGATTATTTAATAAAAATGGTTATTAGATTTTTAAAGGCAGGTTTTTGATGATTAATTTTAATTTTCCTCATAAAAATTTCTTTTAGAGCCATAGAACAGCTTTCGAGAAGAACATAAGATATTCTTTGAAATGCTGTTTAGAATAATGCGATCAAATAATACAAAACAAATAAATTAAGACGAAAAACAATTTTTTCTCCGATTCTTTTTGTAGTTTCGTATGTTGTAAATAATTCGTTGATGGTAAAGTGCGCTCAATCAAGTTTCTAAAAGGTCCTTTTTCAATACTTCAAAGTTTAAAAACCTTTGCGTTTGAAGAAAATGCTAAGAAGGTCTTGCTGTGAAATCTGAAGAAAGTATTCAAATGATTAAATAAATGGCGTTACATAAAGATCGTTGGGGTACAGTTTTGCTCCTCATTAAAGTCACTATGGTGAATTAGTGGCGCACTAGTGACGCCCATATGATCGTGACTTAGTGATGCACTAATGACGTCACTACTGTCACTAGTGACTTTGTCACGCCCATTAAGGTTATAGTGCGTTTTTGACCTGACCAACCAGTATTTTCATGTTTGATCTACAGCGAACTATGTAAACTATGTAAACGACATTGGTGTGCTACTACAGCGAAAATCAAATTTCCAACCAGAATTTAATCTTCCTTTTCGATTTTCGCGAAATTATATATGAAACAAGGCTTGAAAATAAGTCATAAATAATTATGAAGGCTCCCATTATTCGCAATAAATTCCCTTCGAATTACGCCTAGGCGAAAGAAGGCTTTAAATTCTAGGACTTAATTAAAGTGACAGTTCTGGCGCCTACACTGAATAGGAAGCCTGATGTGCGGACCGTCGAGTTTGACAGGACTGTGACGCCCCGAAGACAAAGGGAACTAAAAATAAACGACAATGAAAGGAAACGCTTCATTATTGGCGGAAAATGTCATTTATTAGTACGTGTTGACAATAATATTTGTGGATAATGAAGATGAAAATTATTTAAGGATTTTGGTTACTGGCTATGGTCAAGGGATAATGATCTACAGTGTCTAGAAAAGTTCCTAATATAAAGGGATATGTGTGTGTGTTTGATACGTAGTTCTCTCAAAGAAAAAAGCTTTCGGAAAATATTAATGATTGCAGGTTCATATGAAGTGGTAGGCTTGTTATATGTTTGTCCAAGTAACAAAAATCCATCCTTCAAAATTATTTTTGTGGATGAAGAAATACAATGCTTACCAGATTAGGAACAAACTATACAGCTACATTTAAACAAATAGTACTAATGAATAAGCTGACTCTACTTCATTATGAGGTAATAATAAAGTTGTATGCCAGGATTGTTATATGATTGTCCAAGTAACTAATAATATCCTGCAAAGTCATTTTTGTGGATAAAGAAATACCATGCTTAGCAGATTAGGGACAAACTATAGAGCTACATTTAAACAAATAGTACTAATGAATAAGCTGTCTCTACTTCATTACTAGGTAATATTAGAGTTGTATTCCAAGTACTAACGTTGGTTGTAGATGGTTGAAAATAGATCTTAATATAAAGGGATAGGTGTGTGTGCGTTTGATACGTATTTTGCTCAAAGAAAAATGCTTTCGGGAAATATTAAGGATTGAAGGATCATATGAAGGGATAAGTTTGTTATATGAATGTCCAGATAACACATACCACTTTTCAAAATCATTTTTGGGGATGCAGAAATACGATGCTTACTACTACATTAAAAAAATTACACTTATGAAGAAGATGACTCTTCCTGATTATTTCGGTAACAATAAAGCTACATGCCAAGTATACAGTGGTGGTAAAAAAAAAATCGCATCACCCATTTACAACAAAGGGATATGTGAGAAGTTTTGGTCGACCGATCATCGATGAATGTATGTGAACTTATGCAAAACTTATGAAATAAACATTTAACAGCAGGAATCCGATAATTGTTTACTTTATTTATGGAAATACATGGCCAAAACTGTAACAAGTACAATGTGAAGTGCATCCACGTTGCCAAATGGACGACGAAAAAGTAAGTAGAGGTTTTAATTGTAACAGAAATGAACAAAAGTAACATGGAAATATTTGAACATCATAAAATAGTACTTTCTCGTAGCAACGTGGATGCACTTCCAATTGTACCTGTTACAGTTTTTGCCATTATTTCCATAAATAAAGTAAACAATTATCGGATTCCTGCTGTTAAATGTTTATTTAAAAGTTTTGCATAATTTCTCATACATTCATCGTTAATCGGTTGACCAAAACTTCTCACATATCCCAATGTTGTGAAAATGCGAGGGTGCTGCATTTTTTTGCACCACCACTGTAACTAACACTGGTTGTAGACGGTTTGAAATATATCTTAATATAAAGGGATAGGTTTGATACGTACCATTTTCAAAGGGTAATAGTTATAGAGGATTAATGACTGAAACAACAGGTTTTTAAGTATACATTTGCTAAGATGACATGAAAAACTTATCTTTGAAAACTATTCCTGGGTATGAAAAAAGGAAATATTTATTAAGATGTTAAACAGATAGTGTTTATGAGGGAGATGACCCTACTTCAGTATGTGGTAATAACAGAAACATTTTATCCCGCTATGGAGGAAGTATGTGCTGAGGAGCAATTATTTATATCCCAATTGTTTTTCTGTTGTTTTTAATTTGTTGTTATCGATAAAAAAGCTCTTTTTTGTCAGTATAGATTCTCAGAATATTTTTTATCCTTTTTAGCCTAGTTTTGCGTAGAAGTTTAAAAAAAAAAAAGTATGAATGAAGGCTTATAGTATCGTTAAAACATTTAACATTAGCGCCTACGAGGAAATTTCAATACTATATAAACCCTGATCTAACAGCCGGATTTGCTTAGAGCAAACTTTATTCGAAGGATTTTATGGCATATAACATTTATAGATACAACGTTCATCCAGAACTAAACGAGCCTATTTTCCCATGAAATTCTTTGATCTGCTTTTTTTAAGGAGATTTCTGAATGAAGGAATGAATATATGGATGAGTTAAAGAATATATCAATACATGAAAGAATGAATAAATACATGAATGAATGAATGAATACATGAATGAATGAATGAATATATGAATGAATGAATATATGGATGAATTAAAGAATATATCAATACATGAAAGAATGAATAAATAAATAAATGAATGAATGAATACATGAATGAATGAATACATGAATGAATGAATGAATGAATACATGGATGAATTAAAGAATATATCAATAAATGAAAGAATGAATAAATACATGAATGAGTGAATGAATGAATACATGAATGAGGGAATGAATAAATGAATAAATGGGAATTGATGAAGCGACAAATGAATGTGCATTGATCGTTGAGAAAGTTATATTTGATGTAATTAAGAACTAAAGCTAAGTGACAAAGAGAGAGGGTTAGCTAGATTATAAATTTGATATGGGGGAGTAGGTTCGTAAAGATCTAGACGGAACTTCTTGTTGCTTAATGTAAAAGTAATTGTGACGGATATCAGTCTCTCATTTTAGTATATAACGCTCTTTTACCTACTGTCAAAGTGATTTTGCCTAAAACCAACAGTCACGTGATGTTATTCCGACCCACTTTAGGCTGCCTGTTTTTTAGCTCCTTGATTACAATCAATGTCCCGAAACAGAAAGTGATTGATACTCGCCGATCTTCCCCTTCCCTTTTCCCACTCCGATAGGCTACATCACAATAAGGTATTTTAAATCCACTGATTGAAAAAGTTTGTCGTTCCATCGAAACACGTAGATTATTCAGTAAAGAGCTATTAATGACATCAGATCGATGTTTTTTTCTCCTTCTGTTAAACTCGTCCTTCTTTACAGAATATCATTTTTTATCGTTGCTCCTGGAACAGAAAGTTTTTTTTTTTCTTCTTTTTCTTGATTGATGCGCTGACCGGCTGGGACCGACAGGGATTTCTGTTACGGGAGAAATGATTTTTCTCCCAATCTAAAGACAACCCCATATCCCCCGTGATCTAAAGCCCCTGTCACTTTGATGGGTTGAATGTTTCATACTGATTATGATTAAAAAGCGCGACCAGATTGAGTTCTTTTCTTAAGTGGAGAGAAAGCTTATTTTTTCTAATGACCAGTTTTCCCGATATTTTATCGCTCTGTTTTCGGAAGAAAATCTTGAAGTGCTATTTTTCATACTTTATTTGATGTTATACAGAACAAATCTGCAGTTATTTTTATTTGTTTCTTAAATAAAGGAAAAGTATATTATTTAACTCAAGCGAAGAGTTAAAAGTATAACCCTGAGGATTATAAGAACAAGCGGGCTGTGCTGGCTAGACGATTCCTCGCCAATTTCAGAGCTAAGCGGCCTTTACACACACGTTCTTAACCGCGGTCCGGACGGCGAGCCATTCAGATCCGCGGTCAAGAGCGTGCGTGTAAATGCAATTTCAGGACGCTCAAGAACGCGGTTAAGAATGACACTCAGATGCGCGCTCATGATCGCGCTCCAAGAAATGATGCATTTTACATACACGTTCTTAACCACGCATCAAAGTGGGAGGCTTCTACTGTGGCTTCTGTAGGCGGCTTCAATGGAACGCCCTGCATCTAAACGCGTTCTTGCGCGCGAATAAGAATGTGGTGCATTTTGCAACGCATTCTTGAACGCCACGGTTTTACTCAAGTTCTTGACCGTGGCTAGATGCGCCACGTTCAGTCGCGCGGTTAAGAACGTATGAGTAAAGGGCGCTTTTAACATTATTTGCCAAAACTGATGCGATCTTAGCAACATCCCGCGAAATTTTGGCGACAAGAAGTGCCAGCTTGGCGACATTCCGGATAGACAGATAAAGAGACTGATATGAACATATTTTATTTGTGAAGAAGTGTATTTTATCACCTTGAAAAGATTTCTAATTTGTCATTTAGAGAACGAACGTGATACTACAGTTTTGATACTTTTATTTAAGCTAATATGCTTAGTAAGTGAATTATTGCATCAACTTTCTCGTTTTTCAGTTTTTTATTCAAAAAAATTTTCTCCATCACTTTTTGGCAAGTACGATCTTAGTTAAAGATGTTGTGCATTTTATCAAATGACGCTTAAAATGAAATTGAAACTGTTTCCTCTTCTTTCATAAAGTGAAAAGTAAGTAAACTTTTTTTTTGAACTTTCATTCGAAACGAGTATTATAAATGAATATATGAACGAGCATCAAGAACAATATTAAGTACATTGCTGTTGCTGCTGCTGCTGCTCTCCTTCATTATACTAGAGTTCCCCAACAGTCGAATTTCGACCGTAATATTAAAACTAATTATATAATATAATTAGTTGCTCGTAATATTTAAACTGAGCATTATAAATAATATGCTATTTATATAATTTTATAAGTATTATTCATTAAAGAACGTCGAGTTTATTTTGATCATTCTCACTTAAGCAAAAGTTAATGTAAATCATCGTCGTCGCAGGGCCAATGGAAGCAATTCAAGCAACGTCATTAGTCACGTAGCACCGATAAAAGCAATGTAAACAAAGGAAGCCGTAGCATCGCTTTACATCGAGTTCGACAAATATAATTAAAAACTAGGCCTAAACAAAGTTCTTCTACATTGCATAAAATTAACACTAAATACAACACTATAACCATCGTAATAATTAATGAATTTCTTTTATAATGTTTAAATTAAATGTAAATACTGGGTTATAATCAGAAAAAGCTGTGAAAATAGTACAATTAATTTTAAGATAACTAATTTTGTCTAGTGAACTCCACGTAGAACTCAATTGAAAATCTTAATAAACAAAGAGCGGATATCACGTGACAACGATGATCGCTCATGAGTCCCTCTAGGCGGTGAACTGCCTCCATTGCGCTCATAAATGAAACCACTTGGCTTTCGTACTAAGTTGAGTGCCAGTTGAATAAAACTTAAACATTTGCTTCCATACACTATTTTAATTTTTCATTTCATTATTTCAGAGAAGCATCCACTCAAACTCCTATTATAATTGATTTTAATATTACTGCTTAGTGGCAGCAAACTCTTTTTAACAATGAGTTATATATTTATTACCTAATAATTTACTCAACCAAGACATGTTGCCAGCTGCAATCTTTCACAATATAACCTTACAATTACAAATGAGGCCTGCTTGACAAAAGAAAAGGCGAAAGAATTAACTAATAATAATAAACTTTTCCCAAAATTGTTTTAATTTATATCACTAAAACTCTTCAATAGCTACGAAACAAAAAAATGGTAAGAAAATCGGTTGAAAAACAGAAAAAAATGGTTCATAACTGTTTTGTCTTTGCCTATTAATGCTTAGATTATTAATTAGGATTTTTAATTAGCATGGCAACAAAGTAAGCAGTTATCGCAAAGTCATCAACAAATCTCTCCAACATCACATACCTGAACGGCAAATTTATCTCCTAAAGTATTTCATTCGCAAAACTTTTAGAATTATGATTTTAAGTTAAAATTTATTCAGCCCGTTCAATATTTATCCTTTAAATTTTTCGAGTCCTAAAAAGCCAAATCTTTAGCTTTTATTAAAATACTCTTTTAAACTTTTCGGATCCTAAAAAGCCAAAACTTTAGCTTTCATTAAAATACTCTTTTAAATTTCTCGAATTCTAAAAAGTCAAATATTTAACTTTCATCAAAATACTCTTTTAAACGTTTCACGTCCTAAAAGACAAAACTTTAGTTTTCGTTAAAATACTCTTCCTCCGTATCAAGATATTTCGTTGTTAAGAAAATTCTAACGAAAGTGGCTAAAGATGGAGAAAAGGTGCGTCCGGTAGAATAAGACGTTTTCCAGCATTCAGAAACCATGTCGGGCAAATGGACCGGTAATAGGTCATAAATAGGACACACCTGTGTCGGCATGCAGCGGATGGTAACAAGTCGTCTGTTCAGAATATTTTAATGGCAACGCCTGCGGGCAGACGATCTCTGATTAAATGATTTGATAAAGAAAGGTGCGGCGGAAAGTTTTCTGGCGAAAGAAATGTTCCACAATTAACCTCTTTTCAGAACTTAAAATATCTTTCAAACACAAACCAGAGAAAAGTCTTTCCCTTCAATGATGCCGGGGTATTTTGTCTTTTTCTAAAGAAAGTTTATTTTGGAAAGTGAGGCTGTTTGCTTTTCCTGTTTTAATCTATTAACACCTATGTGCCAGTTTAGAAAAGCGTGAGGTCCACTTTGTTACAAAACTACTTAAGAACTTGATAACATCGTAACATTTTGTGTAAGATTTTATCCAAGTTGCAAGATGGTAATATTGTACTGACGAGATATGTTAATGGAGTGTATTAGATTCACTTTCAGTAAGAGCTCTCAAAAAAAAAAAAAAATCACATCGATTTTATTTTACCGATATTTAACTTCCCATTTTACATTCCATTTTAATCAGGAAAAAGTAATTGTATAATAATAAAAAAAAAAAATTATGCGGCACGTTAAAGATTATTTTGTTTGAATACTCTCGCCCAAAATTTAACTCCAATGCAAAATTCGCGTCGGCAGGTCCAATTGGAAATACTGGGCGTCACAATTCTAAATCGGTGATAGTGCTTCACTGATAGTGGTTTTGTTAAAAAAGTCGTCCACGAATAACTGAGGAATGCACTAGGTAATTAAAAACTTAATTGTTAATGGCGTAAGAGAATTCGTAGCTCCGTTAGAAAGGGATATATATATATATATATATATATATATATACATATATAAAAGATGCGAGGAGACATTGACAGCAGCGCCATCAGGCGGAAAGCAACGAAAGCGAGTAGTTTAGTGAGAGACTCCGTTCTGAGTGGACGTACAAGCACTGTGTGTGCTTGAGTGTGGTGATGCTCGCAGTAGAAGTTTTTTTTTTCTGTAAATAGTGATTTGTACATAGGAAAGTGTAAATAGAGTAATTTTTATATCTTTCATGGTGAGTCATTATTGAAGTAACCCCTAGACCCGAACAAAGAGCCTACATATATTAAAATATATATATATATATATATATATATATATGTATATATAGATATATACATATATAGTGAGAGAGAAAGAAAGAGACGCTGCGTTTGAAATTGAATCAATTAAAAATAAATGTCTTTCAGATAATTGCTATTCATTTTAGGTTAGATTAGTTGGGATACAAAGTTTATTCAATTTTGAAATGTTTCGTTTTGTCAAATATAATTGATACTCAGAATTTCTCTTAAATTTCCTTGCAGGTTCCAAATGACGATGGTAATGAAAATATATGCCAAGAAGGAAAATTGAAATATTGTCAATCATGAAAATATATAACATTACAAGCAACTGTTAGTCGTATACTAGATAATTAGATAGTTTGCATTTTAGCCACAACCAAAAAATAGTGACAGCTAATAGATGATATTTAAGTTTACTATATTTTTCTACATACTTTGGATGCCTGCACCAAAATATAGTAAAATTAACTACCGCCAAAAATATTGGCGTTACTTATTGTTAAAACATACCGTCAAGTGCGTCAACTTTGTGCCACAACATCTTTTCAGACACTAAGGCTACCAACTGGATGTCGAGGTGTAAATAGAGCTTCGAAACTTTTTTTACAACTCTTAAAATTTTTCCGAGCTCTAGTTACAACTCAACAACCGTTAGGCAGTCCTAGTGTCTAACAGGACGCTGTGACACAAAGTTGGCGCACTTGACGGTAGCATCAATTATTTTGCAGTGAACTAAGACAGCAAAAAGTCATGCAAAATGCTTTTAAGGCTATATAATGCGCACTAAGAGAGGGTTCATTCGATTGAATGATCAAACATTCATATATTTCGAATAGCAACCTATTTAACTTAGAAATTATTTGTTTTGGGAAGATTTTGTGTTTCAAGATTTTCTAATACATTAAAATTCCATTGCCTGTACTGAAATGTCATCGACAACTCGAAAAACACAGCGCAACAGAAGTTGTACGAAAATCAGAATTGGGGAAAAAAGTTCTGCTGATGTTCTGCAAGAAGTTGCGATGATTAATGATGTATAGTATCGAATCAGGCGTCAGGTTTTTGTGTTTCAAAAATTACCTGTTTTGATATGTTACAATACATGAAATATAGTAGTTCATTGCAGTCTTGTAGAATGGAAATGATATAAATGTATGGCATTCTGACAGTGTGATAGAATGGTTTAAAATTGCAACACTAGAGTAAAGGGGGAAAAAATGAAAATTATGTTCACATGATAATCCCTTGATCAATGATTGGTGATTGAAAGTGATAGCCAGTAGATGTGAACTTTAAATCATCCGCTTTGTGTTAGTTTGTACTTCGGTGCTGTACATAGAAGATTTCAAGCTTTTTAAACATTAATTTCAAGTTTTCGGTTTCGAAGATAAAAATCATGGGTGGTGTGACATACATATTCAGAAACATCCATTTAATGGAGCTGCGTATGGTCACTAACCTTTGCAGACCTAGCGCATGCCCCAGAAACCGGCATCCATTCTTTCAAATAGCACTATCGGCGGATAGAGTTTTGACTCTTAGTTTTCCCCTAGATGGCGGCACCTGAGCTCTAAATGATGCGAAACTGCACTAGGAATTTAATTTAGCCGAGAGTATCCAAACGAAACATATTCTCAATTAATTTTTAACATGCCGCATACATCATACGACATGGGTGCTGACAATTTTCTGCATCTTGAAAGTTCACTGATTTGGGCCAGGTTTAACCTTCAAACTTGGGCGTACGAGGCCCGTACCTTACCACTACGCCACCCTCCCGGCATATTCAGAAACATAGAATGGAGTTATATTATTTAAAATATTTAACCCAAATAGTATGCCAGAGGAAATAAAGATATAATAATATCGATGGTACCAAAACATGAAAGAAAGTTGGGTACATGATATTCTACAATTGGTTAGAATGATTATTGATGTAATAAATATGAAGCGTTGAGCCCCAGAACGGACCATCCCACATTTTTTAAAAACTTTCTAGATGATGTATGTTTCTACCCCTATGTATTAAAACAATACACTCGAGAACGGACCAAAAATAATTGGATGGTCCATTCTGGTGCTCAACGCCTCATATAAGAAAACGATTGCGGCACTGCAAAATCTAATGTTTTGACATATAACATATTGTATATTTAAGTTAATCATCAATTTTATGCTACAGTACTGATGACATGAAATATATGTCATAAAAATAGTAAATAAACGGTATAACATATTATATTAACATATTGTTTACTTCTGAAAGTACTCATTTTGAATTTCCAGTCTTTGGTTGTATTCCAACCATCAAACATCTTCTGAACTATAATTGGCTAAGTAGGTCAAGCAAGAAGTACGCCTATGGACGATTATGGCACCCAAAATACGATCCGATTGACTAAGGACACAGTTGAAAGTAGTGTTTAACAATAACCCCTCCATGGTCAGAATTCTAACTTGGTTCCATATCGCTGGAGCCTTGTGTCCTACCGACTATGTCACTGAGAGGTTTGCGATTTTTGCTAATTATCTGATTTTTTTAATGTTTAGTTTTAAGTTTTAATTCTTTATTTATTTCTGGAAGTTTACCAATTCCAGAAAATATCACTTTCTTCTGTGACTGTGATTTTGTATCAATGAACTTGTTACGAATTGACTTTTTTTCAAACCATGTTTGGAGTTCTCGTTTGAAGTCAAACATTATAACCTTAATAACATCCTTTCAATGTAAATTATTTTTCTTGATCTTAGTTACTCTCATTGAATTCCTGAGAGACTTTCACCAGTGACAGCATTTATAAGTGAATCCAAATGAAATCTACGTTGATAAATTGAAGGAAAGAGTGGGAAGAAATAATAAGCATTTATTTCTATCTGCCAAATGAAAAGGAGATATTAATCTTGATCGCTAAAGACAGCGGCCAATAGGAAGCCCGCACCGCACGAGCGGCTTAAGACTTGGCAGACGATTCACACCTGTCAATGACTAGAGATTGTGCGCGGGACAAACAAAATTGAAAGATTTAGCGATGCAGAGGAAGTTGTTCGAAGTGTGTGGTGCCCAGACTGTTGATGAAGAACTTGCCTTTCTTAGTCGGCTAATGAGCTGGAGAAGAATTCTTAGCATACCGATTTATACCGCAGGTTGTTTAGAAAATGATAGAGCTGCAGGGCTGGGACTGCGCCAACCTCTTTGTCTTTGGCTTCACTTGTACCCATTTTAAGGGACTAGTATAAAAATTGCAGAACTATGTAATTGTTCATATCTGTATTGTAGCCGTTTACAAAATGTTGGAGATAATAATATGCACTTATTATTATAATGTTTTATTTATTTAATAATTAATTTTTATTAAAACAAATAAAACTGAAATAAACAATAATAATAATAAAACTCGTTAGATTAGGATATCCCTCGTTAGTATTTGGTTAATCAGAATCCGCCTTTAAATTGCGTTAAAATTGTACCATTATGTTTACCACAAATTTCAATAAATAAATACACTCTCATGAAATTTAAACGAGGCTGTTTTTTAAACAGTGATTTATACAAAATATTTGGTATGAAAACAACGTTTCTCTCAATACTGCAGATAGAAAAAAAACTCTCAAAAATATTTAATATTGTTAGATAGATTTGACCTATAAAACTTGTACTCGTAATTTATGACAGCTTTGAAAAAGAGAAGTCTGAAATGAAAATTCTACATTCATATTTAAATCCAGGGTATCAATTTCATGTGAAAACCGCTCCAAAGATTCCGGAACCAAAGCAATTGTTGGCTTGTCTTATAAGCGGCACTTTTCCGCACTCCAGCGTTTCGGAAAATACGAAAAGTGATAGATATATGATGTATGTATATATGTATGTATGTATGTACAAGACAACTGTTGCAATGCAGAAAGATCCTTGTGACTACTTCTCTTTTCCTACTCGCAATCTAGAAAGAACCTTGTGAGTTGGAGGCTGGTCCTTTCCCCAGATGACGCGCTAGCACTCCACTTCACTATCTTCTATTTTTACCCTTCATCTGTCTTGCTTTTCTTATATTTATTAGGCAGATTATCCGTTCAGTTTTGATTAAATATATATATATATATATAGCTCAATATGCAAATATATATGCTTTGCATCTATCTATATGACTTATCACAAACTACGTAGCTTAGTCGCACACTGCTGCATACCTTGCCATTTAAATGTATCTAATATAAGTTGGACACGGAGTACCGTACTTAACGAATAAAAATATATAGTATTTATTTTTCCCTCTAAAGTTACATATTTATGTACAATATTTATCCTTAACAGGCCTAAATAGAAAACTTGGAATATAAAAGATTAATACGGAGTTATTTACAAATATTTTAAAGAACTTTTGAAAAATACTATAAATGTGTGCAATAGAGGAATACTACGTTTTTCTGAGTTTTTTTTTTTTGATGTTCACTCCTACCCCTATTAAGGTAAAATTATTTTTATTTTTGGCTTCTGTCGATAAAATGAAGATGTGTATCAGTTTGCCACTGATTATGAACTTTTATTCTCAAAAGTAGATTGATAAATTAACCCTCTGATTGATTATCCCGCGATTTCCTCGGGCAAGAGCTTTTTAAGCGTATTTAAAATATTATACCGCTGTTTCATCGTTAAAACGTCAGTAATGCAATGTCTCAAGTCTTTGGGTTAATTAAGGCTTTATTCTACAGATGGCTTTAGTTGCTTAAAGTAGGCCAATTTTTAGCGAATCGAATTCGCTAAAAAAAGGAAGAACCGTCAAAGGGTTAACTAAATTCGTTTTAGTTTACGTGTTTTCACGAGCAAGAATTTTTTAAAGATATTTTTTAAATACTCTGATTTTGAAAACGCATTATTGTACATAATTCTTGCTCTTCATATTTGAATGTCTTGCACAACTAGTCATTAAAATGACCTACACTTAAGCCCGTACAGAACAACATCAGTCTCCTTTCAGATATATCAGGCTCTCCTAAAGCAATTTGATAGACGACCTTCAATTTCATTGACTCTCTTCAGCGAAAATCATCCACATCAGCACGCGCCGACCAAAACATTGGTACAATAAAAAACATATAAAAAAAGTCACACGTATTAATTCGGCTGCTGCGTTTTGCTTCACTTCCATTGCCAATCATTAAATCTTAATTTCAAAAATACACATGTCCGTCGAAAGACAGATCGGTGGCCATTCTTTTGGTAGAAGCTCTGAACACTTATTTATTTGAATTCCAATGGGAGAGAGAGAGTAGTTAAAGTGCTGGGAAAAAGAACAAATTTTCGCACTAGATGGCAATGAAAATTAGTAGGTACTACTTTTGTCACTGCTAGATTGAGCCGAAATTGGTATGTAAGCTGTTAGCTATAATTAAGTAAAAATAAATGATAATAACAAATTAAGTATATCGCGTCAGTGAATTAGAGAAAGTGCGGTTTTTTTTTTTTTTTTATAAAGGAAGTAGAACTGTGCTGATTCCAACTTCAAGGTGAATATGAAGGACCAAAAAAAAAAAAAAAAAACTGCAACTTTTCAACGCATTAACTATTTTAATTCTGTTTATATTTGGTTCTTATATTTAACTAATCTAAGCAAAAAATACATATTGCAAACTTCCCTTTCCCTTGAAATTAATAAATAACGTCTTGTGTTTTATTTCTTGAACTTTTCGATATTTTCTATCAGTTGGACATCCTTCATTTACAAGCAGTAGCCAAAAGTAGAACTCCTAATTTAAACCATACAGGTCGTTTTTGGTTAATTATGTAACGCTGCATTGCTGCTAATCAGGTGTTACGCGTTGATGTTGCACGACTGCGTAAACTTAGTGCCTGAAAGCCACTTTTAAATAGCACGATTGCGTAACATGAGTGACTGAAATCTATTTCAAAAATACACTCAGTGAAAAAAAGAGCAACAAACAACAGTGGTAATATAATGAAAAAAATATTGAAACGCAACGAAATATTCACAGGTTGTTGAACAGAAGAAGATGCGCTGCCATGAAAAGTAACAGCGGAAAATTGTAACTATTTTTATATAATTACAGCTATTTTAACTAAGTCTGTAAATTAACCCCTGTGCTAACACCCATCCGCAAAAATTTTTTAGTTGCAAACATTTTGTAGTAGGGCTTGTAACCACATCTGCTAGAGACGCAGGCTCGACAACGACGATTCGTACTTGCAAGCAGCTATATTTTTTAATTGCTCGTGACATAGCATAATAACAACTGCAGAAATGAATCTGTTTTTATATATATTCCGTAACACAGCCCTATGTGGCAAATATTTTACTGAGGAACTGCTTTAGCCTTTCACTGCAAAGTACATATGTAACTTTTATTGGAGTAATTTTTCTTCTACTCGAATAACGCTACTTTTACTGTTTATTGTATATTTTTAGATAGAGTGAAGTTTAACACGTTGAGGACGGCGTGTGCCACTAGTGGCTCACATGCGAATGATTCACCAGGCGGTAGGTACCATTGGTGGCTTATATCAGCTATAGTTTTATAACACATTTTTGTTAGGTGAAAGAACTTCATGTGGTTCAAAATAACTTTTTTACTGAAAAATTGAAAAGCTGATTTCTACAGGTAGCAAAAATCTGCGCCGTCCTCAGCGTGTTAATTATGTAAACTTTGTACCTGAAATCTGCATTGTTGCAGCACGACTGGAAAAGTGAAGTGACTGAAATCTGTGAAAGAAGAAAAAAAAGTAGTGAAAATTATGCCCATTTCGAATTATGAAGTAATGTTATCAATGGTTATTCTATGTGCCATTTTGTTTATTTTTCTCTCACTTAAATTTACCCTTATTCTATGAAACACAAGATTACGCCATTCCGAAATTAGTAATTTTTCGTATCAAATGACTGGAAAAATTAGCCACTTCTGAGACACTAAACCTTTCGCAAAAATTTTGATGCAGCAGCAATTTTTAAACAAACTCTTATCTCATTACGTTAAAAGGCAAGACAGTTTATCTACGGCGACGTAGCGAAAATGTCTAAGCATGACCCCTTGCTTGCACATTGCAACGCTTCCTAATTGAGTGTCATATTGTAGCTTGAATATTCATGGTATGCAAATACAGAAGGACGCTGCACTGGCGTTGTTCGAATTTGCAAAGTCTTCATTACTCTAAATGTCCATAATAATCAACCGAAGGCTGATATAATGTAAGAAACGATTAATGTTCTGATCTTGGCATCAAATAACTAATTGAATTCAAGAACTTGCTGTAGAATATTTATTCCAATTCAGAACTTCTAAAACTATGGTAAGCTGAAACAGTGGTATGCAGTTCAGTACTCGGTGTTTTACAAAGATAGTAGAATCAGTATGAAAAAGAAAATTGATTCTATGCCTTCTATTTTAAATACATAAAGTATTTTTGTTTAGCACTTGATTAAGCTTTGTACTTAGTAACAGAATAAATATTTTAGAAAAATATGAACTACTTGTCGACGTCGTAAGACATCCAAAACAATAAGCTCCATGTCAGAACGTACATCCTGTTCTTACATTACGTATCTTAATGGATAACATGCCTTATTAAACAAATTTGTTGCATACATATGTAGACATTAAAGAACTAAAATACTTAATAATAGAAAAAAATCATTATCTTATTATTATTTCAATGTTTTAAAATAAGCCGGCATGCAGACGTCACGGGACTCGTACGCCCCAGGTCAGAGGATCGAGCCTGGCAGTGTCTGTAGATTTTCAAGACGCAGAAAATCTTCTGCGCCCATGTCTTATGATTATGCGGCACTCTCAGAAACGCATGCTCAAATCTCACGAAACTTTCGTCGTTTTAGACGAAATGGCTTTGTGAAAAATGCTCCTCCTTTCGTCAAATTGCTGAAATTTGTGCGGTAACTTTTTAAAGTCCCGTGATCACGCGAGGAAAGAATCGTTATAAATGACGAAATTTTCTTGACGATTGAAGAATCGTAGAAAATGAAGGCTCTATTTTTGAGAGTGTGAGTAGACTCGGATGTCCCCCTCACGGCTAAATTAAATTTCTAGTACAATCTTGCATCCACAGAGTCCGGGTGCTCGCACTTTTGGGTGAAGAAACCGGATGTCAAAGTTCTCATGCGGCAATGGGGCCACATTCATTGTGGTGCCTCTGAAAGAGATGGTACCGATCTCTCGGGTAGGTCTGTAATTGGCAGAAGTCAACAGCAGCCCATTAGAGAAAACAAAATGTTTTAAAATAATAAAACAGTTTAAAACATTGATAGCTTTCGATTGTTTTAAAAAGCAAGCAATGAAGGCAACTGATATTAAACATACAGAAGCAAATCAATTACTTAAAAACAAAGCGGCTTTGTTTAGTATTATTCAAATTATCTGAAAACGAAAACACAAAATATCTGAAACAATTGCGCACAATACCTTTAATATGAGCTGATGGAATATTTCCACGAGAGCTAGTAAAATGCTTCTGCATTTATTTTTAAATTCTGATTTTTATTAGATAGCTATATAAAAATTGCCTTGCAAGTTGTTGTTTTCCCCGCAAAAAAAGTGAAGCGCAAAACCTTTTTTTTTTTTTTCAAAATCTAAGCAGCTTTAGTTTTAGTTCCGCAATAAGTAGAATTACAGTAAAATCATTACATTTCCATTGCTAACATTACTTTTTATATAATTTAAGCCATACTTCCTGTACTGGGTGTTTTCTTTATATAATTTAAGCCATACTTCCTGCACATTTTTGTTCTTCGTTTTTTATTCTTTAGCTCTTTATTATTATTATTTGAATAAGTAACTATATACATATTAGTGTAGGAAAAAGACTAAATAAGAAAAAGAAATGAAAACGTTTTTAAAGCAGAATTTTGCGATGATATTATTGCAAACACAATCGTTATGAAATTATTGACGCACTAAATCAGCAAAACAAAAATAGCTAATAATGAAACAATTCACTATTTTAACATTTTTGGTTTTTCTGCATCTTTTATATATATACATATATGTATAGTTTTTTTAACCAAATCCTGCAAGCAAAAACCGTTTATTCCCATCATTCAATCAATGATACATGATAACTGAATATAAAACCTAATTGCTCCTAAAACCCATAAGCAGTACAACTGAAACTTAATATTGTCTTAAAATAGAAGAATCTAGCTATGGAACAAGTTTCATATTCGGATTAATTCACAGCGAGAAACTTTTCTCCTCATTTCGTTCTCAAACATTTAACCTTATCTCGAAAGAACATAAGCCTTATGCTCTCAAATTGCACGCGCCTTCTCTCATCTTAATGTTAAGGTTTAAGTAAGGCCGTCCATCCATAATGAAAGCAATTCTCTTGCAAACCCCTATGCTGAGGGGAAAGAAAATTTCGATTTTATGTTGAGCCGAGCGAAATTTTCTACGTACTCACCCCATTCGTTTGCTTGGAACACAGCGTTCTAATTGAGTGTTACATTGTACCTTTAATATTCATCACATGCAAATGGAAGGGGGGTGGGGTGTTACAGTGGCGTTGTTGCGAATTTTCGAAGTCTTCATTATTCAGGGCGTCCATAATTATCGTCTGTATGCCGGTACAGTAGGATATGAGATGAATGCCTAGAATAGCTCGTCGTGGAAATGGATGAAATGGGGCTTAAAGCCTGCCAATGACTTACATTTGAATTCGGAGAACGCTGCGATATCTTCATTCGCTCCAATTGTAGTTAATAATTTTGTATAATGGTCTCAAGTGAATACCAAGCGTTGATTAAATTATTTACGAAAATACAAATGCGTGATAACCGAGGTATTAAATGAAATGAAAAAAAAAAACATAACCTCTAATAAAGAGTGTTTCAATGTAAAACGTGCATTAAATATAAGACAAAAACGCTTTAAATATAAAAAATTAATAAAAACAAAAACATGATCAAATCATTAACATTCATACATAAAATTGGACATTTCTGTAGTATAATAACAGCTTTAGAAGTTTTTGATTATCATTGTTTATTTTTTCAAACAGTGATACAGATTTTTACTCTAAATATTTTCCACAAATGCTTACTAAATTAATCATAAAAATATATATGAATGTGTAGATAATTGTATTTACGACAGCAATTCAATCCATTGTTCTTTTTATCAGAGTTTCTCAACCAGAAATTCTCAGAACCCCAGGGTTTTGCGTAATATTTTTACAGATTCCTCAAGAAATCAACACACAACCTCATCACAATCGTGATTGTGATACTTCTTTCTGAAGAGAAAAATGAAACTAATAGTAATTTTTAAAAGTAATGACAGTGATGATAACTAGATTTTAAGAAATTAGGACAGCACTTTCATACCGAATTTATATCTATTGCAATCAAATGCAACCATTTTACCTTTGTGAAAGTTTAAAAAAGTTCTTTAACAAAGGTTTCTCACATCAATTAAATACAAGAAATTTGTCAACCATAAAAATTTTAAGGTTTTGTCTTTGTTAATTTTCAGATGAAATATTAAATTCAAAAATTCAAATCATTTATTTGTTAATGCGTTGTCCAATACAAAAATAGGGTTGGTATGATCACTGATTTTCTCAAAAGTTTAATTAACAAATAGATTGACACCTCATATCAATATTGAACCATTTATTTATCATGCACTCCCCCTTTCTTCAAAAAAAAAAAAAAAAAGAACGAACTAAGTTTGAACAATTGATTATTTTCAATGAATTGTTTATAAACAAATGACTCATGATGAAGGCATTGAAGAGACCAAAGATCGCGTTAACGCCTCTACAAGCGTGTTTCACGCCTTAAAATTCGGTAATACGCATTGAAATTTAAAAAAATGCGTATTTTCACTCTACATTTTAAAACAACTTTTAGCTTGTTAAGTATTGCAAGATAAATACAATATTCTTCCACTAAGTTAATTTTATATTTCATCATATAGTACAGCTCAAAACTCGCGGCCGCCAGTCGCCAAATGCGACCAACATTTTACCGGAAATCGCTTACCGTGTTTGAAGTTTCAATCCTTTTCCATCCTGGAATTATTTCAATTATCTTGAAAGTTGTAAGATATTTTTTGCACGCACAACCATAAATCTGCTTCTTTGTCGTTTCATTTTAACAAATAAAAAAGAAAAAAAGTATAAAGATAGAAAAAGCCAAAATCGTGCCACGTGCTTCGCCGAAAATTAGATTCTACGTTAGAGATTTTAATCCTTTTGCATCGGGTACAAATTTTAATTATTTTCTAAATTAGAAGCTGTTTTTCACACATGCTACCCTAAATCTGCTTATTTTGCATTTTATTTTAATAGTTTCTAGATTTTTTTTAACTGTGCCGATATTAGACAGGTGTTTGTCGAAAATTGCGTTTATCATTATTATTAAATCACTATTATTGGTTCATTTAGTTATTTACATCAAATTTGGTTTTAATATTGACAGCTATTTACTTTTTAACTAAATTTTGGATAAATAAGAAATTCTTAGAAAATTGTTAATTTAGCTATACGTACGCTACGCTCTGGGTCAAGGTCGCAGCAGAAGTGGTTTTCACTCTGAACTCACATAGCTGTTAAGAGTTTTTTTTCTTCACTCCTCCAGAAAATAAAATACTCCTCCAAAAACCTCCAAGGAGTATTTTCACTCTTTGAAAAAAATTCCTAACGCTACCTCTGGAAGAGACATAATTTTATTTTTCGTAAGAAACAGTGCTTAGAATTAGTTGTTTGTTATTATGCAATATAAAAAAAAATATGTAAAAGCACAAAAGGGAAAATGAGTGTTTCTTTAAATTTACGATGAACTTGTTTTTAATCAAATAATCGAGTTTCTTGATAACAGTTTCTCGATAAAAGTCTTGTTCTTAAACACACTGTAAAAGTACAGATACTAAAAATGAACACTTGAGATCTGTGACTACCAGTTTAAAAGTTGCAGCTGAAAAAATAAATAAACTCTTGAGATCTGTGGCTGCCAGTTTAAAAATTGTCAAAATTGAAATATATATTATTGACGAATAAATTTAACTTCAGCTTTAGTAAGCAACATGCAAGCCTCAACGGCTGAGGGCACGATGAAAGACAGTATTCCTGTCTTAACTTAATTGCGCAAGCGCAGAAGAGAAAGGACTCTAAGTCACAGGCATACGTTTGTGTGGGGTCAACTGAATTCACCTTCGACCTTGTATACTAGAAATGGTTATTCAGCGTACTTACAGATAGCGCCCCTAATGCGGAACATTATCTGCTGCATTCGATGTACAGAATGTCCTCAGTGTTTTAATCTTTGTGATTTCCTTCTTTAAAGACTTTGTAGTTTCTTGTTTTTAAGTCTCTGTAATTTAACGTTAGACTCCGGAAAAAGCATTTCCAGGAGATTTTCAGCCAAAAATTGTTTACAGTGTGTAATTATACGGTTCGTTCCCGTCGCCACAAATTTTACAAAGTTCTTATAGCGCAACCAATATTCCGAAACACAGTTTCAATTTTCGGAGTTCATTACTTTTCATGCTTGGGATTCCTGATATTTACATCCGAACGTATATTTTTCTCAATCAGTTTTCGCTGACTACGAATGCAATCAATCATTGTCATTCGAAACAAAAAAAAGTATGCCAGATAAGTTAGATTCAATTGAGAGAGTTTGACTTGCATCAGGTTTGACTAATATCGGATGTAATCATCCCATTTTGAAGATTCTTTGTTGTAATAGATAGCTGGTATGAACCTATAGGGAGGTGAAATCCTGAAAAACTAAAGTTTCGTGTAAGTTTCGCTTTAGTATAAAGCATTGTAATTTTTATTTTCTGAGTGCCCATGTCTAACAAAAAAGTTGTTAAATCAGAATTCTTGTTATTGGAATAAAATGACTTATTTTCAAGAACAGCATGTTCCCGAAACAGCTGACTTAGGGACCGACCACAAATGATGTCACGCTTTTCCCCATATATTTGACCACCTCCCCCTTTGTCACAAAATGTCACACTTCAATGGTACCTCCCCTTGTCACATGTCACGATATGTTGAATAAGCATGATGTCACACGTCTAGTTACCCCCTTCCCTCCCCTTGTTACACTTTGTCACAATTTCACGAACTCCCCTCCCCCTCCCCCAAGCGTGACATTATTTATGAATGGTCCCTTAGACAAAATGACTTAGATTTGAAACACTCGGTTTTAATTACTTTAAGTCACCCTTTTCTTGAAAAACGTAGTTCTTATTCTTAAGGTAACTCTTTTCTGAAAAATTATATAGTACGTTCTCATGTTTGAGACACCACAAGAGAGAGAAAAAACAGATGTTTCCTCGTATTAGAGGTAACCACTCTATCAGAAATAACACAAATGTGAAGCAAAAATACGTCTTCCTTGATAACTTTGAACTGCCGCGACGAAGATGGGGAATCGAACGCGGATCTTCTTGACTGCAGACGAAGGCTCAGCCACTGCCAGAAGACATTGTGCTATAATCAAAGCCACAAGCTTTAATACGCTCTTGGTTAACCACTGACTGTAACCGGAGTATTGTTCTAAAGAAATGGGTTTAAAAGTAAGTTGGCGTCTGTCTGTTGTGTAATGTTTGTGTCTAAATAAATACGAATGTTCTTGTGTATTTCCGTTGTCTACATCCAATAGAAACTTCCCCGCTCGACGCAAATCACAGACATCGAACTGTCAGAGAAACAGTCGGATAATATAACTTCCAAACGTACCAGCTCCGAGCGCTAGAGTACTTTCGTACCAATTTTTTTCATAGCGTAACCAGAAGAGCGTTAAGCATCCACTCGTCCATTCCGGTCTTTTTTATTGCGTCCGATCCTAATCCGACGAATTATTCATCCAGTATTCCTATGCTGAAGAGACGAACGACTACTCACATTCTTGAATCATTCTGACGCCTAGCGCGGTAAGTAGTTCCTTAATTTTTATACAAATACTATTGTTTTGAAGAAGTAATCGTTAAAAACGCCCTGTATTAATTATGAATGTAAAGTTTTCTATAAATTTGTAACTTACATCAGTAAAATGAAACACTACTTGCCCTGTCTATAAAGATTATTTCTAAGTAAACATCGGTACTTAAAACTGAGAACTGCGCTTGCTTGTTTTTAAGTCAAAAGAACTTAAAAAAGTAAACAGGTATATTTTATCATTTTAGCAGTTAATATTTGTTTACAAATGTTTTGCATTAATGTATCAACCGTTGACGCAAGAGAATCAAAAATCAACTTAAATCAACCAAATTTTTAGTAAAAATATTATTAAACATTCTTTTTTCTACAAATTTTTTTATGCGTTTTCTACTCAGTTGCTTCACGTTATGAGATATCTCCAATAAATCACAATTACAACTTAGACGACGAAAATGAACAAAAAAAAAAAAAAAATATCTTCCACTAGCTACTCCAATTATTAAATGCATTTCAAAACTTTGATTTTTTTTCCCTTTCAAATATGTCTCTTTCTTTTCCCCCCTGGTCAGTGCGTTTTTATCAGAGACGCAATCAATCATTGCTTTTTAAAAAAGAAACGAAACAGAGAAGTAGGCAATGGAATAGCCGAAAGCGTTCTCGTCATTGAAGTAAAAGTTAGAAACGAAACAAAGCAGTTTTTTTTTTTTTTGCAATCGAATAACTTTTTCCGATTTACTTTAAAAAGCTTCATAAATTGCATCGTCAAGCAAACTATGAATACGTTAGAGTGGCTGGAAATGTGTTTACCCTAGATTCAATTTTAAAATGACTTCTAAATTTTCTGAATGCACCATTTTAGTACTTGTCTATCATAACGACGACTAAAAAGCGCCAAGAAAATATGTCGCCAATTTGAGTATACTTGCCGGTTTTAAGGCGATCAAAAAGCGCCAGGAAAAAATTTCGCCAATTTCAGTAGATGTACTGTTTCTTTTTCAAACTGCTTCAATTAAATCGAAATAGGGGTAATAGAAGACCCCTACTTTTTGCGAAAAATAACAGATTAGCTGCGTTTTTTTTTTTTTTTCTTTTACTAAATATTAAAAATGAGAAAGGGCGAGAAATACTCAGCGTGGAGAAAAATTAAAAAATACTTGGCTAAAATAACTTCCAAAACTGTGGCCTCAGCGTATCACCCCTTCGACAAATGGAATCATTCCCGACTGGTAGTCGCGGCTTTCGAGAACGATAATTACTTGTCGGCTTTAATGGCGATGAAAAAGCGCCACGAAAAATTTCGCTCATTTGTGTATATGTTTATAATTTGGCGCATTTTTTTCTTGTCGCTTTTTGGTAGCCGTTATAATAGACAAGTACCATTATTTTTCGGACGATTTTTTTAATGTAAAAAATGTATTTTAAATGAGCTAAATAACAAATTTTCTGAATAAAGATCACGAATGATAAAAGCTATAAATCTTTAGATTCGATTTGCAACGCAGCAAAATGACTGACAAATGAATTGTCAACCATTGGAAAAGTGGATTCAAGCGTATTTCTATCAGCTACATAATAATATTTTTTTTCTTGTATTTTTTAGTACCATTGCAGCACACATCTATATTTTATTTCCTAGTTGGCATTTTATTAAATTTCCGCGGATACAATGATACAAATTATTTTAAACTATAAAAGGAAGTCTAGTTTATAACACCAGCTAACGGAAACTTATTTTTAACCGACTTCACAAAGGAAGGAGGTTATACATTCATATTGTATGTACTATGTCGGTTTTTTTTTTTTTTTTTTGTCCACTTCTTCTCACCGGACGAACCGATTTTCATGATTTTTTAAAAATCGATCGAGGGTGGTTTCCCATAAGTCCCGTACCTTCGTTTGACCATATTCGATAATTAGAAAAAAAGCTATGGGTAGAAATAGGGTCATTTTTTTAGGTTTTCATCCATAACCTTTGACTAAATGAACCGATTTTGATGACTTTTTCTTTCATGGATAGAGGGCCGCCTAACTCAAATATCGCACATCAATTTGACTACATTTGTTTTTTAGAAAAAACGTTACGGGTGAAAAATAAGTACTTTTTTTTTAATTGGAAAGGCTTGACTTGATTTTTCTTTGTCGGGAAAACTATTAATAAATATAAAGCTCATTGTTAAATAAAATAATTTTTATAAAAAAACAGAATCGACTTCAAATTAAAAATTGCGCTAAAAAGTAAAAAATAAATTAATTCTTTAGACAACATCGATGTGACTTTTAAACATAGTTTTAGAAGTCGGTGCAAAATCAGGATAGATAAAATCTTTTGTAATCATGAATCAATTACAAATATATATATATTCGCAGAATTAGCAACAGTTCCAATATCAAGTATCAAATGGTATATGGTAATTAAACTCATCATTTTGTACCGACTTCTAAAACTATGTTTAAAAGTCACATCGATGTTGTCTAAAGAATGAATTTATTTTTTACTTTTTAGCGCAATTTTTAATTTGAAGTCGGTTCTGTTTTTTTATAAAAATTATTTTATTTTATTCTTTTTAGTGTAAATACATTTTTTATATAAATACTCTATTTTAAAAAAATCATATCAAAGGGCAAAACTTCTTTGAATTAATGGCACTAAAACTAATCATTTGTATGATAAATTCCACTTTGAATTTGATTTTAGCAAGCAAACTGACTAGATTAATTTTTGCCTTCAGTCAAACTCTTGCTGTAATTTCGTTTAATATTATAGCCCATGCCAAAAAACATGTTTTCAACAATGACTTTTATTAATAGATTTCCCAACAAAGAAAAATCAAGCCAAGCCTTTCCAATTAAAATGAAAAATACTTATTTTTCATCTGTAACGTTTTTTCTAAAAAACAAATGTAGTCAAATTGATTTGCAATATTTGAGTTAGACGAACCTCTATCGATTAAAGAAAAAATCATCAAACTCGGTTCATTTAGTCAAAAGTTATGGATGAAGAAACAAAAAAAGTACTACATTTCTGCCAATTACTTTTGTTCTATTTATTGAATATGGTCAAACGAAGGTACGGGACCTATGGGAAACCACCCTCGATCGATTGAAAAAAAATCATGAAAATCGCTTCATCCGGTGCGAAGTTATGAGTATACAAAAAAAAAAAAAAAAAAAAAAAAAAAAAAAAAAAAAACGACATACATACACTATGAATGTATAACCTCCTTCCTTTGTGAAGTCGGTTAAAAATGTTTTTGTTGACATTGTGCTATAATAATAAATGCAATTACAGTAAGATTTTGACTGAAGGCTTATCTGAGGCAAAAATTAAATCCAATCAGTTTGTTTGCTAAAATCGATTTCAAAACGGAATTTTTCATACAAATGCGTAGTTTTTAGTGTCATTCATTCAAAGAAGGTTTGCCGTTTGATATGGATTTTTAAAAATAGAGTATTTATATAAAAATGTATTTACATTAAAAATAATAAAATAAAATAATTTTTGGAAAAAAAATAGAACCGACTTCAGATTATAAATTTGACCTGAAAAGTGAAAAATAAACTAATTCTTTAAACGACATCGATGTGACTTTTAAACATAGTTTTAGAAGTCGGTGAAAAATTATGAGCCTAATTACCATTACACCATGTACTACTTCATATTGGAACTGTTGCTAATTCTGGGCCATTTATATTTGTAATTAATTCATGATTACAAAAGATTTTATCTATTCTAATTTTACACCGACTTCTAAAATTATGTTTAAAAGTCCCATCGATGTTGTTTAAAGAATTAATTTATTTTTCACTTTTCAGAGCAAATTTATAATCTGAAGTCGGTTCTATTTTTTTCTAAAAAATATTTTATTATTATTCAATTTTCCCACCAGTAAGATCTATATTTAGATAAGAAAAAATAAAATTTGACAATTTTCGCTCAAATAACAATTGTAATTTATACTAAATGATTTTCTACACATTAAAAATTGACCGAATATATTTTACATCGTTTTTACTACAACTTATTAGGTATTTATGGAGCAAAACTCTCATTGCAAACAGTTATTTGTTCCACATATGCCGACGTAGAAATATTTTTTTTTTTTTGATTTGGATGGTCACCTATGAACTAATCAATCAATTACAGGAATTCGAAAGCCTGCTACACTAATGTCATCAGCGGCGGACTGGCTATGCGGGCATTCGGGCAAATGCCCGGTGGGCCGGTCCTCCCTGGGCCAGTCGCAAAATTCTATTTTTTTTTTTAATATAAAGTATACAGCTTTTAAAATGTTAATGTAAAAAACGGGGACCAAAATTTTGTCGTAGTCCGGGCATCAGAGAGTGCAACGGGGCAAAATCTCCAGGTGTGGGGTCTGGCCGGCCAGACCCCACACCCTGGGGGGCCACATGAGAGGGATGGGGCAGAATTTTTCAGGGCCGGCTGGTCCGTATAGACAACCTAAACGGCTGCCTGAGTTGCAAAATTGATTAAATTTTAATATTTTTAATTTTGAAAATAAATAAATAAAATACATCATTTTGCCCTTTAGGCTGCCATCTAAGTTGTCTATTTTGACGAGCTCTCGGGGCCGGCTTGAGAAATTCTCAGGGCCAGCTCGTCCATATAGAAAACCTTATGCAAGCAACTCTTGAGATCTGTAAAATTATTGTTATTATTTATTTATTTATTTTTTATTTTGAGCAGTGCTAGCAGGGAAGGCTAAGGCGGCGAGGGGACGGCCTCACGGCACAACGCCCTAATGGACGGCAGCTAATTAACATATTAAGTATTATTGCCCTTCTATAATGAATAAGAAAAAAATCAGTCTTGTAGACATTTAGTATTTAAATACATATCTACGAATTTACTGACAATATTTTTAATAACTATAATCTACAAAATACGGCCCTGAGAATTTCTCAATCCAGGTGATGCAAATTCTCAGGATCGGCCCACAGAATTTCTCGCGGCCAGTTGTCTCGGTCCATTGCCAAGTTTTTCTATTTTAACCCCTTAAAGCACGTGTTTTTTTTTTTCGTTTTTTTTTTTTTTTGGAAAACTGGTAAAAAATGATCGAGGTTTTTTTTTGCAGAAAATTAATATATAGGTATAGTATAAATTGTTCTTGACAATTGCAGTTATAGGGGGTGACTAGAGAGCGGGGGAGGAGGTAAAAGGTATATAAAAATGATTATACAAGAAAAGTGCAAACGGGCATTAGAAATAAAATAACGCGAGATACAAGATCGGCCGTATGAGACACGGGCATGTGCAAATTTGCCGGTAATTTTCGCCCGTGTCAGACATGGGCAAATGTGTTAAGGGTTGGAAATATATTAAGAACAGATTAAGAAGCAATTTAACTCAGGAAAAATTGGAATCATTTATGTAAATGTCGTGTGAAAAAGACATATTAGTAAAGCTTGACATGAAAAGTCTAATTGATGATGTAGCAAATAAGAGTCCCCCTTTTAAAATCGCTTTTAAAATACTAAATAGCCTTCAAAAGGAAAATAATTTTTGAGCAAATATTGCAATGTATATTTGATTGAGGGTGAGTTTTTTTAAACCTGTTACTATTTGTATGTTACAGTTATAGTACTGGAAACCAGAACAATAAACATTTCTTTTAACTTTTTCATAACTAGAACTAATTTTTTTTTATGCTGACATACTGATTGTAGCACACTCAATACACAAAGAATACGATAGATGCATAATTTTTCATGTTTATTTTTCAACTCTACCTCTTTTCATGTAAATTACTGCAATTTTGAAAGCCAAAATTATTTTTAAAATGCTTTTAAAACTCGTTGTTGTCATTGAGTAAATTTCAAAAATTTTCGGGGGAGGGTGGATGCATAATATATGATTAGCGTTCGTTTTCCGAACCTTGGTAGTGTCGCCCCCCCCCCCCCCCAGGGCCGGTCTTCTTGAAATATGGCCGAATTTTCTTCCCAGTCCGCCCCTGAATGTCATTGTGCTTTCTAAAGTAGTAGAAAAAATTGTGTTATTGTGCTTTCACTCCAAAGGCAACAACGACAAAATAATTGTCTTTTCTGATCTGTGCAAGCGCAGAGTTCATTTTTGCAGGCAAAAATATGCCTTTCTCTAGCGCAGATAAGAAATGACAAGTTTTCTGTCTTTGTCGCGTTTGGTGGGAAAGCACCCTTATGGTTTTGCAACCTTGTCAACCTACAAAAAAATAAATAAATAACAATAAAAAATAATATAAACTTATATATACACGCACACACACATATATAAAACTTCTTTAACAATCAAGCTACCAGTAATAATTAATTGACAGCTCAGATATACATCTGAAGTATATTAATTTCTTTGACTAATCCAAAACTTCCTAACTCTCACGAGTCTCTCTCGAAGTGTACGAGAGAGACAATTTTGACTCAGAATCCATGTTTGCGATTTTTCACTCCCAAATGGTGAACGCTCTTTCAGAAACTCACTTATTTTGATAATGAAGACTGTTGAGCTGTTTGAAACTGTTATTGGGCTTATTTTCCTGCCATTTAAAGATTTCATGCGATAATGGATGCTGTTGAAGAGAGCGTACTCTGGTTAAAGCCAGTTTAGATCTTTTAGTTTTATTCTAGTCAGACCCGAGAAAGAACTTTCACATACACACGTTGACGGAAAAGACAAGAACGTTGGCAATGCTGCATTACTCGATTTATTCATTACTCAGTGTCTGTGGTATCGACTAAGAATGTGCTGCTGTGCAAGTCGAACGCAGCAGTACTTTCACACACGCCCCCGAACACAGCAGTTCTCCGTCCCCTCAATATATCTTAATATTATTGGGGTGGGGCTTTTTTTACAGCATATAAAAAATTACTGGAAGTTTCTTCAGAATTTTTATATAATAACAAGGCATCTTCGTCAAAAGACGTAAGATTCGGAGCAATTATTAACGTTCTATCTTTCTAGAGTTTTTAAATGAGTTGTATTCGGCGTAGTTTTGTTAAAAATCTGGGGGCTGCAAAATCACATAATATTTCAGATAATGAGATAATATTTTATCATTTTTATTGATGAAACAAATCTTTAAATGTGAATGATAAAACGCTAATTCTCATTTTTAAAGGGTACTTTGTGGGTTACCTCTCCCGAGGTTGATTTAAATTCATGACAAATTTCATTCTAATCCGTCAATTGGTGAAAGTTTGTACAGGGAACGTATATATGTATATACACTGGTGTGCAAAACTTAAGCAACAATGTAAATTTTAAGCAGATAGCTATGAAATTGCAGAAAAAGAGTTCTTGCAATTAGTACAATGAACATGCAATTCAGTAGAAAGGTCATGCGGATGCAAATATCAGGGACAAAGCGTCAGAGGTTTACTGTGGCCAGACGCCTTCACAAAGGTTGCATATTCGCTCGTCGTCCAGAACGCTGCATCCCTTTGACAGCAGGCCATCGGCACCGCCGTTTAGAGTGGTGCAAGGAGCACAAAAACTGGATCTCTCATCAGTGGAGTCATGTCCTTTCTACGGATGAGAGTCGTTTCAGTGCCACACGTGATACTGGATGCCAGTTGATTTGGGGAGAGGTCGGGACACGGTTTCATCTCAGTAACATCGTGAAAAGAGGCCGTTACGGTGGTCGTGGAGTTCTAGTCTGGGGAGGCATTATGTTGAATGGGCGTACTGAGTTCCACATTTTCGACAGAGGCTCTGTAACAGAAGATCGCTATTGTCAGGAGGTACTCCTTTCCCATGTGCGTCTGTCCAGAGGTGCCATTGAACAAGACATTCATTTTTATGAATGACAATGGATGCCCACATCGGACACAATCTGTTCAGCAGCTACTGGAAAGTGAAGATATCACTCGAATTGATTCGCCAGCGTACTATCCTGCTTTAAATCTTATTGAACATGTGTGAGATGCTTTATGGAGACGCATTGCGGCGCGATTACATCCTCCTGGGAACACCCAAGAGCTGAAACGGATACTGATTGAGGCATGGGCACTCTTACCCCAAAAACTGGTATAGAATCTGGTGCTGATTATGTGTAGACGATGAGAAGCAATCATTGCAGCAAAGGAAGGACATATCCCATACTAAGGAACATCTGCATGCTATTCTTCCTCTTAGATAGACAATCGCGTGCAACGATATTATGAGTTCAATTAAGCCTATTTTCGTTTGATTCCACATTGTATGAATTCTATTCATTTTTACGCAGTTATGCTTTCATCATCCTTTAAGTACAAAACTGCTCTCTCTCATTTCTAAATTTCATGTCTCTCAGATGATTTTTCCGGGAGTTATGTCAAAAAAACCACCTGTTGCTTAAGTTTTGCACACCAGTGTATATGTATACATATATATATATATATCAGGGTTCACACTGAGGAAAAATACAAGGTGGGATTTTCCTCCTTGACCAAAATTTTCAGTAAGATTTTAAAGTTTAAGCCCAAAAAAAAATTTTTTTGAGTGGGATTTCAAAAAATATTGTGGGGATCACGCGACCTAGCGCGAACCCTGTATATATATATATATGTATATACATATATATATTCTGTATTGGATCATCACGATGTAAACATAGTTTTACTTTTTATTGCTTTATTTTTCTCTTTTTTTTCATACTTTTTTATGAATCAAATCTAGAAAAAAAAATAATACAACAATAGTTGATATTTTTCATTAATTATTTCGTTTTGAAAAGTGCCTAACGCAATTTCTATAAGAGTTAACCATTCGCGAGTATTTTTCAAACACAAAGCAATCTTACAAATGAAATATTCCTGAAAAATTTCAATCATAATATTAAATAGTCACTTACAAATTACGTATTTAATCATTTTTCTGCAATAAATATTTCATGTGATACGAAGAATAGAAATGAAATCCTTTTTAAACATTTATAACATATTCATACGAAACATCGCACATACAATATATTCAGTGAAAAAGCAATATTTTTAGGTTTTATTATTTTTTTTCTCGTTATTATGATATAACTCCAAATCTCTTTAAAATGCCAAAAGTGACGGTACAATAAGTTAACAGCAATTTAAAGATGGCAGAATCTAAAAACTAAAGAAGAGCATTTAATGAGATGCTATCTTTAATTTTTAATGAGACAATGCTTAGTATAATGCTCTTCTGCTACTTGGAGCAACTGCATTTGTGCAGTTCCTCGTTCCGTTTAGATATGAGTGCTATTAATGAGTCCACGATAAAATTGGAGTGTATTTTTTGATGATTATCGTTACATGTGAATAAAAATTTAATGAAAAGATGCAGATAATGATGCAAAATGTATGTTGTTCCTTCAAATGGCGCGATATTTTATTCAAAACAATTTCGTTTTCCTCCGTTTTAGTCGCATGAGAAAGAATGAAAGCTGGAAAGGAAAGAAACGATGGTTATATTTTTAAAATGAAGTACTATTTGTTCGTTTTTCGTTTTTTTCCCTTACATTCACCCTACGAAGTAACAATTTGACTATGATGAAGATAATGATGTACCTACTCATATTAAGTTGCAGATGTTTACGAGGAAACTGCAGCAAAAGAAAAACTTCCTTACATATGTTTAAGTGAACATATATTTTTAAATTCTTTTAACGCTTACATATGGACCAAATAGAAATTTGTGATAATTAAATGACAAATAAAAATATAGCACTATTATTTGGTAATTTTAAAGCATTATTTTCTTATCCACAAAGAAAGCGCAATTTCGTTGGTAAAATTCAGCGAATTAGCTACTAAAATTATAAATACCTTCGCGCCTGCGCGTACTACTGGTGGCTCACGATCGGTTTTTTAATCAGGTGGCGCGTACCACTGGTGGCTCACGCTCAGTTTTTCCATCAGGCGGAGCGTACCACTGGTGGTGCGCGCTCTTTTTCCCATCAAGTGGAGCGTACCACTGGTGGCTCACGCTTGGTTTTGCCATCTGGTGGAGCGTACCACTGGTGGCTCACGCTCGATTCTGCCATCAGGCGAAGCGTACCGGCGGAAATTCAAACTCAATTCTTTCATTGGGTGGTGCATACCACAGCGACTGAAAGGAATCTTTTATCGAGCCATGGTACCACCAGTGTCTCATATTTGAATGTTGGTTGTTGACGGCGAAAAAAAATAATTGCAAAGAATGGCCATATGACTGAAAATTTAACAACGAAAGTGGATTTACTCCACTTTTAAAATAAAAGGTCGATTTATTAAATTGGCTAGTAGCTTAGGACATTTGAGTATTCGCCCGGCCCCCTCCTGCCCTAAAATCAGAAACAGAAAAAACAAATCTGCCAGATTAAGTAAAACATGAACACCCGCGCCGACAGATAGCAAAAAACAATTATCAGCGCTAGCGTTAACATGTTTTGTAAAATCGGTTTAAATGATTTGCTTTTTCAATCACTAATTGAGTTAAGTCTTCAAATGTGGTTGAGAGGCTTAAAAAAAAGAAAAACGAGTAAATAGGTAATTGTTTGCAAGAATTTTTGATTCTTAATATTATTATTATTACAGATTTAGTATGATCATTCATCAAGTCTATATTGTGACAAAAAATTCTATTCCATTTTAAAATTCAAGTGTCAAGAATTTGTAATGTTATCAACGAAGCCTGTTTAGTTCACATATTGATTTCTAGTTCAGGAGCTCGAATTACGCAATGCATCTGATACATTAAACTTAATCTTGCGTTTTGTTCTACATAACTGACAGTAGTACAATTCCCGTTTCACTCGTTGTAAAGCCGCGTTTACACGATGCCAGTTAAAGAGACATTTGTCGGGGGGCCAATTGTCTCTGGACAGTTGGGGGGATGTCATGGCCGGGCCAGTTGGAAGAGAACCTGTTCACACTGCGAAAGTATTGGCATGGCAGTTGGTGATGAAAAACGGCTGAGAGACTTGACTGACACGAGTGAATTGGCACAACACAACGCAAATCAACTGGCTGCTATGTTCACACGGCGCCAACTGAATCGACAACTATTATTCAGAGTGATATGGGCTGCACTGGGCTCATTTCATTGTCCTCTGTCTACTCCTCGAGCCAATTGATTTTCAGGATAACTGTAGAGGAAGTTGGATCGCCAATTGGCCTGAATTGTTCACACGTAGCCAATAAGCTGTCTCCAGACAATTGTCTCTTCAACTGACATCGTGTAAACGTGGCTTAACTGCAGTAAAATTTCAGGTGTCTTATTTTCTGCTCGTCATTTTTGCTCTATCGCTGTTAAGCCGCGTTTACACTATGCCAGTTGAAGAGACAATTGTCTGGAGACAGCTTATTGGCATAAAGTTATTGGATACGTGTGAACAATTCAGGTCAATTGGCGAGCCAACTGCCTCGGCAGTTATCCTGAAATTCAGTTGTCTCGAGGAGTAGACAGAGGACAATGAACTGGGCCCAGTGAGGCCCCCCAGCACTCTGAATCACAGTTGTCGAGCCAGTTGGCGCCATGTGAACGTTGCAGCCAGTTGATTTGCTTTGCGTTGTGCCAGTTCACTCGTGTCAGTCAAGTCTCTCAGCCATTTTTCGTCATCAAATGCCATGCCAGCACTTTCACAGTGTGAACAGGTTCTCTTCCAACTGGCCTGGCCATAACATTCCCCCCAACTTTCCAGAGACAATTGGCCCCGACAGTTGTCTCTTCAACTGCCATCGTGTAAACGCGGCTTTAAAGCTAGCGAGACAGTGAGGTCCATTTCTGTACAGTTCCTTTAATTTTTGGATAGCAGTACAAACTGATTTTCTTTAGTGAGATTGATGACGAGAAGAAATAAGATGATAAAAACTTAAAGAAAAAGAAAAGTAGAACCAGTGAATGAAGTGTCAATAACATAGGGTCTTAAGAAAAAAAAAAAGGGTAAAAATAGGTATTTATTTTTTCTTCTTAGTTTCATATTTAATGTCTTCCGTTGCCTTGCTTTTTTTTCTATATAGTGAAACATAACGTGTTTAAGGGTCACATATTAGATATCAATATTCCATTCAAATCTTATTTTTAAATGAGTAAAACTAGTTCCGAAAAGAATTGGAAACTATAATAAGCTTATTCATTTATTGATCATGTAATACACGTGCCCAATTTGCATGTATATGCCTGTAGCGTTCTTTCCCTTCATTCTTCGAGATTAGTCTTTGGACAGTTTATTTTTATCACGCCGGTAATCAATCACTGTCTTCAACGAAAATAAATTCAGTGCTGTCCGAAAGTAATGGGAAAAAATAATTTCATCTTGAACTCGCAGCCGAGGCATCTTTCCAAGGAATCATCAAGCCTTTTCCCAATACGATGGTCGAAATTTAATCATAAAACTTTAGTATTTAATCAGATGATTTAGTTTTTAATCGGGAGATTTAGAATTCCTACGTAAGGCTATATATAAAGATATTTCACTCAAAAAAATAAAAATAAATAAATAACTAGAATTTTCAGTAAATTAACAGAATAGTGTATTTCTGTAATCATTTTTTTAGGCCCAATATTTATTATTTAATCAGATATTTTCCTATTATCAAAATAATTTTATTTATTTTTTAAACTAAATTTCTCCAAAGCTTCAATGAATCTTCAAATGATTGGTTATTGATCAAACTAAGCAAAATGTGATTAATGCAGTTAGCATTAATTAGGCACGGCTCCCTATTTATCATTATTATTATTATTATTATTATCTCCATTATCATCATCATCATTTTTTGAAAATTCTGTTACATAAAATATTGTTTGTTTTGCAATCAAAGAATTATTTTTTATCATCGCATTTTTACTTTTGCCGTTTCAAAATTTCCATTAAAGAATCAGGATTATATTTAGAAGAATTCTTCAAGTAAAAAAGTTAAATTACTAAATGAAATGTTAATTAATTTACATGCTTAGTATTTAACTCATTAAGTATTTTACCTGAGGTTTGAATGTTTATTGCGAAAATACATTTATAGTAGCCGACAAAGAACAGCTTATCTTATAAGATTAATTTTCATCGTTAAAAAACTATTTTAATTACTATATTAAAGTAATAAAGTTGTTATTATGTTGCGCTAGTATTAATAATTTAACTTTATTACTAGATTCAGGATTTTGATCAATGTAAAAAAAAATATCACTTAATTCGCAGATTTTATGCAATTTGTAATCGATTTCAAACGCATAGATGAAATTGAAATCAATACCAATAGAAGTCTAAGAAATATGCCCTAAAATTTGTAGTAAAATGTCAGATTCATACGTGCGACTTATTGAATATTTTCGTATGTACATTTTTTTGAATATTTTCGTAAAAATTTCTATACCGCATATGGGCAATGTATATTTACTTTGGCCCACATATTTTTAATTAATATAAATTACACTGGCCTACATTTATGTGCTTTTTAAAAATCTGAGTTTACTAGAAATCGAAATTCGACTGTAATTCATTAAATTTTCCCAGTTCAGCCTCGAACGTTTAAACAATTTTTAGACATTTTAGTTTGCCTGTGTTGCAAACAGTTTGTTTTGTTTAAATATTTTAGTTAGCAATTATCTCTCCTGAGTACGGCTGATTGACCATCGAACACAGTTATTTAATTTAATATACTTGTAACATAAATTGTACCTTTCTGCATTCCTTGTCCTGTAAAGAAAATATAAATAAAAATTTTCATGCTACCCTATTATTATTATTCAATAAATTAGAAATATAAACACTCAATTTAATCAAGAATTCAAAGCAAAATAACCCGTCACGGTACTTATTATCTCACTTTATATTATTTTCTACATTCTTAGCTTCAAATGGTATTTTATGTTGTTTCATATTGTACTAGACAAACAATCTTACTGACTTATAGTATATAATTTTGTAAATGGAGTAACTGACAACCTAAGATTAGTATTATTTTGCTTTGACATTCATTTAATAGATTGCATTTTTTCCCCTTTAGTTTGATCTTGACATTGCTTTTTTCTTTGAATTATAAATAGTACAAAATGTATCGAGCATTTTTCAAATATTGTAGACTGTAGATGTAAGCAAAGTAGACGTCGAAAGTAGAAAAAAAAACCAATTCGATTTTTTTTATTGATAACACTAAAACTCATCAATAGCTACTAAAAAGTAAGAAAATTGGTTGACAAACAGAAGAGAAAATGGTACTTAACTGTATTGTCTTTGCCTATTTATAAATGGCTATAATGTTGTTAAAAATATGGTATAGGGGTACGAAACGCAACTACAGCCATACCGTCTATAGCATCTAGGCCTTCACGGACTATATTCCTGTAGAAGGGGATGCGGCTGCAGCTCTATCCTCCATGTCTTCCCACAAACTCTGACAAACTGACAACCAGCACCAGCCATAGGGGCTGGGCTGGCAGAGCTTTTCCTACCTGCTTTACCGACCCGGGGCCATAGTCATGCTACAAAGCAAGCCTTACGTCACCCGGATCGGATAGTGCTATTTTAGTCGCCTCTTACGACACGCATAGCTACGTCGGCGCTATTCTACTCCCGCCACCGCAAAACAATTAATAATATTTATTTTTAAGCTTTAAAATTCGGAGTCTATTGCCTCAGTCAAACACATTTTATGAAAGTGTGCTGTAAATCATGCAATAACTCTTTGTTTTTCTTTTTTTTTTCTTTTTAGAACTCCTTTAAGTGCTACATTAACTCTTTCATACGTGGTACCTAGTATACCGGACATTAAATTTAACGGACGCAGCATGTATAGTATTCAAGCTGCGGTCATCAAATTTATTTTTATTTACAATTTAAATCTTTATGTACGATATGTGTTCAAAATGTTCGAAAGGAAGTTGGCAATTATATTCCCTTACTTTCATTTTTCAATCACATCTGCCGAACGAAAAATTGAGTAATAAAATTATGTATATTTTCCAAAATTACTACGACTTGACTGTCATTTTAAGAAATGCATTTAAATAGGTATAGTATAGGGGCTTAATGCAAACACAAATCTTTTATTTTAAACCTTTTTTTTTATACTTTGCCATAAAATTTCATGTTTTGCATCGTGTCTGCTATGCCTCATAAATAATAACTTTCTCATCTATCATTGAAAAAGTTTGAAGTTTTGTGTGACTGATATTGGATTTGTTAAAAATATATACCAGAAAGAGTGGGAAAATATGCGCTTTTTTTCCCTCTCAAAATTCTGTTTGAAGGGGTTAACTCTAACCACTCTCACTTAGATTTCTATTCCTTTTCATTTTTCAATGTTGTATCTGTTAAATGATTCTAGTTTCATGCATTAATATATTGAATATTATGCTTTATATCGTACTTGCAAGACTAGTTCCTATGCAATACTTGTTCCTATGTAATAATTGCTTTACATCTACAGAACTCAACAGTTGTCCATCAACCATTTTTCTCTCTCTCTACTTATGTGGAACAACTTAATTCCGTATTTTTTTAACTGCTAAATATTTCTCACTTTTCTCAGGAGAAACAATATAAATTACATTTATATTTAAGTCATACTTTTCTCCACCGGACCCCTACCTGTTAGCCGAGGCCTTAGGATTGCTTACGCACGGGGAGAGGTAGTGGGGTCTACGGATTTTACATGCACATATCCCCAGTATACATGGTGGTCTTCAGTGGGTATCGAACGCGCGACCTTCCAGGTAGAAGTCCGACGTGCTAACCACTAGGCTACCACGGCCCTTCTTTAAGTCATACTGATAATTGTAGTTTCGCTGCCCGGTGTTTATCCCTTTTGCTTTTTAAATACCATCATGTACAACGCCATTAGTTGCTTTCTCATGCAAAAAAAAAAAGAAGAAGAAGCAAAAAAGAAAACCAGTTATTAGTATTGTATGAGACAGTTTATTCTGTAAACACAGAAACAAAAAAGCAAATCCCGAACTGCAATGCTTGATCACGAAAACTTTAATTGGTCTAAATCAAATGTATTTTTTACTTCAGCAAATAAGCAACCTTTTTATTTTCGTTTTCTCTTATACCACACGGGTTTAATTCGTTTGTCAAAAACTACCCCCAACCATTATATTATATATTTTTTTAATCTAATAATAAGATTTGCTATAGCACGACATGAAAATATAATTTTTGCTATTATACGCTTGCGGAAGAGAACATCTCTTGCGAGAGGGGAAAAAATCCCGTAAATAAGATAAGTAAAAAAAAGAAAGTTAGCTTTAAAAAAGAGGTATTATGTCAAAAATTGTTATAACATATTTGTATGTTTTCCTAATCTGAACTTTCACATTTTAGTACGTACTATAAGCAAAAAGTGACAGTGGCTGATAAATTATTCATGAACAAAGCTCAAAATATTTGCAAGATATTTTTTATCCACTAACATTATCTCAATTTCTAGATTAAGAGTCAGGACAGCGTGAAATTTGTGAATAGCTGACAAATTCAGTTTTTTTGCCTCGTAAATTAATAAAAAAATGGATAGAAAACTATAAGAAATGAAATGAAAGTTAATTAATACTTTTTAATGACAAATATCTGTTTACAGTTGAAATTTCGAAGTGGTACATGAATGTCAAATGACACAGCGCAGGCCCTAGTGCAACAGACCTTGTTTGTCTCTTGTCAGTCCTAAAATATAGACATTTAAAAGCCATTTTTTTTACGGTTGTGACTTATGCCTTCGTATTGCTTAGAACTACAGATGATACAGGTTGACTAAAAATATCAATTTTATGCAAAGTTATCATTGAAAAAAAATGTTATTTTTTGCTACATCGTAGTAAGTTTTCTTTTGTCTTTCAGCTTAGCCATTTACTAAAATACATTTTCCCCAAAACCTTATGGATTTCAATTCCATTTTCCCTGATATTTCGAACGTGCCAAAATTTTGGGACGTTGAGTTTCTTACCAATATTTTTAAAGCTTCTGATTTTTTTCCCTTAAACTATTTTTCGCTTCTGTTATCACTGTTTCAAACAATATTTCATAGAAGATTTAAGCCCACAAACAGTTGGGAATTATTTGTAATAATCATTGAAAATCATTCGCAACCCCCATTTCAGAAAAGTTATACGATACTTTGGAAGACTTCATGTTAATTAAAATTTAGCGTACTTAAAAATGTATTTAATCTATAAATCCTTAGAAAATTTCAAAGTCCAAACCAGTGATTGCTTTGACAAGGATGACCCGCGGAAGACAATGCAATAATAGCTTTTCTTTACTTAACCCACTAATGTACAGGATTTTAAGAAACACATACAGAAAAAAAAACGATTGATTTTAATTATTAAGACAATTTTAAGAGCTTGAATGAATATTCTTATATTCTAATTCATAAATCCAAAATGCATCGAAACCACAAAATCATCGAGATATTTATTTTAAGACAAAATAAAATGATGTGAAATATTTTGTCCTAACTTCTCCCTGTTGTTTTATTTAAAATTTTTCTTTCAGCTAAAACCATTTTTCAAAAAAATTTCGTTACATCACTTAACGAAGATAAATGATGTATATATGCATCGGAACCTTTAGTTTTGCGGAATTTTGGCCATTGGGCTTAAGTAGCATTAATAAGTTGGTTTCAAATTAGAATTAATGTAGTTTCCCTTAAGCCCTTACTTTATAAAAAGGGGAAAAATATTACGTGAAGTAGTGTTAAGATGTAAAACATTTATGTCAAATGAAAGATTATGATTTGCATAAAATGAAGATGGTATAAGTTTTAGATAAGGTTTTTATTTTACAAAAGATTTATTTTAATTTCCTATTTTAAAAATGCACAAAATTTTAATAGATTTGCATAGTGAAATTTATTAAGCTGGAAAACCTGATGTTGTATTGAAAAAGTCTGCTTTGAAATGTCTTAAAAGCAAGAGAAAAAGAGGTAATAAACATGCAGAGATTCTCCCAATCCTTTTGAAACCTTGTTAATTGTCTTTATACGCTGTGTATGGCCATTAGCAGCTATTTTCTTTTAAAAACCTTTGTTTCTGTGTTTCTCAGTAAAAACTTGTTTCAGTTTCTCCACGGAACAAAAGTGTCCGCGGATTCAAAGCTGGATTGCATGAACGGGGCAGGCAACACAAAATTATATATTGAATGACCACTGGCTTCACAATTTGTTGCGTTAACCATTTCGGATTATAAAAGTTTGTTTTCTTATTCCATAATTCATATCCAGCTAATATAAAAAAACCAATGCGAAATAGTCGGAAATTAAGCTTTCACAAACATTTAAACTAAAAAATGCGTTGTATTTAGGTTAGAGAAACTTTTTGAACATAAATTGCTGAAAGAAGTAGGTAAGAAAGACATTCATCTATATCATTACGTGGCCATACCTATAATTTGTATCATAAAACATGTATGCAGCAACATCTAACTCTTAAAGTAACCAGGTTTTTCTTCGCCTTCAGTTCGAATTTCTAGAAACTGATAACTGCGAAGCAAAAACACAATTGTGAGATGTAGTATGGATACATTTTCTCTACCAAAGGACTTTCCGGCAATGTTTTTATTTAAAACATGATTCCATTTGTTTTCTCTTCTTTGGAGTTGATTTTCACTTTTAAGGCAATTATTTTTTGTTGCGACTCATGGGCACGACAAAAATAAAGAAAGCTGACCTGGTATTGCATAAGGACGCAGTAATAATATTCTGAACACCTTTCCACAACTCACTAATAAAATAATATATATATATATATATATATTATGGACTGAGGTAAGGGGTTAAAAGACTCAGACTGATGCTGTTTGAACGAATTTAAGAACATTTAATTAACGAACAGGAACTATGTACAAAATAAAAATTGAATCAACATTTAATCGGAAGGCCACTCCGGCGGTCAACGCGACTTGGCATCACTCTGTTGGCCTCACAAAACGACCATACTATGAACCAGCTCCGTCTTCATTCCGTTGCGGCTCGTTAAAATAGTGAGGAATTGCAGCGCATCCTGGCGGAGGCACGGAACTTGACTGATTTGCATCTTTGCCGATTCACTTCCACACTCGGCCATCTACACGGCGAGTGTCCTCACGAGATAGAAACAAAGCAAAACGAAAAAAAACAAGAACACAGAAAAAGCGAATTGGGGCAAAATAGACATAAAATCGAACAGTTTTGAAGGGAAAAAAATTTAAAAGAACACATGTAATTGAAATTCGGGAAAAAAAACATTTAGCACAAAGCAAGAATAAAAAATTCTTCTAAACCAAAGCAAAACATTTTCCTAAAAGTTCAAAAAAAAGTTCAAAACTTTTAACAAGTCACTGTGGATGTCCACTGCTTCATGTGGTCAGCCGAACTTAGAGGTAACATTGGGTCCTTCATGATTGCCGATTTTTTCCACTTTCTTATAAGGGCTATGAAATCGAGGACGAAGCTTAAGTCCTGTGCCAAACTGAGTTCTAATTTGTATTGGAGAGCCTTCTTGCGAGGTTTGTTAAAATTTCGCCTGTTTGCCTCTTGTAGTTTGAGAATATTTTCTTTCGCAATAGCTCGCAAATTGTCACACTGATCTATGAAGGAGTTTACATACTCTTCTTGAAGGAGTTGAAGGATGTGGGAGTCACCCTTATGCTTGAGCGGAACACCGATGAGAAGTTCAAAGGGAGATCTTTTTGTGGCCCTGCTGATGGTGCTGTTTAAAGTGCGCTGAACTGCACCAACATGTTGAAACCATTTCAGCGGATCATTAATGGACAACTTAGACAGAACTGGAATAACAGTTTGTAACATTCGTTCAACTTGGCCATTACCTCTGGGAATTCCGGTTGTTATGTGTATCAGCTCTATGTTCTGATCCTTACAATAGTCATGGAAATCATTTGCAGTGAACGCTGAACCACGATCTGTGATTATCCGTGAAGGATTACCGAAGTTTGTCTGTAAAAGAGAAAGCTTCTGAAGAACTTCTGTAGTGGAGGTAGTCTTCACCGGGTAGAGCCACAGGAATTTTGTAAAGGCATCTACAACAGCAAAAATGTGGTTATAGTTCTTGTTAGTGGTTTAGCAATAAGTGAATATTGATGAATGAATTTTCTAAAGTAGCCGGTTAATCCGAGAAAACTCGGGAGGTGTTTCTTGTCTTTAGGAATGGGAAAGTTTTGTACCGCTGCAGTTTTAGAAGGCGACGGTTGAATTGTGCCATTTTGAATGACGTAACCGAGGAATTCTATTTTCCTCTGTAAGAAAGAGCACTTTTTAAAATTTAGTTCAAGACCATGTTCAGAGGCAACTTTTAAAACAATCTGAAGTTTCTGGAAAGCTTCGGTCTCTGTTTTTGCAGGGATTATAAAGTCGTCAAGATGGATCACGACTATGTTTTGTGCCATTAATGGACGGAAGATGGCATAAATATATCTTTGAAAAATATTTGGTGAGACACAAAGGCCAAATGGGGCAAATAAAAATTCATATTTTCCATTAGGAACAACAAATGAAGTAAATTTAGTAGAATTGGGGTGTATGGGAACATGAAAAAATCCATTCTTCAAATCTAGTTTAGTGAAGATAGCAGAATTCTCGAGGCGGTCAATAACATCATCTATTAATGGAAGGGGAAATCTATCACGTATTATTTTCTTATTAAGTTTCCGATAATCAACACAAAGTCTATGTGAACCATCTTTCTTCTTACACAAAACGACTGGAGAACTATAGTCAGAACAGCTAGGTTTAATAATACCTTCGTCAAGCCAGTTTTTAATTTGATCATCTACTATTTTTTGCTCGATTTGAGGAAGACGACGCGGTCTATGATGGACGGGAATGTCATCTGACAAAACAATGTTCATCTGAATATCTGGAGATTTTACTTTAGTGTGCTTGTACGAGGTAATTAGTTGTCTAATTTCTGAACGTATTTCACTATTGAGAATGTGTGCTAAATCAGGCAAACTACTATCCTGTATAATACCAGCAAAGCACTCTGGGGAGAAAGACACCGTATGGTCGGAAGATATGTGGGAAGTGGCTTGCACACAGAAATAAACAGGCGCATTATTTGATTTTTCATCTGATTCAAGAAGTCGAATACCCGTTTTGTTCAAAACAAATTCACCCTGTTGTATAACGTTTTGGCCTAAGATGGCATCAACAGAAAGGAGATTGTCTTTTATGACAAATATATCGGAGGCAAAGGTAGACTTCTGTATCTGAAACTGTGTGTTGAAAAATCCTAAAGGTCGGATAATTGTTGATCCTAGACCAGTAAGTGAAAGTGTGGTGCTCTGTAATAATGGCGCACCTAATTTCTGATGTATAGATTCTCGAAGGAGTGTATATTGGCTTCCAGTATCGACAAGTGCTGGAATTAAGACATTTGATATGATAATCGGAAGAGTCATTGATGTGGAATTTGCAGTAGACAATACTTGATGTACGCGAGCGTCTTCTTGGAGTTCCGGAGCTCTAGTTGATAACTGTCGAGCCTTTTTCGGGCAGTTAGATATTTTATGGCCTAAATTTTTACAATAGAAACAACGGATGTCGGGCTGCGTGCAATTGAAACTTAAATGATTATTTTCTCCGCATTTAAAACATTTACTCGTACTTTGACTATTAGGAAATGTACGTAGCGGCGGTCTATTTTTAAGAGACGCCGTGTTTTGGTCGGGGCTAGACTTGTAAGAAGTAAAAAATCGCCTCGGAAAATCTTGATGTGGCTTATAAGAGCTGTGATGGGTTTTATCCAACTTTTCGTAAATGAGAAGCTTTTGCTTTAATTCTCTAAAATTATTACAACCGTACAGAAAAATTTTGTTATGAGAATCAGGTAGACCTTGAATAACGTATTGGCATACTGATTTTTTATCAATAGAAGCCTTACTTGCGATTTCTCGCATTTTAATGAGATATTCTATGCAATTTTCATTTTTTCGCATTAGGCGTTCCGAAAGCACTTTATGTACATCGGCGGATGTAAACTTTTGATAAAATTCATCGAGAAAATCTTTTTGAAAGTCTTTCCAGGATGTAACATTAGGGAGAGAATCGAAATATGTTTTAGCTGTACCTTTTATGGAGCGCTTAGCTACGGCCAAAGTTTGGATATCCGATAATTTATACAACTCTGAAACATTTCTGATGGAATTCAGAAAAGAGGTAACAGGGTACATTGAAGTACTGTCAAAAATTTTAACTTCGTCTGCAATGTCCTTAATATTGAGACCAATTCCTATTCCTTGAACAGTTGAGGGCGAGTTACGTTCTGGCGAGTTAAAATTCTGGTATGCGACAGCTCGCTGAGAATGTAACGGTAGAGGAAAATATTTTGGGAATCCAAATGCACCTGATGTGGAATGTAGCTTTGAGAATTGTTCGAATTTTCCGCATCTTCGTCTATTTCAGAATTAACACTTGCCTCGGAAATCTGTTGTTTTAGTTCCGGAATGTTTTTTAAAGCAGCGAAAATATTATCGCACAATACATTAGTATCTGTGCATATCTCAATTTTTAATATGTTAGCGACCTGAATGAGGTCAGAAAGTGAAAAGGATAGCTTCGTTTTTGAGATTTTCTCTGTTAAATCCAAATCAGGAGGAAACCCTGTAAATTCTCGAAGTTTTGAGCGAGTAGTGCGATCATATGGCGTATCAAACACAGTAAAATTTAACAATTTAATCGCCTTAGTAGGGGCTGATTTTAAAGACAATGCAATTTCAGGAATATCCACGAGTCTTAAAGACATGATGATTGGTAGAATAACTACTAAACAATTTTCTTCCTACAAAAATACAGTTACAACTTTTTACTCATAATACTGGACATTCAAAAAATTTAAAAAATACTAGATACTCACGGAGTTATGGACAATCCACTTCAAGATGAACACAAATACTAAAATAACAAGAATGCAGACACTTAAAACACTATGCTTTAAAAACGCTGAATGAATAAAATTAAGCACCTTTCAAATAATGAGGACAAATCACTAGCGATATTCCTCGCATTCGCTTAATTATGAACCACAGAACCTCAGTCTTCACAAGCTTGATTTTCACAGACCAAACTAAGGTAGAATTCCGTTGAATCACAGGACTTGACAGCAGAAACTCAGAGGTACGCAGACATTAACAAAAGAACTCTAATACAAAACTCGGAATAATTTCTTCTCAGAACGCATTAATCCTCGTAATTACGTCGAACTTGAAACAAAACGAACACTGTTCACTCGGTCGGAAATTCTGATGATTTGAAAAATCACCGCTGCCACCATATGGACTGAGGTAAGGGGTTAAAAGACTCAGACTGATGCTGTTTGAACGAATTTAAGAACATTTAATTAACGAACAGGAACTATGTACAAAATAAAAATTGAATCAACATTTAATCGGAAGGCCACTCCGGCGGTCAACGCGACTTGGCATCACTCTGTTGGCCTCACAAAACGACCAGACTATGAACCAGCTCCGTCTTCATTCCGTTGCGGCTCGTTAAAATAGTGAGGAATTGCAGCGCATCCTGGCGGAGGCACGGAACTTGACTGATTTGCATCTTTGCCGATTCACTCCCACATATATATATATATATATATATGTATGAAATATTCATTGCAGGTTTCTCGGAAACCTGCAAAGACAATATTTCGTTATATATGCTTCCTGCTCCCTCCCACTGATGAAGAGGCAGGCTCTTTTTAATTTTCAATGTTTATATTTGTGATTTCCCACGTTCAGCCTTTTATATTGTTGTTTTTTCACATACCCACTAATTTTTTATATATATATTCTCTATTTCATACATATATTTGCAACTGTTTAAGTGTGCTGCCTCGTGCGCCTTTTCAGTTTGATTCACTTTATTAACTTTTGATTATATATATATATATATATATATATATTAGGGTGTCCCTTATATGGATGAAATTTTTTTTTTTTTTTTTTTTTCGAAACGCATACCCCCAATTTCTTTTTAAACTATCCAGACTTACTCAAATACAAAATTTTATCTTCCTACATCAACATTAACCCGTGCCGACTGAGCTTTGAAGATTTGAAAAATTCTGTTTCTCACCCTTTCCGTTACGTAACTAAATCAATTGAAATATTTAATAAATATCGTTACACCTTAAACAAATATTACAAATTAAATGTTTTTTTGATGTTTTTGGGATATTTGTTCGGGAGCACCTAGAACCCAAACACTGATTTTTAAAAAAAATTACAAAAACCTTCCCGGGGATATGCCTAATAGTTTCCCAAATTTTCACCGCTGTTGGATGTAAATGTATGGTTTTTAAATCTATCGAGTACAGACAGACAGACAGACACATATTCATTTTTATGTATACAGCTCATTTGTGCTTTAAATTAACGTGTAATTTTATTATTATTGTTTGTCAACAGTTTCATATTCTTTAAGCTTTTTTAAAAAGCACAAATCTTGATTTGGTGCCTTTACCAGCACACTACATCCAAGCCATGGTTTCACATATACAACCGCAATGAATAAACAAACGTCTTGAAGAGCTCGTTTATCCTTGGCGCTGATTTTTAACTGGGATTGCAACAAACAAATTTTTAAAGAGTAAATAGCTCTAGCCATCCATCTTGCTTGATGCATCGCTCCAGGAGGTCTGATTTTAATTTTTTTCTCATTATCTCCTCCTAAGAAAGTAATAGATAGCTCAACCAGTTCTCGATAATCGTCACGTACGATGGTTTTTTGCAGCTCTTGATTATAAAATGTCAACAATTCTTCAATTGTTACATCACTAAAATGTTGTTTGACAATATCGGTGCATGTTTCAATAGCAGCAGGATTAATATTTTTCCAGTTGTCCCTAAACTTTTTGAACATTGGGATATCAGGGCTAGTTGTGACTTGCTGGATTTTTGTTTCAAACACACATTTTAAAACCAGTTCATAAACGTGATGGCGGCAAGCAAAGAGTAGTAATTCCCTGTCCAATTTTTGTTCCAAAAGAATGCAAGCTCCTTTCACTCGCCCTGTATTAGACGCAGTTGTGTCACAGCACATTATTTGTACTTTGTCATCCAGGTTCCAGTCATAAAGTGCGTTTAACACAGCTTCAGCTTGATTCTGGCCGGAAGAGCTCTCTAATTTGGGCACAGCTAGAAGTTGTTCCTTTCCTCCAAATGAAATTAGAATAGGCAGGCGTTCTTCTTTAAAACTTCTCACGTCCAGTCCAGGTAATAATTTTCCATCCCAATGAATAGTCACCATTTCGGGCATATTATTATGGAAATCTGATTTTATAGATTCCGCTCTATCTTTTCTAGTCTTAGTACGAATGCGTTGAATGGAAGATTTGTTTATCGGGAAATCTTCACAGCTAAGATCTAGCGCTTCTACTACAGCCTGGAGTATATAGACAGAATCCCTTATGCTTAATTGGCATCTATCTAAAGCTGCAACTAACTTAGGCGAGATAAAGTCTCTCCTTCCTCTTTTCGTAATAGTTGCAGAACATACCGTTTGAGAAGTGGATGGTATGGGTTCCTCAAGGCTTTCATCAGAGCTAGTAGATTCATCGTGATGTCCTTGCCCTTGTAAAACATCTTGTGTAGCAAGAAATGAGGATACACTTTCAAAACACATTTGCTCGTGCCTTTTTTTCTCTTCTTTTAATTTTTTCTGTCTTGCCCTTTCTTCTTTTTCCGTTAACTTTTTGTCTACACCCGCTAAACATCCGGGACGCCCTGGTTATCTTTGTTTTTGTAAAAATATTTTATCTTCTTCTATTTTTATGCGCTCTAAAGCATCAGCGTGTGCAATATCAAATAAATTATCTAAACTACTTTTAAATTCCTCCTCACGCTGCTTGTAAACATCTTCAATTTTTTTTGAATTTTTTTGCAACATCCTCCAAGCATTATAAAGATTTACAAGTTTCTTTACGCAGTTAGGTGTAGCTCTCGTAGGGATTCTAGCCTTTTCCCAAAATATAACGCATTCTCGAATGGCAAGATTTGCGCTTTCACTAACCGTCAATTTAACTTCGCGAATGTTAAAAAAAAGTACAGCTAGAACTTGGCGGTTAGACGGCAACTTTGCGCCTGTTATTTGAAAATTTACATCACCAACTAAGAAAATATTTTTTTTATTACTTCTTAACTCCACAGTCATTTTTTAAGTGTAACACATACGTATTAACCACAGCAGTAACTAAGAACAAATGACAAACAGCGAGTAGACGGTCGCTGCGAGCCGATGCTGCTGCATAGTACATATAAGAACATGTACTGTATTACCACCACGAGAAAGACTTTGCGTCGAGTTGCCACAAACAGCCGAGTCGAAACCTGCAGGGGAGAAAGCTTTAAATCTGGCAGCTACATTTGGCGAATTATCACACAACAGCTACGAATCCATTTCGCCCAACACAACACCGAAGTACAAAGCGAAACGCAACTGTCGCCTCTTTTCTTGGCGCCAACTCGCAATGAATTCTTCGTCTGAGGTTTTTCTCCTGGCGGTAGCACAGTACGAACATGTATGAACATGATTCGATGCAACTCGGCACGGGTTATTGACGTCCAATGAAGGTAAAAATTTATTTCTGAGTGTTTTAGAAGCAAATGAACAAAACTAAGACCTATGCGTTATAAAATGAATACTTTGAAATATAAGGGACACACTAATATATATATATATAATTACTTTAAATTAGGCAACATTTGAGACCCAAAAATTGTTTAAATAAGTTTTTAAAAATGTACATTTTTACTAAGTATTAATACACACATTTCAAAACAGCAAACTAAAGTAAATTGAGGACAGACAACAGCAGCTGAACCAAAAAAAAAAAAAAAAAACGAAACTTTAAAGTTTTGCTTTTCACCAGTCCACAAGCAATCAGGAAGATAGTTATCATGCGATCAATCAAAAATTAAAAATACCCAATAAGTTGTTGTTTTCAAGTTGATTACATTACATGAAATAAGCTTATTTTGAACCAAAATATGCATATAAACCAGCATCTCAATCATAGTTTACCGCTATTATACCATATGAAAAATTTTCTGATTCATTATAGAAGAAAGATAATAGATGCTGTTGATAAGTACTGCATTGGGGCTTTCTTGTAGTTCTTGTAGAAGCGCTAACACGAGAAACATGAAGACTGTATGTGGCCTACAATTCATGGATCTGCAAAGATTACAAACAGAAAGATTGTACCTAATCTACGATTCCAGGATCTAATAACGTAAGAATGTTTTGGCCCATTATAAGATTCAGCGAGGCTAAAAGATGCTTTTAATGCTTATCGCAAACTGGAACAAGTTTTAGAAAATATCTGACATGACAAGCATGAAATCGAAGACTGTATGAGCAACTTATGACTCATGAATCTGCAATGACGACTATTATGAAAAGGAAGATTGTGCCCAATCTGCGATTCATCGATCTGATAACATTTTCTAGACTTATACTAACGATATTGTCTTTAATGAAGTGTCCGAAAGTGAAAGTGAGTAAAACATATGTGTGATAATTCATCTACCGCTCTTTGGGCTAAGTAATTTTAAACAGCAAAAGCAAATTTGCTGATTAATAGAAAATGTGCGATAGACAAGATTGTTAAGTAAATAGTTTTAATTTAATGTCAGATTTTCAAAAATTATACACTGGAAAAGAAAGAAGGTCAACTCTTACGTATTATTGATACGTTATGAGATTTAGCGCTTATTCTCATAAAGTAGCATATATGTTACTTTATGAGAATAAGGGCTAGCAAATAACAATGCAACATACGCGCTGACGTCACTTAACGAATAGAAAGTAGGGGAAAACCCCAGGTAGCAAATATGCTACTTCATGAGAATAAGGCTTGGAAAAGCATGGTGTTAAATGTACAAAACAAAGCTTATGACTGACTTAGAATTTCTGCGGTTTAACTCAATTACTTCGAATCCAAATAACAGTGTAGTTCTAAGTGCTTAGGAAAGATTGGAAAATGCTCTGCAGTTCATATTATTCTCACAATATATTCTCTGGAATCCTCGGAAAATCTTGATGTGGCTTATAAGAGCTGTGATGGGTTTTATCCAACTTTTCGTAAATGAGAAGCTTTTGCTTTAATTCTCTAAAATTATTACAACCGTACAGAAAAATTTTGTTATGAGAATCAGGTAGACCTTGAATAACGTATTGGCATACTGATTTTTTATCAATAGAAGCCTTACTTGCGATTTCTCGCATTTTAATGAGATATTCTATGCAATTTTCATTTTTTCGCATTAGGCGTTCCGAAAGCACTTTATGTACATCGGCGGATGTAAACTTTTGATAAAATTCATCGAGAAAATCTTTTTGAAAGTCTTTCCAGGATGTAACATTAGGGAGAGAATCGAAATATGTTTTAGCTGTACCTTTTATGGAGCGCTTAGCTACGGCCAAAGTTTGGATATCCGATAATTTATACAACTCTGAAACATTTCTGATGGAATTCAGAAAAGAGGTAACAGGGTACATTGAAGTACTGTCAAAAATTTTAACTTCGTCTGCAATGTCCTTAATATTGAGACCAATTCCTATTCCTTGAACAGTTGAGGGCGAGTTACGTTCTGGCGAGTTAAAATTCTGGTATGCGACAGCTCGCTGAGAATGTAACGGTAGAGGAAAATATTTTGGGAATCCAAATGCACCTGATGTGGAATGTAGCTTTGAGAATTGTTCGAATTTTCCGCATCTTCGTCTATTTCAGAATTAACACTTGCCTCGGAAATCTGTTGTTTTAGTTCCGGAATGTTTTTTAAAGCAGCGAAAATATTATCGCACAATACATTAGTATCTGTGCATATCTCAATTTTTAATATGTTAGCGACCTGAATGAGGTCAGAAAGTGAAAAGGATAGCTTCGTTTTTGAGATTTTCTCTGTTAAATCCAAATCAGGAGGAAACCCTGTAAATTCTCGAAGTTTTGAGCGAGTAGTGCGATCATATGGCGTATCAAACACAGTAAAATTTAACAATTTAATCGCCTTAGTAGGGGCTGATTTTAAAGACAATGCAATTTCAGGAATATCCACGAGTCTTAAAGACATGATGATTGGTAGAATAACTACTAAACAATTTTCTTCCTACAAAAATACAGTTACAACTTTTTACTCATAATACTGGACATTCAAAAAATTTAAAAAATACTAGATACTCACGGAGTTATGGACAATCCACTTCAAGATGAACACAAATACTAAAATAACAAGAATGCAGACACTTAAAACACTATGCTTTAAAAACGCTGAATGAATAAAATTAAGCACCTTTCAAATAATGAGGACAAATCACTAGCGATATTCCTCGCATTCGCTTAATTATGAACCACAGAACCTCAGTCTTCACAAGCTTGATTTTCACAGACCAAACTAAGGTAGAATTCCGTTGAATCACAGGACTTGACAGCAGAAACTCAGAGGTACGCAGACATTAACAAAAGAACTCTAATACAAAACTCGGAATAATTTCTTCTCAGAACGCATTAATCCTCGTAATTACGTCGAACTTGAAACAAAACGAACACTGTTCACTCGGTCGGAAATTCTGATGATTTGAAAAATCACCGCTGCCACCATATGGACTGAGGTAAGGGGTTAAAAGACTCAGACTGATGCTGTTTGAACGAATTTAAGAACATTTAATTAACGAACAGGAACTATGTACAAAATAAAAATTGAATCAACATTTAATCGGAAGGCCACTCCGGCGGTCAACGCGACTTGGCATCACTCTGTTGGCCTCACAAAACGACCAGACTATGAACCAGCTCCGTCTTCATTCCGTTGCGGCTCGTTAAAATAGTGAGGAATTGCAGCGCATCCTGGCGGAGGCACGGAACTTGACTGATTTGCATCTTTGCCGATTCACTCCCACATATATATATATATATATATATGTATGAAATATTCATTGCAGGTTTCTCGGAAACCTGCAAAGACAATATTTCGTTATATATGCTTCCTGCTCCCTCCCACTGATGAAGAGGCAGGCTCTTTTTAATTTTCAATGTTTATATTTGTGATTTCCCACGTTCAGCCTTTTATATTGTTGTTTTTTCACATACCCACTAATTTTTTATATATATATTCTCTATTTCATACATATATTTGCAACTGTTTAAGTGTGCTGCCTCGTGCGCCTTTTCAGTTTGATTCACTTTATTAACTTTTGATTATATATATATATATATATATATATATTAGGGTGTCCCTTATATGGATGAAATTTTTTTTTTTTTTTATTTTCGAAACGCATACCCCCAATTTCTTTTTAAACTATCCAGACTTACTCAAATACAAAATTTTATCTTCCTACATCAACATTAACCCGTGCCGACTGAGCTTTGAAGATTTGAAAAATTCTGTTTCTCACCCTTTCCGTTACGTAACTAAATCAATTGAAATATTTAATAAATATCGTTACACCTTAAACAAATATTACAAATTAAATGTTTTTTTGATGTTTTTGGGATATTTGTTCGGGAGCACCTAGAACCCAAACACTGATTTTTAAAAAAAATTACAAAAACCTTCCCGGGGATATGCCTAATAGTTTCCCAAATTTTCACCGCTGTTGGATGTAAATGTATGGTTTTTAAATCTATCGAGTACAGACAGACAGACAGACACATATTCATTTTTATGTATACAGCTCATTTGTGCTTTAAATTAACGTGTAATTTTATTATTATTGTTTGTCAACAGTTTCATATTCTTTAAGCTTTTTTAAAAAGCACAAATCTTGATTTGGTGCCTTTACCAGCACACTACATCCAAGCCATGGTTTCACATATACAACCGCAATGAATAAACAAACGTCTTGAAGAGCTCGTTTATCCTTGGCGCTGATTTTTAACTGGGATTGCAACAAACAAATTTTTAAAGAGTAAATAGCTCTAGCCATCCATCTTGCTTGATGCATCGCTCCAGGAGGTCTGATTTTAATTTTTTTCTCATTATCTCCTCCTAAGAAAGTAATAGATAGCTCAACCAGTTCTCGATAATCGTCACGTACGATGGTTTTTTGCAGCTCTTGATTATAAAATGTCAACAATTCTTCAATTGTTACATCACTAAAATGTTGTTTGACAATATCGGTGCATGTTTCAATAGCAGCAGGATTAATATTTTTCCAGTTGTCCCTAAACTTTTTGAACATTGGGATATCAGGGCTAGTTGTGACTTGCTGGATTTTTGTTTCAAACACACATTTTAAAACCAGTTCATAAACGTGATGGCGGCAAGCAAAGAGTAGTAATTCCCTGTCCAATTTTTGTTCCAAAAGAATGCAAGCTCCTTTCACTCGCCCTGTATTAGACGCAGTTGTGTCACAGCACATTATTTGTACTTTGTCATCCAGGTTCCAGTCATAAAGTGCGTTTAACACAGCTTCAGCTTGATTCTGGCCGGAAGAGCTCTCTAATTTGGGCACAGCTAGAAGTTGTTCCTTTCCTCCAAATGAAATTAGAATAGGCAGGCGTTCTTCTTTAAAACTTCTCACGTCCAGTCCAGGTAATAATTTTCCATCCCAATGAATAGTCACCATTTCGGGCATATTATTATGGAAATCTGATTTTATAGATTCCGCTCTATCTTTTCTAGTCTTAGTACGAATGCGTTGAATGGAAGATTTGTTTATCGGGAAATCTTCACAGCTAAGATCTAGCGCTTCTACTACAGCCTGGAGTATATAGACAGAATCCCTTATGCTTAATTGGCATCTATCTAAAGCTGCAACTAACTTAGGCGAGATAAAGTCTCTCCTTCCTCTTTTCGTAATAGTTGCAGAACATACCGTTTGAGAAGTGGATGGTATGGGTTCCTCAAGGCTTTCATCAGAGCTAGTAGATTCATCGTGATGTCCTTGCCCTTGTAAAACATCTTGTGTAGCAAGAAATGAGGATACACTTTCAAAACACATTTGCTCGTGCCTTTTTTTCTCTTCTTTTAATTTTTTCTGTCTTGCCCTTTCTTCTTTTTCCGTTAACTTTTTGTCTACACCCGCTAAACATCCGGGACGCCCTGGTTATCTTTGTTTTTGTAAAAATATTTTATCTTCTTCTATTTTTATGCGCTCTAAAGCATCAGCGTGTGCAATATCAAATAAATTATCTAAACTACTTTTAAATTCCTCCTCACGCTGCTTGTAAACATCTTCAATTTTTTTTGAATTTTTTTGCAACATCCTCCAAGCATTATAAAGATTTACAAGTTTCTTTACGCAGTTAGGTGTAGCTCTCGTAGGGATTCTAGCCTTTTCCCAAAATATAACGCATTCTCGAATGGCAAGATTTGCGCTTTCACTAACCGTCAATTTAACTTCGCGAATGTTAAAAAAAAGTACAGCTAGAACTTGGCGGTTAGACGGCAACTTTGCGCCTGTTATTTGAAAATTTACATCACCAACTAAGAAAATATTTTTTTTATTACTTCTTAACTCCACAGTCATTTTTTAAGTGTAACACATACGTATTAACCACAGCAGTAACTAAGAACAAATGACAAACAGCGAGTAGACGGTCGCTGCGAGCCGATGCTGCTGCATAGTACATATAAGAACATGTACTGTATTACCACCACGAGAAAGACTTTGCGTCGAGTTGCCACAAACAGCCGAGTCGAAACCTGCAGGGGAGAAAGCTTTAAATCTGGCAGCTACATTTGGCGAATTATCACACAACAGCTACGAATCCATTTCGCCCAACACAACACCGAAGTACAAAGCGAAACGCAACTGTCGCCTCTTTTCTTGGCGCCAACTCGCAATGAATTCTTCGTCTGAGGTTTTTCTCCTGGCGGTAGCACAGTACGAACATGTATGAACATGATTCGATGCAACTCGGCACGGGTTATTGACGTCCAATGAAGGTAAAAATTTATTTCTGAGTGTTTTAGAAGCAAATGAACAAAACTAAGACCTATGCGTTATAAAATGAATACTTTGAAATATAAGGGACACACTAATATATATATATATAATTACTTTAAATTAGGCAACATTTGAGACCCAAAAATTGTTTAAATAAGTTTTTAAAAATGTACATTTTTACTAAGTATTAATACACACATTTCAAAACAGCAAACTAAAGTAAATTGAGGACAGACAACAGCAGCTGAACCAAAAAAAAAAAAAAAAAACGAAACTTTAAAGTTTTGCTTTTCACCAGTCCACAAGCAATCAGGAAGATAGTTATCATGCGATCAATCAAAAATTAAAAATACCCAATAAGTTGTTGTTTTCAAGTTGATTACATTACATGAAATAAGCTTATTTTGAACCAAAATATGCATATAAACCAGCATCTCAATCATAGTTTACCGCTATTATACCATATGAAAAATTTTCTGATTCATTATAGAAGAAAGATAATAGATGCTGTTGATAAGTACTGCATTGGGGCTTTCTTGTAGTTCTTGTAGAAGCGCTAACACGAGAAACATGAAGACTGTATGTGGCCTACAATTCATGGATCTGCAAAGATTACAAACAGAAAGATTGTACCTAATCTACGATTCCAGGATCTAATAACGTAAGAATGTTTTGGCCCATTATAAGATTCAGCGAGGCTAAAAGATGCTTTTAATGCTTATCGCAAACTGGAACAAGTTTTAGAAAATATCTGACATGACAAGCATGAAATCGAAGACTGTATGAGCAACTTATGACTCATGAATCTGCAATGACGACTATTATGAAAAGGAAGATTGTGCCCAATCTGCGATTCATCGATCTGATAACATTTTCTAGACTTATACTAACGATATTGTCTTTAATGAAGTGTCCGAAAGTGAAAGTGAGTAAAACATATGTGTGATAATTCATCTACCGCTCTTTGGGCTAAGTAATTTTAAACAGCAAAAGCAAATTTGCTGATTAATAGAAAATGTGCGATAGACAAGATTGTTAAGTAAATAGTTTAATTTAATGTCAGACTTTTCAAAAATTATACACTGGAATGAAAGAAGGTCAACTCTTACGTATTATTGATACGTTATGAGATTTAGCGCTTATTCTCATAAAGTAGCATATATGTTACTTTATGAGAATAAGGGCTAGCAAATAACAATGCAACATACGCGCTGACGTCACTTAACGAATAGAAAGTAGGGGAAAACCCCAGGTAGCAAATATGCTACTTCATGAGAATAAGGCTTGGAAAAGCATGGTGTTAAATGTACAAAACAAAGCTTATGACTGACTTAGAATTTCTGCGGTTTAACTCAATTACTTCGAATCCAAATAACAGTGTAGTTCTAAGTGCTTAGGAAAGATTGGAAAATGCTCTGCAGTTCATATTATTCTCACAATATATTCTCTGGAATCCTCCGGGGGGAGGGGGTGTAGAGTTATAGGTTACATGCATTTTATTTCCATGCTAGGATTCGCAATAGGGCCTTGAATTAATAGTTCTGGTGACTTTCATTCTTTAAAAAATTCTCCTCTTTGCGCACTGATAAGAAAAATTGATTATGAAATCAGACAACAATATTTCATACATAATCGAAGAAAGGTGAGATTTATTTATGCAGAAATATATTTTTAATAAGGGAAACTTTATAACAGCTACAGGAAGAATGTTAAAACCAACTGAAAGCAATGCAAATACTCCCAAAATACAAAATTTAAGGATAGAAATAGAACATTATTCACTAATTTGCAGAATATTCATATTTCTCTCGCCATCAAATCTTCTTAAGTTTAATGTTCACAGCAAAAACCTAAACTGTACCGACATATCTCACTAAAATATTCATGAGACCAAAAGAAGAAAATCTCGAACAATCTTTTTTTTTAAACCATTTTTTCTTCATTTCACTTTGTATTTAGTGCGAGGAATTTTTCCATCGCATCAAATATTTATGCATTAATAAAAAGATCAAGTCTACTTCCCTAACGCTATCTTCTGCAGTAAAGAAAAGCAAATGTCTGTGAGAGTCAATTAGTCTGATTAATGAGATGTTGGATGTTCAGAAGGAATTTTTAGAAAAGATTTTCTGTTGCTGGAAAATGTTATTCAGTATTTTTTTCTGTGCAGTTTATTCCGCTTAAATAGTAAAATAATGTTTTACTTGCAACTACCCTGTGTTTAAAAATATCAAACAGCATGTTAAAATGATCGCAACCGTTTCAATAAAGCATACACATATTAATACATAAACAAAAAATAATGCATATCTATGCACGGTGACTTGAACGGCCATTATAAATAATGTAAAAAGTTACGTCGATATTGGAATAAAAAAATTAGTCAGCAGGCATTTGGTCAAAAATGCAATATATTTTAAGATCATAAATTTACTAATCCTTAGTTTACATGAAAGCTTCAAAATTTTACTTTCATTTTTACACTGTAAAAATTTTACGTTTCGTTGCCACCATTTTTGGTGTTCCTAAAAACGATTTTTGGTGTTCAGTTGGTGTAAAGTTAAAAATTATTCATTTTTGGAATATTTTAAATTTTGTATGCATCTGTCTAAAAATAAAATAAAACGTGTAATGTTTCTTAGCACATGAAAGTTAACTCAGTTATGTATCAAAGTTTCATTACGATTGCTCATTTCTATGAAAATAGAGTAAATCAGCAATCGTAATGAACTTTTGATACGTATATGAGTTAACTAACATCATAGGCTGAATGAACTATCTGCTGTCTGTATTTTTAGACTGGCACTTGAAAAAATTTAAAATATATCAGAAAATGAATAATTTTCAACTTTACACCAACTGAACCCCAAAAATGGTGTTCAGTTACACCAAAAAGGGGGCAATTAAAGGCAAAAATTTTAGTGAGAAGGAAAAAAAGAGAGAAAGACATATTGGTTTTCGGATCAAAAAATCTTTAGGTAATTGTCAAAAAAGGGAGGCCAGCGAGTATTTCACAAAATGTACAATTTATTTAATGCGCAGTACGCATAAATTTGGATACAGTTGGCATTAATTGACTAGTTCTTGTAGGAGATTCCTAGTAAACACATACAGAAATATAAAAATGAGAATTTCAAAATGTTGTAATAAATTTTCAGATTCGTAAATGCGCCCGATGTTCACTAAATTTCTAAACTATTACCCCCTGCATTTAAGAGTGTTAACAATTAATTTTGACAGCCTGGCTTAGACTTTAAGCTGATTTGAAAAGCAGAAGGTTTACTAGCTGATTACACACACATAAGGCACCGTTCATAAGTTATGTCACGATTTTTCTCATATATTTGACCCCCCCTCCCCTCTTTGTCACAACGTGTCAGACTTCAACCCTCCCCCCTTTGTGACGTGTCACGCCATGCTGCTAAGCATGATGTCACACTTCTTGTTATCCATCCCCTCGAAGTGTGACATCATTTATGAATGCTCCCTAATGCAATTCGTGATAAAAGAGATTTTATGTGTAGAAGCAGTTCAATATATTTCAGCCAATAAAATTTTTCTTGGAAATTAAGTTTCGCTTTCATTCCAAAGACCTGAAAGCTGGCTTCAGGCCGAGATCAACAGGAACTTATATTATGATATGTATACTCTATATTTTTCGTAACAAATCAGTATTTTTTGTTTGTTAATTTTTTTCGCACGAATTTCAGTTTTGTTGATTTAAGAGGCTTCCTGAGGGTGCCTTCACACCAAAAGCGACAAAGACAGAAAAAAAACGAAAAACGAATGATCTTTTCTAATGTACGCAAGCGCTAGGCACATTTTTGCCTTCAAATATGTGTTCTGTGCTTGCGCAGATGAGAAAAGACACGTTTTTTGTATTTGTCGTCTTTGGTGCGAAAGCACTCTAAGGGTTTGAAATAAAAAAAACAAACTTCAAGTGCCAAGTAAACTAAGTTTTAAGGCAATATGTATAATTTAGATAACGAATGCCACAAATGTAAGAGTGCACTTATTTATCAGTTCATTTAGAAGTAAAAGTGAAAAAAAAAGGGATAAAAACTCACATCGCTAATGAGAATCGATATGTTTAAATCTGAAAGACAAAGCAAAATAATGAATCGTTAACAAAGTGCGCATTTTTCGCAAAAAGAGCCATTATCATTTTAAAAGCACAATTATTTCTGAACGACTTTCTGCTTTAAAACGATTTTTTCTCTCGAATTACAATGAGCCTAATACGATCAGAACAACTTTTTCTAGTTTCACAATAGCAAGATAAAGCGTAGCAGAGCAAACTAAAGTTTTAACCTCTGTAAGGCAGGATGGCATTTCAATATATATCTATATATACAAGCTGGTGGTAAGAACTTAACCAAAAGAATAATGTGCCATAAAAATATTTACATATATATATAACTAAATATATTTTTAAGCAGAATGTTTGCGACACAATAATGTATGTTAAAATATGATTTACAATACTTGAAAATATTGTAACTACAGAAGCGTCATCTAGTACTGCATATATAGGTAAACAGTTGAAGGTAACAGAGAGGTAGTTATATATTTACAATTTATCGTCTGAAAATTATGTGGAGAAAAAAAAGTGTTTTAATTAAATCATTTGGAATAAGGCATATTTGGAACTAAAGAATAGAATTTGCTATTTAAAAATGTTTTAAGTTTAGAAAAATTACTTTTGAATATCTTATTTAGTTCAGTAGCTTTAATATTCTAACACAGTTGAACTTTTTTAATACGGACACCGTTAATACGAAATCATGGATAAAGCAAACATTTTGTTTATTAAGCTTGGTTTACTATTTAATTACACTAAACATCTCACGCATATTACGAAGGCTAAAATACAAATTTCGGTTAAGACGTACAAAATTTCTGACCTATTCAAGAAAAATTTGCATGATAAAATTTAATGTACCTGAAAAACAACTCATCATTAAGGATTGTTTTCAAAATCGTTAAATTTTAAAGGGTAAGTTAACTTTTTCTTAATGTACTAGTAAGATTTCAAAGTGTATATTAGTAAAAGTAAATAATTTGTTTTCACTTTTTATTTCTTTTTATTATAAATATTGGTAATTAGTTTTAAAACATAAACATTAATTTCTAATACTTTTTATTTTTAACAATTTTACTTATTCACGCTTGTTACGAATAACGGCTAATAAGGACAAATTCGCAAATTTTTGGCATTTCGTATTAAGCGAGTTTAACTGTATATTACTATCTACAACATAAAAATAAAATCATTGACATTTTCAATCTTTTCGCAAAAATACAAATAATATATAATACAGAGAAAGCACTAAAAACCTCTCAAGGAAAAAGGAAAAAAATTCATTCCTAGCACTCGCTTCAAAAACAAACCATTTTATTAGAATAACATAAAACCAAGTTTAAGTGCATTCAATTTTACAATATATGCTTACAGTCCTTTAATATTGATAACAATTTTAATGAAGTAGACTGAATCGCATTAAACTCTGACAATAGGCGTCTGAAAAACGTACTTCAAATAATAAGCATGTCTTACATTTTAATGACTTGATGCCATTTTGTTTTTTCATGTCTAGATGTCTTTAGTGCAGCAGAAATACCCTTATCCTAATGCAGTCGTATAGAGTTTTATTTTTCTTTTTTCTTACAACGCGTCTAAAACTATATTATATAAGTTATGCAATTCATAATAGTGTAAGTTTTTTTTTTCACGTCTAAGGTATAAAAAGTAAGAGGATGAAGGTTTTTAAAAGCGTATTTACGGGCACTGTAATAGAATCGAATTAAAGCCATTCCAATGGTTTACTATAAAGCGAAAAGTACGGGCTATGTTAATTAAGATGGTTTGGTGTGGTTCATCTTTCAGCAAAACGTGTTTTAATTTCAATATTGAGTGTACATGACCTTAATAAGCACTATGACCTTAATTAACAAAATTAAATATATACGAACCTAAGAGTAACTTATAAAATAAGAGATCATTCATAAATGATGTCACGCTTCGAAGGGGGAGGGGGGGGGGGTTCGTGAAATTGTGACAAAGTGTGACAAGGGGAGGGGAGGGGTAACAAGAAATGTAACATCAGGCTTATACCACATAGCGTGACACGTGACAAAGGGGAGAGGGGGTCAAATATATCGGAAAAAAGCGTAACATCATTTATGAAAGGTCCCTAAGAAGTATAACCTGCATGAACTAAATTCCACAGTGACTCAAGACAAATTTAAAACAGTGTGGTCTGTTTTTCTTAAGAATAGTGTTGACTTTTGTTAGCTGTAGAAATATTCGAACTAGACTACGATAACACAGCACAACGAACTCAGACAAAAGAAAAAAATGTGGCTTAGTACAATAAAGATTTAATGAGTATAGAATATAAGTAATTAAGCAACTTATACGATTTGGAGTAAAAGATTTAAAGTATTTTAATTAAAAAATACTTAGTCCAATAAATTACTGCATAACTGATGAATTATAATTACTTATTCTAATAAATTCCCATACAATTTGTTATTTATACATTTACATATTCAAACGGATACCACTACGACTCACTAATTACAGTTACCTATTAGTTATACAAATATATTATACAATTTCTGTTTTATAGTTATTAATTACGATATAAAATAATGTTTTTCTGTATTATTATAGTATATTCCTATAAATTCCTACACCACTTATTAATTGTACATTTATTTATTCAAACGAATACCACTATGACTCACAAATTATAGTTCCTTATTTGTTACACCAGTACATTATACAATTTCTAAGTTATATTAATTTAGTGATTACGAAATACAGTAATGTTTCTCTGTATTATTACTTATTCCTTTAAATTCCCATACAACTCATTAATTATACATTTACTTATTCAAACGAATACCACTATGACTTACTAATTATATAGTTACCTATTTCTTATGCAGATATATTGCACAATTTCTAAGATATATTAAGTTCGCAAATACGAAATAAAGCAATGTTTTCTGTATCAAATGTTGGGTTTATAAGAAATGAAATATTCTTCATTTGATGTTTCGTAAATACCATAAGGAGCCGTTCATAAATGATATTAAGTTTTTTTCTCATATATTTGACCCCCCTCCCCCCTTTGTCAGATGTCACGCTATGTTTCATAATGCATGATATCACACTTCTTGTTACCCCCTCCCCTCCCCTTGTAACACTTTGTCACGATTTCACGAACCCCTCTACACCCCTCTAAGCGGGACATCATTTATGAATGATCCCTAATAAAAATGGTTGACTAAATATTATGTATGGAATATATTATAAAAGAGCAAACGAATATTGATACAGCGTCTTAGATCTATGAGATGAAAGTCTCGAGAACACTTCAAGAGCCTTCTGAAATGAAGCAAACAATTATTTCTATACCGCATAATATTATGTTACTTCTTATTCCCTTCATTCTAATATTTCTAAAAATAGCTGTATATATTGCAAAACTTAGCGGGAAAAACGGGGATAAGTTTAGAACCTATAAACTCCTAAGCAATACATATATTTAAAAAGCTAAAAACAAACGAATACCTAACTGGCCTTTTTTTATTTTTCAACAAATCAATAGCAACAAACGATAGCATTTAATGAACGCCATTTGAAAAAGCTGAACTTTGAGAAGCTCTAGGAAACATATTTTTACACGCAGTGTCATCGACAGAGATAATGAAGCTTAATTAGCAGAAATTCATTAATTAAAAAGTCAGCTTCATCCCGTAGAAGAAAATTAAAATATCAATAAATCCTAATGAACTTAGAGTGAACTTTTATATTTTGGAGAAAAAAATAATTAAGCTAAAGTAATAAATTATCATCAAGACTAAAGCGATTCTAATTGTAAATGTTAATGAGAATGGAACTAACGCTTTTATCAAAATTAATCCGAAATTTTAAATTGAGTTCTATTGGGAGAAACTAATGAATTATAATACAAAGTTAAAAGACTAAAATGCATGATGATAACACACTTTAAATAAATTGTAAGTGTTTTCTTTTATGTTTAGAGCTTGAATGTTTAAAATTTGAATAAATTGTCTCAAATATGAATGTCATTCTGTTTTGCTTTTTATTCTTTATCAGCCAAGTATTTTAACAGATTAAGTAGCTGAATTTTTATTTTGAAATGTTTCCATAATGTGATATGATTTACGCTAGTAGGTCTTATTAATATTAAAGTTACATTTACTCCTACTTCAGTTTTTTTTCACGGGTACACAGTTGTAAATTTATTATTAGTAACTAAATTAGTAGCAAATAATTTTTAATTTTGAGAAAAGAAGCATGTATCTTTACAACGATAAGTAAAAATATCAGTCATTTTCAAAAATTGATTTTTGCATAGTTTTGGCAATTTAAGCAGGCAAAACTTTTATAAAAGCTTACGATTAACAAGTATCTTAAAATGCCATAACATGAAAATATAACGTACACTGATATTTAGTCTGAAATAAAGCATGGTAAAAAATGAAAAATAAACATAAACAAAAATAAATAAAAAAAAACAATAAAAATATTTCAATGAAAAGGTATTGACCTTGATTATCTTTACAACTTTTGTTTAGAGGGCGCTGCTTCCTAGCTTATTTAAGTGTTGGTAGAAGCTAAAAGCTGAGATTTTGTGACTTGTTTTGTATTCGTGCAAGAAGCACGCGTGTGCACAAAGGTTTTATGATTTTAATAAAGTTTTTAGTTCAGTTTTTTAATCCTGAGCTTTTATTGTATGTGAGACGGCATTACAGCAATTAACGAGAAAATACCAGACATTTATCGAATTTTGAATATAAAAATAATATTTAAGCAAAGTTTTACGTGTTACTTGATCACATACCTAAATTGGTTTTAGTGAAAACGTCAGCTTAGAGGCGCTACATAGCTCAGATATCTTTATTAACCATTTCATCGTTTTTTAAGTGAAGATTGTTTTAGGAGGAAAATTCATTTGTGAAAAAAATATGGTAATTAAAATATTGTGGCTTATGTGCAATTTTCATTTATTATCAATTGTTGATTATTACTCGGGTTATAGTGTTAAGATCAATCAGGCGTGGATACAGGATTTTGCTGACATAGAATTTGTTAAAAAGAGAAAAATTATTAAGGCTTAGTTTCTAATTCATATAAAATTTTAACTATATTTGACTATGAGGAAGGGGTAATTTCCCCATTGCCTCTCCCTTCCTTCCCTGTATCCGCGCCTGCATAACACATTTTGCATTAAAAATGTACATCTTACTAGCCCCAAATTCAACTATTCCCTCTCATAATCGTAGTAATTATATAAGATGATGTTACATATGCTTTCACGGTTGTCGGTTATCATCTATCATACTGATTTTAGAAAAAGACAAAATAAACACTAATGAAAGTCCTTTTATTTTTATTTATTTTTGTTTAAAAATAATTTTAAAGAGGAATCTGGAAAATAATGATGAGACATTGAAAAGAATGAAGATCGTCAATGTCTCGTTAAATTATTCTTCACGATCATTAAAAACTCTCGGCAAGAAGTTGTCGTCAAAAGTGATTTCTGTTACCTATTTTGTAACAAAATATTTTTAAAAAGAAATGTTTGTCCCATTACTGCTTGTCTTATACGACATTGTCTGACGGAGTAACGATGACATTTTTGCTACATTCGGTACTTCATTTTTGACCTTGAGAGCCGTTGACATTTGTAACTGATGAAATATGTCGTTATTTATTGTAGGGTAGTTAAGTTTGAAAGAGGCATCTTATAATAAATAAAGAACAGAAAACAGTTCCAAAATAAAATTATTTTGTGATAAAAATACACTTCAACATTGTGGGTAATTTGAGTTTTAATTCATTGTTTGGTTATTTACTAATGATTTCTCTTATGCATATTTATTAGCATTATAACAGATGATAAAGTATGACAATCGTAGTTGATGCATCAACCAAATACGATTCTGCGCTAAACTGTTCATACTTATACTGTAGGTTACAGGGAACGTTCCAAAAGTAAAACATATATATTCTTTTAAAGTAATTTATTGAACAGATTTGCACAAATACTTAAAATTCTTCAAAGTACTGTCCTTGAGCCTCTACAATTTTTTTCCAGCGACTCTGCCATGACCGATAAGAGCCCTGGAAGGCGTATTCGGGGATCTCTCCCAATGTCTTCTTACGGCTGAATGGATCTCTTCTATGGCGAAAACGGGCTCCTTTCAGGGCTGCCTTAATTCCAAAAAAAAAGAAGTCTGCTGGGGCGAGATCAGGACTATAAGGGGGTGGGACAGCATTCGCACCTGGTGTTTGCGAAGGAACTCGTGGACTCGTAGCGGGATTTGTCAAGGCGCGTTGTCGTAATGGCCAAATTAATGAATGAATCGTTTACCTCAGCAATTTTATTACAGTCAAATTTAAGTATTTAAATTTTCGAAACATTTTGAAGGCAAATGGCCTTGCCAATTGAGGCATAAATAAATCTATCAGCTTTACTGTGCAAACGCGCCGTTTTCGAACTCTACCGAGAGCTATTTTGAAAATTTCTCAACACAAAGTATTGATTCCAATCAGGGATCGCGTTAACGTCTCTACAAGCGCGCTTCACGCCTTTAAAATCGGTAATACGCATTGAAATTTAAAAAATGCGTATTTTCACTCTACAAAAACATTCTACTACTTTTAAACAACTTTTAGCTTGTTAAGTATTGCAAGATATTTTTCATTTTATAAAAACTCGCAGTCGCCAGTCGCCTAATGCGACCAATTTTCTTGTTTTGGCGACCATTGTTTTCATTGAAGTCGCCAATGTGGCTACTCATTTGCTAATGCTAAAACCCTTTCCCGACCTTTAATCTTGACACGTGATCTTTTCCCAAATTCTCCTGTCCACTAAAAATTAAATACAGAAGAAAAAAATAGGAGTTAATTTTTGCGCCACTCGGAAGCCAGTTTTTCCTCCGATTTTTACCGGATATTGCTTACCGTGTTTGAAATTTCAATCCTTTTCCATCCTGCAATTATTTCAATTATCTTGAAAGTTGTAAGATATTTTTAGCATGCACAACCTTAAATCTGCTTATTTGTAGTTTCATTTTAACAATTAAAAAAGAAAAAAAAGTATAAAATAGAAACAGCCAAAATCGTGCACGTGCTTCGCCAAAAATTGGATTTTAATCCTTTCGCATCGGGTACAAATTTCAATTATTTTCTAAAGTAGAACATATTTTTAACACATGCTGCCGTAAATCTGCTTATTTTGCATTTTATTTTAATAGTTTCTGGCCTTTTTTTTTTGAACTGTGCCGATATTGAACACGTGTTTGTCGAAAATTGCGTGTATCGCTATTATTCACTATCATAGTTTCATTTATTTATTTATACCTCAAATTTGATTTTAATATGGACAGCTATTTACTTTTTAGAAAATATTAAATTTTGGATTAATAAGAAATTTTTAGAAAATAGTTAATTTAGCTGCATGTATGCTACTCTCTGGGTCAAGGTCACAGCAGAAGTGGCATTCACTCTGAACTCTGATATCTGTAAAGAGTGTTTATTATTATTATTTTATTTTCACTCTTCCAGAAAATAAAATACTCCTCCAAAAACCTCCAAGGAGTATTTTCATTCTTTGCCAAAAAATCCTAGCGCGACCTCTGATTCCAATTGAATTGCTAATTTATTTATAGATGTCTTAAAAATAGCAGAAAAAATTAGTAAAAAAAATTTGTAACAGTTAATAAGAAGTAATTATTGACATAGTGTGTTTATCCACATTTGGTCGAAAATGGGTTCATCAAAACAAGATGCATGTGGCAACAGGAAGTAACACGCGAGAAAAACACTTCAACTACCTCGTTTTCTGTCGAATAACGAAAACAGTAGCAATTATTTTCTTCAACAAATACATATATATGTTGTTTTATTAAGTTTGTTAAAAAACTATAATAAACATCTTTTGTTAACTACTTTTCTGTTGTAGTAATTTGCTTTGCACTAAAATCTTGCCTAACCAAGAATTCCTACATTAATCGAAGAGAAATAATAGCTACAAAAATTCAAGTAAAGATACACTATAAGCTTTTGCACATTTAAGAGCTTAATTTTGCTTCAATTTTTAACTGTCATTCTAATTAACGAATTTTCATTTTCTCACCCTGAGGTAACATAAACTAATTTGTAGCGATAATCTCGCAATTGATTAAAGATCGTGATTTGCTATTTTGCGTAATTATGCATTTTCACTCCATTTCCTATGCAGATTTTATGCGTGTAATTCCTACATGAGACTCAAGTAAAAATTATTCCAACAGGCTTGTTTGCACAGAGCTAATTATCATTGTCTGTTTATGAGTAATAAGTCAAGAGCATAATGTTCATTAATATTAAATTTTTAATTCATTTATGAGAATGAACGCGGAAAAAATTAAACAATAAATATTTTCATACTGCAGTTTGTGGTATGTTCCGTTTTGGGTTGGCAGCATATGGAAACATTTTTCTAATGAAGGAATATAGACAATGCATTCTTTGAGAAAGCTAGATATTGTCATCTTTAAGGAAGATAGCAAAGTAAATTGAATACATGTGGACAAATATATACATTTTAGTTGGGAAACAAAGGGTATAGTTAGTAAGTACACTTATTATTGATGTTTAAATTAGTTTATTTATACTTAAAATTTATATAATCTACAAAAGTTATGCTAGTTCATTAAGTTTTATCTACTGCTAGGTACAATTTAGTGACATGAAATATTTGTAATAGAAATTTCACCATTAAAGTGGTATACTTCTAGAACTGCCACACAAGTAAGAAGTTTTGATTTTTTTTTTTTAAATTACAGTTCGTCCACGGAATTTTGACGTTTGGACGCTTCTGCGCATGACAGAAAACAACGAATCCATTCGAGTTTTAGGGAAGTTCGTTTTGCAGGTGTGTTTATTTAGTACGTGAATCAAAATGTTTGATCCCCCGTTGGTTGAAAGCAACTAACTTGATAAATGGGCATAAAGCATCAATTCGGAAAAAAAATCAACTATGCTAAACTAATTAGAACGATAACAAAAAGCCACATTTTTTAAACCAGCAGTTCCTTCCTTGAACGTGAATGGATTCTTCTTGGCATTATGCCAGGTAGATTGCTTTGGTAAATGGTAGAACTGTAATTAGGAATTTTAAGTTAAATTAAATTAATAATGCTAATTCAATTAATAATAAATTTTAAGTTCTGTTAGTCTATTAAGTAATTCTATTAATTTAGTCTATTAAATATCTACTGCTGGTTACAATTTAGTGTCATGAAATCTATCTAATGGAAATTTCACCATTAAAGTGATGTACTTCAACAGCTGCCACAAGTAAGAGGTTTTGAATTTTTTATAAATTAATAATAAACTTTAATAATGGAAAGGGAAACACAGTAGATCACGCAAATCTGCTGGTTCATGGGATAGTGCATTAATTTACTATATTTTGGTGTTTACTTGCGTATATTGCATCGAAATATGGTAGAAATAGGCCCCATTCCTGTAACCAACAAATTAACGTACCACCATCCTTTGGTGCATTACAGTAAGAAATGTTTCACAGTGTTCCTCCTAAATCGAAATTCAAAAAGAAAAACATCGTCAATTTTAAGGAAATGTTGATGTGGTGCCGTAATATGGTTTAGAAAACCATGTTAAGTCTAAAGAAAAGGCCTATGTGACTGCAGTTAAATATATTTTAATTTTTTATTCACATTGAGAAAGCATTAAAATATTTAAAAAATCTGTTATGTAAAATTTTTTAAAATGACATAAGAAATGTTTTTTTTTCATTTATTTTAACAAAATCAGGCTTTAATGAACAACAGGGCATTTTTTCTAAACCTAATCCATGTCCTCTCCAATACAGTGATGGAGTTTATTTTTAAATAGTAGAAGGGAAACTTTGCCTTTTATTGTGTCATTTATTCTATTGGAAAAAAATCATAATTGCTTGCTGTATCCACTCACAATGAAACGCGGAATAATGATGGAACGTTTGAGAGGGAGAGTGAAGAAAATGGCTGGAACAATGGGAAGGAAAAAAACACTTGTTCCCTAAGAAAAACCTTTCTTCTCAAGATCTCTTTTTCTCCGTATTATTCCTCTCCCCCCAAACATAATACTCCAGCTTGAATATGTTATAGCAAAATCGTCTGGTTTAAAAAAATATTTTATAAAGATACAAATATACTTAAAAAAGATCGAATTAATTTATAAATATGCAATATTAGATCTATATGATTACTGTATTTTATATACTGAATAATATTTAAACATATATTTTTTATGCCTTTAATATTTGATTTTTTGTATTGTTACAACATGTTAATTTATTCTAAGAGTATATTATGAGTTTCAAGTAATATTTTGGTGAATCCATAACTATTACTTGTATGAACTGAAGCCAACCACTAAATATCAAATTTAACTGTAGCGTATTTATTGCCGGTCTTAAATGTCAGCTCCCTAATACGTGCTATCCTAATTAGCTTTATTAGATTAACATGCTGCCTTCTGAAATCATTCAGTCTTAACGCTTCTCATAATACTATTTTTCGAAATGTACGCACCCCTCCCCCCCACTTCATATGCACACGTAATAATTTTAGAAAACCTTAAAACTGAATAAATTAAAATCTTACATAATATACTAAACTGGTTGTTCAAAAATAGTAGAACTCCGCATATATAGAAAGCTTTATCTTGAATGAATGTAGTAACTGAAAACCGAAATGACTTAAGACAATAACATAGGGTTTATCTTTCTAGAACACAATTGCTTTGAGCCATACATTTACCATTTAACACCGCGCAAAAGCAGTGGATATGTCTAAAAATTAATAATAATAATAATGATATATTTTTTTAAATCTTCAAAGGTAAGAAAAATATTTTGTGTTATTTATTGAATAAAGTTATGTTGTTACATCACAATCTTAGATGGCTCTAAGCTATCGTGTTTTCCATACACGCACACAAATAAATAAGTAAAAATTTAAGAAATAAATAAATAAATAACATCTACAAGCTTGCAGATTCTTTTTTGCTTGCGATATATCACACTTTAACAACGAAAATTCCCACAGAAGTATAAAGATATTTTTCAGTAAGCTGAAACTATGTTTTTAAGATATACTTCATGCATTTCCGTTATTTTTTGAAATAACGACCAATAGGTAAGCTGAACAGTAAAACTTATAAATAACCATCAAGTGGCCCTGTATGCAGCAAAGGGCTGCGATTAAGTCGATCTAATATATTTGTGTAAGTACAAAGATAACCTACTGCTTATAACGCACAAATGAAAAAATAAAACCATCTTATGAAAGAATTCCATGGCTTTTGAAGCCCGTTCTGTATTGGTTAGCTCAGATGAATAAAAGCTAGACTAGTTGTAAAGAAAAAAAGACCACATGAATGACAAGAAGTTCCGCCTAGAACTATACGAGCCTACTTACCAGTATTCACCGATATAAAATTGATAATTCAGCTATATCTCTCTCTATTATTCATTCATTCGCTGAAAGAGATGGTACCGATCTCTCGGGAACGCACTAGGTCTGCAATTGGCATAAATTAGAAAAAATGCGTTTTATTTTATAATTTAATTGCAACAACAAGTTATATAATTATTTTATAGCTTCTTACTTAAAAAATGGCATCGAAACTCAACATTTATTCGGGGAAAAAAACGTGTCTTCTACACTTTCTCTTACTTTTGAACTGAAACGATTTAGCATTGTTGATATTTCAATTTAAAAAAATCATTGCATTTTTTTAAAACAACAATTTTTTTTTTTTTATAGAAACCAGTAATTTTCCTAAAACGGGCTAGTTCTTTGGAGTAAGTAGTGCTTCCCGATTACGCCGCAATCATTTTCTTTTCGTCTGCTCATTTAAATGCATTGATTGTCATTAAACCAGTCACCAACTTCTCAAGCGACTCCATATATCTTGAAATTAAACCTTTTCGTAATGATGTTATCGAAGAAAACGGCGCGCAAATGATATGCAGAATCAGCTTTCTACTCCGAAAAAATAAAAGACGGTGTTTTGCTCATTAGAAAAGGGTGGAATTCTGAGAGAAAAAATAATCTTTTGTTATTATTTTCTTTTTTAGTCGTTTAAATTGTCTAACATTTTATTTCTGAAACCATTACTTTTCTTTTTTTAAGGTCTTTAAGTTTTATATTCTTCATTTTCTCTTACTTTTACATAATAATGCAGGACATTAGAGTTGTTCTTTAAAATGCTTCATTTCAGGAAAAGGTATTAGTAGATAGAAAAAATAATCTTCAAAATTTTACATGGAGTAGTGTACATTTACTGAATTTCATTCAACTGCAGGTCATTTACTATTTTGTATTTATTTTCACTACTCACTACTGGTATTCCTTGTTTGATATTTAAATCCTCTACCTTACATAGATTTGAATAAGCTCTTCCTTATATTAAATTGATAGTGCTTGTGCTTTGTTTCACGTTTAACCTAATTAGCCCGCATTTACAAAATTTTACATAGAACAGTTTACATTTACTAATCATTCAACTACGCGTCATTTACAAAATTTTACATAAAACAGTTTACATTTACTAATCATTCAACTACGCGTCATTTACAAAATTTTACATAGAACAGTTTACATTTACTAAATATTCAACTACTTGTCATTTACAAAATTTTACATCGAACAGTTTACATTTACTAAATATAACATGGAATGTTTTAAGTAGGTGTTTTTGCTCGAAATTTTTCTTTGCTTATCTTTTAAAAAGAATTTCACCAGACCTAATATTTCTTGTTTTTAAAACAATAATGGAACAAGACCTAAAATGTTTTTATTATATGAATAAGTAACAATAAGATCTGCTTTGTACAAGAACATGTTTAGTTGCATGGGACAGTAGAGAAATAAGGGTTGACAGTGTCACTTCAGGGATCGAGGGACTAAAAATAGAGCAGCCTGGCATATAAATTCTCTTTAAGCTTTTAAAAGGATTTTAGTATTCAGAAGTACCTTCAATTAACGAAAATTTATATTTATGGAGATTCTTCAGTTTGTTTCTCAAAAATTAAAAAGGAGGAAAAAATAAAATTTTGACTTTTTCAAAAAAAAAAAAGTTATGCACTGCTTTGTAATTACTTATTATCCAACTGAATTTTAAAAGTATAACAAAATAAACCTTAGGTATTTTTAAAAGTTTCGAATTATTAGAAAAGTAATTGATTATCTTCCGGGCATGTATCTTTCAGATGTACCCCCCCCCCCCCAATGTGTTATGTAATAGTAACGCTCCAATCCATATGCTTTATTTTAAAAAGTTCTTTGTGATTGTTAATTAATCTTTTTCTTTATATTTATTTATAAATATTAATTTCGATAATTTAAATTAATAGTTTATAGTTATAATAAATTTAAATTAATTGTGAAATCAATAGGGAAACAGTTTAAAGTATTGTTTAGCAAGTTAACTCAGTGTTGCTGAAAACACAAATTCTACTGTTAAAAATTATGCCTTTGCAGGCGAAACATAAATAATGCAACAAAGACGTCCGATAAATTAATTTGAGTCCTTTTTTTAGTGCAATTAGGGAACAAAATGCAACGAAAAGCGTGGAAAGTACATGATATATTTTGAGATGTAATTGTAATCTTTAAAAATCAAAACAAAGATGAAGCAGGCTACTGATTTTCTAACTTTTCGCTATTTATTACTTAAATATTTTTTTTTAAAATTTATTTTCTATTTTTTAATAAACTCATTGCATGATTCCTGCTTGTTCATTAACTACCGTTTCATAAAAAATAAACAAACTTTCTATTTACTCTAATTATTCTGCATTAGTCAAGCGAAATGAAAATGTCTTTTAAATATCCTTAGGACATTCTGCATCCAATTGAAAAATATACGTTTAAATTGTATATTTTCTTTTGAAAATAATGACAAACATAATGGGGTATTTTAGTTTTATTCGGTAGTTATTTTTATTTTGGTCTCGTTTGTATCTTGAGTTCACTGCGCTTTGAAGGCTTTTAAATTTGGCATTGCCTGATTGAGTGTACTCACAAAAGTTACGAATTAAGATTTTGACAAAAAGAGCCAGGGAGAAAAATCATTATATCAGCTCAAAATTTTCAAGTGTGTTACTTATTTAAATGCGAATTTATTTTCTAGTAAAACTTCTATCTTTCTGAGCAAACCTTTCTTCTATTAGCCATGTGTCAACATGATATTTAGAAATGTAGCAGTCGTATATTGCGGGCACATATTTATTAAACCAAAACGTCGACAGGGTGGCAAAGAGGTAAGGCGCATGCCTCGTACGCCCAAGATCGCGGGTTCAAACCCGGCCCAAGTCGGTGGATTTTCAAGATGCAGAAAATCGTCTGCGCCCAGTCGTATGATTATGCGGCATGTAAAAGATCCCTTGAGTAGACATTTGGCTTGGATGCTCTCGGCTAAATTAAATTCCTAGTGCATATTGCATCAATGAGAGCTCAGGTACCGCCATTTATTGGTAACTGAACGTCAAAATTCTCATGTGGCAAAGGTACCACACTCATTGTAGGGACGCTGAAAGAGATGGTACCAATTACTGGGGAACGCACTAGGTCTGCAATGTTTGAGGACCAATACCGCAGCTCCATTAGAAAGGAAAAGAAAGGATTAAACCAAAACAATTTAATATATCAGGTGGTGAGAAACATAGCGGTGAAAGTCAAGCAGATATGACTTACACCGCTATGATATAAGTCAAATGAATAAATAAGTAAATGAGTGAAAAAGTAAATGAATGAATAAATGAAGGAGTACGGTATATTTGGAGTAATTAAGCTAAAGGAGAACGAGAGACATATAGCTACATCATATAGTTGATGTTGGTGTAAGTGGGAAAATAGGCTCGTGTAGTTCTAGACGGAACTTCTTGTTAAAGCATGTATTTTTTTCCCGTGACCTTTTCCGAGGGAGCTGTGATTAGATTTTAAATAATAAATTGGTTATACGCCCTACCTTGGCGACGGTTTTAGAAATGTCGCCAAGATGATATTTAACTCTAAATAAAATCTCGTGCTGTTTGAATCTAATGAAACTGCTTTGTATATATTTCCTTTCAAGATGTTTGGCGAGCAAAAAAAAAAGGCAGCGCGTGTAACCGCTAAGTTCCTGATATGGTCCGTTTTAGCAAGATGATAGAGCAATTTTAAGTGTCTATCTTCTCCCCACCATTTAGATAATATAAATCTTTATTATAATATAAATGAGTGCTGTTTTTGTTCCTAAGGGAATTTGATTTGGGACGTATATAGTACCGTTCGTGTACAAAAACTATATTCTTCTAGTTATTCAATACTGCAAATATTGTATAAATTATTGCATCTGATATAAAAAATAATAGAGTATCTGGGACTCTTTACTATAAAAGAAGTCTTAACTTGAGTCAGACCCTAATTTCTGTCATAAAAAAGGCCAGAGATTATAAAATATGCTTCAGAACTTATTTTCGTACTGAAATAGTCTGAAATCCCATGCATAAAAAATCACTGAAAAATGAAAACAAGATAAGCTTTCGTGAAATTTCATTAAAATTTGCTTACTCTAATAGAAATTAATAATGCACATACATGAGCTAATCGAATGTATATGTTACTTCATTCAAAATAACACTCATGCCGTAGAAAGTATTAGACAGTTAAAATAAATAAGAAATACGATAAATTATGCTTTAATGTACGACTAAATAAAATAAAATTGAAATAATTCGAGGAAAAATAAGTTTTCAACGCTCTACTAAGGCCTATTTTATTCTAATTTGCCTGTTCTTTTAAACAAATACGGATACGAGTTTTTACGCTTTAAATTAACTATTTAAACCGAGTTCTGAAAAATTTAAACTATGCTAATGATGAACGATGTTTTTACAATGAAGAATATAACAAGTTTCAACGAACTCCCAGCATATTAATTATTGTCAACATCTTCTTATGCATTAAAACAAGAACAAAAGTAATAATTAGTAGCTTACCTAAAATGTTCTGCGATAATAATGATCTTAAATAATCGAACGAAATAATCCCCAATTTAAAGTTTTTTCGTCAATTTCTAAAACATACATAACAGTATCTTTTTTCATCCATTAATTATTATTCTAGAAATTAAAGCATAATTTATGAACTTTAATTATTATATTTTAGCTAAAAATTTTAAATTGGTAAATAAATATAAACAATCTCACCCTAGCTGCACTTCTTATATTCCACGTAATATTTAAACTGCGTATGCCCTAAAAATTCCAGAACGTTATTTTCCATTTTTCAAAAATCCTTGACAAGGATGAGGATAAATTATGCATCCTTGCAATATGCAATAAAAGCAAACTATGAGAAAACATAAGTTTGCTTAACTAGCATGAAATTTATTAATGAGTTTAAAAGTAAATAATTTAAATTTGGAACATGCAAGCTACTTGCTTTAAAATATGAAACAGTGTATTTCCATTATTTTTCTCACGTCGGGAGAAAAAAAGAAAGAGAGAAAAAACGCGCTTTTTAAACCCGCAATAATATGGATTCCATTTAAGGGTCAAAGCTGCCCAAAGAAAAACCATATTAACATCACAATATAAGTGAAGTAGTGTTATTCATACCCAGAGTTAAATTAAAGCGGAACTGAAGGCGGAACGGAAAAATAAGCAGCGAATAATCAACAATTCCTAATCGATGGCACAATATATTCCACCTCGAGAGAAAAAAAAATCTTCCACATAATACGAAGAATATTAACTTAACGAAAAGAAAAATAATTTTGCTGTTTCATGGTCGGCCCAATTAGAGAGGTACACAATACTGACTAATTTTTACTTTTTTTCCCTGCTAAGTTACGAGCTCCCACCTTTAATAACTCCTTACGCAATGATGTAAGGAGAAAAAGTCGGAAATGAAACAGCTGAAAAACAACTCAAAAATACTTGATTCTATTGCATTTTTTTTTCTCTCGAATGAAGCTCTTTTATTGCAGCGTATCACTTTCAATTAAACCTTTACGCAAAAGATGCCGACTGATTCCCCCAAGCATAGCAAAGAAAAAAACAAAGATAACAAAACTCACAGCACAGAAAAACAGGTTTCATTTCAAGTACAAAGCTAGGAGGATCTTTTCGTATTTTAATCGGAAGAAGAAATGATCTGTGACTAAGTACCATGTCTGTTGTCTCTGCAAGCCAATCTCTCCTTTATTTCCTTGGTCGGATGCCTAGTAAAGGATACACTTGCAAATTGAGTTCCCGCACGTGTTGCTTTGTTGATCTTAATGGAACTAAAATCACTCTTTCGGAAAATTGCTCTATTAGTTCGATAAGGAATTAAATGTTTTCGCCTCCAGTATTGATTCTGCAGGTTGAATTGTTTTCTTTTCAAGTCTTGAAGAAGTTCATGTTTATCAAAAGAAAACGCTTTGCAAGTGTATTGCTAACGCAATTGAAGTTAAGAGAGAAATTTTGTTCTCTTTTTGAATAAGATGAATAATATAGCTTTATCTAAAGCAGGATTAAAAAAATGGTTTAGCATCTTGAAGTAAAACCGTTCCAAATGAAACGTTATTTAGATTTTAATATAAAAATGTCAATTACTAACATTATTTGTTCACTTGGGAACTAACTGGTACAGTAAATATATATCATTAAATATGAAAATTAATTGTTTAATATAATTTAAGGGTCATCGGCAGATTTTGACATTTTTTTCCTTGTTTACGAACTTTTATTTATTTCACTTGTATATTATGAACTGCTATTGTTCAACAAAATGATTTTCACATGAAAAAAACAAAGTTGAGCTAATAGAAAATTGTAAAATTTATTTATTTTTTAATTATTAACTATTTTGAATTTTCTTCTTCTGGTTCATTTGTTTTTTTTTTTACCAATTTAAAAAAGAAATACTTATTATAGTATGCTTTACAAATTTACGGAAGGGTTTTGCAGCTAATTAATTAGCTTTTGAGAAAAAAATTTAAAATGCCATCCATAAAACCCAGAAAAAAGTGATTTTTGTTACCTCTTCATTTTTAATTTTTTTCTCAGTGTATAGAATAATCCATTCCTAATTTTATCAAGCCCATCATATTGTAGCCAGGAAAAACAAATTCAAGTTCATACATGAATATATGTGAAAGTTTTATCACTGTAAGTACTACGATATTGCGAAAAAACGCAAATCGAGAAAACGAAGTTCAAAGAATACAAAATTCTACTAAACCATCAAAAACCTTTGTATTTACTTACTTCATTATCTACATTTATATTGATCATATTGCTTTAAAACTTTGCTCGATATACTAGGAGAGTCACACCACATTTTAAGCAAAAAATTGAACAATCGACACTTTCATGGATTTTTGCCATTTAAAAAGTGCCAAGTCCCCTTAAAAAGAGACATCTATCTAGCGAATGTACAAATACATTTACTGATTTACTACGGCAATACCAATAAATAAAAAGAAAATAAAATACTCTCACGACATTGAGGTATACATAAACTGACAGATTGTAAAAAATATAAGTTGAGAGGCACATTGGAACAATGATAAATAGACAGATAGATGAAAATGCATATGGCAGGCATTCTGGCAAAAATCTAGTGCACAACTCCAGTTTTGAGATTAAACATTTAAAACCATACGGAAAGCGGTATAAGTCAATTTGCAGATCTTTAGCTCTAAGTTTACGTGTGTACTTTTGTGAATTGTCTTTTATCATGAAATAATTTGTTGTAAGTTCTAAATTTACTGTAAGAGTCACTATTTTTCTTTGGACTTTGTGATTTTTATGAGAACCCCAACGATACATGCGATGCATATTGGAATACAAATGGACATGTATCAGTACAGTGTGCTATAGCTGTACTGATAGCCAGATAGCTAGCGCTACTTGGTTTTAGAATGTAGATGCATATACTAAAAGCTAAATACTCATATGCACAAACAAATGTTAGAAAGAGGATTTGCTGTACAAGAGAGGAACAAAAATATAGCTATGTAAATCTTCGGGTTCATACCTCCTCAACACATAAAAGAAATCTACTTTATCCTACTAGACAGTTATTAAAACGTTTTAAGAAGCTCACGTCAAAAATATTTTCATGTTGTGAAAATAACCCTGCCTCTGAAACATTCAGTAGATTAGATGGTTTTTTTCTGTTTCCTTATCTAGTATCTGATGTATAGCAGAATATTTTGGGTTATGTATTTTGATATAATTTGTGCTTTAAAACATTCAATATTCTGTAGGATATTTTCATCGCGTGAGATAATTCTTGCTCAAGAAATTTTATTTATTTATTCTTCTCTTTAACAGGTTTACATGCGTTAGTCGATTCCACAGTTGACTAGTAGAAATGTTTTAATTTGTTTTATTTTAAATCTCCTACTAAGTTGTGCTGTTTTAACCACAGCAAAAGAATGAAAATGGAATAATGACTTCTAATGTCACCGGATATTGCACATGGTCTTAGTGGTTAATAAATAAGATCCAAGAAATAGAAAGAAAAAATATACTATTCATTTTTACTATGCAAGACATTAAAAAAAACACACTATATGAGAGAAGTAAAATTCATCATTTTCTATCGAAAAATATTTTGCTTCCCCTCTCTCATCCTTCTGCTCCTCTCAACCCTACACTTCCTTTCCATCGGAATTTTGCGAGCGACAACCTCTGGTAGAACAAATAGCAGGTTCGCCCACCCTGTCTGCGGACGAAAGCAATGCTCCAGTAGAATCGGACGGTAATTTGCGGTGTTTAAATCGTGAACGGAGGCACAGATCCTTGTTGATGGTTGACATGTTTGTAACCACCCATTTGAGCTCAAGTTACAAAACGCCGCTCAATAGCAGGCGATTACCAAATAACATGATGAGCAAAAAGAATATCCTTTCTTTAGCCATCACCCTTGACTTTTGTTTGCCTTACAATGTTATTTTTTACAATTAATTATCAGGCCGCTCTTTTACATTGTTCTTCAGAGGAGGAAAAAGAAAACTCTGCATGAAATGTTTCAAACTTTGGGAATTAGCATTTATGTATTTATGACGGGGCCGTTCATAAATGACGTCACGCTTTTTCCCCTATATTTGACCCCCATCCCCCCCTTTGTCACAATATGTCACACTTCAGCGGACTCCCCTCCCCCCTTTGTCACATGTCACGCTATGTTGCATAATGCATGATGTCACACTTCTTGTTACCCCCCTCCCCTTGTCACATTTTGTCACTATTTCACGAACCCCCACCCCCTCCTCCTCGAAGCGTGACATCATTTATGAATGATCCCGACGTCATATATATATCATATAATGAAATGTATGATCTAAATAACTCGTTGATTTTTATTTTCAAAGTACAATTAATTCTATCAGGTTTTTATAATAAATTGTCTTCGAAACTAACGCATTAATTTATGGTGTTAAGGCATTTTCATTTTAAAATTCTTCACTTTCTTCTTCTTTTAAAAGTTTCTGAAGCAAACATTCTTACTTTTAAAAGTAAAATGTTTCTTTCATTTTTAATAGTACCGAATAATATTAATTGCTACCCCTGTTACTAAATATAACTTGAAATATTATTTAAAAGAAACTTACCCTCTTTATAGAAATTTAATACCCTCTTTCGTTTTTCTAATAACACGTGTTTCCTTTTTTTAGGACAAAATTTTTCCTATGAATTAATTTTTATCTCCTTTCAAGGTACAAGTTCTTTCTAATGGGGCTGGGTACGGTCACTAACGTTTGCAGGCCTAGTGCCTTCCCCGGAAACCGGTATCCATTCTTTCAAGTAGCTTCTCAATCAGCGGATGTCATTACCACTTCAGGATTTTGGCTCTCAGTTTCCCCCCGGTTGGCGACACATGAGCTCTAAATGATGTAAAACTGCACCAGGAATTTAATTTTAGCCGAGAGTATCCAAGCCAAACAGATACTCAAGGGATAACATGCAGCATAATCATGCGGAATGGGCGCAGACCATTTTCTGCATCCTGAAAATCCACCGACTGGGACCAGGTTTGACCCTGCGAACTTGTGCACACGAGGCCAGAGCCTTACCACTACGCCACCCTGCCTGCTCAAGTTTTGAAAAACTAGACGTTTCTACCTTATTTATGAAATGTCTACTGTCCTGATTGAAGTTTACATATCTATGTTTTCTGGAAATGCATTTTATACCCGATTTTCTGGAAGGAAGATTTCTATCCTTTCTTGGTCTTATACTTTGCTGTCGTCTATAGTTTTTTTTTTTGTGTGTGTGTGTTTCTTTTTCTTGGTAAATGACTGGTTTCACTATTAAGAAAACTAACTTACTTATTACTTCACAAAGAAACATCCATTTTTATATCTGTCGTCTTATTTTCTGAATTTTTCAATATCATAAAGCATTTAAATAAATTAGAAAACAAGAGTAAAAACAGTATCTATAACAGATATTTTTCTAGTATCTATAACGTTTTTTTTTTTTTTCATTTATTTATTTTTGTTGATTTATTCATTTTTTTAATTATCTCATCGGAATTCCAATTTAGGTGGAAGTATGTTGTATTTCTGAAGTGTAAATATTTGATTTGCAATGTTTACTTCTTACAAAACTTTTATATAACAAATGATTTTAGTTAGAAATATGCTCTAACTGCATGAAACTGGACACTTAGAACTTAATGATTAAATTATACACATATTTACGGTGTAATTTTTAGTGTAGTAAGACCTATAATTTTCTTTTTTATTTTTTCCCAATTCAAAATCTGAAGCATGAATAGAATATGCATGAAAAATATTTTAATTAAATGACTTAGCTGTATTTGTATTGAAAAATAAAATTTTATTTCTTAATTTTTTTTTCTTTAGTAACGTATTTAACTTTAACTACACATACTTCGGGCATGAATTGTAATAAAAAAAATAAAAAAGGCTTTACTTTATTGTTGTACCTACCCACATTTATATTTAAACTTGTTTTTCTGAAACAGAGAATTTTTATGCGGAATGTTTTATTAACACAATTGTTGTTTTCTTCTCTTGGGAATCCTCCATAGCTACGTTCACCTTAAATAATTTTCAAATTCATTAATTGAACTACAACATGATTACTTAAATTATCATATTTTAAACACGCCGATATTTTAATAATAAATAACGAAATTCTGTCTTTTTTTTTCTCTTTCGATATGGAATACATGCAATTACTAACCGTTTTAAATTTTATTCTTTTATTCCTTTAACATTTAGTGTACTGTTTGATAAAATGAGTTTCATTATCAATTATCAATTCAACGACACACTTTTTTTTTGGCATCGTTTTGGTATTAAGATATATTCCAAAAACAAAGATTGCGTTTAAATGACTTTGTAATTCAATTAGAGTTATATCGCGTTTCGTTTCGCATGAAATAGAAAAAAATTGTGTATGGGGTGGGGTCTTAAAAATACCACTAAAAGGTTTCTATTTCTCAAATAATATCATTGAGTTTTCTATTGACAATATCTGACTAGTAAATCGCTTAATTACTTCGAAAAATCAACCTTGCTACTGAACATACTCATGCCACACTGCGAAACTCGTATCATTATTTACGTCAGACATTTTTTTCTGTACTAGCTGTGTATGGGGTGCCCCGCAGAACATCTCCGTGCTATAAGTACAGCAATCAAGCTTTCTGAAAAAGTAACCATTTTTAAAGTCGTAAAAAACGCTATATGACAAAAAAAAAAAAAAAAGAAGAAAGAAATAAGTAGTCAGTTGGGTCCGATTTGTGACCAAAGGGTACTTAAAACTTCCAAATTGCAGCACGGCGTCATTTGTTGCGTATTTTTCATCAGGAAAGAATCTCGGCGATGAACTTAGATTGGTTCAGCTGAAAACTAAACTGATGTCTATTTTGAAAAAAAAAGTTTTAAATTGAAATTATGTTAACACTATTCACCCGGAGTTGAGGAAACTGCTAATTATTATTTTCGGGTTAAGGTAAGCCTTAAGAAAACGAACTAAAAAGCTTATAAATGCTGTTCTTATTGACTTGGAAACTTAGAACAAATATTATCTTGTGCAGAAAAATCAGCGCTTCCGATCAATATATTACATTGATATGTGGAAGGTTTTTTGCACCAACATATTGGCGAATTTATATGGAAATTTGCGTAAAATAGGAATAAAAAAAGAAGTACCTGTCGGAGTTTTTTCTAACGGGTCTATAAACCTTTCTCTTGAACCACTCTGTATATTGATGAAAACCGCATTAAAATGAGTTGAGCAGTTTAAAAGATCTAAGCGTACGTACGGCGGGAAGCCATTTTATTTATACTCTTTTAAGACGAGGACAGACGGAAAGACCTACAAACAACTTAGGCTATTATATAGGGGATAAGGAGATAAGCGTCTTACAGAAATATATTCACTATCAAGATTATTTTTTCGAAGCATTTGCATGAATTTTCACTGCATGTTATTTTTCCCCTTTGTAATGGAGCTGAGTATGGCCTTTTATACACTCACGGACATTGAAAATAGCGCACCAAGAAGGAATCATCGAATTTAAATGAAATTTATTTCAGTGAATGATAAACATGAAAGATACACTTGATCAAAAAAACTAAACAATTAGACAATTACAAAGCCGTCCAGCCAGCTATGCTTAATAGCGCGTCGGACCACCTCGGGCTGCGATACATGCCGCAATACGGTCCGGCATTGAATAGAAAAGACGTCTGATGTTGCCCTGAGGCAGCCGTGCCCACAAATCTTGAACAACTCTGTCCAAATCATGCAAGGAGTGGCCCGACGGCAACTGGCGTTTCAGCTGGTCCCATACATGTTCAATCGGGGAGATGTCCGGGGAGCGAGCAGGTCATGGAAGGGTCCGAACACATCGTCTGGATTACCGTTTAAGTATGGAAGCACATGAGGCCGTAGGATTTCATCCTTATACCGCTGAGCTGTTAATGTACCACGTACCATCACCAGAGTGGAGCGGCTATCGTAGGCTATGGACCCCCAGACTATGACACATGCAGTGCGGGAACTGTATCGCTGAATAGTGAGGGTGGGATTGCATCGTTCACCAGGGCGTCTCCACACACGCACACGGTGATCATCTGTCCCCAAAACGAAGTGGCATTCACCACTAAACACCACACGTGTCCAATATGTGGCGTTCCACGTCGCTCTCGCTTGGCACAACTGTAGTTGGAGCCACCAATGTGACGTGTTAATGGCAGTACACGTAATGGGCGCTGGGATTGCAAATTCGCTTCCCTGAGGCGTCTAGAAATTGTTCGTGGACAAACAGGAATCCCTACATCTACTTGTGCAGTGGAACATGTCACTGTGGGATCCGTGAGTGCGTGGCGCACGATCCTTCGATCGTCTCGCACCGTTGTCGCCCTAGTCGCTCCAGACTCGGTACGCCGTACGTGGCTGCCTTCACGCGTCCACTGACCCCAACATCTTCTGATAGCACACTAAAAATGATTGACCTGGTCTCCTGGCGAGAAACACGGCGCGTCGACCACGCTGCAGTCTTCAGGACAATGATGAGGCCCCTCTCAAACTCACTTAATTGGGAGAAATGTCTTCTTCGATGTCTACCTGGCATTCTATACACTTTGCACACCTTACAGAGTCGATTCGTGGACGTCACGATTATGAATCTTCCACAATACACCGGCTTATATAGGCCGCGTTTCTTGTTTGCAACGCCAGTGCAGCGTGCGTGGACGCACGCATGCGCACTAAACTTACATCATTTGCATACCGGACGTCACCTAACTAATTTGCATAGCTTCGAGGTTGTAGCTCGTTTCCTTCTCATTGCGCTATTTTCAATGTCCGTGAGTGTATTTGCTTTCACCAGTCAATACGTTTTTTTTTTAAAAGGGCTGCGTAGGGTCACTAACCTTTGCAGTCTGCATTACCCGGAAATCGGCATCCCTTCTTTCAAGTCACACTGCTATCGGCGGATGCCATTACCACTTTGTGAATTTTTGATGCTCAGTTTCCCCTACATGGCGGCATCTAAGCTCTAATTGATGCGAAACTGCACTAGGAATTTAATTTAGCCGAGAATATCCAAGCCAAACGGGTACTCAAAGTATTTTTAACATACCACATAATCATACGACATGGGCGCTGACAGTTTTCTGCATCTTGACAATCCACTCACTTGAGATACTTTGATTTTGAGAACTTGGGCGTACGAGGCTAGTGCCTTACCACTACGCCACTCTGCCGGCACATCATGTTAATTCACACAATAATTTTAAATCATATAAGCGGTTATAGTTCAACAACAGAACATTTTTTCCAGCTACTGCTTTTACACAATCTTCCCTCCGGCGACAAAATAATTTTCAAAAAATTAAATTGCAAACATTTTTCTGGGCAATATACACTAATAGTGATAAGACTGAATTCGTAACAAACTAATGAAATCGACCTTTTTGGGCGTGAATAAAAAACAGATGAACTTTTGACGTAATGAGCACTCTTGTAATGCACTCTACATGACTTAAGCTTAAATCCTAATATTATTAGTAAAATTTTTCCGTATGAAGAAATGACTAATATTACATTTATTTGTATTTCAAATGCAACTTAAATTCCCCTTTAAAACAACAAGTCTAGCTAAATTTAGAAATTATCATTCTTTCTAGTATCATAATTTATTTAGGAAGAAAGAAAGGAAAAACAGGTGCTTTTCTAAATTGAACGGCCTTCCATTCAAACACTAAGCCATTTATTTTAAAAGCATAATTTCATTTCAAATCGGAAAATCTAAATCATTTACCGAGCCCATTTGCAGTTAATGTTCATTACTTAAGTAATCGCTACGGCACACGATTTACGTAAATTTATAACCGAGTTACGCACATTGGGAAGGTGAACGATTGTTATTTATATTCACTCTGCGTTATGGAGTTTTTTTTTTAAATTCCAAACCCATTTCCTCTTTTAAACTAAATCGGCGTCCCGGAGAAAAAAAAAAGAAAAGAAAAAACTTTAAAAATCTAACTTCTTTGGAAATTTCTTTTTCTTCAAAATATACAGGGATGCTGGAATCGACAAGTTCTCCGCCTTTTGCCTGTTTTCGGAAATAAATGACTTTCAATATACACTAAATTACGGAAACGTTTCGTTGGGCAGTTTCTCTTTGTGGCTATATTATTTATATTGTCGTTTGTTGTGTTACCGGACTGTTTTACTTTATCAACTTCTGGTTTTGTTTCTGCGGATTTTTGTGACCGGAGTGATACGTGTTTGTCCATTTCGGAAACAAAAGGGAGGAATGTTGATTTTTGTGACCGTAACTTTACCGGCAAAGGGTTTGTCTCTGCCGTTAACGGAATGCTAAAAGAAACCAAGTACAATTCTGAAATGAAATACTGTAGTTTTCAGCCTTTTATATTTGCTCATGTTTTAAGGAATCAAGAAAAATACACCGGGTGAAGTTTAGATTGCTTTAAGTATTGTATTAAAATATGCAATTAAGTAAAAGTACGATCTTTTAATGGTAATATAACATCATTATTTTTTCTCGAAAGCTTCTGATACTAGTTTGTATTCTTTTTAAATGTCTTGCTTTTGTCTAAGGAATTACCTTTTCACCCATTAGTTAAACTGATGACTTTTCTTTTTTTTTTATGGATATTTTTTATTCTTTATAAAGGAAAAGCTAATCTCTAGGATGACATTCATTAAACGATTTTGTCTCCAAAAGTAATTTGTAAATAAAAAGCATACAACTAAATTAAAACTTGTTAATGAAATGTATTTTATGCTATCTCCTGAGCCTTCAGTTAAATAAAAACACCTTAACGCAGGCAGCGGTTATTTGTTTAAAAAACTTTATTAGTAATTTTTTTCTCTAAACATTACTTTTTAAAATATACTTTGTTTTGAAAAAATGGCTCGAACGAATAAAAACAGAACTAAAGGTATCAACTTCAGAACGGAATTAAGGGGAAAACACTAAACCCTTAATATAATTATAAATTGAGCTAAACAGTAAAAAAGCGAATCTGTTCACTAAAAAATACCAATATTACTTTAAACATGAAATCATTAACTATTAACTGCAGCCGACCAGGCATCCCAGATTTTGAATCAGAGCAAATATTCTGCCTGATTGTCGTTTATGGCATGTATCGCCTTTTGCCGATGTTTTATTTTTTATTTCTACGGGCAGATTTATAAACAGTTACAGAAAATGTTACAGGTGTTAAGGAAAAAAAAACACAAAATGGATTTTAAAAAAAGCTGCAACAAGAGTCCATTAAACTAACATGTATCTTGCCTCTCAGTCCCGCTCGGCCAGTGAAGTCCGGCGAAGCGCAGGGCAGCGTAACAGATGTCCAGCGTCTACGTCAGTGGTGGCGAACCTATGACCCGTGGGTCGGACACTGACCCACGCAAGATTTTTAACTGATCCACGATTGCTAGGCAATCATTTGTTTGTTCAGGCAAGTTTATTTAGATTTTCTAATTTGTGTGTATAATTTATATTCTATTCGTATTTTTTCAAGCACTGTATTGACACAAAAGCAATTTAAATGCAGTCTATAACCTTCAGTTTGATCATTATAGTTCTAAAGATACGCAAATGACGGCAAATGCGTTTGTAGTATTTGAAATAAAGCAAAAGTGTTTACAAAGTATCAAATAAAGTGTATAATTTTACTCACATTTTGTTTATTAAAAAAAATCGACTAACCAAAGCAATAAACTATATTTAAAGCACTTTCTTCAAATAAAATGCATGTAATTTTTGTTATTAATTATTCATTGAAACACTTATTGCCAGTTGCACCAAACACTTAAAATTTTTTAACCCCACTAAAAATTTTTAAATCGTCATTTTTACTAGTTAAGCCAATTGAAAGATATTTAGCTTTAAAATACTCAGTTATTTTTTTTAGCCTACTTTCCCGTAAAAGTAAAAAAAAATAATAATAAAGCATGAAAGAAGGCTTAATGTATCGTGAAAATATCGTTAAAAATCAAGAAAAGTCAAAAATAAGTGAAGTAATTAAATAAAGATTGAAAAATAAAAAAATTGAAAGTAGGGTATTGAGATGGGGAAAAAGTGTGTCTGTCGGTCTGTCGGTCTGTCTGTCTGTCGGTCTGTCTGTCGGTCTGTCTGTCGGTCGGTCTGTCGGTCTGTCTGTCGGTCTGTCTGTCTGTCGGTCTGTCGGTCTGTCCCCCCCTAATAACTTTTGAACGAATTGTCCGATTGGAAAAATTCTTTTTGCATTCGAAAGATCTCGGCGAGGACATCTCATTTCTATATTTCACTTTTTGATTTGAACAATTTTTTGTTCAATTTTGAACAGTTCAAAAAATTTTAACATTAGCGCCTATGGACAAAATTGAAGCAAATTCTGTAAACTCTGGGCACAAGAGCCAAGTTCCTATTGAAAGCTTATTGAAAGGAGTTCTCGGCGTGAAATATTGATTTGAACAGTTTTTGTTCATTTTTGAACAGTTCAAAAAATTAACACAGAGCTTACGGGGAAATTTCAACCCTATATAAATCCTGATCTAACGGACCGATTTGCTTGGAACAAACTTTATCGGAAAGCTCTTATAACGTAGAACATGTAGAAATAGAAAGTTTATCCAGAACGTACGAGCCTATTTTGCTATGAAATTTTTTGATCGGGATTTTCAAGGATATTTCTCAGTGACTCAATGAGTGAAATAATGAATGAATGAATAAATGAAAGAGTGAAAGAATAAATCAATGAATAAATGAATGAGGAAAAGAATGAATGAATAAATTATTGAATAAATGAAAATATAAATAAATGAGTGAATAAATACATGAATGCGTAAATGAATGAATAAACACTTGAATGAGGTAACGAATGAATGAATAAATGCATGGCTGAATAAATGAAAGAATGAATGAGTGAGTGAATGAATATGTATTATCCGTTGAAAAAGGTATATTTTCAATAATTAGAACTAAAGATAAATAATAAAGAGAGAGAAAGAGATAGCTAGATTATAAATTTGAATTTGGTGTATACGGGAAAGTAGGCTCGTATAGTTCTAGACGGAACTTCTTGTTAAACTTAACTTTAGTGCAAGCGGGCATTAGTGACGCACGAGCTAGTACTTAAAAAAATATGAACAAAATTTGACCCATGTCTCAAAAAGGTTCGCCATCCTTGGTCTATGTCCTCTCCAATCTACACGTAGTGCACATTGGGAAAGACAATTTTAAATTTATAGAGATGTTTTCGAATACAATCGTGTACGATGGCCAGGCGAAGGCAACCGCTCTGTGTCTCAACATTTTGCGTAAAGTCGGGATGGTGTCCTTCCACGGCTTGAGGGATACACGGTTAACAATATCTTCTCCAGCTCGGACTTAAAAAGAATTTTCAACAAGACGTTTAATAGCACAGACGAGAGGAATTCTGCGTAATCAAGGCGCCCTTTTTGACTAGATAGCCCTCATTTTCATTACCTAGTGCCCCACAGTGGGCATCGATTTTATTATCTCTAGCATTTAAACTTTTCTCATTTTAGCGAGATTTGGTAATTTGAGATAATGCCAGAAACTTTGTTCTGGTGGAGTTTCAACAATAAAAAAACTGATTCAAATGTCTGGTGCGTCTCGTCGGCTCGTATATATAATCTCCTTATTATGGAGCAAGTAACATTACCTAGCTTATATAAGTGTGACATCAACTAGCTGAAGGAGAACCTATAATGTCTATATTTTCTTTTAAGTCAGTTTATTGGATTTTTTTTAAATGTTGCCGATACCTTAAAATTTAGTTCCCATGCGTATGTAACGAAATCTACGAAATTGATGATGTCGCAGCGTGCGTATTGGTTTCCGCCTCTTTTTTTCCTTTCAAACATGGTAACGGCGGACCAATGAGCCTGCAATTTTGTTGTAAATTTTTGTTGTGTATGGCCTTGCTGAGTTGTTTACAGGTTCAATAAAAAAATAAATAAAACGCCAAACTAGTTTATCTTGTTATCACAGGAAGAGGTCTGTCAGGGTCAAATAGTCTATACATAATTGTCAAGTGGCTTTAATTCCATTTCTTCTGTTTTTAAAATTAAAAAAATATTAAAAACTTCTGCAATTACTGCAAAGAAACTAAGCCATTAAGAAAAGTACGAAAAAAACAATACCAATAAAAATAGTCTTAGGGGGAAAAATAAGTTCGAAATCTTTCGCACTTCAAAAACAAAATAAAACCATCTGAACTCTTGTCCGATTTCCATCTCGCAGTGTCATTTGAATTATCACGAAGTGTGAAAACAGATTTTCGTTTCGTTTTTCATTTTCTGCTAACACCATCTCCCGAACTTTCTCAAGAAATATTACGGTCTGAAGAAATTGTCGCGAAGAGTTCCACACGCTCCAACAGTCAGTAATTACCAGCTTTGCAACACATTCGTTACAACCCTCGACGAAGTTGTTGTCGTCAAGACTGTTGCCATCGCAGAGAAATATATTTTATTGAAAGATTTAAATGACTAAGTTCTTCGAATGATTTCTGAAAACTAGAAAACAGTTTGTGTTCACATTGTTGCTTTTAAAATAATCTATTACCTTTTTACATTCAAGGATTAAAGTAACTTCTTTTAAAATAATGGTCAAATATACTGTCCCTTTACATGTCGCCTCGGTAATATATTTTGGATTATCCTGCCTTATGAGCAAGTAAATTGACTATCAGATTAAAGCTGATGTGTGCAATCATAGAACAATAACGCTATAGTTATTTTAAATTAAAAATAAGCTAGTTGATTTTGGAAATATTGATTACTTGAAGGTTGCATTTGCCACGTTTGTGTTTGCAAATACTGAATATGCACCAAACGTAAATGCTGTGTAACATTCGTGGGAAGAATTAACCACTTATATGTTCTGACACTTTCTTTTTAACATAAACAGATAATAAAATGTTTTATTTTTCGCTACACGTTTCAAAATAATTTTAACACAAAGCCTTTCAAACTTGCCCACAGCTAAACTACTTTTGGTTAAAAGATCGGATTTCGTTGATGTGTGATTAATCAGTTAATGGAAGTGTGGTGGGGGGGGGGGGGTGAGGTGGAGGCTGGAGCAAAAAAAAAAAAGAAGGAAGGAAACGAACTGAGTAAAAAATATTTTAACTTGTAAGAAAATATTCCATTTTAAACATTTTTGCCGGAGATTTCGATAATTAAGTTTGAAAATCTTTTAAAACAGTTATTATTAAGTTAACGCTTAACCTCATTGCTGTTAAATTGAATGAATAAAATTGTTTTTGCGTTAGCAGCATTAGGTGCTATCATTTTTTTTAACTGAATTAAAATAACGCTCTTACTTACAGTTTGCCACAGAGTCCTGTAGTTTAGTAAATTGATTTGTTTTTTCCTTCTGAATAAGATACCGTAGTTTTTTTTTATTAATTTTCTTAAATTTCATTTCTCTCTGTGAAATTTTCAGAATTGTATTTTCTCTTATATTTTTACTTTACTTAAAAGTAATAACAATATCGTTTAACTTTGTCTCTTTGCAGATGTAAATGAAGTAAAACTAAAAGTATTAAGCGTTTTTTCGATCCTCAAGAAGTATTAAGCATTTTTTCGATCTTCAAGAAGTATTAAGCATTTATTTGATCCTTAAGAAATTAAATTTTGCTCTTTCAAAGCCTTTAAAAAGGACACTTATTCGAACTGAGCAATAAAACATATTTAACGTTTATTGTTATTCATTATGAAGTTTTGATATTTGCTAGTCAAAAACGTGGCAAACTGAGAAATTTTTGCATTTCGTATTTAACAAGGATTTATAATAAAAATCATACTTGACAGGAATGTTTTTTTTTTTTTTTTTTTTTGACATCAATCTACGATTGGTAGCACTCAAAAATTTTGAAACGCTATGAATTAGACAAGTATAACAAATTATAAAATGCTGTTGATGACAGACAAACTTGAGAACTGGATATTTGGATTAAGAATGATGCTTAACTAGAGGAGAAAATTCGCCATTTAAGCAAAAAATGAAATGCATAAATTTCAAGTAACTTGGTTATCATCAGTATACTATCTTTAAGCGATACGTTAAACAATTTTGACTTCGTTAAGTTCCGTTTGTTAAGAAAAGAAATAATAATGTTAATAATTATAGTAATAATAATAATAAAATTAGGTAAGACATCTCAACTACGCTGGCTTAAAATTATTTTCCATTTTGCTCAAAAACAATACCGTTGTACACAATTTTGCGGGTATTCAAGTCTATGGTAAATTTGTTATGGTCACCTCTTAAAATTATATCTTAAGTACCGGCAAAAACGCCTTTTGGCTGGTTGAGAAAACTCGAAATACATTAATCTTACATTAAAATTATCATTTCAAGTCAATTGTTATCTTTATTGCCTAATTTTTGCAACCTTTGGAAGATTTTTCTCCCCGTTACAGATTCACTACGCTAAATCTTTTAATTTTTTAATTATTTTATTTCTGTTGATTGACCGAGTGTCTTGGGCACTTAATTGCTGTCAATTTACAGAATTTTCTCTGAAATAGATGTTTTTTTTTTCTTCTCTGTAATTTCCCTTTTTTTAGTATGTAGTTTCTTCGTTTTTATTTCACTGTAATTTTACATCAGACTCCAGATAAATGATTTCTAGTAGATTCTCTTCATACATTTACGGGCAAAGATTTTTACGGCGTGAACATTGCGTAGCTTTTTTCCGTTTTGACTATCTTCACTATGATTGCTGTCTACGTCCTGAAGTTAAAACCTTTTATTCATTGAAAAAAAAAGACTCCTTGCAAACTAAAACGCTTGCAAGCAATGTTTCATTCAATTTGTATTTCTCAAAGCTGCTCTCTCTCATTTGGTTTTGGCGCATAGGTGAACGTTTATTACTTCATATTTGTTTTGTTAGTTGGATAAATTTAAAGCATTTGCATACACTGCAAACTATCTGAGTAAACTTAATACCAATGTATAGTGACTATTTTTCAGTTGCACCACACTTTTAATAATTGAAAGCTTAAGTTCATGCTGATTTCTCCATACATGTTACGCAAATTTGAAAATGCTATCAAGAATATACTATATTATAAAACATATTATTGCATAAAACTACATTATTTTATTTTAACAAGTAAGGGTTTTCGTCTTTGCTAACTGACCTGTACTGCCCAGTGGTAAAAATGGTAGAGCACTCTCTCCCACTGGACGGATGGTACAGACGGCTCCGCGGGTCTCGCGTTAGAAGCCGGAAACAAATTTGGTAGGACAGTAAAACCTGTTAAGTTGACCACCTGCCTAAGTTGACCACTTATAACAAGAACAGAATTAGGCCTATATTATATAATGTAAGGAAGCCTTTGTAACTCGACCACCTGTCTATATTGACTACTTATATACGCCAAATTTAGGTGGGAGTATTATAAAAAACCGTTTGTAAGTTGACCGCCTAATTTTTCTATATTTATTAGTTTTGTATATTTTTGAAAAGATAAAAAAAAATTCAATAACTTCTCCAGGATATTTGTATGCTGTAATGTAAGACCAGTATTTGTCTGGATGGATGAAACATCAAGAAAAAGTTTGCCTAAACCTTTTTGTAAGTTAACCAAAAACGAAAACTACTACGAACACTTTTTTATTCTTTAAACAAGCTTCTTCTTCTTACTTCTAATTGATCTAGCCATTTTGAAAAAAATATATTTTTAAAATCTTTTATCTTAATTTTAAGGTAATTTAATTTTAAAGTTTTATAGGATACATTATAAGTCTTTCAGGTTAAATTTCTCTAATGATATTTTAGATAATTGTTAATAAAATGGCTATCTACTATTTTAAAGTAACGTTAATGTATCAAGCTCAAATTAAAAGTTTTAATTACTTAAAATAGAATGAATGCATAGTGTTGGAAGGACAAAATAGAAAATATGCCACCACCCTTTCTAAGATGGCCACTAATGTGCTGACCCGCAAGTGGTCAACTTACACAGGTTTCACTGTACGTTACACGCAAGCGTTACAAATCTTTCGTCTGTATATAGAGTCAATTATTAGATTACTAGGAATGAATGTTTGAATAAACATTCATATTTTTTAAAACAATATTTGGTCAACTGCCAAAGACTGGTTTTTATTTTAAACATGATAAAATATTTCTTGCGCCTTTGCCTTGACGTTAATGTCCTAAAATGTCAATGAAAAAAAATACATCCAAGCAAAAAGAAAAATTCATATCGATTCAGAACTTTTTCGATCCAAGTACCATAATTAGAAATAAGCTAAAATCACAAATGTAAAGATCCTTCAAAAATACGTCTTAATACCAGAAAAAAAGAAGTCTTTTCTCAAAGGGCCTCATTCTTATTAATTAAATACATTTTTCGAGACATCTTCGAAAATGAAGTTAAACTATCTTTTGGAACGGTGGCGACATTATTAAGTTAAAGCACAACCACTTTTCTCGTCCTTCGAATGATTTGAATTGCATTTGCATTATAAATGTTGGGGTACCAAATTCGATTTTCTCAGGCTTAAAAGAGAATTTTTACAGTCAAGTGAATAAGATCATGTCATTGTTTGGACAAATAATTTGAATTTTTCACTTTAAAGTAATGCAAGGAATTTTATTTATAGATGAAAGAACTTTTTCAGGTTTTAAATCACATTTTACTGCATATTGAATAATGGTATTATGCTTCCTTCAATGATTTAACATTTTTCAGGAAGTAATACTGCGATTCGGGTTTTGAAATTTACTTCATTTAGTGCGTTTTGATTTTTCTTTGTAGCCTGGGAGAAATACTTTGAACATTAAATCTATGGAATTCTATTTGTGTGAAATTCTTAAAAACTTTGAATTTTGATAGACATTTTTTGTAGGACATGTTGTAGATACAAATAAAAATTGTATATTTTGACCATCAAAATACGTTTTCCATAAAAATGAACTCAAAATATATTTTCATGTAAAAATACGATATTTTATAATTATCGAAAAACGCCACGTTTATGCATCGGCTCGGCACCAAAACCTAATCAACGCAAATTTCTATTGGGACGTATATGCGTATCAACTTTTGTTTAACCTCCTGCTGTATTTCAATGATGTTTAAGATGAAAGCGTTCTATTTTGGCTCATTTTTGCCAATTAGCGCTAATCAGTAGGAGTTCTTATTAGGGTTTGATAAAGTAAATACCTAATTTCATTTGATTTCTAGTATTATTAATTAGAGAGCCCACATAAAAGAGTAAAACCTTTCGCAATACATTCAAAGCCATTTACAGTTAGACCACGATGTTCTGATATTCGACGCTTCTACTCATGACAGAAAAGGACGAGTCCATTCGAGTTTTAGGGAAGTTCTTCTGCAGGTGCGTTTATTAGTACGCGAATCAGAATGTTTGCTTCTCCATTTGTTGAAAGCAACTAAATTTACAAACTGGCATATAGTGTCAGTTCGCAAAAAAATAAGTATGTTAAACGAAATAAAACGAGAACAGAAACGGCATGATAGCAGCAGTTCCTCCTTTGATCATGAAAGGATTCTTCTTGGAACTCTGCCAGGCAGTTGCTTCGGTTGATGGTAGAATTGTTCCTCAGATTTCATTTCACAGAGTTTCCTTTTAGATTTAATTCATAATAAACTTATAAATAGGTGGGGGGAAAACCGAGCGAAGCATATAAAGAAAATATATTTTAAAACCAGCGTAAAACTTAAGGATATAAAAATTCCGCGCATAATCTAATTATGAACAAACAACAGTAGTTATTGTTATTCAGATACCGGTCTATAAATGAACTTGCCAAGTATCTTACATGGAAGTAAATACGTTGTAAAACTTGGTTAGACAATATGCATTAGAATTTATTGATCGTTTTCAAGTTCTAAATGACAAGCACATACAACAAATCAAGATTTTGTACAAAAATCAAGCTATAATTAAGATAATGAAAGGGATATGTAACCTATTTGCCAATGTCAAATATAGGTTAATTGTTGCAATAAGGTGAAGTATTACGCTTATTTTCGTACACAAACTCGAACCGGAAGTACTCGGTTTCAAACACACACCTTATTGAAGACTTTCACGAACACAGATACTATTTACATGTATTCACAATGCAGAAATACTTCAAGAGCTCTAAATCTACTTTCAGGTTTTAATCACGATGCTATGATAGCGAAATCAGTAAAAAATACAAAATATTATTTTAAATAACGATAGCACTCCTCACACTGTTAGAAATTTCATCATGAAATCACGGTTAAATGACCGGCAGCAGTCTGTCCATCTAATTCACCGTCAAATTTATGATTTGAAGCATTTTTCTATCTTTACGGGACCTAACCATCTCCAATCAGCCGTAAATACGCAAGTTTACGGTTTTATAACCATTTAAAAATGGTTTCAAAACAAAATTCTTACCGTTTTTGAACCATTTCGAGGCGTAGAAACTTCGAGGCGTAGAAACCGTAAACGAAGCTTACGGGAATCGAACCCGGGTGTATTGCACACCAACCTTGCTGTCTAACCATTCGGCCATCTGCACCACACAAAGCGGTCGTTTATTTATCAATAAATCTTCCTTTCCAACAGAAAAACTGCATTAAAATGGAGATTTCAGTTTTTGATTGGATCAAAAGCCATCTTTGGTCTAAATTTATTGTATATTGACGAAAATCATTTTATTTGCTGCAAAAATTAAAATATAAACAAGCTTCAGCAGCTAAAATGATGGGTTCGCTCATTCGCAAACAGTTCGGGATTCCGATGTCTCCAATTTTTGATTTAAGTGTTTATGTGTTTCTATTTAGTAACCACTGCTTAAGCCGCTTTTTTCTTCTTCTTTTTTTATGTACACATGCCGATTTGAACTGATCAATCTTTATTCATATTTTAACAACAACGTACGACCGGTAAGGTTTCGCCACCAAGATGGACGCCCGATTCTTATTGAGCGCTTGAAAATTACGGTTTGTTAAACGTTCTTTAGGATAAACAGAGAATAAACGATTTTTTTCACAATCAGTGTTTTGAGTACCATCTTTTTAATGGTTATTCAACCGTTGTAATTAAATATGGTAAAATAACAATAAAATAAATGGTTATTTTATTATTTTCTTACGGAAATTTTTAACAGTGCATTCTCAAGCAAACCATTTTCTTCTTCGAAAAACTCTCCCGCTGCCAAAACGCGATTCGCAAAAGTTTCGGAATAAAATAGTGATATTAAATAAATTTGTAGATGCTTAACTCGACATTAATAGTAAATATCATTTAAAGTAAACAATATGCCAATATGGGTATGCAATCATATGCAATGGGTGCCCCAACGTTCAGTTAAACAGTTTTTAATTTTTTTAAAGTTATGACTTATGCCTACAAAACTCCCCCGGCACTATACAATTTGTAACTGGTAACTGCTACAGTTAATGCTTATTCTCTGCAGTTATAACGCCATTGTGTGACTTAGAAGCTTTGTCAAATCTTAGTTGGGGTACATTTGACGGCTCAAAAAAAAAAAAAAAAAAGAGAGAGAAAGGACATATTTTTTTTTATTGGTGGAGGGTGGGAGCTACTGGAATTGTATGTATAAAGCAAGGAAATTAGGTAAGTTCGGTCATGGATAATTTTAAGTTACGTTGGTCAATGAATTTTAGAGTAAATAATTCATTAGTAGGAAATGTGTGTCAAATCAAGTCGTGACATTTGCAAATTTTATATTTATTTTTAGAATGAATTTTATGGTTCTAACATATTATTGAAAAGAAATAACGTGTACTTTTGAATTAATATATGATTTAAAAGTAATTGATATACTAATTACTTTCACATTTCCTGTCTTGTCCTATTTGAGATTAAACGAAAATGTGCTGAATTTAAAATTTTTAAGTAAGCTCCTATTTTCGAGAAAACCCTAGAAAAGTCTTACAAAAAAGGGAAAAAAAAAGAGACTTCCCATTTCTGTTTTATTTAGAGATATCTTTTTCAAGATTAAAAAGCAAGGCTTGAAGAAGATGCGGAACTTTTTTCCAAGAGATCAGTTGCGGAAAAGAGCACCCAATTTGTGTTCTTAAGAGAGGAAAAAAGAACAAAGTAGTCGTGTCCTTTGAAAAGTCAATACGGATCGTTTTAGAAAAAGAATAGACGAACATAGATACCGAAAAAAGAACAGAATTTGAAAGAAAAAAAATATAACAAACGAAGACGGTCTTGAATGATTAGCTTTCCTGTTCGACTTCCCTAAGAAATAATTAATTGCGTTTCCAAAGGATGAAGTGTTACGGCTGTAGAAAATTCTTGTCCAAAAAAGTTCAAGTTTTGTTGTAGCACGCAAATGCTTCTATTAATTGATGCTATTCCTCAGGTGTGAATTGGATTAAAAAATTTTCTTTACATGCGTTGAAACATCAAAATTTATGCATATATATATGATAATACAAAGTGGACTCCTTACCGTGGTGTGTATATCACAGAGTGCATTGTACAAATCGTTTTTCTTCTTTCGTTTAGTTAATTTTCTTTTTATTATTTTGATTTATTTTATTTACTTACTTTTTTCATGCAAAATGGGGTTTCTTGTAACTCTTAAACACGTGTATGCAATTTTCACTATAAACCTTGTTGGATTCGTCACTGTTGAAGTATCATTTTTCATTGTTGAAAATTTTCTAACTTTTATTTTATATTTATGTTTCTCCTCCCCCTTCCTTCACGGAAAAAGGGGTTTCTTATAACCCTTAAGCACGTGTATGCAACTTTTACTGTAAAAAATGTAGGATGCGTCACTGTTTCAGCATCTTTTCTCATTGTTGCAATTTTTCTAATTTTAATTTTAATTTTTATCTTTTTCCCCTTGAAAAATGGGGTTTGTTGTAGTTTTTTAACACTTGTACGTTTGCATTGTAAACAATGCTGGATTCATCATTGCTGAGCTGCCATTTTTCATTGTTGAAACTTTTCTAACTTTTATGTTTATTTTTCGTTCCAACCCAAAAGGGGAAAGTGGGTTTGTTGTAGCTTTTAAACACGTGTATGAAACTTTCACTGCAACAATGTTGGATTCGCCACTGTTGAAGAATCTTTTCCAATTATTGAAATTTTCTAATTTTCATTTTTATTTTCCCGTCCCTCCCCGTCCCAGAAAATAAGGTTTGTTTTAGCTATTCAATACGTGTACGCAATTTACACTGTAAACAATGTTGGCTTCGTTACTGTTGAAGTATCTTTTTTCTTTGTTATTTTTTTTTCTAATTTAAATTTTTTTTCTGTCTTTTTTCCCCTGGAAAAAAAGGGGTTCTTTGTAACTCTTAAACACGTGTATGCAGTTTTCACTGTAAACAATGTTGGATTTGTCACTGTTGAAGTATTTTTTTTTCTTGTTAATTTTTTTTTTTTCTAATTTTTATTTTTGTATTTTTCTCCTCGGAAAAAGGAGCTTTTTGTAAATCTAAACACTTGCATGCAATTTTCACTGTAAACAATTTTGTTTTTTCATCGTTGAAGTGTTTTAGTTTAACTAGGAATCAGTGTTTTCTTTATCTCCTTATTTTTCTCTTTATTTACCTATTTTTTAACTTCATAACCTGTCTTGAAACTTTAGTTAGGCTCTAGTTTCCCAATATTGACAGTAACTAAATATGCGTTTTGGACTTGAATTTTCTCCTCATTAGGGCCTTAAAGTAACACCAGCCGTTCTTTTTACCTTTGGCTAGAAAATGGAAAACAGTCTTCCGAATTAATTAAAGTTTTTTTTTTCAATACAATCATGATAACAACCCAAAACAGCATTATTTCTTGTGTTATTGTTTTGTTATATCTTAGCGTTTGGTTTTATTTACTAGTAATGTTTTCAAATATTTTTCTACAAGCTAGAAATTCCGAGGCAAATCTAAAACGTCTAAATTATCCCTTAAGATAATTCATGGATATATTTTTGCTCATAACGTAGAGAATGTTTCTCTTGTATCATTAAAAAGTGTATCAATTTACATATTGAAGATTTTTTATGAGTTCCACTAATAATAAAAGTCGTTATTTTACACCAGTTTTAAGCAACAAGGCTTTTATGTTTTCTTAATTCATGTTCTACAAAGATTGCCAAAACAAAAATAGGGAAAAAAGATAAAATTTTTCACCGTTGTCACAAAATCATTTCTTTAGAAAAACTCCAGTGTGTCCCATTATCCAAGCGACCTCAAGATAGCTTCATTTGCACATTCCTTTCGATGAGCCTCTCTTCAGACGCCCCTTGGGAAGTTTGTTACCATTTCTGGGACGTCGTCCTGGACAATTGTGCACGCTCCGATGACCTGTAATTACTCCAGGGTGGTGAAACTTTGTTTCACATCTTGTAGGGAATGATGCGCCGGGAAAAGTAGCATAATTAGACACAGTGTTTGTTTTTATTTTTTGATTCAGTTTTGACGCTGGGAAACGCAGCTAAAACTTTTCGAACAAGTTAATAAATAAGTTCTATGCAGAAAGCGAATGTGTTAATGATGAGAAACTGTTTTTATTGTTGAATATAAAGGGAGAACTACTATTTATTTGAAATAGATTGGAGATACAATTTTGACGTAAATAGGTTAATCTAATTAAAAATAATGACAAGTACTTTTTAATGGTCGACTTCGGTTTTAACGAGGGTGAAAAGACCGGGGCAGTTCGTTCGTCAAGTTCAGTTGCTCGAAATAAACAGGTTTACTTTAAATTCAAACCTTGAATATTTAGTAAAGACGGTAGTCTAAAAAATGTCAGATCTTTTTTAACTTTCATGATTTATTGTATAACAATAAAAAAGGAAAAAAAGCATTGTTTTGGAAATTGTTTACATGGAAACTGTAGGTGAAGATAAGACATACTTTCCACCAAGAAACATGCATACAAATTTCATTGTTGTAATCTTAGTGCTTAAGGCCTTGCACATCTTCAATTGCAGAAATTGTGCAACGGTAATCATTTAACAAAATTCCGTGCTGCATGATGGGTACTTTTATTTCTTTCTTTATTGTTTCTTTTTTTTTAATTTAAATAAATTTTTATGCAATAAAGAAAGAAAAATGTAAGCTATAAATTCTTAACATTACATTTTTTTAATCCCATTTTCTTTTTCTTTCCTACTCCGATATTGAGGAAAACCATGACTGGAGTAATGTTCCAATGGAAGTTACTTTTTTTAAAACCAAACAAACCGTGGCACATTTCTATATAATTGAAAATTTACTGCATTATTGAATAATTCATGAAAAGGTCCTTTTTCCCTCCCCGTAAAAGCTTGCTGCAGGAAAAATATTTGCTTCTAACGCTTGTTTTTATTGCATTAATTGTCCTTAAAGTTTACCTTAATGCATATAGAATAAAAACTACAAAATAGAAACAATTAGTAGTCATTTTTATTATAGTTTGCTTTCCTCATTTATTTTATTTCAAAAGTGCGGTCACGATAGGATAATGCTTATTATCTATAAAAAGGGAAACCCGGCCTACTTAAGCCTTTGCTCACTTAGTTCTTGAACTAGGAATTAAAACGAGCAGAATCGGGTTCATATTGTGTAATCTTATGTGAATTTAATTTGCTACTAAGTTTAGAGGAAAAGATTGTTGCTGTATCTAAAAAAAGGGTTTTTTTGGATACAGCAGTTCTACAGGGAATATTCAATTTTGTAAAATGGAAGAAAAAAAAAGAGAAAACACAGTACATTAAAACCTGTAAAGTTGGCCACCTTTGTAAGCTGACCACCCGTCTAAGTTGACCATTTTTGTCGGGAACGGAATTAGCCCTATATTATATAATGTAGGGAAATCTTTGTAACTTGACCACTTGACCACCTGTCTATGTTGACCACTTATGTACGCCAAGTTTGGGAGTGAGTATTATAAGAAAACCCTTTGTAAGTTGACCGCCTAATTATTAATATATTTATTTGTTTATCTATCTTTAAAAATATAAAAATTACTAAAATAGCTTCTCCAGGATATTTGTTAAGCTATAATGTTACACCAGTATTTGTCTGGATGGATGAAACATCAATATAAAGTTTGCCTCAACCTCTTTTTAAGTTAACCCCAAATGGGAAAACTACTATGACCACATTCTTTTTCTTTAAATCAGTTTCTTCTTTTTTCTTTGATCTGATATAGCCATTTTGAAAAATATATATTTTTAGGAAATCTATAGCATCATATAAGTTATTGACGTAATTAATATGTTATTTATCTTAATTTTAATTAAGTACTTTACTTTTGAAGTTGTATAGGGTACATTGTAAGTCATTCAGCTTAAATTTCTTAGTGATATTTTAGTTAATTGCGAAAACAAAAGCTAATCACTATTTCAAAGTAACGTCATTACATGAAGCTATATTTTATTTAACTAGGCGTGCGTGGGCTGAAATAATAGATCGCGCTGCGCGAGCTTAAATACCACGCGGCATTGAAATTCTTTATTATCTATCCATACACAGTCACACAGACCCGGACCGATATTTATAAGCAATGCCCTTCGCGCGAGCCTAAATAAGAGCAACAGTCCCTAAAAATCATAGATTAATTAAGTACATTGCTCCCAAAAAGTAGTTTTCTTTTGGCGTTCGATTTTTGTTAAGAAACCGTTGTACGCCCGGTGCTGCGCGAGCTTAAATACCACACGGCATTGAAATTCTTTATTATCTACTATCCCTACACAGACATACAGACACGGACCGATATTAATGAGCAATGGCCTTCGCGCTATCCTAAATAGGAGCAACAGCCCCTAAAAACCATAGATTAATTAATTACAGTGCTCGTATTTTTTTTTTTTTTTTTTGGCGTTCAATTTTTGTTAAGAAACCGTTGTACGCCCGGCGCTGCGCGAGCTTAAATACAACACGGTATTGAAAAACTTTATTATCTATCCATACACAGCCATACAGACACGGACCGATATTAATAATAGAGAAATAATAATTGAGAAATTCAAAAGAGTTGCATTAGAATAAGGACAATTAATTTAAAAGTCCCCGTTAAAATACGAAAAATAGTTTTTGTTAGATAGCAGTTGATAAATAAATTAAAAAGAAAGGAAGATTAAATTTATTATCGCAAATACAGCGAAGCCTCACTGAAAATGCTAGAGAAACATTGATTATTAGTATTGTTGACATTTGTTTTACAACAATGGCAACGGCATTGATTTTAATTCAAAGGGCAACTGTATATTATATATTGTTGGAACGATGCAACAATGAAAAAGTAAAATAAAACTTGCAAAAATTTGCGTTTTTAATTAATATCTCCGCTAATTAAAGCCGGACACGGATGAGACCGGGCGATATGGCTTCCCCGGAAAATTCCGAATATGACGATACCCGTCCCGAAGTCGGGCAACCTCGAGGAGATGAGGTGACAGACACACACACATAAATGAATAAAGGCAGAGTGTAAGAAATAACAAAAAAAAAAAAAATCTCCACCCTCTATAAGTTGTCCACCTGTCTAAGTTAACCACTAAAGTGCTGCACCGCAAGTGGTCAACTTACACAGGTTTCACTATACTTAAAAATACCTCTTATTTTAGAGCTGTACAGCTATATCCAGCGAAGTGTGAGTAAGGACCCCTGTTCCCCATCTTAATTCTTAAGTAAGAAAAAACTGCATAAATATTAATAATAATAAAATTAATTTCTGTATGCGCTTGAAGGCTTACTTTCTGAATTTACATTTAGACTATTATCCAAAAAATATAGGTGCCATTAGTAAAAAGACGGTTAACATAATTTCATCAAAGATACATAAGACACTATTGCTAGGTATTACACCATGGTGAGCTTTATTACATAGGAAAAGCCGGAAGCAGAGATTGGCGATTTAAACATACGGGGTACATTCAAAATATAAAATTAATTTATAAATATTTTACGTACCTCAATATCAAGGATTTGTCAGGACTAGAAAAAATTTAGGAAAGAAATTTTAAAAAGCCTATAATTTGCTATGTATATAATAGGGGACAAAAGCTGGATTGGAATTTATCTTACACGACTTACCACATAGCACCTACATAAACGCAAATCTGGGTAAAAGATCAATAATGTAGAAATTACATCTACATATGAACATTTTTCTGAAAATAAAAAACAAGATAAATACTAAAAAAATGCTACATGTTCGTTAAAATAGCTTAAAATGTCGGTTATAAAATATCGGTCTTCATAAAACAAATCAACGTGTTAAAAAAACGCTATGAAAATTTTCTCAAAAATAGCAAATAGTTCAAACAAATCCTCTAACTTTGCTCAGCTTAAATGCGAAGACTTAGAAACCCACTTACCTGCTTTAAGAAGCAAATTAAAAGATTTTAGCAGCTTTTTTCCTCTCTCCTTTTCAACGTACTTCACATTTCAAGATATACGTTTAACTTCATTAAAAGTCTCCTTGACTATCGACGTTTAATTAATAGGAGAAAAGTCCGAAAAAGGATGGAAAAAAATTTCTTTCTATAAAGATCCTTTTATTAGAACCTCTTTATGAACAAATTCGATTAATTACATTCTCGAATAGGAAAGCTTTATACTATCGAATATTTTTTATTAATCTTCGCTCGGATTCCGAACTATGTTTTTTATTTCAGGTGTAGCTTTCCTTTTATTCTTCTTTTTTCTCCCCCATAAGCTTTCATCTCTTCTTTCAGCATAAGAAGTTTTTATTTTTTATGAAGATGTTTTTCCTTTTAAGGTTCCATAACATTAAGGGAAAACATGACGGCGTTTTTTTTTTTTTTTTTTTTGATGAAATATATTAAAAATTAGTCACCATCAACAAGTTGATAATTTGCTTTCATGTCATCAACATTTAATCCGTGTTAATCAGTTTTCTGCTATAAACTTGCAGAAATTTAAATTTAATGTTTTTATTACTACTAGAATACGTTATTAGAGAGTTGAGTAAAGTTGCACTATTACTGGAATGCAACTTTATATTATTATTAATATTATTATGCGGAATGATATTAACAATATTGTGAAGGATCTGAATGTAATGAATCTTATTTTCTTAATTTCCAATGAAAGAAAAAAAAATATAAATTGAAACTTTTCCTTCATCGCATCTATTTATTAAATTATAGCAATTATAGAAAACGTTTAATTTAGGATGATTGTAAAATTAGCTAAAGGATGCATTGAATGAAATTAAACTATGACATTAAAATTTCTTTTGACTTTTTTTTTTTTTGTGCATTTTCTAGGATTACTGTTACATAGGAAATCTATGTAGTAATCCTAGTAATGCATTATTCATTGCTCTCATAACATCTTTTAATACTGAGCAGCAAAGTTTTCTTTCCCAGGAGGGTGTAGGAGTGCCCTTCAATGTAATATATATATATATATACCATAATATGCTTGTAAATACTGCTTAAACCCAGGGTTCTTTGAGACTTCGAGCCTTAATATTTTCCTGATTTGCTCCACCGGTATTGTCATTGCATTAAAAAAATAAAATTATTTGCTTCGGTTACACCTTGCTTTCGTTCTTTCATATTTTAAACACAAAATTTGTTACCGTTGCTTCACGTCTAAAGCCATATCCACCATAGTTTTCCTTGACGTACCTTTTTGGTTAGTATTTTTCAATGGAGTGCCTTAATTTAAAAGTCTTAAAAAATCCGAAATAATTTTGAACATTTCATATTAAGTAAAACCATCATCAAACATTTCCAAAACTTTCCGCGTCGTCATCATAAAAGAGGTTACACGTGTTAAAATATATCACCTTGTAACATTTCAGTGACTTTACATTTAGGTAGTTAATAAAATAATTTTTGTGAAAAGAAATATATTTGAATTTAAAGCAACGCAAATTGCTTATAAATTGCGCTAAAAAGCAGATAGAAAAGAAATCTTTAAACAAGATTGATACTACTCTTAAACATAATTTTTGAAGTCGGCACTAAATTATGAAAATTAAAATCTTTTGCAATCATAAATAAATTACAAATATAAATGGGCCAAAATTGGCAACAGAAGGTAAAGTAAGTATACATGGAGTACCTAATGGTAATGAATGTCATAATTTTGCGCCGACTTCAAAAATTATGTTTAAAAGCGATATCGATGTTGAAAAAGAATGAATTTATTTTTTACTTTCGAGCGCCATTTCTAGTTGCATTGCTTTAAAATCGGTTCTATTTTTTAAAAATTTGATCTTTTTAGTGTAAATTCATTTTTCATATGAATACTCTTCAAAAAATGGACACCCAATTTCAGTGACTGGCACTGAACTAATCATATGTATGATAGATTCCTTTTTGCAATTGATTTTAAAAAAAGCCACCGAGAAAGGAATAAGATTGATGAATTTAATTTTTTGTTTCAGAGAAGCCTTCACTCAAAACTCTTATTATAATTGTTTTCAATATTATTGCTCAATAGCAAAAAATTATTTTCAACAATGAGTTTTATATTTCTTAAAAAATTCCGAATTGAAAGAAAATACTAATTTTTCACAGATTACGCGTCCTTTTTAAAGAAAAACTGTAGTCAAATCGATGTGCACGATTTAAGTTAGAAGATCCTCTATCCTTTAAAAAATGATTAAAATCGGTTCATTTAGTAAAAAGTTACGGAAGAAAAAAAAATCTAAATTTACACCCGAAACGTTTTTTTTCACTAATCGAATATGTAAAACAAAGGTACGGACGTTTGTTTGACCATACACACAAGGAACACACACACGAAAAAAAAGAAGAAAGAAAAAGGAAAATCATACATACGGTATGCATTGATAATCGTCCTCCTGTTGGAGGTTGCTTAAAAAAGAGTAAAAAAGTGAAAATGAGTAATGACACGTTGGTTGTGCATTGTATCTGATTTTTTCAACCTTAATTTCATGTGTATGAATGAGATCTTTTACCTTTTTGTGCATTATATGTATATATATATCATATATGTATAAACATACAAAACTTTGCAATAAGGATATTACACATAAAAAGATCCGTTCTTCTTACAAAACCCTTTCTTCTTATTTCAAGTTTCTTGTTTGAAAAAAAGAAAAGAAAAAAAAAAGCTAAATCTTGGCTCAACCTTATCAGGAGGATGAACGACAAAAAATTTCACTATCCATGTGAGGGTGTCATCCGTGTAACTCTGAAGGGTTTAGAAAAGAAATCCCGATTTGCACATTTTTCCCTTTCGTCCATCAGAGATTCGTTACTGCTGTAAGGAACCTGTCTCATAGAATCCTCAACGCATCGATGACCAGTAATTACATCGCTTCCATTACACACTCGAAAAAAGTTCCCTTTTTTCCTTTCTTTTTTGTCTGAATTTTCTGTTCTGTCATAATGTCAGCGTTGGAAAGACTGTGTCGAACATTTTAAGGCAAGTTACTTATACACTTACAGTTGCAGTCACAATGCGTTAAGTGCAAGAACCAGAAGCCGTTTTGATATATCTATGTTCGATTTCTTTTCATGTATTTTTGGTGAGAAAGGTTCTAAAACCAAACAATTTGAGTCAGCACACACTCGACTGCTAATATTTCTACAAGACAATATAACAAAGAAATTACAGTAACAAATACGAAATTGTTGCCACTAGATAGTAAAAAGTATTAAAAGCATTATCAATGATATTTCGTTCAAAAATAAATGTAAAATTTACAAAGTTTCAATTAAAATAATAGATAACAAGAAGAACGGTCCAGAACTATACGAGCCTACTTTTCCGTATACACCAACATTAAATTTATAATATGTCTATCTCTCTCTAATTCCCATGCACCTTCAGTTCAAATGTACCTCTTTCAATGGTTAATAAATATTCATTCACTCACTCATTTGTTTATTCATTTATTCACTCAATCATTTATTCATTCATTCGTTCACTTATTCATTCACTTTAAAAATCCAGATCCGAACGAATCGTAGAAAAAAAAGGCTTCATGAGTTCTGGATGAACTTGGTATTTATGCATGTTCTGCGTCATAGGATCTTTCCAATAAACGGTTAAAAAATAAACAAAAATTGTTCAAAACAAATATTTCAGGTTGAGAGCTCTTTCCAAGCTTTTTCCAAGGAACTTGGTTCTTATGTCAAGGGTTTACATAATTTGCTTCAAATTGCCACATAAAAATTTTTGAACCGTTGAAAATTGAGCGAAAAATTGTTAAAATTAAAAAATAAAATATGGAAATGAGATGTCTGCGCCAGGCATCATTCGAATGAAAAAATTTCTAATCGGACAATTCCCTCAAAAGTTATTAGGGGACAGATAGACAGAGAGACCGACAAACACACAATTTCTCCATCTTACAAAACAGTACTTTTAATTTTTTTATTTTTCATTATTTCAACCTTCTTTCATACCATTTCTTTAACGTTTACGGGAGAGTAGGCTTAAAAGTAGTAATTGTGAGAGCCTGCTTGAAAATGAGCAGACAATTAGGTCAGATTCATACTGCGATTTGATGCGGTATCAAAAAATCTCAGGGGGGAAAATGAGGGGAGCAAAGGGCAAGTCTGTACATACATATCATATATACATATATATATAAATATATATATATAGTACTACGTTTATATTTACTGTCAGGGTATTTGGGAGAAAGACGAGAACTTTTCTGCTGCTATAGAAAATTACTCCCTATATCGGGGGTCCCCAACCTTTTTGCACCTAAGAGCACATACTAGAATATCCGTCGAATGGCGGGCACCATTTATTTTTTCAAGATAAATTTATAGTTGGTGGACATAGTTAATAGTACACACTACATATAATGCACAAAAAATGTAATTAAAAAAATTAATTTAATCTATGAATATCATTAGTATTAATATTCTTGTGCAAAATAAATGATTACTAAATTGCTTGCAAAACATATGAATAATAAAAATTATTTATAAAATATGTAAGATACAGTCAATGTGATCTTTGCAGTGCATTTTACTGGCTAGCGCTTCATAATTGGAAGAATTTGATGAAATTCCTGCTCGCACGCAATCGTCTATGTGTTCATCCGTAAGTCGTAATCTGTATTTTGATTTTATGATATTCATTATCATTATAAGGTTATTCATAGTTATTTGCCACTTTATTCATATTCTCTAGATTCTACATATTCTCTAGTTTAAAATGGAAATTTCAAATATTTTATCGTTGGGTACAAGCAGCGGGCGTACCTATTCCAATCGAAGGTCGCCATGGTGTTCGCGGGCATAGGGTTGGGGACCCCTGCCCTATATCATAATACTCATGGTGTTAGTAATGCGTGTCTACGTTATAGACACCGATTACAACTTAGTTCCAACCATTCACTTAACCTCCTTAACCAACATACTCCCTTACTGTAATAAGGCATGTAACATAGTTTACAATTTTTGCGCCACAACATGCTGTCTATTAGGGTGGTTTCACACCAAGAACAGCAAGTATGAAGCTTTTCGAGGGGCTTCATTAGTTATACATAACTCAACAACCACTCCCTTTTACTAACTAATGGGCATTTTTTATTGCGTCATTAAAAGAGGCATTAACTCAGACGACCGTGATTTGTTGACTGCGTTACCGAATGCATACATCAACGTTGTTAGTTTTATAACCATAGCAACACTCTATTACGCGAGGAACAAAATTTCGCCTTTCGATTAGGTACAAATGCAACTTTATTTAGCTTCCGCGCTTGAATATTTAATGTTAAAACATTAAATATTCAACAAAAAAAAAGTGTTTTAAAACATATTTACAGTTACCATTATACGACAAAAGTGAAAATGTTTTAATTAAAGCTTTACATGGCCATTCCTTATTGTTTTATATTTATTTTGAAAGTTATGCACGCATTCTTCAAACCTACTATACACTGAAATAAATATTAATTCCATTTATTTCCAGAAACTCAAACATCAGCGAAAAACAATAAGAATACAAAAATGTCTCCAAGATCGGAGGCATCATCCAATTTCACATTCGCTCTTCCGTAAAAATGGAGGTGTAACTTGATTATTAAAGGTGTCTTAAAAAGACAGTTAATCAATAGAAATATTGCGTTAAGGGAAGATCGATGTCACCAAGCAGAAGATTCTTCTAAAACTCGTCTGCAACCTCCCTTCCAAATTCGATTAATTACTTCTTACTTCTTACTTTAGATCGCGATAAGAATGCTGTCAATAAGTTCCATTCAATAACTCCCCTTATGAACTGATTTATTTTTATGTTCGCTTTCTCTGAATTTTTTTCTTCTTGGATTTTTTTTTATTTCCTTTGGAGTTTCCTCTGTCGTTTGGTGTATTTAATATTTCTTTTTTTTGGTTCCCTGTCTGCGAGAAAAGTTTTCTGCTTTACTTGGAAACTAAAAATGCACACACTATTTTAATTAATAAAAAAGAAAAGTATTTTAGCAATAAAATCTGTCAAAGGGAGAGAATGCATTCTTCTCAAAGAAAGAGTAGATTTTAAAATGTATGCTTCATAAAAACAGCATTTCACGACTCTATTTTTTGTCAATTAGTACGGCATATTAGTTAAAATATTTTCTTCAAGAAGACAGTCAGTAATGAAAAAATTTATGAACAATGTTCTCCAGGTTATAGATAATAATTATAACTACCAACTTTTACTGAATTATACCTACTAGAATATTATGCGTTGTATCCTTATCCCATAGAGACCATTAGTGATGTCAAGGAAGAACGGTTCAGACATCAAAAACCATCGCTTTGTAATGTTTACTAACTGAATAAACCGTTTCTCTGGAACATGATACAATCTTCTTCGATCCAACTAGGGGATGCATGGTATTGGGACTCGCAGTTGGTTTGCGTGGTACCAAGTGGAAGGTCATAATCAGCTCGATTCTCGTCATCTCTGATTACTTTCGCTGTCAGTCGCGTGGCAACGTCACGGTCTAATCACGAAACTACTATCAAATTCGTCACGTGATCAGAGATCGACAAAGCTAGGTAAGTCAATCTCAGTCGTATAAAAATCGGGCTGAATGTGTTTTGGCTTTTAAATATGTATAATCTTCACTTCAGACCTTTAGCAACAGTTACTGAATTTTAGCGAGGATTGGCCTAAGTGAAAGTGGATTTCCCTAGCTTGATGTTTGAGCTCGCAGTCTCAGAAACGCATGCTCAAATCTCCCGAAACTTTCGTCGTGTTTGACGAAATGACTTCATGAAAAATGCTCCGAATAAAACTTTCGTCAAATTAGCGAAATTTGTGTAGTAACTTTTTTAAGTCACGCAATCGCGCAAGGAAAGAATTGTTGTAAATGACAAAATTTTCTTGACAATTGCAGAATCGTCACAAGTGATAGTTCTATTTCTGAGAGTGCGTACGTTGCATAATTTCTCGACAGTGATGCGAGCGTAGAAACTAAGGAGCACCGATACCACGGGAATCTTTCAGTTGATCAGAGTATTACATCCGCACAAGATGACAAAAAACTTATCCGCATAGCAGTAACCCATTGTGCAGCCTCACTCTTAAGCACTGGAACAGCATTTAAACACTAATGCAGTATGTTGCTTGTTTCCACCACTCGCTGTCAGCAGCTGTGCAGTGGAATTTGTGCACGAACTGCTTTGCACATGATTCCCTTGACATTGAACCATCGAACGCGCTCAATGACAGACAGTAGCGTGATTATTGGTCGAATCTAGACTATCGAATCTAAACTTATAAAAAATCGTCGTTTTTTGTAAGTCTAGATTCGACTTGGACTACAACAATGGCCGAGTTTTCGTTTGACGCTATAGTGATGAGCACATTTTCTAGACAACATTATCCAGCATCATATTGGCCAAACGCCAGTTGCAGTGGTCTGCAGTACCATAGGATATCATGGACGAGCTCTTCTCGTAAGAATTTTAAGTACCCTCAAGAACAGCCGTTATATCAGTGAAGTTGTAGGATCTAAAATCGTACCTCTGTTTCGAAACATTCCAGCAGCTGCATTTCACCAGAACAATGTCCGTCCACACATTGCTAGGAATGTGGACGACTTGATCTCAGTGAAAGTTTCTACTTACCTTTGACATGCATATTCACCAGAAATGTCGACATTAGAACGTCTCTTTTGTTAGTCGTAACTCCCTCGTGACGCTCGCAAAGTAGCCAACACTGCTGAACTTTTGAGAATGCATGGAAGCAAAATGGTAATTCTATTCCTCGGATACACATTCAGAAGCTGTTCCATACTACTCCTCGATGTGTAAAAGCTCTAATTACGCCGCGGTGGATGTTCCAACAAGTAGGGATTTCTACCGCAAATAGTTCCATTACTTTGAAACTTTGGCTTTTTGTTTCTTTATTACATGTCATTAGTGATATATCATTCATTTCTCATAAAACCTTCATGCTGTTGAAAATTTCACTGAAACAAGTGCATTGTAAATATATTTTAACATAGTTCTGAGAGTTCTGAGAGTTCTTCGAGACCTGTATGCGATTTGATTTGCTTTGATTCAAATCAGTATTTTGACTGACATTTGTTTAATAAAAAATTTTCCTATCAACTTTTTCACTTTTAATTTGGAAACCGCCCCTTCGTTATGTGGAGGAAAATGCCCTGCAGCAAATGATAGCCTTAAGAAAGGTTGCGCACAGTCTCCCAATAAGAAAAGAAAGTGGGGAGTGGAAGGGGTATAATGGAACCTGCCACTGTTCTAAAGGAATGCTTTGCGAGATCTGTTCAAACGGCAGATGTTCTGCCACCACATCTCAGACGAAAACAATCTTGCGGATCTGGAATGCATCGGAAAGAAGCTACACCTGCTCCTTCGACCTTCGATTGTTTATTCTTTATACGTTCTTTTTCAAAGGAATGGAATTTGTGCATACGATTTTCATTATCCGACCTATATTGGATACTTGCAGTTTTCAGGCAGTAAAATTTAAACAGATGCAGAAATATTTGTTTCTACTATCACGAACAATTTCGTAATCTAATTGGGAAAGAAACGCTTACTTCAGAGATTATTTCTACTATCACAAACAATTATGTTGTCGAAGTTGAAAACAAAGTTTAATTCAGAAAAAAAAGAAAAAGTTTGGATATTAATGCAGGCTAATCAGTTACCCATAAACTAGACTATATTTCTTCCTTAGATTACTGTTCTCTATAATCGTAACTTTAAGATTTATTAAAACTAGTTTGAAAATTATATAATTTTTAGCCTGTATAGCTCTAGACGGAACTTCTTGTTCCTAATTCACGATTTGATAAAGCTTACCGTACGGTTTACCTGTAGTCCAGTTATCTACATCTAATAAAATGTCTGACCAAGCGTCCTTTTGCTAAATTTTCTTTTTTCACCTGCTTTCCCGCAAAATGTTTTTTTTAGAAAAAAGTATGAAAGAAAGCTTAATGTATCGTGAAAATATCGTTAAAAATAATTTAAAAAAAAGTCTTAAATAAGTTTATTTAAATAAAGAATGAAAAATAAAAAACTAGATTATACATTTGACGTGCTTATCTAAAAATAGGTTTGTACAGCTCTAGACGGAACTTCTTGTTCCTAATTTACAAGTTGATAAAGCTTAGAGCAATGGCGCAATAAGGATTAACATTTCATTGAATGAGTAATGGTTAAAAGATACTTAAAAAATATGATTCCCCCCGCCGATGCACGTTAGCTGCATCTTTCTTTGACAGGGCTGTTGAAAAGTACTAAATGAAGAAAGTTTTTTTCTGAAGAAAAGTGATCTGTGAATATGATTTTCACTATGCGAACAATATTGGATTCTCTAAGTGTTAATTCATTCAAATTTAAAAACATATGAAAGTACTCATTAATTTATTACCAACAAAAAAAATTCCAAATTGACGAATATGAGAGCAATGATTAATCAATAAGTATAATTTCACCAAATTAACTCTACATTCCTGAGTTTGTTTCGGGAATTGTAAAACTTAAGTTGAACAAAGAAATTCTAAAATGCACATTTCTCTGCCTCAGATAGTTGTAAAAGTACAAAATGGGATACGTTCTTTGAGGAGTAATGTGTGTTTTTACAAAAATAATTTTTAATTTTGCTCTTTGCTTCATAAGATGGCATCCATCATATGTTGTTGTCGAGTCCTTGCGCGTGGCGAGGAAGATTGGGTACGCTACTCCTGAGTGTAACGGGGTCCTTATAGGCAGGAGTCCGATTTCCACCCCTTTGAAAGGTCTCTTAATTTTTGAACCAGCTCCCAGATGAGAGACCGTCACCTGGGATTGGAACCCCCAGAGGCATCGTTTCACTTGGAGGACATTGGATCCACGACCTATTTAACGTGCACCAGTTCCCTTTAGCGTACACGGACACCACAGCAACGAGCCGCGAGAGGTTGTCACCCTCCCAAGCACAGACCTCAGTCGATGTTGCTTCACTTTCGGTGTTCTGCGGAAACCGAGCTTCTACCGACTGGTCCACTGTGGGACGCATCCATCATATGATGGTAACAAATATGCGTTGGTTGTATCCATCATGATCTAGCTGGTCGTAGTTGGTTGGTCGTAGTAATGATACGTTGGGATAATAGTCGAGAAAATACCTAATTTAGAGAAAAAATCCGTAGATTAACGGAAGTCAATCAGTTTCCTATAAAGGGGATTTTTTCCTTCGATAGTTTTTTCTCTATAATCACAACTTTAAAATTCCTGAAATTTTCATATTGCATAATTTTTTGTCTGGATTTTGAGTACGGGAACACCTCTAGGGCAGTATTAACAGAGATATCTTTATTTTTCCCCTTACAATAAAATGTACTTACGATATAATATATTTTATATCCACTGAAATAGATAAAGGATTGGCACATGCGAATGGTCAATTATCTAGGCTGGCTTTGTTTCACTGAAACCTTTGATTGTAACATAACTACATTTAATGGTTAATATTAGTATCTCAATCAGTCTCAAAATATATTTTTAAGTATCCTTTTTCATACGTTTAACTGTATTTTGGATTAAGGCGAAGAAATTTCAGTATTACTATGGTCATTCAACTCTTTAAGTGTAAAACGTTCTGCATTTTTTAATGTGTCAGTTATCATTCATTCCTGTAAAGTACTTAAAAAATCTTTTAACCGTAACTAATTAATTTAAATCCCTGAGTAATTGTAATTAGTTAATTTCTTTGTATATGTACTTAAGTTCAATATTGCTTTTAAATAAATATTTGCGTGTTTGAAGTCTTTTATTTAACTATTAAAAATAATGGTACTTATTTATTTCGTTGTATGTACTTATTTCAATGACTTTTTAAGCACTCCCTAATCAAGAAAAAGAAATAGACATCAATAATTATATACCACATACAATTTTAAGATGGTTTTATATTTTCTTTCCTTAAAAAAATGAGAAAAATTCATAAAAAGAAGCCATCTATAGAAACTTTTATTTCATCTACTATGATATCTATTTATATCAAAAAGTTAAAAAGATTTCTTGTCAGGAAAAAAATACATCTCAATAAATTCCCCGCGCTATCAAGTGAGCTCTGCAAATAACACTTTTTGAACATAAATTCTAGCTCTTGTATTCAGGACTGATTTATGAAATAATCATTTATCTAGGATATTCTATTCCTGTGTAAAGTTACGAACATTTACTACTTCTCCAATCAATAGCTACTTGGTTCTGGCGTTTTAAGGTTCTTCGGTTTAAGGCAGAATGAAATGTGATTCGCTTTAACCTACTGCGTAAAATTTTATCACAAAATTTTTCTGGCCACTCATATTCTTGCTATTGAAAAAACCTCTGCCAATTAATACATTTAAGGTGACCGTACTTTCGAATGCTAAGCAACAAATCTCTAAAATCAAGCAGAATTCGATAACGTTACACAAAATTCTAGTTAAAAAAACAAATTATGTAAAAAACTCTCTGATAAATGTATTGCAAAATTTACAGAGAAATAAATATTCTAAATTATAGGCGCACATATTTTCATTCACTGAAAATGCAATGTTAAGGCAATGATTTGATAATTATCAGAATATTATCTAAGGCAGGAGTCCCCAACCTTTTTGCACCTAAGAGCGCATACCAGATTATTGGTCGAATGACGGGCACCATTTTTGCTTTTCCAAGATAAATGTATAGTTAGAGAACATAGTTAATAATACACACTACATATAATGCACAAAAAATTTAATAAAAAAATAATTTAACATATGAATATAACTAGTATTAATATTTTTGTGTAAAATAAAGGATTACTAAATTGCTTGTAAAACATACGAAGCATAAAAATTAGTCATAAAATATATAAAATACAGTCAATGTGATCTTTGGCATTGCATTTCACTTTGCTTATACCTGTGGGGATGGAGGTCGTTTTCCTGGCGATTTCTATTTTGGTTGTGTTTATCATTATAGGGTTATACATAGTTATAAGTTTCTTTATTCATAGTCATATTACCCTATCTTCATAGTTACATGGCCCTTTATTCTTAGTTATATGGCCTTTTATTCATATACTCTAGATTCTAAATGTTCTCTAGTTTAAAATGAAAAACTGATAATGTAATAACTGAATTCATTGGGTACAAGCAGCGGGCGCACCTAAACCGATCGGCGATCGCCATCTTGCCAGCGGGCATAGGGTTGGGGACCCCTGATCTAAATGCTCAAAAAGAAAGAAAATTATCAAAAAGATCTGTGTTGAAAATTTAGCAGTATATTTGTAGACAAGCACGCCATTCATTAAATATGGGGACATTTTGCGTTATCAAGTACTTAAATTACTTTTTAAACAAAAAATTAAAAATCAGGAGCAGGAACACGTTTTCCATTTGCTCATGTTCAAATCCGCTCCGTGATCCAAATAGTTTTAATTGGAATCTTCTTTTTTCTTCTCTCTCTCTTTTCATTTTCTTGTACGAACTACAGGAAGTATTGTAATCTCAAAAACACTCCGACTCAAACTTCAGCCTAAATTTGCATTTTAATCTCAAAATCAATTTTGACTGGTTTGTCTACGGTGTCCGTATGTATGTACTACATACGTACGTATTGACCACTGAAATATCGATTTTGACAGTCACCGAATCCGTTTTCGCGATTTTTATCGTGCCGTATGTATTTACTACATACGTACGTATTGACCACTGAAATATCGAATTCGATCGTGCCCTAATCCGTTTTGACGAGTTTTATCGTGCCGTCTGTTTGTATGTATCTCGTATAACTCAAAAACGGTTAGTCGTGTTTAAATTTTGCATGTAGGACCTGTACAAGGTCTAGTTGTGCACTTTTTCTTTTGGCTGCAATCAGATGTTCCAAAAACCAGTGTTTTAGGCGATTTTGTGATAATTGCATGCTAATTTCTGGTCGCTTTTCATGCCAAGATGTTTTCCCAAAGGCAATACTAAAACCAACTCCATAGTTCAATATATTGGCGCCCATTTATTCGCAATTTACGAATATTTAGCCAAAATAGAGAAGCCAAATCTAGTGTCAGTTTGGCGATTTATACGATATTTGGCGACTTTCCAGTACAACTCCCATGTTAAAGCACTTGCAAGAATTAGGATCTTGCAAAAATGTATTTCCTTCCCCATCGGTTCTCAACAAACTAGTGAGTTAAAGCCTTTAAAATGCTTTTCTCCTCGCCATAAGACACGCTTACTTTTTTTTTCTTTTTACTCTTACTCTCTCGTTCTTTAGCAGATTGCTTTCAGTTACTGTTGTTTTAATTTGAGATTTCTGTTGCCAACAAAATCATTAATTCTAAAAGTGTATTTTCTATATTTGTTGTATAGGTGCAGGGACGTGAAAGAGAACTAAAAATATATTTAAAAAATAATAAATATATAAAAAATATACCTTTTAACGTGCGTATATGATACACGCATCCATTTCTTTAGTTCTTAATAAGGTATATTATATAGTTAGTGTAGTACAAGGAAGTCAGTTTGTGCACACATTAGATTTTTGTTTTAAATATTTATTTATCGATTGGCACACATGTGATAAAAATTATATAATCAAGTTACGTGTAAATTATTCGTTTAACAATAAATATATAATGATTTATATGCACAACATTGCAAACAAAATTGGACGTCCAAAAATGAATAAATAAATAAAATAAAGTAAATAGGAAAACTTCCTTTTTTTTATTTTTTAACTTATGAGCATATTTCAAAATAAAATAATAATAATAATAATAATAAATAGATAATAAGATCGGCGGAGCATAATAAATTTTTTAGTTCAGTTTCAAGAAAAATATTGTGTACCATTGCTCCATGCTCTTGCTCCACGCTCTGATTCATGTCCTTACTTAAAATATCCGATTTTGAAGTAGAGTTTGATAATGTAAACAAAATAAACTGACAATGTAGCAGGTATGGAATTAGGCTACAAAATGATCATGAAGCCATTATTAAGAATGGTCAGCAAGCATAAAAAATACATTTACGAAATAAATGTTTAAAACACAAGTGTTCATACAGTGAGTAATTAAAGCGCAATAAGTTAAGTCTGTACATTTCCAAACAAAATTAATTTACTGAACTCTGACACGTGGTAGCAATTTTGCTTCTGTATGGGGGTTAAACATTTCCGACACTACAAAACTTCGTGTGCAAAAGCAAAACAACCTTCGAAAATCGAAGTTTTTCTTGTAGTTTACTTTGCGCATGTGTAACAACATTCCTTCTAATCAAAGCTCTAACTTCGATCCCAACATCTTTGGAAAATCCCCTTGCTTGACGTAAAGCAATTGCAAGGGGGAAGGAAAAACAAAGAAAGAAATAAAAATCCAGGTTCCCTTTAGACTCGAAAATAGGATGTCAAAAAATAAATCCGGGGTTATTACTCCTGGGTGCTGAAATCTCCCTATCCGGCTCTCTTACTTCTTTACTCTTTGATCCAGCTCCCTTAATCTGACATGAATACTCCGGAAGAAAAATCGTATGTTTGTTGCTGTTTTTTTTCTTTAAGTAACTTTCTTGTTGAACTTCAATGCATCATTAGTAACTGTTTGTTAGTTTGATGCATCTTAGAGTATTATCTAATTGGAAAATAATAATCGTTAAGTTATTGTTCATAAGTTTTGGGAAAAAAAACAGAAATAATTTTTTGAAAGTAATAATTTCTATTAATCAAAAGATAATGATTTAAAATAATGCAGCACTAATTTTTACTTAATTCTGTGAAAGAAAGGTGAAGCAAAAACATTAGTAACACTTTGTAACAATTTTGTAACGTTCTTAACATTTTAAAACTGGTTTGCAATCACGTCTAAAGATCTCATTCATTTTATATATCATTGTAGACTTAGACGTAAGTGACCAAAAAACAATTTTGAATAAAACGCGTTCTAAGTTTGGAAATTTTGGGAGTTATAATGATTTTTTTTTCTATATCACATTGGGAAGCAGCGCATGTTCGGACTTCCGCTAACAACTCTTGCTACAGTATAGAATGTTGCTTTAATTTGCCCCTAGCTTTCTCCCAATTTTCATTTTCGCCGCTTACACCACTTTGGTTTTAGGTGTCCTAATTCATTTCATGTGAAACTTTGAGTCTGTTAAGATGTAATTTATTTCCTGTATCTTTGCAGACTCTTTGACGTTTGCAATACGCCGTTGTATGTTAAGAGGTTTATTTTTCCCCTTTTAATATTTTTCAAGGTTTTAATTAAAAATTTACTTTTTTTTGTTATGCCTGCAAATACTTACATCAGACTTAAATCTTATAATATATATGGGCTCAGTGGGATCCAAGGGGGCGTGTAGACAGACATCATATCGTAAGTCACTAATCACGTTTATTAAGACGAAAACTACACAAATTAAGACACATTTACATCAGCACAATGATCAGAGAACATCCCTATTCCTTCGCTGCCGGTCTCCATCTGCCTGCGCGCTGCCGCGCTGCCGCGCCGCAGCGTGCATTTAAGTAACACTGGATATAGTTCTCAAGTCTATAATAATTAATGATTGGGGAAACTCCCTACATATATAAGCGGCTTAAGTGCCTGTTTGTCGCCGATAGCTTATTAGTTGCTTGAGTGTGCTGCCATCTAGACGTTTAAGTCGAAAAGAAACATTTTTTTGTAAAGTAATTTGTTTACATTAGCAATCATCTGTTTTTGAAACGGTTTACAACTGAACGCAAATTGAGCGGGACAGGGGGAAGGTGAACATTTGTTTGCATTAGTATTTATAATATCTAGAACAGCGGTCATTTCTTATGACTGGTGGGATTACTAGTATAGTATACAGTAAAGTTGACCACCTGGGTCATTCCACGGTGACTGACGTTACAATTTGACTAAGTTTATTAACTTTTAAAATCCACACTGTCTTGAAATTTAATTTTATTTTTCTGAAATTGATCTAAAATACCATGATAGAGTACAATAATGCTACCCATACCAGGTTTTAGACATAAAAAGCTTTTTTGTGTGGAATTAAGGTAAATCAAAAATTGTGACTGATGTTACACAAAAGAGATATTAGGAAAAACAACTTTTACTTTAATTGAAATTCTCCTCAAACTAAGAACATGAAGATTAAAATTATTTTTTTCCAGTCAAGTAGAGATGTCAAACTTTATGAATACACTTTGTTTCATTCAAAAAACTTTAAAATTTACAGTGCAGGAAAATTTTAATGACCGTGACTGATGTTACAAACATTTTGTGACTGATGTTACACCAACATTAATTGGTTCAAATTATATTTTTTTTCTCCTTAAAAGTCAAGTTAGCAATTTGTTTACTACTTAAATGATAAAAAATGAACAATAGTAAATTAATATAATTACACAAGTTATGTTTTTAGTGCAATTCAGGAAATGAAAAATGTCCTCGTGCATTTACTACATCTGGTGTACTAAGTTTTCTTATAATTTTTTCTTGTGACTAATAAATTCGCTCCACATTGCCAGACCATTTCCAATGCTTCCCTGTTGGAATGATAACACTGACCAAGTATTCAGTTTTCAATAGCTCTAACTTCACATGTATAGAGCTGTCCATCGTATTTCACAATTCTCCAATTTTGACCACCAATTCTGGAACTTGTTCTTTTGGTTTTCAACAGGCAAATGATGTTTTAGATAATTTGGAGCTTTTGGTGAATTTGTCTACCACCTCCAAAAAGTGTTGCTGCCTGATACCAGCTATAGCTTCTGAATCAGAAAATATTTTATTCAAATTTAACTCTTTATAACGCAACTGTAAATCGTACGATGAGATCTCAAAGGTTTTCCCACTGCTTGAAGCTGCGGCATTTACAAAATCTTTTGCACTGTATACGAAATGCTTTTTTTTTTCTTTTTTACAGCTTCCCATACCTGCCTCTTTAGAGAGCCGCCACTGCCATCCACTGGGCCTTTCCCATGTGAAGAACCAAAATAATTCGATTTAATGAACAATTTTTATTTTTCTGTAACATGAGTTTTGTGGCTGCAATGAACTTGTTTTTGAACTGGGCCCTCTGACCAAATATGTAAGACTTCAATTTCTTGAGAAATCTTTTCCAGCATTCTTGTTCTGAGAGGAATCACAATCTCTTTAGAATGAGACATTTCATCTGAAGCTATCGCGTATGGATGCCTTCTAGCTGGGTGGTACACTGCTGCTGTAAAATTGCTTACTTGGGCTATTAAGCCCAAGTAAGCAATTGTTTAATTTTGTTGTAAGGGAGCACCTGTTTCCCCAATTTCATTGTCAAAACTTTTTTTTATGACAGCCTTCTGCTTTCGTGGAGATGCAGGCAGGGCGCGCTTTGCACGAGTAACAGCTTTTCCTAAGGTTTTATTTTTTTGTAAAAGGGGTTATGTCACCGCTACTTGAAATTTTGCACTTCAATTCGCTACATTTTTCTAACATTTTCTTTGATTTATCTTTTAAAAGTGACATAGTTAACTTATCTAGGTCATTTCCTTTTCTTTCTCTACTCCTTTTAGCTTCTGAATTGTTTTTCTTTTTGTAATTTTCATATTTTCCTTCCTTCTTTAATTTATCGTGCCTCCTTTTTTGCCTTTCTGCAGCAGTCAATGCCATTTGTGCAGTGTTTAAGTATCTAACTGGAAAAGAGAAAAGTGACTGATGTTATAATGTGACTGATGTTACATATTTTAAAGAAGTTTTTAACTCATAAATTGAACTGTTATTATCTATTTAAGTAATTGATATTTAAGATATTATCATGAATAAAGAGAATATGGCTTTTTATATTCTTAACACTATTTTTTGTAAGTAATAAAAACTTTTATAAATTTTTGTGACTGATGTTGCATCACTATGAGGCATAACTTATAAAAATCAAGCTTCAATACATAATCACAGTTTAAAGACCCTTTACTGGCCTAATCTCACATATAGACTAAATTTCAATAAAAAAAATAAGATTTTATACATACCTGTTAAATTCTTTACGAAAACAAGATGAACTTTCCGAACCTCTCTAAAGACAACAGCACATGTGGCAAAAGTAACATTGCCAAACATTGCCTATAAAACTTAAAAAAAGGTACTGCTAACTGTTTAAACATAGTTTTATAAAAATTCACATATTTTTACCTTAGAGGAAAAAAAAACTGTATATGTGCAGGAATTTTTTTTTTTTTTATGTTGGTGTCCCTGTTTTCATGGAATTGTCCACCTTTGCAAGTTGGCCACCTGTTTAAGTTGACCACTTTTGTCAGGAACGGAATTAGCCCCATATTCTATAATATAGGGAAACCTTTGTGACTTGATCACCTAAGTTGACTACTTGTCTATATTGACCACTTATGTACGCCAGATTTGGTTGGCGTACAAAAATAAAAAACCCTTTGTAAGTTGACCCCTTAATAATTTCTAAATTTAATTGTTTGTCTATTTTTGTGAAGATAAAAAAAACTAAAATGACTTCTCTAAGATTTTTTTATGCTATAATGTTAGACCAGTAGTTGTTTGGATTTATGAAACTTCAACGTAAAGTTTACCTAAACTTCTTTGAAAGTTAATCACGTGGGAAAACTACCTATGAACATTCTTTCATTCTTTAAATACGTTTTTTTCCTTCTATCTGATAAAGCCATTTTGAAAAATTATGTATTTTTAGGAAATATTTACTATCATATAGGCAACTTACATGATTAATAAGGTATTTATCTTTTTTATAACTATGTACTTTACTTTAAAAGTTGTATAGGATACATTGTAAGTCATTCAGGTTAAATTTATCTAATTATATTTTAGATAATTGTTTAAAAAAAGCTAATTACTATTTTAAAGTAATGTTGTAACATGAAACTATATTTTAATTAGTTACAACGAACAAATGCATAGTGTAAGAAATGACAAAAATAAATATCTACCCTCTATAAGTTGACCACTAAAGTGCCGCACCGCACGTGGTTAACTTACACAGGTTTCACTGTATTTCTAATGCTAATTGTTTAATAAGCTATTGTTACTACTTCTAACAACTTCAAGGACTCTTTGTAGAATATTTGGATAACGTGTGTAGTAAAAACCAAGAATTTCATGACTTGTTTTAAAACTACTAAACAAACATATGCGTCGAAACTCTCTTCTTTTGTTATTATCCACGCTCTTCAAAAGTATATCTTGTCGTAATAAAATTTTCTTTAAATAAAAGCAACTTTTGCTTGTCCCGGCGTGTAAAAGAGATGAGCAGAATGGAGTGGAGAGTAAAAAGAAAAAATCGGATCTCCCACCGGATTCCTAAATAAGATGTCAAGAAATAAATCCGGCATTATTACTCTTGGGTGTTGAAATCTCACTATCCGGCTCGGTAACCTCTTTCCGTTCTGATCCATCTCACTTCAATCCGGCAAGGAATGGGAGAAATACTTTTTTTTTAGAAATGCCGTTGTAATCGATAAGCCGATTCTCCCTTAAATAAGATGCCATTTGTTCTAATTATAGAATCAAAAAAGATGGAATGATCATTTATTATGCCATTCATCACTTCGTTGAACATAAACAAACCTATATGTTTTGTAGTTTTTCAAAGGCAGTTTTTACATGACTGCATACAAACAAACAGAGTTATGGTGTGTCCATACTGAGGACGAGGTCGACATATGTCGTCTTGGAGTGTTTCTATGGTATCAAATTAACAGGAAGGATTTAGTGTGTCCATACCGCAATCAACACATCACGGTCGCCTGGGTGAATGTCTCTTTGTATGATGCAATATTAAATGCCAGTCACGCAAAACGTGGCTATTAAATTATGTAGAGCCAATGACATGCGCTTCTTCGTCGCTGTCGCCCGACAACAGTTACCCTCGGTGTGAATGTATCATTAGACTGTTCGCTATAGTCTGTAACGCAAAAAGGTTAATCTGAAAATGCATACAAGGCTCGTCACATTGACTGATGCGCCATAAAAGGTATACATCACTATTGGATGCTAGGGAGCTCAGAGTACAACCGTACTTTTAAAATATGAGTAAATCGGACGAAATTCGAGATGAAGTAACGAGCATGATATGCGAGTACTATCGTTTCAGAATATATGTTCGTGTGACTTCGGGGGGGGGGGGGGGGGTACTACCTCAGAGCACCTGCGAGCCCTGTCACTGTGTACAAGTGTGAAAGCAGTGAAAAGACTTCAAAATAAATAAATAAATAAAGTAGACAGAGCAAGGTGACTACTTACATTCACACAACAATACAAAGCGTTCTGAAGCAAAATTGCAAACTATCCGTTAACGTTAATCTCTCAAGGGTCTTGAAATGCTTATATTGTCTCTTCTAGAGACATAGTTTTTACTCCAAAAAGTAACAGGTATCCGATCTTTTATATTTATAAAGTCACATAAAGAAACCGATCAGCACCAGCAATTCCAAAGAGCCAGTTGCTATGTTACAGATGCCGCTTCACTACCATGTAAATTCGTCAGTGAAAGCGCGTTTTCCCTCTAGTTCTAAACTAATATTCAACTAACCTTTATAGCTAACTATTAATCTAACTGACAAGTGTTTTTGGAATTTTATTTGTATATTCAACCTAAGTGAGTTATTTCTTGTGGCCGAAAACATCAATTATCAAAACGCGGGTATAATTGTAAAACAACTTTGGCAACCGTGGAGTGACGACATTTGTGATCTATGCTTGACTGTGCAGATTTTCAACTCGATTTGTGAGGAGTTAGAACGAAGGCCCTGTACAATTGCATGCCCATTGTTTGACTCACGTCAGTCTAATGGCCACTTTTTTGCGACTGGGTTATATTTCTTACATTAGATAATTTTTAGTTTTAGTCTGACAAATCTTAAATTAACGATATTCGTAGTTCACAATAATAGATTTTCAAATTATCTCCATATATTATAATACTTTGATTAAATCATCCAATATTTAGGTGAAACTTTCTAATTTTATGATCTACAATCCAGTTTATGAAACATTTTCCGTTTAAGAGCGATGGATGACAACAGCCCTTGATTTTATAATAATCAGACTTTGATTTCGAAATTTTCAATTAAGAAATGCGAGTTTCGAAATAAAAATCCGCTATTGGAACTTTTGGGTTATTATAAACTCGTTATTTTAGAAAAATACGTTCCTCAACAGTATTTTCAATTACCCACCAGAAACCCAGGATTTATGCACTCGCTACATTATATATCGCCATTAACTATTAATTTTTTTTATGGGAAACATGCTTCGATTAGTTTCAAAACTTATTTACACACATATACACACGCATAATTTATTTTTATAGCTTTTAAGTGTTATCTAATAAAATTGCTTTAAGAGCTTAAGCAGAAATATTTTTTAAAAAAATAAGAAGAAAAAACCCCTCTCAGTTTTTGAAAATAATTATCTCAACACAGTTTTTGATCCTTTCTTGATTTATTTTCTAATTTAAAGTTGGGACACAAAAATGCAAACAAAACCCAAAGAACCATGGACGTCAACCTATAAAAAATATCTTCTTTTTGAAATAGCATCACCAAACATGCTTCTTCGGCATCATATTCCACCATAGGTACCCAGACACGAAATATTGATTTATTCCCGCGTTTTATTCGCACCGTCTCATATAAAACTACCTCATTCCGTTTCATTTAAAAATAAAAATATGAAATATGAGCCTGTAACTTATTTTCTATTCGGAAGCGAGAGAACGGATGGACAGACCGACAGATAAATAAGCAGAAATGCGCGGGAAAAGAAGCATTACGTGACTATCGAACCGACTGTTCGCTTTGCTTTTTTTTCATCGAAGAACTTTTTCCCGCCTTTTGATGACAGATTAAACGGCAAAGAGAAATTGTCGTCGTTTGGTAAATGTTGCCATGCATGACTGGAAAAACTTTGCCAGAGATAGGAAACACGGAGTCAATAAATGTAAAAGAGAAAACAAATTTATTTTTCTTTATAGTTTTAGATCTTCAGGTACGAATGTATCATTACGAGTTTTTGCTTTAGTTTGCTTTTTACTTTAGAACTTTTCAGCACGGGTTTAAGCGTTAACTTATTTTCAATGAAACATGTTGATTTGCCTGCTTTTCTTCCTTCCCCCTTTTTTTTTGACTGAAGAAATTAAATGTGTTTAATAGAAATATTTAAAACGTATTAGGTTAAATGAACTTGATATCTCTTCAATATTAAACAGATATTGCATCTATAAATCTCTGAACAAGGAACGGAGTCTGCTATTACAGTTTGCACAATTATTTGGGATTTAAAATAAGCGCAACTGTGGCAGAGCTACTTTGAATTCTAAAAATAATGAACATTGACTTAACTTATTCGTTGAGGCACAATGTTCTCCTGAAACATGGGGGATAAGGATTGCCTGAGATTAGTACCGCCTCCAGAATCTTCTGTGGGTGTGTGTTGGCAGGGGAGGTGGTCGACATTGTGCACTACTGATTTTTTTGCATCTAGACATTGTGAGGATTTAGGTCGGTTTTGAACCCGTGAAATCGGATGTAAGAGCCCAGCGACTAACCACTACGCAACCATACTGGCATACTTTTTCAACGTTAAACTTTGTAACTTGTTCCCCAGAAACGCGGGCAAATTTAGTTAATATTTTATTATATGATTTTTTTTCCTTTCCAAATACCGGAGAAAAAGTATCATATCCCATGAATATGTCACAAATACATAATTTATCATTACTTTTTTTTCCATTTATGTATCTTTTCGTTTGTATTAACAAAAATATAGTCTTTTAACATTTAAATTCACCTCTTTATGTATATTTTAGCTTCTCAATATTTTTATTCTAAAGTTAAGACGTTTAAAAATGTTTTATTAGAAATTCTGAGGAAAAAAGAAACCTTTTTTAAACAGGTATAAAATGTTTAATATATATATATATATATATATTAAACATTATATATTAATATATATATTTATATTATATATATATATATACGATAAAACTATTTAAAAATTAACCGTTTAATTAATATCGTTTTAAATGTATTTATCACAGAATATGAAATTGTAAGAAAGCATAGCATTTGAATTCATGGATTAGAGAAATGAGATTGTCAGAAAGATAGAAAAAATACTTTGATGCAAATATTTTTTCAAGCAATATCCAGATTTCTTGAAAATTGTGATGCATTTTTCAGTTAAACTGACATTATTTTCTATTTTTCTACTTTCATTTCCCGCTTTACATTCCATTTATTATTCAATTATTTTTTTAGGCAAAGGGAGTCAAAAAAGATATTGATTCAATTCCGTTTATAAGAAGACACTTTAAAGAAAAGAACTTTACATGCAAGCCTTCGTTTGTTAGATTTTATGTTGTTACGATTATTTTGTCTAAACAGAAACTAATTACCGTAGACAATTAAAAGTAACTTCTAATTAATGTCAGTTTCATAATTTCTTTCTTCGTAATCCTATTTCTCCACCTATACCATCTATTATTTTTTCCTGGAATTTCTTCATTTATAATTCAGAATGACAAGAAGCGGTAAGAAGAAAAAAGTATTTCTACAAAATAAATTTATTCATTTCTGTAGGCCTTTTTTAAAAACTTTTCATTAAAGCTTTCCTTTGTTGCTTCTTTTAATAATATTCAAATTAATATTGATATTAGCAAACGAATGTAAAGATTGCTCAGCTACCGTAAAATTAAATTGCATAATTCATTAGCTAGAAGAAAATTAAGAAAATACAAGTTGTCTTTGCAACTGCGCCATTTAAAACAAGCACAATGCCATTCTTCGGTTAAGAAATAATAACTGAAACCCCATTACCTTTTCTAATAATTTTGTTTTTCAATAAAGTCTGGAACAATTTTAATTATTTGTTTTTTTATTATATAGTAGAATCTTAGTAATGTAGTTTACTATTCATTCGTTTAGATTTAAAAAAAATATTTGTTTACGTGGGGAAAATTTCTGTTCTCACTTCGTTGATTGAAGATAATCCCACTTTAGTTCATTAGATATAACTATTTTTTCATAAAGCTTTTAACTGAAGATTTTTATTTTCATATTAGTAATGCTAAAAAGTATTTAACAGTTTTATATTATTTGTTTATTTACTTTTTCTTTCTTCCTTCCTTTTTTCTTTCTTTCATTTTTATTTTTACGATCCCCAAAGTTCCTCTAAAAATCAAAACAAATCCATTATTGTAGGAAAAAGTTTAAATAAAAAAGTTATTACCCTTTATAGTTAACATTATATATTTTTTTGAATTGATCCATTCACTAGACATGAAAAATTAAGAAAATTAATTTAATTTCTGCTTTTAATTTTTCATATTCTTAATATGAAAAACAAAGTAGTATTGAAGTTACAAAGGATATTGAAGAATATTACAGATATTTGACGCGCAATCAGAACAAACCGGTAATAAACTAATAGCCACGTGGAGTACAATTAGTAAAAATGGTTTAAAAATGTACAGATCTGATTATTTTAAGAACAATTAAGGATCAGATTTAAATTACACTGTTAAAAATTTCCGTAAGGAAATGGTAAAATAACCATCTATTTGATTGTTATTTTACCATATTTAATTACAACAGTTGAATAACCATTAAAAAGATGGTACTCAAACCGTTGATTGTGAAAAAAATCGTTTATTCTCCGTTTATCCTAAAGAACGTTTAACTAACCGTAATTTTCAAGCGCTCAATAAGAATCGGGCGACTATCTTGGTTGCGAAACCTTACCGGTCTTACGTTGTTGTTAAAATATGAATAAAGATTTATCAGTTCAAATCTGCATGTATATATAAAAAACAAAAGAAAAAACAAAGTGACTTATGCAGTGGTTACTAAATTGAAACACATACACACGTAAATCAATCATTGGAGACATCGGATTCCCGAACTGTTTGCGAATGAGCGAACCCATAATTATTTATGTTTGTGTTTTTTAATTTTTTGCAGCAAATAAAATAAATTTCGCCAATTTACAGTAAAGTTAGACCAAAAATGACTTTGGATGCAATCAAAAACTGAAATCTCAATTTTAAGGCAGTTTGCCTGTTGGGAAAGAAGATTTATTGATAAATAAACGGCCGCTTTACGTGGTGTAGATGGCCGATTGACTAGAGCGCAAGGCTGGTGTTCCATACTCCCGGGTTCGAGCCCCACACGCTTCGTTTGCGGTTTCTACGCCTCGAAATTGTTCAAAAAAGGTAAAAATTTTGTTTTGAAACCGTTTTTAAATGGTTATAAAACCGTAAACTTTTGTATTTACGGCTTTTTAACCGAGCTGAGTGGAAATGTTTTAGGTCCCGTAAAGATAGAAAAATGTTTCAAACCGTAAATTTAACGGTGAATTAGATGGACAGACTGCTGCCGGTTATTTAACCGTAATTTCATGATGAAATTTCTAACAGTGTAAGTATAACATAAAGCGGAAAAATAAGAACATTAAATCTGGTCATTACACAAGGATTGTTTCTTTTTTTAAGCATTGTCGTCACTTACTTACAACAATCACCCTTATATCACACAGTATTATGAGAGACTATAGATCCTTACGCTTTAATTTAATAAATCATTTAGTTAGGAAATCTGCGCTAGGGGGAAAAAAGCAAAGCCCAGGAGAACATGCCAGTTCGGCAGTTTTAAAAATAAGTTCTGTATTTTCGCTCTCATTGCATCAATACATTTTATGTCAGGGCACAATAGTAATTGACAATAGTGTTCTAAGGGAAATTGCGTAAAGTTGTCACAAAATGCTCTTTCAGTAGATGGCGCTACTTAATTTATCAAAGAACTATGAGTTAGCTAGCTGCCACCGTGATTTAAATGTAGTGTGGTCTCCTCAGAATATGTTTTATGTTATGTTGTAATTTTCCGTGCAATATTGTTTCCCATGTTGCTTGCAATATTTTAAATTACGATTTGTGTCATAAGGCAGTATTCATTAGGAAAACTAGGTAGGTAGCCAGTATTAACAGAAAACATTTCACAGCGGTACGTACTAACCAGTACTTATTATTTACGCAAAGTACGTACTACCAGTACCTTATACAGCCAATTTATATCTGTTTCTTAACTTATTGTCTTTTAAGAGAAATTTCAAGAAACAATTTTACAATTCAAAATTTTGAAACAGTAGAAACTCATCATAATCACGACCATGCATGAACTGAATGATTAAAAGTAGAAACTTTTATTTTAAATGTAACTACTTTCTCAACATTTTAGAAATACAAACAGTTATCCTGATCCTGAAAGAAACCACACATTTTTGCTGTTCTTCTTTTTTAAAGAATTTCGCAAAATGTTTAGTATGACTTTGATTTAACGATTCTCGATTTCATGATTTCATCTAAATAGCGATAGATTTTAAAAGTCCCGGTTTGGATTTGAAAAATATTATATTTACCCGATGCAAAGATATGCTTAATTTAATGATATCACTTAATACATCATAAAAACTCGTTAAGTCGGGGTTAAACAACGTTGTAAGACTACAGTGGGAAAATACTTTCAAATATCAATATATTTTTAATGTGATTATTGCCAACTGTATCAAAATGAAAAATTTGGAAAATTTGTTAAATTTAAAGATGCTTTTCATAAGCAGAGCATTTTAAAACTAAAGCTGTTTCACAAGAAATATATTTTGTATATTTTTTTCCTAGTAGAGAAAGATTTTTCAAACCCTGCTCGAAAGTCAGGGCACCTTGGCTCCAGCAGAGTGAACAAGGGATCGATTGCTTTTAAATATGCAGGCTTTTCCCCAAATTATCCGTGAACTATTTGTAGATAATTTTCTCGCTCCGGTAATTCGAGACAATGAATAGGTGCAGATAACAGGACAGGGTGCATCGTTTGGTTGCCACACCCTCCTCTCCAGGGAATGTTCCGACCTCGTGGTTAAAAGTTCTCGAATCTCAGTGGATCGTTTTCGATTGTTTGGAAGCTATAAAAACGTCTAGGGTGATTTAAACAATGGGTTGTTAGTTTTAGATCTTTGAGCTGCTTCTATCAACACTGGTATCATGCCAGATGGATAAGGAATGCGTGATATCAAAGATTTGATAACTTTGGCTCCTAAATTGACAAATGAATATGGTGTATGAAAGAAATTTTTGTGGACAGTAGAAATTTATTAGATTTTCTACGTTTGTGTGTGGCCTAAAACGTCGTCTGTTTTATCAGACTTGATGTGCATCGTTATGAAGAACGTACACTCGAAGTTAAATAATAGTAATGTCTATGCCAATAAGCAATTTTGTTTTTCTTCCCAAGGTACAACATGCAATGGCAACACCAACTGTTTGCCTCAATTAACGCGTTGAGCTCCGCGTGCCCACCAGAGGGGATTTCAGTTTTACTACCTGCGAACAAACTTATATTTTATTTAGTCTTCATTATTAATGACTTTATATATAGGTTAGAGCTATGATTGTTAAATTTTGCATATACTTATGTTAGTGTTTCATTGCTATTTCGTTATTATTAGATTTTGAAAATACGTACGTAAGGTTTTTATTGTCATTTTGTAATTATTAGATTTTGCATATACGTATGTTAGCAGTGGTGCTACCACTGAGAGGGGGGGTTAGGGTTAACCCCCCAAAACCTGACTTTTGAAAACAATTAATACCCTTTTCCCCCCTAAAAATGTGTGTATGTATATATATATATCATTTAAATATCACAACCACCCTGTATGTATAATATTCACCAAATTTCAGTAGCAACGTTACAATCTTTATGTATTCCATCAGTATAAGCAAACGAAGTATAAAACGACGTTTGGATCGAGAGAATTTCCTCCGTTTTTTTCTTCTGTTTGATAGACATGTGGGCTTTACCTAAATAAACTAACTCCCCCTCCAAATAGGTTGTCCTCATAGGCTTTAATGTGGGGAGAGGTTGACCCTAGGGATGGTTTCTGGGGGTTCGAAGTTCAGCTAATATCCCCTGTGAGAAATAAAAACTTTTTTGCATTTTCATTCACTTTCACTCAACTGATTAAAATGTAGTTAATGTAGGAGTTAAATGTAGGAGTTGCCACTTGCCCCCTCCCTATCATTCTTTCCAAGATCCATCTCTAGAACCCCTCCCCCTATCCAGTTTTCCCATACATATATTTTTTTTTGCAGCCCTTCCACACACACATTTTCTACTCCTTGTCGTACACGTCTTTTTATCTATGCAAACAAATAAAATCATATTTTTTAACCATTTCGCCCTTCCTATTCCGAATAGATCCATCCACACACATGAACGATTCCCGTTTTTTCCCTATGAGAAGCAAGCATGTTACAGTTTCCAGGAAAGTCTTTCTTGTGCTATTTCTCTCTAATCGACGTATTTTCTAGAATCTATGGTAGGAATGCAAAAGTCTTCCGATTTCTAGAAATGCTGATTAAAGGACCTAGTTTTGAGGGTCATAGCCCACAAGCCTTACTTGAGGGAGAGTTGAAGATTCACATTTCTTTTGACCATATTGTTAGATATCACGATAGATCGTGTAGAGTTGCTTGATTTAAAACATAAAAAAAAAAAAAAAAAATTACCATATACAGTATATGGGACCTCAAATCCGGAACGCTCGGGGCCGCGATCTTTCCGGAATTTGGGTCCTCATTCAAAAAAATTTGAAAGTAGCATCGGAGCCCATATAATTTTCTTTGGAACTTTTTATTAGTATTTTGCTTATTTATAGCATTTTTATTATCGTATATACTCGCGTATAAGTCGCGAAATTTAGCAGAAAAAACGAAGTTGGTGTAGACTTACATTTGAGGCAAAGCATCGAAACATCTAGACATTTCTCGATGTTGTTTTAACCTCTTTAATCAAGAAATAAAAGAAAAGAATTCTGTCCAATTTTGATATGAATTTATATTCTCTAGCCTCTAAATTGTAGTAAAAGCTCAGAGTATCGAAAAAATGCGAGAGACGCGGATTTTCAATTTCGCGAATGTTCTGTATCGCGCGAAAATTAGAGCTCATTTTAGAAAATAAATAGAAGAAAACTACAAGGAATAAAAAAAGCACAATTTAATGATATTAACTCAGAATTAAAGCAACAATTAAGAAAAACTAATCGCAAAGCCAAACATTTTTCAGAAAATCGCGAAATATTTTTTTTTTTTGAAACAGCACATTTCCTATTTTAACATGTTCATTACATTTTATTTTCCTTCTCTTTGAAACGACTATTTCCAAAAAACACGATGCAAAACATTTCCCGATTGTTTTTCAAAAAACAAAAGCCGTTTTTTTCAATTGCCGATTTTTTCGAAAAAGTTCCGGCTTTTGGGTTTTCCGGATTTTGGGATTCCGAAATTGGGGCTCCATACTGTAGATGACCCCACCCCCCTAAAAAAGAATAAATAAAGAAAAATTTGCAGGTGCTCCTATGTATGTTAGGTTTATATTGTTATTCTGTTATTGTTAGATTTTGCATATACGCACATTAGGTTTTTATTATTGTTTTGTTATTTGCTAGGTCTTGTATATCCGTACGTTAGGTTTTTTTCTTAGATTTTGTATATAAGTATGTTAGGGTTTTATTGCTATTTTGTCATCGTTAGATTTTGTATGTACGTATGTTAGGTTTTTATTGCTATTTTGTCATTGTTAGATTTTGTATGTACGTATGTTAGGTTTTTATTGTTATTTTGCTATTGTTAGATTTTGTGTACGCGTACACGGGTTCGCCACACGTGATCAAATGTGTAACCACCGGTGGACACGTGGTTCCTGGAAGTAAAATAGAAATGCCCTCTAATGGGTAGGCGAGGCTCAACGTTTTAAAGCTGCAAAATAGATTCTTCATTAGTAACGTGCTCGATAATGCATTACGATAAAAACTAGAAGATTGTGAGATGATTTCAACAATTAAATTAATTTCTGACATGTAAAACTTTTTTTTACTGAACAACTAAAATAAACAATTAATTGATTTTACTTAGAGAAACTCCCCTTAAATTACCGCAGAATTTTATTTGCATAATCATGAAAAAAAGGATTGTCATTGTTGTGACCAGCAAAAGATGACAATATTATTGATATAACTTTATAAACTAAACTCAGTGGCGCGCCAGCCCTTTTGGGGGCCATGTCCTACTGTGCCTATCCCAGTTTTCGAGTCCGAGGGCCCTGGGGTGTAGAAGCGGAAGTTCCGGTCAAGTGGTGATATAACTTTATACAGGTATAACTTTGTACTTATTACATAAATTTCCACTGTGATATAACTTTATACAGTGGCAATTTATGTAATAGATATCTGTGGCGACGAAATTTTATATAAAGATCCCTGGCGTAACGAGGCATGCTTTACGTAGATGGTTAAGAGAGTCTAACATTAAAAATATCTATATATAAATATTGAAAAAGTTTCCATCAAGGCTAAAACTGTTTATTGTAATGGTAATGTTTGATGAACGTTGTATATCCATTCTCCAAAAGTGCTTATTGTAGGAGATTTGATGTAATGATAATCTCCTATAGCTTGCAGACCGATATGTTCTTCAGTATAAGTACTATAATGACTAATATAATACTTCAGTACAATAATGAAGTGAAAGTACAACAGCTTACTCAAAGTAACATAAACGTACGAAAGTATGCACATATGGTAATTTGTATAAAGGCAAAAGAAATACCATTTAGCAAGAAAAGGTTTTCCAACTAAAATACACTATAATCAAGCACTATTTATGGCCTTGTTTTTCTTATTTTGATAAAATTTCGTATTGCTGAATTTCATCAGATAATATAAAATGCTGTTGATGGGGAGGGTGTGGGGTGTAGGGAGGAAGCATGCCGAACGTACTGCCACGTAAAACTCTTTTTTATTGAATACTATATTTTGTGGCATTTATTACAAATATATAAATATGATGAGCAAACTATAATTGTTGCACTAAATCGGTCCTTAAGGAATCTGCTTTTATGAATGCAAGCAATTATTACCAGAGAGTTCGATCTTGAAAATGGGTTGTGGGGGGCAAATATTTTGTCCAATTCATGTATTTGAAAAGCAAATGCTTTCAGTCACAAATCAGTCCAACTTCTGAAAAAAATCCCTTCTTAGAATGCACTTAAGATGCATTTGTATCGAACATCACGTCTTCTTGCAGCGAGATTAAACTTCATTCTTCACCACACACAACAGCAATATTTCATTTTTTCCCTCTTCACCACAACAAAAAGCCGCGGAGTCTTTATTACCAACAACAACTCCAGCCTCAATGGCATTTTTTTTTTTTTTATTATTTTCACTCGTTGCCACAAAATCGAAATTACTTACAGAAGTAATCGATCGAGTTTAGCCTGTGTAGTATTCACGGCCAATTGAGTTAACACGGCGATTACTTTTGTTGAGGAGGAAAAAAATTAATCGATAGTAGCTGGCCTTCGACCAATTGAATCGGTATGTGATTATCTCCAAATGCAGCTTGCATGGTGCCATAATTACAGGCATTCTATTATTCTATACTCACTGTGTGGAAGAAGACTTCACATTGTAATACTGGACTAAGTCTTATCCTGGAAACAATTAACACTGTGTTTATGAATTAATCATAATCGTCCCATTTAGCGAAAATACATATTTTTTCAAATATGCATTTTGTAAAATGAAAAGTAATTGATATCTAAAAGATTAAATATAATTACGAAGTATTCGTTCTGTTGACTTGTTGATACGAATACAAAACCATGTTTAAAAATCTTTTTGTTGTATTTAACTTAAAATGATTTAGCATTTTTAATGTTCTGTTTCAACAAACCTGCCTCTTTCCATACTTAAAATATGGATATTTCACGCACGAATTCAAATTCTGATTAAAGGACAAGGTCAGAGCTTGAAAAATAAAACCACGACTAATGGTTTTGTAAAGCACAAATAATATGTGCTGTAACCTGCTCATTGTAATGATTGGTGTACGTGCTCTGCGCATCCTCAAAAAGTGCATTACAGGTAATATTATAGGTGATCTGTTGTAATGAAAATCGCCCGTAGGATGCCCAACGACACTTTCTTAACTCTGGCACCAACACCTAATGCAGGAGTCATTTAATAATAGTTAGTACTAAAGCAGGTTATTCAAAGCAACAAAAGCAAATTGGTGTTTTAGTACACAAAAAAAAATAATCTAAAATGTCTTTAACAACGTAGTTACAAACAAACCAACACAAAATATGCAGCTAGTATTATAGTTATGAAACACCACTAAGATATCACTTGCTTTACAAATATTTTACGAGCTTTGTATGAAAACAATCATTTAAATAAATAGCAAAACGAAAAGCTTTTAAAAGTTGAATCTAATTTTAACTTCGTCTTCACATCCTTTATATTATATGTATTGCTAAGACGAATAATGCTTAAAACCTTTTCTAATCACTAAAATTACTTACTCCCTACAATATGCATATCCATAACATTTGATTTAATTATATCCATACTATTTTGACACATAATTTTTTCTGCTATAGTGATTCAAATTACAGTTTAAATTAGCTTTACTTTTTAACAGTTGAAATTAGCAGTATTTTGTTTTGGGTAAACGGATCTACTTTTTATTCTGAACTGACGATCATAGGAAATTCAGAATTGAGGCACATCGAAGCAAGGGATGTAATCGACGAAATTGTTGATAACTGCAGAAGGTAATCTTAGATTTGTGTTGCGGTAAGAGATTTAAATGGTAGCCCCATTGACATTTAAACTAGACGTAGCAACCACGTTATCCTCTTCAACCACGTCACTCGCTAAGTCAATGAGTAGCCCCACTAACATTAACTAGACACCGCAAGTTGACGTAACGATGGCACACAGGCAAGAATCAGCCGGGCTCGTGCCTGATCTAAAAAGGCAATTTTTAAGCAGGACGTTTATTACATATGCACAGCTGATCATCAAGCCTTTCCAACCGTAGGAATAAACTCAGCTGATAAAAACGAAACGCGTTGGGCGAAGCCGATTGGAGGAAACTGGAACGTCGGCCTCACGTGATTTCTTGCACCTCAGTCACTTGTGAAAAACGAAACAATAATGTGGTAGCTACGTCTGCTTTTAAAGGTTTATGGATACCCCTAGAAGAGAGTGCTGCTATTTACATTAAGGCTGTGATATGATTTAAAATTAGCATATACTTCACTTGACTCTTTTTTTTTTTGTCCTTTTGCTACAATTTGCACCTGAGTGCATTAATTTGATCGGAACTCCAGTTTATAGCTAAGGTGGTTTATATAATGCCCTTCAAAGACGACAAAGTAAGTAGGACGAATCGTACACCCAAATTCCATACTTAAACAAGTTTATAATAAGTTTAAAAACATCTTCTGAAAATAATATTTATTTTAAGAAAATTTCACATAACAATATTAAATTGACCCTTCAGTAGAAAAAGGGCTGTTCAACAAACAATGTGAAATTAAAAATTATAATTAATAGTATTAATATATAAAATAATTATTAAATATATATTTTAAGATAATTACTGAACTACCAAAGATACTTAAACAAAAAGTAACATTTCATCGCTAAAACCCCCTAAATTTTAATGAGGTCACAGAGTGACCGTCCTTAAAGGTCTTGTATTAGATAAAACCTTTTTGTTTAGAATCGTTTTGTTAAAATCGAAACACAAATTATAAAACGCAAAACGGAACACAAATTATTGCCTGCAGAAGAAAAGAAATAAAAGCAACAAAAAAAAAAAAAATAAATAAATAAATAAATAAATAAAATAAAACAAGAAGACATTCAAAATTTTACAATTTTACAAAAGACATTTTACAATTAACTGACTATGAATTATTCGAAACTCTCTCGGGAATGGAATACATTAAATTAGATTTCTTAGTCGGTTTTGTCTAAGTAATAATTTGTATGTCTAAATGACTATGGCTAAAAGATCTAACTCAAACAGTTCATAATTCAAATAGTTAAGAGAAAGAACGAGATAAAATAGTAAAATTTAAACATAACGCTAAATATGTACATCAATTAACAAAACAATTCGCAATTACTAATTCTTCTACTAATTATTCTAACACTTCGCTTTTACTAATGCTATTTTCCAAATGAAAACCCAAATGATTTGCAATTCACGGTTACAACAATAAATAGTCACGTTTTGGTTGTTAATACTTCCTACGTGATCCCCATTATCTACAAATTGTAATGAAGATACAACAAGCATAAAATTAAGCTTTCAATATGAAATATTATCAAAAATACAAGAGGCATCCGATACATAATAAGATTAATTGTATTTCTAAGAATAAAAGTCTTTTGAAAGAAGCATTTAGAGTAACGTTAAATGCTTTATAGTGATCTATTATTTGAGCTACAGCAAATGGTGCTGAGCTTTATAAAGGATAATTTACTTATCCTCAACTCTTATTAGCGATCTCAAATTTGCATATCGAAGGATAAATTCAGGGTTGCGCTTGTGTCCGGAATAAACATAACCCTCACAACTAGCATTATTAGTAACATTAAACACGAGATCAACTAAGCTTTTCGCGATGTCTGCTAATGTAAACCAATGTGATCTAATTAGCAGCTTCATATGCTTTCTGTGAAATGCGGCTCCACGTAGGTCTCTGTTCATAATAAATGAAATATTATTCCAGATGTGTGTATTAGGATTTGACTAATATGCTTTAAATCTAGATTTGTAAATTGTGGAATGTAAATTGCATGCATAAACATGTTTGTTTATACCAATCCTTATTATGCTTTTTAGTCTTACACACGCGGGAATATGTATTGATAATTTTAAAAGGTTTGCAAGCATTTCGCTAGTACTACGTGTGATATAAATTACGATGTTGTTCAGCAACATGCAACTGATTATACAGATAGTTTATTAATGTTAATTATAAATGCACACCTACCTTTATTATACCTATAAGAATCATTAAAAATAAATTATCAATCTTTAAATGCTCGATTATGCATTATTTAAGAAATTAAGTACATGCATTAAATAGTCGATCATAGTTTTAACTATCAGGTTATAATAGAGGCAATTCATCCAGCGTCATAGGTCACGTGACAAATATGTAAGCGATGTAAACAAAGGAAGCTGTAGTATCGCTTTACTTCGAGTTCGCTTGTTTAACATTACGTTTTTGTTTGAATATTTTATTGAGCTATAAAAGATGTCATACTGTGTTGCATATGGGTCATGTATTTCATCTGAATGTTACGAGTGTTAAGAACTTGAGCTTCATAAGCATTGAAATCTATGAAACAAAAAAATAAATTACGATAAATAAACCAATAACAAAAACGTACCTTGCATTCGGTTGAAATCGTAACTTTTGCTGTGTAAGCTTCTTTCTTTTTCATTTCAGCTTTGACAGTAGCCGATATGTCAAAAAAATGCATTGTTTTTTGATGGTTCGAGGAAATAGATTTTAGAAACGAATTTTTCATTAAATAATAATGATCCTTTCTTTACTTTAGTAATCACGCTATTATTTCCAGTCAGTGCCGGAAACTGCTCGGCATATTTCATTATGGAAAAATTTGTAAAATCCGTTAAATACAACGGTTTATCAAAAATAGAATTAGCCATGGAGCGAAATAAATCCTAAATTATTACTAATTAAAACTTCTTTTATGAATTTAAACTAATATAATTAAAAACTAGGCCTAAATAAAGTTCTACGTTATTAAAAACTAAGACTAAATAAAATTCCACGTCATTAAAAACTAGGACTAAATAAAGTTCTACGTTATATAAAATTAACACTAAATAAAACACTGTAACTATTGTAATAATTAATAAATTTATTTTATAATGATTAAATCAAAGGTAAATTACTTGGTTTATAATCAGACAAAGCTATGAAACTAGTCTAATTTTAGGATAGCAAATTTTGCTTCGGAAACTCCACGTAGAACTCAATTAAAAATTTGGTAAACAAATCAGCTAGCATCTTTGTCACGTAACGCGATAAATTGCCTCCATTGGATTTTTATTCTTTATAATAACTGTGAAGTAGTGTCGATCACCGATTACGGCCGATTACTCGGCGCATCCCTCATGACCATATTAAATTACTTGTTTCTTTGAAAATCATTCAGTACCCTTCCGAAGTTTCTCTTTACCTTTTTCTTTACCTTTGGAATTTCTTCGATTCCTTTCATTTCTTATTCGTTCCATTCTTGATATCCTGCACGATCTTTAAAGTGCTGACATAAAAATTATAGGATTTATACTGACATAAAAATAATAAGAAGAACACTAACGTTGAGTAAGGTTTACCATATGAATTGATATCATAGTCACAGGTACATTTTTCACAAATAGAGATAATTGTGTCAAGTGCTGTGCACGCCTAATGCACCCAAAACTTACATTACCTTCATTGCACTCTTTTAATTGTGTTTGCTATTTTTTAGAGCTACCGCCCAACTTTGAAGACATAGGTCAATCATGAACCCATCACTTAGTTGAAGTTGGTTCCTCATAATTTGAACATATCGGGTCCCAATTCCCGAAGGAGTATTAAAATATATATTAGTTTGTCTGACATATCGTCTGGTAACATACTGTCATCACAACGTTTTCTTTAAGATTCTTTGATGTGTTAGCCCGTACAGTTTTTATTTGGACATGACGCATGGTATCATGAAACAATGATAAATTCAGTAAACAGGAAAAAATAGCAGCAAACATCACGAAAAAATAGTTGACTTGGTGCGCCTGCCCTGTGTCGAGTCGCGAACTAGCCCCATAATACGTTTGCTAATAAAATGGGAGATGTCATCTCCTAATGCAAACAATTCTAATGTATCACACATACAGGGTGGTCCCGAATTCATGGTACAAACTTTAAGGGTAGGACATTGTAACAATAAATTATTGTACAGGAATGTATGGTCGCAAGTGACGCGGTGAGGCGCAAACAAGGGAAACACTGATGGGCGGATTTACCTAAATGCCACGTTTGGGGCTCGATGGCGTGGTGGACCAGTTCCTTGGCCACCCCGATCTCCCGATTTATCGAGCCTGGATTACTTTTTATGGGGACATCTAAAGCATCTTGTTTATGAGACTCCACTTGACTCCGATGAGGATCTGGTTGCTCGCTTATCCGAAGCTGCTGCACGTGTGCGTGAAATACCAGGCATTTTTGAACGTGTACGCCAATCGCTCCACTGACGCTGTAACGCATGCATCGCGGCTGGTGGACGCAATTTTGAACAGTTATTGTAGACATTACACTTGGCAACAAGGCTTTCAATAAAAACTTTTGTTTTTAATTTTGCCTCTTATTTCCCCTGTTTACGCCACACCGCGTGACGTGCAACCATACATTCCTATACAATAAATTATTGCTACAATGTTCTGAACCTACCCTTAAAGTTTGTACCATGAAATCGGGACCAGCCTGTATAGCAGGTACGTGAATAATACACTTCGAAAAACTAACACAAGAGATACCGTAATTATTCTGATGAGTATTAGAATTAGTAAAAGAATGAAGTGGCAAAAAAACTTAACAATGCGAAAAGAGGAGAAATCGTCATAAACGTCTGGTGCGTGTAAGCAAGGCTACGAGACTACAATGGAAATAGGCAACAGGAAGAATAAAAATACCTTCTGACTGACAGCTTCATTTCTCCACAAACCGGCAAATTATTTGGTCTGCTTCAACTTACTTCCCCCCCCCCCCGGTAGCCAACTAGTCCATGTCTCCCCTACACTGTAAAAATTTTGCGTTTGTTTGCCACCATTTTTGATGTTATTGTACACGATTTTTGGTGTTCATTTGGCGTAAAAAATTATTCCTTTTTGATATATTTTGAATTTTTTTCATTTATCTGTAAAAAAAAATTGTTAACTCAGTTACATATCGAAATTTCATTACGATTGCTCATTTCTATGAAAATAGATTAAATGAGTAATCATAATATACTTTTATACAAATACAAAAGTGACGACCAGCAACAGGCTCAGGGCCCAGCTAGGCTGGTCCTAGTCAATTTAGCAGTTCCCAATGAACATCAAGAGATTTCTTAAACGTTTTTACCCCGCTGCAATTAACAGTCGCTTCTGGTAAACTATTCCAATTGCCTATAACCCTATTGAAGTAGTAATTTTTCCTAATTTCCAGATTAGCCTGAGATTTGAAAAGCTTAAAACAATGACCTCTGGTTCCACTATCAGCACATAGCTGCAGTCCATCAACATTTCCCATTTTAATGAATTTAAACAACTGAATCATGTCCCCTCTAACTCTCCTTTGCTCAAGACTATACATATTGAGCCTTTTAAGCCTAACCTCATAATCTAAGTCTGGAAGACCACTTACCAATCTAGTAGCCCTCCTTTGAACCCTTTCTAATAAGGTAATATCCTTTTTTAGGTACGGAGACCAAAACTGAACAGCATATTCCAAATGAGGTTTTGATGCATAAATGAGTTAAAGAACCTTGTATGATAAAAAAAAAAAAAAAAACATTCTGATATCTGTATTATTTTAGACAGACACTAAAAAGAATGGAGACAATTCAAGCAACGTCATTGGTCACGTGTCAGCGATAAAAGCAATGTAAACAAAGGAAGCCGTAGCATCGCTTTACGTCGAGTTCTACAAATCTAATTAAAAAGTTCTTTTACATTACATAAAATTAACACTTAATAAAACACTATAACTATTGTAATAATTAATAAATTTCTTTTATAATGATTAAATTTAATGTAAATACTGGGTTGTAGTGAAAAAAACGCTGTGAAAATATTATAATTAATTTTAAGGTAACTAATTTTGCCTAGCGAACTCCACGTAGAACTTAATTGAAAATCTTAATAAACAAAGAGCGGATATCACGTGACAACGATGATAGCTCATGAGTTCCTCACTCGGTGCGTTACCTCCATTTAAAATATATCAATATTAATGTAAAGTGAATAATTTTCAACTTTACACCAACTGAACACCCAAAAATGCAACTAAACGCAAAATTTGTACAGTGTACAACTTTTGCACTGTCAATAATTTTTGCATCCCCACTTATCTGCTGCGGGGAATTCGAAAAAGAAGGAGAATTTTGCATCATTTTGCGTAAGTGATCTAAAGTAAAGCTTTTTGTGCAAATAGTTAGGAAAAGTAATTGGGAAAAAGTTTGGTTAATTATATTGTTCTCAAAACATTTTTTAACATAGAAATTCGCTAACCAAATGTTTGCCATGCATAAATTTCACTGTATTTCAGCTACAGATAAAACCTACATAAATAACATATTTATAATTTATATTTTCATATACTGATTCTTCTTAGCGAAACGAAACTCGAATTGTTCCACAGCCATTTGAACGCCGTAATAAACAAGAGAAAAAGTTAATGAGTTTCAGATATTATTCTTAAAAGAGAACTGAGTATTTGCTTTAAATTGTCTAGCTGCAAAGAAATTCCTCTTTTCCTTTCTTTCGCTCTAGTTAATGAATTATGCAATTTAATTTTACGGCGGCTGAGCAATTCTTACATTTGTTCGCAATTATCAATATTAGTTAGAATATTTAAAAGAAATAAAACGAAAAGAACTGACATTTTAATAAAAATTTTGAGGGGAAAAACCGCGAAAGAATTGAATAAATTAATTTTATTTCTTGGAATTACATTTTCAGAGCATTGTCTTTTAATTATGAGGGAAACAGGAAAAAAATGGGATGTGTAATTTTTTTTTTCTGTATTGTTAAAAAGGAAACATGCCAGAAGACAAATAAATAAAAAGTGTAATATTAATTAAAGTTTATTTCCCACTTTTTATGTTGATCGGATTTGTACTGGATAACGCATCGTGTAAACAGCATAAAATCTTCGCACCGAGTGTTTTTATTTTTAAATATTTCCTTTATTCGTACATTTGCTTATTACAAATACCTGAAAACCTTCAAACTTACTTAGATTCAGTCATTTATTTTTTGCTTCTTATGAGTACACCCCCCCCCCTTTTTTTGTAGCACGGGCTATTAATAATTTTTTTCCTTCAACTTTTTTTTCATTTGACTATATTGTATTTTTTGCTATCATTGAAACTTTTTAAAGTTTAAATCTATGCTATACTTTGTTCTTGTTGTAATTTATATTCATTGTTTTCCTGTAACCAATGTTTAATTTAGTGTATTAATGTCTATTTTTCTTTTTTTTTCTGTTGAATATTTATTATTTGAAATTCATAGTATAGAAACCCTCAAGTTTAAAAACGAATAGATATGGAATTTAATGCGTTTTTACTATATTACCAGTAAAAATTAACGCTTTACCTTTGTCTTTGTTGAATGAATACTCAATTCAAATCTCATATTCAATTTAAGTTTTTGCTAATATCTTCTCTGCTTTACTGAAGCCTATGTTTAATTTGCTGCCTTAATGCAAAACATTTTGCCCTTTAAATATGTAAGATTTGAGATCTCATAGTATTGAAATCTTCAACTTCAAATCCGAGTAGAAATAAAGCATAATGAAGCGTATTTCCTTTTTTTTATTTTTATAATTTTAGTAAAAGTAAACTATTTTTTTCTTTGCAGGATAATTCACTATTCAAATAGTATTCAATTCAAAAGTGCCATAACTTTTTTCCTCTATTTTTTGTAGATTTGTGTAGCCGAAATAAATTGAGTAAAACTGTAATGTTAAATAAATGTTAAACTAAGTTAACACTGCCGATTGAAAATAAAATCTAAAACACATTTAAAATTTTAGACGCGTTCCAGTTTTACCCAAGTACATACAACAATAACGTAATAATAGAGATTTTTCCCAAAACTTTAAACATTGTATAAAGTTTATTTAATTTTTAAGAAAGAAAAAGAAAGACAAAGAAAAAAAAGAAAGGAAATGTACTGATATTTTTAGGTATATCTAAAATAGCATACCATTAGTTTTCTTGGATTATGTCATCTGATAAAGCATTAAACGATTATCTTCTGCCAACCCAAACGATTACGTTCAGTGGTTTTTTTCACTGGAAGTGTCAATATTTCTTTTATGTCATTATCTCTAAAATGTTTCTTTTTCAAATAGCATAAGAAAAAGAAAGTCGTTCGTTTAGTATTTCTTTCTGTTCAATATAACTTATTTTTAGACATTTATCATTACAATTTATAAGTACTAATTATAACGTTAACATTGTGTTATGATGAATTACATGCAAAAGTGGACATCTGTGGGAAACATATTTTTTTTTTAACAAGAATTACTTTCTTATGTTTTTTTGGGATACAGAAGCTATTTACAAGCACTCTTCCTACCCTCTTGTAAGAAAAAACTTTTACACAATAAACAATTTGGCTGTCAGTAGATGAATATTAGAAACCCGTTTTTATTTTATGTTGCGTCAGTTACTACACTAATTTTTGTATGCATAAATAATTAGCCTACCCCCAAAGAGTAACAAAAGTCTACATCTTTTAAAGCAGGGAGTACTTTTTCATTTAAATAAAAATTTCCTTGTCGCAAGTTCATAATTCACAGCTTTTTGAATTTGTTTCCTATTTTGCAAAACATATGTCTGTTTCATGTTGCGTCAGTTACTGTAATGATTTATAATTTTTTCTCATTATGAGTAGAATAACAAGGTTTCAAATAAGGTCGTACACTAATGTATTAATGTAGATATATAAGGCAGTAAAATAAACTATTTTATATTTAATACTTTAGTTATCCTAATTATTTAAAGTTAACTTTTTGCTTTCAAATGTTGCGTCAGGTACCGTAGAATGCACATTATACAGTACCCATATACAGGGCCGGCGCTAGGCTGAGGCGGTGAGGCGCCTGCCTCAGGGCGCGCCGTTCTTAGGGCCGCATTAACCATAAATATTGACTTCATCTTTATAAGTAAAAAGCAAGTTTTTATCTCAAAAAAATTAAAAACCGATATTACGTTTGTTTTTTCTGTGGTTTTAGGCCTCTGGACAGTTAAAAACCGATTTTTCTCATCCTTGTACCACCTTGTCGTGGTGGATGGGCTCTCTATACTATAAGAATGACACAACTTCCGAATGTTCTAACAATGATTTTTCTAAGTAATAAAACTATACTGTAATTGAACAGTAGAATTGGTTAACTCTCCAACTCAATGGCCGCCCCAGCTGGGCTTCAAAGTTAGTGGTAATCAAACCTATCTATTTTATGACGAGCAAAACACAATTTATTGTTTTTTCTCTTTTTCTGTTCTTTATTTTCCCTTATTCAGTCCATTCTGATCAGCGATTGCTTTCCTTCAGCTTTTTGAAAGTTAAAATATGTATTATTAAAGTTTGTATCGATCATTTTTAATCTATATTTCTTCATAATATATAGTAGGGGCGGGAAAAAGTTTTTTGCCTCAGGGCGCCATTCGTGCTAGCGCCGGCCCTGCCCATATATATATATATGTGTGTGTGTGTGTGTATTCATATATACAATATACATATATATATGCTGCTTATGATTCATTTATTTATATACATTTTTTTTTTCGGCAGTGGAATATTTGGCTTCCGTTTCACTTGCAGGATATTTGTTATAAAAATATTTGCGTTTTAGAGTTAGATATTGAAAGCTGCCCAATACTAAAACATGAGAACAATGTGAGTTTTTTTTCCTTGCTACAAAGACTGAAAAAATTATCAGTGCTTAGACGAGAAACTTTGAAAATGTTAATTCTTCTCAAAGAACTTTGAATCCAGATTGTCTACCAAAATTTCTGAAATAAAGGTTAAGACAAAAGTCATTTCGTAAAAAAGGCACAATAGGTTTAATGTTTAGGCTGAATGGTAGACCGTTCCGTTTATAAAAGTGGCACGTGTTTGCAGTCAAAAATGCTTGACAACTTAGAAGCAACCCTGATGGCCAGTCAAATTTTATCGTATCTAGAAAAAAGTAATAAAATTTTAGAATTTTGCCATGCTGTCAAATGGGCATTTATCGCAATGCGAAGTCAGATAGAGAATATAATGAACTTCTTACATTGTCTTATTTACAATTATATACATTAATTATTAAAATATCTAAAAATGAGACTCGTATATCTTTAAATAAAAACTCATTCCAAGAAGCAAAGTCAATTGAACAAAAACCTAAAAACAACACTCCGCTTCCAAAGCCATTAATCTAAGAAATTACATTTTGTGAAAGTATCAACTAAAAACAATCATCAGGAGTTAGTTTTTGCTTAGTAATACGGACATTTCTGGAGGGAAAAAATACGAGAACTATTTAGAGGAAAACATTTATTTTAAGTGCAGCTCAAATTACAAGCTATTTTGTGCCCCTGAAATAATGTCTGTACATTAAGGCATTAAATGGCTTAAGCTTATGACCCTTGAAGATAGCACTTTTACTTGAACACTAAAATTTGGTCCAGATTTCCTGAGTCATTGCAGTAAATAGAAGATAAAAGAGGTATTTCAGAAAATGGCTAAAAAATAAATAAATAAGTAAAAGTAATAAAGAAATAAATAAAAAAAAAACAAATTTAAATAACAAATAAAAATAAATAAATAAATAGTAATACTAATAATAATTATTATTATTACTGTTAATTCTAACAGTAGCGATGATATGTAGGTATGTAAAGTAGATAGAAAGATGTAAAAATAATTCAGAAAATGGACAAAAAACAAATTAACAAATAAATAAAAGTAATGAATAAACAAATAAAAATTATAAATAATAGATTGGTAGATAGCTATTGTGTAAGCTCAAAATACATTTTGCCCCTACATAAAATTTAAAATTAAAATATTTGAAAGTAAACACAGGAGTGGTAGATAAACGTTCTGAAAGATTTCTAAAACAGGTGGTGTTAAAAAGGCTATAAGTACTAGGGTGGGCCGAAAAAACCTTTTTTTTATTTCGAAGTTGTAATAGCGCGGAAAACTTGCGAATTGTATAGAAAAGAAAAATTTCAAAAAAATTATCAAAATCGGTTGACATCTTCCGGTCGCGCATAGGCCCTAAAGTTTGACAAACTATGAAAAAAGTCTCATTTTCACTATATTTTTAAAAATTTTTGAATTAGATGTTTTCGTAATGTAATAGTTTGTAACGTCTTTAAATAGAGCTTAAAAACGTTGTGTTTTAATTTGGTTTAGACCAGTTGATATCTTCCGGTCGCGCACAAGCCCCAAACTTAGCCAAAATATTGAAAATTTCACATTTTTAAGAGTTTTTTTTACTATCTTTAATATACTTCATTTTAACGTACTAGTTACAGCATTTTTAGTTTTGAACATAAAAAAATTGTATTTCATTATAGTGTGAATAAATTAAGAACTTCCGGTCGCCTAATGACCCCAATGCTATACGAGAACAGTACCCAAAAAAGTGTCTCTCAAATTCCTGCGCCCTCTCCCTCCAGCAGACATCTGCAAGTCGCTAGTTACACGATTGACATGCAGAACCAATCATTACATAAAGCATCACAGTAATGTCAAAAATATCTGTTAAATTTCAAACAAGAATAATTTATTAATTAATATTGTTAGAAGTAAAGGCTGTTCAACATCACAGTACAAAGAAAATCAAATTTGGTCAAAAAAGCAATTCAGTAGAACAAAGAATTTGTTTTTAAATGAAAAATTTGAGTAATTTGAATAACATTTAACAAAAATATGACATTCAGATTTAGTTTTCAACCTTGAGCTACAAATTTTTAATTGATACCTGCCACCATGAGTTTATAGCGCTGATGAGATCAACCATTAAATCCAGTTTTCTATTTTGCTTTTAGTTTCTAATTCAAGATTTTTTAAAAAAATATTTTAACTAATATACTACATATTTACCCCTGTCTCAACTTTTGCACTGGGATATTGAAATTTGTAGGGAATTGTTTTCAGGTGTTTTCTTAGCTTTTAAGCGGTCATTGTTCTTGGAGCTCCATAGCTTTCTTTGTGTATGCGGGATGGGAAGAGTATGCAATCGCTCTTAGGAGGGTATCCTGTTGATACCAAAATCAATTATAAAAATTATTTATCTATTTCAACATTCACAAATTAAATGTTTAAAATAATAAAGGAACATTGTGCACAATGAAACTGTAAAAAGTAATCGAACGTAATTAATGCATTTTAATGCTCATTTGTGCTTTAATTACATGCAATTACTTTTTACAGTTCGATTAAATGCTTACTATGAATTTAAATTTTTGTATGGTAAATGTCAGTGTTAAACTTCAAGTGAAAAGTATTTAAAAAATTAAGATTACTGGAAATACAGGGCATTTAATGTTACAAAAACAGTCAAAGAAATCTCAAATTTTGTGAGAAAAAATAAGAGCAACAAGAATTTGTTTTCAATGTTAAAAATTTGAGTACATTTGAAGAACAGTAAACAAACATCTGACAGCTTTTTTTATACCTCATTATCAGTTCGTGTGAAAAAATGCTACGGCTATTGCATTTAAATAATAATCATTTATCAAGTACCGTAAATGCGTAAAAATATAAAATGTTCAATATTTTGTCGAATTTTGGGGCTTATGCGCGACCGGAAGATATCAACTGGTCTAAACCAAATTAAAACACAACGTTTTTAAGCTCTATTTAAAGACGTTACAAACTATTACATTACAAAAACATATAATTCAAATTTTTTTTTAAAAATCGCAATAATGAGGGTTTTTTTTACATTTTGTCAAATTTCAGGGCCTATGCGCGACCGGAAGATGTCAACCGATTTTGATTTTTTTTTCTTTTTAAGTTTTCCGCGTTAGTACAACTTCGAAATAAAAAAAAAAAAAGTTTTTTTCGGCCCACCCTATTCTGCATGTCAGTCGTGTAACTAGCAACTTGCAGATCCCGTAACTGGGGCAGAGGGAGCAGGAATTTGAGAGACACTTTTTTGGGTAGTGTTCTCTTATATCATTGGGGTCATTGCGCGACCGGAAGTTCTTAATTTATTCACACCACAATAAAAATAATTTTCTTATGTTCAAAACTAAAACGCTGTAACTAGTACGTTAAAATGAAGTATATTAAAGATAGTAAAAAAAAAAACTCGTAAAAATGTGAAATTTTCAATATTTTGGCTAATTTTGGGGCTTGTGCGCAACCGGAAGATATCAACTTATCTAAACCAAATTAAAACACATTGTTTTTAAGCTCTATTTGAAGACGTTACAAACTATTACATTACGAAAACATCGAATTCAAAAATTTTAAAAAATATAGTGAAAAGGAGATTTTTTCATATTTTGTCAAACTTTAGGGTCTATGCGCGACCGGAAGATGTCAACCGATTTTGATAATTTTTTTTATATTTTTCTTTTCTATATAATTCGCAAGTTTTCCGCGCTATTACAACTTCGAAATTAAAAAAAAAAGGTTTTTTCGGCCCACCCTAATAAGTACTGTACCTATAGGTCACTAAATGTGTTTTTAAAAAGCGCTTTTGAAAGATGTTTTTAAAATTTAACTTAAAGAAAAATAGTTAAAAAAACTCACATTCTTTTCTTAAAACCTGCTTCAAATAAATAATTACAAAGTAGTTTTTCACAGCTATATGCATTGTAGTTGAAAATGTATATTCGGGGATAATCGGGGTTGATTAATCAAAAAATACTTCAATGATACAAATTATTTTTAAAGTAAAAGTCAATATTTTTAAATTATAAAAGCAATTCGGAAAAAAATGAATATCTCTGGGAATATCTCTAAATATTTATTTTACCTCTTTGTTCTTATCATTAAATAATTTTTATCCATTTCATGAAAATGATACATTTTTAATCTCTTGCGACTTTTGGTACCCAATTGGGTACATTTTAAAATACTGCTTAGTAACTACTGTTTGTGCAATTTGAAAGCTAAAACACTCAAATTGTTTTTCAAATCAATCAACAGATAGTTTACTTCGTTTAAAGCAAGGAAAACATGGAAATTGGGGATTAGTTATTATTTAAACTAGTTATAAATTTTTAAAAATTTTATTGTTATTTTGTTTCGTAATCATTTTTTAAATCAGAGAACCAAAAAATTGCGTCAAAATTGTTTGTGCTTAGTTCTGGGGTCTGAAGAGGTTAAAAGTATGTAATACATAATGACCTGCCCTTGACTACTGCCTGTATTTGTCATGACAACATATATGCATCATAAACAAACAATAATACAATCAGTCAACTTTCCTAAACAGGAATTTTTTTTTTGAAACTTTGGGGACACACTTTTTAGAGGATTTATTGGGGCTTGCAAAGTAGTCAGTTAGCTTCTACTTGTAAGAGAAATATAGGGGGCGGGCGGCAGAATTTAGAACGATAAGGAGCTAAATTAAGCCCTGTGTACAGAAACAGAGTTTTAGAGATTATTAAATGTATAAGTACATTGTATTAAGAACAATAAATAGAAAAATTGCGACAAAACCAATTTTGTTTTGAATGATGGTTCTCTTGGTTTCCCTTTGATTTCTTGTAGAGCGTTTTAACCCGGACGATCTAATTCTGATGCACTTAATAGGCTTATCTGTGGGAGACCACGAAGTGCTCCTATGGTCGTTGTGGGGAACTACAGTATTAACTGGAAACTGAACCACTAGGATATGATCGGAAGAAATGCAATGCGGATAGAACATCAATGCCCTTGGTTGGATCGAACCCGGGTCTCAAGACAAACGAGCAGTGCCCCACTGCCCATGCCACTAATGAGGCGAAATTAAGGTTATTTATTAAATTTTAGGTCTAATTGAAACATTTGGACCTATGGTTTAAACAAACATGTTATATAAGTCGTATGTACCATATTCCAACAATAATAATTAACCGTTCTATTCATCAGTTTCAACTTAAAACCTCCAAAGTTGACCACCTCTCTATGTTGACCGAAATTTTAAAGTTTGAATGGTCACAACGCATTTTCAATGGAGATTTACCTCTCTATGTTGACCACCTCCATAAGTTGTACAGTGACCACATTTTAGTAGGTAATTTGAAATTTTTTTTATAATTTACTCTCTAACTTGACCACTCATGTTGTCTTGATGAAAGTTACCTGAGGAACAAAAAGAGGACTCAAAAAAAATTGAATCATTTCTTTAAAAGAATTGCTGTACCTTCAGTAAAAATAAAAATGAGTAAGTGCTAAATTTTTCCTTAACAAATACTTAAAAAGTTTAATAAATAATCTCTAATATTGTACTAAATTTTTTCTAAAAATTCCCTAAGTTGACCCCCTCCGTATGTTGACCACTTAGTTACAGTTCTTTCGGTGGTCAACTTATGGAGGTTCTACTGTATTTGAAAAGTGTTATTGAATAATCCTAAAGTAAAAGTGAAGATGAACTGTATTTCTAACATGTTCAATAATTAAAACCAAATATTAATCTTTAAAGTACTACCATACTGACAGTGCATTTTATTTATGAAGATGTCAATGCATTCACAAGAGCTAGAGCACAATAATTAAATGGTGATTATTAGAGAAACGACAGATGCTATCACTCTTCCAGTCCGAACCCCTTATCTGAATCCAAGTGAACAGCCAAATATGGGAACTTTTCAACTCTCAGAAATCTCTCAAAATTGCTTCCCAACTCACGTATACCTCTTCACTATCCGATCACGCGCAGGTCAATACAATGATTTATTGCTCCAATCTGAGAGGTAGTGGCGACTGAGTCATAATATTTTTTATCCAACCCCACTGGGGGTAGGAAGAAGATATAAAGCCTGTTATTCAATTCCGAACCCACTTCTCTTCTCTTGTGAGGACTTAAATCCTCAACCATTTCTCAAGGACTTCTTGTGTAAGAAACGGAGAATGTCTCCACCTCTCTTATCTCTCTTAAACCTGGTCAGCAGTACTCCAATTGATTGATGTATAGAAATGTACTCAATGTGGGTTTTCAGATAGCTAGGTATAGTACATTTAAATATTTTGGGTAAATAATCAAGACATTTGCATAACTTACTGAGGGTTTTCTTTGTGTATTATTAGACCTGTAGAAAGAAATAATTCATTGGTTGATTATAGGAAAGAAATCAGTCAGTTGTTTTGTAGTTAAATTTTTTCTAATCCCCATTTCTTCAGTAAAGCGGTTTATTCTCCGTTGAAAAAAGTAAGCAGAGACAATTGTTAATTCAAGTTATTGACCTTCGAAAGTATCATGGTTGTCGTATTAAATGATATTTCTCAGAATATCAAAAATCAGAATATGCTTAAATATTCTTTTAAAATTATCCATTTATGAATTGTTAAAAAAAAAATTTCTGAAAGAATTTCCATGTAAGCACTAGCCCTTGAACTACAGTAAAAGTTTCAAAACGGTGCCATTGATTATACAGATGGAAGTGGTGTATCTTGGCATGTTTGTACCTTGAGCCACTTTGTCTGGTGGCGCTCACTACAATTAAAACATGGTAAGATTTATTTATGTTGTTGTCTTTGGCATCACATGATGATAGTACAGCTACTCTACATTGACAAAAAAACATTGTGATTGCAAACAATTACTAACTTCAAGATAGTAATTTTTTTTTGAAAGATAGTCAATCAAGACTCTTTTCAAAGATAGTCAGTCAAGATTCTTTTCAAAGATAGTCAGTCAAGATTCTTTTCAAAGATAGTCAGTCAAGATTCTTTTCAAAGATAGTCAGTCAAGATTCTGTTCGAAGATAGTCAGTCACGTTTCTTTTCAATGATAGTTAATCAAGATTATTTTCAAAGATAGTCAGTCGATCAAGATTCCTTTCAAGATAGTCAATTCCAGTCAAGATAGTCAATTCTCTCAAAGTAAGTTCTTTTCATTTTACTTCTATTGTACCTTAATGGTTACAGTATTGAATATAAGAATTATTGCAATAATAACGCAGTAACAATTTCTTTACCAATGTTTTATGGACTTTAGCGTTGCCTATTTTGAATAAGTTACACAGAAAACCTCATTTTGTTCTAATATACAAAGACGTGAACCTTGATGCAGCCCAAGGCACAACGTGATGTTTCAAACAGTTCAAATTACAGTCCCGTCATTCCAAATTTTTCCAGGGGAGAGGCGGGGTATATTCTCCTTGCATATTACATTATTTTTTAATTAAAAGCAAATTGCATACACATTTTAAAAAATAAATTACGTTTTAAAAGTCAGTGGGCATTTTCTTCTCCTGACCTCTTTAGCCCATTTGCATCTACCGGAAAAGTTGAAAATTCGTTCTTATCACGAAAATGCGCTTCGGTGATAAGAGCCTAAATAAAATGCGTGCACATATGGTTCTCGTGATAATGGCCAGGCTAAATACGCGGGAATTATTCTACGATGCAAAAGGGTTAATTGATGGGCCTATCAAACCACATCACCAGTATGTGCAATTTTACTTTAATAAGATGTAATGAGGGAAACCTAATGTATAGCATCATGTAAAGAATTATTAGAACTATTTTCAAAGAGAAATAAAATCAGCTTTTCATATTATAGAGTTTATTATCTAAATAGAAAAGTAACTGATTATATTTAATTTCTTATTCCAAAAAAAGTGGGGGGGGGGGAGGGGGAGAGGGAGAGATTCATTAAAAAGCAGATCTTTATAGAGTGGTGAGTAAAATTTTGTTAACACCAAATATACTATTCCTGGAAAGATGGTTCAATTATTCAGAAACAAAATGATTTTTTTTTCTTTTTTCTTTAATTTTGCATCAGCTTCTCATCGTTGTTAAATTTAGATTCAACAAGAAGTTCCGTCTAGAACTATACGAGCCTACTTTCCCGTATACACCGAATTCAAATTTATAATCTAGCTATCTCTCTCTCTGTCTTTATCGTTTAGCTTTAGTTCTTAATTGCTTCAAATATACCTTTTTCAACGGTTAATACACATTCATTCAATCATTATTTATTAAGGCATTCATGTATTTATTCACTCATTTATTCATTCATTCTTTTGCTTATTCATTTAATCATTCATTAATTAAAAAATATTCTTGAAAATCCCGATCAAAAAATTTCATAGGAAAATAGGCTCGTTAGTTCTGGATGAACTTTCTATTTGTACATGTTCTACGTCATAAGAGCTTTCCGATAAAGTTTTTTCTAAGCAAATCGGTCCGTTAGATCGGAAATTATATAGGATTGAAATTTCCCCGTATGCGGCATGTTAATTTTTTTTTTTTTTTTGAACTGTTCAAAAATGAACAAAAATTCTTCAAATCAATATTTCAAGCCAAGAAATTATTCCACTGAGCTTGTTCATGGGAACTTATATCTTGTACCCAGAGTTTACATAATTTGCTTCATTTTCACCCATAGGCGCTAATGTTAAAATTTTTTGAACTGTTCAAAATTGAACAAAAAATCGTTCAAATCAAAAAGTAAAATATGGAAGTTAGATGTACTCGCCGAGATCTTTCGAATTCAAAAAGGATTTTTCCAATCGTACAATTCGTTCAAAAGTTATTAGGGGGGGACAGACCGACAGACAGACAGACCGACCGACACGCTTTTTCCCCATCTCAAAACCCTACTTTCAAATTTTTTATTTTTCAATATTTATTTAATTACTTAACTTATTTTTGACTTTTCTTGATTTCTAATGATATTTTCACGATAATGCCTTCTTTCATGCTTTATTATTATTTTTTTTTACTTTTACGGGAAAGTAGGCTAAAAAGGGGTTTACCTGTCATCCTAAATCACTAATTTAAATTAGAATTGTGACATCCAATCAAACTACTTAAGTAACTGCAGCATCTTTATTCACCTTTATTCCATTGCTACGTCATAGGAAAGTCGTATCTTTCTTTGCAAAAATTAACAGCAGTTAAATTGTTTTCAGTAGAAAAGATTAAAATATCCAGATTTAACATATAAAAATATGTATATATATATATATATTGTATATATACATTAAAATCAATCGTTAAATGGTTTAATGACTTTGAAAAATCCAAATACTTTCATACTAATATCGATTAAATTTGTCTTTATTTAACTTTTTTCCAAGTCTCAGAAATCGATTTGATGAAGTTCTTTTTGTTTCCAGTTTTTGTTCATCAAAAAACTTTCATTTCATTTTAGAACTTATGAACTTCATTTCTTTGTAACTAATGAAAATTGCAATATTAATATCCCTTTCAATTTATTCTTCGATGATTTCGCTATTCTATTATTCTCCTGAGGTATAAAAATAGGTTGCAGGTTTAAAAAAACTGGATAACTAAATAAAAAGTCTTCTTTTTTTCATTTCACAGAAAAAAGTTAAAAAAAAAAAAACTGCACATGTGTATATAGATGAGACTTTGATTAAGATGATATCAGGAGAGTTGTTTTAAATTTAAAGAATCTTTCATTGTCTAAGTTTTGGGGGAAGAATGAAAGCTTTGAACTTTTGAACTATTACATTATTACAACAAATAGAGTCTTGATGTTGGTTTAAAATTAATGATGTATTTGAATTTTTTATCAACTAGTATTTTTAAGATTTTCCTACTTACACATTTCTTTACACATTGTAAAAAGTTTAAAGTGTAAAATCTTATAATCATTACAAGTAAACCCTTACTCAAATAAATACTACAAAAGTACTGGCAGACAAAAAAATGTGTTCCACTACAGCCTTACAGCGAAGTAGAAATTGGCCTTTGGTGTTCCATTTGTAGATTTTCTGCCTTCAAAGAATAAATTTCCTTTGTTCAAAATATAATTGGTCGAGCATTGCTACAAAGTAATATCAAACTTTTTTTTTTGTATATACATTACATATTCTCACCCTGTCGAACGTATTTTTCGCTTATGTTGCGCGATTATTTCGAAAAAATATTATTCAAAATGATTACTACATTAAAGGTAAAAATAACTCAAATGCATTCCGACATAATCTTAAAAGAGTATAAAACAAAGTCGCTTCCCGTGTCTGTACGCTGAGATCTTATAAACTACGCAACGGATTTTAATGCGGTTTTCATCAATAGACAGAGTGATTCAAGAGGACGAATCATAGACCCTTAGAAAATAATCCGACAGGTAGTTCTTTTTTATTTCAATTTTACGCAAATTTCCCAATAAATCCCCCAATATGGGGGTGACAAAAACGTTGCACATATTAATATAATATATCGATCGAAAGCGCAGTTTTTTTTTGTACAAGATGAAATTTGTTCGAAGTTTCTAAGTCAATAAAAACGCCGGTTATAAGCTTTTTAGTTCGATTTCTTAAGGCTTACCTTGACCCAAAAATAATAATTAGCAGTTTCCTCAACTCCAAGTGAATAGTGTTAACTATTTTAAAAAAATAAGTTTTATATTGAAATTAAGCTAAGTTAAATAAAGATGAAACAATAATAAAGCATATTTTCGATTTAAAGTTTTTCTCAAATTAGCAATAATTTTTAAATTCGAGATTGAACTTTATAAAAGTTCCCTCCCCCCGATTTTACGATTTCCTTGATTTAACTAATAGCATTTAAATAAATATCGCCTCGAAAAATTTATGGACGTATGGTTTATTCTAGACTTCAAATAACGTGGCGAATGATGACACGCTACAATTTGACTTTTTTAATTAGGCGATGGTGATAAACTGGCGATAAGGAATACTAACAAAACTGAGCATTCGTTTTTAGCCTACTTTCCCGTAAAAGTAAAAAAAATATATATTAAAGTATGAAAGAAGGCCCAATGTAACGAAGAAATATCGTTAAATATGAAGAGAAGTCAAAAATAAGTGAAGTAATTAAATAAAGATTGAAAAATAAAAAATTTGAAAGTAGGGTTTTGAGATGGGGAAAAAGTGTGTCGGTCGGTCTGTCGGTCTGTCTGTCTGTCGGTCTGTCCCCCCCTAATAACTTTTGAACGAATAGTCCGATTCGAAAAATTCTTTTTGCATTCGAAAGATCTCGGCAAGGACATCTCATTTCCATATTTTACTTTTTGATTTGAACAGTATTTCGTTCAATTTTGAACAGTTCAAAAAATTTTAACATTAGCGCCTATGGGCAAAAGTGAAGCAAATTATGTAAACTCTGGGCATAAGAGTCGAGTTCTTATGAACAAGATTACTAAAAAGTTCTCAAAGGAAAATATTTTTTGAGTTAAACAATTTTTGTTCATTTTTGAACAGTTCAAAAAAATTAACGGTACTTTTTCCTTTATCCCGGCGCAGGCGATAAAGTCGCCAATAATGATTCAGCGAACGCCAAACGGAATACCTCCACTGCTAACCTTTTGCGTGTTTTGTTGCCTTGGCGAGATTTGCGCCGGGATAAAGGAATTCATTTTGAAACAGTTCAAAAAAAGAAAAAGAGATTAACATTAGCGCCTACGGGGAAATTCAATCCTTTATAAATCATGATCTAACAGACCGATTTGCTTGGAACAAAATTTATCGGAAAGATGTTTGGCCGTAGAACATGTACAGATACGAAGTTCAACCAGAACGGAACGAGCCTATTTTCTTATGAAATTTTTTGATCGGGATTTTTAACGATATTTTCGAATGAATGAATGATTAAATGAATGAGTGATGGAATAAACGAATAAATGAGTGAATAAATCAGTGAATAAATAATAAAATAGATAAATGAATGTATGAAGTGAAAAATAAATAAATGAGTGAATAAATACATAAATGAGAAAAATGAATGAATAAATAAACGAATGACTGAATAAATGAAAGAATGAATGTGTGAGTGAATGAATATGTATTAACCGTTGAAAAAGGTATATTTAAAGTAATTAAGAACTAAACTTAAATGGGGAAGAGAGAGAGAGAGTGAGAGTTAGCTAGATTATAAATTTCAAGTTGGTGAATACGGGAAAGTAGGCTCGTATAGTTCTAGACGGAGCTTCTTGTTTATTTATGGTTTACAGTATCATTTAATTATAAATATTATCACCTACGATTTCATCTCTATGGTACAGCTAGCGAAGCTTTATTTCATTATGAAACGTATCCAGCGCTCTCCCGGCTGCGCCAATTGCGCAAAACTGCGCCAGAACGATTCTTCTGCTACATTCTGCTACAAAATGCGTTTTTTTCAGAAAATTTGCGCCAAATCGCGATTTTCGGGAAAAAAAAATCAAACCTTTTTAGATATGTTTTTTTCACCTTAAAGTCGACATCATTTGTTACATTTTTCCTTTAGTCAACTAATTTTTTAACTTTGAAGCGGTTTATTAATGAATATTAGCTCTACTCTCTCTTAAGAACATCAAATATGGATGAGAAAATTGAGCAGAATGAATGATGTATTACACGCTTGTAAATAATAAAACACAAAATTAAGTACTTACAATGCATTTATAAATTGGACTGTACAATGTAATTGATAATTGAGTTAACAATACTAAATAAAAAACATGTTCGTCAATTTTTAGGTAAGTTTGCAAACACCTTTGGAGCTATCTTGCGAAGCAAAGTTTTCCCATATAACTCAGTTTATTTCTCTCTTCTAGAGCCCTAAACAATAATAATCAGAGTAATAATTAAAAAATATTTTTAAAAACATAAGAGAAAAATGTTCCGCTTACATATTTACATTTCTCCTGAAAGCTATTGGTAAAACGAAGAAAAGTTGCACTATTTCTCCATTGAAATGTTTTTTTTCGTGTGATATATATGCATTAAAAAAAGAGTGTACCACAAGAAAATCCCGGTCGTATATATATATTTAAATAAAATTGAAACAAATATATAATTGCATGTATGAGACCAGTTAAATTTGTATGCAAGAACTAGTTTATATATTATTTTTATTCACTTTCAGTTTTTTGAAAGTAAACTATTTTAAGAAAAAATATATGTGCACTTATCAATATGACTTTTTTCTGCGTTACAAGGACGTATTTACTTTCATTGCAAATATGACGAAATCCTAAACTTTTGAAAAATATATACGACAAGTCTGGCTTTGTCAGAATCATTAAGGATTATCATAAAAAGTGCTGTTTTCAATTAATAGCAGGGTAAAAAACATTAAAGTGTATGTTCGCGAATTTTTAAAGCCTTAAATGAAAATTAAAAGTAATTGAGCGCGGATATGACATTAATAGAATTTTAGTTGTTATCCCATGTCCTCATTTATAATTAGGTAATTATAAAACTGTTTAGTTGAAGACTTATTGTATCAGTTTTCTTCAGTATTAAGTTCAATAATAATAATAAAAGTAAAACATTTAAAAAAGAAATAAATAATTTAAGTATATTGTTAAGACTGAATGCACACAAGCGTATGTTATGTTGTGTGTACACAAAACACAATTTTTTATACTATTATTTTAAGTGAGCTACATACTTTTTTTGTCCAAAATCTTCCAACTGTTATGTACACCGAAAACTATTTTTTTAATGCAGAAAAAAAATCTGAGTGTTTTTGTAAAGTTACGTAAGAACTAGTTTAAAATCAAATACTCAAGTTCTTAATATTTAGTTTCTCAATAATGCTTGTTTTCCAGCACCCTATACAACTACACAGAAAGAAGAAAGCACACCTTTTAAATCAAGTAAATACTAGTTCAAATATCAAATTTTTCGGCAACAGCTCACCAGTTAACTTCTTTAAAAATACTTTCTGTAAAAATACACAGCAAAAATATTCAAGGTGTGGTGCACGTTTACTGTGTACAAATTCCACCTCTAGCCCCAATACAAGCGGCATCTTGACCGAACGAAGGTATGAATTCAGAATAAAGTTTCTCAAGTTCTGAACTCATCTGCTTACCCCAATCTTTGACTTCCTATGCCAGAATAGTGATTCAGAGAACGTCTACATGACTCCGCTACTGTGGCAAGGTATTTTTATTTATTTATTACAATTATTATTAACTATTATTTATTTATTTGTCTTGAATATTTAATTGCTGCCAAATTACAAGATGAGCTAAAAGCATATTTGCATGCAATGTCCCGAAAGGCTTATGCTATATGTCTCCAGCTATATCTTTATTTATCTATGTCAGGCAATAGTCGACAGTATTATTTGATAGAGGATTGGATTGCAGTTGTTGAGCCAAACTGTCTTCAAATTGCTTTATCAGTTACAGTTTCTACCATCTCATTGTAGTTCGCAAAATAAACGCCGATGGGGTAAACACTTTGCCAGTGGGGTACGAAACGCAACTGCAGCCATACCGTATATAGCATCGAGGCCTTCACGGACTATCCCCCTGCAGAAGGGGATGCGACTGCAGCGTTATCCTCCATGTCTCCCCACAAACTCTCTGACAAACTGACAACCAGCACCAGCCATAGGCGCTGGGCTAGTAGAGCTTTGCCTACCTGCTTTACCGACCCGGGGCCATAGTCATGCTACAAAGCAAGCCTTACGTCACCCGGATCGGATAATGCTATTTTAGTCGCCTCTTACGACACGCATAGCTAAGTATTTTTAAGAAATGTTGTTTGTTTTTTCTTATGACTTATATTTTAATCCGTTAAACTTTGAATTTTAATGGCAACAGTTGTCTTCTTCTTTTACTTCAGTATTGGTGAGCTCCAAATTCAAGTAATCTTCAGAAACTTATGTTTATTTTAATTCAAAATTATGCTCTTTTGTGCACTTGTTGGCGTTTCATAATCCTGCTAATGCTTGCTTACAGATATTAAAATTTTTGTCGAGATTCTGTATGAACCTGCTGGGACTATTCAGTATAGAAAAATGATGCGAATACAGAAATTACAACATTCACATTAGCGCTAGGTTACACACGGATAGAAGATCAATTTGACTGAGACTGTTAGAATCCATTAATGGTATTTCTACATGTTGGCACCCCAGCCGCGCACGTCCCAGAATGCTCGAGCCCCAAATCGAAACTTCCCGCAAATATGACAGAATATCTCATTTGGTGGATGTAAATTTGGCAGCAACTCATAGATATATATTCTAGTTTTGTCAATGTAGTGACTCGGTGTTACCAAACATCAAGACATTTACTTATTATTGGTAACTTGTAAGGTTTATAAGTATTGGCTATCAAAATACTTTAAGTACATTGCTATTATACGCATTGTTGTTGTATGAGGAGAGTAAGTGTGATGAAAAGTATAATTAAGAATTTTGCTACGAAGGGTAGAAAAACGCTGCTTTCATGTCTTTATGAGAGAGAACTTGGTGGAACCCAACAAGAATAAAGAATAATTTCTTTGTGGATTAACCTTGAAATGCATTCATTTGTTCAATATCTTACAATGTAATTCACCCAATTTAGTCACTCGATTTCAATTTATGTTTTCATTACGAGGGTCATTCTTAATGTTAACTATGATAACTACTCTATTTACTCGTTTTCCTAATGTTTTCCTTTAATTTCCTACCATCATTCGAACTGATACTGACTAATTTAGGAAGTACAAGTATAGTATTGTCCGATGTGGTGTTGTCGTGGTAAGGCGAGGGACTTGTCCTGCCCAGGTCATAGGATTGAGCTTGGCAGTGTCGGTGGATATTCAAGTTGCAGTAAATCGTTGGCGCTTATGTCGTATGGTTATGCGGCGTATAAAAGATCCCTTGAGTAGACACTTGTCTTATATGCTCTCGGCTAAATTAAATTCCTGGTGCAATTTCACATCAACAGAGTCCTTGTGCTCGTCCTTCCAGGGGGAGAAACTGGACGTCAAAATTCTCATGCGGCAACGGTACCACATTCATTGTGGTGCCGCTGAAAGATATTTTACCAATATCGGTAACGCACATTTCTGAAATTGGCCGAAGTCAGCATCAGCCCATTAGAAAAAGAAAGTATATTTTTGTAATAATATTATAACTAAAGTAATGAACGTAAAGTTTTTATTGAATATTCAATTATACACCCTAGCTCCTTACAACTGGATTCCTTAAACCATTTTTTACCTTAAGAAGCAACAAAGACTTTCGATTTTCCTTCCTTATTCCTACGAGTCAATATTGAATTCTCACCTCTGACTATAAATCAACTCGGATTCGAATTCTAGTGTTTGACGACACCGCAGCTACGGGTGCGAGATAAAAAACGAAAAGAATACCAATTCGAGTCTTGTGCCGGCATATGCAAACATTTCTGTATCAGATGCAAGGATTCCAAGTATTCTTATTTCAGATATCGACAAGCTTTCAAGATGTGAAAAGAAAAAAAATGGGAAATGTTTTATTGCAAAACTTTAAAAGAAAAAGAAAATTAAAAATGTGAATGTGTCTTATTATAATACAAATGTAGCAGTATTTGATTACATTACCTATCATTTTTGACTATCACTTATCTTTTTCCTATCATCATTGTTCTCATCAATTTGCTTTGCCACATAACTTAGATTTAATAGGTTTAAGTAATTGCACAGTCTCCTCTCTTCTCCCTGTTCATGGAAGAATCGATAAAAGACGATAATTTTGTATTAAAAAAATACTATGCCCAACAATTAAAAGATAAAACAGTTCCTTTTTGCGAGCAGTCAATAATTAAAACTGAAATTCCTTCTTTTTATATTCTTGAAAATGTCTGTCTCCCGGCGAAACAGTAAATTCTACCTGTGGTTTACGAGCACTGTTAAAGTTTGTACTTAAAAATAAAGAATATGCATTATTTTTTGAGATTTTACTCGCTTGGAGTAGCTCTAAGTAAAGAAGTCGCAAAAATGCAAGTACTCATTATCTGCTGGTATACATTTATTTAATGCCTCACATACTCGTTTTTGAAGCAATTGTACTTTAAAAAAATGAGTATGTTCGGCTTCTCACTTTTGAGTAGATTTATTTAACAGTGTATGTTCTGACACGATTAAAATTTTAATTGCATTTTGGAACAGTGTAAAATTAGCTTACAGTGGCGCAGGAAATCGTGTGGTCCATTTAAGCTCGAAATAAAGCTCCCAATCAAATTTGAGAAGTAAAAATTCAACTTGTAAAAAAGTATCATTAAAATGTTCCTGATTGTTTTTATTTAAATTTTGAAAGCTTTAAGATTCACTATTCTTAGGTAATACATTCCCACTGAGAAATTTCTTGCTAAGCCACTGGTTTCATAATTTTTTTTTACAATGTATTTATTTGGAAATTAATTTATTTTTATTGCATTAGTTGAACTTCTTGCTGCTAAAAGATGATTTTCAAAAAAATATTGTGAATGTTGCATTAATTTGATAATCAGATCTTATTTTTACAACTCTAGTTTAATATTGTCACCCTATTAAAATTGATTGAGTAATATAATTCGTTATGCCTGAAAAATTTATCAACTGTCTTTGTTATAAAGCAGCGGTTCCCAAATTGTGGTACGCGTACCACTAATGGTACGTGAAGCCTCTCCAGGTGGTACGCGTGCAGGTCAAAAAATGAAGAGAATGACTGGACTTAAAAGCATTCCGTTCTTTTCTGTTCTGATGGTGCTCGGACAATTACAGGAACACACGGAAAAGTTTTTCTCAAAATGAAATATATTTTATACACAGCTTTATTTTAATAAATGCTCTCCTCTGACTTAATGACTCTCAAAAATTGTATAATATATATTACCTAGTCGCCCTAGTATTTTTCTATAATCCATTAGTATTCTATGGTATATAGTAAAGCTATATTTGCACTGGTACGCAAATGGTTTGCAAGAAAAATGGTGGTGCGAGAAAATAAAAGATTTGGAACCGCTGTTATAAAGCATTATTATCATGAAAATAAAATTTAAGTAAAGTATAATTGCTATTAGAGACGAAAATTCTTATTTATTTTTTGCGCTTTGATTTTAATGCGTATACTTAGTTATTTATACTGCTTTGTGGCAACATCCACTTCGAGTACTTTATCTCTCCGTCAAGTTTTATATACATAAATAAGAGAAGAAAACGTTTCATTTCGTAAAGTAGCACTGGTTATAAGGTTCAGACATTTTACCTTGCACCATTTTCAATTTTAAAGTGTATTCAGTCCTTTCTCTCAAAAGTCAATATTGAATCCGAACTTTTGACACCATAAATCAAACTGGATTGGGAGGCTGCTGTTTGACGACACTTCTGGTTTAAGTTTGGAATCAAAAACAGAAAGAACACTATTTGTAGAAACGTTTTTCTGCGTCGGAAATTCAATGAAAAGATATCGACTTATATCGAAGATTTTAAGCGCAGTAGAGTAACCAAAAGATAGGTTTAATTCATAATTGTATACTTTGAAAAATCTAACAAATGCTACATTTAGGTTTTTATTTTTTATTTTTTATGGGGCTGCGCATGGTCACTAACCTTTGCAGACCTAGTGCATTCCCTGGAAACCAGCATCCATTCTTTGAAGTAACAACACACTCGGCGGAGGTCATTACCACTTGTGAATTTTGACACTCAGTTTCCCTATTGATGGGTTCACCGGAGCTCTGCATTAGGAATTCTATTTAGCCGAGAATATACAAGCCAAACAGATACTCAAGGAATCGTTAACATGTGGCACAATCATACGACATGGGTGCTGAAAATTTTCGGCATCTGGAAAATCTACCGACTTGGGCCAGGTTTGCTCCTGCGAATTTGGAAGCACGAAGCCAGTGCCTTACCAACTGTGTAAATAATTGTATTAGGGTTGAGTTGAATGCAATATGACATTAGAAATAAAATTATTAATAGTAATAATAATACCTAGGAGAAAAGGCTTGTATATTTTTTTTCGTTTAAATTTTTTTCCTCCACCTTTTTTAAGTATACACTAATGACATCTAATTCTGAAGTATATTTTTTTTTGTTATTACATCCAAGTATAATGTCAAAAGATAGTTGAAATTTTCACGGTTGAAACGAACTCAAAACAAGAATAATTCTGTCAACTAAATCATAGGAAAAGCACTTTGAACATAAGAATGAATGGAAAAAAGTTATTCTCACTTCTTAAATTTGCATACAAGAAACATAGCTTTATGTTCAGCTTTACACATGACACCTTCTGTAAAACATTTTGAAACAAAATATTCCGATAAAAAGGAAATCGTGTTGAGTTGTTTTCTGTTTAATTACTTTTGTTACGTCATAGAGAATGAAATACTAATATAAAGCTACAAGATAAACGCAATTACTGCTTCAAATAAATGAAACGCACTAAAATGTTTACAGTTAGATATATAAAATGAATTTACGTATACTATAAAAAGGGGGCATCACATCTCATACTTTTAAATAAAATGACCCATCAGAGGCGAAAATAGGTATTTTTCCTTTGTACAATTGCGTGAATTTTTTCTATGTAGTTTAAATTATAATTAAACTACATAGTAAACTACATAACTCAAATTATAATTTCGTTTTGCAACAAAATGGAACAAAATTTTCCACGTAAATGCGGTAAACCTGTTGCTTGAAACTAACTAAAACGTTTTGAGTGGTGGTGTAAAGTAAGAAATATTTTCTTAAAAAGTAGTAACTGAATAATAATAATAATTACTATAATAACTAACACAATCATGTAGGTGATATTTCATTTATATCGTATACGCAAATACGAGTTTTGCCCCAAAACTGCATGTATGAAGCGAAAATAGATTATTTCGGTATTTTCAACACAATTCAGTATTTGCTGTAAATTGAGAATGGTAAAAAAAAAAAAAATCCTTAAAGGACGCTTAAATTATGCTGTCTACATGAAAATTTACCAGTAGTTTAATATCGTTTACGAGTTCTTTTAATTCCTTCCTAAGTTTATATTTGATTTTTGAAATCGTTATACATATTTTCTTTTAGATACATTTACGTAAATAAATAGTTTTCCTTGGGGACTGGGATGTCCCTATACTGACAACGTTAAATTTAACAACTTTATGTTCCTGTTTCTTAGCAACCATGGATGATAGATAGTTGCAGTTTGTTTTGTTTGTAAGGTTACCTTATCCTGTACAAAATAAGTTGTATACATTTTGACTTTTGAAAATTTTTTATTAGTATTTTTTTTTTGTAAAACCTTAGAATTTGTTTAATTTTTTAGTATTCTTAATATCCTACATGTAATTTCAAAATGTTTTATTGTAATTTTACAACTCAAATTGTGCCCAATGTTATTAGTAACAAAACAAAAAAAATATATATTGACATCTTGTAGGGTTCTTGAGAAACAGGTGATAAAAAAACACGGTTTTTTTTGTTTTTTTTTTTTTAAATCACGTTTAATAACTACAGTACTATAAAAAGTAGAAGTACTTCACAGCTCACTAACGAAACGTAAACAATAACATAACTAAATAAACTGGGGTGAAATAATAAACAAACAGTCATCTGTTGTTTCTGATTTTCAAGTTTACAGTATTTCCAACCACACACAACAAAAATAGTAAAACTAAGTTAAAACTAACTAAATAAGTTACAAAAAAAAAAACCTTTGCACGTTATTACTAAAACCTCAATAACTCTTATAATGCTTCACAGAAAATTATAATCTATAGCCTAAATTAATGATTAAAATACACAGAATTAAAAAAATGTAAAAAACTAAAAATTGCTATTTTTGACCCTAAGGGTCATCCCAGTCCCCTTTAAAGTACAATTTGTGCATTAAACTATTTCATAATTATGCAGAACTACCTATTTATAAAGATGCCGTTATATATGTATTTTTTCCAAATAACGTCTTTAGTCCTTTGGAAATTTTAATTTTCTCTTTTGTTTATTTTTTTTAAATAAAATATTCTCACGATAAAGATAATTCAATGTAAACTGTTATTAGATGCATCCAGGAATAAAGAAGCCAGGATTAAGCGTTTAAATAAGCGTTGTCCCTGTAAGCAATGTCGATATAACTAAATTACGTTGTATTTATATGAAGTGCTAGTTGAAGCATGAGCTCTTCTATACGTCAGAGAATGCATCATTAAAAAAACCATCGTTGTTTCTTTAAAAATATAGTCTGACATTAACGATCGTATCGTTCGAAGTAAAAATAAATGTATTTCAACTATTGTTCCTTAGCATTATATCACCCAAAACTACAAACGGCATTTTTTTAGTGAAGACAAAAAGAACAGAAAGCCAACTTTTCAATATATTTCGGACAACTTCAGGACTTAAAATAAATTGAAAAGGACCACTTCAATGCAACCAGAACATAAAAATGGCTGTATAAATCCAGGAAAAACTAGCAAATGCAGTTTAGAAAACGAAGGCCTTTCCCTAAATAAAATAGGGACAAAATATAATCGACTTTTTCCAAACTCTTCTTGAATGCCTTCAATTCCGTTTTCCTCTTACAATTATTTCACTCCTAAGGAAAATTTTCCTTTTCTTCCTTACACTAGAGGCATTCGAAACGTAAGAAAGTTCGAGTACACCCCTGTACTTCTTACAGAGAAGTAGTAATCGATTGGTTTAGGCTTAGAATGCTTTTATATTTTTTCTTTTTTTTTTTACATTGACAAACAAAAAGCCCATGGTTTCTTTTTTAGAAATAGAGGAAAAAGAAGAGTATATGTTTTCTTTTAACTCCTTTTTTTTCTTTTGAAAAAAAGAAATTCGTATTTGATATTTCCGAAAGGAGAAAAAGAACGACAGAATTGATTTTATGTGGGGTTTTATATATTTATTTCAATGTTGTTGACTCGTGCAATAAAATAAATCATTCGAGCTTTTCATTGTATTTGGTTATAATAAATATACATCTTTTGCACAAAATATGACAAATTTTTGCCATATTTTGTACAAAATATATTTTGTTTGGGGTTCTTTATTTGTCAATTTCTAAGATTTTGCTATTCATTTTTGAATGAGTAGAGCTATGTTCAACTCTCTAGTAAAATGCTTTTTTTAACGCTCAAATTTAATTCAAGATTTAGCACAAATGATATTAACACTGCATTTACCAGACCAATCATTTTGACTGTTTCGAAGCTTCCCTTTTGCATAATTTGTTACTAATTATAGCGCAACTTTCAATTGCATTGGCTTTTCCTAATATAGGGTAAGTACGACAAGCTCATGTGACTGAAAGTTTTATTATAATTAATAGCAACTTGGTGTTAAACGAAGGTTAAGATATTTTTGAAAATGGCCTGGTAAATCTAGTGTTAAAAACTGGAATGGAACAAACTTAATTTAGGAGCTAGTATGATAGATTAACATCTAGGATGAATGATTAAGATCTAGTATGAATGGATAGTTAGATAATTTAGTTTTACTCATACAAATCTCATAAGAATGAGGGTCTATTGAAGCCCACAGAAGCATAGGAGTATACGTGGCAAAATTGAAAATTTGGAGATAACTAGTGCAAAGATAGGATAAAGAACAATTCCTCTTGGGGTAATAAGATGTTTGTGGTAACCCCGACAGGTTCTGTCAGAAATGGTTTAGAAACACTTATCAGTGAGCTGTCAATCAAAGTAAAAGAGGTACTGTATCGAAATTATTTCTTATTTAACAGACAATTGTACTGATCTGTACACATTTTATTGTATTATTTGTGTGGTTTACGAGGGGAGCTTCCATTGCAATTTGGGCGTTTAGAATGAGGGCGTTTCGTTACATTGATACCCCAGTGCAACTAAATCTTAATAATTTATTTTTACACGATTTTAATATTGTTATTGTTGGTTTTCATTATTTGAATCCTAATTTAAATTCATCAGTACCTGGAATCGTCCTGTTTCGGAAGAAAAATTTAAATTTTATTTTCAGGTATAAATACTAAAATAATCATTCAAATTTCTAAATTTCCAAAATCATTCCACAGTTAGAGATAATGGTTATAGCAAAAGTACTTTCGTGAATTTTGAGTACGAAATAATTTTATTTTCGTTCACTTATTTTTTTTTCTCCAAAATCGCAAGCATTTAAAGCTATTGTGTGTGTATATATATACGTTACCTCTCGACAGACTGCCGAAGATTCCTTAAACTCAACAGCTTACAGCATTCAATTGTTCTTCTCTTCGTCTTAGATTCATAAGCCATTTACGAAATGATTGATATAACATGCTTAGAATAGATGAATATTTACAAATGCCGTCTTCGTAGGGCACTGTTTGCTGAAGCGCAGTTTGATACGTGTTACACTTAATGCAGAAGTTCTCCAAGAGACGCCCAGATTTAGCTTTCACGTCCCTTCTGTGGATCTTAGCCAATCAGAAGCCAGAGAAAAGTTTTGGCTCGTGTCAGAGTTTATACACTTAAAAAGGATTCAATAGGTTTTAGCTCCCATTTTGAGGTAATTTTGTTAAAAATCCTAACGGAGTTTAATAATAAGCAATAAAATAAGAAATAAATAAAAATGCATTTAAATTATTACAAACATCACACACACACACACATATATATATATTTCAATAGACACAAAATTTTAAACATTACCTTGACTTGGAGAAGTTTTGAAACCATGACAGTGTAATTCTTTCAATGAAACAATGCATTCTTCCAATAAAATCTTCGGACCTTGTTAAATTGCTAAGCCACATTTTCGGTTTTTTTCTGTATCTCTTAACTTTCGGAAACGGTCGTCTCATATCTTTGGCTACCCATGATGCTACATGACATTCATATGCACTGTCTGGTTAAACTTAACCGCAATTAAGAAATTTCATATGAGGAGATGATGGATCAACGTTGTATAAACGTGTCAGAGTATGCATTTTACTTTTAAAAAAATCGAAAACGTTAAAGCATAAACTAGCATTTAAAAAAAACCACCTGCTATTCAAAATATGAAATTAAGGAATGTACGCACATCCCACAAAGGCCACTTTGCACTGTTAGAAATTTCATCATGAAATTAAGCTTAAATAACCGGCATCAGTCTATCTATCTAATTCACTGTTAAATTTACGGTTTGGAACATTTTTCTATCTTTACGGGAGCTAAACCATTTCCAATCAGCTTGGTTAAAAAGCCGTAAATACAAACGTTTACGGTTTTATAACCATTTAAAAATGGTTCCAAAACAAAATTTTTACTGTTTTTGAACTATTTCGAGGGATAGAATCTCCGAGGCATAGAAACCGAAAACGAAACGTGAGGGAATCGAGCCCGGGTGTATGATATACCAACCTTGCACTCTAGTCATTCGGCCATCTACACCACGCCGTTTATTTATCAATAAATCTTCTTTTCCAACAGGCAAACTGTCTTAAAATTGAAATTTCAGTTTTTGATTGGATCCAAAGTCATTTTTCGTCAAAATTTACTGTATATTGACGAAAAGTATTTTATTTGCTGCAAAAATTAAAGTACAAACAAGCTTCAGCAGCTCAAATTATGGGTTCGCTCATTCGCAAACAGTTCGGGAATCCGATGTCTCCCATTTTTGATTTAGGTGTGTATGTATTTCTATTTAGTAACGACTGCTTAAGCCACTTCTTTTTCTTCTTTTTTTATATACACATGCAGATTTGAACTGATAAATCTTTATTCATATTTTAACAACAACGTACTACCCGTAAGGTTTCGCAACCAAGATGGTTGCCCGATTCTTATTGAGCGCTTGAAAATTACAGTTAGTTAAACGTTCTTTAGGATAAACAGAGAATAAACGATTTTTTTCGCAATCAGCGGTTTGATTACCGTCTTTTTAATGGTTATTCAACTGTTGTAATTAATGATGGTAAAATAACAATAAAATAAATGATTATTTTACTATTTTCTTACGGAAATTTTTAACAGTGCGCATTTATAAGCTGATACCATTTTCATTGTAACTCGGAAACACGGGTATGAAACAATTTCTTTTTCTCGCAAAAGGTAAACTGCGTATCTTTTCAGTATATTTATATATATATATATATATAAATCATATATCGATAGCACATTTGTCCCTTATTTTGAGGAAAAATGTAACGTGATTATATTACTGCGAGTTATTCAAAACGATAGTATAAAACATAGTGCAAATCAAACAAAGCGGAACATGGAAGCTATGTGAATACATTTCTGTACTGATAATATTGTTCCTCTCAAATAATATCCAGGACAAAATACATACATATATATAAATATATATATATTATATATATATATATATATATATATATAACATTGAAAACTAAATAACTTTTTTAGACGTTTTTGAAATATAGTATTTTTTATATGTCCCCCAGCCCGGGACACTAACGCAGGAAAGATTATGTAATGTGAACTAAAAATAGTAACGAATAGCAATATCAAAGCATCATCGCGTGGCATGTAGCTCGAGAAGGTATAAAAAGCTCTCGCAAGCTTTTCGAGCGGGAATTCATGATGTAAATATTCTTGTAGAAATGTTGATGTTGGTGTTCGTCTTTGTGTTGTTTTGAATGTGTATTTCCTATGATGAAACTGAAATAAACCAATGATTAAATGGACTCTGGTCACGACTGTTTTCTACGATGGCTTCATAGACGGACATCCGATAAAATGAAACGATGTAACCGTGATGTTACACACACACACACACACATATATATATATATTTATTTAATTAAAGGAGTTGTAAAGACTTTAACTTCATGGTTATAAGAAAATCCTACATAATAAACATTTTAATTCTTAAAGTAAAATTTAATATAAATCCAAATGAACTCCATGATTTATCCTTGTGCAAACATTACTATCTATTCATTTGTGAATATAGTTTTAAAATATAAAATTAAGAGTTTTCTTTAGGCAATTATATTTAAATAAACAAAATTTTAAAAATCGGTCGGTGGTTTTGTGTATAAAAGTTCAATACGCTAGTTTAGTGTACGAATAATTCAATGATTGAAGTAACAGTTTTGACATAAAGATTGTGCATGAAATAATTATAGTTTTAGTTTCAGAGATGGCAATGAATAGATATTAATGGCTTTTTTTCCCATTAAGAGTTAAATGAGTTTTATCAATCATAATTGTTTGAACATGTAAGACAGGTGGTTTTTTGTAAAAATGAAATTTAATTCCAAAGACTGCTATTTCGGTATCAATTGAATTATTAAAAACAGAAGAAGAAAATAAATAAAGTGAAGAAGAAGAAAGGAACTCGAAACTACAGCTAAAAGTCCTTTTAATAACTGCACTTATTCACCCAAGTGATTTTAACATTCCTTTCAAGATAGTCATAGCACAAATTAAATAAAGGAAATTCCCAGTAAAGAATTTTAAAAGCCAATTTTCTATCTTTCTGTCTCTTTTTATTTATTTATTTATGCATTCATTTTTCTAACAAAATTGAAGAAGTACTTTATAGCTCTCCTTCCAATCTTAAAAGCACAATTTCGTGTTTATAGTGCTGGAAGAGGTATGACAAATGCTGTCTGAACTTGCTTTAAATGTGGATCCTGAACAATTTGCACTTGATGCTGCTTTTTATTAGTGTTACAGCAACAGGTGGCTGAAGACCAGCTTGACAGATAAGGTCGCGAGGTTATCTTAAGACAAGATAATTTTTTCACTATCCGCATTCATTCAGTTTATGTGTAGCATAAGCACTTTAGATGTATTCGAATGATAAAAACAGAAACAATTAAGAAAATCAGATTGAATCTATATTTTTATTTTAGTATTCTTTTCCCTCTGATGGTTTCGATTTTGGCATTCAGATGAATAGTTGAAACTTTGCGATAAATGTCAAGGACACTTGAATGATAAAAGTTTTTGATGCGCTAGTGCATGAGATTTTTGAACAAATGTATTTTTCAAAGGCTAACAAGTGAGCATCACGTGCTTGCTCCTCGAGACACAAAATTTACCATAAACTGACAAGCTAAAAGAATCTGTTAATGACTAAATAAATTAATTTTATTCACAAATCATGAAACAAGTTATTCAACAGTTGCAAGATGTTTCAATATAATCATTATTTATTATAATTGGGAAAATATCATTGACCTATGAGAGAAAAAAAAAGCTTTGGCCATTACGTTTGAAAGTTTTTGATTGAGGCAGCGTAGTCATTGATAGGATCAGAGATAGCAATACAATAATGATTGTAAACATTAATAACTTCTTTTAAAGATATTTTCATATCCTTTTTAGTTAGTTGTAAAAAAAGTGAGTTTTCAAAATAGTAAAATGTAATACTGTGCTTTAGATTAGGTAATTATATTTGGTATTTAAGGAATCCAAAGTTTCCAAAAGTTGAATGTGAACGTTAAATCGTGTGAATATTTTTAAATTAAGGTAGTTAAATTGCTACAACAAAGTCATAAAGTGAAACAAATGCGATTGACAACGGCTTAGGAATAATTTAAACTTTGCTGATGATTCTATCGGTAGAACATTTGTTTTTTTCCCTTTGATATTTCTTATTTTAAATCGTTTTTAACAACCGGTATTGGTATCGTTCTTTAAACAGTTCTTTGCATTAAATTTCTTTTTGTCACTCTTTCGTTATATTGTTCCTTATGTGAAACTATTCATTTTTCATTATGTACAGTCATTTTTTAATCAATAATTCCTTATATCGTTCCCTTAATTGCTCTTCAGTGAAGTATTTTAACTTTTGCATCAATAGTTTTTTTATCTTTTTATCGCAGTCGTTCTTTAAATGAATTCATATAGTATTTTCTTTATAAAACATCTGGTGTCACACGACTTCCTTGCACGATTATTAAATAATTCATATTTTCAGCAACTAAACAAATCAGTGCGTATGCTTATGTACGTGGGTTAGAAGGGGTTTTTTTTTTTTTTTTTTAATTAAAGCAACAACATTTTTTAAATTGTTTTTAAACGCTAATGTGCTTTTGGAGAATGACTTTTGTGTCGAACTTTATGAGTGTCAGGAGCTTTAATGATTAATATATTTTTACTTTTTCATTTCATGTTTCACGATTTATATTTTTCATATAATTTTAAAGTTTTAAGAAACCATTTTTTCGTTTGAATTTTTATTAAGTAAAGTTATCATGAACAACGCTCAATCAACTAACTCCCGTAATATTTTACGTAATAACCAGTAGAAATGAGACTAAAGAGTAAGTAAAAATCAGACACACATTTGCATGAGACGACTAAATTGCATTCTAAGAACTATCTATTTGCCCTATGGCACTCAATTCTCGAAATTCAAGCGACATCAGCGGAATATGTCGGGTAGGGACAATGCCATTTTTCAACAGGTTTACCGATTATAGCCGAGTTACGTTCAAAGTGTGCAGCTGCTTGGTATATACCATTCATCATTCTATAATACAGAAGGCTTTGACCGAACCTGTCGAGAAGTTACGGTTAAGGTTTTCATTAAGCCGCGCCGTTTTGTCGTTAATTGCAGAGCAAATTCGTTTGGCGTGGTGTTGGAATGCTCTTTAATTTCTGAATCGCAGCACGAGACTTTTTTTCAAATTTTGAGATGCTACAATGTATTTAATTATAACGCACGACGGGATATTTTGTTTCAAACGATTTTCGCACCGAAGTCACTTTTGAAATTGATGAATTCCTCTGAAAATTAATTTAAATTATTTCAAATTTTCATTAATATGCCACTGAATTTCGGCCCCTCTATGCAAAAAACAAATCAGAACGTGTATTTCACAATCGGCTGGATTTTCAATTGCTTACCTCACAAACAGTGCATCGGTTTGTTTAAGCCAGAAGCATTCCGAATTGGTTGACTTGGGTCGGTGGACTAATTTATTCACTAAACAAAAGAGGGAAAAAATGAGCATTTGTCTTAGTTTCGCTTCATGATCTTCAGAGTGCTACTTATAATGAAATTTGTCAAGCTTTTAAATCCTTACAAGAGCAAAAGGAAAATGTTTCCTTTTTATTTTCTTTCTCAGTGTTTCAGGACTGAAGCAATTTAGACACTGATATATGTATTGCGGCTAAAAAGTGAGTCAAACCAGATGGCTTGGAAACTTCAATTTCGATTGAGTTTTTCTCCAAGTTAGGTCGATAAATTTAAACAACAAGACATTGTGAGAGGATTGCCCTTAAAATCGATTCTAACTTAGTTAACATCAAGATGGGAGTTTCTGGAATTTATCAAAGTTCCAACTTCAAAAAACAACCATTCGAACGCGAATTTAGAGCCACACATAATTTTCTGTCCCATTTCTTTTTATTTATTCTCTTATGAATAATAAAATCAAATTCCATTTCAGCGATGTTGAGATTTCATTTATTATTTTTTCATTTTCCGGAATACACAATTGCTAATACATCCATACAGAAAGATCACCCATAATTGTAATTACTTAATTGCAACATTACATTATACAATATTGTTCATAAGAATATTGTTAAATATTACCATATTACAAAATTGCTATTTCTCGGGCTAAGCTTCTATGGAAAAATTCAAAAAAAAAAAAAGAAGAAGAAGAAGGGAAGCGAGAGCTCCCCTTTCTTAACCCTCCATTGCACCTCACGGGTAAAACATGCACCCAAGTACGAAAATACTCGTGCTCAAATACTTTGCAAATATCCTAAATGACAACTCTATAGCAATATATATTGACTGTATTGTTTTTTCTCCTCTTTTTTAAAAAATCTTTCCAAAGAATTAAGAACATGAAACTTTAACGTCTGAGAATAGCCACGGAATATCTTTTGATTGAAAAAATAAAGTACATAGAAAGGGTAAATTAGATTGTAATTAATTTTTCTTATATAAGGCACAAATTTTGAGACTTTTACATCGATTATTTTTTTTTTGCCTTTTATCTTTCTGAAAATGATTAAATCTCATTCGGATATGGAACAACAGTGTTTTTAGAATAGTTTGACTTCTATTGAATCACGATTCGAAGATGATTTGGAAGAAGGTACAGATTATACTTTTTTGTAGAATGACAAACACTTTGAGCAGCGTTCTGATCACTACTCGAAATCGGAACGAGAGGCCTATGAAATGTTCGAATAAGATTCTGATAACAAACTACACTAATGCCAAACCACACTCTCTTATTAACTTGCATTATTCAGGGTGGGTCAGAAGAAATGATCCGGTTTTGAAGGGCTATAAAAAAAACTAATGCAGTTTGAGAATTAAAACCGTTTTTATTTTTATCTGTATATAATCCCTTTTTTACATTAAGTTTTGAATACCAGTTCAACAATATGGTGGCCTTCAGCAGCAAGTTACGCTGATGCAGTCTCTTTCTGACGTTTTATGAAACTTTCTGCACATTTCAAAGGACGCGGCGGATATTTCCTCGATATTTCGGTGCTTCAGCTCTTCTAAAGTTTGGGGGTGATGTTTCCAAACTTTCTTCTTCAAATAATCCTACAGAAAAAGCTTCCGCTAGAGACCGTAACATTACGCAGAATATTGAAATGCACACGAAGAGCTCGAGTTCTCTGTGTGGAAGAAGAGACTGCATCAGTGCATTGCCGCTGAAGGCCGCCCTCTTGCTGAAGTGGTATTCAAAACTTAATCTAAAAAAATAGGAGTATATACAGATCAAAATTTAAAAAAATTAAGTCTGAAACTGTATTAGTTTTTTTTATAACCCTTTAAAACCGGGTCATTATTTCTGACCCATCCTGTATATGACTCATTATGAAATCATTATACTTAAAAGAAATGTAATGTGCGTTGCAATGCAGCAAAAAAGACATAATGCAATATATTTATAGAAAACGTAATAAAGTTGTAAATGTAAATCTTTTGAAATTACTTTTTAAATTATTATGTAGCAGTAGACATATTTTCTCTAATGTGATTTTTATAAAATCTTATGTTTTTTGTACAGTCGACGCTCGATATAACGACCACCTGCGTCCCACAGAAAAAGTTCTTTATAACTAGTGGTCGCTATAAGAGGTAGAATTTTCTTTAAAACATGTACATGCATCATGCACATTCAGTAGTTCCATTAAAATTAGTAATTAAAAAAAATCCAACTAAATGCTGAAATTATTTTTAATAATTGGAATTTTAAAAAATATATCAGTGCAAAATATTATAACAAAATATTAACAGATTATAAAGTAGAAATTATAGGGAAAAAAGTACATTCACACATTTGGAAGCAAAGCTTCTGAGCTGACATGACACCTAGTATGGTCGCTGTATTGGATTAGACGATTCAGAAAGGTCACTGTACCGAAAGCAAATTATCATAGGGATTAAGTTGGGACTTTTACCACTGGTCGTTATAATGGAATGGTCTTTATAATGTGTGGTCGTTATAAGGAGCGCTGACTGTATTTATGATTTGTATTTTTAGAATTAGTTAAAATAAGCTCTTTTAATTACTTCTAAAGTACAAAACAAAACGTAAATGCAGAAGGATTAAATAGCAGATTTTTATGCAAATTACATGATTTATTTTTTTCTTACATTTTACCTAACAGTAATGAACGTGTTTCAGTGCTTGAAAACTCAAGAAAAAGTAATTATAACTACTAAGAAATACACACATTTTCTTAACTTCTTCGTTTATATGAAGTTTTATACCGTAACATGCACTATATGAAATAGCTTTCATTATACACTTGCGTTTGCATTTAAGAGCACATGCATATATTGTAAAATAAAAGCATAATTTTAGTTTTATCCAGCTTTAAAGCTTATTGGTATCACCATATCATACTTAATTACGAAATAAATGCTAGAAGATGATTTGAACTTAAACCCAATATGTGCCTTACAATTTTTGACCCATGCCGCGTTAAACGTTCACAGATAGAAATTTGTTAATGATAAGTAAATTCTTGGTCTTACTAAACGCAGTTATACATTTCAAAAATCGTTCAGGAGTACGATTTTTATCAATTTCAAATATTCGCGGTACGAGGTACTTTCTTTAAAACTATCAGCTTCTGGAAATTGTTTCCTCAAGTTTCATTAAACTAATTACGAACTTCAAGTCAAGCATTAACAATGAGATACGAACAATAGAAATCGAGATATTTGCTATTTTCAATTACTAAAACTGCTTCTAAAGACGAAAGGCAGTAATAACTACCGGCAAAGCAAAGAAGTAACTTTCTTGTCTGCGAAATTCGATACAGTCCCTGAATTAAATATTAACATCCGCTTGCCATATTCGCGGCAATCTTTATTAAAGTCTTTGAAGATGGTAATCAGATTATATTTTTCCAATGTTGCCGACAATATTTTAGTTAAAGAACTCTGCTCGGGAATGACTCGTTCCAATTCTTTGAGAAACCGAATTTCTCTCAGGAATCGATTCTCCGAAGCACGTGGAATTAAATGCGTGACGTTTAGAATGCCGAAGCAAAGTTACGATAATTAGCCCGAGAAGAAAACGTCCCTTTGTGAAGGCGTCTTAATTTGGCACCGTCGGAGATTCGATTGGGCTGAGATTGCGGTGCGAAAGAGAAGAGCTTGGATGGAATATATTTTGATTCAGTTTGCTCGCCAGGGGCTTCCAGAAACTGCGGAATACCAAACAAGAATCAGTTATCGTTTGATATTTTGCGCCTGTTCTCTTATTAGAAGCGGCTGCTGTTTTGAATCGGCCTCAAATGCACTTAGAGCTCAGTAAAGATCAGAGTTAAACATTCTTTTATTGTTTTTGCACCATTTTGAATGCCATTTTGAAACGATACTTGCTTTTGAGTATCGCTAGCGTTGAAGATTTACATGAAATTGGATACACCTCTGTCCAAAGAGGTAACTCCAATGACCCGGCTCACGCTTAAAAAATAATACAGAAAGATAAATATAAATTAATGACTTTCTAAAAATATTCTAAATTCCTTCAACATAATGCAACTTATCTCAATTATGAAAGGCCTAATGACTTTTTTTAGGCTGAAATTTTAACAAGCTGAATTCTTTTGCCCTGCCTCTCCTGATCTAGCAACTTATTCTTTCTTTTTAAAAGTTATACACATTCCCTTCTATATAGTGTTTACTTTGCAGCTGGCAATATTGGTAACCTCAAGGCTTCTTTTAACTTAAATGTTTAATTACAGTTAAAATTGTTGCTGGATCAATTTGCATTTGAGGTTCTTTAAAAGGACACAAGTCAGTTTTTGTTTCTTTGGAGATCGATTTTTTTTGATAAAGTCCAATATTTTGGTGTAGCATTGTGTTGTTATGTATGGTTTTTAAGAAAACACTTATTTATGAAAGGCCTGACGTTTAAAGTTTTTTTATGTCCGGTTTGAAATTTGAGAAACTTCACTAACGCCATTTCTAAAATAAAAAGAATTTGTTTCAAATTGGGGCATAATACAAACATAGTCTACATCAGCATGCGTACATCAGTACATGTATGAAAGAGCCAATACTAGTAAAATATTGACATCATCCCATGCCTCGGAAAAATTTCAAGTAGCTAAAGGATAAGAATCATAAGACATTCTTTATTTGTCCATGCTATTACTTTCTGAAAAGTCTGAAATCTTTAGTGAACTGTTGCACTTAAATGTGTGTGTGTAAAAAATGTATGCATAATAACATGTATTTACCTATATAAATTAATTTGAATGTAGTAACATTTCTTTGGTTCGCAGATGTTGGTTGGTGCAGCGATCAAAGGTTTGTATTCAAACTTCTGAGCCTGAATTTTTTCTGTACGCAGATACGCAGTTTATTTTTAAATTCAGAAGCTTTACTGGACAAAATTAGAATATTTATGACATTAATTTCATCAAGAAATTTAAATATATTTCCTTTTTTTTGAACTTGATAAACTAGGTTTTCAGTAATATACTATTTAGTTACTAATTTTCACAAATTTCAAATAGTTGGTTAAAATGCAATCCAAAGCAATGTGTTACTAATGTTCTGTAACTTTGAATAATCTGGTTACTTTGCATTCAGTTAATGCTATTTGTTTAATATTTGGATCAATTGAAATTTTCGAGAAAATGGTCAAAAGAAAGACGAACAAATGCACACGTAATTTATAATTTTGTACATTAATTTTGGATCTTCAGCTCTTATAATCAACACTGTTATGCACATGATAAGCATTCCATTTCTGATACCCACTGGACCACATAGCGTTTTCAACGAAAGTAGCACATCTTAGGTACACGAGAAGAATGTGTAAGATGTAATACATAACAGACATATGTATTCACACCGGCGTAATACAGACACTACATAATAAACATCGTGCATTGTTATTTTGTAACTAATTGCACGACTGTGTGTGATTTTATCACTTTGTTTGTAATGCAGTCAATCGTTACTGTTAATATGTTGAGTGCATATGCACTATTGTTAGTTTCTCGTGTATCTAAAAAAATGCTGAAGTAACTCATATAAAAAAAAAGTAATAAAGTGCAAATGTACTGCTATTTGTAAACTCATTTTGACAACTCTCTCATTTTTCACACTTAGAATTCTTAGTCTTCGATAGTTTGCTTCAAAAAAATTCCATTAATAAAATTTTGTTTGTTAGCATGTTACACACACACACATATGCGCTCATATATATATATATATATATAGAGAGAGAGAGAGAGAGAGAGCTAGAGAGAGTGGAGAGAGAGATAAAGATAGAGAGAGAAAGATAGAGTGAGAGGGAGAGAAAAAGATAGAGTGAGGGAGAGAGAGAAAGATAGTGAGGGGGAAGAGAGAAAGAAAGTGAGGGGGAGAGAGATGGATGGATCCGGAAATAGAGATCGAGGATTAAATTTCACGTCTTAAATTAAATATTACTATTCATTTGCTTTACTATTCTTGCAAAAATCGTTATTGAATTCATTGCCGAGATGCTAATATAATTAGATTTTTCCAATCTTTTCAACAGAGATTTTTGTCCAGAGCTTGATGCCCAGAGATTCATCCTGATTCCTCAGAGCCCATACCCTACAAGGAATCGATTATCGAAATAACATCTAATTCTTAAACGAGTGACGTTTATATTCTCCAAGCAAAGTTACGATAATTAAACAGCAAAGAAAACGTCTCTCTGTGAAAGCGTCTTAATTTGGCGCCGACGAAAGCTTTGATTCGCTAAAAGTGTAGCACTAATGGGAGAAGAAGCCTGTTGGAGGCATTTAGAATTCAGGTTGCTCTCTTGGGGTCTTTGAACGCCTTCGAATATCACATTTGAATCGTTTCATGTTCGATGCTCTAAATCAACCCTGTTATTAGGAAGCGGGAAGTATTATTTCCCATCTGTCTTCATTCTTTTGGAATAAAACGCTGCATGAATTGCGAATAATCTTCTTGAATTTCTTATGAGAATTTAAATGGTGTTAAATTTTTTAAGGAGGTGATATTTTATGAAAAATCGAAGAGCCGTAGAAACATGATTACAAAGCTCTCCGACAGAGCACTTAAGTGTTTGGGTGGAGTTCAAATTACATCTTCCTTTTATGATATTTAAATTGTTTTGACCTATAAACTTTTTTCATTTAGGTATTTAGATATTAGTTTCGCGAGCATAAAATATATTTATATTTTGTTCATTCAAATAAGATTGTGAGTCCTAATACTTGTAATGAATGGTTTCTTAATTTGACTTTGTACTTCACAATGATAAATTGTTTTTCAAAATATGCTTCTGAAACAAAGGTTTCCTTTTTTTTTGTTTCAATAAAATAAAAAAAATATACAAGATGATTCTTTACTAATATGTTACCTTTTGAGATCTAATAAAACTCCAAGAAACAAAATATTGGCTAATGGATTATATGGGCGGAAACAGGGAATGCCGGTTATAAAACGCTCTACATACACGCTACGTGATTTAACCCACTATCACTCATAAACAGAGCTTTAAATGAGATCAAAATATTTTTCTTAAGCGTATATGCTTTTATATTACGCCTTGGATTCGATATATAGAGGGAAGGATACGTACTTCAGGATTTATAATTTTATTTATGAAGAAAATTTCAAAAACAACGATCGAATGGTAGTTTAACTACAATCTACAATGTGATACAAACCGGAAAAAGAGAAGAACGAAATATGAAAACAGTGCTTCAGTTAGGAAGAAAATTATCAATAACTTTTACCGTCAACTAAAAAAACAATTAAAATAGGAATTTTTTTACATAAATGAAGGAATAGCATAAGTAATATAATTCATAGAAAAATGACAAATTAGGCGTAACAACAAGCACATGTACATTGCAGAAACATCAGACCGCAAACTCAGTTTCAAAAGCTGTTGGAAATTTTTATCTCTGGGACTAATAGTTTTCTAATCATCAAAGCATCCAGTGTTGACTGAAAAATTCAATTGATGTAAATATCTGATTCACTGAACCTGCTCATCACCGAAGTGTGAGGGAGGGAAAAAAAGAACTATTTAATGCTCCTAAAATTCCACCCTAAATCATGTGCGAAAAAAATTCTTTTTTCAAAAGGTATCACTCCCACTTTTTTTTTACGAGCCTTATATGACGGTTGTGATATTTTAATATCATGTGAAGACGGATGCATGCTTATAGCATCAACGAAATAAAAGAATAACAGCACCCTCATGATATATTTTAACTAAAAGGGAACGTGGATAAACTCTGAATTGGGAAATTCAAAATGAATATATAAGTGATTGATTAGTGACATATGGCTATTAATTAATGATTCTTACATTCATTTTAAGGTCTCGTATCTCATGAATAACATTTGTCACTAAGCAAAAAAACAGATAAATATTGCAGCCTTTTAAGAAAAAATATCGCTATTTAAAGTAGAAACCCCATATAAGGGTCAGGGAGAAGAGAGCGCTAAATAAGTTCTTAATGAATGTGCGAGCAAATATTTATTATTGATATTTTAATTTATATTTAGTTCATCAACTATAACGTTCAAGATGGCACTGCTGCTGTATATATATAATTGTGAAATTATACTTTAGTCAGTTCAACAGTAAATTGTAGTTAAGTTTGCTTGGGTTGGTGTTTGTCACTTATGAACGTTTTGAAGTTACTCAGTATTCGGGTTTACTATTAAAGCATTTAATTTTGCGTACAATGAACGTATTTTCCAGAAATTTAAATATTCGCTGTTGTCTGCGATACGATCCCCTCTCCCCTACTGTTGTTAATTAAACAACTGTTAAATCGTGCTGAATTTACAAGTTTTTTGCCTTAACAACGTCCGGCACACTGTAAACAATTTCAGTTCCATCTTTCACCAACAAAAATGGTGAAATTTAGCTTTTAACCAACATTTGGTACTAAAGATGAACCATTATAATGGTTCTAGTTTCATACTCATGGTGACACTAGATGAAACCACACCATTATAACGGCTCGACTTAGTACCAAATGTTGGTTCAGCTAAATTTATTAATTTTTTTTTTTTTTGGTGAAAGGTTGAACTAGAATTTTTTACAGTGTATAAGTAAGTTTAGTAGTTTTCTTATATTCGTTTTTTATTACGACTTAGTACCAAATGTGTCGACAGGGTGGCGTAGTGGTAAGGCAGCAGGCCTCGTACGCCCAAGATCGCGGGTTCAAACCTGACCCAAGTCGGTGGATTTTCAAGATGCAGAAAATCGTCTGCGCACATGTCGTATGATTATGCGGCATGTAAAAGATCCCTTGAGTAGACATTTGGCTTGGATGCTCTCGGCTAAATTAAATTCCTAGTGCATATTGCATCAATGAGAGCTCAGATACCGCCATCTAGTGGTAACTGAACGTCAAAATTCTCATGCGGCGAAGGTACCACACTCATTGTAGTGTCGCTGAAAGAGATGGTACCAATTACTGGGGAACGCACTAGGTCTGCAATGGTTGAGGACCAATACCGCAGGCCCATTGGAAAGAAAAAGAAAAAAAAGTACCAAATGTTGGTTTAGTTAAATTTCACCATTTTTTTTTTTTTTTTTTGATGAAAGGTTGAACTAGAATTTTTTATAGTGTATAAGTAAGTTTAGTAGTTTTCTTATATTAGTTTTTTTATTACGACTTAGTATCAAATGTTGGTTTAGCTAAATTTCACCATTTTTTTTTTTTTTTTTTTTGTGAAAGTTGAACTAGACTTTTTTGCAGTGAATATATAGTTATTCCTTCCCTCTAAAACTTGCTTTCTTTTGCCCTGAAACACCTGTGACCGAACAAAAACGTATCGCTCTACCTGGGTGCTCACATGTCATGTGGTTATAAAATTATTTTAATGAATGCAACAAAAGCATTGGTTAAAAATAAAATAAATAATAATAATAATTTAAAAAATCTAACTAAGCAACAGAATATATATATATATATTTTTCACCAAAACTAATGTACTACATTTCATGAATTTTAAAAACATATATTCAGTGCTTTGTGCTAATATGTCTGAGTGTTTATTGGGAGTAAATAATTTTTCATAATGTTTAAAATAATTTTTCCCAGAAGTAACTACAGACGGTTCTTAGTCATTCAATTATATCTCTTTTTTTTCTTTGAAAAATAATTAAACAAGAGAGAGATAGAGAGAATAATGAGTATTTGAGTCGAAAATAAATTGATTATATACAATTTTAAAACAACACTACTTTTGCTGTATTTCATTAAAATAGTGTAAACAAAAATTAATAAATATATAATAATATTATTGTCAAATTCTTCATTTAAGTACCACAGCTGACTATTAAACTTAAACTCTTTCTCATTAGAAGAACGATTTAACATAATAACAACATTCATCTAAAACCGGCTTTCGTTCATAATTGTTCTTCAAATATGGTTGGTTATTAGTGCTGTAATTGAGAAACAGTGAGAAGAAAAAAAAATCTCACGCGGCGAAGAATATAATCACTTGGTACATCCCTAACGACCTCCGGACTAGAACACCTCAACTCAACTCCCTCATCCACCCACTTGAACTGGGCGTGAGTCGGAAATAGCTCGAAAATTTGAATTTTTCACCCCAATTCTGCAGAGAGTCTGAAATTACAGGCGTTTTCACGCGTCCAGGCGTCGCTAATAGTCCTTAGGGCAAAATTTTCGTCTCCTTCAGTTGTAATTTGAGCCAGCTATTAAATCGCCATTTCTTGGACACCCCATCTTTAAAGTACCTTGACTTCACTTCCAGTCTATTTTGGAAGTTTTATTTTCGCAAATGGTCCATCCTGTGTCCGAAGCTACGTAATTTCTATCCCCCCCCCCTTTTTTTTCTAAAAGTTAATAGGGCGTTACTTTCTTGTTTAGTTTTATCGAGTCGTTAAACTATTGTAGTAAAAAGTATTATTCGTACTTGATTGTTTATACTTTGACTAAATGTTCTTCGTTACTACTGCGTATTCTGATTTCCTTTTATAAATCTTCAAATTGTTGCTTTCTTTTTTGTTTTAAATGTTAATAGAAGCAATATAAAAAATATTTATTTTACTGTTAAATCTGAGATAATTGTGCTTTAGTTTTTTATTCTATACGGAAATAGTTGTTACAAAATAAAAAAGAATAACGCAACTGTACAAAAATAGGAAACAAATTCCTTTGTTAAAAAAGAAGGAATAGTTATACCTAGGTAAAAATAGCTATCGTGTTAAATTTAAGATATCTAAAGTATATACACGCATTAGAAGTTAGATACACTAATTTTTTTGCGAGGGAATTCAAAAGTGGTTTTTAGCAATAACACAACTTTAAAAAGTAGGGAGAGTTAAGAAACTGTGGGAATACTATTACTGTTGCAGTTTGCCCTTTACCAGCTATCGTTTTCACACTCACTTCTTAATGCATTTTTCTTCTTCGAATTATCTTAATCCATAACAGAGAAAGAAAGAGATATTTCCTATTATGGGCTTTCCTATTAAGTGATACAAAATTCAGAGCATACTATTTAAACACTAAACTGTATGTTATTTAAACAGTAATATATGCTTTTTGTTTGTATGTTTTCTCTTTGGGACCAAGATGTGCTCACTCACAACTTTCTAGTTGCGTGTTGAGCATTTCTTTCCCTGCACTGATGAACAGGTCCATTGAAGCCTCGAAATTGCTATTTGCTTTATTGTTTTGACAATTTGTGCTTCATTTACGTTGTCTTTTTCTTGTACTCATATTTTACCACCCAGATGTTTTGATAATTTTTCGTACAATAAATCATAAGTTAACAATTACTACTATTATGGAACGCAAAGTGCCTGTTAATAACACTGCAAGAAAGATATATTACAAGTACATTTTTGAGATTCAGTGAGTATGATAAACGTGAGGTTATCTCATTTACATGCCACTGGAATTATTATACAAAGGTTCTTAGCTCGATATATATACATATATTTGTAATTTAACACAAATTGTCTTTATAAAATTATTATTATGTACATATATATGCATATAATAATTGTACTGGTAGTATATTAAGTGCAAACTCCATACAGAACGATTTTTAAAACAAAACCAATTTATTCGATTTAAAATTGCTGATTCGTATAACCTACAAATTATCAAAATATTGTTTTACAATTAGAACATGTTGATTCATGAATCGATAATTTCCTTATTTACAATACCTCAAAAGATTGCTACGAAAGTTTCACACAACACGGAATCCTGATTAGGCTCTAGCCTATTTGAAAACAGTCCGAAAGACAAGAGTAAAATCAATGAAAACTTTCCAGGAAGCAAATTTAATTCAATCCCATCTTCAAGGAGAAAACAAATCGAGGGTTTAATGGTGGCCTAGAACATCTGCAGAAGAAGAAATAATAACAATAAAAATCTCTGTACTCCCGTTATTTTCCAATCGTAACATGTCAGCTAATTACACCTTTTGTCTGTCTTCTTATTCCCTTGTTTCTTGTCTCTATTTTTTTTTATGCCACTGTTTTTTCCTCTTCTCCATCGTAGTTGTTTTGCAATAGGTTCAGATTTAAGAAGGGTGTTGTTGTTTCTGGAGGATAATTGTGGACGATGTCTTTCTACAAGAGGTCACATTTAGAAAATAAGAACGAATTGGTGTTTGGAAAGGAGCAGTAAAACATTTCTCTTTGACAAAAACGAAAAACGCAATAATCAAATGTTGCTTTTATGGTCTTCAATTTCTGGTTACAATCTCTTGCGAACGGTTACCGAAAGATTTTACAAAACAAGTAATAAAAATACATGAAACTGACATGACATATAATTTCTTTAATTCAAAAAGTTGAAAATAGTTTTACAGGCGTATATGCTTAAAAGTAAAGTGCATCGTATTAATAGTAGGTGCGTTAAAACAAACTGCATACTTTTTTAACTTAAAAATTTAATTAATTATATTATAATACATTAACCATTTTTTGTATCCTAAACTATTGGTGCATTATAAGTTTATATTTGGTATTGCATATACATGAGGGTACAAATTGTTGTGGCATTTGCTATATCATGATTTGTTTCAATGTATGTATGTACGTACGTTTGAAGCGAAATACAACTATTACTTTTTTCGGGGGGGGGGGGGTAATTGTTATTGTTACTTTTAATATGGCTAATTCGTTTTCAAAAGTGCAAAGAAACAATCACGTTTTTTAACTAATTTGACGGTTTAAAACTATAAATTAGATCATCTTTAACACTAAAATCTCTTATCAATAAATGTCTCATCCGAAAGTTTTTCTCTGAAATTCAAAAACATCTTCTGACGATTGAAATGTGAGCTGATTTTTTTAAAACAACCTAGTGAAATTAACATGGTATTTTATAAATCCCTCAACAATTGGAAAGGAACTTGGAAATGTTGAAAGATAACGTAATACTCAATTATATCATCTTTATAAAAAAGAAAAAAAACTGAATAAACAAATCTTTTATCAAATATTGTCTAAAATTCTTCCTAAATGAACGCATCCCAATGCAAATCTACCTATTTTGCTAGGGCTAATATTTATTCATTTTTAACCACATTCAAACTTTTAAAAGTAGTTTGAGATTGAATATAAAACCTGAATTATATTAAAAAATGGAACGTAGGGATGTAATGTAGTAGCAGAGTGTTTCAAACCAAAGCTTTGATCAGTGCGTATCCTTTTTTTTAAATTAAATTATTATCTCAGAAGTAAACAAGAGGGGACTTTAGACTTAGTTATCTGAAGTTTTAATTACTATTAGTATTTACATTTTGCGCTTTTAATTATAATTTTACTTTAAAATCTTTAATATTATATATAAAATGTAACTACTATTAAAATGATAATGGACTTGATTCTTCTTATTATTATACGCATTAATAAAAATATTGCAACATTTAATTGAAATGAAATCTGAAAGCAATTTAGAGATAAGTAATTGTCCCAGAATAGGATCATCAAAACTTGTGTCGGCTGTGGCAACGGTAATCGTAATAGCTTTTATTTACTTACTTATTTTTTAAATTACTTTTTATAAACAGATTTTTACAAGCTGTATGTCAGTAAAGTTCACAAAGTTTTTTTTTTTTTCAAAGTATGACGAAAATTTTTAAAGGTTTCAATTTTTAAATTTATCTATTTAGTAACTTTTTGATGTGATTTTTATAAAACTTATTTCGAAAACTGGAAATATCTTTTCTTACATTTTTAACAAATAAGCGTCGTTTTCTGCTCCCTAATGACATTTCATAATAAGAGTTCTTGCTCAAAAATAAAAGAAAACTCCCAAAGGACGTTCTTCATATTTTAAGAAATATTTTACACTCTCTCCCATTTTATTTTGATTTGAAACAGGTTTTGTTTTTTACTTTACGAAAATAGAAGACAACAATGTTCCTCCCTAGACAATTTGTTGCTTAACATTTTAGGCTTACTACCTAACTTTAGAACACTACCATGAATGCTTTAAAATTTTGTAGAAAAAGTGTTTACTAGACTTATCTTCTGCAATGTGTGTATGTATCCGTTTTAAAATTTTTCTCCCTATCTTTTTTAATTATGATGCAAAACCTAAATTTCCCAACTGATTTTATAATCTTTTAGGGCATACGTATAGTAAGAGCATTAGTAAACCAAACAGTAGTTCTTTTAAGCAGTTTAAATTTAGTACAGAATTTAAGGTAAGGAACGAAAGCACAAAACTATTAATATTACGGATAATTTTGTATTTTTAAAGTAACGGTAACTTATCTTAAGAAATTTCATCATTACCACCAGAAAACTGAAAATTATTACGAAAAATGTTCGTAACTAACCTGAATAATCAAAGTAATTTTCTGAGCAACTTTTAGAAATTGTCAATTGACTGTAACGCCCCCTTTAAGTGTCTCAAGGACCATAACGATATTTAAAAGTAAGTTTAATTTTTGAAAAAAATATTCAAAGTTATTTTGACAATAGGAATCCTTTTCAAAATCATGAGGAGTACAGTCCAACCATCAACCAAAGCAATCTGCCTGGCAGAGTGCCAAGAAGAATCCATTCAGGTTCAGGAGAGGCATCGCCGATATAAGAAGTGTGCCGTTTCTGCTCATGTTATAGTTCGTTTAGCATACTTGATTTCTTCTGAACTGATGCTATAATCCGTTTCATCATTTCAAATGCTTACAACAAACAGAGAAGCAAACTTTCTGAATCACGTACTAAATAAACAAACCTACAAAACGAGAGCTTTCGTAAAACTTGAATGGATTCATCGTTTTCTGACATGCGCAGAAGCTTCAAAATGTCAAAATTCCATAGTCGAACTGTAACCATTTTTCAAACTGATTGTAATAGCCCCCTTTAAGTGTGTCTCACGGATTAGAATGATTTTTTAAAAAGTCACTTTAATTTTTTAAAAAATATTTTCAAAGTTATTTTGACAATAAGAATCTTTTTCAAAATCACGAGGAAGACTTGGGCGTCATGCTGCATTTAAAGGTTAAGTATAAGGAGTTGGCAAGAAAGTTTCGTCTGGAGCACATCAACCGGTCATCGAGCACACTGTTAGAAATTTCATCATGAAATTACGGTTAAATAACCGGCAGCAGTCTGTCCATCTAATTCACCGTTAAATTTACGGTTTGGAACATTTTTCTATCTTTACGAGACCTAAACCATTTCCAATCAGCTTGGTTAAAAAGCCGTAAATACAAAAGTTTACGGTTTTATAACCATTTAAAAATGGTTTCAAAACAAATTTTTTACCGTTTTTGAACCATTTCGAGGAGTAGAATATCGAGGCGTAGAAACGGTAAACGAAGCTTGCGGGAATCGAACCCGGGTGTATAATATACCAATCTTGCGCTCTATTCATTCGGCCATCTACATCACGTAAAGCGGCCGTTTATTTATCAGTAGATCTTCTTTTCCAACGGGCAAACTGCCTTAAAATTGAGATTTCAGTTTTTGATTGGATCCAAAGTCATTTTTGGTCTAAATTTACTATATATTGATGAAAATCATTTTATTTGCTGCAAAAATTAAAATACAAACAAGCTTCAGCAGCTCAAATTATGGGTTCGCTCATTCGCAAACAGGTGGGGAATCCGATGTCTGTTTTAATTTACGTAGTATGTGTTTCTATTTAGTAACCACTGCTTAAGCCACTTTTTCTTTTCTTCTGTTTTTACATACACATGCAGATTTGAACTTATAAATCGTTATTCATAGTTTAACTACAACGTACGACCGGTAAGGTTTTGAAACCAAGATGGACACCCGATTCTTATTAAGCGTTTGAAAGTTACGGTTATTTAAACGCTGTTTAGGATAAACAGAGAATAAACCATATTTTTCACAATCAGCGGTTTGAGTACCATCTCTTTAATGGTTATTCAACTGTTATTAAATCTGGTAAAATAACAATCAAATAAAAGTTATTTTACTATTTTCTTACGGAAATTTTTAACAGTGCAGCATGATGAGGTTTTTACTGACTGAGAGTCTAATCATAGGTAACTATTACATACAAGAAACAAAAATGTATTGTACTTCAATCCTGAATGAACCTTTCAAAAAGGAATTTATGTATTTTGGAACGGATTCTGCAGAACTAACTGTAAGCATTACGAAGTCCTCGTAACTGGATAATTCTCCAGCAACCCATCGAAGTTTTCGTGGAATTAGTTGAACAAGATATCGTCAAAATATGTATCAGAGTCAAAAATGACAGCCGGAAAGAACTTTCTCCAGAATATTATCCATTAGTTATTCCTGTGCAAGAAATTAAAACATAAAAAAATGTATTCCATTATATTTAAGCATCTTGTAAACTGGATAATTCTTCGGCAACCCGTTGACTTTTTCGTGAAATTAGTTGGAGTAAAAGATGTCGTCAAAATATATATCAGAAACAAAAATGGCAGCTTAATATTTTTTGCCAGAATAGTATTCTTTAGTTATTCATCATATGTATTCAGTATTTCCTGTATGATATTTTTGGTTGTAAACAACCAACATCATGCTACCCTCTATAAGAATTTATATGAACGAAAGGAATTTATTGGTAATGGCTTTAAAGGGAGTGATTTTTATGTGGACCTAGGTACACTGTGCAAGAAATTAGAACATAAAAAACAAGTTTTTATTCCAATACCTTTAAGCATCAGTAAAATAAAAGCAAATCCTCGATATTATGTCACACTGAGCACGGTTGCATTACCTATAATTATTCCCTTTTAACTTGGAATAAGACTTCGTTTAAATTCTATGAATAAAATCTTTCTGCACATTTTCATTTTCAACTAAAATGTAGAAGCATCAAAATGTGATTCTTCCTAATGTAAAGAATTTGGTGAGAAAGTATAAAAAGCTTTAGTCTCCAAAGCTGTTGAATAAAAACTCAAGGAATAAGTGTAAGACGAAGTTCAAATATTTGAACACACTTGGACAACTTGAAAGTGTTTCATTCCCTTGAGGACTTTCTTCCCCCCACCCCAGACACAATATCTATATAATTTCATTATTATTACTAGCTTTTTGAGTACAATACGTCCTCGTGAATTTCTTTCTTTATATATATTTTTCTTCCAAACGATCATTTTTCTTTTGAAAATAAGCTTATGACAGGTTTGTGCTGCTGAAAAGAGTTTTTTTCGAAACCTTTCAAATGGTTTCTTATTGTCGAAAGTTTTTTTTAAAAACTTACTCGGTTTTGTTATGATATAAAAAAAGCGAATGATCAAAGAAAGTCCCAAACATGAGTCAATCTTTATACTTCCTTTCTTTAAAAATTTTCGTGAAAATGCATGTCATAAGGTAGTTATGGTACTCGTTAATGTATATCATACGAAAAAAATCACTGAACCTTGATAATGCATTTCAGACACTTGAATTATTTATAAATATTAACACATATATTACTAATATTTAAAAAATATACGACAAGGATTATTTGTTTAAAACACGTGAATGCACATTGCTTTAGCTAATATGAATAGACAAAAGTTTTTAATGTAGAGAAAATATAATATTTTAAAATTAAGGTGCGATAGTAACTGTACTTAAAATACATATCATAAGCTCTAGGATTTTCTCAGGATTAAGTCATCCGATAAGTTATAATGTATTTTATTTCCCTTTCCGATACATTTTTATTATGACGATTTTTGACACTTAGCGTCTTGTTTAATTCCACCTGCACAGCAAAAAATGATTATCATGCTGCTTTGACAGTGGTTCAAAAAACAAAAAACAAAAAACAAAGTATAGTTCTAATATTTACTTATATACTTCTTGTGCACTTATTAATTTTATATACTTGATAAATATACATACGTAACACACACACATATATATATATATTGTTATATCTGCATAAGTATATATGTATATGTATATTTATGAAAGGTACGGGGGAAAAACGATCAGAGTCCATTTTTTGAGTGGTAATTTATGTAATTATAATGTGGGTATTTTTAAATTAAACAAAACTTATTGTTTTGATAGAAAAATGAGGTTGGCTTTGCTATTTTATTGAATAACTCAAAAAGTTCGAAATGGGACACTGGTCGTTTTTCCCCTGCACTCTTCATATATATATATATATATATATATATATATATATTGTGTGTGTGTGTGTGTGTGTGTGTGTGTGTGTTTGTCTGTAGGATCCAATGGAGAATGCTGGATTGACCGCCATCGGGCGAAAAAAGCGACAAGTGGGGAGATGAGTGGGAGATCTGGTCATATGTGGACATGTGGGCACTGTCTGTGTGCCCACTATGCCTTCATGATAATCCCGGTCGAAGTGGTGTCAACTACCTGTAAATACTGTAAACTAACTGTAAATGCATTCAACTTGATTTTTTTCTTTTTGTGTAACTTGGAAATAGCCCTAGACGCCGATTTTAACCCTACATATATATATATATATATATGTATATTTAAATTCAAATAAGAACAAGAATATGCATTTTAATTTTTCAAAATTCGAAAATATACAATTTTATCGAATGTAATACTTGTTTCCATGTATTTTGGATACAGAAGAAAGTAAGCGTAAAATACTTTTGTAATGTACTTATATTTCATTACTTTCGTTTCGCCATTATTGCGGACTTGGGGTTGTAGCTTTTAGAAAATATTCCCGAGGTTAAATCATTAAAATACTATCACCTTTCTTTCTCCTTGCAGAATTACAAGAAACGACAATATTTGCTTACCGGAAACATTAGTAAGTTTCATTGCTTTTTAATATATGCGATTTCTTAGAAAGTGTACGTGAGAAGCATCTAATGTTACACCAAGTTTACTATCTCGATCTTTGCGATCTCTGATTTTGTGATCCGCAACTGTTCATCAATTACCAGCATCAATTATTTATCACCTGTTGCATTTTCGCCACAGTTTATACATTTTTGTCACATAGTTCGGCATGTCGTTAGAGCAAACCAGAGCTGATACACAGTAAATGAATGCCAAAGAAATGAAATAGACATCTGAGTTATGTATCTAAAAAGAAAAATTACATCTCTAAACAAAACTCATTAATCTTAAATAACTCTCATTTATTAGTTGCCCATTGATGAGATCTAGAGAAACTGAGGCAAATTAGCAATAACAGTTTGAAAGGAAAACTTTAAAAGATAAGAACTGACTATATTTCAAATTATCGTTTCCTTCAAGCAAAGCGCGAATACTTTTCTTTTAAGATTGAAACACGTCAGTACACCATTTTAAAAGAAAAAATATATATTTATGTATGTATATACATGTAGCGACAAGTGGGGAGATGGGCGGGAGATCTGGTCCTGAGTGGACATGTGGGAACTGTGTGTGTCATAAATTTTATGATAATTCCAGTCAAAATGGTGTTGCTTACCAGTAAATACTGTATATTAGGTGTAAATATATTTAACTTTATTCTTTCACTGTGTGTTGTCTGGAAATAGCCCTAGATGCTGATTTCAACCCTACACAGATATATATATATATTTATATACACACACACACAGATGTATATATATAGGTGTTATTTTAATAGATAAATAGATTGTGCCTTTTTTCCCAAACATGTGTACGTGCTAGACCCCACTAATAAAACAGAGAAGAAGGCACATGTTTATTATTATAGTCTCAACATGAAGAACTCTGCATAATATTTTCCCTGGAATTTATACTTTTCTAGCATTAACATTAATTTAAAGCAAACATATTCATTAATAACTTTATAGTTATTAATAAAAAAATCTATATCTAAAAAAAAACGTATATGCTTACAATTGCAAATGCAACGCTTGGTGCACTGGCTCCACTAAAGCTCAGCGTCTACCTGATGTTTGGTGACATTACGCAGTTGCCATTTTTTTAACCTAGATGAAACAAATTGTGTCAAAACGATCATTAATTTTAGAAAGTGTTCATTAATTTTGCCACCGAGCGTTGAGTTAAAGTTAAAATAAAACTCTAGTATACTACATCCACTGCAGCATGAAATATTAATGTAGATAGCCATCTTCCACAAAATGTTCGATAATGTTTGGCTTCTGTGTTACGCCAAAGAGGTTGGCTTCTGTATCTGCTTATCGTCAATTTAGAATGAGAAAAATGTCAAATATTTTTTTAATCGTCTGCTTCGTTTATTCCGGAGCTTTATTGTAAATTATGGCAGAGATGAAATTAATGATGGTTAGTTGGCAATGCTACGGTAATGAAGCTGGATTTGAGATGATGGCTTCTAAATTGTATTAATGATGAATTATTCTTAAGGATACGTAAAGTATTATCTAAAACCTGCTTAAAAAATCATAATGGAATATAATTGCAGAAATTCTATTATTCATGTTCTTAATAAATCGATTCACTTTTGATATCAATATTAAAATGACTTTCTATTAGAAGTACATGAACATTCCTTGCATTTATTAGTTCAAAGCTGTGACTTTAGTCTTTATCTGTCAGAAATATCAGTTAAGTTTCCAATTAACTTTAATGATAATGTTGAATTGGTCTATTAAATCCCGATTATTTGCTTTTTTCTCTTAAAAATGAACAGCAATATTCACACTTGGACTTAATTGCACTAATTTAAGAATGTTTTCACGTAAAGCTGGTCCAACATACAAAAACTACATCTTTTGCATTGTGACACACACACAGTTACGTATTTATTTCTCTTGCAACTAAAATAGATAAAATTCAAATTTTGAAGATAAGCTTGTTCATGTTTTTAAGGTTAACTAATAAACGCTGTTTGCGCTTGTCTCCTCAATGGACAAACAACGCCTTATTAAGTCATAACTTTAAGATATTCTAGGATAAAATGTCTTTATTTTTTAGGTAATAAATATTTTTATTGATAATACAAGTTTATAAAACTACTAAAGAAGTGTACATATCGAAAAGGCATAAGAAGAAGATATTTTTAAATAGGCCTTACTCTTTAAAGTACTCCACTCTAATGCATAAAAAGAAACATCAAAAGAAAATATATCTCACAATGTACTCATATAAACTAATCTAATAATTAGATGTGTATACACACATCTAATTATTAGATCATGTAGGTAGTTGGGGCAATTGTAAACATGGGGTAAATGTAAACAAGCTTCATAACCACACTTGTGCTGGTTTTTAAGTGATGAACTGACAACATAGGGAAGACATATGAAATGTTGCTAAAAGAAATTAGTTGTGAATTTCATCCTCCCTGTTATTTTTCATGTGCAAGATAAGTGTTTATAATTACCTCAGATATTTTGTAGTCTGTACCATCGTACTTTGTAACATCGTATATTTTGTAGAAAAGTTTATCGTAATTACAATCCTTTGGGATTATATTAAATATTTCATTTTTATCAAAATTATACTTCTGTGCCTATTTTACACAAACGTTGTTGTTGCTAAAGCTACTTGGAAAACCAAGCTACTCTCGTAGGGGCTACCAAGAATTAAGGCAAATAAGGGAGGGCCTTCTGTTTATTAAATAACTGAACTAGAGTGGAGGTACAACTTGACTCCTAATTTTGAATCAGCTCCCAAATGAGAGACCGTCACTTATGTTAGCCCCAACAGAGGTATTCAAACTTGAAGGGCACTTGGAGCCACGACGGATTTCACGTGCACGCTCCCAGATGGCAAGAGGTGGTCACCCTCCCAAGCATTGACCACGGCCAGTGTTGCTTCTCTTTCAAAGATCTGTGGGAACCGAGCATAACATACTGATTTCTTTCGGGACACATTTTAAATTAATGTACCTCATTACTTCATTTGTTGCAAGATATTTCTCATTAAATGATCTCAGTGGACACGAAAATTATTCCGTGGGCCGTAGATTGAGGACCATTGCGCAGTTTCCAAGCACACTGCGTATTCCCACGGTTTTCTGTTTGCGTCTACACCATGGAAAATTAAACCCCCGTTTACATTTACCAGAGACTCTGGGGTAATTATAAACATGAGATCACGTTCGCTAATAAATAATCATAAAGTAAAAAGGTTTCTACATATTTACTCACGAAGAGTGTAGTATTAGCTAAAATGCTCACATTTTTTCTATCAATTTATTCAATAGACAGACAAGAATCAAAAGTTAAAACGTTGAAAAATCGATCACACTTACCCGAACTGACCTTAGTTCAAGAAGACCTTAACAGGCATATGGAAACTAATTCAACCGGAGAACTGCAAGTACTCAATTACGTTTAATTTGGGCTATATTTCGAAACTTGCTTTTGAAAAAATGCATTAATCATTTTGAAGATTATATAAATTATACAAGGATAGATGGAGAACTGCGAAGTCAAGCAAATAGAGATACATCAGAGAATTAAAGAGAATATTCTTTAAACAAAATCCACATAACTTTCAGCACACATACCACTCGTCTCCTAAAGTAGTAGTTGTTCTTAAGGCTCCTTCACAGTAAATGCCATGAAAATTCCTGTGTTTAGGGCTGTTTAAAGCGAAAAAAGCAAAATCTCCTGACGACTATTTATTATATTTACAAGTGTTCAGGGAAAGACCTTTCCTTATAAGTCTTCAGAGTTCTTATTTTTTGTTCTTATTTACTCTTCCGGTATCCGTCGTCTTTGTCTACGTTATTGTTTCGTGCAAAAAGCCTCATTTCATGCTGCTGTTTCTCTTACATATATCACTCCAGGATTTCGCCCGGGAATTTATCCGCGGTTTTCATAGTACCGTGCGTGACTTGCCCATCTAGGTACCTCTAATGTCCACTTTGGAGAAACTGAGGAGGAGACATTATTTCAGCTCTAGTGTAGGGTTTGGTTGCTTGCTTTGTTTTACGACTCGGAAGAAAAATATAGGCGCATAGATTTTTATCTTACTCTTTGCTTAAATGCATGCTTTTTCAAATGGGCGTAATAGAATAATTAGGGGTTGCTTTTGTTGATAAATAATTATGCACTGAAAGCTTCAAGCTACGTTGATAGATAACATGGTAAGAGTTCACAAAAAATTGAAGCAGCTTAACAAATTTTGCAAATCTCATTATATATTGGTCGTTGTGTTGAGGTGTGTATGTGTGTGTGTATGCACTATCTTTCACGAATTAAATTAGCGGGTAAGATTGTATTCCATTGCCTCCAAGTATTATTCTTTTCACTCCAGGATGTCGCCCGGGAATTTATCCGTGGTTTTCATAGCTCCGTGCGTGGCTTGCCCATCTAGGTATCTCTAATGTCCACTTTTGGGAAACTGAAGATGAGACATTATTTCAGCTCTAGTGTGGGGTTTGGATGCTAGGTCTGTTTTACGACACAGAAGAAAAACAAAAGTGTACGGATTTTTATTTTACTCTTTGCTTAAATGCATGTTTTTTCAAATGGGCGTAATAGAAGAATTAGAGATTGCTTTTTGTTGATAAATAATTATACAGTAAAACCTGGCAAGTTTTGTTGATATATAACTTCAAGTAGTTTTGGTGTGGTAAGAGTTCACAAAAAATTGATGCATTTCAACAACTTCGTAAATTAAATTATATGCTGGTCGTTGTGTGGAGGTGTGTGTGCTACCTTTCCCAGATTAAATTAGCTGGTAATATTGTATCCATTACCCAATTATTATTTGGGGAAAAATCTATATCCCATTTCTGTATTAACGCATCAAATTTTGCATTTTTTAAAAAAATTCAACTGTTGTTAGTATGAGCCAAAATATATTAGTTACTCGAATGTTCAAAAAGACCTGCTGTATCGATTGCCGTGTTCTATCGTTATCTATAAGGTCCGAAAAAAAAACAAGTTTCAGGAGTCTATTTTATCGCAACAGTACTCAAGCCTTGAACAAACAAATGTTTTCATGTTTCCTGAAAGATGAAAAGATAGTAAACTCCAGATACGACCAAATCCTCGACTTTCGAAAAATGCTGCGTAAGAAGAAGTGCTATAAATTTAGATCTACGGATAAATCAATAGATGAGGAATAAATCAATGTATGACCAGTAATAATTATATACCGAAATTATAGATTAAAGTGGGTACATTGGGGAAATACTAAAATAAGTCTGGCAGGAATTTTCACGTGACTTATTTGAAACAAACTCTCCGAAAAAAAACTTTGGTTATCTGGAGTTTAATAAACGTTAAGGACATGATTATTTTGTAGTTTATACTCCTCATATTTTAAACATAATGCAGAGTTTTAAATGAAGAATGCTAAAAAAATCATAAAAATATAAGCAAGAAGCGCTCATGATTCACAAATATTACTTAGTTAATAGAAGATAATAATATTTCAAGATACCGCCAACGTACAAATGCAATGATCATATTTGCAGGAGCAGCATCTAATGTTAAAAAAATATATACATAAAACTGCATAATGTGAGTAACTTCACAAGATGAATCAGGAAATGCTTCAGGAAACTTGTATACAACTTCTGTTAGGACGCATTAGGTTTCGTATTACTTTTCTATGAGGGTTATTAAAATTGGCCAACAAGCATAAAAAAGCTATCATGTATATACTATCTTCATTTTTCATTGCAAGGAAAGAAAATAACATAAAGATAAATTAATGTTAAACATATATTTTCTTTCCTTTACTAGCGGTCTCTGAAATTGGAGAAAGAAATTGCATCAAGAGTTCTCCTTGGGTGGTCATATTATTTGCCACTAATTTCACATATGCTCGTCCGTAGCAGCATTATAAAAAAATAAAAATCTATTACTTATTTAATTGTTCACGGGATCTTTGAAATAGTTACTAAATGTGAAAATGTTTAAAAATATGAATTGAAAAATCTTTTAAATATTTTTCTGGTAAAGATTTGACATTCCAGAAACGATCATCACTAGTGCTCCGTGAAAAAAAAAATCGAGCGAGAACTAGGGATGTAGCGAATAGTGATTTGGCCGAATTACCGAATATTCGGCCACTTCTTCCAGGACGAAGCCGAATACCGAATATTCAGTGGCCGAATATTAAAATTTCTAGAAAATCGTTGTAATAGAAAGTATTAGTCAAATTTAAAATTAATCACAAAGTCAAACACCAATTACACACAATCTATGATGCATGATTCTGTTTGGTAAGAATTTAAAACTATTTAAAATTAATCTATTTTCTCTATTGTTTTGAATGTAATAGGGGGAAATGATTAGTTTTAACTAATAATTTCACCCCACAAGTGGAAAAGAAAGACAGGTTTTATGGTAGTAAGCATTAGCATTATTTTACTAATTATTTGATTCAAATGAAAGAACTACTATTGCTTAGGGAACTTTTACCTTGCTCAAAACTGTTTCATGAATAAATTTTAAAAGTTATAAATGTTAATATTTTTTATGGGGTTTTTACATACCTATTTTTAAAACATCAATTAAAATTTAATACACTTAACTGGAATGCCTTTTTATTTTCAAAAACCCCAATAACCAATGCTATCTATATATTCATGATATATTCTAGGCTTTTCACATTTCTCTCTTACCGAATATTCACAATAAATCAGTCTACCCAAACAAAGTCTGACTTCCACTTTGTTAATAATAACAAAATGAATTTCTCATATTCTCCATCATAATTAACTATTGCCAGATTCTGGGAGCAAATGCTAAATATAAAATACAGTATTACAACTTTAAAATCTGTTTTTGCTCAGCCAAGTCTAGAACAAGGAAAAGTATTTTTTTTCTCTCAATTATTTTTATTTATTAAAACTATACTTTCCAATAATTATAATACAATTTTAAATGTTTAAAATCTACTAAATTCGTTATTTTTTTACATTTCTACTGCAGCAGAACTATTCGGCCGAATAGTCCATCAATATTCGGTCAGGCCGAATATTCGGCTAGGTGATGAAATGACTATTCAGCCAGGCCGAATATTCCACCAAAGGGCCGAATAGGCCGAATACCGAATAGTGGCCGAATATTCGTTACATCCCTGGTGAGAACATATTTTTTATGGAAGAAGTGACACAAAAAATACATGTATCGACTGTTTAGGAACATAATTAGGACGAACTTTACCACCAAAATCGTTTGTGTAGGATGCATGAATACACATGTTTTGTTTAAAAAATCATATTGTTGAAGCCAAGCAATAAATCAACTTGGTTAAACGTTGGTGTCCAAAAAGAAATAAAATTTTTCCAAAACATTTTTTAAATAAACGCACACTTTGAATTTAGTATGGTTTTATTTCATAAAAAAAGGGTTACGAGGAAATATCACATAAACTTCGCAGGAAGGCAAAAGGTGAGTTTTAAACATATGCAATTTGAAATTTTTTAAGACATACATAAAGAACATTTGCACAATAGTTCTGTTAACATATATTCTTATGATAATAATTTAGTATGTCTTATTTTACTTTTAATTAATGTATATGAAATATATTGTACTCATTATTAATCTTGTTGTCGATACTGTGTTTTTTAATTTGTTTATTCATTCATTCATTCATTACTATTTGGAAAATCAGTTACTTATAACTTGAGGAAATAAATCAAATAGTTAATAGGGGCAGTTTGTATAAAACCAATTAGTTTCACTTCTAAAAATTACTCATAGAATAAAAGAAAGACTGCAAGCAGATAAAGAATAAAATTAATGCCAATGTACATAAAACTAGGCTAGTATAGTCCAGGAAGAATTTAACGTTTATCTATATTTTATAATGCAATGATATGTGGTACGGAAATCTACTCAGCTTTGAATTTGACATCTGAAAACCAATCCCCCCTGGACAAATATTGGAGAGAAATTAATTGACTTCTGAGGAAATTTTATACTGAAAAAAATGTTCTCTGTTTTAGTTAATGTAATATAAATTAAGCTTAAAAAATCATTGATTAATCATAGTATTTTGCGGGAACAAACGTCATTTTACTCATAATTGAACAAATTTTCTTATAAATCTCCGAAATACCAAAATATTTAATTTAGGATAATCATATGCCCCGTTTTGTTGCCTTTGTAAACTAAGCTCCATTTCATGCCCCCAATTGTTTCCTTTTTTTTATAACTCCCAAATTCCTCTCGGGAATATGTCTCAAAAAGCATGCGTGACACTCATCTAATTGACCCATAATGTCCACTTTGGAGAAAACATTCATGCCTGGACGCATGTTAAGTGTGGAGTATTTGGTTCGCAATATTTTACGCTTATGTAAAAATAAGACAATTTTCTTCAATCTCTTCTTATAATGCACTTGTAGATATTTTCACTTCGTTTCGCATTCTTGCTTTGAGTATGGAGCTTCTTTCCTTTTAAATAAAAGGGGAAATATAGTGAAGGTGTTGAGCAATGGTGGTGATAGTCCCATTCTAAAACTCAAACGTTTGGTGACGCGGAGTTTAAAAAGTTAAATATTTTTGTTGACTGGAAACTCTAAACGTTAATGATGCAACAACAGCAATACATGTCAACCGAGTAACTAATGCTCAGGAATACCATTGATACAGCTTCCATGTGAAGTAAAAAGAAGCTAAATGATGTTCGAATTTTCACAACCTTAAACTTAACGTTGAGTTTTTCTCACAAATATTCATGATGAAAAAGATATATGCAATGAACATATGAATCATGAGTTCTAAACTAAATTTAACATGCGTATTTTTTTTTTCTTTATGAATGTTGGACAAAAAAGTTTAACATTGAACCAAAGGCGCAAAACCGAATTTAAAACTTAACCACTTTTTCCCTAACAAGGAAGATGCCATTGTGTTATTAAAAAAAAAAGAAACAAAAAACTATTTTTTATTTAAATTTAAAAAAAAATCGAATGCCGTGGCATTAATGTTAGTAGCCTTCAGGACAAAATTTGTATGAACTTCCGTTAAAAGGAAAATCAATTACTAACAGAGTCTTAATCGAGCTTCGAACAAATTACATTTTATAAGTTTTTTTTCTTTCTTTAAAAGGGCATAAAACATTAAAAGGTACAAAAGATTCTTCATATGTGTAAAAACATTGCTCTGTCAAAAAATTGCATAAAATTCGAATAGAAAAAACAAAAGGAAACTTTAAGGAAATTTTTTCTAGAGGCACACCAGCCTGATCCCAGAATCAGGGGGCGATCCCTGTTAACCAAATCATAGGGAAACCGGCGAAATAGTACTAGCTCTAAGCAAAAAAACAGACAGACACACATTTTTGTGTCCTTATTATTAGTAAAAGTTTACCATTATGGACTATAAATGTAAAAAATATATATGTATAAACAAAAATATATGAGTATAGATGCAAGTAAACAGTAAAAACAGAATATAACGAAATAATAATGAAAAACTTAACCTTTCGTTTACTATGCAGAAAACTTTTTGACGTCTGAAAGCTATCCAAACTATCCTCTTTTTTATAAAAGCAATTGAAAGGCGTTCTTTATTCATTGCAGCCATTTGTCTGATTGACATAAAAGTGTGTATAATTTATCTTCATTAACTGAATTGTGACTATCAAATGTCTGGAAAACACAAGCCTTGATGGTAAACGCAATGCATTTGAAGCATAGCGCTGTTAAATTGATTACTTTGGCCGGCTTTCTAAAACTATAAATTTATTTAAAGCAACTTTTCTTTACAAAAAAAAAAAAAAAAAATAGCATTACCATTTGGATTTCCTCCAAATAGTTAAATAATTTTAAGTGGATGCTACGACTGGTTATCTCAACAGCACTTAAACTGAAGTAAATGATTGTTAAGAACACTTACATTTCAATTATCATGGTCATTTAGGTCTTGTTCCTTTTCATTATGGAAATGAATTGATGGCAAAAGCCAGAGATAGCACAGTTAATATAAAACAGTAATTTAGTGTAAAAGAAACCATTTTAAAATTAACTTTTGAATTATAGCTGTTTTTGAGAATTTTCCAATTTAAAAATAAAAATTAATGCTTTCACTTAGACCTTTGAAATGCTTCTTATTTTAAACTAGCGGTACCCGCACGCCTATGCCCGTGTTAAAAAGGGGAAAGACCAGACAGTTCACTATGTATATACAGAGATAATTTTTTTATGTGTAAATTATGTTATTTTATTGAAATGTGCAGCATTCCGCATGCTTAAAAATTAGCCGCCCGCGGCAATTAACCAGCGATCCTGCACATTTAAGCAACTTTTTTTTTAGAAAACACACACAGTAAAAGAAAAGAAAGAAACGAAACGCAACGAAAAAGATAGTATTTTTAAAAATGCATTTTGTTTGTTTATTCAAGTACAAACAAAAAAAGAACGGTTTTAATGCATTAGAATCGTTTAAATTAGGTTTTGATGAAAGATCTAATTTAAACGATTGTAAACTTAAATGAATTTTCGGTATAATTGATATTTTTCTATTATTAATTGACAGTAAAACAGAGAGACGAAATTTTGTAGCAGGCAGAAACTAACAGCAGCAAGCAAAACTATGGAACTGGATAATACCTTTTATCCGAGATCAAATAGGAAAATAACACATGTGGTAATTCACTGGAGAGAAAAAATAAAATAATGAAAAATACAAATAGTAATAATTGAAATAACAAAAAATTGCAATAAAGAAAAATATTTCTTAAAAACCCATGTACAGTATGGAGAACGGTCCCGTAAAATACTTGACAAACTGAGAAAATCAAAATAAAGCTATCGAACGCCTGTGAACCTGAGGAAATACATTTTTATTCGTTTAAAAAAAGAATAGAAATCCAAAAGAAAAAGAAACAAATAAATGAAAATCGGCTACCTCTCAAAATGACTTAAAACCGCAGGAAATAAATTTTAATTTGTTAAAAGGAAAAATAATCAAAAGTCAAAAAAAGAAAGAGAAGTTAAAAATCGGCTGCGCCTCAAAATGCTGAAAACTTTGCGAAGATAACTTTACTTAGCAAATAGGGTAGACTGGGTACGTTCGAAACAGAGGACGTTTGAAACAGTTTGGATATCTCATGCGCAGTATGCAGTTTGGTGATGGATGCAAGATGAACGAGCCCGAAAGCAAGTCTGCACACGAGGCTCATTGTTGCGTCGATCTCAGTCAGAAAACTTGTTTATAAGAGGCCCTATTGTATTTTGATAAGCAAAAGTAAGTATTTTTGTTCAAAGATTTTCGTAAGTGTTATGACTTTTATTAAAGTAAGAGTATTGAGTACTTTCTAACCGACTTCACAAAGGAAGGAGGTTATACATTCGCATTGTATGTATGTCGTTTTTTTTTCTTGTTTATTCATTCATAACTTCTCACCGGATGAACCGATTTTCAGGATTTTTTTAAAATAGATCGAGGGTGGTTTGCCATAGGTCCCGTGCCTTCGTTTGACCATATTCGTTAATTAGAAAAAAAGCTATGGGCAGAAATATAGTTATTTTTTAGTTTTTCATCCATAACTTTTGACCAAATGAACCGATTTTTATAATTTTTTCTTTAATTGATAGAGAGTCTTCTAGCTCAAATATCTCACATCAATTTGACTACATATGTTTTTTTAGAAAAAACGTTACGTGTGCAAAATTATCATTTTATATTTTAATTGCAAAGCCTTGGCTTGATTTTTCTTTTTTGGGTAAAGCTATTAATAAATATAAAAGTCATTGTTAAAAAAGAAATTTTTGCCATTGAGCTGCAATATTAAAAGCAATTATAGCAACAGTTTGACTGAAAGCTTCTCTGAGGCAAAAAGTAAATCCAATCAGTTTGTTTGCTAAAATCGACGTTTAAACGGAATTTATCATACAAATGATTATTTTTTAGGGCCATTCATTCGGTTTGCCTTTTGAAATGGATTTTTTGAAAAATAAAGTATTTATAGAAATATATTTACACTAAAAAGAATAAAATAAAATAATTTTTGAGAAAAAAACAAAACCGACTTCAAAGCAGAGCAACTATAAATTGCGCTAAAAAGTAAAAAATAAATTCATTCTTTAAACAACATCGATGTGACTTTGAAACATAGCTTTAGAAGTCGGTGCATAATTAGGATAGATAAAATCTTTTTTAATGATTAATGGTTATAACAATCGTTATAATCGGTTAACAAATATAAATGGCCCAGAATTAGCAACAGTTCCAAGATGAAGTAACACATGGTGCAATCGTAATTAGACTCATAATTTTACACCGACTTCTAAAACTATGTTTAAAGTCACATCGATGTTGTTTAAAGAATGAATTTATTTTTTTTACTTTTTAGCGCAATTTATAGTTGCTCTGCTTTGAATTCGTTTCTATTTTTTTCTCAAAAAATATTTTATTTCCGTTTGAAATGAAGCTTGTTGAATATGGTAGCGCCATTAGTTTTGATACAAAATTATTGTAACCATTAATAGAATTGGTTTTGTACTGAATGGTAGGGATGGGGACGGTTGAAACATTTTATGTGGGTACGGTTCAAACAATATATTTATTTAAATTTTTCGTTTTCTAGATTCCGAGGCTTCGTATAAGATAGACTTTGACAGGGCAGGTCAATTTATGCTTGTTCAAAGTCCAAGGAAAGCAAACAGAGTTTGGAAAACCAGGAAGTCGATAATTTACAGATACACCAGAGAAGAAGGAGATAAGAAAGATGCATGGGGACAAATTAAAGCGCGCCAAAGCTAAGAAACTTAAAAAAGGTTCGATGGGCGTAAGAGTAAGAGGAAAACGACAAATAGGAAGAAGACACAACAGGAATCATCATCAGAGGAAGAGGAGTGCGTTTGGCTTGTTTGTATGTCGCAGTAATCAGAGAGCAGACCTGGAGAAAAATGGATACAGTGCACAAATTGTAAACTGTGGGCTCATGAAAAGTGCATAGAAGGTGGTTCTAGTTATGTTTGTCCCAATTGTGACTCTGATTCATTCGAAAACCAAAATTTATAATTAAATATGTAATTTTAGTTCATTTTCCAATTATTTTTATAATGCCATGAGTTTTTTTTCTTTTTGAAAATGTTCCATTATTTGATTGTTTAAGAGCTTTAATGAGGTAAATAATAAATAAAACATGTTAAAATATTAAATTTCGTATTTTTGGCATATGTTTTAACAGACCCCAATCACTGTTTCAACCGCCCCTGATATGGGGACGATTGAAACAAATGAGAATTTTTTTTTAATTTCATCTTATACTAAAAATGAAACATCACAAAATCAAACTATTCTACCCATTATTAGACCGAATCGCGCGCGTGGATTCATCATATCCCCTTCATCGCTAAGTTTAATAGCGGCTATTCTATGGACGATATAAGCTAAATCGTTTCAACCGTACCCAGTCTACATTACATGTACACTGAATGGTAACAATTCATCTAAAATAAAAAGTAAGCGCTTTATCAATTGTTTGGAGAAAATAAAATTAAAGTTAATTACCGCGAAAAAATAATTTCGAACTACAAAGGAAAACTCTTATAACTTCTTTTCTAGTTAATTTAGAGACTTCCGATTTTAGCACAAAGAGCGAAGAAAATGCATTTAAAATATTAAAACTTCGTATAGTTTTTTCTCGTTTATATATTCTCTTACTCTGAGGAGAGGCTTCCTTATAACTCCAAAACGCGTGTGCTCAATTTTGGTGGCAAATTTGCACGTTATGAACTTCAATTAATTCAATCGTTAATATTATTTCAAAAATAATTTACAGTCACTCTCACTAGACTGTAATTTGTGTTACAGAAATTCAAGTTACCATAATACTCCAAGTAATTGCACTATCGGAAGCAGTTATATACATAATCACACATAAGTGCCGCACATTCGCGCAGCATTAGCATATCCTCATACGACACTCCCCTGAGGGACACTATTTCCTTCAAATAATTACAGGTGGTTCAGAGATGCATTATTCCTATCAAGGCATTTCGAGCAATGCCAACTGCACCGAGGAATTGACATCATTCCCCTGCCGCGCTTCTGCGTTCACTATTTACTAATATCATGCCAAGATACATCAATGCTGTTGTCGATATTAATGTATGAGAAGCCTGCGAGATTATCTACCCATCCTCTTCATCACTGAGGGAAAAAACAGTAAAACATTTTCGAGCTTTTTACGCACATAACACAGTGTGTCAAAGAAAATTTAAGACTAGGTTTATATAATAAAATAACAACTTGTAACTATATATTTTTTTAAAGTATTTTTTATCAAAATGAGCTCTTTCGGCTTCAATACATTTGTTACAGGGGTTCAACAACAATTTGTTACAGGGGTTAAGCAATCTGTTCCGTTTCACCCCTTGTGGGACTGCCTCTAAAGCTCGCGTCGAAGCTGTTTGCACACAGTGTATCAAAGAATATTTGACGGCCTTATTCACCAGCCGATTTGAACCTTCAAATTCCTGCAGATCAAAGGCTTCCTCAACCAATCAGAACACTTAAATCGGCGATTCGAGTGTGTGACAGTGACAGAGGTGCGCATCGGTTGGTGAATAAGGCTGTAAGACTACAGCTGGAACTAAGCTTACAGTGGCACTATCTGTGTTATCGAGGATTCGTAAAACTCCTTAACTACCAGCTGATCCACTGCTAAAACCCGAGTGTATTTGTTTACTCTTTTTTACTTTTATAACATTGACACTATACAAACAGCTTCGACGCAAGTTTTGGAGGCAGTCCCACAATGGGGGCCGGAACAGGCATTCAAACCGTTGTTAAACCGCTGTAACAAATATATTGAAGACGAAAGAGCTCATTTTAAATACAAATACTTTAAAAAAATTACCAGTTTTTTTCTTATTTTATAAACCTAGTCTTAAAAATTCTTTGACACACTGTGAATAATAACATCACAGACTATAGAAAACTCTCTCATGTGGAACTGAAATATGACTAGTAATTAAGGGTCCAAACAATCATGACTTTAGGTTCCGTTAAGACAATAATACAGTTTTTATGCATTAAATGACTGGAAACTTATTATTTTTTAAAAATAAGATAACTTAAATGCAATGCATTTCTGTTAAAAATAGGCATAAAAAATTTGGCTATCAAAATCATTAGGCGTTGCCTGCTGCAATAATAATGTTGCGAAGTTATATCAAACCAATACACGATAACGAGCATGAAACCTGATCGCAGGAAATTAATAAATAAATTAAAACTGACGGGCATGTTTTTACAGCGATTTGGATGGCAACACAAATTATCTCCAAAATCTTCCTTTTACAATAGCTTAGGCCTGAGAATGAACTTATCATCCTTAAAAGAAATAAGATCCAAGGCAATAACTTATGTTCTATTAATTCTAAAGTTTTACAGCAAATTCCATCTAAAGCAGTTTTTTATTAACTTCAAAATGATAAAAAATTTTAGAAAATGAGATGATTTTTTTTATTTCTTACTGCCGAAACAAGTTTTGAAATTGGAATCAAACAAACAGTAATTGGAATTTTCGGATCGAAATTCCTGAGCTGGGAAGGATTCCTATCCGTCAATCGGTGTGATTTTGGATTAAAAAAATGCAAACACACATGCACACAAATGAGCTCTTATATATATATATATAGAATCAAACTACTTCCGGTTTCGCTGATGCTGACTTGAAGTCATTTTTAGAAATCAAATTAAACAATTAATAATTTCATAAATATACCCGGTTTGATTCTGCAATATATTGATACCTTTTCAAAAGCAACTTCTGCTTTCTAGATGTGAGATTTAAACATCCCCAATATAAAGGGTTTAGATTTCTCGGATCACAGAATAGAATTCCACAAATGGAGCTTAGGACTGAAGAGTGTATACAAAAATAAAGGGCTTCTTTTTTTGCCAATAAACAGAGTAATGTGGAAAATTCGAACCAAATGTGCTTCGGAATGTCAAACATGATACAGTTAAGTCTCATCAATCACTGAAATGTGCTACCATGCGTAGATAGCACATCTCTTTATCAATGATGTCTAGAGTTTTCTAAAATGAGGTTAAATTATTTATTATTCATATACTGTATGAATAATATCCGTGAAATATACCAACTCCAAATAAATAAAACTATAAAATAAAATAGAATGCCACTTTTGACACCAAAATTTAAGACACAGGTTATTTCAATTCATGTTTATTATTCCCCTGGCGTAGGAAAGCCTACAACAGGTCCAGAAGAACAATTATTCATGGCTAAGGGTGATATGCAACTTCACTTGAGCGAGGAACCACGAGGGCTGAAGACAGACTAACCTCAATTCTGTGGTCTCTTAATTTTTGAACCAGCTCCCAGAGGTCCCCCAGACGGTCTCTCCGGTCACCCAGAGATATCGTTTTACTTGGAAGACATCGGAGCCACGACGGATTTAACGTGCACCAGCTTCTTTTAGTGTACACGATCCGCATCAACCAGCCGCGACAGGTTGTCACCCTCCCAAACACTGACCTCAGTCAATGTTGCTTCACTTTCGGTGTTCTGCGGAAACCTCTGTGGCGGAAACCGAGCTTCTACCGACTGGTCCACTGCGAAGCATTTCAATTCATTCCTGTCGTCACATGATAAAGGAAGACCAACATTGAATTAATTGCAACTAATTAATTCTAACCCTCTATAATATCACTAACCGACATTTCGTTTAATACCATTTTTCTATGAATAAAAACTTTAAAAAAAAAAAAAAAAAAAACGTAGTTCATTAAATGGAGACATAGAGACTACATCTACAGCATAATCGATATCATCCTATTATCCAAGGTACTGCAACTGTTCATGTTCACTTTTGTTTGATAATTATTAATTTCAACCAAATATTTAAAACTCCCATGATCCAATAATAGAAAAACATTCTTATTTTTTGGTCTAATGAGAGTTTCATAAAGGCGCCAATTGAAAACAATAAGTAAACACAACTCAGTTGCTGAATTTATTTGTCTGCCGAAAAATAAATACACGTGAAAAAAGTATCTAGAACAAAAATGTATAAAAACAGCTTGTTTTATTTCTTGATTGTTCATCGCCAGCAAAAGTAAAACTCATAAAATGTATTGAAACTGTTCAATTCACTGATTTTAACTTGTTGAAGTCCTATAGAATCACCTTTTATTATATCACTAACTAGGACACGAAGACTCTTGACTTCCCCTGAAATTCTGCAACATGTTTCGAAGCAGAAAGCACGGGAAAATAAAAAGAAGTGTATTAAATATAATTCGTTACATTTCTTTAAAATATTTGTCAAATCCAAATAAATAAACTAGTCTCACACTCGTTTGAATAACTCCTGTAGTGCCTGTGCTTCAAATTCCTTTTTTTAACCTCTTCATTCCGAGTGCACCCAATTGGGTACATTTTTAACTACGGTTTGTGCAATTTGAAAGCTAAAACATCCGAATGTTTTTGAAATTAATCAACAGATAGTTTACTTCGTTTTAAACATGGAAAACATGGAAATTGGGCATTAATTATTATTTAAACTAATTGTTAATTAAAATTAAACAACAACTATTTTAGTTATTTTGTTTTGTAATCATTTTTTAAAATCAGAGAACCAACAAATTGCGTCAAAATTGTTTGTGCTGAGTTCTGGGGTCTGAAGAGGTTAAGTCTAATTTCGAAGTAATTACAACTATAAAAACAACTATTTTAACACGCAATCCTTAAGCGAATATGAAACTTTCAGATAACCGAGAAGCCCTTAGTCCTCTATTCCTCTAACCCGAGCTTCTCTCGGGCCGTCGGGAGCAAGATTTTATTCACTTCATTTCCATGAGATGAGAGCCATAAATTGCGAGTATTTTACCCCTCCTCGCTAGCTGCAAGATTTAGTTTAGCAGGTATTTTATTCACTTCTTTACTCAACTCCTCACTTTATTTTTCGTTTTAGTTTTTAGAGTATTTGGTTGATTTTATTATATTTTTGCGTTTATATTCTTTATAGTTGGCAAGGTGTAGGGAATAAAAAAGCGTCTTAAATGTAAGGAACTTTTCTGCCATTTTTGTATGTGCTGAGAAAATGCGAGAACATTTCATTAGTGTATTTCACAGAGCTCAGATTTATTTTCATCAAAGTTACTTATGGTTTATTATAAGTAGATAGCATATATTATTATGCTATATATTATGCTAACATTTATGCTTGAATATTGAGCTGTATTTCGCTAAAACGCGTTTTTGAAGTCCTTCTTTTAAACTGCTTTTGCATTTTGAATGTAATCAAGACATTCTTCGAAAAATAACTTGAGTTGTTTTAGCAATTTCATCTATCAATAATCCAAGTCCGTGGGAGTATAGAAAGATGGAAAAATGCAATGTGTGTGAAACTGAAAGAAAGAAAAAGAGGGGGGGGGGGGAGAAAGAAAAAGTAAGAAAACCATTTCAATGTTAAATTTCAAAATTGATTAAGCAACAAACTAATCATGCTAAATAAATTTGAACAAGTTGTGTACAATATTCTTCATAGGCATTTGGTTTTAAGCAGAACGTAATGAAATTTCAATCGCTTTAAAGGATTAGAGTTACTTTAAATTTATTTTTTAGATAATGATGTAATCACTCTCGCTGTCAACAAACTTTTGTCATCTTGTTTAAAAGTTTTTATTCACAACCGTTGAAACTCGATTGGTTTTTGGGTCAAAATATCTGAAGATGACTATTTTTTGTATCATCCAAACTTTGAATCTTTTCTTTTTCAAGCCAACGAATTGAAGCCTTTTTTCAGTAGAATGTTAATCCCTTCGAACTATCTTCAAAACGAGTAACCTGAAAACTCACACGTGAGCATTTTGTTACACCTCCTATTTCTCTATCTCTCTCTCTCAAAAAGAAAAAAGGATTGTAAAGGAAATATTTTCAACTAAAAAAACATTTTTATTTATTCTAAAGACCAAATGTTACCCAAAATTGTAATTTCATTCAAAATATATCATATAGGAGTGTACTGTTTTTATGAAATATTATGTCAACTAACTAAGGTACCTTTTATTTGTGTGGTACAAAATGTTCCTTATATAAACTAAGAAAAAATTGTTATTGCTAACTACTATATATGTCTATTTTATAAGTTTTATAAGAAGCATTTTTAGCCACAACGATTTGAACCAACAAACTTCTTCGCGAAGTCATCCTCGAAAATTAAAGCAATTTTCAGTACAAAGAAATTTAAATAATTCAACAAATACACAAATTCATTTACTCATTTTTTTGGTTCATTTATGTATATAACTGGTTTAATATTTGATGAAACAAAATAAAATAAATAATTTTCGGTAAATCACACAAGCACTCCTCGCTTGATAAGAAAAACACTCACATTAAAAAAAAAAAAAAAAAGAAAACGTTTCACCAGCACTCCGCATGGTGAGAAAAAAACTCACACATGACTACTCCAACCAGCAAACACCCTTGTCGGCAGTCAGAGAAAGATGAAGCAACCTGCTTATTTATGGCAAATATAGTTTTTATGGTGTCTGAGCTTCAAACGGTAATCTCCAGACTGAGAATGTAAAGGCTTCATTTCATGGCGAACTCCCTCCGAAATTCAATGACAATAATTTTTCCGGATACCTGATATTCGGTTTTTCTTGCAGGACATATATCTACCAGATATCCGGCTCTGATGTTAGAAGCCTGTTAATTTTATACAAATTTTAAAACGACCCACAGCTAGAAATTCCGCAGTAAGTTTGTAATTTGCAGATATTTGCCAAACATACCAATTAATTTAATTTTAATTATCAAGTTTAACGCTCTTGATAACCGGACATTTTGGCATTTCGAACATCCGACGCCTTCTGGGGGGAACCGATCCCCTCAACTAACCACACAAGGAAAAGGAAAATTTCATGAAAAAAAAATCTAAAAAATGCTGCACATCTTTCTGTCTCTCTCTCTCTCTCTCTCACTATCTAACTGAAAAATATTTTCATGACTATATCACATAATTACGTAGCATTTCGTCAAAAATTGCTGTTTTTAATATAAAAGGTCCCTGCTAACTTGAATTCACAATTGCTTAAATTTGATTTAGGATTCGAAACTAATTCGGAAAAGGATGGTTCGGAAAATAAAATGATGGCTTAGAAATACGCGATTTACAGGAACTTCTAAAACTATTGATAGCAGATTTCTGCTTCAATTTTAGTTTTCAGGCTGAAAAAAGAGAAAAAGTATTTCCTATATGGCAATCATGAAAAACCATGTAAAACCTTGTACAAAAAAATATCAAGAAAATGCATAAATATTTAAAAATATTGATAGCACAACAACTAAACCAATGATTAGAAAAAAATAGCTCTCAGAAAATTTCAAAAGCACTAATTGACGATAGTAACTAACCGTGTAATATGATAAATATTCCGATTAAATATGGTTTAAGCGAATTAATTACTAAATGTCGTTTTAATTAACTAGCTTTTTTTTTAAACCAGCTAAAGAGCCTTGATCCGGATAATGAAGGCAATTATGAGTACAAAGATAAAAATACGTAAATAAAGTGCAAATTGTCAAACCAAATTTATTTACGTTGTTTTGTCCTTGTACTCATAATTTAGCACCAAGCATTTTTGATCATAATTAAGGCAATTATGAGTACAACGATAAAACAACGTAAATAAAACATAAATTGTCAAACCAATTTTAATTACGTTGTTTTATCCTTATACTTATATTTTAGCATAAAGAATTTTTGATCACAATAAAGGCAATTATGAGTACAATGATAAAACAACGAAAATAAAGCAAATTGTCAAACCAATTTTATTTACGTTGTTTTATAATTGTACTCATGATTTAGCACAAAGCATTTTTAATCATTTGTCTTGTAATAAAGGCAATTATTTATTTTGGTTTACTTTTAAATTAAAGTGAAGTTTCTACCCGACAGGAGTACCTTCAACTATTTTTCTCCCATGTCGCATTTAATTCAACCTTTCTTTGAACTTCAAATTTCAAAGCAGAAAAAGAAGACCTCAAACGGTAGGCAATATTTTCGATCTTGTTTTAAGGTAGTATTTGTTCTACTCCAGCGAATTCAATTTCCGAAGTTTTCACAGCTTCTTTGAAAAGAAATTTTATTCCTGTAAAGCCTTTCTACTTCAATTTTATCTGAATTTTTCGGTATAGTGGAGAAAATTAGAGTAGTGTATGTTGAGTCAAAACATACGTATGGATGACTGGCAATGTAAGATGTTTTCTTCATATGAAAGATGCCTAGTCCTCTTACTCATTTCTGTAAATTTCTTACATATATCTGCGTTAAGGATTTATTAAATATAGGCAGATGCTTGTGAATGCTTTAACGGTTGATTATTTTGAGTTCTGCGTATTGATATTGCTTCTTAGTTATTTTAAAGTGTTATCAGTGAATTGCAATAGCAAGAGATCGGGAAGATACAGAAGAAAGATTAAGGTCGATAACTAGCTTGTTAGACAAAGTTGTGTACCTGATACCTGCATAGTAAAATTTGAAAGAGCATATAGTAGAGAAAAAACTAACTTGATGACGATCACCAAGCAATGTTTTAGTTATTAAAGCACACCAAATTAGTATATTGTTATGTAGAAGATAAATTATAGCTTGTGTGGCTACATATAACCAAAAATGTGACAAAGCAGAAGATCGAAAGAGTAGTTGAAATTTCTTTGAGCTCTTTGTATTCTAAACGATTTTCATAGAATTTCTACTAAAAAAACATATTGTTCTTAATAATATTGGACTTCTTTTAACGATTATTTCAAAACAATAATAGTTATATCAAAATTAAGAAACTATTTATCGCGTGAGACGATTCAAGATTGTGAGTAGTCTCTTCGAAGCAGAAATACAAGATGATTATTTCGTCTAATTCGGATCGGACACACTAAAACGAGAAAACATAACGGACGATTGGATAATTAATGCTCATCTGAATTGGACTATGGAGAAATTTGGCACAAAAATATTTTCGCAACCGCAGTTGGTACGTTTGGAAACTATGCAATCTTTTCCGGTAACCGTTCGACGTCCTCCTAGTTGAGTGGATAGAGCCTTGGCCAACTGTGCTGACCTCCCGAGTTTGCTTAATTAGCGGTGCATAGTTCTCAGCGACTATGTACTCTTGCTTCACGCGTGATGTGTTATGTGCTTCGAACGTGCTGTTAGATCGTATGTTGCCTCAAATAGGACGAAAAATCAGTTTTTTTAGTGATCACAAAATTGAGATCGTACCGGTGCATTTTTGAGAAAGGGGATACTATAAGGGAAAAGGGATGCTGGATTTTCAGAAAGGGTTTACTTAAAAAATAAAACTCAGTTTTTCAAATTTAACTTATTTTGAATCGGAGCTATTCCGAGAATGTGATATTCTGGAAAATAAGCTATTTTATCACTTTAACAAGAATTCTGTTTTAGAAGCGTAGGAAACATTTATTTCAGAGTTAAGTAATATTTAGCTTAAGCGGCCTTAATCAAAACAGAATGATTATCGTCGAATGAATGTCTTTTTGCTAATGAATCATTATACTTTGACACAGTATAGTAATTTCCAAAAAGTGGACATCAAATTCACAAATTTCGGTTTCGCAATTTTCTCTTCATTTTTTAATCCTAACAACACTCAAAACGTTATGCCATTAACAAACCATAAATGCAAATGGCTCAATTCCTTGATTAGCCTAAATTTACTTATTTATACAAAACTCCCAGCACTTAGCTTCAAAACATAAACACGTACTTTAACACTGTCCCCAATATTCCCTTCGGAAACCGGAAGCTATAGATATAGCTGGAAATTCATAAAACGAAAGCTCTTTAATTGTTAATTTAAATCATTTGTACAATTCAAAATTTATTACGATCATTACATTTAATGCCACAGGAGCGAAAAAAGGAAAAAAAAAAGTTCTTATAAATCTACCTCATCTAAGCGAGTGCGAAAAAGTTCCCCAAACATGCTAATATATTCAGTGTCGATATCTTTAACGAGGCAAAAAGCCCATACTTTTGACTACCTTGATCCCCTCCAAGTCTGTATTAAACATTTGATTTGCATGAAGTTTTGAAATTTCTAGCATAAACAGCAACGGGATGATCATTATACTCAGAGGGGAAAGTTGGAAAGTTTAACTGCTCTCACTTACTTACTAATAAAATTAACAAGTTTTTTACAATTTTTTTTCGTGCATGTAAAATCGATGCGAAATATTAGAATTCGATGCCAGTTAAAAAGTTTTGGTGGATTTTTTTTTCCTTTTCGTTTTTGGATAGCAATGCAGCAATCAGCCGAGACGAAATATTTTCCACCTTGATTCAGTTCTGTTCTAAATTCCATGTCAGACATAAAGATCGATGGAACGGCTTAAACGTTCGTAAGAACTTCAGTTTCCTTTTAAAGTACATTTTTCGAAGAAATATCTAAGAACTTTTCATACATTGAAAGTCAAAAGTAGCCGCTTTATTCTTGATATTATGAGTATACCAGTTCACTAAAATATACGTTTGTCTAAACGGCTGTCAAAAAGTGAAAAAATGTTTTAATCATAACCTCGGATATTTTTAAAAATAAGAGGAATGATAAGAGTATATAACACAGTAGTAATCATGATTGAATATACTTTGTAACAACAATGTAATTAATTTAATAAATGGATTGCATCATGATTAAATTGTTTGATCATATAGCGACTGTACTCATGACTGCAATTGTGCTTAAAAACCCTTTTGTGCGTAGCAATTTTTCGATAAAATACTTTTGATTTCTTTTTTTTTTTTTTTTTGAATTGCAACTCTATAATGAAAGCTATAAAACCAACAGCCCAAACATTCCTTGCCTTCAATTATTTTCTGATTCCCCCTCCCTTGTTTAAAAGTTTTAAATTCAGTAAACGGCTAAAAGAAAATGCATTTTCGACCAAATACATCTTAATATGTGGGCGTTGTTATCTAAATTTTTTATAGAACTTTGGTTTTAAAGTAATATGCTACGATATTTTTATTTAAAAACCCTTTGTACGTAGCAATCTTTTAATAAAATATATTTGATTTTTTTTTTTTTTTTCAAATTGCAACTCTATAATGAAAGCTATAAAGTCAACCTCTCAAAAAAATTTTCCCTCAAATCCGTTTCTGATCCCCCCTCCCTGGGTTTAAAAGCTTTAAACTAAATGAATGGCTATACGAAAAGCCTTTTTCTACTAAAAAATCTTAATATGTTTAAATCCTCATATAAACATTTTTATAGAACTTTATTTTTACAGTAATATGTTACGATATTTTTATTTTAAGATTTCAATGCCTGACAATCGATACATATTAATGTCTAAAAATAAATGAAAATGTCTTGTAAGTTTTCAATGTTTTTAAAAAGCAGTAGTACTCATATGCTGAAAATAATTGTAATTCTGATAGCAGAAATGTACGAGCAACTATTAGTTTTGATTTCAAACTTTACAAATTATACATACGTACAGCCGACTCGCCTTAAAATAACATAAATTAAACTTTATCAATAAAATAGATTTTCATGCAAGTTGGCATGAAAATATAAAATGCATTAAAAAGGATAGGAGCAATTTACGTAACAGAGCAGTATGCAAACTAGAATGCCTTTTATGCATAAACAAAAGACTTGATAACGTCTCGCGAAGAGTACTGTGAGAAGCGAGAGTTTTCCATGTCTAAAAAAAATGGAGAATCATTTTCTTTAACAAAGATCATGTTTGCTCTGTTCCAGAAATATGCAATATACCGGATTTCAAGGAAGGGGAAAGTATTGCTTGTTTGGTTCAGATCCGTTATGAGGGTCGTTATATCAAGAAGTTAACGGTCGCTGTTTCGAATGCCAAATGAAATTATTTTAAACAGAAGTCAATTGATTCTGTTTCAAAAGTCGATATAACGCGACGCGTCGCTGTAACGCAAGTTGGTTTTCTCTCTATCTATTTATATTTAAATTAATAATTTTAAGTAATATGTCATGCTTTTCTTGAATGTGAATAAAATCTTATTTCACAATTTTGTTGTTTGATCTTTTATATACAGTCGACCTTGATATAACGACCATCTGCGTCTCACCGAAGAAGGTTTTTATAATGAGTGGTCGCTATAAGAGGTAGAATTTTCTTTACAAAAAACACATGCATCATGCATGTTCAGTAGTTCCATTAAAATTAGTAATTTTTCAGATTAAAACTAAACGCTTAAATTATTTTTTTATCATTGGAATTATAAAAAAAATGTATCAGGGCAAAATATTAAACATATTTTAAAGTAGAAAATATAGGGAAAAAATTACATACACATTTCTAGAAGCAGAACTTCTGAGGTGACATGACACCTGGCATAACAGCATGACTCCTCATCTTATTTCGGAGAATCGACCATTGGAAAACCACGCGATTCAAACGACCAACTACTAATACATCTGTCAACCCTTTTTCCTAAGGAATCCGGAAATTCCGCTCTATTCTTTCAAAGTCTTTCCATACTGTGATGAGAGATCATCCACCCACCCCTGTCCTAGTTGGACTGAACACTGAAGACTCCATGCAGCCTGTTCGTAAAAACCGAGGTTATTTAAAGTTAAAATTTAGAAACATGCTCTATTTGGAAAAATACCGGAAATAGTGTCCACTAAATCCGGTCGCTGTATTGTATTATATGATACAAAACGGTCGTTATAATGAAATGGTCTTTATAATGTGTAGTTGTTATAACGAGCGTCGACTGTACATACATACATACATATATATATATATATATAATTTGCATACGTATAACAATATTACTAAAATCATTATTGGTCTACTTTTCTCCTCCAGCTCCATTCCTAATGAAGTTAGGCCTTAGGGATGCCCTCCCCCGGGCACGAGGTAGCGGGGGTATTGGGGTCCACGGAATTTACATGCACATATCCGCTAGTGTACATAGTGGGTCTTCAGCTGGTCGGGTTTCGAACACGCGACCTTCTAGGTGGAAGTTTGACATCATTACTGGTCTACTGTTTGTGTTCATGTACTGGTACCTCAATGAAAGTCTTCAGTAGTCCTGTAGGTACGATCTTATTTTTGTTTCCCAGAGGAATAGAGTTTTTTTTTTCCTCAAGCGGTCCCTGACTGCGGAATTTTTTATGATTGTTTAATACCGCAACAATAACTATTCAATACAGCAAAAATCAATGTTTTCTCTTCAATAAATGCTTAGTTATCTTTTTAACAGTTAATTCTTCATAACGCATCAATGATGCTAGTTTGTTTATTCGCATTATTTTAATTCGCATGATGTGTAGCGTTGATGCCTCATTCAAGCCCATTCTGATCATTATTCAAGTAATGTAAATTATTTCAAGTTACCATATTCACACAATACTATATTTAACACTATGAGTACCTGTGAGAAAACCCTATGTAAAAGCCATTTACAGTTGGAACATCGAAATTGCGCAACGCAAATAGGTATCTTCTAAAGTATGCATGGAAAGAAAATAATGTCTGAATAAGAAATGATAATGGTTTGTAAAACCGTTAGCCGCAATAAACAAATAAATAAATAAAACTACGTACATAAATAATTAATAAAAACAAATAAAGAATTTCATGAATGATTTTTTTTGTTGCTATTCTTGTATTAAATAAGGTGATAATGTTTAAATTATTGCCTTAAAAGTTCTATATTCTTTTACCTGCGTCTGTAAGAAACTCATGGATATACATAAGATTCTTTGATAATATTAACGATTCTTTGATGATTTTATATCATACTTGAAATAAAAACAAATATCCAAAATGCTTTATTCAATAATCACCACACCATGATTATCCAAAATCCCATTCGTCATTGGTTGAGATGGTACTGACATCCTAATGATGGACATGCAAGTAGTCCAATATTTAAGCAAGATGATTGGTTGAAAAACAGCTAAGAATCAACGCCCTTGATGAGAATGAATACTGATGCGTCGTTTGTCAAAAATCTGTCACGGGCAAATGGGAAGAACGGTTTTCGGGAGCTTGGATACTGCTCCTCAGAATTGAAAGGGTGGACCAGTTCTGTATAATAATGCATGATTGGCCCCTGCTTTCAGAAAGTTGGCAGAAAATTGACAGCCTAAGTATTTGTATTCATCATCGTTCATGACATTAAACTGCGATGATTCAAACATTCGATCGAATATCAAACATCATCTCCAGGCGACATTCTAAGGGTAATCCGATGTGAGATGTCTCAAGAAGTATTTTTACGTCAGAGTATTAAATAAGACAACACAAATGAGGCAGTGACAAGCAAAGGGATGTAAGGGACCACAAAGCGATTCTGGGAGGAACGGTTTTCGAAGCTTGGTTACTGGTCCTCAGAATTGAAAGGGTGGACCAGTGTTCTATAATAACGCATGATTGGCCATTACGTGCAAAAAGTTGGCAGAAAATTGACAATCTACGTTTTTGTATTCATCATCGCTCATGACATTAAACTGCAATGATTAAAACATTCGATCGAATACCAAACATCATCTCCAGGCGACATTCTTAGGGTAATCTGAGGTGAGATGCCCCACTAGGATAGATACCCCAGGAAGTATTTTTACGCCAGAATATCAAATAAGACAACACATATGAGGCAGTGAGAAGCAAAGGGATGTAAGGGACCACAAGACGATTCTGTGAAAAAACGTGTTCATTTCATGTTTGCTCTTTTTATTGACTTGTTTTCGGGGGGCCCCATCGCACCCTCTTCACTGGGTCATCTCTCTTCGCTTGTCAGGTGAGATAGCCATTGCGATGTTGCAAATTCTCTTCTTTAGCTCAGAAGTAAATGTTCACATAATAAATCGAACTTCATACATTTAAAAATGGAATACAACTCTTCTTGGCAAAATTTCAAATGATATTATAGATAACTTAAAATTTGACAGCCACTTCTACTATGGTTGGGCAAATCTCCTCGAATTGCCCTAAATACCATTTCGGAATTTCACACAGGAATTTCATTTTTAAGTCACAAAAATAATATAATGAAAATTTTCACGTTTTATGTTTCACTAATTTGGAAAATAATGTTTTCTTTAAAGGATACATTCTAAATTTTAGAAACAAGTTGCATTTTTGAGCCTACTTTCCCGTAAAAGTTAAAAAAGAAGAAGAATGAAAGGCTTAATGTATTGTTAATAAAATAATTTTTATAAAAAACAGAACCGACTTCAAATTAAAAATTGCGCTAAAAAGTGAAAAATAAATTCATTCTTTAAACAACATCGATGTGACTTTTAAACAGTTTTAGAAGTCGGTGCAAAATTAGGATAGATAAAATATTTTGTAATCATGAATCAATTACAAATATATATATTTCCGCAGAATTAGCAGCAGTTCCAATATGAAGTAGCAAATGGTATAATGGTAATTAGACTCATAATTTTGCACAAACTTCTAAAACTATGTTTAAAAGTCACATCGATGTTGTTTAAAGAATGAATTTATTTTTCACTTTTTAGCGCAATTTTTAATTTGAAGTCGGTTCTGTTTTTTTATAAAAATTATTTTATTTTATTCTTTTTAGTGTAAATACATTTTGTATATACATACTCTATTTTTTAAAAAATCCATATCAAAGGGCAAAACTTCTTTAAATGAATGGCACTAAAAACTAATCATTTGCATGATAAATTCCCTTTTGAAGTCTATTTTAGCAAACAAACTGATTGGATTAATTTTTGCCACAGTCAAACTCTTGCTGTAATTTCTTTTAATATTATAGCCCATGACAACAAACATGTTTTAAACAATGCTTTTATATTTATTAATAGATTTCCCAACAAAGAAAAATCAAGCCAAGCCTTTCCAATTAAAATAAAAAATACTTATTTTTCACTCGTAACGTTTTTTCTAAAAAACAAATGTAAGCAAATTGATTTGCAATATTTGAGTTAGATGACCCTCTATCGATTAAAGAAAAAATCATCAAAATCAGTTCATTTAGTCAAAAGTTATGGATGAAAAGACAAAAAAAAAAAAAATACTACATTCCTGCCCATTACTTTTGTTCTAATTATCAAATATGGTCAAACGAAAGTACGGGACCTATGGGAAACCACCCTTGATCGATTGAAAAAAAAATCATGAAAATCGGTTCATCCGGTGCGAAGTTATGAGTAGACAAACAAACAAACAAAAAAAACGACATACATACAATACGAATGTATAACCTCCTTCCTTTGTGAAGTCGGTTAAAAATAAGAAAAAGTCAAAAGTAAGTTAAGTAATTAAATGACGATTATAAATAAAAAATTTGGAAACAGAGTTTTGAAATGGGAATAATATGTGTATGTCGGTCTGTTAATGAACACAATTATATTCGATTAACTTTGATATATCTTATTACATTCGCAATTGTTCTGTTTTCATTTTTGAAGTATATTAATTACATAGAGACATTTTCACACTATGATATTATCTAGTTAACTAAATATCACTATCAATAAGCCAGTATATACAAAGTCATTGGAAAATATAGGCACCTCACTGATAATTTATAGTAGTGTCATTCGTTATAATGATGTATTTAAATTTTATGTAAATTATTATTTTTTTCATGAGCAATGGGTGATCTCATGCATTTATTTTTCCTTATTAAACACTTTTTAAGTACGTATGCAAGAGATATAAGCTGCCTGGAAAGAAAAGTGACACGAGTCCAAAAAACCACATTTCATCAAGCCGTTATAATTTTGTTTATTGCTAATAGTTAAACAGCAATATTCATAAGTTTACTTCTATTTCTCAAAATTCAAGTTCATATTTTTCCCCTTTTACCATCACTAAACACTTCGATTGTCGCAGAGGCGTCATGCGTAAGAAAGGTCTCCAGTTTTAAATAGCTTGGAGGACTAAACAGTATGAACACATTTCTTTTACTGAATTAAATTATCAATTAAACATTAATTGACTTTGTCAATAAATATCCTATTTTATTCAAATATCATCAGTTTTCAAGAAAGTCAAATAAAATATAAAATATATGAATATATGAATAAACAAACACGAAACATTTAAATAAAATGGAACAGCAAAGACAATTTTGTTAATACTTTTTTTTTTTATTTCTTTTTTTCTTCAATATTCGTTGTGCCTTTTTTCTATTTCGTAAATAAAAATGCATTATACGTACATAATTGTAAAAAAAAAAAGTTGCTCCAACCTTTTTTTTTTGTTAGTGTCTGTTCTTGAAAGATAATGTATTGACACGTTTTTAAAATTGATTACTATGTTTTGCCGCTTTTCTTTTTGTTTGCTATTTTGGATTTATTGAATTTCCTTTAAATTAAATTTTAGTAAGCTTTGTAAGGCTTACGAAATCACATTTAGATGGATTACCTAGTTTGATAGTTCGTCTGAAAAAAAACACATTTTCCCTTTACGCAATACTGAAAAATATAATTATGGAAAAAAACCTTTTTAATCAACAAACACCTAATTCTAACCATGATTACAAAAATTTGTCAGTAAAGGAAAATCTGATAAATTTTGTAATGACAAAACAATTCTATCTCTTAAACTATAATTAGGTTTGATAGTCTCAACATGCGAAACCAAAAAATTTAACAGTAACCTTTTGAAACCTCATTGATTATCTCCGACCGGAAACTGACTCACTTTTAACAATTACCAACAACATTCAAATGTCCAATTTTCATGACCTACTTAGCGATCTATACACCACCCAAAGGTATTTTTTTCTTCTAAATCACGAATGCAGAAAAGATCATAATAAAACAAAAATTGAAACGTTGGACTTGTTTAAAAAGGTCTCAAAGAAGGAAAAACTTTTTTTCTCTCCCAACACTATCTCGCCACAGTCACCGATAAACCTGCTTCTAAAACTTCATTTCTTTTTTTAAATGGCCACGGGTCAAAATGGCAATCATAGCAGCACGTTCTTGAAAAGAAACTCCAACCGCCCAGTGTTTCTGTTGAAACACTCCTTTTTATTCAGTGTCAGGTCCGGCTCCGTACCGTCTGCAAGTGTTTATTGTCGTGGAGTATGCAACAGAATGTCAGACGAGATCTTGAAGAGTAGGGGGGAAAAGTGTTGCTCTTGCCTTATGTAAACTAGATAGAAAATCCCTAGCAGAATTTCTTACAACTCGTTTCTCTAAGAGCCCGATTTTTCAGCGGATTAATCTGCCGTATTCAATGCACCTATTTTACTTAAATTGATTTTATTTTACTTAAAAAAAAGAAAGAACCAATAGTTATCATTAAAAAGAAAATCAACTTTATTAAGATATGTATTTCTGAAGGTATTACATACACATGTTAAAGGAATTAAGGAATTACAAGAATTTTCATTTCTAACTAAAAACAAAAAAAATTCTTTTTTCTTTCCGACAATAAGCAGTAATCACAGATCACATGTGTGAGTGTGACTTTTGCTTCACTTCAGAACATTATTATTATTTATTTTTTTTTTTTTTGCTTTTAAAAAGAGATTTCTTGCAACACTAAAACATGAGAATGCAGTATTTTTGCAAAGCTGTGCATTGATGGCGCTGATTTTTCTTCCACTTGTTTTGGGTAAAATATATATATTTAACATTTTTTTTAATAATCATTCTCATTGTTAATATGAGCCTCAAAGTGGAAAAAATTCCGCAAAATATGACCAACTCTTTAGCAGATTAGTTTCTAAAATATTTGCAGTTTCACATTCTAATGCATTCAAAAGCTTTTAGCATTTACACATATATAAAGAGTTTTAATATAAGAAAATAAATTTTTAATATTAAAACGCAAATATAAAATTGAAACCTTCATCAGAAGTCTTTCATATGTGTCACTGTATCAACTGATTATATAGAGTTGATGTACTTATTGTGAAAACTACGTATGAAATATTTGCTGATGTACATTAAAATGTATGTAATAATCTATTTTTTATTATTGCAGTGGTATTCACACAGACGAAAATGAAGAAAAGGCATACAATATGTATGTACACCAACCATCAAGTCAAATATTTCTGACGTAAATTAATTATGTATCTCGTGAATTCTTTTTCAACAAATTCATTTTGAAATTGTTTACTTTAAAATGCATTTAATAGTTTTTTTTAAAAACAAGTTTGAAACGAGAAGCTTATAATTAAAACAATTAAAAATAAGGACTAAAATGAGTACATTCAATGTTCAAAAAGGATTTTGAATTTGAAAATGAAACCGCAAATTGAACGATAAAATAAGTTATGCTAATTATTGCTCAGAAAAATTACATTGAGCATGGAAATCTCCTGCATGATCAATTTTGAAAATTAAAAATACTTATTCAGCACCTTACGAAATTTCTTATTAACGATCAGTACTGATATTTCTCTTGTAACAAATGTGACGTAAAACGAAAAATGTTCTGGTGTATTCTACAATCTAAGGACACGACAATGCCATCGATTAAAACGTAATATATTTAGATTATTTCAAATATGATTTTAAGTTACGTTCCGAATTGCGACGTTATAAGAAAAATATTGGTGTTCCTAGTTCTATACGTTATACATGAAAGAATTATTTTGCAACAAATAAATAAAAACCCAAAAATAAATACCAATTTTCTTAAAAAACATAATGTTATTTTTAGGCCTAACAAACAATTTAATCTATATTCAAAGCTACATGTGTCGGAAATTCTGCAAATTTTTTGATAAATTATTACTATACTCCGTACATGTGCCATAAAAATACAGCCAAAGAATTAACACGTAATTTTCCTGTACACTGTGTGTTGTAAAAGAACTTTTCGTTTAATGTTTATTAAAAATATCTTATTTGTTTTTAAAGGTTTGGTTTTTCGTATATGCAAGTCAAAATTCTTCACGGAAAACCCCACCCTACCTCATGTAAAAGAAATTCCCTACGGTAGGGAAATTTTCCTTGCATTTTCCAAGACCTGTTGCCCTTTACACAAGAGCTTCCTTCTTGTAGGTAGGGTCAAAAAATCTTTCACCGCATTCGCAAAGGAATCGTGTTTGGCCTGTTAACCCTTTCCCCATTGTGATCTACTCGCTTTTTTCCGAAGAACACCTGTGGATGTTAGCGATCAAATGACCCCCTATTCCGTACAAAATAGTCACGATAAACATCTCAATGTAAACTTCACATCGTGAATAACCTCTTGCTACTGGTTTTGAACAAATTAGAGCTGAAAATTACCTTTAAATCGAGGTTTGTTTAAAAGTAGAGCTTGTGCGAAACAGCCGTCAAAGGTTGATATCCGCAAATGCCATTTTTATTTATTTCTTTCTTAACATGAGAGTTAATTTGTACCACTTCTAAGCACAGTTTAATGCTAATTTTCACGCCCCTAAAATATAGCCGGCGTGACGGTTAATAATTCAAGCCCTCAACTATGAATATATTTTATGGAAATTGTACTTTTTTTTGTCCTCTATTAAATTCAGCTTGCGCTTAACTTTTGCCCGCTCCCTTTATATGCTGTTACGTAATATTTTCCCGACATGCAAATAATTTACGATAAATGGGCAGCACAAAGTTATATTACTCAGGTTAGTTTACTACAGAAATGCGATTTAAAATATAAGAAACGATTCTAATGAAGCACGTCATTAGTTACACGCCTAATTTTTCATTCATTGTTTAATTTAAATTATACATTTAGGCCGCTTCGTTATCTGTTGAGCATTACATTATGTTCCTGCTTTGCGTTGAATTCAAATATTTAAGATATTAAACAATCAAAATATATAAATAAATTAATTGAAAAAACTCATACACAGCAGTATTAGACAATAAAAATTATCTTCAAGAACAATCTTTGCTATGAAGTTTAAAGCTATGACATTATAACTATAACTAATAATGATATATAATAGCTGTGAGTTCACCAATTTGAGTAAGAAAAAATATCGGTGCGTGTTTGGAAGCAGACACACATTGCAAATACAAATTTTTAAACATATAAATTGTAAATCGTGATTTTTAACAATTTAATGATTAATTTCTTAAAAAAAATTCAGACTTATTGGACAATTCCATGTTGATAGATGTACTGCCACTACTTAAAGGATTATACCTTTCGCGGATTAGTTTTGACCTCAATTTTATATTTTATTTCACATTTTAAGCTAGTTTGAAACAGGTAACACGTTATATTTTCATAACTAGTAAAGAAATGAATTAACTATTTGTAATTTTAGAGTTGCATTAAGGAATTACTTTTTGTTTTCTTCGAATTTGGCTGCTTTATGCTTATAACTTGAAAGAGTAAGAAAAAAAAAATTAAAAAATAAAAATGTTGCTATTGTAATTACACGACAGTTCATTATGTGAGAAATTGTAAAAAATGCTTAAATTTACTATTTGTTTTTCATGAAAGTGCGTTTTAATCTACGGCACAATTCTAAATGCGATTAAAAAATAGTTTTCATTTTTTTTCCTGTTAATTTCTCTTTTCTTTAGAAATTTAAGAAATGAAATAATTTTATGTCATCAATTTAAGAACTAACATAATTTTTAAATGCTAATAATATAACAATTTAAATCTGAATATTCTCTTCGAAATTTAATGAAGTGATAGGAGAAATTTTCAATATTGTGTGAAACGATGGATACTGAATAATAAATGTATATAGTTCCTGTATAACCAACTTTCTATGAATGATTTTTAAGTTAAGTATCTTATAAAAATGTTAATGATTAATATCATCATAAATATTTAAGCCTAGTAAATAAAGATAAAGTTGCATCAGCACTTGTAATGAAATTCAAACTTCACTTCATTTATGTATACGAATAATAATAGTCCAAATCATTTTGTTAGAAAGCGCATTAGTAAAGATAATATCATATAAGACACCATTAGAAAAACACTGATGATATTTTTTAAAGCATAGGAATAATTTTATTAATAAAAAGATAATCATATGTTACTACGGGTTTTTTCTTTAAAAAATCTCAAAAATTAAGCAGAACTCAATTAAATATTACATATCAAATATATGTTACGGTTTCATTTAAAATGAATTTTTTAGAACAAAATTATTTCATAGCAAGCAAGAAATTGCCTGGAAAACTTATGTGCCACTGAATTTCAGTGTGCAGTATTTCAGCTTTATGCAGAAAGTAACATAATAATATTTGAACTCGAACTCTCAGAAAGCAAAAATATATTGTAAAGGAACAAAAACGCGCGAAATGAAGTGATAAAAAGATCTTTATATGTTCGCTCATAATATAGAGCTAAACAAAACAAACGCGAACCCATCGAAAAAAGAATATTTCTGACCAATAGAAACGTGCCTCGCAACCGAAAGAGCTCCCTTTCCAAAACCGCGAAAACAAATGTCTGACTTATCCGCAGCATAACCAAACCATGGCACTGTTGGGAATTTATGTATCTTTTCGAAGCCCCGTAATGCTCTCTGTCTCTTTCTGAACCTTACACAAGTTATATATGTGGTTATATAAAATATATATTCCCTTAAGAAACTTCCTTACTTTTCGCATTCAAATCCAAAAGCAGAATATGTTTCTTGTAAATAAATACTCAAAATTTTACTTCATCTACAGATAATTGGATTCCTTTTACAGGTATAGGTAGCGTATACACATGTATGGCAAACAACATTTTAAAATTTTCATTTGAAATTTAAAAGCGACTAAAGTTGTGTGTTACACTGAAGAAGAGAAGTACTTCCAAATTTCTAAATTTTTAAAACTGTTGTGGGATGCCATTCTTATCGTAACCAAATCCCATGTTCCTTTCTTTCTCTTTCTGATTGTAAACTGTAACCGCACTCGGTTCCGAGAAGCGCCAAATGATTTGGGCGCGAATGCCTTCAGATATATGATGTAATCGACAGCGGCAAGACGTGCTGTTGTAGAGCAGATGTTCTTTATTTTATTTCGTTTATTGAAACTTATTTGTTATTACGTGACGTATTATTGTTATTAGTTTCGTGTTAGTTCCTACGTGTATTTTAAAGGTACACTATTTCAAAATTATTTAAAATATTATTTTTAATTCTTTTCGCTAACATTTAGCAACGAGCAAAATTTAAGTTAACAGTTACTAAGAAAACAACTTTATTGCTATCAAAAGGTATCCTAACACGCAACTAATATGACACACTCCTACCAGAATAATAAGTGTAATAAACACATGGATTGAAAACAACTACCCTCCAAATCATTTTATCATCGCACTGGTAGTTGCTTACACAGGATACGAATGGCACGTCGTACACTAATACATTTTAACGCTCTGGATACAGTGTCATTCTTTCTTAGTATACTGGTGCATTATATCAGTGTATGCATTACTTTGTATTATTGTACACCAGCAGGACACATAAAACTCTAGTTGGTAGTGTGTATAAAAGTTACAACCTGCTAATTAAAACAGTGGAATTTTCTTCGACTGTTACATTACATACGATACTATGTCGTTGTACTGATATACAGTTTTACATCGCTTTTTGAATGTATAAAAGCTATTGGCAGTAATGGAAACCTGTAAGTACACGGGTGCGTACCCGTGTACTTTAGAATGTATCTTAAAATACAGTGAAATCTCCCGTAAAGACCACCTCTATAAAGAGACCACCTCTCAAAAAGACCATTTTTTAAGGTCTAAACCTTCCAGCTATTGGCTCAATATAAACTTATGATTTCATTAAAAGACCACTTATTTTCTGTCTCCCTTCAAATAAGACCACTTTTTCAGAAGAATACCTGAGAAAATTTTGAAATACCTTTATCTCCGAGGAAGGTAGGGCTCAGCTAGTAGTTGGAGGAATTTATTCTCCCTGTTTTGGAATTGAGTGGGTGATAAGCACCTAGGGCAGGGTAATTGGATGAGCTTAATTGTTCATTAGTCCTTGAAGACCCCTATGAAGTGTGAAGTACCAATACACTTGGAAGTACAGAGTCATTTATGGGAATGATTGGTCCACATTCCATCTGTTACCTTTCTTGGAGAGCTAAGGACGTTTGTAGAGTACACATGGCATTTCCCTCTTACAATACTTGTAAACTTTCTTTTAAATTCTATGCCCGTCCTTGACCCCCTTGATCATAAGACGAAGAATATCCCAGTACAAAGGGAAACGATGTATAAACAAATTAAAACTATCACTTGAATCATTAAAAATAAAACAATTAGACAGGGCCGGGCATATGCTGAGGTGATCCCCAGTCATGGGTGTGTCATGATTGTCACAAAGTGGGCAGAAGTTACAGTCCGTCATTTTCAGTTTAAAAAAATGATACTACTGTCAATATTTTTAAAAAAATTAGGAGCTCATTCTGATTCAGATGACGAGCTTCCTAAAAAGACAGCCATATATTTCCTATCAAGAAACACTGAATGAAATCAATAGATTAACAGAAAATTCAATTCCTGCTAGATATGACAATAAAGTAAATAGTTTCAGAAAACCAAAGTTCATATATAAAGATTGGTAATGAGAACTTACTAAAATCAAAGCAAACTTTGATTAATTCTGTTTTGAAAGCTGCTCAGTCATAAAAACAAGTTTTAGAATAGTGTTTTGTTGTATTTGTATTTTTGCATGAAGCTTTGCAACGTAATAGCAATTACCTCTATTCAGAGACCACCTCTTTATAAGACCGATTTTCTTCAGTCTGGTGGGTGGTCTCTTTAGAGAGGTTTCACTGTATTGATTGAATGAAAGCTTACCTCTTAAGGAAATGGCTAGCCGGCAGGGTGGCGTAGTGGTAAGGCAGCAGGCCTCGTACGCCCAAAGTCGCGGGTTCAAACCTGGCCCGAGTCGGTTTATTTTCAAGATGCAGAAAATCGTCTGCGCACATGTCGTATGATTATGCGGCATGTAAAAGATCCCTTGAGTAGACATTTGGCTTGGATGCTCTCGGCTAAATTAAATTCCTAGTGCATATTGCATCAATGAGAGCTCAGATACCGCCATCTAGTGGTAACTGAACGTCAAAATTCTCATGCGGCGAAGGTACCACACCCATTGTGGTGCCGCTGAAAGAGATGGTACCATTACTGGGGAACGCACTAGGTTTGCAATGATTGTAGGACCCAATCCCGCAGCCCCATTGTAAAGAAAAAAGGAAATGGCTAAGAATCGCTTCGCAATTGTGTAGGTGACGATGAGCTAACGGAATAAAATTTCTCACTCCTTAACTAAACATGAATTCAAGACTGAGAGTTTGGTGTTTCGTTGATAAGGGTTTCAGCTGATCATAGGCAGATTATTTATCTCGTTTTAGTGTTCGAATTTCTTGCTTTTCTAATTAAAACTCAAATGACCAAGTTCTCCTGCTAAAAATCCTGCTTCTCCACTAATTATAAGGGAAAAACATCGTTGTTACATTAGACAGAGAAAACGTAAGTATGATTAGTGAAAATGAAATTGAGTCGTAGGGTCCTCGTAACGGTTTAACGCAAGGTATTTTAAAGCACTGTGTGCCTTGAAACGTTATTCACCCACTTATAATTTGTTATTAACACTTAATTCTACATGCATTATTAATGATGAGTAATAATGTCATTGTATCTAAGTAAAGAAGAATAACTTACAAACAAAAAGGTGAAACATTTAATAAAGTAATAAAAACATTTTACACTCACTTATATTTCAAACTTAAAAAAATACATGCAAGAAATATTTGACCAATTTGAAAGAAAATAAATAATCAGTTTCTTTGTTGACATATCAGAGCACATTTGTGCTTTAAAACGTCATTTACCCCTAACTCATACTTTCTCATTAACAGTGGAATCTACATTAATTATTAATGTTAAGCAATATTTTTAAAGCTTTTAAATAAATAAGATTTATTTTTCGGAAAATCAAAACTCAAATATTAAAAAAAGTAATAAAAATATTTTATATCCACTTATATAATAAAATATATAAAAAGAATAAAAACTATTTCGGAAAAAAAAGAATATTTTTGACCAATGGAAACGTGCCTCGCAAACGAAAAAGCTCCTTTGGGAAACCTCGCAAACAAATGTCCAACTTACGCGGAACATAACCCAGCAACGGTTCAGTAGGGAATTTATATATTTCATCGGAACCGTAATACCCGACGACTCGCAGAGCCTTACAAGTTATATATACCTCTATAATAAACATATTTTTCGCAGAAAGTTTCCGAGTTTCTGTATTCAAATCGGCACGGCTGAATTTGTGAGTGTAAATCATCCTTTTATAGCTTTTATCTCATAGCGTTCGTTTCTTAGATGCCGGAGTTTTCCTGAAATCTTTATTTCCAACGTTTTTTTTTTTTTTTATTTTGCTCTCCTGAGAAAAAAGTAAACATATTGTTTTTGTTAAATAATCGATCCCTAATAAATCTTTACTGGGAAAAGACGGATTAATTTGGAATGTTGTCTAAGTATGCAATCATGTATTTGCAAACAATGTACACATTTGAATATAGAATTTGGTACCTCAAATTAACTGATACTCAAAAAAGAAGATACAAAAGAAATAATATTAGTTTGATTGTAATCATAAGAAAAATATACATCATAGTAAAATTCAGTGTCCATTATTTATATATATATATATGTGTGGGAATTTTCCCAATTAACTGAACTGTATGTACTTTGCGCACGCATTATGACTGAGTTGTACTGTGTGACGCGTCAGTGCGGAAGCAGATTGCTTTGTATTCAGACGAGGAACGACGCGTTAAGATTAAGATCTTTGATGTCTATGATTTTTATGTTTAATGTAATGTGTTCGTCCGTTGTTATAATAAATATGGTGTTTGTGCAAGTGATGTCCTGTATAATAGTACCCTTAGAGAGAGCCGAACCCCCCCCCCCACATATATATATATGTAGGAAGTACATTTTATTTGTGAGAGGTGGTGACCCCGATCTAAACGAATTTCATTCCATACGGTTTAAAAGCGTCCAATAGTAGAGTTCGGTGCGGACGTGACGTCACATTTTCAGAGAGAACAGTTTTGGCTAGCAGACTCCCGCGTGCAATGGCCGAGTGAGGTAACGTTATTTTTTCTTCGCCCCTCTTCGCGATTTATCGAATTGATAAACAAACTAGGATGGTCGGAGTCCCCATCTCATAGTTCACAGGTGAACCATGCTCTGTAATTAAACTTTATTTTACCTTCCTGTAAATAGCGTGATGTGTATTTTTTTTATGTGTTTAGTAGTAAATAAAATGTTTAGATTAAACAATCTTTCATTATTTCCATAAAATTACTTACCCCTAGACGCCGTCCTACAAATTGGGGCCTCGGTCCCGGATTAAAACCTGTTTCCGTACATTAGGCATTTGCCTCGGAACAACATTACTTTTATTTCCGTTTTCAGTTTTAAAATTTTTATTTTTAACGAAGAGCATTTTTTCCGTTGCGGTTCACCTCTTTTCGGTTTTCACTTACAGAACAACGTATTTTTGCTAACGTATTTTTTAAGTTCACAGCTCATAGAAATTTGTCAAGAACGGGTCCGGCAGCAATCAGCACAGCGAAAGTTTCAGTCAACGAAAGTATATATATAAAAAAGAGAAGTCTACAGCTCCGCCATTTCACGTTCCAGCATAATTATCGTCAGTCTAGCATTTTTTCAGCCGGTCCACTTCGTGTAGCTTCAACGAATCGCCATCGCCAGGAGGTTAGTTTTGTTTCGTTATTACTTGGTCCAAGGACGTCAACGCCAAAGAACAGTTCTCCGATAATTTATGTTGTACGAAATATATGTGTCAGAATTTTATTTAAATACTATCTTTTCATGTTTATAAGTTAGGAATTGTCTATATTTGGATATTTAACGTTTTTCTGATATCAATTAACATATTTTTACGGTAGACAGCCTTTGCGAGAAAAAGATCGAAAAAAAAAAAAGTTTTATTTTGCTTCTTTTAAGAATCTTTTGCAGCTGTCGCTACAGTGCAGTAGAAAGAATTTAACGAATGTGTTTTTTTTTTTTTTTCTTTCCCCCCTTTTTGTTTATTTTATTCTTTCGCTTTTATCGAAAATAGAATTTGGATACTGATAAAAGATTTTTTGCATTTTGTGTGAAAACATGAGTCCAAATATTTTTGTTTCTCGCAACTAAAAAAGAAGATATATGTTTTGTTCTGGTTTTAAGGGTATTTGCTTATAAATATTTGAAGTATCATTTTCGAATTTCAGAAGTTCTTAACATTTGCTTATTTTTATTCAAGTGCAATTTCTTACATTTTTATTGTTCACGTTTTATCTTTCTTCTTGTCTGAGTAAGCGGACTTTTCAGGTGTAATTAGATAAATTTTTTACGTTGAAAATAAGTTTTGAAGGAATATTTCACCAAGTTTTAAATTAAATTTGTTCTCCGAGTTACCGCTAATTAATTTTTTCTACGAAATGGCATTTCTACTCTCGAAGAAAAAGGAAGATCTAATAGAACTCGCCGCAGAGTTAGATTTAAGTATCGAAGAGGGTTCAACTAAAATTCAGATAAAAGAGCTGATTGTGAAAAGCCCAAATTACGTAAAGGAAGATGTCAAAATACTGTTCGATAGCATAGTTGAGGAACGTGTACGCCGAGAAGCAGAAGAAAAAGAAGAGAAATTACGCCGAGAAGCAGAAGAAAAAGAAGAGAAATTACGCCGAGAAGCAGAAAATAGAGATATTGAACAGAAGCGAGAAGAACGAGAACACGAACTCGAGAAATTACGAATACAGGCTCAACAGAGTGTCAATACGATGAATAACGCCGAAAACGTCCAACCGCCAAATAAATTGATCCACGAAACTTTCCATAAGTTTAATATGAAGGATGACATCAGCTTGAACCTTACCTTATTTGAACGACACGCAGAATTGACATTTTTGCCAAAGAAAGACTGGGTACAAAAACTGATAGTGTTGATACCTATTGACGTTGCTCATCTGATCGCAAGAGAACCAGCGGATAAATGCAATGATTACGACCACGTCAAGAATTTACTATTGAAAAGATTTAAATTATCTCCGGAAAAACTTCGTCAACTATTTGTATCTCACCAAAAATCTGATGAGCGGACATGGCAAGATTTTCACCACGAACTGCAGACGTATTTCGACGGATGGATTTCCGGTTTGAAAATAGCAACCTTCGATCAACTGCGAGAGTTAATTATTGCCGACCAAATTAAGAAGAAAGCGCCTTACGAGTTTCAGCAACATTTTCTAGACGAATGGTCTACTATTAACTCACCTGCTGAACTGGCTAAAAAATTTGAAGAATATGAAGATGTCCGAAGAACACTAAAACCGAAGTCATCCAACTCATTCGCGAAAGTAAAATATGAAGCCAGAGGATCTAACGATACTTATTCTCGAAGACCTGAAAATTTCCAAATTGGGAACAATTTCAATGATAAAAGATACTTTCAATCGAACGCAACTCCTTACGTCGGAAGAAATAAGCAACTAATCTGTAGCTACTGCAAAGGACCAGGTCATTATGCCGTAGATTGTAGAAAGAGACCTAAAAACCCAAACGCTAACAAATCTTCAAGCTCTCCGGTTCAAATCTGCTCACGAATTTCTCAAAAAAGAGTTAAAACAAAGAAAATAACCATGGGTAATAAGAATTTTGAAGCTCTCATCGATACTGGCAGTTCAGCGACGCTCATTCGCGAAGATATGTGCTATGGAATAATCAAACCCTCAGAACTCTCGAAAGACATAGTAGTGTTGTCTGGGTTAGGGAAGTACGAAGTCAAAACGAAAGGATCATTCCAACGGAAAATTGAATTGGATGGAGAAGAATATTCTCTCACGTGGCACGTCGTACCTACGCCGTGTTTAGAATTTCAGGCAGTAATCGGATCAGATATTTTGGAACAAGCCTCCGTTTTTTTCGACAAAGAAAGTGTTCAGTTCCGCAAACATGAAGATAAAATTTGGTTCATGCACACGCAAGTATACGAAGCGAAAATCGAAGAAGAAATAGAAGTCAAACATGTTAGCGATCCACGAATTAGAAAAGAACTGTTTGAATTGATCTCCAACTATGAGCCAAATAAGACAGAAACGACAAGCGTGTCCATGAGGATTATTTTGAAAGACGACATTCCAGTTTACCAGCCTGCACGACGCTTATCATTTACCGAAAACCAAGCAGTCAACAAACAAATCGACGAATGGCTTGAACAGGGAATCATAAGACCAAGCTCATCCGAATATGCGAGTCCAATTGTACTAGTCAAGAAAAAAGATGGCACCACTAGATTGTGTGTGGACTACAGAAAGTTAAATCGGAAACTAGTCAAGGATCGTTTTCCATTGCCGTTGATAGAAGACGTAATAGATAAACTCCAAGAAGCCAAGGTGTATACTACGTTAGATTTGAGAAATGGATTTTTCCATGTCGATGTCAATGAAGATTGCAAACATCTCACCTCCTTCGTTGTTCCAGATGGACAATTCGAATTTAATAAAGTACCTTTCGGCCTAAGCACTAGCCCCAGCGTATTTCAAAGATATGTGTACAGTATTTTTCGAGAACTAATGCGAAAAGGTATTGTAGTCATTTATATGGACGATTTGATAATTCCGGCAAAAGATGAAGAAGAAGGTTTGGAAAAACTCAAGAAAGTGTTTGAAGTTGCCTCGAAGTATGGCTTAGAAATGAAGTTTGAGAAATGTCGATTCCTAAGGAGGAAAGTAGAATTTTTGGGCCACATCATCGAAAATGGAACAATACGCCCGTCAGTTGCGAAGACGATAGCAGTCAAGAAGTTCCCAATGCCAACAACAGTCAAGCAGGTCCAGAGTTTTTTAGGACTAACCGGTTACTTTCGTAAATTTATTCCAGCGTACTCGAAAATAGCGAAACCCCTGAGTGATCTAACAAGGAAAGATCATCCATTTGTATTCGAACAAGCCCAAATTGAAGCATTTGAAAGGCTCAAGAAACTATTAACTGAAAGTCCCGTTTTAAGTATTTTTCGGCAAGGGCAAAGGACCGAACTACACACCGATGCAAGCCAACTAGGATATGGCGCTGTTTTGCTCCAGGAAGCAGATGACGGAAAATTACACCCTATTCAATACATGTCGCAGAAAACTACTCCAGCCGAGGAGAAATATAGTAGTTATGAACTGGAAGTCCTTGCTGTTGTCACTGCTTTAAAGAAATTTCGAATCTACCTCTTAGGGCAGCATTTTAAAATCATAACTGACTGTTCAGCTTTTCAAAAAACTATGGACAAAAAAGATTTAGTTACTCGTATAGCAAGATGGGCACTACTGTTGGAAAATTATGATTACGAAATTGAGCATCGACCCGGCCAGAGAATGCAACATGTGGACGCTTTAAGCAGATACCCCGTCGCCATAATTACGAGCGATACTCTCACCGCAAGGTTGAAAAGAGCACAGCAAGGAGACGAAAACACTCAAAATTTTAAATCACTGATTGGAACTAACAGTACTTCGGACTTTTTCATTAAAAACGAAATATTATACAAATACGTAGATGGCCGCGAATTGATAGTAGCACCAAGAGATATGCAAACTGAGCTAATCAAACTTGCTCATGAGAAAGGACACTTTTCAGCTGCAAAAACAGAAGAAATCGTTAAGCGAGAATTTTTCATACCTAACTTAAGCAGACAAGTGCAAAACGTGATCGTTAACTGTGTGCCGTGTATTTTAACCAACAGAAAGAGCGGGAAAAAAGAAGGTTTCCTAAACCCTATTCCGAAAGAGGATGTGCCGTTAAGCACCTATCACGTAGATTTTCTTGGTCCAATGCCCTCTACCAACATATCCTTTCAATAGTTGATGCTTTCACTAAATTCACGTGGCTTTATCCTGTAAGATCTACCACCGCAGAAGATGCCCTAGATAAATTAAAATTGCAACAAAAGACTTTCGGCAATCCCCAAAGAATAATAACAGATCGAGGCTCTGCTTTCACCTCCAAAGCGTTTAGTGACTATTGTACTGAGGAGAAGATCCAACATCTGCAGATCACCACTGGCGTACCGCGAGGAAACGGTCAAGTGGAGAGAATCCACCGAACTCTCATCCCCGTTTTGACCAAGATGTCAATCGCCGATCCTGCCAAGTGGTACAAGTTCGTAGACCCACTGCAAAGAATTCTCAACAGCACCTCCAACCGAAGTACTAAATGGTCTCCATTTGAACTATTAACTGGCGTTACCATGAGAAATAAGGAGGACCTTCACCTAAAAAATTTGTTGATGGAAGAGATGGTGGAAGAATTGCACGAGCAAAGAAACCAATTACGACAAGATGCTAAAAGAAACATTCAGAAGATCCAGGCAGAGAATAAAAGAACCTACGATAAGAAACGCAAGAAAGCTCCTGAGTATCAGCAGGGAGATCTAGTAGTTATCCAGAGAACACAATTTGGAACAGGCTTGAAGCTGAGACCTAAATTTTTAGGACCGTATAGAGTTATCGAAGTAAAGCCTAGAGATAGATACGAGTTAGAGAAAGTAGGTAACCACGAGGGTCCTAGATTGACCTCCTCGTCCGCCGATTTAATGAAATCTTACTCACCAGGATGAAAGATTAAACGTTTTTCTTTCAATTATATTTTTATTTCATAATTGTTTACTGTGTTTTATTTTATTACTGTTTATTGTAATTCTTCATCGCATTTCATTTACACCGAATTGTATGTTTATCTCTCATATCTAAATTATTTCGAAATTTTGATGTCTTAAGCCAATTGTTTTATGTAAAGTCAGATCACTGAGGTCAGTGATTCCAGGATGGCCGAACTTGTAGGAAGTACATTTTATTTGTGAGAGGTGGTGACCCCGATCTAAACGAATTTCATTCCATACGGTTTAAAAGCGTCCAATAGTAGAGTTCGGTGCGGACGTGACGTCACATTTTCAGAGAGAACAGTTTTGGCTAGCAGACTCCCGCGTGCAATGGCCGAGTGAGGTAACGTTATTTTTTCTTCGCCCCTCTTCGCGATTTATCGAATTGATAAACAAACTAGGATGGTCGGAGTCCCCATCTCATAGTTCACAGGTGAACCATGCTCTGTAATTAAACTTTATTTTACCTTCCTGTAAATAGCGTGATGTGTATTTTTTTTATGTGTTTAGTAGTAAATAAAATGTTTAGATTAAACAATCTTTCATTATTTCCATAAAATTACTTACCCCTAGACGCCGTCCTACATATATATATATATATATTAGTGGAATTGGACGATAATAGAAATGGAACTACTTTTAACTGGTTAAGATTCATTATCGTTATGTTTAAGGAATATTTAACATTTCGGGAGAAAACATTTGTCAAAGTGAATCAATTCAAAATCGCATCTTTCTTTTCAAAATAAATAGATTTCATTAACAAACCTTGTTGTTATCAGTTTGCAAAATGTCATCAAAAGTGACGAAATAAAATATTTAATGAACTTACTGCTAATTATTATTAGGAAATATCTAGTTAAATGTATTGATTACAAAATAGCAATAAGAATTAGCATTTCTGGAGTGTACAACATCTAAAAGAAAAGCTTCTTAACTATTTGAAGTTACAAAAATATGCATAAAAACGTTTGAATTAACCACACCACCAATGTGTACTAAATAGTGTATGACATTTAACTTTAAAGATCATTATAACAGTAGGTATGCTCAATTGTATACTACTTCTTAATGCATCTTTTCTTATAATAATATTTCAAAATACGCTTCAAGTGACTTCAACGCAATTGTACAGTGCGACCACGTTTCGCACGGAAAATTGGCAGTCGGCCAGAAACGAGAAAAACAAATGATTTTTTTAGCAGCGAAGAAGAATGTTCTCAGTCCATTTGAAGTCAAAATATCTTTATATTTTCGAATCAGTTCTATGAACGCAGCATTTCAAAATAGAACAAAAAGGCTGCAGTTTCCAAGAATAAATCGTTTTACAACAATTATAAGCTTGTGTTCAGGATAGACTCAAGACGAATATGAGAGTTTTCTATATCTAAGTCTCTAAGTATTAATTTTTTATTTAAATAGGTAGTTTCCAATTTATTTCTGGGGGGCTCGGGTCCCTTGACCATTTAAATATGTCTTTGGGAACATTTAACTTATAAAGTGATTAAAACTTCTGAGCACGAAGCTAGAACCCCTAACAGCTAATGGACGCATCCGCTTCCACTTAAAAATTTAACTTTTTCATCTAAACAGTTGTATAACAATACATTGTGTGCGGGCATGGTAATTTTTAAAAAGCCACTTGATATCATTGGCTAGCAAAGCACTTACTTGACTCGGAACCAGAAGGTTCTGTGTTCGGAACCTGTCCACGCAGTTGCTGTTTTCAGAAACAAAGGGGTGATATGGTTGTAGGGACTCATTGTCTCATAATCATTCAGCTGCTTGATGGCTGTAATCCTGGTTTTGTCCTATTAATTGGCAGTCTTCTAAGATAGCCTGTTTTGCCCAGACACACCTTGGAAAAGATCAAGAAAATAAACATCAATGCAACAGTATAGCACGTGAGTCATTACATGTGAAATGGACGAGATATCTCGTCATGAACCGCAGGGTGGTTAAATATTCAATTAAGGTTAGAAAATGTTGATTTAAATGTCATTAGCTAACAGTACTAATCAACATCTTTTATATCATATTTAAAGAACTAAGTGAATATTTCTCATATAATACATTATAGTGTTAACTAGGATTTTGGCTATCATTTTGCTAGTAGTAAATTTCACAATCAATCGAAAATACCTTAAAACATATTTAACAAACTATTGAATTAAAATCATAATTGTAGAAAATGATATTGAGTAAAAGTATTAGTATTGTAAACACACATACATTCCAAGCACCCTTTAAGCATTTTGCCTCCAAAAGTGTTATTAAATGACAGTTAAAATCTGCTTACGAAAGTTCGTATAAATGTCAAGCTTTTCCTTATGGAAAATATCCTTTGTCCTCGAAAGATTATCTCTCACGAGGTAAAAATTTAAAAGCATTCCATTATTGTTAGCTTAATGTGTCCCCAGAAACCGCTCAGGGGAACTAATTGTCAAGCAGTGAAGCCACTCACTAAATTGACTCCTTTATTTTCCAGAATGTTCCCTCGAGGAGAAATAAAAATGGCGATTTTGTGATAAAATTATCAAAACGCGTTTAAAGGAGGATTAGATGCAATAACGCTTGTCATTTGTAATATTTACTTTGTTTTATTTGATGACATTTGTATTTCCTTTTCACGTAAGCTTCTAGAAATATTCTTGGAATGGAAATAATAAACAATAGATTTCGAGCGAAGTCGTTAGAAAACATTCCAGAAATATATCTTGGTAATTTTATTACTAGAGAATTTCTATATGGTTGAATTGCATTTGGAATGAATATAATATAAATACATTTTCAACCCCACTTTTGGAAAATATTCCTGAAATATTTTCCTTTTTGTTGCATTACATTACAATTGAGCAGTTTATTTGGTAAAGATGTTCAGTGATCTAAAGTTGAGTTCTAGAAAATAAACTATTAAAATTTGTTAGCTTACTTATTTTCTCTATTTAACAGGGATGTAATTATGTTGTTTATTTAAGTGTTTAGTTATTTTACTATTGCTTCACATCGATATCGGCAGTTCTTTTATTTACAAATTCTTCAATTTAAAGTTCTTAAAGGAATTTGGCAACACCATTGAAAAGTAGCAAAATTTTTGTGGACTATGAGAAGTCAAAAACGTGTTTCATGTAAAGAGTAGAACATGTGAAGCACATCCACACAAGAATCTCATTTTCTCAAAATACATCTTTATATATTTGTTTATCCGCCAAACTATTTAATTGTACACTTTTCTAGTAATAAAATAAACGTAAGCGTAACTAACTTGGTCTTTAAATTTCGAACTTGCAGTTATTTATACGATTTTTTCAAAAGATAGTGCAAATGACTGCAAACATAAACAAATAGTTCCACACAATACTTTCAGCTGATTCTGAGTTCTGTTTTTGGGACATATTACATAAAAATACGAATAAATCGCATTATATATACTCAATAAGTATTGCTTAACATTTTAATGGTTTAGCTATTATAACTTAATCCATATGAATCGTTTATTCGGAAAAGGTAACACCTGCATTTTCAAAATTTAACTTTCAGCTTCGATTTATTAATTTTTATGGCATAAACAATCAAAAATCGTTTTAAGTAAGTAAACCAAAATTGTTACTGCATACCAAAATAAATCAATAAAATATTAGACCCCCGCAACCTTTCTCAAATTTTCAAAAGTCAGATTTTCCTGTTTCCTGCAACATTTGTTGTTAAGCAGTTAAATTTTCGCAATAAATCACTTAAATAAGGTATTCATTTTTCTAAATCTTGTGTCTTATCTCTTTCGCGGTTAAATAAGAACAAAATTAATTTCTCAATGTAAATTAAGTAATATCATTAACATTGTAGTTACACTCAACCATCTAACGTAGCGAAACTTTTAAAACATCACAAATTTTCCAATCTTTTAACCCTAATGCGTCCAAAACTGTTACTAAGTGACAATTAAAATGTGCCAAGGAAAGTTCGTATAAATGTCAAGCCTTTCCTCACGGAAAAAATCCTTTGTCCTGAAAAGATTATCTCTCAGGAGGTAAAAATTTAAAAGCATTCCATTATTGTTGGCTTAATGTGTCCCGAGGAACCACTCAAGGGAACTAATTGTCAAGCAGTGAGCCACTCACTTAATTGACTCCTTTATTTTCCTGAATGCTCCCTCTAAGGGGAATAAAAATTAATTTTGTTATAAAATTATCAAAACGCGTTCAAGAGAGAATTTGATACAATAAACGCTTGTTATTTGTGCGAGTTATTTTGTTTTGTTACTTTCTTTGTCATTTGATGACATTTGTGGGTCTTTCTTACCCATTCACCTGGTCATATTCTTTTAGGGAAAATGCTAAGAACATGCATATAAGGTGTGAAGTAAGAAAATTTTGTTTAATACGTTGAGTGCCACACGAATTTATAAAGAAATTTCAGTCAGGCCACGCTTTTAGTATCAGTCACTAGTAACCGATGTGGCATGAACGGAAAGTTCAGTTTTCAGTAAAATCCTGTAAAATAAAAATTAATTTTTAAAAGAATTTAAAAATTTCTTCAAACTGCGTAATTCTTTAAGTTGTACATCATATTTACACCGTCAGCCATTGGAGGCTGACGCGGCCTATACGAAAAGTTCAGTGTCAGCCATCGATGCCTGACATGGCGCTCAACATGTTAAATATGAGCTGATAAACATCATGACTAGAAAATCACCATGCTCATGTTATGTGTGTTGAACCATAGTTTATGATTACTGTTAACACAATTACTGCTTAATATTTTTTGGTGGTATCATGGAAATCATATAGTGTCCTACTCTGTAACTTTATTTAAAAAAAAACAATTTAAAGCCATATAAATTAAATTTTCATTATGATTTGCATATATTTATTATTATTATTATTTTTGGCAGTACTGTGTTAACCATTTAACGCTACATTTCAACATGATTAATTTAATAATATTCCGATAACCTAAATTTAGTAAAATTGAAACATAAAACTACCAATTTCATACTATAGTGTTTATTAGTTAGGTGATATTTTTTTCTCAATATGCGTCAAGATTTTTTTAAATGATCCCTTTTTGAAATCCCTTAAAAAATATATTATTACAAGAACTAGTAGATTAGCCATAGCCTACGTTGGTGAAGTGCTTTTACAATGAAAGAACACTATCATTATTCTAATTCAGACGGATACTCGTGACACTAAATAGTAGTGTAAAGAAAGGTTATATTTTTACAGCTTGAGAATAAAATTCTGAGCAGAAATAGTAGCGACGGATATTTTCCCATTTATGAAAAGTGCAAAATCAATTTTTCTTTCAACGTAAGATATAGTCTTGGATGGTTAAGTGTTTTAAAAGGTATTAAATGAGGAAGCTTAGAACGTACATTAGATATGGCGTAAGTTCCTATGTCAAAGATCCAAAGATGGTTGCTATTTCAAGTTCTTGCCATAATTTTCAATGATTTCGGACAAAAAATAAATGAAGAATTTCTGATGAATTTTAAGACATTGAACAAGCATGTGTCATAATTTTTTCAGACTTTTTCAAAATTAAAGATATAAAAGTCGGAGATAGATTTCAAATTGATTGACACATCACTGACAAGGGAATTCGAGAGCAGATGCTCCAGGACGTGTATTTATGCCAGGATATCGAATAGGACAACACATTATGTGGATTGTTTCCTTATAAACTGAATGCTTCCTTGCATGAAATGCGTTATTTTTGTGGCAATTAGAACTGAAGTTGTTGGAGTATGTTGTCAAAAGGCCTATTTTTTGACCGAAAGGAAAATACGTGGTTTTCTATTTGTAACGTGGACAAAAGTATTTATGTTAATATGAAAAAATCGTAATGTAAAATCAAGGCAAAGTTTATAGCGATATAGGATGGTAAAACCAGATAGCCGTAACCGTTTTTAATAGGACCAACGTAAAGGGGCATTTTTCCCTACCAAAAGGAACAGATGTTCCAGACGATAAAGGGGAGAGATGCCCCACTGTACATGATGTATTTTTCTTTTTTTAGGATTTCAATAAATACGATAGTTCTAGAAGTATTGTTACTAAATTTATTGTATGGTAACATGCTTTTAAACTTATTATAAACATATAGTATTTAAGAGCACTAATAATTTATTGCATATGCAGTTTTAGTCAATTTATTTACTATAAAGTTTATTAATTTAAATTATATATAGTGCTGTATTTATTTTACATGAAGTAAGATAAAATAGCAAAATATAAGACAGTGAAACAAAAACTTAGTTGAACGTGTCTTCTTAAATCGTGTTTTCTTGAACTCTGTTAAGTTACTATATGTTAATACTCATACAATTAACCATTTAATTAACCACATTAGTAACTATATAATAATCGTATTATTAATCAGAGAAACTTCTTCCTATACTATTTATTTTGCATGAATGTTAAAGCCACTCAATTTTCTTCTTTGAGTGCTGAACGAAGATGATTCATAAAAGGAAAAGTTCTGGAGAAAGGAGAGACTGTTGGTCTGAATTTAAACCCTAGGAAAGCAATTAAAATAACTTAACTAAGTGATATCGATCAAAATCAATACTTGCTTAAAATACCTTGAAAATTACAATAAAACAACTTCAATTATTGAATGGTTTGAAAGCATTAATTGTAAATTGTAAGTGCTTGAAACTTTTATTATGTGATGGTGAAATACGCAATTTTTGTGAAAGAAAATATCAAATTAAAAGTTTAAAGATGCAATTTTATTTTTATAATGTAATATCAAAGCTTAAAAAAGATAATAACTTCACTTTTGATGCTAATTCACACTTTGGAAATGCAATTTTATGTTTAGTATTATTTTCAAAACTTAGAAATGTATACCTTCGTTTTTGATGCTCTTTTTAAAGTTTAAAGGTAGTACATATTTTACTTTTTATGTTCTTTTATGGTATAAGAAGGGCAAAATTTTTCCTGTCTGCTGTTTTAATTGATTTATTTTCGTCACTCCCTTTTTGGGTTATTTTTTGATCCGATCGACAGGTACACAAATATGCTCTCTTAAACTATATTTAATAATCTTTTTTATTTTTTTTTTTTTTTCAAATTGTATTTCATTTAAAAAATCGTTGAAAAAAGATTATTAGTTTAGTTTCAAGGACATTGAGAAGGGATCTATAATTGAACTTTTCAACTTTTTTTGCGGTAAAGTAACATTTCCTGCGCACCGCGTACAATACGCTTCTGCTTAAAATTATTTGCTTACTCATATCTTCTTGAAAACGTTCTACAGACTACGAAAGCTATAATCACCAAAATTTGTAATAACCATATCTAATAAATATAGAAAATATAATATTTTATAGTTTTATAGAGATCATTTGTTTTGGAATATTATTCTCTCCTGTAGGATAAATTGATTGTAATCTTTAACATTCTCATTTGCCAGAAACTTAAAATAGTGACTTAATGTAACCATACTTCAATATAGACTGTGGTATCAACCTTGTACCTAACGCACTTATAGCAATAAGCACGATTGATATTTCATTACTCAATTAAAAATATTAATCGTATCGGTTAGGATATACAATAAAAAATCAGGTAAATTTGTGTAAGTAAGAGTATTTTTCAACAGCTGAATTTCTAAGTATTCTATCGGCAGATCAAAGTATCAGTTTTAGTGTACTCTGGGAAAAATTTGATTCTACAGCGAAATTATTGGATTAATCACTTTTTCATTGGTGAAACAACTTCATAAATTAAGAATGTGAATGCGTCACAATGCTCTATTTGACATAAGCATCCAAAGTATAAATTAACCTAAGAAATATCAAAAATGAAAAATCGAGTCATCAGTTTTACTAGATTATCTACAGGGCTTTCAGTCATTTTTTATCGGCTACGTTCTCTGAAACAAAAAGTGATTGATATTTCACTTCTTCGATCCAATAGTAAATGGTTCTAGTAGCCATTTCTTTGTCATATTTCCCATTTTCTGCTTCAGCCATTCTTTCTCGTAAAAGCTCAGGGTTATTAAGGCCGGAAACTTCATTTTGCTCTCTCATTTTCAATGGTATAATTAATAGTTTCATTTATTTTTTCATGAAAGTTTATGATACATTCTCAGAACATTGTTCGGTAATTTAAAAAGAAATGTTTGGTCTATTTACTTTATAAACTTATACTTAAAAGAACTTTTACCTTTGCAAACCCTTTGGCAGGTAGTCTGAAAAGAAAACTGAACTGCAACTCATTTTATGCACTTACAAATTATATTCAAGAACATGAAAAGATCCGTTTGTGTTATGAAATGTTATCCCCTATGTTTCATCTGTTTTTACTTTTTAACTTATACTGATGGGAAACCTTTATTATGCAGCTAAAAAATAACAATGGATTCTAAACCTGCAAGTGCATTTAAAAATATATATAGGAATATAAATATACAAGTTTAATTACCGTGCATATATTTTCGCCTATGCTAAATTTTTTACTTTAAAAACTTATACTGAAGGAAACTTTTTCCTTTCCTTAGACTTTGATATGTTATTTTTTCTTTCTAATGGGGCTGCGTATGGTCACTAACCTTTGCAGAGGTAGTGCATTCCCCAGAAGTCGGCATCCCTTCTTTCAAGTAGCACCACTATTGGTGGATGCCATCACCCCTTCTTGAGAATTGTGACTCATTTTCTTCCTAGATGGCGGCACCTGAGCTCTAATTGATGCGAAACTGCACTAAGATTTTAATTCAGCCCAGAGTATCCATGCCAAGAGGATACTCAAGGTATGTTTAACATGCCGCGTAATCATACGACATGGGCGCTGAGGATTTTTTGAAGCTTGAAAATCCACCGACTTGGGACAGGTTTGATCCTGCGAACTTGGGGGCGTTCGAAGCCAGTACCTAACCATTCCTCCATCCTACCGATTTTTCCTTTACTTACCCTCTGATGTGTAGTTAGAAAATAAAACAACATGGCCAAACCTGTAAATCAAATTGTTTTCAGAATATGTATGCACTAATACGAGAAGAACAGCTTGTATTTTGCACTATCTCCTGCTATGTATCTTTCATATACAAGTCTACAATTTTTAATCAAAATATAAGCACCTATATATAAATCATTCTTATAATTTTAATTCCGTTAAATGTAAAGAAAAATCTTATTTATTTATAAATAGTTAAAGTAGATTATATTTACTAGAAAAGAACTAGAATGCGTTCCAGAAAACCTTGTAATGGAAAAAATATTGAATACTTCTTATCTATCATAAAAAAGCAAAATACCATTAGTCAAAAGGAGAGAAGTTCCAAATGCCACAGTTCCTTCAAAAATTTCAAAGCAAGAACCAAACTTTTAAACTAACCTGCTATGATGCATTGAACCGACTGTCACCTTTGCTTCTGCCATAGCTTTGACATTAAACAAAAACAACTCTGCCAGAACTGCATTTATTTCTTACAATCTACCGGAAATTTCGGTATTATGACATTAGCTTTGCATTTTAATGGCGAATCAGACAATATATTTTATGCATTAACTGGAGGCAGATATGATTTTTCTGGCATTTGTTTTTTTCTTATCTAAAACGGAAATTTCGGAAGAAGACAACTGTAAAGGTATTTCTTTATTCAGAAGAAAATTCTAAATATCGATTTGACAAGGAAGAATAAATAAACTGTGAGTAAATTTCGCAAAATGAAGCTTTGTGTAAAAACGAAAAGTGAGTTTAACCTTTTACATAAACAAATCTCTGAATAATGTAAAAAAAAATTTCGAAATATTAATATTTATTACCTCGGTCTTTTTCTAATGCTGAAAACAAAGCAAATGAATATCATTAACAGCAGCACGTATGTCATATAATGCATTTTGGACATAATTCCAAACGTTTGAAATTGAGCAACGGTTTCATATAGCAAAGAAAAGGCATTGGAAGATCTTTGCATTATACCTAAAGGCGATGGAGCAAAAAATTTAACCTATATTGGTCTTATTTATTTACAGTATACCAACTTAAATTTTAAAGTTTCAAACTTTATAATGGATTTGCATAATTTTTATTTTGTTTTTTTTTTCTAGAGAAATGTTAATTAAATCAATGCGAGATTAATAATAATTATTAAACAAACTTTTTTTAAATGACAACAATGACTAAGCAGGCATATTAAAAAATTAACTGAACAGACAAATGATTAAGAAAATAACCAACACTAATCACTGAAGAATCTAACTTGCAAATAAAAAGTTATTAATTGAATAGACAAATGAGAATTATCAAAACAGTTATACAACGTGTGTGTGTGTGCTATCGTTACATAGATTTTATTGGTTGCTTTTAGATACTATCAGTTAGCACTTGGGCAGAGGTTTTCTTCCCTCCTATTTATTCATGAGTCAAAATGAAATTTAAAAAAAAAATGAATGATAACTTTTTCATGTTTAATATTTTATGTAATATATATATGTGTGTGTGTGTGTGTCAGGGTATCCCCAGGTCAGATGATCGAGCCTGCAGAGCCAGTTTATTTCCAAGATGCAGAAAATCGTCTGCGCTCATGTCGCATGATTATGCGGCATGTTACAGATTCCTTGAGTAGACATTTGGCTTGGATGCTCCTCGGCTAAATTAAATTCCTAGTGCAATTTCGCATCAACAGAGTCCGGGAGCTCGCTCTTTCCGGTGGAGAAACTGGACGTCAAAACGCTCGCGCAACGATGGTACGACGCTCAATGTGGTGCCGCTGAAAGAAATGGTACCAACCTCTCGGGAACGCGCTAGGTCTGCAAATGGACAGAAGCCAACAGCAGCCGATCAGAAATAAAATATAGATATATTAGATAAGTAATGCATATTTAGCAGCAATCACCGAGAATTGGTGTTACTCAATGTACGAAAATAAGCTACAAAATTCTTTTTATGTACTTTCTACAAAATGTGTTTTATGCACAAGTATAAAAACAATTTTTGTACTAATAAAAGTATAAAAATGAATTGGAGATCCGAAGCTATATTAATGAAAAACATAACATACTGGTTTCAAAAAGAAAAATAGCGCATTTTATGTTATAAAGTTGCGCAAGTGAATTTTTCGTTATGAAAAATAAATTCGCAAACAATATTAACTTCCTTTTTCTTGCAAACAAAGCAAACTGGTTTCAGCTTTCGTAAAATCTTATTTCCTATGAAAAGAATACTCTGTAGCGAAATTGTTTTTGCTTAAAACATTCCATTATAGTTCAAGTTTTGTATAACATGGTTGAAGTAATATTCTTGCACAGAATGTCGAGCTTCCTTCCTTCGTGTGCAAGCCTTTTATTTTGGCTACAAAAACATTGGCTAATCTACGCAAAGTCAGGAATGTTATTCAAAAAATAATACTGTTTACGATACACGGCATTTATAAAAGCTAGATTCTATAATTATTTCACCGTGGTTTTTGTTTATACATTAAAAATGAATACTTTCGTTTACGTTCGAGTACATTACAAGATCAAAAATTACAAAACGTCTAAAATTTTGAACTGGATTAGCAAAGGCGCAACGTGTGGCGTTCTAGCATTTGGAACATTTTAGTGCGCACCCGCTTAACAATGCCTTCTTAAGTTTCAAATTCAGTTGATTAAAATTTTTAATTATCTAGTTAAGACCATAACTCGTAGTTTTAATGACATGAATAGCAGTTCAAAATAAATTTTTTCTCAACAAAGTACTTAAAAATTTCACTGAAAACGACCAAAGTAAATTTATGTTCACACTAGTTCAATTGAATTGTAACATATTACACAGACCAATTGAGATTGTAACAAGACTTTGCGCGTTGAAAAAGTTCAGTTTTAGAAAATTGCTAATCAAGTTATTCTTTTCCATAGACCATAGTCAATAAAGTTATCCTTTTCCACAGACCATAGGCAATAAAGTTATTCTTTTCCACAGACCAAAGGTAATAAAATCATCCTTTTCCACAAACCATAATCAATAAAGTTATCCTTTTTCATAGACTATAAGTTAATAAAGTTCTCCTTTTCCAATAGACCATAGTTAATAAAATTATCCTTTTCAGTATTTTTCTTTTAAATTGAAATGAAACATCAAGCTATGCATGTAAAGCAGTATAAAATTAAAAAAGATAAGCTTAGATGCAAGCGTTTAATTCAAAATGTTTGTCACGAAAAATATTTCCATCAAACACAAAAGTTTTTTACCAACATAAATACAAATATTTGCTCTGAAAATCATGCTATTATGAGTAAAATGCAAAAATTAAACAATATATAAATGAAAAAGGAACCAATACGAAACTTTACAAACAGCAGAAACGAAAACAGTATCTGCCTTGTGTGTGAGAAACAATTCTTTGAGTGAGATAGTTTTTAATGGTTTTTAATGTTTTCCCGGACACTTCAATCAATTCTCTTTCAATTTGAAGAGGGAAAATTGAAAAAGAAAATTTAAAACATATAAAATAGAAGATGTATTTTTTATTAATAAGAAACATAATAGTGAACGCTGTTTGTTTGTATCGCGTGACTATACTTTTTAAAACGGCTACAATCAGTTGTAATAGTTATGCTTGTGATACTCAGAATTCTCATCTTTTTTTATTTTCTTTTTTATCTTTTTGACAAATAATTTTTATTAAAATGCACCAATGCCTGGAAGAAAGCGAGCAGTATTTGCAGATAAATGTCGTTTTGAAAAGAATAAAATTTTTTGTTCTGCCATTACATTTACTTCATACGGAGAGGTTATAATTAAAGTACCCTGATTAGACCCGCGTAGAGATTGTTCTAAAAGGTGTACGTCATTGAAAATTGGTATTTATGTTACATGGACTAATGGACAAAGAACTCTGAAATAAGAAATTAATAGTTCAAAATGTTGCCACCAGGTGAGTACTTCTTGCTTCATTATGAAATGCAATACTCATCGCTAAATGATTCGAAATTTTTTATATCTAATTATTAAAACCGCACGATTAATTTTAAAAGAATCTGTATCCATTTCGATAAATACCCTAACTACAATTATCAATAGTAAATTCAAATCAATGTGTTTTTTAGGGAGATTCATTAAATCATCTAGCAAACTCTTTTTTTTAATAACAACTCTTACAAACAGAAAATATGCTGTTTATAAAACACATATATTTGTGTTAATAAATTATTAATGCAAAAACGTTTTCTGAGATTTGACTTGTTTACTTGCGTAACATAGCCCTGTAGTATGCATTTATAATCTCCCAGACGCAAGCAGAAACACTTTTTCTCTTCTCCTTTTATCAAGCTACAAATTTTATAACTGGAAAGGGGTACTAAAGAGAATGAAGCGCCAAATTCAAATGAAAATAATCATTAAAGCGATGAAACTGGAATATATCACCCACTCTTTAAGAGAAAGTTCATGCAAACTCACACACACTGATATTCTTCATTGCAATATTTACGAGGTATTTAGCATACATTGAGATAAAACTTTAATTATTCGAACAGAAAAACTCTCCATTTGCCACGTGTCACATGATTAACTTCAGAAACCCATAACAAAGGAGAAAATTTGCATTTTTGAAAACCAATTTATTAGAAAAGAACATTTTAGTTTAAAGTAATTTTTACCTTTTAAAAAATGTAAGGCGAAAAGGGTTTTAGAGTTCTTAATCCTGAAGTTTACAAAAAATTACTTTGACATTGAACGCGCGATATTGTAGGGCAGTTTAATAGGTTGTAATTATTCAAAGAATAATCAAAAGGTAGTTATTAGTGAAATAATTAAGTATTTATAATTTTATCTTCTCTCGCCTTTATTAAATAAAGAAACTAGTTTTAATTTTTGTTTACAAAAAGTTTTCACTGTGGTTAATTTAACCCTTTATCTACTGACGGTACTTATAAGTACCATTCTCAGTGAACTCCATCCCATCAACCATTTTTACCAATATTTTGATGGCACTTTGCCGGGACAGTCTTTAAATTCCCCTCTTTCAGGGCACATATCAGCAACGGTTCTATAAAGAGTATTTTAGCGAGGAAAGGAACATAGATAGTTTTGAAACCGATGCTGTGTTTTGAACTTCCATTTTGTTTAGATTGCTCCCTTAGAGTTTCGCTCCAGAAAAGCAGTAAAATTTAAGAATCAAGTCACTGCTTTTTTTAATGTGTTAGTTAAGAACTTAGAAAACTATTTGACCAAATATTTTGATCAAAAAGTGTATGTAATTAATTTCACTGGGTAAATGCTCTGTGGCACTTATTAGCTGTAAAGAAATAAATACTTATAGACTGAGCATTTTATTTATGTAAATCCCTAAATTTTTAGTGTAAATACCTAGACAAACTATTTCTGTAAAAAAAATACTGCAGATCATAATGCGGTAGATAAAGGGTTAACTCAAAAAAAAAAAATGAGCTCGCGCCTTCGATTCTAATTTTCGGATATTATTTTCAAATAGGTGACTTCACAGAATAGTAATTTACAAGAGTAGTAATGGAAAACTCACACATTTTAGAAGAAAAAAAGAGAAAACAAGAAACAAAGAAAATATGACATTTAATAAACATACAAAGTCTGATTTTTCACCTTACACCAAAACCTTATAGACGTGACCGGAACATGGACAATAATAAAATTCTACACAATAAAGCATTCAAAGGAAATAAAATAACCAATCGACATCGACACATAACTGTGAAGAAACATTAATATATTAATTAACTAAAAAAAGAAACATATTTAAAAGTTCAGTGCATCTAAATTCCTTAAAAACTAGATATGCTATTTAATGTGTGTGTCTAAATTATCTATTTTAACTATGTTCCATGTTAAAATAAGTTATTTAAAATTATATAAACATAGGTATAATTATTTTAATATTTAAGTTGTTCAAGAAGAAAAATCCAAACACTGCAACATCGAAAAAGTCAAAGAAAAACGTAAAAAAGATCTTACAAAAAAGTGCTGCTAGCGTCTTTTCTTATGCTAAAAATTTAAATACACATATAAATAAATTTAAGAACGTTAAATTTAAAGGAACAGCTAAATGTAAATGTACTTCAGTCTAAAAATCTAGCTTCGCAGACTAAATTGAAATATATTTCATTCGCCACACCAAAGAAACGAACTATGCTATTCGAAAATAACGTGAAAATAAAAGAGAAGGAAGTAATCAATTCAATAGAAAAGATTAGATGCACGAAAAAAAAAAAAAAAAAAAGGTTATAATAAAAGTATGTTTGTTGTAAATAGATTCAAAGTTTTTCTCTAAATAAAACCACAGAAGTTTCAGGCCAAAATCTCCATTCTATACAACCGGCTAAATTAGGCGATTACTTCCAAAGTTGAACAATCAACTTTACCAGGATATTCCGCAGAGATGCATTATGATAATAACAACGGTGAGCTTCTAAAACTCTTGGCAACTTTTATTTGAAAATTGCCATCACAGAATGGTGGGATTTTCACTAATCCACTGCCGATTCTTCTTTATGGAGGCATGTTTGGGTACATGAATAAATGGTGTCGAATTTCCATGCAATTTGATTGAAAAAGAGGCTGTGATGCTTTTAAGAGAAAAGTTGTTGGAAATTCAAATTGAAATAAGCACGATGAAATAAAACTTAATCCCGCGCTTTCGAAAACTAACTCTTATATGTTTAAATCCAAAACATTTGACTTAAGAAAATGCAATTTATTTTCTTGGCAATTCTCTCATTTCAATAATTCTCTTATTTTTCTATAATTTAATTTTATCGCATTAAATTACAAGGCTGTAGGCTGTTTGTGATTTAAGTGCTTCAGTGCGTTAAAAATGGTGGTTATATTATTAATGGAATTTTTACAAAAGTACATTTTTTTAAGGGAAAAAAGTCTTCAAACTTGAATAAATTGGGGATAGTCAAAGCAATAAAAATCTTACTTAAATGCTACTTAAGATTTGGTTTGCAAATACGTTCTTTTTCCGAAATTTAAACAAATTTGTGAGTACAGTTTAACACAGAATTACTGTTTACAGTGTTAAAATACTCAACAAGAGGTGTTTTAGATGTTACAAACAATGACTGTTTTAACTTTAGTATCAAGGCAACCAAATACGTAAGGCATTATAACCAAATCGAGCGTTTGAAAAAGACATGATATGTTTATGAAATAACTCATATGTATTAGAAAAAGAAATTATTCAAATACGTATTTCGAATGCTTCCTTTAACCTTTCAAACTTTAAAGCCGGGAATATTTACCCTCACAGGAGGGAAATTGGTACCTTATTAGAGTCAGGTTTTTCCGTAAGAATTCCCACCAGTACACAAAACACAACATGAGAGGCTAAAAATTTACCCCTTCCCCCGGAAGGGGTGTATGTTTTCTGTGATTTTTCTTAATAGTAGAAATGTAAATGCTTTAGCGAAAGCTGAAAAGGTTTAAAATATTTATATGCTTTGAATTTTATTTTATTCCAACAAAGTTCTGAGAAACAAAAGTTGTCAAAGTATATGTGACAAACGCATGATATCTATAACAAGCTAGTGATAAAAATATAATTTATTTACACTAAGTTATGTGTATTTGTGAAGTAAAATTTATTATTATATACACGTATTTTAAGTTTTTGTTATTTAAATGCATTTTTCTGATAAAAGCCTGGTTTAATTTTACTATACTAGAGACAAAACTTTTCTACGTTTACGTCCTTCAAACCGAAATTGATCATATTTAAAGCATCAGCAGTGTTTGATTCATATGCGGATACGAAGAAAAAGGAGTTAACTTATAGTTTTGAGTGTTTTCTTTAGATGTGCTACAATGCTTGAAATTTTAATCCATCGTTGTTGCGTTTAATATTTTATAATTTATATTGTTTTGTTTGGCCACGAACTTTCTGTGTTTTATGCAAATTAAAGTATAAAAGTTTGTTTTGTGAAACTGGCAACGCACAGAAAGTTCGTTGCCAAACAAATCAATATAAAATATAAAATACTAAACGCAACATTCGAAATCGTCGATGCGACAAAACTCCGTCTCAGTAGTCTATATTCAACGAATCTGAACTTCTTCATAACTGAAACAAGGTGGAAAGTAGACATATTTTTTGTACTTCTATTTGTTAAGATAAACTATTATTAACTAATATGCATGCATTTTTTGTTAAGCTAAACTAATTTTTTAAGCTAAACTTTTTTTATTAAGGTAAATAAGTATGCATGCATTGGAAACCCATTTAATGGATTAGTGAAAATTCTGCACCCTTAAGACAACATTTTTCAAGAAAAAAGTTTTTTTTCGGAAATATTAAAAGCGAGCCGTTACCCCCACTATCATCTTGCCTCCCATTTAGGAGCTTGAGGGAAGCTGAACTTTTCCAGATACACTACTTTTTTTAATAGTATTATTTATTCATACCATTGAAAACAATTTATTGACGTCACGTTGCATTTCGTTAATTATCATTATCGACAAGTAGCTATTAATCCATATTTTACCTCAATTTGTTAAGTTTGTGATGTTCTGTGTCTCAAAGAACAACACGTAGTTTAAAACAAACACACTTTATTCACATAAACAATAGACTGTCGGAAACCCGACTGCACTGACTCACTCACACAACATACGCTTATATGTACAATGGCTGTTGCCAGATTAATTTGAATATCCCTTACAAGTTTAGTTAATTACCAAATTCTGTTTTAAGCATATGGTACTAAACTTTCACAGCAATTTTTTGTCAATTTAATGTAGTTAAATGGAGATTTTTTCAATTTATGCGGCTTCAATTGTGAAGTTTCATACTAAAAAATAGTAATTGAATGTCCAAATCAACAATCTATCAGGAACTTATAAACAACTGTATAGTTGAAGTTTCGAGTGAAATCGTTTATTCCTCTAAGATCAATCCTCTATCCAGCAATCCTCAATTAAATGATTGCTTCCGAAGCTAAGCAATCAGCTTCCCTAAAGCTCCCAATTGGGAGGCATTATAATAATAGTAATGGCTCGCTTTTAAGATTTCCGAACGACTTTTTACTTCAAAATTGTTGTCAGTAAGGGTGCAGGATTTCCACTAATCCATTAAATGGATTTCTTTCACCTGGAGAAAGTTTCATATACGAAGAGTAAATGGTGCTTGTTTCGCAGTTTGCCTGACGAAATTCTCAGTTGCAGCTAGATATTTGCAATTCAAATCAAGGTAAGCACTTAGGAGTTGGAATCTAATCCTTAGCTTTAGAGGTAATATCTGCGAAATATTTCAAATTTATTAACTTCTAAAAGAAATAAAGAAATCTATTTCGCAGAAAAAATGCTGAACTTTTCAAGTGAATTAACATGTTTAGAGGAAAAACCGTTTTCTGAAGTATCTGTGGATTGCGGTTAAAGCTCGAAACGCTTCATTTCTTTTTTCTACCCAAAGGGACAGTAGCGATCCTTGAGAGGTGCTATACTTGGCTCTTTTAACTTATTTTACGTAGTGATAGTACTTCATGTAGTGCACGTAGAGCACCTTGTGTTAAATTGCCTTATTCGAGGACGTGTAAGGGCCACTGAGCCAGATTTGTTTATTGAATAGTAGTGTTCGGCAGTAGTTAACTAGAAGTAGTTAACTACTAGTGGCAACTACTAGTTAACTAAGTAGTTAGCAACTAGTTGTAACTACTTTTGTTTTGCACTAGTTAACTATTAGTTAAACTACTTTTCTCCCAACTACTAGTTACAACTACTTTCAAAATTGCAACTACTTTCGAAAGTTTTTTTCTTAAATCTATCTAAAAAAAACTATTTTAATCTACTTTGTGAAAAGACAATTTTTTCAAGCAACTAGTTTTGTTTAGACTAGTTAGTAGTTGGTAGTTAACTACTTTTTGTCGAGTAGTTGCCGAACACTATTGAATAGTAGAAAACTAGAGCATCTACTATAAGGGGGTCCTATATAGATCAATCAACGTCTGAAACGGGTCGTGTTTTTATTAATTTTATTATTATGATTTTAGTTTTTAGTCATCACTTCTAAAAGTAATTCTAAAATTGCAGACTGAAAAGTTAGGGAGTCATAGGACACACTACAAAGCCTTACAATATAATTATGTGTATTGAAGTCTATCTAGAAATAAAGAAAACTCAACAAGCTGATCAAGAAATATTTAATCACGAAAGCAAAGAAAGATAGTATTTCGATAAGAAATCGTCAGACAAAACTGCCAAGTGGGTCTAAGCAGTTGTAAATATCAAATAGGTTTTAACAAGTATTTTGTTTATATTTTTTGTACTTATTTTATGCATTTTTGATGTTACAAATTACATTATTTAGCTTTGATTCTGTTGCACGTTCTTTCTTATCATACATGTTACAAAAACGAAATGAAACACATTAGTTGAAAATGAAGTACCATAAGTACTTACTTCAGCCAGAGAGAGAGGGAGGTTAAAAAAAACTCCTATTCAGAGCATGTAAGAGTGAAATATGTAAATAAATAAAATAAAACAAAATGCTCTGTCTAGTGTTGCTACAGAGCAGAGGAACTGAATTGAATGTGTAACTTAAGAACAATAGACCCAGGATAGATTTGAAACATGTTTTGATTTGAGATTTAATAACTCCCCAGCGTTCAAAAACTTGCCATATTTTTTTAACTATTGGACAATTGTGTTCAATGATTTCAGAAAATAATTGTTTTATTGATTAATTTAGTCAAAATGGGAACTATCAACAAGAAAAAAGAAAGAAAGAAAGAGGAAAAGAAAGTAAGGAGTGAAACGAAAAGGGGAAAAATAGCCCTAATATGTCTGAGAAAGTATTTAAAGTTATGGTATTATTTGTGATGAAAAATAAGAAAATTATTTCATATAGTTCAAACAGTATATTACATAGAATTTAAAATTATTATTCATTTTAAGCTGAATAAAAATTTAAAAAATGCTAGTTTTATGCGCATATTTATTTCAAATTAAACAACTAAGAATAATGTTCCTTCTTTTGTTAACGTCCCCTAAGTAACACTGGTAATTAAGTGATTACTTTTCAAGGTGTAGGACTATCCTCTCCTATTCCCTCGCAGAGAATACTTTAGAAATGCATTATGGTAATAGAAAAGGACATACTTTTAAAATTCCCAACAACTTTTTGTTTAAAAATGCGTTATTTTAGCATCAATGTATGATCTTACACTAATCTCCAAAATAGTTTGCCTCTGCTCGAGGATAGTTCCAGTTACGAAGAACGTAAATGGTGTTTACCTCGTTGCTATTCACTTTAGGTTCAAGAAAAGATATCTGCAATTTAAATGAAACTAAGCACTTAGAAATAGAAAGAAAAAAAAAAGAGTCAAACTTGGAGACTACGAAGATGTAACTGAGGTGTACTTTAACTTCAAAAACATTTTACATAAGTAAATGGAAAACTCGTTCCAACACATTTCAGTATTTTAATCAGGTTAGAAATTTTAATTGAATTGCTGAATCGAAGCTTCTTTTTTTCCTGCCTAAACAAGTTTATTTTTATAGAACTTCTTGAGACGTTACCAATGCATTGGTTTTTAAGAAACAGCCGCTGACTGTAATAATAAATAATTTAAATTAGCCTCACTCCGTTCTATCGGCCAAACACGTGCTCGACACTTTTAAAGAAATGGCAGATAGTATTTTTTTTTACCATGCTGTTCTAATAAATATGTGTTCAATAAATGAACTTGGAAAGGAAGATATGGATACGTATAAGTGGATTTCAAAAATTTAAGTGAAGAAAATTTACATATCGAACTGTTTATTTATTTATTATTTAAATTGGTAGCAGTATTGTTAATATCCACTCATATTTATCCATAGTCATCTTCACTGAACTCAATTAATTTAATGACGTCACAGTCGTACAAGGTAACTTTGGTCTACAATTTCTCTTTTTTTGGCTGTCCCATTCCTATTTTAATAGTATTATTGCATTTACTGGCGTAAACTAAAGAAGAACTTCTGAAGTACAGCGTAGTCACCAAAAATTAAGAATTAATAATTAAAAAAAACATTTAAAATGAATTATTAACCTGTTTCTAAGTGATCCTTCTACTTGGAGCAACTTTGAACTACGTCAGAATAGTGATTTTTAAAAGAATTATTTTAATAAAAGTATTATAATTGAGCAACTTTTAACCATACAGAAGAATCTCAGTATTTAAAGTATTTTATTTCACAACATCACACACACACACACACACACACACACAGGATTTCTAAAATTTATGATACTGCATAGAAAAACTTTAAAAATTTCCACAACTTCAAACCAGCATTGACAAATAGCTTCCAAACAGTGACTTCAGAATTACTGTATTATACAATTACCTGTGTAGTTTTTTTTTAGGTCAAACATACTAAAAAAAAGGAAGTGGTTCAAAGTTAACTCCCATGGTTCAAAGTTGCCCTGAACGACTATACTCGTTTATGATGACATCAAGTTTATATACACAAGCAGTAGCATAGCGTTTTTGTCGTTGATAGTTTAACCGAATCAGTATACTAACAGCGAAAATAATAATCATTGATAATCACTAATTCCCCCCTCCTCAACGAAGTGTACATTCTGATAAATAAAAGCATCAACGAAACAATGCACCTGGGTGAACGAGCAATAGAATAAATGTAAAAGTATGGGATGATCTTAAAATAAAAAAAAGTGCTGTTATGAAAAAAGCTTTTTAGGAACTTCCGTTCTGGAATTGAAATGATCATGGAAATACGCTGAAGAGTGAGAAAATTAAAAGCAATGCTATGCGGAATCTTATGGTTCCGGGGACAGTTGCTAAACGCTGTTTAGAACATTAGTATTTACACGAAGCCCTGGTATAAACCTGCTGAAGAATTTGTTGTTTCAATTTCGCTAGCCTCATGTGACAAGTGTGAATTCTGTTCCTTTTACTTATGTAAATCTCTTATAAAGTATTTTATTCATGAGATTTATTTATGAATATATGTAGGATCCAACAAGAATTACTGGATCAACTGTAGCGCCATCGGACGAGAAAGCGAAGCAAGTGATGAGATGGTCCAGGGTTTTGGTCCTTGGTGGGCGTGGTGGCATATGTGTGTCATAGCTTTTAGAATAATCAACTGGTCGAAGTGGTGTAAATGGAAATTAACCTGTAAATATTGTATATTCTCCGTAAATTTTTCTGTTTGATTCTTTTCACTGTGTGTTATTCGGAAATACCCCTAGACGCTGATTTTAACCCTATAAATATATATGCACTACAGGAACTTGTCCCATTTGTAGAATAACGCTTGACTTGTCTAGAAAGCACTTTTGACTAGTTTAGAAAGATGTACATGTACTTGGCTTGTGTGGAAGGCTTAGTCTATGAAAATAAAATTGTGTACTGGACTTTTAAAATACTTGAATTCATGGTTATTTACTTCATTTTATTTACTTCATTCGTTTTATTCTTACTTCATGGTTATTTACTTCATTCGCCAAAATGAAGTAAATAACCATGAATTCAAGTATTTAAAAAGTTCAGAACACAATTTTATTTTCATAGACTAAGCCTTCCACACAAGTCAAGTAGATGTACATCTTTCTAAACTAGTCAAGAGTGCTTTCTAGACAAGTCAAGCTTTATTCTACAATGTATTCTACACAAAACCGCAACAGTTGCGGTTATAACTTAAACTGTTTTACTCAATTTGCATATCTGACAATACTTAATTTACATTAATGCAAAGAAGTTCTAACACACAAGAACCCAATTTCATGATGGAGCGCCAAGTTGCTCAAAAATTTTAACTTTAAAAATTCACGTAAATACAAACCATTTCATATTCAAACAAACTTGTCTTATTACCTTATCGTAGAAGAGAATTAAAATCAATAAATTATCATGAACAAATACGCTAAAAATTTATAATTAACGAACATAGCATAAAACAAGTGCACTTCCTCAAGGAAAAAGGCAAATATCAAGTAATCCGCAATCAAAACTGCATGGAAATATAGGAATGCAATTGTCTAATGTATTGAGCTTCACACAAGGCGAAAATGGCTGAAAATGTTCTTATACCAAACAAATTCCCTCAGCGATTTCGCCAGGAATTTATATATTGCTCTGGAGGGGTATTACTGTGAGCTTTCGAAATCTTTCTTTCATATCTATGCAGCAATAAACATATTTTCCGAAAAGCATCCCTCTATTTGTATTCCGAGCACAGCACGCAGATCTTCCCTCCTGTAAATCACCATTTCAGCTCCGGATTCCTTAGTGCTTGTATTTTTACGGATGCTGTGATTTATTGAGATGTTGCTCTGAATGTGGATTAAGATTTAAAATGGTTTAAATCGAAAAATATTTCACTAGAAATGGTTTAAAACGAAAAATATTTCGCTAGATCATCTATGTGGTTTAAATAAGCTCGATCAACAACTTTTTATGTATTTTTTTAAATCGCAAAAATTTTTATTATTTCATATTGGTGGTTAAATATATAATTCAACTATATATTTTGTCTTGTTTAATGTTTATTTGAAATTAAAAATTAATAAGATAAACAAAGCCTAATTGCAATCCTAACACGGTTCCCAACTCATGTATATTTTGAAAAATCATATAAGCTTTTGTCAAATGAAAACTCGCTTAGAATTGGCAAAAAACGTAATTACAAATGGGACAAATTCATTCATAGTTGAAATAAATAAGCGTTTATAGATCTTGTATGTTGGGGGGCCCTAAAGGACCGTGTATTTACACGGTCTTTTAGAGCTCCAAACCAAATTAAGAGCAGTGGTCCTTAGAAATCCCTATTACAGTAAGGAAGACAGTCCTTAAAATCCTCATTAAATTTAATTCGTCAAATTTCAATAGGGATAAGATTCCCTGAAAATAAAACAAAATAGCAAAACATTAAGTAAAAATATTGTCTACTGTTAGCTGATCGTTAAATTGTCCGTGCAAAATAAAACGAATTTTTAGAATTGTATTCACTGGTAACATGGTATGGGTAAAAATAATAATATCACCTTTAATCAATCCTCTGCGGCAAATTGTGCCAGTGACAAAACCTCAAAATCCGCTCAAAAACAGATATAACTGTTTTTGTTATTAACTCAAAAGCGTGGAACAAATTTCTTATTATGCAGAATATTCCTCTTTCGATTTTTACAATACATGCAAATCTGCAAGTCTTTTCTTTGTTCTTAAATCAGCAATTTTATGTATTTGCCTAAAATCGTAAAAAAAAAAAAAAAAAAAAAAACATTCGGAAGAGACACTGCAAGGTGCATTAACACTTGACCCGAGGTACCTATAACAAAAATGTCACACTTCGAAACTGAGGCACACGTACAAACTCTTTGGTTGATTAACTTGCTTGATTGTAAATTACATTCGGTTATAAAGTTCAATGTGATCGCAACATATACATTATAGTTTACTTATGCAATTCAACATATTTTAATTTTAGCAGTGAACTAGTAAATTCAACCTATGATATCGTTCATATCCCCTGTAGAAGCTAAGAAAGTTATTGTTCGTAAGTAAAACTGCAATCCAGTATTTAAACAGATGCGAATTCGGATTCTTTTAAGAACACTACAGAAAACTAGTATTACGCTAGGATTGCATATTCAATATTTTTTAAATACTATTAGATTTGATTGTTTCCTTTATGATAATCCACAATTTTAAAAACATCTATTTACGTCTGCTCCACTGTCTAATTAGCAATATATGAAACTACAGGAATAAATTTCGCTTGCTGCCAGTGCAAATAAATAGAATTTTAAGTAAAGAAAGCTGCTTTATAAAACTGGATTGTTTCTAGAGAAGAACTAGATTAAGACGGATATGAAATAAAAGTTGAATACACAAATCCTCATAAGCATGGAGATGAATAAATTAGAATAATTGTTTCAGCCATTTGACAATGCATATATTTCACACATTATTTTATGTTCCTGAGTTTACTTAAAAGGATTAGTTAGAATCTAAGCTTACAATATAGAACAACGATATATTTAAACAAATATTTTTCATGCTAACTTTCAAACTTTAAAAATCTTACTCTGACATTTGCTTAACTTTCTATTGTTGGTGATGAAAACTTGTAGTGCTATCTTTTATTATAATTGAAAATAATATTACATGAATAAAAAAAATATATAAAAACTTTTTTCTTGCTCACTAAAAAGGTAGAAAATAATTTTCCTATGAGCCTGGCAGAATTTCTGTATAAATTGGTCACATTATGGTAACAGTTTCTAATTCTTATAAAACGAAAAAGCATTGGGCGCATGAACTCCTTATATTATTATGTTATGAATGTTTTACAGAATCATTGATGTATATATAAAGTTTAAAGAGGATATACTATGCAAATCAATTATTTTTGATGATATGTTAATCTTTGAGAAAAAATTTCTATGACATTATGATCAGTATAGAGGGGTATAGGTAAATGAATTTTGATCAAAGTTGGGATTATGATCTGTAACATATAAACATAGATTGCGTTTATAGAAGTATTTTCATCCTTAAATTTTGTTCAAGATATGTATAGTTCAATTCATTCAGAGTAAATCTCATTCATATCTCCAATGAAGGAAATTGACTGTGATATAACGAAACAGTATTAACCAGGTTTTCTTTCATAGAAATTTGAGTATGTTAGAAAAGTCTTGATGTTTGAGTACATGCGCCCAACGTTTTTCGTTTTATAAGAATTTGAAACTCTGTTACCATAATGTGACTAATTTATTCAGAAATTCTGCCAGGCTCATAGGAAAATTATTTTCTACCTTTTTAATGCGCAAGAAAAACGTTGTTTTTTATAAAAAAATTTTTTATTTATGTAATATTTTCTTTTTTTAAGTTTTTGATGGGTGAAATTTCTCCCGTAATAAAAAAGCGTCGTGTGCCTATAATTAAATGATACTGTAAACCATACTTAAATAATGTAGGCACAATTTCGTTAGTATGTTCCGATTTATCGCCAACGACTAATTAAAAAAATCAAATTGTAGCGTGTCTTCATTCACCACGTTATTTGAAATCTAGAATAAACCATACACATTCCTTTTCTGGCGATGTTTATTTAAATGCCATTGCTAAATCAAGAAAATCGTTAAATCGGGAAGACAAATACTTTTATCAAGTTCAATCTTGAATTTAAAACCTATTGTTAATTTGAGAAAAACGTTAACTCGAAGATAGGATTTATTATTGTTTTTCCGCTGAAAACTAAACTGATGTCTCTCTATTTGGAAAAAAAAATTTGATATTGAAATTAAGCTAACACTATTCACTCGGAGTTGAGGAAACTGCTAATAAATTATTTTTTAAATCAAAGTAAGCCTTAAGAAATCGAACTAAAAAGCTCATAACTGGCTTTCTTATTGACTTAGAAACTTCGAACAAATTTCATCTTGTGCGGAAACATCAGCGCTTTCAATCGATATATTATATTAATATGAGCAAGGTTTTTTCATCCCCATATTGGGGAATTTGTGGAAATTCGCGTAATATTGGAATAAAAAAAAGGAACTACCTGTCGAATTTCTTATGCATGGTAGAATATTGCATTGTCATCGGGTTCTGAGCTATTTGTAAAGTTTCAGAACAATAGCTTATCGGGAAATGGTCGAAAATTTGATTGCAAAATTCCGCGGACAGACAACAAAGCGAGTTAAGAAAAACGTTGTAAAAAAACTAGAGGGAGTGAATTAGATATAGTACATACATAAACGAGTTTGATATTAACTTATTTTGTATTACAGTTATTGATATAAATGGTCTAGCTTGATAACTTAAGGTGGTATATCTACTATTGTGAATAGAGAGGTAAAAAAGTACAATCAATTGGAAATATTCAAAATGCAACAAGTAGAATCATGTGGGAAAAATTTATAATTTATTATTTTGAAGAACATTATAAGGTTTATTTTTCCCCTGGAGCAAGTTACGCTTGTCTCTTTTTAAAGCCAACGGAAGAGAATCATAACAGCCGGATAAAATAAATCGTCTCTAATAAATTTTATTCTTAGTTTATCATCAAAGTGCAATTATGTTCTTAAAGGACACGTTGACTCAACAGGGTAATTGTGTAATTTCCTACATTAAAGTGTCTGCCAACTTAGTTTCGTGAATAAATAGACGAGTCATGATTAAATGTGCGAAATGTCAGATCAATATGTTGTTAAGGAGAAAAATCTTGATCGATTTGTTGTTGATGGTAAAAATCCTGGAGCAAGTTACATCTATTCGCAAGTCACTTGGCTCTTTTTAAAGTCAACTTAAGAAAAGCAGAATAGCCAGGTAAATAATTTTTTTAGATTAGTTGGTCAGCAACCATTGGAAATAAAAACACTGAGCAATATATTTAAAGCTGCATCAGCAACGGTCTTCAGAAACATAACTTTATTAAAGTAGAGTTATGTGGGGTCAAATTTATAATTCATTATTTTCAAGAAAAATTTAAGGTATTTATCATCAATGTCTGGGACACTTTGACTCAGCATTGTGATTGTTTGTGTAATTTACTAAATTGAAATGTCTTCAAACTTAGTTACGGGAATAAATAGACGAATTATGAATAAATGGGTGAAAGGTCAAATCGATACGTTATTAAGGGTAAAAAGCCGGAAGCAAATTACATACATTCAAAAGTCATTTGGCCCTTTTTAAAGTCAACGTAAGAAAATCAGAATAGCAGGATGAAATAGATCGTCTCTGGTCATTTGTAAGATTAGTTGATCAGAAACCATTCGAATTGAAAGCACTAAGCAGTATATTTTTAACTGCAACAGCAACAATGGTCTTCAGAAACATAACTTCATTATGAATTCTTAACAAAACAAATCATGACAGCTAAAAGTAAATTCGTCTGGAAAGTTAATTCTTAAGAAGAAATAGTTCTTTTTTTTTTAGGACTGTGGTTTAAACGAGTTGAGGGAAATCGACAGATTGGAAACACAAAGCGCCTACAGACTCTCTCTTGCGACTGATTTATTTTCCCCCATCTAGAGGAAAATTGTCCTGATCCCCAAAGCAGTATCACGACATGTGACCTAGTGCCTTTGAAAAAATTAACACATTATAAGCAGGAGGGCCAGGTACTAGAATCAGTTTCTTGCATTGCCGTTTAAAAGCGGGGCTGGTATTTGTACCCGTTTAAAATCACCACTTTAAGTCACACAAGGAAAAAAATGGTGTTTCATCTAATGTATGAATTGGTGTATTTTTTTAGAAATTTTTTTTAACATAGTCAACTTAGTCAACTTTGATTGCTACGCAACATAGTTGCGCGTGCTACGTTGTCCGCTCATAATGTATTAATATAAAGTACATTTTTCACCTTATATTTTCATAAAATATTAAAGCATTTCTTATCTACCTCCTACGTATGTTAAAAATCAACATTCTGGTCTCACCTAATGCGCAATGAAGTTTGCATAAAATAATACAAATTTTATCTTTCGACCAGTTTTGAGACAAAAGCAAAACCAGCGAATCGTTTTGAACCAAAAGAAAGTTTCCACGTAGATAACGTTAATGAAATGTGCCAACAATGTGTGAATATCAACAATGAAAGCCGTCAGATGTGTGAAACAGAAGCTGTCAAAACAATTTCGTGCATAAAAGATTTCAAAACGGAATGCTGGAAGAATGAACTGCATTATTTTTTTGTTAATGGTTTTAATTCTGAATAATAAACGTTGAAGGAAACCAAATGATAACCAACATTTATGTTAAATTAACAAATGATTTTTTTTCACCATATGAAAATACATTTTTAATTTGTCTTTATCTGTGTTTATGTAAAATTCCGGAAGTAAGAAAAATATGCATATACTTTTTTTTTTTTTGTATTTGACATGTTGAATAGAATAACAATGCATAAATAAATGACAATAAACAGGTTATATCATTAGGATGACGTTTCTTCTTGCGTCGCATTAAAATTGGTAATGCGAACATATTCATGCATTTATTTTGCCATTTGCGAGTTGCATCTGTCACCTTAATTATTTAAAGACACACGATAATATTATAAGTATGTAACGATATTTGGTAATTAAATATTTTCTTTTGTGAAATTTGCATGCATTTAGTCGTGAAAATAAATGCATTAAATGCATCATAGTTACATTTAAACAAACATTGTAAAATAAAATTCATACAACGCATTTAAATTTAATTGTCGAGGTGTATGTTTATTAAATCATGCTACAACTTTATTTATCAAAACTGTGTGGTACATTTTAAGCGGTAAACTTAACAGAAGAACATTTTTAACTAAATGAACCAATTGTTAAGGTGCTTAAGTTTACACTTAACGTTATAAAAAAAGCTTAATTAAATTAGAAAAATGTTTAAAAGTAAATAAAAACAACTACGTTCACCCATAGCACTCTGAAAATTAGAATCAACGATACAAGCCTGAAAAAAGAAATTGCACACATGTGTTTCGAGTTTGCAGGGAACTCGGAAGAGGCATAAGCTAATGGATGAAATAGTGAGCTTGTTTTTTCTCTGATGGAGTTCTGCATTTTGGAATTTTAAGTGTTTCTTCCTCTTCTTTCGCGAGATTTTTTTTTTTTGTAACAACATTCAAGATAGTGATGCAATATTGATGTCCGTTTATATATATATATATATATATATATATATATATATATATATATTTGTAAATCACACAATTGTTGTTATTTTTTGCTATTTATTGAATTATTTTAAGACGACTGCTTATGCACATATTTTTCCAAATTACAACTATGGTTTTAAGCAAGTATCATTTAAAGTTGATGTGGAATGACATAAGAAAAAAGTAAACCTGGGTGACGTGAGGTGAGGTGAGAACGTAAAATCATGTCTAGTTTCACTTTAAATATAAAAAATCTTAAAAAAATTTGTGTCTGCATAAAAATTTACATACTAACTTAATTGCTATGTTCTGCATTACAGTATTATTTTTACAAAATCTATCCAAACTTTTTTGCCATAAATATTTCAAAATTTTGTACTTTAAGTTTTTACTTTTGCGCACACTTGTCCACCCATTTATTACATGTCCCAATTAATGGCGCATACATGCTCCAATAAAATTTTTAGAGGGTGAGGTGAGTTTAGTCTTTTCTGGGGAACGCCAACGCTTTTAAGGCTCTTTTCCGGATTATATTTGTTCTTTGTAACAGCAACATAATATGTTTTCTTTTTCTTGTTCTAAAAATTATGCTATGTGCATTACAATTACATAATCAAATTCATTTGAATTACTAGAAATTAAAACCTGCAAAAAGAAGAAAATAAAATCGTTGTATTTATCTTTTTACACATCTCTTTTGTATTAATTACTAACTATCAGACAGGTGGGACTAATTCTAGCATAAACTAAACGAAAAAACACAAAGTCAAATATCACTAAATAAAACATGTAAAGCAAATACTTCGATAAAAGGAGAGAAGTAATAGAAATATTAGGACACGACGTAAAAAAACGCACACACAAAGCGCTATTTCCCACCGCACAATTATTCAAAACAAGTTGAGCTATAATTCATATTCCAATAATAGTGCTCCGCCAATTTCTTATTTCAATGTTCTCAGAGTAAATATATGCTTAAGTAAACGGCGAATATTGGCTCGTATTTAAATATTCACTGATATCGGGAGATCTGGGAATATAATCTTTTCGGGTTTTCACAAATGCCCCAGGGTTTAAGGAAAACTCACTAAGTCGGCACTTGCATACATAATAATTATTTAGACTTTAACTGTTAGGTTCGCTGAATGAAGCAGGCGTACATGAAGAAAGAAACGTATCGAATTTGGAAGTCATGGTTTTCAGTGTCTGAGGCAAAGTGGTTCAATTGTTTTCGTTTAATGGCGATTATTAAGGTATTTACGGTCATATTGTGCTAGCTTTCTGCAGAATTTGATCGATAAACACAAGAAGGTCTTACCATTTTCTTGTTAATTAAAATATTCACATAGATTGCTAAGATTTAATGGCAAATTTTCAGTTCCAAAATGTCGTATTACTGAAATCGTAAATGCACCTGCGTATTAAGAGTCCAGTAGCCTTACGTATGAATCTGTCAGTAAGAACATTCTCTTCCGAACTTGTTGCTAAGAGATTCAATTAAAACTTCAGTGTTATTAATCAGAATATTTGGGCTAGAGTTTCTTTAAAATGCATATCGCTTTTGAGTCGAAAGGACTTTTACTGCCGATACTGACTTCAACATGCATTACATAAATTAAACACATTGGAAACTTCTCGAAGGACTTAAACTAAACAATTACTCTTACCTGTTGCGTCCCAGTGAGAATAAATTCTGATTTCCAATTTGGCAAGGCAAGACATTTTGAGTATCCGATAAACTCCTCAAATACTGATAAAATTTAGCAACTCAGTGAAAACTAAAGTTACTTCTTAACTGAGAGACGTTTAATAATAATTAAAACTGAATTTTCAAACACAACAAAAATATTTACACGCATGCATCACACAAGTCCAAACGTACTACAATAAGTTGAGTCTCAATTCAACTACAGTAAACCTTCAGTCGCGTCATTAGAGAGCTCTTCACAATTTTTCAGATGAAAATCGCTTTCGAAAGAATAACTTCTGCTGTTTATGATTTAAAAAAAAAAAAAAAAAAGAAAACGCATATAGTTACAGACACCGTACCGAATAAGGCTCTGACAATCTGAATCAATTCTAGATTGTTAATGAATGAGCATCTTCTGTAAAAGCAGTATGGTAAAAAGTCTTAAGAGGGCTCTTGATATTTATTGGGGATTGGTAACTTGACTAGGGACCAACCTGGATTAGCCCAAAAAATGTTGCTGGCTTGTCACTTTTGCATTTGTGAACACCATTTTTGAGTTCCGCTGAATCAGGTTATTGTTGATGAATGAGCATCTGCTGTGAAAGATTCTACACTTTTATGTTTCACTGAATGAAGAAATTGTTGATGAATGAGCATATTCTGTAAACTATTTAGACGGTCCATTTTTTATTCGTAAAAACTATTTAAGCCTAATTATTTCGTGGGTTATCCAGGTAGGTTTGTTGAGGCAGAGCCCCCTATACTAAATGCCCTCCGATAGCGCTTTAAATCCATACAAATTTTGGCGCAACTTTTTATATAGAGGGAGCTACATCCCTACTCATAATACTGCTTTTATAAGTAGATACATATGGCAAAGATTAATGAACTGAGTGTTTAATTTTAAACATATCAGCAAACAAAATCTTCCAAAAAGCTAATTTTGACTTGTTATTTAATGAATTTATTGAAGACGGTACAATACGTTATTCTTAAGTTCTCATATAAAATATTTTTCTAGTGACTCTAATTATAAAATATTGGAATCCTTATTTTTTAACTTTGCAGGTTATTATATTAAAAAAAAATAATAATCTTCTCTTGGAATTTGTTCTTTAATTAATACTATATAATCTTTTAGGTAATAATTTACTTTCGGGTGCCCCTGCGCAAAATTGGCGATTTTTGTTTGGCGCCATTCCTGTTTGCAGTTTTGCAACACCGCTAAGCTTGACAATCAACCGCGACCAGAACTTGGCGAAAATCAATGGCAATAGGCTGCCATTTAGGTACATTTGAGAATGTGTACTAAATTTAAATTAAATTGAACTAATTACCGTTTCGGTGTAGAAGCGGGTTGGCGTTATATTTTGGCGATAATATTTCATTTCTGGTTAGGCAGCGGACATCTTACTAATCACATCTTGGCGTCAAAAAAAAAAAAAAAAAAAGAAATCACCAAAAAATCAAGTGGTACCACCCGATTGCAAACTTTTATCCTAATTACTGAAAAATTGAAATTCTTAACGTATTTTTATTCTTGAATAAAAGCATTTATGATATATCCACTCTAAAATAGGAAATAGTAGCACTATTTCCATCAATTAAACTAGCCAAGAAATAAAGAGTGGTATAAAGTTAAAATGTTTATTTGAATCTGTACAACCTCATATTTTTGAATTTTGTATAAACAATTAAGAAACATGAACGTTTCTAATATTTGGAAACGAAACATGATCCGAGATATCGAAAATAAAGCATGTAAAAGAATAAAACGGCAGCGATTTGAAAATAATAAACATTTAAAGTTTCATGAAACACATTGGAGTAAAAAAAATAATAATTACCTTGTCTAGACAAAGCTGTTATCCACTTTGTTCGTAGTCCTTTGCCGGAAGGGAATTCATGACAACTTATTTTTTCAGATTTTGAATCTGAAGAGCAATACGGCACAACGCAATGCACCATAATTTTGATTAAAATCTAACTAGTTTTTTAAAAGAAATTTAAAGTTGAAAAATCAGGTTATCTGCGCCACCTAGCGGAGAACTTTTCACGGCCGTTTTTTCTCTCATATCGGAAGGCATTTAGTATAGGGGGCTCTGGTTGAGGTTATGCTCGCTGACAAACGAAAAATGTTAATCAAAGGTAAACAAATAGATCAGTGGTTCCGAACCTATTTTTCCTTGCGAAACCAATTTAAGCCTAATTATTTCGTGGGTTATCCAGGTAGGTTTGTTGAGGTTATGCTCGCTGACAAACGAAAAATGTTAATCAAAGGTAAACAAATAGATCAATGGTTCCGAACCTATTTTTCCTTGCGAAACCAATTTTTAGATACGAAAGAAAATGGCGGATCCCCTTCTGTAGTCATTGGAGTCATTAGTAACGGGTAACAAAACTACAAAATACATTTAATTTTCCAGGTTGCACAACAGTTCATAACAAGATCATTAAAATATAATTGTATATCCTCATCTAAGTTTAAATAAAAACCAAAATTACTTGTTTATTTTTGTTATTTTTGAATTATTAATAAGACAGTCAACGTATGTATTCGCAAAAAAAATCTTTGGGGGGAAATCTGAGATGCCATGAATCACCCCATAATGCTAGGTGCGACAGTTTCTCAGAATTATTTTGCTAATAGTGCGAAAAAGTTGTGGAATGGCAGGAAAAATGTAAGTACAAAATTTTGATTCAATAAATAAATTTCGTTTGGTTTCACTTTCAGGTTGAAAACTACAAAATTCACAGAAGTTGACCTAAAATGCGATAAATGTGAATAACAAAATTAAAACTTAATGAATAACTAATCTTCCGGTTCCACTTTGCGTTCTGTGTCCAAAACATTAGCCGAAAGTAATGCAACATTTTACATTTTAGTAAATTTTCATATTTCCGACTCTTTCTTCGCGCTAACGAGGAAGAAGTAGGAAATGGTAAGAGAATCATATGTTCAAAATTTAAATTAAATTAATGAATATCTTTCTATACCACTTTAAGATTCAAATTTTTGAAATCAGGATACAGTAGAAATAAGTGCATTTCAAATTTTGTATGTATGATTCCTACGCCAGTGTACAACGTTTACGCATTATCAGGAAAACAATTTACATTTAAAAAAATCATTTTCACCCTCTGTCTTAATATCAATGTAAATGTATTATTTGTTTTTCCTTTTACGCTGGCATTAAAATTCCGCCATTGCAATATTATTTTCGCGAGTCCAATTTCGACTGCACGCTGACGACGAAACGCTGAAATTGTAAGGTCTTTACTTTATAATTTAAATTTTCTCGCCAAATTGAAATATTAAAATTATTTACCTTTTGCAGTATTTCGGTATTGAAGTATCATTTAGCACATCCAAAAAAGGGAACACAGATTGCCAGCTCACTTGTCGCCAACTGTTTACACTTTTCTCGCCAACCGTGGACTTTAATGTTTCATCGACAGCTGTAAGCTGAAACATCCTCGTCGCCAGCTTTAAGGTCTTTACTTTATAATTTAAATAGAACCTTACTTTAAACATAAACATATAAATACAATACATTTGTTCAGCCACAGTTGGACCCACATTATTGGACACAAGCACAAGTTAAACAGGACAACATATAAATTTCCAAACTCTACTGTTCTTAAGATTTTCCCTCCATTCAAACTCACTCGCGGTTACAGTTAATACACAACAGAACTAGACAAATGACAAATGATAATCAAAATAAACAAATAGTAAAGGTAAATTATTTCTATTGACACAAATAGCCTGGCTAAAATTAGGATTACGAAATAATATTGCCATTTCGCCTTGAAATGTTAAGACTTACTACGACATAATAACATTTTCCCAAAGTCATTTCAATTAAAATCAGTAAAACAATCCTCATTTCCATCAAACAGTTGACTTGCTATCGAACAACCACAAAGCGAATGATGGTCAAAGGTTAGAAAAGCTTGTTTGTTTTTTTGTTTAAACAAAGATGAATTGTAGGTATAGAAATATCAAAATAGTAAAAACACTTTAAAAATGAGGAACTAGTAAATCATAAGATAAGGATTCCAAAAACGTATTTGTTTAAATGCAGTTCCCTTATTTAAAGGAACAATCTATTGAAGAAGTAGTTAATGAAACTAAGTTGCTGCCAGGTGTAACGAGGCCTCAAGGAGTCACTTTTTCATTGCCACGAAATACATCTTTGTGAAATCTTAAAGTTCTTTATTTAGTCACATTTTTAAGCCACAAATATTGCTTAATTTCAGAATCTCTTTTTTTTTCTTTCCATTCGTGAAAATAAAGAGCGAGGTTTGACAAGATGTTGAAAAAAACTAAAAAAAATGCTTCAATTAATAGGCGTTAAGAACATTTTAAATCTATTTATACTATTTTATAATTTATCAAATACTTAAGAGTGTTTCAGATTTCTTTTTCCTTCTTTCTAATGGGGCTGCGCATGATCACTAACCTCTGCAGACCGAGTGCATTCTCCGCAAACCGGCATCCATTCTTTCACGTAGCACCACTATATGCGGATGCCATTACCACTTGAGAATTTTGACGCTCAATTTCCCCCTAGATAGCAACACCTGAGCTCTAAGTGATACGAAACTGCACTAGAAATTGAATTTATCAGTGAGTATCCAAGCCAAACGGATACTCAAGGGATCTTTAACATTCGCATAATCATACGACGCAGGCCCTGACGATGTTCTGCATCTTGAAAATCCACCGACTTGGGCCAGGTTTGATCCTGCGAATGTAGTTGTGCGAGGCCAGTGTCTTACCACTACGCCACCTGCCATCTGTTTCATAAGTTTTACTGGCATATGAAACAGAATAATATTCATGAAGAAAAAAAAAGAAAAAATAAATAAATGTGTGCCTACACATCTTTGGGTTATTCATATCTTAGTTATCCATTAAAATAAAATGTAAGTAAAAAATATACAAATAACTGAAATACTACAGCACAAAATTTATTTACGACCGGTTGACATACAGTTATTCCACTTTGCTTCCCACCGAAAGAACAATCTACTTAAAAACGAACCTAGTGATTGGAGGGGAGGTTTCTAGAGTTAATCACCATCTCAAACACACAGAGAATGAGAGAGTACATTCATTCTTTTGTTTTTCTTCGTTTCGTAATCTCTTTGTTTTCAGTTGGCCTTATTAGGAAGATTTTTTTTATATATTTGATTCAAAAAATAATAATCAATTAGGTATGTAGAGTCCCAAAGTTTTTTTCCCACTGCATATATATTTGTCTCCCATTAAATAGAACTTTTTCATTTCTGATTTTGAAAACCATTTTTTTTTCTTTTTCGATTTCTCAGACTGCATTTATTGCTTTCTTTTTTGGAAAATAACTGTTCATTTCACTTCAATTCCAAATAAGAAGGGCGGGAATAAAAACTCTTAAGGCTTTTCGAACAATCTCTTACGGAATGGAATTGGGGAATGTGTTTCAGCTGATTATCTTAAACTTCAGAGAAGTTATTATCAAAATCATGATTGCAAGATTTTTTGAAATGTTTTTTCATGGAAATTTTATTTGACCTCATTTAAGTTAATTAGAAGGAAATAACTGTCATTATATTTGCTCTAAATATCATTCAATTTAATATTTTGAATTGATTTCTTTTTTTTTCTAATTAAAGAAAACGATTCATTTTCTACGCTATTTAAAGATAAAAATTGTGAATTGATATTAGCTCTGCTTCATTTGTGTACCATTCCTCGTCTATTCTATGCTATCACCATTAATTAAATTCTAAATATTTATCATTATTTTCATGATTAGGAAATCATTAAAAAATGTCCCTTCTTTACTTGAACAGTATTTATATTAGTAATGAATATATTCGAAAGAAAAAACCCTAAAAAAATTTAATCGCTTTTAACTCAACGCTCTTTGTGCTACGAGTAGGAGAAAAATAATCTCAGAAAATTACGAGATTATGACGTAACATCCTTTTGGAAGCAATTATCGATAGAATGTATTGAAAAACTGCCGGATTTTTATTGCATCCTTCTTAACATACCTTTTTAACGATGTATCAACATAAGAGCTAACGGAAAATCTCAGGTTATGTAGCTTAAATTTTTTTACAAATTATGGTTGCCAATTATATAATTTGCACTTACTAAAATTTAGCGTCTTTATCACAATCATCGTAAAATTAAATTACCGTCAAACAAAGTTACTTCGGCACATCCGGGCTAAATTTGCCCACTTTTCAAATGTTAGTATCATTTTTGACGCTTGAAAACTTGACCGTTAAAGGTTGCTAGTAGTAATTAATGAAACATTTATTCCTTACTTTTCACATTAGTTTTGTTATAAATGATACAAACTGGCATCTGAAAAGTGGGCAATTCACCCCGGATGTGGGAATGTCATCTCCGTTGACGGTACTTTGGTTTAACTAAATTAGCACAAAAAACCCCGCTTGAAAAATCACTTGGCTGAAAGGCAGACGTCCAGATCGGCAAATGTTCATAGGATTACAGTCAGAAATACTTTCATGTTTTGTCAGCCTAAAAGTTACCTTTGCCAACAAGGATACAAACTAGCATTTTAAAAGTGAGCAAATTCACATTGGATGTGGGAAAGGCATCCCGGTTGACGGTACTTCGGTTTAACTAAATTAGCAAAAAAAGGCACTGTTGAAAAACTTGGCTGAAAGTCAGACGTCCATATCGGCAAATGCTCAAGGAATTGCCCTGTTAGAAATTTCATCATGAAATTACCCTTAAATAGCCGGCAGCAGTCTGTCTATCTAAGTCACCGTTAAATTTACGGTTTGGAACATTTTTCTATCTTTACGGAACCTAAACCATTTCCAATCAGCTTGACTAAAAAGCAGTAAATACGAAAGATTACGGTTTCATAACCATTTGTAAATGGTTTCAAAACTGCAAATGTCAGTTTTTACACCATTACCACGAGTATAATCTTCAAGAGATGCAGAAACCGCAAACGAGAATCGAACCCCGGGTGTAAGGCGTACCAACCTTGCACTCTAACCATTCGGCTATCTACACCGCTCAAATCGGCCGTTTTTTTATCAATAAATCTTCTTTTTCAAAAGGCAAACTGCCTTAAAATTGAGATTTCATTTTTTGATCGGATCCAAAGTCATTTTTGGTCTAAATTTACTGTATATTGACGAAAATCATTTTATTTGCTGCAACAATTAAAATACAAACAAGCTTCAGCAGCTCAAAATGGGTTCGCAAACAGTTCGGGAGTACGATGTCTCCAATTTTTGATTTACGTGTGTATGTCTATCCATTTAGTAACCACTGCTTAAGCCACTTTTTTTCTTCTTCTTTTTTATATACACATGCAGATTTGAACTGATAAATCTTTATTCATAATTTCAGAACAACGTACGACCGGTAAGGTTAAACAAACAAGATGGACGCCCGATTCTTATTGACTACGAGAACTTGTGGCGCTTGTAAATTACGGTTAGTTAAGTGTTCTTTATGAGAAACAGAGAATATACGATTTTTTTTCACAATCAGCGGTTTGAGTACCGTCTTTTTAATGGTTATTCAACTGTTGTAATTAAATATGGTAAAATAACAATTAAATAAGTGATTATAATCTCATTTTGAGCTTAGTTGCAACGGCCAACAAATTGTGCTTAGCACGGCTGAATAAACTTTATCTAATACCTATTGATTGAAAAGCAAAAAGGGCTAAGCTCTCTAGGAGTGATTTACATCGCCAAGTCAATGTAAAAAAATTTAGTACAAAGCTGTCTAACTGAAACACATAGAACAGTAGTTATTCCCCAATAAAATATTCAATTTGAAGATAACTCAGAAAACGGGGATATTCAACACAGTTAACGCTGCTATTAAATAATTGACACGATCACATTACTTTAACAAAATTCTTAATTGTAACTAGTTTTGTGGCAGCAGGTCGTGTTAGAACAGAGGCATTACTTATATAAGAACAAGTTAAGATGGCAATCATTGGAGCTAATTCTCCATACTATAAAAATGCACTTTCGGATCGGACCAATACACAGGACATAAAAAGTACCCTTTAGTACTGATATTCTTCTGCATGCATAACTGAACACCATAAAAAAACGATGCACATTGGTCGTATGGTCAATTACTCGCTGCTTAACAGAGAATACGCACAAAATGGAGTAATTAATCACTTCTATCAACATAGGCACAAGGCTCGGTGATAGAAGTCATTATCGAACATGATTCGTCACAAGTACTAGGCTGCAGTCGTCGGCCATGAAATCCTCGGACTGAAGGGTGGTGTCTGATAGTAACGTCACTCTTATAGACGCCCAAACTACAAACCATGAACAGTGAATATTGGTCACAGGGTTACTTGTGCTCCTCAAAACGCCGAATACGCACATATTGGAGACAATAACGTCTTCTTTCATTGCAGACGAACGTGACTCGTCACAAGTCGCTTGCTGCAGCCATCGGTCATGAAACCCCCGGACATGGGAACGTCGTCTGACAGTAACACTCACCCTTGTGGTGGCCCAAACCAGGCAGCATAAACGGTGCGTATTGATCACAGGGGCAATAGCAAACTTCTTGTCTTCGTAACGCAGAGTACTCTCATATTGGAGGCAATATAATCTTCGATCTTGCTATCTAACGTAACTCGTCACACGTCACTTGCTGCAGCCCTCTGTCAGGACAACCCCGAACTTGGGGGCGACCTCTAACAGCAAGCCTCACCCTTGTTATATCCCAAACCACACCCCATAAACGGTGCGTATTGCTCACAAGGTCACTTGCAGTCTAATTGTTTTCTTAACGCAGAGTACTCTCATATTGGAGGAAATATTATCTTCTATCTTGCTAGCGAACGTAACTCGTCACACGTCACTTGCTGCAGCCATCTGTCACGATACCCCGAACTTGGGGGCGACCTCTAACAGCAAGCCTCACTCTTGTGATGGTCCAAACTACACACCATAAAAGGTGCGTATTGCTCACAAGGTCATTTGCAGTCTAATTGTTTTCTTAACGCAGAGTACTCTCATATTGGAGGAAATATTATCTTCTATCTTGCTAGCGAACGTAACTCGTCACACGTCACTTGCTGCAGCCATCTGTCACGACACCCCCGAACTTGGGGGCGACCTCTAACAGCAAGCCTCACCCTTGTGATGGTCCAAACTACACACCATAAACGGTGCATATTGGTCACAGGGTCACTTGCAGTCTAATTGTTTTCTTAACGCAGAGTACTCTCATATTGGAGGCAATATTATCTTCTATCTTGATAGCGAACGTAACTCGTCACACGTCATGTGCTGCAGCCGTCAGTCACGACACCCCCGAACTTGGGGGCCACCTCTAACAGCAAGCCTCACCCTTGTGATGGACCAAATTACACACCATAAACAGTGCATATTGGTCACAGGGTCACTTGCAGTCTAATTGTTTTCTTAACGCCGAGTTCTCTCATATTGGAGGAAATATTATCTTCTATCTTGCTAGCGAACGTAACTCGTCACACTTCACTTGCTGCAGCCACCGATCACGACACCCCCGGGCTTGGGGGCGACCTCTAACAGCAAGCCTCACCCTTGTGATATCCCAAACCACACCCCATAAACGTCGCGTATTGTTCACAAGGTCACTTGCAGTCTAATTGTTTTCTTAACGCAGAGTACTCTCATATTGGAGGAAATATTATCTTCTATCTTGCTAGCGAACGTAACTCGTCACACGTCACTTGCTGCAGCCATCTGTCACGACACCCCCGAACTTGGGGGCGACCTCTAACAGCAAGCCTCACCCTTGTGATGGACCAAATTACACGCCATAAACAGTGGATATTGGTCACAGGGTCACTTGCAGTCTGATTGTCTTGTAAACGCAGAGTACCCTCATATTGGAGGAAATATTATCTTCTATCTGGCTAGCGAACGTAACTCGTCACATGTCATTTGCTACAGTCGTCAATCCCGACACCCCCGAACTTAGGGGTGACCTCTAACAGCAAGCCTCACCCTTGTGATGGTCCAAACTACACACCATAAACGGTGCATATTGGTCACAGGGTCACTTGCAGTCTAATTGTTTTTAACGCAGAGTACTCTCATACTGGAGGAAATATTATATTCTATCTTGCTAGCGAACGTAACTCGTCACACTTCATTTGCTGCAGCCACCGGTCACGACACCCATAGGCTTGGGGACGGCGTCTGACAGCAAGACTCACCCTTGTGGTATCCCGAACCACACACCATAAACGGTGCGTATTGGTCACAGGGTCACTTGCAGTCTGCTTGTCTTCTTAACGCAGAGTACTCTCATATTAGAGGCAAAATTATCTTCTATCTGGCTAGCGAACGTAACTCGTCACTCTTCACTTGCTTCATCCATCGGTCACGACACCCCCGGACTTTGGTGCCGCGTCTGACATCAATCCTCACATTTGCGGTGGGCCAAAATATACACCATAAACAGTGTATTGGTCACAGGGTTATTTACAGTCTTGTCTTCTTAACGCAGAGTACTCTCATATTAGAGGCAAAATTATCTTCTATCTGGCTAGCGAACGTAACTCGTCACTCTTCACTTGCTTCAGCCATCGGTCACGACACCCCCGGACTTTGGTGCCGCGTCTGACAGCAATCCTCACATTTGCGGTGGGCCAAAATATACACCATAGACAGTGTATTGGTCACAGGGTTACTTGCAGTCTTGTCTTCTTAACGCAGAGTGCTCTCATATTAGAGGCAAAACTATCTTCTATCTGGCTAGCGAACGTAACTCGTCACTCTTCACTTGCTTCAGCCATCGGTCACGACACCCCCGGACTTGGGGGCGTCGCCTGACAGCAAGCGTGCTTCTTGTGGAGGCCCAAAGTACACACTATAAACTGTGCGTATTGCTTACATAGTCGCTTGCACTCTTCTTTCCTTCTTAACTCCGAATACGCTTATATTGGAGGCAATGTTACGTTCCATGTAGCTAGCGAACGTAACTCGACGCACCTCACTTGCTCCAATCATCGGTCACGACGCCCCCGGACTTACGCGCGGTGTCTGACAACAAGCGTCAGCCTTGGGTAATCCTGCACACCATAAACGGTGCGTATTGGTCACTTCCACTCTTCTTTTCTTAACGATGAATACTTTCATATTGGAGGCAATGTTATATACTAACTTGCTTTCGAACGTAACTCGTCACAAGTCCCTTGCTGCAGCCCTGAGTCGCGACTCCCCGAACTTGGGTACGGAGTCTGGTAACATGCGTCACTCTTGTGAATGCTAAAACTACACACCACAAAACCATAAACGGTGTTATCATCCGCACTCATTCAAAGAAGAAATGCGCAATGCATTTAGCTCCACGGGCCTCCCCTCCTCTCCCACTCTTTCCCGTAAGCACCTGTGGGCCAAAATTGCTATGCATAAGTTTAAACCTGTCTTCAGTACCTCTCTATTACAGTTAGGTTCCACTGCTTGAGATTTCGATGTGCTACAAACTCGCTAAGATTGCCTCAGCAACCGCGCGCTTTCAAAGGAAAAATGCACCGTGCATTCAGTCCAACGGGACTCCCGACCTGTCACACTCCTTCCCATGAGCACGCAGGGGGCAAAATGACTACTCATAAGTTGAAACTTTTTAACGTTAACTTACTTTTACCGATAATTTGCCACTGGCCGAAATTTAGATGCCTTACTTTTCTTACAACGCCAACACATTTGTGTTTATCACTTCTGAATAATCTTCCACTCTTACCTATTGGTTATGAGGCCTACCGTGCTTATAGTTCGTGTAGTGAGATTCACATCGCCAAATCAAATGTAACAACCGCAATTTCAGAACAAAGCAGTTTGATTGATTGCACAGAGGAAATCGTATTTTTTCATTAAAAAATTCAATTTGGGTAAAGCTCGGAAAACGGAGAAGGTCTACACAGTTAACGCCGCTATTAAACAGCTGACACGATCCCATTACTTTAATGGTTTTTGCAAATATAACCAGTTTTGTGGTAGCAGTACAAGTTAGAAGACGAATAGAAACATTACTGATGTAGGAACAACTTAACAGGGAAGTCACTGGCGCCAATTCTCCATACGCTAAAAATTCCATTCCCATCGAACCAATAGACAAGACATTAAAGATCACCATTTTAGTTATGATACTATTATGAAGGCATAAACGATGCAATGTGGTCGGTGGCCACTTGCATTCTGCTAATCGCAGTATAAGAATTTTTCCTCTTTATCCCCAAGAATAAGAGCACTCTCTCACTCTCTCAAGGCAAGATGCTATATTAATACAACAGAGGCATACTATAAACGACGAATGAAATACATGCATTACACACATCATTAATTAGCCATTTTACCTTAAAGTTTAAATACCAAAATATTAAAGCATTAGTTACTTACCTTAAATAATGAAGCTTTTTTTTCTGTAATGACTATATCAATTAAAATAACTTTATATCGCAGTAAAAATGTTTTCCTGATTCAAGCTCCAAAATTTTTACAAAAGTGTTCATAACTCACAATTTTCTAACAATGAAAATTAATGATTACGTCACATATTGTTAAGATTGAAATAAGAAATGACATTTTTGTGGCATTGTTTAGTTCCATTGTTATAATTTCAAGTAATTTTCAAATCTTTTAAAATTATCGTGTCATATTTTTGTCAATGTTCAATTACGAATGAAACCTTACGGCAGTATACTAACATTTCTTTAAATATTTTAAATGAAATCAATACAATACTGCAGAGCTAAGCAAAAAGTCGCATATAAACCTTTTGGCGAATTTGAGCTAATGTCATCGTGTGGGTTTTGGTTCCATATATTACCTAAGTACTGTACATTGTGCGTACATGTGAATAGAATACATTTTTAAAGATTTTTGAAAAAGTCGTATCTAAATAAAGTACATAAAGGCGCGAAACGAAACTTGACATTATTACTACTTTCTTACGAAAAATTTTAACAGTGTGGAGTCAGAAATGCTTTCATGTTTTTGGCAGCCTAAAAGTTACCTGTGATAACAATGATACAAACTAGCATTTTAAAAGTGAGCAAATTCACACCGGATGTAAGAAAGGTCTTCCCGGCTTACGGTATTTCGGTTTAACTACATTAGAAAAAAAAAAGCACTGTTGAAAAACCACTTGGGTGAAGAAAGGCAGATGTCCAGATTGGAAAATGTTCACGGTATGGCAGTCAGAAATGCTTTCATGTTAGCAGCCTAAAGGTTACCTTGAAGATCAGTCTATTTTAATCTTTGGTCTATGGTATCTACAACCTACTTATTAACGTAACTTAAATATGGGTGATGGGATTGAACTTTCAGGGGATATATCTTGCTCTACATCAATAATTTTCGTACTAGTTTTCCCATAGACAGTATTTGAAAAGTACATTTAGGACACAATAACTACAGTAATGATTTATGCGAATCATCAACCTAAATGCATACCTCAAAATAATTAGTCAATATGTAATAGGCGTGCATATCCATGATAGTCAGTAATACAAGGGCTAATTGGTTACATGCTTTAAGGTTTTACGTTTTGATAAGCATACTTAATGCACGCCTTACATGTTCATGCAGTGCTGTCAATTCTGCACTTTTCATGCTGACAGTTCTACGCATACACAAATAAGGCTGCTTTCTGAGCTGATATCCAATTATTCGGGGCAGACTAGACTTTTTAGACAACTAGTTAAAGTTGTAGACAAGTTCTTCTTAAAAGTAATCATTAGGTTCTTCTTTCCGAAAAAATTGGCAAACGTGTTTTTTTATGATAAGCCGGTAAAAGAAACCGAATAGAATGTGCATATATTAACCAAATTTGAGGTGGAACAATAAGTAACCAAAGCTCTTTGATGTTCTTTCCTCTTGTTATATATATATATACATATATATATATATTTATTTATATACATAGATATATGTAGCTATATATATATATACGCAGATAGATAGATATCGTGGCGATGAAGAACTGAAATGCTGCTAAAAGAAAAAGGTTTCTCAAGTGTTCACGATAATGGTGCAACTTATATCTGCACAACTACCTATTACCCATTAAAAGAAAAATATTGTTGTAATTAGTCATGCCTAACAAACTTAAACTTGCACTTACAAAGGGCAATGAAGAAAAGAATAATCCTTTCAAAAAGGAATACATTTCAATCATTCCCATCCCCTCAACAAGATCAGTTATCCAGGTTTAAACAAGTGATCCATTTTGAAAGGTGAAAGGAAAATGAACAGTTGCAGTTAAGCAAAATCGTGTCGAATGTTGGACTCTTAAGATCTTTTCATTGATATTGAAACTCCGCATTTCACGTAGCAGTGATGTAGTTATTATTGTATTAAAGTCTAAGATAAGTAGGCGCAGATCAAATATCTTCTCCTTGTAGTTTGCTGAGATTTCCTAGAAATGGTAGAATGGGTAATTAACGCATAATCAATCAAGTGCTCTGTGAATGCCAGGTACGTTTACGCTCATAACTAGTATGTGCTTTCTAGGAATTCCGAGTGAAATAATTGAGCTGCATATATGATTTGGAGTGCATTATTTCCGTTATATTTTGCAATGATACAATTGTTCTGTACTTTAAGATTTAAAAGTCGGAATCACAATTTATTCCGAAATTTTAGAAACATTTGTAAAGCTTCTCAATTCAACAATGTTACTTTTCTCAAGCTGACAATCAGCCTGATTCTAGGATGCCTTGGATGAACTCCGCAATCGTTCTGATAAATTAGATATCCGGTTGGAGACTAGAACGCTCTTTTGCCACGTGACTCATAAAAAACGATAGCGAAGCCAATTCCATACGGACGAGAATCAGCAGACGAGAATCGCCAGGACGAGATCATCAGATTCAGATCAGGACCGTTTTCGAATGAATTCGAAAACGGTTCGCTTTTCAATTTGACTTTCATTTGATACCAGAAGCAAGACACAACCGAAGAAAAGCTTTGTAGATAATTTTCTTTGACCTCTATAAGTTTTCAACCAAGGTATAAAGTTTGGGAAATACTTCTAGTGGCTAATTGAAAAAGATGCACACCTGTAAACATGTTTCAAATAGTCGGAGGCGTACTTATGATACTAATGCAGTGATATTATGTATGGTAGGCAATATTTTTTTTTTATTGATCAGGGAAAAAACATAATATTAAATGCACTAAAATATACAAATGCATATTATTGAAGGTTTTTTTAACTTCACATTTACAAATATTTCATTAAAAGATAATAGTTTTGTAGGAATGATAATTTCTGTAAAATAAAAAAAATAGACCCTACTATCTCAGCAGGAAGTTCATAAAAATATCAAAATTTGAATAAGATTTAGAAAGTGATATTTACCAAAAATTACTATCTAATTCTTAATTTCTGACATTTGTTTTTTATGAAATATTACATGTTTCATCATAAAGTTCAATATCATTACGTAATAAAAACGATATGAGTAAGGTTCTAGGGTTATTTATATGTTTTCTATAATTACGCTCATCTTTGCAATACACAAAAGTTTAACAAAATAGCAAATAACAATGCCGCATTTTTATCAAAGGAAAAAAACAAAGCCCTGAGCACACCAAAGATCTTATTTCTCATGATTAAACATGATTAAAAAGGGATTCCATAAAAGAATTAATCAACCTGAAACTACTATTTTCTTTCATCAACATTACTCCTCTTGAGTTCATACCTCTCCCTGATACATGCATATTCCCCCTCCCCCTCTTCCCCCCACCGAACAGTGAAAATGTAAAAAAATTGCAGACAGAATAAAGAGCGCGAACAGCAGATTGTTCAGACATCTGAAATATTATTTATTTCACAAGAGAACTGCGCTGATGTTTAAATGTAAATAAACAATATCCCTTTCAATTTATAAATGAAATGTACCGTGTTTCTATCCGATCCTATTTTGTTGATTGAATAACTTCGTCTGTTTACATGGGAGTCAGTTTCTTATTATCAAAAGCGTGTTTTTATTCTTTTTTTCCTCTGGAATTCTTCTGTTTTTCCCCTTCAAGATTTATTTTTAGATTATTTTTGCATTATTTGGTATCCTTTCCTATTTTTCTTTAATTTGAAATTTTCTGTCTTGGATTAAAGTCATTTTTCTTTTTCATAACAATCAGGCAAAAGGGAATTCGACATTTAATAGGGAAAATACTTTTTTCCCCTTCTCCTTTAGTAGTTTTTATACAAATATCTAAGAGAGAAGCTTCTTTTTTTATTCCATTCGTATCTTTACATCAACATGACTTCATTTTAATTAAGCTTTGCCTTTTTTCAAAGTTAAATAAATCTAAATAAAAATATTCGTCTCATCTCAAAGGTTTTTTTATTTTTATTTTCTTCCTATTTATTTGGTTTCTCATTTAAAATTCCTCGAATGGAAGCTCAGGGAATTTGACAATTTCAATTCAAGTAGAAGCTTTTCATAATATGATTAACAAATTTAATTTACTTTAATTAGAAATATAAGATTTAATCAATTTTCTTTAAAAACGACATACTTGACTGAGCTTGGTTTTATAATTTGTGCAAATATATTTTCCTATTAAACATTTTATTCAACTTGAAAAATGAATGTTTCTATAGCACTTTTTCTCTGAATAAAATCTCAGTAACTAAATATTTTATTTTAAGTTCATTAAAAATTGAAAGATAAAATTTAAAAGATAGTCATTTAATGAAAAGGTTTACTAAAGTATGAGACAAGCTGTTGTTTCTTTGTTTCTAATCTTTCTGAGATTAATCTGACATGAAAACATTTCAATTCAGATATTACTCAATTTAAAAACTCAAATCAAAAGACGAGGGATTCAGATACTACTCAAATCGACGAGGGAATAAAAGCAATGGTAGTTTACGTATTTTTTCATACCAGATGGTGAATCATTACTTAATATGACAGTGAAATGCAGTAAAGACAATAAAAAATAACACTTTTATACCACCGATAAAAATAGTTTGAATTTCGTTACTTTCAAATTTTAAGCTGTGTTTTGATTGGCACTAAACCTTCCTTTTTATTACAGGCAATAATTTTTTAAACAAAAAGTTCCGTCTAGAACTATACGTGCCTTCTTAATCTAGCACAGCGGTTCCCAATCTTTTCTTTTTTTTTCGGGTACCACTATTTTTTTTTTGCAAACCATTTGCTGCGAATATAAATTTATTGTATACAATAGAATACTAATAGATAATAGAAAAATACTAGGGCGAGTAGGTAATATAAATTATGCAACTTCTGATAGTTATTAAGGCAGAAAAATACGTTTACTAAAATAAAGCTGTATATAAAATAAAGTATATGAAATATATCAAATTATTTCATTTTGGGAAAAACTCCTCCGTGTTCCCCTGTAATTTCTCGAGCACCATCAGAACAGAAAGCAAAGCAACAGTCCAGTCCTTCTCTTCATTTTCTGACCTGCACTCGTGCCACATGGCTAAATGAAACGGAGTCCAGGTGTTTGCCGTTCAGGTGGAGACATTGGACGTCAAAATTCTCATGCGGCGATTGGCCGCACGCATTATGGTGCCAAGGAGGGGTATCAATCTCTGGGGAACGCACTAGGCCTGCGATTGGTAGAAACCAACAGCAGCTTATTAAAAAAAAATTGTACAGCATGGATAGACTAGTAAGAAGCACTTCAAAGCAGCAAATAAAGATTCCTGATCGAAAATGATCAGTTCTTGACTTTGAACACAGAGCAAAACACAATCCAAAGTTACTTCATTACGTTTTTCCTTCCCAGCCGCAGAGCACGAATCGAAAAATTCTATTCTTATCTCCTTACCTTCCACTTGTCCACAAGCATTACGTTAGTCGTATATATATTTGAACAACCAGAATTGAGGTTGCGAATCATTGATGACCATAGGGGCAATATCCGCACCCAATCCCCCCCTGTCACGCTCCCAGGAGAAATCGAAAATTCTGAAGAGGGTAGGGATAGGCCGAAAGGATTGTCTCAAAATATTGTCGTCAGTCACCTCACGTGACTAGCGGAGGGATGAAAGGGGAGAGCAGAAGGAGCTGGAGACTTTCTCCAACGCAATCTTGCGAGCCAACCATTTTTGTTCACAGTTTCTACTGTCCAGTGACCAGTGAACAAGTGTTCTATGAAATAATGCTAAAAAAGATATTTTCATAAATAGTTTAAATTCCGACAGCCCGTCAACTGGGGAGGGAGGGAAATCAACAACCCCATCTCCGGCTTTGAGAAATACAATGTATTTATTGATTGAAAATATATATATATATATATATATATACACTTTTTATATCAAATTTACGCTAGATGATTATACCTTTTTCATTGATATCTCACTGATTCCTGCAAAAATGTGAAATAAAGATTTTGTCCAAATTACTTCTTAGCATGTGGCAACAAATATAGGCCGTTAAAAAGTGATAAATTTAAAGTGATATTGTTTCGCTAATTGAATATCTCGGCTCACATGCATTGTTCCCGCAATTGATAAATAAGTAACAGGCATCATTATTTTCTCTTCGTTAATTCAGAAAGCTTTTTTTTTTTCAAGTATAAACAACGCAAGTAAGATTTTTTAGTATAGTTTTCATTTATATGTGTAAAATTTGAAATCTTTCTAAACCGTAATTGGATTTAACATGTACAAACTAAAAGCCTTTGAAAGCTAAACTCGAAATATGCAATTCAAAATATTACCCTGATTTGCAATTTCTACACCTAAAAATTGCAAATTGATGTTTCAATGAAATTTAAATATAGCACAAACTTGTTCAAAGAAAAAGGAAAGAAAGTTTTAATTTACCTTTTAGCATTTCATTATTTTTTAATGCTATTCATATCTCAAATTCATTTTTTCTCTTTGCAAATTTTCTTAAGCAGTTAGAGTTAACATCATTTTGACGCATTTTCAAATTTTTAATACTCTAAATATTAGGAATTACTAGGTATCAGATCATGTCACCGAATGTAACATTTCTGGTTGATTCAATTGGAAATTCAAGAGCTAATAATGAAACTTTATAGTAAAAATTAACCGGTTATATTTTCAGAAAGATGTAATAAAATCAGCGATATTAAAGCCTAAAATGACAAACCTATTTTGTATGGCATACACGTGTTTTGGGGTTACAAATACCTGTATGTTTCATGTAGAAAACCTTTCGCCTCCTGAATCATAATAATCCAATCGTGTGAAATGTTTTGTTCTATTTCACTACTAATGTTCTATTTTTTTTTCTTTCTTTTGCCAAGGTATTTTTCCATTAGCATTTGATTATGGTTACCAGGTTTTGAAACAGGAGGAGATAAATGATTTATTTTCAACAAACATTTAACTTTCAACAGTTTGTTTGGTAGAAGTTCTGCTGTGCCTTCCACTCTCAGGAAGCAAAGAAAAGCCACAACTTTTAAGAAATCGATCATTGAAAGCGAAGGAACATATTTTCAGCACTCAACAGCTCTCAAACCAATTATTGTTTATTCATTTTAAATAGTTTTTAAAAGTTAGTAAATTTACAATGATATCAAGTAATTGGCCTTCACAATTTATCATTTTTGATGCATTACATGCTGTACTGCATGTGTGTAACCCTTAAAATGCTCTAAGTTTCATCTTTCATACCGGACGAATCGAATTGTACACTTGCAAATGGTTTGTTTTTAATATTTGGCTGTATGTAAGTGTTACCATTGCATAATGTTCTGCTGAAATAAAATTAAAAGAACATACTTCAGCTGCCAAAATTGTTCAAAAAATATGACATTATGCTTTCCTGCCGTATGAAGGAGGCATATTTTTTAGAAAAAGTTTGGCGGAATAAATGTTTGATGAATTTCCTTTTTCCATGAAAAAGGAAGTGCGCCATTTTTTACAGCACAGTTAATGCGTCATTTTGTAGAACATGGTTAATGCGTCATTCTGCACTAACATCAATAGTTAGTGCGACATATTTATGGCTTTAATGCATAAAGCCTCAAAATTGATGCCTGCTTTTCTTTTTCTAAATAAATATATAAAATGTGCATTGTGACTTTTTTCATTACTATTATTTTCCCCTTATTCTGGATACTGCAATAAACTGCAATGCTGGTACTGCAATAAACATATTGATATGTTTTAAAGTTTAATTTGGTAAACCAGGCTTTAAAGGATTAATATATAACTTAAACTGAGAGCCATAATGGCGGCATGAGTCGTCGTGTATCTGGACGGTCCTAGATGAAACGCGTTGCGACATGCCGAGGTCGTTAGATGGACGTGACCGCATTAAAGTACCTCGTGGATGGTCGCGATCTTCATCCGGAAATAAGGTTATCCGAGCGGAGAGGAAATTCTCGCCAAAGATCGCCAAGTCTCGGAAGAGGAAATTGAAGAGGCCAAACTTTTCCGGAATCGTGGGTATTTAAAGATTTTCTACACTTGAAATCCGTGAGAAAAATGTTACTTTTAAAGCAAATTCGAGAAAATGAGCTTCTCAATAGAATTGAAATAAATTGATTGATGCACTTAACTGTTTCGCGAAACGACAGTACAGATGATAGCTTTGCGAAGAATTTTTATTTAAAACTAATTATATATTATACAAATAATAAAAGAACAATTATGTTAAAAAAAATATAATTAACAACATCTAAACTGCACAAAGGGCAAGAATTAAAACGGCATACACGTGATTTGTGACTACAGGATGCCCGCTCTTGTTTTCGTTTGTATTGAAAAAGAGGTTCCTCGTAACCGCGAAACAAATGTCTATAATCCGCACTGCTGAGTCGTAAACTACTGACTAAGAAAATAATTTTCTTTTGAATAAATTTTATCTAATTTAACGCTAAGATCAGATATCTTATTTTCTCACAATAATGAATATAAATTAATAAATAAATAGTTTGGTCATGGTGAATCACTGCTTACGTTTCTTTCGTTGAGTCCGTAAAATGGCTTCAAAAGCAAAAATGTTTTTAAAACAAAATCGGGTTTCAGGTACCCCATCAGATACATGCCCCTTATCCACGTTCTAAACTACTTTTAACTTCAGTTTCTTTGCAGAAGCTATTTGGATAGTAGCCAAAAGCTTCTATGCTTTCGGGAATTTTTACCAGTGTTTTTAGTTGTCATCTTTTAATTACTTCAGCAGCGTGTAATATTCTTCGCTTGTTCAATCTATCAAACATAATCAATGAGTTTTTGCTACATTATGACAGTAAGGAGTGTTATTGGAGAATATTCATCAAATAAATGACAACCAGCGAAGTTGCGGTAGCTGAAGATATTATTAGAGAATTGGGGGAACATCGTATTATGTATGTATGAGTCACATAAGTGTACGTTATCTTGTGAAAAATTGCTAAATTGAGATAAAATGACATGTAGAATCAGCGAAGTTTTTTGCTACGTAGTCATTTTCTTAAATGTTTTTGATTTTCAACAAAATGTTTTATTTCCAGTTTTTAGCACTAATTGTTGTCTCAAAGTTGCAAAATGAATTGAAAAGTAAAATCCAAATGTTCTGGTTTAGATGTCATATAATCTATTTACAAATGCATGGAGGTTTTACAGAGGTACAGGACGTATCTTAATCGAAAAAAAAAAAAAAAAAAAATCCCACTCAAATTACAGCCTAAATTTGTATTTTCATCATAAATTAATCAGATTTAACTTTTTTTCACTATTTCTGTGTGTATGTACATATGCACGTACGTATGCTCCACTGAAATATCAATTTTGAACCATCCCAGAGTCCGTTTTGACGAGTTTTGTCGTGCCGTCTGTATGTGCGCATATATGTGGGGATGTATATATATGTGCGTATCTCACATAATTCAAAAACTGTTGGTCGTAGAACTTTGTATGTAGGACCTGTATAAGCTCTTGCTGTGCACTCCGCTTTTGGCTGCAATTAGATGTTCCAACAGGGGTGTGTTATGCGATTTTGTGTTAATTACGTGCAATTTTCCAGCCGTTTTTCATATCAAGATATTTTTCCGAAAGCATAACTGAAACCAACTCCCTAGTTAAGTATTTTGGCGCCCATTTGGCGACAAATAGCGAATTTTTTGGCAAATTTCGGAATATCTTTCCAAGTTTGGCGTTAAAATAGAGAAGCCAAACCCAGTGCTAGTTTAGCGATATTTGGAGACTTTCCCTTAAATTTCCCGTGTTAAACATTTTTCAAGAATTAGGATTCTAGTTACTGTTGTTTAAAATGATCTTCAAGCCAAAGTTTATTTGTAGAATTTTTTATGTAGTTATTTTAACCGATTTAGAGGCACGTGTCAAAAATATGGGCCCGAATACTTGCTGGATGATGTTAAAAAATGATTTTGCATGAGAAATTTAGGCTTGTTTGGTTCTGGACATACTTCTTTGATTATGTTACAATTCGATGTTTTTATACAAGAAAGTAACATCATGTCTTAAAGAATTTTCTACTTATCTTCCATCTCGCCCCCGTCAAAATCACGGGCTGAAATGTACAACAGTAGCGCACCGAAACAATAAAAAAAAATCCACTACTCAATCCCGATTTTTTTTTCTCTTTTCTTACATACTAGACGATGGTATCAAACTATTTATAGTATAATTAGAGATTAAAAAATTTTAAAAAAAATGTTTTTCTTTAAAAGAATAGGCGCTTTTGTTGTTGTTCTCTTGAAAATTGTCCGACCGTTAAAGGGGTTAAGTACAAGTTTTCCTCAAAGCAGAAAATCCAATGAATAAGATAAAAGAGACACCTACAAAAGGTATATATTATTTTATCAGTTTAAAATAATAAAATATCTACGAAAATTCAAAATGCATCACATAATATGTAAAACCATCTACGCAAAGAAATGTATCATAAATGACATATACGTAATATAATGTACATCACTGTCCAGATTATTTTAAAGTATGAGGAGTATTTCATCAAATAATATGAAACGTCATAATTAGATATTATAAAAAAATAATATAATTTAATACGCAAGAATATCACAATTAATGTAACTAAAAAAAAAAATTACAAGCTGTATTTTTTTTCATGTGCAACTCGATACAATCAGTACGTAAAGGAAATATATATCCAATGTAAATTCTCCTTATTACACTATTTTATTTGACTTTTTTTCAATTATTTCTATCCGATAATGTCCATATCAAGTTTTACCAAAATTAGTTAATTAAAATGGGATCTTTGCCTGTCCCAGTGCAGCATATTAATGAATAATTACGCTATATTCCTAAACTTCCTTTTTCCGGCCAGACATCGATTTTTTAAAAAGAGAAAAATTATTTTAATTAGAAAAATCAACCAAAGGCTGGCTGTTCGTTAAATAACACACGAACATAAATCAGAAAACAATGTCCCTGATTATGCCAACGTTACATTATTTTTCCCGTTTCTCTGTGCGGTGGATATTTATGGCGTGGATCATTAAACTTGAGGATCTAATTCGGCGGTCAATAACAGAGACCCACTAATTAGCCGTGAATTAAGCACTCTATTTTAGCCGATAAATAACGCATGATGCGTCCGAATGCACCTCCTTCTATTATGAAAATTGTAATTAGGTACTGCACTGCATGATGCATGGATGTTGCAGTGCACTCCGTAAAGACCGCGAATGAAATATGAAAACTGCATGCGGGTATGCATTGCGGATTGCGGAGGGCAAGAAGCAATGAGGCACTTTTTGACAGGAATGATCATTACGTAGAGGTTTTGGTTTGTTTTAGAACGTCCGATGTCAATATATTTCATCAATTAGTGTTATTATAGGAAAAGCTACATTAAGTTGAACGATCTTTACTGTTTTTAAATATAAATCTTATGTCAAAGTATTGTCAGAAGCAAATTGGTTTTCAAGTAATTTAGGAGTCATTGTTATTATGCTGAAAAAAATTGTTTCCTTTCTATTTCAATTGCAGCAATTACGCTGAAATATAGAAAGGTTTTATTTCCACAACCATGGCATGGTTCTGTCAAAATTTTAACCAGCACCAGTTCTTATGGGGTTCCACCTGCATACGAACTTTTGTTTAATTTCTTTCTTTATCTTTCGACATACAGCAGTCATAATTGGAAATACATAGGAAACATAGTCAACATAGGAAAATTGCTATCTCCTTTAGAGATATTTGTACCATTAATTATTAAGGAACGCTAGTTTCTATTGCAGTCCCTTTTTACTAGTATTTTGTTTCACTTCTTTCACTACGCTTTGAGATACAGCAGACACATGGAACGATAAGAGTGTTCAATTATGCCAGCCCTCCTTGGAGCTTTTAATCCCAAAATGTAATCAATATAATTTCATATCGAGGATCATCGGTGAACCACTTTTTGATTCCGTGCATTATGTTTTTCAGAGTCACGATAAAAGGAGAAAGAAAACTTTCAATTGTGCCACCTACTTAGAGTGATTAGCACTAAACTTTTATCAGCACCATTTTGTCTGTCTGTATATAAATTTTTATTCGAAACATCGCCTTACTTTTGAGATGCAGAAGTCCTGCTTAACGATGAAAGCGTATTGTTGCGCCATCTCGTGATTACTGCTAAATACTAATCAGCACCAATTTCCATAGGAAACTATTTTTGTGTCGAATTTGGGTCATTCCTTGGATTACTTTTTAAGCTAGAGACCTCAGAGAAAAGTTTTCATCCACCACACAATTGCATATATTACGAAAAGGTCTACCTATGTTCCACCCCAATTAAAACGTTATTCTTCAAAAATCAAAAATTTCATAAATCCAATACTTCCCACTATATTGTTTAGATACTCTTTGAAAGAAGAAACAAAGTTAAACTAGGAAAATAGCTGTAAAATAGAAGTTTCCCAAAAGCACGAGAATTTATATGGATGGCAAAACAGAAATAACATTTCAAACTTGGAAAATAAACTTTTTAAACATTGAATATGAAAAGAAATTTAATATCCAATACAGAATGCATATTAAGTATTTTTATTGATTTTTTAGGTTTGTAAGGGTTGGGGATTTTCTGTTACGTTTCCTGGATAATGGTAAATCACTCCCGATCCTCTTTTAGTGGGTAAAGGACAGTTGATGTAACTAGTTTAACGGTAAGGAGTTTGTAAAGCATGTTAGCATTGCACCTCGGGCCCAGAGCTGTCAGAAGTCATGGGCAGAACCTCGGTTGCCTTAACGCTTACTATTTGATCTGCGAAGGACGCGCTATGAGAGGAAGAACCGTTCGTGCTTTGTACGTTAATTTCTTTTGTCATGCTTTCGTCTGGAACTGTTGCAATCATTTTTTCTCATTAAAAAAAATGCTTTAAATATTTCGGAAATAATTAAAGAGAAGAAAGGAAGTTATGTGTGTGTATATATCTCTTCTTTTCTTTCTTTTTTTTTTGTTTGAGTGGGTCCCCCCGCCCTTTTGCAGTTTTCAAAGAACAAAACAATTACACATACAGTTCATTTCAACAAGAATGTGGAACAGATATTAAATGTCTGAAAATAATAACAGTACTGTCTGAAAATACAGACACTGTTCTCTGAAGATCAGAACACTGTTGTTCTGGAAAGAAAAACACTGTTGGGGGGAAGGGGGAAGTTTTGAAAATAAGAACACTGTTGTTCTGAAAATAAGAGCACCAGTTGTCTGCAAATAAGAAAAGGACTCTGAAACACTGTTCTCTGAGACCAAGGATGCTGCTTTTTGAAGAACTCTGTTCTCCAAAGATAAGAACACTGTTATCTGAAGATCATCAAGTTTGTCCTCAGGTAAAAACACAGTTTAATTTTAAACGGCCCTCCCTCACTCATAACGTTTCGCTCACAATTGAATGCTGGATCAGTAGACCAATTAAACTTAATGTAATGCAATGTCAAATATCTAAACTGAAGTAACAGCTATTAAAAGTCTGTGAGTAACAACACTGCTCTCTGAAAATGCAGACGCAGTTCGCTGAAGATAAGAACATGGTTCTCTAATCATAAAATCACTGCTCTCTGAAGATACGAACAATGTTCTGAGAAGACAAGGATATTGTTCTCTGAAGATAAGAACAGTGTTCTCTGAAGACAATGATACTGATCGTTGAAGACAAGGATGTTGTTCTCCGAAGACAAGGATGTTGTTCTCCGAAGATAAGTACACTGTTCTACGAAGATAAGAGCACTGTCGCCTGAAGATTATCAGGGTTGTCCTCAGGTAAAAACACAGACTGTTTAATTTTCAAACGTCCCCATTTCATTCATAACGTTTCACTCACAATTGAAAGCTGGAAGTAGACCTATTAAACTTAAGGTAAACTACTAAATCTGGTAATATCCAAATATAAGTAGCAGCTACATAAAATCCTGAAAGAAACAAATAACAGGAAAATAAATTCGGACATCAAAAGACATGCACGATTATTAATTCATCAATCTCAAAAGGCCCTTCTCTCACGTAGGCTGTGATGGGGAATCACGCATTCTTCCCGTGTGCTCACGATCACGCGCGCCACCCTAATCCCTCTGTCATCTCATCATCACGAGTCGATATCGATATTCCTATCGTGCGAAGCGATAGGGAGATTCGATACAAATCCCATTGACCCTCCGAGATAGTGGAGCGTATCTCCAAAACGGATCTTTTGCAATAAATCTGCATTAAAAATGCAGCGAAATCTTAGCCGGAATCTCTTTAATGAGTTAAATAATCTTTGCCTAATTACCTTCTTCTCTTCCATATTTGATATGCGCGCTGGAAAGTTCTTCGAAAAATGATTCATTTTCCGCTACACGTTGGGAAGATTGTTATGATAGGAAAGAACACTACAAAATAATAAGAGAAACATTTTGGAGTTACTTGCCATTTAATTTTGAACCGTTAACCTCTATATTTGTCAGTAAAACTTGTTGGGGCAGAATTCTATTATTTTTCTTAGTTTTTTTCGTTCGTCTCTTGATAGCATCTATTGCGCTTTTACGCTTGATTAATCTTTATTCGGTACTTAGTGGCTAAAGTGCCGACATTGGTGATCGGTTCTCCGAAATCTCGCCTACATAAATTCATCAGCTATAAAACAAAGCACCACCCATTCAAATTCAATAAACTTGTTTGAATTTGCATTTGGTGGAGCAAATATTTCTTGGCGAGTTAGGCATGGCATCCCTTTAACCGATAAGCACTTTTTATTCATCTGTACAATGTATTCAACAACAACTAAAAATAATTCATAATTTACCAAGTTTCCTGGAAAAAGATTACAAATTTAATACAAAGTATTATTTTGTAAATACTAACTGATAGTAATAAATAATAAACAAAACAAAAGTTTTTTAACACAATGATTTGTATTATTTGTTAGTTTGCAAGTTGTTTAACATTATAGTCATTAATCTGATTCCTGACATTTATCTTCTTAAAATATTTTATAAAAGTCTGTTAGTATAGACTCAATGGTAATAGGGTTGCAAGTAAACAATTTTTAATGACACTGGATAGTTTCTTTGTTTTTTTTAAATTTTCTTTTTTGTGTGTGTGTGTTTCTAACATGGCTTTAAAAGCTGAATCTTCTATATAATTATTTTCCTTGTGTGTATCTGAAATGTAGCCAGGACGCATAGCTCATAGTCCTCGTTAAAAACACCCGAGTTGATACCCCCAATTATAAATGGCTTTTGTTATAAAACATATACAGTTGACTCGCGAGTATCCGGTTCGCAACTATTCAGCCTCCGTACTGTCTGGCTTAGTCCTCTTTTCTGGCAGTATTTGAGTTTTCTGCACGATCCAGGCCGTGTTCACATTCTACGTGTCTTGAAATAAATGGAGGCCTTGTGCTAAAAAAGAAGTGAGAAAATACGTATAACGCTGTGTTTTGGTTTAAAAAACTTTGCTTTCCGGTATTGGCGGGGCAAAGAAATAAGTTCATGCAACTCCGGATTATTCGTTCGTTTGTTTGTTTATTTATTTTTTCTTGTTATCCGCTCTGCCCTTCTGGCACATTTGGTGAATACTCGGGAGTCCACTACACTACACTTTTAAACCAGTGCATCGGACATGAGCTTCACAACGGTTTGATCATAACAAACTTTAATAACTTTCAAAAAATTTCTAATGGGCTGCTGTTGGCTTCTGCCAATTGCAGACCTGGTGAGTTTCCCAAAGATTGGTACTATCTCTTTCAGCTCATTGTGGTGCCATCACCGCGTGAGATTTTCGACGTTCGGTTTTTTCACCTGAAAGGGCGAGCATTCGGACTCTGTTGATGCGAAATTTTCACGAGGAATTTAATTTAGCCGAGAATATCCAAGCCAAATGAGGATCTTTTACGTGGGATCAAGCGATCATGGGATTCAAGGAATCTTTTACATGCCGCATAATCATACGACATGGGTTCAGACGATTTACTGCATCTAGAAAATCCCCGACACAGCCAGACTCTATCCTCATAGCTGGGGCGTACAAGCTCTGCAACTTACCGACGCCATCATGCCGGCTTTTTAATAACTTGAAAATAGTAAAAAATTTGGTTTGATAATAAGCACCGTTTTTCCAAGAACAAGTATCGATGCAACAGCTACTTACCTTTACGTGTTTAGAAACTGTTGATTTGGATGTGAGAAACACATTACGAATAACGATGCATTTTACCCATTTTTAAATTGTTTTTTCAATTAAATAAAACAGTCAAAAATAAATAGATTTCGCGGAGCAGTTCAAATTAAAACAACGTAATAAATAATATAATGTTTCTTGTTTAGTATTTTACTTTTTAAAAATGAACTAGATTTAAAAGACATACTAAATAAGTAAATTCCTAATAACTATCTTGCTGCGTGCATTCTCTCACACTGAAAATGTAATAAGAACTATCTAGGTTCAGTGATCTAGGGTTAAACGTGATAAATATATATGTACATTTTTTCAGGAAGAAAGAAAAAGTTGATGCGGGCGTTTCCGAAGAAGAAATTGCAGGAAGTAGTGAAGACCATTGTGATACGTCATTGACAGTTTAACAGTCTAAATACCAGAGATCGGCAATCAAGAAAACCAACCTGCCCTATCATTGCCCGTCTATCCGTTTCCACTTTTTACATTTTATTATTTTTATGAACGGCGAAAATCCGTGACCAACAGACCCCGACGAGTAATCGGGCGGCCAACCTAAGTGATTTGATACTTGCGCTGGTCACGCGTGGTTGATCAAGTGTCCAGCTCAAAGTGTCGCTAAACGCCGACCAAATGGCTACTCGTGTGGGGTGGCCATCCAGGTGAAACCGATTTCTGCCATTTGTCAGCGCCGGGCTACAAAATCTCGGCACGCGTTTTCTTTGTTCCTTTTTCGGGAAAAGGGTTCTAATCCCCGTGGAACGTTTTGCCGGTGGTCATTTGGATGATGGGATCGGATGACCGATGGTCAGATATGTCCGCTTTTAAATATGGATGCAGTGAGACCCAAGTCCATTTCTCTCTCATTAGAGAAAGGAAAATGTTTGCTTTTAACGTGGGTATTAATTTTGGAGGCACTTAAAAGCGTGGATAATGAATGGGCTGCTGTAAAGTTTAAGCTCTCAGGCACCTTAATGATGTCACGTAAGGCTCGATTTTTCTACAACAACCATTAATAGACCTAATGGAATTACACGAACACATTATTAATTCACCCCTGAAAAGCGGCCATCAAGAGGTCCACCAAGAATTAACCAATATTCATAGGTAGCCATTTTTCCGAAATGAAGAAAGGGAACCCAAAAATATTTTAATACTCTTAGGGGTACCATTGTGGAACATATATTTGGTATTAGAAAGCCTATACAATTTGCTAATTTAAGTATTCTATGCATTTAAATTTCCAAATTATATAACTTTGCTAATTTAAATGCTAGAACACTTAAATTAGCAAAAATTAAAAATAACTTCGCGTTAGAATTGGTTTTATTCAAGTCTGATTCAATGTTTCATATTTTCAAATTGTTCTAGTGCTAACTTATCCTTATTTAATTGATTATAATATTTATTTTCAGTTATGTTTGGATAGATTTTTGAAGTGCCTAGGCGGACGATGTTTCCAAAACATAACAGTAAAAAAATCAGATTTCGAAATAAACGAAATCAATTCTAAAACAATAAGCAAATGGTAATATTTGTAACATATTCATTTTATAACAATTATATTAGTTAGATTAGGAATGATACATAAACTTCGGTATGTTATTTTTCCAAATACTAAATATCCATACGAGTGATTTTCTTAACTTTCTTCGTAAGTTGGAAGAGTGAGATTGATCTTAGCATAAACTTATGCCGCCATTTAGTATGATTTATATTTGGAGAAAAGTTATTTTTATTTGATAACTAAAATTGCACTCAACAATAATTAATGAAAATCAAATCTAATTTTTGCAGCAATTAAACTGCCTTAGCTTCTGTTTTTAAGGCATGCTCAATACATAAAATATTTATAAGTTACATAATTTTATCAGACTAGCCTACATTAGTAAAAAATCAAGGAAAATAATTAGAAATTTTAAATAAGTATAAGAAAATGAGCAAAAAAATAGGTAATATTACTGCAGTTTCTAACAGAAAAAACTAATGCAACTTTAGTTACGTCGCAATAGGAGGAATGAAGTGTAATACAATTACAAATTCGTAATGCATTCCTGAAATGTACTTCAGAAATATTCTATAAATGCTATTTTTTTCTTAGATTAGTTTTTAAAAGAGTAGAATTTTTTTTTTAGTTAATTAAAAGAATCTAAAGTAATTTTAGATTGGAAGCAAAACATAGTTACTTGCTTCGGAACGCATAAAGAGTTTTCCATTTCATCTAGTCACATAAGATGATTATTTTATTTGAATTAATTAACTGTTTTTTGCGACTTCAGCCATAGGGTAATTCGAGGAGAGATGTTCCAGAGTCTGTACTTATGTGAGAATATTAAATAAGACAACACATATTGTATGAATTGTTTACCTATGAGCTGAACGCTGCATTGTTTGAAGTGTGTTGTTTTTGAGGCAAAAGAATCGAAGATATTGGAATATTTTGCAAAAGGCCTATTTTTTGACTAAAATGAAAATTCGTAGTTTTTTATTTGTAACGTGAGCACAAGTAATTATGTTGATAGGGAAAAATATCGTAGTGTAAAAGCAAGGCTGAGTTTATTGAAATAAAGAATCGTAAAACCAGATAGGCGTAACAGTTGTTTTAATAGGAATAACGTAAAGGGACATCTCTTCTTACTAAAAAGGAGAGATGCCCAACTATGCATGATGTTGGGACAGATACCTCTCTGTATTTTAGCCCATGAAAATTCGCATTAAATACCAGCAAAGTTCATAAAAATCGATTTCAGAGTAAGGGCTACAACAGTAACTAAAATACTCATGTGCATCAGTACAACAGTTCCAAAATAACATGAAGCATCCGTAAAAGTCCCAATTACAATATGTCAACACTACACTTAAAAATTCCCATCAGATGCAGAACAACGGTACCTGAATATAGTTGCTAGAATAAAGAAAGCATTCCTTCAAACCTCCCATATGAACAAAAACAAAAATCCCTATTAGAATAAGTACAATAGTCCCAAAAAATCACCATTATAACAAAGACGTCAGTGACTAAAAATGCCCATTAGACTACAGACCTACTGCTATTCTTAAAATTAAAAAAAAACCAGTTCACAGTTCTTTTTATGTTCTGCTAACTGGAGATAAAAAAATCTGAACAAGATTAAGCTATGAAGAAATGGAAAGCTCAAAAAAATTAAACACAAATTTCATTACAGTTTGAAAATTTTCTTCAAACTCATAGTAATGTAATTAGAGACGAAACGAATTTAACGAAATATTATTTATTATTTAACGAAAAAGGACATAAAAAAAGTAGAAAAAGAAGATAACGTAAGAAATAAAGAACGATATGTAAAAAATCGAAATTCTTTTAAATAAATGTGGGATGTGAGAAAGCTTACATACGATTTTTATACTTTAGCTTTAGAAAAATATTTTTTTTATTTATTAATTCATTGATTTGTTTGCAAAAAACCATCCTTGTACAATACATATTTTGTTAACATTTTTACATAAATCTTCTAAAAATAACAATGTAACCACAAAAAAAAATTTTTTTAAAAAAATTTGGGGGTTTTGAGAGTCTTTGGAATTCTCAAACTACAGGTTGAATTTAACTTTCAAGCATTCAAATATTTATTGAGAATGAATAACCATTAAAAAATCTGAACAAAAAATAATAACAACTAAATAAATGACTAAAGTAAATTGAACACTTTTATTGTTACTCTGAATATATATATGTGCATTGATTGGATTATTTTGTTATATAAAGCTTTATATTCAAATTGCGTCGACCTCATTCGGTGCACTGGCACTTCCAGTTTAATCTAAATAAAAAGGATTTATAACAATGGCCTCCCATTTCACCATGCATCAAATAATATAAATCAAGCTGCCGAAATGGACTCGTGCTTTCTCGGTAACCTTCGGCAAAGACCGAATCATCATCCCGCAGCAAACTCTTCGGGATAGGGAGAAAATTCAACATTTGAACAACGGGAAAACTCAATTACGCATTCGCAAATGAAATCCGGTTGGCGCTATCTCTTTCGGGCGAGCGATTTGATGAGGGCAAAATTCATTCACAGCCATTTGCTTGATGAATTTGCGAGAAAAATTCATTACTATCTCAATGATAAGGGGCTACTTGCCATAACCCCATTCATTAAATCTGGCCTAGTCTTCAATTGGCCTCCAAAATTAATAATTTCCCATTAAAGAAAGGAAACAAATATTTTCGTTTCTCCTAATTTAATAAATAGCCAAATTCTAAGTTCCGAGGACGTAGGATCTAGGCTCATGCATATTTAAAAGCACTTGGTTGAAACAGTGGCTGCCACGTTTATTGTTTAAAATAATAGCTTTTACAACTTACGTTGATTTTTAGAATAAAATTTTGTGGGACAAATTGTTGTTCTTGATATTTTTCAGAATCGCCGAAATTCAGTAAAAAGTTTAGAAAGTCTAAAACTTTAGTTTTTGGACGTTGCCAACTTAAACTTGCAAATTATTGGGGGGGGGGGAGTAAAATACATTTATAGATTCCTAACTTCGAAGTAGGTTTACTGGTGTAAAACTTACTAAGGCTTAATTAATGGAGGAGGGGCCGTGGTAGCCTAGCGGTTAGGATGTCGAGCTTCGGATCGGAGGATCTCGGGCTCGATACCCGAGCCGCTGAAGACCCACCAAGAGCACTTGTGGATACGTGCATGCAAAATCCGTGGACCCTGAAGTCCCGAGGCAGTTCCGGGGGTACCGGTGGATGGAGATTTTCCCTTCCCTTCACCCATAGGTATAAAAAGGAAGGTGGCGGGTGGTGCCATCTGGTGTCATCCAAGTACATTATGACCCAAGTCGTACTTCCACCATTTGGTGCTCAGCTTGAAACGGAAGGCGCTCTTTACTGCCTTAACGGAAGGCGCTCCTTACTGCTCCGCGAAGGGGAGCTTGGATATCCAAGTGGGATTAGAAACAACATTAATGGATGTACATTGAAACACGCTTTAGTAATAGCTATACATCCATTAATTAAGACTTAGCCGTTAAAAATCTAATACATAATCATATTCTAAGTTTCAAGAACAGAGAAACATAGTTCATTACACTTTGAATTGCACGAAATTTAAACAGTAAATTTTTAGATATTGGAAACTGAAACTTTTGAATTGTTTCGAAGAAAAAGTACAAATAATTTCGCACGAACCCTAATTTCACAGTAGGTTTACTGATGCTAAACTTATAAGGCTTAATTAGTGGATGTATATATGCCTTAGTACTAAATATACATCCATTAATTAAATCTTAGCTAGATGTAAAACTAATATTTAGTCGATTTTGAGGTTTGAAGACAGCTCATTACACTTTGAAAAGCGCGAGAATCAGATAAAACAACACCGTTTCTACTGCTTCAAAGCACACTATATTTCACATTAATCCATTAGCACAAACATTAATTATTTGGTGCATATGCATAACTAAAGCATATTTTCTAAGAACAAGAGATGCATATTATTACTTAAATTATCAAGAAATGATATTTAAAGCGAAGTAAACTCCTATAGAGAGAGCTTCTTCAACTTTTTTAGTCATTATTATAAATAATAGATGCTTATTGTTCTGTGTAAGCAACTTATCCAATTAGTTTCCAGAAGCAAAACGTTTAATTATTAGTGACAAAGCACAATGGTATTTATTCTTTGGTTAAAGTTTTTTTTTTTTTTTTTCTTTTGAGTTGGAGAAAACAATTAGTTTACGTGCATTGTCTAAATACACTTGTCTAACAAGCAAATAAATAACATGAAGCAAAAACAATTACACAAACTTCACATTTATTAGTTAGAAAAATATACAAAACCTGTTAAAAACGTTAAAAAATTCGAGTATCGAAAAGTATATGAGCTTATTTTTGTAAATAAGATAACTATAATCAACAAACGCGAGACTGGAACTGAGCGGTTTGTAGATTTAAAAAATAGTATTTACTTTCTTTTTAATTATTATTATAGCTTTAAATAATTTCCAAGTCCTTTTTGCATTTTAAAACTGCAATAAAATTTAAAATGCATTAAAATATTTTTTAATATTTTAATATTTTAGTTTTAAAATGCATTAAAATATCTTTTGTTAAGGAAACATATAAATTCCCCGGATAAATTTTTTAAAAAAAGCATTTTGAAATTACATAACTATAAAATAAATATGGCAACTTGAATTTAGTAAGAAAGCTAACTAACTCCCATCAAGCTGGTACAAAACTTATTCAGGCTTAATTAATGTATGTATATTAAAACACACTTCAGTAATAACTATACATCTGACTTAGCCGTTAAGAAACTGACCACTTAAAACTAACTTAAGTAACTTTGATTTAGTTAATTAAGTAAGTTTAGTGTTCTTCAATTTACTTTAGTGTTTGCTCCTATGAAGTTTAGAAAGTAAACATACACGTTAAAGCAATCCCTGAAAGACGTCGGATTTGAAAAATTAATTTTTTTTAACTGGTGTTACTGAAGAACTTTTAATGCATCCTCAGTTGAAAATCGTAAATACATAAATTCTTTACCTTAAATCTACCTGCTAATAAGTTTCTAAACTTGCTGTAACAGCTCACGGGAAAAGATATTTCATCCTTAATGAGCAAAAACAAACACAAATTGTAACTGAAGACGTTGCAAAGTGTTCGTGCAATAAGATAATCTTAAAAACGAATATTTATTAATGGGCAGCGGAGAATATGAAAGCGGATCTTTAATGAGGAGACATAGAATGTTATCTGGCATTTCTTTCTTTAAAATCGATGGGTTAAGTGCCTTTAAAGTTTTTGTTTAATCGCTGTTTTCTGGTAGTGAAATAGCAAAGTTTCTTAGATTGGAAAGGGGCCGTATAACAAATTACGTAGCAATTCCAGAAGATTATTGTGTAAAATCCTTTAATGCAGATGGTAGTATATTTTCACTTAAGTTAAAAATCGGTCAAAAAAATTCTTCACCAAAAAACAGAGATTCCTGAGGATTATTTTGAATTTCATAAAGTATGTAGTAAGTACAGATCTGGAATACCGGAAATAATAAAAATTTGGATAGTTATTTATTACTGAAAAAGGAATGATTTGTACTTAGTTTGGGTACTACTTTTTTTTTTTGGTTTCTTCAATTTACTTTAGTGTTTGTATTTTTTTTCTGTGAACTAGCATTTTCTTTAATGTGCTTAAGTTAGGCTTGCTTTACCATTTTTTTTTTCATTTCATAATTTTTATGCATTGTTATCAAGGCCAAGTAAATAATTTTTAAAAGAGAAAAGTAACATGAAAATGTAAAGGCTTTTTTTATAGCAAACACTGGTTTATTTTTTGTGGCAATAAATCCCACACATAGTTCGCTTAAAAAAGTAAACGGGAACTTTTGTGGGGGAAAATTTGCTAGAGCACCAACGTTGAAGTTGCAACACGTGTGATCTTCAAAGAACGCATAGTTTGCAAAATGTATTCCATATACGAGTCTCAGGAATAAAAGGAATAAGAGAAGAAAAGCAAAAAAAGGGGGAAGCTTCTATCCGGACGATAAGTAATGAAGTTTCACTGACGGACTACTCTAGAACATCAGGCATCCTCAAATTTGTTTTTCAAATTGAAAAAGAGATTGAAAAATTTTAATTGAAAAGTATTATTTTTCTTCTTTAAAATCACACAACGGAGAACAGCTTTTGAGTTTTCTGAATTACTTTCTTATTACCTTACCTTTTCTCTAAGTTTCATTTTATGTTTTTTTTTTGAAACACACACACACACACACACACACACATATACTTTTGAAACTGAGAAGTCATTTAAAAACTTTTTAAAAAATTCAAAACAAGAAATTTTCAATAACTTTCTGCAATGGTAAATAAACACAGAATAAATGTTAAAATATTAAAATGTAGTTACAAGTACATAACTTCATAAGACTTGTACATCAGTATGCTTCGCATAACCTTGCATTTTTCATTGCGGGGAAAACCCCCAAACAAAGGGGAAAACAATGTAATAAAGTAGAAGAAAAGTATATAGCTCGCCAAAGGTACTTATTAATTCAGGGGAAAACAAGATTTGTTGATAACAGAAGGGGCGTATCACTTACTTTAGAAAGCGGTAATATTTCACAGAACTTTGTTTTGGAAATCTGAACTTTCTTCGGAAATTACCTTTCCGTGGAAAAACATAATTTATTGACTTATTTGCGCTTCTGTATAAATAAGTTGTTCAGTAATGGTATTTTTTAAACTTTGTTTTGAAAACAAAAAGTGGAACAATACTCCTCTTCTATATGAGCTAGAAACATGCAAATATTTTAAAGCATTTTGAGCAGTTATTTTAATTAGTGTTGCCAATCTGAAAAAAAAATGTTCCTTTAAAATTCGAAAACTATCGCACAATAACCTAGAATCATTTTACAGTTTAATTTTAAAATCTAGCTTTTTTTTATCATAGGAACTTAAGCTTATATTGATTATACTATTTCAGGTTTGCTTAGACTATAGACCTCAAACTTTAACTTAAATACTTCTGATATATATATAACTTTCTAAAATTGTTATCAATAAACGATATAGTTGAATAAAAACACCTTTTTTTCAGTTTAAAACAGTATAATTTATTAATGTATTTTTTGCATTGCATTATATGTCATTAATCTGTAACAAATAATAGAAACATGCATTTTGGAAATGTACAAAAATTGCAGGTTATGTTTGGTGTCGAACAGATCAAGCCAACTTTCTTCTAAATGTGACACAACAACAATATGACACAAAAAAAACGTAAAATATATTGCATGCACGTGTTTTGAATTAACAGGAAACTCTTTTACCATGTAAAAACTTTTTGAGGTTCCAAACACAAAAACCTTGAGCAATGAATCTTTATTGCAATTCCGTTGAACAAACGCTTTGCATTACAAGAGGGGCTCCGTTTAATTCTGACTTCATTGCGACTACTGCTTGCGTCACATAACTGAAAATCTTTTTGCATTGAAAAAGGTTAGCACTCTTGTAAACCCCAAAAGATAAACGTGCAGCAGATTTTACAATTTTTACATAACCACCTTCTTCTCCCATATTTAGGCTCTGCACAAAGGTAAAGGTTTACGATTAATATTTCTTCTCTTATAGGCGAAGATGAAATGGTAAAGAAAAATAGCGGTTCTTATCGGTTCTATGACCTACCGTGGTAAGGACTGCAACATAGTTTTATATCGTCAAATCATATGTAAACACGGCACTTTTTTTCCGAATTTAACTAAATCGGGAACTATTTTGCTGAATTAAAACCTTTATGACTCTTTAAACACAGCTTTGTATCTCTAATGTCACGTAGACGCTGAATGGTTTACACAATAAAGGACAGAAAGTAGAGCTAGTGCAATTTATTAACCCCTTAAAGCACGAGTTTTTTTCAGAAAAACTGGCAAAAAATGATCGAGTTTTTTTTTTTTTTTTTACAGAAAATGAATATATGGGTATAGTAAAAATTGTTTTTGGAAATGTCAGCTGTAGGGGTGACTAAAGAGCGGGGGTGGGGTAAAAGTTATATAAAAATAATAATACAAACAAAGTGCAAACGGATCTCAGAGAGGCATTAGAAGCGAAATAACACGCGGTACAAGATGGCCCGTGTGAGACACTTGCATGTGCAAATTTGCCGGTAACTTTCGCCCATGTCAGACACGGGCAAATGCGTTGAGTGGTTGATTCAAAGTACGAAGTTCAAGCTACTCGCTCTAGACAACTGTCGGTTTTTTATCCTGCAACTGAGAGAGCTTCGGCTTTTACAGTAGCAGGGAAAATTCCAGAACACTCTTCCGGAGACGGTGACCAAAAGTCCAGAGCGCATGCCTGTAACCTCCAGAAAGATCAAAAATCTTCTGAAGCACGAAATTAAATTTACTCGAGTTTTGAATCGTATCGTCGCCGGCGGGAACCAAACTCGCGACTTCCGCTTGCCTACGAGAACAGTGCGATAACCATTCGGCTATCGGACTCGAATACTTTTCTTCAAATGCGGCTCTACAATGACAGAAATGTCGATGTGAAAAAAAACATTTGGTTTATCTATTTTAATTTGTGTACTTTGTATCTTTGCGAAATTAACCCTATTAAACTCATTGTGATTTAAATTTCTGTATTTAAATGTATATGTATGTATCGCCACGAAAGGCACTTGTAAACCATAAATTCATGATCGTGAAAATCCGGAAAACGTCTCCAAGGTAGGCCCTTTATCCAATAAATACCCAAATAAAGATTTTCTTTCATTTTCAGTTGTGAAAAAAAGTATATTTCATCAGTAGGTTCATTGTTTTGCGTTTAATCCCTTCAGCACCAAAAACTTACATACCGTACGCCACTCACTTGTTAGATCTTTTATTGGAAATATTGGCACAGTGTGATTTAAAATTACACACTATCAAATATCTTCTATAAAAGAACTAACAGCAGTACGACGTACGGCATGTAATTTTGCAGTTCTGAAGGGAAAACAACGATGAAAGAATATTATGAAAAAAATTACAAAATTTGAGGTTGAGAAAAGTTTTGCTATGACATAGGGCTTCAAACCTATTTAACTTACTGCTTTGTATGTTCAGGCAATGGAAGGGTTTGTTTTGAATAGTAAATAATGAAACTGCAAAACAATACACACTTGACTACCTGCACTCAATAACTTTTGGTGGAAAATAAAATTATGTTCAAAGTTAATCATTTCTTTTTCTTTCATTCTTTTTCCCCTCTCAAAATACTCTTCTGCATAATAGTTTCCACAACATTTTAAAACCAATTGTCAACGTAGTACACGTTTTATCCATAACCATCTTTACTCGAATACTGTAGGGCTCAAAGGAATTCGGACTTTCAACGAATTTTCTGCAAGAATTCGTAGCTACCTTTAAACATTCTCGGTAAAGTTCCTTATTAAATATGCACACAAAAGTTATGCGCAGAACAGATTTAATTTCATGCTGAATCCTCTGGAGCAAAGAATACTGATAATCTAGAATAATTTATTACACCTAAATGCAAAGTGCAAGCATAACATCTATCAATAACCAAATGAAGTTACATTTGAGAATCAAGTTTCTTAAAGTACATCGTAATTTAATCGCCTTAGTTTTATAAAAAACTAAGGCATTATTACTTGAACTCTTTATTGCTTTGAAGCATTTTAAAAGGATAAAATATTTTATATAATATGCAATATTTCACACTGAGTGCTTTGAGAGTTTGATTTAAAACTATTTTAAACATTAACCTTGCTTGTTTCACATTTAAATGAATTTTAACAATACATTCAATTGAATTTCATCAATAAGACGTTTCAGGGAAGGTCTATACAGCAGTGTCAAGAATGTACACTAATCGAGAAAAGCGTTTCTTGTATTGCAATGTAACTATCAAAACTTTTGATTGTTTACGGTCCAGAGAAAACAAATAAACCAGATGCGTATCTATATTTGTATTTTCCTACCAAAAATTATCAGTTTTTTGTGTTAATACTAAAAAGCAATTAACAATGATTCTAGCATAAGAAAATTAGTAACGGATTTTTAATCAAATTTGCAATATAGTGCATTAGTAAGCTTCATTTATTAATTTTTTATCATTTAATTATTTAGAACGAATTATTTAGAGTTTTTTAATTAATTAATTTATTTTTTACTTTAACATTTTTTGTAACTAAATATTAACCAAGTAGCCTAGATCAGGGGTCCGAAAACTGGCTCAGAAACTGCATGCAGCTCTTTCGGTACTTGAATATGGCTCTACATAACGTATGAATATATATTGCCTATACTAACATTATATAATTATGTATTGATTATTCAATAAATATTAAAAATGCGTAGTAACTTTAACTATGGCTCCTACAAAAACTTCTCTAATGCCTTCAATGGTGAAATTGGATCATTAGTTTTATATCTTTGCTGGCCACTGCCCTAGAGCATTTCGTAAGTTTTTTAAAATAACTTCCAAGAATGAATTTAAAAAGTTATCTCTTTGTAAAAAAAACACAAAACACCAAAAACATTTTCACGATAACTTTTTGCTTAGCAATTTTTTTTTTTACTTTTAGATCGTTGAGACCATGCATATTAATTGCAAAACCAAACGGTAAAATTAGAGATTGACATATATATGTTTTTTAAGATGTTTACTGCTACTTAACCATTCAAATGAGGCCACAAAAACGAATTGCACAGCAATTATCTTCGGTATTTAATGTCTGGTTCTCCATTACTCATTTAATAATTACAGCAAGCACGTCTTTTAATCCGACATAAATTTTGGCTAATAAGTTGTATCACATAAAAATTGAAAGTTTTACTTCGGGGCTAACATTCAACAAAGTCTTGATTGAAATTGTCCATCGTGTTCGGTCGTTAATGAACAACCTAGCCATGGTTCGAGATCATGTTGTGCAACAAACTCGACAGCACAACATGTGCGGCTAATTTGTTTGATGAATCGTCTGAAGGATGTCATTCCCTAAACTCTAACGGACGCCTCAAGGAGCAATTAAAAATGGGTAACGACAAAAAATCGTTAGATTTTTATCCAAAGATTTTCTTTTCCAAGCACGTTGACTAAAATATGTGTAGATGGGGGAACACATTTTCAAAACCAGTTTCCACGTGCGGTTTTTTCATCATAAAGTTCTTCGTGCTCTCGTGCAAAACTGGGGGTTAACAGTGTCCTTGGATTCTGAGCTTATTATCGGAACTTGTCGCGTGCGAGCATCTTCATGACCTGGGGTGTTCCAAGATGGGGTCCGGTTAGTAAATGACCTGGAAAGGATCAAAGGAAGAAGGCACATTAAAGGAGCCCCCTTGCGTTTGGGCTTTGAAGTGAAGTTTTGATGGCTTCGTGGCTACCGTTTGGTAGATGTTGTTTTGAAGAATTTATGATGCTAGGTTTGCTTCAGGCAGAAGGCTTACTTCTGTAACACATATTTAGAAAATGCTGTGTTAATGTTTTTCTGACCATGCAGGAATTCCTCCAATAGAAAATATTGATATATATATATTGCTTTTGCGGCGAGGAAGAATATATATTGGCTAAGCAGCGCATACATTTCACAATTTCACTAATATTTGATAGGTTCATGCCTCTTACATGCAAATAGGAAAATTGTGGAATTAAATTTTTACCAACGGAAATCCCACAAAAAGAAAAGTATTCAGGACCGTGGGTAGCCTGGTGGTTTGAGCGTCTATCTCAGCAATGGAGGGTCAGGGGCTTAATCCTTGCCACCAATTAACCATCGAGCACATGCGGAATACGGTTTTGTTATATCCGTGGATCCGAAAGATCTGTGATTGGCAGTTACCATGGGTGCAAGGTACTTTTCTATTCCATCGTCCCTCCCTGTTAACATTAGGCCTTAAGGATGCCCTACTTCGGGAGTGAGCTAGTGGAGTCCGTCAATCGGGTACTCGAGAAAGTTTCCCTCCCTTCAGTACTAGGTCAAAATTGTGAGGTGGACGGTAGATGCTGCCGGAAGTCGAACTCCTGTCTATAAGGACCCCATTATACTCAGGAGTAACATAACAAAATCTCTTCCTCGCTTCGTGAGGATAGGTCAACTATAACAGAAAAATATTTATTGTGAACATATTTTGCATAATAATGAGAAAAAAATATATACAGCGAAATTACAAATTTCTGAAATACGGCTCAACAGAAAAACTTCCCTAGGGTTTTGCTATGCAAGGTATTCCGATATTTTCCTCCATACAAAATGCGCAAAGAATAGACATGCTTTTAGTTTCCCAAATATTTCTGGAGCTAGGCTGGTCTCAGAATGAGGGCAATTAAATATACAACTTTTTAAAATTAAGTTAAACCAATTGAAACAACCGGTTTAAATTTAGAAACATATTGTATAATTTCTGCAATGAACAACCACTTCGTTTTCGCATTAAAATACTGGTTTAGCGATTTAGTCCAAAGTTAATTTAACTTTCAATTCACTTTTTGTCGGATGTTTCCATCCTGCGGTACATTTTTCTTTTCATTTTGTTCTTTGATGCAAATAGTTGTGCAGCTAATAAAGAATTAGCCGTATAGAAAACCAGAAACTCATCTTAGTGATCACAAATTAGACATCACTTGGTTTCGTGTGGAATATCTGCCCTGGTACAGGTTTTCTAGGAGCTTTAATTCCTAAATCAACTTCCTTTCGGTTGCCCTTTAACAAATAGTATAGCGAGCTCATAACATATAAACATTGCTATACGTGTTTGGTACTGTTTCGCATAATAATCATCTGTCCCGCAGTGTACCAGTCGGCGAAAGCTCAGCTCCTACACCGAAAGTGAATCAGCATTGGCCGTGCTCAGTGTTTCGAAGGGTGACCACCTCTCGTGAATGGTTGCTCCGGGACCGTGTACGCTAATGGGAGCTGTTTCACGAAAAATCCATGGTGCTTCAGGTCCTCCAAGTTTGAAAACATAACCTCTGGAGGTGCCACAGTAGGTGACGGTGCTTCAATTGGAAGCTAATTCAAAACTAGCAGACACCACTGTATTCTTCCGAGTAGGCTAGAAACGGCAGGTACTGAAGGATATCTGTTGTTAAAATACATAAAATAAATAAATTTCAATACCTTAGAAACACTTCTTGGTGTCAAAACAATCTTCAAAAGAGTACCCAAAAGTCAAATTGCTCAGAAATGTTGTGAAAGATCCTTAACCAATTTCACTTTAACTAGAAGTTTTTAGAGCGAATTAGTGTTCAAGTCTTCAAAAACAGTTTTAAGGCTTCTGTATAAAATGGAATTATATCTATATGACCCAGTTCAATAACATGCCCCTTTCAGACGAACTCGCATACCAACTAAGCATTTTCCCACTCTAATTATTTTCAAATCGAGCATCAGGACGAGTCACGAGCATCTGCAAAACGAGTTCATTAGGCTGATTAGCGCCAATAACTTTTCAACAAAATCATCAAATCGCACTAGTCACGCTGTTTTGACGTTATTTACTATTCTTAAATAAGGCTCATGCATTTTCGATCGCGAATCCTATCCAATGCTGGTGAACTGATTCCGCGTTATTTATGGTAATTTAGAAGCTGGGAATGGAAATGCTGTCGTAAATAATGATAAGGGGAGGTCAGTCAGACCTTCCGAGTGAAGCTTAGGTGTGTCTCATCTAATGAGGTTTGCAGACGCGTCTGGGGGGATAATTCGATTCAGTGTCCACTGCGTTTGACAGGTTGGAATCATAAGTAGTTTCAGAGTTTAGTTCGTATTACAAGAAACCATAAAATAATTGCAAAGTTAAGCTGCAAAGTAAAGTTTGATTAAATAATATTTGACTAAGAGTAAATCCCAAACAATAATAGGAAAGAAAGAAAGCTTAAAATGCTTAGTTATAAAAAGAGTTGATGCAAAATGAAAAATATTACTATTTCAAAAGAAACATTAAAATTAAAGTCAATTAATAAACCGTAATTTCAGACTAAATTTGCTGCTAACGTTCAAATCACATGTAATAAACAATATAAATGAATGAAGTGATTCATTAATCACTTCATACTTAACTTAATCACTTCGACGAGTTAATCACTTCGAGGAGGTGCCCCTTGTCAGAGCGCACCTCCTAAAACTGGCGGAAGCCCCTCGAAAACGATGACCCCTCCAAAATCGGCCAAACATTCTACCAAGCTCCCCCAAAAGTCATTGGAAAACCATCCCCCCCCCCCATTTCAATGACGCAGTCTGCGCTATGACCCATTCCCTAGTGGGCGTCTCTGAATTAATTGAATTCTTAAAAACTAGATAAGAATGAACATGTCAATCACCAGTCAACCCCTGGCGGCAAGAACTTAAAATGAAGTAGCAATAATAATTAGACACTAAGACGAAGTCATGTTTATGCCTTTCTATAAACTCAGCACATTTTTTTAAATGTTAGTAGTAGTTATGGAAACATAATCAAAAGCCTTCCATTTTTTTCAAGCTTTTCAGGACGCTAAAAATATACAATATCTCAGTGTGAATATGGACTTTAAAGCAAAGATATTTTGCAAAAAGAAAAGAAGGAAAAACATTAAATTAATTGCTGAATAGTAATTAATTTTCCGTGCGTGATTCAGTCGACAGAAGTGTTTGTCCTTTCAGTAATGATAATAATAAAAACAACTATAAAATAAAATATAAAATAAGTACATTCATTGTGATTATGACAATTTTTTTGATCGATACGTCAGTACTCCTGATTTTGAGAAATTGCTTTCCGTTTTCTGCTGCACGTATTACTTCTAGCAAAAAAAAAAAAAATGCATTTGCTTGATTAATTCCTTTTTTAGTTTTTAATTCTCCATGCTCTTTTCAAAATTTCGATTTCAAACAACATATATTAGATAAAGAAAGAATGAATTGATTATATTCAAGTAAGGAAACTTTTGGGCCAAGTGGGAATGTTCGCTTTTTGCTTGAATTAAATTATAGAACTACTTCCCAATTGTGAAAATAGATCAAAATAAGGAAAATAGGAAAGTACCTACATTAAAGATTGCTGTCACGCCATATAAAAATATTATTATTGAAAAAAAAGTGTTATACATTTTATTAAATTTGCTTTTAACGAAAAATTTTAAATTTTAGTAAAACGGATGGAAAATGTTTTCGTTGCGAAAATGTGGTACCGCGCTTTTTATTGAAATTTGTATTGTATGCACTGGTACTCTAAAATATTAAAACCAAATATACATAATGTTTTTTTTTCTTTTTTGCAAAGAATGCAAGCTTAAATTTAACAAATGGTTTGAAAAAATAACAAAGAGCTCCTGAAATAATAATTTAATAAAAGATTAGACTACTGAAAACATCCACTTTAAAAAATTGTTTATTTACATAGGTTTTTTCTCTGTAGTCTTTTGATTTTAAATTACTCATCGCGTAGATTACTACTGCTAAACGGTTAAAATCAACAAAGCATTAAACAAATATTATCAGTGCATTTGTTAATTATTATTGTTCTAATGTCGGCTGCGAATTTTGGAAAGATCGATGTCAAACTTATTTAAATATTTGTGTTGAAAAAAATTGCCATTTTCATTATCATAATGCTTACAAGAAAAGACAGAAGTAAAATTTCACAAATAATAAACAAAGTGATATTAACAATTAAATAAAATATTTAAAGCAGATATTTTAAAATTCCAACCACACTGAAGCTGCAGCTATTAATCAATGAATTCAGGAAATCATTTTCTTAAATCGTTAAAGTGCAGTTTGTTTCTTTCGATTTTTCCTTACTTTTTATTATTTATTTACTCTTTTTACGAATTTAAAAAAAAGATAACATTAAGTGAAAGTGATCTTTAACATAAATCTGAAGGAAGGACTCATTTAACTTCTCCCTGAAGATTTTAAATTTAATTATTTCTAACTTTGTGTCAGTAGCTGGAAAAACTGAAATAAATTTCTTTTTATTAAAAAATTATAAATAAATAAAAACATGTTGTTAGATTATAACTAAATTCAAATGAACATATTTTTTTACACATTTCATTTTAAAACATGATTATCTCAACCATAATTTCGTGAGCATGCTTTAAAATACTCCATTAATGTATTCAAAATCTATGTTAATAGGTAATTTTTCATACTTCATTTTAAAACATGATTATTTCAATCATAATTTCATGAGCATGCTTTAAAATGCTCCATATATGTACTCATATTCCATGTTAATCGGTAATTTTACACACTTCATTTTAAAACATGATTATTTCAATCATAATTTCATGAACATACTTTAAAATGCTCCATACATGTACTCATATTCTATGTTAATCGATAATTTTACACACTTCATTTTAAAACATGATTATTTGAATCATAATTTCATGAGCATGCTTTAAAATGCTCCATATATATACTCATATTCCAAGTTAATCGGTAATATAGACAAAAACTTTTTTGAAGAGTAAAGAGGTACCACAGTCTGCATAAAATGTCGATTTCGTCCTTTGATAATTCCCTACCTCTCTTCACTGCAGACTAACAGAGCATCCAGTTCTTACGTAATAGTTAAAGTTCCTTTCACATTTAGGCATTATGGATATAAGGAAGTTTATACAACTGGGGAACTGCTGATTTCTCTCAGAGGAAAAGGAAAATATGAATAATGCAATAATGCTTTCTAATGTTTCGGGATGCTTTCTATAGGGTAAGATCTTAATGCAAGTCGAAAATTTTGCATATGGTTTAGTAATTCTGGAAGCTTATAATATTATAATATGTTATTGTTTAGAAAAAATAGCTTTAATGGTGTTGAAATACTGTAAAAAAATAATCAAAGGAATAATTTAAAAAACTTTTAACAGCTGTAAATGAAATAAAAATGAACAGAAATATACTGATGACTACCTATCTTCAGCCGTTTCGGGCAGGCACATTATATTAAACTTCCAATTTACTTTAAGACACAGTGAGACACTTTTCATACCTACTAATATGGCCTGCAATAATAAATCATACTCTTACGTCAGATCATTTAATATACACAATAAACATAATCTTTACAGCGTTTAAAATATCACGACGAAACAAATACAAAAAAAATACAGATTAAATTCTACATTTTCCTCCTTTGCTGTTGCCACTCAAAGGCGGCACGTGACCTAAACACAATCAAATTAATTAAACAAGAAGTTCCGTCTAGAGCTATATTAGCCTACTTTCCCATATACACCAATATCAAATTGATAATCTAACTTTCTCTCTCTCTATCTCTCTCTTTCTAATTTAGCTTTAGTTCTTAATTACTTCAAATATACCTTTTTTCAACGCTTTATGCATATTCATTCATTCATTCACTCACTCATTTATTTTTTCTGAAATTTTCTTAAAAAATCCGTGTAAAAAATTTCGGGGGAAAGTAGCCTTGTTTAGTTCTGGATGAGCTGCGTATCTGTACATGTTCTCCAGCATATCTTCTTTCCGATAAAATTTGTTCCAAGTATATTCGTTTGTTAGATCAGAATTTTCATAGGATTGAAACTTCCCCGTAGGCACTAAATTCGAAACTTCGCGTTGAGATCCGCGCTAATCTAGTCAGCTGGGCTTTATGAAAAAGAAACCTGTTAGGGTATTGCTTTTTTTCTCTTGTTTACTTTTTTTAACTTTTTTTTTTTTCATTTTATACGTGTCATCAGAAGAAGCTGAACTTATTAATAATTTTTATGCATAACATTAAATCATTTCTGCACGCAACTCAAAAAAAAAAAAAAAATCATAAACAACCTCAACAGAAACTTCAAGATCTTGAGATTCATGAATATAGTATTAAGCTTTACAAAATATCTTTAATTTCAATAATTTTATTATCAAAGTTTCCCATACACTAAAACCTGTAAAGTTGACCACTTTTGTGCGGAACGGAATTAGCCTTTCATCCTCTACCTCACCCTCCATAAGTTGACCACAAGTCTCAGTTGACCACTAAAGTGCTGCACCGAAAGTGGTCAACTAACACACGTTTCACTGTATATTTTTTTTATAATGTACATTAAAAAATAATCAAAAACTTCTGCCTACCACACTTTTACCACACAAGTTGCTCCGAAAACCTAGCATTATCATTCTCAGCGGATTCTGAATTAAGAAGTTGATCCTAAATCGTGATTTTCTCATTTACCAATTTTATCGAGCCATTCATCAAAAAACCGAGAATCCAGTTTTAAACAAGCGTGACCATCTCAACCGAAAATGCGACTAAATTGGAGAATCATGACCAGCTACTGCTTCTCCAAGACTTCAAGGATCTGTGGGCTCGGTCATTCTTCAATTGAAATCGCAAAAAGATTGTAGCTCAAAATTGTGATGGATAAGATCTGAGACTCGAGATTTATTCTTTGTTGTATAACAGTCGTGGCGGTATACTGAGCTTATGATTAAGTACAAGAAAGATCGGAATTCAACCAGATGTCCAGTCTTAAACTGAAAGCTATTGATCAAATTTATACTTTGAAAGGAGGAACAAACAAGCAATGACTTGATATGTGATGTCTTTATGTTTAAAAAAATTATTTGTCAGTTAGAGATTCAACAATGATTCTACATTCTTCTGTTAAGAAGATAATTTATCAAAGTTGTACTTGCAAATTTCATTTCGAGTGGCATAATTGCCTTAACGTATTGCCTTTTTACGTGTAATGTTTTTTTTTACTTCAAACTATTATTTCTCTCCATTCTTTTATTACTTGAAGTTTAGCTCAATTAAGTTTTGCTTCTACTCAAAAAATAAATTGCACTACATTTTGGGTGTCCTGCTTTGATGACTACACTTGGCTACTTTCCTGATTTTAACAGAAGCAGACACGTTTTTCCAAACTAAAGAAAAAATATCAATATAGGGTCAGTTGGGGTAATTGTAAACAAGCTTTATAACTACACTTGCGGTGATTTTGAAAAGTTAACTGCGGGTGAGTGATGAACTGCCAGCATGGGGAAGACGTTGAAAAAGTCACGTATGTTTTGAAACAGCTGTGGAAGCGTTCCCATTGTTTGAAAATGACATGGGGAGAAAAGTTGTTTAACAAAATTTAGTGATCTTACATTTTCCTCTCCAGCTCATCTACAAAAGCGATGTAAGCGGTTTCAACAATTTTTATTTGTCTTATGGAATGCTGCTAAAAACATTTAGTGATGAATTTAATCCTCCCTCTTATTTTTCATGTACAAGTTAGGTGTTTACAATTATCCCAGAAATTTCTTACTCTGGGGTCATTGTAAACACTTAAATTTATCCTATTTCCAATATTTTGGGGGACAATAAATATTATATTTTGATGCAAATTATACTTTTGTGTCTATTCTACATAACTGCTGTTGTTGTTGCTAATGCCACTTGGAAATCCAAGCACCCCTTGCAGGGCGACTATGAATTAAGGAAGCTCCTACTGATTATTAATGAGCTCCGCTAAAACGAAGTACCCTTGGTTCAGAGGGGCTTAATGATTTGTAACCAGCTCCCAGGTAAGAGATCGTCGCCTAGGTTGGTCCTTCAATGGAAATTATTTCTAACTTGGTGGACATTTGAAGCGACGATGTATTTTACATGCACAGCTCCCTTTAGCGCACTCGGTCTCAGAGTCATCAGTCGCGGGCGGTGGTCACCCTCCCAAGCGTTGACCACGGTCAGTTGTGCTTCACTTTCAGTGCTCTGTGGGATCCAAGCTTAACCGACTGATCCACTTCTGGACAAATTTTACATAGATTTGTCGCATTACTTGATTTTTTGCAAGATATTTCTCGTTAAATTATCTCAGCCGACTCGAAAGATAACTCAGCGACCACATGCGGCCTGTTGGCCGCTGATTGAGAACCATTGTTCCGGAACTTCTTAAGCTTTCAAGCAGACTGTGTATGAAACAATTTTCCATTTGCATTAACCTTATTCGAAAATAAATCACTGTTTACAATTACCCCAGATCTCTGGGGTAATTGTAAACGCACTGGGGTAATTGTAAACACGAGTTCATTTGCTAACAAATAGTCATAAAAACAAAATTTTTGCACACATTTACTCACAAGAAGTACAGTAGTGGCTACAATGCTCACAATTTTATGTCTGAATTCATTTAAGAGGTAGGGAAGGATCAAAATTTAAAACATTGAAAAGGCGTTTACAATTACCCCAACTGACCCTACTGGATATCAGTAAGTAGTTGTAGACGAAATCGTGGAAGGTTGAGCAAACGTTAAACATTTGTGAACCATACAACAGAGTGATTGCTGGATGAAAATTGAGATTCATTAATGACACAAAGAAGCTACGTGGTTGAGTGGTAGCCTTCTATGCTACCATGCCACAGGTCCGGGGTTCGATTCCCGGGGCACGGTCGACTCAGCATTTCAGTGGTATCGGTAAAATGAGGACCGAGCATGCTGGAGATCTAAACACTGATTGTTACGCGGAAAATCAAGAGTCATAATGAAAAATTGCTATTTAGAAACTTGATTATTTGATTTGAAGCACGTTCTTCATAAATTTACAAAAACACTCTCTCTTCTCTCTCTCTCTCTCAGTTTCTTTCTATATTTTTACAGGTTTTTTTTTTTTTTTTACAGTGTGAAGCACATTTCCAAAATATTGCACTCATAAATATTTACAACCAAAACTAAATGGAGAAAAAGTATCAAAATATTCCCTTTTTGCGGTAATGGCATTTTTAAGCAGCATTCTTCAGATACAGTATTCATAAGACGCTCCTCCACTAATTTAATTATTCAAGCTCGCTTTAATGGAATTAATTGCAAGAGCTCTGGTATAATCACTGAGATCGACGTGTAATTATGGGGAAGAAGCCAACCGATATCTCTCCCCAATGCGCAATATCGTCTGACAGAAAAAGTAATTTCACTTTTACTTTTTTCACACATGGCAGGCCGTGCGTGAGTCCGTACCGCCTCATTTTTCGAACACGTGGGAGTGGGGAACGAACAAAGCACGGTCTTGGTCGAATGAGATCAGTGTTCGAATGGAGAGCTTTTTGAATGGAAAATTTGGATTTTCATAATTAATCATAGAAACATGGATAGAAAATGCCAGCCAGGCGAATACCAAAAAGTAATAGATGACACTGAGATGTGGCTGAATTATTAATTTTGTTTGAAAATCTGGTTCTGCTGAACAATTATTTAAACTGGAAAACACAGTTTTGTTTACACACCCTATCTTTTGGATTAGTAATAACAAAATAGATCAGCGTGATTTATGTCAATATAATTTTGTATAAAATATATAAAACAAAACAAAATCTGGTCTTTCTTTCGGTAGAAAAATATTGAATACTTTGTGAAATGTGCTATAGACAGAAAATTGCACAACAGTAGTCATTGCGTACAAAATGAGAGAAAAAAATAGTTAAAAATAAAGAGAAATGAATGAAAATTAAAAAGGAAGGAAAGAAAAGAAAATGAAACAAGAAGTTCCGTCTAGAACTAGAAGAGCCTACTTTCCCGTATACACCAAATTCAAATTTATAATCTAACTATCTCTTCCTCTCTCTTTCTTATTTATCTTTAGTTCTAATTATTGAAAATATACCTTTTTCAACGGATAATACATATTCATTCACTCACTCATTCATTCTTTCATTTATTCAGCCATGCATTTATTCATTCATTCGTTACCTCATTCAAGTGTTTATTCATTCATTTACGCATTCATGTATTTATTCCCTCATTTATTTATATTTTCATTTATTCAATAATTTATTCATTCATTCTTTTCCACATTTATTCATTGATTTATTCTTTCACTCTTTCATTTATTCATTCATTCATTATTTCACTCATTGAGTCACTGAGAAATATCCTTTAAAATCCCGATCAAAAAATTTCATAGCAAAATAGGCTCGTAAGTTCTGGATAAACTTTCTATTTCTACATGTTCTACGTTATAAGAGCTTTCCGATAAAGTTTGTTCCAAGCAAATCGGTCCGTTAGATCAGGATTTATATAGGGTTGAAATTTCCCCGTAAGCTCTGTGTTAATTTTTTGAACTGTTCAAAAATGAACAAAAACTGTTCAAATCAATATTTCACGCCGAGAACTCCTTTCAATAAGCTTGCAATAGGAACTTGGCTCTTGTGCCCAGAGTTTACAGAATTTGCTTCAATTTTGTCCATAGGCGCTAATGTTAAAATTTTTTGAACTGTTCAAAATTGAACAAAAAATTGTTCAAATCAAACAGTAAAATATAGAAATGAGATATCCTCGCCGAGATCTTTCGAATGCAAAAAGAATTTTTCCAATCGGACAATTCGTTCAAAAGTTATTAGGGGAGGACAGACCGACAGACCGACAGACAGATCGACAGACCGACAGACCGACAGACACACTTTTTCCCCAACTCAATACCCTACTTTCAAATTTTTTATTTTTCAATCTTTATTTAATTACTTCACTTATTTTTGACTTTTCTTGATTTTTAACGATATTTTCACGATACATTAAGCCTTCTTTCATGCTTTATTATTATTATTTTTTACTTTTACGGGAAAGTAGGCTAAAAATGCGTGGTTTTTGGTAGTATAAGTAATGGTATTTAAAAAGATGACAGATAATAAATGTTTCTGAGACAAGTGACAGTTGAAGATACGAAGATACGATAGGCTCTTCAGGTGATATCTAACAACACATCTTATTTACGACAAGTTTCAGTTGTGCTTAAAGATCATCAAGTAGTTTTGATCCGCTTTGTGAGACGCAAAGGGGCATAACTGGCAGTAGAAATATTTTGAGAAAAACGAGATGGGAGCATTGACGCGTTTTTTTTTTTTTTTTTTGCTAAGTCATGTTGGGTAGTAAATACGACTAATATAGCTACTATCTCTTGCCATAAAACAGACTAGTGCTTCTCGCATTAGCTGCCTTTAAATTTTCGATTTTGTCTTTTACAGCCTTTGCTTCCAAGTACCTCATATCTTGTGCAAGATTCTTTTATTGATAACTGACATAAACCTTCAAAAGATGGACGGAGCTACAGTGCTTTCCTCTTCGCTTTGCGAGGGACTAAGGGTTAAGAGATCACGTGAACCCGACCGTCCAACTTCTTCCAACGTATTTTGTCTCACTCCCTGAAGTTTCTTCCTGTCAACGGGAAATGATCGCTGACTAGTTGCACTGCGTTCTTAACAGAGATTGGTTTTTTATTTCGGGCACGTGAGTCCGACTTGATACTTTTGTATGCGCCGTCTACTCTGCCCAGTTTTTAATTCCTTATATATGATAATTATTACTTGAAATATGAAAATTACTAAGTACAGGCATTGAAACGAGGGTCAACAAAAAGTTTCGAACGGTTTCTGGAGCCGGTGATAGGAAATACATAGCCGAAATGAGTACACAGAAACAAAGAATTTTCAAAGCTTTTGATTATACAAAACATGTAAAAAAACCAATACGATATTTTTTTGAAATATTTTAAGCTATAATATTACCATTAATTATATAAGCTATTTTGTATTGTGTTCCTTAGAGTAATCATCATTATTACCAAATAATACTCTGAAATTTCTGTTAGCGTTTGCATACATGCTATAAAACGTTAAAAAGAAAAATTTAATCTATAAAAATTTGAAAATACTAAAACACTAAAATTATCTGTATTTCTCAAAAATAGCTCATGCGAAAGTAATTTTTAAAAATAATTGCTTTTTCTTCCAGTTATAAATGCACATTCATAAGTTTTATGCCGTGACTTCTACCAATTCAACTAAATTACACATAATAAAATTCGATTTGAAGACACAGATAAAAATTATTCTCATTATAATTGATTACAGAAATATTTCATTGGCTTCTCATTTGGCACGGCTCTAGAGAATAGAATGAAATTAATGTACCAGTGAAAGGTTGTTTTTATTCTTCAGAGAATAATTCTTAATAGGAAAAAATACATAAGTTTTAAGCAGTTAGAAAAAAAGTTCCATTATTATAAAAGCATCCTTTACATTATTTTGCTCATTTTTTCTCTACAGAAACAGCTATTTCAAAATTAGCGGTACACAGCTAATTGGAAATAGTGATGTTTTATTTATGTACTTATTTGTTTGTCAAATATATTCCTAAAAATGACAAATATTTTCCTTTTTTACTGATTAGGGGCACAACTAATAGTAACTGAGAAGCCTTGTGTACCAACGAAGTTAAACGCTGTATTTTACAACTAACAAATTAACTTATCTAAAATTGTTATTTAAGTGCATTTCTTCTAATAGAACTACGCTTCTTTTTTTTACCTAAATTACATAATTTAATAATTTATAATCGTTATTTGTAGTTTGTTGTTCATTTATGAAGCTTAAAATATCCATTATTTCAAGATTAAAACCACCTAAGAGGTACTTAAACTACTTAACTTTTTCCGCAACATATTCAGGGCTCGGCGCACTTTGGAGTCTTCAAAATAGTGAAAAAAGTGACCACAGCTTTAAAAAAAGTGACCAAAATAGTGACCATTAAAATGTAAACTTGTGTGTGTTTTTTTTAATTTAAACTAAATATAACTTGAAAAAGAGCAGTTTCGACATCTTTTGAAAACTAAACCTGAATAAATAAAGCTTTTACCCAACTTAAAAAAAAAAAAAAAAAAAGTTCATGGCCTATTCAAAAATAAGAATTTTTATACCTGTAACTATGTTCATAAATACCTTTTCCAAAACCCATAAATGGCTAAGAGTGAGAGAGACACAAGTTATTTCTTGTAATTAATTTCTTTCTCAAATTGTTACGTATTTCAAAATATAAATGAATAAATATTTGTTCAAATCGCCAGAAATTTCAAATTTTAATTTATGTTCATCATCAAATAAAATTTATTTTGCAAATGCTAGTTTTTAAATATTTTTTATACTTGTTCAAAGATTAGAAAATTTCACTTGAAATAAATCTAAATTTGTTATTTTATCAAAATTATTCAGACTGAAATTACTGCGTTAATCTTCTGCATCATTGTAGGAAACAAACCGTTTGATTATTCGATACTGTTTTTGTAATTTCATGGTAGTAACAAAATTTAAGAAAAATTCATTGATTGAGCTCCAAAAACTTCGCTGATTTTATAATTTTAGTTGTGATAGTTACACGGTATCACTGTCAAACATAATGACAGTATGAGTGGCACAGTCAGAAAAATTCTTTACGGGGGGGGGGGGCACTACTTTTGTTTTCCTACCTGAACTTTGTGCAATTCCTTGTTTTTTGGGTTGGAGGGATGAAAATAAAAAGAGGTCATAATGTAATTTTCTGAGCAATATATATAATCTGCAACTGCTAAAAATTTTTCAGATCTAAGTTTTTTTTAAAAATTTAGATTCCCCCCCCCCCCCCTGCATCATTATTTAATGATTTCTTGACAAGAATATAACTTTATTTTCTCAAGATGCGTATTGTCTTTTCGTTGAGAAATCCCCTACAAAAATTTTCTTTTGTGATTGTGACAGTTAGTTCGGGAGAGGGGGGGGGAGGATGAAAGAAAAGAGAAATTGAGAAATTTAGGCAATTTTCTGAGTGATATAATCTGCAACTGCTAAAAATTTTTAGTCTGATTTTTTTCTTTTCTAATTTAAACATCGCTTTATTTTCTTAGGATTTGCTCTTCTCTAGTAAAAAAAAATTAAAAACAATTAAAGTCATCATTCTCGATGGGGGGAGAGGTCCCGGCCCTCTAGGCTTCCCCTTCTGGTTGCACCACACTGCAATATCAAACCTTAACTTCGGCACACTCGTTGCCGGCGAAACGCCGAATTTCAAAATACGACCAAAAATGGCTTAAAGGACCAAAAATGGCGTATACGCGGAAGCTTCAACCCTGGCACACGTATTTTTATGCAAAATTGCAATGTTTTCTTAACTCATAGACAGACAAAGTAACTTTTTTTGGTTGCTCTGCCAGAAAAAGGGCAAAAAAATGAAAATAGTGACCATTTTTTTTTTTTTTTAAAGTGAAAATAGTGACCAATTTTTGAAAAAGTGACTAAAAGTGACCAATGCAAAAAAAGTGACTTTTAGTGAAAAAAGTGACTCGCGCCGACCCCTGCATATTAAGAAACATTACCATTTGTTAATAATACATTTTACGGATTTTTTAAATTTCAAATATAAATAAATATATATATATATATATATATAATATATTTGTTAATTTTTGGCATATTTAACTTGGAGGTTTTTGACATGACGGTTTAAAAGTTGCTTTAACTGTGAAAAGTTATTACAGGTCAACTTGGCCCATACCTATCTGGGTGGATCTGCAACAATGGGGCTCGGAATGTTAAAAAAAATGAGGTAAAAATTGATTTTATCTCTCAAGAGGGCTCCGTAAGAAATTTTTGAGCACTAGATAAATACGAATATTAAAGAAAGAAATATTCATCACAAAATATTCTACAACTTGAGTGCCTTTTTACAATTAAGTAGTTAGAAAAAGCTCGAAAACAGGAAAAGAAGCTATAACCATGGGGGTTGGGAGAGCTTCTGAAATCACGCCTACATACACTCAAGAGGATTGCAAGCTACATGTAAAATAAACATTTTTATTTTTATCATAGATTTTCAATTCTTATGCGGTGTAAATATATAGACTTAATAAAACGTATAATCGCATGGGAGTTGAAACTTTGGAACAATCGCCTAATAGAATATATTCTTTTGACGTAATCGAGCTCTTCTTAATGCTAATAAAAATGACAAGTTTTGAAAAGGGTAAAAAGAAGACAATCTTGAGCCTTAAAAAGAAATTCATTTTCTAAACAATGTTTAAGAAGTTAAGTTTTTTTTTCTTAAAAATGTATCATAAAATGTTTAAGAGGTCCTGAATTTGGGGCATCTGAAGTGAAGAATACATTTTTGACATCTACCAAGATGAAAAACTCAATTTTTTCTACTTTGCCCTTTTCCAATTGAAATATTTCAAATTTCTTAAGTTCAGAAACGCTGTAAAATGATCTAGTTCAACCTTTCTCTGAAAAAATGAACAAAAAAAAAAAAAAAGAGAGAGAGAAATAAGTTCAGCAACTCTGTAAAAAAATCTAGTTCAACCTTTCTCTAAAAAAATGACAGAAAAAGAGAGAGCAATAAGTTCAGCAACGCTATAAAAAAAACTCTAGTTCAACCTTTCTCTAAAAAAATGAGAAAAAAAAGAGAAATTTAGCTGCAGTCAACATTTGGTATTAAAGTTGAACTACTATAATGGTTCCTAGTTTCACATTTATCTTAAAACTACACCAACATAATGGTTCAACTTAATGCCAAATCTTGGTTTGAAGTTAAATTTCACCACTTCTTTGGTGAAAGGTTGAACTAGATTTTTTTACAGTGTACATTGCTTGAAGTAAATGAAGGAAGTATGAAAGTGTACTTGGTTCAATTTATCGTCCATTTGTAGAATAATTAGTTACAGAGTAACACCGTCATAAAACTAGTTATCCAAGGTTAAATACATCTAAGTTTCTGTTAAACCTACTAATGATCTACTATTGCATCCTATTTACGTATATTATTTCCAAAACGTGTACCCGTATTCTATATTTATGCCCCTTAGCTTGAACTTTTACCCAACCCTTTTCGTTTCGATCTCATTTGCTTATAAATGGAATCCGTTTTCAAAGTCCCTCGTGCGTAGGGAGACAGATGTTTTTTTTTACCAAACTCAGCCTATCCTTGGCTTTTTCCCCACTCTTCTTCAAAATGAAAAAAAAAAAAAAAATAGCTACGTATTAAAGAAAAACTTGGTTTCACCTTTCCCAAAATTTATTTTTTTTTTTTTTTTTTTTTTTCAAAAGCGGATTTTACACTTCGGCTGTTTTTCATCTTTAGAGCAATGCATAAGTTGTTATCTCAGCTTAAATCCCGATTTTTTTTTGTAGTAACCAGACAGTGTCTGAATTTTTTATGTATGTTTTTAAAAAGGGAATCAAGTTTACTTACTACTGGCGCAGTCCAATTACGACTTAATTCAGCAGTTACATATATTGAAAAGGAAAATGGTTAACTTTTAGAATTTATTTGTTTAAATAAGTTAGATATGTTGGTACTTTTATGAATTCTCACAGACACGTACGGTTAAAATAATTAAAGCATGATTAGGTTTGATTCATCTCACCCCTTTTAGGTTTTCGTTTATAGGTGAAAACAGGAAACTTTGGTCCGCAGTCACTGGCGAGTGGACTCTGTTTCATTAGTCGCCACTTTTTATAATTTCCAATAAGAATTGAAAACTAACCCTAAAATTGTGTAGAAAATAAAATAATTATTGAAATAAAACAAGAAATATGCAGATTTGAAGTATCACCATGCCAAAATTATTTCGAACTTTTAAAATGATATAAATATATACAGGATTCTGTAAGATTGGAAGTTGAAGTTCGGCAAGAAATTTTCGGCAAAGCACGTGTTTAATATTGGCATGTTTCCATGGGGGAAAAAAATGAGAAAATTCATTCCGCATGGTGGGAGAAGAATAAGAAACAATAAGAACGATTACAGTAGAATATGCTAAAAAGTGACCGTGCAGGAGTGGCGATTGATGATGTATTTTTTAATCTCCACTTCTATTACTTTAATCGCCACGTGGTCTGTGGCGACCCCGAATTTTCACCTATATTTCCGTTCCCCTCTCACCCGTTCTTCCTAATTGCAGGATAATCCTAGAACCTGCTACTGGACAAATGGAGTCAGTTTCCTCACCTGTTGTTCCTTCACGAACTGTCTTCGACAGAAGTGCATGTCTTACGAAAACTATGTGGTCAAAGATGGAGGATCTTTTGACCAATAGTTCTACAACTACTGCATTCAAAAATCAAAGCCTCACCATCCTGATTTTCACGTAAACAGCTCAGTTTATAATTATTTATTCATTATAATACTCGTCATTACAGGCAATCGCGTATTTCTATCTTCTACTTTGTGCTTCAGTAGTACATAATATCATGCATTTAGTTTTATTTCATAAAACGCACGCGAATTTAAAGAGTGACAATGAAAAGGAACAAAACTGCTAGATTTCATGATCGGAAATAGTACCTAATTATAATCTTTCATACTTGTGATACAAACAATGAAAATTTTTGAAAAACAACATTCAACGAGATTGAATATTTTCACACAAAAACATGAAATTACTTTAGATACCACTAAGGACTCAAATTTCACTCTTCATTAACAAAATATTTGAATAGAATAAACTGAACTAAGACTTCTCAGTGTCTGGAATAATTTCTTACTGTTCTTTAACTTTACAACTGATTTTTCGGAATTCATAAATGAATAAATTATTTCTGTTAGTCACTCTTATCTTACTCTAACAGCACTAATTTTTCGTTTTAGCATAACTGTAAATATGCTTACTTGTTTCGAAGCCATAAGGAGCTTTTCCTTGATGATTATATGTCAGTTAAGTAAAGAAAAAGCAACTTTCAAACTTTTTGATCATATATTTATGGAAGAAAGAGATGTTTGAAGCCAAGTGCGTTTAATTTTGATATCAAATGTGTGTCTTATATGACGGTTTGTTCGATATACACTCGGTGCAGTGGAGTGGCAGTAGGATTTAAGATTTCAAGTTTTTGTTATGATAATGTCAAAAATGAGTAATAATACATAAATAATTTACTGAACTATTGCGAGAAATTCGCTCTGAATTATATGCTGGAAACAAATGAAAGAAGTAGTTAAAAGAGTCAACAGGATTTTGTCTTCCCATGTATGTATACTTTTGTATTATCTATACTTCACGCAAGAAATGTTGCAGGAGTACAAAGCTGACGAGGCACAGCAGTTATTCTTTTTTTTTACACTAAACTTTTTATAAGACCATTTTTGTTCTTAGTAGATCAGAACACTAAAGTATATATTTTAAGTTTAAGTTAGTTTCAAAAAAAGAAATTTATCTAGATCATTGTGGTAAACATGCTCTCCATAGTACTATAATAAAAATTCACGTTAAGAAAGCACAAATGAACAATAAAATGCAGAGATATGTTTCGGGATTTATGCTCATTTTTGCTTTCTTAAAGTGAAAATTTTTATTGCTGTTTCTTTGCACAAAGTTAATTTATGATTTTATGCTATCCATAGTCTTTACAATTATCTGCCAGTCAGAGAGGTTATAGTAGCTTACTATAAACGTTTGTAAGTTGATAAATTTGGTGGTAAGTGTACTTACCACCGCCTTATGAAGGGTTAAACTAGAAAATTCGACCGAAAATAATCAAATTCGCGAATCCTAAGGCTGAAAATCCTGGGAAACGATTATAATTGCAAGATAAGTATCTTGATGCGGATTACAGCGGCGTCGAACGACAAGAGCATGGAATCTCTTACTAAAATATTCAAATGAAAGTGCTTTACGTGATATTTTAATTTAATACGCGCATTTCATGAAATGTCCGAATGGCTAACTTTCCAAACTTAAACTCTTTCTATTCTACTAAACAGTAAGTTGTAGCAGGATTCCCTCGTCTCTTTTTGGCACTTACTCTAGGTCATGCATCCGGGTTCTCGAACAGTTCCGATTCTTGTGAGAGGCATAAGAGTGATAAAGTAGGAATTTTATCATTCCCTTGTTGGCAATAAAGTAAACCGTTGGAAGAAAAATGGTAGTTTAGGTTTCCTTGTTCTTCCGCTCCACTACTGTTGGAAAGGAAAATGAATCGGAGATTTGTATCTGAACTGTAAGAAAATTCGTGTTTCTTTTTATTCTAAACTCAGAACCGACAGAAATGCATTCAACAAACCTACAATCCAAGAAATCTCTTATATCTTTATCTACTGAATAAAGATCAGTTGCGGTAAACAGTGGAAATGTCGCTTATACATTTTTCTTCCTGTTTATAACTTTAAGCACAACTTAATTATATTTTTTACATGTATTGTTCGAGTAGAAAAATGGCAAATCTCGTTTAAACAGTGGTGTAGTTGAAGGGGGACGGCGTCCCCCTATTTTTTTGTTTTAACAAAAGCGTCCCCCACTTGTTTTGAATTTTAACATTATCTCCCCCCACTTATTGATGTTCGCATATGTAAGCGTCCCCCCACCTTTTTTCCAGGACTACACCACTGCGTTGAAACTGCATATTTCAGATAACAAAGAAGTGATAGCTGCCAAATCTTTATTTTATTGGACGTTGTTTTCATGTATTATGATGGGAAAACCTGTCATAAACGGGTGAAAAAATTATAATGAAATATATGTCCATTTCGAAAAATTGTGAAACCCCTCATGGTTAGATGCAAATTTAGTTTATTCCATTTGCTAGATGTTTGCACTTCTAGAAGTATTAAATGTTAAATCTCTGGAATACCTCCTTGACAGAAACAGAATAAAAAGCAGTTAGGGGACCGTGCATAAATGATGTCCCGCTTTTAACAGATATATTCAACCCTCTCCCCCCTTGGTCACAAAATGTCACACTTCAACGGACCCCCTACCTTCTTTGTCACATGTCACACTATGTTGCATAAGCATGATGTCACACTTCTTGTTAACCCTCCCATCCCCTTGTGAAGCTGTTGTTTTTATCACTCTGCTAATCATTTTCGTTTTCTTTCAAATATAATGCAACGGTATGTGCTTTCTCTTGTATGGAGCGACAAGGATTAGCAAAAATGAGCTCCCGTAGGGAGACAAATTGAGTTCTTTGAATTTAAACAAGCAAAACCTGTTAAATCGAACTATTCAGTTAAAGAACCTTATTCTTAAGATACTGTAAATATAGTTTTTTTTTTTTTTGACGAATCAAAACTACATATTTTTTTTCGCTGTTTCAAAATATTTCTTAAGTTTTAGTGCAATTAAGGTGTTTTAAATCATTTTTTATCATTTTTGCCAAGAACTTTTCTTTATTGAGCTATATTGCAAAAAGTAAGGTAAGATCGGGTGGGTAAGATTCGAATACCTCTTTTAGCTGAATTATTTGACCTAGGTAAATGACAGATTTCAACATTAATTGCTTAACTTAATACCTTAAATGATTTATAATAAATCATACTGACTCTTCTTTAATTTATGACTTGTCTATTAAAAACTCGGTCTTATCCGAGCTTTTAATCGATCAGGGAGGGGAGGGGAGGCGACTTATATATTGAAAGTTTGGAGGACTATAGGTCGATATAACTTGTTTCCTGTTTTTAGAAGTAGTAATTTTCGTCGCAAGTAAATTTCACTACTCAGAAAGCTACCTTTACTTCTTTACTTACCTTTTGTGGAGAACTTTTACAGATTTGACGGAATTTTCACAACGCATGAACATGACTTATGAATAACATACATAGAGCTTAGTTTTTAGTTTTCTTTTCTCTGCTTTTTCTTTTGTTTTGTTCAAAATTAGGCTATCACCACATGGCTTCACTTGGATGTTTTGTATCTAGAAGCTCCCTGTCGCATTGGAAAAATGATTACAAGCAATCCCGAAACAAATGTCTGCATTTTAATGCTTATTTGTGCTTTCTTAACGTGAAATTGTTTTTTATTACAGTTCACTTAGCACAAAGTTAATTTATTATTTTATGACCACATATTTACGTTTCCCAAATAATTAGTGCATCGTAAATACCATTACAATTATAGAATGTGTGTTTTATGTTGTACGGGGTCATTCATAAATGATGCCACACTGCGAGGAGGGAGTGGGGTTCGAGAAATGTGACAGTTTGTGACTAGGGGAAGAGAGGGCATAACAAGAAGTGTGACATTGCACATGTTGGTTTCTATGAACATTTAAAATCAGCAAATTAAGTTTTTTTTATTTTCATAATTTAATTGTTGTTGTTGTTGTCGTGTCGGTGTTGTTGTTGTCGAACGGGTACGCTGCTCCTGACTCTAACGGGGTCCTCGTAGGCAGGAGTCCGATTTCCGCCCCTTTGAAAGGTCTCTTAATTTTTGAACCAGATCCCAGATGAGAGATCGTCACCTGGGATTTGCCCCCTAGAGGTATTGTTTCACTTGGAGGGCTTTGGAGCCAGGACCTATTTAACGCGAACCTTATTCGTACACGGCCCCACAGAACCAGCCACGAGAGGTTGTCACCCTCCCAAACACTGACCTAAGTCGATGTTGCTTCACTTTCGGTGTTCTGCGGGAACCGAGCTTCGACCGACTGTTTCACCGCGGGACTCATAATTTGATTTTTAGATTTCATTGATCATTTTGTATCGTAAACACTGATGCTGATTAAGGTTTAAATTTATGTCTCGTTAAAAGTTTAAAAGGAAATTTTCTTAGGCATTTGCACTTTTAAGATAAAAGTGCGTGGGTCATTTTTTTTCAGAATACGAACGATTAATATATTTTACTGTTCTATACTAATTATCTTTTGTGCTGTAAACCTTAACCTCTTTTATGCAAATTAAGAACACATGCAATCATTATTATTAGCTAATTCCCCGCAGAACATCTGCAAGCTATAACCATTTTAAAAACCGCTTTAAAATTCGAAAAGCTTATTAAGAAAAATCGATAGATATAAACAAACTAAATTGTTAAAATTCCAAATAATGTTAAATTAAAAATTGAGTTATGAATGTAAATACTTTTTAAGAAAAAGAAATAATTTTGTTTAAGTCCTTAAGTTACGACATAAAATACAAATTTTGTTACTTTTGTATGCTAATTATTAAACAAATTTTTAAATTTGTTTTACCATAGTTTGTTTTTTGCACGATGTCAGTATCGCATCGTACCACAAAATTTAATCGTAACTGGTCAACGTTAAGTGAAATATATATATGGATCATTATGCTCACAAACGTTAATTAAAAGTTCAACAGTTAAATTAGACATGTGGTCTATAACGCAGTGCTTTGTTTCTGAACTGCAAGCATGTATGCTTGTGTAATATATCGTTATATGTGACAAAGGGGGTAGGGGTATGACGAAGTGTGACAATTTGTGACAAAGGGGGAAGTGTTGTCAAATATATTGAAGAAAAGTGGGACATCATTTATGAACGGCCCCATGTATGTTTTTAAATTGTGTATGTTTTAAAATTTAATACACGTATCAAGATTTTAAACATACTAAATTTATGCTACAATTTAAATGCATCTGATGAGGATTGATGGAAAACTGCAGAATTCATGTTGCCAACGAGAGTGTTAAAACCAAGTAACGCTAATTATGACACTTAAATGATTCTTCGAAATTAATGCTTAGAATTTTGGAGCTTTGATTTTGCTTATAAAATTTAAAGTACTCTAATAGAAGTCATTATCTATTCCAAAAGCATGTTTCACATAATTCCGAATGTGAATAAATGGCCGTTTTTAATTTATCTGAGAACTCAGTGCTCTGGTTTATAAGTATAATAATTCTATGGTGCGAAACAATAACCATTTCGCACCATTCCGCTACTTTTGACAGTAATTGTGTTCTGAGCGACATTCATTTGAAGCTACTCTGTGCATAACAATCAGACAATTCCCGCGCTCAACGTAAAATATATTTTAAGCGAATTCACGGATTTGAATTTTATTGCATTTAAATCTACCCTGAGAGAGATTTACGTGCCTTTTCAACTATTACCTTCTGGAGGGGAAAAAAATAAAGCTCTCGATTTGTTTAATTCCGTTATGCTTAGAAGTTAGAGAATTCTGTTCTCTGTAGATTTTCCGAATTAATATTCCACTGCGCTCCGCTTTAGGAGGAGGATTTCAAATTCTTGCCGCCAGATGGCAGTCCGCGACGCTTCACGGAACGTTTCCAGTGAAGTGTCGATTCCCACTCCATAGTTATTGTTAAAAACTCTTATTTGACGACCGCGATTTCACATCCAGTCGTCATTTTTGACGCCTAACCTATTATAAAACTTTTAGCTTGACAACCACAATTTTTTACAAAGTCGTCATTTTATATTTATTTATTTTTATTTTTAAATCTAGTATATCTTTGTACAATTATATGTTCATATACATATTTCAACTAGGCTTTTAAATTTTTTAATCGTGAATTTTTACTTACAAATGTAGTTTTGTGAGTAACACTAGATTGTAAATAACACTTGAAAAAATAGTAAGCCAATTGACTCGTATTTTATTTTGTTAGGCACTGATTAAAATGAACGCTTGATTGGATCATAAATTTAAACAAGATTACCAACTTCTCAAAAGAATAATTTTAAAGTTTTGCCTAGCAGAAAATTTTTGGCAACTAAAGCAAAACAGTTGGGTGCCAATGACCCCTAACTTTTGCATCCTAATTACGAACCCGGGGCCTCAGTGGCTGAGCGGTCTAAGCGACTGGTTCTGGTGCCTCCTTGCGCGGAGTGAAAAAGGCGTGGGTTCGATTCCCACTTTCCCCTGGGTGTATTTCCTCCTTTGTATATTAAAATCTGCTGTGATGTATTGTGCTATCTGTCATATTAGACGAGAGTTTGAGGCATATCCTTGAGAATAGCAAATAAACTCGAATACTTATGTGACCTGAAATGGTGATAAACAAACAATTACGAACCCTGGGCCTAAGTACTAAGCAAACAAATTTATGAAGGACTACTTAACTGCTGGAAAAAACTAAAAAACAAAGGGCTACTGTTATTAAATTATCTAACATCTTTTCTTATTAAGTAGAAATCAATATAAAATGAAGCAAAAATTGCAGACACGTGAATTCGAAGTTGCAAGTAGCTGCCTTTTCAATGAACAAGAGTGAGCATCTAGATCAGTGATTCTTAACCACTGTGCCATGGCACATTTGTGTGCCTTCAAGGTCTTAAAGTGTGTCGACAAAGTTTAGGAATGTTTTTAATAAAAATTCTAATTTTTTTTATTACGAGTAAAGTTGTAGAACATATTATATTATTTTCATTCAAATTTTTTATCATAAACTATTTTACTCAATGTATTATACAACTTTTAAACTTAATTTTTCTTTTTGTGCCGCTAAATTTTGATATCGTTAAAAGTGTGCCGCGCTCAAAAAAAAAAAAAAAGGTTGAGAATCACTGATCTAGGTGAACTCTAGATTTTTACGTTGTATCACAAAAGTTTACATTTTATTTCATCTTTTCATATGTTTCTAAGTATACCAAAACCGTTCACGGTTAGAAAAAAAATTATTAAGTTGCGCTTTATAGAACTGCAAACTGATTTACCAACTGCTTGACTAATGCATTTAATTTCTTATGAGGCACTTTTTTCTTATTTTACAAAAACTTACATATTTGCTGTGACATTTCTTGCAGAAATGAAGATCTATGACAGTGTAAGATAGTGATTGATTTTAATAAAGGTTTTATATTGCTTTGGTAACAAGGTGTATCCAAATACTCTTTATGTATAACATAATACTACTTAAATGGTACTAGCTGGTTTCAGCATGCAAAAGAGTAAAACTCTTGTTCTAGAGCCAGAGTTCCCAATCTGTGGGTCATGACCCCAAATGGGTCATGGCGGCAGACATTTCTTATGGTATCTCTTCATTAACATTGTTTAGTTTTAATGGTAATACAGGGGGGGTGGTTCCTCCCTGAAACTTTCCCTGACATAAGTGTGGCAAAGTCAGCCCCCCCCCCCCCTCACTCTATGGAAAATATTCTGGATACAGGCTTGGGCGGTACATTGACAAAATAAAATTAACGACGACAAATTACTGCAAATTAATTCGCTAAATGATGAAATTGCTACAATACAATTTGTTAAACAATGAACATGGTGATAATTGTCATACCACGATTACATATATATTCATAATTCATGTGCATCTAAACATGGGGTTTAATGATATATTTGCGAAAGTCAGAGTTTAAATCTTTAAATAAATATTTTTATGCATCCTGATTTGTATTATTATTATTATTGTTATTATTATTATAATTCCTATAAAATCGATGGCGGCTTAAATAAGAAGTACATGATTTTTTTCTGAAGCAACTTTTATCAGCAAATAATTGTACAGGTTAATTAAAAAAAGGAAAAAACTCAGACAAATAATTAAATGAAATGAATTTATCTCGCGAAAAATTAAAAAAAAAAAAAAAAACTCGCAATATATACTTTTTATTTTTTTATATTTTCCTCAAATTATGTTTTTGAAAATCATATGATTTTTTTTCATGCATCAGTTTTTTTAATTAATTACCAAAATAATATCCGACTGTAGTTTATTTAGGAGAGTATGATTTACGTATAAAAGAAAAACAGTTTCATTTCCTCGAGCGACGTTCCTTTTTAGAGATGGAGTAATTAGTAAAATTGTTCGCTTTTTTTAGTTTAATGGCTACATTCAGCAAACAACCTTAAATGGATGTGGAAAGAAAGCAAAATGAGAAAAATAACCTTTCTAGTGAAATGATTTAAATAAGGAGCATGTAATAAAACTGATTCATTTATTTAGCAACATAAAAAATATTTTCGAGAAACACAAAAGTTAGTTATTTTCTTTGTTGAAAAATTACATCTATGACATAATTTACATGAAATTTGGGAATTTTTGTAATACATTTCTTGAGAGTTTGGATCTACAAACAAAAAAGCTGTATTTAATAATATGTTGACAATATTTCCATTTGTGAACATTGTTTAGTAACGAGTAAAATACTTTATATTAAGAAGGAAGGAGAAAAAAATGCTTTTTTTTTTCTTTTTCTTTCTTTCATTCTCTCGCTCTTTTTTTTTTTTTTTTGATTACATAATATAATACAATACAATCCACTATACATTATGGTTATGCACCAGCAGAGTGGCGTAGTGGTAAGACACTTTCCCAATATGCCCAAGTTCGCGAGATCAAATCCGACCCAAGTCGGTGGATTTTTAAGATACAGAAAATCTTCAGCGCCCATGTCGCACATTATGCAGCATGTTAAAGATCCCTTGAGTATCTGTTTGGCTTGGATACTCTCGGCTAAAATATATTCTTAATTCAGTTTCGCATCATTTAGAGCTCAGGTACCGTCATCTTGGAGGAAACTGAACATCGAAATTCTCCGGCGGCAATGGCCCATTCGCCGATAGTGGTGCTATTTTAAAGAATAGATGTCCGATTTTAGGGGAATTCACTAGTTCTGCAAAGGTTAGTGACCATACGCAAGCCGCATTAGAAAGAAAAACAAAAGATTATGGTAGAATTTCGCGTTCTTTTATTTAAAGCTTCAACGTTTAAATATAAAAACTAAATAGTTCAAATTAATAAAAGAAAAATGAAACCTTCTGGTTAATTCCAACGCAAATGTAAAATGCGTTTAACTTCCTTATTTTTACGAAGCCCGTTATTAAAAGAACAGAAAATTATCTCCAGGAAAATAACGAAGGCAAGTGTAAGTAAAACTTTCGTTTTAATTTCATTCGAGTCCCTGACTTTCATTGACGTAGAGTTTGAATCCAGATAGGTCCGCTAACTTTTTTTCCCGCCTCCATGACAGCAAAGAGGGTGGTCTGGGAGAAGTTTCTGAAAAGGTTCGGGGCCTCACCAGGGGATGTCCTTACAAACGTGATGATGATTCATAGTTCTTTTTTTTCCAGATCTGGAGTATTTCTTCATCTTGTAAAAAAGACGTTCCGTCTAGAACTATACGAGCCTACTTTCCTGTATACAATAATATCAAATAAATGACATAGCTGTCTGTCTTTCTTCTTCCTCAAGCTTAATTATTTCAAATTTATCTTATCTATCCATTTATTTATTCATTTATTCACTCATTTATCCATTTATTCTTCACTCATATATTTATTTTATTCATTCAGAAACATCCTTAAAAATCCAGATAAAAAAATTTCATAGGAAAATAGGCTGAAAATATTAGTTCTGATGGAACTTCGTATCTGTACACGCTCTACGCCATAAGATCCTTCCGATCAAGTGTGTTTCAAGCAAATCCGACAGTTAGATCAGGATTTATATAGGATTGAAATTTACTCGTAAGAGGTAAGGTTAAGATTTTTTGAAATGTTCAAAACTAAACGAACTATTGTTCAAAGAAAAAAAAATGTAGGGGAATGAGATGTCTTCACCGAGACCTTTCGAATGCAAAAAACAAACTTTCGAATCGGACCATTCCCTCAAAAGTTATTTTGGGGAAAGAAACAGATAGATCAGCAGACACACATTTTTCCCATCTCAAAACCCTACTATTATTATTTTTATTTTCAATTACTTAAATTGTTATTGACTTTTTCTTATTTTCACGATACATTAATCCTTCTTTCATACCTTTTTCTTCTTTTGCAGAGAGCAGGATGGCAAATTGTAGGAAAACTGTAAAAACATCCGTTTAAAAGATCTAGGCGACGACACAGCATGCATGCTCGTTTTTTAGCCTACTTTCCCGTAAAAGTAAAAAAAATAATAATAAAGCATGAAAGAAGGCTTAATGTATCGTGAAAATACCGTTAGAAATCAAGAAAAGTCAAAAATAAGTTAAGTAATTAAATAAAGATTGAAAAATAAAAAATTTGAAAGTAGGGTATTGAGATGGGGAAAAAGTGTGTCTGTCGGTCTATCGGTCTGTCTGTCTGTCGGTCTGTCTGTCTGTCGATCTGTCCCCCCCTAATAACTTTTGAACGAATTGTCCGATTCGAAAAATTCATTTTGCATTCGAAAGATCTCGGCGAGGACATCTCATTTCCATATTTTACTTTTTGATTTGAACAATTTTTTGTTAAATTTTGAACAGTTCAAAAAATTTTAACATTAGCACCTATGGGTGAAAGTGAAGCAAATTATGTAAACTCTGGGTACAAGATCCAAGTTCCAATGAACAAGCTCACTGGAAGAAGTTCTTGGCGTGAAATATTGATTTGAACAATTTTTGTTCATTTTTGAACAGTTCAAAAAAAATTAACATAGCGCCTACGGGGAAATTTCAATCCGATATAAATCCTGATCTAATGGACCGATTTGCTTGGAACAAAATTTATCGGAAAGCTCTTATGACGTAGAACATGTACAAATATAAAGTTCATCCAGAACTAACGAGCCTATTTTCCTATGAACTTTTTTCATCGAGATTTTCAAGAATATTTTTGAATTAATGAATGATCAATAAGCAAAAGAATGAATTAATAACTGAGTGAATAAATACATGAATGACTGAAAAAATGAATGATTGAATGAATATGTATTAACCGTTGAAAAAGGTATATCTGAAGCAATTAAGAACTTAATCTAAACGAGAAAGAGAGAGAGAGAGAGATAGCTAGAATATAAATTTGAAGCTGGTGTATACGGGAAAGTAGGCTCGTATAGTTCTAGACGGAACTTCTTGTTATTTCTTGCTGTGAACAGTTTTTTGTTCATTGCAACTTGAACAAGAAAAAATAAATACACAATTTTCAAAACTGTAACTTTAGCGTTTACCAAAGAAGTTAAATCGTATTTAAATTTCGATCTAACCGATGATTCTCGGAAAGTTAATGGTGTAGAGCATGTACAAAACAATATTTTAAATGTCATGAAAAAAATAAAACTAAACGTAATTTTAGTGTCTACAGAAACTTTTGATTTGAATGTAATTCAAATTCACTGTTTTTTTTTCTTCGTAATCTTTTAAATATATTATTATTTTGTTAGCTCGTCAGTTTGTACTTCCTAATTGGCTGGTTGAAAAAAGAGAGTTATGTGCAGTAAAATTTGCACAAGAGCTCTTTTAAAATTAATTGCTAATTGCAACAAAATACTTTGGTATTGATTTTCCAGATTAATTGCTAAATACTTATGAGTAAAAAATACTTATTTCATAGAGCTTGCTGATCCCCCCCCCCCCCCATCTTTCAGAGAAACATTTTAAAAAAATAATTTTGAGAATAATTAATGAAAAATCAAACCGATTCGTTTAAGACTAATATTTGTGCAAAAAAGCTCATATCCCAAGGCACATTTCCTATTTGAAAATATAATTGTTGGGTAAATTGTTCATTCTTCTCTCAGATCGGCATACTTATTGAAGCAAACGCGGTTACGGAGGAAAAAAAAAACAAAGTTTTTATATCTAATGAACCAATTTAAGTCAGCGTGCAGGATAGAAAAGTTATCTAACTTATTCAAAAACAAAATACAAAAATTGAAGAGCAATTTTTTAATTTTATTGATTATGAAAACTTGATTTTAGCATTAATTAAAAGAAATAAGTAGGAAATGTTTGTTTATATGCTTATACTTTTTGTTTAACACATTAGAATTTCTGTGTAATTACTTACTTCAAAGAAAAAAACTAATGTAAACAAAAACAATAAATATTCTGAAAAGATAAAATATATAAGTTTGCTAAAAAGCAGGGAGGTAAAATGGAAGCAGTTTTGGAACTTTTAAATTTTTTACCTTGTTTTACCATCTTAGCATACATTACACATATACTAAGCAAATAAATAGCCGTATTTTCATAAGTCCAACTTTGTATGTCCCACTTTTCTTAAGATAACTGCATACACGAGTTTCGGACTTACAAAGGAGAATTTAGTTGCAACCGTTGAAAATGGAGCTCTTCTTGTAAAGTAATTTTCTTTTTCACATAATTAAATTTTCTTGAGTTTCTCGCGACTCCGAAAAATATGTATACAGCTATCATAGCAACGTTGGAACTTCCAGTGTATGTAAAAAAGTCTATCTTAATGTTTCAGTTTGAATTAGTAGCTGCTTGGTTGTTTCAAATAATACTAAAAGTGTCCAAATCAGCAAAATATAATTATACGAGTCATTCGTTTCATGTAGACGGAATTCATCATTGATTGTTTGAAAATATATTTTACGTGCATTCTGCTTATGAAGAGATTTTTCGTCTATTGTATTTTGCTAAACAGGAAAAGCGCAAGGCCCTATCATCAAGAGAGAAACTACAGCTTAAAGTGGAATCCGAACCGCTAGGACAAGATCGGAAGACGTTCTACACCGATCAATAGGTGAAAGGTCATTTCGATGCTTACAGTTACTTTCACAGTTGGTACATCCACACTACGCGCAACAGCAACATACAGCAGCGACGAAAAAATTTAAGGCGCTTCGTTGGTCCTGCATCACTTATAACCACGCCCTCGTGTTGACCGATTGGCGTTTTTTATTGCATCATGAAAAGTTACTTGCACTCCTAACACCGTAATTTGCTGCTTGCGGTATTGAATGCATGCGTCATCGCTGTTAGTTAGATAATTATAGCAACAGTTTAATACGACAGAGACGAAACGTCACCGTCGCTTTTGATGTGAATGCAACATTGCTCTCTTTAAAGAATGTCTTTTCAGTTGGATTTACTACATTGAATTGATTATGTGGTAAATAACAAAAATGGTCATATGTTGTTGGTGTTGTTGTCGTGTCCTCCCGGCGAAGCGAGGAAGGGAGCGCTGCTCTTGAGTCTATTGGGCCCTTATATGCAGGAATCAGACTTCCACCCTTTTGAGAGGTCTTTTAAGTTTTGAACTAGCTCCCAGATGAAAGACCGTTACCTGGGGTTGGCACCCCCAGAGGTATTTACTGCAATTACGGTCATACTGTACGTAGCATCTAGGCCTTCACAGACTACCCCCAATACGAGGGGGTGCGACCGCAGCGCTATCCTCCTGTTACCCCCACAAACTCTCTGACACTTGACAACCAGCACCGGCCATAAAGGGCTGGGCTGTCAGAGCGTTGTCTACCTGCTTTACCGTCCCGGGGCCACAGTCCTACTACAAAGTAAGCCTTACGTCACCCGGAACGGATAGTGCTATTTTAGTCGCCTCTTACGACACGCATAACTACGTCGGCGCTATTCTACATCGGCCACTGCACGGTGGCACCCCAGAGGTGTCGTTTTACTTGGAGGACATTGGAGCCACGTTGGATTTAACGTGCACCAGATTCTTTTAAGCGTACACGGTCCCAAAGCAACCATCCGCTAGAGGTTGTCATTCTCCCAGACCAGTGACCTCAGTCAATATTGCTTCACTTTCGGTGTTCTGCGGGAATCGAGCTTCTACCGCCCGGTCCACTACGAGACATGGTCACATGGTAAATTATCATGAATTCTCTGTTTTTTTTAACCTCTAACTTTAAAAAAAAAAACTAAAGAAAAGATAACTAATGTATTTTTCTTCTTCTCTGAACTGAAAGCCTTCGGCAATGGTCATTTCGCCGTATTATATTTTAGTTTAATTAGATCGCATTTTCAATCATCATTACGTTAATGAAAATAAGAGTTTCATACTATTAAGTGAATGAGATTCGCGACTGTTCTTTTGTTTTATTTCCAACAACGAATGCTTAATGAAGATAGTAAATATTACAGAAACAACTTTTTCCCCGTCTACTTGTTAGTGCAGTGTTTTAAAACTCCCTAATTATGTCTTTTTTGAGTGCATTGCTTTGAAAGAATATTTTTACACACGGTTCGGACTTTTTTCCCCGTTTGTGACTTTATTTTTAAAACAGTAGGAATGTTTCGTGTTTTTTGTATGTTGTTATGAAACATTTTGTTGTTAAAGGGGGAAAAGCTAAATTTCACTAATTATGGCTATTAACAAAACTAATCTCGTTGCAGAAAGTAAAGGTTTTTTTGGTCATTTTAACGTAATCAATGATATCATAATAGGTTGCGATACTTTTTTTTTACGTATTTTTCTTTAGGGCATTATTTTTAATAATTGGTAAACAACTGTTTTTCAGACATGAATTGTCTTCTCGAAATATTATTAAACATAATTTGAACAATTATGAACATTTGACTTCTTTTCCTTAGAGACGATTTTTTTTCCTCTTTTAGATTCGGATTGTTTGGAATTTCTTCGATGCATTAGAAAACGAAATTTTATTCAACGAATTCAAATTAACTTAGTGTTTTCAATTATACCTAAAAAATGACTAAAAAGCAACCAAAAAAAAAAGCACTATTTCAGATGATAATCAAAATATTGAAGAGTTTGAAAGATTAGTAATATTGAGTTTTAAGATATTCTTGTAGGAAAAATTTATAAAAATACAGCATTTATTATGGATATCCAAAAAATATACGTATATTTTAGTTCAAGTAATACTGTAAGGGTGATACGTTAGTACTTTTATTATTACTTGTTTTTATCATCAGATCAAGCATGTTTGTTGTGATTATTGTTTTGCAGACACCGGATTTCCTCGCATTGGGGAGAGAACTAAAAACAAATTCTTTTACTACATTCACCATAGTGTCACAACCAAAATAAATAATTGCTTTAATTTATGAATATTAATTATTCTTAAAACCGTCATAAGTTTCTAATTTCCTAAAACATGAGGGACTTTTTTTAGGGAAACTCATAAGTTTTTACGCAAATAACTTTTCTAGAGAATAACATGGTTCTTGCCAGCCCCCCTCCCCTTCCTACGCACGAAGCACACATTCACTAGCTATAAACCCATTTGTGGCACAAAAGTTTACTTCATATATAGAAGTCATGAACGCTGCTCATATGGACGTGTGCCTTGCACTCAGGAGTTTGGACTGTATTTTGAAATACTTTCCAGACATTTGGTAAATAAAGAATTGTAAAGACGCATACAGCTGGGTTGAAAGCGTTTACCTGATCTTTTTTTAACCAATGTAATGGAGGTAATTCACCGCTAGAGGGATTCATGAGCGATCATCGGTGTCACGTGATATCCGCTCTTTGCTTACCAAGATTTTCAACTGAGTTCTACGTGGAGTTCACTAGTCAAAATTAGTTATCTTAAAATTAACTAGGCTATTTTCACAGCTTTTTCTGATTGTAACCCAGTATTTACATTTAATTTAATCATTATAAAAGAAATGTATTAATTATTACAATAGTTATAGTGTATTTTGTTTAAATTTTATGTAATGTAGAAGAACTTTATTTAGTTATAGTTTTTAATTAGGTTTGTCGAACTCGATGTAAAGCGATGCTACAGCTTCCTTTGTTTACATTGCTTTCATCGGTGCCACGTGACCAATGACGTTGCTTGAATTGCCTCCATTCCATCCCTGGATATGAGATCAGAGTTTTAAACGTGCAATGAAAACGCGTGGGAACATTTCCACACCTGATTTGTTGCAGCAACAATATTTCTGATGTGTGATGCGTCTATTTATTTCTATAAAATATAATAATACATTTCAAAAAATCATTTTGGGATTAATTTTCATCACTCGTTATAATTCGAATCACAACGAAATATTCGTGTTCAAAAATTCACGAATTGCTAAAGTCAGCAGGTAAATTCCCCTTGTCTACAAGTACCGACCAACTACAAAGATAGTAAAACAAACTGTTTAAATAAATTTCACTTTATCAGATGTGAATTACTATTATACGATGGCAATAAATAATTGATGGTCATTTCAAACCATGTAATTGGTTTCCTGTAAATAAGGAATTCTACAGTGAAATATTTTAGTGTTTCTATGGTGAAACATTTTAGTGATTATATAGTGAAATATTTTAGTGATTATATAGTGAAATATTTTAGTGATTATATAGTGAAATATTTTATTGATTATATAGTGATCTATTCACCATTCTACTGAATGCAATTATTAACATAGTAAAATTTTACTAATTATATATATTGTTTTCATCTTTTCCAATATATTTTACATACATGCTGCGGAAATGTATAGAAATTCGGTTTATCTAATACTAAATTTCAGTTATGAAACTTAGTTATGTTACGCCTTTTAGTTTAAATTTAGTTATGTTAATTTTTTCATATTAAATTTTTGTTATGAAAATGTAATCCATATTATACTATAGCAAAATACTAAATATTATTACTGAATAAAAACACAAGCAGTAAATAATAAAATATATAGTTAATTTTCTCTACCTCGAAAAGTTGATAAGAAACGTATCCTTACAACAAGTTGGACTGTCATTAATTAAGACAAAGGAAAAAATCTGATATTTGTCTTATCCTACGGGATATAATGTCAGACAAAACTCTGGTACACACTAGTTGCAGTCTGAACTAATCTCTGTGCTTTCAGCGCTGCTAAAACATTGGGAAAAAAATTTACAATATTTTTCTTTCCAGAGATCGGAAAAATCCTTGTTCTTAAATTTTTTGTTCATTTATGTTCATTATTTTTGGGATTACATTTAATGACCCTTCATAAATTATTTCGCTATCTCTAATTAGTATCTTTCCAATTAATGATTGAAAGATTCTTAAAAGAAAATACAGAGATTTCTTCGTTTTCAAAAACAGTATTGTCGCACTGATACAGGCTTAATTTTCATTAAGAAAATGACTTTTGCTAAGTGAAGTAATTAGTAGAAAACTTTGTTTTATTTTGGAAGAACAAGACTTCGTAAGATTATTAAATGGAATGATAGAATCTAAAGTATAAATCTAAAGGGTATTTTTTTTCAACGTTACTTCTAAAATTCACCATTAGGAGAAAAAATACTTTTTTGAGAAGCATCAGATTTTTTTATTGTTTTTTCCAAGATCTTTTTGTAATCTGCAAGCTTTAAAATTTTGACTTTGGGAGATGGTAAAAGAAGTTCTCAAAGCTATTCTACTTTCAATGATCATTTTAGTTGAGTTACTTTAATTTGTATAAATAAAGCAGAGAGTTTGAGTATGTGTGTGGGCGTGTGTTTGTTGGTTAATATAAAATTTCATTAAAAAATTCAGAAGGTACATTTTTTAATTTTTTTTTCTCAATTTAATTTTCTGGATGAGTTCTCCTACGTAAGCAAACCACATGTTCAACATATCCTCCTTACTTCTGTTTATCTTCTTTAATAGTTTTCACACCACCATGTCAGACCGAAGCCTTCATTTCAGCCGATATCTCCTTCTTCGTTCGAATATTCCTCGGCCATTCATTGCTTCACTTTAAATCGTAACGCCGGGAGGTTTCGACTCAAAAATCGTCTGAGCATACTGAAATATACATGAGTTCTCTTGTGAGCTCCTGCTAGGCCATTACGTGACTCACGGGAGTTTGTAGAACGTTCCATCCCCACCTTTTTAGCACCCCGGGGGACGATGGGATTAGAAACCGGGAGGTGGGATCGTTAAATAATTCCTTTATTTCAGGAATAAACAATTCACGCCAAACGATGCTAGGCAATTTATTACGTTGGAATGGCGGATGTGAGTAATTTCTTCGTACGGTGGATCAGAAAGATATTGCAGAAGACAGATTTGGAACGTAAATTCTTTAGATGATGCAAAAAGTTGTTGATACTTACTGAAAGGCGCCTTAAGTTTGTCTGTAAAGCAATTCAGCAAGAAAATATTGAAGGCAATTACTTGAACAATCTTGTAAAATGGGTTAAAAAGTGCACCTTATATCAAAGCAGCAAACATGTCATTAAAACTGTTAGCGAAACAAAACCAAGTGAACAAAAAAAAAGTGAAGTGAAGTAATTAAATAACCAAGAAACAGGTTTTTGATTAGAGTGTAATTGAAATTCAATTATCAAAATAACCAAGAGTAAATTAAAGAAAAAGTAAAGCAGTTTAGAGTATCAGAAATTTACATACAAGTAAGAAGCAAATACTAATGAGCATTTCTTTAAAAAATACAATACTTTAGCAATTGAAAAAATACTTTGACAATAAATAATGCTGTGAAAAAATGATAAGAATAATAATTGTAATACTTATAATTACAATAATAATAATGCATAAAACTTAAAAAAACTTGCTATAAAATTTTTAAAACAGTATGCATAGTTGAAATAACAAGAAGAAAAAACAACAACAATGAATCCGCGAAAGTAACCTTAAAGCTAACAAAAAAAAAAAAGAATCGGCGCAAAATGTCTCATGAAAGTTAAAAATTGGCCATGTGGGGACAGACAAATACATAATAAGCTAAGTCGTACTTCCACCGTAGTGGTGCTCATCAATAAACGGAAGGCCCTCCTTACTGCCTTAATTCCTAGTCGCTCAGAGAAGGGGAGCTTGAATTTCCAAGAGGCATTAGAAACAACAACAGCAACAGAAAAACATTATTACTAAATTTCCTTTTAGGCTTCAAAAAATTATTTTCACTAAAACTCTAAAAGTTATGGGGGGAAAATGCTCAATAAAATGTCATAGATACATAATTCTTAATATCTGTTTAGTGTAGAAGTAATGTCAAGTTTTAAACCATAAATGATTTCATTCTGTATGAAAAATTTGCAATGTATTAATTTTAATGGATTAATTTTAAGAATGAAGAAAGCACTTATGAGCAACTCTGAATTAGGCGCTTTATTAGAAGAGTTGACAAGTTTTGCTTTTTTTTTTCCTTTGGAGTATTTATAAATGTGTTGAAACTTTATAGGTTACGTACTTATAATTTCTTCATTTTATTTCATACATCAGTGAGTTTGATTAATATTATGATGTTTTTTATTAGTAATAAGATTTTTTTCTAAATTTTACCCCAACACACAAATATTTTCACTGAATAGTATAATTTCCGATTTCCCATCCGCCTTGCAAAACGAATACTACTCATGGTTTTCAATGTATTTAAATGAGTAATAATTCTCTCTTTTTTCTGAAAATTGAAGTCTCTAAAAATTGTAGCTCTAAAATTAAAAAAAAAAAAAAAAAAAAAACTTTGAATATTTTTGTACTGGTAATGTTTTTGTATAAAGTTTTGCACCAAGAAGTTGACCATGCGTGTGTGTGTGTGTGTGTGTGTGCGTTTGAATATTACTTATCTTATTTATTCTAAAAGGGTTTTAATTACAGAAAATATTTAGGTTTCCTAAGAAAACTCTTTTGCGTTTTCAGTATCGAGAAGAGGTACAAAAAAGCAAATCTTTTGATACTCGAATTGAGTAAAAAACCGATTATTTATTATTCCAAAATAGAAATAAATGACAAAAGCTTCATTTTGACGAGATAAAGACATTCTTGCAACACCGGTTTTTATTGCAATATGTGCATTAGTTCATCTTCATGCTAAACGCTTTAAAATCCTTTTATCAGAAATAAAGCGAATAAATTCCTCACAATTATTATTACAACAAAAAAAATGAGCCAACCTCTCATTCCACCGTGCATGCTTAGCTTCCAAACCATTTGAATATGTAATGAAATTAAATATTTTTACGGGGAAAATTCCGCTAAAAAAAGAATGTAACGGAAAATTGTTCCAAACGTGAATACAAAACAATGCTTCCAATTTTCAACAATAGCTTTTGGAAATAAAAATGTTGATTAAGCTTCTTCTTAGATAAAAAATCTTTTATTATCATTTTCAAGCAAACACATTTTCATAAAACACTAAAAACTCAAAATTTCTTTAAAAAAATACTTTTTCTACCTTGGTTACTTAGCTGATCATCAAAATGGCGCCATTTCATCATAGGAACATGACAACTGTTACTCGTTTTATGGCAAGATTCGGACAATATGTTACGGGAAACTTTGCGTCGTAAATTTCCTAGCCCTTCCTGTCTATGATATGAGTAAATATGGCTAAACTGCGTATTTTACGATCTAACTGGTGCTAAGGACCGCGGGAGAAATTTTAAGGCCTGTTGCAAATGTGTGCTTCTGGTAAATTAAATTTTTCGCTTGTATATCACCTTCAGTTTACCTTGCATAGGCATAGAAATTGTTGACCTGTTTATGATCTGATTCTTAGCAAAAGCTTTAAAGTTATATTTGTTTTAAATGGAATGGATAACTAATTTGCTGATTTTATATAATTTGCAAATCCTCTCCTAACTACTCGATTTTATTTCATATGGTGATATTTAATTATTAGCGTCATTATTGCGAAAAAAATGATAAATTTACAAGTTTTAATGCTTAGTTATTTTATTTAAAGAAAATTTCTAGGTTCCCTGTTTAAAGGAAACGGGAGCTTATAATACTTATTTATTTTTTATATTTTTTTCAAGATAAACTTGGGTAATATTGCCAATGAAATTTACTTTCTTTGAATATACAATTCCAAACTTAGTAAAACACTGTTTGAAGGTAATTTGTAACTACACATGTGTTGTTTCTTTTCTCTTTCACAATGTATTATCAAATTATGACAGAATGTACTATAAATACACTTTTTATTAAAAAACCATCATAAAAATAAAAGCATTAATGATATTGTTGTTTACATTTTTTGTAAGTGATAACTGGCTACTATTTTTTTATTTGATTTTGTTTTTATACGTTAAGTTTATCTTTATGTCATTAAAATAATAATATTGCACTTAATCAAGACATATTTGTCTAAAGCTTTTAGCAACCGTAGAAATACTAGGTTACTTTTGTTGATAACATTGTCTGGTCATTTTAATTCTTCTAAATCAAAATTATTTATAGTAATTTTTTAAAGGCTTTCTACTCTTTTGTTTAATGTTACATCTTTATTTATTGTTTTTTTAGTTATTTATTGCTTTATTTACTTATATAATTAATTACTTTACCATCCCTTTCCAAATTTTCAGATCCTCAAATGTTAATGTTGTATCATGTTTCTACACTTATAATCAATAAAATATTCCTTAATTAAAGAAAATAGTTATGAAATCATTATAGTTATAATACATATGTATCAGTCTTATGTATAAATAAAAACAATATATTTTTTTCTAATAATAATCATACTGATTACTTTAAAAGATTATTGTTTATATGTTAAAGATTTTGAAAGATTGTTTTTACCAGTTAATTGAAAATTAAAAATCTATGTTTTATTGAAAATACTAATTCTGGCAGTAGTGTCCTCAAATTCCCCGGCCTATATTCTTTTATGATGTTAGTAAGATGATGTAGTTTCTTTTACATCATATTTCATTTCAGTTCAAAGTCTACTGCATTCTGTCACGCAGAAACAACGCGTTAATTTAATTAACATTTTCACCTGATTGATATTAATTTCCGTTGCCTTCAAGACCTCGTATCCATGCATTAGGTTTTCAAAAGTCCTGTAAGCATTTAAAACAACTAATCAAATCAAAATCATTTCACGAATTGTAAGCATCTTGAAAACAGCATAGGGCATGGAATGTGAGAATATTAGAAAATAAATGAGATTAATTTGGAAAAATCCTTTTGAAATTACATCAAAGAGAGTTCATTGAAAAGCTGAGTGTTTCGCAAGTTTTACAACGCTTTAAAAGGCAAACTCACAGAAATAGAAACAATGAAGATCAATTTCTCCCAAAAACGTACCACGAGAAAGGGAATGAATAGAGATCGGTATTTCCAAGCATGTTTGTTTGAATGCAGTTTTGACGTTATGAGTTTTAACGCGATCAAGTGACACAAGTTATAAAAGCTAAGTTGCAAGTACAAACTAATTTGCAATCAATGCCTGCCATTAGAATCTTCAGTTTATTGAAACTTCTTGAGCTGTGAATTCATCAAAATGAATTTCTATTTTATATTGATATTTTTAGCGTTTTAGCTATTTATATTACTTTTCCTTCGAATTCGAATTTCAATTTCAGTGTATATGCAGATGTTTCTCGTATTAACTGGTGTTGGCGAGTCCGAGCGCAAAGTGAAGAAGCTATTCCTGAGTTTAACGGGGCCTTTATAGTCCGACTTCCACTCCTTTGAGAGGTTTCTTAATTTTTGAACCAGCTCCCAGATGAGAGACCTTCACCTGGAGGTTTGCAGCCCCAGAGGTATCGTTTCACTTGGAGGACATTGGATCCGGACGGATTTAACGTTCAGGAGCGCCCTTTAGCGTATACGGTCCAAGAGCAACCGGCCGCAAGAGGCTGTCCCCCTCCCAAACACTGAAGTTAGTCAATGTTGCTTCACATACAATGGTCTGTGGGAACCGAACTTCTACTGACTTGTCCACTGCGAGACTTATAATTTATAATAACACAGGAAAAACAATAATTAACTTAAGAAAAAAAAATCAGGATCGTTATAATTAAAGTTACCATGTTTAGTTACCATGTTTAGACTGTACCGCAGTGGACAGTCAGTAGCAGCTCGGTTCCCGCAGAACACCGAAAGTAAAGCAATATCGACTGAGATCAGTGTTTTGGAGAGTGACAACCTCTCGCGGCTGGTTCCTGTGGACCATGTATGCTAAAGTGAGCTGGTGCGCGTTAAATAGGTCGTATCTCCAAAGTCCTCTAAGTGAAACGATACCTCTGGGGGTGCCGCCGTGCGGTAACCGGCGTAGAGCAGCGTCGACGTAGTTATGCGTGTCGTAAGAGGTGACTAAAATAGCAACATCCGATCCGGGTGACGTAAGGCTTGCTTTGTAGCAAGCCTTTACTGGGTCGGTAAAGCAGGTCGGCAAAGCTCTGCCAGCCCAGCCACTTATGGCTGGTGCTGGTTGTCAGTTTGTCAGAGAGTTTGTGGGAAGTTCGAGGAGGATAGCGCTGCAGTCGCACCCCCTTCTACTGGGGGTAGTCTGTGAAGGCCTCGATGCTATAGACAGTATGGCTGCAGTTTGCATTATTTACCTCTGGGGGTGCCAATCCCAGGTGACGGTCCAACAGCTGCGATCTGGTTCAAAAATTAGAGGACCACAAGCTTTTAGGTCAAGTCAGTCTTCAGCCCTCGTGGTTCCTCGCTCTAAAATGAAGCTGCATATCACCCTACGCTAGGGGATTATTGATCTTCTGGAACTGGTAGTAGGTTTTCCCATGCCGAAAGTTTTGTGACAACAACAAAAGGTTTAGATATCTAGAAGTTCAATATAGCGAGATGTACCTTTGTATTGACGAGCCATGAGGGAAGATCTATAACGTGAAATTAATAGTTCCAGGTGAGGAGACGGCGCATGAAGATCAAAAAAGATATTAGAAACCAAAAACTTAATTTCCTTAGGGTTTGATCAATATGCATTCCACTTGCGTCCGTTGCGTATTGAAGACATGTTATAGTATTTAACACTAACGCTCAAGGGCTCTAAAACGTGTAGCAACTTGGAGAAGAGAACTGCAGTTGACTGAGTAGCAAAAAATCATTAATGGTCATAAAAATTGGAATTTGTAATTAATGCTAACCGCATCCATACTGTACGCAAGGCCTTTATAGACTACCCCCATACAGGGATGCGGAGCGCAGCGCTACTATTACGAACCTCCCACAAAGTCTCAGACAGCTTAAGAACCAGAACCGGCTATAGGGACCGAACTGGCGAGCGTTGCCTACATGCTTTACCGTCCCTGTGCCTCAGTCATACTGCAAAGTAAGACTAACATTCGCCGGGAGCGGATAGGTGGGGATTTAGTGCGACCCAGGCCGCACCACGGGGAGGCCCCCACCACTACTTCCCAAAATTGGAATTGATATTTTCTTATTGTAGATCTTTTCCAATGGCCAACGTAACGTTTATACTAAGTGCAAAAGTATAAACAGTGTAATTATTTATAACCACCATGTATATCCGACAGTTAGAAAGGAAAAGTTAGAGATTTTTTACTTATACATTATATTTGTCGCCTTATTTCTGTACTGGTGTTCATGAGTTACACTGAATCCAATGTTTGAAACAAGGAAAACTTAGAAGGTAGTTTAACCAACAAATTAAATATATAAAAAATGAAATGTACTATGGGCAAATAATGTGTGCGTTCATGCTCGGATAAATAATTTTGTGGAGGAGGCTGCTTTTATTTATTTATTTATTTATTTATTTTATTTTTTTGTGATTTTACCTGTCTCCTGGAAAATTTGTTTCAAATATATCTTATGAAGTTTTAGATCATTATATAATTTTAATAATATTTGACTTTCAGGAAAGGGTTAAAATGTGTTTAAATTTTTATTTACAGTTGTACGTTAAGGGCGCTGTTTTAAAAGTTCTGTTTTATATCAATGCATAAAATTATCCAATATATATATATATATATATATATATATATATATATACAGTGTTCCCTCGCCACTTTGCGCTTCATGTTTCGCGACTTCAGTGCTTCGAGGGGTTTTCCAAAATATTAGTCAAAAATTAAAAATAAAAAAATACAACCATGTCGGCAGCCACATTGCGGAAAGGAGCGTTGTTCCATGTTGATGCGCGAGAGAGAAGGATCTCTGCATGTCAAACAAAGAGATGAGTTGACTCAGAGTACATACCATGGGCTCTCAAAAGCTCCCACCAACACAAGACTCTTTGCCTCTCTCAGAGAGCAATGCTGATTAATGTTTATTACTGTACTATAACGTTTTGTAATTAACATTATTAATTAGAACCGACACGTTTAAGTAAATACGTATACTGTTGTAATTTTTGTCTTAAATGTCTGAAGTATAAATACTGTTTACATATTTAAAACATTCGTGTACCAGCATACACGAAAATTCCAATACTGTTTGCATATTTAAAACATTCGTGTACCCGCATACACGAAAATTCCTAGGGCAAATCCTACTTCCCAGTTCGCGGAAGATTCTGGTCCCCATTAACCGCGAAAAACGAGGGATCACTGTATATATATGTATGTATGTATGTATGTATAGATATTTATCTATATGTATCGCATCTCAAGTGATACTCAAAAAAGCGAAAATAGCAGTAAATTAAGAATTAGGAATGTTTTAAGTTTGTTTTTATACTAATGGCATAACTTTATTTGAATTAATTTTCAAGTTACTTGGGATAATTCATTTAATAGTTAGAAATGAATTGTGAGAGTAGTTATTGCACAAGATTGAACATATGTTTAAAATCAATATTGTAACCACATGAAATTAAAAAGGGTAAAACATTGGTTAACTTCTGATAAATATGAATTAGAAAGAAAACTCATTTCTAAATTATTTTGAAATTATAGGTTAATTTTTCTAATACCTGTCCAGAAAAAAATAATTATTTTCATCTTGTGATATATCTTTGATGAACCGAAATAACTGCTCATTTTCTCTTTTTAGTTGTGAAAAAAAAATCTATTCTGTTACAATCTATTTTGTGCTTAAATTATGCAATATTAGTTCTTTCACGCAATAAAAAAATGCCTCTCTTATTAAATTCACTTGAAATCTGGAGATTAAAAAAGTGAAATACATAATTTAAACAATTAGTTGCAATTTACATGATATAATTTAGACTCACAGCATAGAAATAGAATATTACGAAATAAATCCCGAGAAAAAAATCCACTGGAATAAAACGTATGTAAATAATATCCTTCAAGTGCATACATAAATAAGTATTTTGTAACTTCTGGTGTTCACTGCATTTAAAAGATAATATCCTCTCTAATTGCGCTAGCTTCAATTTCCCAGCGGATATTCCGGGTTCAGACATGCTGGGAAGAAAATATGTTATGTAGTCTTTGTATACTGCGTTGAATTTTCAACTAAGAGACGCCTATACAATGTTTTTAATTTCTTAAATTACTAATGGGAAAATTAATTGAATTGCATATAAGCTGAAGATGAAAAGATTTTGTTTTGGAAAGCAAAATGTTAATAAAAGGATTTGCAAATTGAACTGCTTTTTAATCGAAAGGAAGAATTCCAACTGTACGAGTATATAAAGGCGATTTACCTCCTATTTATTTGAAATGTAAATATATATAATTTTTAATTCTGACGGTAGTTTGCGAATGCATGAGGGGCAAGTCCAAAATATTTGTTAAGTAATTCATAGATTCACTAGAGCACAGTTACACGTTTCAATACTAATAACGAAATTAACGGAATTTTAACACTAAGTTCACTGCTTCATTCCCCAATTGTACTGAACAGTCGTATATCAATAACAGACACTAAAATTCCGGCATAGAAGCAGATGTTCCGATTAAGTGGTCGGCCTGACCCTTAGTGTTTAGTTCCCAAGCATGCTCGCTACACATTTATCACCCAACTGAAGGGATGGGAGGCTGAGTCGACCCTGCCCAGCCCGGGAATCGAGCCCCGGACGTGTGGCATGGTAACACGAAAGGCCTCGACTCAGCCACTGGGCGTTTGGATATATTATACTACTGGATATTTCATTAATCACCTACGTCTGCATATTATTATCTAAATATCTAACAAACAAATTTTGCTTTCTTACCCCAACAATCTCTCGCCAATATAACTATGATTGTTGCGTGTATATTCGTTGTCGTATACACTCCAATCATACATTATCGTGTATACCACCACCTACGCCAATTCGTAGGTAGTATCAAATTTGTAAATAACCATGTACGAATTGGCGTAGGTGATCCAATTTTTCGCACAATGTGTTTATACCAGCAGTCTATTAAAGGAAATATTTACGATTGGAATTACAATCATTTAAAAAGTTCGATAAAGGAATAAATTTTTTTTCTCGCAGAAGTTTTTTTTTCCCTCTAAATTCTCAGTTGCTCATTTAAAAAATTTGCATTCAGCTGAAGGGGAAAAAAAAAAAAGACGGAAATATTACAATTTTAGTTTTCGAAGAATGAAAACGTTTGAATAAAATACTCAAAAACGCTGGTTTTGAATATTGACGTACTTGATGCCTCTGTAGAAACAAAGTATTAAATTTTAAATCGAAATGGTCGTGTTGTATGCAAAGATTTACTTTTAACTACTTTCCATACGAATAGAACGAAGTTTTAGAAGTCAGAACCGATTTCCGACGTTCAAAGTCCTTTAAACACCGACTCTTTATGCCAAACTGCAGTAAAATCAATTTACCGAAAACTCTTTTGTATGAAACGAAATATGTCGAAAATAATATTTCTAAAACTGCAGTTTGTTGGAATAGCTTTTGAGCATTTCGTATGCCATTGAAGTCAATGGTAAAGAACGATAAAATTGAAGGAAGAAGTAAAACCCATTTTAACCTTTCTGATATATGCATTGAATGGGTCAAAATTTTCCATTGCTAAATTCAAATTTTCTCCTTTCCTAAAGGAGTTCATTAGCAACAAGTTTAATAATGCATAAAAATTTTAGCGATTTTGCAAAATCAGCTGACGTGTTAAAACGACATTTGATTTAAACGTTACTTTTTATTCAAAACCTGGAGAAAGAAGTCTTATTGATTTATTTGTTTATTATTTTCGAAAACAAAATTCTACAAAAAATGCCAATATACACTCGAATAAATAAAACTTGTAACTATTTTTTATTAACAACATCACATGATTTCTGTAATTTATGATAGTGCATAGAACAATTTCAAGAATTGCAACAACTGCAAGGGATCAAAAACCAGAATTCAAAAATATCTTCCAACAGTGACTTGAGAATGATTCTATCATACAATTATTTGTGTAACAGTGTTGCAAACTTATTTCGTGAAACTAAGAGCAGAAAATTGGTTATATAACCAAACCAGCTGAGTGCAGCACTGGACCCTCTAGGTTTTTTTTTTTTAAATACTGAAAAATATGAGATGGTTCAGGGAAAACCCCCATGATTCAAAGTTACTCTGAATGACTGCTATCAATTAATAGATGAATACAAATCCTTGAAAACAGTAAAAGTCTATATGGTTAAAGATGTAAACAAATATTTTGTTAATATGCAATTCACCTACGGAGATGCTTAAAAAGTATTTATGTGAATTTTAGTAAGATTGCTGACAATCTGCTAAAAGGTCTTTACCAGTGTTAATTTGAATGGAAAAATGCCTCATTCAAGTGCTAAACTCCATGCTCATGAAAAGCAATTTACAGTTCTTCATTAAAATGTGGCTGTAAAATTCTTATACGCTAATAGTTTTCGTTAAGATATTACATGATGTGCCGTGAAAATTATTCTGTTGTGCGTATTACCCCCACAATGGTTCCAGTTTGCTGGCTGTTGTGCTAATTAAATAAAGTGCTTAATGTTACTGTTTCTTGATGCAGCATTCGCCAGAAGCACAAAATACAGTAAAATTATTCATATTTTTTTGTGTGGCCAGCAAAATAAAACATTTTTGGCACAACATACTTCCAAGTAATGTATTGTAAACCTTGAAAAATCTTAGCTTCTCTGAGCAAAAAAAATTCACATGCTAATGAATAACAGCTGTAAACTGATAGAATTTTTGAGTTCCTTTTCAAGGCACTATGGATGCATAATAGCGTGCAAAAAAACTCATTATAAAGATATTGTTTGTAAGGTAAAGGACCCGGTAGTGGACACAGTTAAGAAAGTGTTCCTACTCTTTTACGTGGCAAAATTTTTTCAAGGGACTTACATCAATATTTGCATATTTAGCTTAATTGCCAACTATTTATCTAAAAATTAATTACCTATAAAATGTCACTTGATGAAAAATTAGGATTTTTACTTCAAATTTACTAAACGCTTGATTTGTATCTATAGTGGACATTTATAAGACACGTATTTGCATTAGTAGTGGACAGAAATTAGTATCATCTATTTTATGCTGTTAACTTAGAGAAATAATTTTAAAAATGACTAAGGGACCATTCATAAATGATGTCACGCTTTTTCCCCAAAAAACGCCATATATTTTCCCCAAATCCATAACCTTCTTATTGATCGGCTTTAGTAAAGAGCAGCAAATGTGACCGTTGTGGCGGCAGCTATTAAATATTATGATCCATGTACATGCATACATGCTCCACGATAACTTTAGTTCTATTAACCAGCACTAGAAATCGTTCGCTATAGGTTCTGATAATTTCATTCAAGTTTAATGTTACATTCGCTTATTTTAGGAGCACACATGGAAGGTCGCGCGTTCGATACCCACTGAAGACCATCATGTATACTTGGGGATATGTGCATGTAAAATCCGTAGACCCCACTACCTCTCCCCGTGCGTAAGCAATTCTAAGCCCTCGGCTAACAGGTAGGGGCAGGTGGAGAAAAGTGTCCACTACCGGGTCATTTACCTAAAATCGTATCTCAATGAGCCTCTTATACACGTATACAACATAATTATCCGTAAAGAAGTTATTATTACTCATTGTTAGTAAGAATAACTTCTACATCAGTAATTGAGAAATTTGTCTGCGTAAAAGCTAGTTAGACAGCAAATATAGTATAATAATAATTTAACTTTGTGCAAGTAAACACTTATAGAAACAAAATTTCACGTTAATTTAAAGCACAAATGAGCATTAAAACGCAGACATATGTTTCGGGATTGCTTGGAATCCCTTTTTCAATGCGACAGGGAGCTTCTTGATGCAAACAACAAAGCAGACAAAACAACAAAAACAAAGCTTATATAGCCAAGGAATTAACTGTAAACCAATGAGAATAAAGGCAATGTGAAGTGGAATTAGAAGTAGCAGGGAAGGTACCAATAAGAGAGCAACAAGCGAATTCATTGAAAGTACAGGAAGTAAAAAGGAATGCAAAAAAGACGACAGCATGCATAAAAATGTGAAAATACATGAAAATTGTAAAAATAATAAAATAAAATACAAAGAAAAAAATGGAAATAAAATAAGTACAGAAAATACCTAAACAAAAAGCAAAACAAATTACACATGTAAAGGAGGGGGAGGGGGGAGAAAAAAAATAGACACAAAAAAAGGAAAACTAACAAGAAAACCAAGAAAGAACAACAAATTAAAGGAACTTTCTCATAATACTGACTGGAGTGCGGAAATTCAACAGAATTGAGACTTTTAACTAGAATTAACCCCTTGAAACACGAGTTTTTTTCAGAAAAACTGGCAAAAAATGATCGAGTTTTTTTTGTCACAGTTAATGAATATATAGGTATAGTATAAATTGTTGTTGGAAATTTCAGTTGTAGGAGGTGACTAGAGAACGGGGTGGGGTACAAGTTATATAAAAAATAATAATACAAAGTGCAAACGGATCTCAGAGGGGCAATAGAAATAAAATGACGCGAGATACTAGATCACCCGTGTGAGCTACGGGCATGTGCAAATTTGCCGGTAACTTTCGCTCGTGTCAGACACGGGCAAATGTGTTAAGTGGTTAAGTTACTTATTCATTTTTTTAGTTGTTATCACATTGATGTACGTAAGCAGTAAAATTACAGCTGATGTTTTCTCAGTATATATTTATTGGGAACCATAACCCTCCAATGGTATTCCTTTAGTATAAGGATATCAAGGAGGGCCAGGTCCACACATTAAGAGGTAGGGAAGCTGGGCTGGCGGGGTTGATGTACGCATATCAGTCCAGAAGAACTACCTCGGCGCAACTGGGGCCACCGTAGTCGACCGACGGCCATCGGCTCTCTACCTAAGGCTTCGGCTAAAAGGTGCGAGGGTGTCCGATGGAGAAAAGTATATATTTATTCAGGACCAGTATAAGGAAACTATTCAGGCATACAGTGGCGTGCAAAAGTTTCGGGCCATCCTATTTTTCATACATATTGCACATAAATACGATGGTGAAAGAAATATAAACGATTGATTATAGCAGATATTCACTTATATTTGAAAAGAATGAGTTATATGCATTGGTATCACTTTCAAATAATAATTTGTTCAACATTTCTTTATTAATGACTGTGCAAAAGTATCGGGACACATACTACCTTTAAAAAAAGTCAAAAAGAATAAAGAAGAATTGGGGTTCAATGTCTTGTACTCCTTCACGCGACTTAATACTTTGTTGCCATGCCCTTAGCAGTAATGACTGCAGCACACCGACGAGGCATTGAGTCGATTAACCGCGAGATTTGTTCTTCTGGCAATTTCTCCCACTCTTGTCGCAAATGGTTCCACAATTCCGGCTTGTTGGAGTGATTTTTCGTTCCAACACGAACCTTCAGGTTTTGCCACAAGTGTTCAACGGGATTTAAGTCCGGTGACTGCGATGGCCAGGCTAGGAGGTGGACTTTTCGGCTCTGAAGAAAATTTTTCACAAGACGCGAAGTTTGTTTTGAATGGTTATCTTATTAAAAAATCCGTCCACGAGGCAAATTTGTAGTTGCAAATGGAAGCATATGGTCTAGCAGAATGTTCTTGTACATTGTAGCGTCCATATTGCCCTGAATTTCCACCAGCGGATCAACGCCATCAGCAAAAATTCTCCTCAAGCTTTGATGTTCCCACCACCGTGTTTAACAATAGGGGTTATATACCTTAATTTATATCTGGTACTTGTTGGAGGTCGTACGTATTTCCCACCATCACTTCCAAACAATTGAATTTTCAATTCATCAGAAAATAGCACTTTCCGCCAATCCGATGCCGTCCAGTGCTCATATTTTTTCGCAAATTCCAGACTAGCCTTCTTATTCTTTTTGCTTAATGTTTTCTTGACGCCAATCCGTCCAATCATCCCTACAGCCTTCAGACGTCGAGACACTATACTTTGGCTAACATCGGGTAGATTTTCACTTCGTAATTCTCGTGAAATATCGGCTGCGCTTTTTCGAGGATCGACAACACACTTTCTTCTTATAATTTTGTCGACACGATTCAAAGTTTTTCGCGGCCTTCCGCTCCGTATTTTATCACACGTTTAGTTTGTTGTTTTACACTTAGAAATAATACGATTAACAGTACTTTTACCGACAGATAAAGACCTTGCAATGAAACGTGAACTTTTTCCTTCTGAAGAAAGGTTCTACACGATTTCACGAACCTAAATATTCGTGTGTTTCGGCATCGTCGCCACAAGTTGACTAATTTTCCTTTGTGTAGCATCTTTTGAAACCAGCTAGCCTAAAATGTAAACAAACCGGGAGTACAGAGCAGGGGCGAGTTGTGGCCCAATATTTTTGCACACCGACGAAAGTCATTTTACGCAGTACACGTAGAATATGCTATTAACCAATGTAATATTTCACGTTTCTCTATATATTCTAACTTTCTCATACATTTCGGACAATGAACGAGTGGAGGAATAAATAATTTTATCAACTCAATGGAAAAATCAGGGTGGCCCGAAACTTTTGCACGCTACTCTATGTTAATTGTTTTGCTCAGGAGCTCAGTGAGCTGAATGAATTTGTTATCAGTACAAACACAGTTCACTAAAAAAAAGTTGAAAATAATTGTGCTTTACCAACAGTGGTCAATCATTTTATGAAAGCCTATGAACGATAATTTCTGTATAAAAAAAACAAAATGTGATGTTAATTTAGATCGCTGACAATTTGGTAAGTTAAAAATTTTCCTTTAGTAGTAGCACTTTTTTATCGTACTTGAGTTGCTTACCCAATGACACGTACTTGGACAAGAAGATTGATAACTAGATACTGAGATAAGTGTCTATCTGTCCGTATGTATGTTATCAGTCTGATTATAAATAAGTCGTTCTTATCATTTTTCGATTGAAAACTGCATACGAATAATCCTTGTAAATATTATAAACAGATACATTATTCAGTAAAATTTAGTTGATAAACTGAAACATTTAACTTTAAATAAGACGTAGTTTTAAATTTCTATGTAAAATACAGTATCTTTTTTTTTTCGAAAATTCCAGCGATATTTTAGTCAAAATGGTAAAATTACTTTTGGGCTGGAATCCAATTTGATGATAACATCTGCGTATTTTGAAAAACTAAAACGTTTGTATATCTCCGACACTTCACATTGCAATTTTTACGATCAGATGCAACATGACATTACTATAGTTTATTTTCAAAAATTGTAACATAATAACGAAGGTACGTTTTGGCATTTGTACCGGTCTATCTTATAACACATAAGCCATAAACAGCTTAAAAATAAACATGTAAATTTGTGAAAAACCAATTTCACGTTACTCTTCAGTTGCTTGCCAGTAACAGCAGGCACGTGCATCTAATGTGCAATATAGGATGAGAGACCAGAATACAAAAACTTGTCGGCTTATTTATTTATGGAAGACATGGAAGTTCCGGAGAAAGCTGAATTCTTGAATTTATGTTTCAATATTATTTTATATCTTGTAGCAAATAATGAAGTCGCTTCAACGATTTGTGACGATCTAAATTTAGAAAACATGCAAAAACGTTTTAAAGTGAAACATCAAAATCAGTCAAATGAGGTTATAACTTTAAAGTTCCTTTTTTTCTTTGCTATTCAACATTTTTTTGGTCAATTTTCTGGAAAAAATTAGTTTCGTGAAAGTAGTCTTAAAATCAAACTAAAAGTAGTAAAACCAAAGTAAAAAATACTGCTAAAACGAAGCATATCTTAAAGTAAAATTAAGTAATTCAATAAATATATATGTAAAAAGAAGAAAAAGACTGAAATTGTGTAAAAAAAACTGTAATTAAAAATAAAAAGGAAGATATGTGTCTAATTAAATTTTTACCAATAGTCTGTTTTGGAGTAAAACGTTTTTTGAAATTCAAGTAATTGTAACTTTAATGCAGTGTACTCAAATAAAGGTTTAGCGAAGTAATTTTATAAAATGTGTTTTTAATTTATGTGTTCGGTTATCCTTTCAAATTTAAAAATTTTTATTGATAGGTTTTTTTTCATTTCCATTTCATCTAATACGCAAACTATTTTATTTCATATTAATCGTATAAAAAATCAGTATGAGCGAGATATCGTTTTGTTGCATTACCACTGTGATTGTTCCTTTTCACTAAAAGAAATTGTAAAACGAAAATTAGTGTCAAAATGAAATTTCTACTATAGATTATGTAATATTTCATGCCCATCTTTCTAAAACATTGATTTTTGTCGCAACAGTAGGACTTAATGATGAATCTTATTTTGATATTGTTCTTACCACTCATGAACAAGCAATAGAAAACAAAAGGCTAACTCTTTTAATCTGACGTGTTGCCCCGAAATAGGTGTATCCAACGTTGATTTGACAATTTTAAATTTAAAGAGGTGCTGCCTGCGAAAACACCTCTTTAAATTTAAAATTGTCTCTTCTCCAACATGTACTCTGTGCAGCCTTGGAGAGGACATGGACACTGGGCACCTGCTTCAGTGTCCTGTGCTAGCGCTACTGGGAGGCTAGAGACATGTTGGATTAATAAACTCTCGTTAGAGCTTTTTTGCATTTTTAAATTCATTTTGCGTTCCTTTTGATCTTTAACCTGCTGTAACTGTTTATGAATCAGCCATTAGAAGTTTTTTAAAAAGCTGATTTGTTAGTTTTTAGCCTACTTTCCCGAAAAAGTAAAAAAAAAAGTATTACAGAAGGCCGAATATATCTTAAACTCATTAAAGACGAAAAATAAATGAAAATAAAATAAATATTTTTTTTTTAATTGAAAAATTAAAAATAAATAAAGTTGGGTTTTGTGATGGGAAAAATGTGTGTTTGTCTGTCGACCTGTCGGTCCATCAGTCTGTCTGTCCCCCCTAATAACTGTTGAGGGGATTGTCCAATTTGAAAAAAAAAAAATGCGTCTGAAAGATCTCGGCGAGGTGCCCCTATTTTACGTTCTGTTTGAGCATTTTTCTGTTCAATTTTGAACAGTTCAAAAAGAAAAAATAACTAACATTAAAAATTAAGTGAACCCTTGGTATAAGATCTAAGTTCCTTGGAACAAGCTCATTTGACGAAGCTCTACACGATAAATATTTTTGATTTGAACATTTCCTGTTCAATTTTGAACAGGTCCAAAAATTTAACATTAGCACCTACGAGAAAATTTCAATCATATATAAATCTTTACCAAGCAGACGGATTTGCGTAGAACATATTGTATCGAAAGGATCTTCTGAAGCAGAAAATGTATAAATGCGAAGTTCATTCAGAACTACAGTAGCTTATTTTCACATGAAATTTTTTAATCTGGATTTTTGAAAAAGAATGAGTAAAAGAATGAATGAGTAAATGATTGAAATTATATGCATTAACTGTTCAAAAAGGTAACTTTGAAGTAATTAAAAACTACAGCTAAATGAGAAAGAAAAAGAGAGATAGAGAGATAGGTTATGAATTTCATGTTGGGTGTATACGAGAAAGTAGACTCGTGTAGTTCTAGACGGAAAATCTTGTAAACATTTTACGTAACATTAATCTTAAACAAAACAAAAATTTGCAAATACAAATTTTTGGTGAAATTATTTTTTTCACTCATCCGTCAAAAAAGACATATCCACGAATACCATTATAAAGGTTACTTTTAGATATCATTAGCTTTTCGGTCCACACACGAGTGACAATGCAATAATCTAGAAATTTGCAAGCATTTTCCAAGGAATGTAAACAGTTGAATTTAATTTACATAAAATACAGTTATTACTTTATTATATAACACGTGAGAATGAATGGCGTCTGAATAGCAAAGATGTAAATTTGCATAAAACGAATTTTCGTGTCACTCCCAAAAGGTTGTTTGCTAACAACAGCACCCACATACGCACAACAGCTAAACTAACGCACAGACCAGAATACAAAGAGCTTTCCGGTTTATTTTTGTGCGTAAACACGTGCGGTGCTCCAGAAAGAAATTTCCGTGCTTTGAATTTATTTGTTTATATTGTCTACGTTTGCAATGACTGTTCGAGAGAGGCAAAATGTTTTGAACGAATTTCAAAAAGCTGGAAAATTGGAATTGCATTGAAATAATACAAAACGAAGTTTGTGTAGAAAATCGTTATTGGAGTTCTCTTAACTTAACGATATGATACATGTCTTTGATGTAGCAGCTTTTACTTTTGCTTTCCTTTCCATTCACTCAGCAATTGCTCTAGCAAGTTTCCTTTTCACTCTAGAGATTATACGAGCCTACTTTCCCGTATATACGAAAATCAAATTTATAACCTAGCTATGTCTATCTGTTTCTCATCAAGCATTAGTTCTTTATTACTTCAAATATACTTTTTCAACTAATAGTACATATTCATTTACACATTTATTCATTCATAATTTCACTCATTCATTCATTTATTCATGCTCGATCAGAAATATCCTTAATAGTCCAGATCAAAACGTTTCATGGAAAAACAGTCTCGTTTGAACTTTGTATCTGTACATGTTCTACATCATATGTTCCTTCCGAAAAACCGTGTTCTAAGAAAATCCGTCAGTTGTATTAGGATTTATAAAGGATTCAAATTTCTCCGCAGGCTGTAATGTTAAATTTTTTGAACTGTTAAAAATTGTTCAAATGAAAAAATATTTCCCGTCGAGAGCTTCTTATAATAAGCTTGTTCAAAGCAATTTGGATCTTATGACTAGAGTTTACATAATTTTCTTCATTTTCCTCATAGACGCATGTGTTAAAATTCTTTGAACTGTTCAAAATTGGACGAAAATTTGTGCAAATTGAAAATAAATATGGAAATGAGATGTCTTCGCATTTCCCCATTTCGAAACCATACTTTTTTTCCTTGAATCTTTATATAAATACTTTGCTTATTTTTTTCTTTTTTTTTTTATTTTTACTGATATTTCAAGAAATATTTATCCGTCTTTCATACTTTTTCTTTTTTACTTTTACGGAAAAGTAGGCTGAAAATGAATGCAATTAAGAATGTATTTTATAAATTTTAGAAAAACATTTATCCCCCCCCCCGCACCTCAAAGTAAATATTTTTCAAAACAAAATCGCATTTATAAACTACTAAGTTTGCTATTCAACGAATTAAAGTAATTTTTTTTTCTGTTTCCAGCAATATTTACATGTCGAGAGTAATGAGAATATTGCACTAACAGTTCGTTAAAGCAGTTTTGCTTGCAACAAAAAAAAAAGTTTATTATTTATTTCTAAGATTAAATATGCACCATTAATGAACTTATTTGTTTGTAGCCTAAACGGTCTTTGTAATAGAAAATACACATCATATAAAAATTGCAAATTCAAAAATTCTTAGACCCTTAGCTTTTCTTAAAAGACCTGCGTATGGATAAAAGCACGCCAATCTATCTTCCTCAGACAAACATCCAATCAATTAACCTCAGTATTGTTGAGATTGATCAGGCCATTTTGAGCAAGAATACACTCTCCTTGAAAAGACCACCTGTAAGAAACGAGCGCGACCTCCCAGACAAAACTGACTAGGGCTTGTGCCTCAAATGGTATAATTACTAGTGTTTTTATCTCATTACATCACTTAATAAGAGGCAATTAAGGATGGGATATCACCGCAGGGACATAGTGACTTTAAAATCAATTTTTTACGATATTTTGGCTGAAGAAAAGTTGCTCTTATTGTTGATATTTTGCAACATTTACATCTCAACGCATCTCTGGATCTTGATATCCTATTATTATACTCTTTAGCAAGGCATTAGAAGATACTGATTAACAAAATCATGGTTATCAAAAGCGGTCCAATTTCATAAGTGGTTGTTTCTATAAAATGATAAGTGTGGAGATTTTTCAACGTAAATGATAAGATCCTGTTTTTCTAAAAACCAAATGAGTCCTAAAAAATATTTGTGTTTTTTAAATATGAATACTTGAATGTTTAAGGATCTATTCATCTTAAATTGCCGAAGAAAGGCAATTTGCCATCCTTGTGCAAAGTACCTTTGGTGTGAAAAAAACCTGGAAATTTCCTAGAAAAGAAAGTGTCATGGTTAATACAAAATCAAATTAGGTGCTTTACTTGAATTTTCAGCAATGTTTCTCTATTTTACAGTATTTTTACAACTATGTCTTAGGTCTATAAATATGAGTTGATGCAGTCTGAAAAAAGACATTTAACGGTTGTGAATGATATTACCGTCAGAAATATCACTTATTTGTCCTACAAATCTCCGTATCTTACTTTCTGACGGTCAATGGATGGATGATGTTATACAAAAAAGATTTTTAATGATCGAGAATGAAATATTACTATAAGACATATCCCTTAATAACCATAAAAGTAGTCGTAATTTGATCACTGACGGCCCGTGGATGTGAGATGAGGTTCTCTTGTGGCTGATGAATTCTACAATTCGTACCGAATTTTCTGATGCCTAACAAATGAATCGTGTTTTCCAAAAAAATACTTATAACGTTCATGAATAATATATTTTTTTATACATGTCGCTTATTATTCGTTGTTGGAAATGATTCTCTGATTGCCCACGGTTTGAAATCATCTTGACAAAAACGGTTTTAAATAAGCCTTAAATCAGATGTCAGTGCATATGTGTCACTCATCGCTTCTACAGGTTGTTTGATCTTACTCGCTGACAGTTCATAACTGCGAAGTCATGTATTTCACAAAGTTACTTTTTTAACGGCCGTGAATTGAATATTACGGCTATACATATGATAGCACTTTGCAATATTGAATTCTAATGACCGTAAACATGATATCAATGGGACAGCACGTTAAAATTTATAATAGAATTGAATTCATTATCAGTTACATATTATCACCAATTAGTTATAATAACCAGTTTTAACATACCAATTTACGGCAGTATAATCAAATGACCGTAAACGTGATATTTACGTGAATCACGTTCACAGCCGTTAGAAAAATATTGTGAAGAGCGTAACAGCCCGTTCAAAGCCATCAGAGAAGTAAACTCATTATCAGTCATATATGCTGGGAAATTATTTCAACTAATCAGTTTAATCATACAAGTAGCCCAGCACACATTAAATTGCCAACTGCTATTTCAAATTAAGCATTGACGTGGACGTCTTAAATAGATGCACCGACTTGTCACTGAGTGCAACCTTTTACATGAGAAAGACTCTAAAGCTGGGTACATAATGCGCTAAGTCATGTATGTCTTTATCTACTATAACACTTAATGCACGAACTAATGCATCACTTCCGTTTTAATTAGGGGGACACGATGATGCGCCATTTTGACGGAATTTCGTCGAATGTTAGTCCGATGTTGAACCTAAAGAGTAGAGTAGTGGGTTTGATAAATCGGAATATTTTACAAAGATCAAGTTGAATTTTCCGTATCTGCTTACGGTAGAATTTTTATGTTGATTTCAAAAAAATATTCATATCAATTTTTTTTTTCAAGTTACTGACATTTTGAAGCTAAACAGTATTTTTAATGCGGAAGACAACGGCCATAATGGAATATTTTAAAATATTTTTTAATCGTTATTAAGTGAACCACATAAGAATTATTAAGAAATATTCCCATAACTCGACAGAAGCTTTTTTTTAACAGCTCAGAATTTCTTAATTATAAATTTTGACTCAATGCACTTTACCTCTTCACTGTTAAAATTACCAGTCGAAGTTAAGTAATATTTGGAATTAAATTAGATGCTTTTTAATTAAAAAAATAGTCTTGGTATACAGCTCCGTTTTCTTGTTCAATGTAAATGCTCCTCCTCCCCCCTATATTGTCGGCTTGTAATCTACATTCATTCAAATTTAGCATTTTTCACATATTTATTGACCTAATTTACTCTTCTCTTTTTAGTTACAGTTTACGGAAAAACATATTTACTTTTATGCTTTCATTTCTTGTATTTCTTTTTACTGGACTGATTTTTTTAAACTGGAAAGTAGATTGAAAACATTTACTATTGCTCTGTATTTCTCTATGCATTTTTTATTCAATCGCTTAGATATATAGCTTTAGTATAAAAAATATTATAAATATTATTCTAACTCACCGCTCTTAAAACTGTTTAGCTGGGGGTAACGATGTCTCGAGACTCATGTACTGCTTCTATAGCTTGAGAAAATCCAATATTACTATTTCAAAATATTCTACAAGCATAAAAAAGTAGTAATGATTAAACTTTGTGCAAAGTAATAGAAATAAAATTTCACGTTAAATTAAAGCACAAATGAGCATTAAAACGCAGACATATGTTTCGGGATTGCTTGGAATCCCTTATTCAATGCGACAGGGAGCTTCTAGATGCAAAACATCCAAATGAAGCAGACAGAACAACAAAAACAAAGCTTATATAGCCAAGAATTAACTGTAAACCAATGAGAATAAAGGCAGTGTGAAATGGAAGTAGAAGTAGTAGGAAAGGCACCAATAAGAGAGCAACAAACACTTCTACTTTCACTTCACACTGCCTTTATTCTCATTGGTTTACAGTTAATTCTTGGCTTCTCATTGGTTACAGTTATAAGCTTTGTTTTTGTTGTTCTGTCTGCTTCATTTGGATGTTTTGCATCTAGAAGCTCCCTGTCGCATTGAATAAGGGATTCCAAGCAATCCCGAAACATATGTCTGCGTTTTAATGCTCATTTGTGCTTTAATTTAACGTGAAATTGTATTTCTAATAAAAAAGTATATAACTCCACAGTACATAACACCACAAAGCACGAAATACACCATTACGCTAGAGGTACGGTGCTGTAAATTACAAACTGTAACCACGATGCCCATTGTTTGATGTAACGACATACTCTACCTAATATCATATTATGATACTTGTGTTTTAGGTATATATTGTTATTTCAATTATCCCATGATGAATAAAGATTCATACCATAGCTCTATTTAGATAAGATTTAGATAAGATTTAGGTTATATATTTTTTAAAATAACATTTTAAGTTAATTATCTGTTAATTTTTATATGCTTTAAGAAATAATGTTCACTTTAATCTTGATTGATTTATTTTGTATCTAATTTCGAGTGTTATATAATATGCTTCCTTTGCTTTTGTGTACTTTGAGTTAATCTGGTTATTGTTGCATTTATTTTTTGGTTGTGTATACATGTTGTATGGCTTTTGCCATGGTGCATGTTGTTTTTTGTTTAGTAATTTAAAAAAAAAAACTATAACTCTATGGAACAAATGTAGAGCTCAATTTAATTTCATTCAGCTAACTTACAGGTAGAATAAAATTGTTGCAAATCATCTAAAGCGAAAACAGTTTGATTAGATATCTCACGTAGGCGCATAATGAGGTTTGATGGAATGTTTCTGAAGGGCTACATATGATAGTTTAGTTCATAATGCAAAGAGCCTTGTAACTTAATATATCACCTAATATATGCATTAAGGAAGCACTTTCGTATTAATTAGAACTGTTTGACTTGGATGTCAAGTTTTGTTGGAAAATGGCAGAATACACGCTTTGTGTAAAATTCGGACCAAGGATAGGCACATATATGCAAAAATGGAAAATGTATGTGCACTTAACGAGCAATACATTTTGCATTCATTAAATTACGCAGAAAATGATAGCAGTTAATTTAAAATATATTACTGAGTAAAGTTTATAGGATACTGCGTGCAAAAGAGATTAAAAGTTAGTCGAAGGATTTTTTTTTCTGGTCCCTTCCAATAACGATATACGATATCAAAAAATCGTAAGCCTTTGCAATTTTGTCACATTGTATGTCATATAGTTGAGTTTACACCGATTTCTATAATAATCCGTTGCTTTACCCAGCATAAGAACAACTATTTTTCTCGGCCTTAGAAATGACGATGAGTCTACAAATACGATAAAAACGAGCATATTGTGAGCGCATTATGTAACAAGCGATATTTTTAAAAAGGCATAAATCAGCCAGTATTTGTATTTACAAATAAATTACGTTTCTTTCTCCCCTAAGTCAAAAAAGTTATATTAAACTTTTAAACTCACAACATGTTGTTGCAGTTTTGAAAAAAATCTATATGCCATTGATGGTTATAAAGCTTCGGAGAATTGGATATTTCATATTAATTAAAAATACAATTTTCTATTACATGTACACGTACGTATATAATTTTCTATCGCGCTAACGTGTGTTTATTGTTGAAACCAATTCCGATATCTTGCTCAAAACAAATCTGGAATGTCTGTGTGTTAGCTCATGTTACAAAAATGCTACATTGTAATAAAGATTCCCAATTTTTTTCTAGTGGTTTGTACATCTTTTCCTAAAATAGGAGTGCCCATCGCCCCCTCTCCACCCGAAGAGAGATGGCGCAACCCCTGAAAAACTAAACAGCACCTCCTCATAAATGCTACACCCCTCAAAAAAAAAAAAAAAGGAGCTTTATAACACTCGTTAAAAATGTAATACGAGCTATCTGGTCATGACCCCTCCTCCCTCACGTTCTTTTTCGTATGCACCCCTGCTTAAAATCTAATCATTGTGCTCTTGCAATAGGGACCAAAATTTTTTTTCAAAGTTATTTCTTCATAATATTCAAAAACTAGTTTATACACAAAAAATGAATAAACATATTATAGTTAAATGATTACAGAAATTTCTCTCCATACTTTTGTATAAGAAATATTAACCTAATTAATAATGCATTGTTTAAAACCTTCTATGTTATGCCTCTGTGCAGTTTTATCTTTTAAGTAAAACATATTTTTGCAACAAGAAGACGAATTGACGGTGAAATCGTCATTGTCAATTATTCTCCCGATCCGTAATCATTAAACAAAATAAAGTTATCGCAAAAAGTATTTTATTTGCTTTTGTTTATTTATTTGTTACATTAATATTATATTTAATTTTTATTCATTTATTTATCGTTTTGTTTACATATTTATTTATTTATTTATTTGCGTGTGAGTGTGTAAAAACTTAGACTAATATTACATCCCACAACTATTCATCGATCATTTTCTTTTGCTCCAGAGAAGATTCACGTCCCCATATATTTCAATTTTGAAGTGTTTTATGCATAAAAATTCGCGAAGTTTTACTATAAATACAGGTATATTAGAAGATACAGATATATTAGAAGCTTTTTTATGCCTTTTTTAATTGTCAAGAAAACACATCTAAAACAACACTAGTAAGCCATGCTTGATGAATGAAAATTTCTAGTACAGCTACTAGCAATTTCTTTTAGGTTTGAGAAATAGCTCTTATTATTTATAATCAATTTTCTTGTTAAAATCCATTGTTCCTAACACGCGTATGAAAAATTACAGCCAACCGCACGGTGCAAAAACACTTGTTTTTTCTTACAACCTCTCATCATAGAGCATCCTTTAAATCGCTCTTATACAATCTATTTACCACCTATTGAATGGTAGAGGACAATACGCCCTATAATTTTCAGCCCACCAAAGTTGGGCGCTGAAAATTTGTATATAATAGTTTGCTCGCGATTATTCTGTAACAAATGCTCACTGGAGTTCAGAAGAATCTGCTTATTAGGTTTGGAGGGAAATTACAGGCTCTTGAAGTGCAGTAAGTGTTCGTAAACTTGTTTCTGATAATGCATGAGGACATGAATCAAACCCATGAAAAGAATTGCTGTACTGATATGGCTTCCTTCACAATGTGTGATCACTCAAAAAAGAGCTTAACTCCTACGGTAGTTTAGAGGATTCTTAACTTTAAAAAAAAAGATCTGAGCGATGGAAAACTGTTGAACGAATTTGGTGAAGTAGAGTGCTTGCAACAAAAAATATTTATAAATCTGTGATTAATCTGTATAAGAGAAAAACTTGCAGAATTTGGTGCAAAATCTGACTGTATGTAACAATTTGAAAAAGTTGTTGTCGTAACCAGAGTTTTATGTTAGAACTGCTGCCTTTCATTCAGGTGATTCAGGCCTGAAACTTGGCATAGAAAAGAATTACCCTTCCTCGCGCCACTATGCGGCCAATGCCTAAATTATATTCTAATAGGTACTAGGAGAAGTTTACAAGAAAGAGAAAGCATCTGATTACGGAAAATTAGTGCAAACTCTTGCTGTGAAAACCAACTCTGAAAATAGCCAGACTACAGACAAAAATGTCAACAGTTTAGCGCAGGAGAGTAAGTTTCCAAAATAATACATTCTGAGTGAGCTGGTTCTTTATTGAAACTGAAACCTTGTAATGGTTTCTTTTATCTGCTAAAAGAGTTCATTAATTTTCTTTTTGCATAAGGCATTCGAATTTTTTATTAAATATAAGCAATATAAAGACAAATCAATCCGGATATATGATTAAATGAACTCTATTGATCATTTTCAATAATAAAATTTGAAACTGTGTTCCATTTTTAATATGAATTTAATTTTTTAACCCCCTTTCATTGCAGGTAATTTATTAAATAAAATAATAATTTATTTCAATTACCCCCATCACCCCTCTTCCAGTATAATATAAAACCGATCACTCTCAAAAATAAACCAAAACTCCAACAACACAAACGTTTTATGCACACATTTCAATGAAACTTGTTTCGTTCTTGTAATACCTTAACCCCTTTGATTTTGTGTTGCTTCCGCTATAGTATTCTATTTTTCCGCCAGCTCGAGCCCTAAAAACATGTTTTTCTTCAGATGCAAATAATCAGAAAATATCCTCTTTTGTGCAGTCGCATGTCGCGGTATAATCTTCTCCTATTAAGTAATGCATGATTCCATGCATACTTAAAAGGTTTAAAACCCTTTTTTCGCTACGTATAGGGACAGATTTTTTTTTGCGCTACATTGTTTTTAACGTTTTTTTTTTTTTTTTTTTTTTCGTGATCAGCATGTTTATGTTTACATGCGGTATACTGTTTCCAAATTTATCATTTTTCTTCTTTTTCCTATAAAAAAGTTTTAAGATGTTGTTTACTCTTTTTCTTATCTACTAAAACGAGAGAAAAAAAGTTCTTGCTCCTCTTTTTTTTACTTTTATTTAAAATGTTATTAAATCTTCAAGCATATTTTATGCAAGAAATAATATAGAAAGTATTGACTTAAATCTACCTCTTGGAATTTAAGTTGGATAAGAGAATAGCTTCTAAATATTCTTTTAGAGATAAGAACAAATTTCCCGTGACATAATCAATACTATTATAAATACATCAATTTTGTAATCTAAGATTTAAACTTTAATAGAAATACAAAATATTCCATAGACAATTCCTTAGAATATTGTACTTTCAATATATATTTCCTGATTAGTTCTGATTTAATTGTGGATCAAGTATGAATGATGTGTCTTGTTGCTTAATGAATGACATTGTTAATCCGCCCACGGTACTCAAGTGGGTTTGGGCGTTTCATCCCTAGTTTTGAGCTATACTGCCATTCCTAGTATAGTAATATAAACATATATATGGTGTAAGAACTTTTATTAACTAATCCCCATCCCCTAATGAACAATTTTGGTTGTTCTGGAGCTAACCACCCGCACTCAAACTACGACTACATCTTTTGCACGGTGCTCAAACCACCAGAAAGTAGGTCAATATCTTGTTTTAATATTAAATTAGTTCAAAGACAAGATTAATTTTAATGTCAATTTTAAGTACTCTTGATTACATATACAGAAAAATAGAATTAAAATAAATACATATTTAAAAAAATAAATAAAACTAACTAAATAAATAAAGGCAGCATTTCTATTGTTGTTACCTACTGGTGACACTCTAAACGGAAGTAATGTAATCCAAAAATAATTTCATTGTTGAAGAAAACGTTATATCTACATGTTTTCGTGCTAAACACAAAAACAGATACTTTTTTTAAAGGAAAAAATATTAAACAAAAAAGGTTTGTCAGCAAATATTTTTCAGTAAAATAAGTAATTAGTTCGTAATAAAAAATTTGATAATTTTACGCAATTATCCAAAATAAAGAAAGAAAAAAAAGATGAATTCAATAAACGTCACTTTATGAAAAAAAAACTAACACCATTAGTTATGAATGTATACTGAAAAATGAATACTCACTTTTTGTTACATGTTTAATAAAATAACTTTTAGAAATATTTAAAATGTTTCACCTTATTAAAGAAAATTGGATATACGTTTATTCTCACAGTTTTTATCTTTTTCAATTCATATTGCTATTTTGGAATCATTGGTAAGTAAAAAAAATGCAAAAAAATAATTTCATGGAAGCAAGATACCTCCTTAAAAGAAAAAAATTAGGCTGAGGAAGGAGGGGAATTAAATTCTTTGAATGTACAAACGAAACAAAACAAAAAATAAAGCTCAGACTAAAAAGTCTCCTCATTCCAAAAAGCACAAAAGCATAATAAGAGCTTTTTTTATGCTTGGTTATATTTTTTATGTCGTTAGAAAATGCTGATCAAGTGCATCAGATGATTGATCGAAATCAATGGAATTTGATAACAGCTAATCGATCCTCATTTTCCTATAATCGGAAAAATATTTCAAAAATACGATTTTTATGTATTAAATGTTTCGACACAGCAATTTTCAAGTAACAAGAAATGTACTTTTCTTAACTTTTACAAATTCAGTTTGATATGAAATTCATGCATTTTTAAAATTTGTTCTTTGCTCTCTTTATTAATTTATTTACTTTTATTTATATAGTTTGTTATTTTCATTTATTAGCATCATTTTTGGTGCAACTTACCACAAATCCTTTTAGTGCATTTCTAGCTTACGGATTGAAAAATTGTTTGACTACTTTATTTACACAAAAAGCTTCTTCTGGATGTGGCTTTTGCAATTGTTGCAAGGCAATGCATTATAAGCCAATTTTATGTTACTATTTAGTCCCGCATTGAACCATTCGGCAGAAGCTCGATTCCTGTAGAACACCGAAAGTGAAGCAACATCGACTTAGGTCAGTGTTTGGGAGGGGGACAACCTCTCGCGGCTGGTTCCTGTGAGACCGTGTACGCTAAAGGCAGCTGGTGCACATTAAGTATTGGTCGTGGCTCCAATGTCCTTCACGTGAAACGATAGCTCTGGGGGTGCCAACCCCAGGTGACGGTCTCTCATCTGGGAGCTAGTTCAAAAAATTAAGAGACCACATATAAAGGGACGGAAGTCGGACTCCTCCCTATAAGGGCCCCGTCAGACTCAGGAGCAGCGCACCCATTCTTCCTGTACGACAACTACACGACAACGACATGTCACTTGGATGAAACAAAGAATCACATCGCTTTATAGTAATCAGTGTTGCCTTCATTTGGGTTAGAGTCTGCCTTGCGCCATTTGACCACTCTGCTGTACATAAGTAAAGTCATTACATGACAGGAGGGTACACGAATAAACATATCTGGAGAAAATAGGTTAACTTTTACTGAGGAAAATATTTTGGCCGTTTAAGACTTAGACGACTTAAAGAATGTAATCATATCGAAGTTATAAATCAACTAGTTGATCTCCCGCAGAACATCTGCGGAGTGTAAGTTTAAAATTTAAAAGACTTAAGAAAAGATCGCTAGATATAAACAAACTATAGTGTTGCCACTCACAAGAATCGGAAATAAAAAATTAAGTTTTTAATGGAAATAAATTCTAAGAAATAAAAACAAATTTGTTATCCCGTAAGTTACGATAATAAATACAAATATTATGATACTTTTCCACGCTAATCATTAAACAAATTTTTAAATATCGTTTCACCATAGTTTGTTGCATGCTGTCAGTATCGTATCATTTCGCAAAATTTAATCGTAACTGGTCAACGTTAAGTGACATATATTTATAGATAATGCGCTTGCCTTACGGTTGAATTCTATTTCAAATGCTTTATTTATACAGTTTCCAGAAGTGTGAACTAAATTGGATATATTTCTAAGTTTTTTGGAACAACAAACAACATTCATCTATGTACACTATCGAGGTTCAGCATAATTTTTTATGATATATTAAATTTAAAAAGTGGTATAAAAAACATGTTTGTTTTATATAATACGTATGCTTCAGTCAACCATATCACGACTAAAAGACAAACAACCACTAAAATTATTTGCAATATATATTTCAATAATTCTGCATCATATAGCTTTGTATAATAAACATATTTAATTCTTCATCGCGGTAAATGCTTAACAGCGTCCATCAACCAAATGTAGCCACAGGGCACAACGAGCATCAGAGAATCCAAACATTTACTAATGCACCCTTTATAAAATCCTGGAACCATCCTTTTAACTAATGTATCGTTTCATGCATACCAAATTCTGGCTTACATTCAACTTTAATACGTTTTACTAGAGATTGACGATATGATTATTACAATTATTTAAATAGTTTCAGATTCTAAATGCAATTTTTCTTTTTTCCCTCCTAATGATTTTGATAACAGATTATTTTGCGAAAAAACCACGATAAATCAGTGAAAAGTTTTTCTGACATACTTTAACTCATAATAACTTTCTCAGAATTAAATTAGATTGATATTTCAAAAATTACTCTTTTTTAATATTCAAAGGACTTTTTTCTTTAAATCTTTAATGTGTGTAAACTGCTACTTTAGTGAAAACTAAAAACTTTTTAAAGCTAAAATGCAATCTTTTTATTTGTAAATTTTACGTGGCGTAAAGAGCGATCTAACAGTAACCCAATAATATCAGTAGCGTACTAGAAGTATTTCTCGTTTTCTTCTAGAGGCAATAGTAAAGTAAAGCATACTCTTTTTCCACAAGCTCTACCCTCATTCTTGGAACACGAGAAATCTTCATTCAAATTTTCAAGTGGAACTTGCAACTTAAGCACTTCATAATTGTTTTTTTTTTTCTTTTTTACTGTCTTTGCGGGGTTTTGTTAAATGTGTAGCGAACGACGTGTGAGGACACAGTGGTGCTGTGGAGCTGCAGGTTTGAGGGAGACGGGGATAGGACCTGGGACCTCCACGGTGGAAAGCCATTACTTCCTTGCTTTTCCAAAAGGTACCTAATGGCCGGAACAGAAGTCGACTTATCAAAGCGTCAAATCGTACCGCCACAAATGCAATGTTTCAGTCTAGTGGCGTAAAAAAAATATACTTATTACTTATAGGAGCCATAAAGCCAACGCGAACGAACAACGCCAAATTCAACTAATTTCTAAACGCACTGATTTAACAAATCTTATTTTCAAACATCGGTAATCGTTAATAGCGGTTGTTAGATATAATGCTATTTATCGACACCCATTACCGCCAATATTTGTATTGGCGACACCTCGTTAAAGTAGTCGCCAACCTATCATCATCAACTGCGATAGCAAATGATAAGAAAGGAAAATTTGTATAAAATGGCATGAAAAGACTTTAACATGCTTGACAATTGAATTAGAGCACTTCTTTTTTACTCTGGAAAGCATTAAAAATGTCTATACTTAAAAAATGCATAAAAATGTCTCAACTTACACGGTTTTATTTAGCGTCGCAGTTACTTTGTTCGCCATGATTTGGTTATTTTAAAATTCAAAACATCGTTGCATTATCCAAACAAAGCTATCGTTGCCATTCCACAAATAATAATTCTGATAATTTGCTCAGAGCTAAAATTATAAATTTTTTCCCTAATTAACGTTATAATAAATTATAAAATGGATGGAATATTGTATTGTCATCGAATATAAGCTTGTGTACAAAGTTTGAAGATAATTTGTGCAGTAATAGTGGTCGAAAACCGCGTAAAAAACTTCCGCGACAAATCAAGTTAAATAAAACCGTGTAATAAGGGACAATTTTGCGCAATGTTTACTGGTCTCAACTGGTTAAGAATAAAGGGCGATTCCCAGAAAAAATCGGTACGAAAATCTCAATTTTCAATTTGAACTTTTCCACAATTTTCAATCAACGCGGAGGAAACATTTTACGTTTGCTATAATTTTTTCTTACGAAACAACATTTAACATTAAAGAAAAAAAGTATACTTATAGAAATACTACAAGTGAAAATATAATGAAATAGGAAAACATTAAATTAACTTCAATTCACGCTCACAGTAAATACTTAATCGCTTCCATCAAGTGATTAAGGCTTGAGGCGCAACCGTATACCCAAGTAAACAAACACTGAACCCAATAGAAAATGCATCAAGCAACTCGAGAGTTTTTGCTTTCACTAATGCATAGTTCCATGCATTTGTAAGCGAGTCTTATTGCAAGGAGATGCTTGCCTCTTCTCATGTTTTTTGCTACCCACAAGACATCCCTGAGGCTGCAGTATTTTTTCCTTTCCTACTTTCTGTAGTATTTTGCTTTTCCAGGACTGTTTTGTGTTACTCATGTCATGCAAACAGATTTTTTCCTGTGTTCTCTTGGTGTCTCAACAGGCCGAAATGTCTTTATGCTATAAGATGATTCGTTTTAAATTAATGAAATTGTTTCTTTATTGAATTTCGTATTTAACTCATTTTGTAATAGAGACAGTAAAAAACTTACTTAAATTTTCTGATTAATAACACCTAAACATATCAGCACATTATCGGCACTCTGGTAAAAAGTTACTAAGTTCAGAAAAGAAAATCGACGAGTTACTGCAGTGAATTAGAATTTGAAATTGGTTGTTAAACTATCTAAATCAGTACACAATTTAAAAGTTACAAAAAAAAAAAAAAACCTATTGTAAGTGTTACGGGTCGTTTTACTATTTCTCATAACAATTTGAAAGTTCAAATGGTAATACATCAAAACTGCTGTTATAAGCTTAGTGACTTTACTCAGAACATTGGTAATACCTAACATAAAAAGTTTACCATTGTCGAAATAATAAATAACAGTCAAGGTAATCAGTAAAAGCTCAAATCGTCAAAACATTGCAATCAATTTTTTTTTTTATTTATACTTTAATTGCGTTGATTTTTCGTTACTTATGTCTGACGTATTTTACTAACTATTTATTCTTAAAAACATTTCGTCTACACTTTTTCAGGAAAAGTCATGAATTGCGAATGCTAAATGTGTCTCTAATTGCCGGCATCGTGCCGTCGTGGTAAAACGCGGAACTCGTAAGACGCGGAAGCCCAGGTCACAGGGTTGAGCCTGGCAGAGTCGGTGCATTTTCAAGATGCAGAAAATCGTCAGCGCCCATGTCGTACGATTATGTGGCATGTAAAAAATCCTTTGAGAAGACATGTGGCTTGGATGCTGTCCGATAAATTAAATTCCTTGTGCAATTTCGCATCAACAGAGTCCGGGTGCTCGCCCTTTCATGTGGAGAAACTGGACGTAAAATTTCTCATGCGGCGATGGTACTACACTCATCGTGGTGCCGCTGAAAGAGATGGCAGCAATCTATCGGGAACGCACTGTGGCACGGGTACCCAATGGTACCAATCTATCGGGAACGGTTGTGTGCTTTCTGTATTTCCAAACTATGGATGTATTTCCAAAGTATGTACGTATTAGAAAAAACTCAAAACTATCTAAACACAGATTTTTTATTTTTTATTTTTATTAAAATGCGTGTAAATATACTGTGAATGAATTGTGAGAAAAATAAGGGATAAAATCATGTTAATAATTTCATAATATAAAAAATAACTGGACTTTAATTGTTCTGGAAACACTTAAATTAAGAATTTTACAAATGAAATAAAAAGCACTTTTAGTGAAAGGTATTCACTTAAATAAATGTAAGCAATGTCCATCAATGCAAAATTTAAAAAAATAATAATAAATAAAAAATAATAACAATAAAAATAAAATGAAGACAGCAAGCATTATGAAAAACTTTTAGAATTTGCTTTGGTGATTGCTGATTCAACTTCATCGAAGTTTCTTTCATGCAGCGAAAAGCAATATCAACCTTGGGAAAGAAAGAAACTTCCCGCTTCGATGAAGAATTAAAGGTATTTCAAATACATAACCGTATAACTATCATCTTCGCATTGTTATGAAAGTTTTGATTTCTTGCTTTCAACATCGAACGTCCCTGCACGCCCACAAGACATCGTAATTACTGTCCTGAAAACGCGGCGACCACAAATCACCAAGAGAAGAAATATTTCTTCAGTAGTTTCTTTTCTCAACTGCACTTCATAAAACTTTCTTTGTTTCTTCTTGGTTGGTGAAGCGAACCATGCAGAAGAAATTGTTACTGAAACGATTCTTCAAATCATATACTAGTATGAACATTCTTTCCCAATCATTTGAGGAATAATTGTGGCAATAGGTAAAAAAAAGATGGATTCATTTTACGTATATGAAATACATTTTTTGAGAATCTGTTATTCTTCGAAGAAATGGCTTTTTGTTAAGTGAATACATTTGGAAAAATATTTCATAGTACTGCATTTATAAGGTGGTTATTTCTATCATGGTTCTCCAATTGTTTTTATGAAATGTTGTTGCTCATACTCCAGTGGTGAAGTAATTATTAAAAATAATTAAGGGGACAAAATAATACTTTTTCCGTTCTAACTATTGCTTCGAGCCAACATCTCAGATTTTGTTCTATAAAGTGGTTCTTTGTCATCCCTAAACACCTATACATTTTTTCTTGAAATGTATGCTTAAATAACGTTTATTTATTCATTCTTTTTTCAGATATGTAAATGTTGATCTGAGAATTTTAGAATTTCAAGGGTGATATTGCGATTCTGAAGCAAGGACGTGTGCTTAAGTTAGAGACATTTTTTTTATAGTCCAGTTATTTCTCATATTATGAAATTATTCAACATGATTTTATCCCCTATTTTTCTCACAATTCATTCACAGTATATTTACACGCATTTTAATAAAAATAAAAAATAAAAAGTCTATATTTAGATAGTTTTGAGTTTGTTTTAATACGTATATACTTTGGAAATACATCCATATATGCAGGGTAGTTACAAATGATTCATCGGGTTTTGGATGAATATATTAGTACACAAAGTATTACATATAAAACAGAGATTGATACATTGCATGACAAAGCACATTTTCAAGTTTCAATGTCTAAGAAAGCTGTATGTGCTCCCCTCATCTCATCGGACACACAACTATGAGGTAGTCAAGATCAGCCCATGCAAAATGCTTTCTGTTAATTAGCCGTCATTTTGCAAACTGTTATCACCCTGCCACCTGGTGTCAAAAACAAAACATTACAGTATGCTTTTCCGATTGGCTATTACTATAAATGGGTAGGCATTATATATTTGATGCTGTAAGACTTCAAAACCCGATGAATCATTTGTAACCACCCTGCATTACGTATAGATCCATGCATATATATAAGTGTGTGTGATTGCTTAGAAAATTAGTCTTAGTGTAGAAAATGATATAAACTTTGAACCCACGCCGAGTAATATAACAAATATTTTTTTATCTGTATAAAAATTCATCATATTAGCTATTTTATTCATTCGCAGCCTTGCAATCATTAGACAAATCGAAATTTTTATTGTGGAAGGTAAATAAATACATAAATAAATAACAAAATCTACAATAAATTATTGATCAGATAATTAAAAAAAAAGAAAAAACGCATTAATTCGAAATTAAATAATAAACCTAGTACAAATATGGAATTTGTAAACTGACTTATTACTCTTCTACTAATTTTACCATAGGGCTCTTGTCATTGCTATTTTTTAAGGAGTTTAAACCTCGTTGTATTTTTCTTCTTTATTTATTTATTACAATTTTGACTTATGTAGGATTACGGGACAGAAAGCTAAAAAGAGTTTTCAGTTATGAAGGAAAAAACAGAACTGAGGTATATCATAAAATGCACAAGTGTCAGCTACTACGAGCATGTTTTACATTGTGTGACTTGGAGAAACATCTGTAATGGATGCTAAAAGTATGAATGAATAGAGATACATTGAATAAATTGTACACGTATGAAAACGTAAACAAAATGTTGAGCTTCAATTTCAAGATCGGCATTTTTTTGTACTATAGGAAGTATATAGGAATATTTTGTATACAGGTAACTTGCAATCAACGTAACACTTTTGATCAATCAAATTCAAATAACTTAGAAAATGTTCCCAAGCACGAAGACACGGTGGGTAGGTGTCTCACACTTGCCTCTTGTGCTCAAGAGTTTGCGTATTCCAAACCCACCAAAGTCTGGACTTTCGAAATACAGAAGATCGACAATGTCCATGCTGTATAAATGTGCTGCATGTTATATGTCCTTTGAGTATCGGTTTGACTTAAATACTCTCAGCTAAATTACATTCTTAGTGCAAAATTCACATTGCAGAGCTCAGTTGTGCCCCGCTGATGGGAAAAATAGTCGTCAAAGCTCTCATGTGGCAACGATGGTACCACACCGATAAAGCACTAGGGGGTCTAGGTCTGCAGTGGAGTAAGCCAATAAGCAGCCCATTAAAAAGCAAATATATGTTCCTAATTACTTGATCTAAAATATATATTTTTTCCCCTTTCTAATGGGGCTGCGTATAGTCATTAACCTTTGCAGACCTAGTGCGTACTCCGGTAAGCGGCATCCATTTTTTCAAGTAGCACCACTGTCGGTGGATGCCATTGCCACTGAGAATTTGGACGCTCAGTTTCCCCTAGAGGGGGGCACCTGAGCTCTCATTTGATGCGACTTGCACTAGGTATTTAATTTAGCCGAGAGTATCAAGCCAAACGGATACTCAAGGGATCTTTAACATGCCGCACAATCATGCGACCTTGGGCGCAAACGATTTTCTGCATCGGCCAGGTTTGAACCTGCGATCTTGGGAGTACGAGACTTGCGCCTTACCCCTACGCCACCCTGTCGACGATGTGAAATATATTTCTTATAAGAAATTAGTACATTATTTGAAGCAAACATCAGTAGTTAAACAGGAAGATTGGATTTTATATGAGCATTTACCCCTTCTTTTAATCAATCAAATACAATTATTGAACGCATTCAATTGCTGCAATGCTGATGAAGATTTACAATCGCCATTATTTAGCTTCCCATTTATAAAAGCGACTCACGGTAAGATAAGGAATTAATGACGTTTCTTATGCAATGCTTAGTTTTATTTCTTTCCTCGCCAAGGCAAAGAAGGCATAAAATCCTTTGCCTTTATTATCTGCTATCGTAAATTCCGATCGTTATATGTCTAAAACTAAGTAAAAAGTAATTGGTTCTCGAAGTTAAACCCCTCAAGCTAACAACTGGAGTCGTTTTTGAAAACTTTTTAGGGAGATAAACTTAACACACCTGTTAGGGAAAGATAAATGAGGATACAAAAGACGAAAAATCGAAATTGTAGCTTTCTTTAAGAAATGAAGAAAAAGCTTGTAAAGAATATTTTTATCAAAGATTTCAAAACAGCGAGGATTTCAGAAAAGTTTTTTTTTTGTTTCAGTGTCTTATCAAAACAGGATCATTAAGATGGAAAAAAACTTCAGGAAGCAATGTTTTCCTTGTATTTTAAAAATGGCTCGCTTCTGTGTTCTTGCTGTTTGCAAGGCATCCCAAACAAAAATATACAAGTAGAAATGAAGAGTACATTTAAAATTATGAAGTGTCTATACATTTTCAGAACCGAAATTACGCTTGTCAAAAATTTCTATTTCCCGTGCCGTCAGATATTTCGTACAATTTTAACTTATTTAGAGTAAATTAACAAAAGTTAAAATGAAATACTTTAGAAGTACTGTAAATATTTTAGTTCTGTTTCATTACATAAAAGCCTTTTCGTCAATATGTAAGAAAATACAAATCATTTTTTGGAACCTTTGAATTTTTCTGCTTATAACTTTTGAGCATTTTTAATTTCAATATTTCTGACTGAAAAATATAACACTAATTGGAGTTGAAGAAAGCTATTCTCAATTTGCGAAACTGCATTCTGAAGACGACTAATTTGCAAGTAAAAAATAAAAAACATTTCTAGGTACTTCAAAAATTAAATACTTCAAAAATCTCGGATGCTTCCATCTTTTCAATTTTATTTATTTATACTCTTACTTTTTAAGAGTGTATTTAAGGTAAAACTTTTACTTAAGCAAAAAACCACCCAAGTAAATCAAGAAACAGTGGGAGAAAAGAAAATAAATAAATAATAATATTTTTGTCACACTGTTAAAAGTGTCCGTAAGAAAATAGTAATATAACCATTTATTTGATTGCTATTTTTCCATATTTAATTACAACAGTTGAATAACCATTAAAAAGATGGTACTCAAGCCGTTGATTGTGAAAAAGAAATCGTTTATTCTGTTTCTCCAACAGAACATTTAACTAACCGTAATTTACAAGCGCCACTAGGTCTCATAGTCAATAAGAATCGGGCATCCATCGTCGTTGTGGAACCTTACCGATCGTACGTTGTTGTTAAAATAATAAAAATTTTCATTTCAAATCTGTATGTTCAAATGTGTATATAAAAACGAAGAAACAAAAAGTGGCTTAAGCAGTGGTTACTAAATAGAAACACATACACACGTAAATCAAAAATTGACAGACATCGGATTCCCGAACTGTTTGCGAATGAGCGAACCCATAATTTGAGCTGCTGAACCTTGTTTGTATTTTAATTTTTGCAGCAAATAAAATGTTTTTCGTCAATATACAGTAAATTTAGACCAAAAATGACTTCGGATCCAATCAAAAACTGAAATCTCAATTTTAATGCAGTTTGCCTGTTGGAAAAGACGATTAATTCATAAATAAATGGCCGCTGTGCGTAGTGTAGGTGGCCGAATGGTTTGAGCGCAAGGTTGATACACCATAGACACGGGGTTCGTTTCCCGCACGCTTCGTTTACGGTTTCTACGCCTCCAAGATTCTACGCATTGAAATGGTTCAGAAACGGTAAAAATTTAGTTTTTAAACCCTTTTTAAATGGTTATAAAAGCGTAAACCTTTGTATCTACGGCTTTTTAACCAAGCTGATTGGAAATGGTTTAAATCTAGTAAAGATAGAAAAATGTTCCAACCCGTAAATTTAACGGTGAATTAGATGGACAGACTGCTGCCGGCTATTTAACCATAATTTCATGATGAAATTTCTAACAGTGCATTTAAGATGTAATATTTTCACAAATCTAAATTTTTATTATTAGACTTTTTGATTTCGGTTTATGTTAATTTTATATGTTCTAATATTTTCTTTTTGTTTTGGTTAATACTAAAATCAGGGACAGAAATCGGACTCCTGTCTATAAGGGCCCTGTTAGACTGAGGAGCAGCTTACCCATTCTTTCTCACAAAGCGCGAGGACACGACAACAACAACAACAACAATACTAATATCTATTTTTAAACAATGTAAGAGAATGGCAGTAAATTTACAGGTTTGCAAGAGTGTTCAAATATATTTTCCTTACATTATCGGAAACAGAAATTCCTTGATATTTTATTTAAATTTTATTATGTACAATAGATGTTGCTTTTTATGAGCTTCCAATATTCTAATAGGAATTTTGCAGCTAGTTAAATCCCCAGTTTACAAAGAGTCACTTATTTTAAACGAGTTAGTCTCCATTTTATAAATATTGGTTATTTTTCGCATTAGAAAACAAACATTATATTTGATAGCACTGGACCTTAAAACCTTCTTGGTTAAAACTAAATGGAGAGCAAAGTTAAAAATTGCACGTTATTTATAGCACAAATGAGCATTAACCCCTTCCCTTTCGCTCCCGTGAAAATGACGGGCTGAGGTTTCGCCTTCTATTTCTTGCTCCTGTGAAAAGGACGGGCTGGAGTGTTTAAAATTTAAAAAAAAAATCAAAAATTAGAAATGAATATATATATTGTTCATACACACATTTTTATATAATTTTCAGGGATTAAAAAAATAGGCACTTTTATGACCATTTTCTTGAAAATGACCCGCCCGTTAAAGGATTAAAATGCAGACATATGTTTCAGGATTGCTTGGAATCCCTTTTTCTATGCGATAGTAGAGCTTCTAGATGCAAAAACATCTTTACTTGTGCACAAAGTGCGATTTATTAACCGATGTATAGTATTTGAATTTTTAAGTAAGTTATTCTTTGTCAAAATTTAGTATACACACACGTAGATTAATGAAAGTTTTCATAATGTTTAATTTTTTCATGTTTTCGGCGAGATGGTGTTGTGGTAAGGTACTGGCCTCGTACGCCCAAGTTCGCAGGATCAAACTAGCCTTAAGTCGGTGGATTTTCAAGATGAAGAAAATTGTCCGCCCCAGTGTCGTATGATTATGCGGTGTGGTAAAGATCCCTTAAGTATCTGTTTGGCTTGGATACTTTCGGCTAAATTAAATTCCTAGTGCAGTTTCGCATCATTTAGAGCTCAGGTGAGAATAACTAGGGGTGAAACTGAGCGTCAAAATTCTCGAGTGGTAATGCCATCTGAAGATAGGCGCGCTACTTGAAAGAATAGATGCCGGTTTCCGGGGAATGAGCTGGATCTGCAGAGATTAGTAACCTCACGCAGTCCCATTAGAAAGAAAATAAAATAACATGCAGTAAAAATGCATGGAAATACTTCGTAAAATGAATCTGATCTTCAGTAGATTGTTTGCAAAATAAAGAATAAAATGAAGTCAATATTTGGTATTGCTACCAAACAAATTAGTTAATATTAGATATTTTCTGAGAGTTTATGGATAAAACAACAAATAGCGCAAGTTACAGAAAATAAAAAGAAACAAAATTAATGACGTATGAATGTAAAATGTCCTTCTTATTACAAGCCATTTCGCAAAGCAACTTCGCCTTAAATCACTTCGTATCGGACATTGTTATTAATGCAACAATGGAACTACTGTAAATCGAGGCATGGCGATTCAATTAATAGGCGTAATTACTGAGATTGATGCTGGGAATGGCTTTTCCCGAAGAAATAGGAAATCCAATTTTCTTTAAGAGATTAGTAGGATTGCTCGATTTTAATTTCATTTATCTTTTCAAGCAGACAAATTTGATTGGATGAAAGCAGACATACACGATGTTTTAATCATTTTAATACATAAAAATCTTTCCGGAAAATAACAGATGGGGTGGACAGTTTTTCCCAAAAAAGAACATTGTCCTTTTTTCGTTATTCTGTAATTATTCTAGAACAATAAGAAACGATACTTTGCTAGAATTGTATCCATTCCCATTATTATTCAAAAAATAAAGTAAATCATTGAGTTTTTTTTCCTTCTTTGGTTTTATTTGTTGTAACGAAAACCATTAGGCAACCGATGAAAACAATTCATTACGTGGGTCTTTCTATCAAAGAAAGATACACACGAAAGGAGGGAAAAAATTCTTGAAAGAATGTACTAACTATTATTTTTTATTGCTTCGCCTTAGACTGCTCGTGTTCTGCTTTGTTTGGTTGCTTGTTACTTATGTTGAAAGATTAAGTGCAGAGCATCTGCTATACTCCCAAGAGTTCAAACTTCCACCAATACTTAATGGACAGTTGAAATAAAGCACATTGTTGGAATTGCCTTATCATTTATCATTTGTATCTAATTTAGCTAACTATTTCGGTGGGACTTGTTGTTAGGAAGTTTTGATTTTCCATTTTTTTCTAGCATTGAATCAAAGAATGTAAAGAGTGTCCCTTCAAAACATATACAATTGGGAGTTTTGAGAGTTCGCTGTGTAATTGAAAAACAGCAAATATCAATGAAAAGGGTATATGTTCAAGCCGGCATAGTGGCGTCGTGGTAAGGCGTGGAGCAGGTCATAGGATCGAGTAGGACAGTTTTGGGGGTTTTGAAGATGCAGAAAATCGTCTGCGCAAATGATTATGCGGCATGTTAAAAATCCCTTGAATAGACATTTGGCTTGTACGCTCTAGGCTAAATTCAATTCCTAGCGCAGTTTTACATCAACAGAGTCCGGGTGCTCACCTTTTCAGGGGGAGAAACCAGAGGTCAAAATTTTCATGTGGCGATGGTACCACAGTCATTGTGGTGCCTCTGAAAGAGATGGTACCAATCTGAGGAACGCACTAGATCTTCAATTGACACAAGCCAACATCAGCTCATTAGAAAAATTAAAAAAGGGGTTATATGTCCTTATTTAAGTAAAAATTAGAATTTTCAGAATATGTACGCCTTGCTAAGCAGTACTTCAAAGAGAAAATCTTTAATCTCTTTCGACACGCTTGAACATCTCAAGTGATTGATAATTAATAACAATCAATTTTCGCCCTGTTTCATGCTTAACATGTCTTCTTGATTTCAAATGCTCCCATAAAACAAGTTGCAGAGTCACAAGACCTCGCTGGCTAGTTATGGCGACTATTGCAATAAAGATTCTGAATGGTGAAAAGACTCGAATAAGAACAGTGTTGCAAAACTACGTACAAAAAATGTCCCGCAGATCGCACCTGGCATTTCTGAATTAGTACAGCGAAAATAGGGCAGTGTGAATCCTGTAATGATGATAAAATACTTGCCATTTTTTAGTAATATGGTACTCTTTTATAAATCTTAAACAGGTCCTTCTTTTTGAGACAACAAGTCTTCTTGATAGCACGCTTTTAGAGATATCTTACATTTAACATAACAATCAATTGCATTAATAGGTTCATGAATACTATAACATTTATGAATATTGCTGATAAGTATCACAGTATAACTTGGTTCTTTCGTTTTAAATATTTTTATTGAAAATATAGTTATTCGACTTCCGCTCATAGTTTCAAAAACTTCAAAATTTAAAAATAATTCCTTTATATTAGCTACACGCGAGATTTTTCTATGTAAAGCACAATTTTTACGTTTGTATTTCTCACTGATACTCTAAATCAATCAATATATATATATATATATATATACATGAATAAAATAATAATAATAATAAATATATATATAATACATATACAGTGCGTCAAATAAGTTTTAAGAACCAGAACCCAGGTTGTAGCGACGCCATGAGTGAAAATGCGCCTGCGTCATAACCATCATTCGCTGCCAACATACTGCTATCAAGTTGTGCGCATTTAGTTAAATAGCTGAAAAAAGACGAGCATTCATTGCGCAACTGAATTTTGTGATGTTGATATTTTTCAGACGGTGCAAAGAGCTGTAATTGAATTTAACGCAAAACTTGGTTCAAGTACTTCGGATACGTATCAACGCCTGAAACAATTGAATGGACAAACGTTTTTTGAACGGGAGAGATTTGTTAGAAGATAATCAGCGTAGTAGAATAACAATTTAATCTAAATCTAGGATACCTGAAGTCGAGAAAGTACGAACGTGTATTTCGTGTCAATAGATTTCTGTGTATCACTGAGAATGATGGTAGATTCTTTAAGCATCAACAACGAAACGATTCAACCATCCTGCATGAAGATTTGAGAAAAACAAAAGTGTGTGCCAAATTTATTTCACACAGGTTCCTTTTGTTCGTCAATTTTTGTCAAAAAATAATGTCTGGGTGTTAAACCAGCCACCGTATTCACCAGATTTAGCACCCTGTGACTACTTCTTATTCCCAAAACTTAAAATGAAGCTAAAAAGGAATTATTTTGGGTAAATATTAACCATGTAAGTAGCTTCGACGCATGCTTTGAAGACCATTCCAGAAAGTGATTTACTACAGGCGTTGGATTCACTAATAAATCGCTGTAACAAGTGCATTGAAGCCAAAGGATCCCTTCTATTTTAAATAAAAAACAAAAACAGGACATAATTTCTTGTTTCCATTTCTATTTGTAGACCCAGTCTTAAAATTTATATGACGTACGGTGGATTACATACTCTACATCCAGTTTTTTTGGTCTCAAGATGCAAATATTTTTCTCAATATTTTTGCTTACTCCACTATTAATAAAGAATCGGTAAGAAAGTAAGTAAACATTACTTATTCACTGTTAATATTTACGATTTGCACGTTGTTTAGTTAAATTCGACTATTTCAAGAATTAAATGTTTGTAGTTTCACAGCTTAAAATTGACTAAAATCAAGGACATAAAGTGCCATTAAACAGATGAATAACTTCTTAAACATACCGAGAAATTTATTTACAAGTTATTTACAGTATGTAAAGATTTTTAAGCATACAGAAATATTTCACAAAGTTCACAAAATACCGTAAATCCATCGTCGGTAATCTCGTATTTACTTCCCAAATAAGAATAAAATCAAGCACGAAGTTTACAGCACAATGGATCTGATGGCATGCCCTCGCCAAAGACGAAAACTTAAATGAACTTTTTTTTTTTACTTCTGGCCTTATATAACATCTCGGATCACGTGACATGAATCTTCCAGAAAAATTTAGCAAAAGCTAGGATTTCCTAAGTATAATCGGAAAGTCGCCACGCTTGGCGAGAAACAACCTCGACACACCTAATTTCGTAACAATATAATTTTAAAATGTGCTTTGTATTGAACAATGTTTCCCACAGCATAACTACTGACAAATTATGCATCGACTTTTACCAAAAAGGGCTCAAAATTTTAAACAAAAGCGTTTTAGATTTAAAAAAAGGTAATTAACTAGTACTAACTATCGTCTATACAAAATAATTATTCGATGTAGACTCACATGTCGTTGAACTTTTATATCTTAGAAAATGCCTCACCCGGACTATAAAAACTTCATTTACTAATTTTCTGCACTTTATTAGCTCATTTAAAAGTAACATAACTGTTTTGGGGTCAACATCTGAGATAAACTATAAACAAGTTCATTTTATCCATTACAGACTTTTAACAAGGAAATGTCGTTTTACTCATGACCTTACCCACTATGCCTTGTTGTTCTCCTGTCTCAGGAGACACTTGTTTTAGCCAGAAGCTAGATATGTAGTTTTCTCTCATGTTAATATGCTTGAAGAACATATACCCTTATTAACTATTAGACATTTGATTAATAGCTTACTTTTACTTCAAGATTTCTTTCAAAATATAATTGCAGACCCATGATATTTGAAGAGTTAATGAGACGATATTTCAAGAGGTTTCTTGTTTTAGTTCTAATAGTTTAAGATTCGTTTCGGGTTCAATTAACTTGAGTTATTTAAGCATATGTTCTGATATATTTATTTATTTCGATATTTAAAAAAAATATAGAAAAAAACAACAGTTATACTTTTTATTTACTTTCGGTTTAACAAACATCAGTTTTTTCCGAAGAGTTTAATACACAGTTATTTTAAATACATGTATATATTATAATAAGGGTAATATAGTAATACATTCCAGCAATTTAAATAGACTTAATAAAAATTTTTAAAAAGCCCCTGTTTTATAAATTACGTTGAAATTTGTAAGAAATTGTTCTTGAACGTATATATCTAATAAAAATGCATGTTTTACTCTTACTTATTGGTAAAGATAAACTTCGAATAAAAATAGGCCTTTAAATTTGAAGTTTCCCGTGAAATTTTTGTATTTTTTAGAAGACCTTAATTGTTGTAAAAACGAGCAGAAACAGTATTCAAATCAAGCAACGGAACGTTTTTACCACATGGTTTTTAAACCAGACATGCGTGCTGTGTTAGTCATAATGATTGGTGAGACAAATGTATCCCGTCTAACGGGACACATATACCTGTTCTCTCATTAGTCAAAATTATTCATTCCCTTTACAAAATTTTCCTTAAACATTTAGAGTTCCATTCGTAGCGATTGTCAATTTCTACTTAGAAATATGCTATATCAGAATTCTTAACTTTTACTACTTAATAACTTTACGTTTTATCTATTGTTTAGTTTCTTGTATTGATATTTTCAGTACCTTTGAACGCTTTTATACAACTCAGCAGCTACTTGAAATCCAGTGGTTATTCCTTCCCCCTACGATTTATTGAAGTATTCCAAATAGCGATAGTACAATTATAGATAACAACAGTTTGTTTGATATGTAATGAATAAAAAGTGCAGAATGCCATGGAAAAACTATTTCTGTATCAAAAAAAAAAAAAACATATGTATTACCTAAAGCAGTGACTCCCAAATAACATATTGATGGAATTAAATCTTATTCTTTCAACGATTTTTCACATAAACGATTTAAATTTGAGCTATAGTTTTCAGCAAAGAATCTTTCAAATGAAAATTAAGTTCACTCCATTAAAAAGAGATATTCTGTTCCTCTAAAGAGTTAGAATAGCAAGGAAAAGCAATGATCTGCATATTTTGAATGAGCTTGAACAGTTATTAATGATTCTGTGAAAAATTGTGATACTTTTGAGTGTCACTTCAAAACATTATTTAAGTCTTCTATATAAAATAAGAAAGTCGATAAAATACCATGCTCGCAGAGGAAGCAAGAGATTTATCACAACCAGTTCGTTACACAAATTTAAAAATACTGAGATATTTTAAAGATTTATTATATGTGCATTAAAGTATTCAATCTGTCAAAAAGTTGCTAAAATCATCGCATCAAGATTAATGCAAATATCTAATAAATGCAAAAAAAATTATTTTCTAAGATCTGGTGCAAGTTTTAAAGGTGTTGGAAAAGCCTTTACTTAAGGCTTCTTTGTAACAAATCTTTAGAAAACTCTTCTTGGCCATGCTGAATAACGATGGCAGATCTACTCCACAAATCTGCCGAAACCACCCATTACTGCGATGTGTTCATCCCTTTAAATCCTTCAAATTATTCGAATAAATTTCCACAAGTAGCGGTTACAATCCGCTGAAAGAATCCCACAAGTTTGGAGGAAACTCCTCATCCCTCTCCCTGCTAATAAGAAGGATGGAACTTGGAAGAGGGTGGCTGGGAACACCAGACGACAGTTCCGGAGCGGAGGTATGGATCCAGGTCATGTGATTAATCGAAGGAGGCATCATTATCGAATAACGAGAGGAGATTCTTAGTCCCATCCCCTATTTCCATTCACAGAGCGGAAGACTTTCAACACAAAGGTGAGAAAACTTAGCTTGAAAGGTTGGACGCGTCATTAATTGACAACAGCAGACGAGGAAGAGAAAGAAGACCAGAAATGTCCTTGTCCTCCTCCACTCTCCAGCAGCTCGTTGTTGCTTTTCTTGCCTTGTTTCAACAGATCTGTCAAACTTGCTTTAGAATTCTCCCCCATTCAAAATTTACGGAAAGTATAGCAGATGGAAGTAAAGATTTTTCATCGGTCTCAAAGAATGTCTTTATGGCTAAAAGGGGAATTTTCCGTATCAACATGGATAAATAGTTCTTGACGTGAAGGGCTTTTTATGCTTTTAGAGTTTATGTATTAATGTGTAATAGTCTTCTTGCCTTGACAATCAGATTTTCTGCAGCAATTGAGCTTAGCTAACAATGTAAGCAGGAAGGAAAAACTACTACGATAGGCTTCGCTTAAGGTGCTTTCGTGCCAGACGCAACAGCGACAAAGACTAGAGTTTGCACTGCGTGTCGTTGGTTCTACATAATTTCATGACCACGCCCTCGCGTTGACATATTGGCATTTTCTATAGCGACATTAAAAGGGACTATCCCCCCCTCCCCCAGCCGACAGTGATTGGTTGATTGCGTTATCGAAAGCATACATCACCAGTATTGGTTTGATAGCCACAGCAACAGGCTGTTACGATTTAGACAAAATGTGTCAGTTCCCTTTGGTGAAAGCCAAAGTGCATTCAGACCTTTAAAGGGCATTCATACCAACCGCAACAACGACAAACAACACCGACGAAATCTTTCAGGGAATTTCCTTGGTTCTACATAACATTCTTACGACGCCCTCGTATTGACTGATTTTCCTTTTCTATTGCGTCATTAAAAGTGACTTTCCTTCGGACGATCGTGATTTGTTGATTGCAGCATCCTAAAGGCACGTCATAGCTGTTACTTTGATAAGCATAGAAACAGTTTAATACGACGGAGACAAAATGCCTTCTTTGCTTTTGGTGTGAAAGCGCTATTAGTGTGTGAAAGAGGACTTTCATATTTTGACGATATTAGTACATAATAGAAAGCATTAAATGAATGATGAGAATTATATAAAATTGGTGTGATCTATTTTACTAAAAACGCTCATGGTGTGACTGATGTGTCATCCGCTATGAACATTTTTTGACATAAAAAACTTTATTGATCACATTAAGCACAGGATACTGTGCTAATAATGAATCGGTGTAAACTCAGTTTTAAATTAATTATTTAGGAAGAGGGTTAACCGAAATATTTCCAGATGCAAATAAATTTTATTCGGTTTTCCAAATGGCATGGAATATATAACTTTCATCAACGGCATCTTGGGGAAAAGAACATGCAATATATTTTAATGATCAACATTGTTTCAACAACCACTTTTTTATATTTAATTCATAGTCAGTCAGTCATTCGTATTCTTTCATTGAGTACAGAAAAGAAAGTTTGAGATTTTAAATGCTTTATATTTAAAAATGTCTAGACAATTGTCTAGACATTACAGCATATCCAACTTAGCACCGCATTTATTTATCTAACAATATTATGGTTAGAACACAAAGATTCTTATTTTTGTATTAAATTTGATGGAAATCGAATTTTCTTCTATTTTTTATTGGTCTTAGTAGACACTAAACAACGGCGGAGTAGTGTAGCTCGTCATACAGAGACAGAAACGAAATCAAAAGTAAGGGACCGTTCATAAATTATGTCACGCTTTTTTCCCATATATTTGACACCCCCTCCCCCTTTGTCACAATATGTCACACTTCAGCGGACCCCCCTCCCCCCTTCTCACATGTCACGCTATGTTGCATAATGCACAGGATGTCACACTTCTTGTTACCCCTCCCCTCCCCTTGTCACACTTTGTCACAATTTCACGAACCCCCCTCCCCCCCTCAAAGCGTGACATCATTTATGAATGATCCCTAAGGAGACAAATAGGACCCGAATAAAGTATGCTGTGTTAACCTTTATAACGCAGAGGGAAATAGAGAGGGAATTCCCCATAGAACATACTTCATCGAGAAAAGGAGACGAACAAAAAAACATTTTTAACATCCGAAATTAAATAGCCCTACTTTCTTAAAAGCTATCCTAAGTTACAAACTGTTTTAATATAGCAACAATAGATGCAAATTAAAAATGATAAAATTAATATTTATAAAAGGGTTTTCAAAAAATTATCAAGGAAGCTCGCACAAGCGGTCCTTATTTATCATTAGGGCCGTGAGGCCTGGGCCTAGGGCCCCACTTTGAGGGGGCCCCCTAATTTTGGTTATTAATATTATTATTATTTGTTATTTACATTTTTTTAGAAACGTATTTAAAAATAGCATCTTTCAAAAACAAACTGTTAGTGTTTTGTTGCTTCACAGAAAATGTGTATTATTAAATTTTTAAAACCACAAGGAATTTTCACTTTGGGGGCACCCAAATTTTGGTCTGACAATTTGAAATTTGAAAAACAAAATCGATTTTGCACTTTGGGGGGCCCCAGATTTTATTCAAACATTTTGTAATTTAAAAACAAAATCATTTTGCACGTTGGGGGCTCCCGAATGTTAGTCTGACTCTTTGACATTCGAAAAACAAATTAATTTTTGCACTTTTTTTGCACAAATTAGTTTTTGCACCAGTCACACTCACATTTTGGTGTGACTGGCAATTTTTACAAACACATACTGAATGTTATGTTTAAAAATTTTTGTTGCGTGAGGGGTCCCCAAACATGAGTTGTGCCGAAAGTGATTCAAAAAGTAAATCGGGCCCTGCGCAGAAGTACACTGTAAAAAATTCTAATTCAACCTTTCACGAAAACAATGGGGACAATTTAGCTGCAACCAGCATTTGGTACAGAGTTGAACCATTTTAATGGTGTAGTTTCACATAGTTTCACCATGAACGTGAAACCAGGAACCATTAAAATGGATCAACGTTATTACCAAATGTTGATTGCAGCTAAATTTCACCATTTTTTGGTAAACCGTTGAACAATTTTTTTTTACAGAGTAGCATGTTTTCCTGTATAAACAACAACACATCATAGGCACCAGAAATAATTTGTTTTAAAATAAACGAAATTCGCCAAATAGAGAATTTTACTTGCTCAAATGTAGAGGTAGAGCACCTAAAGCGGGCCTCTTGCCTAAAGCAGACCCCTTTTGCATAAAATTGTGAAAATGTTGAAATACAAATACAAATACAAATACAAATACAAAAGTGACGACCAGCAACAGGCTCAGGGCCCAACTAGGCTGGTCCTAGTTAATTTAGCAGTCCCCAATGAACATCAAGAGCTTTCTTAAAAGTTTTTACCCCACTGCAATTAACAGTCGCTTCCGGTAAACTATTCCAACTGCCCACAACCCTATTGAAGTAGTAGTTTTTCCTAATTTCAAGATTAGCCCGAGATTTGAAAAGTTTAAAACAATGACCTCTGGTTCTACTTTCAGCACATAGCTGTAGTCCATCAACATTTCCCGTTTTAATGAATTTAAACAACTGAATCATGTCCCCTCTGACTCTCCTTTGCTCAAGACTATACATATTGAGCCTTTTAAGCCTAACCTCATAATTTAAGTCTGAAAGACCATTTACCAATCTTGTAGCCCTCCTTTGAATCCTTTCCAATAAGGTAATATCCTTTTTTAGGTACGGAGACCAAAACTGAACAGCATACTCCAAATGAGGTCTTACCAAACTTCTGTATAATGGCAATACAACTTCCCTAGACCTGTTCGAAATAGCCTTATTGATAAACCCAAGCATCCTGTTAGCTTTGTTACTTACTATGCTACACTGCTGACTGGACTTGAAGTCATGACTAATCAATACTCCTAGATCAACAACTGCTTCTTCTTCCCTAATGACAGAACCTTGTAAATAATAGGTTGCATGTTTATTCCCATGACCAAAATGAAGCACTTGACATTTCCCAATATTAAAAGACATACCCCACTTAATTGCCCACCTAGAAATTTGATTCAAATCCTCTTGAAACTGATTGACTTGTTCCTCCGTGTCCACATTTCCCATTATTTTGACATCATCAGCAAAAATATTGATGTTCCCAGAAATACTCTGAGTAATATCATTAATAAAAATAATAAATAATATTGGCCCTAGAACTGAACCTTGTGGAACCCCACTCAAAACATCAATCCACTGAGAATAATTGCCCTTCACTACTACTCTTTGTTTCCTCCCAGTCAGCCAATTTTTAACCCAAATTAAAGTTTTTCCACCAATACCAATATAAGCAAGTTTGCTAAGAAGAGCTTCATGCGGTACTTTATCAAACGCTAGTTATTATGGAAATAAACTGTGTTACACTAACAAGAGGAGATAGGGGGAAGGCCAAATGTCAGGATATGACAAGGTAGTGGAAGCTTGTAGCCTTAAACTTTTAAGCGGTGTTTTTAAAGTTATTCGTTGTGTTTTTTATGTGTCACAATAATTCCTGGTATATGGCGGAAAGGGCTTTTTTTTTTTTGATTCTATACATAAAAAGTAGGCTTAGTGAATTTGTATTTAGTCACCTATTTCTAAGGAGTTAGAGAAATGAAAAAGGATATTATGCAAAAATATTTTTTTTGCTACTAATGTGGAATTTTTCTTTTGTGTCCTTAAAGGGGAGAAACCTTTAAAAACAAACCCCTTCTTCTGTCTCTACAGCGGACCTGAAAGTTTCCTTTTTCATTTTAATATTTTTTTTTGGTACATTTTGTAGTTTTATATTTCATCTCATATTCCGACAACATACATTTTTTTTTTTAATATGAGTTGTTTTACTTAAAAATCCTTTTGCACCGTACTTTCTACACTTGGATAAGTCTTTGAGGGTAGAATTGAGTGCAAAATGAAATGAAATCTTAAAAGTTTACAGTACAAAATAGGGATTCACCTAAGGCACAGATTTTCGTGTCCTTTAAAAATAACAACTTCCAATAATTTACACAAAATAATTAAATTTTTTCCAAGCAGTTTTTTATTTAAGAACTTATAACTAGATAGATTTTGCTTTTTTATATTTTTTCAGATGAATTTTACCATACACCATATGAAAATTATTGAGCGAAAACAAATTCTCGGTCCACTTTTGGCGCACTCCCTTTATCAAACAGAAACGAAGAAAAGATTCAGATCAATTTATCAGAATGAATAAACAAATAAATAAATAATTGATATTTAAATCAAAAGATATGTTGTAGGATTTCCTTACTGCTAGTACTAGTTGTTTCAACATTTGAAAAACAAAATCTAATCATTAACTGCAAAAGTGAACGAACGACAAACGTGAATTTAAAAAAACCTACATCTGCAAACATCGCAAAGCAAGAAAATAAGATATCCAGTACTAATAAAAGAAACTTAATTAACACTTACCTCAAATTTCAGTGTGTTCTCGACCCGTATGTTTCATAAAAAATATTTAATCTTGCTTAATCTAAATCTTGGTTAAACTTGACTGCATAAAAAAATATGTTTCAAAATATTCTGAATTTTATTACATCTTAAACATTGTTTGATCATATTTCACTAAACACTACAACGGAGAAAACACCAAACCATCTTTCAGAAATATATTTAAAAGTGAAGACAGACAGGAAAATATTTGCTTTGACATATTTCAAATACTTCTTAAAGGAAGAGATTAAATTCACATAGATCTATACAACAACCATCATATACAGCAAGAAGTAGTTCAGTAAAAACGAGTATTTTACGGTCGTTTTCTTTTAAAGCACTCTGTTTGAAGTTTGAAGGACCCATTTTACTCATAGCGTAAGTAAACCCACAAACATTTAGCTTCAGGCGACAGACAAAAATGTATGTTCGCATGAAGTCAGGTTTAAATGTTTGCTCAAACACTTAACTCAAGTCGTCTAAAAGCATTAGGGGTTAAAAATGAAAATCCAAAGTATACATAGATCAGATTCTTTTACGACATGGCTTAGAAGAGAATTAAAATATGAAACAAGACCTGTTACTTTAAGATCAACTATAAGTCGGACTAAACATTTTCTTTGCTTTTTTATTTAATCTCTGTTAGACAAATACGTTCTTTCTCTGTTTATTGAGGTTATTCACTTAATGCTGTTAAACACACATACGGACTGTTACTGTCAAAGTCAAAACTTAAATAAATGTTTCTAATTTTGGTTTAAGCTCTTGAAATGAACTACTTTCTAAGAATTATATATAGCTTGTGTGTGTGTTATCCCAAAAGGTATTCAAGTTATTGTTCCTAAAATTAAAAATTATTTTTTTCTTGATGGTTTTTCAAAGATCATGTCTATCAGATTTTAAAAGAGTAACCTGAAAAAAAATTGTGATTTTGTAGATATTGTTTATAAAAAAATGAGGATTAAAAATTTAAGCTTCGAAGAAGAAAAAAAATATATCATGACAAATATTTTGAAAGCAAATTATTTTAAATATAAAGTAAAACCTGTAAAGTTGATTACCTTTGTAAGTTGACCACCTGTCTAAGTTGATAACTTTTGTCAGGAACGGAATTACCCCTATCCTCTACCTTACCCTCTATAAGTTGACCACCTGCCTGAGTTGATCAATCAAGTGCTGCACCGCAAGTGGTCAACCTACACCAGGTTTCACTGTATGTCCTTTACAATTTCATAAAGTCTAATATATAATTTTAAGTGAAGGGATTAATTCTTTAAACAATAATTTAAGAAGGAAATTTTCAAAGAGCTTATCTCGTTTCATATAGTGAGTTAAAAGAACTGAGTGGGTAGGGCATAGCTCTGCCTCTCAAAAGATCTAGAAATAGGACTAGAACATAGATTTTAGTCCCGAATCTGTAGCATTTTGAGCATGCTACCAGGGACGCTCATAACCGAATATATTGGAAAAGGATTTTGACATTTTTTTGGGGGTTTTATTTAATGACAATTGTGATGCTTTTTTTTTAATAGGAAGTATAATAAATAATTAGCATCGTTTTTGTTTTTCCTCTTAACTAAAATTTTTATTACTATCGGGGACATTAAAGCAGCCTTTTTTTTTTTTTTTTTTTGAGTTTGCTCCGCGCCGATTTCTAAATGTGTGCTCCGGCTGCGCTTCGTCCTCCGAACAATTTTCACAGATTGTATTATTTACCACTTGTATTTATGTAGTTTACTTGCTATATGATAAAAATTCAAAAGTAAAAAAAAAATCGGGGCACTGGAGAACAACAAATTTGCTTGCTCCAGCTCTGCTCCAATATTGATTAAAATATCGAAATTCCCCTGTTTTACGCTCCAGTACAAATCCCAGATTATTATTATAATTATATATTTAATACTTGCTCTTTCTAAAGTTTATTGAAAAATAGTTTTTTTTTTCCCCCCACGTACTTCAGATTTCATCATGCTCTTGCTCTTTAAAAATTTAATTCCGAAAAATGTATATTCACAAGTGTTAAACTGCACTTGTTTGATAAATAACCAATGACCATCAGTCATTTAGATTTTAAACACGAAGTCACACTTCTGTCCGTTACTTCGGTCTCGGCGAGTTATCCATTCAAGCGTGACCAAATGTGCAAGCATTCAAGTGAAATGGACACGGATAGCAGAGGGGAAGTTAACTTGTTTTGCAGCGTTCCAGCGCCCATCCATTTGTGGTTTACCTACTTGGTATTCAGTGCTAGCTGCTTTTGCGTCAGAAACTATGACAAATGCTTTGGTGAGAGCCTATTCCATTGTTTCGCAAGGCCCTGACCCCTTGTAAAAACCGTTACACCCAATGAGATACTATAACGTGAGACGTGGTGGATCGTACAAAAATTCTTCCCTTCGGCAAGATGTACGTAATGTCGTAGGAATGACTAGACCAAAGTTGATTTTTCTAGAGTTGATTAAAAAATAATTCCAATTAAGGCAATATTTAAGCAGGTCTAAGCTAAAGTCAAATTGATAACTGGAACGTGGTGGAACCGTAAAAATTATTCCTTTCGGCAAGATGAACGTAATGTCGCAGGAACCGAAGATGATTTCTACAGAGTTAATTAAAGAACATTTCCAGTTCAAGCAAATACAGTGAAACCTGTGTAAGTTGACCAACTGCGGTGCATCACTTTTTGTGGTTAACTTAGACAGGTGGTCAACTTATAGAATGGGAGGTAGAAGGTGAAGGGTTAATTCCGTTCCTGACAAAAGTGGTCAACTTAGACAGGTGGTCAACTTACAAAGGTGGTCCTTTTTACAGGCTTTACTGTATTATATTTCTAAGGTTTAAATGAAGAGCAATTAGATAGCTTGAACGTGGTGGGTAGGTGGATTAAATAAAAAATCTTTTCTTTAGTAAGATAGCCGAAATGTCGTAGAAATGACTAGACCAATTTTCTCTAGAGTTGTTTAAGAATTATTTGCAATTCAAGTAAAATTTTCGAAAGTTTAAATAAGTGCAATTTAATAGTTTGAACGCGGTGAATCGTATAAAAATTCTTCTTCTAGGCAATGTTGTAAGAACGACTAGACCAAGGTTGATTTTTCTGGAATTAATTAAACAACTCAAATTATGACATCAGTTACGCAAGTTTAAGATAAGGACATATTAATCGTTTGCAGGTTGTGGATCCGTAAAAATTCTTCCTTTCTTCAAAATGAACGTAACGTCTTAAGAATGACTACACCAGGGATGATTTATATAGTTAATTGAAAAATATTTATAATTCACGGAAATTTTAGTTAGGTTTAAATTTAGTACAATATGATAGCTTGAACGTGGTGGGATAAATGAAAATTATTTCCTTCAGAAGGATAGACGAAATGTTATAAGAACAGCTAGACCAACTTTCTCTACAGTTCTTTAAGAATTATTTCCAATTCAAGTAAAATTTTCTAAAGTTTAAAGTAAGTGTAATTTGATAGTTTAAACGTGGTGGGGGAAACGTATAACAATCCTGTTAGGCGAAGGTGTACGTAATCTTGTAAAAATAACTAAACCAAAACATACTTCAATCGTCGATTAAATATTTCTTCTTTCGCTAAATTTGTTAAGTTGAAATTGAGCAATATTTGAGAATTTTTAGAGCTTACCATGTAATATTTCCAATTTAAGCGGAAAATTCTAATTTTTAAATTTAAAAAAAAGAAGAGAAATTTGATAATAATAATAAAATTACACGTTAATTTAAAGCACAAATGAGCAATTGCTCAACATTGTTGGAATTCCAACCACTCTTTTGATTTCAATTCTGGTAAAATTATTCAAAAATGTTCTTCCCCTTTAGAGCTTGACTTTTGGGAAGCTTATCATATTAACAGGAATAGTTCTAATTTGGTTAATGATTCTTCCTCAACTCCTTATTTTTCACAGGTCTGGCATAAATTTCTTTAATTTGTTGTTCTTTCTAGGTTTTCTTGTTGTTTTCCTTTTTTGTGTCTATTTTTCTCCTTCCTCCCCTCCCTCCCCTCCCCCTCCTTTACATGTGTACTTTGTTTTGCATTTTGTTTTGGTTTCTGTACTTATTTTTCTTTCAATTTTATTCTTTGTATTTTATTTTATTATTTTTGCAATTTTTATTCATGCTGTCGTCTTTTTTGCTTTATTTTTATTGATATTCCTTTTTACTTCCTGTACTTTCAACTGGATTCTTTTGTTGCTCTCTTATTGGTGTCTTCCTGCTACTTCTACTTCCACTTCACTCTGCCTTTATTCTCATTGGTTTACAGATAATTCTTAGGCTATATAAGCTTTGTTTTTGTTGTTCTGTCTGCTTCATTTGGATTTTTTGCATCTAGAAGCTCCTTGTCGCATTGAAAAAGGGATTCCAAGCAATCCCGAAACATATGTCTGCATTTTATTGCTCATTTGTGCTTTAAATTGCATTTTATTGCTCATTTGTGCTTTAAATTAACGTGTAATTTTATTATTATTGTTTACTTGCACAAAGTTAAATTATTTTTATTTTTAGAAATTTGATAGTTGGAATATGGAAATATTTTTTGTTTGTTTTTCTTTTATTATTTTGCATGATTCACAATAAATTTCATATCACTAAAACGACCAATTGTAGCTCAATCGTGTTGCGATTAATAACTTGGTTCTAGTGCCGACGCTGAAGTTGCTCTCTCTCTCTCTCTTTCTCTTTTTAATTAACTAAGTTATTTTTGTAACTCCAAGAAGTAAAACATCTCTTCCGGGTTTTTTCTTTCTTTTTTCCTTTTATCATTCCCATTATTATTATCATAAACTCACAATTATATAATTTTTGCTTTGTTTTCCCTCCCTTCTTTGTGTTTTTTAACTGACTTTTCTTTTTTAATAAAACATTTATCTCACTTTTGTATCGTCGTTTTTCTTTCTACCTTTTTCTTGCCTTATCAATGGATCCTCCTTCCCCCGGCTACATAACATTTTGAGGTGCCATATAACCAATGCAATTGTCCTTTACTGGTAGTACACTCTCTGAAATACTAATGTTTCGAATGTACTCCATTTTATTTGATTAAAGCAAGCGCCATGCGTTGCAAAATGGGTAAACTCACACTAGATTTACACAAATGTAAAATATTCTTCACGATCATGTTGAATGTAGTATAAACTGTACTATTTCCCTTCGCTAGAGCATAATTCCATGCTAAAGTATACCAAAGGGAAATTTTGAGAACTTTGGAGAACCAAAACTTTGGCAGGATGTCCTTTCTTTTATAAACATACACCTTTATCGCCTACTTTCTGGTAAAAGTAAAAAATAAATAAATAAATAAAGTATGAAAGAAGGCTTAATGTATCGTAAAACTATCGTTAAAAACAAAGAAAAGTGAGTTAGGTTTTATTATTTCCATAATACTTTTCATTTGTAGTGTCAGTCTCGGATGGAAGTAGCCAAGGGTAAGTTGTATGAGTTAAACCTACAATATATGTGCAAAAAAGAAAATATTGACAAGACATAAAAAATATATATTCATATATACCTATTAATTTTGTTTTCTTAAACACTCTTCAGAGGATGAATACAATTTTTGTTGGAAAAAAATGATAACTGTCATTATACAAGCAAAGTTAATTATTTTATTACCAAATTCCAACTAAAAGCAATAGGTTGCAGATTCAAATCAGTTATACCGCTCTAGATTTAAAAGAAAATTGTAATGGTTTTCATTTGTAATGTGAGACACGTGAGGAATTAGCCAAAAGTGAGTTGTATCAGTTAAAGATGCTATAAATGTGCAATCAAGGAGAAAAAAGACAACTATTACCAACGGGAAAAAAAATAAATAAATGAATAAAAATAAAAAGGTAAAAAAAAATTAAAAAGCCGAAACAAAACTTTGTCTTGTTGAAAATGCTGCAGAGGCTAAATTTAAAATTTTTTTATCGCAAAAATAATGAGGAAATAAATGAGTACTTTTTTACAGATGCAAATTAATTCTATAACAAACTGGGTGGCAGGGCTCATTTCTTTAAATAATGTGAACAAGGAGAGTTTTTTTTTTTTTTTTTTGAAACTCCCTTTTTAAAATTCTGAACACGGGCCTGACTCATAACCAAAACGCTGCCCAAGCGCATAACCGTAATCCCCTCCTTCAGAGTCATTTTAACTGAGTGATGCCACTCGCATAACTGTAATATCACGTTTTAATCTGCTCCAAGTTACTTCGGAGAACGTGATCTTACATTCATAGGCGCTCAAAGGGTTAAAATTCAATACTGGGCAACTATCTTATGAAGCCGTACAATATTTATTAATATTAGTAATGCCTCCTAGCGTAAAAGCATTCAGAAACTGCTACCCCAAAATAAAGTTCGCTTTATTTACTCAACTGATTGGAACCTCATATCAAATTTCAGTTCAATTCCTACACAAACATTCAACTGAGTTTCAAATGATTCCAGAAATCATTGTGCAGCATTCGGAGTGAACATTTATGCATGAGATGAAAATCCTCCGTAAAAGTGCATTGGATTCTATCTGAAGCAGCCGAACGCCGTTTTGCGCAGAAATGTGTTAAGGCGAAAGATATACTTGAATCGGTCTTTAACGCGGGGATGAATCGGAAATGAAGATATGTTAAGTCCCGTTAATTTAAGTCTTGAAAGTTTGTAGCCAGTAAATGTTCAGCTTACACAAAATATTCCTTAGGAATAAATATTATAAGCGTGATTGAAATCTTAACCCTGTGTATGAGACTGCAGGCAACAAATACCGTTCGACCGCTGTTTTTGTAATTTTCTTTATAAATGAAATTTTAAAATCCTGAAATGCGTGTTTTATTTTACTTTATTTATTTTATTCATTTACTTTTATTATCTCAAATCCAAAATGTGAAATAAATTCGAGTTTGTCAGTGATAGATGGTTAATTTATAACACTTTGTACTATGTATTAGATCTTATACTTTTAATAAATAAATGTATTTTGAGATTTAAAAAGAAACTGTGTTAGAGATTCACTTAAAATGATAAAAATGAAGAAAAATTGTGTGATAAACTTAATATTTTGCATTATTATGTATTGTTTTGTGTATAAAATGGTATTGTTTTAACAACTAAGCTCTTAAAACATTTCTTTAGATTACATTGAAATAAAAAATCAGCAAAGACAAGTAATTGTATTCTACAATGGATAGGGAGTTGCGAAAATCTTTCGGTTGCCACCCTCAGATGCAAAAGTTTGATATTATATCACTGCATGTAGATGTCCTTTAAATTTTAGATGATAAACCTTGTTTCTGATAGTTCTTGAAACGATTCGTTCGTTACAAGTAGTATGTTTTAGTTTTTTTAAACAATGCGATTGTAAATAGCTAACTTCAGAAAAAATATTTTCCTCTGTTCACTTAGCCTGATCACTCAAAAAGCTATAAAAGTTTTATGTGCGTTTGTTCTCCATGGTCAAAGTTAATTTAGTACAAAGTTATTTAGTAATGTTTCAAAAAGATTCAAGTATTCGAATTCAAAGAAATTTATTTGACTTTCTTTTATATAATATTAAAACAGATGAACTGCAACCTTTTACTTCAGACCATGGAACTTTTTTTTCGTCTTATAATATGTAGCTGCTTTCTCTTTGAGGATTTAAAAACTCGTATCAAAAATAGCAATTAGTGCTGGCACTCTTTCAACTGAATAATAAAAGTTCGAACTGACTATTATTAAAATCAAGCGAACCTGGCCGTAAGTACTTGTCCTACAAAATGACATTCAAAATAATAACCGTACTATCTAAGATTTCAAAATTTGCTATCAAGAAACCGATTGGCGCTGGAACTCATCCAATGAATAATAAAAGTTCGAACTAACTATTATTAAACCGTAGGAGCTAGCACGATTTATCGGCAATTTTCAACTTTAATTTTTTCCCAATACGTAAATAAAAGCTATAATCCCAAATATACGTCAGGTCAGTACCCTTAAAACCCAAAATCCAGGCTCAAATTTTAATAATTAATTCTAAAATAACACTTCGGGTCTCTAACACTCAGAACGCGTGCTCGCGGATTAAAATAAAGTGGACCTGGCCATGAGTACATTGAGTACATAATGCCCCTAGATAAAAATGTCTCCTCTATTTTGAGCATATAATAGCAGCCAACCTCAAAATTCCTCAAATAAAATTTACATTAAGACACACAATATCTTCAAATCATCTGTGGAACGTATTGGAACAACATAAAAACTAGTTTATTACTTTATAGAGCATAATTACGTTAAAATCTTACAGAAATAACTTTTAAGACTCTTAAATGAATATTTTTACCCTTTAATGTTACACAGATAATATCAAAATCACAAACAACAAATCAACGAAATATAACTTACTAATATGTATTAAACAAATGCAAATTGAATCTGTCTTCCAAATGCTTAACAACACAGACACAATCTTTTCTTTCCAGAACAAATGACAGTACTGTTTGCTTCCCATTCAACAATACCTAGAGCATAAACAGCGCATATAAATTAGGATAACTATACATACGTAAATTACCGATCAGAGCTATTAAGGACAGTTTATCTATATTATTCTTGGGTGGTTTGTTCCCGAGAAAAATACCGCTGAGCAAATTTAATGATTGTCTAGGCAGCTGTTAGTGATGTCTTCAGCCTTTGAAAGACGATCTTGGTACTTATCGTTCCTTTATTGATGAGGAAGAGTTCGGTCTCTAGTTTTCATACATTTAAACAAAGAGGGAAATCGTTAAATGAACCAAGAAAATAATTAGTGTTACGGATGCTTTATTAACTGAAGTGAGTTAGACAAATTATCGTGTAATTAAACTAGTTCTAAGCCCAATGCGTTATTTCTGTAAATTATATCTTCATTTTTTAAAAACGTGTTTTTGCAATTTTTACTATTTAGATTTGATTAAATAGGAGTTCCTTTTATTGCACAATATTTAACCTTCGTTCAAGCTAAAAAAAAAAAATAAAAAAAAACCTAAAAACTCAGTGGCGCGTCAGCCCGTTTGGGGCCACGGCCTACTGTGCCCATCTTAGTTTTCGAGACCGTGGGCCCTGGGGGGGCAGAAGCAGAAGTTCCGGTCAAGTGGTCGGCTTGACGCGGAATCCCTAGCGTTTAGTTCCCAAGCATGCATGGTCCTCATTTGATCGACCCTACTGCAGGGATGAAAGGCTGAGTCGACCCTGCCCAGCTCGAGAATCGAAGAACGGACCTGTGGCATGGTAGCACGGATCAAGCACCTTCGTTCAAGCACTGTTCACTAAAAAATGTTGTTTTTATTACAGAGCTTTGGTACATAATAATAAATCCGAATATCAAGCCATATTTAAAACTCTTCCCCTTCATCCATCTTTATGTTGAAATAATCATTAATCCGAACCCCCGTAATACGAACATCCACTAATTCGAATGCTGCGAGCGGGAGGAGCTCCTCATTCTCTACACGCATCGGCTTAAACCCCGCACCATCATTTTGGTAGATGCTTGAGCAAATGTAACACAGGAAAATCTTACTAAAGCTTGGAATAAGCTATGGCCGACTGAATCTGTCAACAGTGAAATCGAAAATAAATGTACCGGTAGTGAAGAACATGAAGAATCTGCGATCGCCAAAAAAATGGTTATATTCGCCAGAATATTCCTCGGTTTCTGCAGTGACGTGACTGATGCAACAGATTGAATCAACAGTGACAATAATGAGCCAGGATGTCACTTTTATAGCAACGATGAGGTTCTTTTCACCGTCACCGAGAAAAACGAATTTGAACACAGCAGTGATGAAGAAGATACTTTTGATTCAGGACTATTATATGCTGATGCAATTGCTGTATTACAGTCGGCTTTGAACTGGTATGAAAAGCAATCCGAATGTTGCTTATCGCAAATTTATGGTCTTGAAACCAATTCGAGAGTTAGCATCCAGAAAACGGACTTTTAATGACTTTTTTAATTTTGAAACTTTGACTAATTAGCACATTATGCATTGTAGTACAGTACCGTACCGTATTTAATGTTTATTTATGTATTTTTTCTACTGTAATGCTGTTTATTAACAATTTAATAAATTATATTTTGCACTACAAAGCATTTCTCCCTTTTCTGTAAACTTATGATCTATTTTAGCCACGTTCTAGCTGTTGCTATGTACAATACATGTGAAAGCGCTGTAATAGGTGCTGTAATCCGAACTATTAAACTCCCCAAAGTCCCAAATAGTTTGAATTAATGAGGTTCTACTGCGTATATAAAATATAAGCATATGGATGTATCCCCTCATAGGGCATGGCTTTGTATGATTAATCATAAAGCCTAAATACCAGGCTATTATTTGCGTTTTATTTTGAGCCTTTCATCTGCCAGTTTTTTCTTTTTTCTTTCTGTTCTTCATATATGTGGGTCATTCTCACAAAACACGAAACATTTCAATGTTAGAACATTTTCTCAAAACAGGGAGATAAAAAATATCTGCGTTTTGCCTGTTGTGTGAGAGTGACCCATATATCAAATTTAGTGCAGCTGCTTTGAAGTTTAACCAAACCATATTTGAACAAGATCGGTCAAAATCTTCCTTCATATTGTAATGCTATTGATGTGTTTAAAAACAACGATTGATAATGTTTGTTGTTTTCGTTAAATGAAACAGAAAATGGTAGATTTCAGAAATTAAATAAAAAAAAGTAAATAATTTGCTGCCATTTAAAATTAGTGAAAGTATTGTCAATTTAAAAAAAAAACAGTAGTGAATATGCATTTTTTATTATTTTTATCTATTTATTTTTTAAGATGGAAATTGCGCTACTCCGTTCATATAATTAAGCCATTTTTTTAACTATTACTTCGAGAATGAAACTAAATATTGACAAATCCACGGTTGCTTCGTTCAAACTTGTAATGAAAATTGTAAAACGCTAATTTACTAACTAATAATTCAATTAATGATCAATCAACATTAAACCCTTACAGATAGCTCAGAAACATGCAATAAAACAAAAAAAAAAATACAAATTAAACAGCCAAGTTCAGGTATGCAGCTTCTTTGTTCCAAATCAAAATCTTACGTACACGATTGATTTTAAGACTCTACTAAGTGCTGGCATCAAATAAGGAATCTGATGAACTTCCGTGACTTTCTTGTCAAAGACATGAAATTCTAATGCTCATAATAAATAGCAAGTACATTTTGCTCATGAAAGCACCTTTTCAGGCCGTCTCTTTACTTACATTAACTTCTCATACTTGCTCAGAAACTTTCTATTAAGCTTTTAAATGTAAGTGCACGCTTGGAATGTGAATTAAAAGTTAAAAATAGAAGATGTCTTATGTCTTGGAAGTGCAGAATAATAAATTTTGTTCAGAAATGATGTTCCGAATTATGATGAATATATTGATGGGAAAAGGTTGTTTATTTTATGTACTTTAGAAATAAAAGAAACATTCCTTTGAATTGTATGCAGTATCTACTCATGGTATATAGTCACATATTAATATGCAAATATATAAATTTAGAAACCTTTTTTCGAAACGTGCAATCTGATGTTGTATTTTTAAGAAAAGAAATGCCAACCAACAGACGATTGCTGTTTTTAATGTAAAAATATACAGACTATAAACTATTAGTTGTATGACTGTAAACTATAATTAAACTAGTAATAAACTTGACTTTTTACTATCAGTGCAAATATAACTTTTTCGACTTTTAAACATGATATTTCACTTAGTATATATTAAAATATTAAATATTCTTCTACACATTCCTTGGAAGTAAGAAAAATAAGAAAGGTTTAATACAGCGGTTCCCAATCTTTTTTCCGCGTACCACCATTTCTCTTGCAAACCATTTTGCGTACCACTACTAATATAATTTTATTATATAGAATAGAACACTAATAGACTATAGATAGATTTTTTTGCCTGCACGCGCACCACCTAGAGAGGCTTCGCGTACCAAAAGTGGTACGCATACCACAGTTTGGGAAACGCTCGTTTAAGACACAAGTTAGCCATTTAGTACAGTCAGACCTAGATATTAGGTCACCCCTCGGGACTTTACGAATATGACCTTATAAGCGGGGTAACCTTATAGCCGATCCATACATATTTGATATTCAATCAGCTGGGATTTTAGAAAAGTGACCTTATATGCAGGTAACCTTACACCGAGGTCTGACTAAAAATATATTTTCTCTTTTCTCATTCTCTACACTGTAAAAAATTCTAGTTCAACCTTTCACCAAAAACATGGTGAAAATGGTGAAATTTAGCTGCAACCAACATTTTGCATAAAAGTTGAACCATTATAATGATTCCTTGTTTCCCATATATGGTGAGACTAGGTGACAGTTCACCATTATAATGGTTCAACTTTTATCCAAAATGTTGGTTTGCAGCTAAATTTCACCATTTTCACCATGTTTTTGGTGAAAGGTTGAACTAGAATTTTTCAGTGTACTTTTGACTTCATACAACTAATCCTTATTTTAAAACAAAATACAAATTTTTTAACAGTTTGTATTTTTGTACAAAGAATACACCGATAAAACCAATTAATTTTGTTACATTATAGCACCTTTTTTGGTTTATCTTTTGTTCTGTTAACCAGCTATTTGCTTAATTTTTTTACCACAAATATTCCTAAATAAAGCATATTTTTTTATTGCATTAATTAAAGTCATAACTTGGTATGAAAGGAAAATGAAAGAATTTTTCAAATATTTCATAAATAATGAATTTAAGCATTTTTTTATTTTATAACTTTGAAACACAAATGCCCCTGAATGAGTCTCTTTCATTCTATTAAAAATACGTTCAACTCAAAGCAAGAAAGGCAGAAATTTCAATACCCGTACGCTGTACGGGCAAATCGGTTGGGACCAACTTTGGGTAGCCCGTACGCGGTACGGGCAAACCAGTTAAGGGGTTAGTTAATAACAGCTACTTTTGCATACATTATTTGGTGCTACGTACTAAGGCACAACAAAAAACCTTTTCGTGCAGTCATATCATAGTGTTTTGGTTCTACTTGGTGGAATTTTAGTAGTACATACCAAAGAGCTTTTTTTTAATTTATTTATTTTCTTTTTTAAAAAATTCTTTGACATTTTTTCTATAATTTTAATTAAATTTTACCTCCTAAATTAAAAAAAAAAATATTTAATTAAAATGTTTCTCGAGTTTTGTAAAAGAAATGATATATTTTCGTATCAGTAATGTATTTCATATTATTAGATCAGATTTTTAAGATTCAGATTGAAAACTTAAAATTGAAAATCAATTAATCATCGATCAAAATTAAGTTTTATAATCTTTGTAAAATCGATTAACAATGCAGAGTTTTAATAAAGCTAAAAAAGCCTTTTAAAATCTGCATTGTATCTGCTAAGAAATTTTAGCTTTTAAAGTGACGAAAATATCTTGCAATTATTATGCGAAATTCAGTATTTTCGGTATACACCGAAGACAATAACTTTAGGTCGACTAACTAGTTCATCTGCCTGAAGATTAGGTTTATATGCAACAAACACGGGAGTTAGATGGTCAGTAACATTTTCACTTGAATTTTTAATAATTTTATTTCATTTATTTATTTATGTATTTTTCATTGAAAAATAGTGAAATAGTTCTTGCTGTTTAATCTTTACGCATTTAAAGAAAAATTTTAAACATAATCGCCAGCCTTTACAGAACAAAGTATATAACTTATTAAGTTCTAAATGATAATTTGTGAATTAACGAATATAGAAATTGATTTTGACAAAATTAAGTTTCGTCTAATTTAATTAAAAACTAGCTTCCAAAATGAGAGAAATATGTTTTAAACATTCATTTAAAATGGAATAGCTTCTTTTTTTCCCCCGGTTACGGATAAGTACATAATTATTCATTTTTTCAAGACCTCCAAATATTTTTAAAATCGTGTTTCTAATTTATTTTCTTAATTATATTATTCAAATTAGCAAAATAATCTTTACTTTTGAAACATAAAGATAAGCGCTGAGAACTCAGCGGAAATGTTTAACGAAGTCCTTATAAATCACATCTGTTAAGAAGTATAGAAAATACTAGTCATTACAATCAAACTGTCATTTTCATTACTGTCTAATTATAACCTGGAGCAAATATTTAATCACGTAGCTATAGTCTAATGATATGTTTGAGGGAGAAATGATAACATATTACTGTCGGTTATGTGATATTTCGGTGCAGAATTCAGTATTTATGTTTTCTGCCTAAAGAGGACTTTTTGATATTCTGATTGCTATTCTGATATTTCGAGTAAGTTGAATAGAGGTAAAGGAATAATAAGGGATTTAATATGACCAACATACCTAATTGATAAACATGGTGATTTTAAGGAAATAGACAATTAAATAGCTACTCTCTAAAAGAATAAGTCTTATTTTTATTCATTTACAAAACTAATTTATTCCTGAAATCAACCATTTCTTTCCTTGACTATTTTGAAATCATTTTTTTTAATTTAAAAAAAATATTCATTCTAAAAATTTGCGATGTTTGATTATAAGGACTACTTCACTTTTGTAGTAATAACATTTGGATATTTATAGCAAGGATTTTGTCTCAGTTAATTTTCAATTAATTTCTTTAGTTGATTTACTATACCTGAAAAAGAGACAGTTGAAAGACGACTAATTCTTTTGTTTCTGCTATTTTATACCCCTAATTTTGGAATAAAGCAAACATTTTCGCGTCTTCCCACAACAACAAAAAAAGCTTTTTCTTTCCATTGAAAAGCTGTTCAAAGCAGTTCTAAAAATACGTCAACTTTAATTTATGATATTGGTAAATTAACCCTAATTTAACTCGGATTAATAGTTTTGAGTAAGAAAAGCAGAGTTTACGAAAATTCACTTCATTATTGTTTACAACGAATTTAAAATTTAAATTAATAATGTTTGGTGAATTCTCACAGTATTGAGTTCAGCTTGTCTGTTGTTATGAATTTTATTACGTATTGTATGTGAGAGTTGAATTGAAGTTTGCGATCATAGACGGACACTAAAAGCGGATGAAAAAGGGTTGTTCCCTTTAGTACAAGAGTTGAAATACGTGTGAATTAAACGAGTCTACTTTCACATGAAACTTTTTGAGGATAATTTTAAATGAATCACATGAATAAATGACTGTGTGAAAAAATACATAATAAATGAGTGAATGCAGAAATAAATAAATGAGTAAATGAGTGTATGATCGAATGCGTGAATGAGTAAATGAGTGAAAGAGTAACTTAATATACGAGTGAATGCAGAAATAAATAATTGAGTAAATGAATGACTAAATGAATGAAAGAATAAAAGAAAAAATGAATATATAAATGAATGACAGAATGAGTGCGTAAAAGAAATAGGGAAAAAAACTACCAGTAAAAACCGAAACTGAGTTTCCGTATGCAAAATGAAAAGCTTTGTTCATAATATAACCTTTTACTTCTTCTCTTTGGCAATGATTAAAAATTTGAGCTTTATTTTATCATTTTTTTTTTCCGGTGGAAAAAAACGTTTGGATACTTTATACGTTTGACTTAACAATAAGAACCCTGTAATAGTATTTGATAAAACTGTTTTTGGTTTTTATTCATTTATATTTCGTATTAACTAATATGTTTTCTATACTGGAAAAAATATTTGTTAAAATTCAGTTCTGCGTCTTCCTACTGAAGAATTCTTTTTGATTCCAAGAGTTCCCCGATTAAAATGTTAATAATTACATAGGCAATTACTGAAATATAATGCCCAAAAGTGTGGGAGAATTAATTTGATAGTATTTATGGTAGCAAGTCTTATTTTTATTTTTTAGCAAAATGGATTTATTATGTTACGTATGATAAATTATTTTCAAAAATGCTTTCATACTTCTTAATTTACATTTAAGCCCTAATTCTTTTGCATTTTAATTATTTCATTAAGACAAGTACTCGTCGTATCCAACAATTAGAGGCATCCAAAATAAGCAAAATATGTTCAGAAGAATTTACCTTAATAAATCATGTCTATTAAGAGTCAGAAATTGCTGCTCATTACAATCAAGCAGTGATTTTTGCCGCAGTTTAATTACAACCCAGGAAAAGTTTCAGTCACGTAGCTACTGCCATAATGATCTCATTGAGGGAGAAATGATAAATAAGATATTGTGCGTTATGCATTACGTTTGCATGTAAATAAAATATTTATGACTTACGTAAAATAATGACTTTTCGATGTCTGCCTTGCTATTCTGATAACCGCCTGTAATTGTACAGTGAAGAGCACGCCTTGTGAATAATTAAGCACTAATGTAATTATTAATTCAGAATGCAAAGCTTTTATATTTCTAAATGCATGAAAAACGATAATTGGTGCTCTATTGTACATACTCTTTTTGAAACTATGTGATTCTACTGTGATTAATAAATACGATTCAAATGCAATCATCATAAATGTCTAATTCTATGTTAAATAAAAGATATACGTGATTCTAAACAAATTTAGAGGGGTTTTTTTTTTCTTCCCCTTTTTTTACAATATGATGGACAAAAAAATTTTTCAATAATTTATTGAATATTTTCTTCACTATTAAATATTTATTTGGTAGTTAGGTAATATGCCTCAACCTTTGTGCTGGTTAAAATATCTTTTGAAGTCTTCTTTTCATGACAAAATTTGTCTCATTAGAGTTAAATTAAAATAATAAGCAAGATAATTTTATGTTTTTTGTATGAACAAAAAAAAAGATTCTCTATTGCCTATTTTTTTTTTAAAGAAAAGTGAATTCCTTATATTTGGATTAATAAACAAAATCACAATTCCCTGATGGTGGATGTTTGTCATTTTTTAATTTGAACATAGACATTAATCACTAAAAAAGCCGAACTTTGACGCATTAATTGCCAATGACTGTAAATGTTTTAGTTTGAACTTAATGAAATATTGCTAGAGCATCCCTGAATTTAGTCACATTGTATATAAAAATGGTGGTTGTTTGGGTTTAAGCCTATCTACTCAACGTACGCTGAACCAGAGCCCCCTCTACTAAATGCCCTCCGACAGCGCTTTAAATCCATACAAATTTTGGCCGCAACTTTTTATATAGAGGGTGCTAGTTCCCTACTCATAATACTGCTTTTATAAGTAGATACATATGGCAAAGATTAATGAACTGAGTGTTTAAATTGCATAAACTATTTGATTTTAAACATATCAGCAAACAAAATCTTCCAAAAAGCCAATTATGACTTGTTATTTAATGAATTTATTGAAGACAGACCAATACGGGATCATTCATAAATGATGTCACGCTTCGAGGGGGGAGGGGGGGTTAACGAAATTGTGACAAAGTGTGACAAGGGGAGGGGAGAGGGTAACAAGAAGTGTGACATCATGTATTATACAATATAGCGTGACACGTGACAAAGGGGGGGAGGGGGGTCCGTTGAAGTGTGACATATTATGACAAAGGGGGTGGGAGGGGGTCAAACATACGGAAAAAAAGCGTGACATCATTTATAAACGGCCCCTACGTTATTCTTACGTTCTCATATAAAATATTTTTCTAGTGATTCCAATTATAAAATATTGGAATCCTTATTTTTTGACTTTGCAGGTTATTATATTAAAAAAATTAATAATCTTCTCTTGGAATTAGTTCTTTAATTCATACTATATAATCTTTTAGGTAAAAATTTACTTTCGGGTGCCCGTTCGCAAAATTAGCGATTTTTGATTGGCGCCATTCCTGTTTGCAGTTTTGCAACACCGCTAAGCTTGGCGATCAACCGCGACCAGAACTTGGCGAAAATCAATGGTAATAGGCTGCCATTTAGGTACATTTGAGAATGTGTACTAAATTTAAATTAAATTGAACTAATTACCGTTGCGGTGTAGAAGCGGGTACCCCTTAGTTTGGCGTTATATTTTGGCGATAATATTTTATTTCTGGTTAGGCAGCGGACATCTTACTAATCACATCTTGGCGTCAAAAAAAAAATCACCAAAAAATCAAGTGGTACCACCCGATTGCAAACTTTTATCCTAATTACTGAAAAATTGAAATTCTTAACGTATTTTTATTCTTGAATAAAAGCATTTATGATATATCCACTCTAAAGTAGGAAATAGTAGCACTGTTTCCATCAATTAAATTAGCCAAGAAATAAAGAGTGGCATAAAGTTAAAATGTTTATTTGAATCTGTACAACCTCATATTTTTGAATTTTGTATAAACAATTAAGAAACATGAACGTTTCTAACATACGGAAACGAAACATGATGTGTGATATCGAAAATAAAGCATGTAAAAGAATAAAACGGCAGCGATTTGAAAAAAATAAACATTTAAAGTTTCATAAAACACATTGAAGTAAAAAAAAATAATAATTACCTTGTCTAGACAAAGCTGTTATCCACTTTGTTCGTAGTCCTTCGTCGGAAGGGAATTCATGAAAACTTATTTTTCAGATTTTGAATCTGAAGAGAAATACGGCACAACGCAATGTACCATAATTTTGATTAAAATCTAACTAGTTTCTTAAAAAAAATTTTAATTTGAAAAAACAGGTTATCTGCACCACCTAGCGGAGAACTTTTCACGGCCGTTTTTTCTCTCATATCGGAAGGCATTTAGTATAGGGGACTCTGGCTGAACTTTGCATGCAAAAGTACAAATGCTTGTCAAAAAATGGTCTTTGTTCAGTCAAGGCTGAACTTGATCCAGTTAGTTAACTGTTACGGATCAGTTAACTAACTGGATCAAGTTCAGCCTTGGTTCAGCTCTAATCTGAAACACGAAACCTTGTACAGCGCAGCTCAATTTAACCATATGTTTTGTCAACGTTGACAGATATTTTAATTTGACTGAAATGATTCCGTATTAGAGCATCTCAGTATCTCTTAACTTAAAAACATCAACTTTACCTTGGTGTGTTAACAAAGACTGCAGATGTTTTGTTTTGAAGGTAGTGAAACATTGCTAGAACATCCAAATTTGGTCACTTTTTTTTTTCTAATTGGTGGTAGATACTGTAATTTGAGCGTAGTGACTCAGTACTAGTCATTCAATTTAACCATTTTTGCCAACAGAGGTTGATAAATTAATTTGAAGGAAGTGACCCAGTTTCAAAATAAGTCAGCTTGTTTAAATTTAAGCTCAACTAAATAATTTAAACATTAAAAATGTCTAGCTTAATCACATAGAAAATGTTTTTATGTAACTATTGTAAAATTGTGCAAGAACATCCAAACTGGACCACTTTCTTTAGTTTGAGGTCATGATTTAACAACAGAACGGCGATATTTATTATTTTTTTATCAATGGTAAAAAATCATTTCTACCGATGTCATTCGAGTTTTTTCTAAGTGCAATGACAAAACCCTCTAGGGCAATTCAATTTATACGTATGTTGGTAAGCTTCTAAATTTAAACCTAGTGACACAGTACTATAGTAGCTGAGCACTACTACTTTTTCCAATGATGGCGTACCTTTTAGTTTGAACATAGTTATTACGAAGCCAACTTTACCGTATTTATGTATGGTCTCATAGTAGAACATTTAGTTTGAATGTAATGAATAGTTTAAATCTGCTGATGTAAGTTCTTGAAATTTCACTTTCATTTTATTTTTCTCGAACGATAATAAAAAACTAACGCCTAAAACAGGTTTTAGAGAGAAAAGAATTTAAAATGTATTGTATTTATTATCATTCATAGATTATTTTGTAATGTAACGCAGTGAATAATACTAAGTAAGTCACTTTTACATTACGTAATAATTGTCCACGGTACATGTCAATTTTAACGGCCACCAAAATGCTCCAAGAAAAAATTCGCCAAAAAAATATTCAAGTCCATAAGCATTATGTACATATGCAAAGAGCCAAAAATTGAAATCGCCAAACTGATGAAATTTTTCTTGGCACTTTTTTGGTCACCGTTAAAATGGACAAGTACATGGTCGACAATATCTTATTGAAGCATTATACCAAGAAAAAACGATCAAATCCATGCGCTCAAATTGCACTGTATTCTACTAAAAGGATTCATTCTATGCCACAATATTACAGTTACCTAAGAATTCATTCTTCAGCCACAATTTGGATTCGGCTTATGATCAGTTTCTTTTACCGAATAAGTAACTCGTATCCGTTCAAGCATTTAATGAAATAGCTTTTTTGAGCCCATTAGTGCACAGTTATTCATATGAATACTCATATCCTGGACCTAAACACAACTGGCTCATTCATTACCAAAAACAAATTTCTAAATACATTCGATACATTCATGGAAATGAGCTCAAGTTTATGATCATCGATTACACCAGCTCCTTTAACATAAAGTATTCAAGAATCCAGTCACTGAATGGTAATAAACTCTGCACGTTTCAGGATTCGAACAGTTTCCTAATAAAATTGTAGTTATTTGTTCGCAGCTTGAGGTACTGAAAGGGATTTTTCTGTAAAATTATTTCTTGAAGGTCATTGATGTTCGTTAAATTTGCATGCTCCACGCGGCCATTTTCTTTTTGACAATTTGTCCTAAACTTCTGGTATAATCTATCTTCACATCACACGGGGCTCTTATATTATGTTATGTCAATGTAGTTTCTCGTGATTAAAACTTTGAATAACTTTTCACAAAATGTTGCAAATATTATATCCACAAGTAATAATTACTATTACTCATCAACGCAGGGTGTAGTTTTGTGCATCTGAATGTTACATAAAGAACACCTAAATTTACTGCGTTATTTAGAGCAAGCTAGCCCTTATTACTCTCATACAAATTCATTCTAATTAATTAAATTCGTAACTGTACAGCAATTTTAGAGAAGAAAATAAACGAAGTATGTACCATCTTTTTTGAGGAGGTAGTATGAAATTACAACGGAATTGGAATGCTGTGTGCTCACGTGGAATTGGAGTCGGAGTAGAATTGATTTAGGGGCATTGGAGTTGGAGTGGACCTTATTTAGGGTAGAGGAGTTAGAGCCGCTTAAGAATGTGCCGAATCTTCATTACGTCCCTAATATATATTTGTACAGGAGTCGGAGTTTTAAAATTCCAGGAGTCTTAGTCGAGAATCTGACTTTTAAAATTTCTGCAGTCGGAGCTGGAGTTCTAAACTTCCAGGAGTCGGAATTGGAGTCGGTCCTTTTCCCAACTGATACCGCAGCCCTGGTTATAGAGTAACATAGTATGACCGAATTTAATTGTTTTATTGACTTTCCTGTACACTTGTAATCATATCTCCAAAGAAATATTTTCTTGTCGTTTCACGTATCAGCATGCGTCTTCACAAATTTAGTCTTTATTGTTCTTCACGAAATCTATACTCAACTAAAACACATCTCCTACGAAGCATATTTTAATACCAATAGTTTCTAGCTTGGACAATTTTACATTTCCTAATACAAAAAAAAAAAAGGTTATCATGAAAATACAAACAATAAATTGAAAGTTCTAATGGCTTGTTTCTGCTACCGCCATCTTTCAATAAACTTACTTTTTGCATACAATCCCAGCAATCGGCATTTTACAACTAATAAACATAGACAGAGACATACGTGACAGGAATTTATTTTCCATGCGTTTCAAGACTGTTTTTTGATTCCACGAAATATAAATATATAAATAATAATAAATGAGGCATTTGTTATAGAAGCAATACCACTCCCCCTGGTAGAATTTTCATTTTTTTTCTTTCAATTCCCTTTCAAACTTTCCCCGTCACCGTGGAAAAAAAAAGACCGAAGCCATTAAACATTTATCTTCCAGCACTTCTACTTCGAGAAAGAAGTTGCTTTTCAATTCTGCCGCATGCATTCTGCAAACATTTGCATAAATTTTGCTCCTGGCTTAACATCCCCCTTAAAGAGAAACAAAAACTTTTTGATCCATCCCTACAGTTGTTGGTCTTTTTTCTTTTTGAAACTTAAATTAAAATACATATTTCCTTTTTAGGGAAGCGGAAATCTATATTGAAAATACTAAGAATAAATTAAGACAACAGCAAAAAAAAAAAAAAAAAAAGCTCTGATTTGGAAATAGTTACACGTTTGTGCCGCAATTTACCCATATATAAAATATGAATGTTATTTTTCCCAAATATCACTTATGCATGACTTGAAATTATAATTTCGGACAAGATTGCGGGAAAGACAAATACTATGCTTGGTATGTGAGTAAAAGCGACAACTTTTCTAATTACTGAAATGCATATATTTATTACAGTTTCCCCAATGTCCTATCAAATCTTACCTCGATAGAAAGGATTCAAATTTCAAATACATATCAGTTTTGCTTCAGCAAACTTTCAAAGAGTAAAACGATTCAGTGAATGGGCATGTTGCTGAGTGAAAATGGTAATATTTTCCAAAAGGCTAGTTACTATTCTAATCCACTAGGATAAACTTCTATGAAGAGAAAACAATCTATAATCTGCAAAAGAAATAATTCCGTCGCTGAGTGAAGTTGCATTTATGCCTATTTTTAAAGAACGCTGCTGAACTTGTAATGATGACCTTGATTTGAACTGGATTTTTAAGGCTCCAGTACATAACTTACATCATGTTTTCAATTTATTCTTTCTGTGTATTCGTAAAAATTATATTTTCCTATAAGGATAATTTATTTACCTTTTAACACAAAAAATAATACAAAGCACCTATGAAACAAATATTGTCATCAGTTAGTGAAGAAGCTTTAATAAAACAAGTTTCTAATAATACAGTTTCATTTATTGTTATAATTTTAATTAAAATGTTCCATTATTTAACCATGCTTTGTCCATTTGTTCCCGCTAAAACTTTTGTGAACAGCGACATATTTTTGAAGTACGATTCCTGCTATGCTGTTGAGCGATGTTGAAAATTCAGTTTTACAGAGATTGCCTATAAGAATCTCGCCAATCGTTAATGAAGTTTCTATGAGAGGCTCCCAAAATACCATCAATATTCTGCAGCGTATATAGAATTTCGCACCTCAATTTGAGATCAAAGTTAGCGATATATCGCCAAGTTGTTGTCAAATGACCTCTGAAAGTCTATGTCCGCCGTTAATGTCCACCGCTCTGGCTATTACGGCACCAAGAGTTAAACTAAAAGTTTCTTTTTTCCAAATTGTTTCTTGGGGAGCTCAAAGGTTATCCAAAACTGCTATATGACATCATGCTCGTTAAAACATGTTACCATTGGAAAGAGTTCTTTCAAGTGAAATCCTCAAGGTTTCCTATTCCCCACACAAATTCAAGGTGTTACGTTGTGATGCTGAAGATTAAATTTTGTTCTGCAATATTTGTAATCCCAAATGCCACTCATGACGCCATAATGAGTATGCTATCATATTGAAAGCTGCTGTGTTGAGCATTATAACGAATCCTTAACTTCACTCTGACGAGTTACATTATAAATATATGTATGTATTCACACACATATATTGGTAATGTAGTAACAAATTGCATAAATTGTGCCACATATTAATTTCGTTAGCATTATTTCAATAAAGAGTCTTAAGGAATTAAAAAAACATGCTAAAAGGTAAACCACTTCTTCGTGACACCTCAATTGCTTTTACATAAAAGTACCTCATCCAAATATCATTAAGAAGACGTTTACAAGAAAAATTTGTTCTATGCAAGAATCCCAATGAACAATAAGCTAATGGCTTTTCGCGGGCATTTTATTAGCTACTCGGAAGTCACGTGCATGAGCACGGAAATTAATTTCCCGCCTTTTTATTAGAATTTGCTTATGGGGTGATAAATATTTTCCTCTCCCTTTACGTGACCCAGAAAAAGGGAGTCCCTCCTATTTCCCTTACTCCTCCAAAAAGCAACAAAAACCGAATGGCGCGTCGTCTTGAAACCATATATCACCAACGTCCTAGACAACAAACTCACGCTATCTTTTAAAAACGGATTCAAAACAGAAAGTTAATTGAGTTAACAGAGACGTAGTTCATTAACTTTCTGCTGCTTATTTATGGTCATTTTCGCGTGACTTTGAGTAGCATAAATCTTCTGCCGGCAATTTGCATTAAAACTACAAGAGCGATAACAATTTTTGCATTTATTATTTGTTTATTTATTTCCTTTTTAGGTCTGGGATTTGTTATTTTTAGTATGTGAAACATGTTTTTGTCTGCAGGTAACCAGGTGAATATATTTTCGAAAAAGGATTCGGTTTACTTACATCATCCGACTACGTTTGAAGAACGTTTTCTGAAAATTGACAAAATATTTCATGTTTCTAGATTTTTCTTATTTATTTGAAGTATTACTCATTTGAAATAAAATAAATACATGATTAAATCTACATAAAATTTTTAAAAAAATTAAAAAACAAGAAATTTTAATAAAATTTAAAAAAATAATTAAGTGCTCCAATTTTTGGGGAAAAACATCTACTGGAACATTTTTGTATGATTTTTATTTCTTAAGTAGTAGACTTCTGGTAAAAAGTTGTGATTCTGCAAAACCACATTTAATGAATTTTTGTGATATTTTACCAATCTAAAGATAAATTTGAGCATAAAACCATAAAAACTTGTTCAAATCAGACGTCTTTAAGTTATTCACTAATAAATACTATAAAAAGATTTTTACTGACTTCGTTCAATCATTTAAAAAAATGCTAAGAAATGATTTCTGAAGCATAAACTTTACATCGAAAATATGGTTCTAAGAAAGTGCGGAAAGAAGTTTTAACCAAAAAAAAGCTTAATACAAACTTAAAAATATGATTTTTTAAAAAAAGGCAAATAAATAAATAGATGTCAAATAAATAAATATATAAAGCATGCAATATTTTTGTCAATTTTTAAAAATTTCGTTCGGTGAAACTTTAGTTACACCAAAACATTAATAGAATGATACCTTGATAAATTATTTGTAATTACAACACTAAAACTGAGCATGGATTTTATGTTTGCCTGACCAAATAGCTCAATTCAGCGCGTGTATACATATTTTTTTTACGATTAGTGACTACAATTACAGTATAAAAACTGAGTTTTTTCATATCAAGTGCCTCCAAAATATTTAGTAAACTTAAATACAGTTGTGAATATCCGCATTTTTCTTTATTCATATGCATTTTTTAATTTGGTTTATTTATTTATTTAATATTGGGTATTGTAATTATTAATAATATCATTACTTATACCTTCAATCAATACCGCAGTCAGAATGCCATACTGAACTAAATAAATGAATGACTAAATGAGTGAATGAATTAAGAAGTAATTTAATGAATGAGCGAGCAAAAAAAAATTATATTTTTTTATTTAAAATTAAAATTGATTTTCCGTTTACTTAACGTTGACGAAAAATATAAACTGGTTGAATGATTCAAATGAAAGCGCTTTATTTTTCGAACAAAATGAAAAGCTGTGGATGACTTTTATACACAAATTATTATTGAGATGAAATTTTTTCGCTCTTAATTTTTAATATTAACCTTTTCCTTTCTCTTTGACGACGATTAAAAATAAGAATGGTTTTTATTCATTCATTTTTCCTACTATTTTTGGGGGGGAGAAGGCGAACTAAAATGATTGCAGATTATGTATACACATGTTTGGCTTAATATTAAGAGTCCTTGTATAGTATTTTATAAGGACTGTTTTATCATTTTTTATTCAACCATTTTATCTATTTAGATGTGTGTTTTAAAACAGCAAAGAATTGAGAATTCGTGTTGAAATGCCGCTCTACTCTTTCGTACATAATACTACAATTCCATTTAGCTTTAACATTTCTCCGATTAAAACAATGACAGTTAGAAAGGAAATTACTGAAATATAATGCCCATGAATGAGTGAGAATGAATTAGATGTCGTTCATATAACATTTTTTTTTTTTTTTTTTTGTAAATTTCTAATGCACTGCATGTGGCTGCTACCAATTGCAGACCTAGTGCTTTCCCTAGTGATTTGTAACATCTCTTTCAGCGGCACCACAATGAGTGTGGTGCCATCGCCGCATAAGAATTTTGACTTCCAGTTTCCCCACCTGAAAGGGTGAGCACCCAGACTCTGTTGACGTGAAATTGCACTAGGAATTTAATTTTAAAATTGCACTAGGAAATTAATTTAGCCGAGTGCATACAAGCCAAATGTCTACTCAATGGATCTTTTACACGCCGCATAACCATACGACAGACGATTTTCTGTATTTTGAAAATTCACCGACATTCGCTTGATCCTCTGACCTGGAGCGTACGAGTCCCCCGCGCCTTACCACGACGCCACCATGCCGGGATAACAGGAAATATTGATCTTTTTTAAAAATGATTTATTATGTTTTGACGTTATGTGTATAAGACTGGTATAGCTCCAGACCGAATTTTTTTTTGGCTTCCACATTTTGCCAAAACTCCTTCGATTTATGTACGAGTATATGGTACTTTAAGTTATTCGCAAGATGTAAGAATGCAAAATTAAGCATAAATATCTATACGCATAAAATTTCTTTTATAAGAATTAAAAATAGCAGTTTGTTCTTTTTACTTCTTGTGGAAAGTTCGCCTAAAAAAGTTATAAGGCTAATATGTCTCTTTTACAAACATCAAAATGCTGGAGATCGGCCGATTTTCATCAAGCATTAGTCAATCGTATTATGCGTCGTTCGTCATGCAATAACCACTTCTCTGAGTCCTGAAATTAGTCAATGTTGGCATTTGGGTGTGTTCGAGTATAATTAACTGCGGAACACAAGATCGCAGTCACAAAGCTGTCATTTAGATTCAAGGGTTAATAATGGAACTAAGGTTACTACACGAATCTTGAAGGTACGAGAGCATATTCTCTGTGATGTATGGACTGCTTCAAATCAAGAACGGGACGGATTTGCACAAGTTTCAAGAGACGAGAGGAGAAAAACTAAAGGTATGTTCATTTCTACATCTGAATTGATATCATCATTGTTTTAAAATAGCTGATTTCTGAAACATTTTTTCAGAAATTGAGATAAATTTCTTTAAATGCATTAAATACTTTAGGGGGAAAATGGTAAATAAATTTGGATCTAAAAGTACAATGCAACGAAAAATGAAATTTAATATATGAGAATGGTGCAATGAAATAATTTAAATGTAAGTATGATACATTGCATAAAATCTTATTTTATTTCTGCATCAGAGATATTGACCTGATTGCATTTTTATAATCGACGGCATGATAAATACTTACAAAAAGCATTTGATAAATATTGAATATATATATATATTGAACAATGTATCTCTTGTCACTTTTCTGCTTAAGAAATATATTTTATTCGTGAAAAGCAACTTTGAAGAAAATTAAATTACTCCCTAATAAAATTTGAAAAAAAAAAAAAATTTCCCCTACTTATGAAAGTAAACTAAAGAAGGAAAAACCTGGATCGTAGCGATGGTTCATCGCAATAAAAGTTAATTTATAAAAGAGTGAGACGATATTGGTAACCGTTGCTCTGATTGTACGTCTTAAATGAGTATGATAATGATAAATCTAGAGCCAGTTTTAAACTGGCTCTAGATTTACCAAAAATACTCTGGAACTGAAATAAATATTACACAGTAAACATTTTAGTTCAACCTTTCACCAAAAACATGGAAAAAATGGTAAAATTTAGCTGCAGCTAACATTTAGTACTACAGTTGAACCTTTAACCAGTTTCACACTCATGCTGAAACTAGGTGAAACTACACCATTAAAATGGTTCAACTTAATAGAAAACGTCGGTTGTAGCTAAATTGCACCATTTTTGCCATCTTTTTGGTGTAAGGTTAATCTAGAATTTTTTAGTGTATACGTAAGTTTATTAGTTTTTTTAATTTATTACAGTTTATTAGTACATACGAATTCTACGAAAACGAATTCATTTGCGTCTGAAAATTTGTTTGGGATAAACTAATAAATTACTCCCAAGCAAAATTTTATAGAGGAATAAAGAAGTAGCGTCTAATCTCCAAACGAAGTGTATTGGAAATTGAAAGTTACAGGGAAAAAACTTCTTCATTTAACCACCAGATTCGAAAACTGAATTCATGATTCAAAAACTGGTTTAACGGGGAATATTTTAAACGATCAAAGTGTTTTGGAATTGTAAAAAATATCCAAAATAAGAAGTTTACATAATATTTGAAACTTTCATTCTTAAAGTACGAACATCGAATCTGGAAAAAATATATATATTTACATATTGCCAAAATTACTTCCGTAATCAAAAATTTAACGAAATCCCTTTCTTATTGCTTAGGAGTTGTTTCTGAAACGCTTTTTCTCAGGAAAAAAATCTTCAAAATTGCCTTACTTTAATTAGAACTCTTGAAGAAAATTAGGTTTTTATATCAGATTCTCTTAAGAAACCTATGGAGGTTATGAGGATGGGAAAGGAATTTCTAAATTAACTCATTAGTAAGGCGTGATGTATCCCTTGCGCTTGCTTCGCCTTTTGATTTGCTTAAATTTACTTTCTTTTTTCGCTTGCCCCTTTTCAAAATCAAAAATTATGTCTCTTTATTAAGTTAGCTTTCTACATTATTAAATGAAGCAATCTTGAGAAAAATTCTTTCAAGGAGCCATTTTTCTTATAATGAGATGTCATGTATAGCCAATAAGAATATGTGTTTTTTGTCACTGGTTTTTGTTTTATAAGTGCCATTTTCTCCATCTTCTTTTACAAGAGAAATTCGGTTTTTCTATTGCCAAAGGTTTTCAAGAAAAGCGCTCAGAAGTTCAAGAAAATGTTAGAGAGTTAACATTTAACCTTTATACGTCACTGGGACCATATATGACCCCAACGCGGTTTCGATTCGCGAGTTAATATATCTTGTTACCAACCATTAGTTTTTGATGACATTTTGAGCCTTTTACTCTTTTAGCTTTTCACATAAAATAATGCTATGAGTTTGTTTATTTTAAGCATTCTTGAATTTGCAATTTGTACACACAAGACCTCTTGGATCACCAGTGAATGAAACAATATCTTGCTTTCTACCGCACCCACCTTTTTAACAGCTGGTCAATCGGCATTCTAAATAGCCAATAGCCTTTCCGTATCGTATTTTTCGCGTTTAATGGAAGCCCTTAGGGCGTTTTTTACTCTAAAATACGATCTTATTTTATTTGTGCCACTTCAATTTTGGTTTTGCCGATCTGTTATCTATAAGCACATAATTTTGACAGGTATTTCTTTTTGTATAATTTTACGTTTGTTCATGTGAGCAACTATTGATTATGAAAAGAGCTACGAGGAAAAAAAAACTTTTCTTAAGTGAGAAAGAAACATTTGAATTATTAAAGAAGAATCTGGTAATAGGGAAGTAACTTTTCTAAGTTTTTTTTCCATCGACATCTGTTATACTATTGAATAGTGAATCAACTTAAAACTCATATACAAGAGGTGACAATAATCAATTATTTACGTCAAGCAAGGTTTGCCTAATTATGTGCTTTCAAAAGGTGAAAAAATTGAATGACGGGCCACTCCATGCGCAGGACCTGGACAAACTTTGTTGTCAAATATCATAAAACTAAGGAACTAACATGACTTGCAATATCAAGAGCATTGCATGCAAAATCTACTTGTATTTTCCACACACCATTGAAAATATATTATAGACATGTGACAGATTGTTCCTGTTAGACACAATTGAGTTTTAGTCCTCATAGCTCTGGTGAGGGATGAGGCTCAAGGGCCATGAGTTTCCTGAGGGTCATAGCAACTTTCTTTCTCTATTTTTTCCTGTGGCCCCTTAGATTTTATTTTGTCCTGTTGAGAAACCCAGATTTAATTGATACTTGATTTTTATTAATTAAATACGTTTATAACAAACAAGTACATTTCGGTTCATTTGCAGCTCAATTGAAGCAAAATTCTAAAACTCATTTCCATGACAATGGTATGAAAACATATCGCCGAAAAACAATTTTAAGTAAAAAAATAAATAAATAAAATGGAAATAAAACTCCAAACATTTGTATGAGATTTTATTTCAAACACATCAACGAAAATAAAAAAGAAAAGTCAAGGATAAAATTAAAAGCTGAAACGCTTAACATAAAAGATATCTTTTGCTATTATTTTCTTATAACTTTTGTTCGAAATCGAAGTAAGAGCATAAATAGCAACTCCAGGGAATATCCAAATTAACTGCCTAGCCTGCACGCTCAAACAATGGCAAATCTCTTGCGTCATTTTAATTTTCGAAAATAGGCCTAATAAGATTACCATAACAATGCTCTCAGAAGTACACAACAGCAAAGGCAAAAATTAGCAAACAAAAGGACATTGGAAAACAAAATGCAAGCTATACCCTATCAATTTTGCATAGCTTCGTAACAAATCTTTAGAGATTTGCAAAAAGATTTTTTTTTTCGTGGAAGAAAAACTAATTGTAAGAACTGTTGCCACTAGCTTCCGTATAATTGTGCTTACAAAAGCATGGAGAGCACCGTGATTTTTCATTTTGTATTCCCAAGTTGATTCGAGTATTCGTGAAAAACATCGCCTCGGAGTGTGAGGAGACAAAAGAAATGCTCTCTCCCTCCCTTCTATTGTTCGAATGGAAACTCTTGCTACAGGGATTAAAAAACAACGCTTATATTGACGCTTTGGTTTCGGATTCCTTCGCAAATTTATCTTCCGATTTTTTTTATTAGTCTTTCATGTTTTGACATTATTAAATAAATGAAAAACAAATTGAAATTCGTGTAATTGTGAGCTTTGGGAATTCCTCTGTCATTTAGGATCTGTTGCTTTTTTTTTTTTTTTTTTTCAATGGAAGAAGTTTTGCGGAGTTTAAATTCTAGATCTCACACAGGGAATTAAAGAGAGCTTTAAAAATAAGTCTTATTTCGTTTATTGAATTCCACGTAGCGAGGATTTTTTTCTGTCTTTGTTCTGGTTTTTGAAATACAGTATCTATTTTTTTTTTTCCTTGTTAAAAGGATTAAGAACAAACTTGCGTGTATTTTTTAGGCTGATCTTTTCTCGTCATATTTGTGTAAATTTAAAAATTGCATCAACTATCGCTCTGCCAGCTTAAATATCAATAAGCAATTGTTTGAACTAGAAAAGTAATATCTAAAGTTTTCCACTCAATACACGACAAGTTAACTTCTTAGCGTAGGAAATAAATCTTGCGGTGGATTACCATTTACTTATTGTTGGTTTCAAAGTTTCAAAATGAATTCTAGAAATCATTGCTACTCGGAAAACTTTTATAATACCGCCATCGCAATACACAGTGTCTCGAAGGGTTTTTTAGACTAGCTTTATAAAATAAAATAAAAACTAGTATTTTTTTAAAAGTATTTTTATTAAAAATAAGCTCCTTCGGCTTCAATACATTTGTTACAGTGGTTTAACAACGATCCGAATGCCTGTTCTAGCTCACATTATGGGACTGACTCCAAAGCTCGCGTCGAAGCTGTTTGTAGAGTGTCAATATCATCAAAGTTAAAAAAAAAAAGTAAACAAATGAACTGAGGTTTTGGCAGTGGATCAGCTGATAGTTAAGGAGTTTTACGAATGCTCGATAACACACGTAGCGCCACTGTAAACTTAGTTCTAGCTGTAGTCTTAAATATTTTTTGACACACTGTGTACCAACAGCTTCGACGCGAGCTTTGGAGGCAGTCCCACAATGTGAGCTGGAACAGGCACTCGGATCATTGTCAAACCGCTGTAACAAATGTACTGAAGCCGAAATAGCTTATTTTGAATAAAAATACTTAAAAAATATAAGTACTAGTTTTTATTTTATTTTATAAACCTAGTCTTAAAAATTCTTTGAACACTGTGTATGTTATGTTACTTCAAAAGATCATTATCAATGTATTGTTTAACTTTCTTGTCTTTTGAACATATCTCTAGACTTTATAGAAAACACAGTACACATCAAGCAATAAGCTATCAAGAAACATAAGTACAGCAAAAAATAATTCATTATTCTTTAAAATATTCTCTCTCGGATGATGTGCAATGATTCCCTCTTTCAGTCCACTTTTCAATGTAAGCAAATATTTTCTCGAAAAATCTTGCATAGCCGAAATGCCGTCAGCAACTTCTCTATTTTTTCTGCGATGGAGCTTCTCCTTCAACTCGATGCCAACATCCAGAAATATCAGACTGGAACCAATGACCAAGTGCCAATTCTCTTGAAGCCAGCGCAGATTATATTAATGTTCTTTACCCTCTCAGGTCTTCTACACTGTTAGAAATTTTATCCTGAAATTACGGTTAAATAGCCGCCAGCAGTCTGTCCATCAAATTCACCGTTAAATTTACGGTTTGGAACATTTTTGTATCTTTACGGGACCTAAACCATTTCCAATCAGCTTGGTTAAAAAACCGTAAATACAAACATTTACGGTTTCATAACCATTTATAAATGGTTTCAACACTGTATATGAAATTTTTTACGGTTTTTGAACCATTTCGAGGCGCAGAAACCGAAAAGTGCGGGAATCGAACCCAGGGTGTATGGTGTACCAACCTTGCGCTCTAACCATTCGGCCATCCCAACCACTCAAAGCGGCCGTTTATTTATCAATAAATCTTCTTTTCCAAAAGGCAAACTGCATTAAAATTGAGATTTCAGTTTTTGATTGGATCCAAAGTCATTTTTGGTCTAAATTTACTGTATATTGGCGAAAATAATTTTATTTGCTGCAAAAATTCAAACACAAACAAGCTTCAGCAGCTCAAATTATGGGTTCGCTCATTCGCAAACAGTACGGGAATCCGATGACTCCAATTTTTGGTTTACGTCTATTTAGTAACCACTGCTTATGCCACTTTTTTTCTTCTTTTTTATATATGCATGCAGATTTGAAATGATAAATCTTTATTCATATTTTAACAACAACGACCGGTAAGGTTCCACAGCCAAGATGGACGCCCGGCTAATGTAAAATACAGCTAGTTAAACCTTCTTTAGAAGTAACAGAGAATAAACGATTTTTTTCTCAAGCAGCGGTTTGAGTACCATCGTTTTAATGGTTATTCGACTATTGTAATTAAATATGGTTAAATAACAATAAAATAAATGGGTATATTACTATTTTCTTACGGAAATTTTTAATTGTGTAGGACTGAGATCCGAATCTGCTGTCTAACGTCTGTTGAAATTCTTTATGCCTCTTTAGCCTACTTTCCCGTGAAAGTTTTTGAAAAAAAATAAAATATGAAAGAAGGCCTAATGTGAAAATATCTTTTAAATTAAGAAAAGTCATAGATAAATGAAGTAATTAAATAAAGATTGTAAAATAAAAATTTTGGAAGTAGGGTTTTGAGATGGGGAAAATATGTGTCTGTCGATCTCTCTGCCAATAAAAAAGGAATTATCTGATTATTATTTTTTTTTTTTGCACTCAAACGATTTTGGCGAAGACATCTCATTTCCATATGTTATTTTTTGATTTGGACATTTTTTCGTTTAATTTTTAACATTTCAAACATTAGCGCCTATGCGTAAAATTAAAGCAAATTATCTGGAAATAAGATCCAAAACATTGTATGAGCTTAATAGAAGAAACTCCTGGAGGGAAATATTTTTTGATTTGATCAATTTTGTTTCAATTATGAAAAGCTCAAAAAAAAAATTTATCATTGGCACCTACGTGGAAATTTGAATCCTATATAAATTATAATCCAACAGACGGATTTGCTTTTAACGAACTTTATCGGGGGGAGTATATGACACAGAGCAGATACGAAGTCCATCAAGAACTAAACGAGCCTATTTTCTCATGAAAAGTTTTGATCTAGATTTTTAAGGATATTTCTGAATGAATGCATGAATGAATGAATGATTGAATGAATACGTATTAACCGAAAAAAAAAAGGTGTTAGAATTTGAAGTAATACAAAACTAATAGTAAACGAGAAAGAGAGAGATAGATAGATCAAATAAATTTGCTGTTGGTGTATTCAGAAAAGTAGTACGGAGCTCCTGTTTATTCTGAGAAAGTTGTTTATAAGCAGTTTTCTAAAAAAACATTTTTTTGTAAACGTACGCAATTTTTAATTATTTGTTTAAGTGCTCAAGTTTTCATGCGCATTAACAGAACTGGATTGACAATATAACATAAAATCAAGGGTGTTGTTCAACCGGTTTAACCCCACCATCCGTCTTCTTGGTCGTGTCCCAAGTTAAGGAGCCCCTAAAATTCTAAAACTGGGTTCAACATTTTACAGCGACAATTCAGTTTCAGTTATGAATTTCTCTAACGTCAACTTTTTTATTAGCATTGTATTTGAACAAAATATCGAAATTATTCTGAGTAATTCATCTCTTGGAGGTAAACTTCCATTCCTGCGTCGATTACTATATCAATGACTCAATGTGTTGAGTGGCATTTTGTTGATTTTTCCTGAAACAATTTTCTGCTCTCAGTTCACATACAAATTAAATCTTTTTGAATATATAAATTGTGAACTTTTCGTATTGTGTACAAAACCTTAAAAATTCAAAATCTTTTGTTTCTTTTAAAGAGTAAGATAGTTGCTATACAATTCTCTGTTATAGTAAAGGGCGTCACTTACCATATGTGTGCACCAAACCATCGATCTACATTTTATTCCTTACGTATTTTGTTTTCGACAAGAAAAAAATTAGCTAATTTGGCAAAAAGGTTCGACTCCTTTAAGGGGGGAAATACGTGTAAAATGACGTATTAAGAGCAATTTTCATGAATTTTTTTAACCTATAAATATATTTTATTGAGATTTTGAGGTTATTTTATAGATATATTGAAGAACATTTACTGAATTTTCAAAAAATTTTCTTGAAGAATCCCGGAGTTATCGGCTACTGCACACTGTAAGTCGCCACCCGGGTTGGCAGTTTGCGTACATCCTGGGGGTCACAATTTTATCGAAAATCAATTTTTTTTTTAATCTACTTTTTTTTAAAACTGTCTCTTCCAGTTGAACTAAAATCATCACAAAAAAATTCAAAATTTCTATTTTTTTTTTTTTTTTTTTAGAATGAGAAAATTAAGTACGATTTTTAAGCTTTTTTTTTTTTTTTTTTTGTTTTTTGTTTTTTTTTTTTGTTCTTTTTTTACAATAAAAAATTAAAAATAAAAATAAAGATATTTTTATGATTCTAGTTCAACTAAAGCGTGTATATATAAAAAATGTGTGCTGAATTTGATAAGGATTGATCAAAAACTCTGCGAGATAGAGTATACAAAAATTCGAAAAAAGTAGTTTTGTGAAAAACGCGTTTGAAAAAGAAGAGCAGTACTGAAGGTAAATTTAAGGCGGTAATGAATCATTTTTTTATACTTATAGATACTAATACTTTTAGAAATTTCTATCCAAGGTCTCAATTGTTAAAGGAAATAAAAAGACATCCTGCTACCGTTATCTAATACCTTCAGATCTAAAACCCTTCAAGTCATTCATGAGGGGACTACCTGCTCAAATGCTCCAAAAGGGTCGCTCGCTCAAATGCTTATAACTTTTAAACGACTTATAATTTTGCTTTGAAATTTTCAGGGTATATTATTGAATAGTTGTAAAATCGATTTATTAAAAAAAAAAAATAATTTTTCGAGACCTTTACACGTAATTTCCCCCTTTAATGAGGAATGGGGTGAGAGAATGCCATATTAGAGTGTACTTTTGTTAAAATAATTAAAAGCATTTAATTAATACTTACGAATTGCTTAGGGACCGCTCAGAAATCGTGTCACACTTTTTTTCTGTCACATTTCACGCTATATTACATTATCATATGTACTTGCAGTTCAGAAACAAATCACAGCGTTATAGATCCCATTTCCAATTTTATTTTCGAACTTTTAATGACATTTGTGTGATAATGATTACATGTGTACCTAATTTGTATAAAATGAGGTTAAGGTTTACAACACAAAAGATAATTAGCATAGAGCAGTAAAATATATTAATTATTCGAATTCGGAAAAAATGATCCACGCAATTTTATATTAAAAAATGTAAATTCCTAACAAAATTTCCTTTTAAACTTTTAACTAGAAACAAATTTACTCCTTAAACAGCATTGGTGTTTACGATGCAAAATGATCAATGAAACTTTAAAAACAAATTACGAAAACTTTAAAAATCAATTTAATTTACTGATTTTAAATGTTTTTATAAAAACCAAAATGCGTAATGTCACTCTTCTTATTACCCTCTCCGCTTCCCTTGTCTCAAACTGTCACAACTTCTCAAACCCCCCTCACCCCTTCGAAGCGTGACATCATTCATGAATGACTCCGTAGTAGAAATCTGTTCGTAATTATTGCAATATTATGACATGATTTCAATTTTTTCCCTTTAAAATAATTCTAACTGTTGCACTAAATATGGCGTACTTTGTAAAATATTTCTAGCAACATTTTTACATAATTAAATCTTGCACAAAATTTTAAACTATATTCGAAAACGAGACACATAAAGGGTGTGATGTAAATCTTAATAAATAAACGCTAATAATACTTAGTTCGTATGAAAAAGTTTACTTGTGTTCAATTTTCATTTTCTTCAGAAAAAAATTCTGATGTTTCTTTCTCATAAATTTCATAATAAGCGAGACTTTCTTTGTTTCAAAATTTATTAATAATTTAGGAAGTTCTGAATTATTTTTTAACCTAATGAATTGTTTAAGGACTAACTCAATGGTAACGCACTCGCATGTCAACGCATTCATGTGAACTAAGCATGTTCTACAAAAAGTGTATTTTTAAAATACTTATTTTAGAGTAGAAGTATGAAAATAGCAACCGTAAATTTGAATAGAATACAAAAAATACTCTTCTTTTAATAACGTTTTGTACTCCAGCTTTTCGATTCCAATAAAAGCTCCTAAAATTATTTCTGTCTCCAAATTTAAGTGCAACATTTCAAAGAACAGCTAAATTAACTACTTAGATATCGCATACAAACTGGAAAACTAAATCCCAGGTGCTTTAGCTATTCAGCGTAGACTGAAATATAATTAGCATAACAATGCACTTTATATCTCTCGTAGCTAAAAATATAGTTTGTAAAGAATGCGCACGAAACAGAGCAGATATTCTATCAATGTCCCAAAGCTTTCGTTCTTATGGGATTTGCAAAAAAAAAAAAATACTATTTTTTTTTTTCCTTTTTCGCCGAAAAACTAATTGCAAGAGCTGTTGCCATCCGCTTGTAAGTAATTACAGTGTGGAAAAGAGCGCTATCGAAATTTTTCATTTTGTATTCCCATGCTGATTCTTGTTGCCAATAAATGAGACAATGAATAAAAATAAATGTTGTTTTTCCCTTGTTGCTTTACCTGAAAATATTGCAAGGAAAGACATAAACAACTTGTTCTGGCATTTCGGTTTTGAATTCATTTGTACTTTTTTCTTTTTCTTTTTCACATTTATCTTGCAGTCATGTAAATCGAAAACATATTAAAAATCATTCAATTAAGCAGTTTAAAACTTTCTTTTTTTTTTCGAAGAAATTTTTGAAAGGATATTTGATAAAGAAGACCGAAGAATCTGGCATAATATATTTTACTTATCTCCTTATCAACTGTAAACTTTTTTTTTCCTTTTTCAATTCAGGATATGTCTAACGTAATTGTCTAGATCTGTAACGAAAATGTTCACATCAGTTTGCTCCATTACATAGTAATAAATGATAAAAATAACAAAATGCACAACAAACATAAGTTAAAGCAATTGAAGTTATGACGACAAATATGAACTACGCTACTTGGAAATTTAGAGTTAAATGTCCAAAACACGTTGACCAATCTGCAACTCCAAGTTCAAAATATCCTTTTATTCTAACTCTTGCTTTTTAGAAAAAGTGTTGGTTTTTAGTCTATCCATAATAATAAATGATAGTTTTGACTTTTTTTTTGCGAAATAATAGTGCTCAAATTATAAAAAGACTTATTTTCCTTTCGTGCGGGAAATTACGTATAAGAGAAGCTGTTAGACATGTTCGGCTTCCTAATAGCCCTAGTCACTACTTTAGAAAAAAAATATTGTTCATATTTTTAACAGGGCTAACATTTTCTTTATAAAAACTACTGCGCTAAGAAAACATGTTGGTCTTGCTCACCCAACTAACACCCTTTATTTCCGGAGAAAAAATGTGTAATTTTAAAGTTTTCCTTAAATACTGAAAAACTATGTTTTCTTTTTCTGAACCCCCGCACGTAGACTATTAAATAAAAGGTAATTTAACTGCTTCTTTTACTTTACTATATAATTTTTCCAATAATTCTAATCACTTTTGTTAGGTATAATAACAATATGGACATAAAAATAACACGGTTGCTTTAATTCAACTCTGCAATTTGTAGAAAAATTTATGAATTTTTATAAATATGCTATTACGCTTTTGGTCAATTCGTTACTCTCCGATGCAATTGTGAACAATATTTTAGAAGGAAAAAGTTTCAAAAGTCTAGTACTTCTCGGGGATGTCTAGTACCTGTAAGTTGTCTAAGAGTCTAGTACTTCTAAATTGTTTCTTTTTTCTTTTAGGAAAAATACAGTCTTATTAATGAAGCTAAAACTACAACACAAATAACACAATTGCAACAAACAATACAACTGTCAACTTATTTTATTTTTAGTATGAAATAACAATATTAATTATGAGTTGTAACAGTGGAATTTATTTGAGTATACTTGACGAGAAAACCAGTATACTTGACGAGAAAAAGAAAAAAAAAAAGCTGAGCAAATGTTTCCAAAACGATCGTCGTATTTAAAATTGGACCAACATATTCAGTATTTTCAACTGATGGTTGTGCATCCCCGAGAAGTACTAGACTCTTGGAACTTTTTTCCTTACGCTGATTTTGTTATAGGGATATTTGATCCCCGGGGTCATGTATCGCTGAAAAGAAGGTGTCAAGTATCCCTAATTTTAGATGTATATGAAACATACATTTTGAATAATAAGCAATCAAAGATATATTCCGAAAGAAATTACTTAATTATTAAACACTATTTATACTTTAAAATGTACACCGCATTAAGTTGTCTATGTTATATATAACAGAAAATACAATCATTAAAGAATTTAACTAGAAAAAAGCCCTTGCCTCATTCAGACACTCATTTCTTGAGTGAAAGCAAAATAGCTGTGAAAGAGTAAGTGTTGCCTGTTCATTAAAGAATTTAACTAGAAAAAAGCCCTTGCCTCATTCAGACACTCATTTCTTGAGTGAAAGCAAAATAGCTGTAAAAGAGTAAGTGTTGCCTGTTCATTAAAGAATTTAACTAGAAAAAAGCCCTTGCCTCATTCAGACACTCATTTCTTGAGTGAAAGCAAAATAGCTGTAAAAGAGTAAGTGTTGCCTGTTCATTAAAGAATTTAACTAGAAAAAAGCCCTTGCCTCATTCAGACACTCATTTCTTGAGTGAAAGCAAAATAGCTGTAAAAGAGTAAGTGTTGCCTGTTCATTAAAGAATTTAACTAGAAAAAAGCCCTTGCCTCATTCAGACACTCATTTCTTGAGTGAAAGCAAAATAGCTGTAAAAGAGTAAGTGTTGCCTGTTCATTAAAGAATTTAACTAGAAAAAAGCCCTTGCCTCATTCAGACACTCATTTCTTGAGTGAAAGCAAAATAGCTGTAAAAGAGTAAGTGTTGCCTGTTCATTAAAGAATTTAACTAGAAAAAAGCCCTTGCCTCATTCAGACACTCATTTCTTGAGTGAAAGCAAAATAGCTGTAAAAGAGTAAGTGTTGCCTGTTCATTAAAGAATTTAACTAGAAAAAAGCCCTTGCCTCATTCAGACACTCATTTCTTGAGTGAAAGCAAAATAGCTGTAAAAGAGTAAGTGTTGCCTGTTCATTAAAGAATTTAACTAGAAAAAAGCCCTTGCCTCATTCAGACACTCATTTCTTGAGTGAAAGCAAAATAGCTGTAAAAGAGTAAGTGTTGCCTGTTCATTAAAGAATTTAACTAGAAAAAAGCCCTTGCCTCATTCAGACACTCATTTCTTGAGTGAAAGCAAAATAGCTGTAAAAGAGTAAGTGTTGCCTGTTCATTAAAGAATTTAACTAGAAAAAAGCCCTTGCCTCATTCAGACACTCATTTCTTGAGTGAAAGCAAAATAGCTGTAAAAGAGTAAGTGTTGCCTGTTCATTAAAGAATTTAACTAGAAAAAAGCCCTTGCCTCATTCAGACACTCATTTCTTGAGTGAAAGCAAAATAGCTGTAAAAGAGTAAGTGTTGCCTGTTCATTAAAGAATTTAACTAGAAAAAAGCCCTTGCCTCATTCAGACACTCATTTCTTGAGTGAAAGCAAAATAGCTGTAAAAGAGTAAGTGTTGCCTGTTCATTAAAGAATTTAACTAGAAAAAAGCCCTTGCCTCATTCAGACACTCATTTCTTGAGTGAAAGCAAAATAGCTGTAAAAGAGTAAGTGTTGCCTGTTCATTAAAGAATTTAACTAGAAAAAAGCCCTTGCCTCATTCAGACACTCATTTCTTGAGTGAAAGCAAAATAGCTGTAAAAGAGTAAGTGTTGCCTGTTCATTAAAGAATTTAACTAGAAAAAAGCCCTTGCCTCATTCAGACACTCATTTCTTGAGTGAAAGCAAAATAGCTGTGAAAGAGTAAGTGTTGCCTGTTCATTAAAGAATTTAACTAGAAAAAAGCCCTTGCCTCATTCAGACACTCATTTCTTGAGTGAAAGCAAAATAGCTGTGAAAGAGTAAGTGTTGCCTGTTCATTAAAGAATTTAACTAGAAAAAAGCCCTTGCCTCATTCAGACACTCATTTCTTGAGTGAAAGCAAAATAGCTGTAAAAGAGTAAGTGTTGCCTGTTCATTAAAGAATTTAACTAGAAAAAAGCCCTTGCCTCATTCAGACACTCATTTCTTGAGTGAAAGCAAAATAGCTGTAAAAGAGTAAGTGTTGCCTGTTCATTAAAGAATTTAACTAGAAAAAAGCCCTTGCCTCATTCAGACACTCATTTCTTGAGTGAAAGCAAAATAGCTGTAAAAGAGTAAGTGTTGCCTGTTCATTAAAGAATTTAACTAGAAAAAAGCCCTTGCCTCATTCAGACACTCATTTCTTGAGTGAAAGCAAAATAGCTGTAAAAGAGTAAGTGTTGCCTGTTCATTAAAGAATTTAACTAGAAAAAAGCCCTTGCCTCATTCAGACACTCATTTCTTGAGTGAAAGCAAAATAGCTGTAAAAGAGTAAGTGTTGCCTGTTCATTAAAGAATTTAACTAGAAAAAAGCCCTTGCCTCATTCAGACACTCATTTCTTGAGTGAAAGCAAAATAGCTGTAAAAGAGTAAGTGTTGCCTGTTCATTAAAGAATTTAACTAGAAAAAAGCCCTTGCCTCATTCAGACACTCATTTCTTGAGTGAAAGCAAAATAGCTGTAAAAGAGTAAGTGTTGCCTGTTCATTAAAGAATTTAACTAGAAAAAAGCCCTTGCCTCATTCAGACACTCATTTCTTGAGTGAAAGCAAAATAGCTGTAAAAGAGTAAGTGTTGCCTGTTCATTAAAGAATTTAACTAGAAAAAAGCCCTTGCCTCATTCAGACACTCATTTCTTGAGTGAAAGCAAAATAGCTGTAAAAGAGTAAGTGTTGCCTGTTCATTAAAGAATTTAACTAGAAAAAAGCCCTTGCCTCATTCAGACACTCATTTCTTGAGTGAAAGCAAAATAGCTGTAAAAGAGTAAGTGTTGCCTGTTCATTAAAGAATTTAACTAGAAAAAAGCCCTTGCCTCATTCAGACACTCATTTCTTGAGTGAAAGCAAAATAGCTGTAAAAGAGTAAGTGTTGCCTGTTCATTAAAGAATTTAACTAGAAAAAAGCCCTTGCCTCATTCAGACACTCATTTCTTGAGTGAAAGCAAAATAGCTGTAAAAGAGTAAGTGTTGCCTGTTCATTAAAGAATTTAACTAGAAAAAAGCCCTTGCCTCATTCAGACACTCATTTCTTGAGTGAAAGCAAAATAGCTGTAAAAGAGTAAGTGTTGCCTGTTCATTAAAGAATTTAACTAGAAAAAAGCCCTTGCCTCATTCAGACACTCATTTCTTGAGTGAAAGCAAAATAGCTGTAAAAGAGTAAGTGTTGCCTGTTCATTAAAGAATTTAACTAGAAAAAAGCCCTTGCCTCATTCAGACACTCATTTCTTGAGTGAAAGCAAAATAGCTGTAAAAGAGTAAGTGTTGCCTGTTCATTAAAGAATTTAACTAGAAAAAAGCCCTTGCCTCATTCAGACACTCATTTCTTGAGTGAAAGCAAAATAGCTGTAAAAGAGTAAGTGTTGCCTGTTCATTAAAGAATTTAACTAGAAAAAAGCCCTTGCCTCATTCAGACACTCATTTCTTGAGTGAAAGCAAAATAGCTGTAAAAGAGTAAGTGTTGCCTGTTCATTAAAGAATTTAACTAGAAAAAAGCCCTTGCCTCATTCAGACACTCATTTCTTGAGTGAAAGCAAAATAGCTGTAAAAGAGTAAGTGTTGCCTGTTCATTAAAGAATTTAACTAGAAAAAAGCCCTTGCCTCATTCAGACACTCATTTCTTGAGTGAAAGCAAAATAGCTGTAAAAGAGTAAGTGTTGCCTGTTCATTAAAGAATTTAACTAGAAAAAAGCCCTTGCCTCATTCAGACACTCATTTCTTGAGTGAAAGCAAAATAGCTGTAAAAGAGTAAGTGTTGCCTGTTCATTAAAGAATTTAACTAGAAAAAAGCCCTTGCCTCATTCAGACACTCATTTCTTGAGTGAAAGCAAAATAGCTGTAAAAGAGTAAGTGTTGCCTGTTCATTAAAGAATTTAACTAGAAAAAAGCCCTTGCCTCATTCAGACACTCATTTCTTGAGTGAAAGCAAAATAGCTGTAAAAGAGTAAGTGTTGCCTGTTCATTAAAGAATTTAACTAGAAAAAAGCCCTTGCCTCATTCAGACACTCATTTCTTGAGTGAAAGCAAAATAGCTGTAAAAGAGTAAGTGTTGCCTGTTCATTAAAGAATTTAACTAGAAAAAAGCCCTTGCCTCATTCAGACACTCATTTCTTGAGTGAAAGCAAAATAGCTGTAAAAGAGTAAGTGTTGCCTGTTCATTAAAGAATTTAACTAGAAAAAAGCCCTTGCCTCATTCAGACACTCATTTCTTGAGTGAAAGCAAAATAGCTGTAAAAGAGTAAGTGTTGCCTGTTCATTAAAGAATTTAACTAGAAAAAAGCCCTTGCCTCATTCAGACACTCATTTCTTGAGTGAAAGCAAAATAGCTGTAAAAGAGTAAGTGTTGCCTGTTCATTAAAGAATTTAACTAGAAAAAAGCCCTTGCCTCATTCAGACACTCATTTCTTGAGTGAAAGCAAAATAGCTGTAAAAGAGTAAGTGTTGCCTGTTCATTAAAGAATTTAACTAGAAAAAAGCCCTTGCCTCATTCAGACACTCATTTCTTGAGTGAAAGCAAAATAGCTGTAAAAGAGTAAGTGTTGCCTGTTCATTAAAGAATTTAACTAGAAAAAAGCCCTTGCCTCATTCAGACACTCATTTCTTGAGTGAAAGCAAAATAGCTGTAAAAGAGTAAGTGTTGCCTGTTCATTAAAGAATTTAACTAGAAAAAAGCCCTTGCCTCATTCAGACACTCATTTCTTGAGTGAAAGCAAAATAGCTGTAAAAGAGTAAGTGTTGCCTGTTCATTAAAGAATTTAACTAGAAAAAAGCCCTTGCCTCATTCAGACACTCATTTCTTGAGTGAAAGCAAAATAGCTGTAAAAGAGTAAGTGTTGCCTGTTCATTAAAGAATTTAACTAGAAAAAAGCCCTTGCCTCATTCAGACACTCATTTCTTGAGTGAAAGCAAAATAGCTGTAAAAGAGTAAGTGTTGCCTGTTCATTAAAGAATTTAACTAGAAAAAAGCCCTTGCCTCATTCAGACACTCATTTCTTGAGTGAAAGCAAAATAGCTGTAAAAGAGTAAGTGTTGCCTGTTCATTAAAGAATTTAACTAGAAAAAAGCCCTTGCCTCATTCAGACACTCATTTCTTGAGTGAAAGCAAAATAGCTGTAAAAGAGTAAGTGTTGCCTGTTCGTGTGCACAGATATAACTTTAACATTATAGACATACTTTAATGCTCTACCCCAGTAGCAATATTTTCTGTATAAATCTGCAGCACAAGTTTTTCAGAATTCAAAATTTACCTGCGTCACCAAATGATATGGAACCAAATCTACAATCATCAAAAATAGCAAACTATGCATTTTAAAATACTTGACATGTAACAATAATACATGCAGACAATAAATACATTTTATAATGATTCAGTTTATTAATAAAATCTGAAATTCACCATGCAAATAATGCAAGCTAAGAGAAAATGAAGTAAAGACAATACAAGAGAGTTTAATATTTAAAAATTATTTATTATATAACTTAGTGAAAACAGGGTAAACATTTATCTGAGTAATTAATAACCCTACTAACTACTTTTGAAGTAACATGTTTAAAAGCGAACTTTGTGGACACATGCTTAAATTGTTGAAAGTGGGAAACCCCATATTTTTCAATTAATGAGGCTGTTGAAAATTTGCGTATGCTCTTGAACCCACTTTCAGGACCATTGAGCATAATAAAGACACGCATATCTTATGTGACAACACACGCATATCTGTGCTTCTAATGACCCACCATTGACTCTTGGGCTTTTTCCCATCACATTACTTATTATTGAACCCCAATTATCACATATTGCTTCTGATACAGGAGTTGATACACAAAATGATAAAAATTTTAAAATAAGTGGCAATTTATTTAACATTTTTTTTGTAAGGTTGCTAATTTTCTGCAGCGCTCGCTGCCGTGCTGCGCAATTTCTGCTACCGGGTGCTCTACTAATTGATTTTGGTATATTTTTTGAAGAAGGATCAAGTTTCCCCTACTACTTGATTAAACATTATTTAGCTTTTTTCGCTCAGAATTTTGTTTACCTGCACGAATTACTGAACTTTGTCTTCCGCTTAAATTTAAGTATCCAATAAAAACCTAGTCCGATGAAGAAATTCGAACACTACACCAGTTTCACTATTTATCATTCAGTGGGAATCAAATGAGCCAACAGATGGCGTCACTGGCCAATAAAAGGTACTCTTGGGACTTCGCTGTAATTTTTATTCCGGAATTAAATGTTTTTGTATCTAATAGCAAATTATACTTTCCTCGAATCAAGCTGAAAACATAATTACTTTAGAGAAAAGCTAACAGTGACTTAGTGGAAAACAAACAACAAAATAAAGCGAATTCTGAAGCAATCACGTTGTTTGTAACAAAGTAATTAAAATTTTCGAGAGCTAGAAAATTTAATTGCATTCTTGTTTTCTTTTTATATAGTGTAATTTTTATCATAGCAATTCTTTAGTTATACCTTATGGTGTGTGTATCTAAGGCAGTTTTTTAATGTACTTAAATGTTTGATTTTTGAGAATTTTATAGCTTCACGTGCGTGTTTCGGATGGCAGAAGGAAAAATCTTGAGTTGGAAAAAGAGGTATGTTACTTCCTCATGTTATTATAGGAGGCCTACTTAAATTGAAAACAATTAAAGCTATACAAGCAAGTTAATAAAATTATTTTAAGATTTTAAGGAGAGGGTGGACATTCTTTTAGACGGGTGGATTGAATGAGCCTTAGGTGTTGCGAGATATTTTTCAGGGTCTTCCCTTCATAATAATATGTATATATATATATATATATATATATATATATATTCTAAGTAGTACTTACTCCGGCTCCGTTCCGCGCTCCGAATAGTTTTAACCGGAATCATATTATATCATATTATTTATCGCTTTAATTTTGTTAATTTTTTTAATAGTTGGTAAAAAATTTGACAAGTTATTTATAGATAATTTATTTATTATTAAGCACATAATATGCAGTATCTTGTGAAAAAAATTACGCAAAAAGAAGACATAACGAAAGAAAACTCATTCAGTTATTTCCAAGTTTGTGAATATAATTCAAAAAGAAGAAGAAAACGGAGCGATGGAGCATTTTTTTTTTTTTTTTTTGCTTCGTCTTAGCTTCCAGCGTTTTACTCCTCGGTAATGCTCCACGCTATTTTCTGCAGTTAAAACCTTCTTCGGAAAAAACACGACTATAACATGCCGTGTAGTATGTGATTCTAAAGCAAATTCGAAGTAAACAAAATAAAATGATACAAACGTTTCTTTTTTTTTTTCCCCTTTTTTAACCAAGTATTGCTGAAAGGATTCAAGGCGCAACGAGAAAAATAGGTCGCTTTAGTACACTAACTAGGTTTCGAAAAACAAAAAAAAAATAATATTAACATAAAAAGGATCGTAGTGTTTGGGAGCCTAAGTATACGTGGAAACGTTAAGGTTGAACCAGATTTTTTTTACAATTTACTGTATTTTGTTGCTGACAAATAGATAAAATATACGTGGGCATATTTTGTCCACGGAGAATATTTTACTAGGTGCTTGAAAATTCGTTCTAACAAAGATATACAATGTGCCTGTCAAATTAAGGATTTATTCTCAACAAAACGAAATAAACAATGTTTAACACCGACTTAAATACGTAAAAAATCTTTCATAAATTTAAAAACTATTTCAACATGAACGGCACTTCTTTTGTTTTTATTTTTGTCGTGCGTTCCGTATGTTCTTAGGCAAAACAAGCAAGACGCTAAACAAAAATATTATCAGCAGTTGAAGTAACTCAATAACTTGCCTTTTTGTGATAAACAATTTTCGATTGTTTTTTATTTACATGTTTTCAATGAAAACTAATGGATATTAAATCTTTAATAAATAGGGAAAGTTATAAATTCCTCAGTACTCGCATCCCCTCGAAATTTTTTCGTATTCTTCTGTCTTGTTATTACTTCTTTGACAGGAACTTTTAATGATCGATCAGATTTTGTTTTAATTAATCCCCATTTTGCTTATTTTGAAAAATAAAAGCTATTCTAAGTGTCACCATTTTTACGGAAAATAAAAACTTTTTTGAAGTAATGCACTCTAAAGTGGATCTTCTTCCTAATTGAGAACAAGTTATTGTTTTATTATTTTAATTATAAAACATCCACTTTCCATTAAACTTTACTTATTAAGCAATTTAAAAAAATATTAAGTAATAAAACGGTAATGTATGAGCTGTTACAAGGCTTTCTGTATTCAGCTATATATAGAAACAACTAAAGTTTTCAAAAACAACAGGGAACCGCAAAAGTTAAGAAGTAAATCAGCAGTCGCAAGGGATTTTTGCCATACTGGAATAACTTTAAGGTAAAACAAGAAGTTCCGTCTAGAACTATACGAGCCTACTTTTCCGTATACACCAAATTCAAATTTATAATCTAGCTATCTCTTTCTCTCTCTTTCTTATTTATCTTTAGTTCTAATTATTGAAAATATACCTTTTTCAACGGATAATACATATTCATTCACTCACTCATTCATTCTTTCATTTATTCAGCCATGCATTTATTCATTCATTCGTTACCTCATTCAAGTGTTTATTCATTCATTTACGCATTCGTGTATTTATTCACTCATTTATTTATATTTTCATTTATTCAATAATTTATTCATTCATTCTTTTCCTCATTCATTTATTCATTGATTTATTTTTTCACTCTTTCATTTATTCATTCATTCATTATTTCACTCATTGAGTCACTGAGAAATATCCTTGAAAATCCCGATCAAAAAATTTCATAGCAAAATAGGCTCGTAAGTTCTGGATAAACTTTCCATTTCTACATGTTCTACGTTATAAGAGCTTTCCGATAAAGTTTGTTCCAAGCAAATCGGTCCGTTAGATCAGGATTTATATAGGGTTGAAATTTCCCCGTAAGCTCTGTGTTCATTTTTTGAACTGTTCAAAAATGAACAAAAACTGTTCAAATCAATATTTCACGCCGAGAACTCCTTTCAATAAGCTTGCAATAGGAAATTGGCTGTTGTGCCCAGAGTTTACAGAATTTGCTTCAATTTTGTCCATAGGCGCTAATGTTAAAATTTTTTGAACTGTTCAAAATTGAACAAAAAATTGTTCAAATCAAAAAGTAAAATATAGAAATGAGATGTCCTCGCCGAGATCTTTCGAATGCAAAAAGAATTTTTCCAATCGGACAATTCGTTCAAAAGTTATTAGGGGGGGACAGACTGACAGACAGACAGACCGACAGACAGACCGACAGACAGACAGACCGACAGACAGACCGACAGACAGACAGACCGACAGACCGACAGACACACTTTTTCCCCATCTCAATACCCTACTTTCAAATTTTTTATTTTTCAATCTTTATTTAATTACTTCACTTATTTTTGACTTTTCTTGATTTTTAACGATATTTTCACGATACCATTAAGCCTTCTTTCATGCTTTATTATTATTTTTTTTTACTTTTACGGGAAAGTAGGCTAAAAAGCGTTGCGACTCCGGATTTACTTTGTAATTTTTCCTTTTCAACCAACCCAAATACAGGTTTAAAACCATAAATTTTACGGGATACTTTTTTACAGTGTCAGCATTAATGCTACAAAGTTGAAGCAGCATTTTTGAGTAGTGAGTCGTTCAGTACCAGTTTAGGGACGTCAGATGTGCAGCAATTCATGAAGGACTATTTACAGCATAAATATTAATAGAAACTTTATTATTTCAATTTATTGGTGATATAAAAAATGCATTGATCAATCAAAAAGTACGGGGATATTGATCATAATAGACATAAATCATCATAATTATGATTTCAAAACAAAAAGTAAAAATCGGTAGTTGAATTAATTAAACTCAAACCATAGAATACATTTCTCATTGGCGAGAATGAAATTCTTGAAAAAGTTAATTACTGATTGGTCAGTACGCACTACAAAATTGACAAGTAGATATGGAAAATTCCAAATAGATCGTGGCATTGACGGAATACATGCAATAATTCTGTAATTACGGCAAAAGTTATCCAAAATACTAGAAAACATCTATACAAAGGTGATATAACTAACACAAATTGTAAGATACTACTCAACAGTACCAAGAAATAGCGGTATAATAACCAAATTTCTACGATAGTGTATTATACCGCATCAATTATGGGTACTACTATGAATTAGAAACCTAATTTCTAATTGATGAAATAGGCACAAATTGTGAATAATTGTTGGAACTACACAATTGAGGTAAAGCATTAGCAATGATGCAATCGTTTGTGCATTAAAAAGAAAAAAAAAGTGTGAAGATTATTAAAAGCAACTACACTAAAAAAAAATCCCGTAAAAGTTACGGTTTTAAACTAGAAGCTGGGTTGGTTGTGCAAAACCGTAAAAGTTTCGAAGTTAATCCGTAGTCGCAACGGTTTTTTTACCGCACGAGAAAAATTTTAGCAAACACTTTTCTTCTCGGACGGGAAGTAACCTTTGCGACAACGGATTTACTTCGTAACTTTTACGGTTTTGCACAACCAACCCAGCTGACAGTTTAAAACCGTAAATTTTATGGGATGTTTTTACTGTGTAGATGAATGCCTCTCATTTTTTAAGTAACAAAATACACTGCGTAAAAAATACAGATTCACTAATTCCATTAGCTCAAATCGCCTGACTTTAAAAGATGTTCCACTTACTGAACATTCAAGTCTCTGCACTTCTTTTTAATTCAAAAAAAATTTCCTTTTTATACTTCACAGAATTGGATGGATTTCACAATGAGCTGGGAAAAATCCGTTCTACCAAACAACCGAACGTCTACACTCTATTAAAATTATTTTCCCCTTAAAAAATAATTCTTTTCTTATAATTTAAAGAGTTGGAAGGATTTCACAACGATTTCGAGAACGAATTCATTCCATAAGGAGGGGGAACCCAAGATCTACTGCTAACCGAATGTCTCTATTATTCACTCTCGGAGGAATCACAAAGGCAAAAACAGCCCACAGGACACAATGAATGTGTGGGAAATAACCTGACAAGACTCCCTATAACTTGGTAACTGAACTAATTACTCACGCTCTGGTTACCGCAAAAAAGACGACCGCAGATACGAAAAATACCCATGAATATTCAGATTAGAATACGCTTCAGTATTTTCTGGAAAGAAGGCCAAGGGAGAGTTTTTTCCCCCTACTCTTGGTATGTGCTCCTGTTCAGTGGAAGACGCGGGAAGTCAAACAGAAAAACATGAATGAAACTCATTCGGGGGTTGCCAACCATTTGCTGGTTTTTTTCGAGAAGGAAAAATTGAGTGGGTTCCGTCATTTCAGATCGGGAGAATTATTAATAATTAAATGTCATTTAGAAATGCTGCTTTTGCTTTCATGGTAGGAGAATAAGTAACAATATGTTCACTCCGAAGTGAAAACGATTCAAGAACCACCTTAAAGATATAAAACGAATGATTTTAATTTACGAAATTACCAATTACGATTACCAATTTTAATTTACGAAAAGTATTTCTGTGTAACGGGTATTTTAAGGGAATTTTGAAAAATATTTTACTTTCTAATTGTAAGAAAATTGTTTTAAAATATCAAATAAGAATCAAATCAAATGCAGAAATTATTTTAATCAGTTACAGTATCAATTATTCTTTGAACTCCTAAATATGATTTAAGCACTTGAAATCAAAGCTGTAATATAGTAATTTAAAATCTTTCCGTCAAAATAGATTCAAATTTTCCATTCACCGAACAAATGCTAATTAGTTGAGATTTCGGTATTAGATAATGGAGCACATTTCATTTTGTAACAGAACAGCATAATAATATATGAAGTTCGTCCAGGACTATATCAGCCTACTTTCTAGTGTACGCAAACCAACATCAAATGTATGAACCTATTTGTGTCTTTCTCATCTCTCCTTCTCCCACTATCTCGCTCTCTCTTTCTCGTTTAACTTGGGTTCCTAATTACATCAACGGATACTCAACATCAGTTACAGCCATCCGACGGTTAATACATTTAACATCAAAACACAATAAATGTCTTTTAACAAAAGAAATATAGTACCTATTAAGTAAACAATGTCAAATTCATCGGTCTTGTCCATTATATTTCAGTAATTTTATATTTAACACAATAGTTTTGAGTGGGTTCGGTCATTTCAGATCGGGAGAATTATTAATAATTAAATGTCATTTAGAAATGCTGCTTTTGCTTTCATGGTAGGAGAATAAGAAACAATATGTTCACTCATAAGTGAAAACGATTCAAGAACCACCTTAAAGATATAAAACGAATGATTTATCATGCAATGTTAGGACCAATTTTAATTTACGAAAAGTATTTCTGTGTAACGGGTATTTTAAGGGAATTTTGAAAAATATTTTACTTTCTAATTGTAAGAAAATTGTTTTAAAATATCAAATAAGAATCAAATCAAATGCAGAAATTATTTTAATCAGTTACAGTATCAATTATTCTTTGAACTCCTGAATATGATTTAAGCACTTGAAATCAAAGCTGTAATATAGTAGCAACAATTTTAATTTAAAATCTTTCCGTCAAAATTGATTCGAATTTTCCATTCACCGAACAAATGCTAATTAGTTGAGATTTCGCTATTAGATAATGGAGCACATTTCTTTTTGTAACAGAACAGCATAATAATATATGAAGTTCGTCCAGGACTATATCAGCCTACTTTCTAGTGTACGCAAACCAACATCAAATGTATGAACCTATTTATGTCTTCCTCATCTCGCCTTCTCCCACTATCTCGCTCTCTCTTTCTCGTTTAACTTGGGTTCCTAATTACATCAACGGATACTCAACATCAGTTACAGCCATCCAACGGTTAATACATTTAACATCAAAACACAATAAATATCTTTTAACAAAAGAAAAATAGTACCTATTAAGTAAACAATGTCAAATTCATCGGTCTTGTCCATTATATTTCAGTAATTTTATATTTAACACAATATTTTTTTCGGAGAATTTTTGAAACCAAATTAAAATTGTTCAATATGTAGGAAAACGCAGAACTAAATTTCAACAAAAAGTTCACTCCAGTATAGAAAACACAGCATTGAATACGTAAAATAAATGAATTTAAAAAAAAAAAAGGTTTCCATGAAATACTATAAGAAGGTTTTTTAATATTAAGTCGAATATATAAAGCCTACAATGTGCAATTGTTTTATTCCACCAAAACCCATCGTTGCTTAATTTTATTTTTTTCCAAAGAGATCGAGTTTCACACAACAGCATTAATATTTACACACAACACTTATATTTAAAAATAGTATATTTGTAATTAAGAAAACGGTTTCTGCATAGTGAGATGGATAAAATTGAAATAATATTTTCTTGTACGTTCTTGGATATTTTTAATTTCTTAGGATACTTCAATATGAAATGTAAGAAATTTAATTTAATAGTTTAAGTTAAATAGCTAGAATAATAGTATGATTATTCTTTGGAATTACAGATAAATAGCCTCTCCGCTGCTGTGTTTCGTTTAATAGTTACAAGTACAGCCAATCAAAAGTTCCACATCAAGGAAAAAAAGAAGATAAATCTGAAAAACTCTAAGTCATCTCTCCCCCTTCCTCTTCTTGAATTACCTTTGCCTGCAATGAGGAGAGGGAAACCCAAAAAACATGTTTCCAGGAAATCTGGTTTCCACGGAGCATTCCGGTTTATTTCTGTTAATGGAATATTTTGCATAACCCTTATAAATAATTTTTCACTTCACATATCCCTCAACAAAACGCTCGTATTTGTTCTATTCCGCGGTCATCAAAGCCATTTCCGAAATTCGACAATCGACACGAACAGGAGATATAACCTCTTTGGTATTCCCGCCAGACGTTCAAGCTTCCCCCTCCAATACTCAGGGGAAATTCCCCGACAGGGGGTGTTGTAGAACTCGTCGATCACGCCTCCATCGTTAAACCAGGAGCAGGTGTTTTCTTCGACGAGGTTAACTTCAGGGACTAGTCATAAATTATTTCTTTGGGGGGCGTTGGGACAGATGAGATTTTGTTGGAACTTGACAAGCATCGCCAAGGATATATCATTAGTAAGAAAGGGAGCGTCCAGGAATAAGGGGGTGTTCTTTTTATTTATGGTGATGACACATGGGTGGCAAAAATCGGAAAGGGGCTTTCTTTGAAGAAGCGATTCAAGTGCAGTTTGTCATCTTTAACTTCTCCTTTGAAATTGGTAAATGTAGACCGGCAAAATATTGGTTCGGTGATGCGTGCGAAAACGTTGGGTGTGCGCGGATGTTTTTATAGTGTGCTGCAGATGTTCCCATTATAGTTTTATAGTTCAAGCATAAAGTGACTTACAGTGCATGAAGAAATGATTTTTGATGCATACGACAAACAGATTCAGTTTGTATTTCTGGAAATGTAATAAAAATTGCATAACGTTGACAGATACAAAGAAAATATTTCTTTTTTTATCACGCATAGAGCTTACTTGTAGAATAACGAAGTAAAAACGAATTTCTCTGAATTTTTCTAATTAACAAGACTGATTTACTATAAAGAATTTAAACTAATGTGCATAAAAGGTCAAACGACAATGATATTCTCCAATAGTGGGCCTATAATAAACTCTTAAATTTCATTGTTCATCAAATAAAGTAGCGCAGTGTGCATTAGCTCTTCTAATAGTGGTATTATAAACATTTTTCATTAAAAGTTCATGCTCTTAAATAAATACATTAGAACTACAAAGTTTCCTTACAGAAATTATTAAGTAAAAATGAATATTTGAATGTTTTTTCTAACTATATGATTTATATGTAATTTTAAATATTATTGTGCTAGAGCTGCCCAATAAACATAGTTTGAATATGCATTATATTGTTATTACAGTAGGATTATTATTTGTACAAAATGACGCAATGTTTAGAATGATTTTATTCAAAAATTGATGTTATATTGCATGCGCGTTAAATATATACACTGGAAATTTATTGACAGTAGTATCCATGTATCGCATTAATCTATCGTATTCGAGGTATTGTTAACCTTCACATGTTGTAAAATGACTCACATGCTTTATTAAAGAAGGTTTCCATACAGAAAGTTGCTGTAGACATTGCAGTAAATTTTATGTTTAAAGTACTACTAATAGATCCATTAAAAAAATAACTAATAAAAAGTTTTTAAAAAAATATTAAAAATATTTAGATTTGTTGTTGCTCAAGTTCTACTTATTTTGGCGCAATGAAGGTTAAAAAAAAAAGAACCGGAAGTGGCGACAAGCTATTTAACTAAATGGTCTTAAAATGAAATGTCGAATCCAAATTCAACGTCAGCCTGGCGATATTTGACCAAATTCCTGGCAAATCTCTGTAAAACAGTCTTTCCGGCATCGACTCCAGCACCGCTGGAATCCCACTCTACTCCAGATATATATTTCACTCTTCACAAAAGCTATTTCTACCCAAATTTGTGCTATAATAATTGGTGGGTTATTTTTAATAAAGTCACGATATATTAAAATTTAAATTATAATTCACAACAGTGTTATGTTTTATGAAATTTGTGTTCTGAAAACTAAATTTTCGCTTTAAAGAAGTAAGTATAATTCCTTTTCCCTCCTCTTACATCAAAATATGCCCTAAATATATAATATAATGCACATGGGAAATTTCATCTCATTCAGGCACAATGGCTTTAGCCCTTTTTGTGTTGTTTAAATTGGATATGTCAAAGAAATAAGTGCTTGTAGTCAAAAACATTTTGCAAACGTTACTTAAATTTGGTTTCAAAAATAATTCAGCAAAAATATTTTTTTTAATGCAAAAGTTTCTCATAGAAGTCTTTAAAAATTTTTTTCCAATATATAGCCACTCAAAATTAAAAAAAAAAGATGATTAACTTTTTAGTTAATCATCTTTTAACAAGCTGAAGAAAAGCCTACTTAAAAAGCCTCCTTACATCTAAATTAGAGCTAGTTTTGGGAGTTACATAAAAAGAAATTAATGCAAGAGATTTTGAATCATCTCTTGGTTCTATTTCTGAGTTGAAATACAGAAAGTACGGACATTTTCACACAAATATTAAAATTTGAGCATTTTGAAATTTCTCATTGCTATAGTGCAGCATAAAGTATAAAAAAATGTGAGTAGAAAATTTCAAATTAAAAATCTTCCGGTTCCACTTTTGGGGCTATAATAAAAACATTAGCGAAAACTTACTCAATTTTTTTTATTTTAGTAAATTTTCATATTTTCGACGCTTTTATCGCGCTCGTGTGGAAAAAGGTGAGAAATGGTAGGAGAAACATGCTTTCAAAGTTTAAAATAAATTAATGTCATGATGCATAGTATATCGGGATAGGATCATGAAGCGGTTCATTAATCGAAAGATTAAAACCAATATTTCGATTAAGGCACCACTTCATGATCCAATTTTTCAAAATCAGGCAAAAATTAAAATGAGAGCATTTCAAATTAATATGCTTCGTATGCCAGTCCACAACTTTCCCCTCATTATCGGGAAAACAATTTATTTAAAAGAAAAAATCGTTTTTACGCTCTGTCGAAGGAATGTTGGACATAAGGTCCATAACCAAAAGGTCCACGGACATAAGGTCCACCGGACAGAAGGTCCGGCGGGCATAACCAGGTTACCGGATACCCTGTCGAAGTACGTATGAAAGTACATAATTTTGTTGTTTTTTTTTTAACTTTAGCAAACAAAAATTCCACTATTGCAATGTTATTTTCGCCAACCCCCTTTTATCTCACACCCGAAGCGTTGGTAAACGCTTGGGAAAGGCTAGTTTTATGAAAAGAAAACGATATCGAAAGAGAAAATAAAAATTCCCTCATATTTTATTTTCAAGAGCAGTAAAAAGTAAAAGTAAAATTTGACACCCCTAAAAATAAGCCGACCTAGGCAGCTTCCTACTCTACCTATTCAGAAACTCGGCTGTGCCCTTACATGCCCTCATTATTTTTATCATCAGTCATGGTGTTGTATTCATTAAAAAGTACATTTTTGTTTTGTTTTTTATTTATTAAAATGCAAATTTTATTTTCTTGTTTAAGTAATGTTTTTGAATACTTTGGGAAGCGTTTTTATATAGTTAGTCAATATTTTATCAAACTGGATAACAATTCGGATGTAATTGAGGATTTTTGTTCAGCTGGAATACAGTTTATTTTCTTATCTCTTTTTCTTTCTTGTTTTCTCATTCTTCCTATTTATTCATTTACTTATTTATTTTGAAGACGTTTTTAATTATGCCACTTAGATTCATCTGCAAGAGGTGAAATGAGCAAATGTCTTTAGAATTCGACGTTTGTATCAGAAAACGACAGAATTAAAAGATGAAGAGAGTCCCCATATATATCTTACAAAGCTTCTTTTGTATTGACAGACGTAAGCACATACGCTTGGGAAAAAGGGACAAGTTTGAAAAAAATCCCCCCTTCCATCGCTTGTGCATCTCCACGGAAGCATCCCACCCCTCCACAGCGCTCCCTTCTTAATAAGGAATAAAGGAGGCCCTTATTGCAGAAGCTTAGAAAGAAATGTCTAAAAGCGGATTAAGTCAACTGTAATCTATAATCCATCCTTGACTTTCAAGTGGTACTTCAGTTAAGATCAAATTGAAATTCGCAGTAATGGTCTATATTCTGGGCAAAGTTTCCGCGCTTCTTTTGGAGCTCTTAAGCGTATTTGGACTCTACTTGAACTTTCCGTTTCCTTTCATATCTGAGGACGGTTTTTATTCTGCCGTTTATTCATTTAAGGCTTGTCTTTTGAAACTTCAACACCTGTGGGAATTGTAAGGAAGATATCATGAGAGAAAAAAAAAGTAAGATTATTTAGATGTGAAAAATCGATTGTGTTTAATGATATAGACAGCACTTCAACCGAGGTTCAAGGAAAAAACCGTAAATGTTGCCACTCGATGAACATCAATTGAAATTTTTTGTATTATTAGCTTCTTTAGCGAACAGCATATGTTAACCTCCATACGCACACATATGTATAAGAAACATATATCTAGATATAAATAAGATGTAATTCAAGCACTCAAAGCAGCACTTAAATTACATCAAATGTTAGTTGAAATGAAAGAAATCTAGTATAGCTATTCATTAAATTTAAAATTAAAAGAAAATAGTAATACTGTCAGCACCGCTTAATCGGGTAACGGATAAAGGAATACCCCGCTTATAAGAATAAAACCTTCGGGAACCGAATATTTCCCCATAGATGCAATGTTAAAGATCCCCGCTTAATCGAATAATTTCCCCGGATAATCCAATAATACTGGTCTTACTTTGAATTTTCAAGTTGATCTTTCAGCAACACCTCCTCATTCCCACTAAATTTGAAAGTCACTCGTTCTCTTTCATGATTCCTCCCTCCTCCTTCCACCAGGAAGTAAACAGAGGTCATTTTCTAAAAGGTTTCTGGAATCTTCAATTTAGCAATACAAAAAAATAAGGAGAAAGCTGGAGTGGTTATTGCAATGGTGAAGACAACCAGGTTCCTTCTGGTGTCTTCACCATTGCCACCACAAAAGTGCTCCCAAAACACTTTGAGCAAGCTATCCACAATTATGAACGTTTTAAAGAAGTAATATAGTGAAAAGTTATCCCAAAGATTTTGAAATTCAATTTGTAAGTTCTATTTTTCATCATTTTAATTCGTACTCAAAAATAGATAATAATGTATTTAATTATTTAATTTATCTTACTTCAAAAAACTTTTAAACACTAACATTAATAACTTCTTTTACTAATTAGATATACTAATTTATTATTACGCTTCGAGACAATATTTATCAGTTCTGCAAGGTAAAGAAAATTTCCCCGCATAATCGAATAAAATATGCTGGAACTGACGGTATTCCTTTAAGCGGGGCTGACAGTACATTTCTGCTGAAACAGAACTATTCTCCAATTTCAAAACGATTGAAAATAAACTAGTTACCTCCATAATTGAGAAGTCTTCAAAATAAATAAATGTATAAAAAATACAAAGAAGGAGAAAACAAGAAATAAAGAGAGATAGATAAGAAAAAAACTACATCCAGTTGAATAAAAATCCTCAACAAAATCCGAATAGTTTTCCAGTTTAATGCAATACTGACTAACTAAAGAAAAACGCTCCCCAAAGTATTCAAAAGATATGTTTAAAAAATAAAATAAAAAAACTACCCCGATTGAACAAACTGACTCTTAAATTACTAAAAAAAAAAAAAAAATTAAAGAAAAAAAGAATAGAAAGAATTTGAGAAAAAAGAATAGAAAGAATTTAGCACTTTGATTGAACAAAGCTACTTTAGACAGTAGCTTTGCTCAAGTAACTTGATCAAGTTACATAAAATCATGATCACCAATACAAGAAGCCTACTCTCCATCGCCAACAATCACTCCTAAAACCCCCGTTAAACTAGTCAAATAAGCAAAATGCTCACGAATAAACTAAAGCTTTGTGAAGTTAAACAAAGCTATCACTTATTGGCAAAACAATGCTGTCACCAAAAATCACCTATTTCATTCAACTAGAGAGACCAGGTAAAACAAAATAAGGGATTTTTCGCCACTCGATAAAAACTATGATTCAACAAAACTACCACTACTATTCTTTTCCACATTTTGCATCAAAGTTTTACCTCTTGTGGACGAAAAGAAGTTAAATACGTTCAGTATTTCGTTTAACCGGGAGGCCACCATCTGGAGGTGCGTTCATCCAGAAACAGGATCGTCACTTGTTCAAAATAGTCAGAACCGTATCTGAAACATTCTTTTATTTTATGAAGTATTTTTAACTTATGATCAAGTGCTACAATATAGTACAAACATGATATCGCAAAAGAGTCTCAAGGCTTTTTACGCATTTTAAAAGAGGAGATGGGGTCACAAAGCTAAAAAAGTTGGAAAACGATGATGTAGAGGTATTAGAATATTTAGTAAATAAAATATATATTACATTCACTTTTTACTAAGTCAAAATGTAAACACCGTCCAACCTACATCGGTTTCCTCCAAAGAGAACCAGCAGTTGTTCCTATTCCCTACAACTAAACCCACATTCTCAACATCTATGCATTCCCTTTAAAGACCTTTAACTATCCGCTATTTGTCCATTACTTGAACAGCGTCTCAGAACCTTGTGTACACTACGCAGCATTTTCAGGCATGTTCTATAGATTCGGATGACTCTTCTAGAACAAATAGAGGCCTTCTCTCCAGAGTGGTGTAACTTCTGCTTGCGAACTTGGAAAAGAAGTCCACGATGCAATCTTCTTGTTCTTTTACGTTTTTTTTTTCCATTCTACTCCCCCAACGTCCCAGTTTTCTTTATATTTATTTTCCCCTCATCACACAGAGCTTGGGGAAAGTCGGAGTTCTTTGGAATAGCTTTGGGTATCGGATGGCTGGGTTCCACTTGTCTCATAGTTTAATTCATACACCGCCTGTTAATTGTAGGGGCAAATATACACTAAAGGGAATGCTGAGGCGTTGAGTAGATTGATTAAGTGAAGGAAAGTTAAATATTCTAATTTAATAGATTGGATGAAAGAATTTCCAGTGCTCCGTTAGCCTAAGGAAACTAAAAAATGGGTTTTCGCACACTTTACCCTGCTAGAAAACCAATATTATATGTCGATTATTCCTATTAATTTTACAAGCATAAATGGAAAATTAAATTGAAGTCTGTACACAGATAAATCAAAGTAAAAATATAAAAACGTGTAAACCTTTGTGCACACAAAAAAGTAAATTGAAACAACGTAAAATACGCACAAATTTTGCAAAAGACAGTAACCACGTGTTTCCAGGCTGCAAGGAACCCTTTTTCAATGCAATAGCATAAGGTCTAGATAAAAAAAACATCGAAATGGATGTTCTTGAACGTTGTTTTAATTTACTTTTCCAAGTAAAAATGTTAATCCAACTGTTCTTCTGAGCTAAAAATGCCGCCTATTTAGCGTTTCGAGTTCATTCCTGTGTGGAACCTGGATTTTACCAAGTGTCTGATGATATATATATATTTTCTCCGGATCAAACTTTATTCCTGCAATGCATTAGTGAGTATTTAAAATATAAATGTATATCTTTATTTCCAACTTAAATTGCCCTACTAGCTACATTTATCTCTACTTTTTTGCCTATAATATGTCCACAAACGTGTAACTTGCATGTATCCCTCCATCTTTAGAGCTATAATGCACTTCTTTTTCTTCCAAATCGGATGAGGTTAGCCATGAACTTCAACAAAGCAAGAGAGAATGCCCAAGGTTTAAGAAAATATTAGTACAGACCGAATCAGATTTAGACAGTTGTTGAGATTGAACTCCTTTTTATGCGAAAATTAAATATGAAATGTAATGCTTAGGACCATACTGGGATTGTCGATACGGTGTGAGTTCTCGATGTACCGTAACTTTCCTGTATTTGTGCTCCTTTATATATGTATTATGTTATCTTTATTAATCACCATTGCTTTTAGCATGCAAATGGGCTCCCCCTGCTTCAGTGCCGCCCCTTCTCTCCAGGGATTTTGGAAAGTTGGTGTCTCTGTGCAGAATTAGATATCAGAATTATCTATCAAATTTCATTTATTTCAATTAAAATAATTTCTTCAATTCTAATTAGATAATTCCATTTCTTACACGTGGATGCACAATCTATATTTACAAAATGTAAAATAATAAAAACAGTTTTATTTTTTCTGCTAGGCTGTTAAGATATTACCACTAGCCTAATGGCCCAGATGCTCAAATGGCTACCCTCCATTTTACCTGAATATGATTCCAGTTTGGTTGTTACTACAAGAAAGGAAAAGCAAAAGTAAGATACTTCCGATATTTCCTTTTCCATTATTCGAAAAGAACACTTGAGACGTGAAAAAAGAAAGAAAGAAAACAGCAGTAATTCACGCTTTGCAGAACCCCCATCTGCTCTTAAATTATTATCTGGAAAGTTGGCATTATTATTGAGGTAGTCTGCCAAGTAAGTTTAGCTATGTAATCTTGAACTACAAATTCACCGGTCGAACAGTGAGAATAATTTGTGAAGGCAACATTTTTGTGTTTATCGCTTTTTTGGCAATGAAAACGAGTTAAATTTCAAGTGAAATGGCTGAATGAATCGAATTTACTTTTACTTATTTTGTTTATTTACATACGTATTTTATACATGCCATAAAAAAGTAAGAACGCGTTTCTTAATATCGTTCTGTCAAAGTTCTTTTATTATTATTATTAGTCGATTTAAATTTAAAGGCGAGTTAACCATTATTTAAGTCTGCAAAATTTGAAGAATAATTGAATTTAAAAATTTTTTTAGAACTTAATTTCTTTAGGGACTGTATAAAGGAATTTTACTCAAGTAATTAAAATATTGTTTTAGTTTGTATACTAAAGTTTATGTTCTGTAAGTTACCTTTTTGACTAAATTACTACCTTCTTTTTCATTTTTCGTTTCTTTCGATTAACGCTTTTTGTCATGATTTTGATTGAATCATAAATAATTACAAAGTATTACTTCAGATTATTTCTGTCCGTGTTTGTTTCTCTATTTACTTATTTATTTTTCTCGTAATTTTTGAAACTCTATTTTCATTTTAATTTCTGGCACAATTTTATTATTTTTATTTTTTAGTAGTAAAAGTTCGGTGTCACACAATTAAGTGTCCATAATTTATAATTAACTGCATATTAAATTGTTATTATGTTATTATTTCACGTATTTCCAAAATGTAAAGCTAAATTTTAACATCTATATTTACATACTTTTTTCCGAAATATGTATATAAATTTAATTAAAGTAAGCAAAAGATGATTGATTTCCTTAAAAAATAAATAATTTAAAATAAGTTGGAAAATCTAAAATTAGAATTAGAATTATAGATTGGAATAAAGAAACCAATTATGACATAGAATGAAAAAATTAAAAAAATAGAATATATAAGCTTGTTATAAATAATTACTCACGTTATTCTCCTAGTTAAAAAGATATAAAAGGGTCACTTAGAATTCAGTTATTTATTTATTTATTTTATTATTATTATTATTGTTATTGCAGTGTGTAAATTACTCATAAAAGTTAGAATATACAAGCCCGGAAAAATAGAATGTATGAACTACTTAAAAATAAATAATTGATCAATTGATTGACCTAGTTAAAATCAAATGTAAAATACGACTTAATGTTTATCTATTATGAGTTAAGAGAATTTAACGGCAATAATATAATAAATATACTCAAAGAAGTCAGTTGAATTACATTAATACGAAAGGATATAGTGTACTATGTTTTACTTATTTGTATTTTTTTTTTTTTTTGGCTCACGAATCATTTGCCCTCATTCACACGTTAATGAGATGTTTAAATTTCAAAAAATAATACGGTGGGCGGAGGGGGAAGAGGCAAAAGTAAAAAGTATTAATGGGATATGTCATGAAATATTGTCGAAGCATGCTTAAAATACTTTATACGTATCATATATGTCAATGGAATCTTGTTCAGACTTTTTTCATTTTTATATTACTACGCATATCTAAATGCATAATGCTCTTTATTGTTTACCCCTTTTATTGTCTTACAAGCAAAATTATCCAGCGATGCCTACCACAATAATGGTATTGAGAAAATATATCAGTCTCTCCCATGTTAAACACTAGATATCTTGATCCCAGAATACTAACAATTAAATTTAAATAAAAATGTGTTTATTTATACATTTTAAGTGTTTCAATAGTGCACTAAATAATCTTTAAGAAATGAAATAAAAAAGAGAAGTGAAAAAACTATCACAGTTTCTACTTTTGTCAGTAAAAGAATTCATATGTCTGGTGGAATTGAAAAAAAAAAATATTGACGCTGATATAATCATTTTAAGCGGTGGTTATAACACAGCTTTACTCTAACTTAATGTTCATGTATTTTTTCCATTCTTTCTTTTCTTTTTTTTTTCCTTTTTTTGGCAGTGCGATACTAAATATAAACACTATTTGCAGTTCCTTTCATTTATTCTATCTGAAAGAAACCAACTTTAAGTAGTCAGAAGGAAATTGAAAAATGTTGGTGGAGCTGTATTTTCCCACCGCACCTACTTTTTTCGTATCTTATTAAGGAAAGAAAATATCCGCACACCATGAGGCAAACAAGAGACCAAAAGAAAATCTCGAGCCCTTGCTATATCCCCAATCTCATCTTCGCTGCTTCACTTACTTTGCCTTCACAGTATGGCAAGACCCTTTTTTTCACAAATGAGGGGCAAGTTTTCTCTTACACGCCCCGAAGAAGGACAAAAAGTAGGCCGGCCTAGGCGTGAGTAAAGAACATCTGTCAGAAAATAGGTAAGGGACCTCAAAAGAACATCGCACCGACTTTACACTCCGTGGCACAAAGTGAGGGGCACTCTTCCACAATAAGCCTTTATACTTTCTTCTTTGGAATATGCCCAAGGAATGCTCTTTTCTCCTGGCCTCCAGATTTCTTTTAATTTCGTTTTCTTTTTCGGTCTTTTTTTCTTCTCATTCTTGCGACGATCTTTTCTTGAAAAGTTGCATAAAATGAGGCATTTTTTCATTTCATTTTTCCCTTCCTCGGAAGGGTTCCACCTGCTGGCGTTGGATATTGGTATCGTCTGAGGGGGTAAAGGGTACGGTTGAGAAAGAAATTATTCAGCGGGAGTGAGCTATGGGTAATAGAATTCTGCTACGTTACATGACTTCCTCTTTTATCCTTCACACCTATGAGTTTTTTGAATAAAATATTGCCGACACTTTCTTCGGAAATTCTGGGCAAATGCAGAATATACAATATTTCTTTTACTAAAAAATGAACATCCAATATCTAAGAAAAAGTTGATGAAGAGGGTGATTATGTCAGTGGTGCAATCTGACGAGAAGGCAAGGTGTTCTCGTCAGATTGCGACAGACATTTTCATAACCTTGTAAAATGTTCTCTTATTTTACTTATTATCAAACACCCCTCAGAGTCTTTATTTAAACAAATTATGAGCCCCTACACTAAAAATTTTCGGTGTTACTGAACACCGAAAATCGGGGTAAATGTTCAGTCGGGGTAAAGCGGATTCTTTTTTTTTTTTTTAATGTATTTTAAGTCCTTTTAAGTGTCTGTCTAAAAAAGTACCGACAGTAGAATATTTTTTTAGCATATGATGTTCGTTAACGCATCTTCGCATGAAAAATTCATTACGATTGCTCATTTATCCTATTTTCATATAAAGAAGCAATCGTAATGAAATTTCGATACATAACGGAGTTAACACATTTTATGAGCTAAGAAGCGTTGTACTGTCTATATTTTGTTTTAGACAACCTCATTAAAAAAATTTAAAGTACATCAAAAATGAATAATTTTCAACTGTGCACCAACCAAACACCAAAATGTGTTCAATAGCACGAAAAATGGTGACAACTGAACGCAACAATTTTTACAGTGTAGAGTACCCACACTTTTTCCGCAGGACTACAACGTCCTTACCTGTTCCAGGTTATGAAGAGTAATAACCTAAAAATTGCCAGAAATAAAATTTTAAATCACCTTCTCTTAAACTTTTTCATAAAAGTGATAAGATGATCGAGTCATTGGATGATTTTTGAAAATATTCCCCTAAACTCTTAATACATTTAAATGCACACTAAAATAAGTGCTTCAATGATTTAGACTTGACGGAAGTTATGTTCATAAAGGAAGGAAACTTTTACATCCTGTAAAATGGTCGAAAGAAGAGTCAACATTTCCTTCCGAAAATGGTCAAACTGGTGTGAACAAGATTATTTTTTAAATATAGGGTTCCATATACGTGTTACTTGCAAAGTAGCTTAATTGTTTATTAATTTTCAGTAATTTGAAAATTTTGATTAAATTAATTATCTTTTCTATTTTTTCAATATTTTTCTTTTCCAAAAGAGCTTGAACCAACAAAACATTTTCGTTTAAATTAGTTAATAACTGATGGGAAAGAAACTCGGTCAAATTTCTACTGCAAATGTGTAGGAAAAATAAAGACCAGAACATAATGTGTTTTGAAAAAACCGCATAACAAAGTATAATGTGTGTTTCTATAACATCTTACTTATTTCTTAGCCTTTACACTTGCCAGAATGGTAAAGTATATCAATGCTTAGAAAAGTATTTCCTTTTAAGCAGTTGAAAATATGTCATGAAAATATTGGAAATGCTATTAAGTACTAATTTCAGAGGCTTTAAATCTTCAATATATTATGAAATATCAAAGCAGTTTTAACATTCATTTTCTTAAACTCTGGCTCATAATCTATACATGCATGAATAATATTGTCTTTGATTCTAAATAATTCCACCCAATTCTCTATTATTCCTCTATCTAAATTTCTCAAACGAGAAAATCTCAGCAATTCTCTAACAAACACCTACTCAGTGGGAAATTTGATCCTCACATCACAACGAATATATTCAAATTTTACTCGGTTTCTCCGCAAAATTTATACCTTATCCCTATTTCGCCAAATTTAAATATTTCAAATTAAGGTTTCAGATCTTGAAGCGTCTTTCTCACTCTTGGGTGCATTAGTCCACCGCTGATTTCACGTGGAATTCAGCTTCAGTGGATTGATTCCTTTCCCATAAAGCAGTAAATATCGTCTGTGAAAGAGGTACGTCAACTACTGGGCGCTTCTAAAGATTATTGCAGCATTCGAAACAGAATTGGAAAGAAAAATCGGGATATATATCTCCCCAGCGTCTTTTTATTCTTCATGCTTTTCGCTTTCTTGTAGGAACTGAGAATTTAGTGAGGCACCATAAATCTGTTGCCAAAGCATTGAGTAATAATAGAGCATAAAAGGTTGTATTGGTATCGATGCAATTCATTCAGAAATGTTGCAGAAAAGAAACGTGAAAGTGGATTTCGTTGCAGTGGCAGTAAATGTATCAAAACATATTTAGATATATTTTAGAAGATCTACCTTTGGAGTAGGAGAACTTTATCAACATAAAATTGCATAAAATAATAGAGTGGGAATGTGCTTTTTGTTGCTAAGCCAGCTTTGAGTAAAATTTAAGTTTATCTACTAATAAGCCACCATTAGTTTAGCTGATGTGCAATTCTATTTGCGATGCTTAGTTTTAGCTTAGACGTTCTGGATTTTTCTCAAAAGATCTTCTCTAGCAATAAGTACTGTATTTTGATATTGTGTTGCACAACTTTTGTCTTTCACATTTGCTTGCATCACGCGTTATAAAAGATTGACAGACACACACACAAAAAAAAAAAAAATAACCAAAATGAATAATTTTTTATTTTACACCAACTGAACACCAAAACTCGGGTTCACTATCACCAAAAATGGTGGCAACTAACAGTCACGTGTTTCTATTTTTGTTCTTGTTGCCAACCACAAATTTTCAAAAAAAAAAAAAAAGGCTTCTGAAAACTTAGATGAGTAACTGTAGAAACTATTGAATGAAACAACACCAATATTTTAAAATGAACTACAGTTATAATATTTAATTAAACATACATAAAATCACTATCAATTATTTACACATCATGATAAAACTGATATAGAATTGGCGATGTATCACGAAGCGAACATTTCGGAATCGGCCATATTTGTAGCCACTCATTAAAAAAAAACTTCAATCCAATTCAAAAACTAAATATTAAATGTACTAATTTATATCAACAATTTGATAACAGAAGTACACTAAAAATGAAAACAGCACATAATTTAAAGTTTTCGTTTAGGCTTTTAAATATTAATGGATAGCTGAAGTAACATTTTTAATTCTAAGCTACTGAAACTGTGTACATAATAAAAAACTGTTTGACAGTAACTGACAATGTTTAATTCCAAATCACAACAAAACAGTTAAAATCTCCTTATCTCATAGTTGAACGCCTCTCAAAATTAAATATTGAACTTCCCTCTGATTTTATCCGTTTTTGCTTTTAATCAATACCAAAAGTAATCACAGTTTTTCTTTTCAACTCAGTAATATTGGAAAAAACGACTCGCTCAACCATGTTATATTAACAGTGAATAAACGAAACAAGAAAGACATTTTTAATCAAATATTTTTATTTCCCCTAAATTAAAGATGGATTCTACATATGGAGTTTTGCAATTTTATTGAACGTAAAATATTTCGTTAAAATAGGAAAATAGTAATCATTAGCATTTAATCAAGATTATTAGGAAGAGTTAATAAGATTCTATATACAAGAATGCAAATACAATATCATATATAATATATATATGTATCTAATATATTTTGTTTGGTATTGAATATTAGATTTATATAATGTATCTTTCCCTTAAAGCATCGATAGAGGTATTATATGCCAATGCATTAATTTTATTTTGAAATTAATCTCGGAGTAATTGTACGTAATGAAAATTGGACCATTGTGCTTATATGCATGAAAATTTAATTCTAGAGTTTTGAGTCAATTCATGTTTGAAATGAAAAAAAGGAGATGCATAGGAAACTTTTACGACACTACTCTAATGAAACGTTATCTTTCTCTGCGTATATGTATCTATATCAATCTTTCTATCTATCTTACCTGTATATATATATATATATATAAATGCGCACACACTCACACAACTATATGTATACAACTAAAAGGAGTGGCTTCCCCCTTTTTTTTTTTTTTTTCAGTATTACTTTAACTGACATTCATGAAGATTGTATTTGGATTTTCAGAACCTAATTCAGAGTCTTATGAGATTTAATGAGAATTTTCGCTCCAACTGCAACGCCAATGAAACCCGTCAGTTGCAATAGTTTATTACTATGGATGTCCCTCCAACAATGTGGATTTACTCATGCTAAGATACGTTAGGGCACAATCAACAAGTTATGGTCCTCTTTGAGAAACAGCAGGAAATGCTATGAGAAAGAAATTGGCAAATCGTCAATTAAATTATTTAGAACCAATAACGAGAGCTGAAATTCCGAGATACAGAGATACAGATGAGAATCAACATAAGGTCGTTGAAAATTTTTTTTTTTGGGGGGATGTGATTAATGTCCCCTACATGTTTAAAGGATTGTTCATTTAACTGTAGAGCTTTAAATTCATTAAATTTATGAACATTAAATTTACTTTACCATTTTTTAAATAAGTAAAAATTTACTTTCAAATTGTAGCAAGTAGTCTCCCGTTCTTCTCTAACACCCAGCTTTGCTTCAGGCAGAAATTTCATAATCCCATTATTAATTATCAACCATTAAAAACTCCGACGAAAAAGGCTAACTTTCAGTCTTAAGTTGAAATCAATGTAGCTTCTGCACAAAGAATTAATCGATTGCAGGTGAAAAAAAGAACAAAGACCCTGGACTGACTTGTGGCCAGCGGTTGAAAGTTCATACCGATATACGAAAATCGATCGAAATCACAGCTGTTCTATTGACCGTTGCTGCTTGGGAGATGAATACCAGGGTATACATATGTCACAGACACCTGCTCATCGCTTTTGCAATGGAACACACGAAGGAGGGGTAACAAAATTGGAAAGAAAGGAGTTTTTGTATCTGTTTCAGAAAGAATATAAGGACAAGCAATGCATCAGCCATTAAAGATTCCTGTTATTGGTAAATTCCCGTCTGCGTTTGTTAGTTTTGCTTGGTGTATGTGTTGGGAATGGTAAACAAATATACGAAATGAACATTTTTTTTACAGATATATTTGCTACATGACTTTGAAAGATAGTAAATGTAATTGAAATTATGCTATTCTTCAATCTCCACCTTTTAGAGCTAAGTCCGTAGGTTTTCCCGATGCAACACGAGGGGAATGACGATATTATTTTCAACGATGCGTAATTTAAAATGAACTAAGTGTTTCTGGGTCTCCGTTTAGTTTGATCTTATCTACAATTAGCATTTGTAATTTCGAGATACTACTTCTAGAATTATACAGATGTTTTATTGTATTTATAAAGAATGTGCCCCGTTGTCTACATTTAGTCAACAACTACAGGAGGAACTCATTAGCACAAGCCCTTTTCTGGAATTCATTTTCTACAAGTACTCCTTACAACTTAAAAAGAAGAAAAAATTGTAATATTTATTTGCAACTAGGAACAAGAAGTTCCGTCTAAAACTATACGAGCCTACTTTTTTGCATACACCAACTTCAAATTTATAATCTAGCTATGTCTCTCTCTCTCTCTCTCTTCCTCCTTTAGCTTTAGTTCTTAATTTTTTCAAATATACCTTTTTCAACGGATAATACATATTCATTCACTCAGTCATTCATTCCTTCATTTATTCAGCCATTCATTTATTCATTCATTCGCTTACTCATTAATGTGTTTGTTCATTCATTTACTCATTCATGTATTTATTCACCCATTTATTTATTTTTTCTTTTTTTCACTCTTTTATTCCTTCTTTTCCTTATTCATTTATTCATTCTTTCACTCCTTCATTTATTCATTGAGAACTGTCCTTAAAAATCCCGATAAAAACATTTCATTGGAAAATAGGCTCGTAAGTTCTGGATGAACTTTCTTTTTGTTCATGCTTTACGTTATAAGAGCTTTCCGCTAAAGTTTGTTCCAAGCAAATCGGTCCGTTGGTTCAGGATTTATATAGTATTGAAATTTCCCCGTAAGCGCTATGTTAATTTTTTGAACTGTTCAAAAATGAACAAAAACTGTTCAAATTAATATTTCACGCCAAGTCAAAACTACAATAAGCTTGTTCATTGGAACGTGGATCTTGCACCTAGAGTTTACATCACATGCTTCATTTTCGCCCATAGGCGCTAATGTTAAATTTTTTAGACTGTTCAAAATTGAACCAAAAATTGTTCGAATCAGTAAAATATGAAAATAAGATGCCCTCGCCGAGATCTTTCGAATGCAAAAAGAATTTTTCGAATCCGACAATGCGTTTAAAAGTTATTAGGGGGGGGGGGGACAGACCGACAGACAGACAGACCTACCGATACACATTTTCCCCATCTCAAAACCCTACTTTCAAATTTTTTATTTTTCAATCTTTATTTAATTACTTCACTTTTACTTGATTTTTCTTGATTTTTAACGATATTTTCACGATAAATTAAGCCTTCTTTCATGCTTTATTCCTATTATTTTTACTTTTACGGGAAAGTAGGCTAAAAACACGTAGATTTGATACGAATATTCGATACAAATAAAATTAGTTCATTGGATTCTCCGTGCAACAAGACTGACATATGTGCTCGCAAGTTGAGAAAAAATATCGGGTTAATATTATTGTAAGCATCCTGCTGTTCCATTCGATTTAATAAAGCCGCAAACCGATTCCTCTTAGTGCAAATTTACATGAATAAGAGTTTTTTCATTATAATAATAAATGCATAATCATCCATTAAACTGCCAACAACAGGGGTTCAATATATATGTCACCCTCTTGCACAGTGTATAATCCATTACTTAAATTTCCTTCAGAACAGCGTTCTGAAGCACCCTATCCAACAAAAGCTGTGCTACACACCATGCAAATCTATCCAATGATTTGTGGCCAACGTTCTTTATAACTGGTGTATACGCCTGGAGTGGTATTAGCTTAATCCCCTTTTAGATATCTACACCAGGCAACCGAGGGCTTATGTTCGATATGCCCGCACCCCTTCTCAAACAGCTTTTCACCCCCGGGCAAAACCATCCATCCTCCTCGCTTTCATAATTCAAGAACCGTTGAATTCCAGATTGGATGGAAGTCGATCAAAGTCGTCGAGATCTGGTGATGAATTGAGGTGGGTTGTTTGAAAATGGGAATACGTGATATTCGCAGATCCAAGTACATTCAAGAAGGGGATTAAATATTCAGGTGGTGGGGACTTCGGGGGAGGTTTTATAAGTAGATTGAGCACGGAAAGGGATATTTGTCCTAGAAATCGTTCCGCTTCTTGTTTGGGGAGGCCGAGGAAAAAATCTGGTGTAATCATTCCAATGCTACTTGAGGGGATTATGTGTGTCTTTGGCCATTTTTTTCATGGATATGTTACATTCAGATGTTTTTTCTTTAAAATAAAGTGAGGCGTATAAATAGAACATGACAAATTGACGGCTTCTTTTTGATAAGATGGCTTATGGAGAAATGAAATATTAATGAAACTTATGCTCACACACACTTTCTTATTTTGCTCTTTTCTCAGTAAAGTGTGAAGACGTATTGCTATTGTTGTTTAATGTAAATGGTGAATGTAGAATGATTTCAGTTTGTTCTAATTGTAAAACAAATATTTGCTTTTCCAAAAATAATTATTATCCTTTTTTTTTCTTTTTTTAATGCAGGAATGATTTACATTCTATGTCTATACATACGATTTAAAAAATTTGTACGTCCTCTGCCTTCTAATTATAACTGGGTTTTTTTTCTCGTCACTCTAGTGTTTCGAAAAATATAAATACAATGTAGCACTAAACTTTCATAAATGGCTTAATTTTTTGGGTGAGAGTCAAACCCCCCCCCCCCCCCACTTTACCACCATAACCAAAAATAGCATAAAATCGATTTTCGGACTTTTGTTTCTGGGAAACTTTTCAGAAGTACGCCCCCTCCCCCTTTTTTTACCCTTAATGTCATAAATGCAACCTAAAACTGTGTTATGACTTACTGAATACATTTTAACTAAAAAAAACTATTGGTTGCTGTTAAAAGCCTCTTAAAATTGCTTAAATCTGAAAAATATGCAATTTTTCTTAAAACAAATATTTTTGAAAATTCAGGAAAATATGATCCCATTGGGATCTCAAGTTGAAATTTTGCATAGACAAAGATAAAATAGACAGAAATTTTTGAGATTTAAAACAAAAAAAAAATTGTGATACGTTTTATAAGAAATTAAAAATTTAAATTAAAAAATTTTATTAAATTATTCATGATGCATATCATATGAAACAGCATTGAATATGCTTCAAAATGTTTCTTACTAGAACTTTTTATCTCTTTTTGTTGATGACTTATGGCCTGTTTTGTGTTGAAGCCTGCATGTAAAAATGTGAGTTTTTTTTTTTTTTTTTTAATCAAAGCCTGTTAATTAAAAAACTAAACATGATAAAATTCTAAAAAGTTGGATTTTTGATTATCTTGAGGGGTACAGTTGATAAGCCAAATTTGAAAAAAATCAAAAAGGGTGAAGTAATTTTTTTCTCAGATTTTGGTTCGTTTGACATGGAATGACCTTTTATCCTTTTAGATAAATTCTCAAGAGCCTGGCAAAAAACTTTACCTTAAGGAAATTAATTTTTTTGTGTTAGTTACTTCTTAGAAGCTCCATGCGTCCTACAATTGTCAAAATATTGTCAGTGCAGTTTGTACCTGTGCCTACCTACCATACCTTTTTTACTACTACGCGATCATTAATATAATAATTTGCAACAGAGTGGGTTGGCAATCTCAGTCTTTCTATCGAAGGAGAAATGATTACCAGGGTTAGGAGGTCAAACTAAGGAATTTTTACCTCAAGGCCTTTTCCCTAAAATAAATATTTTGGGTAAATATTAAGAGGATAAGGAACAACAACACATACATACACAAGGAAATGTAAAACTTTTTAAAAAACTTTACGCTTCAAGATTTCAAATTTTAAAATCCAGCAACTGGTGGGTATTTTGTTTTTCTAAATATAATAATAGGATTGGAGGAGGGCAAGGAACTAGCTGAACTGAATTTCAGGATGCACTCTGTACATAGAACGAGAAGGGGAAGAAAGAGTCACCCATGATCCGGGACAGATTTTAAAATAACACAAATGCGAGGGAGCGTGAAAATTAAAGTAACTTCATCTTAACCACCAAATATAGGATTTATCATAAACTGAGGGAAAGAAATCAAATTCAATTACTTTTTTAGCCTACTTTACACTAAAAGTTAAAATAAAACAAGAAGTTCCGTCTAGAACTATACGAGCCTACTTTCCCGCATACACCAAATACAAATTTATAATCTAGCCATCTCTTTCTCTCTCTCTCATTTAGCTTTAGTTCTAAACTATTTCAAATATACCTTTTTCAACGGATAATACATATTCATTCACTCACTCATTCATTCTTTCATTAATTCAGCCATTCATTTATTCATTCATTCGTTTACTCATTCATCCATTTATTCACTCATTTATTTATTTTTAAATTTATTCTGTCATTTATTCATTGATTCATGCTTCCACTCTTTCATTTATTCATTCATTTATTATTTCACTGAAAGTATTATTATTTCATTAAAGATCAATCTTATATAAATCCTGATCTAACAGACGGATTTTCTTTGAAAAAAAACTTCATCTGAAAGCTCTTATGACGTAGAACATGTACAGATAGGAAGTTCAGCATCCAGCAATAAATGAGCCTATTTTCCCACGAAACGTTTTTATCTGGATTTTTAAGGATATGTACGAATGAATGAATGAATAAACGAGTGAATTACTGAAAAAATCAATAAATGAGTTAATAAGTAAAAGAATGAATAATTGAAGGGTTTGCAGCAAAAAAGAGTTAACTCCATTTTTAGGCCAAGCAGAGTAAACAACCGTTTCTTGGAAGGGGGGGGGGGGATCATTCTTTCGTTTGGTTCAACAAGGAGTTATCTCTCGTTCATAGTGATCAAGGTATCCGCTAGAATGAGTTAGCTGCTTCATTCGCTTGGGGCAACATAGAGTTAACTCCAGAAGCTTATTAAAATAATGAAAATTAGAATTAACTCTTTGTTGCAGCAAACCCTTCAATTGAATGAATGAGTGAGTGAATGTATTTGCATTAACCATTGGAAAAGGTATGTGAAGTACTTAGGAGCTAAAGCTAAATGAGAAACATATATATATATATATATATATATAGCTAGATCCTAAATTTGAAATTAGTGTACCCGGGGAAGGAGGCTCTATAGCTTTGGACGAAACTTCTTGTTTTTAAATTTTTAATGGAATTTTGACTTAAAACAGTATCGTATATGGAAACACTAGAGTACTGCAAATTCCAGTGCTCTGGCTCCGCTCCCGTTTCGAGCAAAGAACACGAACCATTATTTCATTGAGATTGTATTGAAATGATTCTTTTTTATACTTTTGAACAATAATTAAGTATTTTAATTTTCAAATATGTCACGCAAATTGATTTTTTCCATGCTCCCCACTTCAAAATTTCCTCTACGCCACTAAAATATATACGAAATTCTTTATCAGGCCCCTTCAAGATTTAATCGGGAAATTGATACCAGTCCGCTTACAAAAGAGCCCCTTCCTGTCTCTTTATATATGAACCTTTTAACAGACATCCATCTTCTGTGCAAATTTTCTACTTTCAATCAATAGTTGTCATTCAGAAGCTGGAAGAAACTCACTGGTAATCGAACAAGAGGGGAGGACGTTGGTACCTCTGCACACAACCTTGGATGGCGAAGAAGGATCATATTCCAAAGAAAGTGGTTCTGCTTGAGAAAATTAAGTGGCATTAGGGGGAGTGTTTGTCATAGAAAAGCAGATTGTTTATCTCTGACATTTCATCTCTTAACTTCCTGTCAGAAAGTGCGTTTGGTTAGGGTTAAATTTCTGATGTCGCGACATTTTTTTTCTCTCAAGACTCAGAGTCCAGATGTCGCCGCGGTAAGTGGGAAGACATATACGTTGTGGGGAATTTTGACATGTGTCTGGATTATTATCTAAACTTTTAAAACTGTTTTTCTCTCACAAATTATGTTGCACGGGAACATTTTAGTTGTTTCGGGAACTATATACAATGAACTTTTATCTGTAAAATGTGTTCTTATACAAAACACAAACCAGCCAGGGCAGAAATAACTTGCAGTAGGCCTTTGGTCTCATTGCCTTCTTAAAACTGATAACCAAACAAAAAATAAAATAGATTTTCCCAAAGCAATGGTGCTAAAACTCCTAGGTATACGTTCTGTTCAGTTTTTCTGCTTATTTTATTTTATTTATTTATTCTTTAAGCTAAATTTGATAATGACCTTTAGAATTATCTAGAAGCAATAACACTGTGTGCCAATAATAAACGTTTCATCAAAATTTCATCAAATTTCAAAACTATTCTTTATATATGGTTTCCTAACTTTTAACATCCCTTACTCCTACAATTGAATAACTAATGCAATTTTCAAATCGTAAAATCGTTTTATAACTTGAAATAACTAATCAGAAATTAAATTGATAGTAGAAGTCAGTCAAATGTGTTTTGTCAATGACTTTTGTCTGAACGCCGAGGAAGATTAAAAAAATCATGTGATAATGTCTTATTAAAGTCCATAGTCGCATAGATTGCAGTCATTAGGCACGCATTTGGTATTGATGATTTATAAATTGTAAATAGATATTAATAATCCAAGCTATACATTGACGCCGATTGGGCAAAAACATGAACATATATATGAATGTATTATGCAGAATATATGGAAGTTCAAGTATTATAACGCGACACTGAAAATTCATCTATTATGCATCGATGCTTATAGGCAATAGCTCATACATCAATATCGGTAAAGAATTTGATAAGACTTTTTATATTGATAAATTCTCGGTGAAAAAGAGGAGAAAAACCAAATAACGTTTGGACAAGATTTTTCCGAATGGGGCTTTTCACACAAAAGCCTGACGTCTCCGGCAACTTAATTTTGATGTAGAGGGGGAACTTTGCTCAAATAAATCTTTTCCATAGAGAGACGTTTTCTCTCTAAATAATTAAATCACTGTCAGAGCGGGGACTCGTCTGCTTTATATTATCTGGAGAAAATTTTGGGGACGTGTCATACGGTGGTTGGTATTGACAGTATAAAATGGCAAGGAGCTTGCTTAGCGCTTTAATAGATAGAAGGGTTCTGCTCGTGCAGCATTTTCGAAAACATGTCTTCGTGGTGGTAATTAGTCTCCTGATCTTGTGAAAATCTCACGCCAAGATTTTACTCACATCATAAAATAATACCATCTATAACGAAATATTTAGTTTTGATTGCTGCTTTGGAAAAATAATCAACAAAATATAATCGTTATAGACTAAAAATTTCTAACTCAACCTTTCACCAAAACACTGGAAAAAAAAAAAAAAAAATACTGAAATTTAGCTGTAACCAACATTTGGTAGTAAAATAATGATGTCGTTTCCCCTAATTAAACTAAAAGTTTTTTTAAAAAGTAATAATAAAGTATGAAGGAAGGATTAATGGTATCGTTAAAATATTCTTAAAGGAATGAAGTAATTAAATAAAGATTGAAAAATAAAAAATTTGAAAGTATGGTTTTGAGATGGAGAAAATGTAGGTAGCCGTCTGCCTGTTGCTATGTATGGCTCTTCGCCCCCCCCCCCCCCCAAATAAATTTTGATTGAATTTCGGATCTGATTTTTTTTTTTGTATCCGAAAGATCTTGGTGAAGACATCTCATTTCCATATTTTATTTTTTGATTTGAATAAATTTTTGTTCAATTTTGAACAGTTCACAAAATCTTAACATTAGCGGTATTGAGGAAATATGAAGCACATTTTATATACCCTGGACGTAAAATCCAAGTTCTTTTGAAGAAGTTCAAAAACATTTAATATTAGTGCCTGCGAAGAAATTTCAATCCTATATAAATAGTGATCTAACAGGTGGATTTGCTTGAAGCAAAGTTTATCGGAAGGACCTCATGACGTAGAACATGTACAGAATGAAATTTTTTGATCGGGATTTTTAAGGGTATTTCTAAATGAATGAATGAATGAATGAGTTAATAAAGGAAGAAATAAATGAATGAATGATTACGTGAATGCGAGTACTTGAATGAATGAAATAACGAATGAATGAATAAAGAAATAAATAAATAGCTGAATAAATAAAGGAATGAGTAATGAGTACATGAATAAATGAAATATTGAATGAAAAAATAAGTGAGTAAATGAATATGCAGTAAGCATTGAATAAGGTGTATTTGAACTAATTAAGAACTAAAGGCTAAATAAGAAGGAAAGAGAGATAGCTGGATTACGAATTAGAAATTGCTGTGTACGGGAAAGTAGGCTCGTATAGTTCTAGCAAGAACTTCTTGTTTCAATCCTTAAATCATGAAATATTATGTATCGGAAATTTTCCTTAGTGACAACAATTTATCACTTGAAATGCAAATGGAACAATCACCACCTCAGTTTCACCACATAACGATTACTCGCTCCTTGTCCACCTGTAACAAGGCATCCCATTGTCTTTTAATGCAATTAACATTCGATTTAAATTTTATCAAGGGAAGTCACGATTATTGAATCTAGAAGGAATTTAAATTATTTTCCTAAACTTTTTCCCATTTCTTGCCCGCATTGTCTGGTTATTTAGTTCACATCCCGCAGTCACGTTTGTGAACTTGAACTAGTTAAATCACGACGTGCGAATTATAGATATTAGTCTTCCAAGAAAGGAGTCGTGATACATTCATAAAAATTGGTGATTATGCGGCTCCGTGAATATATACTTTTTCACTGTAAATCAGAATATTTATATTTTATTTCGGTGTTAATAGAAGTAGCTGTTGTCTGTTTCCAGCACATCGTTTGATTGAGCGCGTTAGGCGCTAAGTGAAACTTTATAGGTTTTAAATTTAAAAAACGTTTCATAGTTTAGAAGCGGAATACATTGAGTCAAATGCCGTCAGGGCGGCGTAGTGGTAAGGCAAGTGCGCCCAGAAACCCCCCGCACCTGCCATTTTCTGGCCTATCGTATTTTTAGATGCCCCCGAGTGCCAGCCCTCGGGAGCAAATGGGGTTCCGGGAGAGCTCGACCAGCCGCAAATTTATGAAAACCATTAAAAAAAAAAAAATACAGGTCATTGCAAAACACTAAAAGAAATAATGCGCGTGGGGGGGGGGGGGGGAATACGAAAGATTGCATAGTGTCTGTAAATCAACATCAGATAACAAAAATTGTTACACTACAAGCTTTAGTATCATTGAGCAATTGCGCACAACCAAAGCCGCACCACACTATAACAATATAACTGGATATAAATTGATAGGGTAATACACAGATGAGAAATAAAGTACACAAAGTTTAAGCCATGCTACAGATGTCCACAATACTACAATTTGATGTCTGGATGCGCATTAAGAGAGTATAACACAGTAGAGAAACAGTATACAAAATTTGATGTCTTGTTTTGAAGAATACAAAGTTGTAAAAAAAAATGAAACAAAGCTTGATCTGATATTATGATGTCTGAGTATACATAGAGTAATACACGGTAGAGAAACGAATTATACAAAATTAAGCCATGCTGAAGTTCCCCAACTGGCCTCGTACGCCCAAGTTCGCTGGATCAAACCTGGCCCAAGTCGGTGATTTTCAAGATGCAGAAAATCGTCAGCCTCCACGACGCATAATTGTTAAAGATCCCTTGAGTATCTGCTTGGCTTGGATACTCTCAGCTAAATTGAATTCCTAGAGCTGTTTCGCATCATTTGGAGCTTAGGTGCTGCCATTATAGGGGAAATTGAGTATCAAAATTCTAATTGGTAATGACATCCGCTGATAGTGGGGCTACGAAAGCGATCGCTGTCGGTTTCCGGGGAATGCACTAAGTCTGCAAAAATTAGTGACCCTACGCAGCCCCATTAAAAAGAACATTGAGTCAAATATCCTTTATGTTTTGTAAATTGCAAGCTTATTGTTCTCAACTCTTCAAGTGCTGCAATAAAACGCGCAACATAATGTCAAATCTAGCCATTTATTTTCTACAAGCATAACTCGATAATAAGTTATAGCTTTCCCATTGGTTGTTCACATCTTTTGACTGAAAAAGGGAACCTTAGAAACAGTGAAACATATGTCGATAATTTTTAATATTTGTTTTTAAAACGTTGATTTTGATCCTTAATATAAGTTTTGATTAGCCGTGTACAAGCGTCTAGCAATTATTTGGAATTTACAAGTTTTGGGTTTTATCATTACAAATTACAAGCATAATTATTAGATGTATAATTTGAGAGAAGTTGATATTTACTAGCTTAATGTATCGATTAACAATTAACGATTTTGGAGGCCCTCAAGTAGCAAGTATAATGTATCGTTTCATAATACCAAATCAAGGTATAAAATCTTCACGTTTCGATTTTAAGTAGCAGAACAAATATAAATGCATTAATATATATTGCATCTAATTGCTCAAAAAGTAACTCACTAGCTAAATGTTTATGTTTGAAGTTTTTAATGAACAACTCACTGGTAATGAATTAATCTAAAATTAAATAATAATGAGTGCAATACACCAGGGGTCCGCAACCTTTTTGTACATAAGAGCACATACCAGAATATCGGTCGAATGGCGGGCACCATTACTTTTTTCAAGGTAAATTGATAGTTGGTGAACATAGTTGATAATACACACTACATATAATGCACAAAACATTTAATTTCAAAAATTAATTTAACATATGAATATAATTAGTATTAATATTCTTGTTTAAAATAACTAATTATTAAATTGCTTGCAAAACATACGAAGTATAAAAATTATTTTAAAAATATATAATATATAGTCAGTGGGATCTTTGGCATTGCATTCATTAGCCAGCGCTTTATAATTGGGAGAATATGGCGAAGTTCCTGCGCGCAAGCAATCGTCAAGGTGATCATCTGTAAGTCGTAATCTATATTTTGATTTTATGATATTCATTGCAGTTATCATTATAGGGCTATGCATAGCTATATGGCCCTCTATTCATATACTCTAGATTCTAAATGTTCTCTAGTTCAAAATGGAAAACTGAAATATTTTATCGTTGTGCACAAACAGCGGGCGTACCTAGACCGATTGACGGGCGCCACGGTGCCAGCGGGTATAGGCACCCCTGCAATACACTGTTAGATAAGGTGAATTCCAAGTAAAAGTGGACATCTTTGGGAAACATTCTAACAATATTACTTTCTTGTGTTTTTTGGGATACAGCAGTTATTTACAAGCACTCTTCCTACTCCCTTGTGAGAAAAAGCTCCTTCACAATAGACAATTTGGCTGTCACTAGATGAATATTAGGACAACCGTTTGTCTTTTGTGTTGCGTCATTTACTACCTTTTTTTGTATGCATAAATAATTCTCCTAGCATCAAAGAATAACACAAGTAAACATCTCTTTAAGCATGCATTACTTTTTCATTTAAATAAAAATTTCCTTGTCACAAGTTCATAATTCACCGATTTTTGAATTTGTTTTGTATTTTCCAGTACATATGTCAATTTCATGTTGCGTCAGTTACTGTAATGTTTTTATAATTTTTTTCTCATTACGAGTAAAATAACAAGCTTCCAAATAAGGCCGTATACTAATGTATTAATGTAGCTATATAAGACCGTAAAATAAACTATTTTATATTTATTACTTTGCTTATTCTAATTATTTAAAGTAAACTTTTTGCTTCCAAATGTTGCAGGTACCGTAGAACGCACCATAAGTTCTAACATCCAGAGCATTTATCTTAAAATTACAAGTGCTAAATTGCAAAGGTAAACAAGAATTTTGTGCAGAACTAAGTGATCCTACTTTCTCATACACCAGCTATTATAACATTAGTTACCACAAGACTTCAGTTTGTAATTATCTCATAGAAATGAAAGAGAAAGAAAAAAAAGCCTGGTTAATGAGAGGTGGTAACATATTTGATTATTTCCTAAATAATTCCGTTGTTATTTATTTCCTGACTTTTTGAAATCTTGAGATTTTTAATTACTTTCTGCCGTTGCTATTAATTTATTCCAGAAGATATATCTGATAAGAAAGTAGATGCTTCTTATCTTCAACGAAACCGTTACTTTTCGAGCTTGTAGCAAACTGTCGAAGACGATATTTTTCAGCGTTGACAACACAATGGTAGCAGAAAAATGGGAGTAATTGATGTTTCGGTAGCCTGGACAAAAGTGTCTAAAGTAACTTTTATCACGCAACTGTTTCTCACACATTTTATGAACGGGGTGGGTTTTAATTACGGTGAATTATTGTTTCATCGTTGAATTCATTTTTTATGGTGACATGAAAGGCCAAAGCTTGTTATGTGAGCTATTTATTTTCTAGGGCGATTAAACTCTTAAAAAATAGGTTAAACGGCTTTGGAAAGAAAAAATAAAAATTAACAGAAAACTATGTGTGTGCAGTGACGTAAATAGGGAAGGGACTGTGGCCGTGGCTAAGTGTATGTACGTATACAAATAGATATAAATATTTGTTGTACGAATATCGGTGGGGGGGGGGGGGGGAGCCTGGCCTGGTGTCCTAAGGCCTGGTGTTGGCCCTGTTGGAAAATGGCCCAGTTACGTCCTTGTGTGTGTGAGTAAAGTTTATCTTTTTTAGAAGTATCAATCTATATATGAGGTCAATGTGCCTAAATGCGACTTGATTTTTCATAAGTTTGTCGCATTTAGGAAGTTGTTGCCCAGCTTTAGGGCATATTGGCCTGTAAGAAAATAAGGGTTAAATGTACTTATTCTTTAGATGATAAACTAAGTTTTTATCGAAGAAATTGAATCTTAACTATAATTATAGAAAAATATGTCCAGCATTCAGGGCATTGAAATGCGGCCCATATTGTCGCGTTTAGGGTAGCTAAATCCAAAATGCGACACTCTAAGTGCCTAAATTCGACAGTGCTACTTAGGCATCCTAGTTATTACTTTTTATTAATAACACAGATAGAGAAACAACAGATAAAGCCATGTAGTCAGCATGCAAGTGCCTTGGGAACAAAACTTTCACGAAATTGATCTAACAAAATTTTATTTTGTTTGAATTGTATTATGTATCAAAAATATAGGGGAGAGGGGTTAAAGTGCAGACTTGCACCACGTAAAGCTTTACAGAAGTGTTTTCATGGGTTTTGGACTTTTTTTTTTTTTTGGAAGCACTATAAAAACATATTGCCAGAAAATATATGAGATTTCTGGAAATCATTTATCCGAATTCTGACGTAAAATTTCAAAGAACTAAAAGCGAGAAACAACAAAATTTTTAAAATAGGAATTACAGAGTTGCAGAGAATAAGAAGATAACATTCTAGAAATTGATAGCAACAGATAACTTTCCGCAGTAGTGGCGCCATTTGCGATTACACTGATTTATTTTTTCTGGTACTCAAAATAAAAGGTTAGTTCAGTTGAACCGGCGCTATTGTGACTCCCGCGCCTAAAGGCACTCGGCCAAAGATGCTTCCGCATTTGAGAGGACTGGCGAGGGCTAGGCTGTTCACTTCTAGAACTAAAATTACGTTGTGCACCAGCAACATATTTTACATTTCTTGATATTTTTTAAAGTGACAACCATAGATCTCAAGTATTGATTTATGTATTTGTGTACAATTTTTAAACTGGTAGTTACATATCTCAAGCGTTCAATTCTACGTAGCTTAGCAAATCTTTCTCCGTAGTTGTACAGAGTGCGGAAAAACAAGAATTTTAATGAGAAACTGTTATCAAGGAACTTGATAATTTTATTTGAAACAAGTTCTTTGTAAATTTACTAAAACTTTTTTTTTTTTTTAATATCCTTTCCTGTTAGAACAAGATTAACTTTTATGATATTTCGAATTACACAGCACATTGAACATTCGCCAGGGATTTCCCAGCACTTCGGGAAGTGCCCGCCCAAAGTAGCTATACGCTAGTCATTTCCAGTATATCGGGCACGGCCATTAGCTCCACTCTTAGCTCACTGCCTCGGCAGGCCTAAGGCTTCGGCTAACAGGTTGGGGTCTTGTTGTTACTAATCCCCCTGGCATAGGAAATCCTACCTGGTCCAGAAGATCAGTAATCCACTGGTTTTAGGGTAATTATGCATCTTCATTTAGAGTGAGGTACCACGAAGGCTGAAGTCTGACTTTTACCTCAAATGTTGTGGTCTCTTAATTTTGAACCAGATCCCAGATGAGAGACCGTCACCTGGGTTTGGCACCCCCAGAGGTATCGTTTCACTTGGAGGACATTGGAGCTACGACCTATTTAACGTGCACCAGCTCCCTTTAGTGTACACGGCCCCTCCAGGAACCAGCGGCAAGAGGTTGTCACCCTCTCAAACACTGACCTAAGTCGATGTTGCTTCCATTTCGGTTTCCTGCGGGAACCGAGCTTCTACCGGCTGGTCAACTGCGGGACTGGTTGGGGTCTGGTGGAGAAAAGTACATCGGGCATTGACTACACGCTGCAGAAAATAGCCCGGCCAGGTCTCTTTGGCCGAACTTCTGGTTTTTGCCGTAACATATGTTTGTGTATGTGGGGGGTTTCCCAATAACATTTTTTAAATAAAATTTTTAATTCGCAATTCGCATTTATGTCCCTTAAATAAAAGAAAAATAATCATACTTAAATCAATAAATTTTTCCCAAGTTAAACTGTTTAGAAAATCATATTCGGAAATCTAAAAATAAAGGGAAAAAAAATCCGAGAAGCACGGAAGGAGAAACAAAACGGTGACGTATGCTCAAGTTTTATTTTAACTTAATTTAAAAGTTTTGATATTTCTAATCTAATAAAATAAGGTTTCCGCTAGGAATTTAAATTATAGTTGAACCAAAGTATTTAGAAAATGCAATTTTATGTCCGGAAAAGTCATCAACTCCGTTTGTTCCATGACAAGTAAGAATCTTAATTTAAAAGTTTTATTTTTTTCTTCTTATTTATTTAGAATATTTCAATATGTGATAAGTCAATTTATCCTTGCGTTTGTTTCAATGAGGTAAATTTCATTTTTCATGCGACATTTTGTAATTTCCTTCATATCCTAGTGATCATTTCCAAGACTCTTTTTTTTTCTTTCGTCTATTCACGTTATGAGTTATATTATTTTTCAAAAGAAAAAAATTTTGACACCCAATTTTTAAGGCTTATTATTTTTTAAATATAGTTCAAGTAGCAATGTGCAAGCACTTTGATATAAAGAAGGAAAAGTAATGGACTCATGAAATAGTAAGGGTTAAAAAATTAATAAAAATGAATAAATAAATGAAAACCATTTGCGAGAAAAAACGTTACTTACGGCATTTCACGGTTTTGTCTCTTCTTAAACTTGAGAGTTTACTGATTGTTAGAAGAAAAAAAATTAAATATCATTTTGCGGGTGTATGTTTTTTTCTTCTTTTAGACAGTAGAGCACAAGGCTCTCGCCATACACATACACACACATATACAAGTACATCGCCCATTTACTGGAATGACATCATTACTCCCCTTTTATAATTTCTGAGTTAATACTATAGTACAATTCCAATAATCATCTCAATTATCCGTATAATATTTACTCAAAAATAATAATTTTTGAGTAAAGTTTTGAGTGTTATGGCGTTATTGCAAGAAATTACATATATATATATATATATATAATGTGAAGAAAAGAAAGACATGTTCTTTGTAGAGGCATAATTTTAAGCAGCTACATTAAGGTATTCTTTCAAATTGCCGCTTGAACAATTTAAGCGAAAGTAAGCTTCGGTAAAGGACCAGGAGACTAAATGGGCAAGAAAACTCCATTTTTATTGGATAGCTATACTAACATAAATAGCCTACAAAATCTCTTCGGCAACGATTTTGTGTTCGGACACCATAAAAGCTGTTACGGAATATGTTACTTGAATGGGGAAAAAATAAATCCCCACGTAGCAACGCTTAGGGTCTGCAAAGACTTAGGCGATCACAAAAGGAGTCAAATTCCACGTGAATAGCCTGTTTTATGGAGGGTTAAGAATTTTTATCGATTTTATTCCTTGCCCTTTGAAGTATCTGAAATGCATCCATCGCATAAAAGGGGCTTCAATATCCTCTTGTTTACAAGATTTGGAAATGCTTTTTGAAAAGTGAAATCATTCGAACGCATTTGCTGGAATGTTAGTATATCTGTTTTTTAATTTTTAATTAAGGCGATTGTAAACTTCTTACCTCAAATGCATTGATATTTTATGAGTTATTCTTGAAGAGTGGCAATTATGATTTATTGTTTGTATTTTGATTAATTTTCAAACGCAACGATATTAGAAAATCGAAATATACCATGCTACTTTTTGCTTCCCAAAGCTGCTTGATCCTAATAAAATTTTTAGTTAATCTACATGCGAAGAATGTGCGCGTGTTTGATGTTGACAAAATAATTGATAAAAACAGGTCTTTTGTGAAACGCGGTATTGAAGTTGAGTTCTTTGAAAAACTATTTTCAATCATCTGGGAGGATGCTAAAGTAAGCAAACAAAAGAACTGATTTTTTTGAATTTTTATTTTTATTTTACAAGTTACAAGAAGGAATGCGTATTTCTTGAATCCAGATGGTGCATTGCACAAGTTCCATGCTTTCCCATCTACACTTACGTATGGTTTATGTGCATTCTCATACGAAAGTAAATTTTATTACGACTGAACACATCAAACAATCATTCGATATAGAAAAATAATTGCAGTATTTAAGAAAATTTATAATAATCTTAATTAAATGAAAGATTAAAATTCCTTAATCATAAAAGTATCAACAGCGAGGAAGAAACAGGTGTGCATTTTCTGCTGCCAGTTCATTTGCATCTGATGATTATGCTCTTGTTTGGCGACAACTCACTTTTTCTTTAACACTTCCTGCACTTCTTATTACGAAAATTTTATCGAAAGGGAGGACTAATGCATGAAGCAAAATTTAACAACTTGTCAGATGAACAACCAACAGCATGGCTGACACCATTCGACAGCCGTTGAAATTGCAGAAGGATAATAAAGATGTGTGATTTTCATGTCCTCCGTACCACTCATTTAAACTACAGGTCAAATGCGTAACACTGAAACAATAAAACAATAATTTGTTTTAAGGTCAATAATAGCTATAAGATGCATATTATGACAAATGAAACTGTAATAAAAATGTATTGACGGCTTTCTGATAGAAGTCACGAATTCCATAACTCCAGTTCTGAGATATTGGTAATTTAAAATTTCCAATCATTACTAAATGTGGAATATTATTTTCGTACACTGTAAAAATTTTGAGTTTAGTTGCCACCATTTTTGGTGTTACTGAACATCATTTTTGGTGTTACTGAACACCATATTTGGTGTTCAGTTGGCGTAAAATTGAAAATTATTCACCTTTTGATGTATTTAAAATTACTTTAAGAGTCTATCTTAAAAAAATACAAACAGCTGAATGTTTTTTGGCATATGATGTTTCTTAACTCATCTACGTATTGAAAGTTCATTACGATTGCTCATTCATCCTATTTTCAAAGAAATGAGAAATCGTGATGAAACTTTGAAATTTCATGGGCTAAGAACATTATGTACTATCAAGGTTTTTATACAGCCACAAAACAAATTTAAAATGTATCAAAAAGGCATAATTTTCCCCTTTACAATAACTGAACACCAAAACTTGTGTTCAGTAACACCAAAAAGGTTGAGGGCAACTAAACGCAAAATTTTTAGTGTAGAGTAAGGGAAGGACTTTTAACAACTGCAAAATTTTTAGTGTAGAGTAAGGGAAGGACTTTTAACAAACGCAAAATTTTTAGTGTAGAGTAAGGGAAGGACTTTTAACAAACGCAAAATTTTTAGTGTAGAGTAAGGGAAGGACTTTTAACAAACGCAACATTTTTAGTGTAGAGTAAGGGAAGGACTTTTAACAAACGCAAATTTTTAGTGTAGAGTAAAGGGGAAAGGGCTTTTAACAAACGCAAAATTTTTAGTGTAGAGTAAAAGGAAAAGGGCTTTTAACAAACGCAAAATTTTTAGTGTAGAGTAAGGGAAGGACCCTTTTTAAAAAACGACAAATGTTTTTGTGTAGAGTAAAAGAAGGACTTTTAAAACCAAATTTTTCGTCGATGGGGTTTTAAAAACCTTTTTTGATAAAAGGCCTTTTGAACCGTTTACTTAGAGTAAAAAAGGCTTTTAAAAATTGTGATTTAAAAAATAAAACTTTTCCGTTTACATAGTAAACCTTTTTTGTTATTACAAATTTTATTCAAAATTAAAAATATAATATCTAGAGAATATTTGCAAACAATTTTTGATCGCAGCCCATAGTATGCAATTTACTTTACTGATATAGATAAAATATTTGTATGAAGGGGAATAATAATATTAACTTTTATGTTATTTATTACGTTTCTATTTGATATTATTTTCTGCATAGTTTTAGCATATAAATTCACGTTGTTCACGATTCTGATGTTCCTTTTGTTCACGATGAACGATCAATGGATTTAGATTAACTCTCATGAACAGAGGAACGTTCTTTTGAAATTACAGTCAAACAATCAAATTCCAGTTTTCATCATTTTGTTTTTCCTCTTCCCCGCTATTACGAAAAGTCAGAAATGGTGATAACGCGAGTTATCCTGGCGTGGTAATCACGCACCGAATCACTTGTAACAAAATGTTTTCTTGAATAAAATGCAGTAAAGCAGAAAAATTGTTTAGTAGCTTTCTCTGATGCGCATCTTTGCAAGATCGTTTATCATTGCGCGCTTTTGCGCTCATTACAACATCATTTGTAGCAGCCATGTTTGTCCACAAATAAAGCTGCTATGGTTTGGCTGCGAAAGCAGCCTAAAGTTGATAAATTCTTTCCTTCTTTATTTACTTTTATTATTGCAATTATTATTTATTTGATTATTTTCTTGAATTTTCTATTATTTATTTATTTATTTATTGACAAGAAAGCCGTTAGAGGAAGCCGTAACTGCATCTTGTCTGTTTATAGACAACTTAAAGAAAAGGGGAAAAAAAGTTTTATTTTTTAAGCACTAGAAGTTTTATGGTGGTAATAGTTAAAATGTGCAGGCATGAAGCAAATTTTATTTACTGATATATTTTGTGCGTGAGAGGGAGTAAAATTTAAATTTATTTCGAAATATAAATGACGTGTTTTCGAGGAATGCTTTAGAAAAACAAATTAGACGCCCAAAAAATACTATAGCTATGTCGTGTAAAATTGCATAGAACATTTTCTTCCAAACCAATTTTCCTTGCATTACATGAAAACTTCAGGCCAATAGATTTTTCATTTAACAGTTATGAGTTTTTTACTTCTTTAACATGATAAACAAGCACATTAATTTCGTAGCAAAGTATTGAAAATTTGTTTTCCATAAATAGTGAAAAAGAGACTGATATCAACGTGAATGGTACAGAGCAGTTTCAAATTGAACAGAAACTTCTGCTTTAGATAAAATTAAATAAATTGAAAGCAAATTTTGCATACGTGAACAATAATTTTATGAAGCAAATAACTGACGAAAGTTCTTTAGTTTGATGTATTTACTTTTATACGCATTATAAATTAATTCTTAAACTGAAACAATGAAAATAAAAAATATGTATTAACTACTACAATTGTATCAATTTATCAGGACACTCTCAGAAACGCATGCTCAAATCTCACGGAACTTTCGTCGTATTTGACAAAATGGCTTCGTGAAAAATGCTGCGAGTAAACCTTTCGTCAAATTGCCGAAATTTGTGTAGTAACGTTTTAAAGTCACGTGATCGCGCGAGGAAAGTATCGTTGTAAATGACTAATTTCTCTTGACGATTGAAAAGTCCTCAAAAGTGACGATTCTATTTCTGAGAGTGGAGTTAATCTACATGAATATTTTCTGCTTTATCTGTGACATATTTACTTAAACGAATGGCAAGGTTCTACTTGACATGCAAACCATATTAGGACAATCTTAAATTCATATAATAGCAATAATGCTTACTTATTTGTAACTAAATTGATATTTACATAATAATGCATGAATATGACTAAATTGCAAAATATTATATTGAAGCATTTTTGAAGATAAATAAAAATTAATTCGAGTAAATAATGTATAAAATTTACTTTTTATCAACACATAAATTATGTTCTTCAAAAAGACTATTTGTTTACATGAAGGAAAGAGCAACTGAAATGCTCAGTTTGCTGTATTTCACTCGAAAAATGCTAAAGTTCTGGCTTTCTATAAAAAAGCTGTAAATGGGCATTTTTAAAAATATTACTATTGTTATTATTTATTTATTTATTGTTATTTATAATAACATAGTAAAGGCAGATAAATCTATATTTATTTATTTATTAATGAGGCATTTCTGTTTTCTTATACTTTTCAAATACACCCATAATTTTTGGGCCAAACTATATGAGCTTAATGTCATTTCGGTTGATTGAGAGACATTTTGGAACATCAATAAAAATGTTAATCTCTTTTTCTGACTATTTCCTATTTCTAAATTTTAAAAACAGTTATTTTCGTTTATAGTAAAAAACTGCAAATTTTCCCTACAGTTTAAAAATAAACAGATAATAAAAAAAAAAATGGCTACTATTAAGTGCATATCAATTCATATTAAGATCTAATTTCTTTAGAAATGGATGTGAAAATATTTTGAAAGATGTGAAAGTATTTTGTCCAATGTTTACTACAGAATTAAGCCTTAAGTATTAATTCAACAAGAAATATTTAATTATGGTAAATCAGGAAATAAGTTTTTTTTTTTTTTTTTTTTTGAGAATTTAAATTTATCATAATGAGACATTGAGCCATTCACGATTTAGAAAAAAAAAGACGGATAATGTTTATATGTTTCAGACAAGACCAATGTATTAAAGAAACTGCTTATCAAGGTACATATCTACTATTTCGCGAAATCTATAGTCGGTACTTTGTTCCGTTTCAGTGCAATTCAGCTCAATATGTGTACAAAGATGTCCGGAAATGAGGACAGCCCAGCATAAACGGTCCCCTCACTCGCTTTAAAAGACATGAATCCTGTTGATATGATCTCGCTCTCCTGTTACCACTGTTGGTCAAGCACGTGCGCAGTCAATTGCCCTTTAGCTCGTGAAAATGAACCCCGTGATAAAAGATAGCAGCCGACCGCGAACATTTTTTTCTTTCTTTTCTTTTTTTATTTTTGAAGCCTAAAGTGATTTTTCATGGTTGGGAAAATGTAAGTAAATAATCACTTGTTCTTCTCCTGATAGGAACAATGGAGACAAATCCGTTAGGTATGACTTTGCGTGCAGTCGGCATTTGCCCTTAGGATAAACGCAGCATTTGAGGTTTAACTAATCTAGAAATGTTCATAGAAAGGATGCGAAATACAAACTAAATAAGCTAAAATGTCAAAGCAAAAAATAAATAAGTATCAGAAACTGATGTTGTTCTGATTCGCTTGCAGTTTCTAACAACTGATCACGAGTTTTTTCACATTATTTCATTCCTTCACTCTTTCCAATAAATTAGTACCAAACCCAGTGGCTCGTGCAGCATTGCCCGTGCTAAAAGTTTAACTGATGATTTCTACCTTAAAATAATGTTAACTTAAAGATTATTATTAACCAAATTGCTTGATTCCATAAAATATTTTCAAGATATTTAATACAAACGCGAAAGAGCTCGTCAATATAATAATGCTGTAGTTTGCAATTTAAGACATAATTCAGCTAATCCTGCTCTAAAAACATGTAAATTAATTTTTGCAGGTTTCTACTAGATTATATCTCAGAAATACACATAATATAAATAATTGAACAGTTTGTACAACGTTCATACTTCTCCAACTTTTTCCCCTTACTTACTCAAAATAGAGTTGTTGGGCAGAAATGACCGCGATTTTTCAAACTCTTTCACGAAGAATCTTTATATTATTGCTGCTCATTATATGTCATCTATTAAAAATAATTTTCTCAGTAATTAAGCTAATGATTTGCACTAACTATGTGTTCCTAATTATTAGTTGAAATCATTAATTAAAATATCCTGCTCCGCTAAGTATAAACAGAAGAGTTTTTAAACACAGGGTAAAAATCAGTTTTCATGTTCATCAAGCGTTGTAGAAATTGATTAAAAGCTTATTTCATCCGTATGTAATTAAAGTATTTGCTTTGGAAATATATGCTCAATAACGTTAACAGAATATGACTTTCAAATTTGTCTCATTACATTTCGCCCACTTTTGAATAAAAATGAATAATTAAGAGGAAAAAATAAAAAAATGAAAGCAGTCTTAATTAGTAAAAACAAAATATAATCTTAATTTGTATCTATGTTCTTATAATAAAATACAAAAATTAATGTAATACAGTAAAACCCCGTTATACCACGCCTCCGTATTCCGCGGAATCGGATATACCGCGGTGACTATCATGTCCCCCCACTTTTAAACCACCCTTAATGATTGCCATTTAAAGGTGATTCCTTATTTACCATTGTAAATTAAGTCAGCCCTACTAATCTTCAACCTATAACAGCTTGATTTCAAAATCGGGTGCATTCGCCCTGATTGTTTCTCTTGCGGCGGGCAGAGCTCAATCTGTGGGGGAACTGTTTTGCTGAATGATTAACTGTCTTTCATTTTCAGAAATCCAGTTATGCGGGTGTAACTTCTTTTACAGCGTTATCAACCTTTGTATTCAAAATTTTTTAGCATTCCTGAAAATTAAACAAATTTTCCAGTGTATGAAGGCTTAAAATATTGTTTCTTTGAGAAGTGTGTTCCTCCCCTTCCAAATCTAACTTTTTCTTATGACCTCTCCCCTTCATAATCCCATGTTGACAACATAAAGAGATTTTTAAGCCTTTTTCTCGGAACACAGTTGGTTTATAACCTATCGTTCGAAAGACTGATTGCGATTGCGCTGTTGAGATGTGTGTTTCTTGGGCAGCAATTATAGTAAATAGGATGGCAGCAAAGAAGAAAAGGAAAAAAAAAATACTATAGAAGAAAAATTTCGAGTAATTGGTAAAGCAAAAAATGATGCAACAAAAGCGAGTAGTATTTCGTTATTATTATGGTTCCCACGGTATATTTTCACTATACCGCGGTTATGTTATAACGCGGGTGCCAAACTTGTCCCCACACACCCGCGTTTTAACGGGGTTTTACTGTATATGACTTATACAATTAAGATTGAAAAAAAAAAAAGTAAGGAAAAGAAATAGAAGTAGACTTCATATGGAAGAAATATGTGTCTGCCGGTGTCCTTCTTTGATGAACTTCATATCAGCTTTCCATCCTTCCATTAACTTGCAGGTAAATCATCTAATTTGGATGTGATTCTTTTTTAATAGAGAGACTACAAGAAACAGAACTCATTTTCATTTTTAAATTTTTTGACGAGAAGACCTTTTTGTTGAATTTGGACCACTTTCAAAAACTTATTTACTGCTGCCTATCTAAGGAAATTCACTCTTTAATATCTTGTTACCGAATGAATAGATTTTACTCAAACAAGCTATTTCACGATTAACGTTTGATAAGAAAGAAGAGGCATAAGGATTAATTTTCCGTTTGATAGCAATAAGGTTTTGTTTTCAATAGTTTCAGAATAGTAGTCATTAGTTTTTTTTTTGTCAAAATACAAGAGATTTTTTTTCACCTGTCAGTTACAAAAAGTAGAAAATAATAATAATAATAAATAAATGCCACCCTGAATACCAAAAAAAAAAAAAAAAAAAAAAAGAAAAACTGCAATAAATCTAGTTTTTATTTTAATCAGAAAAAAAAAGAGTTGGATTATAAATTCACTGTATCGGCCCATTAAAAGGGGAACAGACGATTTTGTTGTACATATTTGGCAAGATGCATTTCAATTTTCTTATTATTTTTCTTACTATGATTTTAAAATTTTTAACAATATTTTGTGATTGCAATCAAACTGTACTAAGCTTTGACGATCCATAAATAAAAAATAATTTTAATTAATTTGTTAAAAAAGGGGACACATAACATAAAACAATGTTAAGGGGACTTGGCACCTCTCAAATGTAGAAAATCGATGAAAATACTGATTTTTCAATTCTTTGCTTAAAATGTGGTTTGACTCTCCAAGTATATCTGAGCGAAGTTTTGAAGCGATACAACTAATATAAATGTAGTTAAGAAGTAAGAGAATTCAAATATTTCTGATGTTTTAGTAGGATTTTGTAATCTTTAAACTGCGTTTTCTCGGTTTGTGTTTTTCCGCAATATTTTAGTACTTAAAATGCTAAAACTTCTACATAAATTCATGTAGCAACTTGAAATTTTTTGTGTGTGTTTAATGTAATGTGCTTGATAACACTAGGGCTGGATTTTGCTATATATTTTCAGAAAATTTTTTTAAAAATGAAAATGTAACAAAAGTCACTTCTTTTTCTGTGTCTACCATCGATGTAACTTTAAAAACTTTTTTCTCAAAAACTAATTAATTAATAGCAAAACCCATACCAAAAATTGTAAACCATACTATAATAAGTACTTAAAAACAATTTGGTATGAAAAAGTCAAGAAATGAAGAAGAAGAAAGAAATTTAAAATCGTTAAATTACTTTTAAAAAATTAAATTTTAAAATTTTCTGTTAGTTGAATTTTGATTTTTCACGTGAAAATCGTTTTGTTAAACAATAGCACTCCATAATATACAATGAAATAGGTAAACGTTCTTAAATAAAAAAAATCGTCAAAAGGTGCCAAGTCTCCTTAAAACGAAATTTGAACACCTAAGCAAAGCGGATATAGGTAGTAAGTTTGATGAATTTTGATCAACCTGTTGGATTAGTTTCCTCACGAACCATTGATGTAAAATATAGAGAATTTATAACTTACCTTTGATCGGTAGCGTAGATACAAATAGTGGAATTCCTAAACATCCCTGAATGCAAATATTTAAGTGAAGAAATACACAAAACATTGCTTTTCTCGGTACATCGAAAAATTTCGGGTCCAAAGTTATCTCATGTTTACATAAATATTTAAAAAAGTTATGTAAATAATGACATATCGATCGCAAATAAAAGAATTTAAATGCTTCACATGCTACTTTATTTATGATGCTAAATAAATATGAAACTTCTTTCAATTTACATGAAATTGTGGAAACATCGATTTTTTCAACGAACTAAAATCTTGCCTGAAGAGGAAGAGATTGAGATCCTTCATGCATATTGAATCATGTTTCGAAATTATTTGTTATAAGAGATTCTATATATTTATAATAACAAGTATAAGAAAATTTTGAAATAGATTTTTTAGGCTTCAATTTTGGTTGATGCAAAAACATTGTAGTATGTTTTAAAACAAAGATTGGCCTAAATTATGTGAAAATAAATTTTACTGAATTAAACTTAGATTATTTCTGCCCTTTCTTCTCCCCCTATTTGTTTAAAAAATAAGTCTTTTGATGGAGTATTGCACTCAAAATATGAACACAAATTGTTGAAAAAGTATAAGAGAAATGATACTTAATACAGATAAAACATCTTGCTAACTTAAATGCTTTGAAAATTAATAAATGAAAAGTAAAAATGTAACCATGGAAACGTTATATCAACTGACATCAGATCAGAAGCCAAAGTGCTAAACATTTAAAAAGCGTTATGACTAAATGATTATTTTTGAAGATGAGTTTTATTTGAAAATAGTTAAAAAGCTAATTCCTAATTTAGTGCTTCAAAGGTGCAGTTTATGTTTGTTGCCTTAACCCTCTCTCTACTGCATTATGATCTGCAGTATTTTTTTGTTATACATAAATAGCTTGGCTGGGTATTTACACTGAAAATTAAGGGATTTACATAAATAAAATGCTCAGTATATAAGAATTTATTTCTTTACAGCTAATAAGTAACATTATTTCAACTTTGAAATTAATAATTAATTACATACACTTTTAATCAAAATATATTGTCAAATAGTTTTCTAAGTTCTTAACTAACACATTTAAAAAACAGTGACTTAATTCTTGAATTTTGCTATTTTCCTGAAGCGAAAAAACTGGAGTAATCTGAACGAAATGGCAGTTCAAAACACAGCATTGGTTTCAAAACTATCTATGTTCCTTTCCTCGCTAAAATACTCTTTATGGAACCGTTACTGACATGTATCCTGAAAAAGAGGAATTCAAAGAGTGTTCCGGCAAAGTACCACCAGAAAATAGGTAAAAATGTTTGCTGGATGGAATTTATACAGAATGGTACTTGTAAGTACCGACAGTAGATAAAGGTTTAAACTGCCTCAAACTCGTTAATGTTGTTTGAATCATCAAGTATCTCCAAAGGTACAAAACGGAGTTGTATCTTAGGACTACTTTAAATGCTTCACAAATGTTAATATTTAAATTGTTTGTGTTGAAAAACTATGTCACAGAAAAATATTTTGGTGCATTTCAATGTTGTCTTCTGATTGTATAAAGATGACTTCAACTGTCGAATTTAAAAACTAAGATTTGAAAATTGTCTCAAGGTACAAAACACTTCCCTACAGTTAATTTTGTAATAATATACAAATTCTTTTATCGTGGCTGTGGTAATTAGTGGTTAGGTTGTCGGATTCCCAACCGGAGGGTTAGGTGTTCCATTCCTGACCCGCTGAAGACCCAGCATGTACACTTGGGGATACCTAACGGCACTGGACCCTGAAATCCCAATGGTACCCCGGAAGGTGGAGAATTTCCCTTACCATCACTCTTAAATCAAAAATGGAATTGTGGCGTATTTATGGTGGCACCATCCGAATACATATTCTGCGCTCGAGCCAAGTCGGACTTCCACCCTTGCGATGCGCATTAAAAAGAGAAGGCGCTCCTTTATCCGCCTTAACGGAGGCAATTCATACAGCGTCATAGGTCACATGATAGCGATATAAGCGCTGTAAACAAAGGGAGCCGTAGCATCGCTTTACATCGAGTTCGGCAAATCTAATTAAAAATTAGGCCTAAATAAAGTTCTTCTACATTACATAAAATTAACACTGAATACAACACTATAACTACTGTAATAATTAATAAATTTCTTAAATAATGATTAAATTAAATGTAAATACTGGGTTATAATCAGAAAAACCTGTGAAAATAGTCTAATAAATTTTAAGATAACTAAGTTTGCCTCGTGAACTCCACGTAGAACTCAATTGAAAATCTGAGAGCGGTGACAACGGTGATTGTTCATGAGTCCCTCTAGCGGTGAATTGCCTCCATTCCCCAACTCCCCTCTGCGACGGAAACTTGGATATCCAAGTGGCATTTGCAAAAAAAAAAAAAAAAAAACCTAACTTTAATCTTACTTAACTTTGAAAGGGTGTCAAGTTTACTTTAAGACAGTGTTCCCCAACCTTTTTATCACCGCGGACCGGTCAACGTTTGATAATTTTACCGCCGCCCGCTGGGGGCGAGGGACGTTGATTGTTTATATTTTAGATTAATTGGATTTATTAATTTTAATTTAATTGCATGCCTTTAATTTAATTGTATTAACATGCCTTCAAAATAAAATACAGTTACCCCAAAAAATAAATATAAAGTGATATAACATTTTAGCCTACTAGAACGTTAAATCAAGGAGAACCCTGAGTTTGTTTCTTTTCAGTGAGACGGTTCCATCCGTGGCATGTTTTTAACTTAGGGTATAAACGTAGGAATTTAAATTCAGTTTCAATGAAATGGGCGACTCGCTGCCCGGTACACGTCCGTGGACCGGGGGTTGGAGATCACTTTTAAGGGATGCATTTCTTAACATGTTAAATTAAAAAGAAAAAGAAAAAGGCAGCTGTTCATCAAATAACAAGTTATTCTAATTCTAAGGGCCAAAATACAATTGCAAAAAAAGTTCCATTACATAGCCATGACGTTCTCTTAATCCATAGCTTCCGCATGTAATTGCAAAGAAAGCATCAAAAGAAAAAAAAATAGCAATTCGTTAAATGTAATGATGTCAGTTTGTCTTTTCATGCACTGTCTAGTGTGAAACAAAGAAATTGAAGTAAATGAAGATGAAAGAAGTTTTACTATGATTTGGGTGATAATTTGGAAAATTTTTACAAGAGCATGAACCTGAAGTGCAGAGTCAATTTAAACTAACAATGCATCATTTGTTTATTGTTAAATAAATAAGAATCCTTTGTTCCTGAAATAAACTGATAAAAATAATCATCTTAATCTTATTTCAGGCGTAAATAACTGGCGTAGAATAAAGAGAAATAAATTCCTCGCTCTTTGTTTTAGAAATTTAATTTAGTTTCCAAAGTTGGCAGTAGTTTCTACCCAACGGTTTCGATGCTTTTGTTTCTTAGAAAATATTTACGTGAGAAGCATATTGTATACTTTTTTTTCCTTTTAACTGTGTGCATCAACAATCAATATTTTGTTCTCTTCCAGAAATATTGCTTTAAAGCATAAATTAATTATATACATGTACGAATACCTTAGCAAAATCTTCACTAACGTTGTGTTTTTCTTCTCATGGTATAGAACTTTGGATTCGCTAATGTTTTAATGCTTTTTCTTTCTTCTTACGCCAACGTTCCATAACGGTTACAGTTAACGTGGCAGAAAATTTAAATCATGAAACAGTCCCTCTTTGTGTCAATAAACATTACAGAACGTATGTCTATGAATATTTTACGTAGTGTATACTTTTTAGCTGATTGGTGTGAAAATGTGAATGTACCTAAAATGATTGATTTTTAAGTATAACCAATAAATATCATTTTTATTTATTTATTTCCTTTTTCTTATCATTTCATTTTCCTCAGAATTTATTATAATATTTTTTCTTGGCTTAATTGTAAACGAAAGGAGTATGGTTACCCCCAAAAGTAAGGTTTGCCCCAAGTTTCCACTTGGCATTAACTGAGCTCTGATTTGAAACAAATGCAAAAAAAATAAATAAATAAATAAAAAGCACCACATTTGAACCGGTGTTTTCCTGTGAAGCGTATCCCTGTAATTTTAAATATAAAACGGTTAGTGTAGGAAGTGAAAATCAACTTTTATATCATCTTCTTTTTGCAATTAGCGAGCAATTTTGACACTAATTCCCAGATATGTAGAAGTCAAGACAAATTTGCTTCCTTTCTTGTATGATCCACTTCGATAAGAACAAAGTCGTCAAGGAAGTGCTCTTGCCCCCAGGCCACTCATTTCTATCTAGAAAACTCATGTTAGGCAGAAAAAAGGCTGTTTCTAAATGATATGTTCAGGGTGGTATCATTGCTGTTACGTACTGAGCCTCTGTTGCGAAACTAGCTTCTGATTGGCTGGGGAAGCTTCATTTTGCTCTTATTACAGGTGAAATAAGTACCTTCGTTGAAGTCAGCACTGAGGAACTCTGCAATTCCCTTCAAGGTTTCTTAAGATTAGAGAACGGGAACAAAACTGTAAACTATCATTGACACACAATCAGTCTTGATCTTTCAGTTTATTTCTTTCGTTTTCGTGTCAAAGAAGTCTTTTGAAAGCTCTTTGGCTGAACCGGATTTCAAGAATGGGGAACAACGTATATGCAACCGATGGCACCAATGGCAAATGAATGTTTAATCTTTTTCGTTTGGAACATTTCTGGCTCTTTCAAATAATGTGACTTGTTTACGGAATTAAGTATTAAATTTGCATAGTCATTTTCATTAGTGTAAATTATGAAAGTCGAAGACTCATATAAGAACTTAATGAACTACTCATTAGAGGACTAAGTCAAAATCCAAAACCCGTCTCAATCCAAAATGAAATGCATAGAGATGGGAGAACAAACTGTTAGTTTCTATGGACAGCAATGGAAGTAGGAAAATTATTTAAAATTCTTTATCTAAGCGAAGCATTAAGAAATCTACTAATTCTTGAGATTTCAAACAAATTCTGTCTGACGTAGTTTTTCATAAGCTACAAAGTAATGAAACAACTTTAGAAAATATGAAGACTTTATTTTTCACTGTCGAAATAAATCTTGAAATTGTGATTTAAAAAAAAAAAAAAAACACTGTTTCGTATTTTCGAATGGGATATCGTATGTTTCCTTTTTCAGAAGATAATTGAACTTAGGAACAAACTTCATTCCAATGCATCAATTGGTGTGATTTCGTATAGCGGACAATACAAACAAACAAATTAGTTTATGAATGTATATGGATTGGATTGATTGATAAACATATGGATAAATTAAATGCAGTTTCTGTACTGTCTTCATGTCTTAACAACAACGTACGACCGGTAAGGCAATACCGGCAAAACCAATATGGACGCCCGATTCTTCTTGAGCGTTTGAAAATTACGGTTAGTTAAACGTTCTTTAGGATAAACAGAGAATAAACGATTTTTTTCACAATCAGCGGTTTGAGTACCATCTTTTTATGGTTATTCAACTGTTGTAATTAAATATGGAAAAATAACAATCAAATAAATGGCTATTTTACTATTTTCTTTCGGAAATTTTTAACAGTGTATTGGAAAAATAAAAACAATTTTTTGTTTTACTACATGCTACAACTGAAATGCCTTTATCATCATCACAATAAACTAAAAATATGTAAATATAGAAAAATTACTACGTGTGCGCTAATGTGCATGTTTACTTGCATGTGTGACAAAAGGTGCGTATATTGTATATATTGAAAAACATAAATCTTCATGTTCTGCGCATACTTTTAAGACTTAACCATTCACTAACCACAGTCAAAATGCATCATTCAGAAACAAAATTCAAACAGAAAAAAAGCGAAAATTCAGGCGTTGCAAAAGATTACTAATTTATGCCGGAAATCGAAATGTATTAACTGACACGAGATGAAAAAAAAATTAAACTGACTAAACTATGACCATTAAAAAGCAGAAATGAAATTAAGGTGCGTGTAGACTGATTAATTATTTTTTGAAATAAATTCCCTGAAAGATGCAGCGAGTTCGAATTAAGAACAATGGAAATCTTTGGAGCTTTTTTGAAAGACATTGATTAGGCTACAGTTTTCCTTTTTGCATTGTTATTTATGACAGGCAACTATCTATATGCATTATCATTTCGTTTTCATTTTGAAGCTCCATCCACGAAATAAAGCCGAATAAATGACGGACCGTGACCATTTCCAAGAATAATTAATCTTCCTTTAGAAACAAAAATGCTCCAACATCCCCAATGGACACTGCTCTGACTATCCATAACCATACTATACTACATCAATATCAGCTTGGCGAATTGAACTTTTTAGTTTTCGTCTCGACAAGAAGACGAAAAAAAAAGTCACATCCGCCATTTGGGGCGTGGTTTAAACGCCAAGTTACGTGATAAAACGTTTAGATAAAGATTCTTCTCCACTTTTTTTTCGGCTTGTTGATTTATACGGCCGCAGAAGCTGAAAGTTATTTTTATTTTATTTCCGAGCCCTGAAACTCACAGGCCATCTTCGCACGCGAACTTTCTGGGAGCCTTGGAAGATTTTCCTCAGGGTGTGTGGATGTCCTATAGAGAACGGCAGGTGTTTTTTCGGTGGAATGGGCCCTCCATCTTATAAATGGTGGCCGCCGATCTGTCGGACATCAGTTCTACTTCAGTACCTTTTAATGGTGGACAGGGCACTACGGTGGCAGTTAAAAAGAATTTTGTGTCTTTCCTATTCCCAACTGCAGTTCCAAGGTTGCCATCCAATTGGGATATCACTAAGGATTATTGTTGTTCTTTATTTTTGGCCAGCATTTATGGGAGCGATAAAACAAGAAAATCGTCTATTTCTAAAAAGCACTTTACTAAAACGTTTAAACATATCTCAGGTTGATCTGTAATCGACTTTACAAAGTTCAAAGCTAAACTGAATTTTGCTTTCTTTCTGCGCAAAATAATTGGAGTACATTTTGTGTACAATATGTTACGGATTGATTAATTAATCTTTCTCAAACTTAGTACCGAATCTTTTAGTTCGATTAAAAATATATGGTGTGGTAAATTACCTTAAAAAGTGGTTAATGGACTAGTATGCAGAATGAAGTATCATTTTTTCAAAACATTGAAGTCCATTCATTAATTTACTAAAAAATAAACTATATTAACTGGAAGAATTATGACAGATTAGGAACTTAGGAGAAAGTAATAATTCCAGTCAGCGAAATTCTAAAAATAATATTGTAAGCTGTCGAAATTTAAGAATTATGTAATCAATGTATTTGTTAGAAATGTTTATAGGCCTGATGTTTTGTTTTGGAGATAATGCAGACATAATGCATACATTTCTGAATGCACAAAACGGAAATTTTATTAAATAATATGTTACATGCTTTTCTTCTTTCTTATTCAGGTTTAAAAAAAATCTAAAAAATGATTTAATTCGGACATTACAAAGAATGATTTTCTAATTAGACAAGCTATTTATTCTCCCAATGCAAGAATCTTCAAAATAAATAGAAGAAAAACTAATGCTATGCAAACAGGAGTGGATACAGAATTTTTATGAAGAGGGAAAAAATGTTTTGGGTATTTTATCTGTTTCCCGAAAAAATTGTTCCAAATTAATCAATTTTCCTATCAAAAACTATATTAGAAGAAGTACAGATAAAGTAATTATACATATTACACATTCTACAGAAGGAAAGTTTGCTTTTAGTTTTTCATTATTTTTAATAACATTTTCGAGATCTTTTGAAACGTTTATGCATTAAAGACAGAATATTAGTATTTTTTATGAAATAACTTTTCTAAAACAGAAATTTTGAACATAATAGGAGGTTGAAAAGAGAAAAAAGTGCATTAGAAAAACCTTTATAACGCTTAATTAAGAGATACCTCCGAGTTATGAGAACTTTATGCATTTTCGGTTGCGGCATTTGAAAATCGACTTTCATGTGAGGGAGGCGCGTAATGGGGGGGGGGGGGGAGCACATTACTGGAAAATTACTAGAAATTAGACAGCTTTATGAACCCTTAAGTAAAGATTAAAAAGGTAAAATATTTGTAGCTTTAAATGCTTTTATCAATTAATCTCAACAAATAAATTCATATTGATCAAGATGTATTAAACAAACTAAAAAAGGAAGTTAAAAAAGCAGTAGCAATCTTTGAAAGAAGGGTAGATATGAAAAAAAAAATTATAATGGTGTTTTTTTTTTCGTTAACGTATGTTACTTCAAAGCGTTTTGCAATCAAAGTGAATAAAATTTGAAATGAGAAAATAATTGCTTTCTAAAATCACTATGTTTTAAAATTAAATATGAAGTCAATTTAATTGTCAGAGATAAAAGTTCCCATTTGTAGATACACAATATACAAAGTTACATGCATTATATATACATATAGTCTTTCTAATTTTATCCATCTTTACCCCAATTTTGCCCATCTTCGTCTGCAGTTTTAGTTTTTTCGTACTTATGAGGGAAGGAAAAAGTACGAGAGCAAGAGAGATTCCAACAGAATCACTTCTTTCCAAGCTCAAAAAACTATTAACTAGAATGTTTTCGTTTGGACGTTGAATTTTACAGAGAGAGAGAGAGAATTTTAGATGTCGAGGGCACATACAGACACGCGGAGTTTGCTGTTGCCATCTAGAAACAGTAAAATTTTTCACGAAAACGGCCCCTACAGGTTTCCGTCACACAAATGAAGGACATAAAACAGCAGAGTTGGTTAATCAGACTGGATTGGCTCAGGAGAGGCAAATACTTCCCGAGGCAAAATAGCAAAAAAAATCGTCGTTCGCGTGCAGAGATAGCAAGTAATAAAAAGGATGATTCCTCGCATCCCCCTGCTCTTTTCTCCCCTTTGCGTGTCCCAACTTGTTGATTCAGTTAAGACGTGAAGGTTATTCGGGAAAAATCGTTCCTTAGCATCTTCTTTTTCTAAGCTCAAAAGCCATTATTGCTGAATTAGATTAGATTTTCAAAGCCAGTAGGAGTACAATTTTGAAATGTGTTGCTTTGTTTTGGACGGATATGCAATTATTTTCTCTCGCAGTATAATGGAAAATTTAGTCGGAGAACATCAGAGACCAAGAGGAGGGGGACACCGGGAGAATTTTTCCCCTTTTGAGAAATGATCAACAAATTTTAATTGGCAAAAATTGCTAAAGATTTTACATAAAAAGGAGTAACTTTCTTACTTGAAATCGTCATCATTATTTTATTAGTAGCAATAAATTACTAGTTTAATGCTCTGAAGTTTATTTGTAAAAAAAAGTACCAACTTTAAGCACTAGTATTTACTAAATCTTTTTCTTTCTAAAAGAAACGAAAAAACTAAGGAATGATATCAAAATTGTTTCATTATGAGGAAAATTAAATCTTGCATGAAATAATTTCCATCAAAAGTTCAAAAGACAAAATCACGGTCTGGTATAAACTAATTATGAGATGCGCTGAGCGTGCTCGGAGCTAGTTGCTTGTGTACCTACTTCCGAATTCCATTCCGATTTAAAACCCTGGCCCAATTTATGTATTTATGTTTTTCTTTTAAGTAGTACTCTTTTGCGATCTAAAATAAGGAAGATCTTGTGACTAAGAGTATATTTTAAGAGATATATTTTGAAATGCTCAGCGTACTAGCGTGCCTTCACGCTACGCTACTGGTTCAAAATACTTCGTGCTAATTAGCTAAGGCCTCAAAATGAATATGTAATTGCAGAAGAAATTTATGTGTTCATACAAACTTGCATTAATAGCTATATAATCTATAAGTAATGTAACAAAATCCTAATCCTTCGTTCATAGGGAAATCTTATTCATAATTCACATCAGAAAAATGTATGCCAACTTCACGTCAAGTTTTGAAAAGCATAGCCATGTTTGTTTCTACTTACTTTTTTGCATTTATACTGTTTTGCTTTGTTATAGTGCTTTCGTTTAACTCCGTTATGTTATGCTCAAAACTTCGAAGTCAATACTCAATTTAGCCATCCGAGATTATTCAATTTTATTTTATGGTAGTCATGCATGCTTAGAATATGAGACGCATCAGCGAAAGGGGAAAAAAACCCTTTCCTGGAATGGAAATACATTCTCAAGGCATGAAAACAGATCTAAAGCAAATCTAAACCAGTTTGCCCCCCTTCAGAAAAACAGCTGAACAGAAAATAGACAAATGAATTTTTTATTAAGATTCTGCGCAACCTATGCAATGTAAACCAGAAAATCGATGCCAGTTTGCACATCGCTGTCTGGAATTAAGAAAAATCGTCTGTTTTTAATAAACAAAACTTGCTTATTTAACAAGAAGTTCCGTCTAGAACTATACGAGCCTACTTTCCCGTATACACCAAATTCAAATTTATAATCTAGCTATCTCTTTCTCTCTCTTTCTTATTTATCTTTAGTTCTAATTATTGAAAATATACCTTTTTCAACGGATAATACATATTCATTCACTCACTCATTCATTCTTTCATTTATTCAGCCATGCATTTATTCATTCATTCGTTACCTCATTCAAGTGTTTATTCATTCATTTACGCATTCATGTATTTATTCACTCATTTATTTATATTTTCATTTATTCAATAATTTATTCATTCATTCTTTTCCTCATTCATTTATTCATTGATTTATTCTTTCACTCTTTCATTTATTCATTCATTCATTATTTCACTCATTGAGTCACTGAGAAATATCCTTGAAAATCCCGATCAAAAAATTTCATAGCAAAATAGGCTCGTACGTTCTGGATAAACTTTCTATTTCTACATGTTCTACGTTATAAGAGCTTTCCGATAAAGTTTGTTCCAAGCAAATCGGTCCGTTAGATCAGGATTTATATAGGGTTGAAATTTCCCCGTAAGCTCTGTGTTAATTTTTTGAACTGTTCAAAAATGAACAAAAACTGTTCAAATCAATATTTCACGCCGAGAACTCCTTTCAATAAGCTTTCAATAGGAACTTGGCTCTTGTGCCCAGAGTTTACAGAATTTGCTTCAATTTTGTCCATAGGCGCTAATGTTAAAATTTTTTGAACTGTTCAAAATTGAACAAAAAATTGTTCAAATCAAAAAGTGAAATATAGAAATGAGATGTCCTCGCCGAGATCTTTCGAATGCAAAAAGAATTTTTCCAATCGGACAATTCGTTCAAAAGTTATTAGGGGGGGACAGACCGACAGACCGACAGACAGACAGACCGACAGACAGACCGACAGACCGACCGACAGACAGACCGACAGACAGACCGACAGACAGACAGACCGACAGACCGACAGACACACTTTTTCCCCATCTCAATACCCTACTTTCAAATTTTTTATTTTTCAATCTTTATTTAATTACTTCACTTATTTTTGACTTTTCTTGATTTTTAACGATATTTTCACGATACATTAAGCCTTCTTTCATGCTTTATTATTATTTTTTTTTACTTTTACGGGAAAGTAGGCTAAAAAAGCAGTTCGTATTGAAACAAAACGCTAAATATAAAGATGAAAAATATAAAATAAGAATAAATAAGCACTGTAATATGAAAATACTAATACTTATGACCTTAAAGATGCAAATTTCAATCAGCAGCATTTGTATTTCTTGTGAATTTTCAAAAGATAATTTTTGCTAATTTTCCTAATTTCTCCATAGAATATATTTCACTTTCCCTCTCTAAATTCTAGCTTTCGTAGAATATATGGAAATTGTTCTTTCAATAAAATAATATAAATTTACCATTAATGTCAAGAATTTTAACTGGCGAAATTCAATTTTACAATTCAAATTCCCAAGTTCACATAAGAATTTCAGATTTTTAAAAAAAAAATTCCTAATTAAATTTCAAACATAAAGAAAAACAACAACATGCGTTTCATTCTTGTTGTTTCCGTAAAAACGAGTAAAATCGGCGCTTGTTTATATACAAAGAAACGGTTTGAAAAACATTCGTAACGAAATGGAGGAAAAAAAAACTAGATTCGCGATTGCCCAAAAAGATCCTAGTGCCGCCATCTATCGGCGACAACAATCAGTCGCACGCGCCGAATCCTTACCGCTTGAATTTTTCCCACACTGTCACTCGTTCCCCGAGGCCACGCCCATCACGCAGTATGACCTCTCACAAGAAGATAAAAAAAAAAAAAAAAAAAAAACGAAAAGAAATGGAAGAATAAAAGGAATACAACAAGAATTCACGTCAAGTCTGACTTATCTAATGGGTAAGAAATAATGACTAAAAAAGAAATTCTCCTCGGGGCAAGTTAATGAAAGCGAGAGAGAGAAAACGTCGCCAGGTGTTGTGTGTGTGTGTGTTTTCTTTTTCACTTTTTTCCCGCCTCCAGCTATGCTGAGCCTGTTAGTAGGGGTCACGGCTCTTTTATATACATTGGAGTCGGAGTTTTCCTTTAGTGTATTATATCAGGGTCATGGTTATACTTCCTGTAAGAAATAATCCCGAAAAGGTGCGGCTGTTATGGGAGACTAAATGATTGGGATAATAAATGACAAATTTGGTGTCTTTTTAATGGTGAAGATATTTTACTATATATGCATTAGGTTCTTCGTTTTCGGTTTCCATCGATTTGAATTTTTCATGACAGATGATGTTTTAGAGTGGGGTTTTTAAGCAGCATTAATTAGGAGAAAGATGCAGTTTTCTTAGAATTTTTTGATAAATATTAGTGTTATAATTAACTGAATTAGCAATATTACGCTCCAAAACTATTTTTTCGCATTTTTTTAGAAACTTTCCAAATTTAAGAACTATATAGGGAAACTCAGCCCCGGTGCAAATGTTGGCGGCGCCATGGTGCAATATAATTCGGCGCCCCAATTATATGTACTTTGTAGCATGTAGGGACTAAAAATATTGTCATTAAATACGCACGGAAGTTTTTAAATAATTTTAAATAGCCATAGAACTAATATATTTTTCTCATTCGTTAGAAGCAAAATACAATACGCTCTAAATAAATTAGCAGTTAATAGCTGCTGTGAAGCAAGCTCCTTGCTGCCTCAGCCTCCCGCCGGTCCTGGGGAAACTCCGAGGCTCCCTCAGATGCGAAAAGTGGACAGTTTTAAATTTCCCCTAGCAAACCATTGACCCTAAAAGAAAAAAAGAAAAAAAAAGCCTCTTTTTCGGACAAATATTTTTGTCCCGCTGATGTCCGCTTTAGATAAGTTTTACAATGTATGTAACATTCAACAGTGGAAAAGACGTTGCAGAATAATTCTTCAACCAGTAGATTTGACGATGGAAACAAAATAGACAAACAAGATAAATAAAATATATAAATATACAAGAAAATATAATAAAATAATATATATGTAATAAAATATAAAATATACAATAATAGAGAAAATGTGATCTGAAAAATCGCTAAGGTTTTTTGTAAGAAGGGATGGGGTCTCTCTGGTATAAAAATTGAGTTTTCGAAGTCTTGAAGAAAAATTGCTTGCTGTTGTCAAAACATAACTCAAAATAAAAAATCCATAAAAGCTGAATAGAGATATAGTTAATGAAGCAAGAACTGAACCCCTTTCATTGAAGCAAAACGAGGTGTGATTTTTGAATGTAAAGCAAATTTCGATTTTGTGTTTTACATTTACCTCTTCAGTTTACACTAAAGCGGCCTTTACACGCACGTTCTTAACCGCGGTCCAGACGGCGAGCCATTCAGATCCGCGGTCAAGAGCGTGCGTGTAAATGCAATTTTAGGATGCTCAAGATCGCGGTTAAGAATGACACTCATATGCGCGCTCATGATTGCGCTCCAAGAAATGATGCATTTTACAAACACGTTCTTAACCGCGCATTGGACAATTCTGCAGGCTGTGGCTTCTGTAGGGGACTTCAATGGAACGCCCCGCATCTGAACGCGTTCTTGCGAGCGGATAAGAATGTGGTGCATTTTGCAACACATTCTTGAACGCCACGGTTTTACTCGCGCTCTTGACCGTGGCTGGCTGCGCCACGTTCAGTCGCGCGGTTAAGAACGTATGTGTAAAGGGCGCTTAAGTTTTTGTGGCGCAGGCATTTGTCGCATAGGTAATGAAGATTGAAAATGTACGTTCACGTTTCATGAAAACTGAATTCTTTGCACATATAAAGCTGTGTGATTGGGAGCTACTTTCAAGCTCTGAGTTAGTTAAAAAAGGAAGGAGATTACAAAAAAGACCTCGATTACAGTGAAAATTCAGTTATAACGTCAAGAAATTATAATTCCTTCATTTGTCCATACACTTAATGCTCGTCGCCTGTATTTAGCGTCAAAAATATTTCCTTCCCTTCAATGACGTTATTACAGAGTTCCTCTTATTTGTAATTTCAAAATGCTTCACAGTAATTTTCGCTGAAATACATGCCTTTCTTTAAATATTTCGTTAGAAAAGATAAAACAGCAGGAAAAAGAGGAAAAACAAAAACAAAAAAAATAGGATGAAAGAATAATGAATGCTGACACATTTAAAACGTTCTCAATTTTTCAAATATAAGGTAAATCACCCGGTAGTGGACACTTTTCTCCACCAGACCCCTACCTGTTAGCCGAGGCCTTAGGATTGCTAGCGCAAGTGGAGAGGTAGTGGGGTCTACGGATTTTACATGCACATATCCCCAAGTATACATGATGGTCTTCAGTGGGTATCGAACGCGCGACCTTCCAGGTGGAAGTGCGCGCCACTGCGCTAGTAGTGGACACTTAGATCTTTAAGCTCCTAAAATAAGCGAATGTAACATTAAACTTGAATCAAATTATCAGAACCTATAGCGAACGATTCCTAGTGCTGGTTAATTCAACTAAAGTTGGCGTGGAGCGTCTATGCTAGTACATGGATCATAATAGTTAATAGCTGCCACCACAACGGTCACATTTGCTGCTCTTTACTAAAGCCGATCAATAAGAAGGTTAGGGATTTGGGGAAAATATATGGGGGAAAAGCGTGGCATCGTTTATGAATGGTCCCTTAGTCATTTTTAAAATTATTTCTCCAAGTTAACAGCATAAAATAGATGATATTAATTTCTGTCCATTACTAATGCAAATATGTGCCTTATAAATGTCCACTATAGATACAAATCAAGCGTTTAGTAAATGTGACCTAAAAATCCTAATTTTTCATCCAATGGCATTTTATAGGTAATTAATTTTTAGAGAAATAGTTGGCGATTAAGCTATTTATGCAAATATTGATGTAAGTCCCTTGAAAAAATTTTGCCACGTAAAAGAGTACGAACATTTTCTTAACTGTGTCCACTAACATTTTCTTAACTGTGTCATTTACATTACTATTAAGAAGTTTTGTTAAGTGTATCTAACACTCAATTTGTTTTTGACAAACTGACACGCAAAGTAAAATGAATTTGTTTTTCACAGCTTTTACAGGACATAAGTAAACATCGTTGACCTTCAAAAGTCCTAAAAAAAGTTCTGTTTTCCTTTTTATCTGCAAGTGGGTGTAATGCTCTGTTTTGAGAAGTTGCTTGCTACTCTGTCTTCACATAAACGTGAATGTAGAATGGAAAATACGAATAAAATAGCAAAAGGTAATTACAAATAATAAACAATAAAATAACAATATAATAATAATCAGTAAAATAATAAAACATTATGTTTACGACCAAAAATGAATATATTTAAACATAGCACAATATTTTATGAACAAAAACATGCAAAATACTTTTTTGCACCTTGTTGTTTGAAATTATATTATTTAAATATAAGGTAAAGCTAGGAGAGTCTGCGCACAGTTGGAAAAATAATTTAAAAAAATCGATGTATGACTTTTTTGGTAAACTGTTGATGAATAGCTGTGACTTCATTTGTTTTTTATGCATTTCCACTGATATTTCGTTGTTTTGCTTTAATTTAATGCAACAGCTGCAAAAAAAACCAAGAAGACTAATTTGCGCAATCTGTCCTTATACAGGGTAGGTGTGATTGCGCACATGGGTAGGAGAGATTGTTATTCATAAACACTGCAATTAAATTGTTATCAATAATATTTACACTAAAACTATGTTGTTGTAGGGTTTGTATAAGCACATACAATATTAATAGGAATAAATATTTTAACTCGATGATTACAGAATCGGAAAAAACAGTGTTTTAATTAAAGAAACAAAATAAAGAAGAAAAGAAGGTTTAAAGTATAATTAATCTTATTCATTTTCAGTCTCAATGTCTTTTGTTTGTTAACCGAAGTTGTCGTCATCCACAATCGGTATGCTTATTGTTGTAACTTGTGCAACTATTTGCTGCAAATAACACACTTAACCCATTAATGCCTACCGTCCCTTTTTAGGGACAGTCTGAAAAGTACGTCTGAAGCACCCAGAAATAAACATTTCAACAGAAAATTGTTTAAATGTATTCCTAACGGGTTATTATAAGGTTAGGAATACATTAAAACATTTTTTTGTTGAAATGCTTATTTTTGCTTGTTTCAGACGTACTTTTCAGACTGTCCCTACAAAGGAACGGTAGGCATTAATGTCACTGGTAGAAGTTGTCTCCTGGTACAGTTTCAGACATTCAGTACACTCATCCTCGTTGTCCTGTCTGACATGGTCCCAAAGATTCAGTATTTTGACATTATTTTCTTCTGAGATGGCTGATGACGAAGATGTTTCAAAATTCAAACATTTTGTTTTGTTTTCTTTCCTGCAAGTTTTTGGTTCCCACTTTTTCTGGAAGCATCTTATCTTCAGACGTTCGCTTCTTTTTCGTAGCTGCTTCTTTCTTAATTTTTTTCTCGAATATATGTGCGGGTCAGTAACATTCGTTGCACTTTGTTTTCTTTTTAATTTTGACGGCATTAAACGGTTTGGAAAAATAGTTTATTAATAAGAATAGTTGTATAAAACTAGCACATTATTAATTTATTAGCAACATTTTCGTCTAAGAAAAGAAATTTGTTCACAAATTACTTTATTTGCACATTTAGTTCCAAAACGTATATTTCATAACTTAAATCTTCAAAAGAAATAAAATCACACGAACTTGTTTTCAACGATTTATACGGTATAAAAAACCACAGTCCCTTGAAAACAGAAATCATAAAGTCACGACAACTTTACCTCTCGATATAGAACTATAGTTAAAATATTTAATTAATGCCTGTTAAGGAGACACCCGTAAATTTTTTATGTAAAGAAATAGCTTCAAAAATCAATTTAAAGTTTTAAAATATTCAAGTCTTAAAAATGTGTTGAGAGGGCATAAGTATTTTACATTTTATGTTTTAGTAAAAATTCAGAACGCCCCTTTTAATCCATTAATGCAGCGAATTTAATTGATTCATACGTTTCACATGTAATTTGCAATTTATGCTGCATTCGCAATAAGCTATGGGTAATAATGTAATGCGCAATCTCTCCTAGCATGAAAACTAACGGGAGAAACGCGCAATCTCTCCCAAGTACAAAACGCGCAAACTATCCTATTTCGGTAGGACAGATTGCGCGGTCTTTTTCTTAAATATGGCTGCTTCTAGAAAGAAATGCTTGCCTTTCCACTGTTAGTCTAGCTTAGTAGCTTACGAAAAGTCGCTTAAGTTTAGAATATTTTGTACTACTGCTACTCTATAGAGTTTCAAAAAACGCATTATGAAAATTCAAGCGCTTACCTTGTGAAAACAATATAGAATATCGATACTTAATCACAGACGTTCATCTCAATCAACTTGCACTTTCAAGAGGACATTCCACTATTGTCGTTATACAAATGCATGGCGTTTGGTCACGTGCACCCTACTTCTTCCCCCGAACTCGTAGGTGCGCAATCCATCCTAGCTTTACCTTACGTATATATCTTTTATATACTTGACTTATATGTTTTATTTAAACGCAAAAGAAACTTTAAGAATTGAAACCTGCAGAGTTAAACTGTTTTAATGTTTGATAGATTTTGAAAATAAATTCCTTTGACGTGATTGCTACTATTTAAAGATTATTTTACATTAGACAAACTTTGCCATGGCAAACTAGTTTTTTTTTTTTTTTTTAATTTCTTGGTTTAATCATTTGGAGAACCTAAACTTCAGCAGTAAAAAAACCACTTCGGAAAATGACAATGCATTAAACTAGTACAATATATTTTATTATTCTGAACAATTTTACAAAAGACAATACAGTAACAATACATAACTGAAATATCACTGAGTAAGCTTATTCACTCTGATCATGTCTTGTTATTATTGGCATTACGTCAATAACCCAGAACAATATCGGAAAAGGGAATACAGTTACTAAGTGCTTTCTTTGTGCAACACCTCATTTAATTGTAATTTTTCGAATGATATGTCATGAAGTCCCGATAATACGAATTTCACCGATTCCGAACAATTTATTCGAGTTCGAAATACATATTTTAGGAACTTAGTTTTGGACTTAAAGAACTAAGGTTTCCTCAAAAAGGAAAAGAAGAACTGTTATATAATTCAGCATAAAGTATATGTCTGAAAATTACAAGAAAATTCAAACTTAAAGGATATACTGAACAAATTACTACTGAACTACATATGTTAGAAAACAAATTTTAAATTATTTTTGTCGATAAGAAAAATGCCAAATTATATCTTTATTGGGGTACAAATTACTTGACGCCACATGACACTTCAGAAAAATGGTGTTTTTGCTCTACGTACCATATAGCTACATCAAACGTAGCAGCTATGTTAGAAGTGACATATTCTTTCAAAACCATTTTAAGGATTTGTTTATGATATTTTTTATCAGCGAAACTGACCTTATAAATAAAATAAACTGTGTAATCACAAGTAATAATATTTATCTAATTTAAGTTTATTCTAAGAATGATTTAAACAATCCGAAAGAGGTCTAGTCCCCATCATTTTCAATTATTGGGACACCAATATTTTGTTTCAAAAAGCTACTTTTTTTTTTCTTCTACAGTCCCCTTACTTGTCGATATGGTGTCTCATAAGAGCACAAAATGGCAACAAAAACTAGTCTCGTCTGAGAAGCACCGCTGCACTGTCTGTTCATATTATCTTGAATTCTATTAGCGATTCTAGTCCAGTCTCGTACCGTAAATAAGTCGCCCACTCGCTGGCAAAGAAGATTCAAACAACATCGCTAACGCCAAGCCACCTCGAAAAGCACCAACACCCTTATAACACTACCGACGGAAGAATAAATAACCCGAATAACATAAAAACATAATGAAAAAAATTCTAAAGGCCTATTCCGTATAACTCAGAAACGTGTTACTCCCGCCTACGTGGTCACGACCGTAACTGTGGGTCTCGCGACCCCTTGTCTACACTCCTTCTGTCAGAAAGTTGACCCCGTAGTATTCACCTTTCGCTTAATGGATACAATACACCTCCTTCCATTCTTAAAAAGGTTGTGGTTGTAATTTTTTTCTGGTTTTTTTTTTTTTTGGTGATTCTGTGCCATCTGCCCACTTAGATGAGTAAAGTAGGCGGAAGAAGTTTGTTGGTGAAAGTTTCAGTATGAAAGGGACTGTTTAAAAATTGATTTTCATACATACCGGTCAGCAAGTATATCAAAATTGTCTTGAAAGGAGATGATTATTACTTATGGCCTGTTATTATGTAGCCTATGTAGCAGTATCAGAAGCTTTTACTTTTCGTTGTTATATTTTCTGATATTCCTGCAAAAATATGCAACCTATTTTTTACAGTATATGGGAATTTTCGTCACAGCGCAACACGATGATCGGCCCGCTGTAACTGATATTGTGACCTAAGAGGAAGAAATTCTTTTTTTATATGGCTGAATCTATGGACAATGAAGTAAACAGTCGTCTTTTCTCGTAATCTGTGGTTCCAAGCACCGAAATAGGTTATGGCTAGGAAAGCATCTCTCACTTTTGGTGATGAATTCATCCTTTGTCGGCTGCATGTTTGAAAAGAATAAATACATCTTTAAGTATTCCAGATTTTTTGAGGAGTAGTGAAATAAAATTTACATCAGTGGTATCTTGTTTAGGAAATAGACCATTTTAGTTTAAGCCTTTTGGGATCATACATAAATGATGTCACGCTTCGAGAGGGGGGAGGGGGTTCGTGAAATTGTGACAAAGTGTCACAAGGGAAGGGGTGGGGTAACAAGAAGTGTGACACCATGCATTATTCAACATAGCGTGACGCTAGACAAAGGGGGGGAGGGGGATCCGTTGAAGTGTGACAGATTGTGACAAAGGGGGGAGGGGTGTCAAATATATGGGAAAAAAGCGTGACGTCATTTATGAGCAGCCCCTTTTGATGCAGATAAGCTTTTGGTTGGAAAATTGGCAGAACGTATATACAGACATAGTAGAAAGTTAAAAAAAAAATTCAATTCAATTTGATTAGAGCATGAAGGTAGAATAATTACTTTATAATACGATGAAGTGACAACGTATTTAAACTAAGTATCTTGTGCACAACCATTACGTAACAAGATCTTTTATCATAATCCTTTAGCTAAAACAATTGACTTCGTTTAATGTCAGGTTTATTTTCTAGTTGGCTGTATTCTATTAGGCATATTTAACTAAACCTAGCTGTTTCAAACTTAAAGAATTAACTCAGGGCAGTGGTAGCCTACTGTTTTGGATGTCGATCTTTGGATCGGAGGATCTCAGGGTTCGATACCCGAGCGGCGGAAGACCCCCCATATACACGTGGGGATTCGTGCATGTAAAATCCGTGGACCCTGAGGGTACCGGCGTGTGGAGATTATCCCTTCCCTTCAGTCTTATGTCAAAAAAAAAAAGAAGGTGGCGTATTTGTGTTGGCGCCATCTGGTGTCATTCAAGTACACTGTGAGTCAAGTCGTACTTCCACCTTTGTGGTGCTCATCTATAAACGGAAGGCGATCCTTACTGCCTTAACTACTAGTCGCTCTGCGAAGAGTAGCTTGGATATCCAAGTGGCATTAGATACAACAGTAACAACAACAACAGAATTAAATCTCGTCTCAAAGTCCAGGATTAAAAAGTTGAAATTCATTTATATGTACTTTAAGATTATTTTAGAATTCACAGCTCGTTAACTTACTTATACGGATCGTTTACTCCTGATAATATTCTCATCACTGCATCCACATTTGCATCACAGTCATCGCATCGTAGTTTATAGGTTGTTATTAGATGTTAAGAAAAAAAAAAAGTTCGTTATTATTTTGCCCCGATTGAAGTCTGTAACATGTTCGCAGAGCTTGAAACCCTTCCTACTGGCGAGGAAACTACAGATCATTTCTAACATCTTGAAGCAACTTTTCATTTATGTGAGTAAGTATTTTACAGGATGTTGTTCAGACCTTCTGTGAGTAGGAAATTTGAAAGGAATATTTCAAGAGCATATATCATATCTGAAAATAAGAAATGTTACATTATTAACGGGATCAATCACCTTTGTAGTAAACTAGATTTGTTTTGTTACGAGTTATATTTCGTTTGGGATTAAATTCCATATCGCTAACCACTGGGTCAACGCTTCCAAAAGTGACTCGTGATTCAATGGTTCGTTGCGAGCCTATCCAAACCCTCCCCCCTCTCTTAACCCTTAGGGATCATTCATAAATGAAGTCATGCTTCGTGAAAATGTGACAAGGGGAGGGGAGCGGGTCCGCTGAAGTGTGACATATTTTGACAAAGGGGGCGGGGGTCAAATATATGGAAAAAAAGCGTTGACATCATTTATGAACGGCCCCTTAGTGGATTGTTTCGAGATTGTCTTAAAATTTTTTAAAGCAAGAAAAAAAATCAAATGACGCAAAATTTTGAAACCTATTGCAGAAAATCTTCAGTCTGAGTATAAAAAGAAGACAATAGAAAAAAAATAATAAAATAAAATAAAAATGAAAATGACAATCATAATAAAAACAATTTAAAAGAATCTCCTAATTTAAATTTTTTAGAGTTTTTTTTTTTTTTTTGACAAACATTTTTTGTTCCTTTATAGAAACCCGTTTTTGATTCTTAAAACCGCTTTATGCAGTACTTTAGAAGTTCAGCAAGGAGTGTTATTTAACGCGTGACAGAGAGAGCAAATTAAACGAGGAGTAACTCAAAAAAACCGTATTTTTTAAAATCTAGACACACGAACGGTATTTTCGAAAAAAAAAACCCAATGAAGTTTCTATAGACTGAGCTTCAAAAAAGCGAAGTAGCAATGTTTAAAATTTTAAAAACTTTTCACAAAGTACTACCTCATCATAATTAATTCCAATTTCCGCAAAATGTCTTTCGAAAACAATCGATTCTGCTAAAATAAGCCTAAGTATTTAATTATCATAAAACAAACAACCCTGAAAGCTGCACTTCTTATCAACTTCGCTCTTCTAAAACTATTTAGCACTGCGAAGAGTGACGATATTAATAAGGACTCGCAAACATCAAGCCTATAAAGAGATTGCCGAACGCGTCAATCCACGAGGAATGAAAAATAAACAAAGGTAATAACATTTCATCTTTCCGAGACGGAAACAGAGTCAACAAACATGAGAAGATTGGGTTAATAAGCCCATTGATTCAGGAGGTTTTTGATTGTTATTTGCTTCCTAGACGGAAAGGTTAATTGAATTTATCGAATTTCGTATTTTGAGATTAAAAGAAACAAAATGGAGATAGCACTGGGAAAGGAAGGATGGCATATTTGGAGAAATAATCCCTAATGTGAATTTATAAATTGGATGGATATTTGAAAATTAAGAATTGTTATTTCAAACTGTTAAATGTATCAGAATTAATTTAATTTGAAAGCGTTGTGCGTACTTTTCATAAATTAAAAAAAAAAGAAGAAGAAGAAATAAATTAGCAATATTTTCCCTATTTTGCATGTGATGTTTGTCGACTAATTTGATATTTGCTCTTGTTAGCGGCAAAATCGTATTTTTAAAGCTACAGAAAATTTTGTTGTTATAGCCTGCTAAGGCGAAACAGGATCTTCACGATTTCCCAAAATGGCGATGTTTTACCTTGTCACAAGAAGAAAAGTTTTCCGGCATCGGTTTTTAAAAACTAATAATACGAACGAAATAACAAGAACGATTTATCTTTCCTATAATTGTAATCGATAGAATTCTTTTACAATATTTAGAAATAAATTCTGTCAATAATGCTCTTCAAACATACTATTTAAGAGCTCTATATACTTGTATCTTTCTCTGTTTAAACATATAGGGAGATATTGAAGTTTTAGAGAGAAGTAATTTAATGTATTATTCTCTACTAGCTGATCCCCGCAGAACATCTGCGAGCTATGAGTTCAACTTGAGAATGATATAAACAAACAGCATCTAATTTTGTTGATATCAACAAAATTAGGTGTTGCCACTCCTACGAATCGGAAAATAAAAATTGAGTTATGAATGGAAATGCTTAAGAAAACGATTTAAAACTTGAAAGGCTTAAGAAAAGACCACTTGGTATAAATAAATTAAAGTGTTGCCACTTCAAATAATCCAAAATTAAAAATTGAGGCATGAATATAAATATATCGTATCGTACCGTAGAACTTAAGCGTAACTGGTTCACGTTGAGTGAAATATATATATGGATTGTGCATAGAAAGAGAAAAATACTTAATGGCTAGCTCAAATAATACTTAATTTTTGATACAAGCATAGTTACAGTTACAAAAATAAAAAATATTTACGGAAAAACCCGTCAACCATTTTTGTCAAATGAAGCTAAAAACTCCAAACAAGGCAATTTTCCGCTAAAAAACGAAAAACCTTCCTTCAAACTCACACGAATTTGTGTAACCCTTAAAAGATATTTTAGTTATAACTTGATTACTCTACTGTAAATTCGCCAACTTTTTGGCGAATTCTTTTGGCGAACTTTTATGGTCGATGGATTTTTTCCGTGAATACCAAAACATAAAAATAGTAGACATTTTATCGCATTATGAGAAAAGAGTTAATCGAATAAGGGATCATGCACAAATGATATCACGCTTTGAGGGGCGGAGTGGGGATGGAGAAATTTTCAGTTTGTGACAAGAAGAGGGGGAAGGCCAGAAGTATGATATCATGCGTTAAAAAATCAAATATTTTTATATTTATTTTTTGTTTTGTATTTTTACTAAATTCACTTTGTATAGAAAGCATCGATGCTGATTAAGGTTTAGATTAACTTCTAGTTAAAAGTTTACATTTAAACGGAAATTTTGGGTATTTGCACTTTTAAGGCAAACGGTCATTTTTACAGAATTCGATTTTTTTTTACTACTACTTACCTATTACGATTTTTTGTTGTAAACCTTCATCTCATTTTACGCAAATTAAGTTCACACAAAGTCATTATTATTGTTGTTATGCATGTCATTAAAAGCTCAAACATAAAAGTGCAAAATGTGATCTATAATGTAGTGGTTTGTTTCTGAATGTATACTTCTGTAATATAGCGTGACAAGTGACAAGGGGGTAGGGGTACGTTGAAGTGCGACACTTTGTGACAAAAGAGGGGAGGAGTGTCAAATACATTGAAAAAAGTGTGACATACTTTATGATTCTCCCCTAAGGCTTTTTACATCGTGAAGAAAGCTTGATTTAATTGGTTGGCTGACTATTGTTCTAAATGTCTACCAGCGGGCGCTAGCTCTCTACTATGATTTGATACAGCCATTTGGCGTTTTAAGCGAGTGAGGGGGGAGGGGGGATAATCAAAATACAAAATAGAATAACGCTATGCACAACATTTCTTTTATTTATTTATTTAATTTGTATGAATGTAACATCAACAGAATTCGACCCTAAAGTTAAAATCTTTTTTCAGGTTGTCATTGTAATAACTTCCGAATTTTTTCCTGACAGTACACAATGCAAGTTTAAACTAGGGATGTAACGAATATTCGGCCGCTATTCGGTATTCGGCCTTTCGGCCGAATATTCGGCCTAGCCGAATAGTCATTTCATGAGCTACCCGAATATTCGGCCTGGCCGAATACTGGGTAACATCAAATTCTGCCTGGCCGAATATTGATGGACTATTCGGCCGAATAGTTCTGCTGCAGTAGAAATGTAAAAAAAAAATAAAGAAATTAGTACATTTTAACCGTTTAAAATTGTATTATAATTATTGCAAAGTAAAGTTTATTAAAATTACTGCAAATAGTTTCAATAAATATAAATAATTTAGAAGAAAACTTATTTTTTTAAACCTTGATTTAGGCTTGACTGAATAAAAACAAATTTAAAGTTGTAATATTGTATTTTATAGTTGACATTTGATCCCAAGAGCTGGCAATAGTTAATTATGCTGGAGAATATGATAAATTTATTTTGTTATTATTAACAATGTGGAAGCTAGACTTTCTTTGGGTAGATTAATTTATTGTGAATATTGGGTAAGAGAGAAATGTGAAAAGCCTAGAACATATCATGAATATTTAGATAGCTTAAGTTATTATGGTTTTTGAAAATAAAAATATATTCCAGTTAAGTGCATTAATTTTTAATAGATCTTTCAAAAATAGGTATGTAAAAATACCCATAAAATAAAAATATTAACCTTTATAACTTTTAAAATATCTTCATAAAGCCGTTTTGAAAAGTAAAAGCTCACTACGCAATAGTAGTTCTTTCATTTGAATTAAATAAGTAGTAAAATAATGCTAATACTTACTACATTAAAGCTTGTCATTTCTATTCCAATTGTTGGTGAATTTCTTTTTTATTACATTCAAAACCATAGAGGAATATATTAATTTGAAATAGTTTAGATTCTTAACAAACAGAATTAAATAATACATCATAGATTGTGTGGAATTGGTGTTTGACTTTGTGAATAATTATAAGTTTGATAAATACTGTCTATTACAACGATTTTCTAGAAATTTTGATATTCGGACACCGAATATTCGGTATTCGGCTATTCGGCCAAATCACTATTTGTTACATTCCTATTGAAATCACATCAATGCAGTAATCGTTGAACGAAAACGAGTGCATCAGCCGAATTTATCACATAATGCTGAGCTGTATTTGAAGTATCAACGCTCTCCTAGAGTTTTCTAAAATAAGAAGCAAGTAGCAATAAAAGCTTTACCACAATAAATCGTTTTCATAGTTCCCGACATCTATACTCGCTGATAATATTCTCCAAAATTATTCACTATTTCAAGCACTTCGTCTTGTTTATGGCTGCGTAAACAAAACATAAATTAAGAAATTAAAGATATATTGAAGATCCAAATCAGATATTAGAGCTCAAGGGCTGTTTGTTCTCAGAAGTGACTAGACAGACGATTCTTTTGATTTTGAATTCCAAAAGCCTTTGATTCATTTCGAAATTATATTCTATAAACATGACTTTTAAAAGTGATGAATTGATTATGTGTTTTCAATAGGATATTGGTTTTAACTTAAGATAGTTTTGAACAGTTTGGAAATTTACAGTTTTTATTTATATACTTTTTGATTTCTATCGCAGTGTATATGTACATTTCATCAACTAGCTTGAATTTACATCCGTCTAAATAAATTATAATTCGTTCTAAACACTTCGCTAGAAAACTAAGGAATTAATCTTTTAAACAACTAAGTTTGCGTGAAATTTATAATGCACGGAAGCGTAATAGTAAGATCTGTAGATGAACTCTATCTCGTTTTTACATTTTTGGTTTTGAAATTTGATTTTAACTTCTCAGACTTTTTATTATAAATATTTTGTTAGTTAAACTTGCATATAGCTTTAATGCTTTCCCTGCAAAAAAAGTAAATGTGGAACAAAATTTAACTAATATAAAGCTTCTCGTGTGGACATTTGCTGACAATCACTATTCGGGGCTGTCGAACTTTTGATACTATCTTGAATGTTCTAATGTGCAAGACTAATCTTGCTAATATACCCTGGTGAAGCTTCTAATTTCTGCCTTTTTAAACAATTACTAATAACTTTGAAGTTGTTGTAAACCGAACATGCTAAAAATCTTAGCTAAACATTTCAAAAATAAAGAGACTGTTAAAAAAAAAAATTTTAAAAAGGAAAAAATTTAGAGCGTTTACAGCATTTTTCTTTTTTTATTTTGAACTTTATTTGAATATATTTTGAATTTGACCAGCATTATCATATTTAATTTTATCAATAAATTTGACATTGTTTTCAATTCAAATTTTGCCATTAAATTTGTTATAACATTGTTTCATTTTTATTTCAGGGATTCCTTGTTCATTAAACTGAGAACAGTAATGCATGGATTCAGTTTTGTTAAGTGATACTCATCTCAATATTTTCTTGCAACCAAAATTAAAAGTTTTACTAATTATTCACAACTCCCGAGACACGTTGATAGAATCTCCTCTACGTGAGAAAGTCACTTGAATTGATATTATATCACATCCATATTGGTTACTGAAAACCACTAGTGATCAGACATATCAGCTGGCCGCGCCAAGCCTGCTCAGCGCCTTCGTGCGAATTCCTACTGAACACTTTTTTCTAGAATTGAAAACACCCAGCGTAATAGTTTCTCACTTTTTATTGGTTTTTTTGAGCGTGTATTTTTAAGAGCTTCTGTCGATTTTTCGGCCAGGTGCCTTTTTCAAACGGTACCGCACAACCTTTTACATATAGACAGCGCGGGCCTGTAAATCAGACACAACTGAGTGATTCTAAAACTAAAGGAAATTTGAGGAGGTAAAAAACACTGTTAGAAATTTCATCATGAAACAACAGTTAAATAGCGCGGTAGCAGCTAGCTGTGCATCTAATTCACCGTTAAATTTACAGTTTGAAATATTTTTCTATCTTTACGGAACCTAAACCATTTCCAATCAGCTTGGTTAAATTAAAGATATTCCATGGAGGTTACCTGGGCACCCCTGCTCAATGAATAAATCAGTCACACTTATCAAATATTAGCAAGCACATCTTTGCTCTTGAACACACCAAGTTTAAGTGTGCTTTTGATTTTACTATATATTCGAGGGTAACTCAAAAATTATTTGCACTTTTCGTTCTACAATTTTAATATATAGCCTTCATCTTAAGTAATGCACTTGGTTCAGCACATGATAAGCTTCCGTATGCTTTCCTGGTTGAAGGTTTACAGTCGCTCATGAAGCAAATTTTGCACCTCATTGCGAACGTCCATGTGTTGCGTAAGGCAAATCGATGACCTCTGAAAGTTTCATTGAGAGGTAGAAGTCTGAGGGAGCGAAATCTGGGCTGCTGTACGGAAGGTGTTGCACGGTGTCAAAGCCCTCAGTACTTTGACAAAGTTCGTTGGGGTATTTCGCCTTTCCACACCCTCTGATCACAAAAATTGGATCACTCTTCGTTGCTTCTGTTGGATGCAATCTGAGCGTGGATCTGATATTCTTTTTATGCTACTGTAGCTAGGCGACAACTGATGCGACCGCGGTATGCAAACTCAAAGCATGTGCATGTGGTCACCACCTATCTTTGCTTAATACCTCTAAAACGAAAAGTATAAGTAATTTTTGACTTACCCTTGTATATATATATATAAGCAAACCTTCTCTTTCATAATTTATAATTCCCTTTTTCCATGCATTTTAAAAAATAAAGGAAACTATTTACACATGCAATTTGTTACTACTAATTGAGAGAAAAATGGCATACGTAACGGACACACCCTAAATATATATATGCCATTTATAGAGTAGAAACATAGTGCATGATAAATTTCAAATGCGACTTCTTAATTCGAATCTCACAACAAAAATTCTTGAGATTTCCGTAAATATTCACAATGTAAAACTCTGTAGTCAAATGCCGTCTTTATATTAGTCAGGAAAAAAAAGAGAAATCCACCTGTGTACCAGGAAGAAAGTGCAACCAAGCCCGTAATTCTTAATTAAATACAGGTCGCCCACGAACGCGATGTTTTTAACATTCAACAAGTCGCACTCTTTTAACCTCAGACAGATGGTAATTTAATCAGAGCGCTGGCGGATGAAACAAACGCTCTTCTTTTCCCGGGGGATTATATGACGTGTAATAAGACGTCCAGAACAAATGGGTTGTCGTGCCAAATTAAACTTGATTTAGCTTTTGAAACATTGCAATCGAATAAGACCGAAAAACATTAAATGGGGTTGAGGGTTTTTTATTAATTAGTCTGAAGAGAAGAAGAAGAAGAACAAGAAGAAAAGAAGGTGTACACACCAAAACATGTGCATCTTTGTATGCATCGAACGACGTTTGAAGATGATGTTAGACGATGATGCACGTCCAAAACAGCCTATATTCATATAAACCAATATTTTGCAGAAAAGATATTTATCGATATACGGATATTTATCGCAATATACGGATATTTACCAATATACGGATATTTTTCGATATACGGGTGTTAAATGAAAATAGTTTAAATCACGAGGTTCTATGATGAGTACAGTGGAAATTTGATTATTTCATGCCTATAGCTTAGTTGCCGTAGTCCAAGTACTCTAACAGCACAGTTAACCAAATTGTTTCGCTGTTCAACCACTCTCTTTCTCCTTTCGACTTACTTTTTAGGTCCAGTCACTACAAAAATCCTATAAGACGCAACGGTGAACTCCTCGTGGTGCGGCCTGGGTCACACTAAATCCCCACTGATCTGCTATCGGCAGATGCTAGCCTCTCTTTGTAGAGAGGCTGCGGCACCGGGACAGTAAAGCAGGTAGGCAACGCTCGCCAGTCCGGTCCCTATGACCGGTTCTGGTTGTTAAGTGTCTGAGAGTTGCTGGAAGGAACGTGGATTGCGCTGCGTTCCGCACCCTTCGGGTTAGTCTATGAAGGCCATTGATGCTACATACAGAATGGGCGCAGTTAGCTTTAGGCACCTTTTCAAAGGTACTGGAAGATTCAGTGTTGTATAGTTTAAAAGAAATTTAACTGTATACTTCTTAAAATAAACTTTAAAAAAATTGTCAGCATGTAAAAGGATATGTTTAGTATAAAATTAATTAAACATTAAGTTTATGCGTCAGTGCAAATTTTTGACGATTGGTTAAAAGAAAAAAAAACGTTTTTCTTAAGAACAACTTATCAAAATATATTAGCAACCAACCCTTTAGCTGCTTAGTTTAAGCATTTAGAAATATAAACCATAATTGCCTTATAAATTTTCTTTAGAGATCTCGTTTAAATATTTTATGTCGTCTTATTGATGTTTCCAACAGAATAAAAATCAGAAGCCCCTTAAAAACGTATACTATACTAACTCGTCACAAAATCTGCAACTAGTGAAAGAATTATGATTTCCGTTTGTATTTTACGAAGTTACTTGATAAACGCCATGAAGTATTTAAACAAATCCTATAGGAAAATCAGCAGCGTTTTACATATGTCATCTAAACAGACATTTCTCCATTCAAATGCTCCATTTGATTTAAAAGCGTCTTCAAAGAATCGACAACTCAACGCTTCGATTTTGCACTTTGAAAAGCATACAAGCATTCATCAAACAGAAGTGAATTGTGTTTCTGCAGAAATCGATGCAAACCATCTTCTTGATGAAAAATAAAGATTTCCGATTTTGAAATTATGCCCAATTACGGATAAAGCATCTTTCTTCAAATTATGTTCAAACATAACAGACTTTTACGTCATTTAACTTTAAACGAAATATGACAAACTAAATTTCATTGAAAGATATCAGAAAGAGAACCAACAGCTCTGATGCTGGCGATGAGAAAAAAATCCTGCGGAAAATGACATTTTTTAAATAAACAATTGACTTTTTACAACTAATTCATTAAGAAAAGTAATATTTTGTTGTAGAACAGAGAGTGCTAGTGTTTAATGGGAGATATTTATTTCTTTAAAATAGCTTGTTTTCGTGAACGTTTGTTCGTATTTTGGTATGGAGTTTTTGTGTATTCGCTATACAAAAACACTAATAGAAGGATTGGAAGGAAATTTGACACAAAAGTCACACTTCCTGAGAAAGATAACGCACGAAAACATATTAAAAAATTAGAATTAGTGTTGCTTTTGTTAAATTTAAATGTCAAAATTTGTTGGACAATTAAAAATGGACCAAAAAAGTTACCTCATTTTTTCTAAAATTTTATGTCATGCTGAAGCGGATAAAAAACTACATCAGACAGAATTTGTCCGAAAACTCAAAAATGAACGGAATTTGAGTTATTAGCACATTTCTTCTAGTAAGGATAAGCCTTCATTGTTAAATGAAGGCTTATCCTGTACGAGTATATAATGAATATATACTCGTACGCCCGGCAGTCATACGACATGACCGCTGTTCTAGATATTATAAATTGTAATAAAAATGATTTGTATAAAAATGTCTGCTAATTCAAACTGAATTACCCAGGTTAGGCGGCAAAGACGCCCCTTTGCTTACTGCCCACACTGCTATATATTTATTTACTATATAATGAAGTTGTTTGTGAAAAATATATATTTATCATCGAAATAACATTGAAAATTTTATTATGCTTTTCAAAACAAAAGTTTTAAGGAAACTGGGCAAAAAGAGCGCTGCCACTGTAATAAGAAAAATAAAAAACAGCGCAGACGATAAAAAAAATAAATTTAAAAGAAAGAAAGGATTAAATTAAATTCGCGTATGCATTAATTTTTAACGGAAATTGAAAATACAGCGAAGCTTCGCTCAATATGCTAGATGATTATTATTATTAGTATATTTGTTGCATTTGTTACAATGACAACTGCATTGATTTGTTTGTTCACACGGCAACTGTAATTACACTGTTGGAAACGACGGCAACAATGCAAAAATAAAATAAAACGGGTCAAGAAAAATCAGTGAAAAGCCTTAAAAAATTAATTTAAAAAAAAACTAATTGAGTCACAACTTTCATTTTTGCGGCGATGCGTTTCTCGGGTCGTAAACATTTCCCGTGCCGAATGTGGTCCCGATCGGTTAAACGGCCTAATATCTTATCGCGGACAGACAGGCAGACAGACAGAATAAGCCGCTTATATATAAGAAGATATACACACACACAAAATATATAATAAATACCATAAAAAAATTAAATAGAATTGAAACTAACTCACTATACTTATGAAGTGGGGACTGGTCCTTCCCCCTGATGACGCACTGGTTCTCCACTTCAAGTTTGCTTTCCTTGCTTTTATAATGATGTGATTCTGTTCATTTTTGATTAAAATATATATATATATATTATATATATATATATATATATATATATATATATATATATGTGTGTGTGTGTGTGTGTGTATGTGTGTGGGTGTGTGTGTGTGTGGGTGTGTGTGTGCGTAAATAATTAATGCATGAATATTTTATCACTGATACCAGTTTATATTTCCCACATTCCTACATTTCAAGCTTTATTACTTTCCGGCTGAATTATATTAAATCTCATTGCGGAATTTGGCGTTTATTCGTACTTTCAAAAACTCCATGATAAACATGAAACATAGTTTAACACCTCATTAAATGACTATGACATGCAGAACGCTTTGAATCTGTATTAAATTTGGTTATAAGGCTTTGAAACGAGATAATTGAATTTACCGAAATATGTGTCATCGGAATGATGTTCGCTACAAAGCTGTGCTACTGGGCATGCATTGGTATACATTTTGATACTGGAAGAAAATTCTTTGTACAAATAGCTTTGTTCTGTGACTTTTATTAATGTGATTTTCAGCACAATAGAGGTCCTACATTCAAGGAAATAAGGGTGTTCTGTATTTAGCGCCTTTATCGCCTATGCGGTGAAATTAAATTATGTCTGTTTAGGGCCATTCCGTTTTGACTGTTCAATAACGAAAGGTACCTTTCTTTATAGTTTCTACAAGAAAAGTTACACAATAAAGGCTTTATTTTTAAAAATAATGTATTAGGTCGAAAAAGCCCTTAAACATACCTTCAAAATTTAAGTTTTTATGAATTGAAAGTTGATTTTGTCTAATTCAAGCTATGCGACTAACGTGGCATAGCTTAACGTAGTAGCATAGCTTGGCATAGCAGCGTAGCATAACTTGGCGTAGTAGCGTAGCATGGCTTGACATAGCTTGAAGTAGCCTTTCAAATTTATGTTACGTTAGACCCATGCGTTAATTTAGACAAACACAATTAACAGTTCTCACAAAATGTGATCTTTAAGATATTCCTATGATTTCTAGACTTAACACAACATTAGAAAAGTTCAACAAACTTTTAGAGTGTAACTCTTACATTCTTACTGTAAGAACTTTTAAAATAACTTCCTTTGAGCAGTGAAAATATTACGAAAGTCATTCTAGAAAAACTAAGTAACTAAATTAGAAAGAAACGTCGCTGTTAAAAAACTATTTGGTTGAAAGGTTGTTCGCCAAATGGTTACGGTGATTAAAATAAAAAATTCTTCCATATTGACAGCCAAAATGAAATCCTAAAGCTCAGTCTAGTTTTATCTTTAGTCTATGCACGCGAAGGTAGCTTCGGTAGGCAACCGAAAATATTAGACTTCAATTTGGCTAAAACTTTCGTAAACGAAAAACTACCAATAGGCTTCTTAAAATTTTAGTTCATGCAATGACAATGGATCGCTATCAACTAGTTGCAAAACGAATAAAATAAAAAAAAAATTCTAAGAAAATCTTTTTATAATTAAGAATAAAAAAAGAAGAAAGGTAGAATCTGCCAGCAAGAATGAAATCCTTTTGTATTCCCAATCAAAACTCTGTTATAAATCAACGGTAACTAAAGATATTTAAATATGTTTATCAGCCATTTTTCATAAATCGGAAATGCTTTATTATTTTACTTCTACGTTATTCTAAAATCATTATCATTATTAATTTGTGTAGGTCATAGGTAGTCTGGAGGCCCGAGCAGGGGAATTAATCCCGGGTTCGGGGCCCGCCGCTATAAAATACCCATCGAGTACATGCGGAGCACGTGCTTATTAAATCCGTGGGTGCGAAAGTCCTGTGGTAGGTCGCAGACAATCATCATGGGAGGTCAGTGCTACCAGTACAGAGTACTGGTGACTGTCAGGGAACCCTTGTCAGTCTGTTCCTACTGGATGGAAGGTAGAGGCTGGATTCGGACAAATGTGTTCCAGATTTTCTAGTCATTGGGACTGTTCGTCCAGGATGTTCATAGGAGGAACTAGTAATTAACACGTTGAATGCCGACACGCTGACTGCCAGCGATGTTTGCAGTTTCTGAGTCTTCACACGATACTTTAATTTAATCACATCATGTTGTACAAAAAAAATCGTATTAAATATAAAATTACGAACTTTCTATAAATTTATTGAAGAATGAACACATACCAGCAAACTACAAAATAACTTGTAGTTAGTTTCTCAGCAAAGTTCACCTACTACGATGGTTCTCGCAGTTGGCAGTCAACGTGCTCAGTTTATAATAATTTTGATAAATGTATATATATATTTCATTTAACGTTTGCCAGTTACGATTAAATTTTGCGATGCGATACTGAAAAAGAAATGCAAAGAAAAAAACTATGGTGAAACGATTTAAAATTTTTTTTGATGATTAGCCTTTCTATAATAAATACATAATTTTTTGCATTTATTATCGTATCTTACAGACTTTAACAAATTTATTTCTATTTCTCAAAAATTATTTCTATTCATAACTCAATTTTTAATCTCCGCTTCTTTGGAGCGGAGATTACACCTTAGCACACCTTAGCTTGTTGGGCTTGTAAGGTGTGGCAACACCTTAGCTTGTTTACATCATGAGATTATTCTCATGTTCATATCTAGCGATCTTTTCTTAAGCCTGCACCAAAAAGAATAGTTTTGCGAAAAAAATCGATATTTTTTTTATTTTATATTTAAAAAGAATATGTATTTAAGATTTCAAAAATGTTTGGTTTTTGTTTCTACGATACATAGAAACGAAGTTACACGCAATTAAGTTATCCAGAAGTCGCATCGCGAGCACATAAAAGTAGAATTTAAAATGCGTTTTCTGAAAAACTACTTTTTTCGATATCTTTGTTCACGGCAGATCTCATAACTCGAAAAGTTTTATACCCATTACTGTGATTTTTTAAAGTATTGTTTCACACATTGCTATCTGTGTTTTGAACTAAAAGCTAAGCTCTATGTCAGTATTTAAAAAAATTACAGGCATTTATTTGTGAAATATTGTGTTTCTTTCGGTGAAAAACGTATGAATTTCAACAAAACTGCTATATTTTTCTCAATTTTGGACCTATTATAAAACTTTTAGTTCAGAACACAGTTAAGTAATATAGAAACATATATTATTAAGGATTCTAAAATATATCGAGTTAAAGTGAATATAGAGTGTTTGGCGTAAACTGTAAAATTCGTCTGTTTTTTGCTAAAATTTCCCAATTTTTCAAAATTTTATAAAAATATAGCTATTATTTTGTTTGTTTTCTTAATTTTAATTACTTTTTAACTTAAAAAAATATGCATTTAGTAATTATTTCATTGTTTTGAAAAAAAAGCCTCCGAACGTAGGCAGACCCGTTAAGCCATTGGATTTTAAAAGTTTTCAACGATTTAGAAATGGTTATTTTCCTATTCTTTGTGGTGACAACACGTTAGTTTGTTTTATATCAAGCAATCATTGTCATAATAATAATATAATTACACGTTAATTTAAAGCACAATTCTACGATTTTAAAATGGTAGTTTCCGATTCTTTGGAGTGGCAACACATTAGTTTGTTTTATCGAGCGATTATTCTCGTATTCAGATTGATTGCTGAACTTATAGCCCGCAGATGTTCTACAGGGAATCAACTAGTATTCTACAATATCTTCCTTTCTAGTCAGATAAACAATGTTATTCAGCAGAAAATATACATTCTTTAGCAGTAATTAAATTCTCTGCAGACGTAACTAGCAATCGCTGTTACCAAGAGCTCCTTCATGAATTTAAGAGTCCCATTTTTATTTTGTAGTGTTATTTTCAATGAAGGCAATTCATACAGTGTCATAAGTCATGTGATAGCGATGTAAACAAAGGAAGCTATAGTATCGTTTTACTTCGAGTTCGACCAATCTAATTAAAACTAGGCCTAAATAAAATTCTACGTTATTAAAAACTCGGACTAAATAAAGCTCTACGTTATATAAAATTAACACTGAATAAAACACTATAACTATCGTAATAATTAATAAATTTCTTTCATAATGATTAAATTAAAGGTAAATTACTTGGTTTATAATCAGAAAAAGCTATGAAAATAGTCTAATTTTAAGATAGCTAATTTTGCTTCGTGAACTCAATTAAAAATCTGGTAAACTAATCAGCGATCACCGTTATCACGTGACTTGATGAGTTGCCTCCATTGCACTTATACATTTATATCATTTCAAAACAAAATGACGAGCAGAGAGTAAAAAAAAAGAAAAACATGAATGAGTAATAACACCATTGTTACTGCAATACGCCTTAAACACGACATAATCTAATTGTCGTTAAAAGCTTTCACGCCAACTCAGCAAACCAATTTCACCCTGCAATTCAGTTTCGAGACTTAACAGCGATTCACAGCCAATACCACTGAGAATTTCCGAATATACAATATGGAAGATTCACTGAGAATCTCTAGGCTTTTAATCCATCATTTCAATGGACGCAGTGTCACAAAATGGTTGACATATATCTCAGTAATGCATGCAATAGATTGAAGATTATCGCACACGTGACAAGACATCTTTTGAGTTATAGCAACATTATAATCGATTGAAGCTTGGCTTGCATTTATACTTAACAAGTATAACTAAATGTAAACCTATGCGGAATTTACGAAATTTTATTTTCTCACTCATTAAGACTGTTGTTTGCTTTTAGCTTCAAAAGTAAAATCATTGTCAATTAGTAAAACAGTATGTATTTAGTTGTGAATGCCAGAAAATATATCTCAAGGAGAAATTTCAATAGAGAAGTGACACAAAGGCTTTCGAAGCATTTGGTGGTTCATCGAGCGCTGAATATAGGCTTGAGTTTTAACCTCTTCATTCCAAGTGTACCCAATTGGGTACACTCTAAAATACAGTTTATTAACTACTGTTTGTGCAATTTGAAAGCTAAAACACCCAATTGTTTTTGAAATTACTCAACAGATAGTTTACTTCGTTTTCAACATGGAAAACATGGAATTTTGGCATTAATTATTATTTAAACTAATTATTAATTAAAATTGAAAAAAAAATTTAGTTATTTTGTTTTGTAATCATTTTTTAAATCAAAGAACCAAAAAAATTGCTTGTGCTTAGTTCTGGGGTCTGAAGAGGTTAATTAAGTACCTTTTCTGGAGATATATTTGTTTGCATTTTAGAATTTGATTGATTAATATGTGTTGAAAATATATGCAAATTAAAAACTTATTACGTATTTGGGAGCTGTGGGATGTTAAAAAAATTTGTAGAATTTACAGCTTTCAAACATCAAATTCGGATATCCGGTACAGACTCGTCACGCAAGTGTCACCAGACATCTGATATCCGGCAAAATAAATATACTAGCGATAATAAGGGACTTTTGCCATCCTGTATTGACGTTTCCCAGAACGTGGGACATTTTCTCAAAATACGGGACTGTCCCGTAAAATCCGGGATGTTTGACAACTCTTGCCGGGCACAAGATTTTTAAAGAGATTCTATATGTTTCATTTTCAAAATAATTTCTCTTTTACGGTTTTACCATGCAGTTACTTTTCTGCGGAAGAAAGTTGCTTAATACACGTACGGGTCCGACAAAGTACGGACATTTTTATGGCAAAAAAGAAGAGCTTCCTGTCGCACTAATTGCAGCATAAGAGTAAAATGTCTTTTATATTAATGTAAACGTTGGGTGGTTATACCCATATATGAATAGTAATCACAAACGATTACTATTAAAAAAAAATTGCATCATCTTTTTTTTTCTTTCTTGAATGGCCAGTTCTGTGTGTTGCTGTGTAGCGACCGCGTTTGCCAGACTAAGAAAAAGATAGGAGCAAACGGTAATAAAATAAAATAATCTATTTTGTTTTACAAATTTCATGCCGGAAAATTCATTTAATTTATTTATTTTGCCTACATTGGCAGAATGTCAAATTAAAAATGAATTTTTTTAGTAGCAAAAAAATTTCGTTTTTTTCGAAATATCGCTTCAAGCGCTTCCTCTCATTCACTTTCACATGAAAGCAATGTTATAACGTACAAGCACTGATATTTGAAAGAGAGATATTTCCGTTTAGAGCAGGTGTTGCCAAACATTTTGTACCACTCCCTCCCCCCCCCCACACACACAGAGTAAATTATATGGTCATATTTAAAAAGAGGAAAAGAAAATAAACATCTATTTTCAGTCACAAAATACACCATTATGAGTTTCAATTTAAGGTAAAGAACTGGTAGGAGATAAGTAAATTAGTGTGAGATGGATGACCTTGGATTTTCTTAACTAGGATTCCTATTCTTGGTTGCATTTTACGAAGTGCACAACTGGCGACATCACTGGCAACATCAAGTTTGTTCCGATAATTTGTTTTTATTGCCACAAGTATTGATAATTGTGTAGTATAATTTATTAAAACATATATGTGTACTAAAATTTTATCTAAGCGAGCTTTTTTTTTCAACTTATCTCGTGCCCCCTCCTCTTATGGCTTGTCTTCACACCTCCCAGGGAGGGCGCGGTACCTTTGGTAACAGATGGTTTAGAACTTTAGACGATAAAGCAAAAAGTAAACACGCGTTATGAGAAAAATATATTTAAAATAAATATTTATTTTGAGAGCTAACTTTTTCAAAAAAAAAAAAAAAAAAAAACAATAACTATGCAAGAAATGTTCCCCATTCTTTAAAGCTGATAATTTGATTGAAAAATTAAACTTTCCATGAGGACGGAAATTTATTACAGCTCTTTAACGAGCATTCAGGTACGAGTTTTCACAGTTAATGCGTCAGTTTTCACAGCTAATAAACATATGGCTCTAAAATTACATTTTTGGTTAAATTATACATTGTAAAATAAAAATGTGAAAACTGCCTAATGCTCTTTTGTTTTGTTTATTTTAAAAAAAGTTTTTAATGAATATTTTTTCTATATATTAATTAATTTGCAGAATTTCCTTCTAGTTGAATTTGGATTATTTTAACAAACGGTTTTCAAGTTATTGATTTTTCTAGGATAATTAATTCCGGGAAGGGTTGTAGGCTTAGTAAGAATAATTGCTTGATTAATCTTTTTTGCTTCATCTGCAAACAACAAAACTGAAAGACAAATTATTTATCAGAATTCTCTAGTTGATTAATGAGAACGAACAGGGTTTGCGTATTCAGTAGAGTTATACTCAATTCATAAACAAAACACAAAATTTCAACAGTAACTAATGCTAAATGCGATTATCAATCACTTGAACTTGTCACAAGCTGTCATTAGGACAATAATTCAGTTTTCATTAATAGATGCACTATTGGGGGAGGCTTAGAGTTTATTGGTGACAATAATTTAGATAATTTCGTTGTGCTTTACAATAAAAAAATGACGTTCTGCATCATTGGTTTTGAATTTGTATCCTTAAAAATGCGTTTATGATATGCATTTAATCTTTTTAATCTTCCAAATGAAGAAAAGGTTTTACAAACTACCTTACGCCGTTTCCTGAAAAGTCATAATTTTCATCTCAATGATAACGCACACCGCTGCAATATTACCTGCAATATTGATTTGCTTTCTTGCTGATCACGGTTGCAAATGCACTGTTGCTCACGGTTGCAAATGCATTGCTTGAATTGCACTGTTTGAAATGCACTGTTGCGAACAATTGAAAATGCACTGCTTGAAATGCACTGTTGCTAATGGTTGCAAATGGACTGTTCACGGTTGCAAGTGAACTGTTGCCAATATTGGTTTTTGAATTCTTTTAAACTGCATTAACTCCACGCCCTGGAAACCTCCAATAAAGATCATTTACTTATTTATAAATAATACGCATTTCCGGAAAAAAAAGGAAGAAAAGTTACCAATTGCGGTTCAACAAAATAAAACGAATGATAAAAATTTACAACCATGTGCATATTCATTAGAACTTTTTTACTTTATTTCTTCAAGTGGTTGGAATTCTTCCATTCCTTGGCCACGGAGTTATTAGGAGAATTAATTATATATCCATTTTTGGACAACTAAATGCTCCATTTTTGTAACTTTAAATACAATATACTACACTGTAAAAATATTGAGAAATTTTAAACATATTTTCTAGCTGGACCAAAATTTAGTTGAAGCTCAAAAATCGCTTTCATCACAAATTGGTGCCCAAATTCGAAAAAACCAACAGTGGGTAACCAGTTGCTTCAACATTTATAGCGCGATACCAGCTTTATCGTTGACCGCTCTATTGTTTAAATACTATATTTGCTAGCTGACCTGTACACTCTAAAAACTATTTCGCTGTGAACATTTTGAAACTTTCTTCCATGTATTTCAAAGTAGTACTCTTTTTAAATGATAAAAAAGAAGCCCTCTCCCTCGGAGCGATTGATGAAAAAAGGCATAATCAGCACCTGCTCCCATTAAAGTGAACTTGCATACTTATTTTCGTTTGAATCTTTGCATGACAGCCGGCATGGTGGCGTCGTGGTAAGGAAATAGCCTCGTTCGCCCCAGGTCTGAGGATCGAGCCTGGGAGTGTCGGTGGATTTTCAAGATGCATAAAATCGCCTGCGTCCATGTCGTATGATTAAAGACATTCTTTGATATGATTATGCAGCGTGTAAAACGTCCCTTGAGTAGACATTTAGCTTGGATGCCTCTCGGGTAAAACAAATTCCTGGTACAATTTCGCATCAACAGAGTCCGGGTGCTAGCCGTCAAAATTATCATGCGGCGATGGTACCACACTCATTGTGGTGCCGCTGAATAAGATGGTACCAATATCTCGGATACGTACTTAATCTGCAATTGGCAGAAGCCGACAGCAGCCCATTAGGAAGGAAAAAAATCTTTGCATTACTTATTGAGATAAACACTTAAAAAGAAAAAAGTTCGAAACTTTCGCTTGTGTTGATGCGTCACCCTTTGAAGTGATTGGTAAAAATAAATAAAGACAGAAATGAACCAAATCATCGCACATTCCCTTGAAGACCTAATGTGTTCAAATTTTTGTTTGAATACTTCCACTACTTCTTGATATATACACTGTTAGAAATTTCCGTAAAATTCGGAGAATTGACCGTCAATTTATACGGCTAACGACCTTATTTGAGAAAAATGTCCAGTGCCCGTTATTATAAGTGGCTACAGCAAAATTAGCCGAGTTGACCGTTAAAAAAACGTCCAACGGCTCTCTCCCAAAAATACGGTCTCCGACCGTTAAATACAACTTCCTGATAGGAAGTGAGCTGCCACCATTGGCTGCTGCGATCATATGTCACTGCACGTCATAGCAAGGAGAAGAATAATTTTTTTAATAATATAATTTTTATTTATACAATAAGCACATGGGCACTTACCATGTGCTTACTGTATAAATAAAAAATAATAATTTGTTGTTATTTTTAAATACTTGATAATATTTTTTACATAAAAAAGATATAAAATTGCTAACTCTAGCACATGAAATCTTCCTTATGCAACAGTTTTCGTAGTGTTGTGAAAGGAAATTAAAAAAATAACTAATTTTAGTCCTGTTTACAACTTAGAATTGCTACTTAACGCGGTTATGTTGGTAAATAGTACATTCCCAGTTGGTCTAGTGGTTAGGATACATGGCTCTTGCCCTTGCGTCCCATGTTCGAATCCCGGCCAGTGCACCATACATTTCAGAAGTCAAATAAATAAAAAAAAACAAGTAAAAAAAAATCTTTGAAGATTGAAGCCCACAAACTTGTGCACTGTATAATCTGCCTCTTCTCTAAAAGTGTTGGCAGTGGTATTTATTTATTCCTGCTGCCTTATGTAAATTTACGGTCAGTGGCCGTATATTTCACGGATAGGAATTTACAGTCACACCTGTATTTTTACGGTCATGATTGCATCCTGGGCAGATCTGCATTTTTACGGTCATTGTCTGGCAGCTCGTTTGCCAGTCAGTAACCGTAATCTAACAGTAAAATTTTTAACAGTGTAGCAGTCATGCCAAACGATAAAAAAAGTTCGCCTACTCCACCCACTTGAAGGGATTCGAGATTGTATACGTGTTATATAGCTGTATACTCGTATAATGTGTGGTAAATAAAAGAAAACAATTGAAGAATACATTTTTAGAATAAAGTGCAAACAGTTCCTATTAGTACAAAATTTTCAGGAATTTCCGTATTTCCGCGTTAATTAATTTATTACATTTGTCTTTAAGAAGGGAATTTGTTAAGGATGTTTAACGAAGCCTACTACACGTGCAGAATATGATGTTTATGGAAATAGAATAACAAGTTGGATTCTTGAAATTTACAAAAATGTATAACTGCGTAAAACGTTCTTAACAATATTCTACTTCAAAGAGATAACCCATTCATTTCGGTTAAAACTTTTATTTAAATAGTAAATTAGTTCCAATGCGAAATCAAAGAGTTCAGAAAATTCATGATCAAAAGAATAGTCTGTTTAGCAACTTAGTTGAGCAAACGGCACTTGAGTTCGAGTATGTGATTTGAGACCTTTCCAATCTTTGTTCTTAATTTGCATTCTGTTTGCTTAACCATGGAAATAGGAAAATGCTTGAAGTGATGAATAAATTTGCGGAAAATTGAGGACTCCTTAATGTGCATATAACTCGGAAAAGAGTAAAACGTTGTTACATTTTTCTCTTTGTTGATGATTGCTGTTTTTGGCAATTATAGCTGGATGTTGAGAGTACAGCCTAACTTCGTTAAAATGAATTTTGGTTAAGTGGAATTTCTTACAAATTAACCAACATTCTGACTATAGAAATAAAATTTCACGTTAAATTAAAGCACAAATGAGCATTAAAACGCAGACATATGTTTCGGGATCGCTTGGAATCCCCTTTTTTAATGCGACAGGGAGCTTCTAGATGCAAAACATCCAAATGAAGCAGACAGAACAACAAAAACAAAGCTTATATAGCCTAAGAATTAACTGTAACCAATGAGAATAAAGGCAGTGTGAAGTGGAAGTAGAAGTAGTATTAAAGGCACCAATAAGAGAGCAACAACCGAATGTAGTTGGAAGTACAGAAAGTAAAAAGGAATATCAATAAAAACAAAGAAAAAGACAACAGCGTGCATAAAAATGTGAAAATACATGAAAATTGCAAAAAAATAAAATAAAATACAAAGAATAAAATGGAAATGAAATAAGTACAGAAAATACCAAAACAAAAAGCAAAACAAAGTACACATGCAAAAGAGGGGGAGGGGGGGGGAGAGAGAAAAAAAATTGACACAAAAAAAGGAAAACTAACAAGAAAACCAAGAAAGAACAACAAATTAAAGGAACTTATGCCAGACCTGTGAAAAATAAGGAGTTGAGGAAGAATCATTAACCAAATTAGAACTATTCCTGTTAATATGATAAGCTTCCCAAAAGTCAAGTTCTAAAGGGGAAGAACATTTTTGAATAATTTTCCCAGAATTGAAATCAAAAGAGTGGTTGGAATTCCAACAATGTTGAGCAATGCTAGACTTATTCAGCTCTTGCTTTCGTACATAACCTTTATGCTCATTTAACCGAATTTTCAGAGCACGTTTTGTCTGTCCAATGTAAGAAAGGCCGCAACGGCAACTAATTTGGTAAATACCCCAAGTATTAAGTTGATCAACAGGATCGTTAAGAGAAGAGAAGGAAAGTTTGTTGCTAGGAGCAAAAACAACTTGAAATTGAAACCTTTTTAGGATTTTAGCAATACGAAAACTTACAGAATGAAAGAATGGTAACACAACCAAATCCTTTCTAGAAACCACATGATTGGGACCAGAAGTTTTTTTAGAAAGTTTGTTATGAATAGAATCAATTAAAGAGTGAGAAAATCCTCTATCAACAGCTACAGCTTTCAGATAGTTGAGTTCAATCTTGAGAAGCTCAGGAGAAGAGCAAATATTAATAGCACGATGGACAAGAGCATTAAAAGCCGAATATTTTTGGTTGGGAGGATGAGACGATAGTCTGTGAGGAGGTAAAGAAACAGTGAAAGGTTTACGATAGACAGAAGTTGTGAAACCAGACTCACTCCTAGAAATCAAAACATCAAGAAACGCGAGGCTACTATTAAGTTCTTTCTCACAAGAAAACTGGATATTAGAATCAATGGAGTTCATAATCGAAAGAGCATCATCAATACCTAACAAGTTACTGTCCGTTAGGACAAAACAATCATCCACATAACGAACATAAAATTGAAATTGCAATTTTTGGAATAGTTTTTCCTCAAAATAATGCATATAGAAATCACTTAAAATAGGACTAAGAGGACTTCCCAATGGCTAGGCCATCTACCATAGCATAGAATTTACCATTAAATACAAAAGTGCTCTGTTGCAAGCACACACGAGTAAGAAAAACTAATTCCTCGATTTCCACAGAAGTAAAATGGAATTCAGAAAGCCTTTTCCTGAGGCAAGTCAAAGCGCCATCAACAGGAACATTAGTAAACAAAGAATTAACATCAAAAGAGGCCATAACCGAATTATTCGGAACGAAGTTATGAAGTTTCTTAACAAAATCGGTGGAATTTTTAACAGTGAAAACATTCCGACTCCTAAGTGGAGAAAACACAGAAACTAAATACTTGGAAAGTTTATATGAAGCAGTGCCAATATTGGAAACAATTGGTCTGAAAGGAATACCTGCCTTGTGTACCTTCGGTAAAGCATAGAAACGCGCACAATTAGCAACAGAAGGAATCACAGACCGTTTAGCAATCAAAGGAATAGAATGAACAGACTTAACAGCAGAAGAAATAGCTTTTAACTCCTTGTCGCTAGGATCTTTATAAATTTCAGAATAAGGACCAGAAGCAATTAAATCATCAGTTTTTTCAACATAAGATGATTTATTAAGAACAACAATCTGACCACCCTTGTCAGCTTTGGTAATGACCAGATCAGAATTTGAAACTAAATTATTGACACAGCGTTTCACAGAATGGGTAAAACCAATATTAGGAACTTTTGAATTGAAATCAACATTGGAAGCAATAAGATGCCGAACTGACTCTTTTTGAGTGGAAGTTAAGGCACTAAATTTGAAAGCTTTTTCAACCTGAGCAATAAGTTCAGAAAAAGAAGGCTTTTTAGCCAAAGCAAAATTGTTATTACATTTCAAAGCATTAATTTCATTACTATTCAAAGAAAATTTCGAAAGATTTACAACCGCATTCCTATTAACAAGAGGCAAATCAGCCGGAACAGGAACATTTGAATCGTTACACAACTTGGTAAATTTCTTATTTAAAGTAATTTTGTGACTGTCAGATGAATGAAGAGCTCTCGCCCATGACATTCTATCAATAGAATCAAAATCGAAATTAGAATTAGATACAGAAAGATGTAAATCATAAAGTTCACGTTCTATGAACGAAAGTTTTTTCCTAGTTTCCTGGATAGAAGCTCTAAGTAAAGCTAATTTAGAACGAAAAATTACCTTATCAACCCTAACAGAACGCGGTAAATTACACTTTAAAGTGATAAACTTAGGAATGACTTTCTTGCGCCTGCAAGCCTGGAGAAATTTTAAATGGTTCAAAAACCGAACCTTTTTAATTCGTAGATTACAAAATCTGTTAACTTGAGACATAACCAGAATCAAAACAAACAAAACATAAGGGGAAAAAACAATAGCTAAACCGTTCAATAAACAAAAAGAAACAGAAAGAACAAATTGCAAAACATACACCACGTAACAATATGCGGAACAAATGTCAGAAAACAAAAAAGCAAAAATAAACACAGTCAAGAAAAGCAATGAGGAAAGAACAAAAATCAAAAACTCACCAAGCAGCGAACAGATGGGAGAACAAAACAAAAGAAAGAAGAACAAATTCAGGCACGTTAAGCCTAACAGATAGTAATGATTAAACTTTGTGCAAAGTAATAGAAATAAAATTTCACGTTAAATTAAAGCACAAATGAGCATTAAAACGCAGACATATGTTTCGGGATCGCTTGGAATCCCTTTTTCAATGCGACAGGGAGCTTCTAGATGCAAAACATCCAAATGAAGCAGACAGAACAACAAAAACAAAGCTTATATAGCCTAAGAATTAACTGTAACCAATGAGAATAAAGGCAGTGTGAAGTGGAAGTAGAAGTAGTATTAAAGGCACCATTTGTGCTTTAATTTAACGTGAAATTTTATTTCTATTACTTTGCACAAAGTTTAATCATTACTATCTGTTAGGCTTAACGTGCCTGAATTTGTTCTTCTTTCTTTTGTTTTGTTCTCCCATCTGTTCGCTGCTTGGTAAAGTTTTTGATTTTTGTTCTTTCCTCATTGCTTTTCTTGACTGTGTTTATTTTTGCTTTTTTGTTTTCTGACATTTGTTCCGCATATTGTTACGTGGTGTATGTTTTGCAATTTGTTCTTTCTGTTTCTTTTTGTTTATTGAACGGTTTAGCTATTGTTTTTTCCCCTTATGTTTTGTTTGTTTTGATTCTGGTTATGTCTCAAGTTAACAGATTTTGTAATCTACGAATTAAAAAGGTTCGGTTTTTGAACCATTTAAAATTTCTCCAGGCTTGCAGGCGCAAGAAAGTCATTCCTAAGTTTATCACTTTAAAGTGTAATTTACCGCGTTCTGTTAGGGTTGATAAGGTAATTTTTCGTTCTAAATTAGCTTTACTTAGAGCTTCTATCCAGGAAACTAGGAAAAAACTTTCGTTCATAGAACGTGAACTTTATGATTTACATCTTTCTGTATCTAATTCTAATTTCGATTTTGATTCTATTGATAGAATGTCATGGGCGAGAGCTCTTCATTCATCTGACAGTCACAAAATTACTTTAAATAAGAAATTTACCAAGTTGTGTAACGATTCAAATGTTCCTGTTCCGGCTGATTTGCCTCTTGTTAATAGGAATGCGGTTGTAAATCTTTCGAAATTTTCTTTGAATAGTAATGAAATTAATGCTTTGAAATGTAATAACAATTTTGCTTTGGCTAAAAAGCCTTCTTTTTCTGAACTTATTGCTCCGGTTGAAAAAGCTTTCAAATTTAGTGCCTTAACTTCCACTCAAAAAGAGTCAGTTCGGCATCTTATTGCTTCCAATGTTGATTTCAATTCAAAAGTTCCTAATATTGGTTTTACCCATTCTGTGAAACGCTGTGTCAATAATTTAGTTTCAAATTCTGATTTGGTCATTACCAAAGCTGACAAGGGTGGTCAGATTGTTGTTCTTAATAAATCATCTTATGTTGAAAAAACTGATGATTTAATTGCTTCTGGTCCTTATTCTGAAATTTATAAAGATCCTAGCGACAAGGAGTTAAAAGCTATTTCTTCTGCTGTTAAGTCTGTTCATTCTATTCCTTTGATTGCTAAACGGTCTGTGATTCCTTCTGTTGCTAATTGTGCGCGTTTCTATGCTTTACCGAAGGTACACAAGGCAGGTATTCCTTTCAGACCAATTGTTTCCAATATTGGCACTGCTTCATATAAACTTTCCAAGTATTTAGTTTCTGTGTTTTCTCCACTTAGGAGTCGGAATGTTTTCACTGTTAAAAATTCCACCGATTTTGTTAAGAAACTTCATAACTTCGTTCCGAATAATTCGGTTATGGCCTCTTTTGATGTTAATTCTTTGTTTACTAATGTTCCTGTTGATGGCGCTTTGACTTGCCTCAGGAAAAGGCTTTCTGAATTCCATTTTACTTCTGTGGAAATCGAGGAATTAGTTTTTCTTACTCGTGTGTGCTTGCAACAGAGCACTTTTGTATTTAATGGTAAATTCTATGCTATGGTAGATGGCCTAGCCATGGGAAGTCCTCTTAGTCCTATTTTAAGTGATTTCTATATGCATTATTTTGAGGAAAAACTATTCCAAAAATTGCAATTTCAATTTTATGTTCGTTATGTGGATGATTGTTTTGTCCTAACGGACAGTAACTTGTTAGGTATTGATGATGCTCTTTCGATTATGAACTCCATTGATTCTAATATCCAGTTTTCTTGTGAGAAAGAACTTAATAGTAGCCTCGCGTTTCTTGATGTTTTGATTTCTAGGAGTGAGTCTGGTTTCACAACTTCTGTCTATCGTAAACCTTTCACTGTTTCTTTACCTCCTCACAGACTATCGTCTCATCCTCCCAACCAAAAATATTCGGCTTTTAATGCTCTTGTCCATCGTGCTATTAATATTTGCTCTTCTCCTGAGCTTCTCAAGATTGAACTCAACTATCTGAAAGCTGTAGCTGTTGATAGAGGATTTTCTCACTCTTTAATTGATTCTATTCATAACAAACTTTCTAAAAAAACTTCTGGTCCCAATCATGTGGTTTCTAGAAAGGATTTGGTTGTGTTACCATTCTTTCATTCTGTAAGTTTTCGTATTGCTAAAATCCTAAAAAGGTTTCAATTTCAAGTTGTTTTTGCTCCTAGCAACAAACTTTCCTTCTCTTCTCTTAAAGATCCTGTTGATCAACTTAATACTTGGGGTATTTACCAAATTAGTTGCCGTTGCGGCCTTTCTTACATTGGACAGACAAAACGTGCTCTGAAAATTCGGTTAAATGAGCATAAAGGTTATGTACGAAAGCAAGAGCTGAATAAGTCTAGCATTGCTCAACATTGTTGGAATTCCAACCACTCTTTTGATTTCAATTCTGGGAAAATTATTCAAAAATGCTCTTCCCCTTTAGAACTTGACTTTTGGGAAGCTTATCATATTAACAGGAATAGTTCTAATTTGGTTAATGATTCTTCCTCAACTCCTTATTTTTCACAGGTCTGGCATAAGTTCCTTTAATTTGTTGTTCTTTCTTGGTTTTCTTGTTAGTTTTCCTTTTTTTGTGTCAATTTTTTTCTCTCTCCCCCCCTCCCCCTCTTTTGCATGTGTACTTTGTTTTGCTTTTTGTTTTGGTATTTTCTGTACTTATTTTATTTCCATTTTATTCTTTGTATTTTATTTTATTTTTTTGCAATTTTCATGTATTTTCACATTTTTATGCACGCTGTTGTCTTTTTCTTTGTTTTTATTGATATTCCTTTTTACTTTCTGTACTTCCAACTACATTCGGTTGTTGCTCTCTTATTGGTGCCTTTAATACTACTTCTACTTCCACTTCACACTGCCTTTATTCTCATTGGTTACAGTTAATTCTTAGGCTATATAAGCTTTGTTTTTGTTGTTCTGTCTGCTTCATTTGGATGTTTTGCATCTAGAAGCTCCCTGTCGCATTGAAAAAGGGATTCCAAGCGATCCCGAAACATATGTCTGCGTTTTAATGCTCATTTGTGCTTTAATTTAACGTGAAATTTTATTTCTATTACTTTGCACAAAGTTTAATCATTACTAACATTCTGACTGTCTATCTCTCTCTTTTTAAAAAATCGGGAAGTAATAAAATATTTCCTAATGATATATTTCAAGTTTATTAGAAATTATGTATCTAAATCTTCCTTCACAAATATTACTACATAAATGATAGCACCAGTGATAATTTAAAATAGTGTATATATATATGAATACATAGACAGAAAGAAAACACACAAATTCCGTCGTTTTAATCTACTAAGAGACGGTTCAGCGTACTCTTAGTTATTTTGCTTAATTCAATCATTGAATAAATTGACTTAAATCTTTACTAACAACTAGAAAAATTAAGCGTCAATGCACGCTACAATAATGAAATTGAAAAAAAATATCAGAACTACTCAACGCGAAAGCTTTTTGCAGAAAATAAGGAATTAAGTTAAACTCACGTGTTTATTTTTGCCAACAATGAATTATAAAACTTATTCGCTCCAAAGTCGGTATTCAACAATCCTCCGTAGAGAAAAGAGATTCTGAGCAATAGCTCATATTTTTACTTATTCTAGGCTTAACGAACAAATTTTATCTGAATCAGGTTTTTTTATCAGCTTTAGAATGACAAAAAGTTTTCGAAAATGTGGTGACTTTTCTAACTTTTATTGTCGAAACAAATTTTTAAATTTGAATAAAAAAAAACACTAATCGTATTTTTCTACTCGTACTTCATTCGTTATCTTGTTCAGGGGATGATTGAAGTTTGTGCCATATTTAATTCAAATCCATCAATTGATGTGGGTTTGTACAGCGAACGTACAAACATACACACAAACGAGCTCCTTTATGTACACATAAATCAGCGTTTCTTAAATTGTGTTCCGCAGGTATCACTATAGGGTTTCATGGAGGTTTGCATTTGTTTTTTAAATTACATTTAAAAAAGTCATTGAAATAGCAATACAATTTTGAAGGTTTATTCCGGATGTGATTTGTCATACCTGACACACTTCTTTTGTTTTGTGTCAGGTACTAAATACTAAAATAACTAAAGAAATTTTAGTTTGCTTACACATCTCTATGCCCAATTTAACAAGAAGTTCCGTCTAGAACCATACGAGACTACTTTCCCGTATACACCACCTTCAAATTTATTCTCTAGCTACCTCTTTCTCTCTCTTTTTCACTTAGCTTTTGCTCTTAATTGCTTCAAATATACCTTTTTCAACGGTCAATACATATTCATTCACTCACTCATTCATTCTTTTATTTATTCAGTCATTCATTCATTATTTGTTGTCATTCATTATTACTCATTCATGTATCTATTTATTCATTTATTTATTCATGTATTTATTCACTCATTTATTAATTCATTCAATCTTTCGCTCATTCATTTGTTCATTCATCATTTTTCATTCATTCATTCTTTCACTCATTCATTTATTCATGTATGTATTGAGAAATATCCTTAAAAATTTCATAGGAGAAAAGGCTCGTTCAGTTCTTATTGAAATTGATGTCTGTACATGTTCGACATCGTAACATTGCTCCGGTAAAGTTTTTTGCTAGCAAATCCGTCGGTTAGATCAGGATTTATATGGGATTAAAATTTCCCCGTAGGCGCTAATGTTAATTTTTTTTTTTTTAACTGTTCAAAAATGAACAAAAATTGTTCAAATTAATACTTCATGCCGAGAGCTTCTTCCAATAAGCTTGCTCATAGGAACTTGGATATTGTGCCCATAGTTTACATAATTTACTTCATTTTTGCCCATAGGCGCTAATGTTAAAATTTTTTGAACTATTCAAAATTGAACAAAAAATTGTTCAAATCAAAAAGTAAAATATGGAAAAAAGATGTCCTTGCCTAGATCTTTCGAATTCAAAACGAATTTTTCGAATCAGACAATTCGTTCAAAAGTTAGTAGGGAGGGATAGACAGACCGACAGACACACATTTTCCCCATCTCAAAACCTTACTTTCAATTTTTTTTATTTTTCAATCTTTATTTAATTATTTCAGAATTTTTTTACTTTTCTTTATTTTTAACGATATTTTTACGATGCATTCTGAATTCTTTCATGCTTTATTGTTATTTTTTAAAACTTTTACGGGAAAGTAGGCTAAAAAGTGGAAACTAACATGGCAGAATTTTAGCTGAAAGAAATATTTTGAATTATAATGTAAAAACATGCCATGAAAGACATGACGAATATTGGACATGGTTTTCAATACATGTTTTCACCATAATAATTACTAAAATTCTTGCACCAAGCAAATCCGTATGTTAAATCAGGATTTATATAGGATTGAAGTTTTTCCATAGGTGCTAATGTTAATTTTTTTTTTTTTTTGAACTGTTCAAAATTGAACAACAATTTTTCAAATCAAAAAATATTTTACGCCGAGAGCTTCTTCCAATAAACTTGTCTGAAGGAACTGGGATCTGAAGTCCAGGGTTCATGTACTTTGGTTCATATTTCCCCATAGGCGATAAAGTTACAGTTTTTTAACTGTTTAAAATTCAGCAAAAATTTATTCAAATCAAAAAGTAAAATATGGAAATGAAATGTTCTTGGCCGATATCTTTCAAATGCAAAAAAGATCTTTTGAGTCGGACAATTCCCTGAAATGTTATTAGGGGAGGGGCGGGCAGACAGACGGACAGACACACATTTTACCCATCTCAAACTTTTACATTTTTCATCTTCTAATTTTGTTTAATCCTTTCAGTTATTTTTGACTTATCTTTATTTTTAAGATACCACTAAGCCTTCGTTCATTTTTTCTTACTTTTAAGGGAAAGTAGGCTTAAAAACAGAATGGACGAACGGATAGTTAACGCTCGTTTGGATTGGGAGCTTTGAAGAAATTTGGCACAGATGTACTACATCACACGCAGCTGGTACGTTTGGAAACTATATAACTTAGCTGTCTCCCTGAAAACTGGTTGTCTTCCTGGAAAAGTGGTTAGAGGATTAGAGGGAGTGATTAGATTAAAGATTAGTGGTTAGAAAATAAGAATGTCCGTTTTTCAGATCATTTGACTCGAAGCTATTCTGAGTACATAATGTTCTTGAAAATAAGCCAGTTTATCCCAATAACAAGAATTCTAATTTTACAGTGTAGGCATCGTCTTCACCGTGGTAACTGGGGCATATGCCGTTTTGGAAATTTTCAAGCGGACTTGGAAAACTTGCTTTTCAAAATGTCAATGTAACATAATGTCGGGAACCACATAAGAACTTTGAAAATCGGCGTTTCTGCTTGCAACAAAAATTAGAATCAAAGCCATTAATGGAATTTCGGAGCAGTATAAGAGACGGTTTTTATTTCGAATTATCACAAAAGGCCATGTGAGTGTTTCTAATCATATGCAAACTGTTATCACCCCCCCCCCCTTATGTGCCTACAAAGATGAACTTCCACAACACACTTGATATTGAACCTGATAAGAGAAGTTCCTCTTTCATCCATAAAGCCTAAAATTATGTAGGGTCAGTTGGGGTAATTGTAAACATGGGGTAATTGTAAACAAGCTTCATAACTACACTTGTGATGGTTTTGAAAACTTAACTGTTTGTGAATGATAAACTGGCAGCATAGGGAAGACATTGAAACAGTTTCGTAAGTTTTGAAACAACTGTTCAGGCGTCACTATTGTTTGAAAATGGCACAGTGAAAAAATTTGTTTAACAAAATTTTGTGAACTTACATTTTCCTCTCCAGCTCATCTACAAAAGCGATGTAAACTGTTTCAAACATTTTTATTTGTCATATGGAATGTTGCTAAAAACATTTATTTATTAATTTAATCCTCCCTGTTACTTTTTAATGTGCAAGTTAGGTGTTTACAATTACCCCATATATTTCGTTCTCTGGGGTAATTGTAAACACCTAAATTTATCCTATTTCCAATATTTTGGGGGGACAATAAGTATTATATTTTGATGTAAATTATACTTTTGTGTCTATTTTACATAACTGTTGTTGTTGTTGCTAACGCCACTTGGAAATCCAAGCCCCCTTTGCAGGACGACCATGAATTAAGGAAGCTCCTACTGATTATTATTAATGAGCTCTGCTAGAATGAAGTACACTTGGCTCAGATGGGCTTAATGATTTTTAACCAGCTCCCAGATGAGAGATCGTCACCTAGGTTGGTCTCTCAGCGGAAATTATTTCTAACTTGGTGAACATTTGTATTTTACGTGCACATCTCCCTTTAGCGTACTCGGTCTCAGAATAATCAGTCGCGGGAGGTGGTCACCCTCCCAAGCGTTGACCACTGCCAGTTGTGCTTTGCTTTCGGCGTTCTGTGGGATCCAAGCTTAACCGACTGATCCACTGCGGGACAAATTTTACATAAATTTATCATATTACTTGATTTTTTGCAAGATATCTCTCGTTAAATGAACAAGTTTCCATCTTAACAGATACTTTTTGAAATTAGTTTTCAAAGGTAATAAATATATTTTGAAGAAATTTCCATTTTTTATGAACTTTCCATTTCCAAAATGTTGCATTAATACCATGCAATTGTAGTAAACAAGGGTTCCACGGTAAAACTCTACTTTAAAAAGGGTTCCACTTATCAAAGAAACTAAGAAACGCTGACATAGATAATAAAAATAATTTAATAAGACGTTTATTAAGGCATATCCGTTAGAAAACACTTCTGACAATGAACGTGAATGCTTTTCATTCCCGATTTAAACAAATCCTTGAGAATTACTTAGCTATTTGCATTACCAAATTACTCGACAACCAACTATTATTCGAAATGGAACGGGTATTTCAGTTATTCCTCTCATGCTGGATGCGTTCGATACCTTTTAGGATGCATTTGCACAGTCCATTTATAATTGCAACTAAGTAAAAGGGAATAAATATCGACAGTATTGGCAATGATGTCTTCCTAGTTCATTATCAGTGGCTGGAATGTTTTAATTAGAATGTCTGAAACAGTTTGAGTTACTGATACTATTATAAGAGTAGTTGATGTGTGGCATTTGAAATTGAGGAAAATGTTAAGATGTAGTTTACCACGTAAATTCAGCAGAGTAGAGAAACAAAAATCATGCTGCTACTTGTGCTCAAAAACATTGTGAACAAAACATTCTCTCTCACACACTAATGTGTGTGTGTGTAGGTACACCGTCGTTTGTACTTACTGTGCAGATACTTTGGGAAGGCAAAAGAATTGAGAAATGTTAACATTTATTCATTTATTTATTTTAATTTCGAAGAGGCAAACTCTTTCTTTATTAGCAAACTTCACAAAGGAAGGAGGTTATACATTCATACCATATGTACTTGGTTGTTCACTCATAACTTCTCACTGGATGAACCTATTTTCAAGATTTTTTTTTAATCGATCGAGGGTGGTTTCCCATAGGTGCCGTACCTTCGTTTGACAGTAGGGACAGTTCATAAATGATGTCACTCTTTTTCCCTACATAATTTGACCACCTCCCCCTTTGTCACAAAATGTTACACTTCGACGGACACCCTCCCCCCTTTGTCACATGTCATGCTATGTTGCATAAGCAGGGATGTCACACTTCTTGTTACCCCTCCCCTCCCCTTGTCACAATTTGTCACAATTTCACGAACCCCCCTCCCCCTCGAAGCGTTACATCATTTATGAATGATCCCCTATTCAATAATTAGAAAACAAGTTATGGGCAGAAAGAAAATCATTTTTTTTGTTTTTTCATCCATAACTTTTGACTAAATAAATCGATTTTGAAGATTTTTTCCTTGATCGATAGAGGGTCGTTTAACTCAAATATCGCACATCAATTTTACTACATTTGTTTTTTAGAAAATACGTTACTGGTGAAAAGTAAGCATTTTTTATTTTAATTGGAAAGGCTTGGCTTGATTTTTCTTTGCTGGGAAAATTGTTAAGGAATATAAAGGCCATTGTTAAAAACGAGTTTGTGGCCATTAAGCTGTAATATTAAAAACAATTATAGCAAGAGTGACTGAAGTCTTCTCTGAGGCAAAAACTAAATCCAATCAGTTTGTTTGTTAAAATCGACTTCGAAGCGGAATTTATCATACAAATGATCAGTTTTTAGTAGAATTCATTCAAAGAAGGTTTGCCCTTTGATATGAATTTTTTAAAATTATAGTATTTATATAAAAAATATATTTACCCTAAAAAGAATAAAATAAAATAATTAAAAAAATAGAACCCACTTCAGATTAAATTGCGGTAAAAAGTAATGAATAAATTAAATCTTTAAACAACATCGATGTGACTTTTAAACATAATTTTAGAAGTCGGTGCAAAACTATAAGCCTAATTACCATTACACCTGTGCTACTTCATATTGGAACTGTTGCTAATTCTGGGCTATTTATTCAAGGTCACAAAAGATTTTATCTGTCCTAATTTTGCACCGATTTCTTTAATTATTTTTAAAATCGATGTTGTTTAAAGAATTAATTTATTTCTCCCTTTTTCGGGCATCTTAATTTGAAGTCGGTTCTTTATTTTAATTATGTTTTGTCTATTTATATTTTTCTTTTTTTCTTTTTCCCTTAATTTTCTTTATTTTTTCCTTTTCTCTATTTATTGCTCGAGATTAATAGATAAATAATTGCATTGTGTTAGATTTATTAAACTTATTTCTGCTTTAATAAAAATAACGTGAAATTATTTTTATTACAGTTTATTTGCACAAAGCCAAATTATTATTATTTCTGCTTATTTGCTCTGGCATTCGTTTATTTTTTTGTTCCGTTTATTCCCAAATACAGTCGAGTCTATTGAGAAAAGAAAACATTTCCATTGTATATGGACTATAGAAGGTATATATTATATGACTACATTTTATTTAGTCGTTTATCTTTGGAAAGTTTTTTTTTTTTGTTCATTTACTTATTTATTTGTTTATTTATTTATTGTTTCTTGCTTTGCAAGTACTAAGTGGGATTTAATGATTGCCACTTTAAAATTTTCATTGCCTGTGTACTTGTGCGGTGAGCATTCTTACTTGAAAGAAAGAAAACCATTTCATTATTTTGTCCGTATTTGTACTCATTCAAGAAAAAACGTGACGTTTTCAGTTTGAGAAGTTTATAACTAATCACAGAAAATTTTCAGCATAAGATTTTACTTATTTTAATATGCTGTAGACAAATATGTTTTCAATCTTATCAAATAGTGTGCTTTATTACAGACATTGACTATGAATTGTAATTCATAATTTATCAAAGCTAAATATTTCATTTGCCTGAAGCTTAATTTCGTCTTTAACTAAGTTCATCTTGAAGATTTTTGTTTTGCATATCTCTCTCACTTTGCATTTTACTAAAGGCAATTGTTGTTGAATGTTTGAATACTTTACAGGGCAGTAGTTCTTAAACTGGGTGCCACGGCATCCTGATGTGCCCTAACGACAGATGAAGGATGCCACCACGCTCATCATTTCAAATTTATTTTCCTAACCAAACAAAGGGCGACGGTTAGAGTTAACCCTCTAATTCCCAACTCCGCCTCAAGGCGGACGATGATAAATAAATTTGCTTTACAGGATTAACAGATCCTCGTGTTGACTGATTGGTACATTTACTGACGCAGTAGAAGCCACCAATCCGTCATTACGAAGTCGGAGTTACTGAGTTATTAAGAGTCAATAAGGTGAACCACAGGTTTCGCCAATCCGTGGTCTCGCCCACGCCTGTCACCATCAATGGAAGATGCGGGAGCAGGGAATTAACCCTCTAATTCCAAACTCCGCCTCAAGGCGGACGACGATTAAAAAAAAACCTGGTCATTAGAGTGTTAAGATAACTTCACGGAATTTTAAATACGAGTGATGTTCTTTGTTTCGATGTTCCTTGTTTATTTTTGGGATTCTTCAAAATCTTACAAACATAATATTGTGTTTAGTTACAGTCCGATCACTGTAACACTAAATTTTGACACTTGGGCGGTTGTGCGCATGGGCAGAAAAGGACGAATTCACTTGAGTTTTAGGGAAGTTCGTTTTGCAGGTGCGTTTATTAGCACGCGAATTAGAATGTTAGCTTCTATATTTGTTGAAAGCAACCAAATTTAAAAATGGCATATAACAGAAGATAGAATATCTTCAGAAAAATCAGCTTTATCACATCAGTTCAGAAAAAATCAAGTATTCTCAACGAACTAAAACGAGAACAGAACACGGAACATTCCTTATACCAGCAGTTTCTCTTTTGAACATGAATGGATTCCTCTTGGCACTCTGCCAGGTACAGGTCTTCGTTAACCGGTAGAACAGTATATTCACATACACCCACACATATCCCGGATAAATATTACATGAGTGCCGTGAAAATATTCTAATTTGTCCAAGGGTGCCGTGACTTGGAAAAGTTTGAGAACCCCCGTAATGGAAAATAAATACAAAAATGCCGTTTTGCAATAAATAGTTATTTCATCTGGAGGTAAGTTATTTATTATTATACTGTAATCAATAAAAACTCTTACATAATAGTGAACAAGGAAAAAGCGTTCATAAATATACATGCTGAAATCATAACTATAATACAATTACATGGAAGTCCCCGTAATAGTACTCAAGAGTCACACCAAACAAAATTTCCAATTGCAATATTTACATAACATTTCATAATAGAAATCCTCAGTCATGATATCATCTAAATTTTCAGTCAATTTTCGCTTACAATTTGACATTGGCAGACATTCTCCATTAACAACTACTGGTTTCAAGCAACTGAAACTAATATAACAGAGCATTATGTTATTTTCGTTTAAAAGCAATTTATATATGTATTGTGTATCTTTCTAAATTTAAGCAAATACTATTCAAGAGGTGTTTGCATTATTAAATTACATCATGGCGGATCACGTCAGACAGAATTAATACTTCATTTTACGCTTTAAATGAAGGAAAGGAAGTTTAGGTGGAATAAAATTTATTGTAGCATTCCATTTCGCTCAACGACGAAGTCAACGGCAATAAATCAGATTCATCTACCTCTGTGTTCATTGATGTTGATGCGATTTAATTCGGATTAGGTGAAAATCTAATTCCTGTAACATTTAAATTATTGAATTTTTGACGCGATAATGTATTGGAATTAAGCTGATATTATGAAATCGCTTTGAGATAAAACCGTTAAGTGTTGCATAAAATAAAAGATGTACCCCTATTTCACCCTGCTTTAACATTTGTTTTATTGAGTTAAACCATGCTTAGAAATTGCGTTTGATTATGTAATTAGCAAATTGGCGTTCAATACAAGTGCTGTTTATAAACGCGGGTTAGAAAAAAAATCTAGAATGTAACTCATTTGAAGTAAATAAGGTTGATAATAAGGCGCCTTAAGTTTTAAGCAGGCACCGCAACGGTGAAGGTGCGCCTTAACTCAAGCACAATTTATGAACTCGGATGACATCATCCCACAATACGCTTTCTTTTTTACCTGAGAATGAAGGGAAGGGAAGTTCTCCACTTTCCGGTACCCTCGGAACTGCCTCAGGACTTCAGGGTCCACGGTTTTTACATGCACGTATCCCCAAGTGTACATGGTGGGTCTTCAGCCCAACCCCAACCCTCCGGTTGTAAACCCGACATTTTAATCATTTGGTCTCACAGAGCACCGAAAGTGAAGAAGCACTGGCCGGTGTCAATGATGGGAGGGTGACCACCTATCACGACTGATTTCTCTGGGACCGTGTACGTTAATGGGAGCTAGTGAAGGTAAAATCCGTTGTGTCTCCAACTTCCTCTAAGTTTTAAATAATACCTCTGTGGGTGCCAACATTATGTCTCTCATCTGAGAGCTGGTTCAAAATTAGGAATTCCTCTGAGCCCAGTCGTACTGCCACCCTAGCGGAGCTCGTTAATAAACCGGAAGGGGCTCCCTTGTCTGCCTAGTGCCTTGTTTAGGCTGTCCAAGTAGCTCTGAGAGAGAAGCTTTGATTTTAGAGTGGCATTAGCAACAAGGTGATCTATATTGTGAAAAATCAATTCGAAACATCTTCCAGCTTTACCCTAGATGTTCTTCTTTATGACGGTTTATGGCCTAGCTTCATTTTCTGCATTGAATAACGCCTAAAACAAATTTAACTCCAAAGGCGATCGATATTTAGTGCCTTATTTTTTGTAAAATCTGCATCGTATATAAATGTTGCTTTCTAGTACGAGCTGTGTTTGTTGTTAATAACTTTTCATTTTCTTTTTTTTTTAATTATTGCATAAAATTTAATGATAACATTGAAGTACAAGATTACCCATAAAATCAATTAAGTTATTGCAAATCATAGGCATTTGTTTCACATTTTAGGAAACGTTCGACTAATGATCAAGTGCAGCCAAATCAGCGGAACAGCGTACAGGATGAGCTCAATATTTACATTATCAAGTTACAGCTCGTGTACAAATAGTCATACATTTGATGGCACATCAGAGGCTTAGCTGACAGCATCATTTTCGTCATAATACCAAAGATACAGGAAATTAATCATCATCAGAGAGTGGTCGTGATTGCTCTCCACTTATTTAAATGAAAGACACTTCCGGTCAACACTGGATGTTTGTTGCGTTGTTATGCTCATCAACGAATTTAAGTTTCAACTCGGTAAGAGGTACCTTAAAGTGCAATGCATTATGCTGAAATGAAATATCAATGGCATGCAAGTAGAAAAGTACAGGTAGATTAAAATTAAAATTACACTGTTTAGAGCCAACGTAGAGCTTGTTCTGTTAAACGTATGTCATTGAAAGTTGGTTGTAATTCATGTTCCATATAATTATACGTCATATGGAACATGAAGGGGGGGGGGGTAAAGAAACCTGCAATAAGAAAATATAAGTTCAAATTTTTATCACGAGATAAAAAGAGAGTGCATGAAACACAGAAAACAAATTTAAAAGAAAAAAAAAATATTTCTCAGATTTGTTTGACGTGCTCTCCATCTGCGCCAATCAAATGTTCAAAGCGTATTGTAGCGTGTTTGACACTACAGCGAAGGGATTTCGATTTAACGAAATTCCGTGTTTATAAACAGATTGTACCGTATTTATGCGGATCTAATGCGCATCGTTTTTGGCCAAATGTAGTATTCAAAATTGGGGTACGCATTAGATTCGAGTGCAAAACTGGTCAGCAGTTCGCCGATGACGTCAACCAAATTTATTCGCCGACAAACAATTTTTTTACTATTTAAAGTTTTAAAATGGGGATGCGCATTAGATTCGCATAAATACAGTAATCTCTAAACCCAATTATTCTATATTTTTGTAAATTTTTGCTTTAGTAAAGTTGATTTTTTTTACTTATTTCTTGTTGTTTATGCACAGAGGTAAACGATTCTGCCACAAACAAGGCAATCTCTTATTTTCCAGTGTTATATTTTAAAAATAATTTGGAATTCTTTTCAAAGCCTAGACAATTATAACTACTAGCATAATCATCAGGAACTGCGCACTACTATTATAATAGTATTGAAGACATATATCAGCCCCATGCATGTTAGACAGCTTGAAACCTGGTCGCAAAAAATTAAAAATTAATTGAAGTAATTTTTTACCAGGTTGAGAATGTTATAAAGTTTTATAAACTAATATGATTTTTTATTGTCGAAACAAATATTAAAGCTGAAATTAAAAAAAACTCATAAAATTGAATTTTTAAATTTTATTTCATCCGTTAACTTTCTTCAGGGCTGTTTGAGTTTTGTGCCAAATTTAGTTCAAATTCGTGCATTGGTGTGGCTTTGTATCATGGTATTTTGGCGAAAGTACAAATAAACACTCAAACATGCTCCTTTAATATGTGTATAGCTTACTACGACCATTGATGTACTAAGTTTATGCTCATAAATTATGCAGATCTGCAGAAAAATCTTCGATTTTCCGCGCAATTTTCATTTTTCTTCAAATTTGCAATTGTTATGAAAGTATGCTGGTGTTTTTTTTTTAAAGCAAATTTACGAAGTATTTCTACTCATAGCATTATATCAATTAAGACTTAAACTTCTCAATAGTATATGCTTCAAAAATTACCTATGATACCTTGATGTCAGACGTATATGTAAAAATCTGTGCAATGAAAATCGAAACAAAAGCATTTGGTCGTCCAAGTTTAAAGCTAGTTGCATACAACTTGTAGACAATAGTAAGACAATAACAATCAAACAGTTTATACAACAACTTATTTACTGCAATCGCTTGGGTATAACAATTTCCGGCCTTGGTATGTCATCTGCTGTCCAAATTACAGTTAAAATCTAAGGCATTGAAATCTCGAAATGCTGATTGGAATTTAAGGCTGTCATGCAAAGATTCAAACGAAAAGAAGTACGCAAGTTCACTTTAATGGGATCAGGTGCTGATTATCTTTTTCCATCGATCGTTCCGAGGGAGAGGACTTCTATTTTATGTTTTAAAAAGAGTACTACTTTGAAATACATGGAATAAAGTTTCGTAATGTTCACAATAAACTAGTTTTTAGAGTGTACAGACAGGTCAGCTCGCGAAGATAGTACTTAAACAAGATAGCGGTCAACGATAAAGCTGGTGTCGTACTATAAATGTTGAAGCAACTGGTTACCCCACTGTTGGTTATTTTCGAATTTTTTAAAGAAGTATTTCACAAAAGTATGTACGAATGAACTTGTGCACGCACAGATACCCGAAGATCCCATTTTGACATCGGTTCTCAACAAACTAAAGGGTGTAAGTACTTAAAATCTTCTTCTACTCACTCTAAGAAACGTTTATATTGTACGAGTATGTGTGTTCTTTTTACACATTGTGTTCAGTTAGTTGAATTTCAGGTTTCCGTCATCAATAAAAACATTGAAATTTCATTAAGTCTGAAAGTTCCATTCTATATGTTTACTATACTTTATAGGTGTAGAAAAGAATTTATCAAAGAAAAACTCATTAAAGATACAATAATGAATTGAAGATTAGTAACTTTGAAGTACATGCACCCTTTTTTTAGTTGTTAAAATGTATATTTTATTTAGGCATACTCGGAAGTTATTTGGTGCACACAGCAGATTTTTTAGTTACTAAAAACTATTCATATTATACTAAGTCATGTGATGCACATGTTCGATTTTTTAAATTGAAAGAACTGACGCAACAACTCGCATTCTGATGAAACTTGTTTTCAGCACCAACTTAGAAAGGAATAAATATTAAATCTCCAAAAAATGTTTCAAGCTACCCGGTTTTATTTAAAAAAAACTGAAATGCAGTAATAGAGGTCGAAAACCGCGTAACAATCTTCCGTGACAAATCAAGTTAAGTAACATCGTTGCCTTATCCACGCAAAGCTATCGTTGCCATTTATCAAATGATACTTCTGATAATTTGCTTAGAGCCAAAATTATTAACATTTTTCCTAATTAACGTTATAATAAATTATAAAATGGATGGAATATTGTATTGTCATCGAAGATAATCTTGTGTGCAAAGTTTGAAGATAATTTATGCAGTAATACTGGTCGAAAACCGCGTAAAAACATTCCGCGACAAATCAAGTTAAGTAAAACCGTGTAAAAAAGTTAACTTTTGATGAACATATAAAAATTAAACTGCCAAACATTTATTTACAAACTCCGGAAACTGTTCATTTTAAACGGGAAAATTATTTGGTAGAGTCGGATTTTATAGCTATAACCCATTCCTAACTTTCAACAATCCATCAAAATGGCGCAGAGGGAAGTGCATTATTCGCATTACCTCTTTCGATGGTTTCACTATCATCATACATTTCCATAGTCAATCATAATGAGGCCGAATAGTTCCCATGCTTAGTGGATGGCATCATAGCTTGTCATCACATCACAGATATAGGAAATTAATTTCCATCAGAGAGTAGTGATGATTTCCCCCACTTATTTAAATGGAAGATATTCCGGTTTGGTATCGGCCATTTGCCGGATGATTGTGCTTGCGTCACTGAAGGATTTAATTTGCCACTCAGTTCTATGTAAAATACTAAATTGAATGTAAGATTCTAAATATGGAATTGTGTTTTGAAACTTTGAAAATAGTCAGCGCAAAATATCCTATTACATTGCAATTATTTTTTCGTCACTACTTTTGAATGATGACTTATTTTCGTGTATGAACTTAGAATTTTAGATTTTTTGCTTTGATGCATTAATTTAAATACATTTTAACAACCTGGAATTATATTTTTCAACAAGGGATATTATTCATTACCTTTCAGCTACCTCATGCTTTCAACTCTTTTCTAAATTGACTATTAAAATTAAAGTTGATTTTCTCGTCTAAAAATGTATTCATTATTATTATATTGATATTGTTCTATTCCATTTGTACGTTAGAAGTTCAAAACATATAATTTTATTATTCTATGGAGCTATAGGCTCAAAAGCAACATTGAAGATTTGATTTTTTTTTATTGTTATTCGCATTATAATATTTTGTTAGGCGATCTTTCTAATAACCTAATGAGCTTCTTTCAAAGGAATTAGACATCGCCAATTTTTAATTTTACTTTTACTTAAATCAAATCCCTTTTTCGTGTATTTAATTACCACTTTATTTCGACATTATTTTAACTTTTTCCCCCTTATTCAATTTTTAATTAATTAATTAATTAATTTTTTAACACATAACTCGCAGTTTAGTCACAATGAATCCCTTGCCAGTTAACGGAATTGGAATTATTTTTTTTCGTAGGTATACGCATTTTTAATTTTTATTGTACATATTTTTATTTTACAAAATATTTGAACGTTGCGCAGGAATTTTAAAGCTTTAATTAGCCTAAATTAAAACTTTTAAACGTATAGTAGGGGAAATAAAAGGTGGGAATACTGTGTTTCATATAAAGATGATATTGTCGCGAATAAATTGAGTTGCACGATTAACTTCCTTCAAATTTCCTTAGGATAAAAAATATTTACTACTAAAGAAAAAAGGAAAAGGAGCAAAACATATAATATATAAAAATATAAATCAAACATTTATTATTTTAATAACAGCTTACAACAAGTAACCATTTATTGAAAAAAAAAATCATAGGGTTGCCTTCTTAAAGTTACTGTTCTTGTGATTGAATGCATAATCATAAACATGCTAGCATTTGGAAAAAAAAAAAAAAAAAGATAATTTGAATTCGCTTTAAACGAGTCTAAAAATAGTTTATCGAAAGGAAAATTCTAGTTATATACCTATAAAATCTACTTGCTATGTAAATTAGACGAAATGAAGATCCTTTTTCGGTTCTTCTTCTGAAAACTTCTTTTACGTACGATTCAGTCACACAGTCGCTTTAAACGTTTCACATTTCTCATTTATTGTAATAACCAAAAATCTGTACGACAGATTTGTATTTGTTTATTTATTGGTTACACTGTTAGAAATTTCATTATGAAATTACGGTTAAATGACCGTCAGCAGTCTGTCCATCTAATTCACCGTTAAATTTACGGTTTGGAACATTTTTCTATCTTTACGGGACCTAAACATTTTCAATCAGCTTGGTTAAAAAGCCGTAAATACAAAAGTTAACGGTTTTATAACCATTTAAAAATGGTTTCAAAACAAAATTTTTATCGTTTTTGAACCATTTCGAGGCGTAGAATCTTCGAGGCGTAGAATCCGTAAACGATGCTTGCGGGAATAGAACCCGGGTGTATGGCATACCAACCTTGCTCTCTAACCATTCGTCCATCTGCACCACACAAAGCGGTCATTTATTTATCAATAAATCTTTCCTTTCAACAAGAAAACTGCATTAAAAGTGAGATTTCAGTTTTTGATTGGATCCAAAGCCATCTTTGGTCTAAATTTACTGTATACTGACGAAAATCATTTGATTTGCTGCAAAAATTAAAATACAAGCAAGCTTCAGCAGCTCAAATTATGGGTTCGCTCAGTCTCAAACAGTTTGGGAATCCGATGTCTATCAATTTTGATTTACGTGTGTATGTCTTTCTATTTAGTGAATACTGCTTAAGCCGCTTTTTTTTTATATACACATGCAGATTTGAACTGATAAATCTTTATTCATATTTTAACAACAACGAACGACCGGTAAGGTTTCGCAACCAAGATGGACGCCCGATTCTTATTAAGCAGCGCTTGAAAATTCGTTAAACGCTCTTTAGGATAAACAGAGAATAAACGATCTTTTTCGCAATCATCGGTTTGAGTACCATCTTTTTAATGGTTATTCAACTGTTGTAATTAAATATGGTAAAATAACAATCAAATAAATGGTTATTTTACTATTTTCTTACAGAAATTTTTAACAGTGTACCTATTGTCTTATATATTACTACCACTAAATCACAGAAAGACGTCTTTCACAAAGTGGGAATCTACCTGCTAAAGTGCTCAAAATATTAAAAAAAGAGCTCTATTTAAATTGTTTTGTTTTACTTTATTGTCGCACCGTGTACATTTTACTATTCAATGAAACTACAAGATCAGAACTCAAGACTAACCTTTAACTGTGATACAAAACACAATGTTTCGTATGTATTAACCTTTTTAGTATAGTATTTAGTTTATTTTTGTTTCGGTCATATATAACATTTTCTGCTTGATTGTAATATATATATAATTTATTTAGTAGCTAAAATAACTGTAAGCAATAAAATATCTCCAGCTTGAGATAATTATATTGTGAATTTCAATTACCAATACATTAAAAATGTGTTTAAAGAAAAAAGACACTTGAGGAGCAGACTTGTTGTAACGAATGAGTTTATATTAAAAATTAAACATTTAAAATTTATATCTCCCTTTTGCTATTATAAATCCATATACAGTAAAAAATGTTAAGTTGACCACCTTTGTAAGCTGACCACCTGTCAAAGTTGACCACTTTTGTCAGGAACGGAATAAGCCCTATATTATATAATGTAAAGAAACCTTTGTAACTTGATAGCGAACATTTTAAATTTCTGAATTATGTAACTTTTTTTCAAAAATATATTTCAACACTCTTTAGCATCAAAAATATTAAATTTATTTACATGCATACAAAGATGACTGAAAACATAATTGAAAAACCATGAAATGCACAAATAACAATAATTAAAAATTATTGGGGGGCTCCGGCACAGATGTTACTCCAAAGCTAAAACGTGCAGTAGTTCGTCGCACTTCAGACTAAGACCGCACAGATGAGATTCACCCTGTAAAGATATAAAAAAACTGGATAGTAAAGCGTATCTGATTTGTATGCCGTCTATTCAATGTTCTGTTGACATCAGCCGTGTAGTGCAATGCCCCGTTTTTGTTGATAAAACATCTATTTTGCATTTGGAGATCTGAAATCTCCGATTGCAACTTTTTCCCTAATTTCTAAATCTATATTATTGAAATAGGTTCATTTGTTTAATTTTGTTAGAATGATTGGGACAAAATTTTAGAAGGAATTATGGGTGAAAATTCTGTAAAATGGCAGTCGTGGTCGAAAAATGAAAGTTTAATTATTTTGAAAATGCAACAGTAGTCATTGTCGGATCCAGGAATAATTTCTTGAGAGAACACCAGGAAGTAAAAAGTAGTCTAAAATCCACCACTGGTAGTAGTTAATTAAAAAATATAGATGCAAAGAGCAGAAAAGGGAAAGGTAGCAGCTCGGAAAAGTGGTTTGGTAGTAACGAGAGAAAAAATAATGTTGCAATAAATGTAATAAGGAAACATGCAATTTTCAGTACGTAAACAAATCATTGTTATAACTGTAAGTGAAGAGCCGGAGCAAAATGTAAAATACATGGGGGGAAGTATTAAATCACGTAAGTAGCAAGCATATATTGAAGCAAAATCAAGTAAACACGCACAAGTTGAAAATTTTGGTTAATTCGTTAAAAAGTTAATTTAACGTTAAAGGCAACGAAACTGCTATTTCGAAAATCACGCAAAATTGACCCAATTTCTCAAAAAATTCTTATAGTAGACATGTTTTGAATACAAAACTGGTTTTACCTGCTCTTGGTGTAATAGTTAGTTCGAATGATTAGGAAGTAAGAATCATTACATATCAAAGCCACAACCTGGATCGGTTTTCGAGGGAGGGGGGGGGGGGCATATGCAAGTTGGCGAAAGTGTTTTTTTTTTTTTTATCAGAATATTTTTGATTTTCAAATTATCCTTCAGAGCATATAAAAATTTCCCGGCGGGAGGGATTCTCCTCACCCCCCCCCCCCCAACTTCCTGGCTGTGGCCTTGGAATCAAAATTCAACTAACTACATTGATATAAATGAATGTTTTCTTATCATATAATCTTTTACTCACTAATTTAAATTTTCATTTACACCATGCAAAATTTTAGAAATATTCACCCCTTCAGCTACGGGATCGGAAATAAACAGAAGAACTGAATTTTGTACAAAATAGGTTTTCTTATCAGAATATTCAAATTGTCATTTATAGCATGTGACACTTCAAAAAATTTCGGGAGTGGAGATGGGTTCGAACCTTCGCCCCCCCCCCCCCGGTTACGCCTTTGATAAAAACTACGGGTAAAAATTGTGCAAAATGGGTCGAACAACAAATAAGTTCAATAAATTTTAAAAAGACACAGCAACTGGCAATTAAATAAAAAATAAGAGGTGCAGCTAGAAAGGTAACGCCGTAGAAAAGTATTCTTGGAAATAAAAATGAAAAAAATAAATGATTTAGAGTAAAAATCCCGATAATAGATGCAATTTTTAAAAGTAAACAAGTCAACGTTACAACTTTAAATGTAGATCAGGGGAACCAAAAGTAAAACGTATGGGGGTGACTGATAAATCAGGTAAAAAAAATAGTTTAATATTGAAGCAAAATTAAATAAATATACACAGGTGGTGACAGGATCGGTATATGATAATAACATTTTTGAAATAGGCTTTACAGCCTATTTTGTGCGTATTAAGATATACAAACACAGAAAACAAGAAATATCAAACAAAAAATTAGATATATACATTGAAGTTTACTTACCTTTTACTGTTGTGAACAATAAATGCTTCAAGTCACAGCTTGACAAGATGGCGTCTCTCTGTTTCCGGCCGGGTGCCGGGTTCGTCCTTTTGGTTCAAGGTTGAACCAAAATTATGGTTAAAGGCGTAACTTTAGATTTCGCACTTCTGCTTGAACCATGATTTTGGTTCAATCTTCAGCAGCCCTTCAGCTTTCACCGTATTTATGGTGCAACGTTGAACTGTTTTTTTTTACAGTGTATATCTATATACAGAAACTGGTGATTTATATATATATATATATATAAACATTAACTGATGAAAAAGTTTCTTTTTCAACATATCAGGCATATATTTAATTGTAACTATAGTAAACATGCACTGTTAAAAATTTCTGTAAGGAAATAGCAAAATAACCATTTATTTGATTGTTATTTTACCATATTTACCGCTTTACGTGGTGTAGATGGCCGAATGACTAGAGCGCAAGGTTGGTGTTTCATACACCCGGGTTCGAGTCCCACACGCTTCTTTTACGGTTTCTACGCCTCGAAATGGTTCTAAAACGGTGAAAAGTTTGTTTTGAAACCCATTTTAAATGGTTATAAAACAGTAAACTTTTGTATTTACGGCTTTTTAACCAAGGTGATTGGAAATGGTTTAGGTCCCGTAAAGATAGAAAAATGTTTCAAACCGTAAATTTAACGGTGAATTAGATGGACAGACTGCTGCCGGTTATTTAACCGTAATTTCATGATGAAATTTCTAGCAGTGTACTAAATTAATTTAAAAATAACTTCTTTATTTATAATTATTATTACCAGATATCAAATAATATGCACGTTAATTCATTTCAGTTCTTTTGTATATGCAAGTGAGATTTCATGACAGGAAGTGCATTAGTGAGTAGCCACCTGTCTCAAATTAACATGCACGTTTTCTCTAAACCTCGAAAGGCCCAATGACCCATTAAATTAAATTAGTATCTGTTCGCAGCTGAGCACGTAAAGCCATGGCAAATGCCTGTCCTGTTCTTCAAATCTATCCATACAATTTGGAATATTGTATAGCTTCTATGAGCCCCATGCTAGGAATCCTCTCGCTTGAATGCAATGGATTTGTGTGCTCTCGGAATGGAATATTCCAATCAAATATTATTTCGGCAACTTGCAAATATCAGTGTAATAACTTTGAAATACCCCCTGTTGAAATTTTGTTGTCATTACTTCTAGTTGTTGCATTTATTTGAATTAAACTTTAACTATTATCTACGTTTACTTATACAGTCAATAATTTTCTCCTATATTCGGATATTAAATTAATTATTTTTCAGCCACAATTAATAGTGATAAAAGGGATGTTACAATGTCTAGAATTTCGTGTACACACACTTTTATGGAACATTCACGTTAACTAACTTGTGAGGCTATTTAACCCTCCTATATTTGGCGGGGAGAAGTTAGCTTCAATGCTTGCTTTATTCCGCGATTTTTTTAAAAATATTCCATCTAAGATTTTGAAGGAAATAAAAAGAGAAAAATTTGTTTTGTTCATTTCATGAATAATTTTCCACTATGTACTATAACATATGTAATACCTCTTAACATTTGATACTTCTATCGCATAAAATTTTAAGCAAGCTCATGTTTGATGTGATGTGTGAAACTTATCTGGCCATATAGGCAAGCTAGTGGGATGAATCGGCAAAATTTGGAGACCATTTAGATTAAAATTTCATCAAACAGATTGCATGAAGTTCCCGATACTCATCTGTATGAATGTACTAACATAATGTGCTTTAGCGGAAGGCATCGTAAATATGGTTATATTGCTGACGCAAAATGCAATATTGAACTCGTACATATCCTTAAAATCTCTTGCTTTGACACAAAATGTATGTTTTTGATCTATGAGTTATTTTAGAATTAATTTCACAACTGTTAAGTGCTAGGAATCATTTAATCCACAGTCGGCACATAAATTTAGCTTCCGACTGGACTTGCTGTGGTTATCAAACTAACAGCGATGGCGTTCTCTCTGATAGTGCAGCCTACAAATCTCGGTCGCATCAGTGAAAGTCACTTTAAATGATGCAATAAAAACACCAAACAGGTCAATGCGAGGGAATAGTTATTAAGCCCTGAGTCCTGTAGAACAAAAGAAACGCCCTGAAATACTTCGTCGCTGTTGCTCTATGTATGAATACACTTTAGATCTTCTATTTTATGCTACATCTAGAATTGGATAATTGCACAAATTTTATCAACAAACAAGAAGTTCCGTCTAGAACTATACGAGCCTACTTTCCCATATACACCGAATTCAAATTTATAATCTAGCTATCTCTCTCTCTCTGTCTTTCTCGTTTAGCTTTAGTTCTTAATTGCTTCAAATATACCTTTTTCAACGGTTAATGCATATTCATTCAATCATTATTTATTAAGTCATTCATGTATTTATTCACTCATTTATTCATTCATTCTTTTGCTTATTCATTTAATCATTCATTAATTAAAAAATATTCTTGAAAATCCCTATAAAAAAATTTCATAGGAAAATAGGCTCGTTAGTTCTGGATGAACTTTCTATTTTTACATGTTCTACGTCATAAGAGCTTTCCGATAAAGTTTGTTCCAAGCAAATCGGTCCGGTAGATCAGAAATTATATAGGATTGAAATTTCCCCGAAGGCGGTATGTTAATTTTTTTTGAACTGTTCAAAAATGAACAAAAATTGTTCAAATCAATATTTCACGCCAAGAACTTCTTCCAGTGAGCTTGTTCATGGGAACTTATATCTTGTACCCAGAGTTTACATAATTTGCTTCATTTTCACCCATAGGCGCTAATGTTAAAATTTTTTGAACTGTTCAAAATTGAACAAAAAATTGTTCAAATTAAAATATGGAAATGAGATGTCCTCGTCGAGATCTTTCGAATGCAAAAAGAATTTTTCCAATCGGACATTTCGTTCAAAAGTTATTAGGGGGGGACAGACCGACAGACAGACAGACCGACAGACTGACAGACAGACAGACCGACAGACCGACCGACACACTTTTTCCCCATCTCAAAACCCTACTTTCAAATTTTTTATTTTTCAATCTTTATTTAATTACTTAACTTATTTTTGACTTTTCTTGATTTCTAACGATATTTTCACGATACATTAAGCCTTCTTCCATGCTTTATTATTATTTTTTTTTACTTTTACGGGAAAGTAGGCTAAAAAAGAGGAAGTTAGGGGGAGGAAGAATAAATGAAGACGTCATAATTGACATGATGGTGAAAAAAACTTAATTTTAAAATGAAGAAGAAATGAAAAGACAGATATAAGAGAATTTATACTATTTTTTTTTACTTTTACGGGAAAGTAGGCTAAAAAGGTGAGTGTAAACAAAATACATAAATAAAATCAATGAGTAGAGACTGTACGTTTATTGATTTGAAATTAGATTTGAAAATTTATTTTCCCTTGGATACGTGATCGGCTGAAAGTGCTTCAACAAGAACGAAAAATATTGAAAAAAGCAGTAAAAATATGGAAGTATCTTTATAAATACAAATAACATCCTAAAACACGTACAACGGCGGTAAAATAATTTTATCTATATTTAATCGAACCATAGGGAATAATTAAATAGAAACCTATCTTGTCTGTTCTTGATTTTGAAGCTTGGAGATGCTCCCCGAAGAGCAGCTCACTGGCTTTCTTACCAACTGAAAAAAAAAGGGATAAAAATAAGGAAATTTATAGTTCCACATTGAAAATGGAGAAATTTCATTCTACCCTGGAGGGCCAAAGTCATAAAAGGAGCGGACCGTGGCGACGAGATTTATCACTGATTTCGCCCCCAACAAATCTCGCCGTTTCGCCATCCCATTCGAACCAAGGATTTTCGTCGTAAAAATCCTCCACGCCCCTTCTTGGTCGTCTGAGTCGAGTGTGTATCGGCAAAGACATTCCGAGTTCGATTGTGCCCGCTTTGACGCCGCGATAATCGGCTTTGCCTCTGCGACTTGGGCGAGATTGCTCGCTTAACCGTGGCAACGATGAGCTGCTATGTCGGGCAATATGAACGGATTCGGATCTGAACAAGCATCAAGGATATTACTGGCTTTGTCTTTGGTTGTGGCTATCACTAGAGAGGTTTTGGGGAAGCGCATTCAGAGAACTTTACGTTTCTGTTAACTTTAAAAACAGAAATGTTGTTGGCTTCCCTCTTCATAAATTTCCGTATTCAGTGACTGTTTCCAAACGCGTATCTACTTTAGGTTGATTTAATTTATATTAGGATAATACATTCCTTGGGTTAATTATTTACAAAAAAATTATTGATTAAATGAATTTTCAATCGGATGTGTGGGCAAACGGAGTACTTCTTTTCTGCTATAGTACGAACTAGATATCAGTTCGTTATTTAAAAATAATTTGTTGCTCTAGAGCATAACTTTCGAACTTATTCACCTCTTGGAGGCCTTGCCGTTGTTTTCAGTTTTTTCTAGTCCTCATCCAGTGGATCTTTCTGAAAAAGAGTCAATAAGTGCAGTGTCTATATTTCAACATTCCAAAAAAAGTCGGGTAAAGTTTCATCCAAGCTTTTTAAAGGAGAAAGAGTAAACTGTGAGAGAAATGTTGCACGAACATTCAGAAATTTTACTTTAAAGGAAAAGTTTAAGGCGTTATTTTGAGCAAGTTTTTATCATGTAAAATTTCCCTACATAAAACAGCATTTTTTAGGGAGTTCCTCACCCGGCTACATTCTTTTTGCTAATATCCTAAGTGAAAGTTTTTAAAACTTATGAGCACAAATACAATAGGAACTTAACTACAGAGTTAATTTATACGCATACTGCATAAATAAATTCATGTTAGAACACTGGAAAAATCTGCGTTAGGTGTATTATGGCTAAAATTTGGTGATAAGCCCCTAATTAACCCCGGTCCAAAGCTCGCGCCGAAGCTGTTTGTACAGTGTCAATGTCATCAAAGTAAAAAAAAAAGGTAAACAAATGAACTGAGGTTTTGGCAGTGGATCAGCTGATAGTTAATGAGTCTCGCGAATGCTCGATAGCACAAATAGCGCCACTGTAAGTTTAGTTTCATCTGTAGTCTTAAAAAATATTTGACATACTGTGTAAAAACAGTCCCACATTGTGAGCTGGAACAGGCATTCGAAACCGCTGTAACAAATGTATTGAAGCCGAAGATGCTTATTTTGAATAAAAATACTTAAAAAATATAATTACTAGTTTTTTATTTTATTTTATAGACCTAGTCATAAAAGTTTTATCACACACTGTGTAACATAGTCTTTATTCCCAGGAAAAATTGTTAAATCTAAGGAAAAAGTATTCCTCTATAAGTAGGCTTGCCATACGTCCCGGTTTGACCGTGACTGTCCCGGTATTTTGCTCTTGTCCTGGTGTCCTGCCCAGTTTTATCAGTGTCCCGGAAACGGCTGTAAGATGCAAAAAGTAATGAATTTATGTTTTTCAGAATCTTTTATAAAGACATTAAGAATCTTTAAGATGACGAAGACTTAATGAGGGAGTCCACTGCAAGAGCATTGATTGTGTGTAAAATAAACTTAGGCGTTTTCTTTGCTCTGACTTTTATGAAAAAGTCAAGCTCAACTAACAAAGACATCTTTAAAAAAGTACATTCAAGTCAGAAATGTATATGAGTGGGTTGAAAACAAAGAATAACATTGTTAACTTATTAATTGCTTTTTTAGTTTGACAAAAGTGTTTTTTTGAAATGGTTTTCGTAGTTAGACAAAAAGTTGTAATTTTAAAAAATAAGACTTAGTAATTAATTAATTGTTCAATTAAACAATTTTATGAAGTATTTCAGATTTTATTTTATTAACACTTCTTTCTAGGTGGTAGACCAGAAAAAATTCTCATTAAAAAAGAAAAAAAATCTTTTAAAGTAAATTAAGTAGCAAAAATTCCTTTTTTAGCCTACTTTCCCGTAAAAGTAAAAAAAATAATAATAAAGCATGAAAGAAGGCTTAATATATCGTGAAAATATCGTTAAAAATCAAGAAAAGTCAAAAATAAGTTAAGTAATTAAATAAAGATTGAAAAATAAAAAATTTGAAAGTAGGGTTTTCAGATGGGGAAAAAGTGTCTGTCTGTTTGTCGGTCTGTTGATCTGTCTGTCGGTCTGTCCCCCACTAATAACTTTTGAACGAATAGTCCGATTCGAAAAATTCTTTTTGCATTCGAAAGATCTCGGCAAGGACATCTCATTTCCATATTTTACTTTTTGATTTGAACAATTTTTTTGTTCAATTTTGAACAGTTCAAAAAATTTTAACATTATCGCCTATGGGTGAAAATGAAGCAAATTATGTAACTGGGTACAAGATCCAAGTTCCCATGAACAAGCTCACTGGAAGAAGTTCTTGGCGTGAAATATTGATTTGAACAATTTTTGCTCATTTTTGAACAGTTCAAAAAAAATTAACATACCGCCTACGGGGAAATTTCAATCCTATATAATTCCTGATCTAACGGACCGATTTGCTTGGAACAAACTTTATCGGAAAGCTCTTATGATGTAGAACATGTACAAATAGAAAGTACATCCAGAACTAAAGAGCCTATTTTCCTATGAAATTTTTTGATCGTGATTTTCAAGAATATTTTTGAATCAATGAATGAATGAATAATATTAAATGAATAAGCAAAAGAATGAATGAATAAATGAGTGACTAAATACATGAATGACTTAATAAATGAATGATTGAATGAATATCTATTAACCGTTGAAAAAGGTATATTTTAAGCAATTAAGAACTAAACTAAACGAGAAAGACAGAGAGAGAGAGAGAGAGATAGCTAGATTATAAATTTGAATTCGGTGTATACGGGAAAGTAGGCTCGTATAGTTCTAGACGGAACTTCTTGTTATTTTTAAAAGGTGGGTAAACTAACAATTTAAGGTTCCAGATTCCCCACTCCCGTTACTTGAGAGGTTAAAAAAAAAGCTTGAAACTCAACAATTTGCTTTAAATTTTTTTAAAAATTTCACCAGACCCCCCCCCCCCCCGGTATGCAAATCCCATATTAATGTGTCCCGGTTTCATTAACTGGCTTTTATCCGCAAGTAAAAATGTTGATTTTGGAAAAACTGTATCTTTTTATCGCACTTTTAGACAATAAGGATTACGTTCAATTTCAAGAAATAATTTTAAAGATAACATAATATGATGAGAATTAAAATCATGTACTTTTTATTGAGAGACCCTTTAAGAGACCCTTCAATGCTCTTGTTTAAAATGAAATGCAAAAAATAAAAATAATCACACATTACGTCAGTATTTTTTCAAATGGTTTACAATGGGTTACTTGGGTAATTTTACGAACAATTAACGATTTTTGTTATTTGAAAGATAAGTCACTAAACAAATAAATTATAAAGAAATAAATAAATAATATTCAGACAGCAAGAGTTCAATTAAGCTTTCTCAAAATATAGTGAAATAGTTTTAGCACTGCCATGGATTTAAAATGTTCTTATTGGGAACATTTCATGCTTTTTTTTTATTTACGCGGCAACCTTTCACTTCAAGAAAATGTAATATAATGTGTATGGCTGAATTATGTCTTTTAATTCTTTGGGTAAGTGTAGAAGTAATAGTAAAAATGAGACTTTATTTGACGAAAAGCTAATCTCCACTAGAAAAGACGAACTCGCTATAAATGGAATTTATTTTATTGCTTAAAAATATCCCCATTCATCAAAACACAAACACAATCTGCGAATAGCAGTGAAATAATTACTTGGCGAAAAAATAAACTATGTAAGCACTATATTTGAAAATACGAATAAACTATGTTCCACAATATCCAAAACCGAAAGTATTCAAAAGGCAAGGATTTTCTTCAACCGCTCTTTCCAATGGTAGCAGAGTTTGGAGTATCATTACTTTACCGAGTTTAAATCACTTTTATTTTCCTAAAACTTACAACATTTATCTTCCACAAGACGGGTACAAAACTGAATTAAACAATGCAGAAAATAACAAAGAACTTCTTTTTTCGCGAACAAATACGCCAAGCAGCACCCCAGTATATCCAATTCAACATAGTTAATTTTACGGTTTTACGCTGTTGAGTTTAAAGCGATACTGGCAAATAGCCAGAGGAAATCAATCAAGGGAAGAATTCACACTTGCGAGCTTGTTCCTAAACCCCAAAGAAATGAAGATTTATTTTTCTGTTGCTGGGGTAACATTTCGGTGTCCTCTTTTCGAAAAAAATCGATAGAAGACTCGGAATGATCAGTATGTTTCCTCTTATCAATAGAAAATCAAAAAGTGTATATCCCCCATATCACAAATAAGGCTTATTTCGTGAGTCTTGTTACCACGAGCAACCAAATGCCGAATAATGTTAATGGCACCAAAATGTATGATGTAACGACAACTAGAACATCCAAAATTACTTATACAGTGAAACCCCGATTTTACGTTTCTCAAGGGACTGGGTAAAAAACGTAAAATACGGGAAAAACGTAAAATACGGGAAATACTTGAAGGCAAAAATCAAATAGAAAAAAACTAAAGGTAGTGAATATGACTCTTTCAAAAGATATAATATCTATATTTTACGAAAAGAATATTATTATACATACCATTTTAAGATAATTTTAACACATTTAGATGCGATTCCTGGCGTTTAGGTTGAAAATAATCCGTCATAGTGGATTGTTTTTTAGTCATTGAGTTCAAAATGCAGCATCTTCTAGAATTGAAATACGTTGCAATTTTTTTTCCTCGTCTTTATAAGAAAGAAAATAGTCTTTCACTATTTGTAAGACTTTCAACAACGTGGATTAGCTTTAAAAAGCACAAACGGAAACATATTGCTTGTTTTAGAGCATTTTTTCTTTTTTTCACTTTCCAGGGAAAACGTAAAATGCGAGAAATTTCATATATATAACAAACTTACAATCCGGGTTAAATTAACATTATTAGTATACGTAAAAACTGGGACCTGATGAAAAAAACGTGAAATACGGAAAAAACGTAGATTCGGGGGACGTAAAATCGGGGTTTCACTGTAATAATAAAATATTTTTACCTACACTATAAAACTTTTTGATGTTACTGAACACCATTTTTGGCGTTCAGTTGGTGTAAAGTTGAAAATTATTCATTTTTTGATGTATTTTAAATTCTTTTAAGTGCCTGTCGAAAACAATACAGACGGCAGAATGTTTTTTTAGCATATGAGGTTCGTTAACTCATCTACTCATAAAAAAATCATTACGATTTCTTATTTATCCTATTTTCATAGAAATGAGCAATCGCAATAAAATTTCGGAGTTAACAAATTTCATATGCGAAGAAACGTTATACTGTCTATAATTTTTAAACAACCACATAAAAAAATTTCAAGTTCATCAAAAATTAATAATTTCCAACTTTATACCCACTGAACACCAAAAATCGTGTTTAATAACACCAAAAAGGGTGGCAACTAAACGCAAATGTTTTATTGTACGGGGAAAAAAGGGTGTTCACGTCTTCATGTACGCGCGTTAGAAGTTGAAGTTTTTAAATTTGTACTTTTTTTTTTGAAATAAAACTATTATTTCTATTAAGTCTTTGGTAAGATGAGAATGTAATTTTAACATGCAAAGGAAGTCATGCAAGCACTGTACGACACCATGAAGTCTGTTTTTGCCCCAAATTTTATATCTGAGAAATATTCCATAATAAGATGACGAGGACAGATGACATCGGGACATTCTCTAGTCCCTGAGATGCCCTTTGTGCCGTCCCATGATTAAAACACACGTCCTTCGGATGAACATTTTGTTTGAAAATGTCTAGAAATAACATCATTTGGACGTCCAAAAGACAATTCGGACTGTCTGAGAGCGAATCTTTGGAGAAATTCAACCATTTCTTACAACGCATATTTAATGTATGAAATAAAGGATTCTTTCATACTTTAACTATAAGTTGAAAGCAATGGTTAAACACATACTTTATTCAACTTATGCTTTTTAACAGCCAGAGAAATTTTTTAATTTTCTTATTTCCTCTAGAGCAGTGGTTCTCAAAGTAGTTCGTGTGTAGCTCCAGGGGTCTATCATTTCTTTCAAGGTATTCAGTCAGGGGCAGGAAATATTGGGGGTACATGAAATATAGCTCCTGGGGTCTATAATTTCTTTCAAGGGATTCATTCAGGGGCAGGAAATATTGGGAGAACATTAAATATAATTAGGGTGCTATCTAGTATTCACGAAACTTCTTAACTATCAGATGATCCGATGCCAAAACCTCAGTTCATTTGCTTACTTTTTTTTTTTGTACTTTTATGACATTGACACTGTACAAACAGCTTCGGCTCGAGCTTTGGAGGCAGTCCAACAATGTGAGCTGGAACAGGCATTCGAATTGCTGTTAAACCGCTGTAACAAATCTATTGAATCCGAAACAGCTTTTTTGAATAAAAATACTTTAAAAAAGTATAATTACTAGTTTTTAGTTTATTTTATAAACCTAATCTTAAAAATTCTTTGACATACTGTGTCAAGAATGGAATTCCTTCAAAAACAATAACTTCCGTTGTAAACAAATTTTATGCTGCAGAAGAATGAAGCTTCTCTAAGAAATGAAACCTGGTTTCAAATTTGTCATACTCAGTTTATTTATTAACGTCTGATTAGCCACGACTTTGCATTTATATGCAGTACAGGCAAATTAAATTATATTTTGATTTATGGTCCTGATTTATTAAATTTTAATCATCTTTTAACATTTTAAACAATTTTTTAACTTTTTTTTCCGTCATATTCAAGTATTTTTGGATGAATTATTAGAGAATAAAGTAATTGGGGACTATCACCTGAACTATCGTTCATCTGTCTGCAGAGTCTTGGCTTTTCCTTTTAATTTACTGTGTTGACATTGCTGTGCTGTTGTTATAACCAATTTACTTTGCTTGCCGTTAGTGCGCACCAATATGTAGAGTCAATCAAAACTGTTATGAATTCATTCGTTGATTGTGTAACTTTAGGACATGTTTCCTTAAATTTTTTCAGTCACAATTATTTGTGAAGGAATTACTAAAGGACATTCTAAGAAATCATTATATAAACTATTTTCCTTCTTCAAGAAGATTAAATTTGATTTACTGCGTTGATTTGTTGCACTTGTACATATTTTATTCATCAATTTGTCTTTCAAAAACATTTATTCTTTCTTAAAATCAGTTTAGGCTATTTAAAACTTCACATTTTGCATTTAGGAGAATTTTAAGTTATCTCCCTTCTTGACATTTCCTTAACTTTACAACTCTATCATCTACCTCGGCGGCCGTTCATAAATGAAGTCACGCTTTTTTCACATATATTTGACCCCCTCTCCTCCGTTGTCACAATATGTCACATTTCAGAGGACCCCCTCCCCCTTTGTCACATGTCACGCTATGTTGCATAATGCATGTTTCATCCTTCCTGTTACCCCCTCCCCTCCCCTCCCCTTCTCCCACTTTGTCACAATTTCACGAATTCCCCTTCCCCCTCGAAGCGTGACATCATTTATGAATGATCCCTTGGATCTTCGTCACTAGCTTCGGCATTTGAGGCTCGAAGAAAGCAGAAAAGTAAACCAAGCAGGAACATTAGGGTAGAATTGTAGAATTCCCCCCCGAGTTCGTTTCGACGAGAAATTTAAACAATAGCTTCATTCAGTGTAATTGGCTTTTGCAAGTATCAGTGATAACTACAAATTTCTAATTTGATAATATATTTATTGAAATATTCAACACCTAGTTGTCCAAATGTATCACCAACAATATGCCTTTAACTAAATCACTCATTTACTTAACTCATTTATGTCACTACTATGATTTCTATTCAACATATGTGACCCCATACATCAGCATTATCATTTTCATTACTAATCAAATTCAATCCTGGCTATTGCCATAATTCGCATTCACCTACTAAAGCCTGATAAAGGTTACATCTAAATAAGATGAAATGGTAAATATTTTAAATGTTTAGTTATTTAACTAATGTCATTTGCTAAACAGCAAATATTTCTAATAATTAATATTACTCATGTTAAATACGTGCATTTAAAATCTAGAGGAGATTGAAAATGTGGATAAAGTTCATGAATTATTATAATGTGATTAATTTAAATTTATAGCACACTGGGATTTAAATGGTTGGATTGATTCTTTGTGCGTGTATGTACAGTGGTGGTAAAAAAAATTGCATCACCCTCGCATTTTCACAACAATGGTATGTGAGAAGTTTTGGTCGACCGATTAACGATGAATGTATGCGAAATTATGCAAAACTTATGAAATAAACATTTATCAGCAGGAATCCGATAATTGTTTACTTTATTTATGGAAATACATGGCCAAAACTGTAACAAGTACAATGTGAAGTGCATCCAAGTTGCCAAGTAGGTTTTAATTGTAACACTCTTTCTGTTCAAAAATAAACAAAAGTAACATGGAAATGTTTGAACATCATAAAATATGTACTTTTTCGTCGTCCACTTGGCAATGTGGATGCACTTCACATTGTATTTGTTACAGTTTTGGCCATGTATTTCCATAAGTAAAGTAAACAATTATCGGATTCATGCTGTTAAATGTCTATTTTATAAATTTTGCATAATTTCACATACATTCATCGTTAATCGGTCGACCAAAACTTCCCACATACAATTGTTGTGAAAGTGCAAGGGTGATGCAATTTTTTTTTTTACCACCACTGTATATACATTTATGTGCACGCATTGATTCTTTTTCCACCATACCGTCATGTAATCGAAAATTAATAGAAATGCGTATTAAAAGGATATGATGAAACTTTTTTATGTATAATTATTTGGAGAAATTCTTCCATTTCAATGAATGCTAATAACTGAACATGTCCTCTCTAGCTATCGTTTGCTCTAAACCAGCGTTTCTTAATTTCTTCGATACGTGGGACCCTTCTTTAAGGTCAATATTTTACAGCAAAATACCTATATTTTTCAATTGTGTGGTATTAATACAACCATTTGAAAAAAAAAAAATAATTTGCAACAAAAATGAAGATTGCATTGAAATATATTTATTGGTTTTGGAAAGTACATTAAAAAACTTGTAGTGAAAACAAAATAAGACTTTAAAAGGTAAAGGTTTAATGAGGTGAATGGCACGAACTTTTATTGTTTGTAGGTACTTAATTTTAGACTTTATGGATGAAAGATGAACTTTCAAGTCAGATTGAGAATTAAATCTGTTGCGAAAGTTATTGTCTGTCCGCACATAAGTTGAGAACAGTTTTGCACTCATATGTAGATTTCAGCTCATTCAAATTGCAGACATGGCTTTTTGTGACAATTCGACAAACAGTTCATTCAAACGGCACCTAAATTTTACTAAAGACTTAAATTATTATTTTTGTTTCAAGCAGAAGCCCAGAATTTCAAAACCTCAAGGGGTACTGGGGAACATAAATATTTTGAAAAGCAAGTTAGCAAGTTTCATGCTTTGAAATTTCTAAGGAAGCTAGTTCCCCAACTACCCCAGTTACGCCTACGATCACGTGTCATTTCAATAAAACGTTCATATTCCTCTACTGACATATGGTCAAAGGACGTATAGTGATAATAAATGTGTTTTTCGTTCTCCGTGTATTTTGCTATTTACTTTGCTCTTGAGTTATTGCTTTTTCAGTGACTTTCTTAAATGTTGAAAGAAAAGTATTCAAGTTTCATAGAGCCCTTGTATTTGGACGTAGTAGTACGTATTGTTTTTCATTATACAGTGAAACCCCGATTTTACGTTTCGATTTTACGTACCCGATTTTACGAAGGGACTGGGCAAAAAAAACGTAAAATACGGAAAAAACGTAAAATACGGTAAATACATAGAATGAAAAAATCAAATGGAAAAAACTAAAGGTAGTAAAGATGACTCTTTCAAAAGGTATAATATCTATATTTTACGAAAAGAACATTATTATACATACCATTTTAAGATAATTTTAACACATTTAGATGCGATTCCTGGCGTTTAGGCTGAAAATAATCCGTAATAGTGGATTGTTTTTTAGTCATTGGGTTCAAAGTGAATGCAGCATCTTCTAGGATTGAAATACGTTGCAAGTTTTTTTCCTGGTCGTTATAAGAAAGAAAATAGTCTTTCAATATTCGTAAGCTCTTCATTGCAATAGTGAAAGAAGGGACGGGCTGTGCTTCCGGTTCTTGTTGATCTTCATCGGCTGACGAAAAGTACAGACGGGAAAATATTGCTTATTCTAGAGCACTTTTTTTTTTAAACTTTCCATGGAAAACGTAAAATGCGGGAAATTTCATATATAAAAAACTTACAATCCGGGTTAAATTAACATTATTAGTATACGGAAAAACTGGGACCTGATGAAAAAAACTTTAAATGCGGGAAAAACGTAGATTCGGGGGACGTAAAATCGGGGTTTCATTGTAGTTGCTTTGGTTTCAAATTTTAGTGTCGCAATACATTTGATCACGTTTGGACGTAGTTGTATGTATTGTTTTTCTTTATATAGAACACCAACCTAATGAAGTTTCCATGTTCACCAAGCCACTATCAAAACTGTTACCGCATTAAAATTTTAAACACAAACAACTATTAAAGGAACAATACATACAACTACGTCCGAACATTTTGAGTGATCTCTGTGGAATCCCAGGGCTCCGAGGAACACAATTTAAGAAACGCTGCTCTAGACTATACATATTAAGCTTTCTAAACCTGGCATTATATCTAAATCTATAAGGAGACTTCTTAAAATTTTACAAAGCTGTCTTTACATACCGATGAATTTCAAATGCAACGTTAAGAACTTTAAATTACAAGCTATGCTTTGGTGAAATTGCACATTCTCCCCCCAGATTTTGATCAACTAAATTTGAACTAAGTTTTCAAAACCGTTGCCCGTGAGAAATGTTTCCTTTTCAAGCAGACAAAGCATGACATCATCAAACAACTCATAGAGCTCATTTTCACAAAGCATCTCCGATTTCAAATTTTCACCCCAGATTCGGGATCATTATTCCATTCTCCCGTCTGGGGTGCTGGGAGTTCTAATCTTTCGCATCGTCGACCCGCTTCCTAAACGATTCACTGCGCAGACGATTAGTGGGGTTTGGAAAATAACGAAATGAAAGTGATGCAGAAAATGAGGGAAAATCGACCCCTCACGGGTGTTAATGAAATAAAGGGGGTCATGATTAATTGACGAATCTAGACATAGCTTACTGACACACCGCATAAGTTCGAACAATGAGCGGGCAGATAATATCTGCATCTTTTCCATTGGGGGAATCACATACGGATATGCTTGCAGAGAAAGTGCGTTTAAGGTTGAAGAAATAGATTTGCATGATGATATTTTGAGTCACTTTGAACGAGCTAAAATATTTTATCTATTCTCTAGTGTTATTAATTTTAAAATTGAATAGGAGAATTTTGCATATCTGTTTTTTTCTCTCCTTTCTTTGGTGGTCTAAATTGAAAACTGAATCATAGGCTGATATACTTTTAATGATGGTGAGACAGATTTCAAATGGACGTTTTTGTTATTCAACTGTTTAGAGGATTGAAATTTGTGCGCCATATTCTGTTGATGAATACGAAAAATGGATTTTATTGTTTCAAGAAGTTTATCGTATAAAAATTCACTGCGCTCCATTGAAATTTTCAGGGGGTAGTTTTGAGGTAATTTGCAAGGGCTTGCCCTGCTGGTTGATCAACTCGGGGGTCATCTTTTTGGTGGGTTCTGTAAACTATAAAACAAGGATGTGCTTAAAAGAGAGAAAATATACCTTCTCTCTTTTTAAAAGTAGTTTTGGTTTTAAGATGAGCAAGCGTCGTCTCTGTTTTAAGTACCGATACTTACTTAGAAAGTATCAATACAGAAATGTGAAGTATTAACTGCAATAAATTAAAAATTTATGGAGCAACTTTACGTACATCATTAACGCAGGGCTATTTTTTAACGATTACTTCTTCAGAACAATGGTATCTGTATGAAAATTAAGAAACTATTTTCGCGATTGACGTCAAAAGAATCCAAGAATGTCAGTAGCCTGTTCGGAGAGTAAGCAGGAAATTAAAAACAGAATTGACGAATGGATAATTAACGCTCTTCTGGATTGGGCTGTGAAGAAATTTGGCACAGAAGTAAGTTAACACGATGTCTTCCTGGCATAGTGGTTAGAGGAGTAACTTAGAGTGAGAACATGCTGCGTTCAAACTCCAAACTTTTTTTTTTCCTTTTCAGTGGTCTCAAAAATGAGATCGTGTTGGATCATTTTTGAGAAAAGGGTCACTTAAAATATAAGAACTCTGCTTTTCAAAACTAAGTCATTTTGACTCGGGGTTATTTCGAGAACATGACGTTCTTAAAAATACGACATTTTATTTCAAAAACAAGAATTCTGATTTAACAGTATAGTTTTTTAGGAGGGTGCATCACCGCTCTGACAGGGGTGGCGGCAACCCCGAAGTTTCTGAGCGTCAGTTCTTTGGTACTCAGGCAGATTGAATTGACTTAAGTTCAGCAAGATATTTAAAAAATACGCATGAGAGATGGCGAAAGATATGAGTACTTCTTTCATCAAATACTTAAAGCCATATCTGATAACTGTACGGGAAAATTTTTGATAATGTACTTAAAGCAATCATGTAATAATTTCAGTAAATAATATTTTCAATAACTACGACATACTAGTGAGTTTTAAATGTATAATACTACTGAAATCTGTCAATTTAGCAAGTACTGACAAAACACATGCGGCGAAACAAAGGTTTTATTTTGAACAACTAGCTTGCTCAATTCACATTGTTGAAAAATATTGAAAGAATTTTTAAAATTCAGTCGATTTGAACTAAATGTTTCAACGAAAGTAAAACTAGATGCAGCAGTGAAGCTATTCATAAATTAAGCAATTTTATTTATTTCCTACTATAGCGTTACCCAACAGGTGGTTCGCGAACCCCCAGGGGTTCGCGGAGTGCTGAAAGGGGGTTCGCGAAAATAAAATTGCAATGGCGGAGTTTCTCAAGGCAACGTAACAGAAAAAAAACGAAATAATAAATTTACGTACATGAAATTAGGAAAAGAGGACACAAATGATTTTTTAAAAATGAATTGTTTTCCAGATAATGCAGAAAAGTAGTGGACTGGTATAGGAAGCGTACATACACAATTTGAAATGCACTTATTTGTATATGCCTTCTTTTGCTTGATTTTTAATTTGGGTTACAACCAACTTATCATTTCAATACCAATTTGGATCACAAACTGGTACCAAAAGATATTTATTGATTTATTTTAAATATTAGAACGTATTTTTCTCCTACCATTTCCTACTTTTTCCTCGCAAGGGTGAAGAGGAAGTCGGAAATATTAAAATTTCTGCATAAAATGTAAAGTTTTGCATCTTTAACGCTATTTTTTCATTATATGGACCCTAAAGTGGAATCGGAACACATTAATTTTAAATTTGGACTCTCATTTATTACACATTATTCCTACTTTTCTGCATCATCACAATGAACAATCAGAAGTTTAAAAATATGTAAATTTTATTTTTTCTTTAAATTTCCAAAACTTTTCCGAATTTTGTATATTTCAACCGGAAAGTGGAACCTATCAGGAAAATAATGAAATTTTTTTTTAGAAATACACATGTTTACTGCCCTGATGATAATTCAAAAAGAACAAATAATAAAAAAAGCAACTTTTTATTATTCAAATATTCTTCTTTTTTGTTAAGTTTGAAGACTCATTAATACATAAGTGGTGTTAAATAATGTGACTCAATGAAGAAAAATCCAAAAAATTCGTTTTTCATTCTAAATTGGAGATTATAAATAAATTTCTTTCAAGAGTGAAAGAAAATGAAAAAATATTTTCGTTAGGAATTTAATAAAACATATTTTGACTAAACTTTATTTAATTAAATGACTTATTCTTTATCATAGTGATAATAATTAATGCTAATGAAAAGTTTTAGAACATTGATTTTTGAAAATCATCTTTATGATGTGTATGTTGGAATAAAGATATATATATCTATATATATATATATATGAATCAGTTCTTTCTTTGCTGCATAGATTTTTTTACAAGTTGTAACAGACCCCTGTTAAAATTGTAACAGCTACGGTCAGATCTCGATATAAGGTCACCAATCATATATGGTCACTTTTGAGAAGTCCCGAGGGGTGACCTCATATTGAGGACTGACTATATTGCCAAAAAATACCTGTCAAAGTTTATTTGTTAAGGAAAATTACTTATTTTTCCAAAAATAGCATTTCTAATATTAATTGTCTGCTTTTCATTTGATGTAATTAATTATACTCATGGCTTAATTCTGTCATTTAGTAATTATATGTTTCGATTTTTAACTTGTGTTATTCTCAATTACATTCTTTCCACTCCCCCCTCCACCAAGATTCTTTTTTTTTTCCAGTTTTTTCCACTGTCCTGGAAGAATTTAGTTTCTTCCAGAAGAATCCCAACCCTGATTATAGGTGACCATTCCTTACAGGGGGAGGGAAACTGTCTTGTATGGACTTTAATCTTTGTATTGTTTTGCGGCCATATGTGTTCCTGTACGTTTACGTACAAGCAAAACATTTACGCTATCGTTTTTGGTTCATTGTCTTAATAAAACAAATGCTCATTCAAAGAAAAAATATTTTAAAGAAACTGCCTAAGTTTTGTTGCTCTGCCTTAATGAGAAAAATCGTCTAATTTTCGTAGCGATGAAGCATCAATATTGCAATGCTGTTTCTGCAAAATATCATTTTCGAAGTGATATAGTCCATTGCTTTAATTGAAAGTCTTATATTATTAATTTGTCTTTTCTTTCATATTTAGAATAAAAGAAATCATTAAACAACAAGTAATGATCTATTTCATTTCTTAGACGCTATAAGGTGTAAAGAAAGGACAAAAATAACTTTTTTTCTCACCTCATCACTTTCCGGAAGTTACGTGCTTTTGTTCACTAACATTATGCCAACAAATTAAATACAACTCCACTTAAATCTTATTTTAAAAAAATAAAATCTATTCATGCAAGAAGAAAATAGTTAAATCGTAAAAGGCCTTATTGTTCTCTAGCCTTGAAAAATAACACAAAAAAATAAGGGCATCTCAATCTTCACCTTTTCTTAGCCTTCTTTTCACAGATCGCTGAACACCTTCGCTAATTACCCACCTCTCTGCTTTGGCAGTTTTTTCGGTGCAAAAGAGTAACTTGCTTGGACAATAGACAGGAAACGGAAAAGGAAAAAGAACTTCTTACAGGATCCTCGGACACCATGCAATTCCGTTTTGTCACAGCAGATGGTCACTTTCGCTCACTCCTGCTGAACACGCCTACTTTTTCCCTGGAGTTGGCAATTTGTTTAATCATTTGATTTCTTTTTTCCGAAATGTTTTGGAGAGTGCCGTATTAAAAATGAAGACAACGATCATTAACTCCAGTCTGAACAATTCGAAAAGTAAAATAGTTTTTGCCTTATAAAAGACGAATGACCAAAATTATAATGATGCTAAGATATGAAAAAAAAACGAATAATAACGTATATAAAGCACAACACGTCAAACAATTACAGTAAACAACAGTTGCAAAGGGTTCACTGGAACCTCTGTCATGTGCGTAAAACCCTCCACGCACAAAGTTGTAAAGTTGTGTTCCACTTACAACTATTAAAAAGTAATATACTGTAGGAAGTTCAAAATAAAGGTACTATATATATATATATACATAAAATACTAATGTGACGTAATTTTCCGTTGACGTAAATGAAAGTACACCAATGGAAACAAAATAATTTACATTAGAGTATTGTAGGCATGGTGACGTAGTCCTCGTACGCCTAAATCGGTGGATTATCAAGATGCAGAAAAACGTCAGCTCCCCTGTCGTATGATTATGTTGCATGTAAAAGTTCCGTTGAGTATCTGTTTGGCTTAGATACTCTCGACTAAATTAAATTCCTAGGACAGTTTCGCATCAATTAGAACTCAGGTGTCGCCATCTAGAGAGAAATTGAGCGTCAAAATTCTCAAGTGGTAATGGCAACCGGAGTAGTGGTGCTACGTGAATGAATGGAGGCCGATTTCCGGGGAATGCACTAGGTCTGCAAAGGTTAGTGACCATATGCAGCCTCATTAGAAAGATATATTGTATGGGACGAAAATAAAGGCAAAAATATGTCTTTTTAAAATGTCCTGTTAAACTACATTTATTACAAGTTAATATGGAAAAAATACCACCGCAGTAGTTCACTCAGCGAAGAAAGCAATGCAAAGTAAGATACTTTAGAGGTCGAATTAAACTGCTTTCAAACGTGTGTTATCAAAATTTACATTAAAAAAATTATCATAAATTGATTGTAAACTTTTTATTCAATTAAACTGTACTAAGAATAAACTATTTGACGCTAACTTTGCAATAAAGGTTTCATAAAACCATAATTACAAATCCAACTATTGACAGTTTATGAAATGTTAAAATGGAAGCTTACTTACAAATAATGCCTAGACATTGATGGCTTAAAAATTAATAAAATACCTTAAGAAAAAAACTCATTTAAGCAAGAAGACCTATATAAAACCATAATTCGGTTTTTTGAATTATGATTCATTAGAAATGTATCAAAAGAAATTTGTAAAAGATTTTCATTAAAACTAGAAATAAATGTTAAATAACAAAAATAGTAGAAGAAAGGGAAAATATATTGATATTTTTTTATTGTTTTCCCCAGGATAAATTTTAATATGTGCTTAAAAACCTCTCTTTAATAAAACTATATTAGATCAGAATTGCAACGCAATTTTGATCTAATCTAAGTATGTGCTTTTTGATATTTTCAAATGCTAAAAGATTTTTTTTTCAAATCTATGAAAGCTTTTCATTACATCTACACATGTCATTCGTGTATATGTGCAGAAAATCAGCCACTTCTTACCGCCAATTCTTTCTCAATTTCAAAAGTCAAAATATCGCTATCTTTGTGACTTGCATTGACAAAGGGAGATAGATTGATATCAAAATTATTCGAAAACTTACATTTAAAATTAAAAAAAAAAAAACAAGTAACGCCAAAATTATAAAAGAGGAAAAAAATTAGTTTGAAAATCCCCCTAAAATTCCCTAAAAGTGGGGAGAAGAAAAGAGTAAAAAAAATGTAAATGTCATCAGAGAATCTGGGCACTACTCATAAGCAATATCTATGTAAACTGCACATCCATAAATATTTACCAAAATATGATTACACACTGTATCAATGCAAAACAACATTGTAATAAATCGTTTTTATCGCATGATTCTTTCTCACTTTTGAACTTTTGTCTTTACCAAACAGATACACGCAGATAGACATCGGGCAGCGCTGACGAAGATGGAGGACGGAGCCTCAAAAATAGTCGAGAAGGCCGCCTTAACACTTCAAGCGATTGGATTGATTTGAAGCGTTATAAGGATGGAACTTTGAACGAAGATGTATGAGTTTTCAGTCTGTGCGAGATGTCAGTGGACGGCAAAAAGGCAGAAATAACATTTATATATTGCAATTCTGTTTACTTCTGTGAAATGGGGTTTGGGGAAGGATTTTTATTTCGGAAGAAGCGATTAATCATCTCTTTTTTTCGCGGTTTTTCTTATGTGTGATGCATTGATAACATTTCGAGAAAGAGGAAACGAGGCTTGAAATTTCTAATTTCTGGTAAAACATATTCGAATGGTGAAAATATAAATAAATAAATATATAAATAAAAGATATACATTTGGCAATATGCGTTACAAAATTCATAAAGGGATGTATTTAGAAAAATAAAATGCAACTGAATGTAGTTTTTTTGAAGCAAATGTATGTTTTTTTTAGTGCATGTAAGAGAATCAAACAACACATAGAAACTTATTATTGTAAGCTTCAGTTGTGACCAATAGATACAAAACATAGTATAAGAATAAAATCACAACATGATAATATTAATAATAATGATGATGATGATAGTAATAATAATGCATAACAAAAAAGCAATACCTAATTTACCAAAATATTTTATAAATGAAATTCATATTAATGTATAGATAAATTAGTTTTGAAGTATTTTTGAGTGCTAGAAATAAAAGTAAAATTCCAGAACAGTTATTTATTACATAAACTTTTTCGAAATGAAAAAAGAAGACGTGTTTAAAAATGATTGCATTTTCTACAGCAAAATTTTGTGACTTTGCATTTCCTCACTATTTTACGTTCAGTTTTTTATGATACGGAAAAAAAGGAAAAATATTATAGTAATAACAAAATAAAATGTCTTCTTTTAAGTTGCCAAAAAATAAGCTAAATTTGCTCCCCAAATAAAGATAAAATTAATTGTGATTGAAATCAGTTCGGTCACCTGGTAGAAGTACAAAGTTTACATTATTTATTGTCTTCCTAGTTATTTATTCCAAGTTATCAAAGGTTTTTCCATTTTCCGACAGAAATATTTTCCTTAGATGAGAAAGAACATGCTTAAAATATTACTGCTAGTATATCTGATATCTGACTAACTAAGTTATGTTTATATCGATTTAAAGTGCACATGGAAAATAAATTGATGATCTAGCAAGCTCAACTGCTACACATACCCTGAAACAAAAGCAGACTTTATTTCAGAAGGAGATTAACAAATCTGAGATTTTCTAAAGATCTTCAAGTGCTGAATGAAAATCATTACTTCTGTCCAATTTCCCCCGTATCTTTGTGTAACTTGATACAAGAACAAAAGGATTTAAGATCTTCTGAAACAAACATATAACAGTGTAGAATTAGCCCTTGTAGATCTATCTTTTATCCTTTGAAGGTTTCATAATGGATGACGTAGAGCTATGTTCGTAAAATGAATTTGTCTATTGTTCATTTACAGGGACACTTTTATTAGCGAATTTATTATTGAATGCAACGTGATTTAATTGTGCTTCGGGATTTCGGAAAGATGAATTACTTTTATCCCAATAACGTATGTTTACATTCAAGAATATCTTAATGAAAAGAAATAAGTACTTATAATTAATTTTCAGAAATAGACAACAAATTGGATTAAATTCTTTCAAGTATATTCTTAGTGAAGTAACAAAATCTACTTAAATATTTTTGTGTGAAACTCTTTAATTAAAGTCAGAGAACAAACTCCATTCATAAAATTTATATCATCTTCCTAAAATTAGCGATGCGATTTAATCTTCTTAAGAAATTTCTTATGAAACTAAAAGAAGTAATTTTAGACCAATGTGCAAGATTTCATCAACAGAAATATACTCGCTAATTGTTACAAGTAATATTAATTAGCAAAATTTTTTGTTTAAGGCATCATAAGCTGAAACACTTTGTAAATCTTACTGTAGTTAATAAATAATCATTCTTTATCAACAACTTATTCGTATTAAGAGTAAATACAATGCATTGCCCAAAAGTTTAAAAAGCCGATTATTTTCAACTTATGTAACTAGAAACTTGTCACTTGTTACCCTGCTTTACAATCTTATACCCGCTTAGTTATTATGCACACTATGATCAAATTTGAAGCAGAATAATATTTCTGAAACTTTTTCAGCTTTCACGTAGTCACTGGGGGTATTTTAATAATTGCGAAATTTGCACGGTAGCCAAATCCTGGCGAGAATCTGATTCTCCAGTCCACGAATTTCCTGAGTATTCCGTTTTAAGGAGGCAACGCTTTTATTTTTTAAATTCAAATAATACATTTTTTAGTGTATTCTGTTGCTTTTTTTTACATCGTGGAAAAGAAGAGCTTAATGTTTGCCATCAATTAACGAAGCGCGATTCAAAAGCACCACTGGTTTCTCCAATCGTCAAAATTTTCCATAATCTCTGATGAGCTACATAAAAGCGACTAAACATTCAGGGAGAGAAGTTTATAAGCCTTTAAGATTTATTTTATCTGCTTTTAACAGTGTTGCCATATCAAAACGAAATAAATCAGCAACAAGATTGAGGAAATATTATCAACAATTTTTGCATTTCCTCCCCTCTTCCATTTGTTACAAAATAGCAATTTTGTGCATTATTCGCGAAACATTTGTATTATTAATCCAAGCAATTGCTATAAAATGAACATAAATATTTATGACCTGATTTGGCTTTCTATTTAAGCTTGAGAAAAAAAGAGAAATGGACGATGAAAATAAATAACTACGCCGTCCTTTAGAAAAATTTCTCGTTTCATTAATGAGTGTTTATACACACGAAACGTGGACAAAAGTCTTTTATACAGCTTCATTAACATTAATTTTATTCACAACTTCATATTTATTTTTCCAAGTTCAGATTAATAAAGATAGTGATTTGTTGAGTTTTTATTTGTTCTAATTCTATTAATCTACATGGAGAAAATTACTTTTGGGAGAAATTGCTTTAGAATGTGTTAGATTTTTTTTTTAAGTAATCTTATTTATACTTAATTCCAAAAATATGAAAATGAATTAGATTTTCTTATATACATTTGGCAGAATTTGGGGCTTGTGCAAATCCAAATTATCATAATATTAATTTAGTAAATATAAAGAAGATGCAGCGCAATGCTACGAACATGAAAGTGTTGTAATTTAATTATAAAAAAATCGTAATGTTTTGTTTTTTATTGATTATATATACTCTTATATATTTTGAACAAATTAATACATGATTTGCTGTTAGTTTTAATTTCTTTCTCGCTAATTATAATGAAAATTAGAGTTGCTAACTTCATTTCCATGCTGGAAAAGTCATCATAACTTGCTAAAAACGAAAACAATATTTAAAAAGTATATGTCAAATTTTAGACACATCAAAAGAAAACTCTAAATTGCTTGCGTTGAAAAGTCAATTTGATTAATAAAAAATAATATCCTCTAATAATTTTTGGGTAGGCACTAATACTGCTCATACAGACGCGACAAAAACAACTAAAATACAAATTGTTTTTCAATTTATTACCATTGTTTTATGATTAAAAATTAGCTACTGCGTTATATAGTTAAAACCAAGTAATTTCCCAAGCTTTAATGGTAAACATGACAATTAGTTTCATTAATGAATCTCTAATTTTCCTTATTTGTATGCTAATACCAATAAATATTTTACAATTAAAAATTGGAGTATGTAATGGGACAAAACTTCTCTATTTCGGACTTCTTAATTTGTTGTTGTTGTTGCGTATGCCACTTGGATATCCAAGCTCCCGTCGCAGGGCGGCCTGGAATTAAGGCAGAAGGGTGCGTCTTCCTTTTCAATATGAGCACCAACGGCGGAAGTACGACTTGGCTCATAATGCACTTGGATGACACCAGATGGCGTTGCCACAAATACTCCACCTTCCTTTTTAGACCTATGGGTGAAGGGAAGGAAAAATTTCCACCCACCGGTACCCTCGGAACTGCCCCGTAACTTCAGGGTACACGGATTTTTCGTGCACGTATCCCCAAATGTACATGGGTCTCCAGCGGCTAGGGTATCAAACCCGAGATCCTCCGATCCGAAGCTCGATATCCTAACCACTAGGCTACCACTGTCCTCTTCGCAATTTATAATAGTGATTACATTTTATTGAGGGGGGGGGGGGGGCAATGGCTGTTATAGCGGGCATGCCAGTGGCCGTAAGCAGCTTATCTACTCTAAGATCATCAGTTTTTTAAAAACTTTTTTGCAAGCACATGAAATAATTGAACTGAACACATATTTTTGTTATGCGACTTCTATTTGTAAACAAGTGATATTCGTCGGGCAGTGCCAGTACACCTACTGGTACCCAACGCTAACTACGGCCATACTGCATATACCTCTCGGTTTCGCAGACTACCCCAATACTAGGGATACGGAAAGCAGCGCTACCTGCTTCGAACCTCCCATAAACCCCCTGACACTTGACAACCAGCACCGGCCATAAGGGCTGGGCTGGCAGAGCGTTGCCGACCTGCTATACCGTCCCGGGGCCACATTCCTACTACAAAGTAAGCCTTACGTCACCCGGAACGGATGTGCTATTTTAGTCGCCTCTTACGACACGTATAGCTACGTTGGGGCTATTCTTCCCCGGCCACCACTCGGGGGAGTACACCTACTGGCACAGGCACACAAACGTGTATATCGCTCACCCATAAAAAATAATAATAACACAATTAAAAATGACAATCTTTGTAAAACGGGATCTACATATTGTTGGTATGTATTTATACAGCTTCCAAATATAAAATATGAAATACTACATAATGTTCAAAAGCAATCCTAAAAATTTACATTACAACTTCTCACACGGAAAGTTCTGCTTTAAAACTCCAATTAGATCTTCCTTCTCAACTCATTACAACAGCTAATCTTGAATGACACTGAAAGAGAAAACTTCGCAATCCTGTTTCAAATTCTCCCCTTCAGAACAAACAAGCGACTCAACTCAAACAAGAGCTTCCCTCACTTAATAACCTTTTATACATTCTGCATACCAGAGGGATCTCGGCGGTTGATTAACGAGGAAGAGAAACCATCATTCTTAAACCTCGGCTTCTGTTTCCCGCCAATTACCCTTAAGCCCTTTAAGAGCCAATAAGCTTCAGCCTAAAGAATCGGTTAAAAACCAGCCTAAGATCCATTAAGGATGCTAATGAGTGGTCTTGACCGAACTGGGTACGTCATTTTGTTTTCTTAAAAATGCGTTTCGGAACTCTTCTTTTAAAAGACTGTCCTTTCTTTCCTCTTTGGAAAATGGGATATTATCCGCATTAAAATTATGTCTTAAATGGATTAGTTATTGTTGTTTCCCAAAAATGAGAAATATGAAGGCGTTAGCACTGTCTTCTTCTGCTAGAGCTAAATTTTGAATTCAACGAGTTAATTATGCTGATTATAAATTTGATAAATATTTATCATTATCTTAATATTTACTGAAGCCCTTTCTCTTTTTGGGTGAAAACGTAGATTTTATGAAGTGTCTTAAAACTGTTAAATTTCTTTATTAGTAAAAATGGCAGTTGTATCAAAATGTCTGTATTTTATATTCTTAAAATAAATATCAACTTAATAATGGATTATTATAATGATCGATGAATTTAAAGTACTAATATTGTTCTGTATCGTTAAGTTACTAAATATGTCCTGATAGTTTTCAGGCAATTATAATTTGTTTCTTGTACCGCCAATTGTTGTGACCTATTTCATGGAGTATTTAACCTTTTAACTGTCCTGCCCGAGACTATCCCGGGCACAGAACTGGTGTTCATAAATGTCACGCTCGAGATTATCTCGGGCACAGGACTGGTCTTCCAAAAGGTCACGCCCGAGTCTTACTCGGGCTATTTTAAATTAATTAATTATTTATTTTTGAGTGCATCATATTGTTATACCCGAATATGTATCGGTTGTTGTTTATATAGGCTTCATCTCTTGGTTAAACCCGAATCTATATCTGGAAAAGTTAATTTGCGCAGGATTGAGCCTACAAAACTGTGCAAAGTTTGTTGATCAAAAAAGAATGCAAATGGGAAGAAGATATGGAAGGAAAAACGATTCTGGTGTACTGATGGTGGAGGTGGTTTGTGCTTAGAAAAGTGTTTCCAGTTATACCACACAAAACTGAACTACTGAACTACTAATAGGCATTCATTTTTATTTATTTATTTTCTTTTTAAATAATTAAATTAATTATTTTTTGTAATTTTTAGGAACTAATGCTCCACTAGAAGCGAACTTTACAACTGACACGCTGTGTGGTAGCCGACTTCGCGAATATGCAGTGGCTATAAAACCTTAAATCGTTTTATGGCTGTAATTCAAAATATCAATTTTTAACTACAAAGTGTATTTTATTTTGTACTAAACATTTGATTTTTGCAATTAAAAAATTGATAATTTATGTACCCAAATCATCAAAATAACTTGACAGTTAAAAGTTTAACTTGAAGCTTTTACCTCAGGGCCGGACTAACTCATAAGTTTCATTATCACTACTTTATACCGAGAGCGTAAAAAATGAAAAGAAGGATTTCGTTGCCTAGCAACGCAGCTGTTATATTAATTAAGCTGTAAAACATAATTGCTAACATTAAAAAAATACTAATGCTTTATCCCTTGGTGATTAATTTTCGTGCAAATGAACAATTATTTTACAGCCTTAAAATGCCATTTTTGGACTTACGTTAGTCTGGTTCTGAGGTAGACATTATTTATAACTAGCTAACATGCCCAGCGTTGCGCGGGATGAGATTGCATCATTCACAGGCCAACTGACACATATCCAAAAATCTGTTGTAAATATATAAGCAATAATGTTCTTAAAAAATCGAAGTAGAAGATGGGCAACATCCCTTAAAAATCCCATTTAAACAGTAAAACTCATTAAGAATCACGATTGCATTAAAAACAACAACCTTGAAAAATTCCATTTAGACCAAAAATAGCAGTCCGTAAAAATCCACATTAAAATGCCAACAACAGTTCATAAAAATTGCCATTAGCGCAAGGGCAGCAGTAACTAAAGTGCATATTAGCATCAAGATAATTGTTAAAAAATTATATCAAGAGTCCGGAAAAATCCCAATTACAATATAGACAACACTACATCTAAAAAATTTCCATTAGAATAAGAACTGTATTCTATTTGAAAATGTCTATTAGATAAAGAAAAACAGTCAATGAATATCTCTGTTGGAATATAGAAAACACCCCTTAAAGCCCCCATTTGAAAAGAGCAACTATTTCTAAACATCCGTATTAGAATAAGGACAACAGTCCCAAAAAATCTCCATTAGAATAAAGACGTCAGTGACTAAAATAGCTATTACACTACAGACCTTTAAGAAGTGCTGTTCCTAAAATTACCAACAGTCCATCTCAAATTAGCCATTAAAATAAGTACACCAGTTCCTAAAAATCCCGCTTGCAAAATAGTCAAAACGTTTCCTGAAAATTTCATCAAATTGCACTTTTATAAAAGTCGGATAAAAACGGAAGAAAGAAAGGCATTATTTCCAAAGGCAAATAAACATGCACATATAAGTTAGAAAATGTTCAGTACTGAACCAGTGTGAAATTTAAGTTGATAGAAATAAATAACTAAATTCTGTCCAAATGGCCCCAAATAGGCAATACAATAATTAAATAAATGTTAGAAAATAAATCACTTGAGTAACATATGGAATCAATCAAAACCGCTTTGTAAAAAAGTGAAAATGAAGCAGAAGATTGGCACGGTTTGGAAAAGTTACGAAGTGCAAAATAATATATTGAGAACAATTGATTGGATGGATGGCGAAAAAAAAAAAGTTATCACCACTTTTCGAAATTTTAAATTTCATCAAAAATAATCAATATCGAAAAGCTTCTAACCTAGTTTCTATGGAAGAAATAAATATTAAAATGCCAAGAAAGGAGGAAGAATCAACCTCAAAATAAAGTAATTAAAAATCGTCTGTAGTTAATAACCCCCAAAATATGCATAAAAATGAAATGAATTTTTAGAATTTATTTCGCTCTTCATTAAAAAATAAACTTAAAATAATAGCAACAACAACGGCAACAACAACAATAATAGTAATAATAATAATAATAATAAATAATAATAATAATCACTTGCCCTTCGTTTTAACCATAAAATATATTTTTAAAAAATCCAAAACAATACTCATCTGCATTAATGTCATTAAGTGAAATGAATAACATAAAGTAAATTTTGATTAAATAGTTTGCTTCATTTGAATTTGTGAGGTTATTTTCCCTTCAGTATGATAAACTCATTAATTAAGTTAACTAGCATTAAACAATAAATTTTTGTCATATATTTCAGCTTGAAAAAAAATCAAATAATGTATACTTATATTTTCTTTTAAAATTCTTAATGATGTTTTAAAAACATAAACACGAAAATACTGGGGAAAGAAACATTAATTAAACTCTTTATTTAATTTTTCGTTGCTCATACTTTACATATTTTTGTGTCAAAGCTTTTTTGTTGTTACGCTATTATTCCATTTTCTAGTTTATTTTTCATTTCATATTAAATTTTGAGTAGTGTTTGCTCCTTTGCATTTCACGCATTAAAGAATCTGTCTAAAGTTTTATTTTTTAAAACTATATTATTAATTTTTTATATATTCTTGTTGCTTTCAGCTCGAAAAAAATGCAAAATAATCATAAATTATAATATTCTCTGATAGGTTTGATAAGATTTCTAAAAATATTATATCCTTAAAATCTGCTTTCCAATTTCTTTTTTCAGTAGCAGCTTTAAATTTTAATGAACTCGATTTAATGAATTTTCCTTTTAAAACAACATCAGGCTGCAAAACAGGTATTAATGCATAAAGAAAATTCATTTTCAAACTAAATTTAAACTAACGCTTTTTACGAAAACATAATAGTACTTTAAAACATGCAAAGTTGACCACCTGTGTAAGTTGACCACTTTTGTCTGGAACAGAATTAGCCCTACATTATGCAATGTAGGAAAAACTTTGTAACTTGACCACCTGCCCATGTTGACCACTTAAATAGATCAAATTTGGATGGGAGCATTATAAAAACCCTTTGTAAGTTGACCGCCTAATTATTACCATGATATTTATTTATGTATTAACTTTACCAGGATATGTTTTATGCTATAATGGTATACCAGTATGCGCCTGCACTGCTTGAATGAAACAGCACTTACTAAACAACTATGAGCATTCTTTTATTCTTTAAATACGTTTCTTCATTTTTGTTCTATCTGAGATAGATATTTTGAACAATAACGTATTTTTTGGAAATCTTTACCATCAGATAAACAATTTACATTATATTAATAATGCATTTATCTTTATTTTTAGGTAAGTACTTTACTTTTAATAGTGTATGATACATTTTAAGCCATTCAAGTTTAATTTCTCTAATGATATTTTTGTGAAATAAAATATCAAAGTATGGTTGATAAATGAAGCTAAACTTAAATTTCTTTTAACCAGTTAAAAAGGAATGAAATCATAGTATAATAATGACAAAATAAAAATTCATCCTCACCCTTTATAAGTTGACCACCTGTCTAACTTGACCACCAAAGTGCTGCTAGTGGTCAACTTACACAGGTTTCCCTGTATATGTTTCCGCATCCTTTTGTTTTTTATATATATCAATCTACTATATGTTATCTGATGCACATACTGATCTGTATTTGTGTTACATTTAATCACAAGTAGTCCTTCTTCTTTGCTTCCTCTTTTTATCTTTTACTCTCTTTTAATCTATCATCTAATTCTTCAATCGCTTTCTCCGCGTCAGCAATACTCTTAACGACATTTAACTAAGATATTTAAATCCCTATGAAGAGCACTTCATTAAAACCGGACAAAATACCATTTTGAAACACATCTCAAAAAGGATCACCTCATCATAAATTAAAATGAACCTTAAATCAGCAGACTTGTTAATTTCATTGACATTTTTCACCCTCATGCTTAAATAATTAGAAATTACATCATCTTATTTAAAATTATAATGCGTTTTTTAAATTAAACGATTCCCCGAACAAACTCTTAATATTATTCATTGACATTTTCAAATTCCGGTGGCATTTTTTTCTCCCTCTGTACCATATTTCCATTGTTTTTGAAATTTTTACCCACGTGCAAGAAGTCCTCTCTGCCTAGCAATTAATTACACAAGACATGTTATGCTAATTAACTTCTAAAAATCTTTTATTTAGTGAGCTGGGAATGAAAAGGCGAACTCGTCTAGGAAATTAAGAGCGTAAAAATTTTTCAAATGAATCACGACAAAAAGAAGAATAATTATCATAAATCACTTTTTGCTCTGAGAACACCTTCTGACAAGCGGTTTGCGAATTTTTCTCAGCGCTCGTTGTATTTTTGATTTGTTTCTGTAATGAACTTGTATGCAACAGGAAGGAAAAACTAAACGTATGGAGAAGGGGGTGTGTGAAAGGTGGGTTTCTTCTTTCCATCTTTATTACTGACAGCGCTGGATACCAAGCTCGAATATCGCCATGTTTGTTCTTGCTGTGAAACGAAGACACCTCTAAGTCATGCTTTGAAAAGCGATGCATTTTCTTTGTAAAAAATACAAGGGTCAGTCAGTCTTAAAAATATTTTCCCCCTAAATTTGGCTCTCTTTTTCTCTTCATTTCAACAATCATTTCATTATGGATTAGTAACATAAATGCAAAATTCTCAAAATTATTTTTTATTTCTTATCGAAACTACAAGATTGTTAGAACATTGTTGAGTTCTTTTTCCAAGTTCATTCTTTCTCAGGGTTATCAACAATTTTGAAAAACGTCATTTTTCCTCGAATTTCGTGGTTTGCAGATTTTTTTTCCAAATTCAATTATCTGTTAAATTTTGATTTTGATTCTACCGGTTAAAATATGATAAAAAGATGCTACAACAGATCTGTAGGATTAAGGGCACACCAAAAAATAAATTTTCAGATGCAAAACTCATTTCACAGAACCCTTGGCCTGAAGCTACGTTGCCAATCCTAGTATGGTAATGAACACATAACTATTATTACAGACCAAAAATCTCTCAATAAGAAAAAATATTACCTGTACCACTATACAGAATATACAGTCATCAAAAATTTAACGATTCTAAAGATTCGTCACTGGACAATAATGGCGGACTGAATTACTAGAAATTCTTGCTACACTTTTAAGACGTTGCGCGGTAATGATGACGTCCTTTTTTTTTGCATCCACCCCTTCCTTCGTCCTAAACTTCACATCTAACAAATGAACGCGACTGACAAATGAAGCCATTAACATAGCTTCGCTTTCGTTGCTTGTCCACGGAACGTCATTAACATCATGGCTATTATCGTCACAAGCAGGGATAGAAGATCAGACATCCGATGAAAAATGACGCCATTTCTCAATTTCCCTTTCTATCCCCCTTATTCTTTATCCATTTACTACCTTAATCTTCGATTATATTAGCATATAATATATACCATTCGAAACACGTCATTGTCCAAGGAGTAGAAGGATACAGCGTTTTGATGCTTCAATAACAAATCGTATGTAATTTGAGCTTGGTTCAAAAACGCAAACATGTTTCTGTTTGTTTTTAAAAATATAAATTACAAAAGATGATAAAGAAACGCAGCCATTTCTCAATTGTTGTTCACCTTCTCCACTCCTTTTGGATGTGCATTTCCGATTTTATATCAATAAAGTGTCCAATAGACAATAAATTGCTTTGACCCAGAATAAATTGAAGCGAAGTTTTGATTAAGAACAACTGGAGAGTTATTATTGAGACTACTTTATTGCTCAGTGATAAATCTTACACTGTTTGTGCAACTTTGAAATGTTGTTTTTGTTCGTTTACTTAAAAACTGAAAATATTGTAAGTAAACGAGTCCAGTTTTCAATCGTTGGTTAATGTGAACCCAATTTGCATTGCTTTTGAAGAAATGTACTCATTTACTGACTGTCTTTCCACAGTCACCCAAATAGAGCCTGCAAATTGCTGGTGATTTGCAAAGAGTCACCTGATAGGCGACCAGCATTAACTTCAGCATGCTGAAATCTGATGACGCCATCATAACAACGCCACCTCATTTTTTAGACCTGAGACTGAAAGATAGGAAAGTTTTCTTCAGCAACCGGTTCCTTCGGAACTGTCTCAGGCCTTCAGTATCCACATATTTCACTGCCACCTATCCCCATGTGTACATGGTGGATCTTCATCGGGCCAGGTTCCGAACCTAAAACCTTCTGGTTCGAAGTTCAACGCCCTACCCAGTAGGCTGCCACAGCCCCTTAGTTCCATATCGCAGTCTTTATTTTCTTCAGAGTTAAAATATCTCATTAATTTAATCACTTGTTGATGCAGTTAAAATACGTTTTCAAAACATAATCTAGAAAACCAAAAATTACAAAAAGAAAATCTTTCACATCCATTTTTACGGGTGGAAGATAATGCAACTGCAAATAAAAGAGCGATGTGAGATTTCCGAGTATAATTTATTTAATTGTTTATCTTCAATTTCAACAGCATTGCAAGTATTATCTTTATTCTGAAATAACTAAAATAAGAAATTAGGAACAAACGAAAATTGGCAGTTTAGTGCAATTAATTCATTTAATGCATTTTTTCCCTAAATACTTCATCACTCTAATGATTTATAAATGTTAGTGTAGAGCATAAAACAAACCTTCTCATAAAATAAATTCGAATTATAATTTGAACAATGGCGTAATTAACAAACATGCTATATTTATTTTGAAAAGGTAACTGTACTTAGATTTCCACAAATTAATAAGAAACATAGATTACATACTTTAGTAATGGTTTTTTAAAACAAATCCCGTTTTATTTCTGTCATTAACCTTAGTAGTACGGTTGAATTAGACCCAAACCCCAACATCCAAAGTAAAAGTATCCCTCCAAGTCCAAACTGTTCTATATGGTCCACATATTGTTTGGTCAAAAGTCACACCATTTTGAGCATCGGGTTTGTGGGGGAGGGGGGGGGAGAAGCTGGTAAATTAGTAGATTTTTTTTCAAATATTTCGAAAACTATGCGCTTTAGCGCAAAAGTGTTATTTACAAAAATAATCCACATTAAATTGTGAACAAAAATGGTAATATACATATTATTGCTAAAGTGAGCGGTTTCAGAGTTACGGAGGGTGTAAAAGTAGGCATTTTTCGTATTTTTAGGTTTTTTTAAAAAAATGACATTATCACTAAGGAAATTGATTTTTTTATACAGGATTATGTTTTGTAAAAGCAAATTACGATTTTCGTGGGCGGTGGTATGTTAGTGATGAGCCCTTGAAGGAACGACAACCTCACCACTTTCTCAAGGGGCGCTACTTTTTAAAGGAAAAGAGGCTTCCACTGGGCTAGGCCACATAAACCAGTGGTACGGAGAAACCCACTCTGAGCTTTCTCTCGCATTATGAATGAACATCTTTTCAACATAAATGATTTTAAAATATAAAAATATTATCTGTATAATAATTATGATATATAATTATATCATTTTAAATCATAATATCTTTTTAAACTGCAGCTTTTCGAGGTTTTTCTTTAGAAAATAGGCATATTTGGCTGTATATTGCAACCATATTTTCTTAATTTTTTTAAATTAGTGTAAACTATTCATCAGTATTCAGTCTTCTTCAAACATAGCACCCTTTTCTTGATCTTCGTCTAAGATGTTCGTGTCCCTGTTATCGCATTCTAGGAACGAGCTATTACCGCATATGCTTGAGCAGTTTAGACTACTCTTTCTGCACTTGCAGTTACCGACGCACTCGTCTTTGCAAGCACACACTATTAGGGAAAGTAATGCCTGGGGAGCTGCAGGATGTACTGTTGTAATTGGTCTCAGGTACTCGCCAATCTTCTTCCACCCCCACACGAGCGGATTTTTCTCATTCAGCCACTGCTGCACCTTTAGCTGCACCTGGTAGTAGGTCCTAAATAAATGCTGTCTGAAAGCTGCTGAAGTGGGAGGAAGTGCAGCCAACTTGGAACAATGAATGTATAGGCTGCTTTGCAATAGCCTGCATGTAACACTGGTAGCGAAAATAATCTAGATCTTCAGTGTTCTTGGCTCCACACATTGCAAGAAGGAAATGCTTTCCAGCGTCAGCCACTGCACTGGGGTCAGCTTTGGGGTTGTTGAAGACTAGAAGTTTCGTACGAAGAGCGTTGTTGGCTTGCACTTTCCTATACGGTGAAATTTTCCCCTTCTTGTAGATAGCTGATACAGTGTCACATCCTGTGAAGGCGTATAATGCTAGGAGTACACCTTTCATGTCCCCAATCCCACGCTAAATGTCAGAAATAGTGTACTCTTTTCCTGCTGATTGCCTTTTTTTGGTACCACCATTATCAATTTGTTCTCTGATGGTGCGTGAACAGTCAACAAGGCTAGTATAGTAAGTCTGTTGGTTTTAGAGAATTTTTAAATTACATTTAAATAAAAATTAACTAAGATATGCCAACGAAAATTTAGAGTGGACCTTTTGGCCTTTCCGAGAAGAATACATGACAAATATTTGTATAAAAAAATGAACATTTATTAAACAAATAACAACATGTTAAACGACCTCATAATGTTAAAACACCGATAGGTAAAAGAGTCAACATTGAAAAATAGAGATAAAATATTCACCACGTCCTTGAATAAATTCACAATAAAGTCACCGGTGTCCAAGATAAAAAAACTAAGTGCACAAGGTTTCTTTGCTTCTTTCGATTCTGTTAAAGGTGAGCGGAAGAAAAACCAAATTTGGCATCAATTAGACATCCTGATGATATCCTTCGGTGAAATCCTTTCGGGACAGGAACTGGTGGCTCATATGCGTTGACAAAAATATCGGCAATTTTAACAATCCCCTTGGTCAATATTCAACCAAGTAAAATAACATTTCATTTAAAACATTTGTAAAAATTAACACACGTCTGCAGAGAGGAATTAACCTCAAATAAAAAAAACAACGGCTTCAACTGAAGCCCAACACGATGTGCAATCACATCGGAGACGTGAGAGGTCGGGGAAGTTGAATGAGAGTAAGCCCTGATGCCAGCTGCCGCCTGCCTTATATACGAGTTGCGATCCCCACGCAAGCACGTACGTCACACGTAATTTGCATGGGGAATACGCAACTCAACATCCGGCCGTAAATGGAAATTCTCCTTTCTTCTTTCGGCTTCGGCAGCAAACTGGCAAAAGTAAGACATCTCAACAACATCAATTCGCTTTGCGTGACAAGGCAGAGATGTCCGATGGGAAAACGTGCAGGCAGTGAATAGGTACAAAAGGTGAGCTTTTGATTTCTCCAAGAATTTATATTTAGTTCAACAAAGTCCGTGGCCGTCACCAATTACATAAGCTACAACTCCTTTCTTAGCTTCATCAATCGCTGTTGAAACTATTCATAAGTCAGCGTCACCCGATGCTTGTTGAATTGAGCAACCACCTCTTTGCAAGTGTACCGTAAGGAGAATAATAAGGCCCATTTTGTTCTTAGCGTTAGCTAGAAATTCACTTTGATTGATACTTACATGGATTCAGTCTTCTACTTTCACTTCAATGTTAGTGGTGGAACGTGATCTACGTAAGTGTTCTTCATCTTTTGTGTTTCCTTGCTCATATCCGTCAAAAACAACAGTTGCTGGCCCATAATGAGTAAGTATGTAATCTGGGTATCGCGCACAACTCTGTCTAAAGGTAGCTGGGCGTCTCCAGACAACACAATGAAGGAGGTGACCTCCATCAATGATGTAATAGACTTTCTCTGAATCTGGGGTGATTGATGATGATTCATTTGAATCTGGAACCAAAATAGTCACCATTGAAGATTTGCTACCATTCCTTATCAAGCCAGATTCGTCGAGCAAGGATGGAGGATAATCACATAATTCAAATTAAAATATATTTTCAAGTCTCTCATCAGTCCTTACTGTGCATACCATCCGATGTAAGAGAGTTAGGTTTCACACATACAGTGTTCTTGTTAATTGTCATAGACTTGGTTATAGAAGGGTTTAGACTTAACAGCTAACTTTGTTTTCAAGTGTACCTCATTGAATGATTTGTTCTCAAGGCTAGTGTTCCAACTTCAAATGCTTTATCACAGTTCACGTTTTCATCTGCTACAAACCCTGTTGATAAGGAAGAGAGTTCAGGTGTTTTAGAAAACGGATTGTGTTCCTCAAGCCAAGAAATAAAAGTTTGCAAATCCTTGCAATTTCTTTTCCGCCTTGCCTCTCGTATCTCCACGTGCTGCTCTGAAGAGACGCTGCGCACACCTGAAATACCTATGTACTTGAAACGAGTCATTATGCAGTAACTTTTCTTCGGGGCCGTGGTAGCCTAGTGGTTAGCACGTCGGACTTCCACCTGGAAGGTCGCGCGTTCGATACCCACTGAAGACCACCATGTATACTTGGGGATATGTGCATGTAAAATCCGTAGACTCCACTACCTCTCCCCGTGCGTAAACAATCCTAAGGCCTCGGCTAACAGGTAGGGGTCTGGTGGAGAACAGTAACTTTTCTTTAACACCATCTTGACGAATTTCACTGCACTGAATTATCTTGTCCACCGCCTTTTTAGTCAGAGTTAATAATTAGTTCACCACCTTTGTCCTTACAAGGTTTCAACACACACTCCGTCATAGTTCACACACTTTCAAGTGATTATCACCGAATTCGCACAGTATTCTAAAGAGGAACAACAAAAAACTGGCAGCCAAACTTCACAAGAAATAACACTCACAAACGCAATGAACGGGTTTTCAAGTACGACTGAGCGAAAGAGAATATATGAGAAAGTTTATGAGGGAGAGGGGCAGGCGTCAGGTGCATGCTATACGTGAGTGGTCTACCGACACTCTGGGGGCCACGCTTGTACTATACCGATTCTCCTTCCCACTATTTTTTGGCTTGTAACCCTCTGTCGTGACTCTTAGCTTCTTTTGGACTACAATACGACTGTACAATATTACTTTTTAATGAAATGATTTAATTATTTGCCTTTACATAGTAGTTATAATTTCATTTTTTCAAAAAAATCTAAAAAATAGGTAAAATGTCTACTTTTACACCCTCCGTAACTCTGGAACCGTTCACTTTAGCAACAATATGTATATTACCATTTTTGTTCGCAATTTAATGCAGATTATTTTTGTAAATAACACTTTTGCGCTAAAGCGCATAGTTTTCGAAATATTTGAAACAAAACAGATAAAAACTACTAATTTACCAACTTCTCCCCCCCCCTCCCCCTTAAACCCGACGCTCAAAATGGTGTGACTTTTTACTAAACAATATGTGGACCGTATAGAACACTTTGGAGTTGGAGGGAAACTTTTACTTTGGATGTTGGGGTTAGGCCATTTTTTGGCCTAATTGCACCGTACTATAGATTATTGTCCATTATTAGCCTCTTTTTCTGAATCACGAAACGTTCATTAGAGCTACAACCAAAAGTTAGGCATGAATTACTTCAACACAGTTTTTATTCTAACACGATGTTTGAATTAACCTCACGCTCTCTATCATCAACTGCAAAAAGTACCAAATCAGTTTTGGTTTTTTCTCTGAAGAAATAAGACCTCTCGCTCTTTTAAAACTTTTAGCAATCATAAAATAAACTCAACAGCATCACCTACGTGGACACATTTTATCAGCGAGAAATTTTGTTGTATTTATCCAGGTGAAATTTGTAAAAAAAAATTATGTACTTTATTCAAATGTATTCCTAAATTTATGTTTATCCTTTGACCATTTTTACTCTATCATTGCCCCGAAATGGACCAGTCTGTAGAAGCTCAGGTCCCGCAGAACACCGAAAGTGCATCAACATTGACTGAGGTCAGTGGTTTCGGAGGGTGACAACCTCTCGCGGCTGGTTGCTTGAGACCGTGTACACTAAAGGGAGCTGGTGCACGTTAAATCCGTCGTGGCTTCAATGCCCTCCAAGTAAAACGATACCTCTGGGGGTTACAACCCAGGTCACGGTCTCTCATCTGGGAGCTGGTTCAAAATTAAGGGACATCTCAAACTAATGGAAATAAAAACTAAGGGCTCGGTTGACTCAGGAGCAGCGCACCCATTCTTCCAAGCTTCGCGCGGGGATTCGACAACAACAACAACTCTATTATTAGTTCTGAAAAAAGCATTTCTTTCGTAACGAGCAAAAGCACATATTATTCATATAAAGGCAAATATTTAGCATAACTGCATCTTTGACATATTTTCAACTTGGCATTAGTGCAGTTTAAAGATTTAAGACATTTTAAAACTAGTCTCTTGGGGCCACCACGGAATTTTCTTTTATATCCTTCATATTAATATTACTGCCCGACATCCCTATTATATTACAAATCCTTATTGAAAAAAGAAAAATAAATAAATAAAATAAAAATAAATAAATAGGTAAACTGTTAAAAAGAATGATTTTAAACCAAGAAAAAAAAAAAAAACCTTAAAACGTTTGTGCTACCAGCGAAGCCTCAAAATGCTAAAAATATTGAAAGGAATTTTACTTGTTAACGTGCAGGTGATATGGCAACAATACAATAGAAAACAAAGCCTATGCTTTCTTGGCGCACCAGAATATAAGTAGCACCTTTTCCCATTGAGATGTACTTACAATTTTGTTTAAATTGTTGAATTCTTGAGTGTATGCGCTTAGCGTGCGTTCGCTAAAACGTTCGATTGTTCCACCCCCCTTATAGCAAATGGCGCCAAAATGTATGCATCACTACCTTCGATCGAAATGTATTGCGTGTACCGAATTTCGTTTCATTCCATGCATGACGTCTTAAGTTACAGAATTACATGGTAAAATCCTAGGAGAACCCACCCCGTTTTAAAATCGCCAATTTGGCGTCCATCTCGCAGAACGATACAAGAAGGGTTATGATCAAATCAGGATTACCAAGATTGCGTACTCAGCGCCAACCACGCCAACGGGTCGGGCTCTCCTAAGATCCAACCAATTACAAGACTTAAATGATTATAGAACCTTTTAAATACGCACATAGGCTAATTTAACAGTTAGCGTTGTGCTGATGCTGCAGACATAACATAGTTTGTATTGTAATGTTAACATCTAGCAATAATAAACACTGGTTAGTATACAGAAAAAAAGGTTGTTTGAAAGATCATAAATGTATTTACATATATAAAAACCTAATGATGGGATCGCAAGAACCAATGAAATCGTATCTACTAAAAACAGCAGGCCAATCAGAAGCGGGATATCATCAGTGGTGCACGCGCGTAAAATTCAAACAATAGCGTATATATCGTGACAGCTGACACGATTGTTATGCCTTTCTTTAATTTAATTTTTTTAAACTGCTTTTACAATTAAATATCTAGAGCAGCAACACTTTTGAGAATGTTTCAATAACGAAGACTCTTGGCACTAACTTTTTCTCATGCATTCTTACTTTAAATATTTTTTGCCAAGGAAAACGCATTACATTTCTTTAAGCTTTAGACCGCTTTCTTTGTCACCAAATATGAAAACGTCTTTTCATTTCACAAATCTATATAAATAAAACCAAAAGTTTGTGTGTGTGTGTGTGTCTGTCTGTCGATCGCCTCCTGGCGAGATGGAACGGGCCAGAAGTACGAAATTTTGGTTACAGGTACCTTGGGTCAGGTCCTCGTGCACCTCGAAGCGTTTTTCCTAAAATTCGAATTTGTTCTTTTTTTATTCCAATTTTAAGCAAAACTGTTTATTTTAAGAATATCTCATCGAAGAAACGTCCCACGTTTTAGATTTTTGCAGCATATTGATGCCCGTAAAAAACTGCACAAGATGATCTCCTTCTGAAGTTCGTAGAACAAATAGAACACGCGCAATATTCATTTAAAGTAGTTTTCGAACTTTAAAGCAAGGCTTACCTCTGAATTTATCTGCTCAATTTGCGTGTTTTCGCCAAAATAAATACTACTTTTGTCGCAAACTAGATGATTTTTGTTAACTCAAGATTGAAAAAATGCTGTTTTATCGTTATTCATGCCGTTTTATGAGCGAAACAAATTCTAAAAATTCATTGCATTTTTTAGCGTACTGCAGACGATCTGTAATTACTCCTTGAGGTTGATCCTTCTTTGTTTTTTGGCGATTTAGTATCATGGTACCAGTTCAACAATTTCATGAAACATATTATTTCTCATGGTCCGCTTTATCAGCGAAACAAATTCTAAGAATTCGTTTCATTTTTATGCATATTTTGTGGATTATAAAGTGCAGACGATTTTCAATTACTTTATCTTGAGGTTGCTTTTTCTTTCCATATTTTACTCAAGTGATTTATTTTATAAAACATTTACTTACTTTTTTTTACTGTCTATTTGGCACTATTTGGACATAATTTAGTTATTTCTTTCTATCAACTTAAATTTCACGCGTCAGGATTGGTTCTGTACCAAACATTTTCTAACTTATATAAGCATTTGCCTTTGGAAAAATGCTTCCCTTTCTTTCGTTTTTATCCGAATTTTATGAAAGTGCTATTCAATTGAATTTTCAGGAAATCCTTTGACGATTTTGCAATCGGGATTTATAGGAACTGTCCTTATTTTGATGGTTAATTTAAGATGGACTGTTGGTAATTTTAGGAACAGTAGCTCTTGAAGGTCAGTATTCTTATGGGTATTTTTAGTCACTGACGTCTTTATGGAGATTTTTTGAGACTAATGTCCTTATTCTATTAGGGATGTTTAGGAATAGTTGTCTTTATTCAAATGTGGGGATTTAAGGATTTTTTCTTTATTGTAGCAGACATATTCAAGGACAGTTGTGCTTCATCTGATGGACATTTTAAAACAGAATACAGATCTTACTTTGATGGGAATTTTTAAATGTATTGTGGTAGATATTGTAATTACGATTTTTATGGGTCTCTCGATATTATTTTGGCACAATTATCTCGCTGCATGTGCGCATTTTAGTTACTGTTGCAATTACTTTAATGGCAATTTTTTTGAACTGTTGTTGGCATTTTAATGTAGATTTTTATGAACTGTTATTTTTGGTCTAAAAGGAATTTTTCTAGGCTGTTCGTTTAAATGTTTTTACTGTTTAAATAAGGTTTTTCAGGCCTGTTGCCCATCTCCTACATGATTTTTTAAAGAAAATTTTTCCTTACATATTTACAACAGAATTTTGGACATGCGTCACTTAGCCTGCGAATGATGCAATATTATCCCGTGCAACGCCGGACATGTCAGCTAGTCTTAAAATATGCAATAAAGATTCGAGTGCTTAACTTCTTCCTGTCGTCGCCAAGATTTCTAATAATTAATAAAACGTGTACGTATAAATCTAAATATATATAAGAGCAAGGTCTGTCTGTCCATATGTCTGTTCGCTATAGAATACTAGGCCGTTTCACCAATCGGGACCGCATTCGGCACGGTTAATGTTTACGACAGAAGAAACTCATCGCTGCAAAAATGAAAGTTGTGACTCAATTCGTTTTTCTTAATTATTTTAAAATTTTTCAATGATTTTTGCTACTCCTACATTGCAGTTTCCCCCCCAACGCACTGGCGGACGGGTATCTTTTAAACTACGCGACGGATTTTAATGCAGTTTTCATCAACAGACAGAGTAGTTCAAAAGGAAGGTTCATAGACCCGTTAGAAAAAAATCGTACAAGCAGTTCCCCCTTTTTTTTTTTTCAATTTTACTCAAATTTCTGCAATAATAAATTCCCCAATGTGGGGGTGAAAAAAACCTTGCAGATATTAATGCAATATATCGATCAAAAGTGCTGATTTTTCTGCACAAGATGATATTTGTTCTAAGTTTTTTAAGTCAATGAGAACGTCAGTTATAAGCTTTTTGTTAGATTTCCTAAGGCCTTCCTTGACCCAAAAATAATATTTAGCAGTTTCTTTAACTCCAGGTGAATAGTGTTAGCATAATTTCAATTTAAAACATATTTTGCAAAAGAGACATCAGTTTAGTTTTCAGCGGAATCAATCTAAGATCATCGCCAAGACTTATTCCAGATGAAAAATACGCAACAAATGACGCCGTGCTACAATTTAGCAGTTTTTTTTTTTTTTTTTTGCCCTTTGTGACAAATCAGACCCTACTGATGGAATTATTCCCAAGTTTTCTTAACTGATCCATTTGCATGTTATATTACTTTTTCAAGCGTTAATAACACCTAATGTTTCCTTCTTTCTTTTTTTTGGCAAATAGACAGACGAATTCTTTCGAACGCCTCAGGCTTTATGACGCAGGTGATTTTTTATACTCCTAAGGACAGCGCCGCATGCGACGTTTTTTATATTATTAGCTGGAATAGAGCGTCAGAAGACCTTTTTTAAAATTCTTATCAAGGACATCGCATGGCGCGACTGCGACCTGTACCGGCGTCGCGGCACGGATCATGTCGAACCTTCGTGCACAAGGACTTAGCTACATGCACGCACATGTTTATGAGGGATGACACCGTATGAACCTCGTTGGTTCCTCCATACTTGGGTCCCTACCTGGAGGTTGAGCGCGACGACAAAGGGGTGGTCCTCAAAACTGGTGTTAAAGACGTTAGGATGTCCATCGATAGAGTGAAACCCTGTTACACGCTGAACGATGTGCAAGATCAGGCAGCGACAAACCGCTCCCAGGCTCTCCCAGTTTTAAACTCATCAACTGACTCAGAGTGTGTCTCAACGGACCATAATACCAAGCTGCCTGGCATCCTCAAGACTCCGGTATACATTACACGTTCAGGTCGCCACGTCCGGTTCAAAGCACCTTACGTTGGATCAGTTTACTACCCAGGGGGTAGTGTGGCGGCCGAGCGAACTAAAGTGAAGAGAGGATTTTAGAAAATGATTATTACTGGATAAGGAACTGAAGTGAAGAAGAAATGGTAAAAATGATTTGAATAGGATGATGAACAAAATTACCGTTGTAGTTTTATAAAGATAAAATAAAAAGAATAATTACCCTTTATGTGTATGATGCGTGCCCATCATACAAGTAACATTGGACTGTTACATTTAATATTTCAACAAATTTCAAAATTAATTTCAGAGGCTGTTATATTATCATGAAAAAATTACAAGAAGTTACTAGTATTTTGAGGAAGAAAGCGGTTGCTATGTTAATATCAGTTGCTATGCAGAAGACAGATGCATCAAATCTCAATCTTTAACACGAGACATTATTAATATTTCAACAAGTTTCAAAATTAATTTCAGAGGCTGTTATATTATCATGAAAAAAATACAAGAAGTTACTAGTATTTTGAGGAAGAAAGCGGTTGCTATGTTAATATCAGTTGCTATGCAGAAGACAGATGCATCAAATCTCAATCTTTAACACGAGACATTATTAATATTTCAACAAATTTCAAAATTAATTTCAGATGCTGTTATATTATCATGAAAAAAATACAAGAAGTTACTAGTATTTTGAGGAAGAAAGCGGTTGCTATGTTAATATCAGTTGCTATGCAGAAGACAGATGTATCAAATTTCAATCTTTAACACGAGACATTCTCTTAAAATTATAGACTTTTTTCACTTGAATTGAAACCACTGAAATTGTTACACTAAATTCTTTCTCATCAAAAATACAAAATTTTTCAGTATGGATAATTTGTCTCACGAAAATACTGGATTCAACGCAGAATTATCTGCCCAAACGCCGGCCAATTGCATATCAATGCCGAAAGATTCAGATGCTGCAAAAAGTGATCTCAGAAAGGAAGAAGTTGGCAAATATGTGTTGAAAGCCATTAAAAAACTTCAAGGGCAGGAGGGATCATCAACGCGAGAAATCAAGAACGTTTTAGCATCCAGCTATAAATTGAACGTCAAGCAGAAGACAAATGAAATCGCAACATTCCTTAAGGATGCCGTCAAATCTGGTGGTTTGATCAAGGCAGAGGGCAAGTATAAGATGGCGGAAAGAGCTAGACGTAGACGCAGAACAAAATCTGGAGGTAGACGCAGAACAAGATCCAGAAAATTGGGGGGAAGAAAAAGATCGAGGTCCAGAAGACGCTCTACTGGAAGTCGTATAAGGTCTGGAGGCCGTCGCTCCACTCGAAGAAGGCGCCGATCAAGAAAACATAAGCATACCCCTGGTGATGAATGTGATATGTGACAAGTTGGCGGCTTTAATTCCCAAAATCTCATACTGTCTAACCGGAACACTGTCTAATCGGGAAAACTTTTGAACTCGGGACTTTTGAACTTTAGGTGGAATCAGGTTTCAATCACTGAAATAAATAAACTGTACATTTAAATTCACACCTGTCCACAAAAATTCTGAATATTCGATACAAACTTTCTTGAAGCCTGTAATTCATAAACCTGAATAAAATGAATCATTAAGAAAATTGTGCTTTTATCTTAGCTTTTTTCACGATATTTTGGAATATGATAGTTTTGGCATGATTAGTAACTTTGCAAAGTTTTCGGTCGCCAATTGGAATGTTTCTGGAGATAACGAAATCAAAATGGCCTGAATTTTATCTTCTTAGCCAAACTATTTGCTCATAGTCCTGATATGCCCACCCAAAAAATATTAATAACAATAATGATTAATTTAAAATGTATTCCGCAAATTTCCTCAAAGATAACGTTTTCGCCGGATGGACTTTTAGCAAGCAATACTCAAGAGATACTGCATTTTTTGAAAAAGTGAAAGCGCTTCCACATTTTGGGTGATATGTGGCAACATGAGGAACACGAGAAAGCATTAGTTTAGCTATTATGCTTTGGCGCCAAATAATTGGCAACAGAAAAATCGCTTTCTTATCGAAATTTCTCAGAAACTCAATTTAGTAGAGTACGTAAAACGGTATTGTGTAAAGAAAGCTCCCATATCCCTCTGAAGACAGCTTGACGAAGTATCCACGATCGAAGATGACCGTCAAACTCAGATATACGTACTTTCAAATACGTACACTTTTCCGTTTCGGGGATGGGGGTGGTGATTAATTAAAATATTTAAATAATGATTGAAATATTTAAACGTCGCCGACGGCAATCCAAAATTATATTGTGGGAATCCTACAATCCCACCATGGCATGGTGGGATCGTGACGTCATCCTATCGGATGACGTCACGAAGCGACGCAGCTTGAGTTAATGGACGACTGGCAGTTAAGATGTCTGCGGAAGACGTCCACCTGATTGTTTGTGTTTTAAACCGTTGCGTTGTAATGTGCTCTGAACTTGTCCGTAATAAGTGTTCAATTAATCTATAAGGTGCTATTCACTATATTCTGTATGTTAGGATTCCCATAGTATAGTAGGTTGATTTGGCGAAAAAAATTTAAAGGAATGGGGGTCAGAAATTACTCTTCCTCAATAAATTATTCTCGTTTATTCATTCATTCAATTCCTACTATTAGTTCACACTATCCCTACATCTTGTTCAAATTTTCAATCATTAATAAAATACTTTTTGAAGTGAAACTTCTTTATCGGGGTTGGAAAAAAATTTAGTGTAACATTTTTTCGTTACGCGTCACATTTTTCCGTTACGCGCCATCTTTTTCTTATCCCTACCACGCGTGATTCGAAGTATACTTTCTCCAGCGGAGTAGGGATTGGTAAATGTCTCCAATGTATTTTGCGGCCCGTTTTGAGTAGTTACATTTTTGAAATCCAGGTGGCGATTGCATCGACTTCCATAGAAGCCCATGACAATTTTGCATCAGAAAAATCTTTGAAACTAATTGAATTTTTGAAAGATAAACTTAATTTGTCCATGAAAAACAATCCTCAAACGTCGACAACGAGATCCGGCACTACAATTGATGGAGTTTTCGCTCGGTTACTAAATTTTGTGGAATGTAAACAATATATTTCGTATTTCAGTTACCATAAGCCATTAATAACACAAATATATAATAACGACATCAATGATAGTAATAATTCTATTACAATTAATGAAATTCAATAATAATCTTTGTAGTAATAAGCTAAAATGAAATAATTGTAGAATTTGTATTTATGTCTATGATAATAAAAGCCTTTTATTAAACTTTATCTAATTTAACTTTATTTAACCAATTTCTGTAAAGTTGCATATAGTAAATTATTTTTTGAAAAATAACGTCATAAAGAAGTTTCACTTCTTACGAGTGTACGCTAGTACACGCACACATTTTTTTATTCATCCACTCAAGTTTAAATACATTCTTTTAAACTTGAAATGCGTGTATTGTTGTTAGAATTTATAATTTTGTCTTTAGGATACGATTCGCTTCACTTTAAATTTACGAGTGAGGATATTACTTTTCTAACTTTACATATAATTTCAATTATGGGCATTAACAGCAACATTCGGAATCCCGTCAAGCTTTTGGCACTGTAATATCTATGTACATTGTGTTACAAGGTATATATTATTGATTCCAAAAAGTTGTGTGCAATATAGAACGTTATTTCTGACAGAGAGCTGATTCTTACTATAAAGCTACTGTAAAATAGATTAGTTTGTAACGAGCGAGCGAAGCGAGCTTGAAATCATGAAGCGATCTGAAGGAGCAGCGGAAGCAGTTCTGGGGGGACCCTAGTTTTAAAGTCTTTCCTAATAGCTTCCTCAGTCGTCATAAATGTACGTCCTTCCGAAGCAGTATTTTAACATGGCATTGATCTTTCAACACTTAAGCCTCCAGCCAAAAGGTGGAACTCGAAAAGGTTTAAACCACATTTTCGTCCATGATAATTAAATGTTTTTACAACCCTTTAAAATCCCCATCTGAAAAGTTAAAGAGGTATAAAATTTTGATTCCTTCAAACAAAACGAACACCAGGTTATTACGGCTTGAATAAAAATACGAATGGCGAGTCGCGTTTTAACCTCAGGAAAAGACAGTCGTCTGTTTATTTTAAAAAGAACATTGATAAAAGTTCTGCACATCGGGGTGTATAACTTCCAAAAGAGCTTGTTAGAAAAGTTTCCGTTCTTCTCGAAAACTTATTTCGTCTCTAGTTGTAAGTGCCTGGGGGTATCTCAAGGGGTCTTTGCGAGGCGGTTTCAGATGGAGTGCGAGTAATTTCTAATTAATGGAGATAAATATTTGCACAATTCTGCGTTTTCGTTACATACATTTAGTTACATGCTTTAGGTTGATTTTTTCTTTTTTTTTTACAACGTACTTTTCCGAACATATAGAGTCTCTATGTATATTATAGACTAGTAATTTATGTGTATTTGTTTTTGTTTTCATACGTCTTGTTTTTTTTACTCTTATATAATATAATGTTTTGTTTAAAAACTCACCTCCTGATTTTAATGTGTCCTTTTAAAAATTATGCTTATGTTTTTAAATGCATATTAGTAAAGCGTTTTCCTGGGTAAGAGGTTTTAACTATTAACTAGTCAAAATGTATGAAGACAAAATTACTAACACTTTATAAAAGTATAAGAATAAAATGATAGAATTAATACTGTGTTTTTCATCTTAAAACGTGTTGAGTGAATCATTTCCATTAAACAGCAGCAACATACCACTCAACTCGAATGACTGATTTTTTGGAAAAGGAAGAACGTGGAGAATTTGTAATAGATTTAGAATTGAGATCGCCGACGTCGTTAATAGCTCTTATCTTTGAAAGCAGTATCGTGTAAATAGTTTTGTATATAGTTTTACTTGCTTGTTTTTTTATGTAAAATGGGTGTTTATTTTTTAAGTTTAGTTTTGAATCACTGAAATAATCTGACTATCACACGTAATTTCCGCGACAAAACGTGTAAATTCTTAAGAGGTAGTACATGTTTCATGTTAATTTAACAGAAAGCTATAGAAAATATACATAGGATATTGGCTTTAGATGTAATGTACGCTTTAACAACAATACATTTCTATGTATTTTTAAGTGTGAAAATACTCGAAATGTTACTTTTAAGTATGCTTCTCCAATTCTTTATTAAAATGTTTTCAAATTGAGAGTACAACGGCAACAAAACGTTTATTTGTGAATGCATCCGTAATATGAAAAAAAATAAATAAATAAATGGGGAAAAATAATAACAAGATTAAAATAAGGTAAACATTACGGTTACAATTCTTTTGCTCTCTCTCATTTAGTATAATATCAATTTAAGTAAAGCAATGATACTTTTCGTTAAATTTTCACAAAAGTGACCAATGCTCTGAGAATATCTAATTCGAATGCTTGTTAGCGAGCCCAAATTTACATTGAATAATAGTGAACAAATTTGCATTGAAACTTGCAAATATTTGTTTGGGTCATAAATTTACCGTTTCATACGGAAATGCGCTGGAGCATACAAGTAGAAATATGTTTGAAAACAGTTTTTAGAAAAGTTTTCGAAAATTAGTGTTGACAATAGCACTAAGAAGTTATTTGTTCAATGGCGTTTAAAATGTTACTAATTTTTATTTTTGCAGCTCGACCATTATTAAGAACTCTGTCGCACAACATCCTACAGCAGTAGCAAACCACCAAATAAAACTATTTTTTCCAGCAATGTCAAATAACCAACGTAACGTGTTTATCCATTTACCATCATACTATTATTGCATTTTTTAGTATATTAAAGATTCTTGCCAATCGTTTATTAAGAACAGTTTTCTCAAGGATTATTTTCTAGATTTCGTTAAAATTCACTTCTGAACTTCTTCAGCTTCTTAAATATGGGTCTTACATGCAACGATGAAATTAGTGCCAATGTCAATATCCGTGGTTCATTTTATTATTCTTCATGAAACCTGCAGGAAATGCAAAGGAAATATTTATTTCGAGTTTCAAAGATGTAGTTAATATTTTTTGCCAGTACACGCATTTAATGATTCAAAAGTAAGTACTTGTTTGAAGTATCAAGGGGATCCCTTGCACTATACACAGTAGGTTTCAAATGAAGTATTCTGCAAAAAGCATCATGGGAGATTGGGGGTTTGTAAACGTCATCAACTTTCTGCAAAAAAATATAGTCAACTAGTTAATCCTTTTAGAAAGTTATTTTTTCCTTAATCATACTACACTTGAAATGGAACATGAATTTGAGCTGCTTTCTATTCGTTTTGTAAATGGAACATCGTGCTGCTGCTGCAGTGTTTATGTACTCCAAAGACCACACTGCTTTTCGGTCACCATCCGGGATAGCGAAGTATTTGTAATGCGCAGAACTTAGCGAATTGGCATCGAAATCCACCAATATAAGGTTATTTTCTCTTTACTTAATGAATTCCCCCCCCCCCTTAAAAATACTAACTTTTTTTTCTTCAATACATTACAAGTATGTTAAAATGGTAAACTTAACTATATATATGTATATGAAATCAATAAATACGTTCGATCTTTATTAAAAACGAAGCCAATTCCAATTAGAAGGTAAATACCAACGCTTATGAAAAAGATATTAATGCCAAACCAAAATATGAAATAATGCAATAGAGAAAACTATGTGGCGACAACCAAACAAAAAGCTTCCTTTATAAATAAAAGAGCAACATTCATGTCTTATCTTGATCAGTAAATTCCTTTGTTGCTAAATAGGTTATCGTTAATTTATTGGGCATTCTGATCCAGCTTTTCATAGAATGGTCCTGTCGACTAATAGAAGATTTATTTCATCCCAGGAGGAAGACAATAAATATTAGAATAGAACACCATTCTCCGCTACTCTGTTGTATCCAGTATTTTCTCGCAACTGAGTAGAAAAGAATCAATAAATAATTTCATAATTTCTACGGTATTAATAGAGGTATTTTTAACGGACTGGTGAGTTTAATCCAGAATTAAATAGAACACTGTTGTTGAGAAACAGCTTTAAATAATTTAAGCATGAAATGTTTAAAATGAATAAATTTTTGTTTACTTTTAAATAACGGGTGAAAATAATCCTAAAGAGTTATCTAAATCACACAATACTCTTTGGATTTAAATTCATTTTAATATTTGATTCTTTAATTCAGTTCTGGAAATGTACCTCGTAGTTATACTAGCATTAAAAACATTAAAGTCGTAATAAACGCTACTACTATTACTTTCATCAAAATAACAATAACAATAATCATGATGATGATGGCGAAGTTATTTTTAATTATCGAAATACATTTGTGGGTTAATTATACAACAAATTTACTTCAATTCGAAATGCTCTATGAATAAAACGTAATTTTTTCATGTACTCGGAAAAGAAATCTATTTACGAGAAATTATTTTAATAATCTTTGAAACTTTTAACAGACTGAGTTTGGAAAATGACATGCTCCATGTTAGAAAGCCGAGCAACAGGATACACAATCATCATATTTATAATTTTCTTCTAAAATAATAGTACAAACCGGTAAACTAAAAACATCCGTAAAATAATTCATCCCCATTTCAAGTACAATTTTAAACATTTAGTTTAATCAAATGATTCTTTAATATGATTCTTTAATGTTACGGTCAAAGCCCGAAGTCCAGCCACTTTGCGAATTGGCCGGCCATTTCGCACTTTGGCTGAGAGGTATGGCCAAAGTGCGATGTAATTGAAACGATCAGTGAATATTCTACTTTGGTCGGCCATTTCGCGAAGTGGCCACGATGTTCCGGCCAAAACGCGATGTGCTCATTCAAGAATGCCCGACTAAGTGTGCAACAAACCGCTGTAAATGCAGAAGCAACAAACTTTTATGTAATTCCAAATGTCACAAAAGTTCAGCTTGTTGTAATAAGTGATTACGGTGAATTATAATTCATTTTTTAATTAAAGGAAAAGCGATACATTTTTTATGTTGACCATTTTACTAATTTTTTAATATCTTTTGCATTTCTAATAACTTTTACTTTACAGAAAAAAAATGTAGTGGTATGTTATGTGGTATCACATACCGGGTGGTACGGTGGAACCACATTTTTTAAATATTTGTTTTATTAAAAAGTTAATTTGCTAATATTCCCCCTTTTGTTTTCTTTTTAAATTAAAAATTATAAATCTTCTAATATAAAAATATAAAAAGTAGGCAAGTTTTTAAATTAAAATTTAAAAAAAATAAATTTTTTACTTTGTTTCAAATGGCCACATCCCACCGCAGTTACTGCGAATATCGCAGCAAGTACTTTTTAAAGAATGAAGTTGTGGTTATACAAAGCCAATAATACGTCCCAATGTTTTTTTCTTCCAGCTTTGGCTGATACTCCCATGACACTTCGCGATCTGGCCGGCCAATTCCCGAAATCAAGAAAAGACCGGACATTTTCCAGCCAATTTACAGCGCTCTTAGCCATTTCGAGATTTGGCCGACCAATTCGTGAAGTGGCCGAATTCGGGCTTTGGCCGTAACATATATATCAACATATATAGCCACATCATTAGTGTTATATATAATAACCATTTTTCATCCCAATTAAACATTAATCTGTTTTGGTAAGCTGGTGAAGACAAATTTCTTAATCTGAAACTCTTGAACCTACAAGCAACCTCTAAAAAGTATTACAGGTTAAAAGATATAAATAGCTTATTACTTTCAACGAGGTCAACCAGCTCTGATCACTGCATTCATAACATTGTCCTATCTAAAATATTACCCATCGTAAAAATGTGCTTAATCAATTTCATAAAGAACATTATCTCCTATACACTCATTTAACTTCTTTTCGAAGCACGAAAATCATTTAAGTTAATCAATTAAACTAATATGCTCCAAATAACGTAACATTATTATACAACTCTTAATAGTTATTTCCATGTCAATTACTCATTCAATTCATTGTTTTATCCCTTTTTAATGTCCTTTATCTACCAGAACACGAACGAAATTATTTTCTCCTCCTAAATTCACTCTAACCTCCCAACAGCACAAAAGCTTTTAGTACAACATTAAAGCTTAAAAAAAATGTTTACCCTTCTATTTATAATTTAAAATATATCCTGAATCGAAAGAGCTAGGATTAATGTAGACTTCATTGAAAAACCAAAGGCAATTCCATAAGCTTAAAATCTTTACTATTATATTCGAAACAATAGATAATTTTCTTCAATCAAAACAACGAACTTTAAATAATCCCACGGAATAAAATGAAGCTTTTACTGCATAACTGTATTATGTTTATGAAAATTGCATGCGAAATTCGATTTGCTTCCCTGATAGCAAATTCAATGGATTTGCTGTAATCTGAGATGATAGATTTTTTATTCAATTATGGGGCACTACCCCGCTTTATCTTCTCCAATTTCAATATAGCTTTTAAAGAAAACAACAATAGCTGGCTACAACGACTGCTGCCCCTCTTATATTCCGTTCATTTTAACGTAAATGACAACGTGTGGAATAAAAGATTGAAAGCCCATTCCTTTTCGTTTTAATGTGTTGCCAGATTTTCAAACAGGAAAGCTAACTATGTGTGCATTTATGGATTGATATTCCTTTTTACTTCGTGTACTTACAACTGGATTCGTTTGGTGCTATCTTATTGGTGCCTTCCGTGTTACTTCTACTTCCACTTCACGCTGCCTTCATTCTCATTGGTTTGCAGGTCAATCTTAGGCTATATAAGCCGTGTTTTTATTGGTTTGTCCGCTTCGTTTGGATGTTTTTGCATCTAGAAGCTCCCTATCGCATTGAAAGAGGGATTCCAAGCAATCCCGAAACATATGTCTGCATTTTAATGCTTATATGGGCTTTCTTAACGAATTTTTTTTTATTGCACTTTACTTAGCACAAAGTTAATTTATTATTTTAAATGATTTTCTCGTTTTTTTCAAACGAAAAGTTTTTATTTATAAACTAATTTCACTATTTTATTAATCAATTTTACAACTAGTAATAGAGTAAGGTATTTTAGGAAAAAATGTTTTCATGCAATAATGAAGTATTGTTTCGTTCTATCTTCATCCATTTATGTACAGCTTAAGAGGGCCGTGGTAGCCTAGTGGTCAGGATGTCGAGCTTCGGATCGGATGATCTTGGGTTCGATAACCGAGCCGCCATGTACACTTGGCGATACGTGCATGTAAAATCCGTGGACCCTGAAGTTTACTGTGCACCGAGGGCTGAACTTGAACGGTGCTCTATTACTTTTTTTTTTTCAATACATTCCTGACTGTATAGTATAAAACCAACTAGTATTTTACCAGTTCAAATTTAATATTAGTTAAAAATTATTTAATATTAAAATTAATAATTCGCTTGAATAAGAGTTTAGGGGACAGTTAAATATTTCAGTCAGAAAATCAACAAAATACTACTTTTTTTTTCAAAACCTTTCTAACTGTTACGTAAAACAGACAACTATCTTATCAAATCAAATATACTCCAGATTTTCATTTTCAAAAAAATTCTTGGTAAAGCATAGGTACTTTTCTTATTTCCAAAATAATTTCGCTTTTTAATTAAACTCAGTTCTTAACTAAACTTACATCTTTGCGGTACCTTTTATTGATTTTACAATGATTTCCCGTTTTTATTTTCGTTTATATCATTAAAGACGTTCAATAAAAATTACTTATTTTTAAACTATATGTTCAACGCTATAAATTCCACCATTCAACCAATCAAAAGGGTGGAAGGGATTTTTTTACATGTAGTGTACTTCCTAAATTTCTGCAATTGCAAACAAATAATTTGCTAGTAATTTATTGACCTTTCTCAACCCCGCGACATTAAAACCTCCAAGGCAAATATGATTCATTTATTACGAACGCAAGATCATAAATATAGATATGACGCTAGCCTATGTCAAAGTAATAAAATTTCTGTCTTCGTTTCTTCCTACTAGCTGTGGGTTTGCTTTCCGGCATTGCGTAAGAACAATAGAATTGTTAATTTATTTCTCTCATTTGCTTGTCGATTCTTTCACAGCGAATGGAATTTTGGTTTAAATATTGGAGAAATGATAAAGGTAGTATAGGTTTTAACAGTATTATTACTCTCAAAATGATACAGATAATTTCATCGAGTTTCTGTTGAAAATTACACACATAACATATAAACCTTGCGAAAATGTATAATAGTGATTTCAATTGAAGGGGAATTTTGAAACAAACTGCAAAAGTACTGGGAAAATTATTATATATTGATTGAATTTTTAATAAAACTTTAAACTTGGAAACAATGCAAAAACCAAAGAAGAAAAATGCGATTAATAAATAAAAAGTAAAGAAAGACGCAAAAACAAAAACAGGAAGTGAAACTGAAAGTTAAATGAAAACGGAAATAAGATTGTATTCTTGTTTGGACATAATATTTCTATGAGTACTTCTTCTCCTTCCATATTTATTGTTATCAAGAAGCACTTTTGCGCCCGAACTAAATGCGTGTCCAAACAGATCTTTTATATTTAAACTCGATCCGTTTCCAGAAAGTTCTTTTTCACTTGAACTAAATACATGTACAAAAGTCCCTTAACATTTGAAATACAGCTCGTTCCAAAAGTTTAGAAATTGGATTTTGTTTTAATGAAAGCACATGTAAATGTAATGAATATAAAAGCAATTTTCTGATTGATGATTACGATGCAAAATACATTTAAAGATAACAAAAATTACATTTCAATCTGGTGAGAAAAAATACCGTGCAAGTTCTACAAAAAGAGCCTTCTAAAATTTGAAGAAAAAACTTAAAGAAATTGGAAATTTACAGTCCTAATAATTAGTTCCGTTTTCCTTTTTATAATAATTGTTCACACGATTTTACATTGAACTAACCATACTTTACAACATTTGCACATCGAAGTTCTACGATGTTTCGCTATAGCATTCCTGAGATCTTTTGTGAACAAATATGGTTTAACTTTGCCGAAAGTTTTTCTCCCAGCACGTCCCACAAGTTTTCAATAACGTTGAAATTTGCAATCGAGAAAGGGTCTATAATATGGGACGCACAAAGTCTTGCTTACCCTTGCACTATAACTAAATGCATTATCCTGCTGAAGAATTATCAGATGGCAAAAATTCTCTCAACATGGCAACAAATGCAATTTTTGTACAAATCAGGTATTTGGTACCTTTGAGTCTTCTGTGAGACGTGTTCTTTAGCATTTTCATCTGGGAACTTTGGTAATTTCACGGTTAAATAATTTATATGTGGTAACTTGATGATAACGGACCAACTGATTCGATCCTTGCCGAAGCAACACCAACCGGGAATAAGTGCTCGCTAAATTCATGTATCCAAAATTCCTGTGTCCACCTATTTGCCATAGGCTCAGGATACTGGAGAAATTTTCCCTCTCCTTCAGTACGATACCAAAATTGCGGAAGGGGACGGGAGTTGCTGCCATCTATTGGATGAAGCGGAAGTGAACGGAAGTTGCTGCCATCTATCGGCTGCGGCGGTAGTCGATCTCCTGCTTATACGGGCCCCGTTTTCATCGGAGTAGCACACCCACTCTTCGTCGCTCCACCCTCGCTCGTCATCGAAATTTGCATAAAATGAACTTTACCACAGACTTCCGAGACACCCATTTTGAAGAACTAGCGCTGTATTTTTCTTCACCCCGATGAAATGTATTTTTTTCACATATAATGCATGTTAAAATTGTTCATTAAAAATCAATGTTATATTTATTGCATTTATATGCATTTTCATCAGAAACGTCCACTTTTCTAAATTTTGAGACTGGGCTATAAACAAGTGAGCCAGGATTAGATGGTAAGATCTTTAAGATTTGAGGATATAATCCTGATCATTAATTGACACATCAACACTGTTCTTCACCTGAGTTGCAACATGATTACCGAATGATCGCCTGAATGAACTATTCCTTTGCAGGAGGATAGGACGTGAGTCTCCAAATTTACTAGTCCCTCAACCTTGGCCCCTCAAAGTCCGTCTGAACCTTGCGGCACCTGACAAGGCCGTATAGTGGATCCTCAAATCATGTGTTAGGAAAAAGCGTTACTGGGCAGTAGCAGTCCGCTTTAAAGTGTGTTTGAAGTTTTCCAGTATGGGGGGGGGAGGGGTGGGTGAATAGTAACGGTTAAAGCAGGCGAATTGGAGGACATGAAGGAGTATGAAACTGTGCAAGGATAATTTAAATGCACATGGCACATACGGTCATTTTGGATATTTATAACTGCTATTAAACTTAACATGAAATAATTGCATATGTAAAAGAAGGACTATGAGCCAAGTTGCCACTAAGAAAGATAAATGATGTTTTTTTAAAAATCGTAGGCAGAGATCAGAATTTTTTACGCATAATTTTAAGCAAATTCGTTAATTTTGGTGAATCTAACGAAAAAGATTTATGGTTTTTGAGGTAGCGAAACATTATTATTATAATAATTTTTTTTAATATAATTAAATAGATTCAAAAACAGATTAAAATTTCGGAAACGTTTTATGGAATTACTATTAATAAGATCACAAACAATTTATCTTTTAAAATACTTCTACAACAGCAAAATTCTGCAGACACCAATTTTCCGAAGTCTGATTGTTTCAAACTAATTCAATGACACTTTTATTATTTTGCCTTTTTCGAATAGTTAAACACAAAATTTATGCGAAGAAAAAATCTTATGAAGCCTTAATTACATTTTTAAGTGCTTTCGTAATCTTTTACAAAATAGCATTTTCACTTACTTATTCAAGATGACCTTAAAAATCTTAACTAAGCTACTACTTTCTTCAAAGAGCTCTTTCAACCTTTTTAAACGATGTCATTAAAGAGATGGAAAATACTACTTTAATAGTTTCTATCTCAAACAAATTGTAAATAGGATTTTTAACTAGAGGATAAAAGTTACAAAGCATTAAACTCTCAAATATAGATCAAAGATTACAGTTCAGAATTGCACTTCCACATATTAGATTTCGTATCGTGTTTTAGAAGCTTACTAAAAAAAAGAAGTTGATAGCTTTAGATAAGATAAATTATTCTTCTCAACTTTATTCATCCATTAGTAATGATAAAAGCAATTCTCCATCTTTATGAGTATTTAGTAGTTTGATTTAGTTTTGCTTCTGAGTTTAAATTTTTTTTATAGGGCTAGAGAAAATTGTACATTTTGGCTTAAGGAATGCGTGTGCGGGTTATCATACATGAAGATGTAGCAAGGTACAAGTTCTATTGTAGTAGAGAACTAGTTAGTAGGTAGTGTACCTTGAGGCGGTCCAAGGTGCACTGAATTCCTTTCATATTTGATTATCCGGCTACATTTGATACGAAATGATTACAGTAGAGTCTCGGTTATCCGAGCCCCGTCTAACCGAGCTCTGGGTTAACCGAGGTACATTTGCCCTTGAAAAAAAAAAAAAAAAAGAAATTGGCGGCCGATGGTGTGGTGTCAGTCATCCAATTATTTTCTGGTGATATAAAGACATAGAACAACCGTTAAACAGAAAACAATATGTATATGAACTATATATATGTAGACTTCTTCAAGAGACAACTTTAACTGAAACATGTACTCTACTGATGTGTACAGATAAAATTAGATATTTGTATGTATGTAACGTCATTTTTTCATTTCATAATATGTACAGTAAATGCTTTTTTTCTTTACATCTTTAATGCTATTTTCATTCATTTCAACCCATGTTTCCCTCTCGATTTGGACAGAGTCCGTGTTATCCGAGTTTTCGATTATCCGAGGTACCCTCGGTCCACATTACCTCAGATAATCGAGGCTCTACTGCATTCAAGCAGTTCAAAATATATCACGGGTGTATGTATAATACATGTAAATATATCACGGGGGTATGCAGTTTAATTATTCAACTCTAATGAGGTAAGCCTGAAATAGTGTGTGATATAACGCAATATTAGAACTCTTTCTGAAGAGAAATGTTTTCAACATTTGAACTAAATGGTAGGGTAAACGCTGAATAGAATAAAAAAAACTGATTACGCTTAATTATGACTTTGGCAACGAAGAGTCGCCGCCAGAGGAAGAAGTGTGCAGGAGAACCGAACGGTCGCGCTAAGGCGATCTGAACTGTAATGATCCGATCTGATTTAGATTCTAAGTATCTGTAAATAGTTTTATTGTAAATATTTCAAATCTTTCTTTACAAATAAATGATGTGGAACATCAGTCGTCATATAATCTCACATTACTAAAAATACAACTTTAAAAAAAGGAGAAGAAGCAGGTTAAATTGATTTGAAAAGCAGAAATGAGGCAGCGGGGGATGTAAGTGACAAAATTGAAAATTTGGAGATAACTGGTGCAAATGATAGGGAAAGCCATTCTATATTGTGACAAGAAATGTTAGTGATAGCTCTAACAGGCGCGTCGGCTGTTAGAGACTTAGAAAAAAATTAACATTGAAGGTCCAATAAGATCTAAACTTTAAACGCCTTTTTCTCAGAATCGTTTTTTTTTTTTTTCACTTACATCCCTTTACTTCTCACCTCAAATCTACAATTTAGCAGAGGTCATAGTCTCTCTGTTTCCAGTGCCTAACTGTGACTCTTTAAACTCTGAGAGTGATATTTCCTTTTAAACACGTCTTATCCATCACATCAAAATTTTTAATGAAAAGGTTTGTTGTCGACAGGGTGGCGTAGTGGTAAGGCGCAAGCCTCGTACGCCTAAGTTCGCAGGTTCAAACCTGGCTTAAGTCGGTGTATTTTCAAGATGCAGAAAATCGTCTGCTCCCATGTCGTATGATTATGCGGCATGTAAAAGATCCCTTGAGTAGACATTTGGCTTGGATGCTCTCGACTAAGTTAAATTCCTAGTGCAATTTCGTATCAACAGAGTCCGGGTGCTCGGCCTTTCCGGTGGAGAAACCGGACGTCAAAATTATCACGCGGCGATGGTACCACACTCATTGTGGTGCCGCTGAAAGAGATGGTACCAATCTCTCGAGAACGCACTAGGTCTGCAATTGGCAGAAACCAACATCAGCCCATTAGAAATAATTTTAAAAAAAGCTTTGTAGTCAGGAAAGCATTAAGTTTTAGCGTCGCAGGAAGTGATGTTTCGAAGGATGATGATCTGTTCATCAATTATTTTTGCAACTGCTTGATACCAACGATATTTTAAATAGAAAACTTATTCTATTTCTACGTAATGTAGGACAACAAGGATATTGCTGGAAACTACAATGGTGGGAGGCATCGATAGTCATTCATTTGTATAAGTTCACATTTGCTTTTGATTTATTGACTCTCAAGTGCAATAAGATAATTTTGGTCCTTATTTTCTACAGAGTCTACTTTGGTGTGTCTGAACGTTCACCAAGGTCAAAGGAATTCGCCAACTCATCGCCAAACATCTTGAAATAAATGAACCAATGAGCTGTTTACGATTGTAATACGTTTAGTTATGATTTGGCAGTTTTAAAACTTTTCGAGCACTTCCCTTAACGTCAAGGCCTGAAAGAGGAAAAGTAGGCTTACTATTAAATTGTTATGAAACATTGTATGTGACAGCCGTATCTATATATTAAGTTGGATATAATTGATTTGATTTGTAATAATTCTTTTTTATTCGCTAGGTAAAAGTGTCAGTCATGGCTCAAGGAACATAATTCATAGTAGCTCAAAGTACACTGCTGTCGTTTACCATAAGCCACTTCAAGTAGCAACAGATCATTATTTCTCTTGTTTTTAAAATTGCTGATTTTGATTTAGAAAGCATTGGTCAGGAAAAATGTTAGTGATGAAAATTGGTTTCGCCATCAAGTTAAGCGAATATGAACTAAAGAAATTACATTTTTGTGATTGAATTTGCATATTTTCAGAAAACTACTTGTTTATTTTTTTCTTCTATAAAAATCCGACTGTTTATTTAAAAATAAATAACTATGTAATATAAAATGAAAAGATCAAGCAAATAAAAAAGAAAATAAACACTTTCTTTTGCGCAGAAACAATCTGTATGATATCAAAGATGTAAAGCATATCGTTTTCTCGTTACAAGGATTGTGTTTTCAATACGAAACTGTTTTAGGACTTGGTACGTTAAACACATATTCGGTATGCTAAACGCAGTCACAATGAGAAATCTTCATTAGGATGTTTTAACTTATATAATTCTTAATATACTACAAGTGTTCACTAAATGCTATTAATGCATTACGATAAATATTTTAAATAAGTGTTTTAATATTTATAATAAGTATTTTTGCGAGAAAAAAAAGAACAAACACACACAGCGTAATGCTTTATTAATAAATGTGTTTGTGTTTTAATAATATATTAAGCAAACACAAACACGTCTTTACTGGAAAGAGCATTTATTGCAATTTATAATGCCGTAAAACATGTTTTTGCGAATGTTGAAAAATTTGTAAATGTACAATAAACCATTTGAAACAAAACACCATTTTAAAACATATAAATGATATATTATCAGACATATATTGATAAACTAAAAGCACGCACCGATGTTTTAATTCAAATGAATTGTCTAAACCATTTAGTGGATCATTTTTATCAGACATACTAGAATTCAGACGATGATATAACAGATGACCTTCATAACTGCATTCCCTCGTGATTATAATGTAAAAATCCTATCTGTAGGTTTTCATTCCGAAAGAAAATTGCTCTATGTCACGAGATTACTTCTTCGAATTTAGTTCCAAAATCAAATTAATCGCTCTGAGATTGATCCTATTTTCACGATGTCAAGCGAGTTCTCAGAAACAATTTTCCCCACTACCATTACTATATTTTTTAATCTCTCAAAGATTATAAACCCTATAATGGATACATAGCGAGTAATGAGAGCATTTAGTCTTCAGTTAATTATGCACAACTAGCTTTTATTTCTAGAAATTAAATGTCGAGGTTTGATTTTGAACGGGCTTCGTTTTCTTATTTTAAATTTTAATGCACACTATAAATGTTTTTAATAGCTGTTGTAAACAGAAAAAAAGATCCAGTATCAAATTTTACAATTAAAAATATACTTAAGCAAAACTTATTAAATTTAATTTTACAATTAAGATATAAGTCAGAAGCGGTTCTTGCATAATATACTACAATAGCTGTTAATTTTAAACATAATATATTGAGAGTTTAATCATTTTAGTCGCTAAAATGCAAATTGTTTTATTTCTTAAGTTAAACAAGAAGTTCCGTCTAGAACTATACGAGCCTACTTTCCCGTATACACCAAATTCAAATTTATAATCTAGCTATCTCTTTCTCTCTCTTTCTTATTTATCTTTAGTTCTAATTATTGAAAATATACCTTTTTCAACGGATAATACATATTCATTCACTCACTCATTCATTCTTTCATTTATTCAGCCATGCATTTATTCATTCATTCGTTACCTCATTCAAGTGTTTATTCATTCATTTACGCATTCATGTATTTATTCACTCATTTATTTATATTTTCATTTATTCAATAATTTATTCATTCATTCTTTTCCTCATTCATTTATTCATTGATTTATTCTTTCACTCTTTCATTTATTCATTCATTCATTATTTCACTCATTGAGTCACTGAGAAATATCCTTGAAAATCCCGATCAAAAAATTTCATAGCAAAATAGGCTCGTAAGTTCTGGATAAACTTTCTATTTCTACATGTTCTACGTTATAAGAGCTTTCCGATAAAGTTTGTTCCAAGCAAATCGGTCCGTTAGATCAGGATTTATATAGGGTTGAAATTTCCCCGTAAGCTCTGTGTTAATTTTTTGAACTGTTCAAAAATGAACAAAAACTGTTCAAATCAATATTTCACGCCGAGAACTCCTTTCAATAAGCTTGCAATAGGAACTTGGCTCTTGTACCCAGAGTTTACAGAATTTGCTTCAATTTTGTCCATAGGCGCTAATGTTAAAATTTTTTGAACTGTTCAAAATTGAACAAAAAATTGTTCAAATCAAAAAGTAAAATATAGAAATGAGAGGTCCTCGCCAAGATCTTTCGAATGCAAAAAGAATTTTTTGAATCGGACAACTCGTTCAAAAGTTATTAGGGGGGACAGACCGAAAGACAGACAGACCGACAGACACACTTTTTCCCCATCTCAATACCCTACTTTCAAATTTTTTATTTTTCAATATTTACTTAATTACTTCACTTATTTTTGACTTTTCTTGATTTTTAACGATATTTTCACGATACATTAAGCCTTCTTTCAGGCTTTATTATTATTTTTTTTTTACTTTTACGGGAAAGTAGGCTAAAAATTAATAACACAAATTTTGAAAGAAAGTAAAACATATGTATCTCAGTAATAATTTTACCTGAGGTAAATCTTCATTCCACAATGACATCGAAATAGACTTTTCAATAATTTCCGCTTGTGATTAGTAAATTACCTTAGTCTTTGGTATTACTTCCGCAGCTACATTGGCAAAATCTTGTGCACTCTGAGCTACAACTACTTTTTCATTGCACCTCATAACTTGCCGACAAACTAGAGACATAGCAGAGCCACACATTCCATCAGCTATTCCTTTTCCATGTTAAGTAGCAAAATACTCCCAATGGAAATGTTTAGAGTACTGAGCAGAGAGTTTGTAATTACACCATACAGCAATTTTAAAATTCGCTTGGTGGTCCATCGCTTTATATAATATCCACTTCAGGTTGAACCAAATCTTTTGTTTCCTCTAACTTCTCATACAAGTAGAGTAGGAGGCATTATATAGTATCTTTGCCCTTATTAGGTGCATCTGCACATATTAAATATGTTTAACAATAACCATCATGGATGACGGTTAGTGAACTGCTGCTGTGAACAGTGTAACACTTGCTCTGCTCCACATGTTATCATAAATTGCGCAAAACTTTAAATTGGGACTGTAATATCTTTACTAATGCGTAAACAATGTTCAGTGGGGTGATGGTGTTGCCATTTTTGAAAATATTAGTAAATGTTGCCAATAATGTGTAGCTTTATTATATTTTATAACTATTTTTCAGAGTTATCTGCTTTAAATAAAATAATGTCATGTTACTATGCTCACAAAGTTAAAAGCCACACACACGTCTCAATAAGACGTGTATGACAGTTTAAAACTTGATTTTAGGGTATAAAACATCTAACAAAATTGAAAGAAGTGATGGATTTAGTTACCTTGATGTATATTAATTTATAAACTAAATTTTGAACAATACTAATATGCCTCAATGTTTTGCATAAGCCATTTTAAATGAATGCGGCGTATGTGACCATCAAAAAGTGATTTTCCTATACCACAGTTAAAAGTATTTAAGACACTTTTATTAATTATACACCATGTGTTTTACTTTTGAAACATTCAATAATATTATTTTTTAACTCCAGTTTTTCCCATTTCATAGATTTATCATCATAACGTGAACAAAATTACGGCTGTACAAATCACATCTAAAATCGTTTAAAAACTAATGTTAAAAATAGTAAATTTTAGGGCATTAGATAAATATTTTGATCCTAATCTTTGATCCTAATCTTTGATCCTAATCTTGAATTTGAAAAATTCAACTTTTTTGAGATTAGAATAAAGCAGCGTTTCCCAACCGGTGGTTCGCGAAAATAATATCGCAATGGCGGAACTTTTAATTGCTGACGTCAAAGAAAAAATGGAGTAATAAATTTACATACGTATTAGGATGGAGTGTAAAAATTATTTCTTTAAATAAATTGTTTTCCCGATGATGCGTAAAAGTTGTGGGTTGACATAGGAAGCATACGAACAAAATTTGAAATGTACTTACTTTTACACTCTCAGAAATAGAATCGTCACTTTTGAGGACTTTTCAATCGTCAAGATAATTTCGTCATTTATAACGATACTTTCCTCACGCGATCACGTGACTTAAAAATGAATCCACACAAATTTCGGCAATCTGACGAAAGGTTTACTTGGAGCATGTTTCACAAAGCCATTTTGTCAAATACGACGAACGTTTCGTGAGATTTGGGCATTCGTTTCTGAGAGTGTAGTGCTACATAATATCGAAAATTTGAACCGCAAAGGGGTGCCGAATGTTATTCATTGATTTATTTTAAAATTTGAGCGTATGTTTATCTTTATGTTTCCCCGTTAGCGCGAAGAAAAAGTCGGAAATATAAAATTTTTCATTACTGCTGCTATTTTTTTTATATACAGACCTCAAAGTGAAAACGGAAGATATTTATTCATTAATTTTAAATTTTGTACTCACATTTATCAAACTTTATTTCCAACTTTTCAGAACTGTGCATATTTCAATCCGAAAGGGGAACCGAGCGATATTCATTGCTTGATTTAAAAATTTGTAGGTTTATTTCTCATACCTTTCCATAACTTTTTCGCATTATCGGGAAAACAGTTTTTAACTATATTTTTCGTGAATACATATTTTTACTGCCCTATTAATTAGTCAAAAAGAACAAATAATAAAAAAGTAATTTAAAATAAGTAATTTTAGTACTTATTTAAATTTAAGATGTTTTGCAAATATATATATTTATTTCTTGTTATGAACTATTGTGTAACATGGAAAATAAATGTAATAACAAATTTTGTAATTTTGTTACACCTTACTGCAGAAGGGGGTTCGCCATTTTCTTTCGGATCTTGGAAGGGGTTCGCAAAGAAAAAAAGGTTGGGAATCACTGGAATAAAGCATTATTTCTTTGAATTTGTGACTTTGAAATTTTAGCTACTTGGTATAGGAAATCATGCAAAGCGCCTAAAGCGAAATATAACAAACACTAACTTTTCATTGTGCAGTAAAACAATAGATTAAAAACACACTAGTCGACTTTTAATCGTAAAACTACTGAGAAAAAAGTACTTTAGACTGTACATAAAATATAACAAACACGAACTTTTCTTCGTACGAGAAAACTATAAATTGAAAGTTCAGTACTCGATTTTTAATTAAAATATTACTTCAAAATATATATGTAATTAGTTTTGGACGAATTTCAAGAACTTTTTAACAATACTTTCCCACATTATGCGCATAAAACTTTTCTAAAAACTTATGAGAAAAATATAGATGAATGCATACAAGTTTTCTAAAAACGTGTCGGTAAAATACAGATGAATGCATACAATTTTCCAAAAACGTGTCAGTAAAAGATAGATGAACGTATACTACTTTTCTAAAAACGTGTCAGTAAAATATAGATGAACGCATACAATTTTTCCGAAAACATGTCAACGCATAAATTATCATTGTCTATGCGTACGCGAAGTATACCAAACACTAAGAAAGTCATTTTGAAGGGGTAAAAAAACAATAAATTAAACTCACGACAGTCGAATTTCAGAAACTTTTTCTCTAATGCAATGGAAGTCTTCTTAGTTATTTATTACCATCTTAGAACTTCACGAATCGTCTTAAATCCTGTCGGAGAAGAGATAAAAGAGAGATAGTGTCTTGAATTCAAAAGACGGAAGAAGCTACTTTATCTTTCTGCTGGCAGTAGAAGGCAACGCCATTTTTTTTTAAATTAAAATATCCGGAAGAAAGCTAAGTGACTTGGACGTTTTCTAATTAAAATGTCATCTGCTTGTCACTTAATGCTCTATTAAGGAACTGTTATTATTTTCGTGATCCAAAGAATGCCTTCTAAACTTTATCATACTATTATTCTGAAGAAAATAAAAACAGATTTTTCAGTTTCGTGCAATGGCTGTTTAATTCATTTATACAAGTAGATTCCAAGATTAAACTGCATGACTTTGCTATATACATTATCAATAAAACAGCGAGGTATTTTTCTAATTTTAATTTGTTCATATGTTTTATTCATTTCAACAGTACTTTATGCAGTTACATTTGTATTCATTTATTTATTTTATATCTCCATTTTCCATACAATATCAATTTTAAATAAAACGCAATTTAAATTGCTCGCTACTATCTGTCTTCTCACATTTTCATTTATAATTTGGAACCTAAAACTACATATTTGTCATAAGAGACATTTCTTGAATTGCCGCTATTACAGCCTCGTTTATCCGGGGTAACTGGGACTAACGGGTAATTCAGATAATCGATAATCCGGATAATCGGGGTAATATGGGCAATAAGAAAAATAAATCCGTAAATAAGCTGGCTCACCGTTTAATGCGATAAAAAAACAGCAAGACACATAGAAAAAATAAACCAATTTTCAAAAAAAAAAAAAAAAATTGTCGTTTTTAACCGACTTTCCAAAGGAGGGAGGTTAAGCATTCATACTGTATGTATGTCGTTTTTTTTTAGCCTACTTTCCCGTAAAAGTAAAAAAAAAATAATAATAGAACATGAAAGAAGGCTTAATGTATCGTAAAAATATCGTTAAAAATAAAGAAATGTCAAAAAAAGTGAAGTAATTAAATAAAGATTGAAAAATAAAAATTTGAAAGTAGGGTATTGAGATGGGGAAAATGTGCGTCTGTCGGTCTGTCGGTCTGTCCCCCCCCCCCTAATAACTTTTGAACGAATTGTCCGATTCGAAAAATTCTTTTTGCATTCGAAAGATCTCGGCGAGGACATCTCATTTTCATACTCATTTCATATGATTTGAACAATTTTTCGTTCAATTTTGAACAGTTCAAAAAAATTTAACATTAGCGCTTATGGGCGATAATGAAGCAAATGATGTAAACTCTGGGTACAAGATCCAAGTTCCAAAGAACAAGCTTGCTGGAGGAACCTCTTGGCGTGAAATATTAATTTGAACAGTTCAAAAAATTAACATAGCGCTTACGGCGAAATTTCAATCCTATATAAATCTTGATCTAACGAACGGATTTGCTTGAAATAAACTTTATTGGAAAGCTCTTATAACGTAGAACATGGACAAATAGAAAGTTCATCCAGAACTAACGAGCCTATTTTCCTATGAAATGTTTTTATCGGGATTTTTAAGGATATTTGTTAATGAGTGAAATAATGAATGAATGAATAAATGAAGAGTGAAAGAATGAATCAATGAATAAATGAATGAGGAAAAGAATGAAAGAATGAATAAATGAGTGACTAAATTAAGAAATAAATAAATGAGTGAATAAATAGATGAATGAGTAAACGACTGAATGAATAAATGAATGGCTGAATAAATGAAAGAATGAATGAGTGAATGAATGAATGTGTATTATCCGTTGAAAAAGGTATATTTGAAATACTTTAGAACTAAAGCTAAATGAGAAAGAAAGAGAAAGAGATAGCTAGATTATAAATTTGTATCTGGTGTATACGGGAAAGTAGGCTCGTATAACTCTAGACGGAACTTCTTGTTTTTGTTTGTTTGTCCACTCATAACTTCGCACTGGATGAACCGATTTTCATGATTTTTTTTAATCGATCGAGGGTATTTTCCCATAGGTCCTGTACCTTCTTTTGACCATATTCGATAAATAGAACCAAAGTAATGGGCAGAACTGTAGTATGTTTTTTGTTTTTTCATCCATAACTTTTGACTAAATGAATCGATTTTGACGATTTTTTCTTTAATCGATAGAGGATCGTCTAACTCAAATATCGTACATCATTCAGACTACATTTGGTTTGTAGAAAAAACGTTGAGGGTGAAAAATAAGTATTTTTTTATTTTAATTGGAAAGGCTTTGCTTGATTTTTCTTTGTTGAAAAAACTATTAATAAATATAAAAGTCATTGTTTAAAAAGTGTTTGTTGCCATTGTGCTATAATATTAAAAGCAATTACAGCAACAGTTTGACTGAAGTCTTCTCTGAGGCAAAAATTAAATCCAATCAGTTTTTTTTGCTAAAATCGACTTCAAAACGGAATTTTTCATACAAATGATTAGTTTTTAGTGCCATTTATTCAAAGAAGGTTTGCCCTTTGATATGGATTTTTTTTTAAATAGAGTATTTATATAGAAAATGTATTTACACTAAAACGAATAAAATAAAATAATTTTTATAAAAAAATAGAACCGACTTCAAATTATAAATTGCGCTAAAAAGTGAAAAACAAATTAATTTTTAAACAACATCGATGTGACTTTTAAACATAGTTTCAGAAGTCGGTGCAAAATTATGAGTCTAATTACCATTATACCATTTGCTACTTCATATTGGAACTGTTGCTAATTCTGCGAAAATACATATATTTGTAATTGGATTCATGACTACAAAAGATTTCATCTATCCTAATTTTGCACCGACTTCTAAAACTAGGTTTAAAAGTCCCATCGATGTTGTTTAAAAAAATAATTTATTTTTCCCCGTTTTAGCGCAATTTATCATTTTTATTGGCCAATTTTATATTATTTGTTCATTACAGCAAATTTTAGTGTTTTTATAAGAAAAAGCTCTTAAAATATGATTCAACAAAATTGATACTTAATATTTTAATTGAAAAATCGTAGGCGAATCTCTCTCTCTCTCATCATCTGCCTTCAACCATAAATTTTAAAAAGTCTACAAATTTTTGACGAGAGCCAAACAAAAGAGGTTGCAATGTAAATCAATTAACAGCAGAAACTCTTTTTTATCCTTCGTTTCATGCAGCTGTTTTCTAGCCCATTTATCAACACTAAGCTCGAAAGTCATAATTGAAGCTCACAAAGCAATAATTAATAAGTAACTTGTTGGAGCCTTTATTTATTTGTTCATGACTTTATTTATTTTTGGAATTTTTGCTTGCAGAACGCAGATTTAATATGCAACGGACGTAGCGAAAGAAATGCAACGAAAGTTGCGCTAGTGACGTTTGAGATGAATTTCGGTATTAGTATAAGGGAACACGAGTTGTGTTATTCTCTTATGGCAATTATGAGAACTCGCTCTGCATGTGTTTAGGAAAAACAAAATCTCGTTCGATTCTCCATTGTACGCATTTGTTTAATATATATTTTTTCAAATGCAAAACTACTCGTTGAGTTTGTAATAAAAAATAATTTCACGTTAAGAAAGCGCAAATTAGCAATAGCACAGGGAGCTTCTAGATGCAAAACATCCAAATTATTTTTGAATGTTTTGCATCTAGAAGCTACCAGTCGCATTGAAAAAGGGATTTCAAGCAATCTCGAAACATATGTCTGCATTTTATTGCTAATTTGTGCTTTCTTAATGTGATATAATTTTTTTTACAGCTTACTTAACACAAAGTTAATTTATTATCTTTATTCTATGAGATGTTTTCCAGATGAAAGGATTTTAATTGCACAACCAGAATTAGCTTAATTTGCTTCTAAATAGATAAGTTTAAAACAATATTCTCTACAATGTAAAAACTTTCCGTGTAGTTGCCCATTTTTGTTGTTACTGGACACGATTTTTATAGTTCATTCGGTGTGCCGTTAAAAATTATTAATTTTTGATGTACTTTAATTTTTTTATGTAGTTGGTTAAAAAAATATAGACATTATAACACTTATTAGCACATGAAATTTCTTAACTCGGTTGCATACTGACATGTCATTTCAATTGCTCATTTCTATGAAAATAGGATAAATGAACAGTCGTAATGGATTTTTGATGCGTAGACGAGTTAAAGAACATCATATGCTAAAAAAAACATTCTGCTGTCTGTATATTTTTACACATACACTTAAAAGTTTTTAAAATACATCAAAAAATAAATACAGTAATATTGAACCTTACACACAATGAACATCAAAAATGGTGTTCAGAAACACCAAAAACTTTTGCAGCGTATACGCTGCCTCTTTATGAAATTAAGCACTTCTTTCTTGCCTTGTTGTATAGCTCGCGCACAGTTTCAGCTGCAAGCTAACACTGCACTTTCATTGGGCCTAAAAAAAAAAAAAAACACCCAAGTTAAATAATCACACAAAAAAGAACTTAAGAATCATAACAACAAATGCGTGCATCCATTTTCAAGTTTCATGACAATAAAAAACTCTATGCAATTTTCGACAAAATCTGCTTTTTTTCCCCTACTTCTACTAAATGCCAAAACTTCGATAAATATTCGATTTGAAATTCTCGTATATCTGTCTTTCCATTTCTTCTTCTTTTTAAAATTTAGTTTTTATCACCATCATGTCAATTATGACGTCTTCATTTATTCTTCCTCCCCCTAACTTCCTCTTTTTTTCTTCTAGTTTATTTATGCTGTTAAACATCTCGTAGCTCTCAATATACATTTTAAAAATATTTCTGATTGTCTACCTTCGTATGCGCAACATTTGTACTATTTATACTTTGGAACACTCCGGAACTTTGTCAGTTCAATCTGACTGCTGTCAGTTTAAAAGGTTTATTTATTTACTAATTTATTTAAATTTTTTAATAATGTAATAGTGGCTTATGCACCTCAAAACTTTGTAATTGTGAATATATTTCCGATAAAAGCAACGCAATATATAAGGTTCATCTAAGTGATACACTTCCCTCAAAATAAAAAAAACCTTCTTTTCTTTTGGCTGTTAATAAATTAACAATGAAATTATGTGTCTGTATCTTGTAAAGTCATGAATCAACTTGACATTGTTTTTATTGCTCTCATACAAAACAAACCATTCTTTCGTTTTATTCTTCTGCTCTGTCTACTGGTGATTTATGTATTAATACCTCGTCAGTATCATTGTATTGAACAGAAAAGCCAATTTATATTGTTCTTAAATATTTGGCTTAGTACACAGTTGTTTATTTCATTCATATAATTAATGAAAGCGTTGCAGCGTTTAGTGCTTTCATGATACACGCGTTGCAATTATGTAATGTTTTCCTCTAAGTATCGATATTTTTCTCAGATAACTACAACGCAATTGTCAGTGCATCAGAAATAATATTCTACTCTGTGTATAAAACAATCACCATGTCATGCCATTAATGTAAGGAGCCTTTCTCGCTTTTCTCTCGCTATATATATATATATATATATATGTGTATGTATATATAACTGGAGAATGTATTTCGTTCTAGAGAGAATTATGCTTCAAATAGTTAAAAACAGAGAAGAGATGATGTATAGATCACTTTTCATACAGTGTCAACATCAGAAGCCTTTAAAAAATGTGTTTAGTAAAATAATCGAACATCTAATCACATTTTATCAAATTTATCTGAACACACTCGTAATAATTACTGTAATTTCGATTCCAATTCAGAGCATGCAGTCACCATAAAGCTTTAATCCTTCCACCAATCAGAAACCACAGACGTCAATTAGAGGCGGAGAAAGCACTCAATGAAACAAGTCCATCGTATAATGAACCCTCCTCTTTAAGATCAGCAATTAGGACGACAAGACACTTTCAAGGTTACAGGTTAAGAGACCAACCTAAGAAACCAGCAGCAGGTCTTCGATCTTTAAACCGGTCTGCCCTGAAGAATAAGTCAGTGATGGCAACTTGCCCAGGGCAAATTTCCCATGAGTTTCAATCTTTAATTTTTGTCCTTGAAAATGGCAACTTGATGTCAGACGTGTTTAGAATTATACAGTAATTATACCTATTAAACATAGATGGTGAGGGTGATTTTTCAATGAACTATTGTTTTCGGGGATATACTAAATGGCTTCTCTGAAACTAGATGTGGTACAAATGCTGATTCAGATGTATGCACGACTTATACATATGTCATTCGACTCTTTGAATGTTTGGTGTTAGTAAGAAATGAATAGTTGAATAGTTCATTAGTAGTTGAGATAAGGCTGAGAAATTTATGAAAGTTGTTGCTGGTTGCTATTTCAACATAGCCAACGTATGAATAGGATCGTGTCAGTAAGAAAATGGGTGCTATGGCTACGGATTCAAATATCATAGGCACCATCAGTCTGGAGTATAATACCGTCCTGGAGGACACAAGAGGGACTATCCCGGATATATATCTCAATTTCTCAAAGAAAAAGGAAACTTTAGAATTAAAACAGGAGACTTATTAGGAAGCTCGTGGCGCTCTGGACAGTTGTTTCATCAACAGCTACCATTCATGGAAAATAAAAGCAGAACATACATCACAAGGATTTGAACCTGAGAACTTTCCCATAAAGAACTGCTTCTGTACTAGTCTTCGTGTACAAAACAATTACAATCCTTATTAACTCATAATATTTTCAATGAAAATTTTGGAAAACTATCTATTATTTTAGTGGAAACTGTTACCAATATGGATGAATTATTTAGATGAAGACTAAGTTCCAATGCAATAAAATCGAATGATAGTAAAATTTCCGTGCAGTGTGTACTAAAATGTTCCCCCCTTTTTTAAACGAATGATAATCAATTTTAAATTGCATTTTTTAAAATGCTTGACCCAATACCATTAAGCTTTCTAAATCAGACTCTAATGCAAAATTTATGGATTACAATGTAGGGAAACATGTAAAGAAATGGGAGGAATTATTATTATAACTATTTTATTAAATAATGTGTGTTAAACATACTTCCTTGTTTGACAGATTAAGCTTAAAAAATACACACACATCCTCATGATTTTTCAAAGACACATTTAAAAAATAATAAAAGTAAAAATTATCTAAGGAAATAAAAATATAATGGTGAAAAGTTTCTTTATTCGCTCAAAAAAAAATAACAATTTGAATCTTATTCATATTGGTCAAGTAAGTAGGGATAATATACTAATGTAAAATTTTTAAATTCTATTATAAATTAAAATTTTATAATTATTTTTGGGATATTTTGTTTTAAACAAACAATTTATTTTGATGGCTTCATTTTTTGAAGGAGAGTTAATTAACATGGAACAAAATATTTTATTTATAGTCATTTTTTAGATAATTCGTTCTAATGAGACGCTAGAAATATTACGCTACTTTTTAATGAATGCTAGTAAAATATTTTTACGCCAAATGCCAATTTTTAAAGAACGATTTTTTATTACCGATGACGCATTATAGAGTGGAATTTACTTGATAAAAAAAAACATTGATATTCCAGAATATTAACGTGAAACTTTCAGTTTTGACGATTTAATTAATAAGTTTCTTATACATAGGATAAACACTTTAAATACAAATGCTTTTCAAATGTTAAATTGTCCGTTCCAATGCGACTTTACATTATGATAATTTTACCAACTCCCAACTAGTACATATATTTCTGTCAACACAATTAATTAAGAAGCCGAAGAAGTTTCAACTAAATTTTTTGGTTTATGTGGTCCACCCACTCACATTCGCAAATGTGACATTTTTTTATATTTCTATGTATCTTTTTTTTGGCATTTTTTACTTTTTATTTTTCTTAGTTTGTCTTTTTTGCCCTGAATTATTACAACTCAAAGGAAAGACAAATTTTGGTTTTTTCCCCCCCTTTCATTGTTTAATAGCTGGAAGGCAAGATCGTAGATTAGAAGTAGTTGCAGAATTTACTTTAGTGATTATTCGCACAAAGAACTCGAAGAGTTTCTTTTTACGGATTTTTTTGAATAAGATAACACAAGCCGTCAGTTCTTACAGAGTTTTTTTTTTTTTTCACATAAACCACGAGTTTCATAATTTCTTACGTTATATTTCGAAAAGTTTGCAGTGAATAGCAAGGAGTCATTTTAAATTGTTAATTGTGTCAACGGATAAATTGTAGTAGACAATCCGAGGCCATAATACTTCAATTTATTAGTATCGTAAACATTTCTTATAATTAAACGATTGGTTTGAATGTTAGAATCCTCACACACGAAGTAATTTTTTTATGTAATAACTTTTATGTTGTATTCGAATCAAATTAATTGTATCATTAAATCATTGGTTCGATTCTTAGAAGCCTCACACACGAAGTAATGATTTTTTATTCAATAACTTTAATGTTGTGTTCGAATCAAATAAATTGTATGTTTTTTCATTATTGTTATTATTATTTTTTTAATTTCAAAGTATTACTTTGATTTAACGGTGATGATGCATTTTAATACTAACCGGATTGAACTAGTGCATATTTGATAGTTATTACATAACAATTTTGTATGCATGTATAAAAAGTGAAACTTATACAAATTAATAAATAGAAAAGCAATTGTAATGACTTTATTGTTTCACAAAATTTATTTAAAAGTATTTAAACTGAGTTTCTGAAAGCAAGAGGGTGATTTTAAATTAAAGCATACTCATTGAATTTTGGCAATGCAATCTTCACCAAAAAGAATATCAGTTATAATACTATATAGCTTCGAATTATTTGAAATTTTATTCAGTTCTATCCTTTGCTTTCAGCAGGCTCAAGCTTCAAAATTACTCTAAAATTATATGGAATTAAAAAAATAGTCTTCGATATTGAAAGTCAAATATGCATATTTAGGCCCTTATTTACGTAATGTATTCGCAAAGAACTTTTCTTCGCTAGTGTGTCTATCACAATTTAATTTCTTCAATTTCGTTAATCCTTTCATCCCGAGCCGCTCGGCAGATGGCGTTAGTTGTCTCTTGACCAAATGCTAAGATGCCTGAGGAGAAAAAGGTTGCAAAACACATCTCTCTCTCTGTCTCTCCTTTATAAATAAAACATCTCCGACGAATTTATTGTCAAATCTTCGCTAGCTAGTTCTAAAAACACTTCAAAAGCCTATGATTGCAGTTAAATGTAATAATTGTTTTCTAAGAAACCTTTATGGGGAAAGTAAAGTGTCAAGGATTGATTTATTACTTCCGGTTAAAGCGACTTACGTTTTCTATTTTGCTTAAGGCTTTTTGTTTCTCCAATCATTTGTCGAAGTATCATTATACTGATTTATAAGTAGTATTAATTGTTTATATGCTTCCTGCTTTTTATTATTTTTCTCTGTAAGGCGCATTAAATTATTCTGATAATGGAAGCTTGAAATGCAAGATATTTTTTTGTTCTTCGTAGTTCCAGTGTGCATAGTTAAGATAAAAACGATAATAAAGCGTTGACATAATATCACTAAACGCTGTTATGTAAAATTAGAAACTAGCAATAAATTAAGAAACTTTTATTTTTGAAGATGTGAATGGTAAATTGCCAAAACAACAAATCAGACCGGTTGCAGAGCTGCATTTGAAAAAAAAAAGAAAAAAGGAACAAATAAATTACTGAATTTAGTATTTCATATTAATGTAGTAAATTTATGTTCTAAATATTCTGTTAAAAATATTGCCCCTTCAACTCTTTTTGTATTTTTTATTATTATTCATGCTTACACATGTTTATAGTTGAACCCGGTTATTGCTAGCCCGGATTTAGCGAGCATCCACGCTTCAGGAAGGGAATTGGAACGAGTGAATAGTTTTATGTGAAAATCCCTTTATAAAAACCGGTTATATAACAAGCATTACGATTATTTACTGAGCATTTTTCTCATGACAAGTTCTTCAAATTTTGTCTTTGTAAAAAAGTACCCGAAAAAGGATGTTCGAAACCCTTTAGAAGATGATTATAATTTGACAAAATCCAAAAACTTTCTGCATAAACTTTCTGGTCTTAAAAGAAGCTTTTCATACCTAAATAGAACTCTAACCAATCACCCTGTTTTCTAAAATATTATCCCTGTGGAAGAATAATTGAGGAGCAAACAGTCAAACCGTGTTTTCTCAAAAAAATAAATAAATAAATAAAATAAATAAATAAAGTTACTAGTTTTTCTTTGAACTCCTCATTAACTAGAACAAAAGTATGTTGTTATGTGTAACCAACGCAAGTTTAAAACTTGTTTTGGTTACAAATAACAACATACTTTTGTACCAGTTAATGAGGAGTCAAAGAAAAACCAGTAACTTTATTTTGTTCTTGGAGAAAACACGGTTTGACTGTTTGCTCCTTAATTTACAAAATTGACTTTCCTAAATGTACGTCCATGTTCGTTTTTTAATACCGTACGATAATTATTTTGTACTGGAATATTCCTAATTTAAGTTATATTTATGCGTTCGATGCAGAGGATCACAATTAATTTTGCTGCAAGAAATTTTAACTTCGTTTCATGTATTGAAAGCTACTTTCAGTAAAAAGTAAACAACGGAGCATCTTTCATCTTTCCGGTTCATATCCACCCGAAGGATGAATCTTGAAACACTTTCTTTATCTTCTCCGAATTTTGTAAGATGTTCTGCTGAAAGACGCATCTCAAATCTATGAAATAAATTAATTAATGTCACTGTATATCACATTTGATTAATTTTGCAAAAGTGAACTGATTATATTAAAGTCACGAGAGACACGAAAAATCTGAAACAGAAAATTGACTCTTAAGGATTGACAGCTCTTTCGCTTCCTTTTAATTTAATGGCTCGAATTCAATTTTCATTAACTGCAGGAAATGTCAATTCTAACCTCCTCCTGGTACCATAAGACTCTTGAGTATGCTGTTCCAGTTGATTTAAATTACCTTTTAAGTTCTTCTCGGGGGCTTTATTTCATGCACAGATGCCACTGGACTGACAAGGACTGAGTTTTAATTCGACTTTGTTGTCAGGGAGCGAAGCGAAGTTGCAATTCGAGCACCTAAGCAAACAAAAATAGGCGGCAAAAGTTTAAGGTATATTTGCAACAGCATTTACCTAGTTTGCTCACCAGGTGGCACGATTTATTTATTTATTGTTATTATTATTTACTTTTTTTTCATTAATATATTATTTGCACACTACATGAGTGATATATTTCAGGAATAATGTTCGTTCATTTGTGGTAGCTTTTTTCAAAACAGATGTATTTTGGAAGAATGCTTTGGTGAGTATTTAGACTTTCAAAATATGCTATGTTGTAAGAAACGTTGCATAAAACAAATATGGCATTTACTTATTTTGTCATCATACTGTGACTACCAATTCATTTAAATATTTTTTTTCTACGTCATACTTTGGAGGCTTCCAACAACAAATTTGCTTTTGAGTCGTACTAATTAAGAAATGTTACATAAATCGATTAAATTTAAGTTAATTCAAAGTATGATTGATTGAGATTATACAATAAGACTAGGCACTTCAGATGCAAAATTTATAAGGTGTTACATATATCGATTCAATTTCAGTTGTTCTACCTCTTAAGGCTTAAAGTAAAAGACCACCTAGTAGAACAACTTTGAAGTTTTGTACAACATTGAATTTTTGAACACTTGGCATTACAATTAAAAATGCTTTATTTAATAAAGATGAGGTTTTCTATACGACACCACACACATACACACACATATTTGGACCAATTGCGACCGATAAATCGCACTCATCAGGCTAAGAAACGATGATGTATACAGATTCTCGATCTCACAAATTCGATTTCCCAAATATTACATGAAAATTCTTTCTTTCTAATGGGGCTGCGTATGGTCACTAACCTTTGCAGACCTAGTGCGTACCCCGGTAATCGGCATCCATTTTTTCAATTAGCACCACTGTCGGTGGATGCCATTGCCAATGAGAATTTGGACGCTCAGTATCCCCTAGACGGTGGCACCTGAGCTCTCATTTCATGCGAATTGCTAGGTATTTAATTTAGAGTACCGAGATATTTTAACCGTATTTTTAACCGAGAGTATCCAAGCCAAACGGATACTCAAGGGATATTTGATCTTTAACATACCGCACAATCATGCGACATGGACACAGACGATGTTCTGCACCTTGAAAATCCACCGACTTGGGCCAGGTTCGAACCTGCGACCTTGGGCATACGAGACCTGCGTCTTACCACTACACCACCCCTTCTACTACATGAAAATTCTAACATGGGCTAATTTTGTAACGAAATCTTTCTAGAACAAAAAAATGTTAACTACATACATATAATGTTTAACATTCCAAACAGCATTTTCACTTAAAGAAATATATATCGCGTTTGTATATGCGCACTTCTAAGCAGCAGTTATGGAATTTTACTGACGTATACATTAAAGAAATTACAATTTTGTCATTACAATCAAAAGTTCTCCTCTTGAATACGAAGATTTACTTATATAAATTGTTCCAAGAAATGATGAAGAAAATCTTTTTGCGCTGATTAAAATGAGATTTCAGCGCCGATAAAAAAACAAACAGAAAAAAAGACAAATGCAAATTACGTATATGGTGAATTAGTCGATGAATCCTTCTATTCCTGCGTAGAAAATGTGAAGCAAATGACACAGCAATAATGACATCACTACTAGTATTTAAAAATAATTTGACAAAGCTAAAAATATCTCGCTTGGAAAAGAATTCTATAACTTTACGCAAGAAAAAAAAAACTATGGTATTATACAAGAAAATGATTCACCAACGAAGTTCCTTTGAAGCTTAATATTTAGATCTTTTCGGTTAATCTCGCTTTAATCTACCCACAGTCCAACCATTTTTCATTTTTGAAAAAGGGTGAATTAACTGCCACTTTCGTAATCTAGCATTTAACCCCCTCACATCGCTTTATCTAATTGGCCAAAATCTGATTAACCCCGCTGAGCGTTAGTCACCAGTAAAAGAAACGCAACATCGTTCACATCAATTGCCGCATTAGAAAGTTCTTGGATGCGGTTGCGTACATCAAATTCACCGCATATATTGATTGCCGTCGGTTTTTCGCTGCTACCCCCCTCCCAAACACTTCATAAAAATTTGAAGTCTTCTTTTTTTAGTTACAAAATAGTATAAATATCGTGGAATTAACTACTGTTGAATATTTGTATAAATATTGTTGACTTGTTTGTATGAATATTGTTGAATTGTTGGTATAAATATGGTTGAATGGTTTGTATTAATATTGTTGAATGAAATATGTTAAATTTTGTTTGTATAAATATTGTTGAATGGAATAGTGTTGAATTGTTTGTATAAATATTGTTGAATTAAATAGTGTTGAATTGCTTGTATAAATATTGTTGACTGAAATAGTGTTGAATTTGTTTGTATAAATATAGCTAAATAGTGTTGAATTGTTTGTATAAATATAGCTAAATAGTGTTGAATTGTTTGTATAAATATAGCAAAATAGTGTTGAATAAAGTTGGTATAAATATTATTAAATAAATATTACTGAATTATTTTACAGTGATGTGATGTTTGGCAGCATTGAAAAGTTGATTTAAATACGTGATAATGATGATAGAATTCTAATCATACAATGTTCGACTTCTGATTTAGAACGGCACTAAATTACTTCAGATGAGATGTAAAAACAAGCTTGAGAACAAGTTCTTAAGAACTAATATCAACGTTAAACTACTTTAGATTGGCAGAATTGTAAAAGTTTATCAGTATCATTTGTCTTAGTTTATGAATTGTACTTGTAATTTCATAATACAAAAATATTTGGAATTTACCACTGTTGTTATTTAAAAGTGAAACCATACATATGTACCGAATTAACAGTAAGATTTTTTACGTAAGTGTTGTGTGCAATAGGTTTAGTGCAGGGTATATACGTAATAGCCTATCGAATTTTGTTCATACGATGATTTTGCAGTAATAATGATAAAAAATACAAAGGGTTTGATCTTTTACCAAAATAAATAAATCTCGAAATTTAATAATATTTAAATGTATTTAATGAAGTGGTCAATAGATTTAGCTCATGCGGAAGATGTTCTGAAATTTCAGTGAAATACTTGGAGGAAAAAGATGAATAGAGAGAGCGTTCGGAGCAACACACATTTTTTATTTCATTGGCAGATAAGTAACTGAATTTGGCTGATAACTTTCTTAATGTGTTTAGATTATCATACTGTTAACTAATAATATGACGAAACAAGAGATCACATAATAAAGCTCATGAGACCTGTATTCACTTAAATTGTTTTATTATTTTTCACTTGAATATGCACCCCACGCAAAATCATATAGTTTGAGGAAGAAAAATGTTTTGTAAAAACATGTTCTTCCTGCGATTTTTCTCTATAGTAAATTATGTAAAATTTTCCTCTAATTTTATAGAAGTGGAAGAAGGAACTTTAAAATGATACATTAAAATGAAATGAGAACAATTTTATTTTTTAAATTTAATGAATGTAAGAAAGAAATGTCTCAAAAATAAATAAAATCTTTCTTAAAGTTACAATTGTATCAAAGAAATGATACAATGAATGAAGTTAAAAAAAAAAATATCGCAAATTCAAGTCGCTTTTTGGCAAACATGATTTAGAACATTTGGGCATTGCTGATTTAACAGCCGACTTTGATAATGGTTTTACCTGACTTTTTAAGGTGCATTTTTTTTAAATATGAGCTTTAATTACTTTCCGTACTATAATTATTTAAAAATACAGTACTGTTCGTTTTATTTTTCTATTTGGGTTAATTCGTTTACTTCGGATTTCATTTTTGCACTTAGTATGAGCATGTACTAGTAAAGGTTTTTTGGAAAAAAAATGTATTCTTTTCTGTCAAGAAGTATTTTTCTTTGCAGAAAAATACTTGTTTTTCTGGTGATGCAACATTTTTCTGCCAATTTTTCCTTCCCTGTCTTTCTTTTCTATAAAAATCAAATATAAATTTTAAAACATCCGTTTTTGCATATGAATTTAGTTCCTATCTCATATATGTTTTAAATTATGACCATATACATTTCATGCATATATCTATATTTATGCTGATTGGTTCATCTGCCATTTATTTGACATTTTAAACTTTTATTTTATTACTACTTAGAGAAATCAGATTTTGAGCAATGCACTGAATATTATGCCAAATCAAATACAGAACTACTTTCTGTTATTCCAAACATTCTATACAAGATCAAATTGAAACGGACTGTCTGCCTACTGCTGAATCTTATCACTCAAGCTTATCTTTACTGCTTGCTGACCACTACATGTATTTGCTTAAAAAAAGCACACGCACATACACAGACACACAAAAATCCCTAGCTTAAATGATTGAAAATAAAATCAATAACCCATCTACAATTCAGGATCGAGAAGAATCCAACGAAACGATCTCATATGACTGAACATTTATCCATTTGGGATGAATACCGTTACATCTGGCAAAGATGTTTGTCAACTGTTACATTTCCATCTCATTTTGCCTTTGAGATTTAACTTTCAGCTCGTCGTCGAGAAAGGCTTACTCTTTTTTACCTTTATGTTCAAGAAATGGGGTTTATTATTTTTTCTCTCTCGATCTCTGAGTGTCCATTTTTATTTGGAATGAAATAGAACCGTCTAGAGCCTTTGCCAATATTGGTAAAGTTTTTAGAATTGGTTTCATCACTTAATCCTTTACGTTTTGCATGAAAATAGTGGTCTAGACACATTGATAGGGACCGTTCATAAATGATGTCCCACTTTTTTCAATATATTTGGCCCCTCCACCCTTTTGTCAGAAAATGTCACACTTCAGATTACCCTCCTCCTCTTGTCACATGTCACGCCAAATTACATAGGCAGATGTACTTTCAGTTCAGAAAGAAAGCACTGCATTATTGATATAGTTTCTAATTTTATTTTTGAGCTTTTAACAACGTTTGTGAGCGTAACATTAATAATGATTACCAGTGTACTTAATTTTTATAAGATGAGATTAAACTTCAGAACATAAAAGATAACTAGTATGTGACAATAAAATATATTAATAGTTCGAACTCTGAAAAAATGACCCACGCAATTTTAGCTTAAAGTGTAAATGCCAAAGAAAATTTCCTTTTAAACTTTTAACAAGAAGTAAATTTAAACCTAAATCAGCTTTGGTGTTTACAATACAAAGTGATCAATGAAACTTGAAAATAAACTTTAAAAATAAATTATATTTGCTGATTTTAAATGTTTTTATAGAAATCAAGATGTGTAATGTCACTTTCTTGTTACTCCCTATCTTCCCCTTGTCCCAAACTGTCACAATTCCTCAAGCCCCCTCCCCCCCCCCCCGCTCGAAGCGTGACATAATTTATGAATGACCTCATATATCGGCTCGAAAATGCATTCATATTCCTGCTTTTTTTTTTGACTTACACTACGTAATGAATAAAAAATAAATTACCTTAACATAAAAGAACATCGGGAAGTATTCACTTTTTGTTTCGTATTGTTTTGTTTTCTATCTTTTTCGAAACCTGATTTCGGAAGAATGCCAATCAAAAATAAGAAACGTCACCATGACTGAAATAATGACCTTTGTGCACACGTTCATAATTTGTGTGTGTAAATTTTTCTCACAAGTTTACTCGTTTCGGCATATTTGAATACTTAAGCAAGTATGTCCTTTAAGTAATAACGATAATTTAATTAGTATATTACCTGACTGGGTCTGACTTTGTAATAGTAAAAAACCAAAATGTTAATGTAAGGAAACGATTTAAAAAAAGAAGAAAGAAATAGGTGAGTCATCTGGAAATCAAAACTGAAAGGCTTTAGCAATTTAATTACGAATGGAAAAGAAGTCAGATCTTATTTTTAACTAACTTTAACAAACCAAAAAAAAAAGGAAGGAATTTTTTTAACAGAAAACTTATGGATACATTCCATGTATCTATTTTTACAGTTAAATTTATTTTTTAATAAATCTGAAATTACGCTTTCATTAAGAACGACGGATCATCTTTTTTTTTTCAACGAAAAAAAGCGTATGTGTGACATCTTTCTCAAACCATTTATTAAAAATAACTGAAAATAATGTCACTTTGATTATGAGACCTATTAATTAGACACGCACTCAAGCTTCATGATTTTCCTGTTAGGATTCGTTTGCTTAATTTGAATATTAAAAACCACTTTTGAACCTTTTTTCCCCCTCCTTTTATTTTGATGTGTTATTCGAGTTATTTCGCTTTTACTTTTGAATTATTTTTTTAAGGATCTTAAAGCATTTAACAAGATTATTTCAAATTGCATAAGACAATTACATTGCAAATTATTTGGAGCATCGAACTTACTGATCTTCATAATCGTAACGATAGAATGACTTAGATATGTTTAATGTCTCTACGCATTCTGATGTAAATTTTTAGATTCAGTGTTTGATTGCAAGTGTTAAAATCAACTTTTTATTTTAGAAAAATGTTTATTTGTGTAATTGGTACACTTTCATCGTTTAACTAAAAAAAAAAAAAAAAAAGAATGCACATTTTGTAACTGTTTAACTTCTTAAACAGCTGAACAACATATGTTTTTAAAGTACATTTTAGTACAAAGGAATCGAAGAAAACATTTGTCATCGAGATACTGTATTTAACATGTGGTTTTTAAAAAATCTATAGTTATAAATTTAAATCTACGCGTTTCGCTTGTTCGTTTGTTATTCTAAAAGCTGTACAAAATACGCTACATGACGGATTTAACAGAGGTCCGTCTTCTAGAAGGAATTAAAAGCCAAGTTTCACTCAAATATGCGATTAGTATATTTTCTTTTTCCTTTTCAGTTCAAATTTAAGAAATATTTTCACAATAAAGCAATATCCTCTAATCTTCTGAAATTGCATGATTTCAACAGCTAAACCTACCAAGGCGGTCAAACGACCGTTTTTGAGATTTTAATCTATATTGTTCAATTCCAGATGTCCATTTTTGTTCTTACAGTTTTTTTGAACTTACAGTTCGACCGCGAACTTTTGATAGTTGGACGCTTCTGCGCATGGCAGAAAAGAAAGAATTCATTCGAGTTTATGGAACTTTGTTTTGCCGCGTTTATTTAGTACGCGAATATGAATGTTTGCCTCACTGTTTGTTGACAGCAACTAAATTAAAAAGCGATTTGTACGAGTGACGATTTTTTTTTCGCATAATATGCAATGTAAATTATATTAATCCGTTCCAGACCCACAGATTACTGCTTGTTTAAACCTATGAAAAACAAATGTACAGCACTGTATATGAAATTATAAATAAATAAAAATTTAACTGCACTTTGATTGTACTGAGGTGAGCTGATGGTATAAGTGGAATGTTGAGAGGAGGAAGAGAAATATTGATGTTACTCTTTGGAAGAGGAGTCCCCTCTCATAAAAACATCAGGTAACATTCCTTCTGGTGTTTTATCCTTTTTTGTGCTGTTCTTTCTTTTTTCTGTCTTTTTGCATTAGAAGAATCTTGGACTCCTTTTTTCTAAAAACCTGTAAAATAAATTTTGCCTTTGACGATTTTTTAGAATTTTTCTAAAATGGTCAACAACATTGTCTTTGAACAAGTTGATGCTCCTGATGACCACAGCAGTGTTAGGATGCCATTTTCCCACCACTCTTTGTGTTTTCTCTCAGTGGTAACACAGCTCTGCAAAGGAAACGCTTCCCTTACTACTTTCCTCCTCTGAAGAAGAAAGTTCTTCAACCACTTCCTTTTGCTGCTCCCCTTAGAATATTTAAATCGTCAGTAAAATCACAAAAAGTATTAAAATTTTAATAAATTCAAAACACCAAACAAATTGTTTCCAGACGAGTTCAAAAAGAGCATAAATTTCTTGATTTTTTCTTAAAAAAAGCCAAACTGACAACCCTGACCCCTGGCGCCGTACGAATCTCGGGGCAAGCGTTTGAATGACGAGTCGAATTTTACTTGAACAAGTTGTACGAATAGAGAAGCGGGGGGGGGGGGGGCTTCGAATACGAATGGCGGGGTTCCACTGTATTCTAAATGATCTAGAACGATAACAGATACAACACGTTTTATATACCACGCGGCCAGGCAGCTTGCTCTATATGACGGTCGAATCGTACTGCACTGCGTTTTCTAGAATATATAGGTATGACTTAAATTGAGCTATATATTGTTGAAAAAATTGTGAAGTAGGCTGACGAAAAATGGAAACTCGGAATTTAGCAATTTAGATTAAAGTATAAAAAGCGGTCCTTTGACCTATCTGTACTAAAGTTGAAGGGGGAAAAACACAATTTTGCACCCTCATAAAAAATAACCATGATTCAAGATTTCAAGGTTCTGGATACAATTTTATTTTGCTGCACGAAGCATTCTACACAAGTCAAGAATGTACACGAATCATTCTAAACTAGTCAAGAGTGAAGAGGGTACACGAATCATTCTACAGTAGTCAAGAGTGCACCCCAACGGTCGCGGTTCCAATTTAAACCAGGCATAAAACTTAATTTGCATATTTGACACAATACTTGCTTAATTTACATAGTTAATGCAAAAAAGTTCTGATACCTCAGGACCAGACCAACGCAAGTCCAGAAACGGCGATTTTCGGATATTGTTTAATTTACGAAAATTAACCAAGAAGGGATATTTCCTTCATATTTTTTTATGTTAACAATCATGTTTTGTAGCTTAATTCGTATAACAGCTTTGTTACTAGGCAACAAAATAATTTCTTTCGGTTTTTACGCTCAGTTTTTAGCCCACTTTCCCATAAAAAGTTTTAAAAAATAAAATAAAGTGGTGAAAGAAGGCTTAATGTATCGTAAAAATGTCATTAAAAGTGAAGAAAAGTCATAAATAAGTGAAGTAATTAAATACAGAATGAAAAATAAAAGAATTGAAAGTAATGTTTTAAGATGGGGAAAATGTCTGTTTGTCGGTCGCCCCCCCCCCCCCTCCTCATAACTTTTGCGGGACTTGCCCGATTCGAAATATTTTTTTTTTGTTTTTTGTTTTTTTTGCATTCGAAAGATCTCGGCGAGAATATGTCATTTACTTTTTGATTTGAACAATGTAATTTTAAACAGTTGAAAAAATTTCAACATTAGCGCCTATGGGTAAAAATGAAGCAAACTCTGGGCATAAGATCAAAGTTCCTGTGAAGAAGGATATTTAAAAGAAGCTCTCGGCGTGAAATATTTTTTGATTTGAACTTTTTTTTTTCATTTTTGAACAGCTCAAAAAAATTAACATTACGCCTACGGGGAAATTTCTATCCTATAGAAATCCTGATCTAGCATACGGATTTGCTTGGGACAAACTTTATTGGAAAGCTGTTAGGCCGTAGAACATGTACATTACGGAGTTCAGCCTGAATTAAATAAGCCTATCTTGCTATGATTTTTTTTGATCGGGATTTTTACCTCTTCAGACCCAAGAACTAAGCACAAACAATTTTGACGCAATTTTTTGGTTATCTGATTTTAAAAAATGGTTACAAAACAAAAGAACTAAATTTTTTTTTTAATTTTAACTAATAATTAGTTTAAATGATAATTAATGTCCAATTTCCATGTTTTCCATATTTAAAACGAAGTAACCTATCTGTTGATTAATTTCAAAAACAGTCCTGTGTTTTAGCTTTCAAATTGCACAAACAGTAGTTAATAAACAATATTTTAAAATGTACCCAATTGGGTGCACTTGGAATGAAGAGGTTAAGGATATTTCTGAATGGATGAGTGAAAGAGTGAATGAAAGAATAAATGAACGAGTGAAAAAAAAAGAATGAATAAATGAGTGAATAAATGAAAAAAATAATTAAATGAGTGTATAAATATATGAGTGAGTAAATGAAAAAATGAAAAAGTGAATGAATATATATCAACCGTTAAAAAGGGTATTTGAAGTAATTAAGAACGGAAGCTAAATGAAGATGAAAGAGGGAGATAGTTAGATTATAAATTTGAAGTTGGAATAAATGGAAAGTAGGCTCGTATAGTTCTAGACGGAACTTTTTGCTGAAGTAGTGATAATGTGACTTACTTTAAACTGGCCCTGAGGTACAGATTTAATCGCCCGTTGCAAATAAATTTCGTAATAGCATTACAATCAAATGCTGTAAAATGACAGGTACTTCTTTTTTCTTATGGACTCCATTACTGAATCAGAACCAAAATTATCGCAGAAATAAACTAAAATTGCTACCTTTATGTGTTGTGAATGCTATTGAGATACACTTCTTAGTCTCCAATGTTTTCTAACAAACGTTAACGATATTTTTTCGGGTAAACATAAGAAGATGCTATATTATTTTTTGAAAAATTCCGAAAGAGTGTCTTACTTGCCTTTTTATTTGATTATAATATGCCGCTAAATAGTATCGCAGGCGCAGTTAAATATTTTTATTTTTATTTTGGAAGCAAGAATTACGTGTATTCTTTCATTCAATTTAGCTTTTATTTTACAACTATTTTTTATTCTTCAAAAACCATAGTATTTCTTTGCCAGTTAAAATTTAATATATTTTTCAAGCACGAAAAGCAAACGATAATGTACAGAATTTCATCTTCTAGCTATCCATTAAGTGATTAAGTTTTTAGTAATTGAAAGAAAAAACTGGTAAACCAGCCCACCCCCAGTGGCTGCTATGGCAATATATTTCGGTAATCTAATCTAAAACCTTTTTTTCACTTAAAATATTCTTGGTTATTTTCAGATAATATTTAAAAAAAGAAAAACTGCGTAGGAGTAGAAGTTTTCGTTAAAGTGTAATATTGTTGCTATAAGTAAATTAGAAAAAAAAAAGATGCTCTTTAAGTAGTGAAACGTATTCAGTGTGCTAGTTCACATAGACCATTTTAACCAAAAATAAAATCTTGAACATACTCATCCTAAAAGTTTGAAGAATACAGGGGGAAAAAATATACTAAAATAATGAAACTCATTTTTTAAAAATTAATTACAATGTATCAATATTTATATTTAAGTTAATAAACCCTATTAAGTCTTTTTTCTTCCCCTTACTTTTTTTCCTTAAAAATAGTTCTTTCTTATTTTTATTTTTCTTTTTCTTAAAAAGCAATTTGCATCATTTGACTTAAATGTTTTTCTCAAAGTACATAAAAACGTCAAAACTTTTTAATGTTTTATGCCTTTAAGAGATATAGCTGAATGAAGTTAGAAAACAATTTGAACAGGCAACGACATTTTTATTTTAACAAATTACAACATAGTATTACAGCGTAAAATATGTATTACAGCGCAAAATACGAGTTACAAAAGTAAATATGTAAACTTATAAGTAGAATAAATATTAATTTAAGAGCAAAAAGTAAAGGTATAAAGATATCGATAAGTACTTGAATAAAATTCGTTGAAAGTAATATAAATATTAAATGCCTATTCAAATGAAAATTACTGGAGGGAAAATTCAAAAGTTGAAAAGTTTGGAAGACAAATATTATTTTTCTCACTATAGAATTGCGTCCCACAAAAATCATCACCAACGCAAATTATATTATTCAAATATAGATTACTGTTATAAAATCATCAAACATTACAGACTGGAATAAAACATTTATTAAAAGAAGTAAAAAAGTTCTTGGCAAAACATCTGATTTTTTAATGGATTAAAAAATTGTCATAAATGGTACTAGATAGTAATTTATTAATCTCTTCAATGAATTCAATATACTTTTGCATTGCAGTTACTTTTGCACTGAGAAAGACACAGACAACAGGTTTACGTATTTCATTCATATAACAAGACAGGAAAAAGTTGAATGAATGAAATGATCAATGCGTAAGCAATTTGAATGATTTACAACAAAATTTATGAGATTTAAAATGTGAAACTGAGAAAAATATGTATATTTTCCTTATACAATGCACCACTTGAATGAGGTTGATTTTAGAACATGAAAACCAAACATTTTTGAGTGCACAATCGTCGTGTTGATAGTATATTTAATTGTTCTTCCAAAAAAACGGAAGCTGTATATGCACATGTTTTAGCTGCAGGATTCAGTTTACCAAACAGTATTTAGTTATAGTCGCATTAAAGAGGGTAAAAAGACGCTATATATACAAGGCGGTTATAATTCAGGTCACATTCTTTAGACCTAAGTAAAGCTCGCTCTAATAGTCATATGTAAATAAAACGTTATCAACAGGTAGACTACGGAAAAAATCAACAATAAGAAAATACACTATATCGCCGTAAATGTAGGCCACATTGGATTTTAGACCTGTTAAATATTTAAAAAAAATGATTTTGATATTTCAGGAGTGTGACGCACATATAGCTGCCCTAGTTCATTGCCAAGACATGTCAAAACTGGCTATTTTCAGATAAACATATTTAAACTTTTATTTTCCGCGCATTAATTCCGAAAATGTACCAAGGAAAGCGAAGGTTGTCCATCATACTAGTTTGTCACTATTGATTTAAACGACGTAAATTAGAATTTAGCCACTTTAATGAACTTTCATTTTTTTAGGAACTTTCACGTTTTTTAAACGTGTCTCAATAATTAACTAGAGCAGCCCGGATATAAGACCTCATGTATTTCAAATTTTTGTCCTGGACCAACTAAAGGATCAGCAGCAAATTGTCGAAATTGTAATATTTGCAATGAAATGACTAAAATACAAGAGTAATGAATAAAATGAGTTTTAAATGTCGCATATCACACTTGAAAATATCTGCGTTCATTTGTATGACAATAACAAGTATATTCATTGGAGATACAAGGATTTCTTTGAAAAAAATCGTAAATGGCTCTTAAGTTTTTTTGCTTATAACACGAAGTTTTCAATCCAGTAAAGTTTAATTTTCAGGAAACTTGACAAAACACAATAAAAACAACTCTGCAGTCAGGATGTTAAAATATTTAATATTTAATCGAATATAAGCATTTGTACTAAATGTTTAACTGCCGCACGCGCCACTTTAGCTTTTTTTTGCGTATGCATTAATGCCATTCAAAGGAGTTAAAGTTCAGTTTTTACTTTTTTTAAAAAAAAGCAAAACGATAAGGGATTTTCTTCACACTGTTTCTATTTCGAGATAACATGTAGTGTATTTCCATTCATGACCGTTATTATGACAGATCCGCTCATATTATATATATATATATATATGTTTGACAATTAAGGAACTACTAAATTCCTATCGACTGCCAGGGGGAGGGGAGATTTCTGACTTCACGAAAGACCTGTTTAAGGGTATGCTAAAAAAAATAGATGAAAAAATTTTCGGGCTACCCAACGCCAAAATTGTCAAAGAATCCTCGGATTGAAATTATATAGAATATTTAATCTTTTGTCCGACCGGAACGAAATAATCCGCTTCATTTAAAGATAAAAAAGAAAGAGAATTTTGGAATAGTTAAGGGGTTGGACTGATATATATATTACATGCGTTGAAGCGTTGAAAATAGCCGGCAGGAAATAACCACACATATACAGAGGGGTCCAAAAAATGTATCCACTCATTGACATTACACCTACTCGGAACAAAATGACATGCAGCTATGAATCTTGCTTGGTATTTTAGTTCAATGGTTAGTCAACACATAACGCATGCCTGTGTAGAATGCATTCAAGCAGTAGCAGATGCCAGTTCATTACTAATCATGGCGGAAGTGAGATTATCGTTCGAGCAACGCAAGGCGGTATTAAAGTGGTACTGGAAGTACGAGAACACTGCAGAAGTGCAAAGGCAGTGGAGTAATGTGTATAGTCCTAATCCTCCTACGCCCCTAACAATCGCTCGTATTCGCGATAAATTCGAAAACGATAGAACTGTTCAGGATGTGCATATGAAGAGATCTGGGCGACCTTGTACAGCAATAAGTGCGGCTTCTAGCGCAGAGTTTTAATTAACGTCCATTTATAATTGACAATATCAATTAAAAATCTTCTTACAGACCATTGAAATTTAAAAATTATGTTTAAAATAAAGATATTTACTGTCAATTTTTTGTATACGTTTTTTGGACCTCTCTGTATACATGCACACACATATATATATACGTTGGTAGTGTGTAGGAATACTTGAGAAATATTTTTGCTACTGGTTTTAGCTAAGATACACTATTAGTGAGAAAATAAAAATGAGGAAGAACAAACATTTCGCATATTTGAAAATTGTAGAAGCGTTAATTACTTTTTTGATTGGTCTCCGGATTTAATGTGTCACTTTATGCTAATCAGAAGAGCTATTAAATGCGAATTGTAATAGCACGCTAGAATAATCGGCTTAAGTATTCAGATACTATCAAGGTAATCCAAATGTGATTGGAATAATACCACGTATTTGCTGGCTTTGTCTAACACCTAAATCGTAATGCACTAGTAATGATGAGCATTCCGACGCATTTAGCCCAATTCCTAACTTTTCAAGTAAAAAGTTTTCCAATGCAGATAGTTATACTAGAAGTGAAGGTTTCACCAAGTAGTGCCAATAGTAATTAATTCTACTGAGTGATAGTCGAATGTAGCAAATTTGATAGACGGCAGGCGATGAAGTTGGGTTTTCTGCAGTTGGGAAAATGTCTGCCAAATATCTAATCAATTAATTTGGTATTTACTAGCCAAGCCGAATAACAAAGTCATGAAATATTTGAGTTTTTTCTTAGTTTATGTACCATTATGCGTATTCTTTCGCGTATTCTTTACGCGTATACCTTCTAATGCGCATTATGTTTTTCTAACATTTTCGATGATTTTGCCTCAGTTTATAATAATACAAGCTGATGAAAATATGGCTAGAATGTGGACTTAAATTTTACATCTTGTCCATTTTAAATATTATCAAATATGTAAAGAAACGAAACAGATGTTGAATTTGATGGATATTTTGATACGTTAGCAGTAAAGTGCTATTGATAAAACTAGTAACGTATTTTAAATATAGTGATTTTTTTTTCTTAGCTTAAAAAAAGTTTGATTTCATAAAAAAAGTTTATTTACATAGATCAGCTGCTCTCATTCCGTCCAATAGTTTGCAAAAAAATTCAGACTAATGCATTGGAGCTGGGAAAATCAAAGCGGTTCAAGACCTTTTCTGTTTCTTGTTAAGGTGGATAAGTCTCTGTTTTTTCAATTATGTGACTTTGAGTTTTACTGGCCTTGACAGCGTGTTTAAAATATGAAGTAATAGGCCCATTTAAGAAAACAATCAGTGCTTTAGACGATTAATTTTTCAAAAAAGAAATGCCAGAAATTTGTAAGAAAGTTATCCTAAATAATTTCCAGCAAGGTTAAAAAATATCAGAATCCGTGAAAATTGTTATTACAATATATCTGCAAACCACGATCCAGTAAAGTTTTGACGTAATATTCTTATCACTGTTTGCTTTCTTTAAATGCCCTTTTAATAATACACATTTTCCCAATAAAAATTCAGTTCTCCTTTTTCAGTATCCGACAAATTTTGCATGAAAGTGGAAAATCTCTTGTTACTGAGATAGTTTTAATTACTAAAAAAAATGGTTTTCAGGGGGAAACTGTTTCTAAATCTGTAAGAATAAAATTTACGTGCTCAGACTGAGCCTTCTAAGTAAGTAGTCTCCAGTTAAAGCAAGCTAATTTTAGTGCTTCAATAAAAAATTATGTGTTTAAAGTAGAGCTCTAGAATCCACTAGCTAAAAATAAATTTCTAAGTAAAAATAAATTTCTGGAATTCACTAGGTAAAAGAAAATTTATAATAATGTTGAATATAGTAAAAAATATTTATTAACTAAGAAAAATAAGTAACATACATTGCATTTTCATACCTGACGGAAAAAATATATATTAAGAAATTCTTTTTGCAAAATAATTATATTTGGCAAGTACGTCATGTTAAGGAGCGTTATCGTATAGCAAATATAATTTTTAATACTCTCATTTTGTCCCGTTTAAAAATTAACCCAATTAGAAGAGATAATTATCACAAAATTATAATTAGTATAGACTTTAATTAACTTAATTTCCTTGAAGTTTTTTCATTAACTTAATTTCAATGTTTACTATGGTAAATATTCAGACACATAAGTCAAATTAAAATCTTACCTTTTTTAGAGATATAATAAAAAAGTTGTTTTTTAATTAAATATTAATTATTTTGATAAAATAAGTTATAATGCAGGGCTTCAAGCGTCAGTGAAACATATAACCTTCTATAAATCGATTAGAAAGTAAGTCATGCAACGGCGCATTGATGGGGGGAACCGGTTGCTCCGAAGAGTCGATTATCCAGTATCCGACATAATTTTCAAATATCCAGAATCCGACCCGGGCGAAAGATATTGCATGAAAAATTTAAAAACTTGGTAAATTTTAATTTTTATTTTCTGTAGTAAATGTCAATATGTTACACTGCTCTCTTTAAAGTATAAATAAGAGTCTATAAATGGACACTCAAACAAAAACTTAATTTATTTTGAAAACTTATTTTTTGTTCCTAATTGAAGATTTATTTTCTGAGAATCACCTGCTCACATTAAAAGTGTTCTTTTTTGTTTACTTGATCTAAAAGACTTAATAGATGCGGCAGGAATAAACGAAAGCATAAAAATTTATACCAAATTTGTATTTTGTGTATAAAAAATTAAGTGCAACAAAAAAATTCATTATTTAAATAATGATTCAATTAAACCATAAAAAACACCGAATTAGGTAGAAATGAAATGTAAATAATAATAAAAAATAAAGCCTATAATAATATTAATTATTTTAATAATAAAGAATGTGTCTTGAAAATGATGGAAAAGTGACAAGTAGAATACAATATGTAAACAGACATTTTGTAAGGAGTGTCAGTAAGAAAAAAATGCCTGGAGTTGGAGTCGACTCATTTTTAAGAGACTCCGACTCCTTTACCCCAAAATCAGCCTCACTCCGCGTCCGCAGCCCTGATCAACACAGTGTAGGAATAAAAGAAACAATTACAAAAGAAAAATATATGTAAATAATAAGGACAGATATTCAATACTAATTCATTTTTGTGCCGTTTTTCCCCTTTCATTATTATTCTCTAAGATCAAAATACCGCAATAATGTGTTGCGTGGTTAACCTTTTAAATGATGAAAGGAAAATTGGTTAATGCAAAATTATGCACTTAAATATGTCTTTCTTCAATGAAAGCTTTAAAAGATAGATCTTAGATTTTCAACAATATTAATCGTTTAAAAGACACTTAAATTGTTCATGGCAAAATGGTATACATATTACAAATAATTTATCACCTGATCACAAACTCTATTTAAACCCACTTTGTTTGAATGATGCCCATTTAACCAACTTCCAGAATATCTGATTACGCCGTTTTGCGTTGTCATCAACAGCACCAGAATAAGAGATTACGTGGCTCTAAAATCCCTCATCGAACCTCTCCTCCACATCACTATCTAATACCAATCAGGATCAGCATCATATTCCCGCATCTCCTACTTGCATTACTCATCTTACTCAACTGCATCAACTACCAGCTGCATTACACGAACAAGATCTAGTACACCATTAGTAAATGCAAGATTACATTTATTTATCGATTACGCGTGTGCATTAGTTGGAGATTTTTTCTGCACTTCCCTACCCTCAGGGTATCGGTGTCAATGGAAAGTGACATGACTACTGTTTAATTGCTGCCATTAGGCTTGGGAAGGCTCCCTTTCAGAGTTGGATGCTTTATCGGAAAGTGGGTTTTCTGGTACATTAGAGATCGGAGCGGCATGGCTAATGGTAGTAGGGGCCGATTGAATCTTCTGCCATTTCGGGCGGATCCTGCGAGTAAGTGTAAAATATAGGGGTGTAAATGGTGATACGGAGCAATTGTACCTTTTTTCAGCCTTAAAAGTAAGATGTAGTTTAGAATTAAAACAAACTCAAAAAATCCCTTTTATATGATATTTTATCCCCGAGGTAAAATCATTTAGAGCCAAATAAAAAAAAAAAAAGGTCAATGTATACCTGAGAGCCATAGAATATCAAGCCCATTTGTAGAGTTCTTGCGAGTTTACAGTTAATAAACCATACAGAGACCGACGACAACTTCACTAGCTGCATGAGGGTTCTGAAATTTTAAAGCTTCCGTTGGGCACCTTTATTCTAAATTGGTCCGCACGGAAAAGTCTAGTCTGATAGTATTAAACATGTTCATTTTTCAACTCATTCGCAAAAAAAACTCAAAAACATGGACTTACCACATTATGAGCGGGCGCGGGTAATTGTACCTGTTTCGCGGATTGCTACCTATAAGCTTTTTTTGCACAGGCACTGGTACCCGTCTTGTGCGTTGCCATCTAAAAGCGGGGCTGGTATTTGTACCCGTTTAAAATTATCACTTTTAAGTCACACAAGGGAAAAATAATGTTTCATATAATCTATGAATAGGTGTATTTTTTAGAACATTTTTTAAACTTAGTCAACTTAGCCCGCTACGCAACATAGTTGCGCGTGCTACGTCGCCCGCTCATAATGTGTTAAGATAACATAGATCTCGGGTACAGATGTATGTATACAGTTTGAATAAATGGAATCCTTCCTAGGATGAGAAACTTGAAATTATTAAATAAGTGATAAAGAAAAAAATGCAACGATTCTACTAACTAAACATTTACTTTATTAGATATGCTTGTCTTGAATAGGAGAGCAGAATAACTATGTGCAGAAATAATTTAACATTTATTTAATTATTGCATTAAGTAAAATCAGGATCTCTAATGCTTTAAAAAGCAACTGTTAAGTATGGAGAATATTATTTGTTCAATTCCGTGTTAACAAAGTACTTAAAAGAGTCATTACTACGTTTCGTTAATCGCTTGAGTAGTAAGTACAATACTTTATACATTATATAGCTTTAAGTATTTTCTTTAACATGCAGATTTAAGTTGAAACATTTTTACTGGAATTCAGTCAAAGAAAAGTTTTAATTACTCGACATTAAAAAAACTAATACGATATAACATTTGCTCAGTCCTGCATTAAATATAAAACATTTTAATACTGTGTAGAGTATATTGCTTTTCATTCTTACATTATATTACATAAATTTTATTGTACTAAAATTACTGTAAATACATATTTAACCCTTTCTTTCTACAATTGTGCATTTACATGATATTTTTTTAAGAATCATGTAGTTAAGATAAAGTTTTTTAAAGGAGCTGAAATTTGTATACATAGCACACAATTTTTCACAAATGCAAGTTAAAAACATTGTGGATAACTTTATGCATTAAATGGTTACATTGACCGAATATTGTTGAGCATTTTTGTTATAAATGCATTACTGATTTTAGTTCATTACTTTATGTAATAGATAGCTTTAAGTATATTTCATAGTATTCTGTTTTAAATGCAATTTTAAGATGAAACATTTAATATGATAGTTAAAAACATTCCACAGATCCTTCTACAATGAGGGGTTGCATTAATCATAAAACATTGTGTGTTTTTATTATAAATGCATTACTTTAGTAAATATATAACTTGATATTTAACAAAATATTTAAGAACAGTTGAAGAAAAACATATTTGTATGCTCTTAAATGGCAGCACAAACTCAATTTTTACACCCCTAGAACAGTGACGCAACTAGAGTCTTAATTGTGAATGTTCAGGAAACCTTGACCGAAATAAAACGATATCTTTTATTTTAGAAATAATGGTGCGACTAAATCTAAAAGTTAACTAAATTTGAAATAAATACTTATATCTATTTCACAATTTATAAAATTATTTTTCTTTGACCGTGTTTCAGTTGTGACAGTGTTCTTCTTCTATAATGCACAAGTTTTATGCATTATAAATGACTACTTTCAAAACCGCTACATAATTTTATGCACTTTACAAATATGAATTCTTCATTAAAGACAATACATAGTTTTTTAAATGCACTTGCTGTACCTTATATATATTCACTTTTAAATCTAGTCTAAAATTTAAATTTCATATTACTTTACAGTATGGTGCTCATGCATAGCATTTTCACAATTTTGAGTTAAATACAATCAACCTAGTGCATTCTTTTAGTTATATTTAAAATAGAAGAAAATTCGTAATAATTAGTTGTATCAACTAAAACAATTTTTTTACTGTATAATGTAGCGATACTAACATTTCATTACATGTTACTTAATTTAAAAACAAATTTAATGTTTAAATAATTGAATTCAAAATTCCTTCAACTAAAAAGAACAGCTGTATAATTATGTAATATACAATCAAATAAGTTTGAGTGATAGAAAAGGCAATTAAGAGGTATTCATTTAAATACAACAACACAAATGTTTAACGTTTAACTGTTTTTTCATTATAATACAATTTACACTTAACATATAAAGTAACTTTAAATATTGATCTGCTTTATGCCAACACAGAGTGTAATATTTTTACTAGAAAAGTTTCAGAAAAGGGGTTGTTAATTATTTCTTAAAATATTGTTAGGAAACGTTTTTATGATTCATTAATTTGAATACACTTAAGTGTATTTTTAACTTATGACTTGTTAATTTACATTAACCTGACAAAGTATGCAATGCTTAACAAGGCTCAATGCTACATGTGTGCTTTTTTCTTTCATTTTTAAATAATACATTTGGTAAGTTTTTAGAAAACAATCCAGTCTGTTTTATGTAGTCTTTTGATGACGATACTTACATTGTTTATTTTAAACAATGGGAGTATGTCCACTTAATTGGTTATTTCAGAGGGTGTTTTTTAACAAATCAAAACATGTTTACAGTAGCGCTTACGAGAGAGATCAAAAGCCTTTTATTAAAAAACCAATGGCACTTAAAATTAACTTTTAAGTAGTTAGTGTTTTTAAAATTTTACAGCTTCTGCATGTATTTAATTAAATTAATTTATGCATTATGAGTAATATTTTATTTCAAGAAAGAGGGGGGTGGGTGGGAGGAATACTGATAAGAACCAACATGCCGCACATTTAACGCTTAACACCGAAAGTTAGAGATTGATGACGGAATTCGTAAAGTAAACTCAAAGCAATATTTTTCTTGCATTGTAAATACTTGTAAATGATTTTATTGTTGGTACTAATAATTGAGCCACGAATTGGTTATTTCAGCCTGTATCTTTTATCAATTAAAAAAATTATATCAGCGCTTGCGAGAGAGATCAAAAACCTTTTATCGAAAAATCCAAAACACCAAAAATTACCTTTTAAGCAATAAAAAATCAGGAATGATATTAATTTCAAGAAAGAGAGAGGAAAAAAAGTTATTGGTTAAGAAACAAAATGCCGTTCACGTCACGCTGACGGAAGTTAGAGAGTGATGACTGAATTAGTGAAGTGAATTAAAAGTAATATTTTTAATGCGTTGTCAATAGCTGCAAGTTATTTTATTATTGATATAAATAATTAAGTTAAAAAATTTATTTTACTTCAGTCGTTTTAGTACTTTGGTTTCCTTTCGCAATGGGGGAAACAAGAGGGAGGGGGAGGAATAGATTACTTTCCGTTGACTTAATATTAACGAAAGCAGAAAGTCCCTTGACTTTTGAACGGGTTTGATTAATTTAATTCAAAACTTTTATCCCCAAACAAAGGGCTGCAAATGACTATTTTTATAAAAATAAAATTATTTTCTAAATAAACATTCTTAAAACTAACTTTATATAACTTCCCTTCTATATTAATACATATTGTCTACTCAAGGGAAATTTTGTAATCTGGCAAATATTTGTTGTAATCCAGCGGCATATTTTCTCATGCATTTGTGCGCTCATATATGAAAGAAAACAAATTTAAAATATTCCTAATAAAAATTTCAATAAAATTTTGCTGAATGTTTTTTTTTAATTTTAAACTAAACTCAAAATCTTAACGAAACATGAAACAAATTTTAGCGTAAAATTAAATGATGCTGCCGAACTGAACTTAAAGATTTATCACTCAGGATTAGAATAAGGATATCACCATCATCTGACGCTTGCCCAAGATCGTTTAACCATCCCCTGCTCTTTTAGCTCGAAATATGACAAGAAACGTACATGAACCAAAGCCAAAGTAAAGAAACGCGAAAACTTTGAACTTGCCACTATAAGAGAGTGTCAGTAGTTCGAGTGATTTTATTCAAATTTTTATTGGCCTAAAAATTAAAAAATTCAAACATCATACTTTTTTTCGACTTAATACAAGGCGCCTTAATCGGTTCCAAACCTAAATCGGATTTAGATACCGCAATTAGGAACGTTTCTTCTGAACACAATAAAGAACATACGAGGGATCAAGAAAATGCTTCATTAAAAACACAAAAGAGGTTCCACGAGGTTCTGTAGAAAACGAAAGTTTGCATCTTTTATGCTTCATCTTCAGCGAAAAATTTTCCCCCTACTATAAAACTTGTAGCGTTGTTGATTAATGCCTTTTCATCTGAAGTGCTCAAATGATATCAAGTTTTGAATGTCCATAAAAACTCTATCGACGAATTTAGTAGAAATTTTTAAAAAGCATGTATATATATATACAGACGCAAAACAAAAGATAACTATATGCTAATCGTTAGGAATTTGTTTTTACACACGTAAAAGAAAAATATACGTGTTATGTACGGGCATTTATCTGCTATCTCCATGTTAACTGTATATAAACCATGCGGATCCTTATATGTTAACACACATGCATAACACAGCTCTACGTACAGGAACAATGTATTTTCTCATATATGCATAAGGGAACCCAGTAACGGGAAAGGGCATTATGTTTTTCACCCACGCATAAGACAATCGTTGACAATTTAATACCATATTAAATGCGCATAAGACACGTAACACAAGGAAAAAGCCGCGTTTTCACACAAGTATTAGAAGGTTCCACGTTGTATACACATGCGTGTTTATCTAATTTCACACAGGCATAAATACATGCGCTGGTGGACACTCAAACGCTCTCACACTTACATATAAATCTGCAGAACCCACGCAACAATACTTATTCCATTTTCGCACATTCATAAGGAGAGTTCATACCACTAGTGGACACTCAGGAGCTCTCCCAAGCATCTAAAGATCTACATTTCTCGTAACAGCCGTTCAGCTCTTCTCACACATGCGTACTAGAACTCGGCAGAACCACAACGATGCTTTCAGAAATAGTTGTCAAGCTCACACTACTCGCGACAATCAAACGCTCTCACAGCCATATGGAACTCGACATTTCCCGCACAGTCATTCAACTCGTCTCATTACATGCATAATAGAACACGCAATGACATACATTGTCAAGCATGCATAAGAAACTGTCATACCACTGGTAGTCATACCACTGAGGGACTCAATGTCCTCACATACGCATAGAACACTGGCGGACACTCGAGCGTTTTCACCACACGTATAAAAATATACATTTCCCGTTACAGTCATTCAACTCGTCTCGTACATGCATAATAGAACATGCAACGACACTCATAAATATTTCGACATACATAAGAAAAGTTCATACCACTGGTGGATACTCAAACTTCAAGCTTTCTCACACGTGTATAGAAATCTACATTTCCCGCAGTCTTTTAACTGGTTTCATACGTGGCATAACAAAACACACAACGATACTTATACATTTACACATATGAATATAGAACTCTACATTTCCCGTACAATCATTCAGTTCATCTTATATATGCATATCAGAACACGCAACGACTTGTACATTTTCAGACAAACATAAAAAACATTTCATACCACTGGCGGACACAAACGTTCTCACGTCGCGCATAGAAATCTACATTTCCCGCACAGTCATTCAACTCGTCTCAAACATGGATAATAGAACACTCAACAATGCTTATACATTTTCAGACATAAGAAAAGTTCAAACCACTGACGAACACGCAAACGTTCTCACACGCATCTACATTTCTCCACAAGCCATATTTGCCGTTCATTACTGCTCATCTCGTAGATGGCATAACATAACACACAACGAAACTTATACATTTACACGCGTGCTTATAGAACTCTACATTTCAAGTACAATTATTCAGCTCGTCTCATACAAGCATAATAGACGTAGCGACTTATACATTTTCAGGCATGCATAAAAAATTTCATATCACTGTCAGACACTCAAACTTTCTCACACGCGCATAGAACGCTGTTAGACACTCAAACTTTCTCACACGCGTATGGAACACTGTCGGCAACTCAAATCTTCTTACCACTGGGATAGAAATCCACATTTCCCGTACAGTCAGTCAACTCGTCTCATGCATGCATAATAGAGCATGCAACGATGCTTATACATTTTCAGACATAAGAAAAGTCCATACCACTGGCGAACACTCAAACGTTCTCACACGCACATTGCACGCATCTACATTTCCCCACACGTCACATTTGCCGTACCGTACAGCTCGGCTCGTACATGGCATGACAGTACACAGAACGATACCTATATATTTACACACATGCTTATAGAACTGTACAGCCATTCAGCTCGTCTCATACATGCATAATAGAACACGCAACAACTTATACATTTTCAGACATACATAAAAGAAATCTTATCACCGGTGGAACTCAACCGTTCTCACACGCGCATAGAACACTGTCAAACACTCAAACCTTCTCACACGCGCATAGAACTCTGTCAGACACTCAAACCTTCTCACACGCGCATAGAACACTGTCAGACACTCAAACCTTCTCACACGCGTATGAAACACTGACGGCAACTCAAATCTTCTCACCACTGGGATAGAAATCTACATTTCCCGTACAGTCAGTCAACTCGTCTCATGCATGCATAATAGAACATGCAACAATACTCACACTTTCAGACACACGTAAAAAAATGTACTCCACTGGCGGACACTCAAACTTTCTCACACGCACGTGGAGCTCGACTTGTCCCGCACAGTCATACAACGCGTCTCATACAAAGCAGAACAGAGCACGCAACGATCTATAACTTTCATACCACTGGGGGAATTCAAACGTTCTTACACGCGCATAGATATCTGCGATTTCTCGCATAATCATTCTTCTCTTCTAACACATGCATAGGAAGCTGAAGAACACGCACTCACTCATCTGACAACTCCGAAAAACATGCTTGGACACTCATTTTTACACATGGATAAGACAGCCCTATATATCACCCTATATATTACCAAACATTATAAGGCAAATATGAGCAAGGATGTTATAACTCGAATATTGATCAAAATGATAAACGAACTTGGACGTTTAAAACGTCCGTTATAGAAAGAATTACTTTTTTTTTTCTTTTCTTAATATGTTAAAACAAAGTATTCCTTAGCCAAGAGAAGAAAGAATAGATTTCAAAATCTTTTTCTGCTTTTGATAATTGATTATGGTGGCGGTGCCCCGTTCTATACACCCCATTACTATTACAAAGAGCAAACTGCAGTGCATTGTGCAAACTGCAGTTCATAAACCCCAAAAATATTTGAAAAAGTAATCAAGTTTGTAATATTCACGTATGAAATTTTATATATTAACGGGACAGAATTTTTTTCTTGTTTTATTATATCATCAAGATATAAATATATCCTTTACGAGTGCAGAAAAGGTTGTGGAATTCCAAAGACTAAAACTACAGTCAAAAAGACACTAAAAATGTAATAAAGAACTAATAAAGGAAAACGTTTAAGGTTTTTTTTAAAATACTATAAACTACAATCAAAGATATGTACAATCTAATCTACAATCTAAGATATCTATAACTTAATCATTAATCTAAGATATCTATAATTTAATCTAGAGAAATTATAACCAAGCTTCTGTCTGATGAAAAGCTCGGCTGTTGTCAAGGCACAGGAAACTAATACAAGAAGTTTCATTCCACAAACGTGATTTTTCGAATACGTCCGTGGCCGCATTTTAGTATGATCTTTGAGAAAGTACCCGGTGTTACATCTAGATAAAATTCGTGTGAAAATAATGAAGTTCAGATACTCATCTTTATCGACATTCGGTGAAGCAGTAATGTTAGTTTCGTAGACAGGAATTTAATAAGACGAACCTTTAGACGTATAGAATGATGCCTGCGATCACAAACTTTTAGACATTGCCGACACACTTTGTCTCAGACGCTTTTTTTTTTTCAGGCATCCGATAGCCCATTAGATGAAGACGTCACAATAAATATTTTTTTACGTATTCTCTTAACTTTTTCTTCATTTTAACGTCGCATATTAAGCAGCAGATATTCTTACTTTAGGAGAATATTAAGATTCAAAAGCAAACTATTATTTAAAACAAAAAGTATATTTATCATCAAATATTAACTTCTGAACTTTAGAACTCGAATGATATTTTTCTGTGCTCATTTAATATACAAAGATATATTTTAGGACAGTAAACGAAATTTTGGCTTTTGGTTGGTTCACATTTTTTTTGCATCAAATCAAAACAATTAATTAATCTTTTATCTTCCACACTGAGAAGTCTACGGAGAAAAGTATTTTGGTTTTCTCGAAATTTTGAAAAATATGTAAGTAAAAGAAAAACTAAAATTTTGGACTAAAACTGAATTTTTTTCATATTAATAACCATATCACTATTTCAGTCTAACTTTCGTTAATGTTAAGTTTGCGGAGAAAAGCATTTCGATTTGTATAAATGCAATTTTGTCAAAAAAAAAGGGGGGGGGGAGGAAAAAGTCTAAAAATAGATTTAGAATCTATTTTTTTCTTTTTGTGGTAACACCATATGTTTAATTAGTTTTTCGCATTAAAAATGGATTTCTCCAGGAAGTTTTATAATATTTAATTTTAATCTTTGCTTTTTTTCAATAAAAAGGAATAATTCTAATTTCCTTATTTAAATTAATTTCTATAATTAATAAAGTTTTAATTTCCGAGTAAAAATAAATTTTTGCTGTCTTTAAATATTTAATTATGGCTACAACTTATCAATCTCTATAACAATTTATGTTATTCTTTCATCAAAAATATCATAAGTGACAAGAAAAATATTTTTCTAAGTCTAATTCAAATTTATTTTGATTTTGTGAAACTGAAGTGCCGTCAGCAAACACCCGGAAAAATAGTATGCTACAGTTCAAGATAAACGGATATCTCACACATGCGTAAAATATTTAAAATAAAATCCAGTGTTAGTAGAATGTATCAAAATAATCTCATTGCTTTACAATACATATCAGCAACATAACTTATTCGTAGAAAGATATTACTCATATGTCTTTGTAGCTAATTGGTCTAATTTGTTATATATACAATATTTAATAGATTGAGCACAGAAGGATTTTGGTCCACATAAATATCAATAGCAAGTTTACAATACTTCACAGATTGAGTACCAAAGGCATTTAGTCCTTATAAATATCAATAGCAACTTTACAATATTTCACAAAGTACAAAGGTTTTTAGTCTGTATAAATATCAAGAGCAAGTTTTAAATACCGTATTTATGCGAATCTAATGCACATCGTTTTTGGCCAAATGTAGTATTCAAAATTGTTGTGAGCATTAGATTCGATGGCGCATTAGATTCGAGTGCAAAACTAGTCAGCAGTTCGCCGATGACGTCAACCAGATTTATTCGCCGACAAACGATTTTTTCATTATTTAAAGCTTTAAAATGGGGATGTGCATTATATTCGATGGCGCATTAGATTCGCATAAATACGGTATTTTATCGATTGAGTAACATAGGCTTTAAATCCTTATAACTATCAAAATCAAGTTTACTTATACCTTACATTTCTGTCGCACCACATAGGACTCAGATATATCTAAGCAGGGAATTGTTATCCGTTTCGAAATCTTGAATCCACTGTAAGCAAAACACTACACTCGAGCTACACTTTATATGTAGGATTTTTCTGCAATAGTAACAATATTAGTGACATAAAATTACACTTTTCATTAAACTGTATTCATGTAATAAAGCACCCTTTATATGCAGATTTTTTCTGCAACAGTAACTTAATGCTAGTGATATATAAATAATATTCTACACCAGGCTGCATTCATGTAATGAATACACAGTAATTATCCTTTATGTGTAGAATTTTTATGTAACTGTAACTAAATATTTGTGAGTCATAAAAATTAATATCAAAATGCATTCATGTAATAAAGCAATGTTTCTGAGTCCGCAAACATTCATTTATTTATTTATCTTTATGGGATATAAACTATAAATATTTACTTAAATCTGATGGCTTACAAGAGAAAATATTATATCCTCAAAAAATAACGCACTTTTAGTAATAATAAAATGTGGAAAATAGCCTGTACAGCAAAATATTGCTGGGCCGACAAGATATTAATGGACTTAAAAAAAATGATTTTTAAGTCACATCTATACTAGTTTTGTCTTTCGGAAAATAACTATCACCAATAATTTCCAGTTTTAATTTATTTATATTTTGCTATCTTTCAGCCTTAATAATTTCAAGCATAATAGTAAATTTGATTTTAAAGTAAACTTTTTTCGTAAAATTAATAAATTATCAAATTATTAGCTAATTTGCGAAAATATCTGCAATTAAACTTTTGACGTGAATGATTAATATATTTTCTTCTGAATAAGATATGTAAGAATCAATGGATTTTATTCATTCAAGATTTCTTTCTATAAAAATATTCTTGAAACAAAAAGAAATCATTATGTGATGGATTTCGTTAGATGTTATTCCATACAACGTACGTTTAGGGTGCATTCGTTTTTAAATTTGCGAAATAGTTAAATTTTGTTTTCTTGTGCCCTTTTTTCACACTAGCCTTGTTCAGTGCACATACAACAAGGCAGAATTTAATATTTCATTTTGTTTGGCGTAATAAAATGATGACATGGATATCTTCTAACAAGCAATATTATTAGTATTTTTTTTCTTTTTTGAGATTAACTATAAGAAATGAGAAATATATAATCGAAGGAAAAGCTTTTGTACTGCCATAATTTTGCTGTTGTCTTTCGAACTTATTTGTAATAATTTTTGCGTTCATAACGATCTTAATTTGCGAATGTTCGGAGACGTATACGCTGCTTTTCCTCACCCTACCTCTCAGCCGAAGTCTTAAATATTTCGCGCACGAGAGGCTGGTGATGGTATACGCTACTAACGAACGTGTTCATAAATTCCTCACACACGATGCTTAATGGGTAAAAGAATGCACAATGACAAACTGAAAAGTAACTGGGGATACAACGCAACTTTTATAGCATATAAACTATTTTATATTAAGGGTCACTGAGAGTATGAAATTATTTCTGAACTAAAAGAGGACCGAATCTACGTTTTATACAAACTTTTTAAAATTGATCATCAAAGTTTAATTCAAACAAATTCAAAGTTAGATATACTAAAAAGCAGAAAAGCCCCAGAATAAATGCAGCAGATACCACAAGAAACCTTTTTAGACTACTTTCCCGTAAAAGTAAAAAAAATAATAATAAAGCATGAAAGAAGGCTTAATGTATCCTGAAAATATCGTTAGAAATCAAGAAAAGTCAAAAATAAGTGAAGTAATTAAATAAAAATTGAAAAATAAAAAATTTGAAAGTAGGGTATTGAGATGGGGGAAAAGTGTCTGTCGGTCTGTCTGTCTGTCCCCCCTAATAACTTTTGAACGAATTGTCCGATTCGAAAAATTCTTTTTGCATTCGAAAGATCTCGGTGAGGACATCTCATTTACATATTTTACTGATTGAACAATGATTTGAACAATTTTTTTTTCAATTTTGAACAATTCAAAATTTTTTAACATTAGCGCCTATGGGCGAAAATGAAGCAAATGATGTAAACTCTGGGTGCAAGATCCACGTTCCAATGAACAAGCTTACTGGAGGAAGCTCTTGGCGTGAAATATTAATTTGAACAGTTTTTGTTCATTTTTGAACAGTTCAAAAAATAACCATAGCGCTTACGAAGAAATTTCAATACTATATAAATCCTGATCTAACGGACCGATTTGCTTGGAACAAACTTTATAGGAAAGATCTTATAACATAGAACATGAACAAATAGATAGTTCATCTAGAGCTAGCGAGCCTATTTTCCTATGAAATGTTTTTAAGGATATTTCTCAATGAATAAATGAAGGAGTGAAAGAATGAATAAATGACTGAGTGAAAGAATGAATCAATGAATGAATGAATGAGGAAAAGAATGAATCAATGAATGAATGAATGAGGAAAAGAATGAATAAATGAGTGAATAAATGAAAAATAAATAAATGGGTGAATAAATACATGAATGAGTAAATGAATGAATAAACACATGAATGAGTAAACGAATGAATGAATAAATGAATGGCTGAATAAATGAAAGAATGAATGACTGAGTGAATGAATATGCATTATCCGTTGAAAAAGGTATATTTGAAAAAATTAAGAACTAAAGCTAAAGGAGAAAGAGAGAGAAAGATATAGCTAGGTTATAAATTTGAATTTGGTGTATACGGAAAGTAGGCTCGTATAGTTCTAGACGGAACTTCTTGTTACAGTTTAGGCTTAAAGAGTAATGGCAAGCGAAGTTCAATTAAAAAATATATATCCCTGCAATTATAAGGAAGAAAAATATCGATAACTTGTTTGCAAAAAAATTTTTTTGGTCTTCACATTTAGCTCGGGAGGATTCAGATTTAGAGCATTTTCTAGTATCAAGTCCCTCTCCGCATTTCAGAGATCTAGTTTACGTCTATGATCATTTCATTAAAACAGTTTTTAAGCAGAATTTTACTTACTGATCTAGAAATGCTAATTTATTTAGTTCTATTTCCCTTTTTGTATTTATTTAACTACGTAACGTGTTTTCGTCCTCTCTGGCTGCAGTTTTACATCGAACGTAGTCTTAAAGAAAGTAGGCGCATGTTAAAAATTTGATGAGGATAACCTTTCGTAACATCCCCGCAAACTCGGTAAATATTCTAATCTAAAAAAGTTTCTATTTCCTCTGCATAAAAATTTTCAGATGATGTTCAGCTAACAAGGAAATGGGTTATTTACGGGTATTGTTGACCCTACATTTTTTGATGTGTGCCTACATTCAAAAATATACTAAGTTTCAACACCATTTTCTTAGGCTATTAGCATTTTTTAAATAGTTTTTCATTAGTTTTACTTTAAAAAATTTTCTACGCTTATTTATTAAAATTTAAAATAGTATTTAGTTAACACAATTTAGAAAAATATTTTTATTAATCAAAATTTAAATGAAAAAAATAAATAGCCCGAGAGTATTAACACATTGAAAATCTAAAACGTCGTAGCATTCGTTTTCATTTATGTGAAGGATTTTTGTCAAATATATTTTGAAGGGACCACTCATTAGCAGAAATCAGAAAGGACAGTATAGGAAAACTCAAAAATTAACTGTTAGTTAAACTAAAAATAAACGCCAATACTACAGTCACTTCATGATCAAAGCAAACTATCTTGATCAACGACTTTTAAGAATCATATTAACATTTATTAATGAATGATTGCGTGTACATTTTTTTAGAACGAAGTTGAATGTGCTAATACCAGCAGGAGTTGTTAATACTAGTATAAATGTTTTTAATTTAGGATTTAAGCCTCTTATTTTAGTTCTTTCTTAGTGAAGAAAATATTTAAAACAAAAAATTTACCTGGGGCAGGGGTAAACGAAACATCTTCGACAAGCTATCTAAGCGATCAAAATGAAATGAAATATAACAGTTATTTTCGTATTGAAGGCAAATCATGCCCTAATTATGCAAACTGAAATAGCTATCAAACCATTTGTTCAATTGCGGCTATAAATATCAATTTTAATTTGAGGTGGCGCTATCTGATATATCTAGAATAGTTATAAAATTTCTTGGATATTTATACCTAAAAGATTAAAACATGTATTTGTTACAAAGGCGGGGTATCTATCGGAGTACCACATGCAGAGATCAACTCTTATATGTTTCTAGGGAAAAATGCAAGAACGCCTGGGGTGGGGGTGGGGGGGGGGGGTCTTAGAATCAATCGACGCGGAAAACAAAATATTGAAAAGAAACGTTTGGTTCGGAGGAAAAGACGCAAATGTTTTAATCAAAAGGTTAGTATTGCCGGACGCAGACATAGTGGCAGAAGGTGCCGAGGGAAAATGCTTAAAGGCAAATCGTGATTATTTTTATGTGTGGGAACTTTTCGCATGTGATATTTACTGCCGACCTACCTCAACAAAAGCTAAAAGTCCGTATTTCTTCTCCTAACCCTTCCAAAAGCCGTAATTCCACCTACCAGTTAAATAATCCTCTAGATCGCCTCTTTTTTTCCTTTTTAGAAATGGAAAATTTTAAACAGAGGTTCATAGCTGCAATAGACGCTTTTACGGAAATCATCTTCATAATTTACAAACGTTTCCAGAATAATAAGGCGAATAGAAAGGATAATGACCAACTGGACGGAGGTGGAATCGATGATTCGGAGGAGAACGAAAGGGTAGAATTTTTGGATACGGCTAGAGAGTATTTGTTGCACCTATACTTAAATAGTGAAGAAGCTGCCGAATATGAAAAAAAAAAGAACCGAGTGCTGGGATAAACAGGATCCTATAAAATGCAAGGCTTTAGTTTAGAGACGAATACTGAATCTTTAAGTTTTTGAAGAGTATTAAGGACCTCCGTGTGAATTATCGAGGATGCACTGTTTTTTACAGCCTCAAGAGCTCCAGCAGTTATACCTCCAATTAAACCTGCACCTGCAACGGAACCCCCTGCAACCGTTCGCTGGCGATGGAAAGGAGCCCCTAATTACTAAGCATTACAAAACCTTCGAAAACACTAATAATAACCATCACTGGAACAGAAAATTTCATCCCTTTATTCAAAATCAATGGGTTTACTCTTCTGTTTGTGAAAGTGAAAGTGTACCGATCCCTCCGATGCAGTGGGCTTCTAATCAATTTCGTTTAACAACCGATGATGCGGGAATAGGTATTTTATGCACAAAGGGTAGTTTATTTATTGGAGTACATTTTTATTCAACTGGAACAGGGGAGAATTACGAAAATTTTGGCTTCCGTCTATTTTTTTTTTTTTTTTTGATCCGAAGGAAACATAAGGGCGTTATATATAATTATATTAAAGATTCTTAAAAGTATCTGCTGCTATTTTCGCAACTTTTACTATGAAAGAGGAAATGTCTTCGGCGTACATCTTCGATAATTATTAAAATATGTTATGAATACTAACTACCATTCCTCTTTTAAACTTTACCCGAAAGAAGAAAACTTTTATAAAAGTAATTTTATTAAACTGCTTCAGCAATAGATATCAACATTTCGGTTAATTGTTCAATTCTGTGTGTGACATATCTGGGGTGTTTAATCTTTACATAGCGTTCCGTTTACTGAATGCAACGAGGGTACTGTCTTAGGGCGAATCATTCAGCAGGCTGCAGTTCTTATTAATAATAGAATGTTCTACATTTAATAGCCGTAAACAACTTATAATTTCACTTGTGGAGAAGTTAATAAAAGTGCATTAAATCATTTCGTTTTACTCAAGTGATTTCTTTTCGGCATTATAAATAATTTGAGTGTTTTTCATTATTAACATAAACTGAAAGTAACAAAAATGATAAAGAAATACATTTTCATCTGTGCAATTTCAGGTAAACGTTGCAAAGATTTCACAAAAACGTTTTTATATTATTTTCATTCCTTTTAAATATTTTAGTGTCTCGTGTTCATTTTAAACAAAATTTTGATTAAATAACTTTTAAACATTGAAGTAATGCATTTTCAGAAATTTTAAGCTTAAAATATTGCGCTTTTTAAAACGAAATTTGAGCACATTATGGTGTATAAAGGCTTATACTGTTTTGTTTGAATCGTAATAAAGTTACGCAAAAGACAGATACACTAGTTATACTGGAGCAATTTTCTTGTAAATTTATATTCCTAAAATTGAATGCGAAAACACTATTTTAAAACTAAAGTTTTGCATTTTATGGCTTATTTTTTTTTAACTTCACCACACTGAAGTTTAACTCAATGACTGTTTTAAATTTCAAACATCTCATTTCTTATTTAAGAATAGCCACATGAAAAATACTTCTCTCAAACTTCATGGCCGGGAATGACTGATGTTTGAACAAACTTAAAGACCTGGAGGTATGACTGGTCCTGTAGGCATGATTGGTGCTTTAAAAATATCTCCTGTAAAATCGTTACATTCTATCGACGCTGTCAACTGCACGCAAGATTTTCTATGGAAGAAAATAGTTATGAATCACAATGAAAAATTAATATCAAATTTGATCAACATTAAATATCAAACGATGCATGATCTTAACGTGGTCTTTGTACTGTGCATAATCGCCGAGCTTTAGGAATACAAGATGTTTTTTAAGAACATTATCCTAATGTTTAAAAAATATTTCATGAAATACTACAACTATACTTCGTCAATTGATTTCGTGTAGCATCAAAATGACCCACAAACTATTACATGTAATTTACCAAGAAACGTGAATTTTCTCCAAAAAAATTAAAAAATAAATAACTTATACCATAAATACGAGAAATCAGTACACTGTTTATCCTCCTGAGACCTGGCATCCAATAAAATGGATGCTTTGCTTTTCCTCCCTGTTGTGACAGATTTTATTTTAGCAAGTAAGACCTGGACTGGAATTATAAAGGAAAAATAAGAAATCACTTTTTAACTTTGAGAAATCGGAACAATACAATTACAATATTGCAAAGAACACGAGTCAGGTTGGGATTCGGCGCTCTCGCGGTCGTTTAGATGTTCACATTTTTTTTCTTTTTTAATATTAATCTAGGATTTTTATACAAGTTTGATCTTTTTTCTTGTGTTAAAAGTCATGATTAATTTTTTTTGTTTACCTATTTTTGTGTAAGTAGCACATAGTTCTACTGTAGTTATGACCTCAACATGCATTCAAATGGATGTGCCCCCCAGAAAAGTTTTAAAATTCAAGTTTATTAATTTGTTGAAAAACATCAAGTCAACTGGATCAAGAAAAAGGGTTGAAAAAGTAAATTGGCTCAATTTAATTGATCTAGAAATCAAATGGCTAAATTAGGAGGCTATGCAGAATCGCAGAAAAATTTAACATTATTGCACGCATAAAGCGACAGTCAGCATAAACTACTGGGGGAACATAAAATATTGCAAATAAGATTAAGCCGGTAAGGATGGCGCACTATTAGAAAACATAAAACGAGTTTCGTCTAGAACTATACGAGCCTACTTTCCCGTACATAAAATCTGCAAATTTATAGTCTAGCTATATCTCTCTGATTAAGCTTTACTTCTTGGTTACTCAAATATACCTTTTTTCAACGGTCATTTACTCACTTATTCATTCATTTATTTATTCATACGAAAATATCCTAAATAATCCCGATAAAAAATTCATAGGAAAATAGGTTCGATTAGTTATGGTTGAATTTCGTATCTGTGCGTGTTCTACCGTCAAAAGATCCTTCCCATAAAGTGTGTTCCAAGCAAATCCATCTGTTACATCAGGATTTATATAGGATTGAACTTTACCCGTAGGCGCTTTGTTAATGTTCATTGAACTGTTCAAAAATGGTTCAAATTGAAAACCTTTCATGCCGAGAGCTTCTTTCAATAAACTTGTTCATAGGAACTTTGTTCTTATGTCAGAGTTTGCATAATTTGCTTAGTTTTTGCCCATAGACGATAATGTTAAGATTTTATGAAGTGTTCTGAATTGGACGAAAAATTATTACAATCAAAAAGTAAAATATGGAAATGAGATGCCCTCACAGAGATCTTAATGCAAAAAAAAAAAAAAAAAAATCTTTCTAATCGGACGATTCCTTTAAAAGCTATTAGGGAGGTGGAAAGACCAACAGACACATATTCCCCATCTCAAAACCCTACTTTCAATATCTTTATTTTTTAATCTTTATTGGAAAATTTACTTTTGACTTTTAAACTTTTGTGGGAAAGTAGGCTAAAAATGAAAACTTTTGGTGAATATTATAGATTACATTCCTTCTGTATGTATTTCCATCACTATTAAATTGTCATGCAGTAATTTAAAACGACAGTAAGTATAAAGGCAAAGCAGCTATTTTTCGATTCTCTCCTTAAAAGGTGCGCGAGATTGCGCAAATGGGTGGTTCACGCACAAGAGAGTGTTCTACTATAGCTTTCGATAAACAGCATATTATATTATTACCTACAAGTAAATTTTCAAAAGGGCTGAAAAATAGTGTTTAAAAAGTATCATACAGTACTTTTATCGCAATGAAAATCAGAGGAACAGTAATGAAAATTCAAGCCCTTATATTTGGAAAGCAAGCAAAAAAAAAGAACGTTTTATCACATTTTCAGAGGAAAAACATGAATTCGAGTAGACACCGTGCTATTGAAGTGCAACTACCTGGAATCGCGGAGGAATCTGACTTTCCCTTCCCTCCAAAAATTCAAGTTCTCCATCTCTCAAACCACGCCATCTCACCAGGCCTTTTATATTTTACACAAACTTTTTATTATTTTCTCTACAACTCAAATAGCTCAGAAACGCGAATTATTGCACAACGTCTTTCTGTCTACTTCTTATAAATTCTGCAGCTAAACAACCGAAAATATTTAAAACAAACTGATTTGTTACTTAGCAGTACAAATATGTTATAATTATTTAATCAAGATTTTTCATGCACAAATTTTTAATTTACAAGAAATTGTATTTTCCTCAAGTAATTTTTATTTCTTAATCCGTCATAAACTAACCAACTATCCTATATTTTATACTAACCTGCGTATGTGAGTAAAGTATCGGGAATATGGAAGATATTTTTTTTTTTAATTTAGATTGTTTAAAGGAAATATCCGATAGAAAATGCTTTAAAAATACCAATAAAATATAATAAACAATAAAAAAAAATCTAAAACTGCGTTTGAAAAAAAAATTAACCTCTTGATTAAGAACACCTAGTGGACAAAACTTGTACAACAGGTGCAAAAATTGTTCTTCGTAGATAATGTTATATTCTTAGCCTACTTTACCGTAAAGGCAACAAAATAAAGAAATTTTGTTAAAATATACTAATTTAGATTCAGTGTTAGTCAGAATAAAATTAAAAGCTAAGAAAAGACATTATTAACAATGTTATGCTTCTAAAACATTGCATCTAAAGGATAAAATACTGATTATCGCTTTATGTGTAGAGCTCAGAAATTTTCCATCAATGCATCAATGTCCGATGCGTTGATATGTACAGCGACTTCAATACAGCGTGATTATCATATCAGCTACACATACTTTAATAATTATGAGTGATACAAGTTTTAATTCCCAGTTTTAGTCAAAAGCTTTTAATGAAATGTGATTTACTTGTCATTACTTGTTATTTCATGATTTTCTTCACAATTTGCATAGACACTGATTTCACCAGTGCTCAGTCGGTTTAATTTCCAAGACAATGTTTTAACGTATTTTATGAAAAACAAACGCAAATTTGAAACTTTTTTAGAATGCAGATATTTAAGCGATAAGAGAATGGTGAATTAAAAAATAATACAGAACAACCTGAAGGCGTGATTTTAAATTATTTTAAAGCATTACATAACAGTCAAACTCGAACTATCAACTATTTCGGCTTAGACAAGAAAGTTTTCATATTATAAACATATCGTACAACTAAGTCGAGTTGTATTCTCACACAATCGGTATTCTTTAATTTACGAGCTATTTCAATGTATTTTATGAAGTACGAGCAAAAAAATATCACCCGTTAATTTATACTAATTTTGCTTCTTTCTGAAATTTTTATTACAATGCGTATTCATTCATTGCTAAAATTCTTGAAAATATTAAAAACACAAAATTCGAACAGTATTTAGTAGGGATAGGTGGGGTAAAATGGGTCAATTTTAGCTATTTTCATATTTAAAGTTTCATAGCAACAAAACCAGAAACATTTCCCATTTCTTTTCAATTGCATCTTAACATTGAACTCCTTTAGATCAATTTTATGCCATTTTAATATTTATTTTTTAATTATGAAATAGTTTAACTGAGCTTATAAAGTTTTGACCTGATTTACTCCATCGTGGGGTAAAATGGGTCATAATGCAAAATAATGCTAAAAACAGTTATTTTTTACTTTGAAATTGGAAAAAAAAGTAAGTAATATAATTTAGCAACATTTTTAATTATAATTACATTGAAATTTTAAAATAATATTGTTCTAGATTGGTTCACATAACACTTCAACAGCATCACTTCTTTCTACCACATCAACATGATCTTTTTTAGGGAAAACATTCAAAATTTTTTTTTTAATTTCATTTCAATAAAATAAACAACGTACACTGTTTAAATTTAGGAATTTTCTTCAGTGAGGTGCAGCAGAGTAAATTTTAAAACAATAATAGAATAGAACTAGCTAAGCCTAACCATGACCCATTTTATCCCATCCAAGAAAAACTGGTGTAAAAAAATTCAATATTTAATTATTTTTTTTACATGATCCTCTGTAATTGTTCTCCAAAGTTTCTTTGTGCGGAAATCCTTTAAATTTGAGTTGTTATTCGATAAAATATAGATATTTTCAGAAGTTGGTAAACCATGTGTTTAGCACACTATCATCCAAAAAGTACAAAAATATTTTTTTTTGTGTTGCCATATTTAAGAACCTAACTTTTTAACGAATGAAAAATGTTTCCAACACATTGAAATATAACATAAAAAATATTGGTTTAAACATTTCAATTTCTAGTTCTATTATTGAGTTTTTTCTCAAGTGACCCATTTTACCCCATCCTACCCTACTTAGTAGATAAATAATAAAGAAACCAATATTTACAAAATAATAGATTGCGACCTAAAAAACGTCATTTCCTTCTTAATTGCGCTAAATATTTCATTTCACCTATTCTCACACTTTTTTTTCCTATCCGAGAGTATTACTTTGCCTCTTAATCACACGCTTAAACTTCTGAAAAATGCATGACTTGAAAGCGTCAATTTTAAAGCTCGACTAATGTTTTACGAACAAATAATTCATAGCTAGTTTCCGCAAGCATTATTTATTTATATTTTGAAAAAAAAAATATGTAATGAGAAAATATTTGTTCATAATTTAGAACGAAGTCTTTTTTTTTTCCTTTAAATCTACAACTGTTTCCACATCACGTAAAGTTAAGCTACATAACAGAGTTTCTTCGTAAATTTAATTACGTTACTTACGTTAGTAACTTCTATTCCTTAATATTACTACATAGGAAAGCATAGACTATGAACGTTTTTTTATTCAATTTAAACCACCTGTTTTTAGTACTTTGACTTTTTACTTACCTTAAACGTTAAAAATGTCCAAAAAATTCCACTTTATATTAACGGTACTGTAGCTATTAAAACGAAGTTGAATGTCACTATAAGTTAATACATATCTTGACTAATTGAAATAAAAAAATAACTTGTATCTTAACAGGAATGTCATTGGACATATGCACTCGTGAAAATGGCGAATTTCAAACATCGAAGTAGTTTTTGTTTGTTTGTTTGTTTTACGACCATTTCAGGTCACATAAATATTCGAGTTTATTTGCTATTCTCAAGGATATGCCTCAAACTCTCGTCTAATATGACAGATAGAACAAGACAGCACAACAGATTTTAATATACAAAGAAAGAAATACTCCCAGGGCAAGGTGGGAATCGAACCCACGCCTCTTTCTCTCCGCGCAGGGAGCCACCGGAGCCAGTCGAGCGGTGCCACTGGCACCCCTCAGCCACTGAGGCCCCAACATCGAAGTAGTTGTTCTTAAAATCATAGTTGTGAGAAATAGGGCTGTGTTGCTCAAGAACGAACGGATCCAAAAGATCGAATCCTTAAAGAAAACGGAACAGTACCATCTCATAAAAAATGAACGATCGTTCATCTAAACGATGAACAATTTGTAACATTGTACTTAGGGATCTGTAGTTCACGAACGAATGATATAAAAGACCGACTTCTTAAAATGAACAGAACCGTACGATCTCCTAAAGACTAAACGATCGTTCTTTAAAACGATGAATATATATTCTATTCTATTCCACTCAAGATGAGTCTAGCAACGTATTATGAGGTATGCGTACGATGTGACTTGCATCTGTTGGATCTCCTAATTTTGAACCAGCTCCCATATGAGAGACCATCACCTAGGTTGCCACCCTTGATCGATTTAAAAAAAAATCATGAAAATCGGTTCATCCGGTGAGAAGATATGAGTGGACAAACACACACACACACACACAAAAAAAGACATACATACAGTACGAATGTGTAACCTCCTTCCCTTTGTGAAGTCGGTTAAAAAGGCATTACGTTCTAAGTGAGCAATGATAGCTGTGTTTCGGCTTTTGATGAATTTAAGGTTGTTCAATTAATTTCAAAAGAGGTTTTATTTATTTACCTTTTAAATTTTTGCGATTTTTTTTTCAATTTAATAAATTAAATCTTGTATATTTAAACGAGCAATTTTTGTATATTTATATATATTTTTTGAATTCTCAAAATCGGCTCTAACAATTTGGACCAAATTTCGTATTTAGGTCAGGTTTTGTTTTTAAAGTTTACTATGTAGGTGTCTTCCTCGAAATAACGCGATTTTACACAAAAAAAAAAAAAAAACATTTTTTTTAATAACACAATTGAGGTACTTGTAACAATGATCAAACATCATCCGCTATAGATATTTTGTTTCAATAAGATAGCAATACACTGAGTGGCAACACTTATTTTTAATTTACGTTTTGTTTCTTGAAATTTGTTGTTACCATTTGTGAAATTTAAAATGCCTAATGAACCAATTGCAAAGAAAAAAAAGCTGTAGTAATTCTGCGCGTAATTTGAATGTATCAGAAGGTCTATGAAATGGCGTAAGACTTGTGACAAGTTCAAGTAAAAACATGAGGAAGGCAAGAATCGTTATGGTGAACAATTTGGCAAGGAAGTACCTATTTGCATGTACCTATATTCACTTCTTGGGTGCAACTTTAATGTAGGAGCCCGTTAGCGACATTTTTGGTTGGAGAGGAAATTGTTGGCTACAATTGCAATTAGTTGGTTTGTGTTTGATTGGTAGAGCTTCAGTTTGTTATATATTTGGTAAGTTCTGGACGTATCACTATTTTCGCGGCATCTTTCGTCGCCAACCAAAATAAATTGCCAACCGGTCCCTATACTAAAGACGTTTCTTTTCTATGACAGTACACGCATCACAAGTTCAACAGCATGAATAGCATAATAATCCGCATGAAAATGTATAGTTAGAAAACACTTTAACTTTTCAAATTTATTTAAATAAGTATCTTCTTCGAAAAAGAATACCACTGAGCAAAGCTCGGTCACCCAGGTACTTAAAGTATAATAGCGGTAAAAAAAAAGTCATCGAAGGAAGTTAACACTAGATTAAAAAATAATAATTGTATCAAAATACAATTTTAAATCTTATTTCTTAAATAAAGAATGTTTTCAGTTGATAATCTAGTTAAATTTTCGGATAAACTATCCGAAAATATTGTTGCCTTATTTTCTTTCAAAAAAAAAAAACAGGTGTTTTTTGGCATTTTAAATTATTTATTAAGGACTTTTCTAGGACAGAATGACATAGGCTTTTAGGTCAGAATTTTTCTTCTGAGGGGGGGGGGGGATTCTGAATTGCATTTCCTGCTCAAAATTTAAAATTCGCAATTTTCGGGGGCGTAGTAAAAATATTGCTTTTCTCTCTGCCATCTTATAAGCCGATCGGCACACTTAAAAATACAAGGATTGAAAACTAGCACCAAGTAGCATTTTTTCTGGCGCTTCCTTTTTTCAGAGAATGAACGAAATCATTTAAATGAACGAGTTCGATGAAAGGTCAAAAAAAAAAAAAAAAAAAGAACGATGCTCTGATTAACGAATCATAATAATGAACGACATTGCCCATCACTAGTGAGAAGTAAGTTTTGGTTTTGACAAATAATAATAACAATAAAATGCTTTAAATAAATTGAACATCTAAGTGAAACGTAACGTAGAAGAAACATCGAAATCTTAAACGTTGTTGAAAAACTAAATAGTTTTTTTTTTTTTTTTTTTAACGAATGGAAATATCACTGAAAAAAAAGTTATTAATTTTGCATTTAGTACGAAATTTTCCATGCTGCTTTATTAAAATAAAACAATCAAAACTTTTTAAAGTATTCTCAGCTCAGAATATAAGACGAAAAAATATACATTTAAAAACATGAAATCTGGAGAAATAATGTTCGGATCATGTTTCACATTTGATCGGAATTGTGTTTCTAAATCTGGCAGCTAAAATAGTGTTGACATTGCTTTTTAGAATACCGAGGTGAGTGATTGTCTGTCAGTTAAATTAGCTGGATTAAATTCTAAAAGTAAATATTTTTCTTGATACAAAGCGCTCGTTTTATTTAAATATTTTCAGTTGTTAAATTATGAAAGATTTAAGCATTAAACCTGGAAGTTATCTTCCTACTTTCCTGTCCATTTATAAGCTAAAGTAATTAGATGTTTTAATTATTATTAAAACTATACTTTTTTTTTAAAAAAAAGTGAATATTCTGTACTTCAAGAAGTGAAAAACGTTTAAAATATACTTCGGGATGCAGCCCCCTATAGTCTTGCGATCCGAATAGCTTGCATTTACTTCATTTCCTATATCCTTTAGGTTCTGTGTTTAAAAATCCTATAAATGTTTATTTATATTTCATTCAAATAATTTGCTGTTCAACTTTGTGAAGTGCAACTTCTACGTAAAATTTGAACACTTTACTGATTCCTTTTAGAAATATGGGCTAGTAAACGTCAAGCACAGCTTTTTCGCCCTTGATCTTACAGCTCTTATATGTCTGGTCTTAAATATTTGGAATTGCCGTTTGAATATTTGAATATTTATGGGTACTACTATCTGTATAAACAGTTAATGGTGTGATTATAGTTAAATATTATTGTGGAGTAACGCAAAAGTAGGCATTTTGCATTCTTATTTTATGGAACTCATGAAGATTAAGTTATATATAATGTCATAATCAAAATTTTAGAAAGAATGCCATGTCAACGATTATTTACAGTAAGTATAATTCGAGAGTAGGGAAATGAGTTTTATTTGAACTTTGTCAGAAATTACATTTTACTACATATTGCACTGTAGTTGAGTTGTTTTTAAGAGTAATTCATAGCAACCATAGGGGTGAGGGGGAGGGGGAAATTGAGATAAAGGCGGTTGCGTTTATATTGCGTTCACTCAATTTTCACATTCGTGGTTGTTTATACCAGTGTTTTCAATTTCAAACTTGACAAAACGAGCATAAAATTTGTTTGCTAATGTGTCCATTCAATGTATAAATCTACGACGTGTGAGAGATCTATACTATAATTGCTCGAATTGATTATCCAAAACAAGTGGTAACATTGTACTTTCTTTAAAATACCAATTAACATTTTGTTTATTTTCGGTAGTTTTCGCATTTTTCGATTTATTACAAAGCGAGTAGTTGTCTACTTTCCCTCTATTTTCATTTACCCTGTGGTTTTTTTTAAATACTAAATATCAAAATTCTAACTCACATAACTATAAGCGATTACTTTCACGCCCTTAAATATTTTTTTACGAAATTTACTTCCATCTTATTAATGACTAGCTGATATGCCCGGCTTTGCGCGGGATAATATTGCATCATTCGCAGGCCAAGTGACGCATGTCCAAAATTCTGTTGTAAATGTATAGGGAAAATTTAAAAAAAAATCCAAGTAAGAGAGGGGCAACAGTCCATAAAAATCCTATTTAGACAGTAAAATTCATTAAAAACCCCGATTGTATTAAAACGAACAGCCTTGAAAAATTCAGCCTTGAAATTAGACCAAAAATTATTCCATAAAAATCCACATTAAAATGCCAACAAAAGTTCATAGAAATTGTCATTAGAGTACGGGAAACAGTAACTCAAATGCACATATGCAGAGAGATAATTGTGCCAAAATGATATCAAGAGCCCGTAAAAATCGCAATTGCAATATCGACCAAAATGCATCTACAATTTCCCATCAGAAAAAGAGCAGTATTCTCTGTAAAAATGTCCATCAGATCAAGAACAACTCTCACTGTATATTTCTGTTACAATAAAGAAAACATTCTTTAAAGCTGACCTTTAACACTAACCTTCAAGAGCTACTGTTCCTAAAATTACCCAGCAGTCCATCTTAAATTCCCCATCAAAATAAGGACACCCGTTCCTAAAAATTCCACTTGCAAAATTGTCAAAACATTTTCTGAAAATTCAATTGAATAGCACTTTCATAAAATTCGGATAAAAACGAAAGAAAGGAAAGCATTATTTCAAAAGGCAAATAATGCTCATTTAAATTACGAAATGTTTAGTACTGAACAAATTCTGACGTGTGAAATTTAAGTTGATAGAAAGACATAACTAAATACTTCCCAAATGGCTCCAAATAGACAGTACAAAAACTAAATAAATCACTTGTGTAAAATATGGAATCAATAATCGCTACGTAAAAAAGTTAAAATGAAGCAGAAGATCGCCAAATTGTACTAAAGTATAATGGAAGCATTCGGCAAATACGCCATGATCCTACAGTGTAAATCACGTATTGAATTAAATGAGAACAATATTATTGATAAGGATTATTGGGCGCGGTTTGGAAAAGTTATGAAGCGCAAAATAATATATTGAGAACAATTAACTGGAAGGAGGCGAGTAAAAAGTTATCACCACTTGGCGAAATTTTAAATTTCATCAAAAATAAGCGATATCGAAGACCTTCCAACCCAGTTTTTATCGAAGAAATAAATATTAAATCGTCAAAAAAGAAAGAAAAATCAACATTAAAAATCGCATGCAGTTAATAATCCAAAAAGTATGCATAAAAATGAAATACATTTTTAGAATTTGTTTCGTTGATAAAGCGAACACCTCACTATAGAAATGTTTCATGAAATTGTTGAACTGCTACTATACTATTAAATTGCCAAAAAAAGGAAGGAAAATCAACCTCCATGTAAAGTAATTAAAAATCGTTAGCAGTTCCACAAAATATGTATAAAAATGAAATGAATTTTTAGAATTTGTTTTGCTCATAAAACGGCATGAATAAAGATAAAATAGCATTTTCTCAATCTTACGTTAACAGAAATCATCTAGTTGGCGACAAAAGTACTATTTATTTTGGCGAAAACACGCAAATTGAGCAGATAAATTCAGAGGTAAGCCTTGCTTTAAAGTTCGAAAACTACTTTAAATGAATATTGCGCATGTTCTATTTGTTCTACAAACTTCAGAGAGAAATCATCTTGTGCGGTTTTTTACGGGCATCAATATGCTGCTAAAATCGAAAAGGTGTGACGTTTCTTCGATGAGATATTTCTAAAATTATCAGTTTTGCTTAAATTGGAATAAAAGAAGAACAAATTCGAATTTTAGGAAAAACGCTTCGAGGTGCACGAAGACCTGACCCAAGGTACCTGTAACCAAAATTTCGTACTCCTATAACGCAAAATCTCGCCAGGAGGCGATCGACAGACAGACACACACACACACACACACACAAACTTTTGGTTTTATTTATATAGATACACGAAGAAATCAATTGGGATATAAGTGCAATAGCATTTAGGACATGGGCATTGTACACATAATCCTTTTATATAATCAGCATTATAAACATGCCAAGCCATTGATTTAATCCCATGTTTAATGCTATTGCAGCAATTTCCATGTTAATACACCAATCGTAATTTGGAAGATTTGGCTGCAGGGAATCCATGTTGTTCCTGCGCATGCTCTCGCTCTGGATGTTAGCTGGTAAGATTATTGCCATATAGTATCAATTCATTAAACACCAACATTGTTTAAACTGTTGCTGAAATATCTAGTTTTGCGTTGGCATAACTTTGAAAGTTTGTTATATTTGCTGGTACCCTTTATTATTCTACTAAATTGAGACGTTAGACAAAAATTGTTTGCAACATTAGAAATTAACCAATACCACCATTACCATTATGTTTTCAAATAAATTTGTGATGGAATAGGTGTTTGATACTTTTGCATCACTTTCATGATTTTAATTAAATAATTAGGCATAAAAGCGTTGAATATTGCGGACATTGCTGCTATAGTTCAATACCGAGACATCTTTAAAATAAAAATTTCTCCAAGTAAGTGCCTTATTTCTAACCGACTTCACAAAGGAAGGAGGTTATACCTTCATATTGTATGTATGTCGGTTTTTGTTTTGTTTGTTTGTCCACTCCTAACTTTTCACCGGATGAATCGATTTTCATGATTTCTTTTTTAATCGATCGAGGGTGGTTTCCCAAAAGGTCCCGACCTTCGTTTGACCATATTCGATAATTAGATAAAAGGTTATGGGCAGAAATAGGGTAATTTTTTTAGTTTTCCATCCATAACTTTTGATTAAATGAACCGATTTTGATGACTTTTTAACCGACTTCACAAAGGCAGGAGGTTATACATTCATATTGTATGTATGTCGTTTTTTTTTTTTTTTGTCCACTCATAACTTCTCACCGGATGAACCGATTTTCATGATTCTTTTTTTATTCGATCGAGGGGGGTTTCCCATAGGTCCCGTACTTTCGTTTGACCATATTCGATAATTAGAAAAAAGTTATGGTCAGAAATGTAGTTTTTTTTTTTTTTTATCCATAACTTTTGACTAAATGAACCGATTTTGATGATTTTTTCTTTAATCGATAGAGAGTCATCTAACTCAAATATTGCAAATCAATTTGACTACATTTGTTTTTTAGAAAAAACGTTACGGGTGAAAAATAACTATTTTTTATTTTAATTGGAAAGGCTAGGCTTAATTTCTCTTTGTTGGGAAATCTATTAATAAATATAAAAGTTATTGTTAAAAACATATTTGTTGTCATGGGCTATAATATTAAAAGAAATTACAGCAAGAGTTTGACTGAAGGCTTCTCTGTGGCAAAAATTAATCCAATCAATTTGTTTGCTAAAATTAACTTCAAAAGGTAATTTATCATGCAATAATTTTTAGTGCCATTAATTCAAAGAAGTTTTGCCCTTTGCTATGGATTTTTTTAAAAAATAGAGTATTTATATAAAAAATGTATTTACACTAAAAAGAATAAAATAAAATAATTTTTATAAAAAAAACCGAACCGACTTCAAATTATAAATTGCGCTAAAAAGTGAAAAATAAATTCATTCTTTAAACAACATCGATGTGACTTTTAAACATAGTTTTAGAAGTCGGTGCAAAATTATGAGTCTAATTACCAGTATACCATTCGCTACTTCATATTGGAACTGTTGCTAATTCTGCGAATATATGTATATTTGTAATTGGATTCATGATTACAAAAGATTTTATCAATCCTAATTTTGTACCGACTTCTAAAACTATGTTTAAAAGTCACATCGATGTTGTTTAAAGAATGAATTTATTTTTCACTTTTTAGCGCAATTTATAATTTGAAGTCGGTTCTGTTTTTTTTTTTTTTATAGAAATTATTTTATTCTTTAATAGATAAAGAGAGGTCCGTCTAACTCAAATATCACACATCAATTTGACATCATTCGCTTTTTAGAAAAAACGTTACGGATGAAAAACAAGAAGTTCCGTCTAGAACTATACGAGCCTACTTTCCCGTATACACCAAATTCAAATTTATAATCTAGCTATCTCTTTCTCTCTCTTTCTTATTTATCTTTAGTTCTAATTATTGAAAATATACCTTTTTCAAAGGATAATACATATTTATTCACTCACTCATTCATTCTTTCATTTATTCAGCCATGCATTTATTCATTCATTCGTTACCTCATTCAAGTGTTTATTCATTCATTTACGCATTCATGTATTTATTCACTCATTTATTTATATTTTCATTTATTCAATAATTCATTCATTCATTCTTTTCCTCATTCATTTATTCATTGATTTATTCTTTCACTCTTTCATTTATTCATTCATTCATTATTTCACTCATTGAGTCACTGAGAAATATCCTTGAAAATCCCGATCAAAAAATTTCATAGCAAAATAGGCTCGTAAGTTCTGGATAAACTTTCTATTTCTGCATGTTCTACGTTATAAGAGCTTTCCGATAAAGTTTGTTCCAAGCAAATCGGTCCGTTAGATCAGGATTTATATAGGGTTGAAATTTCCCCGTAAGCTCTGTGTTAATTTTTTGAACTGTTCAAAAATGAACAAAAACTGTTCAAATCAATATTTCACCCCGACAACTCCTTTCAATAAGCTTGCAATAAGAACTTGGCTCTTGTGCCCAGAGTTTACAGAATTTGCTTCAATTTTGTCCATAGGCGTTAATGTTAAACTTTTTTGAACTGTTCAAAATTGAACAAAAAATTGTTCAAATCAAAAAGTAAAATATAGAAATGAGATGTCCTCGCCGAGATCTTTCGAATGCAAAAAGAATTTTTCCAATCGGACAATTCGTTCAAAAGTTATTAGGGGGGGACAGACCGACAGACCGACAGACAGACCGACAGACACACTTTTTCCCCATCTCAATACCCTACTTTCAAATTTTTTATTTTTCAATCTTTATTTAATTACTTCACTTATTTTTGACTTTTCTTGATTTTTAACGATATTTTCACGATACATTAAGCCTTCTTTCATGCTTTATTATTATTATTTTTTACTTTTACGGGAAAGTAGGCTAATAAGTATTTTTTATTTTAATTGGAAAGGCTTGACGTGATTTTTCTTTGTTGGGAAAACTATTAATAAATATAAAACTCATTGTTAAAAAAATTTTTGTTGCCATTGTGCTATAATAATAAATGCAATTACAGCAAGATTTTGACCAAAGACTTCTCTGAGACAAAAATTAAATCCAATCAGTTTGTTTGCTAAAATCGACTTCAAAAAGGAATTTTTCATACAAATGATTAGTTTTTAGTGTCATTCATGCAAAGAAGGTTTGCCCTTTGATATAGATTTTTTTTAAAATAGAGAATTTATATAAACAATGTATTTACACTAAAAAAATAAAATAATTTTTGGAAAAAAATAGAACCGACTTTAAATTATAAATTGCGCTGAAAAGTGAAAAATAAAATTAATTCTTTAAACAACATCGATGTGACTTTTAAATATAATTTTAGAAGTCGGTGCAAAATTATGAGCCTAATTACCACTACACCATGTGCTACTTCATATTGGAACTCTTGCTAATTCTGGTCATTTATATTTGTAATGGAATCATGATTACAAAAGATTTTATCTATCCTAATTTTGCACCGACTTCTAAAACTATGTTTAAAAGTCACATCGATGTTGTTTAAAGAATTAATTTTATTTTTCACTTTTCAGCACAATTTATAATTTGAAGTTGGTTCTAATTTTTTCCAAACAATATTTTATTATAACTAAATTCTAGTTGCATAGCTTAAGACAACGTTGTGAGACTATTATGATGTCCAAACTTTATTTTCTTTTGCGGATTTACTGAATTACAACACGGAAAATAAATGAATAGCCGAGAAGTAAAACGTTCAAATTGCATTTCTTGTCAAATGGAGTTTACAGGTAGGGGATCATTCATAAATGATGTCCGGCTTTGAGGGGGAGGGGGGTTCGTAAAAAGTGTCACGAGGGGAGGGGAGGGGTGACAAGAAGTGTGACTTCCTGCTTATGCAACATAGCGTGGCATGTGACAAAGGGGGAGGGGGTTCTTTGAAGTGTGACATTTTGTGCCAAAGGGAGGAGGGGGTCAAATATGTGGGAAAAAGCGTGACATTATTTATGAACGGCCCCTAGCTTGTGATAGACAGAATGCATATACGACATTATTTAGGCAAGATGTATGCAAGAGACCCAGTTATTGACCCCCCCCCCCCTTCTGACGAGCAAAAATGATGAAAACCCGGCAGAGGAAAGTGTAAAAACGTAATTCTGATAATTTAGAGATTTGTGACAGTGATCGTTTTCCACCTTGGTCTTTCAAATGTTTAAATGAGTTTATCGCAAAACCGCAGTTTTAACATGTCTTAGTATTGTGTTAAGACAGCTAATTTTTTTAACCTATCTGAAACATACGATAATTTTTAAATAAATTGTGTCACATGATTATTGGTTACAAGGAATTCCTTCATCAATGCTGAACAATCATCAGGACATGGGTAATCTGGGTGAGACTTCACTGATTACGGTTTTATCGTTACGGTACGGTAATAATTTTGTGTCATTACACAAAATTAATGGAGTCATATGTTGATAAGTTTGTTAACTATCCTTTAGTTTTCTTTAAATAAACGTAGCTGATATCTCATATTGTTATTGAATTAACAGCATTTTCAAAAAAAAAACTCCAGTATGTTTCTCACCGCCTCATATAACTCCATGCACCATCCTTACATCCTTACTATACTCTTATATATCATACTTATAAGGTTTTTGACTGCTTGTCTGTATTTTATTTGCAAAAAAATTCAAGTATTGTCTCCTAGGAGAACGTATGTTCAATAATGGATTAAGTGACAATAAGCAAGCCATTGGCCACACGAAAGAGTGCTTAATAATTATGTATAACCAATAACACATGTAGAAAGTCTACAATAGAGAATAAGTCGGTGCAATTGTGCCAGCATGAGTCTCCCATCCTGATTGTGCATAGTAATTCCATTTGATGTCTTTATTTTTGAGCATAGTATTTTAAGGAAAACCGCTCTTCCTAAAAAATTTTCGAAGAATGATATTTAAATAAAGAATAAACCTAACTGGAAAAGTTATTTGGTAGTTATTATGAAGATTAACGAACATTTCATACGTACCAGTTAATTTCTTCGGTTCGCACAATTGTGAAGCGGAAGTTCAAAGCCATGTTTTCGAATTAATTATAATACCGTTAGGGCTAAAACTGGTCTTATATAAAATTAAAGAATATAGTGCACCCTAATGCGAGTATTACCGTAAAAAATATAACCAAAAAAATATTACTAATGAAAATTGTTCCCGTGTTGGAACCATTTTGAAATAACTCTTCATAAGAAATACTTCTATTCCTTGAATTACATTGATAATGCGATGATGTGCGTTTTAAAAAAATGTACAATTTGATTTTTAGATCACCCGTGAAGAGTTATAAAATACAGGGAGCTTTTCTCTCGATCTCTCACTCGAAGAAGAAGACGTTTCTATAATTCAGAAATCGGATCGTTTGCAGGGTTTAAACGATACCTGTACGATTCTGGGAACATCGATAAGGCCGAAAAGCCACATTATAGTGCAATAGTGCATAATCTTTGGCGACAGTTATTTAGTTACGAAAATGGCTTATCCGCTAATAATCCAAACAATACTAGATTTGGATTATTAGTGTACTACTATAAGTTTACATAAGATTAATCATCCAAAAAAATGTATTTCTTCTTGGCTTCTCTTAAATTGGTGTTAACATATACTTCTGTTTTAGATTTATGCAAAATACGTTTTCACAATTGGTATTAATCAAAGTCATTTTGCCTCCATGTGCAATATAAATACTTACTACATCTGTAAAAAGTTTGAGTCAAATTTAAACCATATTTTCGAGTTGCACCAAACTGCAGTTGTAAATTCAAGTCACGGCTTTCACCATAAGTTACTGCATAAATTTAGAAATGCTAGCAAATAATGTAACCAGTTGCTCCAGAACTTGTGCCACAATACTAGCTTTATGGTATGTTTTACTAATTTTATTGATGTCTTGTAGTCGCCCAGTGACATAAGCGTAAAGCACGATGATACTGTGCCTTGGCCGCATGTTCAAACCCGGCAGAGTCGTAAAGGTTGATACTTAATTCTATGCTTTGTTGAGTATGTTGCCCAAAATATAGTAAAATTGAGGACCACTCTACGAATCAAGTAATTTTTGTTTCTCTTTTACAGTATTCAATGTAAAACTGATTTTCAGAGAAAATATTTCAAGCAATGGTAATGGACCACGTTACCCACTATTTTCCAAACACGAAGAAAATCAACCTTTTCTGAAAGTAAAAGTCTTTTATTATAGAAAGATAAAAAATAAATAAATAAAAGAAAATAAAATGCTTTTCATTTTATTTTGTTATTTTTAAAAATTTTGGCAACTATTTTAACCATAAACTATGTAATAGGATTAAATAAACTACATTACTTAGTGAAATGTTTGCCTAGTTTAAAGTTATCTAGAAAAGTTATATATTTGTAATCTAATATAGATAAACACTTTTCTGCATGAGTTTTTTTTTTTTTTTTTTTGAACGAAAATTTTAATTAAATCAAGTTCAAATAAAAGTTTACGGAGTTTATTTTTATATTAATACAATTATGTATCACATTTTATAAATTCAAGAAATAAAAGAAGCAAATTCAGACAAGTATATTGACATTTTAACTTTTCGTAGTTTTATTTAATTTAAAACTCTGCGAAAGGGTAGAAAGGTTTGGTTATTTTTCTCTAAATTTCGTCTTAGATGGTAACTATAACATAGCTTTGGCACTTATTGGATTTATACCATCAAACAAGGCATAGTTAACTGTGTGAGAACTTTGCAGCCGACACATTCGATGGATTGAAAATGTTTAGGACTAAAATGGTGTAAATATTGTTTCTTCAGTTTTTAAAGAAACTGGAAAATACATTTTCTCCTGCCTTTATTTTTCGCGATGTATAGCATTATTTTGGAAATATTCTAAAACATATAATGTAAACGAAGCGAATTTAAGAACATAGGGCTAAAAATAATTTATAAGATAAAAGAACTAAAAGAAATTTTCCAACAGTATTTCACAAATATATCCATAAATACACACACACACACACACACACATATATATATATATATATATATATATATATATATATATATATGTGTGTATGTATAAATTTACAAACGAGTCTCCATACACCGAAGGATTCCCACAGTGAAATTCTCATTCTAACGACATGTTGAATCGTAATGGTAAATAATTTTAAAATATTCTCCACACTATGAAGTGGTAGTCTCCTATTAAAAAAAAAAAGAAACACATGCAATGTTTACTTGCTCAACTTCAAATAAACTTTAATATCCGTACAAAACGAAAATTTTCCAACGTATTTTCCGTCCAAAGAAATTTTCTCTATAGCGAATTATGCAACTGGAACCAAGCGAATTCGTTAGAAAACAACTCTACTGCGTATACACAAACATATATATATATGCAGTAACCCATTATTTGGGTTGGGAGGGGGGGCGAGGTCATCATTATGGGGCCAGAACTTCGGTTATTGATTTTGCTGGATATCCAACATCTTGTGCTCCCTGTGTAACGGATCCGTACCGGATGTCCGGCTCTAATGTTTGAAGCCTAGTAAATTTTATCAATATTTTTAATCGTCCCAGCATTACTTTTCAAATTCGTAAAAAGTTTGTTATTTGCATATATTTTCAAAACGTGGTAGTTAATTTTTTTTTTTTTAATTATGACATGCTGGATATCCGTATTTTCTGGGTAATGGCTGGATCGGACTCCGGATAGTTAAAAAGCGGTTCGATAGCATACACCCGATTCGCTCTGGAGGTGCCCATTAAGTTTTGGAGTAGCTGCTTGTTTGGGAATAAGAAAAAAATACTTTCAAAGCTAGTTGCGAAAAAAATTTGCGAACTAACAGAATAAGCCATCCTACGTCGCTGGAATCTTGTGCAATGAGTGTACGCCATCGGTTTTAATCTATGATGTAATTCATAGACATTATACAGTTTCACACTTCCGAAGATCCAGTAAATTTTTAAAATCCATGAAGGGCTCGACACATTTTTTTTTTTTTTTGTGTAAAAATATCAGGCATGGTTACTGGTGATAGCAGAAAGCAGCGTATAAACCGATTTTTATTCCAGCGGTAGATATATTCTTGGTTGATTAAATTGTGAAAAGTTATTTAAGGTTAAAAATCACCTGTGTTTAACCGTGTTGCAGATACGGTATAACCTTGTTGCAGACTAGTGTAAGACAGACTAGTGTTGTTCCGAAAATGGGTCAGTTTTTTAAATTCATATAGGTCTCGACAAAAATTTATTTTTTGTGTAAAAATATCAGGCTGAATTTTCGACAGGTTTTCAGATATAAATAAAGTCCGTACGATTTTTTTAAAGGAAATTATTCAAAATTTAAACAGAAAGATGCGAAAATTGATTTCTAATCTGTGTATACACCACTCACAACTTCAAACTTAACTTTTTTAGTACAATAATATGATTTTCATATTGACATTTAAAAAAATAATTGTCATCAATACACAGATAAATATCACAAAGCCAATGTGTGATGTTTTTAGAAAACGAAAACAAAAGAGCAGATTTTTGTGCTATGTCGAAACATATTAACAGCTAATGACTCAACAATGTTATCAACGTTCTATTATAGCTTTGGAAATGTGCTTTCTCAATGTTTTGCTTTCTGAAAAAGCCGTTAAGATGTGACATTAATTTTCTGCCTAATTTAGTGTTGGAAATTGGGCATTCATTAGACAATTTGTGCGAGACATTTTACAAAGTTTGTTTTCCTAAATTTTCATCGAAAAACAAAAGTTTGTAGATATCGATAAGAACGTTCTCCTTTAGTGTGAAAAAAAAATTAAAAGCAGCAAAAAACATATGAAATGTGAAGACATAAGTTCATATTCTACATAGTTTCAATAAAACATTCCAGATTTATACTGTGCTTTTAGTACACGATGCTGTGTACAAATACAAATAAGATAATAAACAAAGTTAACGCACAAAACTGCAATAACGTTTTTCGGAGTCCACAAGGAATGAGCTTATGGATGCAAAGACAAACTACGAAAGCCCTTTTATCTGTTATACGCACCATCCCCACTTTCGTCGGATGCGTTGGAATCCATACGCTCAGAAAAAATAGTTCCTTACAATTCCGAAGCACGTGTCTGCAACTTTTAATGTGATTTTTGGCTCAAAACGTTGTTTATAATTTTTTCTTACTCAATTATTTATTTATTTATGTTGTTTTTCAGAATTATGTCTTTTTTAAGAATTTATTTATTTATGTCTTATTTATTTATGTCTTTTATTTATGTCCCTTTTCTTGTGCATAGCATCTTGTACTGAAAGTAACCATGCAATGTTTTATTGAAACTAGAAGAACATGAACTGATGTCTTGGCATTTTACATGTTAGGCTGTTTTATGTTTTTGAGTATGTTATTCTCTTAAACAATCAAATTTTATCATTTTTGCATATTTTGAAAGCGTAAGAGGCATAGGCATACTGTATTTAAATTTACCATTCGAAATCTCCTACTTTATTTTCTTCAAACCTAAAACCGTTTCTGAAAGCCTACTTACGCGTATTCTTCAAGTTTCTAGGAAGCACTTTAACGCTTAGGCCACTATTCATCGCAAACGTGCAGTTCAATAAAATAACTCGCCGAGTCAAGCTTAAGTGATGTGAAATAAAACGAATAAATCAAAATCAATAAACTCTCCGGAGCAAAAACGTTAGCAAACTTTTCTTTCTATGTGACTTCGACGGGATTGAAGGTTCTTGGAAGTTGAGGTAGCGATATTTGTCGATAGATACATACAAATCTTCTTCAATACAACCTTTCCAATTTTTTTTATTGCTTTTATAGTTAACTTTTAGATTTTTTTCCCTTTCAAATACATCATTCAATCTTTTCCTGGCTGTGGACCTGGCAACGGGAATGTTTGTCTTTCAACTGTGGCAATTTTTTCATCTTTTTTCTCGTAGAGAGGGAAAGCCGACTTTTGGGACAATTTTAGTGTCAATATTGATGAAATGTTGAACGTTAGACCATTCGCTTACTTCTGCTTCTTGAAGATAGTTCGATTTTCTTTTGGAGCTGATTGAAACCTGCATCTTCTTGTCGCATGAAAAATTCAAATACTTTTCATGAATATTTCTTGAAACAACATTTCGGTTTCCTTAAAGAATCTAAAATATTAATTTTTATAAGAAAAACGTACTCTGCAGCAGCTAAGAAGTTATGAGACTTAAGATATCGTTTCACGTTTCTTGATTTGAGATGTGATGTTTGTAAAAATAGGGATTTAAAATAGTTTCCGACAACTTCCTTAAAGCTTCAATTTTTCTTTAAGTTACATAACATGTGACTTTTTAAAAACAGCATTTTACATTAAAATTTTGTTCGTTAATTTAAATTCAATATTTATTACTTGTAGTTAATTAAACACAGTTATCCGTGAAAAGACCAGTTACGTAATAATGCAGAACTAAACTGTTACTGATATATTTCATTAAACTTGCGTCTATTGACAAAAAATATTTAATTTAATAATTTAACCATTGTTATGAATACACGAGCAGGTATTAAATTGTATTATTAATAACTTATTAGTAATAGTATTAGTAATAACTTCGGTTCCGGCTTCATAAAAGAACTTAAAGCAGTTCGAAAACTATCCAGTTGAAACAAATCTTTCAAAATATTTTGAGATTTACTTAAAATTATTTTACAAAGAGCTCGGTTCCGATCTACTACCTATAAGTTTTACAATAATTTTAAGGACCTTATTTAATAACTTTTTGTTGTAAGATAACGTTATAAAAAATGTGTACATGTTTTAAAATTTACAGTTTTTTACACAGTTTAGTTGTGAAAAAATTATGGAAAAAACTGAAAGTAATGTGGCAAAAAAAAGTTTTAGATACCAATTACAATAAAACCGAGTTCAAAAAATTCGTTGGAAAAAAATAGAATCATGAAAAAAAACCGGAGCAGTACAGCATTACTTTTAAATCATACATTTAAAGCGCATGCATGAACAACTACAAATCATACAATATGTGAAGTACATGACCATAGTTCTTTGGAAAATTCTCAGTTTGGCTTCTTCGAAATGGAGTATTATTGTTGTCTGTTTCTTGATCACTACAGTAATTAATTATGAAAAACAATTTCACAAAAAATATCCCCTCTGTATTAAGTAATGACTGTGAAGAAATGAGTTTCATATTTCGAAATTCTTTAGATTAAACTCTAATTAGATAAACACGTACATCGATGCATTTTTAAGATTAATGTTATGATTTGTTTGCGGAAATGTTTTGTTTCATTTTTTAAAAGTGACATTGGTTTTTTAAGTAAAGTATTTAAATTAAAGGCACATTGATAATTATCTGAAATTTTTAATTAACAGTCTGCCCTTTTGCTCTGAAAAAAATAGGTATATTTGTATTAGTGTGAATTAGTGTGTAAATGTTTATTTTTAGCGGTATGTATATTTTTTTTTCAGGTGAAATATGACTTTTTTTGCATATTTTTTTCTGTATGTCAGTCTTTTTTCTAAAATTCTTTCTTTCTTTTTTAAAATAGCCTTAAATGTATAAATAATTTAAGTTATCTGGACGCAATTATATAAATTGATTTTTAAATAAAATTAGGAATTTTAGTTTACATACTACATTACAAATAGAAACTGTTTCTTGTTCCTTTTCCCCCTTCTATTTTATGATTAATTATATATTTATTTTCAAATGAACTGAATGTGTAATGACATTTATATAGAACCATGTATTAGTCTAAATATGTATATTTAATCTAAAAACGGCATGTGTTGAAACCAATAATAATAGACGCTTCTAGAACGTTCTAAAACATCTTGAATAATAAAACTTCGTTCTCGCATGTTCATTTTGGTAAAGCGGAATAATTTGTTTTCCAAAAAATATTTAATTTTCATGAACAAAGTGATGACACCTTTCAGAAACGATGGCTGCATTTGAATTGAATTGGTTGCATATAACATTTGAATTTAGGAAATTCAAGGAGCGAAATACGTCCAGTTTAAGTTTCTTTTTTTTTTGACACACAAAATTTTAATTATTTAATTTATATTTCTCTTCAAAACTTTCTAACTTTCAAAAATTAATCACGACATTTTATTGGCAAGAAAAAGTACACATAGTTTTCCATTCTCAACAGCCATTTTTTTCACTAAGATAACATTTTAACTAGGTACTTGAAAACTTTTCAGGTATACATTTACTTTTAGAAGAAAAAGCCTTGCAGTTTGTCTTTCAGGAAGTATGTTTTAAGGCTTAAGAAATCTAAGACATGATACCGCATTTCAAAATTCAACACTATTAATTATTCAGGTGTCTTTCTCGTCCGTTAGGGGAAACTTTCCTTTTTTCATTTCAGTTTTTTGAATTTTTAGGCGCATTTCATTCAATTACTAGCTAAAGTTTCTGAGTCTTGTTCTCATGGAAAGAAATATAATTTTTTACTTCTGGAAGAATGCTTTGGAAAAGACAAACTCCCTAGAAAATTACAATTGCTTATTCTGTATACCTGTCGTCGGTTTTTTAACCCCTTTTTATAATTCAGAATATTTGTTCGCTCTGCTGACAGAAAAACAAAGTAGAGATTCTGACTTGTTTTTGAATTTTCTAACAAGGTATAAATGCATTTCATTTTTTATTGAAAAGGTGAAAGGAGAGGGAAAATACAAAATTGCCTTTCTTGAGTAAAATGCGTTTATATTTTGGACGTTTTTCATTTTGATACTTGGGTAGAGTGGTACACAATAAGAAAAAATTGAAAAAAAAAAGATTCAACAACAATCAGCTGCTTTCATTTTAGATATTGAATATTTAAATCAGTAAATTGACAATATCTTAACATAAAATTTATGAGCTAAAATAATTGCTCCTGTGGATTTCTTTTATACATTTATTTGAGGTCTTCAAGACATTTTATTGTTATACATGTTTTTAAACTTCCGCTTAAATTCAACCGTTTCCACAAGATTTTACGCACAAAAATTTTGCCTTTTTAATAATAAATACCAATGCTGATGTTTCTAAAATTTAGGATTCATAAACCATCTAAGCTTTTTTGAGATATTTCATAGCAATTCCAGAGAGCATTACATATTTCTTTGAATTTTTGCTATATATATATTAATGTACTTTTGACATAGAAAATCTTATTGTTATACCGCTTAATTAATATAAGTGTCACGTTAGATTTTACAGACAATAGTTTTAGCCATTATAGTAATAGATTCGAAAACTAATAGGATTCATAAACTATCTAAGCATTTTCGAGATATTTTATACGCAATTTCTGAAAACATTACATATTTCTTTTGCTGTATTTTTTTTCCTCGGTGCAGTTTCACATAAAAAATCTTATTGAGCAGGGAAAGAAAAAACAACATTCTCGTTTTGGTAAATAAACAATAAAGACACAACTCTTTATTTTTCACTGATAAATTCACAGAAATATTAATTCACTCTTAACTTAGAAAAAATGTTGTTTCAGAAAGTTTATAAAGGGTGCTAATATCTATAAGTTTATCTATTTTGAGCTTAAGATAGCGGTTTTGAAATGCTTCCTTCCCTTTAGAGCGTAACAGGTGGCAGTTATATCTCCGACCAAAGCCACTTTAGAATCCCCTGGAGCGAAGATAACTCTATCTCATGCAGAGATCAGATGCCATAAAAAAGCAGGGGCTGCTTTGTAGTGGAAGCACTTCCGGCCTTTAAGTGCATTTTCTTACCACATTCATGAGATACCCCACTTGCCTTAATTACCCATATTTTGCTTTGATGTCAGATTAAGGAGGGTAAAAATATGTGCACTATCCAGCTCCTTTCTGCATTAGTGGAAGAATATTGCAATCCATCATTTCTTAAAATTGGGTACCCCTTAAAAGTCAACATATATACTCGTACATATATATATATATATATATATATATACTTTGATTTATAAGGCTTATATTGATGGGTAATTTGAATTTTGTATCAATTATGATTTAAAACACTTTATTTAGTAAAAGCAGGTTTCGTGGAGATATTGCGACTTTCAGTTTGAGAACTGATGTGTTATGTCATGGTTTACCAAACTTGCAACAGTTGTGTACTTTTCTATGAGTTTCGTAATAGCGTAGCACATTTTGTCAAATAATCATAGGAAATCATGTACTTTAATGTCAATTTTTTTTTAATTTTCGCGAATTATTATTATTTTTCTTCTTTTTTGCATTATTCTGGATTCCTTTTGGTTAAAAATAAGTTAAAATCAGTTTTAAAACGTTAAAAATACAATATTTCACTAAAAAAAGCGAAAAGCAAAAGAATGAATAAGAACTATGATCTTTGGTTTAGGAGAGAGCTAAGCATTCATTCTTTAAACGTGAGACATGTGTATGGAATAAAACAGAGCGTGAAAGCAATTTTGAGGAACGAGGTACCATCGCCTCGACTCTTTTCGTATCCCAGGAGGTGTGCGTACCACATTTTGTAAAAACACTGCTAAACTAACGCACGTGCACAGTAAAATTTGTCAATGGAGGCTTAGTCCCCATAGAGATATCACTAAGAGCATTACAGTAGCTGCCGAAACCCTGTAAGAACCACTGTAGAGTCATCTTGAGCGGTTTAAAAGCGTCACGCAACAGTTTCTCACGGGATTCGTAAGCAGTCCAACATTTCTAGCGTAAAATTGACTTGATTTAAGCAGTATATAAGTGAAGGGTGTCCCGCAGTGGACCAGTCGGTCGAAGCTCGGTTCCCACAGAACACCGAAAGTGAAGCAACATCGACTGAGTTCAGTGTTTGGGAGGGTGACAACCTCTCGCGGCTGGTTGCTGTGGTGTCCATGTACGCTGAAGGGAGCTGGTGCACGTTAAATAGGTCGTGGCTCCAATGTCCTCCAAGTGAAACGATACCTCTGGGGGTGCCAATACCAGGTGACGGTCTCTCATCTGGGAGCTGGTTCCAAAATTAAGGGACCTTTCAAAGGGGTGGAAATCGGACCCCTGCCTACAAGGGCCCCGTTAGACTCAGGAGCAGAGCACCCATTCTTCCTCGCCACGCGCGAGGACTCGACAACAACAACATAATAGAAGGGTCCACTGGAAAAACGACCTACATCACATACTACTTCGTCCTACTACATCGCTACATTATCCAAACAAAGCTACCGTTGCCATTCGGCAAATAATAATTCTGACAATTTCCTCAGAGGCAAAATTATTATTTTTTTTCCTAATTAACGTTAAAATAAATTATAAAATGGATGAAATAGTGTATTGTCACCAAAGATAAGCTTGTGTGCAAAGTTTGCACATATTTTATGCAATAATAGTGATCAAGATCCGTGTAACAAACTTCCGTGACAAATCAAGTTAAACAAAACCGTGTAATAATTTTATTTTACAAGTTACAGTGTGTTTCAAAAGCTATATATCTATGTAATTTGGGAATTTTTTAAATGCATTTGTGTTTTAACCTTTAGTCACCTGAAGAGCTAAAGAAATACTACATATGTATCAAACCGATTGCAATTTACATTTGGGTCGACCACTCCTTTCTTCGTTCCAAAACAATATTGGGGAAAAAATCCATTTTTCTTTTTACACAAACAAACACAAACACGATAAATAAGTTGAATTGAAAAATAATTGAAACATAATTTTTGAAAATAAGAATTGATTCGAAGAAAAATGAATAAGTATTTGTTAAATAAATGAAAAGAATTCAATATTGTGAATAAGATATTGAAGGTGAATTTTGATAAAAAAATTTATGAAACAATGAGAGATGCAAATTTTGCAAAGAAAAAATATTTCATCAAATATTTTGAAATGTGAGTTTCTGAAATATATATATATATTATATATATTAAATATATTGTATTGAGAAATGTCAAATATATTGTAACTAAGGTATTATGTGGAATGTTTAATATCATTTGTAAAAAGTGATGAAAAAAAAAAAAAGAGTTGTAAATGTATAATTTTTTAAGTTCTGATTTTTTACCAAGATTTGAATTATTTTGTAATATATTTGCATTGTGCTTTTTTTACTCTTTTACTGTGTATTTTGGCCTGGAGTGAGCTGTGTGCCTTTAATTTTTTTTTTTCTTTCTGTCAATTTTTTTTCCCTTTCTCTTCAATTTTTTTTCTTTACCTTCCTTGGGTGAGTTGCCCGCTAATGCTTGCATTGGTGGTCAGCCTCTTCTTGGTATTCTATAACATTGAAACTGATCTTTTTTAGACCCTTTTGAATTCTGTTTCGTTTGCATTGAGTTTTTAAATGTCCCCCCATCCCGGAAACAAACGCAGGAAAGATTATGTAATGGGAACTAAAAATTAACGTAAATATCGTGCTATCACGTGATGTTGTAAGGGGTATATAGTCTCTGCAAGTTTTCGCGCGGGAATTCCTATGTAAATTTTGTAATAGAAGATGGGGATTCTATGTAAATATTTTGAAACGTTGATGAGTTTTGTCTTTGTATTGTTTTGAATGTGTATTTCTATGATGAAACTCAAATAAACCAATTTTAAATAGACTCTGGTCACGACTGTTTTGTACATTTCTTATGGACGGACGTTCGATAAATGAAAGCTATTGTAACGTGAGATATATATATATATATATATATATATATATATATATAGTATATATTATATATATATGAAGGTGTGCGTAAAATCAGTTCATTGGTAGGAACTGTATTTAAGAGTACACAAAATTTCCGTCAATGAAAAACATAAAAGCTTGCTTATAAGTCCTGTACAAGCCTCTTTTCCCGTCTACCGTCATTACTCTTGTAAATTTAGCTTTCTTACTCTTTCTTCCATCATTTTAAATTAAATTCTTAATTATTTCAAATATACCTTGTGTATGACTGATACACTCAATATCGAAACAAAATAAATATCTCTTTAAGAATAAGGAGGGAAAAAAACTTTTTATATAAAATAAAAAATCAAATTCATTCTCTCACACTCTTCGTTACTATATTTCAGCATTTTTTTAAACTAACTATTAATATTTTTAATCGAAGAATCTTGTAACCAAAAAAGAATTTGTCAATGTGAAGGAGAACATATAACTGAATTTCAGTTATACTGCCTTCAAGTATTTGAAGTAAAAACCTCCAGTATTTCTACGTGCATGTAAAGTTCGTGACTTTAGTAGTTCTTTCCGCAATGTGGAGGCATTCGCATTTCTCAAAGCAACGGAAATTGCTGAGTATTTGTGAAGGGTTACTTGATAGGTGGCCAACATTAACTCTAACACGCTGTAGCCGGATGACACCGGATGGCGCCAACACAACTACGCCACCTCCCTTCTTGAACCAAAGACTGAAGGGAAGGGAGATTTTCTTTATCCTCCGGTACCCTTGGAACTTCAAATGTACATGATGGGTCTTCAGCGGGTCGGGTTCCGAAACCCCAAACTTTTCGGTCCGAAGAACGACGCTAGGCGACAACGGCCCTGGAACTTTAGCAGTAACTCCTATGAAATTGCAATATACTGACGGAAATTACTTTCTACTTCATACAACTTTTAAAAAGACGTATTTCCAATATATCGTATGATTTATAAATTAACACATTTCCCTTGAACTGCATAAAAATAGAATTGACAAAAGAAAAATCTTGTATATAAGTTTTTCTGCTTAAGCAATGAGAAGGTTTTTATTTTCAGTCAAAATGTGCTGTGCTTTGAGTTCTTTTTTCAAACACATGTTTGTAACCCTTTTTTTTGCTTAATTGTGGAACATGTTTTGTATTTTCAGTCACAATGCATTGAGTTTTTGTGTTCATCATCATCATCACTTATATTTGTTGATGGGCCGTTAGGCCGCAGGAGGGGCCTTTTACCCAGATCTCCTTTTTGAGCGTACGTCGTTAGGAGATAGATCAATGCGCCCGAAGGCTTACATCACGTCCCCGAAGGGCAGAGGGGGGGGGGGGGGGTCCGCGTCTCGGACGAGTTAGAATAGTAAGCTACATAAAAATACAAGACGACAATATATATATATATATATATATATATTATTTTAAGCATTTTTTTTTTAAATTTATACTTTTTTCTTTTTGGATTTTCTCTTTTTTAATTTTTTTCTTCACATATATAAGATAAGTAAATGAATAGCAAAGTAAATGAATAGCAAAAAAACGACTATCTCAAGGAGAGCATGTCTAACTGAGGATTTGGAAGAGGATTATGCTTAGTACTGAGAGAATCATAGTTGAGCAGAAAGGTTCTGGCCGGGTAGGGGTACTTCTGGTTCCTATTTATGTATTGGGATTGGGTACGAATTGCTTCGTTTGGATGATTTTGGAAGCTGTTGAACAGTAGTTTTTGTGTTCCTAAATCTTTCTACTTATATCGAAAATTTTAATTTGCTGTTTTTTGACTTATATCACTTTTTTTTAAATCGCTTTTTTTTCACAGTTTCACATCCGAACTTTGCCTCGCTCTTTAGTTCTAAGCTAGAACTGCACAAATCGGCGCATCTTTTAGCCCCTTGTCAATCTTGGGATTGACGAGGATCTAATTTCTCCCAAATTAGTGAGGAATTCCGCACTAAAGGACATTATGAAGAAGAATAGAAAAAAGTGAACGGGTGTTGGTATAAAAGAAGGCATGTAATTGAACACATCAGTACAAATACGTGTTACAATTCGCCATTATTATTTAGAGTCTAAATGAGAGTCTATTTAAAATGAGAGTAAATGAGAGTTTAGAGTCTATTTTGATTGTCTAAGTCTTAGACATTAAAAATAATAAAATAATAATGATAATTATTTTTATTATTAATATACATAACATTAAAATATAGTAACGAAACAGTTCCATTAGTTAAATTATAGTTACTGTTGGTCTCTAAACATTCATAATACAAATGAATGTGTAGAGACTAACGATTAAATAAGTTTAACACGCAGACGCAGCTAAAACTGTCCTATTTTCCACACAATAAAAACATAAGAGTTTCTTGTTTGTTTACTTGATAACAGATGGCGCCAGGCTACGCAACACCAATTTGGCATCTGTCAAAGGACCTCTTCCTAGATGATTTTAAATCTCAAATTTAAGAGAAGCAATACATTTTTAGACCGTGGGTCTATTTTTCGCTATTATCCGGTACGATGAACTTTAAAATGAGGGGTAAACCATGGAATGTGATAAAGGAATAAGTAAAATATCGCGGAGTGACAGAAAAACAGGCTAGAGAAATAATGTATATAGATTTATAAAAAAACACTCTTTCATCAATTTAATTAACAAACATAATTAAATTCAAAAAAATACCCCTAAAATTTGTAATAAACGCAATAGTTTTATTCATTAATTGTTTCAGTTCTCGTGTATTTTTTTCTTCAGTTTCTCATTGTCGTTTATTAAACTGCTTCACGCCCTTCTTTTAAATACTAATAAGAAAACAATATTTAATTCTCAAATTAAAAAAGAACATTGTCACCAAAAAAAATTTTCTTTAAAAAAAAGTGTAGCATTTAAAAGGATATTGTTTCAATTGCCTATAAAACGTTCGCTATGTTTATTACTGCTTGAACACGCGACACAAACACCTGCGGCTGATTAAGAGATGCATTATTAAAAGAAATTGAATTACTTTTCATGATCAAAAATTTGATTATGCAAGGTGTTGCATTATTAATAAGATTCATATAAAACAATAACATTTTGTTTAGGGTATTTAATTATCTATGCTTTAATTAAAAAAACTATTTTTTTAAAAAGACAAAGCAATTTCATAAAATAAATGTTTATGCAATGTTAAATACATAATGTATTTTTTGAATGAATAATGTGATTGTTATTAAGAGTATTTTTTTAAGAGGTATTTCCCTACCCCCCCCCCCCCCAAAAAAAAAAAAAAATAGAATGTAATACTTGTGTGATGCTACCCAAAAAACTAGTTTGATGTTCTACAATTTTATGATGTTAGAGAAAAATAAGTGATAATACTTTGAAGTTTATCAGAAACGGCAGTTTAAGAAGTATTAGGATAACTAATGTTAGCATCAGGGTTGCCTAACTTCTTGGATTTTACAGGAAGGTCCCATGTTTTAAAAAATTCTCCCGCGTTTCGGGGAACTACAATACGGGACGGCAAAAAACCTGTATTTTCCCCAGGATATTGATGCTGCCGGGTATCGGATATTCGTTAGCACTCTTGCGACAAATACTTACCGGATATCCGGCTCTGATGTTTGAAACTTGTAAATTCTATGTTTGTTTAAACATCCAGCAGCTTCCAAATACGTTAAAGTTTTTAATTTTCTTACATTTTCAAAATATGCTAATTAATTTAATTTTGAAAATCAAAATTGGCATACCGGAATATCCGGATCTTTCGTGCAGTAATCGAATGGGATGCTCGATACCTAAAAATCGAAAGGGAAACAGGATATCCGATGACCGTTGCTAGGAACAATTCTGCTCCCCCCCCCCCCTTCTTGGCAACCCTGGTTATCATGTTAAAAAAGAAGATATATCTTTGACAATTCTTTAACTTTGAAAGTACGTATTTATAGTCCATGTTGTACAAGAATATAATTCACTGAAATTATTTTCAGATTTATTATAGCAGAAGAATCTATTTCTGAATTGGTTCTGAAACTAGTTCCAAGTTTAGGGCAGCAATAATAAATGTTTCTGTATAATATTCTTCTTCTAATTATTCGTACATTAATTAGTATATGTTAGCTTTAATGAAATTTTACAAAATAAAATCAACCGAATTTCAACAAATGGCATGTTTTAGCGCGATAGAAGCACACATTTTTTTCTTCCGCTTATAATTACATTAAAAAAGCGAAACGTTTTTTCTGAGAAAAAGAAAAACCTTGCAATTACGAAGGGCTGTGAATGCATAATATCGGCTAAAATCTGTGTCAACGAAAGGATTTTACCTACTGTAAGAACCCGACTTTGTACTGAAACCTTTTGAAGATTTATTTTCTATTTAGCTTCAAATATTCTTCTTTTCCTTTCCTTATTATTTTTGCAATGCAAAATAGATGACTTTCTACATAAGTAACAATTACATGAAAAATTACGTTGTTCAGCACGCCACAAATTTTGTGAAGATCTTCCATTAAAAAAATTATTTTTTTATTACTTCGTTCTTTTAAAGGATTTAAATTTTTAAAAATCAAAATAGTTAAGCTAAATAAAAATTCTACTCCAACTTTGAACAACCGAAATACGAAATATAACACAAAATCAAAAGTGGTTTCAACATTTTGAAAATCCATTTTCAATTTAAAACACACACTAATAATGAAAAAAAAAAAAAAAAAAAAACTTTAAAAATGAACATTTTTTTTTCGCTGCCTGAACATGCGTTGAAGACACAAGGGAAGTCCGAAGTCCTTCATGATTGCTTTTGTGCTGAAACTTTTTCTCTTGTATTCTATATGAGACGTTTCGTAAATGATGTCACACTTTTTTTCAATAAATTTGAACCCTCTTTCTTTTGTCACAAAGTCACACTTCAATATACCCCCAATTTGTCTCATGTCACGCTATATTACATAAGCATGAATAATACTTGCAGTGCCGAAGTTAAGTAACAAAACACTACGATAAGATCACACTAATTTTATTTTTGAACTTTTAATGACATTTTTGAGCATAATAATAATGATGATTTTGTGTGGACTTACTTTTTATAAGATCAGATTGAGGTTTACAAAAAGATAACTGATATATAATAGTAAAAAATATTATGTGTTCAAATTCTGAAAAAAAATACATGCGCATATTTATCTTAAAAGTGTAAATGCCTAAGAATCTTTCCTTCTAATCTTTTTACTAAAAGTAAATTTAAACCTTAATCAGCATCGCTGTGTTCGATACAAAATGCAATCATTGAAATTTTAGAAACAAATAATGAAAATCAAAAGAACTTTTAAAATAAATTGAATTTTCTGATTTTAAATGTTTATATAGAAACAAAAATGTGTGGTATCACACTTCTTGTTACTCCCTCCCTTCCCCTTGCCACAAACTGTCACAATTTCGTGAAACCCCCCTCATTGCGTGACATCATTTATGAATGAATCCTATTGCTTTATGCTAGCACAACTCATTTATATCATTTATTCACCTTTAATAACCCAGAAATATAGTTTGATTTAAACTTATTTTTAATGTCGCCCAAACAAAGAGTTCACCATTCCTAAATCTTGTTCCATAATAGTTTGTGCGAATAATGTTAAATGCCTTGCAATCTTCTTTACAAGATGCATTACTATCATCGAAACCTTTCAATATCTTATTCAATTATTATTACATAGCAATAGTATAAGCTGTGTTATCTTAAATCAACTAATAAACTTCCACTCTTCGGAACTTAGCACTCAAATGCCGCACTCCTTAGGAGAAACGAATTTCCAAATGGTTTCAGACAAGCGTAAAACCCAGACAGTTTCAGAATATATTTTCTGAGTATTACATCATCCAATGTTTTGCTGAAATACTTCTGATGTAAGCAAATTTATTCGGATAACTGAACACAGTTCGCATCAGTTTCGATAGGAGCAAGTGATTGTAAGATAGTCGATAGCATCGTTGCGTAAAATCTGCGGAAAGCTTAAACTATATGGTAAAATAGGCATATTGTGATAGTTTCATTTTGCATGCGTAATGCTGATGCGTATGTGTGTTGTTCAAGAGTGCAGTTTGGCATGCATAATTGTCTTGAAATCATTTAGAATATTTTTTTTTTTTTAATTAACTTTTCCTCCTTCAAAAAATACATTTTATTTTCAAGCAGTCAGCGTTTTTTATTTTAAACTGGTAAAGCATATGAGAACAGTACTTTTATTTGTAAAAATTTACTTTCACATGCTCAGTAAAAAACTACCGTACTATCGTAACATTTACAAGCTAGGTTATTCCTAAGATTAAATTTTTATAAAAATGTCATAATTCATAAACTGTTTTTCGTGCTGCTAAATGTATAAAATTACATTTTCCTATTAATGTGAAATTAATCGTGAAAACATAAAATTTATCGATTCTAGATCGGAACTTTTAATTATATGGCTAATTTGAGGAAACCGGTTAGAAAACAGTTTCTTTATAGTGCAGAAAAGTTGGAAGGAAGTACGTGAGGGCGAGGTAGTTTGATCGGTTAGGCTTCGGGTTCGAACCGGTCGGTCGAATGTCTACGTTAATGGTGTCTGGTGCTCGTTAAATTCTTAGGTCATAGTCTTCGATGCTCCCATTAAAAAAATCAATACTCTTTCGAGCACTGGGCCCAGTGGTTATCAGTCTTTGGTCTGGATCTAAAATATCGCTTTGTGATAGATGGTGCTTTAATCTTTCGTATGCTGTCTGAGCTAAGTCGCACTTCCACCCCTGTGACGCTCTATAAAATGGAAGGCGCAATTTTGCTGCCTCAAATCGATATGATCATAGCCAAGTTCAGTACATCCGAGTGGCATAAATCAACAATAGCAGAAAGTATGCGAAATAAAGGCATAAAATGTAATACAGTCGAACCTGTTTATCTCGAACCAGTCTGTCTCGAAAACCTCCTTATCTTGAAATTTTATATTTTCCCTGCATTTATACCCTAAATTCAATGTATTTTCCATGTTTATCTCGAAATTCCCCTCCCCAAAACCTCTATATCTCGAATTCTGGTTTTGCTGCCATTTTCGAATTCGAAGCCGAGTGACCATTCAGCAGCAAAAAAAAAAAAAAAAAAAAATGATGCGGAAATCGTAGAGAACGCAAAAGGTGATTCTTAAGAAGAGAGGAGGTTGTTGAGGAAAATAAAGATGTCGCTAAAGTCACTGTAAAAAGGTGCAGAGAAGGGTATTGAAACATTAACAACTTTCCTCGAATTTCAGAAAAATTTCAGTCAAGGTAGATTTACAGCGATTGCTACCCTCAAAGGTATAATCGAGTCCAAAACAACCGGACAAAATAAAAAAAAAACACTGAAAGACTTTTTCTTGTACTTGCTAAAGAAAGTAGTAGTACTTGTCTTGCTTTGCGAAAGATTTACAAAAAGATATACTGAATACTATTTCTTCATTGTCGATGTTACTTATACAAGTAAAAAATTCGTTAAAAAAAGAAAAGTTTGCATAATGTTATTATAAAATCCTTAATAAAACGAATACAGAACACTTTAAGCCTACAACATTTATAGTCTTTGATTCAATTGCAAATTTTAATAGTTTTATCAAAACCTCCGTATCTCAAAACATCTTTCTCTCGATTTTTTTCCCTTCCTGTGAAATTCGAGATAGACAGGTTCAACTGTACTTATTTATATCAGAGCACAGGAACTATCCTATGATCTACAAGTTCTGGCCGAATTTATCAAGAAGGTGTGCCAATTTGTGTTGTCTAGGATATAATCACATTAAATGTGCACACATGAACATGGAAATTTTTGGCACAAAAAGAGTATGGCATAAGTTTTGGTGTGAAACGTATAATATAAGAAGAAATGTATATTCAGAGGATTTCGTATTTCTTCGCCAGAGCAATCAACAAATCACGGTCGTTTGTGGGAAAGTCACTTTTAATAACACACACACAAAAAGAACACCAATTAATTAATACGAGGGTGTAGTTAGTTAAGTTATATAAAACAAAGGAGACGTCCTGAAAGTTTCCGCCATTGTTTCTTGTTGCTGTTGCGGTTGGTCTAAATGCTCCTTAGACTTTTTTTCTGTTTCTTTTAGGTTCATTGTCATCATGTTCTTGCAGTCCATTTTTTCCTACTTGTTTTTATAATAGTGGGTCGAGTTCATAGTTTTCGCGTAGAATTTGTTTTCTATTTTATGTTTATAGTTCTCTGTCTTTCTCTCTCAAAAAAAAAAAAAAAGAAAAAAAGTCTATCGTGAATGTACATCCCAATCGGATATATAAAACGTTTCAGTAACTATTTCATGACAGAATGAAAGCAGCGGAATTTTTGCAGCAATTCCGTTTTATGAAAATGTCGGTATCAAAATGACATTGGATAACAAATTGTTCATGCTGTGCCTACTTTCGTTCCTAGTGAATAGTTAAGGATGTTTTATATTTTTATGTGTCGAGCTTTTTTACTTTTTATGATAGACACAAAACTAGTGCTTGAACATTTTGTTCTAGAATTTATACAATTGCCATTGCAGACTGCATCTATTTCACACTTTGACATTCAGATTTATAGCACTATTTCTAAAAATAAGAACATTTCTTTTCGCGTTTATTTCTATGACGCTTTGCATTTATTCAAAGCGTAAAATTTTCTTAAAATAAAAGTTATTTTATAATTTATATCTAAATAAATAACTCGGTAAAATCTTCTAAAGCTGAGCACATATGATACATTTATATATTGATTTTAGTCTCGAAAACTATACAAAACAAAAAGCCCATGTTTGTTTAGAAGTAAACAAATGCTGGAACGTTCAATGCATACAAATTTATCTACTTCTAGAATAGCATAAAAATTAATGCATTTTTTTTTCTGGAAAGGGAAACATGTGTCGATAAGAATGAAAAGGAAGTATGCAATAAAAATTAAAACAGCGCGCACATGTACTCACCAGCCGGTGTGTTCACATGCCCGACATCATATTCAAACATTAATGACATAAAATTATCCTTCAAATAAAACAAATTACATGACTATTAAAGAAATTTTTTGTGTTTTATTTCCATTTCAAGTTCTCTGCCTCTAAAAAAACGCCCTACACACTAACATTTTTCGTTTGCATTTAAATTAAAATCATTTCTTCGAAATTATAATGTACAGAACGTAATGATAAAACGAAAGTTTTTTTTTTCTTCATGTTTTGTTCAAAAAACAAAAACTGGCTTTTTCGGCTCTTTGATAACATGAGCTACCACACAGCAATTTTGAGATGTCCTGAATACTTTAAAATCAAGAGGACACCAATGCCTGTAAAAAAAATCCCGTAAAATTTACGGTTTTGAAATACAACGGGGTTTGTTGTGTAAAAACCGTAATGAAAGTTACGAAGTTAATCCTTAGTCACAACGGTTTTTTACCGTACGAGGGCAGGCGTTTTTTTCGCACGATAAAAAACCGTTGCAGTGACGATGTATTGCTTTGGTAGGAAACTTAAATTGTTCGATGTACATTAGTGATTAGTGATTTCAGTATGTTGATGGATAATTTTAGTATCTGTTAACAAATATACATTGACTTTTTTTAAAAAACTTTTTTGCGTTAAGAAGATACCAAATCTTTACAAATTAAAAACTGCAATAGGAAAGGAGCCTAGTTCCCATGAGTAATTAAAGACTGTGTTTAGCAACAATATTTAACTCCGATTCCTGAACTTGAAAAATTAATTAATTGATTAACCATTTGCACTCCAATGGCTCCTAAGTGGAACCGCATACGTAGGCGCTGAGTCGACTTTATTTCTTCGCTTGTTTATTTATGTATGTCGAGATGATATTTATGTGAATTTGCTTATCAGTTTTCAAAAAGCTGAAATTGTCTTTTTACGCTCAGAATACCTCTGGAGTTGCTGATACCCAAAGTTGAAAATGGCCTGGAATGCAAAGGGTTAATTGAAATAGAATAAAATAAAGTAGATTAAAAAACGTTCGAAAAGTCAAAAAGTAACTTCCAAGCATAAATGTGTTTTTCTTTCAAAAATCTTCTTAAAAGAAGAATATATTTTGGGTGTAATGTTTCACAAAATATTAATAAAACAGGGACAGTGGACGGAATCGATTTCGATTCATGTTATCTACTCAAGGAATCTGAATCGACCGCAGCTATCAATGTTCACTTTCTCCGCAAATACCGTGTAACGATCCTAATTTTGCAAGTCATTTACGCTGGCCCTTCCTCGCGGAGGAGACACAAACCCCCGCGAAAGACTCTCGTAAAACGCCGAATATTTGAAACTTGTAAACAGATCGGGCATTCTAGAAGTGATAGTTCTTTAATGCTATGGCGAAAAAGAAAATTGTATGCGCTTCGAGTAGAAGAACGACTTGATAAAAATTCAGAATAGAAAGCTAGTTTCCAAAAATTGTATTGTGTAACTATTCAATGAATAGTTGTATATGATAAACCCTTGCTGTTCCTTTTTTTTTTTTTTTTTAAAATCAATAAAAATATAAAATAACACTGGTTTATGAAAATTTTAAAAATAAGATTTTCAATTGCGTATTTTAATAATTTGTAACACTTCTGATCTTTTGGCTCTAAGAGTGAAACGATAGCATTATATTTAGCAACTTTAGAGAGGTTTTCATGTTAATTCCTTGATATATCTCTGTTATTTTTGCGTTACATTCGGGAAACATGAACAGAAGCTCAGGCTAAATTTTTTCTTTCTGTTATTCTTTTTTTCTTCCTGTTTTTTCTTTTTTTTTTTTTTTTTTTTTGGAAATATGTAATTGATCTATCCTAACTATTATAGAATGTTATTTAAGAAATGAAAGAATTATATTTCAGAATTTATTATAATGACAAACTAACTAAATATATGTTGCCCAATGTGACAAATGCTCCGTGTAACAGTCGGTCTTTAAACTCATCTGTGATAGTTGTATAAAAACCGTAGGATAAAAACCGTAGGATATGCAGCAAACTTCCTGAAATGTTCTCTAATTTAAAAAAATGCCTACCATTGTTGAATATAGTTTTAATTACGGGAGAGTAATTAAAACGTTTCTGTCTACAATTTAAAGCAACCAATCCAAATGAAGATTTGAAGATAACACTTTTCTAGGACTGTGAAGAGTAGTTAATTACTGTGTAATGTAATGGAAATTTCTTTCATGTACTGTTTTTACTGTATTTGGCGAACCTGCAATTATATGTGCATTAATTTTCCGAAATTTCGGAAAACTAAACTTCATACAAATACAGTATACAGAACAAGCCTGCGGCCATAAAAAGCCGCCAGAGGCGGCTGTCCCACAGCTTGCTGGCGCTCGGGTATTGCTAAAGTAATTCCTAAAAACATATGTGAAACATTCCAATTAATTTTTCAAAAGTAGGGCTCCGAGGTGCATAGCTACGAAAAAACTACACATGTACACCAAATTTAATTTTTTAGGCCTTATCATTTTATCCAGACACGCACCACACACACAGATACACGAATATTTTAATTAATTAGTGTAGAAATATATATGTTCTTCAATTTACAAAAAGGTTTCAATTTGAATCTTAGTTATTTGAAATATTTAAATGAACTAAAATGCTCTGTGTATAAAATTACTTTTAATTATATTCTCGGTTAACTTTTGGTCGGCGTTCTAGAACACTTGCTTTTGCTATATAAAACTTCCTGCAGTAACGATGAATATTAAGATGATTCTGACAAACCACGTGCCCACCTGCAAATAGAAAGAATTGTAGTTTATGTTCTGAAAAGAAAGCACCATTCTAGCTGTTTTAAAATTCTTCATCAAGAAGTACATAATTTTTGGGGACTTCAAGCCTTCTACCGTGGCATCATTTTTAATGCGTTATTCCTACTAGCAGTGAATTGGGATGATTTTTTTAAGTTTTTCATCATAGAGCCATTTTACAAAATTGTATACTATTGATTAAGAAGTGAAACCATTATAGGAAGCAAATGCTTAACATGTCAAAGACATGCTCAAATATGTATTCACTTCTTTCGAAATCATTCTCAAGAAACATTTTTTACCCTCCTGAAGACAAAATAGCTAACGTTGTAACAAGATTAAAGTCATTCAATGCTTTTAATGCTTCTGAAAGTCCCGGAGAGGATCAGTCGGTAGAAGCTCGGTTACCACATAACACCAAAGTGAAGCAATATTGATTGAGTCAGTGGTTTGGGAGGGTGACAATCTCTCGTGGCTGGTTGCTTGGGACCGTACACGTTAAATCCGTCGTGGCTCCAGTGTCGTCCAAGTGAAACGATACCTCTGTGGGTGCCAACCCAGGTGACGGTCTCTCATCTGTTAACTGGTTCAAAATTAAGAGACCTCTCAAACTGATGAAACTGTAGCGGCGGAAGTCGGACTCCTGCATATAAGGACCCTTTTAGACTCGGGAGCAACGTACCCATTCTTCCTCGCTTCGCGCAAGGACTCGACAACAACACAACAGCAAGAACAACAACAAGAATAACAACAGCAAGAGGAACAGCAACAAGAACAACAAGAACAGCAACAGCAAGAACAAAACAACAAGAACAGCAACAAAAAGAGCAAGAACAACAACAACAACAACAAGAACAACCAACAACAACAACGCTTCTGAAGACTAGTTTTATCAATTTTCAAAAGAAAACCTTCAAAAACAAAAAATTAACCTCGTGAAAAGCAAAATGTGTAAATTTAGTAACCTAAAAGCAATGGTTTTCTTTGAAATCATTCCAATCCATAATGATGTTTCACGTTATTATTATTATTACGCAGATGAATATCAAATTTTCCAAAAGTATTAACAAAACAGGGGAAGCGCCTAAAATCGATGCAGACTCCAAGATATCTCTCCTCCAAATCTGAATCAGCGAAAGCTATAAATGTTCCTTTCCTCCGCAAACAGTCCCAGAAACGACCCTCATTTTAAAAGTCGTTTGCGTTCCATCACCGAATCAGTCGGTGTATATTGCCAACAAAGAACCTCATAAAGTTCTAAATATTTGAAAACTGTACAGAACGTGCACGTATATTGTCGCGCCATATTTGTTTAATAATCTTTCTGGATAGAATCTCAGAAGGCACAATTTTGTGTCAAAACCCTGCACAGAACTTTAAAATAATATCATTCGCTAAGTTTGTTGTATTTTTAACTTCCAGAACTGAAATTCTTTCAAATACATGAGGCATAAAACAGAGTTGTTTTCTTTAGTGAATATAAATAAAAACTAGTCGAGTAAATTAGTGCGGAATTCCGCACTAATGTGTTAGAAAGGACATTATGAAGAAGAACAGAAAAAAGTAAATGGGTGTTGGTACACATCAGTACAATTAGGAGTTAGTCCACCCCCCCCCCCCACTATTATTTAGATATTCTGAATAATAAAATAATCACCATAATAATGATAATTATTTTTATTATTAGTATAAATGGCATTAAAAGGTCCCGGAGAGGATCAGTCGGTAGAAGCTCGGTTCCCGTAGAGCACCGAAAGTGAAGCAACATCTACTTAGGTCAGTGTTTGGGAGGGTGACAACTTCTCGGGGCTGGTTGCTTGGGACCGTACACGTTAAATCCGTCGTGGCTTCAGTGTCCTCCAAGTGAAACGATACCTCTGCGGGTGCCAACCCAGGTGACGGTCTCTCATCTGTTAACTGGTTCAAAATTAAGAGACCTCTCAAACTGATGAAACTGTAGCGGCGGAAGTCGGACTCCTGCATATAAGGGCCCTTTTAGACTCGGGAGTAACGTACCCATTCTGCCTCGCTTCGCGCAAGAACTCGACAACAACAACAACAGCAAGAGGAACAGCAACAAGAACAGCAAGAACAACAAGAACAGCAACAGCAAGAACAAAACAACAAGAACAGCAACAACAAGAACAAGAACAACAACAACAAGAACAACAACAACAAGAACAACCAACAACAACAACGCTTCTGAAGACTAGTTTCAGCAATTTTCAAAAGAAAACCTTCAAAAGCAAAAAAGAAACAGAAAAAAGTAAACGGGTGTTGGTACACATCAGTACAATTAGGAGTTATTCCCCCCCCCCCACTATTATTTAGATATTTAGAATAATAAAATAATCACCATAATAATGATAATTATTTTTATTAGTAGTATAAATGGCATTAAAAGGTCCCGCAGTGAACCGGTCGGTAGAAGCTCGGTCCCGGAAGCTCGGTAACCGAAAGTGAAGCAACATCTACTTAGGTCAGTGTTTGGGAGGGTGACAACCTCTCGGGGCAGGTTCCTGTGAGGCCGTGTACGCTAAAGGGAGCTGGTGCACGTTAAATAGGTCGTGGCTCCAATGTCCTCCAAGTGAAACAATACCTCTGGGGGTGCCAACCCCAGGAGACGGTCTCTCATCTGGGAGCTGGTTAAAAAATTTAGAGACCACATATGAAGGGGCGGAAGTCGGACTTCTGCCTATAAGTGCCCCGTTAGACTCAGGAGCAGCGCGCCCCTCATTTCGCGCGAGGATACGACAACAACAACAACAACAACAACAACAGCATTAAAATACAATAACAAAACTTCCGTTACTTAAAATATAGTTATCGTTGGTTGGTTAGGCTCTACACATTCATAATATAAATGCATGTGTAGAGCCTAACGATTGAATAAGTTTAACACAAAGACATAGCTAAAACTGTCCAATTTTCTACACAATAAAAATGTTTGTTTAACAGATGGCGCCAGCATACACAACACCAATTTGGCATCCATTAAAGGACCTCTTCATAGATGATTTTAAATCTCGAATTAAGAGAAGAGGTACAGTTTCAAACCGTGGGTCTATTTTTCGTCAACATTCATTAATGGAATTTGATAAAAGAATAAGGAAGATATCGCGGAGCAGCAGAAAAACAGGTTAGAGAAATAATATATATAGATTCAAATACATTTGGCCATATGGACTGAAACATTTCAGGAAGAAAAATTCAAGAAATGAATTTGCTTGTTTCTTTTTTGATAACTTCGGAAAAAATGATATTTCTAATATCTAAAGGGAATACTAGTTCTTTTTTTTTCTTATGTAGCCATTTTTGTTACCCTTAAATGTAAGAGCGTTGCCAAAAGTTCCCTGCATAATTTGAAACTAATTGTATCATTAGTTATTTCTTCACGGAACGTCAAAACTAGTACCCTCAGCTCTATTTCAAACTATTAAAAAATAAGTTTTTAAGTGGTGAACAGAAGTACAAATTTCTGAAAACATATTAACTTAAAACAAATTATGTCAGAAAAATAAGTTTTAACAAGTTTCAAGCAGAAGGCTCAGTGTCATGGATGGGGTATTCTTGGTCGGTAAACCGCTTCTTTTTCTCATACTACACACTCTCTGAAACGCATACTCAAATCTCACAAAACTTTCGTCGTATTTGACGAAATGGCTTCGGGAAAAATACTCTGAGTAAATCTTTCATTAAATTGACAAAATTTGGGCAGTAACTTTTTTAAGTCACTTGATCGCGCGGAGAAGAATCGTTGTAAATGACGAAATTTGCTTGACGATTAAAGAATCCTCGAAAGTGGGAGTTCTATTTCTGAGAGGGTGTAGTGATACGAAATCCACTGTTGTCCCCGCCCGCTCCCCAACGATCCGAAAAGGCAGCTCTTGTTTGGCCTGTTATCCAATTGTAAGTCTATAAGGTGATTCGTAAGTTGCAACTAGATTATATATGAAACATTAAATTAATATCGGTATACGTCGGTTTTTTGTATCTTTGGTATCGATTACGGCCCTAAATTCTACAAGACTCGGGTACTCGGGTAAGTTATATAATTCTGCTAAGCATGAATCAATACTAATGAATCTGACTAAAAAATATTCTAATACATGCTTTTCTAAATACATATATATATATATATATATATATATATATATATATATTGTGAAAATATATTACGTGTTTTTCTTTCATAAATTTGTGTGTTAACAGTAGACTTTTATATTGTAACGCAATAATAGTTACATTGGAAGATGGAAGTCATATCAATGAACAATTTTTTTTTTATTTTATGTATAATGCCCAGACAATATAAATTTAATTGACATCGAGCTGCTTCCGCTAATATATTTGCAGACTTCAAACGAAGTCCAAGTAGTTTTCATGATGATGTATGAAGATAAGTATTCCTAAATATTTTATATTCGAAAGATATTCTTTTGGAAAAAAATTACAAAATTAAAGGAATTATGTCATTACTATACTAGCTCTTTTTAAAAGTCATACGTCATGAGTCATGATTTTTCATGTGCCCCCCCCCCCCCCATTGGTATACTTGTGAGATGACAAAGGGACAAATAGTATACCATTTTAAAAAGAACTTTAAATGCCTCTATTAAGTTTTGGAAAAGTTGGGTTTCGTGTAAAGTACCCCAATGTTCTTCCTCTTTCCCTATGTGTTAAAAAGGAGCCATGTTTATTCCATGTTTGGTTTTCCACCACTTCTACTCACAGAAAGTAAAAATAAGTCTACTACAGCTAAACTGAGTGTTTGGCTCTCGGTAGCTCTAAAATTAATTTTTTAAATTCTCATATCAATAATTCTACAGTCGCATATAATAGCTAAATAATAATAATAAAAAAAACCAGATAAAAATGTTTGTCAAGATTGAGACAGTAGAAAAATGTTAACCAAATGTCTCCGTTAAAAATATAATAAAAAAGAAGTACAAATACTCATAAAGATACTTATACCCCGATTTATAATGTACTGCTCTAAAATTGCACAGCTAAAATTAATATTTTTTCAACAACGAATATCTGTTTTGATCAATAATTTATTTACATTTTTTATGCAGGAAAATTAATAAGTACCACAGTTTACTCTGTAATATGAAATTTCTCCATGAGTGCGTAATAAATTATATTTTATACATAAAATATGATATGCGTCAATGTAAAACGTAAAAGAAATAAATACATTGCAACGAAATTTTCATCTGATCATTAGCTTTGTAACAACATCTTGACATAATGGTTTTTTCTGTTTCACATTGTACTCAATGACAAAGAGAAAGAAGCATTACGTGGGAAAACATAATCACGAAACTACCCCCTCCCAGGATGCCTTGGTAATATAGCTTCTATTACATGGGAACGTCACTAAAAATTAAACCTATTCTCATTTACTAAATGGCAAAAATGTGTGATGAAACTGATGAATTCTCTAGCGAGGGTAGGGGAGAACGTCACGTTGATTTTTTTCTTTCGTTCCTTTTTTTTTTTTGCGTCCTTTTTTTACTTCCGAGCCTTTTTTTTTCCCCAAGGAAGTATTTTTCCCTCTGATAAGTGCCATCTGTTAGAACCCCCGCACTCCCCCCCCCCCCAAAAAAAAAACTCCTGTCACCTCTTGTAAAACTTGGACTCATTATGTCTTCAGCATTTATTAAAAATATTCCAATATTTGATTTTTAATTTGAGAATGAAATAAAGAATAAATTATTAAGGTGATTTATTTCAGTGAAATTGTAAGTTCTTACGTGAAAATTGTACTAATCTCACAATTTTTAACCCAGAAGTTTTCCATTTTGTTTGTATTTGTGAGACGTATTTTTGTGTCATCATACTTATCAATACAATACACTGCTTTGTGTATTCCTGTAATAACACTTCCTCATCATGTGACGCAAACAAATTTAATAACTTGGATTAATTATGTCCTCAGAATTTATAAAAAATATTCAAGCATTTGATAAATAAATAAAGTAGAAACGATTAGGCGATGTATTTCCGCAAAAATGTAGGTACTTATGTAAAAATTGCATTAATTTGTAATTTTGAGGTGAAGTGTTTTATATTCTATTTGCATTCGTGGAACATATTGTTGTTTCGTCATATTAATTGAAAGTTGTAGTCCTAACGATTGAAGTTTTAATAATGATGCTAAAACTTGGAAGAATGGAATATTAAATTTATAAACGAATGCTTTGATTATTTTTCATTTTTATTTTAAGATTTTTTGATTTGACTAATCAAACTCATGTGATTATTTTTCCTTGTACTATTTATGTACCGATTTAATTTAAATTCAGGGATTTTATTTTTTAATGCTGTCTGAAAGCAGCTGCTAACTCACGAAAACTTTCCCCCAAACTCCTCCCAAAACCAATATTTTTTATTTATTTATTTTTATTTATTTATTTATTTTTTTGAACTAAAAATAGCAGCTTCAGTGATTTTTTTACATGGTTAATTAGTATGGTGCAGAAGTTATGCACTAAGTATGTTTCAAGAAGATTGTCAGTTCACGTGAAAAATAGCAAACATGAGATTTTCGTGTGATATGTGTAGAAAAATTTAACTTTATGCTCAAGTACAAAAAAAAAAAAAAAAAAAAAAGAAATGTAATGTAGCAAATGAGGAAAACATATTTTAATCTCAAATGTCTATTTTTTCTGAATTTGTTAATGCATGAATAATGCAGAAGTGGAAAAGAGGCTGAATTTACATGCAAAATGTTATTCACTCTTTTATTGTCGTGTTAAAAAACAAGTAAATAAATAAAAAAAACTCATCACGTGTATGAAATACAGGTGTAAAAGAACATTACTGATAATTTGAAACTTTTGAAACTATTTACGAAGCAAAATACTGTATATAAACAGCATGGAATAGTATAAATATTAAAATATTGAAAAACGAAAGTGTTATTACGTTGAGAAACATTTTGAAACTTAAAAATATTGAGCACAGCGTCTCCTGACGCTGATACACCACGGCTGCATTAACGCATCTATTAGGGAAAAAAATAGAATGACGGAATAGAAATACCACATAAAAAGAGAGAAGCAGCCGTATTAATATTAAATATCTTGACAAGTATTGCTCAATAAAAAATGAGCTGAGAAATAAAAGTTCCTTTTAAAGTCTAAATTTCCCCTTAATGATGGGCATGTCTTTCCCTAAAAAAGCCGCATCATTACTGAATACTGACTAGGACATGCAATATTTATTACTTCTGGGCTCCGTGGAAAAGTTGAAGTTATTTTTTTCTTGGCGGAGTTATTTCCATAATTTTAGCAGCAAAAGAAAGTCGTTGAATTTCTGTCCACTTACCAAGTCGTCTTTTTCTTGATCTGAAATTGTATTTCACTCCAGAAGCAGTCGTTTAGGTTGAATATTGCCAAGGGCAAGGGATTAATAATGTACGAAAGCGGAATTTGTATAAAAAGTTTGTTTTGAAATTTTTAACAGCTCAGTGTTGCCAGTTCGTTATTGCTTTTGGCAGTACTATTATTTTAGTTTTCTCATACATTTCTAACATCCTTATTATTTGCGAAAGATCATTGTTAAAGTGAAGACGTTTTTTATCAGCATTTGTTTCAACAGCGATGGTTTATCTTTCGGTGTTCGAGTTTTAATTAAATTATGCTTGTTTGACGTTTAAAAAGGTACTCAGGTTTTCAATTTTCTGTTTAAAGGAAATGCCGTCTTAAATCCTCTTTTTCAGTAAAATTTTTGAGGTATTTTCAAAATGCTACATAATTAAAGCGGTTGTTTTGATGAAATAACATAGAAAAAAATTTAAAACCAGTCTGAACTTTAGGATTACCTTTATACCGTTACCATAAAATAGTTTTTGACTTGAAGGGACAGTTTCGCGAGGTAAATGGGCTGCCATCCAGTCAAGTGAATTTTCAACAATGCTGTTTCTCACCAATGTAGCTACCCTAGATAATTTAATTTCACCGCAGAGGCGATAAACGCGCCAAATGCAGAAGCCTTTCCTGAATTTTCTTTACTGGCTTTTTGGTTGGCTTTTATGCTAATAGCTGGTTTTAACCTTGCAAATAAAAGGACTCACAGTCTGTCTTTATTATTAGTCTATGTGAAATGGCAATGGATGCCTTACAAAACACGTTGGTATATAGGGATCATTCATAAATGATGTCACGCTTCGAGGGGGGAGGGGGGTTCGGGAAATTGTGACAAAGTGTGACAAGGGGAGGGGAGGGGGTTACAAGAAGTGTGACATCGTGCATTATGCAACATAGCGTGATGCGTGACAAAGGGGGGGAGGGGGGTCCGCTGAAGTGTGACATATTGTGACAAAGGAGGGGGAGGGGGGTCAAATATATGGGGAAAAAGCGGGACGTCATTTATGAACGGCCCCATATATACATAAAAGATAGTAATGGGGATATTTTAAAATATTTTTATACCTTACATCCGATGAAAAAGGGGCAAAACGCAAAACCAACATGTTTGTCAAAAAAGGAATATGAATTTTTTAACCACGTATTAAAATTTATGCTTTCATTTTAATTCACGTTTCACTGATGTTGAAAAAAAATTTACTTTCTGAATAATATTTAATTATCTTAATTGGGTATCATTATTTTAAAATGATAATACTCAAGGAATTTTGTTTGCTTATTGTATTAATATCCCAATATTGATTATCCCAAATAACTTAAAAAGTAATGTAATTACTGGTATGATATTAGTACACAACGAAGATCTTAGCAGAATATACATAATCTGAATTTACTGCCTTTTTTGAGCAATTGCCTGCTCGCATTGGGAGGGCGATAATTTCCCATTTTTGTTAAACAAATTTTAACCGCCCCATCTTTTACTTGTTTAAAGTTTTAACTATGCAGGTATTTAGTTCTGAAAGTATTCGATCTGAAATGTACCATCCGTATGTGCATGCAGCACATTAAGTAAATGGACCTATTTACCTAGGTAGCGTTTTTTTTTTTCGTTTATAAAGGGCGGTGATGTGCTTCTGTTCTGTTATATTGGGCCCAGGCTGTTATTGATGATTGATTTATAGTAAAGTCAATTGTGACTATGTGTAAGTTATGTTCTTACCAGCTCAGGGAGCAGTTTTAGTTACTTTATATTCAACCAAGTAAATGTTTTTTTTTTTTTTTTTTAATGAAGAATGAATCTTTACTAACCGCACTCTGCTACCACTAAATTCCTTTTGAGTAATCACAATAATTCGCTATTTACATGTTGTAAATAGCGACTATGGAAAAAAGTAAAACCATGTACAATTATATTAAAAGCTATTTTAAATTTTATATTAAAGCTATATTAAAAGCTATTTTATACATTTAATTTAGTTTAAAAATACTTCTAAAATTAAATTACTGTATTATTTACTACTTTTCTTTAATGCATGCATTTAAAATTATATTTCTTCCTATGTGAACGAATATACCTAAAAAATTATTAATCTGCACTAATCGTATGTTTCGTAATAACTAAATGATTGATAATGTCTGAAAATTTTAAATGACTCCCATGTTCTTTATTATATAATCCAATGGATCTTTCTCTGACAAGTAATTCATAAGGGACCGTTCATAAATGATGTCACGCATTTTTCCTATATATTTGACCCCCTCCCATCCTTAGTCACAAAATGTCACACCTCAATGTACCCCTACCTCCCTTTGTCACTTGTCACGCTATGTTGCATAAGCATGATATCACACTTCTTGTTAAATAATCCCCTCAACACAATTTCACGAAGCCCACCTCCCCCTCGAAGCGTGACATTTATGGATGATCCCTAAGAAAATGTTGACAATTATTAATTGGAAACAATTTCTGTAATTAAAAGAATAGGAAAATGCATTTTTGTCCTTATCTTCTCTTGAAAACTTTAAAATTGCAATCATTTTATTACGGAAAGGATGGCTTACATAATTTGATATAATTGATATCCGTAAAAAACATTTTCTAAATGATCAAATTAAAACGCGCTGTATAAAAGATATGCACAAAGCACAAAACAAGAAAGCCGTAATTATCTGAAAAGCAATTAGCTTTAAAAAAATTAATCGATATTTCTCATTTTAAATTTAATTAATGAAAATTTGTGTTTGGAATGAAAAATAAAGTCTTTCACAATTATTGCTATTTTAATAACTGGCATCCGCAGTTTTAAATGCTGTATGATATTTTGTATGAGTACTACGACAATCAGGGTTTTCTGTTGGGTGGGCGGGGGAAGGGGGACAATCTTTAAATGCTATCTTAAGATTGACTATGTTAAGATGGACAGTGTAGCTTTGAATTGGGTGAGGAGGAAGAAACCCCTCGAGTCCTTGATTTCAATATGTACACACACACATATATATATATATATATATATGTATATATTGAAATATAGAAATAATGAAAAGAAATGAAAGTTCCGGGACATGTAAACAAACTTAAACGAACATTAACGAAACGTATAAATTGCCTATACAAAGTATAAAAAGTCAAAAAAAGAAACAAAAACAAATAACTCTCCTCATCAGTGGGCGGGGAGCATAACGTATACATTAGAAACCAAGTTAAGTTATCGAAAAACGTTTTGATACTTTTTGCATAGAACTTGAACTTAAAATAGATAAAAGTGATTTCATAAATCTGTGCCATTTCTGTTTTAATAACAACTACATTTTATTCCAAAACAATATCTTCAAACAAATTTACGGTATTGGCATGGGAACTAACTATTCCAGTACCGCTGCTAACTTATTCTTGTTCTTTTATGAATATAACTTTGTGATCAATTATAATAAAAAAATGCAGATTTACAGATACATAGATGACATTCTAATATTCGATTCAAATTTTTGCAATATCCACTATAATATATACCCAAAATGACTTAAATTAAACAAAACCAATAATACTGAAACCAGTGCTAATTTTTTAGATATCTGTATAAATATTAAAACTGACAAACTAATTCTCGATCTTTACGACAAACGTAAAGATTTTAATTTTTCTACCATTCAAATGCCGCATTGGCACAGTAATTTAAATAAAAGAATTTTTGTTAATGTCATTATAAATCAATTAAACAGATTTTCAAAAATCTGCAACAATAATTTCTATCTAAATAAACAAATTTTCATTAATGCCGCAAATCTGTATTATAATAACCTTTTTCCACTAGAATTCATTAAATACTACGTTAATTTATTCAAGAGTGCTGTGCGCATGTACGACGAACGTGCTTGCTGACGTACTGGCGACACTGTTTGCTGCTAATGTTATGAAGGGTCGTGGCTAAAGTCCTCTGAAATTCTATGGAAGGCCTCAACCTGGATGTGTTGCAGCAGATGATGTCTGACACGAATGTTTGATCCGGAGTTTTCGGATACGGAACTACAATGAAAATATTCGTGTTTTCTGCTTTTCGTCGCATCTTTTACCTTTCATCTCTGGGTGTAGGTGAGTATAATCGTTGCTACGAGCCAACGTCCTGCAGGTATGGGCGGGTGTGTTGTATTGGTGACATGTTTTACGTCAGTTTAATATTTAATTTTTGAATTTGAGCTTTTTGCGTTATGTCCGTTAAGTTTCCTTAAGTTATTTACCATATTTTCAATTCAATTCTTGAGTAGCATTGTCGCTTCATTTTATCCATAATGCTTCCTTTTACAAAATGTTAATGTTTTTAAAATGCTCATGATTCACGTTCTAACTAACTTTGAAAACTTGAAACAACCGTCCTCTTTTCAGTGATAGGTTATACTAAGGTATGCAAGATTCCTCTCCCCATTGGGCAATTTAATGAAAGTTGCGCTTAAAAAACTAATGATATATTAATAATTATTATTGTTATAATTTGCAAAAGTCCTTTCTTACGGATACCATGAGGAATTTATAGTCAAATTTTAAGTTTGTAACAGTTGCACTTCCTGAGGTAGTTGTACGCTACTGATTAATCAGTGAGTGTTATTTCGCTTTTATATAGACAAGGTCATTTGTTGGGGATCAATCTATGTTTGCCGGCTGCTTGAGGACATGGTGATTAGAGTTAAACATTTATTTTACCTGAAACCTATTAAATAAAATTGTAACTGATTTTTGAGGTCACTGAGTTTTAGAGCTTCAGTTTAGTGCTTTTTCTTTCTATTTCTTTTCTTGAAAATTATAAAGTGGCGTTTGATACACAACTAGTGCCCTGTTACTTCATGCGAATCAATTAAAAACAGAAAGAAAAAAAACATTTGTGTACTAGTCGATAAAAATACAAAAATCCCATAAATGCAAGAAAAATGTAATTTTAATAATACACATATACGAATCAATACGTGATCTGAAACTAGATACCGATACTAGTTTTGGATCGAAATTCTGAATATTACTTAGATGTTAAAAAAAATTGCCTCTAAATTAATTGATTATCGTAATATTTTGCACTATATGTTTAACTCAATAAAATACTCATTACCATTTAAATGTTATTTACCCTAGAAACCATGAAATATTTCCAGTTTATCAAGCATATTGTGCAGTATAGAATGCCAGCATTATGTTAAGGGTCGTCTTTATATCAAAATGAGCATCAACTTTCAAATTTCAAATAGTAGCCTCCATTTTTTCCCATTTTAAATGACATTAAAAAAAAGAAAGATAAAAAAAAAAATCCGGTTAAATATCTTGCCTACATTTACTTCCCTTTTTCAAAGATCTTCCTCCCCCCCCCCCCCTCAGTCTAATAAACATCGTTGAAAACATCTTTTTTTTTTCCAGTAAAATGCTAAAAACAGAGAGAAAGAAAGAAATCCTGGGGTAAAATATGTACTGCTATATGAAAATGAACGACTACAGATAAGTTTTAAGACGAAGAAGTAGTGTTATTTAGTATTTTTTTTAGAAAGATCATCAAGTGAAATAATTTAATAACTTTCTTCCTTAAAGCGATTAATATCATCAAGAAAAGACAAGATATTTGACTCGAACTGATGGTGCCTTTCACATTATCAATAAATTCCTTCGGAAACATGCTATTAACTTTCCCGAGCATAAACTGATAAATTCAGAATAATCTTTTTAAAGATATTCGAATTTTAATATATCCACTTGAAGCACTTTTAGCTATTTCCGATAATAATTATCTGTTTTACATAGGGTTTTAATCTTGCATAATTGCAGCAATTAGCAGCTCTGATAACAAAAGGTTTTTCTTGTATTAAAGAAAGAGGATTAATGTAAATACTATTAATTCAGCTGTTTATAAATCGCTTGCATTATAGAAACGTTTTTTCCTCGGAAAGAAAAAATTGAGGGTAGTGGAGACCGGGGCTAGTTGGCGCAGTTTTTAGTTATTTATTTTTAATTTTTTTTTTTTGTCAATTTTTTGTTCAAATTTTTCAAAAAAAAAAAAATCAGCTGCGCTTTAAAAGCACACGTATTAAGCTATAAATGGCCCGGAGCTCTGACTTCGTAGCTCTTGTAGTTTTTGGTCAATGGAAGCCTAAAGTAAGATAATAAACAAGCGCCAACCCACTCCGTCGTGGGGCAAGTTGCCTAAATGTATGGTGTAAGTTGGCGTGCGCTTTATAAAATGTTAACAGAAACTCACACAAGACAGGCAATTAAAATAATTCTATTTTATTGTTACCAGAAAGTTCAAACAAAAGAGTTATCCTCGTAAAATGTGAACTAATAAATATGGATGAATAAATGAGTATCAGCTCGGACCATGGTGACACGCGTCGACTTTCGAAGAATCTACAAGACTGTATACCATTTTTTTCGGTTCAGGGTTTATTCTTCTAGACCTCTTATCCTTCGTTGCTTTTTAAATAATGTGCACCCATTCATTTTGTGGTCTTTCTCCTTTCGCTTTTGGATTTGTTCTATAATTAAATGAAACTTTTGATACTCTTTCAACACTCATTCTTTTTGATGGCCATAATAGGTAACTTTTTTTTCCTGTTAAAAGCGTTCAGTACAATATCTTTATTTTCATGATTTCTCTGTTCCCTTCCATTTCTTATTCTTTCCATTCTTGATATAATGCATGATCTTCGAAGTTCAACCATCGAATTCTGATTTATACTGACATAAAAATAATAAGCTGAACATTAACTTTGAGTAACGTTCATCCTGCGAATTGACATCATAGACAAGAGTTATCACAAATAATCATAATCAAGTGTTATCACATTGTGCCTCAGGTGTTGTGCACTCATAATGCGTCCAAAACTTGCATTGCCTTCCTCGCACTTTTCTTTGTGTCTGCTGTCTTTAAAGCCACGAACAAGTTTTGAAAGGATAGGTGCATCATTTGAACACCAATACCCAGTTGAACTTCATACTTCATAATTTGGACCTACCGGGTCACAATTCCCGAATGAATAATAAAATCTGCATCAGTTTGTCTAAAAGATCGTCTGGTATTTGATACTCATCCGCGACATTTCTTTTAACGTTATTCGGTGTTAGCCCGTTCTTATTTCATTTGGAAACTACGCGTGGTACCATGGATAAATGATTAATTTCATTAAACGGGATAAAATAGCAGCACTATCACGAGCTAGTTGACTCGGTGCGCCAACTAGCCCTACAATACGTTTGCTCACAAAATGGGAGACGTTACCTCCCAATGGGCAAACAATTCTAATAAATCACTCATAAAGAAGGTAAAATTAATCACAAACTTTGATAAAATACACAAATTAAACCGCAATTATTATGACGAATATCTTAAATTAATGGAAGAAGGAAGTGACAAAAATTAGTTAATGCGAGAAGATTAAAAATCGTAATAAATGTCCGGTGCGCGTAAGACGTCTAATAAACTGCAATGACAGTAGAAGACGGGAAGAAGAAAGGTACCCTGTAACTGGCAATTTCATTTATCCACAAAGGGCAAATTATCCGCACTGCGCCAACTTACCCCGGTAGCCAACGAGTCCCGGTCCTACTATAATATTTTGCACAAAACATTCTTCAAGATTTTTAGCAACACTCTGCTGAAAATAGACTTACTATTTAAATAGTTGCCTTGCCTCACAATTTGGCATTTAGCTTGAAAAATAGGTGTTCGGATATTGAAAGGGTTAGTTATGACACTTGAATGGTAAAGAGTTATTGCGACAAAAGCCCACTTCAAGAAGTACTGAATTATGGCACAAGTCTATCCTTATATTGTTTTATTCGAACACTGTTAAGTATAGTTGACGTGTACGAATTTTTCACACTTTTCTAAGCAATTTTATGAACGTAAAATTAGCTGATATATGAATGATCATGGTGTTAAAACTACTAGATAACATCGACAACAATTTGAGTTTTAATTCTATCGGATGCTTTAACTATAATGGTGTGGCCTCACGTGAATTTATCAAAGGAAGCCTCTACTTTATAACTATTGGCGACAAATCAATCGGCACCAGTTCCCATTAAGGTCTATCAGTATGCCAGTTTTAGTTTCATTCCGAATATTATTTATTTCTTTACACATGGTAGTCAGGCTTAGCAAGAACCACGTCTCTTTACGCCGTCCCACTTGGAGCGATTGGCGCCAAAAACCAATCAACAACTGTTCCCATTAAGACCCCCTATTATATGAAATCGTTCAGTTTAACGTTGGAAAAAAAGTATTTCAATTGAATAATAACAAGAAGTTCCGTCTAGAACTATACGAGCCTACTTTCCCGTATTCACCAACTTGAAATTTATAATCTAGCTAACTCTCTCTCTTTCTCTCTTCCTCATATCAAATATACCTTTTTCAACGGTTAATACATATTCATTCACTCACTCATTCTTTCCTTTATCCAGTCATTCGTTTATTTATTCATTCATTTTTCTCATTTATGTATTTATTCACTGATTTATTTATTTTTCACTTCATACATTCATTTATCTATTTTATTATTTATTAACTGATTTATTCCCTCATTTATTCGTTTATTCCATCACTCATTCACTTAATCATTCATTCATTCGAAAATATCGTTAAAAATCCCGATCAAAAAATTTCATAAGAAAATAGGCTCGTTGTGTTCTGGTTGAACTTCGTATCTGTACATGTTCTACGGCCAAACATCTTTCCGATAAATTTTTTTCCAAGCAAATCGGTCTGTTAGATCATGATTTAAAGAGGACTGAAATTTCCCCGTAGGCGCTAATGTTAATCTCTTTTTCTTTTTTTTTTTTTTTAACTGTTTCAAAATGAATTCCTTTATCACGGCGCAAATCTCGCCAAGGCAACATAGCACACAAAAAGTTACCAGCGGATGTATTCCGTTTGGCGTTCGTTGCAACATTATTGGCGACTTTATCGCCTGCGCCGGGATAAAGGAAAAAGTACCGTTAATTTTTTTGAACTGTTCAAAAATGAACAAAAATTATTCAACTCAAAAAGTATTTTCCTTCGAGAACTTTTTAGTAATCTTGTTCATAAGAACTCGACTCTTATGCCCAGAGTTTACACAATTTGCTTCACTTTTGCCCATTGGCGCTAATGTTAAATTTTTTTTAACTGTTCAAAATCGAACGAAATATTGTTCAAATCAAAAAGTAAAATATGGAAATGATATGTCCTTACCGAGATCTTTCGAATGCAAAAAGAATTTTTCGAATCGGACTGTTCGTTCAAAAGTTATTAGGGGGGGGGGGGGCGGACAGACCGACCGACACACTTTTTCCCCATCTCAAAACCGTACTTTCAATTTTTTTATTTTTCAATCTTTATTTAATTACTTCACTTATTTTTGACTTCTCTTCATATTTAACGATATTTTTCGGTACATTAAGCCTTCTTTCATGCTTTAATATATATATTTTTTACTTTTACGGGAAAGTAGGCTAAAAAAGAACTTACAAAAATACGTACATAAACAAATTTTGGTTCAATCAAGAAATTACTGACAATTGCATTGAAAAAGTTATGGATTCGAAACATTTCTAGAAAAACATGCGAAACGATTAGATATTTTCTTAATTCAACTTTTAAAAAAACTTCGTGAAACTTGATTTAAATATGAATTTTACCTCATTAGTAAAAAGCTTAAAGTTAAAAGTGAAAGATGAATTTGGGGGCTTACTTTATTTACTTGTGCTGAGGCATGATTATAAGAAATTTAATATGACTTTACTGTTTCACTTTGGATTTTTACCGGGTTAGCTGTACGTAAGCAACAAGTTCCAGAATCAGTCGAAATATTTTTCTTATGTTTACTAAAATATTTTTTTGTTGTAGTTATTAATTCCTTTTAATGATGCATTGTTATATTAAAAGGAATACACTTAAAAGTTATTTAAAGGTTGCGTTCACTCTAAACATTAGTTTTAGAAAATATGAATAATAAGAATTTTATAAAACCATCTTCAACTTTATTCAAAATATTCTAGCACGTAGTTTAAACAGCAGTAATTCTAGTGGCTCATTTGCCTTTAAAATCAATTGAAAGGAACCCAAACCAATTCAAAAAGTGAAAATCCGCTACTATTATTATTTTCTCATCACATGATTTACGTATGTGTATGTATGTACACACACACACACAAATGTGTATGGTACGGTGAATACAAAAAATCAATGTGCTCGAACTTCTACGGGGCACCCCCCTAAAATATGCCAATGGGTTAGAAAATGTGATTCGCAAAGTATTAACCCATTCTGATAATATTAACAGTTAATCCGTGCCTTATTGAGGTTAAAGTTAAGAAACAGAACAGCATTTTTTTGCGAAAATTGTAGTTTTTTCCCCATAAAAGAAAAATTATTCGTCCTAGAGACCTGGTTCGAGTCTCACTTCGTAGAAAATTTTATTATATTGAAGACTGATTTTATCCGCTATTTTGCTACAACTGACGGAGTGGTATTTAGCGTTTTTCATATCAGATCGCATGTTGGATGTTATGAAAAGTTAATTTTCATGAAAGGAGGTAGAAACATCTGAATATTCAATTACTTCCATTCATTCAGTTTTTGCGTTTTGTAATTTTCATTTTGCACTTTAAAAAGAATTTGAGATCACATAGCGGTCGAAGTTCGACAGTAATGTTTCATGTTCACTAAGTTTTTCATTTTCAGGCTCGAATGTTTAAGCAACTTTTAGACATTTTATTTTTCCTGTTTGAGAACCGTTTGTTTTGTATAAACATTTCAATCAGCGGTAATCTCTTATCAGTGCGACTGATTTACGGTAAGGAGCAGTATGAAAGTATGCTGAAAAAATATTTCTAGAAAAAATCTTCGAATCTACGCGAAAAAAAAAAAAAAAAACTATTTTCAAGATATTTTTATTGATAACCCATGAATAGCTACTAAATAAAAAAAGTAAGAATATCGGTTGAAAAACAGAGAACAAAATGGTACTTAAATGTTTTGCATCTTTGCCTACTTACGTATAGGTTTAGTTAGATGTATTTCCAAATGTAAATGCGAGATGAAACTATGGGTTAAAGAGGGGAAGCAAGGAATAAAAGTTGGAATAAAGAGTGCTGAAATATATTTTGTTAAGGTATACATATACGTTGGAAATCGCAAGAAATGCATTTTTGTTTTTTCATTCTAAGATATTCATCCGTTAATTATCTTTAAAATGATACCAATAACTTTTTTATTGGCAAAATACTTTTTTATTTACATACAGTTTCGTAAAGGTAATTAATAATTAAGTCTTAATTCATGAAGTAAATAGTAATTTTTCAAAATATTTTTAATGCAAATATGTTATATTTTATGCATCTACAGTCCTCGCAAAATTTTGTAAAACTGGCATAAAAATACTCTCTTTTATACCTACTTGAATATAAATTCGCTAACTTTAAATCCATTTTAAGCAGAATTGCTTTTTTTAGGTATGTTTGTTCTCCAACGGTGATATCTTAAGATGTTATTTACCGAGTTTTAAAATTTTGACTCTATAATTTAGGTAACAATTCAGAAAATGGGATCTGTCAAAATATAATAGTTTTGATGAAAAATAGATTTTTTGGTTATTTTACAATATTTTTATTTTTGTAAAAAATGCTGTTTTTATGATACTTTTCAGGTTAAATGTTATAGCTCAAAAAAAAAAAAATGATTTAGACATATTTTGGTAGGGCCAATGTATGAATACCTTCTCTTTGATTTCTAGTAAGAAATTTGGTTCCAAATTAATTATATTTGTGTTAATTACCGTTGCAATGAAACCTTAATTGGTAAACTAAATTTGTAATAATTAAATAATTATTAATGTTTTTTTAAAAAACATTATGCAAATATGTTACATTTTATACTCTTATAATAATACCAAAATATAAAAAAAGTCATTAAAATTATTAAAAAAAACTTGTCCAAGGTATATGTATACCTTACTTATAATGGTAAATTAGGTATCATTAAACCGTTATTCCTTACAATTGCAAGTTAATGTTGTAGTGACTTCCATACGGTACTTTTTGAAATGTCTGGAAAAATGTGCCTCCAACATGTAGCAGAAACTTTTGATGTCTTTCGACAAAGAGGAAGTGAAATTTTGGATTAATTTCGCACCTCTCTCATGTTGTGTCATTTATAACCCTTAACCCATTTACTAGTTTTTTAGCCTTTAAATAATGTTGATTTTCACACCATACATCGATATCACTATTTAAAAAATCAGTATCGATTTCAAAGCACTTGAAGAAATTTCTAGTTCTAGGGGAAACAAAATACAGTATAACTTCGATTTAACGATAGCAGATTTAATGATTTCCTCAAATTAGCGATAGACTTTAAATGTCTCGGTTTGGACTAGACTGTTATATTTCCCTACTTTAATGATATCCTTGATTGACAACTCACATACCACTTTTACATTCAGCACAGCTAAGCCAAAACGAAATTCAGTACTTTTTTAAAAATATTTTTTTATTCAAAAGGAAAACAGCAATTGAAAATAAGTTAAAAAATCGTAATTCAAGGTATTGCTTCAGAAAGAGTGTTAAAGAGTTCTTTGATGAAGGTGGTAACATACAGGTCTATAATTTGCTTCACCTTAGGTTGACATAGAGTATAACAATGCATGTAGGTACACGTAACGTTATGCTCTGTGCCAACTGACGGTATGCTTAAGGTGAAACATAAAATGTCTCTACGCCAGTATGCAAATTAGTGGCGAGTATTTAATAAATGGATGCACTCTCTCAGTGAACTGCTTCCTCTTTAACTGCAAGAGCTTTCAATAGTCAGATCGGTTATTCAGTAAGCCCTCAAGACATTCGTCCATTGCACTGGCAGTCTAATTTGTTAAAAATGGTTTATAATGCTTTTTAATATTTGCTTTTTATTCTTAGAAAATTAATTATTTTATTTTAGCTTTGTAAGGTATTTTAAATATACTCCATTTTAAATTACCCGATTCATTTTTTGAAAGCGTATTTACCCCTACACTATAGGAATAAAAGCACTTACAATTACGATATTTATGCTTTGGTATCTCATAGAAGACTGATAAAAAGTTGTGCAATACACTGAAGCTCTCCAACCTTCAAAACCGCAAAACGGTTAAATGCGAGGAACGTTTGTGAGGAACGTTTTTCTAAAGTCTCAGGAACACCAGTTTAGATGTATTTGAAAATCTTCGAAATCTAGAGTAACAAATATGGCTTCTTACTTTAATATACATTTTAAAGATACTTTAAAATAATGTGTATGTTAAAATTTTTATGTAAATATTTCCCATGACAAAATATATTTCTTATTGCGTTTGGCACTGGAAATCTTAGAATCACGTTTATTTGATAAATGCTGCATGTAATTCACAGTTAAAAGATTCTTTTGCTATTATGTTCTTTAAACTTAGAAAAGTTTTTAAAATTTGTAAGGAAAACCTTCAAAATTTTTTGTTTATCTAATTTAAGAAAGAAACAGAAGTTCAGATGCGCTTATAATATATTGTGTTGACTCAGAACGTCGTAAATATTGACATTCCAAACAATGATTCCATGAATAAAAGTATGTCCTTTAATTTACTTAATTTTTACTATTTTCAAAATGTTTCAACGCTTCGTTTACACACTTTTTTCTTAGATCCTTTTAAAAGTATCCAAACTCAGTAAACATTTTGCTTTAATTTGGTTTACAAAACGCATGCAGCAATTCTTTCGCTTAAACTGAAAAGTAAAAAGAACATTTGGGGTCTTCTTTAGAATTAAAGGTACCTATGAGAATTTGGAATAAACAATGGCAATGAATTCATTGAGTTACGGCAGTTGAAAAGAGAAAAAAAAAACTGTTAGCATTAAGCTCATGTATAAATAATAAATTTTCAGAATTATTAATTGTTTGTAATTTATTTTTTTCTTCAAAATTATTGTATAATTTGTTGCGAAAAACCAAATTTCATGATTTTTGTTCATTTAAATAATAATTAACTAATTGAACTAAATAAACAAAAACCCCCCCCCAAAAAAACCCTGTAATTTTAGGCTTTGGTCTTCTCGGAGGAGTACGATTTATAAACAAAATATCTTTAATCTTGGTTCATATGCATATGATATAGGCTGATTCAATATAAAGAGAAGATTTTAAGTGTAAAGATTCGTTTTAAATGTTTAACCTTAAGATATCATTATTTTGAGCTAAATCGGTCAGAGATGTATTCTAGCCAATATTCAATCTGTATGAGTTCCAGAAAAAAAGAAAGGACATAAATTAAATAGTTATGCTAAATGATTACAAACTAGTATTATAAAACTTGTTCTTTTATTCTCTAAAACTCAACATTTTGTAATTTATCAAACGCATCTCAAGCGACTTTTTTACATGAAATACTTTTCTTTTATTTTTTTTTTTTTTTAAAGGAGCACCTTATTAAAACTCGCACCTAAGTTTATCATTTTGCATATAGATATGTGCAGTATGATATGAAAACGAATATTTGGAAAAAGTTGGTACATACTCTGTGCAATAAAAACTGGTCCTGGAATCTTTCTTAGCATGATAATGACCTGCCTTTTTCACCCAAATTTGTTTTCATTAGCGAGCACACAAACTTTAGAAAGACAGTTTCGTACGACGATAAGTACTCTGGAAAAGCAGTAGCGCCAGATTTATGTACTACTTTCCATTCATAAGCAAATGCTGCATGTTTTTCAGCATAGTTGGATGGAAATTTAGAAAATAATAAATGACTTTTCGTTCTCATTAAAATGGTCTTTCCTGAAACAAATCTAGTTTTATTAAGTTTACCACACATTTTACAGGAATTAAATAATAGCTGAAATAAGAAGGATTTGACATATTTGTACCAAGTTATTTGACACGCAAGAAGCAGATTATTTGGAATATTTGCTCTTCCACATACGGCCGAAATTATGCAAATTTTAATCAAGTTTACTGCTAAGAATGGACATGTAATTATTTTATGATAGTTTGATAAATACAGGGCATTTGCTGTAACAATAAACCATATCAAAATAATTATGAATAAAATAGAATAAAATAAAATAGGATAGACAGTAAGAAAAGAAAAATAAAAGATTCATTAACTTTTTTTTTTGGCACCCGCAAATAATAACGTCAGTCAAGAACATCTTGACATTTGGGGGATTTCCATATGTTTCAGAAAATCTCTTAGAGACGTGGTCTGCACCGTAGTGTCTCGCGTATAAACCACTGTATTGATATAACCTATGTGTGTATGATTGTGAATCGAAGCTCTTGGAAAATTCAGAAAATTAAGAATAAATAAATATTAAAAGTCTATCAGGTAAGTTCTTCGCAGTTTACAAAGCTTGAAGTGGTAACCATAACGGTAATAACTGATGATAGCTTTCCAAGTGACTAGTTTGTAAGATCAGACACTTAAGAACAGCAATGTTTTATTTCTTACCAAATCTATTATTCAGAATTGAACTTGCCTGTAGGTATCTGTCGAGTACATGTCCGGTCTGTGTGTACCTGTCGAAATGTCCTGCAGTAATCGTTTCTTAATAGCATTTATGTGATTAATGTGTTTTTAAGCAAACCAAATTGTCACATTGTAATAGTAATGTACGAAGCAGTATTTTATGGAGAAAAAGAATAATTAAATCTTCAAATATTAATCAGTTATTCCTCATTTTCATTTAGGTGTCCAGGCGTCCCACAACAATTACGCAAAACAGAATATTAAAATAATTAATAAAGTTCTGTTTCTGTTTTATATACTGTTCTGTTTTATATAAATCTTACACAAACAGCTAACGTCTAAACGGCTAAAACCCTTTGAAATCCCCACCTTCCATTAAAATTCCGATTTCAAAAACTTCGTAATGACCCTCCTCCCTCCTCGTTGGCACCCTTACTATACAGAAAGAAGCATGTGCCAAGTTATAATACTAGTGTTACAATAAAGTCTTGTAATCAGCAAAATACTTTATGATAATACTGCGTATTGAATAACGGTATTGTGTCTCGTACTAAAACAATACTGTTAAGAGTAAAATGCGCTGTTGACAAGGGAAAATAATATCAAACACGTTTTTTTATCATCCCTGAAGTATACCATTTTCTCGTTTGGCAAAATTTTAGAGGGAAGATTTAGCAAAGTCAAGTTCTGTTTTCAAACCTAATGTCAACTAATGGCTGATTATGATGCACGTAACAATATTTTATCTGCATTACTAATATGCATTAAACATGTACTTAAATAAATACTTTTATCCCACCTCCACCCCTCTGAACACACATAATAATGAGATCTAGAATGAAATAATGGATCAATGTACAAAAAATAACCTCACTGCGAATATAAATATCACACACGTGCGTTCCATAACGTCTTTACAAAAAAATTAGCTTTCATTAATGAGGAAAAAAATCAAAGAAAAAAGGAAAATAGATGCGTTTTTCGTTTTCTTTTCTGCTTTTTGAAAGCATTAATATTTCTTATCTGCATCTTACCGTCTCCTGTATATTAAAAAAAAAAAGAAATCTTGATTATAATGCTACAGCGTCAGCTTTGAAATCAGACCTTAATTGAAAGTGACGAGCACGGAAAATGTTTTTTCTTTCGCGGGCTTTTTCCACATTTTGTTTTGAATATGAAGTTAATAGCGTTTCTGCGGTTTTGTCTGAAATATATAGTGGGAGTAATTAACTTTTCATGAGCTTAAAATTTAAAAGCTCTGATAATAAGACAAGTAATTAATGCGCAAATAGCTGGAGCTATTCGCAAGACAAAGATGATACTCATTAAAATTCAAGATTATAGACATGGAAGGATTTTCTGTTTTATGCAGAATGTCTGGGAATCGGGAAATGTTTTATCTTCCACAGCTAAATCCTTCTTATTACTGCGTTATTAGGCTTATTTCAAAGAACATCATGTTTTTGTAATAGATCCGTGATAAATGCCTCTGATTTCAAAATAGCAATTCTTATTTTCGAAGTAAAACTATTCTCAAAAATGATTTGGTTCGCTCTCAGTGTTAAGAGACCACTAAAAAAGGAAAGAAAAAACAAATGTTTTCTCCAATTTAAGGTAGTTGACGCAAGGGTTAAAGCTCGGACCGTCCTGATTGCAATGCTGTAGCACCACTGTGGTAGGAGAACATGGAACGGACAGGGGAAAATTGAATTATAAACCTGCTTCCAAGCGTACAGGCTGTGGGTGTTGAAGTATTTTCGTGAAAAATTTCTTTACATCCCATTCCAGAACAGCGTTTTTTATCCACTAGCTCTTTCTGTTTTCTTGTTTTGTTACGCTCGATCCGAATCCGTCATAAGGTGAGATGGCGCTTACCATTTAAAGGGGGAAATAAGTGTAGAGGTCTCAAAAAATAGTATCTATAAGTTTTAGCATCTATAAGTTTTAAAAATATTGATTCATTATTGCCTTAAATTTACCTTCACTACCACTCCTTTTTTTCAAACGCGTTACTTTTTTCGAATTTGCGTACACTCTCGCTCGCAGTTTTTGATCAATTCTTGTCAAATTTAGCACACATTTTCTTTATATATATATATATACGCTCTAGTTACTAGTACTTTTTCTCATTGTAAAAAAAGGAAAAAAAAAAAAAAGTTAAAAATAGCACTTAATTTTCCCATTCTAAAAAAAATTAGAAATTTTCATTTTTTTTTTGTGATGATTTTAGTTCAACTAGAAGAGACACTTAAAAAAAAGTAAATTGAAAAAAAATTGCTTTTAGATAAAAATTGTGACCTCCAGGATGTACGCAAACTGCCGATCCGGATACCGGCATGCAAGGCCTACTTGAATTTTTTGAGGAAGGAAGAACATGTCTGCTACTTGTGTTTTTTCTCTGAAAGTGTATGATACACAACGTCGTTTGTATTGCATGATTTCCAAATGTAAGGTCTTGAGTTTTTTCATTACTGTTCTTTTGGTTTTCATTGTGTCGATTGCAGGACAATTTTTAAGCAAACGTTTTTTTCAGATACTTTTGAAATTTTACTCGTAGTTATTTTTAATAAAATGTGCTTATTACCACGAAAGCCATCTCGGACGTGAACACCCATCAGCGCAATTTCACCCGCCCTATAAAGACAGAAGCGAATAACGTCTTGCCTTTATGCTTGCTGTCGTTTTAAACTACAGCATAACAATTAAATAGGGATCGAAATACATGTAGAAGGAATGTAGTCCATAATATTCAACAAAACTTTGGCAAGAAATTGATGTTTTCATTAATTTTATTATGTTTTTCAATAGTGCGCCTACTCTGCTGGTTTTACCTTATATGTATGCCGGTTTTACCTCATATGTATGCCGATTTTACCTTGTATGTATGCTGGTTTTGCCTTATATTTATGCCTATTTTACCTGCATATGTATGCGCTCTTGAATAAGGAATCTATTTTTAAGGAAAAAATTAGAGATAAAATAAAAAAATTAGAAGAAAACTTTTTTCTTTACAAAATTTTTTACATTTCTATAGAATGACGAAAATGTTGTGGCTATGCAGAAAAGAAATGCAACCTGTGCTGGTAAAATATACAGATATACATTGCTCGAAACAAAGAGTTTTTAAGTTCGATCTTCACTAAGCCGATTTCATCTTGTTGTGCTTGAAAATACGAAACTTGCTTACCTGATTGCCAAAACTAGTCAGCAATTATACGCATAGCCATTTGCGTCGAATGATTCTTACAACAAAACTTCAAGAACTGAACGACTTTTATAGTTGAAGTTTAATAGATAGATTCAATTACTATATTTTTTCAAACCACTTATCAATGCTTTAGCGCAGCCATGCCTATAGATAACATTTGTTGTTTTTTTTTATGCAGCTACAAACAGATGGTACTGACATGCATGAAGATAACACTTTAAAAAATACAATCTTCCCTCCGATATTCCCCCGAGGATTTCGTCATCCCCTCTGGCGTCAAGGAGCAATTTTTCGAACACTCAACGCTTATAGAAAGACGATGATTTTCATCCGGAGAAATAAATTGCAATGCCTGGGGAACATATTTGTTTACATTTAATCACCTGCTTGTCTTGATAAAATATAATAAGAATCACCAAACGTTCCTGTATAAAAGTCTGAAAATGAGTTCCAGGCTTTAAGATTACGCTAAGCCTATTGAGACGTGAAAACAATAAATAGTTCCATCAGATCTACTAGAACACATTGCCTCTTCGGCTAATGTATTATTTTCAAAATAGTCATTCTATTTTATTTTATTTACTTTTCAGTCTTTTTTTTCTTTTTGTGACATATTTTTACGTTGTTTTTTCTTTCAGAGAAGCTTTAATAATTAAATGTATTCATAAGGCATCGTTGTCCTGCTAAAGTTCGTTAGATATAATTTTTGGGGGCACAAAGACGCATAAACAAAGCGGATTATTTTAAACTTAAATTCACCAATGCATTTTACCATTAGTTTGATTAAAAACTGTCCTCAAAAAGGAAAACAAAAGGGAAAAAAACATAAATACTTATCGCATTTATAAATAAATAAAAAAGTCAATGTTTAAATATTAAAGCTCAAAAATTACCTATTTTTTACACATAATATAGCTGTACCTTGTGCGTATATACTCGAAAATATCCTAGCCATTATTACTGCAGTCCGTATGTGCGCGCTAGGTCAAAGTGGCAATTGGAAATGGATTAAACTATTTTTTCCGGTAAAAGAGCAATTCTGAAGCAGAGATAAAGTTAGAAGCGTTTAATTCGAATAGCAATGCAGAAGTAAACGGGCGTACACAATGTAGACGTATTATTGTATGTAATACAACTATACACATCAAATTGCGAGTTTTATGGTCTTTAAAAGGATTTGGTTATATGTCTAAAAGTTGTTTTTTTTTTTTTTGTGCTTTTTGATTGCATTAAAATTTCCTGGTAGCTAATTTTTTCATTAATGACTTTACTTAGTACAAACCGCGAAAAGAAGAACTTTTCTTAACGCTTTTACTGAGGAAAAGCTACAAAAAATAAACAATGCGCAAGGTACTAAATTTCAGAAATACGTTAACATTTTTGCTATGTATACGTCAGTTTATGTAGTCATTTCGAAAATTAAAATTTATATGAAAATTTGTATCTCATGCATAGTTGTAAAGTAGTAAAATAAAAATCTAATGAAAAAATCTATACAGTCAAACTATTTTCCTTGCTCAAGTGCTAATAATAATAAATACGCATATATATATATATATATTTTGTATCATTTCTTCAATGGAATACATAGCTCGGTATATCAGTCATTACAATCTTCGTTGCGAACGTGAAATATATTTCTCGTATCGATTAAGAGAAAGTTGAGCCTTTTTCGAGGTGTTTTTCTTAAATTAACGTAATATACATGGTTAAAAAGCAATAAAAAATATTGGGAAAATGTATACGATTGCCACAAATGTCTGTTACTCGCAAGTTATAATGTTACTGGATAGGAATATGTATAAATGTGTATACAGCACAAAGTTTGTTTATCAGTATATCATCGAAATATTCCTAGGAATATTCAATAATACACCCACACACACTTCACTGTATCAATCTTATAATCTTCTTGCAAAACTATTATGTATTTCTCGAGTCAAATCAGTAGAATAAATTGGTCATCTTCAAAATTCTCACGCATACACGCATAATGGAAAAAAAAGATTATTCTCAAAATATCTTAATTTAAACTCACTGTAAATATTACAATACTGTAAATATTACAATATTTTAGGGTACCCTTCACTGTATATTTCTTATACAAAAAAATATCATTTACACATTTTTACCGCAAAGATACAGACTTGTGTATCTAGTAGATGAAAAAAATAGCTGTCCCTCTTCTGTATTTTGTACGTTTTAACTGGGACATTTCACCAGGTAAGTTAAATCCTGTCATCATTGTTTTAAATTCCTGTGATTATCATTATTTTAAATCTACCAATTTTTCAAATTCTAGTGTTTATTTCTCTAAAGAAAAAAAAACTATTGCAAAGGATTTTTGCAAAGTGTTTTATTTCTCATATTTACTCAAGTCAGACCAAGGTACAGTTTCATGGAAAAGAGGTTGAAAATTTTACCAACAGATGTCAACACATTTTCAATGAAGCCCTTATTCTAGTTAAATATTTAACTGCAACCATTTTTTTCTTGCAGTGGAAAACAACAATTTAGTGGCGTAAACAATTTCTTGTAAAGTGAGTATTTTTATTCAATGTCAAATTACCTAGATTTTTATGTTTAAAATATTAATTCAGTACTTTCTTTACCTTGAATAATATCTGATAGTTCATTTTTGAAAGATTTTGTTTTGTTTCTCAGTGATATTAATTAACCCGTAGATTTTGGAAGACATTTCGCTAATAATGTCAACTCCGTTACCAGCCAAATCCATTATCATTTAGCTGGTTAGATGCTTGTACCTTTGCGGTAAAAATATGTAAATGATATTTTTTGTATTAGAAATATTTTGTATATTGTAATTAGTAAAATTAACATATTCTGAGTATAATCACTTCTTTCACTCTGGGGCAGTATTTGTATGCATATTTTGAAAATAACTCACCTCATCATTTATTCCCTCCTTCGCATCTTTCATGTGATGTTTTTATTTTATTGTTCGAAAATTCAATATTTTTTTTCACTCGAAAACTATTTTACACAAATAAGAATTACATCCACATAAAGACTGGTTTATTTAAGCCCATTACCAAAGTGAAATATCCGACATTGATGCATCCCAAATAGTTTTCCTGTAGGTTTATGTAGCTGCTCTATCTAAAAGCAGTTTAAAGAAATTTTATTTTAAAACGAAAGCGGTGATAAAATTTTCAGAAAAATTTAAACGACTGTTTATAGCGGGGTTTAGATGACTTGATAAATAGAAAGTAAACGCGTTATCAGGGCAGTGACTATTTTTTATTTTGTTTAATGTCATTGAATTATGCACAAAGATAGCAATTCTTTGGAGGCAACGGAAAAGTTATTTAACTTTCAAACTAATTTTTTGTTTTAGTTTCAGATATCTTTATGCAAAATGCGCCAAGTTTTGCATTAGTTTAAACGTAAGAGATAAATATTTCAATAATGCGACGACAGATATTTTTTACGTTCTCTAGTTTTATGGATAATAAATATTTCTTTTCGCTCTGCGGAATTTATGATTGTAAATTTATTCTTCCCGAAGATATTTTACGGAGATAACAATATTTATCACTTAGAGTTAGCTGTGTTTGAAACACTATTATGTTAAATATCGTATATCATACATTAATGTAAAATTTAAAAGAAAGAAATTTATCATCAACCATTGTGAAATATTTTTTTATTTATTTTTTTATTTTTTTAAACTCAATTCTGCAAAATATTAGAAAGTCAATATTGACATTTAACATTTCGACTAGGGGATTTTGATATTATGACGCTTCTGCGCATGTCAGAAAAAAACGAATCCGTTCGAGTTTTATGGAAGTTCGTTTTGCAGGTGCGTTTACTTAGTACGCGAATCAGAATGTTTGTTTCTCTGTTTGTTGAAACCTACTAAATTTATAAACTGCCACATAGCATCAGTTCGCAAGAAATCAAGTATGCTAAACGCACTAGAACGGGAACAAAAACGGCACATGTCTTATATGTTACCCGCAGTTCCTCCCTTGATCATGAATGGATTTTTCTTGGCACTCTGCCAGGCAGCTTGCTTTGGTTGATGAACTTTGCAGACACCTTATGTTTTACATTTATAGAATTTAGTAAAAGAAGTTATTCTTCTCCACAACAGCCACTGAAAAAGTTATTACAATAGCAATTGCTATTAGTCTGTGCAGCAGAAAACATTTTAATGTTAGATTAATACATTTTTTAAATTAAATCTTTCAATGAATAAAATGTGTTATTTATTTTTCAGATCATACGTAACTTTATAATCAATCCTTTAGTGGAAACGTGTATTTCTTTCTTCTATATCACTAAAATATTTTTAGATATCTGAGTATTTTAATTATGAATTAAGGTATGTTAACCCAGATGTTGTTCAAATGAATAAAAAAACATCTTTTCCACTCAAAAACCATTCATAGAAGGTTGTCGAACTGACCCTATAAGTTTAAACAAAATAACAAAATATTTTTTAATGCATATCATTAAAAATAATTTGTTCTGGTTTTTAAAGTCAAACTGATCTTTTCTTTTTCCATAAGATACGCTATTTTTAACATTTTTTTTATGCGTATACATTACGAAGGCATGTGCTCCTCTGACGAGTTAGGACATGTCAATCATGTGTGACGTAGGTGGACGCGATTCTATTACCAAAAGATCGGTAGGGTAGGAAGAAAGAAAGTTGCCCCATTTGAATTTCGCCGAGATTTTGGTGATATGAATGTATTTTTTTAACAAGTGTAATAAAACAGAAAATTCTACATTTGCAAGTTGCTTACCATATTATGTTATGGGATGAGGGGAATATTTTTTTGCATTGCGGCAAAAAAGGACGCTTAGCACATTGAAGATGTTTGCGACATTTCGACAATGTTTTTTTTTATTCTAATTTAAACAAACTTAATGGAGGCAACTCGATTTTTGCAGGCTGGTTGATATGTTATATTACATGAAATGTAACTGTTATACGGCGATAGAATACTTATTTATTGAGAAATTAATACAGTGACCAGACGTCTCACTTTTGACGCTAGAATTCCGCTTTTGAGCCTACTTTCCCGTAAAAGTTAAAATAATAAGAATAAAGCATGAAAGAAGGCTTAATGTATCGTCAAAATATCGTTAAAAATAAAGAAAAGTCAAGAAAAAGTGAAGTAATTAAATAAATATTGAAAAATAAAAAAATTGAAAGTAGGGTTTTGAGATGGGGGGAAAATAAATGTGTGTCGGTCGGTCTGTCTGTCGGTCTGTCTGTCTGTCTGTCGGTCTGTCTGTCTGTCCCCTCCCCCCCCCTAATAACTTTTGAACGAATTGTCCGATTCGAAAAATTCTTTTTGCATTCGAAAGATCTCGGCGAGGACATCTCATTTTCATATCTTTTTGATCTGAACAATTTTTTGTTCAATTTTGAACAGTTCAAAAAAATTTAACATTAGCGCCTACGGGCAAAAATGAAGAAAATGATTCAAACTCTAGGTACAAGATCCAAGTTACAATGAACAAGCTTGCTGGAGGAAGCTCTTGGCGTGAAACATTAATTTGAACAGTTTTTGTTCATTTTTGAACAGTTCAAAAAATTAACATAGCGCTTACGGGGAAATTTCAATACTATATAAATCCTGATCTAAGGGACCGATTTGCTTGGAGCAAACTTTATCGGAAAGCTCTTATAACGTAGAACATGAACAAATAGAAAGTTCATCCAGAACTAACGAGCCTATTTTCCTATGAAAGTTTTATTTGGGATTTTTAAGGATATTTCTCAATGAATAAATGAAGGAGTGAAAGAATGGATAAATGACGGAGTGAAAGAATGAACAAATGAATGAGGAAAAGAATGAATAAATGAGTGAATAAATGAAAAAATAAATAAATGAGTGAATAAATGAAAAAATAAATAAATGAGTGAATAAATGAAAAAATAAATAAATGAGTGAATAAATACATGAATAAGTAAATGAATGAATAAACACTTGAATGAGGTAACGAATGAATGAATAAATGAATGGCTGAATAAATGAAAGAATGAATGAGTGAGTGAATGAATATGTATTATCCGTTGAAAAAGGTATATTTGAAATAATTAAGAACTAAAGATAAATAAGAAAGAGAGAGAAAGAGATAGCTAGATTATAAATTTGAATTTGGTGTATACGGGAAAGTAGGCTCGTATAGTTCTAGACGGAACTTCTTGTTCTTTAAAATTTCCTGAGAAAATAAAGAAACCGTTTTATCCTAAAAGAAAATCTCATTAAGGATCATTTATGAATGATCCCTAATAAGATCTTCTTTCCTTAACCTCAAGGTTTTAAGGTAGTTCCCAATATTGGCTCTGTGATCTGTTTATGGCAACCCTTATCTTTCTCATCTGCTCTTCCTTTTTGAACTACATAATGTTCTTTAATGAAAATAGACTCCCCTAAATCGAAGCTTGGCCAAGTGTCAACTTCTGAAATTTAGACTTTATCTATCGTGTGAAAATATGTACATTGTAATTCTAGTAAATAACCCTCAATTAAAAAGAAAATATTAGATTTAATATTCGTTCTTTTTTGTGATTGCAGAATATTTCATAAAAATAACGTTTTTGGAACAGTGATAATTATTATTATTGGTTGAACTTAGTACATTAATCCATTTACTTCATCATATACTGCATAACCTACCTCTCAGCGTAACAAACAAAACAAGATTTCTATCAACGACTAAGATTCCATTTAATAATTGAAAGCATATACTATTTTGCCAAATCTTATTACCGAATCCTTTTCCTTTTTACTCCCACATGCAGCACAATAAATAGACTTATTTGGGTCAGAATCAAATTAATGATGAACCAAGATGTTCTTGTCTCCTCGCAAATCCGAGGAAATGTTTTTCCATTTGGAAACTGGTTATGATACATTCAGTCCCTAATCGTTGCTACAAATGAGGTTTCCCCGCAAAAAGCACCCCATAAAAGAGCACATATGAAACATCGCCGTGGCATATCGTGATTATTAAGAACAACCTGAATGTTTTCGTGAAAGGAATAAATTTTTGCTTTAGAGAAAATTATGTTGTATCGTAGAAAGGGATAAGAATTGCTTCCTCTTTAAATTATGAGCAAAAATAATTAAATAAACATATATATATATGTATATATATTTAATACGATGAATGTATAAAATCATTTGAGGAATTGATATTTCTTGTAGCACTGTACAAGGAAAAACAACAACAACAACAACAAAACAAAGAACCCCCCTTCTGTGTGCTAATGTTTGTTTCAAGTCAATCTTCTTGCGATTTTTAATTGTTCTTTAAAACCATGTCATCTTATCAAGTTTTTTTTATATTATTGAGCTGAGTACTTAAAAAGGATAAACACTTTTAAACGAATGGGTATAGCAACAAAAAAACTGCAGTGGCAATTCGTTGGAGTTCTACAAAAAATATCCGAAATGAAAAACACCTACACAATCATGACATCTGCACGTGTTCACCACACTGTGCGCACGGGAGAACTGCCCAATAAGAGAGAACCAACCACAACACCACAGAGGGCGCGAACCCCTTTTAGAAACAGGTTCTACACAACCTTACTATCAGAAGTTTGCATGTCTTTGCGCCTCATGATTCTTTGTAAATACTTTTTTAATTTATATGTATATTGTATTTGTCTCGTGAAATCAATATTGTATGTTAAGAAAGATAAGAGCAGTAACTTTAAGTAGAGGTCGCAACAAAACATTAAAACAAATTGTAACACCTTTAAATACTTAAAATCCAAAACAGCAGGGAATGCGAAAACAAATATGTTGAAGAACAACACATAGCATAAAACCTGCCTCGGAATCAGTCGGAGGGAGCAGGGAAGTAGATAAATAAATAAATAACCCAATAGAAATGGTCTTACAGGTTTCTGAAATGCCCCAAATAAAGCTTACAAAGTAAACATCTAATACCAACCGGATAATAATAATAATTATTATTTTATAATTTTAAAATTATTATTATTATAAGTTTTAATTTAAGTATGGGAATGTATCCCACAAAGTCTAAGTAGGAGCAGTAGAAAACGTTAAGTTATATATAAGTCCAGTAACAGGAACAGAATGCAGGGGCAATTCGAACATTCTGGCTAACCTTATGTTTCTTCTTCTTTTTTTTATACCCTGGCCATAGGTTCTATTCATGTCGCGTCTTGTTTTATATGTAGGGTCACTAACTTGTAGTAAAGGCAATTAATCGTACACATGTGTCAGAATATGACAAGATGTACAAATTTGCAAAATAAAACCAAATAAAAAATCAGAGTTCTAAAACTGGACCAAAAGTAATGAATTAAAACTTCTCCTTCTTACATCTTCTACACAACCAAAGTATCATATATACCAAAAATCACTTTCTCAAATGTTTAAGCATTATCTAAACCAGGGACAGCGCTAAGCATTTGCCACCGCACCAAATGCGACAAAATATTAAATTCGGCGAAATAAGGTCTGACTTGGCAAAATTATTGGCTAACGGAAAATTCCCCAAAATTTCCATCGTTAAAAAAAATCTAAGTAAGCAATTTGGATAACACTTTTAAAGTTTGGCGAACTTACTGAGAGAAAAAGTTTGAAATTCTTAACGCGGGCCCTGCTAAACTAATAATAACGTGAAACATATTTGTATGAATCTGCGATAAAAGAATAAGGTAATCTTATCTGCGCCGAGAATAGGAATAATGAGCAGCTATGATACTTATGTTCCTCCGCAAATCCGAGGAAATGATTTTCTGTTTGAGATCTGCTTATGACGCATCCGATCCTGGAAATGAGGCTTCCCCGCAAACTCCATCCCATAAAAGGGTGCATGTGAAATATCACAGCATACCGTGATGGGAGAAGACTTTTGTACCTACGTGGATGGAATAATTGTCCTTCGCATGCGTTTCAGCAAAATTAGTCTGACTTGGACTCGTGGATCTGGGGAAGCCATTTTTTTAATTACTCCGTACTGACTTCTAAGTACTCGCTCCGTGTTCCGAATCGGTTTAAAAGGAATTACATTGTTTATTGATTTTATTTAGTTTATTTATTAATAGGCGTGAATATTTTTGAAAAAATTGAGACATTTATTTACATATTTTATTAATCAATAAATGCATAAATGCCTATGGTTTTAATACAATGCTTTGCGAAAATAAGGGAGGGGGGAGTGGACAAGTTCATTTATTGTTTTTTAGTATATTTTAAAAAATGGAGCAGTGAATCACAACAGTTTTTTTCTCTGTGTCTCCGCTCAAGTTTTGATAAAAAATCTCGTTGTTTCAGGGTATGCTCCAGGTTATTGCTTGGAAAAAAAAAAAAACCCCACAATGATGAATTTTTGATTTATAGTTTAACCATATTTTATTTTTTAACCAGGTTTTTCATTCCTTAGAAGTAATTTGTCCTCATTACAAAATAGTTCACATTAAAAAGACACATACCTTCTTTATATTGCTTATATTTTTTATTAATCGTGATAAAATAATTTTGAAATATTCTGCTTTAAATCTCATTGCAATGACATAGTTTGCATCATCTATGAGTTTGACTTTTAAAATAAATTATACGTTGAGCAAATGCCCAAACAAAAATAAAATTATTTAATGCCCATATTAATATGTATAATTTAAATGATGCCTGATTGAATGAATGAATTGGTCAATCCTTTAAATCGTTCAATAGCGAGAATCGCAACACAATTTAAAAGTATTTCCTTCGTATATTTTAAGGAGAAAGGAAATGCATTTTTAGTAAAATTTATTTTCCAGTGCATGAATGTTGTATGACGGATATTTGAAAAATCCTTTTAAATAAAAAGAACATACACGCGCCTTTAAACTGAAAATGATCCATTTTCCTGATTTTTTATTGTTTTATCTTTTTATGTATTGTGTTTGAAAGATGTATTTTTTCCATCTTTAGCTAATGGAAACATAAGCCTCTACAGATTCCTGTTTTATATCAAAATTTTAGCAGTTTGCACAAAAACAAATTTTAGCATAAACGTGGAAAGAACGAGTCAGCTTGATGAAAATTATTGATTATGAAAAACTTTAGTTTAAACTGTTCTTGCATTCTTTCCTATTAATTCTGCGAGTTTATGGCTTTCGAACTGAAAGTTCTTATTTGAACTTAAATGGTTCAGATTTTTTTTTCACACTTAGGGTACGTGCACGCATGGGGCAAGTTAATTCAGTTAGCCAATATGCTCCATGTGGAATGGGCCAACTTCCCCATCATCGCTTTTCGTGGGTGTAAGAAATAATTCCAAAAACGTTTCAATAAAGAAAGAGGTACTACAATAAATACGATTTAATAACTAATTGTCTTCCTGAATGTTTTTTGTCAACAAATGTAAAATACGATCTATAAATGATTTTTAAAAATGATTATTTCTAAGCAATCGCGACTGCACTGAAATTCCAAAAAATCTAGCTTATCTTCATTTTTTTATAAAATATTGTTGCGATTTGGCCAAAGTCCCCTACGGCCGACTATCCGTGCTGAGCTCGTCCCTAAAGTTTTGCAAGTACAAAACCTTCACTCGGCTTCGAAAATTAGAAAACTTAGATAGACTGGAAAAGAAAGATATTATAGATGGTCTTAGAACTCGCGAAAAATATCTGCTCAAGGTGGGTGTCAAAAAATGCAATTTTGAATGATGACATACATTTTAATACGTGTTAAAGCACTCGGGAAGAAATTTTCATCACAAATTTCAACATGTACTTAACTTTCAACTAGGGAAATCAGAAAAGTTCACTTAGAGCTTCAAAATTTCTGCCGATGTCTAAAAAGTTCAAAACGTTCTGTGTAAATCTGGAGAGAACACACAGGATTGAGGTTCCCACTCGAACGAGAATTTAGTCAATGAGCATGTGCTAAAAATATATTCAAATTGAAAATTTACAACGCATTTCGAAACTTTGGGAAGTTTAAATATGTGTATAGATATCACAGGTTTCAAGCATCAGAGCCGGAGGTACGGTAGGGCACGGGATGTCCGATATCCGGCAAAATCAATAACAGTTGCATCCTTACTTCTGACCTTGCCCTCTCTCCCCCAAAAAGCAAAATTCTATGTTCGCTATTGAGGAGATATATATATACAGTGAAATATGTCTAAGTTGACCACTTGCAGTGCAGCACTTTAGTGGGCAACTTATAGAGGGTGAGGTGGAGGGTGATGGACCGTTTCTAACAAAAGTGATCAACTTTACAGGTTTTACTGTATACATATATATATATATATATATATGTATACGTACACAGTTCGACCACGAACTTTTGATATTTGGACGCTTTTGCGCATGTCAGAAAAAACGTGAATCAGAATGTTTTCTTCACTGTTTGTTGAAAGCAACTAAATTCAGAAACTGGCATATATCATCAGTTTGTAAGAAATCAAGTATTCAAAGCGAACTAGAACGAGAACAAAAACGGCACCTTCCTTATACCAGCAATTCCTTCTTGGTACACGAATGTATTCTTCTATATACATGTATGTGTAAGTGAGCGGAAACGCAAAACATTGCATTACATTTATCGTGATTTGAAAAACTTAGTGTCATTTATTTCGAAAATAGTAAAATGTAAAATTACTGCCTATTAGTTCAGTCTGAAAAGATTTGATAAATGTAGCGTAAGATCTTTTATTGGGAATTCTCTAAATCTTTTCGTTGAGGATCATTCTAGGTAATCAGACAGAAAATGGATTTATAAGCTTCTGAATCCATGACAGTTACCAAAATTCAATTTTAGGAAATATTTTAAAGAATCTATTTAAGATATTTCGCTGCCTTTCGAAAATATCTTAGATCGAACGAAACATAAGTAAAAATTAGGAATTACATTTCAGTTGAATAAATGGCTTTCGCATTTTCGATTAAACATGACAATGAAAGAGTAACAACATAACACCTATACTATCTACACTGTTAAAAAATTCCGTAAGAAAATAGTAAAATACTATTTATTTAATTGTTATTTTACCATATTTAATTACAACAGTAGAATAACAATGAAAAAGATGGTACTCAAGCCGCTGATTGTGAAAAAGTTGTTTATTCTCTGTTTCTCGTAAAGAACGTTTAACTAACCGTACTTTACAAGCGCTCAAAAAGAATTGGGCGCCCAACTTGGTTGCAAAACTTTAGCGGTCGTACGTTGTTGTTAAAATATGAATAGAGATTTATCAGTTCAAATCTGCATGTGTATATAAAAAAGAAGAAGAAAAAAGTGGCTTAAGCAGTGGTTACAAAATAGAAACACATACACACGTAAATCAAAAATTGGACCCATCGGATTCCCGAACTGTTTGCGAATGAGCGCACCCATCACTTGAGCTGCTGAATCTTGTTCGTATTTTAATTTTTGCAGCAAATAAAATGATTTTCGTCAATATACAGTAAATTTAGACCAAAAATGACTTTAGATCAAATCAAAAAATGAAATCTCAATTTTAAGTCAGTTTGTCTGTTGGAAAAGAAGATTTATTGATAAATAAACGGCCGCTTTTGGTGGTGTAGATGGCCGAATGACTAGAGCGCAAGGTTGGTATACCATACATCCAAGGTTCGATTCCAGCACTCTTCGTTTACGGTTTCTACGTCTAGAAGATTCTACACCTCGAAATGGTTCAAAAATATTAAAGATTTATTTTTGAAACTGTTTTTAAATGGTTATAAAACCGTAAACTTTTGTATTTACGGCTTTTCAACCAAGCTGATTGGAAATGGTTTAAGGCAGTTTGCCTGACGGAAAAGAAGATTTAGTGATAAGTAAACGGCCGTTTTTGGTGGTGTAGATGGCCGAATGACTAGAGCGCAAGGTCGGTATACCATACATCCAGGGTTCGATTCCAGCCGAAAAATGTTCCAAACTGTAAATTTAACGGTGAATTGGATGGACAGACTACCGCCGGTTATTTAACCGTAATTTCATGATGAAATTTCTAACAGTGTAGATTATGCAATAACAGTTAAAATTCAATCATTTGTTCGCAATCAATGGATTCATGATGCTAGAATTGCTACTTAGGAAACAACGGTCCAAATATTTCTCAGTTTATTATTAATTTTTCTGTATTTCCTAAGATGACTGTTCCTAAAATATAATTATATGTATATATGTACACATATATACTGTTTTTTATTTCATCATAAACTATTTTGAAGATCCACAATTATTAGACAATCAACTATAAGAGGAAAATAATCGAATAAATATGCATTTTAATTTTTTTTTCTTCTATATTTCTTTTTTACCCCGTCTTTCCTCAAATAGCTTAACGCTGTTTGTGCGTTTGTAGCAAGCCTTGTGAAACAAAAGCATTTTTCAAAAGTATGTTAAGACTCATTTTTGTGATTTAACTTTAAAATGCTTTTTAAAATCATCTAGCCTTTCATAGCCTCCAATAAGAGACGCTGCAATTCGATAGGAAAAATTGCAAAAAGAACAGAAAAAAAGATAAGGCATTATTTAAAAGTATTCAGCCTGAGTAAGAAAATATTTTCTAAAAGGAAACGAATTATATTCCAAAATAAAACTGCATTCAACAAAAGGGAGAACATTTACAAGACACTTTTTAAGAACTTTCAATTCCGCGAATGCTTTCAATCCAGGGGGAAAAAATGAAAATATCTTCTACAAATCACTTCCCTTAAGGGTCTGCTACATGTTCAATGTGGAACGAGGTTTAAAAGCATTTGATGCTGTAATGGGCTCTGAGACTCAATTTTGGGAAATTTTTAAAGGATCACTTTTAACTTATTTCCTTTCGGCATTTTGGAAGATAGGGAAAATGGAAGTAAACTTAAAATAATTTGAGCGTTAGTAATTCCATATGGTGACAAGTGGAAATTCTGGGACGCCGACTCTATGGAAAGTGCAGTGTTTGAAATAGAAATAAAGGCTTCTGGCTATAGAGATATTGAAATGTGTTCCCCCCTCACATTAAGGTGTAGAATACTGGTATCTCTACATGAATGAGGAGAATGAAACTGAAAGGAAAATGTATGCACTTTGTTAAGCAAAGTTATATTTTGTTCAGTTAGATTTTAACATGATTGTTATGCTGAAAGTTTGTAGCATTTTGTTGCTATTAATATATGTGTAAGTATACATACAATAGTTGAATAAGTGGCTGGAGTAACGTTGCATGTTACAAATTCGTAATTTGTAACGTGCCTTTGCACGTCTTTATGACACGGTGCTGTCGTGCGCGGCACGACGTTGCACATATGGACGGCGCGGGTCCGATAGTAAACGCTTACAATTTATGACAAAAGCACCATTGCACAATACTAGTGTTAAATGCATATAACGTAACCTGTTTTGGGGTGACAAGGAGCCCGTTGTTCAGACTGAAAGGTGTTTTAGCACAGTATAGACATTAATGTTTTGCAGCCAGTACTGAAAAACCAAATTTTTTAAGCTGAATAAAACTCGTTTTAAATATTTTAAGTACAGATTACGATATAAATTATTTTAGGTTACATTTTAAAATCTAGAATGGTTTTAATCAATTTATTACATTGCCAATTCTACAATCGGCTAGGAATATTCATGTTACCAACGCGCACAATATTTTGTTTTGGGGGTGTGTGCTAAGCGTCTGCTGTAGAGAAACGGATAACATTTAGATAGAAATTATTTTTTCTAATGTCTATTAAAAAGAGATGTAGTTGTTTCCTCTCTTTATATGTTTTACGATAAAAAATGAATCAATAAAAAAATTCTTAATAAAATTGCGAGGCATGTGGCATTGCCTATGTATCCGCTCCAACCAGCTACATGTGTAACAATTCATGTTCTTAGTAAATGAGAGCCATTCATTATTTAAAGAAAAACAATAAATAGGAATAAGTAATGAAACTAAATAATTACAGTAATGTGCCATTAAGTAAATGTTATTAAGTTAAGTTGAGCTAATTTTAACATGAATCATCAGTAACAATGTTTATACATCTTGGCGACAAAGATATAAATGTTTATAAACTTATATTCATGGAACTACTTCTCTTCAAAACATTATTTTTCTTCTTTTTCTTATGTGATCAATAGTTTCGCTTAAGAGCCATTGAAAATTATTTTGCGATCGAAATTGGGCACACTATTTTTTAAGCTCTTCCGCAATCTCACCCAGAATTTTGTCCTTGCGATGAAGAAGGGAGTAGGGTTGATTCATGAAAGATCTCATATGCATACATGTTATTATACTAGAATTGTCGATTTGGCTAAAAATCAAAGGTCCTATTAGGGTTAACCTCCCCAACATGCGCTCTTCCCTACACCCATTCAATATTGTTACTAATTTACATTCCGATGCTGTTTCTCGCCAAGCTTGGCGACATCTCGATCACGTTAAATGATTCTAGTCTTCGCTGGAAATTTCTGGAGTATTCCTGTCACGTGATCCGCCATGCTATATAAAATGTGTGGTGTGGCTGTGCCCATGGATACGGCCGTGTGTTGTACGTGAATACGTTTATGTAACGGGTTATATTTTTTATTATTATTACCATTCGATTGTTCTTTAGAAGCCTTTCCAACCGTGTACGATGACTGTATTAGGTTTTGGCATTTCGAAGCGTATAAGCCGACATTACCTATATATTTTTATTCTAACACCTTATTATATTCACTGTCGCCACTTTAAACTAATGCTTTATATACAATCGATAGATTTTGACGACAGCTGATGATTAAAACTTAAACGAACATCGTAGCTTCTCCGAGTCAAAAGCTATAATAATTGCAAATTTCGACACCCAGCAAAATAACCTAAAAATGGCGGCGCTTCCCCCTCCACCCCCCACGATGAGTCACTGTTCTCGGATTCTTTGATCCTTTAGTTATCCAGTGGTATAATTTAATTTTGGATGCAGAGGCAGATTCGAAACTAAAACGCCAAACTGTATCCCCGATTTTGTTTTTATTAGATTTTTTGGATTGCCCCTTATATAAGGAAATTTAAAGACGTATTCACGTCAAAAGCTCTGTCTGGAAGTAGAGGCGTTCAGTTACGCTTAGACTTTGGCGAGTGCCTGTCAGCCTGAGCATTTGTGCTGTAAGTTTCGTGCTTGATTTTGTTCGTATTTGGGAAGTAAAAACATAATTAGCGGTCATTCACCTATGATGTCACGCTTCAAGGGGGGAGGGGGGTTCAAGAAAGTGTGATAGTTTGTGACAAGAGGAGGGGAAGAGGATACAAGAAGTGTGACATCGTACATTTTGATTTCTATAAAAACATTTAAGATCAGCAAATTAAACCTATTTTATGCTAATGTAATATAGCGTGACATGTGACAAAGAGGGGTAGGGGGGTAAGTTGAAGTGTGACACTTAGTAACAAGGAGGGGGTCAAATATATTGAAAAAAATTTGTGACATCATTTATGAACGGTTCCTTAACGTTGGTTTTTACGGTGATGCTTGTGAGATATTTTTATGTGTTTAAATCTGTATATAGTGTAAATAGCTTGTAAATAAACTACTGTTTTTTGGTTTAAGACAATACGAACCCGTAACAAAATAAAACTTGAGCAAGTGTGGATAGTTTGAATACTGTTTATATAAGCGCTAATTATAAAATATAATAAGCGCTAAATTATAAAAAAATCCATATTTCAGTGCAATTTTTATATTTACTAGTACAATTTTTTACAAGAAAATATCAAAACATATATAGGCATTCCTTATTAAATAAATTATATTCCTCTGTCTTTACTTGAGGTGTGCTATCACTCGCTTAATTATAAATATTATGTAATTTCGAAGCTAACTATTACTTAAAATGCGATGGAATATTTCATTAAATTCTTTAATTAAGAGACGCAGTTGAAACAAAAAAATATCAATTAAAATACAGACGCTTCAGTACACATAAACTTTCGGCAGAAAAATTAAAATTTCGCCTTGCGGAAATGAATGATTATGTAGTTTCGACAAATAAAAAAAAAATCCGGAAAAGCACTATTATAAAATAGAAATATTGAGAAAAACCACCATTTAATTCATAATTGTCTTACAATCGTTTCGGAGGTCTTAAAAATTTATTCTAAAGTAAAGGAAAAAAAAACCCACCTCTTTCAAGACATACGAGGTAGTAAAGCGGATATTTGCATGACGATGTAATTGGATAAAAAATGAAAGACATTGGGTGAATTCGTTTTTCTTTGATAAAATTAAAACTTTATTAACAGCCGAGGAACGAAATGCAATTACGCGGCTTTTCAAGTTGAAAAATGGGCAACGTTTAGTAATCAATGAGGTATTTTAAAGCAAATGAATTTTTCTATTTTTCGCTAAATATGTCCAGTAAAATAATTCATTTATCTTTTAATTTTCTCAGGTGTGTATAGAAATTATCGCCCAATTTATTCATCTTTAAGAAATATGTTTAATAGGGACGATAGTGTTTAAAACGCGATAGGTATTTAAATATCACGCATTTGTAAAATATTTTTATTTACAGTTTGGAATATATATATATGAAAAAATGAAAGATGGCTACGTATTTTCTAACTCCATATATAACTAAACAAATGTACAGATTTGTACATGTATTTATTATGATCATTTAGCCAAAAACATGTGTTGAAGTATGAACAAAAAAGCCTTAGGATGAAAAGAATTTTGTTTGACTTTTTAAAATGGAATGTTCATTTTTAAAACAATTAAATAATACTTTCTAATTTTTGAAAAATAATATTTATTGTCAATTTTGTCGAGCTGGTTTTAACATCAATCATCAGTAACAATGTTTATGCATCTTGGCGACAAAGCAACAAATGCTTTTAAAATTATCATATTCATAGAAACGTCTGCTCAAAATATTTTTTTCTTCTTTTTCATGTGATTAGTTCCATTTAAGAGCCATCGAAAATTATTGGATGTCACATAAGTGCGTGCAAACCTTTTAAAAATTGCACTTAACTTTAAAAAAAAAAAAAAAAGATTAACATGGTCATGGGACCTCTAAAACTTGCTCTTTAACTTTAATTAACTCAAATAAGCGTTCGTGCAACGGAAAAAACATTAGACAACTCAAAAATAAGTACATAAAATAAGAAGATATCAATTAGAATTATAATGCACATAACAAAAACACTCGTATGAGTACACTCATATCTATTGTATTACATGCAAGTAGAATAATGTTTAATGCGTTTTACGGTATACCATTGGTTTTTGTATTTCCTCCTGGGACAAAATATCAAATTAGAAACTTAATTAAGAATATAGATGAATGAAAAGAAACTTTTTCTTTTCAAACAAAATGAATTTTCAAAGCATTTAATTTAAAAAAATTCCATGAAATAGATGCGAATTACAAAAACAACTGAAAGCATATTAAAACAATAAATAAATAAAAACAAAAGTAATTGGAACATTTTTATAAAAAACCGAGCTCTCATTGTTTAATTTATGTAATGAAAATTAAGAATTCACCTTAGGGGCCTTCTATTTACTTTTAATTGTCGTTCCGATGAAAAAAGGTCTTTACTAATTTGATAAAATGTTTTAAATGTTTTTATCATCAAAAACTGTCTACACGATTGCGTTAAAAGGGCCATAAAAAGGTGAAAGAATAGCAGTAAACGTGCATGTGTTTACCTCATAAAAGTTTATATTCGTGTGAGGCGACACTGAAATAGTTGTATGTTTTTTAAAAAGGCTTTTTAAAAAATATTATTTATTTATTGTATGCAAAACATTCCTGGTTATTAATAACTCAAAATACTATAACGATAATAATAATGATAATATTAATTTAATAGTAGTTTAATAGCAATAATAAATGTGTTGGGGGGGGGAGCAAGTTACTGCTACAATAGAGCTACATCTCACTGCTGCTTAGCGTCTGGAAGCAGAAAACTTTTCGACAATTGAAACCATATTTTTTTTGTAGCGCAAGAATGCGAGTGCGCAATATTTTTTTGAAATGTATGCCAAATAAACTTTGGTTTGCACACATAAATTTCCGCAGAGAAATAAAGGACTTAATTAATTTGGTGATCTTTAAAAAACCCGTCATTTGTATATATATATATATATATATATATATATATAGTTTGTGCTTCCCAAAATCATAAATCAGCAATCAGTAACATAAGAATTTATTTCAGTTCTTAAGTTTCAGCGGAAAATTAAATGTTAAATAATAATCTATTTCTCAAAACAAAATAATTACCATCATTTTTACTTCCTAGTACTGTAATCGGGAACATTTCCCCACTCAAATTTCTGTCTAAATTTGCCTTTTAATCACAAATTAATCAACTTTGACTTTTTTTCACGTTCTCCGTACGTATGTACATGCGCACTTACGCGTATGGACTCGAATATTCATTTTGACCAACACTGGATCCGTTTTAACGAGTTTTGTCGTGCCGTCTATATATGCATGTGTTTTTCCAAAACTCAATAACGGTTAGTCGTAGAAGGTTGAATTTTTGCATGTTGGACCCATACAACATCTAGTTGAGCACGACTCCGTTTGCTTGGAAGCGGATGATTTAAAAAGGGTTTTTTATGCGATTTTGTGTCAATTTCATGCAAATTTCCAGTCGTTTTTCGTAGCAAAGCATTTTCCCAAAGACATTACTGAAACCAACTCCGCTGTTAAGCATATTGACGTCCATTAGAACAACTTGCAGATATATCGCCAAATTTTGCGGTATCTCGTCACTAGAGAATCTAAATTCGGTGTCAGTTTGGCTATTTATGCAAAATTTGGCGACTTTCCTGCAGAATCGACATCCTAAAGCATTCTTGTCAAGCTGTCAACAAACTAGTGTTGTTTGAGTGTTTAAAACTCTTCACCCTAAGACACGCTTACCTTGTATTCTTTTTTTTTTCTTTGTTCCTTTTGCTGATTCCGTGCAGTTACTGCTGTTTTAATTTTACATTTATCATGCCAGTTCATTAAGGGGACTCGGCACCTAAAAATTTACCTTCTCTAATTGAACATAATTCAAGATGTATTGACTGGTAATGTATGTTTATGAATTTTACTTGATGTGTTATAGAAGAAAAACATAAAAAAAATAGTTCAAAAAATTAAAAATTTAAAATCACTTACAGAATTTAATTTTTTTTTTAAACACCACTGTTTTTCTAAAATGGGAGATTTTTACCTGGATCTTTTTTACAAGAAAAGAACAAACTATACTCCTCACTTTGTAGTATGGAATTTTTTATGTCTTTTTTAGTTCTTGAAAAAAAAATTAAAACTGAAAAATCAAGAAAAATCTCGGTATTGCAAGATTTTTTAAAGTTAAATTGCATTAAAATAATTTCTAATAAATTTATCAAAAATTCCATACTTGGTTACATTTAGTTGAACATTTGGAACAAGCAATAAAAATTTCAAGTGAATAGATACATATTTGAAAAAGCCTTAGCATTTTAATCATCAGATAGTATGCAAAGAAGCGAAGCTGAGAGAAAGCCATTTAAAGATTTTGGTTAGGTAAAAAAAGTGTTAAAATGCTCATATAAAATCATATAAAATGCTCATAAAAATAAGATATCTTAGAGTGTACGTAGGACTTTGAAACTTAGCACAAACGTTCTCTAATATATAAAGTATAATTTGGAGCAAAAATCCCAAAATCGAAGTTTTGACCGATTTTTAGTGCCGAGTCCCCTTAAGTCCCTTTTCCGTTTAGTCGTACTGTTGTATTGCGGGTGAATTAGTTGATCTTAAATTCTTGGTTCAAAAACTGTTGATTAAATTATTAAATATTTGTTTAACATGTGTATACACAGCAGAACCTCAATCTATTGTTTAGCACAGATTACGCGGCATTTAGAGCATTATGCATGGGAAAGTGACGAATGCGGCTCAGTATAAAGCAAGACGATGTCGTTAAACCATTAAAATAAGACCATACATATGGGAAAGCTACAGATGCGAAAAAGTTGCATCGAAGTTCAACTTTACGCATACTACGTTATTCGTTCAATCCCCTACTAAAGGTCCAGCGCGCTTTCGAAAAACCTGGAGGTGCCACAATCATGTCAGCTCAAACTTTTAAAATTTAATAACAACTATAATTTTAAAAAACCTTTTTGTATTCTTCAGAAAGCCTCTTAAAAAAGAAAACATCGGTTAATACTCTCCACTAACGAAGTAGTATTCGCTTAAAGAAGATCATATTACTTTAAATAAGGTGTCGTCCTAATAATGGCATATAAAAGATTACGATATGCTAAATATGTCAATAATCTGCTTTTTTTTCTTCAAATAAAATATTCATATATTACAATAAAGCAGTTATTGATCTTTGAGAAGCTGCAAATTATTGTTCCAAATTATTTTCCATAGTTTAATAAATGCTAAGAATTTAAAAAACATATCACACAGCTAACATATGAAATAGCAAGACGATGCCATTAAAGCATTGAAATAAGACAGTACATTCGTTAAAATTATAGATGTGGGGAAAATGCATCGAGGTTCAACTGCTTAAAGTATTTATTATTTTAAAGTCCAGCGTGCATTTGAACAACCTGAAGGTGCTACAATCATACTAACTTTGAAAATTTAATAGCAACTAGTATGTGCTATAGATGTGAATATGTGAATAAATCTTCATTCTTTTAAATAAAATATTCACATATGACAATTAAGCAGTTATTGTTCTTTGAGAAGCTGCAAATTGTTGTTTCAAATCATTTTCCATAATTTAAGGAATACCAAAAATATAGGAAACATATGACACAGCTAACATATGAAATAGCAAGTTGATGCCGATAAACCATTAAAATAAGACGATACATTCGTTAAAACTTTAGTTGCCAGAAAAATCTATCGAGGTTCAACTGTATAATAAATATGTTGTTCGTTCAATCCCCCGTGCTTTTGAAAAAACCTGGAAATGCCATAATCATACCAACTTAAACTTTGAAAATTTAATAACAAGTATTATTTTTAACTATCTTTTCATTTTCTTCAGAAAACATCTTAAAAAGAAAAACAGTTAATATTTTTCCTCTAACAAACTGTTATTCACTTAAAGAACAAGATATTTATACAATTTTTTTATCATCCTGATAATGGAACATAAGGTCATGCCCTAAAGCTGACACCCATAAAACAGTTCCTAATGTTGACACCCTAAAATAAAAATGCATTTAGAGTATTACCATCCCACCAAAATAATTTAAAATGAGCCTTACTCTCTTTTTGAATGGTATCACTTCTTAAATCTCTTCAGTTATTAAATCTCTTTAAATTGGTAATATTTTAAATGTTTTTTTGAGGGTGTCAGCTTTAGGTAACTTTACCTTAACACATTATGTGCTACAGAGGTGAATAAATCTTTATTCGTCCAAATAAAATATTCACGTATGACAATAAATCAGTTAATAATATTCTTTGAGAAACGGCAAATAATTATATCAAATTATTCCCGTTAGTTTAATTAATGCCAAAAATATAGAAAACATACGTTCTTCTCAAAATCAATTCGAGTCGCTCAGCAAACTCATGGAAAGTTCAACAAAATTATCGTTGCAGAAAAAAAAAGATAATGTAACTCATGGGGAAAAAAATAATCTTCTGTGTAAGAAAATGAACTTCGGACAACTTCATTCTACTGATAAGATTCTGTATTAATTCTTTGGGCCGTAAGTGGAATGCAAGGAGAAGGAATGCTTTATGTATTCAACCATTTACTATCTTTTTTCGTTTTGTGAGAAAATGTAAATTCTTCCGCAGTGACATACAATATGCAAATACGGGAACCGACGGAAATTAAAGTTTTGTTTCTGAAAGTACATTTTGTGTCAGCAAGAAATTACTCCATTATTCATTTTTATTTACTTATAAAGAACAAAAAAAAAATCCTTTCTTGAATAATGTGAAAACACAAGAATTTCTACTTGTGCATTTTTTTGAAATTTGCTTTGCGTACATGTATATGCTTTGCTTTCGTGTGTATGTGTGTTTCCGTTTTTAGCCTACTTTCCCGTAAAAGTAAAAAAAATAAAAATAAAGTAAAGCAGGAAAGAAGGCTTAATGTGTCGTAAAAATATCGTTAAAAATAAAAAATATATAAAAAGTGAAGTAATTAAATAAAGATTTTAAAATAAAAAATTTAAAAGTAGGGTATTGAGATGGAGAAAATGTGGGTCTGTCTGTCGTTCTGTCTGACACCCACCCTCTAATAACTTTTGAACGAATTGTCCGATTCAAAAAATTACTTTTGCATTCGAAAGATCCCGGCGAGAGCAGTGACAATGATTGTGCCGTATACTTTGGCGTATATATCTTAGATGTGCGGTCATACGGGCTTAAGTCAAAATTTTGAATTTTTTAGGAAAACTGACTTACGACCTTAATACCAGGAAGGAAGTTATAAACTTGACCTAAGGCTATAATATCAATTGGTACAGCTAACCTATTTTTAAAGTTTGACTTAAGACCTTAATACCAACTGGTACCTCTGATTTCGTGCTATAATATTACGACATAATCTCCAAATGCTCAAATAGTGTAGCCCTTATGACCGCGCATCAAAGATATATAACGCACACAAAAAAAAAAAAAAAAAAAAAAATCGAAATTTTTGGGTGTACATTATACGCCGGATATAAAAATTTTAAATTTAAAAATAAGGAAAGAATGAGCATAGTAGTACAGTTCTACCATCAACCAAAGCGATCCACCTGGCAGAGTGCCAAGAAGAATCCATTCATCTTCAAGGGATGAATTGCGGGTATAAGGAATGTGCCTCATAGTTCTAGCCCCTCTAGTTCGTTTAGAATACTTGACTGCTTCCAACTGATGATAGATGCCAGTTTATAAATTCAGTTGCTTTCAACAAACAGTGAAGCAAACATCCTAATTTGCGCACTAAACAAACGCACCTGCAAAACGATCTTCCCTAAAATTCGAAAGGATTCATTCTTTTCTGCCATGTGCAGAAGCGTCTAAATAACAAATGATGCAGCCGGCGTCGAACTGTACTTGTATACATTTCTCCAGGTACATATGTGCACTCTCAGAAACGCATGCTCAAAACTCACGAAACTTTCGTCGTATTTGACGAAATGGCTTCGTGAAAAATGCTCCGAGTAAACCTTTCGTCAAATTGGAGAAATTTGTGTAATAACCTTTTAAAGTCACGTGATCTCGCGAGGGAAGTGTCGTTGAAAATGACGAAATTTTCTTGACGATTCAAGAATCGTCGAAAATGAGAGTTCTATTTCTGAGAGTGTGCTGTTTATCTAAAAGAAATTGCATCATTTATGAATTTAACGACTTTTATTTCCAGATAACATGAAGCATTTGTTATATTAGACACCTGTTAAATTCTCAGGGGCATGAACTCTTGCGTAATCTTCGCAATTAGTATTTATCCGAGACGTTGATGAACAATCGTCTCCCCATCTGAATTGTCCTATCCAATAACCTTTTTATACGACTTGAATTATCCACCTGAGATCCGAGCAAAATAAAACTTATTCTCTCAGCTATTAAATTTTCTGAGCAATTGGCCATTAAAAGTGATATTCTTCAAAAAATTAATAAACTTGAATTTTTAAATTTTTCTGGGGGACACATCCATTTGAATGTATGTTGAGGTCATAACAACAGTAGAACTATGCGATACTTACACAAAAATAGATAAGCAAAAAAGTTTATTATTACTTATAACATAAAAAAATAGATCAAACTTGTATAAAAATCTTAGAACAGTATTAAAAATTTAAAAAAAAATAATGTGAAAATCAAAACAACCGCGAGAGCGCCAAATTCCAACTTGACTCGTGTTCTTTGCCATACTGTAAACAAATAAACTACCGTTTCCGAATTCTCGAAGTTAAATAAGTGAATACCTATTCCTCCTTTATAATTCCAGTCCAGGTCTTGCTTGCTAAAATAAAATCTGTCACAACAGGGAGAAAAAGCAAAACATTCGTTTTATTGGATGCCAGGTCTCAGGAGGTTATGTCAGCGTTAAATTGGACTTTTGAATTGTGTGGAATATTTCATTAATTTGAGGGGGCTGTGCGTTATTCAAGTTATATTACATACTTCACAAGAAGCTCCGCCTAGGACTATACAAGCCTACTTAGCTTTTAAACGGCTCTCTTAATATTATGCCACAATAAATGTATTAAAATTCGTCTAAGATTTTTTTATTTCGTGTGAAAAAAAAAGCGCTTTCATTGCTCTTCATTCTTATTACTCAGTTAACCAGCCTTAAACACAATTTCTCTCTCTCACGTTTTTCTTTATTTCTTTTTTTTTTCTTTTTATTTTTTTAACCTCTCCATTCTCTCAAAAGTTATTATGGAGGGGAGAGGGGGATTCAGACCGACAAACCGACAAACATGCATATTTTTCTCATCTCACAACAAAACATTATATGTTTTTTTTTTTTTAATTTCTAAATCTTTGTTTAATTATTTGGTTCATTTTTAACGATGTTTTTGATACATTATGAATTCGTTTATACTTTTTCCCCTCCTCGCTCTTCTTTTTAACTTTTACGGGAAAGTATTCTAAATATTAAGAAATAACAGGTAGTTTCAAGTTATAGAAGCGCAATATTTTGTTCTTTCATGTAATGAACTCATGTATGGCTTCATTAAACAGGGGGAAAATCAAAATCAAGGGACTTACTAATAGAGGAATCCAATATCAAAAAAGATCTTTTGTTAGACTTCCAGTAGAATCATTATGAAGACTTTTGCAGCGTTATGCTCGTTCTCATTAAAAAAGTGCACGCTTTTTAAAAATGCAAAGCAAAACGACTCACTCTAATTAAAACTAAAACGGAGAAGAATAATGCTTTTACTGTCTAATGAGGACTACAAGTAGTATATCATTATAAGAAGGGACGTATTCTCCCACTTAATAAGCAATGCCTAATAAAACCTATTCATTAAAATTAAAAGATATAATGGATTAAAAATATCTAAGAGGGAAATAAATGTTTCTTCAATATTTTTCCGTAATTAAATCATTTTTTATCAAGGTAATATACGAGTGAAATCACCTTAATGATGTAGAAATTAAATTTGAATGAAATATTTTGAGTACTAAAAGGAAGTTTTCTGCAGTTTGATTATTAAATGAAACATTTTGTTACCCTTCAAGCAACCGTACGTGTTTTTTTTTTTTTTTTTTATTGTCACGAAGAAGGTTTCAAAATCATTGCACCATAATTGATATCATTTTTATAGCACTATACATAAAATTTGTTCAATTAAATTTGTTGTATTACATTTTAAATTGCTGAGAAGTTAAGCGAGAGTAAACAAAAATCAGTGAAATTATGTGTCTTTATTTCAGGAACATAAAAACTTTGAAAGGATTTTTTCAACAGAGAAGTGGCAAATACCACATTAAAGGCATTTCAACTAAATATTTTAAGAATAATAAAATGCTAATAACAGCCACAAAGTAAAAATTTTAGGTAGTCCACAAAGACGTAGATGGGGGAGGGAAGAGGAGGGACCTTGGCCTCTCACTTCAGTTCTGAAATCGTAATTTTTATTCTGTATTTTTGTAGTATAAAAAGCAGTGGTTCCCAGCCCTTTTCACGCCAGGACTGTTTTTTTTAACAACTAATCAACCCGCGACCTCATATATGTACACACATACTTTCACACAAGTATTTTGACTCAACAAGGATTCGTCGGTTCCAAGCTGTTTCTGAATCCAACCTCACTGTAAATGTATTTGTTTTATAATGTCCAAGGGTTGTAAAATAAGAAAATTTACAGTGGAGTTGGTACGGGTACGGAAAGATTGCAATTTTTTCCTCAACACTGACCTGTATCCATTCTAACTGAAAATATAGAACTTGAAAAGGAACTTAATTTGGAACACACATGGACCTTAATAGGAAGAAGTGCTGATTAAGTTTTTGGTGGAATTCCGTCAAGAGGAATGAATCTAATTGAATGCTTTTCTCGTTACGCATACATAACTGCTCTCAAGAAATAATGGAAGAATTGAAAAAACAAAAATAATAATAATAATTGGTTGTCATCAATAATGAAAGAGACACCGCTTTATTTGATTATTTCTTTAAATTATTTGAATTTATTCAAATTTTTTATACCAATTAAACATTTTTCGTATATTATTTGAATATTTCTCGTACATTTCTTTCTTTTATGACACTTTGCGCTATTCCAAGTTCCACTGAAACTTTCGTCTGATTACGCTCGCATCACATTCCAGGTGACTGATAGTTCTACCACCAAAAAAATTATCGACATGCGTTCTCTGTGCCATAACTATTCGGTTGTGGCACTGTGAGGCTTATCGAACGCCTTGTGATCAATTTAACTTCTTTGCTACCATTCCTTATATTCAATTCTCTCAAACTCTCTTCATTCTAATGTCCTATCAGCAGTCATTTGATGACTTCCAACTTGCATATTACTCTTGAAGATGTGTGCGATAATTCTACAGGTGACATTTTCACTGTAGATTCGGTTTTCGTGTGATTATGAATTATTCTTAATTTTTGGACATGAATGTATATACTCACGATAAGTCAGTCCTATTGTTAGCCCAGTACAATTTAAAGCAAAAAAAAAAAAAAATGCAATTTGAAGCTAACAGTGTCTAATATACTATAAAATGAGGTAATCAGGGCGGTGATGAGTTATTTTGCTTTAAATCAACATTTCGTAAGTTTGTTAATTTTCATTAGCGTTTTGAATTCCTTCTGATAAATGTACTAGGATGGCATGAAAATTTTCATTTCTATTTTCTTTAAAGGAGCAGGAGTGTAGAAAGATCATGTCTATGTATAATATCCGTTACAAATGCATTAAATAAATAACTAACTCAATGCTCAATAAGTCGTACTGAGAAGAGGTTATCGCTAATTGAAATATTTAAACAGAACAAATTTTGTCAAACAGAAAAGCAATTTAAACGCTGGAGGCTGAACTTGAAAAAAATAGTGAATTACGGTTGAGTTTCGACCTCTGCTTGAGCTCTAGTTAGAAATTATATGGCGAACCCGTTAGAAGTGCCTCGCGACCCCAATTGGGGGTTGGCAACCCTAAGAAACCCCTGATTTAAATCAGGTGCTCAGTTTAACCATCCCTTGTAAGGCCATGGCAATCTAAAACCTCGACAGTCTTGAGTGCATATTTAATAATTACTCATGTATTTCTATGTAATATTATTTAAGTATGCAATATTGAATAAATACATATTTCATAATTAATTAAATAAATAATTGCCTTATTTAATAATAAGTTTGAGAAAAGTGAATGTACTGAATTTTTCGTTTTTTCCTCTCTGACAGACATAGCTCAAGTAAGTACAGCACAGGAGAAATTTCGTTGCTCGATCCGGCTAAATCCGGTTTAGAAAAAGGATATAGTTAAAATATAGTCTGCTAAGCAGATATTCGACTGCAAATAATATGCTTCTCCGAGTGTTAGTGATATCATTTATTCCTATTTCATTTCGTACTTGTTATTCCTGAAAATAAAAAAAAAATCGAGCGCATTTGATTTTACTTTTATGCAAACAATATTTTTACAAGGCAGCTCTGAATCACTGACGTATATCATTCTTCTTTTCTTCTGTTTTGGAATGAATTCAGAACGCGACTGCATCTAAATCCCCGGGCTCTTTACTAGACGTTCCTGGAAATATTCAAATCCTTTATTTCCGCGCCTAGACGCGTACGTGAGACACATTTCAAAGCAGCAGCTTACGTTTCCGCTATTGTGAATTTGTCTTGATTTTTTTCATACATGAGAAGTAGACTTATTAATTCTAAATATTTGAAATAAGAGAGCGTTCGAAAAAGTATCGCGCCGATAGTTTAATGATACATATGTGTGTGTGCAATTACTCGTATATAGTACAGCAACGTAAAAATTTGGATAGTTAGATTTTTAAAATTTATTAACACATTGTAACATGGAAAAGAATAAATAAAATGAATGAACCCACAAGCGACTGACTACAAATATTGCAATATTGAATACAAAACTTATAGTAACGCATTGTAACATTGAAAGAAAAAGAATGACATTAACGCGATGAACAAAAAGTAAGAGAAATTTAAGAGCAGCAAATGAAAGTCCTATTGAAAATGTAACAGTATTTAGTAGGAACATAACTGCATGCAAGTTCTGCAGAGTTACTGGATGAGGTAAAACATGGAGGCTGTTTTGAGAGAAAGTGCTATTGATTATATCTGCAACTAGGGGAGGGAACTAGTTAAAGGACAATTAAATATGTAATGCTCTGGAGTATCCGGTTGATTGCATATGCATAATGGCGAGTTGATTATATTAAAACAATAAAGATATGAAGGAAAGGGACCGTGTGCACTGAGAAATTGTACTTCCATGGGAAGTTTGCAGCGTAATTTTCATTTTGGCAAGAGATCGGGAACCCTGCAACTAGTTTCAGCGATCTCCCGGAGTTTGCTAAAAGATCACTCAACTTATCCTATTTTTTTTTTCAGAATTTTCTCCGTTAAATTTCCCACCTTTCATTCAAATCGAATCATTTTGGGCTTTCAGTAATTTTGCGTTTCAAAATAGCCTGTATGGTGGATTTAAAGAATGAAAGTTACAAAGTGAGCAAAAATGTTATCTAATAAATGATCTCAATTTGGGGTTTTTACACATTGATGTTCAAGGCGGAGTATCAAGATCTTTCAACGGCAAAGTTATAAACGAATTTTAAAAAATATTCTTCACGTAATTATAATATTTTTTTCTGCGTAGATTATTATTTTCAACACTTCAAAGCAATGGGGTTAATAAATATACTAGTATTAATTGTTTTTAGTTTATTTTATTTTGTTTTTTAATTTAAAACTTCAGTGCATTTTTAGGCAACTTTGCTTTGTCTAGGCCAGTGTTTCACAACCTTTTTTCCCTTGTGAACCCCTTATAAGATCCGAAAGAAAATGGCGAACCCCCTTCTGTAATAAGGGGGGACAAGACTATAAAATTTGCTAGCACATTTTTGCACAATACTTCATAACAAGAAATGATAACGTAATTATTGTAAAACACCTACGTTTAATAAAACTGAAATACAGCTACAAATATTTTTTCTTCTTATTATTATTTCATTATTGGTTCTTTTGGAATAATTATCAGGGCAGTAAACATATGTATTCCTAAAAGTTTTAAAAACTATTTTCCTGATAGGTTCCACTTTCCGGTTGAAATATATAAAATTCGGTGAAGTTTTTGGAAATTTAATGACAAAAGTTTCTAATTGCGATAACATAGAAAGGTTGAAATAAAGTGCTATTAATGCGAGTTCAAATTTAAAATTAACGACCTTCTGGTTCCATTTTAGGGTCTTATAATGATAAATTTGCCAAAAATAATGCAAAATTTCTCATTTATGTAGGGAATTTTCATATTTCCGGCTCGTTCTCTGCGCTTGCGACTAAAAATTGGGAAATGGTAGAAGAAACATACGTTTTAAAATTTAAAATAAGTCAATAAATAACGTTCGGTACCAAATTGCGATCCAATTTTTAAAAGTTCCTGCAAAAGAAGATATAAGTGTATTTCAAATTTTATATGTATGCTTCCCATACCAGTCCCCTTCTTTTCTGCATTATCTGGAAAACACAATTTATTTTAAAAAAATCATTTTTGCACTCATTTTTAATTACGTAATTATGTAAATTTATTATTTCGTGTTTTCATGTACGTTAGCGATAAAAAAATTCCGACATTGAAATATTATTCTAGCGAACCCCCTTTCTGCACCGCGCGAACCCCCAGGGGATCGCGAACCACCGGTTGGGAAACGCTGGTCTAGGCAAACTAAAATTTATTTTAACCCTTGTTAGGCACGCGTCGCACCTCATACGTTTGACGTTTTTGTGACCGTACTGTCGGCGTCGCATGCCATGCCACGAAGAGGAAAATTTCAGCGTTGATATTGAATTCGGCGTTAGTTACATGTCTCTTTAAATATCGCCACTGTTTTAATATTTATGAACAGTGTTGAAAGATTGGGAAACTAGTCCAACGTTTTACAAAATTCCCGCTTCACAACGAATATTTTTGACTTAAAGTAATTTTGATTTCATTTGTGTTATCAAAAGACTAGTGCTAAAGACTCGTTATTGACACCAGGTGGTTGTTTGTCACTTGATTTGTCTAACTGCATTGTTTTCTGGTCACTTCTTAGGTTACAAACCAGTCCCCCACCTCCTCCGGATAAAATTCTGATTGCTATTCGATTCCAAACAAATTCGAGAAAAAAAAAATAGAAATGGGTTGAGATCTCGAAAAATAGCTTTCAGAAACTATCCGAAAAGTATAATATCATTTTGCTTTTCAGGTGTAAAAACATATGCGTGTAATTAAGCCAATGGGGGGTACAGCTTCTCTTTACGATTGCAACATTTTTGTAACTCAGCGGAAGACTTTCAGCCGATATTCTAGATCCTATGTCTCCAAGTGAGATGGGGTTTCCTAAGATCAGCTCAATAATTTGGTGCTCTGCGCGTCCAAGTGTAATTCTGACAGTGCACGTAGAGCTTATTAGTCTTCATACAAAATGCATGCGGTTACGTTTTTCTCCTGGAAAATGCATTGTCTACTAGCCTTTATTTTTTTCCTATGTAACGTGTAATAATTCCGGAAGTGTGCACTTGTATAGAGGCATTACGTTTGTTATTCTGACATTTTTCTGTATAGTGTTTAGAACGCTTTTATTGAGTTCTTGGGATTCTATTTTCAAGCATTCACTGTAATTAATTTATGACCAAGAGCAATTGAAATTCAGGAAAAAACGAGAAAGTTTTCTACAAAATTTAATGTTGTCGAAAAATTAATTGCGAGAATTTCATCATTTTTTTTTTTTTTTTGTTCATATCTTAAATTGATTTTCCCTGACAGGCCATTTTCTGCAAAAATTACACACTTAAGACAAATTTTTAAAAAAATCATTGTATCTGTTTAATTTCACATGTATTCCACAGTTGCTATTAATTTCGTGCTAACGCAGTGCTTTGAGGTACCTCCAGACCAACAGCAACAAGGACAAGCAACAGCGAAGAAACCTTTCAGGGCGTTTTATTAGCTCTACATAAGTAACTAACCACGACTTCTATTGCTTGATTGGCATTAAAGTGACTTTCTCTCAGACGATCGTGATTTGTCGATTGCGATTTCGAAGAGATACGTCGTCGCTGTTAGCTTGATAATAATAGCAACAGTCTATTACGATTGAGACAAAATGTCTCCGTGGTTTTTTTGGTGTGAAAGCACCCGTACTGCACTTAAAATCCACCTAAAATGTTAACAAAACACCTATATGTATTACACAAATTCTCACAAATAATTCATCGTTTCTCTGAACTAAACTAAAGAATATATTTTGTATCATCCCATTTTTTCCGTACAAAGCCAAACGCACAAAAGAACAAAACAAATCAATTGGGAAATTCGAATCCCTCAGTTCTACGTAAAAGATTTGAAAAAAAAAAAAGCCCGTTGCATTTTAAATACGTAATCTTACAAAACAACGGAGAGTAAGAGAAAAATCAAAGAAAGATATTGCTCTTTTAAAACCGGAATCTTTTTTTTTTTTTTTTTTGAAAAATACTCTGCAAAGAAAATACATAAAAAATATTATTTCTTCTAAGCAGAAAAAAATAAAAGGAAAAAAAGATGTTCTTTTCGTTCCTATCTGTAGTGTTTCGAAACATACATTTTGTAACGGAAGACATAAGAAAAATTCCCTGTGCGTTATAGTATTGCTGAGAGAAAACAGAATACTTATATTAGAACTTAAAATTAGTACTTTTTTGGAAACTGCAAAAAGTTTAAAATTTTGCTACAATTTTTTACCAGATCGAAAAATGTTCACAAAATATACTACAATACACTGTACAGCACAACAGTGTAAAAAAATTCTTTAAAAATACAGAAAAAAAATGACTATCTCTGTAAAGTTACGCAAAAAACTTTATGAAGTTTCTTGATATCAGTTTCTCAGTAAAATTCTCGCACTATGCACAACTACAGACAATGAAGCAAACATTTAGGGAAAAGTAGCCCAAAGTGGATCGGCTTGAAATTTGATAAACATTAAAAAATGAGTTTTTAATCTACATCCTCCAAAACTTTTTATGTTTTCTTATATTAACACTATCTAATTTTCAAAAATTACGTTATATCGACACTGTATAAATGGGAAGGAAAATGATTCTTATAAAATAGTATAAATATATCGAATTTGCCCATTATGAGCGGGTAACGTGGTTAGTCATTACGGGGAACAACAGGTCAATAAATTAAATTTTTAGAAGCAGTTTATTTTATTTATACAATTTACATCTTGTTTATTAATTAATACAGTAAAACTCCGTTAAAACGCGGGGGTCGGGGGACATATTTGGCACCCGCGTTAGAACATAACCGCGGTACAGTGAAACTATACCGCGGAACCATATTCACGAAATAATACTCGCTTTTGTTGATCATTTTCAACGTTATCAATTACTCGTAACTTTTCTTCCATCTACAGTATGATTTCTTTCTTTTCTTCTTCACTCTCAGAATTTTTTTCTTCAATTCACGGAAATATTACTGGCAGCAGTGCTCCCGGTAAATTTCCGTTATTTGAAGAACATCCGTTTTTTCTTTCTCATGTCAATTGACGGAACTTCCTTCTACAATTTTTCTATTGTAGAAGGGGAAATGTCCGTCAATTGAAGAAACTTTCCTATATTTTTTCTCCGTCATCCGAGGGTATTTTTCCGTTATTTGAAGAAACGTGCGTTATGTTTATTTCCGTTACATGAGAGAAATTTTCCGTTATTTGAAGAAACGTGCGTTATGTTTATTTCTGTTACATGAAGGAAATTTTTCGCTATTTGAAGAAACCTGCGTTAGGTTACCTTCTGTTCCATGATGGAAATTTTGCGTTATTTGAAGAAATGTCCGTTAAGTTTGTTTCTCTTAAAAGAGGGACATATCCAGGAAAATTTGCCCATGTCCGTGCGTTATTTTATTTCTAATGCTTGTCAGAGATCCCGTTCACACTTCGTTTGTATAATATTTTTTCTCTATTTAACTTTTACCTCATCCACCCCCGCTCCCCTAGTCACCCCCTACCAACCAGAAATTGCAAAGAATAACTTACATTATACTAGTTTCTCAGAAAACAACTCGTGCTTTAAGGGGTTAAAGATGAAGTTTTTGTGCAGATTGAAAAAAGGCGTTTCATTTATACTTCTTCAGTGACTTTCTCAAATTGAAAAATTCCATATTAATCCATGGAGAAACTTAGGATTCAAAATCTGCATTGCTTAATGCACATCAAAGTTCTATTTTCACCATCTGAAAGTGGGCATGTTATACTTTGGAGGTGTTTTCTAAATTTAGTTTTCTAAACTTCTCTAGTATCATAAAATATAATAAATTCTGACAACTTATTTCTGCAAACTTTAAAAAATGTTTTCAGATAAATGCCATTAGGGTAATAGGATACCCACTTTCAAATGGTGAAAATAAAATTTTTAAAGGTGCCTTTTGGGATGGAAAATTCGACTTTTTTTTCATTCATTACTTTCTAGAAAATTAACAAATTGAAATGAAAAAAAAACCTCTTATAACGCTACATCTTCAAATAATGTATTTTAAAGGTTTTTTAAAATTTGATTAAAAAAATTCCTTTTTTCCAGAAGTTCTATATTTATTTATTTTTAAACACTATTCTGTACTCCCTTAAAAATAATTTTTGGGCATACCCCACCCGACCTGATGCAAGACTAAGTTGCAGCTAAGAGCACACTGAAAATAAAATTTTATAACACGTATAAAGGACTTATTAATAAAATGCCACGCCATAAGCTGCACATTACTTCTGACTTTTCACAATTGAAAAATCATTTCTACTTTGCAGCAACTAGTACAAGTTTTTTTTTCTTTCTCAATATAAAATTTATAACTGAATTAATTTTTTATTGACATTTATGTGGAGTCTAATATAGAGGAGGAAAAAACAAGTATGCTGCCAAATTTCCAAACAATACAAAGCTATACTCTTAATTGAAAGCACACTCAATAAACGAAGTTTGCATGCCAAGCCCTCTCATTTTCCTGTCAACTTTCAGCCTTGAAATTTTATTCATGAAACGAAGAACCTGAAAGTCTAATAAAAAGTGCAATATATTTTAAAATATATGGAAGATGCTAATTCTATGAAGCTTTTAACTTCATAAAGTAAGCATCTTTTTTAGTAAAATGCAAAATATACTATAAGCCAGCATTTCCGGAAGTTTCCTTTTCAGAAAAGTATATCAAACTTTTCGTGAGATTATTTCTTTGCTAGGAGCTTCTCAGTGTTTTCAGCCTATAATTGTTAACAAGCTACCACAGGTTTGCGCAATCTCCCTACCTTAAAAAATTTCACTAAAAATGAAAGTTGATAATTTGTTGCAATTAACCACCAGTTCAACTTGAAATATATCCATTCTCATCCCCCTCCCCCTGAGAGCAAAGAGATATAAGTTATTGATTGACAATAATCCTCATCAAGTAGATTTATAAAAATTTGTCACCATGATACCATATTTAGGAAAATAAATTAGAACAATTAAGCACATAATTTTGAAAATCAATAAGGTACCATTTATTTCTATATTACTATTTTAATACTAAATTTTAAATTATTTAAAATATTTTTCATGTAAGACAATTTTATTTAAAAAAAAGCCCTTATCTGCATAATTTTCAGTATGGTCAGGTCATTCACATATTTATGTCTTGTGACCGGTTTAATTTATTTATATCTCTTAATATAGTAAACATTAGTTTGAACTTTTAGGCGCATCCTATTTTTAAGTGACGAATGTTTCGCCAAGTCAATTTTCAAGTTTTGCCAATTATCAATCTTTGCAACACCAAAAAATATTTAATTCAAATCAATTTACTACAGTAATTTAAAAAACCCTACACGAAGAAATCAGCCATCTTTATTCAATAAGCATATAATAAAATTGAAAAAAAAAATAATGACAGCTATACTTAGACGCCACTAAAACTTTATGTACGTATGTGTATATATTTATAGCATAGCAATAAAATAACAGGAGAAAGTGAATAGCAATAAAGTAACCACCATAGAATAATTAAACAATAAACAAAGTTTTATTTTACAAATTTAAGAAGTTTTATTTGACATTTTAAAGAAACTAATAGATGAAATGGATTTTCGAAGCACAATAACTTATTACGTAATTTTAAGATCTTTTCCAACACATTGTTTTTGTTCTTTGGGCTCTAAGTTCCTCTCTCAGAGTTTATTTCTGCAAAGACTCCAGAAAATAAGAGAGAAAAGTAAAATTATGACAAGACAACAAAGGAAATAAACTGGGCAGGGTGCCGCAGTCTAGTTGCCTTTTGGTTTATGAACTCTCACATATTTTATAAGCCATATTTTATAATCAAAATAATTTTGATAGGCCATGTGACTAACAATAACAAATATTCTTTTTATCACTATCCCTATACCTCCCCCTTACACCAAAAGATGTAAGACTCGCTATAATCAAAAATTTAATTCTGAATAAAGTCAAATTTTCGTTCTATGCTAGTGATTTTGCCAATAGTTTAATTATTGAGAATCACCATGTCAGAGGACAAATAGATGATATATTCACTCATTTATCACAAAAAAATTCAAGGACTTTCAAGGACCCAAATGAAAATGTTCATGGGACCTATTTTGATGTTTATTGATTAGCACATGTGTGTTTTAAAAGAAAAAAAAGCTACAGAACTTAAAAATGAAAGTTTAACTTGCAGGTTCAATTTCTTTCTCGTGATTGTTGCGATAAACAAATAATAAACAAACGATTTGTAAACTTAAACAGCCATTCAGAAACAAGTCAAACCTTATAACGATCTTTTTCAACCCACTCTGGGCTAAACACGCATTTTCCCGGCATTTTAGGCCGGGAATGAAGGACAAGTATTGATGATAGGAACCTGTTCAAAACATAATCATCGGTTCGGTCACACTAGCAGAACCGTTTAAACTCAGACTCTGTACGAAAATTTAGCAAGCTTTTGAGCTCTGAAGAAATGCACTCGGAAGTCAGGAATCACCACACTAAAAGAGTTCAAGAATCACTTTTTTTTTTAAAGGGGGATTGGAATTTTGCTAGCCGATCTTTGCGCGGAAATTTTTACTTAGTTTTACGAGGTTGACCTTTCCGAAAAATCTAGGACTTTTCAAGTACCCTACGGTCGTTTTCAAGGATTTTTGGGGTCCCCGAGTGGTTTAAAGGAAATTCAAGGATTTTCAAGGTTTTTCAAGGACCGTGGGAACTTTATATAAAAGATGTAAGGTTCTTATAGAAATTTGCAGGGAGACCAGATATCACTTATTGAAAGCTAAGGAAACGAACTCTTTATAGCATTGTAAAACATTCGACTTCGATTTAATCTTTTAGAAAATAAACAACCATGGCAATCATGTTTCATCTGGAAAATAAACAAAAGGTGAATATGTGAATATCTTAAGACATTTTTTCTCTCAATCATTTGTTGAAAACTTTAAGAGTTGACACATATTTTCGAGAAATTACTGAAATCAAAATCTGAAATAAGAACTTACCCATACCTGCATTTATGTTTGGCGGAATGAAACTGGTTAGGCTAAACTCGTTGTCTTGTCGACTTCTGATTGTGTAGCTGAGATTATTGAATACGCATGCGTGCAGAGAATAAACGGAAAAAGGTCGTTCTCAAAGGGTACGGTAATTATTTGTTGAAAAATGAGGAATAATGTAGTGTATAAAGACGATTTTTTCTGAGTGTTTGCTGCCATTTTATTTACTGTAATCTGACTGTTAAGAGAAACAAGTCAGCGTGATTCCACCCGATTTTGAAAGCAAGCTATATGTTCTAGGTTGAAAGACAGAAAAAGCATGAAAAAGGTGTACATCACGCATATCACAATAGGTCTTTATCTGTTAGTGTGTCTGTTGGGGATGACTGCTCTTTGGCTAGAATATTTGTGTGTTCAGGCTGGCTTTATTTACGATGGTAAATACGGAATCACCTTTCAATGGCATTGATAAAGGGTGGTTTAAACGTCGGGGGACATGATAGTCACCACAGTATATCCGATTCCGCGGTATACTGAGGCGCGGTATAACGGGGTTTTACTGTACTGGAATTATTATGTTTTTAACTAATTTCAAGAGTTACATTTCATAGAAACATTTACTAATTTCAATAGTTATACTGTCCCTGACCTATACACACTATTTCCCCATTCATGAATACCGTATAACAGATAATTATATGAAATAAATGTCATACGTTGTGAAGCAAAGTGGTGCCGTCATTCATGGTGCCTGATCCACTTCTGTCCGAACACGTCAGCTGGAATGCCATTCATGTTTACTACATAAAAACTCACTGACGCGACAGCCCAATGGGGGCCGTGGCCTGTGCTCATCCCAGCTTTCGAGACCGAGGGCCCTGTGGTGCAGAAGCAGATGTCCTGGTCAAGTGGTCGACCTGTCACGGAATTCTCAGTCTTAGTTTTCAAGCGCGCTTGATCCTCATTTTATCGACCCCACTGAAGGTATAAAGGCTGAGTCGCCCCTACCTAGCCCGGGAATCGAACCCCGGACCCGTGGCATGGTAGCACGGAAGGCTACCACTCAGCCACCATTTTCGAAGTATCAGTCCTGTTGTCAATTATTTTATTAACCTTTCTTCACGCTCATAAGTACAACGTTAGTTGCGTATGAAGTGTAAATAAAACTGGAGGCATCTTTTATTATCACTTTTTTTTTAAAAAATATACTTTAGGTTCTGATCCATTTTGGGCTAACTTCCCCTACTTGCTCAACAGCCACTTCTAGTTTATCGGTAAAAACTCCGCGGAAAACTGCCTCTTTTATCTCACTATTTTTTTAAAAAGTAATGAGAAAAAATATTTCTGGTAAGCTGTACGTGCAACGTATATAAATCCGAGCTCTGGTCTCCAACTCAAGAGGCATCTTAGGCCGAACGGTCTAAGCTCTCAGAATCACAGTACAGTAGGTTCAAGTTCGAAATCCAAACATCGGAGAGTGCATACCTCTACCTTTGATGTCCTGTGCTAGAAGAAGTGATTCAGCGATTGCATAGATGGCGCCGCTACCACGGCTCAGTATGTTTGTTTCTTCTTTTCTCATGAAAAAAAAAATTACAGAGTTTTTGGTATTTTGTTTTTATTTATCACTGAGTTTTGAGTACTTCATAGCGCTCAGTTTAGAGTTAGTTTTTTTCTTTAATTATTTTTATTTCCTTGTTAAAAGTATCCTTAGTTTCTAGTTTTTAATTTGCTGTAATTTTTCGTCAGGCTCCGAATAAATGATTAACTCTCCATAGATTCTTATGTATCTTGGAGCACTTTTTTACAGTGTAGAAACATTTTAATAATCAATTTCAACAGCATTTCTCTGTTTTGGATCTTAAATAAAAACCCCGTAGAACTAGAATTACAGAAAGAAAACATATAAAAAGCACTTTCAACACAAAGATCCTGTTATTCTAAGAAACTGTCACACGACTACGATATAAAAGTCGCTTATTTTTGTCCAATTGATTCATTTTTCCCTCTCCATTTCTTTTTATATTTCCAGGGAAAAGAAGTGAGAACTCATCTTTTAGAATAGGTCCATTTCCGAAAACATGTTTCTCTGAAATCCAGCCAAGGAAAAAATGCATTGAAGTCATATATAAAGAGAATCTGCATTTTTATTGCTATTTTCAGTCGAAACGTATCTGTGGGCAGAATGAAATATTTTGGGAAATTTTAAGATAGATTTAGAAACATTTAGTTTAGAAATATATAGCTACTTAATGATTTGTTCAAGATATAAGTTTTAAAGTTTATAACAATGAGATTTAAGACTACTCAAAGATATGGAAGAACCTAATAAAAAAAGCATTAATTTTTCAAAAAATATTTTTATGTATAAAATCTTATTAGATGATACTTTAGTACAAGTTTTGTTTTCTTTAGAAAAGATTTTTAAAATATATCCTATATAGCTAATTTATGATATCTTAAAAATATAAGTTGCTAAAGCTTATAACAATAAAATTTAGACTAATCAAAGATATGTAAGAACGTATAAAAAAGCATATATTTTTCTAAAAAAATTTCTTGTGTATAAAATCTTGTTATAGGATACTTTAGTACAAAATGTCTTTTTTTTTTTCTGATACAAAAGTTTTAAAAAATGTACCCTATCTAGCTAATTCATGATATCTTAAAAATATAAGTTGCTAAAGTTTATAACAATAAAATTTAGACTAATCAAAGATATGTAAGAACGTATAAAAAAGCATATATTTTTCTAAAAAAAATTTCTTGTGTATAAAATCTTGTTATAGGATACTTTAGTACAAAATGTCTTTTTTTTTTTCTGATACAAAAGTTTTAAAAAATGTACCCTATCTAGCTAATTCATGATATCTTAAAAATATAATTTAATTTATAAATATAATTTATTAAAGTTTATAACAATGAAATTTAAGACTACTCAAAGATATGTAAGAACGTATGGAAAAGGATACACTTTTTCTAAAAATTACTCTTGTGTATGAAACTTTGTTATATGATACTTTGATATAACTTATCCTTTTTTCCTGCTAGAAAAGTAACAATAAAAAAATGCATCTTAATTTTTAGAAACATTTTAATATAAAGCCTGAAGCCGAAACAATTCAGAATAATGATAAAAACGGAACATGTTTCGTAGCATTGTCGACGTTTGCAAATCATGTCATTTGATTTATGAGCAAATTCTATCTTGCAAGCAATTAATAACATTAATAAGAGAGTTTCTCCCAAATATCACCGATATGAACTTAAAGACGCCTATGCTTAGAGACGCCTATGTCTGCATATCTCAGAAAAGGTGCCACCACATACTATTCTTCTGTGGTTTCTAGAACCCAAGATAATTATTAAGGATAGCCAATTTAAGTTAATATGCAAAATTTGTAAACGTCAGTTGTCAGGTTTTATTAATAGGTTTCATATATTACCTACCCTTGTTCCTATTCCGCCCACAAGTCTAAGCGTTGCCGTAAAATTTGCTATTCTGGTTAAATACCAAAGAGAAAATAAATCACTGCTGCCCACAGGAATGCTCTGATTACAAAACGCAATTCCTGTTATGAAACAAGCAGTTGATATTCATAAAGGCAAGATCTGAAGCTCCAGATCAAGATCCTAATCAGGGGCATTACAGGGTCTTATTTGCGACAAGAAATATTCATGCATAAAAGGAGGGCTTATATCAGTATCGTCTGCATTTTCTTTTTCTATTTTTTTTCAAACATATACTTTTATTAAATTTTCAAAAAAAGTCTCTCAAAGATGTCAAATTAACTTTTTCTTGTAAAAATATGGTTTTTCTTACTCGTCTCGTGTAAAAGAAAATTCCTTTTTTCTTAGAGCACCCCATGGGTTCAACTAGTGACGCTGTATCCGAATCCCTACTTTGAGAATTGTTTGCGATTTTATGTCTCGATTTAATTTTACTCATTTTGGTGGCGGCTTGATCACGCAGTTATTCTGTGCTGTCTCACATGTTTACCTGATTAGATTTTCTTTTTTTTTTCGAATTTTAATAGGGAAAATGAGTTTTTTTTCCTTGTTAAGAAACTCGAGTAGCGCTACGCTCTATTCATTTTTTTTATATTTTCCTACACAGAGAGGCACTTTCGTGAGCTTCTAATGTTAATGAGTGAGACTACCGATTGGATTGAAACGGAGTCAAGCAGAGGATGTGATTGAGGGAGTCATCTTGGGTCGGCGTCATCTCGATCAGATGCGCAGCCAGGAACAGAAGTAATAAATGATTTTTTTTTTACTTTGGAATCAGCTTTGGTACAAATTGGCGATCGTTAAAATATCGCCAAAACTAAACCCCCCCCCCCCTTATAATAGACTTTTAAAATCTAGACGGAGCCACTGTGCTTTCTTCTTTATTTTGCGATTAACCAAGACATAAGAAATCAAATAAAGCCGACCTTCCAGGTTTGTCATTTGGCTTCATCTAACGTCTTATGTGCTAAGTTTTTTTTCTACAGCGAGAAATGCTCGTTGATCAGCTGTACTTAGCACCCCGCTACGCATTCTTAACAGAGATTGGTTTATCAGTTCTTTAAGGAATATTTCCGTTTTTTGAACGGAACTCTCTAATTAATTTTTTTACGAGAAAATGTTCTTTACACAAATATGTTTTTTTCATTTTGCTGTGATATTACTCGTGTCACAAGAGTTTTCTGTAAGTAAAATGTTACTTTGAAAAGATTATTTGATGCTTTCCTTCGCTTTTTAAATCTGTTACGTTTAATAGTTGCACAGTCTTTTGCATAAAAACTTAAAAATTAAAAGCTCTCACACAATGAAAAGAACGTTTTACTCTGAATTATCTATTAAAGAAACACAATCAAACGTAGTTATCTCATGTGCCTCTTATTTATGTCATGATGTATTTCATGACTTATTTATAGTCACTATTAAAATTTAAGGCAAAAAAAAGAAAGAAAGTAAAGGTAAAAAAAGAGACATTTTATCACACAAAAAAAATACGATATATCATTTTTAGAGTATTTTCTCTAAAAATACATTTTTTATTATTATTATTCTATGTAACATACATTGTTTTGGGTTTGTAATTCACTTATTAATTTGAATGTAGAAAGAGTAGAATATGAAAGAGAATATTTTAAAATTGAAGCCATTCCAGTCTCAAATTTCGACTATTTTCTTAAGAAACGTTACGCAACCAAGATATTACATTCCAGTTTTTGTTTGATACTGTCAATTCTTTTGTTTCCATTATTCCTTCGAACATTGCTTCAGGGCCTCGAAGCCAAATCATTTTCTTAGAATAGACCGATTTCCGCAAACACGTTTTCATGAATGTAAAGTTAAAGTTGTAGTTCTTTATGTAAAATGAAAGTTACAACAGTGTTCGGAACGAAATTTATATTTACGCGACCTCGGGAAGAAATATTTTTTTGATTTAAAATTGAAAATGTTCTAAAAATAAGAACAAGAAAGTATTTTTCATAGTTATAAATGGATAAAAATTAAAATACAAACAATATAACATATACACATTTATATAACGATACACTATTTAAACAAGTGTCTTTTATGTATTTTAGGTTTTTCTCTGTATTAAAAACAATATCAGGAAAGATACGAGGAGCGCAATAATAAAATGTAAAAAAAAAAAAAAAAAATGCTTGGCTCAAAAGAAAAAAAAAAGTTTCTGTAAATGCTTGCTTGTAAAAACATCCCCATTCGCTTCGTTCACCAACTTCATGCAGCATTCTCACCTGGTGGTAGAAATTTGAATTAATATTTTATTATTCATATAACGAGGGTATGTACCCAGTTTCAACGACAAACTACGTTTACTAAAACGACTTCTACGTAGGTCTAAACATGGTAACTTTAGCTATAACCCCCTGTGATATCAAGAAATTCAGAAAAATAATTAAGATCCCCGTATTTAGGGCGAGATAGAACAAATGGAATGAAATATTAAATTTCAGTTTTCTTATGCAAAAGGTTCTTTATTGAAGTCAAATTATGAATTGACCACAGCCATTTCAGAATTGAGGTAGACACCGTTGCATTCTGTGCTTCACGAAATCTTAACATTTTTTAGAATTAGTTGGTCCTACTTGTACAAGGCTGAAAACTATAGCTTTGAAAAGATATCAACAGACTACAAAAGGAAACAGACTTATTTATGATGTGATCAGTTCATTGATTTATCTGATTCCTCCAAATGGCTTTAGTCACCCTTCACACTCTCAAAAATAGAATCCTCATTTTCGACGATTCTTCAATCGTCAAGAAAATGTCGTCATTTATAACGATTCTTTCCTCGTGCAATCACGTGACTTAAAAAAGTTACTGCGCAAATTTCGGCAGTTTGACGAAAGGTATACTCGGAGCATTATGCACGAAGCCATTGCGTCATATACGACAAAAGTTTCGTCAGATTTGAGCTTGCGATTCTGAAATCGTTTTCATGTATTGTAAAATTTATTTTGACTCTTTTTAACAGCAAAATTTGTAGCATTGTAAGCTATTAAATTATTTGCAGAAACGAAATTTTCAATTACTTGATACTTCGGTGATGTGTATTGACTTATTGGGGATCAGAGATAGAATTCAACCTTGGATTACTAGCCCTCCTAAACAATAAATTCCATGTACAGTTCTACTACCAAATAAAGGGCTCTGGCTGGCAGAGTGTCAAGAGGAATCTATTCATGTTCTAGGAAGGAGTACTATTATTAGGAATGAGCCATTTCTGTTCTCGTTTTAGTTCGTTTAGCATACTTGATTTCTTCCGAACTGGTGCCATATGCCAGTTTATAAATTTAGTTGCTTTCAACAAGCAGAGAGCAATTATTCTGATGTGCATGCGAATAAACGCACCTGCAAACTGAATTTCCCAAAAAGCTCGAACGTATTCGCCCATTTCTGTCATGCGTTCAAGTGTCAGAACTTCATGATCGAATTGTAAATGTTTTTTTTTTTGCTGTTGTCTACGGCCCCCATACGTGTATAAAATTCAGGAATGGATTTTTATGTTGTTTTTACATGGTTTTATTTAACTTAGCTTGTGGCGGAATTTTGTAAGGCGGTTTTCGACAACTATTAATGCATAAATTATCTTCAAATTTTGCACACAAGCTTATTTTCGATGACAATACAATAATCCATCCATTTTATAATTTATTATAACGTTAATTAGGAAAAAAAATGAATAATTTTGGCTCTGAGGAAATTATCAGCATTATCATTTGCCGTTTGGCAACAATAGTTTTGTTTGGATAATGCAACGATGTTTTGGATTTAAATAAAACCATGTAACTTAAAATATTTTTGGCGATTTAATATTATTGACACTTCAAGTCTGAAGAGGATAAACGAAAACTATTGAAATAAATTCTACCAAACTTGTACTAGACATGCAGAAAGTCATAGGATTTTATTTTCATCAAAAATAAATAAATCAATTAAATAGATAAAAGTTCAAAAATTCACCGCAATGAAGAGCGGCACAGTATGCAATATTGTTGAATGAAATAAAACAGAAGAACGTAGCTTTAAATTGTTTCTCCTCGCTTCGAATCGTTCTCAAACATTTTAATCGTGCTCAAAAGTTAATGATTATAACGATAAGATAAACGATTTGGCGAAATTAAAAATTGTTCATAGGATGATGTTCTCTCATATGCTGAGAGCTAAAAAGAAACAATGAGGCTCTTTCACATGCTTTGAGAAAATGGTGGGTACGTGACTATGTATTTTAATATGTTTTAAAAAACGACGAATAATATTGGAAGCATTGTCGTTCAATGGTGGTGGTTAGTTTCTGAATTGTTGTTATTCTTACAATTATGATCCATACTATTACAGTTTGTGCGTCTCTATATATGCTCTCCGGGACTCTATGGGCTTGATGACAGCTTGGCAAAAATGTTGTCAAGGTTTTGTGATTTTTGGCGACTAATGTTTGGCACAAAATTAGTCTAGAAATAGTCAAGCCTAACGGCATACATCTATAGGGCATGGTGCTGGTTGTACACTATATATTCGTAACGAAAAAGATTTCTATTTATTTAATTATTTTTTATTTAGTTTATTAACTTTAACTTTCAGTAAAGATGGCGCTGTTGAAAATTTGTTTAAAATAATTGTGCTATTAAAGGTTTTGAGTTGACAAGAAAAAATAATCCTGCTGATTAATTAGTTTTTGTTACTGTTCGAATATACGATGAGAAACTGTTCCTGCGGGCTTGTTTAAGCACATTATATTAATTTATCGTACAATATAGGTGGCATTGGCTCAGCCTGCTAATGAATATTTTCATTGAACATGGAAGTCCAATGACTTCTCATAAACTGTTACTGCGCTTGATAATATTTGATCCACACGTTTTCCTTTTATGATCACTTCAAAGTGTTTCTTTAAATAAAAACCATTTTTTTTGTACATGTAGCGTCAAGTTAAATATCCATGTTTTTTCTGTGATTTCTTATAGTACACTATTTGGGATACCTTTTAGTAATGTCTTAAATAAGGTATATAAAAAATGTGGTAACGAAAACGTTTACATAAGCATTATAAATAACGAAAATGCATTAGAAGGCCATACAATTTACTAAACAAATGCGTTCAATTATTAATGACTCCTAATCTCAAAGACCAAGAAACAACGCATAAAAGATTCAAATTGCAACTTCACGGATCTTATCGATATCGTTTCGCAGTTCCTCCCGTTGCACCAATATCAATCCTATTATTTTCTTGTAAAAGAAACTTCGTGTTTCTTCGCAAAATTCTCAGTGCCATGGGGACTAAAGAATTGGCCTTAACAATCGATCCTTTCTCTTCTCAGAAGAAATTCTCTGAGGGGTGGGAGAGAATTCGAAAATAAAATTGGAGTACTCTAGACATCAAGAAATCAAGTAGTTATTCCAAACCATAGATATTGAGTCACGACGAAAAAAAATGCTTTTATTTCAATGATGCCTCACCAGGTTTCGCTTTTGTCTGCTACAGGGCAAATAGAAAAATTATTTTCGAGTGGGGTAGATTTTAGCTATACATATAGTATCGCCATTTGGGAAATAGTTGAACCTGAAGGTAACATTTTGTTTGTCGTTGAAGGAAAGTCGCGCACTTGTCTTATTTGTGGTTATGTAAAATAAATTGTTTGAATGTATGCATTGATCTATTGAAAGGGATATTGAAATAAAATACGACTGTTAATCTCTTGAGGCATTCCTAGCGCTAATGCAGAGGATATTTTGATATTTTAGATTTCGACTTTACATGAGGAAAAGTCGGGTGCATTAGACGGATGATAGCTAGTATCGACTGCGATGCAACCATCGAGTATTTGTTTCTTAATAATAATTGAGATTAATAAGAAATAAATGATATATATATATATATATATACATATATATGTGTGTGTCTATAGATATATAAATAGATAGATATAATATAGACTAAGTAAAATCATAAATTACTTTCTTTCCGAAAGTGATTTATTAGGGCTCGACCGATGGCATTTTTTGGCCGATGGGCCGATGCCGATTGTTTCGAGATCGGCCGATGGCCGATTATTTTCCTCTTCGGAAAAAATTCGCTTTAAACCAGTAAAACGTGTAGAAGACTTGTCAAAAATGTCATTTAAATCATTTATTTATTTTTATGTTTATAAAAACATAAATGCATTACTAAAGCACCATAAAGGCTGTTTGGGGGAAGTTTACATAATAATTAAAACTAAAAGAATCACTCGCGATTCTAGTAAAGTAATTAAACTATTTGGCGGTAAAAAAGCTATATCACAGGATTTTTAATTGTTTTTTCTTATCTTTGCAAAAAATCTCAACAACTGTTGGATCGCATCGAGTCTCCTTCCGTTTCCTTCGACATTTTCTCTTTATAACACCTGCACTGCAAATGCTATGTGCAGCTACCTTTATTTTCTTATTTTTTTCATGGAGAGGAATGCAGATTTTATAATACAGACTAATGTGAGTACGAATAGTGTGGGTTTGTAACTGTAGCAAAAATGCCAACCCCCTCCTAGGATTTTCCCCCCGTTTTTAAAAGAAAAGTGGGACAGTTTCTATGTTTTTTTTTTTTTTGTTTATAAAAGTTATTTTAACTAAAAATAGCTCTTTTTATAAGATAAAAATAAAATGTTAAAAGTACCGAAGAAGTACCGAATATTGCTTTACAAACATAGACGTGAGATTTTTTTTTCATTACAAATGAATAATGGGGGTCTTAAGAACCAATCTTATTAGCTTTTTTTCTTGTGAATTGAAAATTACACTGAAATACTTGACATATTCTTTATAGTTTTATGAGCACAATGCCAGCCGTTTTCTGTTGACAAATAATCTCAAAAACACTTCATCGATTATAAAAATTAAGATGAATTTTGAAGGAAAAAAAAACAGTATGGGACCTCAAGTCCGAAAAGCTCGGGGCCGTGATCTTTCCGGATTTCGGAATTCTCCCGATTTTGGGTCCTCATTCAAAAAATTTTGTAATTAACATCAAAGCCCATATAATTTGCTCTGAAATATTTTATCAGCATTTTGCTCATTTATAGCATTTTTATTATCGTATATAGTCGCCTAAGAGTCATGAAATATAGCACAAAACACGAAGTTGTAGTAGGCTTGCATTCGTGGCAAAACATCGAAACATCTACTCTTCCCGATATTGTTTTAGCCTCTTTAATTAAACAATAAAAGAAAAGAATTCCGTCAAATTCTGATGTGATTTTATATTCTCTAGCCACTGAATTGCATTTAAAGATAAGACCATCAGGAAAATACGAGAGCCGATGATTCTCAATTTCGCGAATGTTCTGTATCGCGCGAAAATTAGAGCTCATTTTTAAAAAATAATAAAACAAAACTATAAGAAATTTTTAAAAAGCGAAATTTAATGATATTATTTAACTTAGAATTAAAGCAACAATTAATGAAAACTCTAATCTCAAAAACGAACCCTTTTCAGAAAATCGCGAAATAAATTTTTCGGAAACAGTACATTTCTGATTTACACCTTCATTACATTTTATTTTCCTTCTTTTTAAAACGACTATTTCCAAACAAACGGTGCAAGCATTTCCCGATTTTCTTCTTTCCAAAAAACAATAGCTGGGTTTTTTTTTTCAACTGCCGATTTTTTTCGAAAAAAATCGGATTTCGGGAATCTGAATTTGGGGTCCCATACTGTATACATTGTCAATTTTTGAAAATAAAGAAATTTTAGCAATTTTATTAAGATATTATTCCACTCTGTCGCGCGAACTCGCTTTTTAAGAGTTAAATTTTTGAAAATTGAAAGTCGAACTTCGACACATAAAATTTTAATCAATAAACATTTATACTGAAAAATTGATTCATATTTTTTATCAATATGTTCTACGTTGTAAACTAATAATAAAATAACAACAAGTATTCTAAACTGAAAGCAGATGCAACGAGATGCTGCACAATTGCAGAAAAACTAGCGCATGTTTACGCGAAAAAAATTAAAATTAGTATTATTGTACTTTGATTGAGTTGACTTTGTATTGCTTACAATTTTGGAATAATAAGAAACATGACAAACTAAAAGCAGGTGGCGTAAGATTATTGCACAATGACATCTAATGCACTACGTCATTATTAAACGCAAGAAGGACAAAAATGAGGCAACTAAGTACGAAATACAAATAACACTCATAAGACGCCTCTATTACTTTTACTTTCACATACTCTATTTCGCGAGGATTCTGTTCAAAAAGAAATAATTTTAATAATGAAGGTTTTCGGGCTGCGATCGCTTAAACTAATTTTCCGAATTTTTAATTAAATACTTTATAGAATGACATTATTTCTGTGCTCTTTAACTGCTGGGCTGCCTGTTATTGTAATGGAAATAGAAATCTAGCTATGAAGGAAAAAGAAAGTTAAAGGCATAATGTTTTCTGGAAAGTTGTCCCTGCGAAAAACATCGGCCTTGCATCGGCTTTTAGATTTTTTTTAAGGCCGATGGGCCGATGTTTTTCCAAAGTTAACATCGGCCGCCGATGCCGATGGCCGATGGCAACTTTGTTGAACAATCGGCGCCGATGCATCGGCGAGGCCGATGCATCGGTCGAGCCTTATGATTTATCTTTAAAATGCGCGCCACAGGAGAGTCAAAAATAACTTTTTATAAGTTAAGAATATAATTTTATAACATAATAGAATGTTCTTAGAACACGGTTTATTTATTCTTTTCTCACCATCCCCTTACATTTAGCATGAAAGTTTAGGATTACCCACTGATGCCTCCTGTCACTTCGATAAATGGCAAATAGATTTTAGTGGATAGTTTAAGAATCCTATTAATCTGTGTTAAATTCTAACAGAAAATAGTCGAATGTTACCAATAAACATTATATTAAAAGATGCACTATTAAATTAAATGCCACAAAACAGTATGCATAATTACAATAATTAGAAATTAAACATCGATCCAAAACAAATATGAAATTAACAAAGTTTTCACAAAAAGGTATTCCTTGTTGCTTTCCAGGAATACATTAAGGCATTCAAAATAAACATGTAAAATTATTTAAATTTATCGCAAAAAAAGAGAGACATTTTTGTGAAAACTTGCTTTTAACCTCTTCATTACAAGTATACCCAAATGGGTACATTTTAAAATACTCTTTATTAACTACTGTTTGTGCAATTTGAAAGCTAAAACACCAAATTGCTTTTTAAATTAATCAACAGACAGTTTACTTCGTTTTAAACATGGAAAACATGGAAATTGGGCATGAATTATTATTTAAACTAATTATTAATTTAAAAAAAAAAATTTTGTTATTTTGATTTGTAATCATTTTTTAAATCAGAGAACCAAAAAATTGCGTCTCCCTAAGTTCTGAGGTCTGAAGAGGTTAAGTGAAAATTAAATCCATACGGTCTTAATAAGAAACGTTACGAGGTTAACAGGCGTTGGTAGAGTTTGAATTATTTGTTTTGCTGTGCAGAAATTTTCCATGTTATGCATAAAATATTAGATAATGAAATACTAGTATATACGTTCGAAAAAAAAAAGAAAACTATGTTTGAGCCAAATACGCTAAATCTAGTCCGTTTCCGGATCATTAATAATGAAAAATTTAACACTAAGATTTTAAAAAGGATACGCATTATTTCAAGTGATGCGCCGAAATACATCAATCATCCCTATACTTCACGTGTCTTCAGATTCTAGCGCCCGGGAGGGGGCGGGGGTTCAAATTTATTTATGTTTTCTTGAATAATAAAAAGCAACCCCAATTTTTGCTGTGTTTAGTCTGGTGTGATTTTTCTTCATAAACAAAATTTCTCACCAACCACTACTCATAATCAAATCGCAGTTTAACTCGATCCAAAGCTACTCCCATCCAATTACATTAATATCAATTCTCTCAAGTGGTTATCACTCTTAATCAGTCCACACACCCTATTTAACGGTCTGCCGCGAACAAATCATGACAGTGGATTTTTTAATCCGAACGACTATTATCCCCATATTAACGGTCCAGCTCTTTCTACCCACGCTTTAGCGCTCACCCGTAGCTCAAGATTGAATTATGGAAGAACGAAAACTAAACTCGCCTGGGCGGACTATTTGTAATGTTTCATTCATGATTTCATTAGAATGAGTTTCTGTTGAGCATGCCGCAGAGCTTATCACGCATTTTAAGTTGATCAAACTTGTGAAAATATTTAGCACTTGATAATAGATTACGCGTAATGATTGGGACACCGTTTAAGGATAGGAAAAACAGCTTAGGCGAAGCAGAACGTTCTAATGAGGACATTTATCTTGCACATCATGTCAAGAGCTTTTTCTGAAGATCGTGATTGTAAAGTTAACGGAAGTTGAGAGTCTTTGTTTTACAGCCTATAATCATTGGCGTGATTGGTGTTTACGTTCGCTTTAACATCCTACAAGCTGTGATAAATATCGTCACATAAAGCTCTTACTGTGCGTTGGTTGACCTAAACATGACCAGCATAAAAAAGAGGATGCTTTTTATTTTATAACATTATCAAATATAAGATTATGCTAATTTCTCTGACTCGCACTATTGGTTTCTTCAGAGTTTTAGAAAGACAATTTTTGTTTTCAAGAAATTTTATTAATAAACATACACTGTAAAAAAAATCTCCTGAAAATAACGGAAAAAGTGCGGCAGCAGAGTTGCCGGAAATATTCCGTTTCTGATAATATTTTCGCGAGATTTGACAGAAGTTCCATTTCTTTTTTCTCCGTTAATCCAAATTAGGTTGTGAAAATACAGCAACCGTAAAACGGTAAAGTTCCGTTCTCATATTTTCAGGACGTCATATTTCCGCTTTTGGAAGGAAAAACCATGCATTGAAGCACTACGGAAATCTTTCGTTAAAATCAGTCAAAAAACAATCTGAAAATTCAGGGTTTTTTTAAATGTATATCTGTACCTGAGAGTCATAGTATCTTGAGTCTATTTTTCGAGTTATTGCAAGTTTATTTCCTTATGGACGTATGGAATACCTACGGCAAAGTCACAAGCTACATGAGAGCCCCAAACGTTTAAAGCTCCCATCGGACATATTTATTCTAAAGTTCGCACGGTCTAGTCTTAAAATGTTTATTTTTTGACTTCATAGCAAAATCTCTCAAGTACAGATATTTTGCCTAAATAACCAAGGTACATTGATAAATGTTCCTTTTTGGTGCTACATCTTGCTTTTACTTGAAGTGACAAAAGTTTGATCAAATATATGGGCATGGATTTCAAATTATTAAAAACGAAATTCTATTTGATTTAGTTCTGCTGATGCTTATTTTTGTTGTTTTTTTCATAAGTCTGCACTCAGCGAATGCATTATTGTAATAAATATATAAGGAAGGGTGCGTGTTTGTGAAACACATGGAACATATACATTTTTTCCGTTGCAAAATTTTCATGCCTTAGCTTGAAAATGCTTTATATTCAATTTCATATAAAACTATTTTATCCTAATATAAATCAATGGTTCTGATTTCCCTCTGCTTATAATAAATTGCATTACTTCGTAATGTTTTCCCTTTTCCATCAACAGCCTCAACAGGGCAAATATTCAGAAATGCTGGTACAGTGTTAGTGTAGCGACGTGAACGCGTGCTTTACATCTATTAGACTTTTTGAATTCTGTAACCAAACCTTGTACGAAATTGGTGGCAGCATTAACATTTTTCTTTAATAAACGATAAGAGTGAGAAATAATGATGACATTTTTTCTCAATAAGTTAGCGTTGAAAGATTTCGCCAATTCTCTTTCTATCTGTAGATGATTATATCAGATTCTAGGACATTTTATTCTACCAGTTTATGTTAAACTAAAATCAATTTTTCTTCCTAAAATTTATAATGTCATTATCCAGAATTAATTCAGCAAAGACGTTTCACGAAGCTTAAATTCCGAAGCTTAAAACTGCTTAATACACATTCAAATGAATTTAAAGACTGGATAAATCATCTGCATAAGTTGAAAAATGTCGATTAACATCAAGAAGTGTGTCAACATCATACAGCATTATTTATTTTTCTCCATCCAAAGTCACTCGCACAAAATGACATTTTCCCCCTTTGTAAACATTCACCCCATCTTGCTTCATCATGGAGGAATAAATAGAACCTTGCTCTCGGAATCAATTCTAAATCTGACGATTCGAATATTTTTGCTCCAACCTTTCCCAATTCCTCACACCGTGTGATGCTCTCCCTTCCAAACGATTGCCCATTTACTGGAGCGCGTCGAAAGAAGTCATTCCTGTGTTTGTCAAAAGAAGGAAGATTATCGACTTATCTGTTGTCGCATTTCGTGCGTGATCGAGTTAAGAGGGTGTTAAAAGATTTTCTCTTGCCATTTTCGATTTTTTTTAAGACTCGGAAGATGAGATAACACGCGCCAAGATATTTTTGAACTATTGTTCGGTTGCTAATTTTCATGTATTCGGAAATATTTACAGAAATGATATTTCTCTTGGGGCTTATGGAAACTATTTATCTTCCTATTTATTTTGAAGCGCTAGGATAAGATTTAAAAAGTTTTTTTTTTCTTTTTTACTGAGCTTGTTTCGTTATTTTTTGCTGCACAGCTCATATCGTTGCATTACTTTATGCAGAGAATTCAGTAATAATGGATGAATTGAATATAAATTTCTGTCACAAAAATGCGCTGAGATTTATTCAAGCACAGATGAATTATAATGTTATTTAGCCTTATAGATAGTCCTATTGTGTTATTTTTTCAATTCTTTTTTTTTTTTTTTGTCTTTTGAATTTTTTTTTATTTAGTACTACCTTTACGACGACAGGGTGGCGTAGTGGTAAGACGCAGATCTCGTATGCCCAAGATCACAGGTTCAAACCTGGCCCAAGTCGGTGGATTTTCAAGATGCAGAAAATCGTCTGCGTCCATGTCGTATGATTATGCGGCATGTTAAAGATCCCTTGAGTATCCGTTTGGCATGGATACTCAAGAGATCTTATAAAATTAAATTCCTAGTGCATATTGCATCAATGAGAGCTCAGGTACCGCCATCTAGTGGTAACTGAACGTCAAAATTCTCATGCGGCGACGGCACCACACTCATTGTGGTGCCGCTGAAAGTGATGGTACCAATTACTGGGGAACGCACTAGGTCTGCAATGGTTGAGGACCAATACCGCAACCCCATTGGAAAAAAAGTACTACCTGTACTCCACCAGACCTCTACCTGTTAGCCGATGCCTTAGGATTGCTTTCGCCCGGAGCTGGTGGCCTTGTTAGTACTACCGGTACCTGCACGGCCATGCCCGTGTTAAAAACTGAAAGTAGAGTACGGGGTCCCGTAAAAGTGTCTGTCAAAATAGGAAAATAAAAAAAAAAGTTATCGTTTTTGAGCAGCAGGAAATAAACTTTAAATAGTTTATACAGAAAGAAGAATCAAAAGCTAAAAAAAGAAAAAGTTAAATTAAAAATCGGCTGCGTCTCAAAATGCTATAAACATTATGAATAGAATTTAATTTAGCAAATATACATGGAGACAAAATGGCACCAATTCAAAAAACTAAAAACAAGCGCTTTATCAATCGTCTGGGGAATGTAAAATTCAAGTTAACTACAGTGAAAAAATAATTTCGAGCTGGAGCGAAAAACGCTTACAACATCTTTTCTCGTTAATTTAGAGGATTCGAATTTTAGCATAAAAATCAAAACGCTTTCTGGGTTACACTTTTGTGGGATTTCCAGCTGTACCAAGGTGGAAACGATGGAATAATTACTTTCTATCGAAAAGAACCATTTTATGAAATTTTCGGCTATAAATTGAACTAAAGAAAGAACAAATTCGAATTTTAGAAAACACTCTTCGAGGTGCGCACGTCCATGTTCCAAATTAATTTCCTGCCAAATTTCATGAAATATGGCCCAACGCTCTTGGCCTTACGCCGTACACAGACACACATACATAAACACACACAGATAGACATACTTACTTCCTTATTATTTGTAGAAATAAATTAACAATCTAATTTATTTGTAGGCCGAAAAGAAGGATATAAATGGCATATTCATATGATTGCATTAGGCTCTAACGTGCACGCAGAAGTATGTTCCTTTTTGCGACTACAACTTTTGACTTCATGTAAGCATTAACTATGTAGTATTTTTGTTGAACAAAACCAGCTAGCTGTCGTAATATTAAAAAGATATCAAAGTGCATCAAAACATCAAAAGAAACATTGTAATATCCGTGGTTTATTAAATTAAATTTTATTATTAAAAATTATTATTAAAAATTATGGTTTATTAAATTATCCGTGTGTAAGAATAGTTATTGTAACCCTACTGCTATGCTTCGATTCCGTTCAATTTCGTTTTTTACTTTTTTGATAAAAAATTTATTAATAAAAGAATCACTAGCAATAAAATATAGCGTCACATTAGTTTCAGTGGTAGTTCCAAACCCCATACACATGAACTATTGTTGTCTAGATAAATAATGAACCACATTACTTTCAATTTTGGCAAATTTTTAAGCTGTGGGAGGAAGGCCTATCCTAAACCCTGGAACATCAATGTACAAGGAATATTTCAAAGCAACAAATTAAATTGGAAAACTAGCTTCAGTCCTAGATTTTCTCAAAGTTGTTTCTCAAGGTTGTTAAGTCACTCAATAATAAAATAACCAGACAACAGCGTCACATTATCTTGAATGATTTTTCTGCAATGTATTGGTATTGGATAGAACGAGGCCCCATGCAAGTTTGCAGGGTTTTATTAATTACTTTTTTCACCCTCAGATTGTCCTTTTATTAAAATTGAAGCTAAATTTTAACAATAAACAAATAAATTATGTTGACTTTATCAGTGTACTTTCAGAAAGAAGTTCTAATTGTGCAATTTGTATATAATTATTACAAGTATTAGACAAGAGGCAAATATTGGCAGCTACTCACTTGGGCCAACTTGCCCGATTGCGGCATAAGTTGTCCCGTACAGACTTCATAAAATATTATTATTATTACTTTATTTCGTATTTCTTCGTGAAATCAGGTTTAAAAATTATAAAATTACAAAAATATGTAAATACGGAAACGTAAAGGATTGAAGTTACAGAAATTAATATATTTAACTTATAAATTATAATAAATAATCTATGAAATAACGGTCTTCACCGATACTATTTTACAACGTTTTTCTTAACTCGCTTTGTTGTCTGTCCGCGGAATTTTGCAATCGAATCTTCGACCATTTCCCGATAAGCTATTGTTCTGAAACTTTACATGTAGCTCATAGCCAGATGACAATGCAATATTCTACCACGCATAAAAAATCCGACAGGTAGATTCTTTTTTATTCCAATTTTACTCAAATTTCCACATACATTCCCCAATATGGGGTGAAAAAAACCTTGCACATATTAATATAATATATCTATCGAAAGCGCTGATTTTTCCGCACAAGATGAAATTTGTTCGAAGTTTCTAAGTCAATAAGAACATCAGTTATGAGCTTTTTAGTTCGATTTCTTAAGGCTTACTTTGATCCAAAAATAATAATTAGCAGTTTCCTCAACTCCGGGTGTTAGCTTCATTTCAATATGAAACTTATTTTCCAAATAGAGAGACATCAGTTTAGTTTTCAGCGGAAAAACATAAAGCCTATCTTCGATTTAACGCTTTCCTCAAATTAGCAATGGGTTTTTAAACCAAGATTAAACTTGATAAATGTATTGTCTTCCCGATTTCACGATTTTCTTGATTTACCAATAGCATTTAAATAAATATCGCCAGAAAAGGAATACGTATGGTTTATTCTAGATTTCAAATAACTTGGCGAATGACGACACGTTACAATTTGACTTTTTTAATTAGTCGTTGGCGATAAATCGGAACATACTAACGAAATTGTGCATACATTGTTTAGGTATAGTTTACAGTATCATTTAATTACAAGCACACGACGCTTTTTTTATTATGGGCGAAATTTTAACCATCAAAAACTAAAAAGAAGAAAATAATATTACATAAATAAAAAAAATATATATAAAGCAACGTTTTTCTTGCGCACTAAACAGGTAGAAAATAATTTTCCTATGAGCCTGGCAGAATTTATGAATAAATTGGTCACATTATGGTAACAGAGTTTCTAATTCTTATAAAACGAGAAACGTTGGGCGCATTAGTCAATGTCCTTCATTGGAGATCTGAATGAGATTTGCTCTAAATGAATTGAACCATACATATCTGGAACACAATTTTAGGATGAAAATACTTCTATAAACACAATCTATGTTTATATGTAACAGATCATAATCACAACTTTGATCAGAATTCATTTGCCTATACCCATCTATGCTGATCATAATGTCATAGAAAATTTTCACAAACTAACATACCCTCAAAAATAATTGATTTTCATAGTATATCTTCTTTAAACTTTATATACATCAATGATTCTGTAAAACAAACATTCATTACATAATAATATAAAGCGCCCAACGTTTTTTGTTTTATCAGAATTAGAAACTCTGTTACCATAATGTGACCAATTTATTCAGAAATTCTGCCAGGCTCATAGGCAAATTATATTCTACCTTTTTAGTGCGCAAGAAAAACGTTGTTTTTTTATAAAAAAAAATTTATTTATGTAATATTATTTATTGTTACAATAAATACAACCATAGAATATTATTTCCTGAATTTCTTCTTCTATTTATTCCCAATTATGTTATGTTCCCCTAAAACATGATTCATGTGCTCATATGTTTAATTTTGAATTAAGACTAAAAAAAATCGTTCTAACTATACTTTTAACACTAGATCAGAAACATTTATTGTCTAAATGTTTTTGTATATATTATTTTTAAATAACTGCGTTTGTATTAAAATACAATTATTTTCTTCTTGCTTAAGGATAAATATGTTTTGTCTTTCAAGGAGAAATATATCAAATAGATTCATTCCGGTTAAAAATTGAAACAATATTTTTTTTAGTCTCATAAAATGGCTTAAAAGAGTTAATCCCGTCGGGAAAACAATTCCCTCATCAGTATTTTTATTTTCCATGAGTGTAAAGAATTACTAAACAAACACGTTCTACACTAACTATAAACAGTGACGTTTCTGAATATGTACTCTAAAAGTGGAAATTGTAATGCATTAATAATTTAAAACACATTGTTATAATTAATCATTTGGAACATATTCTGAAATTCCGCTTAGTTCTTTAATGGACGCTGCCTCTTGAATGATATTTATTTGAAAGAAGGCAGATTCAACAACGCACTTGACTAGACTGCCTTATCTGTCCGAATTATTAAAAAAATACTGTAGCCGTGCCAACGTTCTCCTTTGACCAACTAGTTTCATTCTCCCCTATTGAAGAGCAAAAAAAAAAAAAAAAGTGCAATTGCATTACATTAGTTTTGGTCGCAATTTTTCATAACATGCACACCTCGAAATTAAAACGGAATAAAATAAGTATTTCATATTTTTATTGTGCTATATTTGCCGCCGAATGACACTAAATGTATTAAAGAAAAGGAAGTAAATTAGATACACAAAAATACAAAACTATTGAAATTAATATGAAAACTTTTTTAAGCCTTACGCATGAAAATATTATGTAAAAACCATTCAATTCCTTGGGTGTGTTTCGCTTTTTTTTTTCTTTACAATCCATTATTATCTACTTCGCACTAGGGGACATAAGTTTATACGAATCGGAAATTTCTTTTCCTTGCATTATTATTTATCACACAAAGCCCCAAAACCTTTTTTCATAGATTGGATAAAAAAGTCCCAAATGTCATAAAAAATGTTAGGCTACTAAATTTATTTTTTCATCACTTTCTAGAAGCTTTATTCTCAAATCACGAACAGCTAGAAGAGAAGTGGGCCTCACTCCCACATACCTCTTCTTCGTTCTTCTTTGTTCTTTTTTTTTTTTTTTTTTAACCCTCACTTTTGAGTGGACGTCAGGATTAATATTTCTCCTAGCGCTAAGGCGGTGGAAATAAGAAGAAAGAAAATCTCAGCCACAAGCAACGTGCAATATTTCACCAAAAATTCAGCAGAAAATATCATTCCGAACGTCATTTTCTATGACATAAATGCACGATACACAGCAGGGGCTATATAAAAAGTTTATTAAAATACGTGAGCAAAAATTACAGTTTTATAAATAAACAGATGCGGCATCTACAGCACATACAACACATTTGTTCAAAGGAAAGAAGAAAAAAAAGAAGGAAAAAAAGAGTACGAGCACTATTTTCTTTTGCAACTTTTTATCCTAGTTACCTTGAGAACAAAACTAACATATTTTAATAGCTGTAAGTTTTAACCAAAAAGACTACAAGTTCTTGCAGGAAGATGTAACTTAAAAACTAAAGTACTAGTTCAAAAAGTTATTGAAGCAAAGGGAAGAGAAAACTAAGAACGCAAAATGTAATCAGGGTTTAATTGACTCAAACTATAGCCGGGCCCTTGTACTAACTTGGGGTCATTCCAACCACTGCAATGTACGAGAGTTACGTTATACATGTATGCATTGTGGTCAGGGGACACACCAAAAAGAGGGCGGCATGGACCAGATTCCGCCATTGAAATTTTTAAAGGGGATTGTTTTCAGGAGGTTGGGGGCTTGGCTAATTGTTTGACCGAATTAAGAGGTCAATGTTTTGGGGAGTGCAGCATCGCTCTGAGGGCCATCCTCTGGTTAAGTAACATCAACAAAATAATAAATTATTATAAAGTATATTTATAGTATTAATAAATTCATTCACAGCAAATGCACTCTAAAGAGTTGTGAAAAAATAAAAGGTGTTATTCAATGTGGAGACCCAAAGTTACCGCCCAGAGACTCATGCGCTAATCAAGCACTGCTTGTTTCTTCTCTTTCACGACCCCAATCAATTTCGTATTGGACATGAATACAAATAAACCAATTCAGAGGCACCACAATGGTCAGTAGATAATGTGGTATATGTATTGCCCACTCGGTGTCTGGGAAGTTTTCTTTGTTAGTGTGCAGCCCCAGTGTGAGTCACCATGAGTCCCTTGAGATATTCCCGCCACATTTCTCCGTAATGCTTCCCTGGTATACGACCATTTCGAGTGCAGTGACCATCAGTTAACCGAATCAGCCAATATAATAAATCCGACTAGTGGGTAGGGAAGGAAATCAAACTATCGCACAGCAGTTCTTCTCATATAGGATCAAATCAACTACTATTTTACTTTTGTGTCTTTACCATTTTGAATTTCTGTTCGTTTTTCACAGATGAAAGTGATTTTTTGATTTTAAAACGCGATATCTGAAGTATCCATTTCAAAAAAGGGTATTGTTTACATTCACTTATTTTTATCGTTTCATGGCAACGCTGTGATTTCATTGCTTTTTAAATATATTTTGTCATATGCAATCGTAATTACAATACTTAAAAGCAACGACACCGTAAAAAAATTCTAGTTCAACCTTTCACCCAAAAAATGGAAAAAATGGTGGAATTTAGTTGCAACCAGCATTTGGTACTAAAGTTGAACCATTATAATGGTTCCTAAATCACATTCCTGGTGAAAGTACACCATTATAATTGATAAAAATAATTTAACTTTGTGCAAGTAAACAATAATAATAATATAATTACACGTTAATTTAAAGCACAACTGAGCAATAAAATGCAGACATATGTTTCGGGATTGCTTGGAATCCCTTTTTCAATGCGACAGGGAGCTTCTAAATGCAAAACATCCAAATGAAGCAGACAGAACAATAAAAACAAAGCTTATATAGCCTAAGAATTATCTGTAAACCAATGAGAATAAAGGCAGCGTGAAGTGGAAGTAGAAGTAGCAGGAAGACACCAATAAAAGAGCAACAAACGAATCCAGTTGAAAGTACAGGAAGTAAAAAGGAATATTAATAAAAATAAAGCAAAAAAGACGACAGCATGCATAAAAATTGCAAAAATAATGAAATAAAATACAAAGAATATAATTGAAATAAAAATAAGTACAGAAACTACCAAAACAAAATGCAAAACAAAGTACACATATAGAGGGGGAGGGGAGGGGGGAAGGAGAAAAATATACACAAAAAAGGAAAACAACAAGAAACCCTAGAAAGAACAACAAATTAAAGAAATTTATGCCAGACCTGTGAAAAATAAGGAGTTGAGAAAGAATCATTAACGAAATTAGAACTATTCCTGTTAATATGATAAGCATCCCAAAAGTCAAGCTCAAAGGGAAGAACATTTTTGAATAATTTTACCAGAATTGAAATCAAAAGAGTGGTTGGAATTCCAACAATGTTGAGCAATGCTAGACTTATTTAACTCTTGCTTTCGTACATAACCTTTATGCTCATTTAAGCGAATTTTCAGAGCACGTTTTGTCTGTCCAATGTAAGAAAGGCCGCAACGGCAACTAATTTGGTAAATACCCCAAGTGTTAAGTTGATCGACAGGAGACTTACAGAGAAGAGAAGGAAAGTTTGTTACTAGGAGAAAAAACGACTTGAAATTGAAACCTTTTTAGGATTTTAGCAATACGGAAACTGACAGAATGAAAGAATAGTAACACAACCAAATTCTTTCTAGAAACCACATTATTGGGACCAGAAGTTTTCTTAGAAAGTTTGTTATGAATAGAATCAATTAAAGAGTGAGAAAATCTTCTATCAACAGCTACAACTTTCAGATAGTTGAGTTCAATCTTGAGAAGCTCAGGAGAAGAGCAAATATTAATCGCACGATGGACCAGAGCATTAAAAGCCGAATATTTTTGGTTGGGAGGATGAGACGACAGTCTGTGAGGAGGTAAAGAAACAGCGAAAGGTTTACGATAGACAGAAGTAGTGAAACCAGACTCACTCTTAGAAATAAAGGCATCAAGAAACGCGAGGCTACTATTAAGTTCTTTCTCACAAGAAAACTGGATATTAGGATCAATGGAGTTCATAATAGAAAGAGCATCATCAATACCTAACAAGTTACTGTCCGTTAGGACAAAACTATCATCCACGTAACGAATATAAAATTGAAATTGCAATTTCTGGAACAGTTTTTTCTCAAAATAATGCAAATAGAAATCACTTAAAATAGGACTAAGAGGACTTCCCATAGTCAGGCAATCTACCATAGCATAGAATTTACCATTAAATACAAAAGTGCTCTGTTGCAAGCACACACGAGTAAGGAAAACTAATTCCTCAATTTCCACAAAAGTAAAATGGAATTCAGAAAGCCTTTTCCTGAGGCAAGTCAAAGCGCCATCAACAGAAACATTAGTAAACAAAGAATTAACATCAAAAGAGGCCATAACTGAATTATTCGGAACGAAGTTATGAAGTTTCTTAACAAAATCGGTGGAATTTTTAACAGTGAAAACATTTTGTCTCCTAAGTGGAGAAAACACAGAAACTAAATACTTGGAAAGTTTATATGAAGCAGTGCCAATATTGGAAACAATTGGTCTGAAAGGAATACCTGCCTTGTGTACCTTTGGTAAAGCATAAAAACGCGCACAATTAGCAACAGAAGGAATCACAGACCGTTTAGCAATCAAAGGAATAGAATGAACAGACTTAACAGCAGAAGAAATAGCTTTTAACTCTTTGTCAGTAGGATCTTTATAAATTTCAGAATAGGGACCAGAAGCAATTGTTTTTATTGTTCTGTCTGCTTCATTTGGATGTTTTGCATCTAGAAGCTCCCTGTCACATTGAAAAAGGGATTCCAAGCAATCCCGAAACATATGTCTGCATTTTATTGCTCATTTGTGCTTTAAATTAACGTGTAATTATATTATTATTACCATTATAATGGTTCAACTCAGTATAAAATGTTGATTACAGCTAAATTGCATCATTTTTTCCATTTTTTGGTGAAAGGTTGAACTAGATTTTTTTTACAGTGTAGTTGCTTTTAAGTATCGTAATTGCACTGTAAAAAAATTCTAGTTCAACCTTTCACCCAAAAAATGGTGGAATTTAGTTGCAGCCAGCATTTGGTACTAAATTTGAACCATTATAATGGTTCCTAGTTCACATTCATGGTGAAAGTACACCATTATAATGGTTCAATCAGTACAAAATGTTGGTTGCAGCTAAATTTCACGATTTTTTCCATTTTTTTGGTGAAAGGTTGATTTAGAATTCTTAGTGTTGTTTCGTTTTTACATTTCCTAAAAATTTTGAAACCAAAACACTTTATCAGCTTAGACATAGGATGCATGGAACACTTCACTGCTCCACTGAACTATTTCACTCATTAGTAACACGAAAAACTGTGGTAACGTACAATACAATAATCTATACTTTACCAATGTCCCATAGAAGAATAATATTGTACGCACTAAAGCATTTAAAGAAATCGTATTATAAACATATCGATAAGTGCTGACGTCATTAGCTTATGCAAATGCTGCGCATGGCTCTATTACGAAATGATACCTAGCAACAGACATTAATTTAGTCTATCGTCAGTTTTCATTGTAACTACAGGACGTTTAATGTTTCAATAATCTTCTCCTTATTAAATTAACTTGTGTTACCATTAAATTTAGATATAATATTTGGTAACTCTTTGGTTAGAATTTCCTAAAACCTGTTTTCCTTAAATTCATTTTGCCGTTCATTAACTTATCTTTTATTTTGAGCGACAGCACGTTGGTTAGGCATTTCGTTTCCTTTTGCGTAGTTTAAATTAATTTTGTAGTTAAATATCTTGAGTGGCAACAGTTTTTATTTTTATTTTTTCTTTTAGAATTTAAGTAGAATCGATATTTAGTACTACTATTATATCTGTATGAGAAAATCTTGCAGTTTTTCGTTTTGTCGCCAAATTTTTTGATACCAAATTTACGAAACATTTGCAATATTTTTGGCTCCAGGCCAACACAAAGAGTACTAATGTCATTGTGTCTGCATGAGATGCAATCTTCCATGTGCATTCGATTATATTTAGGGCATAAGGTTGTCGTAAAAGTAGGAAAAAGGATTTAAGGTACTTATTCTTTTAATGCAAAAATTTTGTTATGAAAATATCGCCTTTTTTACTTATTTAGGAAATGTTCGGTAGGTTTCATAAATAGATAATTTTTACTGCAACGGAAAGGTCCCTGCAAAAAAAAGAGGAAAAAAAAGAAACCGCTGTAATATTACGGACGGTTTTGCGTGATCTTCTTTAAATGCACATATGTTTCATTAGATTGTATTTTTCTACTAATTTTGCTAAAGTTGTTTTTTTTTAATCAATTAAGGGTTTTTACGTTTATTCAAAATGACCTTTGGATATTTTTACTAACAATCTAAAAAAAAGGCCCAAAAACCACTCATCGGAGGAATTTATGTAAACTATGCGATAAAATTTAAGAACAGAAATTCTGAAATTGCCTTCAATGGGATTTATTGCCACCAAAGTATTGTGCTTCCGTAATTCCAGCAAAAAGTTCAAAAAATCAAACATCAACTTTGTTAGTATATACATTGCTAAAATCAAAATTCAAAGTTTGCAGTAAGGTTGTACTCACTACCGTTTATGGTAAGATAGTTTTGGGTAGAACACATGAGATTTATTGCCTAACAAAGATGTTAGCAGAAGAGTGAATAGGTAATTGCTGAAAGCCATGAAGATAGATGCGAAGAAAAGACGTAATTACGAAAATCAACGTGACTGACTTTAAGATCTAAGACCACTGTCATTTATCGAAGGCGAGGCATGATAGGATGCAATGGTCTTTTGGCTGTTTACATAATTGATTTTATCGACTGTTTACATAAATAGATACCAATGCCATTCATATCTTTATATATGAGCACATGATGGTAGACATGCTAGACTACAGGAACGTTTAAAAATAATTTAACTTTGTGCAAGTAAACAATAATAATAAAATTACACGTTAATGTCTTGCAGGCGCAAGAAAGTTATTCCTAAGTTTATCACCTTGAAGTGTAATTTACCGCGTTCTGTTAGGGTTGATAAGGTAATTTTTCGTTCTAAATTAGCGTTACTTAGAGCTTCTATCCAAGAAACTAGGAAAAAACTTTCGTTCATAGAACGTGAACTTTATGATTTACATCTTTCTGTATCTAATTCTAATTTTGATTTTGAGTCTATTGATAGAATGTCTTGGGCAAGAGCTCTTCGTTCATCCGACAGTCACAAAATCACTTTAAATAAGAAATTTACTAAGTTGTGTAACGATTCAAATGTTCTTGTTCCGGCTGATTTGCCTCTTGTTAATAGGAACACGGTTGTAAATCTTTCGAAATTTTCTTTGAATAGTAATGAAATCAATGCTCTGAAATGTAATAACAATTTTGCTTTGGCTAAAAAGCCTTCTTTTTCTGAACTTATTGCTCCGGTTGAAAAAGCTTTCAAATTTAGTGCCTTAACTTCCACTCAAAAAGAGTCGGTTCGGCATCTTATTGCTTCCAATGTTGATTTCAATTCAAAAGTTCCTAATACTGGTTTTACCCATTCTGTGAAACGATGTGTCAATAATTTAGTTTCCAATTCTGATTTGGTCATTACCAAAGCAGACAAGGGTGGTCAGATTGTTGTTCTTAATAAATCATCTTATGTTGAAAAAACTGATGACTTAATTGCTTCTGGTCCTTATTCTGAAATATATAAAGATCCTAGTGACAAAGAGTTAAAAGCTATTTCTTCTGCAGTTAAGTCTGTTCATTCTATTCCTTTGATTGCTAAACGGTCTGTGATTCCTTCTGTTGCTAATTGTGCACGTTTTTATGCTTTACCAAAGGTACACAAGGCAGGTATTCCTTTCAGACCAATTGTTTCCAATATTGGCACTGCTTCATATAAACTTTCCAAGTATTTAGTTTCTGTGTTTTCTCCACTTAGAAGTCAGAATGTTTTCACTGTTAAAAATTCCACCGATTTTGTTAAGAAACTTCATAACTTCGTTCCGAATAATTCAGTTATGGCCTCTTTTGATGTTAATTCTTTGTTTACTAATGTTCCTGTTGATGGCGCTTTGACTTGCCTCAGTAAAATGCTTTCTGAATTCCATTTTACTTCTGTGGAAATTGAGGAATTAGTTTTCCTTACTCGTGTGTGCTTGCATCAGAGCACTTTTGTATTTAATGGTAAATTCTATGCTATGGTAGATGGCCTGGCTATGGGAAGTCCTCTTAGTCCTATTTTAAGTGATTTCTATATGCATTATTTTGAGGAAAAACTGTTCCAGAAATTGCAATTTCAATTTTATGTTCGTTATGTGGATGATTGTTTTGTCCTAACGGACAGTAACTTGTTAGGTATTGATGATGCTCTTTCTATTATGAACTCCATTGATCCTAATATCCAGTTTTCTTGTGAGAAAGAACTTAATAGTAGCCTCGCGTTTCTTGATGTCTTTATTTCTAAGAGTGAGTCTGGTTTCACTACTTCTGTCTATCGTAAACCTTTTGCTGTTTCTTTACCTCCTCACAGACTGTCGTCTCATCCTCCCAACCAAAAATATTCGGTTTTAATGCTCTGGTCCATCGTGCTATTAATATTTGCTCTTCTCCTGAGCTTCTCAAGATTGAACTCAACTATCTGAAAGCTGTAGCTGTTGATAGAGGATTTTCTCACTCTTTAATTGATTCTATTCATAACAAACTTTCTAAGAAAACTTCTGGTCCCAATAATGTGGTTTCTAGAAAGAATTTGGTTGTGTTACCATTCTTTCATTCTGTCAGTTTCCGTATTGCTAAAATCCTAAAAAGGTTTCAATTTCAAGTCGTTTTTGCTCCTAGTAACAAACTTTCCTTCTCTTCTCTTAAGGATCCTGTCGATCAATTTAACACTTGGGGTATTTACCAAATTAGTTGCCGTTGCGGCCTTTCTTACATTGGGCAGACAAAACGTGCTCTGAAAATTCGCTTAAATGAGCATAAAGGTTATGTACGAAAGCAAGAGTTAAATAAGTCTAGCATTGCTCAACATTGTTGGAATTCCAACCACTCTTTTGATTTCAATTCTGGTAAAATTATTCAAAAATGTTCTTCCCCTTTAGAGCTTCACTTTTGGGAAGCTTATCATATTAACAGGAATAGTTCTAATTTGGTTAATGATTCTTCCTCAACTCCTTATTTTTCACAGGTCTGGCATAAATTTCTTTAATTTGTTGTTCTTTCTAGGTTTTCTTGTTGTTTTCCTTTTTTGTGTCTATTTTTCTCCTTCCTCCCCTCCCTCCCCTCCCCCTCCTTTTCATGTGTACTTTGTTTTGCATTTTGTTTTGGTTTCTGTACTTATTTTTATTTCAATTTTATTCTTTGTATTTTATTTTATTATTTTTGCAATTTTTATGCATGCTGTCGTCTTTTTTGCTTTATTTTTATTGATATTCCTTTTTACTTCCTGTACTTTCAACTGGATTCGTTTGTTGCTCTCTTATTGGTGTCTTCCTGCTACTTCTACTTCCACTTCACGCTGCCTTTATTCTCATTGGTTTACAGATAATTCTTAGGCTATATAAGCTTTGTTTTTGTTGTTCTGTCTGCTTCATTTGGATGTTTTGCATCTAGAAGCTCCTTGTCGCATTGAAAAAGGGATTCCAAGCAATCCCGAAACATATGTCTGCATTTTACTGCTCATTTGTGCTTTAAATTAACGTGTAATTTTATTATTACAGGAACGTTGTAATTGGCGAGCAAGCGCAACAAGCTTGGATCGCGAAGAAATCCGAATGGAAACCCTTGGTATAGAATTTCCGCCCAGGGGATAGTGAGCAGGGGGCAGGCCGACTAGTATTATATTATGGCGCATAATATAAACTATAAAACATTGACATTCATGCTTTAATTTTGGCTGTTATCCAAAGTTAAAATTTTGTAAAAGTAATCCCTACAAAACGTAAATGTGAAAAAGGGGCCTAGTTCGATAGAACAAACAGCCTTCGGAGTAATCGGTGTCAGCGATAAAAGAATTGATATCAAACGGGTGACAAGTTGCATAGCAGATCCTTTAATCGTAGCTGTAAGAGTACCGTGTTATCTAATTTTTTAAAAATATTTCTTTTTATCGGATTCCTAACTTCACAAGTGTTAATTAAGGTAAATTACATTCAAAAAAGTTAACTCTTCCAATTAGAAATTTTCAATAGTTATTAAAATCATGTGGCAAGCGATTATAGTTAATTTTTAATTGTCTTCTTATAGTCTTCTTGAACGTTTTTTATCTTAATTAAAATTTGCCAAGTTAGGAATCCGATAAAAACTGTTTTTAAATAAATTAGAGAACATAGTGCACTTTTACAGCTATGATTAAAGGATCTGCTATGGAACTTGGCACCCGTTCGATATCAATTCTTTTATCGCTGACACCGATTACTTCGAAGAACGTTTGTTCTATCGAACTTGGCCCTTTTTTCACATTTATATTTGGTTGGGATATCATTAATTTTTGAAAAGCTAAAATTTGTGTTTTTATATTGATGATAAGTTATACTAAGTTAAATCAAGCTAAATTGACGCTATTAATTATTTAAGAGTTCTTTCGTTTGCTTACGTTTCTCCGTAATAAGTCCGTAAGTCTATCTTTATTTAATTGATATTTTATTTAATACGTTGAAAAGTTCAGTATGACTACGACACTAGATTCTTTGTACTCAGCTTGAGTGTAGCCTTAAGGCGAAAAATTAAAACGGAAGTGAATTTCAATGCATCAGTTCTTTAACTACAAGCGCGAGAGAGTATTGTTTATGTTCACGGCAGAAAAATATGACTGCCGTTTAAAGTCGTTAGGTATGATGCTACTTGTGAGTATGCTAGTAACTTCGAAGATAATGTTTTTTTTTTTTTTTTTGAAATTTCGGATTATTTCCTTTATATATGCCAAATTGTCTACTTTGATACCAAGTTTCAAGTTTCTAAGTTGCTTAGTAGTAGGTTAGGTTTTTGATGAGTGGGTGAGTGAATGATAAAAATGACACTTTTAAGACCTTAATAATTCCATAACCATAAGTGGTACATCAATGAAATTTGATACTCTGTGGGTTAAGGGCATCTATATTAGACGTGCAAAATTTCAAGTGTGCAGGTCTAATAGTTTTTGGGTAATGATGGGGGTCAAAAGTAGCTCGAAATGGTTCGGGTAAATATACACATTGGCCGGTATCGCCGTTTTTGAACTTGGCGAACGCACTGCCGTGTGTCTAGATACCTTGTCTATATATAAAAGAAAGGGGGCCACTGTGGGACAATTGAAGTTTTTCTATGAGTTAAATACAGGAATGGGAGTTAGATAAAATCGCTAAGAGACGGTCTCCTCCACAGCAAAATTTTGTATCAGCACCTGTCATAAATATCGCAAAAAATGTGGATCATGAACATTTTTAAATAGAAGAAATATCGCAGTGGCTAATAAATCAACATTAAGATTTCAGAAAGAAAAAAAAAACATCAACGAATTTTTAAGCAGCAGATCATTTAGTGTATCAAAAGGGTAATGTAACGTTAGAATGTATATCGTGATTCTTATTTTCCATGAATCAAGGAAAACCTCGCAACAGTTACATGATATTTGTATATTTTTCTAAAATATATGAGCCAATTCGTTATGAGAATATTTTTTCATTCAAATGTAAACTACAGATGAATCCTGCATTTTAATGTCCTACGTTGCGTTATTTATTATTAATGCAGTATCATTACACAACAACATAGATGTTAAAAATATAATTTCCAAACGTTTTTTCCTCGTACGAAAAAGCAAACAATAAACAGAACTGTTTACGATGTTTGTATTTATTTGTTCATAGTAAAGTTATGCAACCACGAGCCATTCATATGCTCTAGCAGAGCCCCCTATACTAAATGTCCTCCAATATGAGGAAAAAAACAGCCGTGAAAAGTTCTCCGCTAGGTGGCGAAAAAGGCTCGCTCATGAAATTCAATTTATAAAGGTGTTGTTTATTTAGTTCCTTATTCTATCAACTTTCAAGTTTTTGAACTGAATTATATTTTATTCAAAATTATGGTGAATTGCGTTTTAAGCACTGCACTTCAGCTTTCTGAACTGAAAAAAATCAGTTTCCATCAATTCCCTTCCGACGAAGGATTACAAGCAAAGTGGATAACAGCTTTGTCTGGAAAAGGTAATTATTTTTCTTTACTCCAATGTGTTTTATGAAACTGTAAATGTTTATTATTTTGAAATCGCTGCCGTTTTATTCTTTTAACACGCTTTATTTTCGAGATCACAGTTCCTGATCCTGTTTCGTTTTCGTGTATTGCAAACGTTTCTTGATTGTTTTAGCCAAAATTAAAAAACATGATGGTAGCACAGATTCAAATAAACATTTTAAAAATATACCACTCTTTAACCTCTAATTGATTGGCAAATTTAATGGACAGTGCTACTATTTATTATTTTAGAGTGGATATAACATAAATGGTTTTATTCAAGAATAAAAATATGTTAAGCATCTCAATTTTTGAGTAATTAGGGTAAAAGTTTGCAATCGGGTACCCCTAGATTTTTTGGCGATATTTTTGGCGCCAAGATGTGACTAGTAAAATGTTCGCTGTCTCACCAGAAGTAAAATATTATCAGCAAAATGTAACCCCAAACTAGTTTTTACCCGATTCTACACCGAAAAAGGTAATTAGTTTAATTTAATTTCAATTTAGAATGATATTTAGTACACATTTTTAAATGTGCCTAATTAGTATTGTGCTGTCTTCAAAAAATTCATTCAATGACAATTCAAAATTTGCCTTCTGGAACATTTTGTTTGCTGATATGTTTAAAATTAAATAGTTTATGTAGTAGTTCAGTTCATTAATCTTTGCCACTTGAATCTACTTATAAAAGTATTATTATGTGCAAAACACTAGCTCCCTCTATGTAAAAAACTTCGACCAAAATGTGTATGGATTTAAAGCACTATTGGAGGGCATCTAGTATAGTGTTACGATTTTTGAGGTACCTATGTTGTTTCTCGCCAAGCTTGGCGCCATCTCGGATCGCGTGATAGATAATTCTAGTCTTTGATGGAAATTTCTGGAATGGTCTGTCACGTGATCTGCGGTGGTATATAAATATCTCCGGCGACAAGTTTAGGAAGGAGTTCAGTTCAGTGAGTTCAGTTACGTGGTAGACTTTGCCCGAGTGCCTGATAAAAGTCTGAGCCGTTGTGCTGGAAGCTTCGTGCTTGGTTCTTTTCGTATTTGGTTAGGAAATACGGTATTACCGTTGGTCTTACGGTAATGTGTGAACTCCAAGAAATATGTTTATGTGAAAGTTGCATATAGTGTGAATAGTGTAAATAGTTTGTAAAATAAATTGCTCTGTGTGTTTTCTAAAAGGAATTGTAGTCATTGAAATTTAAAGTAAGACGCAGAACCCGTAACAATAGAGAGCTCTGGCTCTAGGCTATGAGTCACTGAAAAATCACTGACTTCTAACTATTTGATGTAGAATTAATAACACAATCGGGGCAATCCCTAATTAAGTTCTTGGAATTTACGCTACAAAGCAATAGATTAAGTTGTGAAAGAATCCTCAAGACTCCTTCTTGCAAGTAAGGAGAATCTAACGCCGTGATCCCGTGATCTGCATCGAAAAAATTTTAATTTTCCGTTTCGCAAACTGATTAGGCAAAGGTAAATTTCGAATAATTACATCATTCAATTTCGTTTGAGCCCGTGGCAACGCAACGGGTGATCTTCGAAGTCCTTGATTAGACAGATTATGCAAATGATTGAAGCTGAATAAAAATTGTGCACTAAAAGACTTCGAGGGAGTTTCCAATTTGGGAGAGATTGCTTTTATGCAAACTGAAGAACTTCTTTGTGAATAAGGAGTCCAAATTTATTTTCAATGTAAAGACAAATGAATAGATTTTATTCACTGTTCATGGTTCAATAGAACTTTCTTTATGGTAATTCACGGGACGAAGATCAATCTTGTATCACATAATTCAGTGGGGAAAAACATACTGATTATATTATCATGAATAAGTGAATCGTAATTTCAATGAAAAATGCAAACAAGGGTCATTTGAATAAAAATTATATTTCTTTTTAATATTTTTCGTTGCTTTAAATTCTTTTTCTCAAATAAGACATTTTGATGAATAATTTTTATTAAAATTGAAGTATAAATTAGATTTTGTTAAAATGAAAAATATATAGGCTTTATTAGATCTGCGAGTTCCGAGTTGTTACTCCAGTAAAAAACCAATCACATTTTTACGTTTAATGATAGCTTACAGTCTCTGAATGTTCAGGAAGACGATAAGAAGGCAATTCGAAATCAACTGTTATAGCTTGCCACATGCTTTTACAAACTATTAAAAATTCCTAATTGAAGGAGTTAAATTTTTTTAACGTAATTTATCTTAATTAAAACTTGTCAAGTTAGAAATCTCATCTCAAAGAAGGTAACAAATTGTTTTTAAATAAATTAGAGAACATTGTACCTTCTTACAGCTATGATTAAAGGGTCTGCTATGGTACTTTGCACCCGTTAGAAAGCAATTATTTTGTAGGTGACACCAACTACTGTGAAGGTCATTCATTTTATTGAACTTTGCCCCATTTTCAAATTTTTGTTGCTGGTTTATTTATTTATTTTTTGGATCTTACTTACTCCGAGTTATTTTTATACGCCAGTATCTTATTTTTTCCGAGGTATTTTTCGGCTATATTTTATGGGGTATTTAACAGTGTAACGGGTTTGGAGAGCGAAACGAGCAGTGGCCGACCCCCTAGTGTTTTGGAACCATACTTAATATTATAATATTCTGATTAATGTCACACGAATGATACATTATAAATAGCAAATATAATAATAAAAATAATAATTTTAAACATAATTTATATGATTTAACGTTGCAAAATTTTATTTCATTATTTACGACTAGAGTAGGTCAGACTCGCATCTCATTGGCATCAGCTTTTTGTTTCGACTTTCACCAGAATCAATCTGTGATTGTCGCGATACACCGGTGGATGTCCCAATATATAAGAATACAAACAACGTATATATATATAGTGTAAAAATGTTTTAAAGCGCTATAAGTTTTCTCTATACCTCTTGCGCTGTTATACAAACTAAAACCAGATTATCCTTAGACCAAAAAACAAAAAAAGTCATTCTTAGAATGATATTTATAATTTCCTCTTTTTGAAGTTGTTTAAAAATGTCACTATATTAAACAGACTGAATGAATTATTTTTGTTTCACAAAGCAGAAGAATAAATTATTTTTATTTTTAAAAATCATGCATTGAAATATTTTATTTAAATTGCTAAACCATACATTGAAATACCTTATTATTATTAATAAATCATTACTGCTTTATTTTAATCAATTATATTAAATCACGAGTTTCATACCTTTTATTATTTATCAAGAAAATCTCAAGGGAGCCTTGCTTACATGTAAATGACTGATTTTTCTTCTCATAACATTTTCGTCGGAAACTCAATCGTCAAACAATGGAACAGAACCCAAGTTGATTGCCCACTATGAATTTTAAACTAAAAAATAACAATCAATAAAAAAACAGGATTTTCCCAGTAAAATACGGATGAATCAAAGGGGGGAAAAGACGGAAATAAAACGTGGTGTGCGAATTAATTTCATTTTTGATTTTTTCATTCTTTTCGTCATGCCCGTATGTATAAGCATAGCGACTCTTGCTCTATTCGAATCATTTAGAGATTTATCAGCTGCTAATAATTATCAGCTTATTGTTTTTATTTTTTTGAAAAAAGCGTTTTAAATATGTTCTAACGACAGAGTTATTTTATACTATGAAACACAAAGAAAAAGTTCACAAATATCTGAAGACTATAACTTATTAAACAAGCATGATAAATTAAATAATGTAATTTGATTTTATCATTAAATATGCCATGTCTTTCAATATGAATTGATAGCGTTATGCAATTGCTACTCAAAGTATTTTACACTTAAAGCAAGGATGCATATCAAAAACAGTAAAGATAATTATTTTTAAAGCTTAAACCGCTTTGGTAAATCAAACCAACTTTAAATATTCTGTATTTAAATTTAGTTCTGACAATCCCGAATGGCATTATTACCTTATAAACATGTTTTTAAATTAAATAGTAAGAATGAGACAGAACTATTGTTAACTAAAATGAGACAGACTATGATAAAGTTTTTCATGTAAAATTTTATCAAGTACTTATTCAAAATTACCTCATACCTTTTGAAATGAGCATCCTACATTTTTAAAATGAACTGTTTTACGTTTGACTAAAAGGTTACAAGAAGCATTAAATGAAAGTGTCATATTAGTAATGAATACAATGATTTGCGGTAAAGCAAGAAGCATTATTAACGCGTGAAAGGCCGCATCGAAAATTGATACGTATATGCGAATTACATTTATTTCGTTTGACAGTCAATATATTTAGCAGCAAGTGAAAGAATTTGTAATCTTCTTTTTCTACGTAATTTATTAAAATTGTATGCGACAAAGGCTTTTTACGGACGTCGTATCAAATATAATTTCATTTAATATCATGGTACCAATATTATCGTTTAAATTATAATAGTAAACCTGACACTACATAAATGCGCTGAAAAACATAGCTCTTATTTCATTAAAGTAAAACACTAACTTGCCTTTTTTTTTTTTTTTGAATTTTTTTCTATTTTTGTATTTTGTCCCTGAGTCTAGCAATTTTACATATTTAAGCAATGATCCAACAGCAAATGGGAAGACTGATTGCTGAATTATAATTTTAGAAAGGCCCAAAAACTGCACTGCTTTAAGCGGAGGGAACTTTCAGCTTGACTCTTCTACTCCTCGGATAATTTTAAGAACATTTTGCACATACGTTCTTAACCGTTCTCCAGCCGTGCGAGCCATTCAGATGGGTGTTCAAGAGTGTGCGTGTAAATGAGATTTTGGAGCATGCTCAAAAGTGCGGTTAAGAATGACACTCAGATTCGCGTTCATGATAGCGCACGAAGAAATGTTGAATGTCTATACACGTTCTTAACCGCGCATCATATTGAGACTTTGGGCGATTCCGCAGGCTGTCGTTTCTGCCTTTTGTTCAGATCCTAACTTAAATCTCAGAACGATGTGTGTAATATTATGTGTTTATCAATGAAATTCATTTCTGAATGATTTTTCTTTAGTATATTACATTTTTAGAATGTTTACTTGGGCGTGGAACGTTGTTGTCTCTGAAATTCCATGCGTCACTTTGTGGGGGGGGGGAGGGAGCTACAATCAATGACCTTAATCTGAACTCGTTCTTGCGCGCGGTTAAGAATGTGGTGCATTATTGTGACTCATTCTTGAACGCCACTGTTTTTCTGGCGTTCTTGAGCGCGGTTGGGTGCGGCGCTCAGTCGGGCTTTAGCTGTAGTTTTGATTGTGGTTACGTGACTTAAGAAGGGCCCTTTACAGATACGTACTTAACCGCGCGACTGAATGTGGCGCATCCAACCGCACTCAAGAACACGAGTATAAACGTGTCGTTCGAGAATGTGTCACATTAATGCACCACATTCTTAACCGCTCGCAAGAACGCGTTCAGATGCGGGTCGTTCATTGGAGTCCCCTACAGAGTGGCGTATGGAATTTCAGAGAAAACAACGCTCCACGTGACAAGCAAATCTAAACCCATTAAAATGCAAAACATTAAAAAAAACCATTAAAGAATGAATTACAAGAACATACACATCCTTTTGATACTTAAGACAGAAAACCCGAACAAAAGCTTTTTTTGCAGACCTGCAGAATCGTTCAACCATCCCACTTTGATGTGCGGTTCAGAACGGGTATGTGAAATGCAGCATACACGATCATGCACACGCATTTGAGTGTTTTTCTTAACCGCACTCTTGAGCGCGCTATAAAATTACATTTACACGCACACTCTTGAACGCGCATCTGATTGGCTCGAAGTCTGAAGCGCGGTTAATAATATACGTGTAAAGGATCCTTTATTTAATACCTGAGTAGAGAATCGAATGCAAATTTTGACACACGACAGGTAAAAAGCGGTATTGAAGCTAACCTAACACTGACGAGAGTAAGCTGTTTGTCAGGATTATTATTCACTTGGCTCTATAAATGTTGCTGGAATAATAGTGTTTTTAAACTGGGAACTAGCAATAGATTTCAAAATGCAATAGATGAAACGTAGTTTTTGAAGTATTAAGCACTTAGATTTCTGCGGAAAATAAAACTTGAGATAGCAACTTCCAGAAGACGAAATTGCATAATATACATGTTTTTCAAAGTAGCAAGAAATCCTTTCCAACGCGAAAAAGTTAATGAGATTCGGGACAAAAGGAGAAAAACAGTAAACTCATTAACTCTGTAAACTTATATTTTGAACAGACTTGACTATTTTAAGGAGTAGTGGTAGTTGTTCTGTAAACCTTAGCTCTACGTCAGCATTTTTTAACAAAAAGTTCCCGCTAGAAAGGTAGTACGAGCCAACTCAAGCCAGCACCAAATTTAAAATCTAGTTATCTCTATATGTTTCTCCCTTCAGCATTAGTTCTTCATTATTTCAAATACACCATTTTCATGTTTTAATAAATATTCATTAACTCATTCATTCCTTCAGTCTTTCATTCTTTCACTTATTTGCTTATTCTTGCATTCTTTCAGAACTGTGCTTGAAAATCCAGATCAAAAAGTTTCATGGGCAAATAGGCTCGTTTAGCTCTAAATGAACTTCATATCTCTACATGTTCTACGTAATTAGCTCCTTCCAATTAAATGTGTTAAAAGCAATTCCGTATGTTAGATCCTGCTAACCGAGTTATTGCTATATATATACATTAAATGTAACTAGCTATAAAATGTAACAAGACCCCGCTTATAGTTTGTAATTATCGGTCCTTGTCAGGACAGTGTTCTGTATAGCTGTGAGTGAATATCGGAATTACAGGGCAATCACACTGATTTTTCACGCGTGCTTCTGTAAGTAAGGAAACGCGTTTCGCATCACAAAACATAACACCAAAACTTCTGACGTAAAAGAGAAGAAATCACACCAAGCAGCTATCAACACAGGCAGACATGCTTATTGAGTGACAGAGAGAAGAACATTGCATAGGGTTTATGAGATTTAAAGAAACTTCAAAAGCGACTGCTTAGTGCCACACTACGCTCACAAAATCAATGAGGAACAAAACAATGCCCACACTCGCAGAAACGCGTGCTCAAATCTCACGAAACTATCGTCGTATTTGACGAAATGGCTTTGTGAAAAATGCTCCGAGTATACCTTTCGTCAAATTGGCGAACTTTGTGTACTAACTTTTTAAGTCACGTGATCGCGCGACGAAAGAATCGTTGTAAATGACGAAATTTTCTTGACGATTGAAGAATCGTCGAAAATGAGGATTCCATTTTTGAGAGTGTACGTAACTGTACAAGTAAGTCATTTATGGATTTTCGTGTTGTCTTTAAACAATTATTTTTTTTTTTGGATTGAAGATTAGTCGGCAAAGAAATCCAGCATAGTGGTTATGATTCATTTTTTATGTTTTTAATTTTAATTTTATTTTATTAAAACTACTTTAATCCTCCACTTAATGATCTTTAACTTTCAAAGTATCTTGTTACGTATTCCCTCAAATATGTTTCTTTTCTAGTTGAAATTAAGAATCAAACTATCGTTTTATGTAAAAACTCAGGGAAAAAAAAGCTACTATCGTTGCATGTACTTAACGCTAAATATTAAAAAATATATAAATTCTCAAACTGAGGTTTGTTTTTATTGTTCATTTTATTCATTTCTTCCTTTACTTTTTTGTAGTAAAAAATATTTTGTAAATAAATAAGAATGTTCCACCTGACTAATTGACTAGACAATGACTTAGCAAAGTGAATTAAAGAGAAAACAGCTAAGAATTTTTTTAAAAATCACTGGTGTGAAATAATTGTAAAAAGTTATTTCATAAAATACTCTTAATACTAAAACAACCATACAATTTCTTTCATTTACAATTTTTTCTAAAGTAATGAAACAATTATTTTACGAAAAAAGTCATCATTGTGAAATTTCCATTCTTTTCATTAGGGTTTAAAAGTTTAAATTCAAACAATTAAACCTGATGTGAAAATAGCTGAAAATCCAAAATAAATACTTTAAGAAAAACAAAAAAATATAATTGCACTGTAATAGCAACATTTCAGAATGTTCATTCCGTAAAAAGTCCATTTGCTTATTTTAAATGAAACATTTTAGATTTGTTTTTGAATATTTTATGCTCACGCTGTCGATTTGAGAAAAGGAAAATGCATTTGTCACAGAGTAAAGCATACTGAATAAGATATAGAGAAAGCTTGAACCGCGAAAGTACTTTGCTCTTGAAAGAATGACGTTGATTAACTCTTGCATAAATGTGTTGGTATTTTTAAATGTAATTTAAATGCGTAATTTGGAAGTAAATTATGGGTGTGTAAGTCTTTTGAGATAAATAATACTTGCATCAGAGTTGGATGTTTCAAAAAGCTTAGCGAAATCTGTCGTGATTTGTTAAGTGTTGCCACTTATTTTGATATTCAAATATGCAAATATCATTCTTGAGATAAATTGAAAAATGCAATTTCGGAAATGTTTTCAGTGGAATTACGTATCATTACAATCACAGAAAATTAATTCAAAAAAAGAAAAGAAATGAAATCATGAAGAAGAAAACGATAAATAAAATACAAATCGTAACAAATATACGTTGCCATCCCCTCAAGTTCAAAATATATTTTGTAATAATTTACTCTAATCTTAATCCCTCTCTCTTCATTTCTGTTTTTTTATTTATCTCTCAATTTATCGTTTATCTATTATATATATATATATATACATAGATAGATATCGCTTAGAAGCGGGTTCGATAAAGTACATTTTATGAAAACATTTTGTAATTTTTATTGGAATAAGTAATATTTTTCTAAGATATCTATCCTATATCTAAATAAGCTTTACCATGGTGTGTGATATGCGTCGACACATTTAAAAAATATTTCTGCCCTTTGCTCTTCTTTAATTTCATTGAATAACTTCTGCGAAATATAATCAAAAAATCTGTCAAGAACTTCAATAATTTAAAAAATTTAATCATATTCGGAACTTGTGAATAGGTTATTACACCATATAGCTCTATTCTATTATAGAGCTCTATTCTAACTAAGGCTTAACTTGATCCTATAATACATGTCCACTATTTAACCAAGAATATATTGCGTGCTTGAAAGAAATTTAACTTGTGCCTTGCGTGAAGTGGGAACTTAACTTCTCTGCCAGTCCTGTTGCAAAACAGCATTGTATTCACGATCTGTAAAGCATGAATACATTTTACCTAGTTTCCTGTTGTCTGAGGCACCCGTCAAAATTATATTATCGATTAACACCGATTTAGTAGCTCTTTTGCACACGAATTCCATTAAATATATGCTACTTTTTTTTTTTTCAATATAACAGAAATTTATATACTAAAATTGGAATTCTACTACTTTATACGCAAAATGAACCAATTAAGTACAAAAATACTCAAAGAGAGAGAGAGAGAGAGAAACACTATCAATTTAACACAGGGTAGAGAAACACCAAATGCATGAGGCTTACAGCTCACGTAGCAGAAAAACTAAGTTGAGAGTCAAAATTATACAAGAAGTAGTGTACCATAACAATTTATAGTTTACCAAATCTGCGATAAACCATAAAACTATTCAAAAGTCACCTCTTTTCAGAAAAACTTGATTTTTAGCAAAGATAATATCTATTATAATGTCAATTATAAGAGATAACATCTGTTATAATGTCATAATAGACTTAAACATCTCTGATAATGTCAATTAAAATTCTGAAATCTTAATAAAACAATTCCTTTTATAGCGACAAGACTATCTCATTAAAATACTACTCGCAAAAAAAAAAAAAAAAAAATATTTAAAATATCTTTCCAAATGTGACAAAATCTACTTTGCGTGTTAAATTTTCTTAAGCAAAATTATATTTTTTCTCTACATTATTTTAACCCCTGGAAACTTTGCAAAATGATGCTATCTAGTCCCTTTAATTAATGCAATAAGTGTCAAGTTTTATGATTTAAAAGAATTTAAATTTTTGTTGGGGTTCGTTGTTACAAATGTACTCTATAACTTATCTTGCCGTGTTTCATTCAAGTAAGTGTCTAATGGTTGCGATGTCTGAGTTTTACGATTTAATTTCAAAGTTCAAAATTTTACGTTTCGATTGACATATTTACTTGTTTTTTTTTTTTTCTCATAAATACTCTTAAAAGCGGAAAACCTGAAACATAATATAATTTTCAATATTGCCACCGTCTTGGAAAGAAAACTAAAAATGAAAGTTCAAAATTTAAATCTATAAATCGAAGAAAGCTTTTTTTTGCCATAAAAATGCACTATTTTGAGTGTATGTTCACAAAATAAGTAGAAAATTTGAGACTCACAAAATCATGTGCTTAGTACCTCATTCATTTTTGGAAAATCAAATGAGAAATTTTGTTTTTCGCTCAGAACCATATTTTTTATTTCATCAGATCAAGCTTGAGTTCATATTTAGGGATAACTATTTTCTTTACTTTTTTCCTAATTTTTGGTTCATAGTACATGATATAAATCGTTTTTATTCAGAGGGAGTTGTCCACTTAGATTTCTTATTACTTGTTCTAACTCTACTCCGGTTCCTCACCGAATAGTTTAAATAGGAATCCATTCTATCGTCCTTATTTATTTAATGTGATAATTTTATTTATGTTAGAGGTTACAAATTAAAAGGTTTTTTTTTTTATAAACAATTTTTTTTGTTGCTGAAAAATCATCTTGCGTTATGTATCGTTGTTCACTCAAAGCAATTTAATGAGGAAAAACTTTTTTTTTCTCTAACATTTAAATGAAATTTTAGTTTTAAAAAAAAGAAGTGGTGGAGCGCGGAAAATTTTTGTGCTCCGGATCCGCTCCAGCTCCAAGTAAAAACTCGTTGCTTCACGCTCCGCCTAGACCTCTGTTTTTTATGACTTCAGAGAATCTTCGTGGCGTTCTCGAAGCAAAAAGAACAAAGCTTTTTTGAACTGACTGCATAGTATAAATTTGCAAAAAGGCAAACTGCTAAACGATAAAGTTGAATCGGAGAACCAATCGATGTTTCAAAACGAAAATGTTTAATAAAAAATTACGATAACTCTTTACACTTAAAAATAATTCTCGTTGGTTATGAGGGTTTCAGCGACATCATGACACAACAAGTGCTTCATTTCTTTGTTTTTCAAAGCAACGATAGTAACGGAGGTATTGTTTTTCCGAGCCGTGTGTTGCAGTTGGGACGTAATTCTGGAGTTTCTACCTTTTCCAGTTCATTCTTATAGCAATAAGAGCTCATACAATGAATACTTTATATTCGTTTGACGTAAGAAATTCAAATTTTTTTAGCAGTTCACTTTAAAGGGAAAGCTGCCTACTTGACGTACTTTTAATTACATGTGCGCTGCTAAGAACTATAATACCGTAACACCTGTAAAGTGACCACATTTGTAAGTTGACCACCTGCCTAATTTAACCATTTTTGTCAGGAACGGAGTTAGCCCTTCACCCTCTACCTCACACTCTATAAGTTGACCATGGGTCTAAGTCGACCACTAAAGTGCTGCATTGCAAGTGGTCAATTTACACAGGTTTCACTGTATTTGTAAGCACTGCAGGAGAAACAAACTACTGAGAACCAAAAAGTTGAAAATGTAGTAATTTTTTTACGAAGAAAACATTTGATATAACACAAAATTAAAAAAAAAAAAAAACGATAAAAATATTTCTTTTAATTTTGATTAGATAAAAATTAAATCATCGTTTTTTTTGACTAAATTATATTTTAAAACTAAATTTTGAAATAAATCCCACTAGCGTATTAAATTGTTTACTATACCTTAGTCCATTCTCTTTCCGCGCATATTAACATTTACTTCCATTATCATTCAAAATAAAATATAATAGCGTGTATAAGCAACTGAAGTAAATTAAATGTGAAATGTTCCTTATTAAATCTGGAATACTGTATTTAAAACAGCGGCATGTGTTTTCTTTATCCTTTATTTACACACTAATTTTCTCCAACCGCATTACGATTCCAAACATCTTCGCACTTCTTTAGAAATTCCTTGAATCATTTCTTCACGAATTGTAAACAGAGCTAATGAGATTAGTTTACATAGAAAATGGAACTCGCGAAAATTTTTCAAAAGTTTACATTTTAATTACGCATTTTTTGAAAAATACCGAAGCAGAACTCCCGCTAGGGTTAAAAACATTCAACAACATATCGGGATAGGTTTTTTTATATATATTTCAATTTAACGGTGAATGTGTGTTTTAAACTAGCCTGGTAAAAAATGTTGCCGTTTTTAATTAATTTTATACTTCGTCTAGAAAATTTGCAATTGAAAAGAGTGAATTTGACATTCAATAAGTTTACTTATTTCGCATAACGTTTTGTTTTTAATGATTTCTTCAGGCACTATGTATGAAAAGCTGTCCTCAAAGAAAATCACCACAGCGTAATATTTCAGACACTATAATGAACTATAATGACTCGTTTGTAATGTTAACATTGTTAATTTTAATAAAAGCTCGCATTAGGTGTTTGAATAGCGGTTAAGTTACATTTAACAACGGATCTTGGTAGAATTGAGCTATTGTTTTTAATGAAATTTTAATAGGGGGCCATTCATAAATGATGTCACGCTTCGGGGAGGAAGGGGGTTCAAGAAAGTGACAGTTTGTGACACGGGGAGGGAAGGTTGTAACAAGAAGTGCGACATCGCATATTTTGATTTCTACAAAAAAACATTTAAAATCAGCAAATTAAAGGTATTTTGTGCTAATGTAATATAACGTGACATCTGACAAAGAGGGGGAGGGGGTCAAATATGTTGAAAAAGTGTGACATCATTTATGAACGGTCCCTAGATTACTATGCATCGCTGTTGAAGAAGATATCTTTGATTTTGGAAATAAATTACACAAAAAATATGCAATTATTTGGTAAAAACCGAAGTGAAGATGTCGGGTTTTGTTTTTGGGTAGAGTAGAACTTAGTCACAGCGCGCAGGCGCCGACATCTCTTCGTGATATCTTGCCATTTTACTCACCATCAATTCACGTCAATTATATGAGTGCTCAGCTGGTGGGTCTTAATTTCTAACGAAAGAATTGAGAAGCATTATTGTTCTTTAGAAATTATTTTCAAACAATGCATCTAAGTTGCATGAATTCCCTCCAATATGCAAATATTCACATAAAATTGAAAAAGTGCAGGAGCTGAGCTTTTGTGAGCTTCTATGGAAACTAAGATCTGCAGGATTTTTAATTGAAACAAACAATTTTCATCTTTCATTAGAACTGTTGTTTAAATTCGTAACTGGAGCACTTCTTCTGTTTCGAGTTTTTAATTTGAAATAATGATTTGATAAATCCAATTATTATTTTATTTATTTATTTATTTTGAAATAGAAAAAATCATTTTTCTCAGGATATTTAGGATATAATGACTGGTATACACTTCCATGGGTTATGCTGTATTTAAACGTAAATAAATAAATAAAATGGTCGTCTTTACTGATAAATATGCTTTTGGTTTATTTTTTAAATTTAACTTGCGTATCGTCTGCGTTCTAATAAAATTCACTAAATCCGTTAACGAGTAATTCAATCAATCAGAATTTTTACTTAATTATTTCATGTTGTAAATCAAGTACTTAATTTAAAAATTGTATAAGTAAACCTACTACAGATGTATTTTGTATATTTACTATTTTCATAGCGATGAGAATTCAATTGACAGCATTTTTAAACTGGAACTCTGAACTTGGTAATTTTCCCGAGCACATTAAATTAATCAACAGCATTTCTCAAGAACTTTTTACAAATCATTGTTTATAGATAAACGTTCTTTTAAAACCATTAAACTTATAAATGTAAAATATTATTCACTCAGAAAAGTCTGTTTGCTCGTTATTTACTATAAAATTAGATTTAAATTACTTTTAAGCATAAAGTAATCAATTTCGCCTTCCATAAAACGAAGCTCTTTTAAAGTTTTATCTCTTTTTTTGCATTTAAAGTTCTACAAACAAGAAATGCATTTACTATTGCTCATTTCAGCATTGCAAGTATAAAATATTCACAATAAAGTCCTATATTTTCCACTAAGACCATAAAAGTTTTTACAGTTCCATTAGTTATCCCCTAACTGCGACTTTGCACTTAAAGATATTCTTTAAACAGCAATTAATTCACGTTTGGCTTTATTTTTATAGTATATGTACTTAATTAAATTAAACTAGTATTAGATAAAATCAAGAACATTGTATTTGGAAGAACATTTCTGTAGTTATAATTAATCTTTCAGAAGTTCTGCTCAAGTTTTCTCAAACTTCAGTAAACAATTTTAAACATTTATTTTAATGAAAAAGAAATTAGCACTGTATCCAACTCACTTAAATTTAAGATTAAAACGCGTAATTACATTTTCTTTGTTTTATTTAGTTTAAGGAAATTTTTAGCAATGTTATTGAATTCCTATATTTATAAGAATGAGAAGATCATTTGACTTGAATGTCCATCGGTATTACTGAAATGAATGTTTTTGTGTTGTTGCTTCTAACACCGTGTGGGTATCCAAGCAGAGCAACCATGAATTAAGGCATAAGGGAGCGCCTTCCGTTTACAGATGAGCACCACAACGGCGGAAGTACGACTTGGCTCATTATGTATTTGGCTCTAGATGGCGCCACCTTCCTGTTTTTTACATAAGAGTGAAGAGAAGGGAAATTCTCCACTCTACGGTACCCTCGGAATTGCCTCGGAGCTTCCGAATCCACGGGTTTTACATGCATGTATCCTCAGGCGTACATGGTGGGGTCTTCAGCGAGTCTGGTATCGAACACCCGATCTTCCTATTGGAAGTCTGACATCCTAACCACTAGGATACCACAGCCTTATGAATGTTTTTTAAGATTGATAGTTAAGGATGATCACCGTAGGAGAACAAGTTGAAGTTTCACGCCTTCTAATTTTTACTTCAGACAAATTGAATTGCATGAAAATATTCACAAGCTGGCACTTAAGTACACCAAAATAAAAATACAACATCATTTAAAGTTTTATTATCTTCAAAAATTGAATATACAGTGCTGATATTTGCTTAAAAATACTTATACAATGAAGAAAATACTGTGTTTGAGTCTATGGTTTCAATCACAAAACATATCTATAAGTACACTAAAGTACACCAAAATAAAAATACGACATCATTTCAAGTTTTATTTTCTTCAAAATTTGTATATACAGTGCTGATATTTGCTTAAAATTACTTATACAAGGAAGAAAAATACTGTGTTTGAGTATATCGTTTCAATCACAAAACATATCTATAATTTTCATTTTCGGAAAAAAGTTTGTTTTAAATATTGGATTCAATTCCATTGAGTAAACTTCATTCTCTTTTATAAAGGAAAATTTTCACTTTTCATTTTCTGAGTGAGTTCGTGCTATGATTTACATCGCATGAAAAGAGAATAGGTAACCTCATCAAAACAGTAATTTTATTCGGAACAATGCAAAACTCAGTTCGAATTGAATTCCAGACCTCCCGAGATATCTCTCCTACTTTAAAACAATCCTTACCAATCAAGCCAATTTCGAAAAGACACTGTAGGAGGAATCTGCACGCAATTTTGTTATCGATTGACGACTCTTCTTAACCCACTAGAAGCATTTTTATGATTGTGGCTGACGATATTTTCTTTAGTTTAAATTATTGCGTGAAACAGTGGTATACGAGCTCGTAAAGGACACCTAACGTCAGAGAATTACTTTAGATGGAGAAGGTTTTGTAGATGACGAGCATGTGCAGCTGAAAAAGAGCATATTATAAATTAATGTGCTCTATTTAATTTACATCATGCTGGAGGCATAAAAATATGTTAACATACAACACCTAAGTAGCCTACACACCAAAACTTAAGACACGCAAGGAAGTTTATGTTAAATGCGCAATGGATTTCTGTGCACAAGAACGCAGAGCAACCAGTGAATGCGCGAGGCGAGTCAGTAAGATTTCATCTTCTCTTGCATTCCTGATGTGGCACGTTTTTATTTCGCAGAAGAAATAATCCTTTGGGCCTCAGTGGCTGAGCGATCTTAGAGCCAGTTTCCGTTGCCTGCCTGTGCGCATTGAAGAGGTCGTGGGTTTGATTCCCAACTTGCCCTGGGTGCATTCTTGTAATTTCCTTCCGTTTTCATGTATATATTGTTCGAAACGATTGATGGAGATTCTACCAAAGAGGTTCTACTACACAACCTTGTAATAAAATGGTTGGATGTAGGGAAACGTGTTGAACGTTTTATGCTGTATTTTACCTTTCACCTTAACATTTTTAAATTTGAATGTTTAAGCAATAGTGTGCGAAGAGATGTACCCAATAGGACTACTTGTTAAAAACAATGTTCAGCTACTTTTTTTTTTTGTTTTTAAATGACCTACAGATAACACTTCTGATATCGAATGCGAAAGTTAGCTTTAATATGTGTTCATCGAGATAATTCCTGACAGATACTCTAATAGACGATCGTCTACATTTTACCACGTATAATATTAATGAAGCACATTTATTAACACAAGCAAACCGAAATATTTCGAGCTGATTTTACATGAGTTTAATGCCCCAAGTTCGAATATGAGTTTAGTTTGACCGGTTAGCTCACATTTCTAAGGTATTTTAGTATCGTAAGTGCTCTGTACCAATTTTAAACTTTTCATGTAGCTCTCAAATTTTATTCAGGTTACCAAGCTTAACACCAAACTATCCTAAGTCAGCTGATTTGAGTAAATCAATATGTTTTTCTATTTTCTTTTAATGAATATTCTCCGCATACATGGCAAAAAAAATCAGAATAGTTTTGATATAATATCTTTTACTAGAACTCACTTTATTTATATTCAACAACACGCATACAACAATCTACAATACAGTACGTTATAGGCTAACTTTATAACAATTTTTTCTTAAACACAAACATCACGAGAGGCCAACTTCTGTCTACCTTGATGAGAACTCCCAAACTCAACTCAACTCGTTGAAAGGCTGAAGTCGCTTCTTGTATGGTTTTCCTAGAAGTAAATTGATATCAGACTGACAACAAGGAAAATATATCTGAAAAATAAAAAAAAAACCCACTGATCTAAAATAAGTAGAGCCGATAGAGAAAAAATAATTTCATATTTCGATTCAACCCCCAAGCATAGCTTAAACTATTTTTAAAATCCTCTTTATGGCATCCTTTTCCTGTACTCCTGCGCAACTGTGCAATAATTTAAATTACAAGAATCATATGCAGCCAAATTAAAGGTACTTTATATTTTCATGCATGAATATATTACCAGTTTTATAAACTTAATGATAAATGTTTTAAAAGAACTGAAATACAATATAATATCAAGAGGGATTGGAACAGAAGAACTATTGTATTGCAATAGTTAATTAAAATTATTTTTGGCAATTGAAACAATTTTAATCTTTGGCTATCGAAATTTCAATAGAGTAGAGTATCGAATACTCGGCAGTCGAGAGCCTGGTAGTCCTTATAACTCGGCCACGCCCTGTAGGGCGAAAAATGTCTTTGAAACTTCATTCTACACATTCTTTTTAAATAAAAGTAGCCAGTTTTTGCGCAGGCTTCTGTTTTATTTTCATTATATACAACTTCATGCTTTTAAGTATTTTTCTGAGGTCTATGTTATTAAACAAATTACTGTGCTTGACTTTGCATTCATTGATTTTTATTTTCATGTAGTACAGACTCTACTTCACAAAGTATGTACTTTCGCTTTGGGACCGTTCATAAAATATGTCACTCTTTTTTCCATATATTTGACCCCCTCCCCTTTGTCACAAAATGTCACATTTCAACTTACCCCCTCCCCCTTTGTCACATGTCACGCTATGTTGCATAAGCATGATGTCATACTTCCTGTACCCCCTCCCCTTGTCACACTTTGTCACAATTTCAGGAACCTCCCTCCCCCCTCGTAGCGTGACACCATTTATGAATGATCCCTTTGTTTAAAGGTATTTGGGCTGTTTATTTTCTGTTGTACATACATCTTTGACACTACATACAAGTACAGTACTGTATTTCTTGAGAACATACTCATACTTATATTTTTCAATCCCATTTTTGACAGCTTGGCCATCTTTCGGTTCACATTAGGTAGAGTTTGCTGGACTACTATATTTCATTTTACTTGGGAAATTTTTAAAAAAGAAATAAATAGTTCTGATATAAAACTAAAATTAAAATCCTATCTTGATAGCATCATCTCAAGCACCTTAAGAATTTAAGACCCGTGTGATCCAGCAAAACAAATTTTACTTCTGCTTAGTACTTTCCCTATTGAATTCCATATAAACGTGCATTTTATTTTTCTGAAAATATTTCCAAATTTCCATTTAAAATAAGAAAATATATTCTTCTAGTTTTCCAAAAATAGAATTTCATAATAATACACGGAATAAATTGAATAAACTTCATTTTGATAAAAAAGGAAAATATTGAAATCTCATTTTCTTTGAGTGGACGTTTTCTAAGTTCGTGCCATGAAAAAGATGTGCATGAGACTACCTGTAGGATCAATAATCTTATCAAGTGAGTAATTTTCTCCCAAATAATACAAAAGCGAGTTTGAATTGAATTCAGAACTGCCCCAGATGTCTTCCTTACTTAAAAATAAACATTTTGAATCAAGCCAATTGTAGAAATTTGGCCACGTGCCATTATAGAACTTACGGAACGCATTTTGTTATCGATGGGGTATCATTTTTAAACAACGTTTGTTTATGGTGGTAAAATTTTTGAAAAGAAAATCAACGTAATTATCTGACTTAAAAGAAAACTTGAAGTACGAGAAATTTATAAAAGCAGAATTGATTAAAGTATTCTAATTCGTAGCATTCGTCTTGAAATGGATCTGGTTGTCCTTAGCTGTTGAAGTAAACAGAACCATTAAGGAACTGAAAGGTATGGGACATTTTTTTTGCATGTGGAAAAAATTTGTTTTTCGTAAATATTAAGACAGTAAATCTCCTCGATGTCTGACATAAGCTGTACAAAAAAAAAAAAAAAAAACCCTCCGTAATGGAGAGAGGTCCGTATTTTTTGTTCCTGATTTTTAAATTATTACCGATAGCAGCAATATTTATTTGACACTTTTGCATCTAGATAAATCTTCAATTAACTATTTTTTTAAAGTATATAAAAGAAATTATTTTTCAAACTTCGGTACTTATCTGTAATATCCAGAAATACGAAATTTTGGTTACAGGTACCTTGGGTCAGCTCCTCGTGCACCTCAAAGCGTTTTCCCTAAGATTCGTATTTGTTCTTTTTTTATTCCAATTTTAAGCAAAACTGTTAATTTTGGTATTATCTCATCGAAGAAATGTCCCACGTTTTAGATTTTTGAAGCTTATTAATGCCCGCAAAAAACTCCACCAAATGATCTCTTCCTGGAGTTCGTAGAACAAATAGAACACACGCAATTTCATTTCAAATAGTTTTCGAATTTTAAAACAAGGCTTACCTCTGAATTAATTCGCTTCATAACTTTCTCAAGCCGTGCCAAAAATCCTAAGTAGTAATATTGCTCTAATTTAATTCAATACGTGATTAACACCATAGCAGCATGGCACATTTGCGTTATGCTCAAGTGCCATTTGGCCATCTTCTGCTTTATTTTAGCTTTTCTACGCAGCAGTTTTGACTAATTCCATATTTTAATCAAGTGATTTTTCATAACATTTATTTGGTTTTTGTACTGTCTATTTGGCGCGGTTTGGACATAATTTATTAATTTATTTCAATCAACTTAAATTTCACACGTCAGTATTGGTTCAGTACTGAACATTTTCTAGCTTAAATGTGCATTTGCCTTTGGAAATAATGCTTTCCTAATTCCTTTTTCAGCCGAATTTTATAACTGTGCTATTTGATTGAATTTTCAGGAAATGTTTTGACGATTTTGCGAGCGGGATTTTTAGGATCTGGTGTCCTTATTCTGATGGGGATTTTAAGATGGACTGTTGGTAATTTTAGGAACAACAGCTTTTAAAGATCTGTAGTCTAATGAGTATTTTTAGCCACTGACGTCTTTATTCTAATGGAGATCTTTCGGGACTAATATCCTTATTTTATAATGGAAGTTTGGAAATTGTTGTCTTTGTTCAAATGGGGTGGGGGGGCTTTAAGGGGACTTAGTACCTTTCAAATGTAGAAAATTGATAAAAATACCGATTTTTCAATTTTTTGCAAAAAATGTGGTTTGACTCTCTTAGTATATCTTAGCGAAGTTTTGAAGTTATACAGCAAATAGAAATGTAGTTAAGAAGTAAGAGAATTCAAATATTTCTGATGTTTTAGTAGGATTTTGTATTCTTTAAACTGCGTTTTCTCGGTTCGTGTTTTCCTGCAATATTGTAGTACTTAAAATGCTAAAACTTCTACATGTATTCATGTAGCAACTTGAAATTTTTTGTGTGTGTTCAATATGATGTGCTTGATAAAATTAAGGATGGATTTTGTTATATATTAGTAAAAAAAAATTTTTTTTTAATGAAAATGTAACAAAAGTCGCTTTTTTCTGTGTTCTATCATCGATGTAACTTTAAAAACTTTTTTCTCAAAAACTAATTAATTAAAAAAAACCCTTAATTAAAATTGTAAACCATACTATAATAAGTACTTTTAAAAAATTTGGTAAAAAATCAAGAAATGAAGAAGAAAGAATTTTAAAATTGTTAAATTATTTTTAAAAAATTAAATTTGTTTTTAAAAAATTGTTTGTTGAATTTGGATTTTCCACTTGAAAATCATTTTGTTGAACAATAGCACTTCATAATATACAAATGAAATAGGTAAAAGTTAATAAATAAAAAAAAATGTCAAAAGGTCCCAAGTCCCCTTAAGAAATGTTTTCTTTATTGTAGCAGACATCATCAGGGACCGTTGTTCTTCATCTGATGGGAACACTGCTCTTATCATGATGGGAACTTTTATACGTGGTGTTGTCTATATTGTAATTGGGATTTTTACGGACTCTCGGTATCATTTTCAAAAAATTATCCTGATGCATATATGCACGTTAGTTACTGCTGCCTTTGCTCTAATATTCACAACAGAATTTTGAACGTGTGTCACTTGGCCTGTAAATGATGCAATGTTATCAAACGCAACTTTGGTCATGCCAGCTAGCTTTAAAGATTCTTGAAAATTTTGGTAAAGCCCATACGTTCATCCCATTTTTTTACATGCCGTAAATATAAATAAATAAATAAATAGTTTTAAAAGCTTCAAGTAAATCTAGTTTTCTAACAATAACACCTAACAATGTGAAATAGTACTAAATAACATCTTTCCCAATTCCATGATTGTACAAAGAAATATTTTTGCTGTTAAGCGAACCACAAGCCCATAAATTTACTCGTTTTTGAGGATCTTGGAACGAATCAAAAACAGCATTTCATCCGTTTTAAAAGTGTGGTTAATAAGAAATTAGATTGAAAGACATTAATAATCAGATTCAAATTACAGCATAAACTGTTGTCTAACAGCGCTGAATTATTTTTCTGAAAATTCATTGTTAAGAAAAAAAAATATCTTAACAAGAGCATCAAAATCAGTAGTTGTCGAATCGATGACTATGCAAAGAAGTACTCTTACGGAATAAATGAACAAAACATTCATAGTACTATAAATATTTATGATCTGAAAACTTTCGCAATTAAACCAAGATTTATATTTACTTTTTTAATAAATTAATTAAAAAATCGAGTTTGAAGAAAAGTACGAGCGAAATTTAAAACAAATGTGTTGAACTACCGAATAGACTGCTAAAACCAACTAAATTTTAGAAAATTGAGCTGTGCGTGATGTTACACATTTAGAAACTATTTTATACAATTGCCAAATAAATAATTTTGAATTGCAATTTTGCTCAAAATTCCGCATTTTGTTCGAAGTACAATAAACGTAAACATATTGATTGATACTTGGCTCTACCTTAAACTTGCCTTAATCATAAAATGCACCCCACCTTTCACCTACTCCGAAAAACTTTTCACTAAGGATAAAATACTGAATTCAATTGAATCAACTTCATTTTAAAGCAAAATTTTCATATCTCATTTTCTTAGAGAAGGAACTTTCAGAGTTCTTACTGCCTGAAAATAGAATCGATAACCTCATCAGGGCAGTAATTTTCTCCCAAATAATACAAAAGCGAGTTTGAATTGAATTCCAGACTTCCCCAGATATCTTCTCCCACTTAAAAACAACCCTTTCCAATCAAGCCAATTTCGGAAAGACAACGGGAAGCGCTTCCCTGCACGCAATTTTATTATCGATTTGGCATCGTTCTTAACTCATGAGGGATATTTTTATGATTATAGCTGTTGAATTTTGAGCTGCTGAAGAAAGTACGGGGATGAAGGTCTAATTTTAATTAAATAGCAGAAAGAAAAAAATTATTTTGTGAAAAAGTACAAGACAGGAATTCTTAATGTGTTATTAATTAAGATGCCTTATTTCAAGCAAATGAACAAAACATATTCATAGTGACATTTTTTTTTTGTTTAACTACTTTCCACCTAACTTGTGAATCCCTTATTACAGAAAAACTGAAGTATTTTTTTTTTCTTTTTGAAATATCGAATTCGAAAAGAGTTTATGGGCGTTAGAAAAAACACTTTTATCCAACAAAAAGTCTGTCATATAAGCGGATTTTTATATCTGGTGTAAAAGTGTTATTTATGCCTTTTGCATAATAAACCATTCAAGTTTTTGCGATACTAATCTAAAGGGAGATGATTCTTCTTAGCAACATCGTTTCATGTCGCAGTACTTTTAATTTTTGTTAAAAAAAAGATGCATACGCAAATAAAAAAAAAAATATCTTAGTTTTACTTGTACATCTTTATTAGAATTTTGACATTGAATGAATCTGTTCAAGCCTGCTCAAAAACGCAGAAGATTTTCTGATTTATTGAATGGCCAATAACATGCCTGGTCATATTTACTATTGGAATAGACAAAACTAAAAATTACCAAAATAGAATCATGAAAAGTTGGAAGACTTTTCCTGGTTTCTCCTATTAAATAACAAGTTTCATAATTCCATGAATGTACATGTCTTTTCGGTTTTTCTTATAAAAAGTGTCAATGTTAGCTTACTGATGACAATTACTAACTGCCAGGAAAATGTAGGGATGCTTCAATATGCATACTAAACCTAATCATTCGACTTTTAATTAAATATTATTTTTCAAACTTACAAAAACCTCCTCCTTAAACATATGTTTCTCTTCTCTAGTTATTTTTTAAAATTAGAACAGACCTTCTATATTTATTATTCAACTAAAAAAGTAATTTAAAAAAATGACTCGATTTCAAACGGGGAAAGAAAAATCTTTTTGTTTTACTTGACCGCAAATCTTGTCACCGCGAAAATTGTTTTTAGCGTTTTAATTATGATAAAATAATCAATTTATTTAGCACTCTGGAAAAAAAAAGTCCAAATAGTATACACTTAGTCAGAGAAACATCTGAAGTTTCAGTATATATTGACCTGAAAATAATTAATAAATTTTAAATAGTTGCTGCAAAAGTACAGCAAATTTATTAACCATCCAGCGGTTGAGCAGTCCCTGAGTTACATATAAAAGGACGAGAAATCTCCTTAAGGACCACAGGGTGGTTTTAAAGCAAAGATGTTGGTGTGAAGTCAAAATGTTAAGCATGTTATTTATACATCCTAAATCTTGTAATTGCGTGGAATTGTATCATTAATATACTGTAGAAACTCTTGGAATAATACTTCGATGAAATCCTGACGAACACATAACTACTTTATTTACAATACATTTTTTTATTTACAATACATTCTTTATTTACAATACATTCATATACACATTATAGATAATTTATAAGTGCAGCGTAACTCCTGCTTCTGTACTTCGAATGAGAGCTTAAGGGAAACGTAAAGACAAAACAATAAGTAAAAGTAGTAGTATTAAAAATATTGGAAGTTAAAGTAATTATTTTAAATAATAAGAACTGCAGGCGATAATTAATAAACATAATACGAAATAAATATGAAATATAATAAAGATAAATTAAATACTATATAATACTAAACATCAAAGTTTCTCAACTTACTTGATTAATATTTGAAAATTATAGTTTTTATTTATAACCAAACCAATAGAAGTCATCCATTTTTCACTAAGTGTAAAAGATTCATTTCGAATGAAAAACAAATTTTGAAGTATAATCACATTCATGCAAGATAAAAGTTTTTTCAATGCAACATGAGTGCACAGCAGAATAAAGATAATTAACTTTCCCTTCAATATACTAGACCTACAGACGATACTTATTTACTGCTTAGAATTAAAATTAATCCCATTATTCTGCAAATGTAAGCTTCGTCGATTTACATTCATAAAAGGGAGAATAACAATGATATATAATCACACTTGGCTTATGCTGTCCTTTTCCAGCCTTTGTCCACTTTTTCCCTTTTTGATCCTAAAAATGGCGTAATTGTGCCCTGGAGACCCAACACAAAAACTGCAACCGTTAACTTTCTGATGAATAATGGTTGCTCTTAGTCTTATCGTCATTTCTAGTACACGGTTTTGAAATCAGATTTGAAAGGCAGTCCGTGTACAAAAAAGCTGTTATTACCAAAATGGCTATAATGCATGGCGCCATCTGTTTCCGTAAATTTACGCAATTATGCCGTAAGCGAGTACATTTTTTTTTTTGTTCTCTGTGCATTAAAGTATGGAGGTTTATGAATAATTGCACATAGAAGTAAGGCACTATGCATATGTTATAATTTCGCTTTTCAAGCTATTTTCAATAGATTTATCTTTGTCTCATTTCAAATGCTTATGTTCCACAAGATAGCATTCAAAGAAAAAAAAATGATTAGTTGCAAAATTATATATTTATTGTCGTTGCAAGAAGTGTCATGTGTGAAATTCAAATACTTCATAAACTATATTTCTGTAATTTTCAGTTAAAAATATTTAGGATTAAGAAATGTGTGAAACAAAAAAAAATTGTGTGTGTAAAACTGAATGTAAAAAGTTTCACGCATTTCTACAGTAAGCAAGATCTGTATTCTCTTTAGAAATATTTAATCAATAAATTTCATTTTGAGGTTTATGAATGTGTAGTTTTTTTAAAAATAAATGAGCTTAAAAAACTTTGAAGGTAATGAATCACGTTTATAATCGTTTGCTCTACACTTAAAAAAAGTGCCAGTTCAACCTTCCACCCAAAAAAAAAAAAAACACCCGGTGAAATTTGGCTGCCACCAACATTTGGTACTAAAGTTGATAACGGTGTAGTTTCACCATGAATGTGAAACTAGGAGCCATTATGATGGTTCAACTTTCGTACCAAATGTTAGTTGTAGCTAAATTTTACCATTTCTGAAAAAAATATGTCATGACCTTCATTAGATTAAAGCTATTACTAAAAAATTATATCATGACCTTCATTAGATTAAAGATATTACTAAAAAATAGCCCATGACTTTCATTAGATTAAAGCTATTACTAAAAAAATATTTCATGACCTTCATTAGATTAAAGCTATTACTAAAAAAATACCCCATGACCTTCATTAGATTAAAGCTATTACTAAAAAATATTCGCAGACTTTATTTGGTTATGGAGCTGTTTAAATTATCTTTCCAAAGTTTAAAATTTAAAAAAGCCACTTAAAAAGATTTTTTATTTTACTCATTACTTTGATTTGATAAAATCCAGAACAAAATTAATCATACTTTATGATTCAAAATGTATCCAATATAAATACTACTTTCAGGTAAAATAGGAATTCCTGCAAAAGCGGATTTTTTCTTCTTCATTTTTTTAAAGGCCTTTTTGATCAAAATGAACATTTTTTGTCTCCCTCCCTTTTCTCCAATGGAAAGGGGTGATTCAGCTTCTAAAAATTTTATTACACTACACAATTTATTTATATTTATTTTTCTGCAAATGTAAATGTTATCTGTTTTTTAATTATTTTTATATAACTACAAAGCACGCATATTGACATTGCTTCTGATTCTCTTAAATGATAATGTACATTCTGGAATTCAAATTTGCAAAGACAAACTTTTCCGCAACATTCTTAAATATGAAATTTTAATTTAGAAAGGAGCAACTTACTTATTGCTTTATGTACATAGGTAACATTGAATAAGTAACTGCTTTTATAGTAGGTTAACTCAATTTCTAGCTTAATTTGATAGTTACGAAAAATATACGTGCATTTGGATTTAAATAACTAAATTTATCAGGACAAAATACCAAAATCTTCCTTTTTTCTGATTCTTTAATATTTATTGTACGTTTACTAAATGAATAAAAATGTGTTTGCTACATTTACAAAATCCGAGTCGAAGCCCTTTTAATAAGCCTCAACAGCACCCGGCTAATGCAGCTTAACCTAGTTAAGATACATAAATCCCAAAATTTCATTTTCCAGAATATGTGTTAACTGTCATCTTAATAATAAAAAAAGTCGTTTAAGAGAGTCGTGATCATTATGATCTTAACAAACATGTAAGATTTCAAACCTCCTATGTGGCTCAACAATGAATTTTATTGGAATTTTTGACTACATGACTGAAACACCTACAGGTATGTGCGGATGTGTTGCATTTATAGCATGTTTTATGCCATTTTGTATTTTTATTGTTTCTTACGGCTTAAAGTTCTTGTCTTATTTGCTTCTTACTCCTGTATATGCTATACATTCCAGAGTTAATATTTTTAATAATGTCTACTGGATAGTTGCTACTACTTTTGAATTATTTTTCCACTTTTCAATTCTTGGCCTTCATTTACAAGCTATCTCTGCAACATATTCGACTATGTATTTGGGTTTTTGAAGTGTTTATTTTCCTCCCCGTCCACTGGAATGGAGAGCAATATGTTCATATTTTTGCTCATATTTACTTTTACATTTAATAAATTTATTTGCTTCTTTTAATCGGTTTTTTTTTTATTTATTGCTACTGCTTATTTGTTCTTGTTTATTTTACATGCCCTTTTTCTTCTTAAACCATATTACATTACTATGTTTAAATATATATATATATATATATATATATATATATATATATTCAAATGGGCTGCGTAAATATTGGTTCTGAACCATTGAAAAACTAGTGCGCTCCCAGAGATTGGTACCAACTCTTTCAGCGGCACCACAATGTGTGCGGTACCATTGCCGTGAATTTTTGACGCTCCGTTTCTCCCTAGATGGTGACACCAGAACTCTAACTGATGCAAACTGCACTGGTAATTTAATTTAGCCGACAGCATTTACGGAAATCGGATAATCAAGGGATCTTTAACATGCCGCATAATCATACGACATGGGCGCAGTCGATTTTCTGCATTTTGAAAATCCACCCGCTTGGGTCAGGTTTGATCCTGCGAACTTGGGTGGGCGAGGCCTGCGCCTCACCACTACGCCACCTTCTGCCGGCTGTTTAAATAAATAGATAAACAAATAAATATGTATAGGAAGGGAGAGAGATCAAAAATTAATTCATTACATTCATTCATTTATGTTTAAAGTTCTCTAGCAGTTGTAATGGGTTCTATAACAGTTTTAATACTGCTTAATCCTATGCAATAGCAAAATAACAGCTATTAGCTAAGATATTGTCTGAACATGAACACAAAATTTTAAACGACAAAAGATTGCATTAAATGTTCTTTATGAACATAACTTAAACAACAAAGTTAATTCTTCATGTTTAAGAAGATTTAAACGAATAAATTCTTTTTAAGAAGCTTTCCTCTGAAGTCTTTATGAAACTGAAGATTTTAATCTTTCAATAGCACTACCCGTATATGAAAAGCATTTGCAAATGTTTTTCATCATTGAAATGTGAAAAGATTAATTTTTAGATTTTGAATGACACAGATTATTTTCTTTGCTTTTTAAAGAAAGTATAGGGTTTTTAACTTCGTGAAATCTGCAACTCTTGCATATACTTTACTCCCGGATTATCCTTTGGACTTTCAGTTTAACTTCTTAAAGAATTAAATAATAGTTTTCTTACAACTTTCTTGTATGATTTGTTCTATTTAGTTTTCGTACTTTTTAAACTTACGAATTTGTTTATGATTCTCGTTTTAATGATATCTCTGCTCCTTTGATTTATATAAAGCATGCATATTGGTGGAATCTTTAAGGTCTGTTTTAAAAATTAGACATTATTTCATAAGTTTTCGTTCATAACATTTATTTTTGCCCTCCTAATACAATGCCATTTTCAGGCCACATGTCGAACTACAAAAGAGCAATAAAACTTGCCCCCAAAATGGAAGGACATTTAATATTGGATAAACTATCAGCATTTTTTTACTAAATAATGTTTAAGAACACCTGCACACTATCGACACTTTTTTTTGAATGTTTTTTAAGTCAATTGCATACATCTCTTGTAAAAATACTCTGGTAAAAATCCAATCTAGCCATTGCTGTTAAATGTCGCACATATACAGTCGTTCGATTGCGTTACATTTCTGTTTCTTTCAAAAAGAAGAAAATGAATTAGGGTTTTATGAGATATATATATATATATATATATATATGTATGTATTATATATAAGCCGGTTAAGTGTCTGTTTGTCGTAGATAGCTTATTCCGAATTTCTTACTCAAAGAAAGCTGCTTCATGCTGCCATCTACACAATTGTTTTTAATGAAAACGACTATGATCAAAACATTTCTCTAGCATTTTGAGTGAGGCATCGCTAGATTTGTAATCTCCGTTAAAAATGAATGTAAACGCGAATTTTATTTAATCCTTCTTTGTTTTAATTTATTTATCGTCTGTGCTTTTTATATATATTAAAGTGGCAGCGCTCTTTTTTCCCGTTTCGTTAAAACTATTGTTTTGACGATGATTATGTTGGATATAAATAAATATTTTTCACAAACAATTTTATTTTTATTTCACAGGTTATTATAACTTAGATGTTTTTTTTTTGGTAAGAATATTTTTTCCGAAATTATTATATGTTTATTATTTATTCATTAAACTTTATTGTTCTACCTGATTAATATATCTTTGATTTGATGTGTTTCCGGTTATTGGGAGAGTTGTATATTTATAATATCTAGAACAGCGGTCATTTCGTATGACCGCCGGGCTTACTAGTATATATATATATATATATATATATATATATTGTACGGAGCTATTTTTACAACCCCACAATCATGTATAATATACATACCGTAATTATCTGCGTATATCCCGCAGGTTATCTACAAAAAAACTCCCTTTTTTAATACTTGCGGGCAATATGTGAAATTCAAAAAAAAAGTATCTTTAAAAAGACAACTACGTTCAAAAATATCGAAATTTCACTTCCTGCAAAACAAAATGCAGAGAATTAAATCGTAGTTTTCGAAACAATGGTCCAAAGCAGATTGGGGCTCGGGAGCTACAGGCGAATGTATTGTTTTCTAGCGGTGTATCCTATGTTTTTTTCTGGGTGCGGGTTATACACCGAACTTAATTTTTTTAGAAAAAAATTTTCTTCCTGCGGAATATACAACGATGCGGGCTATTTACCGATAATTACGGTATATAAGACCTCAAGAATACCTTTTAAGAACAACTTATGTCATGCCTTTTACAAAAAGCTTTCTCTCCCCCCCCCCCCTTATCATGCTTGCAACATTTTTTTTTAAAGAAAGAGGAGGAAAAATCAACTTAATTTCTCTTAAAAAGCAAACCTCTAAACAAAAACCTGATTTTGCGATTCTCTTATCTTTACGAAATAGTAAAATTTCTCCACCATTTCCCCACCTGTCAATAAAGTCGATAAAACCATCTCTCAACAGATACTTTCCAACGAACAGTTTCCGCGCTAAAGCAGCTCACAGCACATGAAGAGGGTCAACTCCTCTTATTTATGGTGTTCCATAAACTCGAGCAACACTCGTCTGGGGTGGTCCCACAAACATACTAAAGGTTAATGCTTTCAGCATGTCCAATCTGTCAACACCTTTCGGCCGGGGTGGTAAGAATGATTGTATAAACTGTTCTTGGGTGGTTTGTTTAGGTCTGCATCGGATATGTTGACGTTCTGGCGATTTACGATCGTGCGAATTTTGTTTCGGGAAAAGATCGTGAAGATATGTTTTGAGCATTGTGTGACACAAAAGGTGTGTAATGAGAGTTGCTTTCTCAAGCAAGGATATTCGTTCAAACATTAATGTAAATTGTAAAAAATAATTGCACGTAATTAAAGCACAAATGAGCATTAAAATGCAGACATATGTTTCGGGATTGCTTGTAATCCTTTTTTCAATGCAATAGTGGACCTTCTAGATGAAAAAACATCAAATGAAGCATTTGTCTGCATTTTAATGCTCATTTGTGCTTTAATTAAGTGCAATCAATTTTTACAGTACATGCACAAAGTTCCTTCATTATTTTTATAAATGTAAATATCTTTCTTGTATACAAAAGCATTAAAATAAATTTATGTCATGGCACTAATAAAATAGAGTATACTAAATTAATGTAGAAAAGCAAAAATAAAGCTATATATATATATGTGTGTGTGTGTAAGAAAATCATATTTAACAGCCATTATTTTTAGTTGCTCTGTTCCAACTTCATCCCTTTGTATTTCATGATTATATTTCAAACCAATCCTTTACATATACCGTAATTATCGGTAAATAGCCCGCGTCGTTGTATAGTCCGCAGGAAGAAAAACTTATTCTAAAAACATTAAGTTCGGTGTATAGCCCGCATCGTTGTACAACCCGCACCCAGAAAAAAACATGGGATACAACCCTAGAAAACCATACATTCGCCTATAGCGCCCGAGCCCCAATCTGCTTTGGACAATTGTTTCGAAAGCTACGATTTATTTCTCGGCATTTTGTTTTGCAGAGAAACAGATTTCAATATTTTTGAACGGTAGTTGTCTGTTTAATAATGTTTTTTTTTTTTATTATTTCATGTATTGCCCGCATCGTTATATTGCCCGCAGGTAGTAAAAAAAGGAGTTTTTTTATAGATAACCCGCGGGCTATACACAGATAATTACGTAATGTCTTTTTTTCTCATTGATCGGAAATATATATATGAATGTTTGTAACAATTTAATGGAAGATTAAAAAATATACATATTAATATTGCTTTAAAATTTATAACTCAAAACAATAAATATTATAGCTAATTAGAAAGCGCTGCTCTTTCATTTTCAAAACATCCTTTTTTAATAACACATATAATATAATTGAAATATATTGAAATATAGTTTTATTTATAGAAAGAAAAAAAAAGTTTTCTGCCTGTTCACAAGTTTGACAATCGAACAACAAAACCTTCGCGCACAAGGCTTAAGTTTGACTTTTGCTCTAAATCCCTTGTAACAAGCCCTTTTCAATAAGAAGACATGTGTAGAAAAGGGTGCGAGAGTATTCACGTGAAACCATCCTGCCACAAAATCCATTTAATCCCTATGATATAAAGTATGAAACTCAGAAATAGGCATTAGCTCTTTGTGAAAAAGAATCCTCCCAAACATTTCCACTCCCACGGAAGAAATTGAAGTTCTTTATATGGCGTTTTGAAACCCCACTGTTACAGTTTCCAGTTAAATTTGCATATGAATGCGATAAAATTGTTCGAAATCTTTAAATGCTTAATGCTAATTCACGAGCGGTGAGTGTTTATTCCCCAAATTTGTGGCTCTCTATAACCATTCTTTTCACTTCAGTTCGAAGAAGTTTCGCCTAAAATGCAAATTTTTAAGGGATTATTGTCTACCATGCAAACTCCGCGTTTACACTGCTCTTAATTTATTGACACGGATTGCAGATCTGGAAATGCGACTTTTATTCCGGTTAATCTACGAGTGAACTAATTTGCATTCCTTCGGTGGGAAAAATCCAATTCTTTTGTAAAAGAGTGATGGTAAAAAAAACTATGACTTCGCACTTAATCCACACCTTTTCCCAGAACGATAACAAATTTATTTATTTATTTATAATAGAAATTCGTAATATGTATATAAATCGTATAGAAATTTGTTTTTAAGTTCAAAGAAGTTGACAAATTAGGTATGGCAATAATATAAACCTCTTATTTATGATATGCATTATAGTAGTTTTATGGTTTTTGTCTTTTATTTATTCATTTGAATGAAAAATTAACATTTTTCTCTAAAATTAGACAATTTCTTCTTGCACACATTTCTTATATACTCATATGAATATCTTTGGCAAATTGCTAGCATTATTATTATTATTGAATATTATCTTCAGTTTGCGGTGAAGACATACACTGACTTTTCTGAGGCAATTTACGACTTTTCGGTAACTGTTTCCGCAGTTTATACTGAAAAAAATAAGTTGGGGTGGTTTTACTGTCTGAAAATTAGATTTAAAAAATAATTCTGACCACCTTTATCCCCTTCACCATAATATAAAGGATTAAATTCGGTGTGAAGGAGGAAAATAATATTATATCCTCGCTAACTATTATATAAAGGGTTAAATATTAGTTCTTGCTCATAAAAAATGACTCACAGTGCAATGAAAAGTACAAACAGAAAACCATTTTAATTCTAAAACGGCCTCTGCTGAAGGTACAGAAAAAAAAACCAGTTGCAGTAAGTTGAGATTAACTGATTGGCAGATTAAGTAAACGATTCAAATAAATCAACTGATATACTTCTGAAAGTACGCATGAGCAGAGATTCGACCACGGATGTTTGACATTTGGACGATTCTGCGCATAGCAGAAACGAACGAATCCATTCGAGTTTTAGAGGAGTGCGTTTCGCAGCATGCGAATCAGAATCTTTCTTTGTTTGTTGAAACAAAATAAATATATAAACTGGCATATAACATCAGCTCGGAAGAAATCAAGTATTCTAAACGGATTAGAGCGAGATCAAAAACGGCACATTCCATATGCCAGCAGTTCTTCCTTCGAACACGAATGGATTCTTCTTGGCACTCTACCAGATAGATTGCTTTGGTTGATGGTAGAATTGTATCTGCTTAACTTTCTTAAAAAAAAACTAATTTGCAGAAAAACGCTGTGAATTAATTCATTTGGCAGGAAAAGGAAGATAAAGTCCAGTTCCCTAAGCCCATAAAACATTGAATCATAAATTGCAACATAATCAACTTGTTTAATTTTCTAAGAACTTAATTATTGATTAAATGTTACAGAAAAACTTAAGCCACGCGGCTTCTAAAATAGTACACGATCAGAGATTAATAGCGGAAAATCTTTGTTTTTCTAAATTGGAGTAGAATTGCTAATAGTTTTTAAAAAACGGATTCACATATATATAGCTCGTAAGATAAGCTGCTTTGAACCTTAAGTAATTCGGCTTTGGGTGGATAAAAAAAGGAATTCTTAATCCTGGAAAGTAATTATGCAAATCAAAACAAAAAAAGGCATGGAAACTCTTAATATTTGAAAATTTCGGAAAAACAGTGTTCAACAAAAACTTTAGTTGTACAATGTGCATGAGCTTCTTGTTGAAAAACTTAATCATATTTTTTTAAACTGCTCTAATTAAAGGAGCAAAACAAGTTGAAAGAGATAAAACTACAGGTAATCTTCTTGAATGGTACAAAAAGCAGCCGACTCACAGATTATACGCAGCAGAACTGTTTCATAAATTAGACTTAACAAAAACCAGCAACGAAGGAAATTTTGTGATTTAATCAGGTCTTGCAACAACAGGTGACAAAATACCTTTTCTCTTTAGCTATTTCTTTCAATGAAATTAAAAGAAATAAAACATAGCTAGAGATATTTCTCAGTTGACGTTCAAATATTTAAAAAAATAAAACTTAAAAGTAATCGTCTAAAAATAAAGAATTAACTATTCAGTAACAAAAGGGGAAAAAAAAACATACTATTATCTTCACTTTAAATCCATTGGAGCTCTTGAGTCAAAATGGAATCGTAAGTAAGAAGTTAAAATAAAAACCGGCTTAGTTTTGTCTTTAGGGATTAAATTAATATAAATGTAAATTCTATTTGCAAAATCGTTTTGAGAATTGTAAATGTAACAGTGGACAATTTTGTAACAAGATTGTCTTTTGGGAAAACTATAATACCTTTTAAATCAAGTTAGACTCAAGCAAAGTTCTAGATTAAAAATTTTTGCTCTTTATTTATACTCAATATTTTAAGCTAGTTCAGTTTCCTTTAGCCTGTTTTAGTAATGTCCGAGAAGGCATAAAATAGAATAAAAAAGAATAATAATGAAAAATAGCATAAGTTTAATAAATGATTTGAAATATATATTTTATTGAAATCCCTTATTTTAATAACGCAGTTTTCCTTTTTCGTGAACAATTTTAACCGGGGATTATGGTATATGGATCGCAAATACGAATATTTCACAGAGAGACGTATTTTGAAAGCATTTCGGTTACAGAAATAGGCTGAAAACCAGAGTTTGTTATTTATTACAGAGATCACAGTAAATTTAAAAACACCTAGTTTTACCAAAATACGGTAAAAACTACGATTCCAGAAAATATTTGAACATTTTCCAAGAAGTTGTGAGACATTTATTTATCTGTACGCCTTAGTTTATGTTTCTCTTAGTGTTTTAATTTTTTCGAGACTTTCAGTATGCCAATATGTTTAATTTTATTACTCTTAATCGTTCCTGACTGTGGTTTTAACAATACGTTATTTAAAACTCGTGACTCTATTCAAATATATGCAATAATAAGGATTCCTTTTGTGATGGGAGCCTCAAAAGTTGTGAGATAATAATTTATCTGTATACCGTAGTTTACGTTTATCTTACTGTTTTAATTTCGTGACTTTCAGTATGTGAATAAGTTTAATTTTATAACTTTTTGTCGTTCATGACTGTGTTTGTAACAATACGTTATTTAGAATCTGTGACTCTAATAATATATGTCCAATAATAAGGATCCCCTTTACGATGTACAAACCATTTTTAAATTAAATTTCTAGTGAAATTGAAAAATGTTAAAACTGAAAATGCTGTGTAGATGAAACAATATAATATAAACAATAATTTCATAAGAACTGGAAAGCTTAAGAGGATAAGTAATGGTAAAACGGTAAACTCAATTTGTGTTCTCAATTGATTTAAGATAAAATATGTAATATATAAATTAACGTATTTTTGAAAAAGGATATTATTTTGCAGATGGAAACTTCCTTTAAAATTATGTGACTTGTTGTAAACAAATAGATAAAAAGTTACTGATAAAAGGAAAGGTTTTACGAATGGAAGTTCAAGTAATTAATTATTTTATAAAAATGGAGGTTTATTGTGTAATAAAATGCAGCGAAAGAAAGTTCAAAAGAAGAAATGTATTTTTTCACAACTGGATGGAATACCAGTAATTCAAAAGGGCTGTTCTTCAAGTATGCCATTGAGATACAGTTTGTTTTATTACAACAAACTGTATTATCACAACTTTATTGTTGTTAATCGTACGTAAAAAGTTCATCAAAGTTTCTCAGTTAGTTTTAGCGATATTTGATCCACCAAGAATTTTAGCTAAACGTAAATTCTCAGCATGCTCTTTGGGGTTTATGAATCCTCCTTATGTAAACGTTATTACGTCAAAACTCTAGCTTTAACACTTTCACACAATGTTTTCTCCTTTTTCTTCTGAGACTTTTTTTTCTTTTTACTTTTCAACAAAGATAGATGAGACTTTTTTTCGAACAAAAACTTTTAGAATGAAAATTTTTTTGAAAGTTTCAAAGAAAAAATAAACTATCTACTGGCCTAATTTTGTGCAACTTTGTTTATAATTGAAACACGTGCAAAGTTTCAACTCTCAGGTGCTTTCAGATTAACCCTAAAACTGAAATTCTAAAATTAGAACACATTTGTGAACATATTGTTATAAAATACATAAGTTACATCTTACTAACATGTGCTCTAGAGGCTCTTTTACCAAAGTTTTAGCATTCACTTTTTCCTGAGTTTTCAAGTTTGTTCTTGCCAAAATTCCAACAAAGAACTATTATTTTTAGAAAACCGATTCTTGCCTTAATAAAATTATTGTCATATTCTCCGGAGCCAGTTCCTCAGTTTTTTAAGGGCATAAATATTTTAAAGGTAACATCAATAGCATTGATAGTAATAACTTATATTTATTTATCTGTGATCTTTTTTGGTGCTACAGTAAAATTTGTTTCTTTCTTTTATGTTTTTGAAAACTGCTCGAACTTCCTATTTTTTTTGAGATTCAAATTTGTTTTTGAGGATTGTTTGTGGATTCTTAATATATGCTGTGTATAGAACATGATGTTTCAACTGTTAATGTACCTTCTCGTTAGGCATAAGTGTAGTTCAAAAATGTCACATCATGTTCGTAAACGATAATTTTTCCTAAAAATTAAAGTGAACTTTATCTTCATGTCTTTAAATTTTTTAAATGTGAACGCCGTTTAGGTTGTTAGTTGAACACTTCTAATTATTGACAGTGCCAATTTTCCTACTGTTATTATTCTTTCCCTCGTTCAAAGTTATTATTATTATTTTCATTTTTACATAACTTTTTAAAATCATTTAATCAGATTTAATAGATTCTATTCTTTAAGGTTTTTTTTTAAAATAAAATGTAAGGAATATGATTTTGACTTTACATGCATTATTTCAAAATTGATAAAGAGGAACATTCGTAAAACGTTAGGCTTTTGTTTAAAAACTCCCAATTATTGCCAATGTCATATTTTCGTGATATTATTATTTTTTAAAATCTTTCTTAACTATGAGGGGTTTTTTTTCATTTATGTACAGTCGTATATATTTTTAAAGCATTCAATCAAAATTAATAGCTTCCATTCGATTTTTCCCATCCATTCATTAAAGTTTAAGAAATATATAAAAGAAATTATACGTGACCATTGAAGCAGATAGCAGAAAATATGTCTGGCCCTGTTTACAGCAAGTGAAGCGAGAGAAAACTAATTACATTTCAAGAAAGAAGATCAACCGTACACTTAGCTTCTTAGCAATTTTTCATAAGAGTTGATGTTTTTATAAACGTTTAGGCTTGTGTAATTATCTGCAAATGGTTTTTTAACTTTAATGTAATTTTAAAAGCGTTAAAATTACAAAAATGTTTTGTTGCTTGCTTTTCTTAATTAGAGAAGAGATTCTAAAAAGTCAAAAATCGCATATTATTTAATTGCATTAAGTAAATGAGAAATTATTCAGGGCAGTTCTGTAAAAAATACCCCACTAGACTTTATATAATTGCTATTTATGCAAGTAATATAGGAAATGCATCGCCAAATAAGAAATACTGAAATCTACAAAATTTCGCGCGTAAAAGGATGATACAGAGCTCAAGCATGTTAAAATTAGCAGAAAATTTTTAGGAATCAATTGTATCACATACACGAAATTTGTAATCGCCTTTACATTTTATACCAAGATACGTAGTTTCACGTTAAGTTTGTCCGTTGAACCACGTTTAAATTCACCGACAACCATGCTCACATTTTAATTCACCCATATATACTCCAGCTACATTTTATTTCACACATATATATATATATATATATATGCTTACTTCTAAAAAATTAGGAGCTGTTTTTGGTAATGATGGATTTATTTTTAGTATTTTTTTTCATTAAAAAATATTCAGTCAATTATTGCTCATATTTGTATCAAGTTGTATTTTAAATTCTAAAAAAAACAATTAGTCATTCAAACCCTTGTATTTTCTAAGCAGATTAACTATCTGCGCTCATCGTAAATCAGAGAGACATACAAATTTTTGAATTTAAAAATTAAAATACTTTTTAAACAATAAAATTTTTGTACATTTATTTATGAAAAAAGCGTCCTCTCTTCTCCATGTGTATTCCGCCATCCAGCTCATTTTTTACAGAATAAAGAAAGTAACGTTAACCTTGAACTTCACGATTTCAGTCGCTATCGCCTGCGTGACAGTTGTAACTTTACCTTCTATGAAGATAGTTTTCAATATTATATTAAACTGTTGAACTCTTTTTTTTTTCGTTTTAAATCAAGCTCATAATTTCCACGTTTGTGTTATCTTTGTGAGCACGTGACTTCCTGGACGGGGCTCGCTACTTGTAAGCCTAGTTACAAACCTCTCTTAGACGCTTCTAAAACTTGCATAATGCAATGAAAAGTTTCCATTTAATACCTCTATTTATGTGTGAGTGAGATAAAAAGTTTAAATGATATGTTGATTAAAATAGCACTTAACTTAACGTGTGCGCATAAATGTAAACGATTTGAAACGAGATGGGAAAATTTTACGTTAAAACAAATCAGAGTTATACATTGTAACAAAAATAAAACTATTTCCTAATTATTTGTTTAAATAAAATGTATTTTGGTCCACAACCGTAACGAAATAATTAAATATTAAAATTTTCTGAGTGTATAGTTTATTGCAATAACGTGTTAAAATAAACTGCCCCAGATTAAAAAAATGCCAATCTACAGAAATAACTAACAGTATAAGTACAAAGATAAAACAACGTGAAAAAGCACAAATTTAGATTAAAATTAACGCAAATAGCTATTTCGAAGCTACAAATGGAGCCTCTTCATCAGTGAATTGTGCTGATTGGTCAATCGTTAATCCGACACATTTGGTATAAATACCGGTGTCTCTCTGGTTTTTGACTTGTTCACTCACAGCTTTCTTGCTTGTGTGTTGAGCGTTTCTTCTTCTTTTGTGCACTGATGAAGAGGCTCCATTTGTAGCTTCGAAATAGCTATTTGCGTTAATTTTAATCTAAATTTGTGCTTTTTCACGTTGTTTTATCTTTGTACTTACATTTTTGCACAAAGTATTTTGATCATTTTGCCTCATACTTTTGGCTTAAGTGGCCATTTGATCACTTATCTTTCTTCCTGTGTTCATTTTATTATGTCTGAATTAACAGGTTTTGCAGTTTTAGACTAAAGAAGTATAGGTTTTTGGATCATTTGTCCTTTCTCTGCAGATGCAAACGTATGAGAATTATTCCTAAGTTTATTTCTTTAAATTGTAATCTTTCGTTTTCTCCTAAAATCAACAATGTGCTTTTTCGTTCCAAGTTGGCTCTTTTAAGAGCTCTGATTCAGGAAACTCGCAAAAAAGTTGGTGTCATTGAAAAAGAATTGTTTGCTTTGCATATCAAACTTTCGAATTTGGTCTTTGACTTTGACTCAATCGATAGTAAAAGTTGGAATAGGGTTCTTCAGTCTACTTTTAGACATAGATCTACTCTTCAGAAAAAGTTTGAATCTCTTTGCATTAATAATGTTGTTGATACTCTTGATGGTTTGCCAAAGGTGAATTTGAACGCTGTTGTCAATCTTTCTTTAAAACCTCTAAATTCTGATCAGCTCAATGCTCTCAAACTGAATAACAATTTTGCTTGTTCTTCAAAACCTTCTTTTCCTAAGTTGGTTGCTCCAATTGAGAAAGCCTTTAGATTTAGTGCTCTCACTGCTTCTCAAAAGGATTCGATTAGGCATCTCATTGCGAATACTGTGGATTTTAACTCGAAGTTATCTTCAAATACTTTCAGCAAGCATGCTAATAGTTAGGTCAAAAACTTGTGCTCTGATCCTGATTTGGTTATCACTAAGGCTGATAAGGGTGGTCAAATTGTTGTTATAGATAAAAGCTCTTACTTAGATAAATGTAATGATTTACTTAAGGTTGGTCCTTATGTTACACTTCGCAAAGACCCCAGCACTAGTGAGATAAATTTGATTAGTAAGGCTGTAAAGTCTTCTCCTGTCATTTGCGATTCTTCAAAAAGGTCTTTGATTCCTTGAGTCGCACACTGTGCCAGATTTTACGCTCTTCCTAAGGTCCACAAACCTGGTATACCTCTCCGACCTATTGTCTCCAATATTAATACTGCTTCTTACAAACTTGCTAAACACATGGTCTCCATCTTTTCTCCTCTTTTGAATGGCAATTCTTTCACTAACAATAATAATAAAATTACACGTTAATTTAAAGCACAAATGAGCAAAAAAATGCAGACATATGTTTCGGGATTGCTTGAAAAGGGATTCCAAGCAATCCCGAAACATATGTCTGCATTTTTTTGCTCATTTGTGCTTTAAATTAACGTGTAATTTTATTATTATTGTTTACTTGCACAAAGTTAAATTATTTTTAATTCTTTCACTGTCAAAAATTCCGTTGACTTCGTTCATAAGCTTCGTGATTTCAAACCTTTTGGATTAACCATGGCTTCTTTTGATGTAAACTCGCTTTTCACCAATGTACCGGTTAATGGCGCATTGGATTGTCTTAAATTGAGACTTCAGGAATATCATTTCTCTAGTTTTGAGATTGAAGAACTTATTTCTCTCACTCGTGTTTGTCTTGAGCAAAATACGTTTGTATTTGATGGTGTGTACTTTCGTATGACTGAAGGTTTAGCTATGGGTAATCCTTTAAGCCCTATTTTAAGTGACATTTATATGCACTATTTTGAGACTAAACTTTTCGAAACCATAAAGTTTCCTTTTTATGTCCGTTATGTTGATGATTGTTTTGTATTGCTTGATCAGAAGCAAGTGGATATTGATCATTTACTTGATAAGTTTAATTCCATTGATCCTTGCATTCAATTCACTATTGAAATGGAAGTTGATAGTTCTCTTTCATTCTTGGACGTTTTAATTACTAAAAGTAATGACGATTTTATGACTTCAGTGTTTCGTAAGCCCTTTGATGTTACACTACCTCCTCACAAATGTTCTTCTCACCCCCCAAACCAAAAGTTGGCCTCTTTCAAGGCTCTTGTTTTCCGTGCTTTGAATATATGTTCGTCTTCTAACTCTTTGGATGCTGAGCTTTCGTACATTAAGACTGTGGCTTTGGATCGTTGTTATTCTCCTAAGGTCGTCGATTCTATTTATAACAAGTTAATTAAGCCTTCACCTTCTGGCAATGTTTCTAAGTGAAAGCCTGCTTATACTATTATTTTACCTTTTTATCCAAAAATCAGTCGGCAAATTGCTAAAATATTGAAGAAGTTTGGGTTTGATACTGCATTTTCCCCTGTGAATAAAATAAAATTTACAAATTTGAAGTATCCCATTGATTTGCACAGCAACTGGGGTATTTATAGTATTTCTTGCAAATGTGGTCTGTTTTACATAGGTCAGACTAAACGTGCCTTAAAGCACCGTCTGAAAGAACATGAAAAGTATGTTAAGCGTAAAGAACTTGCACGTTCTTCCATTGCCCAGCATTGTTGGACTTTAGATCATTGTTTTGAATTTTCTTCTGCTAGAATTATCAGCAAATGCTCTTCTGTCTATGAACTTGATTTTTGGGAAGCTTATCACATTTGGAAAAGTTCTCATTCTGTAGTAAATGATTTTTCCAGCACTCCATATTTTCCTGACATTTGGAAACAATTTTTATAATTTTTCTCTCCTTTTTTGTTTTTCTCCTGCAATTTACATATTCGTTTCCCGCCTTTACCTTCGGGATCTGTTCCCGCCTTGTTCCTGGCCTATGATTGGTCAATCGCTAATCCGACACATTTGGTATAAATACCGGTGTCTCTCTGGTTTTTGACTTGTTCACTCACAGCTTTCTTGCTTGTGTGTTGAGCGTTTCTTCTTCTTTTATGCACTGATGAAGAGGCTCCATTTGTAGCTTCTAAATAGCTATTTGCGTTAATTTTAATCTAAATTTGTGCTTTTTCACGTTGTTTTATCTTTGTACTTACATTTTTGCACAAAGTATTTTGATCATTTTGTCTTATAACTAACAGTATGTTTACACTTGAATTTTTGCTACACTTGACTTTTTAAAATCAACTTCAGAACGGAATGAAAAATTAATCATTATAAATAAAAGCTTTAGATTTGTGTATAATATTTTTCATAAAAAACACTAAAAAATATATTAAACAAGGAAAATAATAAACAGAGCCAAAGAGCTCGATAAACATAATTTCTTGGAACTTTTGAGAAGTTTTGTGATATTCATGCCAATGCTTTTCTGAATTGGATTGTAAACAACGTAAATTTTTTTTAAAACAGTCACATTTTGAAAATAATCTTTAGGAATCATGTTCAAGAATAAAGTGGTAAACATCGTAGGTAGGACCATTTAAGCATTAAATTATTTTAAAAATGAGAGTTAAATGCATTTTACTTGTTTTTACCCTACTTTCCCGTAAAAGTAAAAAAAAAAAAAAATAATAATAATAAAGCATGAAAGAAGGCTTAATGTATTGTGAAACTATCATTAGAAATCAAGAAAAGTCAAAAATAAATAAGAAATTAAATAAAGATTGAAAAATAAAAAAATTGAAAGTAGGGTTATAAGATGGGGAAAAAGTGTCAGTCGGTCTGTCGCCATTTCTGTCTGCCTGTCTGTTTGTCCCCCCCCCCCCCTAATAACTTTTAAATGAAATGTCCTATTTGAACAAATTTTTTTTGCATTCAAAAGATCTCGGTGAGGACATTTCATTTCTGTATTTTACTTTTGATTACTTTTAAATTTTGAACAGTTCAAAACATTTTAACATTAGCGCCTATGGGCAAACATGTAGGAAAATATGTAAATTCTGGGCATAAGATTCGAGTTATTATAAACAAGCTTATTGAAGGAAACTCTCGGCGTGAATAATTTTTTTATTTGAACAAAGTTTGTTCATTTTTGAACAGTTCAAAAAAATTAACATAACGCCTTCGGGGAAATTTCAATCCTGTATAAATCCTGATCTAATGGACCGATTTACTTGGAACAAACTTTATCGGAAAGCTTTTACAACGTAGAACATGTACAGATAAAAAATTCATCAACAACTAACGAGCCTATTTCCTATGAAAATTTTTGATCGTGATTTTAAAGAATATTTTTGAATTAATGAATGATTAAATGAATAAGTGAAAGAACGAATGAACAAATGAATGAATAAATGATAAAAAAATAAATGAGTGAATAAATGAGCGAATGAATGAAAAAATAAAAAAAAATGAGTGAATAAATACAAAAAAAAAAATGTAAATGTCTGAATAAATACTAAACGAGTGTTGAATTTTAAATGAATGAATGAAATGAATATTTAATTAAACGAATGAAGAATGAATATTTGAAGCAATTAAAAAATATAAAGCAAAACGGGGAAAGAACGAGAGAAGGGGGTAGCTAGATTATAAATCTGAAGTTGGTGTGTACACGGAAATGTAGGCTCGTATAGTTCTAAAGGGAACTTCTTGTTTAAATTAAGCTACACATTTTCATATAGAAAGAACATAGTATGTCTTTTTGTTTCTGTTCTTTTCTTTTCATATTTGTCAAGCTGTTTTGTGAAATTTCTATCGCATTGTCTAAAGAATGAAATGTTTTTAAAACTTAGTTTTTTAATATAATTTTTGTTTATGGCATACACGTTATCCAGTATGTATAACGCATATATAAGTAAAACTTTGTAGTACTAATGTTTCCAGACACGCCAAGGCTGTTTTAAAAGTAATAATAATCCTAAAAACATGCGGTTTCTTTACAGCTGTATATAAATTCCTTAGCGTAATAAAAAATTAATAAAAATTAAACACACACCAGCAAAAAAAAAAAAAAAAAAAAAGGGAAATAATCAGTTGCTGTGAAATCATCACTGATGACAAAGTGAACACAAGATTATTTTAAAATTGGCGTTTATGAAAAAGAGTTCTGAGTTTTAAAAAATGTTCCAGTTTTCTAAATTATCGATATGTACAGCGGGTTGCCAAAGTGATGTGGACAGTCGCATATATTCATAATTTTATTTATGTATTTTAGATACAATCATAACTGGTTAAAACTATGCAACACTATTTTTATTTTAAAATTAATGTATTCATGACAATTTTCCGTATTGGATTTAAATTTTCTAGAAATATTGATGTTTTTGACTTTCGTAATTCCAGTGCAGCAGTCTGAAATATTTTATAATTGCTCACACGAATTTGGCAACCTACTGCATATTGCACGTAAAAGACGACATGTATAGACCCGTCCAGATTTATCTAGATATTTCGAAGTTTGAAACCTGCGAGATGATGCAGATTCATTTGCTTCGTGTGTGGTAAAAATAATAAAATTAAGAAATCGGTTTCCGTAGCGAGATTTGAAAACAAGCATCGTCACGTGATAAAAATGTATAAGAACGCCTACGACAACCACTTAGCATTTTACAAATGTAAATTCTAAAATAATGTCAACCAAAAGTATTCTTAAATTATAAAATACCAAAAAATATATATGTATAGGAAAAGGAACGATTTATTTACATAATGAAAATGCGCAGTGAAAAGTATTTTTAAAAGTCACCAAAAAAAAAAAAAGAGCCATAATAAGAATTTTAAACAAGTAACTGCGGCAATCTGCAACCTAATTTAATACAATCCGCTTATGTTAAATTCTTTTAAGTGCTCAAATTTTACAAAACATGTTTCCGACTTTTCTGTCCGGAAATCATTGACAGTAATTGCGAAATACAAAAATTTCTGTATATATATCTTCAAAATAATTTTAAATGCTGTCCAGAAGGGTTTTTAAATTTTTTTCGTTCAAACAAATCCTTTAATTTTTGGAATCATTTTATGGGGAATTTAGAATCTATAGAAGTATTAATATATCGCAAATGGCACATAAATCTTTCTTTCAACTTCTGTTCTATTTATAAAATAAGAAATAACGTAAGAAATCTCCGGCACATAAGCTTCTTATAGAAATTACGTTAAACTTCCCCACACATTTTTTATATTCTGGAAAAAAAATTCAGATTATTTTAAAGAAGGTTTAAAAATATCGCCTAGAAAAATCGCTTCTGCGTAAAAACGTTAGACATTTTTGAGCATTATTATTTTACATTTGACTTTCGGAGTTCTTGCTAAAATAAACTAAGTCACATAACTGAATGCATAAGAAATAATGGCTTTTCTTTAATTGAAATTAAACATTAATTAAAGCAGCGCTCGTCAAATTTAGTAAAATAAATCAAAGAAGTGAATGATAAAGTCTTTGAGCCCAATTTAAACAAAAATTACTACTTGCTTCAGTGGTTGCAAGGGGTTACAAGGAACCGTTTTTGCAATGCATGAAAAGTTCTTAAGCTGCGGTGTTTAGCAACAGTTACATAGAATTAAAAAAAATAGAAAGGGACTTCGTAAAATATGCCAGTGTAATTTTGGAAATGCCAGCGAAATTTTTTAATTTGTAGAAAATGATTTCGGTTTCTCAAGTCATATATTTCAAACCCTCAATGCAGGATTTTGTCCTTTTGGATGTATTACTTAAATTTTGTACTCGAACAATATTGGAAGATCTACAAAGCATTATCGAATCCCATTCATCAAGAACTACTGGCACGTAAAGAAAGTAGCATTTAGCCTATCCACTAGTATGAAATCTCCTTCATGAATCGCTACGTGCACGTAAAATGAGTTGTATTTATCCTGTCCTCACTAGTACCATGTCCCATTCAAGAATAACTATTTGCGGGTAGAGAGTAGCGTTCGTCCTCTCGTCACTAGTACCCAACAATGAGAGAGTTGTAATCATCCTCCCGTCACTAGTGCCAAACCTGACTCATCAAGAACTACTTGCACGTAAAGAATGTTACATTCATCCTCTCCTCACTAGTGTCAAACCTGATTCATCAAGAACCACTTGCACGTAAAGAATGTTACATTCATCCTCTCCTCACTAGTGCCAAACCTGATTCATCAAGAACTACTTGCACGTAAAGAAGGTTACATTCATCCTCTCCTCACTACTATCAAATCTCCTTCAGCAATCACTATTTGCTCGTAAAAAATGTTACATTCATCCTCTCCTCACTAGTGCTAAACCTGATTCATCAAGAACGACTTGCACGTAAGGAATGTTACATTCATCCTCTCCTCACTAGTGCCAAACCTGATTCATCAAGAACTACTTGCACGTAAAGAATGTTACATTCATCCTCTCTTCACTAGTGCCAAACCTGATTCATCAAGAACTACTTGCACGTAAAGAATGTTACGTTCATCCTCTCTTCACTACTACCAAATCTCCTTCAGCAATCACTACTTGCAGGTAAAAAGATTTGCATTCACCCTGCACTCACTAGTACCAAGTCCCGTTCAACAATAACTATTTTATGGAGAGTGTGCCGTTCGTCCTAACCTCACGGGTACCAAAACCAGTTCAACAATGAACAATGAGTGGCCACCAGCTCCGTGCGAGAACAATCCTAAGGCCTCGGATAACAGGTCTGGTGGAAAAAAGTTGTACCCATCCTCTCCTCACTAGCACCAAATCTCATGCAACAGCAATTATTTGTACGTAGAGAGTTGCGTTCGTTCGCTTCCCTACTAGTGCCAGATCTCATCCATCAATACTACTTGCACGTATTTCACATACTCAGTTGGTATCATGTGTCGCCCAGGGATTGAATATTCTGACACCGTACGTTACATTTTAGTCACTTATTCGTAATTTTCTTCGTTACTTTCCTGACGGATTTTCAAACTCTTCACTTTTGTGACCTGTAGACAACCTGTAAATAGACTCATTAAAGAACTCGCGAATACAATAACGTAGTTCTTTCTAATTTCACAACAACAAAACCAGATGAATTCCTGACAAAAATGTCCTCGTTCACATTGTAAGAAATTTACACAAAATAATTATTGAAATACTGCAGAAGAAAACTAATTTAGAAGAAAAGTAAAATACTAAAACTATGTTTAAAATCCAAATAATTTAACAAATATATGCGCAATTAATACGAAATTAAAAGACTGTTAAAAAGAAATCTAAGAAACAATTAAGGGGGGAAAACTTTATTAGAATAAAAAAAACCTTTTTATAAATGTTCGTAAAATGTTTAATTCTTAGAAAAGCTCAACAGTTATGTTTTCCTCCTTTCGCAACTTCAAAGAACATGAAAGTCTCTTCTTAAAGTAAATTCAGACGCTTCTTTCAACTGCTCTTTGTTTCTCCCTCATTTATTTGCATATAAAACTCAACATTTTTTAAAACTCTTTCAAAGATAGTAAAGTTTAAATAGAAAATTCAGAGTTTCGTTGATAAAAATATATTAAACTTACAGTAAAATAGTATGTTCTACATTGAAATTCCGTGACATAAAAATATTCGTTACGAGACTTTGAAAAGAAGTTTTCACTATACCTGTGGCCTCGACAAGAACTGCAAGCAACGCACAAAATGCTTAAAATTATATTTATAAACATTCAAAATGTCATTCTTGCATAACATAACATTTCGGAATAACAAATTCAGTAAATATTGATACGATGCATTGAAAAATCTCAGGTGTATACTTCATGACTTGATTTGCAATCTTTTTTGAATACAAATATTCTATCGCATTTTTAACCGGAGTGAATAATAAAATGTTGTATTTCTCAGCGTATTTTGGCGCATTTATCATAAAAATACGGTACGCCTTATATAACGAGAAAATTTAAAAGGGCTCTTCTAAGAGTCATAGAATTTTGCGTATGAACTCTTGTTAAGCAATTTTTGAAATATGAAATTAGCAACGCCTTTGATGAAACTGTTGGGGTTTTTTTATTCTGGTTTGCTGATAGTATTTGAAGCAGTTAACTATGTTTGATTTGATTTAGAACCCTTTTTAATCAAATATTGTATCACGGTTTTTGGCAACAGTGCGCAGAAAAAAATTTGATCGAAAACATATAAGAATCTACTGCAACTCTTTTATCCGCAGTAAAATTACATACAATTAAAAATAAGAAACTATAAGAAACTTGAAAAATGAAATGACAGAGAAAAAAAAACGATAAGTTTAAAAACCATTTTAAATTTACAGCAGTAAATTATTCAAGACCTGTGAAATTAACAGAAATAAAATTCCTAATACTAAAATTACCGTAAGTAAAAACAAAATATATACTTCTCCGCCAAAGTGGCGTCAAACGGGCTTTCGCTAAACCACCTTTCTGGTGTACAAAATCTAAATATGCGATCCACAACCGGTGATTTTAGAACTTGAGCCCTTTCCCTCTTGGAATTCGGGTGCCTTAGAACGCTCGGCCAAAGATGCTTCTGGAGTTGGAAGACAGAGATCAGTTTAAAATACGTAGAACGTACAGTTACGTAGTATACGTACAGTACGCGCTACGTACGTAAACGAATAAACGCGCGCAAACGTCTAGTATACGTGAACGTCAAGTTAACGGTAACCTGCGGTTACCGCTGACTCGAAGTTCTTTTCCAAGTCATGTCCAGATTGCATTTCAGGAAAATAGGTTACACTCCCGCTAGTTATTTGCACTATAATAATTCTTAACTTTGATGCTTTAGACGGTACGGCGCAGTTAGCGTTGGGTACCGGATGACGTATTATGTTCATGACTATCATGACCGGTGACTGTCGAAAAATTAAATCTTCCTGGCACTTCCGCAAAAAAAAAAAAAAAAATCGATTTGCAAATTATGTCCCCATATTATATTTAATTACAAAATGGAATCGTGCTGATCCTAACACCATATCACATCCTAATTATTTTCATCAAAGGACATGTTTTAATATTTAATGAGGAAGGTATTGCTGTAACTCACTCTCAGCGCGGGGGGGGGGGGAGGAACCTCTCAATAAATTATGTTTCAAAAATTTAAATGAATCATATATTTTCTACGCTTTCGAATTAATCAGTAGCTTTATTCTATCTTGAACGTTGAATAAATTTTTCCAGAGAGTTTTAAAAGTTTAATTTGAATTAAAATAAGTGAATCTTAATTAAAGAGATATTTCTACAAAAACATTTCTTATGAAAGATTCAAAGCGGTATTTTAATTGAAAAATAATTTAGTTAATTTTCTTTTCATCGAAAATGAGTTTTATAAAATACTAGCGGTACCCGCACGGCTATGCCCGTGTTAAAAAATGAAAAGACCAGTCGATTCACCATTGTGTATATAGTGATAACTTTTTAATGTGTAAATTATGTTATTTTATTAAAATGTATAGCATTCTACGTAATTAAAAATTAGCAGCCCACGGCAATAAACCAGCGACCCTATACATTTAAGCCTTTTTTTTTACAACACACACACAATAAAAAAGGAAAAAAGAAAGAAAGAAACGAAACAAAACGAAAAAAAAAAAAATTTGATAGAAAACGCATCTTGTTTGTTTAAATCAAGTACCCACACAAAAAGGACGATTATAATCCTTTAGAATAGTTTTAATTAATACATTTTTAGTATAATAAATTTTTATCTATTAATAAACAGTTAAACAGAACGGCAAAATATTGTAGCTTTCAGAAACAAAAGCAGCAAGTAAAGCTTTGAAAACGGAAAAAACCTTTCATCCAAACTCAAATAGGAAAATAACATATGTGCTAATTCACTGAAGAAAAAAAAATTAAATAAATAAAAACCTAAATAGTAACAATAAGTTGGAATAACAAAAATCGCTGTAAAGGATAACATTTCTTTAAAGAACCCCTTGCGGTATGGAAATGGTCCCGTGAAATACATGTCAAAATAAGGGAATCAAAATAAAGCTATCGATCGCCTATGAGCCGCAGGAAATAAATGTTAATTATTTTTTTTAATCAAAATTTAAAATAATAATAATAATAAATTAATTAATTAAAAGTAGGCTGCTCCTCAAAATGCTAAAAATGGCAAGAAATAAATTTTAATTCGTTTAAAAAAATAATCATAATCCAGTCGGCATGGTAACAATTCAAATGAAATAAAAAGCAAACACATTATCAATCGTCTGGAGAAAAGAAAATTAAACTAAATTACCGTGAAAAAATAATTTCGAACTGCAGGGAAAAACGCTTATAACTTCTTTTCTAGCTAATTTAACGACTTCGAATTTTAGCACGTACAGCGGAACTCTTTCCGGGGTAGTTTTTTACGGGCTTTTCAATGGTATCAAGCTCAAAGCGATGCGATAGTTTATTCCTATAGAAAAGAACCCTTATGTAATTTTCGGCTATCAATTGCAATAAAAAAGAGCTAATTCGAATTTCAAAAAAAAACTCTCCAAGGTGCACACCCCCCTATTCCAAACTAATTTCGTGCCAAATTTCATTAAAATTCGCGGAACGGTCTTGTATATAGTGGTAACTTCTTCATGTGTAAATTATGTTATTTTATTAAAATGTATAGCATTCCACATAATATAATTAAAAATTATCCGCCCACGGCAATGAACCAGAGATCCTACACATTTAAGCATTTTTTTTACAAAATACACACAATAAAAAAGGAAAAAAGAAAAGAAACGAAACAAAACAAAAAAGAAAATATTCAAGAGAAAACGCATTTTGTTTGTTTAGTTCAAGTACCCACACAAAAAGGATAGTTATAATATATTAGAATAGTTTTAATTAATAAATTGTAAGTATAATTAATTTTTATCTATTATTCATTGATATTAAAACAGAAAGACGAAATTTTGTAGCTTTCACAAACAAACAGCAGTAAGAAAAGCTTTGAAAGCGAAATAAACCTTTCATCCGAGCTCAAATAGGAAAAACACATATGTGATAATTCACTGGAGAAAAAAAAATGAAAATATAAGTAGTAATAATACGTTGGAATAACAAAAATCGCTATAAAGAATAACATTTCTTTTAAAAGCCCCTGTGCAGTATGGAAAATGGTCCCGTGAAATACATGTCAAAATAATGCTGTCGATCGCCTGTGAGCCGCAGGAAATAAATTTTAATTCGTTAAAAAAAAGAATAATCAAAACCAAAAAAAGAAATAAGTTAATTAAAAATCGGCTGCTCCTCAAAATGCTAAAAACCGCAAGCAATAAATTTTAATTCTTTAAAAAGAAGGCTCATAAGCCAGTCGGCATGGTAACAATTAAAATTAAAGTTAATTACCGTGAAAAAATAATTTCGAACTGCAGAGAAAAACGCTTATACCTTCTTTTCTAGGTAATTTAGAGGCTTTGAATTTTCGCACGTAGAGCGGAACTTCTTCCGGGGTAGTTTTTTACGCGCTTTTCAACGGTATCAAGCTCGAAGCGATGCGATAATTCCTTCCCATAGAAAACGACTATTTTATGAAACTTTCGGCTATAAATTGGAGTAAAAGAAGAAGAAATTCGAATTTCAGAAAAAAACTCTCCGAGGTGCACACCCCCATGTTCCAAACTAATTTCGTGCCAAATTTCATGAAAATCCGCTGGACGGTCTTGGCCCTACGCCGGACACAGACAGACACACACACACACACACACACACACACACACACACACACACACACATACTTGCTGCTTTATTATTAGTAGAGATTAAACTGAGTGCAATTATTCTTTAAAATCCAACACATAAAAAAATCAAACAGCAGCGAAAAATAACTGCAACCGTACTTCATGTAAGCATATTTTTTAATTATTTATAAGTTGAATTAAAAAAATTCAATTTAAAATTTGTTTATTTTACGCTTTTGTAATGCTAAAAAACGAAGAAATTTTAAAATTGATTTATACTCAGAATAGTTTGGCAACATTAAGTCAATAAAAAAATTTGGTTAAAATAGACAAATGAAAAAAATTAGTAATGTTCAATGGCTATGCCACAAAGCAAGATATACAGATTAAATTATTCAAAATTTAAGAAGCATTAAGTTGTCTATAGTTAGATAAAGACAGTAGATGAACGAAACTTCAAGGACTAAATAAGAATATAAAGCTTTTGAAAAGAACAATTGAGGTTGAGGGCAAATGCATCACTTTGTGTTAGCAAGGAAGTGTTTAAGCAGTTAACTTTACCAACTCGAGTATATGCAGTAAAAACGAGAACGCTAATTTGATTATTATTTGATTTTAGTTTTTTATTATTTTAATTTTTGTTATTTAAAAACTGCTACGAGCGTGACTAATGGCAAAGGGTTTGGATCGTTTTGATGCTAATTTAACATTTATAAATCATTTGTAAAAATTTAATCAAATTTAATATCTACAAAGTATCAAAGGTTCCCCAATTTCGTCGATTAAACATCGGCTTAGTTTTTAAGAAATAAACTAATCAGAGCAGTTCTTAAATTACGAAAGAAGAATTTGTATTCTAGGGGACCGTTCATAAATGAAGTCAAGCTTTTTTCCCATATATTTGACCCCCTCGATGTCAACCAAAATGTCACACTGTAATGGACCCTCCCTACCTCCCTTGTCACATGTCACGCTATGTTGCATAAGCATGATGTCTCACTTGTTACCCCCTTCCCTTGTCCCACTTTGTCACAATTTCACGAACCCCCTCCCCCCTCGAAGCGTGACACCATTTATGAATGATCCCTAGCGACATTTACGATAACATTTCAGATTATCATATAAAGCTTTACTTAGAAGCATGATCTTGAAAAATAAATGTTTTACAAAAAAAGGGGGACAAATGTGACATTTGTAGTTTTCTTAATACCCTCCACAGCCCATTTCGTTTTCTAGAGTCAGAGAAGGAAAGAACAGAAGGTATTTAAAAGAGTCTTATTTTAGTTCATTTGAATTTTGTCAGAAATTTTCTCCGAAATTGCTACAATAATTGCCTTACTGTAGTTCATTATACTTTCAAAACGAAAAGCTAAAATTGCCGATAGCATAGCGTACGTCGTGTATAATGCATAGCATAACAGCATCAGCATTTTCTTTAACAAAAGAACAAAATGTCATTAAAGAAAAAAGCTCTGATAAGAGCGTAACAAAAACAAGAACGCCATTGGTGGCATCATCACCACGGTATATTTTTATGCAAATCAATTACATTTTCGTGGCAATTATGGCAAATGGAATAGCCCCTCGTTAGACGCACCAGTCTATCTCACTTAGTTTGAAACTTTCCTCTTTGTCTGTGCGATTGATTTATAGTTATGAGCTCTTAAATTCATCTTGTATGCCAGAAAATTGTATTATTGCAATGATGTGTTCGCGAACTACAAACAAAGTGATTCAAATCGGAATGTATTATAATAATTTTCTTGAGTTAATTATGTTTCATTTCTTAATTTATACATCTGAGTGAATTTTTTGAAATAATTGTGTTGGTGTTATACATAAAAGCGTTTACCTATCAGTAACTGAAGAAAAGATGTAGTTTTTTTACATTTGGGTTTGATATAATTTTCCTAGCGGCGTTAATCATATTCTGGTTATTATTATTAGTATTATTATTGAAATATTTTATGAATGTTTTGATAAGATAGAACTCGATGAGCACTGGAGAAAAGTTTTTAAAAAAGCTACAGAACTGGATACAATAATTAAGTGCAAAGTGTACTTCAGGCAATACAAAATATATATTAAAAACGTGTATAACAAACTGGGAAAGCAAACACAATACTTTAAATATTCTTATGCAAATGATTTAAGAGTAGACACGTTGTGTGAAGAAAAGTTTGTGAATAATATTTATTGAAAAGGAAGATGTGAAAAATAGGGAAATCTCAAGGGATTTGCATTGTATTCAGCAGACTTATAGAAAAATAGTTGCTTCAATCTTACAAAGTTGTGAGTTGTATTAAAGGGAGAAGAAAAAACGAGTTTGGTTTGGCAAAAAGAATTTGATGTTTTATCATAGAGTATTTTGGACATACGCTGAAGGTAAATTTATTTGAATTAAATGATCTGGGCTCAACGAAAACTATCATACATATTGATTTTAGTTCTCATTTACATAACGAAGCAGTACTTTCATTCATATTTGGATTAAAATATATGAAGATTGAAAAATATAAGTTACTGTATTCTTACAAATAGTAAAATGTGATAACTTGCTTCACTATATATTAATTGCAACAGTATTCATTCACTAAATCACAGGGCTTGGGATCTTTTAAAAAATATCTAAAACTTTTAACAAACTTTATTTTTTTTTTTTTTTATTTGTTCTTAAGACTTGTGCATGATTGTCATGTGATTTGTGAATATGGCAAAAATATCCTTTCAAGAAAGAACTTTGACGCAAACTGCGTTCAAATATAACGATTCTTTCATTATTTATGAATTTCTAAAGCACACGCTTATGTGGGAAGCCTTGTATATTACGCCGAAAATGATATTACAACGTGCAAAAAAAAAGAAGGTAGTTTCATTTAGGGTGAGGTAAGAATAATGCATAAATGCTTCAGATTGGCTTTTAACTGTGTAAAATGTTTTTATTCTGATAATATAAGATAATATGGTACACATAAGTCTTTCAAGCAGTGTAAAATAAATTTTCCGTGACTTAAAAACTGGACAGTTCTTCAAAGCTATTCTTATTTATTTTTTCTCCTTTCATGACCCCCACCCCTCCTTAAAAAATCTACTTTAAAACTGTTTTAAGGGGGGATGCATTTTTACACCAAAAACTATGTTTTCAATAAGTCCCAAAATAATTAGTTAATTAATTAAAGAAAGTCATTTTTATGACTCATAAACTTGTCCCAAATTTGCGTTTCTTGGACTACAAGGATCAAAAGCAATAGCTTTAGCGAAATAGAAAAAGTGATGCATCTGCAAGGTTAACCTCTCAAAACTTGATTCTCGCACACCGAAACACTCTAAAATGCATTTAAACACAAAACAAATAATTAGTACATCACGATTCCTGTAAAGCGTCCTTTTAAGACAATCTAATTACTAAGCATTTAGAATCTAGATCTCAACGCATCCCAAATTCTATAAATCTATAGCTCAAACTATCGCCAGTAAAAAGAAGAGAGCGAAATAAATTTCGAAATTGATTTCTCCTTTGATGAAAAACATGAAAGCAAATGCATAGGTATGCAATCAAACCAACTGGATGAATCAGACATCTGCTGCCCATCCCAAGTGAGAAGCAGCAGAAAACTAATTACGTGTCTGCAATCAAGGGTAAAGATCCGTTTGAAAAGAAGACATAAGGGGGAAATGAGAAACGAGACGCTATATCTGGCAAGGAGTCAATGAAACTTTCTCGAGTTTTATAGCATTACTTCGAATTTTTGTTTTTTCTTCGGGTACCTTTCAATATTAAATGTCTTAGATCATTCAACCTTAGATAAGCAATGAAAACGTTTATTGTATTTTCCAACGGCTACGTTTTTTAGTGTGATGAGTTCAAGCATAATAATTAAAATATTTATTAACGCTAAAGATTTGAAGTAACTATTAACTTCAATTATAATTAAAGGTACTGTGTTTAGAACGCGTTCTGATTGGCGTAAGTCGATGTAGACTGGTATATACGTTATATAAACTATAGAGGAAAGATATTTTCAGTAAGAAAACAATAGTTTAAAGTTTTACCATTAGGAGAAACAAAAAAAAAGCATAAAGGGAAAACAGGAAATTAAGAGCAAAAAATAAAATGCAAGAAATGCGCAAAAAGAAATCATAATATGTTGTTTCATCTTTTTCAAACGCATTCTTGCCACTTAAAAATTGTTCTGCTAATCGCTACATTTCTGTTTTCAGGCACAAAATAATTCTTTTACAAGTTATCCAAATTTGTGACCGACACAATTGATGGTTTGGCATGTAATTTATACAATAGGGAGAAAACGAAATGTAAAATGGGCAAAAAAAGAAAAACAGTGTTGAAGTTCATGGACTTGCCCGTTTTTATTCATTTATTTTATTTAGTTATTTATTTGTTTTCTTCGTTAAATACTATTGCCTGATATTTTGATATATCTAAACTGCTCAATTTGACATTAGAGAACGTACAGACATTTATGTTACATATTTGCACTCTTTTTGCGTCACTTACTTTTTTAATTAATTCATTACCTCATCAAAAGATCTGTTTGTATTGCCATTCATTTGGAAGACATCTTGATACAATCTTATGCCATATTTGTTCGTGCTTTGATTTCTTTATATTTTAATTTAAAAAGTACTAAGGGCTCAAAACCAGGTAATCCTTTTAGATACACCCTGTATTACATGCACATCTTTCAAAATTTTGGAAACCCTCTTTTCAGTACAAAATTTAAAAACCAGCTTTTGCTTCTTTACCAGCCCTTATGACAATTGCCAAAGATAACAACGATAGACAAATCAACATTATTTCTAAATATATAAACTGAATTATAAGGTTTTTAGCAAATATTCGGGTATTTGTAAAAAATCGGTTGATGTGAAAATTCAGGTCTAGTGAATCGAAGGCACGATTCCAGTGAAGCTGGGACCACACTGTTAAAAATTTCCGTAAGGAAATAGTAAAATAACCATTCATATGATTTTTATTTTACCATATTTAATTACAACAGTTGAATAACCATTAAAAAGATGGTGCTCAAGCCGCTGATTGCGAAGAACGTTTAACTAACCATAATTTTCAAGCGCTCAATAAGAATCGGGCGTCCATCTTGGTTGCGAAACCTTACCAGTTGTACGTTGTTGTTAAACTATGAATAAAGATTTATCAGTTCAAATCTGCATGTTTATATAAAAAAAGAAGAAAAAAAAAGTGGCTTGAGCAGTGGTTACAAAATAGAAACACATACACACGTGAATCAAAAATTGGAGACATAGGATTCTCGAACAGTTTGCGAATGAGCAAACCCATAATTTGAGCTGCTGAAGCTTGTTTGTATTTTAATTTTTGCAGCAAATAAAATGATATTCGTCAACATACAGTAAATTTATAACAAAGATGGCTTTGGATCCAATCAAAAACTGAAGTCTCAATTTTAAGGCAGTTTGCCTGTTGGAAAAGAAGATTTATTGATAAATTAACAGCCGCTTTACGTGCTGTAGATGGCCGAAAGAATCGAGCGCAAGGCTGGTATTTCATACACCTGGGTTCGATTCCCGCACGCTTCGTTTAGAGCTTCTACGCCTCGAAGATTCTACGCCTCAAAATGGTTCAAAAACGGTAAAAATTTTGTTTTGAAACCATTTTTAAACGGTTATAAAACCGTAAACTTTTGTATTTACGGCTTTTTAACCAAGCTGATTGGAAATAGCTTAGGTCCCGTAAAGATAGAAAAATGTTCCAAATAGTAACTCGAATTAGATGCACAGACTGCTGCCGGTTATTTAACCGTAATTTTATGATGAAATTTCTAACAGTGCATTCAATTTCTGCATTGAAAAAGAGGTTTTTTTGTAAACTTAAAAAAGTAGATGTATTAGTAATTCTGCACCTTATTCAATAATAAAGCTGCTTTTTTTATTGTTTCTACAATGAAGTAAATGTTTTACTTATCTACGTACGTTTAGTTTAGAAAGTTGCAGCGCATGACTTTTCTAATCAGATTTATCTGATTGGTGGAGTTATAGCTTCCATAAATTACTTTGATTTTCTCCACTACGAGCGTTATATTTTGCAAATTTGCACCTATAAGCGAAATATGTTCAGAATTTACAAAGTTTTGTTTTTACCTTCTGAGAATCAAGTTATGCCAATAAGTATTTTTTTAGTTGTCCATAAACCTTTTTATTAGGAGAAAAAGAATATAGAGCAGCATTTTTGATATTTTCTTTTCTTAGTTGTGAGAACACATAAAACAAATGCATAGGTAAGCAATGAAGCGAGCAAAATGAAACAGACAGCTGCGTTTCCTTTTTTCCCTTCTACATAGCAAGATTCAACGCCAAACTAATTACGTATCAGCGATCATGAAGAAAACTTTGAAAGAAAGAAATAAAGTGAAGTGAAGAGAGAAAAACTGCTGCGAAAAGACTAAAAAGAACATCTGAATCAAATCAAACAATAATGTTTTTTTTTTTACTTCCTTGTACAAATTAAAAGAAGTATTGCTTCACCAAAAATATTCCACTAAAATTTCGATCTAAATTTGCATATTGCCAACAAAAGTCAAAAGCCAAATTTGTAGCATATCTTTTCATCCCTAAGCTCATAGCAATTTTGTGCTTAAAACGTTATTTGTAATTTGATTTTATCAAACAATTTCTTTCAAAAATTAAAGAAAATTTATACTCTGATATTTAAATGCCTTACATTTGAAATTTAACAAAATCAAATTTTCTATTATGCCCTAAAAATTATCTGAAAAGATGTAACTTAATCTTATTCAGTTACGAAACAAAAAAAAAAGGGCTTAAACTCCTAGCAAATTGAACAGTACGCATTATGAAACTTCAGGTGCAGAAATTAGGAATACTTGATTTAAAGTTTAGAAAGATTCTATAAGTCAGATTTAAAATTTCAATATTGTGTTTAAAAATATATACAGTATAAAAGAAATGTTGTACTGAACAAAAATTACTATTTTTATATTTTACTATAAATAATCACAATAATAGCTACCGATTTTCTCCAATGTTTCTGAAAATATACTGTAATGTGTTATGCCTATTTTGAAAGGATGTTTTACAAGAGCAATTAGCGTTGATACGCAATGTAATTATTCCCTCTTCAAGTTTAGTTATTTTTAAATCCGAATTATAGAGTAAGCACTAATTTCGCACATGTAAATATTGTAGGCATTAAAATATCAATTTTTAAATTACTAATATGTATTGTTCAAAGTATATCGAAACATACACTTTTTAATGATAATGGGCTTTGTGCACATATGTTACTTTTAGAACAAAAGTTTTATTTAGTTTTATTATTTCTGTATTAATTATGCGTATAGGATCGTTAAAAACAAAAAGAGTCATTAATAATTAAATTTAAAAATATTTTTAGTCTTATTTCTTATTAAGTTAATTATTAAGTTCGTGTTTTATTTATTAATCGTTTTTAATGCATTTCCTAACGGATTTCGAGTTTTAACTCCACTGTAAACTTGTTTATTTTACCATGTCTTTGTGCTCATCTGAAAAGTCGTTTACATTATAATGTCCGCGTTGATGACAGACATCACGTAGTAAAATCATTTTTATCTCAAAAAATTCATTTTTATTTCAAATAAATAAATAAATGAGAACTGCGCTAAAATTTTTTGGTGAACACCATTTTTGGTGTTCAGTAGGTGTAAATCTGAAAATTATTCATTTTTTTATGTATTTTAAATTGTTTTAAGTGTCTGTCTAAAGAACGTACGTAACGGAGTTAACAAATTTCATCTGCTAAGAAACGTTATACTGTCTAATTACTTTTTTAGACAACCACATAAAAGTAAATAAACTGTATCAAAACATGAATGCACTTTACACTACTTTACACTAACTGAACACCAAAAATCGTGTTCAGTAACACCGAAATTGGTGGCAACTGAAAGCATAATTTTTAGTGTAATGTTGCCAATGCATTTAAAAAAATAATTTTTATAAAAAAACAGAACCGACTTCAAATTAAAAATTGCGCTAAAAAGTAAAAAAATAAATTCATTCTTTAAACAACATCGATGTGACTTTTAAACAGTTTTAGAAGTCGGTGCAAAATTAGGATAGATAAAATATTTTGCAATCATGAATCAATTACAAATATATATATTTCCGCAGAATTATCAACAGTTCCAATATGAAGTAGCAAATGGTATAATGGTAATTAGACCCATAATTTTGCACCGACTTCTAAAACTATGTTGAAAAGTCACATCGATGTTGTTTAAAGAATGAATTTATTTTTTACTTTTTAGCGCAATTTTTAATTTGAAGTCGGTTCTGTTTTTTTATAAAAATTATTTTATTTTATTCTTTTTAGTGTAAATACATTTTGTATATAAATACTCTATTTTAAAAAAAAATCCATATCAAAGGGCAAAGCTTCTTTAAATTAATGGCACTAAAAACTAATCATTTGCATGATAAATTCCCTTTTGAAGTCTATTTTAGCAAACAAACTGATTGGATGAATTTTTGCCACAGGGAAGCCTTCAGTCAAACTCTTGCTGTAATTTCTTTTAATATTATAGCCCATGACAACTTTTAACAAGGCTTTTATATTTATTAATAGATTTCCCAATAAAGAAAAATCAAGCCAAGCCTTTCCAATTAAAATAAAAAATACTTATTTTTCACTCGCAACGTTTTTTCTTAAAAACAAATGTAGGCAAATTGATTTGCAATATTTGAGTTAGACGACCCTCTATCGATTAAAGAAAAAATCCTCAAAATCGGTTCATTTAGTCATAAGTTATGGATGAAAAGACAAAAAAAAAATACTACATTTCTGCCCATTACTTTTGTTCTAATTATCGAATATGGTCAAACGAAAAGATGGGACCTATGGGAAACCACCCTTGATCGATTGAAAAAAAAATCATGAAAATCGGTTCATCCGGTGCGAAGTTATGAGTGGACAAAAAAAAAAAAAAAAAAAAAAACGGCATACATACATTACGAATGTATAACCTCCTTCCTTTGTGAAGTCGGTTAAAAAGATATAGACGAAGATATTTTATAAAACTTCAAAAAATTGTTTCTGAAATAAATAATAAAATTGTTAACGCCATTTTCTGCCACAAACAAATGATTTTTTTTCCTCAAGAAAATATAAATTAATTTTGCTAATGACTTTCAATAGAGATTTTTATGAAACTTTTTTTCTTCCCAACCTCAAAATAATATTAATTTTTCAAAGCTTTTTTTTTTTTTTTTAAATTTGTTTAATTAGCAACAGTCTAAATAAATGATTGCCGACAAAAAAAGAAAGAAAGAAATGCAACAAATAACTATCACAGTATGCACAACTAAATTATTTTGTTAATAGTTTTAAATGTTTTTCTTACACTTTACGTGTTTTATATGTAACCTTTTTCAAAAACTTAATTACATAGCACTTGAAGAAAACACGTTAGTTATAGAAAAAATGAAATAATACAAAGTATTACATCAAGTAGGAATGAAAGAGCAATGCTAATGTAGACACATTGAGATACAATTGTCGGTTTGATAAATTACTCAGGTCAACGATGCAAAATTGATGGTGAAGTGAACGTTGTTTCTTACTAAATAAGAACTAAAAATTACCGTAAAGCTAAGCACAAAATTCTCGAAAATTGCAGACACGTGTTTCGAGGTTACAAGGAACCCCTTTGTCAATGCAAAAGAGTGAGCGTCTAGATGAAAACTCTCTTGCATTTAAAAAGGTGTTTCTTGTAACATCGATACGCCTATCTGCCATTTTTGCAAATTTTGTGCTTAATTTTTACGTTGAATTGTAGTTTTTATTTTGCATCACAAAGGTTTAAATTTTATTTCCTTGTTTCTTTTTTTTAAGTTTTTAAAATGTTTATTATAAGACATAAACAATGTAAATGTTCATTTTTGTGCAGTATTGTCAAAAATCTTACATGTTTAAATGTTATAATTACAACTAATTGTATTATTTAAAAGTAATCGTTCAATAAATATTATTATATGAACTAATGTCAATGTGATATATTTTTTATATAAATAAAAAATGAAGAGGGGAAAAGAAATAAATCTTCCTAAATTTAAAATAATAATTTCATATGCTCTTGAATCAAATGTTAACTGAAATCAACCCAAAAAATATCTTGGTTTTATTATTCAACGGAAAAGCCATTGACAGACATACAAAAAAAATTATAATAAATATCAAAATCCGGCCAGCATTATGTACTTATTTTTTAAGTCATTGGTAGTTAAAAAATATTTAAAAATGCACATATTTTTAAATAACTCTTCATTCAATATTCTTTCACTTACTTGCATTCTCTCATTATAAAAATAATAAGCGAATTGAATAGCATTAAAACAAATAAACGACATTAAATAAAATTAATTATCTTAATATTTTCGGCTACAAAACTAAATTCCTGTTTTGCGTCAAGACGTAACTCAAGCATCTATAAATGCCTACATTTTCTCTCTAATGAAGGATAAAAATAAATATATGGAAACTATTTTGGATGAGGCGTCGAATAGCAAACTAATGAAAGTTTACCTAGTGAAATTAAAATCCACGCTTTAATTACCAATGCGTTCACAAAATTATAAGTTCCTAGTTCCGTTGTTTGTAAGAAATTTGAAATTTTACTTTGCTATCATGAGAACAAGTACAACCCTTTGAAAGTAAACTGCATCAAGTCTACTTCTGCGTTAAAAATAGAATATAAATGCGCTGGAACTATACTAGAGAACTTAGAATATATAAATGAAATATAAGGAATGTTCTGGAATTATAAAACGGCTTTTTTCTCATTCGTTTGCACGCGGTGATGTGTGTTGAAAACTTCGTTCGAAGTACATTTTTATGATTTTCGGGGGTTAATGCTGCGCAAAAATTAGTTTTACAAGTAAAAAAAAGTTTTTAATGACCCGATAAAATGAGTAAATATATAACTAAATAAATGCAAACTTAAAAATTAGGTGTGTGGTTCAAATCAAAACACCCTTAGATATTGAAAATACTCCTCATTTTTAGGGGTGCAATAATTAATTTATTTTTCACTTAAATATTTCACTATTTGATTTTTAAAAAATAAACTTTTTCAAAATTATTTATTATTTAATTTAGTTTGCTTGTAAAACTTGAATTTTTTCTACGCATCTGACCGCGGAAGTCTCGAAAACTGGATTGTATTTGCAACTAAGTTTTCAACTAGTTTTACCAAAAGCAAATGAGTGAAAAAAAATCGTTTTTAAAAATCTCGAACATTCTTTATATGGGCTTTCTTTATTTTATCTTCAATTTTGAATACCTAGTAGTGTTTTGATGTCATATTATGACTATATTTTTGAATAGTTATTTTTCATTTTGAGTAGAACCTTGATAAAAATATTATAGAATTGAAATATTGTAAAATGGGCCACTGCATAAACTTACGGTCGTTTTCATGGTAATTAAACTTGGTGAAGGAGAACTTCTTAGCTCCTATACGACGAAATGTACTTTTTTGGCCATTCTAAATAATTTTTGAAGAGCACGATTTACAATGCAAGAAAGTAGCATTAATTTCCATTGAAAATCTCAGATTTTAAGAGTATGCCATGCAGGTTCTCAGCGACATAAACTGTCCTAGGAAGAAAAATGATTGTTCATGATGCGTCATATGCTCCAGACTACATGCGCATGAATTCTAGAAAGCCTGTAACCTCAAAGCATCCCATTTCACTGAAATCGAGCAAGGAAGATTATTTTTGAAAATCTTAATGTATGCTTGAGTATAACATCGATATGAATAACGACCATATAATTACAGATGCACATTGATTGATTGTCATTGATGTGCTCCTGCGAGATCAGAAAGCTTTGTGTTGAACCAGAGATGCAAAATTGTCGGCAATAATCTTTTGGAGAATGTTCTCGAGAACATTTTTAATTACATTCTCACGAAGGAGTATGTTGGCGATTGTTCTCGAGCACATTTTCAAGAACATTCTTACGAAGAAGAATGTTGGAGAATGTTCTCAAGACCATTTTCAAGAATATTATCACGGAGGAGAATGTTTTCTTGGACGAGTTGCCAACATAGCAGTTTTACAAATTTTACATGTGAATGAGTTTGTTAAATGGCGGGTAAAAAAGAATTACTTTTGCGTTTATTTATTTGTTTTTTTTTTTAATTGTAGCTACATTCAAAGACTTTATTTTTGCAAAGTTTTCCTTACAAATCATTTATTTAACTGGCCAAAGTCTTCTACGTTCTTCAAAGAATATTCTCCTAAGTGAAATTACCATTATAAGGGCAAATAAAATGCTAAAATAATTTTGTTTACATGATTGACAATGATGATTGATTATTAACATCGTCAATCATGTGTCTCAATCACAGGCTATCATTTTCAGTGTTGTTAATACTTATAAACTTTTGTATTTACATTGGAAAAAAATATTCTCGAGTATTCTCCAAAATTCCCAGGAATAATCTTGATTCACGTATCTAGTTAAGCCTAATAATAAATAGATGATGAGTCAAAACTGACTATCATTTTTAGAGACACTTGTATTTAATGCGTGAACTCTTCATTCTTTGAGTACAATATGATAACTATCAACTCTCCATTTTCTAACAAAGATACTCACAGAAACCGGATGATATATTTCCACTTCCATAAATTCGAATCCAAAGATGATTCATGCTAAATAACTCAAACGAAACCCAAGCTGCAAAAGACCTCTTCAAAGACATTTAATTTCTGCTTTTAAAAACAAAAACAACGTTTCCATTTTCCTAAACCTTCTTTCAAAAATTTTAAGCGAACACACTTAATGAATATAATTATTCATTGAAAAAACAACTTTTTCCTTATCTTTCAATAAAACGGTAACTTCCGCTTCTATTTTTTCTACCAAAAAAAGTGCCACATGTTCAACTCATTAATGATTTTTGTTAATGACGTGTTTAATAGTCGACGTTTGCACCCTTGGCAGCATTTAAACAATTGCTATACAGGGAAAGCGGTTTTGTGGGGAAAAAGAGAGAACTGATGAGAAAAAAAATCCCTTTTCTTTGCTTTCATTTAATGGTGAGAGTTGGATAGATGAAAAGCATTTGCTTTTATACAGATCAAGCGATGCGCACTATTCAGCATCATGCTTGAGAAGGCATAAAGTGGTTGAATAACTGGAAAGGGCTTTAGTAAAATTTATATAAAATAAAACAAAAGTAAGAGCGAGCAAGTCGTTTCTAAGGAAACAAGAACCAAAATGCTGAACTTTAAATAAATATCTCTAAAATATTTAATCTGTAAATAATTAGTTTTTGTTTGGCATTTGTGAGGAAGAATTTCCGGTAAATTTATAACCTTTTGAGGGATCTATTCCAGTTATTAATTATTTCCCTCGCGTCAAAACACACCTGATTTAAGTATATGTTTGATAAGAACTGGAACTATGTGACTTCCAGAATGTTGTTGTTCCATTGTTTGTTATGAAGTTGTGTACAGTGTAGTTCTGACAAGAAGACGCTTATGTAAACCAGTTTCCCTTACCCCTATTTTGACATATGAACTTGTTTACACCTTCTACCATCGGAAGTCTTTGTGTTAGAGAAAAATTGATGGACCTAGTGCATTCCCTAGGGATGCACTAGGTCCATCAATTGATGGGGACTGACATAGGGACTGACAACCATTCTTTTAAATCGTCTTTTAATTTTAAAGTCTTTAAATAGTCTTTTAAATCATCTTTTAATTTACCAGTCTTTAAATAGTCTTTTAAATCATATTTTAATTTACCACTGAAGCACCTGGACTCATTCAATTCGAAGTAGCACAAGGAGTTTGATCTACTTAATATTACTGATGTACCGATTAATTAGCAGTAATCAGCAATCGGCCGTAATCGGGAAATAACTATTTGTTTCTCATAAAACATCTGGCATGCCAAAAGCCAGATAACAGGGTGATAATAAACAGGGTGACATCTCTCCAAATTGATGATGTACCTCCCACACTCCAAAAAATAAAAAAGAAAAATATCAGAATAACATTTATCAAAATATGATTTCAAAAGAAAATAGAACAAAAGAAACGGAAATTAACAATTGATTTTAACATTTAGTTTTAAATTGATTTTACAGTAACCTCCTTCCTGAAATTTCTAATAATATAACATACTCCATGCCCTCCCCCCTTATAGGCACCATTATAATAAATCAATGTAATTTTAAGAAATTACGACTTACTACCAATAGTTTTGAACTATAGCTCTCCATCGTATTCGAAGCAGTACCCACTCTCTATATTGAAAACTTACTAAATATCATCGCAATTCGTAATGGTGGGAGCACATATCTTTTATGGAAAGAAAATTCTTAAAATCAGTACGTGCACCTTCGTACTTGCGTACTTTTCTAAAAAAGGAGGAAAAAATGAAAAAATGAAAAACATATATCGAGTGTAAAAAGAAAAGTAAATCAAAATAAATAAAGTAATAATAATGCGTAATAATAATAAAACAAAATTCTTTTTATAAGTTCATGCATTCATTTTTTAAAAAGTTTATTCCATCATAGTAAACGAAAACTAAACAAGAGAAAAAGTTAGGCGTTAATGAGAAGAGGATATAATGTTTTTTGGTCTCCCCCTCCCTCCCCTCTCCCTGACTTTTGAGAGAATGCTCCAATTCAAACATGTTTCTCTTTTCACTATTAATACATAAATTTCAACATACATTTTACAATTTACGTTTAAAATTGCTAAACTTTCAGTCAACAAAAAAAAAATCATTATTATCAAATACTTTTAATTGCTTAAAATTTATGTGTACATGCTTTTAATTTTTTTGATAAGAATTAATGTTTGATGCTTTTTTTATTACTACTAATAATTTTTAATTTCATTTTTTCTATTTTATATAAAAATGCATACTATATTGCAACATTTCCTGTGCATTAATTCTTTCCTGTATAGTCAAGCTTTAAGATTAGACATCGTGCTTTAAGCTTCATTTACATATATTATAAAGAATGCCACCAATATTATTCAGTTTTTGTTTTGAACAATAAGTTTCATTATTTCTAATATTTGTGTGTGTGTGTGTTTTATGTTTTTTGATTAAATATACCGTATTTAACGACATTTTTATTTCTTTCTTCTCCATCCTGGTCTTTTCACTTGCCACTGGGGTGGGGGGACACTGCCAACACAGATAATTTTAACCTACAAACATATGGAAAAACGTGGATGGACAATGTTACCTCTATCATAGTGAGGATTTTGTCCACCCACTTCCTATTTTTTGTGAGTCGGTTTAATGATGAAAAAAGAGAAAATATGACACCAGTTCACTGTCGCAAAAATAGGGCTTTTTTTCTGAAAGATCAATCGGAAAATATTTGAAATTTAAACGTTAACTTTGAAAATTGGCCATGTCAGCTAAGTTGACGGTATCATTATTATTATTATTATTATTATTATTTGTATTACTATTATTCTTATATATATATATATATATATATATATAATATATAATTGAAGACGTCCCTCTTTCTTTAATTTCAGTGTTTTATGACTTCAACCTCATCATTAAAAGTGTACCCAATTGGGTATATTTTAAAATACTGTCTATTAACTACTGTGTGTGCAATTTGAAATCAAAAACACCCAATTGTTTTTGAAATTAATGAACAGATAGTTTACTTCGTTTTAAACATGGAAAACATGGAAACATGGAAATTGGGCCTTAATTATTATTTAAACTAATTATTATTTAAAATAAAAAAATAAGTTTTTTAGTTATTTTGTTTTGTAATCATTTTTTAAATCAGAGAACCAAAAAGTTGCGTCAAAATTGTTTGTGCTTCGTTCTGGGGTTGAAGAGGTTAATAAATATAATAGTCTAAACTTACTAATTTTCCATGCAGAAAATACTATTTTTCATGCAAGTGTAACATTCATTGTTGTCTAAACGCATCATTCCTCAACAACCCTACTTAGTTTACATCTGTTTACAATCCTCATCCAAGGAAGAAAAATATTATCTCCCCTCCTTTAGCAAAGTGGTAGTTTTTATCTTTATCCGGCGACACAATGGAATTGCGTGACAGCCGAGGGTGGACCAGGGTCAAAGGGGTCACCGGAAACGGAGGTGGGACGAGCAGAGAGATCAGCACGCCCCTTCTTTTAAAAAACCCCTAGGCGTCAAGAGACAATGCCGGAGCTTTCTCCGAGCAAGTGTTAAAAGAGATCAGTCTAGGAAAAAAAAAAAAGAATGTTTTAGTGAATGGAGGCAAGATCGTGGCATCAAAAATGAGGGTGTTTTACAGTCTAAAAGAATTTTATTTTTGCTTTCTTGATAAAGATCGTTTTCTTTTGTTTCGTGGTGTGAATACATTTGTGTAAGATATTTTTGAAATAGGCAGAACTTGTATTTAAAAAAAAAATCGTTTTGCAATAAAAAAAAAACGCAGAAACGTTCTCAAAATTCGATTATCAGTAAAAATTCAATAGGAGTGCTAAATGAAATAATTGTTACATTAGACGCCCTAACACCATAGCTTCAACGACTGTTTTTAGTTGCAATAGCAATAAATTCTATACGCAAGAAAGAAAAATATTAACAGTAACTGAAAATTTTCACAGCGATTATTAGTCATGTAAATCATTACAGAAAGCGTCTCATGATGCCTTAATAATTGCTCTGAATAATTCTTATTTAATTAATCTCCTAATTTAAATAAATAAATTTCTCACCTAAATTTGAATTGAACGCATAAATTTTCTTATGTTTCAACTAAGTGCTGGAAGTAAACTCTTTCTTTTGGAATGCAGAGTGCGACAGTTGGGATTGTAACACCCATTTTGAACTATCTTAAAAGTCTTAATTACTTAATTTTTATTACTTATTATTGTTATGTTATTCCTAATGCCACATAAAACAGGCTTTGGGACTTTTTAAAAAGGAATCGTTTTATTATTATTGTTATTAAATTTATATTTACTCTCTTCCTAATACGAAGTCGAACATTCTCACTCGCTAGGATAGCAACAAGATATTTTTCGTGTTTTTTTTATTTGAAATTATTGAAAAGAAAACGTAAACATTAAATATTTCTTTTGTAGCTTCCCTTTCAGAACAATCAGTATAGAAATGGGCTATTCTAAGGGTTATCTCCCTATCTCTTTATAGTTATTATAATATATATATACATATATTATAATATATATATATATATATTATAATACTGTTTTTAAGCTACCTTACTTTTTTTGATGCGGGGGGGGGGGGGGTATTAGTTAAACCACTAATAAATCATGTAAATGCTACAACATAAATATGTTGAAGTGATTGTGGTTCATTAGTGTTATGTTGTTGTTGTTGTCATTGCCCGATTTACATTTTGAATCACTGTAAGCACAACTCAAGTTTGGGGGCCCCTCACGCAACAAACATTTTTTAAACATAAAATTTTGGGGGCCGAGTCAGACTAACGTTTGGGAGCCCCCAACGTGCAAAATGATTTTGTTTTTAAATTACAAAATGTTTCAAAAAAAATCTGGGTGCCCCCCAAAGTGCAAAATCGATTTTATTTATCAAATTGTCAGACAAAAATGTGGGGGCCCCAAAGTGAAAATTCCTTGTGGTTTACAAATAATTTAATAATACAAATTTTCTGTGAAGCAACATAACACTAACAGTTTGTTTTTGAAAGATGCTATTTTTAAATATTTTTCTAAAAAATTTTAAATTAAATAATAATAATAATAATAACCAAAATTAGGGGGCCCCCTCAATGTGGGGGCTCCAGGCGCGGGCCTCACGGGCCTAATGGTAAAAAAGGCCCTGGTTGTTGTAACTAATCCTCCAGGCATAAGAGAGCCATATACCAGGTCCAGAAGATCAATAATCCACTGGCTTAAGGTGGTATGTAGCTTCATTTTAGAGCGAGGAACCACGAAGGCTGAAGACTGACTTGACCTCAAATTTTGTGGTCTCTCAATTTTTGAATCAGATCCCAGATGGGAGACCGTCACCTGGGATTGGCATCCCCAGAAGTATCGTTTCACTTGGAGGACTTTGGAGCCACGACCTATTTAACGTGCATCAGCTTCGTTTAGCGTACACGGCTAGCAGAAACTCAGGTGTTATCACCCTCCCAAACTATGACCTAAGTCGATGTTGCTTCACTTTCGGTGTTCTGCGGGAACCGAACTTCTACCGACTTTTCTCTACCAGACCCCTACCTGTTAGCCGAGGCCTTAGGATTGCTTGCGCACGGGGCGAGGTAGTGGGGTCCACGGATTTTACATGCACGTATCCCCAAGTATACATGGTGGGTCTGCAGCTTCTACCGACTGGTCCACTGCGGGACATTAGTGTTATTATAAGATTAATAGAAGATAAAATAATTCCATGAGTTTTTTTTACGCATTTCTGCTTAAAAAATAGTATTATAAATACAAAGCATTAACGCCTAAGATTCTGTTTGGGAAATCTTTCGTCTAGCTGAAAAATTTAATGTAGTATCCGTGCAAAAAGAAAACTTCCCTCCGGTTTAGGTAATGAACAGAATTCATCAGTTTAACAAATATCCAACTATATTAAAGAGAATGTTCAGGCGCCCTTTAATGTTTTCGTATTTAATTTCATGCTTCTGTATCGTATCTAGTGTGGTTATTATTATATTCATTTTGCTCACAAAAGTAAACATTTTGCTTAAAAGATGAAAATATTTCTAACTTTAAATGCACAGATTGGAGAAAATTATTAGTATTGAACTATATACTGTTTCACAGTCAGCAAGCTTATAAAAAACTAATTTTATAAACTTGCTGACGTGTGTTGAATATTTCAAAAATACCGTAACGAATCTCGGCATCGTGTACTTCAAACAAGTACGTATCTGTAAATGTCTTTACACCATTTCACAGTACTCTTCAGCATTCATAGCGGAATCCGTAAGGGATTCGCAACTGTTTGATTCTTTTTAATTTTGTGACGACTAATTGATTTGTTGTATAAGTCAAGATCGGTAGTTTTATCTATCAGCTCATCCTTCTGTTGCCATTATCCAATCTTAACTTATTAAAATATTTTTCATGCATACAACATATTTTTATGTATACAGCACATTTTTATGTTTTTCGCAAATACATAACGTGCCATTCAATTTCTTTTACATAGTTGACACTATACATATCCTTTATAGCCCATAGTTTCTCCCAAGAGGAGACACGTCAAGAATTTACTCAGAACCAACAAAAAAGAAGACGAAATTCTATGTACTTAAGACAAATTTCAATAAGCAACATTTCTCCAAACAGCTATTGAGCCCTTTATTCCAAAATTTATTCTTCATTGACAAATCTCATTTAAACTCGATCAGACAACGGCACACCAATAATGACTTCTCTTTTTTCTTCACTTCATTATCATTCTCCGCAATTTTCGGCGAAACAAATGCGCTGTTTTCCCACGCGTAGCGCCTGCCGGGAGGACAATGAAATAAAAATCAAATCTTTCATTTCCTCGAATGGCATTATTTTGACTCTTTCCGTCCTACCCCCAGATTCTAAGCTTTAATAGTGTTCAACCTAATTAAAACCCCCAGGCGCTATTTTCCGCAGCCAGCACCGCATTTGGTTTGAGGAATGAGACACATTTTATTGTTGTTATTTTCCTGTTAGTCTGCATAAATTGCGACACCATCGATCGAAAATAATTTCTGAAAAATATTTCCCTCATGGCAGCAAAGGCGTTGGCTGTCCCATGCCTCACAAAGATTGGAATTAAATTTTTAATGATTATAATTTACGAGCAAAACAGGGGTGGTCTTTACTGTTTTTCATCCACTTAAAAGGGTGTTTTAACGATAAATGTAGGGCTCCATCTACACCTGAGGAATCGGTTTGATGATTCATCCGAATTGCTTTGTTTATGTACCGCTTAATTAATATTTTTGTCTTTAGCTAAAAAAAAATGTCTTTTTAAATGCGTATAACACCGCTTGGATGTGATAGTAGTTTTTAATAACACGGCACGCATTGGAAGAACTTATTTTTCCTCTTTAAGTAGGGCAATTTCGAATAGTTGATGCTTTTGACCTTAATTTTTAAAAAAGTATCCTTTTTTTTATTGTTTAATAGCAACTGTCTGGAAACCTTGAAACACTTCAAGCAATATTTATGCTTTAATTGGAAAAATTTCCAAGTGGCAAAATACTTCGCCTTTATAATCGACATATAGATGTGATTACAATTATTTGAGATTCCAAGCAACTCAGTCAGAAAATGTTACAGCTACATCATTGCCCTTGTTTTGCTATTGAAGAAAAATTTTACTGTGTGATCATACATAGCATTTATGGAACAAAATCTGACACTATTCTAAATTCAACGTCATTTTTGGATCTAAACATTACATAATTGAAAATTTATTTCTACTTTTTCCTACTTTACCTTTTACTTTATTTTTTGAAGAAAGGATGATCTCATAAAAGTTTTTAGAACGATCTAAAAAGAAGAAAAAAAACCTTAGCATACTTTTATAATAATTTATTTGTTAATTCTTCTTAGATGTCAATTTTTTAAACACAATTTTCAAAACAAAATTTAACAAGGAAATTAAATTCCTGCAACAAAAGTTGTAAATTAGAAATTACTAATTACAAGAAGAAAAAAATTCAAGGTTACACATAACCTAATGATGCAAGGAAATTTTAACGATACCAATAAACATGCATAGATGACTCTGAAAAAGAGCTTAAATAATGTTGACTCCGTTGCCGAAAAAATCGTTTTTATTGATCAAACATCGTATAAAATGAAAGTTTTTTCCAAGACAAATTACTAGCAATAAAAGCAATTTAAATTAGGAGGGTGAAAATTTTTCGCTAATTATTTTTTTAATTAACAACAAAAGTATTTCCTTATTTCACTTAATTAAAGCTACTGAAACTATCTTTTTTTCTACATTTTTTCCTCTTATAATAACGACATACTCTGAAAGGATCACCTTCAAGAGAAAAATTAAAATCCTATCTGTGTTCGAAATTTTGTTTTACAGATTAATATTTTTTTTTCACTAACCAATTAATTTCCATGTTTTTCAATCTAAACTCATTAAAGGTTCAATTTTATTAAGATTAATGTTGTTAATCATGAAAGTATTTACGATATGGTATCGATAACGTATTTCAGTAATTCTGCTTAAGTAGCAACATTAGGTTAATTTACTTAATTTCGATAGACTTAATACAATTTTATGCATGGCGAAAGTCAGTAAATTCGTACAAGACAGTTGTGACTGCCAAATACTGAAGTGAAAAATGCCTTGAAAATAATAAAATGTATATTGGTACGCTAGACACATTGCAGAAATCAACTATGTTCAGGGGGTGGATCCAGCAACAATTTCTGGAGTTGAAACCAGGGTGTGAAAATCGTTCTTCTTTATGCATTTCTTTTTCATAATACAGCTGTCAGACGATTGCTTTTATATTTTTAAGGTCTCTTAAAACCAATTAATCTAAAAGTTCAGAAAAATTACATATTAGATCATTTCGAATGAAATCAAACATTTTTAATTAATTATTTTTTTTATTTAATGTTTTAAGCAATTTCACCATATACGACAATAATGATCCGCAATAATTAGAAACATTATCGTAAGGATTATAACTCCAGGACTGCAATAGTAAATGTACTTTCAGATTTAGATTATAGTTCCAAATGGGTAAAAGGCTTAGTATAAACAGTCTGGAGCGAAGGAGAATCTGATGGGACGTCATGCAGTTGTTTAATGTTATGAAAATGTTGATGGACTAAATGTCTAGCCACAGCGGGACCAGAGGTTACCTTTTGCTCTGTACTATAAACGTTGAATAAAAATGGTAAATATGTTCCCCATATATTTAGACAATAGTTTTGAAAATTTCTCTGTGGAAGCAAGGAAAATGTATTTAATGGAATAGTTAAATTTTTTTCATCTCCTCAGAAGGGACGCGTGCCTTCTGGATCTCCCTAAAAATCCCCCTTGACTATATTGAAGACAATAATAATAATTATAAAATGACGAGACAGTTTAAAGAAAAGCGACTTAATGCTTTTGCTGTGTCTGACACGAGCGAAAGTTACCGCCTGAAGTCCGATGCACGAATAATCCGATTATCCGGGATATACTTTACAGAATTCAAGCACCAGAGCCCGATATCCGGTAAGTAAAAGTCACACAAGACACTTCAAGTAGACACTGTGGTGTTGTGGTTGTACAACTACCTGAAATCGCAGAGCACTCATTCCTCTCTTGCCCTCCAAAAAATCAAGAACGCTATCGTGCCATCTCACCAAGTTTTACCCCATGCTTTTTTTTTTTCAACCAACTGATCTTTCGATTTAATATTTCACAAATTTGATCACAAAGCTATAAAATGAGACTTTTTGCATTTCGAAAAAATGTTTAACTGATGAATAGTTTGAAGATTTGAAAATTTTCTGCACCTTTTTCCGGAATTTGGTGTCTATATTTTTGTTCCATAATCTTAAAAAGTCTTTAAAACCCTGGTGAATGTCTTGATGTTATTAAAATTGTTTGGCTTTCTGCAGTAATTAATATTAGCTGTAGACTGTCATATCTGCATTTCCTTCCTTTTTTGGATAAATGACGACATTTTCTTTTGTCCTAATTATTGCATGTCCGAGCTGTTTATTGTTTTCAATAATGACAAAAAACATTTTTTTTTTTAATCTTTAAGTCCAAGATGCACATTGTATTTCTTATCCGTCACATTTATTACAGATTAATTATTGTTTTTTTGTTGCCATGCGTTACGTGTATTTCAATGCTGAATCCCCCCCTAAAAAATAGAAAAGGAGACAAAATCAAAAATGAAAAAAGAAGAAAGAAAAAAATGGAAATGAAGAAAGAAAAAAATGGAAATGAAGAAAGAAAAAAGTAAAAAGTAAAAAAGAAGAAAGAAAAGTGGAAAAGAAAAAAACAAAATAGAGAAGAAGAAAGAAAAAAAGAAAAGGAGAAAGAAAGAAAGAAAAGAACTGGAACACCGATGAAGAATTATCGCTGTAAAGAAGCTAATATTTACTCCAAAATAAACAAAGTATTTACTACTCCACTGCAAGAAATATTGATTTAAAAAAAAATGCATAAGAAAGTTTTCCCTCACGACATTCTTCTTCCGTTTGTTTGAAAAGAAAAAAAAAAGTTCTATTTTAGCATCACATTGGAAAAAAATATGTTTCTCAGGGCAATAGTATCCACCACATTATATGTTATCGATAGTTTATTAAAAGCGAATCAGTAAAATGAAAGAAAGAGAAAAAAAGCAAATTTTTAGAAATCCTACTCTTTAATGACATTTTAATTGTGGGAAAAACCACCGACAAGAACGAGACCAAAATGGCACACATGTCTGATTCACTTTTTTTCATTGTCTCTAAAGAAAATGCTAAAGAACGTCGTTGTTCAGAACAAAAACGTTTCTACCAATTAAATTTACCTAATCGATGACTGCGAATAATGTTTTGCGTAACATTACCAGGCACTGGATTTCGGAATTCCGCTTTTTTTGTCTGTGATTAATAGCTTAGTCGAATTATAATTATAGTTCGTGGTTGAATAAATTGACTATTAACTTTTAGTGGTATATTTTTTTCCTGGAAACTAAATCATTCTAAGATCACTTCTAATTGCATATTCTTTCTCATTAATTTTTATTGATATTGACCTGGTACGCTTTTGTCTGCGTGGATTAATTACCATTAAACACCAGAAATATATTGCATTAAAGGATGTTGTCTTTTTTTTTTTTATCCTTGTAAAAATAAAAAATCATGTAAAATGAATTTTCTTTAAGCTATGATACTGATAGATTTAAAAGTATTTTTGCGTTGCTTTTTAAATTTGAACTTCATAGAATAAAAGAATTGCGCACAAAATAAAGCATCGTGTTGTCCAGTTTTGAGGTGTTGCCAATTTAAACTTTCGAATCGTTGTGAAAAACTGTAAAAAAGTATTTAAAATTTCTAATTCCTGCGGTAAGTTTACTGAAGTATCTTTTAAAATGTATAATCGGTTTATACATTTTAAACACTGTAATAGCTAATTGTAAATTCTAATTCATTTTTTATGCTTGTAATTGTAGCTTCTAGTCAAAAGTGAGTCTTCTTGTTAAATTAGTGTATGTTGGATAATTTAAAAAGAAAACAAGAAGTTCCGTCTAGAACTATACGAGCCTACTTTCCCGTATACACCAGCTTCACATTTATAATATAGCTATCTCTCTCTCTCTGTCTTTCTCGTTTAGTTTTAGTTCTTAATTGCTTCAAATATACCTTTTCAACGGTTAATACATATTAATTCAATCATTTATTTATTCATTCATTAATGTATTTATTCACTGATTTATTTATTCATTCTTCCGCTTATTCATTCATACATTCATGAATTCGAAAATATTCTTAAAAAACCCGATCAAAATATTTCATAGGAAAATAGGCTCGTTAGTTCTATATGAACTTCCTATTTGTACATGTTCTACGTCATAAGAGCTTTTCGATAAAGTTTGTTCCAAGCAAATCGGTCAGTTAGATCAGGATTTATATAGGATTGAATTTTCCCCGTAGGCGGTATGTTACTTTTTTTTTGAACTGTTCAAAAATGAACAAAAACTGTTCAAATTAACATTTCACGCCAAGAGCCTCCTCCAGTGAGCTTGTTCATTGGAACGTGGATCTTGCACCCAGAGTTTACATCATTTGCTTCGTTTTCGCCCATAGGCGCTAATGTTAAATATTTTTGAACTATTCAAAATGGAACGAAAAATTGTTCGAATCAAAGTAAAATATGAAAATTAGATGCACTCGCCGCGATCTTTCGAATGCAAAAATAATTTTTCGAATCGGACAATTCGTTCAAAAGTTATTAGGGGGGGACAGACAGACAGACCGACAGACACACTTATTCCCCATCTCAAAACCCTACTTTCAAATTTTTTATTTTTCAATCTTTATTTAATTACTTAACTTATTTTTGACTTTTCTTGATTTCTAACGATATTTTCACAATACATTAAGCCTTCTTTCATGCTTTATTATTATTTTTTTTTACTTTTACGGGAAAGTAGGCTAAAAATAGTATATTTAAATATCTCTATCTTCTCTACTAATAATAAAGCAGCAAGTATGTGTGTGTGCCTGTCCGTGTCCGGCGTAGGGCCCAGACCGTCCAGCGGATTTTCATGAAATTTGGCACGACATTAGTTTGGAACATGGGGGTGTGAACCTCGGAGAGTTTTTTCTGAAATTCGAATTTGTTCTTATTTTATTCCAATTTATAGCCAAAAGTTTCATAAAATAGTCATTTTCTATGGGAACGAATTATCGCATCGCTTCGAGCTTGATACCTTTGAAAAGCGCGGAAAAAACTACCCCGGAGGAAGTTTCGCTCTTCGTGCGAAAATTCGAAGCCTCTAAACTACCTAGAAAATAAGTTATAAGCATTTTTCTCTGCAGTTCGAAAATATTTTTTCATGGTAATTAACTTTAATTTTAATTGTTACCATGAAAACTGACTATTAATCCTTTTTAGCCTACTTTCCCGTAAAAGTAAAAAAAATAATAATAAAGCATGAAAGAAGGCTTAATGTATCTTGAAAATATCGTTAGAAATCAAGAAAAGTCAAAAATAAGTTAAGTAATTAAATAAAGATTGAAAAATAAAAAATTTGAAAGTAGGGTATTGAGATGGGGAAAAAGTGTGTCTGTCGGTCAGTCTGTCTGTCTGTCGGTCTGTCCCCCCCTAATAACTTTTGAACGAATTATCCGATTCGAAAAATTCGTTTTGCATTCGAAAGATCGCGGCGAGTACATCTAATTTTCATATTTTACTTTGATTCGAACAATTTTTTGTTCAATTTTGAACAGTTCAAAAATTTTTAACATTATCGCCTATGGGTGAAAATGGAGCAAATTATGTAAACTTTGGGTACAAGATCCAAGTTCCCATGAACAAGCTCCCTGGAAGAAGTTCTTGGCGTGAAATATTGATTTGAACAATTTTCGTTCATTTTTGAACAGTTCAAGAAAAATTAACATACCGCCTGCGGGGAAATTTCAATCCTATATAATTCCTGATGTAACGAGCCGATTTACTTGGAACAAACTTTATCGGAAAGCTCTTATGACGTAGAACATGTACAAATAGAAAGTACATCCAGAACGTAAGGAGCCTATTTTCCTATGAAATTTTTTGATCGGGATTTTCAAGAATATTTTTGAATCAATGAATGATTAAATGAATAAGCAAAAGAATGAATGAATAAATGAGTGACTAAATACATGAATGACTTAATGAATGAATGATTGAATGAATATCTATTAACCGTTGAAAAAGGTATATTTGAAACAACTAAGAACTAAAACTAAACGAGAAAAACAGAGAGAGAGAGATAGCTAGATTATAAATTTGATTTCGGTGTATACGGGAAAGTAGGCTCGTATAGTTCTAGACGGAACTTCTTGTTCTTTTAATAAATTAAAATCTATTGCTTGCGGTTTTTTGCATTTTGAGGAGCAGCCGATTTTTAATTTATTTATTTCTTTTTTTGGATTTTGATTATTATTTTTTTTAAAGCGAATTGAAATTTATTTCCTGCGGCTCACAGGAGGTTGATAGTTTTATTCGATATCGCACAAAACTGAGTGAAATATACAGATATCTCTGCACCATGTAGACGCATAAAAAACTGTAACATTTTTATTCAGTAATAAGACTGCGTTGACAAAAGGTTGTACAAAACGTAGCGTCTGGACCCGGCTTTAATGTCAATAAATAATAGATAAAAATCAATTATGCTAAAAATTTATTAATTAAAACTATTATAATTCATTCTAATCATCCTTTTTGTGTGGGTACTTGAACTAAACAAACAAAATGCGTTTTCCTTCAAATATTTTCTTTTTTGTTTTGTTTCCTTTCTTTCTTTCCTTTTTCCTTTTTTATTGTGCGTGTTTTGTAAAAAAAAATGTTTAAATGTGTAGGATCTCTGGCTGATTGCCTAGGGCAGCTAATTTTTAATTATGTGGGATGCTATACATTTTAATAAAATAACATAATTTACACGTAAAAAAGTTATCACTATATACACAATGGCAAACCGACTGGTCTTTTCATTTTTTAATACGGGCATAGCCTTGCGGGTACCGCTAGTATTAAATAAATGAGTTAATTTTACTATAGTAAAGGTGATATTTGCAAGCCATAAATTGGAATAAATCCATTAAATATGTGTACGTGTGTTTTGATTGTGTATAATATTTTAAGTTTGTGCTTGTTATTTTAAGTTTTATGATTATTTATGGCTGTCTGGATTTATGTTGTTTATATTCTAGTACTGATGTGTTGATGATAAATAAAACATAAATTAATAATTAACCAATCAAAAAAAAGAAGAAATGAAAAACTAAAACTTAAATTCCAGCTCTTTTTTTTTTTTTTGGTGAATTTAGTGAGTTTTAGCCCAGAACGTCTATCACAACCTATTTAAAACGGTTTCTTCAGTTCTCAAATTTGGAAGAATGCTTGATTTATTTTCCTTTTAAGTATAATCATATTAAATGACTGTGTATATTTAATATGATTTGGAGTAAGTTGACCTTACAGGAACCAACTCTGAGCCAAATTTATGAGATTTGAATGTTTTTGATAAAAAGTTTGTCTTTTTTGAATGATGAAGCGGAGGTACGAAATCGCTATTGAGTACTTGGATAAATGTAAAGAAATCATTTTTGATGAATTCATCATTTCGCATTAATATTGCAATGAGTAGCACCGCAAATTTGCGAGCATTTTTAATGATCCAATGCACCGGTATTTCGCGATTTCTTATAACGATCACTTGAAAAAGACATTTATAAATGTGTAACCAAAATATTTCGCTAACAACTGGATAAATGTGTGAAATTCAAATGTTTGAGGTAGGCGAACACCCTATATATTTTTTCCTTTAATATTCCTCGCATATTTTAAAAATTTAACATGTTTATGTAATATAAAATAACATAAATCATACTTTTTAATCACCCTTTTTTTTATTTATATTGATTTATTTATTTTCAGTTTCTATTTTTTCATAAAAACCATTCTTTCAGCAGTTCTAGCATATTCGCTTTTTATTAGTTTTTGCGAAATCTTCCTTAGATGCCAGAAAATGCAATGAACCTCAAAAATTAAAAATAAAAGGCTAAAATGTATGCACATTTATATGTATCATCATTTTTTAAAAATTTATCTTTAAAAAAAATTTAGCTTTTCAACTTGTTTTTTTTTTAATTAAAAAACAACATTGTTACTAACCCTAAATCAAATTTTAGATGTTTATTAGAGTACAGTATTGTAATGGATAAACATTTTTGCAAAGTTTCACTTAAATCAAATGAATGTTTATTGCTAGAGCTGCTGACGTGAATAAAGACTTCGAAAACATGGTGTTGAGATAATGAAGAAAGAAAAAAGGAATTCCGTATCTAAACATCTAAACATTTACCCCTCATTAAAATTCTTGTAGTTATAATTATTAACTTATCGATTGAAGACATTTTTGCGGATTTAGAAAGGAAAAATGGTTAAGCGGTCTAAATTTCTCAAAATTCCGAAAATAAACCGTTTTCAAAAATTACAGTGTTCCAGTTAAATGAAAAAAGTACAAGTTCATCTTTAAGATTCATTTACGGAAATGAATTTAACGAAATATAGTGAAGTTTAGCAAAGCTCGGTAATTTAAATAGCATTTTTGATTTGTAACAATATTAACTGTTAATGTTAAAAATCATTGCATTAGCAGTTTATTTATTTTATTTTATCAGAAGACTTTGTCTTTACCTAGGGAGGAAAAGGATTCTTTACAATTTAAAAAGCTACTACACTTTTCATAAGACGAGGAAATAATGCATGACACATCTATTATAGTTTCTATTTTAAAGTTTTCGCGATCTTCTTTCAACAATAATACTTGAAGCAAATGATTTCAACTACACTAAAAAATTCTAAATTAACCTTTCACCCAAATTATGAAAAAACAAATGCTGAAATTGAGCTACAATCAACATTTGGTACTAAGTTGAACCATTATAATGGTGTAGTTTCACAAAGAATGTGAAACTCGGAACCATCATAATGGTGTAGTTTCACCACGAATGTGAAACTCGAAAACCATTATAATGGTGTAGTTTCACCATGAATGTGAAACTCGGAACCATTATAATGGTGTAGTTCCACCATGAATGTGAAACTCGGAACCATTATAATGGTGTAGTTTCCCCATGAATGTGAAACTCGAAACCATTATAATAGCGTAGTTTCATCATGAATGTGAAATTTGGAACCATTATAATGGTGTAGTTTCACCATGACTGTGAAACTCGAAACCATTATAATTGTGTAGTTTTACCTAGTTTCACCATGAATGTGGAACTAGGAATTATTATAATGGTGTAGTTTCACCACGACTGTGATACTCGAAACCATTATAATAGCGTGTTTCATCATGAATGTGAAATTTGGAACCATTATAATGTTGTAGTTCCACCATGAATGTGAAACTCGGAACCATTATAATGGTGTAGTTTCCCCATGAATGTGAAACTCGGAACCATTATAATGGTATAGTTCCACCATGAATGTGAAACTCGGAACCATTATAATGGTGTAGTTTCACCATGACTGTGAAACTCGGAACCATTATAATGGTATAGTTCCACCATGAATGTGAAACTCGGAACCATTATAATGGTGTAGTTTCACCATGACTGTGAAACTGGAAACCATTATAATTGTGTAGTTTTACCTAGTTTCACCATGAATGTGGAACTAGGAATTATTATAATGGTGTAGTTTCACCACGACTGTGATACTCGAAACCATTATAATAGCGTAGTTTCATCATGAATGTGAAATTTGGAACCATTATAATGTTGTAGTTTCACCATGAATGTATTAACGTAGGTAATTTGTTTAATGTAGGAACCATTATAATGGTTCAACGTTAGTACCAATTGTTGATTGCAGCTAAATTTCACCATTTCTTTATTGAAAGGTTGAACTAGAATTTTTTACAGTGCTCGAAAAATCTTTAAAATCTTACATGCCCGCCGTGCCGGTCATGTAAGGGTAGAAAATTCATGCCCGATCGGAATTCTTACATGCCCGGGCACGTCGGGCAATATAATTTTCGAGTCCTGGTGCACACATACAGAAAGCTACTATACGATACATAAAAAATAATTAATAAAAATTTAAGATAAATCTAATATACTTGAATGGCAAACATACATTAGCTTTACAAATCTTCGTTCGTATTAGTCGTGACTTCATTGTAACATATGCTTGTGTTAATTGCGCTCAACTTTAAATATACAAAAATATTACTTTTTCAAAACATAAACTAAATTATCAAAATGCGTAGAGGAATTGGAGTTACAAATTTATCTCGAACAATCAAGCAGACTATATTTTTTCTAAAAACAACTTTTAACATTGGTCTTTAAAAAACCACTGCATAACGTTCTCTTTCGAAATTCAAATAAGATCCTCTTTTGAATAACATCAAATAGCGAAGCGCAAAATTTTTCTACCGCATCATTTCAAGCGGTAGGTAAGTTATATCTATCACTCTTTTAACATTTGCGGGAATTGTGGGATCCCTCTCAAAAGTCCTTTTAGCTTAAAGCAAAGATCTAGCTTCTACTAAAGCAAAAATTCAAGAAAAGCTTTCAGAAGACCACTTTAGATAAAAACCTTTAAGCTATACATCCCTATCTTCTATGTAAAAGAATGCAACCTCAATCTCAATAAAATGTTCTTTGCTTGAGGGGAAGAAACACAGCCCGTCTTTTTCCCCCTATCCTTATTTAGATAACACAAGTAGGACACGATAGTGAAAGCTATAAAATATTTGAGCAAGTTTGTGTTTCTTTGCATGTATGAGTATTTCTACAACATATGTGTGTTTAGGCTTTACCTTAAGCATATATACATATTTCTAAGCGTAGCAAACCAGTAGTAGTATTGGTAGGGTAGTGAATAATATGTTTGCGGACAGATAGTTTCTCTAAATGTTTTATGTAGTACCTTCCGTTTACTGTAATCACACTGCTGATTGCATTAACCGCATTATAGCAATAAATGAATAACACAACTTAGTAAACTCAGCCCCATAAAATGCGTTGAAGCTTAACCCTTCAACAAACAAGTAGCAGTAGGATAGTGAAATAGTAATATGTTTACGAACAGGTTGTGCTCGCTAAGTGTTTAATGTAGTGCCTTCCGTTTACTGTCACCCCTGCAGATTGCATTAACCGAAAGATAGTAATAAATGAATCGCACAACTTAGTAAACTAAGCATCGTAAAATGCGATGAAGCTTAACTCTTCAACAAGGGAAAAAAAAGAAAAAGGAACGATGGCGTTCTAACGTAAAATAACATTGAGAAGATCAGCATCGTATAATGCGATAGGTGATACTAACCGCTTTGTTACATTAGGCTGGGTATTAACTTTTTGTTGAATAACAAAGACTCAAAATTAAATGGGGAAAAATCAAAGTGTGATTGTTGTGTACTTTTTAATACGGAGTTTGCGAAGAAAGTTATCAGAACTGATAATGTTTTATTTTTCTTTAACGATTAAAAATATGAAAAGTACCAGTGTTGCAGTGGTACGTGAATAATTTCGACACTTCTGCAGTATTTCTGAGAGAGTCTAAAAGATAATCTGGCATGCGCGTAGAAATGTTAAAAGGGGAACTACTATTTCTAATTATTACTTATTTATTAATAATATTCCTACCATATGTGACGGAAGGAAATTTTTGATGGGGAAAAATATAATGATTACATTGAAGAGATGTTCATTAAAATATATTTATTTATCGTGGGATTCCGCTCTTAACAATTCAAAAATGACAAAATACTGAAAAGACTATTTATTTATTTTGGCATATTTTTGGGTTAATAACAAAATATTTTTTTAAACTGTGTATTTAGGTCAAAAATCTAGAAACATGCAATTTTTAAAATAAATATTTAAAAATCGTTTTCAGTACTTTCGAATAGTGCAGATATACTATGCGGTAAAAAAAAAAAAGTTTTGAAGAGTTTCATTGTTAATCACTCATATTCGCATTTTATTTTTATCTCTCTCTCGTCAAAAATGTTAACTCGGTCACATAGGTAATTGCGCTGATAGTGTACTGAAGAGTTCATAATAATAATAAAAATCATTATTACATTGGATGTGACTATTAGGTGATTTTATGATAAAATTGTGCTTCAATATTTCAGTGGTACGATGATCCCATCATAAAATGCAATTAGTAAACTTTTTCCACCAAGTAACCAAAATGGAAAAAAATAAAAAGAACACGTTTTTAAATCGGTTTGAAAGAAAGGAAAATGGCAGCTTTGTTATGTTACTCAGGTAATCTTATAACTCAGTCAATTACAGAATTTTAATGATCTAAACTCTTTCACTTTCCTTCATTTAAAACAAAGACGGAGATAAAAGTGAAGACAACAATGCCCTTCTTTTCATATGAGAAAGTTTTCATAATTTTGTTCCATTAAAAATTCGTGTAAATGAAAATGAAGTCCTGAAATAATTTAACCCTGGCCCATTTTCGCTTCAGCTTTCAACCAAACAAAGCCCGGGTATTATTCAGGTATTCTTCATGCCTGAATGCACTTGAAAGAACAATGAGGAGAAAAAAATAATTGATGCTTTTAATTTTTTTTTACATTGTTGCATCACAGGAGATGTATGCTTATCCTTATATACATTTCAATACAATCTACCTGGTGGAGCGAGATAGCCAAGTTAGGATAATTATTATCTTTTTTTCTGTAGAATATTTTAATGAAAAACGAAAACTAATGCATTACGTTGTTTTAATCGTAATATGATAAATACAATTGAGTTGTATATTATATATATATATATATTGCAATGGTTTTGTTTTACAAAGTTCAGCGCGATGTTTCATGTGGCTATTCTTTACCGCATAACACAATCAGCCGTATAACTGTATTTCGCTATATTCGACATGTTTGTGGGTTGTACCCAAGTTATATAAAGCCATTATAAGAAAAGGCAAGCTGAATATAACCAGAAGCAATAATGGCTGTAAAGAACTTTATACGGGTAAAACTGGAAATTAAATTCGGCGAAAGTACTAAAATTGAATTAATAATAAATGAAAGATAAAACGTAAATAACTTAAATAACAATGTAAAACATGAAAAACATGAAACCTGCCATGAATGCAACGCACAGTGCCAGATCTAGGGTGGGGCAAGCTGGGGTCCATGCCCCGGGCTGCACTTCTGGGGGACGGTAAATTCAGTTGTGATGCACAAAAGGGAAAAAAAGGAAGAAGAAGGAGAAAGAAAGAAAGAAAAGAAAACAACGATTAATTAAGCAAATTTAACTTTTGGAACAAAATTAAAATCCTAGTTCGGAGCTCCGATTTGATCATTGATCATCTATTTCGCTACCGATTAAAACCGATTAATAGAATTATTTATTTGTATAAACTGTTGGCCACTCTAAAATTGAAGTTAGGAGGCGGCAAATTTCGCAATGTCAAAATTTAAATTTTAAAAAGTCAAGGTTTTCCCCCTTGTGAAATACGTATAAATCATGCTGTGCTCAAACAATACAATAGTTTTTCTTTTAACAAATTTCAAAGCATCCTTTTATTAAGAGGTGGGAGCTTGTAACTGACATTTGAGAAGGCAGACACGTGATTCTTCGATGTGGGCGTTAGTAAGAAGAAGGGGGAGTGGGTTCTGCTTCCTGGATTTCAAAAAAAATTACTAATTTTGTTCTGCATTTCTATGAGTAAAATGTTTAAATAAAAAAAAAATTTTCCTTTTTTTCCTAAATATTTTGCAGTCTCAAATGCATCTTTTCAATCGTCAAAATGCACTAATTTTCATATATTTTCAAAATTTTCCCCCGGACCCCCTTTAAAATGTCAGAATTTCATATCTGTAGTAAAGGGGGGACCCTTCATATGGCTCTACCCCCCTAATGTTGAGCTAAAAGGGACATGTCGTGAGATCATTAACTAAAGTTTATCAGCTACCCAAAAGGTAAAAATCCCAAAAAAAAAAATTGCCAACGCATAAAAATTATTGAAATATAACAATGATTGGATGGAAAGGGGGGGCGGCATTTTAATCTTACCCCGTCTCGGAAAACTCAAGATCCGTTACTGACAACACATCTGCCTACACCTGCAAGACGTTGGGTTAAAGTTTAATTAATACTCACCTACACCCTAGATGAACTGTCAAATTCAAAAACAAGACGCAAGTGTGAATGCACTAAAAGGTAGATTGTCATTCCGTGTCCATAACTCTAATACCATCATTTCAGTCGGACTACACTTTGCTACTGCACATCCGATGCCCTCGCTCACTGATAAGGAGAGCAAACTGCTCATTTTTTAACATTTTTACGTAATTCTTATATTTGTTTATTTGTATATTTGCCCTTTTTCTAGTTTATTCACTTAATTATGGATGTATGCCCTTGTTGTTAGTTTACAAGCCCTAGATTAACACTTTAATCCCTTTTGCTGCAACTAAATATATATATATATACTAGCGGTACCCGCACGGCTATGCCCGTGTTAAAAAATGAAAAGAGCAGTCGGTTTGCCATTGTGTATATAGTGATATCTTTTTTAGGTGTAAATTATGTTATTTTATTAAAATGTATAGCATTCCACATAATTAAAAATTATCTGCCCACGGCAATCAGCCAGAGATCCTACACATTTAAGCATTTTTTTTTTACAAAACACACACAATAAGAAAGGAGAAAGGAAAGAAATAAACAAAACCCAAAAAAAAAAAGAAAATATTTGAAAGAAAACGCATTTTGCTTGTTTAGTTCAAGTACCGACACAAAAAGGACGATTATAATAAATTAGAATAGTTTAAATATTAAATTTTTAGTATAATTAATTTTTATCTATTATTTATTGACATTAAACGCGGGTCCAAACGCTACGTTTTGTACAACCTTTTGTATGCGCAGTTTTAAGACTGAATTAAAACGTTGCAGTTTTTGATGCGTCTACATGGTGCAAAGATATCTGTATTTTCACTCAGTTTTGTGCGATATCGTCATGAAGGAGGTACTACTCTGGTAAATTTTGGCATGGTGTCATGTTAAAAAAAAGATTGGAACGTCTCCGAAGTACCCGGCGTTCAAAATGGTCAAATGATTACATAAAATAAATATTTTTTGTTGCCTGTTCTGGTGGTTCGGCAGCTGCAGTCTCTTTATTTTCATCCATGGTATTCCTAAACTGTCTTGGTGTCTCTTGATCATTTAAGAAATAACAAAACAAAATACCAGAGAGATGGCTTGTAGATTTCGTCTCCAGCCCCAAATCGAATCAATTTATCAGTTTTTGCCAATTCTTTACGGTAAACACTTCTCAAAGAATTAATTATTTACAACTGTTTCTCTGTTTGCGGTTGCATCAATTTCTTTGAATTTTTCCACTAAGCTCTCATAAGCCTCCCCTTTTTATCCCTATCACTGTGCTCCTTCGATTTGACACGCCAAATGCATGGGAAACTTTCGCATAATGCAATAAATTCTGTAAGAAACTCCCGAGAACATTGCCGAAAGTCCGCCGTTGTCGCCTGACGAATTGAAACTGAGAAACAAAATTAATCGGAAAATTGTGCTACTGTCTACATGGTGCCGATTTGTCTGCACAGTTCAAAGACATCTATGCCTTCTAGAAAGTGTACAGTATTCACACCGTACTCAAAACTGCGCCCTTTTCCAATCTATACGCAACGTTTTATCCGGCACGTGTTGAACTGCGCAGGTTGTGTAAAACGTCGCGTTTGGACCCGGCCTAAAACAGAAAGACGAAATTTTGTAGCTTGCAGAAACAAACAGCAGCAAGCAAAGCTTTGAAAGCGGAAGAAACCTTTCATCCGAGCTCAAATAGGAAAATAACATATAAGCTAATTCACTGGTGGAAAAAAAAATAAAATAAAAGTATAAATAATAATAATAAGCTGGAATAACAAAAATCGCTATAAAGGATAACATTTCTTTTAAAAACCCCTGTGCAGTATGGAAAAGGGTCCTGTAAAATACATGTCAAAATAAGGAAATCAAAATAAAGCAATCAATCGTCTGTGAGCCGCAGGAAATAAATTTTAATTCGTTTAAAAAAAATAATAATCAAAATCCAAAAAAAGAAATAAATTAATTAAAAATCGGCTGCTCCTCAAAATGCTAAAAACCGCAAGCAATAAATTTAAATTCGGTAAAAGAAAAAAGGATTAATAGTCATTCGGGGGGGGGGGGGGCATGGTAACAATTAAAATTAAAGTTAATTACCGTGAAAAAATAATTTCGAACTGCAGAGAAAAATGCTTATAACTTCTTTTCTAGGTAATTTAGAGGCTTTGAATTTTCGTACGTTGAACGAAACTCTTTCCGGGGTAGTTTTTTACGCGCTTTTCAAAGGTATCAAGCTCGAAGCGATGCGATAATTCCTTCCCATAGAAAACGACTACTTTATGAAACTTTCGGCTATAAATTGGAATAAAAGAAGAACAAATTTGAATTTCACAAAAAAACTCTCCGAGGTGCACACCCCATGTTCCAATCTAATTTCGTGCCAAATTTCATGAAAATTCCGTTGGACGGTCTGGGCCCTACGCCGGACACAGACACACACACACACATACTTGCTGCTTTATTATTAGTAGAGAGTAGAGATGGTAATTTATTCCTGCAGCAGATTTATAGAGCGAAGGTTGAGACTCTAGCATACTCACTAATTCTAACTTTATCTCAGAGTCTCAAAATCTGCGAAATACATTGCAACTCCAATATCGGTAGGGCAGCTGGTGATCTACTTCTCTAATTAAGGGGCCGTTCATAAATGATGTCACGCTTTTTTCCCATGTAGTTGACCCCTTCCCCCCTTTGTCACATGTCACGCGATGTTGCATAATGCATGATGTCACACTTCTTGTAATTATCTCCCCTTGTCCCGTTTTGTCACAATTTCACGAACCCCCTCCCCCTCTCGAAGCGTGACATCATTTATGAATGATCCCTAATTAGTTCTTTTCATATAAAGAATAGATGACTGCTGCATGAATACCAATAGCTTATGCACAGTTTTCCACAGATACGAGATTTGTTGCATTTTACCGTTTTTCTTTTTACTTTGTTATAAACTGCGGTTACCAAAAAAAGCCAACTGCCACAAGGTTGCGGCTAATTCCCAGCGGCATATTATTTTACAATAGCACATTCTCTCTCTTTCCTTTTTTTTTAAATTAAATGTTCCTTTAGAATTTCCATGCCTGGTTATTGTTAAGAAGTTTTCGTTCCATTAAAGCAAAAAATAAACTAACGTCTAATAATATTCCTTCCCTCTCATCGATATTTTTTCTCCCTCCTGTATTTCCATACGTTCTATAAAATGTGTAATATTTGCGATATAAATACTCTAATTAATAGTGAAGTAATCTATTAAATAACATAGAAATCTATTCACTGCTTAACTCGAATGTTATGAATAAATTAATGCAAATAAAGCACAACTCGATAATAACTTGCTAACAATGTTGTCTGTCTGATAATACTTTTTGCTCATTTTTGTTTATCCATTTACTTGTACTTTTAATTGAGAAGCAAACAGTCAAACCGTGTTTTCTCCAAAAAAAAAGTTACTGGTTTTTCTTTGAATTCCTCATTAACAAGTACAAAAGTATGTTGTTATTTGTAACCAAATTTTGTATTCGTAACCAGCTCCTCAATTATCGTTTTATTTCGGAAAATAACTTCTTAATTTACTAATGAGCAGATTCGGGGAACATTTAATTAAACATTTTCGCTTCAACTTTGTAACAAAATTCATCTTTAATTGTATAGAAGTAAAACATATGTAATCATAACTAAGTAATACATATAATCACAACTGCTACTAAATATTCAGTTTAGTATTTTTTGTATCAATTGCCTAACGGTTTGAAGGAAGAACATTTTCTGATTCTCTGATTGCTTTAGCTATTTATTTTGGGGATTTTTTTTTTGTTTTCAAGAATATATATTTAAAAAAAAAATATGTTTCAATTCTTTTTTTGCGTAAAACTACTTTGGAACCGCATATTTCGAACTTTTATTGTTATGAGTGTTTGCTTTACGTTTTTCTGCATAAAAAAATAATTTAAATTCTGGTTTTTAATTTTGACTCTACAGAGATGGTTTCAGGCCTAGACTAGTTTTCTTGGCACCATAAATTTTTACTCATTATAGGAAATTTCTATGTCTAAGAATATCTCTCGCTTCCACGTGACTGGTGAGTGGAGTTGAGATGATTATTATTTTTATTACATTTTCAATAAAAATTTTAATCTAAATATCTTCTATTCATCATTAGTTATTCATAGTTGCCATGTTTTTCTTTCCTTTTTCTTCTCCTTCCCCCCTTTCTCTTTTTCTTTTCTTTTCAGCCGTGAAATATTGATGTGAACAATTTTTGCTCATTTTTGAACAGTTCAAAAAGAATTAACATAGACGCCTACGGGGAAAGTTCAATCCCATATAAATCCTGATCTAACCGACGGATTTGCTTGCAACAACTTCAGCAGAAAGATGGTATAATGTAGAATATTTACAGATACGAAGTTCAACAAGAACAAAACGAGCCTATTTTCCTATGAAATATTTTGATCGGGATTTTTAAGGATATTTCTCACTGAGTAAATGAATAAATGAAAAAGTGAAAGAATGAATGGATAAATGAATGAAAAAGTGAAAGAATAAAGGAATAACTGAATGAGTGAAAGAATGAATGAATGAATAAATGAGTGAATAAATATATAATGGGTAAATGAATGAGTGAAAGAATGAATGAATGAATAAATGAGTGAATAAATATATAATGGGTGAATGAATAAATACATGAATGAGTGATTAAATGATTAATAAATAACTGAGTGAATGAATGAAAAAATAAATAAATGAGTGAATAAATATAAATGAGTAATTGAATAAATAAATACATGAATGAGTTAATGAATGAATGAATAAACGAACGACTGAATAAATATGAGTGAGTGAATGAATATGTATCATCCGTTGAAAAAAGTATATATGAAGTAATAAAAAACTAAAGCTAAATGAGAAAGAGAAAGAAAGATAGCTAGATTATAGATTTGATGTTGGGTGTATACGGGAAAGTAGGCTCGTATAGTTCTGGACAGAACTTCTTGTTTTTTCTGTCTCTGTGTATGTGCCCTGAAGCAACACTCAGCAATTTTGAATTTATAATTAATAAAATTATCTGTGCAAATCAGTTACTTCATCCCTAATTATTAATTACTACTAATAGATTAATAACTTTGTGTCGCTGATACACTAAGATTTAATTCAGATAACAATTCCTTACTATGACATACCCTACACACCTGCCGTGGCAGGTAAATTCTAGAAGCAGTTCTGATTAATCACCAACCCATGGGTTCGATTCGTCAGCCCCTCCCCCCGTAATCCTGCTGGAGGGAAAAGCAGACGACTACTAATGCTCTGCTTGTCAAGCGACTATTAAGGCCCAAAGACACGTTTTGCGAGAAGCATACCTCCAGAGGCTCAATCCATCATAACCGTGTTTCCAAGACAGTGCGATGGGTTAGTATTGCGATGTCGTCAGAGTTGATACGCAAACACATACGCAGCTTTGGGGTTATTAGGAAGAGGAGTTTATTGAAAGGGTGCGCAGGTGGTCATATAAGCGGAAGTTCGATTTCTCAATATGCAATATTGAGTTGTATAGTCAACTTACAAAGAAAAGTTATATCACATATTTTTAGCTGTAGTACTATAATGAAGCAGTAGATAAAGTAGTTAATCCGCTAAAAATTAGAGCTAAATATTTCAAGAGCAAGGTTTGAACTATAATTTTAAAACAAATAACTCTGATTTTTTTAATAACAAAAAATAAGCGTTAAAGCTACGAAAGTCATAACAAATGCTACACGTGTTTCGGGGCTCAAACAACCATTTTCTCAATGCAAAAGGTAAGGAATTTTGGGTGACAGTCATCCGGCAGAAGAAAACTTTCACTGATATTATTTTCACCCAAAAACTAAAGCGTTGGGTTAAAAAAAGTGAAAGAGAAAAATAATACCTTTTTTTTCACACTATTTGTGTGTTTAACATTAATATATTATTAATTATTTAAGCAAAAAAAAATATTCTTTTTATTTATGCTTTTGAATTTGTTTTTGATGGGCTAAATGCTCCTCCAGACAAAGGAAAGATTTCATTTCAATTTCAAATGACAGTTTAGCTAAGTCTTCAGCAGCTGCAAGTTTTTTTTTTTTTTAATTTTAGAGATTGTGTTTAGATTTAAGAAGATATTTGCTATTCTAAGACAAGGGATTTGGAATGGAAACGATATATCTTAAAGTCAATTGAGAAAAATGTCTCTATGTATGTACATGTATTATACCAACTACATTATTGCAATTTCACGTTCTATCTAGATATTGAAACTAAAAATACAGACAACAATTCTGATATACACAAAATTGAAGAACGCATTGTGTGCATATGTTTTGCGCTAAACAAAGCCTTTTTGCAACAAATAGGTTCTTAACTTAAAGTGCTACATTGTGACTATTTCGTCTCACTACTCAAAACTTTTTGCATTAAAAAAAATAATAATAATAATTAATTGTAACCCCGAAACATGTTTATGAAGTATATTTTTCTTTTTTTGTTCGATAACACTATAATTTCTGATTCATTTGAGAACTAATTAAAAGAATGGTCTCTCATTCATGGATCGTAAAATACTAAAATTTGTTTTATCCTTAACCCTTTAACTGTCAGCCCGAGATTATCTCGGGCACAGCACTGTGTTGCAAAATGTCACGCTCGAGATTATCTCGGGCGTGATACTGGTCTTCCAAAGTGCCACCCCGAGTATTACTCGGGGTATTTTTTTTTTTTTTTGAGTGCATCGTATTATACCCGAATATGTATCGGGAGAAGTTTATTTCGGCTTTATCTCTTTGTCAAATCCGAATCCATCTCAGGAAAAGGGATCATTCGTAAATGATGTCACGCTTCGATGGGGAGGGAGTTCGTGAAATTGTGACAAAGTGTGACAAGGGGAGGGGAGGGGTAACAAGAAGTGTAACATCCTGCATTATGCAACATAACGTGACATATGACAAAGGGGGGAGGGGGTCCACTGAAGTGTGACATATTGTGACAAAGGGGGAGGGGGGTCAAATATATGGGAAAAAAGCGTGATATCATTTATGAACGGCCCCAAAGTTCATTTGCACTAAACATTTGATTTTTGCAATAAAACAAATTGACAATTTATGTACCCAAATCATCAGAATAACGTGACAGTTAAAAGGTTAAATCCTATAAAAAGAGCGTCCCTAAATGTGTAATAAATGCTTCACTCTCCGGTAACACGGCAGTTTTCAAATGGTGTGAAAAGCTTTAAAATACTAACATTGTAATATTTGTTGTTTTCTTTAAAAAAAAAAAAATATTTAGCACTCACACTATTGAAGATATTAATACCACATTTACGAGACATTATTCAATCTTTCTCCAAAAGCGAAAGTGTTGAAGAGCAGGTGACTTTTTTTTATATAAACGCAGGTGGGTACTAGTGGTCTTAAGTTGTTACAGAAAAGTTAGGAAAGCAAATAAATATTTAATCGATGTTTGTGCTTCTTATACTGCAGGTGGTTTGTTTAAGAAAATATAAAGAGCTAGCGTGCGTGTTATTTCAAAGTCAATGGGTACAAGTTTTTTAACACCTGGAAAGTTTTTTTTTTTTTTTCTGAATCCAAAATGTTCTGGCCAGAAAAGAAAAGTGAGAAGTTAAAATGTAATCAAATAAAAATCATCGCGCAGTAAGTATGCTCCAGTAACTTACTTTTTACTTCTGTCTTAAAGTGAATGAAATTAAAGTCTCATAAATTTATGTGTCAGACAGAGCTTGTACGTATATGTTGCGATTCAGTGCATTGTGTTTTGAGTAGAGCACCCACAAAAAAAAAAAAATGTTCATAAACACACATTCTCAAAAAATGGTCAAAATGAGTTTAGTATCCTTTAAAATGTGTAGATCTTTCAGAGCTCTAAAATCCAAAATTTTCACTAACCGCTATGTATTGGATATAGAAGTAAGTAAAATTCATTAGTTTCAAATATCTGTCTTGTTTACGTGAAATCAATAAATAAGAAAAATACAAAGTCGAGCTTACAAAGCCTGTAATTTTTCAATTAATGTAAACATGTTTTAAAATGTTCCTTATGAGGTATTTAGCTAGTTCGAAACAAAATTTGTCGGAGCACTCACAATAAAAAGATAAACCAAGTTTATTCATTTCAATTAAAGATCTCAAAAAAGTGGCTCAAAGATAAATAACAAATATCTGCCTATTTTCCGCCTAATGCGTGTTAGGAAGAATGTTTCATTCAAAAAAAAAATCTTTCCTAACACTATTTCAAAGGAGAATAGTGGCTTTGTGAACTAAAAAACTAAATTACATTTTTGCAAAATAATTCATATATAAAGGTGAAAATCTTGTTTTAGAGGCATTTTTTCTTACAAAACTTAAAAGGGTAGGATTACAACAGTACATATGAAAACTCACTTTTCTTCGTATGGGGAAATGTTTCAAATACATTCCTTTCCATCATAATCTCGTTAAAAAACATTAGTTTTTCTTCCAAAAAATATATTTCGCACCAGCTGCGAGCATGAGTTGGGTTCAACGATTTTTACGTGCATTAGTGTAAGCTTAGAATTTATTTATATTTATGTGTTCCATACTTGAATTGCTTTATGTTTCAACTTTCTCATAGCAAAACGTTTTTTAAGGTGTTTACAGCAAAATACAAGCAATCTGAGAAAACAGAAAAGTTCAAAAATTTTAAAATCCATTAATGGCTTTGCAATAAGATATCGAAATAAAGAATAATGTATATGCCTAAATTGATTTTTAAAGATTTTTTGCGTTTTTAGACATTCATTGGCAAGATGAAAGATAAGGTTTCTTTGAAAGGTGAAGAATAACTTTTCACACAGTGGTATTTGAAAATGTTTGAAGAAGTGATTTTTCTTTAGCTGTTTTTGCGTTTGTACAGCCGGTAGCTCGGCATTTAATTCTGTACTGAAATTCTATCAAACATTACATTTACTTGATGTAGTCTCCGAACCACATAATCCATTTGTTTGAATAATGATCTTAATAGTTCATTGGAAATGTTCAAATAATGGTTTAATGCTATCAAATTACTTGCTATTTGGATTTTATGCATTAATTTTTCGTCTTGATGCCAAACTGTGAAATAGGGCATTTTGTATTTTGCAGTGTATGTTAACCTGTTTAGACCTCGTAGAGTTTGTTTCGACACACGAATATTATTCTCGCAGAAAAGTGATTTGTGGTCAACCATTAATAAAAACCAATATTTTCAGAAGTCAAGAAATGTGCTACACAAGCAAAGGTTCTACCTGATCCGAAGCTTCATGGACCGAACGAGGCATTGAGGCAAGTTGGGATAATTTCTAAATGTTCTAAACTGTTTCAGGCTTCTAACCATATGACATTTCGAACAGTAATTAAAAAACTACCAAGTAATTATTTTGATAATGATACCGGATGATATTTCAAACGTCAATTAGAAAATTATCAAGTTATTCTGGTGATAACTATACCAGGCGATATTTAAAACGTCAAATTCCAAATTATTAAGTAATTCTCGTGATACGGATACCGAATGAACACTTCAAACATCTATTGTAAAATTACCAAGTAATTCTAGTGATAACAATGCCGAACGAAATTTCAAACGTCAATTAGAAAATTATCAAGTAATTCTGGTGATAACTATACCAGGCGATATTTCAAACGTCAATTGTAAAATTAACAAGTAATTCTGGTGATAACGATGCCGAACGATATTTCAAACGTCAATTAATATAACCTCCTTCCTTTGTGAAGTCGGTTAAAAATTATCAAGTAATTCTGGTGATAACGATGTCGAAAAAATGCTATACGCCGTGGCATTGAATCAATAGTGTAACAAGTATACGCCTAAGCATGGGTCCATTCTTTAGCATTTCTTGCTTTTTCTTCGACACTTCCTCATTTCCAAACTCACATTGGTAGTACAGAAAATGTATTTTCATATGTATCCTTTAAAGTTTCATCAATAGGTACGGGAATAGTATATATAATGCAACATTCTCTAATACTAGCATGGGAACCGGTGACTGTGGGGTAGTGACGCTGCCGTCGGAGCTCTATGTCCTTCGTTCTACTCCCGCTAGTCGCGGGATGCGTTCTCTTTATTTGATCTAACTCTCTTTCTGGCAGTTTCCAGAATGTTCCAATTTATGTAAATTTAGTTAATTCGATTTGAATAGTTCTTGCATGTTATGTTAGTATATATAAGTTGCTGCTCTCCGGTTGGAAAGTCAGTTCAGCTGTGTACGATCAAGTAGAGCGAACGCCATTGCTGTGTTGCCAATAAATTGTCTTAAATAATTAACGTCTGTTCCTTTGAGTTTCTACGTGACAGTATAATTTTGGACTTCTGTTTGATAGCAATTCGTTAAAATAATTAAGTTGTCACGATTGCTTCTGTTGTTGGGACGAGACATTATTTAAATTTCTTATTGTGAAAGTAACATTAAATATTGTGATTTTCTGGAAGAAATTAGTTGTCTTTTACGAGTAAAAACAATACCAGATATCTTTACTCTACAAAAGATTGCAACTATAGTGATAGGGATAAGAATAACCGGGGATTTTATTTCCCTGCAAAATATGGTGCAAAATATTCTAACATCCCATTTTATTAAACAAAACGCCTGTCACAACTGAAATCTCCCGCCGAAGTTATCCAGAACAACATAGTCATGACATATTTTAAGCGCTGCTACCGGAAAACCTGCTTAACTAACCTTGCCGCTTGCCCAGTAGCTGAAAAGTTTATCAGGTTCTTAAATGCCAGGTTGAAACCGAAGTCATTGCTGACCTCATTTCTCAATTCGTCTAACATAAGGATACGGTTAACTTGGAATAAAGTCAGGTGATTATGGAAGCTTTGTTTCTCAACTGCAATACTGCAAGTATGCATGCTTATGTAATAAAGCGTGACATATGGCAAAGGGGGGTAGAGGAGTATGATGAAGTGTGGGCTAAATGTGAGGAGTATGATGAAGGGGGCTAAATATATTGAAAAAAAGTGTGACATCATTTATGAACGGTCCCATATTTTTATACATCGTTCTCGTAGTTGAAATACAAATCAATTCATATGTGGGAGAAAATAGGCATGATGAGTGTGGGCCATATGTAGATTTTTAATCTCATTACCTAATTAATTATTTATTGTCTAAAATGGTGACAAAAAATGGCGGCTACAAATCCTTGCCTAGTTGAACGACCTTTTCCGATCAGAGGCGTGAACAGCCGAACTTACACAAGCAGCCCCGATCGCATTGAAAGCGCATGGGTCCCAAGGCTATAGATCATAAATGAATAATAACTCACGCGAAAAGTTAGCCTTTTACTCTGTTAAAACCACTTTCCAAATAAGCATCTTAATTAATTCGTGATTTTGTTGTTCCATGAATGCCCATAAATTGCGGAAGTTAAATTTAAAACGGGAAATAATTTACGCTAGATTAGGCTTATATGTGCTTGCTGAGAATAATTTCGGACCATGTTTTGTTTCAGATCATGCTAAAAAATATATTTTGAAGAAAGAAATTCGCTATTTAAGAATAAAAAATTAAAAATGAATATAACTAGTTTAAGCTTCAATCATAGCTCCTAATAATAATCCCCCCCCCCTCTCCGCCATGTTGCAATAGTTTAAATTTCACAATTTTATACTTATCTGTTTTGAAAATGGTGCATTTGTGTACCGCCCCCTAAAAATAGTTTTTTTCTGTTTAAAATTTAATGTTTTCCAGAAAAAAAATATATAGTGATCCCTCGTTTTTCGCGGTTAATGGGGACCAGAACCTTCCGCAAAAACTGAAAAACCGCGAAGTAGAATTTGCCCCGAAAAATTTTCGTGTATGCGGGTACACGAATGTTTTAAATATGTAAACAGTATTTATACTTCAGACATTTAAGACAAAAATTAAAAGAGTATACGTATTTACTTAAACGTGTCGGTGGTAATTAATAAAGTTAATTACAAAACGTTGTAGTACAGTAATAAACATAATTCAACATTGCTTTCTGAGAGAGGCGAAGAGTCTTGTGTTGGTGGGAGCTTTTGAGATCCCGTGGTATGTACTCTGAGTCAACTCATCTCTTTGTTTGACATGCAGAGATCCTTCTCTCTCGCGCATCAACATGAAACAACGCCCCTTTCCGCAATGTGGCTGCCGACATGGTTGTATTTTTACATTTATAATTTTGATGAATATTTTGGAAAGCCCCGCGAAGCACTGAAGCCGCGAAACATGAAGCGCGAAGTGGCGAGATAACACTGTACAATACTTTGGAAAGAGTTCAGGCTTGGAAACGAAACACTTGGGGTTTCGCGTCAGGCTGACCACCTGACCGGAACATCTGATTCTGTATCCCAGAACTCTCGGAAGCTGGGACAAACACCTTGGGGCCTTGCCCCTCATTGGGTTGTCGAGCTATTCAGTTTAGTTTATATTTGGCGTCTTTTTTTTTTTTTTTTTTCATTTTGTAAAAGTATAAAAACGTATAAGTTGAAATTTTAGTATAGAGTTGATTTGATTTATCCCGAATTTTGATTAAAAAAATTCACGATTGAACAACTTTTTACTCTCATTCGGAGGTTGACATTAAGAAAAGTAATTAATTATAAAAATTCTTTGAAAAGCTAGTGAAATTCCCAAACATAATGCATTATTTTACTACTTCGTTTCTTTCAGATTCATTTAGATTACATTGTTTTACAGAGTATGGGAATTCTTTGAATGAAACACTAAGCAAATTTACAAAATTTTTCAACGTAATCCCTATTTTTCTAGTCTGATTCATTAGTAGATTGCGAATTGAAAAAAAATTTAAATAGGGATAACATTTATAGCGTGATACCTCGTCCCCATGACGTGTATAATAAGTTTCATGAATCTTTTGTAACATTCTTCTTTTTTTTTCTATTACAGTTACGAATCGAGTGGTCTGTTGCACTAAAATTGGTGCTGGCTACAGGGGATATTTAATAATTTTAATACATTTTTTTTTTGTTTTTTTTGTTTTTTTTTTGCTTGTGTTCGAGTGCTGCACCCAAATGTAGTAAGACTAAGCACCATGCTTAGTAACTAGCGAATTGACATCAATTTATGACGTAGCATGCTTCACAGTGCTACTTGTACAGACTGTGTCTAATAAATGTTTCCAGGTTAATCATACTGCTTGTTTGTTAGTAAACGACCATTTCGACACATTTATTTTCGAGTTTATTTGCTATTTTCAAGGGTAGGCCTCAAACTCTAGTCCAATATGACAGATAGAACAAGACAGCACAATAGATTACTACAATAAAAAGAAGGAAATACACAGAAGGAAAAGTGGAAATCGAACCCACGCCTTTTTTCTGCGCGCAGGCAGGCAGCGGAAACTGGTTCTTAGACCGCTCGGCCACTGAGGCCCCGTCGTATCTTGCATCTAGCATAGCTTTCCTATGATTTATCTTGTCACGGGTTTCTGTGCAGTTATCAATCCTTTGACATAATCTACCTTTTATTACACTGTAAAAAATTCTAGTTCAACCTTTCACCAGAAAAATAGTGAAATTTAGCTGCATCCAACATTTGGTACTAAACTTGACCCATTATAATAATTCTTACTTTCACATTCATGATGAAACGACACTATTATAATGGTTCCAAATTTCACATTTATGATGAAACTACGCCATTATAATGGTTTCGAGTTTCACAGTCATGGTGAAACTACACCATTATAATAATTCCTAGTTTAACATTCATGGTGAAACTAGGTACAACTACACAATTATAATGGTTCCAAGTTTCGTACTCATGGTGAAAATACACCATTATAATAGTTCCAAGTTTCACACTCATGGTGAAACTACACCATTATAATGGTTCCGAGTTTCATATTCATGGTGAAACTACACTATTATAATAATTCCTAGTTCCACATTCATGGTGAAACTAGGTAAAACTGCACTATTATAGTGGTTCCAAGTTTCACACTCATGGTGAAAATACACCATTATAATAGTTCCAAGTTTCACACTCATGGTGAAACTACACCATTATAATGGTTCCGAGTTTCACATTCATGGTGAAACTACACTATTATAATGGTTCCAAATTTCACATTCATGATCAAACTACGCCATTACAATGCTTTCGAGTTTCACACTCATGGTGAAACTACACCATTATAATAATTCCTAGTTCCACATTCATGGTGAAACTAGATAAAACTACACTATTATAATGGTTCCTAGTTCCACATTCATGGTGAAACTAGGTAAAACTGCACTATTATAATGGTTCCAAGTTTCACACTCATGGTGAAACTACACCATTATAATAATTCCTAGTTCACATTCATGGTGAAACTAGGTAAAACTACACAATTATAATGGTTCCAAGTTTCACATTCATGGTGAAACTACACCATTATAATGGTTCCAAATTTCACATTCATGATGAAACTACGCCATTATAATGGTTTCGAGTTTCACAGTCATGGTGAAACTACACCATTATAATAATTCCTAGTTCTACATTCATGGTGAAACTAGGTAAAACTACACAATTATAATGGTTCCAAGTTTCGCATTCATGGTGAAAATACACCATTATCATGGCTCCAAGTTTCACATTCATGATGAAACTACGCCATTATAATGGTTTCGAGTATCACAGTCGTGGTGAAACTACACCATTATAATAATTCCTAGTTCCACATTCATGGTGAAACTAGGTAAAACTACACAATTATAATGGTTCCGACTTTCACATTCATGATGAAACTACACCGTTATAATGGTTCCGAGTTTCACATTCATGGTGAAACTACACCATTACAATCTTTCTAAGTTTCACTTTGATGGTGAAACCACACCATTAATATGGTTCAACTTAGTACCAAATTTCGGTTGCAGCTGAATTTCACCATTTTTTTCCATTTTATTGCTGACAGGTTGATCTAGAGTATTTTATACTGTAGAATTTTTGTGATTGTTATTGAGACGCCCTGTATACAAAGAGTCCAGGAAAAATAAATAAGGAAGCCCATTACTAGCACGTTTTGTTAGAAAAAAGTCTTTATTAATGCTTGTTTCTTAACAAACACACTCATTTATATTTTCTGCTTCATTATTGTTCCTTAATATAAGCCTATTTTTAATCAGCTACTCTATCAAAGATTTGTCTGATCTTCTCATTTCCTTTCAGGTATGAATAGGGGGAAATGTTTATTATCCATTTTCTCGAATTAATCAACGAATTTAATCAAATTCTGCATGGAATTCCAATTAATTCGATGGCAATAGCGTAATGAGCGAACGGGGTCTTGTTATAATTCAGTGATATTTCGAAGACTGGAAACAAATTCAGAGCATCCCATTGTTTCCGAAATTTAAAATGAAAATTCGGAGCAATGGTTTATTTTCAAAAATGGATTCAATTTGAAAAATGCAATTTCTCCTAATGTTTTGATTGAATTGACACGTCTAAATCTTGTAAATTAATAATCGCAAAGTGGAAAGTATCAGGCACGAATTTGATTGCAGAGGACTGATTATGAAACTCACTTCCACCAGTGTGCAATTTCTGTAAACGTAAACAGAAATGCACACTCAGATGGAATTATTGACCTTAATTAAGTAAGTCCAGATTCAACCCAGTTCGCATGTTTCTGTTGCAATAAAACTAGTTTACTCTATCTATACAAGAGCAACTTTTAATGTGATTAATTAATAGAGAAAACTAATGACTTTGATTTAAGAATTTGTATTTATTAGAATTGCATTTTTTCGAATCTATTCATTTTCCTTGCCATTTTAGTTGGTCGTTAATTTCGAAGCAGTTTTAATGGAAAATTCTTTAAAACAGCTACAGTGCTATAGTTCAATTGAGCCATATTTTAAAGAGTGTGTTTGCAGTTTTATTGAGGGGCAGAAAATGCGAATTTTTAGAGAAACTCTCAGCTGTGAGTCGAATGAAATAACAAATTAGAAATAGTAGCCAGAAGTTTTACTAGAAAAAGAAACATTTATTTACACTTTATACAAAGAACCAGAATAATACTATGATGTAACACATCCTTTATCATGAAGTGTAAGCAACAGCAAGACCAGCAAGCGTGTTGCCAATGCACTGGAACAAAACTTCGTGTTGCCAATTAACAATAACATAACTATATTTGACAACAAGATTTTTATAAAATAACAAGTAGTTCTGCTATTATCGTCGAAACATTTGAACTATTATAATTGTGTTCGGTTGAACAATATTTAAGACGTTTCTTAGAATTTTAATGGTAGGACGAAAACTTAGCTAGTTAGGAAAGTAACTAAACAAATGGTACTAAATTAGAAACCGTTCTCTTGTTAGTGCAATAGTTAAATAAAATAACCTAATTGTGCAACGGAGATATTTTGTGTCTGTCGTAATATATTGCTGATATGGTTATCAAACTGACCTTGATGAGGTACGTCTTCAACAGCGCAATAAACAAATCAAGATCGTCTGAGTGAAAGTCACTTTAAATGCCGCAATGAAAACCGTCAATCAGCCAGCATGAGGGCGTGGTTATAGAGTTATGGAGAGGAGAGGAGAGGAGAGAGAGGAGGAGAGGAAGGAGAGAAGAGAGGAGAGAGAGAGAGAAGGAGGGAGAACCAATGAAGTGCCTTGAAAGGTTTCGTTTGTTGTTGTTTGTCGCTGTTGCGCGGGGGATTAATACATCCTAAGTCTCTAATATTACTTTCAACTTTTTTTTGCTCCTGAATCTAATAGAAAATTGTGTGACACGACTATTATGATTAAAGTTTTAAAGTTGAATATCCAAAAATAAGTATAAATACATTTTTAAAATCACGGAAGTTTGGTACGCGGTTTTCGACCACTATTAGTGCATTTTAGTTTTTTTTTAAATAAAACCGTGTAACTTAAAACATTTTTTTGAAGATTTAATATTTATATTTTATTTTATAGACAGCATTAAAAATCTTCATTTAACATTAAAAATTTAAACGCTCAAATTGTACAAAAGAACCAAACCTTATTCTTTACTGGATTAGGATTTCATTCGAAACCAATAAAATTCTCCGCTTGGAATAAGCTGAAAATTATGAACTACGCTATTCCATTATATCCGCAGACCTTGAGAAATTTTGGGTTGTAAAGGTTATAGTTTCTTATTCATCGCAGGGCTCACTGCATAAATTAGAAGTTCCAATTTCGAAGAAGCCTTTTCAGGTTCTGATATTCAGCGGGATTCTTTCGAAAGGAGGTTTGAAAGCGTCCGGAATTATTCCTTACATAGATCTTTGCTGATGAATGGGAAATTTCTGCATGCTAAATGGTTTAAAGTTATTTCCATGTCGCAAAGAGAAGGAAGTTTTATGATTTCTCAAAGCTATTTTATGATTGGATATCTTTCGAGATGATGCATTTATTCTATTTTTATTATCCAATTACTTTTATTGGTACATCCGAATTTCATTTTGTTGACATTTTTCTAGAATTTATTCAAAGTGAAAACTAAGGTTTTACCAACCCGGAAAAGCATTTCTAGTAAATTTATCAACAATTTAGTTGTAAATACCCATACAGATATGTTTTCTTTTGCTTTGGAGGACGATATTTTGATTTTGAAACGTTTACTTATAAAGTAATTGAACGCAAAAATATAAACATATGGCACTATACGATGGGTCCTAGGGTTATCCTTTTTAAACGAAAGAATATACGTTGGAACACGTTCATTATATACCCGTATGTAATAAATGCTTAGAAAAAGTAGTGGAAAGACTGGTCATATCCTAATAGCGATGAATGTACTTCTTTGCCGTGTTTTATCTCCCTCTCGGAAATTATAAAAAATAGTTTTTTTTGACGTGTGAGAAAATGGAAATAATTAACACAAATAAAAAAAATGTCCCAGTAAATAAATATGTAAACTGCAGACTGCACTAAAAATTTTTAAGGGCATATGCAGAACAGTTCTTTTTAGCAGAAGCCTCATTTTTAAACCTATAAAGATAGATAATAAATAACCGACAAGAAAAGACCGTAGACATAAAGACAAATTGGTATGATATAGATTTATACATAGACGTTCACAGGTACCGTATGTTTCAGAATGCAAGCCGATCCATGAATAAGACGAGAATGGAGGCAATTCAAGCAGCGTCATTGGTCACGTGGCAGCGATTAAAGCAATGTAAACAAAGGAAGCGGCAGCATCGTTTTACTCCGAGTTCGACAAATCTAATAAAAACTAGGCCTAAATAAAGTTCTTTTAAATTACATAAAATTAACACTAAATAAAGCACTATAACTATTGTAAGAATTAAAAAAAATCTTGAATAATGCTTACATTAAATGTAAATACTGGGTTATTATCAGAAAAAGCTGTGAAAATAGTCTAATTAATTTTAAGATAACTAATTTTGCCTAGTATACTCCACGTAGAACTCAATTGAAAATCTTAGTAAACAAAGAGCGGATATCACGTGACAACGGTGATCGTTCATGAGTCCCTCTAGCGGTGAATTGCCTCCATACATTTTTTTCTTCAAATATGTACCAAAACTTCAAAACCCATATTAAAATATGATGCATAGGTAAATGTGCAGAAAAATTTATCATTGAAAAAGGGGAACATTTACGTAAAAATAGAGAAAGAAGCTTTCACTAAAAATTGCGCTTTAGTGAATCAAGTAAAGCCGGTAGCGTTGGCGCTCACTTGAAAAATATGATAAAAAAGAATAAAAACGATAACTTTTTGCCAAACTTTTGGGGAATATTATAGATTACATTCCTTCTGTATGCATTTCCACTGTATCAGTATTTCCTTGTTACGTTGTAATTTAAAACGACAGCAGGAATAGAGCACCTATTTTTCGCTTCTCTCCTTATATGGCAGGTGAGAATGCGCACATGGCGCGAAATGGCATTCGATAATATGTAGATTATATTAATAATAACTGGAAGTAAATTTTCAAAGCAGTTTAAAAAGCGTTTTCTTAAAAAGTATCTTGCAGTACTCACATCACAATAAAAATCAGAGGAAACGTAATGAAAATTCAAGCTCTTACATTTGGAAAGCAAACAATAAACGCGACGTTGTGTTATACATTTTAAGAGAAAAACTTATAAATTCAAGCAGACACTCTGCTGTGGCTGTACAACTACCTGAAATCGCGGTGCACTCATACCTCCCCATCCCCTAAAAATTCAAGTGTGCTATCTCACCAGGTTTACCTTATCAGTTATCCATTTGACAGGTGTACTCACACTTCCCCTTCCCATAAAAATTCAAGTGTGCCATCTCACCAGGTTTTACTTTATCAGTTATTCATTCGACAGGTGCAGCGAACGAGCTCTTTCTGAGATTCAACCCATCCCTAAAACCTTTTGTCCGCTCCATGGTTGTCAATCCAAGTATGCTAATATGCATATCGTTAACTCTGTAATTTCCTACTCCGCCTCAAAGTGGACGACGATAAAAAAAAAATGGGTATTACAGGGTAAACCCATCCTCGTGTTGACTCATTGGTACTTTTACTGACGCAGTTGAAACCGCCAATCCGTCAATACGAAGGCGGAGTTACTGAGTCATTAAGATCCAATTAGGTTGAGCACAGGTTTCGCCCATCTGTGGTCTCGCCCATACCAGTCACCGTAAATGGAAGGGAAGGGCGTAGTGGGATTTCCCCTCTAATTCCCAACTCCACCTCAAGGCGGACGACGATAACAAAACGGGCGTTAGAGGGTTAACTAATGATCCTTTGGTTGCACAGCTGCTGAACTCCACCTTCTATTACAAGAGAGATTCTAATTAATTAAACGAAATAAGTTCCATTAAAATCTTGCATGTAATAGTTTTGCATCTTTAATACTGCTCCTTATTATGCTCAAACTTCATTTTGAGGGCGAAACAAAAAAAATATATCATGAGACAATTCCAAATATTAGTTTTGAGGACTGAAATTATTTTTTTCCCAAAAACAAATGCTTGTTAATTTGTTGCAGTCATCGCTGCTCTCAAAAACCTTGTCTGTTCGTGTTAAAAATCCAATTATAATTTTACTAGATAAACAACATACACCTTACAGTAAAAAGAAAATCAAAGTCTTAGAAATTTCCTTTCAATTTTTTTCTGAAGTACATGAATATATGTTTGCTTTCTAGCTCCAATATGATTTTATTTAGAATAATAATAGCATTGTTTCCCTGTTTCGATTGCGTTAAAATAGAATACGAGAGGAAAAAATATTCTTTAAGAGAATCTTTTGTTTCTGGAGAGAATATGAAACAAAGAAATCACATTTAGTTTTATGATTTAATGCAGAAATTCGCATCGCGGAACTTGAATATTATATCTTCAACGAGAAAGAAAAAGAAAATGGCCTGAAATAAAATATTTATTTATTATATGTAACTGTAACCAACTCCGTAATGTTGCAAGTAACCGTTCAAGAAAAGGGAAATGCATAAAAAAGCCCTCGCAGAAACTAATACGTCTAACGCTTTTTGAACTAAACAATGTATCGTTACAGAAATTGAAACTCCAACTGGATGTGTTAAACCGAGCATCAAAGTATGAAAAAAATAATGGAATGTTTGGAAATTGTGAGAGAAACTCGATTTGTTCTTTCAGCCGTTTTGTTCCGAAGATATTGCATTATTTTATTTAAAAAAAAAGTTCACATATTTGCTTTTCTTCAAAGCAAATAATCAATCCCTATTCTGCTGGTTTTCTTGCGAAAACAGTTTCTTATTCATGTTATTAGCAGCCTTTTTGTTTTTGTTAGCATTATACATTCTTGTTCAATGGAAACCAAATATTTGTTTTCAAAGTGTAGAATATGCCGCGCGTACATAGATACAGTATATATTTAACGGCATAATTTAATTTTTGTCTTATTTTTTGTCCAAAGGATAGCTCATTTTTACAGCTACAGTGTTTGCTTAGCTATTGAATACAACTTTTTTACAGAATTTATTTTCTACTATAATGACATTTTACTTAGTGTAATTTAATATAATTGCTGGAAAGATGGACCTACCACGTTTTCGCGCAAATTTCCTTCCACTTCTCTCCCGTCTTCAGAAGCATGCCTCATCGTTTAGGTCAGTATTTCCTGAACTATGTGTCGCGACCCACTAGTGGGTCGCGAGCGAATATTGAGGGGGCCTTCGCCATACATGAATTTAAAAAATAGGAAGTCTGAGAATAAAAGTAACTAAAGTTGAAGTTGATGCTAAAATTTTAATGAAGAGAAATAAGAAACAAATACATCCTTCCCATTGAAATAACTTTAAAAAAAAAACCTTGCAGGTGTAAATATTTAAGTAATAAAAAAAATACTTAAGTTGTGTTTCTTATTTCAACAGTATTTCATTTATATTGGTAACACTATTTTTTTTTTTCAATTAGAGCAAATAAGACAGCATTAAGTAGTTCAACAACTCGCCACTAGGGAATCTGAGCATTACCAATATTTATGCCCTCTTTCTCTAAGACAGCTAAACGGTGGTCCCAAATTGAAAATTTTTGTTCGATGGGTCAGAGCCCAGTCAACTTTGGGAACCACTGGTTTAGGCTATCGAAAAGTGGTATTTTTTAAGCTCTGAAGAATTTTTATAATTTCCTGTTTAGGTGTGCGTGCCCGAACTGTCCATTTTTACTGATTAACTATATAGCCTAAAGACAAGGCTAGTTAATCCATGCGTGAAACTGTCTGTAATTAAACAACTATTGGATAGTTTGGATGGGACAGATTGTAAGAAATGAGCTGAAAAGATCACGAAGTGATAAAATACATACAGTAAAAATGCAAAATCACAATAGGACTCACAAATGCCAGATGTAAAAAACAATTGTACACACCGAAGTCATACATTCTGACAATGAAAATGCTGAGACATGACACAAGTTTAAAATCTACCTTTAAAAAAAACTGATATTTCTTAATCCGATATAAATAAAATATTATTCATTTTACATGTATATGTATGTACATATTCTGAAATATGCTTTTTAAAAAAAAAAAACTTTCGTTATGTATTACTTTAATGATATGAACATTAATATTATGGGACGTTTTTCTATTAGTATGAATATTTACGGTCAATAAAATATAGTAAAAACTCTTTAGGATGGTCTTGCAATACTTTTTGACCAATTACTAACAAAACATATTTATCACTACTCAATCTAGAAACACCTTAGTACAAATTCTGTGAACTTTAATAACAAGTTTTAATAGTTCTTTTAAAATATAAATGACCGATTTAATGTCCGTTTTAACTATGTGAAACAACATTTAAATATTTGATTTATCAGCTGAATATGAGAAACGTGATATAACGGAAAATGAGAAGAATTCAGAATTTATTTTATTAGTCGTGCAAGAAGGAAAAAAGTACACCAGAAAGCTTTTCACGTTGATTATTTTTTAAGTTAGCCATAACAATGTAAATAAGCTATGAGAAGAATATTAAGACATTCATTTCTGGAATGAAAATCATTAAATTAGACCTCAATCACCTTCAGTAGAGTCAGTCAAGTTTCTTTATTACCTTATTTCTTAATTATAGCATCGTAAAAAAAGGATGCTTTGTTGAATTATTTTCTTTTCTCCTTCATAATCTATATGGTACTAAAAATGCTCTGAGAAGTCAAGTCACCTTATTGAAATTAACTGCGTGTAGTTTATATTTTGGAAGTGGTTTGGATATGAATAGATAAGTGTCTTTCATGGGAGCAGTGAGGGGATTAGAACCTCCCCCTGGGACCCTTGTTTAAATCCATATTGCCGATTTAGTGTTGTAATATACATGCATAATAGTACTGTAGAAGCCCGATATAACGCCGGTTGTTGGGAGACATGTTTCACACCCGCGTTATAGCTTAACAAAGTAGTGATGCAAAATGATGAAAACATTTACCTGCTTTGTGAAATGTAGTTGACCGCATCATTCCCTCCCCACAACCCCTCATTGAACACAAATTTAATCTTATACTATCTTTAAAAAATCCGTAAGTGTTGTTTGGCGAACTGAGGCGTTTTGTTTCTTTTTGGCATATATTGTCGCACACTAGCAAGATAGAGTAGATGAGTTCTATGTGACTCGTCTTCCTCTCTATTAACAAATTTACCTTTGTTAACTGTGGAATGACTTTATTAACATCTGGAATGCCATCCTTCATTACCCCATCATTTTCAATTTCATCGTAATACTTTTATGGATATAGAGCTCTTGATGTTCATTGGGGACTGCTAAATCGACCAAGACCATCCTAGCAGGGCCCTGAGCCTGTTGCTGGTTTTCACTTTTGTATTTGTATTTTGTATTTGTATCATCATCATCTTGCTCAATGCAATATTTATGCGTTACAGCATCAATGATATCCTGATCTGTGTTATGACCTCTGAAATTGGTTCGCTGCAATCAATTTCTGTGCAGTCATTCTGTCTAATTTCACTGAAATTTTACACGCAAAATTTATCCTAAAATTGATTTTTTTCCGGGGGACATACTTCTCTCCGCTTTAAATTCGAATTCGCGCTATATCGGTCCGCTTGTTTTTTGGGGCTTCTACTGTAATTTTATGAACAACTCCTTCACCTCTTGTAAAGCAGAAAATTCTGGTTGTGTCAATAACCGATGTGAACCTCAGTCAAACACTCAAACCGCCGATTTGAGGGTTCTGATTGGTTGAAGAAGTCTTTGATCTGCAGTTCGAAGGTTCAAATCGGTTGGTGAATAAGGAGGTTAGAGACATTATTTAAAATTTTTGAAAACAATAGAAAACTGAAAACACGGAAAACTAACGTAATAGAGTAAAATAGCTAAAGCCACTACAGGAAATATGTTGATTGTAAAGTCGTCCCCCCGGGGGGGGGGGGCTAAACTATTCAGATCTCGTTTTTCTTTTTAGAGAGAATACGCGAAATAATTAATAATTGATGCAAATAATTCTTCTAATCTTCCGGCAAAATAAAACTAGTCCTCCTAAAGCACCTAAATACTTTAAGGATAACCTTAAAAATACAATTGATCATTGTTGGTTAAATTTAGGACATGCAAATCACACACCATGTAGGCAATTCCTCTGAAAAGTTTTCGAACTAAATCACATGTGTATGAAGTTTTTGGTAGCGAACCAGAGACCAGAGGAGACGTCTAGTTTTGGAAGCAGCACCCTCAAAAATCGGAATAATTTTATGGATACTTCCAAATGGCAAAATATACATCTGTAATATCAGAAACTTTTAAAAGTACAAACACATAATTACTTCTATAAAACATGGTGCTGACATATAAAACAAAAAATAATATACAGCGAATAATAATGTACCACTTTACTGAAGCAGCAGCAAGTAGACTTTTAGCAGGGAGCATTTCTTTTTATTTATTTTCATTTTTTCAAAATAATGTTTTAATTACTTCGCTGTTTAATAATTATGATGTTTAAAAAATTCCTATCCATGCATTGATGAATGAAAAAAATAAAAATTAAAAATTCAATGAGTCTTTAAGATATTCTGGGATGAAGCGGAGCAACTCAAAAAAGTGGCTAATGCAGCTCCCTTACATTCAACGCCCACATTATGATAAATAAAAGAAAAATGTCAAATATTCAAAAATTTGTATAAGCATTTTTGCATATTATGAAAAATAAGCATGTGTACTTCATGTTCTCTGCAAAAATAAATATCAGGCACACATCTAAAAGGGGGGTTGGGAGTAAATTCCCCCCACCAAAACTCTTGTTTTTCCCTGGGTTTTTAGAAATATTGCCGATCCAAATAAGGTAATATAAATACACCCCGAAACCCCGGGAAAGCTCTGGTTGTCTCACTATATAATGTAACTGTCTAATTTAAATTAGTGAAGCTTTACTCTTCTTTGCTAAAATTTTCCAGTAATTAATAAAACATATACAGTAAAAACAGCTTTTAAGAGCTTTATATAATTACATATGTATAGTGAAAAATTATGATAATGTTAAACGCAAAATAATACTTTTCCAGCTAGTTATAGTTATTATGAGCAATAAGTCCTGCAGTGGACCAGTCGGTAGAAAATCGGTTCCCGCAGAGCACCGAAAGTGAAGAAACATTGACTTAGGTCAATGTTTGGGAGAGTAACAACCTCTCACGGCTGGTTGCTTGGGACCGTGTACGCTAAAGGGAGTTGATACACGTTGCTTTCCTCGTGGGTCCTATGTCCTCCAAGTGAAACGATACCTCTGGGGGTGCCAACCCCTGGTGGCGGTCTCTCATCTGGGAGCTGGTTCAAAAATCAAGAGACCACATAAAAGGAGTTAGTCTGTCTTCAGCCCTCGTGGTTCCTCGCTCAAGTGAAGCTGCGTATCACCCTTAGCCATGGATTAGTCGTATTCACCAACATGATCTTCTGTACCTAGGGTAGGCTTTCTTACGCCAGGGGGATAAGAAACAACACACAACATGAGCAATAAGGCAACAACAGCATAGATTCATTAGCGTCATCTTGTTAACATTCCTATAATTTTCACTATTTCATTTATTATTTATTTAGACTGCTCATAGGCTTTCAATTTCTTTTTTAAAAATTGCACAGTACATAAATTTTAAAGAGAAATTTATGATGCATAAGCTCCGATGGAAAAAGTATTTGTATTAATCTTGTTATTAGTATCCCCCCCCCCCCTCTTCAATTTCATATAATCTATAGTGCGAAAACAAACAAAGATTAAATACTAATTGTAATAATTAACTTGACAGTTTTAGTGATTAAAATAAAACTGAAAAATTATTTGCTAGAAAAGTCTCATAAAAATAGTGCTTTATAGTGGAGAAAATAAAATAAAAGCGTTTGGAATGCGTGATTTTAATTGAAATCTAGTATTCTAAAATGCAGGTGAAGCAAATACAGCTTTGCCCCTTGACCGTTCATGTTTATTAAGTTTTAAAAGTTTGAGATAACTCTGGACAACGCATCATCTTTATCTAAAGCCGGTTGGAAAACAAGGATTTCATCCGTGCAGAAGAGCCACCAGAGGACGCTGCTCTACAGAGAGCCGAAATTTGCTGCAAAGCGAGTGCGATAAAATTTGGAACGAATTTTGAAAATACTGCTAAAAAACTGCATGTTTAAGCACTTTAAACACTCTTAATCGTATTATGGCATATCATTAAAACTGCATGCGTATACTGAGAGTATGTATACTATAAATACAATTCCGCACGTTATGAAAAGCCGGGGATGCAGTTAGTTATTTTAATCACCGACAGAGGGCGCAGGCCACCCAAGGCTTCTCGTGTTCGTGAAGTCAACTTCTCCGCAACATTAGTTCACGCGCTGCGGCCTAGTCGGCAACTCCAGAGAACTGTTAGCGGCCCTCTGCCCAGTCCACCCCCCTGTCTTTTCTAAAAGTGTTCCAAAAGGAATAAACCCCGCGCAAGTTTGTTCGCAAGACTGGAGTGTTTCTTTTTCTCTTCCAATGTGCTTCCAAGTCAGATTTAAACTTGTCGCTGACCTTATAAACAAGTCGGAGGATTGTGTCTCGTAAATTAGTGGCTGTGTGTACATAAATTTCATAAAGAGGAGCAGTGTTTTCCGCGGGTTTCTGTTTCGCTCCTTCTCTATTTTTGTTTTTATTTCGAAGGATGGTTTTCATTCGCGCTTCGCTCACTGCTCCAGTAGTGCTCTGGACTTTCAAAAGAGAATTTTAAATTAGTGCTCCATTGATGTCCATCAATTCTTGACGGAACATTGATGCTCTTACGTCAACATGAGAGCGGCTATATGCTGGAAGTGTGTATTTCTAATCATCGCTGCGGCTTGCTGCGGAATTAAAGGTCAGATTCCATTCAATTATTTTGCATAAAAATGTGTCTCACAAAATTTAAATACTTAAATAGGCGAAATCTCTCTATATGAGCTTATACACATGTAGAAGTAAATTTTATCGATGATAATTTAGAGAAATATTTATGGCTTAGCTGGGAATTTAGAAGTAATTTTCTTCCATTGGTTTATGTATTAATCTTACGTTTAGATGTAAATATATTGAAAAAAAATTAAGCTGAATATAATTGTGTGCAGCTATGTAAACAATGACATATTTACGTCACAGAGGCAATATGTCACGTTTAAAGTGGAGTGTATTCAGTAGCGTATTCAGGATATATTTTCGGGGGAAGATATTAATTCGGAACCGCTCATTAACGAGTGTTTTTTTTTTTTTTTTAATAGCCGATTCTTTTAGATATCGGAATTTCGGGGGGTGGGGGCGAGGAGGGGTTGACATATCCCGATATCGTCCTGGATACGCCTCTGCATGCAATAAAAAAGGGGTAAAAATTAGTACACCAGCCGAAATTTTACATTTACGAGTAGAAGAACTATATTAGATTACGTAAATATTAAACATAATTGTATTCCCACAAATCGACTTTGGTTATAGTAGAGCATTAAAAAAAATCTCAAACTCATATTATTCAACGATAATGCACTTACTGTATTCAAATTATTACCTTAATTATGTAATTGAGGTAATAATGTATGGTGTGTGAAATATTTGGATCTTTCATCTTAGCTCTTATTAATTCAAAAGCAAATTTCACATAAATATATTATAATATCTGGGCCTTAAACATCCGAATAATTTATCTAAAATAATGTGAACCAGATTTGTGTACCTGTAGATTATTTTTTTATCGGGTATAAGTAAGGTTTACAAGAAAAGCATTAAAATGCCCCTCCCACTACAAAAGAACGAATAAGTTTATTACGGCTGGTTTTCTGTTCAATTTTTAATTGTTTTATGCTAAATATATTAGCTATAAATATATTCGAAGATTTGAAAAATTATAAGTTTGGACGTTTTTTATTTGGGTATTTCCAAAGAATTAGGGAAACCAAAAAATGACCGGTTTTGATTATCACTCGATAAAGAATATCTATATGAATGTTTCATTCCAATGAAGTTAAAAAGAACACACTTTGGGATAATTCCAATGAAATTCATGATGAAAAATATCCCAAAGCAAAAATTAAGCATCTGAAAATAATTTTCAGAATTTTCCCAAGATCATAAATCACCCCTCCTCCACTGTACCACCCACGGTACCACATAGCTTCTAATGTTTTATTATCAATGCAAGTTGATTTGACTTGTAAAATTCAGCTTATGGGGGCAATGGTCAAAATATTACATGAACAGAGTGACATAAATCGTATGTAATTGATTTACATAAGAATTATTCATCTAAAAAATGTGCACAACTATTTGCAAGAACATATTACCTTTGCGGGGCGTACATTGTCGTTTAAAAGGAAAGCCTCAAAATTTTTTGAGTGCCCCTGCCATTGCAAAAGACGACGCTAAATTCAACGTGGGAATATGTTATTAAAAAAATTAGCCATAATTTTAGCATTTACAACGACGATTCAAGAAAGAAAAATATGCATTATATGTATACATGCTGGGGGTTCAGGCTTAGTAACTGTGATCTCAAAATTAGTTTAACTGATTACTGCTGCGAATTAGAAATTTCAGTTTTCTTTACGATATTTAAACCAATTACAAAGATAAAAAGCTGCATCAGTAGCTTAACTGTAAGAGTTTAGCAAAGCATTTTTTACTATTTTTCATAACAACATATGAAAGTTTAAATTGAAAATATCTGAAAACTACAGCTTTAAGCTGCGTGATTTTCACCAGAATGGCGACGAGGGTGTTTAATTTTATAATTAATATTCGAGAAGTTAATCAAAATATCTGGGAGTGCACTATTATATATATTATGATGCGTTTCGAAAAGAATTTGGCTAAATTCAAAACACATTTTTTGATGTAAATTATAACTTTATTGTACGCATTTATAATGTATCTTCTATTAAAAGAACAGCATATTTTACAGAGGAAATCTTCTTATCTGCATTAATTGGGACCGAATAAGAGAAATTGGAGATTAAAAGTAATAGTAATGATAATGAAATAAAAAAAAAAGTTCAATCATGTATTAACAAACTGCAACCACAAAGAAAAAAACCGGTAGAAATGCATTTTATGTCGCTCCAAAAATTCTTATAATGTCATATACGTCGAGACATCGAGTAACTAATTAAGCTTCGACATGCAAAATAATTTTTAAATAACATATTGAAACATAATCCTATGCAGTAGTTATCTATAAAAATTAAAAATCAAATACTGTGTTTTAAAATAGGGTTAACAGATACGTGATTTTGATGCAGTGTCGATTTTTTTAATATATAATTTAGTGCTTTAGAATGTGTCTTACATCGTTTTTGCTTAGAATACCAGCATATTCTTGTCAGTTACGGAGCCATTGCACAGTATTTTCTCCAAACGTAGAGTCCGTAACATGACACTTTTTTGTTATAACTACTTAATTTACAGTTTAATTATCACTTAATTTTATTTTCAAATAATGTATTGGTAGGACTTCCACCCTGGCAAAAAAGAATGCATTTTCCTATCTTCAGGTATCCTATTCTTCTATCCTATTATTAAATATTCAGGTTCAAACTTTGTGAAATGTAGAGTCCGCAACATTCAAATACTGTGAAATGACCCTACGACTAAAGTTAAACAAATACTCTCATTTTTTGAAACGAAACCCAATAACTAATAGTTTTCTGTTCGTCCCTACAAAGTGAAATCTTACAGATTTGTAAAAATACCATTTGGTTCTATTCAAAAAGTTTCAAGCAGTGCATTGCCGACGGACCATCCTGTACTGAATCCAGCTTTGAAGGTTTTCACTGTAGTTTCATGTTTTCTACGTACTATTAAGCCAAATGAAATGTTATCATTAAATTCTGATATTTCATTTATAATATATTTTACTAATGCTAAAATGAAAGAAACAATATCTTCTAAAACGTAGTAACCAAGTAAAGCTGGACTTGAATTGTTGTAGTCCTCTGTGTGTTTTTTAATTAAATGTTGCACCTGATTGCATCAACAATCGTTTCAGCCCGAAGTTTATTATTAAAAGATTGGATGTTTAGCCCTTTTTTCAATGCAATGCAGGTTTATGTACTCATCATCGACAGGGGCAATGTTTTGTATTAGTTCTCAACAGTAACTCTTCTTAACAGTCACGAATTACCCGGGAAGTAACTTGATTTTGAAATGAAAGACTGTCTGTACAACATATCCGATTTTGTAATTTTACATATGTCTTTGCTTTAGAATCGGTGATTCAAGATTATTATCTACCTTCTTTTTTATTATCATAAACCGTTGCTATAGTAACGCCGGGACAACAGGTCAGCATTTTTCGTTACAAAGCTACACGAAATAGGAGCAGTAGGAGACTCCAAGGATTAAAAACGCTATAATGTTTCGTGACTTTCTTCTGTTCTGACAATTCTCAAGAAACTGATTGTTGAAATTGCTGAAAAGCAATATTTTATTTCACAAACTTTGTAAATTGACAATATTTGTACATTCAGCTGCATTTTAGATTTTTGTAAATGACGAAATTCTGTTGTATTTACAAACTTTGTAAATTACGAGATTCGGCTGCATTTTAAAAATTTGTAAATTACGAGATTTAGTTTCATTTTCGACTAAAATGCAACTAAAAAAATCATCGATACAAACGCGTATTTAAAAGTGATTCAATTCATCAATACAGTGATCAATATATTCTTTGACTTTTTTCAATATAGTGATCAATATATTCTTTGACTTTTTTCAATACAGTGATCAATATATTCTTTGAATTTTTTCAATGTAGTTAATATAGTTTTTGACTTTTTTAATACATACACGTCTATCCCCGGAAATTAAGGACAGATGTTCGATGACTTTTTTTTTTACAATTAATTTTTTTCCCTCGTTGTTACGAGTTGCTCAATTTCTCTAATGTAGAAAAGAGGCTACTCACAGTAATTTGATATTTGTTTATTTATTTGTTTCTTATTATTTTTTTATTTGTTACTTTTTTATTTATTACTTTTCTTTCCGTGGGGGCGAAGGTGATCTTTAAAATAAAAAATTATATCAAAATACATAAAACCTGCGAAACAAAACAAGTTTCGGCTATTATTGCATTTATGCTGTTAGATCATATTTTATAATGAGGAAGACTAAAATATTGTTACATTATTTCGTCTAACACGATTACAAAAATTGAAAATGCAAACGATTAGAATTGTGTTAAAATTGATTAGAAAAGCATTTAAGTGCTCATGTAGAAAAAAAAACGAAAGCATTATTTGAAAGTGAATTTGAGCGGTTTAATGGTTCTATTGCAATTTATGTACGGCCGCATAAAATGCATTAGCTAATTGTTTGTCTGCTTGTATTCACTTTATCAGAAGAGATTAATTTTTATTTATGCTGCTTGCTATTGTACATCTAAGTGGCCTGAAACATTTTAGCAATTAGGACATAACATTATTCTCACGATCTTTAAGACCATCTGTATTTATGTATTTTATTTTTTTTTTTCAATTATTGAATCAATAATATTAATAAGTATAGTCGTTGATATTTATTTATTCATTCAAGTACTTCCAAATATTATTTCAACTCGCCTTCTACTAAAATATGCGGTAAAAATATTGAAAACTTATAACTTATCGTCAAAATACGTAATTATCCAAGTCTGATATCCAATCTTTCGGTGTATATGTATTGGCACTTTTGTGTACTTCGAACGTGAAATTGTTAGGAAGCGTAAAAAAACTTAAAACACTTTTTGCCCTCGTACAATAAAACGTGTTAAATTTGACCTTAAATATTTTACTTGGCAATAAAATGTTTTAATCACTATTTTTGGTGGTAGTTCGATTAATGCTTGCCTGTATTCTTTCTGCATTGATGGTACTTATATTATAGGTTCACAACGTCCTTAAAACTCGAAAACGAAGATTGAAAAATTGCTCAAAAATCTCCAAACAGTTTAAAGGCTGATGCGACTTTTGTCAAAAATTTTTGAAATCGGGCTTTGAAGTGGCAACACTGGATCGATGAATTATTAAGTTCTTTTTCTGATTTCTTTTTTTTTTTAATATCACAGTAAAAAAAAAGAATCATTTGTGTGGTGAATTTTTATTTTATTTTCAGCATTTCTTACATAGTTAAGCAACGCATTAACCACGGAGTTTGTTGTAATCCTATTTTTAAAAATAATTTTTTCACATGCGTGTTAGAATCGCTTGGTAAAATTTCTTATTGAAAATGATGTCATTTTTACGTTAGTAAAACTTTTACTGAGAAGAATTTAAATTATTACGCACTGTTGATGTAAAAGACGTAATGTCATTGGTTAAAATGAAAGGTAAAAAGGATTCAATGTGAAAGGAGATAGGGATAATATGATTTACTAAAAATAGGTTATAATAAAAAGTTAGATTTTTTATAAAAAATCTTTTAAAGGTATAACAATAATTTGTCAAACATTATGTTTGAAAATGACATCACTTTTACGGCCGTCAATTTTTTTTACCGGGAAGAATTAAATTCACTCACATATTGTTGATGTAAATATAATTGTAGTAATTAAAATGGACATCAAAGTAGGTTTACTAGTAAAAGAGGTAGGGGCGAATTTGATTTACTGATTTTTACTTGTTGTGATAAAAAAATATTTGCAAAAATCGAAGCGGTAAATTTTAGTCCTTGAAAATAGAAAGTTATAATCTAACTAAAAGTGCTCGTGGCAAAATTTAATAGCGAAAAATTACGAAATAAATAAGCCAATGCAGAAGAAATTTCATCTCCAGTTTTTTAGCATTCAATTATTAGGGATATGTGGGGGCAAATGTCTAAGGACTATTAAATTCCATCGTTAAATCGGAGAAATGTAACATTCATCTAACTCAAACTGGGACTTTAAAATCTATCGCTAATTTGAGGAAATCGTTAAAAAGAGTATCGATAAATCGAAGTTGTAGTGTTATAGTTATAATAATTTCAATAATAATAACAATAAAGATGTTTTATGATGATACTCAAATTCTAACCAAGTTAATAATGCGTGGGCAATGCTTGATGCAAACAGTTCTTTCTCTTTTAGATGATCCATAGTGTTTTCAAATTTCTTTCCGCTGTAAACTTTCTGAAGAGTTATTCTTTTGCGAATAGGATATGCAATTATCGTCTTTTACTGTTTTTTTACCTCTAGAGGGTAGATATTTACCCTGTTCTCTTTAACTGCAAATACTATAAAAATGATTTTTCCAAAAGTTAATATACAATAGACCAGGGGTCACTAAATGGCGGTTCCGGTTGCCGCCATGTTTTTGTGCGAACTTGAACCAGAGGCAGTGGAATTCAAATTTGATCATAATCAACATAAATTAAATATAAGTTATATGAATTAAAATCATGCCTATTATTTATAAGTTATACTTTGAATTCAAATACACGCTTTTTGGCGGATTAAAACTGACCGGAAAAAAATGAAAAATTTTTCGAACGGCCCCCCCCCCCCCCCCCCCAAACTAAGTGATTACTCCGCATTATATTGTCTTGATATTTTTATTATATACTGGTATAGAAATCGTCGTAAATTACTTTTTCTAGCAAAAATTGTTGGTTTTTTTCTTTTTATTATTAAGATTACTCTTTCAAATCACCTAAACTTTTAAACAATACTGTATAGGGTCGAAAACGTCCTTTAGAAAAATCTCTCACGAAACATTGTATTTCAACATTATTAGTCGTATTTAGAATTCTAAGCGTGATGACCAATCTTCGAACTTTCGCATGGAACCCTAGGGTCATCCATAGAATTTCGAATGCCTTAAGGAGGAGTCAAGAGAAAAAGCTGACCTTTAAAAGTGAGTCCAGGGGTGATCCAACCCTTCCGTTCGGAGACATTTCTCCGATTCTATTGTTCGCTTCGCAGTTTTAATCTCTACGATTCTCTGATACGATCGATTCTGCGAGCGATTTTCACATCGATTGTATTATTTTTTTGTATTTTTTTAATCTTCGCTTTTCTCTCTTTGGCAGTATACGGCATTGGGAAGTCATTTCCTTTCCATTTCATTTTTTTGTGTTCGGCCGCACAGTGAAAGTTGGGGTTAAAGTTTCTGATGCGGAAAATATTTGAGGGAGTTGAGTTGTTGGGTTGAATTTTTTTAAGGAAGAGTTGAAGCGTAAGTATGATTACTAATTCTCCGGAATTGTCTTTTATTGTTCTTTGTAAAGGGACGAACGGAACTTTTTAACATTCCTAATGCGACTACTTCAGTTTCAGTTCAGGAATCTGCTCTCTTTAATACTACTGATTTTTACTGAAGTTAAATAATTTTTATTTTTAAAGTTTTGTTTTATTTATAGCTTTTTTCTGATTTATTAATTTTACTTGAATATTACTTCATTTTGACCCTTTTCTAAATTTAATTAAATATTTTTTAAATTTATTTTTCTGAGTAACACAATATAATTTGAAACATCTTTAAACGTAACAAAAATGACTGTTTCACAAAAATACGCAATTATTATTTTTTTAAAATTTTTTTTTTTTTGAAACATTTGTAGTTTTCATTTAGAAATTATAACAAAGAGTCCTTTTTGTAAGTTTAAATTCAAGGATAAATTTTGTTTGTTAAATTATTTTGGGTGATATAAAGATAGTTTTGCGAATTTTTACTCGGGAATTAAAATTTTAAATCAATGACTAATTATTATTTTGATTCTTAATAGACATTTATTGTTTTTATTATACAGAATGTTTTTAAGTATAATTTAAAGATTTTTTTTCCTTGACACAATGAGATTTGTTAATCTTATTTAATACGATGAAAAGAAATGATTTTTAAATTAATAAAACACATTTTCTGTTAAGATTTCAATTTTTTAAACTTCTTTAGTGGTGTTAATCTGTTATTGTATAATTTTTCCCCTCAATCTTGTATATACTAGGGAAAACGCAAGGAATTCCTTCAAAGCAGCATCAATTTTAAAGTTTCTTTTGGCCTATAGCGAAAGTTGCGAAATTCATTAAATATCACATGCATGATTGGTATTGCTTTAGAAAAGGTGTATGACGTTGGCGTCAAGAAAAAGTCCATAAAAAACTTGACGAACTAGTGAAGTGAATCAGAGTTTGAAATTGGCTACTTCATGATCTAAACAAATCACACAATTCGAAAGGTGCACAAGTAAGCATTCTGTGGGAAGACTCCATAAAATGATTTTTACTATTTTCACAATGATTTCTGAAATCTTAAATCGATAATGTCGCGAAACTTGAATTTTGAACTTGGTGACTTTGACCAGAACGCCGATGATTCAAATCTCAGTACAAATCACGTATTTCCTCTTGGGCACTGAACAAGAAAAACACCGTAACGTAGCATAACTATAACTACATATGCTCAAGTTTGTTACTAAATGAATTCCTGCCACGTCCTCTCGACAATTTAATGAGACACCAAGACTTCATTGGGAAGGCCCAAATGGGGAGGACTTCTACAGAACGAGTATCTGAATGCAGAAAACGAGTTTTTTGAGGTAACCATTCCTTCCTGGCTTGACGCCTCCAGCAATCCCTCACATCTGCTACCAGAAGTCGTTGATGCCAAGGGAGGCTCCTACACAGATTTTGCTCTTTTTTATCCTACTTTTCATTTCCGTTTTGAAATTCGGACGTTGTCTCTTGAGCAGATGCCACGCGAATGTTTCGGATTTACCTCATTAGTTTGCTTGATTTCTCAATGATTTTGATGACCCGAATCCGTTTAATACCTACAGTAATTATGACGGGCAGTTTCCGTTGTTCAGCATCAAAATCTGATTTCTGCCACATCATACGAAGAGATAATTGATTCCTCAATTGATGTCCTGAATTAGTTTATTTCCAATAATAGTGACGGGATGTATCCATTGTTAAGGGTGAAAATAAAAAAAATACATTGCTTGTTATGTCTCACAAAAATAACATTTAGTTCATTTGATTCTTCAAAGATTTTGATGGCCCAAATACGGCAAAATGTTTTACGTCGTATAACGAGCAGTTTCCGTTTCTTTTTGAAATCAGTTTTTCATCGTATAACATAGACAAAACTTAATTTGCTTGATTGGGAAAATCATGCTTATTTTTATTTAAACCTGAAATCAGTTGTTTTGTCTTAAATATATACAAGTCCTTCTCTAATGTTTATTGTAATGCAAGCAAAAAAAAAAAAAAAAAAACAACAAACAGAAGAAGAAGAAAAGGCAAACAATTACTTTTTGTGGCTTAAATAATATGCATTGTGGCCAAATAAATAAATAAATAAATGAAAATAGAGGATAGCGTTATAATTAGTTTATATAAAGGCTATGCTATAATTTCAAACTAGCTGCTGTTTGCCATAATGTTTTAATAGAAGATTTTTTTAATGCAGGATTTTAAAACTATTGCAGTTAATGGGTTCCATTTTTTAAAAATTTGAAGGCCTGTAAGGAATTACCTCTTTGCCTGTCCAGCTAATAAGACTTACACAAAAAACTTTAATCTTAAAAGACTTCAAATTATCTTTAGTTTCATCATTATTTTTTTTCTTAATTGTAAATGTTTTTCAACAAGAACGATTTAAAAAATAACTTTAGTAAAGACAATAATTTAAAAAAATCGTTTGCTTATCAAATTACACGTGTTGCCATTTTGAAGTTATGCAACCACAAACATAGTCTAGAAAAAACGCGAAGAAAAACTCTGTTTTTTATCCTTGCTGCATGTGTAATCTCATATTTCAGATGCAAAATTGTGTGATCTAACTCTCTTATCGTGGTAACGCTCAATCTGGAAAAACTTCAAAAAAGCGTGATATTTTCTAGACGGAAGGTCGTGACATGATTTATTTTTGTTTTTACCACGACATCTAACGGTGGCACGGAATAAAAAAAAAATCTTCTCGATGACTGGAATACCCATCTAGAGTGCTTTCAACCCTCCGGAACCACCATCTAGAAAAACTCCGAAATGTTATTTTTTTTCACTATCGTTATTTTTCTTAGCCGTTCGTTATCCTAAACAGTGAAACCAGTGTGCTAGGGAGCACGTGTCGGGTAACTGTGGGAAGCATATTTTTCTTTTAACTAACATTACTTTGTATTTTTCACTTCTGGCTTAATATAGATACTTCTATCTTGCTCTTGTTTCAATCTTGATTTGCGTGAAATTGCGCCTGGTGCGATTTTGGCCAATTTGTACGTCAGTTCAGATTAGTTTCGAGCCATTTTCTAATTGCCTGTCGTTGCTAGAATTATTCTAAATGAGTTATGAAATCTAATCTTTATGTATTGCCATTTAATGCTTTCACGAGTCATTTTTTTTTAAAATTTTTTTTATTCTTTATTTTTTGTATTGTAGATTTTTGTTCATATGTTTCGTGTTTCGATCAAGTCCAAGCGATTTCAGGAGTCTATCCAGCATTTTTTAATCGGGTCCGTTTTGTGTGAATTTTAAAAAAGATTTTTGTGAAAAATCAAATAATTTTGCGAAAATTCAAAATTTATACAGTATTATTTTTGCCGTTTATTTAATAAAAACTTCTGTAAAAGGTACGATTTGGTAGCTCGAAATTTTGTGAAGGCTCCGTTTTGATTGACCAAAATTTTGTAAAGGGTCCGTTTTGATTGACTAAAATTTTGTAAAAGGTCCGTTTTGGTTTACCAGAATTTTGTTTAGGGTCCGTTTTGATTGACTGGAATTTTGTGAAAGGTCCGTTTTGATTGATTGGAGTTTTGTGAGGGGTCCGTTTTGATTGATTGGAATTTTGTGAGGGGTCCGTTTTGATTGATTGGAATTTTGTGAGGGGTCCGTTTTGATTGATTGGAATTTTGTGAGGGGTCCGTTTTGATTGACCAAAATTTTGTAAAGGGTCCGTTTTGATTGACTAAAATTTTGTAAAGGGTCCGTTTTGATTGACTAAAATTTTGTAAAGGGTCCGTTTCGATTTACCAGAATTTTGTTTAGGGTCCGTTTTGATTGACTGGAATTTTGTGAAGGGTCCGTTTTGATTGACTGGAATTTTGTGAAGGGTCCGTTTTGATTGATTGGAATTTTGTGAGGGGTCCGTTTTGATTGATCAAAATTTTGTAAAGGGTCCGTTTTGATTGACTAAAATTTTGTAAAGGGTCCGTTTTGATTGACTAAAATTTTGTAAAGGGTCCGTTTCGATTTACCAGAATTTTGTTTAGGGTCCGTTTTGATTGACTGGAATTTTGTGAAGGGTCCGTTTTGATTGACTGGAATTTTGTGAAGGGTCCGTTTTGATTGATTGGAATTTTGTGAGGGGTCCGTTTTGATTGACCAAAATTTTGTAAAGGGTCCGTTTTGATTGACTAAAATTTTGTAAAGGGTCCGTTTCGATTTACCAGAATTTTGTTTAGGGTCCGTTTTGATTGACTGGAATTTTGTGAAGGGTCCGTTTTGATTGATTGGAATTTTGTGAGGGGTCCGTTTTAAATTGACCAAAATTTTGGTAAAGGGTCCGTTTTGATTGACTAAAATTTTGTAAAGGGTCCGTTTCGATTTACCAGAATTTTGTTTAGGGTCCGTTTTGATTGACTGGAATTTTGTGAAGGGTCCGTTTTGATTGATTGGAAATTTGTGAAGGGTCTGTAAATGGATATAAATTTTCTCTGGTGGGAACCCTGGATTTTTAAAAATTCGTTTTGATCGCCTTTGAATATTGTGAGTGATGTTTTAAATGTGGTAATATTCAATTGCATTTGCCCGCTTGCGATGGGCGTGACAGTCCGACCATCTTTATAATAATAATTGATGGAATTTGTCAGAGTATCACAAGAGATGCTGATGCTTATAGTAATGACACGTTTTTCCTTTGGACAATTGAAATCCTTAAGTATTAAAACTAAAAATATAATTTTATTTTTCTATTGTTTTGTGTGTGTACATGTATTAATTTCTAATCACTGTAACAAAACACTAATTATCACTTTGCTATGCATTCTTCCAAAAGAAACTAATTAAACTACTTCAAAACAACTAAAAAAATATCTCACATTATTAATATCGTAACTTCACTACACTTCGCAGAAAGGTGTCACATACTTTCTCGTTTATAATACTTTGCTCTCGCTCCGCCTATGATTGACAAAGTAATTATAAATCAAACTTGTACCCTGTAAACACAAAAAAGAAGTATAATTACTGCCTTTCACTTCCAAAGCGCCACCTGGCTACTCTTTCTGTTTCCTAGAAGAAGACAGCTTGGTTGTTACCTTTAAAATATGAAGCCTCTAATGGGGGTTTAACAAAAGCTTTTTAACAGTAGTTTTGATCATTTTTCAAAATATTTTTTAAATTTCATTTAAATATCTTCTTTTCTTTGTAAAATGTAAGGAACAAAGTATGTTAGGTTTTCGAGGCCTCGAGAAATTTAAGGCTCTCGAGAATTGTGATTTATTTTAAATTTTCATATTTAATTATTTTTTTGCTTTCGTGTTTAACTCTAAATTTCGATGATGGGGGGGGGGGGGGGTAAAGAGTTAATTATTTAAATTAATGTAATTTCATTATTTGCTCTGGATTAGTGTCAGGAATCGCCAGTTACAATTCCAAATAATCAAAATAAGACACTTAAAATAATAAGAAGAAACAAGTCTAGTTCTTTCTTATTAGAAATTAATTAATTTAATTTGGAATTTATTAATTTGGAATAGGTTGAAAAACTTTTTTTTGATGTAAAATATAAATAAATAAAATTAACTGGAAGTTATAAGGAAATAGTTTAAACCTGTGGTTATATTTGACATCAAACCTTTATTTTAAAAATAAATTCATAAATAGATTTTTCTGTATTTTATCAATTTATACTCCTCACTATCAAATGCTTGTTGATACTTTTATTTGTTTGTGTTTTTAATTTAATTTAATCCCTAAACCGAAGTCCTTTTTTCAGTAAATGTATGCAGCATTTTTATAACAGCCTGTTGTATAAATCGGAAAAATTCAATCTCATCACCTGAACACCTTTCGAGCTTTCAGTATAATATATTTTTAGTATATTCTTTTATACTTGGATCACACAAAATCCCAATACACTGCATCAGCAACAAGTAGTAAAGAAAATTTTCTCATATGCTTCTTGTCGTTTTATTCTAAGCGTCAAATTTTTAAAAAATAGTGAACATTTCTATAGGACTTCACTGCGTTTCCATAATACATCATCCCTATCTATTTTAGGCGCCACCCCAAAAGTAAGTCCACATAAATATATACGGATAGGAGAAGTGCAGAAGAATAATATTTACTTAAATTTTCCTTCTCCTTACTTTGGCAACGGTTTCAATTTCACGCGGGTGTTGTGTAGAATAAATAAATTCCAGAATGTACTTTCTTGTGTTCTAAGCTCACTGGTTTTCAGAATTGTTTGGATACTCATCATGTAACGCCTGGCCCTTTGATCCCATGCGACACGTCCGCCAAAAATCGAACTTGAAAGAGAACATTAAATAATGTGCCAGAGTGGATAGACAGAACATAAAAGAACGAAATTTCTATGCAAAAAATAGATATTTACTTCCGTCTTAATGAAATGTTTGTGAATGAATGTGTGTTTCCGTCTTAATGAATGAATTGTGTTTAATTTTTTAAAACTGCTTATTGCTCTTATTTCCTAGACAAGATTATTAAGTTTTGTATTCACATAGAATTAATTTCTGTAATTTGTTTTTTGTTTTAAACATGAGTAAGTATTTTCAAAAAAAAACTAGCTGAATATCTATATCCCGCAGAACATCTGCGGGATATAGATATTTTAAAATCGTAAAAAACGCTTTAAAATTCGAAAGTCTTAAGAAAAGATCGCTTGATATAAGCATGCTCGATATAAACTAACTAAGGTGTTGCCACTCCAAAGAATCGGAAATTAAAAATTGAGTTATAAATGGAAATTCATTTAAGAAATGGAAATAAATTTGTTAAAGCCTCTTAAGTTGCGATAATAAATACAAATATTATGTTACTTTTCTATGCTAATCATTAAACAAAATTTTAAGTAACGATTTACCTCAGTTGGTTTTTGCATGATGTCAGTATCGTATCGTATCGCAAAATTTAATCGTAACTGGTCCACGTTAACTGAAATATATATATATAGATGTGTTCTTATTTGACAAACAATGACGAAAACATACCATTTTTTCAAAAGATTATTATTTGTTTACCATTTTTCAAATAAAAATTGTAATGAATCGTATAATGTTTATGGTAACTTTTTTCGTTCATAGCTGGTAGAAAAACGGCTGAAAACATGTTAACCTGTTTTTTTCAAACTAATTGTTGAATGTAGTAAGCAGTTTGCTATAGAAGCAACTATTTTCTACGGAACTGATCACTATATTTAGAAGTTTAGAAAAAAAAATGATAAACCTTTGTGCACACAATAAAAATGAAAAGAAGTACAACGTAAATTACTCACAAATTCGAGTCGAAACCTTTTTCGAGTTTGCTAGAAACCCCTTTTTCCATACGAAAGATATTAGCTTCTAAATAAAAACACATGTTTTTATTTAGAAGTTTACATATTTTGTATTGAAAAAGGGGTTCTTTGCAACCTCGAAACACGTGTCTGTAGTCTTTGCAAAATTTGTGCGTAATTTAGGTTGTATTTCATTTACTTTATAGAATTTGGGTTTCTCAGGGATTTTTCTATTAAGTTTCAAAAATCAGTTATGAAGGTTTAAAACTTATTGAATATGAAGTTCACTTTTATTATACATCAATTATAGTACCAAATAACTATATATAAGGCTACACATTATAAGCATTATGTATGTTATTTTTTTTCTGCCAAAGCGGCTAGTATAAATTTATTAGCCGCTGGATTTAGATAAACAAAATCTTTCTAGCAGTTTTTTTTTTTTTGTAAAATTTATGTCAAAAGCTATGGAACATTTATGAAACAGGAAATGTGTTACATAGTGTGATTTTTTGGGTAATGTAGAATTTACCAACATTTTATGTACCATATATACCGAGGACGGAATATTTAACTTCTGTGTTAACGTGTGCACTGAATGCGTTTGCACTAAATCTATTTTTCAATATTACTTTCTTTGTAAAGCCATTTTGATCTAAATTAACTGATAAGCTATATACTGATAGATATATATTGGCTGATAAGCTGTGTTTAATTGCTAGTCTCAAAAATATTCGATGAAACTGCATATTGAGTGAAAAGCAATGCATCAAAGTACAAGTTTGCGAATTTCCTCGGCAAAATTATGATATGAAACCAATGCACCGTAAACTGTAAATAACATTTTGAAAAAAATAGTTTAAAAATTGGCAGTTAATTTACTAGTAACATCACTTATGTTACTGAAATAAATGTTGCCAAAATTTATTAATATTTTCTTCAATACCAATGAGCTTTTTCAACCTCAATTTAGAAATCATTCTTTACATGGCTTGTGTAACTGAACACTGAATCTTAGCATAAATGCAACATCTGCTTCGATGTATCAGAACAACTGCAGCTGTTTTTCTTGATAAACTAGAATTTTCCTACTACTGAAAAAGGGCATGAAAAATGCGTAAAGCGTTCTTTTTCCAACTAACTTGCGCAGATGTTTCTTCTTACAGTTATGCTTACAAACATCTGGCTACAACCTATGTGTTTATAAATTTTAGTGTTTGATTTATTTAGGTCACTAAAAGAGAAATTCACTGAGCGTAGCGTATATAGTTAAAATCTGTATAAATTTATCAGATAGAATGCGTTTAGGTGTATTTGATTATGAAACCTAGGTAATAGTACATTGAATGTGATTTTGGAATGAAACTCGACAGTTATGATAGAGCCAGTCAATTGAGCATTGTGATGAAAGATAGATTATACAGTTAAATATGTATATAGAATGAACTCTTTATGTGTATGACGAGTTTATTGCGCTTCAAGCGAAATTTGTTACTTTTTTAACACAATGTAGTTCGAGTTTTCTCAATGCTGCCTTTAGGTGCCAACAATGTTGAAATGTGAAAAAATAAAATAACAGCAAACACATGCCGGTAAGTGTAATGATTTGAAAAATAATAGCTTGTTTATTCTGCATTAAGTGCAAATTCGAACTAATATTTCAAGAAACGTCGTTTCAAGGGGTCTTAACTTGAAATACTTCAAAGATTTTTTTTTTCAAATAAATACTAAAGTGAATTCTTTATTATTCTTTATGAAAACTCTCATTCTCAAATTATAATAGCAAACCGTTTTTATCCATTTCAACTTTGTAAAGCTTTTTTAACTATGCATTAAAACTCCCATTAAACATGTCATTTTTAATTTTATAAACTTCTTGAACATGTTCTTGTCAGGGAACGAACCTCAAACGTATAAATATTGCAAACTTCTACCATAACAAATATTATACAACAATTTAGTCTTAAAACGAAGATTATAATGTCAAAGAACAAAACAGAGGGTACACAGAAAGTTGCAAAAATCTTTAAATCGAAAAATTGTTACGTAAGGAATTATATCTGAATTATTTATTTCAAAAACAATATACTGCCCAGAAAGCAATCACTTCGAAAAATGAAATTATAAATATTGAACAATGCAATTTTGGTAATTAAGAGCTTAGTTGCCAAATTTCAGCTAATAAATAAGTGGTTCTTTGACATTTCAACAGCCTTGCTGGTGATTAGTAAAGTGAATGAGTAGTCAGTATGCATCTCTTGGGAAATTTAATGGATGAGTCTGCATTTGTCCGGCAGGCTGCTTCAAGCTTTTCTTGCTTTTTCTTCTAGAAAAGGCAATTAGCTTCCGAATTCTCTGAGGTGGCATCGTTTCCCGCTTCATCCTCTAATACGGAGGCCTAGCAAAGTGATGGAATAGGGTATTTCAAAAGTTGACTTTAAGGTCCTCTTATTGATAAAAGATGAATGGATTAATAACATCTAAAGTCTCTAGGAATTAAATTGTTTGCATGAAGTAATGTGAGAGCAAACATTTCTTGAAACATATAATCATATATATATATATACATATATGTATGTATATATGTGTGTGTGTGTGTGTATTGATGACGAAATGACGAAACCGTGCCATTTGTCACCGTTTAACTAATTTATTTAGACATACCGATAACAAAAACAAAACAAACAAAAAAATGGAAAGAGAAGATAAATAGAGGTATGGAACAGAAGCATAATTAAGAGAATATTTCTGCCTCCGCATTTTTTTAGAGTGAGAAAGGTAAGTAAGTTTTTAGCACAGCAAATAAATTGGTGATAAGTAAGAACGTTATTCACAAGCAACTGAGAATACTTAAAAGAACTAAAAGATAGTTATATCTAGAGAGATTCTCGTTGTACTCATAAACACACTTTTTTAATTGTTCTAAATTTTAAAGAAAACAGGTTTTTCATTAATGAAGATATAACTATAATTATTGCGTCATTTTTTGAATATTTTAATGAAATGCGTAAGATGATTTGTAATCATTTCAACAGAAATTGTTTGAATTTACAAACGTCTTGCTATTCCGAGTCTACTTTATGATTATTATTACACCTCAAACCCTCTATTTCGATTTATATAACAGCTGCAGGAATTTTTGATTTTGTACTTAAATCGTTTCTACAAAATAATCAAGTGTTAAAGTAAAGGTTATCAATATATAACACCTCATAATTAGAGAAAGTATTAGAAACTTTAGTCGGGGGGGGGGGGGCATCCCTCTCCAGAGAATTAAATTGAATTAATTCAATGCATAGCAAACGTTTGTTCAATGTACAAAATGTGTTTTGCAGCAGAAACTTAACACTATTTATTTTTACAATTAATCGCGTTTTTTCTCTTCAATCCCGTTTTATCGCCAGGTGAATGAAAAACCAAATCTAGTTACCACATATCCCTTTTCTCACAATCTGCATCCGTAACTGAGCAAGCAACCTTTGCTGCGGCGCCAAAACAAATAATACACCGACCGTGGTGGTACAAACCGTTTCCGGCCATGATGTCAAGGCAACCAACAACATGTGGGGACAACCTTCCCTCGCGAAATTGAACACAAAACAGTCGGCAGTGAAAGCGTTCCAAAAACGAAACGTGCGCGGAAAGTTCGTGCGTGATTCAGTTCTACCACTTTGCTCGAAGTTGCATAACGAGCACCGGTTTAGCGTGCAGACGACAATTTAAATTATTATGGAGAGCGGCGGAAAGAGGAGGAACAAATGACGAGGTGATGCGGGGCTTTAATTGCTGTCAAAATGTCAGTATCCGTATGGATGGAATTCCTATTTCAAATATTTGTCAAACGCGAAGTTGGGTATAAATTCAATTCTATCAGCTGATGTTTGCTTTTTTTTCCTTGAAAATTTACCCTGTTCAATTTAGATGAATCTGTAAATACTTTTGGAAGTAACAACTGAAAAGTTCAAATATTTCACTGAAGATTATAACAAAATGTTAAATAATTCTAAATCAGGGATTGTAAATATTTTTTTAAGTAACAACTTAAAAGTTCAAATCATCCACTGAAGATTATAATAGAATGTTAAATATTACGAAATCAGGGATATGCAGCAGAAACTTTTTTGAATTGCTTTGCTCCGACTTCAAAAAAAACTTACTGCAGCTCCGCTCCATTCTGCGAATAATTTTACAGATTTCTTCCTTTTTTTTAGTTTCTTATGTGATAAAAAATCAAAAGTTTTGAAAAATTGGAGAGTCGAAGAAAGAATTAAAGTTTTGAGCAAAATTTCGTTGCTCCGCGCTCGTGCTCCACGCTCCGCACCAGATTCCTGCTAGAAATCTGTATTTCTAGAATTCTTTTAATAATTAAATTATTTTTAACACCAAACGTACTTCCATAATTATTATTATTAAAAAACTTTTAAAGATTATATTTGTCGATTTATAAATATTTAACAGGCATCAGCATTTCTATAAATATATATTTTTCTTCGTGAACCTCCAAATAACCTTACAAATTGCTCCATTTAAAGTGTATTGCCATATTCTTAATAATTCAGATGATAAAATACAAATTTCCCTTTCTTCCATGTCCTCCACTTTCATGCTTTGAAAGGTGGCTAAATGTGGAAAATGAGACGATTCCCGCTTAGAATTGTTCGCTCCCCTATTTCGACGGATCGTTTGAAATCGCTCCCGCCGAAAAATAGGATCTGTAATCGAATGCAGCTAGCAGACGACATTGTTTGAATGGAGAGGATAATTTACTGGGGTAGGAAATAGGATAGGATGACTAAAATCGAAAAAGGAAGGAAAAATAAATGCCGGAGAACTTTTTTCCCTGTATTTTTAACCCGTGTAAAAAAATCGATAGGCGGCGTTTTTCTGTACCAGACAGTTGATTTCTTGGTGTTAATATCATCCTATGAACTATTAAATGATTGATTTTATAATATTTAAAAAATCTTGTGTTACGGAGCTGACAAAATACCACCAAATGCATAACCAGTTGAGAAAGATTAACTAGTCTTTTGATGCATAGATTATGCGTGATTCTCTCATGTAATTTCTACAAATTAATCCTTAAAGCACTTCATGGTCTACAAGGGGTGAGGGGTTTTCTAAGTCTAACTACGATTTTCAGTTTTTAAAAATTCAGTTAAGGCTGCTTTGTTCAGTGCACCAATTTTTCTCATTTGTCATTCAAATTGTCAGAAACAATAGATGGTAGAATTGGAATACGTTATTCCTATCTAAGTTTTTTCCAGGATCATACTCGTAACTTTTTTTTTCTTCGGCTTCAGCTCTTTCCCTTTTCTATCCTCCTGGTTTATTTTGAACAAAGTATTTATTTACTTATAATAATGATTCTCTTCTTGGCTAGATCAATGTTTACTTGTTTGCGACTTTAGTAGAATTATTCGTTGAAATATCCTCTATTTTTCAATTAGGACTACATCGCATTTTTCCGTAGACTTCTGAGTTCTCCTTCAGTGGAAAACAATATATAGGGTAAACATTATATATAACGCTTCTTTTTGCAATAATCTGTCTTGCTTTGTTAGTACCATTTATATATTAGTATTTAGTGTAAAATACTTGAGAACGTTAACATCAGAGCAGATGAACTGATTATTAATCCCCAATTTTTATTTTCAAAACAAATTCTGCAGTATATTTCAAAAATATCTAAACAGGAAAACTTCTGAAAACTTTTAAAAATTTTTCATAAAAATAAGTTTTTTTTTCTTTCTTTTGTTTAATACAGGCCTAAGTGTGGCCACTAGAAAAGTGGTTCAACCACTCTAAAGCGAAAATTGTTGTATTTGACCTAGACTCCCAGGCGAAATTTTTATGAAGGAAAATATTAAGCCATAATTATATCAGCTCAGTTCAGTAAACAATTTAAATTTCTCTGATCTTGAAAAATTTATTAGCTCGGATGAATACGAATTTTATTTGACCAGATCTAGGAACTTTGAAAGCGTAGATTAACATCAGCAATGAATCTAGTTCATGATTTCATTGGATTTAATAAGAGTACTTTGGAAAAGATGGATCAGTCGATACAAAGTGCCATCTTTTGTCTAAAATCCTCTTTTTTCTTTTGAATTTGTTTCCGTAAATTTTAATCAATAATACTATTTGCTAACCTAACAGAAAATAATTATTTGTTTAATATTATCATCATGGGTAGTCTCAAAACAAATAAGTGTATTTTAGTGAATGGAATAAGACATTGCAAATGAACACACATCACGTGCTTGAAGAAGTAATTTTAGCTGATTGCTGCAATTCAGGACATACTTTGTCTTCACCTAAAAATATACCAGTGACAAAGCCGATGGTTTTGCCCATATTGTACCTATTTTCAGCTGCTGAAAAATAACAATAGAAATGCTTTTCTCCCTCGCGTGAGACAAAAAGAACAACAGCCCTGGGAGTAAGGGAATTCTAATTTCAGAACGGGGGGGGGGGGAGGGCGTTGGCCTCTCCCTCCCGCCAATTTCTTCCACCTTGTTCACTGATTTCGAGTCTCTTTAACCGTACCGGTTACAAATATACTTCGTTTTGCTTTGTTACCTCGAACAAGCGTGCTTCGTAATTTTATCTGAAAGCCGTGGAAAGTTGTTACTGCTTGTCAAAAATGCATAAACCGAGATTCACAAGTTGCTCGTGATAAGTAATGACACCGTAGCGATGCGAACGGAAAAGAATTCCGTGTCGTCTGACTTGATATTAGAATGTTTCCGAAATTCCTTTTTCATCACTGTTCTTACTTTTAAAGATTCCTAGCGCCGTATAATGACTTTTGAATGTTGTTTTCAGATTGCTTGTCTTAGATTAAATTGCTTGTGTTGCATTAATTATTTTGTCACATGATTTATACTTATTCAAAGCCTTGATTTATTTAATGCCATATCTTTCTGAAAATAAATGGTAATTCGTTCGGTGATAAATGAACTTTATAAATTTTATGTTGAAAACGTAGTTAAAAATTTAACGAGCACAGAGTAGATATTTTTAAATCTACATTTTTTAAATATATCTTTTTTTTAATTTATAGTATTGTGTGCTTTATAGTAAAGAATCCATATTCCCAAACGTAATTTATTGAAAATTTTTCCTGCGGTTCGTGAAGTCCAATTATATCTTCTGGTATAATCAAGAATGATTTGATTTCTTCAATGATTAATATTTGATTTCTTCGAAGACTATTCGTAATTTTGAAAAACAGTTATAACTTGTGAAAAATAATTGTAACACAATATATTTTGAATATATTTAATTTTTATTTAGCATTTCTTCCAGAACCTCTTCGAAAATAGCGTTCTTTCGAAATTCGTAACGTAGATGCCGAGTTGTTTTAATCATCCATATTTTATTTATTTGATTATTTTAAACTAATTTATTCACATGTTTTTATTGATAAAATGGCTGTTCTACCGTTAATATGTGTTTATAATTGAAAGGAAATAAAAAAAAAAGCAATGTTGTAGATTTTCCCGAATAGTGCTAAATTATGTTAGCACATTTGGAATTAATAAAATAAATAAATAAAAACAAATTAACTAAAAATAATATTATTATCTTTTTAATATCTGCATTTGATATTCCTGAGTCTGAGTGAATGCATAACATTTTTGCACCCAGTTTCCAGAACAAGGTTTTTACATACTGTGTTTCACAATATCAATTTTAAACTCCTATTCTGGAGAGTTATTACTAACGATTATTTTATAATAGGTTTTCAATGGATCTTTAGTCAGAATTTCCAGAAAGTGTTCATAATTCTTATTTTCAATAACCAGTGCTACGTATTGCAACAATAAGACTTACATATCCCCATTCTGAACCACTTGATTGTTAAACTTTTGTTCTGTATTGTATTTGAACACCCATTCAAAATCGATTTGTTCCGTCAACATTGCACTGTTCGATTAAAATTTTTCAGAAACTCAAAGCCCTTTCTTTTGCTGCTGCTGCAAGAGATAAATTTTATATATTTGTTTTCATGCATATTTACAGCAAATGTTTGCTTTATATTGCTTAACTTTAGAAGGAAAAAAAAACTCGTGACGTCAGTTTTAATTTTCTGAAACTTGTTTCGTCTATCTATGCACCATCTTAAACAATGATTTCAGTTAATCTTTTCCATGTACTCCGAGAGTTTTATGTTTTTCAAAAGTTAAAAAACTAAACATCCGCTCAAATCGTCAAAAAAAAAAAATCATTTCCTACATCCCTGAATTAAGACTGGATGCAGCATTTTTTAATCATACACCTTTAAATTCCGCCTTTTTACCTTTGGATTTTTTTTCTGAAATCTTTTTACGCAGGAAAAATTGCTAGTCCATAACCTACGCCTTTTGTTTTTAAAAAAGAACTGCGCAGTTTTTATTCCATTAATGATTAAATTTTGCCCTTTTTTGTCCTTCGTTTTTGACGAAAAACACACTTCTTTCACATGAAAGTCATTCATTTATTTAAAAAAAAGTCTTTGTGTGATCTTCATTTAAAATAGATGTACATTTTTCTTAATTAACGGTATCTTATTTTAAGGTTTTTTTATGTTAATAGAATAATCGTATGCTTTTGAAGTTATCATATCAATCAACTGTTATTATTTGCTTTTACCGGCGTCCGTGATGATATACAAGATTATACACCTGGTTGCAATGTAAAATGGATTAACAATCCTTTTTTTTTTTGGCAGAATTTGTAAAGATTTTAACATCCTGTACGAAATGAAGTGTAGACATAAAAAAAACACGGTACGCTTTCGCTTTAAATACACATTTTGACAACATACTTATAGGATCATTGACATTCCAAATCCTGAATTATGTGCAAGAAAAGATTTATTTGTTTGCAATAAAAAATAAATTGGTTTTCCTTATAGCCAGGAATAGTCTAGGGAATAAACAAAAGTAATGAATAAAAATCGCAGCAAAAGAGCTTAGTGGAAATCAGACATTTTGTGTATTCTCTAGATAAATAGTGTAATGTAACTATCATGCTCCAAAATATTCTGATTTAATGGTCTCTTGACCTCCTCTCCACCGCAGATTTTTATATATTTTACTCGATCTAGGAAATGACGAGATAGGTATGCATGTACATAGAAACAAAATTTGAAATATCATGGTAAATAAAAGTAGAACCAACGGTTTCGAGCAACTATTGTTCTCAACAAAATTTGCTGAACAGTTTTAAGCAAAATATGCACAATAATTCAGAGTACGGGCGAAAAAAATAAAATGAAAAACTTATTGATGAGTAGATTTTATTAGACATGATAAAGTTTACCTATCAATAGTTCGAGCAGAGGAAACATCATTTTTGTCAATAGTTTCTATCTGTATAATTTATGTATTTTGCCTTCTTAGCTCCCTCGTGGAAATGTAGAAGGAGCCGCAGTTAGTAGAATTAATTTAAATAAATGAATCGTTGTATAAAATTGTTCTGCTTGTGACTAGGATGCATAAAAATAAACATAAAATAATAAGGCCTAAGTTTCTTAAAATTAATTACATAAAAAGAATATGTAATAATAACATGTGTGTTACATAAAACATAAAATAAAAACGTAGAAGAATGCATGACTGTCCCTTCGAATTTTAAGACTAATTTTTAGGAATATCCCACATGGCGCAGTATTTTTACTTATTTGTTTATAATTACATATTCATTAAAATAAATCGGTGCAAAGCGTTCGAATGCGTGCAAATGATGCTGAGTAACAGAAAAATAGGTCACATACGATTATATTTTTTATTTCTGACAAAGAAAAAAACTTGAAGTGTGACTGCCTCCTCAACTTTAGATCTGGTTCGCAGAAACAATCAATAGAGAGGATAATTTTACTCCATTAATCATCGGACACTTTTCAAGTTTGAACACGATTTATTTTCAAGTGACAGAATGAGAGGGAAGTAAGGAATATTAATGAAGAAAGTTTTTTATAATTAAATGAATTGGATTATAAAAGTAAAGATATTAGGAATGGAAATATTTTAAATTCTTTTTTTCCATGAAAATCACAAAAGAAAAAAAAATCATTCGTTCTTTTTTTATTTTTGGATTATCATTTTTATACAATTTTTCATTTCACTTTCATAATTGATGAGAGCGGGTTTAGAGAAAAGCAATTTTTTAAATGTCAGAAAGTATAAATTATTTATTTGTTTATTATTTAACAAACGATTAAAATAAATTAAGATGAACTACAATTGAAATATTTGTTGTCTGCTTGGCATACGTACTTCTATAAAAAATGTTTCTTAAATCTATTTAAAAAAAAAATACTTATAGAATGTGGAATTTACCAAATTTTGCTAACAGTTAATCACAAGGTACGGAGCAAAACAAAAAAAAACTAAGTGAAGCATTATCTTACATCACTCTGTTCGAAATAGATACTAACTTCCGATATTCTTACTTGAGCCATTCGAAAGTACTTTTAGGGCACTAATGGTATCTTCGAATGTGTAGTCCACTCTTTCGAAAGTCAAACTGATGTGCCCTGATGTTCGAAATGGCGTTTATTCTACGAGGATTTCAGGAATAAAGTCCGGAAATTGTATTTCCTGGATCTTACGCAAAATGTTGGCTTCTTGGGGATCAATGCCAGCAAAAAGTTCTGTTCTTCTTGATCTGTCTATCTTTCTCTTTGTTCAAGAAAAGAATGGGGTGGGGAGGGTGGGGGGCTGGAAATAGTGCAGACAGAGGAAAGTATTTACCGTAGAACCTTTTTTCCTTTCTTTCAGAACTCAGTTCTGTTTATGTCACGGGTATGGTTAATAACGATGGGGGAAGGTTTTTCTGGAATGTTCGGTATTTTCTGAAGACGAGACAGTTCCACATACTTTCTATGCTTCCAGTTTCCATAAATCTCATTTTTGTTCCCTATTGCCTTTTCAAGTGGCGAGTAGGTTTACAGGTTCAAAATTTATTAGTTCTTATGTCAGTGGGGCGTTCCATTGCGTGTGTGTATTGCGTAATTTTTCGAACTAAGTGCAAAGTGGTGACATAGGTATAAATCAAAACTTCTCATTTTTACTTTCAGTTTTAAGTTGTTCGTAAAATTCTTGTGACGAAGTGATAAATATTAAAAGGAATCATGATAATGAACTTGGATAATTAAAATTAAGGTATATTACTTCAGCATCTTCTACTTGCACAATTTCCTGGGTCCATCATGTTGCAAGCTTTTTTTTTTTTTTTTTTGAAGAGTTGGTTTTAGTCGGGTCTTTTTCCTTACAAGTTTCCTTCTTTCTTTTTTCTTTTTATTTCGTTTTTTATTTCTTTTTCAAATTATCATCCAAGAAACAAAGGGTAAAAGGTAACAATAATAAATAACTGTGCTTTTAGTTCTGGTCTAAATTCTTGTGAGGTTGTTGACATTTGCTAAAAGATTTTGTAAATGTGATTCAAAATGAGTTCGAAAATTTTGTTTATGTCACGGGTATGGTTAATAACGATGGGGGAAGGTTTTTCTGGAATGTTCGGTATTTTCTGAAAACAAACAGATAATGCAATCCAGAACCCAGCTGTAGAAAATATAGAATTTATCTATACATAATGGGCATATTTTTAAATACCACATTTATTTCGTGTTTTCTATTTTGAAACATAAATACATCGGTTTCATAATTATATAAATCATCCTCAATCAATCAATCTTCTTTTACCATTTTTACCTTGTTTCACATGCACAGGAAAAAATTCTTTCGAGAAAGAAAGTATTTTGAAAAGCACCTTTTTAAATTGTCGTCCAAAAAACTTTTGAATCATATCTTATGATTGGTCCCCATTTTTAGGGGAGTGGGTGGCATTAATTTTCAAACCACATAATTGCACAATTCATGTATTTTCACTGCGGCAACTTTTTTAGAAAAATTCTATTAGCCGAAATTATGGATGTAAAACATTATAAATAATTCTATTAAATAACCAAAAATTAGTATATTAGTTTTGATGGAATTTCTTTAAGTATCTTGTTGGGCTTTATTCAATCTCATCTTTGGTTTCTAATATTTACCTGGAGTCTAACTCCACAGGAAAAAATCAAACTGATTCCGTCTGGTTTCCGGAACAGCGTTTACTCTGCAAGAAATTCAGGATCAGATCCCGGAAATTGTGACTCCATGATTCATGATGCACACACAAGCCGTTTTCCTTTCCCAAAAGTCGTCTGCAAATAAGAAGTTTCGTTTTTTCGGAATGTTTTGCTTTTTCTCTTTCCACACAAAGGCAAGAGCTGGAAATGTAAGAGCGCCTATGTTTACCAACAAAACTTTTTCCTTAAATATCGTGGTTATTTACTTGAAGAACACAGTCAATAATGACTACGGAGTTATTTGGAAAATGGGGATTGTTGAAGAACTTGCTAGTCATTTTTCATGCTTTTCGAGGTTAAAATGCCCTCCCCTACTTTTATTTTTTAGGCCGTTTTGTATCTCTTATTTAATGTAACTTTTTTTCTTGTATTTTTAACTGTTCAAATGATTAAAAAGTAAATTGTTTTCTCATTATATTTTTATATTGTTTATAACAACCATAATTAAAACTAGTTCTTGAATTTTTCAATTACGAGAATAAACGCTATAAAATTGCATAAGTAGGGCACGTATATATATAATATAGAGCATATAGAGCATATTTTTGAATCAAAAATATGCTCTATATTTTTGAATCACAAATATGCTCTACGCTTGCGCAGATCAGAAAAGACAGGAATATTGACTTTGTCGCCTTTGGAGTGAAAACACCCATGTTAGGGTTTGTGGTAACATACGAGTACATTCATATCATTTATAAGCTGCCAATTAATTAGTGTTGGAAATATAATTCTTAGAATTAAAAATTCGGGTTTTAAGTATGGACTTGAAGTGACTATTTCATCATTACATATACTTTAAAACATCAGCTTTAAGGTATTTTTCTTTTTCTTATTTTTTCTTCTTTCTAAATATAGCCATTCTTTTTGTTGCTCAATTACAGATCGAGTTTTTGTTTATTTAATTATTTCCACATTTTAAATTTTAAGTATTTATGTAATTATTGTATATAGAAGCCAGTCTTTGTAATCTCTCTACATTGAATAATGTTCAATAAATCTGTTCCCAAATTTATATAATTTTTAATAATTACTTTAAATTTATGAAGTATATTTTTAGCCCTGTCCATTTATTTTAAATTCAACTTACATTTTTTTTTCATTTCCACAATTTGAGTTTATAGGTTTACTTTTTGTTTCAAGATGCTATGATTACATTTTAATTTTAATTTATAACTATATATATATATATATATATATATATATATATATATAAATTTTTTTTAATGTTTTTTTTTTTTTTTTGTTATTTCTAACATTAAGCTTTAAGATGAAAGATGCTGCAATTAGCAAAAACTTTTTTTTCAGGCTCTCGGGATACATATTATTTTTATTTTGCAGCCTGGAACAAATTATGTGTACGCCATTTATACATTGCTAGCTCATCGCTTACATTACAGAACGTGACTCTAGATCTCAGCCACACAGGCCGGTTTGATGTCGCATGTTTTTTAGTGCACATGCTCCAGTAGTGAGTATGTTACCCAAAGAGCATGTGACGTCTAGGCGACCAATCATACTGATATCGTTCTGCAAAAATTTAGCCTTTGGTCTGCCAAAGTAAAATCATGTTTAAAAAATATTTGAATCGAGTCTGCGAAAAATTCAGTTTTTGTTGATTACTACAGTTAATTTCTACTCGGATACATGTTTAAAAAATACATGCATTTACCGTCGACATTCAAGCAAAAAATCACTATAGGTGCATATTTTAAAGCAATATCGCACTGAATTTCGATAGCCAATGAACGGACGTTGCTATTCCGCAGACGCTTGCACGCATGCGCAGAAGAGAGCATGTGACATCAGTCACATCATCACTGTCCTTGAAATCGAGCGTAAGGTCATCCTAAATTCTGATTCTTATATACAAAACTCTGGCTTTGAAGTACAATCAATTAAAAAGTTTGTCTTTAAGGAAAAAAGTAAAAAATACTTTACTTATCCGTATTTCTCACAATTCGTTTATAAATGCGGCTTTAAGGTGTTATTTGTTTAGGTGGTGAAATAAATGAATTGTAAATTCTAATTGACGGTAGTTTTTAGCCAAATTTATTTTGTATACTTAGTAAACGCCAATGATGCTATCTTATACCTAAAATTTAAATACAATATTAACCTACTTTTTACATACTTATTCCTAATATTTAATTTGAAGTGTAATCACAAAATATTCAAAGCAAATAACTTCTTACAGGCAAAAAACACATTTTCTCCCTTTAAATCTGCTACTGCAGACAAACCTTACTAAAGTTCTTCTGAGAAAAAAGGAGAGGGGGAAAAAGTTGTGTGGAAAGTGTTTTGGGCCATGAAAGAATCTTCTACTGAAAAATCAAACAGAAGAGTCAAACTTGTTCCCCTTGATCCAGGAAAGGATGTTTACAGTTCTAGAATTTCTGGAGTAAAATCCGGAAATTGTCTTTTCCTGATTCGTCACAAAATACTGGTTGTTTTTTGAAAAGCAAATCTCGCTCTTTCGTTTGTGTCTTAAGTAAAATGGTGCTTCCATCGCATATAAAAGCTGCAAACTTTAGATTCGCACAACTGTTTTTCTGCATAAAATTTTAGATAAATTTTCTGATAGAAAGGGGGATTTACTTGTAGATAAGTTTATTTTTGCATTAAATGATTAACGTTACTTAGTAAATGTATGTACATTCTGTATTTGGTCGTTATTTTTTTCAATCAAAGGCTAAACAGTTACGGTACTTTCAGTTTAAGTATATTGCATGTTTGTATGTGCTATCTATATTTTTTCCTTCGTTTAAACTTATGGTACTTTGACACATAAACAGCACTGCAATACATTCAAGATACAGTTCGTAAATCGAATTTATTTTATTGGAATTGGAAGTAATTATGAGCAAAAAACAATGTGCGCTTTTTTGATCTATAGCTTAAAAAATATTCTTACTTATAAATATATATATATTCATGCTTTAAGATATTTTAAGTCATAATGTAATCATTTTCAACTTTAATGTTTTTGGACTTGATTAATAGAAATACATTTAGTTTATGGAAATCTTTAAAATTTGAATGTTCGCAGTGTTATGACTTTGTTGCATGTCTATATTTACTAGAAACCAAATTGGAGTCAGTTGGACTGTTAATATTGGCAATAAAATGAATATTAGAGTAATTTTAATAAGAAGGAAATGTGAAATCCTTAGTAATTTTGTAAAGAAAATATTGAACCATTCTTTTCAGAAGCGCAAAAATTGTTTGTGTAAAAAAGTATAAATTGTAACAATTTAATTTATAGCACTTTGTTATTGGAGTAATGAAAAACAATTGTCCATTCTAGAAAGAGACAAACGTATGCTAAATCAATAGAAATTGGTATTATAATCTTACTTTTAATTTTTAAACTTAATTCAGCGAATTCTGACTAGGAAAAGATGTCTAGCACTTAGCACTTGATTATTTTTTAAAAATGTAATCCAGATAGCAGGTTAAGATTTCATTTTTTTTCTTTTAACGTCGAAACAATCCAAAAATTTGTTTCGTTTTCTTTTAAATCCGTTGAAAATTGAAAAGTGACGTCTCCCCCCCCCCCCCTCCTTACAACAAAATAATACATGCGCTGATAAAAGCAGTGTGAGCTTAACACAAATTACACTTTTTTAAGATTGCTCTGATTAACATAAATGAGTGCGTTTGGCTATTGTAAACCAGCTTTTATTAGAGCGCAAAATTTTAAACGATGTGATTTTACTACAATTTTATACTATCCTATATTTTTGTTCTCCAAATGTCTAAGTGTAAATTTTTCATCGCAAAAATTCGAAGCAGGAATATCCATCATAAAGGCCGTTCATAAATGATGTCACGCGTTTTTTCCATATATTTGATCCCCCTCCCCCCTTTGTTACAATATGTTACACTTCAGCGGACCCCCCTCCCCCCCTTTGTCACATGTCACGCTATGTTGCATAATGCATGTCGTCATACTTGTTAAACCCTCCCCTTGTTACACTTTGTCACAATTTCACGAACCCCCCTCCCCTCTCGAAGTGTGACATCATTTATGAATGATCCCATATAGCATTAGGGGCCGTTCATAAATGATGTCATGCTTTTTTCCCATATATTTGACTCCCCTCCCCCTTTGTCACAAAATGTCACATTTCAGCCGACCCCCCTCCCCCTTTGTCATATGTCACGTTATGTTGCATAATGCATGATGTCACACTTCTTGTTACCCCCTCCCCCCCTTGTCACACTTTGTCCCAATTTCACGAACCCCCCTCCCCCCCCTCGAAGCGTGACATCATTTATGAATGATCCCTTATCCATGAAAATTTAAAAAAAAAAATGTCTTAACGCATTAAGCTTAACCTCATTTTATGAAAATTAATCCGACTCGTAGGAAGGTATTAAAAGTCTTAAAAAATAACTTCTCAACAGTCAGTTTCAGTTGATTCAAGTGGAAGATAAAAACGGATTTTTTTTTTCTTTTTCTGAACTTAAAGCCCGTAGGATAAGACGTGCTCTATTAGCTAACTTTATACCCTTATGTACGTCCATTGCAGAGTCAATGCTTAAACCATCATGTGTCATTTCCGATCATCCACCCCTAAGCCCCCTGACACAAACCACCCCTGACATTATTCTTTTAAATCAACCCTCCACTTTTTATTTTGTCGCTCCGCATCTTCGACAAAATCATCTTCAGCGGAAAACTTTTATTCCGGGCTTTGATATTTTTTAGCTCTACTAAGAAGTTTGTGTTCTTTCTTTTTCTTTTTTCTAATATTTCTCTCTCATCGTTCTGTTCATTTTTTTAAGGATTTTTTTTTTTTTTTGAAATCGAACAGGTATAAGGAAATAAATGAGACAGAGCTGCAGGAAGGAGAGAAAGAATAAGTGGTCCGTCCGAGAGAGAAAAAAATTAAAATATAAAAATACGGAAGTTGAGAAAAATAGAAGGAATTGAAAAAAATGCAGGAGCAGAAAATATTCTGCAGCATTGAATTGGCTGCTGAAATGCCGGCCTGGTCACATTAGAAAACGAAAAGGCCATTTCTTCGAAGTTGAACGAATTCCAATTCGATCTTTCTTTTTTCTACCTTCCTCGCTTTTTGTTTTTTCATATTATATATTTCTATTTTTTCATTCTGAAAACGACGTGAAGCATTAGAACTTACATTTTATTTTCTAAATTGGTTTCGAATAATCTAACATTTTGTTCGATCAACTCCGAAATCTCAAGCAAACAGGGCGGGATGTTTCTTTTGTTTTTCCTTGTGTAAAAATAATCGTGATTTCATTTGAAATAATTAATGTAGTCATAAATTTTATTTTTGCATTCCGGAGATTTAAGGAGATAAGTTTCTTTTTCTTCGCCGTAATCCAACATTGATGTTTTGTTTTTTTCGACTAAGTAATAAACATAAGCATTTTATACAAAAAAGGATATCAACACATAATAAAAATATTTCAGTAAGTATTTTAAAGTAATTTTTACTTAGTACATTTAGAAAAAGTGTTAAGTGGAAATTTCAAGAATAATAATGAATATGTATGTCATGGTGCTAGAGGCATTAGTTTTAGGACTTGGAGTTGCAGTCAGTGATATCCATGATTTTTAGTAAAATTAAGATTCGATGAGGAAGGGGACTAAATATCAACTCAAATTTACTGTCATGTTCTTCAAACTACTTCCAAACAATTTTGTACTTTTGACCCTGGGTCCTCCAGGAAGAATCCATTCCAAAGAAGATTCTTTGGATCCTTCCAATCCAAAGAAGATCGTCATCTTCTCGACTGGACATAGTCAAGAAGTAACTATGTCTTCTTGACAAGAAGACTCTTGTCATGAGGACAAGTGAGCTCTTAAGTCATATAAGGGTGCAACAACCGACAGAATGATATTGAGATATCAATTATAGAATATACAAACAAAACGTGTTCTAAGTTATTGCTGTTAAATACCATATTGTACACTTTTCATAAATAGGCATTTATAGTTGCATTCATTTTGACGTAATTGTGGAAGAAAAGTAGGAAAATACAGGGGAAAAAATAAATTATTCTAAAACGTCTTTTGTAGTTTTTAAAATTATCAAAAAGGGCGAGTTCGAGGCCACATTTACAAACTTTTAAAACTAAACCATCATCGCAGATAAACAAACAAATCACAGTGTAAACTTACGAAAGTCTAGTTTAATCTAAGCTTTGCAAATATGCAAAACAGCTCAATGAAAAGCCAAAATGCTGAATAATGTTTTCTGGAACACTTCATTTAATTAAATGAACCGAGCGCTAGACAATGTTGACACTGGTAACGAGCATTTGGTTGCCAGTTGGCACGATTACTTGGTGACCTTTTATTTGTAAATAAATGTTAGTTGTATTAGCTTCCTGTGTTGAATTAAATCATGCGATGCTGGAAAGTACAAGCCAAAATTTTATATTTACTAACATATTTTTCTTGTCAGTCAATTTTATCTTGCTATCGTTATCAGGAACTATTTAAGCTTTAGTTTGGCAAAAAAAAAATGTTTTTCTGATGTTGGCAAGAATACAAGGTTGCATAGGCAATCTGATGGTCTCGTATATGTCGGAATTGTACAACAAAGACCCCATGTACACCGCATCTAATAGATGTACTTAGTGCATTTTAATTGCTTCTACTGGAGTTTTTATTCGTAAATTATCAATGCAATATTTTTTGATCAGATCTTTTTAACTACCTCGTGATAATACTAGATGTAATTCGATGTGTATTAAAAAGTAACATTTCTTAAAAAGCTCAGAAATTACTTTTTAATGAACAGAAAAGAAAAAGGTGTAGAAGCTTTTTTAAAAACTTTATTCAAGGGGGCATACTGTAGATAGACAGAAGGATATTTAATTACTTTTTCATTTTTAATATGATATCACAATGCTGCTCTTTGATTTTATTCCTACCTAAAAAACAATAATAGTTCGAAATACAATTGAAATTGTAATTTAGAATACATTATAAGTTGTAGAAAATGGTACCTTAAGGATAATTTTATTATAAATTATCTCGAAAATGGGAAGTTTCAAACTTTGATCCTTTTTAGAAGCTCCATCTATTGCTAATTTTTTTTCTCACTCCTTTTTTTTCTGTTGTAATCAATGAGGATGGCTCAAGGAATGACATTAAAACGATCTTCATATAAAATTCACGACATTTACCCCCGATACAAAAAATGTGCCGTTAAGGACAAAGGTATTGCAGCCATGTTTAATCAAGATTGATGGTTGAAAGAATGAATTAAAATGAACTTTAGATTGTTTCACGTCAATATTTTTTTGCAACTCTTCTTTCTCACATTCTGTACCTGAAAAAATCCTCTGAACTGAACTGAAATGAAAAGGGGAGCGTTAGCTTACCAAATCAAGAATGCAAGGCATTTTGAATTTAGAAGCAAAGCTAAAGCGATCTCTTTTTTGTTTTCTTCAACTTTTTTTTAAGCCCTAGAAAAACTTAAGCCGTAAAAGTTGGCTTTTTATTTTTGGCCTAAGCTTTAAATTTTGTTCTGTTTAATGTAGATAGCTGTTTTAAAATAATCATTCTCTTTTTACGTTTTTATAAAAAGAAAAGGAATTTGTAGTCTCGGTTAATTAAGTGATCCACTCCAAAGAGTTTCATTGTCTTTGTTTATTTTATGGGTCGCAGAAAATCATTTTGAGTCTGCCGTTTTTAATCACTAAATGTATAAACTTAGTGCACCACAGACAGAGAAAAAACTAAATTCTTCCTTTGCGGTGGTCTATTTTGAGAGCTCTGCGAAAATTTTGTTCGTTCCGGTGTGTTTTGTTTTAGAATACATAACCGCGACAAGTGACATGAAAGGAAATGCAATCTTTTCCATCTGGAAGCTTGCAAAATGCCTCATAAATTTCTTCAAATGATGATGAAGAAGGAATTATTTTTTGCTACTGATGGGTTTATGCGTGGAGCATTAAATTTCCTTTTTTGCTGCTTTTATCTAACACCGCTACGTGAGTGCTTTTCCCCTGTCTGGTTTTGTATACATAGTGCAACTTATCAAAAGCAAAGAAATAAAGCTATTTTTCACACCGAAAACTTCACTCAATATGCGACACTGAATTTAAATAAATAAATAAAAAAAAAAAAGATTTAAACAAATTTATGCACGAAAATACCTTTTATTTTTCAATTAGAAGCATGCGTTTTCACCCTTCTAAAATAAGAGTAATTATAATAATAATAACTTTTAATATATTAGTAATGCGTTGTTTAAATATTAAAACTGCATACCACTTCTTGTATCACTTTTGAAATGACTATCTTTTAAATGATTGTATGTATGGATGTTTAATAATGACGATTGTATTCTTCAATAATAAGTTATAAAATGGTTGATATAAATCAATGGGGTTTCAACTATTTGATTCCCCAATAACTCTTTTTATTTAATTTTCCAGCCATTTAACTAGGACATAAGAGGATAAATAATTTATTTTATGACTGATTGTTGTCAATTAAAATAGCAATATTTATAATTCAACCAAGGGTGCCGCATTAAGTGTATAAAATGAATAAACAAATAGCAACAATTAATATGATGTTATTAGTGATTTTTCCGTTAGTTAGTACAATGGGATCTCGAGAAAAGGGCAACCTCTGCTGTTGCTACCCTAAATGAAGTTAATAATTTTAAAAATAGACCTAAATTAATACTGATTTCTAAAAAGTTCTGATTTCTAAACAAATGGAAAATGCAAAAGTTGCTTCAGTAACTGTTTGTATCGCTGTTTGTATTTGAATAATAATTGATTTATTTGTTATACTTATGATTCAGACTGTTTTCACATTTTAAGAACAGTCTGTTACCTCCATAAAAATGCAATTTAAATCATTTTGTGTTAATTGTTACCGAAAAAATAATGATTTAGGTATTACAGTTTTAAAAAAAGTTTCTAATGTTGTAATTAGTTATTCTCAAATTCTGAGATAAGTTATTAGTTAGGAGCACTTTTTCTAACACGATTATCAATTTTTATGATAAATTTTTGTTTAGATTTCGTTTTATTAGAATTTTAAAAAGCGTCTAAGCTGGATTGGTATTTTTGTCAGAAAAGTTGAGTCGTAAAAACTCTACCTATTGAACTAATGGACGAAAGGTGCCAGAAATATAAATTAAAAGACTTTAAATAACTATAAGTTACAGACGTATGATTAAAATCATTTTTAATCGGAATATTATTTTTTTTTACATTTGTGTTTAGATTCGTTTTAATAGATACATTTTTAAAAACGTCGAAGCTAGTTGTGAGTTTTTGTCAGAAAAGTTGAGTCGTAAATACTCTACCTATAGAACTAATCTACCAAAAGTGCCAAAAACATAAATTAAAACACGTTAAATAAGTATCAGTTACAGCCGTATAATTGAAATTATTTTTCAAAATTCTAGTCTCAAGCAATATGACGAAGTTTCATGTCGTTTTATCAAACAAAAAAAAAAAAGTATACGCGCATTTAATGTTACAGTTAAAGTTACTCCAGAAAATAACCGTCCGTTAAATCTTTTACTGAGCCATTTTATGCCTTTCAGCGTTTTCCAGCAATACAATTTCTAGTCCAATAATATTGCAATAGTTTGAAAGCAAGATAAATAAAACTTTAAGGTCAAAACAAAAATTAGTTAAATCAGTTCAGTGACATAATTACACAAAACCAGGATTTTAATCTGCGTCTTTCCAGCTTATTATAGATTTCTTTTCCCGTAGAAATTTCACGTGGAGTATTATTATTTTCTAAAATCTATGTCGATCAGAAAGGAAAATGTCAAGTACAGATTTGCAACTGGGATTGGACGTTGAGCTTATTTTAGCTAGCAACCGTGATTATTTTCCTAAAGCAAACATAGGTTAATTTTAAAATGGATTGAATAAGAAAATCTGATAGAAAGAGAAATGAAATCTTGTGTAGTAATTTGATTAAGTTTTACTCCGAGAGGGAAATGAAATTTAAATTGGATTACCCCTTGAAACTATAACTTGCACGAAATTGTTTTTACGAAGAAAGAAATATAACTAGTTTGATGTTTTCTCCGTCACGATAAACTGTACTTAAAATAGTAAAATTATGAAAGCTTCAATAAATTATTTTTAAGATTCATTTATAACAGCGTTTTATATGGAGAAAGTTATATCTAGTTTGTTTTTTGTAAGGATGGCCAAAAAGAATAATTTATCTTTATATTATACATAAGGTAGATTCTCTATCAATCGCTTCTCACGGTACCATTCCTACCAGACGGTAGATACCGGAAAAACGACTTATGCGGGTCGACATAAAACAAGCCCCCCCCCCCCCAATCAGTGATACAGTTATTAATAAATGTAGGTAATTTGAAAAAGTGCATGTTAAACCTTAAAAAAAATAATAAATACGAACAAATCCGTTATTTTTTTTTTTTTTTTTCAAAAAATGTCGATTCCATTCCATTTTAAACATGCGTAACATCATCGTGTTATGTTTCTCTTATTATAAACGAAGTTCATTATTTCAAGTGTTTTTAATGCATAAACAATTGTTAGAACTTGCAAATATGTGTATTTGTTCGTCTCTATCGGCATCATCGTCAATTTTTCTGTTCTATGCGATCATTTCTTGAACAGAAGTCAAAGCACATGTCGCAACGTCATGTATAAGTGTTAAACATAATGACTAGACCCCGATTTTAACACTTTTCTAGGTTTTTACCGTATCGTTAACAATGTCGATCAAATTTTTGAACGATAGAATCAGTAACCAGTTTGCTTCAGTACCGATCTAAACGGGAAAAATTAATATTATTTAAGTAGCATTCCGAACGGGACCGTTAAAACAACACGCTGCATGAGGTAAAACGTAAGATGCGGCAACGATGGATAGAGGTTCTACTGCATATATATATACTTTCTACTGTATATATATATGTAATAACGCTTTTCTCCAAAAAGTCCCAAAAGTTTTATTCTACTTTTCTTTGCCAGTAATTGTCTTCTTTTCCCCTTCAGATGAGTCCTTTTACCTCTTATATCATTTATTTTGAACGTTAATGGCTTTTCCCTTAATGGGGAAAACCTTCAATAACGTGATAAAATCAATTCAGGACGCAAATCTTGCTTTTCTTCTTCTTTGTGTTTTTTTTTTTAATGTATGATTAGAAGTTTGTTTATATGATTCCTAACATTTATTATTTTCTTCTGGTATCCTTATAAAAGAATAAGACAGAATAATCAGAAAGTCATCAAATTGTTTGCTCTTTTAATGAAGTGTAATAGCTTTCTAAACAAAACCAAACAACAGACCATCTCGGTTCTTTACATGAAGCTTAATCCTAAAATTTTCTATTTTTACTTCATTCTTTAACACCATTCCCCAATGCAACTCCACACACGCACCACAACAGGCCTCGGCAGTCTTTTAATAATCCGAAGCCACGCATCTCTTGATAGAGAACCAACCCCCAGTTAGGACTCGCCTGGTAAAAAGAGAAAGGCATAAATATAATTACCCCCTGCAGCAACTTCTCGAAGGAAGAAGAAGACAGCGCACCTGATCTCGCGTGTGAACATACGTTCGAACTTTCGAACATCCAAGAGATGTTCCACGTTCTCACAGGCGGGACCGGTTAGTTGTTAAAAAGAAGAACGGATCGGAAGAGAAGAAAAAAAATCTTGCTGCTTCATCGTATTTGGTTTTCGCGGTAGGGCATCAGTTAATAGGGATAGTTTTCCGCGCTATTTACTTACACCATGCTGGGTTGGAATGCATAAAGAACAGTGTCGATTTTTGTGAGAGTAGGCACAGTATTTCCGCCGTTATGTCAATTTTGATTTAATCTTGTGAAGTCTTTGTTGTGAAATCGTATAAGCGATTATTATTAATCGTTTCTTTTAAAGCGCGGAGACCTTTATAAGATCATTTAGCTTAATGATTGGACGCAGTCTTGTGATGATGACGATAACCGCCGCATTTTGTAAGAGTAAAAAAAAAGGCATTGCGTCAAAATGTAAATATTCTGCGTATTTAATTCAAACATACAAAGTCATATTGAAATGAGTTATGAAAGATTAAGGAGTGGGCAGCCGTGATAGCTAAAAGGTTAGGATGTCGGATTTCCAACCGTAGGGTTTGGTGTTCGATACTCGACGGCTGAAGATACTTGGGGATACGTGCATGTAAAATCCGTTAAGTTGTCCCGGGACAGTTCCGAGGGTACCGGAGGCTGGATAATTTCCCTTCAGTCTTACTAGCTTTAAAAAGGAAGGTGGTATAGTTGTGGTGGTGTCATCCGAATATATAATCTGTGTTTGATCCAAGTCGTACTTCCATCCTTTCGGTGCTCATTAAAAACGGAAGGCCTTAATTTCTGGTTGCTCTGCGAGGGAAGCTTGGATATCCAAGTGGCATTTGCAGCAACAACATATGAAGGAATAATTTTTCTGCGATTAAGAGCATCAGTTTAGAGCAATATATACATGCATATAATATACATATATACGCAGTATTGTAGTTCCAGGGAGAAAAGTGAGCGGGCGCTTGAGGCTGAAACTAGAAAAAGTGAGAGGCCCTTGAGTTAAGATAAAAAGTGTCATGACTACACCATTGTCTATCTATACATACACACGTAAGCACACGAATAAGTAATAATCGCAGTAATTAGGTCGAAATATAATTGGTCGGGGCGAACGTGTCCGGGTGCGCCCTCAGGATCGGCAAGAACCCTTCTCAAAACATTTTTGACTTTTTTGCCTTAAGTTTAATCGTTATGGTTTATTTTTAACTATACCTTGTACCTAATGTAATAAAATTGGAAAACAACTGGAATTTGAGGAAATGATAATAATCTGCTGCAAAGAGCGTGTTGCTATATCAACAAGATGCTTTTCATCATAAAAGCCAACCTCATAAGTTATAGTAGCATTCATACATAGTAGCACGACTATTATATCTTTTAAATACTTAAATATACAGGGGGGCACGACTATTATATTTTTTAAATATTTAACATCAGGGACTGCCAAAGAAATGTAAGGGAAAGACATTAAAGAAATTCAACTTATTTTAAGATTAAATTAAGTTTAAAAAAATAAATAGCTAGGAAAAATGTAGAAATAACTGCAGTTTCATTGCAATGACTTAATTGAACAATTAAGAGTGATGTTAAAGGAAATAAAGAAAAATTGAAAAACACAAGTTTTTAAAAAGAATGGTAAGAGAAATAGTACGTTGTAAAATTTTACCGTCGTATATCTGAGATATATCTCTGAATAAGTAAAGCATAAAAAAAGTTAAATCAATTAAATTAATGTTTGTACGCTTGCTGCCGACATTCATTGCTTTTTATTTGACTATTATAAAATCAATGCTAAAAGAAATAAAGAAAACTGAAAAAAAAAAAAAGTTTAAAAAAGAATAGGATAAAACAAAAAGGCGCAATATAAATTTTACCAACGTATAGCTGATATCTTTGAATCAGCAACACATACAAAAAAACTCAAACTATTAACATCAATTTCTGTATACTTTATGTTGGAACTTTTGATGTATATGTGAGACCCGTATAAAAAGCGTGAAAGTTGGTGTATACGGCTGAGATTAGTGCACTTGCGGTTAAACTCCTAAGTGCATATTGATATGACAATCCTGCGATTCTTTTAATTTTTAAACGAAACTGCAGTAATTTTGAAGCGCAATTAAAACAAGCTTTCATTCAGTTAAGCATGTTGATGGTTATTAAAGAGTCGGGAATTTTTCATCCCCTTTCACTCATTTTAATGGGCTGTAATTTACGACTGAATTACCAACAGCACGCCGTAAGTGTGAAATTATTTATGAAAAATGAGTTTAATTTGCTAATAACCTAAAAAGATAAGTCACCAGAAAATTCCAGTCATTAAGTCTAATTAGGGATAAATATTGATATTTAAATGAATTTGATTAAACTTACCGGAAACAAGAGCGTAGAAATTAATGAGTGCATATCATAAATTTATTTCTAAGCGCGATGAGTGAGAAAAAAAGTTGGGAGTTTTATGTTTTTGTATTTTGCGTTTACAATACGTAGAACCGTCGGAATTCTTTGCATTTCGCGTTCTAAAACCGCTTTGAGCAATTTTTGTTAATAGTTTATTAGCCTTTTTAATGATCTTTCTTTTGCATTTTATGAGGATTAATGAGTTTGCACAACTGGAAAACGCAATGTTAAGCATTTGTAGCTGTCATTAGAATTTTTCCGCTTCTAGTTAGTTGAGCGTGTCATGCCATCTCGTGGTCAAGAAAAGAACTACTATTTGTTTGGCTGAATATTTATCAACTTGCATCCAATTTGGAGCTTTTATAACGTTGACGTGAACCGTAACTGTCAATAATTGATTTGTAAGTAATTGTTGGTGGGGGTGTAGTTTCACATCTCTATAATTTTATTGGTGGGATGAATTTGAATGTGATGAATTATTGTTTTTTTAACTCAAATATTTTATACATGTAGGAAACATTAAAAATATACTTTCTCATTCATCCTTATAAGGCCATTTTTATCAGTTACTGTTATATTTAAACAATTTGTTGTTTAGAATGTGTTTTAAGAAAATTAAATTAATTCAGACGATTTTTAAAAATAAATCAATAAATAAATAAATAAAAGTAAATCTTGCCATTGCGTTTCTTTTGTCTTCATGAATGTTTCGGAGAAAAATTTAGAAGTGAGCTCAAGGTTACGAAAATTTTAGTTTCGAAGAGCCTTGACATGGAAATGAGTATAAATTTAAAGAAAAAAAAAATTATCCGAGTATTTTAATTTTCGATTTTAAAATGCTTCTGGGACAGAAATTTGCTGATAAATCGTATTGATATTCATATGGAATCGGCAATGAAATTTAGTTGAATAATTGATTTTTATTTATGTGGTTTTCTGGAACATGCATTTTATGGCTTCAAAACGGTGCAATATTGATATTTGGTCTTTTAATGAACAAGAATTAAAATAGCATTGGCGTTTACTAAATGTATCTAACTTGTCATTAACTGAAGCTACTTTCGAAAGCTTGCCATGGAAAATTCTTGACCCTTACAATGGAACTTTTCTCAGCATCCGTTTGACCCGAACACCCAACTCTTTGACAAAGTTTTGAAACTTTTAACAACTTTAAACGAGTTCAAATGGTAGAAAACTTTCACAACTAGCTACATAATCTTGCTTAGAAGAATCGAACTGGGTGCTGCATTTGAATGGAACTCGTCGAACACAATAGAATGACAAACGACAGTGATGAAATGCCTTACATGCCATGAGCACGAATTATGAGACTGCTCCGTCATTCGGAACTTCCGGTACTATGTTTCTTCACAGAAGCTTTCAGAAACAATTGGAAGAATTTAGTTCTTATAAATGATTACCCTAATTCTTGCGTGTGCTGGTAGATTACCTATGAATTGAGAATGGGCATCAGTGTGATACATCTCTGTACATTTTTGAAGCGGTTAGTAGAATTACTAAAATATAGTAAATGGGGGAGATGGTGGATAGAATTGTGCTGTTAGAAACTTATGAGATTTCTGCTTCATTCAGAACCTTCCAAACTCTTTCCTTACGAACCCCTCAGAAACAATGGGGAGAATTGAGTTATTTTAAATGTTTATTCGAATTTTTAAGGGGTGCATTTGAGATAACCTTTGAATTGAGGGTTCATCAATGTGATACATCTCTGTAAATATTTGAAGAGATTAGCGGCATTATTAAAAGAGAGTTAAAGGGAAATGATTAATTGAATAGCAATTTAAAATATGACATTAGAATTATTAAATTCAAGGTAAAATGAACAGAATGATATCGGCTTTTTCTGTTGAAAGAACATTTCCCCTTGGTCCATATTCGACGTTTATTTTAGTGCTTAATGTTTAGTTTTTGACCTTTACTGCTTACTTTAGATTACTTTTGTGAAGCATGATTTGCTAATAATTTTGCAACAGTTCGGTTAATAAATAAATGTTTAATCAAAGTCTGTATTTTGTTGTAAAAAGTTAAAACCGTTGTAATAATGAATTTGTAAGCAGCACTTCGGTATTCTTTATTTGATACCGACAGAAAATATTTGTTTGATATTGTTGTTGAATAAGTTTAATGTGTTGCTTCAGTATAAGCAGTTGCAGTAAACTTCTGTATAAAAATTCAAAATTTCAAACATTTTTCACAAAAAAAAAACCCGCTTAAAATCACATTTTCCTACAAATATTTTCTATGGACATTTTACAGAAATTCGTTTTCCGTTAAGTATATTTTATTAAGTTATTCTTTAAGTATTCTGTTTGATAAAATTTGTATCCAAAGTTGTAACTATTGTTATTACTTTGAGTCAACTTAAATGTCCACTTTGGCGGAATTAGTTTGCAAAAAAATAATTAATTAATAAGCAAATGAATAAAATAAAAATGTGGAAATACTTTCTTCAAACAATAAAATAAAAAATGCAGTTCAAGAACTTTTATCATAAGGATATTTTGTCTAAATATGTCTGCGGAGCATTTTGGATTATTTTTTTCACTTTTAGAAACTACTTAAAGTTATTCTGTTACGAAAACTTCTCTTCGAGAAACGAACGTTCGAATAAATATTGAAAATCGAATTATGGCAGCACCGTGAGGTAAATTGAATATGACGGCACAGAGAAAATTTCCAACTCCCTCAATAACAGAACTCGCATAAACTAGCAGAACGTTTTCAAAAAAGAATACAAGATTTCTTGGTTACAAAATCAGGTCTCCTTATTCCAATATTCGAACTTTTTTCGGAAATGAGAACTGGCCCCATTGGCCTTAACCTAACCGCGGGGCACAATCGAAGAATCAAATAAACAACACGCGGACGGAGGGATCATCCTTCACCTACTCCCCACCCCTCTTTGTTCCATTCAAACGCGATCGCGGATGAAAACGAACGTTCGAAATGCCAGCGTGTGTGGAAAGGGGCTCTTTTTCCACTGGAATGTGGGGCGACTATCCCTTTTATTCGAAAGGAGAGAGCCTCGCATTTGTGCGGACCCGACCTCTGCACTGCGCATGCTCCGTGGATGTTGGTGGCGATGATGACAAAAGGAGGGAGCAGCAAGAGCAGCAGATATTATCGATCCGACGACTGGGGTAGAGAGTTTGGAGAAGTTGGCAGTTTACCAATCAGCTTTCCTAGTTTACAGCTATTGTGGCGCGGATGGTTGGGGAGATGTATTAGGGAAAGCCGTCTAAAAGGGAAAACGGGACGGGACTTTTTCCCTTTAAAAGGATTCTGCGGGGGTGGGAAAATCGTGTCATCAGTTCGATTTTAATGAGGCGCCCACCCTCTGCATTCCTAAAATATGTCTTCGAAATGGGACTTCTTGTTAAGATGCGAAAAATACTTCATCTGAATTTTATACTACCAGGCTTTGGAGGTTACTTCAACAATGAGAACTTTGGGAAGACTTGCACTGCCGAATGAAAGTAGAAATTGTCCCGCGAAGATTGGTTTCCTTTAACGTTTTCGTTTCATTTTATTTCCGGCGCTTTCCATATTTACTAGCAGTGCTTGAATTGCTTTTTCAATTTGTCCTTCATATTCGATTTAAAGCATGGTATTGACCAACAACGTCTCTTCTTACATTTGATCCGGATATAGAATAAACGTAAACATAATTTCTGAATTCTGAAAATAAATTTGTGGCATGGAATAAAAGCAAAGCGAAAGTCTGTGTGGGGGTTGGGGGAGGTTATCTTTGGGGAAGCTAAGATTACCTCCCCCGAAAATTAATTACGTGTTGAACAGTAATTAACCGGTACCAGCTGAATCAATTAATTAACTATTGATCTGTAACTTTAAATTTTCTTTGTATTGTCACAGATATCTAAACATATATTTCTAGTTCTTTTTGATGGCATTTGATATGATCACAAATGAAAATACGGAACTAACCGTATTTCCTTTGCGAAGTATATTTCTGAAATTGTTACAAAGCACGTTCTATACATTTCACGAATTCAGGATGTTTATAACCACATTTAGCGAGGTACATTGCTTCAACATTTACGAATCGAAATGGATATTGAAAATACGTCACAAGGCCACATTTCATTAGCGAAGGGCATTGCTTCACTGTTTGTTTGTTTGTTCAAATTCATACTGAGAATACGTCACAAACTACAGTCCATTAGAGAGGTGCATTGCTTCAATGTTTACAAGACTGCTGAGAATACGTAACAAATAACATTTCATTAGCGAAGTATAAGTTTAAGATGTTTGCTAACGTAGATGCATATTATGTATTTCGGAAATTAAGGATATGTTATTCATCACATTTCACTATGTAGCTACATTTCTGAAATATTTCCAACACACAAGCCTCTCGGATATTTCTGAAATATAAATTCATAATCTCTTTCTAACTGCGCCGCGTATGTTCACTTAACCTTTGCAGACCTAGTGCATTCCCCGGAAATCAGCATCTGTTCTTTCAAGTAGCATCACTATCGCCGGATGTCGCTTTGAGAATTTTTGACGCTCAGTTTCCCTCTAGCTGGCGGCACCTGAGCGCTAAATGATGGGGAAACTGCACTAAGAATTTCAATGGGTGGCGTGTATCCAAGTCATACAGATACTCAAGGGATTTTTTACATGCCACATAATCATACGACATTGTCGCTAACGATTTTCTGCATCTTGAAAATCCACCGACTTGGGCCAGGTTTGATCCTGAGAATTGGGGCGTACGTCACCAGTGCCTTACCCACCCTGCAGGCAAATTCATGATCTATCCATATGGCACTAGAGAAAAAGATGTCTGCTATGTTTAATAGAAAAATATGCATACCATATTATTTCACAACTTCAAATTGCAATCTAAATACTTTGCAGCACTATTTATTAGTGAGTGTGCACATTATTTAGTTCAGAAATTAGAAGATTTGTACTGTAGGAGATCTTCAAGATTTTTTAAGTGCAAACGTTTTTTTATAATGTTCTATAAAATAATTGCCTCTTTTGCTATGGTCTCAAAGTAACCAAGTAATATTTTGATGTAAATCATCACTAAACAACCATCTTAGGATTTTCCAAACAATCTTTTTCACCACTTTTAAATCTTTTCTGATGCAGAAACCACTGAGTTCCTGATAAACGAAAATCTCTTAAGATATACACGTAAGAGATTTATCTTCCATCTACTACGCCTAGTTTAACTTCAACTTGAAACAGATTTGCTTACATATCTCCCCAAGTTCTCCTTCCACTGTCATTAGGACGAAGAAGCAAACAGCGAGATAATATTTGCACGGGCTCTACAATGGCGTTGACTGTGTGGTGTAAAATATATTAACACCTAAGTCTCAGTGTTGCAACTTTGCTTTGGAGATAAAATCTAATTTGTAAAATCTTAGGCTATATTTTCTAACACTTTGTTTAAGCTTATATCGAAATTCCATCTCGATGCGAGTTAGTGTTTGTGTGCTGGTAAAGCATAGTAGAGAGCTTCTACATTTTGTAATATGTTAGTGCTACATGGATTATGAAACATTCTTAAGGCATTTTGATAGTTTAAGTGAGTTTACACTTTAGAAGTTATAGCAGAAATCTTAACTTATTGCGTCTGATTCATTTTTCTTAACACTTTTATGACGATTTCATGACTTGAATTGATAATAATATTTGAGTGTATGAATTTGATTTATATTTTTTTATTGAATAAATTTTTCGTAACATTTTTTTCAAATAGTTTAGCTTCTAGTCATTCATTTTATCAGGTACATATATAAAATTTTGATTTCATACATATTAAAATTGCTAAATTTTTTCGCTGCTTAGAGTTACCAACTTACCTAAATGATAAGAACATTTAAAGCTGATATATATTTCGTATTTTCGATCTTTTATGCCTTTTGGATGATAACAAATTGCCAGGTGCTGTCTTTCGTTAGCTGGTTTTAAAAAATATGTTCGAATTAAATTATTTTATTAATGATAAAATCAAAAACAAATTTGCGTCTAGTTTAATAAAATGAGTAAATAAATAAGCTATTACGTTTTTAAATTATCTATAATGTTAACTTGATGCTAAAGTAAAGGTGTGTAAAATATTCTAATTTCATAGAAATTTTGTTCTCTTTGCCTATCTCTTTTTTTATTATTTATTTTAATTGCTTATTTTTTTACAAGCAAATTTATTGTTTTGCGTATATACTAAACTATTTTGTGCAACAATTCCTGAAATAACGCAGAAAAACTATTCCTAGTTTTAAAAGTAAAGCGAAAAATATGTTTCCAGGATTTACTACCAACCAACAAATTCATCCTGGCGTCGTATACAACATTCACATCCAGTATTTCCCAACATAAATTAGTTCTTCTACGAAGATAAACATGAAAAATCTTTCTACGAATTTCTGGTAACTTACCAACTCTACGACTGCAACTCCCCCTCATCCCCCAGATAACCAATAAGCGGCTACTCAATGCAAGGAATATCACCTGATTTCGAATTTTTCTCCGTTCTTGGGATGGAATCTAATTTAAAATTCTTCCTTATATTCGACCCTCTAGGGCTTTGAAGTTACATCGGGAGTGAAAGGTGTATGTGTATCGTCTGTGGATAATGCCTAATTGAATTGCAGGAAAAAATGCAACTTGTACTTTTTGCTACGTAAAATTACAAACTGCTGTCATTTTGTGATTTTGATGCTTCTGTTTTTAGTAGTAAATCAATTCTTTTTCTTGTTTATACAACTAACTTTAGTTTTATGTGTAGTTCAGTAATTTAGGTTCACTTAAATAAATACCGTGTTTTCAATTCGAACTAGTTTCAGCAATCAAGTATGGACTATAAATTGAACTACTTTATAAATTGTATTATGTGTAGATTTTATCACTTCTTTCTCCTTCCCCCTTTTCTGAGAAATATTTATTTTATTTAAACTTTGTATAGCGTCACAGTTACAGATATTGTTTTTATTCTGAAAAAGTATCATAGACATTTTTGATTTTTGATGTAGCCTTACATTGTAGGAAAGAAGACTTTTCACTTGATTAAATGTACAACTTTGTGATGGAGCATAGTACTCTACCTTTTATCATGTTTTGAGTTATGAGTTTTGACTTCACGAAAGCATATTCCGTGGGAATCAGTGGTGTAGTCCAGGTGAGACGTTAGGTTACAGTGTACCCTTACTTTTTTATTTCAACACAAACTTCTCCCCAAGGCCGTAGTCAGGATTTTTTTTCGGAGGGGGGCCCTGACTTTGAAACACTAGCGTTGAGGAAAGTTTCAGGGAGGAATATATGCTACATTGCTAAAATTTTCGGGATTTCGGGGTTGGGGGGGGGGGCGCCCGTCGTCCCCCCTCTGGATAAGGCCTTGCGTTTCTAAAATCTAATCACGAGCGTAAGTCACTTTTTCAATTTCTGTAAGCGTCCACGCATCTACTTTTTCAACACTACATCACTGTGAGACAGTTTTAATAATCTACTTAATGTTTACTCTCATCCTGCCTAACGTCGTTCTATTTCAAAGTAAAAGCATTTGTTATGTCATGATGCCAATGCGTTTTTTTATCAAATACCATATGAATCAATAAGCTAGTAAAATTAAACTGTCTCTAGAATCGGGAAATTTCAAGCTAATGTTACCGTTTTTCAACCACTCGAAAAAACTTGGGGACCTCATGCAACCTGTGAATTTGAGGTTTTTTACCACCGTTTTATAATACATAAGCTATTGCGATTTTGTTTCAGTATGGTAATTTGAAGTTTAATATATATATTGCAACTGGAATAATTGGGTTCATTGTTTTGCTTCATTGATATTTGCTTTGTTACGGATTCAACGTTAATCTGTTGTGCAGTCAAATTTATTTTTCTTTATTTTTCCTATATGGCACTAATCAATTTTTGTGAAAGAATTACTTCTGAACCTCTGTTGCGCTAAATATTTATCCAGAATGAACCTTCAGTTATTTATACGTCATAAGCATAAATATGAAGGTATGTCAAAATCATGGCATTTTGTGTTAGTCTAAAACGTGCGACTTTTCCCCTTTCTTCTTCTTTTTTAAAATTAATCTTTCTAAGTATTTTACTGAAGCTACTTTTGCCTTCTTACTGCCATTATAGGCAACATATAACCACAATTTTGATGAATATTTTAGGCTATTGTAAAGCAGTAAGGATTTTTTTTTTAAATTCTTCATCTATTAAAATGGAATAGCCCAATTATATTTTTATTTGATTCAAAAACTATACTAATTGCAATATGCTCAACTTGACTATATAACTTGTCTTACATAAATATGTTAAATGTTAAGCATACGTTTACTGCTAAGCAATACGGATGTATATTTCAACTTTATCACTAAAATTTTAACTCTAAGATAACTCCATCGTAATTAACTTTCCCGCAAATCTAGATCCCGTATTTCTCTCACCAGAAGAACTTGCCATTGACGACAAATATATCTAAGTAGTGCTTGCTTCTTAACAAACCATATCCCTTGGTGCCACATGTAAATTGCAACACCATTGCTCGTTTCGCGTTGGGTTAAACTTAATTTATAAAAGCAGAGACTCCTGCAGCTTCTCTCTCTAGCTTTGAATTTATGTCCAAACGCATCTTTTGACGTGGACTATTTTGGGCGAAGAATGGCTAATTGAATTTCTAGTCTCAAAAATTTATTCCTCCGGATGAGTTTTGTGAGTTCTGCTGAGCATCAGGGAAGAGGTTATTATTTAAAACTGAAATCCCATTAAAGAAGAAACGCCAATATGGTTCGTGCAAATGACTGTTCTTTGTCGGAGTTTATTTTATCTGAAATGTTCCGTGATTTATGCTTAATAAAATGTTAGTTTTCTGAATCTGCTATATTTTTTGGCATGAAGACACTACTTTTTCAAGTCATGGCTCGTTGACGAAGAATTTTTTTTTTCTTTAACTTCGTTTTGTCGAATGCACAGAGTCAAAAATTATTTTCAGTGACAAACATTCAGTTAATTTTCAAAAAATGCGTAATAAAGTCATACTACATGTGGTAATTAAAAGTCAAAAATGAGCCTTTTAGAGTGACAAATATTTATTGATAATTTAGAAAAGCGGCTACACTGTATATATATATATACTATATAACATACAAATGAAAAATTTGAAAATAAATATGTATAAGTAATCTTTTATTAATGCGATATTGTATCTTAGTTATCTATTGTATATTCTTCTTATTATTATTTTAAATCTTTTGTATTTTACCAACGATGATGAAAATGTATTTAAGAATATTTTCAAAGCTTATAAAATTTATGATACTTTTTGAGATTATCAGTTGTTTTGCATAAGGCATAAAATTTAATTTCGAGGAAAAGTTCAATTTTTAATTTTGTCGAAAAATATTATTTTATTACTAACTATGCAGATAACCGTTTTCTGAAACTTTTAATTAATTTTATATTAGATGCTTTGCATGTAGAAAGCACTTGTTTCAATTTTAAAAACTTATTAGAATATGCGCAATATTTGGAGCAGGTGTCTTCAGAAATTGGAAATTGCTCGGCCCAAATTTGCAATAAAATTACGTACAAGGGTATTACCGTGAAAGGAAATGGAGATCTTCAAGAAAATAGCATATAGCTCTATTTTCTTCCACTGAAGGAGGGAATTTTGTCAGTGCAAACTATTTTTTTCTCAATCTTAGCTGACTGTGAACAACCATTTCGCATTCCTTCGTGTGCAATGCTTCGCTTAATAATTCCACACAGTTCTGCAACTATTTTCACTGTTGTTGCGAATGTGAACAACCATTTCGCATTCTTTCGTGTGCCATGCTTCGCTTAATAGTTCCACACAGTTCTGCAACTGTTTTCACTGTTGTTGCGAATGTTATGAGCGGAAAAAATTTCAGTTGATATACATTTTTTTTTCTTGAATGATATTTTTTTAATATTAACAACTTACTGATATTTCTTTCTTTTACACTGATATTAATATTAACAACTTACTGATATTTCTTTCTTTTACAGGTAAGAAATGAATTGCTTTTGAATATCAGGATCTCAGTTTAAGGTACATTTTCTACCACATAAAGGTATTTTCCTCTCATACATGTTATTTTCCTTCATATTTAAAGATACTTTTCTTAAATAATTCAAACTAACGAATGGAACGTTAAAGACTTTAAGATATCGTATTAGAAATATCTTTTTTTGCAAAAGAATTTATTCTAATTTTTAAAACGTTTTCTGTCTTTTCCAAAATATACTCTTTATTTTTAAATACATACATTTTAAAATACAGTAACATATTATCACAAAATGTAAACATAATTAAGAAATACATAAGCTTTTAAAAGATTGGCGCACATGTTCCCATCATATACCATATTCCTTTACATTTCACCAAAATGATAAAATGCAAGATTTTTTTTGACATGAGCACTATTTTTTTAGCTGAAGTTATGTCTGTCATTCAAAGCATGCAGTATATAATGACATATTTTAGAACGAGAAAGTAGTTAACCCATTTATTTATAATGACTGAATTCATCGTTGAAACATTATTTTGCTTTTAAAAAATAATGCAATTTCTTGAACATCTGAATTCAAATTGAATCGTACATTTCAAACGTTCATTCTATGGCTGCAATAATAGGCAATTATGGCATTATACATATTTGAATCTAATGCTCTTCAAAAAGTAAATGCCGCATTTTTTCTAGTGTAATCCGAATACTTAGGTCATGATACTTAATCTAAACAGCCATTTTAAATCACATGCCATAAGTGCAATTGCTCCGCGGAGTATCACTATAATTGAGTTTATTTTTGAGCAGTTTTCAGAAATAAATCTTTTCGTGTAAATGCACCTAATGTTCACTTTCTGTGAAATTACTCATTCTGATAGATAATTTTATTTCTAGTCAGACGTAAACCAGACATGTGAAATTATATTTCGCTCAAATATTTCTTTGGGCAAACAATCGAAAACTAAATTTATTCCCAAAACAATTTCATGAATTTTGTTGCGTCCTTGTTTGTGTCTACTCTTAATGATAATGCTCGGAACAATTTAGTTCGCAGGGTACATTTATTTTATGCTGTACATTGAATTCTCAAAGGATTCAAACAGAATACTAAGTGATTTTATTTTTTGCAAAAAGAAAAAAAAGTTGATAAATGTCGAAAGAAACAGGAACGAGTTAAAGAATATGCATAATATGTGATTGAAAGACATCTTAGGAGAGGTAATAGAATCTAATATTGTAAACGAAATTGCACAATTAGAATTTCGATTTTAAGCTGAATGGAACAAAATAAAAACGGTATATGCATGTGTATATATTTATATTTAATGTATATTTAAGGAGTTGTATGTATTTGTTATATTTTCATTTATAAATATTGTTGCTCAACCTGGGGTTCGATACCCGTATGTGGTTGACCATAAAAGTAAGAAACATTTTATTAAATAACGCATTTTAGTTTATAATTAAGCAGTTTACAAAATTTAATGTGTTGTTCAAATAAAATATTGTAAAAAGTGGATCGCAACTTTTTTATTGTTTTTTTTCGAGAATAAAATATGTTAATGTCCTTTAAAGGTATTTTTTTACTCTTTTTCATAACATTGTGGACTTAACATTTCGTCTGCTTAAAATTAAACACATATAGATATGACTAAGTTACGGTAATCGAAGAATCTTTAGGACAGACGTAAATGCAAAAACAAAAAAGAAACAAATGTAATTGGAACTTACAGAAGACAACAATTAAACATAAGCATATTTCAAACTAAAAAATATAAAATATGCAAACATTTGTAATACATAACATGTCAGGTATATTGGTGGAAAAGCTCAGGTTGTTTTCTTGGCATAGAGAGGCTAAAAAACAGAACAAGTCGAAGTAAAAACAATCTCTTCGACTCTGACGACCGAGACTGTACGAATTGTAAGCCCCGAACTCTTTCTTCACTTCAGATCAGCGACTTCGAAGTAACGAGTTTCCAATTCCGAAATGGGAAAGAGGTCTAACCGCCGCTGGATGGGGGCAGAGGCTCTTTCTTTTCTTATGTCTTCTTATCCGAAGTAAAATAGACTGCTGTTATCGATTCCTCTTTTTCTGGATTAATGAGTTCGAAAGAGGCAAAAAACTAGAAGTAAATTTAGATTTTTGCGATGGAGAAAGAAATGATCGATTTTGTTTTCTTGAAGAGTAGATACTGCTACTTCCCCTTCCAATTTCCTATTGCAATTGTAAGGGATCACTGTAACCATCTACCCTATTTTGTACAGGACCTTTTCATTTTCTGCTGATGCTTTTCGTACTAAGACTCGAATAGCTATTCTTTTTCGATTGCGGTCTATGCGGATGGTCTATATTGTCTTTTAGATCGCCCTTCATGGTTTCATTCGGGAGTCTCTTGGGTAAGATACCCTCGAAAATTTTCTTCATTTATGCGTCAATGATTTTCATCATGGTAAATGTCAAAGAGATGGAGTCAGGAGTTTTTCTGTAAATGTTGATAAGCTTTGTCCTTCTTAGTATTTTTTTGCCGATATGCTTCAAAATTAATGATAAAAACTAAATGCAGGTATTACCTAATGTAAAACGTAATACTAACTTTGCTGTGAGATGCGAAATCAGCCATTCACTATGCTCAAAAAAATCGAAAAAAGAAATTTATATTAAATTGGAATTTCATCACGAAAGTTTGGTTTCATACTTATAGCTGATTTGTTTATGTAAATTCAAAAAATGTCAAATTTAAATTTATTATACAGTGAAATAAATGAAACACGTTCTGGAAAAAAAAGGCGAGCGAGTGGGTACTTTTCCAACTGAAAAGCATCTTCACTTTTTGTCGTATTTGTCACTGTATAGGTTAGCGGGGGGAAAACGAAATTTTCCTAATATATATCACTTAAATTCCAGATAATTATAGAACCACTGCAAAAGTATCGTTCCCCAGCAATATAGTGTAGTTGCAATCTTGGCGTTTCGTCGCATTATCACATCAAAGTTTTTAATACAAAACGAATCATCAAAAAAAGAAGAGGCTACAGGGTATTAATTTGGCATAATTCAAACAAGAGATTGATACATTTACGAAAATTATTGTATCGTCATGATTTTATAATACAGGAAATATAACAAGCAACGTTGCGCTACAAAGGCAAACTGCTGCCCTGTTGACGTGAAAGCGACGTCATTTTTCAAAGATTTATTTTTTAATACTCCAGAATAAGGCTGCTTTTCTCATTTAATTTAAAAAGAAATATTTTTTGGCGCAAAACTAAACCATGTGTGATCCTATATTGTCCACATCAAAACCTTTAGGTTCTTCAGGATTCCAAAAAAGCATAATTACTTGAAATAAAATTTTAATCTTAGTTGTAACGGGACTAAATACGCTCTTGTACAATATTAAGTGCACCTAGTTAAGCGGAAATACTGAGAACTGCTAATGGAAAAACCGTATCATGTACAATACTTGTTAATTTCTGAAAATACTTTATTATTTTTTACGGTCCAAGTAAACCTTTGATAATATCCATACCAGATTATTAGTATAAATACAGTAATGCTAATAAAATCACTAACATTTGTTAACTATTTTTTCATTTAAGTTTATTACGTCAGATTTTTCGTAGACTCCTTTCTCGTTAAATATTATATCCATTGTAAACATTGCAAATGTATACAATGTTGTACACATTGTATCTTTTGCACAGAGTTCCTCATATGTCTCATTACATTTTTCTAAAGACTCGGACGAGTGTCATATTTTCATGTACCACAAATTCATAAGTTATACAACTCAAAAAACGCGTGCGCCATTCATTTATAGTAGTCTTCCAAGTAGGTCAACGTAACGTACTCAGTAAATACAGTATAATATCTCAAGATTAATGCGACTTAGCTTCGCGCTGAAAACATAACAAACGACCGTGAATATTTATACCCTCGTAAAATGATGAAAGACGCTATAAAATGCGACAACGACAATGAAGATACTCTCAGCAGCAAGTTAGTCTATTATCTTCTGAAGATATGGCCCTAACTTCCTAGCCCGCATCCGTTTCTTCGCTGTCTAAACAAAAGAATTCATTCCAAAACTCTCAACGCATCAATAGCAAATTAAGTTTGCAGTGAATTTGCATTCCCGGTAGCTCAACCCCACAATAAATAATTCCTAACTACCATGAAGTGGCTTATTTTGCGAACATACTTTCCTGTATAAATCACATGGGGAAATTTTTCCCTTGGGCAAAAATGATAGCTGTGCATTAAACAGATCTTTGCCCAATTGATTTCCACCCTGGTTAACTGGTTTTAGGTCATTTATGATAGCCTGTCAAATATACGGCGTCTGTGTTTGACGTTTTGGTCATAAAAGATAGATATCTTTGCATAAATCATTTTCGTTGCAATATGCTTGGATGTGACGGCGGAATTAGCCCGGGGAATTGCATTTTTTTCCTTGGAGACTTTGATGGAATATTAGTTTAGGCTGAAAGCAGCGCAATTTGTTAATAGTTTAATGGATTTTGGGGGCAAGTAGGATTTCTGACTATGAGTGAACCGCTGTTTGAGTAGTTTCTTACTTTGTTAAGAGTTTAATGGATTTTTCACGAAAAGTTGTTGAGGAAAGTTACGTCGGAAAAGGTGCTTTAGAACACCCGAGCCATGGAAGCAATTTTAAAAAGTTCTTTTCGGTGTAAGCTGAACCGGATGTAACAAAGTAAGTGATGAAGAATTGAAGTTTTGTACGAATTTGAGCAGAACGCTCATTTTATTATGAAATAATTCTTTAAAAGTTGGTTTACTTATTTTCGCCACTTAAATCTTATATTTCATACATTTGTTTAACTTTAAATATTTGTTTGTTTTGACATCGTTTAACTTAGACATCATTTTCAATATTGATTCCTAGAGACGATACAAAAAATTCATAACCTTTATTTTTATAACTTTATTTTTGTAGTCAAATTATATTTTTCGTTTATGTTTTTAAGCGTTTTAAGCACGAAGTAACAATAAATGTATTGAATGTCTGCATTTTTACAGCATATCGCATCTGTTTGCAGTGAATTTAAAATCATGTCAATGTTTATTTCACTCAGTCAATTTTTACTTCCAGTGCAATATTATTTTTAGTGCGATAACTAGAAAACTAAAATGATTTCCTTAAGGAGAATAAAGTTTAGTGATAAAATGAAGGAGAAATTGTTGAAAAATGCAATAAAGGACTATAGCTCATAAAGTGGCGTAGACGACGTCTTACTATGTTATGAAAACTAAAAATCGTCAGAATCCTAGCGGGCTGAGGAAAAAATTATACAAATATGAGAAAAATAAGTAATTTAACTATTCTAAGAAGTAATGATTAAACTTTGTGCAAAGTAATAGAAATAAAATTTCACGTTAAATTAAAGCACAAATGAGCATTAAAACGCAGACATATGTTTCGGGATCGCTTGGAATCCCTTTTTCAATGCGACAGGGAGCTTCTAGATGCAAAACATCCAAATAAAGCAGACAGAACAACAAAAACAAAGCTTATATAGCCTAAGAATTAACTGTAAACCAATGAGAATAAAGGCAGTGTGAAGTGGAAGTAGAAGTAGTATTAAAGGCACCAATAAGAGAGTAACAAACGAATGTAGTTGGAAGTACAGAAAGTAAAAAGGAATATCAATAAAAACAAAGAAAAAGACAACAGCGTGCATAAAAATGTGAAAATACATGAAAATTGCAAAAAAATAAAATAAAATACAAAGAATAAAATGGAAATAAAATAAGTACAGAAAATACCAAAACAAAAAGCAAAACAAAGTACACATGCCAAAAGAGGGGGAGGGGGGGGAGAAAAAAAAAAAAAAGGAAAACTAACAAGAAAACCAAGAAAGAACAACAAATTAAAGGAACTTATGCCAGACCTGTGAAAAATAAGGAGTTGAGGAAGAATCATTAACCAAATTAGAACTATTCCTGTTAATATGATAAGCTTCCCAAAAGTCAAGTTCTAAAGGGGAAGAACATTTTTGAATAATTTTCCCAGAATTGAAATCAAAAGAGTGGTTGGAATTCCAACAATGTTGAGCAATGCTAGACTTATTCAGCTCTTGCTTTCGTACATAACCTTTATGCTCATTTAACCGAATTTTCAGAGCACGTTTTGTCTGTCCAATGTAAGAAAGGCCGCAACGGCAACTAATTTGGTAAATACCCCAAGTATTAAGTTGATCAACAGGATCTTTAAGAGAAGAGAAGGAAAGTTTGTTGCTAGGAGCAAAAACAACTTGAAATTGGAACCTTTTTAGGATTTTAGCAATACGAAAACTTACAGAATGAAAGAATGGTAACACAACCAAATCCTTTCTAGAAACCACATGATTGGGACCAGAAGGTTTTTTAGAAAGTTTGTTATGAATAGAATCAATTAAAGAGTGAGAAAATCCTCTATCAACAGCTACAGCTTTCAGATAGTTGAGTTCAATCTTGAGAAGCTCAGGAGAAGAGCAAATATTAATAGCACGATGGACAAGAGCATTAAAAGCCGAATATTTTTGGTTGGGAGGATGAGACGATAGTCTGTGAGGAGGTAAAGAAACAGCGAAAGGTTTACGATAGACAGAAGTTGTGAAACCAGACTCACTCCTAGAAATCAAAACATCAAGAAACGCGAGGCTACTATTAAGTTCTTTCTCACAAGAAAACTGGATATTAGAATCAATGGAGTTCATAATCGAAAGAGCATCATCAATACCTAACAAGTTACTGTCCGTTAGGACAAAACAATCATCCACATAACGAACATAAAATTGAAATTGCAATTTTTGGAATAGTTTTTCCTCAAAATAATGCATATAGAAATCACTTAAAATAGGACTAAGAGGACTTCCCATGGCTAGGCCATCTACCATAGCATAGAATTTACCATTAAATACAAAAGTGCTCTGTTGCAAGCACACACGAGTAAGAAAAACTAATTCCTCGACTTCCACAGAAGTAAAATGGAATTCAGAAAGCCTTTTCCTGAGGCAAGTCAAAGCGCCATCAACAGGAACATTAGTAAACAAAGAATTAACATCAAAAGAGGCCATAACCGAATTATTCGGAACGAAGTTATGAAGTTTCTTAACAAAATCGGTGGAATTTTTAACAGTGAAAACATTCCGACTCCTAAGTGGAGAAAACACAGAAACTAAATACTTGGAAAGTTTATATGAAGCAGTGCCAATATTGGAAACAATTGGTCTGAAAGGAATACCTGCCTTGTGTACCTTCGGTAAAGCATAGAAACGCGCACAATTAGCAACAGAAGGAATCACAGACCGTTTAGCAATCAAAGGAATAGAATGAACAGACTTAACAGCAGAAGAAATAGCTTTTAACTCCTTGTCGCTAGGATCTTTATAAATTTCAGCATAAGGACCAGAAGCAATTAAATCATCAGTTTTTTCAACATAAGATGATTTATTAAGAACAACAATCTGACCACCCTTGTCAGCTTTGGTAATGACCAAATCAGAATTTGAAACTAAATTATTGACACAGCGTTTCACAGAATGGGTAAAACCAATATTAGGAACTTTTGAATTGAAATCAACATTGGAAGCAATAAGATGCCGAACTGACTCTTTTTGAGTGGAAGTTAAGGCACTAAATTTGAAAGCTTTTTCAACCGGAGCAATAAGTTCAGAAAAAGAAGGCTTTTTAGCCAAAGCAAAATTGTTATTACATTTCAAAGCATTAATTTCACTACTATTCAAAGAAAATTTCGAAAGATTTACAACCGCATTCCTATTAACAAGAGGCAAATCAGCCGGAACAGGAACATTTGAATCGTTACACAACTTGGTAAATTTCTTATTTAAAGTAATTTTGTGACTGTCAGATGAATGAAGAGCTCTCGCCCATGACATTCTATCAATAGAATCAAAATCGAAATTAGAATTAGATACAGAAAGATGTAAATCATAAAGTTCACGTTCTATGAACGAAAGTTTTTTCCTAGTTTCCTGGATAGAAGCTCTAAGTAAAGCTAATTTAGAACGAAAAATTACCTTATCAACCCTAACAGAACGCGGTAAATTACACTTTAAAGTCTCTTAAAGATCCTGTTGATCAACTTAATACTTGGGGTATTTACCAAATTAGTTGCCGTTGCGGCCTTTCTTACATTGGACAGACAAAACGTGCTCTGAAAATTCGGTTAAATGAGCATAAAGGTTATGTACGAAAGCAAGAGCTGAATAAGTCTAGCATTGCTCAACATTGTTGGAATTCCAACCACTCTTTTGATTTCAATTCTGGGAAAATTATTCAAAAATGTTCTTCCCCTTTAGAACTTGACTTTTGGGAAGCTTATCATATTAACAGGAATAGTTCTAATTTGGTTAATGATTCTTCCTCAACTCCTTATTTTTCACAGGTCTGGCATAAGTTCCTTTAATTTGTTGTTCTTTCTTGGTTTTCTTGTTATTTTTCCCTTTTTTTTTTTTTTTTTTCTCTCCCCCCCTCCCCCTCTTTTGGCATGTGTACTTTGTTTTGCTTTTTGTTTTGGTATTTTCTGTACTTATTTTATTTCCATTTTATTCTTTGTATTTTATTTTATTTTTTTGCAATTTTCATGTATTTTCACATTTTTATGCACGCTGTTGTCTTTTTCTTTGTTTTTATTGATATTCCTTTTTACTTTCTGTACTTCCAACTACATTCGTTTGTTACTCTCTTATTGGTGCCTTTAATACTACTTCTACTTCCACTTCACACTGCCTTTATTCTCATTGGTTTACAGTTAATTCTTAGGCTATATAAGCTTTGTTTTTGTTGTTCTGTCTGCTTTATTTGGATGTTTTGCATCTAGAAGCTCCCTGTCGCATTGAAAAAGGGATTCCAAGCGATCCCGAAACATATGTCTGCGTTTTAATGCTCATTTGTGCTTTAATTTAACGTGAAATTTTATTTCTATTACTTTGCACAAAGTTTAATCATTACTATCTGTTAGGCTTAACGTGCCTGAATTTGTTCTTCTTTCTTTTGTTTTGTTCTCCCATCTGTTCGCTGCTTGGTGAGTTTTTGATTTTTGTTCTTTCCTCATTGCTTTTCTTGACTGTGTTTATTTTTGCTTTTTTGTTTTCTGACATTTGTTCCGCATATTGTTACGTGGTGTATGTTTTGCAATTTGTTCTTTCTGTTTCTTTTTGTTTATTGAACGGTTTAGCTATTGTTTTTTCCCCTTATGTTTTGTTTGTTTTGATTCTGGTTATGTCTCAAGTTAACAGATTTTGTAATCTACGAATTAAAAAGGTTCGGTTTTTGAACCATTTAAAGTTTCTCCAGGCTTGCAGGCGCAAGAAAGTCATTCCTAAGTTTATCACTTTAAAGTGTAATTTACCGCGTTCTGTTAGGGTTGATAAGGTAATTTTTCGTTCTAAATTAGCTTTACTTAGAGCTTCTATCCAGGAAACTAGGAAAAAACTTTCGTTCATAGAACGTGAACTTTATGATTTACATCTTTCTGTATCTAATTCTAATTTCGATTTTGATTCTATTGATAGAATGTCATGGGCGAGAGCTCTTCATTCATCTGACAGTCACAAAATTACTTTAAATAAGAAATTTACCAAGTTGTGTAACGATTCAAATGTTCCTGTTCCGGCTGATTTGCCTCTTGTTAATAGGAATGCGGTTGTAAATCTTTCGAAATTTTCTTTGAATAGTAGTGAAATTAATGCTTTGAAATGTAATAACAATTTTGCTTTGGCTAAAAAGCCTTCCCTTTTTCTGAACTTATTGCTCCGGTTGAAAAAGCTTTCAAATTTAGTGCCTTAACTTCCACTCAAAAAGAGTCAGTTCGGCATCTTATTGCTTCCAATGTTGATTTCAATTCAAAAGTTCCTAATATTGGTTTTACCCATTCTGTGAAACGCTGTGTCAATAATTTAGTTTCAAATTCTGATTTGGTCATTACCAAAGCTGACAAGGGTGGTCAGATTGTTGTTCTTAATAAATCATCTTATGTTGAAAAAACTGATGATTTAATTGCTTCTGGTCCTTATGCTGAAATTTATAAAGATCCTAGCGACAAGGAGTTAAAAGCTATTTCTTCTGCTGTTAAGTCTGTTCATTCTATTCCTTTGATTGCTAAACGGTCTGTGATTCCTTCTGTTGCTAATTGTGCGCGTTTCTATGCTTTACCGAAGGTACACAAGGCAGGTATTCCTTTCAGACCAATTGTTTCCAATATTGGCACTGCTTCATATAAACTTTCCAAGTATTTAGTTTCTGTGTTTTCTCCACTTAGGAGTCGGAATGTTTTCACTGTTAAAAATTCCACCGATTTTGTTAAGAAACTTCATAACTTCGTTCCGAATAATTCGGTTATGGCCTCTTTTGATGTTAATTCTTTGTTTACTAATGTTCCTGTTGATGGCGCTTTGACTTGCCTCAGGAAAAGGCTTTCTGAATTCCATTTTACTTCTGTGGAAGTCGAGGAATTAGTTTTTCTTACTCGTGTGTGCTTGCAACAGAGCACTTTTGTATTTAATGGTAAATTCTATGCTATGGTAGATGGCCTAGCCATGGGAAGTCCTCTTAGTCCTATTTTAAGTGATTTCTATATGCATTATTTTGAGGAAAAACTATTCCAAAAATTGCAATTTCAATTTTATGTTCGTTATGTGGATGATTGTTTTGTCCTAACGGACAGTAACTTGTTAGGTATTGATGATGCTCTTTCGATTATGAACTCCATTGATTCTAATATCCAGTTTTCTTGTGAGAAAGAACTTAATAGTAGCCTCGCGTTTCTTGATGTTTTGATTTCTAGGAGTGAGTCTGGTTTCACAACTTCTGTCTATCGTAAACCTTTCGCTGTTTCTTTACCTCCTCACAGACTATCGTCTCATCCTCCCAACCAAAAATATTCGGCTTTTAATGCTCTTGTCCATCGTGCTATTAATATTTGCTCTTCTCCTGAGCTTCTCAAGATTGAACTCAACTATCTGAAAGCTGTAGCTGTTGATAGAGGATTTTCTCACTCTTTAATTGATTCTATTCATAACAAACTTTCTAAAAAACCTTCTGGTCCCAATCATGTGGTTTCTAGAAAGGATTTGGTTGTGTTACCATTCTTTCATTCTGTAAGTTTTCGTATTGCTAAAATCCTAAAAAGGTTCCAATTTCAAGTTGTTTTTGCTCCTAGCAACAAACTTTCCTTCTCTTCTCTTAAAGATCCTGTTGATCAACTTAATACTTGGGGTATTTACCAAATTAGTTGCCGTTGCGGCCTTTCTTACATTGGACAGACAAAACGTGCTCTGAAAATTCGGTTAAATGAGCATAAAGGTTATGTACGAAAGCAAGAGCTGAATAAGTCTAGCATTGCTCAACATTGTTGGAATTCCAACCACTCTTTTGATTTCAATTCTGGGAAAATTATTCAAAAATGTTCTTCCCCTTTAGAACTTGACTTTTGGGAAGCTTATCATATTAACAGGAATAGTTCTAATTTGGTTAATGATTCTTCCTCAACTCCTTATTTTTCACAGGTCTGGCATAAGTTCCTTTAATTTGTTGTTCTTTCTTGGTTTTCTTGTTAGTTTTCCTTTTTTTTTTTTTTTCTCTCCCCCCCTCCCCCTCTTTTGGCATGTGTACTTTGTTTTGCTTTTTGTTTTGGTATTTTCTGTACTTATTTTATTTCCATTTTATTCTTTGTATTTTATTTTATTTTTTTGCAATTTTCATGTATTTTCACATTTTTATGCACGCTGTTGTCTTTTTCTTTGTTTTTATTGATATTCCTTTTTACTTTCTGTACTTCCAACTACATTCGTTTGTTACTCTCTTATTGGTGCCTTTAATACTACTTCTACTTCCACTTCACACTGCCTTTATTCTCATTGGTTTACAGTTAATTCTTAGGCTATATAAGCTTTGTTTTTGTTGTTCTGTCTGCTTTATTTGGATGTTTTGCATCTAGAAGCTCCCTGTCGCATTGAAAAAGGGATTCCAAGCGATCCCGAAACATATGTCTGCGTTTTAATGCTCATTTGTGCTTTAATTTAACGTGAAATTTTATTTCTATTCTAAGAAGGTCTGATTGGTAACTGGTGTATGCTAAAAATGAGAGAATTAGTTTCCAAAATAGGTCAGAGTGTGTGTTTAGTTAACAAAAATTTTACTCAAAATTTTTACTTTGCCTGTTAAGATTAGAGAACCAAAATTAAGACTTAAAAAACCTAAAACGTTAGTTATTCAGATCGTAGCTATTATTTTACAGAGATTTGCTATTCTGAGGATATTTAATTTCCTTTTTTACAGTAATCATTTCTAGAAAATAGTTTATCTTTTAAAAAGAGATAACGAAGTTTGATTCTTCAAACGGACGATTATTCAAACAAAAGTCGAAGTTAGGTTCTTAAAAAAAATAGTTCACGGAAATGGGCAATAAATAAACTCTTTAACGACAACTTTACAAAGTTCCCAGATTTATAAAAAAAAAAAAAAAGAGAGAGAGAAAATAATAGAATCTTTCTAGGGCAACTTAAAAAAAATCAGTAAGCTGCCATCTTCTATTAGAGAAATGTCATAATTTTGCAGGTAAAATCCGTGAGATTTAATGACAAAATGCTTATTTTCTGTTAGAAAAAGACCGAATTTTGATATCTAAAAGTAGTTTGTATCAAAAAATAGTTGTCTAAAGAAAAAATATATAAGTTTAACATCTACTAGAGACATTGGGGAAGAATAATTTTTAAGCGCTCTATATTTGGAAAAAGTTGGAAACTCAATGCATATTCAACATTACATACAAGTTTAGCTTCTAATACGGAAAGCGGTGTAACCTTAAACTGAATGTGGCTAAATTTAAGTTCTTATAAGGTTCAGTTATATTATAAAGACATACAAGATAAAAACAAGGACAACTATAAAACTTAATTAATCCTACAGAGCAAAAGCTGGGAAGAATTCAGATACTGTAGAGTTTATCGAAAAAAATTAATGCGTAATGTATACTTACAAAAACAACCAACAGAAAGTATATCCGTGCACACGCATTCGTTTAAAATTTCTATGAATATAGCATAAAAGTATCCGAGCAAAGAGGAACTAAAATTTATTTTCTTAAATTTATTATTCCACGTATCTATTAAAAACAAAATGGCTACAGATGAATTGGGGAAATAAATGAATATACACTACACATAGCTACGTAACAAAAATATTTAAATCACTAATAAATCCTATGCCCTTATAAATGCATTCAATATTCCAACATTGGAAAAAAAAAATTCCTTTCTTGTGAAATTATATAATAACTAGATGTATAATTTGATCCGAATAAATTGATGCACCATTAATAATTGGCTCAGAATTGCGAGGAGGAGTAGAGACTAGAAAAGAAGACTTAAATTGTCTGCCTACTACAAAATTGTTCTAATATTTCAATGTCATTATATTTATTATATTTATATTAAGAAACCTCTTTTAATGAAAGAGAATATTTCCTTTTCATACTCTCCGTTTCAGCAAATAACAGAACTCCGACTCATTTTTTTCATTTAGGAAATGTACTGATCAGTTGAATCATATTTTTCCTTTCCGACCTTTTCATTAGGGTAATTGGCAAATTTTCCGCAGTTGCCGTTGAAGAAAAAAAAAAAAGAACACTGAATGGTTTTTCTGTGAAGTTTCTTGAAGCGTAAACATGATTTTAATGGATGATTCAGGAAAGTTGTGAAAATATCGAATGAATTTGTAAAATTTTACGTTTTTCCTTTAATGTGTTTTGCCAGAACTATGTTGCACTTCTTATTGCGTTTTTAATACGAAATTAACATTTCAGTGTCTTAAATTTCAGGCGTTACAATTTCGTCTGTTGCAAACGATCATCATACAAATATACCAAAAGTAAAACCCAATAAGCTATTCTAACTCTAGTTTATTGCACATTTAAGGAATCAACGGCCCTTTGGGGGGGATTAAATACGCAACACTTCGTCTTTTTTTACGTCACTAGCATTTAAATGCATAAAAGTGTACCGTAGGGAAAACGTTGTTTTTGAAAAACGTCCTTTCTGGAGTAGTTCTTTACCGTACGAATACCGAATAAGTTTAGTTTCGGGATTCAGTTGGTAAGAAATTACTTTGAAAGAAATCTATTTTTGCTTCGATAGTTAAACTTATCTTCTTATATATAAGCGGCTTATTCTGTCTGTCTGTCCGCTATAGAATCCCAGGCCGTTTTACCGATCGGGACCACATTCGGTACGGTTAATGTTTACGACTCGAGAAACTCATCGCCGCAAAAATGAAAGTTGTGACTCAATTATTTGTTTTAATTAATTTTTTAAAATTTTTCAATGATTTTTTTGACCCGTTTTATTTTATTTTTGCATTGTTGCCGTCGTTTCCAACAGTATAATTACAGTTGACGTGTGAACAAACAAATCAATGCAGTTGCCATTGTTATTGTAACAAATGTAACAAATATACTAATAAGAATCAACCTAACATATTGAGTGAGGCTTCGCTGTATTTGCAATCTCCGTCAAAAAATAATGTATACGCGAATTAAATTTAATCTTTTCTTTCTTTTTAATTTATTTATCGTCTGCCCTTTATATATTTTTCTTATTAGAGTGGCAGCACATCTTTTTCCCAGTTTCGGTCAAACTTTTGTTTTGAAAACATAATAAAATTTTCAATAAGTTCTTTGGATGGTAAATATATATTTTTCACAAACAATTTGATTATGTAGTATATAAGTATATAGTAGTGTGGGGCAGTAAGCGAAGGGGGCGTCCTCGCCGCCTGACCTGGGTAATTCAGTTTGAATTAGCAGACACCTTGCACAAATCATTTTAATTACAATTTATAATATCTAGAACAGCGGTCATTTTGTATGATCGCCGGGATTACTGGTTGAAACATACGCTAGTAAAAATATTGCTGATGGAAATTTGATGGTCATTTTTGAATTGAATTCTCGCCAAAAGTTGTTTTCCAAAAATAGCAGTTATGGAATACAAAGTCTGCAAATTCACGGTTTAAGTTTTTATTGCGTAAGCTTTTCTATTCCCTTATGCATGTATTTCAGGATCCAGTAAAATAATAATCAGCACATGATAAAAGTAAGTTTGTACTTCGCAACTTATACGAAATCGTAAAAATGATAAAATTGACGTCAAAACCGAGAAAATATTGATTGTAACTGTATCACGATTCGTGGGAAAACACGTAAACATGTAGCTCAGTTTGTAAAAGTCTTACGATTTTGTAGTATGAAAGAATTTTGAGGCCGGCATATTAAAACTTAATGACTTTTCAAGCAGCACATCGATAATAATACAAAGCATTAGGGAGATAAAGTAAATGAGTGAAGTTGAAGTTAAAACTCATTGTGTGTACTAGCCTATTCATTTAAGTTATTTATTATGAATTATATAAAAAAGTACATTCATAAGTATATATTATGCAAGCATATATTACGTAAAAATAGTGTTTTCGAGTCTGCTAAAGTCAAAGAACTCTGATATAATGTTCACGTGCAAAAAATAGCAACTCAGTTTATTTTTAAATGTATTTTGAAGCTTAAAATTTAAATGCATTTTTTCATACTATTTTCATTTTTTTATCAGCATAATTTTTGCTAAAAACAATACCCATAAGAGTGTTCGGTAAATCAAAGCCTATTATTATCCTCTTGGAGACCCCAGAATTGAGCAGACAATTTTGACGCGATTTTATGTTTATTCGATTTTAAAATTGATTACAAAATAAATTTTTTTTTTTTTTTCAAAATTTGTTAATAATCAGTTTAAATAATAATTTATACCCAATTTCCATGTTTAAAATCAAGTAAACCGTCTGTTGATTGATTTCAAAAATAATCGGGGGTTTTTAATTTTCAAATCGCACAAACACTAGTTTACTAAACAGTATTTTAAAAAGCACCCTATTGGTACCTAGCATTACAAGAGGTTAAATTAAAGGGATTCAATAGGCCTTAATATCAAAGGGAATATGATATAATATCAAAGAGAATCAATAATATTCGTACTTTTGCTTTCAAAAAAGATGAATAAATGGTAGTACCGTGAACTACATTACATGCGAAATACCATTTATGTCTTGTATACGTTTTCTTTTGCAACAATTATTGCTTAATTTTTAATTATTCATTTGTTTATTTATTCATTTATTTTTGAATTTGAGCTTGGTTGGTTTAAGATAATCACAGAATCCCCGCATCAAAAAGTTGCAACTGAAAAATTTCAATTCCTCAATTACCGACATATTTGTTTTCAACTAATCGGAACAAAATACCTCCTACGGAACCGAAAGCTCCGCCATTCAATTTGCCGGTCTCGACCAATCCCGGGCCGAGAAATCTGGAATTGACAAATAAGATGTAAGCGGAATAAAACGAAAAAAGGATTTCCTCCGCTGTCCCGGGCACCTGCGATGCATTTCTACTTTCGTTTTTTATCACCTCCCTTGCGGAGACCATATCCCATTTCCTCCAAAGAAGCCGCAGGCAGTTTCTTTTAAGCGCATTATATCTGCCTTCAAACCTCGGCTGCCACTCACAGTTCTGACAGACGAAGGAATTCGAATCGACGAAAATACTCGCCAGATGAAAATCGGCGAAATATTTTCACATCTCGTCATAATTTTACAGTCCGGGAGGCGTCATCGTTGAAATTGGTGTTCAGCAGCTAGCTTGCTTTTGCGTTCAATACACACAATCTCGAAACGGTCTTATTGACAAATTTTTCTTATTAATGTAGTCATAAAGAAAAAAAAAATCATTTGAGAAACAACTTTTGGAATGCACTTGTTCTTTTTTTAATTATTCCTAACACACTTTTAAAAAAATAAGTAAGTAAATATGAGAAATATACATATATATTTCAGTTCTAGGTTAGATAACAACATATAATATATATTTTTTAAATTTTATACTGAAGTATATTATTACCCTTTACATTTTTTTGTTTCAGTACAACGTAGTTGCCTTCAAGAGAGAAAGAGAGAAAAAGTTTAGTTTTCCTCTGACGCAGATGCAATTCTAATTAATTTTACACTATGTGTTCATCGAACATCTTTTCCTTTTTGCTTTTTAACATTTTCAAAATTTTCTAATGCTATTTATTAAGACATTGCGACTGCCAGACATTTCTTGGGTGTAAACTTGACACGTTCAAGCGGCTCTTGTTCTCTTTCTTTCGGTTTTCTTTTTGAATAATGATTTTCAGTAATTTTCATACGTGCTTTGACATAATTTTAAAATTTCAAGTTGATAATTGCATGCCTTCTCTGTTGTGATACAAAACGTAAATTTATAATCAAACAGCTGTACTCTTCTATCATAATATAGCTGTACATAATGCAATGAATATAAAATAATACCAACTTTCACTTTCATTTCATTCTGCTCTTTATAATGATGTATTTTAAAACATAAATCCATGTACTAATAATCTATGAAAACTTTTAAGTTTAAAATAATTACAACGTAAAAGCTTGAACCATTACTTTTACTGACCTCTTAGTGTTAAATATGTAATACATTATAAGCAATTGCTAAAATTGTTTATCTGCCATGCAAGAAATGTTCCTTTTAAATCATCTTATTTCATCAATTTTGCAATTGTTTGCATTGCAGTTCTGCACAATAAAACATTAAATAAATATTCAAAAACTTAACAAAAGCTTTCTCTTTGATTGCATCTAAACCTTTGACCTCTGTTAGCGCATTACACCTGCCATCTTCCAAACTGATGCCACAAAAACGATCTAAAAATCAAGAAAAAAGTGGGAAATCCATATGGTTGACTTGTATGGGCGGAACTGTCAGAACGAGCCACGCGTCTTCACTCCTTATTCCCGTCATTATCTTATTAAATCGGAGGTGTAGGAAATATTCCCTGCTTTCCCCCTACTGCGTTTGGCATTTATGGTTATTTCTTTTTTCCGCCAAGGATGCCAAAGTCGGGTGCAACCAACATGTAAATGCGAGGTTCTTTTACGGATGGGCGCGCCATGAAATTTCGCAATGCATTGTGCTTTTATTGATAATGACGTGTTTTACAACTTCCAGTACGTTTATTGGATACTAATGGGTGGAATGGGTTATTAGGGAAATCGTTTGAAGAGAGATTGGTGCGTATTGTTTTCCAATCTTGGTAATCGATTTATTCCTCTCCCTCTTTTCTTTCAATCTCTCTTTATCTTTATATTTAGCCTACTTTTCCGTAAAAGTTTGCAAAAAAAGTACGAAAGAAGGTTTAATGTCTCGTGAAAAAATCGTTAAAAATAAAGAAAAGTCAAAAATAAGTGAAATAATTATAAAAAGAATTGAATGTAGGGTATTAAGATGTGCGTCTGTCGGTATGTGTGTCTGTCGATCTGTCTGCCTATCAGTCTGTTTGTCTGACCCCCACTAATACTTTTACAGGGAATTGCCCAGTTCGATTTTTTTTTTTTTTTTGCATTCGATAGATCTCGGCGATTACATTTCCTTTCCATATTGATTCGAATTATTTTAGGCTCAATTTTGAACAATTCAAAAAATTTCAACATTAGCACCTATGGGGAAATATGAACCAAACTATATAAACCCTGGACATAAGATCCAAGTTCCTTTGAACTAGCTTATTGGAAGGAGCTCTCGACATGAAATACATTTATTTACTTATTTATTGATTGATTGATTTGATTTGAATATTTTTCGTTCAGTTTTGAACAGTTAATAAAATTGCAACATTACTTCCTACGGGGAAATTACAATCCCATACAACTTCAGTTCTAACAGATGAATTTGCTTGGAACAAACTTTATCGAAAGGATCTTATGACTTGGAACATGTATAGATACCAAGTTCATCCAGAACTATCGAACGTATGTTCCTCTGAATATGTTGGATCTGGATTTTTAAGGATATTTCTGAATGAATAAATGAATGACTGAAAGAATGAATGAATGAGTAAATGAGTGAATAAATAAATAAATGGATGAATAAATACATGAATGAGTGACTGAATGAATGAGGGAATATGTATTAACCGGTGAAAAAGGTATATTTGAAGTAATTAAGAAGTAAATCTCGTATAGTTCTAGATGGAACTTATTAGTTAATTTGAAATTTGGCTTGATATTAAAATGTATGGGCGTGGTGAGTTTTTGGGTCTATATTACTCCCATGAAAATATGTGATTTAAACACTGCCCTGGGAAGAAAAAAAAAATAAGCAGAACAAAGCTATATAATTGAATGTTTATCTGCAGAAAGAGGTTGTCACCAAAACCTAATTTGTACAAACTTGAAAAAGAGAACTTTTAAATTATATTACTAGTACCATATGATATTTCCAGTAAAACTTCCTTAAAAACTATTAACTTAAAAGAAATTTACTTTTTATAACTCAATTTTAGTTTATAACATTGAAGGTTTTAAAAAATATTGCTTTATTAAAAACTTTTTAGGTTTTCAAGCTCTGAAATTAAATAACAGAGAGAGAGATGGATATACAAGAAAAAGAACAAGGAATTCGAAATAGAAATGGCGAGCTTAAGCAATTATTCTGCTTCGAAATAAACAGAAGACGTATTTTCTTGTTAACTTGTCAAATGCCATGAGCTCCCTCATTCCATTTCTAGCATTAAAGTGCTTTAGAAGTGGTGGAACAAAGTTTGTTCTCTTATATCCTCAAGAAACAAAGAATTAGAATGAATGACAGCTAATGAATAAATATTAAACCGCTTATTCTAAATTAACGCTGGGATTTCCTAACGAATGATGATTAGAAGAAGTAAGAGTTATTTTCCTCGGCGCCCAAGATGGCGCATTCTGATTTCGATTAAATTAATTGAACCGAAAGAAATGTACGCATTCCAAAAAGCGAATCAGTCCCAGGGAACTTACTGACTAGGAAACGAGAAAAGTTAGTTATTAAGGAATTTCGTTTTGTTTGCAAGATGGCGATGGTAAATGCATCCTTTAATATTATTAAGGATCTTGTCTTTCGTAATGAAAAATCGTTTGTCTGAATTTCAAAAGCTTTACGGTAACTGGAGTACTTTTGTTCGAACAGATTACAGCTCACATATTTGTTTCTAAAAGGATTTGTGATGATTAATTTGAGCAAAGCAGACAAAATGCTTATTTTTGAAGTATCTTTCCATACTGACTTTCGAAGAATTTGCCATTTTGAAATAAGGACGATCATTTTTATTTCTAAATAGTTCATAAACTATTTGTCCAAGCCATAGGATTCTTCGTTCAAAGTATACATGATCCTAATTGAGTTGTTTCATCACATACTCGTTCATGTACAAATTTCTTGATAATCTAAAAAATAAAAACTAACTAGTTATTCGAAAAAGATTTAGAGATGATGTTTTTATTCTTATGAGTTGCTATTAATTAATAGGTCATTGAAAATAAACATCGATTAAAATTATGTTTTGAAACTTTTTAACTTTAAAAATCTTTATCAACATACACTAATAGTTCGTAAAGATAGCTGTAGAGAATGATGTCAGATATATTTGTGAAAAAATAAGTAGGTGAGTTATAGGAAAAGATATAATTTTATACGCAAACATAATTTTACTTATTGAGGCATAACAAATGAGCTTATACGTTGTGACATTGAAAACATTTTCTCCAGTGTAAAGATCTCAGTAAGAAAGAAAACAAACTATGAGGTTAAAAAAAAAAAGTCCAAGGCAGAAATTTAGGGAGACTTGAATTATTCATGTTCGTTTAAACGTTTTTTTTTTTTTACTGCACAAGTGTACGTCGCGAATTTGCTTAGGAAGCTTCGAAACGGTTGTCTGTTTCAAGTAGAATTGTTCGTATCTAAATTAAATCCAGTAGGTTTTATTTATTTTTTGCGCAGATGTGCTTTCAGGATTGAGCTGGGAACTTAAGAAACTTTGGAACAACTGTTTGTTTTGAGCATAATTGTTCATTGATTTCATTTTATTTTTTAATTTTGCATAAATTCCTTTTATAGCATTATTATTATTTTATTTGCATTATTTCTTGTATAAATTACAAATTATGAAATATTACGTCACAAAATTAAATTCATATCATTCGAATATATTTATGATACGAATTCCCACGAGATCTACTTTACAGTTCCAATAAGCATACCGTATGTCTCGTAACTATTATTTCCTTCACTTTAGATTCGAAATGTTTTTCTCAAAGTCTTTATCTCCAGTTCTATACATAAACAAGGAAGTTCGTGGGGGATATGACATTAGGTTCTATGCCATTGAACTCTTTTAAGAACCATGCCAAGTGGGTGGCATGGTGCCAGTTACATTAGAAACGCATGGAATCCTGCCAGAACTCTTGGACCCCAGCGTACGGCATTGGGAAGAGAAAAAGATTTTATGAATGTAGTGCGCTATACTTGTTTTTATTGTGCTTGTGTCATTTTGACTCATTAAGAAAGACATACTGAAAGAATTCTCCCTCTCTGAGGCATCTTTATGCATATAAAAAAGAAGCATTTGCAGAAAGATGCGTAGTATATGTTTATACCATGATGATATGTAGATATATCACAGAAAGGAGGAATTTGAATACATCTTTGTTTTCCTTTTCTTGGTTCAACGGGAGGTTTCTCAATCATTAAAACTTACCATTTATTTTTTGTCTACATGCTCTGTAAACGATTTTTTAAATGTAATAAACTCTCTATACAAAATAATTAAAAAATGACGTTTATGAAAATTACACTAAAAATAAAAGACACGCATCGCAATTATTTTTTTCAATAAAAATACAATGATTTGCCGTTTTTTCTTTTGTGTGTGTAAAAACAAAAAAGCACTTTAAACTTACGGAATTGGATCCTGCAATCAATACGTCAACTACTGTCAATATTAGGTCTACGGAGAAATTCTTTTTGTTTTCAAAAGGCGGTTGGTTTTATTTTCCTCTTTTGAGGATTTGGCAATAAAATTACTGCTCACATTTTAATTGAATTTAAATGTTCCATGTTTTTTATGCTTCATGATCAAACCAAACATAGATTAACTCTAGCAAACAAACATAAGCTTCGTGTAACATTTATACGCAGAAGCCATGATATAGGAAATAAAATCAAATGTCTATTTACTAATATAGGTACGCTAGAAATAAATTTATTAATCTACAAATTCAAAAATTTTGGCATTCTGAATCTTGAATTTGAAACGTCGATGGGGAGAGGGAGGATATATTAATTTCGTCTTTGGCAAAAAATTCGGGGGGGGGGGGGGACGGCACTTGAAATCGGGTTTTTTTTTGTTGATAATGTTATAAAGCAATGAAAAAAAAGTTACTTTCTGATTTTTAAGAGATTTTTGCTGTTTTTATTTTTTGAGATAAGCGTTATTAACTTACATTACGTCAGCAAGTATCTTCTGAAAAACCGATAAATGTTACGAGAATCAAATAAAGGCATTTAATTAATCTGCGTAAGATACTTACAGCAGCACTACATATTCCGAAAAAAAAAACATTTTCAATAGATCCTTCAACAGTTAATTTTTAACGCTATTTTATTGTTTATGCAGTTTATTTATGCACAATTTGCTGTATTGTTAAGATCATCAATGAAAGAAAATCTTTATTTAATCACTTTGTAAAAAGTAGATGAAGAAGGAAACTCCATTATTAATTACTTGTACCACCTATGTGAACGAGATTATTTCGCCCGTTTTAGCGGCATCAAGTAGGCTCTACAATTTCTTAACCGAATCAGTAAATAATAGAGTTGAGCAAAAATCAATGCTTAGATTCTTTTTAAGAGGTGCATAAAAAAGGGTCGAGTACATGTTCTTCTATCCAAAATTCGTTGCTGTTTGAAGAATCCTTTTTTTCTTAAACAAACATCAGAAACTATAGTACTATTCATACAAGTCAAGTTAGTTTGTAACAAAAGAACCACTTTTGATCGATTTTCTTTACTTTTATCTATTTTTAAACTTAATATGGTTTATTTAGCTGAAATTAGGAGCGTAAGTTTTCTTTTGAATGCACCAATGTACAATTATATGAATTTATTCATGTATAATTTTAACTAATTTTTGCTAAGTTTTTCATGGACATCAATTTTTTCATGGGCATAGTGTAATATATTGTTTTAAAGCGAAATAAAGCAATAAACTTTACTTAAAATGTAACTTCACTCGTTGCTCTCTTATATTTAGAAAATTTTAAGCATTACTGTTCATAAAATATTTTCAAAGTTAGATGAGTTTTGGGCGTTTTCTCCCATTGTTTCGAACTTGAGTATGGGATGTAGGTACATTGTACAACTATATTTATTTAATAATCTGAGATATTTGGTGTGTTTATTCGTCGGGGGGTCTACAGATTTTCGAAGTGATATTTCGTGACCTTTTCGGGACTTTTTCGTGACCTTCCGGTGATACATCGGATATTGATTTTACCGGATATCGGATATCCTGTATGCTTTGTCTGATGGACACGTAACGGATATCCGGCTCTGTTTCCAACCCGTAAATTATATACATATTTTGAAATAGTCTAGAGCTTCGAAATACGTAGTAAGTTTGTAATTTAGATATGTTCTCAAAAATTATGTTAATTATTTAAAGTTTAAAAATCAAATTTGACATGCCGCATAAAAAGATATTTCGTACAGTGGCAGGGTCGGATTCCGGATATTTAAAATCCTGCCGGATACCGGATATCGGATGCCTTCTGGGGGGACCGATGGAAATTTTTCGTGACTTTTTCTTTACTTTCAGGACAGATTTCTAAATTCGTGACCTTCGTGACCTATAGACACCCTGTTCTTTTTAATGAACACATGTAGCAAAATAAATTTCAATACTTTTTTTTTTTTTTTCACGCGAAAGAAATAATTTTCTCTCTGCGTTTAAAACAGCAACAGAACATTCGAACTACGGGACTTTTGTAGAGGGTGAGGAATAAAAATACACCACCCACTATTAATAAATCTACTTACATCTGCTCTATTGGCTTCTTGATATAAATATAGACATTTTTCCTCATTTCATATCAGACGGGCCTCTTCGTTGACAAGTTGCATTACCCAGAAGCTGATTGCGTTGACTCATAACCGGAACTGCATACGGAACATTTCGTCAACGGTGCTTTCTCACTTTTTTATTTATTCAGTCTCAAAAACAGGGATGTTTAGCTTGAGTTCTCGATGTTGAGATAAAAGAGAACTTGAGAGTTATGAGCCAAAATGAATTAAGTCTGAAGTTTTGAGTTCGAGTTCTTTTTGGAGTTCAAAATCGAATGCTTCGTGTGAAATTATAAACTTCTCGTAAGTAATAGTAAATTTTATTAACGATGAATATGGACCTCACCACCTATTATGACATCATCCAGCATTAATTGTCATATCTTCCCAGTACTTTGGTCTAGCGTCAAGTACGTATGAAGTCTGGATGATCAGTTGTCATGGCACTGAATGGTTATAGTACTATTCTGTGTTGGAGGCCTGTAAGAAAAATCGCCAAACTAACTGAATAATTTTACGTATGTGTAACACAATGTTTATTCCATTTAACAGGAATAAATAATACATCTAAAAAAGATTGTACTCTTGTGTTACAAAAGGCTTGCGAAAACAGCCCAAACAAATATTTTTTTACTATTAATGTCATCTATAGGAACAGCAAGTCTATTAAAAAATTAAAAGTCTACTTCTCATTTTGAGATAAAATTGCAAACTTATACTTTTTAAGGAAATCGAAGAGTGGCCACTAAATAAATTATGTAGATACCTACATTTAATTACTGCGAGATGGTGCCAAAACAATTAAGTAGTGGTAAGTGGCATGGGTCGCCATTTGTTTAAACATTTTTTCAGGAACTTTTCAATAAAGTAGGCAATATTTACTGGCGTAAACACAAAAACAAGGTGTGTAGGTACAAATAGTCATTGTAATGGAATTTTTCAAGAAAGTAGACAATATTTACTGGTGTAAATACACAAGTCAAGGTGTGTAGATACAAATAGATATTTTATGATTTTGTGAAAACAATCAAATAGGGGAATAAATCATGAAACAATCGTGGACCTAAGGGCATTTAATTATTTTAAAATTTAGACAAAATAATGGGCTATGGATAGACGAAGCAGATGATTCCTAAAACTAATTGTTGTGATATTTTACAACAACTACAAAGTATAGTGGATTTGTCATTGATTGGTTTTGGTTCTACGACGTTGATGGAAAATTTCAACAACGGCTAAGTAAAACTTCGGTTCAGATTCAGTAAAATACTAAACTAATGCCTGGACAAAGAAATTTCGTTTGTTTTCTTCAATCATTGTGACGATTCATAAAAACAAAAAACTAATGGATTAATTTGTATCGCCTAATTTTTGAATTATGCGCTCCATACAGCGAGTGCTAATGCAAATAATGTATAGATTCAGGACACGACAAAAATGAAAATTTTAAAGATATTTTTAATGTCCCGTATTAACGTCGGAGTTATTTCCACTAGAACCAAGTTCAAATCTAGGATCCAATATCATATTTACACCAGTGTTCCTTTAACGATGCGACTTAAAAAATCTGACATCAAGAGAGTTTCTTTCCCGACTGAAAATAGAAAAAAAAGAGTAAGAAATAAAAAGTGCAGACGACCGAAATTGACAAACAGAATTCTGCAGTTGAGTGTTTTGAGCCGAAGAAAGAAATTCTTATATATCCTTGATGTCTGCGCACATATGGCATACACATATGAGGCTTCGAAAGTTCTCTTTTTTTCTATCACTCCCCTAGAAAAGATTTTATATATTTTTTCACCCCTCGGTACTGTGCTATTTTTGCAGATGAAATGTATAAAATATAATGAAAAAATAAAAGACTTTTGAAGCTGGCAACAGCTGATCTTTTTATCGCACAGCTAAGAAAGCACGAAGTTGACGATGAAGATATAAATCGATATTTTGACTGCTTCCTTGACAAATACGTTCATTGAGCTTTATTATGGAACTATCAGTTTTCCGAGTTGCTTGGAACATAAATTAGGCATTGGTTTTATGTTTACTAGATGGTTATGTTGATTTTAGTGAGATATAGATTTTTTTGTAGAGCTACCAATCGGTTGAGAGAGGAAATAATTGAAACTTGCCCTAAAAGTCGGATAGTTTATTTGGAACAGACTTTTATTAGTCCAGCAGATATTTAAATTTTACTACCGACCTCAAAACAAATTTATATATTTTTTTGTAGCGTTGAAAAATCTATATCGTGAAAGAAATATTAGAAAACTATGTACTTCTTTAGCAACCTCTTTATTTGGTTTTTGGTGAAAACTGAGATCCTTTAATAGAAAATACGATATATCTAATTGAGCAATATATCTTATTCCATTTATGCACTAGATAATAAAAATCTGATTGCATAACCGATTGCATAAAAGGGAATAGTTATGTCTCTAAATATGAACTTATCAGAAAGTTATATTTATACGGGGGAAAAATAAAAGTTGCTGATCATAAGAAATAATGCAAATATACAACTGTATTTTCTAACATTGCATATCAGATTAAAATGACGACTGTTTACGGCATTTTTCTTCCCTTATCATCTGCCCTAGTCCCTTATTTTCCATTTAATTAGTAAAATACAAATGGTCGTTCTTTTCGGATGTAAACAAGGTACTTGAAACATTTGTGATCAGTAGAAGATGAAAATCAGAGGATCTTATTTCATGTTTTTAATTAAAAATGAACCCTGTTTATTAATTTAACCGAAACGAACTTCCACCTCTAGCCGGTCCTAGACATGTTTTAAGTGTCGGAAGATACTTGTATTTATGTTTTGACTCAATATTCAAGTACTCATTTATTTATTTTTGTTGAAATGTTTTATCATTTTTTGGGATCTTCAGCAAAGATAAGTTCTGGGGAATGATGGTCATTCGGAAAATAATTATAAAAAACAGTTGTAAATAAACTCGTTGATACCATGTAATTTGATTATTTATTTTTTTTCTTATTTTCTTTTTGGTCGTAAAGGATTTTCCCATGTACATCTTTCAACTTGAAATATAAATAGTTGATAACAGGAAATTGGAGCAACAACTTTTATGAGCTCGTCGCTCTGACCTCCAAACTATTGCTCCAACTCTGCCCCACTCCCTCTGTGCTCCGAACAGGTTTAATCAGAATAATTTATTATATTTTTTTGTTTAGTTTAATAATCTTATCTCAGTTGCGGATAACAAATTACAAATGAATAAAATACATAAATAAATAAATAAAATAAAATTATTTGCATAATAACATTACATAAATCACATGCATAAATCAATCGTTTTAATGCATTTCTTTTTTCGTGTATTCTTGAATCATTACTACAACTCAAGTAGTTGAAATCAATTTCAAAATTGCTCTGAGATTGAATAAAATATTCAGCTCAAAGTATATGCAATTTTTTATAATGCAGACCTAAAAAAAACAATTTAAGCTAATTTGACATTACTGAAAGTAATATGTTATCAATTATAAAATTTTGCACATTCTTTTTAACCTATATAAAAAACCTCGGGAGAATTCTGAGATTGTTTAAACTGAGCCACAAAATAAAATTTGTCTTTACAGCCAGAGTTAAGAACTTAAAAAATAATTCTTGTAGTATAAATATTACATTTTGAGTAGAAAAAAAACACAAGAAATGAACTTGGCTGTAACAATCACTTTTAGCAAACTTGTACTAAAGTTTTACCTAACGGAAACAAAGCAGCAATCAGGAAACTTTCTTGTAACCGTAACCCATTTAACCGTCTATTCTTCCGTTGAATGTATCAATAAGCGATTGAGTAGTTTGGTCAGGGTTTGGTCACACTTCAAAAATGCTGGAACAAAAGAACTTTTAAACTCTGCGGGTATGTTATTTATTTTTGGATGATCACCAACACAAAGGTTTTAAAAGAACCGCTATCTATTCCTAGTTCACTTTTCACAAAGAGTCCACCGAAACTGTTAGGTTTTTTCCGGTTGTTCTTTTAACTGGGAACTCAACTACGAAAAAGTAAAGAATCTTTGGAACAGCGGCATTCTTTTAGTTTGATCTTGTTGTCAGACCAAATACTCCAGTTTTTCCGACATTGAAGATAATTGATTCATTGTAGACAAGCTGTTTTGTGGCTGAACACGACTAAAATAGTATTTTATACGCTATGTTCTTTTTACTTATTAAAAATTGTATTAACTGAATCTTTTCTTTATGATTATTATATTTTTTAAAAAATATTTCGCAGGAAAAAATCATATGTAATTAATAAAAAATACATCGAAATTGCTAGAATAAAAATGCATAGAAATGATAGCTTAATATTTTTCAAAATATGGGGGAAAATCTGCATTTTTTTAACATATTATTCCAAATATAGGCAACAATTTTCTTTTTTTTTTTACATGCGTAAGAACAGTTCTATGTCAAGGATTTTTTTACACATTTTTTAAGGAGCACTGTTAATAAGACATGCACATTTTCCCCCAAGATTGTTTCAGAGTCATCATTTTTTATGTATTTCGCGCTTGTATATACTTTTTCAATAATTTGTTTTGTGTTGATCAAAATGACTGACAAATATTTTTGCTTGCTAATTTCAACAACGTCGCGTTCCATGTATGTACTTTTGGCGTAAATTTTATAAAATTATTTATTTGACATAAACGTTAATTTAACTTTTCTTGCATAGATTTGATTTAATTGTTTTTTGTAGCCAGGACAGTGCTAATTTTAAAAAATGTTTATAAATTCCTATTTTTTTTCAACTATGACTTAATATTTCGCAGTTCCCTGATATACACTCTTGGATTTTATCCGTACTGTGGGACATTTAAAATCAGCAGCATAATTTCTCCTTAATAAAATTATTATTATTTTAGAATTAGTGTGAAATGTTAGCAGTCTTTTGGAATTTTCTCTTTTATTTTTTTCACTGCAACTTCGTCTTTAATGTGTTTCGTTGGATAAATCTTACGTTAAATAAGTGTAGTAGTTGTTGCTTTAAATATAAGATGACTAATAATCGAGTGGATTGTAATAATGACGAAACCTTGCCGGACGCCTCATTGGTTCCTCTCTCCTCTCTCTCTCTCTCTCCTCTCCTTCCTGACTTTATAACCACGCCCTTGTACTTACTGCTTGGCGTTTTTTATTGCGTCATTAAAAGTGACTTTCACTCGGACGACCATGATTTGTTGATTGCGCTATTGATCACATACGACCGCGCTTTAGTTTTATAACCATAGCAAGTCTATTATGACAGAGGAAAAATATTTCTCTCACCTTTATATCTATTTTACAAAACACTGATCACTGTAACTGAAAAAAAGGAGAAAATGTGTAACTTTATTAACCAAAATGTTTTCATAAGAAACACATTTATTAACTTACGCGTCCAAAAGTAATCAATGGCAGTTTTCCTTTTCTATTCACAAAAATTCATTTCATTTCAATTGATTCTTATATTGCCTAAAAGAAGAACTTTTCCATAAAAACTTCTGTGTGTTATAAGAATTTTTCTCTTTTTTGTGAAAAAAAGATCTGCAAGCATTGCAAGGTAGTTTAATGTTGCCTTTGGCGTTCTGTTGCTTCGGAAAAATGAGCAGTTTTGTGTTCCTGTAGTATTATTACTGTGTGTTTTCTTTATTTGTCCAGCTAGAGAGCTGCCGTTTTCTTTATTTCTATTTATTTTATTTTTATGGTTTGCGGAACTCATGGCTGAATGTCAAAGAAAGAGTGAAAGAAAAAAAAACTTATGTGCCGCTTTTGTTCAGTTTTTGAATTGGAATGTTGGGTCAAAAGTTTCTAAGGTTCTATCACATTTCACGACTTACAATTGTGTGGCATTTTTCTGATGTTTCAATTGGTTTCTCGTAGTTATGTTTGTTCCGATATTTCTTGCCTTGAAATTGCATAACATACTTGTCTTAAGTTGTGGAAACTTCTAAAAATCAAATATTTCTTTTAAAAAACATGGATTTGTCAAACAACTGTGCAATTAATTGAACGAAAGGAGTCTAAAAAAATGTCAGAAGGGTTTTTCAGACGTTTGATATTTTTTTTTATCCAAAAATTTTATGTGTGAAAGGATTTTTTTCTATTGTATTCTTGTTATCGTCACTTAACAATTCAGAACTCGCGCCGTGAGTAAAATACTCACACCAAGAAAAAAAGTATATCTGGTATTCTACTTCATAGGTGAAGGTGCTGTTTTGTCTAGCTTCTCCTTGTAATCTTCTCTTTCTGTACCAATGTGTTCTGTACCAATCATCAAGTCTTTGTGTGACTGTCGCCAAGGGCATTTGCTAGTCGGATTAGTCAAATGTAAGTGTTTTTGTCATGAAGCGAGTGCTCGGGTGTTTTCCGAGAACTATTTTTTAAATTTCATTTTATTAAATATTAATGCAGGTATGTACCAAAATGGATTAGAATTAATGAATACATCAATGACATAGTATAGTTACTGAATTATTTAAATGCCTTTGTACTGAAAAATTGTTTTTATTTTCGAGGAGAGCTGTTGGTTCAAATGGTTGTGGCTAAGAATGCTTCTTATAAAACTTTTAAGTAGACAAACATAGTTCGCAAAAATAATAATAATAATAATAATAATAATAATTTTCATAAGGAACATTTTGTATCTCACAAATAAAAATACCTAAGTTGCGTACTTATTTCATGAAAACAGTACACGTGTACGATATGTTTTAAATAATATTATTATTTTGGTTAGCATTTGGTGTTTATTATAAATAAAAATTCTTTTTAATCGAAAATATTTCATTTACTACCATTTTTTGAGGGAAATAGGTGGTGTGAGAAAAATTCTCACGCACGAGTTCTTAGGCTACCCATTTTGACGTGAGTTCTGAATTGTTAATTTGCAAATATACGAGCCAAGTTTATGAAAGATCACCACTACATCCATTACCTAACTACATCCAATATGCAATATAAGCTTGAGGCACTAATGTACGACCGACATTTTCTTTAAAATCTGCAATGTTTAAAAACGCAGAAAAAATAAACTTATATTAAGGATTCAAATGTCTATTTAAATAGATATTATGATATTTCAATTGTTTCCAATCTTGTTACTACATGCACGGAACTACATAACAACATAGTTTTAAAAACTTTACTAAATTTTAAAAAAATTTATTTTAGTACAAAATAGACCGTACATAGTCAACATTTCAAGGTGTTCTTTCATTTTTTTAGAAATACTGCTCATCTAGTGACCGAATGTAATGTAATGTGGAACATAAAACAAATTCCTGAAGAAACATCTTCCAATGAAATGTCACCATATCCATCAACTTCAGAAAGTTGTCCGAATTTGTGCAACGACTTTTATTGATCTTACATTCTTGTTTACGGTCATCTTTTTTAATAATTCCCTTAAGAGACTTCGTGACATTTTGGTGGAACACATTTTCACTCTTTATTTTTCACTAAATTTTGTCTATTTGATATTGTCTGTAATACATTTGATCTATGGATTTTGTACTTCAAAAATTTTAAAAATTCAAACTTGAAATGATTTCCTTTTTGCAGCAATCTCACAGAACGCATTTATTCTTTATGTTTTCAAAATATATGGTAAAATACTACTTCTTTTTTACTCAATATAATTTCCAAGTAAATATTAAATTGTGTTACATGGCAACGGTTTTCTCACTGTCTCTTCCCTCTTATTGCTATTCTTACAAATAAGCCTCCTACCGAGCTGACAACAAGCATCCAGAAATAACCGGCTTTTACAAACATACGACCACTGTGAAGTTATTGCCCCACTTGGTTGGCATGTTATCAAAACGGTTATGTGTGTGGACGGAAGAGTTTTGAGAGATTTGTCTATGGGAAGCCCACGTTGCAGGAGGAGGCTTGGCAGGGGTTGCTCAAATCGGGAAAGCAGACGATTTGAGGCGTGGGAGGTTGCGTTGCCAGATGTCTCCCACATGACGAGGTGACTGCCCCCTAACTTTGAGGTAACCCCCTGCTTGCCTTGCACTTTGAGAAGGGCTGTCATAAACAAGACGTTTGTACTATGGTTCTAAGCAATTTAGGTTGATGAAAAAATTAGAAGCATTTTAGGTACTTGTTGGTGAATAATGATTGTAAAATGAAAAGTCATTTAAAGCTTCAAATTTGTCCTGATTACAGGTCTACGACATGTAATATGTCGTTTTTCTTTTCTGGTAAAACTTAAGAAACGGTTCGCAATTGCTTAATTATATAAAAGATAGGTTGCATTTTGTGGAAAAATATGAGCTAAGAAAGAAAATAAGCAAGCTTTTTATTGCAAATGTAAGATCATATGAATGAAGGGAATAGTCCGTGAAAGTACATAAGCAGCAGCGTATGTATTTCATAAAATAAATTGTTCTATTTTGTGGAGAGATGTTAGTGGCTTGTGCAGATTCCTCAAACAGGCGCAGTTAATGGACCACAACTGTAACCACAAATTAAAAGCTATGTGATTCAAACTTTGCAGCCTTTACTTAAAATGTTGCCTTTGTCACTTACGCTCTTTTACTTCTTTCGACATTTTGAAGTCATGAGAAAAAATGCACTTTTTTCTCATGCCTTCAAAATGTCGAAAGAAGTACATGCACGTGTTTTGGAGTAACGAAAGAATTTCTTTATCAGTGCATAACGATGCAAGATGCAAACTTTGTTATGTAAGTCATCGGGGACAAGTTGGACGATTGATGTAAATACAATTTTATTAAAATAGTCAACGAATTGAAAAAAAACATCTTCTGAAAAGGGAACGTTTGCTCAAGGTGGAAATTTACTTAAATATTTAACTACTATTTCAGTAGTTAACTATTTCAAGAAATGTCCACCTTGAGCAGGCGTTTCTTTATTCATGTCTTCAGAAGATTGTTTTTATTTTATTTTTTTTTAATTTTTTTTATTCCTTGACTGTGAGATAATAGATTCTCCATTAACATCGAAAACATCTTGTGGTTTTTATAGAAGTCTACGCACTTTCTCAAGACGAAAATTTACTGAGAAATAATTCCTGTTAATCCATAACAACGAAGTATTCTTGATAGATCTGTAATGCATATCATATGTAAAAGGGAGAACGTTTAGTTAGAGCTTGAAATTATCGATAAGTGTTAACCTGAGCTCATTCATTCTGCATAGATGTAACCAAAACCGAGTTTTCTCAAGATTAATTGCAAGTTAAAGCTGCGTGAATGCAACACAAAATATAGGTGCAAACATGACGTATTTGCATTTTTAGTATATATTTTTGCAAATATACATACTAAATACATACGAAAACATTTTAGTAGTAAAAATACTGACTGCAAAAGTATTTTAAATAATTGCGAGGGAAGCGTTTGAAGGGGCGGAACGGGGTGGGGTCATAAAAAAGCACGTTTGCAGTCATATATCGGGCAAGTATTTCATTACGTATTTCGTTTCAAAGACAGGTATGATTCAATGCATTATGCACAATAAAGTCATTCATTCTTCTTCATAGAAACTGAAAGGAAAAATACGATATATGCCCTGTGGATATTTTGTTAGGTCCGTTAAATTTACAATCGAATACTAAAGTAAAAAAAGAATAAATAAAACTAACTAAGCCCCAAGCTCATTTTGTTCGGATATGCCTATGGTTTTGTGTAAAAATGCATTTGAAGAGACTTTTTAATGTTTTATATTGGTGATCTTTGTTCAAACATAGCCCCTTCATAAAGCTTTTACTTTGTTGCAAAAAGAAAAGGAGTAGATTGGAAAACAACAGTGCACCTGTCAATACCAAGCATATGGTTACGTCGTATCAATTTATATCTGCTGTCTTTGTTCCCTGAGCTTTTGCTTACGTTACACAAACCCGTATATATTCTTTTATTTACCCCTCGCTGAGGATACTTCTTGTGGTCGCCTTAGGATAACCATCTTTGTATCAATACCAGATGTTGCATGTTATTGTTGGCGATCTTTACTGCCAAAGAACGCGATATCCCTCCGTCTGATAGGGTGTTTTATGTGCGAATTCGGTAGGGTGTGAGAACAGATTTCATGTAAACGTTCATGTGGGAGGCTGAAATGAGCTTAGAGGGTGGTCCAGAATGGAAATAGAATTCGATAACATCAGGTTCTTTCATCCCTGTGCTGTTTCTCGCTTTCTTCTCGTCGTTCTTAATGATGAATTATTTTAGTAGTAAATTTAGAACTGCGTGGTCTGGAATTCGTCTGCTGGAATCATCTATAGTAGTTTCTTAAGTTATGTATCCGGAAAAGTTTGGTTGACCTAAAGCCTGTTTGATATTTGGGTGGTCTTGTAGAAAATCCTGATCTTTGATCGTTTAATGAGAAATATTGTTTCTTGAAAGTTACTGTGAAAAAAAATATCCCTTCAAGATTAGCTTTGTTGATTAAATACAAATAAGACCATAATTTCAGCAGAGAATTAAATTAATTCTTATCAGCATTTGTTTCACAAGAAATGAAACTATATAACAGGCCGACAGATGCAGAACATGTGATATTCCTGCCCATTAATATAACAATTGAGCTTATTTCGGTCGTCAAAACAATTTTTACTTTAACAAACAAAGTAGTCTGTAGACTGCTCTTTTGGTTGCAAAGATTTTTTTTTTAGTGCTCTATCTTTTTATTCTCAAACGTTGTTTTTGTGTGCTGTAAGATTTTAGTCGCGAAAATAGCGCAAAAATAACCTTTTTACCACACTCTACCGGACATATATTTTTAAAAATATATGAAAAACTTGTGCAGTTAAAAAGAAAAATATTAATTTATTTCTATTCATAATGCAAACTGGTGTTTCATAAATGCCGAATTATTTCTTAAGCATCTCGAATGTCATTTTGGCGGAAACTCTTAGCTTAATATCATTCGGAATCTAATTCCGAAGAGAAATAGGGAAAAAATCAATTGTATCTGCATTCTTTCCCACGAATAAAATTTACAGTAACATTTCACTTCGATTCTAGTGCATGTCAGTAATATACGCGCGCGAAACATCGTCTGCATTTTAAGTCTTTTATTCCTGATTCGATTGGCATCGTAAAAGTGCTTTCGGTTGTTACATTTCCTCATTTTATGGTTATCGTAAACGCTTTTTGGCAGTGTTTTATTTATTCCGCAAAGCTTAAGATTGTCGGCGGATTCTATCTCATTGATTTTAGATGGGTTTTAAAGGGGTTTTTTTTTTTTTTTTTTTCCACCGCGAAATGAGATTTAATGGAAAATTAGCTTTTTGACGTAAATAAAGGAAGAAAAATCATTTTATACCAGTTAAGAAGACAACAATGATGTTTAATGATATCAGCTTAAATGTTAACTAACATAAAATTTTTTTAAAAAACATATTCTATTTTTGAGCATTTAATACTTAATCATATATTTTTGCATAATGAAAGACAGAACGGATATTATTGTTTAGGTTTGAAATTATGTTTTAAAATTATATTTATTTTTAATACATTGTATTTCAAAATATCACCTAGTATATTCAAATTATACTGTTTTCTTTTTTCGAAACACTGTAATTTATCTTTATTTAAAAAATAATTTTCAATTGCTCATTTTGTTCTGAAACTGCTGAATAATTTTTAACGATTAACTAAAAGCTGAATTTTAAAAGAATAAATAACTTCTTGTTTTATATTTTTAACGATTCTACGAGTTTCTATTTATATATTTTGAAATGTTCTTTTAAATGAAAGAAACTAAAAAATCGATTCAATACAATGACCAGAAAGTTATGGGTTTGCATAATACAAACTATATAAAAACCTCGATCTACACGAACACAAAAAATATGATAAAGACCAAATCACATATATAAATTTCTTTAATGACACAATTAAAGTACTCTAGTTAGTATTGCATATTTTTTTCTAGATATATGTACATTGTTTCAATTTTATTCTAATACTATGAATATCATTTTTTACAGGTAAGAAGTGAATGGATTTATTGATGAATTAACTACACTTTATGTAAGGTACAAATTTTAATGTCGAAATCAATATATTTTCTGTTTTTCCTTTTCTTTAAAAAATATTTTTAAAAAATGTACCACACATCGAAAATTGCGTATCATTTGTGAGACACTAATGTTGTATAGCCGAATAGGGGCGATATGATTTGTTTTTGAATTAATGAGAAATAAAATGTTCGAAGCAGAAAATAACACTAAAAAAAGTTGAAAAATATATTATAAAATTTTAAAAAATGTCTTCTCCGATATGCATTTTGATAGTTATTTATTATTTTTTTTTCGCAATCAATAAAAAGCTTTAAAATTATTAGTGCGGTAAAGAATAGTCAAAATGAATGAATTGCGATTCTAGCATTTATAAAAGGAAAAATTTAAATAAACTGTTCATAAGGTGTTAGCATTATGAAGCATAAAAAAAGCTTCATATGTAAATGAACAGAGCTATAAAACAATATTTTACAACATATTGGGCGATGGCCATACTGTGGACAAAATGAAAAGACTTGCACTTGTAAAATATAAATCAAAAAGAAAGAAAGAATCATAAATACTAGTAAAAAAGATGAATAGAATGCAGCCACTATTTGCTCTCTAACGCCGTAAAAATGAGCTTTTACAACGTATTAATGTGCTTAAGTTGAAAAAAAATCATTTTATAATTTGATAAGTGACACAAAAATTGTTATTAGGTTGGAAGCTGTTCATTCTCTAAATTATAACATTAATAACAGAGGTTACGCCAGAGGAAATTTGGGTCTGTTCTCTGATCCTTCACAAAATAGAAATCAATCGAAAGGGACCCTTCACAAAATTGAAATCAATCAAAACGGACCCATCCCAAAATTCCCAGCTTCCAAATCGTACTTTTTACACCATTATTTATTATAAAAAGCTTCAAATAATAAATTTTTTGATCATTAAATGTTTAAATTTTTAATTTTCACAAAATTATTTGATTTTTCACAAAAATCTTTTTAAAATTCCCAGAAAACGGACCCTGATAAAAACAAAATTCTAGAATAACCCCTGAATAAGTAGAGCATAGTAGTATAAAAGAAAAAAAAATAGTAATATGTATAGTATATACATCGTCCTCTCTTTGTGCGTGCCACGTTGAGCAATTTTGATTGCCAATTTTTGAAAACCTGTTATGTATTTTCAATTCATACGATGTGTTTTCTTTTTTTCGGTATCCACGTTTCCAATTTTAAGCTGAATATAGAGGATACGCGTAAACCTACTTCATCTCGCACGGAATTTAATTACATTCGCTCGTCTATATTATCTCTAGTATGTTCAATTTAGAGAGCTTTGTATTTCCAAAACCAATTCAAAGCCATAACTAAACAGGTGGTTTGTAATTCACTCTTTGGAGAAACTATGTGTAAAATTTAATATTATGCTGAACGGAGCAGAGTTGTTTTCGTGAGTTTATCACTGGTGTTTGCAAACAGGATTTAGAAACATTAAATGTGCATAGTTTTCATGCAAAATGCATTATTTAAGTTGCCCCTAATTTGAATTCTTGGATTTACTATTAATAGCAATGTTTGCAATTCATAGCGGTTTATGAACCTCACTAACTGCATTCGTTCCTGTAATATTTATTTGTTAAGTCTGATTTTTTTCCTGTTTAAATATGTAGTTATACTTTTACACGTTAATTAAATAATTCAAGAGGGTAATATTTGCGTGTTTCATATGAAGAAGAACATTTTTTGCTCTTGTTAAAACGACAAATACTTTTGTATATAAAATAGCATCGTTTTAATCTCTTCAGTATAATTATCCTTTACATAAACATTGTAAAAAAAGAACAACTAAATAATTCAGCAGCGCTAAGCACAAAAGTTGTATATACAGTTTTTTGTGAAATTGGGTTATTGTCAATAGGTGTTTTTTTTTTTTTTTTTGTCATTTATTTTATCTAATTAAAACTGTTTTGTTGCCGTATATGAATAGGAAATATTTTTAAAAGCCCTCAAGAACTGGTATTTGAATCAAGTACACATAAGCCTAAAGCTTTAAAGATTTCTCGCTTTGAGCTCAGCTGCTGATACCACATTTGTAAATAGCGCGGCAATAAAACTTACAAGCCACATGGTAGATAGGAAAAAAGTCGATTGCGCAAAATGTTGACCTGGCATTTTTCCTAGTTTGGTAAAGTTAATTTCATTAAAATTTTCAAAGTTGCTAGTTAAGAAGTACAGTGAAACCTGTAAAGTTGACCACCTTTGTAAGTTGACCACCTGTCTAAGTTGATCACTTTTGTCAGGAACGGAATTAGTCCTTCACCCTCTATAAGTTGACCACTAAAGTGCTGCATCGTGAATGGTCAACTTTTACAGGTTTTACTGTATATTAAAATTAATCATGAATTCCAATGGGAAAACGAATTTTCACTTCGTCAAAAGTGTTGAAAGTTCTTGCCTATTAAAACTTTTGTCATTAAAAAGTCCAGATAAGAGAACCTACAATCTCATAGATCCAAGAATCTATAAGAAGTTTGTCAAGAATCTATATGTTTTGTAATATGATAGAGGAAATTATATTGCCATTTTTATAATTTTTTTTCCACATAAAAATTCGCATGGATTTCGCACGTGCGAGACGAGTAAATACGGTGCATAAATGAAAGCTGGTAACTATTTCGCAATAATTTTCAAACTTTAGGCACATTAACTAATATTTCTACCTAAATGACTGAGTATGGTTTATTGAATATTTGCATTTATTTATATGTATGTGTTTTGAGGTTCAGAAACGTAGACATTAGAGAACAAGCCTTAAAATAAATATTCAAAAGCATGTGTGAAACACATTTTTACCTATTTCTCAAAATGGTGATATTAAACAATGAAGTCTTTATTATTCAAAAACTCGTTATGAAGATGTAGAACTTGATGTTCAGTGATCAATATCAACTTGTCAAAGTCCAAATACAACAGCTCATCAGAAACACATTACTACGTGAGATAATCTTCCCAAGCCGTTGTCAGGCTCCCCTTTCACCCCGAGTGTCCCACTCCCCATCCCCCATTATCTCTTCTTTCCCCAAGAATACCTCTCCTTGTTCTGATTTCCAGGAGCGAATTCCTTAAAATTCGGCAACATCGTTCTATGGGTTGTTGTTTATTTTCCGTTACAAGTGACAATTAAGGATTTCCGTTTTATTAGATATTCCTAAGGCCAATTGGCCATTAACCTTAATGGAAATGGGCGAGAAGGAACAATACCGTGGTTGGGTTGAAAGCTTTTAATATATTAGGCTAGCCATTGTACGCTCTGACTCGAATAGCGAAATTAGGATTGTTGCCATTTGCGAGAATCGTATTTAGTAGGATTGAATATTTTCTTGCTCTCTGGACTATTTTCCTTTATAGTGTGCTTAGGCCGTACGCTTTTTTTTTTGAACATTTTATGTATAAATATTAATTTATTCGAATTATTTACAATTTTATCAATTACATCAATTTTTACGACGGTGTGTCATATTTCCAGGAAAAGATTATTTTATTTACACTGCATCCATTTTCTTCTGTACGTTTGCCAAAAATGAGTATTTTTATCTTCTGATGTTTCCTCTCTAAATTTTCACTTTATTTTGAATTTAAATAAGATTTTTTTCTTTATTTTAAAATTATTTTTTCTTATTTTTTAGATTTCGATGTGGCTTTTACTTTTTTTATCTTGCGTTATATTTAGGTTTTTAGTTTAATAAATGAAGAAAATATTATTTTTTCATATTATACATTCGTTTACACCAGTAATAAAAGCATTATTTCCGTTCTCTGTTTTGTTTTTTCATTTTCGCATTTTGTAGTTAAAGATCGTCTCAATCATTTTTGTTTTTAGCTCTTAATAGTCTTATTATACTTGCAGAATCAGGAAATGAATTGAACTCCAAAAAAAAAAAAAAAAAATCTAAGCTGGATATTCCACTATCCGGGATCACAGAAACAATATACTATACTTTGCTGCATTAAAATATTATTCCATTAAGCGGATATTCTTTTAACCGATATTCCATTTAGCGGATTCGACTGTGTTCAGAAACTAAATACAAAAGATCTGAGGCTGATTTAAACACTTGATATTTGGCCATGTACAATTTCATTGCATTTTATTAATAAATATATACGAATCGTCAAAACCTTTGCCTTTTTATTAGTCGGTTTTAGTCATAATATTTACGTAGCAAAAATAATTATTTTTTTTAATCCAAAAGTTGTTTATCATCTTTCACATTTTAATTTAAAATTTTAACTAGAGCCTTTCCAAGCAGAAATGTAAGTTATATTCATATGATAAAAATAGAAATATTTGCTCATGTAAGTAGTATGTTGCTAATACATATGGCTTTATTTTGGAATTGTATCCATACTGCCTCATTGCGAATCGCCATAGCGAAAAACTATTACTCATATAGCACTACCCTAGAAGTACAGATGAATTGAGGATATCACGCACGCGAATTAAACTTGCCTTCAACAGAAAATTTTTGAAGTGATTTTGCAAGTTTTCCAAGATTTTGCTATATGAAGACGTTTAAAATAAAGTTTTTAAAAAAGGGTTTTAAATATATATTTTCGAATTTGCTTTTAATGCGTTAGTCACTTTCTGTGTCAAAAAAAAAAAAAAAAAAAAAAAAAACTAAATCAATAAATAAGCTAAATAAAAGAGTAAAACAAGTATAAGTAAATGAATATAATACTAACAGATGTTTTAAGTTTATTCATGGAAAAATTTTCTTTTCAATTATAATTTTATTTTATCATAAAGAAATAAAGTAAAAAAATTAGAAATGAAGTTCCAATTTAAGCTAAAACAACTTTTATTCTTCTACACAAAGAATCGATACTTTTTTACTGATGTATTAAACCAAAATTAAACATTTTTGATTGCAAAAAAATTATCCCCCCCCTTGCACCATAATTTATTGAAATAATATTATTACATTATCTTTAAAAAACACAATTAGCATTAATGTTATTATATCTCGGTGTTTGGTCAAACCCTCAGAAACGAATTCAAAAGAGGATGGATTATTTAAAATTTCATTCAGCGATAAATGAATTCATCAAATATTTGAGGAAGAAATGGCGGGTCTGAAATTTGCATTCTGGAATGAGTTGGAAAAAATGATTAATTTAATCTTTTTCCTTTAATTAGATATTTTAGAGGGAGGTTTTTTTTAACCTTTTAATAAAATTTATGAAAACTAAGTTTTCTAGAGGTGGGGAAGATTAGAAACAGTAATTACTTGATTCTCATTTTGCCTTTCCAGTCGTTATTTACTCATTTGCTGTTCGCTTCTTCCCCATGCAAAAATATGTTAATATGCTTGTTTTTTCTACAAATTAACGCCCTAGGGTTTTTTGCAACTTTTATGACTGCAGTTTTAGTCTCATCTTTACTTTGCTCCTTGTATTTTCAACAACGTTGACAGAAGTTTTGGTGGCTTGCTGTAAGGGGATAGGGCTTGAGTTGAAATTTTTATCCAAGAACAACTGTGATTGGTCAACTTAAGATAATTTTTAATTGCTGTAATTAGTAATTTAAATTATACATGCCATTTTATGAGCCTTTATGGCGTTATAGCACTTTCCTAAAATTCTACGTATTACTACAGTTTTGCACTTGCTTTAATTATTAACTGGAACATGCAATGATTTAATTTTTGATAAGCATTTAGTTTTTTTTACGATTGTAAGCTATAGCAGTAGGATTGGGTTTACTGGCACAAGAGACACAATGGGCTGTATTTTGCCGGGCATAAGTATAAAGATTATGTTTCAGGCACAATAACGCTAGATGTTATTTCTGGGAATATATGGCCATTTTTATCGCTGTCAGATTTTGCATTTCCAAAAATTTCAAAATAAGAAACAGGAAGTTGTTTAATTTTATTTTTTATTGTTTTACCTTATCTGACCCATCAATATATTCCTATTTTTGTACATGTGCACTAATAAATCTCATTATGCAAAAACAGCCAAACAAAGCTAAATTGACTCATGATTTTTTTCTTTATTTTGATACTTGTCTTCCATCCATTTCTGATAGTAAATAAATCACATACTAATTATTCATTCATTAACATTAGTTTAATTGTATTTTTTAAAAGTGTATATTATTGGTGTGGAAGTATATGGAGACCAAAATTGCCCACGTCAGCTGTTCAAGGCATTATTAGTTCTGCAGTCTTTTAGACGTTAAAATAAATTTAATTACTAAAGGTAATGCTAAATCTATTAGTTATGTGTTTTTCTTTAATGTAAACATTTATCATGTTATGGCATTTCGGCTCTGATGGCCGACACAATGATATTTGATCCCTTGCAATCAAAACGTATTCTTTACGCCAAAAATTAATCGCATTATCATTACTCGTTCAGTTTTATTATCAGGGTTTTAATCTTGTTTCAAAGTAAAAATTTAAAAGTAACTTTAAAAGCAAAAAAAAAAAACCGAGAACCTTCATATGCAATTTTTAATACAAATTTAATGTCCCTAACAGAAAGAGTGGATGAAATCCTCCAGAATTTTTCACTCATAAAAGCACACTATTAAGTTTTCCCTATTTTTTCCCCCTGCCAAATCCTTTTTAGTTCCAGAAGCATGTTTTAGAAAGTTTATTTGATTTGCATAACATTCTGAATTCCAGCTCCATATACTCGGTAAGTTTCAGTTTGTGTGCAAAGTTGTTTTCTTCAAAAGAAGGTGGAATTCTGTCATTTTTTTTTCTTGTTGCCAACTTCTATTTTGAAGAGTTTATTTTTCTCTTCCTAGTGTATGGAATTCGTTTTAGCTTTAGTTCTTTAATGCATTTCTGAATAGAATTTCTTCAACAGCTTTGTATTTTAAAACTTCTCTTTTCTCTGGTATTTTTATTTCCAGTTTTGGCATATATTTCTCGCACCCGAAGACAGTTGGTCAAGAGAAGTAAACTTAAAATTTCAGAAATGTTTGAATTCCCAAAATAATTCTCTTTCTATGTCACTCAACTTTTCTTTTTGCATTAGTAGCATTTTAAAACAAAGCTTCCAAAAGGGATGAAAAGAAATTTTTTGTATTAGTATATCGCATTTTAGATACTTCATATCTTATGAAACATTTCTTAAAGTATATTAAAAACGAGATTGCGACGAATGAGTTAACTTTCTTGCGGCACAACGTTGAGCTTGTTTATAAAATCTCGGTAACTCATCAATAAAATGTATTGCTTGACTAAAACTTATATAATTCTAGTCTTATTTTCATATATATCTGCTTTAAAACAAAATGCTTTTAAACAAAAGAATAGAGGCTAAGGTCTGGGAAATGAGTACTAAGTGGAGCTTATATTTTTATGAACTTTTCTTTTTTTCTTTTGAAGCATAATACAAAACAAAAGATTTTGAATAACCAAACATCCACCAGAGTACATAATTTGTATTTAGAACTTATAATAAATTATTTGAAACATGCTTCCAACCTGATACATAAGTTATTTGTTAAAATGTTTCTATATCTCCCAGATTTACAGCATGATAATGAAAAGAATATATCTTATCCAATTCCAAAATTGAACATATATTTTAAAACACAAAATCAATTTTAACATTTTAAATACAAAAAATTCCTTAAAAAACATTTTTTTCATATCATCTGCGCTATAACTAATAGAATTGAAATGCTATTTACAGTCGTGTTTAGAAGTAATTATTAATAACTGAGAAATTGAAAGGTTGAATTGCCTGCCAGGTTTTTGATCCATGGAAAAATTTAAAATTAAATTTAAAATGATTTTAAGGCATATGAGAAAAATTAAAACTAAATCGAAGTGAAAGTTTAAAAAATTCAGTAAATTACTCTAGAATATAAGATTTCAATGCCACAACAAATTTTGTGTTATTTTCAACCTAGAAAACATTAATAGTTTAGTCTTAACAAAGCAAACATCTTAGCTTAACATAAAGCAAAGCTAAATGTCGCCTATTGTCTCCTTTCAATAATTTTTGTATCTCTTCTTCCATTAAACGGCCATATTGCAGCGATATCGCTTATTTCATTAACCCCTGATGTAAACCGAGTTGACGAAGCACAACTCCAATGCTTTAGCTACATCAGTCGCAACAACATGACGGTATATCCAATAACAAGCTACCTTTAGAAGAGCGGTGGAGTGACCCGATATATCCCCAGGGCATTCGAAGCAGACAGGTTGTCTTCTTTTCTTGTAGTCGTTAATTAAAGAGCCGGTGAACTTCTTTCTTTGTAGCAACGGGCACTCTAATGACAAACCAATCGGTGACTCATAAAGCATTGTAGTTTATGTATTTTTTTTTCTCTGACACGTTTCCGTTAACACTGATCACGATTATCTTTTTTTTAACTGTTTTTTTTTTCTTTCTGTATTTGTGATCGTACTTTGTTTCTTAATTTATAAATCGACCGTGGGAACTAACCCTGATGGGGTATGAGTGATTATCTGATTGTTATATATATATATTAGTGTGTATATTGTGTTTTATTGATTTATTTACACCATGAACAACTGATGAATTAAGAAGGAATCCGTCATTCTTGAAAAGTAGAGTGGAATATCGTTTATACGATACCGAAGGGATATCAAAAAACGTCGCATAAACGATAACGCGTATAATCAATTTACCTTACTGGCTGAATTCAAAAATTGGGATGGACTGCATTAAAACGTCATGTAATGTTAGCGTCGTACAAATGCAAACATGGTATAAATGTAAACGTCGTACAAATGTAAACTTCGTACAAATGTAAACGTTGTACACATGTAAACGTCGTAGACATGTAAACGTCGTATAAATGATCGTCGCATAAACGATACTCTACTGTATTTAGTTCGGGGCTGTTTTGATCTCCATGTTTGTTGCGAAAGTGCATTATTTCAGTAATGATTTTTAAAATTAATTAATAATTTAGTTTAAATACTTCTCAAAAAAATAACTTTCTCTTGGTATGGAAAATTTTTAAAACGCTGTACAAAAATCAATGAATAAGGCGTACTGTAATACCAACTGCAAATCATGTGTTTTAAATGTATAACCTTCTGTACGCAGCTTACTTGTTATTTGTATTTTAATAAATGAGACCAACTGGGACTTAACGCAATACAAACTAAGCTAAAATAAATAAATAAATATGGCGCAACGAAACTCTAATAAAATAAAAATATAGTACCGCTGAATAGTGAGACGAATCGGTAATAAAATTAAAATGAATTATCACTGAGCAGTGATAGATAAATCAGTAAAAAAATAGCTTCAGTTAGGTGAAATAAACAAGGAAGTTGGAAATAATACAGTAATTAGTTTGAAAGAAAAAATAAATTAGTAGATCCAAACGGAATTTTTAAAATTTTGAGATAAAGAGAAAGGCATTTCGCAAATACAACGTTAGTGATCGCAAACTATGTAAATTAGACAGGACGCAGTAGATTCAATGCGTCACAAATTAGCAAATAGCTTTGGAAGGGTTACGAAGAGAAAGGAAATAAAAACTTATTATTATGAAATATTATTATTGCACGAAGAAATAAAAGCACGAAAAATAAATATTGAACCATAATAAAAATTTAAAAAAAAACGCAGAATAAACGTTCTATATCGTAACGCTGTAACGAAACAATAACACAATTTAACAAATATAAGCGACAAAATGGCATACAAAAAAACATAAATGGACAAAAGAGTATGAGTCGTAATAATAGTAATAATGTTAACAATAATAACAATGATAATAATAAATATAATAAAATGAAAAATCTCTCAAAAAGGCGAATTAATATAGCAGTAACTAAATTTGAATTAGGCATAGTACTAAAGTAGACAGTATTTATGATACTTGATTTTCAGTTGAGTTGCATCATTTTGCGATGCAATTACTTTTGCCTTTACTTTAGATAATCTTCGCAGGGGTTAATTGTTTCCTTCATTTCCTGAACGCTATTATCTACATGTCTTCACACTTTCTAAAAATTATTTGCAATACATAATTCTTCCTCAGTCATTATTTTAACTGTAAAAATTTCCAATCTTAAAAAATTCCGCAGAACCCCATCGTTTTAAAAAGAAAACCGCATCTCATATTTCAAATAAATGGACCCTAAAAAAAACCTTCCCAAACCTACAATCACTTTTCGCCATTGTGTTGTTTCCGAAAAAGAACCCAAAATAAGTAGTGGATAAATATTCAGAAGGGAAAAAAAGGAAAACATAGAGGTTAGAACAAAAGCTCCGAATTACCATTCTCACTCGGAATAAAGCACAAAAAAGAGACAACGCCGGGTCCAAATTATTTTAAAGGCCGCGTTTTGAAACAAAAGCCTCCTATCTTATCTATCTAACAGTCCGTTTCCAAACCATTATTCTTTTTGAAGACCTTTTGCCTTTTATCTGCTTTCTCCTATCTGCAATTGAACTCCAAAAAAAGAAACAAAAGCTATAAAAGATTCTAACTGGACAGTTTTTTCTCCCAACTCTAGATTTAAGAGATAATTTACATAGATAATAATCTACCTTTTTCTGCTTGAACAGTTCAATTAGACGATGCATAATTTTCAAAATCTAGTAATGGTTTGTTATTTTAGGCTAATATTTTTGATTTTTATGATCAAATATTTGGGTTTACGGATAATTATGTTTATTATATTGAATTACCAATTTGGAGCTCCCAATGCATCGCAAAACATTTTTATTTCGTGAGATATTTACTTAGTTGCATAAATGAAATTGGGGAGGAAAAATAATAATTTTTAAATCATTTGGGCAGGAACAGGAATTTAAGTTAATCATAAAAACGTGAAACGCTTCGCTATTTCAAATTAATTTTTATTTTTCATGTGTTTATTTTGGGACCTCTTATCTAGTTGAACGGTTGAATAGCTGATGGTCCTATTGTGAAATTTTAAAATGAACCCGTTTACAGAATAAGAAAAAAGATTTTCAGTTAAAATTTTAACTGCCATGTACTTAATAATTTAGGTTGAAATAGTTTATCTGAAATAGTTACATTGGAAGGTGTCTGTGTTTTTAAAACCGTATTCAATTAATGAAAGACGAACCGTTTTGGATAATTTGATTATAGACGAGTTATATCGCATTAAATAATATGAGTAAAATGTTTGGCCTGCGAAATATCTCGTCGAGTCACAGAGATGGAGGGGTGATCAGAGGTGATAAAATGATTCTACCATTTAAATTTTTTTATTTAAATTGCTTCATAAAAATGGAGGTACCATATCGGAAATTATGCGGCGGTTTATTTCACTTGGTTCATTAAAAAAAGTTTAAAAGGTATGTTAAATTTATTCAAGCATTTATATGTATTTATGATTCAAGCATTCCTTCTTTACCATTATGATGCGCTTGGTGCCATTTTAATAACGTTCTTAATGTAGTCTTGGCGCCTTTTACTTATTTTTCTTCCTCCGAATGTCGCCATTTCAGCCTTCCAACTACAATAACACCTTTTAAGGAAGACCAAATAATCGCTGTCTGAATCGATGAAAAATATTTGGAAAACGGCAAAGAGTGGTAATTTAATCTAGTAGTTCTTTTGCCGAAATGTTTGGCGCACGACGTTGTCATGGAAACACAAAGAGCAGTAAGATTAGCCTAGATATTCAGGGTGATATTTGCGTCGGTTTAGCAATATGTGATTTCTGTATGCTTAGAACCTTTTCTTTCGGAAATAAAATAAACATCATGTTAATGTAATAAATTAGATAAAAAATAATAATGCTTCCAATGTACATTGCCTTGCAATTATGTATTTATTCATTGCGTTCCGTATGTTTGTAAATAGGACTCCCAAATCTGATTTTTATAGATTTTTTCGAAACATATATATTTATCCTTCGCTTTCAATTTCTTTAAATGAAAGAATTTTGTAATTTTTGAAGAAAATTTTGAATAATGTAAGACAAAGAATTTCTTATTTTTTATGTTTTTAAATTTTAAGCAGTGTTTATTTTAAATCTGCTTTTCATGGATTCCTAAACATTTTTCAAAAAGCTTTTATGAGCTTATTAGTTTTTCATAGCAATTTAGGTTTTTGGTGGATATAAGAAAAGAAATATACGTATTACGTTATTTTGTACATGAACACAAATTATTAAATAAATGTAATCACATATCCAACTTGTACGTGATCTCGAAATTTCAAAAAAAAAAACCTGTAAATGGAAACTGAAGTTTTAAAGTTTTCGAAAATTCGTTAGAATGTTTTCTTTGTAATTACAGTTAGAAATTTTCAGACTGATTCAACCTGCATTCAAATTTAGAGCTAAACTTTATCCGTGTTCGGTTAATGAGTTAATAATTTTTCTGAAATAATTGAGCTCTACTCAAAAAATCATCAAAGAACGCAATTATAAAAACTTTTATTAAATACTTCTTTTTGAAAAATATTATTCTAAAAGTTTCCCATTTTTATTCAGGACAATTTTTCAGTCTTTTTACCTTTTTTTTTTTCTTTTTATTTCTCTTTTTACTTCAAATGTTTTATCTTTCTAGGCTTGTGCAATTTTCTCCTTTTTGTATCCTTTTACACTCTGATAAAAGAAATTACTTTCCGTGGAGCCATTAAATTCTACTCACGATCTTATACTTCCACATTTTGTATTTTGTTACTAGCTATTTTTTCAGCATTAAACAAAATACAGTTAATTAATAAAATATCAGTAAAACCCATCCGTATGCATTAAACATGCGAAGTCGGTATCGAACCATTAATCAATATGTAAAACACTCGACGTTGTAGTTGAAGTAAAGCAAAAAGGACACAGATTAATTTTACCCCTTTTTTTTCTGTCTCCCTCTTCATTTTTGTTTCCTTGAATAAAATTGAACCACTTTATGGCGCTAATTCATCAAATGACTAAGTTATAAAATAAACACTTCCGCGGTAATGGCTTCAAATCTTTAATTCTTGGAAATACAAACGGCGTCCCACCTGCTATGTTTCTATTTCTTCTCAGTCACACGCACACACACACACTACACATACACATATATATATATATATATTTATATATTTTTTATGTAACGCACGTATCGTAGGAACTCCATCATTGGCATAGAACGCAGTTGTTAAAATCAAAAAAAAAAAAAAAACTTTGCTCATAATATTTATTTTTTCTATTTTTTTAATTTAGTTATTTATTTTCATAACATTTATGGAATATAAATTTAAAATCGGGATTTTATTGGCTGCTATCAATAAAGTTCTTGTAAATAAGTATTTTTGGAATAATTTTAACCAATAACTTGGTATATTATGATATATTCAGCATTTTAATGCATTTAATGACTATGTTATTCGTTCTTTTCTTTTTGTGTAAATTCATCTTGCAGTTCAGCATTGTCAATATGAAATTTTATATTTGTTATTTTTCTTTTTAGTTTTAAATTTTGTGATTTTAATGTTGAAAATTTTGGTTATATCAATACAGATTATTCTCAAGGTCTAAGTCTTGATTTTTTTAAAACATCATCAAACATTATTGCGTTTTAATGTTTTTTTTTTTAATTGTATACAAAATGTATTCACTGATTACCTTAAACGTTATTTTACGTTCTCACGAAATTGGTGTGACTTTGCTGTGCATGTAATGAGGGCTTCTTTCTTTCTATTCTTTTAGTTTCATTTTTCTTCGTTTTTTGGTAATTTCTAAACGGGGCTTGAAATATGTCTTTATTATTTGTAACGCCTGTAAGTAATAGCTTATCGTTAATAATTTAACGATAGCGTAATTTTCATGAGAACGGCAACAAAAGTGCATGTTTTCTTTTTATATTATTATTACATTATTATTATTTTTATTAACGAAGATCGTAAAAATGTGTACTTTTAAGAAAACCGAAATATTTGCGATCTTGTTATAAATAGTCTGGAACTTTCATCGAATAGATAGATTCTTTTTTCTTTTGCCGCAATTGAAGAATGAACTCTTCCTAAAGTTCTGGTGTGTTACTTTTGAAATTTCCAGCCCGAAAATATCACGGGCACGAGAAATAGAAACATAATTTTATCCCGTGATTTTGACGGAATCAAGAGAGAAGCAAACTTTTTTTTTTTTCAAATACAATCTCCAAAGCAGTAATTTTAACAGTAAAATAACAAAATAACGTGCATTTATTCCTACGTAATTTAAGATTCAGTTATCAACTAAGTTCATCATTCTTTTTTTTCTTCTTTTTAAATCCACTTCAACAAGCTGCTAAAAAAATTTAATGAATATACTAGGCTTATTTTTGAAAACTACTATTTTGGACCACAGTGATTTTCGTTAAATGTGATGTTACGATCGATTTTGTGTTAACACTCATTTTTCCTAAATGCAAGATTTTGTCTTGGCCAACAAAATTTAAATACAACATAAGGAGTAAAAATTGAATTTAAATATTGATTTACTATCTCAAATGATAGTTTTCGAAATCAAATTCAAAGTGTAATGAATATAAATGAAATTTACAGGAAAACTAAATTGTTACTCGATTAAACGATTAACCAAGTAGATTTATTTCTTACTTTACTTAGTGATCTTAAACATTTAACATAACACTCGCATTATTAAATAACTGCTGCTTTAATATGCTTGTGATACAGTCTAAATTTACAAATATAATTATTAATAAGAGATGATTTTAGTATGGATTTAAGTCGTTGTTTGCTCAGCACGAATAATGTGTTCCATTATCGTTTGTTAATGGTTTGTTAATGTAAGTGGAGCGAATATTATAAATTAAAAGGAAGTGCGTCTTAAATTCGCTGCAGTAAATATTTGTAATGCAATCCAATGCTAATAAAATGTTACTCAGTTTATTTGCATGTCGGTCATCTTTAATATTAATATTTAACACTAAAAAAATAGCTTAAGTGCATTTGGAGCAGTAGTTACAAAACTTAAATGCATTAATGAAGACTCAAATTAATTCGTTAATTTTGAAAAATATAAACATGTATATTTACTGATAAGAAGTTTATATTTCCATATTGCTCACTCCCCCCCTTACCAAATAAGGGATTTTTAGGAACTTAGAGGGGATTTTTTACTTCGGTACTTAGAGGGGATTTTTAAATGGTTGTTAATTATAACGACGAAGCTTTTTGTAACATATTTTTGAAAGCTTCTGTGTTTTTTATTTTATTTTAAGAATTTAGTTAGAAGGGTGCATTGACACGAGAACGTTTTTTTATATTTTGAAAATTTGGTGGAGTCGTTCAAGTGATTGCAATGTCGATGACATTTTAATTGGTATTTCTCTGTTTCGGAGGGCCGTTGGCGATGGTTAGTTTTTTTTCCCTCCAAAACCAATACTTTTCCAGTTCGGTAACCCGTTGTCAATGGGTAACAAATCGAACTCCAAACATAAATCGAGGCACAATGATTAAGCATGAATGACGTCACTGTTAGGCGACTTTTTAAAGCTCTTCGAAACGGAAAAGTGCCTTTTCATTATCGCTTACCCGCACATAGTTACCTGCATGTTCTTATTATATACATAAAACACACAAGTGAAAAAATATAAAATAATTTTCTAGCCAAGAGCGTTTAAAACTAGTTTTAATTCAAATGCAAATTCTCAGTGCAAGTAAAATACTAACAAGCCACAAGTAGATTTTCCAAAATTTAAATGAATGCGCGGATTTTTAGTTGATGAAAACTTTCGTCGTTAACAGCAAAAGAATATGACAGTTCAAGCAAAGAAGATTGTAAAATAATGTTACCAACGTCTAAATAAAGCTTGCATCATATTAAAATGCAACTTAACCTAAATGTCAATCATTTTACACTTTGTGATCGTACTGATTCCATTGTCTAACAAAATTCTTCTATTGTTCTTCACAATGAATCACATAACCATTGTCATAGATCTCGTAATTTCACATCAAAGGAATAAAAGCTAGCGTTTAGCTGACGGATAATTTTGAGTGGCTTGTCGTAAGTTTGGGTAATGTCTTAATGACACTATAAGGCTTATTTTGAGTAAATTACTAAAGGTAGGGCATAAGATGAAAGTTCTTTCGCTTTATTGGAAAGAGCTTATGACTTTGAACATTTGCTGACAAGAAGTTCACTAAACGAACCTACTACTAAACGAGATAGAAAAAGAGAAAGAGAAAGCTAGATTTAGAAAATTTATATCTGCTCTTGTAGTTTTTTAATGTACATTTTGTACATTTAATGATTTAGGGATTTTAAACAAAAGTAAACAGCTTTAATAGTAATAACAATCATAAGAATTTTACGTTTCGATGTACGTAAATTAGCTATAATTTAATTAAATGCATTGGTACTGTTGTAATTAATTTTAAAAAACCTACATTTTAGAGATAAAGTTTTGTACGAAATATGAAAATATTACATTTAAGGAAGGAGGAGAAGAAACACATTCGATAAATGGAACAGTTAGACATTGTGCAAATTTTACTGTGAATTTGATACTGAGATGTAAGAAAATCCTTATTAAATTGCATTAGTTTGTTCCTCATAAAATTTTCGTACACTAAAAAAAGCAAACTTACTACTATATAAACTCTTAATGAACTGGAAAGTTGCATAAACAACAGTGTCTCCTCGTACAGTAAGAATTTCTAGACAAAAATTGAATTCGATTTCATTCAAAATTATTTGAACAAATCTATGTTCATTTGTTTCTGTTCAAAAAATACCATTAAAATAAATGTTTATTGAATGTTTAGATATCATCCGATAACGTTTTAAATAAAGTTATTTCAAGCAAATATAAATGATTTAGTTGCATCGAAAGAAATCTTTGTATAAAATGCAATGATCATTTGTGGAAATACAGAGGAAATATTTCTACATGATGTTTCGCTCCTGAGATTCCTTCGCTTAGGTTATAGCAATCATAATTCCTTAACACATGAAAAAATATTTCTTTGCTGTGCTGTATTAAACAAACGAATCCAAAAACGAAATAGTTTCATAAAATCTGACAGCTTTTTATTATTATTATTACAAAAGATAGCAACAGCCGGTCCGCTTAAGCTGCAATAAAAAGATTTTTCTTCACTTCTTTTTCAACCAGTTTTTTTTGTTCGGAGCATGAGGAAATTGAGCCATTTTATTTTAGTTTTCGAAAGTGAAGGGGGAGGAGGAGGGAAACATTGTTCTCTTGTAGTAAGAAGTAAAAACCGTCTGTTTAAAATCGGCTATTTGTTTTGAATCTACAAAGCATTTTTTTCTCTCCTTTTTTTTTATTTTCGCTTATCTCTCAGCGTTTTTCGAAGCCAGTTAAACGCCCAATTTTGCCGCTCTTTTGCAACCTAATTGCTTCGAAAATATTCTTTCGGAAAGAATCCCGTCCATTGAAATGCGAAAGAATTTAAATATGTACTATTCTTTTTGAAGGAATAAAATTAAGCATTATCAATAAATGACTTAAAAGAGCCTGTTTCGTAAGGAAAGAATTTCGTGTTCGTTGTTTCGCGTTCCGCTATTTGCTTAAGAAATTTTCTCATTTTTGTTTATTATATTTTTAGCAATTCAAATTTGCACTCCACTAAATCAAATAAATGGTGTTAAATTAACATCAGTGAGAACATAAAATTGGTTGTACTCACAGAAGACCTACTTTAGAAAATACTTAAAAATCCTTTGCATTACTTTAAAATTATGTTAGAATGAACATATGCAGGTACTGACATTTTAAAAGAATATTTCAGTAATAAAATTAATGCATAAATTATATGTTAGAATAATTTAGTATTTTTATACAGTTTAAAATGTCATGGAAAATTAACTAGGCATTATGAAATTGGTAATGACCTTTAAATTACTTTTTGCTTTCTAAGAGAGATTTTTACGCTACTCGAAAGATATTTTCTTGCATAACTTTTACACTGCAATACAAAAACACAAACAGTTAAAATAAGTTTTGAGTTTTTTACAACAAAAATTAAAAAGTTTATTTTTTTTATTCGTTAAAAATGATAGCCGAAACAAGTGTTTATATTATTGCTTATAATTCGTAGATATTTTCCCAAAGTTTTCATAATGTCTCCGATTTAATTACTCTTTACTGTTGCACAAATCCTGAATATTTTATTTGGACACTGATGCTGACATTTTATGCAAGTGGAAAATATTACGCATTCACAGTGAGTTCGATTGGTTGCAAAATTATTTGTTTAATCTGCCAAAATACAGTACAGAAATGAACACCGTTTTCAGAAAATGTATTTGTAGGGCTGGATTCTCGGTGATTTAAATATATACTATTATCTATCTTTAATAAATTTGGTTTCGTTTAGAATTTATTACTTTTGAATAAAATACTAAATCTATTTCATCTTTGTAACCCAATAAATTAAATATGAGTATGATCTATGTTTGTACAGAAAACACTGTTTCAGTTGTACTAGAACATGCGTTTTATATTTAGTTTGTTAGACAATGTTAAAACCCCTGATAACGTTTTATTTCCTAGCGTTATTGGCGGAACTGCATGAAAATCGTATCTCGGATTATTCAAAGTAATTTTATAAATACGTCGCTCAGTTTTTTAATAAACCATTTGTTGTTTCCATACAAGAAATTGAACTAAAAGATAAAGCACGATACTAAATAACGAATAGAATTAGCACTTTTTATTTGCTTATAGAGGAAAAATCAAGCTTCTCATTCACAATTTTTAAGAAAACAGTATTAAAATACTGTCTTGTATGCATAGCTGCTTACCAAGATTAGGTAGTTAAGCTCCAAAATAAGGGATAAATAGTACAATCAGTTTTTTGCATGGCTAACTCTTGATATCACTATCTCACACACATTCTTAATGAATGCGTCTGCACAAACATCGACAGAAAGTCCTGAAGGTTTTAAAATCTATGAACGTACAATAATCGTTATGGAGGAATTAATACGATAAATACGAACCTTTTAAGCTTAGTCTTTGTAAAGAAAAGATAGTGTTGTTTCAAAGTTGTTTTTGAAAAACAGGATATTCAAGGTTTAGATGCATCATAGATCATAAAAGTATTTTAAAAAGTAAAAGCAAGGAAAGGGAAAAAAAAAAACTTTTTACTTTATTTATTAACTTATTTCTTTAAAACAAATTACTACTTTGTTAGGAGTTGAACAATTTTTATTTCTACTCTTGTGATTATCCTCAAAGGTCATAAAACATTCGATGCTTTTCATTTGGAATTCAGCACAGCGCTAAACAGGTAATGTTTTTAATTTCCAAGGCATCGCATAAAAAAAAAAAAAAAATTCTTGTGAGCTTTATGATTATTTAAGACAATTTGCATTAATTCGCTTTTGTTGTTGCATTGCATTCGTTTAAAAGGAAACAGACATATTTAGCCAACCCAGAAACCCATACCCTTGTTAGAACTTGAACACAAAAGCAGGTGTAGCGAGCGGAGGAAAAACCCGCGCAAGGTGAATGACTGTCCAATAGGGGCTCAGCCGTAATAATTCGAATAAGTAAACAAATACCTGCGTAGCAAGTTTTTAAAAACCCGCGAATCCTTCGTTTTTATGAATGGAGAAACGCGTTGCTTACGCCCTCATTCATTTACATGTGAGGAAGAGGCGTCTTTGAGGAATATCGTCTGCTGGAGGGTGTAGTCGAACGTGCCGGGGCCCCGGGGCCATCCTCACGCCGCACGTGGCCCGTCGAAACGCCCCCGCGCCGTAAATGGAAATCCTCCTACGTACGATACGGCAAAGGGAAGTGAAGTGACGGGTGAAAAAATCGTCTGCGAAGAGTGATGTTTATGGAACGGTGTTATCATCGCGTTATTGGAGGGGTGTTTAATGCCGTCGGAGTAGAACGCGTGGTTGGATCTCATAGAGCTGTCAACACTTAATGAAACGCATTTTCCTGCTTAGATTTTTTAAGTGGTGATTTCTTGACAAGAAGTTATTGTTTTCTCTTAGATGTATCATTTATTTTGCGTTAGATTTAGGTGTACTTTGAGCACGATTTATGATTTAATGGTTTTCTGAAATATGGTCATTTGATTCGAAAAGACATTTGTGATATACTATACAATTTTTAAATTTCTAATAGGTTGCCTAGTATTGGCTCTTAACCATTGCAGACCAAGTGCGTTCCCATAGATTGGTACCAACTCTTTCAAAGGGATCACAATAAATGTGGTACCATTGCCGCAATTTTTGATGCTCAGTTTCCCCCTAGTTGGCGACACCTGAGCTCTAATTGATGCCAATTGCACAAGGAATTTAATTTAGCTGAGAGTAAACGGAAACTCAAGGGATCTTTAACATGTCGTATAACCATACGACATGGACGCTGTCGATTTTTTGCGTCTTGAAAATTCACCGACTTGAGCAAGGTTTGACCCTGAAAGTGGCGTACGAGGCCTGCGCCTTACCACTGCGCCGCCCTGCCGGTTACTATATTACTCAACAAAAATGGTTCCACGTTATGGAAAGCAACTATTTTAAATTGAATTCAAGCAGTAAAGATCAAGGCAGCACGCATCAATGTGTCCGTTTTGTCTTTTGTAAACCGGACATATCTATGAACCTGTCCTTTCATTCTTTCTTTATATCGAAATTTCAGTAACGTTTATGTTGTGTACACAAGAAGAAAAAAAATATCATTACTTACTTCATTCATAATCAGAGTTTAATTTGAATGGGGAGCTCGACTTCTGTAATTCTTTTCATCTTTTTTTGTGGAACTTTAGATGTTAGGTGGAATTCAGACTATTTATGCGTTAAAATAAGTTCTGAGGACAACAGGGCTCCTTTTGTTAAAAATTAAGCCCTGGTCTCAACTATTAGTGTATTACTGGTCATAACTATTAGTTTTTGACAGGTCATAACTATTATTTGATAACTGGTCATGAATATTGTTTGATTGATATTGGGTCTAAATTTTACTTTTAGTCTTTATTCATAATGTCAAATAGACGTATTTAGTCAGGGATTACAACATTTATGTATGTACATTTTAATGTCGTATTATCACTGTTTTACTTGTGTTATGTGTAGTAGTGGACTACCACATGTACAGCCTATGTCGTTATCCAAATGTTACCTGAGCAAAATTTCTTGTTATTCTCCTGACTAACTGTCCAAATAGTTGACAAAGCTAAATAGGTGACTTCGAGTTTCGGCAGAAAATTTTACATTTGTACATGCATAACAAAAATTAAAGACCAAACGAAATAAAATATTGAAATTCAATAACTTTGTGAATACGCTTCTTTGAACAAATCACACTTGCAAATCCCCGGAACACATTCACAATAAATAAAAAAAAGGAAAAAATAACTCATGGGTAAAGAATCAAAATGAAATAGAAAAAAAAAAGTGGAATAAAAAAATCTCAAGAAGAGACAAAACACATTGGATTCGGAAGTTGGAATTGGAAATGGAAATTCAATACCGCTAGGGTTTGAAATGCATGTATGTGTAGAGTAGCAAATACAATAAAATCCGGATCTTTACTTTTTTCCCGCATAAATTTCGTTAAATTAAGATTCGGTCGTTCTAAATAACTCCACGACGATACGTTCGTGAGATTGTTAAGTTTCAATGTTCGAATGCTAATTTGTGAGCTACTGAATACTGGCGGGACAGGGTGGGGCGAGGTATATGGTGTCACGTGACTTACTGACAGTGGCAGATAGCTAATGTATATGTATACACTTTCCACTCTTCTTCAGGCATTCTTCAGTTGAGCTGAATTTACATGGAGGAGGAAGCATATGAATATTTAATTGGTTTAGTGATTACATCATTTTCAAGCCATGTTTTCAGTCGAAGTATGTTTAAACTAATATTGACTTTTATAAAGAACTTGAATTTTTCTGCATTAATAAATTCCGCGCTGCGCTGAAAACGGAGAAGTTGTTTTAATTATGTTCGATGATGCCGTTCTGTTCATGTGAATGCGGAAATTCACTAGGAAATGTTTTTGCTTGTCGAAACGGGTGAGCAAGAACGCCCCTCCCCATTTACATTTTGACATTTTATTTTTTCTTCTGATTATTCTCAGTTTGATTTAGAAAATATATTTTTCCTTTTTTAATTCCTTTTAAAAATCGATTTTGTCCCTAATTATTTGCTTTTCAACTCCTTTCATGTCATGCAGTGGTAAAATAATTTTTTATTCACTGCGTGTAGCACAAAAAAAAAAAAAAAAAGTAATATTTTGACACAGTGAGACATAATACATAACTTTTTAATTTAGTGAAACATTCACTATTGGCGAACTATTCGAATTCACATTGCATTTAGGGATCATTCATAAATGATGTCACGCTTCGAGGGGGAGAGGGGGTTCGTGAAATTGTGACAAGGGGAGGGGGTCTGCTGAAGTGTGACATATTGTGTCAAAGGGGAGAGGGAGTCAAACATATAGGAAAAAAGTGTGACATCATTTATGAACGGTCCCTTATAGTGTGAATACTTTGAAAAAAATCACAATTAGAATTATCTAAATCATCCAATTTATTATTGTTATTATTGCGTATCATCATTTACGCAATTTTACTCAAAAGAGGTCCGCTTTAGGCAAGGGGTCCACTTTTGGCGTGTTTCTTTTATTATTATTATTATTATTATTTTCTTTGATAGATAAATATAATAAAACTTTAATAAAACTAAAAGTATCGAACCTCTACCTTCCTTATCTCAATATTAGTATAATATACACAGGGCCTGATTTCACACAGGGCACTCGGGGCACATGCCCAGGGCCCCCGATTTTTGGGGGCCCTCAAATAGTTTAAATTCAAAAAGATTTTTTTTTTAAATTCAATAAAACGTTTATTATTATGTTTTTTTTTTACCCACTGCATCGCAGCTACTGCACGACAAAACACAGCATTTTAGTGACAGTACTCTTTTAAGTGTTATTAGTGTGGCAAAAAAATTCAATTTTTTTTATTTCGAGCAACTTAGGGGGCCCCTTTTTTTCTGTGCCCTGAGCCCCCCAAATTTGTACATCGGGTCCTGAATATACACTTCGATTAAATTTGTAGTTTTATATGTCATGCATAACTTTTCATGTTACTTTCTGCATTTATCGCCCGTTTGCATTCAGCGCTGTAGTACATCATCTGTAGGGATTTTTTTTCTTTAGATAAAGGTGAGCTTTTTGATTTTTTCTTCAAATTCAAGCAATATTTCTTATAACATTACAAACATATCATAAAACTGTTAACGCCTTTTGGAAATTCGGCCTAGAATTTTCAACGAAGTGCCTCTGACACAAATACCGATAAAAAGCAGGCGCGGTATTCCTTTGGCCCCATTAAAAAACACAAAGCATGCATCCATCCACAAACTTCTACGTTAGAACGTATCTTTGTACGCTATCTGTGATTTTTCTTCTCTTTTTATCGCGAATTGTGCATTTGCATTATGCATGAGAAGATAGAACCACCCTTTAAGGATGTCGTTTAAAGCGTTTTCCGGGCCTTCCTTTCTGTAGCAGATGTTCCAATTGAATCGAATTCCGAGAGTCGTATACCACCTTTTCCTGGAGGAGGGATAGCGATTACAATTTAAGATTTCAAAGATTGTATCTGGAAAGGGTGGAGGTTGGAATTTAGTAGATATTTTTAGAGTTCTTCATATGCTTCTTCTTCTTCTCTTTCTTTTCTTTCCTTGTCTCTTCGTAGTATGACAAAAAAAAAAAAAAAAAAAAAAAACAATATAATAGAGTGCTTTGTAAAGAAGCTAAATCGATGCCTGTCGACATCTAGGGCTTTTAGTAAAAATTGGATTAATAATTGCTACTTCTAATGATTATCCAAACTCCAGTGTTTGGTCCTCCATGTGGATGTTGGCGTGCATTGTGGTACGCATTTTGGGACATGTGTGACGTATTACCACAGCATGCATGAAAAATGATTTGAGTAAATTGTAAACCAAAATATGGAGCAAACAGCAAAGTTTCTCGTTGAACCAAAATTTGGACATATGGAAGTTCATGCTATTTTTACCATAAACTGCTATACAAACTCGGAACAAATAACCACCTTGCAATCAGTTTCTCCGTCTAAGAATTGGAATGATTTTGTCATAATATTTAAGAATATTTAAAGTGTTTTAAATAAGTTCTTATCACACATTCAGTAGGGTTTTAGAAATAAGAGTTATTTTGTACTGCATGCATAAATGAGTTTTACTGTAATATACTCAACGAGAGATTAAACATACTAATGAAAGTCACATTATATATCCAAATATATATCGGAAATTAAAATTAATTTCCAAATTTCATAATAAGAATTTTTTCTCAATAGATTTGATAGATCTTCGAGAATAATACAAACTTCAAATCGCACGCTAAATGAGACTTCATACGCTTTACGACGAATCGAATAAGATTTCAGGAGGGGGGGATGATGGGTTTCACTTGCCATGTTGCACACACTTTCAGGATATAAAAAAGTACTTAACTTCAAATTGAATAACGTTTCAAGAACTTATCAATAAATGTCAAATTAAGGAGCGAAAATTATTTTTTAAAGGTTCTTCTTCAAACAGGTCATCCAGTTTTACGCCAGCGTCTGAGAGGAAGTGGGAAGAATCACCTGTCTTCCTCTTGTCTGAAAAATGACGTTCTCCTCGAAACACAACGATCCTCATTCTTTAATTCCACCCCCTTCTCAGCACTTTCTTCCTTTTCAGAGCCCCCGGCCTACTCTAAGCTGTGACCCAAAGACAGTGCCTCCCGTATCAAAATAAAAGCTTGGGAGGAAATAAACTCGAAATCTTTAAGGGTTTGTTTTTCCGGTGTGGAGTTTTTCTCTCTCGAGAGTAGAATGTGACAAATTTTTAATTGGGAATTACAATTTTCGGAATGGCATCAGTTGAAGTGAAAATTTTATCTGAACAAGTTGTTGGTACTAATTTAACTATTCGAATTAAATAAGACTTGGGATTAAATTATTTTTTAATGTCACACAGCCAATGTTTTTTCACTATCAATATGTTATATAATAATAAAAGGAATTTTAGACATTTATAATGTTTAAAAATGCCTGTTCTAGTTTTGTGAGATAATTTTATTACTAATACGTTTAGAAACAAGATCCTAATTCTTGCAAATGCTTTAACATGGGAGTTCTCCGGAAAAGTCGCCAAATATCGCATAAATCGCCAAACCAACACCGGATTTTAGGATTTGACTTTACTATTTTGGCGCCAAATTTGGCGGAACATTTTCCAGTTCTCGCCAATATACTAAACTATGGAGTAGAGTTATGCCTTTTCTTTGCATGGAAAACGACTAAAAATTTGCAAGCAGTTTACACAAAATCGCATGAAACACCCCTTTTCGAACATCCGACTGCTACCAAAAGGGGAGGTGCACAACTATACCAAGTACAGGTCCTCCATACGAAATTTCAACCATCTGTGAGTAACTGTTTTTGAGTTATGGGAAATACACACATACAAAGGGCATAACGAAACTCGCAAAGCGGCTTTGGGGATGGTCAAAATCGATATTTCAGTTGTCCATACGGATAATATGGAAAAAAAAACTGTCCAAGCGGATTAATTCGTGATTAAAATTAGGGATGTGCCGAATACTCGGTATATACTCGGTGTACCGAGTACTCGGCCATTACCGAGTAGTTGTAAAAATTTCGTCATTTTTTACAAGTTTACTAATAGTAGATAAATTTGTAACTGATTAGTACAATAATATGCAAATATATATAGGTAATATGAAATAATTAAAAAAAAATGTGAAGTATATAAAATATTTTTACACAGCTTATATATTGGTAAAGTTCATATGCTAATTCGACTATTTTTTCCACTTTCTATACATTGTTTGCCACTTTTTAAGCTGTACGAGTAGCGTCCAACATGTTTGATTTAACAAATCGGTGAAACATGTCAGAAACTCGTATGTTATGCCCTGGCAATCTTTTTGGGTGCCTAATGAAGAAAAGATTGTCTTTTCATCTAAACCTTTTAAATGGATTAATTTGTGGTAACTTATTTGCACTAAATATGATTTATCTTTGGGTAACTGAATTTATTACACACATATATATACATATATATATATACAATTCTAAATGAAAATCAAAATCTAGCTACATAAAAGTTCCAATTGTAAAAGTGGAAAAAAAAAAAACGAAAGAAGATTAATTAAAGAAATTATCAGCAAGAAAAAGGAAATACACAAAATTCTATCAAATACAAATATTTTAATAATTAATATCAAATTCAATATGTCGTAAATTATGGTGTAAAAATACACCATAATAATCTTGTATCTTAGGTTTTAAAAATATAATTGCATATAAAAAATATCACTTTATTATTAACTAGGAAAAATTAAAAAATGAAAAGAAAGTAAATAAAAATATACAGTGTCAATATAGACTTTTTTCCTTGGGTGCGGGGAGGGAGGGGGGAGGAGAAGATTATGAGGCATTTTGCATTATTGAATGAATTTTTACTGCAACCAATAATCATTTTTGATAAACTGATTTTTTATAAAGAGTTATAATGTTTTAAAGAATTCTATTTTGGAATTCTTACATTCAATTTCTTTCATTAGTTTATATATATTATGTAGTTAAAATTTATGTTTTCATTTCAATATATACAAAATTCTTCATGTGCACATCAATACTCTTTTTTTATTCACAACTACTCGGCCGAGTAGTAAATGGCCGAGTTCTCGGTACTCGGCTACTCGGCCAAAGTGCTACTCGGTACATCCCTAATTAAAATGCAAATTTAGGCTAAAATTTTTTGCTATTACAACAGTTCCTGTATTTCGTACAAGAAAGTAAAAAGGATTCAGAACATTTTCTGGTCATTTTATTCTGTTAATTTACACAATCAGTTAATAGCTTTTTGTTATTTGTTTCAATCATTGCATACTTTCTTCAACTACATTTAATTTGCAGCCATACGACTTCAGAAAATTTGCTTCATTTCGCAGTGTACTATTAATTTGAAGCAAGGAGAATGTTGTCAAAGTAAGCAACTCACAGTAATTACCAACTCACTGATTAGTCTTTAGATTAACTTAATTACCTGAATGCAAAGTATAAATCTTTGATTCCCGATAAATTACAAAAATGAAATAAATTGCAAACTTTGGTAGTATTTGGAAATTTGAGCCCCAAATTTGCGATGGCATCAGAAATTTTTGATTCCGCCTGCCGATATTGATGATTAAGTTAATTATGAAAAATGTCAAGGTTCCACGGATAATTCATTGTTGACCTCTTTCGTATCACGTGATTTACATTACGTCAGAAAAGAAATTTTCAAAATGCTTTTCAGGTGCGGGGTGACATCGGGTCATTAGAATAATCGATTATGACTTAAATTCATCAATCGATATTGCTAATGGCCAACAGCCTCTGCAGCCTATCAGATATCCAATAATTGATAGGAAATTTGGTTTTAAGAAATGTGCTTAATTACTGTTATTAATCAGGTTTAATCATCACTGAAATTATTGATTGGTCATTGGTTAGCAAGAAATAAAAACTCCCGTCGCTTTCCGTGCAAATATCTATCAGGTAAGGACGTTTCTGTGTTTCTGGGCAAACAGTTCCCATCGTAAATAACAAAAATTTTGAAAAATTAAAAAATTATATACATTTATATTTTATTTATAAGTGAAGCCTGGGAAAACGGACATAACAGAATAAACGTAAACCCAATTTTTTCTAAAATGTGTATGTGTAAATGCTGCTGTTGGAGAGATGTACTTTGTCAACGACGGTCAACACATCTATTGAGTAACTAGTTTAGTCAATTTATCGTTTATTCATATGTAAATTTCCATATTGCTGATGAAAAAATAAGCATTAGTGGATACATAAGTAACTATGTTAACATTCTAGTGAATACATAAAAATCAGTTCCTCAAATTCTCTTATTGATTTTACCACATATCGATGTTCGAAGATAGTGAATCTCAACTTAACTCTTAATACCTAGTGAACACGAATTTTATCAAAGGGTCCTTGGACAAAAGACCTGTCTTCCTCCTGACATGAAAATTCTCTTGAACAACAACAAAATCCGACGAGGTGTACAATTCCGATAGACTTAAAAGGGTTAAGCCCTCCTCTAGTTAGCTGCTAACTGAGGGTATCAGTAAACAACACTATCTCTCCGAAAGATATCCGTGGCCTTTAGCCCCATGTCTCACTAATTCCGCAATATTCCTGCATTTATCCGTTTTCTTGGGCAATTGATCCGATTCATCTAGATCTAATGGCTACGGTCCAAGGGGTTTTCTGTATACTTCTTCAGATCGATGAACCGGACGGAATTACCACTGATAGTTAGAAAGGGTTTAACCGGCCAGCGATGATATCTTTTGCCATTTAAGGCCTAATGCGGGCATTTAGACGCAGCGCACCGGGAATTGATAGGACTGTTCAGAAATCCCTGTTTATGAAAGAATTAAGATTTTCTTTTGTTTTGTTTGCTTCCTGTTGCTGGTAATGATGACTTCAATGGGGTAACTACGCGCAGCAATGTTGGGCATAGTGACCATGCTATATTTCGCAGATCTGAAGCAGCCACTTTTTTGAGTTGATCCACTACTGCTCCGCTCCGACGCTCAAATACTAGGAAAGGCTTCGCTCCAGCTCTGCTCCGTACTCCGAAAGTTGTCTGTCGAATAATTTGTCTTTTTTAGTTAATTATTTTTTTATGTAGCACAAATTTTAAAAAGTATTATGAAATATTGGAGTATTGTAGCACAACAAATTTCTTTCTTACTCAGCAAAATCTCGTTGCTCCACTGCTGAGTGCTCCTGCTCCAGATTTCTGTTTTATTTAAGTTTTTGGTATTGTGCTAATATACACTAATTCTATGCTAAAGCTTTCTCTCTCATAGCTGATGTACCCCTTCCTCAGAAATAGCCATTCTGTTAAAATGAATAATTCTAAACAGTTGCAATAATGAAATATATTGAGTCAAATACTTTATTTAGCTTTTAAGCATAATCAAATACATTTTCTTTTATTTTTATCCTAGTCGGTCAGGTAATTTCTCTATTTCTGTACAACAAATCGCGTCTAACGTTTTGACGCTGTTACCGAGACATAATTCCATGTCCCTACTATAAAAATAGTTATCCAAGAAAAAGAAGAAGAAGCTATTGTATTAAAATATTTTGATTGTAATCTCTTATATCTTAAAAAGACAATGAATCGTTGAAATTTAGTTGCTGTTGAACAGCTTGAAATTAATTTTCATCGTAATGTTTCAAACTGTGCTGCATGTCCTAATCGTTGTCACATTGAATTATAGCCAAATTTCAAATGGTCAAAAGTTAAAATTTCAATTGAAGTTTTCAAACAAGACTGTAAAGCAAATGTACTTTCGCAAGCAACTTTACCTTTCTGACGTGTTATAGAACATTAATTCACAACACGTGTATAAACACTGATTCAATCAACTGGCACATAATCATGCAGCAAATAAGTCGCCTGGAAGTGTTTCTGAGTGTTACTCGGAAGATACGATATTCATGTAAGGATTTATTCATTTTAAGTCTTTTTTTTCTTTTCTTTGTGTTTTTTCATTTATCTTTTCTTTCCGCTCTTTATTTAATATATTTTTCCCTTTTTTTTTTGTTTTACAAAATAATGGATTTTTTAAAACTTAATGTTTAAAATTAAATATTCTCAAGAATCACTACAAGTTTTGTGCCATTTGTTTTTTAGAAAATAGAAGGGAAATTCAAATATTCCAACTTTCGCCTGGTAATTTTAAAGTGTTTGAGTTTCAGTTTTGCATGAAAAGTCATTAAGAAATACAAGTATACGATTATGTTTTCATCTCACTAATAATAAAATTTAGTTCATGAAAAATGTTTCCCAACTCCGAATTAGTATGAATGGTAATTGATTATTATTTGGAGGATTACAATTAAAGAAATCCGTAGCTTCCTCGACAGTTTTTAATTTATTCATCTAATATTGAAAGTGTCTGATATACCACGCGTTATTCTTCTGATGCTCATCATAGTTGCATAATCAATAAATCTTTACAAAATCAACTCTTTGTTTCTTCGTGGGGACTCTACTTTATTCTTTCTATACGCATGTATAGTTTTGTCAAGTATTTTTTATTACGTTTGGTATTCAAATGTGTGTCATCACGTAAATACCCACTCCGTTCTTCACGAAAATTTCATAACATAAAGAACAACTTCAACCTTATGTCTTTTACTTATTGTTTAGACATGACAAAGAAAAAAATGGATTCAAAGATGTTGCGTTTAACAATTCAAACGTTCAAAAATGCGTAATAATGCTTAAATGCATTCATTTGCTGCCGGATGATTTCCAGAAACTGTAATACGAAATCAGATTTTTGTAATCGGCTTACGAAATCATGCCCGAATAGTTTTCTCAAATGCAAATTCTCGTTTGCTTCTATCACTAAATGTACAAAAAAAATTTCAAATGAATAAATTGGCGAAATTAAATTAGAGGATTTAGTCAGAGGGAAACAATTGAGCATTGCATTCTTTTGTTTTTATTGATTTAATTTTTTTTTGTTTAACATGGACAATATTTAATTGTATAAGTATGTGATTAGATTTTGAAAAAATATCGGTGAAATTATTTTTTTCTGACTTCATACGAATAGAGATGGGTATTTATTTCCGATATTGTTTTAAGAGGATTTTATTTCTTGTTAAGTATCTGAATTTGGAAGTGAGCCTGAAGCATTCATTCTTACAACTTAAGTAAGATAAAATTTTGAATCTTAAGAATTATTTTACTACACAATAGTTGAATTTTTCCCATTTATTTTACATTTAATATTAAAAATAAATTGTACAGTTGATATTGAAAAAAAAATCATTTTCACTAAAGAACAATGTCAGCATTCTTGCTATAAATATTAATTTGATTTTATTCGGGTATATACAATTATGTTTATCTGGAAGTTTGATTCCTCAATGAAACATTTTCCTTTTTCATTTATTTATTTTTTAAAGTGATAGATTCAAGATTATTTTTTCAAATGTCTCTTTACGCTTGGAAGAATTTGAGTCAAAACATTTGATAGAACCGAGAAATTCGTACAAAATTTTAGACGAAGAAGTTTAGTAAATATTCTTCAGTTGGTGGAAAAAAATTCTTCGAACAAAAATTCTTTGAACTTGATTCTAAATGAAAAGAAAAAAAAACGTGATTTATTCATTTCATTTTACAGCGTAATTTTTAAAATTGTACGCTATTGTATAAAAAGAGTCATACATAAAGATTTCTATCCTTCATTTCTAATGTAATGTTTTTTTTTACAAACAAAAATTGTTATTAAATGGATTTGTATTCCATGAAGTACTCTATTATTGTCTTAGAACTATTTCTTAGATACTTAATAAATTATTCCTATATTTCCGTTTTAACCGTTTATTTTTATTTTTAATTCTGGCTAAAATATTAAGTGTATCTACTCTCAAAATATGAGATTTGATTAAAAAAATAACTATTTCCTAGAATTTTCCGCTAAAGCAAAGTGACTTTCATTATCCTAGAATTATTTTTTGAATTTTATTTTCATGAATCCCCATTTCGTTTCAAAATTAAACAGAATTTTTTTTTTTTTTCAAAATGATCTTTTCACTTTACATCTTCATAAAGTAAAGTGAAAACATAAATGAAAAATAATTCTTTTTGCGTGATCCTATGCTAATCCTAGTAATCATTTTATTCGTGCCACTGATTTAGAATCAGTGTTGCATTTGATTTTTTTCTTTATTTCAAAAAGGAATAAGAATCATTTACGTATTATCCTTTAATTATAATCGTCTGCAACCCGCATCGTTGCCAACGCCTTTTTATTCTCAATCGCATTTACTGCGACATAAAACGCCGCCATTTGTACGATTGAACACTAACGAAACACTTTCCCTAACGAATGAACCTTCAATTCTGCAGCCGACTAGTAAATTAATTAATCAGATGCTTCTGATTGCATTTGTTGTGTGAAAGGTTATTGATAATTAGCTATGCACGATAGCGATTCCGATTTTTTCGCTCTTGCACAGAATGAAATTGTAAACTTGTTTTGACGTTTGTTTCGTTTTGTACAAAAGTAGTTGCGATCGGTTTTTTTCCCTCCAACTAACTTCCTACTACTTCGCTTCATTTATTTGATAAAGAGCTAGATATTAAGTGATTTGTTTTTGTTGAAAACTTGTACTTCGGCGTGTTTGATTTAAACTTGGTATTAAAGTTATGACCATTTTTTCCCAATTGTTTTATCATTTTTCTTGTGTAGGTAAACTATTATTGACTTTAAAGTAATCGTTAATTGCGTTTCGCATAAAAATTTGCGTAAAAACGCAATTACGTGGATATGCGTTTCAGTTTTTTAAAAAAAATTTCGCATAACTTCTTTTATTATTACGTTTCAAGATTTTTCCAAAAATGTTACGCACTTATTAATGAGTGCCATTTTCTAATATTTTCGTATTTTGAGTGAAAGAAATTTCGAATCAGCTTTATGATGAATAACATTTTTTATGAAACATAATTTCGATAGAAAATGTATCTGAAAATCAAAAATTGTATGTTTGGAAATTCAAAAAACAATAAACATCTAAGTTTTAAAGTTATTATCTGAAAGTCAAAAATGTTTTTCGGCTTCTGAAAATATCATATAAAAGCAAAGTTTTAAAGTGCTTGAAAATGTAACATAGAACATTTAAAGCATCTTATGACGTCTGAAAGTATAATCTGAAATTCAAAGCGACATTTGGACGCCTGCAAATAAAATCTGAAGTTCAAAACCATTTTACTGCATCGAAAAACATTACGCAATTAGGGGTATGTCAACCCCCATGATCATGAGCAATGGTTTTCTCAGGATATTCATAATGCGATGTTACCTGTCTTGAAACTATTCTTTACGTCTTTTATTCAGAGGCGATGTTCAGACAGACAGACAGGCATATCCTCTGGATAATTAGAGATTAGAGTGACAGAGGATTGACAGACAGACCCGCACACAATTTAATAATATTAATTCTTAAGTATTTTAAGTTTTGATGAAATTTTATGACAATGTAAAAATGTTTTCAATGCTCATAAGTATAATTTAAAATTAAAATAATTTTCTGATGTTCGTAAATAAAATGTGAAACACTAACATATCGTCCGACGTCTGAAAAGTACCGTTTGAACGATAAGAAGAAAATATCTTTACCTAATATCGAAATCATTAAGACATCCAAAGCTGTATATTCATTAATTTATATACATTTAAATCAATACGAAATATACGCGATCATTTAACTTCGTATGCGTAGCATCATCCCTAGAACAAACTATGTAACCACATAATCATTATATATCTTCCCCCTGCATGCTGTGAATCTTGTCGGAAATATGGAACTAGCAGAAAATCACAGTTCTATCCGCTACACATCCGTTTAGTAATAACAGCGTACATATCTATTCACGATGAATTTCGTGCAATTCTGCTCATTGACGACATGCAACCATTTCTAGGAAATGTTCTTTTTTTTTTCTATTACCCCATGTTTTGCCTAGTTCAGTGGTAAGATTTTTACTGCTTTTTTTTTTCTTTCCTCTACGTAATATTCCACAACTGAACTTTGCGTAGAATGTGTGCTTGATGTCATAAATGTGATTTAAAAAAGAAATAAAAAGAAAATGAAGGGTTTTCGCGGTTGTTCGTCTTTTTCTTGTGAGCGGCCGTACACGAAGCGCCATCTTTCGTTGAACGTTACAAACTAAAAATCAATTACGCATTGTGAAGGTTTTTGTTTTTATTTTCATATGAAATTATTGAAGTGAATAGTTCTCTTTCTCTCTGAGAAAGATTTGTATTCTTGATACTGGATGTTGCAGTTTTTCTAACATTACAAAACTTTTATTAGCGATAAGAATGCGATATGTTTTGCTTTATACAAAAACGGAACTTTAGCATATGAAATTTTTATACTATTAGAGCTCTAGCCGTAATATATTACAAAATTGATACATGATATCCGTCTTGAAAACATTTCAGGTTGAAGCTTGATTGTTTTTCATCAATTTTTAATGAAAAGTAATTTATTTTGCTTTCTACTCGTTATGTTTAGTATAAAATAAATATATTCAGGCTTTATAAAAGCCTTTTAATAGTCGTAGTTAAAGTAGTACAGGTGAAAACCTACGTATTTAGTACCAGTTCAATTTTTTCCACTCAGTAAATCATAGATTAAAGATTTTCTACTATGCAAATTATGTTAATTACTTGTACGTAAAGTGATTTTTATTGCAGTCGAAAGCCGAATATTTTAACTAATCTGATTTGTCCCGCCATTATTTTTTTAATAGCATGCACTTTTAAATTGCATAAAAGTCACATCTATGACTGTTTGATAAGAATTCCTATTTTTAGCTTTTTGTTGGCATTAATTTGTTCAAATTCCTAATTTTAGTCGTCTCCCGACACCGTGGTTTTGAATCGGAATGTTTGTTAAAGCAATGGCAACAGTATTCCACCGGGTAGTAATGACAAGAAAGATCTACATTTCAGATCTTTCTTTAAAATGTAGCTTTAAAATTTGTTATTTATCATTTATTTCAACACGTTAAAAAAAAAAAGATAGTTTGAGACAACGAAAGAACTATTGAGGAACTAGAGTTTAAAAAACACAATGTGGTCGTTAGGTCGTTAAACATACAAGGATTTTTTATTGATTTATTTTTTCGTGCTTAAAATTTTCTTACTAAATTTTATTGGAGAATCCCGATTGGCAAAGTTTCATCAATCGTAAGTAATAAATGTACTATGTTTCTGAAAGTCAGTGGGGAAATCTCCTAATCCTGTTCAAGGCCGACTATAGGACCGACCTTGAATAGGTCTTCGTCAATCCCCAGAGGAAAAATTGTCATAAGCGCCCCCATAATACTTTCAAAATTATCTTTGTCTGCCTTTTTCCTCTTCTTTTTCCACCATCAAACCAGAGAACCTACTATAATGTAGTCAAACTTTGATCAGACGGAAGGAATTAAGAAAACATTAAAACAAATTTTAAAACGTATCGAATTACAAGGACGTGAAAGCCTTTCGCAATAAGTGCACTTAACTACAACGATCTGTTTGATGAATTGCAGCTATTTTCAAGTACTTCATTAACTATATTCCGCAGAAGTACGCGTTGGACAGAAACAAGATATGTCAGAAAACACATAGTCAAACTGTAACCACCATTTTCTTGAAATAACCCGTGCGTCCAAAACTTATCTACAAATGTTTCTCTCGCTCCAGAGTGGATTCAAAGAGCTCTTGTGGACGGAGTCAGTTGGGCTTGTCTATAATTACTAAATCTTAGTCATGCTGATAGTCATCTACTACGCTTGACGAGCGACAAAGAATCCAACTCATTGTTCTGGCCTGTTGGGCAGCCGAAGACTACAAACCACATCATAACGGAGACTCCAGGGAGAAGGTCAGACAGAAAATTGCTTTTGAAAATTACAGTTGGTTTTGAGTGTTATTGACCATTCATACGCCAATAGGACTGAATTTACCACACATAAAGAGTTTTTCATCGTATCTTTAAGTGTCCTTTTGAACGTTCCTATTTAGTAAATTCGTTAATTATGGTAATGACTTGTGAAATTTATGATTTATTCACAATCTTTTCAAAAAAGTATCGATAGCTGTTTTCTTTGTTTTCAACGTAAAATTACTTAGAAGTACGACAAAAAACATAATGTCGAATTTTATTCAGTGATGACTTTTCCTCCGGTCAAATCTTGAAAAATAAATAAATAAATAATTAAAGCAAAGAAAATCTCTGTTTTAAGTTCGTTATTTATATAAAATCTTAACTGCAATCAGTTCTACTAAATTACACATACTGGTAAAGCCTTATTATTAACGATTGACATATTACCTCATCAGAAATATTAAAAAAATAATTATCTTGTGCCACAGATGTTTTGACTAGAATATCAAGTTCTGAGTAAAACATTGTACTGAAGCAGGGAGCATGCAACACCTTTGAAACCATGATTTTCAATCATATTACCGATCCTAGATTGCCAGAGCAAAGCAATCATCAAAATAAAGTACTATCTAGAATTCTATTCTCTTGCAAATGATGCGGGGAATATGGTTAAACCCATCGTCTACTGCGTAAATTACTGATTAGAAAGAGAGATTCAATGTAATGAATAAAATCTTGCTCTAATCTAATACGTTATGTAATCAGTTAAAGTTTTACTTAAATCCCATTCGCCTTCTCCTGCGTGAAATCTTAGCTCCTCTCAGATTACGTCATCCACAGAATAAATCTTTGTTCGAATTTTTCATTCCAGTCTGTGTTTTATTGAACACAATGTTGGTTAAAGCCAAATTCACTATTTTGTCATTAAAGTATTGACAAAATCTAACTTTTGGGTAAATATTTTTTTCTATCGAATCAAATGTATTGATTTATAAAAAATTATTTCACGGCTTGAAGTGTATCACTTTTAAAATAGTCTCTTGATAAGATCAAATGTGTGCTAATTTTAATAAAATTAAGATCGAATCAGGTACATACTCCTGGAAATACAGTCGAACCCATTTATCTCGAACCTGTCTTTCTCGAAAACCTCCCTATCTCGAAAATTTATATTTTTCCTGCATTTATACCCTAAATTCAATGTAATTTTTCATGTTTATCTCGAAATGTTTTCTCCCAAAACCTCCATATCTCGAATTCTGGTTTGGCGGCCCTTTTGGAATTCGAAGCCGAGTGACCTTTCGGCAGCTAACAAAATTGATGCGGAAATCGTAGAGAACGTAAAAGGTGCTTCGGAAGTAGAAGAGGAGGTTGAGAAAAACAAAGATGTCGCGAAAGTCGCTGTAAAAAGAAGCAGAGAAAGCTATTGAAACATTAACTTTCCTCGAATTTCAGGAAAATTTTGGTCAAGGTGGTTTTACAGTGATCGCTACCCTCAAAAGTATAATCTAGTCGAAAACAACCAGACAACAAAAAACACTAAAAGACTATTATTCTGGTACTTGCTAAAAAAAGTGTAGTACTTGTCTTGTTTTTGAGAGACTTGCAAAAGGGTATGCTGAATACTATTTCTTTATTGTCGATGCTATTTATACGAGTATAAAACTCGTTAAAAAAAGTTAGTATAATATTACAGTAAAATGCTTAATAATACTAAGGCAGAAGATTTTTAACCTACATTATATAGTCTTTGTTTCAACTGCAAATTTTAATAGTTTTATCAAAACCTCTGTATCTCAAAACCTCTTCATCTCGAATATTTTTTCCTTCCCTTGAAATTCGAGATAGACAGGTTCAACTGTAATATATTGAGTAAATTGATGACGCTATTTGATAAACAAACGTGCTTCTTAAGGGGATGGTGTGGAACAACTACTTAAATTGTATTAATGATTTAATATTCCCCTAGATGAAAAATGTCAAATGAATAATTTGTATGGAATAAGAAAAAAAATTCAAGCTCAAAGTGACGTTATTTAAATTTAAGAGATTGTTAAAATTCTGGGCCACTTAAAAAAATTATTTCTAGAGTATTGATAATTCAATATTCTTTGTTCCTTCATCTTCATATGTTTTGGAATCACCAAGTTAATGTCTCTAAAGGTGAAATCGAGCTGCTTAAAATACAGGGTGGTTGTATAATTAACGTTACGAACGGTCGATCCAGCATTTTAAACAGGGCCCTGGTTTTCAGAATTTTAAAAAGATGTTTGAAAAATCAAAAAATTTTGTGAAAATTCAAAATTTAAACATATAGTGGAAAAAATGAATTATTACCATATACCGCTTATTTAATAAATAATTTTGCAAAAAGTATTATTTGATGCTCAAATTTTATGAAGAGTCCGTCTTGTTTATTGGAATTTTCTGAAGGGTCCGTTTTGATTAATTAGAATTTTGAGAACTAACTTGTCTGAAAGCGGACCCGAATTTCCTCTGGCACGACCCCTGGTTACCAATTTTAAACCTAAATTTATGCGTTACTCGGAATATAGGGAAATAAATCTGCAATAGGGGAAAAACTAGTCCAAATTTTTACCACTAGGTGAAAAGGAGGCGCACGAAGCATAACATATACAAAGTACTTTCCTTAACTTGAATGACATACGTCTGTTGCTCTAAGTAGGACTAATCTAGAAACTGGATAACTCTATTCATAACCAACCTGCATGTCTCTTGTCAGCAAATTCTGTTTTGCATCAGATATCCTAATTGCTACAAAAGAAAAAACGATAACAAAGAAATTTTGCTGTTAGTCATTGTGTATTTATAAATATTTGGAGAGAAAAAGATCTATAAGTGATGGTGCATCAAAAAAGTTGTTTGTTTCTTAATTGATAAGACAACGTTTTGTGTAGTCAGCAGAATTTACCCACATTGCAATTCAATTGTCATAGCTGGTTACTGGGTTTTATTGTCAATGGTATCTAAAGTAGATTCGTAAAAATCAGATGACTTAAACAATCAATTTTACGTTATCTCTTACATGTGGAGTTTGGTTATGGCTATTTTTAACTTGTGGTTGAAAAAAAATCACCAACAGTTGTGCACGCTTAGTGCAATATTAACCCACACAAAGAAATCTTTGTTATTAGTATTGGGATTATAAATAATTATTTTATCTTTTACAAGCGATAAAAGTCCAGTCATTAGTTGGCGACAGCGATACTTTAGCACATTGAGAGTTATTTTTTGCTGCTGTTTTTAGAGCAGTTGAAATGAATGCCGGTATCCTGTCACCAGTTTGTTGTTGAGGAATAAATGGCAACTCATTTCAAGGCGTTGATTAAGTATTGGGGTCCTTGTAAATGACGGTGATTATGAGGAAAGGGTTGACTGGGTTCTTTCTTCTTTTCTTGGTATTTCTTTTGCTTTTCTTTCGCCTTATTAGGTATAAAGAACCGAAAGTTCCTGGCTCTTGAAAGGTCACTGAAGGAGCTATCGAAAACCCTTCTGCTTTAAGTGCCCTCTTTGGTTTGGCATTGTTAGCGATATCTCAATTTCAGCAATTCTGGTAACAATGGAACTGACTTACATTTAAAAAAATAAATAAATAAATAAACTGTGTTGGTTGACACAAACAACTTTTCATCTGATATTTACCATAGAGATTAAGATTCTGTTTTCAATTAAATGCTTTTCAATATATAATTAAAATATAGTTATATTGCATTTTTTATGATTTAGATTCGATGTTAAATATTTTTTATAGGAAAGAACTGAAAAAAGTTCTACATTTATAAGTGTATACTACTTTCTTACTTTACTTTTCGTAAGTTTAGTGAAAGCTTGTTAGCTTGTATATAATTATAGTTCAGTGCATTCATGCTGTAAATAATATTATTATTGAGTTAAATCATACAATTCTGATTTTAATTACTGAAAATATAGCTAGTTAGCCTAGGGAACATTTTTCATTATGTATGAAGAACGTTTCTTGGTTTTCCTATAAACTATTTAATTCAAAGCCTTGTGTACATAGTGTTGAGACTTCACGATTCTATCAATATTAGATTCATTTTCGTGTGCAAATTGTATGTACAAAATGATTACCTTACAAATAAACGTATTTGATTCATAATATTGCCCATCATAAATCATTGTTTTGTTTCTATTATTTTCTCAAACCCTCCAATATACAGCTATTAATTCTCAAATAACTTATGTACTATAACTTTATTGCAAGTTAAATTTGAATTCAATAAAAAAGTTATTGCATTTTTCTTCCTTTCCTTCTTTGAAGTCTAAAATCTAATTTTTTAGCATTAAATTAACAGTTGTTCCCTTAAAATTAACATTCTGAAACAGTGAATTAAATGTTTAAGAATCTGATATTGGGCATGCAAGGATTTTGTCAATTCAAACAATTCTATTGTTTTGTAATTATTTGTCTCTCAACACGGTTATGAACAAAAAAATTAGCAATTATACGGTGTGACTATTCTACAAGGATTTCGAATATGTATATATTTGTATGCATATGAAATTTCAATGAAAATACTGCAGAAAAGCTAAACAAATTTTATTTGTGATTATATTGATCTGAAAACGTTTGCTCTTTCTGAATGCAAAATGTTGAATGTTAGGCATTTCTTATAGTTTCATGAACTGTAGTTAGCACTTGTAATTTGTTTAGTGGAAAACTAGTATAAATATACGGTTCTTGAATAGTAAAACATAATTCTTTATAACTGCAAAGTATCTCTCTCTCGTTTATGTTCTAACTTATTTAAGAATCTTATTTTCTTAGTCTAATTTTCAATACTAAACGCAAGCGAAGTTATCTACTATCTTTTTGCTGTGTTTATTTTGTTTTATGCTTTCATCAAAATATAATTGACTCCTGTATTTTGAACACATAACATCTCCATTTTGAGAAAAGAGCAACTTCCACTTTTAAGTTATTAATGTGTGGCATAATTAATAAAAAAATCGTTTCAATTAAATACATTGAAAAATCAGACTCCAACGTTTCCGAAAGTTTAAAAGTCTGTTTTTACTTCGCCTGAAAAATTATTGTCTTCAAGAGTCATAACCTTTTCGAAATCAACCGTTCATTGTGCGTATGTTTTGGAATTAAAATAATAACATTTGGTTGCCAACATATCATATTATCTAACCGAGAAAGTACTTTCACTTTTTTTAAATTTGTGTATGAGTGAGGGAAAGGGGTTTGAAATGGGGTGCGAAAAAGAAATGGGTTAACAGTCTCGAAGACATCTAAACAGAATGGACCAAGTCCCCAGGATTTTCTCATTTCTACCACGTACATTCATTTTGGGCAGGCTCTCTTATCTCTCTTTACCACTCTCGTCTTACCTCTTCCAGCCACCCCAGACATGATTTGTATTCCGCACGTCTGCTCAGCGGCTATAAAACAGTATATTTCTACTCTAAAAAAGTATCATGCGTGTGGAAGAAGCGGCTCCTGCCTTGCGAAACCGAAAGGCTGTGCTGTTTGGATTCAACACCACGATATTGGGAAAAGAAATAATAAAAGACGGTTCAGGCGTTCTTAAGGGATCTGTAATGGCGGGCGAGTAATTACCTGTAGACAGAAGAAGAGACAAAAGCTAAGAAGCCAACAAAAGAATGGCGAATCTGCTGTTGGCCAGAGTGGAACGCTTAGCCTATTGTCTTCTGAGAAGGCCTTAATTTGTGAATGGTAAGATGGCGTGTAAAGACATTGAATGCCTTCGGGGATCAGGAATGATGGTCATTATTTAGCCATCGTAATAACACGAGGGATCACATTCAGCAACAAATCTGCAATCGGAAATACGACTTGTCTTCTTGTGAGCCCCTCTGACCTACCTCATGCCTTGTGGTTTCCAAACTGCATTCCTTTAATTGGTTGACTAAGCCAAGGATTACGGATAAGTCTGTGATTGTGTGATGAAGAATTTCAGTGTTTGGAGCAGATATCACCGCATCACGTTTTCGTGGGATGCGTTGGATCTAAGCTCAAATAGGCGCCAGATGAAAATCAAAATCGGTCATGATGAATGATAATCGGATGATTTATTTGATGGCAATATTCCATTCATCATTTAATGATGTTTAGTGAATAAATTGCATTCGTGTTTAACCTATATTTTCCTTTTAAATTTTAAATATTTGTCTTCTTCTTTTTTTTTTTTTTTGAAATAGTTTCTTTTTTTTTAGTAATGAAATGAAAAGAAAAATGGTTGCATAAAAAGATTTTATATTTATTAAATGTTTGAAACTTTTTTGAAATGCTTGTTTTAGGAACAAAATAGTGATCTTTACTATTTATTTATTTATTTTCAATGATAATTTTGTTTTTCATGAAAGTGAAAAGTGCATATGTTGACATAACGAGAAACTTTGCTACAAATTTTGAGTTCATATGCATTAATGCTCGTTTAATATGCATTATAAATGCAGCAACATTTTAGCCGTAAAATTTTACCTGATATGCACTTAAAATATATAACGAAAAAAGAGTAAAAATGTCTGTACAGAACGTAATATATATTGCGTTCAAGTTTACAGTCAAATAAAATATTAAAACTTTTAAGTCCTGATAAAACGTACGTCAGTGAAAATTTCCAATTTGTAGTACTTAAATGCGCATTTTTTCCCTTATGGCAGAATTTAATTGAATCTGCCGTTATTCAATAAATTAAGTAAGTATATGTATTTTTCATAACGCATTTAACTTCAAACATTTTAATGGTTTTTCATCCGAACTTTAGCAACATACTTATTTTACGAAATTTTTATTTACTTTCATAAAGAGCTCTAAAATGTGCCTCTCGATAAATTATAGATATTTCAATAACGTTACTAATTCTCCCCTCTGCCGGGAAAAACTTAATTTAAGCCCGGGAGAAATCCCCCAAAATCACCTTGCAACAACTTCCGCGGACTTGAATGGGAATAAAGTTTGTACCCCCCCTCCCCCCCGAAAGAAGTGTTTTAATATTCCATCTAAATTAATCTACATAAATGGTAAATTGAATGACTCCAAGCTGAACCCTTATTTAACATTTTCCTTCCCAGTTGTGGCAACACAAAAAATTAATTTAAAACCCAAGCAGCCCACTCATAAAAAAAAGGTCATGACCTTGTTCCAACTTCAGGCCGTTTTCAATCAAGTGAAATCCCAAGAACGGAAAATGAACCTACAAGCACTTATAGGGGCGTTATTTTTGGACGTTTCAAAAGGATTAGTCCGTCCGCAAAACCCGGGGATTTCGTGGTCTAGCTCCCCCCCTCCCCCTCTCGGTTGAAGCACCAAACGAGAGGTCGGAAAATCGATATTTAATTTAGCTTTAAAATGATGTCACTAACGTCCAATGGCCCTCTGGCTGTTGAGGAGGAAAAGGAACTATTTTGTTACGCGCTGCGCGTTCTCTTGGAATTGAATTAAGGCCGGATTGGAGTGCTATTGGGTTGGAAGGTTGTAAACCGTGTAATTCCACTTTGCTGAATTCTACGTATGTTTGAGATATTTTAATAAAGTTACCGCTATGTTTAAGCTTAATATTGGCGGAATTTTCAAATGATAATGAATTGAAAAGTTTCAGGGATTTTTATTAGGAAATTGTCATTTAGAAAAATTAAGGGTTTTGTGTCTTCACATCCGGCGATGTTTTCATTTCATCAAAATGCATTCCATTGATCAATTTTACAATGATTATAATTTAATTAAACAAAATCAATGTAAAAATAAATAAATCAAAATGTTTTAAATGGTTCATCTCCTATTGCGAATTCAATGCGAACAACTCAATTTGGATGAAAATCAGTAATATTCACAATAATTATTTTTGGTGGTATTTGCTGGACACAATACAATATTTCAGTACTGAACATTATTATAGTCTTAACAATAGAAATAATTGGCAATTAATGTAACATTGAGCTCAACATGAAGGAGTTGTTGTCGTAAAACAGTTTACAATTTCTTATTTGTTCAGTTGTTGGAAACTAACAATTCATTTCCTTTTTAAATGTATCTTGAAGATATAAATGAATGAAAATAAAAAAAGTTTCCTATTTTTAATCTTCTTACATTTATAAGCATATATTTACTCTTTTCTTCTTATTTTGAAATGCATTATTATATATTATTGTAATTTGCCTCTGATAAACTACATATGAACAAATTTATTAGCCATACAAGAAATTAGGAAAAATCAGAAATCTGGGGTGATAATTGGTTATTGGTTCTCTACTGCAGTAGGAACACAATGCATAGTATACGCAAGGTGTACAAAACTTAGTAAAACGTGTCACAATTATAATATGTAACATTAAGTAAAGTGTTAGAAATAATACAAGAAATTCGCGTAAAGTTTTCTTCATTTATTATTTATTTATGCACTTATTTTTCCTTTGCACATCATGATTTTTTTTTGCAATAAATCTTTTATTTACTTATTACTAACTGTTTTTTACGTCTACCAAATTAAAAAAAAAATAATTTCAGTGCTTGAAAGCTGGTCTTTAAAATATTTGCTCAAGTAGCAGTTTAGCTCAATTTCCTAGCAATTAATCATTTACAATAATGAATCATTTAGATGTCATTATGTTACAATTAATCAATGGCCTCTCATAATAAAACGAAGTACTAATGACTTCACAAATGTGCTAATGGGTAACGATTATTCATTATTTGTTTGAAACAAGGTATTGAAAGGAGCCCTTTAAAAGTCCTTCATAATTTAAAAATTTCTTTTTCTTTAAGAAGTAACCGATTTTCGAAATATTCATCCTTTAAAAGCCTGTGTTAAGCGCCAGATAATGCTTAATACAATAATGCCGAAAAATTTGATTTTGAACCGTTAAAAAGCTTCGAAGAAAATGAAAAAAAAATGGCGAGCCTTTCGTTAAGTGGTAAAATTCTTTCATGACTTTAATTTTGCTCCGCGGCCATATTTGATTTGGAGCTAATGAAAATGTTTCATTTTTGTGAAAGTAATATTAAATTTTGAAGTATTGCGAAGAAGTTTTTTCGTGTATACTTTTTTTCTTTTTCTGAAAATTGTGACTATTCATGGGATTGAAGCCCAAACAAATAATATAATAAAATATTCAGTCTTGAAAAAAGTTCTAAATTAACTAAAATTCTTCTGAATTTCGTGAATGCATTTGTTTCTTTATTTTCCTTTGTGGTTCGCGGTTAAGGAAATATATTTACACTTTTGAAATTGTTTCAGAAGGATAATGAAAACAAAGAAAATAACAATAATAAAAGACTTAAAATGCGTTTAATTTAGGGTATTTGCTTAAAGCGTTTGCGTAATCATTAAGCATTTCGTCCAATTTGTTACTTTTCCATATGAAAAAAAATTTACAAAAAAGAGGCGGGGAGAGAGAGAGAACATGTATTTTATGTTTTGTATTTATTTATTTATTGGGGGTAGGTGTAGAGAAACATTTCTAAAATCTTCACGGTAGATAATTTATCTTAGCAAATATTGTTACAAAGTTATAAGATATAATTAATTCCAAAATGCATGTTTTAGCTGGAATTTATTAAGCTGGAATTTATTAATTAAGATGCTGGGTTAGCTGGGAAAATGTATTGTTGAACACATGATGTAAGCTACAGGTATTAAAAATGTTTGAAATTTCATATCTTGCATCCATCTATACATTTGCGTACGAGAAAGGAAAATTACAAAAGGTATTCTTTGCAAAAGAAAAGCTGTAAAAAAACATTTTTAACTATAAAGTAAACTAGATGTAAAGTGTGGACTAGGCAATAAACTGTTTCAATAATTTTTACATAAACGGTCAATATTTCGTATAATTATTGACTGCATTGTTGCACAAATTTTTAAATAAACATACCTTAAAAAGTGGACAATATAAAAACAATATGCAGCTAAACTAGATAAATTTTACTTATTTATTTTCTGTTTACTTATTCATCATTAAATGTTAATTTCCTGTTAGCAATAAATTTGCATGCTACCAACTAAATATTTCTTGTATATTTTGAAGAAATAACGCGAATATTTTGAATTTTTTTCAATTAAACAGATGCATAAATTTCTGCTTTAAATAACTGTTAAATTCAGCTATAGACAACCATCAAACATTGACGAAATTAAGCAAACTAATAGGTTATAATTTTGTTTGAAAGCACCTTTATTATGAAGCAAAATGTAACTGCTTTTTGATTTATAATGAGCCGTTTTATTTTCAGACTTACAAATAGGATAGTTTACGCGAGAGTAGACATAAACTTGGCAACTTGATGAAATGATGTACATTTGCCATTAATTAGTAGTTTCACTTTTTCAGAAAAAAAAAATCTAAACACTACAAGTACATAATCACCTACATTATAAAACTCAACAACCAGGTTTTATTTCCAAAACTTCCTCAAATGAAAGTAAAATTGTTCCCCCCCCCCCAAAAAAAAAACAAAAAAAAACAGCAGCAATTATAAAATAAAAATAATAAATCTCTTAGGATAATACCCTGCTTTGTAAGTCACAAGTCGTTGAGAAGTTGCTTGCGAGTTAAAAAGAGCCAAAATGATGAAAAAGAATTCTTGGAGTCTGCACTTGGCGATCAAAAGAACTCGAATAGAGGGTATGGAATAAAGCCACATCAGTCTTAGTAATTAAGAATTGCGTTCCTTAGATCGAAAGAAAAAGACTATTTGTTTGCCTTTTTAACTTTAATTTTTGTTTATTGTCGGAGAACTTTGAAATGGCTCAAATTAAAGCTGCGTCATTTTTAATCATTTAGAGGGTTATTTTTTTTTCTTATCTTTCATTTCTAAAAACAACAAAAACTGGCGAGGACAACAGTTTTCACGCCAACTTCTAATTTCTTACTCTTTTTTTCTTTCTTTTCTTTTCCTCTTAATTTTTTCTTGTCAATTATTTTTACCGAATAAATTACGTGCATTGTTTCATGCACTTTTTTTTTTTTTTTCTGGAAAATTTTAATGCTGTAGTGTATTTATTTTTTTTCGGACTAGGGACCAATTTTCAAGTAAATTATATGGATAAAATAAACAAATTTATTTCATCGCTTTTGAAAATGTAAGCAATTGTTCCGTTAGCAAAAATAAAATCGACTGTTTTAGGTAATGATACTTTGCAAATACATTAATTTATAACCAATTAGGGGGTGTGGTTTACGTCACTAAAACTTTTTTTAATGGTTAGGAAAAATTTTAAATACTTTGAAATGCAAATATGGCGTATCATTCTTAACTTACGAACATTTACTCTAAGATCTCTGACTAGGGTTTTTTACATCCTGTATCCATAATAATATTGGCATCGTGAACATTTTCGAATTTTGACCGATATGCACGTTTTAAAAGATGTTGAATTTATCAAAATGGCGCTACGATCTGACACCTTCTCTTTTATGTTTATTTATAGTTCTACTTTGCATTATTTATTTTTTACTACCGGAAGTGTAGCTATTTATGAGCGCATTTTGCACAGCATTATGCTTCTAACACAAATACCGCACCTGCTATAACAACAAAAAAGTAAACTCCGTAATGAGCATAAAGTAAGGTGATGAACTTTTCTGCTCAGTAATTTAAAATTGCTGGCACTCGCTTGTTTTAACTGACTTTTATTTTTCATTAGAAAGCGGCATTTTCGTTTCTAAGAGAAGACATCATTAAGTTCTCTTTCTTTATATTTGTATAAATTTATCCATTACTGATCGCATTTAACAAGCAATGCTCTCTTAAATTATTTTTACAGAAACTGAAATGGCGTTCCTTTAATAATCCGATTAGCAGTAAACTTTAATTGAAAAAGTGTTTTCCTTTTAATGGATACATATTTAATGTCCTTCCCTAAGTACTGAATGTTTATTGCTTCTTTATAAATACTGGAAATGATGAAATATATATCAACTGAAGCACAACTGTTAAGAAATGTTCTCTCTTAATTGAGATGGTTTTGCATCTTCTACATCCGAACGAATGAAAACATTTGTGTTTCCTAATTTTAGGGGTTTAACTACTCATGGTTTAGCAGTAATGCTTTGGAAACGCGGAATTCAGATGTAATAACCGCATTTTACTAAATGGTAAGTGCTCTCCGGTTAGGTATTACTGAAGAAGTATTCGATAAAGGTCCTCGCAAAACCACGATTTGTAACTAAAGTCGTGATTCCTGATTAGGGATTATCTCAAATATATGATGCATAAATATATTAATTATATTTTTGATAATAACACATCTCATCACCTCCACCAAAATGGCTGCTGTTAATTGTTTAGTTTTACACGCTTCAAACAGGGGTTTATGTGGCTAAACATGTGTATTGTGTATAAATGATTCTACTAGCTATAATTTGTTTAAATGAAAATATAAACGTTTTCTGTTGTGATTGCGGCATTTCGCCAATGAATGGATAAATGGTTAAATGTTAAAAAAGTCCCATATGTTTATGTAAATGTTATTATTCGGTATGAGGGTACCAGTGATTGATTTAAAAAACATATTACTTTGGATACTATTGCTACTACTAACTAATGTTTCACTTTTTGGACTATTTAAAAAGTAAAAGTTGTTGCTTCAATAATATTAACATCACTCGCAAGATTAATAAAACATTTAACTAAAGTTTTTCCTTATCGTGCAGAAGAGCGATTGAAAAAAATAAGTCAAAAGACAATGCTACCTTTTTAAATTCATCTTCACCTGTAAATTCATTTAGTTGCAGCACGTATTTGTGCAGACATATAATTTAAAAATAAACTTAGGCAACAAAATCAATTAAATTCTTTCGATTCGAAGATTTTCAAAAGCTTAGAAGTAAAACCGAAGACAATTCAGATATATTTTTTTATAATTAAAAGGATTCCTCTAACATTAGGTAATGACGGAAAAATCGCATTTTTTTATTTAAAGTTTTTGTAAAATCCCGGTAGGTTTAATCTAAAGCTTCCAACCGTCCATCAATGTTTGAAACACACCCGATAATCGAGTCATTTGCATAATTAAAATGTAAGAGATTATCTGCGAACTTTTCCCGCGCTTCCGTGAAACAGGAGGGAGGTCGGTCTGCGGAAGTATCAGACGATGTAGAGGAAAAAAAAAAGAAATGAAGTTAAAAACGTGGATAATGAAAGGGGAAGAAAAAAAATTACCATTTTTCCACGTAAGAGCTCTATCTATCGTTTTAAAGAGATCATAGAATACGATAGAGTTTAATTTCCGTCAGGCTAACAATCGTGACTTTAGCTGAATTTTTCTTTTGTCACCGGTTGGTAAGAAAAATAGAGCACTTTATTTTACCGCGAAGAAGGAGAAAATATCCTACAAAAATATAGCTTGTAAGCACGCTGTTTTTATTCAACATATAAACAGTATAAATTTATTAATTATACTAATATTTTAGTTTCCAAAAGTTTAACGGAAAAAAATGCTCAAGCTTTTTCCAGTCATTTTCCTGAGCACTATTAGTTAGTAAAAGTTTAGCTCTCAGCGTCATTACTACAGCCTAAAATAGTGATCTAGGTCAATGTGGTTTATGTTTTTTTTTTTTTCACATTTAATAATAATGTTAAAAGAAAACACTGAAAAACAAATTTTGTCCAAAACTATACGAGCCTGGATTTGTGCCAAACTGCTTGTTGCCAGACTTGACAGCACGTACGATTTTCGGGAGTTTGAAGCAGATTTTAATGCGCACGCTTCCGTAGGGAACACATATTAAGAGGATAATAAAACCGACTCGTTTAATTACCAATGTAAGTGGTCTTTTATGAAAGAACTGCTTACATTTACACTAAAACCAACTCCGGCAAGTCCTAGATGATCATTACTCAATTTGATCAGAAAGGGTATTGTTGTGCACGTGTTTTAAATATCTGGTTTGGAACAACATTAAGAATCTTTAGGAATCTAAAGTGATTTGTTGAAATTAACCACATAGAAAAAACTTGTTTGATGCGGTTTATATAAATTGCTGTTTAAATATTAATATTTTATTTTCTATTCAGTTTCTAAACTTTGTAACTGCTATGAAGTAAGTTCTGTTATTTTCAAATTATGTAATATTTTCAATAAATTAACTAAATTTAAACTTTAACAAAACATATGTGTTTTTAACAAAACATATGTGTTTAGTCATGTATAAAGGATAATAGGAGTAATTTTACCTTTACCCCAGTCGCACAAATTGTTCCGTCACATAACAGATGGATCGTCAATTTTGCAAAAAAAAAAAAAAGAAAGAAAAAAAATAAAAGTTCGTTTTCAAATATTACTTTATTTGGTCCAAATATAAGGCAAAACTAAAGTCATTACGTTAAATAATTTTTAAGTAAACGTAAAACTTATTTAAACTAAATCAAGTATGAATGTTATTGATGATCACTTCTTTCTCCGAGTTTCAGACGACAATAGAAATAGTCAACTCTTACGTATCACTACAGTGCAGTTACATAAACGTTTCTTAGTGTTTTATGACAGATTTTTGTTTTTTGACACACGTTATTATCTACTTAAATGTACTCTAAGCATCATAACATTTTTACAATTCCATATCGTGAGCTACTGTCGTTAGTTCCAAACCAAACATTTTTCTTATAAGAAGTATTTTGACTTTTAAAATTTACTTCCGGACTATATAGTCTCGAACATTATCCTTCCTTTAAAAACATGATTTATGAGTATTTTAATTTACTTTACCATAGTAGCAATTTTCGTAAATTCGTTTTTTTTTTCATTAGTTTGTGTGTTTTTTTACTTTAAAATAATAATTAATTTTTGATTATCTTCTAAATATTTTGTCAACTTTTGTTAAAATTTGATTAATAAATTATTTTTAAACTAAAATAATATTTCAAAATGCAGTAAAACTCCGTTATAGTGGACACCAGCGGGAAAAAAGTACTTGTCCGTAATAGAGTGGTGAAGGAAAAAGTTTTTTTTTTTTGATTAATTACTTTACTCATGGAGAATTAAAAACGCTCCGCATGTGAGGGGTGTCTGTTCGGAGGAGTGTCACTGTAATTTATAATACTTAAAATATTTTAAACGTATTAACAAATAGAATATTTTATTTCAAAAAGGTTTTGTTAACAAAAAATTGGTAAAGAAAAAAATATTCCGATTTTAGAAGAAAGTTTGTTTATTGTAGAAATATTTGAAACGATGTTTCTTTTGAGCCAGTATCAGTTCATTAGATGTTAAAAGGATGATTTTCGAATCTAAAAACAGGAGCATCGCAAAAAAAAGGGGGGAAATTAACTCTCCTTCTCCCCTGAAAAAGAGGCTACCGAGAGTACCCCTTTTAGGTCACGTTTTCCTGACGTGATGGGATTATTTTAATTTAACGGTTCGAGTGATGGATTAGGTTTATGGCAGTGGTGATTGAAAAAAGTGACCCTTAAGGCATTTGACCCTCCAGCTGTGAAATTGAAAAAACATCGCGTTTTTTCTTTCTCTCTTGATTGATTGATTGCTATATGCCTCTATAAGCCTTTCACAGCGCAATTGCGCTTGAATTATAGGTTCTAATAGCGTTTACTCCCGAAGCTTTTAATTTTTGTTAATGGGTAACTTTTTTTAAAAACTTTCTGTCTTAATAAAAACTTTGAAACTCAGATTTTGTTTTTTAGACATTAATTGGAATAGCTTAACCCTCTGTCACTCAGAAACTCGGATTTAATTTTTATTTAGAATTCGAGATAATAACAAAAATAAATAAATATATGAAACACACGTAAATAAATAAATAAAACCCCGAAAAAGAAATGTTTCAGGATTGTATTTACTTATTTATTTATTTATTTATTTTCTACCACTCATAAACTCTGAGTTATTTATTTATTTACTTTGGATTCGAGATAATAACAAAATAAATAAGTATATAAATAAATAAATAAAGTAAAATGGAATAATAAAGAAATAAAATAAAATACACGTATTTCAGGATTTTAAAATTTGACTTATGTATTAATGTGAATTTTAAAATACAGGTAAAAGTTTAAAATATATTTTATGCTTGAAAACATATATTTTTTTCAAAAAGGACCATGACTTTTCATCAAAAAGTTAGTTTTATTTTGAAGTGATTAATTTTTATAGTTTTGTTTAAGTTATAGTTTCATTTTTCTATCCAGTCCTTACACTTTTTATAATGTGTAAAACCTTTTTACGACGCCAACTGTTTTTTCCTAATAAATTCTTTAAATATTAAACTTCTTTACACCATTTCAACATCTTGAATTTTATGAATTTCCCTTAAATGGACTATCAAACATGCATATTTCATTCACCAATATTTAATTATTTACGAAATGCATAACTTAAATTTCGAAGCACAAATTATATTGAAAATAAGAAGAAAAATACAAAGTCTTGGATGACAAGGTAATTTAACGAAATATGTTGGCGTGAAAATAAATGTTAAATTTCAAATCTGGTTATGACACAATTATTCATTTTAGCTTTAAAAATGTAAATAATTAATTGAAATATTATGTAAAATAAGTTCATTTTAAAATATTTAACGAACATGAAACAGTAATTTGTAAGATCTTATATATGAAATAAAATTTACACTCGTAAGTTCATGATATATAATGTGTAGACATGCTACATAATTAAAATAGTAAATTTTGAAATATTGAGTTATTGATCGAAATACTAAATATTAAAAGGCACAATAATTTTTATTTCATAGAAATGAATAATTAAATACTTCTAAAAAATGGTAAAAATTAGCGATGTAGATGATTTATATTAATCAGAAAAGGTATACGTCTTCAACATAAATTGATAGAAAAAAACATTTATACATTAACTAAATATTAAAAGTAGTAAATATTGTACTATAAAAGTAAAATTAAATATGGTACATGTGGAAATATTGAGGAAGAAAATGTACAATGTTTTACTTTGAGACTGCTTTTATCTCGTGAAAATCTTGTAGACGAACAGAAATGTGTAAATTTTGACTGTGTGTGAAATGATGTGATGTTTAACCTACCCGGGTATAAAGTAACTGTTTAACTTTATTAAGTGCTCATGAGAGACATTTTATCGGCAAAAGCTTATTAACTACAATAAAAATAAGAGAAATAAATTAAATTAGGAACACAAAAAAGATGTGATCAAAATAAATAAATAATTTCACGTAGTGTAAAAAGTTCCTTAGAATTGCATTAAATGGAAATAATCAGTAAATGTTGGAGGAAAAGTTGGAAAAAGTTATAAAAAAAGCTCCCGAGAAGTTTACAGAACAGGCTCAATATAAATTCAGGAGAAGCAAATAGTGTTATAAAAATGTTTCATTTTAGCTTGTGTGCTCTTCTTTTTTTCCACTGAATAAATATAATTACTCTTCTTTCCTTAAAATAGGTTATTATTTTTTTTTAGTAGAAGAAAGCAAATAAATAAAAACTGGAATGAAACAGGGTTCGCGTTATTATCTTATGTACAGGTTTCTTTCATTAAATTCAGCATTTATTACCTGTAGAAAATAACATAATGGTAAATTTAATATTGAAAAACGTGTTTTCTTCGGAGCTAGTTAACTGAGATAAGTAGAGCGTCTTATCTTTTTATTTTTTAAGTAAGTCCGAAATTTGGAGCTGATACGAGGTAACTAATGAATGTAGCATAGAAAATAACTTTCTAAAACATAATTTATTAAGCGCAGCACTTGTTTTGGAGTTTTGAATTTTTTTTAAACTCTTAAATTCTTCAAGCAAATATCTGAGAAAGAAAAGTGTTATTTTTGGAACTATTTTCTAGGCAGAGGATAGAGTTGGTGTAGGTTAAGTTTTTAGACGTTAAGAATATTTCTGAGCTAAAAGCTATGAATTAAGACAATATTAGTTCATTTAACTTGTATTATATTATTTTTTTTTACGTAGCTTTATATTTTTGCCTATTACGTATAAAATAAATGACGATTCTTTATGTGAGCAATATATTTGTTGCAAAGGACCTTTAGATGTAATGTTCGCACAACATTTGATTAGCATCATATAGTAGATAAATATATTCTTGCTATCTAGCAATAATCATTCGAGTGATCTATTAAGGTTTGAACTGAAAATTTATTTAGAAAATTAACATGTGCAGATTACTCATGCTGCTCTGACGGCGAGATCACGTTGGGAAGATACACATCGAGCAGTGTTGCCAATTACAGAAAAATAAAAAGGCTACACAACAACAAGGAGTACAGACACACATGGAGTAGTATGAATTGGAACTTCAAAATAGTAACATATATGAAAAGAAAGAATTCTGCGTCACAACAGGTGTGATTGAATCCGTAACAGACTAACAAGGAAGGAACTGTGCCAATTGCTGTGTTAGTGAAACCTGTGTAAGTTGACCACTTGCGGTGCAGCACTTTAGTGGTCAACTTAGACAGGTGGTCAACTTATAGAGGGTGAGGTAGAAGGTGAAGGGCTAATTCCGTTCCTGACAAAAGTGGTCAACTTAGACAGGTGGTCAACTTACAAAGGTCGTCAACTTTACAGGTTTTACTGTATATACAGTTGAATTTCAAGACCCCATAGTGAAGTAAAACATAGCTTATAAAGCAGCAACACTAGTGCTGTGACCCGCAGGGTGGATGGGGGCCCAAACAAAATTCTTTTTAGTGAGTAAAAAATATAGAAAAGCGACAACAGTTTGGAATTTCTCATGTGTGGTAATGAATTTCTCCACAAAATGAAACGTTTTGTTTCGGAAACAACCAAACGCACCACACTAGTGTCGCGTTCCAAATACAACCATTCAAGTTTGTAAGAAGTAGCTACTTTATTCCGCACCACAGCACAAAGGTCAATGGATACTTGAGCTTCGTCACCCTGAGGGGTGTGTGTACTGGTCACATGGCTGGGAAACAGGTTCCGGGCTTCACCCCTGAAGCGCTTATGAGCAAAATGAAAGATCATCAAGGGAGATTTGTCTGTCACTTTCTTCCCTTTGGCTTTCATTTAGATAAGTTCATTTACCTTCAGATGTCCCATCGTCTTATTTGGGTATATCAGTCTTTAACAAGCCATCGTAAGAATAATAAAATATGATGCTGATGCTGCTTATTAATTAATTCCTTAATGCATACTGAAAGAAAATGTGTTTTTGCTACGAGTTTCATGTCAATAGCTGTTGACGGTGGATACGTACCACTTTTGCTTGTTCATCATTAGAGCTCAGAGGTGAAAATCAAATTTTTATTTTAAAAGATAATGACAGATAGTTTCAACATACAATGTGAAATCGTCAGGTCATAATTTTTTCCTAATGAAAAATTTACGCAAAGTGTTTTTTTTTTTTTTTAAAAGATTAGATTCTAGGATTTGAATTTTTTTTTTACTTAAGTACAATTTATATTTTAAATGTGGACAGTTACTTACAAAAATGCAGTTATTATCACACAAATCTATGAAACAAAGTGCTGCTTGTGTTAAGTGAAATTGCTATAAAAAGAAGATTTTAAAAAATGCAGTTATGCACATACATTTTTATTCTGTGAATTTCTTCTTCTTCTTTTTTTTTCTCTTGCTACTTTTATCTCTGTATCTTTAACTCCTGGTTTCACAGTACATGACTGGAGAGTTTTTCTAAAGAACCTCTACCGTGAACTTTAATCACTTTTTTTTCTTTTTCTTCCTTTTTTTTAACAAGCTCTTCTTAATTGAAATAATTGTTCTTTAATTCACAAAATATTGTTCTGTATTAAAAAAAAGAAAAAAAGTCAAACGCATCTATGAATAAACAAAATTCTCCTAAAAAACTTTTACTGTAGAACATTACTACAACAAATAAATAATTCTAAAAAAAGTACGGACTTCAGTTGTGAGTAAAGACTTCGTCACAATAATTAATACACACTCTTAAAACACAGCTAGCCACAAAATACAATCGGAATTAACTAAATTTTTACGAGGGTTAAATTTTTATATCCCATACAATTTTAATGTTAATGCATTTTTTTAATAACACTTAAAAAAATAATAGCCAACGTCATGTAAAATTATTACTAAGTGCAGTTGTTATAGAAAATAAAAAATCTCGAATTATTAATTAATGACGCATGTGAGCAGTCAGAAAATTGCATTGCTCATGTGGTAAAAAATATTGTTTGTACTCTAAACGGAAGACGCACTTTATTAAAAACCTCAAAGTCTGACAGTTGTGATTTAATTATGAGAATTGAGTTTGGTGTATTTTATGGTAAGTTAAAAATGTGTCATGCTACCATAACCAAGTACAGTAAAATGGCGGGGAAAAAACGAGTTGGATAAGAGACTAACATACTTTATTTTATTACTATTCTTTCCTTTCTGTGTAGAATTTTAAATATTGCTAATTTTTTGTGCCAGTTTTCTCCCAGTTCAAAGCTACACACCAAACTTAAATCTAAAACTATTTACTCTCTTGAAATGCCTTTTCAGAACTATTCTCGCCACCTTCTAACAAGGAACAAAATTTGAGCCAAACTTGAATCTAAAAACACCTAAATTCCCATTTCAGCTCTCTAAAGAAAAGCTGTAAACTACAAGAACCACGTCCTAAGAACATTTGCTATTATAAAAACCCTCACACTTCAGCTTTCACTAACAACTTATCTTTGAATGAGGCGTCTGTAAGCCAACACTCTAAGCAATAGGACCTAAGTTACAAGAGAAATCAAAGTGGCTCAAAGAACACGAGAACTTAAGTGTTCCAGAAGGCAGAAACTTACCCCATCAAGGGTGAAAAACTCGAAGCTGTTCATCTGGAAGCCAGAATTCTACCCGCACTTGCCTATTTCCAATCTGTAAGACAAGTAGCAATCACGCAACCTGAAAAATACTTCTGGTAGGACAGCGATTTTCGATCGCTCACGTATCAAGTTAATAGCGAACTCACGAGCTTAAGAATACAGATCGCGCGCTCATTAGGCGTTAAAAGAAATTCGCCGAGTTCAGCAGATTTTAGGCGGAAAGGCGTCAAATAACAAAATGTTCGCCTTGGTAGACATTTCTGACCACATCAAAAATAACCTTTTTCTTCCTTTGCTCTTTAGGAATAAAATTTCAGCGTTTTCCAAAGTGAAAAGAAATGAAAATATAGTAAATACTATTGAGTAAATAAAAAGTAAAAAATAAGAAAATAGGGAAAAATAAATAATAACTTTGAAAAATTGAAATTCTCTCTCCATTTATTTGCATAATATTCTTATAAACGTTACTTTATAGACTAATTATACTAGGCTACATCAGTGATTCCCAAAGTGGACCTTATGAACACCCAGGGGTACATTGTGATTACAAAGGGGTCCACGCCAACGAAGGAAAAAAATAAGGGTGCATGAGATTAAACTAGGAGTCTAGGAGACTATTTCATGTAAGTTATCACACATTTTAGACACGATGCACCTAACAGATATTTTGCCAACGTCACTTACTTATTTATATAATACAAAATTTATAGGAAAAAAAATGTGCATTTGCAAATGATAAAGTCATCGTGGACGTTAAATAATACTTCTGACTAGTTATTAAGAGATATACATGGATGTGTGCGTCATCTAATTAAATCAATAGGTTCTCCAAATTTACGTCAGGTCCTGGAATCAATCAGTATATTATAGATAGCATATTGGACAACCACGTTGATAAACTGACCATTATAGACATTTAATGCAGTTTAAATTTACATCTAAGACAATTCCATTATCTCCATTGGTAATATCTATGACATGTGTCTATGATCTCATATTAAATAATTTCACTTAAGATAGAAATCACAGTAGAGAGCTCTAGGGAAAGCTGTGGGTATATCACTCACAACTTGGATTCCGCAGGGAAATGGATTCATGGCATAAATTATAAATTTTGATGAAATATTTCCTTTAAGTGTTTTCAGCATGATCGAATTACTTTGAATTCGTCTTCAACAGAATACAGTTCGAAAAACCGTATTTATAATATAATTTCTCAGACCATACACTGTGGATTGTAACAGAGAGGAGAAGTGCGGTAAAGCTCACATGGTAATACAGTAAAACCCCGTTATACCGCGCCTCAGCATACCGCGGAATCGGATATACCGCGGTGACTATCATGTCCCCCGACGTTTAACCACCCTTTATCATTGCCATTTAAAGGGGATTCCTTATTTACCATTGTAAATAAAGCCAGCCCGAGCACACACAGATTGCGCAGCTGAGATGTGTGCTTCTTGCACAGTAATTACAGTGAGTAAAGTGGCAGCAAAGAAGAAAAGGAAAAATAGGAGGAAGAAAAATTACGAGTAATTGATAAAGTTGAAAATGATGCAACAAAAGCGAGTATTGTTTGGATAATGTGGTTCCGCGGTATGGTTTCACTATACCCCGGTTATGTCATAACGCGGGTGCCAAACATGTCCCCCGACACCCGCGTTTTAACGGAGTTTTACTGAATATCTAGTTTGCTACTTAGCATAGAAAATTGTAATAGAAGGTTATAATTAAAGTATTTTTATGGGTTTTCAATATGATTTATAATCATTATTTTATGTTCTTACCACTTACTTATACAACGTTTTCTTCAAAATAATACAAATATATAAACATTACTATAAACTGTTTATATCATGGGTAGATTACATTTTATATGACTACTGTGCATTGTGAATTTTAAATTTTCTAAGGATACCAGACTTGGAAAAGTTTGTGAAGACCTCCCTGACGTAATAAAAATGCCATTTTCAAAGCATTGACATTAAAAGACCTACGAAAATGTTAAATGCAGTGCTGTTTTGTGTGCAGACCAATGGTTTTTTTATAAATAATTTTAGCATTTACTTTGCTTCGAAACCATATCATCGACATATTTTCGCACCGCTCAGAAATCAAATTGCTTTCTTTTTCGAAAACGCAGATTCCGTCTTGAATTAATTGTGGTTATTTCTCTTTCTAAGTGTTACGTGATTGTGGGCCTTCCATTTCAAATGTTGTTTAACGCCTGTAATAAAAGAGAAAAGCTTAATAAGACATTTCTGCAGTGAAAGACTCGGATGATATCGTTATTATCTGGAAAATATACGTGACGAGGAATCGTTTATACGGATTTTATTGATCCGGACATTTCTGCGTCGTTTGAAGGTGTTTTGTACATAAAGGAATTGTTCGCTTGTTCTCGCCATTTCCATTAAATCTTGCACGTTATTGCATTTTATTGCTTTTTACACAAGTTTCCTACCATTATAGAGGCTTCTATAATTTACTTAGCGATGTGTTTCTTGTAAGGGTTTTGTACACACGTTTCCTAACATTATAGTTGTGCATATAATTTACTTAGGGCTGAGTTTCTTGTAAGGTTTTTTTTACGCAAGTTTCCGAAATTTGTAGCTTTTTCTATTTACTTAACGTTGTCTTTCTTAACAGACATTCTTTTTTCTGTAAAAAGAAATAAAGACATATATAAAGACTGGAATATGAATTTTCTCTTAAGGGGGAATTCTCTCTTAAGAGATATATCTAAGTTCCGTAATAAAAATCCCCTGGAAATTTGTTACAAAATGTAGTTTTAAAATTTGCAGAACGATGAAAAACACTAATAATAAATAAAAATGACAGTAAATTCATAATTAAGTGTGTTTTACGGAATTCTTCGTATACTAATGGCATTTTTATTACTTTTTTAGGTTATTCAACTGAAACTGAAATAACAGATATTTCCGTAATTATAGCATAAAATTGTCTATTTATTTAAAAAAATAATACCGTTATAATATTATTCTGCCTTAGATAAATTTAAATTAAAATAAAAGCTAGGTTTTAAAATTGTGGTTAAAATTTTCTTGTGCCTCTCCTGAGGAAGTATTGGTTTTGACTTGTGGCCCTCTTGCATTGAATGTGCGATGTATTACAGTAAATGGTTAGATGTTAATTACTATTATTAGTGGAAAAATTCTCAAAATTGCCATTTATTTACAAATCTATAAGTATTCAATTCTTTAGAAAGTAAAATCACCTTATCATTTTTAAACCCTGTATTAAGCACGAATAAATGGAAACTTTACTGAGTGAACCTTAATGGCGGCTGTTAAGTATCACCGAATTCTCAAAAATCAAATTCTTGTCCCCCAAAGACGTCAAGTGAGATTTAGTAAAAGGGTGTTTGTCTTAACGGATTTCTAGACCTTTATTTTTGTTTACTTTCCGATTGGCCTCGCTTTGAGTAGCATTAAGTTCCGCTCAGCTCGACGAAAATGGCTCTCGACAATTTCGTCTCCGGAAAGCGATGCTACTTCTTGAAACCGCTTTCGTTTGGGTGTATTATTTGACCAAAGTCGGAACAGGATAGAATGTTTTATTCATTGGAAGGAATTCTCGAGACCTCTGGCCTTTTCGAGGATATTTCAAAAGAGGTGCTTTGATTTCAAGTATTTGAAACTTTGTTCCAAGTATTCGGTTGCAGTTTCGAAATTACTTAGTTAATGGACTCTCTTCCTACAATTGAATATGTAGAAGCTGGATTTTACTTCAGAATGAATAAAATGCCTCGGTAGGCATGGTTAAGGTGTTTAGGCTGTGAAGATGCAAGTTTGGTATTAACCTTCGTAATGCGAGTTGATGATGCTTATTGACTAAATGACGACATATGATGTCGATAATATTAAAGAAGCAGCTTCTTTAATAAATAATTAAAGAAAACGATTTTGGTAATTGAATTGAGATATCACGTAAGTCGAACACTTTTAGAAAAATTGTGCCAAACAAGGTAATAGACGAGTTTTGATTAAAGTAAGTTAATTATCGGAATATTGCAACGAATGAATTGATTTACGAAGTATTTGAGAGCATTAATAACTAATAAGGCATCGTGTTTAAGAATTCTCTGACGATGCATCGTGTTTCAAAATTCTCTGTCGATGCATCGTGTTGAAGAATTCTCTGTCGATGCGTCGTGCAGAAGAATTCTCTGCCGATGCATCGCGTTGAAGAATTATATGACGATACATTGCATTGAAGAATTCTATGACGAGACAAAGTTCAAACAGAATTATGTGTAATGACTTTGCTTAACATTTTATAGAATTGATATATTTGTCATCTGTTATAATTTTACCTTTTGAGTATGCCGTTCATTGAATGAGAATTTTCTTTTCAAAAATACCTGACAAATATCCAATGCAGTGATGCTAGCTTCAAACACATGATAGTTTTGAATGGCATGTCTCCACAAGATGCATTTAAAAAAACTTAAACGGCATCATAATTATACAATTAAGCACCGAAGAAGGAAAATACACCTAAATGTCCAATAGTATGAGCAGATACTATTTTAACTTTCCTAAACCACTGATCTTAGCGGAATTTAAAATTAAAATTAACATTGTCTCTTATTGAACATCCTTTATAGAGCACATCGAAGTTCATAATTTCACAAGGCATCTTTAACAACTACTTATAGTTTTTGAAATTGTTTGTAAATTAAAGATTTATGTTCATTTCATTCATAAAAATTATCTCTCTTCTTTACCTTGTAACTTGCTGTTGTTATTATTATTTCAAATAAACTCTCTGTTCTGCTCTATTAATAATTCATTTCATAATATTTCTTATTTTATTTTGTTTAATATATAAGCGATTTCGATAACCCTGCAGCCGTACTTTTGTGTAAAATCGCATATGTAAATTATCTACAAAACTGCTTATTTCTCCACTTTTATATATCCCATTTATGCAACGAGAATATTTTTATTAGTAACTATTTACAGTTAGTACATCACTCAATATTTTATTCAAGAAATTAAATCCATGATTAAAATACTCTTTGACTAACAGAGAATAATTTTACATATTTTTCATCACCTTAAATGATTGTTCATTTTGCAAACAAGATTTGAGAGCTTTTAATATCAGATCTAACATGACATGATAACCGGGAAGTACCAGTAAACATGCCAACCACAAAGTTTGTTCTTGAAAATGATAATCACATTTTAAGTCTTTTAGTATAAAATCATTATTTTTATTTAACACTTGATTTACCAGACCGTGTTCAACCATTTCTAAACTTTTATTTTACACCAAGTTGCTATTAATTATAATAATACTTTCAGTCACATGAGCTTGTCGTACTAACCGTGTATTAGGAAAGGCAAATGCAATTCAAAGTTGCACTATAATTAGGACCAAATGATGCAGAATGGAGGCTTCGAAACAGTTAAAGTGAATGATCTGGTAAATCTACTGTTAAAAAAAGGGGGAATTTCATAAATAGTGCCATTTGCTTCTATAAGTGGCATGGAAACATGTATTGCAGCTTACAGTTGATACAGAAAAGTATTGATTTTATCATGTTCATTATAAGCGGGATAGTCCACATTTTCTGCGATATAATGAAATATTAGTTGCTAAAGTCATTTCCATTCATAAACAAATTTCAGTGCCGCCGTTTATCTTTTTTCTGCACCACGCATGCGCACAATGGGTGATATCATCAAAATGCAAAACGATGTTTTCCCTGCCGGTAGGAAATTAAATTTTTCTCACCATCCCAGCTGTGTTCTTGAGGGGTTCTTATGTGGCCTCGGCTTTAAATGATTCACACACAGGTGCGCAAAGGCCTTCTTTTTTCGTGTTTCCAAACTTTAGCAAATAATTATTCATAGAACTTTAAGTGCTTTGCATTCGAGGAAGAGAAACCAATTTATTTTTGAGCACAACGGGAAGAAACAAGTGCGCATACAACCCTCGTGATCGGAATTATTTTAACTACCAACTATGTTGAGGTTTTTGTTTTCGTTTTCTTGAAAGATGAGCTGGGAAAATGTAATTTTTCACTTATGCGGTGTAACTCGCGAATTTTGAAAATATGTAATGCGTTCATTGAAACATGAATGTTATTTAGATCTGGTCAAGTCTTTTCTTTAGTATTAACGAAAAAATTAAATTTTTGTTATGAAAGTTCAAAACTTTGCTATATTAGTGCACATTTACATTTACTCTTTTATATTTTAATGGAGGCTAAAACTATAAACAAAAAACTCATGCCATATATGAAACATACACATAAATATCCCTACCCTAATCCAACACTAAGACACATTGAAAAATGCAACGACGCCATAACATGAAGACTGCTTTTTTGAGGAAACGCATTTTAATATTTATTTTCCGCTCTGTAATTCAGGAAAAATACCAAGAAAAAATAAGTTTAGGCATCATTACAGTCTCATAGGCTATGTAAGTAGAGTTTAGTTACAAAATGAGGAACTTGCGCTGATATATATATTTTTAATGTCTGAGTATTGAACTAGAGCAGCGATATGTATGTGTATATGTGTATGCATTAACATATAATATTAATGCATTTCATAATGCATTACTATATCGCGAAATCTATCATATTTATCAATTAATTTCATTGGAACTCCAACATATGCTTTCTTATGATGTGGTATATATAAATGATGGAACAAAATTAACCGTCATATAATAAATATTCCTTTCTTTTTCTTTAATTTTTTTTATTTATAAAACTGCTTTCATTAAATATATTGATTAAGCATTAATCAATATGGTTTAGGGGTTTTAGAAATCACGGTTCCATAATTAGGTACAGAATCAGGTACTGTTGCATTATGATTTCGATGATTTACTGTCTCGAAAGAACTAAGTAATATTTCCGAAATAAAATAAAACACGATTTTTAAGGAATGTTAAGAAAATGCTTTATATGAATGGTATAGAAAAATACCACCACACAGGGCTGATAAATACTTCACTGGTTCTGTAGATAGTAGCAAACGTAATGATGGTTTAGATCGTTCCCATCTTTATCAATTGCCGTTTCAAGTCCACGTATTTTGCATAATGGTCCAAGAATCGATACAACTTTACTAAGTGCGTGATTTATATTTCATTATCAGCTGCTGGTGAAATAATCTGTTCACATTCAAAATCCAACTGCATTCTTTAATGATCTATCGGACTTGTATCGACACTTTAATGACGTCATATGCATGTTTATGACGTCATTAACAGCACTCCAGCTAACGGATTCATTGCTGTCGAAACGAACGTATGACAACGAAATTGAATTTAAGAATACTTACATATTCTAAAGTGTGAAATATTTGCATATATGAGCTTTACACAGGTTGAAACTATGCGGTAAATGAGGTAGTACTGCCGCATTATTTCATCTCGGAAGTTTTGACGCTGTGTTTGGAGTTTATGACACATAATTTTATATTCTATTTTCAAGAAATAGGAAGCTGAGATCAACGAATTTTCAAAGTTTAATATTTATCTTGCACGAGTAGAGTTTGTATGCCTGCGTTTAATAAACTGCAGTAGGACTATTAAAACTATGATCATTCAAAATGAGAGATATTTGCTTTATAAATGACTGATCAGTAATTTTCTTGAGCAGTGAATTAAACTTCTAACTACTCAGAAAATTTTCAGTTAGCCTACTTCAAATAATTTTTTATTTTGGAATTAAAATAATTTTATTTTCTCGGGTATAAGAAAATTACTTAAATAATCTCAATTTTAATTAAATTGAGAATGTTTACAGAATTTTTCTACAACGTTGTTAAACTGTGCAGGGTCGTCAGATTAAGGTTTGATTATAGCTTATCATAAATAATGGATTTTTTAAATCATTTTCATAATTAAAAGATTTTAATCTTGATAGGGGAAAGTTGCTCAAATTGGATTAGAGCCTAAAATGGATCCACCAAAACTTCCCAAAAATCATAATACAGCATGGTGTCAAAGCATTTACATTTCGTTAACAACTAATGTATTTATATTGTGTGAATATTGTAATTGGGATATTTCTTCAAGAAATGAGTGCCTGCCATGGGAAAACAAGTTCAAATAAGTGAGCTTTTTTGAATGCAAAATAAATATTTTAGAAGCCTGAAGATTTAGAAAAAAAATCCTAAAACAAACTGTATAAAATATATTTTAACTATCAACGACAGAACTATCATTTATTAAAAAATATCAAATAGCAAAAATAATGCTGTTTTTGAAGTGATGCACATTAAAAGTATATTAAAGTTCTGACATCTTTTACTTAAAGTAGGAATTTTTCGTAAAAGTGAATTTTAAGACTGTAGAGCAAACAGGCATTATTTTCTGAGGTGAATAAATGTTGCGGACATCTGACACAATGTAAAAAAAAAAATAATAATGTCATTACATTTGTAAAAAAGAAAATGTGTCCTTCAAAAATAATTCTTTCATTCTTAAGTGTTCTGGCACTTAAGTTATTTTACTTGTATTTGTTTCACAATAAAATTTATCAAGTTTGGAATTTATTTCACTCCACTTTTGGACAGACGTCAACCATTGTTGTCGTTTAAAAAGAATCTTATATGAGAACAAGAACTCTTTACGAATGTTTGTTAAGTATTAAAAACTAGCGACAAACACTTCTTTATTATTATTATTTTCTTGTTTTGTTCCCTCCTAAATAAGTATGTGCAACTATGATTGATCACTGCTAGTTGCATGACCGTACCAAGGTCATTTTTTGGTAAGTAGCTTTAGAAGTAGTGTCTTTTTGGCGTTGCATGCAACAAAGAGACCCTGTAGTAAAAATATGAAATAAATCCAAAACGCAAATTAAACCTTGTTGATTTTCATTCAGAAAAGACGCCAGTTCTACCTGAATAAATAGCAATATTTAAAAGGTTATTTTCAATGAAAAACGCAAATCTTAATGATTGAGGCACACCGATACAGTAGTTTCAGTAGTTATGACATGAATATTTCAGATATCTTCTGAGGCAGTTGAAAAAAAAAAACACTATATGAAATAATAGTATTTTCTATTTGAGTAATTATTAATAATTTTCTATTTCAGTTAGTATTTTCTATTTAAAATAAAATTAGGAAAGCCATCATCCTTCAGTACGCAAAGCTGTAGCTACGCAAAAAAATGCCTGTCTCAAAGCATAAAAACAACTATATTAAAAATAATACTTCAGTGTAAAAATGGAGCTAGCTACGTAGCATTTTTTTCCCTTAGTGTGCATAAATGGTATAGTGTAAAAAAGAAGTTGTTTTGGTTTTGGTATGAAATACATATACAGTCGAGCCTCGTTAAAACGAACCCGAAGGGTCTTTTAAAATAAATTCGTCTTAACCGTAGTTCTTCTTATCAAAAAAACAATGAAATCCTTTTTTTTTTTTAGAAAGCAAAAGAGGAATTTCACGCTGTTTAAAAGTACACAATGCTCGATTTCAGTCCCTAAATGCATATATTAGTCAGTGCTACAGATTTTGAATTTGTCATAAGAGAATAAAAAACAATTTCTGGTTCTCAAAAGAACATTTTTAAAAGTAAAAATTCAATAACTTTAAGCGTTTATTAACTGAAATTACATATCAAGGGATAATCTTTCAAAATTATCGTGTCAAAAATAGCGTATTGTTTTTTTAAAATACTCAGTTATAACACATTGTTTCCTACTCTTTTCTGAACAATTGCTCCAGAAGTCTTCATTTCCATCTAAATTGTTTAGACATTCTGATGAATTCTACATTTTTTTTTCGCTGTTTGGTAAAGTGAAAAATGACTTTTACGTTTGTTTCGTATTGAATTGAAGTTCGAACGGTAGAGACCACAAATAAGAGTTTGATTTATCCGATGGTTCGAATTAAGCATGTTCGTCTTAAACGAAGAAATTAGCATTATTTTTAAATGCATTAGGACGGGGATTGCACATTTAGTTCGTTTTAGCAGTAGTTCATTTTAAGCGTGTTTGAATTAACGAGGTTCGACTGTAGTGTCATGTAAAAAAGGCCTTCTCGTTGCACAACTATGAGAATAACCCTCCTTCGGTGTTTAACAGTAGAATTATGTAATGTTTTTCTTTTTTTTTCAGTTGGAAAAAAATGGAACAAAAAATATCCGCTTTCTGTGGAAAAAATTGAGCACGTAAAAACAATTTTCGGTGTCTAAACCTGCTGCAGTAATATATAATTCAATGAATAAAAGGGTGGTTTGGAAAAGTAGTTCCTTAAGCAAATTTTAGCTTTTTAAAAAAGAACTACTTCTTCAGTGCGTTGAACTGAAACTATGTGAAATAGATCTTCTTAGAGCGCAAAATAAGCCGGAAACATTTTATTTTTTTTACTGCGTAAGAATTGAATTAAAAATAATATTCTTTCTGTGTAGCATAAAATTTACTTATGCTTCTCAGTTGTCATGTTGGGCTAAAATACAGAAGTTGTGTTTTATATTATAAAAGAGAAACCATGAAAAAAAAGCCCAAAAATTTTTGAGTCACTCAAAACCAATTTCTTCTAAAGTGTGCAAAAATGAAGCACTTCGAAATATAAACCATCTTTTGTAAACAAAAATGGAGAAAATGAAATAAAATACTTTGCATTTTCGCTGTGTCGAAATATAGATCTTAAACAAGTCCTTTATTCTCTACGTGTCCTTAACAATCATTAAACATTTTCAAATGACTGTCCAGTATTTTATGTTATTTATCAGTCGTTTTTTTTGTGTAATTGATTAGTTTCAAGTGATAATTCAACTAATACATTGTTCCCTTTGTTCTTTTTTAGGTAAGCTGTTTATGTGAAATGTATGAGCACCTTAAGAAACTTATCAGTTTATGTAAGTGTTCGTATTAATTACTTGTTTTAATTAACCTCGCTAATTAAATACATTTCTATCAATTCGATTTTCTCAGAAATTTAAAAAAAAGTCTTTTAGAAAATAATTAAGGAGTTTTTTTGCAGTAAAAAGATATGCAACTAGAGTTTTGAGTTTTTTTAAGATTTTCAAATAAGGTTTTTGCCACTGAAAAAAAATTTACATTCTTAATATCTGTGAAGAAATGCAGAGTAATTTTTTTTTCTTTTCTATCCCTAGGAGCTTTTTATTTCTGAGGAAAGTTTTTGTCTGAAAAATAAATTCACTCTCACTTCTTACATTTAAGAGTATTATTTTTTAATTTTTTTTTTTTTCTTTATTTTGCATCGGCGCATTTTGAATTTTTTTCTTCCCTTCTTAATGATAAGAAAAAGGAATTCAAGTAACACTTCGTTGCTGTTGAATCTAATGGGGCTAAAAAGATATATTTTGTCGAAGATGATGTTAACAAAGCTCCTTTGGGACTTTGTCTTCCATCTTGTCTTTAAAAAATACAGGAAAGGCAAAATCTTTTCTCAATATAAAAGTATCAAATAAATTGTTAAATCAGTCGTATGGAAAAGAAGGAAATATGTTCTCGTTACTTATAGATTTTGCGTGGCATTTATACTCCCTGCACTATTCTTTTTTCTCTTCAGCTTTATAATTTTGTGACGAATGTGAATTTTCGCTCATTGTTGAAATTTTAGAGCAAACAATCATTGCGAGGACGTACGTGTTTGAATTGTTATAATTAAATCGTTCATTTTTAAAAAGTAACATCTCCAGTTTGAAAATGGAGCATGGCCAACTCGGTTTTAATTTATTAATTTGTATGTAACAATTAAACAAAAATCATTTTAATTAAAAATTCACTAATATCACTATTTCCTACTAAAATAAACTACTGAAAGATCATAATCGTAACGCTTTCCGAAGATACAAAAGTCAGTTTCTTCTATCGCCTGATTTATATGTATTTACTTTTCTTAATAAGCAATTCAATTGTATTGGGGGGGGGGGGACGTTTTCTAAGAAAATGCATTTATGCTTCAAAACTTTTTATTGTTGTGTCAGCACTTGGTGAGACAGCCATATATTTTAACTACGTCACTAAGCAACTTCGGTGATGCTTAGCCGTGACATCTCATTTTGGTAACAACGACTATGGGTCAAACGAAAAAAAAAAATGTTACAGACCAGTGGTTCCCCAAGTTGACTCGGCTCCGACCCATCTAACGAAAATTTCCAATCTTGGGACCCACCTCTTAGCTGTCTTAGAGAAAAGAGGGCATAAATATTGATAATGCTCACTTATTTATTCTAAATGAAATCAAAAAAAAAAAAATTTTTTTTTAAATGTTACCAATATGAATGAAAGACTGTTGAAATAAGAAACTCAACTTAAATATTTTTTGTATTACTTAAATACCTACACTTGCAAGGTTTTTTCTACAAAGTTATTTCAATGGGAAGGATGTCTTTTTTTCTTATTTCTCTTCATTCAAGTTTTAGCATCAGCTTCAACTTTAGTTGCTTTTATTCGCAGACTTCCCATTTTTTTAAATTCATGTGTACAGTGGCGAGGGCCCACTCAATATTCGCTCGCGACCCACCAGTGGGTCGCGACCCATGTTTTGGGAAATACTCTTATAGACTATTCGTATTCATGACCATAATTATCTTATGACTTCGATAATTCCAAATTGGCAGTCATTTTGCCAGCTGATCTGAAACGAACAAATATTTTCTTCACGACATCGTTAGTCTTAACTTGGTAGGCAATGCTCAGACTTAAGTATCTTCTAAAACTATCATTATTAGATTAAATTAATTATTTTGCTTATTTGTGCAGAAACTGTGTGAGGATAAGTAGTTTTGATTATTAAGTCATTCCAGTAACTCAAAGTTAAATCGCATGCAATACATTCCTCAAACGAATCTCTAAATATATACTAAACAGCAAATATGGCATTCATTCAGGGGAACTATTGTCGTCTTAAAACAATAGCATTATTATATATAGCAATTTTACGTTATGCAGATAATGTGTGTGGAGCGTAAGGCAAAACCTGGTGAGGTTGCGCAATCGGAGAGGATATAATATTCACCAAAAGTTAGTGTGTGGGGGGGGGGGGAGTGTGAAAGTTAGTGGTTAACTGTATTATATTTATTAATATTTTATAACGATATTGTGTTATTTAAATAATGATAAATATCGGTATTCATTAATATTTTTAAAATCTAAAATATTTAACACATTTAAGAAAATTTTAAAATTCTAACAAAATTTATAACTTTTTATTATTTATTTAATGTTATGGTTTTCTTTCACAATAATTTGCTTATATGGGGCTATATCAGTATTTAACATGTGAGTATTTTATTATTATTATTATTAACTATACTGAACTCGGGATTAAAATGTGAAACAACAAAAAAAGCACTTCAAAGACGGTAAAACTTTCAAGAAATTGAACATATCTTTATTCTGTTAAATATTTTCCATGCGTGTGCACGATTTTTATATGTGCACTACTTTATCTCACTATTTAGATGCTGCAATATTTTTATCTTGGAATAAAATGAAGTTAAATTAACATTGACAACCTGTCAGAGTAAAAACGCTAATCCGCTGTTCTAATAAATGCTAGAGAAGAATAGTTAAGTATGGCTTTTCTTTATTGGAGAACTTGTAAATGTCGCTGGGATTGATTGAGAATGCAGCAGAATATGTTTAAAAAGAAAGCAAGAAAGAAAAAAAAGACAGGGAAAAGAGGGAAAAAGTGAAATTTCAGTATCGGATTTTTGTTTTGAAGTTGCGTTCTTGAAACTATTGGATTTTTACTCGAATTTTATCTCCCAATAGAAGTTGAAATTGCTGCAATTTTAGCAGAAAGAAAACAAGTATGGAAAAGAATGGTGCTTTTTCAAATGAGCTAGCCTTGTGAGTGGAGGATTAAAAAAAAGCTGTATATTAACATTTTATGCCTCAATTTCATGTGCTGTGTATGTTTTAACATAAAATAATCTCACTTTAAAATGGATTTGGAAGCATTAAATAAGTAAAAAATTAAATGTTTAACTTGTTTAATATTTAAAAGTACATAATACATCTTTACCTTTTAAAATAATTGGCAACATGAGTGTTGCTTTTAATGATTATAAGGCACAAATGCATTATACATTTGTGTTTGTTTATATACATTTTAAGTGTTTCTTAATACGATTTTAAACATATAATTAACTTTAAAATTTAAGAAAAAAACTTTTTAAAATAAAAAACAGATGCAAATGTTAAAAACATAAAAGAAATTACACGTAGTTAGTATAAATTTTTTTAATTCAAACTGGTTATATTACCGATCACTGAAAATTTAATACAAACAAAAGTAGAAACACAGATAGCTTGTTAAAGTAATGAAATTATTACTTGCATTTCGCCCGTTATATTTAGAATTTAGATGCACAACATTAACATTATTAGTTAATAATTTTACTTAATAATTTTAGATGCAAATACCAAAAAGTTTTTTTTTTTAATTTTAAGACTTAAATATCTTTATATATTGATATATTACGTAAATAATCAAAAATTAAAATCCACTGAAGTTCAGTTTTAATTAAATATTTCAAAGCTCGAAAATTTCCCATTTTTTCATTGTGATGGAATTTCGAAGCAATTAAAAGCATTCTAATAATTTTATTTTCATGAAAATAGAAGCATAATCGATTTATATTTCAAAGATATGAACTTGGGCTTCCAATATTAAAATTTTTATTTCATTACATCTTTTCATTAAGAAAAATGTATAGATGCCAGGAAGTATTAAAAACTGTCTAGAATGAAGCATTAACCTGATTATTAGTTTTATATTTTGAGCTCATCACTTCTGACAATAGATTATGTGTAGGTTGATAAGTTAAACAAAATAAAGTTGTTTAGTACATCAGCAAAACGAATTTTAGAAAGGTATGTTCGATTTTTATTCAACAAGGAAAGTGCTTTTTAAAAAACAAAGTTTTAAATTCTTAAACCGAGCATTAAATTTAACACTGCGTTTTCATTAATGTCTTATTTAAAAATTAACAAAAAAAAAAAAAAACTTGCACGGAAATTTGTTAAAATTTAGTTACATATGTGGCAGCTAACTGTTATCTTACCAACAAATTAAATGAACTTCCACATAAAATAAATATTTATGTATTTCAGTCAGAAAACACGAAGAAATTTAACACAATATTTATTTACACAAGAGCAACGAACGGAAATAATGCAACTTTATTCAAATAAACTTCATCGCCTCAAATTATTCTCCCTATCCAAGAGCTTCTGAAGTGTTAAAACCGCTAGATTAATGTTTCAAATTAAATAATTCGCAAAAGTTATCACCCACTTAACACCAGTATCAAGCCTTAATGTATTGTACGTATCCGGGTCATTTTAAACTCAGACAAATTACCCCTCCAGTGAATGGCTACTGAAAATAACCTTTCTTAACGACTCACTATTCAACAAGCGCGGACAACCTCACGTAGTCTAGTCACCACCTTTTAAATATCGTTGATTTTAAAGCATTCAGTCTCTCTTTACTGAGCAGTATGTTTAGAAAAGTTTCACTTGAAGTAGTGATACCTTTTATGCTTCGTAAAGGCAACCTCATTTTATAAATTTTATTTAAACTGGAAATGGAGTATTCATTCATTTTTACCTAATACGACATATTTTGGGTTATTATATATATTTACGGTTTTGCTTTCCGTATTTTATTTCTATTCCCATCAGCGTAATAATAATAATAATAATAATAATAATAATAAAAATGATGATAATAATAATAACAATTTTTAATACAACATTAATGATAAAACATGTCAGATAGTTTTACTATTTTATTCTGTTTTACTTCTAGATCAAAGCCATCAACTCATTTATCGATATTTATATGGGTATGAAAATAAGTAATCGAATAAATGTTTGATAATTCAATAAATGCAAAAGAGAGTTTCAGGTTGTGTACAAGATATTTATGTTATAAATTATCCATACGCAATTACTCTTCACCGCTCTATAGTTGTAAATACCATTTTCTTTTCGGTAAAGTATTAATTTATTAAATTAAAATGAACGAACGCATTTAATGCTGATATGTTATTCAAAATAAGTATTTTTCTTTTTTTTTACATATTGGGACTTAATAACTTTTAGAACACAGTGTATGCAAATTAGTCGACGTATATTTTTCATTTTACCCTTATTTCCTTCGTTTATAGTGAGGTACTATCCACTTAAAAGATAAATCAATAAATTTATATTGCATTATAAGAAAGTTGAATCATATAAACAAGTAAAATATTCAAATGAAATCGTTGTAGTTTGCTTCTTAAATGTCTTTTATTGAATCAAGTTACAACTTTTCTCACAAAAAAATGGATAAATTAGCTCTTTCATCGCGCCAATTGCGCACCTTTGTCTCACCCTCTGCGCTAAGACAAGATGTCGCTGCTAGCGACATCTTGTAGAAATATTGTAAAGATAAAATATTATGAACAGGCATACGGCTAAATAGTTGAAAAATAAATTGTTGGACTCACTGCAATAATAATAGAAAAACCTTGCTCAGAGAACGAGTTCTCTTCGCGATGAAACTGTCAGTACAACGACAGCTATTGATTAATACTAATTGACAGGTGAATTGATAAATCATAAAATCAGATATATTTTACTGCAGAAATAATAATCGCACATATTGCTTTTATTAAGTATTGAATCCTGCACTATAATAATATATTTTTAAAATGTAGTTATATTTCGGAAACTATTACGACACCTATAAAATAACATACTAAGTGGTATAAATAGTCCCTGCTCTATAACTTTTTTTTTTGAGAGAGAGATAAGATTTTTTTTCATTTAAAATTATGAGAATTTGTTTCCCCTGAAAAGAAAAAGAATATTTTTTTTATCAGTTTAATATATCTTGTACGTAACTAGCATACTTAAAACCTTAATTTTGAGAAGACCCCCATTACGCCAGATCTGTTCTTCCGAACACGTAGCTCCTTCCATTCATATCTGGTAATATGTACTCCACACGCGATCTCAGTCATAAAGAGAAACAAAACTGCACCAGTAACACAAAACAAAAACAGCAAAATTTTCCCACGCCGTTTAACCTGTTTGTGGCCCGAGAGTGGAGAAGAGTTGTCCTACCTGTTTCCATTGACACAAACGACACAATGCTGCGGCATATCGCTACACTAAGGTCTTCAGACTTATTAGAATCGGAGATATCGATTCCTTTCGGAATCATTATGGCCAGTCAACCGGTTCTTGTTATTAAAACGATGAAGAAAGATTGCTTCATAGATACATAGGGTTCAAAAGCAGGCTAAACCGACAGGATTGGGTGGTTTTCGTTTCAATCGGAAGATAGTGGTCTGCTTTTCGCTCGATTGGATGGCTAAACTGATTTTTTAAAAAAACGAAAGAATATCAGTTTAGTTTAATTGGATATAATAATGTGTGATGCACACATACACACATAGATGCACATATACATACTGGTCGGAAACTGTTAGTCGCTCTTTATGCTTGTATAGGAAATACTTTAAAAATGGATAACTTTATGCAAAAGTACATCAGTCGCTATATAGTTTATAGCATAAGAATTTTTTTTAAATTATTTTCAGTTGAATCAATTGGAAATTTGACTATTATTTACTATCGATATTCGGTTATTGATAATTTACCGGTTTTATACACCGGATTATATAATAATAAAAAAATGTTCGTCGTGTGTTTGACATTAAAAAAAAAATAAATAAATAAAAATACGCAGAATTGCGGGATTGTTCTTTGCTGTTTCAAACAACTTTTGGTCCTAAAGAAATTTAAAGAGACGACGTAAATATGAAATGTTTAAAACAAAGATTGCCATATTATTTCAAAAGGGTATTTTCCTGTAGATTCAATTTTAATTCATGTTGTTCAGTAATGGAATTCAAGATGCTAATTTCAAAAATAGGTTTAACGTAAAGTTTTGACTTTGAAAGTTTGTCAAAGTAAATATCAGAAACGAAATAAGTAGGACTGAAATGTTGTTTAGAAAGCTTAGGAATGAACTAAAAAGAAATCTGGAAAATTTCGTTATATAAATTTAGCGTTTTTCTATTCTTTACTTCAATTATTTTTTTAGAAGCAAACTTAACTGATGCGTTTAATAGCGATAAATTAAATAAGACATAAAGAAACTGTTAAATAATTTGATGTTTATTTAAAAATAAAAGCACATTTTCCTTTGTTTGCTGCTATTCCACAATTTCGAGATTTTTTTTCTATAACTTCATGGAAGTAACTTAGTGTGTGTAAACATATTTTATAAGTGTCTTGGCAAGTTCTAAAATACATTTATTCGGTTAACATCTTGAATTATAAAATGGATAACTGTCTAACTTATTCCAAAATTTTGCCTTAGTTCTATAAGTATCTGGAATTGTAATACAACTTATGTGTTTCAGCTGCGTCATCAAAATATTTTTCATAGTTTCGAATCCCAACTTTTGTTCAACGTTCATCCCTTAATTCATAGTTTTTCACTAAATCTGCAGATAATATTATTTTTAATAAAACATTGATACATACAGTTGACAGCATTGAATCTTGGTCCCATTTAAAAGACCCTTTTAAGCGTAATAAGACGTTGAATTTTCCGCTTCTAAAGGTTTGCACTTTACTGACTCGTTTATGTACGATTCATGAACATCAAACGAGTTTTGGCCAGAACAAACTGGTTAGAAGTCAGACGCCATTTGACAAATTTTGCGAATGTATGCATTTGGAAGTCATTAAAATTTTCAAAAGGGAGGCAGATTTAGCAAAACTTCTATTCATTTTAGCATCCTAATGACCCATGTTACAAATGTAGCTAGTAGTTGATAAAATGCATCAGAATCTTTTATAAGTAATGACCATTATTTGCATCTTAGGCTTTAATTACGGAGAATAGGATGGTTAACTTCCTCAAAGTGTCTGAAGGCAATGAATAATGATATTAGGTGTGATTTCCTGAGGAATATTTCCGGAAATTTTTCAAAGAGGAAATCTAAATGTCTTTTAGCAATAAGCACTTTAAAATGTTATTCAATCACTGATGGCTGAATTAATGTGATGAATGGATTTGATGTTCATAAATTATCCTTTAATTATAAACTATGTATCATAGACAAGTTTGACATTTTAGGATTATTTGTAATCATGTTTTGCCATAAAAACTGCGTAAGATAAAACTTCGTATTTCCAAACCCTGTAAAATATTGATCCGGGCAATGTTCCGGATAGAAAATAAAAAGCAGAAGCCAGAAAATAGTATGTCAGTAGTAATTCAAATTTAATTTTAACACCAAAATATAACCACAATATTTATTTTCCCTATTATTAAATTTTTCATACAAACAAATGTATTTTTTGCATTTTTTTCCCTTTATTATCTACGTTTAGAGATATTTTACAGAATTTCTCGAAACTTTCAACAATCTGCTCCTAAACTGTCTGGTCCCCTCCCCCTCCCACACGCCCACATCCTGCAAAAAACTGAATTTTTTGCAGGATGAACTCGGCTAATCCGGATTTGAGTTAAATCGGTCTTGACTAGATTAGGTTTTACAATGTCACGCTAAGTTAATATTTTTTTAAAAAAAGTGTATGCTCACTCTTTTTTTTTTTTTTTTTTACAAAAGTGGAACTATAGCTCAACTTTTTTATAGTAATAGTAATAATTTAATCGTTTTGATAAAAATATCAAAGCAATTGTATTCAAAAGAGTATTTTGTTGCTATAGATAAAACATTTTCGGTAAACTGCTCTTCAAAACTATGGGGCCGTTCATAAATGACGTCACGCTTTTTTCCCATATATTTGACCCCCCTCTCCCCCTTTGTCACAATATGTCACACTTCAGCGGACCCCCCTCCCCCCTTTGTCACGCGTCACGCTATATTGCATAATGTCACACTTCTTGTTACCCCCTCCCCTTGTCACACTTTGTCACAATTTTACGAACCCCTCTCCCCCCCTCGAAGCGTGACATCATTTATGAATGATCTCTATGATATTATTCCGTGCATCCTAAATTGACTTCAGTTAATTGGATTGTGTGTTTCAGGTCTTCGTTAATCTAAATGTTAAATAACCTTCATCCCGTTAATCCTGTTACCATACTTTTTATTATTCCATTTAATTCAGATTCCCGTACTTCAATCTATCAATAAATTCTTTTTTTTACAAGTTGGCAATGACAAATTCGTTCCGTTGACGAATATATTGTTTTCCAAGTGTTGCGTCTCTTGGCAATAAAGTTATATTTTATTAAAATTTATTGTGTTTCAAGAAGTATAACATTTTACTGTTGTCGAGAAAACGTCTTTTACGCGTTGATATTTATTAAAAAAAACTTCCTATTAAAAGAATAATTATAAATGTTGCTAATCTATTAGAGGCAACTAGGGTGAGAATAGTATTTTGATTTAAAGGGTGGGATTAATTTTAATTTTTAAAATTATTCCAATTATGCACATTAAAACTAATATATATATATTCCTGAAACAAAAAATATATATATATATATAATTTAAACAGAATTAAAATTAGTTCTATAACATTTTTAAATATATATATATATATATATTAAAAGTCAATAATTATCTCAGAAGGTACCCTTATGAATAACGCGCTGGATAGTAATACGGATTACATGTGCTCCTTTCAACATTCATATCAATCTGTTTCTGAATGACATTTAAATTATTTGCTGGTAGAATCTGATTGGCTACCATCTATTTATTAAGGCTCGACCGATGCATCGGCGCCGATTGTTCAACAAAGTTGCCATCGGCCATCGGCATCGGCGGCAGATGTTAACTTTAGAAAAACATCGGCCCATCGGCCTTAAAAAACCTCTAATAGCCGATGCAAGGCCGATGTTTATCGCAGTGACAACTTTAAAGAAAACATTCTGTCTTTCACTTTCTTTTTTTCTCCATAGCTCACTTTCTATTTCCATACAATAACAGGCAGCACATAAGTTTAAAAAAAACACAAAAATAATGTCATTCTACAAAAGTATTTGATAAAAAATTCGGAAAACTAGTTTAAGCGATCGCTGCCCGAAAACCTTCATTATTAAAATAGTTCTCGTTGAACAGAATGCTCGCGAAATAGACAATAATAAAAGTAAAAGTCATAGAGGCGTCTTATGAGTGCTATTTTTTTTCGCACTAGGTTAGTTGCCTCATTTTTGTCCGTTTTTCTTTTAATAAGGACTTTTAAATCTTTAAAAGCTACTAATTTCTTTATTTTTTTACATTTCTACTGCAGCAGAACTATGCTGCCGAATAGTCCGTCAATATTCGGCCAGGCCGAATATTCGGTCAAAGGGCCGAATAGATCGAATACCGAATAGTGGCCGAATATTCGTTACATCCCTAGTCTGTGTCATAACATCTGCATTCCTCTCCATGAAAAAAATAAGAAAATAAAGGCAGCTGCACTTGGCATTTGCAGTGCAGGTTTTATAAAGAGAAAATGTTGAAGCAAAGGGAATTAGACCCGAGCCGATCCAATAGTTGTTGAGTATTTTTTTTTGCAAAGATAAGAAGAAAAAAAGAATTGAAAATCCTCCGATATAGCATTTTTAATTTTTTTTAACCTCCAAATAGATTAATTACTTTACTAGAAACGCGAGTGATTCTTTCAGTTTTAATTATTATGTAAACTTCCCCCAAACAGTTTTACGGACTTACTTGAATAATGCATTTATGTTTTTATAAACATAAAAATAAATAGTAAATGATTTAAATGATATTTTTGAAAAAGCATTCTACACGTTTTAATGGTTAAAAGCGACTTTTTTTCCCATCGGTCATCGGTCGATGGAAGTGGAGAATAATCGGCAATCGGCCATCGGCCGATCTCGGAACAATCGGCCAACAATCGGCATCGGCCCATCGGCCAAAAAATGCCATCGGTCGAGCCCTACTATTTATTTTATCTCTTTACTGGTTAGCCCTAATCTCATCTGCGGCAGTAACATACCAACCAAGAATCAGAAGTCTTTTGCAGTCCGGCAAATTAAAGATAGTCCGGGCCTTAATCCGGCACGATTTTCCCCTTCAACTTGATGGGCGAAGCGTCTTAATTTCCTTGGCGTGATAAAGTTCCAATTCATCAAAGCGCTGCCCTTAACGATATGGACAGCGAAAGGGGGTTTAGGCTTTGCCTTTCCATTGAACCGCCTGTTTGAATAATGGCGGGGAATAGGACTTCAGTTAGATGGAACCAATCGCATTAAAACTGAACGGACTGTGATCTTTGCCGGGATGAGTGACGTATGGTAAGTTTAGGCATACATTAGTTATTCAAATGCGTGATATTGTGATCTATCGATGTTATGAGTATAAGTTACGAGAAGATGGTTCCTTCTAATGCTGTTGAAATGCTATTTGCAATTGTGGCTGTGAAGTAAATTATGCCATTTAATTTCACAGCAGCATGCGGCTTAAGGCTTTGATGACAAAATACGTTTATTCGAGAATACATAAATGGGTACTGCATATCCTAGCTCGCTTAACAGCGTACAAGCTGCCATGCTTCGCGCAATATATTTTATAAAGTACATTTGATCACTGCAATTTTGTCCATTCTATTGATCTAATTTGGAAGAACATTTATCCTAGACGTTTATCATTTGTTAACTGGAGTATTAACGATCTTTGTTTATTTTCAGTTTAATCCTTTCTAAAATCTATGGTTCGCGCAACGTTCGTTAACGATCACGCAGCAATCTTAATTAGATAGTATATCGGCACGTTCTTACTTGGTTTATTTTCGTACATCATTCGTTAACGAGCGTTCAGAAATCTTAATTAAATAGTACATTGGCGCGTTCTTACTCGATTTATTAAAGATTTGTATCACTGTGGCTTTGAAATCACTACAATTTCGATTAACAACACTCGATTTAACGATTTTCTCAAATTAGGGATAGATTTTTAGGTCCCGAATAGGATTTGATGAATGTTATGTTTCCTCGATTTACCGATATCATTGATTAAACAAACCATAGTATGTAACAGTCCATTGATAATTTTTACGTGAGGTTATATGTAGCTAGTGCGTGCTTTTAAAATAAAGGCGTTATAATTCTTGATATGATATTGGCACATAATTTTATGGTTAAGTATTTACTAATTGCTGCAAAATATAAAATCTTTAACAAAATGCATGCTGAAATATTCGTACCAGCCATCATTCTGTACAATATTTAACTGACAGGCTTCTCGTATTGCTATACTCGAGTACAATGCATAAAAAAAGGAACATTCATTAAAAGCACAAAATGAACAAGCATAGTTGAACTTCTTCTTCCTCCGCAGCGAAGTTTTAATATAAAGTTTGGTTGTCTTACATTACGATTTTGTCAACAAACACGTTTCTCTGGCGCCGTTGCGCTTTAATCGCCTGAGGAAATAATATTCTCAATCGCTCAACGCATCTTCTTGTCAAGCGTTGAGAAAAGAAAGCGTCACAAGTTCTGCAACCCTTTCCCTTTCTTTTTATTTTAATCGTTTCCCCCGTTTCGACGTCCTCTCTGCAGTCTTTAAGGTGGACACCCTGCCAGAGCTGGTTGAAAGAAGGTACAGAAAAAAAGTATTGACTGGGTGACTTGACTACTGCCCTGGGGGGTCTGGAAGAAACTTTCTCACGCGCCCATACTACTGACCTGAACGATTAATCGATATAAATACCCATCAATGCCTGCAGGCAGCTCCCATTAACACTAAATGGCAGGTTTGAAGAAGTCTTTTTATGCAGAAACTTTTGCTTCAGTTCTATAGAACAGGGTTAATTTTCATCAAGAAATGTCTATTCGCATAATAACGGATCCATTGTTTTGACTTCAGGGATTTATTTTCTGTATTTTCCCTTTCTTGGTCTTATGAGAACAGATCTGGCGATTTGCTTTACCGGTATTTTTTTTAATACTCACCATTTTCGAGTTCTGCACGCTACTAATTATCGACAATTCATTCGACGCATTCCGTAATTACTTTTTTTTTCTAATTGCTGTGAGATCATACAGATCTACAGGTATCGTGGGAAATTTTAGAAGCTGCTCGGGGGTAATCGTGATAGATGAGTATGCGACAAGGCACTTTTTAATGAAATATATGTGACTCATTGTTTCCATTTTCACTGCCATCCCGTTTTAACGTTATAACCTATTCATAAAAACAATCAGTTGAGCTTCTATGGAGTCAGTGGTAAATCATTTTTGACTTGATGTTTATATTCCATTTAAAGTACTACTTGATATTTAATGATGATATCTTGCTTTTATTAATCAACTTTCTTTCTAATCAGCTCTGATAATAACGTTTTTCTTCTTGTAATTATGCTAATTATTTACTAAAAATCAGGGATATGGAGCGGATCGTGGGGCAGGGGCGCGGAGCAATGGATGTACGGATATTTTGCTCAAAACTGGAGCGGAGCCGAAGCAAATAAGTTTAGTATGCTCCACGATCCGCTCCATATCCCCCAAAACCAGGGATATGGAGCGTCGTGGGAGCACGTATTTAGAAGCCGAGTGGAGCAACTGAAGTGGCTGCTCCAATTTCTGCTGCAAATTATATATTACAAAAATCCCATTATATTTTTTTCTGTAACTCGATCTTTTTAAACTGACTTTTACGCAATTTTTCCCTAGTCCTGATACTTTTTACAATAAAAGTACTCAAAAATGAAACGAGCTAAGATGTTGTTTAATCTTCCAAAGTAGCAAATGAATGAGCCCTGCTCTTAATTTTCCCGGGTGAAGTTTTCTTAAGTAATTAGAATTAGATTCGCTTGTGTCATTAGAGAGGATTGCAGTCTGTAAGAAATACTTAAATCCAGCGATGAGTCCCAAGCACCTCTTGGAATTTGAGAAACATACCCTTTCGTAATTAGAATGCATTGTCTTACATGTAATTTAGTTTGTCTTTTACAATATTCTACTAACATATTTACTTAAAGACAATAAAAGAGAGGAAGAATTATGCATGCTATACAAAACACATGTGTTGCGAAAATAAATAAATATATAATCGTTACAAGTTTCTTTATTTTGCTAAAAATTTTGCATTTTGTAGTAGCATTTTTTCCATTTTTTTTTTTTTTTTTTTTTTTTTTGTGTGTGTGTCGAGTATGGTTTTCTTATAAGCAACTAAAAGATAAATAAGTGCATTTAATTTATTGATTTTTGTTAACATGTACATACTAATTAATCACTTTTGTGTATAATAAACTACTTATTTAATTAGAATATCATTGGCTGCTACTTATTAACTCATTTCTTAATTTAATATGTTTTTTTTTCGCTATATCTGTGCGAAGAGTTCGGTAATGGGCTTATTTAACTTTACTTTTTGATTTCTGCCATTTATAGTTTTAGTTTTTATATCTTTTATATTTTTAGTTATTTTTGTTGTGTTTTATATGCCTTCAATTTAGTATCACTATGCTGTTATTTTTTACTATTTAAAAATCAAAATAATAGGAGTAAAATTAAAACAAATGTAAATGCAGCTCTAACTAAAAAGTTCGTGAAAATAAAGTAATAATGATAATAGTGATAATAATAATAAAATAGAAATAATAAAATTAATAATGATATAAATAAATATAATAATAATAGTAATAATAATAATAATAAAGTTTGCAGTACTTACAAACTTTTTTTGGAATATCTTATATTTTCTTCGGCATTAAACAACAAGAGAAGGCAATGATAAAAAAATGAAAAACTATTATTAAAATGCAGATGCCAAAAAAATAGAAACACGTTGTGTAAAATTCGAGTTAGCAAATTAATTTCTTTATTGAATTGCATTTCCGTCAGCTTGTGATATAGAGATATAAGCAGTATCTAGCTACCTATTTATCTAAATTATAATGCGTGTATATTAAATTATATTTCTATAAGATTGCGTAATTGTTTTGGAAACCAAGTAATTTCTGGCGTTCATAATAGAGAAATTAGTTAAAACTAATTGAAACTGACATCAACTCTTAAAAGAGGAAACCTATATGTTGGGCTTTTCAATAAGTCCCCAACGTTAATGGAGGTTTCTGCCGTAGGAGTCTTGATTTAAGGAACACGCGTAATGAATGTCGTTAAAGGCAATTAACTGAAATATGGAAGACGGAGATAAATGCAGTTTATTTCGAACTATGTTGAGTTCTCAAATTCTTAGTGAAGATATATGGATTTTGTTCTACAAACATACATGTTAATTGAATTTTCTAGTATTTTCTGGCATATATACTAAGACCATATTGGATGCGTATTTGCAGTTTAATATTGCAATTAATTTTCAAAATTTTAATTTTGATTACAGAAAAATAACACATGTTACCTTTATTTTTGTCGGACATAAGGAAACGCCATTTTTGAATCAATGCGTTGTAAAGTATAATTAGCTAATAACTCTTATCAACATTTCAAAATTGAATTGATAATTTAAAAGGTACTTTTCCGTTTTACGTATTACTGCATGCTAATTAACATTACGAGAGCCTTACCATAAACTTGAAACAATGAAAATTTCCGTTTGGTGCTGCATTCTAGAATCCTTAGTACTACTATTTCGCCTATTCCCAACGTTCAAGATGGGGTAGATTTTAACAGTACGCATCTGATTGTTTTGGGACAGTTCAGAATGTCTTCTGATAATTTCAAGAAGCTCATTTAATTCACTGGAGACTTCGCCGAGTGTGGTAACTTGTCCTGTCGTGGGACCTTATCGTTGCATCTCAGCAACCACTCAGCGTTAATGGCGGTTTCCGCCAAAGGAATATACTGCCGGTAAATGGTAATGAAAGCTGTTAGCGGTAATTAGTGAAAATGTGGAAAACAGAGATAAATTCTCTAGCTGCCCAAGTTATCTAAAACTTCACGATTATTGAAGCTTTAAGAGTAAATTTAGTTTGTAGTGTGAAATGGGTTTGATAATTAAATTAGTTTCTTTTGCTGGCAATTAGTCATTTGTGTTGTATAGAAACAAGTTATGTTTCTATTGTGGTAACGTATAAGCGAATACTTGTGCTTTTTAACAGTACTCCTGAGTATGTACTCTGTACCTGTTATAAAACTACTTTTTGGCGAAATCTAATGATTTAATTTGTGTTAGCACTACATTTTTGATAAAAGATATCCTTACATTATTAAGAATGAAATTTATATCCGGATTTTCCCTTTAAGGGGTGTCCTGAATAAGAATGTTCCAAAACAGCGATTTTTTTATATATGTATTTTTGCGATTTTTTAAGTTTTTTTTGTAAGGAAAGGAATGAAGGTATTTCATTTTGAGGTATTATTTTATATACATTTAACAAATATGTACCAAAAAAAAAAAGAAGATATTTCTAATCCTGTTTAATGAGCGTTTCCTGTTTGGCGGGCTAATAGCTAAAAAACAAAATGACTTATTTAACTGAACCAAAGTGGTTTTTTTCCTTCAGCATTAAAAATTATCTCCTTGAAAAGAAAAATCTTTTTTTTTTTTTTTTTTATTATTAATTTATTCATGTTTTTAATTCTCTGTTGGAATTTACAGGAAACTATTCTCACTCTTTTCATTTAATTATAGCTTGAAGAACTCATTAAACTTCGCGTTCATTAAATTTTCCTTTATTAAGAACTTTTTCATATGTCGGGATTTCATGCTCCGTCAGAATTTATATTCTTGTCACTCTATTTAGTTCAACGAATAGAACTTTTGTATTCTTGCATCTTCAACTGGAGGTCACGATAAACACATCATATTTTTGTATTTTTTTTTTTTTAAACTTCACTCATATACTTGTTCCTTTAGTTAGATTTCATGTTTCATATTTTTGTTACTTTAATATGCCTTCATTAGTAATATCATCATATTAATACTTCTGATTGAGATTTTAAAATATTGTTTAGTATTTCTGTTTAGTATTATTGTTTAGTATTCGCATAATACAAAAAAAAAAACCCTAAAATGTTGGAAAATTTGCGTCACTACGAAACTGAAATAAGAGCTAAACGTTTATAAGAGCATATGTATATGTTTTCAATAAACATGTATATATTGCTCTGAATACGTTTATTATATATTTTATTCATGTCCCTATTCATGAGTTACATTTTCAAATAATAATAATAATAATAATAAAGAAATAAAAAAGAAATAATTAAATAATTTGGGAAGCAGTTTCGTCATATTTAAATGAAATAAAAGCAGAAATGTTTGTAAGCTCATATAAATATTCTTTTAATGTAATTGTGTATGGATTTCTTTGTAATTCAGAAAAAGCCGAATTATAAAGAAAGCTATTGAAAAACGAAAAGGTAAGAAAAAAAAGCTTTTTTTTGGAAGGAGGAAAAATTACCCCAGGAAATGAAAATGAACTTCTAGCGGCTTTTGTTATTGCAGCCTTGTTCCAAAATCAGCAACACACTGTCGAACTCTTCTACGCTTTTGTAGGAGTTTGAGGTTTTGAAAAAAATCCGGTGTGAAAAATATGATGAATCTCTTAGTATATTTTTGGGTTCAATATAAATAAAAAATTTAGACAGCTGCAATGATAAAACATCGCTTTACCTCAAACATTTTCTGTCACCGCTCGTGGAGATTTTTTTCTTTAACAGTATTTCAATATCCGGAGAAATAAAAATTGGATGGAAAGCAGCATGGATCATTCTGCAAAATATAATATAAGTAAACAAAAATATATTCTCTGCTACCAACTTTATTTTCGTACAACATGCAAACAATGGGACCCGAAAAAAAAAGAAACTTGAATTTTATGAAAAGACACCCATGTCTGAAAGCTTAGAAAATAACTGTGAAAAAAGTAAAGCATAGTTAGCGAGCAAAGATACATGTTTTTGGACAGATCAGAGTAGAGAAACACCTTGTAAAAACAAAATAAATAAAGCATTATTCAAGAAAAAAGGAATTTTTCAATAAATAAAAAATAGGGAAAAGTTGAGAAAAAAATTTTGGATGATGGATGATCTTAGGGAAAAGAGAGGTTGATAACAAGGATAAAGGATATGGCGCTAGGGGAAAAAACGATATTTTGTTTGCATAGAAGCCTTGTGATTGAAAAGTTTTTCCCCTCTATTCTAAAATGAAACTTGGTGTTGATTCCTCCCTTTTTTGGGTCTGGGAAGGGCTGCATGTATCATATACATCTAAGAGATAAACATGATCTGAAGTTTATCAGGATGATGTATCTGTCAATCAGGGTGAGTTTGTAGAGAAGCATGAATAGATAAGTTGAAGATCGTGCTTCTAATCATTTTATGGATGTTTAAATACTGAGACAAGGATAATCCGAGATTTATCATGACAGTGACGGTGTTGTTCACTATTTACATACCTGCGAACTTCTTAAGACAAAAAAACAAAAGATTTTTCTGAAAAATTCTGAAGAATTCAGGAAAAATGAGAAAAAAAGATTATTTTCTGACTTATAAACATTTTTTTAACATAAAGAAAAACTAAATAAATATGTACTTTACTTTATTTATAATTCAATAACCCAGTCATTAAGGTCATTATTATTGCTGTCAAAATAATATGATCCTCATAATCACTGTAAACAATCCAATCATTAAAGTCATTGACATTAATGTCTAATGGTCGTGGTAGCCTAGTGGATAAAATGCCGGACTTACGTTTGGATGGTCTGTGGTTTGATACACGACCCACTAAAGACCCATCATCTGCACTTGGGAATATGTGCATTTAAAATCCGTGGACCCAATTTATGACGGTACCTTATTTCCTTTATTAGTTCTAAAAAATCCCAGTAACACCAGTCTGTGTGCAAAGAAAATAAGAACCAGTGTCCTTTATTGCTTAAAAAAGCGAAAGTTATATAAATTTTGTTCTGCGAAAGAACCATAATTCATGAGACATTTTGCAAGGAAAAAATGTTTACATCATTTCATTTTCTCAAACAGAATATTTATTTTCATTAAAAAGCGCAATATACATCTATTTTTTTGGGGTTAACTATCGTAACTATAACGTTAATTGATTGCTTAAAATTTCTGACGAATTAAAAAAGAACTTCTGTAATTTGTCGTTTGTCAACATGCAGGCAAACACGAAGCACCAAATACAAAAGTTAGAATAACTTTTTGTAGAAAATGGAAAAAAAAAAAAAAAAAAAACATGGTCGACAAATATCAATATGAAATTATATTTTTCTAATGAGCTCCAAAGTAAAAAAAAAAAATCATGATAAATAAATTTCAAGCATGTATCACAAAATAAAGAAATAAAAAATATGAAAAATAATTTTTAATTATGCATGCATTTAAATGTCTTCGTTATCTAAAAGTTATGTGACAACATCCGTAAAGCTTTTAGCTTATTTTTTTCTTTAAACTCGGTCTAGGTATTTATAGAAATTGTCCTCATTATGCGTTTTTTCAGAACTTTTTCTTTTATTGAAATTAATGACGATGCTTAATTAATGTATTTAAAAACCATAATAACTCAAAGAACTAAAAATAAACTTTATCGTTGCTGGCCAAAAAAAAGTGGTGTTTTTAGGGATTAAAGTCCTTTATCTGCTGAAAATATATATTTTTTAAAATCATTATACAGAATATAATTTATGGGATTAGTTTTAATTTCAGTGGTTGTTTTCTTAAAATAACGGCAAATTGTTTTTAAAACACGTACTAAATTTAGTTAGTTGTTAAAATTATATTTAATTAAAATTTTCTAATTATGCCAATGTGATAACTTTTTTGTAATAATGATTAAGATAATAGGGAAGGAAACAATAAACATAGTTACAAATATATTTTGCAATAGTATACATTTTATGGATGATATTTTTTTATTGTATATTTTGACTTCTATGATTGACTTATATTCTAAATTTCGAATGTACCTCCAGTACTTTAACTATGTAGATCATGTTTAATGGGATAAAAGTTTTTAATGAGCTTTGTTATATAAATATCTAAAAGTACTTGCATTAACTACGAAATGCAAAACCAGTTTAAGTCAAAATTGTATCTTTTTTGCTTCATACATAACATCAAAAGGGAAAAAAAAGTTGCACAATATTTTTTTCAAAAATAATTTCCATATGTAATACAATCCTTTCTACGTGTAACAAAAAAAAAGGTAAAAGCTTTTTCTTATCTTTTTTGTCCCACCAGTACCTATCAAGTACCCCACTATGTTCTTTTTTGCTATTTTAACTTACTTTCGTTAGCTTTTCCTTCTTAACTTTTCTTGATTGTGCGTAACGTGTTCCTCATATCAGCTAAACTAAATATCTTGCTATATTTACTTAGAGAGAAAGAAAGAAAGAACAACATGTTTTGCGGAAAAAAGAAATAAGTAAATAAACAAAATACCGTCTTTAATTTAAATATAAAATTTCGCAGGTACTGACATTTCACACTATTTTCATTTTAAAATTTCTTGATTTACACGTTTAGTATCATCATCTGTTAAATCTGTAACTTCTTAAAAATAAAAAGATTATGATAGTCAGCTTTTATTAACTATTCCTCTAATGCTCTTTTTACTTCCCTTTGTTGTTTGCCACACTAGTTTTTACTTATTTTAACACTCTTTTAATTTGTATACTTTTGCAACTTTGCGCTTTGCATTTAAATTTTGTCGTTATTATTATTATTATTAGAAGATTATCTTGGCTACACGCGCAATATGTGTATAGTTTTAAATATTACAACTTTTCATTTTATGTTTCAATTTTGGATTCGTAATTAATATTTTCTCTTGTATCACATTTTTATTCTTCCACACAAATTCTATTTGTACGGTTGCATCTGAAATCTTAACTTTCGTTATTTGTACACTACTGTTTTAAATTTATTTCTCGTTTAAACGATGTATTTGTTTCCTTATAAAAAATACTTTCCTTTGATTTCGTAGTACTATCACCTTACAGTCGCGTTATTTGAAGCATTTACACACACATAAGTTACATATTTTTTCGATATTTACTTCATTAAAAAATCTTTAGGTTTTTATAAAATAAAAGAATTAGCCTTGCTAGGGAATCATATAATATCAACGTATTCTTGCACAGCTTTTAATGTTTGTTTTCTCCTTTGTTTTAAAATATTAATTCTAATGCTGTGCCTGATTTCAGGATAGCTAAAAATATTATGATGGAAATGAAGCGTTGAGTTTGCTCCTAAAACGATTTCTTTAAAAGTATGCCTTTTTAATTAAACTTCATTCATTCTTTTCAGACAAAAATACCATATGAAAGAACTTCATTCCTGATTACGGGAATGACAAAATCTACATCCAAGTCCAAAACTAATATGTTCTAAACAAATTACCCAAAGCTTTTATGTGTTTAGAACGCCACTTTCCTTAACTTTCAATTTCGTAGATGGAAATGAGTCAAAATTGCTGTTTCACAGAATCTTTCTGTTGTAGATAATGGGTTTCAGCCCCGCAACTTATTTTCTTTACTTATCACACACACTCAGCGTCTCTGCCCGCCACCATTACCCTCCAAGATGGTGGAATATACATCATCTCAAGGAATTTCCAACCGTAAAGAAACCTTTTAGGTCTCCATCCTTCATGTGCTGGTGCCTTCAGAAGTCGCCACCAGGACGGGAGATTAATGGGTGAAATGTGGCCTTCTACACCATCCGCATAAACTTCTCATTTTCGTACTATGATTAGACTGCGGACCGAGTTCTTAAATTCTAGAATAGATGGCAGGGAATATATCCCCCGCAAATGTCTATTCATCAGCGTGGACATTATCGGTGTCGACAGATTTCTATCATCTCTTTTTCAGGGAAAGCCACCGTGTAATAGGCAAGAAAGTGATTCCAGGCGGTTTTTATGCACTAATGCCACTTAGCCTAGTTTTTTTTTTTTTGAGAATGTGAAGCTCCATTGTGAACATAATACGCTCTGTTAAAGACATCAAGAAAATAGTATGTTTGTTTAAGGTTACAGAGTTTACACTTAAAATGTTGAAAATTGGCCAAAATATCGGATTGGTGTATACCGATAGTGTATGCTTACACTATTAATGAATCTTCTATATCAAATTTATATTTATAATACTAAACTGTTTAATATATAAGTACTTTTATATAGTTACACCCTTTTAAAATTTAAAAAAAAAAGCCTTTTTTTTTAATCAAAATCAAAAATTTACCTCAAAACAGAAATTCAAAACGTTCCACGTGCCGCAGTTTTTATGCTGTTGCTACCAAACTTTTCGAAAGTATTCTTATATTACGTAGTTATAGATTAATGGATGAAATGTAGCAGTAATCAATATTTTAAAGAAGATATTTGACTTATTTATCGAAAAAAATCACTAAATTTTCAGAAAATTTCATATCAAAGTATATTTTTGCTTATATTTTGGAAATTATCATAAAAAGGTTTATTTTATCCATTCATTTATAAAACGATATCTAAGGATTCAAAATCAGGAAATAATTTCAATTTAAAAAATTGCGGCACGTGAAACGATTTTAAAAAGTTCAAAAGCACTTTTTAAATTTTAAATTTTTAAAAAACTACCCATTTTTACGCCAAATTTTTTGCTGGTATTTTTTCTAACATAAGTACAAACTGACAAAATTTTAAGTTTGCACATAAACAATTAAAAAAAAAAATAGTGTAAACTGTAGAATTAAATAAGAAAACAGTAAATTGATCGCTTGAAAAAAATAAATGAATGAAATTAAGTTAGCTAAATATGGGAATAAAACAAATGAATAAATCCACAATTACTTGAAGAGGTAGTATTCATTTTATCTAAATTCCGCTGCTTCTTCCCCTCCAGAAATCCTAGAAATAATATTTGTTCAAAATGTGAGTGAAAGATTCCGATTCTTTTCCTATTACTACTTATAGCATGCAATTTATTCATTTAACAAACAGGTAATGTTCCGTAAAATCGAAAACAATGTTAAGAGTATTATAAATAACAATATAGCAATTAATTTTAATGTAGAAAATATAAATTTGCATCTAGAAGCTCCCTGTCGCATTGAAAAAGGGATTCCAAGCAATCCCGAAACATATGTCTGCGTTTTAATGCTCATTTGTGCTGTAATTTAACGTGAAATTTTATTTCTATTAGGAGGACATTATCATTTGTTTTTATAAAAAATAGAAAACAATGCAATTTATTATAATGTTTTTGCGTTTGAAGCTTATCGTTTATCTTGGCATTTAAAATAAATTATATACGTGTATAAGGTATATCAATAAATTGAAAACTATGACGAAAATTTGGTCGAGTAACATAATGAGGGCTGATCAATGTGCGTACACAAATATATAATATATATATATATATATATATATATATATATAAATGAAAAGAAATGATAATTCCGGGACATGTAAACAAATATTAACAAAATGTTTAAAAATACAGGATGCAAGATATAAAGAGAAAAAATAGACATAAACAAATATCTATATTTTATATTAAAGTTTGTAGTGCTGCTTTAGCGCCTGGCGCAAACTTTGACAACTTCATACACTTAACAACTAGCTACACTTATATATATATATATATTTATATTTGAGGATCAGTGGGGCTTTTAAAAGAAAACAAAATGTAAATTTAGCAAAATATATTAAAATATATATAAAGCTATAATTAAATAAAAATTAAAATGCTTGTGTTTCTGTAAATAACTACATTTTTATCATTTCAATATGTTGTGGATTTTCAGTAATTCGTCAAAACCTTTCAATACTTTATGGTTGTTATTTCAATTATATCTTGAAATTCAGTATCGTGAGCATGGTTACAATACTTACTCATTAGTGAAATTAACTATGGAAACGGGCAGTAGAAAATGGCATTTCGGCCGCACCAAATGATACCCAAAACATTGTGGGCCGTTTATCAAAAGCTTCCCGAAATTCGAGATTTGTTTGGCTTGTAACCAAACCCTCTCCTTGCAATGGCGAATTTAATTTATTTACGGGCGTTCCGCGGAATATTAGATTTAGTGTCTTTTCCGCGGAAATTTGCTTTGGAAAATTGAATTTGTGCTGCTGTCGAGTTCCGATTCTCGATATGTCTGAAAATATTCCATCCGAAAATGCTTTTGTTTTTCATTTTTGGCCCGTTGAATTATTCAACTTAGAAGTGCTGTCGGAATAAAATGAATTCTACATCTTCGGGCTTGGAGTTTCCGATGTGATATTGACATATTTTCTCATCAGAGGTAATTGAAATAAATGAAATTGTTTTTACAGGCTTTTTAAGCAATTGTTTATTTCATAGTTTTTGACAGATTGAATGTCTTATAGCAATAGGAGAAAGATGAAAAATGATTTAGAAGAAATATTAAACGAATTTATATAAAGCTGAGAACAATTCAAGAGACAATTCGTTTTTTTCTTTCTTCCTTTTCTTCCTTCTATTTTTAGCCTACTTTCCTGTAAGAGTAATGAAGAAAAGAATGAAAGCAAGCTTTATGTATCGTAAATATATAGTTAAAAATAAAAAAAATTCAAAAAAGAGTTATGTAATTAAATAATTACTGTTTCTTTTTCGATTAGTAGATTTTTAATACCTATTAGTAACAAAAGTGAAAGTTTGAAACCCGTTTCAAAAAGTTTTTTTAAATTGTCATTCTTTCTCTTACTTTTTTAAGCTTTTCCGGAGATAATAAGAAATATTAGCTTAAAAATAGCTCAACCTTAAACCTGATTGTTCTTCAATGAACCAAATTTTACTGCGCGGTCTTTTATGTTAGGTTACACAAATTCAGCCATTAAAATGCGTCTTATGGAACTTGAAAATTGCTTTGAGAAAGATTAAACAAATACATCCGTCATTACTCAAGATTGATGAAAAATCAACCAATGTTTTGAACTTTATTTCCTCGCAGATTTACAGGAATGTTCCTTTCCTCATTAAATTGATATTTTAGACTTCAATTCCATCCTGTTTTTCGCATGTTGGACGTCCTTTCCTGTAGTCAAGCATTTCTTGTCGTGGTCCTCTTTCAGTGGGCACCCAGTTGTACTATTAATGTTTGCCCTATTGGATAACATCAATTCTACTTCTTTTATCATGGTAGTTGAAAATCTACATATCTCCCTAAACAAATATGTTCCATTTTCAATTTAGCTTTTTATGTTTCTACCAACATGAGTCCATTAAATATGTTTTGAACTGTAGTTTGGTTTTGAGGGAAGATTTATATTTGAGCACTTCCCTCGTTCTTTTGATTTGAATGTGATAACGGGAAGCATTCAAAATCTATACTTTGTTGCTCAATATTTTACATGTTGCTTTTATATTCACCTTTTTAAAGTTAATAAGTAATGTCACGAAGGTGATTTGGGTGGTATTAAATAAAACTGAATGACGAACTTGTGGTATTTTTCAACAACGATTTAGAAACATACATTGGATGCAATACTTCTACTGAAGGTCATTTTCCCTTTCTTTTGCTTCTTACACTTAAAAAAAAGGAGCCATCCCTCATGACATGCTGAGGACATTCAATTTTATTAAAATATTACTTCCAAAAAGTATGGAACAATTTCGCATTTCCCTGCAGGCTGTCTTCAAAATATAAGTAAACATTTTAAAATGTGGTAAAAATTTCTTCTACCATCACTCCACTAAACCTAAAGGCAATATTTAAATTAGGAAATACTTAAACGTGAAGAACATCAACGAATCGTACTTATAAAATAGTAAGATCTGAAATACGAAATAAAAACGCTTTTCATTGCTACAAAACATGACATTGAGAACATCCATTTAAATCACCCTTTTAAAAAAAGTTCAGAAAAAAAAATCTATGCTCAAAGAATACGTTTCTAAACCTAGCTGTTTTTCCTCACAAAGTTAGAAAAAGAAATCGGTTCTTTTGCGAGAAAAAGTACCCATTCAACAACAAAATTTCGAACACTCTGAGGATCTTTAGAATGTCTTTGTGAGCCATTTTGTCGCAAATATTGCGGAGGAAAAAGGAAAAAAAAAACATTTGAAGAGAGAAAGATATAGAAGCACACGATGGAAAAAAATATTCTCAATCAGTAATTCCTCAAATGAGTCAAAGTACACAGCCAGAAGCGATGTTTCTGTGTCGTTTTTCCATTTCTTTTAAAGATACACAAATCTTGGTAAAAAAAAAAATGCTGAAAAACGCAGACCCTTCAGGCATTATCCATTTCTTCTTAACCATAATCACGATAATGTAATAGAATGAAAAAAAATAAGGAAACTTTTTCTTCGTCATCATTTGAAGTTGTTGTACGCAATTTGACTTGAAGAACGCAGTGCTCTATTCGTCTTTAGAAGAACCAAAGTTTTATAAGATTTATCTGTGAGTTAGAAGAACGCATAAATCTCCTTCGCTAATGAGATTGTAGAAATAGATGTTTTAGTTGATGTGCTAAATCTCATTCTGAGATATTCGTCTCAATGTATGCAATGTTGCTTAAAGTAGTAAAACATTCCATTTGTTGCAATGCTTGAATTATATATTTATATAATTAGTTTTTATTCTTCCTTAAATATACTCATATTTTACTCAGGATTTCGCTTTGGGGTAAAGGACACCAAGGTCTAGGTCAGAGATGCATCGAAAATTTATTGCTTCGGATACCGGATAACAAGTGTCCCTTGTGTGAAATATGCGTACCAGATAGTCGGGCCTTATGCTTGAAACCCGTAAATTATTATACATCTTTTGAAGCCTTCCAAAGCTTTCAAATATATTATAAATATTTAATTAAAAACTACTTTTTCAAAGCGTGTTAATTATATAAATTTTAAAAATCAAATTTTCGTATAAGAGGGAACTTGGAGGCTGCTGTATTTCCTCTCCGAATATCAGCCGGATAACCATCTTGAAGTAATCCGGATAACCGGGCCATTAGTGCAATGGGATCGGATTCTGGATATTTAAAAATTGGTAGGATATTGGATCTCCAATGCATTCTGGGGAGACCAGTCCCGTTCGTCCCGCCCCTTTAACACCCCCGTGTACATATACATTTCAAAGCACATTATTTAAAACTAAATACTGTCTACAGTTTTGAAAATATTTTATGGTTAGTCATTAAAAAACACGATTTGTTAAAGTTTTGAAGTAAAATAGAATAAAAACAAAAAAGAAAAAATGGTTAAGAATGTGCCCAACTTTTCTCGAATATAGTTTTACGTCTTCTTAACTGGTATTGTTAAAGTTTCACTATTTATAACTACAATGAATTGCAAAGAAATTATTGCATGAAATTCAGCTCACTATTCATTTCAAATTTCAAGTTAATCTGTGTACTTCGTGTGGTTCATGGTAGCCCCACTATTGCGACGACATCTACATCCGGAAGATGTCGTAAAATCAGCCGCCGTTCCGGCAAGGTCGTTTCAATGCTATGTGTTATTAATTTCGTGATCGTTAAAGTGTATTGAATGCATAAAAACTCGGTAAAAATCGTGCAATTTAAATTATTCCAAACGTAATTGCATTGAATTATGGGAAATAAATAGTGAAAGAAGAAAAGTGGCACGATTCAGGAAACATTATTCTTTTCTTCTCCCCAACTCCTGTCAAATGTATGATTTCTCCAAAGCACCAAATGTCTAAATATTTTTTTCTCTCCTCATTTGATACCAGAAGCTTGCAGATGCGTACCATTGAAATGTATTTTCTTTTTTTATGGAGCAGTCTGGTAATTTCTTTACAGAACTCATACATTTTCATCTTGACCATTTCAATCAGCTTAACCTTTTTTGCTCGCAAACAGCAAAAGCACAACACAATTTACAAACGCAAACATGAATTTATGTGTTCCGCACCCCCTTTTAATCGCAAATTTTGTAGAAGAAAGCAAATGACCTCTCCAAAGAATAGCAGTTGCATAAGAAGACCGTGCGACAGATATTTTCTTTAACTCTTCAATAGACAAAACGTTTGAATGGATATATATATTAAGCCTTTCTTGTTCGCTAAAAGCTGCATAACAGAAAATATATTTATAAATGAAAACATTCTTGAGCGTCTTGAAATTGAAAAAAATGTCGTGTTTGCAAAGAGCGTGGGGGTAATAGCGTTTCTTGCTTTTAGTGTTTCTTCTGGAGTGAAATTCACTTTCGTTTTCATTTCTGTTGTTTACCGTTTCCTCTGGCAAATTTTGACGCTGCAAGTTTTAGAGGATTGTGTGGTCGTCAGTATTTTCTTACGCAGCTCTTGGGTATCAACGGACTTTTTTGCATCTTTTAATATTGAACAACGTTGTACAGAATTTTTCAATCAGGTTTCCGGGGAAACCTGGAGGAAACTGAGGAAATCAAGAATTTTCGTTGCAGTCGCGCTCTCTAAAATGAAACTGTTACTAACTCTAATTGATTGAGAATGTGATGATGTCATATGATATTTTCTGAACGCTAAAAATATTTCGGCAGTTATTTATGCACATTTAAGCAGTCTTCTACAAGTGATTCTATTGATCAGGAAAGATTAAGAGTACGATAGTTTTCTGAATTTGGTCTTCGTACTGTTTCATTTTTTCAGTAGTGCATCAAATAAAAAGAGAAAAAACAAGATAGAGAATGTATATATATATATTTAAATTTATTTCTATATTTTCAATAACTTGTTTTCACCTTTTAAAGAATAATAATAGCTAATAATATATATATTATTGATGCTATGACCTTTATATTTAAAAAAATAATATTTTAACTTTCTATGCTTGAATGTCTATGTGAATGAAGCAAAAGTTGCATTTAATAGTTTATGTTTTAGACTGAGCGTAATGAGTTAGCCAGTGATTAACGCACTTCAATCAATCTTGAACGTTCAATCATAAACAAATGCAAAAGTTAGTTGTAACAAATCATACTTAGGAACAAACCGCAAAACAATAATTTGGATTATTGTCATAGATCCTTATGCACAATCCAGGTGCAAATGAAGTTTTCGACTAACATAGAATATTCTCGACATTATGTCATATTTTTGTTTTATGCAAGAAAACAAGGAGAAAATGCTTGCATACGAGGTTTCCACGATGTTCTTTTAAAAAGGATGATGATTTCATAAATTATTCTATCTCTGTTCGTAGTTCTTGTAGGTTTTGTTGATGTAACCGTTTTAGTTTCCATGACAACAGCAGTACTTGCTACAGTTATGGTAGTAATATTTTTAGGTTAATGAAGCAAAAACTTGTATTCGCAGGTTTATAAAAGTTTGGCTTTCTTTCCATCTCTTTATTAGTTCTCTCTTAATGCTTTTATGATGCATTTATAAAAATCAATTACAGTAAAAGTGTGTAAATGTGATCCAATCTCATGTTACAGTTTGATTAAATAAAACTAAAATTGATTAATAAGACTAAAATGACGAAAAATAAGACCCCCCCCCCCTTTTTTTTTTCTCTCCAATAGATTAAATGTTTTCGCAGTCAATGATTGCAGTTAGGTTTTATTTGTCGTCTTAGTAATTTTTAGATTTTGTTTCCCTTTGTATTTTTCAATAAAACCGTATTTCCTTTTTGTTTTTTCCTATCAGTTCAACAAAAATATTGAACTAGTGGAAGAGTTAAGTAGAATTATATTGCGTTTAATATATGTGGCATAAGGCTTTTTGCTCTGATACCACATAACTATAATTGTCATATTTTTAATTTTTCTATATTATCTATTTTTAATTGAATCTTCTGATGTTTTCACTTAAATGTTTTTGGAACAGCATTTTGGAGATTTAAATCATTGTTTATTCTTTCATTTAAATGTTCCTTGGCAGCACACAACTCAAATTTGCTCCTGGTTGTTTGACATCTTTCAGAAAAAGCGGTTTAAGCACTGGAGTTTCATCGATGAGATCGCATGATCAAAACCTACCTTTACTGCATCACACACCTCCGAATTGCACTCACCACCTTCTGACAAAAGCCGTAGTTATGAAAAATAAATAAATAAATAAAATTAAAACACACACACACACACACATAGAGGAGCCTCGGTCGTGGTGCAAACAAAACAACTAATAATAATAATTTAACTTTGTGCAAGTAAATAGTAAAATAAATATAATTTCACGTTAATTTAAAGCACACATGAGCATTAAAACGCAGACATCTGTTTCAGGATTGCTTGGAATCCCTTTTTCAATGCGACAGGAAGCTTTTAGATGCAAAACATCCAAGAAATTATATTTCTTTTACAGTTTGAAACAACTAATAGTTTTTCTAACTACTTCAAACGCAATCAGTCGACTAGTTTTTGTAGTTCATACGTAAGACATTAAAACAGCCATACTGATTTTCCTGTGATATTTCTTCTAGTACTCTGGTATGTAATGTATGTACAGTACGAAATATAAGAAATAAAATAAATATTTAAAAATTTACAATAAGAAAAAGCAATAGAGCACCAATTATTTTCATACAATAGAACTTATATGAAAGTTTTAGTCACATGTGTAAAAACGTTATTAAAAATAAAATATCACTTGGTGCCTAATGCATTTTTGAAGAATTATAGCTTTTTTTTTTAACTTGGAGAAGCGCATCAGAAATTTATCGGCATGGTACTTGTTTCTACAGCAGCAGGCCAGAGACAAAAGACCGCATAACCACAGCTCGCACACCAGTCAAAAAGGGTAATTACATAAAATCATGCATTATTCATTATGGAATAAATTTTTGCTTCTCCCTTTTTTATTTCTTTTGGTCGTTAAAGCAATCTTTTTGCCCTTTTCCATTAATGCTGCGAAAATTTTAAGGAGAGGAAAAAAATTCTTTTGAATAGAATATAAATATAAGCAATTTTTTCCATAAAATACAATATTTTTGGCCTCTGAAGAGGAAAATGAAGATGGCAGCTGTGGAGAGTCGGAGAAAAAAGCTACCACGCTCTTGAAACAAGATAAATTAAAGCAATCTCGAGGATTTTCCGGTAAAAGAAATGCTTTAGAGGTTTCTTCACTTGCGAATTTCACTAAATAATGCTTTCTTTTCACTTAACTTAAATTACATACGCTGGATGTAAGTTCTAAATATGAGACATGCTGTTAGTCAAAGGATTTATTGAGAACATTTAAGAATAGGAAATAAATTTTGATGATATTTCGGGTACCTGTGCAATTTTTTGGTATTTAGATGAAATAAATTTACAACTAAAATAAAAAATTCATGAATTAGGAAAGTATTTACATTAAATTTTAGTGTAAAGAAGAGTGGATTATCTTAAAGTATACACTGTTGGTGTTTATTTCTGGTTCAATTCAGCATCAGTTCCTAATACGAGGTTTTGTATTAATTTGTGTCTTGGTCGATTTGCACAATTTTGATATATTGCCATTTTTAAAAAGCAAAAATTTGCACGAAAGGCGATGTGCATATTTTTTATTGCTTGCACTGAATAAAAATGTTACATAAACCAAAGTAATTTTTATTATTCTTTATTTATTGACTTATCAGCTTGTAGGTCAGGTTCATGATGCCATCAAGTGGTTTTCAAGTTTAATAATTTGGGACATATAATCGGGCTCTTCTGCATTCAAAAATAAAAATATTTTTTCTAAATTCTGTATTTTTCTTACTTATTAATAACCGTGAACTTAGTTTAAAAAAATAAGTAAATAACCACAGTACTTCAAAGAATAGTTATTTGTAGAAGATGGAGCTAAAAATAACTTTTCCCAATTCAACAAACTCAGAACACAGCATACAAATTAATACTTTTTATGTCTTCTGCGTTTCGCAACCGTCTGCTTTTTCTAAAAAATAAAATTAGTTAATGTTTCTCTAAGTAAATAAAACGTAACATTCTTTTAAAATCGTCTGCTTTGAATTAATAAATTATATTTTGTATGTTGGGAAAGAGATGCGGCAACTAAGTTAAAACTTTCACAATCGAATATTTACTTTTCAAATTGAAAAGGAAGTTCTAAATTTCTTAGCATGTACTTTAAATGTCAAGGGATACGCAAAATGTCGAGGGAAAATGTCTCAAATGTCAAGGGGGTTCACACTGACTGGGTCTCAATTCAATGAAGTTATTTTCAATTCTCATGTGTCTGTAAAGACGTCTTATCCTTTGAATTCGCAACTCTATTTTACATTTAGAGTTTTTTCCTTTTGTGTGAAGGAAAATATAAATAGGTTTTCTTCTCTTGAATCAGATTATTTTTAAGTAGTGGTTTGTTGAGAAACAGCTACTGTAAAACGTTTTATAAACATAATCTGAAACGTTTATTAAACTGAGGCTTTTACATTCGTGTAAGCATAAAATTACGTATATGTTAGTTTATTACTGTATTAATTTGAAGAAGTATAGCAGGGTTTAAAAAGAAAGTTGTATGCGTTTAAAATGATCTTATCATTCCAGAAAATATTTTACGACCTTTAGGCCTAATATTTGAAATTTATCAGTAATTTATAGATAAATGCATAACTATTTCTAAGGCAACACTTTAATAACATAGTGTGTGTTTGATAAGATGTCTAGTTAAATTGTTAAAATTGCCAATTTTGTAAACAGGCCACGGCACTGTCTGATGTGCGGAGGAAAATGCCATAATAATTCAGCCTTTTGCTTATAAGAACACTACGTTCAGCTATTAAAGAAACAAAACTAGTTTGTTTTAATTTCTGCTAAGTAATAAAGCAGGAAATATTTATTTGGAGTGAGCATTCAAATACATATTAAACGCGGGGTAATATACGTACCCACAGGTGTCCACAGAGGTATAGTGATGCCCTATTTTAGGAACATACAGGGAACTAGCCAAATTTTTGAGATTTAGATTAATTATTCTGTATTTCTGATGCCTGAGAAATACATGTTTACACCTAATTCTTTAAAATTACCCTTGGTGGAGCATCCGAACGCCCATCTTGTGTGTGAAAGCTAAATACCTATACCCCTCCCCCGATACAGTAGTAACCCCAATTCTAAAACTCTACGCACACCTATGCGGAGTAAAATATAGCTTTACATATCAATTTATTGGCATCTGCTAGTTGCAATTTGCTTTAAGGTGTTTCACAAGCAGTTACGTTTTCTATTAAAACTAAAGCCGCATTAGAGATATTTTACATCCGAAGTGAAAGGAAGTTTATCAACTATACTTACATAATTTGAAAAACTTTATTCATATTTAATAGCATATCTTAAAAGTAAGTAATCAGCGCCCTGTTCATTGAAAATAAAATAATAATAATAATAATAAAATGCATTATGTGCTTCATAAGTTACGTTTCTTCAACGTCATTTAATTAAAAGCTTAGTTAAACTACTTGATGCGTTTCCGATAAAAGTTTGAAATATCACTAAATAAATAAATAAATAAATAATAAAAAAGCAAGAAAGAAAAAGGATACCATACAAACCATTTCAACTCAACAAAAAGTAGTTTTCATCTATATTACAACTTTTAAGTTTGGGCCACCGAAAGATGTATTTAATCAATAAAAACATTTGTCATAGAACAATTCAACGAACCTTTTTCTGCAATTTCGTCATTGATTTTTCTTCAAAGAGTCACGACGGTATTTCAATGACAGAAACCAATTCGACAATATCAAGAAACAATTCAACATGTAAGTATGATTGATAAATGGTGCCTATACTACTATTTTGAAAGATCAAATAAACAAAAGAGTTTTGTCTGGGATTAATTTGAATGACAAATTAATTGCATTTACACTTGACACATTTCAGCTATTTATCTAACGAAAGGATTCATCTACTAATATAGATGAAGGTGATAAATCATTTCTTTAACAAACAGCATAAGTGTGTAATTGTCAAATGTGTGTGTGATTTTAAAAATCGTAATAAACTTTCAACGTAACAAACCAATAAAAAAACAGAACATCTGAGAAATTCCCACATGGAGGATATTAGTATTGACGGAAGACGGAATAATATCACATAGCTGAGGTGATTTAAATCATACAACACCTATTATTTTTCAAAAACGTGTTGATAAATATTAGGCGCTGTGGCTGACTACTAGCCTTCCGTGCTACCATGCCACAGGTCCGGGGTTCAATTCCTGGGATGGGCACGGTCGACTCAGCCTTTCATCCCTTCAGTGTGGTCGATAAAATGAGGACCAAACCCGCTTAGTAACTAACACTGGGGATTCCGCGTCAGGCTGACCACTTGACCGGGAAATCTGATTCTGCACCCCAGTGCCCTCGGCCTCGGTCTCGAAGGCCCCCATTGGGCTGGCGCACCACTGAGTTAGTTAGTTGTTTTTTGATAAATATATGTTCAGCCCTAATAGTGCAAACTGACAATACTTGCGAATATATCGTTGATTATATAAAGACTTCTAAAAGAGTAAGGAAAAGAAAAAGAAAAAAAAAAAAACATCTGCCTACTTTTCAAGGAATAAAAGATATTGTGAGAATCAACGACGTTCTGTGTTTCCCTTTTTGTTCCATCTCGGTAGAAATGAAATGAAGTAAGTTGATTGAACTAGTTCAAAATAAACTAGTTCAAACCAAACATTTGAAAAGTGTTGAGATCTTGTTTCTGCTCCGTCTGAGCTTAAATGTTGTAATATACCTGAAACTAGTTTTCCGTATGATTTTATTTAGGCATATAAGTTACTCACACAAATGTTACTATTTATTCTATCATCAAAGAAAATCTCCATCTGAACAGAAAATCCTAAACGAACTTTGGGTCCATTTTTCATTTAGGTTAACTTATTTTAAAATGTTTGCAAGTAGTCTTGCAAGAAACTTAGATCAGTTAAAACCTTAATTTAACCTAAAAAGAAATGCCACGGTGGTTTGGGGAGGGGAAAAAAGACAATACGGATAGAAGGAAAGAAAGAAAAACCAAGTCAATGATAAATTAAAGCAATCTCGGGGGTTTTCGGGAAAGAAAGTTTTCTACGGAACTTCTCAGAAAATCCTTTTCTTCTTTTTCCATTTCCTTTTTTTTTTCTTCCCCTCAGCGCAGCGTTCGTTAAGAGTGACAACTGCAGACTCATGAATGTTTTGGCCGGTATGTTACGTCCTTTTCGTTCTATGCAAGCGACAACATGGAAGAGACGTTCCCTAGGGACTGACAGTAACCCCTGAGCAGCACTGACATTCAAGAAAAGAAGGTTTGGCCTTTCAGCAATGAAGAAATAAAATCTTTCCTTATGGTGTTCCTGTCACTTTCAACAAAACTTCGTCTCCTCAACTAAATTGTTCTGGATTTTGGAAACACATTAAAGCAACGGCGATCTTTGTTAAGGTTTCAATATTGCTTTTACAAAATGGAATTCAATGTTTTAATCTTTGTTGTAGGGCATTTATTTTACACCAAACCAGTGTTTAACGTTTAAGCCAATGTTTGTTTAGTGATGGTTATACCTTTATCTGTAAAAGAGCTCGTTTGTGTGTATGTATGTATATTCGATATACAAAGTCTCATCAATTGACGGACGTAAAACCTAGAAAAGGTGATGCATGAAGGATTATACAAAAATTCGAATTATTTTTTATTTATTTTTATTTTTTTAAATTTTTGGATAGAACTTTTTCTTGACTGCAAAAAATAGAAAAACATCACCTTTTCTAAAATTTTATATCATTTTAAAGCTGATGAAAAACTACATCAGATAGCATTTGTTCAAGAACGTCAGAATAAATAGACCGTTAGTTACTGCCCAAAACGGTTTTTCTTTGAACGAGCATTGATCTAATCTTTATTGCTAAGTGAAGATTTTAGTGAAAACTGAATTCCAATGATTCATTGTTGTAAAAATAAACCGGTGAGTTTTGTTTTAAACTTAATTGTTATTTTCCTGATACCAGATTTCATGCTATTTGTCGTGTGGGACTGATATATTTCCTTAATATTATTTTTGTGGCTGACGACTCTGATAAATGAGCTTGTGAATAATAAATTCAAATTTATGAATTCGCTTGTGTTCTGATGATCGGCATTTTCCCTGTTTATTTAGATAGAGATTTAATGCCTTCTTAGTGAGCTTTATTCCTCTTCTTCCATGATGTGGTTTCATTACCTATTTAGCAAACCTTATTTCTTTTCTACAATCTAATTTTATTAAAAGTTCCATTAAGAAAATAATAATCCGGAAATGACATTCCAGTAACTGTTTATTTGTATAACGGTGTTATATTTTTTAATCATAAAATACAACAATTTTGTATTTGATAATTTCCAGCATATTTCTTTTGATCTAATTTAGGTGAAATTTAAATTAGGGGAAATTTAAAAAAAAGGAAAAAAAAAGGTTATTACGTAATTATTTCCTTCACAATTTGTTCGCAACACTGAACTACGGGTTTTCCGTAACTGTAAGAAAAGGCTTTCTCCACCCCTATTAGAATATTAATATCTCTTACGAACATGCTTTGAACCGAAAATTTCCCCTCACTCCATATCTTCTGAAGTTATTGAGAACATTAAACCCAAGTTCTATCAACTTCGTGTGTTGTTTAAGTTCCTACTTTCTCTATAGCTATTCACTTACTGAGTAAGAAAATAGTATTTATTTATTATCTTTCAACTAAAACAACCTTCATAACCATCGAATTATTTCGATTACCATTTATCACACAGAAATGATATTTTATTCCCCATCGCTCCTCCCAATTGCAAAACCCTTTTGTCCCTCGTCATCTTGCCCAATATCCTAAGACACAACACCTTAAGATGTCAGTGATCTGTTGATGCTTCAAGGAGATTGATGATGTTCATCAATCATTGGGATGAGTGTTGTGGCATTAAGAAATCTTCCAAATAATTTCATATATCTCCGTCAAAACGTTTTCATTCGAGATGGAGATGAGTGACCTGTTATGTTTGTTAATTTAGGTACCAAAAAAAATCTTTTTTTTTGGTTCCTAAAAAATAAGTGCATTATGACCAGTGCTTGGTCAAATGATTCTTGATAAAAGGGAAAAGAAAAGTTGCATTAATAAATATATGAATAAAAATATTTGTTTCTGATTAACCGAAAAATAAGTAGAATAAAATATATAATTCGCAGATAAGCCGAGGGAAGCAGAAACTGGATTGTAACACATTGGTATGAGTGTATGTATTACTAACTCTGTTCAAATATTCAAAATAAATAAATATAAAATTACATTACTTTCTATACTAACTCTGTTCAAATATTCAAAATAAATAAATATAAAATAACATTACTTTCTATTCTTTCTCTTCTTTTTTTTGTATTTTTACCTTTTTATCTAATTTATGTACAACATTTCTTCGTTCATCATACATCACTGTATGTGTCGTATGAGAAAAATGAAGGAAAGTATGTTGTTTATATAATAGAAAACGCATCAGGAAAAGATAACTAGATAAAATACTGGTAAGTCGACTCATTTACAGAACTTATCATAACTTAGAGATAACAAAACGCATTTTTTTTAGTATTTTAATAAGAAAATAAATAATTACACACATTTAAAGACCAATGCATCTGTACCTAATTAAATGCATTGTAAGGAATAGTACCACTTGAGAAAAGATAAAAACAAATTCGGCAATTGAATGAATACAAAGTTTTATACAAATAATTAAGGCTACACTTTACACTTAAAATGTCGAAAATTAGAAAAAATATATAATTGATGTATAAAGTATACCTATACTGTATTAATGTATATTAGATATCAAATTTATGATTATAATAACTAAACTGTTTAATGTATAAGTACTTTTATATAGTTAAATTATATTACCCTTTTAAAATGAAAAAAGCCTTGTTATCAAAATGAAAATTTTACCTCAAAACAGAAATTCAAAACGATCCACGTGCCGCAATTTTTATGCTGTTTCCACCAAACTTTCCGAAAGTATTCTTATATTACATAGTTTAATGGATGAAATGTAGCAGTAATAAATATTTGAAAGAAGATATTTGACTCATTTATTGAAAAAAATCACTACATTTTCAGAAAATTTCATATAAAAGTACATTTTTCCCTATATTTTGAAAATTATCATATGAAGTATTTTATTTTATCCACTCATTTATAAAAGATATATAATGATTTAAAATCAGGAAAAAATTTGAATTAAAAAAATATTGCGGCACGTGGAACGTTTTTAAAAAGTTCAAAATTTTTTTTTGATTTAAAACTTTAAAAAAAATTAACTATTTTTTTACGCCAAATTTTTTGTGGGGTGTTTTTTGCAACATAAGTACAAACTGACAAAATAAACACATTGAGAGATAACGCTGTATAATAATTTATTGATTTCGTATCAGTGTAGAGAGCCCTTTTCTAGAGCTTTTGATTGACGTAACGAAATACCAATAACGTTTCGGTCATGTAGTATAGATGTATACAGCGCTGTTTATCGCATTCTGGAATCATGGCCATCTTTATACGACCTATTTGTTTGCTCGGCCTGTCGTATAATGCCTAGCAACCCTCTCTGGAAACAATTGGATTGAATTTCAGAAACCCACAATTTTGTTTTCCTTTCCGTTATAAATCTGGAGAATAAAAAGCTGTTTTCCAACGTCGTTTCGCATGTTTTGTGCTTTTGTGGGTATTGGCTGTACTTGCACTTTTTCATGCCCAACATAAAAGTTTTAAAAAAAAGTAAAAAAAAAAAAAAAGAAAAAAAAAGGCAGAAAAGAAATAGTTGAAAAAATGAAATCACGAATTTCCGCTCTTTTCCTGAACGGAAGAATCTGGAAACCAGGATCTGTGATTTATTTTATTGCATAAACGTATTTTTTTTTCTTATTTCCAAAGAATGATGTGACGACGATTACTTAAAAGGAAATACAGGGTTAAGAACCAACTTGTTTCTTGCTAATTTAAAATTAAAGAAAATATATTATCCTGATTAAAACTGAGCAGTTATATCTTTAACTGAACAATCATATGATAAAGAAAAAACAAGAAAGTATGTACGATTTGGAACCTGGATATTCTAATAATAATCTAAATTGACTGAAATTGTGTAAAAATTGTGGTAAAATGCCGGTACCAAAAATGACATGATTTTAGAAAACAATTACTTTAATACGTAATTCTGGTTAAAGTAAAGCAGGTTTCTTAAATTCTTCAGATACCATTTGAAAACCACTTCAAATAATTTTTCAAAAATTAAAGTATATTTAAAAAAAATAAAAATATAGCTTATTATTATTCTAATAATGCACACAATGTCTTGCTTATCCTTGTATTTTCTGTCCTTTCTGTAATCTATAAATACAATAGGCTTAGCGAAAATTTGTGTAATATCTGAGTTAAGACATATCGTCCGAAAAGGCAAAAAGAAGAAGAAGAGAAAAAGAAAAATGAATAAGTAAGGCAAAGAGAGAAGATCAAGTGTGCAATTCGCAATCACGGATTAAATTTAACGAGAAGATGGTGTGTACCACATGACTTTCTTGTTCTACACTAATTATAGAATATACTTTTTTTAAAACTAAAAAAATAGGCGTGTGTATCATATACGCACGTTAAAAGTTATTTCGTTGTTTCAGTATTTTTCAAATAAACTTTTAGTTCACCTGTATAATCACCTATTTTCCCTTACACCTATATAGTATAGTAAACAAAGACAATGGAATTTTCAGGATGAATGGAATTTATTATTTTTATTCGCATAAGAAATTTGAAATTAAAACACAAGAGTAACTGAGCGGAAACTGCAAAGGAAAAGAAAATACAGCTTATGCATACCTTAGTGTGAAGCGTGAAGAGCATTTGAAACCTTTAACCTAGTTTGTTGAGGAAAATTTTACGAGATGCTATTTCTTACAAATGCTTTATATAGGAGTTCTAACGAAAAGTCACCCAATCTGGCATAAATTGTCAAACCCACACCGGATTTGGCTTCACAAATTTGGCGAAATATTCGCAAAATGGGCGCCAATATACTTAAATATCTAGTTGGTTTGAATAATACCTTTTCTTTGTATGGAAAATGACTGGAGATTTGCATGCAGTTGACACAAAATCGCATAAAACACACCTTTTGGAACATCCGATTGCAACCAAAAGGGGAGGTGCACAACCAGCCCGTGCACAGGTCCTACCTACGAAATTTCAACCTTCTACGACTAACTGTGTTTGAGTTACGTCCATGCGAACATATAGACTGCGCGTCAAAACTCGTCACAACGAACTCGGGAATGGTCAAAATCAATATTTCAGTCCTAAAAAACTGTACAAACTGATTAATTTGTGATTTAAGGGCAAATTTAGGCTGAAATTTTAGTGCGAAATTTTTTGCAATTATAATACTTCCTGTACTTCGTACAAGGAAGTAAAAAAGAAAAAACTTCTAAAGCACGCAGAGAACTAGCTGTTGAAAATGGTTGTGAAAATCGATTTATTATATTTAAAAGGAGGTTGCTCCAGCTAACTAACACATTTAATGTCTTCATTAGCGAAAACAAATTTTGATAGTTAAATGAATCAAAACGCCGTGCAATTTGAAGCAGAGTGAAACAGAGAGACAGAACTTATCAAGACGAAAATATATTCAAAAAAAAGCCTAGACAAATTGACATTGGAATGTCTTCTTTCAGTTCAGGAAACTGTGGAATTTTCATGGCGGTAAAGAATTCTCAAAGACTGGAGAAATCTGTGGGTGGAAGATAAGTTTAATTAGCAAGCATCGAGCGATGTAATGGAGAAAATGAGAATTCAAGAATGTGAGGACCGTTTCTACTTGCTGTATCTGTGCTTCTTGGAAAAATAAAAAAGGAAACGGAAACTCTCTCCCGAATGGAGGTAGTGATCGCCATTTTAAATAAGTGATGCTTCGCTTTTCATTGCATGATTTAACATCCTTTCAAGAGTTTTTCTCCAAATAGTTTAATTAAAAAGCTTAAGAATTTTATACACCTATGAAAATGTGGGACAAATAAAAAATTGACAAAATACGCTTTTTAAACACTTTTGACTTGACTTAAACGAAGGACTAAAACATCTTAACACGTATTCTAAATTAATCTTTTTATTCTTCTTCCTCTCATTATTAATTCAAAGTTCCCGTTTAATTTTTGACTTCGTTATTTAAATTCTTACGTTTAGAAAATTAAACAAGTACTTAAGTGCAAAATTGGGAAACACACGTTTAAAAACGCTTCGTCATAAGTTGAAAGATGAAAAATACAACAATTCCTATTGAAATATTAATATTACAACTGACTATCAAAACAAATACTAAATTGTGTCTTATAGAACATTCGATATTCGAATAATAATGATAAATAATTTTAATAATTTTTCCAAAAAGCATCTCCATAAGTTTAAACTAAATAAGAGAACAATGTTGTTGTAGGAGTAATATTAGTATTGCATATTTTTACATGTTCTTTTCAATTACATTCTTCTACTTATTAAGCAATAACTTCTGGCGATGCGCAAAAACCACGCTAAATTTTGCGGCTTAGTAGCTTTTAAATCCATGCTCATACAAGAAATATTTTAAACACAAGTGAAAATAAATTTTAACGTTTCATTTCCATACTACCATTGCAATCTGATGTAAATTGAATTCCAAATGATCTCTAGGACAAAATCATATGCCAAAGTAAAATACTACAATCCATTAAATAAGAATAATCTTCAAGTGATTTTCTTCTTCTTTTTTTCATTTTAAACGATTCCGCTTTTGTGTCATTCCTACTTTAACAAATTCAATCGGCTCAGAAGTTCGATTTCGCATGCAACAACATCCACCAGTCTTCGGAAAACTTTCGGGCAAGTTCCATCTTTCAAAGTCAAGGAATTTACTGCACAGATTTGTGCCCACATTAGGGTATGTCTGGAGCAAGTTTCGTAATGTATTCCAACTCCGTACAGCCCAGGAAGAAATACCTTCATGGACTATTACGATCATACCTTTTCGATTTTTTTTTACCCTCCGTGCTGAAAAATAAAAATGGCGCAGCTAGCTTTATCGGTCTTAGCATTTGCTTCGATAAATCGCACAATAAAACGTTTTTGCGTCTTTGTCTGCCGATGATTGATGAAACCGTGGAGGCTTACGGGCAATGCAGTTTTCGATTTTATTTATATCAAGAAATTTATTTCTTTATTCGTACAGATCTCGCTTTTTCACTGGCACTATTTTCTTTATTCCAGTAACCGTCTCCAGTTCATTTCAAATTCCTGCTGCATATCGCCCACTGGGTCCCATATTGTTGCTCGGATTGTCATTTCTTTCGAATGTTTTTCCTTTTTCAAAACTACTAGGATACATTTAGATGCCGTAAAGAATAGTTGCTGATATATGTGTACATACTCCAATCTCTTATATTTTTTATAACCTCTTTTCTTTCTCCCCCTTTTTAACGCTCATTTTTCGTTCTACACCAGCTTGCTTTTCGAATCATGGCAAGATCCTAAAGAAGGTTATAACTTCGGTGAAGAAAAAGAGAATAATCTTTTCTTTCAATGGGGCAGGGAGCGTTTTAGAAAGTTTGAAGTTCTAATTTATCTCTTTCTTTTTAACTGTTTTCATTTGATGATCTTTACTACAGTTCATTGGGATTATGACACTATTATAATCTGTGAGAAACAAGACACAATTTTTTTTTTTTAATAAAAAAGAAATAAAGAATCCTGTGCAACTCAAAGATGTTGGATTCACAAATTCAATATTTCTTTCTTATCATGCAATTTATTTCTTCATTCAATTTTTTTTTTTGTAAAGCTGACACCCTCAAATAAAAAACATTTAAAGTATTACCAATTTAAAGAGATTTAAGAAGTGATAGCATTAAAAAAAAGAAAATCTAATTTTAAATTATTTTAGGAAATTGGTAATACTTTAAATGTATTTTTATTTGAGGGTGTCAGCTTTTGGAACCGTTTTTTGCGTGTCAGCTTTAGGGCACTTTACCTTTAACTTTCTGATAGGTTATACTTGATTATTGCCGGTTTTACATTGTAAAAGTGCCCATACTGTGTGGCCGATTACGAAATGCTCGGGAATTTACTACTCGTCCGAGAAACGATTGTCAAACGTATCAAAAAAGAAATTCACTAGTATACACATGAAAAACTTTGAGCTTATTGGAATATCGATGTGAATATTGGGCGTGCAATCATTTTGTAAATTAAATTTTGTATGTCATTTATTTATACAAATGCAAATACAAAAAATAATGATCAGTAACAAGCTTTGTGCACAGCTAGGCTGATCTTCGTCACGGGCACTTTAAAGATTTTTTTTATTTTTTCCCCAAAAGTAGCCTTACTTAAAAGGAGAATTACTTTCAAAATGCATGAACAAAATAAAGAAACGTTAACCATTATAGTTCTTTCTGATATTGGAAATCTGCCAGCCATAAACCATTGTTTTTAGTATTGAAAGTTCATTGAATACTGTAAAACTTTCATGTTTTCTTTCCTTAGCTTTTTTTTATTCTACAGCTCTAAAAATTACTTAGTTTTACTTCTATATACTATACTGTTACGTATGCTGAAAATTTAAATCTTTAAGATCACAGTTCTGAAATCATGGTTAAAAGTAGTTCGAAGAACATTGAAATGTCATTCAAAAGTTTCGTATCAATCAACAAATATGAATATTATTCTGTGGATCACTTTGACTGTTACTGGGCTCTGGCAAGTTGGACAGCACCAATGCGGAAAATGTACTCAGATGGCCAGTTCTTGTGTTCTTTATAGTTATAAGATATGCATTACAACATGAAACATGTTAACCGTTTCCCTCCCACTATCGTCAAAATCACGGGCATGGAGCATTCAGAAGTAGCCCACCAAGATCAGATCACAAAGTTACGAGCAATCCATTTCTTATTTCCAGAAAATTATGTTTTTTGTTTTATGCACTACATGACAATACCAAACTATTCCTAGTTTAAGTGTAGATGCACATTTTTGGAAATGATTTCTTTGGATAAAAATAGGAGGTTTTATTTTTGGTCTTTTTAAAACTGTGCGATCGTTAAATGCGGCAGTGCAACATTTATTTTTGTTTGATTAAAACTTTTTTTACCGTGTACCGATGTCTGATCTTCACTAGTTATGCTTTTTATTTGACCTTGCAATAAACGAATTCCGTGGTAGATTAGATGCATTGCGTACTACGACAACCGCAGCGGATCAATTTTTCTGGGAAAAACTATGTCGATGAAAGTATATTTATTCCATCAGATCACAATAAAAACATGATGTGTTTGTTTACAAACAATGTGAACCAACACATCTACAGCTTTTGCATGCAGAAAAATAGTTCTGAAGTAAGTTATTCTTGAACAACAATTATGATAGAATACTTTTACAATAATGATGTAAAGAATTAGCTGTGTTCTTGCCATGGGCTTCAGTGTATTAGAGATTCCAGTGCATTTCAGAACTCCTACACATTAAAAGGTTACTATAGTAGGTCCTTCCATTTTTCGCTCAAAACAATCGGCGTGGGTTTGAGCTGCTCTTCGCAAAACTCTTGCCAAAGTAGCGAACACGACCAGAGACTGTGCTAGAAGAAACAACTATTACTCAACATATTTGCTTTTAACACATTAGAAGCGAAACGGTTGAGTGGTTTCTGGAAACTTCCAACCCGCGATTTCATTCTTTTATCTATCTGAACGCACTATCTCAGTGTGGCCAAAGCCTCATTTGCGGACAATGGGATTGATACTCGACAAGGGCTTTTAGAACGGACAAGGAGTACTTTTTATTTCTTTTGCACTGGTAAAAGAAGACTTCTTCTTCTACCTGGTGATTGGGGAGATAGGGCTAATTGTCCAGAAAAGGGGGATTTTTGTCCCCTGGCGACCCTTTCGAATTAATGATGGCCCGCAGGCAGGCTCCACGCCCGAGTGCCCTTGACGCGGATGATTGCGTGAGAAAACGCGGTTACTTCGAACGCTGTAGGGATGGCCACTGTTGGATCGGGTATCAAGGAGGGCTGCTTATTTGGTTCTTCCAATCTATGATTTCGCTATGTATGGTAAATAAAATATTTTGTCTTATCAGTTCAGGAAGTTTTTCCATCCAAATAGTGTTATTTTGTGTTTGTTTTTTCTATCAGACACACAACCAACCTGACATCCTCAACCTCAATCAGAACCAGGTTATCCTTTTAATGCCCTCGGACAAAATTTGAAACCCAAAACTACAGAACTTACAGCATTCAAAGATATTTCCATATTTTCCTACATTTTCAAACATTATTGTAGATAGATTTTGTAGTAGACGCAATTTCGCATGAGCTCCGTAACGATTTTTATTAAGATCATTACGATTACCTGGGATATAAAAATCCTCTATAAAATTAAAAAATATATATATATAGTCTTCATAGGTGACCGTATTTTGCAAATGCTCACAATCTCAATAGAGTATACCAAAAATTAGAGATCCTTGTAAAGAAATCTTACTCTTCCGATCTGTCAATGTCAAATTTTTCTAAGGAATCAAAACTGGCTGCTGTAGATTTATAAAACAATCGTTACAGAATGAATAAAAAATCATTTAATTTATCTCATTTAAAAAAAAAGGTAATTTAGATAATGTCATTTCGATATTTTTTTTTTATTTTACAAATTCATGAAAATTAGTCTTTCAAATATGCATCCGTGGTAGGCATCCTCCACAAAAGTTTGCAAGGAATTCAGTTCTATTTCTTGTAAAGACTATTTCTCTTCAAAATTACATTCGTACTTATAACTCGATAAAAATAAATTTCCTGGTTTATTGCTAGTCGTCATTAATTACGAAACTTTGATTTAAATTTTACACATGTTCTTGTAATTTATAGTTGATCCTTAAGATTGGCATAAGCAATAGTTCCATCGAGCAAGAAAATATTCTAAAAAAGACTGCTAGGTTGGGCACAGCATTTTTTAAGGACATATGATATGCATCATGGAATTCATAAGCTTCCGTTTTTAAAAGCTTTATTCTTGTCAATTAATATGCTCGATGTTGTCCCCACATTTTTTCTGTTTTCATATTTTCTGCTCGCGAAATCTAGGGCCATCTCCAATTACAAAAGTCAAAACGTAATTCTCCTCCACAAATCCATTCGTACTGTTCATGTCTTCCTGTTCTAAACAGCCTTCTGAAGCCGACCAATATCGATTAAACCATTCAGAGAATCGACCATATATCGATTTGTTTCTCGGGCTTACATTTTTTCCTGCATTGACGATAGATTTGGCCTTTTCTAGCCAATAATACTTAACCGTGTACAACCTAACCGTATGCCTTCCACTTTAGAATATCCCCGGGGCATTTTTTGTATCTTCTTTTTATCCTTTTCTTTTATTTTTGCTCTTCCCCTTTATCATTAGAGCTTCCTTTTTTTTCGTAATTGGGTTCTAGCTCGGTATACTAATTAGAACTCTCTCTGGGCTTTTCTCACAATCACTACAATCGCAAAGGCTGACTGTAATCCCCAAAGTGCGTTGTGGAAAGTCTTTGTTGTGCTTTTTCATTTTTATTTTCTACGTTTCTTAATTATTTTTTTCTTCACTTGTTCTCTTCGACGAGTAAGAGGATGAAAATCACTTTAATAACACTCCCAAAAAATAAATAAATCGTAAAAAAAAATAGCTGTATTTCCGGATGACTTTGTTTATTAACCATAGCAAATTGCTTCTTTTCATATATAAACTCACGGGAATGATAAATTCAATTCGATTCAGATGATCTTGCTCTGTCGTAATTGGTTCAACATGCGCAAGCGCCGTAAGTCCCCGCTCCCTCACACTTAAGTTCGAGAGTCTCAAACGAGATATGGGAATTCCCTTAGGCAAATGACTCTTTTGTGATAATAATAATAAATAATACGGTAAATTTTTCGATTTAACTTATTTAGAGTCACTCTGGGATTTGTGGTGATTTGGTGTTTCAGACTCGGTAGAATATTTTTGTTAATGCATGAGATATTTTCCAATTTAAAAAGATCTCTCAGGTATTTGTGAGTTACTTTATGTAATTTCTTTTTCTTAGGCGACAGTAAGTTCTTTATTATTTTTGTAGCATCCGGATATTTACTAATTGCTATATTATGAAAATATGTGTCATGAAAAATGTATTCCTTTACTTCACTAAATTGGACAAATGTACATCATAATTGTTAATTGAATGTTTTTTTAATTTATGTCCTCAATTCAATTCACAAGTATGACTTAACTTTGTCCAACTTAACTAAGTAATAGTTTTTCAAATCATACAGCAATCAAAATACCCGGGCACCTAATTGACAGACGGGGTTTGGGTTAACAGATAAGTTATTTTGTTAATTTATTTTACCAATAAAACATGGTTGAGGAAAATGAGATCAAATTCTACTTCTGGGGTCAGATGGTGAACAAAAATCGCGAAAGTGGCGTCGTTACCGAGAGTCGCTTATCACCATATTCTAGCAAAACAGCTTGATCCTGGAATTTACATTGTAGTCACTGATGATCATATTTAGTGGTTTTGACTGATAGCACTAGAATGTCAGCATATGCTGTCCGGTTTTGTAAACATACCGTTTTACGAATTCTGTAGAGATTCCAAGAACAAGCTTTTTCATAAACATAGTTCAAATGGGCTGCGTAGTATTGGTTCTGAACCATAGCAGACCTAGTGGGTTCCCAGAGATTGGTACCAACTCTTTCAGCGGCACCACAATGTTTGTGGTACCGTTGCCGCAACTTTTTGACGCTCAGTTTCTCCTAGAAGGCGGCACCTGATCTCTAATTGAAGCAAACTGCACTAGCTTTTATAAACATGTATAATTATTCGGTTAGTCAGTTCGAGCACAATGTGTTTTTTATGTAGCTATTGAAATTTAAAATGCATACTATCTGAAATAAATAATGTTGTTGTTGTTACTAATCCCCCTGGCATAGGAAATCCTACCAGGTCCAGAAGATCAATAATCCACTGGCTTTAGGGTAATTATGCAGCTTCATTTAGAGCGAGGTACCACGAGGGCTGAAGTCTGACTTTTACCTCAAATGTTGTGGTCTCTTAATTTTTAACCAGATCCCAGATGAGAGACCGTCACCTGGGTTTGGCATCCCCAGAGGTATCGTTTCACTTGTAGGACATTGGAGCCACGACCTTTTTAACGTGCACCAGCTCCCTTTAGTGTACACGACCCCTTCAGGAACCAGCCGCGAAAGGTTGTCACCCTCCCAAAGACTGACCTAAGTCGATGTTGCTTCACTTTCGGTGTTCTGCGGGAACCGAGATTCTATCGACTGGTCCACTGCCGGACGAAATAAATAATGTACAATATGGTACACTAATTTTAGTAAAAGGTTACTTTACATAAAATTGATCATAATAATTCATACGCTTATACTTTTAAAGGGTGAAAGATTTTTATCGAAACTGTAAATCTACAACACTGATCTAGCCTCATTAGAAATGCTGAAAGATGCGATTCCGGTGATAGTTTCTCATTGTTATTTCAGATATGCTGTATACCGCTGATCACATCTTCTCACTAGAGTTAGTGTAGATAAGTGGTGGCCGATATGTTAAGAGTTTGTATCGAAGAATTTCTGGTTGGCTTAAATATCAAGTGTATTTGCTAATCAGCACTTCTGTCAGCAGATAAAGTATTATCTGATGACAAAAGTACTTATGAGCGACTTATATATATACTTTATGTCATGAATTAATGAAATTTTAAATGCAAAGGTTCTTTTAAGTCAATACACCATAAACTATGAAAGCTGTTTAATTAATTATTAATTACCCGTAAAACAAACTGAATTTAATTAGTTTGCATTTATTAAATTTTCATTCATTTTTCTTTGTCTATAACATTTATTTTGCATAGCGATGGGTGAAAAAAATCCCAGACACTACTTTTTTAGCTATCACTTATTTGTTCATTTTACCATTCCTAAATTCTTCTTTTATCACTGAACAAATATCATGAAGAACCATATGATAAAAATGCGACTTTAGAATGGCAACGGTAACTCTGCAAACGACCGAATTAAATCACTTCCGCCCCAAAACGAGACGAGAAAGAACTGAAACAATTTTTTTCTTTTTTACTCATTGTTATCTTTATGACATTTTTTTTACCCTTTTTTATGATTCGTTTCTTCAGTCACATTTTACTTAGAAAAACTGCACAAAGTAGTTAAGAAAGATGGATGAAAGTATTCTTTGGACTGTAAATGCTTTTTCCCGCGCTTTTTCGTCGTGAAAATCATCTTTAAAAGTCGTTTCCACCCTCCGTATTTTTTCCTCTTTCAGTTCCCCGCCTTCGACTCTCGCTGCATAACAGTTTGGCCTTTCGCCTTGAGAAATTATTTTTAGCTCAAACATAGTCATTTGATATTTTTTGACTTCATACTTTATTATTTTGCGCATGGCAACACTTTTGAAATAGGATACATTTGCACGCATCAGAATTTTTATTTGAGTTTTCCATTCTTTTACTTTTGCTTTCTGAGCCTTTACTACGTGTTTAAATGTGTGTATATATATATTTATATATATATACACACATTGTATGTATATATATATATATATATAAAGGGGCGACGGAGGGAGTCGAGGGGTGAGCAACGGGACCGGTCCTTAAGAAGCGATCAAATATCCGGAATCCTGTTTTTTAAATAACCGGCTCCTGATCAGGCCACTGTCTCATAGATCCGGATACCTGGGATGCCAAATTTATTTTTTTTCATTTAATTAATTAGCATGTTTCGAAAATATACGTAAATAACAAGATTAGTACGTATTTGGAAATTGTGAGATGCTAACAATTTTTATAGAATTTGCAGGTTTTAATTATAATAGCTGGATATCCGGTATGGATCGATCCATCGACACTAGATATCGGATATACGGCAAAATCAATATCCGGTGCATTCCGAATCCTGGCTATTTTTGTTTATCTTTACTTTTAGACAGTCCATATTTTGTGTCTTCCAAGTTATTGAGCACTTCCTCCCCCAAAATGGGCGGTGTTTTGTATTGAGCAAAATTGAAAACTTGTCACTCAGATGTTTATCTTTCATTCTGTATCATCTTTAAAGATTAGACAAAAGTGCGTGTTTTGGCTTCCTGGTCTAACCACCATGTCCTGGGTTTGCTACAGCCTCACTTACCTTTTGTTCTGCAATAGGATGCAGCCCTAGGTGGTCTGTCGCATGTCATTTTTGTTTGTAAACGGTAAGGGAAACTAAATACATTCCTTAATGATTTTTTCCTAGATTGCAGTAAATACCCATACTATTGGATCGGAGTCAAGAGAGTGCGAGATTAAAACTGTTTCATTTATCTTCCTACTTTGAGAAACATAGGATCGGTTCTGATCATTGGGGCAGTCGATAACATCATAGGTCTCAAAAAAAATGCATTGCAATTAATAATTTAAAGGGCAACCAGTTTAAGGTTTGTATGTGTGAATTTTAGTTCCTCCCCATAAAGCTGCACACTTGGTATAAAATAAATTAGTTAATAGCTTAAAATGTTACAAATTATTTGGTTCAAACGTGTCAAATTAAGTTTTAAGACGATGATGAAAACTAATCATTCATTTTGATTTGAAGTCTGAGAAATCATATAAAACAATTATTAATTTAAAAATAAATCCAATTCGACTCTACCTTCTTTTGCTATGTTTCTAACACTACATATTTCCACCTCCAAAATCACCGTCCAGAAAAAAAAAAAAAAAAAAAAAAACTAATGATAATAATAATTAAATAATAATAATAAATAAATAAGTATATAAATAAATAAGTACATCATAATTAAAGATACTATTGAAAACGTGCTTTCAAGTTACAAAGAATTTGGTGTGTTCATATTTTACGTTAGTCTTATTTTAAATTTTAGTGTGCTATGTTTTTTACTTTAGTCTCATGCTAAGTGTTACTGTGTATGTTTTAATTCAGTGTTTAAGTGCAAGAAAAGGAACACTTAAATTTAATTACATTACGACACTTTGGAATTTAATTACAGTTCCTGTTAAAGTGCTAAGGCTTACCAAATAATTTTAAAACAAGAAATTATGTCTAGAACTATGCGAGATTACTTTTCCGTATACTCCAACTTCAAATTTATAATCTAGCTATCTCTCTCTCTTTCTCATTTAGCTTTAGTTTTCAATTACTTCAAATATATCTTTTTGAACAGTTAGTACGTATTCACTTACTCACTCAATTGTTCACGGACACACAACCTTTGACACAAAACCTTACTTTCAATTTTTCTTCCTTTTCAATTTTTATTTAATTACTTCTTTATTTTTGACTTTTCTTTATTTTTAACGATATTTTTACGATACGTTAAGCCTTCTTTCATACTCCCCCCCCCCCTTATTTTTACGGGAAAGTAGGCAAAAAAAGCAGTTTTTTCTTTTCTTCAGCTATACGTATTAACTTAATGAATAATTTTAATTAATTTTGGTATATTTTAAATCATTATTTTAATTTCAGTTTAGTTTTTTGATTGACTTACGCTCAAAAATCCGTTCGTGCCCGAAAATAAAAGTCTCCTCAAAATCTTAACTTCTTCTTCGCCTCATAATTTCCCAGCAGTAGAAGAAAAAGTAGTGCCAGCAGCGCAAATATTCCTCATGGAACCATTCAAAATCCGAAACCGGAAACAATAGGATGTGAGGGAGGGGAACCATTGGGTCCCGTTACTGGCAAAAGAAACTCTCCACTTCCCCTCGTTACCATAATATCCAACGGAATGGTGGAAAATCAATGCTAAGTCTGTTGCTAGGTTACACCGTTAGAATGTCCCGATGTCTTGTCCCATCACTAGCCCTCTCCAGCACCGAATCTTCGGCAAATGACGACTTCCGCATGTTGGCCGGATTCGTAAACGGTCGGTAGGGGTCGGATTTTTTCGGACTAGATCGTTTGCCGAAGTACAAGTACCACGTCGCTTTTATGGCTTTTCAACTTTTGTTTCTGTCGGAAATTTTCGAGTGAAAGATGGCGCTGGATGGAGGTCAATGATGATGCCCTAAAGGAAATGTGAATTCCTTTCTGATCAGAAGATTTATCTGAAATTTATTCCGATAACGTGGAATTTTGACTATTCACTTTTCTTTTTATCTCAGAAAGAGGAAATTGCTAAAAATAACTTTTTATTGAGAAAATAATTTAACTGGAAGGTTAATGAAACCCAAGAACATCACTTTTCTTGCGAAACTGATTAATTACACACACATATAGTATTTATATTAACTTATTACTGTATTGTAATGCATTTACTTAAGATCAATGTGCAATTACTTATATCTTTTTGTTATCATCATTTCGATGCACGGTTTAAAAAATACATTAAATAGGTTTATTTGAAATGTATACTTTATTGAAATATTTTAATGACGATTTCCTAATTTGTTATACAAACCTATTTTTAAAGCATCACTTATTATTATTGTCATTTTTTTATGTTTTTACATACATATATACAAATCAACCATGATTTGTTCAGATTACAAAACTAACAAGGATTTTTTTCTTAGAAAACGATTGTTATTATTATTACAAGTGCTATTATTATTGTTATTATTTATTTATTTTTTGTAACTAGTAGGGGAAATAAAAACACCATAAGGACGCATGTTTAATTAATTCGTAATCCTGCAAAATTTAGCAGGAAATGATTCGAAAATAGCACTGCATATTTATTTTTAAAGTAATATCAATAACCTAATAAAAGTTCCTTTTTAATTGTTTTTTTCTTTTTTCAAAATTTAATGTACCACATACAGCCACAGACTGCACACCAACCCTTTGGGGTCGGTCATAAATGATGTCACGGTTTTTTCCCAAATATTTGACCCCTCTCCCCCTTTGTCACAATAAGTCACACTTCAGCGGACCCCCCTCCCCATTGTCACATGTCACGCTATGTTGCATAATGCATGATGTCACACTTCTTGTTACCCCTCCCCGTGTCACATTTTGTCACAATTTCACGAACCCCCTTCCCCCCCTCGAAGCGTGACATCATTTATGAATGATCCCTTTAGTATTTTTGGAGTATGAAATATTTATTTTTTAGTGTGCTTTCCCCTTGTCTAATGCCTGCCTTTCGACTTTACGGACAAATTTTAAGTTTGAATTTTAACTTCTTCATTCCAAGTGTACCCAATTTGGTACATTTTGAAATACTGTTTATTGACTACTTTTTGTGCACTTTAAAAGCTAAAACACCCTATTGTTATTGAAATTAATCAACAGATAGTTTACTTCGTTTTAAACATGGAAATTGGGCATTAATTATTATTTAAACTAGCAATGAATTGAAATTAAAAAAAAAAAAACCTTGTAGTTATTTTGTTTTGTAATCATTTTTTAAATCAGAAAACCAAAAAATTGCGTCAAAATGTTTGTGTTTAGTTCTGGGGTCTGAAGAGGTTAAATAACATGTATAAAATACAACTAAGTTGAAACTACCTGGATAAAAAGAAGTAATTAAAAAAATAATAATAACCTGTAATAATAACAATTTTAAGAAAAATTGTGGTACAAATTGCTCTTCTTACATCGCAACTACATTAAAATAACCAAACCGAAGCTTATAAACTAGAAATCGCCAGAACCCCCGCAAAGCCACTCATTTGGAAAAGAATTCCGTTTCTCGAAAAGAAAACAAAAAAGGTTGACGTTACTCAAGCATATTCTGAGAGATTTTATCTCGCCTTAAAATGCCCATTTTGCGCAATTTACCTCATCGGCAGTTGACCATTGGTCCCTGCAGCATTCTTTTCACTTCAGACCGGAAAGGGTTGTTTAGCCAATCATGTAATAGGGCAGGCCCGCTACTTTTGAGAAGATCTCGTGGGTGATATACGAATTAATCCCGCTCCGGTGAGTTGCGCGCATGGTGTGACGCTTGTGTCAACTAGAACATGTAGCGCCATCTCGTGAATGGTTTCTCAAAATAAACATAGTGATTTCCTATTTAAGAACTGGAAAACTTTTATTAATTTCGTAGTTATATTACGTTTGAATGGTGGTCTCATTGTTATGATCGTTGTATTACTCAACCTTACTGGCAGTAATCTTAATTAACATAAGTGACAAATATGTCAGTTAACATATTTAATTGTTATGCTATTTAACATAAAATGGTTGTTCAGATAAATTTCATGTAATTTTTATTAAAACACTAGCTCAATTGCCCGGCGTTGCGCAGGTTATCTCGAACATCGTGCCAGTCCCAGCGGAGAAAAGAAATTAAGTCATGTGGCACATGTCCACCATTTTTCCGTAGATAAATAAGGGGAAATTTAGTTAAAATTCCCATTAGATGATGGGCAACGGTCCTTGAAAATCTCCATTAGAACATTAAAACTTCTTAAGAGTCCTCATTATAACTATATTCTTATTATATTATATTCTTATTTCAAAACCCTTTAATATTGTCAACCAAGATCCACATCAGAATAAGGACAACGAATTCTAAAAATTCTCTTAGAACAGTCTCTAAAAATCCAGTCTAAATGGCGCCAATTAGAGTAAAAGTGTTGTAAATTTTCTCCATTTGAATACAAAATGCAGCCAAACTGGGAAATCGACCCGAAAAGTACCATGTGTACTATAGCGTTAATGCATCCATAATCTTACAGTGAAAACCATGTATTGAACTAAATCAAAATAATTTTATTACTAAGTATTTTAGGCACAGGTTCGAAAAGTTATCAAATGTATAAAACAATTAACAACAGAGAAGAAAAGTTATGAACACGACTGGGCCTTGTTTAAAATTCGAAAACTACGAAAAAGAATATTACGCGTATTCTACTTCTACGAACATCAGAAAAACGAACATCTTACGCAGTATTTTACGGGCACTAAAATGCTGCAAAACTCGAAAAGGTGTGTAGATAATTCCACACCTTTTCGGTTTTTGCAGCAAAGATGAAATAATCCCAAAATAATGAATTTTTCTTAAAATTGGAATAAAAAAGAACAAATACGAATTTTAGGAAGAACGGTTCAAATTGCTCGAGGCTAGCCCAAGGCTCCTGTAACCAAAACTTCGTACTTTTCATCTCGTTAGGAGGCGAACGACATACATACACTGACGCACGGACACACAGAAAATCTGCTTTCTTTATATCGAAAGAAAAAAAAAATAGCATACTGTTCCAGATTGAAGCAACAATTAAATAATAATAATCTAAATAAGAATAAAAAATGAAATATCCATTGTGCGTTTGCAGCTACTTTAAGAACATAATCCCTAAAAATAAGTAATTTAATTTTGAATGAACTCTGAGAAAAATAAATCTCGTTGTCTTTGAGTCGCATTTGGGCCTAATTAATTCTGCCACCCACATTTACATGTCAGGCGTCAGCGTAAATACGAAAATAATTAGCTCCTGAGATGTCAGGGGTCTTTGGGGGGAGCATCAGATGACGTCACGAACCAAGTGACAAATGAGGAACCTTGGAGAGAATTTTAAATGATAAACGAGAATACCGCTTTTGTTTTACATCCATTCATAAGTCTGCAGTACAAAGATAATGTTTTTAAAAAATATTTTAATTCATGAGCCAACCAAGTTTTTCTGTTTTCCAAACCTTAATTTTTCTGCTGATTAAATGTTTCTCCGTATAAAAATGTCGAGACCAATTTGCAAGTTTTAAAATGAACTTCATGTTTATTTCTTCTTCGTATAAGCTGATTTCGTAATTAATTTCATTCTAGATTTGGTAACACTGTTAATATGTCGTAGGCAGTAGCAAAAAACTTTCGATGCTGCTAATTTTAAAATAAACATTCCCTAATGTGTAACACTAAATATTTGCTGTAGAACCTCATTATTTCAACATTATAACAACCAACCGACATTGTTTTCTACCAAGAATATATATTTATATATCTATTCCCATAATTATTATAATAATAATATTAATAACACCAGTAAAGTTACGTAGAATATCTACGTAGTTCAAATCTACTGTTCTGAGCATTAGGAGCAAATTATTTGCTGAAATTTGAGTTCTTGTTTAACGTTACATTTACTAGTAATGTTTTATTACATCAAACAACTTAGTCGGTGAGAACAGTATTTTTATTATTTCAGCAAATTCTTTACCATGTCATTTACTACGTAAATATCATTTCCATTTCTAGTCAGCTACCATTAACGTTTTTCAGAATTCCTTTTTAGTGTTCTTCGAAGACTAAAATAGAATTTCTCTTCACTAATCGGTACATCGCTCACATTTATCTTCAGCTTCGCATTTCATAGGACACTACCATTCTTCAAGTTTCAATATATTCCCCTTCCCTTTTTTCTCACATCGATAATTTAGAACCCTAAGCTTCTTACTTCCAGAAAAAAGAATATCAAGAAGAGGAAAACTGATTTTTCGAGCTCACCATTTATTTTTTTAGTAACTTATTTGTTCATTTCGAAGAGCCCTCGTTTTATGGAATACCCTCATCTGCTCTTCGAAAGAGTACCACGGTGGATATCAGGCGATTTATATTCCAATAAATTTTTCATTTGAAGCAGTGATTTTATTTTTAGAGAGAGAGTAGCCAATGTGCTGAAAAGCACATTTTCTACACTGCTGTTCGTTTTTGTTTTAAAAGGTCCAACCGATTACACGCATAATATATATATATATATATCTTACGTATACTTTTCATAATTAATTAACACTTTGTTTACTTAAATGAGTAATAGTTTATTTTTCTCCTCTTCTAAAAGTTTTTAATAATTTTTCGAAACTTCATTCAAAGTTATTACAACCAAAAATTACTTTAACGTAAACCCATTTTAGAATTTTAATGCAAGTTTTCTTGAAATATTTTTTAGAGCTTTACGTTTTTTTTTTAAACATTTGTAGTGCAAGCACGTGATACTCAATTAAAAGCCATATGAAAGTCATTTAATGTAAAGTTAGTTTTTAGTTTTTAACTGGAACAAATTTCAATCATTTAGCAACATTATTAATCAATATTTCTAACTTTTTAGACTTGCTTTGATAGTTATTCCACGTTTTCGATTGAATACCCGTTTTACTTGACGCATATTGTATGTAACAATAAAATTAGAAACGCAATTTTTGGATGGTTCTTGTAGTTTAAATATGCATAGTTATACATAGGTATGAACTTATGCATGTGACCACTTTTCTTGCATTTTCACTGAAAAAACGAGAATAAGAAAAAAAATGTCAATTTCTTCACATGTTATTTAAAATATCACATGCTTTCTTCATCGTAAGAAATATCAAAGACGTTATTTAGCAGAGCAAAAACGATTTTTTTTCCAAGTGAGCGACAGGGAAAACGGATTTTTTAAAAAAAGTAATGAACATTAATCAAATTTTCCATTGCTGCCGATGAATCGGAAAAATACTTATATGAAGAAATAACTAAGGTTGTAGAGAAATCCCTACAGAATGTGTAGTTAGAGGGAAAAAATGATAATGACTTGAGATGCTGGCTTTTAGACGCTTAAGAAAGTAAGGGACGCTTGTCTTATCATGATGTTCAAAGACAAAAGATTTTCTCCTATCGATGATGATGTGCGATTTTCGTTTGCTATTTTACTGAGAAAGAAATATTAAAAGGAAGTGTTTTTATTGGATATTATGGAGGGTTGTTCAGTTGCTAGTGTCTATTTAACACACGCTTGGAAAATTGTGACTTGAGGTGGAATACGTTCGATTGGAAGGAACGTAATGCGAATGATTTGTTCTATTGGATTTACAAATATTATATGTAATGATTTTTTAAATTGTTCACCGGTGAAATAATGGACATTCTAAACAATTATTGAGCGGAAGAAATTAGGTATTAGTGTTTCTTGAATTGGAAGTCTTATTGGTATGATATTTTTTTGAATACCTCTTCAGATATAAAATGCAACATAAAATAATCCATTTGAAACTTCGATAAACGATTAAAAATACACTACAGTATCCTAAAAAAGTGAAGCATTAGTCACTTAAAACTTTTATGCTTGGAATTTTAAATATTGCGTTTTACTTATGTAAAACCTGATAAGATGGGGCAGTCGGAGAGATGTCGCACTTGAAGTTTTGGAGGGAAGGGGAGGTGTGAGTGCACCACGATTTCAGGTAGTTGTACAGACACAAGAGCACAATGTCTACTTGAATTCATGAGTTTTTTCTCTGAAAGGGTTTGATACAACGTCGTTTCTATTTCATGCTTTCCAAATGAAAGGGCTTGTAGTTTCATTACTGTTCCTCTGATTTTCATTGTGATGATAATACTGCAAGATACTTTTTAAGCAAACCTTTTTTTTTTTTGGCAATTTTTAACAGTTTACTTGCGATATTGTTAATGTAATCTACTTATTATCAAAATCTCTCTCCATGTGCGCAATCTCACCCAACCTCTCTCACCCAGAGAGAAGCGAAAAATATCGGCTCGGCTTTATGCCTGCTGTCGTTTTAAATTACAGCAGAACAAGGAAATAGGGCTAGAAATGCATAGAGAAGGAATGTAGTCTATAAGATTCACGAAAAGTTAGGCAAAAAATTAACATTTTCTTTCTTTATTTATCATGTTTTCCAATTGTGCGACAATTCTACTGGTTTTTACTTATAAGATGTAGTAAAATTGCTTTTCTTTCTACAAAAAATCGGGTACGAAAACTTTTAAAAAATGATTAGATAACTACACCTGTTTTTAAAGTTTTCTTTAACCGTCAAATGTATGCATTAAAAATATATTAATAATTTTATTTTGAAAATAATTAATTATAATTTATTTTGCAGGTCAACAGCAATATTTCCGTGTAAAGCCACAAGATAGTTCTGTAGTAGAAGGCCAAAGTATTGAACTTCAGTGTCGAATAGGCAACCAAGCTGGTAGTGTGCAATGGAGCAAAGATGGATTCGTTCTTGGTAAGTTAACACTTCTCGCTTTTTACTTTTTAGCACCATTTTAGCACCGAATAGTGACGCATTGCAATGTTGCTTTTTCTGATTTTTCGCATCTTGATTTCATAAAGGAAAATTATTAAATAATAACGACTTTGCTCCCAATTTGCAAGAATTTGAAATCTATGGAGCTAGTTGCATCATTGATTTATTAACATTCGTTCATCCAAACTATGTTTTTTCCACGACATTTAAATAGTTTGTTAAAAGTTATATGCGGTGTTACGTAAAGTTTTTTTTTTTTTTTCATTTAACTGCAAACTTATGATAACATTAATAAATAGTTTAGAAGAAGAAAAAAATTATTTTTGCTTTTCCCAAGATCACATTTCTTGCAGGTGTAACATCAATGTCGGCAAATCCGTAGTTTTGCTCATTTTCGGTCTTACTTCATGATGATTGTACGGCTGCAGAAAGATGTCGAGAGTACACGTAAATGACTCCTGGTGGAGGGGAATAAAAATTTGTATTAAACTGGTACTGCCTCGCAAAAAAAAAAAATAAAATAAAAATAAAAATCCGAACGTAATTAAATCCCTGAAATTATGACGACTGTTAAATATAGACATAACTTTTATGTACTTTCGATGGCACATTGAGTTCTGTGAACAACCACAAAAGCGAAGAAACAACTAAACTTCCAATTGTACGAACCCTAGATGAAATAACAGTCATTGCTATTAAGTAACATCACAAAAATAAGTAAAATCAAACAAAGCACTTTGTAACATGGCGAATGCTACTAATTGCGCGTATTAATTACAAAATTCATGTTGCATTTTCTCCTACTTGCGGGTCGGCCAGCACAAGTTATAGAGTCTAAGTTTTCCAGATACCAAAAACTGACCAGTGTGTTATCAGTCAAATAAAATTATGATTGTCTGATTAAAAAAACTAATTATTATAATCTTTTTTTTCTGGCTGAAGAACAACTGAAAGTTTTCTAACTGTTACAAACTTTCCATAGAAGGAAAAAAATAAATTAATCAATTACGGTTAACCCTTTTAAATTATTATCATAGAAACAATAGCTAAAATTAAAAACTAGATCTCACAGACACATATATACTTGATCGCCAAACCCATAACTTCCGCATCAAATATCACTTCAAATAAAGTGATGCAATATCTGTTTCTCATTTTAAGTATTATTTGAAACCTAATATCTCTCATTTACACATGTTTCTAGTAGATCATTAAGAATTGCGATAGACCTGTATCCTTGTGTGCCTTTGCCAATTACAAGCACTTCCCCTGGATTATGCTCGTTCCACGGCGCCATAATCTTTCATTTATTCTGGGAGGAAATGTTACGCGCCAACACCATCATTAATCCGTAGTCACGAAATGACGATCACTTGAATCATAATCGATATCGGCATGTTCGTCTAGATTTCCAAATCACCACTCAACACGGAGTGTGGGGCAACTCATTTCAGTTGTTTCAAAGAGGTAGTTGGGAAGTAATTAGATTACCCTTTGCAGCCTTGCAAGTTACCACTTCTCCAATAAGCTTTTATTGTTTTTCAACGCATTGTTGGTGTTGCGCAGGTGTGTAAGTTTTATTCCTTGTTCTCTTTTGTGAATCAATGCTTTTTTTTTCTCTCATAGAAACCTGTAGGATAAACTTTTACGATATAATAGGTACCGATAAAAGATTTATAACTAATTTATTCCTAATTGCCGTTGTTTTTTCGCTCTGATCTGAGATTTCTATTTAAAGAAACACTTGCGTACAGAAGTGCCCAAAGATTTTGCTTTGGCGGCAAGGTCAGGATTAGGGACGCAATGCTTTTTCCGGATATCGGATATCTAGTGTTCCTTGTCCGACGGACACGCGCCGGATATTCGGCTCTGAAACCCATAAATTCTACACATACTCAGTACCTTTTAACATACCAAAGCTTCCAAATACATTAAGTTTTTAATTTGTATATAATTTCAAAATATGGTAATTAATCAAAATTTAAAAATGAAATTCAACATGTCGGGTAACCAGATCTTTGTTACCGTGGTCGGATCGGATTTCAGATACCTAAAAATCGGTGTCGGATACCAAATATTCGATAAATTGTGGCATGACCGGTCATGATTGTCTTTCCATGTCCATGTGCTCTTGCTTGCATAGTAAAATGGCGTGCAAGAGTTCTTAATTTGAAACTTATATTTTATTTGTTTTATTGTTATTTTGGGAAATGCGCAAGCACAAACACGCAGACGTCCATTAAAGTAATTACTCCTCTGAAACGAGAGACAAAGAGAAAGATGGAAAGAGCATGAAAAAAATCTCGATTTCAAAAATATACTCATTTATAAACTATCATGTTTTATAAAATAATTCCATTTCAAAAGTATTCCTGAAAAAGCAATTCAAAACAAATTTTGCAATTTGTTGTGTTCTCTGAAGGAAAAGAAAAGCAAGCATAATGCTAAAAATAGGAAAGAGATTAATCAAATAATCAGTATTCAAAAGTCGATAAGAATGGTTAAAAAATGTTATTTTTTTAACCACAAAATTTATAATGACCAATAAAATTTTGCTAAAACTAAAAAGCATAAAATTAATTAATTAAAAGTACATTTACCTTAAAATGTATCCCTAAGTTAATGTACATTTTGTGTAATTTTTGCATCAATGATGCATCTCTAAAGATGAAAAAACACAAGTCGTTATATCTTTTTTCTTGCGTTTGCATCAATTAAAGACTTTCTTGCTGTGTCTGCAAAATATATTTCATTGTTGTAGAGTGAAAAACCATCGTCAGCCATTTTTGTGACCTATACAATTGTGAAATAGTGTTTTTCAAACAATAGTTTCACTTTCTAAAATGCCCCAGTATTTTTTCTTCACATCATCAACCTTAAATATGAATGAAATGTTATATTCTTAGTATTCACCACGATTCATAAATTTAAGTAGATTAACTACTGTAACAGAATTCTATTAATATCTTAAAGACACTCCATTCCAGGCGATTAAAAAATATTCCTAACATAATTGATCAAACTATAAAGTTATTTTAAAAATTTAAAGGATGATTGATAGCTTCTAACAGCTACTAGTAAGCAATTGATTTCTTATGTTAAAAAGAGAGAAACAAATTAGGTGCTGATAACTTTATTGATTAAGACAAGTATTTTGATATGTTAGATATTCCTGTTTATTAAGTTTCTTAAATACATGCATAAATAAACGACTCCGATTTTATCAGGAAGAAAATAGAGGTCCACATACACAGATTTCATTAAAAAAAGGTATTAAACTGCTAAAGAGATTAAAAATAATTTTTCCGCTATACTGGTTTAATAAAGAAAGCGTATAAAATTAGTTTAGATCATAACTTAAAACAATGTATCCAAAAGAATGTACAAATTTCCATAATTCTCTATTTTACATATTTAAACCATAGCATTCATACTGTTTCAACACCAACCTCAGGAAATTAAATTATACATATACAAAGAGCATGAATGGGTATACTTATAAATAGCCATCATAGTGCGTTATTTTAAAATGTATTCCTTTGCAATACACGTGTAAAACACAGATTGCAATGACCTATACGTTATTTGTAATTTGGTCACTTTGTTATCAGATTAGTAATTAATGTTATCCGTGATTGTTGAGAGTTTCTGTTAGTTCTTCACAATAGCGTGTCTTCATTTCTATTATTCCACATTTTAAGAGAATTATCGGGAAAAGCCCTCACGTCCCAAAAAGGAGAAATCTCTGAAAAGAATCAGAAACTAGTCTACAAAGCTTCTCTTAGAACAGGTTAGTTGGATTTCTACCTTTTTTTTTTGTCTCATCCCACTTCGACGTTGAATAAAGTATTCTTTTTGTCTTGTTGAGTTGTCTCGTTCTGAGGTCCTTGTTTTCCTTTAATCCTCTTGAAAAGATTATTTCCGAAGCCAGGTCGATAATACTGTCTCGTTAAAGTTAATCTTCATTGAAAAGAAGAGTCGTTAAGCCAATTATTTCCTAACTGTTTTAAGCATCAAGAGGTCAACGCTTTTGGTCTGTAGTTTTCCAGTGGAAGAATTAAGAAAAGTTCAAAAGCACTTAATTATGTTGTTTTGCGGATGGAAATGTATTAATTATGAAATTATATTTTAATGGCGGAAAAACAAGGGTGTTAATGTACTGTCATTTGTTGTAAAGAACTTTTTTCAAGATATAAATGCACTAAAAATAAAATGAATGGTTCCGGAGTGTAATGTATTGACAGTTAATTTAACGCTTATTATTCCTGGTATGTATAGATTAATTATATATTTTTTTTTGTACAGAGAATTATTTAATGTTGTTGTCGTCGTGCCCTCGCGCGAGGCGAGGTAGAATTGGTACGCGGCTCCTGAATCTAACGGGGCCCCACAGGAATTATTTAATGTAAAACAATAAAATATACGACGAATTAGTTTTTCAGTATTTATCTATTAAGAGTTTTTTAAGCTATATAAAAATTCAAAACGGGCTTTTTTAGCGGTTATAATACGAATGACTTCAGACATGAGTGATTGCAGCTACGTGCACAATGTTAATCGAGTTACTTCGTCAGTAGTCATATGAGTAATCCTTAATTAATAACCTCTAATGTCATAACTACAAGAAAAAAAACATTATATGCAGTCTGATGGATAGTAAACCTTGGAAAAATTGATATAAAATGCATCAATAAAAGAGTATTTTAAGTAGCTATTTAAAACAATCAATTTAGGTGTATATATATATATATATATATATATATATATATATATATATATTTGAATTCCAGGATTTATGCATCTAAAATATATAATAATAATGATAATAGTAATAATTTCAAATATTTTGAAAAAGTTATACGCATATTGTTTTTTTATTCCTAAAAAATACGTTTTCACCATCAATATTTTTTTCCCTTTTGATTTCGATGAAATAAGCACACTAGTTATATGACAACATTAGGTCACATTAAAATGTTAGACTTTAACTACTCAATAAAAGTAATGAAACTTTTGTGTATGCTGTGATACAACAGTTTGTTGTTATACAGAATTTTCTGCAAGTTTAATACAGCAATCTACTGCAAGTGTATTAATAAAAACATATTTTGCTTTCTTGCTTTCGCTCCAATGGAAGAAAAACATGTTTTCTACCATTCACTTTCTTCAATGTCAAGTTTGGGAAAAAACTCTCTATTTTCGTTTACCATTATGATTCAATTTTTGAAAAGAATGAATTCTATTCATACAAATGTTTTCTTTATTAAAGAAGAACACTTTATCTAAATTTTCCAAGCAGTAGTATGTCTTCTTTTGTTAGCTTGAAATTTCTATTTGTTCACCTATGTGTTTTCAACTCTGCCTATTTTCTCAAAAGGGAAAAAAATAAATAAAAGAATGTTTTTCACTATTGGTTTCAGAGCTCTTCATATTTACTCATGAAGGAGGAAAAAAATGCATTTACCGAGTGTGCGATAGAAAACCTCAAAAGTAGAATAAAACGAAATCATAAAAGTGCAGCCGTTTTATCTTTATATAACTCTATTTTTCAGGCCCATTGTCCAATAATGTAACTGTTTTCTGCAAACATTTTCAAAGATACAAAATGCTTACGAAATCGAAGCTGAAATGTGCCTTTCAAAAGAAACAAATTCCTCACTTCTGAAATCTTTACAACAAAAAGTTTTCGCAATCTTCCAGTTTCGGTATTCGATATGTAGAATAAATTTATATTGCGGAAAATTGAAATCCTCTCTATCTTTTGGGATGCATATGTGTGTTACATTTGATAACATAAAAAATTTTTACTTGTAAAAATTCTTTTTCTTTTGCAACTACAAAGGATATTTCAGAAAGTTCTAAACAAAGAAAATAACTAAAACAAGAGGGAAAAGAAAGTTTAAATTTTACTAAGAAAACCATAGAACATAACTTTTGTAATTGATAACCATTCACTTCAATTACAAAACATATTTTAAAAACACACACACATAGTTACACAGTCCACATTTTACAACAAATCAGCACATCGACACACACACACAAAAACTCCTTTTACGCTACTCCCGAGAGAGGCTTCGACGAGGTTATAAGGCGCCACCTATCATTTGCTACAAGCGCCATCTATTACTTGTTACACTATTCACTTCAGTTACAAACCACATGTTAATAAAGACACGCGCAAAGTAACACATATTACGATAGCACATTTTACAGAACAGAACATGGACACACAGAAGAATATTTACACGCTCTCCATTTTTGAGAGAGTCATCGACAAGGTTATACGGCACCACCTATCGTTTATTACAGGCGCCATCTATTATTCGTTAAACTTTGCATTTTAAAGTCTCATAAGTTCGTTTGCTCTACTTATTTCTGGAAAAAAATGTTTCAATATTTGAAGCGAAAAAATGAAACTTATTATTGGAAAAGTAGTAGAAATGCTTTAAATTATTCAAAGCTTTCATAATAAGGATTAAAAATGATTCATCAGTGAATTTTAGACCTTTTTTGTTATAAAAGTAGATAGCAAGAAACTCCTCAGCTTTTTTTTTCAAAAAAGGTTCAAAGTAAACAAGTTGACACATTTTATTAAACATTTTTATTATTGTTATTTTCGAAAATTTGTTTATAATATATCTCTCTCTGTCTGTAGGCAAATAGCATATTTCATTAGGTTTAAGTTTTTAAGCACTTTAAAAATCTCTATTTTTATCAGAGTCATTTCAGTTTAAATAAAAATGCAAATATTTAGCAAGTTTTCAGTCAGCATTATTAAAACGTGTTTTTCGTCGTAAAATCATACAACATATTCTTTATAAACTGCAGCAATTAGAAAGCACATATGTTTCAAAATTTTCGTGTTTTTTCTTTTTACAATCGGAAGGATTTTTTAAAAATAACTTTAATATATCCTTTCAAACAGAATTTAAATGCGAGTGTGGTTTATTTCTGAGCTGATTATAAATAAATTAGAGGTGTGTTATTGCGAAACTTTAAAACCTTGCAATATTTTATCTAAAACCCAGTTTGTAATGACCCTCCTATCTCGAAGAGATATTCTACCGAGTTTAATTTTCAATTTGCTTATAATTGAAAAACTGATATAAAAATACTGTATGAAAAGTTTTTTTCTCGCGTTTAAACCAAACTAAACCTGACACTTTTTAGTCTAAAAATATTGATAAAAATATAGTAAATGTTTCGAGAGTTAAATTTAGGTAATGCCACTTAAAATTTGATATTTTAGAAAAATTCTTTCACCCACAAAAATGTTAATGAAATGCTACTGTATTTTGTAGAGTTTAGAAATGCAGAAATGAACCTAATCAGATCCTGAAAGGGCAAACACCAAAATTTTAAAGCCTTAAGTTTTTCCCCCATTTAACTTTATTTTGCTAACAAACCGAAAACTTTTGAAGTTATTTAGAATTTAAATGTATTTTAATATATTTTTTTTTATTCCGTAACTAATTTTATAAATTAAAATAAGTTGCAAAGCTTTCTTCTAGTAGAGAAAATAAACAAACCACAATAGACTGCTGTGACCCACTCAAAAATTATTATCTGCTCACAGTTTAGAAGACGGTGAATTAGATAACATAAAACTGTTGGACTTCGTTATAAAGACGGTGAATTAGATAACATAAAAATGTTGGTCTTCGTTATAACGACGGTTAATTAGATAACATAAAAATGTTGGACTTCGTTATAAATACATCCCCCAATTATTTTAATATATATTACAATTGCATTACGAGACTTTCTCCAATAATTTCTCCCCCGGAATCGTATTAATAAGCGTATGCTATGTTTATGCCCATAAGCTCATAGAAAAACAGCCATATTTCTATTTGCTTCACTATCTCTTGCCTTTATACATCGACAAAAATATTCTAGGAACATTTTTTGTGCACTCATCCCTTTCTCTTGAGTAATGTTCTATCTTCTTGGAACCTTGGGATACATTCCGTTCTCTAGGGGTAACCTTTTTACAGCACTTTCCCTTTCCTCGTATCACGCATAATACCCATGCTTTTCGACTCTTCTTTTCATCCCGGATATATGATGGCTTTGGAGGGGAAAAAAGTTCACTTTTGTTTCTATTATTCATTTTTCTTCTCGTATATGTTGTGTATTCTCGAACATTTCATTGACATGTAACTTCATGGAGTAAGCGGAATGTCGTATGCTAGCTTTTCTTTTATTTAAGTAAATATTCTTGCGAAAAGGTCTAAATTTTAGGTGTTACGCAACCTTGTTACAGAAACATGGAAAATGAAGGAATAAAAAATTCTCAGAAGGATAGCACAAAAATAAAAACTGTAAGGTGTCCAGAAATATACATCTTTTTCATAAAAGTGTCAATTGCTTGCGTTCACATTTAAGCAGCTGATTCGATTCAGTTTTATTACAATTTTTTAAAATACATCCTACTAAAATCATATTCTGTAGTTTTTATTGACCTAACACGCTTCATAAACCGATATTAGTTTAGATTTAGAAAAGGTGGGGTTTTAAATTCCCATTTTTGCAGCTGCGAACTACATTAATTTCGCTTCACTAAGAGCCTGCTCATTATATACTACTTAACAGTCGTGGAGAAATATTTTGTTACAGAGCAAGGACTTTAAGATGGTAATATACAATTTGTCTTAAGGGATTATGCAATGTATCTTATATGTTATGTTGATTGCTTGCGTTCACATTTAGACAGCTGATTCTTTTCAGTTTTATTAAAATAATCCGAAATACATTCAACAAAAATTATATTCTGTAGTTTTTATTAAACTAAAGCTCTTCCTAAACCAATATTAGTTTTTGTTTAGAGAAGGTGGAATTTAAATTCCCATTTTTGCAGCTGCGAACTACATTAATTTTGCTTTACTAAGAGCCGGCTCGTTATATACTAGTTAACAGTGGTGGAGAAATATTTTGTTACAGAACAATGACATTAAGGTGGTAATATACAATTTGTCTTAAGTGATTATACAATGTATCTTATGTATTATGTAGCTGTTTTTTAAAAGTGGTGGATATTGCTATTCTGTCGCTGGTTTTGATAGTTCAGATGCTAGTTATTAAATTATAATGCTTCATACGAATTTTCAATACATAGCAACAGTTTTGTTATTGTATTTGATTTGATTTTAAAATTTAGGTCGTGTTTTCAGTTATGAAGATGTGATCAATGGCGCGTTTTCTTATTGTTTTCCGAAATGAAAGCCAAATTGTTCTGTCTCTTCGTACAATTTTTTTTCGGGTCGATGCTAACTGCTGATTGTTTTGAGCAACCTAACTATTGCTCAATCATGTTCATTTCTTGACGACTAGGTTATGTGCATCACGTGAAGCAATTAGGTTATGTACATCACGTCACTGAAATGTACGTCACACGTGATTATTTTTCACACAAAATATTTAAAAGAAATTCTGTGTGAATGTAAAATATTACATGCATATATATCTTTTAAAAAAATAAGAGAAATAAACGAATTAAACGAAGAGTATTAGGAATTGTAAATATGTTTTTCCCTACTGATTTATTTGTTTACGTGTTCATCCGGTGTAGAAGAGTTTCCTTTTGTACATAATTAAGTGCTGTTCCTTCAATGAATTGTTATTCTGTCAGAACATCTTATTAAGAGCTTAAATGTGCACATATGTCATGTTTAATTCTAGAATGAAAAAGCAAATAATAAAAACAGACGCATAAAATGGCCCTTGTAGTTCAACGAGTTATTATCGAGTTGTATCTGATGTTGCCAAACTATACCTGATAATTGCTTCTGAGAATTGATTGAGACATTCTACGCTCTCGCAATTTGGAATAAACAAGTTGGGATGCAATAATTGCATTTAAAGATATGAAAGATCTGCTTGAGCAGCTCATTTTCTTTATTTAGCTTTGTAATTGATTCTCATGTTTTTTTTTCTTTTCTTTCTTCTCATGCTTCTGTCATTAATAATTTCTTACATATATTTATTGTTAAAATATATCAATATTTTATTGTTACTCTTAATAGACACATGGATATTAGCAAAAATAAATGTTGGGTTTAAATCGATAATCTTTTCCATTTTATTTTATTGATTTTAATCTTCATTTATTAGTATTTTTTAAGTATGCTTTTCACAATTATTTGAGCAAAAAATGTTTGATGAATTATTTTTAGAATTCGTCAAATTTTAGGAATGGGATTATACAGCTATAGTGGCTGCTTGATTTTCTCGTTATATGGTTTTATTTAAAAAGCTTACTGTAATTTTGGAATTTTTGTTCGTACAATACATATAAAAACGCATGACGTCAGTTACATTTCGAACACGGAATTTTGACATTTGGACGTTTCTGCGCATGGCAGAAAACAACAAATCTATTCGAGTTTTATGGAAGTTCGTTTTGCAAGTGCGTTTATTTAGTATGCAATTCAGAATGTTTGCATCTCTGTTTGTTGAAAGCAACTGAATATCTAAATTGGCATATAGTTCCGAAGAAATCAAGTATGCTAAACGAACTAGAACGAGAACAAAAATGGCGCATTTCTTATACCAGCAGTTCCTCCCTTGACCATGGATGGCTTTTCTTAGCAGAAAAACAAAAATCAATAGAACAATATATCAAACAATGGTTACTTTAAACCAGTATCAGAAAAGCATCATAATATTTATCAGTAGACATAAATTCTCCAAAAGTTTCCACACCGAATGCTTGAGAATGGAATACTGGATAAAAAGAAATAGAACAATCTATCAAAAAATGGTTACTTTAAACCGGCATTAGAAACTTATCATGATATTTATCAGTAGACAACTCTGACCAAAAGTTCCCGCATTAGAATGCTTTTATTGAAATAAAATTTAAGTTGAAGCGTACTAAAAAGGTTTAAATGGAAAATATTTTATATGTTCGTTAAATAACGTAACATTATTTGAATCAAGCAATATTTGAATCAAGTGAATGACTATTGTGAAATAGTCCAATTAAATTGTCGAACTATTTGTCCAATTTAGTAAATCCAATTGAATTCGCCAATTCTCTGTGCAATGTACGAGTATATGCGGATTCACAAACCCTGCGAAGTTATTAAAACAATCCAGTTGCTGTTATGTTATGGGACTCGTAATATATTTGATGACGATTCATCCCTTCTTTCCTCAGGCAAAACGCGTTTGTTTTAATGGCCCAGTAAATCATAACATAAAGCAGTTCCGCTTAACTTAAACAATCGTTGATTTAAGTTGTAATTTAAAGCGAAATTCAGATTAGTTTACTTCCATGATTTCGTTATGTGTACGAAATGTACGAAACATGGAATCTCAAAGTTACATTTGTGTCACTTGTTTGTAGTAATGTTTGATTTAAAATTAGAATGTGGACAAGTTCCAGGATTTAGAAATGTTTTTTTTTTTTCCTGATCGGCCTGCTTATGGTCACTAACCTTTGCAGACCTGGTGCATTCCCCGGAAACCAACATCCATTCTTTCAAGTGGCACCACTATCGGCGGATGCCATTAACACTTAATAATTTGGACGCTCAATTTCCCACTAGATGGCGGCACCTGAGCGAATAATAATGCGAAACTGCATTAGGAATTTTATTTAGCCGAGATTATCCAAGCCAAACAGATCCTCAAGGGACCTTTAACATGCCGCATAGTCATACGACATGGGCGTCGACGATTTTCTTCATCTTGAAAAACCGCCGACTGTGGCCAGGTTTGATCCTGCGAACTTAGGCGTACGAGTCCAGTCACTCACCACAACGCCACCCTGCCGGCATATTAAAACATGTGACGCTGGGAATTAATAGAATTATTTTGATTCAATGTGACTGTTGAAAGGGATCAATATTTCATATTTGACTATTTCCTGATATTCTTCTTCTTCTAACTCATCAAAATCTGTTGAAAATGTTTTTGACCAATGTTGTGGTTATGTATAGTCATTTCATTCATTTATCTATATTTTTACCTTCATCTTATGAAAATTCTGCAAATGAAAAGTCAATTGTAGATATTTCGTTATGAGAATAACAAAATTTTATTCTCTGATATTTCATTATTGCAAGGGAATCTTTCAGTTTGAGTTTCATTCTGATATTCACGTTCGGATTGGTTTTATGAAAGCAGCCGTGTTCTGGAACGTACCAAAAGGCGTCAATTTTCCCGATATCCTTATGAAGATTTACGAGATATTCACCGTTCAATTGCTGCACCCGTCTTTGATTAATAGTGATAAGTGGTCTTCGATTTCGCAGTCATAAATCATTGCAGAAAGTCTAATATTACATTAAATCCGCCATCTGACTTTCCTCTCATCCTGCATAGAGAGCGGCTGATGATGTAGATATTTCATTAGATTCGAATGTTCCACAAAGCATTCTAATTATGATGTTCGATATTCGCTCAAAACAGATCCCTTTGTACGTGAAATCTGAGCGTGTTATTACGATTGTTCCCGTTTCGAGTAGCAAACAAAGGCTGATAAACAAGGAATTAAGTTGGAATTGATACAGGAAATTCCTTTATAGAATTGGGCATGTTGAAGTGCTTAGAATTGGAATAAAATGTGTAGCTAATGGCTTGAGATTTTCAGAGAATTTTCACGTAATTTACGAAGAGCTAAATGCTGCCTTTGGCACTTACTTTTTTTCAGAAAAGTGAAGCCAGTTTTCTTTAGAACTAGGCTTGAAAAAGTTACGAGTAAAATGCCATTTGTAAATTAGTTTCTTATTTTGTTTGGGAAAAGAAACAAAAAAAACATGACATTTTCAGTGCGTCCAAAGAGTTTGAAATGAAACTTAAAGTCCTATATAAAATGTTTTCTTGGATAGATATCTTGCATTGTGTTTCTTAAGAATGTATTTAAGGATTGATTTCCAGCATATTACAATTCCACAAACTCTTAGTAAGCAATATACTCTATCAAAAGCTTGTGCTTTACTAAGCATGCATTATTTTTTCGAGCCAAATAGTGACTTTTCTCCACCAGCGCCCCTACCTGTTAGCAAAGACTTAGGATAGTCAAATAGTGACTGGTCACAGAATGGCCCGATACATCAATTGTAATGACTTTAAGAAAATTGCTGTACATGGCCGCAAAAAATCTTAAGACTTTTGTTGAATGCCGCAGTTATGTTTAATTTGCAGATCCGGTCCACTTCGCAGCTCAAAATTGCTGCGGATAAGGAGATTAATTTAAGTCTAAATTTTGTAATTTTACAGTATGAAATCTTGAAGAATAATAATGTAAACTTGATAGTCATTTTGATAAAAAGTCTGGGAATTTCTCAATTTTGAAAGCAAATGCGACGAGGAAAAATATTGCTCAATTATTCTGCCCCTTATAAGTTTTTATAAGAAATCAAAACTATCAAAAATTAATTTCGAATTTTGAGGAAAATCAAGTTTAAGGTTTAACGAATTTCTCCATATATATGTTTAGTAAAGCATATAAAATACGATATTATTACAGACTGAAATATTATCCGGCTTAAATCAAATGTACAAATTTGACACCTGAAGATTAATCAATTTCTTATGGCTGTTACCTACTACAAACAATGTACAAAACTACAATCTGGAAGCTTATTAACTTTTAAAGATACCTCAAGAATGTGCTTAAAATAAAAATAAGGTCAAAGCGTAAGATTAATCACCAGAGCTGCCGTTGATGAGCAACTGGGGACTGCTGAAACTTTTATAAGTCTCAACAGGTAAAAGTTACAATATTACAAAAAATATGCGCTGTACATCTGTTTCCTCTGGCGCTTCTTTACTTGATTTAGGAAAAATATTATCAAAGAAAGTATCTTTTACGCTGGTTCTGATTTCTCGTGAGTATTTTAAAGAAGAATAGAACTTATTATGTTATACTTAAATACTTAATTCTATTTAAGTAAAATTTCTTCCTCTGTTCTCTTGATTTTTTTGAATTTAATTTTTAAAAATATACAAGTTTTTGAAATATCTGTTGAGATTAAAACAGTGGTAGAAATAAAATTTCACGTTAAATTAAAGCACAAATGAGCATTAAAACGCAGACATATGTTTCGGGATCGCTTGGAATCCCTTTTTCAATGCGACAGGGAGCTTCTAGATGCAAAACATCCAAATGAAGCAGACAGAACAACAAAAACAAAGCTTATATAGCCTAAGAATTAACTGTAAACCAATGAGAATAAAGGTAGTGTAAAGTGGAAGTAGAAGTAGTATTAAAGGCACCAATAAGAGAGCAACAAACGAATGTAGTTGGAAGTACAGAAAGTAAAAAGGAATATCAATAAAAACAAAGAAAAAGACAACAGCATAAAAATGTGAAAATACATGAAAATTGCGAAAAAATAAAATAAAATACAAAGAATAAAATGGAAATAAAATAAGTACAGAAAATACCGAAACAAAAAGCAAAACAAAGTACATATGCAAAAGAGGGGGAGGGGGGGAGAGAGAAAAAAATTGACACAAAAAAAGGAAAACTAACAAGAAAACCAAGAAAGAACAACAAATTAAAGGAACTTATGCCAGACCTGTGAAAAATAAGGAGTTGAGGAAGAATCATTAACCAAATTAGAACTATTCCTGTTAATATGATAAGCTTCCCAAAAGTCAAGTTCTAAAGGGGAAGAACATTTTTGAATAATTTTCCCAGAATTGAAATCAAAAGAGTGGTTGGAATTCCAACAATGTTGAGCAATGCTAGACTTATTCAGCTCTTGCTTTCGTACATAACCTTTATGCTCATTTAACCGAATTTTCAGAGCACGTTTTGTCTGTCCAATGTAAGAAAGGCCGCAACGGCAACTAATTTGGTAAATACCCCAAGTATTAAGTTGATCAACAGGATCTTTAAGAGAAGAGAAGGAAAGTTTGTTGCTAGGAGCAAAAACAACTTGAAATTGAAACCTTTTTAGGATTTTAGCAATACGAAAACTTACAGAATGAAAGAATGGTAACACAACCAAATCCTTTCTAGAAACCACATGATTGGGACCAGAAGTTTTTTTAGAAAGTTTGTTATGAATAGAATCAATTAAAGAGTGAGAAAATCCTCTATCAACAGCTACAGCTTTCAGATAGTTGAGTTCAATCTTGAGAAGCTCAGGAGAAGAGCAAATATTAATAGCACGATGGACAAGAGCATTAAAAGCCGAATATTTTTGGTTGGGAGGATGAGACGATAGTCTGTGAGGAGGTAAAGAAACAGCGAAAGGTTTACGATAGACAGAAGTTGTGAAACCAGACTCACTCCTAGAAATCAAAACATCAAGAAACGCGAGGCTACTATTAAGTTCTTTCTCACAAGAAAACTGGATATTAGAATCAATGGAGTTCATAATCGAAAGAGCATCATCAATACCTAACAAGTTACTGTCCGTTAGGACAAAACAATCATCCACATAACGAACATAAAATTGAAATTGCAATTTTTGGAATAGTTTTTCCTCAAAATAATGCATATAGAAATCACTTAAAATAGGACTAAGAGGACTTCCCATGGCTAGGCCATCTACCATAGCATAGAATTTACCATTAAATACAAAAGTGCTCTGTTGCAAGCACACACGAGTAAGAAAAACTAATTCCTCGATTTCCACAGAAGTAAAATGGAATTCAGAAAGCCTTTTCCTGAGGCAAGTCAAAGCGCCATCAACAGGAACATTAGTAAACAAAGAATTAACATCAAAAGAGGCCATAACCGAATTATTCGGAACGAAGTTATGAAGTTTCTTAACAAAATCGGTGGAATTTTTAACAGTGAAAACATTCCGACTCCTAAGTGGAGAAAACACAGAAACTAAATACTTGGAAAGTTTATATGAAGCAGTGCCAATATTGGAAACAATTGGTCTGAAAGGAATACCTGCCTTGTGTACCTTTGGTGAAGCATAAAAACGTGCACAATTAGCAACAGAAGGAATCACAGACCGTTTAGCAATCAAAGGAATAGAATGAACAGACTTAACAGCAGAAGAAATAGCTTTTAACTCTTTGTCACTAGGATCTTTATAAATTTCAGAGTAAGGACCAGAAGCAATTAAGTCATCAGTTTTTTCAACATAAGATGATTTATTAAGAACAACAATCTGACCACCCTTGTCAGCTTTGGTAATGATCAAATCAGAATTTGAAACTAAATTATTGACACAGCGTTTCACAGAATGGGTAAAACCAATATTAGGAACTTTTGAATTGAAATCAACATTGGAAGCAATAAGATGCCGAACTGACTCTTTTTGAGTGGAAGTTAAGGCACTAAATTTGAAAGCTTTTTCAACCGGAGCAATAAGTTCAGAAAAAGAAGGCTTTTTAGTTAAAGCAAAATTGTTATTACATTTCAAAGCATTAATTTTCATTACTATTCAAAGAAAATTTCGAAAGATTTACAACCGCATTCCTATTAACAAGAGGCAAATCAGCCGGAACAGGAACATTTGAATCGTTACACAACTTGGTAAATTTCTTATTTAAAGTAATTTTGTGACTGTCAGATGACGTCAGACAGTTCGTTATGTGGATGATTGTTTTGTCCTAACGGACAGTAACTTGTTAGGTATTGATGATGCTCTTTCGATTATGAACTCCATTGATTCTAATATCCAGTTTTCTTGTGAGAAAGAACTTAATAGTAGCCTCGCGTTTCTTGATGTTTTGATTTCTAGGAGTGAGTCTGGTTTCACAACTTCTGTCTATCGTAAACCTTTCGCTGTTTCTTTACCTCCTCACAGACTATCGTCTCATCCTCCCAACCAAAAAAATATTCGGCTTTTAATGCTCTTGTCCATCGTGCTATTAATATTTGCTCTTCTCCTGAGCTTCTCAAGATTGAACTCAACTATCTGAAAGCTGTAGCTGTTGATAGAGGATTTTCTCACTCTTTAATTGATTCTATTCATAACAAACTTTCTAAAAAAACTTCTGGTCCCAATCATGTGGTTTCTAGAAAGGATTTGGTTGTGTTACCATTCTTTCATTCTGTATGTTTTCGTATTGCTAAAATCCTAAAAAGGTTTCAATTTCAAGTTGTTTTTGCTCCTAGCAACAAACTTTCCTTCTCTTCTCTTAAAGATCCTGTTGATCAACTTAATACTTGGGGTATTTACCAAATTAGTTGCCGTTGCGGCCTTTCTTACATTGGACAGACAAAACGTGCTCTGAAAATTCGGTTAAATGAGCATAAAGGTTATGTACGAAAGCAAGAGCTGAATAAGTCTAGCATTGCTCAACATTGTTGGAATTCCAACCACTCTTTTGATTTCAATTCTGGGAAAATTATTCAAAAATGTTCTTCCCCTTTAGAACTTGACTTTTGGGAAGCTTATCATATTAACAGGAATAGTTCTAATTTGGTTAATGATTCTTCCTCAACTCCTTATTTTTCACAGGTCTGGCATAAGTTCCTTTAATTTGTTGTTCTTTCTTGGTTTTCTTGTTAGTTTTCCTTTTTTTGTGTCAATTTTTTTCTCTCTCCCCCCTCCCCCTCTTTTGCATATGTACTTTGTTTTGCTTTTTGTTTCGGTATTTTCTGTACTTATTTTATTTCCATTTTATTCTTTGTATTTTATTTTATTTTTTCGCAATTTTCATGTATTTTCACATTTTTATGCTGTTGTCTTTTTCTTTGTTTTTATTGATATTCCTTTTTACTTTCTGTACTTCCAACTACATTCGTTTGTTGCTCTCTTATTGGTGCCTTTAATACTACTTCTACTTCCACTTTACACTACCTTTATTCTCATTGGTTTACAGTTAATTCTTAGGCTATATAAGCTTTGTTTTTGTTGTTCTGTCTGCTTCATTTGGATGTTTTGCATCTAGAAGCTCCCTGTCGCATTGAAAAAGGGATTCCAAGCGATCCCGAAACATATGTCTGCGTTTTAATGCTCATTTGTGCTTTAATTTAACGTGAAATTTTATTTCTATTACTTTGCACAAAGTTTAATCATTACTATCTGTTAGGCTTAACGTGCCTGAATTTGTTCTTCTTTCTTTTGTTTTGTTCTCCCATCTGTTCGCTGCTTGGTGAGTTTTTGATTTTTGTTCTTTCCTCATTGCTTTTCTTGACTGTGTTTATTTTTGCTTTTTTGTTTTTCTGACATTTGTTCCGCATATTGTTACGTGGTGTATGTTTTGCAATTTCTTCTTCCTTTTTTTTTGTTTATTGAACGGTTTATGCTATTGTTTTTTCCCCTTATGTTTTGTTTGTTTTGATTCTGGTTATGTCTCAAGTTAACAGATTTTGTAATCTACGAATTAAAAAGGTTCGGTTTTTGAACCATTTAAAATTTCTCCAGGCTTGCAGGCGCAAGAAAGTCATTCCTAAGTTTATCACTTTAAAGTGTAATTTACCGCGTTCTGTTAGGGTAGATAAGGTAATTTTTCGTTTTAAATTAGCTTTACTTAGAGCTTCTATCCAGGAAACTAGGAAAAAACTTTCGTTCATAGAACGTGAACTTTATGATTTACATCTTTCTGTATCTAATTCTAATTTCGATTTTGATTCTATTGATAGAATGTCATGGGCGAGAGCTCTTCATTCATCTGACAGTCACAAAATTACTTTAAATAAGAAATTTACCAAGTTGTGTAACGATTCAAATGTTCCTGTTCCGGCTGATTTGCCTCTTGTTAATAGGAATGCGGTTGTAAATCTTTCGAAATTTTCTTTGAATAGTAATGAAATTAATGCTTTGAAATGTAATAACAATTTTGCTTTAACTAAAAAGCCTTCTTTTTCTGAACTTATTGCTCCGGTTGAAAAAGCTTTCAAATTTAGTGCCTTAACTTCCACTCAAAAAGAGTCAGTTCGGCATCTTATTGCTTCCAATGTTGATTTCAATTCAAAAGTTCCTAATATTGGTTTTACCCATTCTGTGAAACGCTGTGTCAATAATTTAGTTTCAAATTCTGATTTGATCATTACCAAAGCTGACAAGGGTGGTCAGATTGTTGTTCTTAATAAATCATCTTATGTTGAAAAAACTGATGACTTAATTGCTTCTGGTCCTTACTCTGAAATTTATAAAGATCCTAGTGACAAAGAGTTAAAAGCTATTTCTTCTGCTGTTAAGTCTGTTCATTCTATTCCTTTGATTGCTAAACGGTCTGTGATTCCTTCTGTTGCTAATTGTGCACGTTTTTATGCTTCACCAAAGGTACACAAGGCAGGTATTCCTTTCAGACCAATTGTTTCCAATATTGGCACTGCTTCATATAAACTTTCCAAGTATTTAGTTTCTGTGTTTTCTCCACTTAGGAGTCGGAATGTTTTCACTGTTAAAAATTCCACCGATTTTGTTAAGAAACTTCATAACTTCGTTCCGAATAATTCGGTTATGGCCTCTTTTGATGTTAATTCTTTGTTTACTAATGTTCCTGTTGATGGCGCTTTGACTTGCCTCAGGAAAAGGCTTTCTGAATTCCATTTTACTTCTGTGGAAATCGAGGAATTAGTTTTTCTTACTCGTGTGTGCTTGCAACAGAGCACTTTTGTATTTAATGGTAAATTCTATGCTATGGTAGATGGCCTAGCCATGGGAAGTCCTCTTAGTCCTATTTTAAGTGATTTCTATATGCATTATTTTGAGGAAAAACTATTCCAAAAATTGCAATTTCAATTTTATGTTCGTTATGTGGATGATTGTTTTGTCCTAACGGACAGTAACTTGTTAGGTATTGATGATGCTCTTTCGATTATGAACTCCATTGATTCTAATATCCAGTTTTCTTGTGAGAAAGAACTTAATAGTAGCCTCGCGTTTCTTGATGTTTTGATTTCTAGGAGTGAGTCTGGTTTCACAACTTCTGTCTATCGTAAACCTTTCGCTGTTTCTTTACCTCCTCACAGACTATCGTCTCATCCTCCCAACCAAAAATATTCGGCTTTTAATGCTCTTGTCCATCGTGCTATTAATATTTGCTCTTCTCCTGAGCTTCTCAAGATTGAACTCAACTATCTGAAAGCTGTAGCTGTTGATAGAGGATTTTCTCACTCTTTAATTGATTCTATTCATAACAAACTTTCTAAAAAAACTTCTGGTCCCAATCATGTGGTTTCTAGAAAGGATTTGGTTGTGTTACCATTCTTTCATTCTGTAAGTTTTCGTATTGCTAAAATCCTAAAAGGTTTCAATTTCAAGTTGTTTTTGCTCCTAGCAACAAACTTTCCTTCTCTTCTCTTAAAGATCCTGTTGATCAACTTAATACTTGGGGTATTTACCAAATTAGTTGCCGTTGCGGCCTTTCTTACATTGGACAGACAAAACGTGCTCTGAAAATTCGGTTAAATGAGCATAAAGGTTATGTACGAAAGCAAGAGCTGAATAAGTCTAGCATTGCTCAACATTGTTGGAATTCCAACCACTCTTTTGATTTCAATTCTGGGAAAATTATTCAAAAATGTTCTTCCCCTTTAGAACTTGACTTTTGGGAAGCTTATCATATTAACAGGAATAGTTCTAATTTGGTTAATGATTCTTCCTCAACTCCTTATTTTTCACAGGTCTGGCATAAGTTCCTTTAATTTGTTGTTCTTTCTTGGTTTTCTTGTTAGTTTTCCTTTTTTTGTGTCAATTTTTTTCTCTCTCCCCCCCTCCCCCTCTTTTGCATATGTACTTTGTTTTGCTTTTTGTTTCGGTATTTTCTGTACTTATTTTATTTCCATTTTATTCTTTGTATTTTATTTTATTTTTTCGCAATTTTCATGTATTTTCACATTTTTATGCTGTTGTCTTTTTCTTTGTTTTTATTGATATTCCTTTTTACTTTCTGTACTTCCAACTACATTCGTTTGTTGCTCTCTTATTGGTGCCTTTAATACTACTTCTACTTCCACTTTACACTACCTTTATTCTCATTGGTTTACAGTTAATTCTTAGGCTATATAAGCTTTGTTTTTGTTGTTCTGTCTGCTTCATTTGGATGTTTTGCATCTAGAAGCTCCCTGTCGCATTGAAAAAGGGATTCCAAGCGATCCCGAAACATATGTCTGCGTTTTAATGCTCATTTGTGCTTTAATTTAACGTGAAATTTTATTTCTATTACTTTGCACAAAGTTTAATCATTACTATTAAAACAGTGGTTGATGTTTATTTTTAGTTCATATGAACTACAAACTAATTCACAACCGTACGCGTTGCACATCTCAGGGCTGTTCCACAGAAGAACGTAATCTTCTACATGTTGCCACCAGATATACGAAATAATACCTTAAGTTATACTAATAATATTCTATTGTTACATATTTTTAATATATTGAAATTATGTTTTTTGTGGACAATGAATAAATAATTATTTATTAAGACGTTTTTCTTTCATTTAATTACGTGAGAACATGATTGTATGCACACAGTAGAAGTATGAATAGGTGATTTTACCAGTGTGAGAATTTTCTCATTGCTTACAATTTGTTGGTGGCTCACTTGCTTCCTAATAAAATTTTATGCTTGAGAGTTTAAAGTAATTCAGAAGTAATGTATCTATTTGGCACTGTTGAGGAACGTCTATTCTCTGCTATGGAATATTTAACTCTTACTGGAAATATTAATTTTAATATCAGTAATTTTCACGAAACTATTTTCATTAATTAACTTACTTATTTATTTTATTTTTTGCATATCTTAACATAAAAATAAATTTATATTCTATTATGTAAACGAAATAAAAGTATCAAAAATGAAATAGCTTTTCTACGAGAACGGATTTCTACGGTTTTCCCTCTTTTGTTTTGAACATTAAAATCTGATTCTTGCTAGAAAATTGAAAATGAAAATTACGTTTTGGCGCATGTATCGAAAAATATTTTTTCCCGAAATCATGGTTATAAAGTAGATAATATTTCTATAATTGAAAACAAACTAGATGAAAATGCTTGTAGGTTATGTGTTTTATTAACTGCACAGTCAACAAAATTTTTTTCAGTACTTCAAAATGATTCTTATATCATATAATCAAAAAAGCTTATTTAGTGCTATATTTTGAACTAAAACCTCATTTGACATAAAAAATTAAAGAACGTGAAATGTTTACATGCACAACTAAGATACCTAAAAAGGGAGTTAAAGATCCTGGTAAGTACATATGAAATCAAAAAGCAATATGCATTTCTAGAACAGCAAGTACATTCAAAGAATTTACCCCAAATCTACAAAATGTATTCCTTCACATCGTACTTTTAAACATAAATAAAAGTAAACCGTCAAAATCATAGAGTGTCATTCGGTAAAAAATATCTTCAAATAAAAATCAAGCTGCAGTTATAGAACTACTATTGTATTTTGTGTCTCCAAAATATGTCATACCTCAACTTTTCGACAAGGAAGTCTGGTTGAGGTTCAGATATATGTGTCTGGAAAATTGCTATTACCATTATAATGTATCTTTCATCCGATCCTATTTGAGTAGTCTGCGTAAACCATGGAAGGCTAAGAATTATTGATGTTTTATGTATGTTCCTTAGCAGACATCTCCTTTATTTGTTGATGCCCTTCTGCTGGCTTAAGATACTTAGTGATGTCTTGGTTACGCTCGTCTCCCAGCAATGTATGGATAGTGCAATATCTTCTATGATTCCTTCTGCGGCTTAGAGGAAAAGAAAAATATTTAGCTGTCTGTGTATGTCCTTATAAATATAAATTGTGGGAGAGAACATGAAATTCTTCTTTATAAAATTTTGATCTTTAATATTTGTTTCTATGACTTTTAGGTGAACTTTACTGAGAATCGATGTTTGTACTTAACATATTGTTTTTTTTTAAATATTGCTAATGATGTTTGCAGTTGAAGAATTAAACTAGTATGGCTTAATTATTCAACTATATGTTGAAAATGGTGATTTTAGGTAATAAATTCATATAATTTCGCCAATACAGTAAAACCTGTAAAGTTAACCACCTTTGTAAGTTGACCAACTGTCTAAGTTGACCACCTGTTTAAGTTGACTACTAAAGTGCTGCACCGCAAGTGGTAAACTGACACAGGTTTCACTGTATATTGCAATTGCACAATTTAGCCAAAAGGAAGCTATGCTTTTATCAGTAACCATTTAATAATAGCACTAACATGAAATAAACCTGATTCATCAATAACGATAGATTTGTCCGTAACATGAGGGTCGTTAAAAAATTATTGGTGGGTACCTTGAAAACAATACGTGATAGAAACATAATACCCCCCAACTACCACTTCCTGCATACCCCAGTAACTAATAGAAATATATTACAGCCAGATGTTTCGCAGGTACCGAAATCGTGTTAAGCCGTATTATTAGGCATTATACTGCAGTAATTTCCAACTATAATAAACTTCATTTCAAAAATGAAAAAATTTGGTCCCTCAAAGCAATAAATAGATTAAACTTTATTTTTTTAAACTATATTTTAAAATAAAGGGAGAAAAGAAATATGTGTAGAAGTAAATATATATACATTTTTTATGTTTAGTAAAAGGATGTAATTTGGCGATCTATTTACTGATAAATTCACATTTTTTTTAAAAATGCAGACTGAAAGTAGAATAATATTTAACAACTCTCCTTAAATGCTAAATGTGTAATCCTATTATTAATCATCGCTTTCCGCTCCAACAAATTGTTTCTCCAGCGAATAAAGTCATGCTCGCCCTCTAAACCCGACATAAGAGCATTTCTATGTTAAATTGCTGAATGAATCCGAGATTAACGTTATAAATGAACTTCTGTATAGTCAAAGTATTCAAGAGCTGTCACCAGCAACGAGAAGGCAATATGCTTTCCGTCTAATTTTGTGCGGAAAATCGGTTAAGTTGCGATGATCCACTGATAGATGGCAAAGATTAGAACTTCCCTTATCGTTTCAACTTTGTTATTTAGAACTTGATCAAGACAGATCGAACAGATTTTGGAATTTTATGTTTCGGACTTGAGCTTGGAATATATATATGAATGATTAGGAGTCTTAGGAATAGTATTGAAATAACAATTCTGGACGTTTATAATAATTGGAACATTTTAGGGGCGTGTGAAATTGCAACTTGATTGCTTCCTTTGTTTCTGATTGTCTTAGCCTGTGTATTTTACAAAATGTCCATCATTGACTACTTCCTAATCCATTGTTTTTGTACAAAATGTTTTTAACGTCTTTTTTTTGTTCGTATTACCTACATACTGAAGATAACAGCTTTAAGCATTGACAAAGGACTTCCTTGTGAACACACAGCACGTGTTTTTTTTATTTAGCTATTATTTATATATTTATTTTATTTTCATTTATTTTTAGTTTTTGTAATATTAACATTGGTTTGCGCAACCCTTCTTTAAGCGCAAGAGCATTACACTTTCATCTTTGGGACCGTTCATAAATGATGGCACGCTCTTTTTAATATATTTGACCCCTCTCCCTTCCTTTGTCACAAAATGTCACATTTCAACAGAACCCCTACCTCCGTTTGCTGTGGTGCAGTTTAGGAAAAAAGCACAACGTTATAGATCATATTTCTAATTTTATTTTTTAACTTTTAATGACGTTTGAGAGCATAACAATATAAATCATTATATGCTATGCACTTATTTTGTATAAAATAAGATTAAGATTTGCAACAAAAAAGATAATTATTATAAAATAGTAAAAAATATTAGTTGTTGGAACTCTGAAAAAATAAACTGTGCTATTTTATCTTAAAAATGTAAATGCCAAAGAATATTTCCTTTTAAACTTTTAGCTAGAAGTCGATTTAAACCTTAATCAACATCGGTGTTTTCGATACAAAATGAAATAAGATAACTTAAAATCAAATTTAACATAAAAAAAACCTTAAATATAAATTTAACTAGTTAGCCCGGCGGTCATACGAAATGACCACTGTTCTAGATATTATAAATTGTAATTAAAATGATTTGTGCAAAGGTGTCTGCTAATTCAAACTGAATTCCCAGGTCAGGCGGTGAGGACGCACCTTTGCTTACTCTCCCACACTACCATATATTTATTTACTATATAATCAATTCGCTTGTGAAAAATATATATTTTTATCATCGAAAGAACTTATTGAAAATTTTATTATGCTTTTCAAAACAAAAGTTTTAACGAAACTGAGAAAAAAGCGCTGCCACTCTAATCAGAAAAATATAAAAAGCGCAGACGATACATAAATAAATTAAAAAGAAAGAAAGGATTAAATAAAATTCGCGTACTCATTATTTTTTAACGGAGATTACAAATACAGCGAAGCCTCACTCAATATGCTCGAGAGAGGTTTTGATTATTATTAGTATATTTGTTACAACAATGGCAACTGCGTTGATTTGTGTTCACACGGCAACTGTAATTACATGGTTGGAAACAACGGCAACAATGCAAAAATAGAATAAAACGAGTCAAAAAAATCATTGAAAAATTAGAAAAAATTTAAAAAAAAAAAGAAAAACGAATTGAGTTACAACTTTCATTTTTACCGATGAGTTTCTTGGGTCGTAAAAATTAACCGTGCCGAATGTGGTCCCGATCGGTAAAACGGCCTGGGATTCTATAGCGGAATAAGCAGCTTATATATAAGATTTGCTGATTTTAAATATTTTTTATAGAAACTAAAATGTATGATGTCACACTTCTTGTTACCCCCTTCCTTCCACTTGGCAAACTGTCACAATTTCTCCTTCCCTCGAAGCGTGACATCCATTATGAATAACCCCCTTCCACTTTCATTTTATCTGATACGGTCGTGATGCAATTTTATTAATTAATTTTATTAAGTTAAATATGAAATATGCAATAATTTATCAATTAATAAAACTTGGGAAATGCTTAAAAGCATTTTAACAAGTGCATTTTCACACAATAATGATGGCTCGTGCTATTTTAACTTCATCACAAACAATTTAACGACATATCAAATATTTCAGAAACACACATTAACGATTTATTCGAAAACACATTCTTTAGGAGAGAGAATATCAGTTTCGTACTTAACCGCGGGCAATATTGGAATTCTTGGAAAATGTTTCCAATTATGGAGCCAATACTAATTAAATTTTTGCCATTTGCTACTAAGGAAATGTATGACCATAACTGAATTTTATTTGACAAGGTAACATAATTATGAATATAATTATGAAGAAAATGTAGCGCACCTTTTTAAAAATAATATGTACGACTGTATTATAAGACGTATAATTGGCATAATAAAATATTTATATTTTATGAATGTGCTGATGTGACTTTTCGTTTTAGTAGACTAATAAATAATAAAGAAAAGGCCCATTGCATTTAATTTTTCAAAATTAAAAGATAGTGTAGAATAAAGTAAAAAATAACTTAAAAACCTTAATAATTAAAACAATGCCTAAAGCAATCTTTAAACGTATATTTTTTTAATCAAGTTATTTATACGTTGGCATTTGTATTGAATGCAACTTGATGATTTTAGTTTTTAAATTCCATTACAACGATACAAGAGTGAATCGCTATGACAGAAATTTCATTTTCTCCTAGAATTCTTTTCATAGACTTATAGTCGATAAACTGGCTCTCTGCACTTAACATTTCATTTTTTGCGACTTAAAGATAGTATAAACAGACAATATATATATTTTTTAGAAATTTCATAATTTTTTTTTTTTTTTTTTTTATTGGAGTTGCATATTGGTCTTTCACCTTTGAAGAACTAGTGTTGCAACACGGACTGACATCCATTTTTAAAGCAGCATCATTATCCGAGGGTGACGCTACCAATTGAAAATTTTAACGCCCAGTTTCTTCGCCATGCAGGGAAGCACCTAGCCTCTGACAATGCGAAATTCCACTGGAATAATTTAGCCGAGAATATATCAGCCAAATGTATACGCAAGGGATCTTTAACGTTCCCCATAATCATGCGGTATTGACACTGTCGATTTTCTCGAAAATCCAACAACTTCGACTAGGTTTAATTTCCCAAACTAATACATAAACAATTTGCAGAATCCTTAATTAAAAATAAGCTCGATGCTTAAAGAGTGTATGAAGCAAGCTGAAACCTATTAAAATTCTTCTTGACATCAAAATTATTTTCCCAGCCATGATAATCTAAACCTCTATGGTTGAGAATTCAATATCATTCCACAATTATCTCTCAGCAACATACAATGGGAAAATAAATGAACTAATTACTTATTAACTTTAGACTATTCTCTGCTTGATGATTTTCTAAATGTATGCGTCTTTTGAATCATTTTCTCCTTATGAATAAGGATCATTTAGCTCGTCAAAGGGTGTAGAAAACTTGGGAAAATATGTTCACAAACTGCAGAACTAATTAGATTTTTCTTAATGAGACCTGAAACTAAATGTTATTCATAGCTGTAAGTAAGTTTTATTTGGGAAAAACAGTTAAACTTCGCTTGTATAAAGTAAACTTTCATTCTATATACAATAATGAAATATGTAGATTCATATTATTAAATCGCCAAAAATGTTTTAAGTTACATGGTTTTCTTTAAATTCAAAACATCGTTGCATTATCCAAACAAAACTATTGTTGCCAAATGACAAATGATAATTCTGATAATTTCCTCAGAGCCAAAATTATTATTCTTCTTCCTAATTAACGTTATAATAAATTATAAAATGGATGGATTATTGCATTGTCATCGAAGATAAGCTTATGTGCAAAGCTTGAAGATAATTTATGCAGTAATAGTGGTCGAAAACCGCGTAACAAAGTTCCGTGACAAGTCAAGTTAAATAAAACCATGTAACAAACAAAATACAGTTGCATTACCCAAACAAAACTATTGTTGCCAAACGACAAATGATAATGCTGATAATTTCCTCAGAGCCAAAATTATTAATTTCTTTTCCTAATTAACGTTATAATAAATTATAAAATGGATGGATTATTGCATTGTCATCGAAGATAAGCTTATGTGAAAGCTTGAAGATAATTTATGCAGTAATAGTTGTCGAAAACCACCTTACAAAATTCTGCCACAAGTCAAGTTAAATAAAACCATGTAACAATGTATAAATAAGCGGAAAATTGGGATGTCGACTCTGAAAACAAAATATTTAATAAGGAGTTTATAAATAATTATTTTCAAAATTTAATTAGTGCCACATACGTAATTATAAGGAGCATTAAATTCGTTACTGACTAACAATGAAACACTGTGCCAGTTGTAAAATAGATGTTTTTTTAAATTTCAAGTTACTGTAGTAATTTATATATAACTAGGCAAAGACAAACCATTTAAGTACCATTTCATCTTCCGTTTATCGACCGATTTTCTTACCAATTTTTATTTAGTAGCAATTGATGAGTTTTAGTGTTATCAATTAAAAAAAAGTATCGGAAATAAATTTTTTTCCCTTCTGCTCTCGACATAGATTCGAAGCTTTTTTTTTTTATGTCTGGTTTCCTACCCCTTATACCTATATTTTACAATATTTGAACAATACTCAATACAGTTTACATACAATATTTGTACATGCTCAATTGCTCAAAATAAAATTATCAACAATGTCGAATATGATATAAAGCGAAATAATAAGTTAAATGCAAACTTATTATTTCACTTTATATCATATTAGACATTGTTCTCTTGTTCATATTGTACAAAACAAAGAATTTGATAGAATTATCGTATTACATTATACATGAGTATATCATATTGCACACACACAGACACATATGTATATAAATTATATATGTGTGTGTAACATCACCGTTAGACTAGCGTTTCATTTTCTCGAATGTCCGTCTATGAAGTCATCGTGGGAAACAGTCGTGAGCAGCGTCTATTTAAATCCTTGGTTTATTTGAGTTTCATCATAGGAAATACACATTAAAGCAATACAAAGACGAACACCAACATCAACGTTTTTACAAGAATATTTACATCGTGAATCCCCACGAAAAGCTTGCGAGAGCCTTTTATACCCTCTGGAGCTACATGTCACGTGATGATGCACCGGTATTGCTATTCGTTACTATTTTTAGTTCACATTACATAATCTTTCCCGCGTTAGTATCCCGGGCTGGGGGACATCTAAAAAATATCAATGTTTCAAAAACGAAACAGAACTCAAAAAGGGCTCTAAAAAAGTTATTTAGTTTTCAATGTTATATATATATATATACATATGTGTGTGTGTGCAATATGATATACTCATGTATAATGTAATACGATAATTCCATCAGATTGTTTGTTTTGTACAATATGAACAAGCGAACAATGTCTAATATGATGTAAAGTGAAATAATAAGTGTGGTATGACTTGTTATTTTGCTTCAAATCAACGTTTCCCAAGTTTGTTGATTTACATTAGTGTTTTGAACTCTAGATTAAATTGAAAGTTAGTTTTTGTATTTCTAATTTTTTCAATAATAATAGGCTGGCATGTAGGATTTTATTTCTATTTTCTTTACATTAGAAGGAGTGCAAAAATATAACATTTATGTATAATGTGTGCTAGAAATGCATTAAATTGAATAACTAACTCAGTGGACAACCTACGGTTAAAAACTTCAATAAATTTATAATTTAAAATAAATGAAATCCTTAAAACAAATCGCTGCACTGACAAACATAAAGTACGCCAAAATTATGTTTTGATAAAACAAGATATATTCTTGACCATTAATCAACAGCAGTTGACCCCTAACTTCGAAAAATAAATGCTGCATTTCGTCGTCTAAGTAATCTTCGCACTAAGAATTTACCACTTAATCGAGATTTACGAGGGTGTTCTAAGGAAAGGATAACTTTATTCCTATCTATATGTGGGCGTAGCAGGGGCTTTGCTCGAATCCCGAGGAAAACAGGTGTCAATTTTCTGGCTCCAGGCTGATGGGCATCAGTGGTCCATCAATTTATTTCGTGCTTCATGAGAAAAAGAAATGCTTCTCAGAAGAGAGTTAAAATATTTCTCTCTGTTTATTTTATTTATTTATTTATTAATTTTTAAGTCCTTTTTAAAAAGTTTTTGTTAAATGAAGAGTTGACAAGACAATTAATGTATTAAAAATATGCTGGTCGTTCATTTAATTTTGTGCAAAGCAAAAAAATAAGCAAAATACAAATTTTTTTATTTATTTGAGTTGTAAATCGATACAGGCTCTAAAATTTTGTAAGGCATTATTAGTGGATATATTAAACCTTAGCATCATTGGAAAAATTCATAACTAAAACGAATAAAACATTAAAAAAATATTATGCGAAAATTAATATTTTATATGTTTCAACGCTGAACCTTTTCAAAAATTAACGTCTTAGTTCTAATGAAACTATTTTTACGTCATCTTAATCATATTATTGAATGTATGTACGTATCTCGCATAACTCTTAAACAACTATAGTTGTAGACGGTTGAATTTTCGGACTTAGGACATGTACAAGATCTACTTCCGCGCCTGCTCTTTTAGTTACTACAATCGGGTGTTTGAAAAGGGGTCTTCACTCGTTTCTGTGCCATATAATTGTTAATTTCGTGACAATATATTTTTCTTCGAGGCATCAATCAGTCCATCTCTACAGCCACCAGCTCCGCGCGAAAGCAATCCTAAGGCTTCGGCTAACAAGTAGGGGTCTGTGGAGATAAGTCCATCTCTACAGTTAAGTAAATTGGGGATGTCTTGCCAAATTTGACAACTTGTTGCCAAAAGTAAGTTGCCAAATCCAGTTGCTGATTGGCAAAATTGGTGAGCTTTTCGTAAATATCCACATTAAATCATTAACAAGAGACATTAACATTAATCATTTTTTCCCAAGACTTCATTAGTATCACAATGCGATTGCAAATAAAAAATTACTGCAATGTTTTTATTTTTCAATTTTTTTAATAAATTTTCATGTTTACACTGTATAAAATTTTATTTGATATTCCTCTCAAAATTCGAAATACAAAATTAGAAAAGTGAACTATGAACTATCAAATTTGTCTTCCTCAAAAAAGATATATTATTGCCGAAGAAAAACATGACGTTTTAATTCATATCGTCAAAAATTTGCGAGTTGTAACTTACCGCTCGGTTATTAAAATCCCAGCTAGAGATAAACTCAGTCTTCATATAATGAAATATAATTTTAAAACTCGAAATAATTTTGTACTGTTTAGCTAACCATTGTTTTCAATCAATCCAGATTACATCGCTTGTGTTAATAATCTCTGCTGTGTTGAAATATTATTACTTAAGCATTCGATTTACCAATAAAGTTCGTTCCGAATTCTATTAAGAGTTGTAATTCGATAGAGGCGGGAAAATTTTGTTAGGCACTATTCGTGTATTAAGTTATTTAAGTGCTTAAGGGTGATTGTATCAGTTTATTTTTTTTAACTCTTAAAAGGAAGGTATTGTGTCTTGATTAGCCAATGGATTCGGTTTACGGCTTCGAGGAAATTAGCACTTGATTATTGTTCTTGGAATTTAATCACGAAAAGTACAAATGGTTAACTTTCCCTCAATAATTATAACTGACAAGCTAATTTCAGCGCTCTTGTGAATTTTAACTTAGTCATACGAAAATTCTTAAAATAACAGAGAGTTATATTCCAAAGGTCTTCAGTGATTTTCGAATATGTATCATTTTGATATTTTTACTTCAATAGTTCTTAAAACAATATATATATAAATATATTAATTCAGTGTTTATAATTTTCCATGCATTTGTACTTGATGAAAAAACAGTCAATGTTCACCATTAAAAAGTAGAGGATTTATATTTGAGTCATATTAATATGTCATAAAAAATATTTTTTTACTAATCGGAGGTTTTTCAAGTAATCATAATCATAAATTCTTTTGATTAATAGCAATATGTTTACAGTATATACACAGTCCAGTCACATGAATGTGAATATCTGTCAAAAGCCAGAATAACCACCTTTCGCAGAGCGGACTGCTGCGAGACGTGCAGGAAGAGAGTCACTTAGGTTCCTGAAGGTGTTCACTGGGATGTTGAGATATACCAACTCTAATGCCGTGGCCAGCTGCGCTAGATTACGCGGTTGAGGATCCATGGCGCGATGGTCCCACAGATTCTCGATTGGGTTTAAGTCAGGTGAGTTTGCTGGCCAGGGGAAGACGGTAAACTCATCCTGTTGCTCTTCGAACCACGCACGTACACTGCCAGCTGTAGGGCACTTCGCATTGTCCTGCTGGTAGATGCCATCATCCTGAGGAAAACAATGCGCATGTAGGGGTGGACATGGTCCGCAAGGACAGATGCGTACTTGTATTGATGATTCATCGTGCCTTCCACAATGATCAGTGAACCCAGAGACTGCCAGGAAAACATTCCCCAGACCTCCAGCTTGGACCGTTCCGGCAATGGTTGCAGGGTGTTTGCTTTCAGAGGTTTCACGCCTTATACGCCAACGTCCATCTGTCCGATGGAGCATAAAACGCGATTCATCGGAAAACGCTACCTGTCGCCACTCGGTGGACGTCCAGCTGCGGTACTGGCGTGCAAATTCTAGCCTTCGTCGTCGATGAACAGCAGTCAGCATAGGTGCACGAACCAGGCGTCTGCTTCGGAGGCTCAGACGCAGCAATGTTCGCTGAATAGTAGTTTGGGAGACACTTTTGGTAGCCCCTTGGTTCATTTTGGTGGTCAGTTGCTCAACGGTAGCCCGTCTATCTGCCCGAACGCATCTCCGCAACCGTCGTTCGCCTCTGTGATCTATGGCCCGTGGTGCACCACATTTGCCACGTCGCTGATTTTGGACAGTCCCATTTTGCCATGCACGGTACACTTTTACCACGGCGGCACGCGAACAGTTCACAAACTCAGCCGTTTCGGAAATGCTTCCACCCTTGGCCCGAAAGCCAATGATCATGCCCTTTTGGACGTCGGATAAATCGCTTCGTTTCTGCATTACGCCAACGAATGAAATGTTTTCCGAAGCCCTCACACACCCTTTATATACGCTCAACTGCACTGTGCTGCCACCTGCCTTTTGTGATTGGATATTTAACTCTGACGTGGAAAGTACGTTGTAGTCACATTAATGTGACTGGACTGTGTATATATGCACACACATTAATGCTAAACTCGTAACACATCTGCTAATTAAGACAACAATACCACTAATTAAGAGTAACCAAACAGCTACAGTCAAATACCAAATGAGTTTTGTATTTAGTAAAATAAGGATCTAAAAATGCGATCGCTGGCACTATTTTCACAATCACTCACAGTTTTTCTCTATTTTTACAACCGAATACTTTTTAAAACCAGTGACAGAACAATAAAAATGTATGAAACCGTTAACTATTATTCAAATTTGTTTTACTCAAAACCGTACAAAGGAAATTTGAATTACAATCGAGGGACCATTAGCGAATTTCTCGGAGTTAATTCCCGTTTAGTACTGTTCTTGTTTGTTGTTTCATTTGTTATTAGATATTTTTCGCGGACACATCTTTATTTAACAATGCATTTAAATTTAAATAGCTCAAACAAGGCTCTTAATTACCAAGTCATTCTTGGTAATACCTCAATATATCTACATTAGTTTGAGAACGAGCTGTTAGTGATGACTTTCTTTACAACAGCGGAACCTGTTCTTTGGCAACATTTATTGGATAGACGGATCATCTAACTTAAACTGCGTTGTTTAAGTACGATTACTTTTGCTTAAATTTTAATATTTTTTAATATACTTATAGCTCCTATGCAAATTTTACACATTATAATTGTTTAATCAACTATCTATTTACCTATATTATAAAATACCCACATGCATTACATTTATGTACGTATATGTATTTTTTTGAAAAGTATATAGATAAGCAAGTGATAGTTTTTTTGGAAGGATATACAAGAGTAATTAGAAATTATAAAGGCGTGTACAGATTTATTTGGCTTTCATCTTTATTATTTTTTTTCCTTCTGTTATGAATTTGTATGCATTTTCTGGGAAGTTACTAATAATTTTTATGAAAAAGTTATTTTTGCGAAATTTTCATTTTTGGTGAACGTAGTTACGTAATCATTATTTAATTCTAATGTTTGTCAAACTTTTATGATACCACATATTTTCTGGTAATTTTTTCTCAATATTTTGATGCGTTCTGGTCGTTGTGTTTGTAAAACGTGCGTTCTTGGAAAATTTGCTTATAAATACGAAATGTTGAAACACATACAAAGAAGAAGGAAAAAAGAAACTCCTTAACAACTATTTTTCTTCTTTATATTAGTACGATACAAGCGATAATTTTAGTATATTTTGAATTGTTTCTGAGGAAATAACTTCGGATTTATTTTATACATTGAAAGAACTGAACCATAACTGAGGTGTTAAATAGCAATCTATATTCTTTTTTCCTTTCAAGTTACCTTTCAGTGAGGAGGGAAAAAAATACTGTTCAATAGGTCATCGAAATGCAATCCCAAAAAGAACAAAGTCACTACCTTTGAAAGCTGACATTAGTAGATGATAAGGTGGCGACGATCAAGGGGGAGGAAGGTAAGAAGAACAAAGGAAAAACAGAAAAAAGTTTACGTAACTTTAACTCCCACTGCAAAGCTCCAAAATAAGTGCCATCCTAACGGTGCCATTTGCTAAAAGAGCACCTTGAAGACTGAGCTTGAGGAACAGACCAAAAGACTAGACTAACCATTACTGAGACATGAAAAACGATGAGAAAACTGTATACTTGGAAGATTGGAGTAAATTAAAGGAGGGCTTCTGCGACTCGACGTTCCTTTTAATGCTTTTTGTGAAAATTGACTGAGTTTGGTTAGTAATTTGGTCGCACTTAGCGAAGTTTTTGACCTCTTCGATGCCCTTACTTAGTGTTTTGTATGTAATTGGCTTACGTGGTATCACTTGTTAAGTGGCTTAAATTTTCCGATTTAATCCTCTGAAATGTCTATAACACTACAAGTAAATACTACACTATTCGATAAAAGTTTTTAAAACTTCTCAGTAGAATGTTATTTTGCGTATTAAATAAAAATTTAATTATTTGTGCTTTTGTTGATGTCAATTTTCCTCCGAAGGTGTATTTCTACTTTAATAATTAAAGTATGTTTTACTACTTCGTATTTTAGAATAACTCCCTGTTATATTTTTATTTTAAAATGCGAGACAAATACTGAGTTTTAATAATGAAAGAAAAAAAATCTGAATTTCAACAAACAACGCTCAAAATGTAATTGGAATACAATAATATTTTTTTCTTGTCGGATGTTTCTGGACTACTGCAAAAAGCTTGAGCCCGCGATAAAAATATTATAAAAATTACAAATAAATCTATAAGACTTCCATGATGAATTATTAGAAGATGATGTGAAAATATATATATGTAGTTATGTTTTCTATATCAAATCTGTCTTTTTCCGTAGTTTAACAGCTTGAAACATTTCAACTTGATATTTTCCCTTCAATATAGCCATAGTGCGTAGAAAATATTCGTACGAATTTGACGACTCTTAGACAGTGAAATATATAACTGTTAACCAGAATTTATGCTCAATGTAAGGTTTAAAATATTTGAGAGGAAGATATTAAAGTTTGTATTCTTGTGGGCATTCCTATATTCCGATACATGTATCAACGACTAATAGAAATAAATGGTCTTACTTCATGAGCAATACATCAGAATGGTTGCATCTTAAACCGTCCAATCTTGGCGCCAGATCTCGTTCTTGAAATGTACGATAAAACTAGAAATGATGCATCGGAAGCTTATAGTTAGGAATGTGCGTAAAGTTTCTAATTCCGGCTGTTAATCCGAGAGATTAGAGCAAATCCTTTCCGTTTTGCTAACGGAAACGGGGTTCATCTATTGAGTTGAATATGGCACAATTATGAATGTTGCGATTTGGTATAAGGATCAAGTAGGGTATGTGAAAACGAATGAGTCATGAAACTGAAATGAGCGTTTTAGCTCTTATCGTGTAGCTCATATAACTCAGAATTCCCGTTAGTGTTTTGCTAATTCGTATTTCTCCAGGTTATGAGAAAACAAACCTTTCATACTGATAAAACCAGTAAAACTTCTTTGGGAAAATCCTTTACTGAACCATCAGAGGAGCATGCATGAAGATTAACATAGGAGCCGAGTTAAATCAGAGCCCCCTATACTAAATGCCCTCCGATAGCGCTTTAAATCCATACACATTTTGGCAGCAATTTTTTATATAGAGGGCGCTAGCTCTCTGCTCATAATACTGCTTTTATAAGTAGATACATATGGCAAAGATTAATGAACTTAGTGTTTAAATTACATAAACTATTTAATTTTAAACATATCAGCAAACAAAATCTTCCAGAAGGCAAATTTTGACTAAAATTAAAACCTAACTAGTTCTTAAAAGAAATTTAAAGTGGATACAGCAGGTCATTTGCGCCCCAAGCGGAGAACTTTTAACGGCCGTTTTTCTCTCATATCGGAAGGCACTTAGTATAGGGAGCTCTGGTTAAATAAACCAACAAACCTTCAGATTAGTTTACACACGAGCTAGTTCAGTTGAACTTAACTAACTGGATCAAGTTTAGCCTTGGTCAAGCTAAGTTAACTGGATCAAGTTCAGCCTTAGATTGGCATAATTACTAAGAAAATCTAAGTTCAACTGAAGTATTACCTCCTATGGCACGTTTTGAAGTTTTATGGTTTTGAGTTTTACCTTCTTCCTTTGTTAGTTGACGTACTTCTTATCGTGTTTTATGTTTACCTACTGATTTACAATTAATGTAAATTGCTCAATACATATTAGTGATACTTCTGTAATTGAACATCATAACAACAATCATCAAGGTATAAACTATATTAAAATATGAACATTAAATATATGAAATTATAATTATATTTTAATGCACAAATCAGAACTTGTTTGAAAATATTATAAATATTTACGTTATCGTGCCTTTGAGAAGGCGTGTATAAATATTACTTATTTTTCAAAAGAGGTTATTCATCCAACATGAAAGTATAATGCGAAGTTTTATCAGCTATAGTTATGCATTTAACAGCTCAGTAGTTTCCAAACCGGTTGCCATATTCAAAGTTAGGAGTGTCACGCTGAGCTCATATCAAACGTTCTCTGATCCTAAGTAAGCTAAGTGCAACGGTTTTAAATGAAGTCCTTACAATAATTTTTAAATAAAACATTTATTTGTCTTGGAAACTTAATACTTTGTTTTTAAATGCACAAGGGTTACTTACCTTCTTAAATATAAAATTTAAAAGCTAAAGTTTAAAGTTCGCTAATCGTAGTGCGAATGCGAACACACAAATGTCACAACCGCATAAATGGATTGAGCAAAAAATAAATATCCATTTCTGCGTTTATACAGATATTGATCATAAATTAATCCAGAAACGAAATATTACTCAAAGTGACTGTCTTCCCGCTGGCCGATCTGTCGCAGCTTTATGAAGAACTCCCAGTCCAGATGCTGTTCAGAAAATGTGCCATCTCAACAAAAACAGAGATTACGGTCGTGATATATCTTGTGTCCAACAATGATTAGCTTGGACCTCAGAATACGGTAGCAAGAAGAGGAATATTGATGTTTTGTATATTGCCACCAACAGACGTCCACCTTATTTGGCCGTGCTTACGCGTCGCTGCTTCCAGAGCTTAGGTAACTCGCTCAGGGCTTAGTTGCGATTCTTTGTCCAGCAGTCTATTGATGGGGTTATATTAAGAAGGGATCTTTATTTTGCTCTTCGAGCTACGGGTTATTTATTCCTCCAGAAACAGATTTTGCCAAGATTTTCACGGTAGATTTGTTTTGCATTCAAAGTTTATTGTTTGCGACTGATTATATGTATGCCGCTTCTGCCACTTTTATACATATTTTTTAAGCCTCTGAGTCATAGTATAGACTGTAGGCTACACACTGTTCAAATGCTGGTTTTGTAATTTTTTTTATCAAGAGATTTTAAAAATCTGAAGATCATGTCTTTTATTGTTTTATTTATTTTGTTTCGTTTGTTTCTCTAGTCCGAAAATGAAATAAATCCGAGTTTATCAGTGATATATGGTTTAAAGATAAAAATTAATAATGTATATTTTTAAATTAAAAATCCTGAAGGCGGATATATTATTTATTATCTTTTTATCTCATATCCAAAAAATCAAATAAGTCAGAGTGTCGAGTGATAGGGGTCAAGTATATTTTTGTATAAAGGGTCGATAGCTCAATATATATATATATATATATATATATATATATATATGGCGTGTAAAGGTAATGTTTTACTTTAAATTTTTTGTTTCGCTTTTAATTTTGGCATGCTGACACTGTAAAATATCTGTACATTATCTCATAAGATTTATATTTTATTCCGGTGAATCGTATGCTATAAAACTTTTTTTTCCCCACAGAGTACCGATTCATTCTGCTGTGATCATCCAGCTAGACTAAAACTGTTTAGTTTGCAAAGACCGTACGAAGCGATAGCTCCCTACAATTTAAAATTAATAAAATCCTGTATCTGTTATTTAAAATCAACTTCGGTTTTATAAATAACACTGTGTATTTCTTTTCAATTCCTTTCTTTTTCTTTCATTGAACTTGTTCTGCTTACTTTTAATGATTGACGAATACTAATTCACATTAATTATTTTTAATTTTAAAACATAGAATTTAGAAAATAAAGAAACTCCAAACATTTTATCTATTCCTACTCATTATGTCACAAAAGACAACTTTTTATCTATTCCTGCTCATTATGTCACAAAAGACTTTTTATGCAGAAACGTTTAATATCTCCCCATTCCTCTATAACTCTTAATTTGAAAACCGAAGAAGGAAAACGTTTTCCATGAAATAATCGAAATTTCTTCAATCCATCTTTCCAACCGCTACTGCGTCTTCATAAAGAAATTTTGACTGCAGAAGATGAGGTCCTTAATTTTTCTCCAGTTTTCAACTTTTCTGACATCCGAGGAGTTCAACAGTCTTATGTCTTGTCGAAATATATTACGAAAAAGCTCTTTAATCTTTTACCCAATTACTTCATTTTCCGGACAAATCTCGTGGATCGGAAGTCTCTTTCTAGCCAATTAGGTACTTTCCAAGCTTTTGACCCCCATCCCCTTTCTACCCCCCTTTTGTACGCTATTTCATTACTTTATGCAAAACCTTCTTTATTTATTTTGGGGGCAACTTGATTTTATACAAACTACATACTTGGTGTAGTTTGATATGAAACTACACCAAAGCATCAAAATCCTTTTTTATTTTAATTTACCTTCTACTCATGTAACCTATTATAATAAATTTTGTTTTGTGTAAAAAATTATTTGTAGTGTATTTGAGCGCATATACGTACATAGACTCATTATATCTTATGCCAACTTTCGTTTAGTGATGTCTCTTCCGGGAACTTTTATACAGCATTTTCTTTTCATTTTTTATCTCTCTCTCTTTCTATGTACATTATCAAACATTTTTGCTCGAAAATTCATGAAAATCACCGGGAAATCCTTTAGATGACGAGAAATTACAGCGAACTACAAACAGGAAACTGCAAAGCCTTTAAAAATGAAATTGCAGAGGATAAAAAAATAAGAAGCTTTCTGTTAATTGCTAGCAAAAGAAAAATGCCACAGTAGTGGCGCCATATGTTGGTAAGCTGAATTTTTAAGGTGCGCCCACGCTGTTGTGATTTTTGTGCCTTAAGCCGATCGGTCAAAGATGACTCCGAATTTGGGAGACTGCCCGCTGATTACTAGGCTGCTTACTTGACCTGGTAACAAACCGTGCGCCATCATTATATAATGGATTTCTGGCAATTTTTAAGCTGGTAGGCGCAGATTAATTATCCATTAGTTTACAATTTTTAAACGGGAAGTCCCAGATTTTAGTTGTTTAGTTTTATGTAACTAAACAGACCTTTCTCTGTAGTTGTACAGAGAGCGGGAAAAACAAACATTTTATTGAAAAACTGTTATTAAAAAGCTTGATTATTTGATTTGAAATAAGTGTTTCGTAAATGTACAAAAACACTAGGTTTCCTTTCTGTGATTTTACGGAATTTTTTTCGAATATTTATCTTTATTTTTACCACAGTTATCTATTTCTTAAAGAAGAAATAATGAAAATATCAAATTCAACACAAATACTAACTTTCCTAGATTTCACTATTTTTTTCTTGTCCTGAACTTCATTTCGAATTTAAAATTACTACTTGAATAAAAACGGAGTTTAGTTCGATTGATTCCAACTAAGTACAATCACGAAGCGTAATTAAATGGCCGCTTCACTGAGTCGCGAATAAAGTTATACGTTATTTCCCTCTTATCTGTTCTGTGCCTGCAAAGAAAACTACATTCGAAAACGAAGGGGAAATTCTTTCTCTGTATTTTCGGAGAAGCAATAGGTTTGCGTTTCGCCCCGAGCTGTCCAGAATGCAAATTCCAGTTCTCCATAAAATTCTTATGATCTTTATTTGAAGTTTATTTGAGGAAATTTATTATGTCCTTTGATACCTCCTGGAGCTGTAATGGATTCGCTTAGTAAAAGTTTGAATGGCAAAATGTTTGTTTGCTTTATTTGCTTGTCCTGATTAGGTAGACTGAAATGGAGTTTTGAACAAGAAATAAAAATTTTAAGTACTTTGAAAGGGTTTAAGTTAATAACTTTATCTTTTACACAAACTGATTTGGTCTTTAGAAGCAACTGAAGTTAAGCAATTGTTGATAATACGATGATTAAATCTAAAACAGGCAAAACTGTTATTTAAAAGAGACTATTTGAAATAAAAATATTATTATTAGTTCTACTATAATTATTATATAAGAATATATTAATATTAGTATGTATACAATATTATTGTACAAGGAGCATTGATAACTGTTTAAGTTACTATATCCCTATTATCCCCATTTTTTAAAAATTCTAGGTAGAGTTCCAATGCAATGTGTAGCTAAAATACGACGAAAGCATGTTTTTATAATTTTAAAGAATACCTTAACTTATATTATTAATGGCAAAAATAATGACCCGGTTTTTAAGGGTTATTTTAAAAAAAACTAATACAGTTTGAGACTTAAAACTTTTTATTTTGATCTGTATTTAATACCATTTTTTACATTAAATTTTGAATACCACTTCAGCAAGATGGTGGCCTCCAGCACCATTACACATATGCAGTCCATTTCTGAAGTTTTGGGAATTTTTCAGCACATTTTAAGAGGTATGGCGGATATTTCCTGGCTAATTCGGTCCTTCAGCTCTTCTAAAGCATGGAAAACTTTCTTCTTCAAATAACCCCACAAGAAAAGAAAAAAAAAAAAAAACCTTGCGGACCGTAACATTACGCGGGATATTGAAATGCACACAAAGATACAGTCTATTCTCTCTGCGTGGAAAAATAGACTGCATCTGTGTATTGCTGTAGAAGGTAGCCATTTTGCTAAAGTGGTATTCAAAACTTAATGTAAAAAAAAGGTATTAAATACAGATCAAAATAAAAAAAAAAGTTGTAAGTCTAAAATTGTAATCGTTTCTTTTTTATAATCCTTCAAAACCGGGTCATTACTTTTGCCCCAACTTGTATATTGTAAATGTTCCAGGTTGTCCGGAGAATCAAACCTTTTTGGCCATGATAAAATAAGGGTACTTGCAACTCTAAAATACGTGAGGAAAGCTGCACAACTTTTCCTTTTCAGAATGATTGCGTCTTTCATTATCTGGATTGCATTTCAGAATGATTGCGTCTTTTATTATCTGGAATTATTATGAGCGCATTAGTTCCCTTAGAGATGACTCACCAAATGTGATAAATACTTAATATATTTCATAATTATTTTTACCTGTTCTAGAATCACTCTGTGTACTAATATTGTGGATGTCCTCATAATACTTTTGTGCATAATTCTTAGCTGGCTTGTTAAGTACTGTCAAATCAACATCATCATATATTCAATATTTTATTTTTTTTTCTTTTGCAGGCTTCGACAGGATGATTCCAGGATATCCTCGCTATATGATGGAAGGTAGTGGGGAGGATGGGGTGCATGATCTTAGAATAGAAAATGCTCAAATAGATGACGATGGGGAATTCCAGTGTCAGGTAAAACTTTCATCTGTTATAAAAACCGCATATCATCCTAAACACATGTTTCAAATATCAACTTAGTAGATCCATGGGCTCAGTTAGGGTGTTTCGGTGGTCAAACCTCCCCGAACGCTGTTTTCCATTTGCTTTAAGAAATATTACCGATCCTAGTATAAAAATATATAAACGTGAAAGGACCTCTCCAGGAGGAAATTATGGTTGTTGCACGGAGTACCTTCGCTATGGTAATTAATTTTTTTTTCTTGTTATTAATATTATGTCGGACACAAAACAACACAAAACTCGATCATTTTGAGCAAAAGTTGAAGCAGATGTATCGAAAAAATCACGTAGGAAGAGCTGATAAATATTTTTAAATATATATTTTAAAGAAGATGAAAATAGGGGGGAAACTGCAGTTTTTCTTGAGTTTGCCAGATTGTTTGACTTCTACATAATCGACTTTCGTAGATGGGCTTTAGAATTAACCCTCGATACGTGAACAAAATGGGGGCAATAAGAAAGAAAGAAGTCACGCTTTGAATATTACGAGAATAATTGTCGATGATAATTTCTTTGAATATTTTTCATTTCGTTTTTCATGAGTCATTCTTTGCTACAATTATGTGTGAATTAAAAAACTAAAAGCTAAAGCTAACTTTGTAATCGTAACTGTGACTTAATGGTAGTCAATTACTCTGTAAAGACAAAATCATTCTGTCGTATTAAAAGTACTTTTATAACGACTTAAAAAAATTAGTTTCACTGTTATCATACTTGTGTAGATTTTCGTCTTTGTTTAATAAGTATCTAAAGCATTTGAGACTCCATTTAACGAAAACATTATTATTTGAGCATAAACGCCAGCATTGCATTTTTTGAAGAACAGGAAGAGAAATCTTTTTTTTTTGTCCACATTACTGAAGAGAAGTTTTACTTGTATTTTTATACGAGATTTCACTTATCTAATTACCTAGAAAAATTAAGACATTCTCTGAAATAAAACTCAGTTCTCAACACAACAACAGGGAAAATTATACAGGAACTTATTTAATTTCATAGAATTACTTACCAAAAACGTTCTGCATTAGGAAAAGGGAATATTTCGTTTAATATTCTTTTTAACTAACTCCGTTTACTTATTATACCTCTGAGTAAGCAATCCATCTTGATTTTCAGCTAAGCTAAAAATACATTTACGTAATCATGAAAAAACCCTGAGCTGCTTAATTGTTTTTCATATCTTGATGAAAATCCAAAACTCTACTAATTAGAAGCGTGCGTACACGTTTTTATTGCAACCCTGTGAAACACCTTAAGTATGCATAAGCCATGGATCATAAAAGAGTTTCCCTCGCTGTTAACGAGTCGCCAAATACTTATTCTACCTTACATAAACAACGGTTTATTTATTTATATACGTTTTTTAGTCCTTAGCTTAGCGCTGTGCGGCTATTTTAAGTGGAGCTAATTTAATTACCTAGTGCAATGTTCAGTTTTCATTAAATGCACTGCTAATGAAGCATTCCAACCCTTCGTGTTTTTCTTCTTATTAGAGTTGTTTCGGAGGGAAAAAATCCTCTATTAAGCAAAGAAAACGAGGTTTGTTTTTCCCTTAATGTACCGATCCTCAAGAAGTGAATTTGATTTATCTACTTAAAAGGGAGAAGTGAAAAAAGAAATATTATCTAATCCGTGCTTTAATTCATTTAGGATAAAAACACGTTTTTTATTCCTTTTTTATGTTTTAGATCTTATAACAAGAATTGGGATTTTAAAAAATCGAGCTCTAGTTTCAGATCGATTCAAAAGATGAGAAAAATTTGTGAGATAATTTACTTTTTATATCTTGTAGAGTTTTTAACTCAACTTTTTCACCGATAGTTATTCTAAATTTAACACATAACTAAGTAACTACTCGATATTCAGTATTTACTGAAAAAAGTCCAATTGATTATATTTGCGCTGGTTGTAAGTGGCTAAAGAAGAGCTAGTACGGAACAAATATGCGCAACAAAAGTTGGATGTACGTACGCTGCAATTTGAATAAAGTTATTGAGAAAAAAAGCAAATATGAGAAACAAAAGTACACAGTTTACATATATGAAATTTTCCCAACTTTTCAGAACTATTTAAGGAAGAAAGAAAGGCAAAATATTGTATTAACCGGAACTCGAAAATAACAGGCTGGAACTTACTGCCCATTTTTTTAGACTGTTAATGAGATTATATGTTTGGATATGTTGCATATTTGTCTGTTGCCATTTAGAAGGAAAATGGTGATTTCATTTTGAAACACCACGGTACAGTGTCCGCTGTTAAAGGATTTTTAAATAATAAATTGCCGGATCAATAGATTAGTCGCATTGCACTTTACTCCTTCTAACTGACAACAGACAAATATGCAACATATCCAAACATATAATCCCATTAACAGTCTAAAAAAATGGGCAGTAAGTTCCAACCTGCTCTTCGTTAATGGTCTCACAACAGATGTGCTTAAAAACCGAGACGTAACTACCCCGTTTTCGTCGTTTTGTAAGTCTCTACAGCAAGTGACTATTACCTTTTAATTTCGACCAATCACCAATGGGAGACAAGAGCTGTTGGGGCTCTAGCTGATCTCTCGCTTGGTATAACGAATTGTTCTGTTGGTCTTTCTCACGTGACTTACTTGCATGATATCGACTTACCTACTTGCAGTGTCTAGTTCTGAAATTCTATAGCAAAAGTGGAGGATGAGCCGTGGTTCCGCTTCGATGTATTCCGTGTTTCTGGTGCGTATGGCTCACTTATAACTGTGCTGAATTTAACTTTCAACAGTTATTTTTTACTTCCAATAAACAAAAGATTGCGCTTTTTTGAATGGGCTGGCAAAGTAGGGATATTCATTCCTGAACATCCAATATTTGCTTTTATCATTGCTGGAAGAGAATATTTTCCAAATGCGTTACATTCCTTAGAAAACTGCTTCCTCTTGTTATAAGTTTTATACATGACTATGACTCCATAGAAAAAAAACCGAGATAGATCTGAAACACGTGCATCCGGTACTTTACAGATAATTGAAAAGAAAAAACTTTTTTTCTTTGGGACAAATTAAATGTTGGGCTTCGAGAAAATTAAATTCATAAGATTCCTTCAGAAATACTCGTTACGACATTTTACTCACTAAGCATTTTCCGTGTTCTGTTTGAAATGATTATCAGAAATATTACTGCTAAGATCTTCTACCCTTACACGAGTTTAAAAATAATATAATCTATTAATAGTCTGAGTGCTAGAATATTTCATAAGTGTGATCGCAATGCTCTTTTCTAGATCAAACAAATTAACACACACTTTTTCGCTAAATAAGTAATTAATGTAATCTGAGTGAAAACAAATGCGTTCTTTTGAAGATTTTCCCAATTATGACTGTGTATAATTGTTCTTGTAATTAGAACAAGTTTAGCCACACTACTATTTTAAGTAAGTTGGATAATATTTTATAAGCTGACTGTAAAAGCTTCTAAACATAGACAGTAGAATTTGAAGTTAGTTATAAAGTTAAGAAGCCACATTGTCGAAATTTGAAAGTAAAATTGAAATACTGCACATTTTAGTGCGTTTAATTAGCTCGGGAAAGCAAACATGCATACATAAAAACAAAAGAAAAAAAATCTAGAAATTCTTCAATCAGCCATCCATACACATTGTTTGCCCTTTATATTTTTCTTTTGCACAATTACATTTTTAGTGTAACTCACTAACTTCACGTTTTTTATTTTGGTACTTTTTGAAAAGAATTAACTGTGCCTTACTTGTATAATTACTTTATTTCTAGGAAAAAATAACTAAGCAATTTACTGAAAATTTACAACGGTGAGTAACAAATAGATGAGTAATATTTAATTAAAAAAACAATGGTTTAAGTGAAGTTATAACTTAAACTAAGAAGATAACATACAATTTAAATCTCAATATTGGTCAGATTCCTTGAGATAATGAAACCAATATTTAAAAGAACCAATATAAAACCACACGATTACAAGAAGTTCTCTTTGCATAATGAGTCTTGTTTCTTAGAAATAAACCATCAGCCATTATGACGTAACACTTCCGCAATGATGTCACATCGTTACTTGAAGAATAAAGTGATCACCAGTATGCGTTGGTAATACTTTCTGATTGAATGCGATTCACTTGATTAGAGAAATTTGGGGTGATGATGATTACAGTTACTAGACGGGGGGAAGTGGAGGGCGGTTAACTAATGTAATTAGACTTTTTGCGTAGAAAATGATTGCTCGAAATTATCACGTACATGTGTATTCTGTATTTGAAATTTAATCTCGTTAGCATTTTATTAACCGTTAATTACCTTAAGATAATGAATACTATATATATAGATAGATATAATAACCGTTAATTACCTTAAGATAATGAATACTATATATATAGATAGATATAATAAAACATTAACGAAAGATAAAAAATAAGTAATAAAATAAATACATAAATATATAAATAAATAAAGGGATTGTTTTGTCTTATAAGTTTTTTTTTTTTTCACTTCATAGGTTGGACCGGCTGGTGAAAATAAGGCAATACGTGCAGACGTTGTTCTGACGGTCTTATGTAAGTAATAAGTTAATTTTTATTAATTTAGAAACTATCTAATTCGTGAAATATGTTTCTCCTTTAATTTTATTTTATCTTTTCCTTCCGTTTTTAAAGTTGAAATTCTGCTTTTCCAATTCGTTTTACAGCAGTTGTATCGTTCAGAGACCAACTAGTTGTCAGTAAAATGCGTACTCATCACAAATAAAGCACGAGTTGTCCTCCTAAATGGGATTTATATACTTTTTTTTTTTTTTTTCATTTTACGCACATTATAGCAAAGAAATTTTAGAACATTTTTTTTACAAATAATTGAGCATTTTATTACAATGTATTAAATAAAAAATCCGAAAATATTTAGAGATTTTTTTAGTGCATGATTGCGCAACAATTTATTATTTGTTTTCTACATACGATTATTGAAACTGTTATATATCTTATTTGCTTTTACATCATCGTTCCTACATTTTGACATAGTACTTATTTTCCTTTGAACTATTTATATGCTTTTAAAAAATGCATGTGTACTTGTTTGCTAATCATAAGGTTTGTGGAATTTCGAAATTGAATTCTTACCTTTATTCTAAATATGATTTTTATTTCACTGTTCGTTTACAATCTTCGAAAAAAGCTGGATCTGTACATAATTTGTATCAGAATTATTTCGTTCTGAGAAGCAGAGGCTTCACTCCTTATTCTTGTCCTCGATGACCAAGGAACTAGTATGCCATAAATTCCTGAAAAGTTTTCAGTTTTTAATGCTAAGAAACGACAAGTGTTGATGTTCCATCCAGTCTTTGTGTACGAAGAACTTGCTCCATAACACAGAGCTGCAGAACGATCAAGTAGACGTAAAAAAAAAAAAAAAAACTACAATTTTGATTTTTATTTGATTATTTTTCAATTTTTTAGACAACACATTATTTTGTCTTAACAGTACTTTCCCTTTTTTCACGTATTTCATCTAATCTTCGCTTCAAGCCGTAGTTCTTTCTTTATTTTAAAACAAACATTATTATGACATTTTTCAAGGAATGATTGTAATGCTACCGTAAAACGGATAATAATGTGGCCGTTACAATGACAATTTGTCTTCAGTGTCTACGTCGTAATATTATATATACATCTCTGACATAATATTCAATTATTTACTTCTATACTTCTTTGCAGTACCTCCATCTTCAATCGTGATCTCACAACATCCAAATGGTAGCACGGTAGAAGTTTTGGAAGGAGAAAGTCTAACTTTAAAATGTATCATCGCAGGTGGAAAACCAGCGGCTGGAATTCGATGGCACAGAAAAAATATTGAACTCAGGCCTGGTGAGTACTATAAACATTATTTTACAATCCAACGAATACTTTTGGTAGCTTAACCTTAGTTAATTTAAGCTTCTATAAGGAAGATCAAAAGAAAAAAAGAAATAAAGGCTTCTGCATGGGTGGATAACCCTTCAAATTTTGTTGTTTTTTGGCGTAATTTATATGTGAAGAATGAAACGCTTACCTGAAATTAAAAGTGATATAGGGAAATCTGGTCTTTTTGCCCCATTTTATCTTGTAACACGTGATTTTTGGACACCAAGTTAACTGCTGAATTTGTTGTTAAAAGTACCTCCCGGCTGGTATTACTCCATCAAGGCAAGATTTTATCTACAAACTTAAAACTTCAAAAAAGTTTAACATGACTTGTTGGATGTTATAGAATTTCAAATTATATAATGTAGCTTTAATTAATTTTTTGATACAGCGACCATTTGATATAACGACCCGAATGAAAGGCATTAAGAAACAGTAATTTCTTTTTTTATTTAAAAAAAAAATCTTCTACAGAAATGGGAACTGATGTTTTGTTTGTGATTGTATCACGTGCCTCTTCAGACATAACCGCATTTCCTTTGCAAAAAACTTCTAAGTCAAAATGCATAAGTTACTTCATACCTTAGTGAACAATTAAATAAATAACCCCGAGCTGGACGAGTCACGAAAGTCTCACACCAATCCTTCCCCGTAGGAGATTATTGAGACCACTTTTCAAGATTCGCTTAATTCATATCATATCAGCATCGCTACTAGCATACTTAACTCAATAAGTGGTAAGTCGAAGAAAAATTAAACCTCGCCTTCGTTATTTGGGTAGGGTCTGTCCTGTTGAAGTGAGTTTTTTTTTTCTCTTCGATTGCGTCCTTGGGCAAGGTCAGCGGCTACTGGAGGCTTGCTTTCACTTTTTGTCGATGGGATACCGTGGGAAAAGAACGGGTTCATGAAGATGCTCCGATGGTAAACGGATCGTGGGAAAATGCCTGTTGGCGTGTTCTTGTCTCTGCAGACTTGAGACAGAATCCCAATTGAGCAACACATATCTGTCCACGGAATTTTCAAGAAAACGAAAAAAAAAAAAAACAACGAAGTGTTTTTGCAGAAATGATGGTCTTAATTTTTCTTAAACGTGTCACCTCTGTTTAGAGTTGCGTTTGAAGGTTAATGCAATTCGATGGGCGTTCGTTTATTATTTGTTTCATTTTCTTTTTCCGTTCCTCCAAAATACTACTCATGGAGAGAACAATAACTATGTGGCATACCAATGACACGTATACCTAATAAATAAATCATAAAAGTACTTTAAGTGGGACGCTATGCGTGTATTAAGTTGTACCCATGTATCTTAAGATGTTAATCACGTGTAAACGTCCAACTTCGTTCATCAATCATTAAATGTTTCTATTTACTCTCAAAAATGAAACATTTAAACCGCTTTGACATCAACTTTAAAATGTTAATTTTTACCATTAAATAAATGATTATTTTTATAATCATAATTTTCTTTATGGAAAAGAATATATTTGTTATTTTAACTGAGATACTTTGTGACTAGTCAAACAAAAAATAAAATCAATAAAAAAACAAACAATTGTTCACATAGAGAATAGAAAAAAGATGAATAAAATTAAAAGTACGCATTTTTCGGCCATATTTTTCGTGTCATTGTTATTTTAAATTGACTATACACAAAATTGCATAAAATATTCTAATGCATTTTTCACGTAAAATGTCTTATGATAGTTTTCAAAATCTAATTATGGGATTACTTTCAAACCCATGGCATGTGACAGTAATGTTAGACACCGGTTTTCGTAGTTTATATATCACATAAAGGTTATCAAAAAAAAAAAAAAAAGAAGTCGTAAAACAGAAAATAATTATTTAAAAACCTATAAAACCACTATTTCAACATCTGTGTTTCAAATCTTTAAGATTCTTGGTTTAATATTTTTTTTATTACTCGAGATGCTTTGTTTTGTAATATCTGCGCGTATAAGTGTTCTTAAGAGTATTTCTGTAGAACACGATCAAGCTTTCTTTACACCTTCCCTTCCAGAGAAACACAAGTATAAAGGTTTTCAGAAAAATTCTATTTTTAGTGTAAAGAAGTAGTAAGAGGATTTGACTTCGTTTTCGTAAAGCCTTCTCCTAATGGAAAAATCGCCGTTGTTGGCTATTTCCCGTCTCGCAGAAACTTGTTGCATTTATTCCCCCCCCCCCCCCTCCTTTTTAGGCGGTTTTTTCCCCCTAGCAGGCTAGCAGGCAAAGTGTTTTAAAGGAAAGATTTTAGTTGTATGTGTTTTGTTCGTGGATTTTATGCTTGTATAAAATAGAGTAAATTGAGACTCGGATCAATAAGGGAAAAGCAAGAGCAAATGTGAAGTAATGCTGGATTCTAAAACATAAAATAAAGCAAGGTTGATTCAAAGCAAAGAAATAGCAAATAAATGTTGATTTCAAACTTGGTTTGAAAGTACATTTTACTGCCCATTATACGTCAAAAAGAAAACATTTATGAATAATGTGTTTATCTTAAAGTAAAAAAGAAAATCAAAATTATATTTCAAATCCAGGAATTTTATTTTTTGACAAATAGGCACGTGTGTTCATATGGTCGCTTTAAAGGATTTACTTTCCTGTTATGAATTTTTACTCAAAGTGAAAATGTACTTACATCATGCACTAAAGCTTGTGCTTGGTCTACGACTCCATGAAGTTCCATTTCAAGCAGAATTAACGTTAAAAAAAAACAGTAAAAGGCAATTTTTCAAAGCCAACCGATATATTACTTCTTTTTCTTTTTTTTAAATACATTGATATTTGATAGCAAGAGCTATTATGTTACAAGATATATATTTTTGATTCCAAAGAGTTGTATAACCATACAGAACGTTAAGTTAAAAAATTGCACGTTATTTATAGCACAAATAAGCGTTAAAATGCAGCCATATGTTTCAGTATTGCTTGGAATCACTTTCGCAATGCGATAGAGGAGCTTCTAAATGCAAAAACATCCAAATGAAGGCTTCATTTGGATGTTTATTATGCATAAACATCCAAATGAAAGCTTCATTTGGATGTTTATGCATCTAGAAGCTCCTAGAAGAAGGACTAAGAAATGTGTTTTTTTCAGCTGTAAGCGAAGAAAATGTTCATCTGAGTCTAAAACTGCACATTTTTATCTGCAATATCGTTCGATATTAATTTCTCGATATTAATTATCTGCAATATCGAACGATATTGCAGATTGCACTTCTTCTCAACATTATTTTTCAAAAATGTTTTATTCTAATCATTTCTATGGCGTTTTTCAGATAATGTTGTATACAATACAGAAAAAGTGGATGACCACCGTGAAAACGCCATCAGCACAATCACTCTCACGCCTACCCCAGATGACAATGGCGCCCTCTATAGCTGTGAGGCTGTCCATAGAGCGCTACCGGGACCAATGATATCCTACGTAGAACTTAGTGTGCTTTGTAAGTATATTTTTGTGTTACAGTAAATAATAATTAAATTGCAATTATTCTCACCTTAATTCTTGAAATGTATTCGATATGTTACTGGAGACAATTACGATAGACTGAATAACATATTTTAAAACAAAAGTCATTTTTTTTTTTTGATCTGAGTAAAAAAGCAAGCTATACTGCATTCAGGGAGAAGTGATACTAGAACTGAACATTTCGAGTTGCTGTTTTCTCGCCAACGTTTCCCACTTTTATGATTTGCATCCTGAATTGGCGATTTCGAGGGAGCCGGAAAAACCGGCCATGAGCATTTCGCTCGTCTGATTAGAACTGTTCCCAGTCTTTCCAGCGCCAAGCAGGAAACGGTATCGCCAAGTGTCACGATGCTATGTTGGTTTCAGGTAGCACTTCTCCCTGAATCCACTACATATAACGCATATACTTGGACTTATTTTTTTATTATCCCTTTTGATTTTATTAAATCATTCCCTTTGGGCTACAATTACTACTTTCAAAGATTAGTTAATTCAGAGAAGGAGTGGGGCTTGGACAAAAAGGCCGTAGTTTAGCCCTAGTTACACTTAAAAGCTCTAGTTTAGCTGCGCCTCTATGAATCAACAAAATGCTGTATAAAACAGCTAAAAACTCATTTACAGTTATTGCATAGTTTTTGTCTCTAAAATAGTATATTAATCTACCAAGTATATAACTTGCAAGCTGGTTTTGTTTACATTTCATATTTTTATCTTAGCTTTAAACCAGTTCCCTCAATTCAACTTAAACCTCGTCTTATTTCATATCTTTAAATTGCTGCTTTTGTGCTGCGAATGTTATATTTCAAGCTCTTCCTGTATCATTCTTTTAATTGCTTTTGACTTACAGACTTCTTTCCTGTAAATGTATTTCATAATTCAAATATAAATATAACTTGCTTTGTTTGATAATGCCTTATGTTTTCCTGAAGTGTTAATTTTTTCCTCGAAATTTAATTAAATAAAATTAATATTTCCTTTTTCGCCCGACATTTCCGTATGTTTTCTTTTTTCGTTTAAATAGTGTTTTTTCGTTTAGCTCGAAGATCTTCATAATTTTTCTTCCTTATTTCAAACTTTTGTTGGATAAATGAAATCGTTTCTTTACTATAAAATACATAGAAAACTGCTAATTTTCAAAACTGCCCAAATTGTTATTATTTTCTTTATAAGAAAAGTTAATTTTAGCTTAACCAAACAAAAATGATTTTGTGTGTATATGTTGGATCCCTAATTACCTCTAAGGATAGGTTAATTACTTCTATTATTTATTTCTATTGTTTTTTCTACTGTGTTTTCCTCCAGCAAAAACAAAACAACAAATACAGTAATAAAATAATAAAATAAGTAAAAGTAAAGAAGAAAATCTTTTTATATTTACCGCTCAGTTTGTAATCTTATTCTTGTGATAAAGGAAGCAAATCAAAGTCAGAAATTTATAACCAGTTTTCATTCATTCAGCGAGGTTTTAAACTCTTGATTTCTGCAATATTTCATTAAGAACTTACCATTCTTTATGGTTTTCAACTTCTTATAATTTATTATTATTATTATTATTATTTCACTTTTAACTATTTTTTCCAATGTTCTTACTAATCACTACTTTCTCCAGTGAGTTTTGATATCTTATTATCAATTCATTTTTTGACATACTTTATGCGGATTCCAAAAAAAAAAAAAGTTCGATTTACTGTAATAAATAACGGATGCCATTTTTTAAATACAAATTGCACAAACTATTCGTAAATGTCGATTGCTTTATTTCCTTCGTGTGTTGTAACAATTACCGAAATGAACCATATGTAATTATTCATGTTGCCAACATTTTTAACTCGGTAAAATTATTCTAAGCAAAAGAGTTTTAAAATTTTCGCACTGTATGAATTCAGCTGCAAAATTGTCTTTTAAAACATTATTAATATCATAAAGATGGTTATAAAGATAAAATTCTATTCATAAACAAATCTGCAAGTTAACGGTAAATTATACCACACGTAGCATTGTGCGAATATTACTGATAAAGAGAACTTAAAATAAACCGACCTCCTTTTCAAAGCAAGTACTTTGTTATACAATCATTTATTTCTATAAACGTTCTGTGATTTAATTTAAATACTTGTCAGAGCGGCGTTTAGCATGTGAAAGCTACATGAATATTTTAAAAGTCGAAAAATGATATTTGGCGATATATATACTAATGGCGAGACTTTATTCATGGCTCTGTCATTGTAAATCAAATATTTTGATTTGTCAGGATAAAATTATTTGTGCCTAGCCGGTTGAATTTTTGGAAATGGTAGTTTTGGAATGTAACTTCAGTGGTAAAGAGCTCTGTTTAGGAAAATTCTGGTAAATAATATTTATTTGTGGGATTAATAAAAGAAATGAATCGGAAATTTAACACTTCATCCAATGCAGTTTTCGGTTGGTAAATATGTGATGTGAATGGGCTATTTTACTTATTTTTGTTTTAACCATATCGCGCAATAAATAGTTTATGAAATAAAATAAATGTTTTTACACTTTAAATTCTTGCAAAGAAATAGAAGCAATAATGATAATGTACCTAAAACAAGCCATTAGAATTTACTGACTAATAAAAGGATGATATAAATAAGGTAAATTTTGAAAAGAAAAAAGTAGATTATTTAAAAAAAAATGTTATGAAATACTTCAATTAATTGTTTGCATATTTCTAAATAATTTGTGAGATTACTGTTACGAAATTCATACGAAAACATAAAATCTACGAGCTAAACGGCAAATAAGAAACGGTTAATCATCAGTGAATGTGTTGATTTTGCATTCTTTAAGTGGACAAGATATTTAAATTACAATGATCTTAAGCCGCTTGCTTTCCTAATTTATAATTTAAAATTTTACTTTATATAAGTTGTACATATTTTTAAAGGAATAGAAAATTTAATTGTGAGGTTTACATTTAAACCTAATACAATTTTGTGGTTGTTTATATGTTTGGAAGAAGAAAATTATGCTCTTCAAAAAGCGTTTCGTTTTTATTTTTAATATTTTTTATTTTGAATTTGAGAATTACGTAAATAGCGACATCCTTTTTAATTACCACTTATTCTTTTCATTTTGATGATTTGTTGTATTTATTTAAAAATAGCGAAAACAGTATAAAAATAAATTAATGTACCTATTTCAAAAAAACACAAAGGCAATTTTTGAATTCTTAAATTAAAGAAATTGGCGTGAAAATTGCCCATAAGCACAGCTCATCGTTCTGAAAGAAAGAAAAATAAAGAACAATATATATATATATTACTATTGCATGTAATATTTTTAATAATTTCAAATGACATGCTCTAATTACATTAAGATCCTTAATTCTCAAAAAAAAAAAAAAAAAAAGTGTTCATTCTCCAACAAAGTAGGAGTTATTATGCAAACTAGACAAAAGGTGATTTTTCTTTCTTTTTTCAAAATGGCTGCTGCTGGCTTTTGCCAACTGCAGAGCTAGTGTGTTCCCCAGAGATTGGTACCATCTCTTTCAATGGCACCACAATGAATGTGGTACATAACCACCTGAGAATTTTAGACCTAAGTTTCTTCATCTGAAAGGGTGAGCACCCACACTCTGCATCCAAGCCAAATGTCTACTCAAGGGATCTTTGGATCTTTTACATATCGCATTGATCAAGCGACATGGGCGCAGACGATTTTCTGCATTTTCAAAATCAACAGACACTGTTTGGCTCGATCCTATAAACTGGGGCGCACGAGTCCCGCGCCTTACCACGACGCCGCCATGCCAGCTCAAAATATCGAATCCTATTTATTCAAACAGAATGGGAAGATACATTTTTTTTCTCGTTATGCATAGTTTAATTGGAATCTAAATGAAAGTATTATTTTCATTGAAGTATTCAGATTTTTTTTCTGGGGGGGGGGGGGAGTATGTCCCAATATTATTTCCCTATGGTACGCACATAAATTTTAAAAAGTTTCTGAATTTAAAAAAAAAAAACAATTTATTGAAAAATTATAAAGTATAAAGCATTAAAAAACATGAAAAGAATTTCAGCATTGCCATAATTGGAGATAAAACTTTCCGAGATCAAAAGAATGCACTTAAAAATTTATCTTGTTTCTGAAAACACAATTTCATTTTTGTTGCTTTCTGAAGAACTTTTATTTAATTCAAACTCATCAATTTCATGTCCATGTTGCTTAAAACGTTTGTAGAAAATAATTTAGCTTAGAAAACAATTTATCATTTAAATAATTTCCTTACTTTTCCCTTAATTTAAATTACATCCCAAGAAAATGAACCTAAGCTCTTGAATAAATTCTATTATAAGTACGGAGAATTCGTTTTAAATTGCTCGGGACTTGAAATGGTCTGAAATATGAGGTCCCATTCTCTCAATGGAAACATCAATATCGATGAAAATTCATTCTTAACATTTCGCGACATCTATCGCTGAAAAGGTGAACTAAATAATGGGAACAGTCAATCAGGAAGACGATAAAGCTTTGCTGAAGCATCTGATAGGGCAGAACATTTACTTTCGCTGTTTGATTTATGGCTTTGAATTCTCGTTCCTGAACACATTTTCCAAGAAGCGCTTTCACAATTCTTCAGTTCCCTAAGATGCAGCTGCCGTAGAAACAGCGTATATAAAAATAATATTAAAAGAAAAAAAACGAAGTTCAAAATGTTATTTATAATTAAATTCGTTCAACATGGAATAAAAGAATACAAGCATTTCATTAGAAACAGCTATACATACAGGCTTTGGGAACACAAATTAAAATTTAAACAAAGATGGTACCAATATCATAAAATTTAGATAGACTTCAAATATATTTAATGATATATGGTGAAAATGCAATAAAATGTTTTTTTTAACGCTTCTTAATTTTAGAATATTTTATTGAAACTTTCAAGTACGCGATTCTGCATGTAGTGGCAAATGTATCAGCTTTGTTTTGTGTTTTAAAAATAAATAACAACAATAAATTAATAAAAATAAAATAATAAAAAAACCACCTTCCATTCTTTTTTTTCCTAAATGTTTTGGTTTTTGGTTTCCTGTGGGTTTTACAAGCAGATGGTCTTTTTCGGAAATTACAAGTAAATAAAAATATAAATTTTTGTGTCTTTCTTTCGAAGCATCCTTAATAGATGCGTAATAGTTTGAACTCAAAATATTTCCCAAACTTGTCATGTAAATGGTACTTCAACGAAAATGACTTTATCCGAGGCGTTGCAATTTTTCTCATCCCACCATGCCACTGACTTTTTAATTATATCCCATGCAAAAAAAAAAGTTCATAATATAATTCCATTGCAATATATTTCACTTTCTTAATTGTTTCACAGTAAGCGTCTTCGTAAAATATGAACGATCTTCCTTTGACCTTAAAAAAGATTTTCTCCTTTTTATTTATTTATCATGATTTGAACTGTTTTATTAACTGTTTAATAAAATAAAGAATGTAATTATTAACCCCCTTGGAGAAATATATTTGCCATCCAAAGGAGAAAAAAGTATTTCAAAGTCACAAAAGTGAATTTAAAATTGAAAACACAAATGAAACATATAAAATCAAAATGAGAAATATATAAATGCACAACACTGGGGCATTGGGTGCCCAAATTTTAGATCTACTTGTACTTTTTGGCCCAGAGGCTTTAATTTATATGGTCACCTGCACGGTGTTACGCTAAATGCGTACGATATTTTTTATGTCCCCAATAAAATGCAAGAAAATGTAAATGCTCAATTAAAAAAACCGACAATCAAGGTTAAAATGATGTCTTCGGCCTGAAGTAGTGCAGCACCTTCAACATCAATCATTTGTATTTACTTTCTAACACTTCTATAGCTTATTCTGGCTAAAAATACGGGTATTTTAACCTAATTCACGCTTTGTCGCTCGGCCCCGCATTTGTAGATCTATCCAACTAAACGTTCCTTTGCCAAATCCATCTACCATGGAAATCCAATAAATTTCCTTTCCGTAGTTGACTCCTCGGAAACCGTTACAATTAAACTAACTAGCCGCATCTCCAGTGGAAGCCTGGATCTATGTGGGCCCATTCCAACTTCGACCCTCTCCCCCTCTCCAGCATGGAGCTATACTACCTCTTCACTTCATTTCTCGAGGTTCGATACCTCGTTAAATAGAGGAAGAGATAATTGGAATGCATAGTTCATTAGAGCGTAATTCAGCACCCCCTTTCACAAAGGAATATCCTGAATGAAATTCGAGTTTTAATTATTTTTGTGTGGGTTTTCAGCCGATTCAGGACACTTTAATGACAGTTCTGAAAATGTCTTTGAAAGGTTTTTTTTTCCTTTTTTTCCCACTGAAGTTTTCTTTATACCATAAATCCTTCTGATGCTTCTATTCAGAGAATAAAAGCCTTGCTAAAACTGAAACAAGATTATATTTACTTACCGATATGCTGTTAAATATTGGGGCAAATAAGCAGCGAATGCATTGGAGAAGAAAATATACCCATCGCGCTTCTGCAACAGATAGCGATAACTAATTGTTAATACAGCTGCAAATATTTGCCTCCATTAATTGGAGTAAATAATTCTCACACTCCATGTGGATTTTGTTAATTTAATGCCACTATGCGATGTTCTAAGTTAAGGAATTATTCAACCCTAAGTGAATTTCGTTCGGAAGCATATTTCTCTTGCTTGAAATGTGGCAAAATAAATTCCGGAATTGAGAAAACGTTGGATATGTAAGGGATATGCATACATATGTAGCATTCATTGATTTATATTTCTATGGACATAAGAATTGTATATATGTAATGGGTTACACTATGGTACATATTTTTAAATGTTGTAATCGAAGTGCGATTGCTCCATAATTTCGTCTTATGTTTGCAGATAAATTACAGTTATGTTAATGACATTGCTTTTATTATTTGGTCTAAAAATCACAATTAAATTCATAATACTAATTATTCTTACATACTTATATGATCGGTTTAAATTATTATTAAAACATGATATATTTTTGCATTTATATAATTAAAACATTTTTAAAAATGTTGAAAAACTACAGTTAAAAATACGGTAATAAATAGAAGGTTTATAGATGCGTATAGTATAAGTATACTGTTAAAGTATTTAGCTATTTATACGAACTAATGACTGACTAATTATTTAACAGTATAAATAACAAAATACGAGATACATTACAACTTTGTTTTGCCCTTAAAAAATAATAAAGTGATATAAAACAACATTATTTTTTTTGTACTTTTTTATAATTTAAAAAAAAATAATAATCATCACCAATTTTACGAACTTTAATGACATTGTACCGCAAATATCGGAAGCTACGAAAATTTAACCTTGAGCAATTTAGCCCTCAAAGATCCTATATTGTGTTAAATTAGCACGAAATACCGCTGTGCAATGTACTTTTCTCTAATACCATTACTATGGTACGAACTTTTATATTTCTTTTATGTATGCTTTAAAAAGTACCGTATTTATCTATTGCATTTTAAATTGAGAGAGAAAAAAAAACTTTTTTCTTTCTTTTTCAGTTCCTCCTGGCCCACCAGAAATCGAAGGTTACCAAGAAGGAGAAACTGTACGAATGGGCGATACATTAACGCTGGCATGTGTTTCACGCGGCGGCAATCCGTTGGCCAAGTTAGTTTGGTATCGAAATGATCAACAAGTTGACGTCACTTATACGACCACAGGTCGAGAATCGACCAACACATTAACTTTTCCGGTCGATTCCAATGACAACAATGCCATCTATAGGTGTGAAGCTACAAACTCTGTCAGTCTTAAACCTATGATAGCCATGGTGAAACTGACCGTGCAGTGTAAGTATGTTTAATACATCTCCTAGTAGTACGTATATATATGTTTGTAATATTTTGAAACCGGGTTAGAAATAACCTGCTTACAAATCTGATCAGGAAAGAAAATTTTTCCCTTCTTACAACATGTCATGTATTTTTTTTTATGAATAACGACAATTTACTGGACTTCACAATGGGCACAATACAGTAACCCCTCGTTATATCGCTCATTCGGATATATCGCGCTTTTCCATGTCTCCCGAAATTTTAAGTTTGAGCTCTTGAAAGTAAAAATATTGCATTTATCAGAAAAGCCTCTTTTCCCCCGTTAAACAAAGCCATCGAACAGGAATGTTTCACTTTCTTCTGAATTTGCTGGAGTTAAAAGCTGAAACAATTCTCCTCCCACTCCCCAACTTATATGCTTGCAGAATGACTCTACTCAAACCAGTTGAAGTTTTACTTGACATTTGTTTTTGTATTGATCCATAGAATGAAAGAAACAGATGTCTATTGCCCAAGGATTTTTATTAAATTTTTTTTTTAATTGAGAAAGTTGTCATTGTGTAAGATTAAATTAATTTTTTTACGTTGACAGTCAATTTACTTGTACTTTTTGAGTTATTTCTAATGACCTCGGTTATATCGCGCATTCGGAGTTATCGCTGTTTTTTGCTGTCCCCCGACAAGCGCGATATAACGACGGGCTACTGTAATAATTTTTCAACTTAACAATCTTGCTTAAGATTATCTTCAAAGTACCTGCATTTATTCATCTGAGGCTTTGAATTCAAGCAGGAATACTCAAATTAAACCTTAAAAAGCAGCGGAAGCTTCAGAGGCATACAATTCATCGCAAACCCCAGCGGACATGTGCTCCACAATTCAATTCACAATCTCGTCATCGTCTCGAATGTGATCCATATCTATAAATTCAATGCCCCGAAGCAAGTAATTAATTAAAACCTTTAATTCTTGAAATTGGATATATTTAATGTATGTCACCGCTATTGAAGCGTTATGGCCATTGAAACGACAGCTTCGTGTGAATTACCCTAATCTGTGGCGATAATTTGTGAAATCCGAAGATCCAATAATGTGACAAGTTAATTTGTGGGGCAACAATTAAAGCTATTAAAATTACTGTCAAATCATGAGTGTTTCGGTGGTAATGGTACAAACCTAGATTTATAAGTGGATAATTAATCATGAAGTAATCGTATCGGTTTTCTAGCACAATACCATTTTCAACTGCATACTTAACTAGTGTTATTTAGAAACACATGATCATCAAATAGTTATTCATCAAAGCTAATGTATGTTTTACTTGATTATGTCAGTAACATTTTGTTAAAAATACTAAATAAAATATTGTTGTATTACGTTTTATTCAAAAATTATTTAAATGAGGTATCTAAAAGTAGATTTTTGTACAAAATAGTAACTAGATATATCTTGTTACATAGGCCGTTTTTGACCACATTCTATTGAATATAGATAGTTACATTGTCTATATAAGTCTCATGCAGTCTAATGGTTTGGGTCCCTGGTTTTTACCAAACGGTAGGATCCTCCACGGGGAATGTAAGACCTCCTCCCACGCTATACGGCAGCACATGGTAGTACTAATGTTCGTCCTGGGATACCAAGCAAGAAGCATTTAGGAAGAAAGCATTTGGGAACTTTTGTAGAAGTTTCGGATAGTTGGACTAGTTCATGGTACCATACAGTCTTTTATACCCAGCATGGAACGAATCTGACCATTTCTCTTACGGAAACTGATAGTAGTTCAAAAACTTGGCGCTAAAAACCACGGCGATGTGAAAAAAAAAAGTGTCTATGAGTCAGTCTACTTCTAAAAGTTTCCGAAGTTGAACAAAGTAAAATTGTTGTGAATTTTAGAAGTATCCGTAACAATTATCAAAGATGACGCTTCGGAAATTTTACCATTTTTAAGGATACCTTATGAGTTAAAAATATACACCTGAGAGTTGAGGAAAAGACTTTTTCTTTAACATGTATGAAACCGCACCAAATTTCTTGAAGCACAAATTTAATAATTAAGATGTAGCAGAAATTAAAATTGTATATGTTTTTCGTATTTAAAAAACGCTATTGATACATTCAATAAGGAAGAATTATTAGCTATAAAAATGTATTAGCTTTTTTTATAATTATATAAATATGGTTAAAAACAACATTAAATTTTATTCAGTAAATTCTTCACTTAAATGTATTATACTTTCATCCACGTGTATTGATAATCTCCCAATAATGTTTATTTTAGTTGCTCCTAGCAAGGTAACAATCATGGGTCCTAAAGAAGCGCAAGAAGGGGACTCTGTGACGATGTTCTGTACGACAGATCGTAGCAATCCTCCTGCGGATGTGTCTTGGGTCGTTGATGGTAGACCAGTCCAAGCCGCCAGCAGCAGTGTTGCTGATCCTAGAGGTGGTTGGGTTACTACTTCCAACGTCACTGTGACTATCACGGGACATGTGAGTACTTTATCAGTTCATTTCATAGATTTTTATATTATTCAGAATGATTCAAAAAGAGTGGTGGGGCTTCATCTGGCTACCGATTTGGGAATATTAGATCTACAGCTCTCTGGTGGAGCTTGAATGAAAGAGCGAGTTGTAGTTTTAATAAGTTACCGCTAGACGTCTCCGCGTGCCATCGTATATGCCCCACTCCTTTTAATGGTTGCCCTCCTAAGTGACCATACCTAACACCGTATTTTTTTTCATGGGAATATGTATATGGCGTACTCTGTTTGTACCTCACCCCACTTACCTGCTAATCTTGACGAACTAAAAAAATCGGATCACTGTAGCAATTGCTTCTGACACTGAGGATATGCTACAACGTGCGTGGCAAGAGTTTGGAACATATGTGTGATAATTTTCGGGTGCCAGAAGAAGGGCACATCGAACATCTTTAGAATGATCTAAAAATGTAAAACAGAATCGTGTGTGTGCCACTTTTACTCTTGGAAATATACCTGTTTGGAACCCCACCATTCTTTTTGAATCACCCTGTATTGTCAGTATATTTGTAGCCATTATCTTTAAACATTTCAATCGTAACTTTTCTTTAACTACAATACCTTTTCGGCCAAAGAAAATGTTCGCGTACTTTAGAACGGTAAAATTGAGTCTAGTCATATTGCTGTGATGTTTTTAGACATATTAATATAGGTCGAATTATATTTATCAAGAATAATGCATTATTTAACTCTGAACCCACAAGAGGAATTAAGAAACTGTTTATGAATAATTCTAGCTCAAGTTGTAGAAAATCAATGAACAATTCAAGATACCTTTTTTCCGTGATTAACTTTTTATGTATGTCGTAAACAGGTAATATGTTTATTCAGCTTTCTTGTTAATTTAAAAACAACAATTTCTTTCTAACACTTGAAAAATCACAAAGCACATGTAATCATCAGCTATTTGAATATTTAAACTCTGCGGGAACTGAAAATGGAGTAAAAAAAAACTATAAAAATCGTTAGACAATCGGATAACTAGAGATTACCTGCAAAAGAAAATTCGCAGAGATTTGATAGCTGTTTATTCAGACCAAATTCAAGGAATGTAGTCGAGAATCTTACAGAAAAATAGTCGACGAAATCGGCAGCGAAGAAATATTGTCAAAGAATGGAGAATATTGCTTATAAGTGTGAGAATGATTCCCCGTTTCAGTGAAAAATTAAAGAATTTTGAACCAAGCATTAAACGTTTATAAAAGTCTTAAGATTAATAGAATTTCATAATATAAGTTACATACTCAAGAAAGTGACGATAGAAGAAAAAACAAACTTTCTATTGGATTAAATTGAAATTCATTCTATGGCTATTTATTATTGAAATAAATATAGAGAGAAAAGTGTAGCAAACTATTATCCAGGGGAAGAATTCTTTTACACTCGTAGATAGAATAAGAAGTCAATTTTGGAATCTCTGTTTCACCTAAGAAACAGCATTTATATAAAAAAAAGCATTATAAGACCGGAAAAATGTACATATAGTTTCACATCCGAAAGTGAAAAGCTTTTTCCGCTACAAATCGTTTTGCCAAGTGGATTTTTCAAATCTAGGAGCAATCACAAAAGAAAGTTCTTGTTAATACATTCAGGGAAGACAAAAGTAGCTAAATGATTGCAAGCATTGAAACAAAGAATTAGAGCAGAATTAAAAATCTGACACTAGAAACGGAATTAAATTGGCTTCAAACTTTTTTTCTTTCAATTTGCAGACAAACTTCAAAAGTATTTTAAAACCTTTAATTCTATTTCAAAATCTCGATTTGTAAATCCTTCCTATTTTAATTAAATGCCTCTGCGTTTCCCCTGTTCGCTTACTTTTTTCCCTCCTATTACGGAAAGAAACCTTCTTAGTAGTAAGAAAACTTTTTCTCAAACAAATGAAACCTTTTCATTTAATGGGGGAAAATACTTTCTATCGTCCGTTGCAATTCCGTTCAAACAATTTGAGATCATCGCAGATGTTTTTCAATTTATTTTTTCGCCGCTCTTCCCGATTTTAATAGCTAAATGTTTTGAAGTGAATCAGAAGGCTAGCAGCAGTTCGGAGTTAGAAAAATACTTTAATCAATTTGTTACTTTACTTTCGTTATTGAATTAAGCGAAAAATTACTTCATAAGCCTTCAGTTTATTTAACAGCTAATATATTGAAACTATTTTTAAAAAGGTGTTGGGAATGTGATGGAAATTGATGAATATTTTATTTTAAAGGAAGGTGTTGATGTATGGTTTTTCCGCGCTATCAGAACAGAACAGTACAGAACAGTAGAAGTATATGAGGAATTTATCAACTATTTGAAATCGCTAAGTATATCAAATATAGCTGAGTAAATTGCGCATTGCACTGTTTTTAGTTGTTCGTTTTGAATAAATTATAGTTTCAAAGTTTTTTTTTTTCTTAAACTGAGGATCAACTCTTTTTGACATAAAAATGTTAAAGGATTCATTCTACTTGTGGGGAGATCTCACAGTAAGCAACAAATTATTATTCGTTAGACAAGATGCTTATAATTATTTTATTACAAAATACATTTAAATAATATGCGTACATCACAAAATAATGGAGAATTCAGGACATGTTACCTAAACAAATATGTTTTATATGTTGGAGGCTCTGGAATTTTGATAAAACAGTGAAAATTAGGAAAAAAAGTTTACCTTTTGTGTGACAAATGAAGTAAGAAAACAAGCAAGGAATTTAGGCACAAAATTTCAATACAAAAAGCAGACGCGTTTAAACGTAATTCCAAAACGCCGTCTGTTTTATGTTATACAATTATGTGCTTAAATTCGGTTTCTTTTTTTGCTTACTTTATTATGCGAAATATCTTAATTGAGATTTAATATTCAATGCTTTCATCACTAAAACAAGTTATCTCGTCTTCCAAAATTATATTTCTATACCTTAAAAACCAAATAATTTATTTACAGAATATTTTTCTGTGATGTCGCTCGAGGCCTGTGATGCTTTATCAAATTTTCAGCACATCCTAGTTACTTTATTGTTGAAAACAATATTAAGTATTAGGAAGGGATTCATGTTTTGGGATAAAGAGCAATATTATTTGTTTAAAAATTTTTTAATGTATAGTCATATATTTATAAATTTCTCAGTATTTTCCCTTGAAACTGAACTGATCTTTTCTTCACTTTTTCTTTAAATCCAGGAACGAAATATGAAAATGTTTTCCTGTTATGCTGTTAATCAAGCTCTTAGTGAAACTATGGTTGAAACAGCTGTAGTTAGCGTTTTATGTAAGTATATATTGATTATTTAATATTGAATTATGTGTCAATATTTGTATACATTATTTCACGTGACATCTTGCTCCTGACTGTAATAGGTAATTTAAGGGATTGTTACCTTCATTCTAATTAAGATTCAAACAGAGAAGACTGTCGCATAATTGAGAGTTTTAGAAGAAAATGTTGACATCATTCAAATAAGGACGTTTTGGGACTGCTATCCTTGATTTGATGATGGCTTTTAGGCAAATATATTTGTAATCAAATTAAGCGATTTAAGGAGTGTTGTCCTTATTCAAATCAGACATTTACATGATCCATTTCGTGCCCATATTGAAATGGGAAGTTTTAGTTAAAGTAACTCATTTTTTAGGGGAAGATGTGTCACGTGGTTTCTCTTTTTACCGCCTATGAATTATGCAAGAGTCGGATAGCCTACTAAAGTCAGGTCACATTAGCTTGTATATAATATTTAAAACACATGTGCAGTGAAATGTATGACACCATCAATGTGCATCGATTTTAAATGGAATGAAAATGCATTGCTATGTTTTCACAGACGCTCCTGATGCTCCTACTATCATGGGCTACACCGAGGGCACTCCCATCGAAAGGGGTTCAACTCAGACGATGACGTGCGTTTCGCAAGGTGGAAATCCTTTACCTACAATTAAATGGTTTCGAAAGGATAAAGAGGTAAATTTCATCAATTTTTTTAAATTTTATTTTTAAAAATGTTAAGCGTAAAAAATTAAGTGTTAAAGGGACACCACTTAGATTAAAAGGATTATACATACGGTTGAAATAATCAGTAACTACTATGCTACAGAAATATTTTCAAAACAGGAAATAGGCTTTTTTTTTTGCTGAAGAAATCACGAATGTATTTGTAATTTCTTAAGTTTTTTTTTTCTGTTCACTACCTTTGATATTCATTGGATTTAAATGAAATATAATTGTCATGTGGTGGGACACTTTCTGTGAAATGGCATTAACATATACGTTTTGTAATTAGCCTGGGTCATTCGAGCTTCATTTATTTTTATTGATTTAATTATTTTTATTCCCATTTGATACAATATCTTAAATAACTTTCTATTACTATTTCCATGTATACTACATATCCAACTTTGTGAGGCTTAGTCGGTGAGACTTCGTCAGAATATCCTTATCTCTGACCTGTAACGTTCCAAAGAATATTCAATCGCTTTGGTTCCTTCACAAAACTTTATCTTTCTACTTAATAGGAATTCAATGATCGTGATTAATGTTAAAAATGTATAATATTTTTTAAAGAAACTTCAAGAATTAAGCCTCGAGGAGTTAATTTTTTATTCTTCAGAAAGAAAGCCCAAAAAAGAATAAAAACGAAAAGCTTAAAAAATTAGATATAATCCTCTCATAATAAATGATAGTAGCTTTCCAAAATAATGGTGTTTGCCCGCAGATGAGCGTACTTGTGATAACTTTTGAATCATGATGAAGTATAACCCTTTTCAAATTTCCATCTATAATGAAAAACATAGAATCCATTTCTTAAGCATAATGTATTTTTAATTAAGCCCACGCTTATCTTTCTTTGTTGTATTTTCTTTCCAACAGATCTCTTCTTCTGCCACCACTAATAACAATGTTGTTTCCGCTGAAGTATCGATTACAGTGGACGATAACGATAACGGAGTGGAGTATCGATGTGAAGCATCGAACACAGCATCATTACTTCCCCTGATTGCTACAACGCGTCTAACTGTTTACTGTAAGTAAGAATGAAAAAGAACGATCACATTTCAGTGCAATAAAACTCGGCTTTAGTCTATTGCTAATGAATTGTACTGCTTGGAGTGATATGAGTGGCTGTGATTGGCTAGAACGTACCTGGTGATATTGATTACGCAACAATAGTAGTTTTAGATGTTTATAACGAGGGATTTTTTTTTTTTGATATAGAAATGCTTTTAAGCTTCGTACGAAACAAAAATATTTCTTTAAAGGTATCTAGTTATTTCGCGACTGCATAAACATAGCATTTCAGTGAGTTGATACAAGATAACTCTTAGTAGCATTGTAATTGCTTCTTTAGATTATAAGCTTAACGTCTTCAGATCCCAGAACTAAGTACAAACAATTTTGACGCATTTTTTTTGGTTCTCTGATTTAAAAAATGATTACAAAACAAAATAACTAAAAAATTTTTTATAATTTAATTAATAATTAGTTTAAATAATAATTAATGCCCAATTTCCATGTTTTCCAAGCTTAAAACGAAGTAAATTATCTGTTGATTAATTTAAAAAAGAATTGGGTGTTTCAGCTTTCAAATTGCACAAGCAGTAGTTAATAAACAGTATTTTAGAATGCACCCAATTGGGTACACTTGGAATGAAGAGGTTAAAATTATATAGCTTTTAATTTTTGCACAATTAAGTAATCTGTACTTTGAAATGGTACAATGAAAGCTGTATAATCCATTTTAAATTTAGTTGATTGGATTGCAATAGCTGTAGATGGGACTTTTAGTAAGCATAATATTTTTTGTGATTCTTCCAGCCCGGTATTTCTTCATTTTTTATAGTTTTTACAAGTGAATTTCCGCTTTTAAAGCTAAATTTGTTTCAATTTTATGCTTGTATTTTACTAGTTTGTATCTTTGAGATTTTTAAAAAAATAGTATATGGTTTTTTAACACAAAAGATTCGCTTCTGTGGACTTATTAATGTCTTTGCCCATTTCTTTTTATTATTTACATTGGGACATTAAGTATAAAAATCATTTCAATGAAATCTTGAAATATCAATCTTAAGTTTAAACTGACGTTTGTGTTTTAAGATTTCATTAAAGTAATTTATTTAATAAAATCTTAATGAAAAAAAAATGTACTTCCTTTTCATCTATGTTACTTTTATTCAATGAAACGATAAAATTTACTTGACTTAATTTATTATTTTAAATAAATCGAAAGTTCTATAAAAATTTAGCTTGATTTCAATTAGCAAAATCCTTTCCAATGAAAGTGCGATTTAAAATTATTCCAAATAAGTTAAAGCCATAAGATAAGCAATTTCAACATTACTTTATTTAAAGAAAAATCTACCACATACTTACATTCGTGAGTAAATTCTTTTCATGAAATATAGATTAACTACTCTTAAAAGCTGGTACTATTTATGTTTAAGTAGTTGACTGAAATCACTTCAGCCAATTGAAGCAGCATTTCATTTTTAATACCTCCAGCCGATTATTTTCAAACACCAAAATTAATATCTCTATATTTCTACCTGTTCAACACTCTCCCCGAATGAAAGGCTTGTTTACTTTTTTGCGCGTTGCCACTCCTGCGAGAACAAATTTCAATGACTACATCTGCCAAGACAACTAATCTCATATTTAGATTCTCCCCTTCGGAATGAAATGAAGAGCTTAACAAAATGTAAGGAGCCGTGCCGTAATTAAAATTGGTTCATTAATAAGTAACATAATTCCACGCATTCAACCATTGGAGTAGAACGCTGTGTTTCTTGCTATTTTTGGTAGTATGGGGATGGCAACAAGCAGTGGCTGTAATTATATTTCTTGCTGACAAAGAAAAGGATTAGTTCTACGCTTGCTAAATAAACGTTATAATAACATAACTAGCTTTAGGACATCTTCTTTAACATAACTTTGAAAGAACTGTAATATTGCATATGAAATCTTTCAACATCTTGAAAGATCCATTTTCAATTGGGACGAAGATGCAACAGGTGCGCAGAATTTCTTAATAAGTTTGACGTTTACAAAGGAAATATTGCACATCACCTGTAAATGATAAATAGTCTAACGGGTAACTGTACAACTATGCAATCTTTATATATTATTTCTCCAGCCTGTTTTCTGTCGCTCTGCGAGATCTTCCTTATTCCTTTATCAAATTCCATGATTTAATACATAATCATTTTTGTTACAATATCATTAAATTGATTAAAATAATCGTAAAATAAAAATTAGAAGAGAAAAAGAGTTAAATATTTCGACAGTGAAGTAAGTGATAAGAGCAAATGTGCTAACACATGAATAGCTGATTTCTTAAAATGGATTATATTCTCCTTTTATTTATTTATTTACTTGTTCTTTTCGTAAAATTCTTTACATTGCTTTTCAAACTTCGAAGTCCTGAGGATTCAAAAAGAAAATATTTGTAACTGTGAAAATTGTAGGTACAACTTTATAGTTTGAAATAGGCTATCTTTTGGTTCTTTTATTGTCATAAAAATTTTAAATTAAGTAAAATAAAATAAAAGGTTGTACTTTAATTTTAATAGGAATCCATCTTTTAGTTAAGAATTTATAACAGCTTCAAATTCGCTCGTAGGCGCTTATGTGTTTCGCCCAAAAAAACTTTTGTTGTAATTGTATTATTAATTCGCGAGTTATAAGGTTGCGGCAGCCACAGACCGACCACTAGACTGCAAACGCACATTTTTACACATTTCGCAATGCTACTTTCAGCGTTTTTATTTTTCAAAAACTTCAACTAATTTATTTTGACATTTTTCGTTTGTTTTTATGGATATTTTTATCATACATGGAGCAAGCTTTTATTCTTTCTTCCTATTTTTTTTACTTTGATAAGAAAATACGCTAAAAAAGTGCTATTGAATATACTTTCCTCCATTGTTTTTACAGTTCCACCATCAGCTGTGAACATAAAGATTAAACCCAAGAGACCAAAAGCGGGACAAAAGGTAAGCCATTTAAATATTAAATTCAAAAAGGTTTTGTGTACGAAACTTGTACAAATGCTTTTTATTTTAAGATGACAGTTTTACGGAATTTTACTTAGCTCAGGAAATAACGGATACCCATTGTTGTTAAAATAAAATTAAAAATATCTACTTATACGATATTATTGGTAACTGCAACTGCATGCGAGCAAACAGTTTGTTAATGTTATTCATTCTTAATAGCTATTACTTCCTTTCAAATACTTTAGTTATCAATGATAATAAAACTAATGCAGGCTAATACAAGAGGCTATTATTATACTGAATTTATGAAAGTAATATCAATAAAGAAATAGTTGGAATGATTGAACAATATGGGTTGCAAGCCAATTTCTTCATTTATAATTGCTCTTGTATTTACGTATGGCTATTGAAGTACAAAAAGATTTTGCTTTCACACCTGCCATTACATGTATTCAACCTTGCATGTAAAGCTAAAAATGCATCTTGCTTGTAAAGACATGAAAACTATCACAGCGTAAGATAAAGTGTGTTTATCTTTGAGAGCCTAAATTTACGTAACTTATTCTGCACACTTGGTATTTTTCCGTTTCGGCTGGGGGAGCGAGGACCGGTTATCTTTTCTCGCTAAATCCATTACGCCAATGGTGAAGTCATGATGCTTAATTGAAAACTATTTAAACATCGCCAACTGCAACCCAAAATGGTATAGTAGTTTGATTTAGCGAAAATAAATTTAACCATCTCCAGCCCTCCCCCCCCCCCCCCAAAAAAAAAAACGGAAAAGTACTGCACACTTTAGTTAACATTCGAGAGTTTAAGACTATCGAGGGGAAAAGAAGAGTGCTATCTCTTTTTTTCCAGTTTCTCTTCTCTAGTCTGCCACAGCAGACTAGTTTCATTTTCTATGTAAAAAAAAACAAAAAAAACAGATGAAAATTGTCAGCATTTATGATTTTCCCTTTTTTTTTTAATAAAGAAAGCAAAAGCTTAAAAAAAACATCAATAACTGTATACTAGACAGTATAGAGTTCAGACCCTTCAGACATTAGTTTCTTATGAACAGTTATTTAATTTAGCTTCAACGTTAGCTATAAGGGAAAGGAGGGTAAGAGTACGCAGTCGGTTAAGAGTACACAGGGACTTTTTTCCCTGTTGGCAACACTGCAAGCAGAAGCCAGTGTGATCAACTCAACACGTTTGTTTTCAGCTGGCTTAAGAAACCGCCATTATTATTTTCATCCTTGCTGTCGTTTATTTATCAGGTAAAATATGATTTCTGCATGTTGGCATGTAATTTTTCTTGTGAAGAAATATTAAATTTTTTGTCAATAAAGTATTGATGTTTGCTTTTTAAGTAGATATCATTATGAGCTTTGTTCTCTTCTGAACAACGGGGCATGTCATAATTTTACTATTGTGAATGCTACATCCATCTATGGACGATTTTAAGGAGCAATACATCGGTGGGTAAGAGTACGCACATAAGGAAAAGGTAGAGAGAAAGAGAGAATTAGAAGAAGCAAAGGATAATCGAGCTGCTATGAAAAGTAAAAATGGGGCCAAAACTGAAAAAGGAAAAACCGTGAAAGCAAAGAAAAAAACCTGTTCTGCATTGTATCGACAACCCAGTTCCCTCAACAAGTTCAGCAAACAATGAGGCGACAATATGCCCAGGCTGCGAACAATCATATGATAAAGATTGGATCCAGTGTGGATTTTGTAAGGAGTGGTGGCATGATGAATGTTCTAGTTACGAAGGCACTGGAGCATTTGTACGTGACTACTGCTAAATTTTCTGAATGCGTACTCTTACCCTTCCTGGGTGCGTACTCTTATCTGCCAGGTCGGGTAAGAGTACGCAATTGCAATTCTTATTTCCGCTTGCTTTCTTTCTTATTTTTTTTAAGATATAAACTTAGGTACACAAAATGAAAGTTTTAAGTTAATAAACTATGATTCAGTCAATTTTCAAGGTTCTCATTTTTCAATTCTCATTTTTATAACGAACAATCCACTAGGTGCGTACTCTTACCCTCCTTTCCCTTACGAGTATGTTTGTTTTCGTACTTCTTATACATATCAATTGAAACTAACAAATTACTGATTATAAGTAACTGCGGGTATGTTGCAAAAACTTGAGATATATTAAATTATTTATGATGAAATTTTACCTTTATTAAATAACTCATTTTATAATTAATAAACTCATGCTTCCAAAGGGAGTAAAGCTTAGTTTAATAAGAAATTTTCGATAAATTATGGAAAACACCAGAACTATTTAACAGATAACAAAGATTTTCAACGCGGAAGCGTTATCTTATAATTAATATGTACGCTAGCGAAGTAATATTAAAAATCAATATATTGGATTTCTGAAATGCGTGGATCGGAAATAAATCACAATTCCGATATTGCTGAAAAGTTTAAAACCCTTTGCTCGCTGTTGTTCCCCTGTTGGTGATTGCTTCATTTTGGGGAAGTTAATCTAACATAACTAGAAACTTTCTATTGAGCAGTTGCTGAAGGTCCTTGAAGCTAATGAAATTTTCGTTTTCGACAGAAGTAGATAAATAAGCACTTGAGCGGTCTTATCTGAAGAGGAATGAATAAATTACTACAACAGTATGAATATTTTGGAAGGAATTTATTTGTGAATGTTTAAGTAAAGTTATCGAATTGGTTAGTCATTTAGTTATGATTGAAGGTTCGTGTAAAATGCTTGATTTCTGTAACCATTTATTACGATTTTCTATTTCTCTATCCAAGTTCAGAAGAAAAAAACAGCTGTAACCGAAAGCCATTGAATTTGTTAGGCAATATTTCATTTCTGAAAAGGTAATTTTTTAATCTCTATTTTATGAACATCAAGGCAGGCGTTTAGAGGGGTCCGCGAAACGACTTCAGCAATCTGCTGAAATTTAAACTGAAAATATTAATCAAATTACTAAAATTACGCATTCCACTGTCTCGTACAAACATTTTTTTAAAGGATCCGAGTAGGAGAAATTTTTACCCCAAGTTAGCTTGAAATAAGTTTTTGCGGATATTGGCTGCAAACTCAAAGATTATGTTTCAAATTTAAAGTTTAAACGTTGACATGAATATCACAAGGCTTTGGAAGATTGGCTGGAGATACGTTATTACAAGTGCTCAAAAAGTAGTCATGCAGTTCCTGTATAATCCAAGTCTCTATTTTTAACTGTGAACTGCCTTGCCATGACATCCTTAGTGTGATCTATGTTATTATGATTCAACCAGTTGAGCAGTTATAGCATAAAGTAGAATTCATGCTTTTCGAACCACTGCGACAGAATTCCGCACTTATGATATAGGGCGCTCTTATGCTAGAAGCGTCTAATATAAATGGAAAGGCAGACGATTTGTTAAGCTAAACGCGTGACGCCACTTAACGAACGCCAGATAAGTTGAAAACTTACCGATTTTCCTTGCGGTTTGCATGGTGCCTTGCGATTTATGCACAAAACCTGACTGCGTATGGGTCAAAATTAGCTTGCGTAAAGTTATCCCAGGAACGCCCATGACAATTTTCCACACACTGCAACCAGTATCCTATTTATTACATTTGGTGAACATGTCGAGCAACTATTAACATAAAAGACTCAGACGCGAGCATCGACGTTATGAATAAGAAACTGGGATTCAACTACCAGGATTCTCTTCGACAAGGAAATTCATTGATCAGAATTATCATCGACAAGGAAATTCATTGATCAGGATTATCATCGACAATGATCTGCCTAACTTCCTTCCTCGCTTTTAACAGTATGAATAGTTTTGTATATTTACATATTTTAGAGCATCTAGTTAACATTTCTCGATTAAATACTAAATTCTAGTAATCCAAGAGAAAAACAATTTAAATTATTTCATATAACTGTAAAGCACATTGCATTTTTTTTTTTCAGTTCGTTTTATTAAAATAAACAAAACGAATGATTTGATCCTATATACCTCTAACCTTTATACGGGAAATTTACTTGTAGTATACTTCTACCAAGTTGCTCTTAATAAATAAAAAAAATACTGCAAAAATACAGGTTCGAATACATCGTTACAGCACTTATTTAAGAAAGAAATACTGATATTACCATGTGATTCTAATTGTAATCGATTTTTGTACTTTTCTAGGAAAAAATTGTTTTTCTTCTAGATATTAAACCTACCGTTAAACACCATAAGGTAATTTTAAGTTGACAATTCCTTGAAAATTCATTAAAATTCACTATAATTAATATTAAAAGGAGTGCTATCTTTAAAATCAAAACTGAGTTCTAAATTTATGAAAAAGATTTTTAACTTTCGCTAATAAAGCGAATTCATATTTTTATCATTATCTATTTTTGTGCAAATATTAATTTCCCTAGAAATTAAACTTACGTTTATTAAAATAATGAACTTGATAATCGTGACATAGGCAGTTGAAAGTATTCTCATTAAAATTACTCTTTTTTTTTTGTTCTAAAGAAATGGTGGAAAATGTCATGTCAAAGAATAATGATAACACTTACGATGAATGGTTTAACAAGATTAATTTAGTTAATTAATTTTAAAAGGTTACCATTTAAAATTTAAAATTATCGTTTAAATTTTCTTACAATTAAAAATTAACTTTGTTATAATTGCTCAGTTTTTAGAGTTTCGTTACTGACGAATTATATTTAAAAGTTCAGTGAATTATTCTAACTATCTGTTCATTCTTTCTTTTTATTTTTACTCCTTTATTGAAGTAAAGGAAATGCTGTATTCCCAAGAAATTCCAACCCGAACTAGAAAGACGGAAAGTTCCCTTATACCTGGAAAGACTGATCGGCCAGTACGGCTCTTTGGAGAATTTGGCACGCAATTCTTTCTAAATTTCTTCTTGAGTGAGTCCATGTGCCCCCTCCTCTAATCCCTGTACAACAGCTGAGTGTATCATAGTGTACCATGGCGTTTTCTTTTCCCCGTCAAAATGTAAAACTTATTTCGCTTTCGAAGAGCAATCGCCATTGTCCGGCAAGCCAGGTGTCGCATTTTTTAAATATTTTGGATTCAAACCGGCTGCAAAAAGAGAAAGGTCAAGGTCAAATTAAACTGAATCGCTTCGTCCTACTACAGCCATTAAAAGGAGCTAAAAATTTAACCGATTTCATTGTGTACCTTAGGGGCCAACAGTGGCCCCTCCTGTCGTTCTAGATAAAAGGTTCAAAACTTTCGCTTCTATGAGAGTAAAAAAATGATTAAATAAGCACTTAAATAGGAAAATACTTATATTATGAAAAGTCAGAAAGTGTCAGTGCATTCAATCAATTACTATTGGAGTTGCCGAACAGCAAATATCGAGAGGAGCCGCACTCCTTCTTTCTATGGTTAATCTCCCATGGATCAATTTTGACTATTTTTGTCGTGATGTCCTAAAATAAGTACATATGTGCTAAGTCACCGAAGTATCTATTATAGACACCATGGAGTCCATGAGTTGTGTAGGGACGTGTGTACGTAAGTGTATGTACATATGTGCGTGAATATAATAACTCAAAAATGGTTATTCGCAGAAAGTTGGATTTTTGTACGTAATACAACGTCAAATTGCGCAGCTTCCTTTTAGGTTGCCAGATTAGATGTTCCACACAAATGGTCTCTTTACTCATTTTATTATTCTGTCAAATCCATGTCAGTTTCAAGCCCTTTTAAGTATTATATATTTCCTCAAAAACTAGATGCAAATTCCAGTGTTAGTTTGGCGGTACTGGTAATATTTGGCGCGTTTCTTGTACGGTTCTATAAGAAGCGCTGGCGAGAGTACATGGAAGTAATGTGATGTATATGTTACGATAAATGTGATTAATCCAGTGTACTGATTTTACGTGTAATTTAAATTTTCAACTCCAAATATCGGTAAAAAGTTTGATGATGATAAACTTTAAGTCGCAACAAAATGGTATGTCATAATGAGAAATGTGAATGAGCAGTTGCTTTTAGTAAATGTTAAATTTAAGCCAATAATTAAAAAAAAGATAAATATAGTCGTTGTATTTTACCTAGTTTTCATAAAAATGTCGACGAAGAAAAATTTCCCCCGGAGAGTAGCTGTCTAGTTCCACTTGAATTTTATCACCTAACACGTAAAACAGTAAAAATGACTTTTCTGCCCTCGAAAAAATAAAAGTCTTTAAAAAACTTTTCGTTTAAGAGCCAGCCAGTCTGTTTAATCAATTTACTTTCCCTTTTAATGCATTACTAACGTGATGGACCCAATTTATGAAGTAGCCCGGCTCTAGAACTGTTCACTTCTTGGATAAAAGAGCTAGTAGTGCTCTTCTATCCGATGGAGAAATTGATTAAATTTCCTAAACTAGCTTCGCCTGAAGTGAGCGTAAACTAAATCATGATTGAATAAAATATCAATAAATATTCATCGGTGAGGCTAGTTTTCCGGTACACAGCTTTAAAAGAGTTAAGGCATGAAAATTCTGAGCATTTATTTGATATTTTTCCACTTCATTTTTTATTTCCGCAATCGTAGGTAATATTTAAACCTTCTTTACGATCTACTTGGCTATATTTTATTTACATAATGTTCTGAATATTTAATCATTATTTTTAAAATTTTATTTATACTATATAGAATTACCAAAATAAGTTGACATTTTGGTGATGAATTGCTGCATACAGTCTGCGGTAAAAAACAACGGATTATTATTTTTTGCATAAATAGTAAATTTATCGCTAAGTTTAAAATTTTAGACTAGGCATATCGGCTTTAAAAACACAGATCACTGGATATGCTGGTGTAGCAAGACCTGAAGATGTAGCATAATATGGGAACTCTTCAACGAGTAATATTCCCATAGGGCAATTTAAAATTTCCGGGAATGAATACAAAAATTCATTAGCATTGGTGGCCGCGACATAACTGATGTAGTAATTCCACTATTATATGAGGCAGAATAGCATAAAATATGGGGATCAAGCATAAAAACTTTCGTTGCATTGTTTAATGTTTATTTTAATGCCTTTAGATATCGCAACTTTCTTTTGACAACCTTCTGCGTTGAATTTACGTGACGTTAGTGACATTTTTAAATATTTGAATAGGGTATTTAGGTTATGTCCTCTATGTTAAACTGTTCGGGGGGGGGGGGTCTGCTCAGAGTAGAAAAAACATGTTGTTTTTGGATGCAGGATTGCATGTTCCGTGCAGAGAATAAAGCTCTGTGTGTCACAAAAAATATGGATACTACGTAACTTCCTTCTAGAGTGGTTTAAAAAGTTATTGGTGATAAAACACTAAGTGTGACTTTTTTGCTTGGATTTAAGTTGGACATTAGATTAAGTGGGGTCGATAAAATAAGGACCAACTATAGTTGGGGACTAAACACTGTGGGCTCCGGGTCAGGCCGACCACTTGACCGGAACACCTGCTTCTGCACCCCAGGGCGCTCGGTCTCGAAAGCTGGGATGGGCACAGTAGGCCATGGCCCCCAAAAGGCTTTCGTACCACTGAGTTTAAGTTAGACATGCTGCTTTTTCAATCTAAGGAAAGTGCAGAAAAGAAGCGAGCTGTTGAACTCACTATACGTAAGGTAATCCAGACTTATGAAATGATACTTAAACACTTGCTTTTGTCATATCACGAACCACGGTTTCACATCATGCATAGTTGGCCACCGTGGTACTATGCACGATGTAGCAGCTTCATCTACCGATCTATTGGTCTTAAGCTTTATAGACAATTAAGAACAAGGTTTAATGTTTTCCAGAGAGCGTTGCATCGATTGATGTTCTAATTAAATGAAACTACGTCGGAGATATCTATGATATCATGTTGTTGTTGTTTCTTATCCCACTTGGTAGACAGTAACATCTATACCAAGTCCATAAGCCTGTACGTTTTTAAACCCTCCAAAACAGCAGAAAGGGTCATGGTAAAGGGGTTGAATTGCAGCTTCAGGAGGTTCAAGACCGTGAGGCACCGAAAGTTGAAGTCTGATTTTCCTCATGCCTGCAGGCTTTAGCTGAACCTAATGGAATGGCCTTCACGCCTTGGGTGACCCTACCAGGAGTATACACTCCCGACGTACTTCACCCACTCCGCCCAGTGCCACCCCCTAGTCACGATTGACTAGGACTTTGAGGGGGATCTGTGATATCATAAATGTATGTAATATTTTTCTAACTTTAAAAACAGCTAACAAAATATTATTTTCTCTGATTTGATGAATTTTGTAATCATGGGCCTTTCGAAAAATAAATATCATCATGAAGGTGTGAGCATACTACTTTGCGCACAGAAATTTCTCTAACTCGAAAAGTGTATTTTATGTATTTAAATATATTCTAAGTTAATCCACCGTGAGAAGGCATGCGCAGGTTATATACCTCATGAAAAGGAAACATGCGTGACAGGCTTTCATGAAATATGCACATATTTCAATGCACCCAAATACATTTTCTCCACTCCCTTTCGACTATTCCTTCATAATGCCTCCCGTTAAATGTGGAATAATATACAAGGGAAGATCTCAGAACAACAATTCGGGGGATGCTGTTGTCCCCATCGACCCTTTACACGAACTGTCTTTCGAAATAAAACTGGGAAAACGGAATTTGGAAAATGTATGCAGTTTTTGCGCTGGAAGGTAAAAGAATTGATATATGTAGTCTGAGTTTGGAAGAAAAATAGTTCTAAAGCACCTTCGCTGAGGCTTTATGACTAATGTATCTTGTGCCACAAAGTTTTATGGACATTGAAATCACTTTATCTTGGACGCATTTTCCTATGAAAAAGGCTTCTGTAGAATTCGAAGAGAGCACGTTTATCATTTTCTTTTCCATACCTCCCCCCAATGCAACCTCTGTCCTTTCCTTCAAAACGTTTATATTTATTTTATCTGCCAGCTCTAGAGTCGTAAACTCACTTTTTTTCGCGATTGTGTAACTTGCTAGTTTTGCTTCTCCGGGTTGCCTTTCATTGATTTCCATTAAAGTAGGAAGACCGTGAAAGTTTCGTTATAAGTTGGAGGGGAGAGTAAAAGCAATATGAGGACGTTTAGGAGATTTTCGTGAGCAGAATACACGTGTTTCATTCCTATCGATCTCAGTTAAAGTTCTTAATTATTAAGTAATTATTAAACTGTTTGTACTTCCGAATAGCCAGTATTAATGAACTGTAATACAAAGAAATCAATATCAATGAAAGTAAGAATTTTAAAACAAAATTCAAATAATTATGAAGAAGAAAATAACTTTGAACCTTAATAAAATAGCAACTAATGTATGCTGTAATGAGCTAATGTTTAATTTCTTCAATATAACTATATAATAAAACTATAATTACTTAATTGCATAAATCGACAATCGGTTTTTTTGAAAAACACAAGCAAGATGTAAAGAAAATATACGCAAAATAATAAGCTGTTGTAGTTATCCGTAACAATACTTATAAAGGGTTTTTTTTTTTTTTTTTTAAGATCATATTCATTATTTCTGTGCATTATCTGTGATCAAACTCGTTTATTTTTTGCCAAAGATGCGATAACAAATCCTCTTTTTTCCCTTAGGTAACCTTGATATGTGAATGCGCAAGTAGCAACCCCCAAGCCGAAATAACTTGGTGGAAGGATGGTTTTCTGATACTGGGGACACCTGATGGGGTGTTCGAAGCTCCTAATGGAGGCCGTTCCACTAAGAACATTCTCCAGATAAACGTTTCCTCCTCAGATGATGGAGCAGTTTATACGTGCCAAGCGACCAATACTGAGCTCAAACAGAGTGCACACGACGCTGTGACTATCAACGTTTTATGTAAGTATTTGAATTGATTTAATTTTGTTTCATACTTGCTTTTGAGTATTTGTATGTACCGTTAGATCAATCTTCAGATGTGGGTCAACTGACTTGCAGTTGTGGAAGACCCTATTTTATTTACGGAAGCATGATAGATGCAATGGAATTAGCAGCCCAAATCTGAAAGGATTAAGGAGTGCCCTAAAATTTCCTCCTCACCAAATGATCAAAATGATCTTTTTTCACTTCCATCCTTTCTTTCTTTCTTTTATTTTTTTTTATAATAACAACAAGGAGTTTATTTTCTGTTCGCTGGGTCTGCAGTATCAACAATCCCATCCACACCAGATAAGAAGAGTCAGCGTGAACTATAAACCGAATGTGCGAAGTTTGAAAAGTAAAGAGTACCCAGCTTCTTGAAATCAACCTTTCGCATTGAAAATCATGTGTTGCGATCTGCATAATTTTAAGCCTCTCAATACCAGAGTGTAAATGAAATTACTATAAACCAGAACTATTCAAGTATTTTGTGTATAAGCACTTTCAATAATGTAAAGTAAGGCTTAACATTTAGCTGAAGGGTTAATAATTACTTGAGATATGGTGTTGAAATTATACGTTTTTAATACTGTAATTTTAACAAACTTCAAAAGTACAACTTTGCTTGTAATTCTTGAATCCAAAAATTGTTATTAACTTGAATTTTTAAGAATTAAACATTATATTTACAGTATTCCAGTAATTAAACAAAATGAAAACTTAAAATAAAATGAAAGCGTTGCTCCAAATAAGCATATGAGAAAAAAGTCCAATTCGAACCTAAAAATGTTATCTGGGGAGTTTTGTTGTTTTTTCCTCCTCATGCTTTTGTAATAATTTTGTTTGTTTAGAAATTCTTTACGAAATGTTGCCAGTAAAGAAGTGAAAACAATAATCGGGAGGATAAAAAAAAGGAATTCTATCATACGCTCCAAATGTACACAGGAAACAAATGAGAACGATTACCACACTCAACTTGCCAATAAAAATAAAACTGACAACAAACTAAGTAATTGTTTTTTCGTTTGGCCACTTTGCGTTTAAAATTTTCATCGAAACGTCCAATAATTTCAAAATGAGCTATACCATTTTCGTAAAAAATAGTAGTCCTCACAAACATAACTTATAAATGGCATAATTATTTATCAAAGTATTAAAATGACTTTCTTCCATTAGTTTTGGCAGTGGTTCATGCTTTCAGTGTCAAGCTCGGGCACTCTGCAAAAGAATTTGACAATGTTCCAAACATTTGTTTTCTTGGAATGGCCACGAAAGACATCTAATGATTTAAATTTATTATGTTTGTGTTAATTCTTAAAGACTGCATTTACAAAGCCATTAGGAAATTTAAAAGCATAATGAATCTTCCGAGTATTCTCCAGAGAAATATTTAAATAGTTGTTTTTGAAAAATGGTTAGCTGAAATCAGCATTTCTGAAACGTAAAGCTTCAAATTAAGTTCTAAACTTTTTCTTATTTTGATTCAGCATGTAGTATGCATGTGTTTAACAAAATTATGTTTCGATTGAAAATTTTACGAAAAATACAGCCCAACTATTGAATTGGCAAATATTTTATAAAGATATAATTATGAAAAACAAAACAGGTAAATTAATAAGATTGTTTTATTATAGATATCACTGTTTTTAGACGTTTTTCGATCCTTTTAAAAGTCGGGGAAAAAACTATATATATGTAACATAAAAAGTTTAACGAAAAAAATAGTCAAAACTCTGTAATATTATCGCAATATTTAAATATTCAATATTGCAAATAAATTGAAAAGGAAAGAAAAAACCATCATTCGTTTGTTTTGCTATTTCTAAAATTAGAAAAATATAACGGAACAGTGGAGTACAAAAAATTTCTGTGCACTGATTCCGATATAATTTCGAGCAATTAATTTATTTAATAAAAAATAGAGGGTTAAGTTTCGTGAAATTAACCTTACATATATTTTTTTTTCTTCAGACAAGCCCGAATTTGAACCAAAACCGTTGCCTCAGTATGACGTCATTGAAGGCGAGTCAGCTGCCATCAATGTTTCTGCAAAAGGGAACCCCAACGTGATTCACTACTCCTGGAGCAAAGCAATCCCTGGGACGAAGTCTTCCTTGATGCCAGCAGATTCTAACGATGTGGCAGTCTCACCAGTTCTGGCCAACGGACCAATTTTCAACTTGACCAATGTCAAGAGAGACCAAGGTGGCCAGTACAGGCTAGAAGCAAGCAACGAGGAAGGAAGCAGTTTTGCAGCTGTTCATTTGAATGTGCTTTGTAAGTTTATTTGATGTGTGTGTCTTGCGATCTCTCTCTGTAGTACGATGTGAATAGAAAAATACGGTTCCTATTTCTTAAGTGTCATTTTAGTTTTAGTGAATATTTAATAGATCTTTCTCTTATGATAGAAATATATCAGAAAAAGTATTAACTGCATCAAAAAATGATATTTAGCTATATTGTGAAAAATAGATTTTACAATTAATGTTTTTTCCTTCAGATTCAGCATCAATTACCATGGCAACCGATCTTGCTTTGGTCGATCAGGGATCCAACGCATTTTTAGAGTGCCAAGTCGATGCCAATCCGTTAGGTGATGATGTAATTCGGTGGGATCGGCCAAATTTTGACATGTCTAGAGCAAGACAGAGCTTCGAAAATGGGCGCTCTTACCTCATTATTAACAATGTTACGAGAGATGATTCTGGTGTATTTCTTTGCATTGCAGACAACGGAATTGGGGCTGAAGCGCAGAAATCATCTACCCTCATAGTTAAACGTAAGTTTCCAAAATATTTTTTTTATAAGCATGTATACAGTGGTGTTCCTAGCATGCGTGACACCCTAGGCTGTAAAAAGTGGTCTAACCCCCAACCCGAAAAAAATTGTGTTCTATACACTTATAAATTAATAGCTTTTATTATCTTTAATAGCTTCAATAGTAAAAAAAATATCTGAAAAATATATTTTATTTGGTGTTAACTTCCAGTAAATTTTCATTTATTTTCAGTTATACGGAAAAATAGCATCAATAAAATTGTATAATACAAGAATATCTGCATTTTTCTAAAACTCTTTATCTCATATTGGATGTCTCCCCTAAAAGTGTATCAATCGGGTAGAGATGCCTACTATATATATTTATATATATAATTTCAATTTTTAAAATTAACTAACGTGTACATTTTGCTGCTTCAGAGCCTGAATAAGGAAGACCTGGAATATGTCGTAGAATAAATAATATATTTTTGGGGGATGGATAAAAAAAAACTTTTTGGGCATTTCTGTATTAAATATTTAAATCAACATTCGATTTTTATTTTCCTTTTTTCTTTTTTTGAGTTTTTAAACTTGTTAAAATAAATTTCGCTCTTGTTCAAAATAAAAAAATATTTTGCAATTTTTCAAAACAATGCAAAAAATGTGTATAATATATAGACCACAAAATCTCATATTATTCGAACTGCAATGTTAACACCTTAATTTAAATGAGCAATATTTGACAATATTGATGTTGTGTTTGTATATCTACTTTGTGGCAATGTCTATTTTCGATACTGTCCATATATTTCTTGTATTATGCATCATCAGAGTTTGAATATTGAAATTTTTAGCATCAATTATATTTCTATTAATTGTACAGTCTTAAACTTTTTTGTTATTTTCAGTACATTAAAAACTATGTTCAAAGTTGTGGGTTTAACACATGATGCACAAATGCTTAATTCATTCTAAAACTCGTACTAGTACAATCACTGTTAAATAAAACAATTAGGAGATGCTTCTTTTTAAGATTCTAATAATTCCAAACTTTCTGAAAAGATTGTTTCCTCATCACAAAGAAAATGTTTTGTAACTATGGCTAATGCGTACGAATACTATGACTACAAATATTACATGAGAATGTGATTCCATATTTACATATTTTTTAGATAAACCATCAATAGAACGCTCTGGTGCTCATTCAAAAGCAGCTGGAAGTGAGGGTGAAGATGTTCGAATCATCTGCAGGGCAACAGGAGCTCCTAACGTTTCGTTTACATGGTTCCGTGATGGTTCAGCTGTTCCAAAGACACCATCGAAGTACGAAATAAAGAGTCGACACTTAGATTTCATCAGCTATGAATCCATTCTGACAGTGAAGGACTTGAAGAACCAAGATTATGGCGATTACGAATGCATTGCGAAAAATGACTTGGGATTTGAAAGCTATAAAATTCCGCTTGGAAAGAAATGTAAGTTGTTTCTTATGTTTATTTTACATTTCAGTTGTGACCAGTATATTTTCAAAATTCGTAAATTAATAAGAAAAAATAGTAATAATATTAAAAATAAAAGAAATAAATAGTGAAGCCTTTAAGTAACTGTAACGGGTAGAAAAACACTTCCCCCCTAACAATAGTGCACGTTCCGCAACTACCAAACGTTTTGTAGTTTTGTATATGAAAATTTTCATCTGCAAATAATTATTCCGCCCATTGTATTCTAAATAATCACAATGTTTAATACTGAGAGAATTGTCTTTAAGCTTATGTGTGTTGCTGCTTAAACTATACAGCATCATAGTGCAGTTTTTTATCTAACCCTATCCTGCAACACATAGTAGACCACAAGGAGCATTTGCAAATTGGGTATCCTTTGCTATGTAAAATTTTTAAATTTAAATCAAATGGATTTAAAGTATGAATGCCTTAATATTCTCTCTTTCCACACGCATCACATTCTACAACTCTTTTGAAGTTGCATACAAATCGCAACCTAACTAAATCACACGCATAAAAATAGAAACTTCTGTTATACAGTTCATTAAGTGTAAGAAAATTACTACTGAAAAAAACCTTTTACCTCCCTCTTATGATTCCTTTTGCATGGAGGCCAGTATGGTTGTAACGCTTTGATTTCAATTAGAATATAATGCAAACAAATGCACTAAGTTTAATCAAATTAATATTTATTAATTAGCATTTTTATTCATTTTATTGATATTCTTTTTTGATAATTTGTATGAACTTTAAGGGAAGAGTAAATTTATGTAAGAGCCGTGAGCCTTTTTTTAAGGGCATCTACGTTTTCTAACATGTTTGTCACTGATGCAATCATGAAAAAATATATACCATTTTATAGTATTTACAAATTCTCTTTACCTTCATTACAGCTGCACCGGATCCTCCTTTGTCACTGACTGTCTTGAATGCCACTCACAATACAGTTCTCCTATCCTGGGTTCCTGGCTTTGATGGAGGTCTCCAGCAATCTTATCGTCTGCGGTGGAGGAACGCTCAACGTCCACCGGACGGACCACATACCATGATCGAAGCAGGAAATGCCACCAGCATATCAATCGGGGGTTTAGACCTCGGCACAGAATACGTTTTTGCAATTATGGCACACAATGCTCTTGGTGGAAGTGCGTATCTGGAAGAAGAAGCGTATGCCATGACACTAAGTACGTTATGTTTAATTAATCAAAACACAAGATTCTTTTAAACACATGCAAGCACCTGCTATATGAGCTTACTATACGGTAAAAATAAAGCGTGTTTATCAATTAAAAAAAATCTTTTTTAATTGATAAACACGCTTTTGAGGACGAAGTTATATATGATGAATGATGCTTTAGTTGGTATGTATCATCTCTATTTCATAGAAAATCGTCGATCCTTTTAGAGTAAAAGTTGAAAAATATGTTATAAAAACTCAACTTAATTGATTGTAGATATAATGGCGGCTGTAGTAATATGGCAAACAACGTTATTAGCATTATGTGATTGCAATCAAAAGTGAATTTGATTTTCTCGCTGCTCTTATCAGAGAAAAAATCGTGACGGAAATTTGTGACGGCGTTTCTAATGAAACCATGTGAAATATCGCTGTAAAATACCTGGCATTAGTTAAAATTTTTGTGACTGGATCACCATGTGAAACAACTATAGTCGTATGCAGTCCGCTTTTAAAAGTTATTATTTTTTTCTATTCTAACTCGCAAACTTGCAAAATTAAGTTTTTTTTTTTTTTTTGTTATTCTTTGAAATACCATTTGCTTATATTTCGAAATCCTACTCCAAGATATTGTTACGTTAAGGTTACCGTTAAATATTTCCAAACATTAATTGATTACCGCACAATCCCGAGTACCACCCGTACTTTTTCGCCCGAATACACATCTGTAAGCGGGCGGGGGGGGGGGGGGGTAAATGTTAATCAAACATGTGATGGAAATGAAAAATCGTGAGAAAATTAAGGTACCATTCATACATAAATTGAACAATATTTATTTAATTACAACATTTTCCCCCAACCTCAATAATAGAGGTGGCTTCAGTATTCGGTATTGTCTGATATTTCTTTACTTTTAATGAAACTTTAATCTCAAACGTTCATTGAATTCATCGGCAACATGCGATATTTACAGTAAAATCCGAAATTTCAGTGAAACATTTCAGATGTAAGGTCCCCCCCCCCCCCAATTCTCAAAATTGTTTCAAGCAATGAATAAACAATCTGTTTAGTGTAATATCTTGATCATTGTATGTTGTCATTTCCTTTAGGTGAAGCCCCACTTGGGGAGACTGAAAAAGTAGTGGATGAAGCTTTAGCCGGAAAAGGGGACATCCCGCGCATCATCATCATCACTGTCTCCGTGGTCGGGTCGTGTCTACTCATCCTCAACATCGTCCTTGTCGTGTGCTTCGTCCGCAAGCGTCGCAAGAAGCGTCTAGAAGAAGGTAGGGCATCCGAAGACGGCGAACAGCCTCTCTGTCTCTTCTCGCTGGGTAATTGGAGTTCTTTCGGTGTCTGCCTCATTTGCTTTTTTTCTCATCTACTATCTGGCAGCATGACCTTGAACAATCCTTTACTCTTGGCCATCCTTTCCAAACTCCAGTCCTATACTTATTTTCTGTTTTTTGCTCTCTTTTAATAATCATCATACGTAAATGTTTTGATGCATCAAAAAAGTGATCGAACTTACCCTAATCATTTCGTTTTCAGTCAGAAAAAAAATGTATGAAACGTTTTCCGATAGCTATAACTAATAACGTACAGTTTAAGGAAGTTTGATTTATGTCACCAGTTTCTACCCTTTAAAATCAACAATAAAATCATAGAATTACTTTGTTCATTTTTCGTTTTTTTTAGCCTACTTTCCCGTAAAAGTAAAAAAAATAATAATAAAGCATGAAAGAAGGCTTAATGTATCGTGAAAATATCGTTAAAAATCAAGAAAAGTCAAAAATAAGTGAAGTAATTAAATAAAGATTGAAAAATAAAAAATTTGAAAGTAGGGTATTGAGATGGGGAAAAAGTGTGTCTGTCGGTCTGTCTGTCTGTCCCCCCTAATAACTTTTGAACGAATTGTCCGATTCAAAAAATTCTTTTTGCATTCGAAAGATCTCGGCGAGGACATCTCATTTCTATATTTTATTTTTATTATGATTTGAACAATTTTTTGTTCAATTTTGAACAGTTCAAAAAATTTTAACATTAGCGCCTATGGACAAAATTGAAGCAAATTCTGTAAACTCTGGGCACAAGAGCCAAGTTCCTATTGCAAGCTTATTGAAAGGAGTTCTCGGCGTGAAATATTGATTTGAACAGTTTTTGTTCATTTTTGAATAGTTCAAAAAATTAACACAGAGCTTACGGGGAAATTTCAACCCTATATAAAGCCTGATCTAACGGACCGATTTGCTTGGAACAAACTTTATCGGAAAGCTCTTATAATGTAGAACATGTAGAAATAGAAAGTTTATCCAGAACTTACGAGCCTATTTTGCTATGAAATTTTTTGATCGGGATTTTCAAGGATATTTCTCAGTGACTCAATGAGTGAAATAATGAATGAATGAATTAATGAAAGAGTGAAAGAATAAATCAATGAATAAATGAATGAGGAAAAGAATGAATGAATAAATTATTGAATAAATGAAAATATAAATAAATGAGTGAATAAATACATGAATGCGTAAATGAATGAATGAATAAATGCATGGCTGAATAAATGAAAGAATGAATGAGTGAGTGAATGAATATGTATTATCCGTTGAAAAAGGTATATTTTCAATAATCAGAACTAAAGATAAATAAGAAAGAGAGAGAAAGAGATAGCTAGATTATAAATTTGAATTTGGTGCATACGGGAAAGTAGGCTCGTATAGTTCTAGACGGAACTTCTTGTTTCCTTTTAAGTTTACTTGCTTAGTAATTTATTCTTTTTTCGCAGTTCATTTCTTATTAAATTCGAAATAACTAGAAACAGTCACTATAGATTATAATTTGGAATAGCTATGCATATGTTTAAATCGTCTGCTTTAGTTGCTGTGCAATGTTCTGTTCAATTATTGCCGAAATTCTTCCAGTTTTGTTTGCTGTCTGTTATTTAGTACTGATTAGTTATTTCAGTATAAGCCCTATAGTTGCTGTAATTATGGGAAAAAAAACGCACGCATCTGATACATAATATCTTACACACGAAAGAAACTTGCATTTCTTAATTTACTATGTCTTGCTCTCCTATTTACCTGTATTACCATTTATTTGCTTAATTTACTCTTTATCTACTTTAATACTATTTTTTAAATCATAAAAAAATTACTTTAAGTTTTTATAAGCTCATAAAAAAACTATACACATTTTTTGCTTATATTTTCTATTTTTCTCTTTTATCTAGTTAGTACTTAATGTACAGATGTGTGTACGTTTCTAGAACAAACGTACGTGTTTGACGACAAAAAAGCAATTACTTAATCACTAATTTAAAGGTGATAGCGAAGGTTTGTTATGTGGCAAATATGTTTCTGAATTAATTGAGGCTATTTTACTGTCAGTTTAACATGGCGATGGACATGTGTTTCAACCCAAAAAAAAAAAAAAACGATGTTTATAGAACTAAAGTAAAAATAGTACAAAAACTGTACCACCAAATCAGCATTCCTTTACTTATTTCTAATATGGGGCTCAATTTACGTATTTTTATGCAGTAAATTTATTTTAATGTTTCTACAACACTGGAAGATCTAATCACAAACGGGGGTAAAAATATTACAAAAGCAAATTTGTATTTTATTTTTTAAAATTATTATTTCAATCTAGTAATTGGACATCTCTCTATTTAGACAAAAATTAAGGTGTCACATTTTAGTAACGTGGACATGTCTATACTTAAATAAGAGATTGAGGTGTCAAATTTTAGTAATGTGGACATGTCTGTATTTAGACAAGAAATTGAGGTGTCAAATTTAGTAATGTGGACATGTCTGTACTTAGACAAGAAATTGAGGCGTCAAATTTTAGTAATGTGGACATGTCTGTACTTAGACAAGAAATTAAGTTGTCAAATTTTAAAATAAGTTACTCAAATCGTATTTATTTTAAGTTATTTAAACTGCTTTCTAGAATTGTATTATCTTTTCTATCTTTTCTCTCTGTATGCTGCATTGGTAAGTGCTGCAGAGGTTGGCAAAGATTTGTCAGAGTAAGTATTTATTGTGAATCATCTCTCATAATAACAAAACATTCAGTTGAATAACTACACATCTGCGCAAAATCCGATTCGATTCAACTTAAATTATTGTATTTAATATGTTCTCTTAAGAGAAGGACAATATTGAGCATTTTTATGCTCTTTTCGTGAACTAATTATGAAAACACGGAAATTTTCAAAAGTCTGCAGGTTTTAGTGATTGCTTTTAATTATATTTATTCGGTAAAAATTTTGCGCCAAAATTCTTTTAGTGCAATGCCGTAAAGTATACTCGCTACTGCTGTTTTTGATTTGTAAAGATGTGAAATAGTCTCGACTGTCATAATTAGTTCTTATTACATTTTTCTTTTTTTTTTTTTGGGGGGGGGGAGGGTGGAAGAATTGCTTTAAATTGGAGTTTTTATCAGTTTCAAAGTCAGGATGCTGCTTACAAATGGAAATTTCGAAGAAATTCACTTACTATGACTTTAAATGTTTCTACCATGTGTAATAATTGTATTAGACGTTAAAAATAATCATATTAGTCAAATGTGAAAGGTATTGTATTTTTTACTCCTCAAAAAGTTTATTTTAGTTCAGTTGGTAACGTTAAATACAGATTACAATGTTAATTTCTGAATATTGCACAATAAGTAATTAATCTGATTTTACCAAAATAACCGATTTTTCCCCTTAAATGGCAATGTGTAAAATGCTATGGAAGCATATAATAGGAAATTCTAACCCTACCACGCGTTTACTTCTTTTTAATGTTATTTAAGAAACTAACTGTTCCCTAAGATGTTATTTAAGAAATTTCTAATGTCTATACGGAAGCAATTAACCTTTATGTAATCAAAGAGAGCTTTGTCGTTTTTATAAATTGTATTACTCAAAATTTCACCTCACCACAAGTGAATTTGAAACATTTATGTACTGTAAATATCGTGCAGAAGGAAAAACTGTTTTAAAAATCGTGTGAATGCTTCATATCCTTTTGAACCAATTTAAATGTACAAAAAATATAAGGTTTAGCATAAACACTGCAAGTAAAGTAAATGCGTTAACTCATTAAATACTCGTAAATATAAAGTTTTGATTTTATTGTATATCTATTGACTTGACTCCATGTGTCACAAAAATGATAATAATAATTATATATAATATATACGTTGTCCTTTTCTTTAATATGGAATTGTTTAAAATTAGGAAATTTCTTATTAAAGAGAGAAAGTCAATTGACAGCCAACATGTAAAAAAACATTACGCATAATTGTAAAAAAAATGTAAAATTATGAAATTATTAATAAAAGTAAAGTATTAAATTTCTTAACACAGCCTGAGGTACTTTTAGAAACAAACCTTCAATTAATTCTTATACCAATTATTCTTGTCACCACCAATTGGAGAAATTGAAAACCATTAAATCCTTTGTGGCTCTCAATTCATTAACACGTACTCTCATTTTTCGGTCCAAAGAAATCCCTAATAAATGGTTTTAAAAGCTTTCATTTCCGACTCATTTATCCTTTCGTGATGATGCCATCGAAAATGTGACAAAACTTTTGGAGTTTTCCACTAATTTCAAGCCTTTTCTCTAAATAAAGTATCAAGAAAAAAATCTGAATGAAAAAACAATCGCTGCTTTACCGGTGGCAACATGAAACCTACAATGCATTATCGCAAGAAGGAATTTAATTAATGGCCTTGCTTGTTATTTTCTAAGAGAAAACCTGTCGAATTTTGGTTTGTTAATTATTCTTTTCTTTCATCCGTCCGTTGAAAGTATTTCTTTGAATGTGTATTGGTTAACGATACCTAATTTATCAAAGGTTAACCTGACTTATCCCTCGGGGGAGTTACAAGGAAAAGAAAAAGAAAAAAAAAGGCATTGTGCTTCAAGGATTTTGTGTAGTGAAAAAGTTACTTTTTGATGGATTACCTCCAACTTGGCATGGGAAGAACAAGTTTCCTCGAACGTGTTAACAAAAAATAGAAGAACTCCAAAACCATTCGCCCTTTACTATCTGACGACTTCAGCGTTTATGAATAAAAATAATGCGAGAAATACCTTCTAATATGTTGTGCAAAAAATGGTCAACCAAAGATACAGAACAAAACCACATTAGCATACCCTGCTTTTTTTTTTTTTTTGAAATGAGCCATTTTATTATACAAAGTAAAATAATATAATCTTCGATATTTTGATCAAAGAATAACATATGGAAGTAATGTTTGATCTGTTCCGTAAAATCAATTATCAGATTAAAGATAGGACTAAATTCTAGATGATAACTGTCGTTCTCTTTCATGATTCGTTCATTAGAGGGTCGTTCATTTTTTTTACCCGTACATTGAACTCGTTCATTTGAACAACGTTGCTCATTTAAAAAAGTTGCAGATCTCTGCAAGAGTTACTCACGCACATTGAAAATGTTTCATTCGATCAGTTTAAGGAAAAGCAAGGAAAATTGTCTAAAAGTAAGAAAATGTCAATAAAATTTCAATTGGAAAATATATTATTTATGTTTAGATGTATAAAGCAAATGTTGTATATTTTAGAAGATATTTCTGGGTAACCAGAATAAAAAACATCTCCTTCCATTCCAAAAGTCGCAGGTTCGATTCCATCCAAAATTAAATAATTAAATTTTATTTAATTAAAAAACAATTAGTAACATTTTCGTGACTTTAGAAAATTGTAAAATTGATATTAAAAAATAATAATTTCAGAATACCATGCTATGAAACATTTTCAATGTTAAAAAATAAATAATTATAACATATGAACTTAAGTGAAATACAAAATTGTGCATTAATTCTAAATAGAAATGTCATATCTCCGAACATAGTATGGTCACAGGTGAAAAAAAACTGAATTTGAATGTGTATTTTAGATAACCATTAAAAATATAGAAAAGAAAAACAGAAAAAAAAAACTACCAATATGTTTACTTGTGCAGTATAACGTAAAGACTAATAAAAATAAAAATAAAAGAACGAACTGAAACAAATGTATTTTCAGTACAAGTTTCTAAACTGTTCAGTGTTAAGATCAACTAACGAAGTGTGGCAAGCGCACTGTTAGTGCATCAGTACAATGTTCCAAAATGTTCATCGTTCAAAAGAACGACCGTTCATTTTTAAAAAGATTTATTCACGTTTTACTATTCCGTTTATTTAAGGGTTTTGGTTTCTATGACCCGTTCGTTGATGAACGACCCATAACTAGGCTAAATGTATATATTTTTTAAATATTGATTAACATGGTAAAGTATTTTAAAAACTGTTACAGTTTCCCATTCATATAAAGCTAAAAAAACAATAGTCAAGTATCACAAAAATTTTAAGTATACAATATAATACATTGAAACTGCATACTTCTTTATTAATCACCCTGTAAGTATGTTATGTATATGTTTCTCTTCCTAGATAAACTTTCTTAATTGCTTTACCTGCTGAGCGTAGTCGAGTAACCTCTCAGCCTTGTATGGTTTTCATATCGTTATTTCCATTACTAAAAATCGAAAATCGCTTTTTTTGACTGAAATTGCATAAAACTAATTTGCGTATGCTTAAAAAACTGATTTAAATAAATAAAACTACAGGAATATTGTTATTCAATTATCCTTTTTGAATAAGTACATAAAACTATTCCACACTTTAACTTTTCCCCAAGGAGTCCATCCCAATCTATGAGACTGCTCACAGTTGTTATGACAAAATATTTGGCACTGCCGTTTTTTTACAGTTAAAATACTGCGACATGGCGAAATTATTAACTTGCATATTTCTAGAGCACATCTGTAAGAAATAAAATAACTTGAAGGAGTAATTGTTTTATAAGAAAATTGTACTTTATGCATTTTGCTGTGTTTGAAAACTTCTCTTCTGTTTTGACCGCATGAATTTCGTTTCTAATTTCAGAAAGTGACCATTCCAGCAGCAAGGCGGCCACCATAGAAATGTACGCTCCAAGTAGCTACAACGAGGGTCTAAATGGCGAGAGCTTGAGTTGCAATTCTGAGAAGAGTGACAATTACTCGGACGGACACAGCGCTGGTGGATACTCGGTTAGAACACTTTTAAATATATATTTATTATTATTATTATTTTGTGTCACTGTGTAACAAAAAATATTCTGAAACTACCAGTTTACTTAAAACTTCGAGTAATATTATAAAACTAAAGAAAAAATTATTGTTTTTTACAATTTTTAATGAATATAATTTTGTATTTCAGGAGGAACAAGTAAAAGCTGAAACTACCGCCTACATAAGTGCGCACTCTGATGGAACTTACATCCCTGATTCGTCTATGCCTTATTATTGTCCTTATCCGTACCCTGATCAAGGTATGCATTAAATAAGATCTTGTTCTGACATTATGAGTCATAATAATATTAATCTTTTTGATTTAACACTTATATAGTTAAAATAGAATTAATTATTTTTGTCCTTTGCTTTTGGTTAGGCTTATTCCCTATGAGAAGCATTTTTGAAAAAAAAAAAACTACCGAATACCTGAATTTTTAGCACCTAAATTTTAACTTACCATTGACATATCATCCTTTGGTAACTGCAAACTAAGGCCAATGTGCTTCCTATTCATGCTAACACCTGTCGACTTTTTTTTTAAGCTCAATCACCATCTTACCTGTCTGCATGCTCTAGACCTGAAACAGTGTCTAGAAAATGCGTTGTGACGTCATGGCAGCTATGAGATTGGGATAGAGCATGATGGCAGTTTTAAAAAAAAAACAAGTCCTAAGTGATGCCATTGTCAAGTGAAGCGCTAGTTATCAACTAAACCAGCCAGGCCTACCTTAGAGGCATGTCGAATATATTGAGGCTGATATTTGAAATTTTCATTAAGTGGGGTTCTGCCGCTACCACCAATTGTTGTTCAAAATAAATAAACGGCATAGGTTTAACCGTTAACTATTTAGGATATGTAAACCGCATACTAGAATAATAATGTTATCAGAATTTCGAAACAAGATATCTTTAAATTAAAACTTTTATATTTAGGATTACTAAAATAATAAATATACAAAAATATCATTGTAATCAAATTCCAACGCTCTTGAAGTACTTTCTTCATTATTTTATTTACTTTTGCGTTGAGATATTGGTAATTTTTTTAAGTATACTGTCCATGACTTAATTTACAAACATCATCCACCCATTTTCCAATGATTCGTTTGAAATAAAAGTTTGATTTACAGCTACTATTTTCCACGACCCCTCCCTCCGTTCTTTGCTAGGCCTACAATATTTTTACACACATTGGAACATGAACATGGTGGAACTTATATTGTTTCGCAAAAAAAAGAAAAAAAATGTTTAATATAGTAGCACATGTATATCTTTGTAATTATTTTAGCCAATTTTTTAACTACTAATGTCTTGTGATTATTTTAGTGAATTTAGAAGATAGATACGACCGCGGTGGTGGTGTTCCCAATAAGCTATTGTATGGAACGGAGGAAGACTTTTATACAAATGCTCTGCGGAGGAATGCCTATAACTTGAAAATGGGAGACAGACCCGACGTAAGTTTTTCCTCTTTATTTACAAATTGAATTTCTACTAATTAACAGTTTAAAAGTAATTCATTAAAATATTTGTTGAGAGCAAATAATTGAAGGGTACTTACATGGTTAGCTGCTTCATCTACAAAAGCCTGGAAATTAAAAACTATACATTAATGAATTACGAATAGGGCAACTATACGCTACTTTAGAAATGGCTATCCAATCACTGGGCTTTGACTTGGTGTCAATAAAAAGAAGAGCTTAAATAGCTATAGTTTTTGAGTAGCTTTAACTAATGTGAGCCAATTACTGATATGCTTTCTAAATCTATAAACTGGATTAAGGTAATAAGTATTTTTTTTATATAAATGTTACGTTACCTATCAGAATAAACAATAAGCACTGGATAAAAATGCTTTTATCTTCGAGCCAAATTAATTTTTGCATATTTCAAAAGCAAATTCTGTTGTACCAGTATTTGTACGAAAAATATTTATTCTCTTTAGTACTAATAAAAAGCTGCATTTTTTTCTGGATTGTATAATTAAATGGCAGCGATGTAAAATTTTCATTAAAATGGAAAGGTTTTCGTTTTCTTTCATACATTTCTATGCAATAACTATTTCAACAAGTCTGAGAACAAGTTGATCATCAAATTTAGGTAGCAATTCTTAATGACATTGTTGTTTTACTAAGTAAGCAAATTGTGATTGAAATCTGCACACAAATACAAATGATGTATAACATATTCAAAGAAGCTATTACATAGCAAACAACTTAGTATAGTTGGAAGTAGGTCTTGTGATATCATACTCCTATATTTTATTGTAAGGTACGTGCCTTGAATAACGGGATCGAGGAGTCAAGATCAGCGTTCGCGTTAACGTTGGCCCGAACTAATTGTAACATGAAACGTTAAAAAAAGAATAGGAGGGTTGCGATCTGCAATTCAACGCTATCCTAGCCTCCACGGCTCCCACGGGGCACGGCCTCCTGACTTGGCTCCCTCCGATTACTTGTTTTTTCTTTCTGCTTTCTATTGTTTTCTGGTCACGATTGCAAACATCCAAATTAATGTCACATCAGTTCTAAATGCCGTCCAGACTTTGAAACACCTCTCTTAGAAATGTATAGACGCAGGAGCGTGGTATTCTGAAGATGTTTAACGAATTTTACGAATATTTTTGAAAAATATGTTTTTAATGAGTTTGGTCACATTGCTTTGGAACGCACCTTGTACATTTCTACCGATCTATTTCAATAATAAATATGTGTTTGTTATTTCAGACATTCGAAAAAGGGGTCTACCCACCGCCTCCTCCTGGTCGTACCGCAGCTAGTGGTGCTGAAATGCATTACAACCCAGGTAGCGACCATTATGTTCCATATCCTCCAGGCGGACCAACCTCCTCCAAGCCCTCACCGGCTCTCAGCACTTTCAATCCTCACTCGCAAGGTGTCACTCACTCTCCGGTGCATTCGACGCCCAATCAGTGCAATCACATGCCTCCCGGTGGCCCACCCGGGGAGCTCGATGGACATCTCGTCTGACGAAGCACCCCGGTCTAAAGTAGCTTTGGACTCAACCACTATTGTGTGCTATTCAACCCTTTTTGAAGCATCGAGGTTATAAAACCAAAACATAAGCAAGACGTCACATGGACAGTCGAACCTTTCTGTAACTAGAAGACATGTGATAAAACTTCCACGTTCGATGTTCGGCAATATTCGTTGCTGGACTATTCGTCTAAATACAAAAGTAACTCACCGATTACTGTAAATCAAAGCTTCAATGCTACGAACTTGCAAATGAGAAACTTGATGGAAAGTTAAATCCAGTTAAATCTGAAGATTCTTCCGTGAATACGAAGAAGTTAACAATTCTTGATGGACTATTAAAGTGGAGTGAGATAAATAATGAGCGGAATACTAAATCACAAACGCGATCATCTTCATCGTTTATGGAAATTGCAGATCGATGATTTTCAATCCGTCATTGTTCAATATAATTGCAAGATATTTAAAGATATCTTTTGTAAAAGTGTGTTCCTTCTATGTTTGATATCGTTGATAAGTTTGGTGAGACTTAATGATATGTGAAAGCTTCCTCTAGCAAATATACTCGCCTTTTTAATGGAACTGTTTGTAAATATGAAGGCTAAACTGTGTAAATCAGACTTCGTATTTAGCCTATTTTCTGTTCTAAATCAAATTTCAGATGTGTTTTTAATAACGCGGAAAGAAAATAAAGTAGCTGGAGACCGAAACTTTGTGACCGGTGAATCCAACAAGTATAGTTCAATCTGAGGATTATATCTTTGTGTCTTCTCTGCTTTTCCTTCAAACCAAATGCTTCTTTCTGTCTCAGTCATCTTGAAAAAGATGCGAACTGTGCAAGTTTGAAATTATCAAGTTACTGATTTGTTTCTTTATGTTTCGAAGAAATGACATTTCGTCAATAATCTTCAATGGACTGCACGAATTATTTCTTCTTTATCATACATGCATACATGAACAAATTGGATTCAGCTGCTCCAATCTGATTAATTATCAGTGCCCTAACCTACATAATTATCAGTGCGTGGAATGTATCTGCCCTGTGGATGTATTTTCCGGCCGCCGATGAGCTTTTATTGAAAACGATTTGTGGTGCTCAAATTTTGTACTTGTGCTTCAAAAAGAAAAATCTCTTTGTGTGCCTTATCTTCAAAATGTTTTTACTCGGTGAAATCATTACAAACTACTAAGCTCTTTAATGTGCGTTATTGTGAAACAAAAAAAAGGAGTTATGCCTATCATTGGACTGTTAAATGAGTCATTAACTGAAAATATATTTATAAAACTTAATTTAAAACATCTTCACAGCAATAAGTAAAGCTTTTATCTATTATGGTTAATATATTAAAGATTAATTGTATAATCACGGTTTGAATAACACCAATAAACACAAAAACCTTTTTCATTAATTTTTTAGTCACCATTGGTGATATCACTATATGCTAAAGGTGACACTGCCATGGAATTTTGGTTACTCTACCAGATACGTTTGATGACGTCGATTGTTGACATGACCACTCTAATGACGGTAAACATGATATTACTGTAACGTCAGTGTTGGCATATTCATTTCAGCTACGGTAGTCATTTTGTCACTAAAGTCAAAACGAGTGGAGTCGCCATTTTTATATTGTCATCCTTTTTTGAATTATATATCTGATCCTACATGTATGATTATTGGTGGTATTCAGATCAGTGAACATATATAAAATTTTATATTTTTAAAAAAACAATGAGAACTATTTTAAACTTATTACACAAAATAAATTAGTGTTAATTTCGTCTCATAAGATTGTCCGTTCAATAACTTATTTTAAAGAGGTTCGCAGAAAATGCATTTGTTTACCAAACATAACAGTATGATAACATTTATTTTTTACTGATACTTTTTATATTTTTCTTTATACTTTGTAGAATTTTTTAAAATTATTTTTATCATCTCTTAATTACATTTTAATTCCTTTTATAATCAAATGTATGTGTTCTGAAACGTATGCTTTGGGTGTGATCTCATTTTAAAACCCTAGGCAAAAAAACTCAGGAAAAAATTTAGCGTAAAGACTTTTGATCCTATTCATGATACTTTTCTCATGGCCATTGAATATGTGTATCACAATCCAATTTAATGTATTACAAAAAGAAGCATAATAATTTCATTTATTTCCATTTTCATATAAATGTACAAATAGGAAGAAAATAAATGTTATTTAAGTCGATTTAACTTAAAATATTTTAACATTGTTCAAAATTTAAAAGAAAAGCACTTTTTACTTTTTGTGTCACTGAAAATTTTTAAGATATTGTAAAAAATTTGTCATCAAAATCCCGAAAAATTAAAAAAATGAATGTAAGAAATGGTTAAAATCTCTTTCCTTCACGTATTTGACAAATATTTGCCCGCAAGAAGGACTTCTGCCTTTGTATTTAACGTTTTGTTCTATATAATAGTTTCTTTTTGCCATGTTAAGAAGAAAAACTGTAGTATTTAATTTCTCTCATTTACTGTTATAATTGTTGCTTAGATATTTTTCACTAAATATAATTCTTCCATTTTTTTTGAAAAACAAATAAATACAGTAATTAAAAAACACACACACTAAAGGCTATTCAATAAATTAAAAAAATAAATAAGTGTTGTTTATAAGAACAAACTAAGCTCATACAAAGTAAACTTTGAAAAAAAAAAAACTCTTAATATTTATGGCATTGTTTAAGATTGAAAATATGTTCCTATAACAAGGATGATTGCAATGATATCAGACTTCTTTGACACGACGGAATCCCTCGTTATGGTTTTTAATGACGAAAAATTATGTTTAAGCTAATATGTCTTGCCATATAATTTATTTTTATTTGTGTTGAAAAGCAATTCATTTTTGTTTGATTATTTCTTTTGTAAATATTTTTTTTAAAGATTTGGTATGTTTTCTTTGTAGTGTTGTATTTTAATGTCCTGCAATGCGAATTTAGTACTCTAAACAGTGTTTCTTCGCTTTATAATATGTAATGAAAAATAGCTTCCGGGTCCGAAAATAGAAATTATTTATTTTGTTACGTTTAGAAGATTTCTTAAATCTAAAATGCCTGAAATTATAGTTGTAAATAATAATAATAATAATAATAATAACAATGAACAATAAATAATACACTATCCACTGTGATACTGGAGAATGGTAGTAAAATATATCAGAAGATAATACATTTCAATTTATATTTGCCAATAGATTTGTTTGTCTTTATTTAATACAAACATTGCTATATCTTTCAGTATCAATTACTTTTAAATGGCATTATCTTAAATATGCATTTTACGAAATGACGAAATTTTACTTAAAGAAGGATTATAATAAATTATAGTTTCAAGGCACGTCTTACACAATACTATGTTCCACTTTCAAATATGAATGGTATTTTAGTATAAAAAGGTGTACTAACATATAAAGGTTAAATAAAATTTCTTGTGCGTATTGTCTTCTAGTGAATGTCAACCTAGTACGTAATTACTTTCTCATGCATAGGGGAAAATCTCCCGATTATTGTTTTCTAACTAAAAGTAAATAATTGACTTTTGATTTAACTGTTAAGATACGAAACACATATTTTATTGGGTATTTTTAAAAATAAACCAACTATTTGCCATTAAGTTTTAAAGTTGCTCATCGGGAAAAAATATTGAATTTTCTTGGAATAATAGAACGACACCTAAGTTAATTTCGCAGCTATATTTAGAAGAAAAAAAAAACCTTCTGAGACCTAGTTTTTTTTTTTTTTTTTTTTTAACTTTAAGGGTGCTAACTGACTTTTAATTTCACCATTTTCCTAATACAGTACCTTCTAGAGCTTTTGCTAGAGGGTTACATATTGACGTATACTTCCATTATAGACGCATATGGATCTTCCCAATGGAAGAAAATATCTGGTGCCCAATTTTGCTGTTGCATACAGAAAGCAATGTGTGGTACTGTTTTTTGACAGAATGTGCTACAGTTTTGAATGCATTAACTGACAGACACCTACTGGATTCAAACAAGCTACTGCAAGTATAAAAAATCCTTTGCAATATTTCTAGGTCGGAGTCTGAAATTTGTAATTGAAGTTTATTTATAAAGGGGAAAATGATTTTAGGCGTTTTTTGTGGAACAGAATATTTTTTAGCCTAATTCAATGAGATCATGTGGAATTGTAAAACTACTTACTGTTGTTTTTACTTGTGATAACATAAAATATTATTATAAAGCGAAAGAAACACTGTTCTTCTTGTATGTCTGTTTTCTAGTCGCAATCTTTGTTCACCAAAGACTGATTCTAACGAGTTTTCTCGACAATTTCTTTCATTTGTGGAAATTCGAAAATTAAGTTTTCTTGCTGCTTTGTATTATAACGATATTGTGACATATTGTAAAAAAATGTACATTAATTTAATACTGATGTGGAATTTGGAAATACAGCTAAATATTTTTTAAAAAATATATTTTTTAGTTTTTTTGGTAAAAAACGATCTAAATTGAGTTAAAAAATTTTAACGGAAAAAAACACGTAGTTAATTTACATAGCAACATTATGAATGCTCTAAAAGGCTAAATTAGCTATTATCGGTTCTATGATTATAATAATGTAAATTAACACTTTAACTCTTATGCGAAAGTATTTTCTACGTAAAGAAATATACGTTTTTTTATTTGGTATGCTGCGTGCATACGTTATGTTTATTACCGATGCTAAGTGTAATAAAGCAAAAATACTTATGTACATATACGAATTAAAAGAATTCTGCAATATCTTGCCCAAAAATATTTATATTATTTTCCACAACAGGAGAAAATTAGTTTTTTTTCCTGAATGTTTTGTTTTTTCATTTCATATTTTGTATAAAAATTTTACTTGCATGTTTATTTTTGTTTTTCATTTTTTTAAGAATCAGAGAGAAGTTAACAAAGCTTCTGATTTTGTCCTAACTATTAACAATAAGGTCCAATGAAACTGTAAGCGGTTAATTGTGTGTATGTGTGTTTTTCATTGACATAGTCTTCTCAAACATTTAAGATCATCTTCATTGATTTTGATATGACCTAGATGAAAAAATGAAAATGAAAAGTGTTTTGACATAACTCCATGTATGACCTGAACGATGCAGAATAAATTTGTATATAAAAATCACATGAAATTTGTTCGTTTTCTTTATTTTTACAAATGTCATATAACTGGATTTTTATATCCATCCCTATTTTACCTTTTTTGGAAACAAATTTAGGGGAAAACAAATTAAGGGGACTACAATTACATCAGCTAATTACACGGTTCGAAATGAGGATGTGAATGTTAGGCGTCATTGGCACCTAGTTACCAAAATGTTGTGCTATGTTTAGTTGCCAAAAATGTTGTGCTACTCGTCATTTTAAAATAATTATAATTGCTTGAGAAGAGATAACAACTGATAACTATGAAGACAGCTGTGCAATTGTTAAAAAATAGCGCAAATCATCACAACATCACTGAGAAAATTATTGATAAGTAAGAGAAAAATGTTAAGAAATCAATTTATATTAGTAACATTTGAGAAGTTGGTAATTTTACTTAAGTTTATGAGTCAATATAAACGTTTATTTTAGTTAGTGCCTAATCAAATGAAATGTGAGTTAATTGGCTTAAATATTTTTCCAAGTGTTATTTATAATCTAGTTCTACTCCCAAAACTTCATTTACAAGGAAAAATTCACAATTTCAAATTTTGCTGCTCAGGAAGTTATGATAGTATTCATAGGTACCGTAAAAACTAAAAATACAGAAGATTAGACGAAATGTGTATATAAAATATAGTTGTACAATGTTATACTAGATTTAAAGAAATAAATATAAAATGACGACTTGGTGATATATTGAGGTTGTAAAACTAAAAATTTTATGAAAGGTTAAGCATCAAAAGCGACGACTGGATGTGAAATCGCGTCAAACTGGAATTTTTTGTTACAAAATAAGACTAACAACCGCTAATTTCGAACCCTGCAACTAATACTATAATATATATATATATGCGTGTGTGTGCAATAAAGGAATAAACACCATATTGTTTACACAGAAATTATTTTTCGATTCAGATAAAAAAAACTTAACTCACCTGATATGTTTGTTCATTTCCCTTAAGATACGAGATGCTAAAAGGAATTATTTACATGGTTTTTATTTTTATGATAATTACGTCAGGACAATAATACTTTCAAATATTTACATGCATGTACGGTTAAGCAAAAAGCTAAGAAGATCAAACAATGTATTTAATTTTAATTATTTGGTTAATACATTATCTTTTTATATTTATCGCTAAAAATAACGTCAAGAGAGGCGCTAAAAAGAGTTTTTTGACGTTTGATATTTTACTCAGTTTTGTGTTTATACTATTTTACAAGGTGCATAGTGATCAGAAAATAAAGAGCGTTTAATATAGTTTCAACAAGCCGTTAGTTTTGTTATTATTGTTTTATGGGGCACAGTACCTCCTTCATTTTTTTTCTTCGTTTAACATTAAGAAAAACATATTGCAGGTATTTAAATCCAATTACGGTTAGAAATGAAATTGGAAAGTAGAACTTCAATGTGATCAGTCATTAATTTAAAACTTAAAAAAAAACGGTATTTTTTAATAAAATTTTTATTATTTCCTAAATTATATATTTCATCAAAAGATTTTTTCTGAGTAATACTTCCCAAACATTCTTGGGGGATCCAAAAATAGCGTGGAATTAACTATCTGAAGCTTAGTTGAGTTTAATATTTTTTTCGTTAAAAACTCAACCTCAAAAATTAAGTAAAAAGAAACTACAAACTTCATTCTCAAATGCTAATTTTTGTTAAACATACTTCGTGGGATGCTCATACGAAGTTTCAAAACTGTATCTTTAGGTGCAAAAAAGCCTTAGGGATTCTATAACACGCAAGTGGTTAAAAATACAAAGCAGTGAAAAGTACGTTTACAAATTTTTATGCAGAATAACAACAGCTCAAAACAACCATTTACAAAAGCCGGCCACACCCTGTAAAAAAAGTATTGCTCACATAAGTTTGAAAATTAGAAGAGGACTCTAAACAGTTTTATCTATCGGAATACGTAATACAATATTCGATATTTGGAACAATTTTCAGCCATACTGTGCCCCCCCCCCCCTTAGTAAAGCATCGATATTTTAAAACAGCAGAGGAAGACTGTCTCTCTTTTACACTTTTAATACACACGCAGTTCATTTAACTTATTAGATTTATTTCTGCTTTTAAAAGCTTCGCAGCATATTTAAAGCTAAGAAAAAACACATCGATATACTTTAGAAGCTAAACTGGTACTTACATACTATCCCGTCGACGAATTTCCCCAAACTTGCGCTGGTACGTTGTTTTTGATTTGGCGACAATTGTCGATGGAGTAACAATAAATGCCCGCTGAACCTTTCTCCATTCTAAAAAAATAAGAAAAGATCGACCATTTTTTGTTTGCAAAGGACAAAACAACAATGCAATTTTACATCTAAATATTTCCGCAGCAAAAAGGAAGAGAAAATAAATATTTTTAGCATGATTTTGAAATTTTTCTCATGTTTTTCTTATATGTATTCATATGCGATACGCTGTTACCTTTTGTATCAACGCACGGAACTTCTTTTCAGAAAGTTTTTCTAAGCAAATGGGAGAAAAAAAATCGTATTGCGTTTAAAAATTAGATATTTTAAAAAGCAAGTAACAAACGAACAAAACGTTGTTCGGTTTCTGGTCATTTTACCACCTTCGTAGAGATACCATTTACTCTTACTTATCATTCGTTTTAAAAATTGTGAATGATTAACAAAAAAAAAAAAAAAAAGAAGACTAAGATTAAAAAAAAAAGTCCTTAAGTTTTGAATGGTTCTGTTTCATTCGTGTCTCCAATTAACGGAAGTTATACACAGAAGCAAAAATAAATGGAAAACAGATAATAAGATGCATAATGTTTTAGAATGAAAATTAGTTTTTTTCATAATAAAACTAATGCTAAAGATAAATTGTAGACAGTTGAAAATTTATAGTATGTTTTTCGAGGTAGCAAGAGATAAAATTCTTTGACTGTAACGGATGTTACATAAAATGGAACATCATTTGCACTATAGTGTCATTAGTTGTAAAAGTCTGAATATATGATGTGCATTTGCTTAAGTAATTTAAAAATAATATTACGAGACATACAGGCAATTTATCCCAGAACCTTCAAATAAAAATTCAGTCATATTTTTCCTTTATAAAAAAACTAAATATGTCGTGTAACACACGTTACTGGATGTAACGGATGTTATGTTCTACGAGAGGCATGCTATTTATGCACTGAATGTTAAATCAATAGATGAACCTAAATATATTTACTTCTTGTAAAATATAATGGAATCACAAAAGTCACATAAAACGTGTTTTTAGATTCAAAAATTCATTTTATAGACATAAATGATAATCGTAGCATTAGTGAAGTTTAAAAAAATCGCTTTGACCAAGAATTTTAAGCGCAAAATTAGTGCAAGATGTAGTTTTTATTCATACAATACTTTACAAAAGGAATTTAACACATTTGCATTAAAAAATGGATTTCAGCTGCAGCAAATGCAAAGTCTTCGAGCTGACACAGGCACGTAGGGGCTGATTTGGCTTATACCATTCAATATCTTTTCTTGGGCAATTCCCAGACTAGTGCAGCTTCAAGCTTTCCAATGATGTATAATACTGGCAAAATTCTTTAATTTGCTATTATCTCATCTTTGCTGCAAAAGTCGAAAAGGTGTGGGATTATCTAAACACCTTTTCGATTTTTGAAGCATTTTAATGCCCGTAAAATACTGCATAAGATGTTAGTTTTTCTGATGTTCGTAGAAGTATAATACGCGCAATATTCATTTTAGTAGTTTTCGAATTTTAAACGTGGCCCAGTCATGTTCATAACTTTTCTTCTCTGATGTTAATTGTTTTATACATTTGATAACTTTTCGAAACGGCGCCAAAAATACTTATTAATAAAATTCTTTTGATTTAGTTCAATACACGATTTTCACTGTAGGATCATGGATGCATTTGCGCTATAGCACATATTGTACTTTTCGTTATGATTTCCCAGTTTTTCTGTATTTTGTATTCACATGGGGGAAATTAATGTATTTGCACCAATATTGCTCCAATTGGCGACATTTACACTGGATTTTTAGAGTCTGTTAACCGTGTTGTAACGGAATTTTCCGAATTCATTGCCCTTATTCTGATGGGGATCTTCAGATGGACTGTTGATAATATTAAAGGTTTAGTCTAATAAGAATGTAACTATAATGATGGCTTTTAAGAATTTTACTATTCTAATGAAGATTTTCTAGGACTACTGCCATCTTCTAATGGGAATTTTTAACTAAATTTCCCCTTATTTATATGCGGATGAATGTTGGACATGTGCCACCTGACTTATTTCTTTTCTCCGCTATGGACTAGCGCAATGTTTAAGATAACCCGCGCAACGCTGGGCAATTTTAATAAAATTATGTGAAATTTATCTGAATAACCATATTTGTTAAATAGAATAACAATAAAATATGTTTCAAGTTAGATGGAATTCACTAAATACTCAATTCTTTTAAACATTAAGGAAAAAAAAGTATACATTACGAAATAATAATCATTCCAGTGCGCATTCATTTAACAGAGAAATATAAAAAGTCCAATGTAGTAATGATAATTTATTCATTACTCGCTGCTTTGCATGAAACTACGGTTTAAAAATCATATTTGAAAAGTCAAAAAATAAAGATAATCTCATAACAAATACTACTCTTTAAAATATTTTCTTACATAAAGTCTTATTTCATCCCTTTATTCATAAATGTGATTTTGATGTGCTTAAAATTGTGTTCATGAACATGTAATGAAATTCATTACATTATGGTTTCAATAAGTAACTAAATATACCTTTTGCTTATTTTAATGCTAATTGAATATTTGTATTCATTTATCAGTTTTAATTACACGTGAAGGAATATTCTTAATTAAATTCATCTCTAACACAAATTAACCTAATCTCCAAGTGCATTATATTCCCCTTTTTACTTCCAAACATTTGAACTCTAATTTGTAGTTATGTGTATTTAATTAAAATAAATATTATTTTTCATCTCATTCATTATAAACGTTAATTAATTGATATGACATTAGAAAAGAAATGCAAAATGTTTCTGTAATCAATAAGATTACACTCCTCTCTCACGCTCTCTACAATTATTCCACTATCATCCCCCTCGAATTATTCGAAGTAAAAAATCATAGAAAAATATACATTAATCTTTTCTTTTGACAAAGTTTTTACTTACCTGTTGCTTTAAAAGGCACATCAAAACCTTTTGCGATAATTTACATCAACTAACTAATTGGAATAGGAGTATATATAACTTCTCATGCAATACTCATTCTAATGGGGCTGCGCACAGTCACTCCCTCTGCAGACCTAGTGCATTCCCCGGAAAGGGTCATCCTTTCTTTCAAGTAGCACTACTGGCGGCAGATGCTATTATCACTATGAGAATTTTGACGCTCCGTTACCCCTAGATGGCGGCACATGAACTCTAATTGATGCAAAGCCGCACTAGGGATTTAATTTAGCCGAGACTATCCAAGTCAAACGGATACTCAAGGCCGCCGATTTGGGCCAGGTTTGAACCTGAGAACTTAGGCGTACGAGGTCAGAGCCTTACCAGCAAGATGATCCTTACCAACATATCCGAGGGCAAGTTGAAAATTTCAGCCTAAAAGTTTTCCTTCAGGTGTTGTAGGATCCTTGGACGGTTAATATAAGCGCGAGGTTCCAAAAAAAAACCCATAAAAAAATTAGCAGGGGCTCCAGACCTAGGGAGCTGGCTGGCCATTCCAAATAACTGAACATCCGTTCAAAAAGTAGGCCTCGACGAAAGATTATAACTGTTCCAGCGCATGATAGAGACTGACCTAAAATTGCATTGTTGTTTTGTCCTTTGCAAACAAAAAATGGTCGAACTTTTCTTATTTTTTTAGAATGGAGAAAGGTTCAGCGGGCATTTATTGACTGACCAGGAGTAGGAAGAAGCGACTGACCAGGAGTAGGAAGAAACGAATCATAATTTTGTAATGAGCCCTTTTCCGCCCCGCAACATCAAAAGCCTGAAAGGCGCACGTTTGAAAAAACATATATATTGCCACATCCTGTACATAAGTCAGCGAGGTTGAATGTAATAGTACAACAAATTTTATGCTTGAAATTACGTTTCAAACTACTAAATATTAAGTAAATACTTTCTGGGGAAAAAACATCTTAAAGCAAGACCAAAATTGTTAATTTGAAAAATCTTGGTTTTAATATTTCTTTAAAAAAAAAAAAAAAACAAATTTATTATAATATATAATTTCATGATATAATATATATACTGAATCATAATATTATATAATGAAAGTTTGATGCGTTAAGCAATATTCTCAAGTAAATCTTTACTTTCTCTGAGAACCTAACACTACGACGAAAGAATTTCTTACAATGTACTTTCCGCCTAACAAGATTTCCTTCATCTTATTTCATGAAAGATTTTTTTTTTTTTTTTTTGAACTAAAGTTTCCGAAGTGGAAAGAATTTATGAAATCTGACATCGCTCATCAGGAAATAATAATTTTTCCAAATTCTTTTGAATGTTCGATCAGAGATATTTTTTTTATCATATTCTCTCTGTTGGTTGCTGGCTTTTTTTAGGACTTAGAGAAATTTATTTATTTCAAAATTGTTTTTGCTTCTCATGTTTTCTCATCTTTTCACCTTGCTTCTTTGAGTGGAAAATGCCGCAAGGTTTGTCAAGAATTTTAAACTAAATTATTTCACCGCTTTTCTTTTTTGGGGAAATTTAAGAAACATGAAATGAAGTTCAGTAAGAGTTCTTAGAGAAGTGGAAAATGTATTATTTCTCACATAAAAATTTTATATAAAGTAAGAACACCTAAATGTTTTAACAAAGGTACTATTTTAATAACTGCTAAAAATAAGGCAGTTAAATTTTCGCAAAATGTTCGATGCTTTACAATATGTTAAAAGTAACATTACGAGAATAGGCATTGTATATTTCATCTGTGCTACTAAACAGCCCTCACAACAACCACTTATATTTTTCTTTACGTGTAAGTGTAGTTAACATATTATGGTGGTGAGCGTTTCGTGTGGAACTAAGAAAAAAAATGAATTTGCATGTTATAACTACTGGCAACAATCAGTGTGCTGTTTAGCACTTGGTAACAAACACAAGGTTTGGTTCAATATATTTAGAACAGATGTATCCAGTGATGTAGCTACAATTTGGGTCTCTCAGGGTGGTATGTAGGGTTTGTAAACGTCCCGTATCTTCACAAATTATCCCTCGTCCCGGGGAATTTCAGCACGGAACGGCAAAAGTACCATATTTCTTGACAGAATATTGATTTTGACGGGTATTGGATGACAATTGTGTGAAGGGTGTGTAGCGGATGTCCGCCTCTCATGTTTAAATACTGTAAATTCTATAAATTTTTATAAACATCCCACAGCTTACAATTACACAATTTATTATACTTCAAATATTTTCAAAATATGCTACTTAATTAAACTTTAAAGATCAAAATTGACATGGCGGATAACTTATCTTTCGTTCAGTGGCTGGATCGGATTATGGACATTTAAAATCGTTTGGATACATAATATCCGATGCCTCCCGGGGGGAAGGCGATCGCCATTCCCCCGTTGGTGTGCCTGTCCTGTCCAGTATCTGCAGTTTTTAAATTTCGCAATCGTGGTGGTATGTCAAAGGAGTACGACATATATTTTTTTACTATCCTCCGCATAAATGTTCAGTAAAACTGTTGGCCTATTTTAACACATATGACTCAAAACATTGAGTAGCGTATATTTTAACTTGAGGGATATGTTGAATTCTAAACATGAGGAATAATTATTTTCTCATTTAGAACAGGTTTGCAACCCGCTCTAATATATAAGGTGATTAAGAAATTCACGGTACAACCCATACAATGAAGTACAATTAAATACAATTTTATACAATTTAAATGCTACCTGAGTAGTCTATCGTCGTTTGCTTTGAGTAGAAATATCCCTTCCACGCGGAATCTTACGCTTTTATCCCCATTCGGGTATGACGGTGAGTACTAAAGCACTCTTATTTACATTAAATAAATATAAGGAAAGACTGAAATATTTTCTAGCAAGTTTCGTGTCAAGATCATGTGCAGTGTGCCTTGAAACGAATGAAACAATGAAAAAGTATCCCTAGTTAAATTGTGTAAAATATTTTGTGCATTTGTAATATGCACGTTTATTTGTTCCTTAGTTAACTAAAGTGCTTTATATTAATTGTGTTAAGCCTTGAGTCTAAAAGTAGATTATAGACCACATACACTGTCCCGCAGTGGACCAGTCGGCAGAAGCTCGGTTCCTCGCAAATCACCGAAAGTGAAGCAACATCGACTTAGGTCAGTATTTGGGAGGGTGACAACTTCTCGCGGCTTGTTGCTGCGGTCCGTGTACGCTAAAGGGAACTGGTGCACGTTAAATAGGTCGTGGCTACAATGCCCTCCAAGTGAAACAATACCTCTGGGGGCGCCCATCACTGGTGACGGTCTCTCATCTGGGATCTGGTTCAAAAAATTAAGAGACCTTACAAAGGGGCGGAAATCGGACTCCTGCCTATAAGGGGCCCGTTAGACTCAGGAGCAGCGTACCCATTCTTCTTCTCCAAGCGAGGACACCAACCACCACCAGACCACATACACATTTGCCACGCAATTAAAATATACAATAACCATTGTAAAACTTCTGATGAAACATTTTCTTGGAAGCTAATTGAACTAGCCACACTAAAAAGTTCTAGTTCAACCTTCCCCCAATAAAAATAGAAAAAATGGTGAATTTTAGCTGCAACCAACATTTGGTAATAAAGTTGAGCCATTATAATGATTCCTAGTTTCACATTCATAGTGAAACTAGGTGAAACAACACCATTATAATGGTTCAACTTAGAACCAAATGTTGGTTGCAGCTAAATCTCACCATTTTTTTTCGTAAAAGGTTGAACTAGAATATTTTACAGTGGACGAACATCACAAATGCAAAATTTAAAATCATAAACTTTTGGTTTTCTATCAACGAAACTAAAACTTTGAACTAGAATATTTTACAGTGGACGAGTATCACAAATACAAAATTTAAAATCATAGACTTTTGGTTTTCTATCAACGAAACTAAAAGGTTGAACTAGAATATTTTACAGCGGACGAGCATCACAAATGCAAAATTTAAAACCATAAACTTTTGGTTTTCTATCAACGAAACTCAAAGGTTGAACTAGAATATTTTACAGTGGACGAGTATCACAAACACAAAATTTAAAATCAAACTTTTGGTTTTCTATTGACGAAACTAAAAGGTACTTGACTGCATTATCCATACGAGCTATTTTTCTCCTTAGTATAATCGTATTGTTAACCCCTTAACTGGTTTGTCCGTACGGCGTACGGGCTACCCAAAGATGGCTCCAACGTGTTCGCCCGTACAGCGTACCGGCATTGAAATTTCCGCCTTTCTTATTTTGAGTTCCCCGTATTTTTAATAGATTGAAAGATAGTCATTTAGGGACATTTGTGTTTCGAAGTTATGAAATAAAAAAATGCTTATATTCATTATTCAGGAAATGGAAAAATATATATTTCATTTTCCTTCTATTCCCAGTTAGGACTTTAATTAATGCAATTAAAAAAATATGATTTTTTAGGAACATTTGTGGCAAAAAAATTAACCAGTTAAGGGATTAAAAGATCGATTTCGTTATGTCTACACATTAAATTTTCCACTTCTTGGAAACTTACAAATACGGAACAGATATTTTTTAGAAGGAGTGAAAAATAAACCTCCCAAAAACTTGCCCGAGTCCTTCTATTCTGTCTCTATTTCAAATATTCCCGAGTTACAGCGGTAATAAGTTAAAGCTGACGCGGAAATATGTATCAAAGGCGAATGCATATGATATTTTATGCTATAAAAATAAGAATTCAGTACCAGGAATACGTTTTGAAATAAGAGTTTTTCTGCCCTAAGAGAACCAGACGTTTTAGATAAGGCTGTTTACTTTAGGATATGCTTTCATAAATACATCAGCTTTTTAAGAAACACGAGAAGAAAAATTCTGTCTCTTTTTCTTCTTTTAATATTTTTACTATGTGTTTATCTTTTTTTGGCGCAAATTATTGAGATTAAATTACAGCTAAAGTACATATTTAAATCAATGATTACCTATAACACACACGAAAAAAAAAGGCACATTTGAGCCCAAATGCAACGTATCTGTCTGTAAATTAACAAAACCAGTTCTAGAATTAAAGTGTATAATTTAAAGTAATGTGTGTAGAAATGCTCATGTGTTAATATTAACTTAAAACAGCAATATTACACTAAAATAAAATGAGAATACGTATTTCGCCACTCTCTAATTTTTTTCCTCCGTTGATATCCTCCCTGAGTCACTAACCCATTGATTCTCAACCTGTGTGCGACGGCAATTTTGTGTACCGCCAAATTCTTAAAGTGTGCCGCTGAAGTTTAGATATGTTTGTAGAAACAATGATAATGCTTTTTTTAAATACGAGTAAAGTTGTAGTATATATTATAATATTTCATTTTACATTCAAAATCGTTATCATAAACTATTTTACGCAATGTATTATACGTAAGTAAACAACTTTTAAACTCGTTTTTAGCTTACTTTCCCGTAAAAGTAAAAAAATAATAATAATAAAGCATGAAAGAAGGCTTAATATCGTTAGAAATTAAGAAAAGTCAAAAATAAGTTAAGTAATTAAATAAAGATTGAAAAATAAAAAATTTGAAAGTAGGGTATTGAGATGGGGAAAAGTGTGTCTGTCTGTCGGTCTGTCCCCCCTAATAACTTTTGAACGAATTGCAAGATTCGAAAAATTCTTGTTGCATTCGAAAGATCTTGGCGAGTACATCTCATTTCCATATTTTACTTTTTGATTTGAACAACTTTTCGTTCAATTTCGAACTGTTTAATAAATTTTAACATTAGCGCCTTTGGGCAAAAAGGAGGCAAATTATTTTAACTCTGGGCATAAGATTCGAGTCCTTATGAATAAGCGTATTGAAAGAAGCTCTCGGTGAGAATAATTTTTTGATTTGAACAATTTTTGTTCATTTTTGAACAGTTCAAAAAAATTAACATAGCGCCTACAGGGAAATTTCAATCCTATATAAATCCTGATCTAACGGACCGATTTGCTTGGAACAAACTTTATCGGAAAGCTCTTATTACGTAGAACATGTACAAATAAAAAGTTCATCCAGAACTAACGAGCCTATTTTCCTATGGAATTTTTTGATCGGGATTTTCAAGAATATTTTTGAATTAATGTATGATTAAATGAATAAGCAAAAGAATGAATAAATAAATGAGTGAATAAATACATGAATGACTGAATAAATGAATGATTGAATGAATATGTATTAACCGTTGAAAATGGTATATCTGAAGCAATTAAGAACTTAAGCTAAACGAGAAATAAAGAGAGAGATAGCTAGAATATAAATTTGAAGCTGGTGTATACGGGAAATTAGGCTCGTATAGTTCTAGACGGAACTTCTTGTTTTTCCTTTATATGTCGCCAAATTTTGAAATCGATAAAAGTGATTAAAGTGATAAACGTGTGAATCGATCAAAGTCACATTTTCCTATTTTTTAAGAAAAAATAAAACAAAATATCTTCTTAACCACTAGAGCTTCTTTTCCGCCAATCAAATGTTCTTAATTGTACATTTGGGCAATTGTGCAACACTTAAGGTTGTTATTGAGATAATTTTGCTTAAATAGTACTTTACAAAGACACATTTCAAACATAAACTTCAGTAAAACTCAATAAACATTGTTCCTTTTTAGCCTACTTTCCCGTAAAAGTAAAAAAAAAAATAAATAAAGCATGAAAGAAGGCTTAATGTATCGTAAAAATATCGTTAAAAATAAAGAAAAGTCAAAAAAAAAAGTGAAGTAATTAAATAAAGATTGAAAAATAAAAAGTTTGAAAGTAGGGTTTTGAGATGGGGAAAATGTGTGTCTGTCGATCTGTCGGTCTGTCCCCCCCCTAATAACTTTTGAACGAATTGTCCGATTGGAAAAATTCTTTTTGCATTCGAAAGATCTCGGCGAGGACATCTCATTTCCATATTTTACTTTTTGATTTGAACAATTTTTTGTTCAATTTTGAACAGTTCAAAAAATTTTAACATTATCGCTTATGGACAAAATTGAAGCAAATTATGTAAACTATGGGCACAAGACCCAAGTTCCTATTGCAAGCTTATTGAAAGGAGTTCTCTTCGTGAAATATTGATTTGAACAGTTTTTGTACATTTTTGAACAGTTCAAAAAAAAAAATTGCGGCATTTTTCCATTATTCCGGTGCAGGCGATAAAGTCGCCAATAATGATGCAACTAACACCAAACGGAATATCGTCGTTGTTATCCTTTTGTGTGTTCCGTCGCCAAAAATTTTGTTAGGCGAGATTTGCGCCTTGATAATGAAAAGGTACCAAATTAACATTAGCGCATATGGGAAATTTCAATCCCATACAAGTCCTGATCTAAACGACGGATTGGCTCGCAACAAACTTTATCAGAAAGATATTACGCTGTAGAACATGTACTGATACGAAGTTCAACAAGAACTGAACAAGCCTGTTTTCCTATGAAATTTTTGATCGGGATTTTTAAGGGCATTTCTCAATAAATAAATAAATGAATGTATGAATGAGTGAAAGAATGAATGATTGAATCGATGAAAGAGTGAAAGAATTAATGAATGAATAAATGAATGAGTGAAAGAACGAATGAATGAATAAATGAGCGAATACATGATAAAGTAATTAAATGAGTGAATGAATGAAAAAATAAATAAACGAGTGATAACTACATGAATGAGTAAATGAATGACTGAATAAATTAAAGAATGAATGACTGAGTGAATGAATATGTATTACCGTTGAAAAAAGTATATTTGAAGTAATTAAGAACTAAAGCTAAATATGAAAGAGAGAGAAAGTGATAGCTATATTATAAATTTGAAGTTGGGTGTATACGGGAAAGTAGGCTCGTATAGTTCTAGACGGAACTTCTTGTTTATTCATTTATTTTATTTTTTTCACATTATCTCACATTATCTATTTTTTTCACATTTCATTGTCTATTGAAGCAGAATGTTATGAAAATTCCTATTATAAGCCTTTGTGCGTTAAATGTGTAGCACAAAAGTGATTATTATATAAAGCTGTATTTAATAAAAATCACGTGATTTGCGATAATGTTGTCTATACTTGAATTTAAGAATGGCATTGGGAAAACATTTCTCATAATAATGATAAAAAACTACAATGTCATTGGAACGTAATTATAGCTTTTATTTTGTATTATAATAGTCACAAAATATGCAAATTGAAACGATTTTTTTATTTGTAAGCTGTTGAAAAATTCTAAGTTTCTCGCCACAACATTTCATTGTAAACTGAATACAAATGTTTCGAAAGTAAAAAGAAAAAAACTCACGTGGCTTAATTTTCTTTAACTGATGGTTTCCCTGTATTTCCAGAGCACGATTAAGTGTTTCTCATTTAAAAGTCGGGACAAAAAATTAAGTTTTATCAATATACAGAAGCTTTGCTGCATTAAATAACATACTTGTTTTTCTGTATATCGTGTACCATTTTGATAACACTTTTACAGCAGCAAGAGCACCAATCTGAAATAAATGTGTAGAACACAAACAATGAAATTATTTTCAACGTGACAGTTCACTTGGAGGCTTAATGAAACGAAAAATGACTTTAAAGCAGGGCGTTTTTGCAAAATGTCTGCGCAGTTTAAGTTGTATTTCAATTTACTATTTATTGCGGGAACAGAAGCTTACAACTTTTATCTTTTCATCAAATGTTTTTTTTTTTCGCAAATATCCTTATATAGAAGCATTAGAAATCAGAATGAAATTATTATTACTATTATTATTGTTATTATTATTATTATTATTGTTGTTGTTGTTATTATTATTGTTGTTGTTGTTGTTGTTATTATTATTATTATTGTTGTTATTATTATTATTATTGTTATTATTATTGTTGTTATCAGCATAATTATTATTATTATTATTATTATTATTAATACTTTGTCAAGAAAGGTGAAAGTTTATCTCGCATTATTTTAAAATAATTGAAATACATCCTTTGATAAGAAAAAAGCGTTTTATATTTCCCTTTTCATAACAATTATCAATGTGTACTAAATCCTTACCACCTCGTAATTTATTTGCCTCTATAAATAATGTTATTAGTCAATATAAATTTGAATGAATGTATAAATGTCTCTTATTTTCAAAATACATAGAGAACTTTTTATCCTGCGAAAACATATTCGAAATAAAGAGACGGCAGGTACTCTATGAGAAAAAGATTTCATTAAGATTTCACTTCAGACGAACAAGTGTTATTCTTATCTTTGAGCTTAATTTTACTCCCACTAGTTTCGTAAAACAGTCAGAGAAGATGGCGCAAATGCTGATAAGTTTATTACATTCCCGCTTCTTTACGGTACCAGTCATGGCGAGGAATTATTTGCATGAGGCAAAGAGATAAATAGTGTTGTTCGCTTGAATGTGGCAGCGAAACCTCCTGTAATGGAACGAGAAGAATAAGAATGTGGGTAAAATTTTATTTTTGTACCCTATTGTTCTGGATCGTATTTCTACAATGTTACTTTCTTTAATGGACATTATTTTTTTTTTAAATATAAATTTTTAAAACACTAAGTATTTTTAGATAACTGTTCATGTGATCTGTACTACCACCCACTTTCATACAGACTTTGTGCTTTCAAAAAACAAACATTTAGGTATGTTTTTGTCTCAAACTTTAAAAATAACTTTCAAAACTTTCAAAAACTGTTTAAATTAATTGCTTATGGAAATTATAATACATATATATGAAACATCCAAGCTACTGGATGTCACATTCAATTGACTTCTTCATTTTTAAGTGACAAACGAAAAGTAAAAACAAGACCCAAGAGCCAGTCCACCCGTCTTTATTTCACCACATCTCTAGCGAAGTGTGTGCAACGCAAGCTTTTGCCATATGTACAATTTCTTATTGCGCATGACACTTTTTCACTACCTTATATGGTAATGTTAGATGGATAGGGAACTGGAGTATGACGTAATAAAAATTCTTGGCCCGTGGTAAAGCTAATGGAATACCGCAATCAAAACGGAAACCTTTAGCTAAATTATAGAACAGTAATTAATAGTAATGATTTAAGTTAGATTAATTTTAAATTAATGAAATATTAATTTTCATTGTTACATCCCCCTCCCGAGAGGACTACACCCTATGCGTCCATAGGGTGGAGGACACTCGGAAGTAAACAGTATAACTTTTAGAAGAACCCTTACTTTTGTATAACTCGAAATACCCAGGAATTTCCAAATTCCAATTCCCCATCCATCCAAACCAATATATAAAAAATAATAATATACAAATAAGTTTAATACTGATAATACAAGAAATAATACAATTTTTCTGACAAGAGGAGACCGAAGTTTTGTCGTCTTATCATCATGATTGCAATCACATCTTGAATTAACTTTCCGTTGTATACAATGGAAATAAAAAAAATATGTAAACAGAGAAAAAGAAAAAAAAATATAGGGCCCAAAAAACTAAAATACACAAAATTACAATCTACCTATAATACACTCTAGTACTCATAAGTATGAAATATTACACCACTCATGAATGAATAATCATCAAAATAAAAATTTATACAAAATACTTATAGATAAAGACCTTAGTTACATTACATAATTTTTGTTGAGGTGCACCTCTTCATATCGAAACTTTACTCAATAATTACAACAAAATACGAATGTTCTTACAATCATTATAATCATATAACACATAAACATTTTGACCGCTTAGTTAACTTAAACATAATATTATAACAAATATGCTTAAATCCCTAAATATTATACTTCTACCACATAAACATCAACATCTTCACTTTATTACTTATTTTTAATGACTCTCAGATCAATTTCAAACTCAACAGCTATAATTCATTGAAAATAAACAAACATTTCTTATATGATCATTTTTTACTCTCTTATAATTCTCAATTTGGCAGTTCTCCAAAATTCTTCTCTCTATTCGGTCATCAAATAAAAAATGTGATTCTTTTACTACTTTTATGACGTAAAGAAATCGGGATTCTTGCTTGATTACAACAAACTTATCAGAGTATTGTTTTCTCGTGATAATTATTGCAATTAAAGCAGTTTTATAACATAATATGGAACCAATATACGTGAAAAAGTAAAGTTAGGTCTCTCTCCATATTTTAGTCCACATTAACGAAATTAAAATTATTTTAAGATTTATCACAGATTTCTGGTTACCAAAATTCAAAATAACGATTTCATAAATTTTCCCTAGAATAAAAATAAATTACTTTTTAATAGGGATTTTTGAAGATCGTTGAACTAATTTAAAATTATTAGCAGGATTAAAATATCTTAATCTGGTAGAATGTACGATATCGGTTTTCTTTTGAGTCAAAAAATTAGGCTTATTTATTTCAAATGTTACCCCTGAAATTTTCTTAATTATTTTGAAAGGTCCGTCGAAAATGGGAGTTAATTTTCTGGTGTTTGGATATACAAAATTTTCAACCATGACCATATCTCCCACTTTAAATGGAGACTCTGAATTTTTTTTGTCATATCTTACTTTATTTTTCTCATGGTCTTTGAGCGTTCTATAAAATGCGATTTCCCTAGCTTGTTCTAAAGGAGAATATACTTCCATAGTTGGTAACGGATATTCATATGGTAAAGTACCATACAACAAATAGTTAGGAGGAAATGAGGTCACTTGGTGTGGTGTATTGTTATACTCTGCGGTCGCTTGTTCGAGTAATTTTGGCCATGGAGTTTTTGAAGTTTCCGAATTAATTTTACATCTCATTCTCTGTATAATCGTCGCTCCTACGCGTTCTTGTTTCCCATTGGCTTGTGGTCGGTGGGAAGGAGTTAATCGTTGAGTGATACCATTATTTTTTTAGGAAATGTTTGAATTTAGGAGAAGTGAAAGTTCTATTTCTGTCACTCAGTAGTTGTTTGGGTTTGGAAATTAAGAACATTTGCTTCAAACAATTAATATAGGTTTCTGTGGTAGCATTAGTACTAGCAAAAGTCCACACATACCTTGTACTATGATCAGTTATGCAGTGTAAATATTTTTTGGTGGAATGGTAATACCCCAAACCTCCTATGGTATCAATGGACATCAATTCAAAAGGTAGTTTCGCAGGTGGTAAGGAATGTAATAAGCCGTATCTTTTCTGATGACATTTTTTGTTCAATTGGCAGATCTCACAGAATTTTACATAATTAGAAACATCAACAATTATAGATTCCCAATAAAAAATAGGTGATAAAATCTGGAGCATCTTTTGAACCCCTGGATGACCAAATTGGGCATGTGCATTTTCCATTAATTTTAACCTTAAAGAAAAAGGTACTACAATTTTTGTCAAACCCTTCTTCTGAATAGTTAACACTTCATTCATTTTTTTAAATTTAGGGTTAGATATGTTATCCAATTGCTGATGTTCCCTAATTTCCTCTATGTCCAATAAATTAACCTGTGTACTTACAAAATGGGAAATCGGTTGTCTGCTTAAAAAATCTGCTTCATGATTAGTGGATCCCTTTTTATATTTTACGGTGTAGTCGTACATGGACAATTTGAGGGACCACCTAAATAATCTACCCGTGAGATGTTTGATAGACTTTAACCAGACTAGGGCCGAATGGTCAGTAAAAATTGTGAAATGGACTCCGTGTAGGTAACTGAAATTTTTCTACGGAGTCTATGATAGCTAGACATTCCAATTCCGAGACACTATAATTTTTTTCATATGGTCTTAAGGACCTAGAATGGTACGCTACAGGGTGCCAACTACCATCGGGATGTAGTTGTTTTAAAACACTCCCTATGCCATCTCCAGAGGCATCTACATATAAACTACAGGGATAATTAGGATTATATATTGACAAGATAGGTTTTGATATTAAGCAATTTTTAAGAGATTCATATGCCTTCTGACATTCATCATCCCAAAGCCATTTCACATCCTTTTTTAATAAATTATTTAAAGGCTTCCTCAATTGAGCGTAGTTATGGATAAATTTGTTGTACACATTCACACTTCCTAAAAATCCTTGCAATTGTTTAACATTACTTGGAGGAACAAGTTTCTTAATAGTTTCCACATTTGCATCATTTGGTGAAAAAGTCCCCTCCCCAATTTCATATCCCAGAAAAGAAATCTTAGTTTGTGCAAATTGACATTTAGAGAATTTCAGTTTAATGTTTTCCTTCTCGCAAATTTCGAAAATAGTTCTAAGATGTTCCAAATGTTCTTGCAAATTATTTGAAAAAATTACTACATCGTCAAAATAGTTTAGAGTAAAATTTACCCGATATTTGTTTAAAATTTGTCTAATTACCCTCTGAAAAATAGCAGGACTGTTTTTATAACCAAATGGAAGAACTTGGAATTCGTATAGTCCGAAATTACAGGTAAATGCCAATTTTTCTTTACTTTTTTCATCCAATGCAATGTTCCAATACGCAGAGGTTATGTCCAAAGTTGAAAATATCCTAGCTTGGCTTAATTGGTCTAATATCCCATCAATTCTGGGAATTGGTTCTTTATCAGTTTTACAAATTTCGTTAATTTTTCTATAATCTATGCACATTCTAGTCTTTCCCTCTCCTCTTTTTTGTGCTAACGTCATTGGACTACAGTAAGGACTATAGGATGGCCGAATAATGTCATGTTTTAAAAGTTCATCAATTTGTTTCTTAATCTCAGCATTGTCTTTTTGAGAGGTCCGATAGGGTCTCAAAGAGATAGGATTTTCCGAAGTTAAAATTACTTTAGCTGGATCCATTCTGATTCTCCCAATATCAAATTTATCTTTGGAAAAAATATGTGTGAATGACCGTATTAGCGATGCCAATTCCGTTGCTTGGTCCATTTCAGCAAATCCAGGTAAACACTCCTGAATAGCTAAATGACTTTCAAGGTTTTCAGCCAAGCGAGAGAAATTACCATCTCCAACACTTTCCTTGGTCACATATGCAGTATCAGTACTAGGAATATTTGCCTTTCCTGCTTTACAAAAGTTAGAGTTATTACATTTTACATTCTTATTATAAAAATGTCTTGTTTCAGTAAAATCAAATTGGGTATTACTTTCATTACAAATACTTTTATCATGAATATCATAAATTTGAATTAAGTTATCATTATTATAATTTCGTTTAACTTCGTTTAAGTAATATGTATTCATTGACTCGTGTTTAGTATGCATATCATAATAAGTTATATCTCTATCCCCTTGGTAAATTTTCCCTTCCTTTAAATTAATATCTAATTCGAAAAGTAACATATGCTGTAAAGACATTAAAATATAAGGCAATTCAGAGTCAATGACATACATAAGTATTTTGTTTAAGTAACTCCCAATCTGCGCACTTACCTTTATAACTTTATTTATCCTTAAAATACCTTGTGTTTGTCTAATTGGTTCTGTTTTGGTTTGAACTTCAGTATACTGTAAATATTTTAGAAAATTAATTGGTATGATAGTAATGTTACTTCCAGTATCTAAAACACTTAACAGAGTCTGTCCAGTGTCTGGAAAGTATATTTGAGTCTGCAGAAATCGGTCTTTTTCAGCAAAATTCCTGGCATTTTGCACGCTTATGAGCGGCACAGCCCTGTGTCATTTTGACAGACATGTCCTGGCTATATGTCCTGGTTGACCACATTTGAAGCATATCACATTAGCTTTATCCGTTGTTGGAGGCACACTAGGACGAAGAATTCTTGGCATCTGATTTAACTCACGGTAAGGTTGTTGTCTTGTAGTCCAAGGCTGATGAGGCGAGAACGGTGGGGTCCACATTCTATTTGGTTGCACTCGAGCTCGGGGCAAAAAAGTCGGACTTTGTCGGACAGCTGGTCTCCAATGTGGAACATACTTGCGTGGCTTAAAAGTTGGGGCCTTTGGATCCAGAATAGGTGTAACATTTTCTCTGTAATTTATTTCCGTTTGAAGGAATTTAATTAAGTCCTCTGTTGTGCTTGTTTCTGTATTTTTGTCCTTTTGACGTTCATACAGTAATAACATATCCGCGGGGATTAACTGTTTAATTTTAGTGTTCAATATAGGACTGCAGTTGTTTGTATCGATGCCGATATTATTTAGATTCCTCAAATTAATAGAGAGTTCTGTAATTAAATTTTTGAGCTCACCTATCTGAGCTACAGATGTCACAGGTTTCAATTCTAAAATTCTTTTCACGTTTAAGTCCACTATTCTGCTTTTATGGTCGTATTGCTGCTGTAATACTTTAACGATATCTTCATAATTTTCGGCAGTGACAGCAAAACCTGACACCAATCTGGACGGTTCTCCTTTTAACAAAGACAAAAGGTATGTTAATTGCTCGATGACAGATAAGTCCTTTCTCCGATTGATGGTTGCATCGAAAATTTGCCAGAATGAAAACCAGGTGTTAATATCACCCTGAAATGTTGGCAAATCGATTTTAGGAAGGCGTGCAGAAATCATATGTGCTTGTTGCTTATTTGTTTCTTCTGTGTCTACAACCTGTAAGACTTCTAATTTTTCATTCTTGTCCTTCTCATTTTCCTTTAATTTAAATTCAATTTTTTCTATAGCTTCTAGAATTTTTTCCTGGTAATCCTCAGATGTATCACAATCCTTCTTAATTTCTTCATCTTTCTCTGTTGTTACAAGCATTAATTCCCTATCGAGATCCTTCAACTCTCTTCTTTTTTCTTGTAATTGCGCTTTTAGCACGCGCAATTTGATTACGTTTTCTGAATTCTTAATTAACTCTTCTTTGCCTAGAAGCTTGGTCGCCTGAGCTCTTATAAATCCTCTCCGTTTCTTGATGTTCTCCATGATTTCAGCTTCGGTACCCTTCGCCTATGATCCGTCACGATGCCTTGATAATCAAAAAAAAAAAAAAAAAAAATCAACCGAAGGTTTCTCCTTCTTTGAGGCAATCACACATAGGCGCACTTGTTTCCCCACTTCGGTGAGACGGGGCAACATCTGGAAATCTCTTCGGCGCCTGTTTTAACATCTGGAGATTCTCTTTGGCTATGTCAAATTTGAACTAGAAAATACTTCAATTCTAAAGTATTGTCCATTTCAAAACTTCGTATAGTCTTAACACAGGCAACTATCCTGTCGACTTGAAACATCCAAGCTACTGGATGTCACATTCAATTGACTTCTTAATTTTTAAGTGACAAACGAAAAGTAAAAACAAGACCCAAGAGCCAGTCCACCCGTCTTTATTTCACCACATCTCTAGCGAAGTGTGTGCAACACAAGCTTTTGCCATATGTACAATTTCTCATTGCGCATGACACTTTTTCACTACCTTATATGGTAATGTTAGATGGATAGGGAACTGGAGTATGACGTAATGAACATTCTTGGCCCGTGGTAAAGCTAATGGAATACCGCATTCAAAACGGAAACCTTTAGCTAAATTATAGAACAGTAATTAATAGTAATGATTTAAGTTAGATTAATTTTAAATTAATGAAATATTAATTTTCATTGTTACATATATATATATATATATATATATATATATATATATATATTTCATTTTCATTTTATGCCAGTGGAAGCTTAATTATAAGCAAAAAAATATGATCTTTTAAAGAAAATTTCTGATAATAAATTGACCAGTTAAGGGTTTAAAAAAGGATATACTTTTATTTATTAAGCCACCATGCAAAAATCACTGTTACTATATAATTACGATAAATAAAATTACATAAAATAATTGTGAAATTTTAGAAAAGCAATCATACAAAAGACTTCGGTTGGTTTGAGATAACATTTTAGTGGTATGCTAATTTAAACCAGGATAACACTGATTCTTTTACTAGACGTTTCCGACTTAACTTTATTCATATTGTGATCAAATTTGGATCTTCATAGTTCACATTTTATCGCTAGTGCGTTAAAGACAATCTTGAAAGTTTCACCTTGCAATAATGCATAGTAACTCAACTGTGTAGAGATTTTGAAAATGTCTACGTAAATGCAAGGCGTAAATTCATTACTCAAAATTTAACTTTAGGATATGGTAAAATTAAACGTTAACTGCTGAGGTACTTAAGCAGATAAAAGACATTACGCAATTTAAAACTCAACAAATTTAATAAACAACAAAGACATAATTAAACAAAGTAAATCAAAACAAACTTTTAAACATGCGCCGCGGGCAACAACCCATGCGGGCACACGACTGCTGTACAGCAAAAAAAAAAGAGAGAGCGACTTGGCATTTATACTGTTCTTGCGGCTAAGCACTGATGCCACAAAACTTTCAATAGTTCGCTAACGATGCATACTAATGAGCAGGTTGAGCATTTTGCGATTTGTTGAGCTTTAACGATTTTGTTGAGCTTTAACGATGCATAACAGGTTGCCACAACATCTTTCCCCAACTTTTTTTTTTAATTTTTAGCTATAAATAAATGTCCGTAATTAAAATTTTCAAGAGCACTAAAATCATTAAACAAACACGACTTAATGCATTTTCACTGAAACTATACTTTATTATTAGCATAAAGATAAAACAACGTGAATGAAGCACTTGTACAGCAATGTGTGTTTCATTCACGTTGCCTTTTAGCGTAGTATTTAGTATTGTAGTTGCACCTAGAATTTTGGATCATTTTTTGGACATTGCTAATCAGTAGTCAAAACGCATAATACATTTCTAAATTACAAGTAAATCAAACAGTGAACTCCGCTCAAGATTCATTTCAACGTGTTTAACCCCTTTCCTCTCGCTCTCGTCAAAATCACGGGCTATAGTGTTCAAAAGTAGCGCACCAAAACATTTTTTTTAAATGTCCACTCAATCCCGAAATTTTATTTTTTTCTTCTCTTTTATCCTAGATGATAGTATCAAACTATTTATAATATAATTAGAGATTAAACATTTTTTAAAATGTTTTTCTTGAAGAGAAAAGGCGCTTCTGCTGTTGTTCTCTTGAAAATTAACCGACCGTTAAGGGGTTAATCATTATATTTAGGGAAATTAAATTTCGAAATAGAAAGACTAATCTATTAAACAAGGACACTTAGAAGCAAAGAGGTGTAAGTGACCAAAATGAAAATTTTGAGATAGCTAGTGCAAATGATAAATTAAACACCCTTCTGCATTGTGGGAAAGAGATTTTAGTGGTAGCTTTGACAGATACTGCAAAAAAGCGCGGTTTAAAAAAATTGCTAAATAAAAGCTGCATTCCGTTTGGTGGCAAAGGGATGCAAGTGCTCTTACATCCGTTTGCCTCTAAATGAAATTATTTGATTCTTCAGTCAGCTTAAATACGCAATGCAGACGATCTATTTACGAAAAGTAAAGCGGAGAAGAAGAAATAAAAATAGGAAAAGAATTCCGAATTGTTGAATAATAATTATAAAAACACGGGTTAAATCGTCTGCAGATTTTATTTTTGTCATGTTTTGTTTTCGGCAATTGGCAATTTGTCTAATGGCAATGATTTTTAGTATGTTGATAAATATAATTACTCGAAATTTATATTACGCATTTTTTTCATTTATTTTAATGAAGTTCATATCACTAACAAACTATCTGTATTACTGTGTAAATTATCAAAATGCACAAGACACGTTTTTCATTTAGTGGCAAAGGGGTGTAAGTTAACTAGTTGGAAGCAAAGGGGTGTAAGTTAACTAGTTGGAAGCAAAGGGGTGTAAGTAAAAATAAGCTAATTTTTAAAAAAATCCTACGCCAAATCTAATCATCAGAAACACTTCAAACTTCATACGTAAACAAACACATACACATAAGACTCGAAAATTAAAAAAAATATTTACACGAAGAACCTCTAGAATTTAGTATGGGAATTAAACTTCAAACGAGTTTTACTCAAAATGATACTTTAGTCATTTCCATCCCTTTGCTTCTCACCGCCTCATATTGTTGTACACCATTCCATTCCGGGAAAATAGAAAAGTCTAACCGGTAATGAAATTAGTTATTTTTATCATATTGTAATCGAGCTAATGGCATGTTGCAGTAATATCCAAATATGATTATTTCTTTTTAACTAATAGTATGAAAGTAATTCATTTTTATATTCCAATATTCAAATTGGTAGGCTTGGCAAATGGCAAAGCCATTTAAATCAAAATATGAAATTTGTGGAAAATTGAGAAATATCGCGAAGCATCTGGAACTTTTGTACTAGCTCTTTAGAAACACTTCGAAAAAATATAAAATAATAATAATAAATAAATTAAAAAACACATTTTGCTCTATCACTGCCCTTTTAATTACAGTACTTTTATGAATTACGTTTTTTATTTTAAAAGTTGGGATTTTTTGAAAACAGGTTTTGCTGGTTTACAGTTTTCACATCTGTTCAGCGGCTCTTTTTTTTAATCATTGACCTTGTAAACTAAAGAAAGCCATTGTACTATCAAGAAAACGAGAATGTTTAACTGAGGTAAAAATAGCATCAATACTGGGACAACGCTCGAAAGATGGTCTGACTGGTTTTGACTCTGTTTTTATCAAGTAGCTGTTTGAAAGATTTAAGATGTAACAGCTTTTGAAACTGCAAATATTATACAGTAGTATTAAACTAGTTTCGTGCTTCTAACCTTCAGGTATTTAACAAGTTTCAGAACTCGAAAGGGCTTAATTAGCATGGGAGCATACGGGAGCTCAGCTCCTTTACTTCTTTTCAGTTTTATGTGGATCTTTATACGTGAGGCGCAATTCCGGCCATTCAGGCGAGAAAATAAGTTTTGAAGACTGCAGGGTTCATACACTTCTCTGGTTAGAAATTAAGCCCTGGAAATGGAAATTTATTTTACTGTAGGTTTTGTCCATATAATAAAAGGCTTTGCATCATAGTATCAATAGGAAACAATGCCTGTGAGAGAAACACTGTGCAAGTTTTACTATCTTCAGTTTTGGTATTTTGACCAGAAAGGTTGCATTGAGGAAAAGTATTTACTTTTTCCCCCTCGAAGGTATAAATATGTAGTGTATATGCATGTGTAGTTCAATCTATGCATCACATAAATTCAACCATGTTCGACTAGTCTCTATGAAGATATGCGGTTTTATTAATAATTAGGGTTGTAAGCTTGTTTTCCATCTCCTAGGGGAAAAATGAACTTTTTATTTTATTGTATTAATTAATTAATTGTTTTATTATCGTACTGGAAAAAACTGATTAAAAATATACTTTTTTGAAGTATGAGAAGTTACAAAACATTTTGCGATTATTTACCGACTGAAAGTTCTGCACGATACGAAAAAAGTTGTACTAAAAAGTAAAAATAAAATCAAACATTTTTGCTATCAGCGGATGTAATCAGTCTTTAACCATTTGAGAAAAAAAAAAAGAAAACATTTTATTAACATAGTTTTTAAATAAAATTCGAGTAACGTCAAAAAATATAATTAATTACAAATCATAATCTAATTAAGCTCAGACGCTTTTCTAAAACGAAAGATAAAGATGATAGTTTGATGAAATTTAGTTACATAATGCAATTTTTTTCTCTGCAAATTTTATATTTTTCATTGAAAAGTTCTAAGACTTTCAGCTCCCCATTCTTTGGTGCTTTTAAGTTTTGCTCTTATAAATTTAGATAAAATTTTCTTAATTAAAAATTGATCATATCTATAACTGTGCCGAAAAAATGATTTTACTATAAAGGGGGATACATAATTTTATATAGTAGGAATATGAATGGACAAAGGGTTAAATTAATGATCATTCTTAAAATATTTCAAACGTTTTAAGAAATATTTTAACATGTTTTGTTCATTAACCATGACATGTAATAGGGGAATGTGGGATAAATTAAAATAGTTAAGAAAATTATAATTTTTCAAAATGAAAAGAAAATGGAAATTTACTTTCAAAATAACAGGACGTAAAGACAAAACTTTGAATTTTATAATAGAACTTGCATTGAAATATTCATAATTCTACGCAATAAATTTGTATGCAACAATAAAAGTGGAAAATTTTTACTTTCACGTATGGGGCAAAGTGAAAAATTGAAATATTTTAATAATGAAATAGTTTTCTATGTGATACATAACCCTTTGCATTCATATGTCTCCTTAAGGTAATCCAAATAACATCTAATAACGCAGAAGTTGGTGCGTCATATTTTTTACTGTGTTTTCACTATTTTCTTCTTTTCCCTCCTGGAGTTTTGCAAGTAACCTTTCGTACTTCCATTTGCGTTCAAGCCCTTTAAACTATTCAAAGGTATATATTTTCCAGATTTACCTTTATTGTTTTCCGACCAATAAGGTTTTAATTAACGGAGAATTTTCGGCAACTATCATTAAATTATGTTTATGCCTTTGGCATTTGTTTTACTTATCACCCCTTTCGATCACTTGCAGAACCTCATTCAACAGGCATAAATATTATTATATTTACTTTCTACATGTTATTTTTTAATGCATTCTCGTAGACTCTTATACGCGCCACTTACGACAGTTAAAATATTTTTTATTAAACATGAATAACTAATAAATGATTGGTTGATAAAATGAGCGAATGAATGAATGAATTACTGAATGTAAAAATGAATGAATGATTAAATGAACGAATGCAAAATATACCTAATAAAAGAAAAAAAATGAGTAAAAATTGATAATTGAAAGAATGAATGAATTAATGACAAATTTAGTTATCTGATGACTGATGTAGGGACAAAGTGAAAAAAAATACTATTTTACTTTACCCCGTATGCACATGAGAAATTGTACCAAATAGTTAAAATCAAAACAAGAATAACATAAAACAAAATAACACTGAAGAGGACATTAGTAGGTTTTAATTAATATTTAAAATATCGATAACAGGTATTTTATTATGTATATAAAATTAAAAAAATGTTTTTCACTTAACACAAAATGTTACAACATGAGCATCAAATTTTGAAAATGGCTTGTATTATCATATAGCTTGATCTTTAGAGTCAAATATTTTTTGTTTGGAATCAACTGCTTGTTATTTAACACAGTTAAAATGTTATTAAATAGGTGGTCCTGCAAGCAGAATAAATGTTTTACCATTTTACTTTCCCCTCCATTCGCCTATTTATTTCAAGTTGCAAATTAAGGAGACTAAAAATGGGCTATAAAATCGGTTTACTTCCACCAACCCCGCAAGTGCTGCAAAAGTGCCCCAATTTCAAAAACTCACCTGTTACATACAAACGAAATTTTATTTTGAGAGAAATGCTGATTTATAAAAGTGAAATTCGTAAACTGTTTAAATTGCTATTTGTATTAAAGTTTTTATTTATCTATTTCATATAAATAAACCGAACCAAAAGACCAAATATTGGATATTAAGCATTATCTGTGAAATACTTCCAAAGAGAGAAAAAACACTCGTCCTTTATATGAAGGTTATTATCTTATGAGATTTCCATCTATTTCTGATTTTTTTTGAGGAGAAAAAAGTCTGAAAGTTTTTCCCCCCTGAAGTCTGACATCTTTTATAAAGTAGTAATCATCTTCGAACTTTTTTCCCTTCAAATCTTTAGATTACATTGAGTACATCATATTTCTTTGTAAGTTTGTTGTGTGTGAACAGCTGTTCTTTTATAAACTAGCAGAGTTGTAGTTTATTTTTTCATCGAATTATTTTTGCCACTTACATTATTACGGTCTCATTATTTATTTATTTTTTCACGTAACAGTGTTTCATTTGTTGCGGGAGAAAATCAAATACTTAATCCTAAGCTAATAAACTGATTTTGATATACATTCTCGTAAAAAGAAACATAACTGTTTGTTTCAAATTATAGGGTGTATGTAAGAAATGAATTAGGTTTGATCTCTTTTTTTTTTTTGCTAATTTCAATAAATAATGTTTATTGTTGGTATAAAAAAATGTTCTCATTGCAAGGATATAAACTTTTTTCCGTATAGAAGCAAATAATTTATTTCAGAAAAGGATTTTTATTCAGCATAAAATTATATTTTACTTTTTTTAAGCACGTGCTTGGGCTCATTTCTGAATCTTTTATAAGTACTTTCTGATATCAAAACATCCTTTTCTGTTGAATGTAAGGGAACAAAATGTTAAACGAAAAAAATGTATGCTAAGGAATATATCATGTTGAGTGTGTTTGTTAAGAAACACTGTTTTTCAGCAAGCATACTAGAACCTCAAGACGGGAGTGAGATTCAATCTTATCAAGAAAAAGATCCTTACTTATTCTAAGAAAGGACGCATTATTTTCTTTGTTTAGTTCACAAAAAAAAAAAAAAAAATAGATCATAAGTAAATTTATAAAACAATCCTACTAATGCAAAAAATGCAAAGAATGAACCTCCTCTATAGCACATTCAGGGCTGAATTTTAATTTTGAACACCAATGTTTTTCTTTTAATTTAAGTCAAACGATGCTTTTAAAGAGCTCAATGCATGCAATTAATATGTGCTCAAAGTTCAAACAGAATAATCTTTTGTTTTTGTTTTTTTAGTAACAATCTATGGAAATTGTTAACCCATAGAAAGAACATCTAGAACAATAAGAAAAACATTTTGTCTGAGAGAAATATACATTAAAAAAAGAAAAATTACTTTAATAGGATATTACTCAGATTTCAGAATAATTTTAGTCCTCGATTGAGAAAAACGTTTGCGTAAACAATTATTTTTCCTCTTAAGGATGAAGTGCGTATGATTTATTAAAGTACAAAAATAACAAAACACTTTATTCGAAAAATAACATTCAGCCTTTAAAATTTTAATGATGATTATGTATAACGCATGACATGTTTTAATTTGAAAATAAAACTTAAAAAAGTCTTCTGATACTAACCACTCTTTTCGTCAAAAGAACGAATTTTTCTGAAATTTAAATCAAGAAAGCTTTTCCGATATAAAAATTACTGCAATACGATTTGGGTTTTGAAGCTGATAAATATCAAAAGGTTCCTGAAAGGGTGTTTTTGTTATTTAATCACACACTCTATTTCTGTGTCTAGGCTTGTAAAAGTCATGATTCTCTGAGGAAAAGTCACTTACAATGACGAAATAAAAAACGTCAATCAGTCAATGTAAATGTTAGTGCGTTACGTAGAACCAATGAAACGCGCTGAAAGGTTTCGTCACTGTTGCTTGTCAGGTTGGTCTGTTGCGGTTGGTCTGAAAGTATCTTAAATGTCAGTCGCATGTCACTAATAGGCGCGTTTATTTTACTGATATTTTTTATCAATATTTTCTCCCATCTGGTGGCAAAGTATCGTGACCCACAGTTGAATGCCACTGACCTACAGTAAAGATCATTTCTAAAAAGTTACTCTCCATGTTTCGAAAAAAATTCTGCTTCAAAAAGCGTGAAAATCCAAAGTACAGATTGAAAGCAAATATTATAATTTGAACACGGCTTTCTAAGCAATGTTAAATTTGTGCAGAGAACAAAAAAAAAAAAAAAAAAAAAAGAGAAAGAAAGAAAGGAAATTTCGAATGAAATAGAATAACGGGTCCATATGCATCAGGTGCTCTCTTCTCCACCCAATCTTCTTACCAGCTTGTTGCAGCAGAAAGAAAAATGCGGAATATATTCAACAGCCCTATCTCGAAAAAGACTTCCCCTGCATATAAAATTCATGGTAATTTAATTTACGTTTTCACTTAAATTTTCTCACACTTGTGTAGTGTAAAACATTTTCTTCATTCTCGGCACGTATTTCCGAGCGACTACATTTTGCCAAAGTGCTATCAACATTGAAACCCTTGCATTTTTACACAAATGTCGTTCAAGTGCAAAAATTTCACTTTATAACAATTTCAGATAAGACACTTAGAAAAAATACGTACAACAGAACAAATGCATACGTGGTAACAAAACATAAGAGAAATATTAATGCAGCGGCTTCTCCTCAAGGAAATAGAAAATAATTTATGGAACTAGATAGCCTTGCTTCTATTCAGAAAATATACCAATGATAAGTTACCTTTTTCTTCTTACAAATGTAAGTTCTAATTAAAATGCATTTTACATTTTCCAAAATTACGATTAAGAGTAAAATTTTAGTAAAATCTTACAAATTTAGCTAGACAAAAGGTTTTAACATGTTTCAGAGGAAATACTCCGCTGTCCAAACATCATATTTTTAATTTTTCTCACTTCAGATGATTTTTATGCTTTTGTATGTATATATAAAAGCTGTTTTAAAGGGAACAAATTTGAAGTTCGATTAATGCAATTTCTACTACATTAAATTTAGAATTAATAGATAAAAGAACCATCGTTGTAAAAGCTCAAATTGGAAATATATTGTATGCAAGTTGTGGTTTAACAATTTTTATTTTCGGCACATAGATAAACTTCTTACTTCTTCATATTAGGGTTGCAACATGTTCAGATTAAACATGGGCATTTAAAACAGAACCCTAACTAAAGTTCACTCTAAAACATAAGTCTAAAAAAAACCAAAGTGACCTTTAAAAATGTTTTTCATTATTTTCTTTTAATTATATTATTATTATTAATTTATTTTTTTTAAATCAGTTTATTAAAAACATTCGCCCACAGAATTGCAACTAAACAACGTTGTAATTTTATATTTATAACTGTGACGGCTCTACCACTACTACCAGCGTGTAGCTCATATTTATGTTCTATTCAAAGAGTGCTGATAGCGAATGTAAACAAACAACGTGACACTTGGCGGTATATAGTTGTCTCCTTGGCGTCGGGATGATGATACAGTTCGACGACGGAATCTTGACAGTTGGACGCTTCTACGCATGGCAGAAAAGAACGAATACACTCGAGTTTTAGGGAAGATTGTTTTGCAGGTGCGTTTATTGAGTACGCGCATCAGAATATTTGCTTCTCTGTTTGTTGAAAGCAACTAAATTTAATCCAGCATATAGCATCAGTTCGGAGGAAATAAAATATGCCAAAGGAGCTAAAAGGAGAAGATAGAGGCACATTCTTTATACCAGCAGTTCTTCCCTTGAACATGAATGGATTCTACTTGGCTCACTGCCAGCCGGCTTGCTTCGGTTGATGGTAGAACTGCAATAACTTAAATCAAGCAAGCGCTTCCCGTTTATGTCGCCAATACAAACATAATTCGCGCATTCAACTAGGGTACCGGAAAGGTGACAAACTTAGCAGTAAAACAACAAACATTAATATTTATTCCACAGTTCTTCCCTGCCACCATCATATATTTTAATTCTTAAGAAAAACACATATTGTATTGTTGCCCTTGAATCAGGCAACCGTGTCAAAATATGTTTCATTACAAGATTTAAAAGATCATATTTTAGCGTTTTCTACCACTTAATGTCTTCAGCTCAAAGACATGTGTTTCTATAAACGAACTGCAAAAGACAAAATGAAGTTTTTTCAGTTTTGTTCTTTGGGTCAGATTTGAAGTTCGGGAAATCAGTGCTGCGCGAATATGTGAAATAGAAAGTGATTGTCGCTCTTTTTCCCACCTCGGAAGCAAATTTTGGCACTTTTCCATTATCCAGCGTTATCTCGCCAAGCAGGCTTTTTTGGCGACAACACACGCAAAAGGTTGCCAGCGGCGGTATTCCGTTTGACGTTGGTTGCACCATTATTGGCGCCGGGGTAATGGAAAATCACCCAGATTTTTATAAAGATTACATTTACAAAACGGTTTGCTGTTATACTCTTGTGGACTCTTTGGTGAGCTTTTGTCTTAATTATATGGAATTTTTGTTAGTTAATTTATATTTCCAGTGAAATATGGCTGAAAACACTAAATAATCCAAAAACAAACGCATGTTTTTATTTATTTATTTATTTATTTAGATTATAAAAAATCCCGATTTCTGTTAAAAAATATAACGCTTTTGCAAAATAATAGGTATCTCGGCATTAAATGAATATGTAATTTTATAAACTTCAATCTCATGAAAATTACCTCATCCAGGAATACACCCTTCTTTACATGCAGAGTTCTGGAAGATAAACTACAAGAGAGAAAAGTCCTTAAAAAAATACCCATTTATAATTTAAACTGATAAAAAAAAATCTTTAAAAAATGTGGATAATCATGAAAGAAGCAGGTTTATTCCCTGGAGAAGGTTATTCTCATCATAATAAAATTCATAAAATTATATACTGAGGCATCGTGTTTTGCAGAAGTATTTCATTTTTTAAAAAATCCTTTTTTCCTATTTATTTGGTATTATTAAAAATTAAATCTTAAGAAAAATAAATAAATACGGCGAACTCTACTATCCAAGTTTAAATCTACAGAATTTTTATTGAAATTCTGTAATGTGAGGTATTTTAGCAAAGAAAAGTTTAATCTTTTCTTAAAGAACAAGTAAATAACGACGTTACTAAGACGCATTGGATTAAAACCACTGAAGCATAAATTTAACTTTTCGAAAAGTTAATTTTAAGCTTCGGTTTTTTTTCATTATTTTTTACATAACGGAGAATTTTGCATCTTTCAAAGACAAAGTTGTTTTAATTTTGTGGGAAGATAACAATTATGTTGTTTTTTACGTCGGATACATGCGGTTTTGTGAAAAAAATATATTCATATACATAAATATTTTTCTTCATACTACAAAAAAAGTTTTCCTTTTTCTAGCGTTGAGTTTTATTGAATTAGAGAATGGTAAATGGTGAGTCAATGAATCCACAGCTTCACTGTGGATATGCAGTGTGTTTTACTTGAAGTAATCTAAACATTTTTTTAAAATTTATTATTGCGTCGTATTACACGTGACAAAATAAAAAAAATGGAAAGTAATTCTTTGATTAGCAATTACATATGCTAGAACGTTCTAAGAGTCTGAATAGCCTGTCAATGGGTGTATATACTCTAAACCGTTCTTGTCCATAAAAATGAGCTGTCCACCATTGTCAACTGAGGAAAAAAGGCGAAGAAACGCTGAAGGAAAATGATTGGTTGTTCACTAGTTCGAAAGAAAATATGATCGTTAGACTGCTGCGTTGGTGGCAAAATGGTAAAAATGGGACCAACACTTAAACAATGGAGAGATCTTTCTAGTGGGGCTGCGTCTGGTCGTTAACCTTTCCAAACCTAGTGCATTTCCTGGAAATCGGCATCCATTTTTTTCAAGAAGCCACCACCACCTGCGGATGCCATTACCACTTTGAGAATTTTGCCGCTCAGTTTCCCCTAGATGACGGCACCTGAGCTTTAATTGATTTGAAAATGCACCGGGAATTTAATTTAGCCGAGAGTATCCAAGCCAAACGGATACTCGTATCTCTGAAGGGATCTGTAACTTGCGGCATAATCATACGACATAGGCGCTGAATGCATCTTGAGAATTCACCGATTTGGGCCAGGTTTGATACGCCACATTTCCAGCATATTGGAGATGTGAGCAAATGTTATTCGGCAATTGGTGAGTGAAACCAACCAGGGTGCGGAACCCCTTAACACTAAATGTACACGAGCGATCAAACGACCGCTTTTGTGACCTTAATTAAAATTATTAATTTTCCGATTTCTATTTTTCTTCAACATAATGCACGACTTTTTCTATAACGTATAGCATTTTAGGTACAGAAAAGCAGATGCACTGTTATGCACTTTTGAATAATTCCTAAATACAAAATTACCACATTTGATGACTAAGCGTTTTTGAGTCATGCGAGATACCCACACAAAGAAACAAGTGCACAATTTACTTCTTTGTACATAAAAAAATTACAGTACTCTAAACGTTTTTGAGAGTTGAAAGACACATACACAAATATATAAACATATAGACACATAAGGTCAAACACTCGGTAGTGAAAATGTTTAAAATGGAGCTGCAAACTTAATCAATATACAAATCCAAAAAAAAAAAAATAAGCATTCTACTACTACGATTGATGATGATCGAAATACGCACATACGTCTCTGAATTATGTAAGATATGCATATGCAAGTACGACAAAGCTTTCCAAAATGAACGTAAGTATCATTATGGTCAATACTAAGTTATTTTCTTGTTGAAACTTGAATTACCTTAGAATGGTTTTATTATTGCTAGCAAAGCTTCCGCTTTATAAGATATTTTATAGTGTAATTATTCGCGATGAGATATAGTTATCGTATTAATGATATCTTTATTTAAAAGCAAATTTGTTTGTCAATTAAAGGTTTACATATAAGCTTAACGTGATTACGTATATTCTACTAGCAATAAAATTATAAAAACTTTCTCTTATTATGATGGGTAAATATGGATATTTGTTTTTCGTGTCCATACATATACAGACGTATAAAAAACTTTTTGGAGTTATATCGTTATATTCATGGATGCTTAAAGTATAATTTACGTTGAGATACGATTGGGAAATGTTTCTTACACACATATGACAAAGTCTGGAAATATTGGATATCTCAGCTACCTCTCTATGAGAGGTAGGGGAGGGGTAATGTAATTTAACCAGCTTACTTCTTCTCAAACCACACTTTACTGTTTTATAAAAGCACCTTTTAAAACACGTTTTCCCAAAATAATTATGTGATTTTTTTAAAACATTATATATTTTCACCAGTTTTATTTGGGTAGGTTCTATCGGACAGAGGGAGAAACTAGTAGCAAGTGAAAAAAAAGGCGTTACTTTTGGTTCACTTAAAAAACTTGATTTCTATTACTAACATGTATTTCTTTGAAATTTATAAAAGAATAAACTGAAGATCTTGTAATAAAGTTAGGATGAGGTAAAAAGAGCTATAGAAGAGAAATATATAAGTTAAACAAATTCTTTTAAGCAAATGCATTTCGTGGTTGATTTTCTTTTGTTAAATAAACATTTTATCCGTAACATAAAATCATTAACTCTCAACTTTAAAAAAAAAAAAAACTATGTAGTAATGAGTCTGTTGGACTCTTGCCCTAAAATTGAACTAAAATTCTCGAGTTTTTTAGAGTAATTTCCACATTTCTCCCATTCCGCAAAATCCTTTACTTTATCTTTTAACATGTTTTTTGAAGGCAAAAAAAAAAAAAAAGTTCACTTGCTTCTGTAATGGTTATTTTTTACCTAACTTGTAGCACAGATTCCCTCATATTTTACCCTCACGCAAACAAATCTTATGCAACCCACAGCAACCTGTTATTACCTAAAAACCATGTAACAATATATTAGTTACTACACCGGATTAGTTAGCTCAAAGCGACGCAGGATATTTAAAATAAGAATTTTTTCACTGTAGTTGGACTTGTTTTATCATTAAATATGAACAATATAATTTGGCGAAATTTTAAATACTAAGTCAGTTAAAAATTGACTCTTGAGTCTGAATTTTTTAGCAATTTGCTTACAAATTCTTATACAGTTTCTTAAGGGTACCACAAATATTTTATGGCATTACTTTTATGAAGAAAATCTTTAAAAAAACTTTTGCACTGGGTTAACTAGCTAGAAGCAAAAACTCTTCAAAAAGCATGTTAAAACTTAATTGTTTTGTCAAAAACGTATAAGATTAAACTGCAACTGTTTCAAAGAAAGTGTTTACAATATTGTTATGTATCTATATGAGCATTTTTATGCAATTTGGATAAAATATCAGACAAAAGACTCATTTTCTGCGTCTTTCATGTTTTTCGTATTTTAAAATAATTTTTAAAATGTTTTGGTCAAAAATATATTTAATATTTAAAATTTAGCCAAAATATAGATTGCCAATGATAAAGTAAGTTAAGTACAGTGAAAAATTAAAAACAGAAAACTTTTATTCCAAAGGTCCTGTGTCTCCTTAATGAGATTTATTGCCTACAAATTAAAGCAAAATAAATTTAATTTACAACAATAACAATTTTTTTTTACCTACTTTATAAATTTGGATGCATTTTCCGTTTAAATAATTGATGTTGGAATTTTTTTCTCTTCGTTGCAATATTATCTATAGTCATCAAAATGATAAATTTTAGAGAGAAAATTTAGTTTTAACATTTTGAATCACTTTACACAGTAATTCTAAATCTGTGTTCAGGAAAAGTTAGCATGCATGTTGCTGCACAAAACTACGTCAATTGACGGATTGGAGTGAAATTTGGCATAAAATTCAATCATCCTTTAGGAGAGGTAACAAACGAAGTTCCATTTGATATTTCGAATTCGTGTTTTTTTAAAATCTAATCTGAAGATTTGTTTCATCGTCTTTTTTTTAAATTTAGCATCAAGCATCTGAGGCTGATAAAAAACTGCTTCGAACAAAATTTGTTAGACAACTCTAGAATAAATAGAACATGAGTTATTGCAAAGAATTGTATTTCGTTTAAGGCGGTATTTTCTAACTTCGCTTAAGCTATACACCAAATTTAAGTTATTGTCAAATAAAGATTTCGGAGAGAATGAATCCAAATAACACATTTCTGCAAAAATAAGCCGTTAAGTTTTAATTTAAACTTAATTGTTAATCTTCTGCCACCCAGTTTCAAGTTACGTAACATGCATGACAGCGGTATATTTTCTCAGTGTTATTATTGTACGTTGTCCGGTACAATAATTTCTCATGTTATTATTGTACCGGACAACGTCGGGTAGTTTCGCTAGTCTTATATAAAATTCCGTAATGAGGAAGTTTTTATAATTTTATTGCTAGCAGAATATACGTAATTACGTTAAGCTTATATGTAAACCTAAAATTGACAAACAAATTTGCTTTAGAAACCTCGAATATGCTTTTAAATAAAGATATCATTAATACGATAACTATATCTCATCGCGAATAATTACACTATAAAACATCTTATACAGCGGAAAGCTTTGTTAGCAAGAGTAATAAAACCATTCTAAGGTAATTCAAGTTTCAACAAGAAAATAACTTAGTATTGACCACAATGCATTTCTAACACATTGAAAAAAATGTTACAATGATATAAAAACTAAAATACCACGAATTCGATTTGAAAAAGAAACAGAAGTCAAATAAGATTATTTGATACAATTAATAAATTTTAACTTTTTATGTTCTCTTGCCGCTGATTAAAAGTGAAGAATTTAGAAACTAAGAATGAAGAATATTCTTAACAAGTTTTCCACCTTGCGCAAAAACCCTATACATTTATTTTAACCCCATACATCCAATTCACTTAATAGCACATTTAAACAAATTAAATTATCGAAACAATTCGTTTTTTACTGTTATTTTCTTACAATTCTGTTTCATTTGTTTATTAAATTAATTCAAATAAAACCCCTGCACTCAATTTAGTTTGCTAGAGTTTGTTCAAATATGAAAGACGGTTCTTTTAAAATTTTCCATTATAAAGTTTTTTTTTTATTAAAATATGTTTTCTATACACAGATGAAAGTCACATTATTTTTTTCTCTTCTGTAACATATATTTTATATTTTCGTTATAAATAAAAGTAATGATGCTATAAATTTTAAAACTTCATACAAAAAAGTCAGGCAGTTTAGAATTGCTAATATATGTATGTAAATGTTTCGGTATCTTTAGATGGGAAACGTAAAAGAAGGTTATTTCTGGGAATAATCTATGGCATCATTCATGTCACGCTTCGAGGGGGCGAGGGGGTTCATGAAATTGTGACAAAGTGTGACAAGGGGAGGGGATGGGGCAACAAGAAGTGTAACATCATGCATTATGAAACGTAGCGTGACATGCGACCGGGGGGGGGGGGGTCCGCTGAAGTGTGACAGATTGCGACAGAGGAGGGAAGGGGGTCAAATACATGGGAAAAAAGCGTGACATCATTTATGAACGGCCCCGATCGCATTTCCCGGTTAAAAAATGCATAGAAAATTAAAACACAATCGAATGAAAAATTTCTGCAATTACCTTTTTTTTATTTAAGTTAGTCAATTTTTATTAAATTTGAAACAAAATAATATTCATATAAACTGTCTTAGAAAACTCGTGTTCCCCTTTCTTATTTAAGAAAAATGCTGGAGGCCATCTGACCTAAATAAGAAACTATGTACACAATTAAGTATAGCATGATTCAAATTCTATCACAGTTCAAGATGCATACATAACAACTATTTATACACTATTCGTAGCTTGAAAATCGATGTGTACCACTGAAATCATATTCACCACACTTTATTAAATACGCAACAACCATCGTTTAAAAAGTACACAAAAATTGATAAGATACGCGACAGAGTTCGATAAGCTTTCCAGGTAATTGGTGGCACGTTCATTTACATTTAAAAACATACATACTACAGTTTAAGAAGTTCTGTTATTACTATGTTACGCTCTTATAGATTGGTATTTATGTACCACCGTTGTAGAAACTAAATACAGTCGAACTTCGATAACTCGAAGTCCCAGGGGACCCCCTAAAATATTCGACTTATCCGAAGTTCGAGTTATCGAAGTTTTCTCCCATTCCTCGGCACTTGATGTTCGACATGGTTAAAGTGGTTTGATATGTGCCATAATACTACAGTTGTACGCGTTTCAATTTTTTGATAGCCTATGTAAACAACAAGAGAAGAATGGGGTGAAAAGGTTTATTAAAAGTCAAAATATTTGGCCTCTTACATATTAGTATACATACCATGCAAATCTCATTTGAAACAAGAAGTTCCGTCTAGAACTATACGAGCCTACTTTCCCGTATACACCGAATTCAAATTTATAATCTAGCTATCTCTCTCTCTCTGTCTTTCTCGTTTAGCTTTAGTTCTTAATTGCTTCAAATATACCTTTTTCAACGGTTAATGCATATTCATTCAATCATTATTTATTAAGTCATTCATGTATTTATTCACTCATTTTGCTTATTCATTTAATCTTTCATTAATTCAAAAATATTCTTGAAAATCCCGATCAAAAAATTTCATAAGAAAATAGGCTCGTTAGTTCTGGATGAACTTTCTATTTGTACATGTTCTACGTCATAAGAGCTTTCCGATAAAATTTGTTCCAAGCAAATCGGCCCGTTAGATCAGGATTTATATAGGATTGAAATTTCCCCATAGGCACTATGTTAATTTTTTTTTTGAACTGTTCAAAAATGAACAAAAATTGTTCAAATCAATATTTCACGCCAAGAACTTTTTCCAGTGAGCTTGTTCATTGGAACTTGGATCTTATACCTAGAGTTTACATAATTTGCTTCATTTTCGCCCATAGGCGCTAATGTTAACAATTTTTGAACTGTTCAAAATTGAACGAAAAATTGTTCAAATCAAAAAGTAAAATATGGAAATGAGATGTCCTCGTCGAGATCTTTCGAATGCAAGAAGAATTTTTCCAATCGGACATTTCGTTCAAAAGGTATTAGGGGGGGGGGACAGACCGACAGACCGATCGACACACTTTTTCCCCATCTCAAAACCCTACTTTCAAATTTTTTATTTTTCAATCTTTATTTAATTACTTAACTTATTTTTGACTTTTCTTGATTTCTAACGATATTTTCACGATACATTAAGCCTTCTTTCATGCTTTATTACTATTTTTTTTTACTTTTACGGGAAAGTAGGCTAAAAAGCAGTTAAATTTTGTTGTTTGCATTTTTTAAAGTTGTTGGCATTCACAAAGTCACCTAATTTTTGAACAAAGTTAAATAGGGTGTTGTCTGTACCTTCGGTGGTCTCCAGGTATTGTAGTAAGATGTGAACAGCGTCCTGTGCTTGCTTACTTGTTGGAGGTGGGGGGGATTTCAGCTTCCTCTTCGTCCTCATCTCCTTCGGGCTCTCCGCAAATAGCATTAATTATTGCTTCGTCAGACAAGGGTTCTGACGTTGCAATGTTTTCATCGATGCGAATGAAATCTTTTTCCCAGTCCATATCACGCATGCCTTCAATGTTGTCATCGATGCACATAAAATCTTTTTCCCAGTCCATATCACACATGCCTTCTAAGGGATCGCAATTGTCGTCTTTCGCTACATTGTCATTTGAACTGAAGAAACCACAGTTCTTGAAACAGTTCTCGATCACCGTTTGAGAATCATCACTCACCCAGGAGCGCGAAATGAGACGCATGGCATCTAGCACATTGATTTTGTGCTCTACGCCATTCTCCACTTCCTCGATGGATTGGCGCACTGAGTGTTTTCGATAGGCATGCTTCAGGCACTTGATGATTTCTTGATCTGCAGGCTGAAGTTTTGCCGTTGTGTTGGCCGGCAGGAAGAGCAACTTAATCGCGGACAATATCTTTCAAAATCGTAGATAAAGTGTTTGGTACTTAGAAGCCACATCTTTCTTTTTCAACTGAGGATTTTTTTCAATCTCCAAAATAAGCTTTGCTTTTTGATCTAAAGTAAGCGTGATCAATTTCCGTTTAGACATTCCGGATACAAAATGCTGATTAATTCAACAAGCGCAATTCAAAAAACGCAGCTGAAACGTCCCGGAGTCAAAGAGAGAAGAGCAGCCAGCTGGGAATCCTTATCAGGGATGTGCAGCTCTTTCTACACGCTGCCGGGAAGGACCCAATTTCACAAAACAGGTGAAAACCTAACCAACCTCACAAAACAGGTGCTCTCCCCCAGCCCCCTACAATCTCCAAAGTGAACCCACCCTCAAGACAGTGACCATCTTTGTTCAGTCCACTGCAACCTCCCCTTCCCCCTTCCCTCCACAATCTCTTATCTCTGTTTATCCTCTCGGACAATGGAGGGGAGGGAGTGAAGGGTATTCCAAGAACGTGTGACATAAGTGGATGCCATTGCAATTCACAGAAGAAAGACATGAGTGGACTGGCATTCGAACTTTTGAACTGAATCGTTTTTTTTCCCCGGGGAAATCTATCGCAAAAACTTCGACTTAGAAGATGTTCACTTCGAGTTATCGAGACAGTTTTTTTAAAGAAAAGTATAAGAATGATTCGGGACTTGATTAAAAGTTCGAGTTAGCGGATTATTCGACTTATAGGAAGTCGAGTTCTCGAAGTTCGACTGTATCACCAATATAGTACTTACTATAATTTGATAAATATTAAGAAGAGCTAAAGAATATATGTTTAATCATTTGCACCCGAGTGATTTGAAATCTTAAATCGAGCAACGCTGCTACAAAGCTATGGTCTTTTGTCACCCGATCTCCTTACAAATTTACGAATATTTACGATAAACTCGATCCTTTACGAATATTTACGATCCTCCTTACGAAAAAGGCTGCTTATTACTAAAAAGCCCTCGAGTGCAAAGGATTAATATTAGTGTTTCGACTTAATAGCTTGGTAATTAAGGCAAATGACCCGGTAGTGGACACTTTTCTCCACCAGACCCCTACCTGTTAGCCGAGGCCTTAGGATTGCTTACGCACGGGGAGAGGTAGTGGGGTCTACGGATTTTACATGCACATATCCCCAAGTATACATGATGGTCTTCAGTGGGTATCGAACGCGCGACCTTCCAGGTGGAAGTCCGACATGCTAACCACTAGGCTACCACGGCCCTGGTAGTGGACACTGCTCTAGTAGTGGACACTTAGATCTTTAAGCTCCTAAAATAAGCGAATGAAACATTAAACTTGAATAAAATTATCAGAACCTATAGCGAACGATTCCTAGTGCTGGTTGGCGTGGAGCATCTATGCAAGTACGTGGATCATAATATTTAATGGCTGCCTCCACAACGGTCACATTTGCTGCTCTTTGCTAAAGCCGATCAATAAGAAGGTTAGGGATTTGGGGAAAATATATGGGAAGAAAGCGTGACATCATTTATGAATGGTCCCTTAGTCATTCTTAAAATTATTTCTCCAAGTTAACAGCATAAAATAGATGATATTAATTTCGGTCCACTACTAATGCAAATACATGTCTTATAAATGTCCACTATAGATACAAATTAAGCGTTTAGTAAATTTGACGTAAAAATCCTAATTTTTCATCAAATGACATTTTATAAGTAATTAATTTTTAGAGAAATGGTTGGCGATTAAGCTAAATTTGCAAATCTTGATATAAGTCCCTTGAAAAACTTTTGCCACGTAAAAGAGTACGAAAATTTTCTTAACTGTGTCCACTACCGGGTCATTTACCTTATGTATGGTTTAAGAAACTCGAACTAACGCCTGAGAAACAGAATATCACCACTGATGTAAAATGTTGATGGGCTACAGTTAAACATTGAAGGTACAACAATAAGTCATTGTTTTAAGCTTTTCAAATCTCAGGTCAGTCTTTAAGAAAAATTACTACTTCAATAGGGTTGTAGGCCGTTGGAATAGTTTACCGGAAGCGACTGTTGCTTTCAGTAAGGTAAAAACTTTTAAGAAAGCTCTTGATATTCCTTAGGGATTCTTAAATTGACTAGGACTATCCTAGCTGGGCTCTGTGACTTTTCTGGTCGTTACTTTTGTATTTATTTTTGTATTTGTATTTAATGAATCTGAATTAGTTTGAGAAGCTCTGTAATAACCTGTGCTAAGCTTTCTTAGTTTAGTAATTACATAATGCAGTTTCAGAGACTGAATTCTACCAGTGGTACACTCATAATAATCTGATAAATATTAATACATATTATAAGATCAGTTAATAGTCGAGCTACGCTTCAATAGCTTGATAACTATATACTACTGATTTAAACTTAAACTAACGCCAGAGAAACAAAGTATCACTACTGATTTGATGAATATGAATCACACTTTGAGAAATTCTGTTATAACCTGTGCGATGCATTTATATTCTCGTAATTATGCATCACGGTTAGAGAAACTCTGAATAGCACTTGATAAACTAAATATCACCACTAATTTGATAAATATGAATCAGTTTTAGAAGATTGTGAATAACATCAGTCGTGCTCTAACTAAAATTTCCACGATTCCAGAACAGCCACTTTATTAAGGAAATTTTTCATTTTACCATCAAAACGTCGATTCTTCGAAAATTCGAGCGTTTCAAAAACATTCCCTTTCATGTCGAGAGAGATCATTATTCTTCTACTTCAGTTGTTAAAAAGCTAGGCTGGAAACGATGTTCTGTACTTGTAATGATTTCCTAAATAATTGATGGACATAGGAAAGAAGAAGGAAATCTGATGATATGTTCCGGTTCTACATATTTCATTGTAACATCCTCGAACGCATTAATCTCACAAGAAGAGCGGATGATTCTGTTAAACGGGGTCACTCGTGTTTACCATTCCGTTCCCACAAAATGAGCAGTTCTATTTTGTTAATGCAATTGGTTATTTTCATAGTTATTAATTACAACTGCGACTGTGATAAATGTGTTTTGTACAATGTCGATGTTTCCGGTTTTTTTTCGTTTTAGTAAGTACAGAAATGCATGAATTGTATAAAAGGAATTCATCTATGATTCGGGTGGCCTTTGTATATTGACAAACTCTCGTTTAGCTAAATGTATCGTTTCTAAAATCGTTAAATGGATTTATAAGTACAAAGTTTGGCGTTTTTGAAAAGTTGAAGTTGGTTGAAGAATTCTACTGCCCATTTAGGATTAACATGTTAACACTTGAGGAATATAATGTGCATGCTTTCCACGAATTTCACTTTTATCTGTGTACGGAAGCACAGTTTAAAAGCCAATGAAAAAAAAAGGAGTTTTCTTCTGATATAAAGAAGCCAAAAGCAAAGCAAATACAAATTTTAAATGCCTTTAAATATGTATGTTTGGTTAAAAATAACTTTTTTCAACTCAATAAAGTTCAAAGAAAAAGTCATTTGCAGGGCAATATAAAATCGTCAGGTAATATGGAGTAGAAGATTGAAAACAATCTAAATTTGGAAGGAAACAACAGTTGAATGACAATAGCAATGATATAAGCTTTTTTTTCTGATATAAAATAGTTAAGCTCAAAACATACAAATTTCATCTGTAAATATTTATGTTCGGTTATTTATTTATTTATTTATTTTTTTTTTTTTCATTGAAAAATCGTTAAAAAACGAAATTTATTTGGAGTACAATGAAATATTCAAGTAATATGGAATACAAGATTGAAAATGAACAAAATTTGGCAGGGATAACATTTTAATGAGACATAAAAATTATAATTATGACGAATATCAGAAAAACACGATTTAACAAGCCGCTTAGAAATAGTTTAATTGCTAGAAATAAATATAGTCTAATTTTCTGAAGTCACATTAAAAATATTAAATGCCACTTCTAGAGCCATTTTTTAAGAACAGTTTCTTAGAAATCTTCTGCTGCCTCGTTCACCGAACAGTCTGAGGTCTACACTTTATACTTTTTTGAGCCGGGTACATATGATATTGTAAACCTCGTATATGATATTGTATACGCCTCGAAGAGCATACTTTATTTTAAAAAAAACTTCTTAAAAATACAAAAATATAAATCAGTTACACATCTACATGGCAATTATTCATAACAAATTCCTTTACCACTTACGGGGGTAAAACCTTACCCACATAACCCCTCCCCCGTACTACTGCTTTTTCCCCGTAAATTACACTTAGTCTGATTTACAGTGCGCCTCTTCTAATAATTAATTACCTATCTAGAAATTAATATATCGTTTTAAAAACGTAATTATATATTTTCTTAAAATCAAAAACAAAGATTTCTTTAGAGCAGGTAACTGAATAAAATTGATTGGAGAGTATAAAGGGTGGGCTTAAAAGTGGTTTATAATATCGCCGTTTGGTAACCTAACTATCCCATATTTTACATTACCATACTGCTCTATAATATCCACGCTCCCCCTCCACTATACATATTAGGGTCAGTTGGGGTAATTGTAAACGCTTTTTCAATGTTTTGACTTTTGATCCTTCCTCTTGAATGAATTCATAGATAAAATTATAAGCATTTTATCCACTAATGTACTTCTTGTGAGTAAAGGTGTCCAAAAATTTTGAATTTATGACTATTTTTTAGCGAATGAGCTCGTGTTTACAATTACCCCAGTGTGCTTACAATTACCCCAGAGATGTGGGGTAATTGTAAACAGTGATTCATTTTCGAATAAGGTTGATGCAAATGTAAAATTGTTTCATACACAGTCTAATTGAAGGCTTAAGAAGTTCAGGAGCAATGGTTCTCAATCTGCGGCCAACAGGCCGCATGTGGTCCGCTGAGTTACGTTATTGGTCGGCTGAGATCTTTTAACGAGAGATATCGTGCAAAAATCAAGTAATGCGACAAATTTATGTAAAATTTGTCCCGCAGTGGATCAGTCGGTTAAGCTTATATCCCACAGAACACCGAAAGTGAAGCACAATTGGCAGTGGTCAACGCTTGGGAGGGTGACCACCTCCCGCGACCGATTTCTCTGAGACCGAGTGCGCTAAAGGGTCTCAGCACGTAAAATACATCGTCGCTTCAAATGTCCACCACGTTAGAAATAATTTCCGCTGAGGGACCAGCCTAGGTGACGATCTCACATCTTAGAGCTGGTTCAAAATCATTAAGCCCTTCTGAGCCAAGTGTAATTCATTCTAGCGGAGCTCATTGATAAACAGTAGGAGCTTCCTTAATTCATGGTCGCCCTGCAATAGGGGCTTGGATTTCCAAGTGGCATTAGCAACAGAAACAAAAGTCATGTAAAGTAGACACAAAAGTGTAATTTACATCAAAATATAATACTTATTGCCCCCCTCCCCAAAATATTGGAAATAGGATAAATTGAAGTGCTTACAATTACCCCAGACTACGTAATATATGGGGTAATTGTAAACACCTAACTTGCACATGAAAAATAACAGGGAAGATTAACTTCATAACTAAATGTTGTTAGCAGCATTCCATATGACAAATAAAAATGGTTGAAACCGCTTACATCCCTTTTGTAGATGAGCTGGAGAGGAAAATGTAAGGTCACTAAATTTTGTTAAACAACTTTTTTCACTGTGCCATTTTCAAACAATAGTGAAGCCTCCACAATTGTTTCGAAACTTACGACACTGTTTCAGTGTCTTCCCTATGCTGCCAGTTTATCACTCACAAGCATTTAAGTTTTTAAAACCACCACAAGTGTAGTTATGGAGCTTGTTTACAATTACCCCAACTGACCCTATATGCATAAATGTATACATAATCAGAAGCAAATGTGAAGCTTTTCGTATCTTTAGTAGGAATTAATATGGCTTTTAATTTCTTACAACTTTAGGTTTGTCGAGACTTAAAAGTAAATTACTAGCTTTTATGTCAATAACAAAATAATGGCTTCTTATTTATCGCAACGCATATAAGTAAGGAGACCTTCAGATTTTTCATTTTCCTGGTGGTGACATTAACTTGAAAAGTATTGATGATAGTTTCTGCAAATGGGCACTTAACTGCAGCGTAGATGATTGCGAGCAATAAAAATTTAATGGATTTCAAAGTACATATATATATATTGAAGAAATGTCTTTTTATTTTCGTTACCACTCCTCCTCACTCCGCATACCTTCCATCTTTATCAATTAAGGATTCCGATCGCATATTTCAAGTATTTATTTTGAAATGACATAATATCCAACATATTTATTCGAATCAAACTGTAAGAGATTTCAAAAATTATTCGTGAAAACAGGTTTTTGCGAGGCATACTATAATATTACCGTACAGAAGGTGGGTTATTCCCCATCATTTTTAAAATATTTCTTACTTTGCAAGGATAATAACTATGTAGAAAAAAGCAATCAGATATTTCATATTCATTCAAAAGACTTTATAAGTAGTAGAGTTACGCAGTGGGAAGATTTTTTCTATACGATCAACAAGTCAACAGCCAGTCTTAAAACTAAAGATAGAACCCGCATAATGTAATAATTTGGCGATACAAGAAAGTAAATGTGTAAATCGTCAGGTGTATAAACATCAGACACTGTAAGAATGCGCTTGCGTACAATGGGACAACATACGAACTGTCCTTTTTATTTAGCTTGAAGAAAAAAGGGTGAACAGACGTACAGTGAGTAAAAGTTATATGCACCAATGCAACTTTAACGTATAGTGTATTTAGGACAGCTTGGAATAAATTCTCTTTCGGAATTTAATGACTTTGTCTCTTAGTTGAAAAAAGTGATGTGCTTTAAAAAGAGATCTAAATAACGCCAATAGAAACTTGAAATTAGATACTGTAGAGCAGTATTTCCCAAACTTTCGACATCTTTGCACTCTTTCCATGATTAGTGTAATGCTGAGAATACCTCTACAAAAAAAAAAAAAAAAAAGAAAAGAAAGAAAATTACGTTAAGCAAATTTGGTTAAAAATAAGACTCCTTCAAAATCCCTTAGTAAGGAAACTTCCTATGTTCTTCGATTTAGGTTGCAATATAATGTTGATACTTTAAAGCATTTGAATGCGAAGCACATATCTGGAAATTTTGGGGAACGACAGGACGAGATTTCAGCTCGATGCTAGTGTGTACTCCTTCCAATCGCTTTACGTACTCCAGGAGGTACGCGTACTTCCCTGTCGAAAAGACTGCTGTTCATGTTGAAGAGTGAAAAGGTAGTATACATCAATTCATTTCTAACGATGCTATATTTTTCCTTTCTGAAATTTCTACGAACAAAATATAAAAGTTGATATATATCAGAAAACACATTGCTATTGAAATGCTTATTAACGTTCGGTTACGGATCGCGGCACATAATATATAACTCATAATACCATCCAAGCATACCATGCAAAGAAGATATGATATTAAATTAATCGCCAAGTAGAGATCACGGCGGAAAATGGGGAAAAAGAAAATAAAAATATATCAATGCAACATTACAAATGTTAAAGTAACCTTATTATGTGTTAAAGTAACCTCATTATAGCACGGCATTTGTAAATGATTGCAAACACGTGTTTTGAGGTTCTGAAACCTTTTAACGTTGTTTTATCATTTATACTTTCAACACTATGAAATCTACTGAGATTTTTAACATTGGTAACTACAAGCACTTTTAGTACTATCACAGAAAAAAATATATTTCTTTCACTTCTTATTCAATTTGTCAAAAAATCTGTAAAATATATTCTTAAGTATTTACATAAGGAAAACTAAAAATTGAGCTGGCATCAATGAAATTAAAAGCAAATGCAGGTCCTTTATATCTAGTTCTACTTTCGTACAATTCTTTTAATTACTCACAAAACTTAGTAAATTCTGATCGGTTTTAGGCACTTTCATACATTTGTTTCGCAAGGGTATCAAAACTTAAAGCTATGTAATTGATATTTATTAGAAAATATCTATCCTACAAGCACTTTTAGTGCTATCACAAAAAAATATATTTCTTTCACTTCTTATTCAATTCGCCAAAAAATTTGTAAAACAATCTGTAAAAAAAAAAATCTGTAAAAATTGAGCTGGCATCAATGAAATTAAAATCAAATACAGGTCCTTTATTTCTAGTTTTACTTTCGTACATTTCTTTTAATTACTCACAAAACATAGTAAATTCTGATCAGTTTTCCGCACATACATAAGCTGTGAGCTAAATCCTACATTTGTTTCGCAAGAGTATCAAAAATTAAAAGCATGTAATTGATATTTATTAGAAAATATCTATCCTTTGCATTAAACAACATCAAACTTTGATGGAGGCTATCTCTGATGCCGTGCATAAATTATTAAAGCACACGATAAAAGGGAATAAGCAACTACAGCATAAGTTGCCTGCTGTTCGTGTATCTTTCTCTTTTTAGTATCCCGAAACACGTACGTGCATTAGGCTTTCATTTGATGACCTTTACTTATTAATAATTCACTTCCGAGTGAGTCTATTGATCTGAGATTATGCTTTATTTTATGCCCATCATGCTTTCAAATGTATGGATATTATTTATAAACTGGTATGAATAATTGTTTTTTTTTTACATTTTTGAAGTTCCGTTGACTAGATTCTCTCTTACCAATTTTAAAACAAAAGATTCGCTATCTGTGCTATTTACCATCGGATTGCATTTTAACTATTCTAAAATAGATTGCAAAAAACAAAATAAGATGTTAGCTTCCTGCGTCATTTTTCATTGAAATATATTTTAACTATTTTAAGCTGAAGGAAAAATGTAAACATATTTTCTTTAGCAATATGATGCTAAACAATCATACCGTAACTATTCATTTAGCTTGATGCATATTCATGAATTTCTATAAATTATTTAGGTTTAGGATTACAACCAACAGTGTTCTCTGAAAACAAATATTTATCTTCCATTAAGAAGTATAAAAAAAAAAAAAGTCTACATTTGTTTGCAATGAGTTTCTCAATATATTCTTGGGGTTTTTAATCAATATTTCCTCTCTATATATGTTTCCTATATCTGAGCATTTATTTAAATACTATACATTAAATTTAAACCTTGATCAGCATGGGTATTTACGATACAAATGATCATGAAACTTTAAATTCAAGTTATGAAAATAAAAAATACTTTAAAAATGAATTGATTTGGCTGATTTTAAATGTTTCTATAGAAACCAAACTGTGAAATGTAACACTTCTTGTTACCCCTTCCCTCCCTTTGTCACAAACTCAAAATTTCTCGAACCCCCCCTTCCCCCTCAAAGTATGACATCACTTATAAATGATCCCATAGGTTTGCTTCGCAGCTCGTAGTTTACTATGTAGTGTAACGTAAATCTATTAGTGTGCCGTTTTTAAAGTTTGGTCAGGGTGGCATGCAGAAAATCGTCAGCGTCCATGTCGCTTGCATATGCGGCATGTTAAAGTTCCCTTGATTATCTGTTCTGCTGCCTCGCAGTGGACCAGTTGGTAAAAGCTCGATTCCCGCAGAGTACTGAAAGCAAAGCAACATTGACTGAGGTCAGTGTTTGGGAGGGTGACAACTTCTCGCTGCTGGTTGCTGCGGTCCGTGTACGCTAAAGGGAGCTGGTGCACGTTAAATAGGTCGTGGCTCCAATGCCCTCCAAGTGAAACGATACCTCTGGGGTGCCCATCACAGATGACGGTCTCTCATCTGGGAGCTGTTTCAAAAAATTAAGAGACCTTTCAAAGGGGCGGAAATCGAACTCCTGCCTACAAGGGCCCATTAGACTCAGGAGTAGCGTAACCCTTCCTCCTCGCCATGCGCGAGGACATGACAACAACAACAACATCTGTTCTGCTTGGGTAGTTTCGTCTAAATTAAATGCCTAGTGCAATTTTCGTCATGAGAGCCCACGTGCTTCCATTCAGTGGGAAATTGGGCGTCAAAAATTGTCAAGTTAAAGAATGAATGTGTGTTTCTTTGTACATGCTTCTATATTAAAATCTTCCCCCAGTTAATTTTTAGGTAGGCAGGAAATCTTGGAATCCAGAGTATTCAATACTTCTAGTTCGGTTTTATGTTAATACTTGTAAGTTTTATCTGTTGATGTTTCTTAAATAGAGTGTCCTTTAATTCGAAGCAAATACATGACACTTCAAAGGGACCGAGTCTAGAAAAGGTTATTTTTTCGGAGGTGTCCCTTTCAGGAGGTACCTCTGTATTATTATTATTATTATTATTATTATTATTATTATTACAATGATTATTTCGAGTATTTGCACACAAATGACTTAGCGGATATTCATATGTATGTATAAAATCTGTGTTTAACACATCGGTATATTTCTTTGTGAACCAATCACCACGTCATACAAATTATTTTAAATTATTTTGCATATTCAGTGCAAATGAAATTAAAATAGAATATGATTGAAGTAGCAGCATGTCCCAAAAGGACAGTTGCATACTTGAGTTCGAGATAAGAAAATGATTAGCACAGGAAATTTGCGACTGTTATTCATGCTTCATAATGTTTGTAGAATGTACCGCACTCACAGATTGATTGAGGAGTTACCCTTGCATGTAAGTTATTATATACTATATTGCTTATTACACCAATTAATTGACACTTTTCATTACGATGTTGCTATGAAATCGATATGTATACAAATTAACATAATACAAATGCCCGTATAAAAAAGACGAGAGAAAATGCTTTCATTAGATAATTAGCGCAGAATTCAAGAAAATATCATTTTTAAAAAGTAAGTGAAAAAAGCTTTATTATTTTCATTATCAGCAATACATCTAGTAAACCTACCCCAGATAATTGCTTTAAGTACACAACTCAAATGGTGTTTACCTGCAATTCTGAACTAGAGTGATGGGTTACAATTAAAGTACACGTTATCCCTGAAATCAAATTAATTAAACTCGGGAAAAAAAATTCAAAATTTGATAGAAAGATAGAGATTATGAAATTGCGTTAACGATTTTTTCTACAAACTATTTCATAAATAATCTTAAAATGTGTACATATAACTGAATAAACTTTACTCAATTAAACAATAATTTATTGGGTTGTATTTGTATTTCAAATTAATATCCGTGTGCCCCGTAGGGTCGGAATTGCTGTGGTTAATTGATGTGATTCCGCTTAGAATTTGTGTTTTTATTGTTGTCAAACAAAATTTTTCAATGGTACTTAACTCTATAAATATTTCTGCATAGAAGAAAGTCAGTGGTAAAAAAATTCATAGTAAATCAAGTTTACCTAAATTAATTTTCAGATCAAAAGAAAATGCCAATTAAATATGCATCACGTTGATCAACATTTTGAGTGAAGAGCAATTTGATTTGTTTGAAACGAAACCAAAAAAAATATATATGAAATGGTTTTTAGTGTTAAATTGAATGAACGACAGAAGAGAAAATATTACGCTAAAGTAACCCAAAATCATAAAAACTTCCTACAGAAAAATGCCACTTACAGAGTGCTACTTCCGCATTTGTCACAATTTTGTAAAGTGCTCATGATATTCATTCTCTGACGATTAATTAGGAGTTTTTATCAAAGAGAACCATCTGGTTTCTATCGTTCTTTCAGCCAGACAAAAATGAAATATTGAAAACTATTCAGATAAAACAGAACAAAACAAGAATGAACGCAATCATCTCATAAATGAATGCTTTTTTTTTTCCCTTTCAACCGCAATTTTTTTCCTATCAAAGAGATGAAAATATTTTTCTTAGAGAATACAAAAATGAATTAGAGCATCTTCTACAGGGACTCTCATATTTACCCTTTTGTTTCTTGTAATCAATTATTTTTTTTTAGTTTCGGGTTGTAGACATTTATTTTTTTAGCTGTGGCTATTTAGGGTACTAATGATATTCTGTGTGTGAGTGTTACTGTGTTTAGAGATGCCATTTTTTTTGTAAGAATAACAGTCAAGTTATTGAAGTTGCATTGTTTTTTACATCAATAGTTACTTTTACAATCAATAACTATGGACGCTTATTACATACACATTAATTTTTTCTTGGCTTTATTAATTGTTGTCTCCTTTGTGATATGAAATGGCAATATGAATTTGTATGAAGAAGAAAAAAGTTTGTGCGCTTTAAGTTGACCTGATTTTTTTTTTCTAAGTTATGAATGGAACAATTTTTCCGTTTATTTGAATAGTATTGTTTTACACTATGCTATTATTGCCAAAAGTTAATGACAGAAACAAACATGCGATAGTGATATATGTCCCATATGAAAATTAAAATACAACTTTATAACTTAAGACCTATTTATCTAAGACGAGGTCAACTTTATGACCATTCAAAATGTCACATTCTACTTCTCTAGTGTGTCGACAGGGTGGCGTAGTGTTAAAGCGCAGGCCGCGTACGCCCAAGATCGCAGGTTCAAACTCGGCCCGAGTCAGTGGATTTTCAAGATGCAGAAAATCGTCTGCGCACATGTCGTATGATTATTGATTATGCGGCATGTTAAAGATCCCTTGAGTATCCGTTTGGCATGGATACTTTCGGCTAAATTAAATTCCTAGTGCCGTTTGCATCAACGAGAGCTCAAGTGCCGCCATCTAGGGGAAACTGAGCGTCAAAAAATTGCGGCAATGGTACCACACTCATTGTGGTGCCTCTGAAAGAGTTGGTACCAATCTCTGGGGACGCACCAGGTCTGCAATGATTGAGGACCAATACTGCAGCCCCATTAGAAAGAAGAAAGAACTTCTCTAGTGTTCTAATGATTATTCGATAATAAACGATATCAAATAAACGCGTGAAGTGAATGTCAGAATAAAATATTATCTGGGACACAGCAGTTGAAGATATTAAGCTGTGGCTTAACCAAGTGTTAAAAAAAATCTTGATCTAAAGCAAACATTAATTAAGCAAGAAATCATCTATATATATAAAATGAACTTTTGATGTTGTGGCTGCGCGCTCTACAGCAAAATCTACGCAACGTACGATTACAAAAATTTGCACAAAATTCTATTATAGCCTGATGCTTTGCAAGATGAAGCCGTTTTTTTTGAAATTCAACCTGATATTTTTTAAAATTTAACAATTAATTATTAATCTTCCAGTATTTCCTTTACTCATTAAGAGATGTTTGAAGAAATGAAGTGAAGTGCTTCCGCGGTTGAATGTTAACAAAACATCGTTTGAGCCATGAGGCGAAGGGCAAGTGCCTTGCATGTAACGAAAATCAGTGTTTTAACTGACCCATTTTGAAAAGTATTTTGAGATTTGATCGATTATTTTAATGAAATTTATTTTTTAATGGTGCCTAACACAGTCCATTAAAAATTGCATTACCAAAAGTTTACATCGGTAGCAAATAATGGGTGATTCTGATCCGACATTGACGGAAATTGTCGAGCACCTTTTCCGAAAGTTTTAATAAAAATAACAGTTTTCCGAAAAAATTTTAATGTATTAATCTTAAGATTTCTTTTACAATTAATATCTGCTTTTCTTTCTACCTTCAGACTAGCAAAATATTTTGCACTACTTTTAAAAAAGTTCAATACAATTTTTTCCAGAAAAAAAAATTCTGGAATATAGTAGACCTTTCATTTATTTACTTAGAGAATTATTTTTGAGCTTATATATATATATATATATATATATATATATATATTTTGCAATTTGCATATGTACTGTTGTGTTGAGAGGGGAGGGGGTTAATAACCTATATACTTTGTTTTAAATTGATGGTGCATACTTTTTCCCAAAATTTTGTTTGAAGTTCCGATTTTTTTTTTGCTTAGAATCACCCACGGTTTACTGGAGAGGTGAAAAATTTCTCTTTGAGAGGTGATTTTCTTTCTTAAAATGTTGTTGGGCCTACTTAAACAATATATATCGATTTCAAATTTTATTATTCAATTAAGTGACTCCCCCAACCAGTTGAATTCAACTGGGCTAAAAAATGTAATGTGTTAACGGATTATTGAACTATGTCAATTTGTAATGTTTGCTTAATGTTTTGTGATTACTTAAATATTCATTATTATTTTTAAATATACTCACTCACTTGAGTAAATGTGCATCGTTCACATAATTTTTAAGACTTCGCCTTTCATCATTTGTATTAACAAAGTATAACATTTACAACACTTTCAAGCATTAATTATTTATCGTTATTCTATCATATTATATTTAAAAAGTTTTCATATCTTAAGTAAAACCCCGATTTAACATCCCACCAATCTACGTTTTAACCGCATTTTACGTTTTTTCATCAGGTCCCAGTTTTTCCATATCCCAATTAATGTTAAAATATCCCGAACTCTAAGTTTGTTATTTATAGAATTCCACGTATTTTATGTTTTCCCTCGAAAATGAGAAAAGAAAAAAGATTCTAAAATTAGCCATATTTTTCGTTTTTTGCTATTTTTAAAGCTTTATGCATATTGTTAAAAGTAAATTATTACTCTCTCACAAAATAAATTACAATCGAGGATTGTTTTTGTTTTCAAGAATTTTTAAAAAGGGGCTATTCGAGTTTATCAAGGCGCGAGAAAGTTCGTTTGTTTCCAGTATTGAACTGGAGGAGTTCGTTCTTTTTGCCATTTTATAAACCAACTTTTTTTTTGCTTAGAATCAGCCATGGTTTACCGGAGAGGTGAAAAATTTGATTTTCTGTTTTAGAACGTTGTTGGGCCTACTTATACAATATATATCGATTTCAACTGTTATTATTCAATTAAGTGACTCGCCCAACCAGTTTAATTCAACTGGGCTAAAAAATTTAAGATGTTAACAGATTATTAAACTTATTAGTAGCATAATATGTATTCATAAAAATAATATTCATTAACTATGAAAAATAAGTACTAAACAACTTTCACTCAATCAATGAAGAATTTTATTTTCCTTTTGAACATGTTGACGGGGGCATTGCTTCAGCGATGAATTTATAGGGATGGAGGGTTGCAACCTCCCCTGATACACACATTCAAAATAAAATAAGTACGTTGTTTTTGAATAAAGAATTTTAAAAATAGTTGAGGCATTATGTAAATTTGTAATGTTTTGTGATTACTTAAATATTCATTATTATTTCTAAATATATTCACTCACTTGAATAAATGTGCATTGTTCACATAATTTTTAAGAATTCGCCATTCATCATTTGTATTAAAAAAGTATAACATTTACAACACTTTTAAGAATTCATAATTTATCGTTAATCTATCATATTATATGCGAAAAGTTTTCATATCCACAGTGAAACCCTGATTTAACATCCCACCAATCTACGTTTTTATCATCAGGTCCCAGTTTTTCCGTATCCTAATTGATGTTAAAATATCCCGGATTCTAAGTTTGTTATTTATCGAATTCCCCGTATTTTATGTTTTCCCTCGAAAAAGAAAAAAGTGTTCTAAAATTATCCTTTTGTGCTTTTTTTAAAAGCTTTATGCATATTGTTAAAAGTTAATTATTACTCTCTCACAAAACAAATTATGATCAAGGATTGTTTTTGTTTTCGAGAATTTTCAAAAAGGGGCTATTCGAGTTTATCAAGGGGTGAGAAAGTTTGTTTGTTTCCAGTATTGAACTGGAGAAGTTCGTTCTTTTTGTCATTTTATAAACCAAAAAAGCTCCAACACTTTGAGTCTAAAAAAGATTTTGTTAGCAGTCACTATTATGTGCTATGCACTACTCGTTTTGGGCAGAACAGCTTACTTATAGAGGACATTTTACAAATAGTGGAAAGCTATTTTCTTTCCCTTAACGGCTAGGGAAAACGCTTACTATGTATTTCAACCCTGAAGATGCAGCATTCACTTTGAACTCCATGACTAAAAAACAATCCACTATTATGGATTATTTTCAAACTAAATGCTCGGATTCGTAATTAAATGTTTTAAAATGGTAAGTAATTTTCTTTTCGAAAATATTAATATTATACTTTTAAAAAGAGTTCAAATCTGACATTCATCATTTGTAACATAAAAGGATAATGTTAACGACAATTTCAAGAATTCATAATTTGTAACAATTAAATTGTTACAGTTCCATTGAAAATGCCTCGCCCACCTATAAGGAGGTGTTGTTTACAGAGTCGAAATCAGAGGCAGAGAGAAAACTTTATCCACTGAATTAGCCAAGAGACACCACTAGATACAAAAATACGACTTGAGCGTATTAAAAATATGTATCTTCGTGTCAGAACATCATCCCGATTGCCATTTTTGTGGCATTGAATGCTGTAAAAAAAAATCAATGTTCCATGTTCTGCTCATAACTAAGCAAGTGTCCATTGCATTAACATTAGGAACTGTAGGTAGGATTCCGCGATAAGAATTGAATTTTCCTTGCATTTTTAGCGTATTAATTTAGTAACACATTCTTTTTCAGCTTTGAACCGTAAAATTTCCCTTTTCAGCATTCACATGCCCTTTCGAATTTGCTTTTGTCAAGATATGTCTCTTAAGCGATGTATATCAGAAATCGGCGTGATACTCCAAAAGCAAATTCGAAAAAACAAGCTGGCAATTTCAAAGAATTACATCAAATCTTCATCCTCACTGCACAGAAAAAGTGCATAATGCACGAAGAGCAATTTACAGATCAATGTCTTACATTTTCAAAAATTACTCAAAATCTTAATCTTTGTAGCACAGAAAATGTGGGTGGCACAAAAATCGATTTACAAATGAATATTCGACATTTTTAAGAATAACACAAAACTTTCACGGAAAATCTGTAATGACTGAAATCAATTTACAAATAAAAGTCACACATTTTCAAGAATTACACAGGGTGGAATCACAACCAAAAAATCAGGGAAATTTACATTCTGGAATATATCAAAGGATATTTAAAGTTTTCTGAAAAATCAGGGAAAATTATAGTTTTCAATATTCGAACCGGCAAGCGTCTGGAGTTTCGTTTGCGGAATTTCCTTTCATAGCAAGTGTTCAGAATATGGGGTTATTCTATTATCAAACGGGGAGTGAAGAGTCTGTGGGAAAATTTTTAGTTTTAGAAGGTTTTAATCTTATAAGCAGGATATTCCATTATACGCTATCAAAGAAATGTCTGTTTGCCCACTGTTCTTTATTCTATCAGTGGCGTAGCTGAATGAGGGCTGTCCGCCCCGGTTGTCACCCATCCAGTGGTGACACCCAGCCACGACGGAGAAAAAGAATGAACCTTTAAAAGCTCAATAGAATGAAACAAATACTTAAAATGGGAGGGAAAAATATCCAATTTAAGTTTCTATTTCGATCTGAGCAAAGTGTATCCTTTAAAAAATATATTCACAATGTTTTTTAACTGCTAATCATAACCATTGCCCTCAATAAATAATTTAAATATTATGAGGATCATGATGCAAATGGTGTTCTTCTTTTTCGAAGCTGCAATTTTTTTTTAAAATTCATTATGTTCCATTAAAACGCATACTTCAGTGCTTACATTATTTATTTTTTTAGTGGGAGGGCGTAATCTTTTCCATGGGGTGACACTATCACTACCCGCCTCGGGTGTTACCCATGCTAGCTACTCTATTGATTTTTTTTATACTTCATCAAATTGCCTACAGATATATAGTCCAGCATCTCTTCGCTGCAGCTTTTGCTTTTCTTGAATAGGCTAAGGATGATCAGTAACTGTTAGATTTTTTAGATAATCTTTACTAAACTTTGTCTGATCAATTTGTCAATTCCACATTGTCTGATCAATTTATCAATCCCCCCAGATTATTTTAATTTATAGAAATTAAAATTTCATATTTTGAAATAAGTTCATTTCTCCTATTTGATTTCAAAATGTATGTTTATGTATAAAGCTAATAATACACTTTATTTTTTACTTTTTGTATCACAATTTACTCTTTGGATTGGTTTAAATAAACATTTATGAAATAATATTTTTATTTTTGAATTCAGACTCAGAAAGAATGTACTGCTATCTATCAGAGTCAAAGTAAAAAAAAAAGCTATGCAAAAGTTTTGATGATTTAATAAAGATAAATATGCCACGTGATACAAACATAGATCAATAAATATAGGTTATTAGTGATAGATTGGAATAATTTTATACCTAAGTCAAGGTAGGTATACATTTATGGAAAAAGACATAGGCTGAAATAAGTTTTTAATCAGCTCAAAACTGACTTAAAAGGTCGCCATCGGCATCTTGCTTGAGAAAAAAAAAAAAAAAAAACAAGTTGCTCCGAAGGCGCCGCTATTTTAACCCTTTGCACGGGCAACGCCGTTGCGGGTACCGCTAGTTACTTCAATAAAAAAACACCCCAAAGGCTTTTCGTAAAGTAATTTTGGATGCAAATTCCCCCTGTAAGCAGCTTGTTACAGAAGTTCGCACACACGTGAATATGCTGCAACACGTTAATACTGTCTATATAGTTTTATTTAGTTGGAGAAACTTTCAAAAAGACATCGGATTAGTCTTATCGAATCAAATATGGGCGTCACTCAGCTATATTCTGCATTTGAGTGTGATATTATAAAATCAGCAACTTCTGCATTTTATAGTATGACATTCAAAATCGACATCGATTTCAATACATTCTGCAGAACTACCATTTTATTTATTGTTATTATTATTTTATTAATGGAAATAATTATTGGTATTCTTTAGCTGACAAAGACTCTTAGTTATTTTTGAATAAAACCAAATTTTAATGAATTTATTTAAAAAGAAAATTTAAGTTCAACGACATATTTACAAAAAAAAAAGGTGGAGCGAAAGTCTGAGACTATTTAAAAGAAAAACTGATCGTGAAGATGCTGCGTTGGCGGAGAAACGGCAAAAATTGAGCCAATAGATATTGGATAGATGATCAAAGAATGTTCTTGTTGTGCAGCACCGAAGGAGGGAGGGAACAGTGTGGTAAAGGTACAAAATAATGAGCACGGGCATTTACTGAAACAGTAGAGCATCGCCTACCGGTGAAGAAATGTAAAAGCAGAAGTTTGTTAAACTATGACACGTGACACTAATGTAAAAGAAAAATACAAAGTTAAATTAAATGAAATGTTGACGCAAATTCTAAATTTAGTAAGGAAAAAAGCAAGAAAACATCTGGGATGTTTATATCATCACTAGAAGTAGACGAAATTCCGGATTTTTATAAATAAGCTAAAAAAAAAAAACAACATTCCCTAATTTTCCATCAGAAGTATAATAGTAATTGATTTAGTTAACTTAGTTCATCAGAACAATTGATAGATACTTAGTGGCTCTCTCACTTGTAAATACAACATCAACAATAATAATAATAAAAATAATAAACTGAAAACTACATTAATAAAAACCATTTTTAATTGTTGTTCGTAAAAATCATTGAAAAGACCAGCGGTGATAATACTGCGCAACACTCTATAAGTTAAAACAACTGACAAGTAAAACAAAACATAATTAATACACAGAAATAGTGTAGCGACAATAGCAGCTTGCAACTTCGCCAGCTTTACCTCCAAGCTTGAGATATATGTAATACGTCTACACAGCGGAAAAAAGTCTAATGCTGAGAATGTTAAGAAAAAAGTAAAATTGATGTAATGAGGCCAATCATACCTGACCCACCTCAAATTCTAAAGTATCAATTCTTGATACTAATTTAATTAAATAGCTTTGCAAAATATCTGAAAAGAATTTCTTTACTTGTAATAAGCTTTAAAACAATTCAAAGAAAGTTAACAGCTCCTGTGTTTTCATATTTTTAATTACACTTCCTTTGTGATACTTTCTTCCTCATTTTAAAAACAAGTAACTAATGTTTCAAACGGAATTCATTTTTATATTATTCATAAATAAAATAAAATGTGTCGGGACTTTTTTTAATAACTTCGTCATAACTTCACGAAATTTTCATAAATTTTGTAACAGCATAGCTAGCAAAGATAAAAAGTATACAAAGGAAAAAAAAGTGTTTAAGTAACTTTGAAAAAAAGAAATTTTTGTAAGTTACTCTTTTCAAATGTTGTTTACGAGAATTTTCTTCTCGCTTGTTTCGATGCTCTTATCGATAACACCATCTGTTTCTTATCGAAGTGAAGGGTTCTTAATTAATGTGTCAGAAACGGTCCCTCAAGAAAAAATGAAAAGAAGTGAAGAGCGAAAAACTTTGAAAGAAAATCTCATTTGAAAAAGACGTATATGTCAAAAAGAAGCAAATCGAAAATATTAATTTTTGTTTTTGATGTAATATTTTTCCGTTCTCATTTCTAGATTAACAATAATCATTGAAATACATTTCTTTTACTTAGATTGTAATCATAAAATGAGTATTTGAAAAATAACTTCATATCAGGATTTTTATTTTTAGTACTTCTTTCTTATTTATTGTCAAGAACCAAACGAAAAGACCAAAGTTATTTAAATCATAGCTCCATCTTTAAAGACCAAGAATAGTAATTTTGTTTCTGTTTGGGTAAATTAAGATCAAAATATTTTTTTATGAAAGCAATTAGTTTTTTTTTGGTAGTATTTAGTAGCACGTTTTAATTCTCTATTCGCAGAGTGAAGATGACAGAACTTTGAATGAAAAGAGCATCTTTTAAAGTCTCAGGACGCACTTCTCTCAGTAAACAAAGTTTTTTTTTTTTTTTTTGAGGGAGGGGACGGGGAAGGTGTGGCACCCAAAACAAAATCACCACAATAACAACTAACAAGGTAAAACCTGGTGGAGTCGGAGAGATGACGCACTTGAATTTTTGGACGGAAAGGAAAGTTTGAGTGCACCGCTATTCTAAGTAGTTGTACAGTCACACCCGACACGAATTCGTAAGTTTTTTCTCTTAAAGTGTATGATACTGATTCGTTTTTATTGCTTGCTTTCCAAATATAAGGGTTTGAATTTTCTTTACTCTTCCTCTGAGTTTTATTGCAATGAGATTTCTTTTCAAGACACTTTTTTAGCACTTGCTTTTTCAGATATTTTAACAATTTATTTGCAGTTATTATTGAAATAATATATTTACTTTAGAAAATCATCTCCCACGCGTGTGAACCACCCATGCGCCCTATCTCACCCTTCTTATAAGGAGAGCACTTCCTGCTGTCTTTTTAAATTACTGCATAACAAAGAAATAGTGATGGAAATGCATGAAAGAATGTAGTCTATAACATTCACCAAAGGTTTGGCAAATAATTAACGCTTTCCTTCTTATTTATCGTGTTTTGCAATAGTGCGCGACCTCTACCTGCTTTACCTTAATAATAATTACAAATTTAGAGCAACATTTGACTTTGGCATAAAACTGTAAAACAGAGTATCATGTAACTAAATCTCAAAGTAAACTATGTTTAGAACATAACATATTCCATAATGAAAAGAAAAACCAGTCCTCATTCTAAACTTGATGGTTTGAATGAAAGATTGTTATAGTATTTTTTTATTTATTTGATTTCCGCAATATTTTCTATTATTTCAGCTTTTTTTTCTCGGTTTTAAATTACATTTAAAAGCCATTTGTGTTGTACACCGAAAATTTCATAATTTAACTTTTATTCATAAAAATAAATGTACATTTACTAGGAATGTTTTTAGTGAAGTAACTCCATTGGCGCTATTATAAGTACGCCGCAACGTAATAATTTTATGTTAATATAATTGCAATGATTTAAAAAATGGCAAGTTATAAATTCTACAACTTCATAAAAAAATTGATTTTTAATTTAATTTTTTTTCGTGGAAAAAGAACCTTCTTCATAATTATTGCTTTATATACTAATATGACGATATACTCATGTATTGTATATTTTCTTGCACTTTTCAATATGTCCATGTTCGTGACAATTATTTGACAAATACACATCTGACTGACACCCACCAGATATTTACAAAAATGGCATGTCACTCTTGTTTATATCAATCAAAAGATTTGAAAAAAAAAAGATAAAACTTATTAGATGCGTCGGAATTTTCACCGAATATAAGAGTCATTATTTCTGTAGATACAGAAATAATGACTCTTTCTGCCTTGACATTTTCGAAAATTACAAAGTATTGTTCTTTGTTTTCTGATTCCTTATTACAATTATAGAAAAAAATCTCATTATGGATGTAATTATATGAATTATTTTTTAAACTCTTGCAACAAATAAGGTGCTTATCAGCTAACTTGTATCCGATAATATTTTATATAAAGCAGTGCTTGATTTACCTCAAAAAAAGTTACAAAAGTTGAAGTGTAAATGTGGTTGATGCAAAAAGATATGGAAATATGTTCATTCTTCGTAATCTTTAATTTATGCATTCAAGATGCGTTGTAGTTAAAATGGAGCGTATGTGGTGATAACAACTTCGAATATTTTGTGAAAAGTGTAGTTTCATATTAGATTTCCATACGGTTGGCTCAGATCGCTCAGTTGGCTATGTAGCTCAGTACAACCTGTACCATAAAAATGTGCGTGAAATACTTACTATTTCTTCTCTTCAATAAACAACGAAGAATTGAGAGATAAGCATAAGTGACATTGGGCAATTCCAAATTTTTTCCCAAGCTAGAGAAATCCTAATTTTGGTAATAAGAAGTCCGAAACTCGGCACTCGATAGCCCGGCCGTCTGGTGAACTCAGGCCACACAGGACATTTGAAAGAAAAAAAAGTAACTTTTTTTTCAGTCAGCTGGTAAGTGTTTATTATATGCAGCTTTATGCCTTCATAAAGTATTTATCTGAGGTCTGTCTAAATAGGTAAATGAATGTGTACACTGTGCATTGATTATTTTTCATTTTCATGAAGTAGAGGCTCTTTGCCTTTGTAAAGCGCAAACTTTTCCTTTGTTTAAGGTATTTAAGCAGTTTTTTCTCTTTTGTATTGTCAAACAAGCAATACGTGCAAATACAACTCTGTATTCTGTGAGGAAATGTTAGTACTAATTCTTTTTTATCTCCTTTCCCGACAACCCGGAATTTTCACAAATTCAGCCCCCCCCCCCATTGGTCCACATTCGGCCAAATCTTCTGGACTCTACTACATTCTGATATTTTATTGTTTTTCTAAAATAAAAGTATGAAAATTTCAAACCAATGCAGCAGTTTTTTCTCTTTTGTATTGTTAAACAAACAATACATGGAAATACAACTCCGTATTTTCCAAAGCAATGTTAGTACTAATTCTTTTTTATCCCCCTTCTCGACAACCCAGAATTTTCACAAATTCAGCCCCCCCCCCCCCCCATCGGCTCCCATTCGGCCAAATCATCTGGACTCTACTACATTCTGATATTTTATTGTTCTTCTAAAAAAAAGTTTGAAAATTTCAAACCAATGTCGCAATTTTAATTTTCTAGCTTATGATTATGCGCCAAATTGTAATCGTCAAATCTCGTGCGAATTAAGTGTATTTAACTACCAAAATTAACTTTCAACCGTTTAGAGCTGTTAAAGTTGAAGAAGACATTCCAGCAGCAACCTTTCGAAGCGAAAACATCTCCGAGACAAATTTGTAAATAATTACTGCGACAAAAGAAGTAATAAGACTTACGTTACTTACTTTTCGCAGAGAACCCATGCTTTAGAGAGGAAAGTTCTACCTTTAATTATAGTGGGTTATTTGTGTTATTATGACTCCTGAGTAAACTTAACTTTGTCTGCAGACGGCGCTTGAAAGTCGAATTCAGAGATAGAAGCTCTATTTCGTTATTATTAATTATTAGCTTTTATTTTATAATTGCTTCTGATGTGGTGTATGCATGCTGGTACACGCTTTGGGTTGCGTGTTCAAACCCGGCAGCGCTTAGTTCTATTCTACTTTAGTTCTTTGTCCTCTATGTTCTACAAAAATTTAATATAATTGAGCACCGTTGTTTATAGATTTCAGATTGCACAATTTTTCTGGCGCAACATACTGCATACTTTTTGCAGTGAGGATCACTTCATAATGAAGTCCGGCGAAAGCCCGTTTGGTTCCGAGATAGGCTTGCTGGGCTTTAACCTCTTCAGACCCCAGAACTAAGCACAAACAATTTTGACGCAATTTTTTGGTTATCTGATTTTAAAAATGATTACAAAACAAAATAACTTAATTTTTTTATTATAATTAATAATTAGTTTAAATAATAATTAAAGCCCAATTTCCATGTTTTCCATGTTTAAAACAAAGTAAACAATCTGTTGATTAATTTCAAACAAAATTGGATGTTTTAGCTTTCAAACTGCACAAACAGTAGTTAATACACAGTATTTTAAAATGTACCCAATTGGGTACTCTTGGAATGAAGAGGTTAAAATTATATATCTTGCTGGAAAGCTATTTTAGAGCAGAGAAATCAAATTAAAAGAATGCATGCTTTTAATTTTCGCACAATTAAGTAATCTAGACTTTTAAACGGTACAATGAAAACTATATAATCCCTTTTAAATTTAGTTGATTGGATTGCAATAGCTGTAGATGGGACTTTTAGTAAGCATAATATATTTTGTGATTCTTCCAGCCCGGTATTTCTTCAATTTTTATAGTTTTTACAAGTGAAATTAATTCTTTTAAAGCTAAATTTGTTTCAATTTTAGGCTTGTATTTTACTAGTTTGTATACTTGAGATTAAAAAAAAATAGTATATGGTTTTTTAACACAAAAGATTCGGTATCTAAACTATCTGTTGACTAATTTCAAAAACAATTGGGTGTTTTAGCTTTCAAATTGCACAAACAGTAGTTAATAAACAGTATTTTAAAATATACCCAATTGGGTACACTTGGAATGAAGAGGTTATGCGTACAACCCGCCGGCACAGCCTACCTACCTCTTGCTGTGTGGACCTGACCCTTCTTGATACCCCTAAGTTTAAGGAGTACCGTTCGAGGGTTGTGGTTCCCAAATGCGTTTTCTCATGCCGGGAATCGATCTCGGGCAGCCTGGGTGAAAGCCAGGAGTCCTAACCACTCTAACACATGGAAACCGCCTGAAATGACTTGTTAAAATCCGTCAGTAGTGCTTAATTTTATTTTACTTTAGTGTTTGGTTCGTATGTTTCACTAAAATACAGTAAAAATTAGCACCATCATTTGTAGCCAGAAAATTAGCACACTATTTAAGTGCAGCATGCTGCATATTTTTTACAGTAAACAACAAAGGCTTAAATGTAAACATTGCAAAAATTATTCAAAAAGGTTCTTTACATTAAAAACAAAATTTCCGAAGCTAAGAAACATTGTTGATGTGATAAACATTTCAAATTGAATAATAAACAGCGATTGGAAATTCGAACCTTTTCCATAACAACAAAACCTATTTAAGAGAAGAAAAATGCCCCGACATCATGCGTGTGATAATTAACATTCAAACAGCCAATGCTTTTTATATTCTTTTCATAATTTTAAATGATTACGTTTTACTTTATAAAAAAAACGGCAAACCGGAAATTTTTGGTTTTTCTTTCTTAACGAATAAAATGCAAAGTAAGTTATTTATTTTTTCTTTTTAATTAACTTTTGACTTATTTCTTGTTTTGCTCTTTGACATTATTCAATTGATTTTAACAAACGCAATTTGAATTAAATTAAATATGAGGAAATTTAGTGTTTAACTATTTCTCCCTCATAAAATATAAATTAATTTTGAAATATAATTTTTCTTGTTGGGTATCAATCTGAACATGCGAAATTAAATTTTAGTCTTTTATTGAATGTGTTTTTCCCACCTTTTCACTATTTCTCCTTTCATTTGCTATGTACTTGAAGATTATAATTAACTAGTATTATATATTCTTCGTTAGAGCAATATTTTAAAAGCAACTTTGGATTTCATTCCTGTTATTTACGAAACTTCTGATGAATTTTTAAAGTAACATGATGTGAAATGGAATAATAATTTAAAGATATTGAAATCATTATTTATTGCCAAAGAAAGTGAAGTTTTAAGAGGACGTAGGAACATTGGAAAAATTCATTTTTCTTTTGGACACCGGTCTCATTAAAAAACATAAACTTCCAATAAAATTTACCTTTGTGCGGAAAATCAATGTGGTAGAAATAATGAATATGAAAAAAAAAATGTGTGGAAAATTAGTAATATGGTAGGACCACTTTTTAGGATGCCACGAACACGCAAATTGCACATAATCAATAGAGAAGCAAATTTAAACACTTTACGTTCACATATTTTTGCTTCCAAAAAAGGGTTCTTTATAATACTAAAACGACGCCTGTATACAATTTAATTTATATTTTTATGCAATGCATATCACTTTCCAGCCTCGACTTGTTGACTTGTATCAATGAGCCTCACAAGTTTCGCCACCTATGTATGAAAATTAATATTTTTTGCAATAAATTGAATTTTTTTGAGAAAAATTTTGAAATGAGTATCAACTCATTTTTCTTTTAAATTATATATGATAGAGGGGTACCAATCTCAACTAATCCCACATACATAAGTCACTTTAAAATGTATGTGAACTCTTTTCCGACATATTTAACATAATCAGAAACTTTCCATGCAATACTGTTGCAAATATTATGTTATAATTCAACGTCTATTGTAAACGTTAAGTTCTAATTCAAAGCTCATTGTAAATATTATGTTCTAACTCAAAGCCTATTGTAAATGCTGCGTTCTAACTTAACGCCTATTGTGAATGCTATGTTCTATCTTAACGCCTACTGTAAATGTTATGTTCTATCTTAACGCCTACTGTAAATGTCATGTTCTATCTTAACGCCTACTGTAAATGTCATGTTCTAATTCTAAGCCTATTGTAAATGTTATGTTCTCATTAAAGCCTATTGCAAATCTTAAGTTCTAATTAAAAGTCATGGATTTAGACGCAAGAATAACGTGACAAATGCTGGGGAAACAAAGAAATTACATATTTATTTAATGCATCCCCAACATTGTTTTGTGTGCAACACTTTTAAATAGTGTTGCACACAAAACACTAGTCATCCATTCAATTATTAATTTAGAATTTGATAAGGTACTAAAAGTTTCCAGGGTACCTGCCATTTGCATCCCTTTCTCTTTTATTCTTATTATATATTCATTTATTATTGTAATTATTTTGAAATTTTTATTAATATGTTTTTTGCATTTTTACATAACAGGATCTTTTTTTTTATCGAATGACCTTTTTTACATGTCATGGGCTGTTTTTTTAACCAGGAAATAAAATCACTCGCATGTTCTTAGAGTAAAAAATGCAAAATGAAATGCATTTCTCAAATTTAATTTATGAGACTTTGCGGTTCAGTCTCCTTAAAAAAAAAACTTAAAAAGACCGCTTGTCACTTTTTTCCTATACTCGTATAGTAACATCGCATAGTTGTTCTAAAATAGAAAAAATACATACGTCATTTAATAAATGGCAAAAGTTAGAATTCGATCCAAATAAAAGTTTTCTCATAAAACCACAATTACAGCAAAATCCTTTATCATTAAAATATATTTATTTTAAAGCATCCCTAGAATAAATGTCACAGAAAATTTACGATTAACTACAGTTGGATTTGTACAAATACAATTATTAAGCCTAATACAACAAGAATGCATTAGAGTCATGAAACATGTAAGAAGATATCATTTTATACATTTTATGACGGAATTACGTAATTTAATGACTCATTAAAAACGTCTTTCCTTGTAAGGATTAACCTTCTAAGTTCGTTGTAACCTATTCATTGAAGGCTCTCTCCTCTGGTAAGATGGATAAAGGTGGAATTTTAAATGAGTCAGGAGTGCCTCAAAATTAATTTCACAAGCAGAAGTTTAGTACCGCTCAAATTAAAATGTTTCTTGCATTCTTGAAGATGCCTTAAGAGGATTATAATGTCTCAGTATTTGAAACATTTGGTTGGGATCTTGGGAAGGAAATAGAGATAGTATTGCGGAGACAAATTAATTGTGTGTTAGATATTACGTTTTATTCAGTAATGCTCTTTTAATTTTAGTTTATTCGATTATGTAATTTTTCGGTAAGTCTATTTGCACTTAACATATCACATTCAATAATGTCTACTTTGATATTGCTTTCTTTTTAATAAGCATACCAAATTATAGCATATAAAACAGTTCATAAACGTAATTAATTATATTTTATTCAACTCACTCAACAAAAAAAAAAAAAAAAGAGAGAAATCCTTTCCTCGAAACGATAGGAAAAAAGGTATAATACAAGCTGACCAGGGTCCGTAAAGGTTTTTCCAACAAGATTCTTAATCTTTATCTACCGGTACTTAGCCACTCCCGGTCCCACTCCCTTTAAAATTCCATCCAGTAACTATTTTTACGAATATCTAATGGTACTTTGCAGGAACTCTTCTAATTCCATACACTGTTGAAAATTTCCGTAAGAAAAAAGTAAGAAAAACATTTTTTTATCGTTATATTACCATATTTAATTACAACAGTTGAATAACCATTAAAAAGATGGTACTCAAACCGCTGATTGCGAAAAAAATCGTTTATTCTCTGTTTCTACTAAAGAACGTTTAACTAACCGTAATTTAGAAGCGCTCAGTAAGAATCGGGCGTCCATCTTGGTTGCGAAACCTTACCCGTCGCTAAACGTTGTTGTTAAAATGTGAATAAAGATTTATCACTTCAACTCTGCATGTGTATATAAAAACGAAGAAAAAAAAAGAGGCTTAAGCAGTGGTTACTAAATAGAAACACATACACACGTAAATCAAAAATTGGAGACATCGGATTCCCGAACTGTTTGCGAATTAGCGAACCCATAACTTGAGCTGCTGAAGCTTGTTTGTATTTTAATTTTTGCAGCAAATAAAATGATTTTAGTCAATATACAGTAAATTTAGACCAAAGATAGTTTTGGATCCAATCAAAAACTGAAATTTTAATTTTAGTGCCGTTTATTTATCAATAAATCTTCTCCTGTTGAAAAGAAAGATTTGTTGATAAATAAACGACCACTTTGTGTGGTTCAGATGGCCGAATGGTTAGAGAGTTAAGTTGGCATGCCATACACACCGGGTTCGATACCCGCAAGCTTCGTTTACGATTTCTACCGCTGGAAGATTCTACGATTCGGAAAGGTTCAAAAACGGTAGAACTTTTGTTTTGAAACCATTTTTAAATGGTTATAAAACCGTAAACTTTTGCATTTACGGCTTTTTAACCAAGCTGCTTGGAAATGGTTAGGTTCCGTAAAGATAGAAAAATATTCCAAACCGTAAATATAACGGTGAATTAGATGGACAGACTGCTGCCGGTCATTTAACCGTAATTTCATGATGAAATTTCTAACAGTGTATTTCCATCGTATATATTTCAGCAAGGGTTCTATAAAGAATATTTTAGCGAAGAAAAGAAGGACAATTTCGTAACCGATGCTGTGTTTTGATTTGAAATTTTGCTCCACTTTTCTGATTTTCGCTCCGGAGAAGTTGTAAAACTCAAGAACTAGAGTCCTGGGACAAATTAATAGACGCACTATAGAGTTTTCGTAATCTTATTTTTAACACTCAGACTGATGCGAAAACCCGTTTTTCTTTTTATTATTTGGTCATAATTTAATTCATAATGTTCACACTTTCCAGTAAAAATACATTCTATCTTGCACTTAGGAGACCGTCATAAAATTGAGAAAGGAGAAAAATGTTTTTGATTATATTGAAAGCTTGGAATGATGTGTAATTTTCAGAAAATAGTTTAATTGGCATGTACAGTTAGTATGTGCATTTTCGTAAAAAATGTACTTTTTCTTACGAAGATATAGGAATTTCTCAAATTTTCTTCACACGTTTTTGGCTTACACGCAACATTGTTCACAAGACAATACGAAACTCATCCGAAAATTCGGCAGGATACAATTTATTGAAGTATTATGCTGAAATTTTGAATTAAAAATATTAAATATTCGATAAATTACGGGCATTTAAATTAATTCATTTTTTACTGCACACGGGCGAAAAACAGGAATTTTTAACTGTCATAGTTTCACAACCAAGTATACAGGGCAACTCTTAAAAAAATCTTTAAAATTCAGAAAGATATCGACAGTTTATTGAAGTGTATTTATACATGTTTTGGAAAACTGTTATTTCTTAAGCGGAGGTTCACAAATCAGTTACTAGTGCTTGCAGTCATTCCGGGGATTTATGTTTATCTGTGATAAAAATTGATTTTTTTGTGAACAAACTCTCTTCAGCTATGTTCTTGTAAGGATGGTAAGTAATTCTTCACCAATAATTAATTTTATCCCGAATCAAATATTGTGAAACACGTTGCGTGTTATAAGCCAAAAACGAGTGGAAACGAAAGAAATTACAGAAATGCCTTTATCTTCCTGAAAATAAGTATTTACGAAAATGCATAGAAGATTTGCGCATGGCAATTAAACTGTTTTCTGAAATATAAAACATTTTCAGAGTTTTACGATGCAGGATTAGCCAACATATTTTTTACCTTTTTCATTTGTTGACGGTCCCCTAAATGTAAGAACAAATGAAATTTTACTGGATAGTGTGAACATTGTGTGTTAAAACATGACTAAATAAGTGAATTCATTCACAGAATGTAGAACCAGAGGTCACTGTTTTATGCTTTTGAAACCTTAAACTAATCTTGAAATTAGGAGACATTACTACTTCAATAGGGTTGCAGGCAGTTTAATGGTATATCGGAAGCGACTGTTACATGGAGGGGGGGGGAGGGGGTAAAAAGGTTTAAGAGGGCTATTGATGTTCATTGGGGACTAGTAAATTGACTAGGACCAGCTTAGCTAGGCCCAGATCCTGTTGCTGGATGTCACTTTTGTATTTGTAGAAATGGAAGACACCATTCTTAACCTACAATCCCTCTGTGAACCCTTCCCAATAGAAATATATGCAGTGAAACCTGTGTAAGTTGACCCCTTGCGGTGCAGCACTTTAGTGGTCGACAGACAGATGGTCAACTTATAGAGGGTGAGGTAGAGGGTGAAGGGCTAATTCCGTTCCTGACAAAAGTGGTCAACTTAGAAAGGTGGTCGGCTGACAAAGGTGGTCAACTTTACAGGCTTTACTGTAAATTTTTCAGGTAAGGAGGCCGTTATTGAACAGCACACTCCAAATGAAGTCTACCAAACTTCTATAACTGTCTTCCAGCGCTTCTTTTGACGTGCTCGACCCCCTAGTAATCTCTTAGCATTGTAAATCATGTTTGAAGTAATTAAAAAGTTGTGATGTTTAATGATAATTTTTTGTGCATAAAAGGAGACGTTTTCCTTTAATTTCTTTTCAGTAATTACTCTGCATTCAAGAGGATACATTATTGCAGAATATGCTTATTCTTCAAAAGGTTGAGATCAAATAAATCTAGTGCACTGAAAACTAATCGGACCTAAGCATTTATTATTAATTAATTGTACTTTGAATCATTAAGAAACAGATGGTGTTATTGATAAAATTCAAAGTGGCCTTCAAAAGCAGATGAATAGTTGGTGGGAACTCATCTGATGAATATCATCCTGCTTAACTTCAGGATCTTTTTTTTTTTAATCTAATAGACAAGCTGACTGATTTAAGGAAAGTATGTTTTAGAATATTAGGTCTCATTTTTCCCCAGAAATAAAATATTTAGTATTTTTTTGAAGATTACCTTTAGTATTTTTAAAGATTAATGTTGAGTTGGTAAGTTGGAGCTCAGCATAACAAATTGAGTCTACTTAATTTTTTAGCAGCCAAAAAGCACCAAAGATGTTCACAAGTGCTCACAACGGTAACACGATAACTGTTTTAGTTTCCCACAAACCGGAAAGGAAGTTCATGTCAATTTTCTATATTTTTAAAGCAATCAAATTCACTCTTAATAGTATCTATGCATGTATGCAAAAAACTGAAGGAAAATATAAGTTATGTGGGATTGTTTTATTGTTAACTTCAGAGTGGCAATTTTGATAATCTGCTTCTCGTTAATATTAATATATCCTACTTATTAGCGAAAGCCATCTCTACCACTCACATGCGCTATCTCACCGGTTCCAAAATTAGCTGAACAAAAAAAAAAGTTGTCTTGGTTTTATTCTAGCTGCCGTTTTAAATTAGTTTAACAACAAAACAGCAGTGGAAATGCATACAAAAGGAATGTAGTCTATAATATTGCACAAAAAGCTTGGCAAAAAATTAACCTTTCCATTCTTTATTATGTTTTCGAATTGTGCACTAACTCTACCGGCTTTACCAGAAGTAAACCTACTGTAGGAGTAAGGCCCATTATTTTTCATAACGATTTGAAACTTTAAATTCTCAGTATCGCAAAACTGGTGTTCATGAGTGACATTTACCAGAACTCTGATAGTATAATGTTTTGTAAACCTCAAAGGGGAAATCATCCTCAAGCTTGTTAGAGATGTCTTGAGCGGAACTTGATAAACTAAAAATGATCCGTCTTGTGACCACCATTATTGGTGTTACTGAACACGGTTTTTGATGTTCCGTAGGTGCAAAGTCAAAACTTGTTCATTTTTGATGTATTTAAAAAAATATGTGGTTGTCTAAAAAATATAGAAAGTATACCGTTTCTTAGCACATGAAATTTGTTAACTTCGTTACGTGTCGAAATGTCATTGCGATTGCTCATTTCCATGAAAATAGGATAAATGAGCAATCGTAATGAGTTTTGATGCATAGACGAGTTAACGAACACTATATGCTAAAAAAACAATCTGATGTATGTATTTTTTTAGACATACACTTAAAAAATTTAAAATACATTTAAAAAATTACGAATTTTCAACTTTACACCAACTGAACACCAAAAATGGTGTTCAGTAACACCAAAAATGGTGTTCAATAACACCAAATGTTTTTACAGTGTAGTTGCAATCCTGAATTGCTTGCTGAACTACGAATCAATCATCGCAACAAATCAATCATGGAAACATTACGACATTAGAAATATTGCCATGAAGGCTTCTTTACGAAGAAACAGAAATTTTTGGCTAGGGAAATTTCTTTAACTAATTCTTTCCATCCGTTTAATGATTACTGTTAGTTTTATCAGTATTAGTATTTCCAATTCATATTGTTATTTTGATGCTTCTAAAACGTTAATAACTGCACCGTTAGCCTAAGCAGTTTTTCTTTAGATGAGAAAAAAATATTTTAATAAAATCTAAGACACCCCCTTCTTACTAAAGATGTTTATATTTTTACTTGGAAAATGCATTCATACCTAAATTTATACCGTCCATCACACTGCTATAAACCGTATTTAAAAACAGATAGTTTTTATCAGAATTAACGTGTCGATATTCAAAACGAGAATATTGTTTAAAACTTTTATTATTGATTTGAAACAAAATATTTTTCTTTGCCTTTAACTTTTTCAAGTGAAAAAAAGTATTCTTAATTATTGGAAAGATAATGAAGAAAATCTCCAGAATCGATAACCTTCTGAAAAATGGATGTTGAAAATCATGTCAGCAAGAATATGTATTGATTTGTTTCTTTATATATGACAAGAGCTTATTTATCATTGTCAAAATATTCATTAAAATAAATCTTCATTTCATTAAAGTTTGAATTTGAGGAAAAAAAAGTAATAAAAAAAACGAAATAATACGAAAGACAAAATAAATTCAAATGGAAAAAACAATTTTTGACTCGACGATTTTTTTTCTGATTTGATTTATATCGCGAATAATTATTTCCGAAATGAGAAATATTTTCCATTAATATTTCATACTTGACAGTTATTTGCTTTGAATTTCTTTGAAAATGACAAAAAAAAAAAAGTCAATAAGTTTTTGTGCTAATGATGATACGACCGGTTTCTAAAATAGTGTTTTATCTTACAAGTATGATAATTTAAGCAATTCAAATTAAGTTTCTGGGACTCAGTAAAATGTAATAAATTTGAAAATGATAATAATATTATTAAAGAATGTGCTGCGGCAGCGGAGTCCTGCCATGCGGTGTACAAGTAAGTGGAGGTCGGCCGGCAGTGGGGATTGAACCCTGAACCCACACGGTGGGAAGCCAATACTTTACCGCTTTGCCAAAAAACGTCTAATGGCCCGGGCCTAAGTTGTATTACAAGTTGCGGTCCGCGCACCTCATAGCTTCTCCCAAGCGAACGACCAGGGATAGTGAACAGTACAGGTAACATATAGACACCAGCGCGACGAACGTTAGTAGTTAATTTAGTAGGCACCTCGCTGACATAATCAGCGAGGTGCCAGGTGCGTCATCTGGGAGTCTAGCGATGAGGACTTGTGATTTTTCGTGATGCAGCGAGTGGCGACTAGCAAGCTGAGGACTAGCGAGTTGCCTTTTTGATTGATTTCGTGTTGCTGTCATCGCTTCATCTGTGTGTAGTCTGAATCACAATTTTCTGGCATATAAAGGATGTATAGTCCAATGCTGGGTCACCAGTTTGCGGCGGTATTTCGCACCGCAATGAAGGTGGAGCAGCTGCGGCGCACGCGGATGTGGATATCTGTTTGAGGTAGGGTTAGAACCATGGACATAAACGTTGGAAAGTCAATACTTTACCACTTTGCAAAGAGACGTCTAATAGCCAGGGGATAAGTTAATTACAAGCTGTTTACCGCGCACATCAAATGCATCCTTGTTAAACAAGAATATTGAGTGGCCAAACAGTGATGAAAAGTTAATTTACTACAAGATAATACATCATACATTTGCAAAGAAAAAAAAGGACTTCTTTCTTATCTGGGGGGAAACACGTTTTCAAGACGCTCAATGAACGCCTTTTTTCGCATGAAATTTACTAGATATCCTACATAGGAATGCCCCGGATAAGTCCAGGTACTGCCAACACCCATCTCCAAACATAACATGAACGAAATTGAGGTACAAAGGAAGTAATTTACAGTATAAGAACTCTAAACTAATTAAAGACGCATTTTTCCCCGGACTTGAAACTAACAAGTAAAAATAAAGCAGATATTATAAAGAAATTAAGATTTAATAAAAAGTTCGTAGAAGCTTAATATGATCCGTAACAGGGGAGACGAAAAGTTGGGACGTAAGCGCGTACGGGCAGTCTCAGAGGCCGCGCTTTGTTCTAACTTACAGGAAAACCATGTAAGGGAAATTGCATCCTCAAATTTCACTCAGAATCTTTAGATCTTATATTTAAGAAAAAAAGATTATTTGCATCTTATAGGGAGAAAAACAGCGCCAGTGAAAAGTTTGTCAGCAGCTGGGATTAAATGATATAAAAATCCTGCATCAAAACAATTTTTCGAGAATTAGCGAGAAAACTTGTTTTATTTAATAATTATCAATTAATTTTTTTAATTTAAAATACAATGCAGTTTTTAATTGATCAAAAAAAAAAACTCGAAAGAAAAATTCTGACCGTTGTCTGAACTACTAGTATTTTACTGAGAACAATTTTAGTTTTTCATATTCCCTAGCATGCTCAAAGCATAATTGTTTTGTACTTTCCAAACCAACAGGGATTTAGCAACATAACGCTGTTTGTGTTTCTTCCTTGGGGAAGGGGGGAAATATTTTATGGCGCTTATTTGCTATTTTGGGTTCAGCTCAATCTTATTCACATGTAAAAATTTCGAAATCCAAATAATTGGAACTGTTTCAAATAATATGTTTTTAAAGGCCTTTTTTAACAATAAAATCGCTTCTAAGTTAATCCAGAATATGATGCAGCCCTTTTGCATAGAGAGATCGGAAGGCAGAACCGTGAACCCGTGTTTCGAAGAAACCGTGTTTTTCTGCGGACGAAATGTGTAACGTAAAGCGAGCGCTTTCGATCACACATATTGATTTTCACCAGGACGGAGGAAAAAAAAAAAACATTTCGATAAGATGGGACGTTGTTCAGGGTCACTAAACATGAAGCTACTGGAAGCATCCATTCAATTGGTGCAAATATGTAATTGGGGTGATAATTGGAAGATGTTGAGCGGGAGTCGGAGAGACCGCACCTCCTGTTTTGGGTTAAATGTTGAAACATAATAATCATTATGTAAAATTAAAATGCGTGAACATGATTTAGGAATGAGAAACTCAGAAAATAAACTGAAAAATCATATCTAAAATGCAAGACATTGAATTGTACGTAAGGTAGTTCAGATAATTTTTCTTGTTATAGCTAACTTGTATGAATTTTTATATTTGTGTATTTTAACCACTCATATTTGTTCTGAACGTGGAGGCACTTGTCTTGTCGGCATTCGATCTTTTAAAGACACGGGAATAGCTGGCCATTTCTCAAGGGTCACCTGATAGGTGACTAGCATTAACCCTACCACGCTGTAGTCGGAAGACACCAGATGGTGCCACCTCCCCTTTTAGACTTGAGACTGAAGGGGTGGGAAATTTTCGCCAGCCTCTGGTACCCTTGGTACTGCCTCGGGACTTCAGGGTCCACGGGTTTTACATGGTAGGTCTTCAGCAATTCAGACTCCGAAACCCACACCTTTCGGTAAGAACGACGCCATGACCACTAGGCTACTTTAAACACCCAGGAACATTTAATATAGCCCCACAATTAAGTCCTTTTAATGTAGTAAATGTTCTTGTGCTACACCTACTTTACTGACCAGCTATATTTTTATCTATTTTGTGGCAATCTGCTCAGCCTTGTGTTATTATGCATCGTTATCGAACTTTTTAAAGTTTTGTGGCATCAGTGCTTGGCTATGAGAAGAAAAGTATAAATGCCAAAAGAAATCTTTTTTTACTCTCTCTCTCTCTTCCGTTTGCTGTACAGCAATCGTGTGCCCGCGTAGGTTGTTACCCACGGCGCACGTTTAAAAGTGAATTTTGATTTTGCCTAATTTTATTATGTCTTTGTTATTTATTAAAGTTGTTGAGTTTTAAATTGTTTAATGTTTTTTTTTTTTTTTTTGCAGTTTAAGTATCTTGGCAGTACTCTCAATTTTACTATATCCTAAGCTAAATTTTGAGTAATGAACGCATTTACGTAGACGTTTTCAAACCTTTACACAATTGTGTTATTATGCATCATTAAAACGTTTCAAGATTGTCTTTAACGTACTCGCAATAAATGTGAACTATGTGGATCCAAATTTGGGCGCAATAGGAATTAAGAGCAAATAAAAGTTAGTCGTAAACGTCCGGTCAGAGAGTTGGTGTTGTGCTGGTTTAAATTAGTATAACGCTAAAATTTATTTATTTTTAACATTATTTAGTTTATCTTCATTTACATATTAAAAATAGATGTTTTACAAACCCGGACGAATACCCAAAGTTATTTAGAGGAGGAAGAAAAACATCAAGCCAAGAAAGTTTCGGAAATACATTTGTTCTGACAGAAATGTAAGATTTAATGCCTCAGTAAGCTCTCACAGAGATCGTCTTATGTTTATGATACTTTTGCTATTGTGCTTTTTTTTTTTGTTTTGTAAAGAAACTAGCCAACTTTTTTCCACTATAAATTTGATACTTATATCAGTTAAAGGGACTATTATGCTAACCTCACCAAAAGAAATTTACATCACCAAATCAAATGAAAAAAAAAAGTAGCGCTGACCAATATTTTGTGCAAAGTAATGCAGCGAATCGTGCACAACAGACTTATCGCAGAGCTATTAAAGAAAAAGAAAATAAATTTCTACCAGACTGCCTATAGAAAGCAGCGTTCAACAGAAGATCAACTACTTTACCTATGCCAATCCATCATTGATGGTCTACAAGCTAAACCACACAAAAAGACCACAGTGGTCTTCCTGGATATGACTTCAGCCTTCGATACTGTCTGGAGGGGAAAACTTTTGAAAATTGCTCATGAAATGGGAATCCAGGGCAATGCGTTAATCTGGATTGCTGATTTTCTCAAAAACAGGAAAATCAGGGTGCGCTTTAACGGAGCCTACTCACGTGAAAGAAAGACATGGGGTGGCGTTCCACAGGGATCAGTCCTTAGCCCCCCCCCCCTGTTCCTATTCTATGTCAACAATATCCACCCACATCTACACAAAGAAACCAAAGTTGCATGTTATGCAGACGACATCGCTATTTGGAACACTACTGTAAACTTGGAACAATCCGACAGAACTCTGAACGGCTCATTAAAAAGAATCCTAGAATGGTCAAACTCCCTAAAACTAAAAATCAACCCACAGAAGACATCGTACAGCATTTTTTATACGGATAGAAAACATAGACGCCTCTTCTCATCACATCTGGTCCTAAATAACCAACCTCTAATGAAGACTGAAAACCCAGTATACTTAGGACTCACTCTCGATGAGGAACTACGTTTTTTGGAACATATCAAGAAATGTGCCAACAAATCTCTTAACTAAGGATCTTGAAAAGTCTTTGCGGCACAGACTGGGGCGCAAACCCCAAAACCTTAAAGACCACATGCACCACGTTAATCCGACGTATCATGGAATACGCCTCACCAATTTGGTCTCGCTCCTCAAAATCAGCACTAGAAAAGATCGATAATATTCAAGCTAGAGCCTCTAAGATCATTACTGGAGCTGTCTCTTCAACGAACAACATCAAGTCACAAAAGGAATGCGGTCTGCAGCTTCTCGAAAACAGAAGAAAATGTAGTGTCGTGAAACTCACTAACAAGATCAGAAGTTATGAAGAGGACCATATTGGCAATCGAGTCACTCAGAAAAAGAACGAAAATGCAAGACTCAAGCGATCCCCTACTTTACAGTATGACAAAACGATCAGACATGAAATTGAACTCGAACGTAATACACACGAGATCCTACAGGAGCCATCTCTCCCATCTCTTCTTCCCCAAAATACCAAAATTGTAACTAATCTCCTTGAACCATGCTCCAAAAAAGAACTAACATCCACCATCAGAGCTAAAGGAATTAGAACCATCGAATCATACTCAAGCAGAGGTTTTGTATATGCCTTTACCGACGGATCGTCAGACAAAACCTTGGAAAATGGAGGGGCGGTTATTAAGTTTATCTTCCCAGATGGTAGTGCTAAACAATTTAAAAGTGGTGCTGGTAAAATTGCATCCAACTACACATGTGAACTCCTTGCCATCCAAGAAGCCCTAAATGTATATTCCTGTTTGCAGGAAACTGAGAGAACTGGAGGATTAATAATCTTCAGCGATTGTAAAGCTGCCCTCCAGGCAATTAAAAGGGCTACTCCAAGCAAATAATCAACATACACGGAGTCCTGGAGAAACTCTCTCTCAATGTACTCTACAATGGATACCTGCACACGTGGGTATAGAGGGGAATGAGGCAGCCGATGTACTGGCTAAGGAAGCGAGACGCCTGAATGAAGGAAAATTTCCCCTTGTCACCCTCAATGACATAAATGCAGTGGCAAAAGCAAAACTCAAGGACAAAAAAACCATAAAACTGAAACATCAGATCTGCGAATTAACAACAAGCAGATCACTTGCCAAAACACTAATAAGACTGAGAACTGGACACCTTAGGGGTATGAAAATTCAGCCGGATGGAACGAGAGCATACCCTAGATGCAAAAACTGTAACACGGAACTAAGTCCCGAACACGTCTTCTCTTGCCCGGCCATCTTGGCGAGAATTCAACAGATTAGCAACTCTCCCTACGAGGACCTTTATTCGGACAATTGCCTTCGCATTGCTGCGACTGTGTGGACCGTACATGGCCCTATTTGACATTCCAAATCTACTATCTATAGACACGACAACAACAACAAATGAAAAAAAAGCTATTTTATGAGTAACTTTGCATCAGAAGCTCGCTTTTCTTAGGTTAAAAAACCAGTTTCTGTAATTCCAAAACATATGTCTAAAGTTGTTTGCTATTTTGTGATTTTACATAAATATTTTTTTATTTACTTTGTTGAGGTTTACCTTACTTCCATGAATCTAACTGTCACTATAAATATCCACTGAACCCGTCAATATTTATGGCTAATAAACTTTTGCAGACTTAACTGCAATAAAATGCATTTTCAGATAGTAATTGGAAGCTAAGAAAAAACTGCCTAAAAAGCATTATCTATCTTTATATGATCTGAAGGTTATTAAAATAGACTTCCGTGTATTGTACATGTTATAAAATGCTGCAAAATGATTAGTTCATTGTTATTTAAATTCAGTACATAACTTTTACATTGAAATCACTTTTTTGCATTTAAACTTGATTCATAAAATCCATTATTAATCATTTGATTTTGATTACATACTTAAATTTTAATTATCTTGCAAACTGAAAAAATGTTTAATATTGTGTTATTTTCCTTAATGTATAGCGTATTTTCCTCTAATGTATGATGCGTATTCACACAAATTATTTTCCCATTCAATAAGCTTGGTGATGTGTTTACTTAACATGCTTCATTCATCAATTGCTGATTAGATTTTCTAAATCCAGAACGCTTTCAGTGCCTTAAAATTTGATACGATGTCCGTTTATAGATTGAGAAATACACTTTGAAGGGAGTAATTTAGAAAATGATTTATATGTACGACTTATTGCAATGTATATATGCTGTGGCATACAAACACATTTTATTCTTTGAGTTCTTAATACTAAATAACAAAGTTGAAAAAAAGTACTTTACTTATGAATAATTATTTATGAAAATGTAAATGTCATAAATGCGTGATATAAATGGCCTCAAATTTTCTTTAAAATCATGGCTGAATTTTTAATATCATTAAGAAATGTGCATAATTAAAATGTCGACTTACAACACAACCTTTTATTTTCATGTTATTTGATTTTTTAAATCTTTTTGAAAATTAAAAATGAAAATATAGTGGCCTTAAAATTGCAGTTAATTATATTTTAATTACATTTTTTATATATACGTAGAAACGACTTTGAAGGACTACATTTTCGCACCCCCCCCCCCAAAGGAATTAAAAGATAAATTCCTACTTCTATAATTAGGAGAAGTCATAATTGAATTGAAATAGTTGTGTTTGCTTCTAAAGGAAAACACAAAATAATTTGCGTAATTTGCATTTTTGTTTCTTTTCCTTTAAAGAAATTTTTTTAAAGACATTGTTGTGATACTGAATTTAATGATTATTATAATTACCACCGTCTAATAACTCACTTATTTTAGTAAACATTATTTTAAGAAATCACAGATTTTTTATAGTATCACTCTTTTTTCACATCTTAACAAACATTTGCAACTTCGTGCCTCTGGCTAACAGCAAATTCGCAATTTTGTATCATTTACTGCTAATATATTTTCCCGTTTTTTATCGATTTTGTACATAAGTTATAGCTAAAAATTTAAAGAAATTCATAATTACTGAGTGTACGTATTATAAACTTAAAACTGATGTTATTACTTAGCACTGTAACAACTTAGGGTTAACTTAATTTACGTTATGGTTATTATAAAGAATAAAAAAACTTCCTAATACAAGAAAAATTAATACGTTAAACCCATACAGCGAAAAAAAAACTGTTGGAACGGATCAAGAACAACTATAGTGTTAAAAAATGAGCAAGCAATAACATAAAAACACACAACAGTGTAACATTACTTCTGGTACGAATTAGAGATTATTTTTACGGATCTCTTTGTTTAAACTTCACTATATACCTAAAATAGTTTTCCGCTGCTGAGGATTAATTTTATTTTTCCATTATCTGTAACACATTCTTTTTGAAATTTATATTTAATATTTAAATTCAAAAACTGAATAATCTTTAATTTGTTAAAATTCCGTTTCATATTAATAATTTTTAGAATGTTATCGCGAATATATTTTAGGGTAACTTAGGGAGAATATAAAAAAAGGTAAAGGGGAGCCCGGGGCATATTTTTCATAGGGGCAAGTGTAAAATGTCTAAATATGCATAGTCTCGAGCAAAAGAAGAGTTAGAGAGGACATGATTCAGTTATTTAAACGTATTAAAATAGAAAATGTTGATGGGCTACATGTATGGTACAACCAGAGATTATATGGTTTTAAGCGTTTCCAATTTAAGGCAAATCTTTAAATTAGGAAAATTTACTTCTTGCGTAGGGTTGTAGACAGTTGGAATAGTTTACGGGAAGCGACTGTTACTTGCAGTGGAGTAAAATGTTTTAAGATGGATCTTGATGTTCATTGGGGATTGATAAATTGACTAGAACCAACCTAGCTGGGCCCAAAGCATGTTGCTGGTGATCACTTTTCTATTTGTAAGCTGCTGCTCATGATACATATATAAATAAAACAGAGTTAGTGAGTCAGTTTATGCATGTACGTGTATGTGTGCCTCGGTCGGTTGCCTCCTGGCGAGATGGAAAAGTCTAGAAGAACGACATTTTGGTTACAGGTACCTTGGAGGTGACCTCATGCACCTCGAAGCGTTCTTCCCAAAACAAATTTGTTCTTTTTTGTTCCAGTTGTAAGCAAAATTCCTAATTTTAGAAATATTTCTTCGAAGAAACAGCACACCATTTTGATTTTTGCTGCATATTAATGCCGGTAAAAAACTGTATAAGATGATGTCTTCAAACAGTTTCATGGGAAAATAGGCTCATTTAGTTCTGGATGAACATGGTATCTATACATGTTCTACGTCATAAAATCCTTCCGATAGTGTGTGTTGCAAGCAAGATCCGTCAGTTAGGTAGTGATTTCATTAGAATTGAAATTTCTCCGTAGGCAGTAATGTTATTTATTTATTTATTTATTTTTTGAACTGTTCAAAACTGAACAAAAATCGTTCAAATGAAAAAATAAAATATGGAAATGAGGTGTCCTACAATTCCTTCAAAAGTTATCGGGGGGGGGGGGGCAGTCGGACAGACCGACACACACGTTTTCCCCCATCTCAAAACGATGCTTTCAAATTTTTGTTTTTCAATCCTTTTTTAGTTACTTCACTTATTTTTGACTTTTCTTTCTTTTTAACGATAGTTTTTAGGATACATTAATATATATATATTTCATTATATATATATATTTTTTACTTTTACGGGAAAGTAGGTGAAAATAAAAAATTGCTTCTTTTGCTTGACTTAATTTGCATAAAACTAAGTTATTTATGCTTCAAAAATTTGTTAAAATGAATTAAATTGTAAACATAATTGTAATTCAATTATCTCATTTCATTTATTACGTAAAGTTTAACTATTTTAAAGCTTCTTTCCAAGTGGTCTACGAAACCGCTTGCAGTCGTCATGCCAAAATATTTGTCACAGCTGTTAAAGGTTAAACATCAGCTTCAGATTGTGAATAGAGTTTTAATTAGGCTTTATTCTTCCAAATTTATCCTCACGAGGTGGTAGTTTTCTTTAAATGTCATCGCCAACAGCATCCACGTCAAAGAAAGGAACATGGGCAATTACTTAATCCTAGAATAACTATTAAGCATATTATTTCCTCCAATGTGTTATTATAATGACTCATTAAATTATTTTAAATGGTTTTAATAGGGGGAGTAATTTAAACGAGACTGTCGCGAGCTAGGTAAATATTTTAATTGTATTGTCCCAGGAGTAAAATTACTTTGATAAACAATCATAATGCATGTTTACTGCAGTTTTAAAAGATGTGTTAAAGATTTAGTAATGAGGTGAAACCTTATATTAAGTTAAAAGCGTGGAATACTTAGAGAATTAATTTGAAATAGAGGTTGTCGAATTTCTTTAACTTTTCCTTTGAAATAATGTTTCTGTTTACTGAAGTAGTTACCAATAATTTGCAAAAGAGCTGAAAAAGTACAATTTTATTCATTTATTTACGGGACTTTGCCTATACAACTAAAACATGTAGTTAACATACATCTTTAAATTGTAAATAGGTTACTTAAAAAAACAAATTTCTGAAATACCATTTTGATTTTTATAAACCTTATAAAAGTTAATCTTTTCGCTGAATAGTTTTTGTAGTATTTTAGCCTTAAAATCATTATTTCCTTTTGTCCCAATTTCTTTTCTCTATCCGTTTATATTAAACATAAATTTAATTTTTTCCTTCTTTTTTTTGGATTATCTGATGCAGAATATTAAGCATAAAAGTTTATATCAAAGTCTGTGGTATTTAAGCAAAAGTCCAAACTTGTAGCTTCACCATAGTATATTTTACTATTACTTTGAATCAGTCATCGTTAAAAAATTGAACAGTAGTTTACAGATGTCTAACTTCCAGAATTGGTTTAGTAATGTAGATTTCAAACAGTATTATTAGTATATATAATGAAATAACTAACTGGAAATTATAATTCATTGTAGTAGTCCGTCAAAGGTGTTTCGAGAACTAACTGACTTTTTCTTGAAATGAACTTGTAAAAATTATTGACGAAAACCGTCTTTTCAAAATCTATTACACACTCTAAGCACAGAAAAAGAGTAGGTAGGTTTCTTATAAAAAGCACCATTTAATTTTTACAGATTCTACTTCCAGAAGTTGAATAGAGTCAGCAGTTTGCGTTGTAGCATAATTAACTTTAAAGTTGAGTTTGACCAAATAGTTGGGCAAAGATCTTAGTAACGAAAATAAATGCTCACTCTTATTTTGAGCTTAGGTGCTAAATAACATGAGAACATGTACGTATACAACATGTATACTTATGGTGATGTTCAACACTGACACAAAGCTTTTATTCTCTGAGTGCTTTTCATTATTGTACCGAGTGCTACAAAATTAGTGTTTGCTTTTGAACGTTGTTAAACGAAGATTTAACGCTTAGAAAACGATCATCTATCAGTATTCTTTATGAAAGAACTAATCTTATACGGCGTGAGATCGCTTCAAAATGTAAAGTGAGCATACGTGCAGTCAATAAAATTATTAATTAAGCTTAATGGCGCGTTTATACCAAAGTCTTCCACTAAGTTTTTCACAAGTTTCGGCAATTCGTTGCTCTTTCTACAAAATACAGCAACTTTTTCTGTCTTCCACTAAATTTTGGTTTCCGGCGGAGTGTTGGTAAAGATAAAAAAAATGACGACAACTAAAAATGGAAGATTTGTTGCTGCGCGCTTTGCGCTAGCAATTTGTGGGAATTGTTAACTCTCCACGCGTTCCGGACGTGAAGGGGGACCAATTTTTTGGCAACACATTTTCCACTTGTTGCTCTAAATTTGTGAAAAGCAACTTTTAGTTTCCTACAAAAAATCTTCCACTTGTTGCTCTATAATTTGAGAAGAGCAACTTTTAGTTGACAACTTTTAGTTTTCTACACACAATGTTTTGTCAACTTTGGTGTAAACGCGGCTTAAGAATGAGACTGTTTCAATTTCACATCGCCTGAAAGGCCACTGCCTCTGATAGCATGCAACAAATGCCAAAGACGGTTTATTTCTTATTAGAAAGAGCCGAATAAAACCTTCTAAGACTATTTTCGAGCTTACAAAGGACTTTCTTGATGTTGAGTTACATGACCATACAATTCGGAGCGGAAACTACACGATCTTGTGACGCGTGAAGTCGTTTTTACGTGAAATTGATATTTTAGTTATAGACTTGCCAGGTAACTCACGCGACATGAATCCTATCGAAGTTTGTTTTAATAAAAAATATTTATTCCAACATAAGTACCTAATTGTGAAAAGTTGGTTCCACTGAGATACCACCACAAATCATCTAAATACAATAAAAACATAAAAATCAAATGTCTACTTCTCCCTCAACGGCGGAAGTTCGCGACAGGTACCTGTGAAGCCACAGCTTTAAGCAATGCAGAACAGCGGATGAGTTAAGAGATACTAACAGCCGTGTTCCTAAATGTCTGATTTTTCTAACCAGTCACTTGGAAATCACCAAAAAACAAAGCATCAACATTTATTATCGTTATCAATGTCAAACTAACATTTCAAGCTTTATAAACTATGAAGAACTTACTTGAAAGACTCTTAATGTTTATTTTCTTGCTCACTCTCGGAATTTTCAGGATATGCGATTCACAGCGATTTACTATACTCTAAGATTATCGAATATAGTTTCCATACGTGACACTGGTGTGCAGACCACACGTTCTTAAGGGTTTTCCTTAAACATTTCCGAGATCTCCCAAGTTCCCGAATGTTCCTCAATAACCTTATGGATAAAAATAGATTTTTTTAAGGAAAATAGAAACTGGGGAAAAAATAATAATACAGTTAAGGCGCATAAGTATTACAGAGAATAATAATAACAGTAATACAGGATTTTTAAAGAATTCATGCATCTAGAACAAATCTGATCTTCTTAGAGATTATATTTGTGTAGCAGATCTTTAATAGTCTTATGCGTATCTTAAGCCTCAAATAAATTTTAAAAGTCAGAATAAAATTACCCATGGGATAAAGGATAATTTCCTTTCATTTGGGAAGTTTTCAGATAATCTAAATACAACTTTATTCCAGAATTTTAATCGTTTAATAAGGCAAGGAAAATGAAACATGAGATACAGGTTTTTCTTCTATGAGATATTTCACGCTAATAATAAAGTGGGAAACTCTATAAAGTAGGAAAACGATAAATATCAAGCTAAGTTATGCAATCTATTTACCATATACATAAATACAGGGTGGGGCAGAAGTAATGACCCGGTTATGCCGGGGTATAAAAAAAGAAAACTAATACAATTTGAGACTTGATTTTTTTTAAATTTTGATCTGTATATGAGGCGGTGAGAAGCAAAGGGATGTAAGTGACTAAAGTATCATTTTGAGTAAAACTCGTTTAAAGTTTAATTTCTATACTAAATTATAGAGGTTCTTCATGTAAATATTTTTTTATTGTAGAGTCCTATATGTATGTGTTGGTTTAAGTATGAAGTGTGAAGTGTTTCTGATGTTTAGATTTGGCGTAGGATGTTTTTAAAAAAATAACTTATTTTTACTTACACCCCTTTGCTTCCAACTGGTTAACTTACACCCCTTTGCCACTAAATGAAAAACGTGTCTTGTTCATTTTGCTAATTTACACAGTAATAAAGGTAATTGGTTAGTGGTATAAACTTTATTAAAAACTGCATAATATAAATTTCGAATAATTATATTTATCAACAAGCTAAAAATCATTGCCATTAGACAAATTGCCGCATCAAAACATGACAAAAATAAAATCTGCAGACGATTTAAGCCTTGCTTTTATTATTATTATTCAACAATTCTGAATTATTTTCCTATTTTTTTTTCTTCTCCGCTTTAAGTTTCGTAAACAGATCGTCTGCATTGCGTATTTAAACTAACTGAAAAATCAAATAATTTTATTTAGAGGCAAACGGATGTAATTGCACTTGCATCCCTTTGCCACCAAACGGAATGCAGCTTTCATTTAGTAATTTTTTTAAACCTCGTTTTTTTTTTTTTTTTTTTTTTTTTTTTTTTGCAGTATCTGTCAAAGCTACCACTAAAATCTTTTTCCCACAAAACAGAAGGGTGTTTAATTTATCATTTGCACTGGCTATCTCAAAATTTTCATTTTGGTCACTTACACCCCTTTGCTTCTAAGTGCCTGATATAATCCCATTTCATTACATTAAGTTTTGAATACCACTTCAGCAGCAGTACACTAATGCAGTCCATTTTTGAAGTTTTGGGAAACTTTTCTGCACATTTCAGGGGTATGGCAGATATTTCCTCGCTAATTATGTCCTTCAGCTCTTCTAAAGTATGGGGGTGATGTTTCCAAACTTTCTCCAAATAACCTCACATAAAAAAAGTTTAGGGACCGTAACATTACGCGGAATATTAAAATGTGCACAAAGATGCAGTCCATTCTCTCTGTGCGGAAAAATGGACTGCATCAGAAAATTGGTGCTAAAGGCCACCATCTTGCTGAAGTGGTATTCAAATCTTAATGTAAAAAAATAGGATTATACACAGATCAAAATAAAAAAAAGTTTCAAGTCTCAAATTGTATTAGATTTTTATATTTAATATCTCCTCAAAACCGGGTCATTACTTCTGCCCCACCCGGTATGAGGGCGCATTTATATGTGAATGTTATTATGTATTTATATATGGTATGCTATACAAATCAAGATTACATCGGATATTCGTCATGTTTGTCACGCAGTTACTTTAGTACCCGGAGACCATCAAAGGAGGGTTTTCAAACGCTTAAAAGCATCCAAACTATTCGGATTTCACTTTTGAAACAATATTTTTTAATGCGAAAGACACTTTTTTTTTCGAATTTGGTACCACTGCTAAGGCTGTAAAAAACTGCATTTTGCATGCTTGAAAAGATTCGTCTCTGTTGTGATCTACGTGAGTGCACCCATTTGAGCGTGCATTCACAAGTGCAGCAGCGACGAAACATTTCAGGCCATTCCTTTGGTTCTACATAACTTTAATATCCACGCTCCCGTATTGACTGATTGGCGTTTTTCATTATGTCATTGGAAGTGACTTTTACTCAGATGATTGTGATTTGCTGATTGCTGTATCAAAGATAGACGCCATAGCTGTTAGTTTTATAACCATAGTAACTACACGATGGAGGTAAAATGTCGCGTCGCTCTTGGCATGAATGCACCATTATCAGGGAGCTTTTAAGCCGCGTTTACACGATGAGAGTTGAAGAGACAATTGTCGAGGCCATTTGTCTCTGGACAGTTGGGGGAATGTCATTGGCAGGCCAGTTGAAGAGAACCTGTTCACACTGTGAAAGTATTGGCATGGCAGTTGATGACGAAAAATGGCAAAACAAACACAGCAGGCTTGACTGACACGAGTGAATTGGCACAACACGAAGCAAATCAACTGGCTGCAACGTTCACACTGCGCCAACTGGCTCGACAACTGTGATTCAGAGTGGTGGGGGCGTCACTGGGCCCAGTTCATTGTCCTCTGTCTACTCCTCGAGACAACTGAATTTCAGGACAACTGTCGAGGCAGTTAGCTCGCCAATTGGCCTGAATTGTTCACACGTAGCCAATAACTTTATGCCAATAAGCTTTCTCCAGACAACTGTCTCTTCAACTGGCATCGTGTAAACGCGGCATTACACCAGGGACGACGAAGACTGGTAAGCGCAGAGCATGCTTTTGCCTTCAAAAGTACGCTCTGTGCTTGGGTAGGTGAGAAAAGACTGGAATATAGTCTTTTGCGCCTTTCCTGGGAAGCATCCTTAGAGATGTTATCACCCAGAGTTGTGGAGAGAGAGATTTCACTATTTACTAATTGAGCCACTACCAATATTATTATTCGTTCATACAATATTAGCAAATGGAGATTGCGCCGACATAAAAGTGATGGCATTTCCTGATGTGATTACATACTGACTGAACTCAGAATAAAGACTTCTCCTAGAGATTTTAAAACAGAAGAAGAAACAGAAAAAGTATCATTCATTTATCCTATTATATATACGCATACATAAATATTAAGAGTTAAAAAGAAAAACGTATATATTTGTCACATTGTACATTTAAATGATTCATTGCTTAGCTTGAATAACATTTCTGTGAAAACTAGCTTCACACTTGAACGTAACCAGAAGCAATCAACTTTTGTCCTGTTCGGTAGCGATGTTTGTATGTGTTTTTATTTCATAAGGAAAAAAATAGTATTTTCATTTAACAAAAATGGGAATTCCAATTTCCCTCATTTTATTCTTTTCTATTCAAAAACAAGTGGGTAACGATAGTGAAATGAATGTTTGATATTTAATACAGATAAAGTTAAAGCGTAAAGTGACAGACACATCATTTATTCAATTGCGTTATAGTTTATATCAGGTAGTAAACTTAAAAGAATAAAATATATTTTTCAATCTCATAAAAATTCCTTATGCCATTTTTATAGCTCATTAAACATAACCATTGCAACAGAAATGAAATTTTGTAGCTGCAGATTTTGCTAATGACTTGTTTTATAAGCTAAACGGCTCTCTTAAAATCGATAAAAATGCTCCTATTTTTAAAAACGTTTCTTGTTTTTCAAATAAAGAATATATTTTATGATGATTTTCTTAAGTAGACATTTATTAAAGAGCATCGACAAATTTATGATACAATTTTTATGAGAATTCAAAATTATTAAAAAAAAATAAGTGAAAGTAAAAATGCAGTTTTATGTGCTTGGATTAGTACTAAATTTGTGAATTGGAACAGTTATATTTTGAAAAGAAAAGGTTTAGAAAATAATTGTGGGCAACATTACCTGTTTTTAAGCATACATTTTTTATCTGATCTTTTGTACAAAATGTAAGGTATAATACAATCATAAGTGAATAAATAAAGCTGGCAAGATTCGTTTTATTTGTTATGTAACTGTAAAATACTCACATATCATTGAACAAGCTTCTTGCGATGTATTTGCTGTAGAGTAGTTTTCGAAATCATTTTTTTTAAAGATTACCTTGCTTTTTTGCAATAATATGTTTAAAATTCAACAGCTTTTCACTCATCAACTTTTTTTACAGGTATTTATTGCTTTACTCTTAAAAAATGCTTTTTTTTTTTTTTTTTGGCGGATGAAAAGAGATAAAAGCAACTTTACGAAACCGTTTCCAAGAGTTCTAAAACTGGCAATAATTTTTAAAATTACTTGTTTTTTTTTCTCTGTTTATTTTCTTTTCCGCTATAATGTGTTCTTTCCTTTTTTTTGCTCTTAAAATCACATTATTTGAAATGTTCTAATTTTCTTTAAACGGGCATGTCTACACTGTAAAAATTTAATGATATGTTACACCAAAAGGTGGTACAAATTTACTTGCTATAAAAGTTTGCGCTTAATTCTACCCTATTTTGATGCAGCATACACACGTAAAGACTATCTTTTGTAGTAAGAAAATATGTACCATTTTATTAATTTATTTTTTTGGATGTAACGTACTACCAAATTTTTTTCCCGTGGTTCCGATTTGAGCGCGGATCTAAGCCATGGGATCAACTTGCGTTACCACCTACGCCACTGGGCAAATTCAGGCTGGCTAACGGAAGACATTAGTTTAGCAATATATCAGTACCGCACTCCAAATGTCATAACTACTGATTACAGCAAGGCTGGAACTTTATAGTATTTTTAATAGCATTATTTGAACAGGCTATACATTTATATAAAATATATTATAATTTTAAATATTTTTGACAGCACTTTACTTTGGAGCAACTGGAAAATCTGCATCCTGTATTGTTGAAAAGCTTACTCAGATTTTTTACCATGCAACACTGACGATACCACATACATTAATTTTGTGATTCTTCTAGTAAGTATCTGTTGTATTTTGCTACGATAAAAGAAAATCGGGGGAGGAGGGACTACATTTTAAAGTTAACGTACATTTTAAAATGAAATGTTTAACTATGCTCTAAGAACCCAACTTCCTAAAACAACCTAAGTATATCCTTTCAAAGCGTTTTATTAATAACATCGTGCTACTATAAAGTTTCATTAAGATAAATTTGCGTTTAAAACTAATTAAAGCGGGAATAGTTGGAAAGTATTCTTCAATAGCTAGCCGCCTTAATGCTTATCAAACATTTAAAAAGAATAAACTAGCACGCATGAGCGCTTTAAAATGTATGTTTATTATGTGTTAGAACGAAATTAATAATTCACTTCATAACTATGCAGTCACAAAGCAAAAAAAGCTATTTAAAAAGAAAATATTAATAGTACTGCGAGTTAATTGTTTAAAAATTAAAAATTATTTTAAATTATTCTATGTTAAAAAAGGTATTTATATTTCAAAAACTTAATAATATATTTATTAATGTTAAATAAGTTTCTTAGAATTCCAAATGCTTATTTTAAATACAAGCAGATAATTCTGTAATTAATTGTACCTCCTTCAAAGTGTACATTTGAAATTGGATTTGGTAATGTAATTTTAAAAACAGTGTAATTTGTTAAACACACAGATAATTGCAAGTAGGAAATTCAATTTGGAATGAAATTCTTAAGAAAAATTTACATATTAATTTCTTCTTATAGTAATAAAAATTCAACGCTTTTTCATCAGTTCTTAATATCCTAATTTATTCATTTGTTAATGTAGAGAAGGATTTCACTCTTTCGAATTAAATATTCTATTTAAAATCATCAACGCCTACTAATTTTAAACTAAATTTATTAAAGTCCCCTCACCCCTCAATTATTTTAACGAGATAATAATATTCATATTTTATATATATTGCTCATGGTGAGAATATCTTGCTTAAATTTAAAAAAAAGACCGACTTCATATTTTTATAAACGCACACTAATAATTCATAAATTGTTTGCTTTTTTTAGGTAGGAAGGGTGTTTAAGTATAATTTGTGTACTTAAGATACGTCGTGATTTATGTCATATTTCTCTGTTCTCTTTTCAGTTGTTTCTTTTGCGCTGACTTCTTTCTTATTTGTGTAAGGGGAACAGATAAAGAAAATAGAAAATTGCCTGCTCTATAAATATACAACGCTGACTTTCGAACGTCTTTGGAAGTTATTTTTTTTTTTTTTTTGAATTATCCCTCTTACGTAAATTTTCTAGTATAAAAATACCTGCACGCCAAATTTGGTGAGATCTGACATATGTTGTGGATTTGTGTCAGAAGCATATATATACAAGCACACATACATCTATTTCTATGTACACAGATTCAGTAAAAACATACTTTTTACGGTTATTAAGCTTGAGCTGTTGATTTTTTTCTTTTTTTATCGCCCTGGAATGAGGGTTCTTCTGAGTGTTCCGTTTAGTGTAAGATGGTTGAAGGAAAATAACTTCAGTTCTCTAGATTAAGGGTCTTCAGCACGTGGCACGGGGGCCACCCGAAAATAAATAGTGGCAAGCGTTTTGGATGAAGTAAGAATAAAACTCTTCAAGAAATGAAAAAAAATAAAGAGGGATATAGGAATCCTTTTTTTTAACTGTATTCCTGAGGACTACTCCAGCCATATACGTAAGGATTTTAGAGGATGTAGATTGGCAAGACCGGCCAAACGCGTTTAAAGCGTAGAGGGAGCAGAGTTTGGCCATGCGATGGCAGCTTCCTAAAGCAGAATTCAATTTAGTGTGACATAATTACCTGACTATTTTAGTTATTTCTTTATTTGTGTTCCCAGTTATGAGGTTTATTTATTAAATATATGCGCAGTTTTAAGAAGAGTGGTATTATTGTGTGGAGTTTACTAGGGAAAAGAAAAAAAAGAGGAAAGGTCCGCCAATGATTCAGAAATTCGTTTGCAAAGGCAATAGGACTCTGTATGAAATCCTAAACACACTCGTAGATTTTCGGACTTTCTTGAGAATGAAATTGTCATGGAAATGTAGTGCTCGCCATTCTCAATGAATATTAACCTGAATATTCACCTGAACTGCAACTCAAATTTACTCTGCAGCAAAATCTAAGCGTTTTGAAATACCATTAATTGAGTTTTTTTTAAATACGTGTCTGAAGAGAAGTATCCAGGTATAGGAATACGTAACATTGCATTGTTCATGTCTCCTATCTTTGGTAGCACCTACGTATGTGAACAATTATTCAGTTCAAATGAAGAACACAACATCAAAAACAAGAACGCGTCTAATGGATTAACATTTGGAGCATACATTACGAATCGCAATAGCACAGATTCTTCCGGATATCAAAACTTTAATAAAACTAAAACAATGCCAAGTATCCCGTTAAAAGTGAAGCGACCTATATCCCTCCAAAAATGTGAAATAGTTATTATTTTTAAATTATCAATTGGTGTTTTTGTTAGCATCGTCATGTACTATCTCTGCAAATGCATTGCAAACGGTATTACAATATCCTTTTAGAAAAAAAAACAGAAAACGCATTTCTTAAAAAGAAAACTAACTGCTTCTTCAACGAAATATAAGATATTTTTAGTCAATAAAGAAACTGTTGTTAGATGCATGGATAAATGTCATTACAAACAGTAGCATATTTTTTTCTCTAGAAAATATCTATGAAAATCAAGAAACGTTTTATCAGTGCTTCAAAAAATCCTTTATTATTTTATCATTTAGCACTTTATCAGTGCTACAAGAAAACCGTTATTATTTTATCAAGAGCCAGCAGAATTTTATTCGTGCAATATGAAAACTACTGCAAAGATAAAAGAGTACACGACGACATTCGTAACATTTTCAAGCTAATATGAAAAGTTTATTTAAAAGTCCCTCCCCCCTCCTAAAAGTCCGATTATATTAATTTCGGTTTTTTCCCAGTGAAATTTTGCTTATGAAATTTCAGAAGCTCATGTGGAATTTAACTTTCTATATATTATCGGTAATTTTAAACCGAAACAATCGAAGTTTTCTGCGAATGTAGCGAAATAAAGCATCTTCTGCTTGAACACTACTTCGTGGCTTCTGCAGATCAGTGGGAAGATTAACTTTCTATTCGCGTGTACAACACAATTAGGAACATAACACTGCATCTTTAGGGCTAACGATCATGCATCACGTGAAAATGGAATTCTAACCCGGATTTTCAAGCGCGTGAAGGCAGCAATAAAATTTTAAGGAATGACATCTTCAAAGCAGATAACGACATCATGGAACTCTTAAAAGTTTAAAAGTAACTGCATACTTAAATGAAGAGAATTATTTCGTAGGTTTTGCGTGTATAGCATTTACAATGTTAAAGGTCTGAAGTATTGGAAACTTCCTATGTGTTACGGTGAAAATTATGGTACTAATTCCACCTGAAGAAAAGGGGCAGTTTCTAGTTTCTTGGTACACATTTTTTTTTAAATGACTAGTGTAAAAAATTATAATTTTAAATTCTAGGAAGAAACAAGGTACTCCAATACATTTTATTAATGCTGAATTTTGTGTTGAAAATGAAACTATCATGCATTTTGTGTTACAATTATCTGGAAAATTTTGCTTGAAACATTTGATAAGGAAGCAAAGCTTTTTTATTCTTTTTTTCCATCATTATTTTATCAAGAGGGTATTTGGAATAATTTACGTAACAAACATAGTGTTCATCTTCTTACAACACAGTAAAAAGGATCATAATTTAATATTAACAACAATGTTGTGAAGTAAAGATACAAATATAAATACAAAAGTAAAAACCAGCAACAGGTTCTAGGCCCATCTAGACAGGTCATAAGTAATTTAACAACTCCCAATGAACATCCAAGAGCCCTATTAAAACGTGTTACCCCACTGCAAGTAACAGTCGCTTCCGGTAAACTATTTCAACTGACTGTAATTTTATTGAAGTAGTAATTTTCCCTAATTTCAACATTAGCCAGAATTTTGAAAAGCTTAAAACAATTGCAAATGCTCCACCTTCAGATCATTAAATGTAACTCATCAACGATTTCCTTTTTAACATGTTCGCTGCCGACCAAGCGAAAGCTCGTGATGTCAATCTCTTGCCACAGGGCCAACCACATGCGAGAGTTTACAGCGTTGTGTTAAGTGATGTTGTCTCAGTTAGCCAGCACCAAGCTTGCGCGAAAAAGCTGCGCCTTTTCGATTGCTCTCCGCTGCAGTGGGCAGTTCGGATGTGTTTACTGCGTAAAGATTCATCCCTAAGTGACCGTCAGCGAGCGTCAGAGGCTTGAGCGTGGTGTGAGCGATGTCTCTGTAACCAGTCACCCGTTCGCGGAAGGGAAGGCTTCGCATTTGTTTCAATCTGCTTCAACCCAATTGGATGTTAGGTGTGTCTCCTGATATTACGTAATGTAAAGGCTCATCCTTAAAGTGACCGGCAGCAAACGTGTTAATGAATTTAAACAACTGAAAAACTAAACATTTGAAAAACATAATCTGAGATTATGTCACGAGTTTTAGGGATAGATAAATAGTTAATTCTCAACTTTGCTGTTTAACATTATTCTCTTCAGACCCCAGAACTAAGCACAAACAATTTTGAAGCAATTTTTTCGGCTCTCTGATTTAAAAGATGATTACAAAGCAAAATAACTAAAAAAATTTTTTTTTAATTTTAATTAATTAATAGTTCAAATAATAATGGTCAACGTCCATGTTTTCCATATTTAAAACGAAGTAAACTATCTGTTGATTAATTTCAAAAACAATTGGGTGTTTTAGCTTTCGAATTCCATAAACAGTAGTTAATAAACAGTATTTTAAAATGTACCCAATTGGGTACACTTGGAATGAAGAGGTTAAAATTAATTTAAAAAAAAGCAGGCTTAAATCTTAAAATTTACCCATTATCATGCTAAAACATACAATAAAGATTTTTTTTAAACCAGAGTGTCACGCAATAAGGACCGAATTTAAGGATACATGTGGTTTTATTGAAACAAGCTTACAATTCGAGATTGTTAACCCCATCCCTTGCGCTCCCGTGAAAATGATGGGATGAAGTTACGCCGTCTGTTTTTAGCTCCCATGGTATTTCCGGGCTGGATTGTTCCAAAGTAGTGTACTAAAAGTTAAAAACAATCACTTTCTTTTGCTTGAGGGGGTGGGTCTGGATTTACATACCAGATGCCAGCACTAGATTATTTTTCATGTAAATTGATGGTTCATGTTTCAATTACACATATTTTAAGAATTATCTCGAATTAAAAAGTAAGCACTTTTGCTTCTGTTTCCTTAAAAGTTGTGCAATCATTAAAAACTTACATTCGTGGCTGTCTTATTATCTTACTATACGAACAAGATACCATTTTGTCAGTCAAAGATGCATAAATCGGGTCGACATCAGGCAGAAGTATTCTAAATACAGTTTTCATATTTCTAACGTGTATAATGAAATAAGAAAATGGCGCCTTGAACAATTATCTCAGCTGTATTCTTTTAAATCGTTTCTGTACGCACGTAGCACTTATAACTTTGTGTCCTTTTCAAATTCTAATTTTCGAAAAACTCTTACCTCAAAAAATAGGGAAATTAGTTCTGGGCAGTCTGAATCTAGCAAAATATGCCTTAAAGCAGCCCGATTTCCGAAAAAAATATCATGGTATATTTTGTTTTTCAAAGACTGATGGAAGAAACGTGATGCTATTGATTCAGTACACGACTGTTTAGATTTTTGTGGAAAAAATATATTTTATATTTTTCTATTAAAAAGTTTTTCAATATTTTGTTCCAAAAAAGTGCTATTTGTTCGAAAATATTCAAAATATTTCATCAGATTTTTTTCCGAATATTCTAAGGATAAGAAATTCCGAAATAACTATTTTAAATTCTTGATGCGTAATGCATTTTTCTGCATATATGAATGCATTTTCAAAACAGGCCAAAGAAAATGTCAGAATTCTAATGGCGCAGGATGCAAATCGAGTAATTTGAGATTTTTCCTTCAAAAGCATCGAATAACTTACAAAAATATTTTTAGTATGAGAAAACCATGTCATTCAAATTCTTCTAGTTCATCAAAAATGAAAATTTCAAGAAGTGTATTTGTTTACCTTTTTATCAGATAAAAACTCGAGGGCTATAAAAAATCAATTTTGTGTTTCTTCTTGTTTAAACAATTTCAGTATGTTTCCACTTTTATCTTTTTGGAAGTTTATCTTTTTTTTAACAAGAGTGGTTTTTCAACAAGTTTTAATTACTTATTTTTTAACTGTAGAATGTTAAATGCCGACTTAACGGAAATATATTTAACAAACATATATGCATCAATCATGTAAACCAGTGGTTATCAAAGTAGGTAAAGCGTAATGCTTGAGACTAAAAAATTTGATGGTGGCCAGTGGCCAAAAAAAGGTAGTCGCCACTTTGAAACTGTTGGTAGCCATTTTAACCCATGTTTCAAACTGCTCCCCCTCCCCAACCGGGGCTGCATTTTGCATACAAGCATATGCATACATATACCTCAAAATACACTTTGCCACAAAATTACACAAAGCCCTACTTTTAAAAATAATTACAAACCTTTTCTAGTCGCCAGTTCTAGCGACCTACATAACATTTGGTGGTCGCCAAATGAAAATTTATACTCGAAAATGGCGAGTGGCAACCTCTACCATCGACCTTTAGTAAAGCCGTACCCTGTTGAGACAATATTCCTGTCTTTTCTCATCTACGCAAGCGCAGAGTGTATTTAGTTTTCAAACAAAGACTTTTTGCGCAGATGAGAAAGACAGGAATAGTGTCTTTGTCGCCTTTGATGTGAAAACACCCTGACTGCTTTCATACCAAAGGCGACAAAGAACAAAAACTTGTCTTGTCCACATCTGAGCAAGGGCAGAACATATTTTTGCTTTCAAAACTACACTGCGCTTGCGCAAATGAGAAAATACATATTTTTTGTCTTTGTCTTTTTTGATGTGAAAGCTCCCTAAAGGTTGCAAAAGTCTTAATATATCACAAAATAATAGACCACACGCATAATAATTTAGATTAGCATAGAACGCGATTTTTAAAACGAAAAATAAACTATACAGAATTACAAGAGCATTTTTTTGTCTTTCTAAGTATTTATACTTAGCAAATGAAAGAAAACTGCAGGGTTTTCAAAAGTATTTTTTATAAATTGAAAAAAAAATCTTTAAATGAGTAAAAATTTGCAAAAATATTTAAATATTGTTAAATAAGCTTTAAAAGAATATTAGAACTTTAAAGAGATATTGTTCCCTCTTGATCCAGATTAACTGAAATCTATCAATTTTTATTTAATCCAAAAATTAACACTGACGTTAAAATCTATCCTTGAAGAACTCCAAAAACTAATTATGACTGCATTCTCCAGATTTCGTTTTCGGAAAACGATTCTGATGATATCCGACTTATAAATCAATAAAAACACTGATTATTTCAAAATATACCACAATGAAAAAGAGTTGAAAACTATCACTTAAAAAAATAACACTAGTGTTACAATATAAGTTCGAAGAGCTCCAAAAACTTTAATTACGCAACTGTCTTTGACAAGAACTGATTATATTCCGGTGTCATCTATTGGTTTTTTTATGGTTTTTAATTATTCTAAGCAATTTGTTGTTTTTTTGGGGGGAGGGTCATCATTGGCCTAACCAATGACCTTTATTATATAATTGCTAGAAGTTTTTCTATCAATATATTTAAAATCTTTTTGTAACTGATACGTGTAAAAAAAGAGTTTGAGTTTCACGTACTAATAAATTTCCAAGAAGTCATTATGTTCTTAAAGATCGTTCCATTGAAAATTGTAATTTTAGAACAAACATACCAACCAATGTAAAATGCATTTTTATGTTAACATTGTTTGCTTTGTATAATGCTTTTGCTTTATACGAAGCAAACCGTTTATACCGTTATGTCAAAATTGCTTATTTCAGTTCAAAATGTGTTTAATTTTAAGGGAAGGGGGAGACATTTATATCATCCAACAACGCACTCTATTATATTATACTTCAACTATATATGAAGCAAGAGCTCCAGAAATAAGGCATAAATTTGTTACTATGCTTGATGTTCTGATAATCTAGCCAATACGCTTTGCTTTCGGACTACAAATAAAAACCTTTATAAATAGAAGTGGAATAAAAAATGCTCTGATGTCGCGCTCTGAAGAAAATTCTAATAAATGAATCGGGGCAACTGTGCCAATATTGGTACGTACTTATCCAAGAACGTGACTCTGGTATTAATGATGGAAGGTTAGAATTCTATCTACAAAAGAAATACAAACAAAAACCCATCGTGATATGTTGGTAAAATTAAGAGAAAACAATGTAATGGAGCGGAAGCTTTTACCTTTTTTACTGTTATTATTTCAAAACATAAGTTTAGCAGAATTTTTAAAATTAGTTGTGACATGTATTTATTTGTTAGGATCTTCAAAGAAGAGATACATTATTTTAATTTAATAACCTTTGATTCACATTAGAAATGAAGACATATCTCCCTGATAATCTTCTGTATACTTACTGCAAATATAAATGTTCTATTAGGAGCTTGATTTTTTTGCTTATATTAATTTGTAGTTTATATTCTGCGGTATATTTTAATAGAATATTGATCTTAAACTTTTACTAACATTTTGTTTGCATTTTTAATTAAGAAAAAATTCTCTCAGGACCTTAAAAAATCCTTATTTTAAATTATTTCATATTCATATATATGCTGTAATAGGTCTGAAACACCTGTACAAACTTATCTATGCGAATTTCTGCCTTAAAATGTGGGATTTGCAAAATGTATAGTAATTTGTAATATAATTAATCCTTATTTATTTATTTTAATGGCGTCAAGTTGTTTTTGAAGAAATAAATCTTGAAGAGCTTGGAGGCTGTAATAACCCAATCACCGAATTCGATATTTTAAGAAAAATGGAAGTTGAGTTCACTTTTCGAACCTCATTGCCTTAACATTGGATGGTCTCTATAATGTAGTTTTTTTTCCTCACCCAAACTGATTTACCAAACTTTGTGTGTGCTATTAATGCTGCAAAGTAGAAATTGAAAAAAAAATTGAGGACATTGATTGTTTTTCTATACGGACAAAAGAGGGACAGCGGTAGTTGTGGTAAAAAAACAATACTTACGGACTTTAGAGAACATTAGTTATTTTGTTAACATTACAAAGTTTAATCCGTAAAACACATGGTTACATAAAAAGAAAAAATCTAAAGAAATGGGCATTATGGTTGTTGTTGTTCAAAGCCAGAGACTTTACATTAAAGGGAAAACTTGAAGTGTTTTCGAGTAAAAGTAATTTGATGCACGTTTTGACAACTTTACTTAAAAAGGTACACCTTCTAAAGAATATCGGTTACTATGGCTACAATTTTTTACAAATAAATCTATTCAGATATGCGTATTCCCTAGAGGAAAAGAAACGGAATACTTAACATCGTAGCTACGCAGAATGAATGACTTGGAATTGCCGATTTTTCTTTTAGTAAATGTCTAGAATTTTTATTTTTGAAATTGAAAAAAAAAATGAATTTTTATCTTAGCACAAAAGTCGCACCTTAAACTGAGCACAAACTAAGAAACCGACGCGAGCACCGTTTTATACCTTCGTATAATTCCTTGTTAATTTCTATAACTTTATTTTGTTAAGTTTTCCCTTTCACATAGTTAGAAATTTCATCATTAAATTACGGTTAAATGACCGGCAGCAGTCTGTCCATCTAATTCATCGTTAAATTTACGGTTTGGAACATTTTTCTATCTTTACGGGACCTAACCATTTCCAATTAGCTTGGTTTTAAAAAGCCGTAAATACAAAAGTTTACGGTTTTATAACCATTTAAAAATGTTTTCAAAACAAAATTTTTACCGTTTTTGAACCATTTCGAGGCGTAGAATCTTCGAGGCGAAGAAACCGCAAACGTAGCTTGCGGGAATCGAACCCGGTTGTTCTGGTATACCAACATTGCTCTCTAACCATTCGGCCATCTGCACCACACAGAGCGGACGTTTATTCATCAATAAAAATCTTCCCTTTAAACAGGAAAACTGCATCAAAATTGAGATTGGATCCAAAGTCATCTTTGATCTAAATTTACTGTATATTGACGAAAATTATTTTATTTGCTGCAAAAATTAAAATACAAACAAGCTTCAGCGGCTCAAATGATGGGTTCGCTCATTCTCAAACAGTTCGGGAATCCGATGTCTCCAATTTTTGATTTACGTGTGTATGTCTTTCTATTTAGTAAATACTGCTTAATCCGCTTTTTTTTCTGCTTTTTTATATACACATGCAGATCTGAACTGATAAATCTTTATTCATATTTTAACAGCAACGTACAACCGGTAAGGTTTCGCAACCAAGATGGACGCCCGATTCTTATTGAGCGCTTGAAAATTACGGTTAGTTAAACGTTCTTTAGGATAAACACAGAATAAACGATTTTTTCCGCAATCAGCGGTTTGAGTACCAACTTTTTAATGGTTGTTCAACTGTCGTAATTAAATATGGTAAAATAACAATCAATTAAATGGTTATTTTACTATTTTCTTACAGAAATTTCTAAAAGTGCATACAATAGTAAAACTTTAGAGATTTATGTGAAAGAAATTACAAAAAACCAACTGGTGACAATAACGCAATTTTGCTAAAAAGAGCAGATAACGTTTGTGTGCTTAGTACGAAAGTCCTGTGTTATACATTAAACGTTTTCTAACATTTCAGATATTTTCTTTTTAACAAAGAAAGCTTTATCAATCGGACATTTATTACAAATGTGTTATATGATTAAAAAATACATTATTTAGGGTTAACTACATTGCACACTTAGTTCACAGCAATTCGACTTATTGACTTTAATTCCCACAAAAGCATGCCTTAATAAATCTATAATAAATAATTATTAAAAATATGTCAATTGAATTAAAACTTCCTACAAAATATTTACGAAATGGAATTAATGCATTTATTTCTAAAACACCGCAATATCCTCTTTTCTCAGAACCAAATTTCGTTTTAATCTTCTTAATATTCTGCAAAGAAAATTGAAAGTTATCAGAGAAATCAAATCTTCACAAAAAGTTTACCTTTATTAAGTATACAATGCTTGGCAAAATTCTTACAGCATTATGTAACTTTTCTTTTAATAAAAGCGAGCTTAACACATTTTTAATATATTTTAGCAATGTGAGAGAAAAAACTTAGAAAATATATGTGTTAAAATATATTGCTAAAGGAGTATCAAAAAAAAACCCCTTCCTTTTCTTAATCCAATTAGCCTGGGCACGTTAATTTGCTTACGCAGCTAATTTGATTCAGAAATGGGGACTGCAGTATGTAATCACAATTAGTGCTTTTAAGAATCAAATAAGATAAGTGCCTCTAATGAGGAGAAATAATTAAGTTCTATTTGGATAATTAATGTTCCAACTTTTCACTTCTGCCATAACTGAAAAATTAAAAATTACACATGGAGTGAAAAATAAACTAACATTTATAATATTTTGCCCGTACTTGTTCATATTTTCCAAATTTATAATAGTATTAGAAGTGTGTTTATTAAAAATGTAAAACTAATCTCTCGAAAAAGGAATTTATTAAGCTAAAAGAAAAAAGAAACAAACAAAAAAAAAAAAAAATTAAAAAAAAAAGACAAAAGGGTGAAGCGAAGTTTAAACGTGACGTTTATTAATACTTTACTTGACACAGTTGGTCAGATGCAACATTGCGTTTCCATTCGGGTATTGTGAAAGATCTACAACTCCAAATGATAGTCATTAGGGATTTTTCTGAATTTTTGTAAGTAATTAAAATGTCTTTCATTTAGTTATAATTTTTAATACTTCGATATCTAAGAACAAGTAAATACATTCCCTTCACAAATTATTAGATTCAATAAACTTTTTTTTAAATATAAGACGCTTTTTAATACTTAACCTCATGTGATATTCTGCCTTACAGCTATTTGATACGTATCATCACATTGCTAACATATTGGTATCATAGCGTAAACAAATTTGGACCTAATCGACAGCATGTTTAGAACAACTTGAGGTGCTCATCCGCCAAAACACGGCGCAAAGCAGTGTTAGTTTTAAAACATCCAATACAAAATAGTTCTAATAGTATTCTCTCTTCTATTTTCATATTTGGTCACGCAAACAGTAAATGACCTTGAAAGTCGTAAAGTTTCGCATTTACCTAAGTTTTAATGACCAATGTTTCTTCTTCTAAAAAAAAAAAAGCTTTTGACCTTTACGGTTAAGGGCAAAGCATATTTTTCAATTTAACGTACTTTCTGCTTATTTTCATAATGTGATGATTGTAAATAAAGAGATGGGGGAAGGAGGTCTTAGGAATTAACCCCCAATAACTCATTTTCTCCTAGCCGTATATTGCCAATCCTAACATATAAATATTCACAATGATGTCCAAGAATCACCCCTCTCCTCCCCCTGAGAAAAACCCCTGTTTTTTTTTTCGCTCGAGCAGCAATCAGGCGAATCCAGCACCGATAGTATTATATAAACGAATGACACTTATTGTAGCTTTCTTTATATCTTTATAAATGGCGATAAACTCCCTGTGGAAAGACCACTTCTCAGGGCCATTGCCATACACAGTTAATTTCTCGCGAAAAGAAACATAATGTGCTTTTCATAGTTCTAAACAAGCACAAAAATAAGTACCTCACTGGCTGATAAGTTTTTACTGCATTTACCGAACCTGTTTCAAAAGTTCGGCGGAATGCATACGGCCTGTGGGTCACAGGTTGAGTATCGCTGATTCAGAGTTAAACTTTAAAAAATTGTTCAAAATTTCGAAGTCTCAATGAAAATAGCGACAAAACAACAAAAATAAATAACTAAATTGAATAAATGAATAAATAAAAAGTGACCTAATAAAAAAATTACAGCTCCTATTATAGTGCCTTACAAAAAAAGGTTGAAAGAGAGGCTTTGGTTTGCAGTTCAATTGTGTATTGATCAAGCCCTTAGTAAACTGACCCTTCAGGGGATAAACTACTTTTCAATGTTTACCTGAAACAATATCGGTTTTAAATTTTCATAAATAAATTAATCTTAATTAAAGGAATGATGATTACTAATCGACTATTAATCGTAATTAAAGGAATGAAATTTTTTGATGATATATTTTATCCTGCAAAATAATACATCTGTCGAGCAAAATAGATGGTTATTTCAAAGTAATTCAATATAACGTTCAAATACATAAGTGCGTATACAAATACTAGTTATTAAGATTGAATATATAAGTACCTAATTGAATCAACCATTTCAAACTCAATTACTAGAGAAACAATAACCGAATGCTAAACTAATCATACATAACTCGCGGAACCGTTTATTAAACTAATTCTTTCCCTTCCCGACTTCCGCCAACGATATCTGGAATTGTTTCTTTGTTACTTCAACTTGTTAACAAGTACTTAATGAGGCATATAAATGTTTGTACGCGGATTTCTACCTAAAGATATTAAGTGGTAATTACCGGTGTTTTGAACACCGAATAATTTTACGTTTTTAATCATTGTTCTTCGTGCTTACACAACGCATGTTTATGATGATCAAATTCCGTTTGATCTTTGCATTATCTGTCGTAACATTGCGAGTTAGAAAAAGATAGGGTCAAAATATAGTATGGTAAATTATTATCAATGTATGTTTGTTATAATTATGTTAGAAAAAGTAATGTAAAACTGGTTAATGCTGTTTTTAAAAATAATTTACAAAAACATCACATTTCTGCCAAATACAAGAATATTCATGACAGCAAAAAATAGTATCAGCACAAAACGACGTAATAAAAGCACGAATTTGTAAAAATAGTTGCTTTATAGCGGGAAAACTTTTCTTTTTTAAATTTTGGCTTTAAAACAGCAGTTGCACGGAAATCTTGCTTCGTTGTGGAAAACTAAAAAACGATTCTGTATAAAATTTTTGGCTTTGATGGCTGAGCAGTATTATACCACCGGTGAAAGTTAAATTCAAAAACCATTTTTAAGCACATTATTACTCTTTTAAGTAAATGTTTTTAATACCTGTACATCAAATAAAGAAGATTTGGTAATTCCCCATGCTTTTTTTTTGGCTCGTGTTAGTTTAAGATTTTGTTCTAAACACTAAGAACAAAATCCCATAGCAAAGAATCAGAATAGCTAGTTGAATCATACTCAAAATCTTCCAATAATATTTTTCTCACAACATTTAAAATATTTGAAGCTACAATATTTTTTCCAAACCAGTTTTCATTCCAACCTGACTAACTAGTTACAATTTCATTTCTATTTGTTAATATATTTTGAATTTCTATCTAGTCCATGTTTTATTCGTTTTTGCATTTCAAAGTTTTGTTGATTTCAATAATTTTGCTTAAACATGGCTCTTATTTTTTATGACTAGAATACCTCTATTTAACACAAACTCTTAACATTCAGAAATCATATGTTTTCCTCTCTTCCTTCACCACTTATAGCTTTTTACAAGAAAAAGCCTTTTTGCTATATTTTTAAACCGTATTTCTAGAATCTTATAATAATGCATAATTTAAGTCAACATAAACTCATGTAACAATAGCAAAATGTACTTACAGATGGCGACTTCTTGATGAAGCAGATGAATTTGAAGTAGGATAAATAAATAGTTTGTTATAGTAAAAGTTGAAAATAGTCGTTCCGATATCACAATTCTTTAATCATACACTTAGATGTTCACTTCGCTAAATTTTAGTTGCTATGTTTACAACTACACAATTAATAAAAAAAAATCAGCGTCATTGAAAGAACCTTGAAGTAGCCGTAAGCACCATAATTTCACAACATTACAAGGAAATTACAACAGACGACATTTTCAACCAAAAAACATCAGTAATAAAAGAAACATTGCATAGACTGTTCCCAAACGAGACAGTATTCATGTTGCTGCCCCACAAGAAAAAAAGTTTACTCGATTTGAGATATAAAATCCGGCCTTGGGTCTCGGTGGCCGAGCGGTCTTAGTTACCAGTTTCCGCCCGCTGCTTGCGCGCAGTAACGAGGTCGTGGGTTCGATCCCCACCTTGCTCTGGGTGTATTCTTGTAATTTCCTTTCTTTGTACTGCAATAAACTATCGTACTGTCCTGTTCTATCTGTAATATTGGACGAGAGTTTGAGGCATATCCATTGAGAAAATCAAATAAACTCGAAAATATATGTGACCTGAAATGGTCGTAAAACAAACAAATGAAACAAACAAAATCCGTTCTGAAATACATCACGTAATTTCTCAAATGATTCAAGAAATTCGCTGCTCAATTGTATAGAACCATTTCTTTTTCTTTTATGGATAAACAATTTAGACATTACTATAAAACATTTCAAAATAAGATAAAGGTCGCATTCCTTTGTAAGATATGCAATTTGTAAAGTAAATTATAAGAACGTAAAATACGCACAGATTTTGAAAAAGACTGCAGACACATGTTTCGAAGCTGCAAGGGGGCACGTGTTTCGGGGCTGCAAGGAATCCCTTTGTCAATGCAAAAGAAATGAGCTTCTAAATGAAAATTAACTTCCTTCAGTCGGATGCTTTCCTCTAGAAACTCTTTTCTTTTGGACTGAACAAGGGGTTCTTTACAACCTTGAAACACGTGTCTTTCCAAAGACTCGTTTAAATTTTGGTTAGGTTGATGTATGACCGATTGAATTTTGCTCAAATGAAAGTTGAAAAAGTCAAATAAAAGTTGCTTAAAGGTCAAATAAAAGTTGTGAACTAATTTTATACTATATATTTGCTTCTTGGTAAATGTAAAGCGTCCCAAAATAATTTCACATTCGAAAACCCCAGAAATGCATAAAAACTTCACTTCAAGATACATATTTAAATTACCGGGAAGTAGTGCAGTTAGATTTTATGTACAGTTAAACCTCGTTAAATTGTGGGTGTCGGGGGACATGTTTGTCACCCGCGTTATAGCATAACCACGGTATAGTGAAATTATACTACGGAACCATATTCATGAAATAATACTCCCTTTTGTTGCAACATTTTTAACTTTATCAATTGCTCGTAACTTTTCTTCTATAGTATATTTTCTTTCTTTTCTTCTTTGCTGCCATTTTATTCACTGTAATTGCTGTGCAAGAAGCACCATATCTCAACTGTGCAATCAGTCTATCGTGCGATAGGGTTATAAACCAACTGCGTTCCGGGAAAAAAAGGGGCTTAAAAATCTCTTTATGTTATCAACATGGGATTGTGAAGGGGGAGACGTCTTAAGAAAAAAATGTATTTGGAAGTGGAGGAGCGCACTTCTCAAAAAAACAATGTTTTAAACCTGCATACACTGGAGAATATGTTTACTTTTCCGGAATGGTAAAGAATCTGGAATACAAAGGTTGAAAGCGCTGGTGGGTAGAGGAAGGGAGCTCTTAGGGTAGAATATTTGTGCGATCGGGCTGTCTTTATTTACAATGGTAAATAAGGAATCATCTTCAAATGGCAATGATAAAATTATTTAAACGTCGGGGGACATGATAGTCAGCGTGGTATATCCGATTCCGCGGTATAGTGAGGCGCGGTATAACGGGATTTTACTGTATTATGAAAACAATCATTTTCACAGAATTTGAACAACTAATGTATTTTCTGTTCTATACTAGTTATATGTTGTGTTGTAAACCGTGACCTCATTTTATACAAACTACGTACACATGTAATCATTAGTATTGTTATGCTCACAAATGTCATTAAAAGTTCAAAAATAAAACTAGAAACGTGATCTATAGTGCAGTTATTGGTTTCTAAACTGCAAGCAGATATATGCTTTTGTAATATAGCGTGACGAGTAACAAAGGAGGGTAAGGGGTATGATGAAGTGTGACATTTTGTGACAAAGGGGGGAAGGGGTCAAATATATTGAAATAAGTATGACATCGTTCCTTATCAATAGAGAAAAGCCATTTTTTTAAAGTACAAAACTTGCAGGGAACATAACTTTCTCATAAGATGTATTATCTAGAAAAATATTAAAATGCAATTCGAGCTAGAAGATTTTCTTTTCCCATTTACATCAGACTGATAACAGCAATTCTTTATACTCCTTTCGTTTCTTTAAATTGCAACTCAAGAAACGACCAGAAAAGTAATCATGAGCAGAAAATTTTTGCAATTCTCCAAATGTCTTTATTACTTAGAGCAGAAACGATAGTTATTCGCTTATCTGCCGTGTCATCAGAACGTTCTCATCTGCTGTTCTTGAGCAAATAAGATTGGACGCCATTTCTTTTTTTCATAAATACTGTTTTCTTTTCGTATTGGATAAAACTTGATAAGTTTTCGAAAGCTTGTCAATGTGATAAAGATTTGTTGACGTGAATCAATGTTTTCCTTGACGATTTGCAGACTTTTCTTTACTTAAACTGCAACATATTTATCAGCTTATATCTTTTTCTTTCTGGTAATAGTTTTATGATTCGGAATATGTGCAGTTTTTTTTAATAACATAAAATATTAGCCGGAATCTCTTAACGCAACCTCTCCCACCTGAAGATTATAAATACCATTTTTATACATGTGTAGAGTTCAGAAAATTTTAATAAACTAAACTGTGAACATTTTTACAAAGATATAAAATGGTGTTTTCATGATTGCAGAATATTAAATTCAGTTACGTTATAAAAAAATATATATCTTATCTATAACACCTACAGTTCAAAAGGGAGCAACTGCCTTCTCAAGGGAGACATTAGAAAACTTTAACCATAATTGCAAATAAGTTAACCAGTTTACTTTCTAATTCACACATCTAAGGTTGAATAGAGCCTTGAATCACTGTAATTTTATGGCCTCATTTTTTAAATATATATATATACAATATTGTGCGATAACCTCTTCAGACCCCCAGAACTAAGCACAAATAATTTTGACACAATTTTTTGGTTATCTGAGTTAAAAATGATTACAAAACAAAATAATTAAATAATATTTAATGCCCAATTTCCCTGTTTTCATGTTTAAAACGAAGTAAACTACCTGTTGATTAATTTCAAAAACAATTGGGTGTTTTAGTTTTCAAATTGCACAAACAGTAGTTAATAAACAGTATTTTAAAATGTACCCAATTGGGTACACTTGGAATGAAGGGGATAATCAGGGAGTTGCAACTTAATTCCAGAATTATTTAAATTATATCATTTAACTTTAAAAAAAATAGCATTGCATAATTAATATAAGAATGCATCAGTTTTGAGTAGTTTGCTGTGCGTTACAAAGAAAAATTGGTGTATGCGTCATAGGATACTATAAAGAAAACATGAGATTCCAGTATATTCCTTAGCGTTCAAAAAGTAGTTCCTGTAAGTTTATGCATGACAAAAGGGACGCAACAAAGTGCAAGGGCGTTTTCACACCAAAGGCGAGAAAGGCAATATTCCTGTCTTTTCTCATCTGCGCATGCGCAGAGCACATTTTTGCCTTCAAAAATATGCAATGCGCTAGCGCAAATGAGAAAAGACAGGAATAATGTCTTTGTCGCCTTTGGTGTGAAAGCACTCTAATATTCCGATAAACGATCAGATTCTTATAAAATTTATGGATTTTTTACACGATTATAGCACTAATGCACGAGTACTTAAATTTTAATTCTGTGTTTAAATGATGGAAAAAAGCATTAAATTGTTTTCTTATTGTAAAATTAAATTATTTTGTATACTCAGAGAAAATTTTCAGCGATATTTCTTTTTTTAAACATTGAAGACAGCACATGCTTCCCAAATACAGTCGAAAACAAGTTTTGTGATGGAAACTACTAAACTTATATTCAAGTAATCACGACAGAAAAATATTTTTCGAAGTGCTTTGCAGTAAAATAAAAAGGCATTTTCTAATCCCCGCTTGCTCCCATAGTATCAATTTAAACAACACAAAGCCTTACAAGTGCGTGTTTTTAAGCGATATCGTAATTCCCTGGATTATGAATCGGCTGTGCTTAAATCCTTTTTGTAAGCCTTTAAGACAATAACTTTTTTAAAGCAGAATCGACTCTATTGAGTTTTCTGCGGATGAAGTTTCTCTTTGTTACACGGAGGTTAATATTTTCTTTAAACTTTGAGACTTAAAAAAAAAAAAAAAAAAAACTACTAAGCAAGTCTTAGGCATTTAAATTTTCAATCTTTTTATTTCCTTATAATGTGTTTTGTGTCTCTTAAGTTGTGTAAAACTCATTTTCGTAAAAATAAAATGAAGTAAATATAAATTAAACTACTTTGATATTATAAATAAAATATATATATAAAAAAAATATGCGTAATTTAAATAATCAAAATAATGCATAAAACGTCAATAAAAATAACTGAATAAAACAAAAGGTTTGGTTTTTATTTACATTCAGATTTTGATTTTCTTTTTATTTTTCATAATGTGAATGACTTCAAGTGTATACGCTACATCACAAATATTCGCCATAGTTTGAACAACAATTCGAGCTATAGCTTGAACAATTTGTAGCAACAAACTCTACAATGTGTTGAAGATTCTCCGGTTTAAATGAAAAAAAATCGAAATGTAAAACATACAAAATTATTAAAATTATATATAATTGTAAATATACATTTATTTTAAGGATTTAGCATTTTACTTTGAGCAAATAGCTATGGTTACCCTATTATCGTTTATCAAAATCGTATAACAATATAAAAATAGTGCTGATCCATAGTTTGCCTTCACTTCAACTTCAACTGAATTTCGTTATGATATAGAAAATAATATTCATTTTGGAGTATATTTTTTTCTAAACATTTTAAAAGATATGATACGCAAGCAACTGCAATGTTATACACGCAGCACTAATAATATTTCTCTCTGAAATCATTTTAGATCCAATGATGCATTTTTAAAGTATGCTTTGTATGCTTCTGTAGTCAAGTGTTTTCTAGTCCACTTAGCTCAGGATTTTAAAAAGACAAGATAAAAGTATGCTTCCGATTGAAAATGAAGTTTGTTAAGAACGTGGTTGTTTTTTCTACTATTGCCTTTCGTGACACATTTTTATTTAATACGGCAGCATACTCAACTACATTCGCAATTATGATGCGGTGATATTTTGAAATTTTCTGGATTCGAATTGCCACTTAGTTCAAAAATAAAAGTGATGCTAGGAAATCAAAAAGAAAGAATCATTATTTGTTAACACGTTCGTTGCCGGTCACTTTAAGGGCGAACCTTTACATTACATAGTATCAGGAGACACACCTAACATACAATGCGGATTGAAGCATATTGAAGCAAAGGCGAAGCCTTTCCTCCCGCGAACGGATGGCTGGTTACTGAGACATCACTCACACCACACTTAAGCCTCTAACGCTCGCTGACGGTAGTTTAGGGACGAATTTTTACGCAGTAAACACACCCGAAATGCCCACTGCAGCGGAGAGCAATTGAAGATGCGCAGCTTTTTTCGCGCGAGCTTGTGGCTAGCTAAATGAGACACATTACTTAACACAACGCTGTAAGCTTTCGCACGTGGTTAGCATTGTGGCAAGGGACTGACATCACGCGCTAACGCGTGGTCGGCAGCGAACGTGTTAAAAATGTGGTTTGGTTTATTCTAGCATTTTCAAAAGCAGTTTGCTTAAAAATTTCATCAAAAAAACACGATCAAACTGTACGATATGTATATGGTACCGTGAATGTCCGAAATTCGAGAGTGTCGACATGTCTTGTCGAAAGTGCCAATGCATGTAAAATGTCGACAAACACCTTTGATTGTCAGCATTTTGTATTTGGTGTATCTTGACACTCACCGGATAATGTTGACATATTTCAATTTCGGATATTCACGGAAACATATACACAGCTTGCTTAAGGAATTTTACTTTTTTTTTAATTAAACGAAACATATTTTCTCGAAATACATTTAAATTTTTTAATTAGTATTGAGAAGTCATGTTTACTTTTTAAAAATAAAATATTAAGGGAAAAAAGCCTTATGAATTCCTGAGCTTCGATTTAACAGAATAAAAATAACATTGCTGAAACACTTTGCTATCGAAACTGATCCAGACTATATTATCTTTTTCCCTTAGCAGACTAAATTGTTTGAAAATCTTCAAGTAAGGATTTAAATACACAAGGGTCCAAGAGCCTGTGGAATTATGTTATCATCTGAAGCCACCTGTTCTTTGGGTGAAGATTTTTGACAAATTGTGATGTGCATGAATGGAGACGGATTTCCCGTATTCTTTCTAAAATAGTAAATAAGTTTGAAAGAAATTCAAAAAATGTCATCGTAGTGATTATATTCAGAAATTTTCAGAAAACTATTTTTGTTAAGCGATTAACTTTTTAAATGCAGATTTTTTAAATGATGAATAAAAAGAACAGTGTACTTCAGTTCATTTTCTTCAAGAAAAATAGCATCCAACATTAATTTTGATATTGACATAAATAATTATTTATGACTTGAAAGAATGACTGATTTCAGTTATATTCTAAAACTTCGTAATAAAATTGAATGGCTTTTAAAAGATACAGAAAATAAGAAAATATAGCCATCCTAATTAAAAATTTCAACTTCATGGCAAATGTAAATTCAAAATAAGTCACTATGATCAAATGATTTTGTAAATCTTAAGTTCTAAAGCAATTTTCAAATAAATTATGTAAGAAAACGAATTAGTAAGATATGGGATATTATCAGAATGTGAATACATTAAATATTAACTATAACCAACAGTAAATATTTTTAAATATCAAATTTTTGTACAGGATGTAAGCAGAACATGCCCATCACAAAGCCTTAAGTCCACACTTCTGAAGTTCGAAATACTCCAGAATCCGGACGATTATATATATATATATATATACTATATATCTGTAAAAAAAATGTATTTTTGTATGTTGGTAATATACAATTTCAGGCCCTTTGTATCATCTACTTATGCTTTATTTATAGCTTATTCTACGATATTTCTTACCGTGGATTCATATATTGTTCCACCCTTTCTTTCCTGAAAATATTGTATTTGAACAACTTCTTGATACTCTAAATGGTCTTTGGACTCCAACAGCGGGATTTCGTAACGGGAAAAAAAAGTATGCCTGTTTACAAAATAGAGGGAAAATGTTATTGCTAATAAAGTAATTAACATTTTTAGTGCAGTTATCTTCAACAGTTTTCAAATATCCTTAAAATTTTGAGTTTTTTAAATTATTTTTTGTATTATGATTAAACTTTTTCATTAAAAAAAAAACAATTGCTTCTAAAGTATTTGCATTATTAGTATTAAAAACGTTTTGCAAACAGCACTTGGTGCACAATGGTGCAAACAACACTTGGAACATTTCCCGGGCTAAAGGTAGATTATTCTTGCGCCAAGCAAAGTGCAATGGAGCGGAAATCGGAAAAAGTCCAAAATTTAGGAATTGCCGAAGTCCACAGAATTCCGAATTTAAGACTTTGTATTGTTGTATAGAGATGTTAAACGATAGCAATTCCTATTAAAAATTATTAATTACAAGCAAATATATCTGTAGGTTTCAAATTTTAGTTCTAGCATTTCTGTGGATTATAAAGTTTTGAAAATTCAGGTAAGTTGAACCTTCTACCAGTTTTTTCTCTTTTACTTTTCCAAAGTGTGAGTTTTACTTATGATTTTAAAATTTTCCTAAAGAAACTAAGAATATATAAATATTATCCAACAACTTTATTTTAAACTTACAATCCATTCTCAAAAAGTAGTTTTCATTAACCCTTTTTAAATGAACCAAGATGTACTATGTATTATGTCTAATAAAACAAATCATTCTCTCGAAAACCAGAACCATGTTTTTATTCCTCAAGATAACATAAAAGAGCACAACTAGCACATAGGCATCCTCTGACAAATATAAACAGATACCGCCGTGTTCTAAAATTTGCATACAAAAAACATTCCCAGATTTATTTCTGAAAATAAAGAAAGAGTTCAAGTTAAAAATCTCCCAAGATGCTGTAAAATGCGAATCGTAAATCCCTAGCTTCCTTTTCGGGTCGATTTTTAAGACGACAATAACTTTTTGTTACATGAATCGGGTTTACATTGTGGCCTTAGGGATTGTGCTACTTTGAAAAAGTTTAACCGGCTGTCACAAAAAAAGAAAAAAAACTGTTAAATATTTTATTTAATACAGCGTTGCTGTATTTCATCAAGACCTAACTCTTCGATAACGCTGAAACTAAGTGGTCAAATAAACGCAAACAATTCATAAATGTAAAATTCTGTACGGGATCTTTAAATTTTCTTGATTATATTATTAAAGATTTTTGTGCTTCATAAGTATTCCTTAAAATTATTCATGTAAGTTATATGGTCATGCAAATCAGCCTTGATTACGTAATAACATAATTTTAAGAACGAACGCTACTTAAAGAAGGCAAGAAGAACTACTAAGCGAACTAGTTAAAGAACGAACTTCTTAAGAACGCAAATATTTGGACAAAAAATAGGCATAAATTTAATACACTGTAAAAACATGCAAATCTTTGGCTGAAGGGATTAATATTTTAGGCATAAAAATAATATTGAAGTTAGTGGTCACATAAGCTTATGAAAATTTTACTTTAGACTCATTAGACTTAGAAATTGGACGCTGACGTCTAACTGCTAGATTCACAACAATTAGACAATTAGACGCAAACGATAACGGTCTGTGTGTCTAGAAACCTTCTAACTATTAAAAGTATTAAAACCTAGAAGTTGAAATGCCCAAACTTGTTTTTGACATCATGACACAAGATGAAAATACAAATAAAGTTAACTCACATATTTTTACTCCTATTCTCACACGCAACTCACATATCTCAAATTTCATATTTGAAGTTTTCGTTGCTTATGATGCTATGCCTGGTTATCGAAAAAAATCCCCGACTTTTTGAATGCCTTGGTTGGCAGGTCAGCTACTGATATTGCTATGAAATCTTTCACTTTATATCATACGTGAAGTTATTTTTTGAACTATCTTAGAACTGGAGATTTTGCTGAATTAAATCAAAAATTCGTGAATCAAAAATTCGTGATCTTTGTTGAAATGACTTTCTCGTTTGCCTTTTATTTTTTGTTTCGGTTTGCTCATATATTTTAGTATTTAATTGTGAAGTAATTTTAAGTGTATTTCAGGAAAGCGATGGCAATACCTTGCGTTTTTCTTCCTTATGGAATAACTCTGAAAGATCCAGCAACTAGTTGGGTGTAGGGTTTAAGGGAAAGCAAGCGAGTTTAAAAACATGAATAAAACAAAAAAACTGGATTGATTGTTCAGATTGTCAAAATTATAGTAAACAGAGCATTTCATTCTTTTTAAAAATAAAAGCAAATTATTAATGAAAGTTAATTGAGAGTTAGTTTTCCAGTTAGTATTTATTTGTATACAAAGACTGCAGTAGTTTAAGGTACATTGCAGAAACTGTTAGGAAAAGTACAAAAGTTCTAAATAGATTTAGGTGGTAATTAACATAGCTATAATTTAATTACATGAAATTGAAAAGTCAAATCATAATTACCCTATATTGACTGGCAATAACTGTCCAGAAAAGCAAAGTGATTTATATTAGTTTGAATACCTCAAAAAAGTTGTTTCCACTTAATTTTCTATTTTATTCACTTATGTGTTTATTCAAGGCTGAACTTGATCCAGTTTACTGTTTAAGTGTTAAGTAACGAGTAACGGTTGCGATCAAGATCAGCCTTGGTTTATTTAGTTACGTATTTATTTGTTCGTTTATTTGAGAGTTATCTATTAGTTATATGGTTTTAAATATCAGTTTGCAATGATAACAATCGATTTTATTTGTTTCTACAAGAACATAATATCAACGAAAAATAACAGTTTTAGTTCAACACAATGTTTTGTAACTGCTAAATACATTTAAGGTAAAATAATCTTTTATCGATGAGCAATAATTTTTATTGAAAACAGACAATTCCATTTTTGAGGTACATATTGAAATAATTTTGCAGCAATATATGCATCTTTACTTTATTTGTTAATATTATTTTTAAAAATCAGTAGTACCTTATTTTCTTTTAGCTATTTTTTGTAGTCTTTGCGGTATTTTATTTCTTTTTTCCCCTTCTTGCAAGGATGGATAATATCAGTTGCATTATCAGAGTCATTAGCGCTATTTTTGATGTATTTAGTGTAGCAGTTATGCATTAGTAGATGATAATTTAACGCCCTAACAATTACAACCAAGATTGGTAAACCGAATCTTTAACGATTCAATTACCAAAAATTAAATTTGAATGTCAAATTGCTAAAGTTATTATACATCCACGGCAGGGTGGATGCATCTTTTCAAAAACAGGGAGCCTAATCACTTTGTCTTAATTAGATCGCTTAGTGCCATAACTTATGTACCGAAGCTTAATGGACCGCATAATGGGTTGTCATGGCGCTAATTATGGCGGAGTGTTACATCCTCAGGTTAAGAGCACAAGAATCGAATTAAATAAGGCTCAAAATCGCTTTTTAGCCATTCAATTTGAACCAAATTGGCGGGAATGTTTTTGCTTTTGCGAAAACAGACAATTTTTGAAACATTTTTGTGAATCAAAGTAAACTTGTGTAGTAAATGAGATAACTTATGTTTAATTGCTACAAATATTTTGAAAACTACATTTTGCTGAAATAAAAATTATATAATTTTTGAAAACTACAGAATTGTATGGCTCCTTTTTAGTTACCAATACAGAAAATGCTGCAAAACAGAACTTGAACGGAGGTTTTTTTCCTCCTTTTTTGTGTTTGCTTCCTTCCAGATTATACAATTCTAAGGAGCATAGGTAGCATAAGATTTACTGGTTGATCCATTCTAACAACAACAAATTAATGTCACTGCCTTTAGTGCATCGTATTAATTGCAGAATCTGCTTCTTATCGTATTAATTGCTGAAAAAGCAATGATAAACAATGTCAATATGTCAAGGTTGAACAATCCGTTTATAGTAATTCTTGCGAAATATGGGTACCGATGTTACTTCTCGCCAAGGCTTGACGACATTCCGATCACGTTAGATAATTCTAGTGTTTGCTGAAATTTTCTGGAATCTTCATGTCACGTGATCCGCGATGTTATATAAGGAGCTCCGGCGAGACGTAAAAGAGTTCAGTTCAGTGTTAGACTTTGGCGAGTGCCTTTCAGTCTGAGCCGTTGTGCTGTAAGCTTCGTGTTTGATTCTATTCGTATTTGGGAATTAAATACAAGGTCATCTTTGTTTTTAAGATGTTGTGTGAGCTATGTGAGATATTTTTGTGTGCTTAAAAATATGTATATAGGGTAAATATCTTCTAAATAATATGTTCTGTTTGTATATGGAAATAGCCATTGGTGTAAAGCGAGACGAACCCATAACAGCATTTTTTAAAACTTTTCACAATAAGTAATTCTTTAATTCTTATCAAATGATATTAGAATGTCGACTTATGTATTTCAAAATAGGCTTCTAAACATCATAAGAGTGGAGGACTTATAGCTGTGCCGTAATGAAATTATAGTACATCAGGCACGTCACTGATACTATAAAAAGAACTTAATGAGCTAATATTTCGGTCACATGATAGTATAGAATTTTACTGCAAAATGAAATCCAAATACGTGATCTGAAAAATTAAAAATATCTTTTTTCATGCCAAAAATTTTTACCTCTCCACAATTCCTTGACGGCGATTAAATTTTGGGAATCGGAAGAAGAATAAAAAATTCAAATTTGGTTTAAGATTCGCTTTACAAATCTGGCAACACATTATCATTACTAAAAATGTATGGTAGTGCGGAGGATTTCAAGCCAAGCTTTCTACACACTTAAAAATTTTATTTTTAAGTTCATCAATTTTTTTAAAACTTAGTTCTAATCAGTTCAATCAGTTAGTGCAACAATTACGGAAAGAAATATTATTGTTTATTTCTTGTTCTTTTTATTTAAAAATGTGATAATATCACGTGTAAGAATTAGAGGGGCATTATAAGAACATACAACTAACCCATTTAATACTAACGGTTCTGAAAAATGAAAGCCGGTGAGGAATTTGCAATAAACCTTCTATGTACAAGTATTTACGTGATATTGTGTTTGTGTATTATCACATATATAAATATATATATATATATATGGGCAGGGTCCAATTATTCTCTCATTTCCATTCAGTGGGTCGATAAAATGAGGACTACGCATGCTTGAGAACTGAACACTGGGGTTCAGGCCGAACCCTTGACCGGAATATATGCTACTGCACCCCAAGGTCCTCGGTTTCGGAAATTGGGATGGCACAGTAGGCCATAGCTCCCAAAAGGGCTGTCAAGCCACTGAGTTAAATTTTTTTTGATAATATATATATATTATATATATAGTGTGTGTGCGTGTGTTGTGTGTGTGTGTGTGTGTGTATTGATATAAATAAAAACTCCCAGAAATTACACCAAAATGGCAAAAGTCACACACACACCATATATATATATATATACAAAATACACAAAATATTAATGGTATGCTGCAAAGAACATTTCCTTTTTACGTGGGAAAAAATTTCTTTTTGTTCATTTGTTGCACAGATAAAACAAACAAATAAAATACTTACCAATTGTATTCAGCTATGGTAGAAAACCGTCATATCATTTTAAAGCTTTGTTGCTGGGCAATTTTTTTCAGACGAAAAAACGCTAAACATGACAATTTTTTATACAAGAGCAAATGGTTATTTTCACCAGGACATTTCACAGCAAAACGATGCCCGATTTTATGCTGGTTTCACAAGAAAAATACGCGTCAGAATGGTCGGCAAAAACCATAAAATTTGGGTCACATTACCGTAGACATTGTTACTTTGATCTATGCTGAGGAAAGCTGCATTTCTGAGAGAATGGTAAAAGATAAATTTCGAAATTGTACAATGTTTTCTTCCATAACATTCGTTGCAGTTTAGTTCTTTTGCTGTCTTCAAGAAGGTTATACTCTATGAAACATTTTTTTCTTTTGTTATTTGACGTGGATGCATCTTAAAGGTTAAACTTGATGGTGCATGGTGAAATACAGGTTTTATCGGAAATTAAGATTGTTTTTTTATTAAGAACCTCTTAACGATCGCATAATTTTCAAGAGAACAGCAACAGAAGAACCTAGGTTTTTTTTCATCCAGAAATTGTAACAGAAATGTGTGTAAATTTAAGGGAGGAAAGAAAAAAACTTTTTTTTTTTTTGGAATTACACTATAAATAGTTTGTTAGTGTCTTATAGTACAAGACATTAACAGACTATGATAAGAAATAAATTTTATTGGGAATAATGAATGGATTGTTCCAAATATTTTTAATCATTTAATTTTGACAATTTCAGCCTTGAATTAAAACCTGGGGCACTTGAAACGGAAAGCGTTTCACTCCAAATGTTGATCCGAAGTTTGATGGGAGCAGGAAGGAAAATGGCAAAAGTATGAGAGGAATTGCTCTTAAAATAACACACAATATTGTTAAATTTTGCTAACATCTTTGCCACTAAAAAGTAATTGTAGTTCCGATTCATATCTTAATTAAATATATTTTTTCTTCATGGATAGTTGTGAGTAAGATTTCTCTCTAAACTGACTGTTGTAAAAAATCGAGTTTCGTGCTTTATTCTTTCTTGTCTGGTGTAGAAGAAATATTCTAACAAGCAGTAGTTCGATTTCCAGATAATTGGGAAAATAATTAAGTAACTAAATTGAATCTTATTAGTTTATTACAAACAAACTAAAACAGTATGTCTCCTTTTTCACAATTTCGAATGTTAGAGCTATATATAAAGAATGTGCTGACAAAGCAAACAAACCAGTTGTTTCTCCTTCCTACGCTATTCTGCTTGAAATTCAAAAACGCTAAAATATGTTTTAAGTGCGAGTAACAGAAATCGTGTAAAAGACGTTTTTATAGGGTATAAATTCAAATAAATATTTCATGTTTAAAAAAGATGCATGTTTCGAACTACATTTTAAAATATGATAAGATTTATTACCATAACATTCTTCTACACTTGAGATACAGAGGGCCAGCCAGCTTACAATAAACACAAAAGAATGAATAAGTAGAGTGCCGGCAAATGCTTTGGAAAGATTTATATGTAATGTGAAAATATTATGCATAATAATGTGCCGGCACATCGATCATTTTCAAACCGAAATACTTTAAGCTGATAAAATATGATCTTGTTCCTGTCTTTCTTCCAGAATACAAAAATAGATATTGCAACACATGAAGTTTTGTTACAATGCGCTTTCGAAGACATCCTTAAAAAATTCTAAATAATGTTGAAAGGCGTAATGATTCATATTTCGTCGTTCATATTTTGCTTTGATTTTTTCCTTCTATGGTTTGGCTATGCGGTTGAAGAATTTAAAAAGAATTTAACTTTAAAAAGCAATTACTTTTCATGCTATATACCCATGTTGAATCTTTCTAGTTACAAGACCGTTAATCAATGCTGAGTGGGATCGCATGCTTCAAAGTTCCCCTCCCTTTTTCTGCTCAAAAGTACGTCATTTATTACCAAATTGAAATATACAAATGGAAACTTTATGAATAGAGTGCGTCATATTTTCAGTTTTCTCTTAACACGAAACTGAATGAAAAAATGTATAATTTACTCACATAAAAAGTTGCGCTAAAAAAAAAAAAAAAAAAAAAAATCTGACGGATTCATTTGCATGGATTTAGTTGGCCACTTGACAAACGCTTTCAACTTATATTTCAAAGACAATTCGACCACCATGCCATTTTAGAAATCTGCCACTATCTAGAAACTGGCTATGCCATGAACCATCTCTTGGTGTCTGGTCAGTTTTGCTAGAAACAGGCACGATGAAACAGCATTCCCACCGTAACAGTGGCTTTGAGCTCAAAGTACACGAAATTCTGTTTATGTTTTCTTTCGGTTTCAGATTTTTTTTTTAAAAAGTACCGAAAATTAGGGACCTGTTATAACCAACGGACAAATCGGGGCTGGAAAGGAAAAAACAGTAATAATTACTAACTATATTTAAACATTTCAAAAATAGCGCGTTTCGTTGTAGACTTTGTATGTGTGCGTCGTTGCTATTTTTGTTCTCGCAGGGCGAGGAAGAGAGGGTGCTCCTGAGTTTAACGGGGAATTTATATGCAGTTAGTCTGACTCCCGCGCCTTTGAGAGCTCTATTGTTGTGTTGGACTAGCGCCAAAGTTTTTTTAAATGTTTCGTAAATTTGAGGTGGTGTCAAAATGTTTGGCAACAATGCGATTACAAGTATTTATCGATTATATTTACGGAAATCCTAAAAAAACTGTTGCCATTCAATATATTTAACTACAAAATTAATATTAACTGCTATATCCGTAATACTTATGGAGTAAGGATTACGGAGGTATACGGAGGGTTACCCCCTCCGTATATACGCTACCTCCGTAATACGTAGTATTACGGAGGTAGCGTTGAAACAGCAGAAAGAAAAGAAATACCTAACAAACGTGTTGCCACTCAAAATAAAATATAATTAACTAAAAAATTGATTTAACCAAAACTGGCTTTAGGAAAAAATTCCCAAAAGCCCAAATATTTTATCTAATTTAGGGCCGATTTTGGGAATTACGCAAGGAAAATTAATAAAGAGAAGATGGTATAAGTAATGTCTTCGTTACGCAACTCTTTCGAGGTAGGAAACCGGACGCATTGGCTTTCCCATAATATTACTAATACGTGGTATATGTCTTGGCTTTGATTCATAAAACTAGTGACATTTCCCTACTTATATTATTTTCTGTAAAGGCAAAACACCTGTTTCCTGTTTCATTTTTAAACGAAGAGATATTGAAAGCTTTTTTAAAGACAAAAACCACTACTTCATATTGTTGGCTAGAAGAACTTAGCCATAACTGAACTATCAAAGAACTGCTTATTTTTATGAAATTTAGACAGAGACGACGTCGTGGCGTCGTGGTAAGGCGCAGGACTCGTATGCCCCATATGATAGAGCCTAGCAGTGGCGGTGGATTTTCAAGATGCATTAAATCGTCTGCGCCCCTTGAGTAGACATTTGGCTTGGATGCTCTCAGCTAAATTAAATTCCTACTGCAATTTCGCATCAATTAGAGCTCAGGTGCTAACATCTAGGGGACACTGAGTGTCAAAACTTTCAAAGTGGTAACGGCATCCGCCGACAGTGGTGCTACTTGATATAATGGATGCCGATTTCCCGGGAATGCCCTAGCTCTGCAACGGTTAGTGACCATACGCAGCCCTATTAGGAGAAACAATATTTATACAGAAACATTCCTAGCAGAATATCATTCACATTTTGAAGAGATATATATAATAATAAAGAAATAGACACGGTAATTACAAGCATGCGCTGAAATTAGTTTCCGGTGGTAGTTGAAATGGCAACCATAACAAAATGCGAAAGCATTTAAAATATGGAAACGAACAAAGATATTTCAAACATGAAAGAACATCTCTATCGTGTGGAATTCTATTCGAATGGCAGCAAAGAGTTAAAATATGTAACGCATGTTGCTTTTGTATTAAAGTAAAATGAAAGAAAGAAAAATTTTGAGTCCTAGAAATAAAATTCTTTTTCGTTGTTATTTCACGCTTGACTTAAGACTGAACGTTTCTCAGAATGGAATAAAAACTTTGATGAAACTTTCATGGCTGCTCGCTATCAGTAAGAATTCTGGAGGGTTTTGTAGAAATACTTTTTAATGTTTTTCGTATTGTTTCGCAAAAAATCTCTTCTGCACTTAATTTTGAAAGATTTCTTGTTGTATTTATGTTTTTTATGAAAAATGAATATTCTTATACAATACATGAAATTTCATAAGTTAAGTTATTGAGACGTGGATGAAAGAAAAGTTCTATAAGTAAAGGAGAAAATTTCCTCATTTAAACTTAGATTATTATTTTTATTATTTTATAGCTTTTGTTTCAATATGTATTTCAATGTATTTGGAACATATATATATAGATAAAGTACGTTCAAAATAAATTTGCATTTGCAGTAGCTTCGATATGACTTTTTATCTTTTTTTTTTCTTTCTTTCAAACTTGGTGAATAAGAAACAAGGCATTGGTTGAAACTGGTACGACTCAAAAGAATTACCTCACCATCCTTGGGAGAATAAAACTTGCAAAAATATTTTCTGACGAATTTCGAAATATTTCTGATTGGATTTCTTAATATTTTTGAAATACTTTATACTTTTTTATTATATCAACTGAAAAGAGAATCCATCAAAACGTGATTTTCGACTTGATTTTTCTTGATGCGTTCTAATGTGCTATACAGATACTGTTACTCGTAATATTTATATTATTTCTGATATTGACTCTAAATCCCCCCCCCCCAATCTACGCAAACAATATTCGTTCTCCATAGACTCTATTTGCATCATCGATCGTAATTATGAACAAGAAGTTCCGTCCAGAACTATATGAGCCTATTTTCCCGTATACACCAACATCAAAGTTATAATCTAGCTATCTCTCTCTTTCTCATTTTTCATTTCCCACTGTTAAAAATTTCCGTAAGAAAATAGTAAATAACCATTTATTTGATTGTCATTTTACCATGTTTAATTACAACAGTTGAATAACCATTAAAAAGATGGTACTAAAACCGCTGATTGTGAAAAAAAATCGTTTATTCTCTGTTTATCCTAAAGAACGTTTAACTAACCGTAATTTTCAAGTGCTCAATAAGAACCGGGCGTCCATCTTGGTTGCGAAACCTTACCGGTCGTACGTTGTTGCTAAAGTATGAATAAAGATTTATCAGCTCAAATCTGCATGTGTATATAAAAAGAGAAGGGAAAAAAAAGTGGCTTAAGCAGTGGTTACTGAATAGAAACACATACATACGTAAATCAAAAATTGGAGACATCGGATTCATGAACTTCTCCGGGTGACTTAAGGCTTGCTTTGTAGCATGACTATGGCCCCGGGTCGGTAAAGCAGGTAGGCAACGCTCTGCCAGCCCAGCCCTTTATGGCCGGTGCTGGTGGTCAAGTGTCTAGAGAGTTGGTGGAAGGTTCGAAGGAGGACAGAGCTGCGGTCGCACCCCCTCGTATTGGGGGTAATCTGTGATGGTCTCGATACTATAGACAGTATGACCGTAGTTAGCATTCATTACCAAAAATAACTTTAGATCCAATCACAAACTGAAATCTAAATTTTAAGGCAGTTTGCCTGTTGGAAAAGAAGATTTATTGATAAATAAACGGCCCCTTTACGTAGTGTAGATGGCCGAATGACTAGAGCGCAAGGTTGGTATACCAGACACCCAGGTTCGATTCCTGCAAGCTTCGTTTACGTCTCTACGCCTCGAAGATTCTACGCCGCGAAATGGCTCAAAAACGGTAAAATTTTTGTTTTGAAACCATTTTTAAATGGTTATAAAACCGTAAACTTTTGTATTTATTATGGCTTTTTAACCAAGCAGATTGGAAATGGTTTAGGTCCCGTAAAGATAGAAAAAATATCAAAACCGTAAATTTAACGGTGAATTAGATGGACAAACTGCTGCCGGTTATTTAACTTAATTTCATGATGAAATTTCCAACAGTGAATCACTCATTCATTTATTCATTCACTCATTCTTGTACTTAGTCATTCATTTATTTATTTAATCATTCATTTACTCATTTTCTTGTATTTATTCATTCTTTTATTTATTTAATCATTCATTTACTCATGTATTTATTCTTTCTTTTACTCATTCATTCATTCAGAAATACCCTTAAAAATCCAGATCCAAAAAAATTCTGGGAAAATGAGCTGGTTTAGTTCTGGATGAACTTCGTATCTGTACATGTCCCACGTCATTCCGCTCAAGTTTCATCCAAGCAAATCCGTCAGTCAATAATGTTTTGCTAGAGCTGTTAGTGTTCGTAAAAATTGCCAAAATATAGTATTGAGAAAATCAATAAATAAAACATAAACTCCGTAAGATATTATTGCACTCACCATTCATTACTTTTTTTCTAATTTTGAAAATTTTTGATCTATCGATTTAAAAAAGTTTGCGAATTCATAAGAAAAGTATTAATACTTTTTAAATTTCTCAAAAATCTTTAAATAGTTTTTGTCTTTTTAAATTAGGATACTCACCTACTCTTAAAATGTGTTGTTTATTATTAGAAATCAAGATGCGAATCTAGTACAGAAATATTTTTTTCACTAATTCAAAAATCTGTTTTTTCATTTCTGCCACGCATTTCCTATATCACAAAAGATCTTCAAATTATTCTGATTACATCATCATGCAAGAAGTGCCGCAAAGAGTCGATAATCCAAGACTCTTTACTACACTCGTATTACTTGCAGATTACTTGCAGATCAACCGAATTGGCGTGGTCTTTATCGATTTGTTTGGCTATTCAAATGTAGAGCAAAATGTAATACCTATTGCATGTACTGTAATGTATAGCTAACTATATAAAATTTCCTGATTGGTCACGATATAAGAATCGTAAGTTTTCTTTCTCTAACGCCAAAGAAACTATGGCAGAAGGAAAGAAAAAAAAATCATTTTCTGCTAAACTCGTAATTAGTTTTGAAAATATTAATAAACAATTTTCAATTGAGACTGAAAATAAATAAATACATATATAAATAAATAAAAGAGTTGTATCTTCACTGTTACAATTATAAAGTTTCATTAAAGATACAAAGAAAACTCCTTCAAATTACAAGTCTACATATAGTCTTAATAATTTAAAGTTTCATTTGTCTTGGAAGCTATTGAATTTCTATGTTTAGATTATTGAGCTCCGTCATATTGCTCTGAGAAGAGGGTTTGTACAACGGAACTATTTTTAGGTTATTTAAAAATAGATCTCATGAAGTATTTGTCCTCACAAATTCATCATATTTCTAGCTGATCCAACCGCCGAACATCTGCAGGCTAGAAGTTCAACACTCAAATTTCGCTGAAAATTTCTATGAAAACAGTTTTCAAGTTCTACATTGTCTGCTACTACATTGAGTGCATTAAAAGACTTATCCGGGAGAGGACAAAAGATAACTCTCTATTTTAAAATCATTAAAAAACGCTTTAAAACTTGAAAGGCTTAAGAAATGATCGCTAGATATATACATGAGAATGATCGATCGATACAAACAAACTAATGTGTTGCCACTCCGAAGAATCGGAAATTAAGAATTTGATTTATGAATGGAAATATTATGGAGCTAGAAATAAATTTGTTAAAGCTCCGTAAGTTATGATAATAAATTCGAATATTATGTTATTTTTCTATTCAGTCATTAAACAAATTTTTAAATATTGTTTTACCATCGTTTGTTTTGATGTCAGTATCGTATCGTACCGGGAAATTTAATCTTAACTGGTCCACGTGAACACGTTGAAAGCCAACCTACGAGATAACTCGTAGTAGGTGAAGTTGACGAGAGACCAAATTACAAGTTGTCTCGTTGTTGCCGACTTTTTTTTCATTTTTAAATACATTTATAGAAAGTTAGTAATTTTTTACTTAATAAAATGCTTTGTGTAATATGAAGTAATTAAATTAAACTATCGTCTGGAGATACATAAACTGCAAACAGCGTTGGCAATCAGCGTGTCGGCAGTCAACGTGTTAGGTAAAATATATATGTGGATGTAACACAAGGCTGCAACTATGCCACGAGAGATGTGTATGAGATCATGAAATAATAAAAAAATCCGACTCAATATTTTTAGACTCACTGATCAGTATTTTAGCCAACAACTTTGGTCCAACAACTTTTGTAAAATTTTACCGAAGTCCTTTGGTGAAATTTTCCTTTATGTATTATTAATTAAAATCCAGGTCAAACGTTTTGAGGGAAAATAGACTCTTTCAGTTCTGGGTGAACTTCGTATCTGTACATATACTACTTAAAATTACAAAACATCTTTCCGATAAAGTTTGTTCCATAAACCCGTCCATCAGGATTTATATGGGATTAAAATTTTCCCATTGGGACTAATGTCATTTTTTGAACTGTTCAAAATAAACTTGTTGTGCACATGTTCAAATCAAAAAATATTTCACGCCTAGAGCTCCTTATAATACGCGTGTTCAAAGGAACTTGGATCTTATACTCGGAGTTTACATAATTTGCTTCTTTTTTGTCCGTAGACGCTAACGGTACGATTTTTTGAACTGTTCCACAATGAACAAAGAATTGTTCAAATCAAAACGTAAAATATGGAAATGATAGGTCCTCTCCGAGACTATTTAAATGCAAAATAAATTTTTCGAAGCGGACATGCCTTTAAAATTTGTTAGTGGGGGACAGACACACATTTTCCCCATCTCAAACCCTTACTTTCAATTCTCAACTTTTCAATATTCATATAATTACTTAACTTATTTTTGACTTATGCTTATTTTAGAGATATTTTTACGATACATTTAGCCTTCTTTCATTCTTGTTTCTTTTAACTTTCCTGCAAGTAATCTAAAATGGCACAACATTTATGAATTTCCTTCATTTGAACACTAAAAAATTTAGTGGTAGGTTGTACCAAAGGACGGTGCAGATTTCCTGGCTACTAAGGATGTTGCAAAATTTTAAAATATTTTGGTAGTAACTAGCGTATGTTGCACCAAAATAAAGAAAACTTAAGCACCAACGTTTGCAGTCAGAAAAATTTGGCACTATTTTTTAGTGCATTCGGTAGTTATTTGCACTCTTTTTTGGCGAAATATGCAGTTAAATTTTTACAGTGAATACAAACTGCAGCCAAATTGGAAATGACCTACGAAAAACTCCATATGTATTATAGCGAAAATACATCATGATCCTACAGAGTAGATCAGTGGTGTTCAATTAAATATAAAAAATTTTATTTAATAAGGATTTTTGGCGCAATTTCGAAAAGTTACCAAATGTGCAGAACATAATTAACAGCGCGGGAGAAAAAAGTTATGAACACGACTTGACTAGAAAATTGTATGTTCGCGGTTTGATCCAAAAATAATTTTTATTAGTTTTACGTTAGCAGAAACTTTCCCTTTGGCAACAAAATGTATCTTCATTTTGGCGGAAATACTCCAATTGAGCAGCCTAATTCAGAGGTAAGCCTCATTTTAAAACTCGAAAACTGCTTAAAAGGAATTTGACGCATGTTCTTTTTGCTCTACAAACTTCAGAAGGAGATACTCATACTCAGTTTTTTACGTACTCAGTATTTAATATGCTGCAAAAATCGAAAAGGTAGGACATTTTGTTGGTGATATAGTCCCCAAATCGTGAGTTTTGCTTAAAATTAAAATAAAAGGACAAATTCGCATTTTTGGAGAAAAAAAAAACTTTGAGGTGCACGAGGACCTGTCCCAAGAACCAGAATTTCGTAGATCTGAGCCTTTTCACCTCCCAGGAGGTGACCCGACACACACACTCACTGATGCACTAACACACGGACACACGGACTCATACACACTCTGTTTAATTTATGCAGAGTATTACAATACGTTTAAGAACTATATAGAAAGCCCAAATATTTGTCTAGTGTATCAACAATATAAATTAATTTTATCAAGTACATTTTTCCCGGAAAAAAAGTGCAGTGATATTTCAGGGAGAATAGATTGAAGCAATACATCGAAAGAAAAGTAGACTTTGAAAAAGCTTTAAAAATGGATCATAAAATATATTGTTTACTGCAAAATTTATATTTCATACAACAAACAAAATTATTTTCTGCCCAATTTATTTTGTTGACATTTCCTTAAGTTCAAATAGAGTATCAAAAAATGAATTTCTTTCATTAATAACAATTCCACCCTATTCTACGGAACTGAGTTTTTGAAAACAAATTGCTTTTTATACTTTGTAATAAATTTTCTAATTTTTCTTACGATGATAAGAATGAATGCCCAATAAATATTCATCAAATATGCGTGTATTAAAAGATTATCTTTTATTTTTAATGATATATTTTAAAAACTTCGTAGCGTATATTTTATTTCGGTATTTAATAAGCAAAAAGGAAGAATTATATCTGAAAACTGCTCCAATTATGAACAAAATAGATAAGAATTTAAACGTCATAAAGAGGGGAAAATGCTTGAAGTTAAAATGTATAAAACTTATTACTTAAATTTAAAAATTATTTCTAGTTGAAGAGATTGCATGTACAAAGACCACCGATGTTTTCATGGTACTAGTTTAAAAGTAGTTTTAAAAAAACTAAATAACATTTAAATAGTATTTGAAAAACTTAATTATTTCTCAATGCAGATTCTGTGTCAACATTAGCGTAGAATGTTTTTATGTTATTTTTATTTTTAAATGTTATTTTTAAGAGGGTTTCACTAAAGTGGGAAATAATTAGATGTCCATCCCTCAAGATCAATAAAATAAAAAATATTTTAAATGAATCTTAACATAGATGCGTTACATGTAAACTGACGAAATATTTGGCAGCAAAAGATTAATTTTAGATGATTAGAATAAGTAAAGTATTTAGTATAAAATAGTTTAATTTATTGTCTTATGCAGCTACATTAATACATAATATATGCACTTACTTAAAATCTTCTTATGAAACTTTTTATGAGGAAAACAAAACGTTGCAATAACTGACAACATGAAATGAACAAACGTATTGGAAACATGTGATTATATGTAAAAATCCGTCAATTATGAACTTTTTACAAGGGACTTTTTATACAAGTGAGAAAGTAATACTGGTTTTTAAAAAAATGTACAGTTGCGTTATTCTTTTTTCTAATTATTTATACAAACGAGAAATCATAGTAACTGCCGAAATGAGTTAACATTATTTTTTCAGACTCTATTCAAGGTTAAATAAGAGGCTACCCAAGGCCGATATTCGAAGTTTAATTTTCATATCTAATGAAAAAGAATCTAAAAGAATTCCGCTTTTAAAATAATAAATTAACTGCTAAGTAAACTGTAATAAAAATAATTGCACGTTAAGAAAGCACAAATTAGCATTAAAATGCAGACATATGTTTCGGGATTGCTTGGAATTCCCCCCCCCCCCCCAATTTGTGCTTTCTTTAACGTGCAATTCTTTTTTATTACAATTTAGCTTTTCCAAGAATTAAAAGTATTTAATTTCCTGTAAATCAATAACACCATTGTCGCATTTATTGTTCCACGTTTCCTACTTATAATTTATATATATTCGTGTTCATTGGTAAAATATATATGTGAAACATATTTCGAAGAAAATTTGAAATTTAAGGTATGAACTTAAAGTAATGACTATTGTAGAAACTAAATAAAACTGTATTTCAACTGTTATCACTTACAGTAATACCATCCACCAAAGCGATCTGCCTGGCAAGGTGCCAAGAAAAATCCGTTGATGTTCAAGGGAGGAACTGTTGGTACAAAGACTGTGCCGTTTCTGACATCGTTTTATTTCCTTCAGCATACTTGATTTCGTCCGAACTGATGTTATATGCCAGTTTATATATTTAGTGGCTTTCAGCAAACAGTGAAGCAAACATTCTGATTCGCGTACTAAAGAAACGCACTTGCAATACGAAATTTTCTAAAATTCGTATGGATTCGTTCTTTTCTGCCATGCGCAGAAGCGTCCAAATGTCGAAATTCCGAGGTCGAACTATAGTTTTTTCTAAACCAGAGTCAGCCTGTGACTTAATTTGAACTGAAAAAACTATTTTCATCTGTAATTCCTTTAATTATTTTCCCTTTAATATTTGAAATCGAGATGTCGTTTAGAGTTATTATTTAAGTAAATACTGTTTTGACGGAACATTAAGTATAATGAACTTGCTTGATAAACGTTTATACGTTTTTTTTTTTTTTTTCATTTATTAAAATAAAAATGGTAGATATTATCTCTGAATTTTAAAAAGAAGGATTGTTATTTAAGGTCCGCGTAAAACTTGCGCTTTGTAATTCTAAAACAAAATCGCGGGAGCCCTATCAACTTCAGCCCCAAACAACATTTCTCAAGCTAAGAGATAAACGAAATTAAGAGACTTACTTTTTTAGGAACAGAGCTAAAAGATTAGCTTTCTTTAAAGAAAGAAGGAGTTTCTTTTCTATTTAAAAATAAGGTTTGGTCGAAAGAAAAAGAAGGTTTTATTCTCCGAAAAGATATTGTTTTGCAACTTGATCTTTACATTTGAGTCCTTCAGGATTTAGTACAATGGGAAGGATTTCCTTAGGTAAACAAACGACATTCGAAGATGGAAGTTATTTTGAATTGAAGTACGTTAAATGTAAAATCTTTGTGCAGAAAAAGTCGGCAGTAAATCACTCTATCAAATAAATGCTACCTACTATTATATTTCAAAGACTCCCATACAGGTTTGCAGATTTGTAAGAAATTTATCATTTCTTTTTTATATACAATTATTAATGTGAGTTTTATTCAACTTACTTTTTTTCTAACCCTATTTCTTTTTTTTTTGTCTATTTTGACTGGCTTAAGATGAAGTATACGTTATTATGAGAATTATATATGCCTTGCAGTTTAAAATGGTGTACTTGAAAAGGAGAAAATATACTTGTTTAATTTCTTAAAGTAATTTTGACTTAAAATGCGCAAAGTTCCAAACTTAAAAAGTATATTTATAGAAAGGCCAATTATTAACTTCAATAGGTTAAAAATTTATAGACCAACTTACGGTCATAACTTATAGAGGGATTTTTTTAACGATTATTTCTTTAGAACAATAGTATTTGTATCAAAATGGAGGAATTTCTTGCCGTCAGTACGATTCAAGAATATGAGTAGTTTGTTCGTCTCTTCAGAGCAGGAATACAAGATGAATAATTTGTCGGATTCACAGTAAAATAAGGTTACAGAGTAGACGAATGGGTAAATAAAGCTGTTCTGGATTGGAATATGAAAAAAAAAAATGACACGGAAGTACTTTAGCATCCGCAGTTGGTTTGGAAGCTATGTAGTTCAACTTTCCCCTCTCCGTTCGATGTCTTCCTGGAGCAGTGGTTGAGAATTAGGAAACCGTCTGGAATTAGGAACCGTCTGGGTTTTTCTAGTGGTCTCAAAAATTAGATTATTTTTGAGAAAAGTGTTACCTAAAAATAAGAATTCTGTTTTTCAAATCTAAGTGATTTTGACTTGGAGCTATTCCGAGAACATGATGTTCTTGAAAATAAGCTATTTTGTCCCAATAACAAGAGTTCTGATTTAATAGTGTAAAATTAGAAATAATTGAAATTTATTAACTGCAGAGATTTTGCAGGCATTCAAATCAATTGTTCCGCAGTGACACGAGAGAGTTGACATTTAAAACCGTTGAATTATTCATTTATACTTTTTTAGCTTTTGGTTAATAGTTTACAAGTAAAAGGAACTAAAATTGCTTGCTACCATCCAAAATAAGAAAGGAGTTTTATATTTTCATAGTAATATAGATATAGAGATCATAAATTTTAGACATTACTGATTTTTATGATACATTTTTAGACATTGATAATTGCTGTCATCGCCGATGAAGCATCTCTAAATTACAATAATAAATTTTTTGGCTGTTTGATCGATGGTACACATTAATATTCTTCAATTTATGAAATGATGTTATCCTTCCGAACTGCAATACCAAGAACGTCATGTCAAAATATTTAATTACACAACGATAAGTACAAAAGTAAAATATCGAGCCAATTTCGAGTTGAAAAAGACAATGGATTCTTTTTTTCCACAACGTGCAGGAAAATTGCCTTGTTGGCATTCGTCCTTTGCATAGCCACGGTTATTACTGGCCATTTGTGAAGGGTCACTTAATAAATAGTTAGTATTAACCCTAACACCGTGTACTTAGATGACACCAGATTGCGCCGTCACACTTACGACACCTTCTTTTTTGGACCTTAGACTAAAGGGTATTGAAAATTTTTCCTGCTTCTGGTATCCTTGGAACTTGCAAGTTACATCAGAGTCTAAGGATTTTTCATGCAAGTCTCCCCAAGTGCACACGGTAAATCTTCAGAGGGTAGGGTTCCGAATTCCAAACCTCTCGTTTCGAAGAACGGTGCCCTAACCATTCCGCCCACGGCTGGAAAACACTGCTGCTATATCGCAGCTCTTGTTCAATACTGAGACATATAAATAAAAAAACTCTAATTACGCATTTTAAAAGATCAATATGAGACTAGTCTGATGCCAATATTTAATTTTCTTTGGTACATTTTCGGAATTACAGTGTGGAAAATGAATATTTAAATGCAATTTGTCTCAAAACAGCAGTTTTATGTCTTATGGCGCGTTTACACCAAAGTTTTCCACAAGTTGTGGCAATTTGTTGCTTCTTCTAAAAAATAAAGCAACTTTGTCTTCCACTTGTGGAAAGACAAATCTTCCACTAAAATTTGGTTTACCACGGAGTGTCGGTAAAGATTAACGAAATTTGACAACTAAAAGTGGAAGATTGGTTGTTGCGTGCTTTGCGCTAGCAACTTGTAGGAAGCTAGTGGAGAACTGTTCCCCCTCCACGCGCCCCGGACGTGACGGGGAGCCAATTCTTTGGCAGCAAGTTTTCCACTTGTTGCTCTAAATTTGAGAAAAGCAGTTTTCAGTTTTCTACAAAAAAACTTCCAATTGTTGCTCTATAATTTGAGAAGAGCAACATTTAGTTGACAACTTTTAGATTTCTACAAACAATGTTTTGTCAACTTTTAGTTTCCTACAAACAATGTTTTGTCAACGTTTAGTTGTTAAATTTATTGTAAACGTGGATTAAGTATCAAACTAGGGCAGCGATATGTCTCCAGTGGCATTTCTAAAGGGAGGTACGGACTTTAACGAGTGCTAAATAGAAACCCTCATAGACAAGAAAATTCCGTAAACTCATAACTCAGACATAAACAAATAATATATTTAAAATAATTTCGAAAAATGTGTACTGCTAAATCAGAATTCTTGTTATTGCCAAACTTTTTTTAATGAACATCAGGCCCTCGGAATAACTCCGAGACAAAATTAGTTAGATTTGAAAAACTGAGTTCTTGTTTTTTAACTAACCATTTTCTCAAAAAGATATGGTACGATCTCATGAAGTAATCGGTAAAAAAAGCCCTGTGCTAATTAGGAACGTAACGTTGCTCCATAAATTTTTAGATTATTGCAGAAAGAATAAAATAATACTTGACTTTTCGGGAACTGTAATTTGGAACGTAACGTTGTTAAATAAATTTTTAGATTATTGCAGAAAGGGTAAAATAATACTTGACCTTTCGGTAACTATAATTTGGAACGTAACGTTGTTAAATAAATTTTTAGATTATTGCTGAAAGAATAAAATAATACTAGACTTTTCGCTAACTATAATTTGGAACGTAACGTTGTTAAATAAATTTTTAGATTATTGCAGAAAGAATAAAATAATACTTGACTTTTCGGTAACTATAATTTGGAACGTAACGTTGTTAAATAAATTTTTAGATTATTGCAGAAAGAGTAAAATAATAATTGACCTTTCGGTAACTATAATTTCTAAGTAAGCGTTGGTGCTTGAAACTGAGGACGGCATTTGCTCATTCTTAAGTCAAAATCACTTTAACACTAGATTTACCAGACCAGTCATTTTGATTGTTTCGAAGCTTCCATTTAGCATAATTTGTTCCCAATTACAGTGCAACTTTCATTTTCATGGCTTTTCCTAATACACGGTAAGTAGGACAAGTTAATGTGACTTAAAGTTTTACTATAATAAGTAGAACTTGGTGTAAAAGGAAAGTTTAGAAATATAAATTTATTTACCAGTCATTTTCACTGTTTCGAAGCTTCCATTTAGCATAATTTGTTCTCAATTACAGTGCAACACTTAACTTTTAGCAGTGCATTGATATTGCTCTTTGAGTTGGATATTAAGGTATAATTTACTTGCATTTATTAAAATACAGTATTTTTTTTTTTTCTTTAAGAGATTTTATGTTTAAGACTTCATTGCATTACATAATAGAGTGTATCTCACCAAATAATACCTGTTATAAACCCACATACAACAAACATCCATCATCGGTGGCGCTTCATAAATCACATTTCCCCCTTATTTCGCCATTAATTTTTCGATCAAAGCAAAGACAGATACGAATGTAAAAATCATGATCTTCCAATGTCGCCCAAGAAACTACAAAAATATCACTGCACAGAGAAAAAAATAATGCAATCAAAAATGAATCCGAGTTGATAAAGAACAACTTAGGAAGGTCGAGTGCAGCTGTTAACTGGAAGCCGCTTTTCAATCTTCCCTGAGCGTGACACAAGACGAAGGTGACTGATGGCACTAAAATAGATTACGGTTATTTTTAAAATAATTCATCTCCAATGCGGCAGTGATAACTTTTAAGGTCGTACCATATTGTCAAAAAAACAGACTCTAGCTTTTATTTTTCCATTAAAGTGATTTTTTGGCTGCAAACAAAAATAAAAACAGGCAATGAATGCATATTAGATCAACCAATAGTGAGGTAAATCATCTGATCAATTCCGCAAGTAAATAATTGCCATTACGTATTAATAAGAATCCCAGAACCCAGGATTCCCTATCTAAGAGAAATCATTCATTTCTTTATTTTCCTCAGTATGAATATATTCTAAAAATAGTTAAAGAACAAAGAAAAAAATAGATTTCGCTGCAAAATTTAGATTTTACCTGGTTACATTTCTTTCTTTTATTTGTTTTTCAAAATGTAATCTCTCATATACGTGAGAGATTATCATATAGCTACACACTTGGACTTGGAAATTTGCCATCTACAGGCCGAGCGAAATTGCCGCATATACTCGTATATTTTTAAATAGAAGTGGGCAACAAAATAAGGGAAACGAAATTATGACAACGTTAATTAGGTGTGATTCTAATGAACGTTTAAAAATAATCTTCGTTTTATCATAAGAAGAAATATTATACGGGATAATGGCGGTGTGGAGAATTTTATAAAATTCGGCAAAAATATACTGAACGTGTACCTACATGGATTAACGTCATATATTGTTTAGATTTTTTAAAATTTTATATGAAATACAAGGGTATATAACTCATGTTATGAAGTCATCAGGTATCCCGAATACGGTAAAATAACCCATAAAGTACGTTATAATTTATGCACCATTTAATACAATAAATAAAAATATAGGAATATTAATATCAAATTAAAGTAAATATAAATAATACATATTGGCTAAAGCAGAAATTATTAGTTTCCGAATAGTTGTTAACCTATTCCACTTATATGCACAACAAACAAGAGCCAGTTGTGTAACAATAAGAATAAATATTTCAATTCCCAAGTCATCCATAGGAATGTAACAATGCGCACGAGGGAATCATAATCGCCTCGTGAAAAGTAGAAAACAAGTTACATAATCGAGCTACGATTAATAATGAACGTTCACGTGAAGATCGTTTATCCGCAGAGGGATGCTACAAAATTCCAGCAGCAATAAGATTTGCTTTTATACTGCCATCAGACCAGCAACTACTGCTTGCCGGTGCAGATAAGATTCCATAACTTGTGACTAATTATCAGTAAAATGTTCAATATTTTTTTCTTTGCAAAAGTTGCTACGTTTCTGTTTAAAAGAATAGCACCAATGTATCAATATTTAAATTGTTTATTTGATTTAACTTCAGTCAAAGAAAAATTTATATTATCATACCTATATACTGTATCTAATCTTTAAAAATTAATACAACCAGCAAAACAAAAAAAAAATCTGCATTCTGGCAGTAATTTTTATGCCAGAATGCAGATTTTTTTTTTTGTGGAAAAATAAGAAATATATAAAAATATAAAATCAAGAAGAATTGAAGGGAAATGCAATAGTCGTAACATTAAGGGAACTCAATTTTGAATTTCATTCAAGGGTCGTTTCCAATTCAAAAGTTTGAATGGAAAAGGTCCAAAATTTTGAATGAAGGGCCAAGAAGTAATATCGAATTATAAACATATGTATTTATACCTGTGATGTATGCTAAGAATTCGATAGCTTTTTAAAGAGCGATGTCGGAAAATTCGGAGAACCGTTGCCAATCTCTGTCTCCAAAGTTATTTACAAATAAAAAGCATATATCAAGAATGAAAATATATATCAGCTCCCACGCCCTCTTCTCAGATATACATCGAGGGTTTAAAAAGCGTTAGATCAAAATCGTGCATTTTTATGGTGTTAAAAAAATGCTTTATTTTCTGATAAATTGCAAATTTCGAAATTTATTAGATTAACTATTAAAAAATATAGATAATAAACCAACTCAGTAGCTCCATTCCACTATTTCAAGAGTAGGGGAAAAAGAAAAGGAAAAAAGGGTAAAGAACTGCTCATCTAAAACGAATCTATCACTTAAATGAAGGAAAAGAAGCCATCATAAAAAATAGTTTGTATTCTATATCTGTTACAATGAAGATTTATTACTTTGAGTTGTAATATATTTTTAAATAAATAAATAATAATAATAATAATAATAGTTTAATATATTTTTTCGTATTAAATAATAAATAAACATTACATTTTTAATTTATTACACAAAACACTTTTTTTTTTTTTTTTTTTTGACAGTAAAAATAAATAAATTAGTAAATAAATAAATATTTAAATAAATGAAGAAAAATTAAACGCAAATATCTGGGGGAAAATGATAGACAACTATTTCCTAGCACAACGCTAATATAAGACAAATGATCAAAATGCTTTGTGCTAAAATGTAAGTACAAAGATAAAACAACGTAAACAAGCACAAATTCAGTTCGTCCTGAATTTGTGCTTTTTTACGTTGTTTTATCTTTGTACTTACAACGCTAATAATAAATATTTAGTTTGAAACTTCATCTTTCTTAACGCATTAAAACAAATCCTGCCTAGATTTTTTATTTAGCACAAACGGTGCTATTAAATCTGGAGACAAAGTTGGTTTAAGTTTATGTTTACAAAATATATTTCTGGGGGTGGGATTATAAGCGACCTTACAAGGAAGATATATAATAAATACGTCGGCCAATTCTCAGTTTCCAAGATGAAGTTGCCGTTAATACTGATGGGTATTCTTTGATTTTACACATTGTATTAATTGCGTTTAATACCTTTCAGGCGAATTCACCCTATTTTTAACCGACTTCACAAAGGAAGGAGGTTATACATTCGTATTGTATGTATGTCGTTTTTTTTTTTTTTGTGTTTGTTTGTCCACTCATAACTTCACACCGGATGAACCGATTTTCATGATTTTTTTGTCATTCGATCAGGGGTGGTTTCCCATAGGTCCCGTACTTTCGTTTGACCATATTCGATAATTAGAACAAAAGTAATGGGCAGAAATGTAGTATTTTTTTTTGTCTTTTCATCCATAACTTTTGACTAAATGAACCGATTTTGATGATTTTTTTCTTTAATCGATAGAGGGTCGTCTAACTCAAATATTGCAAATCAATTTGCCTACATTTGTTTTTTAGAAAAAACGTTACGAGTGAAAAAAGAGTATTTTTTATTTTAATTGGAAAGGCTTGGCTTGATTTTTCTTTGTTGGGAAATCTGTTAATAAATATAAAAGCATTGTTAAAAACATGTTTGTTGTCATGGTCTATAATATTAAAAGAAATTACAGCAAGAGCTTGACTGAAGGCTTCTCTGTGGCAAAAATTAATCCAATCAGTTTGTTTGCTAAAATAGACTTCAAAAGGGTATTTATCATGCAAATGATTAGTTTTTAGTGCCATTAATTTTAAGAAGTTTTGCCCTTTGATATGCATTTTTTAAAAAATAGAAAATTTATATACAAAATGTATTTACACTGAAAAGAATAAAATAAAATAATTTTTATAAAAAAACAGAACCGACTTCAAATTAAAAATTGCGCTAAAAAGTAAAAAATAAATTCATTCTTTAAACAACATGGATGTGACTTTTAAACATAGTTTTAGAAGTCGGTGCAAAATTATGGGTCTAATTACCATTATACCATTTGCTACTTCATATTGGAACTGTTGCTAATTCTGCGGAAATATATATATTTGTAATTGATTCATGATTACAAAATATTTTATCAATCCTAATTTTGCACCGACTTCTAAAACTGTTTAAAAGTCACATCGATGTTGTTTAAAGAATGAATTTATTTTTTACTTTTTAGCGCAATTTTTAATTTGAAGTCGGTTCTGTTTTTTTATAACAATTATTTTATTTTCTTTTCTTTCAGATGGGGTTGTGGGACCAAAATAGAGGCCTAGTGCACAACTAGTTGCCCATTGCAAACTAAATGCATTCCCCCAGTTTTGGTAAACAACCCTTTTAGAAACAACACTATGGTACCATCTCTACAGGAGAATTTTCACGCCCCGTTTTCCCTCTAGAGGAGGACACATGGGCTCCGTCGATGCGAATTTCGCACTAAGAATTTATTATAACTGAGAATATTCAAGGTTAAATAGATACTGAAGAGATCTTTAACATGTGAAAAATCATGCAAGACTGACATTGCCGATTTTCTGTACCTCGAAAATCTACCGACTTCGCCCGGTTTTGAACCCGCAAACTTAAGCCAGTGCTAAACCACTACGTTACCGTGCCCAGGAAAATTCTTTCTGCAAAAACACAAGAAAATGTTTCACAAAACGCAATTCGAAACATAATTTTCTTCACCGTACCTCGCTTCTAGCAATTCAAGAATATTTCAGGGAATGTTTCGAAACACACACAGCTCCGGAAAAGCATAAGGATTTTCTTCTTCCACCCTAATTAGATAAACATTAAAAGAACAAAAAACAGAGAAGCTTAAACAATGATGCACTCCAAATCCCCAGTACCTAATACGAACCCTTCCAAAAGCACTTCTGAGAATTCTAATCTGTTTGGAGGGAATACTTTGGTCACAGAAATGCCTAATCGAATTACTGCTATCGGAGCGAATAGAATTATCAAAGGGGTAACTATGAAGAGTATGATAAGAATTCAGGTCGCGTCCGCTGATGCATTTGATATATGGTGCAGAAGGTGATTTCTGCCCAGCCTGTGCCCTATCTATCGTCTGCAAGTAGATTTACTAATCAATATCATGTAAACAATAGAGAGGCTGGCAGTTGCGCATGAACGAGCGTTGATCGCTGGGAAGGTGTCTTTTTGTTAGGGTAATTAATTAATTGTTGCCACAAATTTAATTAGATTCGGGAAAAGTTCAGCCTGATTTTGTAACAGATGTTACGTGAGAAGTAAGATGATTTAATAAAGAGCTTAAGGATATCAAAAATTTAATATATATATATATATAGTGCATTTAACTCATGATGTTACCATTAATGTTATGTTGGAAATAAAATTTCGTATATGTATTTACATATTTTCAATGTAATTTTTTTAAAAACCAATTGTTTGCGAAACGTGATTTTTGCTTTTTCTGTGAATTAAAAATATCATGAGCAATACTGCGAAAAAGAAAAGGGATAAGCTTCACTTTTATTGCATTACATTTTTGAAGTTACGTTATACTCTATTTTTTAGTATATTACAACATTTTTGAAGAATTTTTTTCATTGCATGGGAAGAAGTTCATAACATAAGTGGAAGAGGTAACATAAGTAGAAATTAGTCTCATTTATAATTTACCAGTTTGTTACATTTGTTTGCAATAATATTAAAATACATGTAAATGGGCTATTCCACACATAACCATATATTGATGTACGATATGTTTTAATTAAAAAAGAAAATACAATTGAAACAAAAACCCTATTTTCTATTTAATTTGAATCTTGCTTATATTTGGGACATCTTTTACAAGAAGAAAGAGGAAAGGCCCTGGCTTTTCCCGTGATTTTCTGGAACACTGGAAAGATTGACAATTCGCCTTTCTTTCCAGTGCACTTCCTGTTTTATGACTTTCGGACTTAATAAAATATTATAAAAGTGTCAAGAGTTTTAATATGCAATTCTTACTACAAATAAGAAATGACAAATTAAACGCAAATAAGAGATAGTATCTTTTTGCTGTAAATGGTTTCAATGGTCAAAATATAATGACTCTAATGTGATACACATTAATGCATTTTTCTAATATAAGTTTAGGCTTGAAGAACTGCTTACCAAAAAATGCCATAACGAACTAATTACAGCTTTAGTTCGTATCTCACCGATATAAATAGATAAACTAAAAACAAAATTCACATTAAATATAGTACGAGTTACTTCATTTACCTGACCTTATCAATTTATTTAAAAATAAAACAGCAACAAAAGACTTTAATAAATGTGTCTCGTTCTCAAAATTTAGCTCAGCCTTCTTTATATTTCAGTCGAAGTCTTCAAAAAGAGCGACTTTCCACTATTAAAAGAAAATATTTCCCGAAATTACACTCATTATGAAAATTAATTGCTGCCCGTCGTTTGTATTGCCCCAACAGACAAAAACAAGTCTATTGTCTGGAAGCGCGAAAATCCCATGTTAACAAGAATTAAAAAAGATTTTTGGCGGAAAAGTTTTCAAAACACGGTGTCATTAGTTTGGAGAAGGAACTTTATTCATTAACGTTTCTTTTGGTGAGTTGTTTGACTGATTGAATAATGCCGCCATTTTCTTTTTTCGGAAAAATCTAGCGGTTTCCTTTTAAAGCATCGTGTGTGGGAACAGATTTACTGCGTGTAATTAAATTGTCACATTCTAGTATTATTACTTGTCGTTTGCGTGGAAAATGTCGGCGTAAAAATTGCAACAATCTGAGGGCGGAATCTGTCTGAAGGAAATTGTATTTCAAACATGAATTTTGTTGCTGTTATGTTCAAATTGTCAAGAATATTTATTTATGTTTATTAAGCGTTACATTAATTAATAAAAAAATCTACCAAACGTATAAAACTAATTGGTTAAGTGTAATATGACACAGCTTTACTTTTATTATAAGGAAGCAATGAAATTATATTTGGACTCTATTCTATTTAAGCATAATGCATTTAAACACACATATCTAACATTTTTTAATGGCTAATATCTGTACCTCAGCGACAGACTGTCGCAAATCCAGACATCAGGTTATAAAATAATTTTTTTATTGTACGAAAATTAACCAAGAAGAGATAAAGCATACTTCATTTTTAAATGTTAACAATCATATTTTGTAGCCTTATTCAAATAACAGCTTTGTTACTAGGCAACAAAATCATTCTTTTCAGTTTTTACGCTCTCGTATAAGCTAGTGATAATGTAACTTATGTTGGTCTGCTCTGGAACTTGAGGTACAGACATATGCTTTAACATTGTTAATACTGCAGGAAATATACTTATTTCTTGAGAAACGTGAAAGCAAAATCAAGTTACTTAAATTACGGGAAGAACTGTGCGCGCTCAAAAATGCAGCATATTTAATATATCCAAATGGCAAAGGCAGTAGGCGCTAGACTTCCGATGTATGCATCCGGGCTATAATCTCGTCCAGGGCATGGATGTCATGTCGCATTTACACCAAGCGAAACAGCGAAGATACCTTTCAGGGTGCTTCATTTGTTCCACATAACTTAAAAACCACTCCCTTGTATTGACTGATTAGCGCTTTTTTATGACTTCATTAAAGGTGATTTTCACTCAAATGACCGAGCATTGTTGATTCCGCAATCGAATAGATATGTCATCGCTTTCACTTTGACAACCATAGCAACGTTGATAAACGATTTATTACGACGGAGGCAAAATATATGCGTCGGCTTTTGCGTGAATGCGCCATATCTGATTGGTATAGCCCTTTAATCTTCTTTAATTTTTTTAAAAACAAGCGAATGATGCAAAGCAACTTATTTTACTTGTAATGATATACACTACTACAAATGAGTACTAATCAATCGCAGAAAACGGGTTTCTACAAAGGTATAGCTAAACATTTGCCAACATTCAAATGATAAATTATCATAAAATAAGAAAGAGCATAGTTGTAAAAGAGTATAAAAATCTTTAAAATATACCAGATATTAAAAGATATATCTCACAACAATAGAACATTTTCGAAAAAGTAATAAACAGTTTAAACTTCTAAGTTTACTTAAAATAAGTGACACTTCATTTTTTAATGAGCCAGACGGTTCGAAAGGAGATAAAAATACATGTTTTTTTGTTGAAAGGCGTCTGAAATCAGATAACAGCATAAAGAAAAAACGAAAAAAAATTTTTTTTTTTTTTGAAGCGTAAATGCACCCTCTAAGGAGGATGGTAGCTATCTGTTCTCCAAAATTTCATCTATCAACATGATTGATTTTCTTCGGATGGGGATGAACTTACCTCAACTAACTAGACAAGAGAAAGAGACATTTCGTTAGAAGAAAAACATTTTAAAGGAGAATACTAACCAGGATTCTGTTTATTGTTATAACTCCTAAATTTTTCATGCTACTATTTACAAAAATTCCAGTTATAGAATAAATTCTTCTCGAACTAATTTGACTTTGTAATAGAAATATAATCTATTACAAGGTATTGATAGGTATATATAGAGAAAATTACAATTCGTCCTCAACTCCTTATTTTTCACAGGTCTGGCATAAGTTCCTTTAATTTGTTGTTCTTTCTTGGTTTTCTTGTTGGTTTAACTTTTTTGTGTCTATTTTTTCTCTCCCCCCTCCCCCTCCTTTACATGTGTACTTTGTTTTGGTATTTTCTGTACTTATTTTATTCTTTGTATTTTATTTTATTATTTTTGCAATTTTCATGTATTTTCACATTTTTATGCATGCTGTTGTCTTTTTTGCTTTGTTTTTATTGATATTCCTTTTTACTTCCTGTACTTTCAACTGGATTCGTTTGTTGCTCTCTTATTGGTGCCTTCCCTGCTACTGCTACTTCCACTTCACACTGCCTTTATTCTCATTGGTTTACAGTTAATTCTTAGGCTGTATAAGCTTTGTTTTTGTTGTTTTGTCTGCTTCATTTGGATGTTTTGCATTTAGAAGCTCCCTGTGCGCATTGAAAAAGGGATTCCAAGCAATCCCGAAACATATGTCTGCGTTTTAATGCTCATTTGTGCTTTAAATTAACGTAATTATATTTCTGTTACAGTTTACTTGCACAAAGTTAAATTATTATTAATTTGACCTTGTTTCTCGTACACAACGTTTGATGTTTGTGATCTCATGTACTTTTGTTTCCTGTTTATATGTATTTATTGTTTATGATGAAGTTAATAGTCTATTATAAAAACATCATTTTCATTTAAAGAAAAAAAACGAAGAAAATCATTACTTAAATACCAAAAATTGGTTTAAAACGTGGATTTGGGAAAGTTAGTTCTTTAGATGCTTTTACAAAAAAAGGCAGTGCTGAATAAAAATCCTTTTGGCACTCACCAACGCGCTGCACGGTCCTTAAAAATCCAACAACCTGAATAACAAAAAAAAAATCATTTAAATGTTGGTGGTCGATGATTCGAGAGTGGAGTTTGGGGAAGAGCTGGCACAAGTTTCTCTTGAGACAGCATTACTTCCATACAAACAATAGGGTAGGATGGGATAAGATGGGTCCTGGGGTAAAATGGGTCACTTGAGAAAAAACTTGAGAAAAAATAATAGAACTTGAAATTGAAGTTTTTAAACCAATATATTTTATGTTATATTTCAATGTGTTGGCAACATTTTTCATTCGGAAAAAAGTTAGGTTCTTAAATATGGCAACACAAAAAAATATTTTTTGTAATTTTTGGATGATAGTGTGTTAAACACATGGTTTACCAACTTCTGAAAATCTCTATATTTTAGCAAAAAACAAACCAAATTTAAAGGATTTCCGCACAAAGAAACGTTGGAGAACAATTACAGCCGAGCATGTAAAAAAAATAATTAAATATTGAGTTTTTTTACACCAGTTTTTCTTGGATGGGGTAAAATATGTCATGATTAGGCTTAGCTAGTTCTATTCTATTATTGTTTGAAAATTTACTCTGCTGCACCTCACTGCGGAAAATTCCTAAATTTAAAGTGTACGTTGTTTATTTTATTGAAATAAAATTTAAAAAAAATTTTTTGAATGTTTTTGCTAAAAAAGATCATGTTGATGTGGTAGAGAGAAGTGATGTTGTTGAAGTGTTATGTGAACGAATCTAGAACAACATTATTTTTAAATTTCAATGTAATTATAATTCAAAATGTTGCTAAATAGACTACTTACTTCTTTTTTTCAATTTCAAAGTAATAAATAACTGTTTTCAGCATTATTTTGCATTATGACCCATTTTACCCCACGATGGAGTAAATCAGGTCACAACTTTATAAGCTCAGTTAAGCTATTTCATAATTAAAAAATAAATATTAAAATGGCATAAAATTGATTTAAAGGATTTCAATGTTAAGATGCAATTGAAAAGAAATGGTTCTGGTTTTGTTGCTATGAAACTTTAATTATGAAAATAGCTAAAATTGACCCATTTTACCCCACCTGACCCTATTCAATTTAAATAAGGAGCTCGACAATTGAAGCGTTTAAGGCATCTTGCAGCGATGAATGTAGCTGTTGAGAAGAAGAGGGATACATATTTATAAATTTTCAAGGAATTAATTCTTGAAAATCCTTAATTTGCCACATTGACTGATGTTAATAGAATTAAAACAAAGACAAAATGTAACGTACGTAGGGCGTACTCTGACGAAACCTTTCTATATTAAAAACTACGTTAGCTTCCAGTAAACGATCATATATATGTGACCATTCCATAGCTGACAATTCAAAACAGCTAACAAAGTCATTATTTCTTTGATTTTAAATGCATCTTGCAAAGCCCAACATATAATGAATTAGTTAACCGAAAAAAAAAGTAAAGAAAGTATTAATAAAGGAAAGGAAGGAAATAGGAAGAAAACAAGGTCAACATTAATGTGAAAGCGATAGTAGAGCAATATTTGAAAGTAGGGAAGCACTTAAGAGCTATGACCTCTTAGAAGCTAACAAGTTATTCTTTAACTTTTCGTTCATCATACATTAATTGCAGCGATAATTATGGGTTAGTAATGGATCATTATTGTTGCTTTTATGAACTATTGTTCTTATTCTAATGGAGAGTTTTGGTACTGGTGTCTTTTCTCTAATAGGGGTTTTATTAAGAACTGCTGATGTTATTCCGGAAGTTTCTTTTATTCAAAAAACATAATTTTAAGGAACTGCAGCCCTTATCCTAATAGGGATTTTTAGAGGGTTAAAGAGAGTTTCAGATTAATTACTATTCATCAGGGATTTTTGCGCACTGTTGCTCTCAGGCTAACGGGGATTCGTTATTTTTTGGGGCTTGCTTTTCTTATTCTAATGTTTATTTCTAGTGGGATTGTTGACGTTGTTTAAGAACTGTTGCCGTTATTCTAATAGCGCTTTGAACATACGTCACGCGATAGCTTTTTTTCCCCTCCCCGAGGGAATGACGCAACATTCGAGATCGGTTGTGCAATGGTGGGCAATGCAACTAGTCTGTGTATCATTACACTTGCTTTGTCGTTAAAAGGTGGCATTCAGATTTTATCACTGAATTATCCGCAAAAAGATCGCAACCTGTGAAACTCACCAGCGGAAAGAGGAAAAAAAAATCTACACACAAAATAAAGAATTTTGTTAAACAATTTTTGTATTCAGAGAAAACGGAAAACTTATCTGACCTAAACGTTGACAAATTATTTTTAGATTTTCGGTAATTCAACAAGAAAAAGATTAATTCATTACTCTGATGGTGTACATAAGTAATACCATACTTTGTCAGAAAATAACCAATGTTAGGTAAACGTTAAAAAAAGTTTACATATGAAGCAAAGCATTACCTAAAATAATCTGTGGTTTCAAAAAAATAGGATTTTGAAATTGGAAATGGCGATAGGATTCCCATATGATAGATCCTCGATCTTTCTTCGTAGGATTCCTAATAGGTAGGAAATGAGAATCCTACAAATACCTGCTACATTCAGCTATTATAAAAGATGGTAACGTACTTTCAAATGAAGACTTTTTTTTATCGTCTCCAATGACCCTTTTGGAACTTAACAAATTACCGCCCTCCCCAACCTTCGTAGGACTGTAGGATTCGTCGTCTCACGGTACCCTCGTAGGATTCCCATATGTTAGGAAATGGTATTCCTATGAAGACATGCTACATACAGCTATTACAAAATACGATAACGTATTTTCAAATAAAGATTTTTTTGGCCTCCAATGACTCCTTTGGAACTTAACAAATTAAAGTGATATGACAAACTGAAACACTAAAGTGTTTCTTTGATACGAAAAAAAATATTGTAGATGTAGAGAGAAAGACAAGCAAACAAAAAATCAAATGAAAATGCTGGTCATCGTAAAGTGAAACCTAACCTGCATCTAAAACTATCAATCTTCTAAGGTGGGGCGTATCCGAGATTCTTCCAGCTTTCATCTATCAAAATGACAGATTCGATTTCAATGGGTATGGACATTCTTGCGTAAGGGGATAAAAGGAGAAATGGAAGAAAATAAGGGAAATGGAGAAATCTTAGGGGAAATTCTGCATTTCGGTTGGGAATTTCAGGTTTTTCAATGGCATATGTGCTTGAAAAAAATCGCTTGGTAAAAATCCGGATTTCGATAGTTTACTAATGTTAAATTTTTCAGATTTTTATTTTCATTTAATGAGTGAGATGAAATGTATTCCTCATGAACTTCTTTCATGAATAATAACTTAATTGCACAAAGTCATTTTCCCTCCTGTTCTAAAATTTCTGTTATTTATAAACTTAGAGTTACATAATAGTTCCTGTACTTCGTATAAGGAGGTAAAAAGCAACAATATGTACTTTTTAGCCTCCCCGCCTAAGATTTAAAAAAAAGTTAAAGAAGGCTTATTGTATAGTAAAATAATCGTAAAATATAAGTAAAAGGTAAAGATGAGTTGAAACTAGGGTTTTGAGATGAGGAAAACGTGTGTGTATGCCGGTTAATTTTGAAAGCACTGTCTGATTCGAAAGACCTCGGCGAGGACACTTCATTTCCATATTTTACTTTTTTATTTGCATAAGTTTTCGCTACATTTTGAACAGTTCAAAAAATTAAGCAATTATGAAAAGTCCGGGAAAAGGATCAAAGGTCCTTTGAACTAGCTTATTAAAAGATGTTCTGGACGGGAAATACATTTTTGATTTGAACAATTTTGTTTATTTCAGAAAAGTTTAAACAAAATTAATATCGCGGACGGGAAAGTTTCAATCCTGTATAAATCTTGCTCCAACAGACGGATTTGCTCGGAACAAACTTCATCGGAAAGATATTATGACGTAGATTATGTACAGAAATAAAGTTCATTCAAAACCAAACAAGCCTATTTTTCTACGAAACTTTTTTATATGGATATTTTAGGATATTTCGGAATGAAGAAATGAGTGGATGGATGAATGAATAAATGAGTGAGTGAATGAATATGTATAAACCTTTGTTCTTAATCACTTCAAATATAAAAAGTTATATTTGAAGTGATTAAGAACTAAAGCTAAATGAGGAAGAGAGAGATAGTTTATCAATTTGATATCAGTGTGTATAGGAAGGTAGGGTCGTATAGTTCTAGACGGAACTTACGTATTTTCAGGGTATTTGTAAAGGGTTATTTCCCATTACAAATAAATGAATGTATTACATATTTTTTGACATATAATACTTTAATTTGTGTATATTTTTATATACACTTTACCACATGGCGGTGTAAATTGGGAAGCAAATACTAGTCATAAGTTATTTAAATGTTCTTTATTTATTATTAGTCATAATTTCATTTATAAGTTTTGAAACTAACTGCCCCAAATATTACGTTGAGGTTTTTTTATTTATTAACAATTGAAACTGCGGAACAAAATTTTTGTAATCAATTTTCATAAAAACATAGTTATTATAAAATGATTATGTGGTATCAAATTTTTCAATGAAATCTTTATTAGCTGTGTTCTTCCAAATAATTGTGTCTTCTTTTTTACATCAAAATTGCAGAGTTTTCCAATTAATTTGGGGTAGACATAAAACTTGATTTATCCAAAATTCTTTAAACAAATTCTTTCAAATCAGTTTCTCTATAAAATCACTTGAATATGTCAATGCAAATTGACGAAAAAAATAATTTCAAAAAAGGACAGAAGTCAATGCTTTTGTAACTTTTCGTCCCTTTACCTGATCTAATCCTGAATGAATTTCCTTCATAATTTCGCAAGGTTGGCTTATAATTGAAAGATTGCTCTTATTTTTTAATTTCAAAATATAAGCTATTCTTTTAAGGTCCAATGTAAAATTAATATTTTTAAATTTCTCAAACACTCTTATCAAAAGAAAGGTTAAGGATATAAGTATGAAAATATTAAATATCACTGCATTAGCGTTCTCCTTTAAAATGCGATACTTTCAAAAATAGAGTGCAGCTTAGAATTAAGATCTTTGAAATTAATTTATATGCAAATTAGCCTTTCGAAGTTTCTAAGGAGGATTAAGTGCACAAAGAATACACCCATAAGACAGAACGGCGCATTAACTGAAAAATACTGGAAGCAATTTCTTAAGTCCTTTGTTAGTAAAGCAATTTTAGTTATTTAATCAGATATTTTTTTATGTTTTACCAGCATCATATATATCTAGTTTACATAATATTTTTTTATCATACTTCCATATGGCAATGTATGTATTACACCTCATACTATCGTTTCGTTCAAGGTTTGCCAAATTGCATTTTAACGCACTAAAAATAAACCAGAAAAATAAAAAATCTCATGATGTTGACGAATTCAATGTACAACAGTTCATGTTAATAAAGTAATTTACTATAAATGCACATTAAATTATAGATATATATTAAAGATTCAAAATATGTTTGCATTATTAAGTAATTTTAAAATTATGCAGTATTTTGCTGGAGTTTTGCTGAATGTGCTTACCAAAATACGACTAACTTTAAGTAGGTTTAATTCTATATGTGGTTATTATTATTATTATTATTTATTGAAAACGGTTTTAACACTGATTTTACACTTCAGAAAATTTGACATCATATTGAAAAGGCAATCAATTGAAATATTCTACGACACGAAATTACACATAGAGAAAATAGTTTTTAGAGATAAAATGACTAAATTAAAAGTCATAGTTTTGTTCCTTCTATAGCAAAATAAAAATTTTACCTGAAGAGCATTTGAAAAGGCTGTCAAATTTAAATGTTTTGCTTTGAGTAACAGTACGCAAACTTGCATTAATAAACATATTCAGTTATGATTGCTAAGTATTGTTGTTATTGCTTGTGTTTATGCGTAATGTTTCTTTCAAGATGAATTTTTATTTTAAACGTAAACATTAAAAACAAAATTTTCCCAAACTCCGATATAACGACATACGTGCCAATTTTCCAAAGCAATAATGAAAGCTCCATAGATCAAGGATAACATTTCACTTTAGCATCTTAACTCTAGCGAAACATACCCTGTTGAGAACTGGAGTCCAAGTGAACCACATGCTTTATTTTGAATTATTAATGTGGTTTGAATATTTTAAAGTTAATTCTGCATTATTTTAATTATATCGAAACTATTTGATGCTTGTCCTGAAGTGTTCTACATCAATTTTAATTGTTTTGTCAGCGCCGTGGTGTTTTCCAACAAACACTTCTACTTTTGACTATCAATTGAAAGTTAAGGGGACCACAAGGACACAGGTTACTGTTATAGGGTTAAACAAGAAGTTCCGTCTAGAACTATACGAGCCTACTTTCCCATACACTCAGGGCCCGACTTAGCCTAATTGGGGCCCGTGGCAGAAACTTATTTGGGGGCCCCCTCTGCTTCATTACTATAGTAATGAACTACCGTAATAATGACTACAGTAATAATGAACAGTAATTACTACAGTAATAATGAACCAAATTTTATGGAAGTATTAAAATTTTTTATTTGGGGCCCCCTCAGATGTGGGGCCAGGGGCAACTGCCCCGTATGCCCCTGCCTTAGTCAGGCCCTGCATATACTCCAACCTCAAATTTATAATCTAGCTATCTCTCTCTCTCTCTTTCCCATTTAGCTTTAGTTCTTAATTACTTCAAATGTACCATTTTCAACGCTTAATACATATTCATTCACTCACTCATTCATTAATTATTTTACCCATACACCCATTTAATTAATTTTTCATTTATTCACTCATTTATTCATTCTTTAATTCATTCATTTTTTTCACTCATTCAGTTAGGCATTCTTTCATTCATTTTTTCACTCATTCTTTCATTCATTCAGAAATAACCTCAAAAATCCCGATCAAAAACTATCATAGTAAAATAAGCTCGTTTAGTTCTGGTTTAACGTCGTATCTGTACATCTTCTACCGGACCAGCATCTTTCCGATAAAGGTTGTTTCAAGCAAATCCGTCGGTTAGATCAGGATTTATATGGGATTGAAATTTCCCCGTAGCCGCTAATGCTTTTTTTTTTTTTTTTGAACTGCTCAAAAATGAACAAAAATTGTTCAAATCAATATGTTACGTCGAAATCTTCTTCCAGTAAGCTTACTCATAGGAATTTGGATATTGTGCACAGAGTTTACATGATTTACTTCATTTTTGCCCTTAGTCACTAATGTTAATGTTTTTTTAAACTGTTCTAAATCAAACGAAAAGTTTAAATCAAAAAGTAAATTATAGAAATGAGATGTCCTCGCCGAGATCTTTCGAATGAAAAAAAGAATTCTTTGAATCGGAGAATTCGTTTAAAAGTTATTATGGGGGACAAACGGACCGACACACTTTTTCCAAATCTCAAAACCCTACTTCGATGTTTTTTTATTTCTCAATCTTTATTAAATTACTAAAATTATTTTTAACTTTTCTTGACTTCTAACGATATTTTCACGATATGTTAAGCCTTCTTTCAGGCTTTATTTATTTATGTTTTTACATTTACGGGAAAGTAGGCTAAAAACTGTATTTACCATTTAGTTGCAGAAGTACGCTAAATATTGCAGTAAAGTTTAAAGATGATAGATAAATTTACTTTCACTTGCTCTCGTAAGCAGCCTGCATTTCCCACCAGTCATTTTCTTTAAGCTGTTCCACCATTATTATTTATTTCAAAAGGAATCTGAGATATGTTTGAAAAATTTTCCGCACATTGATAAACTTACTCAAAGACGAGAGCAGTGAGAAAACATCTCACTGATGCGATGGATTTCTAGGTTTTAAGGCTCTTTAGTCTACCAGGATATCCTCGTTTTAACGCTGAAGAGGTCTGTTGGACATTCCATACCAATAAAAAAATTTTTGTTTGGAATGCTTACCTGTTGTCGCCAAACATCAAATTAAGTGTGAAACTTTAGTTAAATAGCCAAGCATGGGGTCAGAATATTTAAGCTAAGTTTCCTGAAGGAACGCACGATGCTCGTCACTGGTCGCAGAAAATTAACAATTCAGTTTAAATTAAAACTAACGACTTATTTTTACAATAATGAATTCTTCAAATTTAGGCGCGCATTCTATCTAAATCCTTCATTTCACAATAGCTTAAGCTTAAGGATTAACTCAATCACACTTAGAAGAAAAAAAAAAAGATTCTGGACAATAACTCAAGTCCTTCGTATTCCAGAATTTTCGAAAACATTCTATTTGTCAGTTTTTTTTTCCAACGTCAGAATGATAGAAAAATTTTGAAAATGAGACTTTATTCTCTATTTTTAATTTTCAAAAAAAAAATCTTGAAATTGGATTAAAGAAAACACTTTTTCAAATGTGTTGCATTCGAAGGTTGCCTTTTTCAGTGCACGATTGATTTTTATGCCTAATTTCATTTCAATTTGTCAATTGGTAGGAATTTTTTATAAAGAAACATATACACAGCTACCCTTTTTATGCAAAGAGTGGAATGCATTACTATTATGCTTGTATATTGAAAGATCTTTGACATACCTGCGCTTGATATAGGTATCCTCATTTCTTAGCTGAAAAATATTTTCGAACTATGTGTCTTTTTTTTAATGTTTATAAAACGAATTCGTCATGCCTGGGAATCCCATTTTTCTAGTCATCTTTTTACACCACGTTCCGCTAAAACCTATATTTTTAAAGTCTCGAGTATTGATGGAATAAGAAAGGGGTGATTCCTAACAAATGAGAAAGTGAAATCAATTTGTCCTAGACAAAACCTCTCCTGTTCCCGGTGTTTATTTTATTTTCCAGTCAACGAGACACTGGATGGAACGTGACTGTTTCAGAAGATAGAAAAATAGTTTGAAAATCTGGTTCATCTGTCATTCACACTCCAAGTCACGTCCAGAATTCAGCAAAGGTTTCAATTCCTTTTTCAGAAGAAGTATTTTTTATATAAAACAGAAAATTTTATATGAATTCAATCAGCATATTTTTTAAATGTCATGAAAAAGGAGGGGGGGGGGGTGTAAAGTTAAAACTTTTACAGGCTTTTAATCCAAACCTTTTAAAGAAAAATACATGTGCGCATAGCGTATTAAATCTAAATTACACTTGTTTTCCACGTTATATATTTATTCACTTTCAGACGTAATTTTGAAAAAAAAAAAAACATGCTAATTTTATTTTTCGCTATAGGGTATAGCTTAGTAACATATCTAATATCAATTACACAAAATCTCAAGCCTTTCCAATCATAATAAAGAAGTTAGGAGTTTTCCAGTGTAACGGATACGATGCAAAATAATGCAAAATTTACTTAAAAAAATAGGTTCAATAAAAATATTTGCTCGCCTTATGCTATATCTAGTTTTAATTTTGTAACATATCTAATACCAATTACACGAATTCTCAAGCTTTTCCAATCATAAATAAAATGCTACACTGTTAAAAATGTCTGTAAGAAAATAGTAATATAACCATTTATTTGATTGTTATTTTACCATATTTTACTACAACCGTTGAATAACCATTAAAAAGATGGTACGCAAACCGCTGATTGTGAAAAAAATCGTTTATTCGCTGTTTCTCCTCAAGAACGTTTAACTAACCGTAATTTGCAAGCGCCACTAAGTCTCGTAGTCAATAAGAATCGGGCGTCCATCTTGGTTGTGGAACCTTACCGGGTCGTACGTTGTAGTTAAAATATGAATAAAGATTTATCAGTTCAAATCTGCATGTGTATATAAAAAAAGTTGAGATAGGACGCGCTCTATCATCGCTCCGCTTGTTAAGCCTGCAGATCCGGTTATCCGGTTCAATCTGCATCAAGTGTAATATTTTCGGAAAGCTCTCACCGAGACCTATCCGAGAAGTCCTGGTTGGTTAAGTTATGACCAGGGGTTCGTAACTTGTGTTATTGTTAATTTCTGAATGTTTCGATTCCAACTTTAACATTGCGTTTACAATTATTATACCATCGCCTCGCTTGTCAAGTCTGCAGATCCGGCAATCCGGTTCCATCCGCATCAAGTGTAATATTTTTGGAAAGCCCTTGCCGAGATCTACCAGGGGAATCCTGGTTGGTTAAGTTATGAACAGGGGTTCGTAATATATGTTATTGTTAGTTTTTGAATGTTTCGATTCCAACTTTAACATTGTGTTTACATTTATTATAACATTGTGAAATTTTGTCAAGCTGTAATTATTTTTGAGTTTTAGATAGAAATTGGTATTATATATTGAATGATAGAGTTATTTTTTGTGTTTCGAAATATGTATTGCATATTAACGGATGGTTGTTAGTTGTTAAGAGGTTTTTTTTTTTTTTTTTTTTTTTTTTTTGAAAATTGTAATTGTTTTATAATTGTTTTATAATTGTAGTTTTGGGACGCCTCGGGTAGGCGGTGCTTTCGAGTCATCTATAGTTTGCCCGCGAAAAGTATTACTATGGTGTACTTTGGTGCCCTCTGAGAGGACTCAATAATTTCAAAATCATTTAAGCATTTAAGTGTGAACCAGCATTGTAATCAGCAGGAAATTTCACGTGGGCCAGGTGATGTCAGTTTTTTTTTTTTTTTTTGATGAATTAATTACAGTTGAAGATATTTGCTTAATTAGTTAAAGTTAATTTTTTTTTTTTTTTAATTTGGTTTTAGAGGGGGTTGTGAGTACTCTTTGTACTCGCATTAAAGTAAGGATTAAGAATTTTAAATTTTGTGGGTTCTAAATTAATTAGGTTAAGAATGAGAAGCCTAACTGGTGTTAAAATTTTGAGTTGTGACGTCACTGAAAATTAAATTTAGGATTTACCCCATGTTGTAGGTACTTATTTTAATCAGGGTAAAATCTTCTACCAGTACAGTGCCGTCAGATTTTGGATAACTTGACTAGTTCTCCTAATGTTTGGGTTTTTGTGGAATTTTGTTGGAATTTTTTTTTTTTTTTTGAAATAATGTTTGGGTTTTTGTGGAATTTTGTAGGAAATTTTTTTTTTTTTTTTTAATAATGTAAAAAGGCAAAAAGTAGGACATTTGGTGAATTTTGAGTAGCGGGCCATTAGGGCCCATAAATTATTTGTTCATTTTGTTTTAAATATTTATTTACTGTGTTCCCGAGCAAACATGAGTGCGAAAAAGTCGAAGAACGGTAGGAACACTCATAAAATTGTTTTAAACAGGATAACTTCTACTCCGCAGACTCTCGCGGGAAAACTTCTCGTACGTAGAGACTCTCCCTCTCCCACTGCTCTAAATACTTTTACTTCTGAGTCCCATCCGTCAAATGTGGACTTGATTTCAAGTAGTGGGGAGTCCAACGTCAAAACTGTTGGCCCGCTAAAACGCTTCTTTCATAGCTCCAGTCAGCCTGCTCTGGACTACGTGTCCGTAGTCAACACAACAGAGGAGATCTTTGGGTTCCTAAGAACACTCGTTGAATCTAAGGATCCTAATCAGCGCGTTTTTTTTAAGTCGGGGATGAGGAGCGAGTTAATCAAGGTGTTGGATATCCTGCAGGATAAATTTTCTCGCACGTCGTCTTCACCCCACTCTGCTAACACTCAGGCTCCAGTTTTAAGGGCCTCCAGCCAAGATCAGAGTACTCAGATGGAGGCGGGGGACTCCCCTCATCTTCCTCCGAGAGTCACCTGCGATGTTGGTGTCCAGGCCGACTCGGAACGGGATTTCCCACCTCTCGTCGGCACAGGCCGGGTTTCCCAAGAGTTGGTCCAGGAAACGGAGTTGGAGCATGGTAACCGTCTCCCCGCTGTTCCTACATTTGCTCAAGCTTTGCGCAGTGAAAGCACAGTAGTAATTTACCCTCGCAAGGATACACCAAACGTAACCTCCGGGGATCTCAAAAAGGTACTCAAACATAATTACGACCCAACGCGGGACGGTATTAAGGTTTCTAGAGTTCGCTATGTGGGAAAGGGAGGTCTGGCCGTGGACGTCCCCTCGGTTGAGGATTCAGAGTCTCTCAGAGCCCACCTGGAAGATCATCCCAAGTTGGGGGCCATGATCCGCACCAGGGTGGCAAGGAAAAAATTGCCTCGTATCATTGTCCATAATGTCGACCCGAATGTACAATGGTCGACTGTAGTCACTGCCTTTGAGACCCAATTTGGCATGGTAGAGGAGAAGGACTTCAGTTTCAAATTTAAACTAAGTGGCAAGGCCTCAAATGTCAGCCTGGTGATTGAATGTTCCCCTCCCGCCTTTCACAAAATTATGTCCTCTCCGCGTGTGAACTTCCTTTGGGATGTTCACACGGTCAAGGAGTTCATGGGAGTCCGTCGCTGCTACAAGTGCCAAATGTTCGGGCACACAGCGGCGAACTGCACAGAAAAAACTCACTATTGCGCATTCTGTACCGAATCTCACCACGGCCAAAAATGCAAGGCCGAGTCTCCAACCTGTACTAATTGTTTGACTCATAATTCCAAATATGGTTCTAACTTCCCTGTGGATCACCCCTCCTTTGCCTCTAAGTGTATTTGTTATCAGCAACTTGTTAATACTTTGAAACGTAATATCAATTATGGCTAATAATATGGATATAATCGATTTAAATTCTGTTGATTCTTTTGTTTTGCGTTCATCCTCTGACAATATATGTAATGTAAATTTGTGTATTTCCGATTTTAATACTGCTGCTCCACCCACTTACTGTAAGTCGACGGCCCCGGCACTTAGTCTTCTCCAAATTAATTTGCAGCGCGGTAGAGCACCAACTTCACATGTTTCTGTAGTTGCTAACAGGGACAAAGTACATGTAATCTTGGCTCAGGAGCCATACCTGATGCACGGTCAGGTCTCTTGTATTCCTTCTGGCTGGGGCCGTTTTCTGTCGGGCAGTGGTAGTGCAGCTCTGTTTTTTCCCTCTGGTGTGATTTGTCCTTATTCAACGTACCAGGCACATGACTTCGTCGCAGCAAAAATCATGGTCAAGGACGGCCCTCTCGTATTAATTTCGGCATACGCTTCCCCCCTTGAGCCCCTGGAACCTCTTTTGTCGGAACTGAACACTTTCCTTCTGGCTCTTTCCTCTGCGCCTGTGATCCTCGCGGGCGACTTTAATGCTCATTCCCGCAGTTGGGGATACAGGAAAAATGAGAAAAGGGGAGAGAGTCTTCTTGATTTTATTGCTTTACATAACCTCATGGTTTTAAATTCACAAAATTTTCCCCCGACTTTCGAGACGCCCCATGCTAAGGGCTGGCCCGACTTGACCCTGGCGAGATTTTTGACTGTGCCGGTGTCTTGGTCTGTCTCTGAAGAGATCTCACTCAGTGATCACAAGTTCATTAAAATTGTTTTAGACGCTCCGTTTTCACATTCGCGTTTCTTAAGATATAAGACAAATTATAATGCAGATAAATTTAAAAAGTTAATATCAAATAAGATTTATCCTTTTGTTGCATTGTTAAATTCTGTTAAAACTAGGGAAGGCCTGGACAGGCTGTACACCGGCCTCACTGAAAATTTACAGGGCTGCGCGGATCAAACTTTTAAGAAAAAATTTTTTGCACCACATTCCCCGTCCACCTGGTGGAATGACTCTCTAACTATTCATAAGAAGAGGGTCTACGCTGCTCGTAAAAGATTTCAACGATGTGCGGACCCTCTACTTAAGCCAGCCTACAAAACGGCGTACAGCAATGCGCTGGCCATCTTCAAGAAACTAGTGAGATCAACAAAGAGAGCGGCCTGGCAACGTTTCTGCACAAACTGCTCGGGGTCCTTTGGCAAACCGTATCGCGTATCTTTTGGCAAAGTCTTTACTCCCGCAGCAATCAGGGAGCGTTTTCCTTCCTCAACCCCAGAGGAGACTTTTTGTAAATCTGTTCTAAATCATTTTTATCCTGCTCCTACTGTTACCCCTAAGTCACTTCAACCAGAAATCAGCACAGCGAGGGTATCCGCACCTTTTACGCAGCCCGAGGTTGACAGGGCGGTCCGCCTCCTCCCACGCAAGAAGGCCCCGGGTCGTGACGGCTTGGACGGAGTTATTTGGTCAACTTTCCATTCGACTTTCCCTGATTTCCTTTGTACCTTATTCAATTTATGTTTACAGCTTGCCTATTTCCCTCCAGCATTTAAGGAAGGTGTTCTCATTTTATTTTTAAAGAATGGTAAGGACCCTTCGAGCTTTGCCTCCTATAGGCCTATAGTCCTTCTCCCCACAATCTCAAAGATTCTTGAAAAACTAATGCTTTTTCGTCTTCAGAGCCACTTATTCCTTAATAACCTACATCATCCACTGCAGTTTGGCTTCGTACCTCGGCGCTCGACCGAGCACGCTCTTCTTCACTTCTACAATAACCTATTGCAAGGTATCAGCTCTGAATCCCTAATGGCGGCAGTGTCGGTTGACATTGTGTCGGCTTTCGACAATCTCCCTTGGGTAAAAATTCTACAGTATATGTCTTCGTGTAATTTAGACCCGGCTGTCTTGAACCTTTTTGCCAGTTTCTTATCCGAACGCACAGTTTATGCTCAAACCTCCTCCGGCTGCGTTTGGACATCACAGTGGAAGGGTTGCCCGCAGGGTTCCTGTAGTGGTCCGGAGCTATGGAACTTGGTGGCAGCATCGCTCCTTTCCATTGACTGGCCCGGTCACACTAAAATACAGGCCTTCGCGGACGACTTTCTTCTGCTAATTCATGGCCGCACGAACCAACTGCTGGAGGCTAATGGTCGCTTTTCTCTTTCTTTACTGGATGCTCGGTTGAGGGAGCACGACCTCGAGGCCTCGGGCAGCAAGTCAAGGGTATTGGTTTTCAAGGTACCGCGGGACCTGGTGCGACCACCATACTTACGCATCGGTGATTTATCAATTAAACGAAGCCCTACTTTAAAATATTTGGGCGTGGTATTTAACCAATTTTTGACTTGGGATGCACACATTGATTACATAAGGAATAAAGCAATTTTCATTCAAAGTGGTCTCCAGCGTCTCGCGGGGGGTAACTGGGGCTTGAAAATTCGCCAACGGATCCTCATCTATAAACAGGTCTTTGAGACGTCTCTCCTTTATGCGTCGGGACTGTGGGGACGCACTCTAACAGTCCGCCAGACTAAAAAGGTTCTCACTCTCCAACGCAGAGCACTGCTCTCAGTAACCGGGGCGTACGCAACGTGCCCCCACTCAGCACTATACATTCTGGCGGGAGTGCCCCCTATAGACCTGACGATAAGGGAGAAGATCTGGCTCACCCAGTTCTATGTAGAGAGGAGGACCATCGTTTTAGATGGGGTAACATTCGATCCCTCTTTGTATGAACACGCGGCACCAAAATGGTTTCAGCGTTCGTGGGTGCAAATTTCTGACTATCCTTGCAGTGTTGACCGTGACCCCCCATCTTTATCATTTAATCGTTTTTATACCGACGGATCCAAAACGCCCGTCGGCGTGGCTTCGGCGGTGGTTCAGTACAAGGGACACCGTGCAGTGGGGCAGTGTGCAATGAGGCATGCTGTTGGTAATTCAATTTTTCAGGCGGAAATTTTTGCTATTAAGTCAGCGGCGAACCTGTCGCTGACAATTCCATCCTCTAACGTTCAAATTTTTTCAGACAGTCAGGTTGCTATCCTTTCTATCAAAGACCCACTTCAGCGCAGTCCTCTAGTAAATTCAGTACAAAGCATGCTAATTTCGAATCCTAGAATTTCAATTCACTGGGTCAAGGGTCATTCAGGGAATGTGGGAAATGACAAAGCTGACCAATTGGCTCGAACGGCAGCTGAGGATCCCACATTTTTACCCTACACGGCCCTTCCCTTTCCTAAATCCAATTTCATACAACAAATTAGAGCCAAAACTAGAGAGGATTGGCAGTACCGCTGGAACGAGGCGGATACTGGTCGCCGGGTTTTTGAATTCTTTCCAATCGTTCGTTTTTCTCCAAGGGTCAGCCAACGTTTTGAAACAATCCTGGTTTCTGGCCATGGCCCTTTCCCGAGCTATCTTCATCGCTTTGCTCTTTCTGATTCGCCTTATTGCTCCTGTGAAGCGATGGGTACGCCTGACCACTATGTTTTTCAGTGCCCTTTAACCAGTAAGTATCATATTCGGGCTAGCAGCCAAATTTCACCCATTCAAGCTATTCGTAACGCGTTCCAGCATCCCCATGCACGCTCCCTCCTTGCTTCTTTGTTTTTGTATTTATCAAGCGAGGGGTATCTATTTCAGGGAACTTAGTGTTTGTCTAAGCTTTGGCTATTATCTTCCTTTGTTTTTGTGTATATTTTTGAGTGTACCATTTCACATTGTTTTGATATTGTATGATTGATTTTGGTACTTTTTTATAGTGTTGCACGGTTTCTCATTGTTGTCTCATGTCATATAGCGCTTAATGCATACTCTTAAAGTTTTGCATTCTACTGTGATTTAGTGTTTTACAATAACCTGTATTTTTTATGTTTTTTTTATTTTTTTTTTATTTTTTTTTTTTTAATGGTTTTCATAAATTTGCGGTTGGTCGAGCTCTCCCGGAACCCCATTTGCTCCCGAGGGCTTGCACTCGGGGGCATCTAAAAATACGATAGGCCAGAAAATGGCAGGTGCGGGGGGTTTCTGGGTGCACTGCACTGTGTATATAAAAAAGAAGGAAAAAAAGTGGCTTAAGCAGTGGTTTCCAAAAGAAACACATACACACGTAAATCAAAAATTGGAGACATCTGATTCCCGAACTGCTTGCGAATGAGCGAACCCATAATTTAAGCTGCTGAATCTTGATTGTATTTTAATTTTTGCAGCAAATAAAATGATTTTCGCCAATATACTGTAAATTTAGACATAAAATGACTTTGGATCCATTCAAACACTGAAATCTCAAATTTTATGCAGTTTGAATGTTGGAAAAGATTTATTGATAAATAAACGGCCACTTTGAGTGGTGTAGATGGCCGAATGGTTAGAGCATAAATACACCATACAACCGGGGTTCGATTCCCGCACGCTCCGTTTGCGGTTTCTAGGCATCGAAATGGTTTTAAAACTGTACATTTAGTTTTGAAACCATTTATGGTTATGAAACCATAAACTTATGTATTTACGGCTTTTTAACCAAGTTGATTGGAATTGGTTTAGGTCCCGTAAAGATAGAAAAATGTTCCAAATCTTAAATTTAATGGTGAATTAGATATACATACTGCTTCCGGCTATTTAACCGCAATTTCACGATGGAATTTTTAACAGTGTAGGAGTTGTCCAGTACAATGGACAGAATTTAAATTTCGGAACAAAAAATGGAGAAATTTTATAACATAACCTACTCAAGAATAAATGAAAGTTATTTTTAAGAAGTGTTAAAACATATTATCAACAAAATAATAAATAAAAACAATCAACGATGTGAGCAAACGACATAAGATTAAAAAAAATAAAACAAAATAAAATAAAACTAGACAAAAAGTGAGATGTTTGATTGGCAGACAAAAACACAATTTGTGTACGCTATTTAACACAAAAAGCCTCCACACTTTAACGTAGGTAGTTAATTTAAATTGCAAAGAACAACGTGGCAATTGCAATATGTATGGCACACTTTCCACACGAAAGTTCAAACGCACCAGACCAGCATTATTTTAAAATGCATAGGGTTAAAATCAAATGAAAATTTTAAAAGACTTAAAAGAAAAAAAAGTGCGAATACAAAGTCATCCATCTTAAGAGACTGAGCGCGTGCCCGATATTCTGATTTCATCAATCAAAATGACAGATTTCATTTCAATAGCTATGAAAACTCATGGAGTAATCGAAAGATAAAAAAAAGAAACAGCCGCATCAGGAAGAGGAATAGCGATTCTTATCTTATTTAATTTTTTTCTTATATTATTGCTACGAAATTTGTTGTATTAATATCATTTTATACACAATTTTAATGCTAGTAGAGATGTAACAGTTCCCTGTGACTAATTATTTCTCACAATCTTTCAATTTTGAATGATTACTTTCATAACCACCTCTTAGACCAAAACACAGCATTCTGAGTTCTTTTTCAATTAAGAAAGGCATGAAATAAAATAATTTTAAATATCTTTAAGAGCAAAGGGGCGGTAATACATTTCTCTCACTCAAATATGAAGCTAGTTTTTGCGAAATAATTGGATAAAGATTAGGGGATTAAATATAGTGCAGTTGCGCTACTTAAACCCATTAACGATAACTAATTTTTAAGACAACTAAAAAAAATGCCAAAAGGGAAAAAAATGCGCAAAATTGTAAAACTAACCAGCTACCAAGATTTACATTTCAAATAATCTGGTGATAGCCTATAGCATATAAAAGAAGAAATAAAAACTTTTCCAAGCATAGGAGATAGATTATTTCGAACTTTTTGGTGCGCTACTTTCGAACAGTCCATCCCGGAAAAATCACGGGTACGACAAATAAACAGAGAATCGTCACCTCGTGATTTTCACAATAGTATGTTAATTTATAACATGAAACGCAATCCTTAAGCATAACACGGCTAAAACTGGCCGATTATAAAGATTTAGAAAAGTGACCCATTATGGCCGATTAATCGGTGCAGCCCAAGATTAAACACTTTAATCGGAAGTCCTTCCGATAGTACTTAATTTCGGTTTCCTGAAAAAAAAAAATGGCGGATAATTTTTCAATTTCGCTAAATACACAGCTCCGCTTCTCCCTCTCTCATCACTCGATTTTCTTTTTAAAAATAAATACATAAATAAATAAGGTCGTTTTTTAATGCTATGTGAATAATGAATATTTTTATTTTAATGCAAAGAATCCTCAACTCCTTGCATTTTTTTTTCTTTTCTTAGTAACTCATTTATTTTAAATCGAATATTCTTCTTTGAACTTGTAAAATTGAATAATCTTTAGCGCCTAATTGTCTTCCGCCTTTTTAAAACTTGTCATTCTTAAATAGCACGGTAATTGGAAATAAATATTGTAAGAAGAATGAAAATGAAAGAATTTAGGATCGAAAATGGGCATTTGTGTACAGTTATTTGTTTTTTGATCGCAATTTTTATAAAGAGTTCATTTTTGCATTTGGGATTTTTTAAAATTGTTGCGACGTTTCCTTGTTAAAAATTTCAACAACAATCCAAGTTGAATAGTGCGGACATTCTGTATATATAATAGATTGATAGAGAATTTAAGCATTGAAACATCTACATTTTCTTACCCTCCCCCCCCCCCCTTAAAATTACACATACTTGAGAGCCATAGTATCTTTAGTCAATATTTCCAGTTTTTGAGAGTTTACACCTATTAGACATACAGAGAACCTACGAAAAACCCACTAGCTACATGAGGATTCGGAACTTTTAAAGCTCCCATCGGACATATTTATTTTAACATTCACACGGAAAAGTCTAGTCTTCTAGTACTAAAAATGTTTGATTTTTAACTTCATTGCGAAAACTATAAAAATGTACTTAAGATGTTATAGTTCTCAGTTATAGAAATATATTTGAAGAAAAATAAAATAATTTTTCTGAGTACTATACCTTAAGTAATGCTTTACAATGGAGAGTTTACGTAATCTATTTAGGTTTTAGTGTTACCAGAAAAACTCTGTAGCTACAATTTTCAGTGTAATTTTGCTATACTATAAAAAGCGACATAGAAACCTCAAAAATTACGTTCTTTCCCAGCAATCTCGTAGATCTTTAAATGATATATATTTGTATTACGGGTGGTCCGAAAAACGTTTTTTTTTTATTTTCTGGGATAGTGTGTAATACGGAAAAGGTGTCACTGGGGACACAAAGTGTGCATGAAAGTTTGAGGTTTGTAAACAATTTCTGGATTAGCCTCAAATGAGAAAAAGTGCGTCCAAAGGCACATTTTCATTTTTTTGTTTTTTTTTGTTTGTTTCTTTAATCACAAGAAAACATTTTTTTTTTAGTTTGATGATGAGTAATGCTGAGAAAGGGACCAGTTGCCAGTATGTTCACAGGACAGTTTTGAATTGTGTAGTATAATTCCTTCTTTTACGGATAATCATTTTTAACACCTTTTCCAAAACGGTGAAATACTGTATTTCGCCATATATGTCTGCTCATTTATAGCAAATAATGGATTTATGTTACGTACTTCAATTTTTTCCTGCGAAATCATCCCTGATTGTTTGGAAAGAATGTTTATTTGTTAGTTTTCAATGCAAATAGGCAAGAGATATATTTGCAACTGGAAGCGTTTAAGATTTAACAACCTAACACTTTTCAATGCATGTTATCAAATTTACGTTAAGTATTATTTAAATAATATCCTTAACAGCAGAAAATGAAAGAAACATAATATAGACCCACACACACATACACATAAGGTAAAGCTAGGAGAGTCTGCGCACAATTGGAAAAATAATTTTAAAAAATCGAAGTATGACTTTTTTGTTAAACTATTGATAAATAACTGTGGCTTCATTCGTTTTTAATGCATTTCCCTTGATATTTCGTTGTTTTGCTTTAATTTAATGCAACAGCTGTAAAAAAACCAAGAAGACTAATTTGCGCAATCTGTCCTTACAGGGTTGGTGTGATTGCGCACATGGGTAGGAGATATTGTTATTCCTAAAAACTGCAATTAAATTGTTAGCAATAATATTTACACTAAAACTATGTTGTTGTATGGTTTGTATAAACACATACAATTTTAATAGGAATAAATTTTTTAACTCAATGATTACAGAATCTGAAAAAACAGTGTTTTAATTAAAGAAACAAAATATAGAAGAAAAGAAGGTTTAAATTATAATTAATCGTATTCATTTTCAATTTCAATGCCTTTTGTTTGTTAACCGAAGTTGTTGTCGTCCATAATCGGTATACTTATTGTTGTAAGTAGTGCACCCATCTGCTACAAATAGCACACTTAACCCATTAATGCCTACCGTTCCTTTTGAAGGACAGTCTGAAAAGTACGTCTGAAGCACCCAAAAGTAAACATTTTAACAAAAAATTATTTTAATGTATTCCAAACATGTTATTATAAGTTTAGGAATACATTAAAACATTTTTTTTTGTTGAACTGCTTATTTTTGAGTGTTTCAGACGCACTTTTCAGACTGTCCCTACAAAGGAATGGTAGGCATTAATGTCACTGGTCAAAGTTTTCTCCTGTTACAGTTTCAGACATTCAGTGCACTCATCCTAGTTGCCCTGTCTGACATGGTGCCAAAGGTTCAGTATTTTCTTCTGAGCTGGCTGATGACGAAGATGTTTCAAAATTCAAACATTTTGTTTTGTTTTCTTTCCTGCAAGTTTTTGATTCCCACTTTTTCTGAAAGCATCTTATCTTCAGACGTTCGCTTCTTTTTTGCAGCTGCTTCTTTCTTAATTTTTCTCTCGAATATATGTGCGGGTCAAGAACATTCGTTGCACTTTGTTTTCTTTTTCATTTTGACGGCATTAAACGGTTTGGAAAAATAATTTATTAATAAGAATATGTGTATAAAACTAGCACAAGAATATTTGTACAAAAGTAGCACATTATTAATTTATTAGCAACATTTTCGTCTAAGAAAAGAAATTTGTACACAAATTACTTTATTTGCACATTTAGTTCCGAAACGTATATTTAATAACTTAAATCTTCAAAAGAAATAAAATCACACGAACTTGTTTTCAACGATTTATACGGTATAATAACCACAGTCTCTTGAAAACACAAATTATAAAGTCATGACAACTTTACCTCTAGATATAGAACTATAGTCAAAATATTTAATTAATGCCTGTTAAAGAGACACCTGTGAATTTTTTTATGTAAAGAAATAATTTCAAAAATCAATTTAAAGTTGTAAAATATTCAAGTCTTAAAAATGTGTTGAGAGGGCATCAGTATTTTACATTTTATGTTTTAGTAAAAATTCAGAACGCCCCTTTAATCCATCAATGCAGCGAATTTAATCGATTCAAACGTTTCACATGTAATTTGAAATTTATGCTGCATTCCCAACAAGATATGGGTCATAAAATAATGCGCAATCTCTCCTAGCATCTAAACTAACGGGAGAAACGCGCAATCTCTCCTAGCATCTAAACTAACGGGAGAAACGCGCAATCTCTCCTAAGTTCAAAACGCGCAAACTATCCTATTTCGGTAGGACAGATTGTGCGGACTTTTATTTAAATATTGTTGCTTCTAGAAAGAAATGCTGGCCTTCCCACTGTTAGTCTAGCTTAGTAGCTTACAAAAAGTAGTTTAAATTTAGAATATTTTGTACTATTGCTACTCTATAGAATTTCAAAGAACGCATTATGAAAATTCAAGCACTTACCTTGTGAAAATAATATAGAATATCGATGCTTAATCACAGACGTTCATATCAATCAGCTTACACTTTCAAGTGGACATTCCACTATTGTCGTTGTACAAATGCATGGCGTTTGGTAGCGTGCACCCTATTTCTTCTCCCCGAACTCGTAGTTGCGCAATCTCTCCGACCGCACAATATATATTAGCTTTACTTTATATATATATATATATATATATATATATATATAAAACATAAAAACTAAAGTGACCTACAGACAATTGTAGGCACTTCATATATTTTCCCTTGACTTTCACCTTTTTTCATGACGCGAACGGAATTACGTAACTTGAGACCCAGCTAATTTTTGCAAAAACAGCCAATACTTTAAAAGTTGCGTGGTCACGTGACCGAGAGTTCAACGGATTATTTAAAAGAGAAAAAACTAATTTTTGCGCGATTTGCAGAGATTTTGTGGGATTCGTAAGATGTAAATATTGTACAGAAATTTGATGTTTCGTCTTTTTGTGACTTGGAATGTGTTTATTTACCATGTAGAACCTGGAAATAAACTAATGATTAATTGAATTCAGCTACGAATGCTTAACACTCTGACAACATAGGCTAAATGAAGTAGTGACACAGGCTTACGTTACATATATATGTAAACAATACATATGTACCAATACAAAGGAGAAAGTACATAATATATACCAAAAACCTGCTCTTACAACGCGTATTTTCTCACTTCTTATTTAGTACTAAGTCCTCCATTTACCTAAAACCGTACAGAACGTAAACGCGGCCCGGTGAATCATAGAAGCATGTTGGTAACGTGTCTAGTCAAAATAGAAGGCTTTGTACCGGTAGTTTACAAATGCTTATGCACTGTACTGCACGTTCCAAGAATTTATGAGAGAAAAAGTAAGTTAAAGAACATAAAACAGGAGCTCACATTTTAAAATAAACTCTGCTGTGCCTAACACAAATGCAGAAAACATGATCAAATAATAATATAGAAATTTGGCCGGATAGTCGCGAACTATGTACTCAGAGTCTACTGTATAATATATATATATAAGATGTAGTTCCTTTCGTGAGGCAAGAACCACATCCGCGTTTTTGGCCGAACGCAGTTTTATTCACGACAGGACAGTTGAGACAATTACATATATCTGGCCGCGTCAAGGCTGATGAAAGCACGTCAAAAGTTAGGGTTTCGTCGTAGCCTGGCTATTTCACATAGTTTTCACATTTCTACGCCATTCTCGACTCTCTCTGGCGTTCTTTCTGCGAGGGCGCAGAAGCCGATCAGAGTGTAGAGAGGGGTTGAGCTGTTTCCCTCCTCCACACACACACACACATATATATATATATATACACACACAATAGACATTTATATATATATATTACTCATTAAAATTTTTTACTCATTAAGTTTTGTATGCTATGCCATTAAGTAAATAAATAAAAGAGCTCGAATTTGTACGGAATTTATTGTATGAAAGAATTTACTTTCGCTGCGTAGAACAGCATCATTAAAATACTATCAACGTCAGGTTCGGCATTTCATGTACTCAATGGCATTTATATGCAAATTTTGCATCTGCGCTCCAACAATCATCATTATGCTTTATGTCGATCCACTTTTACTCTTGCGTAGTTTATGATGCCCCCAATAAACCTTTTTCATTGGAATCTTCATTTAATTTCCTCCATTTGTATTTCTAGAATCATTCCAGTTGGTATTGAGCGACGAAGAAGCGTTCATAAAAACTCTCATTTCACTTCGCTTGATCAAAATTCTTCGACCGATGGCAGTTAAAATTATTATTTTCAGAAATTCTAAGCTTTTAAATCTAATCGTATTATATTCGGTTAAAAATGACATTGCATTTATGTTTGATTCGAACAGGCTCTTTCGAACTCAATTTCCAGGAATAAGTAGAAATAGGGTAGAAAACATAAATTTACGTCTTTATAATCTAATAATCAATAGACTAAATAGTTATATACAGCAACAAAATAGTGTCAAACTAATTCAAATTAATTTGAATTCCAATGTTCATACCTTTACAGCACATTCCGAGTTCGTTCTATTTTAAATTTTGTTTATTCATAAAAATAAGGTATTTTGGTGATATTTCAAGTATATCAGTTAGAGAAAACAGTGATATCAAGTACACATAATAATGTTCCGACCTGTTTACCGATTAATAGAAAAATGAAAGAAAAAATTTATTTGTATTTTACGAATTATTTTTGATTTGCTTCCTAAAATCAAGTGTAATTGTTTTCTTTTTAATTTATTTTTATTTTATTCTATCTTTCTTTAATATTATGTATATTTTAAATGACGACATCTATTTAAGTTGCAAGGATTAAATACATGTCTTTTTATTATTATTTATCTTCCTTAGCTTATTCGTTTAAAATTGAGTTCGATAAACGCAATTTTGGAAAGTATTCACACTTTAATGTGTCTTTATCAGCAGCTCGAATTTTATTACATTTAACGTTCTGTTTTTTTAACGCATTTATTTATTTTTTCTCTTCTGTTATTTTTTTATAATTTAAACTTTCTGATTACGCAACGTAAAGTTTCGACTAGCCTGCATAAGTGCATACATTTTTACTATGTATTTAAGCAAACTTGTTTCTTTAACACTACTAAAAATAATTATTAAAATTTACAAAACATTTTTTCGTAACTCGGATTAAGCTCTGAGGTAGGTTCATTTTGCCGTCATTAGCTCAAATGTGTTTCCTGCAGCTGAGCTGAAAATGGGAAGAATGTTTAAAACTTTATGTATCTGCGTATTTTATTCAGATACCACTTTTTCAGGGTCCGTAATGGTGGGGCCCTCCTCGTGGTGCGGACTGGGTCATGCTAAATATGCACTAATCCTCTCCCGGCGGATGTGAGACCTTCTTCGTAGAGAGTCTGCGGCACTGGGACGGTAAAGCAGGTAGGCAACTCTCACCAGTCCGGTCTCTATGGCCGAAACTGGTTGTCAAGTGGTCTGAGAGTTTGTGGGAAGACGAAGGACGAGAACTGCGCTCCGTTCCCTTCGGGGTAATAGGGTAAATCCTTGAAGCTATAGACTGTAGGACGTAGTTAGCAAAGACTTTTTTTAAAAAATCTATCACAAAACATTGCATTTAACTAAAATGACAAAGAGTCCCCTGGTGACAATAACTCGATTTCTTTTAAAAGGGCACGTAAAACTTCTGTGCTTAACCCCGAGTAAAATTGATGATATAACCCTTTAAAATCCGGAAAATCTAAAATGCCTAGTTTCTTTCGTGATTTTGAAAGACTGCAGTACTTAATTACAATCAAGTCAATACTTTTTCAATAAATAATTTCAATAACTTACGTTGGAAGAACAAATGTGTTTAACAAATTTTCCTCTTCAAATCATTGCTTTTATTGAACATCTTCCAAATTCTCTTCCTGTGAAATTTTTTCATAACCACTTTTAATGCAAAAATAAATTTTAATAGAAGCCACATTTTTAAACCGCAAAAATCATTCATTTTTCACGAATTTAGGAGGGAAAAAAACTCTACTTCTTCCCGTACCTTTACTGCCTTGAGGCAAAAAATATGAAAAAAAAAAGATACTTTAAAATAATTTGGATTTCAAAAAATCCATTTATTTCCTTTTTATTTGAAATCAAATTGCATTTGCTCGCGGGGATTTTCCGACGAGAATTTTAAACGCAAAAATAAATTCAAATGGCATTTATAATAACATGCTGTCCTCAGAAATTATTGCTATTTCTTCGAAACGTTCCAGAACAACCCGTAAGAACATTTTATCCTTTTGGGCATACGATAATTTCATAAAATTCATAATAATGTACTTCATTTACTTAATGCTATTGAAAATACTATATCTTATTTCAAGAACTGTCATTTTTAAGGACATTGAAATTTTGTTTCTAAGCTAATATTTTCATTTGAAAAGGGAATTCAGTATTGATTTGACTAAATATTTGTAGTTTAAAGATTTTGGGCACAAAACATCAAGTTTAGTTGCATAATTAAATGTGCTGGTTTTTTATTATTATAATAAATTTTATTGCTTATTTTAACGAGTACACTAAAACTTTTTAGCGCACTGTAAAAAAATGTGTGTTACAACATTTTTAATGTTCAGTTGATGTAAAGTGGAAAATTATTCACTTTTTTATGTATAGCATATGATGTTCGCTAACTCATCTACGCACTAAAAATTCAGTACGATTGCTCAGTTATCTGATTTTCATAGAAATGAGCAATCGCAATGAAGAATTGCCATGTAAAAATATAGGGACACTGCGGTAAATAGCCCACCCCTATTATCTGTATTATTACTTTCTTCTCTGTCCTGCAGTGGACCAGTCGGTAGAAGCTCGGTTCCCGTTGAACACCGAAAGTGAAGCAACATCGACTGAGGTTAGTGTTTGGGAGGGTGACAACCTCTCGTGGCAGGTTCCTATGGTGTCCGTGTACGCTAAAAGGAACTGGTGCACGTTAAACAGGCACGTTTAGAGACCTTTCAAAAAGGGGCGGAAATCGGACTCCTGCCTATATAGGCCTCATTAGACTCAGTAGCAACGTACCCATTCCTCCTCGTCACGAGCGAGGACTCGACAACAACAACATTACTTTCTTCTAATCTTTCATATTTTGGTACATAGATAGTAGCATTAAAATAGTGATATAAATACTTTGCAACTGTGTATCTAGAATACAATTCAGCCATTTTGTTCTAGAAAGTTGATTTGTGGTTAGCAAAAGTAAATATTTTCATCAAAACTTATATTATTTTCTTCATTCAAGAATTATGATTTGAATGATATTATGCAGCACAATAAAAAGATAAAATCATATATTATTGTATTCAATGTAACTAAATTAATTTACTAAAAAGATTTGTTAATTTTTTTGGACAATTTGTGTTAGACGTTTACATAGTGTGAAATGGACCATGGTCCATATTTCCCTATTTCTGTATTCCATGTACTTTTTCCAGTTGATATCATGTGTGGGATTAAAAAATGATATATTATTTATTTTTAATGATTAATTAATCAGGGATTCATTTGAAAATGTATATGTGTATTATAGTTTCAACTTTAATCCTATTTCGACTCTAAAAAAAGAGTAAACATTCATTCAATTTTAATCCAGCTTTATTCTGATTTCGATTTCATTCAGTTCATTTTGAATATTATACTTTTACAAATATTAAATTATACCACGCTATCAACGTGCTTGGATATTTTCAGGCTTAAAAAAACATTATTTTGAGTGTAAGCACTCAAAATTGTCAAAAGTTATCCATTTTACCCAGTCTCCCCTACACAGGAACCACAAGGAGAATGAAGAGTTATTTTGTACGGGCCCTTTATTTATCGAATCATACCTGCTGCTATATACTAAAAAAAAAAAGAACTGTTGCTTACTAAAATTAAGTCTCCGCATTTGAGATGATTTAATTGAACATTGCATTATAAACTCCATGCCTCATATAGAATGAATAGGAAAATAGTACTCAACAAACTAAGAGCCTAACACATCGAGTACACTCAACGGAACTTTATCTAGTTATGTTAACAAACAACCTCGATTAGGAATGAGCTATTCGACCATTCGCATTCCATTAGAATGAGGACTGCATTCAATTAATAGCGGAGTACAGGTTCTTGAATTTTACTTAAATTATGCATTAGCTACTTGAAGCCAAGTATGGTTTGACGAACTGTGACCGCAATGTACCAATAGTTACTACGGTAATGAACACATACCGCTGTGTTTATTGGCAACATAAATGTGTAGTATTTAGACACTATGTTTACTTTCATGGCAGCGAAAATTTGGTATGATAGGACACTGAAGTTAATTCTAACATCCTCATAAATATTTATATGAACGTGATGATGAAGATTTTGCTATTTGTCAGTTTTGCTGGTAAAATTTTCTGATTTCATCATGGTCTTCATATAAATGACAATATTTTAATTTCTATTTCATTTTTAAAAACTACACTTTTGAGAAATAGACGCAATTAGCTTTATTACTGCATAGTGGAATGTTAGCGATAAAAGAAACAATAAAAATAGTATGCATAACCATCGTAACTTGATTTTGTTAAAATTCAAACCAGTCTTTGACTTTTGCTTCTAACGAAATATTTTTATGTTACAAAGAAATAACGCGCATAATGCATAATTTTGTATGGAACAAAATGTTTATTTTTATGCAGTAAATGATGCCTTAACATGTAATTGCATGCACCCGTTTTCACTAATAAGCTCTCGTTTTATGCAATAAACGTAGTGTATTTTGTAATCAAGAAAGACGTGCATGCAATATGAATATTTGTTGTTTTAGGCAGTTTTTATTATATCATTTTTTCGTGGTAAAATCTTAGCTTTTGCAGTTCCTGTTTCGTACTGAATAAAAAAATTTTATTTTTCATTTATGTACTTATTTTAATAAAAATAGTCAATGAAAATATTGATTAGTCATTTTATATTTGCAACTGGGGGAAATTTCTAGAAATACACCAACAAAGTCAGGTGATTAGTTAGAAGTCAAAATAGAAAAAAAATAATTAAAATAATATTTTTTCACTAAATTATAAAACAGTTACAATTGTAAACCAGCAGTGACATATCAGAAGAGTCCAATATGAGGGATATATATGCAACATACACATTGATCGATTTGTTTAAAAGAGAGAAGATTTGAAACTCTCAGAATACATTATTTTTTTAAGGAAAGAGGAAAAATAGTTGCGTTATCTGTGTATTTTTTAAGGAGAGAATGGCAAATAATGCACTAAAAAAGGTATATTTTACAGAAGTTGAAAAAAAAAAAAAGTAATTTTCTTTGTAAACTAGGGAGATAAGAATAACGCTCCATGGTGCTGACGGTGCTGATCCTCGACAAAAATTTAAAAAATACTAAATTTTCCAGTGTATGATAGTGCAATAAAAACATTGCAACATCGTGCCAGTAACCCCGTTACCAATGCACAACTTTTCAGTATACTGTGTCCAAGTGTGCAATATGACATTTATATAACATAGCGCGAGTTAACTTGTGATACAAACGATCATTGAGGAGTTCATTTTATTTTTTTTCCTTTTTTTTCAGATTTAAAAATATATTTTTTCATTTGTTCGCCAACTTATAAGCAGTAAAATTCATTGTAGAAATGCGGTGGTGTAATAGTTGATGAACACGCTGTCCAGCTATCTTCCAAATGCATTGCATGCTGAGAATGTTCTTTTTTTTTCTTTTGGTGGGACGCAATGAAAGGTCTTGCTTTTTCCCCTTTTGTGGGCAGAGCTATATAAATATAACTTAAAATGGGAAATCTGTACTACTCGTCTGCTTTAACTGTGAAATCGCAAGTTCAAGCATGGAAGTGACACAGTAACTTGAACAGAATTTCCCCTTATTCGTTCAAGTACCATATGAACTGAATTTTGACCTTACCATTAATTTCAATACATAAACAAAAAATTTCAGTTTTGAATCCAAAACTTGTGGAAAATGTGTTCCTACCTACTAACACCAGCTTTAGTGTAACACTACGTGACTATATTCTCCCGACTTGAACTGAGAAATTGCCTGTTTATCATACGATGAAACATTGAGGCGACATAGTAAACTGAACAGAATTTACCACATTTGGTCAAGTAACGCAAGGACTGAATTTCAACTTTATCATTACATTCATTAAGTAAGCGATCTATTGCAGTTCTGAACTCCAAACTATCAAAAAATGTATCCCTCCACTCTAATCATCAGCTTTAGTGTTACACCACGTGACTGTATGGCACTTCCCTTGGGCTTCTGCAACGAAAAACCCGCAAGTACCAATATTTTCTGGAGTTGAACTAAATATATCTGCGTAAAAATTGCTGGAAAAAGCGTACTCGATTTATGCTATTTAAGAAAGTGAATTATTATTTTAACCCATTAAGCGCCAAGTCTCCCATTTTGGGAACCTTTGATTAAGATTTTTTTTCTACACAAATAATTAAGATAGATCTTTTATATTTTTTTTCATTGCATATTAAAGTGTCCAGGTTTGTTAGTAATTTTTTCAAAACGTTTGAAATATAAATTATATTTTTTTAAATTATTCAAATTTAAGGAAAATTGCATCTTTTTACTTCACTAGAATAAAAATTCGCTAAAAATATCTAACCTGAGTTAGAGAGTTAAGAAACATTGAATATGAACAGTGATTGATCTTTTACAAGTCAAAAAAAGGTTCAAGAAAAGTAATTTAAAAGGGTTTTATCATTGTTTATTTAGAAAGGTCCCAAAATGGGAGACTTGGCGTATTCTGACTAGCAGAACAAGTCCCCACCTCTTTTGCATGAATGAACATTTCTCTTTTTTTTTTGTTTGCTCTGGAATCTCAGGCACCTTTTATTACTGAACATAGTGTCCACTCTTTTGTTGTTCAAGGTTAAGGTCAGATGCTCTTATCAGACCAAAATGACATTCCATTCGTTCTCAAGAAAGTTCTAGACAAATGTAGGACACATTCTTAGTCAGCATTCTTAGCTAGCTTTCAGGGAACGAGTTTCACTTTCAAAAGATAAATTTCATCCCTTTTATTATCATATAAAAATGCTAGTAAAGTTCTTGACTCTGCAGCAAGCCTTAGACTACATAGAAACGTTAGATTCTGACGAATTTTCGGTAGATGAGTGTGCAATTATTTGTTTGCCACTACATCCTGGTAAAATAACAGATGAAGAAAATGTTAATGATAACTGTTTAGATGAAGTAAAACCAGCAGATGTTTGTGGAGAAGTGGAGCTAAATTTAAAACAGTGTAAAAATACTTCAAAAAAGAATATCCAAAAAGAGGAAAATGTGTCAAAAAGAAAATTATTTTTCAAGACATGAAGATGCCTTTAGCAAAAGTCAAAACCAACAGGCAGAAGTAAAAAAAATGACACAAAGAAAAAAAAAATAAACAAGTTGAATGATGTTATTAGCAAAAATGAACAAAAAGAACCCCAAAAGAAATTTTATGTTTGAAAAAAACAGACAAATTATCTCAAATTCGGTCTGAAAAACCGCTAGTTTTAGAAGTACATTCTGAAATAGCAGATAAAACTCCTTATGAGCTGTTCAAATTGTATTTTGATTATGATATCATGAGTCTTATTTTAGAAGAAACTTTAAACTATGCCAAGCAAAACAATAATTATGCATTTTCATTATCTGAAAATTCATTGGAAGAATTTCTCGGAATTATATTATTTAGTGGATATCCCTCCTTGCCTCAAGAAGATTTATATTGGAGCAACTCAGAAAGTTGTAATCTGCCTTTTATGCATGCCATGAGTAGGCAAAGGTTTAGAGACATAAAGAAGTATCTTCATTTATCTAAGACTAACCAAATTGATGGTTCGGACAAGTTAGCTGAAGTTAGGGGCTTCATTGAGATGTTTTGTAAAAAATTGCAGCAGTTCGGGACATTTTCTGAATTTTTAAGCATTCACGAGGAAATGATCCCTTACACAGGAAAATATCCCGCTAAAATGTACATGCGTGGAAAACCCATAAAATTTGGTTTTAAAATGTGGGTTCTTGCTTCTTCACAAGGTTATCCGTTCAATTTACAAGTTCATGTGGGGAAAAAAGCAGCGGCTGAAGACAAAACTCCCTTGAAATAAGGGTTGTCTTGGACTTAATTGAATGTGTTGAAAACAATAGGCAGCACAAAGTATACGTTGACAATTTTTTCAACTCTACCATTGCTTGAAGAGATGAGAAAACAGGAATTCCGACTAACCGGAACAGTGAGAGAAAAGAGACTTTAGAACTGTCCTTACTTGAATATATTTAATATGCATTTAAGGTATCAGTAATTAACTTTTTTAATGATATAATAATAATTCTGGCACTGCCGACATGATTTAACAACATATAGAAATTAAACAATCGACTTCCAAAATTATGGCGGAAGAGTCTATTTTACCCCCATTAGGCGCCAAGTCTCCCATTTTGGGACCCTATCATATCTCTTAATTAAATGAATATTTTTTTTAAATTTAAACTACAGATGATTAGAGATGTACATTAAAGCACAAAACATGCAAAAATTAAAAAAAAATTCATGCCGTTCATATAGCGGCGTTTAATGGGTTAAAGTTATAATTATTCTAAAAATGTATAAATAAATTATTCTTTACTAGATCGTTATAAAATTAAGTTTTCCCTTTTTAAACATTGTTTCACATTTCTCCTAAAATAATTAATTCAGAAGGACTGGTATGAGAAACATCTTAATTATTATTTTCATATTTCATTTAGATTTTAAGAAAAATGTCACTTTCAACAAAAAATTTTTTATTATACTGAACTATGCTTTTACTTTTGCTTCCACAGCTAAAGTATTTTTGATCATCATCAAGACTTTATAAAGTATTCGGATTCATAACGATACTAAGCATCATTTTTCTTTTCCACTCAAATGATTAAATATGACAGTAATTATTTCATCATAATCACAATCATGAATCAAAGATGCTCTTAATGACATTTTAATACAATTTTGAGTTGATAAGAAACTCATAAATATTGGTATGCAGTTAAAAAACTTTAATTAGAAAATTTATCATTTTTCTCTAAAGCGTATTCAATCTCTGTTTCGAGTTCGTTACGAGGGATTAAATTTTGTAATGTATTAGCAAGGAAAGATAACTTTTTAAAAACTGACTTAAGTGAAGGTTTACTTATTTTTCTTATTGTTTCATCTAAATTCATCTCAAAATTCGTTTACAGTATGCATTTAAAGTAAGAGTAATTATCATGATAAATAGCAAACACAGATAATTGCTTTTTTTTTCTAGATATACTTCCATAAAAAAAACAAGCAGTTGGAACCTCTCTTCGTGATTAAAATATCCCTTACTCATGCATGCTATGTACAAATATATACATATACATACATAAGTAATGTACAAATATTTAGGGATGACTATACTTATACCATATAAGTTGTATAAATGCCTAAATATTCATATACAAAACATGTGGACATTAATATAATGAATGTACTATATAGGGGGGATTAGTATGCCTATGACACTAATATAATGAATGTACTATATAAGGTGGACTAGTATGCTTATGATATTTACTAGTGATGGGCATAATAGAGAGATTTCAATAATCGAGTGATTAGTACTCGGGTGGTTTTGATAATAGAGTGATTAGTACTCGAGTGATTATCTCGAGTTCTCGATTGATGATTTCGAGCTCTCGAGTTCTCGATTAATCATTTCGAGTTCTCGAGTTCTCAATTGATCATTTCGAGTTCTCGAGTTCTCGTTTGATCATTTCGAGTTCTCGATTGATCATTTCGAGTTCTCGAGTGATCATTACGAGTTCTCGATTGATCATTTCGAGTTCTCGAGTGATCGATTATTTCGAGTTCTCGAGCGATTTCAGAATGGAATGAATCTCTAACAGGGAGGCTATTTAGTGAGTCAGAAGGGAAAATTCCCGCCCCCCTCCCAAGCCTTAATATAATGTATTTCTCCGTAGGTGCAAGTATTTTCGTGTCAGGGAACTGGAGCAACAAAATTTTTGATTTGCTCCGATCCGACTGTTAAATATTTGTTCCAACGCTTCTCCAGCTCTGCTCAGTGCAGCAAATAGCTTTAATAGAAATCATCTTTATTCACCCCCCCCCCCTGGAGTGTGACATCAGGCTTTTACAACATAGCATGACATGTGACAAAGGGGGGAGGGGTGTCAAATATATCGGAAAAAAGCGTGAAGCCATTTGCTCCGATCCGACTGTTAAATATTTGTTCCAACGCTTCTCCAGCTCTGCTCACTGCAGCAAATAGCTTTAATAGAAATCATCTTTATTTATTTCATTAAATAATTAAATGATAGTAAATTTATTTATTTATAGACAATTTATTTTGAAAAAAATCTTTTTAAAAAATAGCGTTTCATTTTACATTGTTGTTCACTTAAAACTAGTTTTAATGAAAAAAGATGTTATGTTTGATGAAATTCTAATTTTAAATGATCAGAGCAGTTAAGCGCAACAAGTTTCCGTGTTTTGGCTCCGCTAATACTCCAAGCAAAAACTAGTTGCTCCACTGTTTCGCTCTGCTGCTCGACGCTCCGCTCCAGATCGCTGTTTATTGTTTTTTTTTTTTTTTGTTTTTTTTCATGTAACATGTGCCGAGTGTATGCCCCCCCCCCCTTTGAAATGAAGGGGAATAATCTCGACAAGTTAAGGGTCATTCATAAATGATGTCACGCATCGAGGGGGGAGGGTGTTCATGAAATTATGACAAAGTGTGACAACGGGAGGGGAGGGGGTAACAAGAAGTGTGACATCAGGCTTTTACAACATAGCATGACATGTGACAAAGGGGGGGAGGGGGGTCTGTTGAAGTTTGACATTTTGTGACAAAGGGGGGGAGGGGTGTCAAATATATCGGAAAAAAACGTGAAGCCATTTATGAACAGTCCCTTAGCGATGATTATTTCAAAAGATTTCTGGGCATGAAATTAAAGATGGCCCTCTCCCACCGCACTCGAAGCATACAGATTTATGGGCATTGAAGGGATTTCGGCAAAAGAGGAAGTAGCGAAAACTTTTAAGCGGAAGGGTGAGAATGGGAGTGTTATTTCTACTACGTTCCTGATATTAGTTAACCCAAAAAATATGCTGGAATAAGGCTGCATTTCCTAATTTTGTTTCGTGCTAGATTTGTTTACTACTTAATGCTTATGATTATTTTGTGAATAACCGAGTAACGTTCTTTATTGATGGCATATTGCAGCATTTGTTTATTTTATGTTTCTTTATTTATTTTATCGGCTAGTAAAGTGACAGCAGTTTAGTTTTTTTTTTTTTTTCTTTAAATTTTTTATTGACGAAAAAATATTTCAGCAGAAAACTTAGACCGAAATTGGTTAATGTCAACATTCACGAATTCCATGAAAGTCCGAATATTTGGTTATATCTTTATACATTTGGACATTCAATACTGTATGTCGACAATCACAGATGTGCTCTGGTGAAAGTCGAAACAAACAGCCTATGCCAATAAAAGCAGCCGCGGTCTGACGAACTTTAGTCTGAAATAAGATTGTATAACGTTAAATCCTTAAAATTATTGTTTGTACTTTTCAGTGGATGAGCAACCGAACCCCCCTCCCCTTATGCTCTTACCCCTGATGACACACTAACGATAACCTAGAAATGTGTTTGTAAAACTTAAAATTCGATAAATTTTGGGAACCCCCTCCCCCCGTTTTTTTAACGTCATCAAAAACAGTTTACCATTCCATTTCCTGCAATTTCCGGGAGATGTCCGGAAGCCCCTAAACTCCTCAACCACTTCCCATCACCAAAAATATACTAAAATAACGCACATTTTCGCAGATAATTCCGAATATCAGTTTTTCCAAACAGCTCTATAAATACAGCATTCAGCTGCGAATTTATCACTTAAATTTCAAAAAAATTCTAAAATTGTCCCCCCCCCCCAAACGCCACCAAAGAGAGAGTAAATGTTTGCCAATTTAAAGTAATGCCCCATAAAAATCCCCCCTTAACCCTAATAGCACCACCCAAAATTGTGTTTTCAGGATTTCAATTTCGAAAAATTTCCGTCACTTTTCATTCCGTTAACATGATAAAAATAGTCTCCATTTCAATTTTTTTTTATACTGAACTCTAGAAATTTTTAATTTTTCCTCCCCCTCTTTTCCCAGGAAAAATAGCCTAAAGTAACGTTCTCGGGGGGTCCCTTTTTTACTAACATCTGCAAAATGCAACACAAAACTGCGATTTTAGCTTTTTGTGTTTTTTGTCTAAATTTCTAAAACTTTCGGAGAAATTGCACGAACCCGTTCCCCTAATGTCACCAGCGATAGCTTTAAGATATATTTTGAGGATTTTAATTTAGAAAATTATCCTCAAAGACTCCCCCGTGAAACCCCTTTTCTCTAGCACGTCAATTTCATAAACTATTCAATGTAAAAAGGTGTAACCACACCTAGATATAAAGCAATTCTGCGAAGATAAAAAAACGAGAGGTGCGAATCAAATAAACATGTCAACTTTTAAAAAAATGCATTGCTTTCGAAAAGACGGGAGTGCTTCCCGGCCTCTAAATTTGTTTATAGCAATGGCTTCCTCTTAAATAAGCAACTATCCGCCTTTGTTACCTACTCACACACATAGCCCTTTTCGCAATCACGTGACTATGAATCATCCAAATGTATTACCCGAGAAGAAAATCATTCGAGACATTCATTCGATTCTATCTTCCGAGAAGTAAACCAACCGAGTTCTCGAGAAGTTCAACCGAGTTCTCGAGATGTTTAATCGAGTTCTCGAGATGGTCGTCTGAATCGAGATCTCGAGATGTTTAATCGAGTTCTCGAGATGTTCAATCGAGTTCTCGAGATGGTCGTCTGAATCGAGTTCTCGAGATGTTTAATCGAGTTCTCGAGATGTTCAATCGAGTTCTCGAGTTGTTCTGAATAATCGAGTTCTCGAGTTGTCCTGAATAATCGAGTTCTCGATTATGATCACTCGATTATGCCCATCACTAATATTTACTAGTGACGCAAATACTTAAATATAGCCAGAAGAAATGTATGCACAAATATATAAGTGATGCACAAGTAATAGAAATGACTAAGATATCTACGACAGATAAGTAATGTAAATATCTCCCAAGCATTGAATGTTTTGGAAATGAGTCCATAAAATATATTTTAATACTTACTCTAATTTTTCTTCTAATACAGGGTGGGTCAGAACTAATGACCCGGTTTTAAAGGGTTATATAGAAAAAGAAACTAATACAGTTTTGGACTTAAAACTTTTTTTATTTTGATCTGTATATAATCCCCTTTTTTATAGTAAGTTTTGAATACCATTTCATTAAGATGGTGGCCTTCAACAGTAATACACTGATGCAGTCTATTTCTGAAGTTTTGGGAAACTTTCTGCACATTTCAAGAGACGCGGTGTATATTACCTCGATATTTAGGTCCTTCAGTTCTTCTAAAGCCTGGGGGTGACGTTTTCAAATGTTCTTCTTTAAATAATCCTACATAAAAAAGCTTCCCGCAAAATTACATGGAATATAGAAATGCGCACGAAGAGTTCGAGCTTTTTGCGTGGAAGAATAGACTGCATTAGTATATTGCATCTGAAGGCCGCGCTCTTGCTGAAGTAGTATTCAAAACTTAATGTAAACAAAAAAGATTATATACAAATCAAAATAAAAAAGTTTTAAGACTCAAACTGTTTTAGTTTTTTTTTATAATAAACCTTCAAAACCGGGTCATTATATATATATTTTGACCAAGGAATTAGGTGAACATTTAGAACTCGATAACTTAGAACTGACGCAAGTACTGTTCACAATAAGACGAAATATTCTTGTATTTTCCAATAATATTTTTGTAGAATGTTTCTGTACGTTTTCAAACTATAATTAATCAGTACGTTTATACACAATGACCGCTATAAATCTCGGAATTTGATTTTAGTTTGCCCAATTTTTTCACGATTAATTTTTTTTATTGCGCGCTCTAGAATTTTGTAGCCTTCAGGAAAAAAAAAGTGTTTAAACCTAATCATACTTAATTTGTAGGGTTTTTGAGTAGGATAATTCCAGCTAAAAATATCAATTTTAAGAGGAAAAAACATACACTTTTTTTTCAAGTTATGTCTAATTAGATATTTATGGGCGTAAGAAAAGTTTTTAAGACGATTAACAATCGCTCGTGTCTTTTAAGTCCCTTGAAATAAGCTGTTATAATCTTCTTCACTGTCTATCGATGCAAAAGAGTAAATTTTTTATTTATTTTTTACCTATTTATGAATTTTTTAATGTACTAGTTAGCGATGGTTACACAAAAAATCATTAAAAAAAAGGAAAAGAAGGTGCAAGCCTGTGAAGTAAAAAATAGATAGGGTAAGCTAAGAAAGAGATTGGAGGCATTTGCAAAATTAATGGGGGATCGGTTTAACTAAATGGATTATAAAAAACAAAAAAAGATTAGCAGATCCTGAATCGAGATTTTGAGAAAAGCCTTGGAGAAAGGTTTGCTTAAAAAAATTTGGAAAGGTTCGGAAAAAATAGTTATTGGGGAGTGAAAGAATTAAAGAAAAGTTTAACGTAAAAGAAATAATGAAACATTTAGAGAAAGAATATGAAAAGTTAACGAAAAGTACTCGAATAAATGTTTAAAAACAATGGAAAAAGGTTTGAAGAAATGATTTTTATAATTGTTTTTATAAAATTGTACATAAAGGTTTGTTGAACAAATTTGTATTTTTCCAAAAAATATTGAAGAAAACTCTGTAAAAAGGATTAAAAAATGCTTGCAGAAAATAACGGGAAAGGTATTCAAAAGGATTGGATGAATGTGTTTGTATGAGAAGATTTAGTAGAAGGGTTTCGAAAAAAGTTTGCCGAAAAACATTGCAGAATCTTTCTAGCAAATGACAATACGTATAGAGAAGCTAAATGAGACACTCAAGAAATATATCTGAGCTCATTTTGAGAAAATATCTGGTACTAATTAAAATAAGAAAAAAAAAATACTACAGAGCTGATTGGCATGGTCCCAAAAAACAGCCTCACTGGTTGATTCTCATCAGAAGAAGAATTTTACCACAATGGACAAAATGTTTGGGTTGTTTGATGCTTCTCATACATCGGAAAACTACCCCTAAAAACGTTAGAAAACAATTTCCTCATGACTCCTGCCTAAGGGCCCCGTTAGACTCAGGAGCAGCGTACCCATTCTTCCTCGCTACGCGCGAGGACACGACAACAACAATTTCCTCCCCGTTGTGAAACTTTAAGGGTACCAACACCGGGAATTCCAGGACGATCAAGCCAGCACGCTCATCACTGTTACCAAAAGCACGAAGTTGGAAATATTTGAAAGTTCTAGACGGGGCGACGCTTAATAAATGGCAAGTAAAATCATTAGGAGCTACATCTGCCATATAACGGTTATAAAAATATTCCCCAATACTTCTCTACATAAAAACTATATTTGTGACTTTATCAAAGTCAGTTAAAATCTAATTGCATGGTGAAATAACATATTTCGATCTGTTTAATCATTTTTCCGTTTTGTTGAAATTTCGACTCGGTGATGTTTTGATGCTTTTATTCCTATAAGATGTTTCTGTTTTGGAACACAAAGTATAGTATATAACACGATAAATGTGTACAAGTTTATTCAGATTTGTGTAATGTTTTTGTTAAACAGAGAAAAATTGAGCAGTGTTTAATCTGCAAAATGAAACTTGTTTGTAAACAATAAAATAAATATTTATAGCAGGAACATTTGCTTCTTAATGTTTTAATGTAAGAAATTGTTAAAATAGATATTTTTTTCGCTCATGTAACTTGTAAGGAATAAGCTGTGAATATCATTTGGAAAGAGTAAACTGAAACAGCTTTTACACAAATACTGTGTAATTATACACATGATATTATTTAAAACTTTATTGAAGAATTTATTTTCTCCTTTCGTATATGTACTTCAAATACATATTAATATTTCTCGTAGTATTGTACTTCTATGCCAGAAGTGTATTTTCTAGGACCAAGTTCCTGCATAGTAACGGATAGGAGAGCATTTTGAATGAACTAACTTGATTGAAAAAAATCAATTCACATATTCTCTAGCACCACACCAAAGCAAAATCGAAAAGACACCTATAGACCAAATCTTAAAACTAATCACGATTTCATACTAGCGACGTGTTATATTCTTAGATTAAAATTATTTTACATTGATATTTTATATATAATAGATTTTCATTTTTTCCTCAAGTAAGTGTAGATTGCTAAGAAAACCTACTTTTCTTTTTCTTTCATTTTTTTCCTGTAATGGTTTTTGACAGTACAGATACTATCGCAGGCAGCTAATTTAGTCTTATTCATTTCAAAAACAATATCTTTCAATTATAAAATTTAATTGAAAATCGTGTGCTTTTTTATTCACCAAAAACTTAAACATGCGACAAATAGATTAAACAGTAAACCATGAAATTCGTTCAGTTTGAATTATTTTTATAGGGGTATCAAAATTAAAGGAATGCATTTTTCTAAACATTCTTCTTGCTCTAAAGGTGAAGTGTCCACGAAACATGAAAATTTCCTTTCAAAAGCAAACGAAAAAAAATTATACTGCTAAATATTTCTGTCATTGCATTTGTATTGTATAACGCCTCAAACATTTATTTGCTTTAAGTATTTGTCTTAAAATTATTTTATCCCTTCGAATTATGATTTTAATCGTAAACGATTTGGAAAACCGTTATTCTTTCAAAAGAAAATGTAACCATTCGGATTTCTTTTTTTTCAGCTCACTGCAATTTTCCTTCTTCACATAAAAAGACGAAATGAATAAAAAAAACTTCCAACAAGCAATCGGCAATGTTTTTCATGAAATTGCGAATAAAATTTCATCAAGTCAAATAAGAAACCCACCTAATTAGCAATAAGGTAGTCAAGCATTTGCATTCCATTAGAATGAGGGTTGCATTCCATTAGCATGGAGTGCCTGTTCTTGAAATTTACTTAATTTAAGCGTTAGCTATTCCGAGGATAACATGGTTCGATGAACTGTCTGCAGAGTTCGTCATCGGTTATCCAGGTAACAAACATGCGCTCAAGCTTATAGACATCATTAATTTCCCGCCTTGAGAATAAGTGTTTCATATTTAGTTTTGTCTTCTATGACAATGAGAGGAGATTCCCTTGATCGTTCGTAATTGTCTTTTGTAAATATATTAATAAACTTTTCATTTAATGGTTGCTTTTTTCCAATATAACTGATTCCTGCTGAAATCAATTTGCACGAGTGGTTTTAAACTACTTTCATTAGAAATGCCGTGAGTGCTTTTATTTGTTATGTACTCTTCCAGAAATTCTTCGTCTTAATGTAATTAAAGTAATGTGGACTAGATATATAAATTTGCAAAATAATGCACTGGAAATTTTAAATTTAAGTTAAAAATTATGAAAATGTGCTCATTTCTGAGCATTTTTCCATCTTAAAACATCTCCTAGTAAAGAAGTTTCAATGTTGTTGTTCGAATCAGTTGTACAGTGGAACCTGTGAAAGTTGAGCACTTGCGGTGCAACATTTTAGTGGTCATCTTAAACAGGTGGCCAACTTATGGAGGATGGAGATTCTTTTTTCCATTTCTTAGACTATGCACTTATTTATTTAATAGTGTATCTAATATATCTAATTAAAATATCGCTTCGTGTATTAACGTTACTTCAAACCAGTACTTAGTTTTTTTTAACAGTTATCTAAAATATCAGTAGAGAAATGTAACCTGAATTTCTTACAACGTATCCTATACTACTTTAAAAGTAAAGGACATGGTAGTTTCAAATATGGCTGAGTTAAAAAGAAGTTTAGGCGTACTTTATATTGATGTGTCATCCATCCAGACAAATACTGGTCTAACATTATGGCATAAAAAGCATCCTGGAGAAGTTATTTTAGTTTTTTTTTTTACCTTTGCAAAAATATACAAACAAATAAATATAGTAATAATCAGGCGGTCAACTTACAGAGGTTTTTTATTTACGCTCCTACCCAAATTTGGCGTACATAATTGGTCAATATAGACAGGTGGTCAACTTAGTTGGTCAAGTTACAAAGTCTTCCCTACGTTATGAACTATAGGGATAATTCCGTTCCTGAAAAAAGGGGTTAACTTATACAGATGGTCAGCTTACAAAGGTAATCAACTTTAAAGGTTTTACTCTACTTACAAAAAAAAGTATGTTCAGGTTTTCTTTTTTAAGCAGATTTTTTTAAACAGTGCATCCCTTTTTTGCATTTCAATCTCCTTCATAAATGTGTCTTTTAGATACTTAAATTACCAATATTTCGCTTTGAATTGCTTCAGTTAGTAAATTCAAGAAAATTCTTTCCTTTAGAAATACAAATTTATTTACATATTATAATCAGAAAAAATTTTTGGCTATATGTATTTCTCGAAAATAATTTGATTCAAAAATTAGCCTAGTTTAGTTGAGATCAATTCACTTTTCAGACATCCTTTAGGGAAATTTGAAAATTCAATAACTCAATTATGGAGGGGCAGATTAGAATTCTACAAGGACCCAACGTTTATACAATATAAAATTCATAAAGAAAGTAAAAAAACTATTTTTAAAGAAAGAAACATGATTTTTGTCTCAGAGGATATGTAAGAGATCGTGCTATTGCTAGAGGGCGTCAAAAATAAATCCCCTTTGATGATATAAGATACTACACGACGTAAAAATCAAAAACATAATTTTCAGAAAACACAGAAAATGCGTGGCATAACATAATTAACTCCTTATTACAATGATTTTGATGTACATACTCTTGAAAAAATTAATTAAGTTTAAAATTTCATTATGTAATTGGTTAAGCTAATATGATCATGACATATTTAGCTTATTCTTTTACATTTTTTCCCTTTTATGTATAATATCTACATTGGAAAATTAACACTTCTTCAGGTGTAGAGTACATTAAGTAGGTAATTTCATTTAGGTCATTGTTTTTAAAAATGTGCAAGTGTTAGAGATAGAAAAAAAAAGATGTTCTAAAATGTCCTGGCCCATTATTTAGTCAAAATTATTCACGTCGCCGATAATTTCTTTGGAAAGTTTGGAACAATAGTTTTCTTCCAATTTTGCTCGTATACAAAATTAAGATTGTAACTCAACGTCATTTCAATAACGGCTACATTTTGGTAATCCAATACTGGTCTTACATTACTGTGCACTATTAGCAGGATGTTGATGTCGATCAATATCATACGAATATTGCATAGTAATATAATTGTAACAATTACATAGTAATTTAATTCAGTAATGTAATGTCCAGCATTGCAAAGTAATTTAATGTCCAGCATTGCAATGTAATTTAATGTCCAGCATTGCAAAGTAATGTAATGTCCAGCATTGCACAGTAATGTGACGTCCAGCATTGCATAGTAATGTAAGCAGCTGTTGCATAGTCATGTAATTCAGTATTACATAGTAATGTGTCCAGCATTGCACAGTAATGTAATGTCCAGCACTGCATAGTAATTTAATTCAGTGTTGCACAGTAAGCAGTTCTTGCATAGCAGCATGTTGCATAGTTAATGTAAGCAGTTCTTGCATAGCAGCATGTTGCATAGTAATGTAAGCAGTTCTTGCATAGCAGCATGTTGCATAGTAATGTTATTCAGTATTACGTAGTAATGTGTCCAGCATTGCATAGTAATGAGATGTCCAGCATTGCATAGTAATGTAATGTCCAACATTACATAGTAATGCTCAACTAGTATTTTTTCACATTTTTTCCCTGTATGGCAGGAAGCAGTCGTTTATAAAAAGGAAATTTCCAGTATCTTTAAAATGATACTGAGTAGGTTGACTCAGAATACTCTTTATGCATGGATCAGATCTGCATTCCAGTCTCGTACACCCCTAGTTAAATCTTCTGCACCCCCATTTTTTTCCTTCGTTGACATATAGATCGGAGTAGACCCTTGGGGTCCATACAGACCATCTTGCGTACCACTGAACAACACCGATGATTCTTTATATGTGGTGAAAGTTTGTATTTAGAGGTTTTAAAAGACAAAACTGGTGCAAAGTTTGATTCCTGCAACAAAATTGTTCCCGCATAATTTTTCGAAACTCATTAAGTATCTAAGGTAAAGCCGGTCGAGTTGGCGCACAATTTGAAAACATGATAAAGAGAAATGAAAACTTTGATTTTTTGACAAACGTTTGGTGAATATTATAAATCACATTCCTTCTGTATGCATTTCTATTATTTTTTTGACGTTACGCTATAAATTAAAACGACAGCTCGATTGGAACAAATACAACACTGTTAAAAATTTCCGTAAGAAAATTGTAAAATAACCATTTATTTGATTGTTATTTTACCATATTTAATTGCAAAAGTTGAGTAACCATTAAAAAGATGGTACTCAAACCGCAGATTGCGAAAAAAATTATTTATTCTCTGTTTATCCTAAAGAACGTTTAACTAACCGTATTTTTCTAGCGCTTAATAAGAATCGGGCGTCCATCTTGGTTGTGAAACCCTACCGGTCGTACGTTGTTTTAAAATATGAATAAAGATTTATCAGTTCAAATCTGCATGTGTATATAAAAAAAGTAGAAGAAAAAGTGGCTTAAGCAGTGGTTACTAAATAGAAACACATACACACGTAAATCAAAAATTGGAGACATCGGATTCCCGAACTGTTTGCGAATGAGCGAACCCATAAATTGAGATGCTGAAGCTTGTTTGTATTTTAATTTTTGCAGAAAATAAAATGATTAAAATGATGAATATACAGTAAATTTAGACTAAAAATGACTTTGGATTCAAACAAAAACTGAAATCTCAATTTTAAGGCAGTTTGCCCGTTGGAAAAGAAGATTTACCGTTTATTGATAAATAAACGACCGCTTCACGTGGTGTAGATGGCCGAATGGCTGGCGCGCAAGGTTGGTATTTCATGCACCCGGGTTCGATTCCCGCAAGCTTCGTTTACGGTTTCTACGCCTTGAAGATTCTACGCCTCGAAATGGTTTAAAAACGGGAAAAATTTTGTTTTGAAACCATTTTAAAATGGTTATAAAACCGTAAACTTTTGCATTTACGGCTTTTAAACCAAGCTGATTGGAAATGGTTAGGTCCCGTTAAGATAGAAAAATGTTCCAAGCCGTAAATTTAACGGTGAATTGGATGGACAGACTGCTGCCGGTCATTTAACCGTAATTTCATGATGAAATTTCTAACAGTGTAATAATAACTGCAAGTAAATTGTAACAATAGAAAAAACGTTTGGTTAAAAAGTATCTTGCAGTCATCGCAATGAAAATAAGAGGAACAGTAATTAAAATTCAAGCCCTTACATTTCGAAAGAAAACAATAAAAAAGAAGTTGCGTCGTACATATTTTCAGAGAAAAAGCTAATGAGTTCAAGTAGACACTGTGTTGTTGTGGCTATAAAACTACCTGAAATCGCGGTGCACTCAAAAACACTTCCTTTCCCCCAAAAAAACATTTAAGTGCGCCATCTCTCCGGCTGCGCAATCTTGCTAGGTTTTACTTAATACTTTTAATATTAGTTTAATTAATGTATCTAAATATTTTTCATAATAATTTACCTTTTCACCAACCTATTTAACACAGTCGCCATTTTCACTTTCAGTATTCACGTTATTCTGCGATAAAAGAGCATCTTGACAATTCGATCTATCTGGATTTGAAGATAAAGTTGAATTTCACACCAAACCTCTGTTGTCAAACGATATGGGATTGCCCCCGATTAAATTCGAAAGAGGTGCCAAAACAATCCCTCACCAAGTGACGTCTTCACCGACATTTGCGCTCATCGGCGCTGCATACGAAATGATTAAGGAGACGAACCCGACAGTCGTTAGAGGCAATCGATCAAACAGGCGACATTTTCGGAACTCCCAAAGGGATACCCTGACCAGAAAACGGGGGCATCTCCCCCTGGATCCAGCTCAAAATGGAAGAGAAGAAGGAAAACAGAAATGCCCGAAAGAAAGAAAATTTCGCTATCAGGAGTGTCTAATAGTTGTAAAAACTTTTTTTTCCCTCCATGCTACTTCCATCCGTCAGTTTTGGTAAAATAGATGATGATAGTTTAGGAAGATTCGATTTTAACTGAATCGAACATTTTTTTTTAACTATTTTATTTCTTTTCATTCAAAAAAAAAAAAAAAAAAAAACTAAAAATATTAAAATTTTAATGCAGATGTTCTATCGAGCAGCTCTGTGCTTCTTAGGATGCATTTTCAAATATAAATAAGCCTAAATTCAGAAAAAATGTTAATATGTTAAGATAAGTAACAATTCTTGTTGTATACATGTAGATCTACTAATATAAATTACACTAATTGTTGCATAGATATATATATATATTTATTAATATAAACTATAATTATTGCGTAAATTTGTATCGTCTAATACAAGTGATGTTTCTAATTGTTTCGAAAGCAATTTTATAATATTTAAAAATATATACATCATAAACAAAACTATTAACTGCTTTTTTCTTATATTAACACATTATGAGCGGACAACGTGGCATGGGCAACTATGTTGCGTAGCGGCCTAAGTTGTCTAAGTAAAAAAATGTTCTAAAAAAATACACCAATTCATACATGATATGAAACATTATTTTTTCCCTTGTGTGACTTAAAAGTGGTGATTTTAAACGGGTACAAATACCAGCCCCACTTTTAAATGGCAATGCACGAAACGTGTACTAGTATCTGCCCCTCCCCCCTTTCCGCTCATAATGTGTTAAGAGACAATTGAGGGCATCAAATAATGCAGCATAATTGTATGATCTAACATTTTCCATTTTACAAATATTTATTTAAATAAATGATTATCAATATTCACTCAGCTAAATGTTTACCAACACTGCTGGAAGTACAGTGGAACCTCGCTATTCGTACACAATTCGTTCCAGGAGGCAATTCAAATGGGGATTTGTACAAATGGCGAATTATTTTTTCACATAAGATAGAATGAAAATTAGATTAATCCGTTCCAGACCCACAAATGGTTGCTTATTTAAACCTATGAAAAACAAACGTACAGTACTGTGCATGAAGTTATAGATAAATAAAAAATTAACTGCTTTTTGCTTGTACTGAGGTGAGCTGATGGCATAAGTGGAATGTTGAGAGGAGGAAGAGAAATGGCTGGAAGTGGAATCCCCTTCTATAAAAACATCAGGTAATATCCCACTTGTTTCCTCCCTTTCTGCTTTTCATTCTTCTTTTTTTTTTTTTTTCACTAGAAGAATCTTGGGTTTGTTCCTCTAAAAACCTGTCCAATGTTGTCTGCTTTTGATGATTGTTCAGAATTTTTCTAAAATGGTCAATAACATTGTCGTTGAAAAAGTTAATGCTGTTGACCACAGCAGTGTTGGGATGTCATTTTCCCACCACTATGTGTGTTTTACACAGCTCTTTAATTTCTGCAAAATAGATGCTTTGCTTTCTACTTTCCTCCTCTGAAGAAGAAAGTTCGTTAACCACTTCTTGCTTCCCCCTTATGAAGTTAAAATTGTCAGAAAATTCTCAAAAAGTATTAAAATGTTAAAAAAAAAACCAAAACACCAAACAAATTATTTGCAGACGATTTCAAAATAAGCATAATTTCTCGATTTTTTTTCTTAAAAAAAGCCAAACTGGCAACCCAGCTGGACCGTGGCGCCGTACAAATTGCGGGGCAAGTTCGAATGACGAGGTGAATTTTACTTGAACAAGTTGCACGAATAGCAAGTTGTACGAATAGCGAGGTGGACGAATGGCGGGGTTCCACTGTATTAAGTTACAAAAATTCAGCAAAAAATATGTACAATTACTACCTGTTTAGCTAAAATAAAACTATAGGTATATAAATATATACAGATTTATACACCTATTACTTATATACCATTTTTTAAGTTACAACAAACGCATAAGAGCTAAATTAGTTGTTGTTTGCAAAATTGAAACAAGCTTGTTTTCAAGTAAATCATTGTATGTTGAATTGAAGCGCATTCACAAGCATGCAAATAATTGTTTGCTGAATTGTAACAAATTTATACTTTAGGATTTTCCTTTTAACTGTTAAAAAAATAATTTCAAAAGAAAAAGGTCATGTAAAGACAGGAAGAAAACATTCAAAAAGACTGCTCAACAAAGAGCGGCGGAACAATAATTTACATCAATATGTGTTGATAAAAAAGACTGTGGATGCGGGTATGTTTCCTATACTGATCCAGAGTATGCTTTGGATCTCCACATTTTGCGAAGAGGCTCTTTAGTACAAATAGGGCGGGGAGAGGAGGGAGTTGTTCGTTAATATCGTTCCAAATCATTCATATTTTAAAAGCATCAATATTTTATTGCTTTGAATTTGGAATCATTGGAAAGGCATTAAGTAGCTGCATTCTGTGGCGTTTGTTTAATGTCTATATGGCAATTAAGACGCGTAGAACAATCGCTTCTAATGAACTTTATTAAAAAGCTGAGCTCATTTTTTACTTTTTTTCTGTCCTCTGCGCGAGTGAAAACCAGCTCAATAAAATAAGTATATCGTAAGATTAATAGAATCAAATTCTTTTCACGGTAATATAGCGAAAAGGATGAATATGGCTGATTTAGTTATCCTTTATTATTTGTTCCTCTATTCGAATTGACACCTTGTATATTTATCCCAATTAGAACCGGGCACAAGAGCTATTTAGAAATAAACAAGGCGTTAAACATGTCGAAACTAAAATAAAATTATGAGATAAGGAATCATAAAAGATGTCACGCTTCGAGGGGTAAGGGGGTGTAACAAGAAGTGTGACATCATGCATTATGCAACATAGCGTGACATGTGACAAAGGGGGAAGGGAGTCCGCTGAAGTGTGACATGTTGTGACAAAAGGGGGAGGGGTTCAAATATATGCGTAAAAAGCGTGACATCATTTATGAACGGCCCCTAACAATTCATTAGATAAAAAATAATGTAACAGAAATTGTGACGTTCTACATAATGGGTTGATAGTAGCAACCAACTTATTTATAGGCATTAAATAAAAATATTTAAAAACAGACAGTACGAACTTTATTAATGCGGAAATTCAATCTTTAATCACAAGGTAAAAATATTCAACATTATTTCCAGCTCTGACCACTTTCATTAGTAAATACTCATGAATAAAATCATGAATACAAAATGAATGAAATGTTAACATTTTGACTTAAAAAAAGAAGCTTTATGGGGGAAAAAAACTTCCTTGAATTTTAAATTGAAAAAAATACCCTAATTCGATTTTATTTTTTTGCAGAAAATACTAAGGACTTTGATTTATCTTTCTGTTTCCTCCTTTTGGCAGTGTGAAAACTAGTAATGGCGTGCAATAAAATGAATTAATGTTGGTCGAGAGTAGAAGTAATGATAATCGTATGTCACAGTGATGCAGAAGACGCCCCCTTTGATAGAAAGAATTCCATATGATATATATTTTCCGAAAGAATAGAACATTACGGTTTCCGGGTATATCCCGTTATAGCAATTGATAAGAAACCGAGAATAAATTCAATTACTTAGATATCACTTGATTTAAACGACTTCTTCAAGTGCGTTTGAATAACTTCCATATTAATGAGCGTCATTATTAGAGGCAGATAAGCAATACGTTTAAATCGATGAATATAACTTTCTCTTAATTCTGATGCTATTGTCAATTATGGAATCTTTGTATTTATGGAGTATCATCCACAAATATGAAAAATGTGACACATTAGTCTGGGATTTTTTTAAGAATATAAATTAAAGAAAAGCAGAGACAATATTGATGTACGGATCATAACGAGCATGTCAGATAAAACTAAATTATTTTCACTGCAAAAAATCGTCAAAATTTAAATATTTTGGCGAACTAGGCTGTTATGGCTAGTTCGTAATTAATTTCTAATACGTTAGTAATTAATTTCCAATACGTTAGTAATTAATTTCCAATATATTAAAGTATGCTAGAGTTTGCCCAACTATCGAAATTCGACCGTAATAATTAAATTTAGCATTGAAAACCATATGCTATTTATATAATTATATAGGCATTTTCATCCACTTTTGCTAATATAATGTCCAATAATAGTTTATTTTGATCATCCTCCCTTAAAGCAAATGTATTATAAATCATTGTCGCCGCAGGAACAATTGGGCTCCAAAATGTAGCCACTTGTACTTCTGCCGATTTCATACTATGTTGAGTGGTAGTTGAATAAAACTTAAATGTTTGCTTCCATACCTACTATTATCATTTTGCATTTCATCGTTTCAGGGACTGCTGAAACGATTAAGCAGATTACTGCTTAATAGCAATAAACTCCCTTTAACAATGAGTTTTATATTCATTACCTAATAATTTACTCAACCAAGGCATGTTTTCCTCTGCTATCTATAACAAAATAACATTACAGTTATAAATGAGAATTGTCTGACAAAAAAGGGGAAATAATTAACTAGTGGTACACTGTTTCCAAATTTTTTTAATTGGTAACACTAAAGATCGTCAATAGCTACTAAGGAAAAAAAGTAAGAACATTGGTTCAAAGCAGAGAAGAAAATGGTCTTTACTGTTGTGTCTTTGCCTATTTACATATAGATGCTCTTATAAAACTGTTTAGGTTTTTTTTCTGTTAATATCACTATGTTAAGATTTTATTTTATGCAATTAAGTTTCATTGCTTTACAATTTAAAACCTATTTATTGTGCATTCATTGGAGTTAAAGAACCATCTCATTCAAATTACAGTTGTGTTGGGAACAATTCCACTAATTACATTGCACTTTCATTTTCAGATGATTTCGTTACAAAATAATTTCATTATTCTGCATGCTAGTTTTTCATTACAGCTGTATTAGCAATGAATTCATTACATTCCCATAAAGTCAAATTTCAGTCATCTTATCAAACTTTATGTAGCATTTTAATTTACTCAACATACTAGTATTAAAATTTAATTATCTTACCGTGAATATTTTTTTTATTTTTTATTAATTTCGGAAAAACATTATTACAATGGAGGGGGAAAGGAAATTCCGAATTCTTTCTGTTTCATTTTGCTATACAATCACTTTCTTTTTCTTTCTATGTATTAAACTTTCTCTACCATTACGCTAAAGTAGAGGTTTCCTGATAAACGTTCGATTTCTGGAGTTTCATTTAAATTTGAACAGAATGACCTATGCTTTACTTATGACATTTTTTTCGTGTACCTTAAAATTTTGGCAATTCTTTGCAAAGAAAATAAATGAGTTTTATCTAAATTTCTCGCTAAAAATATTGAAAACGTTAATACTGTCTCCGATTCTCCTTCGAAATACTTTTTATTTAAAAAAATATTCCACACATATGTGGACTATTTTTCCATGTTAAAGACGATACTTATTAAACATAAGGATTCTCTAATTAACAGTAGCTACAAAATCAAGAGGAATTTATATTCATCGATTTAAACGTATTTCTTATCTTCCTCTAATACTAAGCTACATATAAATAGGCAAAGTCAAACTGTTAAGAATCATACACTCCTCAGTTTTTCGACCGAATGGAATATTTTGTAGAGCTGTAAGCATCGGAAAGCTGAAATATCGTTTATGGAACATTTTACCATGTTTGACGAAAATACTACTTTATGTTTATGAATGCGTTTCGTACGAAAAAATATGGTTTTTACCCGAAAATCTATCTTTACAGGTGGTAAGAGTCTTCGTACACCCAAGCTTGCTCGTTCAAAATTGCTTGAGTATTTGTTTGTGTTGGATCAGTATCATAGTGCAGTTTCACATCGTTACTGCCCAGGTGCTTCCATCTAGAGAAAAACTGGGCGTCAAAATTCTCAAATGGAAAAGGTACCGCAGATAAGTAATAGCACGTGTAAGAATGAATGGCTGTCTCTGAGGAAGGCACTAGGTCTGCAAATGGTGCAGAACCAGTGTACAGCCCCTTTATAAACCAACCAGCCACCCTTTCCTTTTCTAGAAGATAGAAATAAACAATAGAGTACAATAACAAATTCCGTAAATGATATGTTGAACTTGAAAAACAAAGTGTAGTGATGTTACGGAATTCTTTAGAAATAACTTGATGCAATAAACGTACCTTACCACTAACAAGCTACAAAAGTGCTTCAAAATTTCAAATAAAAGATGCTAAGTGAATGGAGACGATATATTTTGTAATTAATCACCCCTCCCCGTGAAGAAACCGGGTCGCTTATTTAACCCGCAGTAATTAATCTTTATTAAGAGATTGTACGGAATTCTATTAATGGAGAGAGGGAATGTGCATTTTCGAGATAAGAATTCAACATCTTATATGATTGAAGTATCAGACAAAAAACAACGACGCTTCATTTAAATGAATTATTTCGGTGTTTTATCTATCGCCAAATTCAGAGTGTGTGTTTTGTAATGCAAAAAATAACGGATAGTAAAGGATAACGACTTAACCGAACAATTAGTTGTGAATTTCCTTTTAAAATAATGTATATTCACAGACAAAAAAAAATTTCTTAAAAAATTTAAATATGAATATTTTTAATTTCAGTTTTCTAAAAATGTCATAATCCGCAGAAAGTTTAAGGTAATGATAGTTTACGAAGGAATTATTAGTTCATTTCCTGCGTGAATTAAAAAATATCGCTATTGCTCAATATTGAAAAAAATATGTACCCCCCCTCCCCCCTCATGAATTAAACTCCATTTGAAATTTTGAGAAATGTGCCTTAGATTAATAATAAATCTGATACTAGTCCATTTTTTCGCAAATACACTGTATAGCCAAGTGGGATATGTTTTTTTCGCATTTTTTACAAATTTATAGAGACATGCAACACAAAATGTTTTGTAACTCCAACCATATAAAAGGCATGCTTCACTTGATGCTTTCGATCATCCTGTCTCGTAAAACGCTCGAAAAGACTGTAGATTTCAAAGAAGAATTTACTTGCTATGCACAATATTAGTGCCTATTTTCATAAAACTAGCGTGCATATTCACGAGGTTATAATATTTTTTTTCCAAAATGGCCAATTTCTTTAATATACTTTTGGCCATTAACACGCAGAGTGTTCCCTGGAATCGCAGAAAACTTGCAGAAAAGTTGAGACACCAGAAAAATACTATATTGAAACTAGAAATTAAAAAAAAACTAAATATTAGATAAATTATGAGCAGTTAAGGGAGATAATTTTTAAATAGCTAACAATTTCTAACGTTTCTAGCTTCATGCCCAAGTATGTACGGAAAAACAAATTAAAAATCTTCAGTCGATTGTCTGAAAAATTCACGAAGATATCGGCAATTTAGTGACTTCGGATTCAACTATTGTGAGCATAAATAACATGGGATTGTTCCCAAATCAGCAGCGTGCGTTCGCAGTCATTCAGAACATCTATGGTGTGATTTGAGATGAAAATTGAGTATTTGTGAATAACCTTTTACTACCCATGCTCTTGACTTGTCATGCTTAAACTTCCAAAACATTTCGTCTTAAACTTCTTTATAAATTTAAAAACAAAAAAAATGATCCATCGCTTTTTTCTATTTAGTTTATGATTGCCATTCTTGAATGTTTTTGAAGAGTACAGCGGTTTTCGTAGCATTCGATATTTCATTGTGCAATGGTCATACTACACTAAACATTTTGGCTTTTAAGTGCCACAATTATTGGTGTTCAATAAGACCAAAGTTGCAAGCTATTTATTTTTGATATTAATTTCTGTCTAAAAAATATAGACATTTTTTCTTTTTTAGCATACGAAGTTTGTTAGCTCATTTACGTATTAAAAGTTTACTACGATTGCTCATTTATCTAGTTTTTATAAAAATGAACACTAGTAATGAATTTCCAATACGTATTTGAGATAACAAACTTTAAGTACTAAAAAATAGTATACCGTCTATATTTTTACACACATATACAGAAAAACCTGTAAAGTTGACCACTTTTGTCAGGAACGGACTTATCCCTAAATTATATAATCTAAGGAAACCTTTGTAGCTTGACCACCTGTCGATATTGACCAATTATGTTCGCCAAATTTGGGTAGGAGCGTTACAAAAAAACCATTGAAAGTTGACCGCCTAGTTATTACTATATTTATGTGTCTGTATATTTTTGCAAAGGTAAAGAAAAAACTAAAATAACTTCTCCAGGATGCTTTTTATGCCATAATATTAGACCAGTATTTGTCTGAATGGATGAAACATCAATATAAAATTTGCCTAAACTTATTTTTGGGTCAAACCTATGGGAAAGTTACCATGTCATTTACTTTCAAAGTTGTATAGGATACATTGTAAGAAATTCAGTTACATTTCTCAAACGATATTTTAGATAATTGTTAAAAAGAAGCTAACTACTGTTTCAAAGAAACGATAATACATGAAGCCATATTTTAATCAGTTACAAATAAATAAGTGCACAGTCTAAGAAATGGCAAAAAAAAATCTCCATCCTTTATAAGTTGACCACCTGTCTAAGTTGACCACTAAAATGTGGCACCACAAGTGGTTAACTTACACAGGTTTCACTGTACATATATACGTACATATATATATAATATATATATACATACACACATATATATATATATATATCTGTGTGTGTGTGTGTCAAAGATGTATAATTTTCAGCTTCACTATTACTGAAAAACAAAAGTGGCAACTAAACACCAGAGTTTTTACAGTGTACAATTAGATTGGGGTGGAGTGAAAAAACGAAACGCCGGGTTACCGAAGACGGGTACTTAACGAGAGTTGTATTTAACCGATATAAATGACGTTTATTTCTGTCTTTATAGTTGCAATCGGTACGTGTATGCATTGGTCTGTAACCCCATTTTCTCCGGACTATCAGTGGGTCGAGAGGAACGAGACAAGCGCCACAGTATTAGGGATATTCTGGGAAAGCCACTGCGCCTAGTCTCATCCCCCAAAAAGGTCTGCCGTACATATTCGTAAAAAGTACACTGCTAAAATACGTTCTAGAAATGCAATAAAAAAATATAAATAAATAACTAAATTCGTATTTTTAAAAACATTTGATTTCATTTTTTTCAGATATGTATGTTTATTGTTACTCGTTTCTTTAATAAAACAGAAAGATATACGTTTTACGCACACATTTAAATACATTTAGATTGTAATAGCATGCGAAACTCTGAGGCATGATGTTTTCAGGAGTACAGAAATCAAAATGAAAGCACAAAGAACATAATCCCATGCATTTCGTACCCCTTTATAATATATATATATATATATATACTAACAACAATTTAATTGCACTGTTAAAAATTTCATCATGAAATTACGGTTAAATACCCGGCAGCAGTCTGTCCATCTAATTCATCGTTAAATTTACGATTTGGAACTTTTTTCTATCTTTACGGGACCTAAACCATTTGCAATCAGCTTGGTTAAAAAGCCGTAAATACAAAAGTTTACAATTTTATAACCATTTAAAAATGGTTTCAAAACAAAATTTTTACTGCTTTTGAACCATTTACAGGCGTAGAATCTTCGAGGCGTAGAAACCGTAAACGAAGCGTGCGGGAATCGAACCCGGGTGTATGGTATACCAACCTTGCGCTTAGTCATTCGGACATCTACACCATGTTTATTTATCAAGAAATCTTCTTTTGCAACAGGCAAACTGCCATAAAATTGATATTTCAGTTTTTGATTGTATCCAAAGTCATTTTTGGTCTAAATTTACTGTATATTGACGAAAATCATTTTATTCACTGCAAAAATTAAAATACAAACAAGCTTCAGCAGCTAAAATTATGGGTTCGCTCATTCGCAAACAGTTTGCGAATCCGATGTCTCCAATATTTGATTTACGTGTGTATGTGTTTATATTTAGTAGTCACTGCTCAAGTAACTTTTTTTTTCCTCTTATTTTATATACACATGCAGATTTGAACTGATAAATCTTTATTCATATTTTAACAACAACGTACGACTGGTAAGTTTTCGCAACCAAGATGGACGCCCGATTCTTATTGAGCGCTTGAAAATTACGGTTAGTTAAACGTTCTTTAGGATAAACAGAGAGTAAACGCATTTTTTTAAAATCAGCGGTTTGAGTACCATCTTTTTAATGGTTATTCAACTGTTGTAATTAAATATGTTCAAATAACAATTAAAAATGGTTATTTTACTATTTTCTTACGGAAATTTTTAACACTTTGTTGAATTTGAATTTTTAAATTATTTGTCCTTTTTTCTGAATTTTTAGCAAAAAATATATATATATATATATATATTACAATTCAACTAAGTTTCAGATGGTTAGTTCCATGCTAACTTTTAGAACGTTGGGGAAATATTATTCAGAAAAAAATCCTTTGAAAAATGATGTGATTTAAAAAGTTATAAGAAACTTTAAACAGTGGGGAAAAAGTTCATTCTTTAAAAAAAAACTTTAAACTAATGGGTAATCCCAATAAGGTACTACTTTCAAATTTCTTTGCTAATCATAATTAGAGTTAAATGCATGCATTATTTTTTATCTCATTGTGACACGAGAGAAAAAAATCGAAGGAGGCACCGTGCCCCCTTTAAAAAACAATTTCCTATTTCTTTCAAATGAAACATCCAACAAAAGAAATCCAGAGAAAAGGCGTATAAACATAACTAACGATAAGTTTCCTCTGCAACAAAATAATAATAATTCTTAATAATTATAAATATTTGAATAAAAAAATAAATACGTTACATAAAATGAAGTAAACAAAAGAAAAATAATGCAGATTGAAAGAGACTAAACGTAGTAAGTTCAGTGAATATTTAACGCAGATGACATTCAATTCTTACTGAGAAGCATTCAGTCACTATTAGGATTAGCAACATTTTCTGGGGTGCTTAATCCTGTCGAATTTCAAACATAAAATGTAGAAAATTAAACATTTAGAGCAAAAATGCGGCTTAAATCAAGCAGTTCTTGCTATAATTAATATTTCATTCAAGGAAAAAATCCATTGTACAAGAAATAGCTTATTTTTTGTTTTAAGTTTTTCTTTGATATCATTATACAATTGATTTTCTTGATTGACGTTATTTTCTTTCTGCTTCATTTGAATTAGCTTGTCATCAGGGGTTTTCAAAGTGACAAGAACTTGATGAATTGCTCTTAACAATTTTCGAGTTTGGTTCGTTAATCATTAAATATTCAATGCTTAATTAACAGCAAGTGTCAACAGCAAACTACTAAATTTTAGAGTGCTTTATAAATTTCACCCGAGTAAAATAAAATGCATTTGGTTAATTATAGATATTAAAGTTAATGAACCTAATATGGAATCATTTAAGAGAATGATATGGTGTTGTCATTATGAAATATTTTTAGAAGTTGAGTAGCTCAGTATAAAAATGTTTTTTGAAGAATCTTTAAGCAGTAAGAAATATAATTTAAAATCTTATTTCTGCGTTAAATATTTTTTATTCCAAGATTTTCTTTAACACTCAAACCATCATAAACTAAAATTCGTGAAACTTTTTTTCCAAATAATTGAGAAATGATTATCAGAAGCTATCATTCGTAAGCAACGCAAGGGGGGGGGGGGGGAATAAGGCACCACATGAGAATGAATTTTACATGAGCTGCATCCGTTCAAAATTATGATTATATAGTTACATTGGTGAGTGTTATTTACTAGTCTTAGAGTTCGGACGATGTAATTCAGGTAAATATATGCATCACGTTGCTAAGCAAAATACTTTATAATTTTTTTCTTATTTAATTCGACTAATTCAAAAATTTTGATTATAAGTATATAAGGGAAAGGAGGGTAAGAGTACGCACCTCGTGGATTGTTCGTTATAAAAATGAGAAATGAAAAGTGAGAGCCTTGAAAATTTATTGAATCATAGTTTATTAACTTAGAAACTTAGGTACACAAAATGAAAGTTTTATCTTAAAAAAATATGTGAAAGAAAGCAAGCGGAAAAAAAATTGCAAATGCGTACTCTTACCCGACCTGTCGGATAAGAGTACGCACCCAGGAAGGATAAGAGTACGCATTCATAAAATTTAGCAGTAGTCATATACAAATGCTCCAATGCCTTCGTAACTGGAACATTCATCATGCCACCACTCCTTACATAATCCACACTGGATCCAATCTTTATCATATGATTGTTCGCAGCCTGGGCATATTGTCGCCTCATTGTTTGCTGAACTTGTTGAGGGAACTGGGTTGTCGATACAATGCAGAGCAAGTTTTTTCTTTGCTTTCACGGTTTTTCCTTTTTCAGTTTTGGCCCCATTTTTACTTTTCATAGCAGCTCGATTAGCCTTTGCTTCTTCTAATTCTCTTTTTCTCTCTACCTTTCCCTTATGTGGGTACTCTTACCAGCCGATGTATTGCTCCTTAAAATCGTCCATAGATGGCTGTAGCATTCACAATAGTAAAATTCTGAGATGCCTACGTTGTTTGGAAGGGAACCAAGCTCATAATGATATCTACTTTAAAAGCAAACATCAATCCTTTATTGACAAAAAAAATAATATTTCTTGACAGAAAAATTACATGCCAACATGCAGAAATCATATTTTACTTGATAAATAAACGACAGCAAGGATGAAAATAATAATGGCGGTCTCTTGAGCCAGCAGAAAACAAACATGTTGAGTTGATCACACTCGCTTCTGCTTGCAGTGTTGCCAACAGGGAAAAAAGCCCCTGCGTACTCTTACCCTCCTTTCCCTTACTGTGCAATAAAAATTGAAAAATAAAATCTGCTACAATTTTTTTGTCTGAAAATGTTTGTGAATGCTAAAAATAAAAAGTCAATTTTGCAAAACAAGATGCTGGAAGCAGAAAAGCGGATTTCTTTGATTGTACAAGCAAAGGCAATAGTAATGAGTAATTATAATGTTACATTTCTCATTTTGAGAAACTAAACTTTGAAAAGAGGATTAGATAAAACGTTCGAATTTAGAAGTATTCTTTTTACTTTTAGGTTAGTAAATTGAGGAGTATCATTTTCAGGTTAACAATTTTAGGAGAATTAGGAGACATACCTGTTGACAACCATTCCACATAATTAACAAATCGTTTTAGCCTTTTTTTTTTCTGAACTCAGGACCAAATTGTTTAACCCGGGCAGAGAGTAACGAGAGAGAAAATACGTCTAGACCGATCGAGCCGGTTTTTCAGACTTTATACTACTACTTTTGCATCAGTTCTTCAGTTTATAAAATATGAAAGATTAGAGTCACTTCCGATCAACACCCTGATTTGGCAGCTAGTGAACCAAGTCCCTTTTAGAAAAATTGAGGGAACACGTATCTAGACCATGGTTAACTTTAGGAAGCAATGTAAAAACATCTGCGGGAACAGGCTGAATGATCAGGGGTTAAACCCTGATCCCGGGTTATACAAGTTCGTCCTGAGTTTACATGAATGACTAAATATATTTGGTGATAACCTTATAAGTGGTCTATAAATGTCCATCTTAGCCTCGCTTTGTATTTTATTCCCAATTTTTATTAAATATTTTTTGATTATTTTTTTTTCTTATTATCCATTCTTGTAAATAAAATTACCCTAATGTAAATTGTTATAAAGTATGACTTGTTATAAAGTTTAATGCTTTTGTCTAAAGATATTTTATTTCAAATTCGATTTTTTTAATTAACATGCACTGAAAATTTCCTGTTTGTAGTGCACAAAATGTGCTTTAGCAATTTTCCTTATTTATTTATGAGAAGATAAATTGATGTTGGTTTTTTTTCTCGGTATTTCCCATGTAGACACGAAGATACATTGCCATTTCGTACTTACTAGTACATATTTATACTACTCGAAGGGGGGGGGGTACATTTTGCATATTTCTCCAACTTATGGTGTTGAAATATGAATAATTCCCAAAAAAATGAGAGTTAGGACAAACCTCCGAATTCAAATGAAGTTAGTTTCACTCACAGTTACACCCGCACTGTCATTTCTTTTCATTTTCTACATCCACCCCCGTTCCTCATTTTTTAAAAACACTCCTGAATTTATCGACTGAAGTGCCAATTCCACGTTTGAATGGTTTCCTCGAAGCATACAATCATTATTACCCTGATCGATGTTTCAAAACGATTGTCAAGTTCAAACCATTAATCATAGTATTCATATTTTTTCATGAACACAAATGTCAACAATGGTGTCACCACAAGGATAAATTGTTTTGGCAGTAGACTAATCAAACACAGTGTAGTGGAGTATTGAACAAGTACCTGCTTTGGTATTTTGGGAAATCTACTTCAAAATAATTCATTGTCTTTCACGGCATACACGAAGCAAACAGTGCTTTCAAATTTCTATTTCATCTATGAGCAGTTCTTTGCATGCTCGCGTACTTGTAGGAATAAGACCCAATCTGTGGTAAGAATATCGTTCACTGTTCCCTAATACGTTCATGGACTAATAGTTCAGTCCGGAACTAAACGAGTCCACTTTCCCATGAACATTTTGATTAAGATTTTTAAGAATATTTATGAATAAATAATGAGTGAACTAAATAATAAAGAAAATATTAATGAATGAATTAGTGAATGCATTAAGTAATGAATGAATATCTGAATAACTAAATGAGTGAATAAATGATTAAAGAATGTATTAATGAATAGTAGAGTAAATAGCAGGAAATGGAAAAAATGAATAAAAACCGAAATTTATATTCCACATACCTAACAAATTGTAAACTGCTGACTCTTTTTCATTTATTTATTTCAGCTGTTTAGTATTTTTGTACCGGAAGACATTTTTATTAAAATAAAACTCTGCGTATTTTTACAATTTAAAAAGTGGTATTGGTTTTTTTTAAATTATCTGATCAAAAATATTGATAATAAGATAGGATATTACTGAATATAATGCCCAAGAGTGCGAGAAAATGAATTTGATACCGTTAGCATAACATGAAAAGCTTTACATTTTATTGAAATATATTTACTATATGTTGCTATTAATTGCACGAACACATGAAAAGGTACATTTGAAATAATTCAGAACTTAAGCTAAATGAAACAGAAAAATAGATAGATTTACAAATTTGATGTTGGAACACGGGAAAGTAGGCTTGCATAGCTCTGGGAGGAACTTTTCGCATCTTTCGGAAATTCCGAGTTGAAAGAAATAACTAATTTTTGATGACTGTTTATGACACACTTTCGCAGGCGCGTAACTTTACTACAGTAATAGCTTAAATTCTGCCGTAAAGGAAATTAGCTTTCCGTGAATGTTTTTCCACTGCAAATAGAGTGTGAATGTAAAGAAACATAATTTACAGAGTTCCGCCTGACCAAAGTGCTTGCTCCATTGCATAGCGACTGTGAGGGAATTCAGACGAACATTAAAACATTAAATTTGTTCATACCCTCTGCAGAATATGTCTATGTGTATATATGTATATATATGTACATATATGTATGGTTACTACGAGAGGACAGACCCCAGGTGACACCCATGCTAGTTACGCCAGATATATGTATATATATATATATATATATACATATATTATGGAACGAAGGAGGAATCAACCATAATTGGGGTAAATACAAATGTATGTATGTAGAAAGATATATATATGCGAAAACGAAGGGGGAAATATCCATCACTAGAGTAAATACAAATATTTATTAAAAGATATAAATATCTTTACAAGAGGCTATTTACAGAAAAGGAGTTTAAGCAGAACATCACATGTTATTCGTCTCACTTGCGTCGTGCGTCATGCGTCGTCTGATGAATTTTGGACTCTTACCTAAGTGATCACTTGTGACATCATGTGGGCAGTGAAGAGTGACTACGTCATCAACTCCGTATGAAATATGGTGTATCTCCGCAACTTCATACGCACACACATATATATACACATGTGTATAGATGTTTGTGTTGTCATATGGTTTTTAAATATTTTAAGTAGAAATTTCGGTTTAAAATATATATGTAATAAATATTCGAATTAATATATAATATAAAGATACGTTTAAATCTTAGCAGCATTTTTTCAAACTTTACTAGGGGCTGCAATTTTCTAAACTGAGGATGTCAAATAAAGTGAAGACAAATTAAATATACTGTAAGGATTAATAATTAATGTTTAATTTGTTATCGTAATGACTGAAAGATAAGATTTTCAAAACCTTTTTATAAGCACAGGAGTTGGCTAATATGAAGTACCAACTCCATAAGAGTACCAACGCCACAAGAGTTGGTAGTCATGATTTTTTTTTTAACAAAGTATAAAAAACAATATAAAAAATCTGCATGCATACATCAATATGAAGGTAAACAATATAATTTCAAGATAAATACCGTACACAAGAGTAATGTAATTTTCTTAATTACATTTTTTATCAAAATTGCATTTTAACACATGGATTTTTTTTATGCTGGTTACTGTAAATTGTTGCATGCATATGTAGTGTACTGCAGGAAAATGAGGAAGACAAAAGAAAAATAAATGAATAAGACTAAGATAATTATACAATAATGTCTCTTTTTGGTAATTTAGGTGCCTCTTAGATTACTAAGAATCTCGATTCATTGATAAAGTTTTAAAAACTGCAAATAAAACAATCTTATTTTGATCTGTAAGTTAAAAGTTCGTTTATTTCATAATTTTCAAAATAAATTGCAAAACGTACATTATTTAATCATGATATACGAGGGCCATTCAGAAACTAACCTCCGATTGGTCACAGTGCGGGTAGTGGGGGGAGTAGCGCGCCATCTGTGCATTCACGCGCTCAGCAGGTCAGTCGGCATCAAGCCGTAGTCGAGTGAACATCGTAATTGCGCTAGTTTAGTTTTTGTGGCAGTTTGAAATGTGTGCTGCAATAGAAAATCCCGCGAAATGTGAGGTGCGTGCTGTTATAAGGTTTTTTACAGCCAAAGGATACTCTGCAGCAGCTATTCATCGTGAGCTTTGTGCCGTGTATGGACCAAAAGTTATGAGTGAAGGAGTTGTCCGTGAATGGGTACGTTTATTTAAAAGTGGACGAGAAAACGTTCATGATGAAGAGAGGAGTGGTAGACCATCATTGGTGACTGACGAACTCGTTCAGACAGTTGATGCAAAAGTTCGTGAAAATCGACGTTTCACAATGGCGGAGTTGTCTACTGATTTTCCACAGATTTCTAAGACTCTTTTGTACGAGATAGTGACAGCAAGATTGGGTTACCGTAAGTTCTGTGCACGATGGGTGCCCAAAATTCTTACCGACCACCACAAAACTCAAAGAATGGCCTCTGCATTAGACTTTCTGTCACGTTATGAGGACGAAGGAGAACCATTGTTAAACAGAATCGTGACCGGTGACGAAACCTGGATTAAGTACGTGAACCCTGAGACAAAAGAACAATCAAAGATGTGGGCACATTCAGATTCGCCTACCAAACCAAAAAAAGCCCGGCAAGATTTTTCTGCCAGAAAACTGATGGCAACGGTGTTTTGGGATGCCAAAGGGGTGTTGTTGGTTGAATTCATGGAACGTGGGACGACCATTAATCAAGACGTGTACTGTGAAACACTAAAAACATTACGACGGGCTATACAGAACAAACGCCGTGGTATGCTGACTTCCGGTATCGTTTTTTTGCACGATAACGCCCGTCCTCACTCTGCTCGCAGAACAACAGCCCTTCTTGAGTCCTTCAAGTGGGACGTTTTCAACCATCCACCTTACAGCCCAGATCTGGCGCCAAGCGATTATCACCTCTTCATGCATATGAAGAAATGGCTCGGGTCCCAGCGGTTTGATGACGACGAAGAGCTCAAAGATGCGGTCACAGGCTGGCTCAAGGCACAAGCGGGTGATTTTTATGAAGAAGGAATTTCAAAGCTTGTGAAGAGATACGATAAGTGCCTCAATCGTTATGGAGACTATGTCGAAAAATAGTGCAAAGATGTAGTTGTAAGATGTATATATTAAAATATTTTTACTTAACTTGGTGTATTTTTTTCAATCAACCGAAGGTTAGTTTCTGAACGGCCCTCGTATAATAATTGTACTCGCTTTGTTTTTGCGTTGAGAAATCATTTGAATTAATTTTGGGTGAATGAAATGTAGTAAAACTATAACTAATACAATAGGAATATGAGTTAAAGTAAAACCAGGTTTAATATCTGAATTCAAGATTTGCATGCACATGCATGTTTGAATTTTTTTTTCAAAAAAAAATCGTTAAAAATTATTAAAGAAAATCTTGAGACAAAACACCTAATACAGATTTATGAAGACTCACAAAATATATTCCCGGGGATCAAGCAGTTTACACAAAGAAAGAAGTACAGAAAGTTTGTAAGTGGAGTATATTCAGCGCAGTTTAACATCATTAAGTTGCTCTCTTTCCAAAGATTCAAGAAAATAAACTGCAAAGAGTCAGTCGGAAATTTTGTTACCAGAAAGTAGAAAAGTGATTGTAATGGATGGTGTGGTATGCTCGTCCAGTAATTGCTTCTTCTGAGTAAACCGTCTCTGTCTCATAATTTATTGGAAATATTTACAAACGCTTTTCTTTATATAACACTAAGCCTAAAAACGCTGGTAACGCATTAGATATTCGTTTGTTCTTCAAAAAATCTTGTTAGAAAAACTCCTTTTGCATTTTTCGGAAAAAAAATTCTATTCTACTTTTGAGTATAATTAATCTTTACACAAAATGACAAGATCATTTTATTTTACAATGATTCTAAAAACATGTCGCGTCTTTTTCTGGTAATACACAGATTTGCTCAAGGTGATAAGCAAATATACATGACAATACAAAACGAATATTTTCATATTTAAAAAAAATTGTTTCGCAGTTGATATGATAGACTTTTTAATCAACTCACACTTATAATTACACGTGTTAATGCATGTGTAGTTTAATTCATTAAAGTTCCTATAATTTGTTTGACCTCTTTTTGGTTGTAATTCCATTTTACTCTCGTTTGAGCTTTTCAAACGATATTTATTTACGTACATATGAATAACTTTGTCACTTTGATAGTTTATTTTCTCCCCCGTTACATATTTTAACTTTCATGCTAATATATGTGTAGTTTAATCATATAAAGGTCTAATATTTTGATTCTCCTCTTATTGGTTGTATTTGTCTTTGCTTGCTTCCGTTTGAGATTTTCGTTCGATATATATGCTTGAATTACCTTTTCACTATCATAACTTTTTTTTTTCATTTTTTACGTACTTCATCTTAGATACTAAAAAAAATACAAACCTAAAAAATAATACCCTAGCCGACGACTTAATGCGTGTTAAATTTAACATTTATATTTGATTAAAGACGTCTTACATGTGAGAAGTTAACTAATTATGTATATGTAATAATAAATTTATCTATATCAATAAACTACATACATTAATAGTATTCCTCTATTAAGTTACATTTAATTATTAGTTCATTTAATTAATATATTTTTAGCGACACATAATTCATGTCGGTATTTATCCATCCAATATACAGTAAATAGGGTATAACTAATAATTATCTCCTATAAAGCAGACTTCTTATAACGTATTCACCAATTCAAAAAATACTCTTTTTACGTAAAATCTTATCATCAATATTTTCCGTCAAGAAATGACACGTTTTGCAATAAACCAAAAACAAAATGAACAAATAAACTTAAATCGCTGCAATTGTGACATTCTTTTGGAAACGTCAACTAAGTTGTCCGAGACAAACGTATAAGATTTCCCAACAATTCATTTAAGAATGTTACGAATTTTTAAGAGGGAGTTGTACGCATAATGCGTGAGTACGTATTTAATTAATTACTTGCCCCATGACTGTCACAGAAGTCAAGTTGTCTCTTAAACTTTGAGTAATTATTCTTTCGAACATCAAGGCAGGAATGTTTTGCTATTCAAAAAGCTGAGAAGTATTTACTGCTACTAAATGTTACGCATTAAATATCGTGTTATTTTATGACCATTGAAAAAGGAAACGTAAAACTGTTTTGAAATTATGTGGAAACAACTATTGTAGTAATTATTGCTTTAATAATTTAGCTATATAGTTAATGAAAATAATTTAGCTAAATAGTTAATGCTAATAATTTAGTTGTCTCACTATTTTCCTGTTTTCTGGTTAATCGATAGGGCAAAATTGAACTTCAACAGCATAATTGTCTTGCGGTTGCAGAAGATGGGAAATAAAATATTAGATTTGATACTCATATTGTGAGATTCATATTTATCTACCTACGGTATTTAATGCAACTGCAGCCATACCGTATGTAGCATCGAGGCCTTCACGGACTATCCCCCTGCAGAAGGGGATGCGACTGCAGCGCTATCCTCCATGTCTTCCCACAAACTCTCTGACAAACTGACAACCAGCACCAGCCATAGGGGCTGGGCTGGCAGAGCTTTGCGTACCTGCTTTACCGACCCGGGGCCATAGTCATGCTACAAAGCAAGCCTTACGTCACCCGGATCGGATGTTGCTATTTTAGTCGCCTCTTACGACACGCATAACTACGTCGGCGCTATTCTACGCCGGCCACCGCACGGCGATCTATCTGCGGTAATTGTTTCTTCATTAGCTAATAATTTACTTGTAACACTATTTTCCTATGTTTTGGTAAATCGGTAGGGGAAAATTGAACTTCAACTGCATAATTGTTTTGCGGTTGAAGGAGATGTGAAACAAAATATTTATTAGATTTGCTACTCATATTGTGAGATTCATAGTTATCTACCTGTGGTAATTGTTTCTTTATTAGCTAATAATTTACTTGTCTCACTATTTTCCTGTTTTTTGGTAAATCGATAGGGAAAAATTGAACTTCTGCAGCATAATTGTTCTGCGTGCAGAAGATGTGAAATAAAATATTTATTAGATTTGCTACTCATATTGTGAGATTCATAGTTATCTACCTGTGGTAATTGTTTCTTTATTAGCTAATAATTTACTTGTCTCACTATTTTCCTGTTTTTTGGTAAATCGATAGGGAAAAATTGAACTTCTGCAGCATAATTATTCTGCGTGCAGAAGATGTGAAATAAAATATTTATTAGATTTGCTATTCATATTGTGATATTCATAGTTATCTACGTATGGTAATTGTTTCCTTAATTAGCTAATAATTAACTCGTCACACTATTTTTCTACGCTTTGGTAAATCGATAGGGGAAAATTGAATTTCGACATCATAATTGTTTTGTCGTTATAGAAAATGTTAAATAAAATATACGATTTCCTCCTGACATTCATAGTTATTATTTGGTACAAATCATTTCATGGTTCTTCAATTGCAGAAATGTTTTGCTGCTACTACAAAGTTTGCCTATAAAGACAGTCATCCAACGGGATTTTGAGGCAACAGTGGACCTTAAAATCACACTTCTTAATTTTTAAGCAATACTTTGAAATTTAAATTAGCCAATAAATGCACAAAACATTCTAAAAAATTGAAATCTTATTTTAAAATTTAAAAAATTTTAAAAAATCGACAAGTTTTAAATTAAATTTCAAAATGTTCCTTGCGTTACAATTTTTAATTTTCTTGGCTGAAGTTGTATATAATGAAGGAATAGAACATTATAAACAAATTTACGCATTCATTTAAATTCTGTTAGTAAACTATTTAAATTTTGTTTTTTTTTTTTTGTTAATTACCGCTATATTTTCCCACAATTACGCGTTTTGAACCATTATTAATATTTTAAAAACTGCTTAATATATTCCAATCACAAAATGAATAGCGAATTTTGTTTAACTGTATAAAAACGCTAGTAAATCACTAATTTGCAGCCTCATCGAAGAAAAATTTAGTAGCAAGGCACATTTTGAAATCTCAATGTAGTTTCTAGAAAAATGCATTTTAAATGGTCACACGCCCTCTTTAAAATTATAACCCTTAAAATTATCTCATATTTATGCATAAATCTAATTTTATTTCTGTCACAATGAAAAACAAATCCACTGCAATGTAAATGTGTGTGCAAAAAAATTGATTTTCCAGTCGATTTTTCGGAAAGTAAGGTCCACCTTCCCCTTTAAGTTACGAAATTAGCTCATTGTGTTGTATTCATAAGTTTCTGAATTGTAAGCATTCAGTGCTATTATTGTAAGTAAATTGTTCGAGTGAAACTGTCAACAGTTAAAATATGACACCAAATAATGTAAATCTACAATATTGAAAGATGAGTAAACCTGTCTGTCTGCGTTGACATCTCCTGTGGACTGTTAGAGTATCGGATATAGAGAGATTTACCAACGTACTAGAAATAATCTGGGAAATCTATTCCGACTGTATTTCAACCCTCAAGAGTTTTACCTAAAGGAGATATTACTTTAAAAAAGGTACCATTAAATTCCAACCAACCAAAGCAAAAGCAAATACATGATTCTTGCTATGAAGGAAGTTCTATATATTTACCACAAGGAAGACTGCAGAGTTACTCATACGGGTGCCATTTTGGTACATGTTCTTCTAAATGAATAATTCAATTGCGCATTTCTAAAAAGTGTTAAAATTAATGTTAATAAATGATTACATTATTTATTTTCTGCAGTAAATCGAAAGTAGGAAAGCGTCAACATAAAATAAAATAGTGAAGTGCCCTGCTTTTACTATCTACCTGAAAATGATATAATTATTCAACTTTGCAGCATGTATAGAAATTGTGATTTAAAAAAAAAATGTTATTAATACGTTATTACTTTATGCAATGTGTCCCATAAATATTGGGCAATAATGGTTGTGTATGTCATAAAGATTCACAAGTGGCTTTTTACTTTGATGAGAACTTTATGAAGTTATTTTGTGTGATAACACCTATAGGGCTTGAAATTGATCCGGTAAGAAGAATTCTCTGTGTTACTGGAGATGATACGTGCTGGGACGCATTATGCGTATGTCACAATTGCAACAATTTGAGTCTTTTTAGATACCCAAAAAAGTTCAAGTATTTTCGAACGTGTCTGATATTTTTTGGTCCGTCCTTATAATGCCTAAGGTCTGCATCTCTTATAATGGATCACAATTTCAGTATATTTTGTAATAATTTGAAATGGTATAATCTACTACACCTTGTGTAGTATTTAGATCAGTAAATATTTATGGTAGTCTCTCTCTCTCGTGCTCTTTCATGTTTATGACTCTGATACCACTTTCCCTTGCCGTTTGCGGTCATGGGTTGTAAAACCATTGAAAAGTTTGCTTCGAATAAGATGAAGCACCAAATCTCGAGAAAGCTATAATAACATAAATAGAAAATCAATCTCCTAAATTGTCGTTTTTTAACAATTTCCTTTGTATATTTGAACTGAAAATATAAAAATATTTTCTGCATACAACAAAATATTTTCAATTTAAATACAATAATGTGTATATAGTTAAAAGGTTTTTAAAAATTGAGCTACATCTTTTTTGCAGCAAGCACGTCAATTATGAATCCGTATTGTCGTAATTTCCCTTTACAGTTGAACCTAATATTTATGAGAGTCTTTGCATATATTGAATAAATAGGAAGTAAGAAAGGACAATTTCTTCCTACATGCATTACAAATAACAAAGTGAATCATTTGTTTTGGAACAAGTGCAAAAAAATTTTATTATTTGCAAATCGAAGAAATTAGACAACTTTCCTGGAATTTTCAAATTTCAGTCATGCAAAGCATAAAAGGGCCAAAATGTCCAGATTTGTCTTTCTGGTGCACAATAACTTTTTCATTTTATCTTTTACAACAACAACAAATGCACCCTTTATTTTACAGTTAAAAACAAATGCTGTAATCAGAACGGACATTTCTCACAAAATAAAGCAACGTTCTTATTTGGAAAAGAATAGTTGTTAATGGGTCATTTAAATGATAGTTTAATTAAACTTGGGATTTTTCAGCCCCAAACTAATTTAAACTATCAATACATAATGAAACAGTGAACCTGTAAAATGTTAACTATATGAACAAATAGTTAATTAATGGATGTACTACTTTTCGTTTCGCCGTTAAGAATTAAAAGTGTTCGAGCTAGTTATTTTGCTATCAAACACTAATGAATAACATTAATTTATTGCTACAATAAAGCTAACATTTTTCAATTTAAATACATAAAATAAGCATTACAGTATTTTAATTTTGTTTGTATATAACAATGTAAAAGTAGAACACTTACATTTAACCAGTGCATAGACAAACATAAATAAAAATTATTGTAAACAGTTTGTTACGTTTCTAACGTTACGTTTGATGAAATAAATAAAAAGACGAAAGAAAAAAGGAAAAAGATGTTTCTTGTTTAAGTTACACTATTAATAATCTGTATATTATATATATATATATATATATATATATAAAATAAGAGAGAGAGAGAGAGAGAGAGAGAGACGAGTTCAGGGAGAAATAAAAATGCATCCACTTTCTTCATTTTCGCATTATTATTCGGGACATATCTACAACTCGTATGACAATCTCGAAGTATCACACATGATGTTACCCTGACGACTAAGTGCCTAACACATCCCAACACAGAAGGGGCACTTCATTTCGCGAGCAGATATGTCAGGATTAATAGTCAGGCAACCATCTGCTTCTCGTTATTTATTCATTTAGGGTGCAAAGGGTGGGAAAATCATTCTTCGCCCAGCAACCTGCAATTTACTCTTTCTGCATCAAGTGACAACCACTAATGGCAAGTTTGCTTGCCTGGAATAGGAAAGGAGAAATGCTGGAATTGTTAATTGTGAAACATGCCGAATTTAACCACTGTTTCTAACCAGATATGGCCTTACAATTTGTTCCTCAATTTCATGCTTCTTTTAAAATCTACAGTTCGTGGGAGGAAATTCATGTAGGAAAATCATTTGTGTTGCTATAATTATTGTTTGCTTTAAAATGTATGTTGTTAGCCCCGTTGGAATTATTTCTTAAGTAATATAATTTATACTACTAAATGATCAAAAATGATTTGTGCTAATATATGAGTAAAGGGAGAAAAAACGGCGTAAAAATGCACAAATTGTTAGAACAAATAACGCAAACAGCTACTTCAAGGCTACAATGGAACCTCTTTATCAGTACAGAAAAGAAGTGCTCAAAACACTACTAGAAAGTTGTGAGTGCGCAGGGATATACACTAATATTACGCTTAATTAACCAATATGTTTTAATCATACTAAGTTATAACCATAAAATCGCTATATACGACTTTGCTATAAACGGGTACGACTGTAATAGATAGGATAAAAACATTATCAATTTTAAATTTATTTAATCGACATGAAATGTATTATTTAAGCTTTGCCTTATTATAAATTTAATTGCAAATTTAGCTCTGGTAATTGATTGGCTAAAAAAAACCCAAACAAATTAATATTTTTAAATAAATAAAAACAAACAATTAATTACAAAAAGGGGATTTAACTTCCCAATAAAGTCCTAATTGTTAAAAATGCGTCCAAATTTTTCTGAGAAGCCAAGAGAAAAATCGAAGGAAATCGTGACGTGATGGATAAGTCCTAAATCAATGTAACCAATCACGTAGAAGGACCAATTAGTCGCACCGGATGCAGCGGCACCACTTCCGCTCGTTAATAACGAGAAAAAGGAAGTGAGTTGCTTTTTACACCCTCTTACAAAATATAACACTAATAAGAAACTTGATGAGCCGTGAAGCTTAATGCAGGTAATTCGAGAGGAGCTGCAAAAACTGCCATTAAATGTTAAACAGCGTTATTCAAAATCGTTATCGTTCTTTAGATGTTTGACTTAAAATAATGCTTAAAATATTTAATATACTCGACGAGTATGTTTAATTGTACATTTTTGAATCATTAACAGGAAATTATGATTTATACAGTTTCTGTGATAACAATAAGACAATTAGGAATGTATCGTTTCAAACAAATTGGGAAAGATAACTTATATAAAAACAATTTTATTAAACTGTAGTGATTTTAGAAATTATTACACAGATTTGTTGTGGTAATATTTTAAAACTCTTTGTTTATCTTTTTTAAAACACTAAATAACCATTTACGAAAATCATAAGAGCGATAAAGTATTTTTAGCTGGCAGGGTGGCGTAGCGGTACGCCGAAGTTCGTAGGATCAAACCTGGCCCAAGTCGGTGGATTTTCAAAATGCAGAAATCGTCAGCTTCCATGTCGTATCATTATGCGGTATGTTAAAGATTCCTTGAATATCCATTTGGCTCGTATGCTCACGGCTAAATTAAATTCATAGTGCAGTTTCGCATCACTTAGACCTCAGGTGCCGCCATCTAGGGGGAAACTAAGCCTCAAAAATTTCAAGTGGTAATGGTTTCCACCGATAGAGGTGCTACTTGAAAAAAGGGATGCCGGTTTCCAGGGAATGCACTAGGTCTGCAAAGGTTAGTTATCATACGCAGCCCCATTAGAAAAAATAAAATATATTTTCAAATGATATTATGCAATAAAAAATTATATAAGTACAATAACAATGTTTAGCTTTAAAATTCAATAACATTAATAAACGATTATTTTATTAAATAGCTGATAGATTTTAAAATTAATTGAAAAGGATTTTAAAAGTCCTTGCACAACATTTTTTAATGCGAAGAGTTCACTACGTTTAATAATTAATTTATTAAAAAAATCGAAAATTTATTTCTTATAGTAGAAGCTTTTTTTTTTAATTGTTTATTCCACCACTACTCGTAAAGGAAGTGACTTTCTGTTTCAAAAGTTGTTTGATCGTCGTAACTTTTTCGGTCTTAAGTTTTCCTTTTTGACGTATAAAAAAAGTTAGAGCTTTAAAATATAGGTTCATAAAATTATGTAAAACCATAAAACTGCCCATAAGTAGATTTTCATTTTTAACAGTTTGAACGGCGAAGGATTTTAAAAAAGGTGTAAAACTTCACACAGCTTTAACAAAATTTTAAACAAAGAACGGAATTCGATATTCTCTAGATAAAATACTTACTCCTGCTTAATACGCAACAACTTAAAGGAAGAAAGAACAATTACGGAAACAACTTTTTCGTAAGTGTGTGTAAGTACTTTGCAGCTGGAAGACAAATATGATGGGCTGTAAATGGATTATGCAAAATCTCATGCGGCATAATTTTTCACATGGCAACAGATATTGATTACATTTCTGTTTAGTCTATTAAAAGCTACTTCACTCTAAGATACTTCCTATTTTTACTAATACCATATGGTTATTTTGCAGTTGCCAGCAGTTGTATTCCTAAAATATTGTACTCATTCTTGGAATAATACTTTGATTTAATCCTGACAAACGCGTAACTACATATACTTGCAATTCACTAACATACACATTATATACCTACAGCGTAACTGCCTGCATTTGTACTTCGAAGGAGAAAGGAAGGATACGCAAGGACAAACGATAAGTAAAAGAAGTAGTGTCAAAAGTATTGGAAGTTAAAGTAATTATTTTAAATATTAAAGAAAGGCAGGTGATAATTAATAAACAGAATATTAAATAAATATGAAACATAATAAATATAAATGAAACATATAACAGTTATAATAAAACGGAGCGGTAATGATAAAGTCACCCAATTTAGATCTATGTAAAATTCGTTCTAATAAACGTATATCAAAGAAACGTAAGTATGTGCATTATATGGGACGGGGTAAAGAAAACTATACAATAAGAAAATAATAGCTAAAACTTTAAGCATCAGGTGAGAGCTTTCTGCTTCTCTATAACATGCAATTTGTATTAAAGAAACCTTTCGTGCTACTTTCGAACACGGTATAACACGTTTACAAAATGTGATTGACGCAACCGGAATGAATCCACATTGAATAAATTCTATTTTAAGGAAATAAGGTTTTTGTTTTAAAAAAATCATTTCTTCATACGCAAATTTTTAAAACTGACTCTCCACACCATCCCATCTCCTATTAGCACAAGGCCTTAGAGTTGACCTCCCACGGGCACGGGGAAGTGTAGTCCGACGAATGCTCATTGCCGCTTCAAGATAAGCTGGGATGGCGCCCAGCAAACCTAACTAACTCTTGATGTGTGAACCTGGCCCTCCTTGATACCCCTATGCTTAAAGCGTATCATTTAGAGGGCTGTGGTTCCCTCTTTTTACAGCTGGTGGTAAAAATCCGAGCTTGTTTTTCTTATTGCAAATTTCTTTTTCTGTAGCCAATACAAAGCATATGCTAAATTTCAGTGATATACGTCTACAAGAACGAGCTCCACAAAGATTTTAACGGGTTATTTAAATTATACCCTGTATTTGAAGCAATCTTTTACAATAATCCCGAAATTATACAAATGTTCCCATTTGTAAGTAGCACATAAATTATAAATGCAATATTTAAAATAATGTCATGTCTTCAGCAATTATAGTCGAGACGTATAAAGGCCAAATCCAAAGGCCCATATTTAATTTTCAAGGAATAATACAATGAGCTAATCAAAATGATGAGTTTGCTCTTGGAATAAGGGAAAATGTTAGTATATCCACGTTTAAGGGATGAGAAAAATCTATGCAATAATTATTCAAACTCAAAACTTCAACAGCAACGTTTATGGCAAGTATTGTAAAACTATAAACGTAAAGTGACTCTTAGATAAATCTTTATCACATGAAAACAATAGGCTATATCAGGTTGTGCAATAAAAGGTAAAGTACATTACCTTTCATGTGTGTAAAAATCAGTAAAGTTTTTAAATATGTTTATGTTGAATGGATATGAGTATAAAAGTAGTAGTGACGAGATTCATTGTGAAAAACTGGAAAAAATAATAATTCCGAAAATAATGATTCCGCGATATTAGATAATAAAATTACAATTTTACTATCTAATATCGCTTAGGAGTTAAAAAAAAGTCGCTGATAACAATTATTCTACTCCAATGTTTTGTTTACATGCTCAACTGCATTAAATGAACTGCGTTGCATATAAGAGAAAAAATACGAAATCTGGTTTTAGTAATAGAATGTGGTAATTATACAAGAGATATAGTAAAACTTACTGAAAACTTCTTACATAAGGAAAATATTAGACAAAATATTTTTTCAGTTCTTCGTCAGGTAAGATGTGTAAATCTCATTAGTTAAAAATCGGAAATTTTAAAAAGGTTTTTTTTTAATAAATTATATTTTTCTAGTAATAATTCTGCTCAATCAACGATAAATTGTCCGTCTCTCTTTCATGAGACTAAATATAAAATTTGAAAATTAACTCTCAGAAATATCAATTTCAGCGCCTGCAGTTATGAACGGATTTCGTCCATTAAAATAACTAAAATTATTTAATATCTCGGCTTGTTTAGCAGCAAATTCAGCGACATCATAAGTGGTTATTGTCGGTAAACTAAGTTGTTGGAAAGTGCTTTACATACACGATACCGTGTCAACTAAATTGACCTGCTGAAGTTATGCTTCGTTAATAACGAGGCATTCGGAGAGGTGAGTAAATTAATTTAACACTTACTCTGTTGTAAATTTCAACCTAATAAGCATGTAAAATCGGTTGACCTTCATTTCCATACATTTAGTGTACTTGAAAAGCGATATTTAGCATGGTAATTCTGTGTCAAAGTTACGAAATAATTCTCGCAAATGCACTGGAGTTCCAGCGGAAAGAAAATTTCATTTTAATTCCTTGAAGTTAAGCTTCTTATAGGAGGATAACAAACTTAATTGTTGAGACCTTCAAATAATTCTTCAAATCATATGTCTATATATTTTTTGGTACTAATGGGCTGCTGTTGGCTTCTGCCGATTGCAGACCTAGTGCGATTCCGAGAGATTGATACCATCTCTTTCAGCAGCACCACAATGAGTGGGGTATCATCGCCGCATGAAAATTTTGACGTCCAGTTTCTCCACCTGAAACGGCGATCACCCGGACTCTGTTGATGCGAAATTTCACTAGGAATTTTAATGGTGTTAAATGTCATATTTTGAGATTGAAAAATCTGGCAGCACAAAAATATTTAATTGCGTAAAACAGGTTTTCTTTTCCCGTTTCTTTCTTTTAAGTAAATAAAAACATAAAACGGTACAATTCTTATGTAAGAATGAAGTTATGCAGTTGTCTAACAACAACTGAAGTGAAATAAAATTTTGATCACAGATTGCGAGTTTTGAAAAATACTTGTTGTGCCGGTCGACCGTTTTTTCAAGCAATAAAGAAAAAAGAAATAATTGCAATAAACCGCGAAGTAAGCAATGCGCAAACAATTAAAGGTTTAATTTCTTGAATTTTCCCGAAATCTTTTTCAAACACTGTGTTTAAATGTGTTGTAACATTCCTTCTTATACCCCTGAAATATTTCCCCGTACTTTATTCATTCCAGTAATAATTACACTACATATTTCCTGAATTCCAGTGCGTGAGACAGCAGACGTCAAAGTTTAGGGTCTTGACAACTTTGGTAAGAATCCTCCGAAATTTCAACGTAATTTGTTTCGACAGTGGAAAGGGAAGGTCGTTTTCAATTTATCACTTAAGACCTCATATTTTCCTTGGAAATTAGTTTAACTTGCATGACAGAGGTAATTTTAATTGTTCTAGAAATATTTTAAATATAACACGTGGAACTGAATAGTTCATAGTTATAATATGTTTAAAAAACAAGCAAAACATTTCTCGTTGCAATCGAATTTTGCTCTTGTTACTCACATTTATTCTGATGAATATATAATTACTCAACTAGTTCTATTGTGATTATATTATATGCATGAAATGCTATCAAAATACACTTCTATATATATACTAATCTTCTGCTGTGACACATGTTTATTTTGATCGTATACAATGAATTAACTGATTTGGCTTAAATATTAATATATGCAAGAAATTTTAAAACTTAAAATTTACTTTCATGTATAATTACTTTGTTATTGATACTCAAAATATTTTCTATGAATATACAAATAACGAACTGATATCATTTTAGTTATAGCGTGTATAAAAAAACTAGCCGCTGTATACTCCAGCAGTACTGCTATTACTTCAGTTTTTTCCTAATACTATTCAATTTACCAAGTGATATGGTTTAGTTTCCCTCGTGTGAAATAAACTATAGTTAAAACTTTTAAATTTTAATATTTTACTGTTCCATTGTTTTTAGAAACATATTTTCCACTGATATTAAACATACATTTTTCTGAATTTTAAAATTATAATACGTGAAAAGGTCGTACTGATACTTAGACACATTTTAATCTGAAAAATCATATTTTGCATCACTACATAATCAGACCAATGTAAACAAACTAATTTTTAATACAGATCATATCCTACATTTTCACTTTCTGAAAAGAGGTATGTGTACTTAAAAAAAATTTCCCTCCCTACTTTCTTACTACCATAAATCTATTGGCTTTTCTTTTGTTATAGTTGTCTTATGTAAACATAATAAACAAACACCGGGGTGTTTTTAATCAATTTTGAAAATTCCTTTTTGATAAGATTTGAATAGACATCCATGTTTATTAACTAAAGTAAAAATGGATAAGATAAAGATCCCTGGTGTAAAAAAACTTCATTTTCCCTCTTTCTTTTACAAACTGCCAAATCCAAATATAAGTTTATGTAGCCCCACCTTCATCAACGAGCTGAACAACGAGAAAGCCTCACATTTCTAAAATTTTAGAAAACTGTTCAAATAGTCTTTTCTAGTTCCACACATTTACCCCGTCCTCCTTAACTTAATTAATTAGCCACTCTAACGCTTATCTCAGCGATACTTATTCAGCAAATGTTGAATCCTAATAGGTAGTCCTCAAAGTGGACAATTCCATCGTAACAGAGCAACAATCATTAGAAGGAAAAATAGTATTGCTGATTTAACAAGAAGTTTCATCTAAAACAATGCGAACCAACTTTCGCGTAATCCAATATATAGTTTTTAAATATAGCCGTTTTCTTCTCTTTTACTCGTTTAGCCTAAATTATTCGTTATTTCTACTTTTCAATTACAACTGTTTAAATGTTAATGCACTTAATATCGAAACATAATAAGTTTCTTTTAATAAAAAAGAAAAATATTACCTCTTTATAGCCTGCAATAGTTTTATTCCGAACAAAAATAGTTACCAAAATCGTTGACAAAAGAAAAAATAAAATTAATATTAAAAATTAAACATAAGAATAAAAAATATAAATAATAATTATTATTAATTTGCATTCAAAAATTTTTGTGAAAACAAAAGCGCTTTGATTTGTTTTTTTTTTTTTTTGTTCAAAATTTGTTCAATTATTATGAGGTGGACATGCCTTATTATTCATCATTATTAAGTATTAAATAACTGACAATTACACGTGAAAGCAGTATATATAATGCAGAGAATGTTAGTATAGAGAATTAATTCTCTCAAACAATTTATTAGCCCCATATAGTAAACATAAAGAGACTTGCGTGCACACGAGACTGTTAATGATGCACAAACAATGGGATTCAAATTTTATCCCAAAAAAAAAAAAAAAAAAAAGCATCCACATAACAACATAACGATTTCAGAAATGTTCAACATGCTTTTCAGGAATTTACTATTAATTACCATACTTTAATTATTAAGCCCCATTTGCCATTCAAAATGAAATTCCTTAACAGCCATATCCAAGACTAGAAAGTTATTTAATAAAGTGTAAATCCTTTGAAATTAAGCAGCCATGGTTGGCGCAAATTTTATAATTTTAGAGAATTCTTTCCCAAAGTGTCAGGAACGTCTGTGTCCCAAAACCCAGACGTGTTCTGTCCTGTTTGCTAAGAATGTGTCAAACTCCTTCTCCGAGTCATTTGTTAAAGATGACACTAGAACTCCTTTCTAAGGAAGTTTGAAACAGAATACGACTTCAGCCGTCATGCTATTTGTTAACGAAAGCGCTTAGTAGATCTCTAATTGATGAGAATTTTTGGTTGTTTTGTTATTTTTTCAAAAAGAATAAAATAATTTAATTTACGGAAATTGTGTTATATATTCATCGAATAACAAAAATAAATAAATAAATAAATAAAATAACGAAATATTGCATTAGGGATCATTTATAAGTGATGCCACGCTTCGAGGAGGGAGGGTGGAATCATGAAATTGTGACAACGTGTGACAAGGGGAGGGGAGGGGGTAACAAGAAGTGTGAAATCAGGCTTATACATCATAGCGTGACATGTGACAAAGGGGGGAGGGGGGGGGCAAATATATCGGAAAAAAGTGTGACATCATTTATGAACGGTCCCTTAGCTGCATAACTAAAAATCGAAATGTAAATTTTATTTATATCAGTAAGGAAAAAGATTCCCACGATATTAAAGTTTGAGTAAACGTTTAAAAATAAAATTACTCAATTTATAAAATAGATTTCCGAAAACGGTACACACAAATGACTACTTTAAATAAAAGGTTCGTCCAGAACTATACGAGGTTACTTTCCCGTACATCCATATATATTTGGTAACATTATTCAATTACTTATCACTAGCTTTCGGCTTTCCATTATTTAATATAATTATTTCAAATGATTAAAGCATATATTTTTATATTTTCAAAGAGAACTCTGTGAACTTTATGTAAAAAAATGATACTTATGTTATAAAAATATATCAAATATTAAACCGTTTAAAAATGTTTTAAGTTACACGGTTTTATTAAAAAAAACTAAAAAATTTCACCATGATTTAAATATTTTAAAATTAAAAACATCGTTGCATTATCCAAACATTCCAAACAAAGCTATCGTTGCCATTCGACAAATAATAATTCTGATAATTTCCACAGAGTCAAAGTTATTATTTTTTTCCTAATTAACGTCATAATAAATTATAAAATGGATGGAATATTGTCATCGAAGATAAGCTTGTGTGCAAAGTTTGAAGATCATTTATGCAATAATAGTGGTCGAAAACCGCGTAACAAACTTCCGTGAAAAATCAAGTTAAATAAAACCGTGTAACAAATATATTAAATTGGGACAGTTCATACATGATGTCACGCTATTTTCTCATATATTTAACCCCCTTCTCCCTTTGTCATAAAATGTCACACTTCAAGATGCCCCCTCCCCCGCTTTGTCACAGGCCATGCTATATTGCAGAAGCATGATGTCACATTTTCTGTTACCCCCACACTTCCTTTTGTCACAATTTCATAAACCCCCTCCCCCCTCGAAGAGGGACATCATTTATGAATGATCCCATTGGCAGGCATCACACTTTCATTAAAATAATAGCTATAAAAAAAATTTTAATTCACTACAGTTTGTTACATTTTTCTAGTTTCCTATACATATAAATATATATTTATTGGAAACTACTAGATACATATAGATAAGGGGAAAAAAGTGAAAATTGAGCCTGCAGATTAGGCTATGTACGCGCAATCCACGGCCGTCATATGCTCAAAATAATATTTAAACATTAATGCCGTAAAATTATTTGTTGAATAAAACCAATTTCATGCATATTAAAAACATCTTTCGTTTCTGCATTTTATTCCAACTTAATGCTCACCTAATTGTGGAGTTTAGAATTTCAATGAAAAAAATATTTGAGACAAAAAATTACTTTCTAATGGTATAAAAATGAAAAACGAGAAAGCTTTTCATTTTTATTAGTGAATGTTGAATACAATAGTAAATTCCATTGTTGGATTGTGGAAAACTTGGAAAATATTAAATAAAATCTTATGTTTTGTTCCAATTATCTGAGCTTTCAACTGATATTTATAATGCTAAAATATACAAGATTTTTTTCCCCGAATATTAAATAATTGTGGAAATTCTACTTGAATCAGGAATTAAGAAAAAAAAATCGAACCCAAATTTTAAAAATGCAACCCCTAAAGGCTGTTTTGTTACGTTATATTTTTATATACGTACATAATTTCAAAAAAAAGAAAGAACAATTAAACACGTGAAAGCGGATTTAATTTTTTCATACAGGTCAAGTCAACGAAAGCTGGTTAAGAATAGAAATTGTGTAAAAATTAAATGGAATTTTATGGAATGAAAAAAGTTTTACAAATCATATTGAGAAAAACAAAAAACAATTGCTAAATAAAACCTAAGAATAGTTTTTCAATTTCGCGTGTTCTATATTTTTTGCAGCAATACCATGCCCGATGATTATTTTATGAATACCTATTTGTATTTAAGAATAATTTATCGATTGATTCTTTTTACAGCCTTACCATTTGAATTTGCGTGTCATACTTGCTGTTGCCTTAAGCCGATACATTTACGTTCTCTAAGAAAATAAGAAATTAACCCAACATTGAAACATATATTGATAATTGAATACACATCTGGCTAAGTCTCAAAAATGCGGATACATCTTAATATGTTCTAAAGGAAATATTTTACTCAGAATACGTAAAGCATTTTATTTTTATCTTTAAAGCTTGATTTCCAAGAAAAATATAATCCTACTTAAGCTTTAAATATTCTACATAAAGTAATACTTTATTCTAATACAGACCGGACAGAAAATCATTTACGGAAACTCTTCTTGTGATACAAAATGAATTCACTTGCGAAAGAAAAAGATAAAGAATTCAGAACAGAAAGCAAGAATATAAATATTTTCTTTAGCAATTTATTCGTATGGAAAGGTTTGACTTGGGAAAATGTTGAACTTTTCGTGCTGCCTAAATTAAGCAAACAACTTAATACACGAGGCCACGTATCACTGAATAAAAAACAGTGGAAAACAGAAAAGATTGGTTCTTCTTTATGTTGCTGTGATCTGGATCAGAATTTTTATAACTTGATATGTAGAGTTTTTGGATATTCGTAAAATATCATTCGGTCGCTTTGATCAAAGCAGTAAGTAAAACTGTTTTTTTTAAGTTAAATTAGGGGAAACTTACCATGAATTTTTTGCTTTTAACTAAAATAAGTTGAGCAAAATGGAACTTTATAGTATTACTCCTTTCTTTTTTTTTTTTTGATAGAGCTGCGTAGGGTCACTAACCTTTGCAGACCTAGTACATTCCTCGGAAATCGGCATCCATTCTTTCAACTAGAACGACTGTCGGCGGATGACTACCCTTTCCACTTTGAGAATATTGACGCTTAGTTTCCCCCAAATGGCGGAACCTAAGCTCTAATTGATGCAAATTGCACAAGGAATTCAATTTAGCCGAGAGTATCCAGGCCAAATGTCTACTCAAAGGATCTTTTACGTGCCGCATAATCATACGACGTGGGCGCAAGTTTTTTCCTGCAAATTGAAAATCCGCCGACACTGTCAGGTTCGATTCTATGACCTAGGGCGTACGAGTCCCACGCCTTACCACGACGCCACGAGGCCGGCACTACTCCATTCTTCATGATAACAAAATACATTATTTGTAAGTGGAGGTACGCTGGTTGAAAGGTACGTTCAGACGATCTCGTTAATCGTGAGTTTATATAGATTTGCGACAGCGACATAAATTTAGTCGCTGACTTTAGTTTAAGTCGTTACACATAATTAAATAAATAGACATTAATTTTACCAATTGCTTCTCTATTAGCCCTTTATGTGTCATTAAAAATTACTTTCACCCAAAGGCCCATGATATGTTGATTGCACTCTGACATCATTATACCCTTGCTCTCAATGTGATAAGCCCAGTAAATAAGCTGGGACGCACATTTTGTTGTCGTCGAAAAATGTTTGCAGTACCTTAAGAAGATGCATTTGCGTAAGCATTTAGTTATTTGTGTGTTGCATATACTATGTACCTAGCGTATTTCAGGACGCTTGTGTTATAGCAAAAACGCAAATCGCATAAAAAGTCGATTTTTTTTTTGCGTTAATGTGATAATGGTAATAAAATGTATAACACATAAAATCATCAATCATCGCCTAATAAATTGCATTATGTTTCTTACTCATATATTGTGTTTTTTCATTCCATCAAATTCAACCAACGCCATGAAAGAAGGTAATTAATAAAGGAGATAATTGAAACAACCAACTTTCCCCCTCCCAGTTTTTTAAAGAAAACTAATACATAACAAAAACCGTGTGAAACACACGGTAACAGAAATGTAGTACTTTGGCAAAAATATATGATTGTTAAAGTTTAAAATTTTCATATAATTATCGCCTGCGTGAATCAATGCCACCTGTCTCTTAATTCGATATCATGTTACAACTTGATCCAAATAAAATTTTTTAAAAATGATTCTGTTTACGGTTCTACAATCAACCAAAGAAATCTACCTGGCAGAGTGCCAAGAATAATCCATTCATGTTCAAGGTAGGTGCTGTTGGTATCAGAAAAGGGGCGTTTTTTTTTTCTCGTTCTAGGTCGTTTATCACACTTGATTTATTCCGAACTGATTCTATGTGATGCTAGTTGAAAAAATTAGTGGCTTTCAACAAACAGAGAAGCAAACTTTCCGATTCACGTACTAAATAAACGCACCTGCAAAATGAACTTCCCTAAAACTCGAATGGGTCTGTTCTTTGCTGTCATGAGCAGAAGCGTCCAAAAATAAATACCGTAGTGGAACAGGAACTCTTCATTGTACTTTGTTTTGAAACTGAGCTGTTCTTGATGTGCTCATGAGATACGAGAATTAATTTTTTTTAATTCATTCTTTTTTTAAAAAAAAACAATATTTTAAAATTCCCCGTGTGTGTTCTATTTATTTATTTACTTTAACGCAGAACCTGACGGATATTTACATAATGTCTGCATTTCGTATTCTTCAATGATTTTTTTAAATATATTTTTTCTCACTTCAACAGCGGAATATTTACTTCTCTTACATATTGAAATGCAAACCGAACGCTTCGATGAATTCTTGAGAGATGATAAGATACATTTATATCTCTTGAGAAATTAATAGCTACAACTGAAAACAAATCCAACCCAAAAGTAATGAACGTAATGAATAGGTTTTAATTCTAAGACGCTTAATTGTGTTAATTTAAAAAACTATTTGATTTTAATTAAAGGAAGCACTTGTTTTCCTTTTTAATGCAATGACCATTGTTTCCTTCATTCAACGGTTGTTTATGGCACAACGTAATTAAAACAATAAAGTCAGTAAAAAAAGTAACCCCACGACAGATCTGTCTTTCTCTGCTGATTGAAGGTAACTAGTTAAGGGTTGGTAGAATATTGGAATGCCACGAACACATTCCTAACTGTCGATGTCATTCACATTCTTTCCCCCTCCCTCTCTTTTTTTTCTTCTTTTTTTCTTGCTTTTTTATAACAGAAGTTTCGCACTTTGCTTTGTTATTTAAATTAATTGTTTTTATTTTTTTTTTTTTGTTGTTGTGGGAGAACATACATCGGTTAATTTATTTTATAGAAGGCAAATAAAAGATGAAAGACTGATTACACATAGATTCTTTTTAGTGTGATAATTCTATTTAAGTATGCAAAGGTACTCCTTTAAATAATACGGCCATTGGGGTATTAGATGAGCATGGAATTAGCACAATATCCTTAAAGTTTAATGTATTTTGTAAAGTTATAAGGAACTTATTAATGGAGATAATTGAAACAACCAGCGTTAAGGAACTTAACAATGGAGAAAATAGAAACAATCAGCGTTAAGGAACTTAAAAATTAAGAAAATAGAGACAATCAGCGTTATGGAACTTAATAATTGAGATAATAGAAACAACCAGCGTTACGGAATTTAATAAGGGAGAGATAAGAAACGTCCAGCGTTAAGAAACTTAATAATGGAGAAATAGAAGCAACTAGAATGAAAGAACTTAGTAATGGAGATAATAGAAACAACCAGCGTTAAGGAGTTAAATATTGGAGATAATAGAAGCAGCCAGCGTTGAGGAACTTAATAATGGAGATAATAAAAGCACACACACAACCAGCATAATAGTACTATTTATGACCTAAATATTTGCGTGTACATACTAACTGAAGAAAATTTTTAAATGAATCTTAGAAAACTAATCTCATGAAAATATAAAAACAAACCGAATGTACAATGAAACATTTGTAAAACTTTTTTATTTTTGAAAAGCGGCACATACAAGGTAGTCGGGAAAAGATAATAAAATATACAAATGCTTTCAGATGTGATAAAGGGAAGAATAATTGGAGATCAAAGGGAATTAAATCCAAAACTTAGCATAAGATAACAACTCTCTTATTAATATTTCTCCAGCCGTCTGATACACTACTTGCTAAATTTTGCATGTACAAAATTTTTATTATTGTTATTTCGCATTTTTTCCTCATTAAATGTTCATCCTCACCAATATTGGATGTTATCAATCTATTAACGTGAGTGAAAGATGTCTCTATTGTTTTTTTCTTTTTTACAATAAACAAGCAAAATTTCTTTGTCCCTTGGAACATCTTGACTGTGGACGCTTCGTATAATGTTTAATACTAAGAAATTATCAATTCAGGAAAGTTCAACTGCTGTTGATGAAAGTACAACAGCAACCGCAAGCAAAACCATACCGCAAGTGGGTTTCTAATGCCAACACAAACTCGAAACCAATAATGCTTATTTTCTTCTAAAATTACATTTTAGCTGAAAATATCTAAAAATATTTCTATTCTATCAAATGTATGATCTATTTAAAATTTCCCATATGAATTTCTAGATATCCTATAATGAATTGTTTATGACTAACACAGTAAAGCAGCAAACATTTATGATATAAAGACCAGAATATAAGTAAAATACAATTTAAAATAATAATTACAACAAATACAAAATGCAATTACTAAAGCAAAATATAAGTTGAATAACGAATCAGTTGTATTTTTTCTACACCATATCCTTGACCGTGCCGAAATGTAATATTTATTAGGGAAATGGATGCCTTCTGATACATACAATTGCATGAGAAAAATGAGCCCTAATACGATTTTTGGAAAGAAGCCAAAACCATTTAATTTAAGGAATGGATCCTCTCTAACTTGAGTAGCTTAATTTTCTAATGCCTTAGAGAAAAATGATATGTCACAAATAAACGATAAATATATTTACAAAATATCTTAACTCGCCAAAATTTGAACTTATCTCCACAAATAAAGGGCATATTAGATTGATACAGATAGTGTTATTATATATCCTCGTCCCTTAAAAAAAGTTTAAAAGAAATATCAGTTATATTTTTGCTTATAAAATACTTCCACTAGTATCTTAGTGTACGCTTTTTAAAAAAAATATTACTGGGTTGATTTTATCTTTCATTAGCATTTCAAAAACGGATATCCAATTTTTTAAAGTCCTACATATATATTTTAAAGCATATTCATATTTCATGTACAGATTGCTAAATTAGAAAGTGTTTTGACATTGAGTATCAGCTTAAACAAAAATTCATGGAGCAAGTCTTAGGTGTAAAGGTTCTGTATATGCTTTAAAGTGATACAAATACTGTGTTACTCACTACAATGGAAGAATACAACAGTAACGTGAAATTTCATAATGCAAAATCGCAATTGCCCAGTAATATTTTCGCTCATTATTTACCTACTTTCCCGTAAAAAGTAAAAAAATAATAAATAAATAAATAAAGTGTGAAAGAAGGCTTCATGCATCGTAAAACTATCGTTAAAAATAACGAAAAGTCAAAAATAAGTGAAGTAATTAAATAAAGCTTGAAAAATAAAAATTTTGAAAGTATGGTTTTGAGATGGGACATATGTGTGTATGTTGGTCTGTATGACCCTCCCCCCCCCCCCTTTGAGGGAATTACCCGATTCGAAAGATTTCGGCGAGGACATCCCATTTCCATATTTTACTCTTTGATTCGAATAATTCTTTGTTCAATTTTGAACAACTCAAAAAACAAAATTCACATTAGTGCCTACGGGAAAATTTCAATCCTATATAAATCCTGATCTAGCGACCGATTTTAATAAATTAACTGTTACCTAAATTTATTAGTAGGAATTATAAGTAGAAAACTTTTAACCCGTTAACGGTCGCATAAATTTCCCGAAAACAAAAACAAAGCGCCAATTTGTTTTCCAGAAAAACGTTTTTTAAAATGTTTATTCTCTAATTATACTATAAATAGTTTAATACTATATTCTAGCACGTTAGACAATAAATACGTTTTTGGGATTAAGGAGAGGATTTTTTTAAATGTTTTGGTACACTACGTTGGAACATTACAGCCCGTGATTTTGACGGGAGCGAGAGGCAAGGGGTTACTCATATTAACTCTAGCTCATCGGGTTTCGCTACATTTTACATTCAAGTACGTTGCTTTAAGTACAAAGGGGACATAAGCTCTTCCCCTTATTCATTATACAAAAACTAATACAATTATGGATTTGGCTTATCAAATATATTGAAAAAAAAAGCTTGATATCATTTATAAACAGTTTTTATACATAAAAATATAATTAGCATAAGTTTTTAACAATTCAGATCGTTTCAGGACGAGAGACTTAAGTTAAAATTTTCAGGCTTTTCCAACAAGAAATAATACAAAAGAAATGGAAAACAACTTAGCTAAATGAAAAAATGTGGAACTGTTTATTTACTCACTTCATTTTTTGATAACTAAATACACCTTATAATGAGTGTTATGCAAATAACTTACGAAATTTTAAATATTTACGAGTTGAAACTTTAACTGTCCAAAATTTCAAAATATAATTACTTCGGTGTTAGGAGAAGCCACATTTTAAATGCCAAAAGGTTTTGAGATTCAAAATTTTTGCAGTTCAGTTGCTACATAGCAGTCTGTCACAATGAAGGGGTTATTATTTAAGCACTATGAAGCTTAAAACTCTTTTACATTGCAAAAAGGGTTTCTTTAAAACCGAAGCAATTATGTTCGATATATTTTGTATTTTGTATCATAGAATGTACGCTTCGTACAATGTCCTTACAGAAAAGAATTAACTTTATTTTACTTAATTTGAATTATATTTTTAGTCAAGATAAAAGTAATTTTAACATTTAAAGGAAATTGCGCACACAATGCATGTAAGTTTGAACTAGATTTTAGCCATAGTTTGTAGATGATGGAAAAATAAGCATTAAATTGAATTGCTTCATTGAGTAGTCAGTCACATTTTTACAAATATTATGAACTGATAATATATCGTAACGTATATAAAACAGATGTTCTTAATTCTAAACAGCCACATGTAGAATGGATATTAGAAATATCACAGAGAGCGTAGACAGTCCAGGCTAAAATTCCGAGAAGAAGCTTCTGTGCTTTAACCTCTTCAGACCCCAGAACAATCTTGACGCCATTTTTTGGTTCTCTGATTTGAAAAATGATTACAAAACAAAATAACTAATTTTTTTTTACTAATTAAGAATTAGTTTAAATAATATTTAATGCCCAATTTCCATGTTTTCCAGGTTTAAAACGAAGTAAACTATCTGTGATTTAATTTCAAAAACAATTATGTGTTTTAGCTTTCAAATTGCACAAACAGTAGTTAATAAACAGTATTTTAAAATGCACCCAATTGGGTACACTTGGAATGAAGAGGTTAGTGCAAAAAAAAAAAAATGCTTTCTAAAAAAAAGCGAAATGTTTGGTGCTTAACAGTAAGGTATCAAAAAGTGGACCCCAGTAGTTTCTGAAGCATAAATTGAAACACAATTCTGGCAGCTCTAATTTAGAATGTCACTCAGTCTACCTTTCGGTTGCGTGTCGAAATTGCACTCTCATCCTGACAGAAAGAGAACAGCTTCTAAAAGTCTGCTTGAGCTTAAAAATGAGAACATATCTCTAATACCTGCAGCGCGAAGGTAAGAAAAATGTATCACATCCCACTACTTAATTTCCAAACAGTAAACTTAACTATAACAAAGCAAAGAAAAGCAAAAGCGATAAATATCTTTCTCCCATCTTATAGGTAGCAACTTATCGCCGAAGGAAAAGGCTATTAAAGGTCGGTAATGAAACCGCTTTTCTTCAGCTTATAAACTCTGCTTTGAAAGATCAAGTTCGTAATTGCGGTCATGGACTTATTTATTTTTCTTATATATTTCATAAGATATTGCGATTTTTTTTTTTCGCCACAAGATGAAGTTTTTATAGCCCTGCTATGATGTTTTTATGAGGTAATAGTGATAGAGAATTATTTTCTCATGAAAAACAATAACCAAGTGCCATTTATACACTGTACCTTTTCTTACTTTTTAACCATGCTGTGAGCTAATGGTGAAAAGTTAACCTTTACTATTCGTAAGTTTTTTTCTTGTAAAACAATACACATTTTATTGCTATTTTTTATGAGTCATTTCTTTTTATATAGTGTATTAAACATTATTTAAGAAATCAATCATGCAATACATTGGTTCATTAAAACTTTTTAAAGCAGCGTGCAATCGTATCGATATTTTACGACAGTACTTACTTATTTGAAGCCAAACATAGAAATTTTATTAAAATGTGGAGTTAATTTCATTGAAATATGCCTAAATTATATTCATTAAGTCACAAAAAAAAATTCTTGCATGATAAATATTATACGACCACTTTAATGAACAAATCACTTAGTTGGACAATTGCATTCGAATTTGTTTATTTTTAACAGAAATTTGCGAAACATTTTGTATGCAAATAGTCTAGCCATTTGAAGCATAAATAAATAAAAGTGGCTTTTGCACACTTTGCATGATCTACGGAAGTGGTCCCCAAAAACCTATGAAAGCCTCTCAGCAAACGCAGTCTTCGAATTATACCGAGAGCTATTTTCAAAACTTCTAAATGGAAAGTGTTTAAGGGAGACTGGTGTAAAATGGACCCCCCCCCCTATTTTTTATATTATTACTTTCTTCTAATATTTCATATTTTGTTACATAGATAATAGCATTAAAAAAAGTGATAATTACGTTGCAACTGTGTATCTAGGTGACAATTCAGCAATTTTGTTCTAGAAAGTTGATTTATGCTTAGCAAAAGCAAATATTTTCATCAAAACTTGTATTCTTTTCTTCATTAAAGAATTATGATTTGAAAGACCTTATGCAGCATAAAAAAAGATAAGATCATATATTATTATATTCAATGTAACTAAATTAATTTATAAAAAGATGTTTTTTTTTTTTTTGGAAACAATTTTTGTAAGACATGGGGACCCTATTTCTGTATTCCATGTACTTTTTCCAGTTGATATCATGTGTGGAATTAAAAATTCATAAATTATTCATTTTTAATGATTTAAATTTAAACAGTGATTCGTTTGAAAATGTTATATGTGTGTTATACTTTCAAACTTAATCCTAATTAGGCCTAAAAGAAGAGTAAACATTAAACTAATATAATATTCCTTTATGTTTTGTACTGTTAAGGAATGTTCTGCATTAATTTATTTTTAAAAAAATTGCCTGTAGTCCATAGTACCTCATGCTATGGACCATTTTGCCAGTGGACCATCTTACCCCGTACCCGAGGTAAAATCGTCCACTTTCTCACTTTCTATTTAAAAAATTATATTAAAAAAAGTGTGCACGATAATTAATTTTGAGTGAGTATATTATAGGCAATGTGCTTGGATATTTTCAGGCTTAAAAAAGCATTTTGAATGTAAGCACTCAAAATTGTCAAAAGTGGTCCATTTTATCCCAGTCTCCCCTACTCCAGTAGAATTACTACTAATATTTGAATGGCAGAGAACATTTTATTTCTTTTCAGTTATTTGCGCAGTAGTAAAAAATATGCAGTAGTAAAATATTGCAAAATTTTCTTTGTTTTAATAGTTAGAAAAAAAATGCGAATTGGCAATAAATCACATCAAACCCACATTCTAATTTTATAAGAAGCTTTCAGGTTTTTCAGATTAAAAGGAATTAATTTGATTCGAACTAACGTAGTTATGTACAAAACAAAGTGATTAAGTTACAGCTTTCATATAACATAAATAAGTTTTCCTCATTTAAAACTATTTATTGAATTCTCATCGTTTTTTTTTCTTCTGCTTTATTTTATTCATTTATTTCTTTACTATTATTACAGTTATTATTATTGTTGTTATTATTATTTAAACTTTCTAAAGAACTACTAAGCCTTTTTAAATATTTTCATTTTCAATTCATTTATTTTTTTCACTATCACGGGGAAAGCAGGCTAAAGAGATGGTAACCTAATAAAATTAATAAACTTAGCCTCTTTTTGGAATTGAAATAGGAATAAAACAAAGTTAACTACATAAAATAGATATAAATATGTATATACATACCATAGTAATATATCTAAAAATCGGTTCATCTCGTATCATATTCGGCATTTTTCTCTTCCAAACTAGAAATTCTAAAAATGAAACATTTTAATCAAGGTATTTCCTTTCCTTCTTGTGTTATAAAGTATCCAGCATTTTCGCATCATTTTTATCTCCATCTTCTCACAGATTACCCTGCGCCAGAGATAGATTGTGGCATTTAAAAAGAGAACATTTTAGCTGCGCCAGTCTTTTAGCTGCGGAAATAAGGCTCCATTGTTTCATTTTCGCTTTCATGCAGCGGATTATTCATGTTGACAGTTTTATGGCCCCTTCTTTTTTCCTTCCCACAAGCTTGATTATTCCTGTGTTTTAGATGTACGGAACTTATTATGACTTTGTTCCCTTAGCTCTCCGTGATAAGATGCTGCATTAAACATAGAAACATCATCATCATCGAAAATGATAGCGCCATTTGCAAGAAAGGCCAACATGTAAATATAGTCAGCATTTTCGTTGCATTTCTGCAGCTATGGCATGAAAATACATATCCAATACTTCGAAAATGTACGCACGTGATTACATGCTACCACGGAGAGGGGATTCGTGTTACAAACTATTATTTTTAAATTATGCATTGAAAACGTAATTTAAGTGAAGTGATTACATTTTACAGATTTCTTATTTGTTGAGACATTTACTATGTATTACTTATTCGATTCTTTTTCAAACTGAAGAAAAGTTTGTCCCCATAAAAACGGTATCACATACCTACTGGTAACCAGTTGTATTATTGAGAAATATTTAGCGAAAATTGGAATGCTACCGAAAGTGATCAAATTAATACATACTCATGCGGGTAGTTGTACTAAAAACTTTATAAATGTCTTTGCAATTCATCGACAAAAGCTTAATTTTTTTGGTTTTAATACATTATTATTCGGTTTTTAGCCTACTTTCCCGTAAAACTAAAAAATAATAATAATAAAGCATGAAAGAAGGCTTAATGTATCGTGAAAATATCGTTAAAAATCAAGAAAAGTCAAAAATAAGTGAAGTAATTAAATAAAGATTGAAAAATAAAAAATTTGAAAGTAGGGTATTGAGATGGGGAAAAAGTGTGTCTGTCGGTCTGTCCCCCCCTAATAACTTTTGAACGAAATGTCCGATTGGAAAAATTCTTTTTGCATTCGAAAGAGGACATCTCATTTCTATATTTTACTTTTTGATTTGAACAATTTTTTGTTCAATTTTGAACAGTTCAAAAAATTTTAACATTAGCGCCTATGGACAAAATTGAAGCAAATTCTGTAAACTCTGGGCACAAGAGCCAAGTTCCTATTGCAAGCTTATTGAAAGGAGTTCTCGGCGTGAAATATTGATTTGAACAGTTTTTGTTCATTTTTGAACAGTTCAAAAAATTAACACAGATCTTACGGGGAAATTTCAACCCTATATAAATCCTGATCTAACGGACCGATTTGCTTGGAACAAACTTTATCGGAAAGCTCTTATAACGTAGAACATGGAGAAATAGAAAGTTTATCCAGAACTTACGAGCCTATTTTGCTATGAAATTTTTTGATCGGGATTTTCAAGGATATTTCTCAGTGACTCAATGAGTGAAATAATGAATGAATGAATAAATGAAAGAGTGACAGAATAAATCAATGAATAAATGAATGAGGAAAAGAATGAATGAATAAATTATCGAATAAATGAAAATATAAATAAATGAGTGAATAAATACATGAATGCGTAAATGAATGAATAAACACTTGAATGAGGTAACGAATGAATGAATAAATGCATGGCTGAATAAATGAAAGAATGAATGAGTGAGTGAATGAATATGTATTATCCGTCGAAAAAGGTATATTTTCAATAATTAGAACTAAAGATAAATAAGAAAGAGAGAGAAAGAGATAGCTAGATTATAAATTTGAATTTGGTGTATACGGGAAAGTAGGCTCGTATAGTTCTAGACGGAACTTCTTGTTATAATTCGTTTACTTCATTGCCGAATTGTTGTACTATCTATCGCAGAATCATACCACATGGAAATATTCCACATGGTTGTAGTTGGTGCGAAGTAAAGGTACTAACTTATGACAAAAAAAAACATAAATAAACCGTATGTTTGAATTGCAGGCAGCTCCACAAGGCAAGGTGACTCACGGTACAAACAAGCCTTACACCCCCTTCACTACGGATCAATATATATAAGTAATTTAATCACAGTTTTGCACACTGATTTAATCTTCTGACTGACAAATGCCATCCAAAATTGATTCGGAATGAGTTTATTAGAGAAACATAAGAATTCTGCCATAGGATAGGCGGCCATATTATGTCAAAGGAAGGCTTGCCACATTTCGTGACAAGTGCACCCCAACATCAAAAGCTTATTCCCTGATCGGAATAATGTAAGTATGTTAAGTTGGCAAAGCTTCCATCAACAAAGCACATATTTTCCAAAACCTGCTTTTAAAACACTAAGACGAAATTGCACAACTGACAGGACTTTTTCAATCCACAGATCTCGGTAGTTTCATGAATCCCGACTATGCGTTTTCTAACGAAAAATTAAGTGTGTTGTATCCATTTCCATAATCTCACTCGTAACTTGCCAATTTTTTATGGAAATAATTCATTAATTTTCGTGAAAGCAATACATGACTTTCATTTATCTATTATTTATACTAATATTTTATTATTTCAATATTATTTTGGAATCTTTTTGGAATTTTTTTTTAATTCTTCAGCCCCATATCGTTGCCTAAAGACAAGAAGTAGTAACTCTTTTTGCAACATAGATAATAACTGTCTGTTGTCTATTGTTGCTACAGACATGACTAATTTTGCCGATCATTGAAAACTAAAAAAATAAGTAACAAAATCCTTACATTATAATTACAACGTAACCAACTTACATAAATGTAAATAATAGTACAGGGAAACTTGTGTAAGTTGACTACTTGCGGTGCAGCACTTTAGTGGTCAACTTATAGAGGGTGGAGACAATTATTTTTATTTTTATTATTATTTGTAATTCCTAACACTATGCCTTTATTCATTTGTAACAAATTGAAATATAGCTTCATGTATTAACGTTACTTTAAAATAGCAATTAGCTATTTTTTCACATCTAAAATATCATTACAGAAATTTAACCTAAATGACTTACAATGTATCCTATACAACTTTAAAAATGAAGTATTTACTTGAATTTAAAATAAATATTTTATTAATTATGCAAGTTACTTATTTGATGATAAATTTCTCCTAAAAATACATATTTTTTCAAAATGGATATATAAGGTAGAAGAAAAAAGAAGAAACTTATTTACAGATTAAAAGTGTGTTCATAGCAGTTTTCCTGTAATTTACAAAGAGATTAAGCCAAACTTTACATCAGGGTTTCTCAACGGAAGCCATAGGGCCCCCTTGGCGCCACAGAAAAAATCTAGGGGGCCATAGGAGAAAAAATGAAACTCGGGGAGCCATGAACCATGTGAAGAGGGTAATGGCTGACTATTTCAAACTTCTAAATTTTTTTTATCATAAAGGCAAAATGTTCCATATAAATGTTTACCAAATCTTTCAAAGGTATATAAGGACCAAAAATAGAATATCTTAACTTTAAAAAAAAACCCTCAACGCACGAACAGCTCAAAGCATGAAACTTCTTAAGTGACTTCAAGGGATAAAGAGAAAATTAAGTTTCAATTAGTTTCATGTTTTTCACAATGTTTTTCCTAACAATGTATGTTTGGTTTTGCTACAATACACTTTTTCAATTTCAAAATTGCATGGTGTGTTTCACCTTCAGAGTTATTTACTGTAAGTTGTTTTAACGTGGTAAAAAATATAAATAAATGAGAACATGAAAGAGAGCCAAATACCCAGTAAAATATTCAACAAAAGAAATTAATTAAGTCAATAAATATTTAAAAAGCATGAGGGTAGGCTTATTAGTTGGAGGAGGTGTGTTTTGGTCAGCCTTTCCCATCCTCATGACTTCGGAAGGAATAATCCGAAACAAAGACTCCAGAAAAGATCCACAGCTCATTCTCTTGCTTGACTTTTTGCCTTTAAGAATTTAACAACATTGGGCTTTAAGCGGAAATTTTAATTTTTTATTAATCCTGCTTTTATAGCGGGATTGGCATTGGACTTATCTCATCAAAAAGAATTTTTGACGTAGAACGAGTACATAAACGGATTTTTTGTTTTAATTATTTTAAGGCTACTTTTGAACAGATGAAAAACATTTAAAATTTACACCTTCGAGGAAATGTTCAAGCAAAAAAATTGAAAAAAAATTTCAGTGATTCTGAATGCATTTATTTATTTCTTTTCACTCGGTTTTTTTTGGAAAAAAATACAGATAAAAAGGGGGGGGGGGATTTCTGATTTTAACATTGATGACTGGATAGTGATTCAATTGATCAATTAAAGAAATATAAAGCACATTTGCTTTAGAAAAGACAAAGTTGCAAATGATTTTATAGTTGATACAGTAAATTAATATAGAAACATATATCCTTAATTTTTATTTTAAATTTACTTTACACTCCATATTTTACCTATTCAGTTTTTGAATTTTATATTGAGAATAAACTTTCTAATTCAGCTCTATATTTTACCCCCTACGGTTATATGTTTAGATTTCGAAAATATCTGTTAGATTTTAAATTTTTCTTCGTAGTGGAATATCCTCTATTCATGTTACTTGTTCTCAAAGTAACAAATGTTTTTCTTTTCTTTTAAAAAAAATTATAGTGTTTTTTGTTTCCTATTTTGTGTATGATCACACATAAATAAAATAATTACAATGTACAGGAGCGCACCAAAGAGGAGGGTATCGGATAGCCGGTGTCCTACCGCTTTTTAAATATCTGGAATCCGACCCCATCAGTGTAAGAAAGATTTGGTTATCCGGAATGCCAGATTTGATTTTTAAAAATTAATTAATTTGCACCTCTCGAGAAAAAAAATATGTATAACTAGAAAACTAACAATTGGAATTTTGGCAAGCCTTCTTGGATTTCAAACAATATGAATGGAATTTATGGGTCCCAAAAATCAGAGCCGGATATACAATGCGGGTTTCCGTCAAGACATAGGGATATGGGCCATTGGATATCTGATGCACCCCTTATCTTGACTCCCCCCCCCCAAAGATAAGCTTAGACCATATAGTAACTAGACAAGCCCTGCTATTCACTCGCCATTGTTAGTTCCTAAGCAGGAATGGTGGGGACCAGTTTGACTGACAGAGAGCGGAGATCAAAAATTTTCACCGCTGGTGACCACGTGGGTGAGTCTTCTCAATTTCTGAACTTGCTTCTGATTTGTAAAAGAGCTGAGATTGTTTTCAGGCAAACGATCAAGACCCATCCTATGCACAAACCTAATTTATTAAACACAACAGCAATATTAACAATGAGAAGCGTAAACTTTAATTTTATTTTTAAATCTCTGTCTGGAGTATCTTATTCTTGATTATGAAGAACAAGAAAATCATATATATAACTACAGCAATTGCTTGAAAAATACTTTAAAAAGGGGGCCACACCATTTCTTTAAAATACCAGAAATGCGTAACAAATTCACAAAATTAATTTTATTTAAAAATCAATAGCAATATTCAATAGAAATTAAACAACTTTTTTTTCCAGTAATTAAATTCTATTCGGCTTTATTAATAATCCCCCTTTCGCCTAAATAATAAATGCAACGTTGAAATTATCATTACAGTAACATTAATCTTAAAAGGCATGAAGATGCTTGAAATATAGTCGCAGAAAGGCCGAACGTTCGTTGCATCACCAAGCATGCATATGTGTGCGTTCGCTCCAGTTTTTTTGTTTTTTATTCTTTACTTTTAATTATGTATAATTGTTCAATTTTCAAAATTATGCTTAAAATGCATTTCATGCTTTAATCTTACCAATATATATTGTATTTCTGACTGTACTACTCAACACTTGGATTATAAATTAGTTTTGTGCCGTTTATTTGTATGCCGTTCGTTTGCAATCTTCGAACCAATTTAACCTTGTGTAATTCATTAAAAAAACACTCACAATTTAATTAAGAGTACAATGGGACCGTCCTTAAATGATGTCTTGCCTTTTTCCCATCCCCCCCCCCCTTTGTCACATGCCACGCTATGTTGCATAAGCATGATGTCACACTTCTTGTTACCCCTCCTCTTGTGTCAATTTTACGAACCCCCTTGGCGTGAAATCAGTTATGAATGCTCTCAATCCGATGGTTTCAGTCCTACAGGCTAATGTCACATGACTATTAATTTTAGATTTACGAACTTACGGGAGAAAAATTAAATTTTTGACTGATAATTTTGTAAAGTAAACAATTTTCGGAACTTAAAAAAATTTAGAAAGCAATTTTCTAAACAAAAATTTTTTCTTCATGTTGTTGATTTATTTCAGATTTTGAAAAGAAAAACAGCTAAAACGCTTTTGTTTTTCCTTCCTTATTTTTCAATGAACTGAAAAAGAAAAGAATAGGTATATTTGATGTTTGGCCTTTTAACGAAATATTATATATTTTTATTTTTCGCATTGATATCTCAAGAGCAAGACATAATGAGGATGAAGTCAGTTAAAAACCTTGTAAAAGCAATACGAATTGTATTCATTGCAAGAAATTTAGTGTATGTCATTGCGTTTCGAAAAAGTGAGCAAGAAACTTACTCTCCTAATCAATGAGCTCAATAAATAAGATCATTTTCAAATCACTATTACTAATTAAATATTGATAGTATCAATAAAAAAACGCTTGTCCATTAATCTATGAACTATGTTCTTGCGTGTGATAGAAAATAATTGTGCTAAAATGTTTCTGTCATATAATAAAAAAATAAAATGAATCACTCTTCAAATATCTACGAGAATTAACATAGCAAGACGAAACCCGCTCTCACCGAAGGACTTCGTCAGCTGTTTTCCGTTGAAAGACTCCTGCTGCTTACCGACCCCGCCCCCAAACCTTGTCTATCTAGTTTATGGTCTAAGAAGATAAGTCCCATGTGCGCTACTGAAGGGGAGCCACGTAAGAACTTGTGACGTCTAAGGGGGCCACAGTTCGAAAATGTTGAGAAACTCTGCTTTAGGTTGATGTTTTATCCATCCAGACAAATACTGGTCTAACAATATAGCATATAAAATATCCTGGAGAAGTTATTTTAGTTTTTTCTTTAAGTCTTTTCAGAAATAGATAAAGAAATAATTACAGTATTAATTAGGCAGCCAAATTACAAAGGTTTTCCTTATAATACTCCCTCCCAAATGAGGGGTACATATGATGTCAATATAGACAGGTGGTTAAATTAGGTGGTCAATTTTCAAAAGTTTTCCTATATTATATAAGGACAGGCTATTTCCGTTTCTGACAGAAGTGGTCAGCTTACAAAGTCGGTCAACAACCTAACAGGCTTTATTGTATGTCTACATTTTGGGCTTCTATTGAAAATTTCTATAATAACCCTTTTAAAATGAAAAATTTAACAGAATGACCACGTGTATTTATTTTACTATCGATTACATATTCTTGCCGAGAAAGTAGCACTACATGCATTCTGAAAATTCCTAAATGATCTCTCTTTACAAAAAAAAAATGTAATGGAATAAGACAAATATTCAACCCCCTCCTCATGAATAGAAAACATTAATACACCTTTCAAGATTTATTTTATAATAATAATATCAAACTGTTTCAACTAAGTAATCAATCAGACTAAGCAGAGTTTATCGTTTCCGACGGTATTGATCAATACTAGCATACATAAATACAATGCCAGAATCACCTTGAGTAAACGAAGTCGCCTCGCGTGAGGACACAAAACGCGAAGAAATAACGACCTGTCACTCTCCAAGACAAACACATTCACCTTTCCATGACACAAGTCAAATAAATAAAACGACAACATCAACCCTTAGATGGCACTCAGCCCTTTAGCTTTCACCTTTCTATTAAACAGGTATTGTTTTGCTTAATCCATTCCTTTAGATGGCGTGACAATCAAATACATAACTATATATGAAATAATAATAACAACAAGTTCTTCCAGAGCTAAAACTGGCTACTTTACAGCAAAATAATATCGATTTTACAACATCCCCTTACTCTCACGCAATTTGATTAGATTTGAACTTAATTCAAATTCGCTTTTATTTTTTGCAACGGTTGAAGCAATTATTTGGAAATAAAACATGTTTAAAGAGGACTGCTCTTTTTTTTAGCAAATTCGATTCCCCAAAAATTGGTCTACTTTATGCAACTGAAGCCATCTCTGGAATAAAACCTTAATTAATGTCCGAATACTTGAGAAATTACATTACTGACGTTTTAACGATGAAATAGCGGGATAACATTTCAAATACACTTAAAAAGCTCTTGTCCGTGGAAATCGCGGGATGAACAATTTCCGTTACATTTAAACCTTGCACTTGGAAATCGCGGGATAATTAGTCAGAGGATTAATGAAAAATGAAAAAAAAATGTTAGTTTTAAGGAAAGCATATCAACTTTAATCCTTTTTCATTCACAGCAAAAGAATTCAATTATCTGCGTCATTGGTTCCGTGACATTTAATGACTACAGTTTTGGTTTGACTTGTAACGGTGCGAGAGTGGCTGTGAAGCGTCGGGAGTCGAACCACGATCTTTTTGGTGGTAGCCGCATTCTTTACCGCTTTCCCAAAAGGCGCGCCCCCTGGGCAGGAGCAAAGAGGGCTATTTGAAGCACTGACTCGCACCGCTACAGACTTTTGTGCTGCTTATTTTTTCATTGCGTCATTAAAAATTATTTTCGCACAGAGGAATGTGCTTTGTTGATTGTTCTGCGACGTCACTTGAACCATATTTTAAAAAATATCGCTGATATTTCGATTGATATCCAAAGCTACAGTATCTAGTGACAAACAAAACGTAACGTTCCTTATTGGTGTCAGTGCAAGTGTTTGCTCCTTCAAAAAGCTCAAATTCTTCCCTTCAAATCAAGATTTCTGTCGCATTAAAAAGGCTTGAAGCATCAAATCATGAGTCGTTGATGTAATACAATAAAACCGTATTAACCAACAATTTTACTCAAATTTCCTAGTACAAATTCATTACCAACCTTACAATAGTAAAGACCATCTCATATTAAAACGCTTCTCAGTATTTTTCCAATTTATTGAACATAAACGGCTTTATGGGTTCCAAATTTAACTGCTTTAGCAGTCTATTAATAAATCTGCTTGATAACACAAAAAAGAGCAATTTGGTTGAAAAAAACAGATCATTCCACAAAAATGTTAAACTTCTATTTACTTCGTATTGCCAATTAAGATATTTACTCCTCAAGCTTTCCCATAATGTGTTTCTTTCTATTTCCATTAAATAAATCACGTAACATTAAGACTCATTTTTGCTTCTATAATCTCAGGGATTACTACTCCAGAAGAGATCTATCTCGGCGTTTAAAAGGCGAACATTTTACCTTCGGAAATCTTTTTTTATATCTTCGGAAATGAAGTTCAATTGTTTCATTTTCCGCTCCGTATAACTGATTGGGGTTCGTCGACAGCTTTATGGTTCTAGTGTTTCTTTTTCTTTTTTTCCCCTTTCTCTGTGGCTCTTTTTAGGAGAATCTACCTTTCGAGAATTGGGGGCTTGACTAGAGTTATAACTTTTCTCCGTTCAGTCAAGTATGAAATTATATTGCTCAAGCATTTATTCTTTTCATTTTTTTTTTTTCATTTATTATACAACATCAAACTTGGACGGGATGTAAAACGTAAACTTAAATTATAGTTGAAAGAAAATATACCTGGAAATTCTTCTAATAATGTAACGCAGATTCATTTGTTCACCAACAATATTTAAATTGACTCCTTCCCTGAGGATGGCTCGTTTTCGCACAATTTTAAAGACAATTTTCTTACACTTTCTAAAATAAAATTTACTTACAACTTAACTGTTTTTACATAAAGGAAGACGTTTTATTTCACAAAATAGATCATCTTAAAACAAATACCTATTTGAGATTTTTTTTTTTTTTTTGTTAAATTTCAAAGAAAAATGATTTAAGCTTTAAAATTTTGGTCAGCATATGAAACTCATAACAGGAAATGAGAAAAATGTTTTTGAAAATTCATTAGCTTTCGCCAAGATTTTGGTCTTATTTTTTCTTTGTTTCTTTGAAAAACTTTAAAATAACAAACCAATAATAACCTTAAAAATATTGAGTTTTGAACCATTTTATAACTTCTTCAAAAATAACATTTTTTCCCCTTGCACACGTCATTTAGGACACATGTGTGGTTGGAAAACAAAACTTCGTTAAAATTTTCGAACTGTGTGCTACCAGCAACGAGCAAAACAAAGGTGCGCTTATTAAAAGGGAAAAAAAAAAGGGTTATACCATCACTCAAATTTCCTCCAAACAACTTAATTATGTTCACAAGATGAAAGGACATTGTAACCCCAAAAATAGCTGCATGAGGTTGATTTTAAGATTTAATGAGGATATGTCTTTTCTCTAATGAGGGTATGTTTTTACTCAACTTCCAGAGTGATGAAATTATTTTGTGCGGCATTATACAAATTAGATCCTCACAACGAAACCCTAATCCCGTTCCTACAGCTTTAAAAAAAAGAAAGAAAGAAAAAGAATAGGAATAATATTGTTGATACACATAAGAAATTCCCTTTCTTATTCAAGGACGTACTTTTATGACAGTTTAGTAGTCTTACACTCTAAAATCAATTGTCGACAGGGTGACGTAATGGTAAGGCGCAGGCCTCGTACGCCCAAGTTCGCAGGTTCAAACCTGGCCAAAGTCGGTGGACTTTCAGGATGCAGAAAATCGTCTGCGCCCACGTCGTATGATTATGCGCCATGCAAAAGATCCCTTGAGTAGCCACTTGACTTGGATGCTTTCGGCTAAATTAAATTCCTAATGCAATCTGCATCAGTGAGAGCTTAGGTGCCGCTATCTATGGGAAACTTAGCTGCAAAATTCTCAGAGTAGTAATGGCATCCGCCGACAGTGGTGCTACTTGAAAGAATGGATGCCGATTTCCGGGGAATGCACTAGGTCTCTTCAAAAAGGTTGGTAACCATATGCAGCCCCGTTTGTGGAAAAACTCTAAAATCAATCTTGATTGCAATTTAGCCTCGATTTTATTTGTTCAGCGAATGTACATTGGTGTACTTTATTTCAAAAAAAAATCCTTCCTCAGTAGTACCTTAAAACACGTTTCATACAGTCTATGCAAAGCCAGTTGGTTGGAGACATAAAATTTCTTTTACTATTCACGTAAGATATGTGTGGTGTATTACTGTAAATTGTTCCTTATTCGCTGGATATCACTTGATCTTGAAAGGATGACTCAGCTCTTGTCAAACACACAACAATTTAATTACCCAATTTACGCTTTGCAGTTGCTAAATTCTTGAGTAATAATACTCATATTTTAAAACAGCATAAAAAGGCAACCGTCGTCACCCATTTGCTTCCAACCACGAATACACAAATGAGCAGCTCAGTACAAAGGGTCTGCAGCACAGTTAAAAAAATACTTGAACTCTGCAACTTTTTTCATTTCTATACGTTGAGCATGTTTCTTGATTAAGGAAAGCTATAAAATTTATTTTATTTATTCATGTAAGGCAGTGTTCCCCCCCTTTTTTTCTCTTGCGAACCCCTTCAAATGATCCGAAAAAAACATGGCGAACCCCCTTCTGTAGTCGTTAGTAACGGGTGATGAATCTATGAAGTTTACTAGCGCATTTATTTTCCATTTTGTGCAATTCGTCATAACAAAAAATGAAAATATAATTATTGCAAAGCACCTAAATTTAAATAATAACCAAAATTTAGGAAAAAAATATTTTTTTCAATATTACTTACTTTTTTTATTATTTGTTCTTTTTTTATTCCAAATTTGAAATTAATGAATAAAAATCTTCTGGTTCCACTTGAGGGTCTGTATAATGAAAAATTAGCCTAAAATAATGAAAAAGTTTTACATTATTTTCACATTTACGACTCATTCTTCGCGCTTGCGATGAAAAAGTGAAAAATAGCAGTAGAAAAATTTCTAAAATTTAAAGTAATATCTTTCGGTACCAATTTGGGTTGTGATCCAAATTAGAAACCAGGTAAAAGTAGAAATAAAACGCATTTCAAATTTTGAATGCATGCTTCCTATGCCAATCCACTACTTTTCTGCATTATCTGAAAAACAATTTTTTTTTGAAGAAATCATTTAGCCCTTCTTCCTAATAAGTATGTAAATTTATAATTTTGTTTTTTCTTTTACGTTTGCGATAAAAAATTCCGAAATTGCAATATTATTTTCGAGAACCCCCTTTCTGCACCGCACGAACCCCTGGGGTTGCAAAGTTATCACCACACTGCAATGTTAAAAAAATACTTGCACTCACCTTTTTTTCTTGTCTATACGTTAAGCATGATTGTTGGTTAAGGAAAGTTTTATAAGAAGCAACTCCGAGGTGCACAACTACGAGAAAAAATGCAAACCCGTTTGTTATTGACATGCTTTGTTAAAGTTTCTTTAGTAGGAATTTGAAATATTCAGCAAATAAATTATAATATGATACAACAAAACCTGTCAAGGGAATAATATCAATAAATCCAAAATTAGTATTACAGTTTTTTAAAACCCCCGGGTTTTTTAAAACCGCGCCTCAGTTTTACCGCACCTCAGGTATACCGAGGTGGGTTTTCCATGTTTTTTCCCCCCCCTGTTTAAAACCAACTTTTAACATTGTCATTTAAAGATTATTTCTCACTTATTGTAAATAAAGCCAGCCCGAGCACACACATGTTCTATTCAAAGAGCTGCCATCTCCCACCGCACACACTAACAGACAAAGCCCTATGGTGATGGCCCTATTTTACACCTTTTTCACGCATTTTTTTGTCTTTAAACCAAAGGGCACTATATAGCTTGATTTCAAAATTGGGTACAATCGCCGTTTACTGGCTCTGACTTGTTTCCGTTGACATGAGGGGGAGCTCAATCTGTCAGGAACTTTTCAGTTCAATGCTTAATTATCTTCAATTTTCAGAAGTATACCTTTGTATTCCATATTTTTTAGCGTTCCTGAAAATTAAATATATTTTCCAGTCTGAGTGTGTGTGTATGAAGGCGTTTAAAAAATTGTTTCTTTGAGAAGTGCGTTCCTCCCCTTCCAAATCTAGTTTTCTCTTAGGACCTCTTCACAATCCCATATTGATAACAAAGATATGTTTAAGGCCCCTTTTTCTCGGAGCAGAGTTGGTTTATAACCAATCGCTCGATAGACTGATTGCGCAGTTGGAGATGTGGGCTTCGTGCACAGCTATTACAGTGTATAAAAGAGCAGCAAAGAAGAAAAGAAAAAAAAATACTATAGAATAAAAGTTACGAGTGAGTAATAAAGTTAAAAATGATGCAACAAAGCGAATATTATTTCGGTAATCTGGTTCTGCTGTATAAATTCACTATACCGCGGTTATGTTATAACGCGGGTGCCAAACATGTCCCCCGACACCCGCGTTTTAACGGGGTTATACTGTATTTAGATGATTTCTTCAACAAGATTTTCTTCTGTTCTTAGAAAATATCCATGCATAGTTATCGTATATCGTTATGAACATACAAAATTACATAAATCTAGGCATTAAGACGAGCTAATTTAGTAGCAGTCACAGTGTTAATAGTGGGAAATATTCAGGTTCTCATATTTGTGTCTTTTTGTATTAACCAATTATAAATAAAAGATCTTTCAAGTTCCAAAATGTTGCAATTATGATAATCCAAAAAAATTTTAAAGTAAACAATAAGATGTTAGTTGTTTTATCTAATATCAAAGGCCGAAAAATTGATTTAGTTCTTCCTAAGCAAGACTTTTAATTTCTTATCCATGCAAAACTTGATTTTGTTTTACAGGGTTAGCAAGCATTTTATTTAAAATATTCATGTCATAAATTATGCTTTGTTTACTATACATTTTTCTCTTTCTTTCTTTTTTTCTACTTTTACTATATCTCTCTCTCTTTTTTGTTGAGAAAACAACTATTTGCTAAGATAATTCAATTACGTTAAATGAAAACGCAAGACAATGTCCTTTTTTAGAAAAAGTGTCTGCGCAATTCAGAAATATAAAAGAAAGAGGTTCCTCTCTAACATTAAATTCACATGTTGCGTTTAGCTAATAAAATCTTCACGACCAGTTTTACGATCAAATGTTTAGGAAAGCTTCGAATAATAGATGGATTAAGATTTTATGGTAGCTTTTATATGAAAAACAAATTGAAAAAGTGCGAGGAAAAATTACGTACTTATTTTATGTTTGTTCTCTAACATTTTAAGTAAACAGCTTAATGAAAGTTCATACAGTATAATTAGATTTTATCAAATATATATGTGTTATCTTGAATTTAATAAAATTCAGCTCTCAATAGTGCTATTTTAAAAAAAAGGATTTGCAGTGAAGCCTGTGTAACTTGACCACTTGCGGTGCAGAACTTAGTGGTAAAATTAGACATGTGGTCAACTTATAGAGGGTGGAGCTTTTTTTTTTTTCTTATCTCTAACGCTACATTTATACATTTGTATCTAATTGGAATATAGTTTCATGTATTAACGTTACTTTAAAATTGTAATTAGTTATTTTTTTCACAATTATCTAAAATATCATTAGGAAATTTTATCTGTATGACTTACAATGTACCCTATACAACTTTAATTTTAAAGTACTTAGTTGAAAAAAATGATAAATATCTTATTGGTTATGGAAGTTACTTATTTGATGTTAAAGATTTCCTAATAATACATAATTTTTCAAATTTCTATAGGGATCAAACATAAATGATGTCATGCTTCGGGGGTGGGAGTTGGTTCGTGAAATTGTGACAATGTGTGACAAGGGGAGGGGACGGGGAAAGCAAGAAGTGTGACATCATGCATTATGCAACATAGCGTGACGCGTGACAAAGGGGGAAGGGGGGTCCGCTGAAGTGTGACATATTGTGACAAAGGGGAGAGGGGGGGGTAAATATAGGGGGGAAAACGTGACGTCATTTATGAACGGCCCCATATCAGATAGGAAAAAGAAGAAAATTATTTAAAGAATAAAAGAGTGCCCATAGTAGTTTTTCCCCTATAGTTAACTTACAAAGAGGTTGAGACAAACTTTACTTTGATGTTTCATCCATCCAGACAAATACTGGTTTAACATTACAGCATAAAAAATATCCTGGAGAAAGTTTAGTTTTTTTTTTAAACTTAACAAAAATCTATAAAGGAAAAATATAGTAATAATAAGGCGGTAAACTTAGAAAGGGATTTTTATTTCACACCCACCCTGTATGGCGTACATATAAGGTCAATATAGACAGGTGGTCATGTTACAAATGTTTCTTAGAATATATATTATAGGGATAATTCCGTTCCTGACAAAAGTGGTCAAATTAGACAGGTGGTCAACTTTACAGGTTTTGCTGCACGAAGTCACTATCTTTAAACAAGGACTCCGTATCCTTTTTTTTCATAGCAGGTAAACTTTGTTTTTAAATTTTAATCTGTTTATTTCGACCTTTGAGTTTTCACTGGAATAAACTGAGGATTGAAGAATAAAGGGGTCATAGTTTGGTACATGGACCAGCAAATGCGGCAGCGTTATGAAAGAGTATTTTTGCGTTACACACATTGTCTCGTCTTGATCCAAATTCAAGAAAAGATCCTAAGCGCCTTTCGGCAAAATAGCCAAAAAAGAATAAGGTTTCTCGTTCCCTGACTGTGAAAGAGTATACTTTTTGAAATAAATAAAATACACATTCTCACGAGAAAATTTCAAATTTTTAAGAAATGAAATATGAATTTTTGGAGCAAAAATCTGTATTTTTCCACGTTTTCAAAGACTCCATCGGACAAGGCTGCTTCAATTTCCGAAAGTAAAAACAACTTTGCTGCTGAAATGATGCTGAGGTTTGCTTTTTGTTTCATTTGTTGCATTCCAAACTGATTTGATAACCAAATCATATTTAACCCTAAAGAAAAAATTATTCTGTAACGTTCACTTAACAGAAAAGGATTAATTTTAAAATCTTTAATAGTTAACGATAAATCTTGTCATTTATTGCTTTCTGTTTTATTTTTTATTTTTTACTTTCGTAAATTTTTGTACTATGTATGTGGGATAGAGCTCCAAAAGTCTCCACTAACTTTAGACTGTTCACCGATGATTAACTGTAACCGATCGCAAAGATCGTTCTTGGCTTTCCGGATCTGAGGCAGAAGGAAAGACGGGAGTGTGAAGTAAAGATGTGCGTTTAAGATAAGTCCCCTAGACAGAGTTGTGTTGTTAATATTTTTATGTAATAATGGTTATGCGTTTAATTAAATTTGTTTTCGTGCATCAATTTATGTTATATAAAGCTTGAGTCCCACATGTAGATGGACTTTAAGCTAATTTAAAAGGTGATTTTAGTTTTTGGATAATAACTTGGCTTTTCAAATCTGATTCCTTTTGCGTTTGTACACATTATTATTATTATCATTTATTTCATAAATAAATTATAGAACCATAACGTTAAATACTCTTAGAAAAAAAGCATATAATAAATATGATAGGTTAGTCTCAAAATGAAATGAGAAATTTGCCTGAACCCGGACTTGCACCAGAGGCATTAGGCTCTGGATTAATCGGCACTAGAATTATATTAATTTTTCTTGCAAATATTTATCGAAGCTAGAATATTGTAATAACCAAAAGCTCAGGATCTGAACCAAGGATCAGGTGTTTACAAGATTTTTATTCTAAATACGAAAAAAGAATGTACAATTTTAGTCGGAAGAAAGTTATAATCAAGTAAAAGTAAACATAAAATTATATATCTATGCATAACTTATGTGTTAATGCAAAAACCAAAATCTAAAAGGTAGAGTTAGCGCTCAATTGGAAAACATAAAAGATAAGAATGAGAGCGTTAATTTTTTTGGCAAGCATTTGGTGAATATTATAGAATACATTCTGCTGTATGCATTTCCGTCACTTTTTTCCAGTTATGCTGTAATTTAAACCGACAGCAGGTATAAAGCCACAACAGCTATTTTTCGCTTTTCTGCTTATAGGGCGGATGCGATTGCTCACATGGGGAGGGGGGGAGGGGGTTTCACGCCCATGGGAGACGGCTTTCGCAAGTAAGTAGATTATATTAATATTAACTGCAAGTAAATTGTCAAAAACAGCTGAAGAAACATTTTCTTAAATAGCTTCTCTCAGTAATCTCATCACACTAAAAATCAGAGGAACAGTTATAAAAATTCGAGCCCTTGCATTTAGAAAGCAAGCAATAAAAACGACGTTCTTTCATATACTTTCTGCGAAAAAACTTATGAATTCAAGTAGAAACTGTGCTGTTGTGTCTGTACAGCTTTCTGAAATCACGGTGCATTCACCGCCAGCCCTTCCCTCCAAAAATTCAAGTGCGCCACCGTACCAGCTTTTACCTTAATAAATTCTAAAGAAAGGAAAATGTTTTTAATATGAATAAATTACAAATGTACCAGATACAGCAACGCCATACACGGGATATGATCACGGAAAATATAACATTTGAGTTTAGTGCTTATTTTAACAATGAAATTCGCGTGCCCCAATATATTTATTTAACGATGATAACTTAGTTTAATTCTCATTAGAAGAAATAAATTCTTCGAAATTAATTGCGTTTTACTTAGCTTAGAGTTTTCGAACAAATGACATCAGGAGAAATTTTTTATCAGCTTCAAAATGCTGTAAAATTTTTGAAGCGCTTTTTTCTATTTATTACTGTCGAACCAAGTTTTCAAATTAGAGGAAAATACTAGTTAAATTTTTAACTTGTGTTTGAGGAGTTACCTTCCTCAGAGAATGATGGATTTCTGTGCCAAATTTCATTTTCATTCGCCAGTTGGTGCGTATTTGTGAAGCCTACATACAAACACAAAAGCAAGCTATTTTATGTGTACAGATAATCTTCGTATATAAGCCAGTAAAATAAAAATACAAAAGTGAGCATTGTTGGTAAAGATAAATGCAAAAAAGGCACCTATTTATAACAAAGTAAACAAGACTACAGCTTTAAAGAAACGCTTTCGTTCTAAACTAGCTTTTTGTACATAATTCCATTTATACACAAAGCACTTCAAATCCCTTTCAAACTTCTAAAGCATTAAAAAAATCTATCAAGATTCAACATCTCCACATATTGCTAACAAACGACTGCAGGCAGGTGAATCAAGATTAATGACATTTGGTTTCATAAATCAGGGCAAAATGCTTTCATCTTATTCTTTAAAAATAATACATCTGACATTTTATGTGCATCAATCGCTCCAAATAATGTGCTAAAAGTATGTTTCCAATTTCTGCGCAAGATTGGAGAGAAGATCAAGAAAACAAGATTTATGATAACTAAAGGAAATTTCCGGGCGAATCTAATCGTGAAGAATTATCTCGGAAAAGTAATGGCTTGAAATTTTGGATGGATCCGTGGTTACTTTGTTTCAATTATAAATATAAGTTTAGGTTGTTTGATTCAAAATTTCGGGAACGAAACAGTGAAGCCAAGAAAAATGCTTTTAAGAAATAAGATGACGTTGAAGAATGAACTTTTATTTAGTTGATTGCTTCAAAAATAACCGCAAATAAGTGGATTGCATTTCATGTTGTTTTATACTAAGTAATGTATTACTAGATATATGTAAATAATATGTACGATTGAGTTACGTGTAAACTAATACGATCTAAATGCATTATAACAATTACATATGGTTAAAAGTTTATGGTTCTTTGTGGCATGGCAAGAAATAAAAAGGTCAATTTTTATTTATTGTTACAAAAATAATAAAGAACATAAACGAGCACAAGAAAGTAATTTTAAGATTCAAATATAGTTTTGTAGAGAAAATGTTTAAAAATCAGATTTGTTTGTGGCTGTTTCACGAATGTTGTTCATCTTATAAGCTAGGTGTTGAAAGTTTGGTTACAGTATCCACCGTGTATGATCCTAGATAAGATATAAAATGAAAATATCAGAAGAAAATTACATATCCGGCACTGAATAGAAGATTTTAGGCTCGAGGCACCCAGACGATTTGATTGCGGTCAGGTGCCAGCAGCTCGTATAAGTCTCCCACAGGAAGTGTCGTACCTGACCGTGCCGTTCGTGTGAGTCGGCCCATCAACAACCTTGATCAAGGCCGCAGTTAAAATCAGTATTTACCCCCAATTAGAGCTCGTCTTCTATCGACAATCCGTTTTCTGACAGCAATGAAGACAGCGATGTTGTAATTGGCTCAACTTACCCACGTGACCTCGCGCTACTCCCACTGTTGACCATTTGCTTTCATTTCTCTCACTACAAGTGAGTTGGCTTGCAGCAATAATATCGCAGATAAAAGTTGGAAAGCTTCTGTGCCATAATATCGTAAGAACTGTTAGTAGGTGTTTTTCAACAGAGAATGCATTATTTTTATTCCTCATTGGTAGTTTGTCTAAGAGGCATTCTACTACCAGCTTGAATGTGGATTTTTGCAGACGATATAGGCGAAACTTTCTCATCCCAAGTTTCAAAGTCACTCATCCGGCAAAGGCAAGCTCTTCCTCTGTGAAATTCCATATTCTCAAGCAATCGTAATTGTAACATTTGATTCAGAAAATTTATGTTTCACCTCGAAATCAACAAACTACGAATGGCGTTTTTTAACTGCACTACTGCACACGCGTTGTAGATTTGGACAGCGGCTGACCGTTCGATTTCTGCGGTTAAAGTCCATCGACAGTAGGAGGCGAAATATAGCTGTCACCTTGTCATTTTCCTTTGTGTAAGGATACTGAAGCAGTTTATTCTTGTCAACGAAACAAGATATATGAGTACAGTACTGTATTTATTTGAGAAAACACTTGTACTAACTCAATATTTTTAGCCCCGTTGTTGATAGCCCGGCATTTTCAAATTAGGTCACTCTTCGGTTCATATTAGGTCGAGTTTTCGGGACGCTACCGTATTTGAAATTCCAGTGCACAACAGTAAAAACATTTTATCCAAAGCAAATGCGATATATCGAGAGATCTCTCTTTACAAGTATTTTATGAACTGCTTATTGACCCTACTTTTTTTTATCACTTTCATCAATTTGTCACAGTCTGAACTGCTTCTTCTATTGCGTATCTGCCAAATTTATTGCTATATCGCTGAATTGTATCTATAGCATCAAATGAATTCTTAAAGACTGTTTAGTTTTAACCTTCATTGAATAACGAGGTGATAAAACTGTCCAGTCATTGTTTCCCGCCATATTTATAGCTGCTTCTATCTCACACTGACCGGAATTGAGGACGAAATGCATTAGGACCAACCATCGCTCAATATCGTTCAGAAGAAGCTTTCCGAAATAATATAATAAAAGCAGCATTGGACATTATTTTTCTTGATAAGTTGCCATTCGCTCTAGTGAAAAGCAAAGGAATATAAAAGCTTTTGATTTTCTACCGTTAAGAGCTTTTATTTTCTAAATTGCCATTTTTATTGAGTTAGAAACTCCGTGGAGTAATATTTTCGTTTACTATTCCATGGGATTATTTTTCCCCTGCCAACATTAAACGGAGTAATAAGTTCAGTTTTTGGTTCATGATTTTCCACTGCGGGAATGCTTCCTATCGAGGTACGAACTATTAAAATATGTCGAGGAATAAGTTGTGACAACTACTTTATAACGGAATATTTTATCATTTAATGTATTAACTTCTTCAGTATAACAAAGAACATGAAAGGAAGCTTTTGAGTTTTTTTTCTTCATTACTTTGGATAATAAAAGAATGTCCCAAATCAGGATTTTCTTCTCTTTCTTTTTTTCCCAAACTACAATCGAACCCGCTTAATGTAATATCGGTTAAAAGAATATCCCGTTCAATGTAATAATTTTTCATTGTTCCAAACCATTGTATATTGTTTCTATGTCCCCAGCTAATGGAATTTTTCGTTTATTAGAATACTTTTTCGTGGAAAATTGGCTATTCTATTAAACGTGATCAACTGTACCTTTGCTGGTAAATTCCTATTTATTCTTCAGTTTACTTAACAATTAAATTTTTAAAACGAAATAAAATTACCAGGTGATTGCATAAATTTGTAACATACTATCCCCTTTCGTTTGAAAATTTTAATCAAAATAGTCAAAATTATCAGTTTAAAAACAAATCATGAACTTACTTTTACACCATAAAACATTATTTTATTCATTCGAAATAAACTATTAAATAAAATTTCAGGAAACTTCACATGGAAATGTATTTCAGTGTGGCAAAACTGCAAAAATTTACTGAGAACCTTAAACTGAAAATAAAAAACATGAACACTTCCTTTGGGGAAGAATAACCAGTGCACATATTACATCTTGACTACGTAAGGAAATGAACTGAGAGTTACAAATTAATAAAGGAATAAATATTTGTTTTTGAAAAAAATATATATTATGCTTCTTAAATAAAACTAATACCAAGTTATCAAATAAATTTTATCGTTTCGTTATTTTCGGTAATTATATAATGCCAGTAAGTTTCATAATAAGTCTAAATCATCGGATAGCAGTCATACATATTTCGAAGCTCTTTCACGAAAATCTAATGTTTTCAATGTATTTTAAAATAATATATCTCAATGTAAATACATTTAGGAATTAAAATAAACGGTTGATTTCATTCTTGAATAAAAGACCTGCTTTCCCAATGGAACCCAACGCCATAGTCCCCTAGATGTTTTAATTGCCCCCATTGACATTTGGAAATGTACGACCGATGTCTTAACTTAACAATAAATACCAATTTTATTGTATGCAGCAAACTAAATAATAATAAATTAGTTTAATACGAATTAGTTGTTCTTTAAGACTAATTTAAAGCAATATTTTTATTGTTGTTATTTCTTGTTAAAATAAAACTGTTCTTCAGTTTTTTTCCGCCCTCTATTTTTTTATACAAAGAATATTCTCAAGGACATATTATACGAATAATATGTTTTGTTCTATCTATTCAACACTAATCTACAAAATTTGTTTGAATCAACGTTATACTCTTTGGCGCAGCATATATACAAATCTACTGACAGTATTTCAAAAAAGGTGTTATCGTTACAAACGTTCATCTGTACTTCAAAAGGAAGAAATAACTCTCCCTCGAGCCAACTTAGTCTAAAACAGCGGTTTCCAAACTGTGGTACGTGAACCGTCTTCAAGTGGAACGCGTGCAGGAACAAAAGTTAAAACACCAAAACTCAGGATTGAAGATCGAATTGGCCCGATTAGAGCTGGGAGAATGTTGGATCAAAGTTAACAAGAAGTTCCGTCTAGAACTATACGAGCCTACTTTCCCGTATACACCGAATTCAAATTTATAATCTAGCTATCTCTCTCTCTCTGTCTTTCTCGTTTAGCTTTAGTTCTTAATTGCTTCAAACATACCTTTTTCAACGTTAATACATATTCATTCAATCATTATTTATTAAGTCATTCATGTATTTATTCACTCATTTATTCATTCATTCTTTTGCTTATTCATTTAATCAATCATTAATTGAAAAATATTCTTGAAAATCTCGATCAAAAAATTTCATAGGAAAATAGGCTCGTTAGTTTTGGATGAACTTTCTATTTGTACATGTTCTACGTCATAAGATCTTTCCGATAAAGTTTGTTCCAAGAAACTCGGTCCATTAGATCAGAAATTATATAGGATTTAAATTTCCCCGTAGGCGGTATGTTAATTTTTTTTGAACTGTTCAAAAATGAACAAAAATTGTTCAAATCAATATTTCAAGCCAAGAACTTCTTCCAGTGAGCTTGTTCATGGGAACTTATATCTTGTACCCAGAGTTTACATAATTTGCTTTATTTTCACCCATAGGCGCTAATGTTAAAATTTTTTGAACTGTTCAAAATTGAACAAAAAATTCTTCAAATCAAAAAGTAAAATATGGAAATGAGATGTCCTCGCCGAGATCTTTCGAATGCAAAAATAATTTTTCCAATCGGACAATTCGTTCAAAAATTATTAGGGGAGGACAGACCGACAGACAGACAGACCGACACACTTTTTCCCCATCTCAAAACCCTACTTTCAAATTTTTTATTTTTCAATCTTTATTTAATTACTTAACTTATTTTTGACTTTTCTTGATTTCTAACGATATTTTCACGATACATTAAGCCTTCTTTCATGCTTTATTATTATTTTTTTTTACTTTTACGGGAAAGTAGGCTAAAAATGAGTTCCCGTTATTGTCAAGAAAAGTATTACTGATTTTAATTCAGTACCATCGTATTCCTTTTCTGACGATATTTATTTAAATGCTATTGCTAAATCAAGGAAATCGTTAAATCGGGGAGACAATACTTTTATCAAGTTCAATCTCGAATTTAAAAAATATTGCTAATTTGAGAAAAACTTTAAATCGAATTTATGCTTGTTGAAACTGATGTCTCTGTATTTTTAAAAATAAGTTTTACATTGAAGTTAAGCTAACCCCGGAGTTAAGGAAACTGCAAATTTTTATTCTTGGATGAAGGTAAGCCTTAAGAATCGCACTAAAAAGCTTATAAATGGCGTTCTTATTGACTTAGAAACTTAGAACAAATATCCTCTTGTGTAGAAAAATTAGCGCTTTCGATCCATATATTTCATTAATATGCTTTTTGCTAGGTTTTTTTCACTCCCATATTGGGGAATTTATGGGGACAATTGCGTAAAATTGGAATAAAAAAAGAACTACCTGTAGGATTTTTTTTAGAAACCTTCGCAGGAGTGTACTCAAAACTTCTCAAAGTTTCATGGCGATCGGATGAATGATGTAGTAATACTTAAAGGGCACACAGACATACATGCATTCGAAATAAAATTTCACGTTAAATTAAAGCACAAATGAGCATTAAAACGCAGACATATGTTTCGGGATTGCTTGGAATCCTTTTTCAATGCAACAGGGAGCTTCTAGATGCAAAACATCCAAAAAATATTGGATGTTTTGCATCTAGAAGCTCCCTGTCGCATTGAAAAAGGGATTCCAAGCAATCCCGAAACATATGTCTGCGTTTTAATGCTCATTTGTGCTTTAATTTAACTTGAAATTTTATTTCTATTACTTTGCACAAAGTTTAATCATTACTATACATGCATTCATTTATATATATATATATATATATATATATATATAGAAGCAAATTAAATGTCGATGTCGATACAAATTTGAGGTTTAAACTAGCTTCTACGGAACGAGATATCACCTCGCTTGTATCTGCCATGCAGCAGAAACCTTCTCATTAATTTTGTTTTTCCATTTTTTTTAGATGATAGTTAATTTTGTACTTAAACACATATTTCTCTAATGCTGTTTTGGTAGTAAAAATATATTTTGTGTATTTCATATATTTTTCTTTATACATACAGCTTTTCTCTGAATTAACTATAAAAAAATGGTGGGATTGAAAAAACCTAGTCTTCGTAGTATTTTTCTTTCTATAATCTATTAGTGTTCTATTCTATATAATAAAGTTACATGAGCAGTGGTACGCAAATGGTTTGCAGAAAAAATGGTGGTACAAGAAGAAAAAAGGTTGGAAACCGCTGTTCTAAAACACATTAACATATTTAAAAATTTAGTGAAATGTTATACATTTCATTTTCCAATCTATGAGCAAAATCTAAAAAAGAAAGTATTGACGCTGCTCTCTTTTGTAAATACAGAAAAAAACGACATCACAAAACGCTGCTTTCATTTATCAACGTAAATCGAGATACAAGGCCTCTGCTAGGAAAAATCCATCAGAAATGCATCATTTATCTGCTGGAAAGATTTGTTAGACATTCGCGTATGTGTAACTTCTCAATTGAAGAAAGTTGGAATGGTTTGTAAAACACAGTTGTAGAGGAAACCTAATGGATATATCCACATTAAATGGCTTTTTCTGCAAAAAAGCATAAAAAGAATACATCCAATGATCTTGATTAATAGTTCTATTTTCTTTTTTAAAAGCACAAAGTAAACTCTGGAATTTTTGGTACGTTGATACACATAATTAGACGATGTTAAACATATTTTATCGATTAATGACACAACTTCTAAAAATATTTTTTTTAAAAATCGAAAAGTAAAAATTATTTGTTATATACAGTTTTAATCTGGTATGTTCTTTTGCTTTTTATAACTAAGTACAGACACGAAATACATAACGATGTACAGAAAATTCAAACTCTAATGATGGGTTGGGGGCTCAAAATTTGAAGTAGCCAACAATACAAAATCATCTCTATAAAATGGGTATGATACTACATCTATATAGTATATAACAAGAAGTTCCGTCTAGAACTATACGAGCCTACTTTCCCGTATACACCAAATTCAAATTTATAATCTAGCTATCTCTTTCTCTCTCTTTCTTATTTATCTTTAGTTCTAATTATTGAAAATATACCTTTTTCAACGGATAATACATATTCATTCACTCACTCATTCATTCTTTCATTTATTCATCCATGCATTTATTCATTTATTCGTTACCTCATTCAAGTGTTTATTCATTCATTTACGCATTCATGTATTTTTATTTATATTTTCATTTATTCAATAATTTATTCATTCATTCTTTTCCTCATTCATTTATTCATTGATTTATTCTTTCACTCTTTCATTTATTCATTCATTCATTATTTCACTCATTGAGTCACTGGGAAATATCCTTGAAAATCCCGATCAAAAAATTTCATAGCAAAATAGGCTCGTAAGTTCTGGATAAACTTTCTATTTCTACATGTTCTACGTTATAAGAGCTTTCCGATAAAGTTTGTTCCAAGCAAATCGGCCCGTTAGATCAGGATTTATATAGGGTTGAAATTTCCCCGTAAGCTCTGTGTTAATTTTTTGAACTGTTCAAAAATGAACAAAAACTGTTCAAATCAATATTTCACGCCGAGAACTCCTTTCAATAAGCTTGCAATAGGAACTTGGCTCTTGTGCCCAGAGTTTACAGAATTTGCTTCAATTTTGTCCATAGAGGCTAATGTTAAAATTTTTTGAACTGTTCAAAATTGAACAAAAAATTGTTCAAATCAAAAAGTAAAATATAGAAATGAGATGTCCTCGCTGAGATCTTTCTAATGCAAAAAGAATTTTTCCAATCGGACAATTCGTTCAAAAGTTATTAGGGGGGGGGGCAGACCGACAGACAGCCAGACCGACAGACACACTTTTTCCCCTTCTCAATACCCTACTTTCAAATTTTTTATTTTTCAATCTTTATTTAATTACTTCACTTATTTTTGACTTTTCTTGATTTTTAACGATATTTTCACGATACATTAAGCCTTCTTTCATGCTTTATTATTATTTTTTTTTTACTTTTACGGGAAAGTAGGCTAAAAATGAATATAGGTATGTCTGTGTGTCCTTTATGCATTACTACACCATTCATCCGATCGCCTTGAAACTTTGGGAAGTTGTTGAGTACACTCCTGCGAAGGTTTATGAAAAAAAATCCTACAGGTAGCTCTTTTTTTATTCCAATTTTAAGCAATTGTTCACACAAATTCCCCAATATGGGGGTGAAAAAAAACCTTGCACATATTAATGAAATATATCGATCGAAAGCGCTAATTTTTCTGCACAAGATGACATTTGTTCTAAGCTTCTAAGTCAATAAGAACGCCAGTTATAAGCTTTTAATTGCGATTTCTTAATTTCTTATCTTGATCCAAAAATAATAATTAGTAGTTTCCTCAACTCCGGAAGAGAGACATCAGTTTAGTTTTTAACGGGAAAACAATAATAAAGCATACCTTCGATTTAACGTTTATCTCAAATTAGCAATAGGTTTTAAATTCGAGATTGAACTTGATAAAAGTATTGTCTCCCCGATTTAACGATATCCTTGATTTAGCAATAGCATTTAAATAAATATCGCCAGAAAAGGAATACTTATGGTTTATACTAGATTTCAAATAACGTGGCGAATATGGCACGCTACGATTTGACTTTTTAATGAGTCATTGGCGATAAATTGGAACACACTAATGAAATTGTGCTTACGTTTTTTAGGTACGGTTTAATTCAGCACGAGCAGCGTCGTGCGGGTACCTCTAGTTTTTAATAAAATATTACAAAGCGAAAATGCTTTACATAGAGACTACTTCTCGATACCCAAATTTGAAGTAATGTAGCTATTGTGAAGTGGGATGCTTAAATATGTTAAAGAAAAGTTTGATTTGTAAGCAGATTCTGATATTTTTTATTAACCGACTTCACAAAGGAAGGAGGTTATACATTCGTATTGTATGTATGTCGTTTTTTTTTTTTTTTTTTTTGTTTGTTTGTTTGTCCACTCATAACTTCGCACCGGATGAACCGATTTTCATGATTTTTTTTCAATCGATCAGGGATGGTTTCCCATAGGTCCCGTACTTTCGTTTGACCATATTCGACAATTAGAACAAAAGTAATGGGCAGAAATGTATTTTTTTTGTCTTTTCATCCATAACTTTTGACTAAATGAACCGATTTTGATGATTTTTTCTTTAATCGATAGAGGGTCGTCTAACTCAAATATTGCAAATCAATTTGCCTACATTTGTTTTTTAGAAGAAACGTTACGAGTGAAAAATAAGTATTTTTTATTTTAATTGGAAAGGCTTGGCTTGGTTTTTCGTTGTTGGGAAATCTATTAATAAATATAAAAGCATTGTTAAAAACATGTTTGTTGTCATGGGCTTATAATATTAAAAGAAATTACTGCAAGAGTTTGACTGAAGACTTCTCTGTGGCAAAAATTAATCCAATCAGTTTGCTTGCTAAAATAGACTTCAAAAGGGAATTTATCATGCAAATGATTAGTTTTTAGAGCCATTAATTTAAAGAAGTTTTGCCCTTTGATATGGATTTTTTAAAAAATAGAGTATTTAAAATACAAAATGTATTTCCACTAAAAAGAATAAAATAAAATAATTTTTATAAAAAAACAAAACCGACTTCAAATTAAAAATTGCGGTAAAAAGTAAAAAATAAATTCATTCTTTAAACAACACTAAACTTTTAAACATAGTTTTAGAAGTCGGTGCAAAATTATGGGTCTAATTACCATTATACCATTTGGTACTTCATATTGGAACTGTTGCTAAGTCTGCGGAAATATATATATTTGTAATTGATTCATGATTACAAAATATTTTATCTATCCTAATTTTGCACCGACTTCTAAAACTGTTTAAAAGTCACATCGATGTTTTTTAAAGAATGAATTTATTTTTTACTTTTTAGCGCAATTTTTAATTTGAAGTCGGTTCTGTTTTTTTATAAAAATTATTTTATTAATTTGTGCTTGTAAAATAATTTAACACACAAAAGTACTTGCAACGATATTAACAAAGGAAATACGGGATACAAAGGTACGGGAAGAGTGGAAGTGGTATATACTGTTCCCGGGATGAGATCTAGTTCCCCAAAATTTCCTTTACTTTCAAAGTTATTTCACCCTATCGCTTATAGAAATTAACATTGTCATATCTGCAAATTTTTTTTTTTTTTTTTGGTTTTTATATCAAAATTTTCAGATTTTTGCGCTCTTTATATTGAGGGAAAACTGTTGTAAGTAAATGTTCAAAAATCAAGGCTAGAGAACATTAGTGTCACTATGCGTTTTGGCTGGAACCGCCAATTCTCACACGTCAACACCGCCTTATTGTAGAATAATTCGGTTGATTATAGAATTTCAACGGGATAGCATTGCAAATTTTGCAAGTCCAATGTTTTATCAGCCATAATTTCAAAATCCATGTAGTTTATATACTTATAACACATGGAACTACTGACGTAACATCCAATACGAAAGTATTCATTTCAATTTTTCATTTTTTGACTTCATTAAGATGAATACCGTCGGGTTGGTAGATACGGCAGGTTTTCCCTTTCTGATTTATTATTACCTTTCAGAAGTTTTGTCGAATAAACTTATGGTTGATTGGTGCATAAGGCAGTATTCATTTCAATGTTTTTATTTATTTGGTTGCTCTGTTAATGATGCTGCAGCACAACTATCACAATAATGTGCATTTCATAAAAAATAATTAGAATTGCGTTCCTATTTTAAGTTCTAAATTGTAAGAATTACGTTCCTATTTCCTAAGTAAATAAACTTTTATACTTTTTTTATACTCTTTAGCTTGCTTTTTTTCAGATAACTTATATGTGGTATGAAGGCCCAATTAAAGCTTATGTTAATCAAATAATATAAACATGTTCCAAGGGGAAAAGTCTAAATAAAAAAACAATAAATATATTAATCGGAGACAAGTAGTTTTTAATGAACTTTGGGCAGTGTTACCCCCATTTAGCTTTCAGGAACGAACAATACTTAGTCACTGTACTACTTTTTTAAAAACTTACAAACTTTTTTTGCTAGTGCAATACTGTCATAACTGCATTTTTTACAGTTATTTCTAACTTTTTGACATCTTTTAACATCCATCATGTGAGAGAAACAAGCAATAATTATTTTCCGAACAAAATCGATTGTAATAATCATTAAAACTAATAGGATAATTAAATAAAACAAATTGTAAAAAGTTTAAACTCCTCTCCTGAAAAATGTGCATTTATCAGATATGACACTGTTCATTTCTATAGGCGATATCGTCGCCTCAGGGGCAACAGTAGGATGTGAGTAAAACCAGAATTTCCTATAAAACTGATTTTTAAAATTTGCTGTTTTTTCAATTCTAAATATCTAAGGCTGTAGTTCAGGGAGAAAATTTTAGGAACTCCCCTAACTTTTGATTACATCTTCAGTGGTGTTTTGAAAAATTTAATTGCTTTTATAGGAAAATGATTTAGATGTCTTACTGTTGCTCTGAGGCGACGATATATGCCTAGCTCAAAAGCTTTAAAGTATCAACGTTTGATTCGATCCTAAAGCGAAGATTATAAGGTGTTTCCTCACTTAAAGATTTTAAAGAAATCATATTTTTATTTTTATTTATTTATTTATTTTTTGAAGAGAAGTACTTAGCATTACGAATGTCATGGAAGGGAGGCAAAGATGTCGAAAGTTTGGGAAACACTGCTCTACTGCTAAAGTTTTTGAGATGCCAGAAATGGTTACTTTAATTCCTACGTTTTACCATAAAAATCAAGCTTAACCAACCTTTAGGAAAGGTGGAACCAGGAATGATGTAGGGACAAAGTGAAATTAAATATATATTCCACTTTCCCCCACATGCACATGTCACATTGTACTACATTGTACTGAACATTTAAAATTAAAACAAGCATAACATAAAATAAATTAACATTGCACTGGACATTAGTGGGTCTCAATTTTTATTTAAAATATTAATAACAGTAATTTTATCGTTATATAATAGCAGAACATATTTTTAACTTAATACGAAATATTACAACATGAGTATCAAATTTTGAAAAGAGCTTGGATTAACACACTGCTTGATCTTTAAAGTTAACAAATTTTTGACTGGAATCAATTACTACATGGTATGTAACACAGTTAAAATGCTATTAAATATGTGGCCTCCGCAGACTAAATTTTGCACCATTTCAATTTGTCCCACTTCTCCCTACTATCCATTTGTAATGAAAATAAACACTTTTCAAAGAATTTAGTTAACGGGTAAAGACACATATTAAATGTTCCTTTTGCCAAAAAATTCCTAAATTCCTGCATTCTATTTTAAACGTGTAAATATTTAAAGAAATCTATTTATAATGAATCTTCGATCACAAAATATTTCCAAAAAAATGCGCCAAACGCAAACAAGCAAATAAAATGAAATGCTTGAGAAAGAGGTTAGAAAGAAACCCTTGAATCTGTATCAACATTATTTACTTCATTACAAAATGCCTAAGCCTACATCCCACTTAGCAAACAGCTTAAAAGCTCGTCACGAAAACTGTTCATCTACGTGCATCACCTGATTTATTAATCGCGTGCAAACACGTTTCCTTTTCCCAAGGGAGTATATTTCTTTCAGACCATTTTTTATATGATATATAATTTAATTTTCTAATAGCAGGCATCTTACGTGAGACTCAAAAATAAATCAAGTACGTATTTAAGTATGAACGTCATTTCATAAAAATATCCTCCCATATTGTGTCGCAATTCGCATGTGTTGACGTTAGCACGAAGCTGTCTTCTCTTCATATGATTCGAACTTGTTTACTTGTAATTCGAAAATGGACCTTCAATTTCAGGTTTTCTCATTTTTGAACGGTTGATAAAATGTTTATCCTTGAAATTTTAGCGAATTAAACCAGAAACTAATTAAATAGTTGTATATATTATCGACAGCTTATTTTTCATCTTACGTTATTTTGCATTGCTACATTATTCTTATTATTAGAAAAATGTTACAATTTTACTAAATCCATAAAATATTAAATATCGTAATCGTTTTATTTTACTGAGAAATGTAAGTGCTTAGGCTGAAGTACAATTCTTTCATTAATTTAATTCTTCAAATCATAAAAAAATCACTACAAATTACTTAATTTTAGGCCATCGTGAAAGTAGAAAATTTCTCTCTTTCTGATATTTTTGTTAATTTCTGCTTATAAAATAATGTCACAAACAAAACCTAAAATAATTTAACACACAAAAGTATTTTATAGCAATAAATGTAAGGATATATATATATATTCAAACTTTTTAAATAAAACCTATCGCTCAGTATGAAATGCAATAAAATCTTTATCTTATATTTTTTCTTAATCATTGCTAGTTACAACGTTATTTCCTCACACAGTAACTCAAAATTTAAAGTTGTTTTGAAAGATAAACTTATTACCAACATGAACGTTACAAATACATTTCAAGCGACGAGGATTTCGTGCGCCAGTTTCTGTGTAAGAAGTGATGACTGCTTCGGCTTTGCTATTCTCGATAATAACTGTTCTACTTTTGAGGAAGAAATGCATGAGAACATATGTGCAACTGAGGAATGTATTACTGCTGTTGGAGCTTGCATTTACCAGGTAAGTAACATTCGGCAATTCATCAACCTTCATCGGTTAAATCCTCATTGAAAATATACCTTTCTGACTACTTGCGTTTAAACTATGTTAAAACTTGAAATTAACACAATCTGTGCGGGTACATTTCGCGGTGGAATTGTGCCGAGGATTTTGCGCGCAAATTTTAGTTATTCAGTTAAATGTCAATAAATCGAAAATTATTTAATTTTTTAACCTAAACTTTTCGTATTTTATATTGAAATATATAATATTATGATTGTTGTAAACAATAAAATAAAATTTTTAGTGGATAAATTTATAATAGTATCGTAAATATGAAAAATCAAATAGAAATATATAGTTTCAATTTTTTCGAATTATAATATTTAAAATTATTCTTACATTATAAAAAATGAGAATAGCAATCATAAAATGAATTAGCGCTATGGGCCGTCTGCTGTGATTTTATAAATCACTGCAAAGGTGTTTTGAAATGCTCTGTTCCATTTCATTTTGGGCAAAGAATAGCAAAAAATGTGTTTACCAGCCTACTACTTCTTTAAAAATAATTTAACTTTGTGCAAGTAAACAATAATAATAAAATTACACGTTAATTTAAAGCACAAATGAGCAATAAAATGCAGACATATGTTTCGGGATTGCTTGGAATCCCTTTTTCAATGCGACAAGGAGCTTCTAGATGCAAAACATCCAAATGAAGCAGACAGAACAACAAAAACAAAGCTTATATAGCCTAAGAATTATCTGTAAACCAATGAGAATAAAGGCAGCGTGAAGTGGAAGTAGAAGTAGCAGGAAGACACCAATAAGAGAGCAACAAACGAATCCAGTTGAAAGTACAGGAAGTAAAAAGGAATATCAATAAAAATAAAGCAAAAAAGACGACAGCATGCATAAAAATTGCAAAAATAATGAAATAAAATACAAAGAATAAAATTGAAATAAAAATAAGTACAGAAACTACCAAAACAAAATGCAAAACAAAGTACACATGTAAAGGAGGGGGAGGGGAGGGAGGGGAGGAAGGAGAAAAATAGACACAAAAAAGGAAAACAACAAGAAAACCTAGAAAGAACAACAAATTAAAGAAATTTATGCCAGACCTGTGAAAAATAAGGAGTTGAGGAAGAATCATTAACCAAATTAGAACTATTCCTGTTAATATGATAAGCTTCCCAAAAGTCAAGCTCTAAAGGGGAAGAACATTTTTGAATAATTTTACCAGAATTGAAATCAAAAGAGTGGTTGGAATTCCAACAATGTTGAGCAATGCTAGACTTATTTAACTCTTGCTTTCGTACATAACCTTTATGCTCATTTAAGCGAATTTTCAGAGCACGTTTTGTCTGCCCAATGTAAGAAAGGCCGCAACGGCAACTAATTTGGTAAATACCCCAAGTGTTAAGTTGATCGACAGGATCCTTAAGAGAAGAGAAGGAAAGTTTGTTACTAGGAGCAAAAACGACTTGAAATTGAAACCTTTTTAGGATTTTAGCAATACGGAAACTGACAGAATGAAAGAATGGTAACACAACCAAATTCTTTCTAGAAACCACATTATTGGGACCAGAAGTTTTCTTAGAAAGTTTGTTATGAATAGAATCAATTAAAGAGTGAGAAAATCCTCTATCAACAGCTACAGCTTTCAGATAGTTGAGTTCAATCTTGAGAAGCTCAGGAGAAGAGCAAATATTAATAGCACGATGGACCAGAGCATTAAAAGCCGAATATTTTTGGTTGGGAGGATGAGACGACAGTCTGTGAGGAGGTAAAGAAACAGCAAAAGGTTTACGATAGACAGAAGTAGTAAAACCAGACTCACTCTTAGAAATAAAGACATCAAGAAACGCGAGGCTACTATTAAGTTCTTTCTCACAAGAAAACTGGATATTAGGATCAATGGAGTTCATAATAGAAAGAGCATCATCAATACCTAACAAGTTACTGTCCGTTAGGACAAAACAATCATCCACATAACGAACATAAAATTGAAATTGCAATTTCTGGAACAGTTTTTCCTCAAAATAATGCATATAGAAATCACTTAAAATAGGACTAAGAGGACTTCCCATAGCCAGGCCATCTACCATAGCATAGAATTTACCATTAAATACAAAAGTGCTCTGTTGCAAGCACACACGAGTAAGGAAAACTAATTCCTCAATTTCCACAGAAGTAAAATGGAATTCAGAAAGCCTTTTCCTGAGGCAAGTCAAAGCGCCATCAACAGGAACATTAGTAAACAAAGAATTAACATCAAAAGAGGCCATAACTGAATTATTCGGAACGAAGTTATGAAGTTTCTTAACAAAATCGGTGGAATTTTTAACAGTGAAAACATTCCGACTTCTAAGTGGAGAAAACACAGAAACTAAATACTTGGAAAGTTTATATGAAGCAGTGCCAATATTGGAAACAATTGGTCTGAAAGGAATACCTGCCTTGTGTACCTTTGGTAAAGCATAAAAACGTGCACAATTAGCAACAGAAGGAATCACATACCGTTTAGCAATCAAAGGAATAGAATGAACAGACTTAACAGCAGAAGAAATAGCTTTTAACTCTTTGTCACTAGGATCTTTACATACTTCAGAATAAGGACCAGAAGCAATTAAGTCATCAGTTTTTTCAACATAAGATGATTTATTAAGAACAACAATCTGACCACCCTTGTCTGCTTTGGTAATGACCAAATCAGAATTGGAAACTAAATTATTGACACATCGTTTCACAGAATGGGTAAAACCAGTATTAGGAACTTTTGAATTGAAATCAACATTGGAAGCAATAAGTTAATTGATTCTATTCATAACAAACTTTCTAAGAAAACTTCTGGTCCCAATAATGTGGTTTCTAGAAAGAATTTGGTTGTGTTACCATTCTTTCATTCTGTCAGTTTCCGTATTGCTAAAATCCTAAAAAGGTTTCAATTTCAAGTCGTTTTTGCTCCTAGTAACAAACTTTCCTTCTCTTCTCTTAAGGATCCTGTCGATCAACTTAACACTTGGGGTATTTACCAAATTAGTTGCCGTTGCGGCCTTTCTTACATTGGGCAGACAAAACGTGCTCTGAAAATTCGCTTAAATGAGCATAAAGGTTATGTACGAAAGCAAGAGTTAAATAAGTCTAGCATTGCTCAACATTGTTGGAATTCCAACCACTCTTTTGATTTCAATTCTGGTAAAATTATTCAAAAATGTTCTTCCCGTTTAGAGCTTGACTTTTGGGAAGCTTATCATATTAACAGGAATAGTTCTAATTTGGTTAATGATTCTTCCTCAACTCCTTATTTTTCACAGGTCTGGCATAAATTTCTTTAATTTGTTGTTCTTTCTAGGTTTTCTTGTTGTTTTCCTATTTTGTGTCTATTTTTCTCCTTCCTCCCCTCCCTCCCCTCCCCCTCCTTTACATGTGTACTTTGTTTTGCATTTTGTTTTGGTAGTTTCTGTACTTATTTTTATTTCAATTTTATTCTTTGTATTTTATTTTATTATTTTTGCAATTTTTATGCATGCTGTCGTCTTTTTTGCTTTATTTTTATTGATATTCCTTTTTACTTCCTGTACTTTCAACTGGATTCGTTTGTTGCTCTCTTATTGGTGTCTTCCTGCTACTTCTACTTCCACTTCACGCTGCCTTTATTCTCATTGGTTTACAGATAATTCTTAGGCTATATAAGCTTTGTTTTTGTTGTTCTGTCTGCTTCATTTGGATGTTTTGCATCTAGAAGCTCCTTGTCGCATTGAAAAAGGGATTCCAAGCAATCCCGAAACATATGTCTGCATTTTATTGCTCATTTGTGCTTTAAATTAACGTGTAATTTTATTATTATTGTTTACTTGCACAAAGTTAAATTATTTTTATCCGTTAGGCTTAACGTGCCTGAATTTTGTTCTTCTTTCTTTTGTTTTTGTTCTTCCATCTGTTCGCTGCTTGGTGAGTGTTTGTTTTTTGTTCTTTTCTTTATTGCCTTTCTGGACTGTGTTTGTTTTTGCTTTTTTGTTATCGCTTTTTTGTTTTCTGACATTCATTCCGTATATTGTTACGTTGTGTATGTTTCGCACTTGTTTTTGAATTTTGTTCTTTCTGTTTATTTTTATTTATTGAATGGTTTAGCTATTGTTTTCCCCTTATGTTTTGGTTGTTTTGATTCTGGTTATGTCTCAGGTTAACAGATTTTGTAATCTACGGATTAAAAAGGTTCGGTTTTTGAACCATTTAAAACTTCTCCAGTCTTGCAGGCGCAAGAAAGTTATTCCTAATTTTATCACCTTGAAGTGTAATTTACCGCGTTCTGTTAGGGTTGATAAGGTAATTTTTCGTTCTAAATTAGCGTTACTTAGAGCTTCTATCCAAGAAACTAGGAAAAAACTTTCGTTCATAGAACGTGAACTTTATGATTTACATCTTTCTGTATCTAATTCTAATTTTGATTTTGAGTCTATTAATAGAATGTCATGGGCAAGAGCTCTTCGTTCATCCGACAGTCACAAAATCACTTTAAATAAGAAATTTACTAAGTTGTGTAACGATTCAAATGTCCCTGTTCCGGCTGATTTGCCTCTTGTTAATAGGAACACGGTTGTAAATCTTTCGAAATTTCCTTTGAATAGTAATGAAATCAATGCTCTGAAATGTAATAACAATTTTGCTTTGGCTAAAAAGCCTTCTTTTTCTGAACTTATTGCTCCGGTTGAAAAAGCTTTCAAATTTAGTGCCTTAACTTCCACTCAAAAAGAGTCGGTTCGGCATCTTATTGCTTCCAATGTTGATTTCAATTCAAAAGTTCCTAATACTGGTTTTACCCATTCTGTGAAACGATGTGTCAATAATTTAGTTTCCAATTCTGATTTGGTCATTACCAAAGCAGACAAGGGTGGTCAGATTGTTGTTCTTAATAAATCATCTTATGTTGAAAAAACTGATGACTTAATTGCTTCTGGTCCTTATTCTGAAGTATGTAAAGATCCTAGTGACAAAGAGTTAAAAGCTATTTCTTCTGCTGTTAAGTCTGTTCATTCTATTCCTTTGATTGCTAAACGGTATGTGATTCCTTCTGTTGCTAATTGTGCACGTTTTTATGCTTTACCAAAGGTACACAAGGCAGGTATTCCTTTCAGACCAATTGTTTCCAATATTGGCACTGCTTCATATAAACTTTCCAAGTATTTAGTTTCTGTGTTTTCTCCACTTAGAAGTCGGAATGTTTTCACTGTTAAAAATTCCACCGATTTTGTTAAGAAACTTCATAACTTCGTTCCGAATAATTCAGTTATGGCCTCTTTTGATGTTAATTCTTTGTTTACTAATGTTCCTGTTGATGGCGCTTTGACTTGCCTCAGGAAAAGGCTTTCTGAATTCCATTTTACTTCTGTGGAAATTGAGGAATTAGTTTTCCTTACTCGTGTGTGCTTGCAACAGAGCACTTTTGTATTTAATGGTAAATTCTATGCTATGGTAGATGGCCTGGCTATGGGAAGTCCTCTTAGTCCTATTTTAAGTGATTTCTATATGCATTATTTTGAGGAAAAACTGTTCCAGAAATTGCAATTTCAATTTTATGTTCGTCATGTGGATGATTGTTTTGTCCTAACGGACAGTAACTTGTTAGGTATTGATGATGCTCTTTCTATTATGAACTCCATTGATCCTAATATCCAGTTTTCTTGTGAGAAAGAACTTAATAGTAGCCTCGCGTTTCTTGATGTCTTTATTTCTAAGAGTGAGTCTGGTTTTACTACTTCTGTCTATCGTAAACCTTTTGCTGTTTCTTTACCTCCTCACAGACTGTCGTCTCATCCTCCCAACCAAAAATATTCGGCTTTTAATGCTCTGGTCCATCGTGCTATTAATATTTGCTCTTCTCCTGAGCTTCTCAAGATTGAACTCAACTATCTGAAAGCTGTAGCTGTTGATAGAGGATTTTCTCACTCTTTAATTGATTCTATTCATAACAAACTTTCTAAGAAAACTTCTGGTCCCAATAATGTGGTTTCTAGAAAGAATTTGGTTGTGTTACCATTCTTTCATTCTGTCAGTTTCCGTATTGCTAAAATCCTAAAAGGGTTTCAATTTCAAGTCGTTTTTGCTCCTAGTAACAAACTTTCCTTCTCTTCTCTTAAGGATCCTGTCGATCAACTTAACACTTGGGGTATTTACCAAATTAGTTGCCGTTGCGGCCTTTCTTACATTGGGCAGACAAAACGTGCTCTGAAAATTCGCTTAAATGAGCATAAAGGTTATGTACGAAAGCAAGAGTTAAATAAGTCTAGCATTGCTCAACATTGTTGGAATTCCAACCACTCTTTTGATTTCAATTCTGGTAAAATTATTCAAAAATGTTCTTCCCCTTTAGAGCTTGACTTTTGGGAAGCTTATCATATTAACAGGAATAGTTCTAATTTGGTTAATGATTCTTCCTCAACTCCTTATTTTTCACAGGTCTGGCATAAATTTCTTTAATTTGTTGTTCTTTCTAGGTTTTCTTGTTGTTTTCCTTTTTTGTGTCTATTTTTCTCCTTCCTCCCCTCCCTCCCCTCCCCCTCCTTTGCATGTGTACTTTGTTTTGCATTTTGTTTTGGTAGTTTCTGTACTTATTTTTATTTCAATTTTATTCTTTGTATTTTATTTCATTATTTTTGCAATTTTTATGCATGCTGTCGTCTTTTTTGCTTTATTTTTATTGATATTCCTTTTTACTTCCTGTACTTTCAACTGGATTCGTTTGTTGCTCTCTTATTGGTGTCTTCCTGCTACTTCTACTTCCACTTCACGCTGCCTTTATTCTCATTGGTTTACAGATAATTCTTAGGCTATATAAGCTTTGTTTTTGTTGTTCTGTCTGCTTCATTTGGATGTTTTGCATCTAGAAGCTCCTTGTCGCATTGAAAAAGGGATTCCAAGCAATCCCGAAACATATGTCTGCATTTTATTGCTCATTTGTGCTTTAAATTAACATGTAATTTTATTATTGTTGTTTACTTGCACAAAGTTAAATTATTTTTATCCGTTAGGCTTAACGTGCCTGAATTTTGTTCTTCTTTCTTTTGTTTTTGTTCTTCCATCTGTTCGCTGCTTGGTGAGTGTTTGTTTTTTGTTCTTTTCTTCATTGCCTTTCTGGACTGTGTTTGTTTTTGCTTTTTTGTTATCGCTTTTTTGTTTTCTGACATTCATTCCGTATATTGTTACGTTGTGTATGTTTCGCACTTGTTTTTGAATTTTGTTCTTTCTGTTTATTTTTATTTATTGAATGGTTTAGCTATTGTTTTCCCCTTATGTTTTGGTTGTTTTGATTCTGGTTATGTCTCAGGTTAACAGATTTTGTAATCTACGGATTAAAAAGGTTCGGTTTTTGAACCATTTAAAATTTCTCCAGTCTTGCAGGCGCAAGAAAGTTATTCCTAATTTTATCACCTTGAAGTGTAATTTACCGCGTTCTGTTAGGGTTGATAAGGTAATTTTTCGTTCTAAATTAGCGTTACTTAGAGCTTCTATCCAAGAAACTAGGAAAAAACTTTCGTTCATAGAACGTGAACTTTATGATTTACATCTTTCTGTATCTAATTCTAATTTTGATTTTGAGTCTATTAATAGAATGTCATGGGCAAGAGCTCTTCGTTCATCCGACAGTCACAAAATCACTTTAAATAAGAAATTTACTAAGTTGTGTAACGATTCAAATGTCCCTGTTCCGGCTGATTTGCCTCTTGTTAATAGGAACACGGTTGTAAATCTTTCGAAATTTCCTTTGAATAGTAATGAAATCAATGCTCTGAAATGTAATAACAATTTTGCTTTGGCTAAAAAGCCTTCTTTTTCTGAACTTATTGCTCCGGTTGAAAAAGCTTTCAAATTTAGTGCCTTAACTTCCACTCAAAAAGAGTCGGTTCGGCATCTTATTGCTTCCAATGTTGATTTCAATTCAAAAGTTCCTAATACTGGTTTTACCCATTCTGTGAAACGATGTGTCAATAATTTAGTTTCCAATTCTGATTTGGTCATTACCAAAGCAGACAAGGGTGGTCAGATTGTTGTTCTTAATAAATCATCTTATGTTGAAAAAACTGATGACTTAATTGCTTCTGGTCCTTATTCTGAAGTATGTAAAGATCCTAGTGACAAAGAGTTAAAAGCTATTTCTTCTGCTGTTAAGTCTGTTCATTCTATTCCTTTGATTGCTAAACGGTATGTGATTCCTTCTGTTGCTAATTGTGCACGTTTTTATGCTTTACCAAAGGTACACAAGGCAGGTATTCCTTTCAGACCAATTGTTTCCAATATTGGCACTGCTTCATATAAACTTTCCAAGTATTTAGTTTCTGTGTTTTCTCCACTTAGAAGTCGGAATGTTTTCACTGTTAAAAATTCCACCGATTTTGTTAAGAAACTTCATAACTTCGTTCCGAATAATTCAGTTATGGCCTCTTTTGATGTTAATTCTTTGTTTACTAATGTTCCTGTTGATGGCGCTTTGACTTGCCTCAGGAAAAGGCTTTCTGAATTCCATTTTACTTCTGTGGAAATTGAGGAATTAGTTTTCCTTACTCGTGTGTGCTTGCAACAGAGCACTTTTGTATTTAATGGTAAATTCTATGCTATGGTAGATGGCCTGGCTATGGGAAGTCCTCTTAGTCCTATTTTAAGTGATTTCTATATGCATTATTTTGAGGAAAAACTGTTCCAGAAATTGCAATTTCAATTTTATGTTCGTCATGTGGATGATTGTTTTGTCCTAACGGACAGTAACTTGTTAGGTATTGATGATGCTCTTTCTATTATGAACTCCATTGATCCTAATATCCAGTTTTCTTGTGAGAAAGAACTTAATAGTAGCCTCGCGTTTCTTGATGTCTTTATTTCTAAGAGTGAGTCTGGTTTTACTACTTCTGTCTATCGTAAACCTTTTGCTGTTTCTTTACCTCCTCACAGACTGTCGTCTCATCCTCCCAACCAAAAATATTCGGCTTTTAATGCTCTGGTCCATCGTGCTATTAATATTTGCTCTTCTCCTGAGCTTCTCAAGATTGAACTCAACTATCTGAAAGCTGTAGCTGTTGATAGAGGATTTTCTCACTCTTTAATTGATTCTATTCATAACAAACTTTCTAAGAAAACTTCTGGTCCCAATAATGTGGTTTCTAGAAAGAATTTGGTTGTGTTACCATTCTTTCATTCTGTCAGTTTCCGTATTGCTAAAATCCTAAAAGGGTTTCAATTTCAAGTCGTTTTTGCTCCTAGTAACAAACTTTCCTTCTCTTCTCTTAAGGATCCTGTCGATCAACTTAACACTTGGGGTATTTACCAAATTAGTTGCCGTTGCGGCCTTTCTTACATTGGGCAGACAAAACGTGCTCTGAAAATTCGCTTAAATGAGCATAAAGGTTATGTACGAAAGCAAGAGTTAAATAAGTCTAGCATTGCTCAACATTGTTGGAATTCCAACCACTCTTTTGATTTCAATTCTGGTAAAATTATTCAAAAATGTTCTTCCCCTTTAGAGCTTGACTTTTGGGAAGCTTATCATATTAACAGGAATAGTTCTAATTTGGTTAATGATTCTTCCTCAACTCCTTATTTTTCACAGGTCTGGCATAAATTTCTTTAATTTGTTGTTCTTTCTAGGTTTTCTTGTTGTTTTCCTTTTTTGTGTCTATTTTTCTCCTTCCTCCCCTCCCTCCCCTCCCCCTCCTTTGCATGTGTACTTTGTTTTGCATTTTGTTTTGGTAGTTTCTGTACTTATTTTTATTTCAATTTTATTCTTTGTATTTTATTTCATTATTTTTGCAATTTTTATGCATGCTGTCGTCTTTTTTGCTTTATTTTTATTGATATTCCTTTTTACTTCCTGTACTTTCAACTGGATTCGTTTGTTGCTCTCTTATTGGTGTCTTCCTGCTACTTCTACTTCCACTTCACGCTGCCTTTATTCTCATTGGTTTACAGATAATTCTTAGGCTATATAAGCTTTGTTTTTGTTGTTCTGTCTGCTTCATTTGGATGTTTTGCATCTAGAAGCTCCTTGTCGCATTGAAAAAGGGATTCCAAGCAATCCCGAAACATATGTCTGCATTTTATTGCTCATTTGTGCTTTAAATTAACATGTAATTTTATTATTGTTGTTTACTTGCACAAAGTTAAATTATTTTTATCCGTTAGGCTTAACGTGCCTGAATTTTGTTCTTCTTTCTTTTGTTTTTGTTCTTCCATCTGTTCGCTGCTTGGTGAGTGTTTGTTTTTTGTTCTTTTCTTCATTGCCTTTCTGGACTGTGTTTGTTTTTGCTTTTTTGTTATCGCTTTTTTGTTTTCTGACATTCATTCCGTATATTGTTACGTTGTGTATGTTTCGCACTTGTTTTTGAATTTTGTTCTTTCTGTTTATTTTTATTTATTGAATGGTTTAGCTATTGTTTTCCCCTTATGTTTTGGTTGTTTTGATTCTGGTTATGTCTCAGGTTAACAGATTTTGTAATCTACGGATTAAAAAGGTTCGGTTTTTGAACCATTTAAAATTTCTCCAGTCTTGCAGGCGCAAGAAAGTTATTCCTAATTTTATCACCTTGAAGTGTAATTTACCGCGTTCTGTTAGGGTTGATAAGGTAATTTTTCGTTCTAAATTAGCGTTACTTAGAGCTTCTATCCAAGAAACTAGGAAAAAACTTTCGTTCATAGAACGTGAACTTTATGATTTACATCTTTCTGTATCTAATTCTAATTTTGATTTTGAGTCTATTAATAGAATGTCATGGGCAAGAGCTCTTCGTTCATCCGACAGTCACAAAATCACTTTAAATAAGAAATTTACTAAGTTGTGTAACGATTCAAATGTCCCTGTTCCGGCTGATTTGCCTCTTGTTAATAGGAACACGGTTGTAAATCTTTCGAAATTTCCTTTGAATAGTAATGAAATCAATGCTCTGAAATGTAATAACAATTTTGCTTTGGCTAAAAAGCCTTCTTTTTCTGAACTTATTGCTCCGGTTGAAAAAGCTTTCCAATTTAGTGCCTTAACTTCCACTCAAAAAGAGTCGGTTCGGCATCTTATTGCTTCCAATGTTGATTTCAATTCAAAAGTTCCTAATACTGGTTTTACCCATTCTGTGAAACGATGTGTCAATAATTTAGTTTCCAATTCTGATTTGGTCATTACCAAAGCAGACAAGGGTGGTCAGATTGTTGTTCTTAATAAATCATCTTATGTTGAAAAAACTGATGACTTAATTGCTTCTGGTCCTTATTCTGAAGTATGTAAAGATCCTAGTGACAAAGAGTTAAAAGCTATTTCTTCTGCTGTTAAGTCTGTTCATTCTATTCCTTTGATTGCTAAACGGCATGTGATTCCTTCTGTTGCTAATTGTGCACGTTTTTATGCTTTACCAAAGGTACACAAGGCAGGTATTCCTTTCAGACCAATTGTTTCCAATATTGGCACTGCTTCATATAAACTTTCCAAGTATTTAGTTTCTGTGTTTTCTCCACTTAGAAGTCGGAATGTTTTCACTGTTAAAAATTCCACCGATTTTGTTAAGAAACTTCATAACTTCGTTCCGAATAATTCAGTTATGGCCTCTTTTGATGTTAATTCTTTGTTTACTAATGTTCCTGTTGATGGCGCTTTGACTTGCCTCAGGAAAAGGCTTTCTGAATTCCATTTTACTTCTGTGGAAATTGAGGAATTAGTTTTCCTTACTCGTGTGTGCTTGCAACAGAGCACTTTTGTATTTAATGGTAAATTCTATGCTATGGTAGATGGCCTGGCTATGGGAAGTCCTCTTAGTCCTATTTTAAGTGATTTCTATATGCATTATTTTGAGGAAAAACTTTTCCCTAGAAATTGCAATTTCAATTTTATGTTCGTTATGTGGATGATTGTTTTGTCCTAACGGACAGTAACTTGTTAGGTATTGATGATGCTCTTTCTATTATGAACTCCATTGATCCTAATATCCAGTTTTCTTGTGAGAAAGAACTTAATAGTAGCCTCGCGTTTCTTGATGTCTTTATTTCTAAGAGTGAGTCTGGTTTTACTACTTCTGTCTATCGTAAACCTTTTGCTGTTTCTTTACCTCCTCACAGACTGTCGTCTCATCCTCCCAACCAAAAATATTCGGCTTTTAATGCTCTGGTCCATCGTGCTATTAATATTTGCTCTTCTCCTGAGCTTCTCAAGATTGAACTCAACTATCTGAAAGCTGTAGCTGTTGATAGAGGATTTTCTCACTCTTTAATTGATTCTATTCATAACAAACTTTCTAAGAAAACTTCTGGTCCCAATAATGTGGTTTCTAGAAAGAATTTGGTTGTGTTACCATTCTTTCATTCTGTCAGTTTCCGTATTGCTAAAATCCTAAAAAGGTTTCAATTTCAAGTCGTTTTTGCTCCTAGTAACAAACTTTCCTTCTCTTCTCTTAAGGATCCTGTCGATCAACTTAACACTTGGGGTATTTACCAAATTAGTTGCCGTTGCGGCCTTTCTTACATTGGGCAGACAAAACGTGCTCTGAAAATTCGCTTAAATGAGCATAAAGGTTATGTACGAAAGCAAGAGTTAAATAAGTCTAGCATTGCTCAACATTGTTGGAATTCCAACCACTCTTTTGATTTCAATTCTGGTAAAATTATTCAAAAATGTTCTTCCCCTTTAGAGCTTGACTTTTGGGAAGCTTATCATATTAACAGGAATAGTTCTAATTTGGTTAATGATTCTTCCTCAACTCCTTATTTTTCACAGGTCTGGCATAAATTTCTTTAATTTGTTGTTCTTTCTAGGTTTTCTTGTTGTTTTCCTTTTTTGTGTCTATTTTTCTCCTTCCTCCCCTCCCTCCCCTCCCCCTCCTTTACATGTGTACTTTGTTTTGCATTTTGTTTTGGTAGTTTCTGTACTTATTTTTATTTCAATTTTATTCTTTGTATTTTATTTCATTATTTTTGCAATTTTTATGCATGCTGTCGTCTTTTTTGCTTTATTTTTATTGATATTCCTTTTTACTTCCTGTACTTTCAACTGGATTCGTTTGTTGCTCTCTTATTGGTGTCTTCCTGCTACTTCTACTTCCACTTCACGCTGCCTTTATTCTCATTGGTTTACAGATAATTCTTAGGCTATATAAGCTTTGTTTTTGTTGTTCTGTCTGCTTCATTTGGATGTTTTGCATCTAGAAGCTCCTTGTCGCATTGAAAAAGGGATTCCAAGCAATCCCGAAACATATGTCTGCATTTTATTGCTCATTTGTGCTTTAAATTAACGTGTAATTTTATTATTATTACTACTTCTTTGTCTAAAAAGCAATTCAAAGAAACCATGCCGTTACACTAACCCGTACTAGTACGTGTCCCGCACACAATGTGTTAAAAGTTATTTTTCATTTCTATTTATGGTACAATAGTTTATGCAAACCACAGATTATGAATTCTTCATCTTAGGCCATTAGGTTCTTCATCAGTAGAAAGTCTTTTCAGGTAAAAAATTCCTTGAACTCAGGTTAAAAATTCCTTGACAACTCCTTGAATTTGCAACGCATCCCAAATCTGCAAATACGTGTAAGGATCTATGTATCTAGAAAATATGTTGCTTTTGATAAGCCAGTCAGTCGTCTTTTTCTCACACATTTTTTCCTTGCATCCATTTTACTGTCTTATGACATTTTTAAGTTCCCCCCTCCCCCATTTTCGTTAGTCGCGTAAGTGTACGGCTTATGCGGGCAAGTCATCCATTTGATGATAACGCAACGTGTCACCATTCACGTTTGATAAGCCCGGTTTTCCTATCATTTTATTTTCATTCAAAATTTCATGTGATCGTTATAGCTTTGTAAAATTAAAATGAGCGGCTTAGAATCGAGACCACATCCGTCCAGGATGTTTGTAATTCGTAAATAATTATACCCATACATTTATATTTGAGCAAAATTACAGAATTGTTTTTAATCAGCTCAGCACTAATGTTTCTACTTTTGTAACGATACTTTTTTAGACAATATTGTATTCTTATTGAATAATATTATATTAATAAGATTCAAGTCTTTGCGCCTATAGAATATTTTTCGCATTTCAATGCTTCAAATTTTATAGATTATATGAGTAAGATTTAAACTTTTCTGTAGTGTACTAAATGTTCATGTCTTAAGTAAAATGATTGGCTGAAAAGTGTCAGCATTTTGGCGTTTTGGAATATGGCAATCCTACGTAAGTGCTCAAAAGCGGAGTTGCTTAGTTGTCGGTTAATACTTTGATATATTTGTATGAGCTAATTAAGTCATCCCTGATTTCCAGAAAATGGGACTTAACTGCAAACTCAGAAATATAGTTTTATGGCAGATAAATTTATTTAATTACCTTCGTTAAAAAGCAACTAAAATGGTAGTTTTTGCTCTAACTCCAAATAACCGACAGTTGAAAATAGTAAGCACCTTGTAAAATTACTGTCAGTATAATATAACCTATGAATTTAAAACAAGATAATACAAATTAAATTCAAAACTATTTTTCTGAAAATATTTTTGTCAATATGGATTATATGTGTTTAAATCAAAGACAATAAATTAAATTTAATATATATAAAATATATATATATATATTACTCCTAAAATATAAATTAACTAAAAACATAAAAATGAACTCACGCTATCTATTTGTTGTCATGTTAGATTTTCTGCAAGCAGAAGGAGATGCAATAAATTTTGCTAAAAACAGCCGTACGAGTAAAATATTTTCGTTTTTGTTTTATTTTCAATTTAAAAAAATATATTAAAATATTCTATTATTTTTCATAATAATTTCATCCTTACCTCCCATTTTTTATTCATACTAGTTAATGTCCTTTCTAATTATCGATATTTTTCAACCTGATCTAAATCAACCTGGGTCTTTAATTTTCTTGAATAGAAAATAGTAACCTATTCAGTCATGGATCAAGATATGGAAACTACAACAACAGCATTAACCAGCACTACTATAGGTCACCAAAAGAAAGATACGACAGTAACTGAGGAAACTACAATGTCATCGAGTAGTACAGCACAGACAACCTATGAAGACACAACGACCGAATACAGTACCACAACATCTAGTGCATCAACGACATCTAGTGCATCAACGACACCTAGTACACCAACATCATCTGGTACAACTCCGAAAGCATCCCCACCTATATCACACCCGCCCTCTTTAGAAGACACGACCCCAAAATACACTCCTTCAACCTCATATGATACTACAACTGTATCATTGTCAAGTACCGAAGGTACATCTGATTACCTCTGTTCAGTATTAAAATTTGCAATAATTCTACAAATATTATAAGCATATAAAGGTTCAACTGTAGAAAAAGAACTAACGAGTGTAATTTTTAGGTAATACTAGAAGGCTCCCGCTACCTGCACGCTATCGCTTACCTACCCTCAGAATTGCTTAAGCAGCTAATTCAGATCGCGAGTTCGAGCCCGCTTTGTTCGGTCATTACAAACTAAACTATTTATGGGACGAATCGGTTCTCTTTCAGAAATAACGTTCTACGTTGTACACAACTCTTTGCACTCACCCTCAAATTATATAGATTTTATATCATATAAAAATACATCATTACATAGATTACATCATTATATAGATTTTAGTATCGAAAGCTTCGCGAGATTCCAAATGTTCCCAAAAACTTTCACTTTTGAAAGTCTTTTAGCAAAACTCGCGCCCCTCCAAAATATTATTCCATGATAGCCAGATAATTTTATGAATTAACACGATTTTACGGGTTTTTCAAATATCCGTATTACAATATATGTAATTTAATACACTGCTGCCCAATTCCTGAAGAGGGTTTCGCCCTCTTATAAGAATTATCCGATAAGTAATGCATAGACTCTTTGCAAAAGTGTATTATTAGCCGGGTATTTAGTCCGTTTCCGAAGCACGCGAGGCACAGCCTACATAAATTTCGCACTCAAGTCAGAAATATTATTGGACGCTGCCTTAAAAGGGCTTCATATTTTGCTTCTGATTGGCTGCTGTTACTAGCTGCTACGATTTCATTGGTTCCTGTGACTGCATCAGTAGATTTTTATAAACTGTGAGATACATCAATGCTATTTATCAGTGAAATTAATTCTATATTTTGTATGAAATCACATTCAATGTTGACAGTAATTTATATAAATAGCCAATTACTCTAGTTATCTATATATCAAAAAAAAAAAAATTCCTTTTTTGCTTAAGTCATACCTAATTTTGGGTAGATAACATTAAATTTCAGCTTAAATCGGAAGTAATGTAGTGCAAGTGATATAATTTGGTGATTTCAGAAAAGTTGTTGCTGAATTAAAATACCGAATTTAGTAGCAATTTAGCGAAAATGGCGATATTTGGCGAGTTTCCCGTAGAACCCCATTTTAAGCCATTAGCAAGATTTCTATAAAATAACTCTGCAAAGCTTTTTCCTTTATCGTTTCCCAAGTAATTAGGAAGTGTGGGTTTCTAAACTTTCCCCGGTCTAAAGCACATTGATATTGTATTTTTGTTCCTTTTATACATTCTATTTAGCTACTCTCATCACGATTTCAGATTTTAGAAGCCAACAAAATCATTGTTTTGCTTTATGCTTGAAAGAGCGATCTCTTATATGGAATAAAAATAATTTCAAAAAATGATTTGAAAAACTATTAATTTAAGAAATATAACTTCTAAGGCGCGTACATGAGCACACACATATTTTACTTCATTAAAAAGATTATCATTTCTATATTGTTGGATATTTTGATAAAAATAATTTACCTCCATTAACGTTTTTTGAAAAAAATGACTATTCCCGTTTCGTTAAATATTGAATTTCTGCTATTGCATTCTTCGTAAAGATTTTTTTTTTTTTTTTGCGTTTTAGTAGTGCTATGGCTCACTAACTTGAATTTTACTTTATTTTTTTTTTCATTTATTGGCATATTTATGGATGAAATTACGTTTTTACACGATTTTATTTAATTTGATTCGTCACAAAAGTTTGTTACGCGGTTTTCGACCATTATTACTGCAGAAAATATCTTCAGACTTTGCACGCAAGCTTATCATCCCCCGATGACAATACAATATTCCATCCATTTTATAATTTATTATAACGTTAATTATGAAAAAAAAATAATTTCGGCTCTGAGGAAGTTATCAGAAATATTTTTTGTCGAATGGCAACAATAGCTTTGTTTGGATAATGCAATGATGTTATTTAACTTGATTTGTCCCGGAAGCTTGTTATACGGTTTTCGACCACTATTACCGCATTTCAGTTTTTTTTAAATAAAACCATGTAACTTAAAACATTTTTAGAAGATTTAATGTATTTATTCACTGCTCGAACATCGAAATTAGATTACAGGTAGCCGAGTGTAAAGTTTTCTGTTAAAAAACAAACGATTTACTCTTTAATTATACTTTTGCAGCACCTGTCTTGTTGGCTGTGGAATGCAACGGGGGAATGAAAGTACTTCAAGGGTTTGTGACGTAAGTATAAGAACTTAATCTATACTTTATACCTTGGATCAAATACATACTTTCAATCATTAGAAAAAGTCACCGTTGTTATACTTTTTTGACGTCGATTGCAGGAAAAAAAAGTCTTTTTTTTCTGAAACGACACTTAAAGAGTCCTGCTTTCCAACTGGATCCGACAGTGCATTTGCAAGCGAAGACACGAAAACGTTTCGTAAAGGACCACTGGACGATGGAGCATGTAACGGATATATTTATCCAGCAATAAGAAGTAATTCTCTTTCTAAAATTGCTGAAAATATTTTTGGTTCTCGTACAAAACCGAGTGCAACAATCTATTAACACAGTATGAGCGGGCGACGTAGCACGCGCAGCTATGCTATGTAGCAGGCGAGTATACGATTTTAAAAATAAGTTGACTAAGTTAAAAATTGTTCTAAAAAAATACACCAATTCATACATTATATGAAACATTTTTTCCCTTGTGTGACTTAAAGTGATGATTTTAAACGGATCCAAATACCAGCCCCGCTTTTAAATGGCAATTAGTCCAGTCAACAGGTACAGAAAAAAGGGCTTACCTTGCAAAAGGTGGGGTGGAAGATTTTTTTTTTAAATTAGTATATATTGGTGCCAACATAAAAAAAACTCATTTATCCAACATGAAAGATGTCGGTAAAATTTTTGGCGACCGAAAAACCACCAAACATTTGTCACTTTTTGTTGTTTTTTCAAAATATATCTCAGAAATGGTTGAATTTAGAGAAAATTGTGCAATGTAAAATTTATAGAGGATAAAATTTCCTGCAACTTTCATCATTACAACTTTTTTGTAGCATCAATAGCAAATGCGTTACAGCTTCCCAAATTTGGCATTTTTTTCTAACTTATAAAAACAATGAAAAGAGGCAGGTGCCTGAAAGCTTATTGAAGAATGGAGAAAAAGAAGAGGCAAGTAGCCACGCGTCTGACCTTGAGAAGCGATGCCAGTTTCGTAGCAGACAGAGAGGAATGAAATTGAACCCCCATCAGTGGTGTAGTCCAGAGTGACGCAGGGAGACGGTGTCCCACTAACTTATTATTTTCACACAAGTGTCCGCCCGCTTGTTTTGGATTTTAAAACGTAAGCGTACCCCCATTTTTCAGTGCTCGTATATATAAGCATCCTCCCACCTTTTTCTCCAGGACTTCACCACTGCCCCCCCCCCCTCCTTTCAAAACAAATATCTCCCCGTTCCTTTCCCCTTTCCTGTCACCAAATACGTTGTGTTGACTCGATTCAACAACTGTCCGTTAGTCAGCTCAATTTGAGCGAGGAGACGTTTTGTTTCAAATAGTGCGTTTTGCATTACAATTTCGTATTTAAAGATGAATGTGCTTGACCAAAGTGTTTGTTTTATTTGTGAACTCAGTTTGAATAAGGGTGAAGTAAAAATTGTGAAGGAGAAAGGGATAGAAAATCTTTAAAAATGTAGTGCGAAAAGTCAAAAGGAAAAACATCAGCGTTTTATGAAGGACTTAAAACAAGTGACAATTCACAAAGTTTGTTACAAATGATATATAAGTGAGCGAATAATTGAAGCTTATGTGCGTAGTTGTACAGCTAGCGGGAGATGACGGTTCAAGCAGTGTAGCTCCATCTCCTCGGTCGAGAACTGAAGGTTTCTGCTTTAAAGTCCAATGTTTTTTGTGTGGCGAGGGGATACCTGAAGATTTTTTTTAAAGCGAGAATGAACATGAAAGAAATTTTATACATCAAGTTATGAAATTGGTTGTGAGAGATAAAATTATAAAAACTGCTGAAAGCCGTGAAGATGAGTGGGGAAAAAAAGATTCTTGATCGAATTGGAAATGTAAAAGACTTAGTTCATAGTGGAAACAGAATCCAAGAATAAAACATCCCTGATACTCCCTGATTGAGCTCCAAAAATGTCCCTGATTTTATAATTTTAATTGTGAGTTAAACAGCCTCATTATCATATTTGACAGTATCACAGTGGTAAAACTAGATTTATAAGAGGGGTGCACCATACTTTTCCATCTAAACTTTGCACTTCCTTTTTTTCTTGAGGGAGTGAAAGAAAAGAGAAAATAACGTAATTTTCTAAGCCATATAATCTGCAACTGGTGAGAATTTTAAATCTAAAGTTTTTTAAGCATGAAGATCATCCCCCCACCCCCATCATTATTTTATGCTTTAATAACTTTATTTTCTGGAGATGCATATTGTTCTTTTCTTGAATAAAGGACATATTTTTGTAAAAATTCCAAATTATCACTCTGTGATAAGGGGCATGGGCTATCTGTTCCCCCTTAATGTGCCACTGCAGTATCATGCACAGTACCGAACTCCAAATTCGACACGCTGGACAGCGCTGTTAAGACGAATTATGGAACAAGACCATAAATGTCGGATTCTCGGAAGTATTTACACTGACACGCTACTTTACAGGCAAAATTGCAATGTCTTCTTAACTTATAGGCAAAAAAAGTGACTTTTTTTGTTGCTTAATCGGAGAAAGGGCGCTTTCAACCGATGGGGAAATCGGCAATCGAGCTGACCACGCGCAACGAAATGAAATTCCGCAAACGAAACTCCGGACGCTTGCCGGTTTGGATATTGAAAACGATTTTATAAGTTAGGAAAAAAATTCCGAACTTTAAGGAGCTGTAACGCATTTGATATTCCTGCTACAAAAAAGTTGTGGGAAATTTTATCCTCTATAAATTTTACATTAAAGAAATTTTCTCTAAATTCAATCATTTCTGAGATACTATCGCAAAAACAACAAAAAGTGCCAAATTTTGGTGGTTTTTCGGCCACCAAAAATTTTCCCGCGATCTTTATGTTGGATAAATCAGTTTTTTCATGTTGGCACCGATATGTACCAGTTAAAAAAAATAAAATCTTCTACCCCATCTTTTGCAAGGTAAAATGTATATATTGACTGGACTAAATGCACGAAACGGGTACAAGAACCTGGCCCGCTTTAGGCAGCAATCAATTAGGCAGGTACAAATACCCGCGCCCGCTCATAATGTGTTAATACGCTGATTAGTAAACTTTAGAAGGTAACGAGCCAATTTTACCATTTAAGGCATCGCGAAAATTTGAGCCAAACTTCAGTTTCACGGATGTTTCTATTACACACTGCATCATACCAAGTGGTGTATTACCACTTGGTATTATATATATATTAATATTACAGACTGCATACCTCCACATTTAAATCTTAAGTTTTTTTTTCGTTTTATTTGATTCAACATTCAAACCTCTTGTTCTAATACTTTTTTGCAAAAGGAAAATTTGTTAGTTATAAGTTCTATTCATTTTAAGTATTTATTTGTCACAAAACAGGATAATCTTGTGAAAATTTTGAATATTTAAAATCTTTCTGCCAATTATTTCATTTTAGTAAATACTTCGAAAACGATAAAATTTAACGCTGTTCTAATGAATTTTCTCAACTCTATATAAAACATCATATCTATACGGCAGAACTTTAAATACATTAACTTCCACGGTTCCCATAAATGAACAAAGTTAGTTTATCTTTCAGAATTTTCGAGGGTATATTCAGTAGACCGAAATGGCAAACATGTCGTGGTGTCTGATTAAGACTCTCAAAATAACAAATTATATCTGCCTAATTCAAAGAAGCAAGGCGATAAAAGAATTTTGAAAGAATAATTCAAAAATATCTGTGCTTAATACCATTTCCATTAGCGCTTACCAATAGCCATATAAGCATTCCATTCGTTGTTAATAAGATTTTCTATTTTTTCTCTGTGCAGGTATCAAATTTTATGTAGCTGGTACTAAAGTCCAAGCTTTTGAGATAACTTGCGCGGAACTCCAGGAATCAAGCATTGACAAGACGAAAGAATTGGTCACCTACTCAAGTTCTCCACAAAACAGTGAAGCACTTTGCAAAAGTTCACAAACAGTTGTTAGTTTACGACTTGCAGAAAAAAATGGGGAATATGAAGCTATACTTACTTGTCGTGCGATCACAGTTACGCCCCAAGCTAATAAGGGCACTTAAATTCTATGAACTATTATCATAAAATCCCTACGCAATGATTGCAAAGTTGAATTTAAGAAATAAGTTTTTAAAACATTTTGCGATAGTACATTGCTGCTTTTTTAATTGCTAGTTCTTGATTTTTCCCCCTCTTTGTACTATGCAGCATAACGCACTGCTTTAGTTTCATTCAATTTTAATCGACTGTTGTAAAAATGTTTTTACTGCAATTTTAATGAATCCCTTTTACAGTTCTATCATCTTATTACTTTTTACAAATTTTTCTGATATTTTGAATGGGAGGTGTAGTAATGCAGTTGCCTTCACTGCAGTGCAAAAAAAAAAAAAAAAAAGTCTGGCGCTGTTATCTTTCTCGCAGTTGCCATGGTAACGAAGCAGGAAACGCGACCTTGATGCGCCTATTTTCATTACACAGACTATAATTACATACAACTATTTATAGATAAAAGCATCCAAATAATATGTAGGTGGAATCTACATAATCGGCATTTTTCTAACATATTTGCAAAAAATGTATTTTCACACAGAAATCGCTGTATTCACATTTCTCCACGTAGTTTATATTTTTCTTTAATCATTAAGACCTGATGCAATTTCAATTTCTTTAATTATAAAGCTTCAGAAGACCAATAAAATATTTTCTTTATTTTCATAAAGGATTACTTGTTTATTTTATATTATGAGAAAAATTAGCAATTTGAGCTAGATTTCACATTATTATAAAAATTTTCCCCCTTTCCAATATGCATGACGATATAGATTTTACCCAGTATAAAGTTTATTTATATTTTTACTTTTTAGTGATAATATTTTTTAAAAAATAATATTAATAATTAAAATGAATACTGTAATTTATGTATGATGCTGATGTCAACTTAATTAAGATATTGAAATTAACGTTATCAGAGCACAAAAATTTGAAAACTTTTGCTTACTTACAACACAAAAACACGTGTATGAAGTAAGTTGCCTTCTTCTGCTTCAAAAACGTTAATTCGTCATTTTTTCCCGTACACTGTTAAATTTATGTTTTGATATGAAATGTATTAGATACATTTCTGTTAATTATCAGTGTACTAAAATTGATTTTTTTCAATCCGAAAAATAAACTATTTATGCCAACTCCTTAATGCATTTTATTTTCAGCTTGTATATCATCGTTTATTTTTCTCCTCATGATACATTATAAATTTGTAAGAGTTTTTCAGTAAATACAAGCTTTTTTTTTATTTTGATATTTTAGTAGCGTGTGAAACTCATTTTCTTATCAGCCTTACAACTGTTGAGCTTGAATTCAATATTATTTTACTTGATCGTAATAGTTGAATTCCTATTTTTTTCTAATTGTTCTACTGCAATACTTCTTTTACTTTTGATAAGTCAAAGTGCTTAAGCTTGAAATCGAAAACACCTATATTTACGTAAGTAACGATTATCGTTCCAAATCTGAATGCTTTCACTTGTCCCCCTTAAAATAAATAAAGGAGAAACGGCTGAATCCTGGGTCATACATAACCTTTGATCAATGTATTTCAAAGGTTCATTTTTGTTGGAGCATTTTCTTAAGTTGAAAAAGAAAATGATTTTAAAAATAAAACTGCTCTGTCTGAAATAATTCGATAAAAGTATACAGAAAAGTAAAGCTACAGTTTTACAATATTTTTGTTGTATTAATTGGGAAAATTATAATTTTACAATAATCAACAACAGAACCCTTCTAAGGCTGAATACTGGTTCTTTGACCCCATTATTGTAACTCATTTGAGATTAAAGTTAAAGTACTAGGCACAGAACTGTAGACGTACCTTCTTAAAAACGCGTTCCTTTTGCACAGATTTCTCTGGTTGAACATGTTGCGAAATTGTTATGAAACATTTTGAAACCCCCATAGTAGTATAGTAGAATTCAGGGGTATAAAAAGAAGTTTTAAAGGGATAGCTGCAAGCAATTTCACAAGATCAGTATTCCATGCTTTATAATAAACATGTTGGTGATATAAAGTACTACACATTTTTTAAAAGTTTGGTTATAAGAGATTTGTAACACCTTTTGAAGTTCAACCCATAATTCTGTTGACAATAGGTATTAGGTGATAAAGTCCCAATTTTCGGTTGCAAAATACAAATTTCCGGGTACAAAACGTATCAAAAGAATTCGGACTCATTTGCTAAATGCTTAGAATCAACGTTTTAAGTGCATCAGCCAGTTATGAGGTAAATTTACGCAAACTAATGGTAGACCCAAAAATATAGTCCAACTTTCAGGAGTTGGCACCCCCCTTTTTATACGTCTTCCGTCCGGCTCCGGCTCCACACCCCTGAGTTAAATTATTTACCAACTGTACCTTACCCTTTTTCAAAATAAGTGCGTTTCAGAAAAAAAAAACATTTTACGTTTCGTACGATATTGCCGCATGACGAGCTGCAGCTAAGTGCCATTATCAGACCTGCCCTTATACGCAGCAGGAAAAAACGTACAAAACTGTAGCTATGCAAAAGCATAAAATGAACACCGTCGAAAAATTGTATGCATGCAACATTTTCTGCTCTATAGCTCGTCATCTAGTTACCTCGTGAGGTTGTCCCCTCTTGGCTTTCACTAAAACGTATTCGGTTTTACTCTTATTAATCCCTTGCCATACGTGAACGACTCTGACCCGTGATGAAGATTTTAACACAAACATGAATATCCCGAGTCAGACTCATGAAGGGATAATAGGGTCAAACATGAATATCAGTCGGACTCGTGAAGGGATAATCGGGGGATAATCGGAGGACTACCGATTACGCCCGAGTTTGGTCGAGCTAAATGGTACGGCAAGGGGTTAAGCCGGAAACGAGACAATATCTTATAAGACTCACAATCCGAACAGGACCTGTATCTGTCTTAAAAGGCTATGTACGATGTTGCACTGTATTTAACAATAACGACCTAAATGAAACAGTAAACTTCCGAATCTAACTATTTAATGGACTAAAATGAATTAAGCTACAGGAGTTGAAACACGAAACATACTACCGACAAGAATGCATCTTAAATTCAAAGGCCAAGAAAACCTGGCGCCAAGCTGGCAAAGGGCGACACCTAAGAAGCTGTGTTAGAATATAATGACGACAACTCATGTATTTGCATAAATGCTGTTGCAAGATCAGCTTTCAAGCGGCTGCGCGTGATGAAAAATCCAACACTACTTGGATAAAAATATGCTAGGAATTTAAAAATACAAATTGGGTGGCAATTTATTCAGTTGAACTATTTTATTGACATTGTAGTTTCAGGTATCAAAAAAATAAATAGTTAAATAATAAATGAACGAAACACAAACTTCAAAATGAAAACAAATGATCCATCAAAAACAATAGTTTTCACAGCATATACTAAACTGTTTAGAACTGTTTAGAATTAATAGCAGTTTAGAAACTGTTACTGTTTAGAATTAACAGCATGAATTTACTTTAAATTCCTAAAGAAGGCATTAGATATTTTTTTAAAGCAAATATCTGCACAAATTGCCGTATTCCTTTCAGACTGTAAACTAGCTAAAAAATACTCTTATAAATTCTATTCCATTCCGGACATTGAACTTCATCTTTGAAATATAACTTCCACTTAAAATTTTCCCCATGATTTATAAGAAGCAGATATAAATAATAGCATTCTTGGCCTTAAGCCACTTTATTTAGAAGAAGTAGAAAAAAGATAGGGAAAACTTATTTTTCATCCGGCAGTTGTCAGGATGGTTCTTTATACAAAGCTATGTCCGAAGAAGAATACCCATAAGCATTCTTTTGTATGAATGATTTTATCCCTACGGCACTTATGGTAAATGGCGTAGAAAGAAGTGGGCCATATTTTAAAACAAGTGCCTCAAACTTTGCAATGATTTGTCCTTTTATTCCGCAAGGCTTTTTCAATTTTTGAGGTTCTAAATATTAAAAAAAATACTAATAACTTTTCAGTGTTAATAAGACTAGATACTTAAAAAGATTTGTTAAAAGTACTTTTTTTAATTGGATGATTCGAGAACTTATTCATGCGTTCGTTTCAGGCGGTTCGAATTTTTCCAATGTCCAACTGGAATAATTTTTATCATAAGACGATATTTTATATGCTTCTTTAAAAAATGCAATGAAACTGGTTGGAATGGTCGCACTTTGTGTTGATAAGTATCAAACGTTCATCAAAATACGTCCGAAATTATGCTTCCCTCCCTTTTCCTTACTAAGAAACTGTTTCATAGCAGTTCCTCTGTAGAAGTCCTATTTCTGAACTTCTACGAAGGCTTTAGCTTGCTCAATTTTTAGGCCATGACAAACTCAGATTCTAGCCCTCTTGGTACAAATTTCGCCTTCTTTCCACCCTAGCATATGTGGACTTGGTGGAATTGAGATATTGACTAAGTCAGGAATATACCAGGAATGCTGTAAAATTATTATTTAAACCATGGTTTAAGGAGTTCTTTAAACACTATTTGTGGGAATTTATAGGGAACTGTTGTAAAAATGATTTCCTTCAATTATTACGAAGATTTATTTAGGTTCTTTCAAAACATGTCAATCTTCTTTAATCGTCGATTCTTTTATAGGTATGTTTAGCGCAATTGTTCGGAAACGCAGTGCGAGAATTCAGCTAAAATTTAACCACTGTTTTTTTTTTTTTTTTGCTTCACCTGAAAAAAGGAAGAGGCAAAAGTAGAAGCAAATTCCTACAACTCATTTCTTTACGTGACTTTAGTTTCACACGACAAAATTAATTTTACTAAGAACATATTATTCAGCATCTAAAGACAATGCAGTTAAACCACCGCAGTTCCCAGACTAACTTATTCTATCTTAAGCATACATTAACTGTGTCTCTAACGGTTACCAAAGTTTTTTAATATTTTATGACACTATAAACTGTGCCACATGGCAGATTATATTTCACGGATATGTATACAGATAAGTTTAGTCATATTATGTAGTAGATTAGGATAAGAACAACCAGTTACAATTACACAGTCTTAGAAATCGATGAAAGTTGTAGATATAACAGCCTCCGCCTTGTTGCTCAAGGTAGAATTATTTCTTCAGCAGTTTCATATGCAGTTCTGTGATTAGTACAGCAAGTGGCAATGGCCAAAAATGAAAAGCATGCACTTCAATCATTACAATATCCCCATCGTAAACGCTGCGATTCAAACCCTAGCTTTCTAGAATACGAAATGTTTGTCATTGCCGTCAACGATCATCAGTTAACCCTCAAATAGATATTTTTTTCTACTGCCTAAAACCTATCAGTTTTACATACAAAACATTTAAAAACTACTTTCCTACAGATTATAAAAAACTGATTCGATATATAGGGCTTTTTGGTAAAAGCACAGCACCATGATTCTTTGAGACAAAAGTACATACATACCAATTTATTTTGTGGTCTCACCCACAAAGTGCACATGTATTTCACACAGCAGGAACACATGAACATTTTATTTTATAACATCAACAAAGAAAAATAAATTGTGTTGCATTCAGGCATAATAGCAGTGGGTAATTTTTGCATCTCCGGGGCATTAAAGATTAAGAAGCATCTCCAAATAAAAAAGTACTTGACAACCTGATTCTTTTATATTTTGTATTATAAAATATGTGACAATATTTAAAAAGATTAACTGTCGCAAACAATTTTCCTTGAAAGTAATGTTTGCTTCTTATGCCGCAGATGGAAGGTTAAATGTATGTATAAAATACAAAACGAATAGAATTGATTTGGCTTGAAAGTGGAATAAAATTCAAAACCAATTTATTACTTTAAACAGGACATAAAAAGGATTATACAAAAAAAAAATAAAACACCATAAGCTATTATACGAATATAATTCATAGATTATCAACATATTTCGATATCAAAATATAATTATAGGGAGGACACAAAGAGCTAAATAACATAGTAAGTACGATACACCCAATCTAGCACTAACCAAAATATTTCCCCTCCATTGTTGCAAACATAGAACTAAAAAATACAAATTTTTGCTCAGAAGTATATACCCTTGACCAACAAAGCGTCTTGAGCAGCAAAATAAACATCCAATTTGAAAACGCTCCTACACGTACGTCATTTTCAAGCATATAGCGTAACCAAACCGATTCGGACAAAGTTAAAAATGCCTCACGAATTTCTATTTCCGGTTACTACGACATGGAACGAACGTTGGATACAGTTCTTTACGAGTGTTCTATATTGGTTGGTGAACTGTAAATATTTCCAGGTTATGTCACACTCCAAACAACGTCATGTACAAAAAGAATTTTGCATTTTTGCTTCAGAAGATATGTTACGTAAAGTTGCTTCAGATTTCTCTCGCCTGTTAACCATAGGAACATTTCTTTGAAACTTTATTGTGTTTAGCTTGAGTGGAAAAATCTTGTTTATATTTTCTTAAAATAACAAGAATTTTCGTCAAGAACTATACCGAGCCTACATACCAACAACAATTTCATTTATGTAGGCATCTGTCTCTCTTTCTCCTTTAGTTTAATTACTTCAAATATGCCTTTTCAGCGGTTAATACACATTCATGAATTTAATCAGTCACTCATTCATGTATTCATTCATTCATTTACTTCTTCGTCCTTTCACTCATTTCATTTATTCTCTCACTCATTCATGTATTCATTCATTCATTTACTTCTTCGTCCTTTCACTCATTTCATTTATTCTCTCACTCATTCATTTATTCATTCATGCAGTCAAACACATCCTTACAAATCCAAATCATGAAATTGCATGGGAAAATAGGCTAGTTTAGCTCTGGATAAACTTCGTATATGTACACGTTCTACTTCGTAGGATCCTTCTGATCAAGTTTGTTCCAATCAAATCCGCCTGTAAGATCAGGATTTATATAGGATTCACATTTTCTAGTAGGCACTAAAGTTAATTTTTTCTGAACTATTCCAAATTGAACAAAATTTGTTTGAAAAAAAATTCACGTCGAGAGCTTCTTCAAATAAGATTGTTCAAAGAAACTTGAATCGTATGTCTAGGATATATATTATTTGCTTCCTATTTCCCCATAGGCGCTAATGTTAAGATTTTTTGAACTGTTAAGAACTGAAAGAAAAAAAAAATTCAAATCAAAAAGTAAAATATGGAAATGAAATGTCCTTGTCGAGATCTTATAAATGCAAAAAAAAAATCGTGCGAGTAGGACAATTCGGACAATGTCGAGCATTCTTTTCTGTTGCATTATAATGGAAGAATGTCATATCTACCTCGCGAATTCTGACACCCAGTTTCCCAAGGTGCAGGCAGCTGAGCCCTGAAGACGCTAGTTGCAATAGAACTCCATTGCTAACGCATATTCAAAACGATATCTTTAAGTACTAAGATGCAACATTTCTTATAGGCCCTTTCGTAAAAACAAACAAGAAAAAAATCAGAGAGAAAAAAAATTGAGTCAGATCCATGAAATGGCGTGTAGATAGTATTTACGTATCAGGATCACAAACTCAGAACAAACAACTTACTGACTGGTATCAGAAAATGAGCATCAGTTTCATTGCGATGTTAAGCACTTTCAACGCTATACAAGACAATACTCGCTGCGGGCTAGAGCAAAATGTGTCTGCGTAAAAGTTTTCCATTAATCAAGCAACTTAACAACTATTTCGGAGGTATTTCAAGAAGGTTAATGTTTCTTTCCCAACATGTCCTATAAGAGCTCTATTGGGGCAACATTCTTCATACTCCGAAACGAAGCTTCAGTGTTTCCTTTAACCCTCTCATGCATGAATCTTTCATTTGAGTTATAAAAAATTCGTTGATATGATATAAACCCATTTATTGTCTCAGGATTCTTATATAATAATTTATTTTTGGAAATTTTTGTCATGCAGAGTCAAAATTGGCGTCATCTTATAAGGATATTGTATGCGCTTGCAGTATGTTTAATCAATAAAGTAATGAACATGGAAAAACTGAATGTTCAAACTGCATTTATTAAGCCATAAAAAGCTATAACATAATGTCAGCCTTCCTATTAATGTACTATACCCTACAAAATAAGTAAGCAAATTTTGATTTGAAAATGAGATGTTTAGGGGAGGCTGGGGCTGGAGGGGACAAATTCAGGTTTTCTTTTATTTTCTATAAAACTTTCACAATTGAAATTATTGTTTCTAAAAGACTTTATAAAGCATTTCATTGTCTACTATAAAAATATAGTAACAAAGACGTAACGCCAATAATTTGTTCAGTACAATGAATTACGGTAGGGTAATCCGCTGTCCCTTTCTGCCCCATCATCGGGGTTGAAAGGGACATATGATGGGGATGAAAGGGATACAACAAATAACAATACTTAATGTTGCAGCACAATTTTATTTGTGTGAAAATACTTTCCTAAACAGCATATTCAATGTCATATAAAAGAACAAATATGAAAATTATTTAATTAACATTTCTAATTTCTAATGAACAAATATGAAAATTATTTAACACTAAATGAACTAATATCGATTGGAAATTGAAATTGTGCATTCATCCTTGCTGTGCCACCGAATTTCAAAGGCGGCGGCAACTTTGAAACAACATCATTCATATCTACTTCTTCAAGTTTCTCATAGAATATTCTGACATTTGAAGCATTGAAACTTGTTGCTCGTGACAGACTAGTTGGCTCAGGAGTACGGAGGGAGAAATCCCCACTTCGTTTTATAAATCCCTTGAGCCAGTCATAGTCTGTTTGCTTTGTTTTTTTCCAAAGATCTGGAATCTGTGGCGATTCTATAAGCAAAGCATTTTCATAAGCAAGTTTCCTGGTTTGCACAGCAGTTAATCCATGACTAATTTTTGCAGCTTTAACTAAATAAGAAGCTAATTCAGTTTCTTGTTCAGAAGTAAACACTCTTCTATTGCCAATGTTTGGCTTGTGAGTAAATTCTTTAACTTCTCCAATCTCTTTATACATTTAGATTTTTCGTACTAAATATGATTTAGCAATCCCGTATTGTTTAGAAACTGATCTAATTGATTGTCCTTGAACTAGAACTTCATTTACAGCTGCTTCCATCTCAGATCCAATCTTTCTGACTCTATCTGTCTTCCTTTTGTAGTTACGTACCATATTTGCAACTGAAAAAAAAGTTGTAAAATTTGTATTTCTTAATTTGATTTTATTAAATATACCTACAGTTTAAAGTTATTTAAATTATACATTAACAAAGCATTTTTTCGTAATTTATTATTAAAATTTTAATGCAATTAATTAACTATTGATATTATTGAAAAAAAAAAACGAAAATGAATAACCCTAATTTAAGACAAAATATACATTTGTGATTAATATTTTTTAAGCTAAAAATTTAATATCCTCTTAATTTATATATTTTAAAATTTCAGCTAACCTACAACATATTACTGCTCTATGCTATTATTGCATAAAATATATTACATACTGCAGCAATTATTTTCAGTAATAATAACATAGGACATGTAGGGATGCCTAAATTTAAAAATAAATAAATGAAAACTTCATATTATTTTATGTATATTAATATGGAAATATGTGTTTTAATAATATAATTTTCACATTATAATCATATTCCTCTAACATATTTTTATAAAAAAATATATATTTTAAATGTAACAATTGCTTAAAATTTTAAACATAAGCATAATTTTTCTGGGGTTGAAAGGGACATGTCCCTTTCAGCCCCAATGATAGTGTCCCTTTCAGCCCCAGATTCATATATTACATACACCACATTGCTGCCTGCTAAGCCTAACTTTCTGTGATGTGAAAATTGCTTATCACAGATTTTTAGGTATTTAATGTACTTTTAATTAACACACAAAGATTATTTCTATAACTAAATACACTTTAGTTCTGAAACAAAATATAAATGGAAGTATAACTTACTTTTTGATGATGAAAATTAACTTCAGTATTTGTAGATAAAAATAATTGTTATGTTGACAAATTGGCTTGGTCTACCAACTATAAACATCTGGCTCTCTCTGTTGGCAATAAATGAAAACTTTTATTTATATCAGGTTTTAAGAAATATATGATGTCCCTTTCAGCCCCAGTCCCCTTCAGCCCCACTTTCCCCTACTTCTATCTTGAATCCTCCGTGGACTTCCAAACAGATCATATTCTTTGATTTCCAAGAACTGCGTGGAGTCTCCAAATGAAGACTACATGCCAATTACAGCACAAATGTGCGCCTGAATAACATTTCAAGCAACAATGTATGTGTCCTCATATGAAACTCATATGCATGAGAGGTGTTAACCGGCTTTGAAATCGCTTTTTAACCCTCCCTTAGGCGCACGAATCTGTCAGATGCATTCATACTGACGTATTAACACATTAAAGGTGGGAGTCATAGTACTACGATTTATCTCGACTGTAGCTTAAAGGCGGGAGTCGTAGTAATACGATTTATCTCGACTGTAGCTTAAAGGCGCGAGTCGTATTAGTACGGTTTGCAACCACATTGCGCAATCCCATGTGCCACTTTACATTTGTATTCTTCACTTTCTATACATTTGTATTTGTACACTAGATTCTTCTCATAAATATGTACTTTAAAACATTTTTTGTAATTAGTGTTTAGTTCTTTTTCAATATTTCTTGTAGTTTTAAGAGTTCAAATAAACTTTTTTAAGTCTAAATTTTTTTTGATGATTACACAAAATATCGCCCGCTCTAGGACGAAAAACGAGGCGGGGCGGTCACCGCGTTACCTAGTATACATTCGTCAAGATCCCCCGGCCTTTAATGTGTTAAGATGATTTAATCACTTTATTGGGGAGATTTGACCTTGAACAGACCCTGCTGTCTGAGATGTGATGCGGTCAACCCCCTCATTGCACTAAACCCTAGCGGGACTGATGAAAAACACATAGAAAGGGGGGGGGGAGCAATTTCCCGAAACCGTGTGGGAGTAGCTCCGAAACTATTTTATTTATGCATCTGACAGATTAGCTCGCCTAATAGTACGGGAGCTAGCAACGTCGGGAAAACAAGAATTTCAGTAAGGCTAGATTTTAACTGTATTGTGTCTCTCACTGCCCCAAACATTATACGAGCTGTCTGGCTGGCGGTAGAGGTTGCGTTCGCTAGTGCGATCGTACCTGTAACAGGTAAAATGGTAAATTTTCAAATAATTTCAAGAAGGTTTTTTTTGTTTTTAATAAATCTATTTAACTTTTCGAAACTTAAATATTTTATTGCCAGACATTATTATTGTTGTTTACTATGTACCAGACGCCAATTTTAATTAAAAATTTTTTTATTTTTCAAATTACTTTAGTATGGCTAAAACTTACATATGGTGTAATTTAAGTATTAAAAAATCTATAATTAATTTGCCAGACAATAATTCGGCTGCTAAACCACAGCCAGACCGAATTATAGTTGCAAAACGATGCGATATTATTTTGGTTGGTAAAGAAACAATTACAAAATAGATTACTGGGAAAGGAAAAAAATATTAAATTATTTTGTTCATTAATATGGTACGAAAACGATAATTTATTGTTATACAGAGTTAGAAAAATAATTAATCGTAAGTATCAGAATAAACAAAACGTTTAATAGTCAAAGACCTATAATGGTCATAGAATAGAAATTTGAAGATTTTTCAATCCATTACTGTATTACAAAAAACTGAAGCATCTGGATAATCTTCATCATGATCATCATCACTGCTGTCATTTTCATAGTCGTCGTCATCATCGTCTTTTGACGTGTTGTTTTCTAATAAATCGTTATCTGTAATTAAAGGGAAAATGTTATAATCTTTCAGTTAATAAATTTACAAGTATTTTCTTAAAAACCAAAAATCTTCTTCCAACCAAATTTTTACCTTCAATAATAATGTTGGTAACTGACGATGGTAACTGCTCTCCAACAAACCAGATGTCCTATTTATCATCATTTATGGTCCATCCAGAAGCTTGAGGAGATAAAGATGTTGGTTGTTTTAAATAAGCATTTCTCCAAAATTTTGTGACGTACCGAACTCGCAATAAGTGTTGATACAATTCAGCTTTACATGGTGGTAGGCTTGATGAGTCAAAATTGCGGAATTTCTTTTGAAAATTATCATCTGATTTTTTACTTCTGTAAGTGTTTGAAAATAGGTAAAATCGAACGTCATTGACGTTCGAATAATCACGAGCTCCGTACATATGGCAAATAAATTTTTCTAAGCTCTCAAATGACTGATTCAATAATTCTTCATCATCTGTAATAATATTTTGACAGGCTAACTGCTACTGTTTTGATTGCTCTAGCAGTTTAAAAGGCCTAAGTTTACCTTTCCTGAAAAAAGCTGGTGTATAATCGCATCCAGTGAGTGCGTGAAAACACGGCAGTGCTTTTGATAACGAATTACCCAGGGTTTGGTGTATTTGATTAACGCTTACAAATCGCTCATTATTAACACCAAAATTTATCCAAAGTTTTAAAGATGCGTTTAAGTGGTCCATGTTGCCAAGAAGTATTATCAAAATATCCGTGTCTGAGCAGCGTATGGCAACGTCGGCGTCAAAAGTTATTTTACAAATATGATATATAATTCGAGTATCTACTTCTTCGTGTTCTTCATAAGATAAAAAATCTTCAACAGCTTTGATAACTTTGTTGTTTTCAACCCGGAAAGAGTAGCATTCGTTGAAATTAACATAAACAATTTTGTTCCCAATGAACGGAGCCATGTTATCACCTGCCCAATGATCAATAAAAAAATGAACTAGAGCTTCTTTGAACTGTATCTTTTTAAGTTCAGCTATAAAATTGTGTGGACGAATTTGATTAGGCCCAATTTTAACTTGGGTAATTGACTCATTCCGACGTGAACGTTCAAAATCTTTTATTGACGGTGAAAAGTATTGATCAAAAACAATATCGATTCGATTGGATTTAAATCGTAGTATCATACTTAGGAATTTCTTAGATATAGCACCAAAAGTAACAGGTACTTCTTTCATTAGATGTAACATGAGGAAACCATCTAAAATACAGATATCAAAACACAAAGGTGGTTGATTGACATTACACAAAGATGGCTGATTGTCACCGATTTTTTTCTCAATTAATTTTACTAGTTGAGCTTTATCAGTTTTGCAAATACTGCCATCTGCGTGGCACATTGATGTTGGCTCCGGTGTAAGTGGGAATGTCAATACTTTCTCAATATCAACTTTGGGAGTTAAGGATATCCCTAGCATTCTACCAAATATATCTCTTTGCATTCTCAACTCGACAACTTTATTTCCAAGAGTTATTATTTTTCTTTTTTGGACCTCAGCAAAAGTTAAGCACCCGATTTTTTTTAATAGGTTTGTCAAATCTACCTTCGTCGATTGCACATTCATTGATGAACTGTTTTCCTAAATCATCACCACTTTCTTCAACGTTCAGTAGGAATTCAGCTATTTCTTGACAAACCCGCTTTGTAGTGGCAATATTACAAAGATTATCTTTATCTAAATTTGAATCGAACGGATTAAAATTTTTTTCAATTATATCAACAAAATCGGTAAGTTGTTTTCCATAAATTTTAATTCGATTAGGTTGTAAGTCTGCAGTCACGTCTTGCAAATGGGTTGCTTCCCAGGTATGGGGTGCATAGGGGCTGGTTAAATCAGCGGGCTAGGAGCATGAACCTGATTCTTAAGAAACTTTTCATAAAGCATTCAATCAGGTTCATTGATGTTTGGAGTTCTTGTCAGCGTGATTGGGTTCCGAGGGATGGTCTGCATCTTAGTTCTAGGGGTGTAGTTAAGGTTAGCGATATGATTTTAGAAACTTCAGAATCAAAAAACTAATTTTGGATGGGGGGATTGGAGAATGTCATGGTGTTGACTTCTGTTCTGGAGGTTTTAAAAATGAGGGTAAAATATTAAGCAATAGTAACATTAATAGTAGTGATCGGAAAATCTTTAGGACAAGCAAAATGGGCATGCTCAGGTTTCTATATACTAATGCTCGCAGTATCAGGAATAAGATGGACGAGTTAAATACTGTTATCGCAAGTGAGGAGTTGGATATTATTGGAATTACGGAAACATGGGTTACTGATGATGATAAGGATTTAGTGAGCATTGCTTTATACAATTTGTTTAGGCAAGACAGGCTGGGTAAGAAAGGTGGAGGGGTTTTATTCTATATTAAGGACACTTTTATTTGCAATGAATTGGTCATTAATAATAGCCTAAGGATATTGAAATGGTCTGGGTGGAGTTGCTGAGCAATAAGGGGAAGAAGTTACATTTGGGAAATGTTTACAGGCCGCCTAATGTTAGTCAGGATCAAGACGAGGAGATGTATAGTGTTATTAGGGACACGTCTGGTAAGGGCTCGGTCATCATGATGGGGGATTTCAATTTCCCGGGCATAGACTGGAATAGTTTTTACACTAGCAATAGTAGGGAAGAAGATTTTCTGAAAGTGATTGGGGACTGTTTTTTGGATCAAGTTGTTACCCAGGGGACTAGGCATGGTGCTGTTTTGGATCTAGTTTTTTGTGATGTCGGAAGTTCTGTTCAGGGGTTGAGTATAGGGGAACATATTGGAGATAGTGATCACAATACTATTAGGTTTTGGACCAGCTTCGATGCTCACAAAGGTGAGCATTTCAGATTTGTACCTAACTTCAGGAACGTTGATTATGTTGCACTTAGGCAGGGTTTGAAAGAGGTATTTTCTTCTGGGTTGGAGAATAGTGAAGCTGATCTTCAGTGGGAAGAGTTTAAGGGGAAATTGGAGAAAACAGTGATGGATTATGTTCCTTTTAGAAAGAAAGGGGATTTCACGAAAATTTGGCCCATGCGGTTCTCTAGGGAGGTGAAAGAAGCTCTCAATTATAAGTAAGCCACTTTTCGGTGACTTAAAGAGACTGGGTGCCATGCTGACAGGATTTTGTATTGTGAATCTAGACGTACTTTCAAGTATTTGGTACGGAGTAAGAAAAGGGAATTGGAGCAAAAGCTTGCAGATAACATCGAAAGGAATCCTGAGAAATTTTTTGCTTATGCTAATTCAGGGAAAGCTCGTAATACTCAGGTAGGCCCACTAGTGGATGAGAACGGGAACTTGATTCAAAATGAGGGACATATTGCTGATATTCTAAACAATTTTTTTCCAGTGTATTTAGCAGAAACTGTATCTCAACAGTTGACATAAGCGAGACGCAAGCTAATACACAGCTTGAGGATTTTGTATTTTCTAGGAATGATGTGTTGTTTCATTTGAAAAAGATTAAAGCAAATAAGGCTCCAGGACCTGATAATGTTTATCCAAAAATTTTAGTAGAATGTGCAGAGGAATTAGTGGATGTTGTCTTGACTATTTTCATATCTTCATCTAACTCGGGGACTGTGCCAGTGGATTGGAAGCTGGCAAACATAACGCCGCTCTTCAAGAAAGGGTCTAAAACTAAGGCAGGAAATTATAGGCCTGTGAGTCTTACTTCCGTTCTTTGTAAAATTTTTGAAACTCTAATAAAAATCAAAATAGTGAATTTCCTGGAGGCAAATGGAGTGTTGACTGATTTTCAGTATGGTTTTAGGAAGGGTAGGTCCTGTACAACTAATTTGTTGCATTTCTATGACAAGGTTACCATGGCATTAGATAATAAAAAGTGCGTAGATGTTGTTTACATTGACTTTCAGAAAGCGTTTGATAAAGTACCGCATGAAGCACTTATTAGCAAACTTGCTTATATTGGTATTGTTGGAAAAACTTTAATTTGGGTTAAAAATTGGCTGACTGGGAGGAAACAGAGAGTAGTAGTGAAGGGCAATTATTCTCAGTGGATTGATGTTTTGAGTGGGGTTCCACAAGGTTCAGTTTTAGGACCAATATTATTTATTATTTTTATTAATGATATTACTCAGAGTATTTCTGGGAACATCAATATTTTTGCTGATGATGTCAAAATCATGGGAATTGTGGACACGGAGGAACAAGTCAATCAGTTTCAAGAGGATTTGAATCAAATTTCTAGGTGGGCAATTAAGTGGGGTATGTCTTTTAATATTGGGAAATGTCAAGTGCTTCATTTTGGTCATGGGAATAAACATGCAACCTATTATTTACAAGGTTCTGTCATTAGGGAAGCAGAAGCAGTTGTTGATCTAGGAGTATTGATTAGTCATGACTTCAAGTCCAGTCAGCAGTGTAGCACAGTAAGTAACAAAGCTAACAGGATGCTTGGGTTTATCAATAAGGCTATTTCGAACAGGTCTAGGGAAGTTGTATTGCCATTATACAGAAGTTTGGTAAGACCTCATTTGGAGTATGCTGTTCAGTTTTGGTCTCCGTACCTAAAAAAGGATATTACCTTATTGGAAAGGATTCAAAGGAGGGCTACAAGATTGGTAAGTGGTCTTTCAGACTTAGATTATGATGTTAGGCTTAAAAGGCTCAATATGTATAGTCTTGAGCAAAGGAGAGTCAGAGGGGACATGATTCCGTTGTTTAAATTCATTAAAACGGGAAATGTTGATGGACTACAGCTATGTGTTGAAAGTAGAACCAGAGGTCATTGTTTTAAACTTTTCAAATCTCAGGCTAATCTTGAAATTAGGAAAAACTACTACTTCAATAGGGTTGTAGGCAGTTGGAATAGTTTACCGGAAGCGACTGTTAATTGCAGTGGGGTGAAAACTTTTAAGAAAGCTCTTGATGTTCATTGGGGACTGCTAAATTAACTAGGACCAGCCTAGCTGGGCCCTGAGCCTGTTGCTGGTCGTCACTTTTGTATTTGTATTTGTATAAATATCTCAGTACCCAAACATCGAGAACATGAGAGATCAAAGCAGCTCTAATTCTGTGGCCTTTTGTCCAGCGTTGACGAGCAGCTATTGAATTTTTTAAATGTGCAATTCCACTGAGACGTTTTGCGGCATCAGCATTTACAGTCTGTTCCAACGTAAGATCAACCGGTATTCCCCAGAAAGGTTTATCAGTTCTTTTAATTACAAAACATCCTGATATGAAATCGTTTTCAAGCCCTGGATGTGTTTCACTAACATTGTTCAAATTTTCCCAGTATTTAACACACCATCGAGCGTAGTTTGGCTGATTAAAAATAAAAAATAAATTGGTAATTTTTGGAATCACAGACTTGAAAGTCTCAATGTCACCCATGCGTATGCTCCTTGATAAAGTGATATAATAATTAACCAGTTGGAAGTAGGTCATGTAGTACTGAGCAGTTTTTCCATGCTCGCCTTGTCTTGTTTTTTCCATGAATTTTTGATAAGAAGAGAGCACTCGAGATAACACCTGATTCGGTAATAATCCAGCAGTCGTACTTAAATCGGATATTTTAGAATCTTGACATTGTAAAAGATCATCAAAGATTTGCTCTTTCAAAAAATTGTGCTCAACTTGTTTTGTTCGTAAGTATTGATCAAAATGTAACATTTGCAGACCTACTGCCATTAACGGATGCAGACGTTTGCAGCGATTAAAATGTTTGCCTTCTATAATTCCATTCACTGATCCTGAAGCTATAATCTTGCTTTCAATCATCATATGAGATAATCCACTCATTGAGGAAAACTCCAATCGCTTTAAAAAAGGCCATCATTAGATGGAATGAACCAAGATGTATGAATAGATTATCAAATTTCGGGCTCTCCGTTGCCTGAATTTTGAAAGCTAATTTAGCAATGGCTGAATCATATGCAACTTGGACAAATTTTTGATCACATTCTACACCAACTTTTTGAGCCTGTTCCATCGTCAATTTCACTACTGATGGATCTGTTGGTGACAAATTGATTGGCGTCAGGTGGGATACTTTTTGCTTCGGAGTATTATCCTTTATAATTCGTCAATTAAATCCTGTCCACATTGGAGTATTTGGTACATGAAAAACGAGTGAAACCATGTGTAGGAAATCAATAGTTTTAACTAAAGAAAAAGTACACGGAATAGATTCTTCTATGGCCTCAACTGGTGTTAAGCGCCCCATCATTCGTAGCCGGGTAGATGTCGAGGTAGGGTCAGGAACAATTGCTTCAAAGGTTCGCCTCCTTTTTTCTGGTGGTGGTAGCATATCAGAATCATCACTGCTGGAATTAATATTCTGTTCATTGGGATCATCATCAATATTTTGATAAATGATTCCAACCGTATCGTGCAAAGTATCTTTTCCATTAAGAGTATCAACATATCTATCAAAGTTGTCGAAGTCTATACCGGTGCATAACGATGATTTTCGAATAATGTCAGGTGGACTAATTTCAGAGCAATTTATAGATGAATAAGTAGCTTCAGTTTCCAGCTCTTCCAGTGTAGTGTAGTTGCAGCAATGTCCGAGGCGATTAAGAATATTAATAATTCTTCTACTACTTGTCAGACTTTTTACAGTCATACCAAGAGTAATTTGCTTTGATGGTTTAATAGCACCATTGCTCACACAAAAAATAGTATCAGAAGCGATGGAGTTACTTAATCGATGACAGTGAAGACCATCTCTACGACGAATGTCTTTGCCTCCGATCAATACTTTAAAAAATCGATCTAATTTTTCAGGAATTGTACATTCACCAGTGATCAAATCACTTGTCTTGATTTTTGATGGTAACTTAGATCGATCCATTTTAAAAATTGTGGTTCGTAGAAGTAATGCAACTTTATCAATAAGTTCATTCTCTTCAAGTGTCGTCAATTCATTATCTTCTAATAAAATACAATCTTTATGCATTAAAACCTTTTTTTTATTTTTTGATGAAATTTTAATTGATTTCTTGTATTGCTTTAATATCTTTTCCTCAAGATAATGATTAGTTATTAAATTTACATCTGACTGAGGCTGAAGTTTCAACTCATTATTATACATATCACAAAGAGAAGATAACAGTAAACATTTTTTTTTAATTATAACTTCTTCATCTATTAATAATACAATTTGATTAAAAATGCATTGGTGTATACTTCGGTTGTCATGCCAGGAAGTCTGTGGAGTGTCATTAATGACTTTAGTATAATCATTTAAATACCCCAATTCACACAAATGATGATAAAAATCGGTTTCACTTTTTGATCGTAAATTTTCAAATTTTTCTAACAATTCTTGATTATTTAACTCTATCATCCACTCTGCAATTTTTTTATGAATTTTTGGATCATTCGAAGAATGCAAAGTTTGTTGCTTACCTCTTGATTGTTTACGATCTTTTCCACAAAAAAAAAAAACATATTCGTTTGATATCTGAATTTGTTTTTATCATATCCACATTTGCGGCTTCAAAAACTTTAATAGCAGTGTCAATTTCTTGGATTTCAATATCTGCATTTGAACTTGAAGGAGTATTGTCTGATGCAATCTCACTAACCTCTACTACAGTGTTCGATTCTGATTCCGGAGCTGAACTAGATGTGCTCGGAAGATTTGTTGTTGACGAGAAATTAACTTCTGACAAGGTACGATATTTTGACATGAAAGCTGTAAAAGTGTGGTAGCAATTTCTGTGATAACCATCAGTATTATTAACTTGCTCCGGTAACTGTATAGAATTATATTTAAGCTTAAAATTTACACGTACTTGCAAAACTTCTTTACACTTTTTTAATTTATCCTCGTCAAAAATGCTTATTTTTCCATTTCTGTCTTTGCAAAAAACACATTTTGTTTTTTCACTAGCCATTGTAACTCAATTTTGTTAAAAACATTAAAACAAATAATAACAAATGTCACGATGCGACTACATCTCAGATTTAAAATATTATAGAATAATATTTTTTAATTGAAAATATCGTTTGATAATTTAATCTGTATTAAAGCAAAGATGCAAACGATATTTTTATTAAGAATTTATTGTTTATTAAATTTATTTATTTTCTTAAAATTAATATCATTTTAGAAAAGATTAATTGTAAAAAAAAAATTGAAAAAAAAAAATTGAAAAGTCAAAATAATGGAGTATTTATTCAAGCGGTTCGAAATATTAGAATATTTCACAATAATTCTCCTTTAATTATCACCAATTCATAACTGGTGGCCTCCTTGATTAAATTCAGACGATTTTATTTAGAACCAGTATTCTTTTTGCAGTTTGTGTGCTTTTTTTTTGTCTTAAAATGGGTCGTGTGAGCGATATTTCTGAATACACTAAATTATGTATGGTTAATTTGGTAAAATTCAATGTTCATTTACTTCATATTCATAAGGTAATATTTTTGCGTAAAAAACTATGATATTTTGAACCAATCAAAATTTTATTCTAATATTTTGATGTGTTTCAGATCCTACTGTATGCTTAATTTATTGTATTTTATATTTTGTAAATGTTAAAAACGTATCTAAACATTCCAGATTTTATTTATAAGAAATTTAATTGCATTTACTTAGTAATAAAAATAAATAAATGGAAAATTCTTTATTTCTTATTACTTTTTCTCAATTGTTCTAATATTTAGGAGATGTATACTGACGCCATCTTGATAACAAACAGCTGATCTCGCTTGCGCAACCAACGCGCTACAGTCTGTACTCTTTCAACGAGGCCACTCTCTTTTCAATATAAAATCGGTCTGGCTGTGGTTTAGCCGTCGAATTATTGTCTGGCAAATTAATTATAGATTTGTTAATACTTAAATAACACCATATATAAATTTTAGCCATACTAAAATAATTTGCAAAATAAAAAATTTTTTAATTAAAATTGGCGTCTGGTACATAGTAAACAACAATAATAATGTCTGGCAATAATATATTTAAGTTTAGAAAAGTTAAATTGATTTATTAAAAACAAAAAAAACCTTCTTGAAATTATTTGAAAAATTATCATTTTACCTGTTACAGATACGATGCGCACTAGCGAACGCAACCTCTACTGCCAGCCAGACAGCCCGTATAATGTTTGGGGCAGTGAGAGAGACAGTACAGTAAAAATCTAGTCTTACTGAAATTCTCTCTCAAAAACGTTGTCAGCTCTTAGACTATAACGGAGGGTTAAACAGTTCAGATACGGAATGAAATCATTTCTTTCAATACGGACTTGATTTCGGTCGAAATGATTTTGCATGGTACTTTTCCTGACACCCTGGTTGCCTTTATTTTCTTGTACGACGGTCAAAATAGAATAGGAGGATGTCCAAAATAACTGGGGGATTGACTACTAAGTCATTGCTACCAAGACACTAGTCATTGCTACTAAGTCTTTGCTAGAATAGGGGATGTCCAAAATAACTGGGCGATTGACTACTAAGTTATAGCTACCAAGACGGTGTAGCTACTATATCGTTTCTACAGACATGCAGGCTGATGTGTATGTTCCCCCATTTATCTAATACCTATGCAATGGTCCCTTTCGCTGCTGCATGACTCTTCTTACCCGCCACCCAGTACATGATAAAATAATATTTCTTTAAATATCCGTGCTTCCGTATTTCACAACGGTCACATTTATTTATTTGTGAATGCGCGTACCGGTTCTTTTAACACGTTCAGGACGGCGTGTACCACCTACTCACATGCGAATAGTTTAGCTGGCGACATGTACCACGGATAGATCACACACAACTGGTTCATGAGGTGGCATGTATCACTGGTGGATTATATCAGCTATATTCTTATAATATAGTTTTGTTAGATTAAAAAAAAACTTCATGTGGTTAAAAAGAACTTTTTTACTGAATAATTGAAAAGCTTAGTTTTACAGGTAGAAAAATCAAGTTAAGGCACCTTGCATTAGCCCCACTTTTTCACTGACGCTGGAATGTTAGTTCAATTTCATTCGTAGCTTTGACTCAATATTTTCTGGGTAGTTTTTATTTGTTTGGCTGAAACGTAGAGTAAGTTATGGATCATTCATAAATGATGTCACGCTTCGAGGGGGGGAGGGGGGTTCGTGAAATTGTGACAAAGTGTGACAAGGGGAGGGGGTAACAAGAAGTGTGACATCCTGCATTATGCAACATAGCGTGACGCGGGACGAAGAGGGGGAGGGGGGTCCGCTGAAGTGTGACATATTGTGACAAAGGGGGGGGAGGGGGTCAAATATATGTTAAAAAAGCGTGACGTCATTTATGAACGGCCCCTTATTTACTACTAGTTGATCCCCGCAGAACATCTGAGGATTGTAAACTAACCATTTTAAAATTGTAAAAAACGCTTTATATTTCGAAAGACTTCAGTAAAGATCGCTAGATATAAACAAATTAAGGTGTTGCCTCTCCAAAGAATCGGGAATTAAAAATTTAGTTATGAATGGACATACTTTTTAAAATATAGAAATAAATTTGTTAAAGCCCCGTAAGTTAAAATAATAAATACAAATATTATTTTCTTTCATTATGGTAATCATTAAACATTTTTTTTTAAATATCGTTATACCATAGCTTGGTTTTTGCATGATGTCAGTATGGTATCGTACCGCAAAATTTAATCGTAACTGGTCCACGCTAGTGAAATATATATATAGATTTTATTTAATGTAAATAAATTTGTATTTAAAGTCAAATTAATAACAATATACAAGCTTATTTTATGTAAATAATTCTTTTTAACATTTAATGAATGCAACTCAGACTGTAGTATTCAAACAGTTCATTATGGATTTTGAGGAAAATTATTTGAGATAACTATTCATATCTCAATATATATTTCAGCCTAAAGCTAAAATAATAAAAGTTTTCAAACAATATTCCACAACTGATATTTCCGTAAAAATTGAAAAATAATGCTTCAAGTATTTCAGTTTACTTTAAATTATCAGTTTTCTCTTGCAACTTTTAAAATATACGGCAGTATTTATTCATGAGAACGCTTTATATTATTCAAGACATGTAAACAAGTAAAAGCAATCACTTCAAATAATTAGTGCAGAAATTTATCTTATCTGACAACTTCAAAAATCAAATGTTAGATGTTTATAAAACTTGTTTCCACCGACTGAAGAGTAAAATAGACGTTACGCTTCACACACAGTTTTCTTAAAAATACAATCATAAAATCAAGTATCATTGTGTCAAATTGTTTGGAATTAATTGAAAGTTAGAATGATACGTATGTGATAATGTTTTTGAAAAGTAATTTCTATGAATTAGTTTTTAAAAAAATACATTGTTACATACGTGAACCGGGAATAAGCACTGACAACTACTGAAATACACTGTCGCATCCTATTACCGTGACAAATTATAATTTTGTTTAACTGTCTTACGTCGTTCATTTTTCAAATTTATGTGTGTCATTAAAGTAATCAAAATAGATACATTATTAAGCATATGTAAATTAAAGTAAGAAACATCAGTTTTAATTGCATATATTTTTAAATATGCAATCTTAAATATGTTTTTTGGGGGAGGGGGTCTTTAAGTGCAATTTTACTTAATATCCTAATATCCGTTGTTTGCAAAGTACTCTCTTTGTTGAAATTGGTATTACCCAATGTTTTTCTTTTTCTAACGGACTATATACCATGGCTGTAATTCATATATTAACAAACGAAAGAGAATATCACATATAAGTGTTGCTTAGTTTCCTTTGAAACCATGACTTTTCATATGAAATTTGTATTTAAAATACATGGTTTCAATAAAGTTTACCAACAATTGTTTTCTACGCTTTTTTTAAACTTTTGAACTGGAAAGAAATGTAAAGTGATATTTTCCCCAGGGCTAGTGTGCAAACTGAATAAGGGGGTTATTACGTCATTCACACTTTGTATTCAAATTTAATGCCAAACCATCTGCATGATAGTCAGAAAAACCTCTGAGCTTTTGCACATACTCAACATGGCAAATTCAATGTAAAACACTAGTTCACACTTAAAGTTTGTTTTTTGGAAACCAATTCAAATTTGGCCAAATAGCAAATTGAGGAAAGTAGTTTGTCCATACTGGCTTGTATTTGATAGTCCTCTTCAAAAGCTTCTACTGTTAGTTGTTCTGAAGAAACTGACTATTGTACGCTAAAACTACTAATATAATATAAACTGATGTACAAAATAAAAAGACTTACCATACCAAAATAGTTTACTTCAGAAAAGAAAGTCATCTTTCGTTGTAAACTCGTACAGTACATGGCAAATCAGAGATTGCTTTTTCATTTCAACTTGAATAAGTTTCGCTAGAAGTTGGAAATAAAACTCCGAGTAAGCTGAAAACAATTACGTACTATGCTCTGACGTCTCAGTACCAAAACACATCAGACCAACGCATTTCAAAACTGTTCGTTCACAACAATATCAACATTGTTTGGTTTTAAAATCCACTAGCTGATTAACCGCAGATCCATCTGCTGGTTATAACCATTTTAAAATCGTAAAAAACACTTTAAAATTTGAAAGGCTTAAGAAAAGATTGCTAGATATAAACAAACTAAGGTGTTGCTACTCCAGCGGTTCGGAAATTAAAAATTGAATTATAAATTAAAGAATAAAATATTAGCTTTTTAGGAAATAGAAATAAATTTGTTAAAGCCTCCACCCGTAAGTTATGATAATAAATACAAATATTATCTTACTTTTTTATGATAATCATTTAAAAAATATTAAATATCGTTTTACTATAGTTAGCCTTTTGCATGATGTCAGTATCGTATCAAACCGCAAAATTTAATCGTAAGTGGTCCACGTTAAGTAATATATATATATATATATATGGATAGGTGAAAGTTGATTAAATCACTATTCCTCCATTTGCTAAAATGAAATGGCGGCACTTATTGGTCAAAGGGTCTAAGCTTGGCGATGTTTTCCCGATTGTCGCCAACGTGCATTTATCGCTTACGTGTATCTTAAGCGGTTATCACACGACAGGAATTGCAGGCAAACGCAACCGTAATAGAAATCGTCAACTCTATCGGAAACTGGTTTTTCTACCAATTTTCCCCCATAGTTTCTTCAAAATGCTCGTGTGCTATATCAATTCACGGTTGCTCGAATTAGAAGCAATTCGTTATCTGCGTAAGAAAAAAATTGCTTCTAGAACGTTTAATTTAAGGCAAATCAAGAAAGGACCCAATCATGGAGCTGGAATTTCGTGACGTCAAATCAACTTTCCAGTAAACATGGCGGTGAAGGATTTGAAGAATGGCGATAGAAGGATAAATGTTAAAAGGAAAATGCGATTTCTAAATTAGTTTTTTTTTTCTTGGTTTAACATTCGAAATCATGCCGAAAAAGCATTTGTAGGATGTAAAGGTGCTAATTTATTAGTGCAAGACATTTCAAAGAGTGTCTTATGATGAAATCGCTACCAAAATGCCAGTGCGTTTCAAGTGATAAATTTAGAGACAGTATAACAACAGTTTTTTTTTTCCTTTCTTGTTTTTTTCTTAATTTATATATCATAGGCAACCATTCTACAGGGTTATCAGCAATAATACTCTAGGCATCATACACTGTTTTACATTTTTGATAATTTTTTAACTAATCTCTGTCATTTTATTTTAATTAAATTTAAACTGCAGTGCCATTTTCTGTTTCGTCAGAATTCGAGGTTTGTTGTCCAGTAAATTGTGCACACCTCCTAAAAATCTCCCTCTGAAGCGCTCCTGCTTATGAACACAACAGTTTCATACAATTTTAAATGAACTGTTAGAGTCACAGTGAAAAAACTTTTAATTAGAATGATATTAGATGAGACACAGAATACAAAATATTAATATTTTGCCAAATTATATTCCTTAATCAGTAAGGTCACTACGGAAGGGCGGCGGAGGGGCCGCTTCCCCCCCCCCCCCCGCGTGACACCCAAAATAAGATATAGAGTTTTAGAAAAATACATGTACTTTAATTATACAATTTTACGGGTGCTATTTCAACGTATCATAGCTGAAAATAAATATAGTTTAGTGAAAGTTACCCCAAATAAGTAAAATAAAATTTCTAAAGAGTTTTTTCTTTTGCCACTCTGAAAATAATATAATTTACAAAACTACAAGTTCATACAACACAACAACGTTTCTTTCTTCTTCTTTCTTTTTGGAGGGGGACACCAAAAATTACCGCCCCCGGGGGACACTTATGCTAGGAACCGCCATTGCCTTAATACATTTCCATTAAAATTAAAGATCTTGTTATGAATAAACTCATGACATCTAATTTGTTACTAAAATTCGTAAGGTATGTATAACCTTTTAACAAAACTTCTTAAGATTTCATTTATTTCGCCTTATAACATAATAACAATTTGCATTCAAAATTTTTTGACATCTTTAAGCAGGCAGGACAGTCTCAAACTTATATTTTTTAGGAAGGGGAGGGCGGAGGGGGTAATTATTAATTACCCGACTGAAACTTCGTATTTTACTGAATCGCGAAGCTCAAACTTAATTAAAAATGATCCTATTGAGAATAAATGATCATGACTTCCCTTGACTTTGCATGGGAGTGCCCCTGAACGCAAAAACCTATTTTTTTGATCGAAATTTGAAATATAAAAAATGTAAACAGATGCCTAACACGAGGATACAGATTAGAAAATGGTAGCTCGTTATGAGCAAACGTCTGAGAAACCGGTGGCAAACCTATAGGAAAATTGGCTCTAGAGGTTGCCGATAGAACGAGGTGGAAGTAACGTTTGCTTTAAAATTCCTGTCGTGTGATAACCGCTTTTACGCTGGCGATAAATGCATTAAATTACAGAAATTGATTTTTTATTTCATGTTTGCACGATAGTCTATTTAAACTGAAATGACTAACACTCTGGATTAGATGCTCCTACGTTTTATCTGAAATCAAGTGAACTGGAAGTCTTAATTTAGTCTGCGAGTTGTGTCTCTAACCAAGGCTGACCTTGATCGTAACCGTTAAACAAAAAACTGGATCAAGTTCAGCCTAGCTCTAACAAATCTTTAAAATCTAAAGCAAATTAAACATCCAACCTAGGAAATTTAAATAGTATTTTCAATCCGCAATATTTTATAGGACATTTCTTCCAAATACGGGTAATTTGCGACAAACAGAACATTTATCGGATTATTTAACTTCGAATTCTCTGGACTGGATATGTTGGGTATTCACTTCGTCTTATTTAGAAGATACATATTGTTTTTTTTTTTTTTTTCTTTTTTCTTTTTTCTTTTTTTTTTTGTAGTATTGGAGTTAAAAGTTTTTCTGTTAGAGGCATAAAAACGGAAGTGTGTTTTTTTATTTATTTATTAATATATATTTGCATATATACTTCGTGATATTTATAACTGCTGAAATATTTAATTTTTTAGAATAGAAAACAAAAAAAGGCTTTTTTTTTTTTTGAAATAAATAACAGGAAACTTTGAACAAGGACTTTGAAAGGAAAAATGATATGTATATAAGTGATACATGAGTCAATACAAATAGAAAGTGAAGATTAGCTAAAAAGTTTGAAAGTTCTATCCCACATCTGGTAAAATTACATAGCACCATCAAATAAAACTTGTTTTCTCATATATATTTTGATTTTAATAAAACAAAAAGCAGCAACATAAACCTTCATAGCACCTATTATTGCTTTCTTATCTAGCAAATGCAAAACAATTTATTATTTATTTATTTTTTGAATAATTCACACACAATGTATTACTGCACGTATGGTTGATTCACATTACATTGGAAGTAAATACGGTTGGATGATGTATTGTACATTGGTATGTTGTAACATTGTTACACAATAAAACTTTAACCCCAAGATATAATGCACATTTTCTAATTGCGCCAAAGCTTAGTTTAAGTTCATACTGTGTTTACCATAAATTGGAGCTGAAACTCTAAAATGGCAGCTATGGTGCCTTTATGAATGATGCGAGCGACCACTTTCATTCACGGGCAAAGATAGTTCCTTCATTAGTTTTAGAAAAGTATGTCTGTATGGCGTTGGTGCATTAAACTTCTCCAATAATTGAAGTGCAATAGCAGTTGCACCATTGAAGGCAATCTTTTCGTCTTTCTTAGCTGATCCGAGCACTGTAAAAACATTTAGTAAACTTTAAGCTTAGACCAATATATAGAGCACACTTTCTAGTTTTATCAAACCTTAGATAATTGAAATTCAAGCTCCGCTCCTGCTGCTTTCACAAAAAATTTGTAAGCGCTAAAGTGCTTAAATGTTGTTTTTGGCATCTAATGTGTAATCGCCTAGTTTCATAGCGGTAGAATATGCTGATTCTGCTACTTGGGCCGCTTGTTTGATCCCGGAAAACATCGAGAACTTGTATTGCCTTTTAATCCTTCCTTGCACCAAAATATGACGAAATGACATGGCATACCATCCTTTTCAGCCAGCATATTTCCACCACGTTTTGGTGCAACATACTGATACATTCTTTTTCAGTGTCTAATGATATGTTCAGGGTAGCAGTGTTCAAACTTCTAGTACCAAAACGCCAATGAGAACCCAACTCCAATGAGATAGTTGAACCCTGAGTCAACGACAACGAGTTTCTTTTAGGTTTATGACTTCAGGCGGGTGCTTGAGCTATTCATAGCGTGTTCGAGCTCGGAAAACACTGAGAAATTAAATTTCCTTTTAATCCTTCCTTGCACCAAAATATGGTGATATGGCATGGCATACCATCCTTTTCAGCCAGCATATTTGCACCATTTTTTGGTGCAACATACTGATACATTTTTTCCAGTGTCCAATGATATGTTCAGGGTAGCACAGTTCACACTTCCAGTACCGAAGAGCCAGTGAGAAATAGTTGAACCTAGAGTCAACGAAAACTAATTAATTTCATGTTCACGACTCCAGGCGGTAATTAAGCCATTCATAGCCTATGAATTAACCCCCCCCCCCCCGAGAACTTTTGCTTTTAAACCATATTGTCAATCTATGTCATTTTGCATATGCACGAACTTATATGCACGAACGAACACCCCTTTCCCCAATAGTAAATTTCGGTTGTGCCACTGCACAAATCAAAATGATTAACTCCCTTTTATCTTTAAAAAATCTTATTTTAGCTCTAAAAGAGCTTTATCAATGAATCTAATGTATCAACATATTATAGAGTTTTTAATAAGAACGTTTCTAACCATCTGACAGTTAGGGATGTAACGAATAGTGATTTGGCCGAATACCGAATATTCGGCGGCCGAATATTAAAACTTCCAGAAAGTCGTTGTAATAGAAAGTATTTGCCAAATTTAAAATTATTAACAAAGTCAAACACCAATTACACACAATCTGTGATGTATGATTTAATTCTGTTTGTTAAGAATTTAGAACTATTTAAAATTAATCTATTTTCACTATTGTTTTGAATGTAATAAAACTAAGAATTTCACCCACAAGCAAAATATAAATGACAGGTTTTACGGTAGTAAGCATTAGCATTATTTTACTAATTATTTAATTGCAATGAAAGAAATACTAGTGCTTAGTGGACTTTTATCTTGCACAAAACTGTTTTATGAAGACATTTTAAAAGTTATAAAAGTTAATATTTTTATTTTATGGGGTTTTTTACATACCTATTTTTAAAAGATCTATTAAAACTTAATGCACTTAACTGGGATATGTTTTTATTTTCAAAAACCCCAAGAACTTATGCTATCTAAATATTCACGATATATTCTGGGCTTTTCACATTTCTCTCTAACCCAATATTCACAATAAATCACTCTACCGAAACAAAGTCTGGCTTCCACTTTCTTAATAATAACAAAATGAATTCATCATATTCTCCATTATAATTAACTATTGGCAGCTTTTGGGAGCAAATGCTAAATATAAAATACAATATTACAACTTTAAAATGTGTTTTTGCTCAATCAAGCCTTAAACAAGATTAAAAAAAAGTAGTTTATTCTAAATTATTTTTATTTATTAAAACTATAGTGGACTAATGTATTCTTCTGCAATAATTATAATACAATTTTAATTGTTTAAAATCTGCTAATTTCTTTATTTTTTTTACTTTTTTACTGCAGCAGAACTATTCGGCCGAATAGTCCATCAATATTCGGCCAGGCCGAATTTTACCTTACCCAGTATTCGGCCAGGCCGAATATTCGGTCAAAGAGCCGAATAGGCCGAATACCGAATAGTGGCCGAATATTCGTTACATCCCTACTGACAGTATAAAATAATGCAAGAGATCATTTTCTTTCACGGCAAAGATATATCCTTCATCAGTTTTAGAAGCGTCTGTATTTACGGCGTAAGTGAATAAATAGCTCTAAAATAAGTAAAACACATACTCAACAGGACTTTGTAGACTGCTAAGTCGAGTTTTCGAGCATAAGGTTTTCATGTTTTCATTACGAAAAGCAGCTGCTGGTTTTGAAGACTTTCTTTATCGTTGAAAAATGTTTTTTTTTAATTTTATTTTCTTCTATCTATTTAGATATTTCATTCTAGAATTCGATTAAAATTGAAGAATAAGGGCTATTATTATATAATGAAAAGAATGAATTATTGACGTTAAAACTAAAATTTAAGGCAAATGTTAAATTATAACACATTTTACGGGAAAGGAAAGTAATTACTCAGAAAAGTAGTTCCAAAACGACGCTGCAGCATTCTGGCACCAATGCTGCTCTTAGTATATTGTATATTGGCGCATTCTGCAATTATTATTACAAATCAGTAGACTGGCACGTTGTATACAGGTATATGTTGTGTTATCGGTAAGTATAAATAGGAATACTAAATATTTGTGTATTGCAAATTTTAGTCTGGTAGATTGCGGCTGGGGAAAAGTACGCACATAGCTATAAATGTAAGCTGTCTATTTTAATGTTTTTGTGCATTTGCTAATGTTCCATTATATTAATATTTTAAACTATTGCATAATTTTGAGTACCATTATCAAAATCGAGAACTTTTCATTAGTCTTCAACAGCAAATCTCAGCTTAAAAATATGTTTCAGTTGAATAGCAAACATTTTGGTTTCATTATCATTTTCCATAAAAATACAAAAATATGCTGCTTATAGTTTATCAGTGTTATAGTTTAAAACGAGATCTTTATTTAACTGTAAAAAAGACACATAAACACTAGTCTTTTGTAATAAAGTTTTAGAATAAATTTGAAATAAAAAACTGAAAATTGTCATTTTACTACTTTTACAAAGTCAATTCAAAGATTTATCACATTTTCAAGCTATATATATTAAGAAATAAGCATATCCAGACCATAAAATTTCAAAAAGCAATAATGATCAGACGAGTATAACATTACCTCATGTAAAAATCAAGTTTAAAATGCATGTGAGTAGCGTTTAAATGCAGCTGTAAAGAATTATGACACTATAAATGCATTTAAAAGATATTTTGCTCGTATTTTTATCGAAATGTTAACGGACAAAATCATTTATTGAATAATAAAGAATGTTTTTTTAGAAAAAGAAAAACAGTAGGAGCATCTTTTTGAATTTTCGATGGCCTGATAGGTTTCGCCAGTTTTTCTAATCAGTAAAAAATTAGCACTTTGTTGCATCAGAAAATGATGCCAATTTTCTAGATACAAAAAGTTATATTTAATGTTATCATATTTTGGCGCAAGTAAGCACCAAAATCTCATTTAGTTTCTCAAAGTAGGCTCGTATAGTTCTAGATGGAACTTCTTGTTTATTACGTAACGGCAGTAACCCAAATAACAGAAAGTTCTAAGTAGAATCAATTTTGTGAAAAAATGAAATGAGAAATTAAAAGATGTCCTCGTGCTCCATACCTGAATTAGTGTTGTTTACCTAGAGTGATAAAAGATTGAACTATAAAGCACACGCGTTTAACGCGGTGTACGCAACGAAAACATGACGAAAGCAACCTATTTAATGTGCAAATTTTTAAAAAATGGTATGCATGTGTTTCAGAGTTACGAAAAGTCCTGAACACATAGGTGCAATACTTTTTCACTTTGTGTTTTAATTACGTTGTTTTTGATTGATTATACAATATCGTGAAGAAAATTGTGTACATAGATTTATTTCTGTTAATACGTTGTTCTTTTAATACTTCAAAATATGTATGCTTTCCTTAAATAATTGTTTCCTATTTTGTCAATTTTCATTGTGTGGAAAATGGAAACTCAACATCTAACAGTTTTGTTAGAGAAAATAAAAAACCATGAAGCATGTTCGTACATTTGAAAAATAACTTCTATGAAAATTTTGAAGTTACAGATAAATAGGGACTTAAACAGTCTAATTTTTAACATTCAAATCAAATTTGTTTCTAATACGGATTGTTAAGTTCTTAGCAGTAAGTTTCTCCCATATTTTAAATAAGAATTGAATTAAAATGCTGCGAAAGAGAAGAATAATCCACTATACGTATGTAATAGGATTGAATTTAACCGGCTCTAAGATAAACAAATAGTTATAAAAATTACGATATTAACGAAAGCACATTCAGCATTCTATATTTTGTATAGGAAGTATTTTTTGCCCTTATATTGATGATCAAATGCGAAAAAAAAAGTCATCTCATCTTTGCATTTTCAGATCCAAAACATTTATTTCGCCAAGATTAATAAACTATGCACTGAAATTCCACTTGCAATAAAATGTCATAACCACTTTCAGTGAAAAACATATCTTCAGAAGAATCGTGTAAGTCTCCCTTCTTTATTAATATTGCCTAAACTCAGATGTGTTTTATTCCGATCAGAAACTGAAAGTATGAGTGAATGTGGAAATCCGGAAAGTAAAGACTTCAGAAAGCAATAATTTCCAAAAATGGTTATATCCCTGGAATAAACGGCTCAAGTTTTTATGTGAATCGCATTTTCAAAATAGGTATAGTGCGTTATACTGCTATAAAGTACTCTTAAGATATTTTTCTAACGTCCGGTAAGATTTTTATGGAAAAAGTACATACATATATTGGGATATTGCAAAATCTTTCTATCATTATTCGGGGAAGTTAAGTACAGTCAAATGCCTTTAGTTACTTTTTTTCTTTTGCTTAAGGTAAATACTTCTTCTCGGCTTAAAAATGAGGAAATGGAAAAAGAAGGATTCGTTTAAAAGACAGAGATATATAAACACATGTTCTTAAATTTTTGCAGATATTTGTGTTTAGTATTGTGACGGAATGCAGGTGGCATTTAAAGTTAAATGTTATTAATTTAAGAAGGATGATTTTACATCTATCGCAAAAAGCATTAACGAATAATATATTTCGTTCTCTTCAAGCATAATTAGATTGTTTTTGTATTTTTAAAGTCGGAGACAATGTATTTGATTCCGAAAAAAAGCTTTATCTTCCCAGTTTTTAAATAGTTGAGATGGCTCTTGTTTTGTTGTAGTTAAAATAATAATAATAATAATAATAACAAAAAAAATAATAATAATAATAATAATAATAATAATAATAATAATAATAAACAGTGTGGTTTGTAAAAATTTTATTCGTAAAACTTATATGTGACTTCTGGATATTTCTTTCTTGTAAGTTTAAACGTAGTACTTAATTCAGTAGTCGCCAAACCGTTGATTTTTAGCAGATTGCGGTCGCACTTGGGTGGTTGATTTGCACATTATTAAACCTACGATTGTGAGTTGATTTTCCAAGTTCCGCAAATGTTCGATTGGCTCAGAAAGAATACTTTTGGCACAAATACGAACTTAGGAAAAGGCGATAACTATGTAAATATAGTAACCCGTTCGTGTTTTTTTTTATTTTTTGGAGGGTAGTATTTAATAAATAAGTACAATTGAAAAGTTTCTTTCCTTTTTTTTTAGTAGAAAGGGGGAGTGGGGAGGAGCATCTCGCAGAAGACCCAGTGGCTTCGTAAGTTGGGAGACTACTGAGTTAAGTTAGAGGTTATCGGTATAAAAAAGGCTAACTTTTTCACAGTATGTCATTAATTGTACATAATTTCGTACCCACACTCGCGCGTTGTCTGATTGTCATTTTTTCTTGCGTCATTAGGAGGAACTTTCCCCCAACCGACAGTGATTGGTTGATTTCGTTATCGAAAGCATACGTCATCGTTGTTAGTTTGATTAAACAAATATCTCCGCCGCCTTAGATGTGAATACACCTTAACATGCTTCTTTGATGCACCGGTTTTGGCGAAAACTTTTATGACAAGGTGATGTACCAAACATTCCTACTACAATTACTGGTAGTAGTTACGCAGAATATTGCACAAGTTATTCCAAAATCGAGGTATTGTAATGAAATCATTTCAATATTGTTAAGTAAGTAAATATAAATATTTTAATTATGTCTCTAGTATCTTACATTTCCATTCCTGTGTCGAATATTTTCCAATTTAATCGTTATTTTACTCTTCCAAATCTTCCATGTTACACTTCCTTAACATAAAAGAAGAGAAAAATGAAAGAATAATAAATCTTTTCTTTTCTGCCGCTCTGAAGACAGCTGCCACCGATCTGGCAAAGTTAATGGATAATGGCAAATATTGCATTATGTATGACGAGAAATATTTCTTCATCCATCATTTTTGCATTTAAATATTTTTGCCCCTTTTTTTCTAAAAAAAAAAAAAAAACTTACTTATAACGAGCGAGAAAATCATAATTTACTTCTAAGTTGCTAAAACTATTACATTTTGAGCGATATAGGTTTTAGTGTTACTAAACTACCAACATATCTAAAAATCCTCACAAAATTAGTATAGCCCTATCGTAGTGGAATTGTCAAATGTTTTTATTAATATCGATTTTTTAGCCAACATTGCCGTAAATAAGGAACAAAGGGCATGAAAAAAAGCTTAATCTTCGTAAAAATATCGTTAAAATTAAAGAAAAGTCAAAAATAAGTGAAGTAATATAAAAAGATTGAAAAATAAAAGATTAGAAAGTAAGGTTTTGAGATGAAGAAAATGTGTGTCTGTCTGTCTGTCTGATAACTTTTAAACTGATTCGAAACTTTTTTTTTTTCATTATAAAGATCTCTGCGAAATCATCTCATTTCCATATTTTATTTTTTATTTGGAACAATTTTTCGTTTCATTTTGCACGTATGAGAAAATATGAAGCAAATTGTATAAACTCGAGACATAAGATCCAAGTTTCTTTAAACAAGTTTGGAATGAGATTCGACGAATTTTTTTCTCTCAACGAATTTTTTTTTTTTTTTTTTCATTTGAACAACTTTCGTTCAATTTTAAACAGTTAAAAAAAGTGAACTAGTGCCTACGAGGAAATATCAATTCTTTATAAATCTTGATCTAACTGGCGGATTCGCTTAAAACAAACTATATCGGAAGAATCTTACGACGTAGACATGTACAGATGCTAAGTGCATTCAGAACAAAACAAGCCTATTTTCCCATGTTTTTTTTTTTGATCTGGATTTTAGAGGATATTTCTGAATGAATGCATCCTATATATAAGCCGCTTAAGTGTCTGTTTGTCGCCGATAGCTTATTCCGAATTTCGTACTCAGAGAAAACTGCATCATGCTGCCATCTACACACTTGTTTCTATAGTGAAAACGTTTTTCATGGAAGAGAACTTACGGTGAACTTCTACAAAATAAAAGTTCGCCAAAAGCCCAGCGAATTTACAGCAGTGTAATCGAATTTAATTTAATTCTTCTTTCTTTATTTAAATTTATTTATCGTCTGCGCTTTATATATAGTATATTAAAGTGGCAGCGCTGTTTTTTCCAGGTTTCGTTAAAACTATTGTTTTGACGATGATTATGTTGGATATAAATAAATATTTTTCACAAACAATTTGATTATATAGTAAATAATATTTTTATATTACAGATTATTATTACTCAGATGTTTTTTTTCGGTAAGAATATTTTTTTCCGAAATTATTATATCTTTATGATTTATGCATTCAACTTTACTGTTCTATCTGATAAATATCTCTTTGATTTGATCTGCATTTCCGGTTACTGGGAGAATAGTATATTTATAATATCTAGAACAGCGGTTATTTCGTATGACCGCCGGACTTACTAGTGAATGAATAAATGAATGAGTGGAAGAATGAATGAATAAAATTTTTTAATGAATGAATAAATGCATGAATGAATGAATATGTATTAACCAGCGAAAAGGTATATTTGAAGTAATTAAGAATTAAAGCTAAATGAGAACGAGAGAGAAAGAGGGATATATAGACAAATTTGATGTTCGTGTATAGGGAAAAGTAGGCTCGTATATTTCAAGGCGGAATGTTTGTTCAATATGTATATTCGGTGATTATTTTTAAAAAATTGCATAAATAGTTCGCAGGCCATTCGTGTTCTAATGCCATGTATTATCTATATTTCTTCCCTCTTCCCAGAATAATTTAATAAACATTTCATTCTTACTTCGCTTCGCTAAAATGTTCCTATAATGAATTTTTACTAATACAAAGCGTAGAACTAATAACAATCAATCTCAAACAAGCGTTTTACTTTTATAGTAGTTGCTCTAACGCAAATTTAAAAAAAAAAGTTAAGGGATGTATTTGCTCATTTTTTTAATATCAGCGATTATATTTTCCTGCTACAGGATAGTTCATGCCTAGGTAAATAAATGAAGGGTGCACTGGAAAAGCGACCTAAGTCACATACTACTTTTTGAAAATTGCTTTATGTTTTATTTAATTATTTCATAACATAAATGTTAATTTTAACTATAAGAGCCTACTTTTCCGTAACACCCAAATTCAAATTTATAATACATATATTTATTATACATAATTTATAATAAAACGTAAAGCAAAGTTCATCAAGTAGTACGTGACTCAGGTCGTTTTTTCAGTGTACTCTTCAAATATAAAAAAATAGCCATATAAATGCCACTTTAAAACGTCTTTGTTTACCCTCTTCAGACCCCAGAACTAAGCAGAAACAATTTTGACGCAATGTTTTGGTTCTCTGATTTAAAAAAATGATTACAGAACAAAATAACTATTAAAAAAAGTTTTCAATTTTTATTAATAATAAGTTTAAATAATAATTAATACCCAATTTCCATGTTTTTCATGTTTAAAACAAAATAAACTAAATGTTGATTAATTTAAAAAAAACAATTGGGTGTTTTAGCTTTCAAATTGCACAAACAGTAGTTAATAAACAGTATTTTAAAATGTACCCAATTGGGTACACTTGGAATGAAGAGGTTACATTATGTGATTCTCAAGTGTTAACGCATCGCAAACCTTCAAGACATATTTTAAGCAAATAAGTTTACTTATTTAATACTTTATCAGTCTATATTATCAAGTAAACAAAAAACAGCTATAATTTATTTTCATTTAACAAATTAACTGATCTATAATTATCTATATGCAAATGAACATAAATACATTCGTTCATTATGATACTACAATGTAAGGCTAAGTATTTAGTGAGGTTGCTAAATGTTTTAACTTTAGGTACATACAAGACACAATGCATATTTTTTTATTCATGGAAGAGATATGTGAGACTAGTCACTTTATTATAATTTTGAATTAGATTCGAATGTGCATAATTAGTCCACTTTTCTTCATTGATTTTTTTCTTTAATTTTTCTTCGTTGCTATTAGAAATTTAAATGACGTTACGTATCAAGTATTTTTGATTATTAGTGAAGATGTGGTATTGTCTTCTTTTGGTTCCAGGTGTTCTGTTACAATGTTCCTCAAGAATAGTACTAAGAAAGAAGAACTTTTCTGTCTGGTAATGAGAATACAAGTGGTAGCCGCAATGTGATTTAGCAAATTATATGAAATATTTTAAGTTTATTTACACTTACAGAACCCGTTGAAGTAAAGAAATAATTTACACTTTAAGTGCATTAAGACCGTAACCACATCTGGAGTTTTTTGACGGGAGCCAAAGGACTCTTCCTCAAGGCAAGTTGGAATGCTCTAATACAGCGCTTCCCAAATTGTTGCACGCGAAGCCTCTCCAGGGAATACGCGCGCAGGAAAAAATATCTATAATCTATCAGTGTTCTATTCTATATAATAAAGATATATTAGCAGTGGTACGCAAAATGGTTTGCAAGAAAAACGGTGGTACGCGAAAAAAAAAAGGATTGCGAACCACTGCTCTAACAACTCAAATTTTCCAAGCTTTTTAAATGTCAATAATCTTTTTGTGCAACTCAATTTTGCTTATAGGTCTACTGAAACATAATTGTTAGTAAACCTTGGTTATTTTGCTTTAAAGAAATAGCCGATAATTGCTTTACGTCATTATCTACTGAAATTTCGAAAGCTCTGAATCGCGCGAAAAGCCCAAATTACTGATTGAAGATATAGCTGTTTTTAATGGATTTTTTTCGTCATCACCATATAATACGTTTAAAAGTAATGCGTGAAACGAAACATGTGCTCCCGAAACTTTAGCGTTTTTTAATAAAAAACCATCTAATAATTAAAACACATACACACACGCATTGTTTTTATGTAAGTATACATAAACCATTTGTTTTCCCAAACTATAAAATGTTAAAAAACAAAACTTTCAAATTTCCTTCATAACTGTTAAAAAAAAAAGAAAATTGCAATGTAAAAAGGAACATTTTAAAAAAAAAAAAGAAACATTGTAATTGATATCCACTCCTTTCAATTACAAAACACACATTTTTAAAAAACACACAAAACGATGCACTATGAGAACACATTTTTACAACAGAACATGGACACACACAGAACAACACTATTTCAACATTGTCCACCTCGGAGAGAGTACTCGCCAAGGTTATATATGGAGCCAATTATCATTTGCCATAGGCGCCATGTATTATTTGTTAGTCTTTGTTACAACATAACATAATAAAAAAGAAATATTTTTAAACACTGAACACTTTAAAAAAGAAAAGCAACTATTAAAAAATTTTTGGGTCGGCATTTTGTTATCAAATGAAGTAATGAATTTGATTTTTTTCTGTCATAATACACTTATAGTTGTAAACACTTCAAACTGCTGTTCTTACGAAGAAAACCATGTTCTAAAGTCAAAACACAATCATAAAATCCACCACAAAACATCATTATTTGCTTACTTTTACTCAGTGCTACTACCAACTAACTTAGACTATCAATTACAGTTAGAGCTTTAAAACGGAAATAGAAACATACGGAGAAGAAAATTTATTTTCCGTCTGGAATTTCAGAGTATTCTTGTCTTCAGTTTCTATTATCCCGATCTTGACCTTCTTCCCAAATCCTTTTCTGAGAGATTACAAAGAATCGATGCATGAGCGAAAAAAAGAATTACAATCACAATCTATTTGAAAGATGGAAAAGCAGATTCCGTCGTTTAAGAAAGTATGTATAAAGGATAGTATTAAATCATGCATAATACATGACAAAAGAAGAGAGTATTTTTATTACGATTTCCATCTAAATGCATTTTTAACTTACAACATTTGATCGCTACAATACGTTTTAAATTTATTATATTTCGTTTTAAAAGTTCTAAATGTTTCAAAAGTTGTGAAGAAGATTAAAAAGAGCTGTGCTTGGATTTTCGTTTAATTAATTATTTTAAACAGAATTTAAAATCTTAAAGGATTTATATTGTGACTGAACGCCATAGTATCTTAAGCCCATTTGTTCGAGTTTTTGCGAGTTTACACCTAATAGATAGAGAGTACCACCGACAAAACCACTAGCTATACATGATGATTCTGAACTTTTGAAGCTCCCATTATATCTTTATTCTAAAGTTCGCCCGAAAAGTCTAGTCGTATGGTACTAAAAACGTTCATGTTTTAACTTCATCGCAAGAACTCGAAAAATGGACTTAAGATACTATGGCTGTCAAGTACGGAATTTTTCCGCTGTGTGGAAATTAGCGTAATAGTAAGCAATAATAATACTTTGGTCAAACACTAATATCATTATATAAATATTTTAAAAAATTTAACTCACCTCAATTATTTTGATTAATAAATGAAATAAGGGGCCGGACAACAGTTGAACCTACATAAGCCAGGTTTAGATGGTGTAGGAAGTGTGATTTTGAAACCAACCACATTTTTGACCTGTAGTATAAACAGTACAACTTTTCTAGTTAATGCGTATAGGACTGCTATAAAGAACATTTTGATAAGAGATAATGATTTCACAAGATAAAATTATTCGCTTCTGATGTGTATATATATATACAGGCTGACGCTACATTGTTTTCTGGTTGTGAATACTTAAACTTCAGCCATTTTATGATCTTAATGAGTGGAAAGTAATTACAGTAAGAACATCCGGTATGTGAAAATTAAAAGTATAAGTAGTTCGGAAACAGTAGATAAAAAACAAGAAGATCAACAATGAACAAGATGTTATCCAGAGAACTGAGCTTACTGTACCGTTCGTGAAAATACCTCGCCTTCTGCCCATGATGCAACAATACTAATCAAAACCCTACAATTTGACTCTGTTAAAATAACGCCTTTTCTCCACCAGACCTACGTATTAGCCGAAGCCTTACGATTTGCTTGCGTGCGGAGCCGGTGGATATGATTACGTTTGATCTTGAGAAAGTTCTTCCTTTCTTGGAAAATACAATCCGTAAAGAAATTCTTATATTCGCACCCGCCATCTTAGTATGTTACGGGCGAGGCAAACCTTTCGTTTTATCCGTATTCTTGCACTTTAAAAAGTTAAATCATTTGTTCATCAGAATTCAAGTTATCAGAGCCTAAGTATACACAAACTTTTTCATGTTGAAAATAAATCTCAAGGAAAAACGTGATTTTACAGCGCTTTTTTGCGTAGAAGCGGCAATTTTCAATGATCAACTGCATTTTTTATGATAAACGGCATTCTTAGTGGTTTAGTACCACCTTGAAACCTTGTGTACGCATTTCTTTATGCCATCCAATGTTTTCAATGTACGTAGTAAAATAATTTTGTTCCCCACTTGTGGAGAAAGCGTCCCGCTGGTTTCGTTTTATTTGTCAGTTATTTATTTACTTATTTTCTTCAAAATCATTTATACATCGCCAATAGAGAATGTTCCTTTTGGTTCTTTTTATCTCAACCTTTTCCCAAAAGAAAATTCTTAAACAGAGTAAAACTTTTCAACGAAAATCAATGCCAAAATAAATCACCTTTCTTGCAGTCATTCTCTAAAACGACACGAGATAAGTCGAGAAAAATATAAATATTGCATCTCACATAGAGAACCTCATGAAGTGTTGAAAAAGTAAGAGCGAAAAAATGGAATAAGTGTCTGCTTTAGAATGAACTATCATTTGTCAAAAAGTTTTCCAAAGTAGTAATGGATGGAGACATATTTGGATCATCCTCTGAGGTCTGAGGTAAAATCAAAATTAATGCCATGTAATTCTTCAGTGTGGAAGAAATTTTAAAGTGAAGTGAATATCTGTAGAAACAAACATCTGTAAATCATTGCCCACATTACCCTTTTTAAAAATTTATAGTAAGCCAGTCTTGAAAATCATTTCCTGTGCGTCATGTGACATTCATACTGGGAAAGGATAGTACTAACAATTTGTATAAAGAAAAAATGAATTTTACTGCTATTCGTTACTGATGATTTCTAGGAAGAAAAAATGAATTTTACTGCTACTCGTTACTGATAACTTCTATGAAGAAAAAATGAATTTTACTGCTACTCGTTACTGATGATTTCTATGAAGAAAAAATGAGTTTTAATACACACTATGTGTTACTAAGAAACTGTATAAAGAAAAAAATGAATTTTAATACGTTCTACGTGTTACTTATAATTTGTAAAAAGAAATATGAATGTTAATACATGCTACGGTGTTCCTAAAAATTTGTGTAAAGAAAAAATGAATTTTAATATATACTACGCGTTACTAAAAGTTTGTAAAAAGAAAATATGAGTTTTAACACATATTACGCGTTGCTAAGAAGTTGTATAATGAAAAAATGAATTTAATAGATAATACGTGTTCTAAGAATTTGTATAAAGAAAATAGGGATTTTAATACATTGTACGTATTACTAAGAATCAACGTAAAGAAAAAATGAATTTTAATACCACTTGTTACTAAAAATTTGAGCCCCGCAGTGGACCAGTCGGTAGAAGCTCGGTTCCCGCAGAACACCGAAAGTGAAGCAACATCGACTGAGGTCAGTGGTTTCGGAGGGTGAAAACCTCTCTCGGCTGGTTGCTGTGGACCGTCTATGCCAAAGGGAGCTGGTGCACGTTAAATCTGTCGTGGCTCCAATGTCCTCCAAGTGAAATGATACCACTGAGGGTCCCAACCCCAGGTGACGGTATCTCATCTGGGAGCTGGTTCCAAAAAAGTTAAGAGACCTCTCAAAGGGGCAAAGTCGGACTCCTGCCTATAAGGGGCCCTTTTGATTTAGGAACAGTACACCCATTCTTAATCGCTTCGCGCGTGGACACGAAACCAAGCAACTAAAAATTTGTAGAAAAATGAATTTGAATCATCTACACCTTTTCCATTAATCAGTCAACGAGAAGGATCATTATTTTCAATCTATTTATTCTGCAATTTCTCAAAATAATTGAAGAAACATTTATAATATGAACATTCGAAAGAAAAAAAAATGGAATGCAACGTCACAATATGGCGACAATTTGACGATATATCTCCGTGTTAGCGACATATCTAACTGACAAAATTTATGAATGAAAAAACAAAACAAAATTTTTTTTTTCTGCCCGTAACTTTATTTTGAATTAACGAGCATAGTCAAACAAAGGTATGGGACCTATGGGACAACACCATTGATCGATTAAAAAAAAGAATCATCAAAATCGGTTCGTCCAGTGAGAAGTTATCAATGGACAAGCAAACAAGAAATAAAACATACATACGGTATGAATTGCTAACCTCCTCCTTGTAGAAGTCTGTTAAAGAATAAATAAACTTACAAGTATCTATACAAATATACACAAATATGTTTGTCTTATAATATTTATCTTTTAACACATTCAGCACATTTTATATTATGAAATTTTCTGGTTAAAATTGCACGACATATACTGTTAAAAATTTTCGTAAAAAATAGTAATATAACAACTTATTTGATCGTTATTTTACCATATTTAATTACTACAGTCGAATAGCGATTTAAAAAATGGTACTCAAACCGCTGATCGTGAAAGAAAATCGTTTATTCTCTATTTCTACGAAATAACGTTTAAGTAACCGGTATTTACGAGTGCCACCTAGGTCTCGTAGTCAATAAGAATCGGGCGTCCATCTTGGTTATGGAACGAAGAATTGTGAAGATTAGAATTCCATCACATAATATTGTATAGTTCATTTTTTATCTGAAGGGGGGAAATAAAGAGAAGATGACGTTAGTAATAGTCATAGAAACTGGTTGTGGAAACATAGCCCATTTAATTATTTTTTGATATTGCATTTTTATCTTTCTCATAATAAAATAATCTTCTCAAAATCTTGGACATCGACTATAACCCTGGTTCTATGTTTCAATATAATATATTCAAATGCAATTTTTTACATATTGTGGCGGTACGATTTCACGCCTTCATGAGCCAACTTCTGTCCTGGCTTTAGGTGCCTCTTGGGAAAGCTTGAAAGTAGTACTGGCTTTCAACCGTGCAGGTCCGGTGTCCCTGTCTCCGGCAGACCACCGGCTCCACCGTGTTGACGCCTTGACAATATAATAGCTATGAATGGTTTCTACGCCTCGAAGATTCTACGTATATAGTTAATTACCATAGCCTGCAGTATGTTATCATAAATGCTACTAATCGACTATGCTACTTAGAAATGGTTTCAGTTTGGTAAATTTTTATGTTTACAGTAAGCAACATACTAACTGTTGATTTCAATTCAAAAGTTCCTAATATTGGATTTACCCATTCTGTGAAACGCTGTGTCAATAATTTAGTCTCAAATTCTGATTTGGTCATTACCAAAGCTGACAAGGGTGGTCAGATTGTTGTTTTTAATAAATCATCTTATGTTGAAAAAACTGATGACTTAATTGCTTCTTGTCCATATTCTGAAATTTATAAAGATCCTAGCGACAAGGAGTTAAAAGCTATTTCTTCTGCTGTTAAGTCTGTTCATTCTATTCCTTTGATTGCTAAACGATCTGTGATTCCTTCTGTTGCTAATTGTGCGCGTTTCTATGCTTTACCGAAGGTACACAAGGCAGGTATTCCTTTTAGACCAATTGTTTCCAATATTGGCACTTTTTCATATAAACTTTCCAAGTATTTAGTTTCTGTGTTTTCTCCACTTAGGAGTCGGAATGTTTTCACTGTTAAAAATTCCATCGATTTTGTTAAGAAACTTCATAACTTCTTTCCGAATAATTCGGTTATGGCTTCTTTTGATGTTAATTCTTTGTTTACTAATGTTCCTGTTGATGGTGCTTTGACTTGCCTCAGGAATAGGCTTTCTGAATTCCATTTTACTTCTGTGGAAATTGAGGAATTAATTTTTCTTACTCGTGTGTGCTTGCAACAGAGCACTTTTGTATTTAATGGTAAATTCTATGTTATGGTAGATGGCCTGGCTATGGGAAGTCCTCTTAGTCCTATTTTAAGGGATTTCTATATGCATTATTTTGAGGAAAAACTATTCCAGAAATTGCAATTTCAATTTTATGTTCGTTATGTGGATGATTGATTTGTCCTAACGGACAGTAACTTGTTAGGTATTGATCATGCTCTTTCTATTATGAACTCCAATGATCCTAATATCCAGTTTTCTAGTGAGAAAGAACCTAATAGTAGCCTCGCGTTTCTTGATGTTTTGATTTCTAGGAGTGAGTCTGGTTTCACTACTTCTGTCTATCGTAAACCTTTCGCTGTTTCTTTACCTCCTCACAGACTATCGTCTCATCCTCCCAACCAAAAATATTCGGCTTTTAATGCTCTTGTCCATCGTGCGATTAATATTTGCTCTTCTCCTGAGCTTCTCAAGATTGAACTCAACTATCTGAAAGCTGTAGCTGTTGATAGAGGATTTTCTCACTCTTTAATTGATTCTATTCATAACAAACTTTCTAAAAAAAACTCCTGGTCCCAATCATGTGCTTTCTAGAAAGAATTTGGTTGTGTTACCATTCTTTCATTCTGTCAGTTTTCGTATTGCTAAAATCCTAAAAAGGTTTCAATTTCAAGTCGTTTTTGCTCCTAGCAACAAACTTTCCTTCTCTTCTCTTAAAAATCCTGTCGATCAACTTAACACTTGGGGTATTTACCAAATTAGTTGCCGTTGCGGCCTTTCTTACATTGGACAGACAAAACGTGCTCTGAAAATTCGGTTAAATGAGCATAAAGGTTATGTACGAAAGCAAGAGTTAAATAAGTCTAGTATTGCTCAACATTGTTGGAATTCCAACCACTCTTTTGATTTCAATTCTGGGAAAATTATTCAAAAATGTTATTCCCTTTTAGAGCTTGACTTTTGGGATGCTTATCATATTAACAGGAATAGTTCTAATTTGGTTAAAGATTCTTCCACAACTCCTTATTTTTCACAGGTCTGGCATAAGTTCCTTTAATTTGTTGTTCTTTCTTGGTAGTTGATTTTCTTGTTAGTTTTCCTTTTTTCGTGTCTATTTTTCTCTCCCCCCCCCCCCCCCCTCCTTTACATGTGTAATTTGTTTTGCTTTTTGTTTTAGTATTTTCTGTACTTATTTTATTTCTATTTTTTTCTTTGTATTTTATTTTATTATTTTTGCAATTTTCATGTATTTTCACATTTTTATGCATGCTGTCTTTTTTGCTTTGTTTTTATTGATATTCCTTTTTACTTACTCTACTTCCAATGGATTCGTTTGTTGCTCTCTTATTGGTACCTTCCCTGCTACTTCTACTTCCACTTCACACTGTCTTTATTCTCATTGGTTTACAGTTAATTCCTTGGTTATATAAGCTTTGTTTTTGTTGTTTTGTCTGCTTTATCTGGATGTTCTGCATCTAGAAGCTCCCTGTCGCATTGAAAAAGGGATTCCAAGCAATCCCGAAACATATGTCTGTGTTTTAATGCTCATTTGTGCTTTAAATTAACGTAAAATTTTATTTCTATTACTAACTGTAAACGGTTCAAAAACCGTAAAAAAAATGTTCTTTACTGTTTTTAAACGTATTATTTGTAAATGGTTCAAAAACCATGAAAACTTACAATTATAGTTTTGAAAACATACTACTTGTAAATGGTCATGAAACCGTAAACTTTTGTGTTTACGTCTTTTTAACCAAGCTGATTGGAAATGGTTTAGAACCCGTAAAGATACAAAAATGATCCAAACCATGAATTTGACGTTTAATTAGATGGACAGACTGCTGCCGGCTATTTAACCGTAATTTCATGATGAAATTTCTAACAATGTAACAAAATACATTTAAGGATTTTTTCGTCAATAACATCGAATGTTTCCGTATTAAATTTCCCAAGGCTATTTTTCAAAGAGCCTGTATTGTATGTTGCATCCTTGCTTCCATCATCGTATTATTATTTCCAACAACAGCCTCAACTCAAAATTCATGAATTTATTTTGCCTCCCAGCACTAACGATGTCATTGCACTAAGCCGAAAAAATCTTCTTTGTAACACCTCTGGGAACTGATATATATCTTCAGAAAATAAAAATAAGTCCGCCAGTATAACCTTTTCCTAAATCTTTTAATAAGATTACTTACTCGAAAGATATTCTAAACATAAAGAACTTATAAAGAGCTTTTGCTCTCTAAAAGTAAGGATGAATATGACTTTATGTACAAGGGTTGAGCACCTTTACTGCATTGGTTAAGCTAGAAAACATTGCTAAAGCTGATATATGTGTACAAAATTGAAGTCATACGATTTAAAACAAGTTGTTTTTTTCTATATTTCAGAAACGAAATAATAATAATACTAATGTAATATAATCTTCTAATCAAATATATTTTTTAATTATTTCTGAGGCTTGAAACGAATTAAACAGAGGTTCCCAACCTTTGGGGTACGATCCCAAATGGAGTCGCAAGCCATTCCTTGTGAGGTTGCAACATTGTTCCCAATTTTGAAATATATAGCATTATTTAGTTTTAAAACAATTGCATTGAAAAAAATCATTATTTTTTTTCTTTATAACGATGTTAATTACCGGTTGAATGAAACAAAAATTTCATTTCTGCGACGAAAATGACGAAGTCAAAGATTGAAACCAGAACTTGGAACAATACAAGCAGTCTGCATTCACGACCTGTGCAACTCAGCGACCGTGATACGCTCGTTTTTACGATCGTAATTTTCACTTTTTTTTAAAGTATGAAATTGATAATATTGCAAAATGTGTTAGCATTTAATTAATAATCGTAAATGTTTATCATAATATTTTCTCAAGACAATTTTTAATTTTAATAAATATTTTAATCAATATTCAATAATATTAAGTATGAAGAAAGACGTATTTTTGCGTACAACATAGAATACTAGTATTTATATAGAAATAACAAAGCAGTAGAAGTACAAATAAAATAATTTTTGGAAAAAAAATAGAACCGACTTCAAACTATAAATTGCGTTAAAAAGTAAAAAATAATATTATTCTTTAAACAACTTCGATACGACTTTTAAGCATAATTTTTGAAGTCGGTGCAAAATTATGACAATCTAATTATAATTACACCATGCGTTATTTTACACTGAAACGGTTGCAAACTCTACGCTATTTATATTTGTAATTGGTTCATAGTTAAAAAAGGAATCATGCATCAAAATCCATCATAATTTTGCACCGACTTCAAAAATTATGTTTAAAAGTCGTATCGAAGTTGTTTAAAGAATAATATTATTTTTTACTTTTTAACGCAATTTATAGTTTGAAGTCGGTTCTATTTTTTTTCCAAAAATTATTTTATTTCATTCTTTTTAGTGTAAATACATTTTAATATAAATACTCTATTTTTAAAACATACATATCAAAGGGGAAGCCTTTGAGGGAATGACACTAAAAACTAACCGTTTGAAAGATAAATTTCGTTTTAAAATCGATTTTAAAGAGTCACTAGAGCAAGCAAACTGATTGGATTTAATTTCTTCTTCAGAGAAGCCTTCAGTCTATTTCTTGTTATAGTTGCTTTTAATATGACATCTTAATGGCAACAAACTCTTTTTTAACAATGAGTTTCATTTTTATTAACAACTTTCCCAACAAAGAAAAATCGAGCCTAGCCTTTCCAATTAAAATGAAAAAATACTTATTTTTCACCCATAACGTTTTTTCTAAAAAAACAGATGTAGTCAAACTGATGCGCGATATTTGAGTTAGGCGACTTTCTATCGAACAAAGAAAAAATAATCAAAATCGGTTCATTTAGTCAAAAGTTATGGCTGAAAAAGCAAAAAAAATGATAAGATTTCAGCCCATATTTTTTTTCTAATTATCGAATATGGTCAACCAAGGTATGGGACCTATGGGAAACCACCCTCGATCGATTAAAAAAAAATTCATGAAAATCAGTTCAACCGGTAAGAAGTTATGAGTGGACAAACAAACAAAAAAAAAAACGACATACATACAATCTGAATGTATAACCTCCTTCCTTTGTGAAGTCGGTTAAAAAAACGAAACATTTTGTTGAATTCGTTTTTGCTTAATGCTCCATTTAAACATTGAAATAGCACGATATTTGTTTGCAAAGAAAAGTATTTTCAGAACATGACAAAAATCATTAACGAAAGGGGTTTTTTATTTGTTTATTTTTTTTATGCTTCAAGTATAACTGGAATAAATTGATCGTTTTGTGAAGTGAGTTAAAAAGGACACACGTCTGCTTTTCTTTTCTTAAAAGAAATGGTAAAATAAAGTTCTTTTGATCCTGGTGACATCTCGTGAAATGGCGGAATGAAATGAAATGCTCTATTTCATTAAGCAAACAAATGTGTCTATTGTTAGCTAGCATAGGACAAACGTACATTAATTGTAAGATCTTTAAATATAAAAGATATTCTTTCGCTTAGCTTTCATTTTAAATAATTTTCAATGACAATTTGCACTGAGAAAAGTTTGTAATTTTTCAAAATTATTTAAGGTTTTTTAGAAAATATATTTGACTTTACTTAGTGCGCTTTCGTATTTTATTTGAAGTGCATTGAAAAGGGGATTCCAAGCAATCCCGAAACATATGTCTGCAATTTAATGCTCATTTGGGCTTTCTTAACGTGAAAACTTCTTTCAGTTTTAATTTAAATTTACTTTAACGAAACTAGCCACACGCGTCATTTATTGCAAAAAGTAATAAGTTAAAAATGTAAAGCTATTTTACTAATCAAAATAAATGTTCATGTTCTTAACCCTTTAAAGGGCCATTTTTTTTGGTAGTATCGGTATGTTAAAATATTTTTCAGATTTTGTTTTGTTTCAAAAAAGAAATTCATAAACAAGATTAGCATGATTTTTTTCACCCCCTCCCTTTTGAGGGGGGATAGCTATAATATTTGAATAGTGATGCATGTGTTGGTAAATATATTTCCCAGAGTCTTTGGAAAGATTCTGCCAATCAGAAAGGGTAAAATAGCTCACTATAAACATCTATAATTTGATAAATTTGGTGGGAAGCATATATGCCTTAGAAAGGGTTAAATTAAGATTTGCATTTTGAGCCTGTACCATTGAGACTGAATGCGCCGCTCTGTTAAAAACTGAGGTTTTACAGGATGTGCGAACAAATGGCGACCAGGATATGAGACCAACTGTATTCCACGTGAGTTCTGAGATCGTATGGCGATGAGGAGTGGTGCAAGTTAAGCGATCACTCATAAATAATATACCACTTCGAGGGGGAGAGGGATTCGTGAAATTGTGACAAGGGGAGGGGGTAAGAAGAAGCGTGAGATCATGCTTATGTAGCATAGCGTGGCATGCTTATGCAGCATAGCAAAGGGGAGAGGGTATGTTGACGTTTGACATTTTGTGACAAAGGGGGTCACAAAAATATATATATGGGATATGCACGGGCTACGCCCGGCGCTGCGTGAGCTTAAATACAACGCGGCATTGAAATTCTTTATTATATATCCATATACAGACATACAGACATGGACCGATATTAATAAGTAATGGCCTTCGTGCGAGCCTAAATAAATGCAACAGTCCCTAAAAATCATAGATTAATTAAGTACAATGCTCCCAAAAAGTAGTTTTCTTTTGGCGTTCGATTTTTGTTAAGAAACCGTTGTACGCCCGGCGCTGCGCGTCGATTTTACGCCGTTCTCATTTTATGCGTTCAGAATAATTAAAACAATCTTTAAAAGTACCTGTTAAAATACGAAAAATAGTTTCTATTAGATAGTAGACGTTAAACAAATTAAAAAGAAAAAAGGATTAAATTTTAAACTGAGATTGCAAATACAGCGAAGACTCACTCAAAATGCTTGAGAAACATTGATTATTAGACTTGTTGACATTTATTACAACATTGGCAACAACTGCATTGATTTTAATTCAATACGGCCTCTGTATTATATATTGTTGGAACGATACAACAATGAAAAAATAAAATAAAACTTGCAAAAAATTGCGTTTTTAATTGATATCTCCGCTAATTAAAGCCCAAGCGTGACATCATTTATGGACGGTCCCTAATAGCGTTTGTTTTCCTGATCCCTCCGATATATCCATTATGTTACTGTACGAACGAGAGTAGTACTTAGAAAAAAAGTCTGCAAGCTGTCATTCATTACATGGTTTTATTTAGCTTGACTTGTGGCGGAATTTTGTAAGGCGGTTTTCGACCACTATTACTGCATAAATTATCTTCAAATTTTGCCCACAAGCTTATCTTCGATGACAATACAATAATCCATTCATTTTATAATTTATTATAACGTTAATTAGGAAAAAAAATTAATAATTTTGGATCTGAGGAAATTATCAGCATTATCATTTGCCGTTTGGCAACAATAGTTTTGTTTGGATAATGCAACGATGTTTTGAATTTAAATAAAACCATGTAACTTAAAACATTTTTGGCGATTTAATATTATTTGTACTATGAACATGGCTTATTTGACTGTAAGTTATTTAACTTATAACAAAGGAAAAAGTATTACTTATGTTTTCTAGACTATTTAAAAAGCACAAACATATCACTAAAAATTCGCCAATTTTATGTCTATCCATTTTACTGTAGAAACGTGCTTCTACCGTCAAAAATGCAACCCTTTATTTTGTCCTCACATTGATCCCATGACAAATGTCTCTCTTTGATGCTGAAGAAAATTTCCTCCTCATCTCAAGGGGTCATCCGTTGAGTGACGCCTTCCTCACAGAATTGGATAGTGATGGATATTTCTGACATATTACATAAAGAGCTCAAAAGAAACACCTGCCTTTTTTGTAAGATTTTTTAATACTATGCATTGTTTTACAAATCTCGATGGACAATATCTTGACAACTGGTAATTTTAAAAATAAATTTGTTATAAATTAAAAATTCAGATGCAAAAATTTACAATTTAAAATATCTATTTGCAAATTATTGATCTGCACATTACTGGCCATTTTTCTGCCTAAGAGGAAATAAGTTTTTAAGTTCCTTAGAACACGAAATATTTTTGTTTTTTTAACGTTATATCCTTTTTTTGTATATAATCTACATGCCTCTCATGATAAATGAATAATTATAAATAAATAAAGGAACATAAAACATATACTTTCTTCACATCAAGAAATCCATTCGGGTTTTTTTTTTCTTCTTTGAAGAAACGAACAGACGTTCAAAGTGACACACGCGCTTGCCATGACGTATATGTGAATGCTTTTTTTGTACTTTATAATGTCGTTGATAGAGAATATTTGTAAGATTGTGTATCAAGGAATAGATAAATCAAATAAAGGCAAATAAAAAGATTTATACCGCAACATAATCGAAAATTTAGTGAAATGGAGCTTAAAGATTTGAGAAATAATCCAGAAAGAAAATGCATATTGCAGTTTCCTGTTATTATTTTTATTATTTTTAAAAATATTTTTGCTTTCAAGTCATTTTCACCAATATAAGATATATACGTGTATACACACACACACATATATATATATATATATATATATTTATAGGAAGACAGATTTGAAAAAAAAAAAAGTTAAAACATAAAAATAGACACTTATCACCTAAACACTGCAAAGCGGCAATAATTTAAGTAAAGCAATATATAACAGAAAAGTAGTAAAATATTTTTGAAAGGTTTATAAATAAAAAAAAATAATAATAATAAAGGTTTGAGAATGAGACAAGGACTCGTCAGTGTTGGTTTGTCTCAAAAAATGAGCGATGTAGAGCACCTCACAAACCCCAAACAAAACCACACAGGGCCAGCAGCAATAAAGGACAGAAAATCATCATTGCTGTCGGCTCTAGTGTGTTTTTGCTTGGGATTTGTTAGGTGCTCTGCATCGCTATTTTTTTGAGACAAACCAACACTGACAAGTCCTTGTCTCCTCCTCAAACCTTTAAAATAAATTATTTGTAAACCTTTTAAAAATATTTTACTACTTTTCTGTTTAATATATATATGTATGTATGTATATATATCAAGTTTTATACAAAAATGAATGTAGTAAAGAGCTGCTGCTCTAGCGCCTGGCGCATACTTTGCGTACTTTCATACATTTAACTTGTCTATAACTATATATAAATACATATATATGTGTGTGTATTGCTACATAGCCATTGTAACTGCTTGAAAATCTTGCTCAGAAGCCAAATTATATGTTTAATTATCTAGCAACTTTTCGCAAGGGGAGTTTTATGCTCCAAGAGACACAATACAAATAATTTTTCTCTGAACAAAAGCAAGAGGGCAAATATATCACTTGAAGGGATATAATAGCTTCTTAAGTGTTTGTTCATGCTTCTCTACCAGCAGGGGCGAAACAATTAACTATAATTTTCAGATAATTTAACTCGTAAGATTATAAAACCAAGTTTTATTAGTCTTATTCCACACTTTAACGATTCCCTTGCTACCTTTAAAATGTAATTTCAGTCAACTGTTTCGTAGATAATGGGCCTTTTATTAGTAATAAAAATGCTCTTTTAATTGGTTCTGCAAATAAGTTTTCGGTTCGTTATTTGAATACTTAGAGCATTTGACATTTATTTCAGAAGTGTTTTATTTGATTGATCAACATTTTGAATTTTTCGCCATTTAATGGCAAAAAAAAAGCCTGATTCGCTCCTGATATATGTTATAATTTTCTAGGTAGTGATAAGAACTAAAAAATAGATAATATCTTAATACCTTCTTCCCAGTTTGCTTTCTAAAAAAACAAGTAGTTTTAAAAACCAGCTATCTCTCATTTTTCGCCTTTTTAATCCACACGTGGACTAACGATGAAAGAATAAATCATGAAAATAGTTAAACATTTTCTATTTAATTTTTAATGAAATTAATAAAAGACAAATGATAAAAACAAGTGCCTTCAGTGGCCAGCAGGAAAAGCAACTGATGGCGGTACCTGCCTGAGCGCAGTGCAGACGCTATGGGCTCGACTCCCGTCACTTGTCCTAAAGGCATTTTCGTAATTGCCTTTTCTGCATTGTAGTACTCTATCCTGTACTGTCCTGTACTATCTGTAATATTGGACGAGAGCTTACGCTTAGTCCTTCAGATAGCAAATAAACCCTAAAATGTATGTGACCTGAAATGGTCTGTTGTAATAGTTTACTTGCCTGGGATTTAAGATACAATACCAGAATGAAATCAGCCCTGAGATCCGAAAGAGAATTATTGCTACCAATAGCTGCCTTTTTCGGCTTAGAAGCCAATTAAAATCACACCTGATAAAAAGAACTAAAATTTTACTGTATAAAACTCTCATTCGACCATTATTAACTTTGAAACATATTCTCTAACAGCAAAAGAAGAGAACATGTGGGTAATCTTTGAGAGAAAAGTGCTACGCACTATTTTTGGTGGTGTCAATGGCAGTAGAAAAAGATACAACATTGAACTTTACAAACTCTTTAGAGATCTTGCCATTTTGAAATTTATTAAATTACACAGAATGAGTTGGGCTGGCCATTTTCGCATGTCTATTCAACCAAGAGTTCACATTTTTGCATTGAAATAAGAATTCTATGTAACTTGTAAAAACCTGTATGAAACTATTGCTTTCAGCTTTTAAAGTAGGTTTTGAGTAGAATTTCGCGCAAAACCGATCTTTCAGTCAGTGCAGTAGTAAAAAATCGTCAGGGCCCATGTCGCATGACTATGCGGCATGTTAAAGATCCCTTGAGTATCCGTTTGGTGTGGATACTGTTGGCTAAAGTAAATTCCTACTGCAGGTTGCATTAATTAGAGCTCAGATGCTACCAGCTAGGGTGAACCTGAGCGTCAAAAATTGCGGCAATGCTACCACCGTTATTGTGGCGCCGCTGAAAAAATTTGGTACCAATCTCTGGGGACGCACTAGTTCTGCAATGGTTAAGAACCAATTCTACGCAACCCCATTAGTAAAAAAAAAAAACATTCAAAAGGTATGTTTAAAGAGATGGTCAAAAAGTAGCTTCGCAGCATATTTCATCCGTTTAAATAGTAATATTTTGTTTTTATGCTGCATTAAAAAAGAATTTTACTTCAACGCAGCACTTATAACTTCCGCCTTTTTCTTTTCTCCTAAGTTTTTCTTCAGCAGAGAATTCTTTTCTGTGTCTCATTATTTGTTTCAGCCTTCTTAAGACTCTTTCGATAAGATTTGATTCCCCCGGAAGAAGACTTGTTAGCTTCAGATGAATTGCTTTCTTCGTTACTTCTGTTTATGTGCAATCCTGTTGTTATAGAAGTATTTAATTGTACTTATTTTAAACTTATTAATGATTGATTTATTGATTTATAAGAAGATAATATTTATTGAATATTGATTTCATTATGAAAATAATTAGTTTATCTTAAGGGGTCTGCCTGCACCTAAAAGACGATTTTTGCGAAAAAAATCAATATTTTTTTATTTTATATTTTAAAAGAATAAGTATTCAAGATTTCAAAAATGTTTGGTTTTTGTTTCTACGATACATAGAAACGAAGTTACACGCAATTAAGTTAACAAGAAGTCGCATCGCAAGCACATAAAAGTGGAATTTAAAATGCGTTTTCTGAAAAACTACTTTTTTCGATATTTTTGTTCACGGCAGATCTCATAACTCGAAAAGTTTTATACCCATTACTGTGATTTTTTAAAGTATTGTTTCACACATTGCTGTCTGTGTTTTGAACTAAAATCTAAGCTCTATGTCAGTATTTAAAAAATTTACAGGCATTTATTCGTGAAATATTGTGTTTTTTTCGGTGAAAAACGTATGAATTTCTACAAAGCTGCTATTTTGGACCTATTATAAAACTTTTAGTTCAGAACACAGTTAAGTAATATAGAAACATATATTATTAAGGATTTTAAAATATATCGAGTTAAAGTGAGTATAGAGTGTTTGGCGTAAACTGTAAAATTCGCTTATTTTTTGCTAAAATTTCTCAATTTTTCAAAATTTTATAAAAATATAGCTATTATTTTGTTTGTTTTCTTAATTTTCATTACTTTTTAACTTAAAAAAATGTGCATTTAGTAATTATTTCATTGTTTTGAAAAAAAAAAGCCTCCGAACGTAGGCAGACCCCTTAAGAATTTCTGCGTTTAGGTGAGAAACCTATATACATATTCATTTATTTATACTAAGGTAGTTCCTATTTTTTGAAGTTTTAAATTTTCAGCTTCGTACCCTCTAAATTTTTCCATTACACTAAACATGATTATCATAAAATTTGATGACCAACAAAAAATATTTAGAAGTAGGTCAAAAGTGGTAAAGTTACTTAAATGATTGAGATTTTGTGGTTTTCTGAGTTTTTAGGCATGATAAAAATTATACAAGCAGTAAATTGCGTACCTGTATTTAAGTAGCTTTCCTAATAAAACAGGCAGTATTCAAATTTGCCTCATACGTGTCAACATCGGTGATCGATAAGCCTATATCGGCAAAGCCACTGAGTAATAGTACTTCTTTTTCGAATTTTGTGAGAGCTATCCCTCCCCCCGTCTCACGGTAAAAAAAAAAGAACAGGACCAAAAAAAATTCAATTCTCAGTTATTTCTATATGTCAGAACAACACGAGCAGGTAACTATAGTGGCAGTTATCACTTGTTCATGTACCATATATTCTTGGCAATAAAATATTCTTTATTTTCCTTCTGAGACACAAGCTCTCAATGCGAATATTACCGAAATATGGGAAATCTACTACCAGCTGTTGGGATAAGTAGGTGCAGACTAAACACTTGAGTATGACCGCGATCTACTAAAGTCGTCTTCGCGAACAACTTGTAGCTGGCTATTTACAGGTTAAGGAAAAGTAAGAATTATGTAAGAGTTTCATTTAGTAGTCTTTTTAAATAACTCCGGAAAGCGGTACCTTCTTTGGTACTACTCATGCCAATTGCCACGAAACAGATTGATGCTTCTAAGAGGCTACACTGAAAATTTAGAACGAACTAGTACAACTGGCATTTGTACTAGTTCGTTCCAAATTTTCAGTGTCGCCTCTTACGCTCCTTTGCTACTAGGTGCGTATTATACTGTTTTGGTATTGAAACCAGTTATCGCACAGAACTTATTTTCTTTAAAACGTTGCACTAAATTCGAATCAATGCCAATATGAGTTATTCCTAATAGCTCAGGAATATTCTAATAAAAATAGAATCTTTCTTTAAGGAAAATTCAAATAAAGTTTATTGAATAGTTAATTGCATAAATTAAAGAAACACGCATTAAAATTTATCTAGATTATTAAGGAAAGAGAATCGATTTCACATGAAACCTAAATCAATTCTTCATAAGAGTAAAATTAAAATATTATGAAAGTAGAAAGAGAGTTTTCTATCAACATTTTGCATAAAACTAGAAACAATAACAGTCAGAACTGAAGTCTTAATTTGCATTTTCATTACATATCTGTCTCCTGCCAAACTGATCACAATTTATTTAAATCATAAAAAAAATTCTCCTTAATTAATAAATTGTTATTATTATAGATCTTATGGATTCATTGAATGTCCATTTAGTAATGAAAACTGTTTATCTTCTATCGTTTTGTATGAATCTGTTAAGTTATTTTTTTAGTTTGAGAGAAAGAAATGAAGCTTCCTAAAAAAACGGATCCATGAATTTCTCATTCGTGACACTTTTTTTTCGTAACGTCGTTAGCACGTTCGGACGGAGGCACAACGCCACCGTAAGGCGCGTAACTCGTACGACCCCGGTCACAGAATCGAGCCTCCCAGTGTCGGGGAATTTTCAAGATGCAGAAAATCTTCTGCGCCCATGCCGTATGATTATGCGGCTTGTAAAAGATCCCTTTAGTAGACATTTGGTTTGAATGCTCTAGGCTAAATTAAATTCATAGAGCAATTTCGCGTCAGCAGAGTCCGGGTACTCGCTCTTTCAGGTGAAGAAACTGTACGTCAAAATTATGATGTGGCAATGGAACCACACATCGTGGTGCGGCTGAAAGAGTTGTTTTCAATCTCTGGGGTAAGCACTGAGTCTGCTATTGGCCGAAGCCATCAGCCAAATAAGAAGGTAACATGTTGTAAGGGTACTGAATGGGATTAAGGGTATTAAAATTGTAATAAAGAGACTAAAACTGGAAACTAAATTTTAACACAAAAAACTTTGAAAAAATCTTGTTTTTTAAGCTTTCTAACATTTTATTACTTGGGGGGGGGGAGGGGGGCGGTAATCATAGAAGTTTTACATACATGCCGCAAAATACTCGGAGTTAACTAAATTACTCAAGCAGTATCACGTTTTAGAATTTGAGTTTAATCAGGCGACTTTTATTTAAATTGAAACGCGTTCAATGCTCCCAAAAATTATACTTATATCAAAAATGTAAAAATATTCAATGATACAATAAAGTATTTTTTCACAGTTTTAAGCACTTATAATTCATGCGTGTATTCCAGTATTTTGAATGTTTTGTTCTAAAGCGCCAAAGAATATCATTAAATAGATAACAACACACTTATTTCATCAATGCAGAAGATCTTCTAGAAAAGAAAACTGGGATTTTATCCTGAAAAAGCAATCCTGAAGACTTTCGAAACAAAGTAGAGTTTAATTAACGATCTCTTCTCTGAAAGAAACTATACGAATGAAGGACTGATAGTCCGGGTTCAATTTCCTGGAAAAAATCCGGAGATCGGAAGTCGTCAGGAAACTTCTTTCGCAACTTAAAGAATTAGCAAAAACTGTTTCGGCTTTTCCCTGCTAGCTTCTTTGATATGTTTCTCTGTTTCATTTTGTTAGAAGAAGCAGAAACGGTTTTTTTTTTTTTTTTGTTTCCATATTTACCAACTTTTGTTTATAGAAGTAAAGATGTATGTATTGAAGAAAATCTGGCGTTTTATAAGTGCGTTATATTGCTACATTAAAAATACGTCCCTCCAGAATAAATGGAGGAGCACATAACGTTTATATTGCTTCATTAACTCATATATTGGTTAAAATTAAAATTTGAGATAAAATATATTTTTTAATATCAGTTACTTAAGCTGCTTTAAATTTAGTCAAATAGCATTTGCTGATTAATTTTTAGTATCTCCAATTAACATTTAAATTTAAATTAATTGAAAGGAGTCATTAGCTAATCAAATAGTTATTGATATAAACTAATTATTGATATAAACTAATAATACCCAGCGGGTAAAGTTCAACCGCATTCCATTACACTTTGGAGTTCATCCTCGAATGTTCAAACACTTTTAAAGATTTTAGTTTTCTATTTTACAACAGTTTGTTTGATTTAAATATTTGAATTAGCGATAATCCCTCCTCAGTGCAACTGATTGACCACCGAGTTAATTATTTAATGTAAATGCACTTGTAACGCATATTACGCATATATGTAATCTTTCTGCACTCCGTCTTTTCTTGTAAATAAAATAGAAAAAAAAATGTTCAATCCACCCTATACTTATTAAATAAATTAGATATACAAACGCTCACTTTCAATATAATCAAGAGTTCAAATTGCTAATGCAGATCAACAAACTTACGAAACTTTGGTTCGAACTCAAATAACGAGTCAACGCATTCATTGTCTCACTTTATATTATATTAGACATTGTTGGCTTCAAATTGTATGTTATTTGGTTGACATTGTACAGGACAAACAATCTTGACTGACTTGTCATACATGTATAGTTTGGAAATGGATTAACTGTTGCCTTAAGATTAGCCGCATTTTGCTTTGGTATTCTTTTAATGGATCACGTTTTATCCTTCTTGTTTTTTAGACAATTTTGTTGTTGTTGTTGTTCCTAATGCCACTTGGATATACAAGCTCCCCTTCGCAGAGCGACTAGGAATTAAGGCAGTAAGGAGCGCCTTCCGTTTATAGATCAGCACCACAACGGTGGAAGTACGACTTAGGTCATTATGCTCTTGGATGACACCAGATGGCGTCACCACTACGGCACCTTCCTTTTTTAACCTAAGAGTGAAGGGAAGGGAAAATCTCCACCCTCCGGTACCCTCGGAACTGCTTCGGGACTTCAGGATCCACGGATTTTACATACACGTATCCCCAAGTGCACATGGTGGGTCTTCAGCGGCTCGACCGAAGCTCGGGTTCTGTCGAGAGCAAGGCTCGGATTCTGTAGACACCGAAGCTCGGGTTCGTCTCGTCGAACTCAAGTCCGAAGCTCGACATGCTAACCACTAGACTACCATGGCCAATTTCATACAATTATTCTTTTTCTTATTATGAACAGTAAAAAACGTGCTGAGGATACCACAAATATTTTGGATTGTAGATATAAGGAGTAGTACAAAAGTATGAGGAATAAAGACTTCTAAAAAAAGGCTTCGAATCTACATCGAAAGAAGAAAAAAAAACTATTTTCAAAGCAAAACTTTCCAAATATGCCATACATTTCAAAGAATAAAACTTTAACACGAACTTGTAACCTGCTGTTTCAGGGTTTCTTCGAGCCTCATTCTAAATGCAAAATTAAAGAGCATGAAGCAATTACGTATGCTCAACCTTCCGACATTCCAAAGATCACACGACTAATATTTGTTTTCGAGATTTCATTTTCAAGCACGTACTTTTTTTTTTTTTTTTTTAATTTCATGCTTGAATTTCAGATAACGCAAAGTTCTATATTATCGAATAAAGATAAGGTAACCTTTACAATAAATTTTCCCACCATTGCCATTTAATAAGAACTAAATTAAAACAATTTATTATTATATTGTTTTTCATGAGATAACGTCATTTCTTTTGAAAGAATGTAGAAAATAACTATGAGTTGGAATGAAGAAGAGACTTTGCATTCTTTGCAATTCAAAATGTTTTGAAAATGTCTTCAACTAGTTTCCAGTAAGTGAACTAACTTTCTTCTAATGACCATTATAGTCGCTTCAATATATCTTTGAAATGTTTCAGTAAATTAGTTGTGTAAAATTTGTAATCTAACATTTTGAGCTCATAGTACTTTATTCTAAAAAAATTTTGAATTAAATGTTTTCCCCCTGAAGTTTTATTATTATTCTCGAACGTCTACCATGAAAACTAAGAGTTTCCTTTAGTTCTGTAGCGATATCAATCAAAGCCCTAACTTTTCTTTTTGTATTGAAGAAATAATCTATGGCGCATCACGAAACTGACACGAGATTTTCTGGGCATTATCTTTCCTCACGAAGAACCCCGGAATTTAATTAATACAGAGATTACTTAGAAATGCCAAAAGATGCCATCGAAGAGGCATTGAAAGGTTTTTGTGATAAGCTTCATTATATAATATTATTATTATGCCGCGCAAAAGAAGAAACGCAACGGGTATTAATAAGTGTTATTTATTTATTCGGAATTCCCATTATATCTCGGTTGAAGCACAGGAGTTTTAAGTCTTAGTTTTCTGGTAGTTGTGACACGTAATTTAGAATATCTTTCATTATGCACTGTAGGATACTTGGTTATTTAATATAATGTGGTAATCATTGCATTGAAAATACTTCTAAAATTAATGGTTCTGTACCTTCTCTAATGAAATTGATTTCCCATATTCAAGATTTTCGTTGGGTCGACAGGGGTGGCGTAGTGGTAAGGCGCATGCCTCGTACGCCCAAGATCGCGGGTTCAAACCTGGCCCAAGTCGGTGGATTTTCAAGATGCAGAAAATCGTCTGCGCCCATGTCGTATGATTATGCGGCATGTAAAAGATCCCTTGAGTAGACATTTGGCTTGTATGCTCTAGGCTAAATTAAATTCCTAGTGCATATTGCATCAATGAGAGCTCAGGTACCGCCATCTAGGGGTAACTGAACGTCAAAATTCTCCTACGGCGAAGGCAACACACTCATTGTGGTGCCGCTGAAACAGATGGTACCAATTACTGGGAAACGCACTAGGTCTGCAATGGTTGGCGACCAATATCGCAGCCCCATTAGAAAGGAAAGATTTTCGTTGGGGAAAATTCACGAATCCCACTTGACGCCTGGCTCATGAATAAACTAAACATAAAAAGACTTTTTAGCCTACTTTCCAGTAAAAGTAAAAATGTATCGTGAAAAGGTCGTTAGAAGCAAAAAATAGAGATAAAAATAAACTAATAATTAAATAAAGATTGAAAAATAAAAAATAAGAAAGTAGACTTTTGAGATGGGTAGAATGTGTGTATGTCGGTTTGTTTGTCTTTCCGTAGTAACTTATGAGGAAAATTCCGATTCGAAAAGGTTTCTATTTGTTTATAATTCTTATTTTTACATACCAAATATAATATTTTCCGGGCTATAGGCCGTGTTCCAACCAAGATGTTTCTGGCTGACGTTTTGCCTGCCATATTTCAGGCTTTTTCATTTTCCCTCTGAAGAAGCCTAAAACATGTCAGGGGAAACGTCAGCCAGAAACATCTTGGTTGGACCACGGCCCCTAAGCCCGGAAAGTATTATATTTGGTACGGACACCGGCCGTGAAAGCCTAAGTTTCTATATTCTTATTTTTTTGCATTAGAAAGATCTCGAAGAGGACATATCATTTCCGTATTTTATTTTATGATTTGAACAATTTTTCTTTCAATACTGAACAGTTCGAAAAATCTTAACTTTTATCGCCAATGTGGAAATATGAAGCAAACTATGTAAACTCTGGTCATAAGATCCAAGTTCCTTTGAACAAGCTTATTAGAAACAGCTCTCGATTAGAAATATTGTTTTATATTTGCACAATTTTTGTTCAACTTTGAAGAGTTCAATATATTTAAGATGAGCACTTATGGGTAAATTTGAATCCTACATAAATCGTGATCTAATAGACGGATTAGCTTGGTACATGCTTTACCGATATCGAGGATATTTGTAAATGAATAAATGAATGAGTGAAAGAAGGAATGAACAAATGAGTGAATGATGCAATAAATTAATGAGTGCATGAATGAATAAAATATAAATAAATGAATATGTATTATCCGTTGAAAAAGTATGTTAGAAGTAATTAAGAACTTAAGCTAAATGAGAGAGAGATAAAAAAAGGTAGCTAGACTTACAAATGTAATGTTATGTGCGGGAAAGTAGGTTTGTATAGTTCTAGACGGAACTTCTTGTCTTGAATAGAAAATAATACCTAACTTGAAATACTGAACTAATTATAATAATAATTTGACTTTGTACAAATAAACTGTAATAAAAATAATTTCACGTTATTTTAAAGCACAAATGAGCATTAAAATGCAGACATATGTTTCGGGATTGCTTGGAATCTCTTTTTCAATGCGACAGGGAGCTTCTAGATGCAAAACATCCAAATGTTTTGCATCTAGAAGCTCCCCGTCGCATTGATTTGTGCTTTAAAATAACGTGAAATTATTTTTATTACACTGAACTAATTGCTTTATGCCCTTTTATTAATAATGTACTTTATTATTGTGTGTTAATATAAACTTGATGTAGAACGTTTGATGATTTTTTTTCTTTTCCAATACGAAGTTCATTCATAGTTTATCTCGAGTACTCTGGTGCACTTGGTAAGCATCGGTATATTGTACTTAACTTTTTTGTCACAATGCTTCATGCATTAAAAAACTGCCTTTACATTGTATACTGGCTCACTTTATGTACGCATCAGTATATTGTGCACTGTATTTTACAATGTTCACACCGTAAATTTCAATTTACAGCGATTTTTGAATGATAGTACTTCGGCTTCACTCGCCAATCTGTAAGTTTTATGACACACTCTCCAAGGTAGACAAGAAAATAGAATGTAACAATTCGCAAAAGTGTATTTATAGGGCTTGCACCTAAAGCACTTTCTTTTAACTCGTATCGTGGGCTGGTGCTAGCGGGCACGAAAAATGTCCCTATAAATCTCAATTCTGTTGCTGCTTGTAAGAATTGTTAAATAAAATGTATTTGTGTTAAAGTAAAATAATAAATTTCAACATATAATATGTGCAACAATAATTCGATTGTTTTTAGAGTCTTTTCAAAGTTAAGCGTCGTTGAAAATGAGCTGTTAAAGTATACTTTCGTAAAATTTTGAAAAATCATTTTTAATATCAATTTAAATTTTTATTTTACAAAAACATCATGCAATGTCACATCAATGGTACTGGTTGAGAAGTATTTCGTAAAAGTGAAGATTTAATTTTCGAAGTAGGAAAAATTTCACTCTTTCTCTTAAATCTTACCGTGGGCTGGTTCCATCCCGCAAGAAAAATATCCCTACAAATCTTTTGTTGTTGTTGTTGCTTCTGAGAATTGGAAAATTATTTTTTTTTTTTTTTTGTGTTAAAATAAAATAATAAATTTCAACATACAACATTTCGGTTATTTTTCAACACTTTTCAAAGTTAAGCGTCGTTCAAATGAGCTGTTAAAATATGATTTCGCTAAATTTTGAAAAATCATTTTCAATGTAAAATTAAGTCTTATATTTCCTTTTATTTTACAAAAACATCGTGCAGTGTTATTTTAATGATACTGGTTGAAAAGGGTATTTCGTAAGAGTGAATACTTTATTTTCATTTTCGAAGTAAGAAAATTTCCCTCTTAACTCCTCCATCTCAACATTTCTTAGCATTTGTCACATTAGTCCTTAACGTAAGGGCCATCAATAATTTATAAATGATTTGTTATGAGGTATTGAAAAATATCTTTCAATGAAAATTATGTGTCAGCTCAAAATCCTCCTTTTTCATTCTTTTCTGAATCTCCTCAAAATTACCCTGCTCATTGTATTCTTAATTGCCATGTCTCAACATTTGACACTGACGTTAATGAGGAATTTAATTACACTTGATAGGGGATTTAGAAGCATCTTATATGACGTGGCAAACAGATGAGGTCAAGCATTTTTAGCAAACACAACTTTATAAATAATTTATTCAAATTTTAGTTTGACTTCTCAATAAGATATAAGTTTTGAAATTTTTCCTTTCCATTTCATAGAAATGTTGTATAAACCATGAAAAATTGGTATTCATTTTCACGGAAGAAGTTTAATAAAATGAAAATGATTTATTCTAAGAGCGATTTGCGTGTTGCTATCGAAAATAATTGAATTAATGTTGAATTACTGATAAATGAGCTTTTAATTAAAGAATAACTAAGCACGGGTGATAAACATTCGTAATTAAAAATAAGGTTAATGAATGAAAAATAAGCTATTATTGAATGCATCAATTTAGAATGATTAAAATTTTCTGTAACAAATCAATTCCGTTAAATGAATGAAACAAATGGGAAAATATACTTATTTTGCACAAGTAAGGAATTTAATATTATAGAAATTTATTTGAAAAATATGCACAAACTCACTCTAACGTGCATTTTAAGTGACTTCTAAATGTAGTGACCACCAGAAGAATATTTAAAAACAAGCATATTTTTTATTACTATGCCAATAAAAACCGAAAGAAATTGAAACTTTGAAAGAAATACATTCTTAAAAATTTCCGTTAGAAAATACTAATATAACCATTTATTTGCTTGGTATTTTACCATATTTAATTACAACAGTTGAATAACCATTAAAAAGATGGTGCTCAAACCGCTGTTTGTGAGAAAATCGTTTATTCTCTGTTTCTCCTAAAGAACGTTTAACTAACCGCAATTTACAAGCGCCACTAGGTCTCGTAGTCAATAAGAATCGGGCGTCCATCTTGGTTGTGGAACCTTACCGGTCGTACGTTGTTCTTAAAATATGAATAAAGATTTATCAGTTCAAATCTACGTGTGTATATAAAAAAATAAGAAAAAAAAAGTGGCTTAGTCAGAGGTTACTAAATAGAAACACATACACACGTAAATCAAAAATTGGAGACATCGGATTCCCGAACTGTTTGCGAATGAGTGAGCCCATAATTTGAGCTTCTGAAGCTTGTTTGTATTTTAATTTTTGCTGCAAGTAAAATGATTTTCGTCAGTATACAATAAATTTAGACCAGAAATGACTTTAGATCCAATCAAAAACTGAAATCCCAATTTTAAGGCAGTTTGCCTGTTGGAAAAGAAGATTTATTGATAATAAACGGCCTCTTTACGTGGTGTAGACAGCCGAATGATTAGAGCGCAAGGTAACCCCTTCCCTCTTCGCCTCCATACACCCGGTGTTCGTTTCCCGCACGCTTCGTTTATTGTTTCTACTCATCGAAATGGTTCAAAAACCATTTTGAAATGGTTATAAAACTGTAAACTTTTGTATTTACGGCTTTTTAACCAAACTGACTGGAAATGGTTTAGGTTCCATAAAGATAGATAAATGTTCCAAACCGTAAATTTAACGGTGAATTAGATAAAGACTGCTGCCGACTATTTAACCGTAATTTCATGATGAAATTTTTAACAGTGTAGAGCTTTGTGTTATTAGTACGGATTTTTGTTCGCATTTTGTATATTTGATTTAAAATACTAGTGTTTCCAGTAAAAAAAATCAAGTTCGTGTAATTAATAACTGCAATGTTAAATCAGAATTCCTGTGATTGGGATAAACTGGCTTATTTTCAAACACATCATAATCTCGGAATAGCTCCCAGTCAAAAAGACTAGGATTTGGAAAAAAAAATAGTTCTTCTTTTTTTTAAGTAACCCTTTTCTCAAAAAGGATCCGTACGTTATCCTTTTAGAGACACCACTCAAAAGAAAAACATGATATTTCAGGTAACACTCTATTAGAAATAACACAACATATGTGCGAAGTAAGGGTACGTTGCTTGTTGAGAGCGGGTGACTGCCGTCAGCGCTGGGGAATCGAACTCGCATCGTCACTACTGCAGACTAAAGCTCTTCCACTGTTCAAGAGGACATCGAGTGGTCAGGGAGACTGTTGGATTATAGTATAGCTTCCAAACTTACCAGCTGCGAGGACTAAAGTGCTTCTGTGCCAAATTTCTTCATAGCCCAATCCAGAAGAGCGTTAATTATCCACTCGTCCATTCTGTTTGCTTGTTTTACTACGTTCAATCCAAATCCGGACGGAATTATTCATTTTGTAATCCTACTCTTAAGAGACAAACAAACGAATCACGTTCTGAATCGTTCTGAAGCCTCGCGAAATGGTTCTTTAATTTTGACACAAATGGTTTTGTTCTGAAGAAGTAATGGTTAAAAAAAAAAGCCCTGTATTATAAACGTAAAGTTGATCCATAAATTTTTGATTTATTTCAGTAAAAATTCAATAATATTTGCCTTTTTGTAACTATAATTTCTAAGTAAGCATCGGTACTTAACACTGAGAACGGCGCTTGTTCCTTTTTAAGTAAAAAATACGCTAAAAAAATAAACAACTTTTATTTATACTTTTTTAAGCGCATCATTTGAGACAGTGTAAGGATACAGGCCATGTTCATTTCTAACAAGTTGAGGAATTAAACTAGTCTAGATTGTGTCATTCGAAGGAGCATTACCATACAGCAACTATTTAAATTGAAAAGGTTGTTTATTTATTTCTTTATTTCGAACGTTAGCACTTGAAATTACATTCATTGACTATTTTGTGAAGAACACACGCAACACAGAAACGTGCAGAAAACGGAACAGCTTGAAGCAGGTTGAAATGTAATAGCAGACAGAACTATCAAAAACTAGGAATTTTTCTATGACTTTCCAGTGTACATTGTGTATGTTTTCTAACACAACAGGGCATTCTGTAAGGTAGGCTGTTACCGTAACAATGTCCCTCTCACGTAAAACACATTTAGGGGACAAAAAGATTTTAATTCTATATCGATCCTTTGCAAGGAAGTCATGCTCAGTCTCCAATCGAAATCCCTCAACGGAATGTCATCTAGGGGCAGCTTCAACCTTTAAAAGTAATATCTCCAACTTTTTTCCTTCGTTTCAAAATTACCCGGAAAAAGTAAACATAAACAAGCAAAATATAAAAGTACCCGGTAAAATGCATTCCAACTTTCCAAATTTTTACAAAAAAAGCATGTACATATTACATGTATATATGTATATATATATGTGTGCGTGTGTGTGTGTGTGTGTGTGTGTGTTTAGATTAATATGAACAAAAAAGCGGCGTAGGCAATTTTTAAAATTTTATTGGTTTACATCACAAAAGCTTGCAAAGCAAAATGTTTGGAAGAAACTCCAGAATTTTAATTTGACAACATTTCCTTGAGATCGATACTTCCCGATCCATTTTCTAATATCCATTAATTAATAAAGCGTCACATATGATTCCATTGATTTCGTGAGGAATTTGTAATTAAAGGTAATTATTGGAAACTCCTTACTTTAGAAACGGATAAGAGAATTTCCGGTAACTAATTTCCGAACAGAGTTCGATTCAATTTTCTCGGACACTGAGCTGAAACCAAAACGTGCATTCGAATTTATAATGCAAAGTAATTAACTTACGCAGTTAAAATCATAAAATATGTTGAACCGTTTGAAACTAGAGACGAATGTATCTGATAATAAAATGCGTTTTGTATTTTAAGATGTAAATACAATAATCTCTCAACTTATGCTTCTCTCTCTCGGTTGTTCGGCAATTCCTGCCAAAATCCTGGCATAAATGACGTAAAAAATAATGTAATTTAATGTCTTAAAATGAAAAAAAAACTAAAAAATTTTTTAATAAATAATCGTAGCAATATTTATGATTAATATACAGACTTCATGTATGACAGTGCCATATTAAGACCGTGAAGTATACAACAAAAAGAACTGACAGACGACTCGGAAACTAGGATTAAAAATTCTATTTCCTTCGTAAAAAATAAAGAACTTTACTTCTTTTCTGTGATATTTATCTTCGACTTGATTTTACTTTTCTTTTGTATGTTTGACATTGTTTCTTTAGACCCTTTAAACTTTTACGCCGGAGACCAAATCGTTTGGACGCTGAAAGTTTCATTTCGTTTATTATCTAGAACTATTCATTTGAAAAATTCAGCATTTAGTTGGGATTTTGGAACTTTCTTTCGCATTTTTTGGACTTTGACTTTTTTTTTTGTATGCTTCAAGCATCATATATTACTATCTTTCGTAACTATTCTTTGACAGTGATACTAGGAGGCATTTATAGAAATGATTTTTTTTTCTTTTAGTTTACAGTTTTACGACTTTTAAAATATTCATTGAAACAGGAATAAAAAAAATCGTTATATTGCCTGCGGAAAATAAAGTTAGAAATGTAGGAATGTATCTGATTTACTACGAGAGTTGATTTTTTGCAAGTGAAGTACGAAAAAATATTATTTTTAAAATTTTTTCCCGACACAAGTGTTATGAAAATGGGATTAAAGATATTAAATATTTAATGCGTAAGTTTTCATGACTAATGCACGCAGTTAAAGTGCATCAGGTTTTCACCGCTATACACATTCGGATTCATACAGTTGCGTCCAAAATATTTCGAGCACTCACGATATGGTCATTAAATTTTCAAATATACTAACAGTTGGGAGCCCATTTTTACAATACATTTTATTATCCTGAACAGGCACAAAAAAACCATTAATTTTATCGTAATTTATTAATTGTGCTTCTGATAATGTTTTAATATTATATTAGCAAATACAATGATTTATAAATCACTATTTTCTTAAAATTGCATTTTAGGCATCCAATTTTAATAAAGAACCTATAGTCTAAAATTTTGAAAAATTCGTTTTAAATTCCAGTTTAATGAACTTATTAAAAGATTCATTTAAATTCTAAAGTTCAGGTAAAGCTAAATCATCTAGTTCACTTTTTACAGCAATTATTTTTTTTCATTTTGCATTTATGAATATTTCCAGGAAAATAGAAGCTATGAATCGCTTGAAATATAATCTTTCTATGATGCCGTTTATTTTAGACTTAAGTTCAAAAATGTAAAAACGTTATAAGTAAAATTTTCATAAAACTAAAATATCTTCTAAATAATAACAGAATGCAAGGAGAGTTTAAGCATTGGCGAAATTACTCAACAGTATCTTTTATGGGGTTGGACAGACGAAATGAGCTAAAGCAGAACTAAGAGAAAGCAGCAACAGTAAACCGATCGCTTCAAGTGAATGACATATACAATTTAGGCCGTTAGGCTTTCTAATATTGCCTATATCTTGGTGTATACATATATATATATATATACAGTAAAACCCGTTTAAGAAGTTCCCGCTTAAGAAGTTTTCCCGTTTAAGAAGTTTATAATTTCAATACCAGTTTCATTCCCATCTCCCCAATGTTAAAATAACCCTTTTAAAAAGTTTTGATTTTATTTTTTTTCCCGCTTAATAAGTTTTCATATCGGTCTTTTTTTTCTTTCAAGTGACACTTTAGTCTTCTAAAGTTTCTTTTTTTTAAAAGTTTTTTTCAAACTACGTAGTTCTTTTTCTTTCGAATGGAAAAAAGACAGAAGTAGGTTCAGAAAAGCTGCTTTGGTCAGCTTTTTCTCAAGGGCACCCTTTTCTCAACACCAAAGTTCCAGGAAAACAGGTGGCAGAGAGGTCAGTTGTCAGGAGAACAATAATGACTGATAAGGGGAGAAAGAAATGTTTGTAGCTTCTCCTATATGGGTGTTGCTCTTCAACAGTAATAAAGCAGGGAGCAGGGGTGAGTAGGTATTGTATCAATAAGTTAACTGAACCATGAGTTGCTGTTAACTCGCAATGCATTCTCTCACCTTGTTTTAAAATGGAATGAACCACAGACTACAGTTGTGGTTGGTGCTCAGCTCTTTCCACTGAAATTATTTTTCTACGTGATTCTTAGCTTCCTACGTCAGTGAAAAAATTTGTGAACAAACTCCGCTTCTTTTTCAAAATGTCTGGAAAAGGAATTAAAAGAAAAGCATTGTCGATTGAGGAAAAAGTCAAAATATTGAAAGATGTGGATAACAACTCACATTTATCTAGGGTTGAAATTTCTAAAAAATTAAATCTTCCAGTGACGACATTGAATGGAATTGTTGCCAAACGAGAGGGCATTTTGAATTCTTGTAACCAATCTCGGAAAATAAAGAAAGTTAAGAGGGGAAAGTATGAACACATAGAAGAGAAGTTGTTAATTTGGTTCAAGCAAGCAAGATCGGCGAACATTCCCGTAAGCGGAACTATTTTAAAAGAAAAAGCCGAAGAAATTGCTAAAAAGATGGACGTTGATTTTGTTTCTTCAAATGGATGGATTGACCGCATGAAAAGAAGAGCTGGGTTAGTGTACAAATCGGTAAAAGGCGAGAGCAAGAGCGTCGACCTTCATGAAACGGATGCATGGAAGAGCACCTTACCTGAATTGATATCTGGCTATCAACCAAAAGACATATTTAATATGGACGAGTGTGGACTTTTTTATAACCTTTTTCCGGACAAAACTTATGCCTTTAAAGGTGAAAACTGTCATGGAGGGAAAAGAAGCAAAGAAAGATTAACAGTATTAGTAGGTGCTAATATGGACGGAACCGAAAAATTACCAATTTTGGTAGTTGGCAAATCTAAAAAACCAAGATGTTTCCAAAACGTTAAGTCACTTCCTTGTGAGTATGAAAGCAATAAATCGGCGTGGATGACGATTCCAATCTATGAATCATATTTAAAGAACTTAAACAACAAAATGAGGAAAGCCAAAAGAAACATTCTCATCTTTGTGGACAATTGCGCCGCACACTCGAAAAACGCTCAATATTCAAACATAAAAGTGCATTTTCTACCCCCGAACTCTACCTCCGTTTTGCAGCCGATGGATAAAGGGGTCATCAAAGTGTTTAAGCAACACTATAGAAAAAGGCTCGTGAAATGGATACTGGAAAAGCTTGAGAGCAGTGATGAATTTAAAAAAGTGAACATCTTGGAAGCAATCCATTTTCTCGTATCTTCTTGGGACTTAGTTACACCATCTGTAATTTCAAATTGTTTCCAAAAAGCTGGATTCCTGGATGGAGAATCAACAGAAGAGTACGATTTTGACATTGACAACAGTGATGATGATGATGATTGGATGACGTTGCAACGAAAAATGAAATTAAGTACATCCTTTGAGGAGTATGTTGCGATCGATGACGAAGTACTACCATGTGAAGTGCTTACCGTGAATGATATTTGTGAGGCAACAGAAGGCAGTGAAGAAATAAGTGAAGAAATAAGTGAAGATGAAGAAGATGGCATGGAAATTCCCAGCTTTACAGAAGCCATAAAAGGACTGGAAACATTTCGCCGGTTTGTCGAAACAATTGAAAATGTGCCTGAAGAGGTCTTTAAAAGCTTGCGGCAATTGGACTGTTTCCAGTTACAGATTTCTGAGCGAAAGAGAAAACAAAAAACTATGCTGGATTTTTTTCAGAAAAGCAGTGAGTAAATGTAATATCTTCAAATGGCTGATGTTTCGGTAAAGAATTTTTTCCTTATTGATGTTGTTTTAATTATGTAAAATTAATTAATAAATGCATGAATTTTAAAGCAAAACTTAAAATTATGGAAATGTATTCCATGTCTAATTTAAATATTGACAAATGATATCATCCCTAAATATCATTAAGTAAATTCATTTTCAAAAATAGAGCCTACCCGTTTAAGAAGTTTTCCCGCATAAGAAGTTTTTTTCTCTTGGTCCCTTGGAAAACTTCTTAAGCGGGTTTTACTATATATATATACATATATGTACGTTCACATGTGTGGTAAATTCAGTCTTTAGTATACGATAAATGCAAGCAAGCATAACTTTTCCTTGCAACTGTCAGAAACCAAAGCTCTTTTATAAAAACATTCATACCACACTCGATACCATTTTCAGAACTTACCATTCATTGCTGCTACTCCTAATAAAAATGATGCTTTTCAGAAAATTAAAAAAAAAAATGGAATGCTTTCATCCAAATATCAAGGAATTGAAAAGAAAGCTAAAATCATTATTTTCTCGAATCCAAAACACTTTGAGCATCGAAAAAAGTTTCTGAAGTTGTTAGTCTTATCTCCAGCTTAACATTCTTATAAAAAAAAGGAGTGCATTTAAACCCCAATGTGATGGATGAAGAAGAATTTCCGACTTACATAATGCATTTCGAAGAACAATCCATTAGTTCCAATACTCTCAACGCAGATGCCTCTGCTCCTTGAGAAGAACTTAACCTCTTTTCAGGGTCTGTGGGGTACGACGGAATGCCAAAAGAAATATATTTGCGGACAGAAATCTGAAATTCAGCTTCATAGTCGTACAAGAAAACCACCTCTTAGTGAAAAAGTGGAAAAGAAAAACCAACAAGCAGCAATAAAAGAAAAAAAAGTAAAAGTTATTTTTTGAAACATAATCCATTTGTCCTCGACAGATTACTCTCAAGAGATAAATTATTAAAATTTGGCAATATTTTTTTCCTAATGGGCTGTTGTTGGCTTTTGCCAATGGAGGCAATTCATCGCGTCACGTGATAACGATGATCGCTGATTTGCTTACCAAATTTTTAATTGAATTCTACGTGGAGTTCACGAAGCAAAATTATCTATCTTAAAATTAGACTATTTTCATTGCTTTTTCTGATTATAAACCAAGTAATTTACCTTTAATTTCATCATTATAAAAGAAATTTATTAATTAATGCAATAGTTATAGTGTTTTATTTAGTGTTAATTTTATATAACGTAGAACTTTATTTAGTCCTAGTTTTTAATAACGTAAAATTTTATTTAGGCCTAGTTTCAATTAGATTGGTCGAACTCGAAGTAAAACGATACTACAGCTTCCTTTGTTTACATCGCTTACATCGCCATCACGTGACCTATGACGCTGTATGAATTGCCTCCATTGCAGACCTAGTGCGTTCCCTAGAGATTTGGTACCATCTCTTTCAGCGCACCACAATGAGTGTGATACCATCGTCACATGAGAGTTTTGCCTTCCAGTTTCTTCGCCTGAAAGGGCGAGCACCCGGACTCTGTTGATGCGAAATTGCCCTAGGAATTTAATTTACCCGAGATCATCCGAGTCAAATGTCTACTCAAGGGATATTTTACATACCGTATAATCATACGCAGACGATTTTCTGCATGTCGAAAATCCACCGATGCTGTTAAGCTCCATACTCTGACCTGGGGCGTACACTGCTAGAAATTTCATCAAGAAATTACGGTTAAATAGCCGGCAGCAGTCTGCCCATCTCATTCACCGTTAAATTTACGGTTTGGAACATTTTTGTATCTTTACGGGACTTAAACCATTTCCAATCAGCTTTCTTAAAAAGTCGTAAATACAAAAGTTTACGGTTTCATCAGCATTTATAAGTAGTATGGTTTCAAAACTGTAAGTGTCTACGGTTTTTGAAAGAATTCGAGGCGTAGAATCTTCGAGATATAGAAACTGTAAACGAAGCGTAAGGGAATCGAACCCCGGGTGTATGGTGTACCGAACGTTGCGCTCTAACCATTCGGCCATCTGCACCACTCAAAGTGGCCGTTTATTTATCAATAAATCTTTTCCAACATGCTAACTACATTAAAATTGAGATTTCAGTTTTTGATCGGATCCAAAGTCATTTTCGGTCTAAATTTACTGTATATTGGCGAAAATCATTTTATTTCCTGCAAAAATTCAAATACAAACAAGCTTCAGAAGCTCAAATTATGGGTTCGCTCATTCGTAAACAGTTCGGAAATCCGATGTCTCTAAGTTTTGATTTACCTGTGTATGTGTTTCTATTTAGTAACCACTGCTTAAGCCACTATTTTTTCTTCTTTTTTATATACATATGGAACTGATAAATCTTTATTCATATTTTAACAACAACGTACGACTGGTAAAGTTCCACGACCAAGATGGACGCCCGATTCTTATTAACTACGAGACCTAGGTGGTGCTTGTAAATTACGGTTAGTTAAACGTTCTTTAGGAGAAACAGAGAATAAACGTTTTATTTTTCACAATGAGCGGTTTGAGTACCATCTTTTTAATGGTTAACGTCTGTCTGTAGCTCTATTGTTCTGTTGGTCTGTCTGCCTCCCCCCACCAATAACTTTTGACGGAATTGTCAGAAGGGAAAAGGGTTTTTTTTTTTTTTTTTTTTTTTTTGCATTCGAAAGTTCTCGACGAGGACATCTCCTTTCCATACTTTACTTTTTGATGTGAACAGCTTTTCTTTCAATTTTGAACAATTCAAAAAATCTTTAGGAAAAAGCTGATTGGAAGAAGTTCTCGCCGTGAAACTATCTTTGATATGAACAATTTTTGTTCATTTTTTAACTGTTAAAAAAATTAATATAGCGCCTACGGGGAAACTTTAATCCTATATAACTCTAATCTAACTGACGGAATTGCTTGAAACAAACTTTATTGGAAAGATGTTATGTCGTAGAATATGTACAGATACGAAGTTCAACCAGAACTAAACGAGCCAATTTTCCTATTAATTTTTTTGATTTTTAAAGATATTTCTGAATGAATGAATAAATAAATGAATGAATGAATGAGTGAGTGAGTGAATGAGTGAATGAATATGTATTATCCGTTGGAAGATGTACATTTGAAGTAATTAAGAACTAAATCTAAATGAGAAAGAAAGAGAGAGAGAGAGATGATACATTTTAAAGTTAGTGTACACGGGAAAGTACGCTTGTACAGTTCTAGACGGAACTTCTAGTTTCTTCTTTATTTCCAAAAATTATTGCTTTGGTAATAGGACTAAAAACAGGAATTATGTACGAATTTTCATTAATGAGTCCCTTTTGCACTTATTTCTCTTCAACTTCCCCGCCTTCACCTATTTAATTACTAAAGTCACTTTTTTTTTAAATAAATTCTCTGTTAGGTGTTTGTGTTGGAGTGTTGCAAGTGGAAAATTATTATGTTCTAATGAAACTATTATTGTAAATTATGGGGTTAAGATAGATCTTACTCACTTTGTAAACTGACAATTTACTTTTACAATTATCCAAAAAGTCCCTTCTAGATTTGCACAGATACACATCTGTGCAAAATCTAGAAGGGACTTTTTGGATAATTGTACAAGAATTATACACAAAATAATGCTTAAATATTCATAGAAATAGGAAAGGCAATATTGTGGCACATCTTTTTAATCAACTCACTTTTTATTTTCTTCTCTATGACTTCCCCTCCTGCACACATTTAAATATGAGATTCACTTATATTATTAAATCCTCTTTTGAGTGTGGTGTTACAGTGTTACAAGTAAATCTCAGTAGTACATTATATGTGGGCCGTGGTAGCCCAGTGGTTAGCACGTCGGACTTCCGCCTGGAAGGTCGCGCGTTCGATACCCACTGAAGACCACCATGTATACTTGGGGATATGTGCATGTAAAATCCGTAGACCCCACTACATCTCCCCGTGCGTAAGCAATCCTAAGGCCTCGGCTAACAGGTAGGGGTTTGGTGGAGAAGAGTACATTATATGTTAAGATATTTTTGTCTTACTTAGCAAACTGACAACTAACTGCTACAAGTTCCCCGATTTCCATGGCCAAAAGTGAAATTAAAGAGCTGTTAATGACAAGAAGATTAAGAGAAAAGCCGAAATTAAAATTTTTACAAAGAAAAACACTTTAAAACTTAAACTTTTCCGCATTTTCATAATATATCATGTTACCTTTTAAAAACACCTGTTATTGATTAACGCTTAAAGAGGACTCCGAAAGCAATTCTTTCTGCTTTCTTCAAATATATGATCTTTTAATGATTCTAAGTGTATGCTATTTTTGAGAACGCGAAATTATTGTTAAAAAAAACTTGGATGTTTGGCTTATGTAAGATTTTTCTTCTCGGAAAAAAAATTCATTGGTAAAGTTTCCTTCATGCATGAATAAAATAAGAGTTTTAGATTTTTTTTCCTGCATTAAATTTAAATTTTTAAAAGGAAATATTTATTTTTTTGTAATGTCTTGTACATTTAGTGTATATTTTCAATTAACCTCATATCTAACTCATTATTGTTTTAGATTTTACAAACGGTTTGAGCACGAGAAATTAAGAGAAAGCACGAAAAAAGATAATGTAGTTTTCATAAAACTATCCACATAGATTTGATGAATTTTAAAAAGAATCAATTTTTAATCTATATCTTGCAAATACATTGTCAGTTTATTTTGTAAAATTAACACTATTTAACCATCAAGAAATATATGACATAGAATCTTACATGAATTGGAAGAAATATTATTTTTTTTCAATTGCAGAAATGCATCCACTTTGCGCATTACAATTGGTGAACACATATTACGATTGCAGCGCTAAACTTCTTCTAGCTTAAAATTTTGGCATAACTTTTCTTTTCTTATTACATCGAAACCGCATACTCACATCAAATTTTGTCAATTTTCGTCCAGTTAGCGAACGCTAAAAGGCCCTCACACAAGTTATTTTATGCTCACTCTGTACATCAGCGGTCTCCAAAATTTTTAGGCCACTGAGCAACCATATTGGTTTCAAATTTTACTGCGAGATACTCTATCTACCCTCCCCCAAACCACGTTCCCACAGAAGAACAAAAAAGGACAAAAACATAAATTGAATTGTAAAAGAAATAAAATTTCACGTTAATTTAAAGCAGAATGTGCTTTAAATTAACGTGAAATTTTATTTCTTTTACTGTTTATTTGCACAAAGTTAAATTATTATTATAAATTGAATTCTTAATCATTATCATATAACAGCCCTCAGTTGTATGATATGTCAAAAAACATGAGCAACTATATTAGGAAAGTTATCACCTTTTTCCCATTCTTTATATTTATGTCAGCAAAATGTGCTTCAGTTTTTTCTGAGTCACGTGCTATAAAAAGGCGAATATTGACTGAATTTTGAGACTCAACTAACAATCGTATTGGAATACTATTGTGCAGACTAAACACCTCAGCGAGACTGCGATCTACTAAAAACCACGCTATGTTGCATAAACAAGATGTCACAATTATTGTTACCCCCTCCCCTCCCTTGTCACAATTTCCCGAACCCCCCTCCCCACTCCAAGTGTGACATCATTTATGAAGGACTTACACTGTAAAGCAGTGGTTCCCAAAGTTGACTGGGCTCCGACCCCATCTAACAAAAATTTCCAATCTCGGGACCCACCTCTTAGCTGTCTTAGAGAAACGAGAGCATAAATATTGGTAGTGCTCCGATCCCCTAGTGGTGAGTTGTGGAACTACTTCATGCTGTCTTATTTGTTCTAATTGAAATTTAAAAAAAAAAAAAATAGTGTTACCAATGTGAATGAAAGACTGTTTAAATCATGGAGGTAGGAATACAGGAGGGAACACGGCCTATCTAACAGCATTGTCGCGATTGAAGTAACTGTTATGGTGTGACCAATATGGCCGCCACTGCCTGAAAACAAACGGCTTTTGGTGTGGATGAAGATCTTCCCCGTTTTACTTTTCTCTCTTTTACTGATAGTATTGCTGTATTTATTTTCTATCTAGGAAACTTAAAAATACAGCTTAAAACAATTTTGTTTTATAGTAAATTCTTGATTTATGAAAATTAACAAGTATTTCTGTGCTTCGTATTATAGATATAGATTTTTATAGCACACGGTCGTTTCAGTATTTATGAAAATAAATTACTTATGAAGGTTTTTAAAAACTTGTACAAGTAATTCTCTGCCGGGAGACGAGGTCAGGATCCGGATATTCCGGATATTAATTTTGTGGGATATCGGACTTTTGGTGCCCCTTGTTTGACGATCCATATTGGATATCCGGATATGAGATTTAGAACTTTCAAATTCTACACATATTTTTAAGCAGTCCATAGGTTCCAAATGCGTAGTAACTTTAATTTACATATATTCTCAAAACAGGCTCATTATTTTAGTTTAAAAAGAAGATTTTTACATGACGGCTATCCGGATCTTTCGTGCAGTGGCCAGAATCGTTTCTAGATATTTAATAAAAGGCCGGATACCAGATATCCGACGCATTCTGGGAGAGTTCGGTCCCGTTGGTAGCGACCCCCTCCCCCGTCGATGCGCCCCTGTTTGTGCCTATTTTAAAACAACCATCATTTAAAACAAATGCTACTGTAGGGGAGGCTGGGTACGGTTGTGACAATTTCCCTTTTATCGCCCATAATTTTGTTACTATGACAGTTTTCTAGAACATTATCGCCGTTCCGGAAGAACAATGACGTGACTGCAAAAATGTGTCAAATGCAAATAATTCCAAGACAATATCAGAAACGCATTCCTTACACAGGAGAACATGGACGTAACTGTAGAACGACCGTTTGTGTCCTCTAGACCAACGAACAATTTTTAGAGAAACAAGACGTAACTGCACTGAGGGGTTGAAATTAAGGTGATTAAATCCTAATACCTTGCGTTTTTTTACGCTCCTGTAAAATTGAAGTTTTTGCATTTACGTCGCTGTTCTTCCGGAACAACGTAAAACATATATTAACATTAGTTTTGCCATTGGCGTAGAAACATTAGTTAAGATTACACGAAAACATGAATCAACTACAAATATAAATGGGCCTATAGATTGAAAAGAATCCTACTTCAGTAAAAGAATTTTTGCATACCTTGCGTAGTTAACAACATACTACTCCAATGTATACTTATTACGTAATTTTTGTTTAATTAAAATGAAATTAACCCGTTATCCTCAGCATACGAATGGCATTGCTTGGTGTGACCAAGATGACGTCGCGGTTACAGTAAATGCTTCAAGAAGTTATTCCCATGTTTCATCCTGTTATTTTTACATCCATGGTTTAAATAAGAAACACAATTTAAATATTTTTTTATTACTTAAATACCTATACCTGCAAAGCTTTTTTTACAAAGTTATTTCAATGGGAAGGATGTATTTGTTTCTCATTTCTTTTCATTAAAGTTTCAGCATCAACTTCAAGTTTAGTTACTTTTATTCACAGACTTCCTTTTTTTTAAAATTCATATGTACAGTGGCGAGGGACCACTCAATAATCGCCCGCGACCCATAGTTTGGGAATACTGCTGTAAAGTATTAACACGTTTGCCGTTGCCTCTAGACAACTCTCCCGTATACCTTGCATGACAACGTGCAGAGCACACTGTTCCCGTTCCATGGACACAAGTTGAAATCCTGACCAGCAAAGACATGAATGGTGTTGATCGGAATGCAGAAAGTCTTCAGATTACGGCCCAGAAATTTGGAATGCAATTTAAGCTGTAGTGCAATTGTATTATTGCCGCACGACAAGAGTTATGGCAATGTGTTTCCAGAAATGTTCTTACTTACGTTCACGCATTGCCATATTTTTCATGAAAATGTCTTTACTCTGAGTTCATCAAGAAAGCGGATAGATTTTATAGGAAAGTTCACAAAACTTTTTCGCGCTGTTGGCGTCTTAGTTGTAAACTGACCAGCACGAAAGCGAAAACGAAATGTATTAAACTCAATTTCATTTTATTTTCTTTATCAACCATAAAATAAGTTTTATCCAGGACTTACCAACACATTTTTGACCAGTTTCGCATAAATCATTACAAAAATCTTTATTTTCGAACATTTTTCTTGACTGTTATGGGTTTTGAGATACGAAAAACAGATTTATTTCCCCATTTTAGAAAAATGCTATTTTCTGATAAATTTTTACTTGTTTGGTATATATTTTGAAAAGAAATACCAATTTGTATTTCCCAAAAAGGAAAACTTTTCAACATCTATCTTTTAATAGGGAGAGGAGTAATTATTTAGGTTTCTCTATCAAAACCATCTTTCCCCAAAATTATATTGGAACAACTAACCACTTTCTTTTAAAATTTATTACATTTCGGATTTTTTATGCCTTTTATTGCATACATTATCTATATATATCAAACTTTTATATGTAGCGGGAAAAGGGCCTTATTTCTTTTTTCCAGTTGGCAGCAATCCGTTTATTTAGTTTTTAAAAAGGGTAAATATATCGGAGTTTTTTTTTTTTTTAATGTTCTAAACTAATGTTACTGCAAAAATATTTTTCCAAGAAAATGAGGCAAGTTTCAACGCGTAAATATAAGAGGGTTTTTTTTTTTTTTTTTTTTTTTTCACCATTTTTGTATTAGTGACATTATCTCACATACATTTTTACTGTAAACGTATTTCAAAATGAGTAAAAACAACGTTAAATGGCAAAAGGCAGAGATTAAAATGGCAGACAGGTGCCGTTTTAATCTTTGACTTGAGCCATTCAACGTTATTTTTAATCATTTTGAAAAATACTATGCGAAAAGTGAGTTCTCTGTTTTAGTAAATGTACTTCATGCTGATATGATATTAAATGATCATGTTTCATATGTTTTTTTAATGTATGAAGATAACAAAATTCAACTATACAAAGCTAATATTACTACAGAAATATATTCAATGGCTAATGCGGTGAAATATATTGTTGCATCCTTTTGCAATATTTAACTATGAGAACTTAAAACTGCGCAACAAGGATACTTTTTCAGCTGATAGGTGCCGTTACACACTTCTCAAATTAGTAGAGTTGCACACTTATGCAACATGAAACCATATAACTAGTAAATTAAATCTAAAAGTAGTTTCCCTTAATTTTACTGCAGAATGTTCCCTTGCATCATGTTCTTAGAAAATGGTAAAGCTGCATACTCGCTATTAGAAAATACGTAATCCACAACTTATATCGAAAAAGAATTTCTCCTTAAAAAATCTATAAATTACATACTCCCCAAAATATTTCTCATACAAATTTTTTGGAACATTACTTCGGACATGCTTCGTAATGATTTCTTTTTAGAATAGTGATAATGCTAGCCTAAAATATTTTAGTGTCTGCTAAGCGAGCGAAACGAGTTTGAGTCGCGAAGTTGCTATCGGGGGTTGAGAGAGTTAGCTTTAGCTTGAATTAAATACACAAAAGATGGACTTTTTTTTTTTGACTGTTTTGATTTGTTTTCCTCGGGGGGATGGGGAGGGGGGTTAGGTGCTTCTTTTAAGCTCCTAACACAGAGAACTTTTTTGGTTAGTGGAGTTTCGGCGACACTAATTTTTGGATGATAAATAAAGGCCCAATTTTTTTTTTTTTTTTTGGGGGGGGGGGGAGGACTCCTCTTTTAGCAAGGGCCCTTTTTTTCTGGTGGTTTTTTCGAGTAGGAGAGGGGGTTTCGGGCATTTGTTTCGGTTGGGTAGGGCGGGGTTCCGGGAATATATAGTATTTTCTGGTATACAGGCGTTTAGCACGGGAAAAGCCGTGGCGCTCCCGCCACAGTGGCGAACTTTTCCAACGTCGCCACAGACGAGAGACCACCTTCTGTAAACTTTTAGCAGGGGCATCCCCTTGCGGGTACTGCTAGGTTTAATTGTTATGACTATCCGTAGTAGTAGTAGTAGAGTTGAAGTAGTAGCAATAAAAGTATCATTGTTATTTTTATTTATTAAAATTATTCCTTGTATGCGTGAGTTTTTTCTTTTATCAAAATAGTGCTGTTGTATTTCCTACATAAAATCCCTTTTTCGAAATACGTCTTCTAAAGTATACTGCATAAGTACTCATCTTATTACATTCGCTTACCACTAATGCATTGCATGCACTTCAAAAAGTCTTTTTTATTTGCTGTTAAAAACAATAAAGATAATATTGTAGTTTTAAAGATTAAAAAGAAAGTATGCTGCATTTTTAAAGTTGTGTTCAAAACAAGTTCATGAGTTAATAGTTATCGCTTATTTCTGCACACAAAAATATGTCATTTTCCCCAAATATTTTGCTATTTTGTTCACGTATTATATTATAAGAACATAAAAAATACAATGTATTTAGCTAGACATTGCATTTTAAAAAATATGAGTGTCTATGAGTTTTTACATATTTACCTACAACATTCTGTGTCGTATTTATCAAATTGCTGCTCTTAAAAACATATGTTTCATTGAATGATATCGAAAACAGCTCTACGAAAAGTTCGTGCTATAGCTAACAATATTTTGTACTGAGTTCTTACATATTCTATTTTTTACGAAATTACTTTCGTTAGATTTCACTAAATCAATATTACACATGAGCGGTTATGTATGTGCATTCAATGTGAACATAAATATTTATTGACGATTTGTGCACAACATTCCTCTTTTTTTTACTGCAATAATGAATTTGTCCATATCAGCTGATGATTCTGAATGTTTTAATATAATGCTCTTTAGTTATTTCGATTACAGAAACAAAATTAAGTCAAAAAAAACTTTAAAATGCGTTAAACAGTTAACGAAATAAAAACTAATTTCGTACCCACTCAAGGAGGGGAGTAAAATGTGCAATCGATTTTAAGATTCCTGAAGTATCGACAGCAAGATTTTAGTGTCGACATCAACTCCTTCAACGCCTTGAAACGTATTAATTGAACGACCCATTCAGATGCTGGAGATAATGAGAAATTCTAGGTTTATTTTGATTTGCTCCACTTTCTTTGCCTTTTTTTCTCAAGAGGACATACTATTTGGCAACTTAGTTTTCTCGCTTCTTCTTTTTCTTTCTTGTTTTCTCTGTTTGCACTTTTTTATGTTGCACGTCTTGGTATAGTGAAGGTATTTGTAAATATTTCCGTCTCTATTTCTTTCTTTCTTAAGAAAAAATAAGAATACGTAAAAAGGAAAAGAGCAGTTTTTTGCAGAACGTTAGATGTGTAATTTTTCTTAAGGTAATTTATTTCTCTTACTTTTTTTTCTTTTAAATATTTAGCTCTGGGGAAAGTATACTAAAGTCCCATTCCCCATATCCATAACAATCACCTACAACAGAAACTTAGTCTGCAAAATAAAGAAAATCTACTTTTTTCCAATAGAATAAAATGAAAACACTGCACTACAAAATTTTAGTTCATTCCAAAAAAGGGAAAAATGGGGAAATTTAGCTGCAACCAACATTTGGTAATAAAGCTAAACCGTTATAATGGCTCCTAGTTTCACATTCATGGCGAAACTAGGCGAAATCAGTGTAATGGTTGAACCATTTGTAATGGTTCAACTTATTGACTCATGTACCAAATGTTAGTTGCAGCTTAATTTCCCCATTTTTTCGTTTCTTTTTTGGCAAAAGGTTGAAATATAATTTTTATAGTGTATTAAAAACTACAGTAAAGTAAAGAAACGCTTTTGCACATTTTATTTAAAATGCTATTGCTTAAAATTCGTTAAAGCTAAAATTTTTTTAAGACCATGGTAATAACCTTCATTAACGTTAAAAACACAGATAAAATAAAAAATGCATCATACAATGTGTGTACTGTTATTTCTTTGGAATAAAGTAAAATTGGACGGAAAAAATGCTGCATAAATTCCTTGATTTCTCGTAATCGCGTTGGTTCAAATACATACAATGTGTTGGTGAAGTTCTTTCTTTCAACATATATATATGTAATCTGGATAGTCCATATTATACAGTTAGTGTGTTTTTCATATTTATTGTTCCAATTATATAGGTTATAATCAATAAATCTTAGAGATCATTTGCAAACGGAATTAAACATAAATATAGTTACAGAGAAAGTTTTTCAAAATTATTTTGAAATATTCTTAATTTATGCATTTCTAACAATATGTATCAATTTGAAAAAAAAAAATCAAAAATTGTTAATTTTTAACGTTCAATATATTAATCGAAATTATTATCTAAACCGGGCTAAAATGTAAATATCTGTAGTAATTTTTGTTCATTTAATAAAATTATTTTTTTATATATGTAACGTAGTACTATTTTACATTGCGTATTTTTCTTGCAAAAACGTTTACTTTTTAATTCTGTATTCCTGGGACAAACCTATAAAACAGCCTTCCAAAGCTTTGAAACTCTCAGATAATTTTGAATTTGCTGTTATGTATCACAGATTACGAATATCGCTGCTGATAAGAACTGTTTCAAAACAGTAGATAGCATTTAAGCCATCAATATATAACAACTCACTGTGAATAAACTACCTGTTGGAGTTAGCTTTAATATCACCGAAGCACGTTCAATAGATGTAGAGATTTAATGTAGGAATGTTAATAGTAGTTTGTTTCTGTGAAAGCTACTCGTAAATTCGGAATTTAATCCGTTAGTTGAATTTATGTTCAATAACGGAATGGTATTAAAGTGCAAATAATAATTAAAGTATCTCAAAGCAAAGTCACAAAGCAAATATTTTGTATAAAAGTACGTAGACTAATATTTGATTAATATGAATATATCCGAATTGGACTACAATAAGGATAATTTGAAAATGCTAATAAAGAATGCATAAAAAAAAAACTTGCCTTACTCATGCAATTTAAAAATGGCATCATTACAATAAATTGAGGTATTTTAGTATATATAATTTTAGTAACTGTTGTTTGTATCAAAACAATTTACATTTTATCGTTCAACATTTAGAAAATATAGATAAGCGTGACACTTTGAAGCGCCTAAAAATTTTCGCCGCTAAACGTTATGTATTACTTACTTTATATTTATTTCATTTTTCGACAATGTTTGGTTTATTAAGTTATCTTTCACTGAAGAGTTAGGGTCAGTGGCGTAAATATATCATGTGAGGCCACAACAAATTCATTGGATGGGACCCCAGAAAAAATCATTACGTTGTAATTTACTTTTAATAAATCAATGAAGTACGAGTAGTTACCCAACAGTATTACTAATATAGTGGGCGTTTTAGTTAAATATCGAATAAATTTTCAAAAGCATAGGTCTTACGTATTTATAATAACATAACAATTTAATCTGAATAAGATATTTATTAAAAAAAACTTTTCTCCGAGCTTTCTGTTTCGCAAAAAAGTATCAATAACATCAAAGTTTAATGATCGGGCCATAGAATTTTCAATAGACAGAATAGCCAACTTACTTAGCCTGTCCTGTTCCATAGAGTTAATTAAATAGGTTTTTATTAATTTTAGTTTTGAAAATGATCTTTCAGCACCATCTATAGTCACAGGAATTGTAACAAATAACATTAATGCAGTACATACTTCAGGAAAGAGGGATGCCATAAAATGATTCTTTATTAATAATAAATCAGCAAGTACTCTAATACAAGAAGACTTTTTATTTTATCTCTGAAGGTGGACCGAAAACTGAGAATTTCTCTGGCAAATGATTCAGATATGTCTTTTTTATATACATATTTCAACAATTTTTAGAGCTTTATTTAGTAGATTAGTACTTTCTTGGTTTCGTTTAACAAATTGCGGGAATTTCCCAAGCGTCAGTAGCTTGCCAGCGCCACCAAAATACTGCAGCAATAAATGAAGCAACCAATGGATGCGTTCTAAAATTGATCCTGTTCTTATGAATGCGTATAAATCTTAATAATTTATTTGAATTTGTATATGGTCTTTAGTTGTGTCTAACTTTAACTAATTTAAATACTTAAATAAAATTTATAATTGTTGCTAAATTTTGTTGAAAATGTGAGGTTACTTCTGAGCTCTCGGGCTGGGGGCCCCATCGGGCAGGGGGCCCGTGGCATTTTGCCAGCTATGACACCCTATAGTTACGCCACTGGTTAAGGTGTTTTCACACCAAAGGCGACAACGACAAAAAACTTGTCGTTTCTCACCTGCGCAACCACAGAGCATATTTTTGAAGGCAAAAATACGTTCTGCGCTTGCGCAGATGAGAAAAGACAGGGTTATTGTCTTTGTCGTCTTTGGTGTGAAAATACCCTTATTTCACACGAATTTCGCAGACAACAACCACTATCTATGAAACATCAAATAAACAAACAATATCAAATAAAATTATTCTACCTATAGTTGTGTCTTTGCTCCATCGGAAGCAATTATTTCGTGGGTTGTAATTGTTGCAAATATTTCGCGTAAGTTTTATCGTTTATAGCCATTAACCCCTTAAAGTAAGAGTTTTTTTCGGAAAAACTGGTAAGAAATGATCGAATTTTCTTTTTGACAGAAAATGAATAGGTAGGTATATTATAAATTGTTTTTGGCAGTTTCAGTCGTAGCGGGTGACAAGAGAGCGGGGACTAGGATAAAAGTTATATAAGAAATTTATTGCACAAACAAAGTGCAAACGGATCTCATACGGGCATTAGAAATAAAATGACGCGAGATACAAGATCGCCCGTGTGAGACACGGGCATGTGCAAATTTGCCGGTAACTTTCATACGTGTCAAACACGGGCAAATGACTTAAAAATGGAACGAAAATTTAGAACGAACAAAACTGTCTTCAAGTTCGTATAAGAAAATCAATAGAGAAATAAAATGAAAATGATAAAATCACAAATATTTTAAAAATAGGTCCGAGGCATATTTTGAAAATAATGCTAAATGGGCATACCGCTGCATAACGCTAAAAGTAATTTTCTACCAAATTTTTAAAAAAGCATTCGAATGTTTTAGCATGCCTGCTACTTTCAGTGTTCTGTATGTAGATTCCGTGTCACTCTGCTTGTTACCCTTCCAACTTTTTTGTAGCAGAAAAAGTGTGATATGTGGTTGTAATGCGTTATCCTAACGCATAAGATGTTTGCTGCTAAATAAAGTACAAAAATATTTAACGATTACAACACAACCTTGGCTGCAGAGTCAATTGCAAGAAAGGTGGCGAGAAAGAAAATTGTTACGGAGTTGTTTGAAGTTTCAACAGCTATCGTCACTGCATAGTGAACTAATTCATAAACGATTATAGAAGCTCCCTAGAGAAACATGTAAGCAAGTTAAACCTGCTACAAAGATACCAACCTGCTCTGCTAATCTCACACACGATGCAAATCATCTTAGACATTATGGTACAAATATTTTAATGTGTAGTAAAGGTTGTTGTTGTTGTTGTTTCTAAGGGAGCTACGTATTGCTTTCTCACCATTTGAAGACTTTGGGCGTTACTCAGGGACTACCAACCATTATTCCATGTGGCACCACAGTCCGCGATTGCTATTATCACTTGAGAATTTTGACATCCAGTGTCCTCCCGAGCGGAAAGCACCTGGGCGATGTAAAATCGCCCCAGAAAAATTAATATATCCGAGAGTATCCAAGCCAAACAGATGCTCAAGGCTCTTTACAGTTCGACCACGGAATTTTGATAGTTGGACGCTTCTGCGCATGGCAGAAAAGAACGCATTCATTCGAATTTTAGGGAAGTTCGTTTTACAGGTGCGTTTATTTGCTACTCGAATCAGAATGGTTGCTTCTATGTTTGTTGAAAGCAACGAAATTTATAAACTGGCATATAACATCATTTTGGAAGAAATAAAGTATGCTAAAGCAACTAGAACGAGAAAATAGTGGCACATTCTTTATACCAGCAATTCCTCCCTTGATATGAATGGACTCTTCTTGGCACTCTGCCATCCGGCTTGCTTTGGTTGATGGTAGAACTGTAGCATGCTGCATCTTCAACGTGCGACATCAACGCTGTCTATTTTTTGTACCTCGAAGTTCCGGTTACATGGGCCGATTTTAAACCTGAAAGCTAAGGCGTAAGAAGCCAACGTCTAACCTCTAAGGCACCCTGCCCCAGCCCCTTAAATAGTATACAAACAACATGGCTTCAAAAAATGCAATGCGGTAGCCAGAAGCTTAATGTAATTAAATAACCACGTCAAATACTATTTACGAACAAACTTAAATGACTCTTACTATTTATTTGTTTATTTTCCTTTCCTCTAAAGCGAAAAGATTCAAACGATTTCCATTTTTTTTCCTCATGGCATACGCTATGCATTCTACTTAAAATACAGCTTTCACCGATCGATTTTTTTTCCTTTTCTTAAAGTTGTACATGCATTTTAGTACATTCTTTTTCTTTTCTTAAAGTTTAATACTTTCTATTTCGCATATCTTCTCTATATTGGAGTGGAACACCAATATATTGACCTCCACCATATCAGGACGAGAGACTTCAACAAAGGAATGCCAGATTTATTTATTTCGGACACTTTTCGGAGTATATTCAACTTTATTCGTCACTTCTATTTATTGAATTCTTAGGTACATCACCAGACGATATTTTTTCTCCTTTTAGTTTCAGAAATGCTTTAAAGTAGAGAGCCACAAAGTTATATATTCTTTGCAAAAGTGTTACTGCGTTTGGAACTTTCAAAATCCTATTTTTTTTTTTTTTTTTTTTTTTCGTATTTCAAACTTAGCATTCAGAATAATACCGTTAACCGTTACTTAAAATGTAAAAAAAGCTGTTTCTAGAATTAAAAAGTCAGCCATTTCTTTACGTTTAAAATCTGCACCGTTAATAAGAAAGTCGAGTTCTGATTTTTATGACCTTAAACATCCCTCAACTGCAATTGCACAATTTTGTTTAAGATATGAAGCATTCTTCAAAAAATTGCCTTAAAATGCGCTGCTATGTATCTACAAATTACCTACACAGATTTGTATGAATTAGTGTAGACTAATAAAATATGCCATATCGTAACTTAGTTTAATAACTAAATAGTGAAATGTAATTGAGGTCTTCTTTCAGGAGTTTCGGTCCATGACCACACACAATCATTCTCAAACTATCGGAAAAGAAAAAACTAAGGAAAAGAAATCTATCTTCTGCAAAACATATTTTACGAACCTTGCTAAAGTTCTTAAAATTGACAGAACATCTGTAAGCATTAAATAATTTCAAAATGTTTTTTTTTTTCTTTTTGTCTAATTCTGTAGACACAATTAACTTTACAGATCTGCCGACTTTATGCAAGGAGAAAACAGTCACTTCTTTTACACCTGCCTAAGGTCATTTTTTTAATGAAAAGTCGCATCAGACATTTAAACTCAGATTTTTCGTTGTTGAAAAGTTATGGTTACCAGAGCGGAGTTTCTGGCATCACGGCAAATTGCCGGATCTCGTCAAATTGGCGAAATTTTAAGAGAGAGAATGAAACATCACCAAAAAGCGATACATGTCAGAAAAGACTACCACGCAGAACAAACGTTTTGATCTAAAATGGCGGATGCATCGACCTGTCTATATGGGGGTTCTACTCACGCCATTCTATGCGAAAATAAATAGTGTTTGTAGCACCTAGTTTGTAGAATAGATCTGTATCCTTCCACATTGTTTAGTGGAACTATGCTCCGATGATTTTAAAGGATTTTCGTAAACTGAGTGAAAATAATAAAACATACGTGTTAAAAATAACGAGCTCTGATGCAAAATAATAAAGTTTATCGGTTTCATCATTTTTCTATATTTTACTGAAATAGGGACCTTAAAGAGTGCACAAAATTAAAATTAAATAAAATATAATATACTCCAGTTACCATAAGATTTTTGAGAAAATGTACCATTCCATACATGTTAAACGGCCTGAATCCTGGTCATTAACAATTAAGTTTATATTAAAACTTACGGGCTTAATTTTTACAACAATGGATTTCATTCTCTCTAAAATCTCCACTTAACAAAGGCTTAGCTGGATCCACGTTAGAAGAATCAAGATTCTGAGCAATAACTCACATTCTTTTTATTCTAGACTTTTCAAACAAATTATATCTGTCCTTATGTTACACTTCGCAAAGACCCCAGCACTATGGAGATAAATTTGATTAGTAAGGCTGTAAAGTCTTCTCCTGTCATTTGCGATTCTTCAAAAAGGTCCTTGATTCCTTCAGTCGCACACTGTGCCAGATTTTACGCTCTTCCTAAGGTCCACAAACCTGGTATACCTCTCCGTCCTATTGTCTCCAATATTAATACTGCTTCTTATAAACTTGCTAAACACTTGGTCTCCATCTTTTCTCCTCTTTTGAATGGTAATTCTTTCACTGTTAAAAATTCCGTCGACTTTGTTCATAAGCTTCGTGATTTCAAACCTTTTGGATTAACTATGGATTCTTTTGATGTAAACTCGCTTTTCACCAATGTGCCGGTTAATGGCGCATTGGATTGTCTTAAATTGAGACTTCAGGAATATCATTTCTCTAGTTTTGAGATTGAAGAACTTATTTCTCTCACTCGTGTTTGTCTTGAGCAAAATACGTTTGTATTTGATGGTGTGTACTTTCGTATGACTGAAGGTTTAGCTATGGGTAATCCTTTAAGCCCTATTTTAAGTGACATTTATATGCACTATTTTGAGACTAAACTTTTCGAAACCATAAAGTTTCCTTTTTATGTCCGTTATGTTGATGATTGTTTTGTATTGCTTGATCAGAAGCAAGTGGATATTGATCATTTACTTGATAAGCTTAATTCCATTGATCCTTGCATTCAATTCACTATTGAAATGGAAGTGGATAGTTCTCTTTCATTCTTGGACGTTTTAATTACTAAAAGTAATGACGATTTTATGACTTCAGTGTTTCGCAAGCCCTTTGCTGTTACACTACCTCCTCACAAATGTTCTTCTCACCCCCCAAACCAAAAGTTGGCCTCTTTCAAGGCTCTTGTTTTCCGTGCTTTGAATATATGTTCCTCTTCTAACTCTTTGGATGCTGAGCTTTCGTACATTAAGGCTGTGGCTTTGGATCGTGGTTATTCTCCTAAGGTCGTTGATTCTATTTATAACAGGTTAATTAAGCCTTCAATTTCTGGCAATGTTTCTAAGTGCAAGCCTGCTTATACTATTATTTTACCTTTTTATCCAAAAATCAGTCAGCAAATTGCTAAAATATTGAAGAAGTTTGGGTTTGATACTGCATTTTCCCCTGTGAATAAAATAAAATTTACAAATTTGAAGTATCCCATTGGTTTGCACAACAACTGGGGTATTTATAGTATTTCTTGCAAATGTGGTCTGTTTTACATAGGTCAGACTAAACGTGCCTTAAAGCACCGTCTGAAAGAACATGAAAATTATGTTAAGCGTAAAGAACTTGCACGTTCTTCCATTGCCCAGCATTGTTGGACTTTAGATCATTGTTTTGAATTTTCTTCTGCTAGAATTATCAGCAAATGCTCTTCTGTCCATGAACTTGGTTTTTGGGAAGCTTATCACATTTGGAAAAATTCTCATTCTGTAGTAAATGATTTTTCCAGCACTCCATATTTTCCTGACATTTGGAAACAATTTTTATAATTTTTTCTCTCCATTTTTGGTTTTCTCCTGCAATTTACATATTCGTTTCCCGCCTTTTCCTTCGGGCTCTGTTCCCGCCTTGTTCCTGGCCTCTGATTGGTCAATCGCTAATCCGACACATTTGGTATAAATACCGGTGTCTCTCTGGTTATTGCCTTGTTCACTCACAGCTTTCTTGCTTGTGTGTTGAGCGTTTCTTCTTCTTTTTATGCACTGATGAAGAGGCTCCATTTGTAGCTTCGAAATAGCTATTTGCGTTAATTTTAATTTGAATTTGTGCTTTTTCACGTTGTTTTATCTTTGTACTTAAATTATATCTGAGGTAATTTTTTAACAACTTCAGAATGATATGAAATTTTAGAGAATAGGATGATTTTTTAAATATGTTGTTGCCGGAAAGAATGTTGAAATTCGAATTAAAACAAATGCAAAACACTAGTTCGACTAATCCTTGTGAAGTAGTGCCCGGTCCTTCCCCCTGATGACGCATTAGTGTTCTGCTTCCGTTTTTTACATTTTGTGTCTTACTTCTCTTCTTAGTGTTATGCAGTTTGTTCGTTCAATTTTGATTATATATAATAATACATATACATATATATATGATTGTGTGTGTGCATACATAAAAAGATGCATAAAAGGACAATGTCTTACAAAATGTGAAAACAATCATAGTGGAGCAAGTGCATATAACTGCTCTTTTTACTACTGAAAAATAGTTGGTAAAAAGGGATTTTCAACACGTCTGGATTCTAATCTAGTCTATTTGAATGAAACTCAGTTTTCATTCGAAAAGTTGTCTTTTTGTGACACTCCCTTTGATAAATGTTTGTCCTTTCAGTGGATATTCATTCTTTTCTTATGGCTTCGGACCTTCCTTTCTTACTCTTTCTCTGTATAGAACAGAAGACCAATGCATTGACCCCTTCAATCTAAGTGCGTGAGTTTTCGGAAGCAGAATTCTTGATTTATTTCCTTCCGAAAGTTTTCGAAACAAACTGTCATTTTTCTTTTTTTCGTTCCTGTAATATTTCTTTGGAAATTATTTTTAGGCAATGCAATAGCGATTATTTTAAAATTATCCCTTAGCAAAATCATCTTCAGGAAGTATTTTCATTCTAATCAATTTTAAATACTCTAACTCTTGCACACTTCCCCTCGGACACAAACGGTTACCATTCTAGTAAATTGTCTCAAAATGAATTTATTTGTAAAATCACTTAAACAAAAAGCTGAACTTGCGTTTGAAATGTTTACTTTGTTCATAGAATTAATCTACAAGTACGTATGTAGTAAGGTATATTTTAAAAAATAATAATGAAGATATGTGTTTCACACTTTGGAGTATTTATGTAACATTTTAAAACTCTTTTAATTAAAATGTTTCAGAATGTTAATAATATTTGCACTATTCAAATTTGTAAAAGAAAAACATCTTTAAATTTAAAACAAACAACAACTTCTAGACAAAAACACCATATTAACTGTAATAAATTAAATTTACGTAACATATTACTTAACAAATTTATCTTCCTCATTTTAACACCGTCATTGACAAGGGAAAACAGAACTCCTCTGCTCAGGAAATCTCTTTCTGTAATTAAAGTGTCACTTCTTTGGAGAGACAACTTCTCGACGGAAAAATTACACAAAACTACTAAATTACCCAACATGCAGGATGAGTAATGTAGGACGCTGGATGATCCGGATAATGAAGATTTTCTGCGATTTAAAAATATGCAATCGTGTTTCGTAAAACTTATTTTATTACATCCATCAGTAAATGAGAAATTTTTGTTTCTTTATTTAATAACACTCGGCTTTTTGTTGCCAAGAATATTTCATTAATTTCTTTTTAGTTTAAAGAGTACTCACGTTCCTAAAATAACGTTAAAAGTTTAAAATATAGAATAACATATTTATAGCAAAGATTCTTATTGGCTGCGGTTTACTAGGCTTAATTTTGTGCAATTTTCTAATAATGCTTATGAAAAAATAAGGACTTGATGTAACCTAAATTTATTAAATGAAACCTATTTATTAAAAGAGAAAATTCAATTGTCATTTACGGAAAAATAAATGACAGGTAATTAGTAAGGAAATATGTTTCATAAATTAGTTGGAAATAACAGTTGACATAAATTTTCGAAGGAAATAAGATTTAATAAGTAAATTAATGAATGTTCTAAATGTAGTTACTGCGATTTTTGTTACAACGGACGATAGTACAAATAATCCTCAAATAAAATAGAATTAAATAGCCTAGGTTCTGAAATTGGCAGAATACTCCTCAAAAAATCATACGTAAAAATAGATTAAACATTTTACCTACACTGTTACCGATTTTACGATTAAATTGGAGAAGTAGTAAAACACAAAATTGCAACTAGAAATGTAGTGTAAAATCTACTTAGGTATGTTTCTCTTTTCTTTTCTTTCTAATGGGGCTGCGTGTGGTCACTAACCTTTGCAGACCTAGTTCGTACCCCGGTAATCGGCATCCATTTTTTCAAGTAGCACCACTGTTGGTGGATGCCATTGTCACCGAGAACTTGGACGCTCAAATACCTCTAACTGGCGGCACCTGAGCGCTCATTTGATGCGAACTGCACTAAGTACAGTGGTGGTAAAAAAAATTGCATCACCCTCGCATTTGACCGATTAACGATGAATGTATGTGAAATTATGCAAAACTTATGAAATAAACATTTAACCGCAGAATCCGATTATTGTTTACTTTATTTATAGAAATACATGGCTAAAACTGTAGCAAGTACAATGTGAAGTGCATCCACGTTGCCTAGTGGACGACGAAAAAGTACTATTTTATGATGTTCAAGCATTTCCATGTTACTTTTGTTTATTTTTGAACAGGAAGAGTGTTACAATTAAAACCTCTACTTACTTTTTCGTCATCCATTTGGCAACGTGGATGCAGTAAATAATAAAAACGCTTTACTACACATGAATAGAGAAAAATTAAAATCTGGGGGAAAATAAGGGGTAGTGGAAAAAAAAGAACGACGTCAAATCGAAGGAAATTTTTTAATTTAAGAATTATTGTGCAATGAAATGTGCGTAAATGCTAACACCTGTTTTTATCAACTAAATGATTCTTATCATAATCACTGGCTATCTTCCCAAAATAATATCGTGATACACATTGTTAACCCATGTATGTCGTAATTAACAATGTCCGCTGTCAATATTTGATCAATTTATTACCATACCATTTATAAAATAATCTGACACTACAAGTTGCTTTTTGATTAATGACAATTTGTAAATTATTAGATCAAATATTAACTCCGTGCACATACATATTGGTTTACTGACAGGTAAAAATATCAACATCTATTATTTCTTTTGTTTACTTCTTAATTCAAGCCAAGATTGATGCGCTGTTTTTAATTTTGAATTCTCCTAAACATGGATAATTAGTCAATTAATGGCGTTTTAAATCGAACAGAAAAATGTGTTCTTGCCTTTCAGGACAAAATGTTCTGAAAAGACCATTTTTAATAAAAATTATTGCCGGTTTTCTTGCTAAATTTCAGCCAGCCATTTAAGGTGGAAATTGAAAATGTCTTTCATGTTTCTACTCCATGTATAAATTTATTTTAGATAGTATATATAGAATCTAAAAACAGACTCTTTATTTACAAAAAAGTCATTTGTTAGACCTATGAAAAAAAATTCGACGTGCAATGGAAAACAAATAACAGTCAATAATAATGCAATTAACTAATAAACAATATAAATAAATAATAAATAATAATAAATAGCTTTAATTATATTATGAGCATGGTTCCCGCCAAAGCCCACTTTTACAGCGAAAACAAACTGTTAAAAAACATGGAACAAATTCATATAGATGCTGTTCATCGTTTTTTTCCCCCTTTAATAAAATCTCTAAGTAGTGGTTAAACAAAACCACTTCATTCTTAATCTCCCTTTACTATTCCATGAATTTACAATATACGTGGCCCTTCAACTCCTAAAATTTATGCCCGCAGACAACACAAATCTTCCAACCGTGGACATGAATAATTCATAAATTCTTTTCTAATACTAATTAGAAATCGTTAGAAACACGTTCTCAAATAAAGATATCAAATATGCATGAAGATATTAACATGTAAAAGAAGCACCATTGGAAAAATTTGTTTCTGGAGCAGTAAATGGAGAAAATTTTTACCCCAATGAAAGAAAAGTAAATTTACAATTCGGTGGCTCATTTTATCTTTATGAACGTCAAATAAAAAACTTTATTTGAATTTCTTTCCTAGCTGTCTTAATCAATTACAATTGTCCACACCATTGACGATGTCACAAAACTTGAGTTTGCATTGAAATTAATTTTTAAAAAAGTACTTTAGAGTTCAAAAAAATGTTTAGCACTGGAAACGTGAGAGTTCCAAATTCGTTTACGATTCCAAATTTAGTAAGGCATTTTTTTAAAAAAAAAAAAAAAAAAAAAGGCTGTACTGATTTTCAACAGCAGAGGAAAACGCAACAAAACGTCAAGTTAATTTTCGTAAGTAGTTTTGGTTAATTGTAATAGGATAAGTGATTCACAATGATATGTAATTAAATTAGAACCTTCATTTACGAATACGTATGCTTCATGAATCCCTGAAACTAATTGTTAAATCCTTTTTCTAACATTAGACGAAGTCCGCATTATACAACATTCGCTCTACCGACATTCATTTTTTCTTTAAAACCTCAAGAATAAGGGTAAAAATGAACATTCGCCGACATTTTAATTGTCAGTTTATATTTCACGGTTTCTGATAAAATTCTTAAAGATGTCTAGTAATTTAATCTTATATAATGGATATGTTTGCTAACAGTTCCTGTTCTGTATTTAGGGGTACATATGTTGTTTCTCGCCAAGCTTGGCGACTTTGCGATCTCGACAGATAATTCTAGTTTTTGCTAGAGTTTTCTTGAACATTCATGTCACGTGATCCGAAATATTATACAAGGAGCAATATATCACCAACAAACTCTTACCTTGTGTTTGAGACTCTAACTTCTGCTCTATTCAAAAGTTAGAGAGTTCAGTTAAGTTTTAGCCTTCTTTGCGAGTACATGTCAGTCTAGCCATTGTGCTGTAAGCTTCGTAGTTGACTTCTTTCGTATTTGGAAAGCAAATACCAGATTACTATTGGTTTGACGGTGATGCGTGAGCTTTGTGAGATATTTTTCTGTGCTTAAAAAAGCCTGTACATACTGTAAATAACAAATGAGAAAAGAGATGGTTTTTTGTCTTTGTCGCCTTTGGTGTGGAAGCACCCTAAAAGCTTCGTGCTTGATTCTAGTCGTATTTGGGAAGCAAATACTAGATTACCGTTGGTTTTATGGTGATGTGTGAGATTTTTGAGATGTTTTGTGTGCTTAAAATCTGTACATGCTGTAAATAACTTGTAAATAAATTGCTCTGTATGTTAAAGGAGTTAGTTATCCGTTTGAAGTACGAAGAACCCGTAATAGTGTACAACTTGACAAAGTTTTACCAGAACTAGATAATTGAATCTTATTGTATTCAAATTATTTACAAACAACCTTGAATATTGCAAGTAACCTCAAATATTTTTTAAACATGTTTTAGTCATTGCAGCGAGTATTCAAAATGTTTACGAGCAAGAGGAGAGACGGATTCATGCAGCCGCTGACTTATAAGTGTAGAAAATAGTTTTCAAGATATTTACACGCTTGTTCATAGTAATGAGCAAGTGTGTAAATATCTTATATATAATTTGTACAAATGTAAATAAGTATTAGTGCAGATAAATTGATGATAAAGTAAATAAATTCAAATATAAATATCACTTGAATTCAAATTAAGTGGAGAAGTAAACAAATAAGCCCACAGAGGTCAAATGGGAAAACTCTCTTAAGCTCTTTATTGCAACGCAGTTCTCTCCTTTTATCCTCACTTGATATTTGACAAACTCGGTTAACTTTTCCGATAACTGTTTCACATTTCACTAGGACTTCGAATCTACATTGCATTTTAGTTTCATAGATGATAAAAACTCATATTGAATATCCCTAATTCCATTCCCAGTAAGAATATTAACCCCCAGCATGTCATCAAAACAAATTCCTAGATAAAATCTTTAAAAAGATCCTTCTCGTTTTAATTTCAAATACTTTTAATGTAATCAAATATAACTAAATTGAAGATTAAAAAAGAAAATAGTTTTGTATGGTAATTTTAACTTTACATAATTATGGCTACATAACAATGAACTTTTACATCTTACATCTCTGAAACATTAATATTTGCCGCATTTACACTAACAATTCATTCATTTCAAAGAATCACACAATTTAACTATATAATCTCGGTCCATGGGGTCTCAACATAAGCAATGTCCACATTGCATGTGTTGTACATTTATATGGCATCTGCATTACACAAGTATTATATTAGTATACACAAACAAGTTCTCTACTTCATATAGAAAAAATACATAGTTTGGCTCCCGATAAAGTCATAGAGCCATACGATAATTGTCCCCTTTTTTTTAATCCATGCAACTTAATTCAACGTAATTAGGTGGATAAATCGGCGTCGTGTTCTTTTCTTAAAAGCAAATTGATTCCTGCTATTTAAAGTACGTGTTAACCTGCTAAGATCGGTGATAATGAGTTAAACTAATGATCCATTAATGATATAGCCTAATCATTCTAATTGCCTGTAACACCGTTTAACCTAATTAGCTAAATTGTGACATATTTGTTTGAGCGCCTGATAGCATGTTTTGAGAATTTCGGGTATAGAAGTGGTTCTTTACAAAAAAAAAACTTTTTTCTTTTAGAGGGGCGAAATTCTTGACTAAAAAGCGACCTGTTACCAATAAAATTATTAATGTTTTATGTCTGGACTTTTGTGCACTATTTCGCAATGCTTCAGAAAGCATGTTATTGCTTTTTTTCAATATAGATTTTATTCAAAAATAGCTTACAATCTTTCATGTGGACTTTTCTTTCAAAGCTACCTGTTTGATTTTGTAAGCAAAGGGTATAAGTAGAAAATTGACTTTCTCAACGGTTAAACAAGAAAAAAAAAACTCGTCGATGTAAATTCTAGAATATCTTATCTTTCAAGTGCACTTACATTGATAAATGAGTTTTTACTTAGACCAGGGGTACGTACACTGCTTTGTACCACGCCCCCTCCTGTTGAAATTAAAGCCTGCAATAAATTGAAGAGGCATATGAGAAAAAAAAGGAAGAAAAGAAAAAAAAAACAAGTATTACATTGACAACGAAACATTTATTTTCCCTGTCACAAGATGCAACATTGTAAGTTTCAATTTAAGTTACAGAAGTGTGAGAAAAATTAATTAATGTGAGATGGATGCGCTTGCATTTTCTCAAACAGTATTCCAATTCTTGGCTGCTTTTTAGTAAGAGCACAACGCAAATGACTAGCATATCAAGTTTGTTAAGATAGTTTCTTTTTATTGCCGTAAGTGCTGAAAATGATTTTTCGCACAAGTAGGTGCTTGAAAAGAGCAAATATAATCAAAAAGCTTCCTGTAATGCACTGGGATACACTTTGGAGTATTTTATCTAAAATGATGGTTTGTACATTTTGTCAAAGTCATATTTAACCGACTAAACCTTTTTTTTTTTTTTTGTATCCAAAACATTCTTCTGGCAAGGAGTCTACAACGCAAATTTAGTTTTAATAAATCGAGTACTGAAATTTTAACTAAGTGATTGTTATTTTTTAAAATTTTTACCTGGTCTCCCCCTCCCTCTTCTGACTTACGATGTTATAAAATACTTCCTGTGCTTCCTTTTTACAACATTTTTATATACATATTATTTTAACCCACTGCAATCCCTGTAAGCTCTTTCAATTTCTGCAGCTTCAACGAGTGCGCTTAAAATGTTTCTTACAAGTACACATACAACCATACATCGGAAATATTGCTTAAAACAAGTGAAAAGGAAGGGTTCTGAGGATTAGACGCCCAAAATCATCCCCCTGCTCTCTTCCATTGAAAAAGTAATATTTAAAAACCTTGAAATCAGAAAATGAATTAGTCGAAACGCCCTGAACACATCACTCCTACAGTTGCTCATAATAATCTTTAGGTTGCAGTTAAAACTTTAATGTAAATTAGATTCATACATTTTACAGTCAGGGGAATTGAGCAAAATTTGATTTTCTTCGCTTAGAAAATGTTTGTTGTCTTCACATGTAAATGTTTGTTTATTTTCCTTGTATGTAATTTTCTTCATTAATTCCTAGTTTCCTCTCGTTTCATCTCGGCATCTCCTTGTAAAAGCTTTCAATTATAAGATGAGCTCAGCTGTCCTTTCTTGTTTCAAATTACGTGTTCCTTTTTGTATGAAAATCCCACTAAAAAGCCTTACGAGTTCTTTCAATTTCAGCAAATTTAACAAAGTGCGCTTAAAGTGGTCAAAACCTCTACAACTATAGATTTACTTCAACTAGTGGAATACTTGTGATTTCCAAAAACTTTTCTACCGGTGGCTCAAACAAAATTTTCTTCTTCTGGGAATTACTTTCAAGTACACATATAACGATACTAGGATCGGCAATATTGCTTAAGACAAGTGAAAATGAATGGTTCTGAGGGTATGATGCCCAAAATCACCCCTTAAGTTACACCCCTGCTCTCTACCATAATAAAGAGTTTTTACTTTCAAATCTTTTCCCACCAGTGTGTTTCATTCCAATACTTTTACAAAGATAGCCGCTAGAAAACTTACGAATGTTTTAACTAGTGCGCTATTGTAACATCGCCGTGCTGATATTGGAGTTGGCATTTTACTTTTGGCATCAAATTTGGTGAGATAGCTCTAATTTGTAGCTAATTAATGACGTCAGTTCGGACTGCAAAAGAATCCCGTTGTCTTACTTTTGTTTTATGTTGAAATTTTGCATTTATCATTCGAAAGCACTCTTCCTAGTTTTTTTTTTTGCTTAACAATATTTCAGAGGAACTGCATTACCACTCAATAAATTGAATTTATTGAGTCTCTCTAATGCATTGATGCTTCGATTTGTACGCCAGTTTGTTGATTGTTTTATGATTTGTCCGAGTTAATAAAAAAATGTAATTCTACTTTGAGTTTCAAAAAACATTTCTTCCAGTAAAATGTTAATCTTTACTACAAAGTACTTTACAGAAATAATGCTTTCCATACTTCAAAGAATCACACAATTTAACTATATAATCTCGGTCCATGGGGTCTGAACATAAGCAATGTCCACATTGCATGTGTTGTACATTTATATGGCATCTGCATTACACAAGTATTATATTAGTATACACAAACAAGTTCTCTACTTCATATAGAAAAAATACATAGTTTGGCTCCCGATAAAGTCATAGAGCCATACGATAATTGTCCCTTTTTTTAATCCATGCAACTTAATTCAACGTAATTAGGTGGATAAATCGGCGTCGTGTTCTTTTCTTACATCTTCAATACATCTCACAATTCAACTTACTTCAATAGAAAGTATTATATATTTTATTCGTTGCAAAAATAACAGATGCTTGACATTTCTCATAATTAGAGCTAGGAGAAATAACAATAAGGATTAAAGCTCAGCAAGGTTTCGTTCTGATTGCATCCTAAAGCTCTGAAATCGAGTTCCTCAAACTGTGCTCTGCGAAGAACAGTGACAATTGAAAATAAGTAGGCAAAACAGTATGCTTTCTTTTCATTATCTTTATATCAAGTCGTGTTAAACAGCACGGAAAACTGAATTCCGACTTATTTCATTAAACAATTTTAAACTCCGTCGTACAACTAGATAAACAACCATAAACATGTTTTCCACTTGAAATGTTGTCTTACTTGAAAAGAGCAATTTCATCCAGAAGTGTTTGGCCGAATGCCATAAAGACATTTAAGTACTAAGCCTAAGTTCTTCAAGTCATGAAATTTAATATTATGATAGTCAGAAATATAAATGGGATGAATAATAATTGTAGTTGTGAAAACTTTGATTTAAGATAATACGTTAGAGAAGAATTTTTACTAATCGCTACCAGACAAAAAATACAGAATTAATAGTTATACTGACCACGCTCTTTTTTTTTTTTTTCAAAATTGTCTTACGACACAATAAGAAGTTGGATACTAGTTAGAATTGCTCCTGAAAATCAGTTACGCTCTTGGATTAAAATATTTAAAAATATTTAATTAACATATAGCAAACATTAATTTTTGACACCTGGGTAGATGAGAACCCAACTGTTCTAACACCACTGCCTATAAGTTGTGAACGTTAACCTTTTTTCGCAAACTAAATAGCAAAGAACATCGTCGCACGTTACAAACTGTATGTTGCATACTCGTGTTATGGCGTTACAAGGAACTCATTTACAATTTTACCATCAACCAAAGCGATCTTCCTGGCAGAGAGCCAAGAAGAATACATAGATGTTCAAAAGATTAACTGCTCGTATTTGGAATGTGCCGTTTTTGTTCCCTTTCTAGCTCGCTCATCATGCTAGATCTTTTCCGAACTGATGCTATGTGCCAGTTTATGAATTAAGTTGCTTTCAACGAACAAAGAAGCAAACGTTCTATTCGCATACTAAATAAACGCACCTGCAAAACGAAGTTCCGTAAAACGCAAATGGATTCGTTCTTGTGCGCATGCGCAGAAGCGTATAAGTGTTACAACTCTGTGGTTGAACTGCATCAGAGTAAAACGCTGAGCTTTAGGACATAAGTACATTGGGCTATTGTTGTGATTGGTGTTTCGAAGCTCAGAATGTCATCTCGCTGAAAACTGGGTTCACTGTTACCCCTAACACCTGTGGTTAATTCCATAAATGAGAGATATGACGAACCACGCCTTTTTTAATTTCTTTCAGATACAAAATATCAAAATGGCTAAATAAATGTTGGAGGGCTTAATCAGCTTCACGCCTCCTTCAAAAATTGTGGAAGATCTTAAGTATGAGAAATAAAATTTTGAATTATTCTGTAAAAACATGTCCAATTTTCATCATGTCTGTCGCGTCATGTTTCTTACTATGTATGTAAAAATTTAAGCATGGTGTAGCAGGAACCAATGAAATCTCAATAGCCAATCAGAAGCGAGATCGCCTCAATGGTGCTCGCGTTTCAAGCTTAGCCAGTGGCGTACCTTTCTTTGATGCGTGTTTGTTCATTACAGCTCAACTCAATAAAATTTTAAAATATTCTTAAACAAATCTTTTGCAATCATTTTAGTTTTACGAAGCAGTGGAAACGCAATAAACTTGAGGTAACTTATCTCCTATGTACATTATGTTACAAGATATATATTTTTGATTCCAAAGAGTTGTGTGCAATATAGTTGGGGAAATGTCATTTCCCACAGAGAACTGATTCTTTCCTTAAAGCTACTCCAAAATAGTTCCGTTTGTAATAAGCAACTGAAATAAGTTCGAACTCGCGAAGGGGTGGATCTTAGGAGAGCCCACCCCATTGGCGTGGTTGGCGATAAGTACGCAATCTTGGTAACCCAGATTCGATAGAAACCCAGCTTCTATCGTTCTGCGAAATGGACAACAAATTGGCGATTTTGAAAAGCGGTGGGCTCTCCTAGGAGTTTACCCTCGCAAAGAAATCCAAAGAGTTCGCGTAACTAGTTCTGGGGTTTGGCGAGCGATAACGAGCAGGGAGCGGGAGTAACTTTGTTTAGGCAATAATTCAAAATACTTATTTCATAGGCTAAAATTCTTCGATATTTTAAAATTAGACATGAATATATGTAAGCACTTAAAGTATTTTAATATTTAGTGCCTAACAATGATACTTAAAAGGCGTAACAGACGAGGCAAAAGACATATGAAAATAGCAGTGTGTGCAATATTTTGCAAGTTATGCGGCTAAATCTTGTTCTGCTGCATTCACTGCCTTCTTTTTTTTTCTCAAACACTGTGAATGGAAAGTTTACTTTATGTAAGTTTGATACTTTTTCATTTCGTGGGGCTTTGGTGCTGGGTAATCTTTTTTCGACAACCGAACTCAGAACGCAAAACAAGGCACAAATAATTAAGCATCAAAGGCGGAAACGGAAAAATATCGCAAGTTTTTATGCACAGACATTAACTTTACATTTTCTGCACATTATTTTATATAGTATCTATTTTTTAGTATCTAATGTTTCAATTCGTTGAAAAAAGAAAAGTTACTAACCCTTTAACGGTCACATAAATTTCACGAAAACAAAAACAGAGTGCCAATTTTTTTTCCAGAAAAAAATTTTAAAAATGTTTATTCTCTAATTATACTATAAATACAGTAAAACCCCGTTGAAACGCGGGCGTCGGGGGACATAGTTGGCACTCGCGTTATAACATAACCGCGGTAAACTATACCACGGAATAATATTCAGGAAATAATACTCGCTTTTGTTGCATCATTTTTAACTTTATCAATTACTCGTAACTTTTCTTCCCCCTATAGTATAATTTTTTCTTTTCTTCTTTGCTGCCATTTTATTCACTGCAATTGCTGTGCAAGAAGCACACATCTCAGCTGCTCAATCAGTCTATCGAGCGATAGGTTATAAACCAACTGTGTCCCGAGAAAAAAATTTGCTTAAAAATCTATTTATGTTATCAGCATGGGATTGTGAAGGGGGAAAGGTCTTAAGAAAAAAATAGGTTTGGAAGGAGAGGAACGCACTTCTCACTGATGTTTACTTCTTAGGAATGCTAAAGAATCTGGAAAACAAAGTTTGATAGCGCTATAAAAGGAGTTACACATACATAACTAGACTTCTGAAAATGGAATAGTTAAGCATTGAACTGAACAGTCCCTGACAGATTGAGCTCCGTTCATGACCAGAGAAACAAGTCAGGGCGACTGCACACGATTTTGAAATCAAGCTATATATTCTAGGTTGAAAGACAGAAAAAGCATGAAAAAGGAGTGTCTGGTGGAGAGATGCGTCCTCTTTGGCTAGAATATTTATGTGCTTGGGCTGGCTCCATGTACAATCGTAAATAAGGAATCATCTTTAGGGTGGTTTAAACGTCGGGGTGCATGATAGTCACCGCGGTATATCCAATTCCGCGGTATACTGAGGCGCGGTATAACGGGGTTTTACTGTAGTTTGATACTATCATCTGGTATGTAAGAGAAAAAATAAATGAGTTTTTGGGTTTAAGGAAAGGATTTTTAAAAATGTTTTGGTACGCTGCTTTGGAACATAACAGCCCGTGACTTTGACGGGAGCGAGAGGTAAGGGCTTAATACTGTGGTGCTTAATACGCATCAAAATAGTAACTCAGTTTTGTTGAAAACAAAAATAGTTTTTTTTTCATTCATTCTCGTCCAATAAAATGTCACTTTTATGTTCTTTTCCGAGGTGGAAAATAACAAATAATTATAAATAGCACAGATGATTTATTATCACTCACTCTTCTAGCTGATTTTACACTAAGAATACATCACAAAAATTTTATAATAATATTCATTATTTTAGATGATATAATTTAAGCTTCTCAAAGAATTTTTAATCATAATTTCAGTCATCTATTCATCATAAAAGACATGCAATTTAAAAAATTGATGAAATATATCCTTCAGGCTTTGTATAATTCCCTTAACACAATTTTTGGAAGATATATTCATTTTCAAAAATAATCATTTTTCATGTTATTCATGTCTCCGAGCAAGTTGACATTGTTTATTGAAAAATGGCCTCAACTCTGTAATTATGCCAGTGATATATTATTAGCGTTATTATAAATATCAGTTTCTGAAGAGATACGCTAACGAAAGAAAATGATTTTATTCAACTTGTAAGATGGAGTTTTTTTCCGCTATAAAAACAGTAATTTTTCGATAAATTTATTACTCTATAAATTTTATTTAGTTAATCGCATATTTTGTGTTCACTTGTTCGTGATCTCTTTAAAGTACGGAAATGCTTATACGTTAATATATAGTAATGAAATAACACTAAATCATACAATTAAAAACAGTATACGATTTTATTCCGAATGTTGAACTATAATTTTGCAAACATATGTATTTTTTATGCATCTATAAAGCCATTCTTTATAATATAAATTTATATGGATAATAATAATTGTTATTCGCTGTCTTTGTTTCGTATAAAAATTGCTCTTACTTCATTTTGTTACTTATTTTTGTTTATTTACCTATTTTGACTCGAAATTTTACTATATTGTAGGAAATTTTTATTGTAATTCCACTTTGAAAGTATTTTCTTTTATGTTGGTGCGCTTAAATATTGGAGAAAATTGCTTCATTTTCTAGTGTTCTAATAAAAATAGTTGAGATCTACTGACACATAGCACCCAATAGTTTGAAAGAACTTATACTTTTTTTCTCATAATCTTGTCATATTTAGAAATCAGTTGTAAATGCTAAATACAGTGAAATGACTCAAATCCGGACTAATTGGGGCCGTAGCCTGTTCGGATTAGCCGAAAACTATCCATGACATAATAACGAACCCTCGTCACTTCGACAATTGAAGATAACTGATTTCAAGTGAAAGATTAACTGATATTTTGTGAGTTTCTGCTGTTATTTCATTGTTTTTGCAAAGTGATTTTCTTAAAAAATTTCATCAATCAACTTTTAAAGTTTTTCAATTCTAAATGACATAAGTATTTAGACACATTTACAGTTTGTTAGGTATGCTAACTGTACTTCTTTGTTAATTTTTTAACTGATTATATGAAATAAGGTTGCAGTAATTGTGCTATATGACAAAAACAATAAGTTTCTCTTTTTTGCGGGTGTTTTTCTAACTTAAATTTGTTAAGAAAAACTCGTTCGGATTTCCCGGGATTTCGGATTTGAGGGGTTTCACTAGTACATTTCAAATAATTTACGTTATAAACCAATTGAGAAGAAAACTTAGAAAGTGTAACAGATATATTAGAAAACCGACATTGGTGTTCAGAAAGAAAACTTGTAATTAGGGATGCAACGAATATTCGGCCACTATTCGGTATTCAGCCTATTCGGCCCTTTGGCCGAATAATTATTTCCTCACCTAGCCGAATATTTGGGCTGGCCGAATACTGGGTAAGGTCAAATTCGGCCTAGCCGAATATTGATGGACTATTCGGCCGAATAGTTCTGCTGCAGTAGAAATGTAAAAAAATAAAGAAATTAGTAGATTTTAAACATTTAAAATTGCATTATAATTATTGCAAAAGAATACGTTAGTATATAGTTTTAATAAATAAAAATAATTTAGAAAAAAAAGTACTTTTTTTAATTCTTGTTTTGGGCTTGACTGAGCAAAAACAGATTTTAAAGCTGTAATATTGTATTTTATGTTTAGCACTTGCTCCCAAAAGGTGTCAATAGTTAATTATGTTGGAGAATATGAAAAATTAATTTTGTTATTTTTAACAAAGTGGAAGTCAGACTTTGTTTGGGTAAACTGATTTATTGTGAATATTGGGTATGAGAGAAATGTGAAGTAGAATATGTCATGAATATTTAGATAGTATAAGTTATTGGGGTTTTTGAAAATAAAAATAAACTCCAGTTAAGTGTATGAAATTTTAATTGATCTTTTTAAAATAGGTATGTAAAAAAATCCATACAATAAAAATATTGACTTTTATAACTTTTAAAATATCTCCATAAAACTATTTTAAGCAAGATAAAAGTTCGTTAAGCAATATTTGTTTGAATTGAATTAAATAATTAGTAAAATAATGCTAATGCTTACATTAAAACTTGTCATTTCTATTCCACTTGTGGGGGAGATCTCAGTTTTATTGCATTTAAAACAATACAGATAATACATTAATTTTAGATAGTTTTAGCTTCTTAACAAACAAGAATTAAATCATACATCATACATTAGTGTGGGGATTTGGTGTTTAACATTGTGAATAATGATTTTGATTACAATGATTTTCTAGAAAGTTTAATATTCGGCCGCCGAATATTCGGCTTCGGCCTCTAAGAAATGGCCGAATATTCGGTATTCGGCTATTCGGTCAAATCACTATTCGTTACATCCCTACTTGTAATACAAAATAACTCGTAATAAAAAATAACTGGCAATTTGAAAAAAAAACTCTATCGACTGTTTTCAATTTCTTGAAGCGATAATGTTATCTTGAATATTACTGTTCAAGTTTTGGATATATTGTGGTAAAATATCCAAACTGCCCGTTGGGCATTTTGGTCATCTTTTTTTATACACCTGCAACAGATCAAATGAACTCAAATGGATGCTCTCAGCTTGTCGTCGTGATTAGGGATCATTCATAAATGGTGACAAGCTTCGAGGAAGGAGGCGGGTTCGCGAAATTGTGACAAGGGGAGGGGAGGGGTAACAAGAAGCGTGACATCATGCCTATACAACCCAGAGTGACAAAGGGGGGAGGGGGTATGTTGAAGTCAGACACTTTGTGCCAAAGAGGAGAGAGCGGTCAAATATTAGGGAAAAAAGCGTGACATCATTTACGGACGGTTCCTTATAAAAAGAGCTGAATTTTAATGAGGAGGTAAAAGAAACCTACAGCAACATTGATATAACTGAGTGGATAATAAAAACCTCCGCTCATGTTTTGAACTGTGAACAGAACGCAGGAACCTGAGCAGTTTGTCTTGTGCTAAGACTAAGACTTAATTTACGCCATCATTACATCATATGCGATAAGTAAACTGATAAAGCATTGCACGTAAAGTATTGGTGTAATGTTCAGTTGACTACACAAAGATCATACTTAAAAGTTTCTAAGCACGTGACTTATGAAAATAAGGTCCTTATATAAATCTAGTATAAAAATGCTTTTTGTGATAGCTATAAGAATTTTCCTTAGAAAAGAAAATTAAAAAAATACTTCTTATTAAAAACATATTTACAAATTAAGAAACGAAATAAAGCGCGGGTTTTCTGAAAGATTACTTGAAAAGTCTATTTAAAAGCTAGTCAAAGGCAACTAAAGAATGTGCAAAAACAGATTTATAAAGTATTGAACTTAATAACATAATAAAGATTAATGCTTAGAAAGGCTTAAAATATGTTATCGAATGAAATTTTATCACGTAAAAAATTGTACTTCAATACTAAAGAAAAAATTGAATTACATTCCAAATAATTTAATCAAAAGTGTTCCATTAGATGAATTTTGAACTCAAAATATCATGATTTTGTTTTAAAAAACACTTGTTATGAGTTATTTCAGTAAACAGAAAGTAAAATCCTCAAAATATTTAAAATAAGATAAAAGGCAAAATTAGAAATGTTTCTTTTAAACGTTCCAATAAAACTTTCCTTTTATTTAAGCGTGCATTTTGATTATTTCGAACACATTAAATGCCAAAGTTACATAATCTTAAACGGCATATTTTTTTCTTTCCTCCCTTTTAAACACAAAAATATGTTTAAGAGATTTCTCGAAATAAGCTTCTTTTTTTAACAGCACTGTTTCAAATAATATATATATATTTTTTAAATAACACTAATGCATAATGCGAAGTCATAATCTTTTTAAAACGAGATTTCCAAATATTATTTAAAGTGAGGATTACGTGTAAAGTACGGGTGACATAGTGAAATAAATGCAAAGTACAGATTTTATTTTCTTTTTCAGTTGTACAAAATATTTCACTCGACACATTTAATATTCTTTAAAATAAAATATTTCCAACGATTAAATACCCATGTCCTATTTCCGTTTTTTAAACTAAACTAATGTTTGCTGTAGGGAATTTACATAGTAACTGCTCAAAAAACACGTAGGGAAGTTAAAGGTAATATTCATACGTGAACTTGTAACAAAATTTGATATTTTTATTAGCTTCAAGTTTTACTTTGTGTTTCTTCAAGAAAAAAATTTAAATTTTGTTTTTTGCATGTATGTTTTTTTTCATTTTAAATTGTTTATTTTTCTCACTCTTAGGGTAATAATAGAAAATCGCGACACCTTAAGAGAAGAGGATGAGTAACGGGTTAACATTTAAGAATTTAATCATTTATTTTTCCAGAAAATATTTTTTCGTATATTGGTTGGTTGGTGTCGTGTAAACGCTCGAAACGAGAAAAAATGGATGCGCTGCTCCTGAGTCAAACGGGGCCCTAATAGGCAGGCATCCAACTCCCAGAGGAGAGACCGTCACCCCCAGGTATCGTTTCACTTGGTGGACATTGGAGCTACTACGGATTTAACGTGCACCAACTACTTTTAGCGTACACGGTCCACAACAACCAGCTGCCAGAGGTTGTCACCCTCCCAAACACTGACGTCGGTTGAAGTTGCTTCACTTTCAGTGTTCTGCGGGAACCGAGTTTCTACCGACTGGTCCACTGCTAGACTACTCGTATATTGCCATCGTATTAAGAAATTTTGGTTCGGCTTAAAATCACCGTAAATCATATAAGTAGAATAAAATGTATAACAGCCAAATATCATTTCCTTAAATTGCGAGAGATCTCTATAGGTACCTACAGAGGGACAGGTGCAATTCAAAGCAATGGATTTTGTAAGAAATATGAACAGCTATGTTCCTTAGTTTTTTATCTTACCAGCCAGTCCTGCTTGGAATCATTTTCAATTCAATGCAATAGTGGAGCTTTTTGGTTGTTTTGCATCTAGAAGCTCCACCTATTGCATTGAAAAAGGTACTCCAAGCAATCCCGAAACAGATGTCTGCATTTTAATGCTGATTTGTGCTTTCTTATCGTGAATTATTTTTTACTGAAGGCCAAGATCTCCCAAGTATGGTGACGTCGCCGAATAACCGTATGCAATTTTTTCATTGCTAAGTACAAAGTAAATATGCAGTTGTGATTTTAAAAACTTGTGATAAATTTCATTATTTTATAAAATAATTCAATGATACTTTAACTAAGAAAAATAATAATTTAACACAATCGTGCAGCTATTTCATGAAGTTACGTTTTCGTATACAAGCATCATAGTCCTTTGTTTCTTACAAACGCATTTTTTTTTGGGAAAAAAAGAGATTTTTTTTAATTATTATTTTATTCTAGCTTATTGGAAAGCGGAATTGTTATTTGACGAGAATATTAAAAATTAGTTAAATTTGAACCTGGATGCATGTATTTTTTTATGAGATGATTACTCAAAACAACAAAAATTAGAAAAAGGTACAGTGCCCCCTCAAATTTTATGTCTTTATTTTACTAATATTTTAAGGCACTTTAAATAGAATTTTATTATTATTATTTTATAGATTCAAATACCTGTTTTATTCCCTTCCCATTTGGTTTTCAGAAGTATACAGTGGGATTTGAAAAAAATAAATACTAATCTATTCCTGTGCGTATGTGTGTTTGTCAGGTTGAAGTTTTGCAAATTATATATCAAAAGAACTTTTTTCTCATTGAGCTAACTCTAATTTAAAAAATCTGAAAATACCCATTGCAGCAAAAAAATGGCAACGACATTTTAACCAGCAGTTATTAATAACATCTCGCGAGCACATACATCATATGGTAATCCTTTTTTATCTCCACTATCGCTTTAGGCAGATACATAACTCATGCAAAATGCTTTAACAGTAACGATCTTTTAATCGTCTTGTCAAAGTATTCTGAGTGATTAATCAGTATGCACATGCAAACTCAATATTATGCAATTTCTTAGCACGAATTTATCGCGTACACTAAGGTATCATAACGGAAGTAGCAATATAAGTCTTCGCCTTGTTTCTACAATTGTGGATAAAATACGACGGATAAAGTTATTCTTAATGAGCTATTACATTTCCATTAGTAACATCCATTCTTATAAGTGCAAGTGAATGACGATTTAATAAAAAATAACTAACAACTTTGGTGTTTGAAAGCATCAGAGAACAAGTTGCTAAATATTTCTTCTTTTTTTATATGAACAGTTTCAAAATAACTATATATTTATTTATTTCAAATTACGCCAGAAACAACAGTTTGGTTTATCGACTTTTCTTCAAATCCCTATATTGACTACTCATGTAACTCAGTGGTTTCTGAAATGGGATGGAACCCCAGGGGTCTATTACTTACCAGGGGTGTCCACGTCAACGAAAGAAACATTAGTGGTATATAAGCAGAAAATAGGAGTCTGTGAGACTGGATTTAATTTAAGTAAGTTAGCATCAAATTTTAGACATGATGCGCCTTACAGGATTTTTGTGAATGTTACTTACTTATTAAAATAATAATCATATAAATTTACTAAGTATATTCCTAAAATATGTTTTATAAATTGTATAAGTAGGTATTCTCTTTGTGCTTGTAACTAGTAAAATCTTGGCACTTTTAATATTCGAAGAAAAGCCGTAGCCGGGGGCGTCGTCATTAAATGTTAATTCCTAAAGGTAAAATTATACAAGATAGAAAAATACTTTTCACGTGTTGTTTTGCCGGCATGATGGCGTCGTGGTAAGTCGCGGAGCTCGTACACCCCAGGTCAGAGGATCAAGCCTGGTAGTGTCGGTGGATTTTCAAGATGCAGAAAATACTCTGCGCCCATGCCGTATGATTATGTCGCATGTAAAAGATCCCTTTAGTAGCTATTTATCTTGGATGCTCTCGGCTAAATTAAACTCCTTGTGCAATTTCGCATCGACAGAGTCCGGGTGCTCGCCCTTTCATGTGGAGAAACCGGCCGTCAAAAGTTTCATGCAGCGATGATAACACACTCATTGTGGTTACAAGAGGTAGTACCAATCTCTGGGAAAAGCACCAGGTCTGCAATTGGCAGAAACCAATAGCAGCCCATTAGAGATTAAAAAACATTGTTTTAAATTACATATCGTAACTTTCACATGATATTTTCTCTCTATCTCCCAACTGTTTTAGAACTTTTTGGAGAAAACATTGCCCTCAACTTTACTATGTTTTGGAATTTCCAAATATTAACTTTGTACTAATTGTCTTCCTTTGGAATGATCCCCTAGGAAGAGGGGCTTCACGAAAACAGAAAGGAATATGAACTTTTTTACCCTGTGGACAAGGGGTCCACGGGGTAAAAGAGTTAGAATCTGGGGACCTATGGTGCAGCCACTGGATAGAAAGAAACAAATGTTGTATTGTCATACTCTAATAACAGATGGCGTGCGAAACACAAGCTATTCCGTGATTCATTGCGAGAATCGTGCATAAGTGGTTTTTAAAATACAAAAGATTTTATAGGAACTTTCGATTTCCGGATGTCGTTCTGTTGCACAAGCAAATAAAAAAAAGCAAAGTACTTTTAACACGTTTATTAGCTGCTGACTTTAACTCAGAAGACAGAATAACGCATCATGGAATTTTAAACGAGAGAAATATTTTTCTTAAAGACGAACTTAAAAGTTATTCTGTTTACTGTTCCGCATGCGTAAATGTATGGCTGGGTAATATATATGGTTTATTAATCCCTCAGAGGTCAGTAAATTCTGTTATACCGCTCATTAAAGCAGTAGATTGAGCAGCAACATGTAATTTTGAATTTTGCATATTTAATAAACCTATGTTATTGCAACTCTTTAGAAAAAGCACAATTATTGAAAATATAAATAGTTTTTAAGTTTAAAACTAAACTACTTAAATTATAGTTATTATTAAAATGACAACTGTACGTTTAATACTTCCCTACCTAGTTTTAATGCAACGTAGACAAATTTGTATTTGATGTTATAGACAACCGAAAATACTTATTACCCGACAATAGCCCACGATAGAACTATTAACTAATTATCTGATATTTCACCTGTTACTTTATGAGTTATAAGAACAAAAGCCTAGAATATATACCAATTATTATTTTTCAGTTCGTTATTTTCTCTTCACAAATATTTTTAAGTGCGACTTTTTTTAATCATTTTTTATTTATTTATTTGTTGAACAATTCATGGATATTTTACTATACTTCTATTTTCAAGAAAAAAAACTTAAAACTACCCAATTTATTTATAAAATAACTATACATCTAACCAATTCACTGCATGAATATTTGCACGCGAAAATAAACATATAAATCTGAGTATTACTCATTAAAGTGTTCCTTGTCAAATAAAAAATCCGCGATATTTTTTCAGATAATTCTAGTGACGAAAAACAGCTTTTTTCCCCTACTAAAGCAACCAATAAACAAAAACTTAAAAAAAAAAACGTCTTTCACAAAACTCCATTTGATAGAACCCACATTTTTCTAAGCGTTGAAAAAGAACTTCTTTCAATTGGACTTTTCTAAACTTACAGCTGGAGCTCCATGCAAGACTCAAATCATTTAAAAGAGACTCAAAAAACTGCTTTGAGAGATTTTGTTGCAGTTAAATCTTTTCGTTCAGGATCAGATAGACCTTCTATTTACAGCAACGCTTTTATGAAAGAAAGAACATATCTTCCTTTTCAAAGAGAAGCGTTTAAGGGAAATATTTCAAATCCTGCTATCTCGTAAAATATTTTTACCGAAGACAAAATGCACAAAATATTAGGGAATATGTTTAATTTTTTCGCGTTCTCCTAATTGTATGATAAACCAAATAAAATATTCTCAGCACGTATATGTATATATATTTTCGAAAAATAAATGCCCAGCCCCAAGAATGAATTACTTAAATTATAGAAATTGAAAACCATTTGTCGTAGTATTTATTTCACCAAAGTTTCAAGGTTACATTCTGAAATATGCAATTTGTAAGGTGAAATTGTTTGTTATATTATTATTTTATATAGTTATGAAGATTTTGAATGCAAGCATACAAACATTCAAGCATTGAACGATTTAAGTGCCGTTATGCCGTGTGGTTCCTTGGAGTGCCATGCTCATGGAGCTTATTCATTCAAATGTGCAACGGTCCGTGCAAACTGATTCTTGGCGACTTTACTCATAGCTATATTAGCATAGACGGAGTAACAATGGCTTTTCTTTAGCTTTGTGAATGACCGAGGGGGGAAAAGGTCACGTGAAGTAGACGATCCAGTTTGGACCAATTAGCGTCTCTTGTCTTATCTCGCTTCGCCTTATCTGCTTTTGCCTTTATTTCTTCCCGCGGCGCGAAGTTTTCAAAATGGGATTTTGCTGCGCTTTCGATTGCACCGAACGAGAGGACCCCCAAATCGAGTGGAATTCGAAACGCTCACTTATCATCAGGAGCAACGCCTTCTAAACAGAGATTGACTTGTCCTCTTGAATACACGAGCCAGACCGATTCCCGCTCTTGCGCGATTGGTACGCCCCCAAGCAGTGTCTACGATTTTACAAGGTCTATGAGTTTACTTGCGCAATCTGTTCGGTGTGGTAAATACCTGATGCTAGGGAAATATTGCATGGTAAAGAAATATATTGACAGCTTATAGAGCACGTTCGGTGAGAACTGCAGCAAAACCGTTTTTCCCTGTTAACAATGGCCTCTGAAACAGTGGTCAAGAATGGCAGGACAAAATATTCAGCCATGGCTTGAGGCCACTATATACATACGAACCGTTGCACAAACTCGTATTTCAACCAAAAGGCTGGCCATAAATCTAAATTGTCGGCTTAAACTGACTAGTGTGCTTGATTTTAACTTAAAAGCTATTACTAACAATAAACTCGTGATACTTATATTTATACTCTGATCTGTGCTTACTCAAAAACAGCACAAATAAATTAAGCTGAATGAGGCCTGCAAAAACTGAAACAATTAAGAAAAAAAAGAGAATAATAATCTGCTCTATTTATGGCTTTATTATTTTTCTGTAATAACTCGGAAAAACTTTTGCATCAGATTATCAAAATAACATTCGGCAGTATTATAGTGTATAATGTAGAAGTAATACAAATGAGTACGAAACGTTTAAGAACATCCACTTGTTTAAAAACATTCAAAAATTTTAAAAAAAGGACACACTTTTTTGGAGTTTTAGAAACGGCATTAAAATAAATACTAACAATTTAAAATAAGTAACAATTGATGGATAATTATGTTGATGGATAATTGTACGGGTATAAACCTTGTTTAAGTATTTCCATAATAAATTATTCCACTAAAATCACTTCTAAAGCTAAAATAATACAATGTACTGCTGTCGAAAAATTTTTATGGCGCAACCAAAGGCAACCGTACAAGGAGAGTGCTGAGTTCAGGCGGATGATAAATTTGCCTGGTTAATCTCAACGCATAAAAAACATTTATTTCTATATGGTGTCATGTATGGAGTCATTCATAAATGATGTCATGCGTCAAGGGAGAAAGGGGGTCCGAGAAAATGTGACAGTTTGTAACAAGGGGAAGGAAGGGGGGAAACTAGAAGTGTGACATGGTGCATTTTGATTTCTATAGAAACATTTAAAACCAGCAACTTAAACCTATTTTATGCTAATGCAATATAGCATAACATGTGACAAAGGGTTGAGGGGATCAAATATATTGAAAAAAATGTGACATCATTTATGAACGGTCCCTATATTCACCATTTGTGAGTCTCAAATCCTGCGCTAATTTCAAAACATGACAAGTTTGATTTATGGCTAGCTTTTTGACTCAAATAAAAGTCCGTTCGACCCGCAGTGAACCAGTCGGTAGAAACTCGGTTTCCGCAGAACACCGAAAGTGAAGCAACATCAACTAAGGTCAGCGTTAGGGAGGGTGACAACCTTTCGCGGCTGGTTGCGCTGGTGCATGTGTACGCTAAAGGGGAGCTGGTGCACGTTAAATAGGTAATGGCTCCAATGTCCTCCAAATAAAACGACACCTCTGGGGATGCCAATCCCAGGTGACAGTCTCTCATCTTTGAGCTGGTTCAAAAATTGAGAGACCTTTCAAAGGGGCGGAAAGGCGGAAATCGGACTCCTGCCTATTAAGGGCCCCGTTAGACTCAGGAGCAGCGTACCCACTCTTCCTCGCCACGCGCGAGGACTCGACAACAACAACAACAGTCAGTTGAAGTTTTCAATGCAAATGGCATTTTGGATGGATTTTTTTATTGTTGATGAATTCGGTGGCCATAAGGAATGAAACATGGTCAAAAGGCAATACTTTCTGAAAGGACAACAACATAGAACACGTGCACTAATAATAAACAGTGGTTATTTATATAGGGACTTTGAGCCAGCTAAATTCGCAATGATATATCAGAAGAGACACGTCATTAATTAAGTACAAACCAAGTTTTCTTCTTCTTTTTTTTTTTTTTTTTGAAAAAGATGCTTATTGCCTTAAAATGTTTCATACATTTTTAACTAATGACCGGATTAAAAATTTTTACTTGTATTCCTTGCGCATTATTTATGGAATTTTGTTATTCAGTAATTTTCTGTTGCTATTATTATTGCTGTTATAATTTTGTTAGAACTTCAAGCTGGACTATCATTTAATGTGGCGTTCTAATAAATGTTAACTAACGAGTTAACTGGCACTTCACTGGAGGGCAAAATAGAAAATTCTCTGATTTTGATTAAATAATGACAAACTAAAAGATATGTACGATTTTTAGTACTGTTTCTAGTGTTCCCATTTCTATTAACTATTAAAAAATGGCTCATAATGAAATAAGCTCTAAACAAAGCAAATAAAATTTCTGCATCATATAGCTTTTTTTTTTTTTGTTCTTTAATATTAAGCATTTGAAAAATATAGCTGATGAAAAGTAGAAAACCAAAATATTTATAACGTGAAAAAAAGTGGAGAAAAAAATTACAATGCACACTTTTTGTCTTGGAAAAAAAATGAGCACAGCCTTTTCAGTAGTAAGAAAGGTATTAATACGTAATCTATTTCAACATTTTATTATCGAATGATTATGCAAGGAAGCAAAAATCTCATTTTTACCTTTGTTGCCTATTGCGAAACTAACTATTAGCACTTCAAGCGGAAGCTTCTTTTCTTTAGACACCCCCTAAAACTTAGGATCAATTGAAGGAAGAAAGACATTTAATTTATTTCTCCTTTGTTTCCGAGTGAAATTTAAGATTTCTTTAAAGTGATAAGCCAATTTTTTTCTTACACTGGAAGCATTTCAGAATAATTCTTTTTTCAGTAACATAGCAGAAAGCAAGATAATGTAGTACACTTAAGACAAGTAGCTTACTTCTCCCTTAATCTGCCGATTAGAGCTATATTTTTACTGCTAATGATTAATTTATTTCTTTTCCTACAACTTTCCTTGATAATATTGATTTTTTTAAACTTTACTTTGCCTTGAAAGCATTTCAGAGGGGAAAAAAACTACGTTGAAGTAGATTACCCAGAGGGACGGAGCAACCACGTAAAGCAAATGGAACAACCATACGAATTATATGACTGGGAAATTAGTACTTAGGAATATAACGTAAGCTATAAGAAAAATATTTATATTATGTTGAGAAAGAAAGCATTTTACAGAAGTAGTTTCTTCCTCACCTCTTTGAACAAAAATCACATACTGTTTTCTGCAGATTTGGAGTATAAATAATACTGGAACCAAATATTTTTTTCAAGCTACAAAAGCAAGTAAATCATTACTAAGAAAATGTAATTTTTTTCTGGTTAGACTCCCCTAATTTATACCTGAAAGTTTTCTACGTAAGTGTGAGTTGTAAAGTTTAAACGTAATTAGAAAAACTAACAAATATAAACTTTTATAACTGAATTCGCATTATGTGTAACCACATAAACGAACTTTTTTTTTTTTCTTTCTAATGGGTCTGCAGTATTTGATCATCAACCATTGCAGACCTAGCGCGTCCCCAGAGATTGGTACCAACACTTTCATCGGCACCACAATGAGTGTGGTACCATTGCCGCAATTTTTTGACGCTTAGTTTCCCCTAGATGGAGCACCTGAGCTCTCGTTGATGCAATCTGCACTAGGAATTTAATTTAGCCTAGAGTATCTATGCCAAACGGATACTCAAGGGATCTTTAACATGCTGCATAATCATACAACATGGACGCAGACGATTTTCTGCATCTTGAAAATCCACCGACTTGGGCGCATAAACGAACTTGGGCGCATAACGAATTTACCGGAACGTTAACATGGCTTCAGAAATAAATAGACGCATTTATCAACGCATCCTATTCTTGGGAAATAATCAGACTTCTGTGCTTAGCACCGCAATATACTTTGACTTCAGAATGATTAGCTACACTGAGCTGTCTGGTCAAAATATGCATCGAAATGCAAACTTAATATAAATGACCAATTCAGTTTTCATTTCATTCATTTTCCGCCTTAGAAATCAATTAACTTTATGTATCAGATGCATCAGTATAGCACCTTTCATTTGTATTCAGAGCGCATTTATCCAAGTGTAGGACTGACTGAATCAGCTCACGTAAGGCTTCCATGTAATATTAGTATCATCCATTTCAATATTTCATTACAGCTAGACTCAGTTTAATTGCATCACAGATATTTGTTAAAATATACTAATTAAATTTGCGCTAACCCCTAATTTAAGTTTACGGGGAAAGTGCGAGAATTAGGACTGCCATTCATATCCGAACATAACATTTTAATTCTTCTATAATTCGAGCAGCAGTAGCATTGTTGTTAACATCGTTAATTAATATCAACGGAAATGTATTCACCTTGATCACTGCTTATCGCCATTGTGTGAAATCCAGTTTAGCATTAGGTCAAATTTAATACAATATCCAAATAGAAAATGCTATTGTTATCTATTTTCAGTTATGCACTCCTCAATTATTCCTTTTCTATTTGTTTTTAAGTATTTATTTAGTGAATTACACTTTATTTTTTGGTCAATGGAAATTAAAACTGGATCACTTGATGAAACACGGTCATAGGTTGCCTCTTTTTGTGCTGTTGTTCCAATATTAATAAGTATTTTTCCCAAAAACAAACTTACGGAAGGAACTAATGAAACGGTTTTAATATTTCAAGTTTATATTAGCATACTAATCTCCCTTTGGAAGATTTATGAGTCTTCATTAATTATCGTATTTGTGGTAGTTAGTTAGCAGCAGGATATTAAAATTTTTACTATATTTTAATCAGACTTTAAAATGATTAACCACACTAAACTATCTCATTGAATTATGCATCAAAATGCAAACTTAATACTTAATATGAATGACCTATTGCTTAAGATTCAATTTTCATCTCTGTCCTCTTCTTCCCTAAAAATCAATTAATTTTATGCATCATTATAACACCTCCCATTTATATTCCGAGTGCATTTATCCAACTGTAGAATTGACTCAATCAGCTCACGTAAGACTTCTATGTAATATTAGTATCATTCATTTCAATATTTCATTACAGCTAATTTCAGTTTAATTGGCATCATAGATATTTGCTAGAATACACTAATTAAATTTGCTCTAACACCTAGTTTAAGTTTACGGCGAAAGTGCAAGAGTTGGGATTGTCATTCATACAGAAACACAACATTTTAATTCATCTATAATTCGAGTAGCAGTAGCATTGTTGTAGCTTTGTTAATTAATTTCAACTGAAATGTATTCCCATTGATCACTGTTTATCACCTTTGTGTCTGAAATCCAGTTCATCATTAGTTCAAATGTAATATAATATCCATAACGGAAAATTGTATTTTCTAATTGCGTGGTAATGTTTGTACCCTTTAATACCAAAGTTAACAAAGTAGTGACAGTAAGGTCATATGTGACGCAAAATATGAAAAATGAGCACCCGGATTCGACATGAGCACACATCCGCGCTACACATTCTTCTTATTATGGCAATTTTTTTAACAGCATGGCGACATAACTTCTGAAAAATTTTTGAAGTGATAGGTCAAATTTCTTTGAGGTCCTCAGCTGTTTAATTTCACATGATGTATTCTTTATCCTTAATTTAACTTAAAATACGTACGATGGTGGAAATCAAGTACTCCTGGTGGCGGCACCCTATTCACATGAGCACTCGAGCATTCTTTCCATTATGCAGTTTGCTTCACAGCATGTTGTAATAACTTTTGAGAAATTTAGGCAGTTTCAGGTCAAATTTCTTTTTTAAGGTCCTCACACATTTGATTTTATATGATGTATACTTTATCCTTTTGTTAACTCGAAAGACGTGCAATGGTGAAAATATAAAACTATTGGTAGCAGATGGTTTGCTCCTAGCGTAAACTGAAAAATTAAACTTTCAGTCGGGTACTGTTGTTGTACAGGGCTTTTTTTATTCGTTAACTGTAAAAATATTCGCTACCTTTACATTATGTTTTGCTGTCATCCGTACCCGTCAGAGTTAAGTTACTAATAAAAACCGGTAATGTATTGGAAGTGATGTCTTAATCAGCAAGTTCAAGTTTTGAAAACTTAAAGTCATATTGAAGAGAAAACAAGTAAAGAAAGATTCATTATTAGTTTGCAAAACCAGACATATTTGTATAACGAACTTCATAATCCAATGGTCAAAATTCAATTCTTCGTCAAAAGATGCCGTCCACGTATGTACTGACGTAACTTAAACCTCAAACAAGTTGTAGAAATTGTAAGAGAAACTGATTGGTAGCTGAGTAATTGGAAAAGCATTCATTTATTATTCTTTAAGTACTCTTCGAGAAAATAACTACATGATAAAGAATTTTGTCAGATTAAATTAAAATTTCCAGGTAGACCAATTCTAACAAATTAAATATGAATAATTATAAACGAAAGACGGCTCCTTCATCGTAATAAACTATTGATCAAATTTAGTTGTGCTCGAAGAGAAAATAAGCATAATCCTACTTTGAAATAAGATTAAATTAAATTTCTATCATTTATCATATGTTTTCAAAAGCTATTAATTTTAAGAACTTATTGCGTTAAAACCGACTGATCACGTTGATGCACTGAGTCGATTTATCAAATCGTTAAAAATATCATAAGATTCGAGCGTGGCGGCAAGAAACTGATTCAACGTTTCAACGTTAATTTAAAGATTTGATTTTTATTTGCATAAAATAATTATACCAGGAGCAGCCTCTATAGTGTAATATTTTTCAATTACTGTTGGGAGAAAAAAAAAAGGTTTTCACTGCATTAGTTTTTAAAAAGTGTAAACCCTCTAAATGGCGATACTGTTAAAAAAGCAGAGTTAATTAGTGTTCTTTTTCAACTTCTATTTAAGAATCATAAATGGAATAAAATATTTTTTATAAAAAAACAGAACCGACTTCAAATAAAAAATTGCGCTAAAAAGTAAAAAATAAATTCATTCTTTAAAGAACATCGATGTGACTTTTAAACAGTTTTAGAAGTCGGTGCAAAATTAGGATAGATAAAATATTTTGTAATCATGAATCAATTACAAATATATATATTTCTGCAGAATTAGCAACAGTTCCAATATGAAGTAGCAAATGGTATAATGGTAATTAGACCTATAATTTTGCACCGACTTCTAAAACTATGTTTGAAAGTCACATCGATATTGTTTAAAGAATAAATTTATTTTTTACTTTTTAGCGCAATTTTTAATTTGAAGTCGGTTCTGTTTTTTTATAAAAATTATTTTATTTTCTTCTTTTTAGTGTAAATACATTTTGTATATAAATACTCTATTTTTTAAAAAATCCATATCAAAGGGCAAAACTTCTTTAAATTAATGGCACTAAAAACTAATCATTTGCATGATAAATTCCCTTTTGAAGTCTATTTTAGCAAACAAACTGATTGGATTAATTTTTGCCACAGAGAAGCCTTCAGTCAAACTCTTGCTGTAATTTCTTTTAATATTATATCCCATGAAAACAAACATGTTTTTAACAATGCTTTTACATTTATTAATAGATTTCCCAACAAAGAAACATCAAGCCAAGCCTTTCCAATTAAAATAAAAAATACTTATTTTTCACTCGTAACGTTTTTTCTAAAAAAACAAATGTAGGCAAATTGCTTTGCAATATTTGAGTTAGACGACCCTCTATCGATCAAAGAAAAAATCATCAAAATCGGTTCATTTAGTCAAAAGTTATGGATGAAAAGATAAAAAAAATACTACATTTCTGCCCATTACTTTTGTTCTAATTATCGAATATGGTCAAACGAAAGTACGGGACCTATGGGAAACCACCTCTGATCGATTGAAAAAAAGATCATGAAAATCGGTTCATCCGGTGCGAAGTTATGAGTGGACAAACAAACAAAAAAAAAACGACATACATGAAATACGAATGTATAACCTCCTTCCTTTGTGAAGTCGGTTAAAAACACACTCTATCTCTTCTTTCTCTTTCTATGTACAGTAACCCCTCGTTATATCGCGCCTAGTGATGACGCTCATTCGGATATAGCGCTTTTTCTATGCCTCCGAAAATTTTAAGCTTGAGCTCTCGAAAGTAAAAGTATTGCATTTCTGAGTAAAGTCCTAGTCCCCCCACTAAACAAAGTCGTCGAACAGGAATGTTTTCCTTTCTTCTCAATTTGTTAAAATCTGCAGCAATTCTCCCCCCCCCCCCCCCCGCACTCCCCAACTTACATGCCTTCAGAATGGTTCTACTCGAACCATTGGACGTTTTACTCGTTCTTTTTAAAAATTGATCCGCTTAAAACCGATAGTGTACTTTCACTGTACAAGATTTTTTTACTGAGGTTCGCATTCGTTTGATCCGCGAGTACATCTATTTATAAAGATTCAGTTTTTTCTTCTTGTTGTTGTTCTTCTTCTCCTTTGTTTGTTTGTTCTTGAAAATCACAATTTTTTCCCAACCCTTTCAAAATAAAAACGAAAATTTTAAAGCTTTAAATGCAGACCCTCTTAAAACACACAAAACCGTAATTGCAAATAACACAAAGCGAATTAATCAATCTAATGGCGAAAATGAAATCAATGGACCTTCGGCTTTCAGCTCAATATTGATTCGTATTGTTTGCTGTTATTGAAACGCACAACAGGATTGAGGACATGAATAGGCTTTCAATCTCATAGACCAGGAATTGCTTTCAGGGGAAGGACTCGGCCAATATCTCTCTTTCAAACACCAGGTGCGCATCAAATATTAGAATAGAACGTCAATTAAGGGGGAACTGTTGATTACTAAATTGTACTCAGTGAGTTCGGGGAAAGGTTACAACTTAATATATGATGGAACTCCTCTCAAATGCATACATAGCATTATGGTCTTTTTTTATGGAGACGTTTTTCTTTTTGTGCATGTAAAACATAAAATTTAAGAAAAAAAAACTACTCAACTTTTTATGTTACTTTATCTACATTGTAAACATTTTACGTTTAGTTGTGACCCTTTTTGGTGTTCAGTCAGTGTAAAATTTAAAAGTATTAAATTTATTGATCTATTTTAATTTCTTTTGCCTATCTCAAAAAATATTAGACAGTAAAACGTTACTTAGCACATAAAATTTGTTAACTTCGTTACGTATCAAAATTTCATTGTGATTGCTCATTTCTATGAAAGTAGGATAAATGAGCTACTGAATTTTTGATGCGTAGATGAGTTAACGAACATCATATGCTAAAAAAATTTCTGATGTCTGTATTTTTAGACAGACACTTAAAAAAAATTTAAATACATCAAAAAGTGATTAAATTTCAACTTTACATCAACTTAACTCCAAAACTTTTTACACTGTGTCACAGAAACGTTTTTACCCTTTATAAGAGCCAATAATTAGTAAAGAAGAAAACATTACAATAAAGTGAACCCAATTTGAAAATCTTATTTTTTAGGCACATGATTAGCAAAACTATAATTCTGTTTTTACTCTGACGGCGAAGCCGTTACAAAAAACGTGTTTTTTCCCATTGCAAATCTTGTGATAGGGGTCGTTCATAAATGATGTCACGCTTTCTTCCCATATATTTGACCCCCCTCCCTCCCTTTGTCACAATATGTCACACTCCAGCGGAACCCCCCCCCCCCTACCGCCTTTGTCACATGTCACGCTATATTGCATAGTGCATAATGTCACACTAATGTTCTTCTACCCCTTCCCCTCCCCTTGTCACATTTTGTCACAATTTCATAAACCCCCCTCCCCCCCTCGAAGCGTGACATCATTTATGAATGATCCCATAGGTTAGTGCAATGAATTAGTCTTGTGAAAGAATATTCTCGAAAACGACTACAATCTCAAAATAATCTCCTAAAGTAGAAATTTGGAGAATAATCGAAACTATTCTGCTTTATTCAAAGTAAATAAAAAGTTTCTAAACATGAATCTTATATATAAGCCGCTTAAGGGCCTGGTTGTCGCCGACAGTTTATTCTGAATTTCTGACTCTGAGAAAACTGCATCGTGCTGCCATCTACACAAGTGTTTCTATAATGAAAACGATTAATAATCAAAACATTTCTCTAGCATTTTGAGTGAGGCATCGCTAGATTTGCAACCTCCGTTAAAAATTAATATAAACGCGAATTTAATTTAATCCTTCTTTCTTTGTTTTAATTTATTTATCGTCTGCGCTTTTTATATATATTAAAGTGGCAGCGCTCTTTTTTCCAGGTTTCGTTAAAACTATTGTTTTGACGATGATTATGTTGGATATAAATACATATTTTTCACAAACAATTTGATTATTTAGGGTAAATAATATTTTTATTTTACAGATTATTATAACTTAGATGTTTTTTTTCCCCGAAATTATTATATATGTATTATTTATTCATTAAAGTTTATTGTTCTACCTGATAAATATTTTTTTGGTTTGATGTGCATTTCCGGTCACTGGAAGAATTGTATATTCATAATATCTAGAACAGCGGTCATTTCGTATGACCGCCGATCTTAGTAGTAATATTACAAAACAGCATGAAATTATGCAATAATAATTGTCAAGATAAGAAAACAAAATTATATTTGGGGTTTATTTACCTTCACAATATTAACGGCACTAAAAAGGGGATTTTCTCGGAGTATAATTGTTTTGTCCATTGAGTAAATGTCTTTGTAATAAAAAATATAGCAGGAAAGGTCATCAAATACAGCTGCAATTTAGAAAGATATATTAGAAAATTACTAAAAAACACTTTTCCTCACTTCATTTAACGATAAAAACATAAGGTTAGAAATTACGAAAATGTTAGCTCTACAAACGGTTTCAATTCTGTTGCATTTACATGCATTTATAATGGATTTTAAGTTAATATAATTAGGTTTTAGGAATATTCTTCTTAAAAATTAATTTGCATCTGAATTGTGCATGAAAGCTTCCGAACCTGTTTCTAAGGACAATTTATCTTGTATTTGATTGGACCCTAAAACTTATTTAAGAGCTGTTGTGAATATTTTTTTTTCTCCAACGGGGGTTGCAGACTTAGTGCATTCGCCGGAAATCGGCATCCATTTTTTCAAGTAGCCCCACTGTCGGAGGATGCCATTACCTCTATGAAATTTTGAAGCTCAGTTTCTCCTAGATGGCGGCACCTGAGCTCTAGTTGATGCAGATTGCTCTAGAAATTTAATTTAGCTGAGAGCATCCAAGTCAAATGTCTACTCATGGGATCTTTTACATTCCGCCTAATCATACGACATGGGCGCAGACGATTTTCTGCATCTTGAAAATCCATCGACTTGGGCCATGCTTGATCCTGCGAACTTAGGCGTACGAGACCTGCGCCTTCCCATTACGCCATATTGTCGGCTGTTCTGAATATTCCTAAAATAAGATGTTTTAAAAAATAATGCATTGAAGTTGATGCTTCTTCAGCAAAGTAGCATTTTTAGATTTTTATCTAAAATGTAATATTTTTATGTTCTTGCTATTGAAGTTAAGAAAAATATTCAAGAACATTGTTCCTCATGTGAATATGCAACAAAAGATTATTACCGATAATTTTTTTGCTCTACAAACAGTCGCAGCTTTCTTGATCGATTTTACGCATAGAGAAATCAACAAATCATGGCTCTCTGGATGTAAGCAATCTTAAATGACGGAATGAATGACTGCCAATCAGGTAAGTGATTAGCAACCCTATGGCGTGTTTTTAAAAGTTTGCAGTAGCAATAACGTGGGTAGAAAATGCACACAACGGTTTCACCACTGTTGTAATAGGAGTGAAACTGCAGAACAATTTCATTATAGGTCCACCCCCTCAACCCCCCAGGAAATTGAAACACTCGGTTCGGTGTAGAAATGGGTACCCCGATTTGGCGTTATATTTTGGCGATAAAATTTTATTTCTGGTTAGGCAGCGGACATCTTGCTGGTCACATCTTGGCGTCAAAAAAAATTGCCAAAAAATCAAGGGGCACCCGATTGTAAACTTTTACTATCACTCTTTTCGCAGTAACATTTTATTATCATACAATGACATCGCGGTCAAAAACCGTGTAATAAACTTCCGTGACAAATCAAATTAAATAATATCGTTGCATTGTCCAAACATAGCTATCGTTGCCATTCGACAAATAATAATTCCAATAATTAAATAATAAATCCATAATTATTATTTTTTCCTAAATAACGTTACAATAAATTATAAAATGGATGGAATATTGTATTGTCCTCGAAAGATAAGCTTTTGTGCAAAGTTTGAAAATAATTTGTGCAGTAATAGTGGTCGAAAACTGCGTAACAAACTTCTGTGACAAATCAAGTTAAATAAAACCGTGTAATAATAATAATAAAATAAGCCAACTCAGAGCGGAAAGTGATAAAATCAAAATTCTTCAGTTTTTCAACTTTTTTTTTCCTCATATGTCTACTGAGAATTTTTATGAGGATGGCCGCTGTAGAGAAAATTTGTCCCAAAAGTGTGTGTAAAGCCCTAAGTGCGATTTTTTAACTTCCGTTCCAGTTTACACATCATGCATAATTTATTACTTTGCTCGCCAAAAAATAAAGAATTGCTCATTATTTTTTGTGGCAGAAAAATAACTGTACTGAATAATTCAAATTCACAACTACATTTTTATGCATGGTCACTTATATAATGAAAAGTCCAGGCGGAAAGAAAATGTTAATCCAAAATGCCATTCTTTTTCTTCCCTTAGATTTTAACAAAAATGAAACGCTTCTTTATACTAAAGTAAAATTCACCAAAAGAACTCTTTTCCGTGCTTGATGTAAACCTAATTCTGCAGCGCTGAGATATATTTTCACAATTAATGATTCTAAACTGTAGAAATTTTTGGTGTTACTGAACAACACTTATGGTGTTCAGTTGGTGTAAAGTTGAATATTATTCTTTTTTTTTCTTTTGTTTTATGTTTTTTTTTTTTTTTAAAGTGTCTGTCTAAAAAAAACAGGCAGCAAAATATTTTTTTAGCGTTCGTTAACTCATCTACGCATCAAAAGTTCAGTACTCATTCCTCATATTTTCATAGAAATGAGCTATCACAATGACATTTCTATACTTAACGGAGTTAACAAATTGTATGTGGTAAGAAACTTTATACTGTTACGAGTTCTGCGTCTTCTTACTTTGAACTTCAATGACTACTTCCTTATACAAAATACACAGAACAATTGATTTGACAAACTATTTACACTATATACAAATTTCTCATAAACATATCTCGGAGTTCACACATTACCGTAAGACCAACGGTAATCCCGCATTCTTAACCAAAATACGAAAAGAACCTAGCACGAAGCTTGCAGCACAACGGCTCAGACTTTTATTTGGCACTCGGCCAAAGTCTACACCGTAACTAAACTCTCTGAACTCTTCTAACTCCTAAACTTCTCGCCGGAGCTATTTATATACCACGTGACGGATCACGTGACAGACCATTCCAGAAATGTCCATCAAAGACTAGCATTGTCTATCACGCGATCCGAGATGGCGCCAAGCTTGGCGAGAAACAACATCGGTACCCCGAAAATCGTAAACAATATTGTTTATATTTTTTGAGACAGACACTTTTAAGAATTAAAAATACATCAAGTAATGAATAATTTTCAATTTTACACCAACTGAACACCAAACATGTTGTATAATGGTAATAATGGCTTTATAAAAAACAAATACTGAATCCTTAAATTTAACACTTGTTTCTTTCTTTAAGTTTTCGACTGATATATAATAGTTTTACTTTTATTTTATCATAATTAATTTAATACGTAGGCCTGTGATCAACGTACCATATGACTATGTGACTAACACGATCAAGTAAAGCTTTACAGCAGATTTTCACATTAACATATTTTATTCTCAGTATAAAGATTTAAAATGCTTTCGAAATTTATACAAAGGAAAAAATTCAGTTTTGAAACCAACAAAGTTGGATAAAATATGAAAACCACAACATTTTAAGACATTTAAATATTTGACATGGTTGCAAACAATGCAGAAAGAAAGTTTGTTTCATTTTTAGTGACTTCGCCTTACAACATATCTATCAAAAATGTTGAAATTTTCTATTCAAAAAGCAGTTTAAACTTTCCATCTTTTGTGCCTCAGAGAATTTAATGTAATAAAAAAATACAACTTTTAGGAAAATTACACTAAATCCGCTAAAAGCAAATTTTCTTTACAATGCATTATAGGCTTTTTAATACGCGCAAAAAAGGGTAGAAAGTTTTGCTAGATATATTTTCATTAAATGTGAAAATTAAATTCTCTAAGGTTACAAAATTTAAAGAAAACTTCCAAGAATCAGTCCATTAAAGAAGTACTCTAACTATTCTCACTCTCCGAAGAAGAAATTCTCTGGAAAATGAATATTTTTTATTTCCACTTTTGAAATAAATCGAGTCTTTTAGCAGTCATTAATCACTTCGCCGCACAATTTTTTACTTTGTAATAATTTTTGAAAAGTAATTAAAACTTGAATGCAAGAATTTATGAAATAGTTGTAGAATGATGAGAGATTGTGAAATGGTTTGAAACGAAGAGGATTTTTTTTTTACTTCGAAAACAACAGAATTGTTTCATGAATAAAAGAGTTTTGTTTTAAATGATTAATTAAACTGATTAAAAGGTATTAGGAATTATTTCATCTAAAAAGCTGTTTGAATCTGTATAATCTATTTTTCCATAATGAGAGAATTATATAAATGTCCGAAATATTTATTTTAAAATATATTTAATCGCTGCATATGAAATTCAAAATATTCCCAAAAGGAAATTTAAACAAAGTTTAAAATGTCTTCAGTTTTAATTTGACCTACATGGTAAAAATTAAATTTTCCGTTCAAGTTTCAAAACCATATTTTCGTTTGCGTTTTCCTTTGGAATGTAAAATTTGGCGTTTCAAAAAATATCTGAATTTATTTTTGTGTAAATTACTTTTCTTCATTCCAGAACTTTTATTGTGCGAAGGAAAACCCAAGGGTGATTCTGATCTGAAATTATCCGACATTTCCGAAAATTTTCAAGGGCCTGTTCCGACTAGGGGTGTACATACCCTTAAAGGAGGTATAACTGTATTATTATTAGTTTATGGACTTCTTGAAATAAAAAACTAAAACCACATTCTGATTATTATTATTTTATTATTTTTTTTTGGTGCTAAAAATGATTACTAGCAATTTATTGCTATTTTTTTTTTTTTTTTTTGAACTATTCAAAATTGAATAGAACAATTTTTTATTGCTACAATCTTAAATTATTATTGTTTTTTGATTAATTAATTTATTTACACTTCAGAGAAATTCTTACGACACACTCCAAACTTTCTTTCAAGTCTCCCCCCCCCCCCCCCATCGCTTTTCCTATCCTTTTTATGTACATTTTTTCCTATTTCACGGTAAAGTAGACTAAAAAGTACCTTCTTTCCGAGGTTCAGAGGATACGTTATTATTCTAATTTCAAATTGAAAGAATCTGAATCTTATGGGACTCTCATGTCTTTCAGTTTAGCTCGCAATGCCATTAATTATTTTGTAGTACATTTCAGAAGTGTAATTTGATGAAATCTACCAGTTTTCTTTGTTCTTAGAAAACATATTTTAATTTTTAAAATTCGTGATCGAAATCCATTCACAGGGTCCGACAAATCCCGGGCGCCAGGTCGTCAGGGCGACTAAAAATAATGCCTTGGCGACTAGTTTTCCGGTGGTGAACAGTTCGCAAATGAAAAATATTATAGCTGGCTCCAAAAAATTTTCCGTGGGTCCTAAACTTTTCGCGTTTTTGTCAGACTCTGTCCATTTATATTTATGTTACTTCCCATGCACTTGGGGCAAAGGGGTCATTCATAAATGATGTCGCGCTTCGAGGGGGCATTCGAGAAATTATGACCAGTGGTGTTTTTTGACCAGTGGAAGGGAGCGGGTACGAAGAAGTGTGACATTAAACATTGTGATTCCTTTAAAAACATTTAAAATTAGCAAATTAAATTTATTTTTAAAGTCTTTTTGATATTCATAGTTCGATTTTCAGATTTCATTGATCATTATGTATCGTAAACACCGATGGTGATTAAGGTTTAAATTTACATCTTGTTAAAAGTTTAAAAGGAAATTTTCTTTGGCATTTACACTTTTAAGATAAAATTGCGTGCGTCATTTTCTGAGAGTTCGAACCATTAATATAATATATTATACTTATCTTTTGTGTTCAAAACCTTAACTTCATTTTATACAAATTGAGTACTCATTGTAATCGTTATTATTATTATGCTCACAAATGTCATTATCAGTTCAAAAACTAAGTTAAAGACGTGATCTATAACACAGTGCTTTGTTTCTGAACTGCAAGTATAAGCGTATGTCATATAGCATGACATGTGACAAAGAGGGGTAGGGGATATGATTAGCGTGACAAAGGGGGAGAGTCTAAAATCAGGGCTGGCAAGTTTCTGCCAGGGTGGTTAAAACCAGTGGTTATAACCGGTTTAAACCGGCATGGCAGAAACTAGTTTCTGCCAGTAAGTGGGAAAAACTGGCAGAAACTAAGAAATAATACTAGTAAGAACTTTAATCCGCGATGATTCATAATTGACATATGTATTTGATATGTAAACAATTAGGTTAAAAATTAAAACTAAAGATAATGAATGTTATTCAAAGTAGCAAAAAGTTTCAAAATGATCATATAAATAAACTGTTTGTATTTTTCTAATTTTCTTTCACCTGAAAAAAAAATCATTATGTTAATCTAATGCTGTACAAGTTTAACTATTCAAGCAAGGTTTTGTAGTTTGTTTTGTAAGTGCAAAATGTGGTTGGAACATTTTCAATTCACAGTCTTAAATTTAAAAAAAAAAAAAATGTTCCTTTGAGTATTGTATTTAAATTAAATGTTTTTAAAATCCATGGAATTACAAGATCAACATATAACATTTCTATGAGAGAGATTTTTTACAGTTTATTTTTCTTTTTGGTGGGGGGGGGGGAGGAAAGCTTCAGCTTTTTTTCTGTAAGCTTCTAGCATGTCTGAAATTTACCAAGATAAAGAAAAAAATTTTATTAAAAATATTTAATACAAATTCTGTAAATTACAGAAAAGTATTTTAATTAAGCATTGGATATAGTTTTCTATTTTGATTTTTAAACATTTTAAAAATACTCTAATATTGGTTCATATATTAAACTGCACTACCATATTATAACAAAAATTTTATCCATTACATTACCAGGGTTTACACTCAAATAGCCAAAACAATTTCCATGACTTTTCCAAGTAGATCGAAGCAGAATTCCAGGTTAACGTTTTAAGCTTGTGCTCATTTTTGTCTCTGACAACACTAACGAAAAAGTATCAAAATCCAAACGGAGATGTCGAGCCGAACAGTTTTTTAACAATTTTTTATTTTTTTGGTAATCTGACATGGCAATGAGTGTAGGTTTCCTCCAGGGGTCCTTGGTAGGGAAAAAAATCCCTGTCTTTTCTAGGTTTTTGTCAAAAATTTACGTTTTCCCCTGACTTTTGCAAAGGATAACAAATTCCATGACTTTTCCAGGTTGAGTATGAACCCTAATTATTAATTTTTCGAACAAATTTATTTATTTTTTAATTAAAACTATCCACAATATTTTATATGTTATTTATTCTGAATAAAATGTATTTCGAGAATTTAATACTACTAAAAAAGTCTCAGATATTGTCACAAAATGTGTTTATGCCAGTTGTTGCCAGTTTCTGCCGGTTAAAACCGGTTATAACCACTTTCTGCCACTGGCACGGCAGAAACCCGTTTCTGGCGGCAAAAACCCAGCCCTGTCTAAAATATTGAAGAATATGAAGTTTGATTTTGTTGTTGTTGTTTCCAATGCCACTTAGGTATCCAGGCACCCCTTCGCAGAACGACCAGGAATTAAGGCAGTAAGAAGCACCTTCCGTTTATAGATGAGCGCCATACCGGTGGAAGTGCGGCTAGGCTCATTATGTATTTGGATGACACCAGATGGTGCCACCACAATTACGCCACCTTCTTTTTTGATCTAAGAGTGAAGGGGAGGGAAATTATCCATCCTCCGGATATCCTCGGGACTTCAGGGTCCACGGATTTCACATTCATGTACCCCCAATTGTACATGGTGTGTCTTCAGCGGGGCTGGTATTAACCACCCGACCTTCCGGTTGGAAGTCCGACATCCTAACCACTAGGCTACCATGGCCTGCAATGAAGTCTGGTTTTATATTGTCGCTGTAGTGTATAGTTTTTGACTAGCCCTTCATATTAACAAAGTCTTCCAACTGGAGTGGATTATTTGGCAACTTTTTTGGAAAAAGCGCCAAGGGTTACCGTAAAATAAATTTCTCCCGCGCCTGCTTGAAAATTAAGGTATTCTAGAATCATTTTTAGATTTTCAAGTTAAGTCTCGTCTTTTTCCTTGTGGTAATTAAGCGATCTTTCGCTTTCGCGCTCACAACTTGGGACAAAGGTTAAAAGAATGAAATGTCATAGCGATTAGTACCATTACGTTGTCTTCTATTTAAGTCGATCATGTCTGTAGAGCACTTCCGCAGTCGACTCTGTTTCCATAACCGAGACTCAGCCATATCTACCTAAAAAGTTATGTTGTACTTTATTTATATTTTTCCCTCGTAAACGCTTATCGCTTATAGTGAAAATACAAGCAAGGGGCGCAGCCGGCAATGAGTGCGAAAATAGCTTTACAAAAGTTAATCTTCTGAGGAGATGGGGTTCAAACAACTCCTTACATGAACATATCTTATCATACTAGATTGGCTATATAGGTTAAAATCAAGGATTTGGAGGGGTGGTGTCTCCCCCCTTACAAATTAAATCTTGTATGGGATCATTCATAAATGTCATGCTTCGAAGGAGGCGGAATTGGAACTGAATAGGGGAGGGTGTAACAAGAAATGTGACATCGTGCTTATGCAACATAGCGTGACTTGTGACAAAGGGGGGGCAGTTATATGTGAAAAAAGTGATATCATTTATGGACGGTCCGTAAGACTAAACTCTTAACAGAGAGGTAGTGTAGTTATGGTGGCGCCATCTGGTGTCATTCGGGTTAGAGCAAGCCACCTATGAGTTGATCTTTCATAAATGGCCAGTGATTCCAGTGGCTTTGAAAAGGGCGAATGCCCAAGGCAAGTATCTCCCCCTTGTGAAAAAAAAAAAGCTTTTGAAATCTACAAGGAATTATTGGTGCAGAATTAACGAATTATCTAACACGAATTTGTTATAGCGTGTCTTATTATTACCATCTTCTGGGTGAATTAACATTCATTTATTCGAAGACATAAGTCCATACAAATTCATTTATTTTAGTGGTAATGGTCCATTCCAACATCTTAATCCCACGGCTAAAAATTCTGAAGAGTTATAACTTCAAAGACAGGGTATCGTTCTTAACACGATTTTTTTCTTAATTTTATTTAGTAGCATTACATTAAGCTTTTAATTGGTAAACAAAACAAAGCAAATAAAAACGATTAATTGGTCTCTTCATATATTTTTGAGTTAATCACTCATATTAAAAAACATTTGTAAACCCCCAGAAGTTCCTAAAATGTTACCTATTTTACAATTACTGAAAGTTCCCTAAAAATGCTTCTTAATTAAAAATTTTAAACAATATCTTTAGAAAATGTAATCTTGCGCCTAAACTTGTGGTCCTTAGTGTGCACAGAGGCTGTTCACACTTTTTTTTAGACGATGAACATTGTATTCACAAAACTGAATTACATGAAATTCTTAGGTTATAAATGTTCTGTTTGATAGCCTTCATTCTGAACTATCTTTCGGCACCGCAATTTTCAGGTTACTAATGCCTTTTGAAGTGTCAGAATAGGTATTCTATCCCATTCCTCCTGAACAGCTTTCCAGAGCCCTGTAAGGGTTGTAGGACGACGTTTGGATAATGCAGATGTTAAAAGTCCGAAAGCACAAAAATCCATAGGTCGGGAGATTTAGTAGGGATATCAGTGAAGGGTATGGCCTTGATACCGTTTTTTTTTTTTTGTTCCACTTCTTTTAGGAAATTTACAGTGGATTTTGATGTGTGACTGCTAGCTTTGTCTTGATGGAGTTCCACAGATTGATGACACTGGGTAAAGCGATGGTATTTCATTCAGAAAAAATTGGCGATAAAATATGTTTCTGATAGTATTTTGAGTTAATCTTCATTCTCTTTGATTTGGGAATCACAACCCTCTAATGATTCTCTTTAAGCATAATGGTATCAAGGAGGTCCATACAGCAAGAATTAGTTAGGCTGTGCTGTCTCCCAGCAAACCTATCTCGGTCCGGTAACGAGCATTCGTCGGACTTCACTTACCCGTGCCCGGGAGAGGGCAGACCTAAGGCCTCGTGCTAGCAGGGTAGAGGAATGAAAGAGAGAACTCTCTTTGATTTTAACTTGCCATATATGAAAAACCAGCAGCAATCGTGAATCCCTTAGAAAAACTTTCTTTCGATTCTTTGAACCGTGTACTTAATTTTCTCCCCTTTTATGGTAATAAAAGGCTCTTTTTTGCTGCAATTATTTAAATACACCCATGTTTCATGTATTGTAACATTTTGTTACCATTTCTCTTTATCTAAGTGTTTTTCATACAGAATTCTGCATCTTGTCCTGCGTTCAGCGATATGATTTGGAGAAAGACGATGCACATTGCGTTTTTTCCCTTTCTTGAGATTTAAATCAACGTTTATCATTTTGTTTACGGTGGACACCGATCACTGTAATGATTTTGCAACTGTCCTTTCACTAGGGGGATTTTCCTTTAACATAATTCAACGTACCTTTGCAATAGTCGAAGATGTTCAGTTTTTTTTTTCTTGTTTACTGTTTGGAATTTTTGTCCCGCTTGAGGCTCCAACTTGACGCTTTTTTCCTTTCTTGTTGACGATATTACCTATCGACGCTTTAGATATCACAAAATCGTGACTGTCGCATCGTTTTTGGAAAACGGAATATGAATATTTCTCTTCGGAAAGAGCATAAATATAGCCTTCGAACCACTGCTTCGTTAAAAACGCCATTTTGAATAAAAACAAACCTCTCAAGCCGCAAACGATAATTTTGACTTTTAAAAACATTGTATAATACAATTGCAATTATTTCTTTCGCAGAAAACGATTTTTTATTACCGCTAACTAAAACCGTCTAAGAAATGTGCGAACAGCCTCTATATTTCATAGAATTTATTACTGGTACTTGAGCTGTGATGCATGCATGCGTTGTTTATGGTAATATCAACTAATTTTCATATATTTTCTCTTACAGGATGTATTTCAAAATTTGCACCCTGAATCGATTGTGTTCTTCTTAGATTGTGCTGACAGGAATTTCTTTTATGGAATCAATCGCCAGCTTTCGTCGTGCTGGAGGTTTTATCACAAACTTAGTTACTTGCACATATTGAACTTAGAAACAGTAAAAAGTAGTTTCAAGCCATTTCATGATGCGTTTGAAAATTATTTCTTTATTAAGAAGGAAGCAATTTGCTTTGGGTTCTGGATTAATGCAGAAAGAAGTGTCTATGTCTGCCAGGTAGAGAGAATGCCACTGAATACGGAAGAAAGGGCTGGAACAAAAACTGTGAACAATGCTCTCTTACTTCATAACTCACCAAAGAAGGATGTTTTAACTTGTACCATGAAGGAATCAAGCTCAGCAAAAACTGGCAAGTACTGTAGAAGATCAAATAAAAGTTTAGAATCAATACCTGATGCTTGCACACAAACTGAACCGCTTTCGAAGTTCGAAGAAAGAATAAGCCGTGAAGAAAATGGAAAGAAGAATAAATTAAAATCAGAGTCGCAGAAAAGTAAAACAAACAAGACTGATGTCAGACCAGACAATAATTCTGGATTTTCACAGACGTCTGTTGTAACAAGTGCACCAGAGAAAAAAAGAAATCCAAAACGCAAAACCCAACTTATACTGGATAAGACCAGAGAGCCATTGAAAAGTCAAGAAAAATTAGTATTATTTCCTGAAAACATATCGAAGAGTGGAAGAAACTTGGGCGATAATGCTACGGAAACAGTGTCAACTGAAGCAGCCCGTGTCGAAAAACTGTCTAGTGTGTCCGTTCCAAAATCGCAGGTTTTGCGCAAGAAAAACAAGAGTAGATTGTTCAATCAGGTTGAGTTTGATAATTTAGGTTCATATGATCAGTTCTCAGAACATGATCAGATTCATGACTGTGATGATGATCCTTATTATCGGTTTGCAGAAGTTAATGATCAGATTCATGACCGCTGTGATGATCATCGTGCCCGTGTCGAAAAACTGTCCAGTGTTTCCGTTCCAAAATCGCAGGTTTTGCGCAAGAAAAACAAAAGTAGATTGTTCAATCAGGTTGAGTTTGATAATTTAGGTTCATATGATCAGTTCTCAGAACATGATCAGATTCATGACTGTGATGATGATCCTTATTATCGGTTTGCAGAAGTTAATGATCAGATTCATGACCGCTGTGATGATCATCGTGCCCGTGTCGAAAAACTGTCCAGTGTTTCCGTTCCAAAATCGCAGGTTTTGCGCAAGAAAAACAAAAGTAGATTGTTCAATCAGGTTGAGTTTGATAATTTAGGTTTATATGATCAGTTCTCAGAATTTCATGATCAGTTTCATGACTGTGATGATGATCCTTATCAGTTTGCAGAAGTTAATGATCAGATTCATGACCATGATGATGATCCTTATTATCAGTTTGCAGAAGTTAAGGATCAGATTCATAATTGTGATGATGATCCTTATTATCAGTTTGCAGAAGTTAATGATCATATTTATGACTGTGATGTTGATGAGATTTATGGCTCATTATATTGATGAGGCTGACTATTCTTATTAGTTATTATGTCGATCATGATTACGGTCGTAATTTGTTTTAGCTTTCAGCCAGAACAGTTCCAAAAAGAAAAGATGGGATCAGGAAGTGCTTCTTTAAATATGTTTTTACGTGACTAAGTATGCTTATTGCTTCAAATCCACTTCAGCATTATGTAGAGTGGGTTGAAGCAGTTTAGGTAGAAGTTATTTTTTTAAATACACTTGTAACAAAATTGAATGTAGGAAAACAGAGAGAGAGAAACTGACAGTCGCTGTGGATTAATTCGTATAGAATTGCATTTATGAACAGTTTATATTTAATCCTTTTTATATGCTGTATTTAATAGTGTGGTATTCCTGTATTAAATAAACTAAAAAACAGTAAGAAAACGACTCATTAATTTCCGTAAGTTTTTAATCATAGTGAAGTTAAATAGAAATTCTATGCCCCTTAACATTGTACAGTTTATTTTTGCGAAGGCCGCAGTTAGGGAGATTTGTTTATTGCTTTACAAATTTATGGAACACGCAGACAAAAGGATTTGGGGCAATTACAAAACTCCCTCCCTCAATAAAATAGTCTTCTAAATACCGTATGTCTACCATAAGAGAAGCTCACGCCGAAATGTCTGTGCTTGTCTGTCACTATGCAATGAAGTGCGTTTCATTTTTTCAAAAAAAAAATTCAAAAGACTGGAACATTAAGTTAGCGTCAACTTTGCAATAGTTTTTTGTTCCCTAAATAAGACATATTTTCTGCTTCTGTTATGTTTAATAATGACACTAAAGCTTTTTGAAAACGAATGCCGAAATAATGCCAAATAAAAACACCTACTAACCCCTGCAGAGAATGAACGAGGTTCGTTTGGATGGAAACCACCATGCACTAGACCAGTGGTTCGCAATCTTTTTTTTTCGCGTACCACCATTTTTCTTGCAAACCATTTTGTATACCACTGCCAACATAATAATTTTTTTTTTCAGAATAGAGCACTAATAGATGTCGACAAGGTGGCGTAGTGGTAAGACGCAGATCTCTTATGCGCAAGATCGCAGGTTCGAACCTGGCCTAAGTCGGTGGATTTTCAAGATGCAGAAAATCGTCTGCGTCCATGTCGTATGATTATCCGGCATGGTAAAGATCACTTGAGTATCCGTTTGGCATGGATACTCTTGGCTAGATTAAATTCCTAGTGCAGATTGCATCAACGAGAGCTCTGTGCCCCATCTAGGGGAAACTAAGCGTCAAAAAAAAATGCGGTGCCGCTCAAAGAGTTGGTACCAATATCTGGGGACGCACTAGGTCTGCAATGGTTGATGACCAATACTGCAGCCCCATTAGAAAAAAAAAAGAGCACTAATAGATTATAGATATTTTTATACCTGCACACGTACTACCTGGAGAGGCTTCGCGTACCATTAGTGGTACGCATACCACAGGTTGGGAACCGCTGCACTAGACATTGCGGTGTGCGCTCTTCTCCTGGCAGACAGACAGTATTTAAGTGGACTTCCGGTTCTAACTGGTATGCAGACACCCCACTATGCTTTCTACACTGACGAGCTCGGGAATATGTTCTTTGTATGAGTTTCCATCTTCGTTTCTTGTTCTTAGTCTTAATTCAATGCAGATGCATTTTCAGTTGAATAAGCTGAAAAAAGACATTTATCGGACTTGTTTCTCATTTGATCGGTGTGCCTACGCGCAACCTCACGTTGAGAGTAGTAAAAAAGCGGCTGGAACTGTCACGGAATCCATTTCTCCATAATAAAAGTTTTGAAACTTTTCCATGATCCCGGCGCAAATCTCGCCAAGCAAGCGCAAAAGATTACCAGCGGCGATATTCCGTTTGGCGTTGGTAGCCACATATTCCAAATTAGGTTTTCATTTTGTTTGCCGTGCTCCGTATTTCGATATCGAAATAATCTTGAAACTTAATGAGGAGGGGAGCTTTTTAAGGGGGTGGAGAATCAAAAAGAGATTAATTTTAAGTAGTTTTGGCGATTTTTGTAGATATCAGTTTTTTAAAACTTCAAAAATGCGAGAAACTTATCGGAAATAGCGTCGCATTTAGGCTGATTGGCCTTCAATTTTATTTTATTTTTTAAATTTCCAAAGTATTACCGAATTTTGTACATTTAAACCGAAAAGTGCAACCTGTCAGGAAGGGATTTAATTTTCTCTTTAGGAATACATCTGTTTACTGCCCTAATATTTCCAAAAGAACAAATGATAAAAATATATATATAGTAGCTGTAGTTTAGTTTTTATTCGAACTTAGATGTTTTACAATAATTATGTTTTCATTTCTAGTCATAAGGTCTTGTCTAGTAAATTTTATAGTTTTGTCACCCGTTACTATCGACTACAGAAAGGGGTCGCCATTTCTTTTCGGGTCTTAGAAGGGGTTCACAAGAGAAAAAAGGTTGGGAAGCACTGATCTAACTGAAGCCAACGTATTACCATAACATCAACAGCTATATGACACCGTACAGCACAGCAGAATATTTTAATCGCGCAAAAAAAAAAACGAACAGGAAGAAATAGAGCGATAAGTTATCAGTTAAGATAACCCTGCAATTAAAAATTGTTTGTTCAATCTGACGAAGCTCTGTTTTGTTATGCTGCTGGCTTCCGACATATTTTATTCTTCTAGAAAACGCTTTGTTGTGATTGTGATGATTTTATTCCGACTGAAGAATTTCAGTAACTCATAGGTTTTAGTACTAATATATATTATTATATTTAAATTAGTCGTAATGAGACATTACCGTGACTGATTCATTCGACAATGGATGCTGATCTCGAATTGTGTACATTTTACAGTACATTTTTCCGAGAGAGTTTAAAACTGAATAAACACGGCAATTTAAGAAAATTTAAAAAGTTTTTGAAGCTTGAGCAAAAGGGTGAAACTGTCGACAGTGATGCAAAAGAAGGAAAAGCTTTCAAAGTGGACTTTCATCGCGAAAAATTTGCTTATTTATTTGAAAACAATGTGTTTCTTTCAAGTGCAGTTGCTGCATTATTTAAAAACGTACTGGACAAGAACGCTAATTTACTTGGTAGGCTCATCGAACGAGACGTGATAAATATTTGCTGCTTTAGTGACGGTACTTGTGCTGAAATTGTAGCCATTGTTCAAGTTTTATTCAATGCATCGCAAAACGTAACGAGCCATTATAGTTTTAATATAACAGTGATATGTTTCACTAGGAGTTGGAAATCAATATCATTACAACTTTTAAAACGCCTTGAAAAGTATCAACTTCTTAGAGAACACGTACGGTTCGTTAGCATTAATATATCGAAGGAATTGCCCGATGAAGTTCATCAAGTCATAAGAAATGCTGATATTATCACAATGGTGAAATTTCTATCTAAAATTCAAAACTGTACTAGAAGATTTAGTGAAGTATACAAAGTAAGTAAGACTTAGTTTATTTATTAAATTTTCTGTTTATTTTTTTCAAAAACTATTATTTCTCTCGATGGTTTCTGAGTAGTATAATAAAACGGCATTTTTCTATTTAGCAAATCTTACCAAGCACATTCTATTGACGACAACACTCTGTGTACACACATTAGGGGTCGCTCATAAATGATGTCACGCTTCGAGGAGGGGAGGGGGGCTTCGAGAAATTGTAACAATTTGTGACATGGGGAGGGGGTAACAAGAAATGTGACATTGCACATTTTTGGTTTCCATAAAAGCATTTAAAATCAGCAAATTAAATTTATTTTTAAAGTTTTTTTGATTTTCAAGTTACATTGATCATTTTGTATCGTAAACACCGATGCTGATTAAGGTTAAAATTTACTTGTTAAAAGTTTAGAATGAAAAATTTTTAGGCATTATGTACACTTTTAAAATAAAATTGAGTGGATCATTTTTTCAGAATTGGAACTATATATTTTACAGTTCTATACTTATGATCATTTGTGCTGTAAACCTTAACACCATTTTACACAAATTTAACATGTAATCATTATTATTATTATGCTTACAATTGTCATTAAAAGTTCAAAAATAAAATTAGAAACGTGATCTATAACGCAGTGCTTTGTTTTTGAACTGCAAGTACATATGCTTAGGGATCATTCATAAATGATGCCATGCTTCGAGGGGGAGGGGGAGTTCGTAAAATTGTGACGAGGGGAGGGGGTAACAAGAAGTGTGACGTCCTACTTATGCAACATAGCGTGCCATGTCACATGGGGGGGGGAGAGGGTATGTTAAAGTGAGATTTTGTGACAACGGGGAGAAGGGGGTCAAATATATGGGAAAAAAGCGTGACATCATTTATGGGCAGTACCTTATATAATATAGCGTGACATGTCACAAAGGGGGAAGGGTTAAAATATGTTGAAAAAAAATGGGACATCATTATGTGCCATCCCTAAAAAGATGTAATAATATTGCGAATCTTTCCAACTTCGAAACAAACTTTTTATGTAATGAATTATGAGTTTATTTACTAAATCAAAGGGAACAAGAAGTTCCGTCTAGAACTATACGAGCCTACTTTCCCGTATACACCAGCTTCAAATTTATATTCTAGCTATCTCTCTCTCTCTCTTTCTCGTTTAGCTTAAGTTCTTAATTGCTTGAGATATGTCTTTTTCAACGGTTAATACGTATTCATTCAATTATTCATTTATTCAGTCATTCATGTATTTATTCACTCAGTTATTAATTCATTCTTTTGCTTATTGATTTAATCATTCATAATTCAAAAATATTCTTGAAATCTCGAACAAAATATTTCATAGGAAAATAGGCTCCTTAGTTCTGGATGAACTTTCTATCTGTACATGTTCTACGTTATAAGAACTTTCCGATAAAGTTTGTTCCAAGCAAATCGGTCCGTTAGATCATGATTTATATAGGATTGAAATTTTCCCGTAGGCGCTATGTTAATTTTTTTTGAATTGTTCAAAAATGAACAAAAATTGTTCAAATCGATATTTCACGCCAAGAACTTCTTCCAGTGAGCTTGTTCATTGGAACTCGGATCTTGTTCCCAGAGTTTACATAATTTGCTTCATTTTCGCCCATAGGCGCTAATGTTAAAAATTTTTGAACTGTTCAAAGTTGAACAAAAAATTGTTCAAAACAAGAATTAAAATATAGAAATGAGATGTCCTCGCCGAGATCTTTTGAATGCAAAAAGAATTTTTTGAATCGGACAATTCGTTCAAAAGTTATTAGAGGGGGGGGGGACAGACCGACAGACACACTTTTTCCCCATCTCAATACCCTACTTTCAAATTTTTTAATTTTCAATCTTTATTTAATTACTTAACTTATTTTTGACTTTTCTTGATTTGTAGCGATATTTTCATACATTAAGCCTTCTTTCATGCTTTATTATTATTTTTTTTACTATTACGGGAAAGTAGGCTAAAAAAAGAGTTTCGAATAATATTAATAATAAAAATTTGCAAATGTTTATTTAAGCCTTTCAAAAGAAAAGTATTTTTTTTTTTATTTTTAAACTTTCAACTAACTAGGTCTATCATTTGGGTGATCAGGGGGTTCAATATGATCCCTATCTTTTAGAAATGCAATGTATTTTTGCATTTTTATATGTATTTTGCTGTTTTTAGCCTACTTTTCCGTAAAAGTAAAAAAATAATAATAATAAAGCATGAAAGAAGGCTTAATGTATCGTGAAAATATCGTTAAAAATCAAGAAAAGTCAAAAATAAGTGAAGTAATTAAATAAAGATTGAAAAATAAAAAATTTGAAAGTAGGGTATTGAGATGGGGAAAAAGTGTGTCTGTCGGTCTGTTGGTCGGTCTGTCTGTCTGTCGGTCTGTCCCCCCCTAATAACTTTTGAACGAATTGTCCGATTCGAAAAATTCTTTTTGCATTCGAAAGATCTCGACGAAGACATCTCATTTCTAAATTTTACTTTTTGGTTTGAACAATTTTTTGTTCAATTTTGAACAGTTCAAAAAATTTTAACATTAGCGCCTATGGACAAAATTGAAGCAAATTCTGTAAACTCTGGGCACAAGAGCCAAGTTCCTATTGCAAGCTTATTGAAAGGAGTTCTCGGCGTGAAATATTGATTTGAACGGATTTTGTTCATTTTTGAACAGTTCAAAAAATTAACACAGAGCTTACGGGGAAATTTCAACCCTATATAAATCCTGATCTAACGGACCGATTTGCTTGGAACAAACTTTATCGGAAAGCTCTTATAACGTAGAACATGTAGAAATAGAAAGTTTATCCAGAACTTACGAGCCTATTTTGCTATGAAATTTTTTGATCGGGATTTTCAAGGATATTTCTCAGTGACTCAATGAGTGAAATAATGAATGAATGAATAAATGAAAGAGTGAAAGAATAAATCAATGAATAAATGAATGAGGAAAAGAATGAATGAATAAATTATTGAATAAATGAAAATATAAATAAATGAGTGTGTAACGTCGACAACTCAGCTGGATAAAATACACTCACTCTTTCTTTAAATATAAACATCTTAATTTTATTCTCATCACATAAATTTCTCATGCTACCTCATGTAGCAGCGAACTCTACAACCGCCATTGAACACACTCTTTCACACAGCTTCGAAAAGATTCTTTTATACCAAGTCACATGATATATAGAGGGCGCTACGCCAACACAGAACATACCGGCCCCCATTGACATGTTTACTTAAACATTCAATAAACGAAAAATAATAATAATAATAACATATAAGCAATAGCAATACAAAAAAAAATACTACTCAATTTATTCATATTTACATAAGTAGATCACTCAGGTGATGGTAAAACACAAATTTTCGAAATTGCTCGTTTAAGAGTTCCATTTTGAGTTTTTAATTTTACTACTCTTATTTTTCCATCTGTACCATAGTACACCTCAATAATTTTACCTAGAGGCCATTTATTAGTAGGCAAATTTTCCTCGATTAATAAGACCATATCCCCAAGTTTAATATCACTCTTTTCAAATCTCCATTTTCCGCGTTGTTGTACCTCGCTTAAATAATTAAGGCGCCATTTTTGCCAAAATAATTGAACCAATTTCGAAATTTTTTGCCACTTCTTAAGTCTATTTTCCTTTATATTTGTTAAGTTAGGTTCAATGATTGAATTTAATGATCGATTGATCATGAAGTGAGCGGGAGTTAAAACTCCAAAATCTTCTTCATTCGCTGTCAGTGGACATAAGGGTCTCGAGTTTAACACTGCCTCAATTTGCGTGATTACTGTTAACATTTCCTCATAAGTCAAATTTGAGTTTCCCACAACTCTCTTAAAGTGATACTTGAAAGCCTTTACCGCAGCCTCCCAGAGACCTCCAAAATTGGGTGACCTGGGAGGTATAAACTTCCACTCTATTTCCTCATTTGCCAAATATGTGGCCAAATTTTCATCCGGATTTCTAAGTAATTGAAAAAATCCTTTGAGTAAGTTATTGGCACCAGTGAAGTTAGTTGCATTGTCGGAGTAAAGCCGAGAGCATTTACCTCTACGAGCTATGAATCTCTTTAAGGCGGCAATAAATGACTCGGATGTCAAATCCGATATTATTTCGATGTGCACAGCTTTAAATGTAAAACAAACAAAAATACAAACATAGATTTTTTGCAAGATAGTTCGACGTGCATACCCAACTTTAATCAAGAAAGGACCACATAAGTCCACGCCAGACACATTGAAGCAGTAATCCAATTGGACTCTGTCCTTAGGCAGATCGCCCATAAGTTGGTTTGCAATAATAGGTTTTGCTTTAAAGCAAGGGATGCACTGGTGAACTACCTTTCGACACATAGACCGACCATTTATCGGCCAAAATTTTTCTCTTACCAAACTAAGTAGTGTCGAAGCACCAACATGTAAGTATTTCAGATGATAATATGTAATTATACTTACAGTAAGTTTATTGTTTTGGGGCAAAATTGCAGGGTGCTTTTTATAATAAGTTACACTAGCATTGCCTAGTCGTCCTCCAACTCGTAGGATGCCTTTATCGTCCAAAAAAGGATTTAAATCCTTCAACTTACTCTTTGGAGGCACTGATCCCTTCAGCTGCAAACCTTTAATCTCTGCACTGAAAGCTTGGCTTTGGATCAATATTAGAAGACGATTCTCGGCTGCTCGTAGCTCCCCCGTGCTAAGGGGCCCTCTATTTCTATAGAGGGGATTTCTACAATTCTCAACAAACCTAAGAATAAAACTAAAAATTCGTAATGTTAATATATACTTATTACTATGAGAAAGAAGGCTATGAATTAGTTCATTAATAGTAACAGAAAAGTTCAATTGTTCGTAGTTTGATTGTCCATGATTTTTAAGTTCAATAATGAAGTCACAGCTGGCTTCTGAATTATTGACTGGAGGATTGGGATAGTCATTGTTCATCAAAACACGAGGTCCATTCCACCACAAAGAGCAATTCATGAGCTTATCAGGATCTATTCCCCGTGACAAGACATCCGCGGGATTTTGCTCGGACGAGATGTGACGCCACTGATCAGGATTAGAAATTTCCTGGATCGTAGATACTCTGCTTCTAACAAATTGTTTTAAATCTATTGGATCCTTCTTGATCCACGCTAGGACGATTGTGGAATCAGACCACCAATGGACGGTATCCACTGTCACTTTCATCGCTGCTAAGACCTTTTTCACAAGTTGTGATAGTAAAACAGCAGCACATAATTCCAACCTAGGAATTGTCAAGCTCTTGATGGGTGCTACGCGTGATTTGCTAGTTACTAATCTCACCATGACGTTTCCCTTTTCATCTCTTGATTTGCAGAAAACAGCTGCACCGTAGCCATGCTCTGACGCATCACCAAAACCATGAATTTCTATAATGGCCGGGCGTTCAATCACGATACGTCTTTTAACTCTGATGTCCTTTATGCACTTTAACGATAATAAGAATTGATGCCATTCCTCATTTTCTTTTTGAGGAAGCGCCTCATTCCAGTCTAAATTCAACCTCCACAATTTTTGCATAAACATTTTTGCCTTAGCTATAGAAGGACCCAAAAGACCTAATGGGTCAAAAATTCTAGCGATTGCAGATAACACTTGTCTCTTATTGTAGGAATAACTTAATTCCACTGCCACTCGAAAAATGAAACTATCTTCTTTCGGATTCCAAAATACACCTAACGTTTTAGTTTCTATATCCTTTCTATCAAACATATATCCAGCATCAGAAATCACTGGTGAAGTAGTAAAGTTTGTAAACCATTTATGCAAAGTCATACCGGCTTCGTGCAAAATGGCTATGAGTTGCCGTTGCAACTCTTCGGCCTCTTCCTTTGTGGGTGCACCAGTTAAAACATCATCCATGTAAAAATGTTCACGAAGAACTGGTGCTGCTTTAGGGAACTTTTTCTCTTCATCGTTTGCGAGTTGAAGCAGCGTTCTCATTGCTAGATATGGGGCGCTGACAGTCCCATATGTTACTGTCAGTAGCTCATAAGTTTTGGGTTTCTCATCTGGACTATCGCTCCACACAATTCGTTGCAGTGGGTACTGAGTTGGATCTATTTTTATCATTCGGTACATCATTTTAACATCTGCCGTAAAGGCGTATGAGTGTTCTCTGAAACCAATCATAATAGAGAATAAGTCCCTTTGTATTACACTTCCGTTTAATTGTATGGAATTTAAGGATGTACCATTTGAGGTTTTAGAAGAACAGTTGAATACTACACGTAATTTGGTGGTACTCTTTTCAGGTATGTATACTCCGTGATGCGGAGCACAATATGTAATATTTGGTTCCTCTGTTTCTTGAAACACTCTCATGTGTCCCAAATCTTCATACTCCTTTAGAAATTTCTTATACAGTTCACAATAATTTGTATCTTTCAGTAAACGCGGCCACAGCGATTGGAGTCTTTTAAGAGCAATATCTCTACTCTGCCCTAAACATGATGTGTTTTCTTTAAATGGCATTTTCACGACATATTTACCAGAATCATCCCTGAAATGTGTATTCGCAAAATGCTCCTCGCACAGAACATGCTCTTTGTTCTTTTTTAACTCTACCTCTACACTTTCAATTTCCCAGAACCTCCTTAATGTCTTATTTAAATCATTTTCTCTAATTAATCCGCAATGTTGAACTTCATCCTCATTTTTTATTAATCCGCAGTGCTTCTTCACCTCATTGTCCTGTTCTATACAACCACTTGCTACGTATCCAAAAACCGTATTTTGTAGCAGTAATTTAGAATTCGGGCAAACTACCTGACCTGGTCTTAGTAACTCGTAAAATATTTCCGCACCCAGTAACATATCAATTTTCTCAGGAACATTAAATCGGTTGTCAGCTAACTCAATTAAATTAGAAATTTTCTCATCTACTCTCACCTTTATCATTCTTTGCGGAATCAAATCTGTAATTTTCTTTACGACTAGCATATTTAGTTCTCTCTTAAAACTCCCATCCCTATTTGCAATTGTTGTCTCTACAGAACCTTTAACTGTCATGACTGTATCATCCAAACACGAAATTAAACTATTTGTTTTATTAATTTTTAATTGAAGATTATTAGCACACTGTGATGTTAAAAGGCACGTTTGAGAACCTACATCTAATAAGCATCTAATCTCCTTATACTCTGAAAATTTATCCTTTATAAGAATGCGAGCCGTACTTAACAAAACACTTTTTGTTTTAGTTTTAATGAATCCACTGGCTACAATTGAATGGTTTGTTTCCGACAAGGAATTATAATTGTTTGTTACATCATACGATGATGACTCACTAGATTTTTTTTCTCCCTTAATTCCACCTCGATTATTTTGATTTTCCTCTTTAGAATAGTGAATTAAAGAGTTATGTGGTAAACCACAGAAACAATTCTTTGATCGACATGTTTGTGCTGTACAATTATAATTTAAACATTTGAAACAGGCTTTGTTCCTCTTTACGACTTCAACTCTCTCCTTTACAGAGAGTCTTTTGAACTGGGGGCAAATATATAACCCATGTTTCTCATTTGAATTACACAAACTACATTTACCAATTTTAACCTCAGACAAAAATACCTTTGTATTTCTATTATACCTGCGATTAACACTACTGTTCTCAATAATATTTCTTCCGCGAAAAGTGAAGAATAAATCTACTTCCTTTCCCAACTCACTCGGAGAAAACCACTTATCTCCTTGCCTTACGCTTATAAACGAGGCTGTTTCTTTATCTAGTGTTTGGTATATTTTATCCGAAACTATAAGTTCTTTAAGAGCTTCAAAATCAGAAACCTTCCTCAATTTTAAATAATATTCCCAACTAGTTATTAGACGCGATGCGAACTGAACATGAGTTTCATGCGGTTGTTTAGAAGCTTTTCTAAAATTCTCTAGGCAAGAATATGCCGTTGGTTCAAACTCTCTCAAAACTAAAGTTTTCATTTTTTCATAATTTGTTATATCTTTATCTTGCAAATACGTTATAATATTGGACGCTTTATCACCAATTAGATTGAGCAGAATCTCTGCCTTTAATCCCTCTAATACATTTTTTGTTTCAAATGCCCTTTCTAAGGAGCTAAAAAACAAGCCCCATCCTTCTGGACGAGTTGGCACCTTTACCGTTAAGATTCTTATACTCTTTATAATTTGATCTAAAGACTCAGTTTTTATTTCATTTTCACTAACATCCTTTTTGCTCTCATTTCTAATTTTAGCTAGTTCCAACTCGTTTTGCGATCTTTGTAATTTTATTTTTTCGATTTCAACAGCTCGTTGTTCCTCGATCTTCCTATTCTCTATTATAGTATTTGCTAACTCCTTGACAAAATCCGATTTTGTCTTATAGATATCACTCGCTTCAATAAGCTCATTTAATGACACAACTGTCATTTTCTCATCGACCGTCAAATTTAATTCGGTCGCAATTTGCCTTAAATCATTTTTTAAAGCACCCTTGAACATTTTTTTTTTTTTACTGATTATCCAATTACATATAATATTTCTCACAAATAATTAAACAAATAGTAAAACACTTTAAACTCTTAGATACCTCAAATAGAAAGAAAAAGAACACTTCTCAAATATTTATTGAACGAAACTCATGTTCATATACTTTCTCATAAATAGAACAAATCGAAACTAAAAGAACACTAACTCAATTTCTCATGACAAAAAATCATTCGAAACAAATAATAATAACATTGCTCTTACTTCGACTCCAGACACTGTGCCGAACGAAGACCTTTATTATTATTATTAAAAGGCAGCTGTTCACGACAGCTGTTCTCTTTCGCAGGATGACCTTCGAAAACTTTTTTAACGAAGAACGAACGCTTCTCAGAACAATCCTATTTTAATACTTTAAACTGATACTTTTAAATTTCCTGCGGCTCCCAACGGACCAATGTAACGTCGACAACTCAGCTGGATAAAATACACTCACTCTTTCTTTAAATATAAACATCTTAATTTTATCCTCATCACATAAATTTCTCATGCTACCTCATGTAGCAGCGAACTCTACAACCGCCATTGAACACACTCTTTCACACAGCTTCGAAAAGATTCTTTTATACCAAGTCACATGATATATAGAGGGCGCTACGCCAACACAGAACAGAGTGAATAAATACATGAATGCGTAAATGAATGAATAAACACTTGAATGAGGTAACGAATGAATGAATAAATGCATGGCTGAATAAATGAAAGAATGAATGAGTGAGTGAATGAATATGTATTATCCGTTGTAAAAGGTATATTTTCAATAATTAGAACTAAAGATAAATAAGAAAGAGATAGCTAGATTATAAATTTGAATTTGGTGTATACGGGAAAGTAGGCTCGTATAGTTCTAGACGGAACTTCTTGTTTATCTATAATATGCATTGAAAAATATCCCCCCCCCCCCACACACACGCACACACGGAAAATTTTGAAATTAAGTACCTGCTTTCTAGTATAGGATTTGCTGATAGGAGGCAATCTTATCTAGTTTTGAAATGATATGAAATTCACGTGAACGTTGGATAACGAAACGAAGACACAAAAAAGAAAGAAAAGAAAAGAAACTTGGATATGGAATGCTTTTAAAATTTTACTTATCATAAAATATTTCCTGCCGGGGAATTCCCTTTTAAGCAGCGTCACTGCAGCTGTTACTGTGCTGGTAACCTTTTTTTATGCCAGACCTCGTAATATCTCGCCAAAAGGGAAATGTAATTGTTTGCTTACACCTCCTTAAAAAAAAGTTCTCGGTTACATACTTCCTGTACTTTGTACAAAGAAGTAAAAATGAAAGTAACACCAGGACTTCATCTACATCTACTGAAACTGCAAGTTCTTACGTGCATCGTATTTTAGATACATATATTTCTCATTTATTCGTAATATCACACAAAATTAACTTTTGATTCATTTTTGTTTTATTCCATACTAGCTATAACCGCACGGCTATGCCCGTGTTAAAAAAAAGTGAAAAGACCAGTCGGTTCGCCATTATATACACAGTGGTAACCTTTTTATGTTTAAATTATGTTATTTTATTGAAATGTACGGCATTCCACAAAATTAAAAATTAGCCGCCTACGCAATAAACCAGCTATCCTGCACGTTTAAGGAACTTTTTTTACAAGACACACACAGTAAAAAAAAAAGAAGAATGGGACAGAAAATATATATATAAAAAAAAAACAAACACACACACATTTTGTTTGTTTAGTTCAAGTACCTACACAAAAAAGACGATTATAATCCATTATCCATTAGAATAGTTTAAATTAATGCATTTTTAGTATAATTAATATTTATGTCATATTCAATATAAAGACGAAATTTTTTTGCTTAAAGAAACTAACAGGAAGCAAAACTTTGAAAGCGGAAAAAACCTTTCATCTGAGCTCAAATTGGCAAATGACATATGTGCTAATTCACTGGGGAGAAAAAAAAATAAATGAAAATATAAATGGTAATAATAATTTATAATAACAAAAAATCGCTATAAAGGATAACATTTCTTTGAAAAAAACCCTGTACAGCATGGAGAATGGTCCCGTAAAATACATGTCAAAATGACAAAATCAAAATAAAGCTATCGATCGTTTGTGAGCCGCAGGAAATAAATTTTAATTTGTTTAAAAAAAATCAAAGGCCAAAAAAAGACAAGGATAAATTAAAAATCGGCTGCACCTTAAAATGCTAAAAACATTATGAAGAGAATTTTATTTATCAAATATACATGTAGACAGATTGGTAACAATTGAAATAAAATAAAAAGCAATCAATCATCTGGGGAAAATAAAATTAAAGTTAATTTCCGTGAAAAAATAATTTCAGACTACAGCGAAAAACGCTTATAACTCCTTTTCTAGTTAATTTTGAGACTTCGAAGCTTAGCACAGAGAGAAAACACTTTCTATAACAGTTTTTATTTGATTTTCAATAGTATCAAGCTCGAAAAGATGCGATAATTTCTTTGATAAAAAAGTACACTTTTATGTAATTTTCGGCTATAAATTGAAATAAAAAAATAACAAATACGAATTTCAGAAAAAACTCTTCGAGGTGCACACCCCCATGTTCCAAACTAATTTCGTGCCAAATTTCATGCAAGTACGCTGAACGGTCTTGGCACTACGCCGGACACAGACAGACGCACAAACATACTTGTTGCTTTATTATTAGCAGAGATTGTCTTTCTAGAGGACATATCATTGGTCATTGATATGAACTTGCAACGGTGTAGAAAGAAAAGTAAGGGGGAAAAGAGAGATAGACATGGTGGAAATAATATTAATGAAAGAATTGCAAATTAGTGTTTGATCATAAATTACTTAAGCTGTCAAAGTGTTCAGGGAGGAGTTTTGTGTAGAGCTTTTAAGAGCTCCTTTCTGGTTTTTATTCGTTTTGTAAAAATTTAATTATTTTGTGAAATTTACTCTCTTTTATTTCATATTTTGCTGCTCGTGTGAAAAAATATAGGTGCATAAACACAAAATCAGAAATATAGATATAATTTTTAGACCAGTATAAAATTAATCACATGACACTACGACAATTAATCACATAAAACTACGACAATTAATCACGTGAAACTACGAAAAACTGAAAATACGGGACAACAGGGCTGACCGGGGGAAGGGGGTGGGGGAGATACTGGGTTTTCCGATATCGTGTGCGTATATGCGGTATCCAACCTATTTTCATATATCCGGAACTGAATCCGCGCTAGTGGGCAAATGTTCCGGTTATCCGGCATGTCAATTTATATTTTTTTAATTTAATTATATTTTGAAAACATGTGTAAATTAAAAAGTTACAACGGGTTTGGACACTGCGGGATGTTTCAAAAATGTATAAGAATTTACAGGTTTTGGATCATTCATAAATAACGTCACGCTTCGAGGGGGATCGGGTGTTCCTGAAATTGTGTCAAGGGAAGGGGAGGTGTAACAAGAAGTGTGACATCATGCTTATGCAACATGGCATGGCATACGATCAAAGGGGGAGGGGTTTCAAATATATGGGAAAAAGTGTTACATCATTTGTGGGCGGTCCCTCTGAATTGAAATATCAGAACCGGATATCCGACACGGACGCATCACAGAAGAGTCACCGGATATCCTATATCAGGAAAATCAATATCCTGGCAAGAATGCGGGATATTTGCTGTCCCGTAGTGAAGTTTCCCGAGACGCGGGACAGAGTTTCTGAACTACGGGACTGTCCCGGAACATTTGGCAACCCCGATGATAATAGAGTTTCGGCATTTAAGTTCCTTAAACTGTAAAGAATTACCTTTGTAATGATTAAATTGGGTCAAAAAATAGTTTATACATTCAGCTGAATCAGATTACGTTTATGTTAAAAAGTGCTAAACGGAAAATGCAAACATTTTGGGATCCTATTTTTTTCGAAGGGTCTTTTTAATGCAATCGCAATTGTTTGAGTGGTAAGAACAACACGAAGTTCGTCCAGAAGTAAGTAAGCCTACTTTCTCGTATGCCAAAATCCATTTTCTACTCTACATCTTCATCTTTCTCACAATTGGCTTAGCTTCAAATAACTTCCAATATACATTTTTAGCAGTTCAAACAATTTCCTAAAAGCAAAATATGTCTTTTCAATGTAAAAAAGGAAGAAACTATTGGCTGACATAAAATAGTATGGAATGCATTCTGTTAAACTATTGTGCATTACGTCTTCAGTAGATTCTATAAATGTATTTAACTTAATAATTGCTATAGCATTTTTTTCTCCTCCTCCGACCCCCTTTTTTATTTTTTTAGAAACAGGGCGAAAACGAATTGTAGAGCTGAGTTACAACAAAAATTAGCGAAGAGTTGAAGGTTTAACAGTTAAAGTCCTTCCTCGTTAAGAGATTTATTTTTTAAACTCGTTGGCTTAATAATAATAATGATAATAATAAGAATAAACTAATAATAAGCAATATAGTAAAACTCACTTCTAGTAATCTCCTTTTTAGATAAAAAGGTTGGAATTTTTCCCGTAGGCGCTAATGTCCTCCTTCCCCAAAACCTCCCCTTAAAATATTTGAATAAAAATTCATTTTATGTACATACCTCACATTATAAGTCATTTCTGATAACCTCCGTTCGAAGTAAATCGGCCTGTTAGTTCAAGATTTATATAGGATTCAAGTTTCCCTATAGAGCCTAATCTTTTTTTCTTTTTTGTAACTCTTTAAAATGAAAAAAAGCGTTTTTCAAGTTATAAAATGAAACATGGGAATCGAATGTTCTGTTGGAGATGTTTCGAACCAAAAATGTCTTGTTCCATTTCCTCATAAGCTATTAGGAGCAGAACAGACCGACAGACACACGTTTTCCCTATGCTCTTTCCCCCAACTCACGGTATGAAATTACCGGTATGAAATTAATGGTAACTTATGTAAAACATAAATTAGATCGTAAAACAAACCTTTAAAAGAGTAAAGGCGAAGAATGAATGGCAGTATTTTGGTTGGATCGCAAGAATAAACGATTAAAAATCTGCCCGCTGGAGAATTGACGTGTTACGAAGAGCTCTCTCATGCTGTCACAGATTTGAAAATACCGTGTAATTTGGGTAAATTAAAACTTGTTTATTCGGAAACACAGTAATTTAATTCAAATAAATTTGCTTTGATACAAACGGTCAGTTCTAACATCTGAATCTCATATTTTAAAAAAAGTTTATGATTTCGAACTTCAAGATTAAACTCAGGCTCATTGTTATGCGATTCCTCCATTCATTTCATTTTGTAATGTAATAAACAAGTTTTCAATTGGTAAGCAAAGCACTATTTGAATGAAAATAATTACTTGATTCTTCATACTGAAAATATGTATATATTATGAAAGTATAGTTGCACATTTTTTTCCCACTATTGTTTAGATATTCAAAGTAATAAAATAATCACAGTAATAATAATAATTATTTTTATTATTAATATACATAGAATTAAAATACAATAACGAAACAGTTCCATTACTTAAAATATAGTTACTGTTGGCTGGTTAAGCTCTGCCCATTCATAGTGTAAATGAATGTGTAGAGCCTAAGTATTGGAAAACTTCAACACACAGATGCAGCAAAAACTGTCCAATTTGTTACACAATCAAAACAGAAGAGTTTCTTGTTTGTTTATTTGATAACAGATGGCGCCAGCATAGACAACACCAGTTTGGCATCCATTAAAGGACCTCTCCTTAAATGATTTTAAATCTCAAATTTAAGAGAAGCAGCACACTTTTAGATCGCGGGTCTATTTTTCGTCATTAGCCGGCACGATAAGCTTCAAAATGAGGGGTAACTCATGGAGTTTGATAAGGGAATAATGTAGATCTCGCGGACCGACAGAAAAACTGGCTAGAGAAGTTATATATAAATATATATATAGATTAAAGATTTTTCTTATATTCTTCCTTGAAATGTATCCTGTTTCACAATTTCTCAAAGTTTCATAAAAATCTTATATATAAGCCTCTTAAGTGTCTGTTTGTCGCCGATAGCTTATTCCGAATTTCTTACTCCGAGAAAACTGCATCGTGCTGCCATCTACACAATTGTTTCTATAATGAAAACAAATGATAATCAAAACATTTCTCTTGCATTTTGAGTGAGGCATCGTTATTCGTTACATTTGCAATCTCCATTAAATATTAATGTAAACCTCGAATTTAATTTAATCCTTCTTTCTTTGTTTTAATTTATTTATCGTCTGCGCTTTATATATATATATATTAAAGTCGCAGCGCTTTTTTTTTTTTTTCAGTTTCGTTGAAACTATTGTTTTGACGATGATTACGTTGGATATAAATTTTAACGTAATTTTATCGTGAATAAATAATAATTAAATAATTAATAATTAACGTGAATTTTTATAATATTCAACTTTATTACTTCATTTGGATGTTTTGCATCTAGAAGCTCCCTGTCGCATTGAAAAAGGGATTCCAAGCAATCCCGAAACATATGTCTGCGTTTTAATGCTCATTTGTGCTTTAATTTAACGTGAAATTTTATTTCTATAAATAAATATTTTTCACAAACAATTTGGTTATATAGTAACTATTTTGTTTTGTTTTTTTACAGATTATTATAACTTAGATGTTTTTTTTTTTCGGTAAGAATATTTTTTTTTCGAAATTATTATATGTTTATTATTTATTCATTAAACTTTACTGTTCTACCTGATAAATATCTCTTTGATTTGATGTGCATTTCCGGTTACTGGGAGAATTGTATATTTATAATATCTATAACAACGGTCATTTCGTATGACCGCCGGGCTTACTAGTCGATTCATAAATAACTAGTTGTATGAATTTGTAGTTTTATAGTTTATATTATTTGCAATAGCGTCATAAATAAAAAAATAAATAATAAAGAAAATTCCTTTATTTATATGGTGTAAATTTCAGTAAAATACATTTATTTTCAGGAAACTTTTTAACAGCATCAGTGAAAACATTAAAAAGCATTTTAAATATCAATTGTATGATTAAAGTATGCATATGTTTCAAAAACTCAATCTTATTTTGTGTCTCGTCACCCCCAATACACCCCAAAAGGATGTCAGCCGGGGCATATCGCCCCCTCCCCCTCTCCCGATGAAATGACACTACTGCATGTATGTATTCAGCATGAGTGTGTGCCATGGTCAATGAAATATTGGTTATTATAAAGAATAACCTGGGTTATCATGAAAAATAACCAGCAATTATTATTAATTAAAGCGGTTGTTTTATGTTACAATTTTTTAAAAACAAATTTTAATGGTATTAGGGACCATCAATAAATTATGTCACGTTTTCTCCCCATACATTTGACCTCCCACCCCACTTTGTCACAAAATGTCACACTTCAGCATAACCCCCTGCCTCCTTTATCACATGCTACGCTGTGTTGCATAAGCAGGATGTCACACTTATTGTTACCCCTTCCCCTGCCCATTGTCACAATTTCACGAACCCTACCTCGAAGCGTGGCATCATTTGCAGGGTGCGTACGCGTCCTGGAAAACCTTGAAAGTCCTTGAACTACATAATTTTTTTTCAAGGCCTTGAAAGTCCTGAAAATTTGGAATAATGTACAAAAATGTCTGGAAAGTCCTTGATTTTCTCATTTTTACTATTACTTTGCAACTTATCAACAGAAAAATTCACCTTTCTTCAAATTCCTACCTGCAGACATGTGATTTTTCCGTATTTTGATGAAATTCCGTAGTTTTGGTAATTTTGGAAATTAAAAATTTCGCTTCCGCAAAAATTTGTAATTTGGATTTTTTCTATTTTTTTACCCTATGAACATTTTTGAAAGTAGCCTGCTTGCATTCCTGCGAAGTTTCACAAATTACGCGTAAAATTTACACATTCGGTCCGTTTTTTGCGCTTTTAAGTGTCAATCCCGATTTTTTAAGCATTTTGAAATCCGGTTGCATCGGCTTCTGCAAAACTTCCTAGTTCTCGTTTAATATCGGATTCTTCCCCTTAGACATCAATAAATTTGAGCTTATCATTATTTTTAATCTTTCTTAAGTTTCAGCTTCTGTAAAGGACTTGCAGAAACGTCATTTTGCCACGCCCACTCTAAATGTCGCCGATAATCAAGGAATTTTTAGCCTTTAAGTTTTAGTGAAACATCACTTGATTATAATTATTAAATATTAGAGCCTTATTAAAAATCTGTTTTAAAATATTTTTGCCAAAAATTTTTCGTTTTTTAAAATTGTTTTTTCTTTTTTTTTTTTTTTTTTGCATGTAATTTAAAATGTGTTTAAATTTTAGATCATTTTTAGCATTAGGGTTCTCCCCCCTTTCAAGTACTCATTTTACATTGTTACAAAATAAATAAATATTATTTCTTTCTATTTTAATTCACTATATATAAAAACATATAAAAAAATATTCACACCTAATTTTGAAGTTATTTCATTTCATTAAAATTTTTATAGTTATTTCAGTTTAAGGAGTTATTGCTCAGAAACATGTTTATTTCTTTAAAAAATACCATGTCACTTCCACCCTTTTTTTGGTTAGACATAATGCTTCAATCATTTTTTTTATATTAAAGTAATGCGTTGACTTGCTTAGTATTTAATAATTCTATTGCATAGTAATTTATGCTTGTAATATAAGACTTTTTAATAAGGGCGTTATTTTTTTACACAGCGTTATGTCGTGATTTTTCAGTATTTTTTTTATCAGTGAGGCACATATCTGACCTGACAAGCAATAAAGCTATGGCTCGTTACATACACAGCCGATACAACACATAAATCTAATTAATGTGCGATATGATAAATTTTTATAGTATTCAATATGAAATTATTTTATTACAGTTAGAGTTTTCTAAATTAAATAGGATTAAAGAAATCTTTGTGGCTTGTAATGTAACTTGTATTCAAAGTGGTTAGATTTACTTGATTTTTGCTTGAAGAGTCCTGGAAAGTGCTTGATTTTTACTCAGATAATAGTGTACGCACCCTGATTTGTGAATGATCTCTCATGGAAAAATTTCCTGCTCCTTGGAAAGTGCCTGCTCAGGGAACGGGCTCCGGATGCCCGTGCGATAGTCAGGGCCTGTTAAGGGGTAACGCATTGATGTGTTTATAGTAATAATAAAGTAATTTTGTTATTTTCTTTTGTAGGATATATTTCGACATTTGAAACCTGAGTCGATTGTGTTCTTTTTGGATTGTGCTCACCGGAATTTCTTTTATGGAATTAATCGCCAACTTTCGTCCTGCTTGACGCTTTATCACAAACTTGGATACTTGCACTTTTTAAATTTGGAAACTGTAAAAAATAGTTTCAAACCATTTGATGATGCGTTTGAAAATTATTTCTTTGTTAAGTTGCAAAAGATCTGCTTTGGATTCTGGATTAATATTGAAAGATGTGCCAACAAAAGTTACTCTTTAAGTGTTCGTCAGGAAATACCATTGAAGACAGAAAAAACGTTTAAAACAAAAATTGTGACTAATAACTCCGTACTTCATTATTCATCAAAAAAGCATGCTTTAGCTTGTAGCATAAAAAACTCTACCTCTGCAAAAAATTACAAGTGCAGTGGGAAGTCAAACAAAAGTTTAGAATCCACGCCCCATACTTGCTCAGATACTGAACCGCTTTCTAAGTTGGAAAAAAATGTAAATCACAAAGAAAACAGTATGACGAATAACAAACTGAAGCTAGAGTTACAGAAGAAAAAAGCAAACAAGACTGCCATTAGACCAGGTAATAGTTATCTGTTTTCAGAACAGCCTGTCGTAACTGGTACACAAAAGAAAAAAGGAAACGAAAAACGTAGAAAGCAATCTACACTAGATAAAACGGTTGCAAGTACTGTAGAGCAGAAACAGCAAGATATTCAAGAACAGGGAACTCTGGAAGATAGAGAAAACGATTGGAATAGCAGAAGTTGCCATTTGGTACCTTTGGAATCTTCAAAATTTCCAAAATTGCACTGGGATGAAAGCGAAGAGTCATTGAAGAGCCAAGAAAAATCGATACTTTTTATGGAAAAAAATAGATTTCCGCTGACTCAAAGAGATGTAGTCGATTATACTTGGGACACACATAGAAGTAAAATAGAATGGGCAGAATACGAATTTAATATTGGTGAAGTACTGCATGATGTTTCCCTTCCTAAAACTGAAACATTTTGCGAGAAAAAGGAAATAATACTGAACCATAGCACTAAGTTTGATTTACAAAAGAAAAAAAGAAAACGTAAAAAGTTATCTACTCTGCATAAAACAGTTTCAAATGTTGCCGAGCAAAAGCCTCAAAACACTCCGAAACTGGTTTTTCGGGAGGATTCAAGAAACAATGGGGATCGTAAAAATTTTCACTCTACAAATTTAAAACCTTTCAAATTGCACAACATTGACAGCAATGAAAGCGAAAGATCATTGAAGAAGCAAGAAGTATCCGAGTTTCTTCCCGATAACATTCGATTTACTCAAACTCAAAGAAACATAGGAAATAATACTTGGCTCCCAGAGCCAAATAAAATAGAATGGGCAGAATGTGAGGTTACAGAATTTAATTTTGAGGAAGAACTGCACGATATCCCTATATCTAAAACTGAAGTATTGTTGGCGAAAAATGGAAAGGTATTGACCAATCAAGTTGAGTTTAACTCGCAAAAGAAAGATAGGAAAAAAGAAAAAAGTAAAAACCAGCCTTCTCCAGATAAAACGGTTTCAAATATTTCAGAGCGAAAACACCAGGGCACTGCAGAATTGGTCACTCAGCAGGATGGACGAAACAATGAGGATTGCAAAACTTGCTATCCTAACTTTTTGAAGCATTCAAAGCTGCAAAAAGTGGATAAAAGTGCAGAACCGTTGAGGAAGCAAGAAAAATCGGTAATTTTTCCCGAAAATATTCAAAATTTTTATAATCAAAGAAGCATAGGCGATAATAATTGGGACACGGTGGCAAATGAAAAAGAATGGGCAGGAAAGTATGCAATAATACCTAATACTGACGAAAACATGCACGATGTTACTGATCCTAAACTCGAAGGGTTGTGCGTGAAAAAGGAAAAGATTTTGACTCTCACTCATTCCTTCAGAAACGTAGACAATATTTCTTGGAACAGAGTTACAAAGGAAGGATCAGATGTAACAATATATAATTCTGGTGAAAAACTGCACGATGTTTCTACTCCTAGAATTGATGCATTGTGTGAGAAAAAGGAAGATATATTAACTCATCAACTTGAGTTTGATCCACATAAGAAAAAAAGAAAGAAAGGAACAAGCAAAAAGCAACCTATATTTGATGACACGGTTTTTAGTAAAAATATATTAAGCGATTATGTTGAATTTGATCGTTTAATTTTATCTGATGAGTTCCTAGATGTTTCAAACAGTGATCCTAGTAGCGCACGAAACTTACCAGTTGAAAAGGAAGAATGTGATAAGGAAAAAAATTATACTCATTTCAAACGCATAAACGAGCTTTCCCGTTTTACTGGAAAATGTGAATTATTTAATGAGATAAATAATAAAAAATCATCAGGAGAATCTGATGACAAACAAGTGGAAAAGTTTGAAGATAACGAAAAACAAAACTCATATTCAAATTTCTTAACTCAGAAATTTATAAATAATGAAGCATGTAGCCGTCAAAATGTTTCGGAATCCATGTCGAGACCATGGTACATATCTGAAAAAGTACTTACTGCAAAACTAAAAATTGACAGCCTTAATCAGGTTTCAAAACAACTCTCCTTTGCAAACTGTTCTAATCAGAAATTGAGAATAAATGAATTAGGCAGCCATAAAACGATGCCCGCCTTAACGTCCACAACCAAACCACATTTCTCAGCCCAAAAAAATGATGCAAAACAAGTTAAAAAGTTTGAAACAGACTCAAAATTGCCTTCACTTATAAACTGTTTGAATCAAAAATTTACAGAAAAAGAAATATGCAGTCGCCAAAGTGTGCCATCATCAGTATACAAAACAAAACCACAACACCCATCTCAAAATAAACAACTTTCTGAAGAAAAGGTAGCTTTCAAAAGTCTGAAGAATAGAAAAGAACCAATGAACAAAGAAAATGTAGTAAGTTCCAAGATTAGTACAGAATCAAGTACTGTTTTTCTTGTTCCAGATAATCTAATTGCGGGTACTGTGTACACGAGCAAAGAAAAAAATATCGTTCAAGGTACAGCTATGTCCCCAGAGAAATCATTCAATTCATTTGATGCTGGATGCGTTGCACGCAGAACGATTATAAGCAAAGAGTTCGATGACAAGTTGAAAATAATTTCACTAACAAGCAAATCGATTAAATCTTCTGAATGGGGTTTCTCTCATAGAAGGCAATCTCAGGCTGACACGCAAAAAGGAGTTAATGGAGCAGTCAGCAAAAATTTTACTGGGCGTGTAAGCTGTATGATGTCAAGAAATATTTTCCCTGCAGAAGGACTCCAGTACTTAAATGAAAAAGATTGGCCTTTTGTTGAGTCCAGTCCAACGAAGTCATCAATCTTTGAGGGCAAGGAAGAGAAGAATAGGCAAAATACGGTCTCAAGTCTGGAATCTGTGACACTTCCACAACATTATCCGAAGAAAAAGAAGGGAAAAGCTAAAGCGAAGAAAAAAAAGAAAACTAATAAACAGCCCAACCTTCCACAGAAAGGTAAAAAGAAAAAGGAAGCAAAAGTTCTTCCGTATTCTGAAAATTTGAAATTCGAATTTATAAATGAAGACTTTTCACTTATAACTTTAGCAGCAGATTACGCTAATACCTTGTTAACGAAGGTTAATTTGATAATGAGAGAAGACATCGAGGAAAATAGAGCGTTTCTTAAGACGGTAAAAGCTCGCCATAAACGATTTTCCGAGTCAACAGATACGATTTTCTATGACTTTTGGTACGGTGATGACGACCTCGATTCGTTTGTTCCAGCTTTTAACCAGAGCGGTCCCAAAAATCAAAGATGGGACTTCTGGTGGAGAAAGTGGAACTGGGTGTAATTTTTTGCCTTCAATTTTTTGAGTGATCAAGCAAAACTGAAGTTTTAAAATAAATTGGAATTAAACGATGCAGATTATTTTGGGGTCGTTTATTACTTACCAAGTCATCAGATCTTGTTGATATTTCTGAACCGTGAAATATCAACAGAGTGAGGACAGATTCCGTTAAGAATATATCGCCATTCCGGAAGAACAATGACGTAACTGCAAAAATGTGTCAAATGCAAATAATTCCATAGGCAATATCAGAAACACATCCCTTACACAGGGGAACATGGACGTAACTATAGAACGACAGTTTGTGTTTTGTAGAACAACGAACAATTTTTAGAGAAACAATGAAGTAACTGCATTTAGGGGTTGAATGTAGGGTGATTAAGTCCTAATCCCTGGTAAATGAAAGTATATATCCTACATAGTTACTCAATATATACCATTATTTTCTGACACCCTTTTCAATTATACGTTTTATACAACTGCAAATCGTTTTTTTACTCTCCTGTAAAATTGAAGTTTTTGTATTACTGCTCTTCCGAAACGGCGATATGATGCATGGTTCCCCATCTTTGAACAGATAGCTGCTGAAAGAAATTCTCATAGGTGATTCTGATCCGAAATTCTCCTAAATTTCCGAAAATTTAAAAAACTTGCTCCGAAAATTAAACAAGAGAAGAAAAAACTGGTTTTCCGAAAAATTTTCAATTTGTTAATCGTAAGATTTCTTTGACGAATAATTAATTACCTGTTCTTTTCTTTATACTTTGGCATGAACAATGTTTAATACTTAAAAAACGTTAATGTTTCTGGAAAAAAAATGACTTCTGGTATTAATATTGCAATTCTTTCCCTTTAATCACTTTTTTTTTTTTTTTTTGAGTTTATATAATCATACGTAAGGAGAACGCCCCGGGGGAAAGTATATATAATTATACCTATTGGGTAATATATAATTATATCTATATCACTTATATATTTAATTATACCCCCCCCCCCCAGGGTTATAATTATATAATTCATATTTTAAATTCAAGGGGCATATGCTTTCCAAAAATTTCGTGTGAAGTTAAGAATATATTTTGTACCGAGAATCACCCGTGGGAAAACCGTTCCATTTTTTCTTTCACAATCAATAAAATGGAACTAGTGTCGGTATGTTTAAAGGGGCTTTAAAATTAACTAGGATATTTGTTGTATAAAAGCGCGTTTACACCAAAGTTGACAGCTAAAAGTTGACAAAACATTAATTATGGAAAACTGAAAGTTGTCAACTAAAAGTTGCTCTTCTCAATTTACAGAGCAACAAGCGGAAGATTTTTTGTAGAAAATTAAAAGTTTCTCTTCTCAAATTTAAAGCAGCAAGTGAACAACTTGTTGCCCCCGTCTTTGGGTACCCCGTCACATCCGGGGCGCGTAGAGTTATCCACTAGTTTCCTACAAGTTGCTAGCGCAAAGCGCGCTGCAACAAATCTTCCACTTTTAGTTGTAAACTTTCTTCGATCTTTACCGACACTACGCAAGAAACCAAAATTTAGTAGAAGACAAAAAAGTTGCTATTTTGTGCAAAAACCAACAAATTGCCGCAACTTGTGGAGAACTTACTGGAAGACTTTGGTATAAACGCGCCTTAATAATGATAATAACGCAAGTCCCGAAAGTTGATGACCTAAAAAAACTAAATACACACCAAAAATTGACCCAAAAAATGCACTTAACATTTTGAAAACTGCAAATTCCATTAAGACATTTTAAAATATTTGTTTTTTGAAAAATTGTAATGGCATCTTCATTAAATGACTTTCTAAAATAAACAAAATAAAAGAATAAAAACATGACAACAATAACTGGTAAACTTTACTGTTCTCAATGATAGGATCTTATTTTCCCTGTGAATTTAAATGTTTCTTTACATTATAAGAGCCCGTATGCGAAAGTACTTTGAAAAACTTTATTCAATTCAGACAAAGTGAGGGTAAATTTGAAAGAAATAAAACCACCCACGGATAAATTTTCTTCCAATTCACGCCCAGTGTTTATTCTCCAATCATAATAATAGCAACATTTTTCAACGTCAAAAGCTTCAATTTGTCTTCATTAAGTTTTGTACAAAATATTATAGTTCTAATTTCGACCAAACCCCGACCCCTTCCCTTGTGATTGGTTTTTAAACCTGCCTATGACATTTTTTTGGTGTGGTTCATCAAAGGATATTTAATCTGAATTTTTCTACTTCGTTGCAGTAAAAATCTTTTATAAAATGATTATTACTTATAAATTATGTCTTAGAAATAACTCTAAATGTGAATACTTATTTTTACTTTATTCTATATACAAGATACGGAGTATGTGTGTATGCTGGTTAACACGTTTTTGTGGGAGGTATATCTCAAAAGGTGAAGCATGGAATCGAACAAAATTTGATACAATAGGTACCCCTTTGGAAAGTGGTGATGATTAGGTTTTTGCTCGAATTCCTTGAAGAGGCAGTCAATTTTTTTTTTTTTTTTTTTGGTTTCCTTTCAGCGTGTTTGCCATATTTCAAGAAGTAATGGAAAAAAATAAACAAAAGTTGAGCTTTTCTATATCTTAAGGGGGGTTGGAGTATTGGAGGAGGAATTCAACTTTAAAGTAATAGGAGACTCTCTTTACTGATCGTTTTGGATTTCAGGAGGTATACCAGCCTGTTAAACTGTAACAGGTTGGATTACAGCTTGTAACCTGTTAAAGTTGGCATACAGGTGGACCTTTATTTTAACAAGTACTGATCAATTTTTCATAATAGTAAGAACGGGTACGATAATGTTAGGTTTCAAATTTGTAGACTCTAGCAAAGGAAAGAAGGGGTCACGTGGATGTAATCATCTGAAGTTTATTTCAAAATTATGACATTTTTGCCATCGAAAATATATCTAGCTCTTAAACAATTTCATGAACGCTTACAATTGTAAAAGCCTTTAACATTATTCTTACGATTGTACAAGAATTACACAAGAGACTCAAATTCGCTTTCACGTTGGCATGAAAACTAATACGATTACAGATTCGTGAACACACAGGCATGCACAAGCACTTGTAAAAGCAGCGATTATGTTCAGTCATAGTATTACCATGATGCTTAAGCTGTAATTCGTTCTGCTTCTTCCCCCTATGTATATGTTTTTAAAAATAAATATTATATGGACTGTCTTCAAAAGAAATTTGTCTATGGCATGAAGAATGCTTCTTCCACATATGCTCCAGTTTAAAATTCTACAATTCATGCATAATTTATTAGGTTACTCTGTAGAAGAAAAAAAAGAAGTCATTGTACTTTAAACGTATGAAAAGGACTTGTAATGAATAATTCAAAATCGGATCGAGAGTTCTTATTCTTTGCAAGGCTAAAATATTAGGTCTGGACAGGAGAAAAGGATTTACATATGGCGTCCGTTTTGTTTTTCAGTAGAGGACAAGAAATACATCTATATGCACACATAATTTTTATTATTGTGTAGTATTAGATTTTTTTGATGCAAATCATATAATTTTATTGTAGTGCAGTGGATGTCAGTGCTTATCACTAAGCCATAAATGAAGTAATGTACGTTTTATTGCATTAAATGCCACAAAATCCTATGCTAGCAGAGAAAATAAACAAAGCAGGTCATATGTTTAATTAAATTAGAAGAGAAATTTTGTTGGCATATTTACGTTTTACGTTCAAATTTATACACAAATATCGTGGAAATAATTAGAAAATAATCAAATTAAAGTTTTTCAAGGGAAAAACGCACACACCTTTCTTTTCAGAGAGTAGGAAGAGAGTGATGAAGCTTATTACTAGAGGATCTGAAGCAGGAGCACAGAGCAGCGAAAGAGTGCTCTAAGTTGGAGTGGAGCCGAAGAAAAAAAAATTGTTATACTCCACCCTTCCGATTTTTTTTTTTTTTTTTTGAATTACATTCATGACCTTTTTTAAAAAATGAGGGTTTTTTCTTTTGGAGGGGAAGGGGCGCGAGTATACAGTGCATATGCAACATTATATACTTATTGCTAAATAAATTATCTGTAAAGAACGTTTTCAATTTTTAACTTAAAAAAAGAGCGACACACAATGTGATGCCTTTTAAAACTATTTCAAAACTGCTTACACCATGGAGTGGACCTAGAGCGGAGCAGGGGCAAGTACATAAAAATTCGGAGCGGAGCAAGACAAAAAATGGCTGCTCCAGATCCCTGACAATTACAAAGTGCGCGAATCAAACATTTTCAGAGAATTTACTTTTTAGCTTTTATCTCTTATCCGAGAGTTGTTTATTGAAACAATGATTTTCGTCCCCAGATTAGGATCTCATATAATAAACCTCACAAGAGCAAAAGTGATTTAAAACATATACTTTTCTTTTGTTGTTATAAAGCAATTATTTTATGAGTGCAAAGAAAAGACAAAATTATCAAGTACCAGCTCAGAAAATTTTGTAATTTAGTAACTATGTCAACAGTCCTCATTCAATGATTCTAGATTCCCCCCCCCCCCTTTCTAATGGGGTTGCGTATTTTCACCTTTACCAAACTAATGCTTTCCCCGGAAACTGGCATCCATTCTTCCAAGTAGCAACTCTATCGGCGGATGTCATTGCCACATGAGAATTTAGGCGTCTAGTTTCTTCACTGGAAGTCGTGGGTGATTCTAAGCGGAAAAAATTTTTTGGAACTTCACAAAAAATTTTCGGAAAAAGTATGCGCCATCAATCTATATATATAAAATGAAAGTTTGATGAACTTTCGAGTTGGCAACGACCTTGTGGCTATACGCTCTACAGCAAAATCTACGCTACGTACGATTACAAAAATTGGCACAAAATTCTATCATATCTTGGTTGTTTGCACTTCGAAGGTGTTTTTTTTTTTTTTGAAATTCGTTCAATATTCTTCAAATTCAACAATTAAAATATTAATCCTCCATCATTTTCTTTACTTCACACGAGTTCTTGAAAGTGAATTAAAGTGAAGTGAGTTTCAGAAATTCCGCGGATGAATGTAAACAATAATGGCGCCGGCCTTGCATGTAACGAAAATCAGTGTGTTTTAGAAAGCCTTTTCAGATTTGATTGATTCTTTCAATGAAATTTATTTTTTAAAAGATGTAATCCATTAAAAATTGCAGCTACAATTACATGAGTAGCAAATAATGTTTACTGCATCTGTGATTCTGATCCGACATTTCCGAAAATCTTCGAGCACCTGTTCCGAAAGTTAAAAGAAAAAAAAATTCCGAAATTTCTAAAATTTACTTATCTTAAGATTTCTTTGACAATTAATATCTGTGTTTTTCTTTCTACCTATTTTGTACTACTTTAAAATACTTTCAATACAATAATTCTTTCCAGAAAAAAAAAGACTTCTGGTATATAAGACCTTTTATTTAATTTCTTCAAGGATTTTTTTTGAACTTATATATATTACATATATATATATATATATGCGTATGTACTGTGTGTTGAGGAGGGGGGGTGTAACCTATATAGTTTTTTATTTTAAATTGATGGTGCATACTTTTTCTGAAAATTTTGTGTGAAGTTCGGAAATTTTTTTTCCGCTTTGAATCATCACCCATGGTTATTGGAGAGGTGGAAAATTTGATTTTCTTTTTTAGAATGTTGTTAGGCCTGTTTAAACAATATATATCGATTTCAAGCATTATAATTCAATTAAGCGGCTCGCCCAATCAGTTTAATTCAACTGGGATGAAAAATTTTAATATGTTAATAGATTATTAAACTTATTAGTAACATAGTATCTACTCATAAAAATAATATTCATTAATTACCAAAAACAAATAGCGAACAACTTTCACTGGAGCGGTGAAGAATTCAATTTTTCTTTTGAGAATGTTGACAGGGCACTGCTGCCGTGCCGGATTAATGGAGGGGGGTTGCAACCTCCCGTGATACACACATTCAAAATAGAATAAGTACGTTGTTTTTAAATAAAGAATTTTGAAAATAGTTGAGGTATTTAAGCATTTTAATGAATGTAAACATGGTTTTGCACTGATTCGAACACGCCGATTTAATTTATTCATCCTAGGCATTTGCCTTTTTTCGAATATGCTTTTAGTATTTCAATTTGTAAGAAATACAGGAAGAGATCTGGGGCCGTCCACCTTCCGCTAAGCGCGTCGAACAACAGCCTATGCGAGTAATTTCAGAACTTCGATTTCAACTACTTTCGAGGAAGATCCCCTTTTCCCCCTCCCCTAATCTTACCAAAAATAGTGTAAAATTGAGTTTATTGAATTTCAATTTCGAAAAACTTCTATGGAAGAGCTGTTGTCGTCTTTCTTCCTATTACATAACTGAAGATAACCCAAAGTTGTTTTCAGCTACTTCAATATTGAAAACCATTTCATTTGGAGGGGGCAAGAGGCAGGGTTTTTAACCACCGCCCCCTTGACTGGACTGTAAATCCACTCTGCCCTCATACAAATATCAATGGTTACAATCAGTATTATGCAGTTAAGTGTTGTATTTGATTGTGGAGGGAAATTTAATATTTTAGTATATTGGTTAACGCAATTAATAACACAATAGTAAATATTAATCTGTATTTACTGTTATTTGTTAAGGGAAAAAAATCTTGAAATAATTCAGTCAACAGTTTTTCTCTTTCTTCATTTTTTGAGATCTAATGAGAATTTTTAATGCGTTAACATCTACTTGCTTAAAAAATAATGGAAGAAAGTAGGTTGCCAGCATAAAACAAGAAATAACTTGATGCCGCTGCTAAAGTACACATGTTGAGAAATTTGTTCATCTTCAAAAAGTCGTTTCAAGGTATCTTAGATAAAAAGATCTTTTTTGCATTATATGGGGCTATCCTATTATCAAGCAGGGAGTGAGCAGTGTCTGTGGGAAAATTTTTAGTTTTAATCTTATACACAGGATATTCCATTATCCGCAACCAAAGAAATGTCTCTTCAGGGGTGACACGCAGTCAGAACGGAGAAAAAAAAGAACCTTTAAAAGCTCCATAGAATAAAACAAATACTTTAAATTGGATTCTTTTTTCTCTTTTGAACTGAGTAAAGTGCTTCCTTAAAAAAATATATTCGCAATATTTTTAACCGCTAATCATAACCGTTGTCGTCAACAAATATAAATAATATGAGGCTCATGTCAAGGTGTTTTTATTTTTCAATCTGCGATTTGAAAAAAAAATATATTTATTATATTTCATTAGAACTCATACTTCATGCTTACATGATTTTTTTTTCTTGGAGGGGATAATCTTTTCCACGGGTGACACCTATCACTACCCGCCCGGGTAGCGAATTTAGAAACACTACCAGCTACGCAGAAAGTTCAGATGGCGCTACGATCGCCCACCACTTGGCAAGATTTTACTCCTCGCCGAATGCGCCAAGCAAAGGCATGTTGCTTTTGAGCGATTTGCGCTCACCCCTGAACTAGAAAGCGCTCCTGTCTGAAACTATTCGCCGTAGGCCGATTTTCACTGCGCTCGTCAGTCGATAACATTTGCAATTGGGGCATTTTATTAGAGTTCGGCAGGAAATCTTTTTCATAAAAACAAAAGGATGCCATCAGAACTTTCAAAATGAAATTAAAACACATTTATACACTTACTCAGTATGGAAAAAAAAAAGACTGCTACAGTAAAATTGCAATTTTAAACATTTTAGATGTGTTATTTTTGATACATAGATACGTATCAAGATATATTGAAGGATTATATTTTATTTAAGCTCAAAATTTTAACACTAGCATTTGTTCATTTCCATATAAGCAAAAAAATCCATTTTCATATAGTTTTTAGTAATATTCCTGAAATTTATGAAGTTATGTATGTCACACTTGTCTGATAAATGCAAATCGTGACTCAGATTATTTAGATACTAAGACTTTAAAAATCAAATTGAAATGAAATAATAAATTAAGGCAACAAATTTAAAAGCAACAAAGCAAAGAATAACGGAAAGCTTTCTGTAGATTTCAAATTGTTAATGTACAAATAATTTTCTTCAAAATAAATCCATGGTAGGCAAATAAAATGATTTTGGTTGTTTTTTAATAAATATAATTTCCTGAATGTAACATTCATTTCAATATTTTTCAGTAAGTGCAATTGCAGATAGTCAATTTTTATTTTTCAATTATTTTGTTGATAAACATTTTTGCTTGCGTAATATGTTTTTAGAAAGAACAAAAGAAGTTCCTATACATTTCAGATGGATTACCATGGGGTGGTCACTTCTGAACAATGCTATACGACCACTCAGAGAAGCGCTTCCTTTCTCTCCGTAGGCCGAAATCTATTGCTTCTGCTGCGCTGGCGATCAACTCACATTATTAATCAGCTTGTTTTTGCAATCAAACCATCAAATAACGTCCACTGAAGAGTTTACTTATAGAGCACACATTGCAGAACAAATAAATCAAGTTCTATACTAAAAATTGGTAATAAAAAATAATTGCTTTCCTAAACTTAAAAAAACACTTTTATTAGGATAGGAAAATATTTTTGTGTTACTTATGAATATTTTTTTCTCTTTTGTGTTCTCATTGACTTCATTTTGTGGCGAAAGCGTCGATGCTGATTAAAGTTTAAATTAGCTTCTAGGTTCAAATTTGAAAGCAAATCTTAGGCCTTTGCATTTTAAGATAAAATAGCGCGTTAATTTCTGAAAAATTTGGAAGATTATTGATTTTAACTGTATATATTAATTATGTTTTGTTTTTGTAAACCTTAATCGCATTTTATACAAATTAACCACACACAAAATCATTATTATTGTTATGCTCAGAAATATCATTAAAAATTCAAGATAAAATTGGAGATGAGATCTATAACGTAGTGCCTGCTTCTGAACTATACAACTAAATATGCTTATGTAATATAGTGTGACACGTGGCTGGGAGTACATTGAAGTGTGACATTTTGTCACAAGGGGAGTCAAATACAGTTAAAAATCATGAAATCATTAATTTATAAATGATTCCAGTATCATGGCTTTTTCAATGTTTCTGACTTCTTATATTTCGGGGGAAATTTATGAATTCCGCCAACGTAGCACGTACAAAAATAAAAGAAACAAGGTTTTTTTCATTCAAAAACTTCCCAGTTTAAAGAGTTTGAAGATTATATCTTTCAAGAAAATAAGACAAAGATCCCCTGACCCTCATAAAAGTAATGAAGAACAAAATAATCCCTCTGTCACACATATTATAAGTGCTACAGCTCAAGAAAAACAGTCACTATTAGATGAATTAAAGCGACTTGTATCCTATGACAATATTGACAAAATAAAACTAAACAATTTCACAAATTATCTAAAGAATATTAAAACTGGTACTGAATTTAATCAAAAATTATATTTAATAAATAAAATTGTTGCACCTAAAAGACAGAAAGGCAGAAAAATTAAAGTTCAGCCAACATCCCTTTCTAGAAGAAGAATTGGAATGCCAAGAGGATCAAGCAGAATACCTGCAGGAAGACCATTAAAGTGCAATGCACACCAAAAATGCAAACGACAAAGAAATTTGTCCCAAAATATTAACTTAAATCAAGCCAATGCCAAAAGCCACAACATTTTTTAGTGTTGATTCTGGAAATAAAAGCCTACAGATATAAATACTTGTTTCCATTTCTGAGTAAAATTATATTCAAACCACTCAAAAGGTTTTTTTTTTTTTTTTTAATGCATTATAATTTTCCTTCATTTTCTCAACTTGTAGGTAAAAACCCCAAGCCATCAGTGCTTGAGGTTTCTGCTAAAAGTACCTATTTTTATTTTTAATTTAATGTTGCTATATAACTAGACACAGGATTATATAAAATTTAAATTGTGAAATAAGTCGTTAAAATGCTAGAAAGTAAGCTTAAATGGACTGAAATCTGTTACATGGATGCAGCAAACCACAGTATGAGGCATGACTTTTATTTAAAACTACGAAAAGGGGGAAGTCAACTTATACAAGTGTTACTGAAGAAAAAAAAGCACTTAATAAATCGTCAGTAGTACTAATTGTCACTGGAAAAATGTGATTTGAAAATAATTTAAATTTTTTCCACTTTAAAATTAGGGCATCAACTTAGATGCAAGTACATATAGTAATAGTTTCAATATGACATATGAGGTTTAAGAAATTGGGGCTATTTTTTCAAATCAAACTACTATTCAAATAAGGCTTTTACTTAAAATTTCAGACATAGATTTGGGAAGGCTATGAAAAAATTTTACATGATAGAAATTGTTCATGATGTAAACATCTTCAGTTATTAAAATCTAAAATACAACGAAACTCAAATATAATTGAAGATAAAAGGACTGCAACAATTCTGCATTAAATTCAAGTGCTCGTAATAAAATGGTTTACTATAAATTTAGATAATTAAAATGAATTTAATGACAAAGAGTTACAAAAGACCTGCTTTTTACTTTTCACAGATTAATTTATTGTAGAAAGAAAAGAAAACTGGTCAGTGTTGTCCCTCCCTGATCCCCTTTTTTTTTTTCGGTTAATTGAGGGCATGAAAATATAAGCCATTCTTTCTGAAATTTTAAACAATTTCAGCTGTTGTCCAATTCCTCCAAAACTTCATTCAAGATGATTTCATGAGATAAATGAACACTAAGTCAGATATTTTGCTTGTAAAAATTGTGTTATGTAGGGTTGTTAATATTAAACCAACAATTTCTTTTATTATCCTCATTCTACTAGAGTTCTTGTTGAATCTGGAGTCGCAGTAACAAAGTTAAAGTGCTTATGTATAATATATATACATTATACATATAAAAATTTGAATTAATGTTATTGTAATTGTACTTTGGTTTACTGCACATAAATAAAATTATACACCAATCCTTCAAAATAACTTCTATTAATGGAGGGATGGTATTACCTTTCACAATCTGAAACTAAGATATCAAAATTTAAATGCACAAAATGTATCACTGATATTCTCTAAATTGAATTCAAAAATATTAAGGGGCAAAAGAAAAAAAACTTCTGTAAGTTGCTTCTTGAGAAAAAAATTGCAAAGTTAAACTACGCACTTTTTTTCACAGTAGCTTTGATTTATATAACAGAGTAGCAATGTGTTTAGATTGATTCAAATGATGTTTGTTCACACTTACACCCAGTTTGCGTACTTTGAATACTAATGAAATACGCCAACAAACTACGGTATCATTTCTGTTGTCTTACAACGTAATTAGAAATACCCCTGTGGAATTTAAATACCATTTCTTTCCAACGACAGGTACACATGAAAAAAGAAAATTAAATTAACGAATGATTAGTTCAAAAACACAAACTGCTTGTAACTTTTTTTTTTTTATATATAAAACACATTAATTACTTGTTTCAAAAAAGCGTTTTGAACCCTCACCAACATCGTATCGTATACAAATCTACTCGTTTACTCTATCTCTAGCATAGCAACAGTAAACAAACAGAGGTGACGCATGCGCAAATCGCTCAAAAGCAACATGGCTTTGCTTGGCGTATTCGGCGAGGAGTAAAATCCTGCCAAGAGGAGCGCCATCTGAACTTTCTGCGTAGCTGGTAGTGTTTCTAAATTCGCGCCCGGGTATCACCCTTGCTAGCTACAACACTGCATTCCATACAATTTTCACTATCAAGATACTTCACATCAAGCCTCCACTGATGTTTTTTTATTTCATCAAACTGGCCCTACATATACATAGTCCAACATCTTTTCGCCACAGCTTTTGCTTTTCGTGAATAGGCTAAGGGTATCAGTAACTGTTAGATTTTTCAGATGAACTTTACTAAATGGCTTTGTCTGATCAATGTATCAATTCTCCATTTAGCCTACTTTAATTTGTAGCAGTTAAAATTTCATATTTAAAATTGTATCAATTCATTTCTCTGGTTTGTTTTCAAAATGTATGTTTATGTATAAAACTACTAATACATTTATTTTTTCAATTTTTGTATCACAATTTACCCTTTTTAATGGTTGAAATAAACATTTATGAAATAACATTTATATTTTTGAATTCAGGCTCAGAAAGAATGTACTGCTATCTATCAGAGTCAGAGTAAAAAAAAAAGCTATGTAAAAGTTCTGATGATGTAAAAAAGATAAATATGCCACATGATATAAATATAGGTTATTAGTGATAGATTGAAATAATTTGATACCTAAATCAAAGTAGATAAACATTTGTGGAAAAAGACTGGCTGAAATAAGTTTTTTATCGGCTCAGAAGTGACTGAAGAAGTCGCCTTCTGTGTCTTGCTTGGGGGAAAAAACAAGTTGCGCCGTAGGCGCCGCTATTTTAACTTTGCACGGGCAGTGCCGTTGCGGGTACCGCTAGTTTAAAATAAAATTATATACTTAGGTTAACCTTTAGAATACGGCGGTACAGCATATGTACCGCAAAAAAGTTTGGCCTTCCTTACGGCTGCGGTACAGCATATGTACCAGACCTTTCGTCCCCTTCCTGAGCGGAAGGAAATCACCAGGAGGTGAGAAAGTAATCGAGAGTTATTAGCATTTCCTGTCCTCGCGACGATTCTTGGCGAAATACGCGGCGCTGATTTACTGTCTGGCGAGTATTTGGAATGTTTCTGTTTTAGACACACATATAATCGACGGATAACATTTATAGTCATATAAATACTCACTGAAACATAGCCAATCACTTGAACTATCTCGGGGGGGGGGGGGGGTCGAGGAGCACTGACTTTTAGATTTATAATGTATTTATACGTGTGTTTACGTATTATTACGTGTTGTGGCTTTTTATCTATAAATTTAATATATTCCCTTTGCTCACCCCTCTCCCCCCCCCCCCGCAGAAAATATTGAAATGACGAGCCTGAATAAAACTTTTAATATATGTCATCTTTTGGTATTAATTTTAAAAAGAGTTATTCTGTCACGCTCAGAGCTCTGCCGCCCTGGGTTATAATCCAATTAGCAGCTCGATGCGCTGGAGGTCTATGCTTATAATTCTTCCTTTCTTGGTTTTCTAATAAAAACCACATGTACACTACGCGTGTCGAAGTCGTAATAATAAGAGTCCACCCCATCATGTCATACATCCCGGTAAGTGCATTCAACTAAAAATACAGCAGTGAAGCAAAAGATAAAGATAAACCATCGGTAGTGAAGGGAAATCAAGTACAATAGCTGCACATTGGGTCTTGCTTTTGTTAACAAAGGACCTCCCCCCGGAGCCATCAGCAGACAGGGGTTTTTTAGAAGTACAACAGATAGTTTGAAGCGAATTCTGTTTATCCGGTGAATGACCACTTTCCAGTTACTATGCGAGTAAATCAACAAGTCATTGTGGTGAAAATAGAATAAAAGAAAAATTGTCTATTCATACCTGCAATTTTTAAGTGAATTAGGATAAAGTAAATCCGTTATGAGGACATCAGTTTCAGCAATAATAATGAGGAGATACTTTACTTCCTTGTTCAGTTCGTGAAACCGCTGAAAACGCTGCGAATTACAGAATTCGTGTACTAATAATATACTTTAAATGTTTTACTTGTTTATTGAAGTTGTTGATAATGTTTTGCAGATATTTAAAATAATATATACTGTTATCATGACTTCGCACCTGAGATGTTTGTCGAAAACTAGGCAAATTACGTACAAGTCCCGAAAAAAAGCAAATCAAAAATCACAGAGCGGAAAAATCGCAAAATAATAATAATATATATATATTGATGCTCTAAAACAATGAAAGGTCACTACTATTCAACTATATGAAACGTCACTTTTTATTGTTAATTTTAACTCTAATTTGGGCAAAAATTTTGATTGCCCTTTTTTTGCTTAGCAAAAATTTTTAGACAAACATAGGGAAACTCCCCTTAGACTTCAATAATAAGCTGTAATTTAAATGAGGAAGAAAAAAAGCTGCATGTTTCCAAATTATTATTATTATTTTGATTTCTTCCTTTTTTACTTTTTTACGGAAATTAACTTTAGAAATAATATAATTACTTCGAATTGGCGATTGGGAGCAAAAAAATAGCAACTGATAAACAAAAGTTTATATTTTGGCAAACCTTCTAATGAAGTCAATCACACTCAAAGGAGGTATAATGGGAGTTAAGGACCCCCGTGGTTACACCGAGGGGAAAAATATTCCGTAGTTTTGCCGTTGTATGAGAGAATTTCGGGAGCTCGAGTGCCGTAACCTAAAGGTTAACAAGCCTCCCCTCCCCCTCAACAAACAGCTTACATATGCTCAAAATATCGTATATATAAGCTCAAAAATCATCCTTCAAGTAATTAAATTAAAGGTCTAATATATTAATACGAGAATTATTTTTTTTCAGAAAAAGTTATTGTATTGATAGCTTTTTTAAAGCAGTACAAAATTTTTGCTTTTCTGAAGGTAAAAAGAAAAGCACAGATATTAATTGTCAAAGAAATCTTAAAATTAACAAATAAAATAAAATACGGCAACCGATTTTTTTTTTTTTTTTTTTAATTTTTGGAACAGGCACTCGAAAATTTTCGGAAATGTCGAAGAATTTCGGATCAGAATCACATGCTGGAAAGGGAAGCACCTGGATTCTGACGATGCGAAACTGCACTGAGAATTTGACTTTGCCGAAAGTATATAAGCCAAATGGATATTCAAGGGATCTTCAACGTGCCGCATAATCATACGACATATACACGGTAAATTTTTGCATATCAAACATCCATCGACATCGATCGGAGGGGGGTCACGATCTTGGGCATAAGAGGCCAGTATCAAACCACTAACGCCACCTCGGCGGCTATTCTCGCAATATACAAAGTGAAACATTCCATCTCCGATAAATGTTTAAATTATCACCCAATATTAGCATATCTAATTATATTTTAAATTGATTCATATTCTATAGCTTGCGTACACTTTGATTTCATTGAATCAAAGCGTACGCATAATTGCAGTTATTTATAGCTCCCTAACGGAGAAGATAAACCAACACCAATCTCAGTCAATGAGATGAACTCTCAAACTTAATGTTCAAAGATGCAACTCGTTAAATTCCGTCATTAATATTTGAAATAATTTCACAAAACTGATGAAATTCTTCGTAATTTTCAATAAGACGGAAAATATCCGACAGATCATTACCCTTCTCAGATGAGCTATTAACTGATGCATTCAGTCGTAATGCACTGCAGTATAATGTGCTATGTATCGTCTTGCAAGACAAAGGAAAGAATAGGACTCTTAATTGAAGACGCAAAGTCACCCCCTTTCTCGTGATTTATTTAGAGAAAATTGTTCCCACTCATTATATTTTCAAAAGATAATTTATAGGAACTATAATGAGAGAAAGGTAGTGTATTATAATTTAATTGGCAGCTATCTTTTATGAAATAAAAATTATAACAAACCTTCTGTCCAGCAATTGCATGAAATAAATAGACTAAGTCAAACACGGAATTAAAGTAGGACAAAGTCAGAGTTGAATTTCAAAACAAAACGAGAGAGAGAGAGAGAAATCAAGGGGGACATAAACTTATTTTTAAATAACTGCTAATAATTATCTGATAATGCATTCATGTATGTAATAACATATTTGTACACACAAAATTCTCGAAATTATTTGTTATAAAGCAGAACGCGTATAAAAATTAACTTGTATGCTGAGTATCGAAGCTCAATACATTAACAGATGAAAGAGAGTTAAAAATATGTCTTGGACAATTATTGCCTTAAAATAAAAGAGGAAATACGGTATAGAAAGGAACTGCTGCACAAGATAATATCCATCTGAACATTTCTTATGTTATGAACTTGTCTCAATATGCCCCCATAGTTTCCGAATACTCCACGTCCGTTCATTTTTTTAAACATAGGGCAGACTTAATACTATGGACAGCACGTAAATATAGAGGGAGGGGCAAAAGTAATCGGCGCAGTCCCAACATTTCGAAGGGTTTTGAATGGGTTTCCCGGTTTTGAAGGGTTATAAAAAAAACTACTGCAAATTTAGGCTTAAAACTTTTTTATATTTTGATCTGTATTTAATACCATTTTTTTACATTAAGTTTTGAATACCACTTCAGCAAGATGGCGACCTTCTGAAGCAATACCCTGATGCAGTCTATTTTTCCACGCAGAGAGAATAGACTGCATCTTTGTATGAATTTAAATATCCCACGTAATGTTACGGTCCCTAAGCTGTTTTTTTTTTTTTTTTCCTTTTTTTTTGTGTGTGTGGGGTTATTTGAAGGAGATAGTTCCCCATACTTTAGAAGAGCTGAAGGACGAATTATCGGAGAAATATCCGCCATACCCCTTGAAATGTGCAGAAAAGTTTCCCAAAACTTCAGAAGTGGACTGCATCAGTGTATTGTTGCCGCTATCTTGCTGAAGTGGTATTCAAAACTTAATGTAAACAAGAAGTTCCGTCTAGAACTATACGAGCCTACTTTCCCGTATATACCAAATTCAAATTTATAATCTAGCTATCTCTTTCTCTCTCTTTCTTATTTATCTTTAGTTCTAATTATTGAAAATATACCTTTTTCAACGGATAATACATATTCATTCACTCACTCATTCATTCTTTCATTTATTCAGCCATGCATTTATTCATTCATTCGTTACCTCATTCAAGTGTTTATTCATTCATTTACGCATTCATGTATTTATTCACTCATTTATTTATATTTTCATTTATTCAATAATTTATTCATTCATTCTTTTCCTCATTCATTTATTCATTGATTTATTCTTTCACTCTTTCATTTATTCATTCATTCATTATTTCACTCATTGAGTCACTGAGAAATATCCTTGAAAATCCCGATCAAAAAATTTCATAGCAAAATAGGCTCGTACGTTCTGGATAAACTTTCTATTTCTACATGTTCTACGTTATAAGAGCTTTCCGATAAAGTTTGTTCCAAGCAAATCGGTCCGTTAGATCAGGATTTATATAGGGTTGAAATTTCCCCGTAAGCTCTGTGTTAATTTTTTGAACTGTTCAAAAATGAACAAAAACTGTTCAAATCAATATTTCACGCCGAGAACTCCTTTCAATAAGCTTTCAATAGGAACTTGGCTCTTGTGCCCAGAGTTTACAGAATTTGCTTCAATTTTGTCCATAGGCGCTAATGTTAAAATTTTTTGAACTGTTCAAAATTGAACAAAAAATTGTTCAAATCAAAAAGTGAAATATAGAAATGAGATGTCCTCGCCGAGATCTTTCGAATGCAAAAAGAATTTTTCCAATCGGACAATTCGTTCAAAAGTTATTAGGGGGGGACAGACCGACAGACCGACAGACAGACAGACCGACAGACAGACCGACAGACAGACCGACAGACCGACCGACAGACAGACCGACAGACAGACCGACAGACAGACAGACCGACAGACCGACAGACACACTTTTTCCCCATCTCAATACCCTACTTTCAAATTTTTTATTTTTCAATCTTTATTTAATTACTTCACTTATTTTTGACTTTTCTTGATTTTTAACGATATTTTCACGATACATTAAGCCTTCTTTCATGCTTTATTATTATTTTTTTTTTACTTTTACGGGAAAGTAGGCTAAAAAATGGTATTAAATACAGATCAAAATTAAGTTAAAAGTAATCAAGTCTCAAACTATGTTAGTTTTTGTTTTTATAACCTTTCAAAACCGGGTCTTTATTTTTGCCCCACCCTGTATTATAGTGAAAAGAATTAGCTTGTTAAGAAATACTACTTATCATAACAAAAAACGGGCCTTCTTAGCTCATGATAAACAGACTACATCAAATGCCTTGAAATTACAGCTACAAATGTTATTGTCTAACAAAACTATTGTCTAAAGTGAATTTCTATAATTTTAATTTGTAGTAGCTGTCGAAATTGTAGCCTTTATTCTGTTAGAGAATAATTCAATGTCACTCGCAACCCATTACGCAATTTGTGACGAAATCAGCGCTGCCTATTGGAACATTGTAGAAACTGCGCAGAAGGCGCGTAGACTTGATAGAAGTAAGATGGAAAATTAATATGATGTTCTTTTTATCTATTTTGTATGTGTGCGTTTCGTCTTGTTAATCGTTTTAATAAAATCTTAATTGCTAAAACTGCAGCATGCTCTAATCTGCTACCTATGGAAAACAACATGTTTATGCTATTATATTCCAATGTATCCCTTTCTCGTCTCTCTTTTATAAATATTGAGTGATTGATTGTTCTAAATCATTACATGGTTTTATAAATATGAATTAGCTGCAATAATAATTCCTCTATGAATTTTAAAACTATTTACTAATTTATAGTATACCCTGTACTTTTGAATTAATGAAGCACGCGGAATGTTGGTTTACTCATCGTATTTTCTAAGAGTTGTAAGGTTTATTTTTGCAGTTATTCTAAAAGTGCTCAAAATAGCAAATAAAATTAGAATTTAAACCACTCACAAAGGAAAAAAAAGCAGAATTACTTGTCTTAAACTTTTGGCTAGTTGAAAGTAACTTGCATAACCACTTTTTCGACAAAAGATTTCGTATACGTCGAAAACAGTATTCGCTAGGAAACAGCTAGGGAAAATGTTAAAATTTTCATTTCAAAAATGTTTTAACTTTTCATCTTTTATGCTTCAAAGAAACTGAAATGATGAAAAAATTACAACCGTTGAGAAAATTACACGAGTTCTAATGCAAACAAATTTTATTTTGATTGTTCTCTTGTATCTTTAGTAAAAGAAAAAAAAAGAATAGAAACCTTTATATATATATATAGATATATATATATATTTATATTATATACATATTATTATCGTTATTATTATTATCATATGAAAAAATCAAACTCTCTAAAGTTACAAAAATATTAAAAAACGTTCATGTATAAGAAATTTGGTTAAAGTGTTCTTTCCTTTCACGTACGATTTTCCAAAAAAGAAGGGATTTCTTAGAGATTTTTTCTTTTAAATTGAATCGGGTATTTTGTCTTTTATGAATTACTTCATTATAGATTTTTTTATTTTACAATAATTTTGAAAAGGAGTAAAAATTTGAATGCTAGACTTTATGAAGTAATTAGGAAATGATGAGATATTGCGAAATAGTTTGTTAGGAAAATGCATTTTTCTTTCAAAAATAGGATTGTCTAGTAAATAAAAGGTATCTTAATCTTTCAGTGATTAATTAGGCATATTAAAGACGAAAGAGTTATTTTGTTAATGTTTTAGTACTACTGTTCTTTTTTTTTCTACTATTTAATAATTCCTGTTTCAAAAAATATTATTACCTTACAAAACTGGTTTTAAAATATCTGTACGTTTTACATACTTTCAAAATTAAGTCACACTAAAACATTTGGTGGAATGTTTGACCAAAAGTGGAGCCAATTTTATAAGTACAAATCATGGCGTTTAATTTCGCTATATATTGTGGTTTACTTGTTTCTGTTGTACCAAAATATAGTAAACTTAAAAACACCATCCTTCGTAATAAATAAATGGCAATATTTCTTGGTGCACTATGCCACTAAAATTTTTTCTGTGCATTAAATTACCTTGAATTTCCATAAACGGGTTCTTTAACTCTCAACTGATCTGTAGTGAATTTCAGAAACTCGTGTAGCTTCAAAATGTAACGTTTTTTCATTCAAAATCTACAATTTTTTCTTGTTCTTTCTTTTTTGTTCATTTAATTTCTTTTTTGCTTGCTTAATTGCTACGTAAATCTGTATCGCTTAATGATCAGAAATAATATTTTGTACAAAATTCAATGATATCATGTAAAAAAATTACTGTCAAGGTTTATATCCAGCCACCTTTGGTGGTTGTTTGGATTTTGGTGATGGAATTGGCGAAAACTCAACACCAGAAGGCTTTGTCCTTTCCACGTGGCACCCACTCACCAACCGCCTTCGGCGATTGCTAGACATTTGGCGAAATCTCGGTCACATCTTGCCAAATGGAATGTCGGAATATACAACACCGACGTCCGGTTACGCAGACTGACGTGGACAGTATACTTTTCAATGTATACCCCCAGCATATAAAGCTGTGGAGTGATGAGATCATACGCAGCAACTTCCGGAGAAAGTTTTAATACGATAGTACATGTCTCGACCCCTGACGCAGTGACAGTACGGAGGAGGTGTGGTTCATACAGACACGAACATGTTTTATGCATGCTATATGCATTAAATTGTCGAAAAACAGTTGAAGTTAAAGGTTGTTTAATTATAACCCACTAAAGTACATTAACTTGTAATCGAGTCAATTAAATGATACACAATGTTCATTAAAATATAATCGATTGCTAAAGGAGAGCTTACGAAAACAAGGGGCTATGAAAGAAATAAAATGAAATATTGCTGTATTGTTGCATTTTATTATTTTGTTATTATTATCTAAACAAACTTTTATCAAATTGCAATGGACGGAAATTTTTCTCAAAAATTTCGCCTAAGACCCTAAAAATAGTTCTTCCACTTCTGCTCCAGTTTTCAATTCATGTATAATTTATTAGTTTACTCTACAAAAAACTAAACAAATGAAAAAGAAGCGGAAAAAGTCATTATACTTAAAACGTACAAAAAGGACCTGGAATGAATAATTCAGATGCAGAACTCGAGTTTTTATGCTTTGCCAAGATGAACCGAAAGGTACAGGCAGGAAAAAAAAGTTTAACACAGAACATCCGTTTTATTTTTAACTACTTAACAAGAAATAAATGATTCTTTATGCACACATAATATTCATTATGGTAGCTTTATGGTTTTTTGATGCAAAATAAATCCTGTAATTGTATAGTGGGTATCAGTAGTTAATTACTAAACGTACTTCAAGTGCCCTAATGCGAATGTTCATACATTAAACATACTCTTAACTAGCTGCTTAAGAAGAGAAAGTAAATAATGCAGACGATGCAAAAATAAAATACAAGTTTTTTTTCATTGAATGAAAATTTTTATTTGTGTTTTATTTAATTCCGATGCATCAAGAGTCAAAATAAATTGTAAAATGTAAGAAATAAATAGAATTATTCCTGAATACTAATAGCTAAGTCAATTCATGCAATCGTTTTTAATAATTGATTTTTTTAATTACTTCCATACCGTTTTTGATTTTTGAACTGAAAAACATTCTGCTTTTCTAAACGATTACCAACGGTTACAACGTATATTATAGGTATTCAATAAAGGCATCAAGTTTCTATGAGAGGGGAGGGAATATGCTTCCAAATATTTCAACCCTTATAAGCGGAATATCCTATTACCCGAAGCCCGATTAAGAGGGGACGACTGTAATGCTTTTAGCACTCCTAACCAACATTATGTATATAAACTACCTTTGTAAGTAAAACTTCATTTCAGAGTAGATAAAATGTTTAAGCTACAAAGAAATTTTAACTTCTTATGTTTTCTAAAAGATCAAAATTGTGAAGGATGGTTGTTATGTTTATAAAATGCAGGACAGTTAACTTTTAATATTTATAGAGCTCGTTAAGGGGTAAATTACATTTGAGGGGTAAATTTTTACACAGTATTTAAAGCGATTTCACTTACTGGACCTAACGGTTTTTTCTGGAAGTCACTAAACATCAGACTGACAGTAGGGCAAGTGTACGAGAACCATTCCACATACAACTGTTTTGAACAGCTGTCTACAGTCAATATCCTGCACAGATACAGTTCCCAAACTGACCTCAACTTGTTGAAACATTGAAAACGATTTGAATTACCGAACCCAGTGGTTCTTCCTGGAAGTAACTAAACAGCAGACTGACAATTGTACAAATGTACCAGAACCATTCCCTTCACAAGAATCTTTAAATAGCTCAAAATAGAGTAGGAGTGAAGGGAGAGCTGATAAAAAAAAGACCGACTTCATATTTCCATCCAGCGCCGCAGTTATAGTTAAAACCAGTTATAACCCTATCACGGATACCTGCTGTCCAACACTTTCAACTCGTAGTCAAAAGCAGAAGTGTATGTCGGATTCCAACACGGCGCTTGCAAAATAAATATAATTGATCAAGAAAACTTCAAAATAAACATTTATTACTCTCAAAATGCTCAAAAGAAGGCCAGAATTAACTTTCAAAGTAAATAAACCACATTTTTATTGCAAATTGATATTTCATGGGATCCATGTGGACCATAGGTCATAAGAATCTATGTTTCGATACGACACAGAGATGGGGTTAAAATCCTAGGCACCAAAAAAATTGTTGTTGTTTTTTTTTTTTTTTTGTAGATCTGTGACATAAAATTATTTTAAATTTACTCAACAATTATTCCTAGGCCGTAGAAAATACATTATAACGCTAAATTTACGCTTCCCATTTAACTTTAAATATCGATCAATCATAACACATATATCGAATTTTCGACTCCAATTATGATTACCCTTATTATGAAGATATATGGTTTAACTGTTTCAAAGAGTATCAAATAATTGCAGTTGTATTTAGAGGGATATTGAAAGAGAAGATAAATTAATCTCAGAGCATCAAATGAACTTTCAGATTCTTTGATGAAAATTACAATTCGTTGACTTCCGTCATTAATATTTGAAATAGTTTCAAGAGAAATTGATGAATTTCTTCCTAATTTGCAATAAGTCGGAAATAATCTAATACATCATTACCGTACTTAGATGAGCTATTAAGCGACGCATCCATTCGTAATGCTCCACAACAGAATGTTCTATGTATTTTCTTGCAAGACAAAGGAAGGAAAATGGCTCTTGATTGAGGACGCAAATTCCCCCTTTCTCCCCTGATTCATTTAGGAGGAATTGTCCCCACTGATTACTTTCAAGATAATTTAGAAACTATAATAGGAGAAAGTCAGTTTTATATGATTTACTCGACTTCTATGGTTTATGAAATAACAATTTTGTGAAGCATCGTTTCAAAAAGGCATAGGATGTATATACGAAATAAGAGAACTAAAATTAAAAATGGACTTATTTTATCTTAATGAACTTTCTTTTGAAACAAAATGTTTTCAAATCTATATTATTTCACAATATCCGATTGCAATTCTTAAAATATATTTACGAATCACTAAACAATTTTATGAAGCATCGTTTCAAAAAGACAAAAGATCTATTTACAAAATAAGAGAACTAAAATTAAAAATTAACTTATTTTATCTTAATGAACTTTCTTTTGAAATAAACTGTTTTCAAGTCAATATTATTTTACAATATTCGATTGCAATTCTTAAAACATATTTACGATTCACTAACGTTACAGTTATAAAACACACACCCATTCGCCATTTCATTTGTTATTTTTATTACTTTCTATGTATAAATAGGCAATAACAAAACAGTTAAAAACCTTTATCTCTTCTGTTTTTCAACCGATATACTTACCTTTTTTGTTTAGTAGCTATTAACGAGTTTTAGTGGTATCAATTAAACAAATTTGGCAACAGTTTATTATTAGTTAATTATTTCCTCTTTTATTTTGCCAACAAGCCTCATTTATAAATGTAACGTTACATTGTTATAGGTAGCAGATAGCAACATGTCTTGGTGAAGTATATAATTAGGTAATAAATATAAAACTCATTCTTAAAAAGAATTTGTTGCCACTAAGCAATATAAAAGGCAAATATAAAAAGAATTTGAGAGAAGGCTTCTCTGAAACATTGAAATGAAAAATGAGAATAGTGTATAAAAGCAAACAAAACACACATTTAAATTTTTCTCAACTGCCTTTCAACTCAGTGTGAAATCGGGAGAAGTACAAGCGGCTACATTTATGAGCGCAATTTTCCCTGCGGCGACAATAATTCCCAATGCGTTTTCTTTAAGTGAGAATGATCAAAATTAAGTCGACGTTACAATCGCCAAATTTGAGGAATAATACTTATATAATTATATAAATAGCGTAATGTTTTTAATACTAAATTTAATTATTACGGTCGAATTTCGACTGTTGGTCGAACTCTAGTTTTCTTTATTAGTTATAATTTAGTAAAGTTTTGTTTTCGTACTTTTCATTTTATTTTTATGTATTGTATAATTATGGATTGCACAATGCACTATTATATGTATGCACTAAAATACATAATCCTTATTCTTAGAGAAGTTGTAGTTAGTAGTTTTAAATATAAATATTATTTTTTAAATTTTCTTTGGTTGAAAATATTACTTAAAAAAATACATGATATCATGCCAACTTTACGAAATTGTGAAAAACAAATACAACCGTGCGAAATATTATATTATTTCATAAGAAATATGTATCAAGGAATTGGGTAGCACATTCATCATTATCATCTTCAAGCAATATGTTTTACAAATAAGCAGCATATTTGGTTTTGAGGCGTTACAGTTTTTAGCGCTGTCCACAACAGTGGTTAAGGTTAAAGAATAATTTAAGCTACACTGTAATTAATTATGTAAAATATATCATCAAAATTTACTGGCGTAATGACTTAAAACATATATGATACATTTATTTATTATTTTAAGTCACCAAAAGATTTTGGAAATGTTCTTTAAAGTAAAAGAAGATACTGTACTAAACTAAAATTCTTTAAACTACGCATTACACAAAAGCGCGAACGTATATTTGAAGACTTACAATATTTTCAATTTTTACTTCGCAAACATGTTTCATATGTTTACTGTTTACCAATGAAATTGCTTTAAGAAATCTATTTTTAACAACTTTCTAGAAAAGCTTGTTAAAATGTTTTTGGAAAAAGGAATCAATGTGTTGTTTATTTTGCTTTTTATCCGTAAATCTATGCTTGCTAAGGAATTTAGTAGCCAAAAGATGCGTTTTCTTTCCTGTTTAGTAGTCTTAAAAAATCTTTAGTGCACAGTTCTCTTGCTTTTAAGTCACACTCTTAGAAATTTCATCATGAAATTACGGTTAAGTAACCAGCAGCAGTCTGTCCATCTAATTCACCGTTAAATTTACGGTTTGGAACATTTTTCTATCTTTACGGGACCTAAACCATTTCCAATCAGCTTGGTTAAAAAGCCATAAATACAAAAGTTTCTGGTTTTATAACCATTTAAAAATGGTTTCAAAACACAATTTTTACCGTTTTTGAATCATTTCGAGGCGTAGAAACCGTAAACAAAGCGTGCGGGAATCGAACCCGGGTGTATGGTATAACAACCTTTCGCTCTAGTCATTCGGCCATCTACACCACGTAAAAAGGCCGTTTATTATCAATAAATCTTCTTTTCCAACAGGCAAACTGCCTTAAAGTTGAGATTTCAGTTTTTGATTGGATCTAAAGTCATTTCTGGTTTAAATTTATTGTATACTGACGAAAATCATTTTATTTGCTGCAAAAATTAAAATACAAACAAGCTTTAGCAGCTCAAATTCTGGGTTCGCTCATTCGCAAACAGTTCGGGAATCCGTTGTCTCCAATGTTTGATTTACGTGTGTATGTGTTTCTATTTAGTAACCACTGCTTAAGCCACTTTTATTTTCTTCTTTTTTTATATACACATGCAGATTTTTGCTGATAAATCTTTATTCATATTTTAAATAACGTACGACCGGTAAGGTTTCGCAACCAAGATGGACGTCCGATTCTTATTGAGCGCTTGAAAATTAGTTAGTTAAACGTTCTTTAATATAAACAGAGGATAAACGATTTTTTTCACAATCAGCGGTTTGAGTACCATCTTTTTAATGGTTATTGAACTGTTGTCATTAAATATGGTAAAATAACAATCAAATAAATGGTTATTTTACTATTTTCTTACGGAAGACAGTGAAGAAGTTCTTAACAGTGAAGAAGAAAATTGCACCAAAACAGGCCAGCTGGATTTTTTTGCATTTTCCCCTTATTATACATATACCAATACATACGTACCTATATGTATATCAACAAGCGTCCCCAAGTACTATTATTTTCACCCAATTAGCTCAAATTTTTCAAGCAATTCCCGAGAAATACAAATTGATGCAGTAAGTACTCACCACATAGACACATCTTAAAAAAGATACCTAGTTACTAAGATACCTAGTTACTAAGATACCTAGTTACTAAGGTACCTAGCTACTAAAATACCTAGTTACTAATACACATAGATCCCTTAGTTTCCTAGATACCTAGTTACCTAGATAGATAGTTACAAACCACATACAGTGGACGCCGCTTAATGCGATCCCATCGGGATGAAAATGATTTGAGAGCAATAACCGAGATATAATAATAATGAGCGATAAAATTTTATTGCTGGAAACATCCGTAGTTTTTCCCATTAACAAATAAATACGCTGTAGATTTTCGCAGATAACGTTACCTTGCATGTTGTTGAAATAAAAACGTGTTGTTGAAAATGTATTTAGCGGAAAAGAATAGTAACAAGAAAAATATAATGAGAATCAGTTAAGTTTTGTCTTAAAAAGAAAAAGAAGAAATAGGAATTGATCTTTGTCTGCTAACTTTACGAATTCGGAGTCTTTTTTTTTTTTTTTTTCTGCACACATCGACGCAAAATTCGAGGCGCCTCCATCATCTGAGCAGCTAAATACCTTCTCTGACTAGAAATTTCAGAATAATATTTACAAACAGGGGAAAATAGTTTAGTTTTTCTTAATTGTTGCTGATATAAGGAAAGTAATCTCTGTAATTTGATAACAATAAACGAAGTTTTGGTTACAAAAACCAATGATTTTCCAATGTATTTTTATGCGAGCGGACGGGACCTTGGCAGTTTTGATAACATTAAACGACTGATAATATTAACCGTGATCACATGAAGCGGTGTTCACTGTATAAACTTCTTACATCTAACGAATTGTTACGACGGTTTAGCCTATAGGTAATTCTAATTCCATATAACAGCTAAAATCGATGAGGTCATCGGACAAAGTCGATAAGGGAAATACGTTTTGTGTTGTTTGAGAAAATCTTGACTTTTCATTTAGTCTCGAAAAAGATATTTATGTTGGTTATGATCCGATCTTCAGCGGGGAAAAAGAACACGTTTCAAAGAAGTAAAATGTTTCTAGAATTAAAAATGACAAAAAACAAAAATATTTTTAGAGAGGAAATGCAAAAATCAAAGCAACATTATTTAGACTGTTTTCCATGAAGTTAACGGTATATTTTTCTAACATCTTTTATTATTTCTTTTATATCCAATACATAGAATGAACTATTGTATTCGTGAAAAGTTTTTGAATTTCGACGTATTTACACGTATTGAGGTGTGCTGAACCTATTCTGGCATTGTTCGAAAACCTCTGTCGGGGTGTCTGAATGCTGTCTTTTTTTGTTTGTGACCGTTGTAAGTGTAACTCAAAATGTAATGCATGGAATCAAATGAAATTTGGTGCATATATGAACCCTGATGGGAACTGGTTCTGATTAGTTTTCGGCGCGAATCCATTCGAAGGGGAAGGAACAATCGCACAGTTTATCCATTAACGTGAGGGTTATATCTCAAGAAGTAATGGAAGAATTTGAACACAATTTGGTACAAGGGGACCTTAATAGGAACAGGTGCAGTTTACATTTTTGCGTCATTTGTTCCAAAGGGTTGCAGCAATCGAACTTTTAAAAAACAATTTGTGGCACTGTAACTTAAGATGTAATGCATGAAGGTATACAAAATTCGATACTCACATACATCCTGATAGGAAGTGGTGCTAATTAAATTTTGGGACCATTCAGTCCAAAGGGGTAGGAATGGAACAATCGAACATTTTTCTCGCTAAGCGTATAGCTCAACAATGCAACAGTTCTTATAAAATTGTTGCCTATTCAGAAAAGAACTTTTCATTATGCAATAGTTTACCAAACTTTATTCAAAAGTTTTTAAAAATCAAGAAATCTTTAATTACATTACGTTAACAAGCACATGTGACACTGAATGAATTATTTGTGTATTATTATTAATAGATAAAGAATAAGAAATTTTATTTTAAATCTTCTTTTAAACAGTGCTTTACACTTCGTATTCCATACGTTCATCGACTTCTAAAAAGCTCCTGAAACCTTTTAATAGAAAAGTTCTCTATTTCTCTCCTTAGTTCTTGAAATTCTAGTAGCAGTCTTTGGAATATTTCATATTTCAACAGATGACTTTAAACAGAGTTTAATACATATTTGCTCCAACTCATTAACAAAATGTTTCGAGCTTAAAATATTTAACCTATGTGCAACATAAGGAGCTACAACATTAAAAAGTATAGTGTTTGTACAAGTAATGCATACTGGCAAACGCACCACCAGTAACAGTGGCCCACCAGTGACACTAGAAAAGAAACAATCAGTTTTCATAGTATAAAATATAACTCTATTAAAGCCAGGGAGAAAATAATGTATTTGAAAGAGCACTTTGTGTAAAATTAGTCGCTGTCATAATAACAAAATATAAAGTTAATAGAGCGCAGTCAAGAAATTAAAAGTTAAATATGACTCTTAGTTGCGAAATAGACTGGCTACAACCAGGGAACCAAACAGCTAAACATTTGAGAATTTTAAACTTTGAAAACGATACACGATTTCAGAATGAGGAACTGTATTTCAAATTGTTTAGACAAAAATTTAAAATTAAGTTTAAGCAAAATTTAGTTTCTAAAAAAGGAGATATGAAGGAGTTCAAGGCTGAAATACTTATAGAAATTTCCATAGCCTGTTATTGAGAACAAGTAACATTAAGTTTAAAAAAAAAATAGTTGTGAAAAATACAATTATGTACTAGTAGTTGTCTTACTTAATACCAAACTAATACCTAAAAAAAAACCAGAACATAATTTCTACATATATAGATGGGGGGGGGGGGGATAATGAAACATTTTCAGCGAGTTTGTTAAAAAAAAAAGTATTATTTACCATAACTATAGCTAGTTTCTAAAAAAAAAAAAACTAAAAATTCAGTGTATTTACAGGAGAATTAAGTGTAATTACAGGAGAAAGTTGGCACTTTTCTATTAAAAGATTACATGAACTTTTTAAAAGCCAATGAACTTATGAAATACCAAATGTAAAGCACTGTTTAAAAGAAGATGAAACACAATTTATTATTACTTATCAATTGTTAATGCACAATTAATTCATTTCAGTGTCAAGAAAAAAATGCTTCTAAAGCAAAAGTGATCGCAAAGTTCAGCTGCAGGGAAGAAACGTTAATAAAACTTGGTTACCAAAGTGGTAATGGAAACAAGGGTCGATTTCTTAAACGGAATGAGAGTCTGTAGAAGTTCTCCAAAAATTGCGCTAAAGCATCATTTACCATTCCAATTCAATTATTGGCGTCCAAAAGGAAATTAATTAACCTAAGATGAACATTTCCATGAGTGTCGTAATAAAGACGGAATTACGCATCGCTCTCTGCATGTAAATTCCATTAAGAAAAGTTCGAATTTCATCATTCGATTTAGCAATGAGAGGTTCCTTCCCAAGAATGCTAAATTTGGCATTTGAAAGAACAAGAACACAATCCTACGAATTTTATTCCACAGAAATAGTTTTCTAAAATTAATTTATGAATGACCGACATGGGATTGCGATGGCAATTACGTAACCCAAGTTCATTCCTTCTATAAACAGAAAATTGGAAAGGATTTTACGGTTACACCAACAGCAGCCGAATCGTTCCTGAAATGAAAAGTAAATGATTCCCTGCTTGAACAAAATGAAATATCTGCTTTTTCTCTTTAGAATTTGCATTTTTACTCTGATTAAAACTTACATGGAAACAGGTTATACGTTCTTTTAGACTTTTCGAGCTTATTAAAGATATAACTTTAAAAAATATTTTAGAATGATGAAGTAAAAAGTTACTTAGAAGTAGGTAAGGTTTTTGATGTTTTGATGGATGAGTCAGTGACATTTTTCAGGTAGTAACTTCAAACATATGTAGTTTTTTTCATTATATAAGCTTAATTTTCTAACTTGATGTTTCAAGTTTGTAATTCCCTTAGAAGTTGGTTAGATTTCTGATGAGTGAATGATTGAGTCAGTCAGTGATAAAAATGACACTTTTCAGACCTTAATACAGTCAGACATCGATATAAGGTCACCCTAAGGGACATCGCAAAAGTGACCTTATAAGCGGGGTGACCTTTTAACCGATTCATTAGCAGTTCATAACTAAGCACGTAAATACACATTATGATTTTTTAAAAATGGTAATGCAAACGAAAACATCAGTTATTTGGTAAATATTTAAGTCAATAAATTTTAACAGTAAAGAATTAAAGAAAGTTATATATATATATATTTTTAATTTAATTTAAAATAAAGCTGTTTATAAATTTCCTCAAAGTGTACATACATACATAATATCTTACCTTATTTAAAATAATCATTCATAGAGGTCTGTCTCGTTTTTGGTTTCATTTTTCGAACAATGTTTTCTGGATTTTGTGACTTCTCAAAATGTTCGTCAACTCCCTCATGGTTTGTAAAAAAATGGCGTATGACATTTATTGCATTGAAGGCTTCCGCTTGGGTTACAGCTACAGTCTCAGAATCACTGTCATTGTCCTCACTGCCCACAACTTGTGAAACTTGTGAAACAATTTCAGAAATTGTAGCTTCAGAAGTGGTGGCAATTTCCTCATCAATCAAACCATATTCTTCTTCCCCTTGAATGGCATGGCCACGATTTCTCAGATCTTCCATCAGAACAGATAGAGGAATATCGTCTTCTTCTTCGGTTTCGTCATCCACGATACTCAGAGAATCCACAAAACCAGCATGACGAAAACAATTTGCTATGCATGTGGTGGACACCATGTTCCAACTTTTGTACACGTAAAAAATGGCATCCAAGACAGTAACGTGAAACTTCTTTTTTTGGTCGATGACAGCGATAAGGTCCTTCAAGAGGAGCTTACGATAGTTCACTTTTAGGTTTTGAATAACTCCTTAATCCAATGGTTGGAGAACGCTGGTCACATTAGGAGGCAAGAAAACAAGCTCAATAGGCTAACTGTGGGATGTTGGTATGAGCTGTGCAATTGTCTACTATGAAAACAACTTTTCGTTTCTTCTTCACAAACTGCCTGTCTAAACGTCGTATTGTTTTCTCCCAAATGGTGACGGTCATCCACGCTTTTTTGTTAGCGTCGTAATCCACGGGTAAAGATTTAACGTTTTTAAAGCAACGTGGCTTTTGGAATTTACTAATAACAAGAGGTCTCAATTTTTCAGAGCCATCCATATTGGCCCTTAAAAATGCTGTAAGTCTTTCTTTACTTTTTTTGCCACCTACACATTTTTCATTTTTGAATGCGAGAGTTTTGTCAGGCAAGACTCGGAAAAAAAGACCACATTCGTCGACGTTGAATACATCGCATGGCTTATACCGTTTCAAAATGTCATCTTCTAACACAGATTTCTTCCAGTCATTTAAAACAGTTTCGTCAACATCTCCAGCTTCACCACACACTGTCTTGAAAGTTAAATCATGTCTTACTTTAAATCTCTGAATCCATCCATTGCTCGCCATAAAATCAGGTTCTCCCAATTCCGTGGCTATTTGCAGAGCTTTTTCTTTCAGTACTGAACATGATATTGGCACATTTTGTGCTCTAGCCATTTTTATCCATTGGAAAACGGCTTCTTCAATTTTCTCATAAGGGGAAAAACGCATACTTTTTCTTTTCCCATTTCCATTGCGATGAGAAGACAGAATATTGTTTAAGGTGGTGCGTGGTATACCACGTTCTTCGGCAAAACGTGCTTTCGATAAATTTGAATTTTCAAAATCTTCAGCAATTTTTTCTTTCTCTGATAGAGTCAACGTCTTTCTCTTTGCCGACACGATGACACGATAAGAGTGAGAAAGGTTCGAATGAAATTCTTTCCTCTGGTCTGGTCAGCAAATGGTCACGTGACAAGATGGGAAAACTGTTCTAGTCCGAATGGCGAAAGCTCCCCCCTCCCTAGAAGTGTGGACAGGGACGAGGAATTACTGGCAGCGAAGGCGGGGGAAAATTCTCTGTGGAACTGGGGAGTGGAAACTCTCCAGGTGTGTTTGTTGGCTGCAACCTTTTCCTAGAACTCGAGATAGGTAATTACCTTGTAAGGAAGTTAAATAGGCTTTTGTTAGAAAAGAGCTTCCCTCGCCTTGCATGACGATAATAAAAGATCATATACACAGAAGAAATTCGTACATTTGAATTAGCGTGGCCGTGAAATTATCTGAAGGTGGTCAGATAAAAATGACCTTATAAGCGATAACGATTTTTAAAACTTGACCATATATCCGATAATCTGTAACAAAGAATTCCTATTCAGTGAGCCGGGACTTTGGAAAAGTGACCTTATATGCGGGGTGACCTTATATGCGGATGACCTTATATCGAGGTCTGACTGTAATTCTATAACTATAAGAGGTATATCAATGTAATTTAATATTCTAGGGGTATAAAGAACCCCTATTAGGCGTACAAAATTTCAAGTATGTAGATTTAATAGTTTTTGAGTAATGACGGGGTCGAAAGTAGCTCGAAATGGATCGGGAAAACATACTTGGCTGACACACTGCCCCGCGTGTCTTGATATTAATTCTTCGACACCTGTGACAAAAGAAGAGGAATTTCGTTTATAAAGTTACAATTATAACACAATTTCGGTGTCTGCAAAACACTTAGCTGTAATAGATTTCTTCTAAGTAGGGAAGGGGTTGTATTTTGTTTCTATTACGTCTTGTTTTTGAGGTACACCAATAACTTATTAACGACCCTCATTTTACTCATATCGATAAAAGTTATCGTTATTGATGAAATAGCTTAGTTTCATGTCACTATTGTTACAAAATATTTATTTATAAAAGCATAGCTGCCTTTTGGAAAAATTATGTGATTATCTTGGCAAAATTATACCTACATCTATACCTGATAATGCAATTTTCATTAAATAGTTAAAGAACTACAAGCCACGATGACTTAGATAAAGTCAAAAAAAAAAGATTAATTGCTTGAAGTCAAATTTGAAGAGAAGTTTGGCGACATTGGCGACATATGTCGGTAACGTTCGGCAGCTATGGCGAAATTTTAGAAGTATCTCTTACTTAAAAATCCTACTTGAAATATGCAAAAAACTTCATACATGTTTTTAACTTTATATTCTATTTTTAATGTGTGCAAAAATAGTAAACAGCTTTTGCCGTCGATTTGTCTTGAATAATTTTTAATAAAATAAAGTACATCTATATAAGGGGTTACTTTTTTTGTGCTAAAATGGTTAGTAACCGTACCTAAAAAACAAAATACGTGTCACAAAAAATAAATTACATTTATATTCTTATTAAGCAGTCAGTACGCACTAATAAATATGCAATTCCAAAAGAAAACCTTTTTCTACTCCTTCTTTTCAAATTATAACTTGTGAAATGAATTTTTCATCAGTTACAGAAAATATATAAAGTAATGATCTTTATATATTGAAAAACACTTACAAGGATTTTTTTTTTCCTTTTCAATGCAAAATCCGTTGTGAACAATCAACAGTTGCCTAAATGCTGTTTTAAGGGGAGATAGACGTATTTCGCTTTTCTGTATTATTTGACGTAAATTTGTATTCGTCACATGGGAGAAATTTATTATTCAAGCATAAGAATTGATGCAAGTGGGAAGGCTTGAATATCAAACACTAATGTCATCAGCTATTGTGACAACGTGTTATACACAACCTTTTTAGATTAATTATTGAATTAACCAGGTGTCAAGGAAATCAGAGCGTAATTTAACCCCTAAATATTCGTCTGTGAGACGGATATGGTTTAGTTTTTTAACGTTAGGTGGCATAATTGTAGGTTTGAAAGCTTCTCCTTCGAGTGTTCCAGTTAGGGCTTCAGTTGGTTCATAACCTGAAATGTGTTCGTAGTTTCATAGAACGGGTATTACCACTTACGGGTTAAGAAAATTGTATGGGTACACTTGCTGACGTTCTGTCCCTGCACGACATGCAAGCAAAACCCTGGTTGCAATAGTCACAATATTTACTTTATTTACAAAATCTAGTAATTCTTTTTATTTCAGATCAAATGACTGAAATCTTGCAAAATCTAAACTTTCATATAATAACTTCTTGGTTAAACCAAGCCTAATGAATGCATGATAAAAAGTCTCAACAGCAAAACAGCATGTATATGTAAAAATATTTTTTATAAAGAAAGGTTCTTCGGTTTTATGAAATTCATTTAAGTGAAAGTGGCTTCTTAAAAAGATTTCCTAATTCATAAACGAAAAACAAGCATTAAATTTTTTAAACAATGGAACGTCAAATGGCATTTTTCAACGGTTTGATATTGACTAATTAAAAAGTACGGACAATGAAGTTAAAACACAAGCATTGTAAGCAAAGAAAAAAAAATATATTTTTTAAAACTCTTTTCTCTCCTTTAAAAAGCCGACTCACAATGCAACAAAGTTCATTTTTTCCCTTCTTTTCACTACTGCCCACCGTGTGCTGCGAAATACTTCATGCATAAAAGATGCCCTCTACTGGAAAGAAAAATAATTAGGATTTTTTATAGCTCTTAAAACGTTTCTTCATACAAAACGGACAATAGCTTACAGAAAACAAAGCGAAAATTGCATAAATATCACGAAGAAAAAAGTAACTGATGGATGAAACTTGAAAAAATATCAGATATGTGAATGCGTAGAAAGTTATTACTGTTTCTCACGCTTGTGGCGTCACGTAAAACTGGCATAAATGTCATAAGACTGGAGCAAAATGTTGTAAATTGTATATAATATGTATTAAAACATTGACTTTCTTCATCTTCTACGTCATGATACTTTTAATGACTTAAATTTTGTCAGCATATTAGCAGAAAGACGAATTTGAACAATTTTTTCATGGTTAAGGGTAATTCCATACGTGAAAAAGAAGTTTCTGATGAAGGAAAAAAGTAAATAAATTAAGGGGACTTGGCACCTTTCAAATGTAGAAAATAATGAAAATGCCGATTTTTCAATTTTTTGCTTAAAATGTGGTTTGACTCTCCTACTATATCCGGGCGAAGTTTTGAAGCGAAACAACCAATAGCAATGTAGTTGAGAAGTAAGAGAATTCAAATATTTCTGATGTTTTAGTAGGGTTTTGAATTCTTTAAACTGCGTTTTCTCGGTTTGTGTTTTTTCGCAATATTGTAGTACTTAAAATGCTAAAACTTCTACATATATTCATGTAGCAACTTGAAATTTTTTGTGTGTGTTCAATATGATGTGCTTGATAAAATTAAGAATGGATTTTGCTATATATTTGCGAAAAAAATGTTTAAAAATGAAAATGTATCAAAAGTCGCTTTTTTTCTGTGTTTTACCATAGATATAACTTTAAAAACTTTTTTCTCAAAAACTAATTAATTAATAGCAAAACCCATCCCTAAAATTGTAAACCATACTATAATAAGTACTTTAAAAAAAATTGGTTAAAGAAAATCAAGAAATGAAGAAGAAGAAGGAAATTTAAAATCGTTAAATTATTTTTAAAAAATTAAATTTTAAAATTTTCTGTTAGTTCAATTTGGATTTTCCACGTGAAAATCATTTTTTTGAACAATAGCACTTCATAATATACAAATGAAATAGGTAAAAGTTATTAAATAAAAAAAAATGTCAAAAGGTGCCAAGTCCCCTAAATAAAACTCAAGGGCTTGTACAGAAGTTATGTTCTTCAAAACATAATGTTTCCCTTGCATTTCATTTTTAACAGTTCAAAGGTGACAAAATACTTTTTAAATTATTTCTAAGTACTTTACATACATTTTTCCAATTTTTTAGACTTGTGTCGGAATGACACAAATGAATGTAAACGACTTATTTTTTCCGTGGTTAAAAAAATTATTTGTAAATATGGATCACAAAAACTTACCTTAGGTATATTAATCAATTTCAACTGGTACATTTCATACAGTTTTGCGTCATCGAAGCGATGGCTTATGGTACATCCTTGGTCGCTCACCATTAGAATAATTACCCTTTAATGCCCAACTCCGCCTCAAGGCGGACGACGATAAAAAAAAATGAGCATTACAGGGTTAACCTATCCTCGTGTTGACTGATTGGTACTTTTACAGACGCCGTAGAAACCACCACTCCGTCAATACGAAGGTGGAGTTACTGAGTTATTAAGAGCCAATTAGGTTAACCACAGGTTTCTCCAATTCGTGGTCTCGCCCATGCCTGTCACCATGAATGGAAGGTGCGGCGTATTGGATTAACCCTTTAACTCCCAACTCCGCCTCAAGTCGGACGACGATAAAAAAAACTTGGGCATTAGAGGGTTAAGTTGTATTCAAGTACATAAAATCTTTCTAAAAACTAAATTACACTTGAAACATTTTTACTTAAGTAAAAGAACCTATGTGGTTTGATGTAAAGACACTCGGATTGAACAGAAGGTCCTCGACATATTTGGAGTATGATTCATAGTTCTAGATACATAAAAGAAAATTCAAGACATCTTAACGATCTTGTGGTACAAGGAAATAGTTTTTTTCCCACCAAAAAATATACTGGCAATTCTTACAGATAAAAAATACCACATTGGCGACCTCTCCGGAGAAAAGGTTTGTAGAGAATTTCCTGACATCTTGAAGTGTCTGCGAAAATTAATTATTCCCAACCTCAGCTGTAATGCAAGTGAATACGCAAATGATATCCACTGCTGTATTTGTTCCATATTGTCACGCAGAGTCTGAATGGTGGACACAATAAAGGATCGAAAGTAGAGCTAGTGCAATTTATTAACTCAAAGTACGAAGTACAAGCTACTCGCTGTACACAACTGTCGACTTCTAACCCCGCAACTGATAGAGCTTCGGCTTTTATGAAAGCAGCAGGGAAAGTTCCAGAACACTCTTCCGGAGACGGTAACAAAAGGTCTGGAGCACTTGCCTGGGTAACCTCAAGAAAGATCCAGAAGCTTACGGAGCACGAAATAAAGCAATAATTAAATTAAATAAATTTATACGTGTTGAATCGTTTCACCACTTGCGGGAACGGAACTCGTGACCTCTTGCCTACGAGAACAGTGCGATAACCGTTCGGCTATCGGGACTCGAATGCTTGGCATTAAATGTGGCAAAAAATTCACCGGCAAAAAATTGAAAATATGAATTGACCATTGGAAAAAGTATCGAAGATTGTAAAATTATCTTCATAAAATTACAATAGGAATGCAGGGTTAAAGTTTTCATTCCTAAATTGCTATGCAATACTCAAGCAACTAAACGTTAGCAGGACTGGATTAGCATGTGTGAGGGTCAAAAAAAGCTCAGCTTCTGTGCTCTTTTCAATTATATGTGGTTTTTTCCGAATACGAAATTTGCACTGTTTACGTATGAAAACAAGTACTGAACATAAAAGTGTCTCAGGTTTTTTTTTGTTGGAAATTAATCACTGACAGTGAGATAAATTAAATCAAAAACAGAAGTGGCAAGCAAAGTGAAAGAATTTTAGCTGAAATAAAGTCACGTACTTGAACAGTGACGTGACTTTATTTCAGCTAAAATTCAATCTTCAAAACAATTATGAATACTTTAAACATGAAACAAAAACTTCCTGTACATCTCAGATTTTGTGTTTGAATTTAGATGTTTATACGTACTTTTCGTGTAGTGTTCTTTAAAAAAATATGTTAGTGTAAAGAGATTCAATTAATAAAATGCTGTTTGTCTGCATAATGAAGCAATATTGGTTTTCTTTTGTTTCAGTTGCTATATTATTTCTGACCCAACAAATTACTGCACCGGATGATGCCTGTGCTTGAAACGCCACTGATATATATGCACTATTCTGTGACTTGTAAAACAAAACCCTTTCCTTTAACAGTGAAAAAAAATCAATGATAAACTGGATTATAACAGCTCCCTTCAATCAATTTTTCATCGCTACAACGCATGACGTACATGTTGGCGTAACATTCCTTCCTCTTTGGATTAATCAAAACATATTTCACTAAAAAATTTAACTCCAATAATTATAATGGTAAGAATTTACTTTCTGCACATTTCACATTCTCCAAAATATAGCTCAAAATTAAAAGAAGCCGTAATGTTGGTGTATCACAAACCCTCAAATGTTAAACGTTGCCAATAATAAAAAGAAACAACGCAGGAAACTTCTTTCCTTTTCTTCAACACGAGCAAATATATACTTGATCAATATTGAGAAAAACGGATATTGTTTCTCATTTTTCCTTGACCATTTACGCTCTAGTCACGTCCTGACAAAAAAGTAGGCGTGAAAAGAATAAAGACTTCGAAGATTTCCTAGCGTTCTTTATACCTTCTGAATGCAGCATCGTTTTCTTTCATACCTCCTTCCAACTTCCTTTAAATGCATTCCAAATCATTTGTTCCTTATTGGTTGGTCCTACTCCAACCTTAAACGATAATGTTTTATTTATTCATTCTATTGGCAACAAAAAAACAGAACGTTTTAAATGCCATTTATTTTCCACAGTTGAAGAATGAGAATACATTCAATTTCAACAACACTTCAAATTCATGAACATGCATAAAAAAAAACAAATATATAGATATATTTGTATATACATACATTTATTTATTTATATATAGAGTGGCACACCCAGAATTTAGTTTTTGGCTGGATACTAAGGTCAAAGCTAGGGTTGAATAGGATATTGATCTCCCGGACACCAGATATCCCGTGTCTCTCTCGTTAGTTATCCGTACCGAATATCCAGCTCTGGTGTTTGAAACGTGTAAATTCTATACACAAAACTCAAATTTTACATGCCGGATAACCGGTTTTTAGTCCAGTGACCGGATCGGGTTTCGGATATTTTAAAAAGAAAAGTCCGTTACCCGGATATCCGATGTCGGTCGTTGAGCCCCTGTATATATATATATATATATATACACTTAAATTTTCCATCTGAGAATGTTTCACAAATCATGTCAGCTTTTAAAAAAATATTGTTCAGTACAATGTAACTCATCTTAACACAGCATCGAACAAAAGAATAATTTTTATTACGTTTTTATTAACCTCACGTTGATCGTCTGGTATACATTTTAAAATCAATATTTTCCACATTTCCGGGTGAAATAAAGGCTTGAAATTTTGGATGCTGATTTTATTTTTAACACCATTTTAAGATTTCTGAAAAATTAAGCAAGTCGAAGTTTACTTCAACTTTTTATGATTTTATTAGAATGCGCATAAAAATGTTTAATTCTACTAAACCCGTCTAACCAAGATATCCTCGGAAATGAATAGTGACAAAATCGCTTTATAAGCCTAAAATTTAATCATTTATAACAATTGTACCATTGTATTGTTAGATTCCAAGTATTGAAAGTGAAGCGATGAACAACAAAATGGAATTAAATCATTTGCCGTTCAAAATTATGTCTTTTAATTACTTTTGCGAGGAGGAAATTTGCTGAGATTTATACTTGGGTTAGAAATTAAACAGGTAATTTCTATTTGACAATTTATAGAGAAAAAAAATAGAAATTGCGTTTCAATGCTTATGGGTATTAAAATAATCTTAAAGAGAACTTTAATGTTTTACTTTTTACAAAACTCAAAAAACGAAGACTTTCAAAATATAGATATTTATGTAAATGTATGTATCGTCAGCGTTTTAGTTAAAGTCCCTAAGCCCATAACTCCAGTTTTGATATAGTATTTCTTTGAGACTTCACAATTATTTATGAAAAACGGTAGAAATCCTTTTGAAGATCCTCTTATTTCTGTCGAAGGTTTTTACTACGGAACTTTCAAGTTGTGCAGTTGATATGTCTCATGACATAACGAATTTCAAAATCCTATTTACTGCAGTGGTCCGTCAGTTGCTATTGTTTTTCTTTCTTTCTCTTTTCTTCTGCTTCTTCTTTTTTGACCTTGTGACTTAGAGATCATTCATAAATGATGTCACGCTTCGAGGGGGGGGGGAAGGGGGGTTCGTAAAAGTGGGACAAGGGGAGGGGAGGGGTAACAAGAAGTGTGACATCCTGCTTATACAACATAGCGTGACATGTGACAAGAGGGGGTCCGTTGAAGTGTGACATTTTGTGACAAAAGGGGGGAGTTGGGGTCAAATATATCGGAAAAAAGCGTGACACCATTTATGAATGGTCCCTTACGAGTACACCGAACATAATATACTTCGTTACAGCAAACATAATGGTGAAATATTGATAACTTTTTAGATAAAAAAGGACAAGTACAACCCCTCCTAACAGACACCCGTGTAACACTGGCAGTTTTGAATTCCCCAGCAGCAAAGCATTGAGGGGGTATTCTAGTGTAGAGGTATGAATTTCGCTCGGTTTTTGAAGCGCCTTACAAAGGAAACAAAAAATATTTTTACCATCCATTTTTTTATGATTTGTTTATTATTACATACGAAAATTAACCAAAAAAATAATTAAAATTGACAAAGTTATGAGCAGTCAAAGTGAGGGCTCCAAAAAAGAAGAGGGTGTCCTGGCGTGCATTATTGCAACCCTTCTGCTGATCTGAAAAATAAAAAACAGACGGATTCTTAATTATTATAGATGCCGCTATCGTATGAACCTTGGACAAGTTATAGTTTTTTTTTTTTTACAGAATGGCGGCTGTTTGAACAAAAATTTTCTTTTTTGCATCTTTTTTTAACAATTACAATTTTTTTAAAAATACTAAATGAAAAGTTACAGTTTTGAGCAAGGTTCATACGATACAGGGATGTATGAAGAACATCCTCTCCAAATTTGAAGTAAATGGGTCCATTAGAACTCAATATATCCTTACCGCCAGCTCGAAAAAAGTAGTTTCGAGCAAAACGCGTTCAAAGTTTTGAGACACGTTTTCGGCAGTTTTACTTATAGAATGGTACAGAATACTTACATATTTTTAATTGGCGGTTCCTGCTCCATATAAGAAACCTTCCTCTACTTAAAAATGATCATTCTCCGATGTTCTGTGGTGAAGACGAGCAGTTCTACCAACCTTTGACGCTTCTGAAGTCTGGAGTTCCGAGCGCTCGATACGCGCTTCGTCCCGTCTCGCTGCAAAAGCATTAGCTTCTAAGCCAATCGTGATTCCCATAACTTCTAAGATTTTTAATATGGGTATAAAACCTTTATTAAAAATACTAACTGAGAAGGTTGATACGAAGGTTGGCTCTAAACTAACTTAAAATAAAACTAAACGGAGAAGATTCCAACAAAACAAGTTTCTATGTCCTTCAATTAAATATAGATTTAAAAGGGATACTATACAATAAAGATTTTATAAGGGATATTCAACCGTGGGACTCGGGAACGCCTACCGTCTTTTGTTGACTTGTGGCGGTGGGACCGTAACCGATGCCACGTCACTAAAACGGCTACAACTCGTGAAATAATAGGAATTTTAAAAAATCCTTTAAATGACATATTCTTGAATGTCTAAACTTTGGAAATATGAACAAAAAAAATTTTTTTTTCGAATTTTCAAAATTCTACACTAGAATACCCCCTTAAGCCGAAAAAAATCCCCTCTGTTGCGGTCACTCCTCTATTACGGACAAATAGTTTTGAATCGCTGGTGTCCGCTATGCCGGACTTTTACTGCATTTAGATTAATATTTCACCAATATGTCATCCATGGTGTCCCCTATACAGCAGTTTTATTGCATTTAGATTATTTAGATTAAGGTTTCACCAATATGCCATTTATGGCTTCCGCTGTAAAGGAGTTTTATTGCATTTAGATTAAGGTTTTACCAGTATTTCATCCATGGTGTCCACTATACAGGAGATTTATTGCATTTAGATTAATATTTCAGCAATATATCCTCCACGTGTTTTCATGAAAACACCTTTGTGCCAGATTTTATTTACAGTAAATAAAACAAACTTATTTTACAAATTTAAAAGCAAAATTTTAAACATAGAACGTTTTCTTTAAAGTTGAACAATTTTTTAATATTTATTTCCTCCATATGTGTACCCCACGAAACTCAACCTACATGCATGGAAAAGTTCTTCCGCAACTAACCTGGGCTCTATAAACATTCGACTGGTTCCTGTTAAGCGAATGTCATGCATTAAAGATTCCCTCTTATCGGGAGATAGCACTGAATTGACTTCTTGTATTCAACTTCAGGCTGTTTTCTGGTGACAAAGGAAATGTGCTCGCATATTTCTTTGAAGAAAAGTTTTATCTGAAGAAGTAGCTTATATTTTATTCAGCAGCACTATTTCACGAAGGTTAAATCTTTTGATGATTATTTCCTATTAAACGGAAGAAAATTAATCACATACGAATCATCAATGAACGGTAGCATTTTAACTTTATTTTTATTTATTTTTTTTTAAAATTTATTTTAATTATTTGTTTATTTCAACTAACTTATTGTGGTTTATTTATTTAATAACTTTATTAAGAAAAAAATTCATAATTGTGCCTACCTACAATAATAATGGTTATGTACTTGTGTCTTTCTATTGTACATACAAATAGAGTGTAAAATTTTTAAAATTTTTTGATTAAAATATTGTACAGCTACAAATTGTTCTTTTTTCAGCCTACTTTCCTGTAAAAGTAAAAAAATAATAATAAAGCATGAAAGAAGGCCTATTGTATCAAGAAAAAAGTTAGAAATCAAGAAAAGTAAAAAAAAATAAGTTAAGTAATTAAATAAGGATTGAAAAATAAAAAATTTGAAAGTAGGGTTTTGAGATGGGGAAAAGGTGTGTCTATCGGTCTCTATGTCGGTCTGTAACCCCCCCCCCCCCCTAATAACTTTTGAACGAATTGTCCGATTCGAAAAATCCTTGTTGCATTCGAAAGATCTTGGCGAGGACATCTCATTTCCATATTTTACTTTTTGATTTGAACAACTTTTCGTTTAATTTTGAATAGTTCAAAAAATTTTAACATTAGCGCCTATGGGCAAAAAGGAGGCAAATTATTTTAACTCTGGGCATAAGATTCGAGTCCTTATGAATAAGCGTATTGAAAGAAGCTCTCGGTGAGAATAAATTTTTGATTTGAACAATTTTTGTTCATTTTTGAACAGTTAAAAAAAATTAGAAGAGCGCCTACGGCGAAATTTCAATCCTATATAAATCCTGATCTAATGGACCGATTCGCTTGGAACAAACTTTATCGGAAAGCTCTTATAACGTAGAACATGTACAGATAGAAAGTTCATCCAGAACTAACGAGCCGATTTTGCTATCAAATTTTTTGATCGGGATTTTCAAGAATATTTTTGAATTATTGAATGGTTTAATGACTAAGTGAAAGAATGAATGAACAAATGAGTGAATAATTGTAAAAAAATAATAATAAATGAGTGAATAAATAATCGAAAGAATGAATGAATAAATGAGAAAATATATACGTGAATGAGTGTATGAATGACTGAATAATTGAATGAATGAATGAATGAATATGTATTAACCGTTGAAAAATGTATATCTGAAGCAATTAAGAACTATAGCTAAACGAGAAAGAGAGAGAGAGATAGCTAGATTATAAATTTGAAGTTGGTGTATACGGGAAAGTACGCTCGTATAGTTCTAGACGGAACTTCTTGTTTCCTTCAGGAAAACTGATTTTTCCCAAAAAGGAATCTGATATGCGCATCACATGACTTAATTGAATGACAATTGAAATTTACGTACTCGTTGACAGTTTTAAAAAAATAGGTTAAAACAGAATGAAACTTTCGGAATTAAGGAAATTTAATGTTTTTGTTGGTGTCTGATGCATGAAATTCAAACACTAATAACTAAATAAAATGCGTAAAGGGAGAAAAATAGACGTGTTTAGTGCGAGAAGAACATTTTTCATTACCGACTGCGGGGAAATTTCAATCCTATATAAAGCCTGATCTAACAGACGGATTTTCTTGGAACAAACTTTATCAGAAAGCTCTTATAACGTAGAACTTGTACAGATAGAAAATTCATCAAGAACTAACGAGCCTATTTTCCCGTGAAATGTTTTGATCTGTATTTTTAAGTAAATTTCTGAATGAATAAATGAATGGGGAAACAATGAGTGATACATCAAATAAATGAGTGAAAAGTTATGCATAAACTATTGAAAATAGTATATATATATATATATATACAGTTAACTTTCTTAATACGAACACGGTTAATACGAAATCACGGCTAAAACGAACATTTTGTTCATCACGTTTGGTTTATTATTTAATTACACTAAACACTTACACTAACTCATATTACGTAGTCTAAAATACAAATTTCGGCTAAGACGAACAAAATGTCTGACCTATTCACGAAAAAGTTTCTCGATTGCTGCATAATGAAGTTTTTATTTATAAATTGTTGGTTAATTTGAATCATATACCACCAAGTATTCATATGATAAAATTTAATGTACTTAAAAAAACAACTAACAATTAAAGATTTTTTCTAAAATTGTTAAATTTTAAAAGGTAAGTTCACTTTTTCTCAATGTGCTAGTAAGATTTAAAACTTTATTAGTAAAAATAAGTCATTTGTTTTCACTATTGTTTTACTTTGTATTATAAATAGTAAATTTAGTAAATTATTTTTAAAATATAAACATGCATTTCTAATAGTCTTTTTTGCACGATTTTAGGTATTCACGGTTATTGCGAATAACGGCTAATACGAACAAATTCGCGAATTTTTGGTATTTCGTATTAAGCGGGTTCAACTATATATATATATATATATATATATATGCTCTTTATAACTAAGTAATTACAGACAATATAAGATTCTGTTGTGTGTACATCTACAGGTAAAAAAATGCTAATGTTTTTTCCCTCTAAATGAAATCAACTGGTATGATGGTAAGAATTTGTTCAACTTCAAGTATCCGCATTTCGTAAACCATAATTTAAGATTTATCATTGTTACCGCATTTATTATTTTTAACTCATTAAGAAATTGCTCAAATTTCTTTTCTTTACAATTGAAAAAGTTATTACTGTTCGTGCTGAAATCTTTCTCGGAAACATCGCTTCATAAAAATTTTGCCCCTATTGAAAGGAAAATTATTTATTTAGCAACTCCAAGACTCTTCTTTCAATTTGATCAAAGGAATTTAAGGGAACAAACAAGTTTTTAATTATAAACTGATGCATTTTATTTTTCCTAAGCCTGCCGCAAATCCAATCTCTCATTTAAGAAGTTAATATTACTACACCTTTTGTACAAAGATGTATTGTTCTTTCCGTTTTTAAAATATTTGATTCGCTCTTTTTTAAAGAAACAATAATGTTTTGTTCTTTAATCTGTATAGAGAATAACACACTCTAAATCACGTTCAACAGAAAACAGTAAACCTTAAGGAAACTTATGAAACTAAAATGCAGAGGGGAAAAAAGTTATTTTAATGAATGAAAAGAATTTTTCCCCCCGCATTTCAATCTACTATTGCATCTAAAATTGTTTTTCACGTAGTTGTTATTTGTTTATTTATTTAATAACTTTTTCATCTACGAATTAACTCACGCCACTCTTACATGCTCTGTGTAGTTTCTAAAGTGACAAACACTTTTTAATTTAACCTTTTAATGTATTGTATCCTATCTATTGGGCTGAAACATAAGTAATAGCCGTTATTGTTTGGTTTGAAATTACGCTGTGAAAATAAAATGTATTGGCATAATGTTTTGTGTTATTCGAAAGAGAATCTTTATCTGTACAAGATGGCGTATTTGATTTTTTTTTTTTTTTTTTGTCTGAGCTAATTTTTGTTACACTGTTAGAAATTTCATCATGAAATTGCGGTTAAATAGCCGGCAGCAGTCTGTCCATCTAATTCACCCTTTAAATTACGGTTTGGAATATTTTTCTATCTTTACGGGACCTAAACCACTCGAAATCAACTTGGTTAAAAAGCCGTAAATACAAAAGTTTACGGTTCATAACCATTTAAACATGGCTTCAAAACAAAATTTTTACCGTTTCTGAATCATTTCGAGGCGAACAGACCGTAAACGAAGCTTGCGCTCTAGTCATTCGGCCATCAACACCACTTAAAGCTGCCGTTTATTTATCAATAAATCTTTTGCAACAGGCAAACTGCATGAAAATTGAGATTTCAGTTTTTGATTGGATCCAAAGTCATTTTTGGTCCAAATTTAATGTATATTGACAAAAATCATTTTATTTGCTGCAAAAATTAAAATACAAACAAGCTTCAGAAGCTAATTATGGGTCTACTCATTCGCAAGCTGTTCGGGAATCCGATGTCTCCAATTTTTGATTTACGAGTGTATGTGTTTCTATTTAGTAACCACTGCTTAAGCCACTATTTTTTCTTCTTTTTTATATACATATGGAACTGATAAATCTTTATTCATATTTTAACAACAACGTACGACTGGTAAAGTTCCACGACCAAGATGGACGCCCGATTCTTATTGACTACGAGACCTAGTGGCGCTTGAAAATTACGGTTAGTTAAACGTTCTTTAGGAGAAACAGAGAATAAACGGGGTTTTTTTTTTTTTTTTCACAATCAGCGATTTGAGTACCATCTTTTTAATGGTTATTCACCTGTTGTAATTAAATATGGTAAAATAACAATCAAATAAATGGTTATATTACTATTTTCTTACGGAAATTTTTAACTGTGCACTTTTCAGACTATTAAAATGTAGTTTGAATTTGGCAAACCTATTTCTTGCAGTTCGTTCACGCATTGCACCTTCTCCATACACTTCACAACTTTCTTGGGCAGCTTCTGCAGCATTGGCGCCTCGATTAAACGCAAAAAGAAAATGTCGAAAATGCTTATTTTTTGTCTACTTGACGAAACGCCATCTTGTAGAGAAAGATCCTCTTTCGAATAACACAAAACATTAAGCCAATACATTTGATTTTACCGCGTAATTTAGAACACAACGCAAGCCGCCATTACTTATGTTTCAACCCAATACATATTTTCATGAGCTCAAAACTAGAAAGTATTAATTTTCAATATTTATACGTTTTGCTGTTAATTTTATGCTTGTTTTTGAGAATTGTGTAAATAATGGACAACGATAATAGAAATCAAATTAAGAATTTTAAACTTCACAAAGATTAAATGTTGCAGTATTTTAGTTTTGAAATATTTATATTACTTATAACTGCTGCCTTTCTTATATATTTTTAATCCTAATACAAAGAGTACTTTCATGTCTTACTTAATACCTATTTGACTTGAGACAACACAGGAGCACAATTTGTCTTCCCAATGCTTTTGGGATGTACTAACTGGGAGATTCTTTTGAAACTCCTCAAATACTGTTTTTTTTATCTTTCGCTTTACTGATCAAAAAGAGACATTGGATGGAGACGTTTACAGAGTTAAGAAACTTTTTTTTTTTTTTTTTGCCAAAGATTTCATTGCTATGGACTCCACAATGCCCTGGTACCCATTGCAAAACAATCTCTTTTTGGAAATTTTTTGTTAAAACCAACAATGAGATTTTCCTTAATTTTTAAATTTAGCAGTTTAAATTATTTTCGGTAAACAAATCACGGTACTTATCGGCTGTATGACATACCTTTTTCTGCTCCCCAAACACCGCCTACTGAAATGTAAACAAAGCAAGATCTAGAGACCCAATCATTGGAGATCTAGAGACCCAATGACTTAATGGTCAATGGTACGGCATTTGATAAATAAAATAAGCAAATATTACAATATATTTAGACAATTGCTACGTCCACTTGCAAAACTTGAGGGCGCTACTACGGTGCGTGTTTTATGACATCAGCGACATTAAAATCCTAGATTCGCTACTATAGCAAAGAAACAAGCATATTGACGAAGTAAAAATTAAACTGACTGCAAAATTTACTGCATAAGAAAAGGCAGAAAATACATGATCGACTCTCCCACTTCCCAAAAAAAGCCAAAAAGATAAAAACGAAGGTATGGGATTCAAGAGCAAAAGAAGCACCAAAAGAAAGGAAACACTGAATGAAAGGACTCTGTTATTCTTCTTTCTTCCAAGTTGAGTCTGGACGTGACTTGATCCTGAATACAGGCATGGAGACGGTGGAACAATCTTATTCTCATCATCCATCAGGTCCGTCTATCCGTCCTTTCGAATAAGTAAATGTTATCTCCTTCACGGCCACAACTGTGTTTTATATCATCATTTCTCAATGCTAAAGGGTCAGACTTCAGGCGAAACTAATGCAATTTTCAGACACTTTATACGTTTTTAAAAATAGTCACTACTTTTGAAAGAACTTAAAAACTTTGTCGCTGAAGAATCTAATGATGTAAAGAGTTTGGAGTATAACCTCGGTTTAACGATTGGGTATGGGCTGTTTACTGCTATCGTTAAATCAAGGACATCGTTATATCGGGAAAATGCAGTTAGCACTAGAATTCACGATCATTTTGTAACCACGAAAAATGTTCGTAGAATGGAGGCAATTCACCGCTAGAGGGACTCATGAGAGATCATCATTGTCACGTGATATCCACTCTTTGTTTACTAAGATTTTCAATTGAGTTGAGTTCTACATGGAGTTCACTAGGCAAAATTAGTTATCTTAAAATTAATTAGACTATTTTCACAGCTTTTTCTGATTATAATCCAGTATTTACATTTAATTTAATCATTATAAAAGAAATGTATTACTTATTACAATAGTGTTTTACTTAGTGTTGATTTTATGCAATGTAGAAGAACTTTATTTAGGCCTAGTTTTTAATAAGATTTGTCGAACTCGAATTAAAGCTACGGCTTCCTTTGTTTACATTGCTTTAATCGCTGCCACGTGACCAATGACGTTGCTTGAATCGCCTCCATTGAGCTTTGTAGATATCGTAAAGCATTCTTTCAATTGGAGTTTCCGGGACTGGTAAACTGTTCGTAAATTAAAGGCTCTTAAAATCGAACGTCAATTGTACAACAATCGTCAAAAACAAACCTTGACTTTTAAAATCTATCACTACTTTGAGAAAATCGTTGAATCGAGCATCATTAAATCAATCGAAGTTATCCTATTTTACCAACATCATATCTCAGCAATTTTTAAAATAAGGCAAAAAAAATGCTATGTAGTGTAGTGAAAAAATATTTGAAACCAATACATTATTGAAGAGTTTGTTTTTGTGTAGGTTTGTTTGTTTGCTATACAAAGCCACACCAATTGACAGATTCGAATGAATTTTGACACAAGTCATCCCCTGAGAAATGTAACGCAAGAAGTCCAATTCAAAAATTTTATTTAGCTTTTTTTTTCTTTAGCTCTCCTCTAATTTCAAGATTTGTTTCAGCAGCGTAAAAGAAATACAGTTAAATTTGACCATTTGTGGTGCAACTTTTTTATAGTCAACTTATAAAAGTTGGGGATTATTATATGGTCATTTCTTACCATATTCATTCATCATTTTTTAATTAATTGAAATACTCCTAAGTATAGCTTCAAGCATCAACATTACTTTGAAATAGTAATTACCGCTTCATTTAACAGTTAGCTAAATTATCATTAAATTAAATAGCTTTCAATGGCTGCATTATGGGTTATTATAGTTAATGTTATCGCACACATTTAAAATTAATTAAATAACAAAATATTCTATTAATTGATGAAGTAATTTTTTTGATGTAAAGGTTTCCTAAAAATACATAATCATTCAAAATGTTACTTTCAGATAGAACAACCAAAGGAAAAACTTATTTGAAAAATAAAAGAGCTCTCATAGTATTCCCTTATGGTTAACTCGCAGCAGAAGGTTAGAAAAGCTCTTTCATCCATCCAGTGAAATACTAGCATTGTAGCACAGAAAATGTCCTGGAAAAATTAATTTAGGTATTTTTATCTTTTCGAAAATAGATAAATATGTGGTCAACTTACAGAGTGTTTACTTCCAACCAAATTTTTTGAATATAAGTGGTCAATATAGGTGGTGAAGCTACAAAGGTTTCCCTACGTTGTATAATATAAGTATAATTTCGTTCTTTACAAAAGCGGTCAACTTACAAAGGTAGTCAACTTTACAGGTTTTACTGTAAATAAATAAATAAAAATTCACTTTTTTTCCACATTTCCCAAAATTTTATGTCATTATGAATATAAAAGACTATGTCAAAATCTTTGAATGATTTTTGAATGAAAATTTTGGAGAGAACGAATTTCAAAAATTCCTTATTGTAAAAATATAAAGTTTTTTTCTGTGACCTGGTTTCGTGATGTCTAACAAATAATAGGGCTGATATATTTTCTCAGTATTATTTTTTTGCGGGAAACTCGGAATAACTTTGATACTAATCAATAATAATAATCGCCTGGTAGATTTTAAGACAAAAATTATTTATTAAGGAGTTTCATATAATCGAAATAAACGATAATTTATTATTCTGGGCAAGTTAAGGGATGTCAAAATTGCTTGCGGAAAAAAATCACACCATCTATACCTTACAAATATTCATGCATAAAGCATTTTAAAGCTTTGTTTTAAACGATTCATGGTGCTATTTATATTCAGTTTTAATTATTAAAATAAATAAATAAATCTGACGAACTTTATGCGTCAACAAAAACAAAAGTTATATAGGTATATGTTTTTGTAAACCTGAATACGTTTAGATATAGTTAGCTTTAAGCTGCAATTTTACTCGCATGTTTGTTGGTCAGATAAAAAATATTTCCAATTTCCAAGTGAAATGCAGCTGACTTCATGCAAAAACCTCTAATATTAATAATTGCTTATAGATGGCGCCACTACTATTCACCGTGCGTTCCCACTTTTTCTTTGGAAACTTGGCTATGTTTTATAATGTAATATGTAATAATTCGCTTAAAAATATAATTAATATGCACTCTTGCCGAATACAGAGTGGTCCAGAATTTCCTTCTCAAAACAAATATACTAAAAACACTGAAGTTTAAATAAATAAAACATTGTTGAATGCTCATGTTATTCATAATTTACCGTAACTGCTACAAGATCAGTGCCCGACTAGCAAGTTTTCATGCCCAGGGAACTTTCAGTTTTTCCTGCCCCCTGTAAATTACCCTTACCCCCTGCCCCCTGTGGGTTCACTTACTTTATATATACAGTGAAACCTGTGTATGTTTACCACTTGCGGTGCAGCACTTTAGTGGTCAACTTATAGAGGGTGAAGATTTTTTTTGTTATCTCTTACACTATGCATTTATTCATTTATTACTAATTAAAATATAGCTTCATGTAATGACGTTACTCTAAAATAGTGATCAGCTTTTTTTCTTACAATTATCTAAAACATCATCAAAGAAATTTAACCCGAATGTCTTACAATGTATCCTATACAACTTTAAAAGTAAAGCACTTAGTTAAAATTAAGAAAAATATCACATTTATTTTTCAGTAACTTATATGATGCTAAAGTATTCCTAAAAATATATATTTTTCAAAATGGCTATACAAGATCAAAGAAAAAAGAAGAGACTTATTTAAAGAATAAAAGAGTGCTCAAGTTAGTTTTCCCATTGGTTAACTTACAAAGAGGCAATATTTATACTGATGTTTCATTCATCCAGACAAATACTGGTCTAACATTATAGCATAAAAAATATACTGAAGAAGCTATTTCAGTTTTTTTTTTTTATATTTGCAAAAATAGATAAGCAAATAAATATAGTAATAATTAGGCGGTTAACTTACAAAGGGTTTTTTATAATACTCCCATCCAAATGTGGCGTACTTAAGTGAGCAACATAGACAGGTGGTCAAGTTACAAAGGTTTCTCTACAATAGGGCTAATTACGTTCCTGTTAAAAGTGGTCTATTTAGGCAGGTGTTTAACTTTACAGGTTTTACTGTATGTATATATACATAACATTGAAAACTAAATAACTTTTTTAGACCCCTTTTTGAATTCTGTTTCGTTTTTGAAAGATAGATATTTTTTATATGTCCCCCAGCCCGGGAAACTAACGCGGGAAAGATTATGTAATGTGAACTAAAAATAGTTTTGCAGAAGAACAAATAGAAAAATCTGAGCATCATCACGTGACATGTAGCTCGAGACAGTATAAAAGGCTCTCTCAAGCTTTTCGCGCGGGAATTCAATATGTAAATTTTGTATATAGAAGAGTGAGAATTCACGATGTAAATATTCTTGTAAAAACGTTGATGTTGGTGTTCGTCTTTGTATTGCTTTGAATGTGTATTTCCTATGACGAAACTCAAATAAACCAAGGATTTAAATAGACTCTGGTCACGACTGTTTCCCACGATGACTTCATCGACGGACATTCGAGAAAATGAAATGCTATTGTAATGGTGATATTACAAATTAGGCGGTAAGATATTGCCTGCTGCGGGAAAAAGAAAAAATTAACTTTGAATTTCGTATCGACGCCAGCGGTGTAATTCGGAGAAGGAAGGTGTTTCATCTCTGAAAGAACAAGAAGTGAAAAAAGAAATTGGAATATTTATTCGGAAGATATTTTTAAAGAGAAAATTCTTTTTCTGCGTGACAGAGGATAGCAGTGAATTGTTCGAAGATTGCTCGGATTCAGAAACTCTTCGTTTAAAGTTATAATCTAAGCTGGCTGGTGTTATTCATCGCATTTTGAAGGAAATAACTTTTGCTGTCGGATTCCGTTTCAAGTGTTAGTGCAATTTCTGATGAAGGTAACGCAAGATATTTTCACGTTTTGGTTGCCTGACCCAAGCGACTGGAATCCCCCCCCCCCCCCTCCGGATGCTCCTCGGACACTCACCTGTGAACGCTGATAAGCAACTTTCGATATTCGACTGGGATACTTCGTGCAATTTAAAATGTGTTTCGCCGATTGCCAGCTTGTTGCTGAATCTCCTGGACAAGAGAGTTTATTTCCCGCCTCATGGAAATAGACACTTGATGCCCCCTCGCGTCCGGCCCAAAAGACTAGAATTCCCCTCGGATGCCTGTGGATTCATCGGATGTTTTTAAGTGCCGCGGATATTCGATCTTCCAAGTGCAGCATGTGTGTGTCGCGTTCCTCAGCATTTGTGTACGTTTAATGTGCATCGGTATTCTACTTCATTTTGTGTTTTCAGAAATGTGCAGCGTCCGATCTTTGAGTTTGATAAAATAATGTGCATCCCGATATTCTGCTTCGTTGTGTATTAAAAAAAAAATGTGCATGAATCAATCTTTAAGTATACTGTGCTACCGGAGGATTTCATCGAACGTGATTTACTTACTCTGAAAGAAACTGCTGCTCCTCATGAAGACAAGTTTGTTTGTTTTTATGTATTTTTTAAATATTAATATTTTATAAATTTCTATTGCTTATATTTGAAATTATTTTGGTTTTCATGTAAAAATTTTTGCAAGTAGGATAAAATTCAAAATAATATGAAAACAAAATTGTAAATAGGGTTTATTTTATACTGTATAAATTGTTGATTGTTAAAATGGATAAGATTAGAAGACCAAATTTTTATACTAAACAGGATTCTGAAATTGTACATAATTGTAAATTGAGATATGATGAACGAGAAAAATTGAAATTATATCATGAATAGTGACAATTTTCGTAAGTTCAGAGATCTTTTCTTTTTTTTTTTTTTTTGTTTATTTTTTTATGCTTAACGTTAATTGACTTCACATTAGGTGATTAAACAATGCATGTTGTCTTTATATTTAAAAAAAAATTGCTATTTTATTTAAACTTCCTTTTATAAATCTTGTTATGTGTTATTTTTTTTTTTATCTCGAACTTACCAAACCATATTGTGACTCTTTTAATGCTTTTATCTTTTGTAATTTCTCTCCTTCTTGAACATTCTATTTCACCCCTTCTAACTTAGTTTCCCAAGTCATCCTACGTAGCTGTAATTTAGTTAATTTTAAATGCATTTGTGTTTTAATCTTTAGTCACCTGAAGTGCTAAAGAAATATTACGAATGCATCAAACTAATTGCAATTTACATATCGGATGACCACTTCTTTTTCCTTCTTATTCGTCCAAGTAATTGTAATTTGGGAAATTTTTAAATGCATTTTTGTTTTAATCTTTAGTCACCTGAAGTGCTAAAGAAATGCTGCATATGTATCAAACAGATTACAATTTACATTTGGCTCGACCACTCCTTTTTCTTCTTTATTCGTTCAAAAACCAATATTGGGGAAAAAATCCATTTTCTTTTTTACACAAACAAACACAAACATAACACAAACGATAAATAAGTTGAATTGAAACATTTTGTAATGTGAAGTTAGAAAAAAGAATTTTATGAAACAATTACAGATGTAAATTTTGAAAAGAAAAAATATATTATCGAATATTTGGAAATGAGAGTTTTTGAAAAAAAAAGTATATTGTATTGAGAACTGTCTAAAATATTGTAATGAAGGTATTATGTGGAATGTTTAATATTTTGTGCAAGTTGGTGAAAAAAAAAAAAAGTTGTAAAATGTATAATTATTTGATTTCTGATTTTTTACCAAACATTTGAGTTATTTTGTTATATATTTGCATTATGTTTTTATTGTACTTTTTTACTTCGTATTGTGATGCCCTAGGTCACGTGATGCTGTCTGCCCTTAACATTTTTTTTTTCTTTCTGTCAAAAGTTTTTTTTCTTCTTCTTCCAAATTTTTTTCTTTTACCTTCCTCCTGGTTGAGTCTGCCCGCCAGTGCTTGCAATGGTGGTCAGCCTCTTCTTGGACGAGGGGGATATTCTATAACATTGAAAACTAAATAACTTTTTTAGACCCCTTTTTGAACTCTGTTTCGTTTTTGAAAGATAGATATTTTTTATATGTCCCCCAGCCCGGGAAACTAACGCGGGAAAGATTATGTAATGTGAACTAAAAATAGTTTTGCAGAAGAACAAATAGAAAAATCGAGCATCATCACGTGACATGTAGCTCGAGCCAGTATAAAAGGCTCTCTCAAGCTTTTCGCGCGGGAATTCAATATGTAAATTTTGTATATAGAAGAGTGGGGATTCACGATGTAAATATTTTTGTAAAAACGTTGATGTTGGTGTTCGTCTTTGTATTACTTTGAATGTGTATTTCCTATGATGAAACTCAAATAAACCAAGGATTTAAATAGACTCTGGTCACGACTGTTTCCCAGGATGACTTCATAAACGGACATTCGAGAAAATGAAATGCTGTTGTAACGGTGATGTTACATATATATTATGCATGTGTGTGTGTGTGTTCTATAGTCAATGTGAAATTGGTTATTATTAAAAGTAACCTGTTATTATGAAAAATTACGAGCGGTTATTATTCATTAAACCGGTAATTTTTTGTCACACTTTTTTTAAAAGAAATTTAAATGATATGGATAAAAATTCTAACCCCTTAGAAAGCTCCTGTCCAGGGCACGGGTCCCGGGTGTCAGGGCCTGTACAAGATTCTTTTTTTAATCACATTTCCGTAGCAATATGCTCTACTTTGCATCTTAAATAAATAGGAATTGAATTTCTGGCAGTCGTACCTAACTGACTACACTCTCACTAGAAATAGAAACCTCACTTTTGACGATTCTTCAATCGTCAAGAAAATTTCGTCATTTACAATGATTCTTTCCTCGCGCGACGACGTGACTTAAAAAAAGTTACTACACAAATTTCGCCAATTTGACGAAAGGTTTACTCAGAGCCTTTTTCACGAAGTCATTTCGTCAAATACGACGAAAGTTTCGTGGGATTTGAGTATACGTTTCTGAGAGTGTAAGAACGTAAACAAGATCAAATTCACAATGTGAATGGACATTAAAGTTCAAAAATAACTGAAGTTTAATTACTCGATTTCTTTTTTTTTTACAGTTGTTTTTAATTCACAAACTAAAAGTATGTAACCCAAATCGTGGTTATCGACATATTACAACATATTATAAGAGGTAACAGCGTTTTTTTCCATGTAAGTTTTAACGTTATATAAGGTTGAAACATACACAAGAAAAAAATTAACCCTGTGGTTCTTCGAGTGGGACACGCGAGTATATGTCCCATTAGTAATCAGGGTTAAATAGAAAAGTTCCATTTGATGGAATTGTAAGACCCATTCACAAACTTTCATAATTTATGTGTTATTGAAAATTAAAAATTTAGTTTGTATTATACACATTTATAAAATAGACTACTATGTAATTTTTTATAATTTTAAGTTTATAATAATCAAGTCTAAACTAACAAAAGTAAACCTTTTGTAATTCTCAAAGTTGCCTCAAAAACAATACGATTGATAGTTTGATAAATATCAAGACACTTTAACCTACGTTATTTGAAAGAAAATAGATTTATTTACATAAGTTGATTTCGCTCAGCTTACAAATTTTATTTCGAAAGAAAAATAACTCTTCAACGAGAGAATAGTAATATAACTCATATCTTAGATGTTTAAAACACCGACATGTTAAGTTAATGAGTTATTATCTTCAGTAGTGTATTGGGTGCTTTCCCTTTACAATTTTACTCCCAAACTATTAATTAAACTAGAAATGGCAATTAGTTTCTCACTAGACGGAGTGCAATCTTTTTTCTTGAGTAGGGCAACGACCCTTCAAAGTGCAAAGCGCAGCAGGATTATAGTCTTACTTAATGTTACGTTATTAAAAACCTCTGTTTACCTTATTGATGTCCTTTGAGAAGCTGAACATGAAATAATTTTTAATTCTGAAACTCTTACACTTACCAATTTTCACTCCAATCTATTGCTTTTGAGTAGGAGATATTTAAAAAATAAATACATAAGCATGTAAAAATTAAGACACGTGCAAATTTTCTCCTTCAGGCAGTTTTTACCGTGGTTTACTGCCTGTAGGCCTAATTACCTGCCACAAATGCAGGGGCTCACTGGCGGGAGGGGAGGAGGTCAAGGTACCCCCTACCTACAGAAGGCATAGGGTATCAGGTAATCGACCCATTTTTAAATATCTGAAAATCTGATCTGGCCAGTGTAGGAAAAGTCCAGATAATGTGGAATTTGATGTTTTTATTTTAGTTACTTTAACATGTTTTGAAAATATACTGCGTATTTGGAAGCTGTGGGATGTTTTAAAATATGCATAGGGATTTACAGATTTCAAACACCAGAGCCAGATATCCGGTGCGGATCCGTCATATAAGAGAATCCTGTTATCCAGTATACGGCAAAATCAGTATCCGATGTAATCCTAACTTTGGTCCTCCCTTCGCCAAAGCACATCCTGGGTGAGCTACTCGCTGCCGTGTTAAATGCAAATGTTGTATCTGTAGCAGACCTGAAAATGAGATACAGATGATTAAAGTTTTGCGTCTCCCATGTATTTCATTCATAGAATCACTTTTTCTGAATTTTTTTAAAAAAGTTTCCCATTCACATATGACCACAAAACACTGTATGTAGGTAAAATAAGTGATAAAGAACCACTTGGCGGCAATCCAGTATCCGGCAAAATAATCGACAAAGATCCGGCAATATCCTGCAAAGAGCCGCTTGGTGGCAATAACTCAATTTCGCCAAAAAGTACAGATACGACTTTTGTGCATAACACGGCAGTACTGTACGTTAATACTCCAAGTTGAAAATCAAACGCGAGACCTACACGAGACTACTTGACATGTTATAACTAAAGATTCATTTACAGATGCAAGATGATATTTATTCTCTATAGTTAGTTGGTGAGTAAATGTACAATTGGGTGTATTGCTTTTTCTTTTTTTTTTTTGGGGGGGGGGGCGGGAATTCAAAATTTCATGTTGAAAAAAAGTTGCCTCTATGGACCCACATATATGCCACAAGAAGAATTACCCAGAGAAAAAATATATATACAGGTCGCCTGCACAAGGACTAAAATTCATGATTTTGTACAAAAAATTGATTTTTTTTTTTCTGTATATTTTTTAATTAAGGACTTTTTTTTAAATTTCCAGTTGAAACATGTAAAAAGAAAAGAAGTAGGTAAGTAATGTTGAAAAAAGGGTTGTTTCTATCACGCGTTTGGGCGGAAATGAATTAGGGGCTTAATGTGCATCGTGTGAGCAACAGGTTACACATAGAACATTCGTAACTCTATCTAACAAAATTTTAAATTATCTTAGAGAATTATGTTGCTGGTAACACATAATATTTTATTTTGTTCTTAAGATATAGAACATTGACTGAATACCCTGCCTATTTATATTAAAAAATTCAACTTTGAGTTAAAAAAAACCTTATTTTTGAGTGACATGCATATTTGAAACTGAAATATTGCATGAGATAAACAACTTTTCTTTAACATTAATTTTCTCCATCTTCGATTATATTGTTCAATTTAATTTGTTTTAAAAAGGTATCGTTTACTATAAAAAAATATATAGAAAAAAAACATTTTGTTAAGAAAATCATAAATTTTAGGCCTTGTGTGGGAGACCTAAATATATTTTTTTAAAATCTGAGTAATATTTTTGCGGGTATACGTGGGCAGATAGAGGTAACTACTTTTTATCAACTTGAAATTTTGAATTTCCAAAAAACGTTTTTACCGATACACCCTGACGTACAAACACTTTTTAAAATGTAGCTCTACAATCATAGAATGAATTACAGTATAAAACAACACTTTTATGCTTTGAATTTTTTATAAGTCAAATACTTTTTGAAAATATATATATAAACTGAACTAACGCAGAAAAAAACAACGAAAAATTCAAAAAACCCACAAAAAGGCTTTTAAAAAAAGTAGGGTCAGTTGGGGTAATTGTAAACGCTTTTTCAATGTTTTAACTTTTGATCCTTCCCTACCTCTTGAATGAATTCAGAGATAAAATTCTGAGCATTGTAGCCCCTACTGTACTTCTTGTGAGTAAATGTGTGCAAAAATTTTGACTTTATGACTATTTGTTAGCAAATGAGCTCGTGTTTACAATTACCCCAGTGTGTTTACAATTACCCCAGAGATCTGGGGTAATTGTAAACAGTGATTTATTTTCGAATAAGGTTGATGCAAATGAAAACTTGTTTCATACACAGTGTGCTTGAGGGCTTAAGAAGCTCTGGAGCAAAGGCTCTCAATCTGCGGCCAACAGGCCGTCTGTGGTCCGCTGAGTTATGTTATGATATCATTTAAAGAGAAATAATCTTGCAAAAAATCAAATAATGCTACAAATTTATGTAAAATTTGTCCCGCAGTGGATCAGTTGGTTAAGCTTAGATCCCACAGAACACCGTTAGTGAAGCACAACTGGCCGAGTCAACGCTTGGGAGGGTGGCCCCCTCCCGCGACTGATTATTCTGAGACCGAGTGCGCTAAAGGGAGCTGTGCACGTAAAATAGATCGTCGTTTCAAATGCAAACCAAGTTAGAAATAATTTTCGCTGAGGGACCAACCTAGGTGACGATCCCTCATCTGGGAGCTGGTTCAAAATCATTAAACCCTCTGAGCCAAGTGTACTTCATTCTAGCGGAGCTCATTAATAATCAGTAGGCGTTTTCTTAATTCATGGTCTCCTTGCAAGGGGGAGCCTGGATCTCCAGTGGCATTAGCAACAACAACAACAGTTATGTAAAATAGACACAAAAGTGTAATTTGCTTCAAAATATAACTTATTGTCCCCCAGAATATTGGAAATAGGATAAATTTAAGTGTTTACAATTACCCCAGAGTACGAAATATATGGGGTAATTGTAAACACCTGACTTGCACATGAAAAATAACAGGGAGGATGAAATTCATGACTAAATACTTTTAGCAACATTCCATATGACAAATAAAAATGGTTGAAACTACTTACATCGCTTTTGCAGATGAGCTGGAGACGAAAATGTAAGATCACTAAATTTTGTTAAACAACTTTTTTCACTGTGTCATTTTCAAACAATTGCGACGCCTCCACAAATGTTTCGAAATTTTCAAACTCTTTCAGTGTCTTCTCTATGTTGCCAACTCATCACGCACCAACAGTTAAGTTTTCAAAACCACCACAAGTGTAGTTATGAAGCTTGTTTACAATTACCCCATGTTTACAATTACCCCAACTGACCCTACTTAAGTTCTCATAAAAGTAAAGCATAAGTTTTTATGTATAGTTTCATGAACATGTGGGAAAGAAGCCAAATTATAGTTACAAATTTAAAAACCCTTTGTATTTTAATTGAGATGAAATGCGCACAATACCAAGCGACAGAAAACAGCATTTTAAGTTTTCGGCTTTTCTTTTTCGAAATTTCAAGTAAGGAATTTTTTTTCAGTTACAGTCACTATGAAATTGCTTCTTCTCGCTTATTTTATTTTAAAGAATAAATATGTGGCCTATATTCAGCACAATTTCGGTTTCAAAATAAAAAGTTGGCAAATCACACCGTAATAAAATAAATGATAAATCAATAAATATTGCTTCAATTTTGCTGAAACCTTCAGGGAACATTTTTGAAGATTTACTTTACTGTTTAAACCAATAAAACCTTTTTCAGTCTTTTCGACATTAACTCTCGTTAAAACATTATTCAGTTGTTAAAAAGAGTGTGTGTGATCTCTCTCTCTCTCTCTCTCGCTCTCTCTTTTTCCACAAAACATTCCACTACACACCGATTATACAACATATAAAACGTAACGTGATGAATCAATAAATCTTTTTTCTCCTCCTCTTAAATAGGTCGTAGCTTATTTACAAAACGTCCTCGTGACACGCAATACCGTCTTCATTTCCTTCCTGAATTCCCTCTTACAGAACAAACATTGCATCGATGATGTTTGTTTCTTTAATAAGATACCGGATTTTTCTTTCAAACTGCTTTCATTTCCTTACTCTCAAAAAATTTAATCATTCAATGTTCAAAAAAAACCGTCATTGTGTTTACATACATTATTGCCAGCACAAATTATGTGTAAAAAATGCGTATTTGCAAAATGAACATTTTTGATGTAAATTTTTAGCCTTTTTGTTAAAAAAAAATGTGCACCAGTTTATAAATTGCCTATTATTGTTAAAGCAAATCATTAAATAGATATTTAAATTGCTTATTTTTTAAGTGAGCGATCGTATAATTAAATTGCTTAATTTTTAAATGGGTGATCGTTTAACTAAATTGCTTGAATTTTATGTGAACTAATGTTTAATTAAATTGCTTAATTTTTAAGTGAGTTATCGTTTAATTAAATTGCTTAATTTTTAGTTAACTCTTTATAAGGCCATTTTTTTGTAGCATCCATACATGAATTTTTTTTTTTTTTTCGGATTTTGGTTCGATTCAAAGAAGAAATTAATATAGGACATTAAATAAGATTAACATGATTTTTTATACCCCCCTCGCCCCCCAGGGGTGGGGGAATGTTCTAATATAGGAATATTGATGCATGTGGTGGTAAATATGCTTCTCAACGGCTTTGCAACACTCTACCAATTAGAAAGGGTAAAATAACTTGCTATAAACATCTATAACTTGATGAATTAGGTGGGAAGCATACTTCCCACTGCCTTATAAAGGGTTAAGCAAGTTCTTTAAAATAACTAAGAACGTATGTACTATTTAAAAATATTTTTAAAGCATTATGGAATAAGTTTTTTTTTTAAAGCAAAGTATGTTTTTAAGTAAATATACAGATAAAAGAAATGTTAAAAAAATTAAAGTAGTGGAATTCACTGACAAGTATATGTTTATAGAATGTTCAAATGAGTTATTGGTGAACACACTGTAGTAGTACAATGTAATGGACATTTTCCGAGACTGTTAACAGCATTGTAAGAGGGTTTTTAAGAACCGCAGTCCTAACTTTGATGGGGATCTTGAGAGGAAATTTGAGTTAAGTTAAGAGCTGTTGACTGCAGACTAATGTCAAAAGGGCCAACTATTCCTTTTCTAAAATATTTTCGGCATTTATTCCCCATTCTTCACTCTATACCAGCAACACTTTGAGCTGGTCTTCAAAATATCATGCAATTCAATAAGTTCTGGGGGCTTTGATGACCAAAAAGAATGAAAACTAACGATCAAACCAGAAATACAGGGTGCGGCTGAAGTAATGACCTGTTTTTGAGGGGTTATAAAAAAACTAATACAATTTGAGGCTTAAAACTTTTTTTCTATTTCGATCTGTAAATAATCCCATTTTTTTACATTAAGTTTTGAATACCACTTCAGCAAGATGGCGGGTTTCAGCAGCAATAAACTGATGCAGTCTGTTATTCCATGCAAAGAACTCTCCTTGTACAATTCAATATTCCGCCAAGTGTTACGGTTCCTAAAAATGGTAGTTTTTCTGTGGGGTTATTTGAAGGAGAAAGTTTGGAAAAATCGCCCCCATACTTCAGAGCTGAAGGACCAAACTATCGAGAAAATATCCTCCATACCCCTTGAAATAAGCAGAAAAGTTTCCCAAAACTTCAGAAATATACTGCATCAGTGTATTGCTTCTGAAGGCCGCCATTTTTCTGAAGTGGTATTCAAAACTTAATCTTAAGTTACTATCTTGTTTGAAACAATTCATTGGAGTCGAACGCCATTGTTGCGGGGTGTTATTAAAATATTATCGAGCTTTTAAAATTTTAGTGCTGGCTATGATTTTTAGCTGTTATCAGATGCACCATCACATGCAACACTAATGGTGATACACGGTTCATCCTTTCATCAGAGCTGAGTATCATCTTCTCCAAGACGAAAGCCATGTTCACAGTAAAGACCATGTAATGCCATGTGGCTGTCGTCATTAGCATCGCCAGTGACGCTAGTCCAAACGACTCTGTCGTTGTTGTTGAGCAACCACTTAGAAACTGATAGTAATACCTTATGTCACTGAACAGTATAACTATTATGCCCATTGGGTCAGTAATTTTGACTTTAAGTTGGCTTTGTCCAAGGGTGTCTTTAATACGAAGTCTCTCTTTTATTGTTATTATTGTTGTTGTTGTTGTTGTTTTTGAAACAAGCCCCTCACTAGTAGATATGACCAAGTTAACTTAAAGCTGCTCCATAAAATTCAGATTTAAACAAAAGAAAATACTTCTGACAGTTTAAAAGTGAAACGAGGCGGGTGAGGGGGGTTCAAAATTTGTTGACGCACATTTCAGTAAATTTTGCGTTAAAGGAAAGGAACTTGCTGATCAAAACTTGTCGATTAGAAACGTAATGCTCACTTCCTAAATCTGAAATTGAGTTTTCATTTATGATTTTGCAAAACCACGCAAATCAAAATTTTTGTTATACAGTTCTACCGGCAAAAAAAAAAAAAAGAAAAAAAAAAAGAATCAATTTCCCAAAAAACTAATAAATAAATAAGTACATTTTCTGTGGATAATTCATAGAATAATTCAAAAGCCATTAATATATGCGTCAATATTAAGCTATAAACTACGTATAGGTTAAAATTTACAATACACAAAGTAATTAATTAATACTAAAATGAATCTTCCAGTCGATGATTCTTAAAATTATACTATACCCAATACTTTGAGCGTAAATGTTAATCAACAAACTTTGTCCTGCGATGCTCATTACTTTTTAACTGTTTAAAAATATTTTACTAAATCTCAGGCCGCTTAAAATTTACTGCTTCTACACATAAAACGCTTTCCAAATCACAACTTTGTAAAGATTAAAATTTACATTAAATAAATAAATAAATAAATCTTCCAGTGGAAAATTAATGCAGTTATATTCCGTCGAGACTTAATATGTAAGTAACCTTACATATATTTTTGTTTACAAACATTTTATTTAAGTTCTCATTTAAGGTATGGTACTTAAAAAACTGTTTTAGCTGTTTTCATAATGAAGGAGCTAAAAATAGCTGCAACTTCAAAGAACAACATGCATTTGTTACGCTTCATTGTTTGCATTTAACGCTTTTAGTTGACGAGACTTCAAATAAACTGACCTATTTATAACGCATGTTCTGAATAATAACAATCGGACTTGCATTCCAAACTGCCCGGTCTGTAACTTCTTAAACTGCATCTGTCTAAATGAAAATTTTGTAAACACGTTTTTTTATTATTTAAAAAGGTGGTAGTTAATTCACTGTTAACGTATAAGGGGGAAAAAATGAATAAACAACAATAAGTAGTTATTGCAATAAATTAGGTTGCAATTTAGAATTCCCAGAAGTTCAATCTATGAAACTAAAAATGATTTGAATTTTTATAAAGTTTCATTTTAGAAATGTATTTTATTTTTTCAAACTTTCTTTTAAATTAATTTCTAAGCTATTTCTATGTTACTGTGATTTAAAATTAATAGGTGTTTAGGATATAAAATTTATTTAAAAATATAAGATTGTAAAATGTTTTTGTTTTGGATACATTATTTTTTAAATTATTGTAAAGGTTGACACATCAACAACCATTTACTAATAACATTATTCTGTCATGGTTGTGTTTTTCAGGTTTAGGTTAATTGATTTTTACTTTTGAATGCTGAATGGCGGAAATGACATTTATATTTTCCCCATCACATCCGGATTTTTCGTGAAACGCAAAATTCAAATTTTTTTTTTTTTTTAGTTTTTCAAAAATCTAAAATTTGCGACTTTAATATTGACTTTTTTTAAAGTAATGATACTACAGATTAACGAATTTCTCCACTCAATTGTCTCATTCATACATAAAAATACAGCAATATTTTTTCCCTTTTTCTTTTTTTTGGTGTGCGTGTTTCACTTTTCATTTGTATCTCACCAAAATTATCTACGCCAGCAAGATCTAAATCTTTACTCTCAGGGGCTCACCGACGGGGGGCGGGGGAACAGCGGGACCGTCCTCCAGAAGACATCAGATATCCGGTATCCGATAATTTTCTTTTTAAGTATCCGGAACACTATCCGGTCATTTCCCAAAAAATTCTGTTATGCAAAATTTGATTTTTATGTATAGCATTTTCCGGTTAAAAACACCAGAGACGGATATCCGGTACGTATAAGTCACACAAGAGACACCGGATATCCATTTCTGATTGATCCATAATTTTGACCTTGCTTTTCCCTCCCTTAAAGCAAAATCCTGGGTACACCACTGAACTCTTGTTTTCCTTGCAACAAGATAGACTCCTCTAACCAGTGTGTCTATTAAACAGAAACCCCCTAGGGGGCCCTTCATAAATGATGTCCCACTTTTTTCCCATGTATTTAACCCCCTTCCTTCCTTGTCACAATACGTCACACTTCAACGGACCCCCTTCCCCTTTGTCACATGTCACGCTATGTTGCATAATGCATGATGTCCCACTTCTTGTTACCCCCTCCCCTCCCCCTGTCACACTTTGTCACAATTTCACAAACCCCCCTCCCCTCGAAGCGTGACATCATTTATGAATGATCCCTAAGCACTGTTCGGGCTTTAATGCCACAGCTAAAGTAGCAACAACACTATAAACATTCTAGAAAGTTCTCTTCCTCTCATAACAAAACCCCAATCACTTCCTCCCAAATACTTCACATTCGTTTTTTTACTAAAGAAAAAATAACGAACCCTCATTTCGATTGTGTTGATAATTCCCCGACGTTTTCTTAATTCGAAAGTGACTCTTTCCCAAAATAGGTCGCCGAAACACGTTAGCCTCGTGACATACAATTATGATTTCGATTCTCTTCTTCCTGAACCGGTGTGCGTTCGAACACAGAAAGTTGCTGTTCGACAAGCGATGCCTCCCTTCCTGGTACTCAATTCGGAAGCGTTTCCTGATTGTTTCCTCAGGATGGGGTGTGGATTCTATTATTCCAGGTGCCTTCTTCCTCAGACATGAACGGTTACGCAGAATATGCGCAATTCCTTAATGACTTTCCTCTTATTGTTATGCATGTGAAGGCTTTCGGACATCGTCTTTCAGAAGAATCTAACTGCGGCAAACTGAGAATTCTGTCGGTACAAATGTTTTTAGAAGAAGTTAACCAAAAAAGTTAAGAACGTACAGAAGTGAACATTTCTCGCAATACTCTAAAATGAATACGTTCAAGGCAATAATTTTTTGAGTTAAATTCATTGTCTCAACCCTTTGATTGAGAATTCTTTAAAAACAAAATACTTTTTCCCGTTAAGTACGTGGTGGAACATTAGAGTTCACAAAAATATAAATTTAGATATTTTTTCCCTTTTTTTTTATCAAGTAGTTTTTAATACACAAGGCAGGTCATCAGTCCTGGTAGGACACACGTGTCCCACCAGTAGCCATCGACGAAGGCCGTGGTAGCCTAGTGGTTAAGATGTCGGACTTCCACCTGGAAGGCCGCGTGCTCGATACCCGCTGAAGACCCACCATGTAAACTTCGGAATACGTGAATGTAAAATCCGTGGACCCCACTACCTCGTCACGTGCGCAAGCAATCCTAAGGCCTCGGTTAACAGGTAGGGGTCTGGTAGAGAAAAGTAGCTATCGACACACAACAAAAATGCATGGCGTCTTGGAAAATTTCATTTATAAACACTTATAAGTTCAATAGTGTCATTGCTTGAGTTATGTTTATTTAATATGTCTTGAGCCCTTTGACTGCGAAATTTTAAGAGGATTTTCTTTAATCGCTATGCTCACAATGTGGTTGAAAGTTAGAGTTTCAAATAAATTTGAATTTACATTTTCTAGTATTTAGTGGTTTTCTAGTGTAGTGGCACTAGGTAGTGGCACTAGCTAGGTAGTGGCACCTAGGTAGTGGCACTAGCTAGGACGTAGTCATGATAAGCAGCGTTTACACGATGCCAGTTGAAGAGACAATTGTCTGGAGACAGATTATTGGCATAAAGTTATTGGCTACGGGTGAACAATTCAGGCCAATTGGCGAGCCAATTGCCTCGACAGTTGTCCTGAAATGCAGTTGGTTCGGGAGTAGACAGAGGACAATAAACTGAGCTCAGTGAGGCCCCCCCCCCCCACCACTCTGAATCACAGTTGTCGAGCCAATTGGCGCTGTGTGAACATTGCAGCCAGTTGATTTCCTTTGTGTTGTGCCAATTCACTCGTGTCAGTTAAGTCTCTCAGCGATTTTTCGTTATCAACTGCCATGCCAATACTTTCACAGTGTGAACAGGTTCTCTTTCAACTGGCCTGGCCATGACATTCTCCCAATTGTCCAGAGACAATTGTCCCCGACAATTGTCTCTTCAACTGGCATCGTGTAAACGCGATTATAGGAGGCCGACATCCTACCATCAGAAATTGACAGGCTATTTGGCACATAGGAACAGGGAGCGCTGCATCTTATCAATAACCATTCTTAAAATGACCTGTAAGTGCAAATAATGAAGACATGAGTCATCTCTGACAGAATGATAGATCGCAAAAAAGGATTCTGTGTAAGAATTCGGACGAAATAGTCCTGCTGACTATGTGGTTTAAAGTTAGAGTTTCAAATAAAGTGAAATAGAGGTTTTCTATCCACTAGGTAGGACGTATATATCGTAGTCATGATAGGAGGCCTACATCGTACCATTAGAAATTTATAGGCTAAAGCTACACGTGGAGTTTTAGTACATTGGATTTATGAATTTTTCACGCCGTATTAAGAAGAAAATGCAGAAATGACTCGGTTTTTTGACTAGGACATGCATGCATAACGTCAAATAGTTAAGTCATTATATTTATAGAAAATATAAATGTATCACCTTTGAACAGGGAGTGTTGCATCTTATCAACAATTATTATGCAAATCACCTGTAAGTGTGAAAAATGAGGAAATGGTTTATCTCTGGCAGAATGATAGATTACTTATGAAAGAATGATAGATCGCAAAAAAGGATCGTCTGAAAAAATTCGAAGGATTTAAAATGTTTTTGGAACAACTGATTGGAATAAGTTGGAAACTTTTTAAAGAAAATCTGTTTCGGTCAGTTAAGTGATTATTTATGCACAAGTTGTTGGCATTTTTAAAATTATTTTTAAAAATTACCTTTAAAGAAGTTTATTTAAAAAAAATTCCTAATAGTAAAATAAATCGATGAACCTCGAACGGGAAGTGGTGAATCTTATCGGCAATCATATTGCAAATTACCTGTAATAGACATATTTAAGAAAACACAAATTTATCTCTGAAATATACGAAGAACATTGAAGCGAGAAGTCATTTGAGACAGTTGAGTGAATAAGTATATGTTAATAGGAGCTATCTTTAAAGTTATTTTTAATACGCCTTGAGGTATTTAAGTGTTTTTTTTTAAATGAACATTATAAAAAGGCATAATCTTGCATGCTTCGACCGGGGAGTAGTGCATTTTAACGGCACTCATTCTGCAAAAGATCAGTGCAGGAAGCAATTGATGAAAATATGATTAATATCTGAAAAGCTTGTTGAAAAAATAATTTATCATCTAAATACGTGTTAAGGAAATGGTCTACCGTTAATTGCTTGTAACAAAATGATGGATCGTCAAATTATCGTCTAGGCGTCATTGTCTATTACTGAAATAAAAATAAAAAAACAATCTATCATTTTAAATAAACTGCAGATGAAATGTGATTCGCCTACTTGATTACCTAACATTTGGTAATTCTTGGCAGAATAATTGTCACTAAAATGATTGTTAACGAAGTTATAACCCATAACTGCTCATCAACAAACCGATTTTTTCTAAAATGAGGTTTATGCAAACAAGTTGTCGAGTGAACATTTATCGGCCAAATCTATGTCAAAAGCTATTGTCGAAAAACAATCTAAAACTTAACTTTTAGTACTGTATTGACATCAATGGGAATAAAGCACAGTACCACTGACCACTTGTTAATAAAACGTCAATTATCAAATATACTGTCGGGAAATAGTTGTGTCATAAACTCATTACAGAAAAACTGCTGAGGAACCAAAATAGTATTTCTAGCGCTGAAATGATTGGCGATTTTTCATCATTCTGAAATTGTACTGTGCATTGAATTCGAATTTGAGCAGAAAAAATATCCACTATTTTGGTTAAGTAATTTTTCATAAGTTTGAAGATGAAGACGTTAATCTTGTAAAAAAGAGTTCAACTAGAGGTTGAGAACGAAAAGGAAAAAAAAAAAAAACAGAAATGAAAGCTAAAGGCACTAGGGATTTTTTTTCATTTCATAAAACACAAGGTTTGGAGGCAGTATTAGTCCTATAACTTGCGTAGTAAATACACTGGTGAAATAAATTAAGAGAATTTGCATATTTTATCGAATTGCATGAAAAAAACTGAACTGAATGAAAAACCACTGCTTCTAGATAAAAACGCTAATCTTTCACGGTAAATACGTAAGCGTACACGTGTGTGTAGGCAGAGCCAGCAGAAAAACAGGCTTTATAAGCGCCTGGAGGGTAAGGCAAATTTCGTTCGCTAGCACCCCTCGGTGAATTTCTTGATGTTATCTTGCAGCTATCGCTTAAATTCATATCGGAACAGTAAAAATGAGTAATTACTAACATTTAGGTGATGGAATGAGGTGGCGAATTTCGGGGAGGCTAAAGGCAGACCAATCGCAAGTCCACATATATGCAGAGAGTTAAATTTAACAACCAGTGTCGTATGTAACCTATTGAAACAGTTCCAAAATACTGTATCCATCGAGAGAAAGGCTGGGCAAGGCCGTCCAAGAGCCACGACGGCCAGAGAAGATGGCCATTTATCCATTTTAGTGAGGCGTAGCAGAAGGACTACATCTTCTCAGCTCTCACGGGATCTGCATGCAACCGCAGGAACCCGTGTAACAAAAGTGACTGTTTCTAAAAGACTGAATAAGAGAGGATTGCTTGCCAGAAGACCAGCTCCCACTCATGTCTGCGAACAGGAGGGTCCGATTAGCATGGTGCAGGCAGCATAGTGATTGGAGTATGTGATCAATGGGCGACTGTTCTGTTCACCGACGAGTCCCGTTTTAGTCTAAATACCAATTCTCGCCGTACTTTCATATGGAGAGAGTCAAGGACCCGCTACCTACCCTCCAGTGTCCGCGAAATCGACAATTATGGCGGTGGCGGTGTTATGGTCTGAGCAGGCATCAGGTTCGATGGCCGCACACCTCTCCACGTCTTTATCAGAGGCTGTGTGAGTGGTGTGAGGTATAGGGATGAGGTCTTGGAGTCTTATGTTCTCCTTTTCCGCGTTGCAGTGGGCCCTGAGTTCATCTAATGGACGATAACGCGAGGCCACACAGAGCTCTTCTGGTCGACGAATTTCTCGAAAGTGAGGAGATTCGCCGGATGAATTGGCCAGCCAGGGCTGTTTCAGACCTTCAGACTCCCATGAGTGTTACGCACAAACACGTGTGTCTATTATAACTGTTGAATGTTTATTTTGTTTGTATTATATCAACCTATGTTCACACCAAATTTTATTAAAATCTGTCCAGTAGTTTTGGAGATCGTAGATCAAACATGAAAATTTTCTTAATTTCTTACACCAGTATATATTCAATGTATTTTACTTACTCTTGACACATAGCCCAATCTGAGGCCCAATTCTTTTCTTTCTGTTTTTTTTTCTTGTATATTATATGAAAATTTTAATAATTCCAAACGGAGACCTACAGAACTGGCAAAAGGGCTCAATGCTCATCAACCAGACGATTTGACTTTTCTAGGGAAAATGTAAGTTGTAATGTGGAGATACTGTGCTTTACTAAAACATATAGTAGGTTTTGAGAGCGAATTAATGAAAAAAGTTGTTATTACTGACGTCACTCACATCACCGAGCCTGAGTAGACTATATTACCTGATTAACGACTAATTGAGTCTTTTGTTTTACCACGAACTAAACAAGGGGCACAGCAGTACACGATAGATTGAAGCATCATTTGTGAACATTTCGATTGTTTGATCCAGAACAACCCATGATCCAGTATCTCCAGAGGCCTTGATTTGTAATAAGAAGTTGGAGGAGTTTCTGAACCATAACAGCTTTAACTTGCGGCAGTCACCTTTGGCGTAGAAGGATCTTCGGCCGGCCACGAGCTTATTGTCTAACCCAATGGTTCCCAACCTTCTTTTTTTTCTTGCGAACCCCTTCGAAGATCTGAAAGAAAATCGCGAACCCCCTTTTGTAGTCGTTAATAACGGATAACAAAACTATAAATTTACGAGCACATTTATTTTCCATGTTGCACAATAGTTCATAACAAAAGTTTAAATATTACTGCAAAACAACAAAGTTTAAATAAAAACGAAAATTACTTTTTTCATTATGTGTTATTTTTAAATTATTAATAGGACAGTAAACATATGTATTCGCAAAATATCTTTAAGAACTATTTCCCTGTGCGAAAGCGTTATGGAATAGCATACGTACAAAATTTTGAATCAATAAATAACATTCGGTTTTACTTTCGGGTTGAAATATAAAAATTTCTCAAGAGTTGGAAAAAAAAAGTGCGAGAAATGTAAGTCCAAAATTTAAAATTAATGAATAAATATCTTCCGGTTCCACTTTGGGGTCTGTATATAAATTAGCCGAAAATAATGCAAAATTTTACATTTTAATAAATTTTCATATTTCCGACTCTGTCTTCGCGCTAGCAAAGAAAAAGTGAGAAATGGTAGGAGAAACATCGTTCAAAATTTAAAATAAATCAATGAATATCTTTCGATTCCACTTTGAGATTCATATTTTTGAAATCAGGTAAGAGTAAAAATATGTGCACTTCAAATTTTGTACGTATGCCGGTCCACAACTTTTACGCGTTTATCGGAAAAACAATTTATTAAAAAAATCCATTCCCCCTCCATCCCAATACTTAAGTAAATGTGTTATTTCGTCTTGCTTTTACGTTGACAATTAAATATTCCGCAATTGCAATATTAATTTCGCGAATCCCCTTTCGACACCACGCGAAACCCCGGGGGTTCGCGAACCATCGGTTGGAAAACGCTGGTCTAACCGATCGGGCTAGAATAAAGAGAAAACCACTTATACAACTTTCCAAAAGGTGAAACAACATATATGAGGAAAATATTTTGCTAAAGATGGCAGACACATGTTTCTAAGCTGCAAACATGTGTCTGCAATGTTTTGCAAAATTCGTACCTCATAGAAGTTCGATTTGTAGCCCCACCTAAGGTTTATAACTTATTTCTCACTTAACTTAATTTTCATAAATACATGTATATATGCTAACTCTTCATTGTAAGTTGATTGATTTTATACTCGTATTAACATAAACAAAAGATTTTCATGGATGGATATTTCTGCAGTCGAGCATTTTTCTTATATATATTTAAGCAGTAAAAATATTTTTCACTCAAATTGACATAGACAAAAGATTTGGTATTTGAGCATTCAACAGTTTTTTACAGATATTTATGGTAGTCAGTATTTTTCACACATTTGGGCAGCCAAAAGTTTTCACACTTACTAAAAGGGATCATGCAAAAATGATGTCACGCTTCTCGAGGGGGGAGGGTGGGGTCGCTGTGAGAGTGTGAAGTTGTGACAAATTGTGACAAGAGGAAGGGAGGGGGTAAGAAGAAGAGTGCCATCATTCTTATGCAACATAGCGGGACATGTGACAAAGGAGGGAGGGGGGTATGTTGAAATGTAACATTTTGAGACAAAGGGTGAGAGGGGTCAAATATATGGGGAAAAAGTGTGACATCATTTATGAACTGTCCCAAAAAGTGTTTTTCGCAAATATTTATGCTGCTTAAAGGTTTGATTGAAGAGGCTTTTTTACATTGAATAGCTTAATCCCAGATCTAAGTAATTGCAAGAAAATATTCAATATGAACTGAAATTGTTTCTATCTTTGTAGTTTAGAAAATGTAAAACGGTGTTTTATTGAAAAATTGCAGTTTTTGACTAGAGTGGAAAAAACAAAACTTCTTACTTTGAAAGAAACGTTTAAAAAATAAACACCCGGGACACAATTTTTTTATTTGAAAATATATACAATTCACTAAAAATGTAACTTTATTAAAAATTATATCAAGAAATGAAAAATAAAGTATAATGCATCAAATAAAATCAGCACATTTGTTTAATGCAGTTTTTAAGATTTTATTTATTTTTTTCTTCTATCGAAAAGTCGCATAATTTTCTGTTGACGAATCCCTCCCATTCAAGCATGAAGTCAAGTCGTTCGTTATGCATTGCTAAATGTAATTCTGCAAAAAATTTCTGCTTCAGAAGCCTATGCAAGAATGAAAGGAAAAGGAATTTATTTTCATGCGTGACTAACATGGAATACGATTAGAAAAACCATTTCGGAAAAAATTTGCCTGTCATCGCAGCTTTTCGAGCTTAAAATATTCACCTTTAGCGGCTGAATAAAAATAAGCGTATTTACAACCTGAAGAATTTGCTAAAAATCATGTCATTAAATGAAATATTAATTGTATTTTCAATCCACAGAGCTATTCCATTCATTTTAAACTTACTTTCCTTCAAAAATAAAAGCATTAATGCAACATCAAATCATAACTAACTAACTGCCGGCAGGGTGGTGTAACGGTAATTCACTCACCTCGTACTTCCAACTTCGCAGGATCGAACCTGGCTCAAGTCGGTGGATTTTCAAGATGCAGATAATCATCAGCGCCCTTGTCGTATGATTATCGGGCGTGTTAAAGGTCGCTTAATTATTCGCTTGGCTTGGATACTCTCGGATTAATTAAATTCCTAGTGCAGTTTCGCGTCAATTAGAAATCAGGTGTCACCATCTAGGGGATAATGAGCGTCAAAATTCTCAAGTAGTAATGGCATGCGCCGATAGTAGTGCTACTTGAAAGAATGGATGCTCGTTTAAGGGAAAGGCACTGGGTCTGCCAAGGTTAGTGACCCCATTAGATAGAAAGAAAAAAAGAAAGTAAAACATAACTCACTTTTTCGACACAGAAAAAACTATGCATTCCACAGCGTTTTTAATCACTGGTTTTGAATACGTTTTTTCGGAAAAGTCTTTTCTTTAAGAACGCCAATTTGCACGCTAACGAAAATTCGGGCTACCCAATCAATAATTTATACTTCTAGAAGCATATCGTGTTTCAAAAATTAATTCATCAACAGTATTTTTCCTCTCAAATCATCCATACAAATTTCCTGCAATATCTCGAGTTTATAGGATATTTTTTTCAGAAGTTATTCCTTAATTTCAGTTTTTCCTTTGCCTCCCTATTTTAACTCAGACGACCTAACTCTTATACATTTAACATGCTTACGAAGTGCCCCTATGGTTCGCGGGGGACCTACGGTTTTAAATGGAATCCGAAACCACTGCAACATAATCGAAAGCAAGGCAATACCGATCGAATATCCATGCCCTTGCCGGGATTCGAGTCCTGGCCCCCAAAGCGTGGCAGCAGAACGCTATACCGCCTGTGCCACTGAGGCAGCAAAAACTTCTAATTTAATTGATATTAAGAAAGTTGAAAAGAAGCAGATTGATTCAAGAGTGACTAATTGATTGATGGGAGCGGTCGACACATTATCACGGAAACAAATTTTTGCTAGGAAAGATTATTTCCTTTTTTGTATTATTTTTGTTCTTTTTATTTTATTCCTTTTTTATCCATCTATTTATTTTTTTATTATTATTATTTTGTGATAACAGGTATGTTAACGACACTCGGTGCCACAGAGAGGTTTAAAGTCTGAAAAACAAAATCCTAATTCTTAAACACTTCTTTAACATTCTTAATGTAGTAAGAGAGTCAGCCTTTAATGCGATGCATTTACCCTAGCGGATTTTGAAAACGCTGTAGATGATTTTGCCAATGCAAAAGCACGAAAAGTTCAATTCCTGTAATTGGGTTCTTTATACTCCTATTTCAATTGATCATTACCTTAAAAAAACATGCAATCCCTTACACAAGCTCAACTAAGAAAAGGTGAGACATATTCAACAATGAACACCATATTTATACATTAAGATAAAAATAAAGGGGAGAAGTTTAATTAGCGTGTACAAAGAACATTAGCACATAAAAAGTACATACTGAGTGCATAAGCTCTCAACACAGGTATTAAAATACACTGATGGAAAAAAAATCCCAATACCAAGAAGGAGTTGTGCTAGCAAAACGAAATTCGGCAGGCGTGTTTATACAGCTGAAAGATGACGTCGATTCAAATTTTGCGCTCGGCGCATCAGTGTGACGCTAGTAGCGACACACGGAAGATGCAAATCAGGTTTGCTTTAAATACGCGCTGTAACGTTCCTGAGCGTTGTTTAGCGTCGAGATTTGATGTAGTGAGTTGATGTTAGTCCACAATGCCTTTAAGAAGACGACGAAGCCATTATCAAATGCTCACTGAGCTTGAACGAGGTCGTGTAATAGGCCTACGAGAAGGTGGGTTTCCTTTCCGCGAGATTGCAGAAAGGCTTCGCAGGAATGCATCCACTGTGCATGAATGTTGGCAGCAGTAGTCAAGGGAAGGCACTGCCTCAAGAAGACCGGGTTATGGGCGGCCACGTGGCACTACTGAGAGGGAAGACCGCCGTGTTTTGCGTATGGCCGTAGCGAGTCGTACTGCATCTGCAGCAGAAATTCGAGCAGCAGTTGGCAACGCAGTGACACAACGAACTGTTACCAATCGGTTACTTCAAGGACAGCTCCGAGCCAGACGTCCTGTAGCGTGCATTCCACTAACGCCAAACCACTGCCGTTTGCGACGTCAGTGGTGTCAGGCTAGAGCTCATTGGAGGACGGAGTGGAGATCTGTTGTTTTCTGATGAAAGCCGGTTCTGCCTTGGTGCCAGTGATGGCCGTGTGTTGGTTAAGAGGAGGCCAGGTGAGCGGCTGCAGCCATCCTGTCTGCGGCCTAGACACACTGGACCTACACCTGAAGTTATGGTCTGGGGAGCAATTTCTTATGGCAGCAGAAGCACTCTCGTGGTTATCCCACGCACCCTGACAGCAAATGTGTACGTCAGTCTGGTGATTCAACCTGTTGTTCTGCCTTTCATGAGTAGCATTCCAGGAGGTCCAAAAGAATAACGCTCGACCTCATATTGCTGTTGTAACCCAACGTGCTCTACAGGGTGTCTACATGTTGCCTTGGCCTGCCAGCTCACCAGATCTGTCTCCAATTGAGCACGTATGAGACATCATTGGACGACAACTCCAGCGTCATCCACAACCAGCATTAACCGTCCCTGTATTGATCGACCAAAAGCAACAGGCATGGAACTCCATCCCACAAATGGACATCCAGCACCTGTATGATTCAATGCATGCACGTTTGTATGCTTGCATTCAAAATTCTGGCGGTTACACCGGTTATTAATGTACCCGTATTTCACTTCTGCAATGGATCTTCTCGGGCTTAAATTAACCTGTGATCTTGAAATTATAATCAATTACGTACCTATATAAATGTATTGCTTAAATTTCATTACTCTACAATAATTATTTCTTGGTGTTGGGATTTTTTTTCCATCAGTGTACAATAAGAATGAAGATGTCAAAGAAATGAAATTGGATAAGGCCGTTGGTGCATATTTTAAACTTGAACACATAGTCAACGTAAAATATAATAAAGGTCGTTGTACACTCTGTAAAATGTAGAAAGATACTTGAAATTTAAAGGAAAAAAATACAATTCTTAATGAAAAATCCTCTTATGAGTAAAATGTTTTAATTTCTTCATAAAAGCAGTTGAGCTGAGAACTTTTATAACACGTAACAATTTTAAAGTTATTTTTACTTTTCCTATCGTAAAGTTCATAAAAAAAATTCGGAGGACACTGCAGTTTTCATCGGAAAACCAATAATTTAGGAAAACACTTTCTTTCATTTGCTTTGATAAGTTCAAAAATCCAACTTGGAATCCAATTATGCAGTGACTGGAATTTGGAAGGAAAAATGGTACTCGGTCACTCGCATAACAAAGAGGCTAACAGGGTTAAAATTGATACAGTTGACTGGTATACACTGTGAAATGAGATAGTAAAATATTTACCCTTATAGAGAGCTATTTCCAACCGAATTACTAATAAGCAAATCATAAAATACACAACAGGCTAGAATGTGTTTTCTTTAAATTTTCTTATTTGCTTCTGGGTTTAGATGCCTTTTCATTGTTCATTAAGAACATCGAAATTAAGAACACTTCCTGAAAACCACGCAATTCAAAAGCGCAATGATTCTCATTAAAAATCGAACAGTAAAACTGTCAGGATAGTAAACAATGTTGCCAGGCTCCTTTTCCTGAAATCAACATTGAGATTTCGTCGTTGGCTCTTTCAGTTAACACTTCTATTCTTGCATACATCTGTGGATTTATGTACTGTTAAGTTTTATTTTAAAATTATTTTTGTCATGCTCAATCAAAAACAATCGGAAATGAAATTTTAAAAACTTTTTTGAACGGATAGTCATTTGCAATTTGCATAACATGGCTGTTTAATTAATTTAAACTCACTATTTATTTTTCAAAGGCTATTGCTACCATGGTTGAAACCTATTTTCAACCCTTAAACCAAGAGTGCACCCGAATATTTTTTTTTACTATTGTTCTTTTGGCGGCAATAACACAGGGCCACAATTTTTGACAAAGTTCGTGTATCTAAGTTGAAAACACTCAATTCTTAATGAATTCAACGTGTTGAACACGAATATTGCCATGAAAACCGTGTTTTGGCTCTTGTTTCAGAGAATCAGTGGTGCAAAAATATAATGTACCTAATGCTTTATGTCACTTTTGTTAAAACATTTTCAAGAATAAACAGATTTATTGTGCATTATAATAAGTAATATATCATTGTAAGATGTCCTTGTGAATATATGAATTAATAAAACGTTCAGTAAAAGAAACATTTCGAGGGGAAAAAAAGGAATTTCTAAAAAATAAACAAATATCATAGGTAAAATTTACGAACTTATTCTCTATATTTCAGTGTAATACCACACAGAAAGTATTGCACAGCTCTTTATAAGCTGTTTAAGTAACATCAGGCTCATTATGTATTTTATGGTGTATTTTTTGATAAGAAATGTAGGTGTTTGTCCTCTCGTTAGTGCGGTGCTTGACTTCGTTGAAGACTGAAAGTTTATATTTACGTGTAGTCCTTTTATAATTTCATTTGCTTCATTTTGCAGCTGTATGTCGCGAAAATGCAGTAATGATTCCAATAACTTTTGTTACCTTTGTGGTAACGTAATATATGAATCACAGAAAAAGCGCATTACTGACGCAATCTGGAAGGCATATTTCCTTTATTCTGGTTGTAAAATAGGTGACCGAGATAAAAAATGGGCACCCCACGTATGTTGTATCCCCTGTGCAACAACACTTTCTCTGTGGGTGACTGATAAAATAAAAAGTATGCCATTTTCTGCTTCCATGATTTGGAGAGAGCAAAGCAATCACAAGACTCTACTTTAAGTTGTCACTTTTGTTATGTACACATTTATTATGTACTGTAAGTATTGGTAGGACTGGTATGCATTAAAACTTGATGTTGCTATTTTTATTTCTTTATAAATTACGTTGGAAACAAGACATACCATGCATTATTATTGCATTCTTTTATCCCGATCATACAAAGTAATATCTCAACATAACAAAAACTAGAGCCAAGTTCCATTTTTTATTGCCATATTCATGATTGGCAAATCAAATTAATAAACATTTTGACACTTTCATTCAAGATACATTTTCATTGTTGTACAGTGTAATTAACGTTTTTTGTGATTTTTTCTTCTTTTTTTGTAAAATGTGCCGACTTACTTGCGTAAATTTACTTAAACAATAAATGCTGGTTATGAACACTAAAATTATATGAATAATAATTTTATAAAATTAAGCATTTCAGAAAATTGTTCACATGCTATCAAACGCCAACAATTTTATGAAAGTTTTCGTGTTTGTTATCGCAATATTTAGGAAGAAGTTTTTATTGCTATCGAAAGACTCAAAAAAAAAAAAAAACCCACTGACAACAAAGAAGTTTCGACCTTTTAAATATTCCTATTTTGACTGATAAATATTGTTAAAACAATAAAAAAAACTCTAAAATTCAACAGCTCCAGATTCAGAGAACTAAATGTTATTTTTATCTTAATTTTTAAAAATCCCACTCGCAAAAAACGGGGTAGAGCTTAATGCGTCAGTCCCAGCCGTCCAACTTTAGATTTCACTGTAGACTTTAAGTTGAGCTTAACTAGGTTGCTTTCTTCTCATCATTATTCAGTCTAAATTTGCAAGAGTCAATCAAGCAACGTGCCTAAAGGGACATCAATGATGTTGTTCATTTTATCTAATTTATGCAGTGAAATTATTTACTTGGCGGCTTTTATCGCTTGCGAACATTTTAAAGCCAACCCTGACGCAGTTGATTTCTTGCTCTACGTGTTTTTCTTGGCGCACATCCGCGGAAGTCAAATCCCGGGGCTGTCGCTCCTATTGTAGCCAAGTGGTGTGTCACCACCAGAATGGTGACGTTTTTCTGAAAGGGTAACGCACGTGCGCAGAAAATTGTTCTTGCGTCGCGTACTGCGCATGAACTTTTAAAAAATATTTTTAAAATAATCACTTATCGCAGACCAAAATGCTTTCAGAGATGATGTTTATAGACATTATTTCATCAAATAAAAATAAAAGCAAAAATCGAAAACTTCTCTATTTCCTGACATTTTTTACGCGTTATAGTAAAGTGCAAAATTGAAAACCCTTATCCTTTGTTTTTTCAACTTTACTCTTAAGCAATATCTGTTGTCAATATAAATTAATTTGATATAGCTGAAATAATAATTTAAAATGTAATACTTTTATTTTTATTTAAGACTATTTATTGTAGGTTGCATTGCTGCAACTTTTTTCTAGTTACTCAAGTGTAGTTTTTTATTTTTTTTTAAATAAAACAATCGAGTTTACATTTTATAAATGACATTTTATAAATATGCATTTCTATTTTCTTCTGTAAGTGCACTCAACCATTTTATTAATTGACAGCAACACTTTTTATTTTGTAACCACTTATCACGTTCACGCTGCCCGACAACTAAAATATCATTTTGAGTGCAATGGGAGCACTCGCAACAAAAAACAAAATGGAGGCGTGTTAGGAATTTTCATTTGGGATTTTTTTTCAGAATCCATTTTATAGAAAGCTGCCCCATAACAGTTCATTAAATCTAAATCAAGAATCTATTGATGCTTTATTACCGAAGTTGACCTCATTTGCACACACACCAAAAAAAAGAAAAAAAAAAGGTTTCTACTGAAAGTAAAAGTTTTCAAGGGACCGTTCACAAAATATTTTTAACATCAACTTCATAATTTAGATGTAAGTTATAACGCATTTTCTTTTTTCTTAAGATTATTTATTAGAACATGTTATTGTAATCTCCTCTAATATTAAAGTACGCATTTCCAAAAAGATTACGTAAGCAATTACCAATTTTGATATGTTTTTTACCCATAATGTATGATTTCACCATCTAATAATATTTGTATTTTTAAAAGCTTTATAATTTAGCTTTTTTTTATATCACACGATATATTAATTACTTATTTTTAAATGAATTTCAAAACTGCTTTTATTATTATTATTTTTATTATTATTATTGCATTAATAATCTTACATGGCCTAATATTTTTGATCTTCTAGATGAAAAGATGCTAAATTTTTTTTCCTTGGAATTTATTATACTTATTGTACGAAAAGATTAAAGCTATGCTATATGAAAGTTTGCGCAATACGTAAGTATTGCTAATATTTGTTATTTTAATATTTTTTTATAAAGTATGAACTTATGTATTCATCCGCGACCTTCCTCCCCACCCCACCCCCCTCCTATCTTTACGTATATATATATACAGTCGACCAAAGTTATAATGTACCTGGGGTATAACGCACTATGGCTTTCAGCATACTCAGATGATTGGTTTCGAATGAAGTCTTATATAATGTACGATCTACGACTTCGGATGAAGATGAAATTGAAGAGGGCCTTCCAAATGTATGCGAGGCATTGAGTGCTATAAAAACTTTATCTCAGTTCTTTGAATTCTATACTGACTATTCAGACTTTGCCATTTCCATCACAAACATTGAAAATGTAATTTTTACTGTGTCATCTAATCAAAGAAAGCAACAAAAAAAAAAAAAAAAAACGATTATTCTTCTAAATAAATGCATGCTAGTGTAAATACTCCCTTTTTTCTTGCAGGCAGTGGTAGCCGAGTGGTTAGGATGTCGGACTGTTAACCAGAACATTGGGTGTTCGATACCCGCCCGCTGAAGATCCACCATGTCCACTTGAGGATACGTGCATGTAAAATCCGTGGATCCTGAAGTCCCGAGGCAGCTCCGAGGGTGTCGGAAGGTGCAGGAATTTCACTTCCCTTCAGGCTTAGGTCGAAAAAGGAAGGTGGTGTATTTGTGTTTGCGTCATCCAAATACATATTGAGCCAAGTCATACTTCCACCCTTGTGGTGGTCATCCATAAACGAAAGACGCTCATCTAACCTGCCTTAATTCCTCGTCGCTCAGCGACGGGTAGCTTGGATACCCAAGTGGCATTAGAAACAGCAACTACAACTTTTTTTCTATTTTTATTTTGAGAAACTCATTAAATTTCTATTTAAAAATTTTCTTTCCATTTCATTGATTGTTTTTATAACGTGGTTTGGTTTATGACGTACCATATTTTCTTGTTCTTTTACAGTACGTTATAACCAGAGTCGACTGTATGTATGTACACACACACACACACATATATATATGAGTGTGTGTGTGTACGCTTCTGAGTGTGACAAATTATTCGATATTCTCTTCCTAAACAAAGGAAATGCAGTGCGGATATCGTTGAGAAGGTAAAATAGCAAGTGGTAATTTTTCTTCTTGAAACCTATCAACAGTCCCCTTAAGGAACAGAAATAGAATTCTTTAAAGAGGGGTTGGCTCGCGAAGAAAGTTGGAGAAATGTCGTAAAACAAAGAACCGCACAAAAAAGCACCAATCAAAACTTCATCAAGATGGGAAGTCTTCCTCAAAGTGAGAGGTTCACAGGTTGTTTTCCTCGTTCGAAAGTGAATGGCCGAAGGTGTGCGAGCGACCCACTTCCTCGACTTCTCTGGGTCACTTGGCCCTCAAGATTACCGTCTCTAAGTTCCATGTTAGTTCCTCGCGTTCCATGCTGCAAAAAGCATGAGGGAAAGCAAAATGTGGTTCGCTCTGGGCTTGGTGTTGTGCTGCAGTGGAATTTTTGTAGCTTCAGTACAAAATACAGGTAAGTTAATACATTTACTCAAAGAAAAAATATGGAATGTCTGAAATATAAAAAAAATGTACCATCTCTATTGGTACTTCACCCCCCCCCCCCCCCATAAAAAAAGCAAACGAACTATACGTGATTGGTTTTTAAAGGACTGTTTTTTAACACGATAAAATTAACAATACCTGTAGATAACTTAATAAAAAGCTTTACATATGGTACGAATATATGGACAAAAACATTTGTTAATGTCAACAAATTGAATTCACTGGGCATGTTTCTAGAATGATCACGAAAAGTGAACTACTGCTAAGTGTTTTAATTATAAAGCAACAGGCAGTAAAATTTCTTGTATATTCAATCAAACGGTTGGAGATAAGTCAAGTCCGTTAAAATAATATTATTAATCTCCAAAACTAAAGCAGCAAAAGGCGGAGTTTAAAAACACTCCAAAGAGCGCCCGACATGATGCTGCTGATGATGATGGGATTCAATAATTGGGGATTTTATACATTAAAAATAAGAATATAAATAAATAAAATAAAAACTCAGGCATTATGATTTTTTTAACCCACATAACGCAATAAAATGATTTTTCGAAGCTATATTAATCTCAAAAAAGGAGAAATATTAACTACCTCACGCTTTTGAAGCAAACTTTAAGTAAATGAATATATTGCCTTAAAAACTGTTGAAACAAACAAAAAGTAAATTTTGAAACATAAAATTTAAGATTTTCTTCTAAATTATTGACGATATTATTAACAGACAATAATTTGAAATAAGAGCCGGAATAAATGGTAAGCGTTTTTTGAAAGCAACATTATTAATTGAAATTAATTTCGTAGTGATATTCCACAAAAAAGTAATAATAAAGAAGTTTCATCTATGTGCGTGATTCATTTTGCATTTTTTTTTCTGTTATCTTTTCAGTTATTATTTTTTTGAATGATTGAATAAAAGAAACTATTACATGCCGGTCAGGAAGTATGCATTTTTCAGCGGAATGGTCTTTATGACGCCAAGTTGTGCATAAGTTTATAGATACTTTATTGAAAATTTCAGCTCAAGTGGTTTTTAAGAGAAAATGTTTCAAAATATTACTTTTGAAATCAACTATTTATTATATATTGAAAAGTAATATCATAGACACTTATATGAGTCAATATTAAGTGTTAAAACATAAGCTCACGTGTTACTATAAAAACTACACCGCAACATCGCAAACGATTAATAAATAAATAAACCGGGAAATTCCAAGGTGAAAGGTAATAGTCACACGAAAATTTTTTATACCGTTTGAAAATCCATCATTTGAAAATAAAGTAGAAAAGTAAAGTTATTAAGGGGGAAATTAACAAAAAATATGGCACACACGTAATTTGGGGTTACAAAGAAATTTTATTTCAATACCGGCAAAATCACATAAAACAGGGGCGGAGGTTTTCCTAATTGACGAGAGTGGGGGAATAAATATACAAAATAGTCGAAACAATTAATATTTTAGTTTGGTATATTTATGTGTAAATTAAATTTCTTATTAACAGAAATAATTATATGATGTAAATTCTGCGTAAAAACGCCACGAGTCAACATATTTTAATTAAAAGAGTAATGTGAATAGTTTCCCACAAAGCGTAAGTTTAATTAATGGCGAAATAAAAAACCACGTAATTGTTTAAAATAAATTAATATTTTATTTACATTCGTTTGTCCGTACTTAACTTATGTATGTTTTATCCCTCTTCATAGAAAGTTAATGAAAATAATGATAACAATAATAATAATGATTCACATAATTGTTTCAAGAATAAACCCCTTAACATAGTTTTATAATTACATACCTACAATCTATGCTCTATAGTTCAGCTGAGCTCTTAGCGTAACATTCCTACTAAATAATGATAACTAAAATAAAAATAAATGAATAAATAATTACTTTTTTATTCATTATAATGCACACTTACACCATCGTACACAATGACACAATGAAAGAAAAAGATGTATCCAAATCTAACTGCTTTGCCCTTGACTCTTAGATAAGAACTTGTTACTTACACCCTTATTGCACGAAGCGTCTATTGTCTGTCCTCTTTAATGGCTGTCGCTCTTTGTTATGAATAATGCAAAAGTATTTTTAATATGTTATTTTCATATCTAGGTAGTTCACATAGTAACTGCGAATGAAAAGTAATGCTTAAATCAGAAATATTTTGCCTGATGCAGTGCTTGGGGATGCATCCTATTTTGTAATTTGTAACATTGAATAAATATTATATACGATTGTTTCCGGTTGGTGCTGGACTAAATTTTTCTTGAACAAACATTTTCAAATTTAAATTTTTCAAAAAGCATTGAACTGCTATATCCAATCAATAAACAGCATGCATCACATATCGCTTATAGAAATGAACAGTGTCATAGCTGAAAAAAAATCGTTTTTTTTTCTTCTTTTTTTTTTTGGTTTTTATATCAAAACGTTCAGATTTTTGTGCTCTTTATATAGGGAATACTGCTGTGGTGAGAAAATGTTCAAAAATTACGGCTAGAGGCCAACTTTATTTTTTTGGTGCAATATTGTAATAACACTTTTTAAGGTTGTTTTTATTTTTTTGACATCTTTAACATCCATCATGTGAGAGAAAACTAGAACAATAACTATTTTCTGAACGAAATCGATTATAATAATCATTGAAACAAATAAGGCAATTAAATAAAGCAAATTGTATAACGTTCAAACGCCTCTCTTGAAAAATGTCCATTTTGTAGATATGACACTATTCATTTTTATAAGAGATATATGCGCACTCCTGTCTGGTAACAATAAATATAATCTCTTCACTTAAATAACTTTGAGCTTACGCAGAACTTAGAAGTAACGATGCTATATATATAAAAATATTCTGTTTTGTGTTAGATTTGAAGAATCATTAACGGTTTGTTTAAAGTTATGTATATCTTTTTAGTCGTTTAAAAATGGTGGAAAAATAACTTTGAACTTACGCAAAACTGAGTGACTTAACTTACTTTGAACTGTGTAACTTTCAACATACATAGAATTTCGAAGTAACGATGCTATATATATAACAATATTCTGTTTTGTGGAAGACTTGAAGAATCGTTAATGGTTTGTTAAAAGTTATGTATCTCTCTTCAGTTGTTTAAAAATGGGGGAAAAATAACTTTGAACTTACGCAAAACTGTGTGACCTAACTTAATTTGAACTGTGTAACTTTAAACATACGCAGAATGTAGAAGTAACAGTGATATGAGCGTGAAAATATTCTGTTTTGTTAAGGACTTGAAGAATGGTTAATGCTTTGTTTAAAATTATGTATCTCTTTTCAGTCGTGTATAAATGGTGGCAAAATGTTTAATTTTTAAAAATACAAAAGTGACTTTTAAGCTCTGATATAAAGTAAAAAAAAATCAGTATATGGATTTTATAGTTTAAAAATTAGTTAAAAGACAAAAAGTATTTCAAAGATTTTTTTTTAAACTGAATTTAATGATAGTGATTATTGTTATATGTATGTGTGTGTACGGAAATCAGTGAAAAATTTTTCTTTCAAATGCACTCCCGCGATTCCTCCAAAATAATGAAACAGTTGATAAATATGAGTGCATACGCACTACGATTTCGATAGTTGAATATGGATTTCTTAGAAAACATCAAAGATATGTTAGATTTTTGAAGCAACAAAAGCAGAACATACACTTCGGTATGAAACGTCCTTTAATCTCAGACATTTGCACAAGTAACGTAAACTTACTTTGAAGTTATTTCAGTGGAGTAAGAAAGTTGAATAGAGCTGCAGATTTATGCGCTATCTTTTCAAATTTATAGTCAATATTTTTGGGAAAGATTTCTTTTATTGAGCACTGAAAAAAGACCCCAACTTGATTTTGAATCAAAAACAGTTTTAAACTTATTCATTCTTTTAGTTATGATTGTTTTTAAAGTATTTTCACTTTGAAGTTGTTACTTTATATTTGACTCAATCGCACCGGTTATAAAACGAAAATCATGACTTTTTTGCTGCATCATGATTCATGTTGTATGTAACGTTCTCCGCAATGACAACTTAAAGCGAATAAGACTATAAAGAGCTTTACAGAATATATAGCTCATCAAAAGCAGAAATTTACAAATCAATTACGTAGAAAGTATTTAACACGTCCTTATAAAATAATAGTGCTTGTGAAAAGAAACGTATTTAAGAAGCATTGAGGTTCTATATTTGAAGAATAATATTCCCTATAAAGTCGTATTTTCCACTAAAGTATAGAAATAACGTAAAAATTAAAGTCTCAGTACTGGTTCTTTTCACGGTTAATAACAGTTTACTAATAACCAGCTCTATGAGAGTAAATAAAGTACAAGAACTTGAAGTAGGTTTCGATCAGTATTCGTCAAAAGTGAAAACTGATTATTTCTTATGACATTTTAGAGGCATTAGACATCTCATGTAAGCTAAATTAGAAGTGGCTTACCACTTTGGAAACGAATCATATTTTATTGACTTAAATAAACTAGTTCTCACTCTTGACGAATATACGCTGATTATTTCTCATGACATTTACCAGGTATTAGACATCTCATGTAAGCTGAATTAGAAGTAGCTTACGACTTTGATAACCAAATCACGTCTTATTAACTGAAATAAACTAGTTTTCATTCTCAACGAATATACGCTGATTATTTCTCATGACATTTTCGAGGCATTAGACATCTTATGTAAGCTAAATTAGAAGTAGCTTACCACTTTGGTAACCAAATCATATCATAATTTGAAAACCAATCAGTTTTCACTCTTGACGAATACTGATTGAAACCTGCTTCAAGTTCTTGTACTTTTTTTAATCTCATAGAGCCAGTTATTAGTAAACGTTATTTTTAAACTGTTATTAACTGTGAAAAGAACCAAGTACTGACACATTAATTTTTACGTTATTTCTATACTTTAGTGGAAAGTACGACTTCATTGGGAATATTATCCAGCAAATATGGAACTTCAAAGCTTCTTAAATACGTTTCTTTTTCACAAGCACTATTATTTTATTATGGACGTGTTAAATACTTTCTACGTAATTGATTTGTAAATTTTTGCTTTTGATGAGCTATATATTTACTGAAATAAACTAGTTTTCACTCTTGACGAATATACGCTGATTATTTCTCATGACATTTTCCAGGCATTGAACATCTCATGCAAGCTAAATTAGAAGTAGCTTACGACTTTGGTAACCAAATCATATCTTATTAACTGACATAAACTAGTTTTCACTCTTGACGAATATACGCTGATTATTTCTCATGACATTTTCCAGGCATTGAACATCTCATGCAAGCTAAATTAGAAGTAGCTTATGACTTTGGTAACCAAATCATATCTTATCGCATGAAATAAACTAGCGTATTTAGTTAAGACAAAACACATTGGGACTAATATTCAACTTTTTATCAAGTTTCTGTTTCCGTATATGTATGGTACATAACGTAATTATCAATTTCAAAATTATCTTAGTATTCTGTGTTTTAAATTTTCAAGAGATATAATCCATATCCGATTCTACTAATCTCGTAATTTCCCATATCTAGTAATCGTAATCATACCGAACTTCCCTCGCAGTTTGATTCTTTTCCCGGCCATTTATTCTAGATCAGTGATATTCCACCATTTTTACCATTCGGGCCAGACTCCTTATGGTCATTTCGAGCGGGCCTACAACCTAAAAATTAATAAGCAGGGGTTTTTCTTGTTAATGCTGCTAAATTCTTCTAATAAACTGTCCTTTTCATTGCCAAATCAAACTACAATTACTTGCGAAAGAGAAAAAAAAGGGCCGTTTCGGGCGTATCGGATAAAGAATAATTTTGGTATTATAGCTTGTCAGGTTTCTGAACGATCTTTAGCAGGCCACTTGCGCACCATATACAGTCGGTGGGCCGCTGGTTGAGTATTACTTAACATTTTCAGTATTGTGATCTGCGAAACCGAAAATATGTATAAACGTCTTGTGACCCTTGTTACAATATTTCGTTGATACAATATTGAGTTTTGTAAAGCACCTAATTATAATACTTGATACTATATTTGATGAAATGATTCCGTATTCGTGTCTTTTTTGTATTGGTCAGACAGTGAACCTCTCCTTATAGCTAACCTCGTCCCCCATAACGGATTCAAACCCCCAGCATGCGATATTATTCTCGAAAATACAGAACAAATATAAAAAAAAACTCTGTGAATCCCCTAAACTAAAATATTTTACTTTTGCAATACTAATTATAACTTAAGACCATATTTAATAAAAGGATAGTTTGTAAACAGGTCTTACGTTCATTCGTCGGATTGTGACCCCTCCCTCACCCCCATCCTTATACCTAACCTCTACCTCCAACTGGTTGCAATCCCCAGGTTGAAAAGAAAATATATTCTAGACATTTGACTCTTGAAAGTGTTGAATTCGCTGATGAAATCCTCCAGAAAGAAGGTTGAAGACCTCAAAACAACATTGACAAACATTGAGCACCAAGAATAAACGTTCTGTTTGGTGAGGTAACGAAAAGTATATTTATATCTTCTTAAGCTATACAAATCAATTCATCAGCTTCAGGAAAGTTCAGCCCACACAAACCCGATTGCGGAAAAGTGACAGGTTATTTCACTTTCTTTCATGTTGGCGAAACTTTCCTTTTCTAAGTATCAAACAACTCAACCGTGAAATAAAATGAGTAAGAAAAATGTTCTACTTAGTTGTTATTATTTACATGAAGATTGCTGAAATAGTAACCAAAAGTTTTTTGTCGAAGTTTTTCCGTTATATCAATTACAAAAACAATTTCTGAAAGCAAAAGTTGGGTACATTATAATCATTGCCTATGGTAAATGTTGACATTGCTACTAATATAAAACCCATCTTCTAGAAAATCTCATAATATAGTTCAGTTCTGGGCCGAAGTAGAGAAAATGTATCACCTATTCCAAAAAAAAAAATAAAGCTTTAAATAATTTTATAAAGCTTTTACCCACAAATATTTAAAAAACTTTTTATTCTTCTGCGTTTTACTATTTTAACTTTCATTCAAATACTTATAAGTGTTTTAATAGAGAGGAGAACTGTGGAGCACTAAAACTCGAGGACGGAAAAGTGTTTGAAAATAAAGATACTACAATTACTGAATTAACACACATGCAAATAAAATCGGTGAAATGCATTCAGTAACATAAATAAGATTTTTAAAACTGAGATAGCACCTAAATAGCTATGTATAAAAGAAAAAAAACATGTTCTCTCAAAGCCATTCTCGAAAATGAATGATTTTACAGATAGATTGTTTGGTTGTGTAACTTTTGCTAGTCTGGCTAATGTCTGTTTTCAAAGCAGTATTGAGCGAGCATTTGTTTCCAATTTTATGCTTCAAACCTTTTTCCACCAAGTCGATAACTGTATTAGATTTTTATTAATACTTTTTAGAATGCAGGTACAGAATTAAGTATTCAGTTCAATAAAAATTCATCAAATAGTTTACCATCCAGATGTACTGTTTGCATGTACATACTTTTATTAAATTCGGGCAAATCCTCTACTAAAAACGCCGATAACACATTTAAACCTTCAAACCTGAATGTAATATCTGCTCTTTATTTTGCACCCTGAAATATTGATCCATTTTCTATTTATTTTTTAATTTATATATTTTTTCTCTTTTTTTCTTTATTAATTTTAGTGTATTTTTATTACGTTATTTGTTTATTTATTTTGAGGACTTACAACAGTTTGCGAGTTCGTTTAATTTTTATACAAAATACATAAAGTGGTTAGCTTAAAAATGTAAGATGCATCCTAAAACTTGCAATTTTATGCGTGGAAGATGAGTTCTTTGCTAATATCAAAACAGTGTTTGCAACATTTTTGAAATTCTGCTTCGGTTTCGTTGTTTTTACCGAAAAATCTGATTGTGTTGCTCTAGATGTGATATTCCTAGTGTCTGAAATATTTTCCAATGTGTGCTTTGATTTCGTTGAGGTTTTTTTTTTTTTTTTTTGGAATGGAATTTGTACTGAAAATGACATTTCTTAATAAATTATCAGATATTGCCTCCTTTATAAGGGACCACTTTATTATTTCATTAATACATTCTTACTCTCGCGAAGAACAAAAACGCAGTGCTGACAAAACTTTCCGAATTGGTCACGACGAAAAAAAAAACCCTTGGAGAGAAACCGATTATTATGCTCGAAAGTACGATGTTTACATATTACGAAAACAATATCGCAACGCAGGCAGCAAAAAAAACTTCGAACAACGTGCCAACGGATCTAAACGGCACGAGCCGAATCGTTTAGGTGAAAAGCAACTTTGAAATGCAATGAACCCCGTCGCTTGACCTAAATAGTTTCGTTTGGAGCTTTCACCCTCCTTTTGTTTTCAATTTTCGCTATTTTTACGATCATCGAACGAACACACTCCACCGCTGCGGGGAAAGTGACAAAAATCACTGTTAAGGGCAATGACGGGAAAATTGGCGATTCTTTTGTTTTAAATTGTTTTCCCTCTTTGTAAATGTGTACTATTCCTCTTTTGTTCTCTTGATTGGTACAGTTTGTATGTCCGGCGTGTAATCTTTTCTTGGCTTGCGCAAAGTCTGCCGGAAATATTCTATTAAAATAGCATAAATCAACATTTGCTTCTTGGATTGAGATCAAACAAAAGCACATTAGTTATTAAAATTTAATTTTTGAGAGCAAGTGATGCTGCAGAAACTATAAATACTTCTAAAAACGAAAAATTTCACATTGTTCAATCATTCATTCGGGCGCATTTTGAGTTAGAATAAATTTTACGAAAAATGCTTAGAACACACAGGAAAAACTTATTTTAATGATAATCGTTTATACTACGAAAACGAAATAATATTAAAAATTAGCAAATATATCAGAGTTGAGTCATTGGACAAAACCAAAAACTCGTCATTACTATCATTGTTTGCTAAAGTCATATACGGTTTTTAGCCTACTTTCCCGTAAAAGTAAAAATATATATGCATATAATAAAGCATGAAAGAAGGCTTAATGTATCGTAAAAATATCGTTAAAAATAAAGAAAAATAAAAAAAAAAGTGAAGTAATTAAATAAAGATTGAAAAATAGAAAATTTGAAAGTAGGGTTTTGAGATGGGGAAAATGTGTGTCTGTCGGTCTGTCTGTCCCCCCTAATAACTTTTGAACGAATTGTCCGATTCGAAAAATCTCGGCGAGGACATCTAATTTTCATACCTTTTGATGTGAACAATTGTTCGTTCAATTTTGAACAGTTCAAAAGTTTTTAGCATTAGCGCCTATGGGCAAAAGTGAAGCAAATTATGTAAACTCTGGGCACAAGATCCAAGTTCCTATGAGCAACCTTATTGGAAGAAGCTCTCAGCGTGAAATATTAGTTTGAACAATTTTGTTCATTTTTGAACAGTTCAAGAGAATATATATATATATATATATATATATATATAACATTAGCGCCTACGGGGAAATTTCAATACCATATAAATCCTAATCCAACCGACGGATTTGCTTGCAACAAACTTTACTGGAAAGATATTACGCTGTAGAACATACACAAACAAGAAGTTCAACGAGAACTGACGGAGCCTATTTTCTTATGAAATTTTTTGATCGATATTTTTAAGGATAGTTCTGAATAATGAATGAGTGAACGAATCAATATATGAAAAAATGCATGAGTGAATGAATGAACAGTAAAATGAGTGAATAAATGAATGAATGAATGAGTGAGTGAATAAATGAATAAAACAATTTAATGAGTGTATCAATACATGAAGGAGTAAATAATTAAATAAATGAGTGAGTGAATGAATATGTATTAACCATTCAAAAGGGTATATTTAAAGTAATTAAGAACTGAAGCTAAATGAGAAAGAGAGAGAGAGAGAGAGAGAGAGAGATTATAAATTTCAAGTTGGAGTGTACGGGAAAGTAGGCTCGTATAGTTCTAGATGGAACTCCTTGTTCATTTTATGTTTTAGCAAAATTTTCAAATAAAATGAATTTTTCAATCTTCAAATTTTCAAATCCATGCAAAAGTAATTGAAATTGTTTATTCTATTTTGGTTCAAAATTCCTTACGCATAATTTTGTAACTTGTGATTTTGCTATTAACTTACGTAACTTGTAAATTTTGTTCACTATTAAGTATTTTTATCAATCATAATGAAATTATCTTGATCATACTTAATCTTGTACTATGAACTAATATGAAGAGAACGCTCTAGAAACTGACATTTTTAATTAAAACCTGACGTTGCCATCCTTCAGAAGGTAATGAAACAGGTAGAATTAAAATTTGAGACATTAACAATTTAAAAATAAGTTTCCGGATAGTATTTTATGAAAAATGCAGATTTGCTAGAACACTATTGATGAAAATGTAAGATGTTGTTGGAAATTTAATTATACTTTCACTGACGTCGTATTTAATCTACAGTTGGCTGCATACTTTCTTTCTACCTTTTTTTCAGTTTTGATGTTATATTATTAATTTGAAGAGCGAAAAAAGTACTTTTGAACTAACTGAATTTCACGATCTTCTAAAAATTAACACAGTACGACAACCTTAATTTAATATGAAATAATATATTTTGTACTGATTATAAATATGAAGTAATTAATAAAACAAACATTGTATCTGTTGTAAAAGTAAAGTGAATACATTGGATTTTTTTCATTGAAATTTCAAATTATTTTACTATTTATTTTGTATAGACTAAAACTTGGTTATATCAGAATAAATATTTCAAAAGACTAAGAATTGACTGCAACGAAAAATTTAAGTGTGTTTTATTTTAGTTTCTTCAGATATGCTTCGATTTGTTATGTAACATGAGTTGTTTCGTTGCACGAGTAAGTCATGTGTAAATTCAATTCAGAGCATATCGTTGCTTGAAAAGAATAGTGACACAACTCAAAAAAAGCAACTTTTTCAGGAGACCAGTTTTTAAATTGTTGCGATACGTAGTTTATTGTTGTTTCATTCATAACAATTCCTAATTATTGTAATGACCCTTAAAAATGGTTAATACTATTCTTTTTGTTTATTTCATGCCGTTTTTGTGCAAGCCTTTTAGGGTTCCTAGAAATTTTAATCAAATTTAGAGGACTTTGAGTTGTGTCTCTTTCGAATAAAAACAACAATTTTTCTGACACAACAATTTGAGGAATAGTGCAATAACCCTGAAAAGGTCTTTTAAAAAATTTTAACATTAAAATCAATACAGACTCAATTCCAAATATGTCTCTATTGTCCATAATGAAATTTTATGAAAAAATCCTACATTAACAGCAATACAGACACAACACAAAATGGGTCTCTATTGCTCTATAAGGGACTATATCACTTAGGACCTAATCGGAGTTGTGCCTTTTTTCAATAAAATTCGCAGTACTTACCCACGCAGCAGTCGAAACACAACACGAGTTATGCCTCTGTTCAACAAAAAAAAATGGCGTTTTATTTTCATTCTGAAAAGACACTTATGCTATCTACGGGCAACTTTGCTATCTCCGACTTGGTTCTTTATTCCATATAAAAGATCAATTGTTTTAAAAGTATTATCAATTAAAAATCTCATTTTCGGTATTTTTTGAGTTGTGTCACTATTCTTTTCCAGCGACGATATGTAAATTTCATGCTGATATTGGAAGAAAAAAAAAACTCTAATTATAAACGCTATTTTCTACTTAAATATGTACATTTAATAATATTCGCATGGGCCCACTACTTAAATAAAGCCCTTCATATAAGGGAGAATCTTGAAAATCAAACATCGCCCCCCCCCCTTCTTTTTTCTTTGTGGTGAGAAGTGCTTTTCTAGTGCAACGTATATTATGAAATAAAGATATTTTCGATGCCGAAAATACATATGTAGTTTTCTTAAAACAGAAGAATTTTTTAACTAACGAATTGACAATTGCCTACCGAACGACACCTACACTGTAAAAATGTTTAGTGATCAGTCGGTGTCAAGTTGAAAATTAATCATTTTGTGATGTATTTTTAATTATTTTAAGTGTCTGTCTAAACAAATACAGACAGCAAAATATTCTTTCAGCATATGATGTTCGTAAACTCGTCTATGCATCAAAAATTTAGTACGATTGCTCATTTTTACCATTTTTCATAGAAATGAGTTATCGCAATGAAATTTCAATACGTAACGGAGTTAAAAATTTCATGTGCTAAGAAGCGTTATACTGTCTAACATTTTTTAGACAAGCACATAAACAAAATTTAAAGCAGTAAAACCCCACAAATCCGAACCCCGAAAATCCGAAATCCCGGGAAATCCGAACAAGTTTTTTTAACAAATTTAAATTTGAAAACCCCATGCAAAAAAAGAGAAACTTATTTATTTTTTCACAACAAAACAATTAAAAACTATTATTTATTAAATTTATAAAACAATTACTATAACAATACAAACTCACAAAATATCAATTTCACTTGAAGTCAGTTAACTTCAAGTGCCGAAGTGACGAAAACCTTCCAGCGGAGGCAATTGTGCGCCAGCGTAGCATAAACATGACATCATTTGGCGTGACTGCTGCGTGTTACTATTTTAGTGCTATTTTATGATTATAATGCATACCTATTCATTATTGATTTTCTTTCATTTATTAAAATGATTATATAAAAAATATTGTTACTATTAATTTTTTTAGTATGTTTTCCATTTATAACCACAAACAAACACACACAAAAAAATATTTTACAAAGAAAGAAAAACATTGCGCAGTGTAGGGTTAAGTCTTATACCGTAACAAGGGTCCGTTTATCGTGTTATGAATAGCTTTCGGCTAATACGAACAAATTAAAATCCGAACAGGCTACACCCTAATTAGTAATGATTAAACTTTGTGCAAAGTAATAGAAATAAAATTTCACGTTAAATTAAAGCATGCGTTTTAATGCTCATTTGTGCTTGCGTTTTAATGCTCATTTGTGCTTTAATTTAACGTGAAATTTTATTTCTACACCCTAATTAGTTCGGATTTGCGGGGTTTTGCATAACAAAAATGAATGATTTTCAACTTGAACACCAAAATCGTGTTCAGTAACACCAAAATTGGTGGCAACTAAACTCAAAATTCTTACAGTGTAGAAACCGACGATCGGTATCTGTAATCCATTGATCGAATCTTTTTAGGAAAGGAAGTTTTCCGTCATGTAACACTAATAACCAAAATTGCATATAAATTATGAAAAGGAATTTATGCAGTTAGTTTGAGAAAATTTACTTCTTGAAATTGCGTTAAATTTGGTACAATTGTTTCATAATTTTGTTCTTAATCTTCCTGTATGTATAGTATTTTCTGTAGAGTTAACATTGGAGTCGATGATCCACGGAGGAATTGATTTTTCCTACTTGGCGCAATAGTGCTGGCTTAAAGTAGAGATAACATATCGCATATATTTGTTGAGTGAAATATTTAAATAAAGGATAAGTTCCTTTTTTTACAAAACTAATTACGGTGAATTAGTGCGCTGCATGAAGTTGTTCAAAGCATTGAGTACAGAAATCAGTGTTGCAATTTTTCGAATAAATTATTTTACATTCATTATAACATTTGATTTCTACTTATTCAATTTGCAAATGCAAGACACCCACCTTTAAAAGTTCTCCATGTAGGAATTGTTTTCTCCAAGGTGCATTACACCATCAAACGTTAACATAAAGTTCCGTCTAGAACTATACGAACCAATTTTTGAGTGTGCTAACGTACAACTTTAATATAGCTAACTTCCTCTCTTTAACTCGCTGTGCTTAAAAATTTGATTATTTCGCATTTTCAAATACACCTTTTTAACTTAATGTACTTAATATCGAAACATGATAAATTTATTTTAATAAAAAAAGAAAAATATTGCAACTTAAAGCATGCAATCGTTTTATGCCACAAAAAAAGAAAAAAAAAGTCTGATTTTTAATCGGGAAAAAAGGAAAAGAAAATATTAATATTAAAAAGTAAACATAAATAAATCATCCTAATTACAATTTACATAAAAACAAGAAGTTCCGTCTAGAACTATACGAGCCTACTTTCCCGTATACACCAAATTCAAATTTATAATCTAGCTATCTCTTTCTCTCTCTTTCTTATTTATCTTTAGTTCTAATTATTGAAAATATACCTTTTTCAACGGATAATACATATTCATTCACTCACTCATTCATTCTTTCATTTATTCAGCCATGCATTTATTCATTCATTCGTTACCTCATTCAAGTGTTTATTCATTCATTTACGCATTCATGTATTTATTCACTCATTTATTTATATTTTCATTTATTCAATAATTTATTCATTCATTCTTTTCCTCATTCATTTATTCATTGATTTATTCTTTCACTCTTTCATTTATTCATTGATTTATTCTTTCACTCTTTCATTTATTCATTGATTTATTCTTTCACTCTTTCATTTATTCATTCATTCATTATTTCACTCATTGAGTCACTGAGAAATATCCTTGAAAATCCCGATCAAAAAATTTCATAGCAAAATAGGCTCGTAAGTTCTGGATAAACTTTCTATTTCTACATGTTCTACGTTATAAGAGCTTTCCGATAAAGTTTGTTCCAAGCAAATCGGTCCGTTAGATCAGGATTTATATAGGGTTGAAATTTCCCCGTAAGCTCTGTGTTAATTTTTTGAACTGTTCAAAAATGAACAAAAACTGTTCAAATCAATATTTCACGCCGAGAACTCCTTTCAATAAGCTTGCAATAGGAACTTGGCTCTTGTGCCCAGAGTTATCTTCCAGAATTTGCTTCAATTTTGTCCATAGGCGCTAATGTTAAAAATTTTTGAACTGTTCAAAATTGAACAAAAAATTTTTCAAATCAAAAAGTAAAATATAGAAATGAGATGTCCTCGCCGAGATCTTTCGAATGCAAAAAGAGTTTTTTGAATCGGACAATTCGTTCAAAAGTTATTAGGGGGGGACAGACCGACAGACCGACAGACAGACAGACCGACAGACACACTTTTTCCCCATCTCAATACCCTACTTTCAAATTTTTTATTTTTCAATCTTTATTTAATTACTTCACTTATTTTTGACTTTTTTTTTTTTTTTAACGATATTTTCACGATACCATTAAGCCTTCTTTCGTGCTTTATTATTATTTTTTTTTACTTTTACGGGAAAGTAGGCTAAAAACTCGTCTGTGGATGTTCATTTTATGTGAAGAATGAAGCATTTCTTTGATTTCTATTCAATTTGGTTCGATGAACCAGTCTACAATTTTCATCAATGTTAAAATATTACGGAAAAATCAAATTTGGTTTTCATTCTTTTTGTTTGTTTCTTTTATTCGCTTATTCATTCATTTATTCCTTCACTCCTTCCTTCACGTAGTTATTCGTTAATTTTTTCATGCTCACCCAATCATTTATTCAGGAATATCCTTAAAGTCTAAATCAAAAAGTTTCATGATAAAATAGTCTCGTTTAAATGAACTAATTTGCACATGTTCTACGTCATACTCTCCTTCCTATGAAGTTTGTTCTAATCTTTTTGTTTACTTTCCCATATTCATGCATTTACATCTTCATTCATTTAGTCGAGTATTGAATTCTTCAAGCATTCGCTCATTTATTCAGTTATTAACTCGTTTATTTATTCATTAACTCATTCATTTATGCATTAACTCATTCATTCATTTATTCATTCATGCATTAAAATTATTCTCAAAACTTCCAGATCAAAACGTTTGATGGGAATTGGTTCGTTAAATTCCAGATGAACTTTTTGTCTGTACATGTTCTACGCCATAAGATCCTTTCAATAAAGTTCGTTCCAAGCAAATCCATCTGTTAGATCAGGATTTATATAGGATTGATTCAAATTTTTCCTCCATAGGCGCTAATGTTACATTTTTAGCTGTTCGAAGTTTAACAAAACATTGTTCAAATTAAAAAATAAAATGTAGGAATGAGATGTCCTCGCCAAGAACATTCAAAAGCAAAAAAAAAAAAAAAAAATCTAATTCAAATGTTATTGTGGAGTGAGGGGGCGACAGACAGACAGATCGACGGGTCGACAAACAGCCCAACCGACACACATTTTTTCCCCAACTCAAAACCCTACTTTCATTTTTTTATTTTTCAATCTTTATTTAATTATTTAATTTATTTTTGCTATTTATTTATTTATTTTTTTTTTGTCTCTGACGATGGTCTTAAGATGCATTGAGCCTTCTTTCAAAATTTAATTTTTTTTGTTGTTGTTTTGTTTACTTTTACGGGAAAGTAGCGCTAAGAAGTATCAAAAAATGAACTTCGCCCGCTGAGACTCTTGTGTCATTAAACTCGAAAGAAAAGAAAAAAGAAAGAAACACACGATTAAACTAAGGGTACGATTTACCGTTGGTCAAACAAACAATAATTAATTTCACTATTCAAATTAGATACAAAACTAACTTTGAAAGCTTTCCTCTTCTCGCTACGTTTACTTTATGCACGCAAAAGTGCTTTTGCACTGAGGCAAAATAATATGCATAGTTATTTTTCAATTAATGTTATAATGAACATCGGCTCTGAAATAATGATTCTTAAATTATGTGTTGAGGTCACGGCTATTGCTACGGGACACCAGCCCCTGTTTGAAGAAACTCAAGTGCTCTCTACTCATTATTTTGCTCACCTTCATAGAGAGGCTATTGAAATACATAAACGTCTTTACAACATAAATAGAAAAGAAGAAATTTTGAAAGTGAACAAATGGGTTCCACTACTTCAAAAAGCACCAATCAATGCCAAGAACAAAGATGAGGAACCAATCAGAATCAGTCCCAGCAAGCCTGAGATTGATGGCTTATCCAATGATGTTTAAGCACATGTAATTCTTGATATATAAGGAACAGACCTCTGCCTTGACTTCATTTTCACTCTGAAGAAGCCTGAAACATGTCAGGCGAAACGTCAGCCAGAAATTACTTGGTTGGACAACGGCACGGAAAATATTATGTTTGGTATGGACACCGGCCGTGAGAGACTAAGTTTCTACATCAGTTTAATGTCAAACAAAATTCTTTGCATAATTTTGTTTAGACCTTTAAAACTAATGAAAGAATATTTACACAGTTTAATGGTATCTTGACTTAAGTCTCAGTTCCAAGTATATAACCATTAAACAGTACTCATAATCAGCTTTAATGTGTAATCAGTATGTTTTTCTTTTCTTATTTTGCTATTGCAAAACATGACCTTTACCACTTAACACTTCTTTAACTGAAGATGAATTTAGTCACATCACTTAAATATCTACATTTGGGAAGACGTATGAAAACATTAATTACCTAAAGAAGATAAAAAACAGTTTAACCACACGAAATTTTTTCAAACGTATCATGTGAGAGGCTCATCCACACTGTAAAAAAATCTAATTCAATCTTTCAGCAAAAGATTGACAAACTGATGAAATTTAGCTGCAATTAACATTTGGTACTAAGTTGAACCATTATAATAGTTTCATCATGAATGTTTCACCATGAATGTGAAACTAGATACCATTACAATGGTTCAATTTTAGTAATAAATGTTGGTTGCAGCTAAATTTCACGATTGTTTTATTTATTTATTTATTTTTGGTGAAAGGTAGAACTAGAATTTTTTATGGTGCACTAAGATCTCCATTTATTTTGCATAAAAAGTTCAACTGAAAATAAAAATGCATTGATAGAAATGACAAACGAATAATTTTTAAATGTAACAAGCACATTAATGGGTTTTTTTTTTTTTTTTTTTTTGAACATTTTTTGTTTTTGACTTTTAAAAGCACTGTATGGCACCAGTGATACGCGCGAGGCAGGTTGACAACAACCGCTGCTCTAAATGCAAAGCAGATTTAATTCACTTACGAATTTCGGACATAATATGTTTGAAGATCGATTTATTTTTTAAGAATTGTGCTTCAGAAAAATAGACCCAAACGGCTGTATTTCTGTAGAATTCTTAAAAGATAAATAAAGTACAAAACAGACTTAATTCACTTACGAATTTCGCCCAGAATATGTTTGAAGATCGAGGTTTTTTTTTTCTTTTTTTAAGAATTGTGCTTCGCAAAAGTAGAACCAAACGGCTGTAATTCTGTAGAATTCTGTAGAAGATAAATAACGTACAAAGCATATTTAATGCACTTACGAATTTCGGACAAAATATGTTTGAAGATCGAGTTATTTTTTAAGAATTGTGCTTCACAAAAGTAGAACCGAACGGCTGTATTTCTGTAGAATTCTTAAAAGTTAAATAAAGTACAAAACAGATTTAATTCACTCACGAACTTCGGACAGAATATGTTTGAAGATCGAGTTTTTTTTTAAGAATAGTGCTTCACAAAAGTAGAACCCAACAACTGTAATTCTGTAGAATTCTTAAAAGATAAATAAATTACAAAAAAAAAAAAAAAAAATTGATCTTCTAATTTATTAACTATAAAGATTTTTTTTTTCATGCTCGAACGCATAAAAAGTTGCTAAAATTTATTGGCTTTAGTACATAAAACTTTTTTCAGGAACAAAACCTAGGACATTATCCGGTTAAAGAAATGCTGTTCCTCAATTAGGTCTTACAAAAAATGTCCTTTTTGTGAAGAAATTCTAAAAATACGTCTTTATAAGATTAGGTATCAATTTTCTTTCTAACCTAAATAACTTTTCCGCCAACACAGGTAAAGCTAGTCACAGAGACAAAAACATAGACTCGTTTTTATTACCTTTCATATTTCCTTCCATTAGGAATAATAAAACACTATTTTAGAAATGACCGTATAATTTATTTTTTTTTAAATACAATTACGGATTTCTTACTCCTATGCTTTATTCTCGGGAAAAAGAGGAAATGAATGGGCTCTGTTTCGCAAGTAATCATCAAATAATTATGCCATATTCAATTTGCAAACAAACGTAATCCAAATCTATTTCTGTCGTTGAGCTATTTTTATCCTACTTTGATAATCCTATTTATATTGCTTTTGTTAAATCAATGCAAATTTATCCGCTTATATATTTTTTTTCCAACATTTAAGCATTGTCTCTAATTCAGTACAGCTTCAGTGAAAAACGAAGCTTCAAAAATAGTTTTTAATTAAAATATTAAATTAGTCACTGTGTTTTATAAATAGCAATCATATTTATAAAAAGCAATGATTTTTTTACTAAAATTTTTATTTCATTAAGAAAGTATTATGCACTATAAAGCATAGAGAATTATTTCCGAAAAAGTGTTATTGGAACTTAATTGCAAAAGAGGTAAATAGCAACAAATTTGTTTCCAAGTTATTAAGGATTTTTTTCGTTCGTTAGTACAACTTTGTCAAATCACTATAAACTTACATTTATAAAAGCGTAAATGTTTGAACAGCGTTCAGTGTCATAAGTTTTTATCTTATCCCTGCTCTCCACCCAATTTCATCCTTCTTATTGATTTCATAATAAATGTTATACGTTAAACAACATTTATTTATTTTTACTTGTATTTTATTATGAATGATTTCTGTGTTCATTCAAAATTATTTTCTTTATTCACTAAAAAAGAGAGGGAAGAATAATTGAATAGTTTTGAGGTAAATATATTAGAAGTACTCAATATTGAAAAAATTTCAGAGGGAGTACGCAAACGTCTAAAATTTGGGAAACACTGCTCTAACTCATTTATTAGAAAGTTCATGCTATCCCGCACACCTTCGCTAATAATTTATTGTTATAGAGGATGATTCATAAAGAAGTATACAATTTCAATGCACTATAAATCAAGAACGATGTAAAATATTGTATATTACATGTAATTGAAGCGTATGGGTATATTTTAAGTTTTGTTAGAGATAACCGCAACGCACATCAAGCCGGTAAGTCCATCAATATAAGTGCGATACGTTGTTTCAGCTCCGTAACATCAACAGGAAGGGGAAAGGCGGCTACCTAGTCTTTATGTATATATATATATATATATATATATATATATATATATATAGTCTCTTTAACTGCGTTTACTGTATTTGTACGTTTTTTATTTAAAATAACTGTTTTCAGCAGTTTTGAAAGTTTTTCTTTTTGTTACAAGTAGGTCAAAAAGTCGTTAAGATAAAGGACATCGCGCAAGAAAAACAGGACATAATTATACAAGAACATTTAGTTTTTGCTAGATATTTGAAAATTATAAAACAGTGACAATTTCCGTTACAAAATGATCCTTTCGCCTATGTAGCTAATGTCAAAGAAGTTGCTAAAAGTAGCTAATGACTTGAATCAAAACATTTATATCAGCTCTGAAATAATCATAGTGCTTATTCTGATTAGGGTGTCTCAAAAAAAAAAAAAAAACAACTTTCAAAACTTTGAACTCTCCCCCCCTAAAAAGTTTCCTTTTAGGAACATAAGATCCCTGGTAAAATTTTAAAACTATAAGAAAATATTTAGAGGTCCCCCAAGAAGGTCAAAGTTTTCAAAATCGAACGAAATTTAACAATATTTTACAATAAAGAACTATCAAGTAAAACCATTTAGGACCATTTGAAATGGTTCAACATGTATTCATTTTTTCAATATGTTAAAGAGATAATATATACATTTCAACAATATGTTTAACAATATTAAATTTAATTGAAAACATAATGCCAATAAGAGCATAAAATATAACATACTTACATCTATTTTGAACCATGCAAAAGAAGTGACTAAATATTTAAAAGATTTTGACGATTACACTGTGGGAAGCTTTTTCTGTGCATTTCTACTATTTGCAACAAAAATTGTTTTTTTTCTTCATTTCTTGTTGTTTGGTTAAAACCCAGAATTAAGGAAATACCGCGTTTAACGCAGTTATTAACACATGGTAAGTTTCTCGCAGTTGCTTCAGCATCTTTATATGATTGCATTTCCGACCAATTTTTGACTGGCATGTCCAGGAAGCTACCAGTAATTTGGATTGTCTGAAAGAAATTACGAGAAATTCTTAAATCAACAAATTTTTGCGGACGTTTTTGTAATAAATGTGGGCCCCTTTTATTCGAGATCGTTGTAACTAATACAAATTTTTCCTCATCACTAAGAAGTTTAGAAAACACAGCATGAATATTCCCCAAACACTAGAAGTCGACCCATGTGTAGGTCAGCAATTACCTCAAAAGTTGCTGCTGTATTAGATAGAAGTAACATAAGTAGTAGGAAGTCTACAATGGTAATAGCATCTATAATAAATGAAGAAGGATGTGCAACAACATCAACATCATCTGATAAGGTACTAAAATCTGTAGTTTTATCAAAAAGTACGGTTCGTCGAGAACGTCAGGAGTTCCGCCGTTTGACTTCTCAGCATATAAAAACACAGTTTAAAGCATCAATGTGTGTAGTACATTGGGATGAAAAGTTGTTACCTGACTTATCGTTTAATGAATTTACAGTTAACATAAATAACTTACATATATAACTTACATAATGCATTTAGTTATGGAAATGTGATTCTTTCATTGTTGGTATGTGCTTTGACACAACATCAACAAATACTGGGAAGTTAAATGGAGCATGTACTGTTCTTGAAAGAAAAATAGGTCGAAACCTTTTATAGTTGTCCTGTCGGCATCATATGTTTGAAGTGTTACTGTCAGATGTATTTCCTAGGGTCATCTAATGGACCTGATATACATATTTTTAAGAGATTTAAAGAAAAATGGCCCAAACTTAACTATCATGAACCAAAATATTGAAAAACACCCATAGTGGCAGCACCTGATACTTTGAAAACAATTATTTCAGATCAGTTACAAACTGCTTCGAAACGCCTACCAAGAGGTGACTACAAAGAATTTTAAAATCTTTCTGCTTTGATGGTTGGAATAAATGTGAAAAGTTCCATTTGAAAGCCAGGTGCTCTTCATAGAGCTCGCTGGATGGCTAGAGCTATTTATTCTTTAAAAATGGAACTCTTATTTGATGGAAATGAATCCATAATGGAATTATCACCTCGTGAGTTTCAAGGTTTACAGCGATTCAATCAATTTGTTATATTGGTGTATCTTCAATCATGGTTTACGTGTCAGTCGACTGTGGATGCACCCGCAAATGACATTTCATTAATTCAAAGGTTGGGAAATATAACGATATAGAAATACGTGCAGTAAGCTTAAAAATGGTGTTGCGGCACTCATGGTATTTGAGTGAAGAACTTGCAGCACTTTGCCGCACTATCTTTGATTGTGTGCTTTTGAGAACAATGAAAGTAAATAAAGTTTCTCATTACATGTCTTCCTGTTGGAAGTCGTGCAGCTTTGATGGTTTCAGTAGGATATCCAATAAGCCATACATAATCATTTTTTCTAGTACTAATTGACATAATTCACAAAATTATGTTAGCCGAGTATTCCTTTGTTGACAGAAGCAATCAATATTCAATCTGCTTATGTGGGAAACAAAGGCTCTGTCTGATTAGAGTAATATGGTTACAATTAAAGTTTATTGTTCCCATATTGTCTAAATGAATACACCAAAGGCATTTTTTTGCACATATAAATGGTTATATATAACATTTTGGAACATTTTAGATAGTTGTAGGTGGCGCTAGTGGCCACTGGTTTTTTTGTGAAATACCGTTAAATTTCGGTCGATTTTGAAAACTTTGACCTTCTTGGGGGACTCCTAAATATTTTCTTAGAGTTCAAAAATTTTACCTGGGATCTTATTTTCCCAAAAGGAAACTTTTTAGGGGGTGAGAGTTCAAAGTTTTGAAAGTTGGGTTTTTTTGGGACACCCTAATGCTGATGTCACCAAAGTAATATGAAAAATTTCCAAAAATTTTTCAGATGACGTCAAACCTTTTTGTCCAGCTAATCACCGTTAAATTTTCGTTGTGTAGTTATTGGTGACACTCTATCTAGAAGGCTTACATATATCTTTAATGTCCCAATTTCAAAAGAAAGAATAAATCATCAGCCCTGCTTACTTCATTACTGCAAAACAAGATTGCATCATCTTTTCTTTTGATACCAATTTTCTCTAAAATACTAAATTTATTCCTTTTAGGTTCTGAAGTCACTCAAGATGAGGACCCGTTACTCCACATCCTACATTCCCTCCTTGTGGATAAAATGTCCGACGCAAGGAATGTTGTCCTGCACGGAAGCCCTTCAGGACAAGTATCTATCCTAGATCCTATGGTGGTAACAGAACCCATCACCATGACAGTGAGAGAACCTAAAGGTTTCGTCAACGTCACACTTAGGAAAGTAGGTACTTCGTTTTGTTTAGTGACGGCAGTGGCGCATGATCGGAAGTCTGAGAGTTTATTAAGAGTCATAAAAGGATCAATTGCTACCTATTAGTTTTACACAACAGCACGCTTGCTCTAATGCTGGAGACTTTAGCTGAAAGAGAAGGAAATAAACTTTCTTTTGTACAAAAGTAAAATGCTAAGTTGTTAATTAATTTCTATTTAGTAGTTTTCAGCCTATGTGGCATTAACTTCAAAATTTCTGTTTACACACAGACATTGATTAATATTTTCTATTCAGAAATTTACAACCGGAGTATTCAAGATCTTCTGCGGAGAATTTTTCAACGGACTAAGCGTTCGTTTATAGTTTGTTTATTTTTAAAAAATGAAAATTAACATCAATTAACTAAATTTCAACCAGCCAATTATTGCTTTTTATGTTTTTTTTTTTTGTTGTTGTTGCTGTTGTTTAATACATAGAAGGTGTTCAATAATTTATGCTGCCTAATTTTGCAAACCGACTTGGCCCTAAAACTCTTTGTATTGTAATATTTTACTTCATGAATCAATACAACACAGTCATTTGAATATTTAAAAAGGATTTTAAAAAATGTATCAAAAATAGACTCATAGTCTCAATAGTTGTTATATAATTAATGGTTTTCTCACTCTGCTTGCAAGTTTTCTGATTTTTAGAGGCTGTTTAAAAAAACTTTCTTACCAATTATACTGCTTCGAGATTTTCAAATTGGCATGCGTCTGTTTTAAAACTTTTAACACTGAACATGTTTACTGCCCTGCCAAGTACAATAGTCGCATCTACACTTTTTGACGACATTGTTTTATTGTCACCAGGTGGCTCTTTGTCACTTATTTTACCTAAATATAATGTTTTGTGATTATGTGAAAAAAAAATAGTTCTTAAAAATTGAGTTTGAATCAAGTACGTGGTGGAGCGAAACTTGAATAGTCAGTGTCTCATTTTGAACTCAGATCCAGATACTAACTATATTTGTGCTTAGCGTGGAAGTATGCCAGTGATTTTCATTCATGTTCAACACTGTCATAAGATTTAATGTACGTATAACATTTGAACCCTAATTTTCCTTAGATGCAAGTGGAAGGTCTCGGCAACTTTCAGCTTCGTGATATGGTAACGAACATGGACATACTTCGATCGTCCGTGCTGCTACGTTTCCCGGAGATCAAGATCCGAGCAACATATCGTCTAAAGGGATATCTTAACCCTCCTATTCCTCAGTCACTGGTGGACGAAGGTCTCTTCGAAGCCAAGGTACAGGATGCGGCTGCCACTTGGATTGGAAAAATAGAACAAGATTCAGGTGATTATTTTTGGTTAAAGGACAGAGCTAAGGATAGAACATAAATCTGGTGATTAGCTTTAATTCTACATGAGTAAAGAATTGACCACAATGCATGTGATTAATTATCGTTAATTATAAGTGAGCAAAGAACAGAACAAGATGCATGAGTTTAGCTTCAATTGTATGTGAGTGAAATAACAGAACAAGATGTAGGTGTTTAGCTTTAATTGTACGTGAGTGAAAGAACAGAACAAGATGCAGGCGTTTAGCTTTAATTGTACGTGAGTTAAAGAACAGAACAAGATGCAGGTTGCAGTCATGAGCCTTAGATTGTAACAGAGTAATTGCCGAATAATTAGTAAGTAAAACCTACAAGAAGTTGGGTGAATTTCTAGCTCATGCAAAACTTCTCCATCGACATTTCGTTTGATAAACTTTTAATTTAATCCTTCTCATCAATATTGTCCATTTTAACAGCAGCTTTGAATGTTATCTTGTGAATTCTTCTTTGTACTATATCGAAAGAGAAAGTTTTTCTGAATAAACACGTCGCTACTCAAAAGGAGTTCCTTCTGGTTAGCTAAAAGGAAAATCGTATTACATAAGCTAGGTGGAGCTCCTATAATCGCCCTATCAGGCAAAAGTGAAGTCTAATTCCCGTTTTGTTAATTAATAGTAATATTTTTGCCGAAATTGCTACATCTGCGGATTACAACATCCCTAAGAAAAATGTCGGTCAACAAATTCCTTTGACTAAGAAAGTATGTCTTCAAATGCATTTAAACATTTTACGTCATTATTGTTTAAGATTTTTTCCAGAGAACATTAAATGCGTATAACCAACTAAAGTACTAAATAGGTGAAGAAATTATTTTAAAAACTTTATATAGGCATTCCAAAATAGGGTTTAAATTAAGGAAATAAATCCTAAAAATAAATTTGTATACACGATACTTCGATGAAAACTTCCTGTTCTTTTCTGTCACAGTATAACTTTAAAAAATATGTATTCAAAAATTAATTAAAATATGCATACATTTTGAAAACAGATTTATGAATAGATTTTTTTTACGGTCACATTTTTAGTCACTTTGCAAGTCATTAGCTCTGATTGTAAAGTTACTAAACAACTATAGTTTATTTTGGACATGAAGTTTTATAACAAGTGATAATTTATAATGATTAGCAGTTATAAAATTTCCTATACAAAAAGGATTATAACATCTTTTATATAAATGCTTTCACACCGGTCAAAGGTTATAGCATTCTAATATCAATGCAGAGGTATTACCAAAGAAAGTTACTATCGCGATCTTAGTACAATAAATTGTAGACTTGTTTTGTTTATTTTTTTCGTAAAAATTAATTATTCGTGAATCTATGAGAATGTTGAAAATGTAGAATTGAGTATGGACACGGCATCCCTTGCCATAACAAAGAAATTATCAAAAAATACATTATTAAGCGATATAGTTCACGTAACGAAAGGTAAAAGAAGAAATATTTTTTAATTTAAAAAGAAATATTATACAGTTGACTTTCGATGTTACGAATCTCAAATTTACGAAACACACGGTTTTACGAACACTTTATCAGTCCCGGAATATCTGCTATTGAAAGAATAATTTTCAGTTTTACGAACATTTCTCATGGTCCCAAAATGTTGTAAAATTTTACCGTTAACTGCACTTGAATTTAATCCCATAACTACCGCGGGCGTATATACACGCTTCCCCGAAGGGCGATTCTTTGCGTTGTGTTGCTATCATAAAAATTACAACCGCGGATTTGGAAATCGCGGCGGCGTATTCGGGAAGGCGTATATATACGCCCGAGGCAGTTAAGGGGTTACAAAAACGGCTCAGTATTTCCAATTTTTAGTAAGACAAAAATATGGTTAAACTAAGTACATCCCATCAAATAAATTCTTTCCCTCATTCATTCAGGTTCTTCAATTCTGTCCCTGAGCCAATCAGCATTCCGGACGCATTGGGATACTGTATCACGCACATTCACCAGCTTCCTGAAGAAGAACGAAGGAGCTCTTCAAGCTGCTGGGGAATTGTTACAAGCGGTATGCACGGGGGTTATTGAGAAAATTCAAAAAATGGCTGAAGAAGGCCTAGAAAAAGCTATAGCACATGTTATGGGAAGAACAAAACAGACGTCCTGGTTTGAAATGTATCCGCCTGTACCGATGGAAACCACGCCTATAATGATTGATCCTGATTTTGAATTATTAGAAGGTAAGATAAAAAGAAAATTTTTGGTTTACATTTTAAAAAGAAATACTGGCGGCAGGTGGAGTATTTCAAGCACATCGTAATTTGGACTGGAAAAACAGCAAGGTTAGAAAATGTCCAGGTATCGGGATGTAGGAGCTTTAGTAGGAGTCTGTACCGTTGGAAACCACGCCTATAATTCTTGAAACTGATTTTGAATTATTAAAAGGTAAGATAAGAAGAAAATATTTGGTTAACATTAAAAAATTTTAATAGCGGTAGATGAAATATTTCAATCTCGTCGTAATTTAGACTGAAAACATAGCGAGTTTACAAAATTTCCAGCTATCAGAATAAGGTAGAAGCTTTAGTAAGAATCTGTACCGGTGGGAACTACGCCTGTAATTATTGATTCTGATTTTGAAATATTAGAAGGTAAGGTAAAAAGAAAATATTTGGCTAAAATTAAACAATTTTAATAGCGGTGAAATATTTCAAGCTCGTCGTAATTTGGACTCAAAAGATAGTGAGTTTACAAAATGTCCAACTATCGGGATAATGTATGAGCTTTAAAATGAAAAGTAGGGGCCTCAGTGGCTGAGCGGTCAAATCGACTGGCTCCGGTGCCTCCCTGCGCGGAGAGAAAGAGGCGTGGGTTCGATTCCCACCTTTGCCCTGGGTGTATTTCCTTCTTTGTATATTAAAATCTGTTGTGCTGTCTTGTTCTATCTGTCATATTGGACGAGAGTTTGAGGCATATCCTTGAGAATAGCAAGTAAACTCGAATATTTATGTGACCTGAAATGGTCGTAAACAAACAAACAAACAAACAAATGAAAAGTATTGTTTGAATTTATTTTTAGACATATTTAAGTTATAAGAAAATCTCACTTAAAGAAAAAGAAAAAACGTAAAACCATCAAACTAGCATAAATGTTCTATCATCACTTGTAACTGTTGTCTATAAGCACGGTTTTTACTTAGACAACTAACCAGGTAATGAGTTGGATTATCATAATGAACTTGAATAACATATGTAAGACATATGAAGCATTATTTATGTACAATTGAAATTTACATGTATATCATCACAATAAAAAAGGAAGCGTAAAATTATGAATGTATTTTTTAAATTATTTATTTATCGTCTTTTTCGCTACAAAAGAGCAAGCGTTAAGCTGTATAATATACCTATTCATATGGAGTTTTAATAAAAATACGAGAAAATGTAATTACCATTTCCCTAATCACTTGCATCTCATGTCATGTGAAAGAAAGTGAAGTGTCCTTAGCATGCAGTTTAAAAGTTTTACTCGTGTGGATGGTGATGATTGGCTAAGGACAGAATGATATTATATGATTTTTAAATTTTACAATCTAAATTCAAATTTACCATTGATTTTTTGAAAGTTATTGTTTATATAATTATGAATTTTACATTTTATTCCATTATTCATTCTAATGAAAATATTACCATTAAATGGTAATTTAAGTATTTCTTTACAAATTTAAAATTCTTTAACAATTTTGTGTTTGAAATTTCTATAGATAGTTTCTGATCATCTTGCATTCTTATTGTACTATAATTTGTAATTCACTTATAATAATCATTAACCGTAGTATTAGTACAAATGCATTTCTTCATTTAAATTTCAACTTGTAGTTTATTTAATAACTTGCTTTTATTGTTGGAAATTCATATGATGAATAACTCAAGTTACATTAATTGAAATATTTCTTCATTTCTTGAAATTATTTACAAAAAAAAAAAAAAAAAAGACGACAATATTTTAATTCCTTTTCCTTCAGTTAAAACTAGTGCCCAGTTATAAGCCTTAATACAACTCACAATAACAGTATTCATAGAATTTCTACATGATTTATGATGTACGATGGTAAGGACAAATTGGAAAATTTAATGCTCAATATTACCGAAATAAATCTAGCTGTTTCATTAATTTTTGTAGTACTGCAGAACTACATATTTTGTCTTTCAAAAGAATGCCAAATTGGAACTCTAGTGAAAAGTTCAAAATTTGAAAATTTAAAAGTACAAAATCGCACATTTTTAGAAAACAGCTCACATACATAAGTTGAATACTTTATATACATAAATTAAAGCTAACTATAAATCTCACTGTATTACTCAAAAAATCAACATCACCTATGATAAACTTATGCAAGCTTTAATGTTTTGACTTTGATTCAATTGTTTCATGTTACGTAGCAATAATTTTTGTGCACTCACTAAATTTTATCTTGAGCAGCCGACACTTCGCCTTTTGTCTCAGAAGTTGGAAAATCATCTATTGCGCATGAAGGAAGAAGTCCTCGCAGGAAAAGACAAGTCCCTTGTGAAAATGGCGAAGGTCTGGATGAATACGTGGACACATTACTCCGATTTGGACGACGACTTATCCGTTTCCAGGTAAATTGCCCCATTCCTATCAATCAAATTATTAGAAAATCCAAGATATTATCTTCCTATCAATTTACAGATAAGCTGTCCCATTCTTATCAATTGAAAAATTATCATACTAGTAAAATTACCCAGTGGAACCCGCTACTGGTTAATACTGAGAAAATATATCAACCTTAAACATGTTGTTTTATTAAATAAGAAAAAAAATTGCCCAATTCATGCTCTGCTACCAAATTAGACATGCAATGCAAATAATTCTCCAAAGAACATGAAACCTGGTAGCAGAAAATTAGCAATTCAGTGTTAAAACACACGGACCTATTCGTAAATCATGCTTAAAACGTTGAATGGTTGGAAATAGTTTTTGCTATTCTCCAACTGTAGGTAAAATAGGTACTTTTCCGCGAACTGTTATTGAATTTTGCATTTTAACAGAAAGAAGGTGCTCAACTACGGCGGAAACTACACCTGTGCACCATTCATATTTCTAGGCCTAACCCATTTTTTCGGGACGCGCACCACACACACAAATTCTTTATTTTATTATATGTATAGACCAGGGTTTCTCAACATTTTTTCCTGGAAAAAATGTAATATTAGTTGAGCCATGAGCCTCAGAAGGAGACCATGGCTTAATAAGGAAAACTTTCACATAGAGGTAAAATATTCCATATAATTTTGACCATATTTCATCCTCCTTGAGGCTATTTACTAGATGAACTGTCAATGTGTGTTTTCCTACATTATGGTAGAAAAAACAACTTTCAAAACCCTCATGAAGAAACTCAAAAATCTTCTTAACAAGCAAAAGTGGAACATAAAAATTCAATTGTATATCCAATTTTAATTTAAAAAAATATATATACACAAATTCTCATGTTTTCTATAATTTTGTTTAGGTAGCTTTAAACTGCTGTAGAATTTGCCTGATTTTTTGTTAACGATGCAAAGAATGCATCATTAACAAAATGTGGTTATTCCTTAGTTTTTTTGGCTTCAATGTGTCAAATTTTCTCAGAAGTACTTTGTAAGTTATTATTTTACTATTAGGAGACAGTTAGAATATATAGTACCATTTGGCTTGCTTTGTCACATAGCTTCGTTTTCTTGAATTGAATAAAGAGCTCTCTCTACCTCTAACGAATTTTCATTACAATTTTTCTACCACTCTGGATTGTGTTGAATGTAAATTAGTCAGGTGTATCTTTTATAGATTATTTAATAATTTAACAGTTGGTTTTATCAATTTTTATGTGTGACCCAGACATAAATAAATAACTAATACACGCATACACCCTCACGCATGAATAACTATATACGCGCTGTTCTATTGAGAAGGCCGGATGTATAAAAATATGAAAATAGTAAACGAAATAACTATTCTCAATTTCCCCAGGAACGATCCTAAAATAAAGGAATGCGCTTCACAGTATCTCGGCCGATGTTAGCGTGCAATAGGGAAAATGAAGATGTCACTCACCCAATTGACGACACATAAGTTGACAAACTAAATGTTTATTCGATTTTTGAACTATCACACACACTGCTCTATCAGGCACAGTTCTTGCTCCTCATCCTGATACAACGGGCTGGGTGGTCAGAGATGCGAAACTAAACAGTTCATTGACAAAAATGTTCATTGGTGACTTTAAAAGTCCAGATCATTAGCTACTGCGGAACTTTGGATTCAGTAGAATTTTCTGCAACACGAAGTACATCGATGGTGATATCCTCGGGAGTCAGAGAAACTTTAATTTTTCAGCAGCATTTACATCTCATTCGATATCCGTAAATTCTACTGGACTCGTGGTGGTGTGTTTTCCATAATTGTTATTCTCCAAGGAATCCTCCTTGCAGTCGAGACACCGCACTAAAAATTGAATAATCCACACTGAGAAATTCGAACTCGGGAACTCTCCGAAAACAGAAGATGACAGCTAGCTTCTCTCCGCCGGCCACGCAAGCTCTTCCCCATCTTTCTCTGAACATCCCCGCTTTATCACTTTCTCCTCCTTCCAGAAAGTTCGCTTCTCGAAGGATCTACACCCCTCCGGAACACAAGGGGGTCAGACTCCAAGGTCGCCGTCGCACGGGGGACGATGCAAGGGAAACGAGGCGAAGGGAAAATGACCACCTAACACCGCTGTATTAGTGAGGTATTAATCTCAATATGAGATATCACCCAAAAGTCACGAAAAAAAAAAATTTTTTTTTTTTTTTTTTTAAATAATTTCTAAGTTTTTTTTTTTTTTTTTTACATTCAAAACATTCCAAAACACGAACTGTGCCTAAATAAGAATTAAAAACATCTAGAATAACATATGTACAATTTACATGTATGTAAACATAGAATTTAACACATAACGTATAAGACATTTTCAACAATGTAACTTGGGAAAGTTAACTCCAATTTTCCCCATCAAGAAATCATCTGATGCATAAACTACACTTTTATACACCTGATGTAAAATAAATCACTTAGAACCATACAATTTGACAATTTACATGAGTGACGTTACATTAACATTACAGCATATCAAGCTTGTTAATCACCAACGGTTTTTTTTTTTGCTGTGGTTTAAATAAATTAAATGCAGACTTTTAGCTGCGTCATAAGTAGATAAGCACAAAACATAAGATAGAGGGAAAAAAACAAAAATTTGGGGAGAAAGCAATTGCAGCAGTGGTTGCAAAAATCAGCTCGCGAGTAGCATAATGTTTTAACTACGCCCGCATAGAGAAAACAAAATACCCTGACTTCAGCACCACCAATACAAAATGCCTTACCACAAATTAAAAAAATTTAAGATTTCCTTCTACGAAAAAAGTACCTGTCTGTAGTGACAGATGAGGGTCTATCTCTAAGAACAGGGTGAGGTTCAAGTAATAAATTTTCTTTTCTATTCGGGGCTAATCTGAGTCTGTTAATATGTACTTTGAATGGGTCAGCGGAGGAATCATTTAAAAGCCTAATCATATAATTGACATCGTTGGACCTGGATGTAATTATAAACGGTCCGGTAAATTTAGATTTAAAGGCATTTTTAGACTTTAAATAAACAACATCATGAACTTTAAAAATCCTCAATTTTGCATTCGGTAATTGACGCGAATTTTGCTTGACTTGTTGCCTTTGCAGAGAACTGTATGCCGCTTTATATGTTTCTTTAAGATCACTTTGTAATTGCTTCACATAATGTGACTTGTCTAAATTTATAATTTCTTGTTGTTCGCTGTATGTGTCAAAAAAGAGTGATAGTTCCCTTCCAAAATGAAGTAAATTAGGGGAAAACCCAGTACTTGAATTGACTGTCCCATTGTATAATGATTGGTGAATTAGTACTGCATTCTGCAACGAAACACCCTTATCACGTAAACATAGTATGGATGATTTAATTGCGGTATTTACTCTTTCAGATACAGCGTTGCATTCTGGATGTTGTGAGGAGGTAAACTGAAGCTTTATTCCAAGCGTTTTATTGACGTTTTGAAAAACTTCGGAATTAAATTGTGTCCCAAGGTCTGATAGAAGAAATGCCATTCTACCATGTTGTGAAATATAATTAATAAGATGTTTAGTGACCGTATTAGCGGAGAGATTCTTCAACGGGTATAATGTAAGATGCTTTGAAAAGTGGCCAATAAAAGATAAAAGGTGTCCACAGTCTTTAATCGGACCTACAATGTCACAAGAAACAAAATCTGACGGCTTTTGAGGTAGCCACATTGATTTAAATGGAGCTGGTTTTACTGAATATGGCTTATTCATTATGCAGCTGTCACAGCTCAATACGTAGTTCACGGTATCTGAGTAACATTGTTTCCAGAAGAATCTTTTGGACAATATCTCATATGTCTTCTGAATTCCGTTGTGACAAGCGTGGGCAATTGACATAGCCTTTGCCTTTAATGATTCAGGAACCACTATTGTTTTAAAATTCCCATTTTTATTATGGTGCATCAGTAAATTTGTCTTTGGACATATGAAAAAGTCCTGCACTTTTTTGTGGTTAATTAAAGACTTCGAATTCAAGAGTGCTACAACTTCCTGTATGACAGAGTCTTTGCTTTGTTCTAGTTTAAATGTTTCATGAGAAATTTCAAATTCAGGATCAGTCACTATATTGTATACTTGTTCATCTTGAATGCTAGTGGTCTCCACGAATGGCAAAATTAGGTCGTTATTTTCATGGGACAGTGCCGATTCTCTCACATCTGGACAGCGTGAGATATAGTCGGCTAACACGTTTAAACGGCCAGGACAAAACTGGATATCGAAAGTATACTGGCTTAGTTCAAGCAGCCAACGCGTTATGATGTTCGCAGGAGACACAATCTTTTTGTAACTAAGCAGCGGCTTACTATCTGTAATTAAAGTAAAATTCCTATTAAATAAATAGGTTTTAAATGAAGTAATGCCTTTGTAAACGGCATAAAGCTCTAACTTGATTCCCGGATATTTCTTTTCTGTGGGAGTTAACGCTTTACTGTAATATGAAACCGGTTTGAGCTTTCCATTGTGCTTCTGCAAAAGTACAGCAGCAATACCTAAGGCACTAGCATCAGTGTTTACGTAAAAATGCTCCGACCAGTTTGGGAGGGTAACAAATGGTGTAGTGAAAAAAGTATTTTGTAACTCCTCAAACGCTTCCTGATGTTCACTCGTCCATTTAAATTTCGAGTTTTTCGTAGTTAGTTGAGACAAAATATATGTTTTCTGGGCATAATTTGGAATTAATGTCCGATAAAAACCGCAAAGACCAAGAAATTTCCTCACCTGCCTGACATTCGCAGGAGGAGAAAAACGGGTAATCTTTGCGATATTGGACGAAATGGGTTGAATTGTATTATGTGATAAACGAAACCCTAAGTAATCAATTTCTTCTTTAAATATTTCACATTTGGAAGGAGATAAGGTAAGATTGTGTTTGGTTAAAATTTTTAGTACAGATTCTAATTTCCAAGACATTTCATCAAAGTCATTTGAGCCTATTAAAATGTCGTCCTGATACGCGAACACACCAGTAACATTTTGGGTTCTTAAATCATCAATCAGACAGTCCATAATCGCTTGGAAACAACCAGAGGCGCTCTTAATCCCGAAGCATAAGCGCTTGTAACTGAAGGAGCCAAAAGATGTTACAAAAGTTAGTATATTTTGAAATTCCTCAGGAAGCAAAACTTGCCAGTACGCATTTTTCAAGTCCAACAAAGAGTAATACTTAAAAGCTGATACTTCGTGGATTAATGACGAAATTTTGGGGAGAGGATACGTTGAATTAACAATAACTGAATTCAAAAGTCTTAAATCAAGAGCCATTCTGTATTTTTGCTCATTAGAACTGTCATTTAATTCTTTTTTCTTTTTGACCATTACTAACGGAAAACCCCAATGACTCACATTACGAAATATTATACCAGCCTCTATTAATTCCTCTAACTCTTGTTTGACCTGATATCTCAGTGCATGTGGGATTTCGAACGGCAATGTCTTAATTGGATTATGATTCGTTAACGTAATCAGGGGCTTTTTAAGATCGCAGCACCCCAAAGTACCCAACTGTTTTGAAAATGCAGCGTAGTTGTCTGTGAGAATTTTTATCATTGAACGTTTTTGAGCGGGCGTCAAATGATCTAAAGAAAAATCACGCTCACTGAGGTCAGCTTTTCTTTTCTGTAATGTTTCTTCAGTAGCAGCTATAGCATTGCATAAAGCACTATGATTATTAATGTTTTCATCGGAAGAAGCTGTACTTTGATTGCTCTCATCAATATCAAATTCGGAATAAACCAATCCCACCTTCTGATTTTTGTTTAAGTGAACGGTACTGTCTCCAATATTTTTAAATAACGTAGAAAATTTTCCCGCCTGAACACAATGGATAGAGGGATGGATTTCAATGTGTTTGTTTTTAATATCAGGAGCAAATAAAATGTTCTTATTCGCTTCAATAGTTCCTTTCAAAACCGAAACTTCTACCCAAACAGCCTCATGCGGTGGAATCACTACTTTTTGCGATAAAGCAGCAAAACATTGTTCGGGAGTCAACTGATGTTTATCATGCTTAGAGTCCAAATTGTTCTCCCCATTAATCAACGGAACTGTAAAATTTTGAAAAGTCGCGACTTGCTTACTGGTATCAATAATAATGTTATGAGCAGAAATGAAATCGAAACCTAAGATGCCATCAAAAGCACTTAATGAAAAGTCCGCTATGTAAAAATGATGGCGAAAATATTGCTTGGAAATTTTAAATGTAATTTCAACACAAGATGAGAAATTTAAACAGGAGTTTACTGTACGAATTTTTACTGCACGTGAAAGATAACGAGGTTTAGTGTGTGTTTTTATTTGTTCAAAAATATGTTTTGGCATTAAACTTACACTAGATCCGCTATCAAGAAGAAACAAAAGCATTTGGGAGCCGAAACTCACCTGAATAACAGGTAAACATGCATTTAACATATAAATATTTGCAATGCATTCTTCATTTTTATTTTCAACAGTTGAAAACGTTTTGAGAAATTCTCCTATAGTTTGATCTTTGTTCTGAGTGTCAACGGAGTTATTGCCTGCCATTTTACTATTTAAGTATTCACTTAATGCTTTATTTTTACGTGTAAATGACGGGGAACCAGAAATGTTTAGGTTTTGAGAGGACATTACTTCCCCAATTAATGGCCTCTTCTGGAGTTTAAAAATTCTGATTGCTTAGGCCGAGTTTGATTGTAATTATTATAAGGTCTAAAAGGGGTATTTTGCCTCTTTATTTGTTCCGTGCTATTTCTATTTTGTCTTACGGAAAAATGGGGTGTCGTAAATCTAGTAGAGTTGGATGGAAAATTTCCCTGTCGCTGCATAGCAAGATATGCTCTACACTCCGCAAAACTGTGTCCCAATTTATGACAAAAAAGGCAAGGAAGTTTAATATCATGAAAATTAGGAATAGTTTGTTTATTAAAGTGGAAATTGGGTTCTTCACTAAAATTACCTACACTATCATGATTTTGACAATTAATTCCAGTACTTGAATTAAATTTATTGTTGTACTCAAAGTCATTTCTCCGAGTACCTTGACTATTTCTACTTATATTTTTGTTCCTTGCATTATATATACATTCACTAATTGCATGTGATGAATCACCACATAATTGGCACACAGATTGTGCAGTTGCAAATGCGACAGTCAACTGCTCTATTTTGTTGGCTAAGGTTTCAACAACCTGTTCTAAATTATTTTGCTTGTTATCAGTCTGTTTCGGTACATGTTCAATTGGGCTTGAAAAATATACACTTTCCTGAATGGTGTGAAATTTATGTGCTTTTTGAACAATGTCATGAAAGTTTACAGTATCTTCGTGAATTAACTTTTCCCTCAATACCACAGGGATTGCAGCTAAAAATTGTAATGATTTAATGTGACTCAGAGCATTTTCATCAGTAATAAAAGGATATGCCTTAACGGCAGCAAGATCAATGCGATGAACCAAATTTTTCATTGATTCACCTTGCTGTAGCTTAATTAATTGAAATTGATTTAAATAATTTGAAGGTGTTGCTTGTATTGAAAAAAAATCTCTTAATTTCTCCAGTGCGTCCGCTAAAGTTGTTACATTTTGGCACGCCGGAGATTTTGAAAAGAATTCTTGGGCAGACCCAACTAACTTAGTTTTTAGAAAAAATACAGCAGCCTTTTCTGACCAATTATTTAATATCTTGTATTCTTTTATTTGCTGCGCAAACCAATCAAATTTCTCAGGGTCGCCATTAAAGGATTCAATTGAAAAATTATACTGACAGTTTTGACGAAAGTGCTCCGGCACATTTTGTGCAACATTATTTGTTGAGGTTTGTGATTCAGTAGACATAGCTCTTGTTGTAACGGGCATTAATTATTATAAACTCATACAATAAATAACAAATTTTCAACTCATATGCATCAGATAATTTCTAAGTGATTAATTTAAATGTGCAACTCATGTACTACTCACACACACATATATAATGTATATATATAAAATATATATATATATATACCAGTATAACACTTATCATTTATACATTTATCATAGACCAAAAATTTTTCGCACTCTACTAATGTTTGCAAATTAATTGTAGTCATCTATAAAATTTAAAATAAACTACTTTTTGATTCTTTGGTTATCAATGCAAATAACACATTATCAAATAGGTTGCACAATTAAATTAACAACAAAATAACTTCCATCAACAGAAGTACTGTGAACGCAAAAAGCGGGCATAAATATTGCCGCTGGTCACGGGAAACCACATGTTATATTGAGAAGGCCGGATGTATAAAAATATGAAAATAGTAAACGAAATAACTATTCTCAATTTCCCCAGGAACGATCCTAAAATAAAGGAATGCGCTTCACAGTATCTCGGCCGATGTTAGCGTGCAATAGGGAAAATGAAGATGTCACTCACCCAATTGACGACACATAAGTTGACAAACTAAATGTTTATTCGATTTTTGAACGATCACACACACTGCTCTATCAGGCACAGTTCTTGCTCCTCATCCTGATACAACGGGCTGGGTGGTCAGAGATGCGAAACTAAACAGTTCATTGACAAAAATGTTCATTGGTGACTTTAAAAGTCCAGATCATTAGCTACTGCGGAACTTTGGATTCAGTAGAATTTTCTGCAACACGAAGTACATCGATGGTGATATCCTCGGGAGTCAGAGAAACTTTAATTTTTCAGCAGCATTTACATCTCATTCGATATCCGTAAATTCTACTGGACTCGTGGTGGTGTGTTTTCCATAATTGTTATTCTCCAAGGAATCCTCCTTGCAGTCGAGACACCGCACTAAAAATTGAATAATCCACACTGAGAAATTCGAACTCGGGAACTCTCCGAAAACAGAAGATGACAGCTAGCTTCTCTCCGCCGGCCACGCAAGCTCTTCCCCATCTTTCTCTGAACATCCCCGCTTTATCACTTTCTCCTCCTTCCAGAAAGTTCGCTTCTCGAAGGATCTACACCCCTCCGGAACACAAGGGGGTCAGACTCCAAGGTCGCCGTCGCACGGGGGACGATGCAAGGGAAACGAGGCGAAGGGAAAATGACCACCTAACACCGCTGTATTAGTGAGGTATTAATCTCAATATGAGACGCGCTTGTATACGAGGGGGGCCACCGAAAATTTTGCCTGCCATAAGATGGCCGCAAGTTACATGTTGAGAACCCCTGGTATAGACAAATAATGAGGACTATCTCTGCTCTGTTGCGAATACAGTTGTAAATTGTACAATATCATTTATTTTCAAGCTAAAAGAGAACTTTTTTTCAGGAACCTCTTCCCTTCCCTAATACTACAGTTAAGATTGACGATATGTTGACGGTAAAAAAAAAAAAAAAAAAAAAAAAAAAAAAAAAAAAAAAAAAAAAAAAAAAAAAAAAAAAAAAAAAAAAAAAAAAAAAAAAAAAAAAAAAAAAAAAAAAAAAAAAAAAAAAAAAAAAAAAAAAAAAAAAAAAAAAAAAAAAAAAAAAAAAAAAAAAAAAAAAAAAAAAAAAAAAAAAAAAAAAAAAAAAAAAAAAAAAAAAAAAAAAAAAAAAAAAAAAAAAAAAAAAAAAAAAAAAAAAAAAAAAAAAAAAAAAAAAAAAAAAAAAAAAAAAAAAAAAAAAAAAAAAAAAAAAAAAAAAAAAAAAAAAAAAAAAAAAAAAAAAAAAAAAAAAAAAAAAAAAAAAAAAAAAAAAAAAAAAAAAAAAAAAAAAAAAAAAAAAAAAAAAAAAAAAAAAAAAATCTTTTGCTATTTAAACGTTTCAAACACGTATGTTTCTTCTTAAAAGCGATTTTCCCCCTTGAGGGGGAAGCCTTGTAAAAATGACTGTTTGTTGTTGATACGTGTTTGGACGAATGTGAAATTACACTTTCATCAGCAACATAACTGTGGTAGTTATTTTTATTTAATTTAATGACTTCTAAGTTTACTAAAGTATTTAATTTGTCCTCACTGGTTGGTTATTTATTCTGCTATAGGCTGAAGATCTGGAAACTTGGCCGCGTCAACGTTCGTCTCCGTGGACTGGGCAGCTTGACGTCAGCATTATCCATGCTCCTCACATATCAAATCAACGAAGACCCCAAAGCAGTCATCCCCGTTGCTGAAGCACAAGTCACCCATGTCATCCGACAGCAACTGAACAACATCACCATTCCTATTTTCTCGATTATCTAATTCGGAGAATTCGATGGCTCGTCAATCCACACTTGGAGAAAAGACATCGAAAACACTTTGACTTTCATGACGCACATATCTTCCTAGCCTTTAGCCATGAGAATTACTTTTCAATTTACGTTTTAAAAATCGATGAATATTTAACTGTATGAGTTTCACTTCAAATGACAAGTTTGAAAAACTGGAGTGCTTCTGGCGTCAAAATGACTCTTTTAATAGCTCTTTTTAAACTTTCAAAGGGCCCTGCTGCCCTTTCAATTGTGCCCTTTTGCACTTTCCGGCGCCCCCTGCTGCTGAACAAAAAAAATATATCGAAAGTGGTGTCCTTTAGTTGACTATAGGTGACCTTTTATAGAGGTCTTGCCCTTTTAAAAATATCTTCCGCGCTACTGCCCTTTTATTTTACCAGTCAGTGCTAAATAGGTAACAAACTTTTTTACAAACAAAATAAACATGGCAAATGCATAATTTAAAAAATAATAAAGAATACCTGTTTTAAGCGTTCAGAAGACTTTTTTCCAGAACTCATCTGAAATATTTGGAAAGCTGAAAAGTTAAGGGCGCAACTCTCTACGTAAGTGTGCAAGTTATTAATTTGTGCATCACTTTTCATTAGTTTTACTTTGTATTTGATTTAGGCATATACATGTTGAATGTACAGTTCATTTAATGTGGAACAGTCTTCAATTTACCTTTTTTTTTTTCTTTTGCTTTGCAATACATTTAGATAACATTATAAAAGTCTTTCAGTTTACACGCTACAATCGTCACGCCAAATTCTAGATCCAGAAAACCTTCCCCAGAATATGATTAAACAGTTTTAAATTTTATTTTGGTGGGTACTTGAAAATCGATAACTGAAAAACTGTATTAAAATTTGTTCAACATTTTGGTACAATATCGGTCTAGAACAAGATGCAGTTAATTCCAGGGCAAAAGAAGCCCTAGAATTGCTACAATTCTTGGAAGAAAAGTGAAAAAAGTATCGTGTTGCTTTGACAAAAGTCGCAGCAATTAATTATTTACAAGGAAAATAAAAACCAATAGCTGTTTATTTTAGAGTTGTAGAAAAAAAAATTATAATTTTTCTGAAATAAATTTGCAATTAGAAAGAACACGAAAAATAAATTAATTAATTAATCCACGAGATAAAAATACTAAAACTAAGATGGATAAACTGTAGCGAAAGAAACGTGGCTTTTTTCTTTCCGAATTTTAATTAAACGCTTTACATCTAACATTTGGAGGAAAATCAGACAAGCTGTTTGAGAAAACATGGAATCAGAAATGAAAAATTCTCAATATATCGCAGTAAAATGCCACGATTGGCAGATATTTCTATGTTTTTGCAAAATATACTTTTATCCGACTGCAATGATCAGAAAAACTAATCCCTCTAAATTACCTTGTTCTATCTTTTTACTCCAAATTTCAGAACAAGAAACGTCTACTAATATTTCGCACCTTCATTATTCCTGTATGTATATTTCATGAGTTCCTATAATGTATTTACTGAAAACTGTAATGTATAAACTTAAGTGGCGCAAAATTGTTTCTAGTTGTACTGCCTTCTTTCATAACTTATTAGAAATTGTCCGAACTTTGATTGTAATAGTATGTGTGAATAAACATTAAATTATTCCTTCATCATACTCATAAATACTGTTGTATATTTATCATATTTTTGTATTAATTGTACAGAAATAAAAGGAATTTGTTTTACAATTGATTAGAATTTTTCTGTTTGTACTATCACAAATCAGTTGCCATGACACTTTCAGTAAAATGTTTACTTATTGACATCTGATTATCGACATTGCCAATCCTCAAAAGTCAAATTTTTTGAAAAAATAATTATTCGGGCATTTTCCAAAGCTCTAAATTATTTACCCATCATACACAAAATTCATACCCAGAATAATAGCAAAATTTTGTTCAACTATAGAAACAACGCTTTTTGTAATTTTAAAGCAAATATAGAATTACTAGCGTAGATAAGGGAACACGGGATAGCGTAGATAAGGGAACACAGATGCTGGAATTTAAACATAAAAACTTCTTTCTAAAACTTGTAAGATTAAACTGCAACTGTTTGCCAGAAGTTCATTATTGTTACGTATCTATGTGCAAATTGTTATGCAATTTGGAGGAAATTTCATACGCAAGAGTAAATTTTTGCGTTTTTCATATTTTGTAATAATTTTGAGTTTTTTGTTTTTTGGTTAAAAATATCTCTTATTGGTTTAATATCTAAATTTTAGCTAACATATACATAACCAATAATAAGTCCAATTACTGTGAAAAATTTAAAAAATAAAGCTCTTATTTCGCAAGTCCCGTATCCCCTGAATGGAGATAGTAATTTTCTGAATATCAACAACAAAATAAGTATCCGTGGAAATTAGACAAACGAAATTATGTGATTGCTGTCATGTAAATCAATTTCTTTCATTCATGTAAGATTTAGATGTAATATGTAAGAGTTAGAGTGGTAACATATTAAAGATAATTATTTAATTTGCTTTTTATCTTATTATAATAATGTATCTATTATAATGTAATTGTAAATCAATTCAGTAAAACAATTTAAAAAATTAAAAAATCGAATTCAAAGCGGAATTGATGTGAAAAATCAAACTACTATTCATGTAATTGAAAATTAACGCTAAAAAGTAAAAATAATACATTTGTTTCCTAATCAACGTCATTTCTGCTCTTAAGTGTAACATTTAATTGCGACAAAAAAATTATAATTACCGTCGTACTAATATGTTGCCAGCAGTGTATGAAAATATGCTATTTAACTATTTAACTGTATGGGAAAATCTTGGAAACTTCTGAGGCTAGTTTGATTATTATTATTATTATTATTATTATTTTAATTTCTTCTCCCCCAGCCTTTTTTTGTTTCTTTGGAGTTAAAAAATATTATGTTTCTGAAAAACCAGGTTTGAATCAGAATTTGTAAAGAAGCGGATAGCTGACATTTTTTCTGAAAAATATATGCGAACTTTCAGGGTTTTTTGCTAAAAGGAAGGGGAGCACTCTCACTATCAAATGTAACGGATTATGCTTACATTTTAAGGAACTATATAACACCTATATTATCAGATTTTTTTCAATCGTTTACAAATGCCGGAATTAAAATAATGCAATTTTTTATTTTTCTCTAGAAATTTTAAATTTGTAACCTATCATCTTTTTACAGATTCCGATTCAATTGTGCCGTTTGTATGTCTTAAATAAATTTTCCTCTTGTGAACAGAGTCTAAAATTATATGACTATCTTATAGTGAGCATAAATAATTTTTCAAATATACCTTTTAATTGACAGAAACTCGTAACTTAATTGAAAATATTTGCAATCAAATTAATTTTCCACAAACAAAGGAAAATACTTCGAGAAGCTGATTAAATGTCCGGGGAGACATACGATAGCTTTTTGTTCTTTATTTTATTCCTGCACAAAACCATTATAACTCCATCAATTTCCCATTAAGTGCAGTCTGGGAGATATCCAAAAGAAATCGAAATTTAGGACAATGTCAATCAAAACTTTCGATCGCGGGTGGATATATCATCCGCTCAAAGATTTCTCCTGATCATCTCTTCTTAAACGGAGTTAAAACGACCACCTATGATTTGCAAAAATGATCTGCAGATAAATAAGCTCTTTATCTTTCTGACCATTTAGGGATACTTTCCGAAGCGATGTTCGTACAGTACTGCAATTATGCACATAAATATTAATGTTTTGTGTGTTAGTAAAATCCAATTGAGGTGCTTAATTTTATTTTTATAATATATTCCTAATATACATCATAAAGTATAATATAATGCATCAATTAAATGTAAAAAAGCACGTTTATAATTTGGTTTAGAAAACAACCCATTTATGTTTTTTTTTTTTTTTTTTTTTGTTCTTGTTGAAATTCAATGTCAGTGCACATTAGTCAGGGGTGCAATGCAATGAGAAAAAAAAACCTCTTATGGAGTAAATGATGTATTTAACTTAAAAAAAATATTGCTAATGCAAATTTCATAAGAATAAATATCATCTTGTCCCCTAAGTTTTGCAACCCACTTTTGATATTCATAACAAAGGTAATGAGAAGCCAATTTTAATTTTGCCGCAAGAGAAAAATCTTCTTTTTTAACTTCTTATCGAAAAAATCTGCAGCAATAAATTTCAATTACACATTAAAAAATAATTAAATAAGAAAATGAAGAAATGTAAAATGCGAAATATGCAAATTTAAATACATAAATATAAATAAACAAGTAAATAAAAGAAAATATATATATATATAATAAATATTGTTTTTAACCTGGACAAATTAAAATTATTATCAATTATTTTGAATTAATGTAGTTTATTTAATATAAATAAAGTACTTCCCTTTCCTAAATATTAAGTACTTGTAAAAAGGACAAAAAAATATATATTGTTATTTCTTTATATATATAAAAACATTTCTGTTTACCCTAGTCCAAGGCTTGAATGTTTACTTGATATTTCGTTCTGAGTTTTCTTGGTTCCTGGACGGTTTTTCATATATTACTATTTAAATGTTTTAATTTAAATTTCAAAAAATACAATGCTTTATTACCGTTTTTTGTGCGTATTTTAATTAAAGAAACAAAGTCCGCACTTTTTTTTTTTTTTTTTTTTGCCATTTTTCTCACAAAAAAAAAACATAATTATACAGGTTCGCGACATAATTTTCTGGTTAAAAACTGGTCGCCGAAGCTGGCTAGTTTTAAATTCTTCCCTTGACTATTGTATATATATAGAAAAGTAGTCGACCTCGTTTACAACGAAACCGTTTTAAGCCTCTCATCGGTTGTAACGTCAAAAATGATCTCGGATTTAATGTCATTTTAACCGCAATTTCCCTTTGGTTTTATTGTTTTTCAAATGAAATTCAAAAGCATGAAAAAAAGTTAAAGGCTCTTTAAAAAAATTCTAAAAGTTAAACGCTGAAAGCTATGTCCGTAGGTATACCGCAGTATCACTTTGCCTCGTACGTACGAGCTCGCACCATTAATGAAATCAAAACCAACTGAAATCAGTTATTTTGATTTTTTTCTTAGAACTAGGTATTTCCTACAAGCTAATATTTTTTGTATATAAAGTTAATTTCTACTTTCAAGAAAATAAAACATGCTCAACACTAATTTCTAATTTCCTATATAAACTTTGCCCCGTAAAAATAAGAATATCGTGCTTTTATTGAACGGTATGACAAATGTTTATAATCATCTTTCCAAAAGCCGATACAGTTGAATTCTATAAAAAGAAATAGAAACTAGAATGGCTTTTTCATTTATTTTCTAACAAAAACAGCTTTTGCTATTCCATCAATTTTCCCTTAGGAAGCGAAATGTTCTGCTTTATTGACTGAAATCCAAACTAAATTCAAGATCTCGTCTTTTGTCAAGGCCGCTGAATAAATCTAGAAATCACATGACACTTTTGGACCTGTTTATGGGAGGCAGAGAAATCTAACTTTATTTCTATTCTGGTGACATAAATTTTAGTGGCAATTTCTTTAAAGCGTAACGCCATTTCACACATTACGCAAAAATGGAAGGTAATGAATTTGTTTCTGACAAATTAAAATCGCACTTACGCATTGATAAAAAGTACACTTTCCACACTTTATAAGTTTCTTTCTGATCAGAGTGAGCAAAATCGCTTACTATAGACATTAAATTAATTTGGTGATATATATATACTATTTACTTCAGCCTTATAAAGAGTTAGCTCAATGGTTGACAGTTACTGGATGGAAGTCGAAAAGGATTTAATGAACGTATAATCTCGAAATAGGTACTATAGAATTGGCTGAATAATTAAACACAGAGAATTCCAATGTCCACGGAAGTAAATGTCTTTAAAATCGGTGAAAAATCCATTTTTAGCTTAAAGTAATGGTGTAAATTGGAGTTTGTGCAAACACTAAAGACAAAACATATCTTCATTTTCAATTAAGTTTATTGTCCTCCTCGGTGAAAAATATACAAAATAGCCTAGGTGAATATTTGCAGGTGATGATTCAAATTAAGTTAAAGTAAAGTAGAAATTGTTCTCATGGCGGTAAAATATCATAGCAGCCAACAAGAGCTAACAGCTTTCTCAGCTGACAGCACAACCTGCACAAAACCGAAGAACCTGAATAACCCCCGAACCTCGCAAATCATCTGGTCAAGAAATTCAAATAGCCAGGTTCATTGGCATGGCATTCCATCCTCACATTTCTCGGTGTTAGATACCCGGCTGATCAAAAGCAATAAAATACGTCATAATTATTATTTAACGTGTGTGATTTTGTAAGAAGACTGGAATTTTCCTAATGCCAAAACAAGAGCGATTAAATTTAGAAAACACGAGAAAAGGCGTTAAAAACTTGATAAAATACAGGATTCCTAACAGTAAACTCATTCTGATACACATGTTTGGATCCTGTTTTTGATAAGAATCATGCTGCTGATAAATGCCATTGTTTCCAGCCTCCAGAATCTGCATTAATGCAGGATATTTTTCTGCAAAAATGAATGCATTCTAAATTGCAACTTGCACTGATCTAGCAAACGATACCTCTAAACTGTCAACCAGAAGTTTTATCCAATCAAGTTTCGAGCTTCTTGAGCTTCTTCGGAATTGCTCTTCTTGATTGGTTGAGGTTTTTCCAGTTTGGAGGTTTGCAATTTCGTGGGGTGGCAGACTTACATTTTTCCATCGTTGTTCGTCAAATTAGTGTGAATCACGTGTTAATTCTAACCCTACCGTCATGCTTATATCTGAACATTCTCAGAATATTTCTTAAACCTATTTTTAATCCAAGAAGACCTGAAGCTTTTTTTTCGAAACAACTTGGTAACAAGGTGCGTGTTCTCCCGTGTTGTGCAGATTATTATTTCCACATTATTTTTAAACAAATAAAATACTTAACTGTGGTACTGATAGAATATATTGTCTGCAATCAATGAGGTGTCAAATTTGCAATCACAATGCGAAGACAGAAGTAGACTTAGCTTCTGCAGTAACAAACGATATTAAATCAGACTGTGTTTTAAAAAATGTAATTCAAAACTGCAATAAAAAGCAACTTGTTAGAAATTCACTTTCAACGAAAGTTATTCAATTCCCCTTCAAATAGTAGTAACTACTAGCAAATTGCCTTTAAATAAGTGACAATGCATATGAACTGATAACAAGCTACCTTCAATTACGTGAGAATGCATATGAACTGATAACAAGCTACCTTCAATTACGTGACAATGCTTATGAGCTGATAACAAGCTACTTTCAATTAAGTGATAACTGATAACAATATCCATCTAATAAAACACACTGTATATTTAAAAAAGTTAAAAACTATTAGATGGCTTTAGTGTCAGAGAAACCCATTTTCAATATTTATTTTGCCTTGACATAACTATGAAAAAAGGGAAATAATTTTAGAAACCATCATAGTACTTTGGAAGAAGACAAACAGCCATCTTGAGTAGTTATACTTAGCTAAACAGGACGAACACGAAGGGCTCTAAAGAGGGTTAGGCAGCTTACAACATCGGATTTCGAACCACTAGGAAACCATTTGAAGAAGCGCCATATCGATCAATTATGACATCTCTGTCCTAACCGGGATTTGAAGCCTGACCAAAGACATGAGAATCTTGTACCCCAAGACCTATGCCACTGAGGTGAAAAATGCTTAATGGAAAAACAGCCCAGAATGTTACTCATTGGATAGGTGTCTTATTTATTTATTTATTTTTATATTAATGCCGCGTAATGGTCTATAATGGCTACTAAATTTATGCATGTTATTAAACTTAGTTCAACTAAATATTTCAGTTTAAAATAAAAAATGCCTTACCTTTTTATCAGCTTATTGCAAAGCCTTTAAATTCAGTCTTTAAAGAAACCATCATTGTTTTTGTATAGCTTTATTAGTCACATAGTCACACTGACTTTTTTAGTATGACGGTTCTTTTTAAAACTAGTGTGACTTTATTATTATTACTATCATTTTCAGTCTTTAAATTTTTGAAAAATTGACAAAGAAAATACTCTGCATGTGAAAATAAATAAGCTGCTTTATTGCAGATTATTTTTAAAATACAATAACATAAAAAAGAGAAGAAAATGTTTTTCATATCAAAAACTTTTCATCCAAATGAAAAGAAAAGTTTAATAATTCTAAAAATATTTCACATCGAGCCCCTTCAGCTTCCCGAAACATGAAATAAAGTTTTGCATCCAATTTTAATGAAAACGAGAGAAACAATCGAAGGAACAAAATTACTCAATTTCTTATTGTAGCTTTTAAAAGAAGAAGTTAACTTTTAGCATAATCGCTCAACGGCCTGGAAACTTTGCTTGTAATTCCCAGACATGAGCATTATGTAAATTAGGAGAAAGAAGTTGGAAGTTTCCATTTCATTTCAGATTAAATTCAGAAATGACTTTTTGCCATTTTGCTGTTTTGTTCATTTGGAACGAGTTTAAAGTCGGGATTTTTATGTTTATTTAGATGCAATAATAACACTGCATTGTGTGTGAGACGCGGGCTAAATGGCCTCATTTGGTTTCTACTTTCGCAGATATGACCATTTATTTTTAATGAAATTTCAAAGAGAAAGGGGAATAATAAAAATTCTTTCTCTTTATAATTGGGATACATCATTTACTTTGCATAATTGCTCAGGCATTAATACGTATGCATACATTCAGACACATTAAATAAAATTTGCACTTTAGCGTTTCCCAGAGTGGCCGATATGGATCCACAAAAGGTCTATTGCCACCTATAAGAGGTCCTCACACGCTCAGAAACGTGTGCTCCGAGTAAACCTTTCGTCGAATTGACGAAATTTGTGTAGTAACTTTTTTAAGTCACGTGATCGCGTGAGGAAAGAATCGTTGTAAATGACGAAATTTTCTTGACGACTGAAGGATCGTCGAAAATGAGGATCCTATTTTTGAGAGTGCAGCAACAAAAGAAAAAATTGGGAGTAATTGAGATGTAAATACAGTTCAACCGTCAATCTAAGCAATCTGTCTGGCAGAGGGTCAAGAAGAATCCATTTATGTTCAAGGGAGGAACTGCTGGTAAGGGATGCGCCGTTTTTGTAGTCGTTCTTTTTTGTTTAGCATACTTGATTTCTTGCGAACTGATGCTATATACCAGTTTATAAATTTAGTTGATTTAAAGAAACAAAGAGGCAAGCATTATGATTCGCGTACTAAATAAACGCACCTGCAACGAACTTCCCTAAAACTCGAATGGATTCGTTCTTTTCTGCCATGCGCAGAAGCGTCCAAATGTCAAAATGGAACGGAACAACTAAAAAAAAAAGGGTTCTATATAGTGATGGGCATAATCGAGAGAATTCAATAATCGAGTGATTAGTACTCGGGTGGTTTTGATAATCGAGTGATTAGTACTCGAGTGATTATCTCGAGTTCTCGATTGATGATTTCGAGTTCTCGAGTTCTCGATTGATCATTTCGAGTTCTCGACTGATCATTTCGAGTTCTCGAGTTCTCAATTAATCATTTCGAGTTCTCGAGTTCTCGATTAATCATTTCGAGTTCTCGAGTTCTCAATTGATCATTTCGAGTTATCGAGTGATCATTTCGAATTCTCGAGCTCTCGAGTGATCATTTCGAATTCTCGAACGATAATTTCGAATCTAGAACGATTATTTTGAGTTCTCAAGCGATTTCAGAATGGAATGAATTTCTAACAGCGACGTCATTTAGTGAGTCAGAAGGGAATTTCGTGTCAGGGAACTGGAGCAACAAAATTTTTGAGTTGCTCCGTTCCGACTGTTAAATATTTGTTCCAACGCTGCTCCAGCTCGGCTCCGTGCAGCGAATAGCTTTAATAGAAATCATATTTATTTTTTAATTAACTAAATTTACTATCATTTAATTATTTATTTATAGACAATTTATTTTGAAAAACTCTTTTTGAAAAATCACCTTTCGTTTTACGTTGTTGTTCACTTAAAGCTAGTTTTAATGAAGAAAGATGCCATGTTTAATGAAATTCTAATTTTAAATGATCAGAGCAAATAAGCGCAACAAGTTTCCGTGTTTTGGCTCCGCTCCTACTACAAGCAAAAACTTGTTGCTCCACTGCTTCGCTCTGCTGTTCGACGCTCCGCTCCAGATCGCTGTTTGTTTGTTTTTTTTTCATGTAACATGTACCGAGTTTATACCCCCCCCCCCTCCCTTTGAAATGACGGGCGGGCATGATCTCGACAAGTTACTGATGATTCATAAATAATGTCACGCTTCGACGGGGGGGGGGGGGGGTTCAAGAAAGTGTGACAGTTCGTGAGGAGGGGAGGGGAGGGGGTAACAAGAAGTTTGACATCGCACGTTTTGATTTCTATAAAAACGTTTAAAATCAGCAAATTAAACTTATTTTATGCTATTGTAATATAGCGTGAGATGCGTCAAAGGGGGTAGGGGGTATGTTGAAGTGTGACACTTAGTGAAAAAGAGGGGAGGGGGTCAGATATATTGAAAAAAGTGTGACCCCACTTAACCCTAATATAGCACCACCCAAAATTGAGTTTTCAGTATTTCAATTTCCAAAAATGTCCGTCACTTTTCTTTTCGTTAACAATAATTTTCGTTAACAATTTCTTTTCGTTTCGTTCGTGATAAAAGTAGTCTTAATTTCTATTTTTTAAACATTTAATTCTAGAAATTTTTAAGGAGAGACCCCTCCCCCTCTTTTCCCCTAGGAAAAATAGCCTAAAGTAACGTTCTTGGTAGGTCCCTTTTTTTCCTAACAACTGCAAAATGCAACACAAAACCGCGATTTTAGCGTATAAATTTCTAAAACTTTCGGAGAAATTGTACGAACCCGTTCCCCTAATGTCTTTTGCGATAGCTTAAAGATATATTTTGAGGGTTTTAATTTAGAAAATTATCCTCAAAGAGTCCCCCTTGAAACCCCTTTTTTTCTAGCACTTCAATTCCGTAAACTTTTCAATGTAAAGTGATATGTAACCACACCTAGATATAAAGCAATTCTCTGCGAAGATAAAAAAACGGGAGGTGAAAATCAAATAAACATGTCGATTAAAAAAATGCATTGCTTTTGAAATGACCCTTACTATATATGTTAATTTATTTACCCATTTGTTTGTTCTACCCGGCACTCCCGTCCTCTAAATTTGTTTCTAGCAATTACGTCTGCTTAAATAAGAAACTATCCGCCTTTGTTACCTACTCACACACATAGCCATTTTCGCAATCACGTGACTACGAATCAGCCAAATGTATTAACCGAGAAGAAAATCATCCGAGACATTCATTCGATTCTATTTGCCGAGAAGTAAACCAACCGAGTTTTCGAGATGTTCAACCGAGTTCTCGAGATGTTCAATCGAGTTCTCGAGATGGTCGTCTGAATCGAGTTCTCGAGATGGTCGTCTGAATCGAGTTCTCGAGTTATCCTGAATAATCGAGTTCTCGATTATGATCACTCGATTATGCCCATCACTATATAGATGCCTGCTAATTAACTCAAATTTTATAAAAATTTAGTCCCTAATTTTAGAACTTAAAATTGATTACATTGATACTTTTTTAAAGCAAATGACAATACTGACCTTATTAAATGTTTTAAGTTGAACAACTACTGTAATACAAATGTATTTGTACTTTTGTGCTCGCTGAATTAGTTAATTTATTTATACTAGCTAATCCCAGCAGAGCGGGCTATAAGTTCAACAATCAATCGAAACATTAGAATGATCGCTCGATATAAACAAACTAAGCTGTTGCATCTCCAAAGAATCGAAAATTAACCATTTCAAAACCGTAAAAAAACGCTTTAAAATTCGAAAAGATTGAGAGACAAAAGATATCGCTAGACATGAGAATCATAACTCTATATAAACAAACATAGGTGTTGCCACTCCAAAGAATCGGAAAATAAAAATTGAGTTATGAATGGAAATACTTTTTAATAAATAGAAATTGATTTGTTTAAGCCCGTAAGTTACAATAATAAATACAATTATTATGGTTTTCTTCTGTGCTATTCATTAAACAAATTTTTGAATATCGTTTTACCACAGTTTGTTTTTATATGATGTCAGTATCGTATCGCGACGCAAAGTTTAATCATAATTGGTCCGCGTAAAGTGAAATCTTATACATAAGCGGCTTATTCTGTCTGTCTGTCTGTCCGCTATAGGATCCCAGGCCATTTTACCGATCGGGACCCCATTCGGCACGGTTAATGTTTACGACCCGAGAAACGCATCGCTGCAAAAATGGAAGTTGTGACTCAAATAGCTTTTTTTTTAATTAATTTTTTAAATTTTTTCAATGCTTTTTTGACCCGTTTTATTTTATTTTTGCATTGTTGCCTTCGTTTCCAACAGTATAATTACAGTTGCCGTGTGAACAAACAAATCAATGCAGTTGCCATTTAACAAATGTGACAAATATACTAATAATAATCAAAACGTTCATCTAGCATATTGAGTGAGGCTTCGCTGTATTTTCAATTTCCGTTAAAAATTAATGCATACGCGAATTTAATTTAATCCTTTCTTTCTTGTTAATTTATTTTTTTTTATCGTCTGCCCTTTTCATATTTTTCTTAATAGAGTGGCAGCGCTCTTTTTTCCCAGTTTCGGTAAAACTGTTGTTTTGAAAAGCATAATAAAATTTTCAATAAGTTCTTTCGAAGATAAATGTATATTTTTCACAAACAATTTGATTATATAGTAAATAAATGTATAGTAGTGTGGGGCTGTAAGCTAAAGGGCGTCCTCGCCGCCTGACCTGGGTAATTCAATTTGAATGAGCAGACACCTTGGCACAAATCATTTTAATTACAATTTATAATATCTAGAACAGCGATCATTTCCTATGACTGCCGGGCTTACTAGTTTTATATATGGATTTATTTATTTTTTGATTTTTGCAGAAGTAATGTTAAATTGTTATATTTCTTGTGCTGTTTTCTTATAGTGCAAAATAAAATTTATTCAAACGTATACAATAAAGTCATACTTCATACTGATCAATATCAGCACTTTTGAAATTTAATCATTCCTCCCATAATTAAGACGAAACAGTCCCTTCACCGAAAATAAACCCAAGAGCCATTACTTTAAGCCTCAAAATCGATTATTTGGCACAAAGTAAACATTTCATTTGAAGTACCTTGTTTACACAGAAATAGCGTTGGGGAAAACGACAATACATTATCATTAGACACTAAATTCGGTCAGCGGTTTTGGTAGTAGAAGGATTGAGAATTGTTCGTGTTGTTCTTTTGACTATTGTGTCGGTATATTCAATTCAATGACATTTCAGAAACAGGAGATCTTGTCTTGGTTAATGGTACAGCGACGAAACATTTTATCAAATAAAAATATAAAAACTTTCGGTTGCTGAAGTTTTTTGTATTAAATACAAAAGTATAACTTTTCTTGCATGAAACAATATTTAATGCTAAGATTTTTCATCCTAATTTAGGTCAATGGGTTGATGATGAAAGCTGTTATTTAAAAATCTGGTTTCATGAAAGTACATAATCGTAATGTTAGCGAGGTTTCTATAGCTTATATCGCGCCAAATTTGGCGAGAAATTTTTCTTTTTCTAATTAAAGATAAAATAAATTTAAGGCTCAAATAACTCGACTGAGGAAATGTTTATTTTAAAAGCATATTAACTTTAATTAAAGATGGCTCAAATACCTAAATAATTTAAACTTTTGCAAATTGTGTGCATGTAAAAGTTCATTAAATTACAATAAAAAATTTGTCTCCTTAAAATAGGGCACGAATTTGATTACGGAAATCGCCCTAAATTTACGTGTTGCTGCTACAAAAATCTGAGTAAAAATTCTCAAAAAGTGATAACTGAAGCTTGTGCTTAAAAAGCTCCTGATTTTTCTTTCGTTAAATTTTTTTTCGGGTTTTTTCCCTTTTTTTTTCCCTGTAAAGTAAAATGTATTATGATGATTTTTGTAGTTTGTTTCAAAAATTCAAGATTTTGTTTTCCTTTTTTTCATGTGTATATTTTTAACACATTTCTAGAAAGAATTACCTACTTTACCTCAGTGCTTAGAAATGATTTTCAAATGTGTTTTTCGCGACATTTCAAACGCATTCAAATTTTAAAATCGTTTTAAAATAGGGAGAAAGGCTTTTATGTTTAAAAGCATTTGAATACCGTTATTTTTTGTATTGCCCTTTTTTTGTCTTAAATGACAAAAAGGGCATATTTTTCCATACCAAAACCATATTTTTCTAATTTTCATTTTTGCAAATATGCTCTTACAGAAAAATTTCTGGAAATATGCAGGGTTTTTACAGATAAACTATCAGTAGTTTACTGTTTTATTGATAAATTTTCCATGGTATACATGCAGATAAATATGAAATTTATTCGTATAATTAATAATTTTTAGTAAGAACGCAATACTGAAATGTTCTTTTTACTGTTAAATGCTAAATAAAACATATTTGACAATGTTAAATAATGGTTTACATGAACAGCCATTGGCAATATGATAGTAATTACGGTATTTATTTTAAAAAAAAACAATTAAATTGTATAAATGCTGACAAATGCTAAATATTATATTTATATGCATAAAAGTTTATATAAAATACCTCAGCGATAATTTGTAGCAAGGAGTTGCAATTTAGTGCACCGTAAATATGCACCTATATTGCAAAGCGTTGCAATATAGTGGACCGTAAAACGTGTGACATGTCTCTTTATTGTAGACACTGGCCCTATCATAAAGAAAGTGTGGGAGTATTTGCTGCTATATATAACGTAAATATGAACTTTCAATGATGTGCGTCATTTAGAACGAGCGAGGGCCGTGGGAGCCTAGTGGTTAGGATGTCGGGCTTCCAACCGGAAGATTGGGTGATCGATACCCGACCCGCTGATGACCTACCTTGTACACTTGCGGATGCGTGCATGCAAAATTCGTGGACCCTAAAGTCCAGATTCAGGTCCGAGGGTACCGGAGTGGGAGAATTTCCCTTCCCTTCACTCTTAGATAAAAAAGGAAGGTGGCGTATTTGTTGTGGCGCGATCCGGTCTCATAAAAATGCATAATGGGCCATGCTTCCACCATTGCGGTGCTCATCTTTTAACGGAAGGCGCTCCTTATTTCCTTAATTCCTGGTCGCTTGGATACCCCAGTGGCATTAGCAACAGCAACAGAACGAGCGCTATGTATGTCTAAAAAGATTAACTTAATTATAACCACCCTGTATTTGGATCTTAAATTTACTTTTCTAAAATAAACAAAAATAGGGAACGCATGAAAAATTTAGTTTTTTCTATTATGAATTTAACCATCCAAAAGCAGTGGATTGTGTTTATACACATTTTCTCAAAGAAAAAAAAACACTAAAAGCAAAAGTGAAGCTGAAAAACTGAATTAAAAAGAATAGCAGACTCATAAATTTTTCATGCAGTAATAAAATATTTCATACATCAGAGCATTTTTTTAAATACCAAATGTGATCTTGTGAAAAATTTGTTGACATAAACTTCGCACTTCTTTTGAATACCACGTCTTCCATCAATGTTTTAATGAGGATAACCATAAAAAAAAGTTCTTTCACAGTTAAAATATTTCCAAAACATAAAATACTCATGTAAACAAAATGCTACACATGTAGCATTGATGAAAATCTTTGTTACTAAATGAGCCAGAAATTTCAAACCCCGACACAAATTATCCATTTTAAGAAAAACCTTTCCCCACAAAAGCTTGCCGACAGGACATAAATATTTTAAATGTGTTCTAGTAATGATTTTTTTATTACTGGGAAAGGCCCGAATACGTTTTGTATTTCTTTCATCGGTTTTCAGATTTCTCTCAGACGATTTAATCTTCCTGAAACGCGTTTTTAATTATCAGAATAAATTGTATTTTTAGTAAGACTGAAATGGCAATACACGTTTCAAAAGCATTTCTGCAGCACTATAGCTGCAGAATGTGTAGTAAATTTACTTTCTTGTAAATGTGATTTAATTACATCCTTAATGATCCAGAGAAAATATTTTAAAATTAAATCTAATCAATGGCAGTTTTCCAGTGCCTTTGATTAATCGGTACTTGTCTATTATAAGGGCGACCAAAAAGCGCCAAGAAATAGTTCGCCAAATAATAAAAATATACTTAAATGTAATGTAATCAAATTGGCGAAGTTTTTTATTGGCGCTTTTTGGTCACCATTATAATAGACAAGTACCGATTAATTATCAGGTTACGTTGACAAGCCAAAAACTTAATTTTTAATTGAACTTTTTTGAAATAGTATTAAAGTTAAAACGAATGTCAGTTAATAGTATGTTTTGACTACTGTAGCAACTTTAACACTGGACCTCGAAATTATTAAATTTTCAAGAGCTGATTTTAAAAATCTGCCTTTGCAAGGAAAAGAGAAGGATATGAAGAATAAATTTCATTTTAGGGCACCTTAAATGAGTTTATTTATTTATTTATTTTATTTATATTTTTATTTTATTTTTATTTATTTATTTATTTATTTTTATTATTTTTCTTTTTTTTGAAGTATATCATTATTATGTCTTCAGAAACTAGTAAGAGGTGAGCTCTTACTTGTCTGTGGGGGCGACGATCGCTTCGCCGTTATGGAAAAAAGCATCTCAAGAGAAATTTCATCAGTAAAAGTTATTCATGATAAAAGATAGTTGTTTCTGGAGGAGAAAAAGCTGCGAAGTCGATTGTCGCAAAGGAAGACTCGATGAAATGTAGAAATTAACTGGGAAGTAGAAACACGTCTTTTTACCTTGAATTGTTGATGAAGACAAATTTCAATATCAAAGACCATATATGATAATAACATATGTTCATTCAAGGAGAGCGAAGGTGAAGTTTAACTACGAAAAGGTAAGAACTGAAATGCAGCTCCTTAATCCGGCGATATATTGTTTTAATTTGAAAAGAAGTAAGCAAAAAATCTTCCAGTGCACAAAAAATGAAAATTTACACTTTACGTCATCAGTAAAGAATTCTGATTTTAAAGAAGGCAACCACACTGTTAAAAATTTCCGTAACAAAATAGCAATATAACCATTTATTTGATTGTTATTTTACCATTTTCAATTACAACAGTTGAATAACCATTAAAAAGATGGTACTCAAACCGCTGATTCTAAAAAAAATCGTTTATTCTGTTTCTTCTATAGAACGTTTAACTAACTGTAATTTACAAGCGTCACTAGGTCTCTAAGTCAATAAGAATTGGGCGTCCATCTTGGTTGTTGGTTGTGGAACCTTACCGGTCGTACGTTGTTGTTAAAATGTGAATAAAAATTTATCAGTTCAAATCTGCATATGTATATAAAAAAGAATAAGAAAAAGTGGCTTAAGCAGTGGTTACTAAATAGAAACACAAACACACGTAAATCAAAAATTGGAGGCATCGGATTCCCGAACTGTTTGCGAATGAGCGAACCCATAATTTGAGCTGCTGAAGTTTGTTTGTATTTTAATTTTTGCAGCAAATAAAATGATTTTTGTCAATATACAGTAAATTTAGACCAAAAATGACTTTGGATCCAATCAAAGACTGAAATCTCAATTTTAAAGCAGTTTGCCTGTTGGAAAAGATTTATTAATACATAAACGGCCGCTTTGAGTGGTGTAGATGGCCGAATTGTTAAGAGCGCAAGGCTGGTTCACCATACACCCGGGGTTCGAGTCCCGCACACATCGTTTGCGGTTTCTACATCTCGAAATGGTTCAAAAACCGTCAAAATTTGCAGTTTTGAAACCATTTTTAAATGGTTATGAAACCGTAAACTTTTGTAGTTACGGCTTTTTAACCAAGCTGATTGAAAATGGGTTAGGTCCCGTAAAGATAGAAAAATGTTCCAAACCGTAAATTTGACGGTGAATTAGATGGACAGACTGCTGCCGGATATTTAACCGTAATTTCATGATAATATTTCTAACAGTGCAAGAAAACCTTTAATTCAAGAACAGTGAAATCACTCTTTCCTTTTAAAAGAAGAAATAGAATTGAAAATTATTTCCTTAAGTCGGACATGAATTCTTATTTCAAAGATACAACTTAAAAATCCTTCAACACAAACGCGGCCAACTCCATGTTTAATTCTAAACGAGGGAAAATTGAAATAGCTTTTTAAATGGACATTAGTTCAATTGAAACGATGTGAAAGTTTAATTTCAGAAAAGAAGTCAAACTGAACTTTGTGCTTTGAATCGATAATGAATATTTTATCGCCGAAATAAGAGGAGTGTGAAAATCATCCAATCAAAGATTGTATTAGAAGACCCTAAAGAGAACATATACATTTTTCCCTGTATCGAAAAGCAGAGATAGTCTTTTTTTTTTTATTATTTTTCAAGTGGTGCTTCATATTTGGTTTCTAGATCACCATTTGAAGACCTAGTGTATTCCCCAGAAATTGGTAACCATCTCTTTCAACAGCACCACAATAAGTGTAATACCATAGCTGCAAGATAATTTTGACTACCAGTTTCTTCCCGATAGAGGAAAGTACCTGGGCTCTGACGATTTGGAAATTACGCTAGGAATTTAATTTAGCGCAGAGTATCCAAAAGTAAATAGATACTCAACGGATCTTTAATATGCCACATGATGTGCGCTACGATTTTCTGCATCTTGAGGATCCACCGACAGATCTTTAGTTTCGAACCCGCGAACTTGGGCGTAAGAGAACCGCTCCTTACCACTACTACATCACCCTCCCAACAAAATAAAAGTATAATTAGTAATAAAGATGTAACTATTTGCGCCTTCATTTCCCACTTGACATACTCGATTTTACAAATTAATATGCGACTTAAAAAATGCTTCAGATATATAAATGCTCTGGAGATGTTAAATTTCTCAAAAGTGTAATAATAGTTGGAATAAAATAGCAATAAAGATGGAAAGTAGTTTTAATTTTTCTCCTTGAAAGAAGAACAACGATTTTTAATGAAAATATTCCTCATCATTTCAGTATTGGAAAAGCAATCACATTCATTAGTTAAATTTCCGCCACAGAACTTATCAACTATTCTAATCCTTTAAAAATAAAAAAAAAAGACGTTCCAATTTAAAGAAAAATGGAAAGAGTTTAATGGCAGGCAATAAAACTTCCTCCGGCGCCTCGTAATGTGAAGAGTAAATTCTCCACAAATAAGAAGGAATTTATTTCTTTTAATTAAATGAAGGTATGTGTGACTGCACTTTGAATTTAAAATCTATACTTGCTCAAATATTGAGCTGGGATACTTGATTTGCTTTACTTTATCAAAAAGGTTCTAAAGCAAAGATTTAGAAATCTATTATTTTATTGACATTTTAGTTTCGGATGTTTTCGATAAATGTCATCTTTGTTATGTAACTAAAATATATTCATATTAGGGAGCTACCAACCCCTCTCCCTCATTAACCTGGGAACTGCTCATACAGTTATTTTAGAGCGATTCGCGATACGAACTAACTAATCGGAAACTAAAAATTTTGATCTAGCTTTATCACTGCCACAGAATAAATTGGTGCTTTGTCAAAAAATATTCTAGTTTAGCACACAACTCTTCGGAAGAAAAAAACTGTTCTGAAACGCAATATTCATACAAAGATTACGCCGTGTCAGAAGCTTGGCGAAATTCTGAATGTCGACCAAAACCTAAAAACCTTCGGTGACAGAACTCGCTCATCTTAGTCATACTTCCAAATTATAATGCAAAAATGTTCACATCAATTTGCGAATTAACACTATTTGTTATCGCAAACATTTAGAACTAATATTTGTGATAATACTGATGAATTTCGTTGTTTTATGTAGGTTAAGAGTCATTCTTTATCGCAAACATTTGGGACAAATTACCAAACAAAACTACCACAGAATCTTGATGGAACAATTTTAGTGGATACAGTTCCTAATTTAAAATTACAGTGCAGTAGACATAAAGACTGACTCTTAAGCTACATCAACCGATCAAACTATGGAAATTTAGCAATATTATTGCCGTATGACGACACCTGAAGTTGCAATAACTTTGCTTATTGCCATTTTGATTGTGGGTATCTGTATACATACTGCCAAAGTGAACCTGGATTTGGCATCCTATTTTGCACCCCAAATTTGTCGCCAACTTGGGGGTGCATTGTCAGAAGATCGCCAATTTTTGACGCCACTTCGTTTTCTTATAAAATAATTCGTGACGCCAGTAGAGGGTACAACGAAAAATTTTTTTATAAAAATAGAAAAACAACGTTTTTCTTGCGCACTAAAAGGGTAGAAAAGCAATTTGCGGAACTAATCACCATGTTCAATTTTTATTTTATTGGAAATACTTAAAAAACTCATCAAATCATGATAAAAGTGGTAGAATATTGCATTGGTCATCTGGTTCTGAGCTATATGTAAAGTTTCAAAACAACAACTTATCAGGAAATGGTCGAAAATTCGGACAGACAAAAAAGCGAGTTAAGAAAAACGTTCTAGTAAAAATAATAATAAAATCGAAAATTCGATTGCAAAATTCCGCGGACAGACAAGAAAGCGAGTTAAGAAAAACGTTGTAAAATAAAAAAATATATATGCCCTTCTTTGTTGCTCAAAAAAAAACCTCGCGAAATTTCTCAAACTTATCGCAATGTTTCTAAAGATTAAATTTTTCGTGCATTGTTATGAAAAACTAACAATAAACCCACACAATGATGCCCATGCTAAAATTTTAAAAGAAATCGGGGTCCTAACGGAAAAATTTTAAATCAGCAAAAAAAAAGAGCGCGTGCTTTTCAATTAATAAAAGCACACATAATAAGTATTTCTAAAGCAGCGCTTAGCGACATTCCTTTAAAACAGTCATTTAAATACACAACAGACATTAAAATCTTCGTTACGGCATTCCCAAAAATTCAGAAGAAAAAAAAAGCGCGCACACTGTTTAATTAATAAAAATACACATAAGTATTTTTAACGCAGTGTTTCGTGACAACAGCCTTTTAAAATGCAGAACAGACATTAAAAAATCCTCGTAACGGCTATCCTTAAAAACACCCATTGCCATAAGGCCAATAGTTTCGAAATGACGACAACAATCCCTTAAAATACCTACAGAATAAGGGCAAGTTCCAAAAAGTTATTATTAAATCGAGAATAACAAACAACTCCAAAATCAATCTGAAAAAACAACGAACACCGAGTATGACAAACAGTTCCAAAAAGAATGTTTTTAAAATAAAGAATACCGAGTCTCTAAAAATCCCTATTAGAATAAGGACAAGTTCGTAAAAATCCCCGTCAAAATGAAGATAACATCTCCTAAAGAAACCTTATAAAAAATAATGACTACATTTTCTAAAATTCCTCATTAGAATAAGGACAACAATCTTTAAAATTCCCCATTGGTATTTCAAAATTAATATTTCCGCTGCTAACAACCAACACGTGCGAAACAGCATAAAAAAAAATTAATGACCAATTTTGATGCATCAGGTTGTACAATTTTTTATTTGTCTACCAGTGAAATTTATGAATTTTCTTCTATATATTAAGATGAAAACTTAATTATAGGAATCGTTTAGTACTGGTAGTATAAAGTTCGCGCTAGACCAACACCACCGAAAGACCAGGCCAACTATCTCCGTCGATGATGTCATCAGAAGTAGGTGAACTTTAACAATAGGTCTCATTAAGCGCTTCAAAACATTACATGTTCTTCGGGCTAATTTGTGTAGGGATATTTACTGATTGATTTTACACTTTAAATTAATGTTGAAATATAAATCATGAATACAAGAAAATTAATACAAAAGAAAAATATTCTATTCAAATCACAGAATACAACGTTTTTGTTGTTGTTGTTTTTTAAGCCAAACTTTTTCACAAGTAAACATTCATGAATCGATTAATATTTGAAACTTTCTAAGGAAAAAAAATATGAGAATAAAAAAGCAAATTCATTTGCTTATTTAATTTTCTGAAACATTTTCATGAGAAAAACGTATCTTCAAAGATGTTGCAATATAAATGTACTTCAAACCATTAAAAATGTGAAAAACTTTGAAAATATGAATCAAACAGAGTAGGACGAAGACGCAATATAAACACTACTAGAAAATCAAAATGCACTGTAGTTCTGTAGTTAAAGTAAAAAGAAATTAAAAGGGGAATTAAAAGCGCTGCATTTAGAAAACAAAAAGTGCACTAGTTTTAGTGTTTAATAATGTGTAATTTAGGATAAAACATTTAAGAAATTCGGAGCACAGTGTTAGAAGAAAAATGCAATTCTCAGACTTGTGAATAACTTTGCTTTATCTAACTGTTGTTTTTATGTTTACAAAAAGTCTAATTGAACATTTTTGAGGTTAGAAGTGTCATCCCCCACCAGAATTATACAAAATCCAGATTGAACTTCTACGTAAAAAGATACAACTTAAATGATTGAAAAATAAACTAAAATAAAGTGAAATAATCCTGGTTTGATAATATACAATACAACAACGGAATTTTAAATTCGTCAATTCGTATACTACTTAAATTACAGTCATTTTAAAAGAAGCAGTCACTATTTTCTAAATTTTTAAAGAAAGTTACACAATATGTGCCAATTTTCTTGCATACTTCAAGGTGTAAACAGTGTGTAAACACATTGAAACAACTCCACGTTTTATCTTACAGTTATTGGTAATATTTTAGGTAAGTTTGTGTTATAAATTTTTATTGCTATGTTTTGTAGCGAATTTGAGAAATCTATTTAGTATATCGTTAAAGTTTTCGTTGGAGATGAACTGGAAAACAGTCGCCAAATTTTTATTTCAATGCTATGTAGCGAATTTATAGTATTGCCAATGTTCGTGTTGGCGGCATACAGAAATGTTCGCAGATGAGACATAAAACAAAATTCTATACATAAAAGGAATATAAGCAGTTTTAAAATAAATTAAACTTGAACTTACTTTAGAATATTTTAATGGTTTAAAGTCTTTTTTTTTTTGGAACCCATTTCGACCATCTATCCAACTGTGATGGCACTTGGAAAGTTAAATACAGAGAGCGCTTTGATGCATAATTAGAATTTAGTACAGAATAGCAACAACATGAAATAATGCTTCTGTATATTGAATCAGAAAACAAATACTGTATATGAAGCTTTAAACGAAACACATATGCTGTATGAAATAATTTCTTGGGTAGAAATAAAACTTCAGAAAGTATAATATTGACGTAGCCGCTTCGTTACTACAGTTCGTGACTTCGTTTATACTAATTAAGAAAAAAAATTGTTGCCATTTTTGATATTGACAATAAATATTTGGCGATTAAAATAATTTTGGTCCGAGTAAAATAATAAAATATTTCAAAGAGCTGTTATTGGCGGTTAGCATTCCCCTACTTGTGATGACGTCACCTTAGATTACGCTTGAGACCTCAGGCCTTGTATTTCGGTGGTGTTGGCTAGACTCTTTTGAATTTTACGAGAGTGACTTCCGATTCCTCTAATACGTAAGATATCTCTGAAAACTGTTTGCGTCTTGATCACACTAAACAGTTTTAAGTTTTCTAAATGTATTGTAGTAAAAACCATTTAAATGAATGGACAATAAACTTATACCTATTTTACTCACTATGTAATGGAACTAATTAAAAATAAGTAATAAATTACTAATCTAATTTTTATCTTTAATTGCTATATCTAGCGTAACGCAAGTGGATAAACAATATTTCAGGTTTTCTAATTTTGAGTTCAGATGTACAAATTGTTTGGTGTTCCAACTTTGTAGCAACTAACATATAGTTAGCCGTGCGAAAAACATGAATTTGCTTAAGGGAAAGGAGGGTAAGAGTACGCACCTAGTGGATTGTTCGTTATAAAAATGAGAATTGAAAAGTGAGAACCTTGAAAATTGACTGAATCATAGTTTATTAACTTAGAAACTTAGGTACACAAAATTAAAGTTTTATTTTAAAAAAATATATGAAATAAAGCAAGCGGAGAAAAAAATTGCAAATGCGTACTCTTACCCGACCTGGCGGATAAGAGTACGCACCCAGGAAGGGTAAGAGTACGCATTCAGAAAATTTAGCAGTAGTCACATACAAATGCTCCAGTGCCTTCGTAAGTGAACATTCATCATGCCACCACTCCTTACATAATCCACACTGGATCCAATCTTCATCATATGATTGTTCGCAGCCTGGGCATATTGTCGCCTCATTGTTTGCTGAACTTGTTAAAGGAACTGGGTTGTCGATACAATGCAGAAGTTTTTTCTTTGCTTTCACGGTTTTTCCTTTTTCAGTTTTGGCCCCATTTTTACTTTTTATAGCAGCTCGATTAGCCTTTGCTTCTTCTAATTCTCTCTTTCTCTCTACCTTTTCCTTATGTGCGTACTCTTACCCGCCGATGTATTGTTCCTCAAAGTCGTCAATAGATGGCTTTAGCATTTACAATAGTAAAATTCTGACATTCCCACGTTGTTCGGAAGGGAACAAAGCTCATAATGATATCTACTTAAAAAGCAAACATAAATCCTTTATTGACAAAAAAATTAATATTTCTTCACAGAAAAATTACATGCCAACATGCAGAAATCATATTTTACCTGATAAATGAACGACAGCAAGGATGAAAATAACAATGGCGGTCTCTTGAGCCAGCTGAAAACAAACGTGTTGAATTGATCACACTCGCTTCTGTTTGCAGTGTTGCCAACAGGGAAAAAAGTCCCTGCGTACTCTTTTACCCTCCTTTCCCTTACATTTATTCTGGCAACGCGTAGCGACTGTTATTGAGCTATTTTTTATTTCCATCGCAAAAGGAAGATGCACAGGAAATTATTGCAGTCGTTTGAATGTGAAGGTAAAAGCAGTGCAAACTACTGAGAATGCGCCAAATTAGCACATCTTCTCATTTTCGTTTGCCGGTAGTTATTATTGCTTCAATCACATTCGCTCTTTCCACAGCAAGTCAGTTTCCAGTGCATAAACTTGGCGTGTTTAGATTCTAAAGAAACAATATTGGTGAGACAATTTTCAAGGTCAGTTTGAGCTGTGGAACTCCAGGTGGCTTCAATGAATTGAGAAATTTGACGGGATAAATAACAGCTTGATTTTTTCGTATAACTGTGTCAATATATTTGTATTCAGTAATTGAGGAATTTTCATTTGAATCTCATCACTGATTAGACTGACGTCACTATTCTTTGAAGCTACGAACACATTAAGGTTGGTTGGTCTTCTATAGTTTTATGTCGCAGCAGCTTTATTAGGCTATACTGCGCCAATAACACATTTTGAATACCTTTACTTTCCCATTTTAGCCGACTTCCCCAAGGAAGGAGGAGATTATACATCCTTATATATATATACTAGTACGCCCGGCAGTCATACGAAATGACCGCTGTTCTAGATATTATAAATTGTAATTAAAATGATTTGTGCAAAGGTGTCTGCTAATTCAAACTGAATTACCCAGGTCAGGTGGCGAGGACGCCCCTTCGCTTACAGCCCCACACTACTATACATTTATTTACTATATAATCAAATTGTTTGTGAAAAATATATATATTTACCATCCAAAGAACGTATTGAAAATTTTATTATGCTTTTCAAAACAAAAGTTTTAAAAAAACTGGGGGAAAAAAGCGCTGCCACTCTAATAAGAAAAATATGAAAAGGGCAGACGATAAATAAATAAATTTAAAAGAAAGAAAGGATTAAATTAAATTCGTGTTTGCATTAATTTTTAACGGAGATTGAAATACAGCGAAGCCTCACTCAATATGCTAGATGAACGTTTCGATCATTATTAGTATATTCGTTACATTTGTTAAATGGCAACTACATTGATTTGTTTGTTCACACGGCAACTGTAATTATACCGTTGGAAACGACAGCAACAATGCAAAAATAAAATGAAACGGGTCAAAAAAATCATTTAAAAAAAAAACTAATTGAGTCACAACTTTCATTTTTGCGGCGATGCGTTTCTCGGGTCGTAAACATTAACCGTACCGAATGTGGTACCGATCTCTAGAACGGCCTAGGATCCTATAACGGACAGACAGACAGACAGAATAAGGCACTTATATATAAGAATAGTACGCCCGGCAGTCATACGAAATGTAATAATAATGTAATATGTTCCATCGTATTGAAAATTTTATTATGCTTTTCAAAACAACATTTTTAACGAAACTGGGAAAAAAGAGCGCTGCCACTCTAATAAGAAAAATATGAGAAGAGCAGACGATAAATAAATAAATTAAAAAGAAATAAAGGATTAAATTAAATTCGCGTATACTTTAATTTTTAATGGAGATTGCAGCGAAGCCTCACTCAATATGCGAGATAAATGTTTCGATTATTATTAGTATATTTGTTACATTTGTTACTATAAAATGGCAACTGGATTGATTTGCTTGTTCACATGGCAACTGTAATTATTTGGTTGGAAACGACGGCAACAATGCAAAAAAAAAATAAAATAGGTCGAAAAAATCATTAAATTAATTTTAAAAAAACTAATTGAGTCACAACTTTCATTTTTGCGGCGATGCGTTTCTCGGGCGTAAACATTAACCGTGCCGAATGTGGTCCCGATCGGTAAAACGGCCTGGGATTCTATAGCGGACAGACAGACAGACAGAATAAGCCGCTTATATATAAGACTAGTACGCCCGGCAGTCATACGAAATGACCGCTGTTCTAGATATTATAAATTGTAATTAAAGTGATTTGTGCAAAGGTGTCTGCTAATTCAAACTGAATTACCCAGGTCACGCAGCGAGAACGCCCCTTTGCATACTGCCCCACACTACTATATATTTATCTACTATATAATCAAGTTGTTTGTGAAAAATATATATTTATCATCGAAATGACTTATTGAAAATTTTATTATGCTTTTCAAAACAAAAGTTTTAAAGAAACTGGGAAAAAAGAGCGCTGCCACTCTAATAAGAAAAATATGAAAAGCGCAGACGATAAAGAAATAAATTAAAAAGAAAGAAAGGATTAATTTAAATTCGCGAATGCATTAATTTTTAACGGAAATTGAAAGTACAGCGAAGCCTCACTCAATATGCTAGATGAACGTTTTGATTATTATTAATATATTTGTTACATTTGTTAAATGGCAACTGCATTGATTTGTTTGTTCACACGGCATCTGTAATTATACTGTTGTAAACGACGGCAACAATGCAAAAATAAAATGAAACGGGTCGAAAAAGTCATTGAAAAATTTAAAAAAATTAATTTAAAAAAAAACTAATTGAGTCACAACTTTCATTTTTGCGGCGATGCGTTTCTCGGGTCGTAAACATTAACCGTGCCGAATGTGGTCCCGATCGGTAAAACGGCCTAGGATCCTATGGCGGACAGACAGACAGACAGACAGAATAAGGCGCTTATATATAAGATATGTAATATGGAAAAATCCTTTGTGTCCTTTGTCAGGCTGTGATATGGAGAAATCCTTTGTATCCTTTGTCTGGCTTTTTCCATAATAAGCTTGACAGCTCAGGGTTTTCCCACTCATAAAGTTCTCTAACGCGTTACCATATATGGTCATGCCTAAGCTCAATTTGGTTTCCCTCAGTGATTCCCTCCAGACTATTTTTTCCCCGTAGACTTAAGCCAGCCTCTGTCTACGGGATTAAAGCCAATAATATATTTTATTTTCCATATGGCCCTCCTATTTAAACCACGTGCCATCACGCGGTGTAAGGAAGATTGTCTGCAGTCTAAGAGATTTTCCCCCATATAAATACGACTACAGGAACGAAAATCGGGCAATCGGGGTTCTTGCTTCTTGGTACTTGCTGATGACTTCATGCCTTTCGTGCCAACAATATTACTGTTATTCCAGATCTTGATGTGTATGAAAGTGTACAAATAAAGAATTGCAACTAAGCCCTGTGCCTCGTTTTACGTGGGTTTTAGCGGCCACTGCTTTATAAGAGAAACTGAGCTGCAGTTCTTACATATATATACAGTGGAGCACCGTTTATACGTTTCTCGTTTATACGTTTTTATCATTTATACGTTTTTTTTGAACGGCCCCGGCGAAACCTCATACAAATTAATGTTAAATAATTTCGTTTATACGTTTTCCTGAAATTGCACATTTCATTTATACGTTTTTTTTTCCCCCAAGTCAAAGAAAAAACACACATTTTAACGTGATTATACGCTAGCGATTGTCCAGTTTAGAAATCCCATTTGACCTTGACCCACACCTGCTGTGACCACTTACGGTGGTCACGCACCTGCCTAAATGAACAAAAGACATACCCCGGAAGAATGCGAATATCCTAAATTCACAGATAAAAGCATTCTGATTGTGGTGCTACCTAGAAATAGCAGGTGACAAGCGCTTTTCCTCTCCTACCAGTGTTGCCACGGCAGGCGCCCTTAAATTTCAGTAAGTAGCCTGGGGACTTTATGGCAACCCAGCAACACTGCTCCTACCAACTTTATAAAATTCTGGGATCTATCGTTCACTAGCATTCACGATGGCTTCGAGCTCGCGTAGTAGAAAACCTCTGTCTCTGAAAGAAAAAATGTGCATTTAAAACAAGCGAATGAAAACCAACATTTAAAAAGAGTTGACCTAGCCAAAAAATTAGGTTTACCAGTTCCAACTTTAAGCACCATAATTTATAAGCGTAAGATCATCGAGGAAACTTATAATCAAAGTGGTGCTAGTGCTTCAAAAAAACTTCGAGTTCAAAGCGGAAAATTTTCGGATGTAGAGAAAGTGCTTTTACAGTGGTTTAATCAGTGTCGTAGTGCAAAATTTCCCATCAGTGGTCCTTTGCTTATGGAGAATGCAAAAGAAATTTCGAAGAAGTTAAATGTAGAACGCGATGCATCATTTTCCTCGGGATGGCTTCATAAATTTAAGTTAAAACACGGCATAACAGGCAAAACTGTAAGTGGAGAGTCAGGAGATGTTGATTGTGAAACAGTGGATGATTGGATTCAAAACCAATTGCCAGAACTGCTAAAAGAATATGAACCAAAGAACGTTTTTAATGTGGATGTACATACTGCATGAATATGAAACGTAGTGATTGTTCAGTGTTGTTTAATTCAATGTATTATTAAAAGTACTCATTATTTACTTTTCATAATATTTTAAGTTACTGTTTTGTTTTCTATTACGAAAATGTTCGTTTTATTTTGTGATTTTCGTTTATACGTTTTTTCATTTATACGTTTTTTTCGCTCGGTCCCTTGAAAAACGTATAAACGGTGCTTTACTATATATATATAAGAATGAACACTCGAGCATTCTAGTTGAGCTATTTTTGATCATTCAGTTAACAACTCCCAATTTACTTAAAATCATTTTTGCTTAAAAACGTTGTCATCTTAATTTCGCCAAATATAGTTGAGATTTTTTTTTTTTTTTTTTTTTGCCGCAGAAGTTTCTATATGCTTTCCGACCCATCAGACAAAAGTGGAAGAATTTTTATTTCCAACAATAAATTCCTTTTTCTTCTAAAAGGAATTTCCTATTTCCAAGCTTTCTCAATAATTTGATAAATCCTGAACCAGGCGTCTGGTAATGAATGTGATTGCTTTTCCAATACTTTCGCTTTCCACGCTCAGCGGTGAAGTTTCGTATTTCTAGATTCTCACTATTTTTCGTTTTATTTTTAAAGCCTTGCATCAAGGTTTTTGTGTTTCTTTCACGAATGAATTTCATAAGATACCATTAAAACTCTTTCTTTTTTTCTTTTTCTTATTTATTTATTTATTTTTTTTTTTTTTTTTTTTTTGGTAATTTTCCCTCCGTCATACATATGTTTCCAACTGTTCTAATACTTAAAACTATAAAACATTTTATTATAAACAGTAGTCACACAGTTCTAAAGCTTAGGATATATCCTGTCCCCTTAAACAAGTACAGCGATGCGTGCAACGTGCCAACTACTGGCACGCGTGTTATAGGTTTGCACAACTCTGACTTATTCTGCCACTTCCAAGCAAACAGTTCTTAGCTTAGTTTTTATTTTTCAAACGTTTGTTTTTTATCTAAGGACTATTTACGAAGCATATAATTTAGTTACAAACATATTGCGTTTAATTTAAAATTGAAAAATAATGAAAATATTATGTGCTACCATTAAAAAAATTATTATTAATATAAGGAGTGATCAGAAATTATTATTATTACAAGGAGTGATCAGTATTCAGAATCATTCTTATCAGCAGAAATTAAATTTTTGAGGCGCGAATTTGTTACCTACTACAGCAATATTGTTTTCGTTCCAAAATTTCGTTTAAATTATCTGCAGGTTTGCGACAACAAAGCAACTGAATCACCGATTCTTTATTATCTTTATAAATATTTGTCGGTTTTAACGTTTTATCAAAACGTCAACAAAGTCTGACGCAGAGTGACGAAAAACTGATCCCGAAAATTTCTGCACTCCAAAACGCTTTTCTATATAAATCGTATTCATTGTTTTACGTCGTCATTTCTTTTACGTTGCGCTTTCTTTTCATCACTTTATGATTTAATTTAGCTTTTTCTTCTTATTGTTATTAGTACCTGGGACCGAGCTTTGCTCGGCGGTATTTTTTTTTTTTTTTTTTCGAAGAAGATACTTATTTTGATAAATTTAAAAAAATTAAGTGTTTTCTAACTATAAATTTTCATGCCGATTATTAGAGCTGTTGGCCTTGAGATGCGTGTACTATCATGTCAAAGAAACGTCTTTAGTATAGGGACCGGTTGGCAATTTATTTTGGTTGGCGACGAAAGACGTCTCGAAAAGTGACATGACCAGAACTTACCAAATATATAACAAACTAAAGTTCCACACATCAAACACAAAACAACTAATTGCAACTGTAACCAACAATTTTCTATCCAACCAAAAATGTCGCTAAGGGGACCCTATACAAAAGTTGTACCCAAGAAGTGAATATAAGTACATGCAAATATGTACTTCCTTGCCAGATTGTTCAACATAACGATTCTTGCCTCCATCATGTTTTTTTCTTTAACTTGTCAGAATAAGTCTTACACCATTTCATAGACCCTCTGATACATTCAAATTACGTGCAGGATTATTGAAGCTTTTTTTTTTCAATGAACCCATTGAAAAAAAAAAGGCATGTTAAATTTCACAAATGGTAACAACAACAAATTTCAATCAACAAAAGGTAAATTTAAAATAAGTGTTGCCACTCAGTGTATTGCTATCTCAATTGAAATGAAATATCTATAGCAGATGATGTTTGTTCATTGTTACAAGTATCTCAATTGCGTTATTAAAACAATAGGTTTTAGTGTAAAATCGCGTTTTTTCGGGGAAGACACCCACATAGGTAAACTTAAATAACAAAACCTGATTTAAATACAAAATTTCGTTCAAATTGTTAGAGCCGTTTTCGAGAACTCAAAAAATATATATAAATATGCAAGAATTGCTCGTTTAAATATATAAGATTACTCTTGTTATTTATTTTACTTTTTAGCTCGTCGTTCAAGATGCAGCGGCTGTGCATCAGCCTTGCAACCTTAACTGCAACCAACAGTCTGAATCTGTTCAACTCAACTCGAGTTGTTACTTTGCATTTCAGTCGAATCTCCGGAGTCATTCTTGATGTTGGCGTATTTTGACCTGTCTTATTTCTTATTGTATATAGTTTTATCCTTGTAAATAAATAGTATTTTTCTAATGTATAAATTATTCCTGCATTGCGTACCGACGCGCTAAAAAGATAATGTTTCACTTAACAAAATGTATTCAAGAAGAAATTCCAGCACTTCAGCTTAATTAAAACTTTAATCTTATTTTGCATTAGTAAATTTTATCATCCTAGCGATTGTGATTGTCCGCGTCTTACATTTTTTAGTAGTTAATGATATTGTATAATCACACATCTGCAGATAATACTGATGAAAACGAAGCCTTTATAATACATTTAGCTTTTCAGGTCGAAATCACGATCCGATCCGTGTAACAAAGAATTACGGAATTACAGGAAGAATTACAAAGGATTACAGGAAACAATACAAAGAATTACAGTAAAAATGAATGAAAATATTAGAAAGTTACATTTTATTCTTATAAAAAAATATTTTTAAGAGAACCAGAACACTATTAAATAGATTAAATTCGAAACATTTTTCCAAGAAAAAAAACATGAAAATAAATAAAAGAAACATCATAAATAACGAGATTTAAAAGATTTTGTGTTGTAAAAAAAAAGATAAAGTGGAGAAAATATCGAAATCAGAATTAACAAAAACATGGCAATAAGTGATTCAATACTTCTAATGACTTTGTGCTGTATAGTGTAAAAAAATTGTATCTTTAAAGAAATCTAGAGAAACATAGTAATAAAGCGAAATAAGGTTTTAGAGGAGAACTATGGTTTTAAAATACAGTGGAATCCGCCTAATTGGATCACCGGATAATCGGACCAGCCGCGTATTCGCACCAAATTCTAAAGAAGCAAAACATTTCCTATTACATAAGCCTAATATTATTAATTATTAAGAAAAAAAGCCGTTTAATCCGACCAGAAATAAAAATCAGGAGTCATAAGTTTCCCGCGTAGAACGGATTTGGAGTCGGTCAATGAATACAAGAAGTAATTGATTAAACACTAATTACACTGTGCAACACGAAAAATGTCCTTCAGATAAAAATATGTGTTTCCTATGTATTTTGGGCAGAAAATTGCGAAACTGCAATTATTTTTTCCTACCACGCACCGTTTTCCCAAAAATCCACTTTTTAGCTTTTCACGTATTTTCTTGATAAACTTGTATACTTTCGTAATTTATTGACATAATTTATTATAAATATATATTTATCATTGACAGTGAGATCTTAGACATTCTGTCTTTTTTTTAACGAACTTGGGTACTTTAGTGACATTTTTGGTAACAAAAGCTTTAGCCACTTTCCAAAGTTTTGAGTCATTTAGAAGACGACTGTTTTGTAGACTATTTTGATGAGAAAGAAGAATTCATATACTGCTGTAATACGAATGGACTGTTTTAGCCATTGGGACATGCATAGAATTTAGCAGAGTAACGAATATTTATCAGTGCTTTTCTATAAAAGAAATTTTTTCCCATTTATTCCTGTAGCATATTCTGCAAAGGAAACTTACGAAATTATGAGTTCTATACTGAAGTTAATTGAGTACACTACATTTAACTGGCACGATTTTAGAGATCATTGGAATATTAATAATGATACACTAAATTCTGCTGCTTTCTCTGCGAATGGAGTCGAGAGAAGAACAAACATTACATCGATATACAGTGGTCTCCTAGCAAAAATTTTCGCCCTGACACCAAAAACATATCAAATGAACCATTTATAAATCTACAATGTGCCTTTCTTCCATCATTACACATTAAACTCGGTTTAATGAAAATATTTGTAAAAGCTCTGGACAGAGCAGCAGTGGCTTTCTTGCGTCCAAATGAGAAAGCTGAAAACTACGAAGATTTTGTTGGTAACACGATAAAATACTTTTGTATTATAAGTTGCCATATATCATTAAAACTACACTTTTTGGACTTCCATATGGACTCCTTACCTCAAAATCGTGGCATAATTAGTAATGAGCATGGGGAAAGGGTTCATCTTGAACATCTCTATGTTTGAGAAGCGTTTCAGTGGTCGAAAATGGAAGTATGCGAACTGAATATGGCTGGCCTGTTATCAGGGCACAACAACAGATGCCTACAAAAAGAAACGGCCAAAAAAATCATTTTAGTGTTTGTGTTTTTAATAAGTAAGCCTCGGTTACATTTTTCTTTTACCAAATTGTATAAATATGAGAAGTGGTTCTCCAACAAAAATGGTACGTGATTGACCATTTTGGTTTTGATGTTTGAATCAAGCACCATTAGTTTAGCTAGAATCACATAGTTTCATCTAAAGGACAGAAAAAAAATTGTTGCATAGTGTTATCTTTCAATAAACTTTTCTTACGATATTTACAGAGGAGATATTCAACAAAATTTCCACTAGATAACGGTACTATTAAAGCAAAAGTTAAAGTTCAAGGGAATTTTTGAATTTACCCGCATGAACAGTCAACATGTATAATAAAATTACTTACAATTTTAATAATTTCTTTGATTGCAAAATAAGTAATGTATATTTTAATGGAACTTTTAATAGTTGTTGTGTTCTTTGTAAAACTTTATATATATAGAATGTATGTCCAATCGTTCCAAATTCACGTAAGTGGTCCAATCGGTTAATAGGACCAAAATGATCGCTTCCCGATTAACCGGAATCGACTGTACTATAAAAAATTCGTCTTGTTATAACATGAAAAACGGAGACTTTTAAAATTGGAGAATTGTCCATAAGTGAGTAAGTTTTCTTCAAGTGTGCACCAATCATAGCTGCTGGAGAGTTCGGGAAAAGATTCTGAAAATGCAAAAATTTAGAGAATTGCAATTCTGAGTAGTTCTACTGTCATGAAGTGGAAGTTTTGAAATAGACTTAAATTTATAAAGATGATATTGAACGTGTAACGTATCAATATATTTTTCCTTTCTTCTTCAGTTATTATTATTATTATTATTATTATTATTACTATTATTCTCTTTTTTGATCTTAATCATTTAACATTTATTTCAAGCCTTAATGAAAAATATTCCATCCATCTCTCTCAATGTTTTTAAATACAATTGTAATTTTAGAGCCGAAATATTTTTAGATTAGAAAACACTTTTTTACAAACATTTTTATTCTTCAGACGAGGCATCTCGTCTTCAAGATAATATTTCTATACGTTAGAAACGAGGTATTTTCACATCTACAGAATGTTTTTCTGTGCTATTGCATCGTGTCCAGTGATGCTGTATTAATTTTTCAGCGTTCCCCAGTTCATATTATCATGTTTTCCCAAATTTCTACGACATAGAAAAAAGGATAAAGGCGTTAAGGACATTTTTTGCTGATAATTATGACATTTTCTTGTATTTTAAGGTACATTTTGGGATTCTTAGGCCATAAAAATCCGAGCTCTAGTTATGAGCAGAGCATCCACATGGTTTTAGATAGCAGCAGGTCATAGGACACGGAAATAGAAAGTGTGAAGTTATAAGAATGGCTGGCTTCGAAAATATCTCATTCAATTTCAAAACTCCATGTTACCGAAATCTCATCCTGCCTTTTACGTAAATATTGTGTCAGTACATGTCTTAATATATGCTTTCAAAATTTATACAGATAGATGCTTTTGTGCTTCTATCTATAGAAAAACAGATGCTTCTTATATTTAAAGGCATGTTTATGAATTTTTAAATTCATTGAAAGCGGAGTTCTATTTCTGAGAACATCATAGAAGCATCTATTCACATAGTTTAATGCACCCAGAGACGGTAATAAACAGCATAGAGTTGTCCATGAAGAAACACTAGACCCGAAAATATCTTTTATTCAACTCCAAATAACAATTATAAGATACACAATTTTCTGTACACATTTGCAACAGTTATAAACCTTACTATTGCCAACTATACTTTTACCACGAAGCGTTGCTCAATTTCTTCATATTATCAATCTCTTGCGTACAATTTAAAGAAACACCCATACAAAAAGATTTTACTTGCTTCCTATCAAATTTGCTTTTCAATGATTCGAGACATCAGGAAAGGCTTTTTATTGCATCCTATAAAACTATTTCACAACTTCTACCTCCCTCTCTTTAAAGGAATGCCCGAATGTAGGCTTCAATAATTTGATAAATTCTGAACTCGTCGTCCTCCTAATGAATGTGATTGCTTTTCCAATACTTTCACTCATTCCACCTAATTTCGTCCGCTTTTTCATGTTCCCCGCCTTCCCATATGAAGAATCTGGCTAAATTTAGATTTGTATTGACCTTCGAAGCAACGTAAAAGAAGAAAAATCAGTTATTGAAATTTTTTTATTCAATTATACGGTTTGGAGAAGTTTCTAGATGCTCTTTCTAACATAGTATTTATTTTGGTTATTTTATGTAGTTTATTTCAGTACTAAAGAAGTAATGGTTTTAACGAATAACTAAAGTTTACTCCAGTATGACGACACAGCGACATTTGTCGCCAAAACATCAACAAATGTAGCCGAAATTAAATACCTAGACGACGAACTAAAGTTTGGCGACGCAGCGGCAACTGTCGCCAAAAGATCAACAAATGTAGCCAAAATTAAATACGTGAAAGACGAACTAAAGTATGGCGACGAAGCGGAACTGTCGCGAAAACATGAACAAATGTAGCCAAAATTAAATACGTTGACGACAAATGTGGAGTTAAAATATTCATTAAACCCGTTTTTATGTAGACGATTTTAAAATTTAGTATGTGTGCTGTTTTTCATAAATTCGTGAAACTCGTATACACTGTCTAAATATACATAAAAAATATATTGATGCGTTTTCTTTTTGTTTTTATTTTTTTTTATTTTTGGGTCGGACTGTTACATTATCCTTCTTGATATTTACCCAAAACATAACTACTCTTCCTTCGTCTCATCTTAAACAACCTAACCCTCCTCCCTCCCTTCTCCTGGCTTTCAAAACCTGGCGTCACTGCTTCATTTGTACACAAATTGTTATAAGTAAATGCAAATTAAAACATATTGGTGATCTGATTGATAATAAAGAAACTATATATAAGGGGCATACCAGGGAAACGTTGGGACATTTTTTACGAAAACTGTTTATTTAGTTTTATTTTTCCTTCTTCCTTTTTTTTTTTTTCTCTCTTTTGACTTTTAGAACGGGATTGGTTCAAATTTAATTTCATTTGAACGCCAATACTATTTCTCACCTCAGAAAGCACCTAGTAGGTCTTTCGCCTACTACTGCATTTGGTATAGTGTTATTTTTTCGTAAGTAGGGTGAAGTGCCCTTCTGAGTTTTTGAGACGAACTAGCACTGATGAGTCCTGTTCATTTCATTGTTTGTTATTTTTTACACTTTCATTTCCTTATACGTTTTTATACACTGATGTATTTATTTTGCTTAAATGTTTTCTGCTTTGCGCATCTTTAGGTGATTAGTATCTTTGTCTCCCTTAAATAGTTGTTTATCTGCTGCAGCTCCGTTATGACGTCTGATTACTTGCTCCGCCACCGTTTCAACTGCGCTCCGTGTTCCAAATAATTTTAATAATCAGATAATAATAGTTTTTAATCAGATTGTAAATATTTCATTTTTGTTCATTTTTTAAATAGTGTATATGTAAGTGATAAAAATTGTAAAAATTACTGTAAATAAATAATATTTATTATACACATTGTGTATTGAATATTAATAAATATTAAATCGCCTAAAATGTTTAGTTACACGGTTTTTTATAAATTCAAAACATCGTTGCATTATCCAAACAAAACTACTGTTGCCAAATGACAAATGATAATTCTGATAATTTCCTAAGGGCCAAAATTAAAATTTTTTTCCCTAATTAACGTTATAATAAATTATAAAATGGATGGATTATTGTATTGTCACCGAAGGTAAGCTTATGTGCAGAGTTTGAAGATAATTTATGCAGTAATAGTGGTCGAAAACTGCCTAACCAAATTCCATGACAAGTCAAGTTAAATAAAACCATGTAATAACAAATATATAACAAATTTAAAATCGTCCTCGCCTGTGTCGTATGATTATGCGGCATGTAAAAGATCCCTTGAGTAGACATTTGGCTTGGAGGCTGTCTGCTAAATTAAATTCCTGACGCAATTTCGCAACGACAGAGTCCGGGTGCTCGCCTTTTCAGCCGGAGAAACTGGACGTCAAAATTCTCATACGGCGATGGTACCCCACTCATTGTGGCACCGCTGAAAGAGGTGGTACCAATCTCGCAGGAACGCACTAGGTCTGAAATTGGCGTAAGCCAAAAGCAGCCCCTTAGAAATTAGAAAAAAAATAAACAGGTAAGAAAGAAGAAGGATCAAGGGGGGGAAAAGACACCCAAAAGTTTACTACACAATAAAAATCCTGGTTTTTGAACTTTCAAACGTGATTTTTTCGAACACTGCGAAAATTGGCATTTCGCCTTTTTTCCCTGCGCTCTTCATATACAATTCCTATCCCAGAAACGGAAGCTTTTTCTTTCAATTGATACTTTTAAATAAATTTAAAATTTCAATTAGTTTATAAATTCAAAATTGCAAGTGCAATTATTATAAACATTTCAGTTTAAGTTATTACTGGAATTATTTTGAATAACTTATAAAGTTATGCAAATAGAGGTGCGCCATTACTACACGAAAAGGATAATTAAATTTAATGTTTTTTAACCGACTTCACAAAGGAAGAAGGTTATACATTCATACTGTATGTATGTCGTTTTTTTTTTTTTTTTTTTTTTTTTTGTTTGTTTGTTTGTCCACTCATAACTTCGCACCCGGATGAACCGATTTTCATGATTTTTTTTTCAATCGATCACAGGTGGTTTCCCATAGGTGCCGTACTTTCGTTTGACCATATTCGATAATTAGAACAAAAGTAATGGGCAGAAATGCAGTATTTTTTTTTTTTGTCTTTTCATCCATAACTTTTGACTAAATGAACCGATTTTGATGATTTTTTCTTTAATCGATAGAGGGTCGTCTTCCTCAAATGTTGCAAATCAATTTGCCTACATTTGTTTTTTAGAAAAAACGTTACGAGTGAAAAATAAGTATTTTTTATTTTAATTGGAAAGGCTTGGCTTAATTTTTCTTTGTTGGGAAATCTATTAATAAATATAAAAGCATTGTTAAAAACATGTTTGTTGTCATGGGCTATAATATTAAAAGAAATTACAGCAAGAGTTTGATTGAAGGCTTCTCTGTGGCAAAAATTAATCCACTCAGTTTGTTTGCTAAAATAGACTTCAAAAGAGAATTTATCATACAAATGATTAGTTTTTAGTGCCATTAATTTTAAGAAATTTTGCCCTTTGATATGGATTTTTAAAAAATAGAGTATTTACACTAAAAAGAATAAAATAAAATAATTTTTATAAAAAAACAGAACCGACTTCAAATTAAAAATTGCGCTAAAAAGTAAAAAATAAATTCATTCTTTAAACAACATCGATGTGACTTTTAAACATAGTTTTAGAAGTCGGTGCAAAATTATGGGTCTAATTACCATTATACCATTTGCCACTTCATATTGGAACTGTTGCTAATTCTGCGGAAATATATATATTTGTAATTGATTCATGATTACAAAATATTTTATCAATCCTAATTTTGCACCGACTTCTAAAACTATGTTTAAAAGTCACATCGATGTTGTTTAAAGAATGAATTTATTTTTTACTTTTTAGCGCAATTTTTAATTTGAAGTCGGTTTTGTCTTTTTATATTTTTTTCTTTTTCTAGTTATGGCACGTTTGCTCTGGTCGGAGGTGCTTCAACATTTTATGAAAGAGGCATAATTGTGGAGGGCACGAATAATGTAATGTGATGTCATTATATTCTCTTTTAAATCAAGAAAAGTTTTATTGAATTAATGTAAGTACATGATTATCACAGAAATAACACAGACGATTATTTGCTATTGTTACAAAATACGTAGCCAGATTCTTAAAATTCAAACTTGAAATATTGACACAAGAAAGAAAAACAAATTTACATAAGCAAAAAAAAAAAAAAAAAATCTTGGAAAATTCTGTTGCTAAAATGCATAATTTAAGAGTTCTACGAAAGAAATAAAAAATAGATATACTTACATTCGTTCGCTAAAAAAAATTCCCAAAATGCACTTTAAATATTTATGTCCTGTCATCAGGGACCCAGTGGTTAAAAAATCGTTTTCTGCTTGCAATGGGCAATTTGCGACGATGATGAAAATTCTTGGCTCATTTAGCTGCAAATAATTTTGACTGGTGAAAGCATTTGTAGCTTTTTGCATTTACTCGAGTTTATGAAGAAATCTTTTTAAATAAATATGTCTGAAGCGTTTGTGTTTCTTAAAATATATTGCTAGCTCTTTACATTGTAGCTAAAATATGTATTTTTCCTGAAAAAAAGAGCACTTGGTTTGAGTATGAATTTTTTTCTAAAACAAGGGAAAGATTTTAAAGCTTTGAAAGGTTACATTGCTTTCTTAAGATGTTTTCCTAAACTTCGTTCTTTGAATTTCTTTTCTAGAGAAAAAACAAATTTGTTACTCCTTTGCGAGCAAGTACTTTAACTACTTTCTAGATAACTCTCTTGTATTTTTCAGTCTTGGGTTCTAATTTCTGTTTCAATTAATTAAATGGATATTGGCTTGAAATACAGCTCTTTAAAATGTACATTACAATTTTCTTAGTACATTTAAAGATTTTTTTTACAAGAAATATTGATTCAATCTATTCCTCTTTATAAATTGCAATTGGAGATTCTTACTTTTGTACTTTCGTTGTACTGACGAACAACCATCTTGTGTACTTTTTTAAAAGTTCTAATGGGCTTCGTAGTATTGGTTCTCAACCATTGCAGGCCTATTGCGTTCCCAGTGATTGGTACCAGCTCTTCCAGCGGCCCCACAATGAGTGTGGTACCATTGCCGCAATTTTAGACGCTCAGTTTCCCCTAGATGGTGTCATCTGAGCTCTAATTGATGCAAACTGCACTAGGAATCTTGTGTACTTATATTTGACTAAACAGGCAGCCACTTTATCTTAATAACTCCTCCAGCGATAAGCTAGGACAAGGTTGGAATAAATGATATACAGAAGAGTAACATTCATGCTCTGGCAGGAATTCGAACCCATGCCTATGAAGCGGTATCTTAAGGCTGTGGGAAGTACCACCTACGCCATCAGGCGAGAGAAGCTTCTCAAAATTTGTCTCCCTTTTTTTCTCAGCAAAAAGAACTGGAAAACTTTTCAATATTGAAATGCGCTCTTGTGTTTGTTAAAATATCAAAAAAATAACATGCAGTGAAGCCTCAGTTTAACCCTTTATTCAGTTTAACCCCTTATGCAGTGAAGCCTCAGTTCAACCCTTTATAAGTAGGCTTGCCATACGTCCCGGTTTGCCGGGACAGTCCCGGTATTTTGCTCTTGTCCCGGTGTCCCGCCCACTTTTATCAATGTCCCGGGAACGGCTGTAAGATGCAAGAAGTAATGAATTTATGTTTTTAAAAAATTTTAAGATGACAGAGCATAATTGAGGAAGTCCACTGCAAGAGCATTGCTTGTATGTACAATAAACTTTGTCGTTTTCTTTGCTCTGACTTTTATGAAAAAGTCAAACTTAACAAAGACATTTTGAAAAAAGTACATTCAAGTCAGAAATATGAGTGGGTTGAAAACAAATAACATTGTTAACTTATTAATTGCTTTTTCGTTTGACAAAAATGTTGTTTTAAGTGGTTTTTGTAGTTAGACAAAAAGTTGTGATTCAAAAAAATAACACTTAGTAATTAATTGTTCAATTAAACAATATTATGGAGTATTTTAAACTTTATTTTAAACTTTATTTTATAAACTTGAATGTACTTTCTAGATGGTAGACCAGAAAAAATTCTCATTAAAAAGGAAAAACATCTTTCTAAGTAAATTAAGTAGCAAAAATTCCTTTTTATTTTTGAAAGGTGTGCAGACTAACAATTTAGAGTTCCAGATTTCCCACTCCCGATACTTGCGAGGCTTAAAAAAGGGCTTGAAACTCACCATTTCTCTTATATATGTTTTAAATTTTCCCCAGACCCCCTCTCGCTACTGGGGGGTATTCCACACCCCCAGACCCCTTGGTATGCCCATCCAATATTAATGTGTCCCGGTTTCACTAGCTAAAAATATGGCAAGCCTATTTATAAGGCTGTGGGAAGTATGCTTCTCACAAAATTCATCAAGTTATAGGTGTTTATAGTAAATTTTAAATCCTTTCTGATTGGTAGAATCTTGCAAAGACTGTGGGAATATATTTACCACAACATGCATAAATATTCAAATATTATAACTATCCTCCCCTCAAAGGGACGGTGGAAAAAATCATGTTAATTTTATTTAATGTACTATATGAATTTATTTTCTGAAACCAATCAAAATCTGAAAAATGTTTTAACATACCGATACTACAAAAAAATGGCCCTTTTAAGGGTTAAGAGATATTCATGAAGCATAAGAGTGAGCAGAGAAGGCTCAGTTAGCAGTTTGCATAATCTACGAATTGAGCAGTCTATTAAAACAAGGTTCACTGAAATATAAATCATATTTTTCGCAATTGAGTTAAATCATGTAAAATCTACGCGTCCAAGATGAATTATTTTCCCTTTCTTTTCTAAGCTACATTCCTCTTAAACGCAGTTTCTTTTTCTTCCACTGCTGATTTATTTCCTGCCAAAAACACTTTCTTGACAAATTAATTACGGAAGTTTATGCTCGATATGGAACAGATGGTGTTATTGAAAATGATTTAAATCAAGAATGCATCACATTTACTGCTGAACTCATGCATCATATTAAGTCAGCCTTTCTGAAAGATTATCCCTCATGTAGATATTTCCTTTGGTCTGTGTCGCTTTCCCCTAATGTGTTTTCTATATTTTCAGTCTTTATTATTTACTATTTTTATTAGTTTCTTAATTGTTTTGTTCAGTACATAGCTATATTGATTTAGTTTGGAAAATTCAAAAAAAAAATCCAAAAATATGTTGAAATAAAATTATTACCCTAGTTAAAGCTGAAAAACAATTATTCACGTTAAGAGCACAAATGAGCATTAAAATGCAGAGATATGTTTCGGGATTGCTTGGAATTCCTTTTTCAATGCACCGAAACATATGTCTGCATTTTAATGCTCATTTGTGCTCTTAACGCGAATAATTGTCTTTCAGCTTTACTAGTGCACAAAGTATCATTTATTTTATAACCCTAGTTATTCATTACTTTTGTTGTAACCGAAACCTCCGTTATAATTATAACCTAGTATAATTATTACACGTTGCCACCAACAGTAATAATATTAAGAAAATTTATCGGCTACATACAAATTAGCAGCAGCGAACCTGGTTGCAGAAAATTGACAAGAAAGTTTAAATTCAAATTCACGGGCCTGTTTTTATAACCATGAAATATGAGAATTCACTCTCCCAAAAATCTTTGTTTAGCAATAAAGATTAGCTTATCCTCATCAGAAGAAATAAGATTATCAACAATACCTCATGTTTGATTTACTCTAGTTTTCGAGTAAATTCTCTCTGTCGCGGTTTTTATCGGCTTCAGAATGATATAAAATATTAGAAAATGAGATGATTTTTCCTATGTTGCATTGTCAAAACAAATCTTAAAATTGGAATAAAGAACGTTACTTCGAATTTTCGAATGGGACTTCGTACGTCATTTTTCTCAAGAGAAGATTGAATTTTGTGCAAAATTTCCTTCTAATCGTCTACCCATTGGTACTGCTTTGTGTAGTGAACAAACTAACAAACATTGTTGTAGCTTTTTTTATAGATAGGGAGGCTATGTCTAGTAGATGGGCATTGCACATTTAACATGAAAATTAAAATAACAAGAAGTTCCGTCTAGAACTATACGAGCCTACTTTCACGTATACACCACCTTCAAATTTATAATCTAGCTATCTATCTCTTTCTCGTTTAGCTTTAGTTCTGAATTGCTTCAAATATATCTTTTTCAACGGTTAATACATATTCATTCACTCATTCATTCATTAATTCATTTATTCAGACCGTCATGTATTCATTCATTCACTCATTCATGTATTTATTCACTAATTTACCTATTCTTTCATTCATTCTCTCATTTATTTTTTTTATCATTTATTCACTCATTCGTTCATCTATTCGTTCACTTATTCATTTAATCATCATTAATTCATTAATTCAAAAAAATTCTTGAAAATCCCGATCAAAAAATTTCATAGGAAAATAGGCTCTTTAGTTCTGGATGAACTTTCTATCTGTACATATTCTACGTTATAAGAGCTTTCCGATACAGTTTGTTCCAAGCGAATCGGTCCGTTAGATCAGGATTTATATAGAATTGAAATTTCCCGTAGGCGCTATGTTAACTTTTTCAAACTGTTCAAAAATAAACAAAAATTGTTCAAATCAATATTTCACGCCTAGAGCTTCTTCCAGTGAGCTTGTTCATTTGTAACTTGGATCTTGTACCCAGAATTTACATAATTTGCTTCATATTCGCCCATAGGCGCTAATGTTGATTTTTTTTTATCTGTTCAAAATTGAACGAAAAATTGTTCAAATCAAAAGGTAAAATATGGAAATGAGATGTCCTCGCCGAAATCTTTCGAGTGCAAAAAGAATTTTTCGAATCTGACATTTCGTTCAAAATTTATTAGGGGAGGACAGACAGACCGACAGACCGACCGACACACAAATTCTCCCATCTCAAAACCCTACTTTCAAATTTTTTATTTTTCAATCTTTGTTTAATTACTTAACTTATTTTTGACTTTTCTTGATTTCTAACGATATTTTCACGATACATTAAGATTCTTTCTTGCTTTATTATTATTTTTTTAACTTTTACTGGAAAGTAGGCTAAAAAAGGTAAAGGATTATACAGAAAATGTAATATCTATTGTTGCCACTTTGAATACTTAATACAAATCGAACGCTCAAGGAAATTAAAATAATATATTAGTTAAAAAGGCAATAATACAAATTTCCGATTCATATCTTCTTTTTACAACAATGGAAAAATGTAACAATGGGTGTTCCTTTCTTGTTTTCAATTAATACCTATGTGCGAGGAAGTTCAGAATTGTTTGAGAAATTCAATACGTAAGAAACCAGCTAAATTTGTTTGATTTTTTTTAATTCTTACAAATCAATCTGATGACATCGGGATATCTTTTCTGCGAAAGTATTCAAAGTCAATACTTAACAATCCATAATTATCATATGCAATTTAAAACAATGCTCATTAAAAATAATTCTGAAGACGCAATCACGAAAATTATTTTTACTCTACACGAAAAGACCGTATACGATCCTCATAAATCACAGAAAAATCAAAGCTTTATTTGTCGCATATTACTTTTATTAATCTTACTGAGTCCCAGAGTATTCTTACATAACAATGAAACGTTATTGATGTTCTAATAAATAGTATTTATTCCATCAGATTAAATCATCGACGAAGTCGAAGGAAATTTTCTACAATGAAAACACACTATCGGTTGTTCAGTAATTATTTCAAACGAGTACTGGTGATGTATAGACAGCAGATATTTTTAGAGCTGCAAATAAGATACTGGATAGCAATAGTAGAGAGAATAAATTTTAAGTTTCCATATTACGCAAAGTGCAAAGCAATTTTCCTTCCAGCGAGAGATGAGTTCTTCAGGGTGTCTACAGGAGTTGAGAAAAAAAAATCCCTGACTTTTCCCTGATTTCCCTGATCAAGCTCACCTAATTTCCTTGACTTACGTTACTAATGATAAGAATTTCCCCTTTGCCCTCACTTTAAAACTATAGTATGTTTATGTTAAATATAGCATTATAAATGTTTTCTGCTGTTATTAAAAATGAAGAAAAAACAAATCTGCCCTTTTAATGATAATAATGCATCATTGCAAGGTTTTGTTTGGCTTGATAGCATATCATGCTAAAATGCATCAAGTCTTTCTGCTTTGTTATACATTTTAAGTTTTGCCACATTAGAAGGTTTTGAACAGATTTCTTGCAGTTGGTTTTTTGCTCTATCTGCTACAATTGAATTCAGCCAATTTTTTTCGCATAAAATTAGTAACAATTTTGTGAGTCTGTTATCAAACAATGCTTCATTAATAGAAATAGTAGGATTAAAACATGAAACTGCTTTTTTTAGAGCATATTTCAATGGGGATCTCTCTTGCAGCTTCTTAACACACACTATCAAAAACTTTCGACAATCTTTTTAAAAAATGCTCACCTGCCCTTCAGAAGTTTTAGCTTTTTTATGTGGCATAATGCCGAAATTCCAACATCGACTTTTTTAAAAGGAAGAAAAGTTTTCACATCTTGAAAGTCCACATTCAAAATATTCCCTTCCATCAGTACTTCTTTGACAATGTATCTCCTTAAAATTCTTAATACAAGACTGGATAAATCTTCATGAAGAAATGGAACAAGGGCATGTCATCTTGATATACTCTTAAAAACTTTCAAACTCCTGAGCCACTGAATAAAAAAGTGCTAATTTTGCCGGTAACAATGGCATGTCATTTTTATTACTTTTATGAACATGTGTTATATATTTCTTGACCCTTAATACAGTCTTAAAATCCCTCTAACTTTTATAATAGCAGGGACCAAATTTCCAAATCCAATTCAGGTAATTCTGAAAAAAAAAAAAAAAAAAAAGACTTATGCTGTTCAAAACTCAGTATTGCGAAATTAATGAAAATTGTGTATACTATTAAGTATGGAAAAGGATTTTAATGGACTGTAATAAGCAAATCTCCTAATCTATACAAAGAGAGCTGATTCTAAGATTTAACATTCTTATTAATAAAGATGTGCGGGCGTCGATCCAGCCTTTTTTTTTAAACAAGGTCCGTTTCTTTTGTGGTTTTAAAACATTTTTGTGAAAATTCAAAATTTAAACATAATGTGATAAAAATTTTTGTTATTATTTAATAAATAATTTTACAAAAAGTATGATTTGGTAGCATATATATGCATTACAAAAGCCGAAATAAATGACACAAAAGTAAAAATAAACTTGAATTCAGCATTTAACTTTTTGACATGTGAGAGCTCACACTCCTAATAAGCACAGAATTTCGTTTCAAAAATTTCAAATCAAAATTTTACAAAAAATAAAAAGGAGTTTATTCTATTTGCCTTTTAACAAAGCTTAATAAACATCAATAGAGGAAAAATTCCAATTCTAACAGCAGATGCAAAAAGATTGCATTTTACCGTAATTACTGCTGGCATTATCGTCAGAAATTTGGAGTAAATTAAAAACAATAGCAGAAAAAAATCGCTGAATTTCAGTTAAAAAAAGACGGCGGCAAATGCCCGATTTTTTTTCTTATTCCTTATTAGCCGAAATATTGCCTTTTTGGCGAAAATTACTCAGATTTGCAAGGCAAAACTCTTTTTTTTTTACCATTTGATAACTTTTCCCCGAATTTTTGCTATTTTTTCGGAATTCCCTGACTTTTCCCTGATTTTTCCCGATCGATAAAATTCTCTGACTTTTCCCTGATTTCCCGGTTCTGTAGACACCCTGTTCTTGGATGGTTAAATGGTGAAAATGTATTAAAAGTGAATGTTTACCATTTTTAGAATATATTTATAGGTATGGCGTCATATTCTGTGCCAAAAATTCCGATGATGGTTAGATTTTCAAATTCCTTTGAAATTCTTGAAATAATTTTAAATTTTCATGTAAAAAAAAAAAAAAAATTTGGGATGACTTTTAAGATATAAATCAAATGTGTGTAATTATTTTTGGAAACAATATTCAAAATTAGCGAAAAGCAAAAGTCAGAGATTAATTTTAAATCAATTTTAAATCTTTACACCACGGCAACTTTATTTATTTATTTATTTATTCTAAAATAAATATTGCCTCATTGGCCGTTCATACCAAAAACCACCTAACCAGAAAATACATCCAAAACGAACCATTCACCATTTTAAAACACTACGCTAGATATTAATTTGCTATTATCATACAAAAACATCAAGTCTGGAATTTTCCATTATCAGTGATAAGCAAGAAAAAGCTTCGAAATCATAATTTAAAAAGTGTTCTTCTTTACTTAGGAGGAAAAAAAACGGAAACAGAGAAATGGCATAAAAATCAAAAGGCAAAATATCTGCTTTCTAAAGAATGTAAGAAGAAATTATCTTTACAATATATACAGTTACTGCCTTTAATACCTGTTTTGCAACTTTATTAGCATTTTTTAATTAAAAAAAACTACTTTCTGTATCCAGATTAAAAATAAGAATAACCTCAGAATTTACTTATGTTATCTACAATAAAAGCCTCTTTCCATTAAAAACTACATACACTTCGAGAATAAATTATTCCATCGACTTTTTTTCCCTGCCATGTATGTTTTCTTTTTTCTTGCGGACAAAGTAAATTAAAGTTCTATTCAGCAGTACATTGGAAGAGAACTTTATTAAGAACTGTGTTTCAACATTTCTCTAGCATGAAAAAAAAAATGGCGTAGTGAAAGAAAGCCCACATTTTTACGTCAAAAGAAATTGTGTATCACTTTAATTTTTGAAAAGTGCATATTTTTGCTACGTTTTATTAATATTAATAAAGAACTTTTTTTAACCTTTTTTATCACAGCAAAGAATTGCATCCACAGTGTGGGGGAAATAATTTATAACAATGGCTATTTATAGCTCCTTTTGAAAATAGTACTAACTATTTTTCTATAAAATTGGTCCAAATCAAGTACCATTTCCATTCCCATTTTCCTTCCAAATCCATTTTCTGTCGGAATAATTAGTGTACGCGTTTTAATTTCAGATATTTTATAGAATCTCTTATTTTTCTTTTTCTTAATTGTTATTCGCAGTGTTTATTATTATTATTATTATTATTATTATTATTATTAATACCATTATTATTATTAGCATTATCATTTTAATTGTTATTATTATTATTACTTTTTTCTAAATTATGTGTTGGTTAGTAAAAAATTTTATGAAGATTCTTACAATAGCCAGTTGCTTTAAATTTTTCTTACTTTAATTACCTTTTTTACTTTAATTACTTTTTAGAGTCGAATGCAACAAAGGATTTCACCATAAAGAAAAAGGAAAAAAAACTCTGTGTTCAAACAATGTGCTTTGTGGAAAAAGCACATGTCATGCACATATGAATATAAAATTAGTACGCCAAGTGTGTAAAATAGATTTTTCCGTAAACTGCTGATACATATGTTAGTTTTACGGCAGATAGTACATCAGCTATACAGTTCATTTAATTTACTATAGTACTACTATTTACTATTGAGTTGTTTCGATTAAAGCAATACTTAAGCTAAAATTTTTAAATATAATTAATTACCTTCAGATTTTAGCAACTTAATGTGTACAATACATACAGAAATAATATTAAACACAAGCATCTTGCAAATGTTAAGATATTACAATTATATTCGGCAGAAATAGTGTATTTAAAAGAAAAAATCCCTTGCAGAGCCTGTAACTCTGAATAGAAAAGTCTGGAAAAAAAATGATGCATTGCAAATGCTTACATGAAAATAAGATATATATATCAAAGTTTGGAAGTGGCAGGAAATTGATTCAAGAAACATTTCATATCATAAGTGAAAAGTTTTTTTTTTTTTTTATGAAGCTCTTTTTTTTTCCTTTTCTCTCTTCTTTCTCTCTCTTTTCTGTCCTAAAATTTAATTTATATTTACTTTTTGTTTTCATTTATTGGTTCATGCATTTATTTGACTTTTCCTTATTAGTATTTCTTTTACAAAGTCTTTTTTAATGAACTATATTTTCAAAAGAACAGAAAAAACTACTTATTATCATGGATTAAAAAGTTTTTTTTTTTTTTTTTGCTTTTTATAAAAGGATTGCGAATTAATTATCACATTTTACTTCCTTGCATGTTACAAAATCTCTTCAACTATATTTTTTCTCTTCCAATTAATAAAATTCTTTCAATCATAATTTCATATAAAGTTCTATTTTGTATAACTATAAAACTTTTTAAAAAAGCTTTCGTAGTTACATTTTCATGCAAAATATTTCACATGAACCTCAATAAAAAATTCCAATGAAACATTTTTACAAAACGTTTTCTTTTTTAAGAACATTCCCGTCTTGACTTCAAAAAATAATAATAAAATTCTTTTCAGAGTATTTTCTTAGACATTTTCCGTCTTCTTCACATTTGAAAAATATATTTTTAGAGTGAACTTCTTTCAGCACGCTGTATAATGTGTACATACAGATAATGTATAAACATTATTATATAATGTGTTGGTGTACAAGATGAATGTTTGAATGGAAATATTTGAAAAAATATTTCTTAAAGATCATAAAATTATTCCAGATCTGTTTTTGTAGGCAATTCTTCTGTGTGTTTTGATATCTTCAGTGAAAAATTATTTTAACTTGCAAAAAGTAGTTTTTTTCTTCTCTCTCTCTATATATATATGTATAAAAAATTTATTAAAGCACAAAATTAAATTTATTTTCAAAACATGTTTTCTAAATGTGTTATTTGATAGCCAAAACGTATAATAAATTATAGGGGCTTTTTTCCTTCCTATGACTCCATAACTATCACAGAACTTTTAATATAGAGAATTTTTGTTGAATGTTGATAATTTAATACAGGCTTGGGAAGGACAAACACACCTATGTCATTTCTTCACTAACACAGAACATTACTTCACAAAATATTTCACACAAAATATTCCTAAATGCTCCTAAATATTTAAATAAATCATAATCCTTAGTATTTTAATAAAATAATACTCCATAGTAATTGAATAAAATAATACTCCTTAGTCTCTACTAATAATAAAGCAGCAAGTATGTGTGTGTGTGTCTGTGTATCTGTGTGTCTGTCTGTGTCCGGCGTAGGGCCCAGACCGTCCAACGGATTTTCATGAAATTGGGCACGAAATTAGTTTGGAACATGGGGGTGTGCACCTCGGAGAGTTTTTTCTGAAATTCGAATTTGTTCTTCTTTCATTCCAATTTATAGCCGAAAGTTTCATATAATAGTCATTTTCTATAGGAAGGAATTATCGCATCGCTGCGAGCTTGATACCGTTGAAAAGCGCGTAAAAAACTACCCCGGCAGGAGTTTCGCTCTGCGTGTAAAAATTCGAAGCCTCTAAAGTTCCTAGAAAAGAAGTTATAAGCATTTTTCTCTGCAGTTCGAAATTATTTTTTCACGGTAATTAACTTTAATTTTAATTGTTACCATGCCCCCCCCCCCCCCCGACTGACTATTAATCCTTTTTTCTTTTAACGAATTAAAACTTATTGCTTGCGGTTTATAGCATTTTGACGAGCAGCCGATTTTTAATTTCTTTCCTTCTTTTTTTGGATTTTGATTATTATTTTTTTAAAGCGAATTGAAATTGATTTCCTGCGGCTCACAGGCGGTTGATAGTTTTATTTTTATTTCCTTATTTTGACATATATTTTACGGGACCATTTTCCATACTGCACAGGGGTTTTTAAAAGAAATGCTATTCTTTATAGCGATTTTTGTTATTCGAGCTTATTATTACTATTTATACTTTCATTTATTTCATTTTTTTTATCGCCTGTGAATTATCACATATGTTATTTTCCTATTTGAGCTCGGATGAAAGGTTTATTCCGCTTTCAAAGCTTTGCTTGCTGCTGTTTGTTTCTGCAGGCTACAAAATTTCGTCTTTCTGTTTTAAGCGGGGTCCAGACGCTACGTTTTGCACACGTTTTGTCTCCGCAGTTCAACACGTTGCAGATAAAACGTTGCGTATAGATTGAAAAAGTGCGCAGTTTTGAGTCCGGTGCGAAGACTACAGTTGCAGCGGAAACTGAGCTAGAAAGCATAAATGTCTTTGATCTGTGCAGACAAATCGGCACATATAGACGGTAGCACCCCTTTCCGATTCATTTTGTTTCTCAGTTTCAATTCGTCAGGCGACAATGGCCGACTTTCCGCAATATTCTCGGGAGTTTCTCACAAAATTTATTGCATTATGCGAAAGTTTCCCATGCATTTGGCGTGTCAAATCCAAGGAGTATAGTGACAGGGATAAAAAGGGGGACGCTTATGAGAGTTTAGTGGAAAAATTCAAAGAAATTGATGCAACCGCAAACAGAGAAACAGTTGTAAATAATTATTTCTTTGAGAAGTGTTTACCGTAAAGAATTGGCAAAAGTTAATAAATCGATTCGATCTGGGGCTGGAGACGAAATCTACAAGCCATCTCTCTGGTATTTTGATTTGTCACATTTCCTAAATGATCAAGAGACACCAAGGCAGTCTAGGAATACCATGGATGAAAATAAAGAGACTGCAGTTGTCGAACCACCAGAACAGGCAACAAAAAAATATTTATTTTATGTAATCATTTGACCACTTTGAACGCCGGGTACTTTTGAGACGTTCCAGTCTTTTATTTTAACATGACACCATGCCAAAATTGACCAGAATAGTACCTCTTTCATGACGATATCGCACAAAACTGAGTGAAATATACAGATATCTCTGCACCATGTAGACGCATAAAAAACTGTAACGTTTTCATTCAGTCTTAAGACTTCGCAGACAAAAGGTTGTACAAAACGTAGCGTCTGGACCCGGCTTTGTCAGTAAATAATAGATAAAAATGAATTGTACTAAAAAGGTATTAATTAAAACTATTCTAATTTGTTATAATCTTCCTTTTTGTGTGGGTACTTGAACTAAACAAACAAAATGCGTTTTCTTTCAAATATTTTTTTTTTTTTTGTTTTGTTTCGTTTCTTTCTTTCCTTTTTCCTTTTTTAACCGACTTCACAAAGGAAGGAGGTTATACATTCATAGTGTATGTATGTCGTTTTTTTTTTGTTTGTTTGTCCACTCATAACTTCGCACCGGATGAAGCGATTTTCATGATTTTTTTTTTTCAATCGATCGAGGGTGGTTTCCATAGGTCCCGTACCTTTGTTTGACCATATTCGATAAATAGAACAAAAGTGATTGGCAGAAATGAAGTACCTTTTTTGTTTTTTCATCCATAACTTTTGACTAAATGAACCGATTTTGATGATTTTTTCTTTAATCGATAGAGGGTCGTCTAACTCAAATATTGCAAATCAATTTGAATACATTTGTTTTTTAGAAAAAACGTTACGGGTGAAAAATAAGTATTTTTTATTTTAATTGTAAAGGCTTGGCTTGATTTTTCTTTGTTGGGAAATCTATTAATAAATATAAAAGTCATTGTTAAAAACATGTTTGTTATCATGAGCTGTAACATTAAAAGAAATTACAGCAAGAGATTTGACTGAAGGCGAAAATTAATCCAGTCAGTTTGTTTGCTAAAATCGACTTCAAAGGGGAATTTATCATACAAATGATTAGTTTTAGTGCCATTCATTCAAAGAAGTTTTGCCCTTTGATATGGATTTTTTAAAAAATAGAGTGTTTATGTACAAAATGTATTTACACTAAAAAGAATAAAATAAAATAATTTTTATAAAAAAAACAGAACCGACTTCAAATTATAAATTGCGCTACAAAGTGAAAAATAAATTCATTCTTTAAACAACATCGATGTGACTTTAAACATAGTTTTAGAAGTCGGTGCAAAATTATGAGTCTAATTACCATTATACCATTTGCTACTTCATATTGGAACTGTTGCTAATTCTGAGAAAATATATATATTTGTAATTGATTCATGATTACAAAAGATTTTATCTATCCTGATTTTGCACCGACTTCTAAAACTATGTTTAAAAGTCACATCGATGTTGTTTAAAGAATGAATTTATTTTTCACTTTTTAGCGCAATTTATAATTTGAAGTCGGTTCACTTTTTTCATTAAAATTATCTTATTATTGTATGTGTTTTGTAAAAAAAAAATGCTTAAATGTGTAGGATCTCCGGCTGATTGCAGTGGGCAGCTAATTTTTAATTATATGGAATGCTATACATTTTAATAAAATAACATAATTTGCACCTAAAAAAGTTATCACTATATACACAATGGCAAACCAACTGGCCTGTTCATTTTTTAACACGGGCATAGCCGTGCGGGTACCTCTAGTAATTAAATAAAATAATACTCCTTAGTATTTAAATAAAATAATACTCCTTAATGCTTAAACTAAAGCATGCTTTGTTTCGTAACTGTTTCTGTGATTTGACCAAAGATTTCAAAGGTTTGATCAAATTTGTGACTGAAGCTAGCAACCCAACTTTTTATTTTAATTATCCAAGTAATGTTTAGAATGTCTGATAAATTTTGCAGACTGCTTCCATTGATAGTATTTACATGTTTGTCAAAATATTTTTACTTGGTAAAGTAGAGTTGGCTAGATTTGATTCGCAGAGTTAGTTCTTTGTACGCTACATCAAGTCATAGTACGAACACTGGATTGAATTTCAATTTGTTTAATGTTGCTATTTAACTTAGGTTGACTAAATTTAATTTCGTCTGTGTGTTGTTGGTTTTTTTTCCCTCGGGAGCCGGGATTTTTCACGGTTACAGTTTGCAGATCTGAGAAAACCAGCCAACAGTCTTAACCACTTAACGCATTTGCCCGTGTCTGGCACGGGCGAAAGTTACCGGCAAATTTGCACGTGCCCGTGTCTCACACGGGCGATCTTGTACCTCGTGTTATTCGTCGGGTGTCCATTCGGGGTTCGTCTGCACTTTGTTCGTATAATAACTCTTTTATGTAATTTTTACCTCACTCCCCACTCTCTAGTCACCCCTACAACTGAAATTTCCAAAAACAATTTATACTATACCTACATATTCATTTTCTGCCCCAAAAAAACTCGATAATTTTTTACCAGTTTTTCCGAAAAAAAAACTCGTGCTTCAAGGGGGTTAAGCAGCTAAAAAATGAACGATTGAAATGCTGTAGCTGAAGCGATGTGGAAGACGTTGATATTCCATAAAAGGTGGCAACTTTTTTTTCTATATCGACATAATTTTCTTTACAATATCACATTCCCCGTAAAATTATAGATTTCATATTCTCCAAAAAAAAAATCCTTTTCATTCAATTGGGAAAAAAATTTTAAACACTAGTATTGGTGATACATTGTTTTCATTGACAACGTAAAAAAAAATCCGTCTTGTCACTTTTGCTTTGGCACCACAAATTTGGCGACAGATACAAATATGACTTTGGCGCCAGAAATTTGGCGACAGATACAACTATGGCTGTGGCACCAGAAATTTGGCGACAGATACAAATATGGCGAAAATCCTTCAAATCCGTAAACATTTATATGCTTTATTTTATTAACCGACTTCACAAAGGAAGGAGGTTATACATTCGTATTGTATGTATGTCGTTTTTTTAGCCTACTTTCCCGTAAAAGTAAAAAAAAATAATAATAAAGCATGAAAGAAGGCTTAATGGTATCGTGAAAATATCGTTAGAAATCAAGAAAAGTCAAAAATAAGTTAAGTAATTAAATAAAGATTGAAAAATAAAAAATTTGAAAGTAGGGTTTTGAGATGGGGAAAAGGTGTGTCGGTCGGTCTGTCGGTCTGTCTGTCTGTCGGTCTGTCTGTCGGTCTGTCCCCCCCCCCCCTAATAACTTTTGAAAGAACTGTCCGATTGGAAAAATTCTTTTTGCATTCGAAAGATCTCGGCGAGGACATCTCATTTCCATATTTTACTTTTTGATTTGAACAATTTTTTGTTCATTTTTGAACAGTTCAAAAAATTTTAACATTAGCGCCTATGGGGGAAAATGAAGCAAATTATGTAAACTCTGGGTACAAGATATAAGTTCCCATGAACAAGCTCACTGGAAGAAGTTCTTGGCGTGAAATATTGATTTGAACAATTTTTGTTCATTTTTGAACAGTTCAAAAAAAATTAACATACCGCCTACGGGGAAATTTCAATCCTATATAATTTCTGATCTAATGGACCGATTTGCTTGGACCAAACTTTATCGGAAAGCTCTTATGACGTAGAACATGTACAAATAGAAAGTTCATCCAGAACCAATGAGCCTATTTTCCTATGAAATTTTTTGATCGGGATTTTCAAGAATATTTTTCAATTAATGATTGATTAAATGAATAAGCAAAAGAATGAATGAATAAATGAGTGAATAAATACATGAATGACTTAATAAATAATGATTGAATAAATATGTATTAACCGTTGAAAAAGGTATGTTTGAAGCAATTAAGAACTAAAGCTAAACGAGAAAGACAGAGAGAGAGATATAGCTAGATTATAAATTTGAATTCGGTGTATACGGGAAAGTAGGCTCGTATAGTTCTAGACGGAACTTCTTGTTTTTTTTTTTTGTTTGTTTGTTTGTTTGTTTGTCCACTCATAACTTCGCACCGGATGAACCGATTTTCATGATTTTTTTTTCAATCGATCAGGGGTGGTTTCACATAGGTCCCGTACTTTCGTTTGACCATATTCGATAATTAGAACAAAAGTAATGGGCAGAAATGTAGTATTTTTTTTGTCTTTTCATCCATAACTTTTGACTAAATGAACCGATTTTTAAGATTTTTTCTTTAATAGATAGAGGGTCGTCTAACTCAAATATTACAAATTAATTTGACTACATTTGTTTTTTAGAAAAAACGTTACGAGTGAAAAATAAGTACTTTTTATTTTCATTGGAAAGGCTTGGCTTGATTTTTCTTTGTTGGGAAATCTATTAATAAATATAAAAGCATTGTTAAAAACATATTTGTTGTCATGGGCTATAATATTAAAAGAAATTAAAGCAAGAGTTTGACTGAAGGCTTCTCTGTGGCAAAAATTAATCCAATCAGTTTGTTTGCTAAAATAGATTTCATTAGGGAATTTATCATGCAAATGATTAGTTTTTAGTGCCATTAATTTGTTGTATAATCCATTGTATAGAGTATTTATATACAAAATGTATTTACACTGAAAAGAATAAAATAAAATAATTTTTATAAAAAAACAGAACCGACTTCAAATTAAAAATTGCGCTAAAAAGTAAAAAGTAAATTCATTCTTTAAACAACATCGATGTGACTTTTAAACATAGTTTTAGAAGTCGGTGCAAAATTATGGGTCTAATTACCATTATACCATTTGCTACTTCATATTGGAACTGTTGCTAATTCTGCGGAAATATATATATTTGTAATTGATTCATGATTACAAAATATTTTATCAATCCTAATTTTGCACCGACTTCTAAAACTGTTTAAAAGTCACATCGATGTTGTTTAAAGAATGAATTTATTTTTTACTTTTTAGCTCAATTTTTAATTTGATGTCGGTTCTGTTTTTTTATAAAAATTATTTTATTTTATATATATATATATTTTTATATTAAATCTTTTTCTTTTCTTTCTGCTTTACACAACAAAAAGGATTAAGTTTTCTTTCATTGAGGCAGTATAAATTTTCATCAGTGCAAACGCCATTTTTTTTATCTACTTTTTACACCTAATAACAATATAATACTTCACAACAAAGAAATGGATTAAATTAATTTCCATAAAAGGCATTAATTCAAGCAATATTGAACAATACCGGTTCTCTTCAGTATCATTAAAACAGCGTTACCATAGCTACATTCATTTTTTTTTCTTTTCTTAAACAGATATACTCAATTAGTTAAGACTTATTCAATTAAGGTTCATTGAAATATTTTTACCATAACAAACTTACATTAAAATCAAAGCACGCCTAATAAAATAAAATCTGCATAGTCGTGAATTTTTCAGTATCCGGGGCTCTATTCTTCTATTCCTTCCTTATTTACTTTTAATTCTAGGACTTCCCTCCTTTGTTTCACAATGCTGCTTTAATTGAGGACCGAATTAAATCAATTAGAGCTTTTATGGAGGAAGAATTACTAATACAATTACAGGTTTGTAACTTGATCAAGATCATGCGATGAAATTAATTCCAATTTGCAATCAACACGTTTCTAATAAGTAGACTTCGATTATTTTAATGAATTCATTTGTAGCCCCGTAATGTAGTGGAATTAAAAAACTTCCTATTTCATAAAAGAACAAGAAATGTAGAAAGAAATATATCCATTCTTTTCAGACGCAAAAAAAAGTATTATTAAACGCTGATTTGTAAATATGCTAAGATGGTTTAACAAAACGTTTCCCAACCAAATTACTCCAAAACCCTAGGGTTCCACAAAACGTTGATAAGGGTTCCGAGAGTGACTCAGGCTGCTCCCGATCTACTTTAAGCCAATCTGATTTAGCTGCAAATGTTCTGCGGAAAGCGTTTGCTCAGCTACGTATGTTCCATTTTTCAGCACTTTCTGCATTGGAGGGAACATTGTAAAATCGTAGACACCGGTTAAGGGCGTTCCGGTGGCACAATAGCGGGAATCAATCTCCGTTTAGAAGGCGTTGCTCCTGCTGATAAGCGAGCGTGTCGAATTCCACTTGAATTGGGGTAGTCTCGTTCGGTGCAACTGAGCGCGCAGCAGAATTGAAAACTTGAAACTTGAAACTTGAAAAATTCGCGCCGTGGGAAGAAATTAAGGCAAAAGCAGATAAGGCGAAGCGAGACAAGACAAGAGACGCTAATTGGTGGAAACTGGATCAGCTACTTCACGTGACCTGTTCGCCCTTCAGTCACTAGCAAAGCGCAGGAAGAGCCAGCGTTACTCCGTCTAGAGGAGGGAAGGGGAAAAACCTCATTATTCTCAAAGAAAGAATTTGGATGCCATTACTGTTTTAATAATAAATCCTTTTGCTAAAATTATATATTGTATTTTCTTAAACAGTAATTTATTACTTGTATTAATTTTCATTTAAATGACACAATAAATGAGACCATCTAAGTGCTTATAAAATCGCAGACAAATGCTTATCCTTATTACGCTTAATCCCGTGTGAGGAAAATAATGTATATAAGAATTGTAGATACAAACCCACTTAGCGTCCCCAAAAGTTTTAACTGTAAAATAACATGAAGTCGTTATTTCTGAATTTCAACGAAGTGCATACATTTTAAATCCGAGAATGTGTTAATATCATTTTCCACTCTTCAATTAATCTAGTTTGGAACTCCTCTCCTTGTCGGATTTTATGGAATCCGACGGAATTTCTTGGAATTTATCCATCACGTTAATACTTAGAAAGGTATGGAAAACGTGCTGGCTCTGCTGTGTTGCATTACTGGGAATTTTGGGAAACGAGTTGGAAGATCTGATGAGCGCTCCTTTCGAACGCGCCGTTTTCTGGAATGTGAGTTGCTCACAAGGGCAGTTAATGAATCTTTGTAACAAGCGAGTTACGCAAAACCTGGATTTGTTTCAATTGCGTAATTTGCAACGGAAACTTAATGGTTAAATAATTTGTATACCTACGATATTTCCTACAAATTGTTTAAGTAATAGAATGTGTTTAACGAACGGTACCAAGTGCATGAAGTTCCTCAAAAACGATATAAATGTTAAAGGCAGGTGGGGCTGTTTCTTATTGGACTGTTATAAAGAACGTTCCGTTGTTTGCGAAGAAAAATTAATTCCATGCTCTGCGAAAACACGAGAAACAAATTAATTTTATGCTATTAAACGAAGTTAGGACGGAATATACGACGAATGTTCATCAATTTTCTACCTGAAATTTTTAGCAAAAAATTGTTATCCTTAAGAAAAAGAAAGAAAGAAAAGAAAAAGAATGATAATACAAAACAACTGGAAGAATAAGGACCCTAGACGAAAAATTATATCTTGACTTAGAATAAATATATTTGTAACAAGTGTTTCAACGCTTTATTTAAAATTGGATTTCTGAAAATGCGATTTTAGATTATTATTATCACTTAATGTCAACTTGAAGTAGCATAAATTAAACCTTTTTAAAGAATATATATATATATATATATATGTATGTATGTTATATATATATGTGTGTGTGTGTGTATTACACAACATATATATATCACATACAACACGAAATATACATATATATATAGCATGCAACACGAAAAATGTCCTTTGGATGAAAATGTCTGTTTCTTATGTATTTATGGCTGAAAATTATGATTCTGCAATTATATTTTGCCTATCACGTACCATTTTCCCAAAATTCCACATTTTAGCTTTTTACGTATTTTCTGGATAAATGTGCATCTTTTCGTAATTTATCGACTTAATTTATAATAAATTATATCTTTTTCATTGATAGTGAGATCGTTGCCCTTCTAGAGTCCTTTTTAATGAAGTTGGGTTACTTTAGCGACATTTTTGGCAACAAAAGCTTTATCTACTTCTCGAAGTTTTGAGTCTTTTACAAGACGACAAAGGCATTTTGAAGACTATTTTACGGAGCAAGAAAAAATGGTATGCTGCTGTGATGTGAATGTACTACTTCAAGCATTAGGACATGAACACAATTCAGCAGAGTGGCGCTTGTTTATCAGTGCTCCTCCATCTAAGTTTTTTTTTTTCCCCTATTCGTTCCTGTAGCATATCCTGCAAGCACAAAGGAAATTTCAAAATTACAAAATTACAAGTAGCAAAAGCATATCAAATGAGCCTATGTGTGATCTACAATGTGCCTTTTTTCCACAATTGCATATTAAACTTGGTTTAACGAAATATCTGTAAAAGCTCTGGACAGAGAAGGAGTGGCTTTCTTGCATCTCAGGAACAAATTCAAAAATTTAAGTGAGGCAAAAGTAAAAGAAAGGATTTTTCTTGGCCCACAACTTGAGGAAGTCTTTCATGATGAAGAGTATGAAGACAAACTGTCAAAAGACGAAAAATCAGCCTGGATGGCCTTTAAACCAGTGTGCTCACGTTTCCTTGGAAATCAGAAAGCTGAAAACTACGAAGATCTTGTTGGTGACATGATAAAAAGCTTTTGTATTATAGGTTGCTATATTTCATTAAAACTACACTTTTTGGACTCCAATATGAACTTCTTTCCTCAAAACCTTGGCAGATTTAAGGATGAGCAAGGGGAAAGATTTCATCAGGACATCTCGGTGTTTAAAAAGCGTTTCAGCGGTCGATGGAATGGAAGTATACGAATTGAATATTGCTGATCTGTTATCAGGGCACACCAACAGATGCCTACAAGATGAAACGGCACAAAAAAATCATTTTAGTGTTTGTATTTTTAATAAATAAACCTCAGTTACATTCTTCTGTAACACAATTGCATAAATATGAGAAGTGGGTCTCCAGCAAAAACGCTACGTGATGGACCATTTTGGTTCGGATATTTGAATCAAGCACCTTTTGTTTATATAGGATCGCATAGTTTCATCTAAAGGACAAAAAAAAGTTCAAATTTGTTGCACAGTGTCATTTATTTATTTATTTTTAAGTGCATAATAATGGGTCTAACGATTTCTCATTTTACCCTTCAAATTTTCACAACTGCAAATATGATTGAAAAAGTTAAAAGGTACTTACTTGTGATTGGAAAAACATGTCAACACGATTGTTATTGCTTCCAAAATGGTAATTAAGTTCTTATTAGCATTATTAAATTGACTGCGGAGATTTTGGAAACCTTAAATAACCTCAGTACTAAAATTGATGCGACTCATTATCATAATCCAATTCAAACCAATTATGCAAATATAAGTGGTATTGGTAGGGAGCTGAATGGATCTAGCTGTTATAATTCTTAGTAATCACAAATTAATCAATAAATATTGGTTTTTCTCTTGAAATCCATCCACATGCAGTACTAATTTAATTTCTCCAATAGCGATGAAGATATTTATTTCGATAATAAGCTTATAGTATTTGCTAGAAAGACATTGAATGAGGGAAAATGGATGAGTAGCATACCTTTATTAGTGCCAACAGTAGAAAAATGCCCAAAAGCAATGTATTCTTCAACGTAATTGCGTACAACGCGTGAAAGAACTTCGTTTACTGCCTAAAGCATCTCCCTGGTTATGTGTTTCTAGTATGAAGCAGTTTTTTCAGTGCCACCAAAGTCCTTCTTTAACATGTAAGTTCCGTAAGTTAAAAATGTTCCCATTACGAAAAAAGGATTTTAAACTAGTTCGCGTACACCTAGAGCTCCACGAAAGTACAATCAGAAGTCAGCATGTCAAACTTTTTATTAGCATAATCGCAAAATCACGATAGTGTGTTTTTCCAACTCGGAATCTGACTTTATTGAAGGAATGCAGTTCAACATACATCTGACGGAATTAACTCTGATTGTGAGGAGTCAAGTTGTCTACATGGCGACGTATTACTTTAATAAAATTTCAGTCGTTTCAAGGTTCCTACATTGTTTCGAGGAGAGGGCCCCGTCACGATGAAAACATAAGGTTCCTGGAAAGTCCATTCAGAAGTCTGCATGTGGAACTTTTTATTAACATGATTACAAAAACTTCAACATTACTGCATGTGAAACTTTTTATTAACATGATTACAAAATCTTCAACATTATACTAGTTTTCAAATTCGCTCGGAATCTAACTTGATTGAAGGAATGCAACTGAACCAACATCTGGTGTCTGACGTTATGAACTCAGGAGATGAGTTAAGTTGTCAAGATGGACAACGTATTACTGTAATAAAATTTCAGTCGTTTCAAGGTTCCTACATTGCTTCAAGGTGAGGGCGCCGTCACGATGAAAACATAGGGCTTTCGGAAAGTACATTCAGAAGTCTGCGTGTCGAACTTTTTATTAACATGATTACAAAATCATGAAGATGGTAGTCGTTTTCACATTCACTCGAAATCTAACTTGATTGAAGGAATGCAACTTAACAAACATCTAGTGTCTGGTGTTAAAAACTCAGTAGATCAGTCAAGTTGTCTACATGGAAGATGCATAATTTCAGTCGTTTCAAGGTTTCTACATTGTTTCAAGGTGAGGGCGCCGTCACGATGAGAACATAGGGCTCCCGGAACGTACATCCAGAAGTCTGCATGTCGAACTTTTTATTAACATGATTACAAAATCATGAAGATGATAGTAGTTTTCCAATTGAAGAAATGCGATTGAACCAACATCTCGTGTCTGACAATATAAACTCAGTAGATGACTCGACTTGTCTACATGGACGACGTATAATTTCAGTCATTTCAAGGTTCCTACATTGTTTCAAGGTGAGAGGGCCTTCATGATAAAAACATAGGGCTCCCGGAAAGTACATTCAAAAGTCTGCTTGTCGAACTTTTTATTAACATGATTACAAAATCACGAAGATGATAGTCATTTTTAACTTCACTCGGAATCTAACTTGATTGAAGAAATGCAATTGAACCAACATCTGGTGTCTGGTGTTATAAACCCGGTAGATGAGTCAGGTTGTCTATATGGGTGATGCAATACTAAAATGAAATTTCAGTATTGAAAATACTGAAATAATATTTCTGAAATAAGTTTTCAGAATTCTTATACTGAAACAAAACTTCAGTCTTTCCAAGGTTCCTTCACTGCTTCAAGGTACATGAGGGCGCTGTTTCGATAAAACATGGAGTGAATCCGCCGTACATGATTAATAAAATAGACCATATTGAAAATATTAATTAGAGTAGGGAAGAAATCATAAACAAGGATAATCACTCACTTACCATCAATTTTACAAAAGAAGCAACAGATAAGTTGCATCCCGGCAAGGTGGCGTAGTGGTAAGCCACTGGCTTCGTACGCCCAAGTTCGCAGCATCAAACCTGGCTCAAGTCGGTGGATTTCCAAGACGCAGAAAATGATCAGCGCCTATGTCGTATGATTATGCGGCCTGTTAAAGATCCCTTGAGTATCTGTTTTGCTTGGATACCTCTCGGCTAAATTAAATTCCTAGTGCCGTTTTACATCATCACAGCTCAGGTGCCGCCATCTAGGGGGAAACAGAGCGTCAAAATTCTCAAGTGATAATGGTATCTGTCGGTAGTGGTGCCACATGAAAGAATGGTTGCCAGCTCCTACGGATGCACTAGGTCTGAAAATAATAAGGAACCAATATACAGCCCCATTACAAAAAAAAATTGAACTACAAGAAATCAGAAGGAAGTGCATGAAATCAGGCTTCACTGTGATAGTTGTAAACACTTCGGACGTTCCCATTTAACTGCAGTATATTTGATTGTTGAGAAAACCTTTATATACCATCATCCTCTCAAACTATTTCAAATGTTTCAAGTACATAAGGGAGTAAAGAACATGGAGATAATTTCAATCTACATAGCTCTTAAAGTAGATCACACTGAGATCATGAATTAAAAAACTTAAGGCATCAGTAATAGTCATTCATTTACCCTCGATATCACAGAAGAAACAACACAAAAATTAAATCGCATTCTTACAGTTCAAACAAATCAAGAATGGCGCATGAAATGATACTCCATCGCAGATGTTTGCTTTGTCACTTAGGGGTCACTCATAAATGATGTCACACTCTTTTCAATATATTTTATATCCCCTCCCTCCTTTGTCACAAAATGTCACACTTCAACATACCCCTCACGCACCCCCTACCCTTGTCATCTGGCACGCTATTTTACATAAGTATATATATAACATTAAAAACTAAATAACTTTTTTAGACCCGTTTTGGAATTTTGTTTCGTTTTTGAAACATAGATATTTTTTATATGTCCCCCAGCCCGGGAAACTAAAGCGGGAAAGATTATGTAATGTGAACTAAAAATAGTTTTGCAGAAGAACAAATAGAAAAATCTGAGCATCATCACGTGACATGTAGCTCGAGACAGTATAAAAGGCTCTCGCAAGCTTTTCGCGCGGGAATTCACGATGTAAATTTTGTATATAGAAGAGTGGGGATTCACGATGTGAATATTCTTGTAAAAACGTTGATGTTGATGTTCGTCTTTGTATTGCTTTGAATGTGTATTTCCTAAGATGAAACTCAAATAAACCAAGGATTTAAATAGACTCTGGTCACGACTGTTTCTCACAATGACTTCATAGACGGACATTCGATAAATGAAATGCTGTTGTAACGGTGATGTTACATATATACTTGCAATTCAGAAACAAAGCGCTATGTTATTGCTCACATTTTCGATTTTAGTTTTGAACTTTTAGAGACATTTGTGAGTATAACAATAATAATGGTTATACGTGTATTTAATTTGTAAAAGTGAAATTAAAGTTTACAGCAAAAAATATAACAACAAGTGTATAAGTGTATAAAATATTACTTGTTCGAATTATGTAGAAATTTCCCGCTCCGTGTTTCCTTAAAAAAAGGGAGAGGGACCAATATATACGCCCCCAATTATAAATAATAATTTAAAAATTATTAAAGTAAATGCTCAAGATTTCCTTTTAAATAAAAACTTTAAAGTATAAGTTAATTTATCTTTTCAATACAAAATAAAATCAATAAAAATACAAAAAAATAAGAAATTTTACAAAAATATTTAATTTTCTTATTTTAAATGTTTTTCTTATAATCAAAATGTGTGGTTTCACGCTTCTGGCTACCCCCTCCCCTTGTCACAAAATGTCACGATCTCTCGTATACCCCCCCCCCCCTTCGAAGCGGGACATCATTTTTGAATGACCCCCTACATCTTTTCGTGACTCACTGCGTCAACTCCCAATGATAAATTCATACAAAAAAAAAATCATCAAATTGAACAGTTAATAAATCAAGGCATTGTTCGTGAACGGAATATCTATGTCCGTCCTTTTTTTAAAATCATTTGTGTGAAAAGTTCTCAAGTATTAAAAAGCATTATACTGTAATTGCTGTCACTATATTAGAATGAGATACTCCGGAAATTTCTCTCAGTTTCACTGGTCAACTTTAATGTATTCAGATAAGCAGGAGTTTTCCGTAAAATATATTCACGATTTAGTAATCGAAAATAATTCCATATTCATATCTTGAATGCATTATTCAAGATCTAACCGATTATGGTTCGGTATTTTTGAGGCATCATTTCAAGCAGTATACTAATATTTGCTGCCATCTATAGTAAAATAATAACGTGTTGTTTAAAAACATAAAATAATCTTTTATTGGGGGCAGGAAAAGGTTCATGCACATAAAACGGCATGAAATGTTCAGAAAAATTTTTAAAGCAAAAATTTCTTTAAAATATGCTAAAAGATAAAATAGTCCTAATTGTTATTTTTACTACTTTTAAAAAGTTTCAGACCGTATTTTCGAACTAAGCGGAGCAGCAGAAATATTTTTGTCTAAAGAGTTCTCTGTAAAAAAAAACTCAATATGGTTATTGTTATTATTATTATTAGTGTTAGTATTGTTATTTCCTTTTTTAATTATGTCTATTACAAGAGTCTTTTATTAATCAGAAAAAGGTTTTTCCACCATCGACAACAAATGATAAAATTGCATGTTAAATTTTTGAAACCATTATCACACGTAGTATTGCACTTCAAAATGTTGAATCTCAATGAATTAACGCTAAACCTGCCAGAACAGTCAAATGACCGCTTTTGAGACTTGACTGAAAATTTTAGAAAAAAAAGGGACAAAATTGAAAAATGTTGATGAAGCGCCTTGAATTTTTGCTGCTTATTTGAACAGTTTAGATTCGCGAAGTTGCGTATTTTTTACACGGTTTCTATTTAACTTGATTTGTCACGAAGTTTGTTACGCGGTTTTCTACCACTATTACTGCATAAATTATCTTCGGGGGCCTCAGTGGCTGAGCGGTCTGAATGACTGGTTTCCGGTACCTGCGTGAGCGTAGTGAAGAGGCGTGGGTTCGATTCCCACTTTCCCCTGGGTGTATTTCCTTCTTTGTATTGTAATTATGTTGTACTGTCTTGTTCTATCTGTCATACTAGACGAGAGTTTGAGGCATATCTTGAGAATAGCAAATAAACTCGAATATTAATGTGACCTGAAATGGTCGTAAACAAAAAAGAAAATTATCTTCAAACTTTGCACACAAGCTTATTTTGGATGACAACACAAAATTCCATCCATTTTATAATTTATTATATCATTAATTAGGAAAAAACTAATAATTTTGGCTCTGAGGAAATTATCAGAATTATTATTTGTCGAATGGCAACGATAGCTTTGTTTGGAAAATGCAACGATGTTATTTAACTTGATTTGTCACGGAAGTTTGTTACGCGGTTTTCGACCACTATTACTACATTTTAGTTCTTTTTTTAAATAAAACCGTGTAACTTAAAGCATTTTTTTGGAGATTTAGTATTTGTTACACTGTTCGATTCCACTGTATTATGAAAACAACTAAAAACATATTTCACAACAAATGTGTTCTCGCCGAAAGAAAAATCATAGTATAATAGCTTTTATTTTGCAATGAAATCAATGATAGTTTCAGGAAGGAACTTAAGCGGAAAGCGCTATGTAATTCCTGCGATGCGACTTATCAAATTTTGAAGCATTACTAACCTTTCCAAACCACGTACTTCTGCTGCAATTTGCTATACACTACAATAAGCGCTAGAAATCACACAGTATCTTCATCAGAGCTCTTGTCGGCTTAGCCTCTGTTGAACTTAGCATTCCCGTCAACATTTCTCATTTCACTTCATGATGCGAAACATGAATTTCGTCACGTATGAGGTACACTCAAAGTTCATCTAGTCGTTTGGACTTGTGAGTACTCAATCGTTCTAGTGTAACTGATGTTACTTGGTTAACATCAGTTAAACTGATGTTATATGACGCGGATTATAATAAACAATGTAGAGAAAATAATGAGATTTTGATCGGAAAAATGTAGTACATTACGTATGCCAACTTTTCCATTCTTACCTAACTCTTTTAAGAATCTTCTAATTCCAAGAAACCCTAACGTCTGTGTACTCTTTTACGTAACAGAGAACTAGTACAATCACGATTCTTGGGTTCTTCTGGAACCCTTGACAATGTTTTGCAGAACCCAAAGGTTCTCTAGAACCATGGTTGAGAAACACTGCATTACAGAAGCAACTTTAAATCAAATCGGCATAATTTTTAAGCACGCGAAATTCCTTCAACTCAATATTATCCCGTCATGTCAGTCATGAAAAGTTTTAAGTGTTGCAAGCAATAACAAGAAGTTCCGTCTAGAACTATACGAGCCTACTTTCCCGTATACACCAAATTCAAATTTATAATCTAGCTATCTCTTTCTCTCTCTTTCTTATTTATCTTTAGTTCTAATTATTGAAAGTATACCTTTTTCAACGGATAATACATATTCATTCACTCACTCATTCATTCTTTCATTTATTCAGCCATGCATTTACTCATTCATTCGTTACCTCATTCAAGTGTTTATTCATTCATTTACGCATTCATGTATTTATTCACTCATTTATTTGTATTTTCATTTATTCAATAATTTATTCATTCATTCTTTTCCTCATTCATTTATTCATTGATTTATTCTTTCACCCTTTCATTTATTCATTCATTCATTATTTCACTCATTGAGTCACTGAGAAATATCCTTGAAAATCCCGATCAAAAAATTTCATAGCAAAATAGGCTCGTAAGGTCTGGATAAACTTTCTATTTCTACATGTTCTACGTTATAAGAGCTTTCCGATAAAGTTTGTTCCAAGCAAATCGGTCCGTTAGATCAGGATTTATATAGGGTTGAAATTTCCCCGTAAGCTCTGTGTTAATTTTTTGAACTGTTCAAAAATGAACAAAAACTGTTCAAATCAATATTTCACGCCGAGAACTCCTTTCAATAAGCTTTCAATAGGAACTTGGCTCTTGTGCCCAGAGTTTACAGAATTTGCTTCAATTTTGTCCATAGGCGCTAATGTTAAAATTTTTTGAACTGTTCAAAATTGAACAAAAAATTGTTCAAATCAAAAAGTAAAATATAGAAATGAGATGTCCTCGCCGAGATCTTTCGAATGCAAAAAGAATTTTTTGAATCGGACAATTCGTTCAAAAGTTATTAGGGGGGGACAGACCGACAGACAGACAGACAGACCGACAGACAGACCGACAGACAGACAGACAGACCGACAGACAGACCGACAGACAGACAGACCGACAGACACACTTTTTCCCCATCTCAATACCCTACTTTCAAATTTTTTATTTTTCAATCTTTATTTAATTACTTCACTTATTTTTGACTTTTCTTGATTTTTAACGATATTTTCACGATACATTAAGCCTTCTTTCATGCTTTATTATTATTTTTTTTTACTTTTACGGGAAAGTAGGCTAAAAAAAAGAGGTCGTTTGAAAATTTATTGAAAAAAATAGCTGCCTTCGAGAGGGATACAAAGCTGTATATCACGACAATACACTCTCAGAAATAGAGCTCTCATTTTCGGCGACTCTTCAATCGTCAAGAAATCGTCCTTTACAACGATTCTTTCCTCGCGCGATCACGTGACTTAAAAAAAGTTACCACACAAATTTCGCCAATTTGAAGAAAGGTTTACTTCAGAGCAGTTTTCACGAAGCGTGAGATATGAGAATGCGTTTCTGACTGTGTACTAAGCGCTGATGCAGGAGGGAAGCTATGAGGGCAATGACCGCTAATCCCCCCTAAGCCCTTTGAGAGTTAATTATCGTTAATGGTTATATGAATAATGAAATAAAATTTTCTAATTTTTTACTTCGGAACAAATTTTCTGTGTTAAGATAGGTAAAATCACAAAGAAAATGGCCCTTTCTTCCGCAAAATCCTGTATCTGCTCGTTACTCGCTATATGCTTAGAATGAATGCTCTCGTTTTCCTTTTCCTCGTCATAGGTTTATGAATGCTCGCCAACTTTCTGTCTGAAGCCATAGTAAAAGCTGTTTTATTAAGTTTCAAAGAAATGACTTGAATTTTTGAACATGCGACTGCAAATTGGAATATCTTTAATACGCATATCGTTGAAATCTATAACAGGCAGAGTTAAACTTCTTATCTGTTACATTGGTTTTATTTCTTATCTTGCATCTAAATCCTATTCAGTTATTGTACATTTCCAGCGCATAATACAAGAAAGCAAATAAAATCGTATATAAAGATCAAATTTGAGGATTAGTTACTGTACCTTGAGGATGATCTTCCTTATCGTAATAAAATAAAGCTCAATTCTTCCTAAGTACACAAATAATCTACTAATACCAAGACATAAAATATTGTTTCGAAGGCCATAACATATTTCCTACTCCAACTTACAGATGAAAGTCCACAATATTGATCCGCGTTGAAGAGCTCTTGGTCCAGATCGTTTAATGCATTCATATATTCCGGAAACTTTCCAATGCACCGGGATAAAGTTTTAATTGCTTAGTTGCAATTCCAAATATTTGCATATTCATAGTCAACCAGAAATGCTAAGCTCTGCGAATTAAGTGGATGAAATAGTTTGAGCGCTCTAGCAACCTGCAAAGGCAGACATATCTATATTTGTATACAAGTTTAGCATCTAACTATAACTAAAAATCTTCGATAGTTGCTTATTGTTAACATATGTTTAATTTTTGGTGGAATTCTCTGAAGTTTAAAATAGTTATTTTGGTTTTTTTAGTTTAACATACTTTGAAATGTAAGAACGAAAATTTGAGAAATTTTCTTAGCTTAGAAATTTGATTAGAAATCTTATCTTATATCTCTAAGCTTATCTCATAAGTTGCTTCAGACAAAAAAAAGCATAAACTTTATTTGGTGCTTTATTTCCGCTAGCTACCCGAAACTAAACAGTCTGGTGGGGAAAATGTATCCTTCCGCCTGACTATAAACTTTAATATTAATACTACGAAACGTAGCCCTGAAGCTACTTATACAGCTCAGTGACTGAAATCATTACTTCTACAACATGATATGTTAAGATTACGGGAACAACATTCACTTTATGTAACAATATTTTATTTCGAAGCAATTATATATCATCTCTCTCTCTCTCTATATATATATATATATACATATATATATATATATATATATTACCTGTGATACAATCTACAAAGATCCACACACAAGCATCTTTTTAATGTGTGATATCTTTACATAGGATAATTTATCCTCATAAAGTAATAATATCGCTGATGCAATATTTAAAGGTTCCATACTTTTTGGATTTTTAATTTTATAAACGGTATGTTATTTCCAATGTCACACATGCACAAAAAAAACAAGAAGTTCCGTCTAGAGCTATACGAGCCTACTTTCCCGTATACACCAAATTCAAATCTTTCTCTCTCATTTAACTATAGTTCTTAATTACTTTAAATATACCTTTTTCAACGGATAATACATATTCATTCACTCACTCATTCATTTTTTCATTAATTCAGTCATTCGTTTATTCATTCATTCAATAACTCAATCATGTATTTATTCATTCATTCACTCATTTATTTATTTTATCATTTATTCACGCATTCATTCTTTTACTCTTTCATCTATTCATTCATTCATTCATTCTTTCACTCATTCATTCATTCATTTATTCATTGAGAAATATCCTTAAAAATCCCGATCAAAAAAATTCATAGGAAAATAGGCTCGCTCAGTTCCTGCTGAACTTCGTATCTGTACATGTTCTACAGCCTAATATCTTTCCGATAAAGTTTGTTGCAAGCAAATCTGTCGGTTAGGTCAGGATTTATATGGGATTGAAATTTCCCGTAGGCGCTAATGTCAATTTGGTACCTTTCCATTACCGGCCCAAATCTTGCTATGCAGGAATTTTTGCACAAGCGCACGAAAAAGGTTACCAGCGGCGATATTCCGTTTGGCATTGGCTGCATCATTATTGGAGAATTTATCGCCTGCGCCGAGACAATGGAAAAATGACGCCATTTCTTTTTTTTTTTTAACTGTTCAAAAATGAACAAAAGGTGTTCAAACCAATATTCTACGCCGAAAGCTTCTTCCAGTAAGCTTGATCATAGGAATTTGGATGTTGCGCCCAGATTTACATAATTTGCTTCATTTTTGCCCTAGGCGCTAATGTTAAAATTTTTTGAACTGTTCAAATTTGAACAAAAAATTTGTTCAAATCAAAAAGTAAAATATGGAAATGAGATGTCCTCGCCGAGACCTTTTGAATGCAAAAAGAATTTTTCGAATCTGACAATTCGTTCAAAAGTTATTAGGGGTGGGGGACAGACAGACACACTTTTTCCTCATCTCAAAACCCTACTTTTTTATTTTTCATTCTTTATTTAATTACTTTACTTATTTTTGACTTTTCTAACGATATTTTCACGATAAATTAAGCCTTCATTCATGCTTTATTATTATTATTTTTTTACTTTTACGGAAAAGTAGGCTAAAAAAAGCTCTGATGCGAAGCACAAACAATGCACCCTTAGGGTTTTTCGTGAGTAAACTTAACATTACTAGAGTTAGCCCAACAGTCGATATTCGACCGTAATAAATAAATTTAGCATTGAAAACATTATGCTATTTACATAAGTATATCAGTATTATTCATCAAATTTGGCGATTATATCGTCGAGTTTATTTCGATCATCCTCACTTAAAGCAAACGCATGGTAAATCGTTGTCGCCGCAGGGCCAATTGCGATCATAAATGTAGCCACTTGTAGTTCAGCCGATTTCGCACTAAGTTGAGTGGCAGTTGAATAAAACTGAAATGTTTACTTCCACACACTATTCTCATTTTTCATTCCATTGTTTCAGAGAAGCCTTCACTCAAACTCTCACTATAATTACTTTTAATCTGACTGCTTAGTGGCAACAAACTCTTTTTAACAATGAGTTTTATATTTATTACCTAAAAATTTACTCAACGAAGACATGTTGCCATCTGCTATCTATCACAATATTGCATTGCAATTATAAATGAGGCTTGCCCGACAAAAGAAAAGGGGAAATAATTAACTAATAATAAACTCACTCTCAAAAATAGAATCCTCATTTTCGACGATTCTTCAATCGGCAGGAAAATTTCGTCATTTATAACGATTCTTTCCTCGTGCGATCACGTGACTTAAAAAAGTTACAACACAAATTTCGGCAATTTGACGAAAGGTTTACTCGGAGCATTTTTCACGAAGCCATTTCGTCAAATACGACGAAAGTTTCGTGAGATTTGAGCATGCGTTTCTGAGAGTGCTGTTTCCAATTTTTTTAATTGATGGCGCTAAAACTCGTCAATACATACTAAACAATAAACATTAAATCGCTAAAAATGTTTTAAGTTACATGGTTTTATTTAAATTCCAAACATCGTTGTATTATCCAAGCAAAACTATTGTTGCCAAACGGCAAATGATAATGCTGATAATTTCCTCAGAGCCAAAAATATTAATTTTTTTCCTAATTAACGTTATAATAAATTATAAAATGGATGCATTATTGTATTGTCATCGAAGATAAGCTTGTGTGCAAAATTTGAAGATAACTTATGTAGTAATAGTTGTCGAAAACCGCCTTACGAAATTCCGCCACAAGTCAAGTTAAATAAAACCATGTAAAAATAAGTAAAAAATCAGTTGAAAAATAGGGGAGAAAACTGTTCTTAATTCGTTTATCTTTGCCTATTTATATATAGATATTTGGTTTTACTCTGATACGAAAGAATCCTCTAATTCCAATGCAAGCAAGTACATAGCAAATAGAATTCATTTCGTAATCTTCATAAAACAATAATAATTAATTAATAATGAATGATACGCTTCCGCAGACATTATGCATAAGTCTGCAAAGAAATTATTCCGGAAACGTTTTTCAGTCTCTATCTTTTCCACCTTATCGTTTACCATATTAATCAGATTTCGTGACAAAGCTGACGCTGTGGCATTTTAATCTTAATAATTTAATGCCCTAAGTGAAAATTCATAAGCCACATTTATAATATTCGAAACGTATTCAACGGAAATCGTCAATAGCTTTGCGTTAGCGCATTATCACGCTCGGAAATCGATGAAGCGATAGCGATGTAGTTGCGTCGATAGATTCATGTCAACATTTCAATTCAGTCAATGGTGAGAAACATCGATTCACTCATGAATATAAATCATGAGTACAATTAATGAAGAATTTTGATAGATTTGCCTCATTGGTTGAAATATTACTAGCTGATTCCCGGAAGAACATCTGCGGGCTATTAGCCATTTTATAAAACGCTTTAAAATTTAAAGGCTTAAGAAAAATCGCTAGATATAAACAAACTAAGATGTTGCCATTCCAAATAATCAAAAATTAAAAGTTGGGTTATGAATTAAAATACTTTTTAACAAATAGAAACAAATTTGTTGAAGTCCGTAAGTTACGACAATAAAAACAAATATTATATTGGTTTTCTTTGCTAATCATTAAACAAATTTTTAAATATCATTTTCTATAGTTTGTTTTTTGCATGAGATGTCAGTATCGTATCGTACCGCAAAATTTAATCGTTACTGGTCTTCGTTAAGAGAAAATATATATATCGATTCTACCACAGTTAAATATGATGTGCTTAAAAATGATAAAATACACCTTATTTTTTTAAGTAGTTTTGAATTAAAAATGAGTAAGTTCTCAGTTTTAGCCCCGATGCTTACTTAGAAGTTATAGTAGCAGAAAGAAAATAATTATTTTATTTTTACTGCAATAAATCAGAAATTTATGCAGCAACTTTAAGCTCATAATTAATACAGCACTTTTTGCGATTCAGAACATAAGTATTTGTATCAAAATTAAAGAACTATTTACCGCGCGAGGCGTCCAGTTATTCTGAAATTATTTTAAATAACTTAAAAAGTATAATAGAAATGAAGATATCCTAGTAGGGGAATCTGGGGGAACTGTACGCACCTAAGGAAAATCTATTACAACATCGAAAGATTTATACAAAAAACGTGCCCAAATCTGTCCAACCTATTCTTATGCCATTTTTGCATATTCTCATTTTGTCCAATTTTGCAAGTAAAAAAATAATTTCGATCAATCAAAATTTTATGAACTTCTCTCTAGCAGCTTCTCTACAGTTCAATTCAGTTACGAACTGTGGTGACATCTAGGGGACTGTATAAAGTTTTTGTATACTTTAAGCCTTTGCATTCATTTCGGGTGACAAAACGTTTTACATGTATCTACTTTTAAAATACCAAAAAATTCATCCATCCCGTAAATATATATTCCATTTGCTCAACTACATAAATTTTGTAAATTAAGTATCGGTTAGATACAACTAGCTCGCAAAAAGCTACGCTGTGTTGGATTTAACAGAAGAAGAAACACGGAACGGTCTCAATAACAGCGGGGAAGAACAATGGTGTGTTTATGCAACTGGATCAAACTGCTTAAAAATAAGAATGGTTACTTAACTACCCGTAGCAAAGAAAATGAATGAGTCCGGTGGGATCAGAGAGACAATTGAAAGACGCTATTATTTTTTGTAATCAGAAATATGTTTTTTAAAGTTTCAGATTCCTTTTATTGTCTTATTGCTTCACATTACATTATATTTTTTACGCAAAATCAGTGTTTTTAAATTTCTCGTTTATGTGTGTTACTAGTCTAAATTGCACAACAGTTTCGAAAACTTATCTAATAAATACGCTGTTAGGATAGAGCACATTATAAGATAATTATTGTAGTAAAAGGAGTTGTTTTAGCAGTAGTCACTTTGAAAAAACGGCAATGAAAATAGTGCACTTGAAAACAAATGTTGTCACGAAATAATGTATCCAAAGAGAAATATAGTATCAAATAAACGTTTCTCACAAAAATTTGCATTATAATTCAGCCATTAGTCTCGAAGTTGTAGGTGAGAACTCACCTGAAAATGAAATTAAAATATTAGCAAACTTGATGAAAAAGTACTTTTAAAAAATAAATAGCACACGCAAAAAATAGCCATTGCAATATTTTTTCGCGAAACTGTTTTTTTTTTCTTTCTAATGGGGCTGCGTATGGCCACAAACCTTTGCGGCCAAGTGCATTCTCAGAAACTTGCATACATTCTTTCAAGTGGCACCACTATCAGCTGATGCCATTACCACTTGAGAATTTCGACCCTCAGTTTCCGGCTCGATGGCGGCACCTGAGCTCTAATTGATGCTAAACTGCACCAGGAATTTTATTTAGCCGAGAGTATCCAAGCCAAACAGATACTCACGGGATCTTTAACATGCCACATAATCATACGACATGGGAGCTGACGATTTTCTTGAAAATCCACCGACTTGGGCCAGATTTGATTCCGCAAACTTGGGCGTATGAGGCCAGCGCCTTATCACTACGCCACCCTGCCGGTGCGAACCACCGGTTGGGAAGGCGTTGAAAAATTGAACAAATTTGCATGGATACGACTACAAATTTTTCAAAGGTGTCGTAATATTAGATGTGTAAATTTACAGCTGCTTGAAGTCACACACTTAACTGCTGCAGTCGAAAATACTTTTCGCAGCCCTCTTTAGCAATATTTTTGTGTTATTATTCTTGTTCAAAGTTGTACTTCCTGCTTCAATTTTGCATACTTAGTCATCACAAACATAATACTTCATAAAACTCTTCTACTATTTCATATAAGAAATAAGTTTTGAAAGAAGACTAAGAACGCGAAATTGCGTTTTAATTCTTTTCCCTTATCTCTACAAGGATCTCCTACTCAGTTTTATTTTTTTTTCTTTTTTTTTCCCTATGTTCTTCCGAAAGGTAATGAGAATATGCTGAAGGACGTACGACTTTCTGTTTCTGCTTTCTGCTCTTTCGAAATTGACCCAAGAAGATTTGGAACGTCTTTAAAAATTGCGAGGAAAATAATATATATGGAATAAGACAAAGAAGTTCTTAAACTCTAAGATATTTTTATTTATGTTTTTCTTATCCTAAACTTCAAAAATGCTATTCTTACTGAATAAAAGACTGTTTCTTCTTTTTCAGTAAACGACATGGTTATGAAAGCCTGTAAATGCATGGGCTAATGTACCTTCTAAAATAATATACTATTAACTGATTTCCGCTCAATCGCGTAAGCGGAAGAAATACAATTTTTTAGCTCATTTTTTAGTTACTTAACCCCTTAAAGGTTGCATAAATTTTCAAAATCATTTTTTTTTTTAACTTTTTTTTCTAAGAAAAACATTTGAAAAATGTTTAGTCTCTAATTATACTATAAATAGTTGGATGCTATCATCCAGTATTTCAGACAAGAAATAAATATTTTTTCTGGATTGAGGAGTAGATTTTTTTTTTTAATGTTTTGGTGCGCTACTTTGGAACGCTTCAGCCCGTGATTTTGACGGGACTTGAGGGAAGGGGTTAATGCATATTGAACAGAGGACAAGTAATAAATTCTAACAATATTGTTACTTTAATATGTAAGATCAATATGCGCAAATGATACGAAATGTTCCATTACATTTTGAGTAGAGGTCTTCAACCCGTGTCCCGCGGGAGACCAGTAGCCTTCCGAAAATATTTTAGTAATCCTCCAAGCCTTTTGGATGAAATAAAAATGAAATTGTCCAAAAAACGAAAGAGAAAAAAGGAAAAAAAAAAGAAAATGGCCGAAACCGATTCAGAAATTGTCCAAAAAAATAAAGGGGAAAAAGGAAAAAAAAAGAAAATGGCCGAAACCGATTCAGAAATTTACTTGCAAACAGAATAGGATGCTTATATAAGAACGTAAATTCGCTGGAAGATTTTCCCTATTTGTTTCAGACTTCCGTGAGAATAAAATTTTCAAGGAAATGTTCTCTACTCGTCTACTCTCAGTATAACTGTTTCATCTAAACTTCAATGGAGGCAATTCAAGCAGCGTCATTGGTCACGTGGCAGCGATAAAAACAATGTAAACAAAAGAAGCCGTAGCATCGCTTTACTTCGAATTCGACAAATCTAATAAAAACTAGGCCTAAATAAAGTTCTTCTACATTGCATAAAATTAACACTAAATAAAACACCATAACTATTGTAATAATTAATACATTTCTTCTATAATGATTTTTAGTGGTATGCCAATTTAAACCAACACAACATTAATTCTATAGCGGTTGAAAATGTTTGCGTAAATGCAAGGCGTAAATTCATTACTCAAAATTTAACTTTAGGATATGGTAAAATCAAACGTTAACTGCTGAGGTACTTAAGCTGATAAAAGACATTACGCAATTTAAAACTCAACAAATTTAATAAATAACAACGACATACTTAAACAAAGTAAATCAAAACAAACTTTTAAACATGCGCCGCGGGCAACAACCCATGCGGGCACACGACTGCTGCACAGCAAAAAGAAAGAGAGAGCGAGTGAAAAAACATTTCACTTGGCATTTATACTGTTCTTCTCGCCACAAGCACTGATGCCACAAAACTTTAAGAAGTTCGCTAACGATGCATACTACTGAACAGGTTGAGCAGGTTGCATAATAACGATGCATAACAGGTTGCCACAGATTAAATAAAATGTAAATAATGGGTTATGATCAGGAAAAGCTGTGAAAATAGTCGAATTAATTTTAAGATAACTAATTTTGTCTAGTGAACTTCACGTAGAACTCAATAGAAAATCTTAGTAAACAAAGAGCGGATATCACGTGACAACGGTGATCGTTCGTGAGTCCCTCTAGCGGTGAATTGCCTCCATTAGACGTTGCAGATTTTCAGTGTGACTCTGTATCAAGATTAACTTTTTCAAATACCTTCATTAATCGACTTCGAGGTACGTGTCTCAAGACGAATATCCAGGAATAACTAGACATGCATCGCTAATTTCTCTGATTTTTGGTTGTACCTACGCATGTGAAAAATTATTTCGTCAAATGAAGAATAAAAAATCAAAAACAAGAACACGTCTGACGGATTTACATTTGGATAATACATTACGAGTCTGAACAACACAGATTCTTCCAGATACCGAAGCTTTCATATAGAAAAAACAAAGCCAAGTATCCCATTAAGCTTAAAATGACTTAAATTCCTCCTAAAACTCCACTGACCTTTTTTTTTTGTTGAAGAAAAAGAGATAGTATTGGAACATTGAAAAATGTCTATACCCACTCATTCCCTTAAATTAAATTGTAAAGTTTTAGCTCACTCTCCATTCTTAAAATTTCAGCCTACGCTACTTATTCGACAGATTGTGGCCCTTGGACGTAAAAGACTGAAGACCCCTAATTTAGAGTGTATTTGACTTCATTTAGGGCATACTGGCCACTGGCGTAGATAAAGGGGTAGTTTTGGGGATAATTCCCCCCCCCCCCCTGAAATGGTAAAGGTTGTCTAGAATTTGACCAATTTTCCTTATAAAACAACAAAATTAGCTCACTTCTCCCGAAGAAATCCACCCCCCCCCCCCAAATCCGGGCCTAGCTACGCCACTGATACTGGCATGTAAAATTGGCATGCAGATAGATCAACATCAAACGAAAAAAAAATGTAAATAATGGCAAAGATTTGGGTTAAGAAAAGTGAGGTATAATTCTGCTCCGATTTATTTAAATTCCGATGCACGAAAGGTTAAATTATTCCATTTGTGAATAAAGAGGCTAGTATAAAAGGCTTACTTCACCAATAAAATACTGCAATGATCCTTGGCTCTGTGCCAAAGATTTTTCTCCTCAAGAAGAAATGAACTCGCTCAAGATTCTACGTCATGTTATGAGAACCATAAAGAAAGCGAACTTTGTTTGCATGGCAACATCTACAGTGTGGCTCTGGCTAGAAGACACCAAACCTTGAGAGAATTCCTTTCCTGTTGAGGAGAGTTCTTACATTGGCACACAGTCAACAGCCCTCATACACTTTATTGGAGCGGCAAATCTAATTACACAACCCCTATTTTAACAAAAGGTATCATTTAATATTTCGCGCATCAGAAGTCAGAGCCAAACTATGTCGCCAGCTTCTGTTTCGTTTACATATTTGTCGTGTAAGCGCAAAAGGTTCGAAGATCTTTAGTTGGCGAATTACAGCATTATTTAATTTTTCTTTGTAAAAGCAAAGCAAATATGCGCTATTACCTATTTATAGCTCTATTGGCTTCTTTATGGCACTCATTTATCAAGGATCGAAGATCTCTAGCTATCGAATAAACAATACGATTCTGCTAATCTTTGAGAAAACAAATCTGCAGCAAATTTTCAACTAACTACAAGGTGCTCTTTAGGTCTTGAGGTAATTTGCCTCTGTATATTAAAAAATTAACAAAACACTTTAAAATGCATTTTGCTAACCAAAAAAAGCCTAAAATCCTTTATTGGATAAAGTTTTTAATAACATTAACATGATTTTTTAACGAAATTATTGCTTTATCCCATAAATAATGTAAGAAAGTAATACGCACAGTAAAATATCCCGAATCCGTCCATGATAGAAGCAATAGCAAATTTAACCGAAAATTTATTCAGCGCCATGAACTCTTTCACTGAATATTAATATTTTCCCTTTAAGCAGGAGTGCTAAATCAAAATAAAGGTGTCTTTTATTTCAAATGCCGAAGACGGGAGAAAACCTCAATTTCCCACTACATACGTAAACCATAAAAACATATTTTTCCGATTTATAAATAGAACTGGATAAGATTTTGATTTTGTTTCCTACGTATACGAAGTGTAACTTATACATCGATTACATTTGATACTGAAATTTTTACAGACATGTTGCCCAGGTATGAAAAAAATCTTCTCATAAGTAATTCAAAGGCCTTTCTGCGATATTTTCATTATTAAAGCAGAGCCAACCTCCGTTGCATGTCAACAAGATCACCAGGCTAAAATTCTCATGACATCTTTATTTCACTACCATTTGTAAAAGAGAAAAAAAGTGTTCACGAACAGCTATAAAAATATGCCATAAAATATACTACATTTGAAATTTCCCCTAGACTACGATTCACTTGCTTCTATTATATAGATTAGAGGAGAAATGTAAGAGAAAGTATTGGAAATTTTTACCTTTCGCATTTTGACCGATTTACACGACTTAAATGGGGGGGGGGGGTGAGGGGCTAAATATTGCTTGACCATTTAAATGGAAAAATAGCTGTCTGTGTGTATATCCGTATGCACGCGTTTCTCCTTATGCTTAACACTTTTTTTTATGCGCTGTAACCAGTGGTGCAGTTGAGGGAGGACGCAGGGGGGCGGTGTCCTCCTACCTTTTTATTTTAATACAAGAGTCCCCAACATTTTTTTAAATTTCAACGTTTGCGTCCCTCACTTTTTGATTTCAGTTAACTTTTTCTTTTTGTATAAGCGTCCCCCCAGCTTTTTTTAAGGACTACACCACTGGCTGTAACTCAAAACGTTATGCAAGGAATGAAATTCGGGACATAAATAATTGTCCTTGAAAACGAAAACGACCTTGACATAAACATTGTTCATTAGTTCATGGCTTTATGTTGAGGAATGTAATGTAATACAAGCTAACATTTAAATCTAAAGTTATAGCGGTTGTGTGTGTGATAAAGAGGACGAAGTATTTCTGTGAAGTTATGTGTTAGAAAAAAATATTACTGATCAATGTCCTAGGACATTGATAAAGTGGGACAAGCATTCTATATAAGAGCCGTTTATTTTAAAAGTGGAGAAAGACCATTTTTTAAGAAAAGTGAAAATAATAGTGTTTATAGGTCAAAATTATAAATATCTACCTGTAAACAGTTAGTAGTCAAAACCAATTCAGAACACTAATATTTTTAAGATGGAAGTATTAGCCCTTAACAGTATTGTAAAGATGTTTATTTTGTAAGTGGTGCAAGTTTATCTTAAATCACTTCCCCAGAACGATCGCGATTTTGGAGTGGTAGAAATGGCAATTCTGAAAACCAATTCCTTGTATAACGTATATCTCCCAGAATTACTAAAAAGAAATACGACATTGTCAAAAACTCAATTTTTGACAATGCCGTAAATTGAAGAAAGAAAATTTTTCAGTACATGAAATGAAACGCGATATTTTTTTTTTTAAACCCAACCTTTGGAGGAAGTGGTTTTAAAAACAGAGAAAAATACCGATGGAGAAACTGTGATTGGTTAAGTATATGCTGGATCGCCTTCCAGAAGGATAATTTAAAATTATCCATTTATCACCAAAACGAGGAAGACCAAGTGATTTCGGAAATATAAAACTATTTTTTATGTATGAAATAAGAAGTTCCGTCTAAAACTATACGAGCCTACTTTCCCCTGTACGCCAATATTAAATTGATAATCAAGCATTTCTCTCTGTCTCTCTCTTTCTCATTTAGCTTTAGTTCTTAATTACTTCAAGTATACTTTTTTCTACGATCAATACTTATTCATTTACTCACTCATTCATTCAGTCATTCATTCAGCTATTGAATCATTCAGTCATTCATTCATTCAGTTATTGAATCATTCAGTCATTCATTCACTCGTTCATGTATTTATTCACTCATTCATTCATTCATTCATTCAAAAATATCCTTAAAAATCCTAATTTAAAAAAAAACATAAGAAAATAGGCTCGTTTAGTTCTGGTTGAACTCCGTATCTGTACATGTTCTACGTCCTAACATCTTTCCGATAAAGTTTGTTTCAAGCAAATCCGTCTGCTAGATCAGGATTTATATAGGATTAAAATTTTCTCGTAGGCACTACGTTAATTTTTTTTTGAACTGTTCAGAAATGAACGTAAATTGTTCAAATCAAAAACAAAATTCACACTGACAGCTTCGTCCAGTAAGCTTGCTCATACGGACTTGGATCTTGTCCCCAGAGTTTACCTAATTTGCTTCATTTTGCCCATAGCCGATGATATTAAGATTCTTTGAACTGCAAAAAATGAACGAAACATTTATCATATCAAAAAGTAAAATATGGAAATGAGATGTCCTCGCTGAGCTCTTTCGAGTGCAAAAAAAAAAAAAAAAACTTTCGAATCGGACAATTCCTAATCTGCAAGTTATTAGGGGGGACAGATACACATTTTCTCCCCCATCCCGAAACCCTACTTTCAACTTTTTTATTTTGCAATATTTCTTTAATTACTTAACTTATATTTGACTTTTTCGTATCTTTAGCGATACTTTTCCGATACATTAAACCTTCTTTCATTCTGTTTTTTTTTCTTTAATTTTAAGGGAAAGTAAGCTAAAAAAGGAATTTTATTGCATCTGAAAAATATAAGGACATTCAATAGTATTTTGTTTTTATTATGAAAAACAGCCTGATGCAACTGAAATATCATCCAATTCAATTACCGATTTCAATAATCCAGTAAGTTTGAAAGTTTATTTTTAATACTTACCAATATTTCTAAGCTTATTTAAATGTTGGCATTTAAATATCTCAAATTAACAAAGGTGGACTTGCCCAACATTCAAAATAAACGGCTCATATAAGTCCGTCTCGTAGATATCTCCTTTCTTCTTCTTCTTCTTTTAGAAGCATATAAGCATCTTTACCGAAAAAAAATTGTTTGCCTAAGAAACATTTTATTATTTCTTCAAAAACTAATGAGAAATCGCTGAGGGACTGAAGCTATTCTCTCTGTTTTCTTTGTTCTTGAGTCGAGGGGATTTCTAAATACCATCGGGAATTGTGGGTAAGAACAGAACAAATTAGCAAAAAACTGTCCTTTCTGTTGGATTTTTTCATCGCATCTTTTTAATATTTTTGTTTTGATTTGTATACATGAACAAGAATATTATTATTGCATAAAATTTATTTTCTCCATATACATGATTCAAAACTACAATTTTTTAGAACTTGAACTATATAGTATATATATATATCGTCGTGTGCATACATATATATTAGAGTTGAGAGTCGAGAATATTGTTTTCCGAGAGCACAAATAGTCTGACAATATTCTCCTGCAGTTTAAATTTGTAGAATAATCGAGAATAGTCTTTTCTTCTTAAAAGTAAATAAAAAATTTTAAAAATACTGGGTGGTTGAAGTTAAAGTTACTTTTGTTAGACCTACGGAGAGCGCGCTCTAAAAGACGTAGTATATACGTAATACGGACAAGGAGGGAAAGAAATCTGGAATAAGAAATTGTTGTATATTTTTAGCAGAGGTAGTCAGTATTCTCATACAAAATAAAATTTATTCTGTCTTAGAAATAAACATGTCAAAAAGTAACGTAATAAACTGTAACGTAAATGTAGGACACAATACAAACAACACATACATGAAAACCGTTCAACACACTACTAGATTGCGAAGAAATATAGCACAAAGCATTTCTACAAGACTGTTGCCAAAACGGAAAATCAAGATCACAGAATAATATTGTAAATTATTCGCATAATACTGGTTGCCCAATAAAAATAAAATTAAATCAAACATAAGTTACTTGTTAAAATTTTTAAAACCAGATGTGAATGGGGCACATGAAGAACAAAACATAAGTTTGAAACAAAAAACTATTTTATCACAGAATTTTTTGAATGTACATTCCATTTGCGTCAAGCATGCGTCATAGCGTGTTACGGCGTGTTTAACATTTTCACGAAGGGTTTCTCTTTCCATTACAGCAGTAGTTCTCTATGTGTTCCATGTGGCTTCGATGAAATTTTATCGTCAGTTTCACTTTGTTTTGGAACTTTTCAACGTAAATATTGCACTAATTAATTTCTTTTACAATAACTAATAATGCTGTGAAACACAAAAAACATCAGCAAGGGTTTCTACAGGTTAAATAAAATAATTTTTATAAAAAAAACAGAAACGACTTCAAATTAAAAATTGCGCGAAAAAGTAAAAAATAAATTCATTCTTTAAACAACATCGATGTGACTTTTAAACAGTTTTAGAAGTCGGTGCAAAATTAGGATAGATAAAATATTTTGTAATCATGAATCAATTACAAATATATATATTTCCGCAGAATTAGCAACAGTTCCAATATGAAATAGCAAATGGTATAATGGTAATTAGACCCATAATTTTGCACCGACTTCTAAAACTATGTTTAAAAGTCACATCGACAGGGTTCACACTGGGGAAAAATACAAGGTGGGATTTCCCACCTTGACCAAAATTTTAGGTGGGATTTTTAAAATTTAAGTGGGAACTTTTCTTTTTGTTTTTGTCTTTAAAAATATTATTAAATTGTCCGATCATGATCCAATACAAACTATGTTATAAAAGATGATTACCTAAGCTATGCTGAGCAAAGAAAGAACAAACATCAACAAGGTTCACACAAAACGGATCCTTCACAAAATTCGCGATCTCTAAAATGGGTGCTTTATAAAATGTTAAGCATGAAAAAGATCCCTCTGGTATTTTGGTTATTCAAACAAAATTCTTTTATGTGCGATTTTTACAAAAAAAAAAAAAACTAAAAATTAGTTTAATATTTCCTCTATTTTTTCTGATCGTATGTCATTCTATCTATTGATGTGAATAGAATGAATGAAGATAAGTCTGCATTCACAAAGGGCTTAAATTGTTCAATAATCCGAAGGAATGAAGAACTTGTCAATCTTTCCCCATGTTATTATATATGATGAATAGGGTTCCTAGATTCTTCTTTTTATTGATGAGGGTAAGATGGCAGTTGAAAACTAACATACTCCATTTAGTTTGTATTGAACAATCAGTTTATAATAGTAGTTTCGTTTCGGATGTTTTGAACGCGTGTCCGCTAGTTGCGGGAATAGCGCGCAAACGAACATTTTTTGAGTGGGATTTCAAAAATTACTGCGGGAATCGCGCGATCGCGCAGCCTAGTGTGAACCCTGCATCGATGTTGTTTAAAGAATGAATTTATTTTTTATTTTTTAGCGCAATTTTAATTTGAAGTAGGTTTTGTTTTTTTATAAAAATTATTTTATTTTATTCTTTTTAGTGTAAATACATTTTGTACATAAATACTCTATTTTTTAAAAAATCCATATCAAAGGGCAAAACTTCTTTAAATTAATGGCACTAAAAACTAATCATTTGCACGATAAAATCCTTTTGAAGTCTATTTTAGCAAACAAACTAATTGGATTAATTTTTGCCACAGAGAAGCCTTCAGTCAAACTCTTGCTGTAATTTCTTTTAACATTATAGCCCATGACAACAAACATGTTTTTAACAATGCTTTTATATTTATTAATAGATTTCCCAACAAAGAAAAATCAAGCCAAGCCTTTCCAATTAAAATAAAAAAATACTTATTTTTCACTCGTAACGTTTTTTTCTAAAAAACAAATGTAGGCAAATTGATTTGAAATATTTAAATTAGACGACCCTCTATCTATCAAAGAAAAAATAATCAAAATCGGTTCATTTAGTCAAAAGTTATGGACGAAAAAGCAAAAAAATTTCCATATTACAGTCCCTTACTTTTTTTTCTAATTATCGAATATGGTCAAATCAAGGTATGGGACCTATGGGAAACCATCCTCTATCGATTAAAAAAAGAATCATGAAAATCGGTTCATCCGGTGAAAAGTTATGAGTGGATAAACAAACAAAAAAAAAAAAAAGACATACATACAATATGAATGTATAACCTCCTTCCTTTGTGAAGTCGGTTAAAAAATATGGGAACCTATGCATTACATCAACTTGGCGATGAGAGTTTGAATGGTTGAGAAGCTAGAGAAACCATCACCTTGGTGTAAAAATTTGAAGTATTATTTTCTTATTACACAGAGATTTCTTTTCCCTATGGTTTGAATAACAAAACCAAATTTTAATGAGATACGTCTGTTAGAAGGAATTACACTTATGGGGTATAACTCCTTCTAACTATATATATATCCCTGTTCAGATAAGTATATAATATATTTATCTTAACAGGGTATCTTTAATTATAACCATTCTGCATAATTATTATGAAATTATATGCATTTATTATGATCAAAATACAGTTGTTAAATTATTTTTGGCTTCGCACACCTTATAAGGACTTACGATGGTATTTTTCTCCTCCTCTTGAGCTGTGTATGTATTTCCCCCCGCTGAGTACAGTTCTACCATCAACCATAGCGACTCTGCTTCTTGGCAGAGTGCCAAGAAGAATCCATTCATGTTCACGGGAGGAACTGCTCGTAGAGGAACGTGCCGTTTTAGTTCTCGTTCTAACTGGTTTAGCATACTTGATTTCTTCCAAACTGATGCTGTATGCCAGTTTATGAATTTATAGTTGCTTTCAACAAACAGAGATGCAAACATTCTGATTCGCGTACTCAACAAACGCCCTTCAAAACGAACTTCCCTCAAACTCGAAAGGATTCGTACTTTTCTGTCATGCGCAGAAGCGTCCAATGCTCAAAACTCCGTGGTCGAACTGTAAATGCTTTTAAGTAACAAGCAGCAAAGCTCCACGGGAAGTGTGAAGACGTATCATGCGCCATTTGTTGTGACTTGGCACCAAATTCCACCAAAGAGAATAGTCTTTTGAAGAGAATGTCCAATCCCTTGCTTCTAAAGATGTTTTTCGTGTACAAAAGAAAATGTATGCTTTCTTCTTCCGGCAGATTCATAGATGGCGGATCGATAGCCATAAATATATATGAAATGCGGCTAACTAAATGCAAAGTGTAAGCTGATTTGGGAGAGGCAGCTCTAAATACTAATAATAAACGAAAATAATTCATGAAATACAGTAAAACACTGCCAAAAGACCACCTATGATAATTATCTTTTTTCACTGCCATGTGTTCATTATTAGTATTTAAATTTATTATTAGTGTTACGATTATTTTTATTTTAAATTTGAGAGATATTTAAAAATTTTAAGAATGTTCAGATAGACCATCTTAAACTATTTTCTAATGACATCCCACATTAGTAAATGCAGAAAATATTATAAAATAAATAAATAAATAACTAAAATGTTTTTTTTTTTTTTTTTTTCAGAAATTAAAAAATTTCTTAAACTTTCACCGAAGTCTGATCTGGTTAATTCTATCACCTCAAAAGAGCAAGTTTTTACTCGTTACAAGCACAAAGAGGATGTGTGCCTACTGACACAATTTATGAAATATACTTAACTGATACGTAACTATTTAATTTATGTGCGTTATGTATACATAAATACCTTATACATATTTGCAAAATTTGTGTTAGGTGCATTAAGGCAAATATTTGGTGAGTTATAACCTACTTAAAAAAGATCCAGTCTTGTAGACCCACCTTGTTAAAAGGAAAAGAAAAGTAAAACTGTCCCAAATTTCACTCTGTTCAAATCAAACTGCCCAACTCACGAACAAAAATGTGCAAATAGACAGAGAGGAAAAAATTATACAGAGAGGAGATGTTTCGTTATTCGGTGAAGCATTTGATAGCCATCATATCGTTTTACTTGTTGCAAAACATTCTTTGCTGCTATTTGAAAAATGTTATGTTGCCGTTATGCGTAACATGAAGATGTAATAGCGTACTTTTGAAACTTAACAATGTTTCATCAACCCATGAACTTTTTTTCTTCCAGACATATAACGTATGAATGAAAAAAGCTGTCGATAATACGCAAATTGAAACAAAACTATTAACGTCAGCAATTAATTATAAATATGATGAAATAAAGTTACCTATATATTAATACGTGAAGCAAAATCTTTGTACCCTTTTTTAAGCATATTGAGCGCACACAGGAATGTAATATTTGACATAGTAAAAGTTCATGTGGAGAAGGAGTGCAGAAAGGTACAATTTATAGCCTAATTTGTGTTACAAATACATTAAATTTAATAATTAACTCAGCGGTATATCGTTTGTATTTTATTGAATGGAAAATTAATTCACAATATATTTATAGTATAAGCTTGCAAGTGACAGAATTGAACAAAATTTAAGAAAAAAATATGCGAATATTTTAGATTAAAATGTAGTCTATATTAGAGGAAAATGAATTTGCTGCACAGAAACAAATTATATTCCATTTAATCGTTTCAATTGAGTTTATTTCAACTTACTAGACACCAAAGACATTATCGATATAGTTTAACATTCAAAGAGTTAAAAATCAGTAAACAAAAAGTTATATTAGAAATCGATACGTGAATTTACTTTTTAGGAGCAACTGATGGCCGATAGCATACTGAATAGCGATGCTTACTTCTTTCGCCACATCAAGTCCTCATCAGGTAAGATAAAACCTGGTGAGATGGTGCTGTCGGAGAGGTGGCGCACATCAGGATTTGGAGGGAAGGGAAAGCGTGAGGGGCACCACGGTTTTAGAAAGTTGTACAGCTACAACAGCACAGTGTCTACTAGAATTCATAAGCTTTTTCTCTGAAAATGTATTATACAACGCCGATTCAAGATCAAGATCAGATTTGCATTTAATAAAGCCGGATATAACTGACTGGCATGAAACATGGATTTTGCCACATTGTCTTCCGCTTCAACATGTGAACTAAATTCCATTAAGGTATCCAGTTCCAGCTTGAAATAAAACATGTTGTTGTCTGATTTCAAATGTTTTTCGTGTCAAACTCTTTAATCTACTCGTGACAATGACTCTCGGTGCCCAATAACCTTGTTTAATTTTAATGTAATTTTAAAAACTTGTTTGAAAATGCTATTTAGTACGTTTTCTGCCATCAGTTTCTCATTCAAAATAAGCTCGTGTATCGATTGAAAAAACTTAATTGTTTTCTGATTTTGATTGCTCTCATCGTTCAATTCTTTCTATAAAGTCTTTCTGTGTCCAGTAACTTAACTCAGCTTGCTTGAAAAGATTAACTGGTAGAAAACTGGCTCATGTGTGGCAAACGCATTTTCCTTTAATATAGACAATATTTTTACCAAAGAACCGCCATAACCCCTATACCGTTTGACATTTGCTGCTAGAATTCCACATTTATACTCTTCAGATAGTCTAGTTTCAGACCATATACACCATGTTCAGATCCCCGATTTTTTGGAGATAACGTTTACTTGTGAGTCAATCAACCATATTTCTTTCAGATTTGTTGGCACATGAGATTTTCTTTCGCCAGGCAATACTTCTAATATATTCCAAACTGCAATGATTAAAACTTTAGAGCGGGAAACGAATTGCAAGAACTGCTAAAGTGTTATTCTTGCAAATCGTCACAAATGTGGCAGTAAAAGGATATCGACCAAACAGATACGCCCAATAAAAAGACATCGATTGAATTTGCCACTAATCTCAAACTGATCCTTTACACTGTTTCAGCGATCCTTAAAAATTACTAAAATATTATTGCGTTAACAACGGTTCAGAAAATATCAGATAACCATATAGGGATCTAAGCCCGCGAACAAAGGCATTAAAACTAAGTTTCCACATAAAAGTGGTGCTACTACTTTCCGTCAGTTTAAAAGCATATGCTATAAAACAAGCTGTTTACGTTTAATAGTTGTTCCACTTCTTCCAAAAATAAACAAGAAATCTCTAAAGGACTTAAGATATTCCTCTTATTTTCGTCGTTCCGGAGTAACCTCTTGAGTCTGGAGGATTTAGAGATTCTTTCGGAAATCGGTGAAAAAAACACAATTAGAAAAAGACACGGCTAATCTTATTGTATTCAGTACATCCTTTATTTAATTTTTTTCATTTCCGAATGTTTAAAGCATCACTATTAGGTAAAAGGGTTATAAAAGAATATTTGTACTTCGAATAAATATTTCATACGTGATAATATATAATAATTATATATATGTATATACATGTACACACATACACTATCTACCAATAAGTATTTGGACACCTTTGATAGAAAAGAAAAACTTACTTTTATACAATAATTTTACACGATATCAATAGTTGGTAGAGCCAACGACAACTGATGCGACCATGATTACAGCGCAACATGACCACAGTTGCACCAAGTCAACGCCTGCCCATGCAACATCCACCTGTCTTTAATTAATAAAACTGTAAAACGAAAAGTGTAGGTAATTTTTGACTTACCCCTGTAAAACAAACGATTCAAATGTACACTAAGCGTGTTCAGAAAAAATAGTTCATTATGATGAGCAAAAGCAGAAAGAGAGACTGAAAAATAATGACTTTTTACTGAAAAAATACTTCTTATATTAAATTATTTACTCAGAAAAAACTATTTATACAGAAAACAAAACTTAGTTAAATGCTATCCCTTCACTTTATGATTGTGTTCTACATCGGGACTAGAGCCAGTCTCCAATCAGGCAGATTTTTGAGTTTTACTCAAGTTCGTTTGAAGTAAACAGACAAAATGTTTATCATTTTTGCTATCTCCTATTAATGCTTTCGTATAAATTGAACTTTAAAAATACCATCTCTTGAAAAAGGAAATCCGAAACGATTTACATTTACTTATTAAAAACATCAGTTCTCCGAATTTGTATTTTGTGCATCAAGAAACAAACCATCATGCGCTTAAAAAGTCGTTATAAATTATCTTTTTCGTGTCATTGCTTTTATATCCTTCTTGGAACAAATAAATTGAAATCTTCTTTTATTCGAAAATTCTGAAAAATCCATTTTAATAAGTTATCTTTGTTGAAATATAAAATTACTTTCTTAAAAGCTGATGAAGCTAACAAAGGAATCAACATATATCTTGTTTTCGCCTCGAAAGCAAAATTTACAAATATGTCTTCCCAACAACAAAGTATTAAGGATTATTTTTATTAGATTTCGTTTTAGTTAAAAGTTCACTCAAAATAAAAGGACTCGGTGATGTCTTAGCAACAATTAGTGCTAAAAATACTTAATCTCATAATGTATCTGAAATCTTATTTAAATTAAGTTACTTCAAATTAAAAACCCTCAATGATGCTTTTTCTCTAGAAAAGTTTCATTCTCAACGGAACAAAAGCGGAACTTTACGTTATGAACTTTTTAAACAAAAATATATCACGATAACTGCTTAACGGAAACTGAAAAACTATGTAGACTGACCGTTTTTGAAAAACCAGAGATTTGTGTTAGCTTAAATGAAATAGGCTAACGTTGTTATATGACACGAGGAGATGGCAGGTTAGTGAGCAGGTGTCATGTTAAAAGACTCGTGTTCTATCCAGCAACTAATTTACCATCGTTAGGTCAAACAAATTCTGAACAGGACACATCGCCGTTACCAAATCTAACCCCACTCAAATTCTACAAAGAAGTAATTCTAAATGATGTTGTTTATATTCATACATCGTCTAAAATTAGTTATGACATATGTAGAGTAATTAATGAACGAAGGATATTCGATAACTTCTGATGGGCGAAGGATTAGGCGATTCCATTTGTTAAAAACAGAGATGGTTTGACTCTGCAGTAACTTACTACGATGATTAATGGCTTTATGCCAATATTTGAATTCCTCCTTTGTTTCCCCTAAGTAGGGATGTAACGAATAGTGATTTGGCCGAACAGCCGAATACCGAATATTCGGCCATTTCTTCTAGGCCGAATAGGCCAAAGCCGAATATTCGGCCAATGTCTTAGGCCGAATACCGAATATTCGGCCGCCGAATATTAAAATTTCTAGAAAATCGTTGTAATAGAAAGAATTTGACAAATTTAAAATTATTTACAAAGTCAAACACCAATTACACACAATCTATGATGTATGATTTAATTCTGTTTGTTAAGAATTTAAAACTATTTAAAATTAATCTATTTTCACTACTGTTTTGAATGTAATAAAATTAAGAATTTCCCCCACAGGTGGAATAGAAAAGACAGGTTTTGTGGTAGTAAGCATTAGCATTATTTTACTAATTATTTAATTCAAATGAAAGAACCACTATTGCTTTGTGAACTTTTATCTTGCTCAAAACTGTTTTATGAAGAAATTTTAGAAGCTATAAAAGTTAATATTTTTATTTTATGGGGTTTTTTACATATCTATCTTTAAACGATCTATTAAAATTTAATACACTTAACTGGAATATATTTTTATTTTCAAAAACCCCAATAACTTATGCTATCTAAATACTCATGATACATTCTAGGCGTTTCACATTTCTTTCTTACACAATATTGACAATAAATCAGTCTACCCAAACAAATTCTGACTTCCACTTTGTTAATAATAACAAAATTAATTTTTCATATATAATAATTATCTCTTGCCAGCTTTGGGATCAAATGCTAAATATAAAATACAATATTACAACTCTGAAATCTGTTTTTGCTCAGTCAAGCCTAAAACTAAGTTTAAAAAAAAGTAGTTTTTTTTCTAAATTATTTTTATTTTTTAAAACTATAAACTAATGTACTATTTTGCAGTAATTATAATACAATTTTAAATGTTTAAATTCTACTAATTTCTTTATTTTTTACATCTCTACTGCAGCAGAACTATTCGGCCGAATAGTCCATCAATATTCCGCCAGCCCGAATATTCGGCTTGGTGATGAAATGATTATTCGGCCAGCCGAATGTTCGGCCAAACGGCCGAATAGGCCGAATACCGAATAGTGGCCGAATATTCGTTACATCCCTACCCCTAAGCAGAAATGGACTCTGTCAAGGTCAGGCGTCAAGTTATTAGAGCCACACAATAGATATCTCATACGTAAATACCACAATAAATACATTTCAGAAATGAAATCGTGAAGCAATTAAGTAACACTGACATCGCTTTGAATACTCATGAGCGAAAGCCTTTTTCTGTCAACATAAATTTGAAATCTCTCCAGAAATGATAAAAATTTCTGTTTTTTGCAAAATCAACAAGTAATGTATACAATTTTGGGCCTCTCTATCATACGCAAGAAATGTAGTTACCTACTCTAAGGAAAGTTAATTTCATCTATAATAAAAATAACACCAATTCTGTACCTGAGACCCATAGTATCTTAAGTCGATTTTTCGAAATTTTGAGAGTCTACACTTAATGGATATACAGAGTACCAACGACAAAACCACCAGCTACATGAGGGTTCGGAACTTTTAAAGCACCCATCGGTCATCGTTATTCCTAGGTGCGCATGGAAAGGTCTAGTCTTATAGTACTAAAAAGTCTTAACTTCATCGGAAAAAATGGACTTAAGATACTATGGCTCTCAGGTACAGTATGCATAAACATCCCGTCCCGCACTAGACGGGTCCTGAACAGTAAGAACTAAGGATGTTTTTATTTTTAACGTCAGAGCAATGAAGAAAATGGTACACTTAAGGCCGTTATAAATACTAACCAACGGATTTTTGATGAGATTTGCCGTCGTTGAAAAGCTAGGGTTACCAGAGCGAAGTTTCCGGGATTTTGTCAAATTACCAAATCTCGCCAAAGAGAATGAAAGGTCGCCAAAAAACGATACATGGCAGAAAGGGCACCCACACAAAACCATTACCCGACTAGAATGGACAACTCTAGCGGGGCAATGACAGAACACGCGTTCTGATCCAAAATAGCAGAGCCATCGAGCTTTAGGTACATTCGCTACTGTTAGGAATTTCATCATGAAATTACGGTTAAATAACCGGCAGCAGTCTGTCCATCTAATTCACCGCTAAATTTACGGTTTGGAACATTTTTCTATCTTTACGGGACCTAAACCATTTCCAATCAGCTTGGTTAAAAAGCCGTAAATGCAAAAGTTTACGGTTTTATAACCATTAAAAAATGGTTTCAGAACAAAATTTTTACCGTTTTTAAATCATTTCGAGGCGTAGAATCTTCGAGGAATCTTTTCGAAACCGTAAACGAAGCTTGCGGGAATCAAACCCGGGTGTATGGTGTACCAACCTTGCGCTCTAGTCAGTCGGCCATCAACACCACGTAAAGCGGCTGTTTATTTATCAATAAATCTTCTTTTCCAACAGGAAAACTGCCTTAAAATTGAGATTTCAGTTTTTGATTGGATCCAAAGTCTAAATTTACTGTATATTGACGAAAATCATTTTATTTGCTGCAAAAATTGAAATACAAACAAGCTTCAGCAGCTCAAATGATGGGTTCGCTCATTCGCAAACAGTTCGGGAATCCGATGTCTCCCACTTTTGATTTAGGTGTGTATGTGTTTCCATTTAGTAACCACTGCTTAAGAAACTTTTTTTTCGTCTTTTTTTATATACACATGCAGATTTGAACTGATAAATCTTCATATTTTAATTCATATTAAAATTCATATTTTAACAATAACACCGGTAAAGTTCCGAAACCAAGATGGAAGCTGGATTCTTATTGAGCGCTTGAAAATTACAGTTAGTAAAACGTTCTTTAGGATAAACAGAGAATAAACGATTTTTTTCACAATGAGCGGTTTGAGTACCATCTTTTTAATGGTTGTTCAACTGTTGTAATTCAACATAGTAAAATAACAATAAAATAAATGGTTATTTTACTATTTTCGTACGGAAATTTTTAACAGTGCACACAAGCGAAACTTACACCTTGTCTACTTTTCAATAAATGTTTGTGTGTTTTCTAATTTGACTGCATTTAATACAGTCCCCAGGAACATAAAAAAGAACATTATGAAGAAAATTCGCCAAATAAAAAAAGAGAAAGAGTATTTTAAACAAAATTGAAAATCAAGACTTTTCTTTCGATTCGTAAATAGCAGTTCTCTTAATAGTGCATTATATTTCCCACTTACAGTTTACTTTACACACCACAGTTTACTTTATCACTATTTTACTACTCATGCCTGTATTAAATAATAACTCTGTGTGTTCAAACTCGGTGTTTGTTCCGTGAAATAAAGAACAATGCCCATAGTTCGATCAGAAAGTATCGTCTGGAACGTTCTCACATAGATTAAGTATCCACCGTAATGTCAATCCATTACAAGCGTTCGACATGTCCTCTAAATAAAGATTTATTACTAGGGATTAAAAGCGCCCCTGATTTTCTTTTCAGCTGATTCTCGGACAAGCTAATTAATGAATCATGAAAGCTTTGTGCGATCCATTTTCTAAATAGAGCTTAACCACAAACTCTTCCAAGAATTTAGGATACATTCTTTTCAAGGACATCGGGCTGTCACGAGAAAATGGCTGTTTCTGAAATGAGGTTAGTGCTTGAAGTAATTTAAAACTATTTCTGCACTTTCAAAAATGGCCATTTTTTTGTAAAAAGCATCAAATTCAAGACATAACTTTTCAATAATTGTTTACAGATGCGAAGTTTTTGAGTATCGCGTATATCACACACGTTTGGTGCATAAAAATGATGAGTAACATACTGTCCAATTTTCTAAGGTTAATATCATTCAAAAAATTCACTCATTATGCATATTTTAATATGGTTGGTTTTTTTTTTTTCTTTGTTTTTTTTTTTTTTTTTTTTTGTGGATTAGCTTAGGTAGTGATGACTAGATACAAGATTGTAATGATCGAAGAGAAAGGTGTAAAGCCCAAGTGATTAAATAAAAAATTCATGTAACTAAAGGGCTCGAATGATTAAATTAAAATCCTGACAACTAAGTAAAACGTGTAAGTAACTAAGGACTAAATCCAAATTCCTGAGGGAAAAGTTGTAATGGCTAAATGAAAATTTTTAAAGCTAAATGAAAAATTTTAATGGCTCCCCGAAAAACTCTTATGGCAAAAATAGAAAATCCTAATGACTACGTTGGAGGTTCCCAACTGGTGTGGTACTTCTCTGGTGGGTTCTTGAGCTTTCCATGGGGGGTGGTAGCCAGAGGACAATGAGGAGCTTTAAGATAGTCATGAGGGGCGGCCGGGGAACACATATTCAGGAAATGTCTATAATGATATTATTTTTAAAATAATTTCAATAACTGAATAAAAAAGGATAAGCCCAATCTTAATTTTTATTTTATGCAAGCGGCAAAAAAAAAACAAATGCCATTCAGATATGGAATTCAAATTTCAGTTGAGATATTGAATTCCTAAAATTTTCCTTTTGAAGGGTCGGGATAAAAAGATTCGAAATACATGTCACTCCATTCGTATGGATTCTTCTAACGGAAAGACGACAGGTTTTTAGAATTGACTGTCTACTTCAGAAACTATTTCCATATTTAACACCGAAAGTGCAAACGCAATATATAAGTATTTGTTACTTATGGAAGTTTTCTCTGCTTAAGTATTCCATACTTTTAGGAATGACATTTTTAAGTACACAACTTTTGTTTAAGTAAAAACATTCAGACTTCTCAGGTACAATACAAAGCCTCAAATCCGGACGTCCGAACTTCGGAATTCTTTAAAATCTGGACGTGTTGCTAACCGGCAGTTGAATGTTACATATATGTATATCAGTAACTCTCAACCACCGCGCCGCGGCACTTTTGTGTGCCGCCAAATTTTAGAAATGTATACAGGAAAAATTATAATATTTTTTAATTACGAGTAAAGTTGTAGTATATATTATATTTTTTTATTTTACATTCAAAATTATTATCATAAACTATTTTACACAGTGTATTATACGTAAGTAAACAACTTTTAAACTTATTTTTCGCTTTGTGCCGTCAAATTTTGAAATCGCTAAAAGTGGGTCCCGACAAAAAAAGGTTGAGAATCACTGATTTATAAAATATAATATCTATATATAGTGAAACCTGTGTAAATTGACAACTTGCGGTTCTGCAATTTAGTGATCAACTTAGACAGGTGGTCAACTTATAAAAAGGGTAGAGCCGTTTTCTGTCATTTTTTACACTACGCATTTCTTCATTTGTAACTAATTAAAATACAGCTTCATGTACTAACGCCACTTTATAATACTAATTAGCTATTTTTTTTTTCAATTATCTAAAATATCATTAGAGTAATGTAACCGGAATGTCTTACAATGTACCCTACACAACTTTAAAGTAAAAAACTTAGTTAAAATAAAGATTAATTATGCAAGTTATTTATGTGATAGTAAAAATTTCCTAAAAATACATAATTTTTCGAAATGCCTTCAAATTACATCAGATAGAAGAAAAAAGAAGAAAATTATTTAAATAATAAAAGAGTGCTCGTTTTCCCATATGGTTAACTTACAAAGAAGTTTAGGAAAACTTTAGATTGATTATTTATCCATCCAGACAAATACTGGTCCAACATTACAGCATAAAAAATATCCTGGAGAAGTTATTTAAGTTTTCTTTATCTTTGCAAAATATAGAAACAAATAAATGTATTAATAACTAGGCGGTGACTTACAAAGGTTTTTTTATAATACTCCCACCCAAACATGGCGTACATAAGTGGTCAATATAGATAGGTGCTCAACTTAGGTGGTCAAGTTAGAAAGGTTTCCCTACATTAAATAATATAGGGCTCATTTCGTACCTAACAAAAGTGGTCAACTTAGACAGGTGGCCAACGTACAAAGGTGGTCAACTTTACAGGTTTTACTGTGCATCTATGTTGCAAAAACGTTTACCTACACATTTACTTTTTACGAGGATCTTATACTATTTCCAAACTGTACGTAGTAGCTACTTTCGCTTCATTAAGCCCTTTATATATATATATATATATATATATATATACTATTCCTAGATGTTAGCGCGTATCCTCTCGATGTACCAGCTTTTTTCTGTGAAAAGGTACCACTAAGAAACACTTCTTAATTCATCAAAAGACTCTATCAAGAGTACATTGTTACGAGAAGAGTTGTTTGTTATCAAAAAAAAAAAAAGTGCTTTCTAAAAACTCCAAATGATTGAAGTGGCGCAGAACAGTGGACATGTTCGGTGTATTTATCTTTTTAAAAAAGATGTAAATAGCCTAAGTAAATAGGGATTTTAATGCGGTTTTTTTTTTTTTTTTTTGTTTTTTTTTTTTTTTTTTTTGGCTCATATGCCGCAGGAGTTCCATTGAGCATTTTTAGCGGCCCAGTTAAAAAAACCTAAAACTTAGACTTGTGATATTAAACTCATTTTTGTGCTGCACAGCACAAAATGCCACCTTAAACAGGCATTTTTCTTTTTTTTTACTTTTCGCAAACTATTGAAGTTTGCGACTCAATTGAAGTTTGCGACTCATTGCGGTTTGTCCCTTAAAGAAGGGGGACAATTTGTTAGATGAATTCAGCGACCTTATCAAAGAGGGCATATTAATTTTTATAAATTTTCATGTGGTATCAAACGTGTCTTATGTACGTGGCTCGAGAGAGAAAATAGGTTGAATACAGTTGATGTAGATGAGTTCAACTTCTTTCAAACTACCGACCAGTTTTGCATCAGTTATTTCTTCCAATGTTTAAAAATAAATTTATATGAAGCAGTTGAACAATTTGAAAACTTCCTGTACTTTCAACTGGATTCGTTTGTTGCTCTCTTATTGGTACCTTCCCTGCTACTTCTACTTCCACTTCACACTGCCTTTATTTTCATTGGTTTACAGTTAATTCCTTGGCTATATAAGCTTTGTTTTTGTTGTTTTGTCTGCTTCATTTGGATGTTTTGCATCTAGAAGCTCCCTGTCGCATTGAAAAAGGGATTCCAAGCAATCCCGAAACATATGTCTGCGTTTTAATGCTCATTTGTGCTTTAAATTAACGTGAAATTATATTTCTAATACTAAGCTTTTTTGTTTGTAAGTAGTCCAGTGTGGAAGTTACTTTTTGTTTTAACATCATTGCTGCCATTACGGTTTCAAGCGACAACTGCCTTTTTAGAATACTATCAGCATGACCTCATATTTTAGGAATGAAACGCATAGTACATACGTGCCTAAGTATCCATGCATGTACGTGTTCTAAATGAATCCCCCTACGCTCCCCCTCCCCCCCCCCCAACCCATGAAAAAAATTTTGTTACGTCACTGTATCCACTGTATGTAGGTATATGTAAATAGGCATGCATATAAACGATAAAACTAGGGGAAATTATGGAGAATAATTAAAATAGAAACTCAAATTGACTTTTAATTATGTGTAAACAATTGTTAAAATCTTTACCAAAAAGCTAAATGATTTGACTAAATATACAGATTGCTTGAAAATTAAATAAAGTTTGTAATCCAGAATTAATTATTAAAAACAGATCTGTTGTTATACTAATATTTCTTTTAGATTCTTAAGACTTCCTAAAAAGACAATAACTTCAGGAGGGCACCTCCCCCGCCAAGAGCGATGGCACATCCCCCTAAAATGCTGCTGAGCACCCCCCCCCCCCCTAAAATTTCAATAATGCAGTCAGCGCCGCCATGACCCCCCCCCCCCCCCGTCCTGATGAGCGCCCCAAATAACTAATAGTTCTCGACGAACGACGATTGAAGATTAATGCTTGACCTTTCCAGCTGCCCAGCTATGATAATTATTTTATTTTATTTCATGATTATTTATTTCAGCATGAAAAAGTGACACCAAAAAATAGGTATTTGTGCTGCCATCTAGTGCTGAAATCTGTAAATAAATACAATTTTAGTTTCATATTTTATCAGCGGGGAAAAAAGGGGTTTCATAATTACAAGGTGTATAGAATACATGATGGGGGGGGGGGGGGTAACAATGGGCTTTTTTATATTACTGTCATAAGTTTTAATATTGAAAATAAAGTGTTAAAATTATTTGTACTTTTCCGTTTCCAGGAGCCACTGGCGATCGTTTTTTTCTCAACAAACCGAAATGGTCATTTACCGTTTAAGAAGGCCGTTGATAAAGGTGTGTTTTTTTCTTTTTTTTCTTAAAAAAAAATTAAAAGCGAAATTAAGTATCATTTTAACTCTAAAAAAAAAAAGCTTTAATAGCGTCACTTTTTACCTACATTTTATGGCCCCTCGAATCGGTAAAGTACCAAAATATTTTTTAAATAAGAAATATTTTGAATGCAACTGTTTTAATCTAGTGTTGTTTATCGTTTCGTATTAAAATCTATCAAATTAAGGAAAGTATGTTTACTATTACTGTTAAAACATTTCGTAAAAAATTAGCAATATAACGATTTATTTGATTGTTATTTTACCATATTTAATTACAACAGTCAGAACTACGGTTGATTTTTTTTGAAAAGGAAATTTCGGTACCCGAAATTTCCGTTTCCGCAAGATAAAATATCAACTTTTTAAGAAAGAATAAAAAGAAGTTTTTTTATTATTTTTTAAAAAGGAGTATCTTAACAAAATCAAGAAAGTGTCAACTTGTACCATTAAATAATGGTGGTCCCAGGTAGAACATATTTAGCAGCTCTTTTGTGAGTTACTGCATAATTAATTATATAATTTCATTAAAGAAATTGATTATCATTATCAATAGTACAACTGTTGGTGAAAAATTTAAAATAACTTGACTCACAATTGATATTCTAAATCCCCAACAAGCTTTGATGATTCGTATCCTGAAATGATTCGACCCTATCGGAGAAACGGCCAAAAAAGAAAAAGACAAAAATGCAGAAACCGGACATTAGGGATGATTCATATTTGATATCGCACTTTCCTGTTTTATATTTGACCCCCTTCCCCCTTTTTTGTCACAAAATATCACCACTTCAACGTATCCCCTACCCGTCTTGCCGCGTGCCACCGCTTTATTACATAACTTCAACGTATCCCCTACCCGTCTTGCCGCGTGCCACCGCTTTATTACATAACTTCAACGTATCCCCTACCCGTCTTGCGCGTGCCACCGCTTTATTACATAACTTCAACGTATCCCCTACCCGTCTTGCCCCGTGCCACCGCTTTATTACATAACTTCAACGTATCCCCTACCCGTCTTGCCGCGTGCCACCGCTTTATTACATAACTTCAACGTATCCCCTACCCGTCTTGCCGCGTGCCACCGCTTTATTACATAACTTCAACGTATCCCCTACCCGTCTTGCCGCGTGCCACCGCTTTATTACATAAGCATATGAACTAGCAGTTCGAAAACAAAGCATTGCGTTACAGATCATATAATAGTGATGATTATATGTGTTCTTAATTTATGTGAAGTGAGAGAGAGAGAGATTAAGGTTTAATACAAAAAACATGTCCAGTATATAAATATGAAATGTTCGAATTCTGTTAATATTACCCAGGCTATTCTGTCTTAAAAATGCAAATGCCTAAGGAAACGTCCTTTTAAATTTAAACTTTGAATTGGAAGTAAATTTAAATCTTAATCGGCATCGATGTTTTCGAAACAAAATGAAATCAATGAGAACATGAAACAAAAAAGAAAATTAAAAATAAATAAAGTAAAAATATTTGATCTGCTTATTTTGAACCGACTTTCCAAAGGAGAATGTTATCAATTCATACTGTATGTATGTCGTTTTTTTTTTTTTTTTTTTTTTTTTTTTTTTTTATCGCTAACTTCTCACCTCACCTCCGCGTAATAGGTGCTTCCGAGCTCCAGTCATCATAAATATATTATTTCTTTGTGCACTTTGCCTTTTACAATACATATGAAAAAATTATTGTAGACAATCTAGAATATTTATAAAATAAAACAGTTACACTTATGCAAGCAATTTCAAATTCACAATTATTTTACAAGCTTAGAACAAATTATTTTTTAAGCAATAAATTTATAAAAAGTAAAATTTTTTGAATCTGTTTAAGCGCTTTCTCCTTATTATTAAATACCAAAATTTGTCCTTTTCGCTTTTTCTCTTACCTACAGTTTGCAGATTTCGAGTAATACATCAAAGAAGATATCTTAACTTCTTCATAAAAGTTCTCTCTACGTATGTCTACTTACACATTTTGTTTGAACTTTTAGAATAAACTCATGAAACAGTCTTGAAATAAATTTCTTCCTTTGTTCGTAACAATTGAATGTCAAAAAGGAAGGAAAAAGTGTCGTGAGCCTAAGTTGTTTTTCCAGCTTTGACAGTGCTCTGGCAAAGAAAACGCTTTTACGGAACTCATTTCTTTTCTTGAGAACCAACATAGGACTTGGCGATATTTGGCAGGAAAATCATCATAGAACGTGACAAAAAAGTCTCGATAACAGGGAAACAGCAGTTTCTTTAAAAAGCAACAAGACTTATCTCTTGCATTATTTCGTCTAAAAATTCTCGCGTTTTTATACGCAACAAGTTTGATTCCATTTTCAACTTTTTTTAACACGTTTATGTCCAACGGGAAAAAGACAAACGCGCCGTTACTAACCAGCATGAAACAGGGTCTGGGAATAAGCAAGGTTTCCATACCCTGAAAGTTTCAAACTTCGCTATTGTGAACCAAATATATCTAGTTAAATGATTCTGCCTTCTGTTTTAATGCAGAAAGTTTTTTTTTTTTTTTTTAGTTATTTTTAATGGGTTGCTGTTGGCTTCTGCCAAATGCAGACCTAGTGCGTTCCCGAGAGATTGGTAACATCTCTTTCAGTGGCACCACAATGAGTATGGTACCATCGCCGCATGAGCTTTTGACGTCCAGTTTCTCCACCTGAAAGGCGAGCACATGGACTCTTGATGCGAAATTTCACTAGGAATTTATTTTATCCGAGAGCATCCAAGCCAAATGTTAATCCAAAACGTTGTAGCGCATATATTTCGAGAATTGCTAGAATATGAAAACCTTAACACTTTATAAAAAAAAAACAACCAACACATTTCAATTTCACTAATGCAAAGCATATTTGTACGTTGGTTAATTTCGGATTAATTCAACATTTCGAGTATGGTTTACGCAAAATGAAAAGTTGACATTACTTAATAAATAAATCTGCAGCAAATAGTTCGATAATCTATACTCTTTTTTCACTTACAACATAATTTTAAACTGCAGAAAGTCCAGAAAAGAATCTTTAAAACTGAGATCCAACGTAAAAAAAAAAAAAAAAAAAAAATTAAAGGAAATAATGAAACTGAAAACAACAAAAGAATGAATATGGAGTAAAAACACATTCGTGCAAACTCGAGCTATATTTTACATTTGGAATTCTACAACAAATGGCATATTTTATTGCTCCAACAAAACACAGAGGAGCGGACGAAAAGGTTATGATAGAACAGTAGAAACATAAAATGTGATACAGAAAATTTGGTGACATATTCAAATGTTAAAGTTTAGAGAAATGAAAAATAGCCCATAAAAATTTGAAAAGAAAACTTTTGGATCTCTTTATGCGCGAAAGGAAAAGCAAAACAAAAAAGGTATTTGTGCCCATAAAAATCTGTAATACATAAAACATACCAGTCAGAGCTATTCAAAAAGTTGGCTAGGGGGCAGCTACAGTAAATCAGTTTTATAGCTTGCAAAATGAAGAGTATTTTCTATGCGGAAAACGTATTTTTTACGTCATAACTCAATAAAAAGAGAATTAGAATGTGTTTAAATCTGTTTCAAAAATAATTTTTCGTTATTGAATGCATTAAATCAAACGATGGCACAAGAGTACTTGCATTTCCATTAAAAGATTTCCTTAATGGAATTTGCGTTACGTAATTTTTAACATAATATGAGAAGTCAGTCAGAGGCCAATTAAGACTCACTGCAAAACTTTAAAAAAAAAAACACAAATCGCAACTCCAATGCGAAAGGATCACAACTTGACTTCTTTCTCAGGAGACATTTAAAAATTTTAACCATAGTGTAAAAATCTCTTTTTCTAAGTTTTCCTTTGATTAATTTTGTATTTTATTTATTGATTGAATCACAAAAGCGATAATAGTACGAATAAAACGAAACAACATAGGGTAAATGTGGGATAGTTGCCAAACTTTTTGAAATGTGCGATTAACATAGAGAAGATGAGAATTTAAGAATCTTTAAGTTTTGTGATGGTTAGTGTACTTATTAATGAACAAAATAATTTGCATAATTTAATATTGTTTGTAATATTTATAGTTAGTTAAAAATAAAATAAATAACCTTATGAATGAGGATAGATGCCTACTATGTGGGTTAGACGCCGCTATGATATTTTGACTTGTGGGATAGTTGCCCTAAGGAATTAATGAAACAATATTATTATTTTCTTAACTTTATTTAATATTTGCTAAATAATACAATCAACTGAACTTAAATATGTTGTATTAATTATAATAATCATAATTTTTTGATAAAAAAAAATACGTCTTCGGTCCATACGCCTCGGGGCCGTGCTCCTTCTTGGCGCACGTACTTGCGTGGCATGTCTAGAAATCAAGAAAATAATTAATTCAGTTCATGCTACAATGTGGGATAGATGCCTCTAAGGGCATCTATACTCACAAAAACTGGGGCATCTAGCCTTATTGTGTGGGATAGACGCCCTCTAATTTAACTAATAAATCGTGTTGAAAAATACTAAAAAAACATTTAAATGCTTATATTTGATACATAAATAGATTACAAATACAAAAAAAAAAAAAAAACTTTATAGCATCAAAAGTTCCAGGCGCACAAAAATTGGGTGTCTCCCCGGTTTCGCCGACAAAAAATTTCCTTCCCCCCCTTTTTTCCTGTTCAAATTTCCCTTTTGAAATGTTTCGGGATTTCTAATGATTTCAAGTCGGAAGCGGTGGGGACTGGTTCTGGGTCACTGTCCACTCTTTTCTTAATCCTTTTGTCCACCCCTTCTTATATCAGTATGACCATGACTCACCGCAGGTGCAGAAGCACGTGGTGATTTGGATTTTATTTTGCATTGATTTGTTCGGTTTTGCGACGAACCTATTTGATTTCTGTTTGAGCAGCATGATACACACTGCAACAAAATTTCAAATTTTTAAAATGATTAACTGTGGATTATGATCCACAAAAAATCCGGCGGTACGTTAATGTTTTTTAAAACTAATATTAATTATGTTTGTTTAAAATATAAAGTTAAAGTACAGATTTGAATTAAAACAACTATCTTTTGCTTAGGCCCCTAATTAAATTATATGTCTGAAGAAGGTGTTAAATGTAAACATTTGGGAAATGGGGGTAATATTTATGCAATGAAAAGATTTTAAGGAATCATTCAGATTTATAAATAATTTTATTTTGGACATTCAACGTTTGTTATTTTTAAATTAACTAGGCGTGCCGCCCGGCGTTGCACGGGCTAAAACAAATAAAGAGAAAAATTCAGAAATACCGCTAATAGTCCATGTAGAATTTCTAAGAAGTATATATAAGATCAAAAGTTCCTTGAATCCTAAGGATAATACTCCCAAAAAGTCGTTTTTTTTTTTTTTTTTTTTTTTTGCAAATCCATTTTTATGCTAAGCAACAATCCCTAAAAATGTTATGCTAAGCAATGACCTTCGCGCGAGCCTAAATAAGAGCAACAGTAACTAAAATCATAGATTAATTAAGTACAATGCTCCCAAAAAGTAGTTCTTTTTTTTTTTTTTTTTTTTTTTTTTTTTTTTTTTTTTTTTGCGTCCGATTTTTGCTACGAAACCGTTGTACTTCCGGCGCTACGCCAACTTACACAACATTGAAATTACTTATTATCTATCCATACACAGACATACAGACACGGACCGATATTAATAATAGAGAAATTCAAAAAATTCCCATCGGAATAAAGACAATTAATCATCCCATTCCATCCTTTTCCGATTTTACGCCATTTTTGTTTTATGCATTCAGAATAATTAACACAATCTTTAATTGGTCCCGTTAAAATACGAATAATCCACTTTTAACAAGTCGAGAAATTGCAGAAGAGTTTGGCATTCATCATACAACTGCTGGATATCACATTAAATCTCTTGGGTTTGTGTTAAAGCAAAGTGTTTGGGTTCCACATGAGTTATATTTTCTTTAAAATACGACAGAACTTTCCCTCCAACTTAAAAGTTATCAAACATTAGCTGTAATAAAATATTCTTGTTGAAAGTGGACCATTTAATGTCCTAAAAACCGGTCCCAATTTTTGTATGAATTACGTTCTTAATTAATTTCCATTCTTTTTTCCAACCTACTCCTAGCCTTGAAATAAGCATATTGCTGGGTATTTAGTAAGAATAGTAAATTATTTGTTTTAGCACGGTAAAAGTCTTTTAATTATTTGAAAATTTAAAAAGAGAGAGATTAGGCAATTAATTTATGTCAAAATTATCTGTTTAAACTATTTATAGTCAAAATTTTTATTTTATTGCGTTTTATTTGTTTATATTTTTGAAATTGATTGTGCTGCATATTATAATTGTTTGAGGGGTGCTAGAAACCCAATTGAAACGACGAAAATTGAGTTTTTGTGAAATTAGGCTTTCTACCTATTTGATAATGTTTTTCAAAACCCTTACAAACGCCAAAAGCATCATATTTTGGTAAACAAATATGGCTGCTAACAGAATTCTGGAAACGACAAACATTTAAAATAGTGTTTTTGGACTCAACAGTATTCAGGAATAAACGGTGTATCTCCAATTTCCCGCCGAACTATTGCCACTTAATATGAAATGACCCGGATGGAAATTTCTGTCGGTGAAACCGGTGTTTAACCGACCATGTTTTTCCTTCTTCCAGGGAATTTATCAACGAGTGGGGGAAGGAAATTTTAGTGTCGGCGAAACCGGGGATGAACCCAAAGATTGCACGTAACCCAAATCCACCAATCTGTCGTCCTTTAATTCGTTTTTCGCTGCTCAACCCACGACACGTTCGTTCCAACAAAGTGCGAGGCATCGACTGGCGGAAGTGAGGGGGCAAGCTTAGGTACATTGAGACTAAACACTGCTGGTGTAATTCTCGCACAGATCGCTACACGTTTACGTGAGCATCTATCCCCCTATGGCGTCTATCCCATATTTACCCTAATAGAACAAAGACTACAATGAAAACTGCTTTCATGTGTTTCTATGTCAGTATTCGGGTTTGCGACAAATAAAATTAATCTGATCAACTTTTGAAGTAGAATGTGTTTATCTGAGTTATTTTAAGCTTTGTTATGCACTCACCTGTATGCATTTGTTTAATTTCGACATGTCGACAGGGTGGCGTATTGGTAAGGCGCAGGCTTCGTCGCCCAAGATCGAGGTTCAAACCTGGCCAAGTCGATGGATTTTCAAAATGCAGAAAATCGTCTGGGCCCATGTCGTATGATTATGCGGCATATAAAAGATCCCTTGAGTAGACATCTGGTTTGGATGCTCTCGGCTAAATTAAAGTCCTAGTGCAATATGCATCAATTAGAGCTCATGTGTCGCCATCTAGGGGAAACTGAGCATCAAAATTCTCATAGCAGTAATGGCATCCGCCGACAGTGGTGCTACTTGAAAGAATGAATGCCAATTTCCGGGGAATGCACTAGGTATTCAAAAAGGTTAGTAACCATATGCAGCCCCGTTGGAGAAAGAAAAAAAAATTCGAAATTACACCTTGAAAAATTGAACTAGAGCATTTATTCACACGATGAGGAAACTCTTGCGACTCTAGAGCATTAAAAACTTTATCCCCATAAAGGCAAATTCCGCAATTTCTTTTTCTTTTTTGGCAACGTCTAGTATATGATTTACTTGGCGTATAGAATGGCGCATTACATCCAGATTGTTTAATAGCTTGTGTTATTTAACTGGCTCAGTTGCTACGCAATTTTTTGCGTTATATATACTGTACATAAATACGCTTAAATAACAGAAGTTTCAGGGGGATATATATAATAGGTAACTTAGATAAAATGCAGAAAATAGTTGAGAAGAATTTTTATTTTCCTGAAAATATATCCCATATAACAGGGCAGATTTGTCTAGCCGTCTCTGTTTTTGCCGGGGTTTTCTAGTTGTTGAACGGATGTTAATCAAGCAAGATATTTTTTTTTTAACTTTCTGGATGAAATTAATTAATTCTAACGACCCATTAATTAATTTGTATTTATTATTGGGCAGTTAGCATTAATAAACATGAAATTTTTGACACTTGAAATAAGTAAAAACGTTCGTAAATTAGTTATGATTCTGCTCGTTAAACCAAGGCTAAACTGGATCCAATTAATTCTTACGGTAACGGTTACGATCAAGTTCAGCCTTGGTTAAACTAAATCCATGTTCCACACGCAGACCACGGCAAAGTTGATACCGGGTTTAACAGAAGTTCTAAGTTAGTTGTCCGCAGATTCGAATTTTCTGTGAAGTCTCTTAAGCAGAGAGCGTCCATTATTTTTCGAATAAAACCAGAAGGTATACGCCGTATATCGCAGTACAGCAATGTATATATGAATAGATTGAAATAGTGCGAGAATGAGAGAGCAAGAGAGTAAGAGAAGACATAGAATGAAGTTTCCCGTCGTGCGAAAATCGTTATAAGCAACCTCTGTGATATGTAGGTCATGTTCCGAAATTCAATTTTTATGATTTGAGTACACAATAAGGAAATGTAAAAAAAGAAAAGCTATAAAATAGAAGTCTAGCTACATTTAATACGACGTTGAAAATCATTTCATACATACGAACGCTACAGTTAAGGAGATGAAGAACGGCCCATAAAAATTCGGGAAAAAAATCTTCCAGTTGTTTAATACTGGGAAGTCGCAATAGAACGGAAAGAGATATTTGTGCCCATAAAAATCCGAAATGCATAAAATATAGACGCTGGCTTGAAAGCAGGTTTTTTTGCCGCTTGTGAATTATTTATAGCAAATCAGTTTTTTAACTGGAAAAATGAGTCGTATATTTTTACAGCATTTTTTTTTTTTTTTTTTGGAAAGGAGAAACGTGAAAAAGAATGTTAAACAAGAATGAAAAATAATCCTTGAGATTTTTAATTTCAGAAATTTTATCTGTAGTTTAATAAAAACAGCACGAAAGAAAAAGGAATTGGTTATTTATCTTCCAATCGCATGAAATTGAATGACATCCGCTTAATGAACAGCAAAATGCATTTCTCTTGCCGCCTACTAACAAAAAGTCGGGTTATTTTAAAGTTACAGAGAAAATTGTTTATAGTGATGTTGCAGGGCTTGCCTCATGTATGTACTTTGTTTACGTGTACTAGGGGAACTTAGTGGGGTAGTGTTACATCCTATTGCGGGTGTGGCAATTTGAACATTGAACAAGAAAAAAAACAAGTCGTCATACTCTAACAGTGCTTCCTATAACCGAGAACCAGGCCCGCGCCCAACCCCTGTTCGACGCCGCAAATTCCCACTTGGTGTCTATTTTAAGGTTTAAAAAAACCGGGGTTTTTTTTTAACTCCACCTAATCATATTTTTGCGTTTTATTAAGGGCTTTTTCGGGTTCTATTGGTTATTTTCGGGTTTCATTGTCGTTTATTTTGAAGGGCGCCTTATGATTCGACGTTGCAAAAGGCACGAAGCCTTTTTGTCTCAGCGCCGTAAGACTTTGCACATATGAACGGCACTGGCCTGCCCAAGAAATAGTCAATTATTATTTGTGTAATTCATATCCAAGTTTATTTCAAATATATTTTGCAATGCTCACACAAGTATTCCAAACGATTTTGTAAATAAAAACAAAAACAGAAAGCGGAAAACTACTAAGTTAATAGAAGATTTTACTATTAACTTATCAATATGTGGTGGGTTACCTGAATTTGTTACTTCCATGCTAAACTTAAATCTCAGACTTGCCCACCCTCCCGAAAACGTTCCCAGTTCAGAAACGATCGTTTACATGCAAAAACTCTCCATATATATTTCCCAGTTAATCCTCATAAGTCATTCCGAAATCATCACACCAGGCTGCGTGCCTCACAAAACGGGATCAGTAATTTAAAAGCGCGAATAATATTATTAATATTTCTCATCTATAACTCAAATAAAATGCCAAAAGCTTTTAAGCTGCGCCAAATTCACGCATTAAGCCTTAAAGAGAAGTTTCACAATTTCCAATACAGCACCATTTATTATGCGTACAATTTATTGTGACCTTGAGCCCAATTATTTAGGATTAATTCAAAGCCTCTCACGGAATGAGTTATGTACCACGCTGGCAAATCTCTATTATTCACCAGAGGGAATGACAGTTTTAGATAAGACTGATTCCGAATAAATCTCATTATTTCACATTTGATAATGAAAATGAATTCGTAATTTTATTCTCATTAATTAGAATCAATTATGTTACGTAAATACATCGCCGCATGAGATGGAATAATTATTCATATTTGTTCTCTTTCATTCCTTGGCTGGGGGAGAAACTATCTCCGATGCTAATTTTTTTATTTAGAAAAACGTAATGTGATATGGTATCTAGGTTTTTATTTATTTTTTTAATACTTAAAATGATATTGTTCCTTTAAATTATACATTTGTCTTTCATTCGGTCATTTTAAGGCAATAAATGAACGAGTAGGGGAAAGTCAGGGTGTATCGGACAGCTTTCAGTATCGGACAAGTATTACTCCTATTATTTACTGCAGGTTGCAGTCCTTGTCAAAACACCACAGTGTTTATTGGAAATAAGTTCGCATGACGCCATAGTTAGACAAATGGCAGCATTGTTAACTCGCAGCTTTGCATTTTGTAATTTTACAAGCATTTCAATTGATTGTAATTACCTTCTAAGTGTCATGGTTGACCTGAAAGTAAGTAAAAATTGTTTTATTAGTTATGTCTTAAAAGAAAATCCATTATGCTATAAAGTGCAGGCAATAAATATCTTTTAAGTTTAATCATACGTATAAGGTAGCTGACATGTTGTTCTCTCTTGTTCGGGTTGCACCGGACAAAACTGTCGCAGGTTGTATCGGATATAAAATAATTTTTGGAAAAAAAATAGAACCGACTTCAAACTATAAAAAGTTAAAAAAAAAAATATTCTTTAAACAACTTAGATACGACTTTTAAACATAATTTTTGAACTCGGTGCAAAATTATGACAGTCTAATTACACTGCTGTATGTAAAAAATGCAATACCATGAAGAAATCATCAAAATTAAATGAAATTTGCAGCAAATGTAAATTATAGGATGTTATGCAAAATGGTAAAGTTTCAGAGCCACCACGCATGCGTGGCGTGCGCAGTGCCCTCTGGACTGGTGCTGAAAGCGGGAAGTTGAAAATAGTTACTGATTATTTGTTAGTGGCGAACGTTTAGTGAGACCTAAGTATGCCTCTACGAAAGGCAGGAGAAATTCCAACAACGTACGGAGTTTGAACGGGGGAGGATTTTCGGCCTTCGAGAAGGAGGATATTCCTATCGCGCAATAGCAGCGCGTGTGCAGCGGAACCCTTCCACAGTAATGTGAGTTCGGAGGCAGTGGACCAAGGAGCACCGAACAACTCGAAAAACTGGCAGTGGACGACGGAAGGTGACGTCAGCACGCAACGATCGACACCTGCTCCACATGGCGGTGAATGACCGTACAACTTTCTACAGGCAGTTGGCAGCACGTTGGTCTACTGCTACAGGTGTACTAATGTCGGCTCTCTCAATTCGTCGACGTTTCCTACACCGTGGACTGCGTGCAAGGGTGCCTTTATAAAAGATCCCCCTCACGGCAAACCATCGACGGCTACGTCTGCAATGGGCTCATGAGCACAGAGCCTGGCAAGCTGATTGGCACCAAGTGGTCTTTTCCAGATGAATCACGCTTCAATTTGTGGTACCATGATGGCCACGTTCGTGTTAGACGCTATGCCGGTCAACGCTGCCTTCCAGAGTGCGTTATCGAACGACATAGTGGTCGCACACCCGGAGTTATGGGTCTGGGGTGCAATTTCGTATCATGGACGATCCAATTTGCTACGAATTAAGGGTAATCTCAATAGCAACAGGTACATCCGTGAAGTGCTACAACCTGAAGTCGTTCCCTTTCTTCAAGGCATCCCTGGAGCTATCTTTCAGCAGGATAATGCACGCCCCCATGTTGCAAAGACTGTTCGAGACTTCTGTTCAGCCCAAAAAATGCAACTTCTTCCTTGGCCTGCTTATTCGCCGGATATGTCGCCTATTGAGCACGAGTGGGATTTGGTTGGTCGGCGCCTCGCTCTTGATCGGCCTCCTGCAGCTTCAAAAGACGAACTTTGGCTGCGCATACAAGGAATATGGAGTTCTCTTCCACAAGCAGACATTCAAAATCTGTTTGACTCTATGCCACGTCGTATAGCAGCATTTATTGAAGCGCGAGGTGGCTACATCAAATACTGATTTCGGACACTTAATGTTTATGTTTTGCTTTGAAAATTTCGTCATTTATTTGTACCAATACAAGTCGCTTGTGCATAAGATTTCATTTAATTCTGATGATTCCTTCATGATGTTGCATTTTTTACAAACAGCAGTTTATAATATGCATTGGAAAAGTTGACCGTTCCTCTTAAATTACTTCTGCCTAACAATGTTTTTCTGTTTGTAAAACCAAACGTCTTTTTTAATACATTTTCTACGTATCCGATACAACCCTCCACATTTTTAATTGATCAAAAAGTTATCATTGCAAAAAGTGCGAAAAAAAAAAACGATAGATATTTTTTTATAGAAAAGTGGTTTTTAATACGTGTTTTTATAGAATAAATTTTTAGATCAGCGGTTCCCAATCTTTTTTTTTTTTCGTAACACCATCTCTTTCTTGGAAACCATTTGCGTACCACTGTTAATGTAACTTTATTATATAGAATAGAAAACTAATAAATTATAGGAAAATACTACGACATTTAGATTATTTCAATCACACCATTTGTTATAGTTAGTGCAGGGAAAAGCGTTTATTAAAATAAAGCTGTATGTATAAAATAAAATATATGAAATATATTTTTAATACGTACTTCCAAAACAGCATTAGAAATACGTCTTAAAGTACAAAATGCCTATCATGCAAAAAAATGAAAAAACAAAATTCATGAGAAGGCATTCTATAGAATGTGCTGGATTTCAAACTTTGCCGGTAACATATACAGTCGAACCTCTATTTTGCGAATTTCTTAATTTTACGATTTTTTTTTTTCCTTGGCCATAAGAATATTTAAGGTTTTCCATGTAAATAAACAGCATTTGTTTTATGTTTATTAGCAATAACAGCAGAAAAGCTCACTTCATTTTTAGTCAAGTTTTCGAAAGTATCAGTTTAAGTACCGCTATTACCATTTTCTTCAATTTGCTCTTCCAGATTTAATTTCTTTTAAGTGCATTTTCGTAAGTTTTATTTCCTTCAGATCTTGATTAGGAACATATGCACAGTATTACGATTATATGCAATGAAATTCACGTTAACTAAGTCATAAGGTAGTTTCTTTTTCTTCAGGAGTTGTTTTCGAAAAAGTAGGTTTAGAGTCTTTAATTAACTTGTCGATTTTATCACAAATGTTAAAAATTTTTCTAGAATAGGATTATTGCGTACATAATTTTGCAAATCTCTATTTTAAATACCCATTTTAAACATGAAACCACCAAAATTAGGGCTACCGCTAACCTTCTCCGGCCCTTTAAACTGAGGGACCCAGACATTAAGGCGGCGACTCCGTAATAAGGGTTAGCAGTATGGTTTGCCTTTTGACCCAATTTATCAGACAACCAATAGATGCGTGTTGACACGTGACAAAAATCCACCTGGTAGTATTAATCAATCTCGTCAAAATGGAATTTAAAAAGAGCAAAATCGAACTTCGAAAAAGTGGCTTCGAGGTACACATCTTCAGGGTCCCCAAAGAATGTCTGTGTCAAACTTTATTATTGTAGAAAAAGATGGGCTTTTGATGGTAGTAACTGTATTTGATATTTTACTGGTTATGTAATAGCTATAGAAGGTAGCAGCTAGTTTTTGTACTTAACTGGTAACGTAGTGCGTGTTGAGCAGAAATGTAACCGCAGTAAGTTTGCCATTGTTGGGCATTTTTCACGATGATAAAGCGGAAATCAGCCAACGGTTCATCTAAAATAGAATTCTTATGGAATACAATAATCAAAAAATGTTTTAGATGATAAAATATAGTCACTGATAAATGTTTAATTCATCATTATTTCTGGAAAATGAATTTCAAAACAGAAAAAAAAAAAAGCTTTCATTTTCGATCTAGTTGAGTGACCCAAATATGGGGAAAAAATCCTTAAAAAAACTTATGTAGAAGTGTGGTTCCTTGACAAATGATCTCATTTTTATTCCCATTCGAAGCAAATGACGCAGCATATGAAGCAATATATTTGACGTCAAGTAGCTCTAATAATTCAGACGATATATTAGGATTCCAAAAATTGGAAAAGAAATACTTCCAATTGTCATCTAATAGCGATTTTAATTTTTTTTTTTTTTTTTTTTCTTTTTTCTGAAATATTTGCAGTTTTAAAACGTGATTCATACATTCGATAAATAAATAAGTAGATGCTAATAAAACTGTTGCAACAATTCCCAAGGACATTTTTTCTCCTGCAAGATTTTTAGCAAAAAAGGAAATAAATACTTCTTTTAAACATTCAAAAGTAGGTTCTTTTGAAGGAGGAAGAACGAATTCAAACTAATGTGTGGATGAATGGTCGAAATTAAAACATTTTTTTTTTTTCGAAAAGCTCTCTTAGGTGTGACTTTATGTAAAAATCTTCCAACTATCATAAGCAGGGAACACCGATAGCATAGTACCGTTCAGAATGGTTTTGATCATAATAAAGAAACCAAAACTAAGTAATTTTCATTCTATCATAAGATTGGAGCGCCATCAAATTTCCTGCAACTATTCAGGAGCGCAACCAGAATGGAGATTAAGATAAAATGGTTCCTTAAATCCGTTTTTATATTTTATCATCATCTTACAGAACTACACCACTCTGTGAACCAAATGATATTTTATGAATGATCCAAATGATCATGATATGATCTTACTACTTCATAGATTTGTACATATTTGGCTTTTCACTTTGTAATATGTTCTTTCCCGATGGTCAAAAGAATGGGGTGGGAAGTGGGAGCTCTGAAATGTCTGCCCATGCTGTTATCGATCCCTATCTTCATCGTTTATTATTTCTGTACACTTTGCCTTATTTTTGCAAGCACTCATCAGTGTTGGTTTGTCTCAAAGAATGAGCGATGCAGAGAACCTCACCAATCCCCAGCGACAACACACTACAGCCGACAGCAGTATAGGCCTGAAAATCTTTAACCTCTTCATTCCAAGTGTACCCAATTGGGTGCATTCTAAAATACTGTTTATTAACTACTGTTTGTGCAATTTGAAAGCTAAAACACCCAATTGTTTTTGAAATTAATCAACAGATAGTTTACTTCGTTTTAAACATGGAAATTGGGCATTAGTTATTATTTAAACTAATTACACTGTGCAACAAATTTGAACTTTTTTTTTTTTTTGTCCTTTACATGAAACTATGTGATTCTATACAGGGTTGTTTGGTTTAAACCACGTTGGTTTAAACCATGGTTTAAACCAAATCTTTTTTCATTAATTTTGCACATCATTAAAAATTGCAAAATCCAATTTATGCAGAAATTACAAGCACAGCGCTGGATAATTAATGAATTTGAAAATTAACAAACTTTTTTTTCTCATCTCCTATCTACAGACTTCCTGTGTCAGACTATTTGGGTTTTTCTAAAATTAGCTCTGAAAAAGCTATTTTGAGAAAAACTCTTCTCAGTCATTATAAAAATTAAAATATTGCAATTGTAATTCCTGGAGTTAAAGAATATATACTAGAAATAATAAAATAACTTCATAATAACCAATTTGCAAGTGTCCGTTACAGATAACAATTTTTAAGAAACCAAATTTTTTTTCATTTATTTTTCGCATTATAAAAAAATTGCAAAATCCAATTTGTGCAGAAATTGCAAGCACAGCAATAGATAAATCATGAATTACTGAATTTGTAAAGTAACAAACTTTTTTTTAATCAGTGCAAATTTCTTTTTTCCTAAATTATTCTCTTCTTTTTAAAAAATATATTTATTCTTTAATCAGGAAAAATTGTATTTAAAGAAAATAAAAATAATAGTGATAATTTTTAAGCCAATGTTGCTGATTTGCATAAGTGTTATGGTGTAATCATTTGTTGATATTACTGATACTGTAAATCAACACACATTATTTTTAATGTATCTTTCATTTTTGCTGATTTTTATTGATTTAGTAAAATATACTTTTGTTAAAACTCAACCCGCATAATAATTATTTCTTTAATAGTTTGCTGAAAGGCATGTATAAGGAGAATATTATAAGGTGTTAATACAGTAAAACCTGTAAAGTTGACCACAGTTGTAAGTTGACCACCTGTCTAAGTTGACCACTTTTGGTCAGGAACGGAATTAGCCCTATATTATTTAATGTAGGAAAACCTTTGTAATTTGACCACCTGTCTATATTGACCACTTACGTACCAAATTTGGGTGGGAGTATTATAAAAAACCCTTTGTTAAGTTGGCTGCCTTATTATTACTATATTTATTTATTTATCTATTTTTGCAAAGATAAAAAAAAACTTATATAAGTTCTCCAGGATAATATTTTTTATGCTATAATGTTAGACCAGTATTTGTCTGGATGGATGAAACATCAATATAAAGTTTGCCTAAACCTCTGTGTAAGTTAACTATTCTAGAAAACTACTATGAGCCTCACTCTTTTGTTCTTTAAATAAGTTTCTTCTTTTTCTTCTAATTGATCTAGTCATTTCGAAAAATTATGTATTTTTAGGGAATCTTTACAGCCAAATAAGTAAAGTAACACATTTATCTTTGACTAAGTGCTTTAATTTTAAAGTTGTATAGGATACATTGTAAGTCATTCAGATTAAATTTATCTAATGGTATTTTAGATAGTTGTTAAAAATAGCTAATTACTAATTTTAAAGTAACATTAATACATGATGTTATATTTTAATTAGTCACAAATGAATAAACGCATAGCGTAAGAAATTACAAAAAAAAAAAAAACCTCCACCCTCTATAAGCTGACGACTAAAGTGCTGCCACCTATGTAAAGTAATTAAAATTTAAGGTTTTAACCTATAGTGACTTAATTAATTATCAATAAATTAACCATCAATAACATTTATTTACAATTAAGGATCTAAAATCTCCTTGATTTTCTAAAAGTCAAATTGTTTTTCCTACAAATGCTATTTAAACCAAAAAAACCCGGTTTAAACCAAAAAAAACTGGTTTAAACCAAAAAACCCGGGTTTTTTTGGGGGGTTTTATTTAAAAAAAAAAAGTTTTTTTTCCAACCCTGATTCTATATAAAGAACAGGTGCTTGATTCAAATATTCAAACCAAAATGGTCCATCACGTACAGTTTTTGCTGGAGACCCACTTCTCATATTTATACAATTGTGTTACAGAAGAGTAACTGAGGCCTATTTATTAAAAATACAAACACTAAAATGATTTTTTTTGTGCCGTTTCATCTTGTAGGCATCTGTTAGTGTGCCCTGATAACAGATCAGCAATATTCAATTCGTATACTTCCATTCCATCGACCGCTGAAACGCTTTTTAAACACCGAGATGTCCTGATGAAATCTTTCCCCTTGCTCATCCTTAAATCTGCCAAGGTTTTGAGGAAAGAAGTTCATATGGGAGTCCAAAAAGTGTAGTTTTAGTGAAATATAGCAACCTATAATAGAAAAGCATTTTATCATGTCACCAACGAGATCTTCGTAGTTTTCAGCTTTCTCATTTCCAAGGAAACGTGAGCACACTGATTTAAAGGCCATCCAGGCTGATTTTTCGTCTTTTGACACTTTGTTTTTATACTCTTCATCATGAAAGACTTCCTTAAGTTGTGGGCCAAGAAAAATCCTTTCTTTTACTTTTGCCTCACTTAAATTTTTGAATTTGTTCCTGAGATGCAAGAAAACCATTCCTTCTCTGTCCAGAGCTTTTACAAATATTTCGATAAACTAAGTTTAGTGTGCAATTGTGGAAAAAAGGCACATTGTAGATTTACAAGTGGCTCATTTGATATGTTTTTGCCACTTGATGGAGGAGCACTGATAAACAAGCGCCACTCTGCTGAACTGTGCTCATGTCCTAATGCTTGAAATAGTACATTCACATCACAGCAGCATACTATTTCTTCTTTGACCTCAAAATAGTCTACAAAGTGTCTTTGTCGTCTTGTAAATGACTCGAAACTTCTAGAAAGTAGCTAGAGCTTTTGTTGCTAAAAATGTCTCTAAAGTAACCAGGCTTGGAGTAATCGCGATTACGTAATCGTAATCGGCTGTAATCGATTACATTTTGACAAAATCGTAATCGTAATCGTAATCTGATGATGGCATATTCTCATAATCATAATCGAAGTTGTGTAATCCCGTAATCCTTTTTCTCCCGGAATTTTAATCGTAATCTTAAGAAAAAAATCCGTAATCTGCTAGTCCTGCAATCGTGTAATCTTGACCATCTGAAAGCTGAAATTTTTAGCGCTACCCTTGGATAGAAGAGATAAGATTACAAGAAAAAGGATTCAAACTGTGTACTGAAGTCCTATCCTAAGTGGTCTGTAACCTATGGGCGATCATAATATAAAAGGTTCTGTGTGGCGGTCGCAGAGCCTTGATGGCAGGACCATATAATAGTCTGCTAGAGACGCTTGTTGTCCTACTTGTTGCGGTCTCTCAGAATTCTTAATTGCGGCTCCACTCTCCATGGGGAATGGCTGGAGGTGTCTATAGAAGGACCAAATGCATCGGTCATTTTGCTTCCTTAATTACCCCTTCAAAACATATTCAAACGGTTGGGCAATAGGCGAGAGTCTGGACGGGACCGCCGCGAGTAAAAGAGAGTTCCCCCTTTCTTCTCTCCGCGGGGGTCCCGGTTTGGAGCCGGCTTTAAGAATGGGCGCCCCATTTTCCCTTTCAATAATCGAAGTAGACTGCCCCCCTGAAAATATAGTGTTGGTACTATCACCTACACACATAAAGAGACATGAAATGACTTTTGTGTTTTCGCCTTTCTTTAACGGCAGAAGTGAAGAATTTTTCTAAAGAATAGCACATTTACACTTCAGCAATTTAGGAGCAGGCGTTACATGATGCTCTATGCTTAAGATGCATGAAATCTTAACCCTGGTACGTGTGATTATTATTCTTTTTAAAAATATGTTCTTCGAATATTTAAAAAAGTACATACATTTAAATCTTAAATTTATTTATATTTTAATGCTAATATTCTTTTTAATTAATAGGTATGTAAAAGAAAATGATATATGTTCAGACATTTTCCCAATTGTTTTTTACATGCATGAATTAATATTTAGGAATTATTTAAAAAAATTAATTATCTTTTTCTTCTTAGAATTACCTCAACAGAATTTTGTATTTCAGTTGAATCTTGTACGTTAAATTTGTGTTGTAAAATTACTTGCACTTTATTTTTTTATTAAAACAGTTAGTACATGGAAAAAAATATATGCTCGTGCATGTTAAAAAAAAAACCACAAAAATCATATTAAAATATTATAGTCATTCGTATTATAATTATTCTTCATATTACTTTTTAACGATTACTAATTTTGCTAAGAGTTATTTGAATGTTCATGTTCAAATTTTTTGAAATTATTCTAAAATGCAGCATTTATTTTCAAAAGATTATTTATCTCTTACACTATCTGAATATTTTGTTATCCCGTGCAATTCATGCACATCTTATAAGTGATTTCATAAAGAATCATAGAAAATTATTATTTTCAGTAAACTAATTGGTGTTATGTGAAATATTTGCACAATTTAAACTAGAAAATAAATACAATGGAGAAATATACATTTTCAGAAATTGCGGCCAACTAAATTTTGATTGTATGCACACAAAATAACAATGAACCAGGTAAATCACTTATGCATTATATATACATTTAGTGCATCGTCTTTGCTTATATACAAAATACGATCAATGTAGTTATCCCTCACATGAGTTTTAAATATTCGAAAAATACTGAATGTGCCTTTCCTGATTATACATATATATATATATAATGCAAATTTTTCATTTCTGCAACGACGTCATAATTCCAGAACTGTAATGATGAAATTGTTTCATTATAATTGCATTCATCATCATTTCAGTTATCTCTTATAAAATCAAAAATTTAATTAAAAATCATAACTTTTTGATTTATGACACTATTGTGAAAATGAGAGTTGTATGCATAAAATCGGATAATTTTATGCTAATCTAATTGTAATCAAAATCGTAATCGGATGTCATAATCGTAATCGATTACATTTTTCAACGACTGTAATCGCTGCCGTAATCGTAATTACTTTTTGGCAAAGGATTACAATCGTAATCGTAATCATAATCTCTCAATTTCTCCCTTTGTAATCGTAATCGTAATCGATTACGTTTCTTTGTAATCGACTCCAAGCCTGAAAGTAACCCAAGTTCATTAAAAAGGTTAAGGAATGGCAACAAGCTCACTGTCAATGAGAAATATATATTTCATAGTAAATTAGGTCGATAAATTACAAAAATATGCACATTTATCCAGAAAATACGTAAAAAGCTAAAACGTGGAATTTTGGGAAAATGGTACGTGGTTGGCAAAAAATAACGGCAGATTCGTAAATCAAAAATACATCAGAAACAGACATTTTCATCTAAAGGACATTTTTCGTGCTGCACAGTGTTATTAATTAAAATTAAAAAAAAAAAAATTTTTTTTTAGTTATTTTGTTTTGTAATCATTTTTTAAATCAGAGAACTAAAAAATTGCGTCAAAATTGTTTGTGCTTAGTTCTAGGTCTGAAGAGGTTAAAACAAGGCTAAAAAACAAAATTTGATATACAAAATGTGTTGTTTCGTCCATGCCCAAGCCTAAAATAAGTGACCCACCAACAGAACCGCTCCTAAAACAATTAAATTATTTTTGCATTTTTTATACATTTATTAGTTAATTATGAAAATTATATTTTACCCTGCACCGGAATCGCCTCATTTTCCCCCCATCCCACTTCATCCTACTCAAACCGTTGCAGTTGGTGGGGATGCAGAATTTTCGAACTTTATCGACGTGGTTTTTCCTTAAGGGAAAGGATATACTCTAAATAACTTTGAGAGCTTTCTTCTGACTTGTGTGTCAAATAAGGAGAAGATTATAAAACCCTATCAAGCAATTGGATGAGTACACTAAAAAAATTCTAGTTCTATGCGAGAGTTATCTAAAACTATAAAGCATTTTACAGGAAATAATACTTATACAGTTAGAGCTTTTTTTTCAAGATTTAAATGCTACGTTTTGTCTTCTACCACCTTTGAGCGAAACAGAAAATTATTTTTGTAAAATTTTTTATCGAGGGTCCTGCTAAATCATAAATGCAGAGTCAACACGGTTTTAAACATGTAATTCTTTTAAAGCTGCATTAATAGAAGAATTTGATAATAAAATTACAAGCGCTGATTTGCATCGTCAGTTATAAACTCGAAAATTAAAATCATCCGAAACTTTATTGGAATATTTCATAGCGTTGAGTGAGTTAGTTGCTCAAGGTGATTCTTTCATTGATGAGAAAAGCATTATGGAATATTGTATTCGCGGGATATCCGATTCTCAAACAAAAAAGAATATGTTGTATGGACGCAAGAACTGTAAATAATTTGCAACCAAATTATTTTATTCCCGATATTAGAAGAAAAGCTGCTGAAACTGCTGTACCTTCTTATGTACGTTGTATTTTTTGTACGAAAAACGTTGCAAGTCAGATGGATTTTTGATCACTACAGGCGATAGAGCTTCAAGCACCGTATCGTGTAGAACTTTCTAGACCGTCACGTAACTTCTCTATTGCTGATTTTTTGGAGAAAAAACCACATTTCCCTTACATTCTCAATGATGACAATTATTACTTTATTTAATTTTTATTTTGTTTGTATTTTTATAGCATTTTTCAGTTTTCTCCTCAGCCCCATCCTATATTGGTGATGATGATGACGACGACGAGGACAGTGATGATGACGACGACGAGGATAGTGATGATGATGATGACGACGAAGATAGTGATGATGATGACGACGGCGAGGACAGTGATGATGATGACTAGGAACCTCCCCAACGATGCCTTCAGAATTTTCGTCCAGTCGGTGTAATGATGGAAGTGCATTAGTGCTGACAATAGGAAGCTGTTTTCTTTCCTGTTTACAATAGAACTTTTAGGTTTTTTTTTTTTGAAGTACCTTTTTCAATTCACGTGAACGTGAACGTCAGGATGTGTCGAGCAGATGCGGGAATTTTAACAATCAACTAATATAGACTTTCTGAACTATATTCTAAGCGCGAAACCTATTATTATGTTGTACGGCGTGACGCAGCAATGAGAAAACCGATTGATTGGATTCAGATGATGAGAGGGAACGAAGAACGATGATGGTGTTTGATGTCTGTTTTTTATATTTAATGTAATGTGTTGTCCGTAATAATAATAAATGTGGTGTATGTGCAAATGATGTCTTTGATAATAGTACCCTTCGACTCGATCCGAGACCCCCCCCCCTCCCACACATAAACTCATGTTTGTGAAAATTGCAACACCATGAAGGAATCGTCATAATAGAATGAAATTCAATACACAGTTGAGTGGTAGTGGTACAAATAAATGATTAAATTTTCAAAGCAAACAAACAATAACAAGAGATCGGTATCAGTATTTTGTGTAGTCACCACGCGCCGCAATAAGTGCTGCTACGCGACGTGGCATGGAGTCAAACAAATTTTGAATGTCTGCCTAAGGAAGAGCATTTTATATTGTTTGTATGAGTACCCAAAGTTCGTCTACAGAAGCAACAGGACGAGGATCACGAGCGAGACGCCGACCAACGAAATCCCACACATGTACAATTGGCGACATATCCGGGAAATACGCAGGCCAAGGAAGAAGCTGTACCTGCTGCGTTGCAAAGAAGGATTGAACAGTCCTAGCAATATGAGGGCGGGCATTGTCCTGTTGAAATACAGCGCCTGGCAAGCTTTGAAGGAAGGGAACAGCTTGGGGCTATAGAACTTCACTGATGTACCGGTTGCTGTTCAGATTGCCCACAATTCGTACCAATTGAGTTCGTCCATGATAGGCTATGGCGCCCCAGACCACAACTCCGAGTGTTCGTCCGCTGTGGCGTTCGATAATGCACTCCGGAAGGTGGCTTCACCGGCATAGCGTCTGACACGAATGCGGCCATCATGGTACCACAAATTAAAGCGGGATTCGTCAGAAAACACGACATGCTGCCAATCAGCACGCCAGTCTCTATGCTGATTGGCCCATTGTAGCCGCAGGCGGCGATGGTTTAGCGTGAGGGGGATCCTGTATAAAGGAGTCCTTGCGCGCAGTCCACGCTGCAGCAGACGTTTACGAATTGATGAATCACACAATGAAACACCTGCAGCTATTGACCACTGTGCTGCCAATTGTCTAGAGGAAGCTGTACGGTCCGTCCGCGCCACGCGGACCAGGTGTCTATCATCGCGAGTTGACGTCACATTTCGGGGTCCACTCCCGGATTTCCAAGTTGTCCGACCCTTGTCCGTCCACTGCTTCCAAACACGCATCACTGTGCTGCTGTTACGCTGCACACGAGCGGCTACTGCACGATACGACAATCCAGCTTCACGAAGGCCGATGATTCTCCCCCGTTCACACTCTGTAAGTTGTTCAAATCTCGCTCTCTTTCGTCGAAGAGGGATAAGTAAAGATTGAGCTAACGTTTACCACTAGCAGATAACCACCGATAACCATACACGCCTCGCTACAGCCGTCTATTTATTCGGATCCATCCGCCGTTCAGAGGGCGCTGCTCAGCATACGCATGCGCTACGGATTCGAAATTCTAATCATTTGCATATCATGCGCTACTTTGCATTTCCTGAAAATTTCAGCTCACTCGCGTAAGTCCTTCATGGTGTTGCAATTTTCACGCGGGCACACGATTGCTGTACAGCAAAAAGAAGAGAGAGAGAGTGAAAAAAGATTTCACTTGGCATTTATACTGTTCTTCTCACAGACAAGCACTGATGCCACGAAACTTTAAAAAGTTCGCTAACGATGCATAATAACACAAGGCTGAGCAGGTTGCTACAGAAGGAAGGAAAATATTAAATTGGTTCTTTATTTATTAAGTTCTCTTTTGTAGCAAGCAAATCACCTTTTTTTCATATTAATTATAAATATTACCCACACCCGACTAAATTGTTCAAAATGTAACCAAAATTAATAAGAGAAACTATCACAAAAGAAAAAGGTTTATTATAAAATTTCTGCAGAACAATTGATAAATAGAACTTCATCAAAAATTTTAAATAAATAATTATTATTTTCAAATGAATGTCACATTCTTATTATAGAAATAACAAATACTCAATAATTAAACACGTTTAGTGTCTATTAAATTTAAAAACTTACAAAAATATACTTTAGCACACGTTAATTTTGACCAGCAAAATTTTAAAATAAATTTTATCCCGTCATGTATTTCTGGTTTTAATTCGTATAATTTGTTTTCAAGTATTTCACAGATTTTTTACTGTTACATAAAAAAAAAAAATACTTTTCCTAAAAAAACTGAAACAACAGTCACATATCCGAAATTTACTTAATTCTTTAAAGAATAAATATATATATATAAATTCATCAACATTGATTCTCATGCAATTTTGTTAAATGTAAGTTATAAAATTCACTTTTTTCAGTAGACAATGGAGTAAAATACAAGTGTATAACAGGAAAATAAAACCATTCTGTAAAAATTAATGAAATGATCAATAAACATATCAAAAATTCAAATTTTAAAGTCTTTAAGAAAGTAAATTTCCCCCCCCCCCCTCCCCCTCCCAGTACTAAACATAAAACACACAATTAGGAGTAAAAATTAATACACATAAAAGAATATTATGTTAAAATATTAAGCATCAATCATAAATTATGCTTTTCTAATAGTCTTAGTCACCTGTTAAATTCAGATGGTAAAATTTCAAATGAATGAACTTGCATTAGCTTTCATAGCACCTTAAACTGAAAAATGATTGACATAAAAATTGAACATTTAAAAGATGTGATTCAAAAGGGAAAATTTATTTTCTGCATGAAACATGAAAAAAAAAACATATAGTATATATATTCCTACACAAAGAGTGAGAAACTATATAAAACCTTAAGCATAAAATAAATAAATATATATATTTAATTTTTATGGTATAACAATGGAGCAAATGTTTTATTGTGTTTTTGCACCACAATGAGTGTGGTACCATCCCCACGTGAGAATTTCGATGTTCAGTTTCTTCACCTGAAAGGGTTAGCACCCACACTCTGTTGATGCAAAATTGCCCTATGAATTTAATTTAACCGAGAGCATCCAAGCCAAAGTCTACTCAAGGGATCTTTAATTACTGTCATATGATTATGCAGGAAAATTGGTATAACATCCACAATTTCTCTGTATAATCATATCACATGGGCGCAAACGATTTTCTGCCTCTTGAAAATCCACCAACACTGCCAGGCACGATCCTCTAACCTGGGGTGGTACCTGCACCTTGTCACGACGCCACCGCGCTCGCTACATTGGAGCAAATGTTGTACTAGAAAAATTCCCCATTTGCAACTATGCTGAGCCAGGGTTGGCGAACTGGGTCCAGCCCAAAAATACCCACCCGGATTTTCTTGAATGGGCCAACCGGCAAAAAGCACCAGCTATTGAAAATTCGTATATTTTATTTAATACTTTTTAAATTTAATATAAATTAATCTTTCCTTACTGGAATAAAATTGATTTCTCTTTATGCTGAAGGTGGAAAAATAATTTCATAGCATTCGAGCCAGGAAACATTTACCTAGTACACTGTGATATATAAGGGGTTTTATGAGTGGATATACACATTTAAGGCAGTGAGAAGCAAAGGGATGTAAGTGATCAAAACAAGGTTCCGAGAAAAACGCATTCAAAGTTTGGATCTTGTGGGACCTTTACTGCTATTTTTTTCTAAATCATGTTGGGGGGCAGTACCTTTTAGGGCTACCCCTCACATCTGTTGCCACAATACAGAATAGTGCTTTCCGTATCATTTACAGTATTTATCTCCAAATTTTCAATTTTGTCACTTACACCCTTTGCTTCATTTAAGGAAAAAATACAAATTGCTTTAAGGATGAACATTTCGAGTCAATCTAACCACTGGTCTCTTATGCCCAAAATTGCAGGGCTTAAACCCCGACCAACAGGCCCGGATCTGCCTACCCGCAGACCTCGCAGCGCGGAGGGGCCCAAAGCTTAAAAAGGCCCTAAGGAAAAAACTCTTCTTTTTTTTTTTTTTTTTTTTTTTTTTTTAGAAGTCTGCATAAAAATTTTTTTGAAGTTGGAACTTAGATCGTAATTGAAAATTTTATTTTTGAATATCATCAATGTGTACAAAAACAACGGAAGAAAATTTCGATACTAATCCAATGGGCACCTGGCAAATTTGCTATACTGAATCGAACAGTTCTCCTCCACCGCCCAACCCCATTAGTGGGTTGATTGATGATACCCCAACGGGCTTCTAACTTGTCTGCGCATTTGGACGTCATATGAGCCATCACCGCTCACAGAAAAGAGGAGTGCCATACGACAATAGTTAAGACTAGTTAAGACAGCATCGGAGGTCAGGGGGGGGGGGAAGGAGATCGGCAACAGAGCACCAGCATGGGGGTGCTTCGTAAAACATACCCAACAAAAAGTAGGTTGGATGGCGTGAGGAGAAACTTGTCATCAAAGCCCTAGAGACAAATTACTTTGGGAGAGGCCTTCCACAAAGATTTTATGTCCTGATTTCGTAAAACGTCATAATATCCATCTTCATGGCAGAGCTACCTAAAGGTAATGGCAATAAAAATTCTACTTAAATGGAAATTATGCAATTGAGATGCAAAGCAAGGGCGTAGGCAGAAATTTTTTTCGGGGGGGGGGGGCTGACTTTGACACACGTATGTTGAGGGTAGTTTCAAGGAGGAATATATGCTACATCAAGGCCGTATCCAGAGGGGGCCCACGGCCCCGTGCCTCCCTTCCGCGAAATCTTTCGCAATGTAACATATATCTCTCCCTGAAACTTGCCTCAACATAAGTGCTTAAAAGTTAGGGCCCTCTGAAAAAATTTTCTGGCTACGACCTTGTGTTACATTGCGAAAAATTTTGGGATTTCTGGGGAGGGCCCGGGCCAAGGTCGTAAACTAAATTTTTTTTCCGGGGGAGGGTGGCCCTGACTTTGAAACACTTATGTTGAGGAAATTTTCAGGGGAAAATATATGCTACATTGCGAAAGCGAAAAATTTCGGGATTTCGGGGGCCCGGACCCGTGGGCCCCCCACCCTCTGGATACGGCCTTGATGCAAACTAAAGGGAAGAAAGATTTTTATTTTAAACAGGGAAAACTTTTTGGACAAAGTTCTGGGTGCGTTTGATTTTGAGCTCCCCAACTCCTTCCCCCTTCCCCTCCCCTTTAAAATGATACCGCCTTTTGCTTGTCATTTGTTAACCATCAGCATTACCGGTGTTAAGTCGATTGGACCGATTGCTCCGAACTCCCAATAGGGCGCACGCACAGTGGCGTAGCTAAATGGCGGCGGCCCTCCCCGGGTGACACCCAGCCATGACGAAAAATAAGAGCCCTTAAAAGCTCTATTAAACATAGCAAATACCAGCGATTCTAATTTTTTCTATCAATTTCTTTCATTTTTCAACTTGGAAAAGTGTTTCTTTTCAAATTGTATTAAATCTCTTTTATAACTACTGCTAAACACACCATTGCCGTCAACAAATACCTTATATATTATGACGCCGATGATAAGAATGCCATTCCCCACTCCCCAATTTTTTTTCGGTTTCATAGTTGCGATTATTTTTTTTCTAAATGGCATCACAATGAACTCGCGCTAAAATAATTTTTTTTTGTTTAATCTTTTCCATGGGGTAGCACCATCAATAAGCGCCCCGGGTGTCTCCCTTGCTAGCTACGCCACTGCCCGCGCATAGAGGAGCCCCGCACTTTAGGCACCTTTGCTTTCATTTTCCAAGCGAAAAAGAAAATTTAAGCATTTAAATTAAAAAAGCGAGCATGTAAGTTTCACAAATTTACAAGCCTTCAGCATGCGTACTTTAAAATATGAGGCAGTGAGAAGCAAATTGATGTAAATGACCAAAAAACGATTCGGAATGAGAAGTGTTCAAAATTTCGATCTTATGGGACCTCTTTAATGCTAATATTTCTATAAATCACGCTCTTGCAGAGCACCTGATAGGGCGATCACTAATAACATCTCTTGCCATGGCTGTAGCCACGGGGTGGGGAGGGGGGGGGGATATTTTTTAAATTATTAGCTTAATCTGCAATGTTTTTTTTTTTTTTTTTTTTTTAAATTGACGGTTTGATATCGCATTTTAGCGCTCAAAATTGCGACATTGCACGGGAACGTTTTTCTGTGTTAAGACATATATTGACAACATAAATAGTCAATACAAACAAACATCAAAAGGGTAAAAGAACTTCCTTTTCTCGAGAACCTAGATAACCAACCCGTTTGTTGAAGGGGGGTGGGGTGGAGAGGGCTAAAGACAATTTGAATCTTCAAAAACGCCAGTTTTACACATAGCTCCAATCACTAGACCACACAAGAGCAACAAACGTACAACAGCTTAGGGGCTTGTCGGTCTCCGTGGTTGGTAATTGCCCGGGTCCGTTTATTGCCCTGGTAATAAATGGCGACGTTCGTAAACTCATTACCCATATTGAGAAAGTGGGTGGGGGGTAGGGCTATGCACCCTTGCTAATGTCTCTGTACGAATCGTATTCTCTCTTCGCAAACGTAGCAATGAACAGGGACATTGGTAGTTTCTACCTCTACACAGCTACGCAGCATTCTTTATTCGAACACTGCAGTTATCCATAAATTCTGAGTTTGATAGCAGAAAAGCTATGAACATTTTTATGCAATAGTTTCAAAATATTAGAACATTAGAAGACTCCAACCTCTTTTTTCCTTTTTAAATTTTAGTTCTTTTTCTTTCCTCGCAAACTGAGAGCCTTTTTTATCTTTTTGTCTTTCTTTTGTTGCTTTTGAACTCCAAAGGGGCTTCAGTAATACTTCGTAAGTAAACAATACCAAGAAAAATTGTCCTTTTACTTAGTCATACCTTTACATTGAACAAAAAATACCTTGATATTGGTTAATGCTTGAAATATGTTATCTTATGTATCTACTTTCATTTCATATTATATAATGTACTTTTTTTTTTGTAACTGTCCACATTTCGAGTTATGACGTTGGTGCAGCAAATGAGTGAGTGACACACATATATATATATAAATATTGGTTATGAACCTTTTGTCCGGATACCATATAAATAGTATGCGACCTTTAGATCTGAAACGCTCGGGCCCGCGATCTTTCCGAATTTTCCGGATTTTGTAAGTACCATCAGAACAAATATAATTTGCTGTGGAACTTTCAATTAGCATTTTATTAATTTATAGCATTTTTATTATTGTATATACTCGTCTATAATTCGCTAAATTTAGCACAAAAAACGAAGAAGGGGACGATTTGCGCAAAGATTACACATTGAAAAATCTAAACTCTTCCCGATTTTATATTAACTTCTTTAATTAAACAATAAAAGAAAAGAATTGTGTGAAATTCTTAAATGATTTTATATTCTGTAGCCCCCAGGGGCGGATCCAGGAATAAATTCTAGTGGGGTTAAAAATGGTTTTCCCTTGTACATATTTTTATAAAGTTTTTTTTTTCTTCATATTTTTGGATCCCTTTGAAATCAATTAAACCACATTTAAATGCAAGAAGAAATAAGTAAAAATTATTTAATGTGTATATTGTAAATTTCTTTTGGAGGGTACACGTGCCACTAGTGCCCATCCCCCATAAAATCCGCCACTGCTAGCCTCTTACTAAAGACTTCTAATTTCAGTAAAAGATAAGGCAATCGGGAATTAGCGAGAATCGCCGAACTTCAATTACGCGAATTTTCTGTATCACGCGAAAATTAGAGCAACAATAATAATTATAATAAACCTCTAATAACTAAAAATGCAAAACTTAGTAATATTACCCCATAGTTAAAGCAACGATTAATAAAAACTATAATCACAAAAGCAAGCACTTTTCAGAAATCGCGCGATCTCAAATATGGAAAGCTTTTTGTACACGATTTTGAAAACTGCCATTTCCGACCCTTAAACATGCTCATCACATTTTATTTTTCTTCTGCTTGAAATATTTATTTCCATATTTCCAAAAGTTTCCTAAATATGCAGTCAGTGGCGTAACTATAGTGTGGCAGAGCTGGCAAAATGCCACGGGCCCCCAGCCCGAGAGACTGCGAGCTCAGAAGTAACAACACATTTTAAACATAATTTAGCAAAAATTATAAATTTTATATTAAAGTTAGACACAACTAAACACCATATACCATTTCAAATAAATTATTAAGATTTATACGCATTTCAGGCATTCATAAGAACAGGATCAATTTTAAAACGCATAGTTGCTTCATTTTTTGCCGCGGTAGTTTGGTGCTGCTGACGTGCTACTGAGGCTTGGGGAATTCCCGCAATTTGTTAACCGAGACCAAAAAAGTACTGATCTACTAAAAAAAGCTCTAAAATTTGTTGAAATATGTATATAAAAAAAAAAAACATATCTGAATCAGTTAACAGAGAAAATCGCAGTTTTCGGTCCACCTTCAGAGATAAAATAAAAGAGTCGTCGTGTATTAGAGAACTTGCTGATTCATTAACAATAAAGAATCATTTTATGTCATCCCTCTTTCCTGAAGTATGTACTGTATTAATGTTATTTGTTACAATTCCTGTGACTAGAAGTGGTGCTAAAAGATCATTTTCGAAACTAAAATTAATAAAACCATATTTAATTAATTCTATGGGACAAGACAGCTAAGTAACTTGGCTATTCTGCCTATTGAAAATTCTGTGGCCCGACCTTTAAACTTTGATGATGTTATTGATACTTTTGCGGAACAGAAAGCTCGTAGAAAAGAGCTTTATTAATAAATATCTTAAGATTAAATTATTTTATTATAAATATGTAACACTTATTGTTCTGAAAATTAAATTACAACTTGACGATTTTTTCTGGGGCTCCATCCTATGAATTTGCCACGGGCCTCAGATGGTATAGTTACGCTACTGTATGCAGTGCTAAGAAACGTGCTATTTTGCCAAAAGTTGTTTTTCAACGAAAAAAAGACACAAGAATATTTAAAAAATACAGCAAAGAATCACTATTACCATCGCCTATTTTTGACAAGAATTGTTCTTCTCTAATTTTTACCGTATTGTGTAAACCTCTAAATAAATACTATTTTGACGTTAATGCAAATGTTATGTATTCCTGTCATAAGTTACCGGTAAGCGTACAGTGAAACCTGCTAGATAAATTTCTTTTCTATCATCACGAGTTTTTTCCTATTTCTATTATGCTTTTTAAAGTGGTTTAATACTTTTATTTCTCCCACCGAGTTTAATTTTTTTATTATTGAAGAAAGTAAAGTATGTAAGTGAAAAAAAACATGCTATTTTGTCGCACAGATCCATTTCACTTTCAAAACCTGTGTATTCAATTTTCATTGCAAACTGATGGCTAACAACTTTGAACTTGTTAATGTCACAAGTGCACATATTTGCCTTCTTCAATTTAAACTTAATTGCTCTGCATTGGCACTTGGCACGATGGTGCAGTTTGAACGTTTCTGATGAACTGAGTGCAAATAAAATTTCTTAACTTTCTCATTTATAAAGGAATAGAAAGTAAAATTTACGAAAAAAAATGAACACTTTGTACCAAGTCGAAGAAAAATCCCATTTAAATCGAGCATTGAAATTTCCAAAATATTTAACTTACTGTGGCATTATTGCTAAGCTCAAAAAGATTCTGAATGTTTCATATTTCTTCTGAATCACAGATTTAAAAAATAAATAAATAAGTAAGTAAATAATAATAATAACGAGAATATAAAAACATTGTAGTTAATTTTTGCAGTTTTCTCAAAACAATTAATATGTTCTTCTTAGAATATCATTATGTACGTATAATAGGTATTTTAAACTGAATGTCAAAACAAAAAGTTTTGGAAATTCAACCGTTTTTATATTTCTTTCTTTTTTCATTGTGAAATTTTTTTCTGAAAAAGTTTTTTTCTCCTGGTCCCTTGAAAAAGTTTATGAGCAGCTTCAATGACACACACACGTCTATATTTATATACTATATAAATATAATTTTTTTAGCTATCTGGAAAAAAGGGAGCCCCAATTATCTCTTGCGGGGGGGGGGCCCAAATTTTATAGATCCGGGCCTGCCGACCAATGTTGGTGGATTTTCAAGATGCAGAAAATCGACAGTGTCCATGTTATATGATTATGAGTTAAAGACCCTTTGAGTATTCATTGGGCTTGGATACTCTCAGCAAAATTGAATTCCTAGTGCAGTTTTGCATCGTCAGCATCCATGTGCTCACTTTCCAGTGAAGAAATTAGCTGCCTAAATTCTCATGTGGTAATGGCATCTGCCGGTAGTGGTGCTACTTAAAAGAATGAATGCTGGTTTCCATAGAATGCACTAGGTCTGCAAAGGTTAGTGACCATATGCAGAAAATTAATCATTACATACTTATAATCTAAATCAAAGCACGGAAAGATTAATCATTTCACAGGGATACAAAAAAAAAAATAACAGAAATTTCATTTTGAGTTCTTAGTCCACATAAAGCACTTTTTCAATCAACAGTTATGGCACATACAATTTCCAAATTTAAAAACATACATTCAGAGAAATTTCAAGTTTAGTAACAAAAATAACTTTAAAAAATATATCTTTAAAAAAATTGAAACTAGCATTTCCTCTATGTTGTGTAGATAAATACTAATTAACAATTACTTTTCAAGCAAAATGCATGATATTAATGCATTAATGATAAAACGTTTCATACATGACAAAACAAACTTAATAAAACCAAACACAATAAACTCCTTGTAAATCATTCACTCCGTAATAAAAAATAATTTCACGTTAAAAAAGCTTCTTTTGGATGTTTTGCATCTAGAAGCTTCCTGTCGCATTGAAAATGGGGATTCCAAGCAATCCTGAAGCATATGTCTGCATTTTAATGCTTCAGGGCCGGCGCTAGCACGAATGGCGCCCTGAGGCAAAAAACTTTTTCCCGCCCCTACTATATATTATGAAGAAATATAGATTAAAAAGATCGATACAAACTTTAATAATACATATTTTAACTTTCAAAAAGCTGAAGGAAAGCAATCGCTGATCAGAATGGACTGAATAAGGGAAAATAAAGAACAGAAAAAGCGAAAAAGCAATAAATTGCGTTTTGCTCGTCATAAAATAGATATGTTTGACTACCACTAACTTTGAAGCCCAGCTGGGGCGGCTATTGAGTTGGAGAGTTAACCAATTCTACTGATCAATTACAGTATAGTTTAATTACTTAGAAAAATCATTGCTAGAACATTCGGAAGTTGTGGCATTCTTAGTATAGAGACCCCATCCACTACAACAAAGTGGTACAAGGATGAGAAAAATCGGTTTTTGACTGTCCAGAGGCCTAAAGCCGCACAAAAAACAAGCGTAATACCGGTTTTTAATTTCTTTTTTGTTTCTTACTTATAAAGATGAAGTCAATATTTATGGTTAATGCTCCCCTGAGGCGTGCGCCTCACTGGCTCAGCCTAGCGCCGGCCCTGTAATGCTTATTTGTGCTTTCTTAATGTGAAATTATTTTTTATTACAGTTTACTTTCACAAAGTTAAATTATTATTATAATTCCCTCCAGTTTGACAGATGGCAGTCCTTTTTTTAAAAGCTTTGTACTTGTTTTTGCAGTAGCAGTTGCTTTCAAAGTAAATATTTTTGAGTTAATAGGATACATTGCTCTTTACTTCTAATTGATTAGCTATCTCTAATTTCCCCGGATAGTCTCTCAAGTGAAGGGATGACACCCCTCCCCTCTCATTTTCATTTGTATTTATTTATTTATTTATACTTGTTTATTTCATTTTATTTTGCTAAAAAGCTTTTTACCTTTTGTTCATATTCTTTTAAGTTGAAAATGAACAAAAGGTAAAAATTTATTTAAGATACATCCACAAGTTTTACCATTCTTTACTTTTTCTAGCCAGCCAGATATGGCTAGAGAAAAAGGAACAGAGATCTTTTTGTCTTGGTTGCATAAAAAAGAGAAGTTGTTAAGTAATAAATTCCTGTTACTTAAGACAGGAGATGAAATTTCAAACATATGAAGTTTTAAAAATAATTTAACTTTGTGCAAGTAAACAATAATAATAAAATTACACAATTAATTTAAAGCACAAATGAGCAATAAAATGCAAAGTTAGTTATGAAGTTTTGTTTATGCACAAGATGTTGTCAGGCACAACCATCAATAGGGACAAATGAAGCAGTTAAAACAGTTTTATACTATACATAACAAAGTATCTTTTCAAAAAAAGAACCCCACAACTGTCAAGAATGAAGGGTACAAGAACCCTAAATGATTAGATCCTACATATTTTTATTTGTAGTAGGCCTAATTTGAAGTGATTTGTATCTTTTCTTAGATTTTGCATGTTGTATTTTAAACTTGCACAATGCTGGGTACATCAGCTAGCTTAATGTAAAGAAAACGTTGAATTATATAACAGAATTTGCGACTAAGAGATTAAAAATTTAGAATTAGAAAACAAAAAGTTACTTTTTACTAATAATTTATTTTCAAAGGTTATAAGAAATGTATCCTAAAAGCTAAAGTAAAATTTGCTGCACTAGGAAACTGCTTAACCTGCCCATTTGCATTTTCAATTCTGACCATTGTTTGAAAAGCAATCACAGTATAGAACAGATAAAAGATATTGTGAAATATGAGAATTTTAATTCGTGCATCACAAGTCAAAGCAAAGTGATAAAACCCATTAATAAACAAATCTTAAACTTGTAAAAGGAAACTACAAATTCTAAAAGTTGAAAAGAAAAAGATGAAGTAGTTTCCCTGTTGATTTCACCAAACCATGTTAAAATTTCACAAATCAAACTTATTGAGATTTACATTAGACTCAGAAATTTAGAACTTTTACTTTGCTCACACTTTATTCTAATTGAAGAAAAATATTCACGAAACAAAAATTGAACTATACGCTGGCAATATATAACTCACAAAAACATCCCCAGCATTTTTGGGATAAGCTTCTCACTTTGATTTGATTGAATTAAAAGTATAAAAATAGTTATTAAAAAATTCTTATGTATCTTACATAATACAGTATACATTTATAAACTATTGACCCTGCTTCAACAAATATCAATGGTCCCAACCACCATTATTCAATTAAGATTCGGATGACCAGTAGGATCATAAAATGATGCACCTCAACAACTTTTCCCAAATAATATTTAATTCTTAATAATACAAATTCAGGCTTTTCGACTTCTTATGTTGGCAGGCTGGAACGGACACTGCTGGATTATGTGTGGAAATTTTCTGTTAAATGGGTTATGCTAACATGGTATTTATACAAAAAAAAAATTTACCAGAAGGTTTAATCCTGCAAGCAGGTATTCCCTTAACTGGTTAAGTAGGGCCGACAGTCTATAGATATATATATATATATGTATAGATATTATTTATTACCACATTGCTGTAATGGTATCAATAGCCACACAATTTTTATCAACCCATGGTACAAACTCATCTTTTATTTTATGACATACTTTAGCTAAGGCAACACAATCACCTTCCGAGCTATGACGATTAAAATGTTTCCGGTTATAAAAATACACATGTAAATTTTCAAGAGACAAAGACAATCGACCATTCTTAGATTTAACAGGCACTGAATTTTCATGAAAGATGGGAAGAGAGGTTATATCGAGAGCTTTGATCCCCACTAATGTATCAGCAACATATAACTGTGAAGGCACCCTCACATGGTGTCTCCCGAGCTCCGCTTTCAAAAGTGGGAAATCAAAGGCGTTACCATTATGTGCAAGGAGACAGATGGGCTTTGATAGGTGTGACAAGAAGGAAATGATTGCATTAGCTGTGTTCTGATCAAAAGTTTCCTGATTCTCAAGCTTTTCATTGGTTAAACCTATAATTTAAGAGAAACAAATACAAAATACAGATATTTTAAACATAGTTGTCATACAACATTTAAAATTATTCAACGCTATATAGCACAAAATTCATGAGTGATACAAAACGGAAAAAATAGCACTTTGGATCAGGACCAAAATCAGAAATAAGACAATTGCAATACCTATAAAAATGTTTAGCCCCTTCTAAACTATTAACACAATCTTTTTTTATACTTTTGATTGAATATCTTGATTGGACCATTGAAAAGAAAAAATCTGCTTTTAATCTGGCAGAATGGGTGAGCATAAACATGTTAATCTTACTAACACAGTTCCTTTTTTTATTAAGATCAGCTCTTCTCTGGTTGGGGATTTGGTGACCCCCCCCCCCTCCCACCAACAAATTAACAGAGGGGATAGTCCCCCCCCAAATAAGTTTCCATATAAAACTTTAGAAATAAATTGACACACTTATTATTTACTATAAAATACAATAGTAACCAACTTATCGCTTACATATCGATTTTCAATCAAAAGATTTCCTAATGCTACTTTATTTTAATGTGAACCTTCTGCAAAAAAAAATGCATACAATTTGATCTTATGTCATTGTCTATTTGTATTAAGATCAATTTGAACTGAAAACACTCCCCTAAATTTTCAGTATGGCACAGTTTTAAGGGACGGTGCTAAACCGATCTTGGCAAGAAAAAAGCAGAGAGGCATAAATGACAAAATTGAAAATTTAGAGATATTTAGTGCAAATTAGTGGCGTAGCTAGCATGAGTGACACCTGGGACAGGAAGTGATGGTGTCACCCCATGGAAATGATTCCCCCCCCCCCCCAAACTACATTCATGTCATGGGCCTGATAATATTTAAAGTATTTGTTGATGGCATAGGTTATGACTAACAGTTCAAAAACGCTGTGAACATTTTTTTAACGTAAACACTTAACACAGTTTGAAATAGAAATGAAAATAACATAAAAAAATATTCAATTTAAGATTTTTATTCCATGGAGCTTTTAAAGGGTTAATTTTTTCTCCGTTGTGCCTGGGTGTCATACCTGAATGGGTGACACCCAGGGCGGGCCGCCCCCATTTAGCTATGCCACTAGTGCAACTGATAGGGAATGCAAGAGATGTTAGTGATAGTTCTCGGGCCATTTCACAGTTGTTACACAAAATGCAATATTTCAGTCTAAATAATTTTCGAGTTGAGATGTACTAAATGCAAAATACAAAGGTTCGACTCACCTTAGTTCTTCATCTGTTTTGATGCTAATTCAGTGAGGCAAGTATTCAATTATAACTACTCATGAGGAAAGAAAAAAATTAACATTTAATTAAAACTAACTATCTACATTGAATTATTTACATTGAATTAAAACTAAAGGGAACATTAGCACTATGCGAGTGCTTCAAAATGCACAACCCGCTCCGGGCAGTTCTGATGAGCATCTGGTTAGTAACGTTTCTATTTTTTTTTTATGCCTTGACGTCACGCCGTCTGGTGAGGCGGCGCAATCCGCAACATCCTCCGGGCCCCGAAGAAGCAGGAAAGTCACTTTCCAAATCACGTGCTAGCTGCCGAGCAGGAAAGTTCAAGTGGATACAGAAGCTGCACCGGTCTCTTCAGTGAAGTTCCATTTGGCAATCTGACTGTGCAACTTCTAACTTTTCCATCACGTCCAGGATGAACTGTTGTGATAAGTCCCATTCGCCACAACATCTTTGGTTGGTTAGAGAACGCAACGATGACTGCGTCGTTAGGTTGTAGATTTGACGGTTTCGTGAACCTTCAAGTTTCATGTGCAGATCTGAGCTCTAACAAATAATGGTGCTTCCATTTCTTCCAAAATCTTTCTATCAATAACAGTCGGTACTTGTATCTCTTAGCTAAAGTATCTTTCGTAGAGCTAACTGTCTCTCGTCTTCCATAAGGTAACGTGGTGAGTCTTCGGCCTATCAGAAAATGTCCTGGCGTAAGAGATTCGGGTTCTTTGCTATCGGTGTATGTATATGTTAGTGGTCTGGAATTCAAAATTGCTTCAACTTCAGTCAAAACGGTCTCTACTTCTTCAAACTTCAAGCAAGCCTTCCAAATGATTTTCTTCAGACATGTTTTTACGGACCTAACCATTCTTTCCCAAAAACCTCCCCCCCAAGCGGCTCTTTCTACTATGTATCTCCACTGTATTCCTTGTTTTCCTAAAAAATTGAGGATTTCAGGTTCTTCTATCATAGCATATAGCTCCTTTAAATCTTTCTCTGCTTTCTTAAATGTTTTAGCATTATCTGTATAAATTTTCCGGCATAATCCTCTTCTCGCTACAAACCTCCGAAATGCCAATAAGAATTTATCAGTTGTTAAATTCGATACAGCTTCCAAATGAATTGCTCTAGTTACTGCACAAGTAAACAGGTCTATGTAGGCCTTCCCTTCTTCATCCTTAATGAACAGTGGTCCTGCAAAATCTATGCCACAGTGTACGAACGGAAATTTTTCTAGAATTCTATCAAGTGGTAAAGGTGCCATATCTTGCATCGCGGGCTTTATTTTAAATCTGTGGCAAGTCAGACATTCGTTTATGACGCCTTTAACACTTTGTCTTCCTCTGATAATCCAAAATTTAAAAACGTTAACTGTGTTAACGTTTCTGCCACTCCTCCATGTCCGATACATTTATGATTTTGCATAATAAGTAGTTTCACAAATCTGTTCTTATTCGGTAAAATGATAGGATGTTTTTCATTGAAACACAAGTTAGAATTTTGCAGTCTTCCACCTATCCTCAATATTCCTTCTTCATCTAAGAAAGGATCAAATTTGTATATCTTCGAACTTGAAGGTAAAATGACTTTATTCCTTAGTGCATATAATTCTTCAGTAAAGTGCTCACTCTGGATTCTTTTGATCCAATAATTCTCTGCAGTTGTCAACTCTTCTGTTGTTACAGTAGTAAATTTCTTTGGATTCTTCTTCTGAATATTGCCGATAAATCGGAAACACCAAGCAGTGATACGAAAGACTTTCAGAAGGTCACTATACTTATTAATATCAAAAATTGGTTCATCTGGTGTAGTCTGACAAAATAACTGGATTGATTTTTTCGTGATTGATCTTTTTTCTTCGACTACTTCTTCTACAGTTGGAATAATTTTATTTTTGGGCCACAAATTCTTCTCCTGCATTAACCACTTGGGTCCCTTCCACCACTTTTCTTCTTTCAGCAACTTTTCGGCACTACATCCTCTTGTCAACAAATATGCTGGATTTTCTTTTCCGCTACAGTGGTTCCAGTTCTGTGGATCAGTAAAATTTTGGATTTCTGCAACACGATTCAAAACAAATGGTTTCCAATTGTTGGCGTGTGCTCGAATCCAGCTTAATGCAATATTAGAATCAGTCCAAATGAATATGCCTTGCGTTTCGATCTCAAAAATTGGCTGCATGTAACTGGCAAGTCTGGCTGCAATGATGCATCCCATTAGCTCCAATCTAGGAAGCGTCAAACACTTAAGCGGAGCAACTCTAGCTTTTGAAGCAAGGAATGTGATGTAAAATTCTTCTTCTGACGAAAAACGTAAATATGCAACAGCTCCGTACGCAGACTCACTTGCGTCACAAAATATGTGCAGTTCAATTTTTTCCTTGATAATCTGGAAGTTTTGAGGGAAATAGGGGCGTGCTATGGTCAAAGATTGCAATTTCGGTACTTCGTCCGTCCATTTATCCCATTCCTTTCGTAAATCTGAGGGTAATTCTTCATCCCATTTAATTCCGCGTTCCCATAACTTTTGAAACAAAATTTTCATTCGTATCATGAACGGGGAAATACAGCCGATTGGGTCAAATAATGTACAAGTAATTTGCAATATCTTACGTTTAGTATATGATTTCATTTCTAACGATTTTAAAGTAGTAGACAGTTCTAGCTGAAATTCATCTTTCTCACTGTTCCATTTAATTCCCAAAACTTTAAGTGTCGATGCGCAACCCTCATCATTACTCAGGTGAAAATTTTCCTTTTCCCAATATTCTCTCAACTCCTTTGAATTTGTTTGCCATTTTCTTAACTCCATACTAGCCATTTCCATAATATCTTTCGCCTGTTGTGACAAATTGCATGCATCTTCTACATTTTCAGTTCCTGAAATAAAATCATCAACATACAAATCTTCATCAAGTTTTGAGACAGCTTCTGGAAAATTATCCTTGAATTTCTTTAAATGATGCTTGATCGTGGCAGCAAGAAGAAATGGACTAGAACTCTGACCAAATGCAACTCTTGTCATTCTTAAAATTTTCAGTTTCATCGACTCACTAAACGGATCCTCTACCCAAAGAAATCTTTGAACATCACGATCTTCCGGAGAAATTCCTACCATTAAAAAGGCCATTTTTATGTCTCCAATGAACGCAATCTTATGTATCCTAAATTTCAAAAGAATGGTCAATAAATTCGGATTAAGGTTTGGACCCGGTAACAAACAATGGTTCAAAGATGAAAACCCATTTTGATGAGATGAACAGTCAAAAACAATTCTTAATTTTGTTGTATCTTTATCCTGACGTCTTACCCCATGATGTGGCATAAAATAAGCTCGATTAGTTAGTTCTTCATCCTCGGAAAAAACGGGAGCTTCTTCAACAATACCTTCCGAAATTTGATTTGTGATAATTTGGTTATAATCTTCAAAATAAGAATGGTCCTTTGACTTAAATCGCGAAAATAAATTTATTAATCTTCGTTTAGCTATCGCGAAATTATTTGACAGTTCTTGTGAGTTGGAATTCCATGGCAGTTTAACTTCATACCTCAAATTTTCATATTTGATCCCTCTCTCAAATTCCTCTAATATTTCCGAGTCTATTTTAGACAATTCAACGGCATCATCTTTTATTCCCAAGCAATCTAATTCCCAAAATTTCTTTATTTGATCCGAGACAATTATGTCTTCTTTTATAAGTTTATCTTCTGTCATGACATGCAAAGTCACCGCATTATTTGCATAAAAATGTTGTGTCCCACTTAAACAATGTCCAAAAATTGTTTCAACTGCAACCAGATTTTTAGAAATTCTTTGGACTTTACCTGTATAAATTTCCCACAGATAATCGCTTCCAATTAACAAACAAATTTCTTTTGACAGAGATTCATCAAACCCTTCTGATAGTTTAATACCCATTTGTTTGCACAAATGTCTCATTTCTTTATCGGGAATAGGTACTTCAGCATTAGTTATAACATCGGTCAAAATAGCTTCCAGTGTAAGACATTTTTCATGATCAAATGGATTCTGAATTTTTATTTTTACTCTTTCTCTATTCTCAATACGCGCAGCCGTTTCACCAAAAGAAAAAACTTTCATAGGTTCGTCGGAAAGAATCGGTAATTCCAAAATCTTCGCGCATTTGCGAAGGCAAAAGGATCTGGTACTTCCAAGGTCAAACAAAATTCGAATGGGATATGCTCCATTTTTACTTATTGCTTCTACGGTGATGGTTTGAAGAAAAACAGATGGATTCAATTGATTCCCTTCGCAGTTAGTGGTGTACACGTTAGTTATGGTTTCACAGGGGAAAGCGTAGGCGCTGAGCCCTTTTCATTCCGTCTGTTGTTGGGATGTTCCGGTAGGATTCTTGGCTATATTTCTTTATTTACATTTATTCACTTCGCTGCCTATTTACATATTATTTACAGTGGTTCAATTTCCACATCATTGAGTTCTTAGATGTTTCAAAGCTACGGGCACAAGCTCTCCCGTTACGACTACAGTTCTTTGGTATTTCTTACGGGCACCGGCTCTCCCGTTACGTTACATCTGGATAGGCGCAACTCATCCCTGTCCAGCATTCGAAGATCTCCTGCTCATCCGACCGCAACCTCGTAGGCAAGCGAGAGTCGATCTCCTCGATCGCCTCTCGTTGGGTTTTAGACATAAGCAATCGCATATTAAGCTGTTATGTTTTTTGGCGGCTACACATGTGGTTTTTCTGAAGCAGTTAATCTGCCTGTGACCTCTGCGCAAGCACACGAAACACTTAGCTTGTTGTTTAAGCTTATTTCTTCTTTCCGATATACTAAAAGGGCAATTATCTGATTCATGACTTTCATCATTACAAAATGAGCATTCTTTATGTGATTTAATCACATCTGTATGGAAAGTAGCTGCACTTGGGATTATGGGATTTGAATTGGAATCTTTCTTACTGTGCAGGGGTTTAGAATAATACTTGTTAGAAAATTTATTATCATGATGATTCCATTTATTTACACATTCATTACTTTCTACTCCTTTAAAAAATGCCTCATTTCTTTCACGACACTCTATTTCAGATTTCAAAAATAGCAAAAGAGAAGAAATTTTGCCTTCTGTTTTGTTATACATTGACTGGGTGAAATTCAAAGCTAATTCCCGCGGTATCGCTTTAATGAGTATCGGGTATAACAAGCGACTGTACTCATCAGAATCTATTCCAAGATTTTGTAACCCACGTATTTGTATTTCACATTCAGAATATAAACGGCGTAATGCAAAAATGTCATTCGATCTTCGTACTGGTGCTAAAGATAAAAGCTTGCTCATGTGAGCATCTATAACAATTTCTTTTCTCCCGAAACGTTCCTTCAAAATATTAATTGCTGTTCTGTAATTATCGCCAGTGAGAGATAAACCGCGAAGAGCAATTTCAGCCTCATGTGTTAAATATGACTTTAAATAGCTAAATTTTTCCACATCCGTTAAACTTTCGTTTTCATCGATCGCAACTTTAAATTGCTCAAAAAATTCTTGAAATTTTAAAATATTGCCATCAAACTTATTCAACTGAAGGCGCGGTAATTTGACAGTACACTGTACAGGACTTATGTTTTCTGAGCCAGAGGCCAAATCACAAGAAACAATGTTCTGAGCTGCTGTTGTATTTGGTTGATTCAAAATTCGATTGGCGCGAATTTTCCACATTTGGATTTTCTCATTATAGGATTCTGTAGAAGAGACTTCTTCATCTAATTTATCAACCTCTGTTAACTTTTCTATGTCTGTATCGAGCTCATTTAATCTTGTTTCTTTGATACTTAATTGTGCGAGATACTCTTCAATAATGTCTGTAGACATTTCTGTTCCCTTTTCTATTTCTGCTTTTAAATTAGTCAGCAACTTAATTGTTGCTTGCCTCACACCTTTTCTAGAACTTTTGAGTCGACCTATCTCCATTTTCATAAATCTAATTATTTCTAGATTTTCAAATTTAAATTATATAAACTGAATCAAACTTGTGTATCATCTAAAGTCCTAGGAAATCTCCCGGGTTTCGGCACCAAAAAATTTGTTACACAAAATGCAATATTTCAGTCTAAATAATTTTCGAGTTGAGATGTACTAAATGCAAAATACAAAGGTTCGACTCACCTTAGTTCTTCATCTGTTTTGATGCTAATTCAGTGAGGCAAGTATTCAATTATAACTACTCATGAGGAAAGAAAAAAATTAACATTTAATTAAAACTAACTATCTACATTGAATTATTTACATTGAATTAAAACTAAAGGGAACATTAGCACTATGCGAGTGCTTCAAAATGCACAACCTGCTCCGGGTCGTTCTGATGAGCATCTGGTTAGTAACGTTTCTATTTTTTTTTTATGCCTTGACGTCACGCCGTCTGGTGAGGCAGTTGGCGCAATCTGCAACAACAGTATTTTGTCGAAACGTAGAGTCCGCAACATGACATTTTTTTTTTGTTATAACTACTTAATTTACAGTTTAATAACTTTATTTTCAAATAATGTGTTGGTAGGACTTCCATACTGGCAAAAAAGAATGCATTTTTCTATCTTAATGTAATAAATATTCAGGTTCAAACTTTGTGAAATGTAGAGTCTCAACATTCAAATATTGTGAAATGGCCCTCTAACAGGTGCTGCGCCCCAACGTGATTTAGAAAAAAAATTAACATTAAAAATGCTATAAGATTCAAGCTTTGAATGCATTTCTCTCATAATTGTTTTTTGCGCACTTACATCCCTTTGGTTCTCCCTATCTCGTATAAGTTTCAACCTAAGTACTCCTTCTACTTTTTACACTCAAAATCTGTAAATATTACTCTATTTTTTCTCCAGGCCTACACTACCGTTTTAAACTACATTCAGACACAAACTTATTCATTTTTCAATAGCAAAGAATGGTTTTTCACCTTCACTTCAATTAACAAAAGATGAATATGTCATTTACATTTACATTCGCGAAACTGGAATTTGATCCAGGTAACAAATAAGTTTTTATTTCAAAAACTTTAATTAATGCAGAACTCATTTAGATTTTCATACAATTCTACCATCAACCAAAGCAATCTGCCCGGCAAAGTGCCAAGAATAATCCATTCCTGTTCAAAGCAAGAACTGCTGGTGTAAGAAATGTGATGTTATTCTTCTTGTTCTAGTTCATTCAGCATACTTAATTTCTTCTGAACTGATGCTGTACACCAGTTTAAAAATTTAGTTGATTTCAACAAACAGAGAAGGAAACATTCTGATTCTAGAACCAAAGCAAAAGCACCTGCAAAACAAACTTCCAAAAAAATCGAATGGGTTTGTTCTTTTCTGTCATGCGAGCAGCATACAAATGTCAGAAATCCATGGTCGAACTGTATAATAGATAAAAACTGGGTGAATGCACTCGGTCTGTAAAGACAAACTAATATGCAGCCCCATTAGAAAAATAAACAAACATATGCAGTATAAAAATTAGGTATACTTAAACATGAATTTATCCGTTACAGGTACTTTAACATGGTGAAATTTATTTCAACTGTCAAGCTTGGCATGGTAGGCCCTTTAACAGAAAAATGAAATTATCTTTTACTGCACGTCAAAGAGAGTGTGAAAAAACTTTTTGAAGTATGAGGTTTATCTTTATAATGAGGATAAAATTACACTGATAGAGGGACCTAGTTTTCCACTAGATGAGCACAATTGCTTATCTTTACTACCTTTGCTGAAACTTTCGAATAGACTGAGAGAGGCCAAATTGACAGACTGACCTGAATAGCCCAAACTGGAGCACTGAAAATTCACTATATGGTTTTAAAATGACTTTATATTGAAAATTTTTTGAAAGAGTAGAAAAGAATGTAAATAAAGAGTAGTTTTTTTCAATTGATGAAGAACACAAAATTGTGACTGAAGTCTGCGTGTTTGGAGAGATTACCTCTAAAATTCCTATTTGTTTTTGAGAAAATCAAAAATTTCCTAGTAACCTTTTGACTGCCATTTATTTTTCCTATAACAAGTTGCATCTTCAGATTCGCGCCCATAGTAATAAAGTACAGTAAAACCTCTAAAATTGACCACTAAAGTGCTGCACCGCAAATAACTTACACTGGTTTCACTGTATTTATTTTAAGTATTAAAAAAATAGGTAATAGCAAATTTGAAAAAGATCGTTTCTCCGAGATTCTCGAAAGAGAGGGTTGAGGGTAAGAACTACTCTAAATCTAGCAAATGCTAGTCACGAGTTCTGGAAATGATGTTTTAAAAGGACAGAGGAGCAGTAAACATAATGGATTGTTTACCACTTCTATAATTCAAGAAATCGAGTAAACATTTGATTAATTTTGAAAACAATAAAATAAATGCTTCAGAAACCTGTTATTTGAGCAGCCTTTTTACAAATCGTACTTCTTGGTTTCACGCACATGCTTAGTTTCTGAGTTATTCGCACATCTCTGAGATCCGGATGCTGACTTTGGCAAAATTCATTCCGATCTACGGCAATCATGGACACTTCGGTTATTTGCACATTTGGAGCACCTATAACATGTGCAAGTCCCGTTGATTCCAAATCAAAAAATACCAACGTTTCGATGTTATCAGGCCGACTTGGAGTTCCACCCATTGTGTAACAATGAAAACTTGCCTGTTACCTTATAAAAAGAAACAAAATGTGAAATCTAAAATCTCTGATATTTTCTTTGTAAAACTATAAAACATAAAGTCTGAAATTATATATTTTTCTTTGAAACAATCTTCCAGTCGTAACTGCTGATGTAAAGCATAATTTTCACGATACAAGGGAGAATTCAAACCGAAACTTAAACCACTTAAGTTTTGTTGCCACATAAAAACAGAAACTGTAATAAATAAACAAATCAAATGGAGTTGGCCTCCCTCAATCCCGGTAAAAAATAATCGGTTGGTGAACCTCACACGGTGTGGCAACAGACACTTTAATTCGTATGCTGCGAGCGTTTACCTTCATATTCAGTATAATTGATTGGCTTTTAACATATAGAATCGCGTTTTATCTAATAAGTGGCATCTGCATGCATTCCGTACACCGAAAGTGAACATTGACCGCGGTAAGTGTTTGGGAGGGTGAACACTTCTAGCGACTGATTCACTCCGGACCGTGTACGTTAATGCATGTAAAATCCGTAGTGGCTCTGAGGGCTGGCTCAAAATTAGAAGTTACACGAATTTTCACCTATTTTCTGTTGCATCACGCAGGAATAAGAATTTAAATTCCGGAAAATACGATTAAAAATAAAGAATTTTGAAAAAAAATGAATAAAATATACTTTGTTTCGTTTTATAAGTGTATAACAAAAATACTCTGAAAAGATCTTCTGAAAAGAAAAAGATGAGCTTGTAAGCTGTTCTCGAAAGCCGTTAATACATATTTTAAGAAATGATGTTAATTATTTAATTTCTAAAGCATTTATATCTTCTTTTTTAGTTCACTTAGATTTAGTTTTAAAATAATAATAATAAATAAAATTGTTAGAAAAAATGACATTAAAAGGAAGATGAGTTTGACATTTTCCATGGGGATATTCTGGAACCATCGATTTATGGACTTCAAACAGTTCGTCTGTAAATACATATAATATATATATATATATATATACTCATGATACCCCTCTCCCCCGGTGGTGTAGTCCTGGGGGGGAAAGCGGGAGGAGGGTAGGGTGCTTGTGGTAAAATGTGATAAAGGTGGAGGGACTCGAGTTAAATTTAAAAGGTGGGGGTAACCCCCGCACCCCCGGCACTGAATTGGTATTGTAATGCTAAATTTTTTCTCCTCGAACGCAAAACTTAGTGTGGGGGAAGGTATTGAACATTGTATATAACTTATAGTCTAAGACAGTAGCAGTGCTCAGGGCAATCCAAAAAAACACAAGAATCACCACTAATTTGAACCCTTCCTAATAGCTTAGGAAAGAACATGCTACAGTAAAACTCCTCCTAATGGATACCATTCGAATGCGCATGCCCCTCTTAGGCGGACAGTTTTTATTTCCCCACCATTAAATCATTGAGCCTGAAAAATCCCTCTTTTGCTAACACCTCTGAATCACGGACAAATATTTTTTTGTCTCCCTGGTGTCTGCTTAAAAGGAATTTTAACTAATTTCAATGCAAAATTCCCGAAGGAACTAAGAAATACCTATACAACAATGCCGATTTTTTTATTCATGATTAGTAATCCACTAAAATGTATTATTGAATAATTTCATTAATATTGTTCAATATTTCTGATGTAAATATCGGTAAATAGTACACAATCTCAGAGCTAAGTATAAAGCAAACAATAAACATTTATTTAGACATTGATGATAATACTACAAGAACGAGTTGAGTTGAGTTGTATCATGTACTCTCTACAACACTTCCTCCACATGTCACAACTCACACATCATTAGAACATAGAAAAACACATTAAGATATAGAAGTCAATCCCAACATTTTTCTTAGTTTAGTAAACCTTGCAACAGGCAAGGGTTTAGTCATGATATCTGCTATTTGGTCTTCTCCTGGGACATGAACGATGTTAAGTTCACCTTCGAGAACCTTTTCTCGAACAAAATGGTAACGGACCTCGATGTGTTTCGATCTCTTGTGAAACTCAGGATTTCGAGCTAACTTCACTGCACTAGCATTGTCAACGAAAAGAGAAGGACAGTCCTTGATGTCAACTATGTCCCTAAAAAGTCGCTTTAGCCAAATCGCTTCTTTTGCAGCTTCACTCGCAGCAATGTATTCTGCTTCTGTGGTTGATAGAACTACACTTCGTTGCTTTTGGCTCAACCAACTTATAGCAGCACCTGAAAACTTAGTCACTACTCCTGATCTTGAACGTCTTTTCTTAATATCCCCAGCAAAGTCTGCATCACTATATGCTTTCAAATCCTCCGACTGCTCATTTCCCTGATAGAGCAATCCAAATTCAAGAGTTCCTTTTATGTACTTTAAAATCCTCTTGACGGCACACCAATCTGAAGACTTAGGATTTTCCAGACTCTCTGACACAGCGCTAACAGCATAGGCCAAGTCTGGTCTTGTTACGATAGCCAAATACATTAGGCTGCCCACGGCTTGACGATAAGGAACTTCATCTCCTATCACCGGATCATTTTTGTCACTACACATGTAGCTTTTGTCAGACGGTGTTGATACAGCATTGCAGGTATCCATGTTGAATTTTGAAAGCACCTTTTTTGCATAGGTACTTTGATTCACAAAAACCGAACCATCAGACAGTCTGGTTATGTTCATACCGAGAAATTGACTTATGGAGCCTGTGGTGATTTTGAATGACTGACAAAGTTTACACATAAACTCCTCCACTTCAACTTCATCAGTCCCAACAACTAGTCCATCATCGACGTAGATGACAACTATTAGTTTTGCTCCTTCGTGTTGTCTCACAAACAAACATGGATCAGCATCACTAGCTTTCAGTCCCTGTTTCTTCATGAAATCCACAAAACACATGTTCCAGCAGCGAGGAGCCTGTTTAAGACCGTATAAGCTCTTTCGAAGCCTACAAACTTTCCCACTATTGTCTTCAAATCCCTCTGGTTGCAGCATAAACACTTCCTCCTGAAGAGTTCCATATAAAAATGCAGTTTTTACATCAAACTGCTGTAGATGCAATTGCTCTCTTGCAGTTATAGACAGAACAGATCTTACTGTATCATATCGTGTTACAGGGCTGAATGTTTCATCGTAGTCAAAACCAGCTTTCTGTGCATAGCCTTTAGCTACCAGACGTGCACGATATCGATCAACAGTTCCATCAGGTTTAAATTTCTTTCGCAGTACCCACCTGCAATTAATGACTTTAGAACCAATTGGTTTGTCGACCAGTTCCCAAGTTTCATTCTCATGTAGAGCATCTATTTCTTCTTTCATGGCAGCTAGCCACAAGTTCTTTTCGTCAGAGGAAACAGCTTCCGAGTATGTAGTTGGGTTTTCCGATTCATCTATTGTTGCAGCACTCGCAAAAAAAAAATTCTCCTGTTTTCATCCAAGCTGGCACATCTCGCTTTCTTTCAGACTGTCGAACTGTTGTCTCATCTCTTTGAACATCTGAAGATCTGTCTTCTACTGAATTTTCCATTTCTGTGTCCAAGTCTTCCTCCACTTGAGGTGATCCTTCAGAGATTTCCTCCACTGAAATGGAAGTTATACAGAGTCTTTCTGGCTTGAAATCCACATCTCGAGATTTTATTATCTTATTCATAGAAGGCACATAAATTTGATGACCATCCTTATCATTTACATAGCCCACAAAATGACCTGGGACACTTTTGTTGTCAAATTTACGTCTGAAGATCTTGGGTATATGTGCATAACACTCCGTTCCAAACACTCGCAGGTTATTCAACCTAGGAACTACTTTGCCAGTCCAGAGCTCATGTGGACTTTTACTTTCTACTGAAGATACACCAGTTCGGTTAAGCAGATAGACTGCTGTTTCACAGGCATGAGCCCACAATGATCGAGGGAGCTCAGACACTGCAAGCATAGAACGTGCAAGTTCTACAATCGTTCTATTTTCCCTTTCCGCAGAACCATTCTGTTCCGGTGTATATGGAATACTTAACGTTAGAGCAATACCTTTATCAGCAAGAATTTGACGAACTTCAGCACAGTCAAATTCCCTTCCACCATCACAACGCAATGCTTTCACAACATGGCCAAGATTAGCAGCTTCATTGAGAAACATGCGCAGACAAGAGCTGACTTCACTCTTATGTTTAAGAAAGAAAATTTTACGAAATTTGCTATAGTCATCTTTAAAACACACAAAATATATTGCACCATTCAAAGACTCAGTTGACATGGGCCCATTAACATCAGCATTAATTATTTCACCCACCGATTCAGCTCTGTAGGGTCGTGGTTTGAAAGGCTTTCTGTGAGATTTACCAAGAGCACATCCATCACAAAACTCATTTGTTGAAGCATAAGGCACATGAATGTCCATTTTATCCAATATTTTTCGAACATGACGTTTGTTCTGATGACCCAAACGCTCGTGCCACAGTTGTAAAGTTTCAGAAGCTGTTGCCACACTTATTTCAGCTGGACATGCAGGTACTACTACACGCATAGCCATAATGTATGTGCCCTCCTTCCAAGAGCCGACTGCAACAAGTTCTCCATTTCGATGAAACTCTACACTTCTGTCATTCATTTTCACTTCAACATTGTGCTTCGATGCTTGTTGAACAGAGAAAAGATGTCTTCGTACATCTGGAACATACCAAACATTTTCCATATGAGCTTCATACCATTTTCCATGGATACATACTTTGATGTTTATTCTGCCTGACCCATATGCATAGATCTTGTTCTTGTCAGGAAGAGAAATCTCCACTGGTACAGGAAAATGCTCATAAGTTACAAAGTACTGCTTGTTTGCTGTCATGTGATGAGAAGCCCCCGAGTCGCAGATCCAGATGTCTGGCTGAGTACCTTCGACAGATGCTGTAAATGCTCCCTTGTTGTTTCTTGAAGAAACATACTTATTTGGAAACTTCTTCTTCTTTGGACAATCTTTACACAAATGTCCACCACCACATTTGAAGCACTTTATCTTATTCTTCGTTCCATCAGCTCCAAAATTACTTTTTGGAAAAGCACCACGACTAGCTTCGTTTTTCTCAACAGGAGCTCGAGCTGAAAATGCACCATAGTCCACTGTTGCAGAAGATTTGACACGCTGTTCTATTGTGCACAGCTTTTCAACAAGATTATTCGTTGTACGTTTTTCAGCATCTAGCGATTCCCACACATTATTGAATTCTTGATATTCAGGGCCGACAGTAAGTAGAATTTTACCATGTAACAGTTCAACCGGAATTGATCCAGAACCAATGCGTTTTAATTCATTATTCATGTCAGTATAAATTCTTTCGACCTTGGCGGCGTGCGTCGCAACATTATCATCTTCATCTTTACAGACTTGGAAGAATTGTGTCATAAGAAGATTCAGTCTCTGAATGCTGCTCTGCTCGTACACACTAACAAGTTTATCCCATATCTCTTTGGCACTTGAATGGTTAATTACAAGATCAGCCACAGCAGAACTCAAAGAACAAGCAATCAACGATGCCGCTTTCGCGTTGTCTCGGCGCCATTCACTCAGCTTCTTCACTTCTGCTTCTGATGTTCCGGGACATTTTAAACTTCCATCAACTATCGCTGTCAGTTCATATTGTTCAAACTGCATCAGCATTTGCCATTTCCATTTGCTCCAGTTCTGAGAACCACTTAGCTTTTCAATCTGAATCTTCAGATCCGACATGACACTTAGGCCTAACGAACTTTCAATTCCAAGAATCAGTTCCAATTTGTGATCAAATCGTTTTTCACCTAATTTCTAAAGAGGCATGTACTAATTTTGCACAAAATAAAGCATGCTTGGCACCATAACCTGATGTAAATATCGGTAAATAGTACACAATCTCAGAGCTAAGTATAAAGCAAACAATAAACATTTATTTAGACATTGATGATAATACTACAAGAACGAGTTGAGTTGAGTTGTATCATGTACTCTCTACAACAATTTCAAAAATTTTCTTTGGTAAAATCAAGTAACTCAATGAAATCTTTAGTAGGTTTAAGTAGAATTTTATTACAAAGTACAAAACAGCAGTTTTCATTTAATTTAATCCTTTTATCTTACGTTTAAAAAATTTCTTCCAGTATTTTTTAAGACTTGAAGTTCTCTAAAAAGAAAAACTAACAACATAAGCCAACTAAGAAAAAAATCCTGTAATATGATAAATGTAATTTAATGTTATTTTTGAAGTTTTCTTAAAATGCATAACTATTTATAAAATCTTCACTTCTTTCAGCAGGTTCCTTTCACAAAAGAAGAACAAAAGATACGATACTGATACTCTCATTACATGATTTACTGGGAATTATAAATACTTTAAATTAAATTAAAACATTTTTTTACATTAAAGTTACATTGACAAATTTTGACAGCAAATGTGATAATGAAAAATGATAAAATCAATTCACTTATCACTCAAAGTCACTAGTCAAGTATGTACATTTAGATTTACACAAAATCTCGATACATAAATTTAAGGCAAAACAAAACAGTACAAATAACACTTGTATATATTAGATCATTTCCACAAACATGATTTAGTAAATACTCCAATATAAAAAAAAATTTTTTTGAAAAATAAACTAAATTATATCCTTAAAAGATCCACAGTGATAATTTGTGAGACTGTATATTTGACAGTAATTAAAAATCAACAAATAAGCATTACCTAATACTAGGGCTCGACCGATGGCATTTTTTAACCGATGGGCCGATGCCGATTGTTCGGAGGTCGGCCGATGGCCGATTCTTTTCCTCTTCCATCGGCCATCGGCCGATGGACAAAATTCGCTTTTAACCATTATACTTATCAAAAATGGCATTTAAATCATTTATTTATTTTAATGTTTATAAAAACATAAATGCATTATTCAAGCACTATAAAACGGTTACTGTTTGTAGGAAGTTTACATAATAATTAAAACTAAAAGAATCACTCGCGATTCTAGTAAAGTAATTACACTATTTGGTGGTAAAAAAAATAGCTATATCAGAGGATTTTTATCTTATTAGCTTTTTTTCTTGTGAGTTAAAAATTACACTAAAATACCCGGCATATTCTTTATATTTTTATGAGCACAATGTAAGGTCACTGAAATAAACTAATATTTTGTAGCGTGCAAAATATTTTGAGCACCAGCAGTTTTCTATTGACAAATAATCTTCTGAAAAACACGTGATCAATTATAAACATCAAAATTTATTTTGAAAAAAAAAAAAAAAAATATATATATATATATATATATATATATTTGTAAGCTAATAAAGAAATTGTAGCATTTTTATTAAGATATTATTCCACCCTGTCTCGCGAACTCGTTTTTTAAGAATTACGTTTTTGAAAATTGCAAGTTGAACTTGAACCACATAAAATTTTGATCCATAAACATTTATACTGAAAAGTTGATTCATATTTTTTATCAGTATGTTCTATGTTGTAAACTAATAATAAAAGAACAAGAAATATTCGAAACTGAAAGCAGATGCAACGAGATTGTTGTACAATAGCAGAAAAACTGTCAACTGTCGTAACACGTGGCATCGAAGGAAAAAAAAAATATATATATATATATATATATGCTTAAAAAGCGCAGTTTACACGGGGAAAAATTAAAATAAGTATCGTATAAAAAATTAAGATGTATTTTGAAAAAATATGCATCGATCAATCTTTGAAAATAAAGAAATGTTAGCATTTTTATTAAGATGTTATTAAATCCTGTCACGCGAACTCGCATTTTGAGAATTCAATTTTTGAAAATTGCAAGTAAAACTTTGACACATAAAATTTCGATCAATAAACATTTACACTGGAAAATTGTTTCTTATTTTTGATCATTTTTTTCTATGTTGTAAACTAAAAATAAAAAAACCGCACACTAAAAGCAGATGCAACGAGACTGCTGCACAATTGCAAAAGAACTGTGACACGTGGCATAATGGAAGAAGGAGAAAAAAAAAAACCGGTAAGAGAAAAAAGTTTAAGCGGGTAAAATTATTATCGCACTTTGATTGAGTTGAATTTGTATTGTTTACAATTTCGGAATAATAAGAAACATGAAAAACTAAAAGCAGATGGTATAAGATTATTGCACAATGTCATCTAATGCACTAAGTCATTATTTAGCGAAAAACGGACAAAATGAGGCAACTAACCTGGTGCGAAAAACAAATAGCACGCATAAGACGCCTCTATTACTTTTACTTTAAGGAGGGAAATGTTGCTCGCAAAATTTTTGATCAATCCTTATCAAATTTAAAAAAAAAAAAAAAAAAAAGTTAAAAACCGTATTTAATTTTCCCATTCTAAAAAAAAATAGAAATTTTCGGGGTTTTTTTGTGATGATTTTAGTTTAACTAGAAGAGACACTTATAAAAAAAGTAGATTAAAAAAAAATTGATTTCCAATAAAAATTGTGACCTTCAGGATGTACGCAAACTGCCGACCCGGGTGGCGACTTACAGTGTGCAGCAGCCGATATCCCCCGGATTTTTCAAGAAAAATGTTTGAAAATTTCAGTAAATGTTCTTCAATATATCTATAAAATAACCTCAAAATCTCAATAAAATATATTTATTCTTTATACGTTTAAAAATGTTATGAAAATTGCTCTTAATAAGCCGTTTTGCAGGCTTATTAAGAGCAATTTCCCCCCTTAACATATTCTATTTCGCTAGCATTCTGTTCAAAGATAAATAATTTCAATAATAAAGGTTTTCGGGCAGCGATCGCTTAAACTATTTTTCCGAATATTTTATCAAATACACTTTGTAGAATGACAATTTTTTTGTGCTTTTTTTAACTGCTGTGCTGCCTGTTATTGTCTGGAAATAGAAATTTAGCTATGGAGGAAAAAAGTAAGTTAGACAGAATGTTTTCTGGAAAGTTGTCCCTGCGAAAAACATCGGCCTTGCATCGGCTTTTAGATGTTTTTCTAAAGTTAACATCGGCTACCGATGCCGATGGCAACTTTGTTGAACAATCGGCGCCGATGCATCGGTCGAGCCTTACCTAATACTAAAGAAAATTCTAAGTAAAAAATATTATATATGTATACATATATATATAATATCTGATTTAGCAGTACTAATACCATGGAAATACTGCTTTTTAAACAATATCGCATAAGTTTAAGGACGAATGAAAGGCCCACTGGAAAAATGACCTAAGTCACGTACTTACTTTTTGAACTTCGCTTTATGTTTTATTATAAATTATGTACAGGGTAGCCACTCATGTTAAAAAATAAAATTCCCCGACTTTTCCAGGTGATTTTACGAAAAATTCCAGGTTAATCGATGTCAACAAACATTATCAAATATTAACATAATATAATATGCTTTAGTTGTGAATAAAAATCTACCTTATTATTTCAAAATGATCATGAAAATTACCAATAATGATTACCCAATTTTAAATGGTTAAGTTGAAATAATCCAAAGTTTACTTATATTTGTTATCAGTAAAAGTAAGAATCAGTAAGAATGCAATAGAAAATTTTATTACACCTTGAAGCCCAAATTCTTATATTTTATAGATTTTAGTATTGTCACAAATTGATTAACTTAATTTGTAAACATAGTCAATGAAATTTGGAACAAAGCAAAATTTTGCATAGCATAAAAGAACTTCAGGATTCAAATAATTTCAAATCCTCAAATAACATTCATTATCATTCGGAAATGCTAATAATTGCTAAACGTAAGGTAACATTGCAAAATTTACTGAATTAAATCTAATACATGGTGAAGAATGCATAAGTTTTATGCTTAGTGTCCATAAGTACAGGCAGTGCTTCAAAATAATAATAATAATAATAAATAATAATTATAAATTTTTAAAAAAGTCATCAAATATATGTGTGCATGTATATATATATATATATTTAAACTTACTTTTAATAATTGACTTTTAAATCGCACAAAGATATAAAAAGCAAGAAATAAAAAATTGAAAAAAGGAGGTGAATTATAAGTTATCAGACATGTGGCTCACTGAGGGAAAAAGTACTGAAATATCATCACAGAACGTAAGCTTATATAACAAACACACATTGCTATGCAACAGAATTATCAAACACAAAGCAAAGTCAAGTCATTACTTTACACTTTACTATAATGGAGTAATTGGGGTTTAATGTCCAACAAAACAAAAACAAAAAATGCAAAAGTCCTACATTCTTTGAAACTTATATTCATAAAGAGTCTGAATTCAGTGCAATCTAAAAAAACTAATTCCATTTTTTAAAGAAATAAACAGGTTTCCAAGCATTAACTTTTAAAACTTAGCCAAGTACTAAAGCATTATAGTACTATAAACATATTTGTGATTTAAACACACAGTACTATTATTTAGATATATGTATAACACTGAACTGGATTAATGAACTTCTAAGATCAAGAAGAGGCACTATTAAAAACCTTACTTATTTTTTCTCAAACTTAACAATTTTTATAATATTGAAAAAATTACTCAACGACTGCTGAATTTTTTCACGCATTTTAATTATATATTAAATGAAAACAGAAATAATTGATAATTTCTTTTGTAACAATATTATAATGAGTACTTGTAAGGAAAAAACCCTAATACTAAACACAGCTAAAAGTTTAAAACAAGGGGGTTGGGAGACATTTTAAGCAAAAATATTTTAAAAACTAGTAATTAATTAAGAAACTGATATGATCACTACAACTTAAAATAACTTTCGAAAATTCTTAAAATTTTCGGCCGAATTTTCAAGAGGGCGTGGAAAAATTACGTACATGCAAGTTCTTTACTATTATAGAAGCTGAAACTTAATAAAAGATAAAAATAATAATAAGCTCAAAGTTACTGATGACCATGAGACAGAATCGAACAGTAAATGAGAACTAGGAAGTTTTACCGAAGCCGATGCAATCGGATTTCGAAATGCATAAAAAATTGGGACCGACCCTTAAAAGTTCAAAAAACGGACAAAATGCATAAATTTTACTCGTATTTTGTGAAATGTTGGGAGGCTACTTTCAAAGATTTTCATATAAAAAAAAGATAGAGTTAAATTAAGGATTTTCGCGGAAACGAAATTCTTAATTTCCAAAATTACCGAAAATACGGAATGCCGTCAAAATGTGGAAAAATCACATGTTTGTAGGTTTATTCATCTGTTCAGTCATCCTTAAATAACCCTGCACTAACAGAAGATGAAAGAAATTCATCGACTTTTCCAGGATTTTCAGAGAAATGTGATTTTCCCTGACCAATTTAGGTCATTTTCATTTTCCCTGACAATTCTAGGTTTTCCCGTTGCGTGGCAACCCTGTATGTATTATAAATGAATATAATTCTGTATTATAAATTTGAATCTCAGTGTTACGGAAAAGTAGGCTCGTATAGTTTAAATTAACATTTATGTTATAAAATAATTGAATAAAACATAAAGCAAATTTCAAAAAGTGGTATGTGGCTTAGGTCGTTTTTCCACTTCAAATGTTACCTTTGATTCAAAAACAATGAAAAAAAAAATGCTAAGCAAACTATAAGTTGCAAATAACCGCAAGAGAACACCACAACACATATATAATATACAATTGTATTTTAATTTTAAGCTTTGAAGCTGCTGCCTCTTATAATTTTAAAAACTCGATTAGGAGTGCTTAATTATTTGATAAGATTGTGGCTTTCAGAAAACCAACGCCGTTCAATTTTTAGCTTGAATTGTTGTAAAATGAGAAACACGACATCCCTTCCCCCCCCCCCCCCCCCAAAAAAATAAATAAGTAACTTTAGTTTTTTTTTTCTCTCTTTCTCTTTTTCAAAAATCTACAACCTTTATGCCGCAGGTCTTAAAAGTCTCTCGAAAAAAAAATGCACATTGAGAAACATAAAGCATCCATCAATTAACCAGAAAAACACCATGTGCTCGGACTTGATTGATACAGCCTACATCGCCTCATACATAACGTTCAAATATGTGAATTTTCGATTTGAGTCCTTCAAGAAGCCTCTTTTATTGGTTGTCCCTGTCCAAGCAATTATAGATTATATTTTCACGTGTATATTTCAAATCTGTAGGTACTTGCAATAACAAAATTCGCATTACTACTATTATATAATTTTTTACATGCATAATTAATTTCATGCTTTGGTGTTTTCAAAATTTTAAATCCAAAATAATAGTTGCCTATGAACCAAGACTTTGTTGCACAAATAAAAGGTATATATGAAATTAAATAAGGATTTTTTTTTCCTGTATCATAAAAATTCATAGTTGTCAGCCAACATTACAAAGTGAAAGTTAGGCAGACTTATGATTCCACATCAGAGTCGTCGGAAGGCTGAGGCGCATGCCTCATGGCACAACGCCCTTATGAGGCGGCAGCTTTTAGCAACTAATATATTATGTACTACTACACTTCTGTATAATAAATAAGAAAAAATCTGTCCTGTGGATATTTAATATTTAAACAGATATGTTCATATTTACTGACAATATTTTTAGTTCCTACACTACAAAATATGTACAATAGAGGCGCAGAATATTTTTTGTTTCATGGGGCCCTTTATACTTGCGCAGGAACTGTTGCACATACAAATATCTTGACAAAAATCCAACAATATATAGAGCGGTATTATTGGTATATATTGGATTTATTTTCAATATTTATTAGTATTATTTTTATTAAAAAAATACATAAAAAATATGTAATACATGTTATGCAAAAGACCATCTCAAAGACTTGAGCCAGAGTTTGGGATATATATTTTTAGGGAATTTCATTTGATAACAATCTAGATTGTCTTTCGAATCTCTCGAACAAATAACTAACTGGCAGCTCTGAAACATTGATCACTCACCACATAGGCATAATGGTGTCACCTGATACACAATTCACATCAATCCATGGTAAGATTTTATCTTTCATCTTGTGGCACACCTTTGCCAAGGCAATACAATCTCCTTCAGAGCTATGACCGCCCTGATGTTTGCGATTAAAAAAATAAATGTGCAAGTTTTCAAGTGACATAGATAAGTTACCAGTTTTAGTTCGCTTGATTGACTTTGGAGTTTTAGGGGTCAAGGGAAGTTTTGCTACATCCACTGCTCTCAATCCCAAGAGAGTATCTGCAAGATACAGATCGCTTGGAAAGTCCATACCAAGCCTTTTCAGTTCTGCTCTCAAAAGTGGAAAATCAAAACATTTGCCATTGTGAGCAAGAAGGCAAGCAGGCTTTGTCAAGTGAGATAAAAAGGAAACAATAGCTTTAGCGGTATTCTCGTCAAATATTTCTTGATCTTTCAGCATCACATTATCAAGTCCTATGAAAAATAAAAACACATTAACATACAGCAAAAATCGTTGAAAATTGTAAGCAAGCTAGTATATAGCAGTAATCTACTAGGCTAAGCACAAAAGATCAATCTGCCCATTTTAACAAAATTCAGTAATCATCACCTCATGGTAGAAAATTTTACGGTCATATGTAACTGGGAAATATGAAAAAAAATTCTGAAAAAGTGGTAATGACTCATGTATATAGAGCTGTAAAAACTTTAATTATCAATTTCTTATTTTAAGAATTAATAAATTCACAATATTAAAAGAATCTCTATGGGTTGAATTAATCAAAAGCAGTGCAATTTATGAAAAATATGAAATATTTTATATAAGTACAAAAATTCAACAAAATGAGGGTCATTTATGGGGGGGGGGGGGGTCAAAAGGGAGCATTGCACTATAGCGTTAACAGGGTCCGGAAAATCCCAGGCGACCAAAAAAATGCCTTGGCGACTAGTTCGCAAATGAAAATATTATAGCTGGCTCCTAAGATTTTCGCACTTTTGTCGGACTCTGAGCATTAAATCATAATTTTTCAAGCTAAGATGTTGTTGCATAAAATGGAAAATGCATCTCCAAAAATGGAAATAACCTATAAAAACATTTAAATGAGTATTAAAAATTGGGAATCTTTTCATGTAAACTTCACATAACAAACTGAAAACCTTCTGTTGGATTTTCTTTTTACAGAACGTTGTTTACTACTAAGCAGTTTTTAATTTCTTACGCTTTGAAGTACAACTGCGATATTTTTAAGCGTAATAAATAGTAATCACAAGACTTATCCAATTTTTAACCGAGTATAAACATTTGTTCCTTTCATTACTTACTTTCTAAAACTAAAAAATATCTCATTATTTTACATGCTTCTACTTTATAAAATCTTTTATCTATCAATTCATTCAGGGGGTGACGAATGAATTGATAGATAGCACCTTCCTTAAATCCATGATTGGACATATGTTAAACGAGTGATTACTAGCATGTGCAAAAATATCATACACTTGTTGGGTGATTAGAGAACCCCTTTATCAATATATAGCGATGTGCAACACCCCATGAGTTTTATTCTAAAGCTCAATAAATTTTCATACATCAGGTAGCCAGAGGAAATTCAGATCCGTTTTCGGACCCTTAACAAAATTCAATCAAAGCTTCCAAATTGTGTAAAAAAACTATTATTTATTATAAAAGTGCAAAATAATAATAATATTTCTCTATATGTTTAAATTTTCAGTTTTCACAAAACTATTTGATTTTCACAAAAAACGGACCCTGTAAAAAAATGCTGGATTGATTCTTATACAGATAATGGGTCTCTTGATAAATCCCTATTAAAAGGACTTTTTGTAACTTCAAAACAAGCATGTGTAATAAATTTAAAAATCTTTGTTCTTACACCTACATTGATCTTATTATTAATTATTTACTGTTTTGCTAAAAAATTAAATGTTTATCTTATGTTTTGATATTCAAAATATTAGTTAATTTAATAAACAATATAATAATGCAACGCCTAAAATATAACAAAAATTTGAATAAATAACTTACATAAGTTTCTCAACCACTTACTACAATACGAAGGATACACTTTTTGTTTTTAAATTTAAGGATACAAAAGAAAACAAAATAAATACCAGTAATCTTAGCAGCAACAGGATCGATAAAACTGCGTGGCTTCACAACCATGCTTAGCTTATGAATAATTCTAACATCTTTCAATTCCGGAGACTGGCTTTTGCAAAAATCCCGTCGATCTACAGCTATCATGGACACTTCGGTTACTTGTACATTTGAAGTACCTATTGTATGAGCGAGTCCAGTTGTTTCCAAATCAAAGAACACTAACGTTGCAATATCTTTGGATTCTTGATTGTTTTCAATCACAGATTTCTTTTGAAAAGTAGTTGATTGGTGGTTTGATTCTTGAAAGGTTTGACCATACACAGCTTCAACACTCTTGTGAACTGTAGAAGTGATTGGATTACTTCCAGACTGCTGTGAATTATCATCCCAAGCTTGAAATAACAGATTGTAGTCAACCCCAGTGTTATCTAGAACAGGAAGTGAATGGTCGGTGGATTCTACAGGTTGTGCATCACATGCAATTTCAATGTTCTCTTGAATAGGGGGTAAAAAACTTAAGGAGGATAACGCAGGATCTGCAGGTTCTTGACTTGATTGAGCAACTTCTTGATCGGATGAAATCTGATTTCCGGACGGCTGTAAAGTTTTGTTAAATAGATCTTGCACTAATCGATTACAAGTAGCTAGAGAATATGTTGAATCAGATGAAGAATTTAGATTTTTAGAAAGCACTGCTGGAGTTTTCACTTCTTTGAGGATTGAAAATTGACTTTTCATTCCTTTAGCAGAACGCGTGGACTTTTTAGGTGCTTTCTTAGGAAGAACTGGAGCCTTTGGTTGAACAAGAGGAGATGCATTATTATTCCCATTCTGAACTGGAGGATTAGCTGATGGAACTTCAACAACCTTGTCTGTAACATCTACAACGACCGGAACATTCGGATCAGTATTTTCCGAGCTTGTTGATTGAACTAGAGGTGGCTGCAGCAATAAATATTTCGAACCATTCCCAGAAACTACTTTAATTAAAGTGGGAGTGTGTGGATAAATGATCTGATTCGTAATAGGCATTTCAAATGTAACGTCTTGCCAAAATCCAAAAGAACGATTTCCGAAGATATTCAATATACTACTAATATCATCAGCAACTACAGAATCAGAATTATCTTCGTATTCACAAGATGAATCTGACATACAATCTAAGTCCATTCACCAGTGTTCAATTACATAGCTGTTACTGCTAATCAAGAAATAAAATTCGATGCATATATACTTAAAAAAATAATCACTTTATAAATTCAAAAATACTTCTCCTTTCAAATTACTTTGGCAAAATTAGAGTTTGTTAAAAAATTATGTTAAAATATTCAACTTCAATTTTTCGCTTAATTGACGCAGAACTTACTTACGAAAACATATTACCGATTACCGCGTGCTTTGCCGGAATTACCGCGAAATATTTTCCCCGCGCTGTTCGTCAAGCAAAATCATTTCACTTCACTTCATTGAGTTTTTTTAAAGGGTTGTTTTTTTTTTTTTTTTTTTTTTTTGTGGTTGTGGCTTTGAAGACAAAATTGTAGAAAACGTTCCTCCTCTTCTTGACAACATTTTTTCTTTTTCTTCTTTTTTCAGAACTTAAGTTTTGAAGTATAAAACCGCTCGCAGTAACGTATACCGCTCAGTGGCTGAGCGGTGAAATCGACTGACTCCGGTGCCTCCCTGCGCGGAGAGAAAGAGGCGTGGTTTCAATTTCCACCTCTGCCCTGGGTGTATTTCCTTCTTTGTATATTAAAATCTGTTGTGCTGTCTTGTTCTATCTGTCATATTGGACGAGAGTTTGAGGCATATCCTTGAGAATAGCAAATAAACTCGAATATTTATGTGACCTGAAATGGTCGTAAACAAACAAACAAACAAACAAACAAGTTTTGAGGTAAATACTTGAATTTGAAATGCATTAGTAATAAAAGCATTTATTTACATCGAAAGAAAATCATATCTAATCATCGTAACTACTTTCATATCGTAACTACTATTTCTACTCTCCCATTTTGTTAACGCAACGAACCCCTTTTGCATGAGGTCGTTGAGGGTGTATGAGACACGCAGTGGCTGGGTGCTGCGTTGTAATTATTGAAACGGGTGTTACAAAACCAACACATTAGCACGCAAATACTAATAAGCTTTGACAAAGAATAAGTTTGAAAAGAGGTTACATGACAGATTTGGAAATGTTGCTTACAAAAGATGTAGTCGATGTTAATGTTGCAAATTTGAACGATTGCTTATATCAATATTAGAAATATAATAACTAATTAAAGAAGTACATGTCGGTTTGATCTCCGTGGTACTTACTGTAAAATAGATGTTTCCGGCTGTTCTGGTTGCTCGGTTTGATCCGAGTCCCTTTTGGGAAAAGTAGAAAGCGGGAAAACTTGATATAAATCGGGATTGTAATTTGCCGTATGCGGATTGAAGTTTGAACTTGTGTGATTCGATCTTTGTGCTTGTTTCCTCAGACTTCTCAATTTCAGCTTTGATTATTGTGGCGTTTTATTGCTCTTCCTTCATCTAATTTTATAATGGTCAGTGCCGAATCTAGGGAAGGGAGCGGGGTTCATGTCACGGCAACACTGCTGGGGGAGGGGCGGCAAATTCAACTGTGATGAAGGGGAAAAAAGAAGAAAGAAATAAAATAAAAGAAAAATAGATTTAATTAAGAAAGTTTAACTTTTGGAAAGAGAGACATAAATCTTAGTTCGAAGCTCCGATTAGATCATTGAGCGCGTTAATTTGCTAACAATTAAAAACGATTAATAGAATTCTTTATTCGTATAAACTGTCGGAAACTCTAAAATTGAGGTATAGTGAATATGTTGCGCCGCTGATCAGTCGGCCCGCTCCTGTGGCAGGCAAGGGCTCCTGGGAAAGCAGTTTAGGAGATCGTTCATAATTGATATCACGCTTTTTTCTTACATATTTGAACCTCCTCCTCCCATTGCAACAATATGTCCTTTGCAACAAAATGTCACAACTTCAGCGGACCCCCCTTCCTCCTTTGTCATATGTCACGCTATGTTGCATAAGCAGGGATCTCAGACGGATACTACCGGGGGGGGGGGATATCACCGGACAACCTTCAACTGTCAGAGTTTCACATCTCCAATTAAGGGGGACCCTTCATTTGGCTCTAGTGTCTTAATGTTGAGCTGAAAGGGCAATGCCGTGGGAACATTAACGAAAGTTTTATGGGTTTATCAGTGACCCCAAGTGAAAAATCCTCAAAAAAAAAAAAAAAATAGCCAGCGCATAAAAGTTTATGAAATATTAACAGTAACTGGGGGATGGAGGAGGGCGGCATTTAAAGTTTTGCCCCGCCACAGAAAACTCCAATATCCAGTAGTGTCATAATATAGTGGAGATTATCAAGTTTTCTCTTGATCTCTATGTGACTTTGTTATTTAATAAGAATTTTAAACGTACTCTCTCCCCCACTTGATACTTCGAGTGTGCAGTTTGATATTTTGTTGGGAATTTTTTCAATAAGGGAACCTTACATCAAGCTTGATATGAAGTTTTCTATGTAATTACTTCGCAGGTTTCTTCTGTTCGAATATATCTGGAAACATTTTTTCTACATGAACAACACATAACTAGTAATTCAATATCAGATAGTTGATATTTTATGTTCGATTTCAGCTCCTTGACTTTTGTCTATGTCACTTAGGCTTAAGTTCAAATGCCTAATCTAAACTCTTCTTAGAAATGTATATGCATCGGGAACAAAGTCAAGATCTTCATTTGATATGCAGTTCTGATATTCAACTTTAACTCGAACTTTACCCAATTGTAATGATGCATTTTCAGTGTAAGACCTAAACTTGATGTCAGTAAGTCGTTTTCTTATATTTATTTTTTAAAATTCTGTTTCGGGTTATGAAGGTCTATGTCAATCTCAATTTTCTGATAACGATTTTTAATTTTGATTCATGTAAAATATTTCTTTGCATATACTGCCACATCTGAGATTCTATTATCATAAATGCCAACAACCGTATTTACAGACATATTTTCAAGAGTTTTAATTAGATGTGTTATGCTTTATTAGTTTTATTTGATGTCTTGAAATTAAGGAGAGTTCTGATGTATACTTTTTGAACATGTTCTTTTGATTTACATGAATTGCACATTAAGTTAGCAGAATTAAATCGACAGTCCTTACATCGATGGTTACCACGCCTGTAATGGAGACATACATTATTTATTCTCAATTTTTCATAGTCAACATGTCTTCGCTTTGATTTGCCACACTCATTTTTCTCCGATTTATTTTTTATTCATGTTAAGAATTTAAAATGTAAAATTTTCGTGCTCTTTGATGCAGGTGTGCTTTAGAAATTTTATTGATTTCCTCAAACTCGGTTGTGTTGACAATTCGTGATACAGGATTTGATAACTCACGACTATGGATTTTTGAAGATTAAACCGCTATAGCTTTAGCAATGATGTGATCAAAATTTGTCAATTCAGATTGGAAAATTCGTTCTTAAATCTAACTGTGTCTTTGATGCCTAGAATAAACTGAGCTCGCAGAAAAATATCTGCAACTGATACTCTTTTACTGCATTCACAAGTTTCATTGAATTCACATTCAGCAATATCGCTACGCAAATCAGCTACGTAATCAGAAATAGAGCTATCCTCTTTTTGATGTCACTAAAAAGTATTGCTGTGACACTAGTAAGCTTTTCTTCGGTGCTGAATGACTCTCCAAGACCTTGATACGCTTCATATTCATGTTCCTGTGCCATTCTCGGCACAATTAAAGAAGCATAAATATTATAGCTAGATGTTCCTATGGAATTTAGAAAAATTTGAGCGCATTTTGGCTTATCCTCAAATAAATCCTAAATAGTTAAATAAATTTCAAAACGTTGTTTGTAGTATTTAAAATTTTCTGTCTCAGAATCAAAGTTTGCGAATGGCGGAACGTGCGAAATGTTTGTAAACGGGTGCTGTTAGGGCATTGCTTCCCAACGGCGGTTTTGAAACTCAAACTAATTGCTGGAATTAATGTTGTTGATTTTTATTCATCGCTTCAATAAGCATTTTGAACTGCTCTGGATCCATATTAATCGATACAGAAAAAAAAGAGTTAGAAAACAGGTTGAAACAGAAATCAAATTCTACAATAAAGTGTTTTATCTTTCGTCGCCAATTCTTCTTACCACGTCCGCAACGAATGCATTTTAGACCCGTCGCCAATTTATCGTTGAATCTTTAGGTGGCTGGGTGCCACGTATGTTATTGATGAAGCTGGAGAAAAACACATTTATTATCACACATTTAGCACACAAATATTAATAAGCTTTGATAAAGAATAGGTTTACAGGTTGCATGTTAGAATTGGACTAACATTTTGATGGAATGTCACATACGAAAAATGTAGTCAATGTTGATAATCATATTGCACGATATAATTACGTCTCTGGCAAGTTTAAAAGGTTGCTACTCAGCCTTACATCATTATCTATATAAATAAAACCAAAAGTTTGTGTGTGTGTGTGTGTGTGTGTGTGTGTCTGTCTGTCGATCGCCTCCTGGCGAGATGGAACGGTCTAGGAGTACGAAATTTTGGTTACAGGTACCTTGGACCAGGTCCTCGTGCACCTCGAAGCGTTTTTCCGAAAATTCGAATTTGTTCTTTTATTCCAATTTTGAGCAAAACTGTTGATTTGGGTTTATCTCATCGAAGAAACGTCCCACGTATTAGTTTTTTTCAGCATTTGAATGCCCGTAAAAAACTGCACAAGATGATCTCTTTCTGCAATTCGTATAACAAATAGAACACGCGCAGTATTCGCTTGAAGTAGTTTTCGAACTTTAAAGCAAGGCTTACCTCTGAATTTATCTGCTCAATTTGTGTGTTTTCGCCAAAATAAATAGTACTTTTGTCGCCAAAAGGAAAATTTCTGCTGAAGCAAAACTAATGAAAATTCCTTTCGGATTAAATTGCAAACATATACTTTTCTCGCCAAGAAGAAATAACTTTTTTTTCCCGCGTAGTCAGTTGTTTTTAATTCATTATTTTACGTTTCGAATTTCTCTGCATAAGATGCATAACTAATTTTTCTGCATAACTTCATAAAATGATGTCTTTTTGAAATCCGTAGAACAAGTAGGACACACACAATGTTCATTTTAAGTAGTTTTCGAATTTTAAAACGATTCTTAAATTACCTCTGAATTTATTCGCTCAAGTTGAGTATTTTCGCTGAAATAAAGAGTACTTTTGTTGCCAAATAGATTATTCCTGTTACAGTAAAGCTAATAAAAATTGATGTTTGGATAAAGTTGCATACATTTACTAGGTTGGAAGGCTTTCGATATTGCTGATTTTTGATGAAATTTAATATTTCGCCAAGAGGTGATAATTTATTTTCCCCCGTGCAGTATTTGTTCTCAATATACTATGATATTTTACGCTTCGTAACTTTTCCAAACGGGGCCAAAATTCCTTATTAGTAATATTGTTCTCATTCAATTCAATACGTGAGTTACATTGTAGGATCTTGGCGCATTTGCGTTAAGCTTCTATTACAATAGTGCAATTTGACGAACTTCTACTTTATTTTAACTTTTTTACGCAGCGGTTTTAATTGATTCCATGTTTTACTCAAGTGATTTATTTTATAGCTTTTATTTATTTTTTGTACTGCATATTCGCCCCCGTTTGGACAGAATTTAGTTATCTCTTTCTGTCAACTGATATTTCAAACAGTATTGGCGCAGTACTAAACATTTTCCAACTGAAATGTGCATGTTTCTTTGCCTTTGGAAATAATGCTTTTCTTTCTCCCGTTTTTAGCCGAATTTTATAAAAGTGCTATTTTATTGAATTTTAGTAAATGTTTTGAAGATTTCGCAAGCGGGATTTTTAGGAACTGGTGTAATTATTCTGATGGGTATTTTCAAGTGGACTGTTGGAAATTTTAGGAACAGCAGGTCTTAAAGTTCTGTAGTCTAATGGTCATTTTTAGTCACTGACATCTTTATTCGAATGGAGATTTTTTGGGACTCATGTCCTTATATTAGGGATGCTTAGGAATAGTTGTCTTTACTCAAATGGAGGGCTTTAGGGAATGTTTTCTTTATTGTAGCAGAAAGATTCATGGGCCATTGCTCTTCATTTGATGGACATTTTTAAAGAGAATACTGCTCTAATTCTGATGGGAGTTTTTAGATGTGGCGTTGTCTATTTTGTAATTGGGATTTTACGGATTCTTGATATCATTTTGGAACGATTATCCTGATGCATATGAGCATTTTAGTTACTGTTGCCCTTACTCAAACGGAAATTTTTATGAACTGCTGTTGGCATTTTAATGTTGATTTTTACAGACTGTTTGTTACTTTTAGTTCAATAAAAGAAATTTTTAGAGACTGCGCTTTTTAATGTTATCGTGATTTTTAAGAAGTTTTACTGTTTAAATGGGATTTTTAAGGACTGTTGCCCATCTTCTGCTGGAATTTTTAAACTATATTTCTCCTTATATAATTACAACATAATTTTGGACGTGTGTCACTTGGCTTGGGAATGATGCAATGTTATCCCGCGCAACGCCGGGCATGTCAGCTAGTTAGAAATATAATAGGATTAGCTCCCGTAAACACCTGCATTTTTACTTTTATGAACTATGAACTTATCTTTTTATCTACAAAAGCTGTATCTGAAAACTGTGAAGAGTTTTTCTCTTAGAAATACTGAAAACAAAGAGCAATGCATTTGGCTTGAAATTCTTTTTTAATTTCATTTTCTAGCCGATTACGTGCCTCATAAAAAAATCGATAAAAATTCGTGTTTCTTTTCTTTTCTTTCTTCTTTTCATCCCTTTCCTCACAGCTCTTCAAATCAAATTGCTAAGCGTGTATAAAACGTATGCATGTTCATAATATATACAAATGTCACTTATTGTTAGATAAAACGCAATTCTTTAACATTATAACCCCAATTCTTGAATAGCAAGTATTTTATATTTATGAGAAAGTAATATTTGAAATGGTTTTCTAAAAAAATTTTTAATAATTTAAAGCTGTTCTTCTGGAAATAATATTTAACGTAAAGTAAACTTATAAAACGGTTTTTTCCCCTATTATATGCGAGTAGGAAGATAGTAAACTTTTGTTTTCCAAAAGGCAATTGGTTTTACAAAATATTTCATAATCATAATAAATGTACAAAAATGTCTCCCCCCCCCCCCCCAAAAAAAAAAAAAATTCACTCTCACACTCACGCACAGATATACACGCACGGAGACATCTTCTAAAAATAATCAGAATGGGTCCTTCACCTTTTTAATTTACCGAATTTGGAACAACAAAACTTTTCATGAATCCGATACTTGTAAGTACTTTAGATAGAAAGAAAAGTTTTTAAAAAAGGTAGAAAGATTTTATTTGAAATCAAATTTATTCTGATCACGAGAATAATTATTAATCTTGATGAAGTTTTTACCAAAGGCTCAAAATCGAAGGTCCACTTGGAGACACGTCGAGAGATACCGATAACTAACAAATTGGACAGTTATTCATCTTTTCACTTCCGAAGTGTGTGCTAGTAACATAACTCTAGAAAAAACAGCTCTGTCGAAGAATAGAAACTGCATTATATACACCAATTTCTATAACGCTCAATAGATACCCTCAGCTATTGTTTTCAAACAATCATTAACTTGTAATCCCCTGTTTCAGTCTTTACAATTACCTTGTTTGGAAAATATTTAATGGTCTCATTGTTGGTTATTTAGTCATGTTGGTGCAAATACATGATGAAGATGCCGATCAGAAGATAAAGATGTATTTATCAATATCCGACTAGTCGTGTTATAATCTTTTAAAATAAAAGATAGAAAATTATCAGTAGTAAAGCTGTTATGCAAAATAGATCATCATTTTTTTGTGCACATATAACACAGCAATCACTTAAGGCCCCCTATTAAAAATCTTTCCGGTATAAAAAAAAGTATTGGTTTATGAAACACCGGTTCTGGTATGACAGTGGATCCGCTATAATACCGGATTCAGGTCATACACATACATGAACTAATGTTTCATAAACCGGTATGAACTTCCACTACGATACAGCCACCGACATTGTACCAGATCCAGCATCATAATGGAACCGGTGGTTCATAAACAAGTACATGCTTCCAGTATGATACTGAAACCGAGATTGTACCAGATCCAGCATCATACTAAAACCATTCTTTCATAAACCGGGATAAACTTCCAGTATGATACTGAAACTGATATTATACCGAATCCACTTTTATACTAAAACTGGTGTTTTAGGGGGATGGAACAGGGGGCCGAAGCTCCCCTATTTAAATAAATAAATAATGTTATTTCTAATTGCTCGGAGCCAGGGCCGTATTTACCATTAGGTCTGTGAGACTGGGGCCTAGGGCCCCCACTTTGAGGGGAGCTCCTAATTTTGGTTATAATTATTTTGTTTGTAATTTAAAATTTTTTAGAAAAATATTTAAAAATAGAATCTTTCAAAAACAAACTGTTAGTGTTCTATTACTTCACAGAAAATTTGTATTATTAAATTATTTTAAAACCACAAGGAATTTTCACTTTGGGGGCCCCCAGATTTTATTTAAACATTGTTTAATTTACAAACAAAATCATTTTGCACGTTGGATGCTCCCAAATGTTAGTCTGACTCTTTGACATTTCAAAAACAAATTTTTTTTTTTGCGCTTTGGGGACCCACAAATTTTGGTGTGATTGGCAAGTTTTACAAACACATACTGAATGTTATGTTTAAAAATTTTTTGTTGCGTGAGGGTCCCCAAACATGAGTTGTGCCTGTAGTGATTCAAAATGTAAATCGGGCCCTGCTCGGAGCATGGAGCGGAGCATGAAGGGAGTGGGGGCAAATATTTAGAAGTCGTCAGTTCAGAAAAGTTGTTGATCCAGTTCCCTGATATTTACTAATGAACAATACAATAATATAATTTAATTAGTCTTAAATACTGAAATTTCTAGAAATATGTATGTTTTGAAGTGAAACATTCATCTTTACTGACCCTGAATTACGTTTAAATATATATTATACATTTGTTGGGCGTAGTACAAATACGAGAGAACTAAAAAAAAAGTGAATCAATGCACTCGTTGGGAGGGCCTGATTAAATTTAAGCAGTGCGAAAAATTTGACAGTGGCCGACCTTCTGTGAAGAAAGAACAATTGTGTCACGGGCGTCAATCCGGGAAAAATGATCAAATTCGTGGCGGTTGCTTGCCAAACACAAACCTTTTTTTTTTTTTTTTAATTTTTTGTCACTACCCCCCCCCCCCCCCCCCAAAAAAAAAAAAATGCTGGGCGGATACATTGACATAAAGTACACACAGAAATAAAACTGAAGCTTTAAAGACGAAAAAGAAGCAAAAGAGAGGAAGGAAAGGGTGAAAATACGTAAAGCATCAGATCAGGAGAGTACGAAAAGAAACTAATTTTTTTCCCCCCAAGTGACAAAATTTCTGTAGATTTTCTAAGTTTAAACCGTTTTTATGACCGTTATGTGTTAGAATAGCTGAAGCGTAAAGAGCACTAATTTTGATACCTTTACGTTGATTTCAAGTCCTTGTAAAAATAAGCAAAACTTGACTACTTTGCCCGTCTGTCTCCTTGTTTGTTCAGATTAAATAATGATCAGGTTCCGACGAATCCCGTGCGCCAGGTCGCCCGGCGACTAAAAAAATGCCATGGCGACTAGTTTTTCAGGTGGCGACAAATGGAAATATTATAGCTGCGCTCCTAAAAATTTTCCCTGGCTCCTAAGATTTTCGCATTTTTGTCGGACTCTGATAATAACGTTCATATTTTGTGACTTTTTTTCTTCTACTTCTGCATTTTCTTTGGCATTCGCAACATCGCGCAACAGTATTTTTTACGTACATGTTGCAAAAAATTTTGCATAGTCCTTTATGGCCTGTATTTTTCTTTCGTTTGCATAACTTTTATCCCTTCCATTTAAAAACTCATCAAACATCATGTTAGACCAAAACATTAAGATTTTACGAAACATTTCAATGTCATGCAGTTCAATATTGCCACATTAAGCGAGGAGAATGGGGAAAAGCAACAAAGAAAGAAATTATTTCTACGTTATTTCGTTCCGCTATTATCTTACATGTAGCGCGTTTTCCTTTAGCGAACATAAATAGTCAATTAAGTTTGAAACGTTTTTCAACAACCGGTGACATTTTCGTCTCAGAAAGATACATCCTTGACACGAACGTGATGACAGGAAATAAGAATGAGAAATTCAGCGCATTTTGCAGTTACGATTTTGGGTGAATGATAATTCGAAAAGCATTTACCAAGCACAGCGGAAGAAATTATTTTAAACACGAATAAGTATGTAGAAACACGAGATGCGACTTTTTATACCATAAGTTCGGTGACTGAGCAACATATTTGGTTAGGTATCTCTTCAGGATAGGTAAAGAAAAATTGGAATGCATATGTACCACACAATACAACGAAAAAAAAATACAAATGTAAAGGTCCTTAGGAGGGGAACATTTCAAATACCTACACCACTTAGATTGTTGCCAAACAGGGATGGAAAAACGGTTTTACAGAAATTGATGATAAATATTTAAAAAATGGTTTAACGTGGCATTCTATGAGAATTAATCAAATGTTGCAAACTGACACTGGATGTGGGATCTCATTTTATTGGCGCTATATCAGGTGATATATCACCAAGTTGTCACCAAATGGCTGCTAATAACGACAGTTGCGGTTCATTGCTTTCGTTTTATGCTTTGGCCATGGTATCGATTTCGATACCATTTCATATGAGAGCATGGTCTCACTCGATGTATACTGGCCGTCAAAATCGCTAAAAATGATGGATAGCCGAGCTATTTCCTCAACGTGCCGATGGGGGGGGGGGGGAGGCGCTTTTTCCCAGACCAATTTGGCACATATAATGGGTTTTGGCTCTCTGGGCATCTACCATCGATTCTTGAACGTGTTATTTATTTGATGTTTTGCGCAAATAATAAAGTCGTTTAACGACGACTTCAATTTTAAAACAATAGGTAATGATTAGAAAATGACTAATGAAATAGAAAAATTTGCGTAAGGGACTACATGTCCATACTTCCTAACAATAATATGACTTCCTCTTATTTACTAAGTTTTTGAAAAAAATCTCTGCAGATTACAGCGAACAAAATTACATTCACTTAGTACAAACTAAGCAGTCTAATCCATATACCTTTCAACGATCGTGCTTAGAGAATTTTTTCACAGATATTTTTTTTAAATGCAATTTTGATATTCTGCGTAAAATTCTTGCAGAAAACTTCTCTACATAAAATTTATGTAGTCTATGAAAAGGTTACACGCATCATGTGGAATTCCATTGCCAACTTTCGACATTTTTAAAGGTAGAATTCTCCTAAAATTTAAAATCCTAAACTGTAAATAAAAGGTTTCAAAATATTAAATTCTTTTTTTCAATAAGTAGAACGTTCCTTACTTTAGTAACGCAAAAAAAAAAAAAAAAAGCAAAACTTTAACTAGCAACTATTAGAGCAATTCGATCGCCAAGTTTGGCGATAGTGCAAAATTGATTGTTCTAATCGCAAGAAAAACACTTTTTTTTAAAAATTCATTTACCAGTAAAATTACGCACAATACCAGTATCTAACACTGGTTCTAAGTTTTAAAGCAATAAAATTCCCTTAGCTTGCTTAGAAAACTGGTTGAGGATCCATACTCAGATCTACTTTCACAATCCATGATACTTACAACGCGATTGAAGTTAGCGAGGCAAATGTAAAATGTAAAGAACAACATCTTAAAACTCTCGTTGTCAAGACTACGTTGATACGTTACCATGGTGAAAAACCGTTAGAAGTGTTCCAAGCGGCCAGTATAGGAAAGTGTCCACTTTCCCTTCAATATATAAGATTTTTGTAAATTATGTTTGCCCGTACTATATCGAATGAGGCCATGGTAAGAGAAATGAATGTAAGAGATTAAATTAAGAGGTAAAAGCGCTTACCTTTGTGCATTAACAATAAAATATTAATCACAAACATTATTAAAGTAAATCGAGGAAGCGCGTGTATATGCAGTGATTTTACAAATTTGTACTTTGGTGTCGCTGTTTTTGTCATTTAAAATTTTATTAAAATTACGTTTATTTTATAATTGAATATTTTGTTAATTAAATAATAAAACTCAATAAATTGAAAAAAAAAAGGTTTTCTAGTCTTTATTAAACTTTGCACTCTTTATTAAAATAATAAAGATAAAAGGCGTATACGTGTTGTTCCCATTTTCCCTGAACAAGTCATTCTATGTTGGGCAATATTTATCCTGTCCCCTTCCTTTCACAAGTAAATGACTTAATTTTAATAGTTATACGTTTTCTTTTATTTCCAAATTTTCTTTCGCACACTTCCACGAATATTTTTGTTTGGAAAGCACGTTGAAGAACTTTCAGTGGAGAAAACTCCTCAATTGTGGTTCTTATGCCTTGCCATCCTTATTAGCCTCCTAAGGACTCAACCTGTCTGAATTCTCAAGCCCATTTTCCATTGCATTTTTGGAAGTTGTGAAAGTTGCCAAAGTAAACCTGTATGCATATTTGCCTTGGATTGAGACAGAAGAAGAGAAAGTCACACAGATCCTGTTTACAAAAAGGGACGAACGCATATATGAGTGTGTGAAAAGCTCTTCCTCTGACTGGGCGTTACATCCTCCTCACTTTCTTCAAGGAGTTGACCAAGAGGGCGTCATGCGTGCTCCACGCTTCGTCGAACGCCGGAAATGACGATGCTTCAAAAGAAAAGATTCCTGAGAAGCTTTCTTACCTTGGCTTCCAACACGCACACGGCCTACATCTAGCGGTCACGCCTCCTTGCATCCCTTTTCCTCATCCTTCACTCTCAGAATAAGAAGAGTCTACCATGATGAAGTCCTTTTAGCATTACAGGAAGATGATACTTCTGTCCATGTGAGAGACTTCATTGCAGTTCAGAAAGATCGGGACCAATTTCCAAACTAGAGCTTTCTGATTGTCTAATCTGGTATGCAAGCTTTCTGCTAGCATTCTCATTAAAGAACAATGATTATTCTGGTAATTAACAAATTTGTCTTAGCATGAGGTCTTCAGAGAATCTAAATTAGAATATTCAAGAAATATATGTAGCAGAAGTCTTTGAAAAAAAAATGAAACGAGTTGAACCGAATTTAAGAGCAATCAAGGAGGAAACAGAATAAGCAAAATGTTCTGATATTTTGAAAGTTTTTAAGCAAACCTATGCAAGCTTACAAGCATTGAAGTTTCTAAGCAAGCATTGCCACAATCGGGCACTATTCCCTTTTACTGTTTATACCAGATCAAAATTTGCAAACAAAGATTTTCTGCAAGGAATGGAAAGGTTCTTCTATGTGTAAAATATTTCTTAATGAATTTATGACATCTGATCTGAATATTTATTTATTTCATGCGAAAATATTATACATTTTGCTATACAAAGTGTCTGATAAGTGTCTTCCTCATTAGTGTCATAGCATATACAAAGGTACTTTCTTTGAAACTATAAATTTCTTGAAAATACATCTACTGCAAAGCACCCCAAAGAAGCTAAGTATCTGATTAGCATAGTACATTTGAAATTTTCACCCGAAATGGAACTGTTCTTTAAAAACAGCTAAGCTGGAATCGTACATTCATTAGGATAATCCTTAGGTAAAAAGTAAAGCTTGAACATTTATTTTTTAAAAGCTGTATCGGATAAACCAGAAAAAATAATGTGGACTTGGATACTTTTCGTTGTTCCCTATGCTGTAAAAGCTGTTGTAAATTCGGATGGTCTTCTTGGACACAGAAACTCGTCTTCAGGTTTGATCGTTCTCAGGGGATCTGAGATTGAAAGAAGCGAAACCAGAAGGATGAACTATCCGGTGAGTAGATTTGTGTCATTTCTTACTTGATTCAATTAAAGCTACAATACGTTAGAAGTTAAAGTTTCGTGTAAAAATGAGTTTTCATGAATTTCATTTTTCACTAAATAATCACAAAAATACTAGAGTGTTCTGATTAGAATATTATGAAACAAATGCTTGTTTGAAAGATCAAAATTGATTCCTATTTAAAAATCAAAGAAAGTTAGTGCAGCAGCAACTTTGAATGACAGATGAATATGATAGCACTTAAAAACAATGCCATATTTTAGTCTTCCTATTTTCTATTGAAGTTCCCTAAAACGTATTACAATTCTACACAGAGAACTCTATCTAGGGCAGAATTTGGCGCTATGCCACACATCGGCAGACCTAAAATCTGGCATCTTCTTTTCCTCTGAGCTTTTTCAACTAATTTAATGCTTACCTGAAAAATGTATTTATTTCATGAAATAGATAAAAATAAATGTTACTTTGCAAAAACATATCATCACAGAAAATAAAAATTTACTGATATTTTGTTTTCAAGCGTAGTACAAAAATGTATATAGTATAATGTCTGAAATTCAGACTTCGGAAATTTGGAATTTTCCAATATTCGGAAGTTTTGCTAGCCCGTACTTAAAAATTTAAAACATGTGTATGTGACAGAACGAGTAGGGGAATATGAGGGCAAAGATTACTTTTTCAAAATGAACAAATTAGAAATTTTTTTTGGGAAAAAAAAAAAAAAAAACATTACCCAAACACATAACTATGTATTTTATAATAGAACTTCAGTTGAAACATTTTCTTTTTTTTTTCATTTTAGGTTATAATGTTTTACGTTGAAATGAGAGAGGAAAATTATCACTTGCCCGATGTATGAGATAAGCGAAATAGCGATGATTTTCTTGGTACTTTTGTTGAAACCGGGGATTAATTTGCATGGGAACTCATGAGATATCAGCTTTTTTTCAATTTTATGCAAATTTTTACGCATTAATCGCAATTTAGATGAATCATGCATTAAATAAACCTTGGTGGCAACTAAAAAGGAGCAACCATTTTATGCACTTATATTAGTCTATATATGCACTTAGCAGGCTAAACAGAAAGAGCCGCTATGGACTGCTAGGGAATCTACAACTTTAAGTGGAATCCTAACCACTAGGACATAATCGGAGAAAATGCTAGACAGATTAATAACATCCATGCCTAACTGGAATTCGAACCTGAACCCTTGGCGCGGAAGTTTTCGGCTCTCCAAAGTATTTGGCTGTGACACTAAATGGTTCAAACAGTTTGAAATCAATCTGTATTAAATCTTTTTTTATTAAATTTAGTCTGATTAAAGTCATTAAAATCCATTAGGTTATTTTGAGTGTCTGCTAAATTATTCTTTTTTTTTTCTGGCGGCTCTCAGTGTCAACAAATAAATTTAATCTGATGGAAATTAAACTGAGATAAATTGAGTCTGATTAATTCAGTCAACTAATTAGTCGATTAATAAGTTAGTTATTTGATGTCCAACGTTGAAATGAAGTAGTTCACTTTGCCCCACATGCACTTAATAAATTGTACTAAGCATTTAAAACCGAAATAAGCCTAACATTAAATAAATTAACACTGCAGCGGACAGCAGTAGATCTTAATTAATACATAAAATTTTTATACAATTAACTTTATGATTATATAATAACAAAATAATATTTTTGACCTTACGCGGCCCGAATATTAAAATTTCTAGAAAATCGTTGTAATAGAAAGTATTTGTCAAAATTAAAATTATTCACAAAGTCAAACAAATACACACATCAATGATGTATGATTTAATTCTGTTTGCTAAAGAATTTAAAACTATTTAAAATTAATCTATTTTCTCTATTGTTTTGAATGTAATAAAACTAAGAATTTCACCCACAAATAGAATAGAAATGACAGGTTTTATGGTAGTAAGCATTAGCATTATTTTACAAATTACTTAATTCAAATGAAAGAACTACTATTGCTTAGTGAACTTTTACCTTGCTCAAAACTGTTTTATGAAGATATTTTAAAAGTCATAATAGTTAATATTTTTATTTTATGGGCGTCTTTTACATACCTATTTTTAAAAGATCTTAACTGGAATACAATTTTTATTTTCAAAAACCCCAATAACTTAAGGTATCTAAATATTCATGATATATTCTAGGCTTTTCCCATTTCTCTTACCCAATATTCACAATAAATTAGTCTACCCAAACAAAGTCTGACTTCCACTTTGTTAATAATAACAGAATTAATTTCTCATATTCTCCATCATAATTAACTATTGCCAGCTTTTGGGAGCAAATGCAAAATATAAAATACATTATTTTAACTTTAAAATTTGTTTTTGCTCAGTTAAGCCTAAAACAAAGTTTAAAAAAAGTAGTTTTTTTCTAAATTATTTTTATTTATTAAAACTATATACTAATGTATTATTTTGCAATAATTATAATACAGCTTTAAATGTTTAAAATCTACTAATTTCTTAATTGTTTTACATTTCTAATGCAGTACAACTTTTCGGCCGAATAGTCCATCAATATTCGGCCAGGCCGAATATTCGTCTGGGTGTGATGAAATGACTATTCGGTCACGCCGAATAGGCCGAATACCGAATAGTGGCCGAACATTCGTTACATCCCTAATAGAAATTACCACTAGTCCTCCCAATGAATCACCACATTTTTGTGAAAAAATGGCCTTAGAAAACTTCTTTACAGGGCTCGAACGATACTTTGTTAAGGACAAAAAACTAATGTTAGTTTCCAAAATAGATGAAATGGATATTGCAGAAAACGCAATTAAAGCAGCACAAAATATACTACTAGCTGATTCCCCGCAGAACATCTGCGGGCTATAACTTCAACAATCAAACTTAAGAATGATCGCTCGATCTAAATAAACCAAGATGCTGCCATTCCGAAGAATCGGAAATTAAAAATTGAGTTATGAATGGAAATACATTTTAAGAAATAGAAATAAATTTGTTAAAGTCCGTAAGTTCCGATAATAAATACAAATATACTATGTTTCTTTTTTATGCTAATCATTAAGCAAATTTTTAAATATCATTTAACATAATTGTTTTTTGCATGATGTCAGAATCGTATCGTTCCGCAAAATTCGATCGCAACTGGTCCTCGTTAAGTGAAAATTTAAAATCGCAAAAAAATACTTTAAAATTAGAAACGTTTAAGAAAAGATCGCTAGATATAAACATGATAATGATAGCTTGGTGTAAACAAATTAAGGTGTTGCCACTCAAAAGAATCGAAAGTAAAAAAATTGAGTTATGAATGGAAATATATCGCATCGCACATCAAAATTTAATCGTAACTGATCCACGGTAAGTGAAATATGTATATAGATATTCGGTGTAACTACTTCAAAAAATGTGTAAACTATCCCAGAGATTTGTAAGCAAAATGTTTCGTATTGGAGGGGAAAAAATTATTGCTCACTTATATGGGTAATATTCTTTTCAAAATAACTGCTTTTCCTAGCGTATATCGGACGTAAATAAAGTGTGGAAAATTGGGGGGGGGGGGGTTGTATAGATTAGTTTGCTGCAAGCAAATTGTTTATGATCTATAATCCGAAAAAATTCGAATTTGTAATTGCCGAAGTCAGAGGATTCCGAATCTGGAACTGTTTGTATTGTAATATTAAAAATTTCCGCCCCTAAAATCTGATGCCATAGACAGCTGCGTACTCACCCTATTTAAAACTACGGCTCTGCCCTTAGCCTACATCTTCATCGATAGACAGATATCAATGATAGTATTTTTTATATCAGATAATTCAACTAAAAGTACTAGACTAACACCTGTCAGCTATACCTGTCAGCTTACACCTGTAGGCTACCTGTCAGCACAAGCTAGCGGTGTCTTGAAATGCTGCTCAATAGATGGCTGTCGAATTTGTGAAATAGCTTAATGTTATTTATTTATTCATTTATTTGTTTATTTACACATTTTATTTTCATAGTTTCGATTTAAGGGTTTCAGAATGTTAAGCAATATTCACTTGCTCTACCAAACTCTTTTGACCCAAATCTCTAACCTTATAAATTGTTGCGTTACTTTGTTTTCAGTTCATTCAGCATTATCTTTCAGACTATGGTTTCCTTTTTTGAAATCGGTTAATTTTGTTGACACTTGGAAAATTGATTCATGCAGATTAGACCAAAGTGCATTGTAACGTTTCACTTTTCCCCCTTTTATAGAAGTATTGAGAATATCAGTAGTCAAAACATTTATATGTGTCTTAGCTTTAGAATCGTGAAATTCTAATCTTAGTTCACGGTTTATGTCGTTTTCGATGTTGAAAAAAAACAAAATTTTAAATTACGAATATTCCAGTTTTAGTAAAAGTCTTAGAATCTATAAACGATAAATCTTGACGAAATCCAAGGAAAGAACAACTATGATCACAACCCCCTTAAAAGCTTGAATACCTAAATTTTTAATTAGTCATATAAAAAAAAATGTGATTTCGAAGCGTTATTGCATTAAAATGAAATTTAAGTTAAGTGGCAGAATTCTGAGGAGAGGGTTTCAGTATTAGTGTTGCAATTTGGAAGCGTTCTTTTAGGTAGAAATACCTATGAATGTGAGATAACATTTCTTAAAACTTGACTTTCAAGAGAAGGAAACATTTCGTCACAGTCATGTATGTGGTGTTGAATTTAGTACCTAACTTGAGCAACCAATAAAGCAACATGTTAAAAACGGTGGCGTAGTAGTTTGGCACGGCCCTCCATAGATCCGAAATTCTCCAAAACTTCCGAAAATTTTTAAAAAATTGGTTTTCCGAAAAATTTATCAATTCGATGATTTCTTCGAGGAATAAAATCTGGGCTTTTCCTTTCTACCTTCAAATAAGCAAAATATTGAATACTTAAAAAAAAAATTTCCGAAAAAATATGACTCCAAGTATTAATATTAAAAATTTTCATTTAATCATTTGATTTTTTTATTAGATTATATATAATTTTATTTTTTAATTCGTGGCTCATACTTTTTCCGAATTTTTTTTTGTAAAGTTCCGAATTTTATTTTTACTGGAAATCACCGATGCTGACCCCATATGCCGAAGTTTGCGGGTACAAAAGCGATCGAAGGTGAATTTCCAAGATAAAAAAGGGAGCGTTGATGTAGTATGATTATGTGACATGTTAAAGATTCTTTGGCATCTTCTTGGCTTGGGTATTCTAAACTAAATTAAATTGCTAGTGCAAAACTGGCATTGACAGAGCCCAATGCTTGGCACCCTTTTTAATTCCTATTCTTCCAATAGGATTTATTATGTAACGGATTTTCCAGGGCCTAATGATGAATATTTGATGTAGGAATATTATTTGATGTAGGAATTTTTTATATCATGTGATACAATGATATAAAAAAAAGAGTAGCAATGGAAAGATTTTGAGTAAAACTCGTGACAATTTTGAGTAAGATGAAGCTTTAGGCTGTATTCACACTAACGGTGACAAGAGACATACAAAAGCAACGAAACTTTCAGCGCTCAGCATTGGGTCTCCTTACTTTAATAACCTCCTGAAAGTCACTTTTAATGAGGCAAGAAAAATGCTAATCAGACATCATGTTGACTGGTTAGCATTTTTCTCGCCTCATTAAAAGTGACTTTCCGTGATTTGTTGACTTCAGTACCGAAACAGCTACATTTTTGCTGTTAGTTTGATAACCATAGCAACAGTCTATTGCGACAGACGCCAATTGTTTTCGTCGTTATTGGTGTGAAAGTACCCCTTAATGTTTTATTTCCTAAATTATGTTGGAAAGCAGCACCTGTTAGCAACGTCACTAAGACCTCTTGTCACAAAAGAGTTGGTTCTTTCTCGTACCATTTGCGCTAACAATCCCTAACTTTTAACAAAATCATTTATACCCTTTGCTTCTAATTGTCTCATATGAGCTGTAACTTTTATTTTATTAATTATTTTTTTTACATTAATATTTAGGGGGAAAACATTGATAAACTATGAATGAATTCACGAACATTTTTCACGAATAGATGTGATATCTGACAAATAATAAACCTTTTTACATGGTTTTATTTAATTTGATCTGTCACGGAAGTTTGTTACGCAGATTTCGACCACTATTACTGCATAAATTATCTTCAAACTTTCCACACAAGCTTATCTTCGATGACAATATAGTATTCCATTCATTTTATAATTTATTATAACGTTAATTGGGAAAAAAAATAATTTTGGCTCTGAGGAAATTATCAGAATTATTATTTGTCGAATGGCAACGATATCTTTGTTTGGATAATGCAACGATGTTTTGAATTTTAAAATCATGGCGGAAAAAGAAACTGAGACGCATCGGAAGAGGCGCTTGGAGAAATAAGAACCGTGTAACTTAAAACATTGTTTATCTTGTATTATTACCTGCTATTTTGAACCAACAACAATAAAAAGCCTTTTATTCTTTACATGCTAAGCAAGACTGTCGATAATGCACAAAATTTTTATTTTAAAATTTGGCGTAAATCAAAAAATAAAAAACATCGAAAAGTTTTTTAAAACTTAACTGTAGAAAATTTTATGTTTTACAATCAAAACATTCAGCTGTATGTAATTAGGATTAAGTGTTTCTAAAGCTGATCGTGGGGTGCTACGTGGTTGAAAAAAAGACAAATTAAACCAATACTTATTGGAGATATCATCATAGAATGTTCTTATAACATTTGTGGCGGATTGTAGGAGGTGTTTAGCTAACCTCTGTTTCACAAAAGATAAAATGAGCTAAGATGAGCCAAATACTACCAAAATGTGCCATTGCTATAGAGGGTGGTTCATAGGTCTTTGCTTGCTACGAAATTTGAGTGAAAACCTTATGTTGCGCAACAGAACTAAACAATAATTTGTAAATATGTCTATTAAAATATTTTTTATTGACATATATTTAATTCACATGTCATGAAAGAGAGAGAAAGAGAAAGGTTAGCTGAAAATAAAACTTTTTGAGCTTTCATTGCTGCAACTTTGCAAATTTAAACAATTATTAACTATGGTGCTCTGAATCCAAATCATCAACCAAGTTGTAAAGTCTTTTCGAGTTATGTCGATCTTAAGTAATTTTTAATCATTCTAAGCTTCGGAAAGCTTAATTCCACAACAGAAACTGTATTGTGTAATGTTAACATAATAATTAATGTAATAAACATAGCAATCAATTTTGTTTTTGTAAGAAAAATTCAAACATTTCCCAGGATCCATACCTTTGGACAGCCGAAATATAAGGAATTTTAAATATAACTTGCTCTTCTCACGAAATATCTCGTTAACAGTTATTTTTCTTTCTAAATTCTTACAAAATATCTCTTAATCTTCATCTGACGTGAAAGAAATATACCAAGAAGATGTTCAATACCAGTTTGAAATGTTTTAAATCTTTCCTTCGAAGAAGTAAAAGAACAACTAAGCATTTTGCCAAAAACTTATTTTTATACTTCTAGATCAGACTTAAACTTTTATGAAATTTGAAGCAGAGTAAAGCACGTAACGTAGAATAAATGACATTTACTATTAAGGAAAAGTTTATACCGTAGCACAAAATGGGAGTTGTTAGGTATTAAAGAAAATTGCTGCGATAGACAAAAGTGTAAAGCAAGTAGTGCAACAATTTAAATTTCATATGTTTTTACTTTCGGTTTCTATAAAAAACAATACAAAAATAATGTATTTTTTCACCCTAAAACGGAGAAAAATAATTGTGCAGATTTTACCGTCTTGTTGAATGTTCCTGCCGTGGCCCTTGCGTGAATCACGCGTTGTACCCACCTACAGCTGACTTTGCTTACACTTATCATTTTATATCGGACCGACAATATGACTTCTAATCAAGGGTTTAACAAAATGATAATCTCTATCTCTCTCTTTCTCATTTAGCTTTAACTCCTAACTACTTCAAATATACCCTTTTCAGCGGTTTATACACGTTCATTCACGTTATTCATTCACGTTATTCATTCATTCATTCACTCACTTATTTATTCATTCATTCTTTCGGAAATATCCTTAAAAACCCAGATCAAAAATTTTCCTGGGAAAATAGGCTCGTTTAGTTCTGGATGCAGTTCGTATCTGTTACATGTTCTACGTCAATTCTCCCTTACTTCCTGATGCGACCCTACCACATACACACGGCTGAGCGAAGGTCTTCCGGGCAAATTTGATGCGCTCTACCTAATACGTATCCCACTATAGGTCCTTTCTTGTGTCAAGTTGTTTAAATTATGTATGAATCAGAAATATCCATTGCTCTAATGAGAATGTCTGAAGTATTCTTTTGTAAAAGTTTTATTTATTATTTTTTTTCCAGCTTTTTTAATTTGTAATTAGAAAAAAAAATCATAGACAAAATATGACATTGAACCGTTTGCATCAAACTCTGATTCTAACGAATGAAAATGTTATACAGTAAAACCTCATTATACCGCGCCTCAGTATACCGCGGTGACTACCATTCCCCCGACGTTTAAACCACCCTTTATCATTGGCATTTAAAGGTGATTCCTTATTAAACCTTTGTAAATAAAGTCAGCCCAAGCACACAAATATTCTAGCCGAGGAGCTCCCATTCTCCCACCACACACACTAACATTTAAAGCCCTACTGTAATAGGCCTGATGTACACCTTTTGGTTTATAACCTATTGCTCGATTATAAACGTTACGCAATTGAGATGTGTGCTTCTTGCACTGCAATTACAGTGAATAAAATGGCAGCAAAGAAGAAAGCAAAAAAGTATATTATAGAGGAAAAGTCGAGTAATTGATAAAGTTGAAAATGATGCAACAAAAGCGAGTATTGTTTGGATAATGTGGTTCCGCGGTATGGTTTCACTATACCGCGGTTATGGTATAACGCGAGTGCCAAGCATGTCCCCCGACACCCGCGTTTTAGCGGGGTTTTACTGTATTCATATAACACCTCGCCTCCCCCCCCCCCCTTAAAAAAGAAAGAAAGAAAAAACACTCATTCTACTATTTATCTAGATACATATTTTAATGCCTCTTGTTTTCTATACTATGTATGCAAAGGGATTTGAAAGTAAGAAAAAAATTGCTCTCATTTATCAAGTATTATCCCTTCCCTTAACAATGCCAACAATTGTCAACGTTCTTTAAATCAACAGATTTAAAACTAATGAACTATACTGAATGCTGTTTAGAAAGGGTTATTTTTGCTTTCAATTGTTTTGCGTCCCATTGTTATGAGTTTTGAAGATTGTTTCTTTTTAGTGCACTTAATTAATCCACTAGAAATGAAAATGTTAGTATTTTGCGACGAAGTTTGCGCTTGAATAATTCCTTGATCGCATATAATTTGTGTAAGATCATTCTTATCTTTTCTGATATTTTTTCATCATTTAATTTATGTATGAAGCCTTCAGATATGAAGTGGACCAAGTTCATTGATTAGTGTCAAGTGTGTTCTAAAAATAGAGTAAAAGCAGAACTTTTACCAGAAGCGAGTAATTATGTAACTCTGGTTAAATTTCTGGTTTATTTTTAGAATACACATTTATAAACATTATTACTGATAAGCTCAAAACTGTAAGGGAAAATAATCTATTGACTTGATCCCTCTTTGGCGTTCAGAGCTAAAGTGGATCAAGTCCATAGATTATATATATATATATATATATATATATATGGGAGAAAGAGATAGATAGATAGATAGATAGACAGACAGAGAAAGGGAGAGAGAAAATGTGAAAGACCAGCTACAAAGTTGTGAGGGGAAAAAATAATAAAATAAACAACGGCTATTTCAAATGCCTTACGGCAAAAACGACATAAAATAGGTAGTAGTTGAAAAATTGAGTAGGAAAATTTAGACTCAGGAATATGCAAGAGAATGTGATAAACAATTTTGAAAAAGAAAACACTCTGCGAAGTGTCTTTAAAGAGGTTTGTATGAGATTCTCTAATAAAAATAAAACCAACTTGGCAATTCACGAAGAATAATTGTTTAATGACATTCTTAAGGAAACCCTTTGAAAAATGTAACATAGAGATAATAAACAAAACAATTTAGCATAGTTTTGTAACCAAACTAAGTTGAAAAGTAAATAAATACCAATAAAAAGTAGAACGAATAGTGTTTTAATTTTAACGAAATAATTTGACTGTCGAAACTGATGTAAGAAGTCAAATTAGGATTTACATAACGTTCATACTGAAGAAACTATGTCAAAACTGTAGATTTTTTTTTTCTTTTTTCACATTTCATAAACAACGTTTTCAGTCTTACTCAAGTATTCACGCAATAAAGTAGCAACATTAGTATTTTGTTAAGATTGCTTTTGAAAGAGAGGAGTTTTGAAAATAATATGAGGGAAAAAAAGGAGTACAGTGTAAAGAATTCTCGTTCAACGTTTCACCAAAAAAAAAATAACCAAATTGTGAAATATAGCTGCAACTAACATTTGGTACTAAGTCGAACCATTATAATGGTGTAGTTTCACTATGAATGTGAAACTAGGAACCATTATAATGCTTAACTTAGTACCAAATGTTGGTTGCAGTTAAGTTTCACCATTTGTTCCATTTTTCTGGTGAAAGTTGAACGATAATTTTTTAGTGTAGCGTAAAACATTTTCCGACGCATAAAAGAGATACCTCTAAAAATGACTCATAAATTACATTACTTTTTACATGCTTTTGGACGGGTTTTTTGAAAATCAAAGTACAACTGAAGATACGCGTGAAAGAAGTGACACAAAAGCGAGAAATTACTGTATTAAGTACACTGTAAAAAATACTGGTTCAACCTTTCACTAAAAGTTGGTGAAATGCAGCTGCAACCAACAGTTGGTACTAATTTGAACCATTATGATGGTTTACTAGTTTCACCATGAATGTGGTTCAGCACTGAGCCATGATTACGGATTTTTTCTAACCAATATTACCGTTCAACTTTGAACCATGATTACGGAGTTTTATCTAACTAGTATTACGGTTCAACTTTGAACCATGATATCGAATTTTTTTCTAACCAGTATTATGGTTCAACCTTGAAGCTTAACCATAGATTTTATTTTAACTGGTATCTTGGTTCAACTCTGAACTATAACGATGGACTTTCTACTAGCCACTGTAATAGCTCAGAGTTGTAGCATGAAAGTGAAGTTTGAACTACACCATTTTATGTTGCAATGGTGACTCAACATAAATACTTTTATTTTTTATGTTCAAGCATAAGACAGGAAACCAGCTTATTACCAATTTTAATTTGCAAAGCGAGTTTTCTGTTTTTTAATATGTAAATTTTACTTACGTTTTTGCTAATTATTTGATTTAATTCTAAGAACAGATTCATGCGTTTCAATAATTGATTCAGTGTTCCATATATATAAATGTATTTATTTATGTATTTATATATATGAACATCCCAATGCACTGTATCAGAAACTAATTGTATTTTCTAAATAACTATGTTACTTAGTTATATTCTTCAAAATTACAATATAAGTCACTGTTAAAATGTTTAAAGCCCCAACCCATAAGGAAGGCCTTTGCAAATATATGTACACTTTGTTATGTTCGTCAACAGATAGTTTTAACAAAAATGGCGTTAGAATTTTTGCTTATAAATGTAATTAATTGATAGCGAACCTTTTAAATTTCTGAATTATGTAACTTTTTTTCAAAAATATATTTCAACACTCTTTAGCATCAAAAATATTAAATTTATTTATATGCATACAAAGATGACTGAAAACATATGCCTTGAAGTAAAATTGAAAAACCATGAAATGCGCAACTAACAATAATTAAAAATTATTGGGGGGTTCCTGCACAGATGTTACTCCAATGCTGAAACGTGCAGTAGTTCTATTATTGAAATAGGTGTTTGTTAGAATGATTGGGACGAGATTTTAGAAGTAATTATGGGTGAAAATTCTGTAAAATGGCAGTCGTGGTCGAAAATGAAAGTTTCATTATTTTAAAAATACAACAGCAGTCAGGGTCGGATCCAGGAATAATTTCTTGAGAGAACACCAGGGAGTAAAAAATAGTCTAAAATCCACCACTGGTAGTAGTTAATTAAAAATATATATATATATGTAAAGAGCAGAAAAGAGAAAGGTAACAGCTCGGAAAAGTGTTTTAGTAGTAACGAGAGAAAAAATAATGTTGCAATAAATGTAATAACAAAACATGCAATTTTCAGTACGTAAATAAGTCATTGTTACAACTGTACGTGTAGAGCCGGAGCAAAATGTAAAATACATAGGGGGAAGTAGTAAATCACGTAAGAAGCAAGCATATATTGAAGCAAAATAAAGTAAACATGCACAGGTTGAAAATTTTGGAAAAAAGTTAATTTAACGTTAAAGGCAACAAAACTGCTATTTCGAAAATCACGCAAAATTGATCCAATTTCTCAAAAAATTCCTATAGTAGACATGTTTTGAATGCAAAACTGGTTTTACCTGCTCTTCGAATGATTAGGAAGTATGAATCATTACAAATCAAAGCCACAACTTGGATCGGTTTTCAAAGGGGGGGCGGGGGGGGGCGGTGGTCAAGTTGATGAAAGTGCTTTTTTTATCAGAATATTTTTGATTTTCAAATTATACTTCAGAGCATGCAAAGATTTCAGGATTCTCTCCCCCCTCCCCCCAACTTCCTAGCAGTGGCCTTGGAATCAAAATTCTACTAACTACATTTATATAAATGAGTGTTTTCTTATCAGATTATCTTTTACTCACTAATTTTCCAACTTTCAATTATAGCATGCAAAATTTTAGAAATTTTCACCCCTTCAGCTACGGAATCGGAAATAAACAAAAGAACTGAATTTTATACAAATGAGGTTTTCTTATCAGAATATTCAAATTGTCATTTATAGCATGTGAAACCTCAAAAAATTTCGGGAGTGGAGCTTGGGTTCGAACCCCCCCCCCCCCCCCCCTCCGCCGGCTACGCCCTTGATAAAATCTACGGGTAAAATTGTGCGAAAGGGGTAGAACAACGAATAATTTCAATAAATTTTAAAAAATTTTAAAAAGACGGCAACAGGCAATTAAATAAAAATTATCAGGTGCAGCTAAAAAGGTAACGCCGTAGAAAAGTATTGTTGGAAATAAAAATGAAAAAAATAAATGATTTAGAGTAAAAATCCCGATAATAGATGCAATTTTTAAAATGTAAACAAGGGTCAACGTTACAACTTTAAATGTAGATCAGGGGACCCAAAAGTAAAATGTATGGGGGTGAATGATAAACCAGGTAAAAAAAATAGTTTCATATTGAAGCAAAATTAAATTAATCAATTTTAAAATTTTGTGTAAAATTAATTAGTTAATTTAATACTAAAGGTGACAGGATCGGTATATGATAAAGACATTTTTGAAATAAACTTTACAACCTGTTTTGTGCGAATTAAGACATACAAACACAGAAAACAAGAAATATCAAACAAAAAATTAGATATATACATCGAAGTTTACTTACCTTTTACTGTTGTGAAAAATAAATGCTTCAAGTCACAGCTTGACAAGATGGCGGCTCTCTGTTTCCGGCCGGGTACCGGGTTCGTCTTTTTGGTTCAAGGTTGAACCGAGATTATGGTTAAAGGCGTAACTTTAGATTTCGCACTTCTGCTTGAACCATAATTTTGGTTCAATCATCAGCAGCCCTTCAGCTTTCACCATATTTATGGTGCAACGTTGAACTGTTTTTTTTTTTACAGTGTATACTAAACTAAATCAAATTATTATGGATTACCATATAACCTCTACAACAGAGGACCCAACCTTTTTAATGCCGTTAAGCAAGGGGTCATTAGAACCAGCAGTTTCGTTTTACTGGTTATTAAAAATTAGTGAATAGTCAACTTGCTATTTTTTCTGTTTTTCGTTGTCTTCTTTCCCAGGGGTAGTTTTCAAATAAGTCATTTAGAGCAATAATCTTGTGTGAACATTCCTAATAAAGTGAAACTGAGGGTAAACATTCCTCATATCTTTCTAACACGGTCGGGATAAAGCAAAAATGTACAGAAATGTTCCAAATGGCGAAAGTTTACTTCAAAAAATATTTAACGAATTCTTTTGTATGACTTCCTTTTTTTTCGTTCATGTAAAACTTCACTTTAAGCGTCATCATTTCGTTGTGGGTCCGCTGCTGCGCCTTACTTATTGATGACAAAATGCAATTTGTTTGTTTGTTTGTTTGTTTATGACCATTTCAGGTCACATAAATATTCGAGTTTATTTGCTATTCTCAAGGATTTGCCTCAAACTCTCGTCCAATATGACAGATAGAGCAAGACACCACAACAGATTTTAATATGCAAAGAAGGAAATACACCCAGGGCAAGGTGGGAATCGAACCCACGCCTCTTTCTCTCCGCGCAGGGAGGCACCGGAGCCAGTCGATTTGACCGCTCAGCCACTGAGGCCCCAAAATGCAATTTGTTACAAGTTACAAGAATGGGAACCTACATACACAATTTAGGAAATGTATTTAATTAATATATAATTAATCAATATTGTGGTGCCTGTTATATGAACAAGTTTCATGTATTGACAAAATTTGGGTTAGGTTTTTTTTATGGCTAAATTTTAGTGCCAGTCTCGTAAACCCCCTAGTTGCATCTCGTGGCGATCTGGTTTTTCTTTAAGTAGCATGGACCCCTCATGCAGGTCAGGAAAACCCTCAAGGGTTTCGATGTGAACCTTTTTAGACATTCGCCTTTTATGTTTTTTATTGTATTTATATGATGTATGTTGATATTAAACTAAACCACAATTTTCACAATGTGATACTAATACATGAATAAATATTTTCTAGAAAAATAAATGATTAAATCCTCAAATGTTAAGTCAAAGAGTCTCAAAAAGTCTCTAAAAATCAGAAAGCTGAAGCCCAATAGTTATTCATCATTTTTCCTTAAGGCGTCGACGCCTCCCTAAACTAATACTTATGCATACAATATTAGGACGGGGTGAAAGACTTCTTTTAGAATTATTTTCCTTGCCCCTTTTAAAGTGGGGATCTCTGTTTATTAATCCTCATGTTGTTTTGAATACCCTACTACATAACCTACTGCGATAATCTTGTATGGTACCAAATTGAGCATCCAATTTAACAAAATTAGATTTTTTAAAAATATAATTTTTTTTTAAGATTGTGTTTTACGTTAATTTCTCTTCGAAAATGCAATAGCGTTTCTCACGCAAATTTCGTTGATTTTAAGTTTAAATGAGAAGGTAGTTGTAGGGGAAATCATTAGAAGTTCGTCAATGGAGCCAGTCTGTTCTGAGCGGGCAGTGGTAGCCTAGTGGTTAGCACGTCGGACTTCCACCTGAAAGGTCGCACGTTCGATACCCACTGAAGACCACCATGTATACTTGGGGATATGTGCATGTGAAATCCGTAGACCCCACTACCTCTCCCCGTGCGTAAGCAATCCTAAGGCCTCGGCTAACAGGTAGGGGTATGGTGGAGAAAAGTCTGTTCTGAGCTGCTGAGCTAAGGAGTTGAACGTTCTCCAGCGCTGCTGTATGCCATGCTTCTACAGATTACCTTAGGTTTGAGGAGGGTTAAATTAAAATTAATTCTTAGAGCAACAGTGGGCAATACGTGGGCATGCGCCAAACTAGGCGTATTGGATAGTTACAAGAGTCGCAACGGAATTATTCAAATATTTCAGAACAAAACAAACTCCTTAGAAATAGTTAAAAATTAAAATGTATATGAAATTAAGAAAAAGATGAATGCACTCTGGAATGACAACGGCAAATTTGAAAAATATTTTGTTGCTAACAGTAACCATTTACAGATTAGCAAAATGCCACAAGATCTACAGCCTCATTATTAGCAAGTAATATTTATGCGCTGTGCAAAGTATGACAAGGTTTTTCGAATGGTTAATCATTTAAAATTTCAATCATACCTAAAATCATAATTTCGTTAAAATGAGGACGTTGGTATTCTTCCTTCAAACCTATATTGTGAAAAATTCTAGTTCAACCTTTCACCAAAAACATGGAAAAAATGGTAAAATTTAGCTGCAACCAACATTTTGGATAAAAGTTGAACCATTGTAATGGTGAAGTGTCACCTAGTTTCGCTATAAATGGGAAATAAGGAATCATGGTTCAACTTTTATCCAAAATGTTGGTTTCATGTAAATTTCACCATATGTTCCCTGTTTTTGGTGAAAGGTTGAACTAGATTTTTTTACAGTGTACCCTAAACAATTCTAGTTCAACCTTTCACCAAAAAAAAAAAAAAGGGAAAAAATGGTGAAATTTATCTGCAACCAACCTTTGAAACTATAGTTGAACCATTATAATGGTTGATAGTTTCACGAAACTAAGTAAAACTACACCATTATAATGGTTCAACTTAGTACCAAATGTTGGTTGCATCTAAACTTCACCATTTTTATGGTGAAAGAATGAATTAGAATTTTTTACAGTGAATCCTTTAGAGGGAGAAAAATTCAACCTGATTTTACATTCGGTGCTCGCTCTCAATCTCGATCTAGAACTAAAAATCTTTATCTTGTCTCATAGAACATTATGTCCTGTCGAACATCTTGTCCTATGTAACAGACATCCAGCAGATTTAGCTCCCTCGACAGCGGTCAATCTTTAGTACAAAGTAATTTCTTTACTATATTCTAAACGCGGGCTCCAATACACTTGCTGTGATTGTGCAATTTATTTGTGCGTTTGACTTAGGAATTTTCTCCCAAATAAAGTAGATTGTAACCCTATCTTTCTTTATCAATCCCAACTATAAAAGTAAGAAAATAGACAAGTTTTTTCAGCTTGTGGCCCATCTGCACTTGTATACAAAACAATTGAGGTTATACTATGTAAGAAGTTATCCACCACAGTATTAGAGGCGTTTAAGTTGTGTTGCATTTTATTTATGTTAATTTTCTAAATTGTTTTGACACTAAGCGTTATTTTTAATTTCAAACTACATTTTCATTGAAAGAATAGCAATACACCATTTTACAAGAAATCTAACTTCTAATCTTCGAAATCTAAGAAACTTTTCAGTGTTGATGTCTAATAAATGTCAATAAACTGTAATTTCCATGATAATTGGAAAACATTTCCTTGTTAATTCTTCACATAACTCATTGTTTCTTACTCTCTCTTATTAATTTAATGAAGCGGTTTAAAAAATGTTCCTCTATTCCAGTTAACAAATTGTAAAAAAAAAATAATAAAAAATAGAAAGAGAGAGAGAGAGAGGAATTATGCTAAAAATATCGCACATCAATACAATCATCGTTCTATTCAGTGAACCTAATTTCAAATAACAATGTACCAATTTCTTACGCAAGGTCATCTCGAACATCTCAAAACCGTACATTCACGTGCCGAGAATAGAGTCTGGAACATGAAACTGACCTTTCTTCAACCTAAAACATTCCAAGCACACATTCTTAGGAACGTCTGCCAAGAGCTTGTGTTGTTTCATGCCGTATGAGTTCGAAGAAAAGACCAAGGCTATGATGGACAATGGGCGAAAGTGGAATGGTAAAAGCCAGCACTGGAGAGTAGAGGGGACAAGGTCCTAGAATAATTAATTCGTTATGTCGTTAGGGTACTTGCGAGCTGTGCTAGCGTAACAGCAGAGAGGAGTTGGATGTATTCCTTTTGGTGTTTTTGCATGCGTGGATTTAATTGGCGGGATGAGAAAGAATTTTGAATAACAACCATGCAGTTTGTTTCTTAACAACTGAACAAAACATTTTGTAGCAGCAATAAAGTTTGAAGGCAAGTGGTGAAAAGGTCATGACCGATTTATAGTATTTAATTTTTTAAATTATGGTTGCGTGAGTTAACTTTTCTGCATTATGATATGTACTAATCACAAAATCTAGCTCCCAGTCCATCATCCAAAATATTGGTGCGACTGAAGAAGTCCAAAGAGGAAGAGGTGAAAAGAATCGACCTTTAGGATATTTTTCATCAATTATCTTATATACATATATTTTAAAAATGAAGTAAAAGCCAGTGATAAAAGTAAAAACTTTTATCACTGGCTGAAAATCAAATGTTTTTATTTCCTTACAAATGTAGGTTCTCAGAAACTAAAAAAGTCCGAATTTCTTAAGCTTTTACACAAATTTAACTTTTTAAAGCGTTGATTATGATAAAGTAAGCCTCTATTTACTTACTTTAATTTGTTCAAAACAAATCTCTCCACATTTTTTTTCTTCACAATGCATAATGAAACTCTGTTTTTAATATTTTTATATACTAATAAATATATATATATATATATAGCTTCCCCTCATGATGTATCGTGATAATTTAATGATCCAGTCACACTGCGATTATGTTTATGTTGATCCACATTCCCGCATGTGTCACTTAATGTTATTGTGATACCCATTTCTGATATGGTTTTAAGGGATCCCATAAGTTTTATATTTTGCTTCGTATCTAACGTTTCATTCGAATAAATAGGCTACCCGATGTTGCACGTAATGGCAAGCTGAGACCAACCAACCATTGGGGAAATTTTCGTTTTTCGGAAGTAATATTCTTTTGTGTTGGAGGAAACAAGAATTACACAGTGTTGGTACTGTGTTGGAGACTAGGGATGTAACGAATAGCGATTTGGAAGAACTGCCGAATACCGAATATTCGGCCATTTCTTCTGAACCGTCTTCGGCCGAATATCTTAGGCTGAATATTAAAATTTCTAGAAAATCGTTGTAATAAAAAGTATTTGCCAACTTTAAAAGTATTCACAAAGTCAAACACCAATTCCACACATTGATCTCTGATGTATGATTCCATTCTTGTTTGTTATGAATCTAAAACTATCTAAAATTAATGTATTTTCTGTATTGTTTTGAGTACAACAAAACTGAGAATTTCACCCACAAGTGGAATAGAAATGACAAGTTTTAGTATAAGCAATAGTATTATTTTACTAATTATTTAATTCAAATTAAAGAAATACTACTGTCTAGTGGACATTTTCCTTGCTCACAAAATAGTTTTATGAAGATATTTTAAAAGTTATAAAAGTTAATATTTTTGTTTTATGGACTTTTTTTACCTACCTATTTTTTAAATATCTATTAAAATTTAATGCATTTAACTGGAATATATTTTTATTTTCAGAAAGCCCAATAACTTATGCTATCTTTATATTCATGATATAATCTAGGCTTTTCACATTTCTTTCTTACCCAATATTCACAATAAATCAGTCAACCCAAACAAAGTCTGACTTCTACTTTGTTAATAGTAATAACAAAAAAAGTATCATATTCTCCATCATAATTAACTATTGCCAGCTTTTGGGAGCAAGTGCTAAGTATAAAATACAATATTAAAGCTTTAAAATCTGTTTTTGTTTTTGTTCAGTGAAACCTAAAAACAATGTTTTAAAAAAAATTTTTTTTTTTTTTTCCAAATTATTTTTATTTATTAAAACTATATACTAATGTATTCTTTTGCTATAACTATAATGCAAGTTTAAGTGTTTAAAATCTACTAACTTCTTAATTTCCTTACATTTCTACTGGAGCAGAAATATTCGACCGAATAGTTAATCAATATTCGGCTAGGTCATGAAATGACTATTCGGCCAAAGGAACGAATAGGCCGAATACCGAATATTGGCCGAATATTCGTTACATCCCTAGTGGAGACACCCTAGAATTACCTCGTGAGTGGTAGCAGTGAATCGCGGTATAGTAAAAAATTTAGTCCGAAAGTACATGAGAACCTTTTGGAAATCATTTATCCGGAGTCTGGGGTAAAATTACAGAACTCTGAAAACAGGAAACTGCAAAGTCTTTAAAAAAGGAAATTACAGATAACATTCTATACATTCATTGCAACAGATATTGCGCAGCAGTAGCGGCGCCATATGTGAGCACGCTGAGCTACTATTTCTGACACACAACGTAGAAGTTGTGCTCAATTGAGCACATGCTGTGTGGTTCTTGTGCCGACCGCTCGGGCCAAGGCGCCTGAGGAGTTGAGAAGACTCGCATTGCCGAGAGGTAGGTTGCCTACTAGAGTTGAAACAATTTTTTAACTGGTGGTCACAGATGTCAAGCGTTCCGTTTTACGTAATTTAAAATCCTTCCCTGCAGGTGTACAGAGTGCGGAAAAACAATAATTTTACTGAGAAAGTATTATTAAGAAACTTGATTATTTGATTTTAAACAAGTTCTTTGTAAATTTAAAAGAACACTCAATTTCCTTCCTGTCTTTTTACTTGAAATTTTTTACATTGTATGTTTGTCTGCTTCGGAACATAGGTTGTGAATCATTGATTTTAACATTTACTCGTTTTACCTGTTCTCATACACACGCAAAGATTCTTTCCCATTAATCTATGCGTTTATTTATTTATTTATTTTTATTTCTTTTGTTTTGAACATAATAATAATGGTTCTTTTTTTTTTTTTTTTGCAGGGATCAGGATCATATGGAAGGCCAGGTATGTATGATTAAGCACTTTCTTTTTCTTTTAACTGTATCATTACTTGGTGAAAAATATTGACTAACAGTTTTAAAGAGAACATGATATATCGCTGCAAGTATTCCTCCTTTTTGCAGCACGCTTAGTTCTAAATAAAGACCCATGGTTCCCTTTTCCTTTTCCAAAATGATCCTTTACTTTAAATTGAATTTGTTTTATTGAGAGCATGCAAAATCTTCGAAAACTTTATGATTCTTAAGCAGAAGTATTTTCAACGCATTTCAATACAATTTTAGAAATAGTCGCGTCATATCTGTTTTCACAAAAATTGCAAATCTAATCTATATTTGGGCGTCTATTTTAAACGTTTTTTAACTATTTTTAACTATTTTAATTTTTACTAAGATAACAATTTCGGAACAAATGCAGCACTTATTCACCAGAAATTAAAAACTTTAACTGTCCCCACGGTGTGTTTGATATCATGAGAAACTTTCAGCACACCTCATCTCTAGCAGTGTTATCCCAGGGTGCAGCGGCACATTGTACTATTCGATTTGTTTAAGATGTTAAATAACTGTCTTCGTGCATACTTATATGAATTTGCGTTTTCTTGTGTAAAAATAACAAAAAATGAACAGTTCTTTTGCTTGACAGACTTGCACACTGGAGATTCTTTGACATCACCTTTGTCCACATTATGGCCTTCCAATGGAACGTGTCCAACCTTCTAAATATACTTGTCTTTGATTGATCTCTTTGTATACATATGTACAAGTATAATTATTCTTTTGTGTTAATTTAAACTAAAACAAACTTTTTCAAATGTTTTTTTCCTATCTCTCTCCAAGCGCCAATGAATAAAGTATATAGTGGCATATTGTGAGCATATTTAGTTAATCTTAATGGTTGACAAGTTGTTTTTCCTGTTATATAATAAAGTTATTTACACATCTCTCTCGATTGTCATGGATACAACCCATTTCAGAACGCCCGCTTGATGTCATGTCGGAATGCGACGCTCTCATCCGCGGTCAAGAAGGGTGGATATTCACACCCAACTACCCGTCAGATTACGATAATTACAGGACGTGCGATTACGTGGTGCAAAGGCTGACCCCAGACACTTGCAAGGTGGAAATGACCCTCAACGACTTCGATTTGGAAGAAAGCGACCACTGCCTGTCGGATTACCTGGACCTGAGAGATGGTCAACTTGGAGTACTTTGTGGGACTTTAGCTTCTGGAACTAAGAGTGAGCTCTGCATTTAATGCCATGAAATTTAATTCATACTCTTACACTTCATACCATTACACAAATCCTAAGGGTGCATTCACAACAAGCGCAACAGCGACGATACTAACCAACTTAATAACCATGCCCTCGATTGTCTGATTGGCATTTTCCATTGCGTCATCAAGACTGACTTTCACTTAGACGGAATTTGTTGATTGTGCAATCGTGCAATCGTTATTTGTTGATTAAAAAATCGAAGAAATGCGTGATCGCTATTAATTCGATAGCTATAGCAACAGTCTGCTACGACGGAGGCAAAATGTATGCGTCGCCTTTTGTGTGAATGCCCCCTGAAGAGTTTTAGATTTCAACCATTTTGTATTAAAATCTGAAAAGCAATAAGACTGCTACTTCGTATAACCAAGTAGGATCACTATAATAAGAATTTTGAAAGCTAAAGCTATACCTTTTACAGAGGCACAACAGAAAATTAACCTTGTGGGTTAAACCTCGCTTCCAGATTCCTTGATTTTAAATCACATTAACATACGCTCTATTGCACTTAATAAAAAGAAATATACGATATTTCGTTGATAAAATCATGTTTTGTTTCATTATTAGTTTGGGTTTAATTCAAAATTTCCCCACTCACGAGGAATACGTTTTCCAATACAAAAAGATGGGGGAAAATCGTGAAAGTAGAGAAAAAAAAATTTAAGGATTTTTTTTGTTGTTGTTGTTGTTCAAAAATTGGTTTTTCGTAACCCCGAAAAACGTGTGCACAATTTTTATTGCTATTTTGTGCTCTTGGTGCTGATTTTCAGTTTAGCCCATTCATTATTTTTGGAGTAGTATAAGTAAAATAAGTCAACAAATAGTCGTTCCACCGTTCCCTTAAAGTTGTAATCAGTAAAAATAAAAACAAAATGCTTGCTTTTGTGCGACATATCAAAAGATTTTAAAGCGAGTAAAAATGCACTCATTCAAATACTTCAAGCTTATTAACGATGTTATAGTTAACAATGTTACAGCTCGATCACGAAGTTCTGACACTTGGACGCTTCTGCGCATGGCAGAAAAGGACGAATCCATTCGAGTTTTAGGGAAGTTTGTTTTGCCATGTTTATTTACACGCGAATCAGCTTGCGCGTAAAGTGCTTGCTTCTCTGTTTATTGAACGCAACCAAATTTTTAACTGGCGGCATCAGTTCAACAGAATACAGCACATACCTCATACCAGCAATTTCTCTCTTGAATATAAATGGATTCTTCTTGGCACTCTGCCAGTCAGACTTCTTTTTACCCTGGACTGCACGTAGCTGAAGAATCCGGTGTTATCCTTCTGCGGAACCCTACCTTTCCGTGAAATTCACTTCAAGAAACGTTCTTCTGATTGACGATGTGAATAAACTTTCCGATGTTATGTGATTGGCTGGACACCAGCCAATCACGTAACTACATACACCTCAAAGATCGAAATTGTTAGATAACACACAGAGTCAATTTCAGGATTCAATCACTCCGCTGAAAGCAAATGAGTTCATTTTATTTGATTCGAAATCGGAGATACTATAAAATATTTCCACAAACAGTTGTTATTTCAGAAACGACCCATTTGACATTTTTGAGAAAAACGCAAAAAACTATTTAAACTATTTAGTATACTAAAATTTTAAGAGATAAAAATCTTTAAAATATATTATGGCGTAAAAAATTAATGTTTAATATTTTTTACTCCAGATATGTTTTTTGCACTAAAAATGCATCTATAAACAATCTACACATAGAACCACTCTCAACTCAAAACCGATAAAAAATGACGCGTGTGTCATTTCTGAAATAACCGATTTAAATATTCTTTTCCGTATTTTTTTAATAAAAGTTTTGCTTTATGTTTTTATATAACACATTTGTTTTATAATTTTGTTTTCTCACTAAATGTTTGTTGACAGAACAACTTCAATACCGTTCCGGGCAATATACCATGACTTTGAGATTCAAAAGCGATAAAGAAAATAAAAGAAAAGGTTTTATGATCCAACTCAAGCAAATACCGAGTTCTTGTGGAGCAACAACTGTACCAGGTGCGTTTTCAGAAAATATTGTATAAATACTGCCTGGAAAAACAGAACCTCATATTTTATAGTGTTATTATATTAAAACACACACCTTTTAGAAGAAGAAGGATGAACTAAAATTTATGTTTTTAATCTATAACACAGCTTTATACAAAGTATATTGAAGTTGTATTCAGTGGATGACCCTTTCTTCTCTAAAGTAGTGGTACCCAAAGCAATGGTAGTATCACCCTAAAGTGGTCCATATGTACCTACAGGGTAGGTCGTAATAGATATTACGACCTACAAGGGGTACATGTTCAGAAGTTCACTCTTTTGCATTGAAAAAGGGGTTCCTTGTAACCTCGAAACACGTGTCTGCAATGTTTTTTCAAATTTTGTGCTAAATTTCAGGTTGATTTTTAATTTTTAACCGACTTCACAAAGGAAGGAGGTTATACATTCGTACTGTATATCTGTCGTCTTTTTTTTTTTTTTTTTTTGGTTGTCCACTCATAACTTCGCATCGGATGAACCAATTTTCATGATTTTTTTTTAATTGATCGAGGGTGGTCTCCCATAGGTCCCGTACCTTCGTTTGACCATATTCGATTCATAGAATAAAAGCAGTGGGCAGAAATGTAGTATGTTTTTTGTGTTTTCATCCATAACTATTGACTAAATAAACCGATTTTGACGATTTTTTCTTTAATCGATAGAGGGTCGTCTAACTCAAATATCGTACATCAATCTGACTACATTTGTTTTTTAGAAAAAACGTTGCGGATGAAAAATAAGTATTTTTTATATCAATTGGAAAGGCTTGGCTTGATTTTTCTTTGTTGGGAAAACTATTAATAAATATAAAAGTCATTGTTTAAAAAGTGTTTGTTGCCATTGTGCTATAATATTAAAAGCAATTACAGCAAGAGTTTGACTAAAGGCTTCTCTGAGGCAAAAATTCAATCCAATCAGTTTGTTTGCTAAAATCGAATTCAAAACGGAATGTTTCATACAAATGATTAGTTTTAGTGCCATTTATTCAAAGAAGGTTTGCCGTTTGTAGTGTTCGGCAGTAGTTAACTAGAAGTAGTTAACTACCAGTGGCAACTACTAGTTAACTAGTAGTTAACTTCTAGTTGTAACTACTTTTGTTTTGAACTAGTTAACTACTAGTGAAACTACTTTTTTTACAACTACTAGTTACAACTACTTTCAAAATTCCAACTACTTTCGGAAAAAAAAATTAATTTTTTATCTATTTTTTGAAAAAAAAAAAAACTATTTTTTAAACATTAAATTATTCAAATGTTGAGATTGGAAATATTACTCACACAAATGTATTTTTTATATTATGTTATATAATGAAAAAGTACTAATAAAAAAAATCATAATATTTATTGCAGTATTTACGCAAATTAGAGAAACCTTTCTAATATAGTCAATAAATAGCGCCCGCACCAGCGCATGCACAAGGAAATTTTATTATAGGGAAACGTTACCACTACTCCAGTACCAGACATGCGTTTGGGATACCATAAAACACAAAAAAAAGAAAAAATGCTGATTTTTAGGATTATTTTAGAAGAAAATACTGATTTTTATGATTTTTTTAGAAGAAAATACTGATTTTTATGATTTTTTAATATATTCTGGGTTCCAGTAATTCATTAGAATTTGAACTGACTATATGGTAGCCTTAATGCATCTGGTCCTCTAGGGAAAGGTGGAATAGCTTTGTTAAGGTGTCAAAGAATGACATTTTATCACAGAACGTTAAGTTTTTGGACATGCTGACTACAGCAAAAGCATCAACAGCACCTTTGGAAAGGATTTTTTCTACATTTGGAATAGTGCACTCAAAAGTAAGAAACATACTGGGAGTTGATAAGGCATCAAAACTGGTATTTTTGATGAAACATCTAATAAGTAAAAATGTTTAAGTTTTAGTAAATATTTTATGTGACATTTGCCATCATCTCTGTGTAGATACATATTCATGAAATTTGTATATACTCAAAAAATTATAATAGTCAAGTCAACTTATTTATATATATTCAAGAAATTATAATACATTTAGTTCAGAAATATATGCTTTCTCTTCTGTTTCTTGTTGTTCTATGTTTATTAAGCATACATTTTTTATACGAGTATAATATAATTAATTGATAATTAATTTTGAACTAGTAATAAATAATTATTTCAACTGAAGTATCTTAAAATTTTTTGAAGACATAAATAATTAACTGATTTTGGTACTGTATTTGTGTGCGCATACTTATTTCGCTTTAAAAAATCCAAAAAATCTTATTTAAATAAAAAAATGCACCAACCCTGCATTCAACACAATTTGAAAGAATATAATATAATTTCTAAAGCATGCGCGTTTCAAAGATATTTTGTTAATGAATGGGGTTGGGCAAAGGGAGAATTTTAAATTGACATCAAGGGTAAATCTCTTCATTTTACAACAGCCGCTGAAAAGTTGCTATTTCTTAAAAACATAAATTATTAACTTTATTAAACAAATACATATTAAAATAAAAGTTTAAATTTAGAGAAAAGGTTTTGTCTTTATTGATATTCTCTTTATATATTAATTGTTCAGTGTTATTTTGAAATGTTCAATCTTTGAATGATTTACAGGAATTACTTTAAAATTGTCTTAATGATTAAAAATAATATTGAGTTGAATTATTAGGATTAAATATTTAAGAACCATCTTAAAAATGGAAATTCAAATGAATTGTACTTAAAAGTAGTTAACTAGTAGTTAACTACTTCTGGCGAACAGTTAACTACTAGTTACAACTAGTCTCAGAAAAAAGTAGTTAACTACTAGTTGCAACTAGTTTTGTTTAGAGTAGTTAGTAGTTGGTAGTTAACTACTTTTTGATGAGTAGTTGCCGAACACTAGCCGTTTGATATGGATTTTTTAAAAAAAATAATAGTGTATTTATATGGAAAATGTATTCACACTAAAAAGAATAAAATAAAATATTTTTTATAAAAAAATAGAACCGACTCTAAATTATAAATTGCGCTAAAAAGTGAAAAATAAATTAATTTTTTAAACAACATCGATGCGACTTTTAAACTTAGTTTTAGAAGTCGGTGCAAAATTATGAGTCTAATTACCATTACACCGTTTGCTACTTCATATTGGAACTGCTTCTTATTCTGGGAAAATATATATATTTGTAATTGATTCATGATTACAAAAGATTTCATCTACTACCCTAATTTTGCAACGTCTTCTAAAACTATGTTTAAAAGTCACATCGATGTTGTTTAAAAAATTAATTTATTTTTCAGTTTTTAACGCAATTTATAATTTGAAGTCGGTTCTATTTTTTTATAGAAATTATTTTATTAGTTTGTAGCGCAAAGGTTAACACTTTATTTTATTTTAGAATAGCTACAAGGGGAAAAGATCGGTTCTTTGTCAGAAATACCATTTTATATTGACACAGTTCTTTGGAATCAAAGTGAATGCATATCTTTTAACACAATGTATACATATTTTACACAGTGTCAGAAGCTTGGTGAGATTCCGAAAGTTTCCAAAAACTTTCATATCCGTCTTCCAGCAAAACTCGTGCACCTCAGTCCTACCTCCAAATAGTATTCCATGATGTTCCAAGCATTTTATAGATTAACAGTATTTCACAGGTTTAGACAATTTTGACGTTAATTTGAAGAAATTTTGGCCATCTTTTACATTTATAGCTGAGATCCTTTGAATATTTTCCTCCCAAGTTTCATTTGGATGCTGTTCTTTCCTCCATGCATTACGAGAAATATTATGAGCGCAACATTATAATAACTTCCTTCATCAGCAAGTTCGAAATTTTGATCAACGTAGTTCATGAAAAAGTGACCAATAAGACTGGTCTACAAACAAAACACTTTTTTTCTGCCCCAAAGACTTTGTTAACTGATCTTGGAAGTATTTTTCAAGCTGAACTCGAAAATGAAAACCATTTTTCTCTATCACGTAAAGATTTTCCGTGCAAGGTGCTGTAATAGTTGACATTAATAACATTTACCCTAAATTATTGCAGTAGTACCTTACAAGCAAAACCCTTAAGTGATAAGGAAAATGGTTTCCATTTTCGAATTCAGCTTGGAAAAGACAATGAAGTCCTTAGGACCGCCCCTTTTTAGCCTACTTTCCCGTAAAAGTAAAAAAAAACAATAATAAAGCATGAAAGAAGGCTTAATGTATCTTGAAAATATCGTTAGAAATCAAGAAAAGTCAAAAATAAGTTAAGTAATTAAATAAAGATTGAAAAATAAAAAATTTGAAAGTAGGGTATTGAGATGGGGAAAAAGTGGGTCTGTCGGTCTGTCGGTCTGTCTGTCTGCCTGTCTGTCGGTCTGTCGGTCTGTCTGTCGGTCTGTCTGTCGGTCTGTCCATCCCTAATAACTCTTGAACGAATTGTCCGATTCGAAAAATTCTTTTCGCATTCGAAAGATCTCAGCGAGGACATCTCATTTCTATATTTTACTTTTTGGTTTGAACAATTTTTTGTTCAATTTTGAACAGTTCAAAAATTTTTAACATTAGCGCCTACGGGCGAAAATGAAGCAAATTATGTAAACTCTGGGTACAAGATCCAAGTTCCAATGAACAAGCTCACTGGAAGAAGTTCTTGGCGTGAAATATTGACTTGAACAATTTTTGTTCATTTTTGAACAGTTCAAAAAAAAAAAAAAAAACTAACATATTGCCTACGGGGAAATTTCAATCCTATATAAATCCTAATCTAACGGACCGATTTGCTTGGAACAAACTTTATCGGAAAGCTCTTATGACGGAGAATATGTACAGATAGAAAGTTCATCCAGAACTAACGAGCCTATTTTCCTATGAAATTTTTTGATCGAGATTTTCAAGAATATTTTTGAATTAATGAATGATTAAATCAATAAGCAAAAGAATGAATTATTAACTGAGTGAATAAATACATGAATGACTGAATAAATGAGTGATTGAATGAATATTCATTAACCGTTGAAAAGGTATATCTGAAGCAATTAAGAACTTAAGCTAAACGAGAAAGAGAGAGAGAGAGAGATAGCTAGAACATAAATTTGAAGCTGGTGTATACGGGAAAGTAGGCTCGTATAGTTCTAGACGGAACTTCTTGTTTTTAAGAGCGTTGTAATTTTTACATTAGAAGCATTTCCACCAAAAAATCAAGCAATTTTCTATTTCCCGAAAAAGGATCGATTTTGACATGTTCTGGCATACTTTGCCTCAGGAATGTCCCTTTTTAACGTCCATCAGTAATCTGCTAACATAGTTGCACAGCACTTCCCTTCATATCTCTTTTCGATAACTGAAATGTCCTGATGGAACCGCTCTCCATGTTCATCGTTATACAGCTTCCATGTTTTCAAGGGGTATTTTTACACACACCAGGAGACTTCTATGATAAAAAATAGTAGCTCATGCTCATTAAACGTGTCGTACAGTATCAATCTTTTGCCTATTTGCCTTTGTATCCCAAATGTCGCGAAATTCCTACCGAGACCCGCACACAGTGCAGTAATTTGATACGCGATGGAAAATTTTGATGCCAGATATGGATTCCTCGTGCAAAACTACTTCAGGAAAAGTGAAATTCATTCTTGGGGCAAAACACTTGTTGACCAGTGTAACCTGCATCAGAGTATAACAACGAACGTCAAAATGGCACCTAATTCGAATGATTCAATAATACCTTGAATAATATAATGAGCTGTTATTAAATTGTTGTTGCATGAAGTATAAGTACGATCTCTTTAAATTCATTCAAGAAAATAGTTTTGTTTATATTTGATTTGGATGTGTTTCCGCGGCATCTCTTGGCAAATTTGGCATCATAAACTCTTTAACTAAGTGTGACCATCATAAGTTCCGTTTTGAAAGGACAATCCTGTTTTTCTGGGTAGTCTGGTCCTGCTGTCCCCAAACGCAGCCTCGGGACGTCGAAATGTTCTGAAAGAGGGTAACCTAGAGAACAATATGTAGCAGTAAATACAAAAGATGATAAGGGTTTGAGACCTGATTATAGGCAATAATTCGTCTTATGCAAATTTTTACATTATTATTGAATATTTTTTATACTTATCCGTCACTTATGCCATACACCCGTAGAGGAAACCGTTTCTCATTTCTGTAACTTAGAACTGGCGATAATATGAAGTTATGAGTTCCAATTCTTTGATTTTGTTATCAAACTAATTGCAAGAGAACACTCCAGGGATTTAATTCGTATTTGAACACAACAACAAATGTATGAAAGTATATTTTTTCTTCAGAAAACATAAGAACACAAGTTTTGTGTTTACGTGCTTATTCCTGTTTAATAACCGCAAACTATAAAATAATTTTTTCTTTCTTGCTTTTTGGGATTGGAACTTTATGGGCGTCCCGTTTCAGTCGTTCAAAATTGAGTCGACCGACGAATTTTGTCTCGATTGTTAATTTCTTCCGTCTTCTGCAGGTTTCAAATTTTAGTTAGCAAAACAGAGTGGCAAGATAATTTACATCAGAAACATTATCTTGCAAAACAAAATGGCACATAATTGGGATGAGTCATTAATAGATGATATAATGAGCTGTTATTAAATTCACGATACATAAAAACAAGATGCATCTATTTCATTTTTTTAAGAAAATAGCATTATTGAAAATAGCATTGTTAGCAATGTTCTAGCTGAATCTTGGCCAGCTTATCGTTAACCGATAAGTACCAATAGTTCGTTACATTTCTACAGTTTCGTAAAAATAAAATGATTGCAAAAAAAGTCGTTTATGAATATTTTTAATTTTTTTTTTTTTTTTTTGTGATCGAATGATTAAACCGTAATCTTATAATATATCTTTTTCAAAATGTTTATTTAATTTTTTATTGACATTAAGGATTAAGGAAGCTGCCTACCTCGCATTAAAAAGTTGCAGCTTCGAAGCTCAAATTGAATTTTTTTTTTCAACTTAAAGAATTCGAATTTCGAAAAACGGGCTCCTGTTAGATATGCGCCAGTCTTTCTCTCTCTCTTTTCATTTCAAAACTCGTATTGATTCATTAAAAATTGAGCCCGATGCAGCGCAATTAGAAGGAAAATAAATTCCTTGACTTTCAAATTAAATAATTCTGTAACTACTATTCGAATCTATAAATTTTCTGCATCAGCGTGGCCGCCAAAAAGTTTTCTTAAGATTTTCAGATTTTTTTCATTGAATAGTTTTTGACTTGTAAGAGTTTGACGCGCACTAGGCAGAATTTCTCTAAGACAGCGGCATCGCGAATTACTTTTTCTTAGTATAGAAATATTACTAAAGCTAAATATTACTAAAGCTGGAGGGAAAAGGAAAAAAGCACTTAATAACAAATGTTTTTTCCTTTAATTGCAACTGCAACCTAAAAGGGTCATGCAGCACATGACACAAGGGAATGTAATTTGTCGGATGGATATTAAGTTTAGATGCAGTAAACGCGAAATAAGTTTGTCTTCTATTACTAGTGTGACCGATCTTGCTAAAAGGAATCGCTACTGTGCACCTAAAAGAGGCTTCACATCAAAAAGATATAAATTAGATATTTTGACTCGGAGCAATCACAAATTCACAAAAACACGATGTGCTTGAAAAAAAGCCGTTTCAACTCAATTGTAAAAAATTTGATTTAACAGTGCATTAACTTGATTTTCTTATTCATTAAATATAAAAAACTTGGACACAGAAAATATACAGATTATTGTAAGACACACGGTATTGTTTTATTTATTTAATTATTTATTGTTTTCAGTGGGTCCTAGTGCTTGCAACCAATACATCGATACATTCACTAGCAGTTTGACGTCTCCTGGATATCCAAACGGTTATCCTTCAAACTTACGCTGTGCTTACACCATCAGAAGAGCAGACGCTAGAATCTGTAAGGTTATGCTGGAAATTCGTTTGCTCGATTTCGGACGCCATTCTTTCGGATCCTGTAGGGGAGACTACTTGGAATTCCCGGACTTGTCGAGGACCTGTACAGGCTATCCGTCTAGAAGTAAGATATTTAATAATTGATCTTAATTTGCCACTGCGCAGTTATTTATTGGAATTTAAAAGCATGGAACAGGCAACAACAAAAAGTTCAATGTATATATGCGTAAGCAACTATTTTTTGGTTGCTGAAAGCGTACACTTCGGAGCCCGTGTTTTTTTTTTTTTTTTTTAATTTATTTATTATTCCAATATTTCAGTTTTAAATCAACTTTTCACTTAAGTTTGATAATATCGGGACGATAAAATTCTTACAGGTTTAAAACCTTTATACCATTCAAAAGCCTAGATTTTTCTGCATGACATGAATTTTGTTTAAAGACTCTAAAATAAATGGAGCTTTAATAATAGTTGTTTTTAACAAACATAATATGAAGCGGTTGCATAAAGCAGAGCAATCGCTTACCAAATGCTTAATACTTGTAATGGGCAAAGATTTAATATATTTCTCTGCGCAGAGAAGCTGTTGTCTTAGACAATTTCCGATTGAATATTTAAACAAATCATGCTGGGGAGGGGGAATACCTGAAAGGGCATTTCAGCACCTTAACTGGCGGAAACTATGGAATCTGATGAGCTCATACTCATCAAAAATTGCTAATGAAATTGAATTTATGCAATCATCCTTTATTTTCATTTAATTTAACTTTTTACCCAATTTTCAGTGACACAATTATAAAAATTGAATTGAAACTTGGAAATTTACCAAATTTGGTAGCAACATATTGTTACAAACCTGCGTTTTTAAATTTTATTTTGTTGTTTCTTTCCAAGCTTGGCGCCTTTCCGATCATGAGAGATAATCCTAGTTTTTGATAGAATTTTCTGGATTATTCATATCACATGATCCGTGATGTTATGTACGGAACTCTGGTCAGAAGTTCAGTTTAGTTTTAGGCTTTTGCGAGTCCATGTCAATCTGAGAAAGGGGGCTTTCCCCCCGAAGGCGACAAAGACAGAAAACATCACTTTTCCCCATATGCGCAAGCGCAGAGCATACATTTGCTTTCAAAAGTGTGATCTGCGCTTGCGCAAATGAGAAAAGAGATTTTTTTTGTCTTTGTCGCCTTTGGTGTGAAAGGACCCTAAAAGCTTCGTGCTTGATTCTAATCGTATTTGGGAAGCAAATACTAGATTACCATTGGTTTTATGGTGATGTGTGAGATTTTTGAGATGATTTGTGTGCTTAAAATCTGTACATGCTGTAAATAACTTGTAAATAAATTTCTCTGTATGTTCAAGGAGTCGGTTTAACCCGCTAATGCCCAACTCCGCCTCAAGGCGGACGACGATAAAAAAAAATAGGCATTACAATGTTAACCCATCCTCGTGTTGACTGATTGGTCATTTTACTGACGCAGTAGAAACAGCCAATCCATCAATACGAAGGCGGAGTAACTGAGTTGTTAAGAGCCAATTAGGTTAACCACAGGTTTCGCCAATCCGTGGTCTCGCACATACCTGTCATCATGAATGGAAGGTGCGAGCGTAGGGGAATGCAAAATAGGGGAAAGACAGCATTACTGATATAAATAATATGATTTAAACCTTCTCTTTTTTGAAATTGAAGCATTTTTTCTCGGCAGAAATTGTCGATTTTCTACGAGGCAGTGACCTTCTGACCTTCACATTTATCAGTGATGGATATGGGTCGGGAAAAGGATTTGACATAGAGATACTGCAAGTTCCAGATTCCTGCTCATCCTCTCCACCTCCAGCAAGAACACCGAGACCAGGTATGAAGACAGATTAATAAAAATCACTCTTACCTCTAACTTCGCAGAACACATAGTGTAGAGTAGTAATATAACCCTATGGTGAAGGTGTACAGGATGTTTTCTTAATGAGAAAGAATTTATTAGTCAACAATTTCCATATCTCGAAACAATGTATTCAAAGTGTTGCGAACCTTACGCGAAAAGTCTTCGCTTTAGAACAATGCGTTCTAGAGTTTTTTTCACACGCTTCCGAATATTACTAGTACTAATTGTAAAGCAAGCAGTTACATTTCTTAAATTAGCATATACTTGTAAATAAACAAGATATATAAATTTTCATTTTGTTTTGCATTTTATTTTTAATATATATTCAAAACAAGATGTCACACCATCAAGGGTAAATTTTGATACCAAAATTAATTTAAAACTTTCATTTAGAGCCGAGCTTCTAAATAGGCCATTGTCTTGGGCAGCACAAACAGAGGAAACAGTTGTCTTGGGCAGCACATTTTTTTTTTTTTTTTTGACTACCCTTGAAAATGAAGTATCGGGAAGTTTTTATTTTCTACAGCGACATCATTTTCTTTTTATTAAAAAGTAAAATTCATTTTCCATTCATCTCTTGAAAATGAGTTATATTTTTAAGATTAATCATTTAATAATCTGCATTTTACCAGTATCTGTCCTTGTCATGCACAATAAATAAACCTTAAATTAAATCAATAAAGTAATATAAGAAGTCATGCTTGTGCATAGGTTTGGTTTGTTAACTTTGAAGGCAGTCTTTTAAGACTTTTGTTGGTTTTCCAAGGTAGTCATACTCTTTCTTTTAAAGGGAGGGTTCGGCAAATTTCAGGCCTGCCTATGGGCATGATGATACTAAATTCGGCATTCATTAAATACTGTTGAGTCATTTGCTAATAAGTCGTTTTCATTTTGTAAATCATTTTCTTATACAGGTACTATCGAACAGTGTGACCAAGAAGTTACATCTGTGACTGGTCACTTTACTTCCCCGAGATTTCCTAACCATTATGGTCCCAATGAAAGATGCCGCTTTACAGTCCGTAAAATCGACCCTTCTGTCTGCAGCCTGGAACTCGATTTCAGAAGATTCGACCTGGAATACAGTGGGCCCCGTTGCAGCAAAGACTATCTCACATTACCGAGCTTGAACAGATTGTGTGGGACCATCACCGGAAAACGTAAGAAAACGATTTTTCCAAAACTATTAAAAGATTTTTTATGATCTTCTTTGAAAGAGTCAGAAATTTAGATCTAATGTTGTGCCAAAACTTTGGGCAACGAGTTTGAGCAGTGTAAATCGTTTTTTTTTCTTTTGATTTTTTGATGAGATGACATGAAATACATTTTTAACAGTTACAATAGCATTTTGGTTTATTCTAAGCAAGGTGACCTAATAATATATTAATCACCAATCAAAACCTTGTGTCATTTTGCCGTTATAAGTAGGATTTTTTCCAAATATTACCTTTAAATCCTTTGTGTTTCTCCAAACGAAACATATTTATGTTTTTTTTTTAACATCCCTTTGTTAATTATTAAATACCAAAGCATTAGTTATTCTATGAATTTGGATTTTAATGTGAAATAAGGAGAAACTGCTGTAAATTAATGCTGTAATTAGTTTTTTTTTTCTTTCTTTCATTCTTTTTCTCCCCGATCCTTCTTGTTACTTACTTTTCTATGCCAAAACGAAGTGTTAATTGTGTTTTGGTTTTTGTGATACTTTTTATTACAACATTGCGACAGATTAAGTATATTGGCTAAATTAATCGGTCAAAATAGGACCCTCATTTCTTACGCATTGCTTGAAAGTTTTTTTTTTCAGTTTATTTCTGAAAGTTCATTGCACGCATATATTTGTACTTATTTTGCTAAGTGGAAAAGAAATCTAATATTTATTTTAATGAAAATGTTTTTCTTTCTTTCAGAGATCATGGATTTGCCAAAGGACAGTGATTATGTAAACCTATATTTCGTCAGCGATGGATACGGCCAGAATCCAGGCTTTGATATACATATCACGCAGTTATTTAATTCGTGCGAAGGACATGGATCACAAGGTAACGAATAAGCTTATAATGGAATTTTTCAAATTATTTTGAATATCTATAGTTAAAGAAAAATGATTTCCCATACATTTTACAGGATTTAATATCGTCTTCTGTTGTTGTTGTTGTTGTCGTCGTATCCTCGCGCGAAGCGAGGAAGAATGGGTGCGCTGCTTCCGAGTCTAACGGGGCCCTTATAGGCAGGAGTCCGACTTCCGCTCCTTTATATGTGGTCTCTTAATTTTTTGAACCAGCTCCCAGACGAGAGACCATCACCTGGGGTTTGCACCTCCAGAGGTATCGTTTCACTTGGAGGACACTGGAGCCACGACCTATTTAACGTGCACCAGCTCCCTTTAGCGTACACGGCCTCACAGGAACTAGCCGCGAGAGGTTGCCACCCTCCCTAACACTGACCTAAGTCTATGTTGCTTCCCTTTCGGTGCTCTACGGGAACCGAACTTCTGCCGACTGGTCCACTGCGGGACTATCGTCTTCTGTTTGAAGAGATTATACAGAAACATTAATTGAAACGATTTACAACAACGAGGCACTGACAAAAAGATGACTGATCTTCAATTAGTTCATTTCTTCTTGGAGAGAAATCTTTATTGCCACAGAGCCAATAGCTCTAGTTATGCGTTATTGGCTGAGCAAACCTGTTTCCCTCACCCCTATTTTTACAAATGGAATTGTTTAATCCTCTCCGCGTCGTTTTTCCTCTCCGCGTCCTTCTTGTTGGAGCCAAATAGTGTGAATCACTGCTTACAATTTGTAAAAGTAAATGATATATAAAATAGCTGAAGCTTATTCGCCAATCAAGAACAAGCTCTAAAATTGGGGCACCTAGAAGTTAAATGGATGAATCAAAATTGAAAATTTGAATATAAAACTTCTAATGATATGAGAAACACTCTAGGTTTTGTGGCAAGGAATGTTAGAAATAGCTCTAACGGGTGTTGCTATACAGTGTGATTTAGAAATATTATATTGAAGCTTCCATTGATTCGAACTTGGACGTGATTTACTCAAAATCTTTGGGTTTTTTTTCTTACATTCCTTTGCACCTCACTGCATTAATTTTACACTTTCAGTTATAGCAAGAAACTTAAAATATTATCTTTATGGCGTGCGCACAACGTCATTAGAAGATTAATATTAAAGGATAAATATTTTTATGGAAACGTTTTGTTTTATCTATGCTCTTAATACAATAATACAGCTAGAAAGTTAAATATTAATACCTGCGTTGAAAATGTTTTAAAGCAATCTTTCTTTTTAATTAATTTTCAGATTTTTTTTTCTCTAACTTTACAATAGTTAATTGAAGAATACAGACAAAACTACTTGAACTTTCCTACAGCATAATTCATGCTCTCTGAATATGTATTTTTCGTTCCCTTCAGGTCCCTGCGATCAAGAGGTTGGAACGTATACCGGAAGATTCACATCACCCGGATACCCATCTAATTATCCCCCAAATCAGCGTTGCACCTTCAGCATTCACAGAGCAGATCCAACCGTTTGTTCAGTTGAGTTGAACTTTCTCAACTTTGATATGGAATTTTCCAGAGATCAATGTTCCAAAGACTTTCTCATGTTGCCCGATAGGTCAAGGGTTTGTGGCACCACTTCTGGAATCCGTAAGTGTCTTTTTCTTTTTCTTCCTATCTCCTGCCCGGTTTGACGCAGTCATACCAGGTCAAACAAACCTTTGACTTGATGACATACAATAGAGAAGAGTAAATATCCCCCTGCAGAGTCCACGACAGTCCAGGGATGCGATTGGGGTTGGCTTGGTGTTGTTATCACTTTTGACACTGTGGGAAGTCTTTCTCGCCTCCAGAGAATTTTGGACATTTTAGGTGACCCCTTATCCGTAGGGGTTCAAGAGGAAAGTGAATATCCTCAGAGTTCAAGACAGTGCAGGATGTGATTGGGATTGGCTTACTGTTGTGTTGTCACTTTGGACACTGTGGAAACTCCTTCTCGCCTTCGGAGAATTTTAGACATTTCAGGTGATTGCTTATCCGTAAGTGTTCAAGAGGGTACCTTAGTTGGCAGACAAAATTAACCTGAAAAGAAATACTGATCTTTACAGCATCGCATTAAGGAAAGCTGGTTTTTCAACAGAACTAATCCTCCGCTAAGAAATATTATTCAAAAGTACATATCATGTACAGAAATATAGACGATACAGAAGGACATGATACAGAATACCATTTTAAGGAGGGTCATGTTCAAGACTCAGGTACGGAAATTTTTTAGAACTGTTTGGAGGTTAAAAAAGCCGCTAAATCGGCCGGGAATAATAAGGCGTTTAGAACTAATAGTATCCTTACGCCACCAGCGCCTTACAACTTTAATTTAAATGCAAAGTTATAACTAATATGGAGCACCGTTTATACGACGCCGAAGGGATTACCGAAAAAAAGTCGTAAGGTACCTGCGCCCAATATGGACACCTTAAGGAAAATGTATTTTTTTCACCCCCCTGTACACGTTATAGGACTCCAAAAAGTATGACCACTATCCCTGGACCATCATTAATAAAATTAGCGACCTTGTAATTATCCTGGTTTATTTTAAATGATAAAAACAAAAAAAATTACAAGTGGCCATATAAGAAACCACCTGTCCCTATTATGGACATGCATGTCCATATTAGGGACAGGGCTTCTTATTGACCTACTACACAGGGTGTATGGAAGAGACACTCTTCCAAGGGATTTTAGAGGAGAAGGGATAAAAAAATATAGCTTAAAGTATTGCGGGGCAGGGGTGGGACACAGTAAATATCTTCAGAACGTGCACTTTAGGGGGGGATTTTCGGTTGTGGCCCTTCGAAGAGCCATGCAAAGCCGCTCAGTTACTACAAAATATTATGAAATAATATAGTTGCCTTTGCTTAGTTTCATTGCATCTGTCTGCAGACTTAACATCTGCTATCACTCAGTCCTCACAAAATGCACAAATGAAAACTTTATCATGGGCGCTCAGTCCCACACAATACTCATGGACATATCTGCCGCATTTGATACATGGCCGCTTGTCTGCAAAAGCATCAATTAAAAATACATATAAACATTAAATTCTTATGAATTAGCAAAACAAAATAACATTAAACAGACATCTTACAAATTTGTGAATCTGAAGATTCACTTGCTGTACTTCCTCAACAAAGGAGAGCTGGTACTGCTTCTTATGAAGTATTGATGCAGTTGCAGACTGTGTAGGACTTAGCGCCCATGATGAAGAAGTTTTTATTTGGCCATAAAGTGTCCATTTTTGGAATCGAGAGTAGTTTTACTAAATCTTGTAATAAATAACCAAAGAAAAGATTTTAAAGCAATATATGCAGAAGCAATCAAAAATATGTTTTACCAGATTTCTAAAACACTCCACTTTTCAATATTTAAAGTAATTTTATCATATCTAATACGAATTTAAACTTACCAGTAATTACGATCAGCACACCACGAAAAAACAAGTTTCCTTCAAAATGGCGAACAACGCGCCTTTTTTCACTTTCCTGGCTAAATTATCTTTTCAACTGCTTTTCTTCACGGACATGTAGTGCTCGATCAAATTTATTACTTTTACAGATATTAGGGGTGTCCATATTGAGAGCACTGTCCATTTGGGTACAAGTACCTTTTACTAAACGTTAACGTCGTATAATTGATTTACCCTTCTGGCTAGATCCAAGAAATGGGACCGCGCTAAGACACTCCATAAATGAGAACGACGTATAAACGTTCGTCGTATAAAGGATGCTTCACTGCATTTTCAAATTTTATTAATTAATTTTGTAGAAGTCTTTCCACGTTACGAAATTTTGCAGATGGTTTAGGGGGGTCATGGCCCCCACGACCCTCTTTATGTATCCGCCCCTGACATCGCGTTCGTATGAACTTCATTTCGTAAGCTGCAATCTCTTATTTACCTCCTGCTGTGCGATTTGCAAACGATCGTTTTGTATATACAGTTAAACTTGGCTATATTGACATCGTTTATAGTGAAAATTATCTCATAAGGTCAAGAATGTACAACCCTTTCATTCGCCCATGAATAGTGATGGTGATCGCTTATATCGTCACTTAGTAATAGAATCATAAATATTCCTGTCTCTTGAATGACACTCTAACAGAATTTCACTATAGAAAAAGTAATGCATTTTTGAAATTTTATATTGTTGAGTATTTTAAATTAATTTTTTAAATTATTTAGAAGTATATGGCGTGGCAAGACAATACAGAATACATGCGTACATTCAATTGTACTTTTCTTATGTCAAAAAATGGTGCTCGACTGTTTTGTGATAAGTAAAAAGCCCTAGCACGTGGTCCAAATCTTTTCGTGCTTGATTTTGTCCGTATTTAATTTTCAAATGGCATGAGCAACCCCCTTTTTGACGAAGAGTGTACAAATTTAGAGTGATAGCTAAAGAGAATCATTCTTTAGCTATCACCCTAAATTCGTTAAAGAAAGGTTTCCTTTTTTCAGGCATTCTCAATTTTCTTGTAGTTTGTTAGAAGTTTCCCAATTGCTTGAACGTTAAAGAAATGTCTTGAAGAAAGGTCTCTCTGTATTCCAAAATGTTGCCTGTGGGCTTTTAAAACTGTTTAAGCTTTACAGAAATGCATTGCTCCCGCCAGGCATTTTCAACTTTCCTGCAAACTGTAGTAGTTTCTGAAATGCTTTTACTCGCACGGAAATGTGTCTCTACTACTAAGCATGCTCAGATTTCTAGCTAGTTTCAATTTCCCAATTGTTTTAATGTTATCCATATGTATTTCTCATGATAGGCATTCTCAACTTCCCTGCCGGCAGTGATATACTCGCACTGAACTTCTTCAGTGACAGTTACCGTAGTGGAAGAGGTTTCGACATTGAGGTGACTCAACGAAGGAATACCTGCAGCACACCTGTTTCAGGTAATTTTAATGTTATTAACTTACATTTTGAACATTCTATAACTTTTCGCTGTTTTTCTGTAAAAACAGATTTTATTTAAAGATGTTTCTTTAATAGCTCATTGCCGAATAATATTTTAGATTGCCTACTTAAATGATCATTAGAAATATATTCATAAATGTATTAGGACGAAGCTAGTTATAAACGCATATTTTAATGAAATTTTGCGAAGAACATTTTCTTTAGTGCAGGGACAGTTATCCAGATGCAATTTTTAAATAGTATCTTCATTGCAGAATCTGCATTTTCAGCTAAACTCTTTGATGCTTCCACAAACGAAACGACGGCAATTTTTAATGCAATAAAAAACAGCACTTCTATACATTAATTTTGAGACAAAATTTAACCTTAAGTCCCAAATTCGTGTATGTGAGAGGGAGTTCTCTCAAAAAACTGTAAATTTGATTCGAATAATGCTTTTCCCTCCGTTCCAGATTGCGGGGGAGAAGTAACCAGTTCAGCAGGACGTATAACTAGTCCCGGTTACCCTCGTTACTATACTTCGGGCCTCAGATGCCAGTACAAGATCAGGAGGCCAGAACCAAGTACTTGTACCGTGGAATTGGATTTCCGATCTTTTGATGTAGCAGTCAGTGCCGGTTGTAGTGAAGATTATTTGGAGCTACCTGATCATAGTAGATTGTGTGGTAGCCAGCTTTTGCCAAGTAAGTAATGAAAGGTACATTAACTAATGACGTTTTGGAGAAATATATCAAATCTATTAAAGAAGTCACTCATAATTAACCCTTACGATAATAAATGCGTTTAATATCGAGTGCCATTAGCTGTAATAAGCATAAAGCATTAGCTTAGATGTATAGAGATTTTTTTCCTATATTAACTGATTTACTGAACTTGAAATACGCTCTTATTTTCGTTTTTTCTAAATTATTATTATATGTTATTCATTTTAATTATTTCATTTTAATCAATCATTTTAGTGATTTATTTTGGGGAAGCACACGAATATACGAATATTCTGCATTGGAAGGGAAGTCGCTTGAAAAGAATTTGTCTTGAACATTAACTATGTTTTACTTTGTAACTTTTTGCACTAATTTACTCTTACTTTATATTTATATTTTTAAAGTGTATGGGCTTTTGTATCTTTTGTAGTTTTTTCTTCTTACTGATAATATTTAGTTTTATTCAAAACATTTCATTTATTTATTACTTAAATGCAGTTGAATTTTATTATTTAAATTCATTCCATATTCCAGTGTATATTAAATTATATTCAAACTTATCAGAAATTCTTAGTGTAAAACTAAGAAAGATAAAACCAGTGTAAGATTTTAAAAAAAGAAAACTAGTATAAAAAAGGGAAAGAGTAAAGTACTTCCCTTGATTATTGATGATTCTCTCTCTCTCTCTTCTTATTGATTTGAACACTCAAAATTTTAATCATATTAGTTAATGTATTCTTCTTCTCTATCTCTACGGATAATAAAGCAGCAAGTGTGTCTGTCTGTCTATTTATGTATGTGATTGTCTGTGTCCGGCTGTAGAGCCAAGACCGTTCGGCGGATTTTCATGAAATTTGGCACGAAATTATCTCTACTAATAATAAAGCAGCAAGTATGTCTGTCTATGTGTGTGTCTGTGTGTGTCCAGGGTAAGACAAGACCGTTTGGCTGATTTTCATGAAATTTGTCACGAAATTAGTTTGAAATGTAGGGGTGTGCACCTCGGAAAGTTTTCTCTGAAATTCGAATTTTTTCTTTTTTTATTTCAATTTATAGTCGAAAATTGCATAAAAGGATTATTTTCTATAAGAAGAAATTATCGCATCGTTTCGAACTTGGTACCATTGAAAAGCCCGTAACATACTACCCTAGGAAGAGTTTTGCTCTTTGTGCTAAAATTCGAAGTCTCTAAATTAACTAGAAAAGAAGTTATAAGCGTTTTTCTCTGCAGTTCGAAATTATTTTTTCACGGTAATTAACTTTAATTTTATTTTCTCCAGGCGATTGACAAAGCGCTTGCTTTTTATTTTATTTGAATTGTTACCATGCCAATTTTTTTAACGAATTAAAATGTATTTCTTGCGGTTTTTTAGCAGTTTGAGAAGCAGCCCAATTTTAAATTTACTTACTACTTTTTTCTCTTTTTTTTTTTTTTTGGATTTTGATTATTGTTATTTTTAAACGAATTAAAATTTATTTCCTGCGGCTCACAGGAGATCAATAGCTTTATTTTAATTTCCTTATTTTGACATGTATTTCACGGGACCATTTTCCATACTCTGCGCAAGGGTTCTTTAAAGAAATGTTACCATTTATAGCGATTTTTGTTATTCCAACTCATTGTTACTATTTTCATTTTTATTTATTTTATGTTTTTTTCTCCAGTGAATTAGCACATATGTTATTTTCCTATTTGAGCTCGGATGAGAGGTTTTTTTCAGCTTTCAAAGCTTTGCTTGCTTCTATTTGTTTCTGCAAGTTACAAAATTTTGACTTTCTGTTTTACTGTCAATGTATAATAGATAAAAATAAACTATACCAAAAATTTATTAATTAACGCTATTCTAAAGGATTATAATCGTCCTTTTTGTGTGGGTACTTGAAATAAACAAACAAAATGCGTTTTCTTTTAAATATTTTCTTTTTCGTTTTCCTTCCTATTTTCCTTTTTTTTATATTTTATTGCGTGTTTTGTAAAAAAAATGCTTAAATGTGCAGGATCGCTGGTTTATGCCATGGTGGCTCATTTTTAATTAGGTGGAATGCTATACATTTTAATAAAATAACATAATTTACACATTAAAAAGTTATTACTATATACACAATGGCGAATCGACTGGTCTTTTCATTTTTAACATGGGTATAACCGTGCGGGTACCGCTAGTCACAAAATAAAGCTGCAGAAGCATCATATAAATTGCGGACCTTAATTCGATACTTATGTGAAAATTTAAAAATCAAAGTGTTCAATTTCTTTTCTTTTTTTAAGGGTATGTGCACCATAATTGTCTGTTTTCCTCCAATAACTCATGTGCAAACCTGTTATTCTGCTTTTGTCCTTTAATTCTACAATTTCCCAGCGTAATATCATATTGCAGGTTAGATAGGTTGTTTTCCTTGCATTGATACTGCGTTGGAGGAAAAAAGACTTTTACAGAATTCATTTCTTTTTATTGAGAACTATCGTACAAGGCGCTTGGTAGCAAAACGGGATGCCAAGTTTACGACTTGGAGACAAATTTGGCGAGAAAACTTTAGTGTCTTCAGACAAGACTGCAAAGCTCTCGAATCTTGAAAAATTGCAGAACATACTTCTAATGATCCTACTTTCGAGAGGAAAAGAAGAGAAAAAATATTCTTTTTTCCTCATAATTGACATCGATTGACTAATTAAAATATTTTTTTCTTTACAAAATGATACTTATTATTCCTAAAACTTTTTAAACTGCAAAAGGATCCTTATCATCTATGTTGCAAGTAACTCTGTATTGAAATAAAGTAGGTTTTGAAAGCTAATTTCCAGTAAAAATGAACCTATTTCATTTGAGCTTATTAAAATAAATGAAAGAAGTATATTGCATATTTTATTCTATAAGCTTTCCATTACAACTCTACGTTCTACACCAAAGCACAGAGACAAGAACTGCGTGTCATGGTTCAGCAATCTCTGTGAATGAATTTTTACTATTGCTATTGTGCAAGATAAGCGGATACAGTTTATTTCAGACAGCACCATTGTTATCGTCTCAAGCTGATTTATTTTCTTTGTTTACAGTCGATAATATATATATATATATATATATATATACAGGTTTGCATACTGTCGAGTCAAATCGCTTCCCTTTCAGTGAAATTTTCAGTTTAGGAAACATATAGGAGACCGCAAGGGCTATTTCAGGGGAATAGGGCGGTTGTGGAAGCACAGGAATGTTAAATTTTGTCAAAAATTCTTCTCCCTGCTTCCTAAACTGAAATTTTCACTGAAAGAGAAGCGATTGGACTCGATTGAAGACATCCAGGCGAATCCGGCGACCGTCCTTAACACACTCGAGGAAAAAAATTTCCATGAATGTTTCCAAAAGTTGAAACACCTTTGGAGTAGGTGTGTTCAGTCAGAAGGGGACTATTTTGAAGGAGATGCATCACAGTAGCATGTAAATACCGCCATTGTGAAATTACAAGCCCATTCTTAGAATTTTCCAATCACACCTCGTATCTTAACTTAAAGTTCATAAAAAAATATTGCGGACACCATTGAACGCCGTTTTTTTAATTTTTTAGTCTCAGCTTTAAAGGATTCAATAAGCATAATGAAAGAAAATATTAGAAGTTACAATGCTATGAACATTTTTATACAGATAAGATAACTGTAAGAGAGAGTATCAAGTTACAAAAAAGGTTTCGTATTGCACCGAAACGGGGAAAATTGAAACATAGTGCAGTTGCTTAGTGATTGTTTAAATTATTTAGTTATTTATTTATTTATATTATTTCCCAGGTGAAATGTTACAGAGAACCGATAAGCTTTAAGCATAATTACAAACAGCAAAACTAAGAACAAGACTAGTATCTGTACCTAGTTTGCAAAAAGTTCGTATCTTTTTAAAAATTCATAAAAATCCAAAAAAATAGCCGAAATGAAAAACGGTTAGCACGAGACTTCTTTTCAGACAGGGTAAATTGACAACTGGCCAGAAACGGCGAAACCAAATGAATCTATCCAGCACTAAGAAAACTATTTTTTCCTCATTTGGTATAACAATAATTTTTTTAAGTTTGGTAATTTGCTTTATGAACGTAGCATTTTTAAAAAGAACAAAATGGCTGGAAGTTCCTAGAATAAACCCATTTGAAATAACATAAACATATAATTTATGACGTGATTAAAACTTTTGGGGTACGAGCGGGCACCTCTAACAGGTAATGGGCGCCTTCTCTTCCACTTGGAAACTGGGTGTTTACCTTTCCATCTAAGCTGTGGTATAACAGTTATAACATGTAGTATCCTTCTTATAATTTCAGAGGCGTTGGATTACTCTGCAGTAGGAAGTGACGTCATGACGCTGACATTCGTAACAGATTCTATCGGAGCTGGACGTGGATTTGATATTGTGGTCAGACAAATACCTAATTCTTGCAGCATACTTCCTCCCCCACGTAAGTAAGGAACAAATTCATGCTCATTATATTCTATTTAGTGGATATTGCAAGGAGGTTTAAACCAGGGCTCGATAAATCTTTAAAATTTTTCATGCCCTGCCGGGTATATTTGTTTAAAAAAGACATGCCCGAACAAAATTGTTACTTGCCCAGAAGTTGTTTTACTGCACATTAATAAAAAGATTTGAATTTTTCGTATAGCATTAATCAGACAAAAATTTAAATAATCAGCTTTATATCTGAATCAAGAATTGTTTTAACGTTAATCTAAATCATTAAAAAATTACAAAATTACATTACAAACAAATATTACATAATAGTCGTTATAAGTCAAAATTAAGTTTTAATTAAATTTTGGAAAGAAATATTTGATTAAAAAACTACATGCCCTGCCGGGCATGTAAGGTAGAAGATTCAAGCCCGAACGGAATTTTTACATGCCCCGGGCATGTCGGGCAATATAATTTTCGACGCCTTGTTTAAACCATCATTGCTTATTTTTTTGACTTTGTGAAATACTTTTTAATATTTATTTTAGTTGACAACCAATCCACCCTCTTCAACACAATTTTTATTATAAATTATCACAAAAGTGGATAATAACATGGAAAATAAGTTGAGATTTTGATGTTCCAAAAAGACCTTAAGCAAAGAGCATTTTGAGAAAACTGTCGAAAGATGGAGAGAAGTTTATTAATAAACAAAGAGCTAAAAAATCAACATTGCAGGACCCGATCTCTAACTGGTGACCACAGACCCCTCAACCCCCTTTAACATTTCAACACTTACTCTAATGATGATTTCCCCCGTGAAATAATTATTCCCTCAAATTTAATTTTCAACTTTCTGTATTTCAATTTAGCTTCTTGCGATGTGACTATAACCGATGAGAGGACAGTCATACACAGTCCTAATTATCCTGACGATTATCCACCAGATGCACTGTGTGTGTATACCATAACGCGACTGGATCGGAGTATGTGCCAGGTTCAGGTAGAGTTTCTGGATTTCGATTTAGAGGAAGTACCCAGCTGCACATCCGATTTCTTCCAGCTACAAAAGAACGGAGACAGACTATGCGGCGTGCGGCGGCCCCCACCATCAGGTAATTAATTACATTGTAATACTAAAATTCTTTTCATAAAAGAATCTCTTCTGCTGGTTTTAGACTAACGTTACATAAACAAAATTTTTTGGTGGAAACAAGTAGTGTTTTATCTTGCAATTACATTTTATAAAATATTTATTGGTGTCATAAAAGAAGATTTGTGCAAAAATAATTTGGAACTGTAATACTATATTAATTTTGATGGGCAATGGAATTGATGTTTTGTATGATGAGTACATATATATATGTATAGATAACATAAAGGTAGTAAAACATTTTTGATAAAAGTTTAAAAATCAAAAAAATATTTTTTATTTATTTATTTATTTATTTATTTTTTTTTTTCAAAAAAATTTTTTTAAACTTTTTTTTTAAAATGAGACGAGGACTCATCAGTGTTGGTTTGTCTCAAATAATGAGCGATCCAGAGCACCTCACAAATTTCAAGCAAAAATACATTAGAGCCGACAGCAGCACAGGCCAGAAAATATTTAAAAATAAGCATAAAAACAAAAATTGAAATTCAAGATGTGGGGCTTCGTCCATGCCACAGTCATTTGGTAACACGTATTTGGTATTTTTACTCGGATTAATAAGGTAAAAGGCGTTTATTTTAATTATTTTGGGAGCAGGTCTGTTGGTGTGGCACGTATTTTAGTCTTAGGACTGTGGCTAAGGGACGAGGGAACCACAACCCTCCAAATGATACTCTTCCAGCATAGGGATATCAAGAAGGGCCAGGTTCACACGGCAAGAGTTAGTTAGGCTGGGCTGGCGCCCTGCAAACCTATCTCGGAGCGGTAATGAGCGTTCGTCGCACTTCACTTCCCCGTGCCGGGGGAGGGAAACCATAAGGCCACGTGCTAACAAGGGAAGTAGACGTGCTAAGTAGAAAAATCACAAGGGACCACAAACATGGCAAGGACACAAATTCATCACATTTTTCGAGAATGACACAATTAAGTGAATGGAAATATTAAATAAATGTGTGGTCTTTTTCTTTCGCAGTTATTTCTTTCGAAGGGGATTCAGATATTCTGAGAATGGTTTTCAGATCTGATTCAGTCAGCCATCGCAGGGGCTTTGAAGCACGTGTGCGGCAACTAAGAAATTCTTGCTACAGGCCAGTTGGTAAGTATAATTACAAAATGCTATTTTTCTATTCGCAAAAGAATATTGATTGTTTAGCGTCAAAATTTAAAAACCAATTATTAAGGACGATTAAAGGTAGTACCATCTTTAGTGGATACAGACAACAATGGACGACACTATTGTGTGGTGACGCCAATGCGTTAAAGATGTGTAGGAGAAAATAATCCTTTTGTCAGTTTTAGTCACAAGTAAATTTTAAATTTATGAAAAATAATAAAAAGACTGCAATGTTAAGCGTTACATAACTTCATTCATTAATTCATTAATGAGTTGAAAAAGAAGGGTCACATTAATCAGTATAGCGAAAAGTATTTCATTGAATTATACAGGGTGACAGATAAAAATTGGAACTTTGGTAAAGCTGGACAAGAAATACAAGAAATCCAACATATATGTGTATGTATACAGATAGCAATCGCACCACAAACACTCGCCATTTAAGACACAGCAATCTAAGTTATCAGCGTATGAAAATTACGTTATGTAAATGAGATCCTACTACAGTTATGTAGTCTTGAAATATGCTGTTGAGGTTATCCGTTGATCGATATTTTGTAGAGTATGCGCTTTTTTACATCATTCTATAAGTTTCTTTTTTTTTATATATCGGACAAAGTTTTCATCTGTTCTTTCGAAGAAATCCGACCGTGACGCCTTAAGATGGAAATATATCGAAATTATCACAGTGGCAAGTTGCGCTGGCTCAATTGCAGGCATTTTTTTTTTTTTTGCAAAAATTTCTTCTAATTTTGTCGGTTTCCCAAAACTTACCATTTTTCTGTGTCTTCTATTAAGGTAGAACAGTTAACATAAGTGAGTAACAAAATATAAAAATAGCGATACACCTGTGATAATAATAATAATGATGAATTTATATATAAAAAAATCTAATGATGGTATCGCAGGAACCAATGGAATCTTAGCAGCCAATAAGAGCTACCTAGCGACTAATAATAGCAGCCAATCAGAAGCGAGATAATAGTGCTCGCGTTCACAGTTCAATCAATCGCATATTTTTCTTTGCTGTGTTCTTGCTTATTACAACTCAACTCAACAATTTTTAAGCTATTCATTAACAAATCTGTTGCAATCATTTTTATTTTGCGAAACCATAGAAACGTAATCAACTTGAGGTAACTTATCGGTTAACGGTAAGCTCGTCTGGATTCAGCAAGAACATCGCCAAATCAGATGTTAACACTGCTATATTTTCTTGAGTGAATTTAAATAGACTCCTCTTCTTTTTATGTATCAGTGATTTATTATAACAGTGACATTCGGAATATATCCAAGCTTCTCTGACACAGTGAAAAATATTTGTGCATGACGTTAAAGATATGCATTTTTGATTCTAAAGAATCGTTGGCTAATAGAAGGTTATTTCTAACAGAGAACTGATTCCTTCATTACAAATTAAACTACTCTAAAGTAGTTTAATTTGTAATGAGCAAAAACGAAGCGAGATCGAACTCGCAAAGTGATCTGGAGGAGCTGCGTAACAGTTCTGGGGGTTAGCGAGCGATAGTGAACAGGGGGCCGGAACCTCCTATTATTTATATATATATATATATATATATATATATAGGGGGGCTATGGGGGCAGGGATAAGCTCGTGTTAAGAATTTTAAACTTTACGAAACATAAATCAATATCTTTATACAAAGAATATAAAAAAAGGGGTGCATTACATGCAGTGCAGCTAGTCCTGTTATATATCCATGTTCTTATTGTATTAAAATAACCGACATCAAATAAATAACTACTATGAGTTATCATGAAACTGCAGCACTTCAATTTCTCTTTTTTAATGCAGGTCCAGCAAATTCCCGACTCTGTGGATCATACGCAGATCCCGTAACTTATATTCAGAGTGAAAATTTCCCACTTTTGTACTCACCAAATACAGACTGCGAGTATAGAATAGTTCGAAGTTCTTCAGAGATCTGCCAGCTGGAGCTTTACTTTTCTCATTTCGACGTGGCCTCCGAAAATTCTGCTAACTGCGACCGAGACTATTTGGAAATCAAAGGAGCTAAGTATTGTGGCAAGAGAGATGGCCAGAGAGGTGCGTATGGTGTATTTACTACTCTTGACTACCTTAAATGCCAAATTAATGATGATTTTACTTGAATATAATGCAGTCTAAATATATTGTTTTCATTATCTTTTAGTAGTACGGCATTAAAAACTGCGCCTTTATAATGATGTACTTAAGAACATTTCATTTCGATTACAGGGTAAAATTTATTATAAAATTGCTCAACGTTGCCAGTTTTTTCTTTACATTTTAAAATTTAAACTAATCAAAACCTGCAACAAGACTGCTTATACCCATAGACCAATGGATTGCGAGTTCCATTGTACGCAAGGTAGTACCTGGCTGTCGAGAAGGAAACGAAACGTTTTGGGAACGGAACTCTTAACAAGTGTCACACTTAAAAGATCCCATAAACTTTAAAGATCCTTTCTACTCTCCCTTTTAGATCCACACAACAAGATTTAGTTAGGCTCGGCTGGCGCCCAGCAAACCTATCTCAGAGCGGTAATGAGCATTCGTCGGACTTCAGTTCCCCGTGCCCGGGGGAGGGTGTACTAACAGAGGAGAGGAATGGAGTAGAGAACTCTCCCTTTTAGAAAAAAATAGCATTAATGACATCATTTTCTTCTTGCCCTTTTTCTTCTCTTTTTAAGAGGAAAAATACGGTAAAAGAGTTATTCAAATTCAAGCTCCTCTGTCATGCCACATAAAATATTTAATGTAGATGCAGATGCAGATGAGATCAGAAACTATAGTTTTATAAGTGGAATAAGTTACACCTGTCACAAGTCACACATTAGGCAGTAAACCTGCATAAGTGGAATTCAATTTTCATAAGAATTCTGGATAACCCACGATGGTCGCATTTAAAATTTTTTGGCCCTTTGTGGTTACTTAGCGTTTACAGTTGCTAAATTGCGATTGAGTTATTAGACATAAAGCAAGTTGAACAAAATAAAAGCTCATCTCAAAACTTATTTCCCGGCAGTCACGTGGTAATCTGTTAGTACACAGAGATAATAGTTAAATTGCTTCAAAGAAATGATTTGCGTAAGTATGTTATGAAAGAGTACCATTGTCTGCTGGATAAACTGAAGACATGATCTTCAGTGCCTCACAGCAGCTGGCTGAACCCTGCCTTTCTCCAGTTTTCTCTCTACCCTTGGTAACTGTTTTCCATTTGAAATATTTAGATCCCTCTCAACAACATAAATATATTTTATTCGGGGGTCTGCATTTTTATTATCATCAGCTTTGAGATTTTCACCAAAATACATCAACCGTACAATTTTGATTTAAGTCATCTTTAGTTGTCTTTGTGCTACATAAAAGAATCTCTGTTCTTGTCTGTAAAAACCCTTTGACAAAAAAATACCTTTCGTTTCTTACCCTCCCCTTTTATACTGCTCCCCTTAAATGACTATTTTTATCAAATCCATAAATATATATTACGAAATTTACAATTTTTTTTAAAGAATATGTAAAGATACTACCGTACCGTAAATTATACGAGGAGTTCGAAATCTTGTAATCCATTATTTATGAGCTCAATGAAAAAAATTGCTTAAATTTATTACCAGATAAAATTATTTTTTTCTTATTATCTAACGAACCTTTTGCACGCTCAATGAAATAGTCATTACTATTATTTTCCCCGCAGTTCTTGTTGATTTTCCCAAAGATGAAAACGAAATAACGATGCATTTCAAGACAGACAGTTACCAGCAGCTTTCTGGCTTCCGAATTGAAGCAAAGCAATTAACCTCCGGTTGCTCAACGCCCCCACCACCGATGAATAAATGTAAGTGGAAATTTACTAATTACAAATTTGTCTATTTAACTTTCACTGTTAAAACATTCATGTTACTTTAAAAAGATTTTTTGAAAACGTTCGTTTTTGTCAAATTAAGAGTATAGGGAACTATTGGGATGTGTGAAAATTCTCCGTACGAGATAATTTTTGAAACAATGAGATATAAAACATTGGGAGTAATAGTAATTGTTTTGGTTTTTCATTGTTTTTTGTCAGAAGTTTTTCATTTTAAGCCAAGTCACTCGAATCAAAGAGACAAGAATATTTTTAGTATTAATGTAGCAGGCGATCTACAGAGTTAGTTAGTTCATAGATAGGGCCACTGAAGCGTCTCTCTCTTTTTCTACATATATATAAACAGGTTTCACTGGTGCCATGAATCAGCTATCTAAAGGGAATGGTAGATTGTCTGTTAAAATAATACCGTATAATTAGCTAACAAAAACCGTACACGGGAAACATTGCTTGATTGGCAAGAACCCGAATTCATTTCCTCTGACCTTAAAAATCTCTCTCCAATTTTCACAACAAAATACGAGTTCTTTACATTTACCAAGAGGATCAAATTGTTGACAAAAACGAGAACAATTATTGTTTACTTTTGGGTATGCAAATAGAAAGAGATCAAAAAGTGTGTAACTAGACTCTTTGTGTATGTGTTTTTTTTTAATGTGTGCATTTTATTTTACTTCTTATTTATTTCATAAAGAGCAAATACTTCTTAAAATTTCTTGTTTCAGCTTGCGACGAAACATTTAGTGGAGAATCCTTCCAAATCATCAGCCCTGGCTATCAGACTGGCTCATACCCCGACAACACAGATTGCCAATATACCGTCAAAAAATCATCTTTCCAAGTTTGTGCACTACAGCTCAAGTTCTATTCTTTTGACATCGAACAGTCGGAAAACTGCGAGAAGGATTATTTGTATATTGCTGAGCAGAAACTATGTGGACGCATGGAGTATGATTCTGTCCGTAAGTGTTATTGTACTTCATTAATTTCGTTTCAGTTCGTCGTACAAAGCTTCAAACATCCGCAAAGACTGGCATCTGGCAACCATTCTTTCGTGTATGACCACTATTGCTAGATGCCATTGCCATTTGAGAGTTTGTGGCCAAGATAAATTTCTAGTGAAGTGACCTTTAGCATGCTGCATAATCATGTAATGGCGATTTTCTGCATCTTGAAAATCCACCGACTGGCTTTGAATTTGAACCCGCAAATTTGGGTCTAGGAGTATAATGACTTACCACCACGCCACCTTCTTGGATAGCATTTAAATGTTAATGTTAACTAGTTTTAAAAATCAGAAATGCACCTATCGGTCATTGTAAAAAGATACGTATTAAGGGGACTTGGCACCTTTTGGCAATTTTTTTTTTTTATTTAATAACTTTTACCTATTTCCTTTGTATATTATGAAGTGCTATTGTTCAACAAAATGATTTTCACGTGAAAAATCAAAATTCAACTAACAGAAAATTTTAAATTTACTTTTTTTAAAAATAATTTAACGATTTTAAATTTCCTTCTTCATTTCTTGATTTTTTTTAACCGAATTTTTTAAAAGTACTTATTATAGTATGGTTTACAATTTTAGGGATGGGTTTTGCTATTAATTAATTAGTTTTTGAGAGAAAAAAATTTAAAATTACATCGATGGTAGAATACCGAAAAAAAGTGACTTTTGTTACATTTTTATTTTTTAAATTTTTTTTGCAAATATATAGCAAAATCCATCTCTAATTTTATCAGGCACATCATATTGAACACACACAAAAAATTTCAAGTTGCTACATGAATCTATGTAGAAGTTTTAGCATATTAAGTACTACGATCTTGCGAAAAAACACAAACCGAGAAAACGCAGTTTAAAGAATTCAAAACCCTACTAAAACATCAGAAATACTTGAATTCTCTTACTTCTTAACTATTTATATTGGTTGTATCGCTTCAAAACTCGCTCAGATATACTAGGAGAGTCAAACCACATTTTAAGCAAAAAATTGAAAAATCAGTGTTTTCATTAATTTGTACATTTGAAAGGTGCCAAGTCCCCTTAAGTCACAATCCCTTAATCTCGTTAGTTTCAACACTTTTTTAAAAACTTTATTTAAACACGGAATTGATTTTAATTTTTTTTTTTTTTCAGGAACATATGAATTTTTGGAAGACGAAACTGTCATCAAGTTCCATAGTGATTCATATAAAAATGGCGCTGGATTCTTTTTGTTGTTTGATCAAGAGTCATGTTAAGATAACTTGCTTTTTTACATAAATTTGTACATATAAAATAGTTTTAGCAGAAAAGTCTTTGTACAGTTCGGTAGTACTTCATATAACATTAAAAGAATCACAACGGTTTGATGGGTTGCAAATTGTGATTCTAAAGCTAAATCTCATTTGCATGATGGATGAAGATTAAATACTGTATCATTCCAATAAAATCCACATACTATATAATATTTAAATCCACTTTTAGGGATAATAATACGTTCCTTAATATAATAAAACACATTTCTGATAAATGTTTATTAATTTTTCTGCATGATTCTGATAGTTAAAACATTGCCTGTCCATTCAACTAAACGGGAAACATTTCAGATATGGCCCCCAAATTAGTTCTAGGGCTCTCTTGGCAATTTCTACCATGGGCCCTCTCTATCTCCCTTCCATTTCTGTCAAGCTCTTATCAGCACAGGCCTGATTGCTGAGGTGACCCCTAGCACCCCTCATGTGGGGATCACGACTTCCGAATGGCTTAATAAATCAATCCCAATTTTATCAAGTCTACAAAATGCAATATTTGAGAGGGTAAAACAACTGAACAAAATAAATCAAAGAGAAATCATAAATAATTTTATGAAAAACAAAATAAATAAAAATGAAGTGACCATAAGTTCTCAGTTTAAGTTTAAAAAATATTTAAGAAACATCCATCTGTAAGATGTGTGTCTATGAGATGACACAAACAGATACCACTCAAAAATTCACAACAAAGTGCTATGACACATTTTTTATTTTTCAAGAACAATACTTTTATACATACAATTTACGTCTTAACTGTGCACAGAATGACTAGGTTGCAAACACACAAGAGCTCAGCTGAGTATGCATTAAAAACTAGTTTTAATGAATGGCATCAATATTATTCAAAGACTAGTTTTCTATTCTCATTGCACAGGGATTTTTTTTTTCACAAAAATAGGTGTGTTTTTTTCCTTTCTTTCTTTCCTGCTTACAGACATATGGCAGAGGCGTCAGCATCACAACGAAATGGATGGCATTCTGAAGTAAGTATTATATCACTAAAACAATGCACCTCTAATGACCAACTCAATGTAAAACAGTATACACCAAATGTTTAATATAAGAGGCCAGTCTCCAGTATATTTGTTGTGATGTACAAATTTTTGTGAGGCAATATATTTCAAGTTAACCAAAGAGAGGTCTCATCAGTGATATATAAGTACATTGAAGTAAAAGTTTTTTAATCAAAAAGTAAATTTAAAAACAAATATATAAAAAATAAATCATTTTGAAACATTGTGTATAAAAAACTATAAATTATAGTAAAACTATTCATACAGAAACAAAAATGAACAAACAAAAGTGCTTTCAACAACCTTTAATCTTCGAAAATTGGTCTTAATTAATAGCACAGCATGACACTAAAAAGAACAAATGAGGATTATATGGCTAGAAATACATATGAAACAAACATTTAAAAAAAAGTTGAAGGGTTCTGTTTTTTGTTTCTGTTTTTAAATTCTTTAAGTTCTATGAAATATATTTAGAAAAAAAAAGTTCAAAACGTGAAACAATTTCAGGGGTTGTGCCAGAGTAAAGTCATGTCCGATTTTGGACTCTTCACAAAATTCCAATTAACCAAAATGGACTCTTCACAAAATTCCAATTAACCAAAATGGACACTTCAAATTACAATCAATCAAAACGAATCTTTCACAAAATTCCGAGCTACCAAAATGGACCTTTCATAGAATTATTTACTAAATAAGTGGCAAGCAAATCAGAATGTACAGATATATAACTAAATTTTTAAATTTTGAATTTTCACAAACAAATTTGATTTTTCATAGAAATGTTTTTCAAATTCACAAAAACCAGACACTAAAAAATGCTAGATTCAATCCTGAATTTTTATCATTTCATCTGGCTAAACTTTATCACACTTGCAACTTCTTTTTATTTTTAAAAAATGAAAGAAATAAGAGTTGCTTCTTAAGTATAGGAAAGGAACACTTCCCCCCTGCATACACAAAATATCTGTATTTTTTCCATGGAATTAAAAAAGTTTGTGTCTCTTTTAAAGGGCCTCTTATATTAAAGATTTACAAGTTTTAATAAGTAATATGTTTATAACTACACATTTTTATGTAATATATGATTACATTTACAAAATAAGTTAGCAGCATTTCTGTTGTACTTTGAAAATAAAATTAAGCGTTACAAAAGTGTAAAAGAGATGAATTTCAATTCTTATTGGCTGATGCAAAAATTATCATGCACTTCATTAATTTTCAAACAATGGTTCATACTTCCCACCTCTAAAAGCTGAAGAACATCAGTATGCGCCATTTGCTTCAACACAGCTAATAGCTTAACTTAACATGAAGGATAGTAATTTTCAAAATATCCATACCACAATAAACAAATTGCAACATTCATTTAGTCTAGAATTAAAAGTTTCAAAATAATGCATAAAAATGTTTTATAAAAAGTGTTAAAATAATGCATATAAATGTTTAAAAACTTGCACGAGTTCCAATACAAAATACTGTTCAAAGACCTGTAACATACTGCACTCAAAATTGCCTTTAAATTTTAATGAGAAGGGGGCAGACACAGTAGAATTCAAAGTGCAATGTTTTATCAGCATTATATATCACCTCTTCACTGTATTCTGTTGTACAGAAAACTGTTTATCCCCAATATTAACATTCCCACTTTGGACATGGAGGGACGGCATACAATTTTATTATTCTGAATATTTTGACTCTTCTTTTACTCCACTAGAACGATGAATAAACTTACTACAAATGAAATTTTTTTTACAAAACCCAATGATTGGTGTACATGATGTTTGATACAATTCTTTTCTGAAATAGATTTTGCAAAAATTGTGTTTTCATAATAGGATAAAAAATCTGCAATAAATAAACTTTTAAGTCCACAAAAGTTGGCAAGTATGAAAATGTAAACAGCATGTTTTCTATAAACTGCCAGGGTTTGTATATTCCAAAAATTCTACTCAATCAAAAATTTTATTTTTAATAGAATTTGAAAGCTGATTTCTTTACAAAGTTTCTCTTTAAAACTCAAACTTTAAAATTTAAATATTCCAGTCTACCTGGCATTTACTAATAGAATCTTCTACTAGTCACACACTTTTAAACATAACAAAGAATAGTCATTAGTAAAACTAACATCCAGAAAATAAAGCTAAGCAATTCATTTATAATTGCACTAGCAGAGACATTACATTTTATTTTTCTTTGTGACAAATTTTTTAATAAAATTATTTCATTATAATTCTCTTACAAATTGATTTTTTTATTTATTTCATTTTAATTTGTCTACCTGGCATTTACTAATAGAATCTTCTACTAGTCATACGCTTTTAAACATAACAAAGAATAGTCTTTAGAAAAACTAACATCCAGAAAATAAAGCTAAGCAATTGATTTATAGTTGCACTAGCAGAGACATTACATTTTATTTTTCTTTGCGACAAATTTTTTAATAAAATTATTTCATTATAATTCTCTTTCAAATTGATTTTTTTTTAAATTTATTTCATTTTAATTTATTAATTTATTTACTCATTTTTTGTGATGAAAAATGTTTACAAAAATGTACTGATGCGTTAATTTTTACATTTTCAGCACATCAAACATTTCAATAGATTGATGAGGAACAGACATTACAATAATTTAGTTTTTGCATTTTTTCTAAAAAAAAAACATATATACCAGCCTATCCATTAACGTGCCATAATCGGCATTTTTAAAGATTTGGTAAATACTTTTTTTTTTAATTTATTTAGTTGAAAAAGATTATTTAAAAAATTGACAGGTCTTCACAAATTGAATTTTTTTGATAGAAATGAAGAATTTTAATTAATATTTAGATTACATCTTTCTACATTCAATACCCATTTAAAAAAAACATTTGTTATCTCCTGAAGGAAAAAATAAACTTCATCATTACACAATTTTATGCATTTTGTTACTGCATCACCAACCATTAAACTTTCCCTTTCCCCTGAAGAACAAAAAAATTTCTACCAGATCAGTCCAACTACCATTTTTAATTCCAGTTATTAAATTTCAATTTTGAATCGAGTTTCATCATTTTTTAAAATGTTGAGAATATTTTTTAAAGTAAGAAGATAAAGAAATAAAATAAATAATAAAAGAAAAAATCCATAACACTAATTACAACCTTTGTTATTGCAATTTCATTTTATCTCTAATCTATCATTCAACCCAATTATTTTAATCACACTGAAAAATAATACCATTCTTTGTGAAAATTAATGAATTTGTACATACAAATGTCTTCAAATCTGCGCTACGCAAGTTAATATTACCAAAGCACCACAGAAAATGCTGCTTTAAAATTCTCTACACACAACAATAGCAGCAATACATGAAATCGAATATGGATATCCACATTGAATTTAGCCACATAAATAGCAATCAATGAGCTAAATTTGCAGAAATATTGAAAAAGCGTAGCTGCAATAGTATAATTTAAATCATTCAGAAAAGCACACTAAAATATGCAATACAATAATGTTATGCATAATTGCAAGGATTGTCAATGACAACAATTATTGATTTTAATAAATACTTTCAATGACCACTAATATTTCATATATTTGATTTACAATTGACTTAAATATATGCATATATCTTTAAAGAAAATGGATTGTGTAAATCACTCACAATGTATAATAAAATTTGAAGTACAGTTACATAGTTGTATATGACAATAAGGAAGATTGCAGTTCAAACAAAAAGTCCAAAAAATTCCTGTTTTCTTTTTAAAAAAAATTTTTTTTTAAACATAAGAGCAACTTATGATCTTGCAAAACAGCTTTTACATTTGAAATTATATATTCAAAAGACAAAACAAAGCAAAAATTTAAATTCAAAAATCAAGAATTTTCATTCTTAAATAAAAGCACAGAAGTAGCCATGTCAGACTATATTCCTTTTTAATTAAACATGATGCATTACTGATAGATGGAATTTAATTAAGAGTTAAAAAAATAAGGTTAAATACATAAAAAATAGCAAAAAATATTTTTTTTAATGCTAAAAATACAATAAAACCTCGTAATCTAAATATCTATGACTAGAATGGCACCACTGAATAAAATCTAAATTAACCGGTATGCAAACATAATAAATTTCCATTGCTTATGCAAAACATTACACTTGTAATCATAAAATACAGTACATTTAATTGAAACATTTACAAATAGCTAATGTAAAGGTTAAGACTATGATAAAAAATGCTTTTACTGATAATAGAAAACAGTCCCTGGCCAAATTAATAGACGCACTACAAAATTGACGTAATTTCATACTTAAAACCCAGTATGATGCAACACTCCGCTTTTTACTTAGTTGGTCATGTTTTAATTTACAATGTTAACACATTCCAGTAAAAATTCAATCGCTCTTGCGTTTGGGGGACCGTCAACAAATTGAGAACGGAAAAAAATGTTTTGGATGCATCATAAAAAGCTGGGAATAAGCTGTAAATTTCAAAAAATAGCTTACTTGCCATGTACAATTGTTCTGAGCATTTTCGTTATACTGACAAAAATGTAGGTATTCCCCCAATTTCCTTTATACATTTTTGGCTTATAAGAAGCAAATTTTTTCACGTAACGTGAAGGAATTTGGGGAAATGTCTATTATCTTCGCGAGTATAAGTACAATTTTCACAAAAATTGTCCAAATAATTGTACATGGGAAGTAAACTAATTTCTGAAATTTACAGTTTATTCCCAGCTTTTTATGATGCATAAAAAACATTTTTCTTCTTTCTCAATTTGTTGATGGTGCCCAAAGTGCAAGAGTGAACGAATTTTTACTGGATTGTGTTAACATTGTAAATTAAAACATGACCAAATAAGTAAAAATGGAGTTTTGTTTTGCATCAGACTGGGTCTTAAGAATGAAATATGGAAACTCTGTTGTGGCTCTATTAAGTTGGCCAGGGACTGTATATTAGTAAAAGTTTTTCAAGCAAAATTTTACTTCATCACGAGAGTGTAACAAAATACAGCAAACTTAAAACTTTTTATTTTCTAAAGTAAAACTTCATAGACTACAAAAAAGAAAAAAAAAGTTGTTACAATACCTTTTAAATTCTCAGCATACTTTGAAAATAGTTTGATTTGACCAGAAATCTTCATTACCGAGGTTCTATTGCTAAAACTATGAAACAATTTGAAAAATCTACATTAATAGTGTAATAAAAGAGACATGCACATACGAAAGATTCAGTGGTATAGTTGAAAGGGGACACAGAGGGATGGTATCACCCTACTTTTTTATTTTTACATGAACATCCCCCCCACTTTTTAAAATTTTATCACAAGTGTAACCCCCATTTTTGATTTCGATAACTTATGCTCATATCTGTATGCATCCCTCCAATGAATCAAAAGGGTACAAATAATAATTTATAAAAAAGCAAGAAACTGAAACTAGCTACTAAATAAAATTTTGTAAGGGATAACAGCTTAAAACACAACATTGTTGCAGTTAACAAAGTTGACATTTAAGCCATTATTTCAAATTACACTTTGATAGAGAGCTGTTTAAAAGATTGGATTTGATTCTATTAAAAGGTATTGTAAGAGAATTATAATCAATATGAAGTCGTGATAGTTATGCATTTATATAAGAAATGAAAAATTAGTTAACTATTGAAGTAATGCAAACTATAAAATAAACGACTTTTTCCTAACAAACTTGTGGCAGTCAACAAATAAATATTAATATTATTATTTGTATGTTACATTATCATTACTATGTTATGCCATTATTATTATGTTATGTATTTCAGCTCTATAATTTCACACGAATGAAAAAATTCTTAAAAGATAAAACTAAATTCAATGTTAAGCCTCTCGTTTTAATTCAAAAGAAAAAATATTTTGAAGACTTTCAAGGCAATTTTTATTTTTTAAATTTTGTTTAACTACACTTTTAATAATATTTCTTGCTCAATTTGACAAAAATCCCTTTCTACATTTATTGTGTCAATTTATTTTGAGCATTTTTACAGTATTTTAGTCTTTCAGTGTTAAGTATAAAGGTACAAGAATCTATTTACATAATTACAGCTATATACAAAGGACATTTATACAGTTTTAATGTGCTAACTGTGGTTATGATTTTGTCTCGATAGACATTTTAATCTATGTGTTTCTAAAATGTTTTACAAATTAAAACAATATCTTAAATACTAATACAAAAATAATTATATATAAATAGAATCTAACAATGTTTTGTAGGTAAAACATTTCTTTTAAAAACATTATACTGTTTAAAAAGTGGCTGATGAATACAATAAATATATATAGTTGTGCCAGGTACAATTAATAAATTTGAACTTCTATTACAAGCAAGGAAATTAAGTTTCATGATCAGCTTAAATTTTATTCAATCAATGACAATAATTTCACATCAAATTTATATTTAAACAAAGTTCACAACATTTTTAGCTGCCAAACAGTAAAAAAAAAGGTGCTCTTTCTCAAATGGAAGAACTCAATTTGCAAATGTACAGTGGAGAAATTCATATCTTTCAATATAAATATGTTTTTCAATTATTTCAAATGATTAGAGTGAAAACATTGATTTGTAGCATTAAATAATCAAATGCTCATCTACGACAATAAACTCAGTACCCTGCATTATTTAAGCAGTTTTCTTTTCAAAACCAAAGACATATATTTTGTTATGAACTTTACTTATTAAAATAAAAGACTTTTTCTTTTCTTTGCAAACTACACTTTGTGAGTTTTCTTTGTGAACACAAATTAAATACAACAGGAACAACAAAGGGATACAAAACATGGGGATAGAATTTGCTATTCATGAATTAAAACAAATGTATGATAAAGCATTAAACATAAAAATAAGATCTGGAATCAAAAAAAAAAGTAAAAGCAGTCTTAAATTTTAAAAAATGCTTATAAAAATCAATCAAAATAAATTTTTAAAAAGCTTTAAATTATAAATACAGCTGGACCACAACTATTTGAACCTGATGAAATGTCAAGCTTGAGAAAATTTAATATATTTTTCACCAATACATAACTTAAAAGTATGTCCAGTAAAATTATTTAAAAAAAAAAAAGCTCTATGTCACCATAAACTGCCAATCAATTAAAAAGAGGGGCAAAAACATCTGAAAACAATCAAAAATAAATTTGTTCAAAAAAAAAAAAATATCATTACAATTGTTTAGATCAGATGTCATTTGCTATTCATATTTCACTGTACAATGAACTAATTTTCCTTTCATACATAACTAAAACTCTAATAGTATTTAATCTAGCAAGAACTATCTTCTGTAGGATTTGAAAATCCTAAGTTCATCCATTAAACTGATTGCAGTCCAGTTCAATATGCAGAATAAACATAAAGTAAATTTTTGACAACTGTTCAATGTTGTAGAAAATAAACCAATGACAAGCAAATATGTACATTATTTGAACTCAAAAAAATACAAATAAACATTAAAAAAACTTATCTTTTTTTATTTACAAATTTAGAAATTAACAAAATTTAATTTTTAATTTATATTTTCTACCATGAAAATTCTCATTTTTGGTTCAATTTAGATAAGAGCCTCATATGAAAATGATCTTTAAAAAATTTCTTCGAATGGTAAAATAAAAATAAAATAACATAACGTATAACTATAACATAAGATATAATAAGTGAAAGATAGAGCAAAAAGTGAATACTACACTTTTTGCAGTTGAAAATTGAAAAAAAAAAAGCTCAATATGCTTTGAAAATTCCCTATTTTTGTGTCACCTCAACAGGCGACAAGAACAAAGAAAATAATAAATGGTAATATGATTCAATTTCAACTATTTTTAATAATGCATACCAAGCAAGAGTAATTCAGATATGATATCCCAGTTTAAAAAAAAGAAGAAAGAAAGAATGAAAGGAAACTCTTTCAATTGTCAAACTTACTTAACTTATAACTTAAATTACGAAACAGCAGATGATGTGATTTACTTCCTTTTTCTTCTGTTGATCTACTATCACTACGGTTTGAAAGCTTGGTAAAGAAATAAATAGTTTTTTTAATGGAATGTTACTTAGCAAACCCAAATAGATGGACAACATCACCTTAAAATTTATAAATTGATCAAAATACTCAAATACGTATCTAAATATGATTTTGCTTCTTTTTTCATTTGGAATTGTATAGATACATTTCATAGTACACTTACATGATAAGTTATAAGTTACTTTTTAATTTTTTCACTGATAACACTGAATACTTTTATTTATTGTTGTCTACATAAACTTCTAAAAATATATCTAAAACCTTTATGTGAACAGCACACTTAGAAGTTTAGTTCAGCTGCCTTTTATAATAATATTCTTATGACATTAAATTAGTATATTTTATGTAATTCAAATTATTCCGATTTCGACAGAAATGCACCTATCAGGTTTTAGACTTTGTATATAAATATGTCTATATATCGTCAGAACAAAGTGTAACAAATAATTAGCCTTTGCACTTAATTCAAATATATAATGATACTTCCTGCATTGTAATTTCCAGAAAAGTGTTACATTAACCAGGGCCCCCACCGCCTTAACACAATTTGTAGCAGCTTTTGGAGCAGGTAAAATGTCCTTTTTGTATCAGTTTGGAGCAGAAGAATTTAACTTTTGTATCAGTTTGGAGCAAAAGAAATCAACTTTTGTATAAGTTTAGGAGCCGAAAATATCAAATTTGTACCATTTTTGGAGGATTTTTTTAAATATTAAATGGCTGTTTTAAAGCAATGTCATTTTCATACATCAAGGGTAAGAGCAGTTTCAAGTCTTCAAAATGATAGGAAATGTAAATGTCAGTCATCCTTCAAAAACTGAATTTGATTATTTTTATATTTCTTATAAGAAATTATTCATAACCTATTAAAAAAAATAAGACTAATTAAACCTATAACATTTATAAAGGTCATTTTCAATACTTTTCTCAAGAAACAGATTATTTTAAAAAATGTTCTGTTGTTTGTTTTTTTTTCTTCTTCTAATGATTAAGAATAGCTGGAAGAAAGCTTAAAATTTTCTTCTTTTCAAAAATCATTACATTCTCTCTTTTTTGTTTAATAGCTAAAACACTATTCTTATTAATAATATTTATTAGTAATATTTATTATTTTTCTGAGTAAGAAATATTCCTTTAAATTTCAATCCTAAATGCTCACTTTTAGATGCTTTGGAAGTAATTAATGGCACCAAAAGTAAATTGCTGGGTTTCATAATTTTGCAGCAAGAAAATTCAAGAACCAAATTATATTTTTCAGTTCTATAATAGAGAGGCAAAATGTATTTCTTATTATAGGTTGATAATTTAATGAATTTTTTTTTCTAACAATTTCTCTTTACATGCTGAAAGAAACTAAACTGAATTAAAAGAAAGAGGAAATGCATGATAATTTCATAACTTTCAAATCTAGTTAAAAAATTGAAACTTTAAGTAAGAGTACTTTTATGAGGTCGTCATCTACAACAAAATTTCTATTTCTTCTAATTGCTTATAATAACATATTTGCTAAAGATAATCAATTCATTAAGATATACATGCTTTTTTTAATGATTTTCTAACTTAACTAATTTTTGAACTTATTTTGTTATTTATATTTATCTTTTTTAATTGCTTGTGGTTATATGATATAGATTATAGAGCTTGAAGAGTAATGAGAAAAGAAAAAAAGCTGCAATTCAATGTTTAATTTTACAGCGTTTAAAAGTCTATCTCTAAACACTTTCGGGAACAAATATATATTTTCAAACAATGTTTTTATATAAAATAAAAATAAATTTTATTTATTTACATTGAGAAGAAACATTATAAATAGTTGAAATGAAAAAAATCCGATTTTTGTAGCGGATGCAAAACGATTGTAGGACGTATATGCATTCCTTTGCTTGCGCGTGGAAAGTAGGCTTAAGGAATTTTTACGAATTGTTATAATGGAGAAATAATCTTTTTAACATATGTTCTGTTATTGATTTTTCACATTGATTAGTATTTCCTAAACATTAGAATAGAAAACACAAAGTGCACTGAGGAAAAATGCCAAGTTTAATTTTTCCACACTCTATGAAATTTTAAACTTTTTTATCTATTTCAATAAAAATTTACTAAATAAAATGTTCAACATAAATAGTGATAAGAGGAATTATTTTTCTCTCTATAATACTACAAAATATTAGAAATCGTCTCACTGTTTCTTCTACAAGCGTGGGATACATCACTCATTCTGCTCAATTTTCTCATCCACACTTGATGTTCTTAAGAGAGGGCAGAGCTAATATTCATTAATAAACTGCTTTAAAGGTAAAAAATTAGTTGACTAAAGGGAAAATGTAACAAATGATGCCGATTTTAAGGTGAAAAAAATATAATATCTAAAATTTTTTCGATTTTTTTCCCGAAAATCGCGCATTGGCGCAAATATTCCAAAGAAACGCATTTTGTAGCAGCATGTAGCAGGAAAATCGTTTTGGCGCAGTTTTGCGCAGCCGTGGGAGCCCTGCATTAACGTGCTAATAATCTCCGAGTTGTTTACAGAAATTCTCGTGAATGCATAATTTGTGAGCATTCTTTAGATATCTGTTAATTTCTTAAATCTTTTGTATTCATATGTCGCCTACCTCAGCCTAAATATACACATAATGCTATGTAATATTTTAGGTCCTGGGTGCGAAGGGAAGTGCAAAGTAGTAAAGATTTAATATCTGAATATACAACACCGAGGTGTTTTAAAGTACGTCACTAATGACAAAATGCTTTTTCTGGAAATTACAATAATCTCATAACTTTATCAGAAGTACTTAAAAGGGTAAAACCATAAACAATAAAAAAAATAACACAAAATAATTTTATAAATATAAGCACATAAAACATGCTAGATTTAAAATGTATAAAAAATGACTAGATAATGTCTCATAATAAATATATGATGATAAATCTCAAAAAATAGTAATAATATTAATAATAATATTAAAAAACTTTAACAACAACATGTGAATAAAATAATTATACCAAAAAAATAAGAGGAAGAATACTTCCTAAAAAAAAATCATTTCATTTTAGAAGCATTCAGAGTACAAGCAGCATAAATAGTCTACATACACAATAAATTCATTTGCAGAAATTGTTATAAATATTTAAAAACATCGTCTTTACTTATGTTTTGGCAGGAATAACTTAACTAGACCGAGAATTATCAGCTTCGGTGTCTACACCAGGGGATGCAGGCCTTATTTTGGAATGTTTTAATGATGCAAGAGGCCCACAGCGAAGATCTCTCTGGGGTCCTTTAGCTCTGCTTTCTATTTTAGAATTCAAATTTTTAGGATCTGGACCACGACAGAGAGAAGAATTAGGTCCCTTGTAGTTTTTTGGATCTGGGCCAATCCATGGCATATATTCTTTTCTAGAATTATAAAAATAAATCTTCTAAACACATAATAAATATATATTAAAGTGGAAAAAGTAACTAAATAAATGAATTACCAGCAACATTTAAATTCCCACAACATCAAATCGGAAAATTTACTTCCCCTTTTTAAATAAATGTCAAATATAAGAGGTTGTTTACAGAAACTACATCTTTCTCTTTTGTAAGTTTTTAAAAGCAAAAACTATAATTTAAATCAACATGGAGTGATATGAAAAAATAAGCAATTTAGTAAATAACCCATCTGTTGCATTATAATATGAAACTTTATCAATATTTCAAAATTCTAATTTGATAAGCTTATGCAATAAAACAAGTAAAAAAATGTCAACAATTTCCAATATTTCTGAGAATTCCTGTTATTCGACTTTATATTAAAGAACCAAAGAAGATGCCCCACTAAAAGTAGAAAGAAAGACTTCCCAAACTTTTATTAATAAATGAAAATTTTAACTACCATAGTCATGTAGCTTATAAAACCAAATATCATAAAAGGCGAAAGGAATGACACCAATTTGATCTTGTATCGAAACGGTTTTGATCCATATTTGCTTCAAGATGCTAGTAAATTTGCGTAACTTTTGATTTTCAAACTCAATATCTCAAAAATGTAAAGCCTAAATAAAAAGGCTTAATTTTTCATTTTTTCACAAAAACTAATTGGTACTTACGCTAACCAAAAAATCGTCATTCTCTGGGATGGACCATTGGTGGATTTGGAATAATGATCCAAAAATTAAAGTGCAACACAAAGAAACATAGAAAACTATAGCTTATTCTAGGAAGCAAGAAGAGAAAATTGAATGTTTGACAATGTAAATAGGAAATGGTTTCTTCACTCCCTCTGTTTTTCTTTCAAAGTGCATAACTTTAGTTTCTTATCAAACAGTGCCAAATATTATGATTCAAAAATAATGTAATTATTGATAGCTTAGAACAAAACTGAAAGATGTCATGTGTTTGCAGTTCTGGTCATTTTCATTTGATAAGCATAACGCAGTACAAAACAGGAGTTCAGAATATCTTGTATGATTTTTAAAAAAATAGTTTTGAATATAACATTATACTTTTAAAATGTACTTTTAAAACATCTTTAGTTTTATTAATTATAAAAGGAAGTTTTTAAAAAGCTTAATTATCAAAAACAAATAAAAAACATATTAAAAAACTTGTTTCCTAGTAGAAAATATTTTCATATGTTATACTAAAAACATAGCTGTGCATAATGAATACATTACATTTAAAAACACTTACAAAAGTAAATTTTCACAAGGTCCTTTTCTTAATGAAGGATCTGGTCCTTTGGCTCTGGTACGATAGATTGAAACATTCTCAAAATCATTACGTGTGCTTGTAGCTTTAGAAACTCTACATAAGAATTTTTAAAAAATATATATTAAATTTGTAAAAAATGCTTTAGTTCACACACAACACAAAAAAATGTATGGTCATCATTTCACTTACTTCATAACTTCTCTTGGCAACTTGGGCCGTGAAGTTCTTTCAGCTGTGCTTGTACTAACAGTTTTTCGTGCAGGAGACCCTGTACTGACATGACGGCTGAAAAGAATTTGAAAATTACTTGGTTTCTTTTCCCCCTTCCTTTCTTTTCTTGTGCATGCGTGTGTGCGAAACTAGAGTAACTTTTATTTAGTCCTATTCTGTGAAAAATACCCAGGCAATAGGACATCAAGAATACAGAGAGTTTTTCACACTTAAAGGATAAAGAAAGTAAATTATCATAAAAATGGACGAAATGCATACAGTGTAGTATTACCACTCATTTTTCAAAAAAACCTACACAAAAAAATTTACCAGAACCTCTTTCACTGATACTAGAAAAGTCATTTAGGTTGAAAACCTCTTAAGTAGCACTTTTAAGCCACTTAACTTTAAAAAATGCTCGTTAAATCAAAGATTTTATCTGAATTTGAATCCTCAAGTCATTTTTAAGTTTCAGGCGCTAAAAATAAAATGTAAGGATTTTCAACAAGCATAAGCACACACTTTCTTTTTCTTCTTCTCCCTTTTTTTTTTGTATAGTTAACATGAAAAGTGATTGTTTCCACTCAAAATTTTGTTAAAAAGTTGCACTCTCAAAAAAAATTTGCCCAAAAATACATGGGGATCTCTTGGGAAATCATTTATCCGGAATCTGATGTAAAATTACAGAGAATGAAAAACAAGAAACTACAAAATCTTTAAAAAGGGAAATTACACGGAATAAAAAACAGAATATTCTGTAGCTTGATTGCAACAGATAATGTGCTGAAGTAGTTGTGCCATCTGTGAATATGCTACATTACTATTTTTGGTACACAGAGTCAAAGGTGAGTTCAGTTGAGCCCATGCAGCTCTGATTCCTGTGCCTTAAGCTGCTCAGCCAATGATGCCTCCTAAGTCGGGAGGGATGGTCAACGAAGGATAGCAGGTTGCTCGCTGATCTGAAGTTAAATTATACTCTAACAATATATAATGCATTTTTGTCATTTTTTTAAAGTTTTAGTCACAGATCTGACAAGCATTTATTTATGCATTTGTTTACCTTTTCGTTTATTTAGAAGTGGTAAATATATAATATTCCTAATAATTAGTGAGGGTTTTTCTTAATTCCATGGAAGTCCATTAAACTTTAAAGCATGAATAAATCAAAGAAGCGGAATTAATGCTTTTGATTTTTTACAACAAACATCGATTGGCTTTTTATCGTGCACTTCACTAACATTATTTGCTTATATTTTAGTCTGATAAATAATCCTAGACTTTTAATTTATTTTACGCTATTCTTTAGTCATTATATTTATCACTTTTTTGCATGAATACTGCTTTGGAAATTGTTGAATTCATAGTTTAATGTTTTGTTTAGTTTCCAAGTAAATGCTAATATTGTGTTTCAGCATGAGTGCATATGCCTTAAAATTATGCCTCTCATCAATATCTTGTTGCATAAACTAAAATTTCTTCACATTTTGCTATAGTAAAGTAAATTTTTATAGATAACTCTTAAGATTTTAATATTTGTACAACTGAAAAATTTAAAAAAAAAAAAAAAAAAGCCAGTGCATACAGGAAACTACTACCTATGTGAATGTCTATCTTTAAAATATTGCTTGTGCTTAAGCAACTACTTTCCGTATTTCCCCGGTAAAAAAAAAAATCCCACCTTCTAAGATAAATGACCAAGTAAAACAAAAATATTAATCTTTGTTTGCTGTTGTTTACTTCCTTCTCCTTTTTCATATACAATTTTGTACTAGTTTCCATGAGCACTAATTTCATGAAATAAGTTCAGAATGCGTGCTCTACACGACAAACGTTAAAATCGCAGTAGCAAAATGAAGAGAAAAGAGTCTTTGTTTTGCAGCAAAAAGAAAACCTGTTTGTTATCTGCGGCGCGTTTTACTGCTTTTCGTCCTGTTCAGAGAATGGGTTAACTAAATGCAGTAAATATTAGGTAAGGCAAGATAATGTAATTAATACTTAATTTCTATTGTATCTTTAGAATATTCAGTACTCACGAAGGACTTTTGGATGGAGTTGCTTCTCGAGAACTATCACCTGAAACAGAAAAGTTAGATATAAGATCGCTGTAGTGATATGGGCTGGGCAAATGTCCACTGAGCAGGCCATTTATTATTAAATGCACATATGCTCGGGAATCGTCAAAGCATATTTAAACACCTAAAATCTGGACATTTATAAAGACATATACTTCTGATTAATCCCTTATAGTTATAAGCTGTTAATATTTATTAAAAAGGCGAACATATATATAAAAGAAAAATTTAATGTTAACAACAAATGCGATAAGTAACGGACATTCTAAGCGTACATTTTTGAACTGTCTCCCTTAAAACATTTCGTTTTGTTGCCATTCAGCGTTTACAAAGAGTTCAATAAAAATATATCTTATATAACTAACATTAGTTTTTTTACAACATACATTTCATTAATAAAAATATAAAGGGACCACAATTAGCGCTAGTTACAGACTAAAAGTAGTGTGAACTAAATTTATAAATTTTTATAAGTGTTGATCATATAACATGTAATAGTTCATAAATATTTTCAGTATATTTGCCATTAGTATAGTTTTGAAGATATTATGAGTAAATAAATTATTAAGAGTTAGTAAATTTGCTAAGCCTAGCTTTAATCATTATTATTTTGTGTAAATAATTTTAGATATTTTAGGTCATGTTGCCCACATCAAGTCATGTCACTGTCGTACCTTAACTATTATGAAGGATACTTGCTTTGCATCCAAATAATTGAGACAAAAGTTAATTTTTAGAAATAAAAATTTGACAAAATGATTGAGAGAGAAAAAGATACTTTTAAGGTTAACAATGTAATTTTTAAAATTGCTGCAAGAATGCTATTCCAAATAAAGATAAAAGTATAGAGTTTGATGATGAATTGGGCAGAAATAACAATATGAATGAAAATGGATGAATGTTAGGAAAAAAAAAATTTCAAATTATTAATATGTGTGAGTGTGTTTTTAATATTATTATTAAGTGTTGGTGGCATGCCACCTAACATATGTTAGGTGTTAGCTGTTAAGCCTATTTTCAATAGGATGCCAAAAACCAATTTAAATGTTTCTCAAACAGAAACCATTTTACACAAAACCAGAACACTAAAAAACCATTTTATATCTGTAAGTGGCAATATTAATAACTATTTCTTAAAATTACAAAAAAATACATTGTAAGTATCAGGTTTGAAATATTTCCAAATATCAGTAAGAACTTGTTTGACTGTGAAACAATGATCAGTATTTCTCAAAGGACTGAAAACATGACTGGATTTTGGGAATGGAGAAGTTGCATGATTCCTAAATCTTCGTGAAATTGAAAGAACTTGAAAAAATATGTCGATCGGTACCATTCTTAATCCGGAGAACGACGTGGAAGTGTTTTAAAATGAATTTTAAAAGTGCTGTGACGTCACATCCAGCGAAAACGCGGTAGAAAGGATGTGACGTCAATCGACACGAGGGGAAAGTGGGAAGTCCTACTCGCTGAGCAAATTTTGCCGGGATGCATGTTAACCACTTTAAAATGTCCTTAAAAATGATTTAAAGTATCAGAATCCAAGAAATATGCATACAGATGCTGCATAGAACCATGTTGTTCATAATTGAGTAATAAAAGGCATGGAAAAAAAAACTCTTTTGGGTTCTTTAAAAGCCACGAGCCAAGTAGGTATTCCTTAATCCTCAATCCCTTATAATCTTGGTGTAATTTCAGTTTTTTGATTCGAGGTACTAACAAAAATAAATGAATAAAATAATATTAAATACGTATTTCAGGTATTCTTTAATCTTCAATCACTTATAATCTTAGTTTAATTTGATATTTTGGATTCAAGGTACTAACAAAAATGAATAAATAAAATTAAAATAAAACACTTATTTTATGTTTCTTTCCTTTTCTTTTGCGGGATTTCATTTATTCATTATGCATCACTTTTCAACTTTTTTATTTTTTGGATTCGAGAAGACAGCAACAACAAAAATAAATAAGTAGGTGCAAATAAAAATAAATATAAAGGAAAAATAAAATACTCGCATTTCAGGGTTTTAAAATTTTAAGGAAAATTACAAACACAGAGGTCGAACGATATGTTGCCTACAGTTTGCACTATGATATACAGGGTTAAAATTAACTTTATTTTTGTGAGGATAGGGTCATAATTTTAGGGGGGGGGGGTTAAGTTGCTACTCTTTTAAAGATGGAATTCAGAGTCCTTTAAATTGTGCCCTTAGTTTTGAAGCAAAGAAGTTTTTTTAACAGTTTACGAAAGAATAGTAACTTAAAATGCAAAATAATGCCACTGTTTATAAAATAATAAAACTCTTAATTAGTGTACTTATTCCATCAACGAGAATGTTAGATATACTTATAATAGGAAATACCTTGAAATGTGCCTCGATAATAAAATTTCAGCTTAAAGTAAATCCTTCTGTTTAAACTTCACTAGTTTATTTACTTCTGTAAGGGCTCGGAAGTATTCGAGTTTGTCGAGAATTTTTAGCAGGTGCGTACTTGAATATATTCCAGTCTGATTTTGTGTCACAGTAGACAAAATGGTGAATCACAGGGTAAAGCCATGGTACTAATGATTACCTTTAATGTTACCAAAAATAGCCTAAAATTATGCTTAGCACTTCAAGTTCCAAAATTTTCCGATGGTGAGTTCCCATCTGCCCATCAAAGAGTTTTAAATAACATTTTTTTGGGCTTTAGTTTGAAAAGAATTGCGGTGGAGAGCCCGAACCTCTATTAATAGTTCAAATTTTGCTGTTAGTTTTTTTCTTCGAAATGCACTAAATCGAATGAAAAAACGTTTGAATAAAAAATAGTGAAGCTTGGAAAATGAGGTTTAGATCTTTCAAACGCATTCTTCATTCTTCCCCACCCCTTACTAGCACAAAATAAAAAAAGAGAAAAAAAAAATGAAGCGGGGTAGAAAGAAGGCACAGGGCACACATATCCCCATTTCATAACAATACTTTCAGTATTATTAATTTTCAATATTTATTAAATTATTTAATGAACTTTTGATACATTAGCCTTCATGATTTTTTAAAAAGAACTTTTATGGGAGAGTCGGCTAAAAGAGAAAGCATTGTAGGTAAGGGATAGGGGAAGAATTAAGTAAAAGTAAGGTAATAGGTTTGGTGTTAACAAACAATATAGCACACACAATTTTTGGAGAAAATAAAACATTGCTTTTGGAGCAATATGAATAGTACTGAATTTATCTTTTGTTTAATAAATTATTGACGTTGAATTAATAAAACTCAGATACTGAATAAAAATTTATTTTCAATGCATAAAGAATGCTGCAAAGGGGACCCTTTAGGAGTTAATTCCATTTATCCTTGCTTAGGGAACATTCCTAAATGATGTCATGCTTCAAGGGGGGGGGGGGCAGAAATTGTGACAAACTGTGACAAGGAAAGGGGAGGGGGTAACAAGAAGTGTGTCACCATGCTTATGCAACATAGCTTGTCATGTGACAAGCTATGTTGCTTATTTTTAGGGAGGGGAGGGGTATGCTGAAGTGGGACATTTTGTGACAAAGTGGGAGGGGGTCAAATCTATGGGAAAAACCATGACATCCTTTATGGACGGTCCCTTATTCGCTTTTCAACCATTTCAAAAAATTGCAAGAATGATGAAAAACATGAACAATATCCAAGTGGACAAAACTAAATTTTAGTTAAAATATTAACTAAACAGATTTTTTAAATGATAAAGATTTTTAAGTATTTGCTGACTTTTTTCTTCATTCCTTTCTTCTATTTATTTATTTTTATTTTTTAACACATTTGGGCTTATTGCACTTGTGGTTAAAATGGTTTTTCACTCCTTTTGTCTTGTTTCTTTTTATTACAGTGCTAGTAAAAAAAATCGTCAGTTTTAAAAAATCGACAGAATAATGGAAAATTAATGTAATAAACATTGCATATTGATCCAAGTGGACAAAGCTAAATTATAGTTAAAACATTAATTAAACAGATTTTTAAAATCAAAAGGCTTTTAAGTATTTTCTGATTTTTTTCTTACTTCCTTCCTTCCTTCCCCTTTATTAACACATTTAGGATTATAGCGCTTGTGGTTAAAATGTTTAACTTTTTTTTTTGTCTTAGTTCCCTTTATTACAGTGCCAGTAAAAAATCGTGATGTTATCGTAAAAATTTAAAATTAGGGAGAAAATACAACTTTGATAAATTGTCAGTTGCCCCTTAAAAAATCTGCTGATTTCTATCATGAAAATTACTATAATCTAAATTATTCAGTTTTAAAAGGAATCAACTTATGTAATGCATAGTTAAAAATAAGTAAAAATATAACTATTCTTAAGCTTAGAAAGGTATGAAGAGGTGAGGGTGAAATACCATAAGTACAAATTTACATGCGAATGCGGTAGAAACCCCAGACATAGACGGGTAGAAATCAGCAAGTTTTCCCTTGCGGAGGGAAGCGTGTCGATTGACGTCAAACCAATAAGGGAGCGGTTTTTGATCATGTGTCATTGTTTACGTTTTTCTCTGCTTTTAAAGCGAATTTTAAGACTGTTTAAAAAAATTTAACATTTTTTAAAGTTTGTATTCGCATTCTGTATAATAATATCTTTCAGAAAAATATAAATTCAAGCCATTTTAGAAACCCATGCAACTTGTCTATTTGGCTCAATTTATAAATGCATTTCACAACACTAGGCAGATGCAAGAGACAGCATCCCTTTCCAGGAATCAAAGACCTAATTTAGCAAATAGTAAAATCTTTTTTAAATATTAAAAGTGCAGTACTATTTTTTGGACAAAATAATTTGTAACCCATCACTATTTTTATTTGTGAACAAAATATTCAAGTTTTTAGGGGAAAATATATATAAGTTATACTTTTCTTTAAGTGATTTTTTCCTTCAGCATTGTTAATTAGAAATTTTTTCTCTCCTTTGATCACAACAAATAATTTTGCGGTAATTTTAAAGCTTACATTAAATATATTTCCTACTTATCTAAATCAATTAAACAGCATGAAATAAAACCTTAATTAGACAGAATAACAAAATAAATAAATAAATAACCTCTTAAAGAATGTCTTTCAGCACTAGAATGGCGAGAACCAGCATCACTATCTTGAGATGCAGATGCATGTCTACTGCGTGGAGGTGGCACAGGAGGAGAATCGGCGGGAAATGCGATCAATGGACTAGCTTCACTCAAGGCAGCTGTGCTTCCAGCATCTTGGAGAGGAACTGGAGGACGTGAGCTGAAATCATACATGAAGGTTTTTAGTAACTTAGTAAAAACAGAGTAAAGAAAAAGACTTTTCATATTAGTTCTAGATTTTACTTGCTTCAAAATGACACATTATGTATTTTTTAAAGAATAAAACTTATTTAGATTTCACAGCCTTAATCGGCTTTTTAATTAGTAATTATATCAAAAAAATTATTTATACGTCTCTTTTTGTACACCTGAGATTCCCTTTTTTCTCTTTATTGAAAATATTTTTCTCAGTCTAAAACTTTTATACTCAAATTATATGATAAAAGTAAATTACTTTTAAAATATTTGCTATTTCGTCACAAAAAAAAAGCTGTATTGACGTCATATTTTCATCTTACAGCTCTTTAGAGAGCAATCTGTTCTGCTATTGCACTGATAAAACTGAGATAAGTAGTAAAATAAATGATAAAATAGTTTTAAAAAAAACTAAATAATCCTAAATTTGAGAGAATACAACATATTCTCTCAAATTTTGAAATCACATCATTCTTATGAATGACAAAACAACGTAAATAGCAATTATCATTGTCAGTATCAATCAATAGAATCTTTTAAAAAATTAATACAAAACTTAAATTATGTTAATAAAATGCATTCAGAAGTTAAAATGTTTTCAGTATCTTGTTACTATTACTATTATTATTATTTTACTTATTTATTTTTATGTTAGATTTTAGGAAATTTTAAAAGGCATAGTGAAAATAAAAAATAAATAATTAGATATGATATTTACCCATCTTGGGGTGTCATAGCAGTAAGAAATTGTTTGGCACGATCTTCATTGTAGTTGCTGCTATCTAATGCCATATTTACTAATGTTCTTGATACGGCTGGAAACTGCTCTTGCAATCGACTTACCACTATAGCAGTAAAAAAAAATTATACAATTTTAAATAAATTGGTTAATTGAGAAGAAACTACAAAATAAAATTGCATTAAACTGTTATTGTTCTAAATAAAATAATAATTCTTACAACAAAAAGAAGTACACAATAAAGTATGAATATGTCCTCCCAATTAGAATTATAATCAAAAAATAGTTTGAAAAGTTACCATTGCTAAAAGAAGAGAAGCATTTTGATCTCTTTCAAGCAAAAAAAGCACTCTCAAGAACTATTTGTTTTCAGTAAGTAACTAGTATTTTGATATGAATGAAATTTTAAAGCTTGATGATGGTAGAGATACATAGATGAAAAGAGCAGACATACCAGTCATTACCACAGAAGCATAATTTTTCATTAGATAAAATGGTGTTAGCGCTCAGAAACAAGTTCCTTGTTACAAATTGAATACATCATGTTTAAATATTGATAAATATTGAAACACGGTACAGAATAACAAAATTAACATTATGAATGAATGCTCTTTCTAATTTTTACTTGCCTTCTATTATTAGTCATTTTTAGTCTTGTCTTTGTCTTTTAGAAATAGAAAACAGAGGAAGATATTTACCTACAATGAAATATTATATATTGCTTGCTCCTGATACCTTTACTAAAAAAGTAAATTCTGAAACAAATTTTAAAAAAAAGAATAAAGATTGTCCCATTCATTTAAAAGAAATAACCCTTAAAAAATTATGGATCTTTTTTTAATCTTTAATGTGACTTTTGTATGAAAAAATAAATCAATAAATAAAAACACGAATTGTGTAAGTCTTGTAAATATAAAAATACTAATGAAATCAATAACCTTCTGATAAAATATTTTCAGATGGTTTGCAATGAGTTAGTGAAAAACAACTCAGTTATTTTCACTACTGCCTACAGACCTTTTGTAGATAGAAAAAGAAATTTTTATACATTAAAACTCACCCAGATATGTAATAATTTCCAGTGCCTAGATATGCCCCCCCTCCCCCCCCCCAAAAAAAAAATCTTTTTAGTTTACATTAAATTTAAAAGTTTTAAAAAACAGTTTTAGCTGAAAGATGAATGGTCATCCCCAAAGCCTGACTGAAACAAATACTTTTATTTTTTCTGAATTTTAATGCAAAACAAATTGCGCTATTGGTATATTATACACTCACACTGTAGCTTGTCGGAAGCACTGGGTGGAATAACAATGACTGGACGTTCTGGAGTTGGAGGTGGTCGAGGAATTTCCAGCGATGGCTTCCGGACTGGCTGGCTTGAATTTGGACGAGTTATGGGGGTATCACGCTTAGAGTAGCCCATGCTGACTAAACGGCCAGAGGCTTCCTGAGCATTGTTGTCACAACTGAAAACATATAAAAATTATTATGGAAAACTACTAACATGAATAAAACAAGATAGACATTACACTAGGCACTCATAATTACAGCTAGCAGTAAAAAACACAATTAGGAAAAGAGCTTGTGTGTTTGTTTCTTCGTATGTTCTCAAAACAAAGCCACACTAATAGATGGACTGGAATGAAATTTGGCCCAAAATTAAATCATTCCTTGAAAAATATAATGCACAAAGTCCCATTAGAAATTTTGAATTAGTGCTTTTTTATTAAAGTTTCAAGATTTTTTCAACAATAAAAAATAGTAAAAACCATCGCATTTTCTGAAGTTTTATATCATTCTGTAGCTGATGAAAAACTATGTCGGGTAGAATTTGTTTGAAAACTCTAGAAATGAGTTATTACCCAGCATCTTATTTCTTCTAACAACGATTAAGCTAAGTCTCATTTTCAAATGATGATTTTGGAGAGCATGAATTCTATAGCCGTAAAAATAAACCTGTAAGTATTAATTTAACACATTGGCTGCCAACTACAAGATAACTTGTAGTACTAGCTAAACTTTGCTGCGAGACCAAATTACAAGCTATCTCGTAGTTGCTGACTTATTTTTAATTTTCAATACATTTATAGAAAGTTTCTACTTTTTACCCAGTAAGAAGATTTGAACAATATGATGTGATTAAATTAATTTCTCCTCTGGAGACCCTGAAACTGGAAACAGAGTGGCAGTCAATGTGTTAAAACTAAACTGTTAACCTTCTCATGCTATTTAACACATATGGATCTGATATATTTCTCAATATTGTTATTGTAGTGGGCAACATCAGGCAATTTTGCTACTGTATACATACATATAAAATACAGTATTTCTAGAAAATTTTGTTTGGGATTAATATTAAATATTGCTTTTTCAAGCAGACCACAGTTAAGTTTTAAATTTGTTCCAACTCGAACAGACAAGGATCTAATAGCATTAGCTTTGGATAAAGTTAAACTTTATCAATGAATAAGTGTGTGTGTGGGCAGATAGATAGAAGGAACAAATAAAAGCAGAAAGGAGAAAATTTGCATACTTGTTTAAAACATCAAATAACACAGCTTCATCACATTCAGGGAATACAAGTTTTAAATAACGCAATTTCATTTTCGGTGAACTTGGATGAGGACTTTGATGACGACTAGCGTAGCCTCTATTGCCAGCCACCAAAGCTCCTATCACTTCATGTTCTTGATTGTTATATCTGTAATAAGAACCAAATTAATATCTCCTCACACAAAAATGTTCAGGAACATATCGCCATCCATAAAAAAAATTATTTATTTAAAGGCACTCTCTAAATTAAGTCATATTACACATTTGAACACTGATTTTAAGCAAGACTAATACAGTCAAACCTTGTTAAACTGTCCCAACAAACCGCCACCCTCTCAGTTCGCCAAGAAAAGCAACAAAAAACAAATATAATGCAAATTCCTTCACTAAACCACCACTCCATTGTTCACCAAGCGCCATTCCTTTTCAGTCAAAACTGTAACCTGTACATGATGTTACTGTTTAAACCGCCATCTTGAAAGTTATGCCAAACAATTCATGGGAGCTAAATTATTTACGACAACCAGCAACCACATGTCTCAAAGGGAAATTATGAATACATCACATGCTCCTACTAGTGATTGGTCAGCAGGTAAAAAAGGGATGCCACAAAGCTGACCAGCTTCTGTTATCTCTCTTCACTCTGACATCCCTCCCCCACCACACCAAGGCGTATTGTTTCTGATGTTAACTTCAAATTTCTGGTCAAAGTTAATTGATGGAAACATTGGTTTCTCACACCCCCTTTCAAGTCTTGAGATTTTGCAGCTCTGCCATTCTTTCTACCTTTGTCCCCTCTTGGAGGTTGTAGTTTACCCTGAACAGAGATGTCGGAACATGCATGTCCTCCAAAAAAAATTTCTCCGTTTTCTTGGAATTGCAAGCTAAAAGCAACGGAAACTTCTCTGCTGATTCCGAGGAACTGCAGTTCAATATTAGCAACTGACAAACGCATGCTTGTCCGCCCCTAAATGTTAGCTTTTGTGTTATATATTGTATCACCTAGTGTTGTTGCTTTCTTGGTGATGCCTGAAACCCAGTTCCAAAGTGTCCGTTCTTGTGATACACAGGCTTCAGCACTCTTGGGACGGCTGATCAGAATTCTATTAATCTATAACACCTTGTTCTTTTGCTTTGCTCTGCAAAGATGTCAGAAACGGTGGAAGAAAAATTATGACTTCCAAGTTTAAAAGCAGCCCAACTTTAAGAGCTCAAGTCAGGAATTTATTACTGATCATTTTTTTGCTATTCTGATAAATAAATAAAATAAAAATGAATAAATAAATAACCAAAAAACCATAAAAGATAAATTGAAGGAAAAACAAAAATGGTTAGGAATACAAAAATTGTTACATCACATTAAAAAAAGAAAAACTTCGCCTAAAACATTAAACTGCTTTTACTGGTAAATTTACATCCTATTTACTTTTCCTATTTTTATTCAATCTTTAAACATCAAGGTTCTATAAATGTTCAAGTTTCAGTTTAAAAAAAAAAAAGCACACTTTGAAAAATTATCACAAAATTAGGCATTTAAACCTTTGATGGTTATGAACGAGTTCAGCTCGCAATCAAATCATGCTTCATAATGCGCACAAACGAGTTCTGCTCGGGAGCAAGATTTCGACCGAAATGGTTAGAAACGAGTACTACTTGTGTAGTGAAATTTTTCCCCAATGCTCGCTGACGAGCTGAGATAGTTCGCCATATTTAACATTTGTCTTATATTTATAACTAACTATTATTATTTATATAATTGATCATAATCATTTATAATTTGCTATTTAATAATTATCATTTATTAATTATTTTAAAGTACATAAAACCTGTTATTTATGTACTACAAATACTTTAAGAAATTTTTAAAATGGGTGAGGTGAGCTATCTATGGCATTGCCAGAGAAGGATGACATTTTCGGAAGAACGGCGGGAAAAACAGCTGCCACTTTCGACTATTGTTTATTCATAATAGTGCGCGAATTAAGTAAACTAAAACTGCTCATTTCTACATCAAATGGTTAAGGAAGGATTGGTGAAATCTCGTTAGCTCGACTTTCGGCAACTTTCGGCCCAACAATAAGGTTGGCGGTTTTAGGAGGTTACGAGGTCCGACTATATTGGTTGATCATATGGAAGGCAAACAAGCTGCTTCAGGTTCGATAATTAGTTTTCAAAAACAAAATTAAGTACTTTTAAAAAGCTTTTTAAGTACTTAGCAAAAAGTTAAGCACGAATATATACATAGCATCCACTACATTTGTTTAATTCTATAGTCTTAAATCAGTTTAAGCATTTATAGTTGGAGATATTTAACACACATTCTGTTGAAGCAAGACATTGATAACAAAAATAAATGAGTGGTAATCATAATACAAAATGATATTCAAATAAAATAAAACTTTTATAAAACTGACATCAGCAAATTTAGTGTCATTTAGATTGCCATGGAAGCTGCAAGATAAGCAGTAAAAGGGTTTACAATTTCAATCAATTAAAAGTTTCTTTAGCTTCTTAAAGATATTTTTATCCTTTTCTTTTTAATGGTTTAAATCATTTATTTTCTTTTTTCCTTTGTAGTTACATTTCTAAAAGTGCTCTATCTTGTATAGTCTACAAGATACAGCACTTAATAAATCAGCTGAATGTACATAACCCTGTTGATATAATCACAAATGATTCATTGCGCATTATATGATTCTATTTTTTTTACATTATCTTTGAATGAATATTATAGAAAATATCTATTTTTTAATATACTGTACAAGAAACTATTTCTCTCTATACTTAGAATTCATGATAATTCAACTATCTATCAATTATATCCTGAAAACCTGGTAAATTTCATTTTCAAAGAAATAGTTTTAAAATCACAAAGATGGGACATGTTCACGTTGCAAACATGTTAAGCAAAAATACTCAGTAATATCTACAAAACTTTACCTTATTTTTTCTTTAAATAAGTATAAAACTCAAAACCAAAATTTCATTCTTTATTATTATTATTTTTTCTTCAGCTAGAAATAAAGTCAAAAATGATTACAGTTCAGTTTCTGGTGAATAATACACAAAAGAATACTTGCACATTTTCAACTACAAAAATTAATTTAGACTGTAATTACAAGATGTCAGAATCAAACTTCCTAATATTTGCATATAGCTTAATATGAGATAGGAAACATTTATTTTCATCATGAATTAAACAAACCAGTGAGGTTTGCTTTAAACTGTATAATGTCATATAAAAATACTTGAATTTCTATAGAGAAGGAAAAAAAATACCAGAATTAAAAAGAAATTAGTGTATTTTAACATTCAAAACTATTTAATTTTCCACCTGTTCACCTGGCATATGTGTCAAATGAATGAATGCTCAACACCTTACTAAGTGCAATAAAATATATGCATGCTTAAGCCCTTTAACTAAGAATTAAGCACCAATAACCCCCCTCCCCCTTAAGAAAAATAAATAAGTTAACCCTATTTAAGCATCATATTTATGCAACCTGGAATTATTTTTTATGAAAGTGAAAGCAGTTAGTATTATGTCTAACTAGTTATTTTACCACAGAATACCCTTAATTTAAACACATTTTTTTTTTTTTGAACACAAACAAGTTTAAAATGTGATAAAAGTAATTTAATTAGGAAAAAGAGCTTACATTCTCTGAAGATTACGAATATGCTCAGGTTCAGCAGCAGGGAAGAAGTTGCGAAGCTTGTGAAATAGTGCCTCATCAGCTTGAAACATATCTGCCTAAAAAATTAAAAATTGTAATCTCTTACAAAATAATAATAATAATAATAATAGTTTCTCACACTATGAACTTCAGAACACTTGGTATGTTGTAGAACAATTGTTGGTACTCCGCAACATGTGGAAATTTGCCTTGCATTTAAAAAATTTAAATTAAAAAAAAATATCAGGAAATTGTAAGAAATCATGTAGGCTTAAGCAGCTGTTTCTTCTGATGCTGAAACAGAAAACCTTCTTTCATTTGAAAATTATTTTTGAAAATTTATATTTCTCTCCCAACAAGGAACTCTAAATAGTGTGTGTCTAACTTTTGAAAAAAAAAAAAAAAAAACAGCTAATTATGAGTAAGAAAATGAAAACATTGGTTCCTGGCTTGCTTTAAGTTTTAATCATGAAAGTACTTATAATACATTATTCGAAAATATATGAAGTTAAGAGGTAGCGGAGGGGGGTAGTAGTATTAATTAGTTACTTTTTGCAGCTTTGGAGTCGATTCAACAGAATGTGTCTGAGCTCTAGGTTGTCCTTCTGCAAGGAGGGCACTTACAACAACATTTTCTCTGTTATGATACCTACAAGAAAAAGTAAAATTTTCAATATTGCAAAAAAGGTAAATTATATCAGCTAAGAAACCTTGTTTAGAGCGTTTGCAAGAAACTGTCATTAATTATGCACAAAACAATTGTGCAGTGACAGGGCAAAGAGGCAGAAACAAAGCTACTTTTTTGACACTATTATGCCCCAAAACTACAACTATAAGAATTCACACTTTCATTTGTTCAGTCTTTTGAACTAGGAAGAATGCGACGGAAGCTAGCTTTTGCTAAGGATTTTATTGATGCAAGCCAGGGCCGGCACAAGCACGAATGGCGCCCTGAGGCAAAAAACTTTTTTCCGCCCCTACTATATATTATGAAATAGAGATTACAAATGATAGATACAAACTTTAATTAAAAGTATTTTAACTTTCAAAAGGCTAAAGAAAACAATCGCTGATCAGAATGGACTGAATAAGGAAAAAATTTTAAAAAGAGAAAAAGCAATAGATTGCGTTTTGCTTGTCATAAAATAGAGAAGACACTTTCTGTAACCGCAAACACTTATAAAGCGCAAACTCCGGATACATTGAAGCCGCCTGTCGCTGTGGAGAAGAAAAAAATAATGTGCAAAACAAGGAATAACCCAGTAAAAAATATATCCTTTCAACAAAGGAAAGAAAGAAATGGAAACTTTTCAAGATGTTCCTGATGTGTTTCTGTGTTTAATTTTATCAAAATTAAACGTGTAATATATATTAATGCAAAAATGAAATTAGATGAAGTTTTGATGCATCATTTGTAAAAGTATATAGTTTAAATACTATTTAATGCTTTTGAAATAAAAGCTATTGTTTTTTACTTAAAAACATGCAGTCAATATTTATGGCCAATGCGCCCCTAAGAACGACGCACCCTGAGGCAGGCACCTCACCGCCTCAGCCTAGCGCCGGCCCTGCTGCAAGCACTAGCCACTTTTCAAAGAAACTTAAGAACTTACTTCTACAACTTTCCATTAGTTTGCCAATTGCCACAGAGAAGCAATAGAAATAAACATCCAAATGATTTTAAAAGAAACAAAGTATATAAAAGCTATCAAATTACGGGTCCAGCGCTCCAAAATGTACCAATCAGATGTCCTTTTAAGATCTAAGAACATAAGCTTATTTAGGTGTCTTTTTAAAGGCAAAGAAGATGAGCCAATCATAAGCAGTAACCTCAGATTTGAGATTAGTGTCCTCCAATGAGGATTAATATCGAGATTCACATAGCACTTTATGACCAGGCTTTTCCTTCCAATTCACTCCTGCTCTGAAGAAGTTAAAGACATGTCAAGCAACACATTAGCCACAAACATCATGGATGAAGCATGTCTTACAACCTCAAAAAATAGTTACATTATTTAACTGCTACTATTGACTTTTGCTTTGATATTTTGACAGATTTCGCTCTCTCTTTTAACCTACTTTCCTGTAAAAGTAATTTAAAAAAAGAATGAAAGAAAGCTTAATGTATTGTAAAAATATTGTTAAAAGTAAGAAAAAAAAGTCATAAATAAGTTAAGTAATCAAATAAATATTGCAAAATAAAAAAATTTAAAGTAGGGTTTTGAGCTGGGAGAAATATGTGTCTGTTGGTCTGTTTGCCCCCAATAACTTTTAAAGGAATTGTCCAATTTGAAAGATTATTTTATTTATTTTCTTTTTTTTTTTTTTTGCATTCGCAAGATCTCAGTGAGGACAACTCATTTCCATATTTCACTTTTCATTTGATTTATTTTTAATTAAATTTTGAACGGTTCAAAAAAATTACGAGCCTACGGGGAAATTTCAATCCTATATAAATCCTGTTCTAACAGATTTTCTTGGAACAAACTTCATTGAAAAATGTTATTAAGTAGAATATGTACAGATATGAAGCCCATCCCAGACTAAATGAGCCTATTTTCACCCAAAACTTTTTGATCTGGGTTTTTAATGATATTTCCGAATACATGAATGAATAAATAAATGGATGGGTGAGTGAGTGAATGAATGAATAAATGAATGAGAAAATGAATATGTATGAACCGTTGGAAAAGGTATATTTAAAGTAATTAAAAACTAAAGTGAAATGAGAAAGAGAGAGAGATAGCTATATTATCAATTTGATATTGATGTATACAGGAAAATAGGCTCGTATAGTTCTAGACGGAACTTTTTGTTAAATCATTTATTCATTTTATTAACTAATTTTCTTTGGAAACAATAGAGAAACAGGATGTAAAATCTGAAAAAAATATAATTACTTTAATGTTACATTTAAGGATTTCCAATCTTTTAAGTCTAAAAAAATCTCATTGAAATCATGGGATCAGTTTACATGATTCGCATGAGAAACATCTTTTGAAAATATCCACAATAAACTGAAACCAAATTGAGATAAGCAATGTTGAAGTTTGCAATGAAAATGGTATATTTCATTACTCCTTCTTAATGGCAGCTAATGGGATTATGAGGAATGTTGGTTAAGTATGTTGGTTTCAATTAATATTGTATTGGTACTTCTTCAAGTGCACAATCACTGTAAAGGTAATTTTTACCATTCACAAATCACAATATCTTAATTTCCCAATAATGTCAAGTATAATTAATGATGTGCCTTCTGTATTCTGTGTAAAAACTATACCTTACATAAAGGATGCAAAACAACGACAGTATTTGAAACTGGCATAAAATTCAGTCTATTTCCTTTCTAACACAAACTTACTGTTTAAGTAGCTGCCATATATGTCCTTCTTCAACGGTAGGAAACTGAAGACATAATTTCATCAAGATGCGTTCATCAACTTGAACGGAATTTTCTGACTGTTTGAATTTTTAAAAAAAAGTATAGTTATATTTTGAGCATACAAAACTTTTATGTCAACTGAATGAAACTACACTTTGAGCTTTGTGAAATAAAAATACTTAACCAGAAAAAATGTAAAGTATATTAAGTACAATAATTTGAATACAAGTAAACACATTAACTACTTTTAAAAAAAGCTACTTTTCATACTTTACTTTTTAATGTTTTAGAGCAGTATGAATTGTAAACAATGATACTACTAGTGAATCACGAAGTTTAAAGAGATTTATAATAAACTGAAATAATAAAAAACAGGGTAAGTATGGAGTACACTAATATCACGTAAAATATTATTAACTATAGGAACATATAGCTTGTTTGAATAAAATTTCATACTAAAAAAATGAACATTTCTTTGCACAATACTTTTAGAATTAAACATTTTAACATTCAAAATATAGATTTTTGAATGTAACCTTGAAGAGCTAACTTACTAAAGAGTGTGACACTTAAAAACCTACAGCACTGTCTTGGGCAATGGAAAATAAACTGCCTTATAGTCAAAGGAAAACCAAGGGTTTTGGGGTGGGCTTAACCTCCCCCTTCCCCCTCCAGAGTTTCATAGTATACGTAGATAGGCAAGAAAAGAATGTTAATTGATTTACTTTTTATCTTTTTCTCAATAACACAATTCATTTAAAATAAGTTTCATGTTCCTTATGCATTAGTAGAAGTGGTAAATAGTTTAAATGTCAGAAAACTGGTTTTTAAATGTGATGGCATTGATTTATTTAGCGGTGATTTTATACTGGTAAAGACATATTCATCTAAATCCATTCCCTTAAATTTGATTTTAATAATCAGCTGATTCTATTAAACCATGATTTTAATTAAGGCGGGTATCGTACTTTTAGTTTTTCAAGCTAACTTTATTATTGTCCCACTTGTATAGACAAAGCTATATATACTGGGACACAGGGATGTAACTAGGTTCTTTTCCAACAGAAGCAAGACCAGGCTTTATCACCCCCAACATACACACGAAAAATCGCACACATACTTGTATACGGCCACACCCTTAGTCAATATAGCGCAGCATCAGAAGCTCAGATCCCATCTGCTACCTCCCCCCCCCCCTTACATACCTGCTAGGACATTAAACATGATTACAGATTACAACAACCGTAAATGATTCTAATAGGAACATACAGAATACATTATATGTTTAATACATCATTTTACATCATATGGCCATGAATATAATTTAAAACATTATTATAGAATACCAACAGATAAAATTGAAGATTTGTTTCAAATTAAACGTAGGGTTTGCTCTCAGATTTACAAAAAACTAATTAAGGCAGTATAACACCAACTTTAAGAGAGAAAAAAAAAATTTGGAATGGCAATTTACTATTGAGAGATTAGTTCTTTTTGGATCAACTAGTACCTCTTGAAAATTATTATATAACCAAAAGTTGTTGTTTACAACTTTCAAAATAAAACTTTATGCTAAGGAAAATTATTAATCAAAACAAAGCAAATTTTTTTTTTGAGTCTAATAATATCTTTAATAAGAAAAAGATTTATTTGCACTATCTGATTGTTTTAAAAGTGTATATCACATTGATTAAACACATGTTAACAAATACATGAATAATTCATGAGGCATTAATAACTTACCTTGAACCTATATGGTGTTTTTGGACTCCCATAATGAGGTGAATAACCTCCCTGGAAAAAGACACATAATTATTTTAATTGAAAATGATTTCTTTTTCTTCTGCATGCCTTTCAACAAACATTTTTATTCTTATGTTAATAAAAGCAGTTAGGGGCAGTGACATAGCCAGGAAGCGTGATAAGTAAAATGCACTGCTTGAAAAATTTCTTGTAATGCAACTGGTCAGTGGTACCCCAATAGGAGGATGAGAAATCATTGAGACCTCCTAAAATTTTACATCTGAATGATGTAAAATTTTGGGAGCCCATTAAATAAAACTAAAGACACTATTGCAATCTTTTTTTTCTTCTTAATGCATAAATTATCAACAAATAAATACACATAGTTTAAAATAAATAAAGTCAAAGCATCATATTTTATTTTGTATGCATAATAAATTATCAATAGCTAATGTTTTATTTAATTAAATTTTTCAGGGTTCGTACGCTTTTGGCAAAACCAAAAATAAGGACTTTTTAAGGACTACAAAAAATTTTAAGGACCTCACAAATTTTTCGAAGTATACAAACTGTTATGTTTATTTCAAAAGGAAGCATTATTGAAAGAGGAAATTGATTTAACATCGTATTTTTATTAGGAACACAACACAAACACTTTTATGGAGCTCTCTTTGACTAGTTGCTTTTTTAATGTCCAATACAGTCAGGGAGTTAAATAATTATTGGAGCTAGTAAAAAGAAGCTCACAACACAAGTATTAATCAAATATAAGTAAATTATCATGATATGAAAAATTACCAAAAATGGTTAGCGCTATAAAATACAAGTTAAATGAATAACAATTTAAATTTAAAAAATTCATAAAGAAAACGCTGCACTTTGTCTTGAGAATTTGAGTTTAATTTAGAATTTTTTTCCTTTACTTAACTTATGTTGCCAGCATCTCAATTTAGGCTTACTTAAATTTTTATCTCTGCCATAAATAATTTTTTTAAATTATTTAGAAGAGCTTGAAAAAATGCAGAAAAACCTTTTTCAACTTCAGAAAAGTATTTCATTTTGGAAACAACATACAAATAAAAAAAATGGAGCTTATTCGCTTAAAACTTTGTACATTAACCTCAAATAGTAACTACCAAAATTTCACTAAAATAAAGTTTCAAAAAATTGACCAATTTTTTAAAATAAAAAATAAAACATGCAGACTACAAGCTGCAAATACTAAAACAACAGTTAACTTTTTAAATAATTGATATATTTACAGGATGCAAAAAGATAGAAGTCTCAAAAGCTGCGTGCAATTTTCGGCGAAGCACGTGCTAGATGTTAGTTTCCGAAAAATAGGTTTTTACATTTTCGCGTTATAAGTTATGAAAATTCATGTAAATTAATACATGTCTTTTTAAAAAGTTTCTTGAAAAATTTTCTTGTTTTGTAGTATAGTCCCTTTAGATAAAAATACTTGTACATCAGCTTGAAAAATCGGATCCTTTTGCAAAAAAAATCGAATTTTTTTTGCACACAAATAAAAACAGAAAAACTAAACATCAATTTACTTATACTTTTTCAAAAAAAAAGTAAAAATGCAAGAGTTAATTCTTCATTATCTACCAGTTGAGAAAGCACTGCAATTTGTAGTAAAAATGAGATGATGTTTATGTAAATCCGCCATTTTTGGTCCTGTCAATCCGCCGTTTTGGGTCTGTCCGAAAGCCGCGATAGTACCGGACCCGAGCAAACCAAATTTGATGTTCGATTAAGTAGTTGAAATGAAAGAAGTTTGATTCTTGTGAAGAATACAAAAGATAGCAAAACAAATAGAGTTTTTGATTTGGCAAAATTTGAAGTTTCATTTGGTACATTAAAAATCCAATCCCCCCTCCCTTCCTAAAACTATAAGTTTAAGATGCCCCTGGGAGCAGTAAATGCTTTCTAGGAAAAGTTTTTAAGAATGAATGGAAAGAAAAGCAAACTTTAATTTTAAAATGTATTTCATGGCCTGCACAACACAAAATTTTTTATCTTTCACTATTTCTGAACTAATTCCTAAATATTTCTTCACTGTTAGAAACACAAGGTAATTTGTTATTGGTTAAATATACAAGCAGAAAAAACCAACAAGAATGCAGCAGAAAAACACTTGATGGTATTTTTATAAGAAGTTACAATAATATTATGTATAAATACGACTGTGAGTGTTTTGCAACTTTTTAATTCTATCAGTATGTTGTTCCGAAATTTTCCAATAATTGCTTTTTATAATTCAGAAAATACTATTTATATACATTGCTTTTTTTAAGACTATGTCAAGTAAATCACGGCAGATTCCAATATTCCTAAGTGAAATTTTTTATGCTCAAGCGATAAAATATTTTATAAAATAAGAATTCAAAAATATATAAAAAATAAATAAAATACCAAGAAAGTAATAACATATAAAATAAAATTAGAACAACTTCCAAAATATTGTTTACATGCATTTTTTTTTCATGAAGAAAAAATAAGGCATACCATAGAATTTTTAAAGAAAATGAAGCCCTGTTTTAGGTTCTTTTTCTTCAGAAATTATTTCTATAAAATGAGTTGAAACCTAGATATTAACCAGGTCTCAGCATATTTCCTAAATGCTTAGACTTTTAATGTTAAAAAATAAATACATTTTTAGAAAGTAAAAAAATATAAACTTTTTAAAAATGCACAAAATAAAAAATAATAGTAACATATTAAGAGACGTTAATAAAAGCAAATTCACCTGAGGCATTGGACGAGGGGTATAATATCCTCCACCAGAGCCCTAAGAAGCAAAGCAGAGTGTAGCATAGCAATAATAGAAGCAAGCCAGAAGCTTTTGTTTAACTAAACAATTTTTAAGATTTACCAATAGAAATTCAAAAGTTCTGTTCCTATAGTATGAGAACTATTGCAATAACTCAGGGGTCGGCAACCTGCGGCTCGCGAGCCACATGCGGCTCTTTGGATGTGAAGCTGCGGCTCTTTTTCGCTCCAATAATGCGCAAAAATTATTTATTTTATCAAAAAAAATAAATAAATAAATAAAAATTGTTCTGAATCGATTAACGATTCTTATGTTTCACTTTATAATACACCAAGAAGGCGCTTTGTGCCCATAGTGCCGGATCAAGGTGGGGCAAGCCGGGGCCCATGCCCCGGGCGGCACTTCTGGAAGGCGGCAAAATCAACTGTGATGCACAAAAAAAAAAAGAAAAAAAGAAAGAAAAGAAAAGAAAAAAAAATGAGGAGAAAGAAAGAAAAAATATTTAATTTTGAAAATTTAACTTTTGGAAGAGAATCAAAATCCTAGTTTGGCGCTCCGATTTTATCATTCATCAGCTATTTTTCTAACCACTAAAACCGATTAATAGAATTATTTTTTTTATATAAACTGTTGGAAATTCTAAAATTGAGGTTAGGGGGCGGCAAATTTCGAAATGTCAAAATTAAAAAATTTATTTTTAAAAAGTCAAGGCTTTTCCTCCTTGTGGTAGTGAAATATGTATAAATCGTGATCTGCGAAGACAATACCCAATGGTTTTTCTTTTAGAAACTTTCAAAGCCTCCTTTTGGGAAGAGGTGGGAGCTTGTAAATGTTGTTTGAGATGGCAAACACTTGGCTCTTCGATATGGGAGTTAGTAAAAAGGAGGGGAGGGGAGAATCCTACCCTCTGAATTAAAAAAAAATATGCCAATTTTTTTTCTGAATTTTTATTATCATTTTTTGAGTGAAAGCGTAAAACTTCAAAAAATTTTTGCTTACTTTCTTTTTCCTAAAATTTTTGAAGTCCCAAGGCGTCTCCTAAGGCCTCAAATTGCACCAGTTTGAATATAGTTTTCAAAATTTTTCCCGGGGGAGAAACCCCCGGATCCTCTTCAACTGTCAAATGTTGAGCTAATGAGTGGGAACATTGCCAAAAGTTGGGATTCATCAGTGGCCCCCCAAAGGGAAAAATCCTCAAAGAAAAAAAGGAAAAATGACCATTGAAATAAAAAGTTATATGAAATATCAACAATAATTGGTTGGAGGGGGCGGCATTTTTAAGTTTTGCCCCGTCTCGGAAAAGTCCAAGATCCGGTATTGTGCCCAAACATTTCCGGCCGAAATAGTTGAGGTTATGAATTTAGTAATCATGATAGTTAACAGCATTTTGTCAAAAGCACTCTACCATCGTCAGTTTATAGAATTCTTAAACGAAATGGAGACTTAGTATTTCGCCCTCCTTCTTCACATTAAAGTGCGATGGCTTTGAAAAAGTAAAGGTGTTGAAACGTTTTGCTTTTTGCTTGAATGAAATAAATACATTCCTCAATGAAAAACGCATTAATCACCCTGAATTAGAGAACGACAAATGGTTGCAAAAATTTTACTTTATGGTGGATATCACAGCGAAATTAAATGAGCTGCATCTAAAATTGCAAGGAAAGAGAAACCCAGCCTATGTTTTGATAAAAGAATTGGTTTGTTCTGAAGAAAAATTAATTCTTTTTGCAGAAGATATTCAGAGAGGTAAATTACTTCATTTTCAATTTCTAAAGCAATATCGCGATAAAACCAGTGCAACTGTTGACACGAATTACTTCAGCACAGTTATTTAAAAAATTAAAGATGAATTTGCTGACAGATTTGAGCAATTCAAAACCAACAAAACCATTCTAGCATTCATAGTAACGATATCCGCATTGAGCCATTTGGCATTGATACTGGATCTCAAGAAATGCAATTGATCGATTTGAAAAGTAAAGCTTTGTGGAGTGGAAAATTTACAGAGTTGAAAAGCAAGTTGGAAGAGTTGGAGGTTCATAAAATGTACGTACGTAACGCAACAAAAGTGGACAGCTTTAAAAGAAATGCCGCGAGTTGAGGCACTTATATTCGAAGTACAGTGAGGTAAAGAAGTTGGCATTTGGAGTGCTGACTATTTTCGGATCGACATATTTGTGTGAGCAAGCGTTCTCTTTTATGAATATAATTAAAAGTAAAGTAAGAAGCCAACTAACAAATGAAAGTTTACAGTCGTGTTTGTAACTTAAAACAACAAGTTATGGGCAAAATTTATCTAAACTTTCTAAAACCATGCAAAGACAACGCTCCCATTGAATTTATTTGCTCAAATATATGTTATTGTTTGTTTTTTTTATTTTTAAGTACAAGTTATATTAGTAATGATTAAACTTTGTGCAAAGTAATAGAAATAAAATTTCACGTTAAATTAAAGCACAAATGAGCATTAAAACGCAGACATATGTTTCGGGATATATTTTCGGCAATCCCGAAACATATGTCTGCGTTTTAATGCTCATTTGTGCTTTAATTTAACGTGAAATTTTATTTTTATTTCTACAAGTTATATTGTTTAGTAAAGTTCAAATTTTCTACTTGAATAACCACGCAATGCCATCGCTCCCATTGAATTTGTTTGCTCAATTGTTTGTTATTGAAACACAAGTTAGTGTTGTAAGTAAATGTTTAATTGTTCTAATTTTTTACTTAAATAATAAGATTTATCTAATAATGCCATATGTATATTATCTAATTTGTTGTGAAAAGCAATACTTATATGTGAATAAATAGATATTTTGTCTTATAAATAAATAGATGTTTTTTTTAATAAAAAAGCTTTATGCAAGTACTATTTATTGTTGGTCAAAAAAAAATTTTGTGGCTCTTTAAAAACTTTGAAATCATGTAAATTGTAGCTTTTGGCTCTTCCGACTCAAAAGGTTGCCGACCCCTGCAATAACTGATAACTGTAAATCTTTTTTTTTTTTTTTTAAATAAGCAAGCAGAAGCATATGTCAGACCAAAAAATTTTTTATGATTAACCAAATTTTTACATAGGAAATTCAAAAATATTCACCAATTATGAGATCTATGGCAATAACTAAAAAAGAATTAAAAGATTTTTGAAATAAGCAAGCCACAAGCTTTTGTTTGACTAAAAAAATTTATGATAAACTAATTTTATATACAAGAAATGCAAAACTATTTAAAATTATTTGATCGACTGCAGTAATCGAACATAAAAAAAATTCTAAAATTTAAACAACCTTTTTAAAGATCTTTTTACAGCATAAAAATATACAAAGAAAAGATTTAAATCAACAACGAGCAATAATTTATTACTACTGCAATTAAAAATAAGTAAAAACATGGACATTTTAACTAAATAACTACTACACATGGATTAGAAAAGAAAGCTGAGACATAATAATTATTCTGAAACAAATTAAATTGTGCTACTCATAAAACAGAATTATTGCGTTAATTCATATAGTTTTTGTTACACAGTGTCATCTTAACACAATATTTAAGAATTTATAGAAGAGGTAAGATCTCAGAATCACATAGCACTACATAGCCGGAAACGCCCTCTGAATGTAGTAGACCATATTCTATAGGAGTTCTACAGAACAAAATTTTTCCCTTTGAGTGCTATGCATGATGAGTTTGTTTAAATACATTCATAGTTTTTCTTCTTAATACTACACACATAACAAAATTAATATTTTGAATTCAATAAAACAACCAGACTTCTTATGTTACTGTTGGTTTAGTGCTGGATAGAGATTGCTAACCTCATAAGGAACACATTGGTCATAGCTTTCACTTTTAATGAATACCAAATATTTGCGTATTTGGTATGCTGTTAAGTCTAAGGTTTTGTTCAAAAGTTTTTACAATCCATAGTTCTTTACTTTGCAATGACTAGATATGGGGTGATATTAAACTTAATTGTATTTTGAAGAAATATTTATACTACCCCTATATATATTAAAATAAAATATACCATCTTCAAAAGCATAACACAAAATTCTAACATTTGATGTCTACCTTGCAAAAATAAACAGAACTCAACTCATCCAAAAAGCAGGTAAGAGTTTTTTCATGTCCAAAACTATCACTCACAAAATTTGCAGTAGTAAAAATGAGTACCTTGTGCCTGCACAGAACTCATAATCAAAAATAACCTTTGAGAAAATCATGACTTCAGTAACAGAACCCCCACAAATAAATTAACGTCAAAGTATCAGCACAAAACAATTTCCCATACACCTTAATTCTTTTAACACGACATAATTTTTTCCATTTATATTTTTACTGTACGAATATTTTCTTAGCATTAATGGTTTATAATAATATTTTATAATCAATTCCTACACAAAAAGGTATATAAATAAAACTTATTCAAAATACATATAAAGAAGATCCTACAGAATACGATTACAACTTAAATGAATAATTGAGAAAGGAAATATGTACATTCTAATTGTTGTAGTATGTATTAAAGATAGATGTTACTGGTTTTTATATGGACTCTATTTCAAATGAATGAACACAAAATTAATAATTGGCTATCTTTTTTTTCCCAATGTAGAGGCACTTGCGCTGCGTCCTTTTCAAAGCAACGGGTATTGTTGGCCATTTGTGAAGGGTCACCTGATAGGTGACCAGCATTAACACTAACACACTGTAGTCAGATGACACCAGACGGCGCTACTACAACCTAGCCACTTTCCTATTTAGACCTAAGACTGAGGGGAAGGGAAAACCTCCACCCTCCGGTACCCTCGGAACTTCAGGGTCCACGGATTTCACATGCACGTATCCCCAAGTGTACATTAGGGTGGAGTGAACGCTATTGGGGAAAAAATTTTTTTGGAATTTTGAATCAGCAGGGGGCAGAAAAGTTGCCTTTGTAGTTCAAATGAAGGCATGCAAAATTTCAGTGCGGAATTTTAACATTAAGATGCGCCCCAAGCCACTTGAAATAGTTATCATTGCGTTGAATGATGGCAATATGCTGCTTTCAACTAAAGCGAAATATTTTTTGTGCTAAACGAAGTCAAATAAAATTTAGTGCCATGGAAACAACGCAAATTACTTATTATTTCACTCAAAGTATAGAAGAAACTCTCTTAAACCCTTCGCTCTCATTCCCGTGAAAGTGACGGGTTGAGGTTTCGCCTTCTATCTCTCGCTCCCGTGACATGTTCTGGCTGAAGTGTTTATTATTTCAAAATAAAAACAAATCAAAAATTAAAAATGAATATATATATTGTTCATACATAAAATTTTATATAATTTTCAGGGATAAAAAAATAGGCACTTTGATGACGGTTTTCTTGAAAATTAACAGACCGTTAAGGGGTTAATCGCAATTAAATTACGAATACTATCCAATTCTGAATGTCTTCTGCTGGAGAGGTTTTTAATCACAGGTGGTTCACATATTACTTCATTATGCCAACTACTCATGTCTGTGTATTCTGCTGAGTCTAGGTTTAGAGGAGGAAGCTTGAAACTTCTAAAAAGAGTTGAAATTTTCTGCTCTCTTGCTGACAGTATTAGTTTCATTATTTGTTTCTTAATACGTATCCTGTAATCCTTGAGCGTAGAAAGCAGAAGATTTTCGGGATGAGCATAAAAACTATTTATTCTTAGAACAGGGTCAATTATTTCTTTTAAATTGGGATCCAAGTACCTGGAATAGGATAAGTTTCCAAAAATTACGGCCCTTTTCATCACAATGTGGGTTTTCTTTAATTAGAAACCAGACTGGAGCATATACTCTCATTATATATGTTGCTAGTGTCCCGAGGTTTTTGGAAAGATTTTCCGTTGCAACATGCAATCGAAGGATTCTACTTGCAGTTGTCAGCCATCTGGAATGTACTATTGATCTAGGTTTGCAGTTTACCAAATCATCAGAACAGTTGCCTCCTGAAAAAACGTAACAAATATCCCGGAGGTACATTTGGTCTGTACTGAGCTCCATATCAGCACTTAAGTGCGGAAAATACTCCACAGCAATTTTTGAAAATGGTACCACGGGAAGTTCTTCACATTTATGAAGTGCTTTTTCTATTTCGCCTGTTAGTGCTTTTCGGCTGGATGTTTTACCGTCAATTTTCTGCAAAAGATGTCATAGCAGCAGTTCATTGAGATGAAACAAACATATTAACCATTGTAATGGCCGACCAAGTTCTTTGTGCCAGTATTAATGTTTGTTCCATCACATCCTACAGCTAACAATAATTACCTCAAATAGCGATAACAAGTTGTCTCGAAAGCAAGCATGGTGTCGGCCATTACCATTATAGAAGTTAAGCTTATATTACGATGAAAAAAGCAAAATTCTTATCCAAGAATTACTTTAAACCAGGGGCGTAGCGTAAGGGGACGCTCGTACGCCGGGCGTCCCCTGAAAATCGGGGGTACTCATCTTTAAGGTGGAAAGTATATTAACTTCCTTTAGAAAATTTAAATATTTTTCTTAACAAAATCGCAATGGAAATATCACATTTGCGTTCGTTTTCCCATAAAAGCAAACGCACTCACTCCAAAGCGTCGAGCACTTAGGAGAAAATAACTTTTAACAGCAACGGGAGGTGGACGCTGATCTCGTTCAGCGTATTAAAAAGCAGGGGAAGAGAGGAGGGAGTGAGAGAGAGAAGGGACAGCGCATGGGAAACCTGTTCGTCTCCTGTGCTTTGGCTGACGCTGGCGTACGGACACGGACCCTCAAAGTTGGGACTCTTTTTCCAAACGCCGGCCCCTTTCCGAAAAAGGAAGAAGCTTAGAATCCCGAGAGTTTCAAATAAAAAAGGTGTCAAATAGTTTTGTCTTGTGTTCGCTGTTATAATTACTTTGAAAAAAAAAAAGAATTTCATGACAAATGACTGCCTAAGTAATTTTAGCTCACTGGTCATTGAAAAGTCTGAGGGAACTTTCCATTCCAGTGACCCTGTATTTATTGAAAGACGCATCGCTTAAGCAACGAATAGAATTAATGTATAAAGTTGTTTAAAAAACCTACTCTTCATTTTTTTTAAATGTAATAAAATGAGAATAATGTAAAATAAAGAGTAAGCATACTTTCCTTTATGCATTTTTTTAATCTAATATTTTTTCTGCTTTTACGAATATTCGATTTTGACAAGCTATGCGACAACTATTGACAAGCAATGTGTTGATCCCTTCATATTCGCTATAATCAAATTTGGCTATATAATGCAATGTTCAGAATAAAAGATTACGGTAATTTCGACTAGATTACTTCAGCGTCCCCTCGTACAAAGCATACGCTACGCCACTGCTTTAAACACAATTTGAATTATTCGCATAAACTGCGAGGAAACTTATTAATAAAATATACATAAAATTCTTGTATGTGCAATTATCACAACTTAAAATAACCAACTCAATGATCACTAAGAGCATATGAAGTGCCTCTATTCATAACTAAAGATATGCTACTTTGACTTTGAGTTTTTATTTTGCTTATAGGGAAAGCATGTTGTTGACTTTTACCGTTACATTAACTATCGCCTTTACATATCTGACGAACTATCATGAGAAGTTTTGTCTGACTGATTCTGGCGCGGAAAATTGATTTATTTTTCGAATTTTTGCACAAAAAACTAAGGTAATATTTAGACAATCTGAACATTGAAATATTTTGTTATTTAGAACATAACGGAAAAAATATAATATAGTTTTCTAATTATAACTCATGACAAGAACGAAAATCCATTTAATGTATCTGTTTCGTCAAACTTTGGTCGGGTTGGGGCGCATCTTAACTTTGTCCAAACTAAATAAAATTTTACACACGTTCATTTAGACCTATAGGGCACCTTTTCCGCACCCTGCCGAATAAAAATTAGAAAAAAAAAATTTTTCACTTCAGCAGCTTGGGTATCGAACCCAAGATCCTCCGATCCGGAGCTCGACATACTAGCCACTAGGCTACTACAGCCCATCTATTAAAAAAAATCAGAAAACTTGCCAAATAGAATGTCAAAGAATGGTACAAAAAAATAGCCAACTGGTAAAGATTCAAAATATTGATACACATATAAAACTAGCAAGTAGCGAAATTAGATTTTTCAAAAGTTTCTAACATCAAAAATTAAGTATAAAAAAACAAATTAGAAAGATCAAACATCAGCATACATTTGTCACCTGAGACTGAGGAGGCGAACTGACTGGGGGAGGAGGTGGAGGTGGGGAAGTAACAGTAACTGAATAGTGACTAGATCCATAGTATGGTGGGTATGACTGAAAGGAGAAAAACAAATCATTTTTAGAGAAATCTTAAAAATACTCAAATGAATATGAATAAAATTAATTTTCTTTTCAATATAAACTTCAGGAAAAATTAAAATGCAGTCATGATTACTAAAAATTTCAAAGTTCAATCCCAAGTGTTTGCAAGTGACCAGGTCATTTCCTTTTTCTTTTTAGAGGAATGTAAAAAAAAAAAATCTTTTAAAAACGCAAGTTAGAGGGGAAATTTTATTGGATTAACATTTATGCCTAAATAGGAATTGTAACACAATTGTAATTTGTGATTCAAAACTTTTGCTTCTGGATATTTTCCTTCAAAAAATTATAAATGTAAGAAGTCTAACATTAATGCATTAGGATACACACTATCTTTTTATTATTATTATCATTATTAAAACATACATATTATTTAATAATCATTGTATCAGGCGATCAGAACAATTAAGAAATATAAATTTAAAGTAAACAAAATTTACAAAATTGCAGAAAATGATAGCTATGGAGTGGAATTAAGCCTATTTTTGAAGAATTACCAATTTGATTTTAAAAAAAATTACATTATATATATGTGTGTGCTATGATGGTCATGTTGTCCCTTTTCATAAGAAACTGCCCTATAGTGATAATGCCTGTTATGGCTTCCTAAAAGTCATCTTAGTAAACAGGTACATTAAGTAATAATTTGAAAAAAAAATCTGTATAGCTTTTAAAAAAATAAATCAATAAATATAAAGTAAAAAAATATTTGTTGTATAATCTAAACCAATAAAAAGAAGTTTAAAATAATAATAGCATTTATTGGTGCTTAAAATAATCGATACAATTAAAAAAAAAATTTGGCAATTCTAAATTAGTGATAAAATAAAAAGGAAGGCACTGCATTCATATTATGGTTGACATTGGTTTTATCAACCAACATTAATGCCTTTTAGTATTACTAGTTATAATAAAAACTAATATTATAGATGAAAATTATATAGATAAAGAAATTTTTCAAAAATTTAGTTAAATGCAATCAATCATTAACATACTTTAAAAAGTAGATCAGATAAATAAATGTTCAAAATAAGTAATGTAATGATACCAGATAAATATATTAGTAAAACTTTACACTCCAATTTCAATCAATGTATTTCTTTACTACAGGGACGGCACCAGTTAGGGGGGCAAGCCTTGCCTCCTTGTTGGAGAAAAAAAATTTCTTTCATCGGGAAATCATATTTGTTCCTATAGGACAAATTACGAAAAGGGTTTGTCACACATTTCCAGAAGAATGTTGGACTTCTTTTCCCGCTCTGTCAATGTCAATGGACACAGAAGTTAAAAAAAAAGTAAGGTGTTTTGTTTTTTTTGGTAGCTCTCCCTCATTGAGGGCTGGCTTGAAATCAGAATATCACATCCCCACAGGGTGGTCATTCAGCCCAGGCCCCAGTAATAAAAAGAGTCAATGTGTGGTTTGTTCTCTGTGGTTTGTCGGAGATCAGAATTGGCCTCCGGGTGTCTGATGATGATCGCTGTGTTCTAGCAATAAGAGTACATCAGATGCAGCTTTTATTTGTGGCTTCCTTGTTCCTAGAACCATTCTAAATTTTGTCTGATGAATTTCGGTGAGTCCTGCTACCTGTATTTCAAATATCAGAGACACTCTCTCAGTTTGGTTTTACTATTCTTTTCTATCAGACTGGAAGGAATTTCTGTTTACAGACTAAGTTTTTTCCTGTCAGAGCTTAATGCTATCTATTATGCTGAAGAATTATGGTTTCATTCAACAAAGGCAAGAGAGGTTGTTGCTTTGTTGAAGAAGAAAGAAAAAGATTAAGGCATTATTTTTCTCCCCCCCCCCCCCATTTAAAATGCACATACATCCCTATAAAGATTACTATCATTTCGTAATTCTTCTACTGATATTTAATGATAATCATAGAACATAGAATGCATTATGCACTATCAAGATATTAAAAAATAATTTAAAGTATAGCAAGTTGTGACAAATTAATTAAATAAAATACGATGATTTGTACTGATACATACTTCATCATTAAAAATGTAATAAAATCAAAGGCCACTTTGAAACTCAAAGTTTTTCCTATAAGTCATATGGTGAGAGGGGTCATTGCATAATGTCATCGTAAGAAGTAAGAAGTGTTCTAAAAGCGAAAATGCATTGTATTGGAGTGCTTTTTAAATTATAAAAATGCTCTGCTGTGTACAAAAAAAAAAAAAAAACATCAATATTTTTTTAAATAAAAAGTTGGGTCGCAATTAGTCAAGGCATCTCTTTATAATAATTTGAAGATAAAAAATAAAACATTTCGTTTCACCGAGTACTATGTCATTTCAAAACACCGTTTCTAATATCAAATATTTATACAACTTTTATTTGAATTTTAAACTACATCAGAAAAAATCAATAATTTATAACATTGTTATTATAGGCTAAATGGATAACATCCATTGGATAGCAAAAATCAAATGGATAACAAAACCGTACATCTTCCAGATTATAGCTTTGCCTCCCTGTCGGACAAAGAGACAAGGACCCCTCCGCATTTCCTAGCACCACCACTGGCTTATTATAAACACTAGTAGATGTAAATTAAATAAATGTTGAAATTTGACATGGCATATATATCCAAAAGAGAAATGCTTTTTTTTTAATACTATAAACAGAAATTTAAAAGGAGTGTGAATGTAAAAAACATAACTTTATATTGTTCTTCATGTAATATTAGTAGCACTTCAGAAACTACAAAGTTAAATAAATATTATTTTTATAAAACAGACATGTTGAAAGGGGTAGAAATATTCTGCATTTTTGATCAACTATCTGCGAATTGAAACCTTTATAATGCACACATTACTATGCATTTACATACATACATTTACAATATTCAAACCACAAAAAGAGGTCTGTCCCTGAGATACGGACCTACAGAATCATTACTATTAGTAAACCATGAGTTAAAGAATACAGTAAATATGAATAAAACATTAACTGCAATACATCATGCAGAAAAGACACTACCAAATGTTTCCATTCTAACTTTGAGGAGGTAAGAAATAAAATTTATACATTCTGTTAAAATAAACATATAAATAAAAGAACAGGCAAATTTATGAATGTACATAGGAGCCACAAACTAAACAGGCCAGAAAGGAAAAACTATTCTTATGATCATGGATGCATCATGCCAGGGTTTCAATCCAACACAAATTAATGGATATTTTAAAAATTCATGCAGAGGGGTATCACCTTGACTGGTCCTGCTGTTGGCCTTCCTGTTCCATACAGATAATACTTTGCGTATGACCCCTGAGAGAAATACACAAATATGGGAAACTTAACTCACAAGTGATGAGCATGGGGAAGTCTTTTTTTTTAGTTGAAGGTTACATCAAACTTACAAAGAATAACTTATCAATCACAATTTTACACATGGTTACTGAATGTTATTTCAAATATATAAATATGAAAAAAGTCCCAAAGCTTGAAAAAGAACAGATAGGACCTGAATATTCATTAAATACTAGGCTTGATGACAAAAGCTTCATAATTATGCTTTAGAACACTCACTTTATCGAAATGTTCATCTCATTTTACAAAATGCTTAAAAAGTCTCAATACCTTAGATGAGTGCTGTACAACTGGTGAGACTACAGTATTCTGGTATGACACGAGGAAACATGCCATGGTCCAATATTCCGACTTCCAAATTTATCTAAATTCCTTTTCCCAATTACAATGGGATGTTTCATACGAGTGGGAATTTCTGCAATGACTGACAACATCGTAGCCCACATATAATAGCACATGTATGCACATATATGTACCCACAATCAATTACAATATGTTTGAAATGTTCCAGTATAATACGAAAGAACTATACTTTTTAAAATAAGCACAGATATTACATTAGCTATAATTAATAAATAGATTGAATTACAATTGATTGATTGAAGCCACAAAGTAGTTGGATGGCCAATGTATGAGAAATATTTACAGCAATAGAGTACATGCTCCCAATCATAATAGTCAATCCACTTATTCAAAGACCGAATTTTTGAAACAGGCAGCCATAAATTTACCTTAGCTATTTAAAATAACCAATCATACATAGTATTCTAAAATGAATACTTCCAAAAATGTACTAAAAGAAACTTTCCAGGCCTGTACAACTTTAAATCAAATAACTAACATATTTTATTCAAACAAAATGTAATCTAACCTGAGCCGGAGAATTTTTAAAAAATTATATAAAATTAAAACAAACTACAAGTACTTACAATATTAATAAAATTAATTAATTTATGGAAAATAACATCTTACCAGAAATTAATGAAGAAAATTACACTAGTTGGATTTAATTTAACACTAACAATTCACAAAATAACTTTAAATTACTCCTTTTGCACAAAAGCAGCAGTAATTTCCTACTTATTAGAGGGGGAAAAAACAGATTCCCATTTTAATAACTAAAGTGATTGTTACAGGAAAAGGAAGCAAAACAATAAATGCTTTTTTTAACACTATATTTTGGAACGAAATTCAACGTTCCTTGCAGTCAAATATCTAGTTTTTATAGAAAAAAATCCATTTAAACTAACCAATCTTAAAAAGATAAGTCCCTGAAGAAGGGAGGATTTAATATATTAAATATGATTGAAAAAATCAAGTTTCATAATAGTTTAAAAATTTAGAATATATGTACATTTAATTATGGCTTATATTCATAATTTTAATTTAAAATATTTTTGTTCAGATAGATACTTTTGTGTGTTAAAAAAATCTCTATTCCATAAAAAATTTTGCAATTATATTTTTACACCATAAAATGAGCTTTCTATCACTCTTTACGTAATTTAAGTTATTTTCATAAGAAAATAATTGAAAAATATTTTATAAGATAAAGAAAATACATATAAAAAGTACAAAATGCATACAACTAATTATGAACTGATAGGGCAGAAGTTGTACATTTAATATTATCATGGTTCCCGGGCTCTAAAAGTATTAAAATGCAGGCTAACAGCATATGACCCAGCCAAGTTAGATCTTTTATAATAACAACATTTTAAATTTATGTTTAGAATATTTTTGCATTAAAACATGTGTATCCAAAACCTGTAGTGATAATAACTTAAAAAACCTCTGAATAATAATAATGTAGTTAGTGCATTTCATTTCAAGCAGTGCACAAGCATGTCAAAAAATAAATTTATAAAAAAACATGCATAACTATATATGAATTAAATTAAAAAACATCAAAAAAATGTAATAGAACTTTAGGCAAAAACGTATCTAAATAGAAGTTCAAAAAACAAATGACTTTGCATTATGTTACTGTACAGCTTTATATACAAAAACAAATTTTTCTATTCTTTGAATTTAAAAGTTGGTGACAATTAGAATAAACACTATGAAGAAAATTACAATGTAAAGAAATCAACAGTTCTTAAAAGTTATTTAATTAGGTGATTCATTTTCCTATACAATTTGGCACCAACATAAAAATTATGAAATTGGGTGACAGACAGCTACTCAAGTAATTCTCTATTATTAAATTAAAAAGCAAACTGCTTAGTCTGCAGAAAGTGCAATATTGCACTTTTTAAGGACTTTTAAGAAGTTGATATTTATTTCTTCTTAATATTATTATTATTGACTTTTGCAAAAGAATTTTTTCAAGCACATACATTCTTATCTGAAGAAGATGGGATTTAATATTTTTTTTAAAAGAAAATTGCAACTGTAATACTTTTTTTGCGAATTTTCGGACCATTAGTCCAGTTAGTTTTCAGCATTTTGATTATCATTGAACTATGGTGTAGGTGGGTAAAATAGTTAGTCTACACTTAAAATAAATGTAAAGCTAGCCTTGCACAGTGCTTAGAGACGGGACAAATAATAATACAGGACTAAATAGTGAACTAAAGTGCCAGGCTCATAAGAGATATATCATAACCCTAAATATAAAGGTTGTCACATACTTTATATACTTATGTGTAAGTCAAAGCATTCTTTTAACAAAATTTTTGATACATTTAGCATTAATCTCAAAAGTATGGATGGCTAATTTTTGATAATATCTTAACTTAGTTTTCTTTATTAACAGTTTTTCAAGCACCTAAAAATGTTACAACTGATTGTTTTCGGATTTCGGCCATATTGTCAATCCTAGTAAGATAGTAAACTGATTTGCATGTTAGATGCCCTCCCTACACACCTACTCCCCTTTTTGTCCCTCCAAAAAAGCGGCAAATAACAATAACATTTTTCATCACTACATGTTAAAATTTGCAATTTTCCTTACATTGTTTGATTTTTCACAAAAATCCCTTTAAAATTCACAAAAACAGGACCCTGTTAAAAAAGATGTATCAACCCCTGTATATACATATACATGTAACATTTAATTTCAAAACATGATTTTTTTTCTGCCGTAGATAAGCTTGTATCCATATTTTCAACACAATAGACTCAAATCTGTTAAAGGCAGAAATAAAAAATCATTTTTGACATCATAGTATTACAACCAGTGGCATTACCATTTTTTGGGGGAAGGGGAGGGGGGGATTTTTTCGGAGCTGTAGTGCCTATTTGTTAAATAGGTTCTTTCGGATGCCCCCCCCCCCCTGGCTAGGCCTATAAATAAAACAACAAATATGAATTTGAATTACGACAATAGATTAAAAACCAATTTAGTTACTTATACTCAAATTATACCTTTATTATTAGTGTAACTTTAATAGCTTTGTAGATGGACACTATTATTAAAAAAAATTTAAACCATTTACTATGTATATTATAACAAATTTCACACAGACTCAACACTCAAATACTGCACAGCCTAATGTAAAGTAATATTTATAAAAGTGTACCTGCTGCAAAGTAGATGGCCTAAGTCGAGGATCCTCCCAAGTAGTAATGTGTTCCAGATGATTTAAGAAATAACTAGATTTTCACAGAAAAGAGTAAAATAAGTAACAATTGTTGCTCATGATAAACTACACATGCAAAGAAAGGCAAGTAAATAAAAGACAATGTAGCAAAAAAACATAATTTATCAATTAATCATTGGGTAATGAATAATTTTCTATATAAATATAAAGTAAGTAAAAGAAGAAAAACTCTTCCTGGATTTTATTTAACAATGCAACATCATTTACAGAAATAAAGGTCTTTGGTACACTTCTGCACTGCATGTTCCATTAATGACTTGGAAATGACTTCTGTCCATATGTATGCTCCAATACAAGTCCCCCCCCCCCCCATTCCCCTATGTTTAAACAGGCTCATTGTGCAAAGTAAAAGCGATATTAACACAATTCACTAATAGCACAATGAATAAGCCCTGTGAATAACACCTGTGACCTTGCAATAGTTGTACCAGTGAAACCTCTCTAAACAACCAAAAATTGATGGAAACGAATTCCCCCGCATTATTTTAATACTAACTTGACCCAATAAGTGACCACACTTAAACAGTCGTCCCCTCTCAAAACGACCACATTTTCTTCTTGAAAAAAAAAATTCCGCCACTTTTATCTATGAATCATTCAATTGCTGCAATACAACCGGTACTGCAATCTGATATGTTTGTGTAGTTGCCTACACCCCTGGGGGTACATGTACCCCTCCAATTCAGATGTCAATTGGCCATTTTTCCAGAAATTCCTCGAGGAAGTTAGCATTTGTTGTCGGTTTACTAACTCTTTCTGGACAAAAACACATTAGCCCTAACAAGCAGCAATACCACATTGTCCCCTTGTTGATTAGATAAGGATAGAGTAATATCCTCGGTTTCAGTGGCGGATCCAGAAAAAAATTCTGGGGGGGGGGGGGCACAATGTGGCTGATGTGCGTGGTTTTAGCTTAAAACCAAAATAGAGGGGGGGGGGGACACAACTCCAGAAACTGTGATCCGTTATTAATTTCTAAATATAATTTAATCAATTATTTAATTAAACTTAATTGATTTATTAAATTTACATTATCAATAAAATTTTAATTAATTATTCCCTAATTAAATACAAAAAAACACATTTTTTTAAAAACTGGACATATATAATAACAGGGTTCGTACGCTTTTGGCAAAACCAAAAATAAGGACTCTTTAAGGACTTACAAAAAATTTTTAAGGACCTCACAAATTTTTCGAAATATACAAACTCTTATGTTTATTTCAAAAGGAAGCATTATTGAAAGAGGAAATTGATTTAATATCGTATTTTTATTAGGAACACTTTTGTGAAGCTCTCTTTGACTTTTTGCTTTTCTAATGTCCAATACAGTCAGGGAGTTAAATAATTATTGGAGCTAGTAATAACAAGTACACAACACAAGCATTAATCATATATAAGCAAATTATCATGATATGAAAAATTATCAAAAACGGTTAGTGCTATAAAATACAAGTTAAATGAAAAACAATTTAAATTAAAAAAAATGTTAAAGAAAACGCTGCAAGTTGTCTTGAAAATTTGTGTTTAATTTCGATTTTTTTTTTTTCATTTTACTTAACTTATTTTGCCAGCATCTCAATTTAGGCTTACTTAAATTTTTATCTCTGCCATAAATATATTTTTAAAATTATTTAGCAGAGCTTGCAAAAATTCAGAAAAAACAACTTGAGGAAAATATTTCATTTTGGAAACAACATACAAATAAAAAATGGAGCTTATTTGCTTAAAACTTTGTACATTACCCTCAAATAGTAACAACAAAACTTAACTAAAGTAAAATTTCGAAAAATTGAACATTTTTTTAAAACAAAAAATAAAACAGGCAGACTACAAGCTGCAAATACTAAAACAACTGTCAACTTTTTAAATAATTGATATATTTACAGGATGCAAAAAGAAGTCTCAAAAGCTGCACGGCGATTTTCGGCGAAGCACATGCTAGATGTTAGCAAGTTTACGAAAAACAGGTTTTTACATTTTCGCGTTCTAAGCTATGAAAATTCATGTAAATTAATACATCTCTTTAAAAAGTTTCTTGAAAAATGTTCTGGTTTTGTAGTACAATCCCTTTAGATAAAAATACTTGCACATCAGCTTGAAAAATCGGATATTTTTGCAAAAAACCATATTTTTGAAGTTCACAACTGTACAACTAAAAACAGAAAAACTAAGGGAAAACGGAGCATTTGGCAACTACGGTGTATAGGTTTAAGAAGGGGTCGATTCCTTCAATTTACTGCAAATTAAGAAATTTCACGAGATACAAATTTTGATTAACGCAGCAAATATCCATCATCTCTCACACAACAAAACACCACAGCGAACGATCGCGAAGCCAAATTGGTCGATAAAAATTTACTAAATATTAAAACATTGCTTTAAAACAAATTTTCGATACGGGAATTTATTTGATCTAAAAAAAACAATGGGAGAACTATCTGTTTAGCGAAAAATCAGCTGAAAAGCGATCGGGAGAGTTGGCAACTCGGCGCTTATTATAGTGTAAGACGTAAGAAAATGATAATAAAAATAAATCATTCTTTTACCTTTAACAGTATAAATAAGCGATAATCATACAATGCAATTGGTGAAATGCAAAAAAAGGTGAAAGTTCTTTTTTCTTTTTGCCTACATATTGGTTAAATGTATCTCTTTTATTGAGCTAGATGTTAACAATATGCTTCTTTGAATTATCCCCCCCCCCCCTCTTAAATTAAAAAAAAGTTTCAAAAGCAATATTTATTTACTGATTACTTGTTAAAATCTGCTCCTACTTGCTTTATTGATAATTGTTTAGAATGTAGATGATTTAGTAACAATTTTCATGCAATAAAATATTTATTTACTTTGTAACTAAACTTAATAAATAGTATGGAATCCCAAATTTGAAATCCCAAAATTCGGTCCTTTTTCAAAAATTCCCGATTTTTGTTTATTTATTAAATTTTTTCCCCTTGAGTCCTTAAAAGTCCGTTTTTCAAATTTTATTCCTTTTTCTTTTCTCTTTTAAAAGCAAAATGAGGGAACTTGTGTAATTCCTTTTTTTGTGGTCCTAAATAGTGCCCAGTTACTGGCCAACATTACATTTTGTACAAATGCTTGGTGATTGACTGATTCGACTTCTCTACAATTTTTTTTTTTTTTTTTTAGATGTACGTAGCTCGATTTTCTTTTTTATACAATTGCAGGAAATAGCAAATTGGGAGCTGCCATGTGGGTGGGTACAAGTTCATTTTAACTGAATTTGGTGTTGTAGTTTGAAGCATTTTATCAAAATATTGTAAATTTTTTTTTTTTTTTTTTTGTAAAAATGTATAACACATCAATTTACTTATATCTTTTCAAAAAAAAAAAATAATAAAAAAAAAAAAAGATTTATTTATATACCAGTTGAAAAAGCACTGCAATTTGTAGTTAAAATGAGATGATGTTTATGTAAATCCGCCATTTTTGGTCCTGTCAATCCACCGTTTTGGGTCTATCTGAAAGCCGCGATTGTACCGGACCCGAGCAAAACAAATTTGAGGTTCGATTAAGTAGTTGAAATGAAAGTTTGATTCTTGCGAAGAATACAAAAAAGAGCAGAACAAATAGAGCGAATGGGTACCTTCTTATTTTAACAAAAAAAATTAAGCACCTGGAATAAAAAATAAGGACTATTTAAGGACTTTTTAAGGCCTTAAAAATGAAAATGAACATTAAGGACTTTTTAAGGACCTTTAAGGACCCTACGAACCCTGAATAAAGGAATATATACTGTGAAAGCACTTATTTTCTTGAGCACTTTTTTTTTAACTTTTGGTTTAGTTCATAATATAATTCGCGAAATTTTCAGCTCGCAAAATCACCAATAACTTCTTTTTCGCGAAAATTTAGGGGGGGGGGGGGGTCAAATGGAGTCTTCTTCAAGTCTATTGAAGATTTAACGTGAGCATAAATCAACTGTCTAAGTGATTTTGCAGGTGTCTGCTTCTTTCTGTCTTAGCAATTACCCGGTTATCTCAGTTTGTCACATAGAATTGAAAGAATAGAAGTCACATAGAAAAGAAGTTTTATCGCTCCATCTGCAAAATAGTTTCTTTTTCCTCGTTTTTAAGGAAGAAAAGAAAGTCAATTCTTTCTAGTCCTTACCTAAAGAGTCTGGAGGGGGCACGGGCCCCCGTGCCCCCCCCCCCCCCCCTGGATCTGCCACTGCCCGGTTTTTACTGACACCCACTGCCGTAGGTCGTTTTTACCCCATTTCTGAGAAGATCTCCCTCTTAGAGCCTTTAGGTGTTCCACTTTTGTAAACAATTAAGAAACTGAAGCAACTGATGTTGATAGAGTGGTAAGTAACGAGCGATACTTTACTTACAAAGATAGTACAAAAATGGTAAATCCGAAAGAAAATCGGCAGAAAAATTTAAATGCAGGAAAACTCAAATCCATGACAATTTAAAAAACAAGGAAATGCTTACCAAAGGGTGGGAAGAACAGGGTCAAAAAAAATGGAGATCAGAAAATTTTTCTCATGTGAATGGAGTTTCAATTTTCGATGGATTAGTTCGGAGGTCAAAGAAAATTCCTAATAGTGGAACGCTAATAAAAGAAAAAGGAGCTCCAATTGCTGAAGCCATTGGAATTCAGATTTTGCAGCGAGCAATGGCTTTCTTGAAACAATATTGCTTTCAAAACACTTTGTGGAGAAAGTGCTGACGTGGATGAAAGCTTATGTCAGAAGACTGTAATATGCGCACGTGGCGAGTACCTTTTCGCATGTTATGAGGAAAAAGGCATTTATAATCTTAATGAAAATTGGAATATTTTCTCGTGTTTTAACCTACGAAAAGTTTAAGAAAAAAGTTGGAGGATGCAAAACAGGGGCAGGGGATCGAAAGAACGCATAAATTTAGTTTTTAGCAAGTTAGGAGAGAAAGAAAATGCTTCCATAATTGCAAAATCTTTATAACCGCATTTATGTTTATTTGTTTAATTAATTAATATTTATTTTGTACACTTCTGCTCATGTTTAAAGTTATTATTAAATATTTTCAAACAACCTACATTAAACAACCACTTTTCGCGGGAATGAGAGGTGGTCGCTTTAGAGAAGTTTCACTGTATGCAATCATTTGTAATTTTGTGTGCTAAATAGATTGCTTTACTAAGAGTTAAATATATTATATAAGTGACAGTACTTTTCCATTTCAGAGCTGGGGATGGTTAGGGTTTTTTTCGCTAAATCAATTTGGTTTTCCCCCTTCTCTCATCGTCAGCCCATTACAGTGAAACCTCTCTAAAGCGACCACTTCTTGTTCCGGTGAAAAGCGGTCATTTAGGGAGGTGCTCACTTGATGGAAATTGCTTGAAAATATTCAATAATTAAGTTAAATATGTGCAGAAGTGTCCAACATAAATAATAATTAACATAAATACGGTTTTTCAAGATTTTGTGATCACAGGAGCTTCTTCTTTCTCTCCTAATGCATTCACCCAAAAGACTAAAGTTGAGCATTCTTTCAATCCCCCCTCCCCCTTTTTGCATCCTTCGAGTTTTTTTGTTAAACTTTCCGCTGGTTAAAGCACGAAAAATTATTACATATTCCTCAATATTATAAATGCCTTTATCATCATAACCTGCAAAATGACACCCGCACCCACAGCGTGCCAATAATTGACATCTGAATTGGAGGGGTACATGTCCCTCCAGGTCTGCTAGAAAGGTTTCCCTGTACCTAAAGGTCTATTAATCATTCCCAATTTACATTGCTATAGCACCACTAGATTACCGTTTAATAAGATACACAAATCTGAATTACTTCGCTCCATATCTTAATAGGAAATGGTAATTTATTCAAATGATACTCGTAAGTCGATCAATCGCCTGATAACAGCATCCAAAGTCAATAAAAAAAGAGCCAAATAAATAAAAACAATTAATCAAAATATTTGCATAGAAGGAAAATTATCAATCAAATGCCTTTTAAACAAAGAAAAATGGCGCGTTTTCCACCAGATTAAACATATAATTCTCTTAAGATCATTAAACTTACTGTCTTCCAGTTCGAGGATCATATCGGCATTCCCATCCAGGAGGTAAAGAATCTTGGGCTGGTTGAGGATGTACGGCTGCCATTCTATATCCTCACACCGTAACTGCTTTTGTTTTGTTCTCCTATTCCAAAATAATCAACATCTTTACATCCAAGGAAAACAAAACTATGACATCTTGATCCTCGATTGACAGCAAAGACGACGCATCTCACAGAGGCGATTCACAAGGTTAAACCGCGGTTCATTCGATTAATAAAACACTCTGGATTCATTCATTTTGAATGAACACAGCTATATGATTAAAAATCGTTTTTATTTTTAGCTCTTCTTAATATTTTTTTTCTGAATGTTATTTTTCATGTTTCCCCTTCATGAAATTCTTTATTGACAGATCAAATCCCTCACAGATGGCGCTGTCAGTAGTAGGTTATTCTAAAGCAGAAATTCCCATGCATTGTAAATAAAACGATGGTAACCATAGAATCCACTTAATGTTGTTTGACAATCGGCTAGAATTTCATCAAATAATTATTGGAGTAAAATGTTAAAAACTTACAGATAACAACTTAACACTTGCGGATTTCAGGACAAGGCTGCTTCAACAAAGACAAGTGTGATGCTAACTAATTCCACAGCATACAAATTGCAACAAGAATAAATTTGTTTGAAATATATGCTGTTTCACCAAGAATTCTGTAGTTACTAGCAAAGCTCTATATAAGCTGCATTTTCAGATTAATGTTTTTTAAATGACAAAACCTCTTCAAGGTTTTCCAATTTTTGTGAATTTGTTTGTGTGCTTGTTCCTTGGAAATCGTTGGAAACTCCTTTAGCCAAAACTCTTCTATGGACCGAATCGTTTGATAATCTTTTTTGTTTGTCTGAATTGTCTTTATCTACTCGTATTTTCAGATACATGTAAAAACATTTGGTAATTGTAAAGTTGTTAGAACGAGTTAAAGTATCAAAATTGCTAAAATATTTAACCACCCCTGCTGCAGGTTCCTCGACCCACATTTTAAGAAAATGGTTTAAAATATCGCTATTTCACATTTGATATAACGGGCTTGAGCCAAAAGGGAGTAGGACTTTCTCACTCTGCAAATTCAGAATGTTGCATTCATCTGAGGCAAAACAAATATTAGCCTTCCTCAAAAAAAAAAGTAAAAATGACAGCCCCCTTTTTAAGAAATGAAACAGGACTGTCAACCTAGCCCAGCTCCCCCCCCCCCTCACCATTTCTCGGGAATCATGAAAAAGTAAAACTAAAATTCTTTCATCCGAAGTTCTTATTTTGTTTTTGAAATTTGATTGTTTCGCCCTTGTTCAAAACGAAGATAACTTAAAATAAATTTATTCATTAAGTAGCGGACGATCTTTTAAGTGACGAACGTCATTTCAGTTTACATAAAATTACATTTCATTTCTAAACTTTATTTCAAATTGTCGCATAAAGTCATTACTTTCTAGATGCAAAACGAAGCTCCACTATTGCATTGAAAAAGGGATTCCATCCCGAACCATATGTCTGCATTTTAATGCTTATTTGTGCTTTCTTAACGTGAAATTTTAACTTTGTGCATTATAATAACACTAGTGCACAAAGTTAATTTATTATACAGTGAAGTCCAGATGTAGCCAATGTAGTGTAACATGACTATATTATACTTCGTATTGCCTAATACAATAAAAATTAAAGACAAGTCTTGAGCTCACCGTAAATGAATAAATAAAATAAAATAAATGAATGAAATAAAATATAAAACAAGTAACTAAAAATCATAATGAATAAATTTTAAGTTATCTTCGTTTTGAATAAGGGTGCAATAACAATCAAATTTTCTAAACAAACAAAAAAAAAACTTCGGATGAAAGAATTTTAATTTTACTTTTTCATGATTTCCGAGAAAAGTAACTTTTCTTTAGAAAGTTGTCACGATTCGGTAAACATTTAAAATGAAACCCATTGGAATAGAAAATGTTTATTCAATTTGATGCTTTCCCCTAATTATTATACAGTGTACAACATACAAAAATACATAAAATAAAAAAAAAGACAAATCATTAAATAAAAAATTTTTTAGGCTAAATAATTTTAAAATTCTGGCTTTTTGAGGTGTAGTAAAAGGGAATGAAGGTTAACTTTTACCTATGACACTAATCATAGGAATAATGTGTTCGAAACATTTGTTTCTTATGTATTTCCCAAAAATAACCCAAACTTACTTTTTTTAAAACTGTTCCTTACCCCCCCCCCCCCCCCCAACTTCTTTTTACAGCATAGTTCGAGAATGTACTAAATTTTCTTTTCTTTCTTTATAATAGGGAGGTGGGGTCCCTGAATATTTTAATATAGCAAATTAAAGTTCTAATTCAGTGCCCTTCAGAACTGAAGTTGCTCTTAATTTCAGTGCAATTCCTTTTGAAATCACATCATAAACTCCTTAAATGCTGTGAGTAGGGAATTCAAGGAGTTCATGCTGTAATTAGTGGTTTCATTTCTAAAAGTATTTGATTAAGAATTATTCACTGTTTTGTGAAGAATTCCTCTTTGATTAAACTGAGGGGTCTTTTACTCCAAAGTGTGGGACCATCCAATAAACCTTGATAAATTGCTTGTAAGAAATAAGTATTTTTCTAAAGTTCCTACATTGAAATGACATTAGAGCATTATTTGTCAGTAAACCTTTTGGCTGGAAATACTACATACATTTCACGTTAATATTTTTATTTTTTGTAACTTTATTCATTAAGTTTCATTTTGTTTTATTTAAGTTCTTGAAGAGAAAACTAAGATTTTGAGAAAATCCTCACAAAAGTTACTTTTTTTATCAATCCTTACTATGCAGTACTATTTAATATAATATATATTTTTTAACTTTATTATTTGCCTTATTTTACAATAACCATATTATAAGTTTTCTGAAAAATGCTCAGAATTTAAAAAGAATTTTTGATAACAATGATTCTTAATATTAGCACCATTGTTCAGAAGGCTTTTGAGCTTTGACATAAAGGAGGAACTAAGGGATGAATGAAATGAAATGAGGGAAAGGGGGGCACAAACGGCCAAGCACTGCGACCAGAGGTCTATTGTACTAAACCCCAAAAAGATGAGCATGTCTCTAGAAGAGACCAGTAGCTGACGCAAAGTTCAGCAGGCACCTAATAGGGATGTCATGAATTTCCCAGGGTTCAATGATATGACGACCCAGGTGTTCAAACCTATAAGCAGAAAACACTTCACAACTACATAAGATATGTGCAACGGTTTCCTCATGAAAATGGCAACCCCTACAGGTTGGGTCGTTACTGACCCCCATAATAGTGAGATGCCGCTTTAAGGTACAGTGACCAGTAAGAAGACCAATTGCCTTCCTGATACCATTTCTATTCAGTTTTAGTAACTCTTTCGCCCTGATGCTGGGGCAACCGTAATTAAGCTCTTTGGCCTGGCGTTGTCCATCTATATTACGCCAGTTACGATACTGCTTATCTTTAAAAATATTAAAGACAGTGGTCCTAATAAGATTCCTAGAAATCCCAATTGCAGGCTCTGGGCCAATAAAGGGAGTGTCAGAACCTTTCCTAGCCAGGCGATCAGCAATTTCATTGCCCGCGACACCTGAATGCCCAGGCACCCAATAAAGAGTAATCCTATTATGCTTTGCAAGAGTACAAAGCAAGTTGAAACATTCCCAAACAATTCGGGAAGTCATAGCAACTCTATTTAAGGCCAGTAAAGCAGCTTGACTATCAGAGCAGATATGAACACACCTGTTACGGTAGCCCTTCTCTGAACACAAAATACAGCACCTAAGAATAGCAAAGACCTCCGCCTGAAAGACAGTACTGAACCTGCCTAGAGGACAGGAGTACTCGGTGCCATCACTGGGACAATAAGCTCCAGCACCTGTATTCAAATTCATTTTGGAGCCGTCAGTGAACCAGAGAGCGCAACTCTTGCCGTGCATTGGAGGCAGATCACTCCAATCACGGCGAGAGGGAAAGATCACTTGATAGGGCCTATCAAACACCCAATGAGTGTCAAAAGAATCACTCGGCAAGCCAGAAAGGGGATGCCCCAGGACCTCCTCATCAAAGTTTTTCCAGAAAGGTACCCAGAATAGGAATTCCAGAGCCCGGAATGCTTAAGCCTCTCCATGCACAAGAAAGCCTCAGCCTCAATGCGCATGTAGAGGGGACAAAGACCTAAGAGCAACTCAAGAGAAGCAGTAGGTGTGGTCCTTATACAACCACTTATGGCAATACAGACCATCCTTTGCAACTTGTTAAGCTCAGTCTTAACAGTACTTAAGCCGGTTCTTGACCACCAAACAATGGAGCCATACGTAATGATGGGACATATTATCATCGTATAGATCCAATGGACAACCTTGGGCTTAAGGCCCCAAGTACAGCCAACGGCTCTTTTGCAGGACCAAAATACTTTACAAGCCTTGGCCAGGCAATGGGTAAAATGCTTGTTCCAGTTAAGTTTGGAGTCGAAATAGACTCCAAGGTACTTTACCTCATCAGAACAGGTGAGAGATTGTCCAAAGAAGCTGACACTACGCACCTCGATAGTTCTCTTGCGTGTGAAAGCAACCATAGTAGTTTTAAGAGGATTCACAGAGAGACCTTCAGAATGACACCACCTTTCCACACATTTTAACCCTTGCGATAAAATGGAGGAGACAGCGTCAATAAACTTACCTCTGGCTACAATAGTTACGTCATCAGCATAGCTGATGCAGGAAAGACCAAAAGCCGTAATATTATTTAAAAGTGAATCGACTACGAGACACCAAAGGGTAGGTGAAAGTACACCACCCTGAGGACAGCCAGCATTTGCTTGCACAGTAAGTTCGTCACCACACAGAGAGGCGTTAACATACCTATATGATAACAGATTTTCAATCCAATTAACAATAGTTGTGTCAATGCCTCGCCTGTTCAGGGCACCCAAAATAGTGTTTACAGGTACCCTATCAAAGGCCCCTTCAATGTCGAGGAAGACAGCTAGGGCTATTTCCTTGTCTTTTATAGACTTTTCCAAAATATAGGAGAGACTATACAAAGCAGTTTCAGTAGACCTGCCAGACTGATAAGCATGCTGAGAGGGAGAGAGTGGTGACACCAACAAAATTGTTTCTCTAATATGCCTATCAATAAGCTTTTCTAAAGCCTTTAAGAGGAAAGAAGTGAGACTAATGGGCCTAAAGGATTCTTTTAAGTGACGAACGTCATTTCAGTTTACATAAAATTACATTTCATTTCTAAACTTTATTTCAAATTGTCGCATAAAGTCATTACTTTCTAGATGCAAAACGAAGCTCCACTATTGCATTGAAAAAGGGATTCCATCCCGAACCATATGTCTGCATTTTAATGCTTATTTGTGTTTTCTTAACGTAAAATTTTAACTTTGTGCATTATAATAACACTAGTGCACAAAGTTAATTTATTATACAGTGAAGTCCAGATGTAGCCAATGTAGTGTAACATGACTATATTATACTTCGTATTGCCTAATACAATAAAAATTAAAGACAAGTCTTGAGCTCACCGTAAATGAATAAATAAAATAAAATAAATGAATGAAATAAAATATAAAACAAGTAACTAAAAATCATAATGAATAAATTTTAAGTTATCTTCGTTTTGAATAAGGGTGCAATAACAATCAAATTTTCTAAACAAACAAAAAAAAAACTTCGGATGAAAGAATTTTAATTTTACTTTTTCATGATTTCCGAGAAAAGTAACTTTTCTTTAGAAAGTTGTCACGATTCGGTAAACATTTAAAATGAAACCCATTGGAATAGAAAATGTTTATTCAATTTGATGCTTTCCCCTAATTATTATACAGTGTACAACATACAAAAATACATAAAATAAAAAAAAAGACAAATCATTAAATAAAAAATTTTTTAGGCTAAATAATTTTAAAATTCTGGCTTTTTGAGGTGTAGTAAAAGGGAATGAAGGTTAACTTTTACCTATGACACTAATCATAGGAATAATGTGTTCGAAACATTTGTTTCTTATGTATTTCCCAAAAATAACCCAAACTTACTTTTTTTAAAACTGTTCCTTACCCCCCCCCCCCCCCCCAACTTCTTTTTACAGCATAGTTCGAGAATGTACTAAATTTTCTTTTCTTTCTTTATAATAGGGAGGTGGGGTCCCTGAATATTTTAATATAGCAAATTAAAGTTCTAATTCAGTGCCCTTCAGAACTGAAGTTGCTCTTAATTTCAGTGCAATTCCTTTTGAAATCACATCATAAACTCCTTAAATGCTGTGAGTAGGGAATTCAAGGAGTTCATGCTGTAATTAGTGGTTTCATTTCTAAAAGTATTTGATTAAGAATTATTCACTGTTTTGTGAAGAATTCCTCTTTGATTAAACTGAGGGGTCTTTTACTCCAAAGTGTGGGACCATCCAATAAACCTTGATAAATTGCTTGTAAGAAATAAGTATTTTTCTAAAGTTCCTACATTGAAATGACATTAGAGCATTATTTGTCAGTAAACCTTTTGGCTGGAAATACTACATACATTTCACGTTAATATTTTTATTTTTTGTAACTTTATTCATTAAGTTTCATTTTGTTTTATTTAAGTTCTTGAAGAGAAAACTAAGATTTTGAGAAAATCCTCACAAAAGTTACTTTTTTTATCAATCCTTACTATGCAGTACTATTTAATATAATATATATTTTTTAACTTTATTATTTGCCTTATTTTACAATAACCATATTATAAGTTTTCTGAAAAATGCTCAGAATTTAAAAAGAATTTTTGATAACAATGATTCTTAATATTAGCACCATTGTTCAGAAGGCTTTTGAGCTTTGACATAAAGGAGGAACTAAGGGATGCAAGGATAGTAATTTCTACTAATATTAGGTGCGTTAAAATGACAAGCTGAATCCTTTTACGTTTCGTAAGCCACTGAGTATTATCACTTATGTGCGATATGTGATTCTCAGTACCTTACGTTACAACCTTACTGCAAATGTCTAAAATTAGGACCATGTAGAGCTCAACTGGTCCTGGGGCAAAACTTGAAGTGCAAGTCCGCATCCAAACCTTATCCAAAAATCTTCCCTCCTGGCCAGTTTTTTTTCTTGGGGTGACCTCTCAGCCAACCTGGCTAGATTTTCCTGCACTTAGATCCTATCCAATTCTAGATCTTTATCTTATGTAGTAATAGGCAACATGACTTGTTTTCAATAAGGATAAAAGGATTCACAGCTAATAATAAACAAATTTTATTTTAAAAAACTTAGTAACTCATAAAGAAAATAATCTGCATTTTATATAACATATTTTTACAGTAGAAAAAAAGAATCAACATTTAAAACTCAGTTTACCACCATCTATTAATAAATTATCCCAAGGTATACTTGTTTGTTTTTGTTGACTGCAGGAAGCATCACTTATTAAAATAGTGAGGTTTCACATGAACACATTATTGCACTTTTCAGCATTCACTTAAGAGAAGCAACAACAAAGTGACATTAACATAATAAAAAAATAGAAAATTTTATTCCTTAAAGTTTTTGTGCCTATTATTAAAATTTTAAGAATTCAAAAATATAGAGACCCAGAATTTGGATGGTGCTTTTTATCAATTAGCCAACATGTATTTCTTTTAGTATTTTACAACGTATTACATTAAATTCAATTGTAAAACGATTAATTACATTAAGTTTTAATGAAAATGAAATATTTCACAGCATATATATATATACAATGAATGCTATTGAACCCCTTACCTGTGTGGTCCAAGCTTAATTATGTTGTAATTGCCTGAACTGAGCTCGGGCAACACAGACAAAGGGTTAAAACAGCTCTAAGTAGCAATGGCTGGTCTTAACAATAATTGTTAGGCAGGGCCAGACTAACAAATGATGAGGCATTTGACCAGTTAATTTTTTGAGGCCATTTTTTGAAAAAAGATCATTTTGATGCCGTATACAAACATTGCACTATATTGTGATGAGAAAAAAAAACAGGGAATATTTTGACGATGGGAGTGGAGGAGGGGAGAAAAGAAAGGGTGGGGGTGAAAATGTAAAATGCTCATGGGTGATTCTTAGCAAAAAAAAAATCGAACTTCACACAAAAGTTTTGGAAAATTATGCACCATGATTTACAATAAAATTATATACTTAGGTGACCCCCCCCCCCTCCCTCAACACACAATGCATCCGTATATATGTAAGCAAAAATAATCCTTCAAGTAATTTAATGAAAGGGATTAATATCAGAAGTCATTTTTTCCCCAAAATGTTTGTATTAAAGTGTTTTAAAGTACTACAAAATATTTTCCTTATCTGAACGTAGAAAGAAAAGCAAACCCATGATTAGTCAAAGAAAAACTTAAAATTAATAACTGAAAAAAGTTTTAGAAAACCATTTTTTTATAAATTTCGGAAATGTCGGAGAAATCCGGATCAGAATCACCCATGAAAATGTTACACAATAACTCGGAAAGAATGACTGCTATCCATAAAAATTTGAATAAATGCATTGATATTTTGTTTGCTAGTAAGAAGAATAAAGGTTGAAATAACTTTGATTTAATTTACACTTCCGCTCTACCATTTTCAAGTAAAGCTTCCTACACTTATTTTGATACAATTTGTAATATTTTAATTAAAGATTTTTAAAATTTGATGGATTATCATAAGATCCTGGAGTAACATTTCTTCACACTCTCACAATTAATACTGCTTTTCATTTATAAAAAATCTGACCACTTGATTTCCTTGCACACCTATTAAATAATACTTACTTCTTAACAATTGAAGAAAAAAAAAAGGTGGGGGGGGGGGGGGTACTCATAAATGCACCTTAAAAGTTATATTTCTTAATTCATTAGTTTTTTTTTTTTTTTCAAGAATTTTTTTCTTTACTTTTACTTTTCTACAACAATTAAGTATAGCACAAATAGAGAATGGCACTTGTTCAGAATTAAAGAAATTTAACATTTTGAAATTCAAACAAGAATAACTAAACAGAACAAAAATACAATATAAATGTTCCTTAGGGAGAAGAAAAGAACATTTTAAATACTTAACAGTTTAGTTTGTTGTGAACCAATGCGGGAAAGACAATTCCTACAATTCTCGAAAATACTTTAACTTGGGAGATCTATGGAGAATTAGCCAAACATTGCATACACCGCCAAAAAGTTACTGGATTTGGCTTCTTTATTTGGTGATATCTAAGCGAAATGTTTTTCGATTGAAACAACTTTCATGTATGGAAAATATCATTAATGCATAAATAAATATATAAATACACCAGCAACCATAATTATTTTCTAGCAATTTGCATAAAAACCTAAAACCCAATTTTAAAACAGGTTTGAAAATCTTCAGTCCTGATCTGAAGCAAAAAGCACCTTTCCGAGGAAATACCGAACTCTTTAAGACAAAATGAGTAATAAACCTATATGATTTCTATTACAGTGCCCTTTATTTTACTTGTAAGATGGGGATGTCAAATTCTCTAATCTTCTAATCCCCTCCACCAATAAAGAACAATATTTTCAATAAAAGAACAATAATATGAAGCAGCAAAGAATAATAATATAAATCAGCAAAAAACAATAATATAAAGCAGCAAAGAATAATAACATAAAGCAGCAAAGAATAATGATATGAAACAGAAAATAACAATTTGAAGCAGAAAACAAACACTACATAGAAGCTTCGCAACAGCTGAAATATAGTTGGTTGGTTTTCATTTTCATCTGTCTGTACAAAATAAAGGGTTATTATTTGTTCGTCTGTCAGCCATGAATTACGATAAATTTGGCAATTCTAAAATCTAAAAGTCAAAGTCATCAGCCGTAAATTAACATTTAAAACACTTCTGGCAGTTACATTTTTTGGTGCATTTTGAAAACTTCCATTAAAATGTTAAATAATCCACCAAATGAATAAAACAAGTCATTGACAAGAATAAAATTTTCATTAATGACCGATTTTGTTGACTGAATCTCAGCAAATTTGTGCTAGTAAACCTAGCCATGCCATTGTTTCTGATTTGACAACATTTGTGAATGAGATATACTTACCAAGTAAAGGAGATAATAGTGTCTCAAAATTAATAGAAGGCAGAATAAAATTATAATATAATACATTATACACAAAAAGCAAAAGATGAAAAATGAAATGTGCCACATCATGAAATCAAACAATGAAAAATAAAATCATGAATAATTAAAAACATATGGTAAATGGATTACCTGGGACAGATTAAGAAGTTTGGGGGTACCCTTGTTGGTTACCTATTTTCATACTTAAAACAGGGGTGATGATACATATCTTGAATATTAAAATGATGATAATTATTATTAGGAAGAAAAATTTAAATTAACTCATGTTATTCAACTTAAATTGAAGTAAAGACTGTATACCATAAATTCAGTGAAAACAAAAAAAAGAAGAAAAGAAATATAAATAAAATTAAAGCAAAACTTCAACAACATATTTGCACAAAAATATACAAATTGCAGTTCTGATTTAGCTGAGAAAAGTAAGAACTGTAAATTTGCACAATTTGCTTACAACTTGGCTACACTTTGAAATATCTACTTTTAATATGCAGTGTGAAACTTACATGGAAATGAAATGCAATAAAACCTTTCTAAATACTTATTTTGTTTAGAAACTAGTTTGTTACAGAACACAGTTTCTCAGCATGAGATATATACTAAATTCACAAGCATTTACATATGCTCATCCACATATTCATTTTCACATACAGCTGGCCAATTAAAAATCTTGTCGTGACTGTCTCAATACAATAAATTTTTTAGAGGCACCCTGAATCTTAATTTGATATTTATAATTACTTTTTGTCTCAGCTGTTTACTAATAATACAATTAAAGAAGTTAAAACCAAGTCTACTTAAATGCATTGAATAAAACAATCAGAATATTGCTAAAGCTCACCCTTCCTCCCTTGCATTCCTCACTACCCTTCTATAGTTAAAAATAAGGAAACCATTGATCTCCTATGCAAATTGCTAATTCTTTAACAGACTGTTATTATAAATTAAGACTAGAATACTTGCTTAAATCATGCCAGAAAAAATGTATTTTCCTTGATAAGAATTTTGATGATAACACAGCAAGCCTTTTGCTGTGGTGAAATACAAAAATGCTTCAAGTTTTAATAGATTCTGAGTTTCTGATCACAAGCTCAATGCTTCTAACTGAACTGCTAGCAGAATTTGATTGGCTATAAGTATTTTTTAAACGTGTGGGCAGACAAAAATCGAGTTAGTAATTTTGGTGCATTCTTTTCCGGATTACTTCATTTCACACACAACAGCGTCAGTAAGAAAAACCGATTAGACTTTACTTGATTTAGAAAATGAGATTTTTTTTAATATTTTTTATTGTCGAAACACAATATTTAAATAAGAATTTTAAAAAAAAATACTCCTTCGAATTGGAATGCCTACATTACTTATCTTAGGAGATGATTGAATTTTGAGCCAAATTCCATTCCAATCCGTCAGTTGGTGTGGCTTTGTATAGCGAACATCAGGACCAGTCTTAAGCTGATTGCTCCCAATAGAGCCCTGTGCCTAAAAGGGCCCATGATTAAAGTGACTTTGTTTAAATTTTTTCAAAAAAAAAAAAAGTTTGCAAGTTTAAAAAGGTTAGAAACCTTCAGCATGTGCACTGTAAAGTATGCATTTTCAGTAAACAAATTAAGCAAAATATGCATGTCTTTCTTTAAGTGCAAATTTCGATTTCTTCATATTCTACCGCAAAATTAACTCAACAAAGTAAATAAAAAACAATGCTTGGAACGTTAGGTCTTGATGACTTTTCCCTAGTTCCGGGAGAGGTGTACCAAAATCACTTCCAATCGGGCTCTGTAAGTCGTAAAGGCTGGCTCTGGCGAACATATAACAAACGCACAAACAAGCTCTATTATATATATAGATACATAAAACACATCTGAACATGTATATAGCTATACATGTAATTTTACATAGATATGTAAATATATATAAAGAGAAAGCATTGTGTGGCTTTTAAAGAGTCTAGATAAATGATTCAAATAACATTTTAGACCTTGAAAAGTATTAAAATAAAACTATAAGTACAAAAATTAAAAAGCATTTAATATTCATTCGATAAAAATATAACTCTACAATAACCTTTTACATATTCATTCATACTGACCAAATGTCTCATGCTTTAATACAAATTTCATGATTTAAAATGACAGAAGTGAAAAATATACAATGATGAGTATGACAGGGAAAAAAACATAAATAAATATGATTTAATGTCAATCTCAATGATTATGTATTTTAAAAAAATAATACTTTTTCAATTACACTAATTACATAAGCTTACAGAACAAAATTGGTCAACTTTTAAGTGTTAATAATATTTGAATATTTTCCTACTAAAAATTATTTTAAAATACCAACTGTATTAAAAAATTTATAAACACTCAAAATATTATTTCTGTATTACAGAAATACAATTGTAGAGGAAATGTAATATTTTTTTTTCCTAAAATTACAATTTCAAAAGAATTGTACATGTAATTACATTTCTGGTAAGCTTATTAAGAAACATACCATACATCCTAGCCTATCAGAAGTACTGTGCTTTATTAGGTTACAACTTATGAAAAATAAACAGATCAAGTTGAAAAACATCAAAGTGCTCATTTTAATGATAATTGTTTACACAACAAAATACTAACTATTACATTAAACAATTAGGAAATATGTCAGCATTTATTTACTACCTCTATCACTGCTGTGAAAATTGTATACAATTTCCATATTCTATAGGCTCAAACAAATATATTATCAACATTTATAATAAAAACAACCATTTTCTATGCCTGATGCAAGAAAAAATATTTAATAACATTTTTCCAGGTGAATCAGCAAGCGTCTTAGAGAAAAAAGTTAAATCCTCAGCAAATAAGCCACAGACCATTTCTAGGGCATGTTTTGGAGTAAAAAAAAGTGCCTGATGGGGTTGGGAAAATAAGGCATTTTTAATTCTTATGGATATGAGAAAGGTTTTATTGCATATCATGTAACACTTCTGCACACCAAAAATATAACATCTCATTAAAACGTAGTGGAGACTGTGATTTAAATTAAAATAAACCTAAGGAAAAGAAAATTTCATAACAACAGCTTGTTAATTGTTCTATCAAATCTTATAGTTGCTAAATGCATAATATCTGCAGCAAGTTCTTCCACTTTCGTATACCTTACTTTACTAAAGTTAAAAATATCACACATGAACCCCATTACTTCTTCCTGAAAGAAAAATTAAAAATACTCTCAGAAAATCATAATGAGAGAACAAAGATACAGAAACATTAATAATTTCATAAAGTGCTAAACTTTCAAGAATGTGCTACTAAAGAAAATTTAGGGATTCAAGGAATTTTTTACGCATAGCACAAAATGAAGAGACAAGGTCATCCAAAGTAGTGAGAGTACTCAAGGATTCTCAGCTCTCCCTACTCATGAAGTGTTATTAAATAAGCAATTATATATGTTCATGACTGTATTGTTGCAAATAAAAACAAATTTTTATCTTCCAACTAGAATACTAGTTAAAAAACAATACTCATTGGTTTTTGTTTTTTATTGCTCTTTCAATACCATTACGGGTTTCTTCTTACTTTTCTTCAATGACTGAGTCCTTGTACAAAACAGAGTAATTTATTTACACGCTATTTACACAGGCTTCCCCCTCTTTTTGAACTGGGTGATTACATTTTTGAAACTGTTAACCATTTCACCTATTTGGGCTCTGAACTGTGTCCTAATAATAATATGTACTTCACCAAAAGTAGGCAACAAATGTTTTTTTGGGATTCATAAATACTTGAAATCCAATCTCATAAGCAGAAGAACAAAATTACTGCTATATAAAACTCTTATTCGACCCGTTGTCATGTATGCTGCGGAAACATGAGCGATACTGAAAGAGACAAAGAGATGCTGACTCTTTTTGAAAGAAAAGTACTCCATTGCATTCTACGAGGATTGAAATGCAATAACACCTGGAGAAGAAGAACAAATTCAGAGATCTATAAGATATACAAGGAGCCAGACCTTACAAAATTCATTTCTGTCCAAAGATTGAAATGGGCAGGTCACTTGAGTAGAATGGATAACGACCAAACCACCAAGAAGATCTTGGAGGCCAAACCATCAGTAACACGAAAAAGGGGAAGACCAAGGATATGGTGGATCGACTGCCTTGAAGCAGACTTAAAAATACTGAAAACTAAAAACTGGAAGAGCCTATCAAAGAATTGGGCAACCTGGAATACTATTCTTAAGAAGGCCATGGCCCATCTTGGGCTGGCACGCCAATGAAGAATAAGAAGATTTACACAATATACACACAAAAATATCTCACTAAGTAAACACATCAACATAAAAACCAATGGTAATCTCGTATTACTTGACAAATACAAATGAAACAAGCATGAAGCTTACAGCACAATGGCTCAGACTACCAGGTCTGAGCCATTGTCGCCAAAGTCTAACACAAAACTGAACTCTCTGAACTCTTCTTAAACTTCTCGCCAGAGCTATTTGTATGCCATCGCGGATCACGTGACAGGAATATTCCAGAAATTTCCATCGAAGACTAATTACACTGGTCAACAAGTGTTTTGCCCCAAGAATGAATTTCACTTTTCCTGAAGTAGTTTTGGATGAGGAATCCATATCTGGCATCAGAACTTTTCCATCACGTATAGTTTTTTAGTTATGAGGAAGGAAATGTTCTATTTTTACGTTTTTTTCGCGTTTTCCCAAACATGCAGCATCGTTTTCATTAAGATAAAGTACACAAAAGAGCTTGAATGTCAACTGTTAAATCAGTGGTCACTTTATTTTGCTGGAAAAAGTTTAGTAGAGTGTCGCAAACAGTCCCCGCAGACCCCCGAATGGAAGTGCGTATCAAATTGCTGCACTGAGTGCGGGTCTCGGTAGGAATTTCGCGAGAATTTGGATACTAAGGCAAATAGGCAAAAGATAGATTGATACTATATGACACATTTAATGAACATGAGCTACTATTTTTTAACATAGAAGTCTCCTGTTGTGTGTAAAAATACCCCCTGAAAACATATGAACTGTATAACCAATCAAGAGTTTCAGTTATCGAAAAGATATTTCAAGGGAAGTGGAGTGCAACTATGTTCGCAGATTACTGCTCGAAGTTAAAAAGGGACATTCCTGAGGCAAAGTATGGCAAAACATGTCAAAATCAACCTTTTTAAGTTAAATAGAAAATTACCTGGTTTTTTGGTGGAAATACTTCTAATGTAAAAATTACAATGCCCTTAAAAAAAGGGGGAGGGGGTCCTAAGGACTTTATTGACTGACCTTAGAAGTATTTTCCAAGCTGAATTCAAAAATGAAAACCATTTTCCTTATCACTTAAGCGTTTTGCTTGTAACGTACTACAATAATTTAGGGTAAATGTTATTAATGTCAACTATTACAGCACCTTACACGGAAAATCCTTACGTGATAGAGAAAAACGGTTTTCATTTTCGAGTTCAGCGTGAAAAATACTTCAAAGATCAGTTAACAAAGTTTTTGGGGCAGAAAAAAAGTTTTTTTTTGTAGACCAGTGTTATCTATCACGATCTGATATGGTGACAAGCTTGACGAGAAATAACATTGGTACCCAAAAATTCGTAACAATACTTCAATCATCAACTGAAGCGAAAATTTTGCTTTATTGGGAATAATTGCAATAAAGCTAGTCCCCAATTGCTGTGATATTAGGGGCAATCGTCTGGTTTGAAAACCATTCGGGACAGCCCTGTGTGCAAGTTGTTTAATTTAATACATTCCAAAAGTATTTTTCTTTTGAATATGAGTGTATAATTGAACCCGTGAGAAGAAAAAGGGAATAACTCCATCAACCTCTGTTTCGAGAAAACCACAAAAAACTATTTCGTGCTTTTAGTTTTGATGTAACACAAAACTTCACCATTAGTAAATGATAGAGAACATTAATCTCGACATTATTGTAAATATATAATACATTTTCTCCGTTTTTAGCCCTGTTTTATTGGTCCAAATGTCCTGGAGTTATTCCCTTTTTCTACTCAATCATAAATTTGATTTTTCAACAGTATGGAAATTATTTTTAAGGGAATAAATCTAATATGGAAAGGCTTTCTATAGTCATAGACAACAGCTATTGATTCATGGGTGAAGAAAAACGACTGTGAAATAAGAATACAGGGGATAATTTTATTAAAATAAAGCCGAAAAGAACACTTTACGAAAAGTTTATAAATTTTAGACCATTTTTAAAGTGAATTAATTTTTCTATCATCAAGCGAAAAGGACTACAATACGATAGTCATTCTTCATCACTCTCATTTTTTGGGTCAGCAGGCCATTGGAGGATATCGTAAAAAAGTGATCGATGTTCATTAGGGATGTGTTGAATTATTTTCGAGATATCTTGAATCTTTTTAAAGTTTATCGGTTTCTTACCGTGAATATCATATGCAAGCTGAGAAGGTAGTACAATAGTACAAGTATTTCTGGACTTTCTCAAATAAAATGAATCCTTTACCATTCCGTCAATGAACTTTGCTGTTGTTAGATATCCCGGTTTGTCAGCAGTGTATTCCAAGCGACGGTATTTACTAATAGTAAATGGTTCTTTTTCATTATTTTTCGTAGGCACACTTTTTGTGGTTTTTTTGAAGAATTTGGGCCACCAATCCTTAACATTTTTTACATTGTCATTAGTCACTTCCTGCACATCAAAAGGACTCCCAGTCTTGCGCGCAACTTTCATCATTTCTATGTACTGAGACGGAACATATATTTGGTCAAAGAGCTTCACTTGCCTCTTAACTACAGAAAAGTCTCTGTCGCAGGGAAGAAAGCTATGGCCTCTGACAGGGTAGTAATTGATGAATTTGTAAAAATCTACCATTCATTGTCATTGCTAATAAGAGTCACGAAACTGGATGGTTTCTGTTTTGTCCAGAACAAGCATCGCTAAAAACATATACTTCCTTTATTGATGAAGGAAGAACATTCATCAAGTTATCCATTAAAAAACTGCAGACTTCATTCGGTTCATTGCAGCAATCCCCTCATGATAGGTACAGAATTTGACTGTATTATCTGCAAGATTATGTATGCAGAAGACATATTGCCAGAGTTTTCTTAAATAGAAAATTTCTTGCACAGGTAGGAATGGCAGTGGTAAGTTTTGCATGTAATCAAATGCAATTGCAGCTACGTCATCTCTTTCGGCAGATATCTTTGCAGCTTCTTGTAGCTTCAAATAGAACTTCTTGGCCCTTCTCTTATGGATCAATAATTCTGCAACTGCAGCTCTCTTGGCATTCTCATTAATTGATGAAGATTTTATTTTAACACTCAATTCTTCGCACGTGCTGCATACGTCTACTTGGGGTCTCCCAAATCGATACCCGTAGTTCTCATTAAAATGTTTCAGATAATATTCATATTTTATTTTTCCTATGTGTTCTGGATATTTTGCACAAAAAAGTTCGTGCATTTTCTATGCTGGGGTCGTGCTGGGGGTCTAAGTAGGTTATTAAGTTGCTCTCATAATGTGATTGTTTTGTAGGAAAACTCTTGATATGTTCATCAACACAAAGCACTAAATCATTGATAATCAAATTTCCATGATTGTTGTGTTTCCCTCGCATGTCCTTTGGGTATTTTGAAGCTTGTATCAAACTACATAAACGAAATACAGCCTTATTAGACACAGAATGCAAGCTCAAGAAAGCTTTACAACATACTTTTACTCGTTCGGCTCCTTTCATGACAAAGGATGTGAAGTGTGAGTGATTACGTGTAGAATCTTCTTTTACATGGCGTCTTCTTTTGATGTTATGACGTTCAATAAGACCTGTTAGGTACGTATCCTTTTCATTTTTAGGCCTACCATCATAGAGAGATCTAATGATGCATTCTTTTTCTTCCGCTGTGAAACATGCTGTACACATATTACGACAGCTGTGAATAAAGAACAAAAAAATTGATATCGGAACAGTGGTGCATCTCCATAAAACTCCACCAGTGGCAAGAATTTGAATTGCGCCCCCGTTAAAATAATTTAAAATTAAATTTTTATCTCTTTTAGATTTAGTTTCGGGGACATACATTTTTTAAAGGACACAAAAATGGATACACAAGCAAAAATTAAAAGAAAAATATTAATTTGAATTTATAGGTCAATTGCTAAGAAGAACAGACACAAAATGCTCTAACATTAGCACAGTGTTTGAAATAAATGATTATTTATTTACAAAGATTTATGTATAGACGTTTTCAAAATTCTTACTTGAAGGAAACTGCAAGCACATAAGTTAAGGATACTTTTATCATAAAACAAATTGTAAGGCTCGAACAAATACCGCACTGATAAAATTATAAAGTTTTCCGGTTAGGTGTATTAACCATGGCAACTAGTCTAACAACACAGATGATGCGCTACTGTCAATCTCATTACCAAACGAATTAAAATTTCACAGAACACACACTGAAAGAATTTTTGTGAAATTATTTAACATTTTCTTGTTTAACTTTATATTAAATTTATACAAGGATATATTTATACAACATTAATTAATACTTTATATTAAATGTTTTTATATAAAGTTAAACAAGAATCACGTAAGATTACAAAACCAATGTTTTCATTGGTAAAATTTTACATATTATAACATTTCTAGAGTTCAATTTTTCATGTCAATTGTAAAACTTTGTAGTTCAAACTAAATTAAAATCAAATATTAAAAAAATTATGAATTTCAATAATTTAATATTTTTTTATTAACTTGGTTTGGCATTGGCAGAGTTAAAAAAATGTAAAATAAAATATTTTAGGAAACAAGATTGCTTGCATTAATACTAAGAAAAAGTGACATATTTTAATGACAAAAAACGACATTTCTCAGATGTATGATAAATTTCAGGATTTTGTATGAATACACTAAAACGTAATAATTTTAACCTCAATGCTAAAATAATTTATTCATTTTTTAAAAATATTTTAATGAAATGTTTTAAATTACACTATTTTATATAATACATACTTTAATATTGTTAATCTAAATTAACTCATGTAATTCTTATAGAAATTAATTATTAATATTCCTATCGATATTGTTAATTAAGAAAATGTATTTACTTACCCACAATCAGCACCAGAAGTTTTGGCGGGAACAACTACGCCAATATGATTCATGTGTTCTAAACCCAAACATTTAGACACCTTTACTTTATCTTTCTTATTTAAATTTTGCACACCCATTCTCCGTTTAGGAACATGTGTTTCATCTTCACTACACAAACTCATAATTATTCTTCTGAGAATGTCAAATGAATGAATTTTCAAACTAGAACAATGCACATCTAAGAATAAAAACAAAGTAAAAAAGAAAGGGTTGCTAGGATTTTAAGATAGATGGCGCTGCTTGCTAAAAGCTATAATAAGAGGAAAAACGAAATTATTCCTAGAATGATTTACTTTTTCCACTAGCTTTTTTTTTTTTTTTGATGTTTTATTTCTACCATACAAAATGGAAGAATATTTTCGTTTTTGCACTCATATTGTGAGTCTTGCGTTCAACACAAAAATGGCTATCTCAGTTTAAAATCGACAAAAAGTGGAGTTATTCCCTTTTTCTTCTCACCGGTTCAATTATAGCATTTATTAAGCAAAATGTAGAATAAAAAACACTAATTCAAAAAAAATGGTTCTTTGGTCATTCAGAACATTTATTAAGGAAAAATTGTTCATTAGGAAGTCCTTTTGACTACTTTTAATAGAAAACACATTGATTAGAGGAAATAGGCAAAAATAACAATATGGAAAAATAAACAAACCTTAAAATAAAAACATATTTCTTTGAGTTTGTCATCAGGCCCAAAGAATCCCCAAGCTAGAACTGGAATCAGATGTTCTGATACATAATAAAATCGACTTATGAAGCCATCTGGATACTGTGGGAATAAGAAAGTGAATAAATGAAAGTGAAATGTATAAAAGTTTTAAATTTAAAAAAGAGACTACATGTAAATAGACTTTTTTAAAATTGAACAAATTATTTATAGAATTATTATTACCTTGGAAAACAATATTTTAAGTTATTTTTTAACTTAAAGTAATAAAAAGTGGTAGGCTTATAACACAACTTTATGAATGTGTATTAACATAATAATATATTAGTAGGCCTACAATTTGGTAGAAGTAGAACCTTGATAATCCAAAGCAATTAAGATCGACCACTTTCAGGAAATCAAAATTATCAGATAATCTAGAATGCTTCAATTTTTGGATTATGCACAATTACGCATGGTATTTCTTGTTACAAAAATGTTTTATAAAAAGTAAAGATATATTAAAATAGAAACAGGTATAATTTATTAGTACACTAGTATACATACCTGAATTTATATTTTGAAACACCTTTTAATAATTTAAGAGTAGCTGTTTCACATAAGAAAAAACTTTGGTTAACACAGAGTTTCGGATACTTAAGATTTTACTGTTTAGTTAAACTTTCCCAAGTATTTAATTTACAAATAAAAGCGTTGGCAATAACTACACAAACAACTGTGTTTACTGTAAATATTTCAGTGAGAGACTTTTACATTGTTTCCATTTGACATGATTTTAATTAAAACAAAATATTTCATCTACACTGCCTAAAGACCTAGAAGCCTCTTTTTGCTTAAAATCTAATGACTCTTTCCAAGAATTATGTACTCAATCAAACAAGTAGAAGCTATACACCATCCTTACCTATATCTTATATCAGTAGTTTTTTTTTTTTCTTATTTTTCTTTTCTGTGTTTCAATCTACTTTGCCTTTGCAAATGCAACTAATAAATCATGGAGGAAGTCAAAACGTAGGAAGTTAAAATAGGCTAATAACTTTTGATGACATACTCTACATAGCCCTAACATGGGGGTTGATGGTGGGTACCAAAGCAAAAGGGCTTGCACTGAAAAGAGGCATGTGCTGAACAAAATGAGCTTAAAACTTATTATTATAACCCTGTTTTTACGCTGGACAATAATGGAAGGGGGCCCTTGGAAATATTTTCAAGGGGCCTGCAAAAAATTTTGGGGCCATGATAGCTTATTTCTGTACGATGACAAATATTATTAAGTTGCAGAATTTGTGTTTTAAGACCATGGATGTTTAAAAATTGTTCTAAAATGTGTTAATACATTCATTAACACCATATATAACTGATTTGTGAAATGATTCATATAACACGATAATCCATACAATGAACAAACTGACGTCTTGCAGTGTGCTTTATAAAGACCATCAACTGAATTCCAATTATTTTTATCATGAATGCAAGTGCAGAGACATTATGTTATTACAGCATAACAATATTGTTACCTGTAAAATTTATGTGATTTGAATTTCATTTATCTTGTTTAATTTTATTTAGCATCCAAGATTTTTGACAAAAAAATGGACAGAACAATAACAAGGAAAAACTCAAAAATTTTAACTTTATATATATACAAATATATATATATATATATATATATATATATATATAAAAAATATATCTTCTGAAAAAAATAAAAATAGGATCATAACACACTTTTTTTCCTCAACCTACTACAGGAAAATATATTTTTCCATCCTAAAAGTCATAAAGTCATTCTGTTTTGGAACACTAGAATGTATTATTACAAAAAGGAACATGTTTTGTGAAGCAGAAATAATATGATTTTGTGTGTCCACATTTGCCATTATATGAACAGTTTCTCAAAGCAAATTTACAAATAAGAAACTAAATTGAAAAAGATTTACCTTCAGCATTCTTCTTTTAGCTTTTAAAATAGACCACACAGCCGTTGCCAGTGCCTAAATATCATGAAATAATAAAAGTAAGTTCAAATAATAAATGCAAAGTGAAAAGAAAAAGAATCACACATAAATATATAATCTCACCAGTCTAGAAAACAGACTAGTCAGGAGAGTCCCACCAAGGAACATTTGAAAAATTTCGGCAAAACATAAAAAATCCGCACTTTTTTCACTTGTATATAAATTTATCAATATTATTACTAGCGTTAAAATAAGAGCATTTCGGGTGCAAAATGTATGCAGATAGTCAAATAATGCTGCTGTTTTTCTCCTTCCAAAAAATTGTAATTCCCTCCATAAACGAGGATGTATCAAATGAAAACCTTAAAAGTGCTATAAAGTTCTGAAAACATGTGGGATTGATCTGGTATATGAGAGGGATATTCCTTGAAGTTCACCCAATGACCACCAGGTGTGGTAGTGACCTTGCTACACACACTCTAGCAGTAACAGCACAACTAGCAACATGCACCACATTAGAACAACGATCAGTGATTCGTTTCTTGAGTGGTGAAGGTGTCAAACCAATAGAAATCCATTGCAGAATAACAGTACAGTGTGGCGATTCATGTTTGTCCCTGCAGCAAGTGTATGAGTGGTGCAAAAAGTTTAAAAGCGGTATCGCATCAATAGATGACTCTCAATGACCTGGGCAGGCTCACCACGTAGTGACAGACACAAACATTGGGAAGGCGGAAGAACTTGTTATCGACAAAAGGCATATAACACTTAATGAAATTGCCAAAATTTTGGAGATTAGTTACAGTTGAGAGCAAAATATTGTGCATAATATGTTGGAAGTTCAATAAAGTTTCTGCAAAAGGGGTTCCACGTCAATCTGATCGAAAGAATGTTGCGTGGATACCTGTGAAGAACTTTTGCGTCATTTCAATGCCGAAGGTGATTCATTTCTAGACAGAATTGTTACCGCGGATGAAACCTGGGTTCATCATCATCAACCAGAAACGAAAAGAGCAAGTAAGGAATGGTGCCATAATTCATCACCAAAACCAAAAAGCCTGGCCCCCTAGTGACTTTCAAGTGTTCGGACAGCTTAAAGATGCAATGGGAGGCTTGCATTTCCAAAGTGACAAAGAAGTGAAAAGCGCGGTACACGAGTGGCTACAGGCGCAAGCAAAAGAATTCTTCAAACGTGGTATTCATGTCCTTCAAAGCGGTGGAACACTTGCATAACACGTCAAAGAGACTATATCAAAAAATGATTCAAGTTTTACTTAGTTGTCAAAATAAATCATTTATAACACTTCTAAGGTTTTCATTTGACAGACCCTCGTACATAGCTTGGAGGGGAGTTTCCCCTCCACTTGAAAATTTGAATTTAAGCCCCTGCTATATATTTTTAAACCAACTCCTTGTTCTTTTTTTTTAACTGTATGTCTAAAGTTAGACATAAAATCAGATGTATTATTTAGGGAAGGGGAAAAGAGCTATTATGTCCCTAGCTTTGATAAATATTATGCATTTGTATTAGGGATGTACCAAATAGTGATTTGGCCGAATACTGAATATTCGGCCATTTCCTCTAGGCCAAATGTCTTTGGCCAGATACCAAATATTAAAATTTCTAGAAAATCTTTGTAATAAAAAGTATTTGCAAGTTTAAAAGTATTTACAAAGTCAAACACTAATTCCACACATTAGTCTATGATGTATGGTTCAATTTTTGTTTATTAAGAATCTAAAACTATCTAAAATTAATGTATTTTCTGTATTGTTTTGAATACAATAAAACTGAGAATTTCACCCACAAGTGGATTAGAAATGACAGGTTTTAATGTAAGCATTAGCCTTATTTTACTAATTATTTAATTCAAATTAAACTTAAAATTCGGCTGGGCCGAATATCTATTAACTATTCGGCAGAATAGTTCTGCTACAGTAGAAATGTAAGAACATTAAGAAATTAGTAGATTTTAAACACTTAAAAATGATGCTTTATTTGGATATTTTAGAATCTAGAAGCTCCACTATTGCATTGAAAAAGGGATTCCAAGCTATCCCTGTGATATTGCATCACATTTTTTCTATTGTAAAATTTTTTTCATTATTAATTAATTTATTTTTATTTCTCTAAACTTTTTTTATCATTTAATTTTTTATGTCATGCTTCCTTTCACTTAAATTATTCCAAATTATTTTATTTTTTCACGAAATCGGTATTTTTTTTTTTGGCACTAAATTCTTTTACATCAAAATTTCGCTTGTTTTAATTACCGATTCGTAATTTTTTTTACCATGCTAAGCTTTTTTTAATATAAATCTTTTTCATTCCTTTTTCCAAATTACCACCTTTTTTACCAAATAGCCATCTTGTTTTCAATGAAATTCTCGTCCATCTTCGAACATCCTGTCTTGAAGATCTTATCAGGTTGTTTTCGATGCGTCATGCGACGCTGTGAAAGTGGTTTTGGTTCACAATTCACGAGTCACGCTTCGATTGGTTCCCGCCAAAATTCCTCCTGCGCTCTCATTGGCGCACGTGACGTGCGCCGTTGCCATCGGAGAAATTGCGTGTGGAGAAAGTGGGAGAGATGCGATTGACTCTTGCCGAGATTGCCGTGTCGAGAGGTTGCCGGCGCATCGATTTCCTTTTCTGTGAAATAATGGCAGAGGACTGCCGGAATGGGGCTTTCGATCCTGCCCCTGACACCGTGTGAGCCACACATTATGTCTTAAAAAAAAAAAGTAATCTGCAAATATTTCAAAATTATGGCGACAATGATTACCAGCAAAAGTCCGGCGAAATCCATGAGAGGACGCAGCTGCACCAGTAAAACGGGAGCGATGCCCGCCACTGCAATCTTTTTTTCTCGGAGCCAGGAGGCACTCATCATAAGTTTATAAGTCATACTTCAAGTAAAAGTTTTTTTTTGCACGCATATTTTCTCTTCAACTTTTTCCCAAAAGGATGACCTCTTACAGCAAAAATGGATCAATAGTTTTCTTGCACCGCCTGAGGATGCTCAAATGTAATTTGTAAAAAAAATTGGATGTCTAACAGTCTAACCTAATATAGTAATTGTGCAGGTGATCACCTATTTTTTTTATTTTATAAGAGTAAAAATGCAGCCAGTTCCTCCATAAATAAAATTTTTTGTTATTTGTTAAAACTTGTTAAGTTTTCTTTTCATGATCAACACGCAATCCACAAGGGGTAAGTCGAATTTTTTTCTTTTCATGCCAATCTGTAAACGCATTCAAGATAGTCGTTGATCTGGGGAATTATTGTGGCACTTCGCGATTAAAAACATTATTATGTGCAACCACTATTTCGGCCTAATCAAAATTTTCTGGGAAACTAAATTCTAAAAACATTAAATAAACGAAATCTTAATTCCAACTGGGGTGTGTAACAACACAAATTTGTGCCGCGAATAAATTTTAACTCATTTAATTGTCAACGTTGTACTGGTACTACCACAATCCCGAAACATATGTCTGCATTTTAAGGCTCATTTGTGCTTTAATTACGTGCAATTGCCTTTTACAGGCTACAAGAAACTTCTAAAACATGAACATGTATTAACTTCCATCAAACTCACCGTTTCTTTAAAACCGTTTGAAAGCCACCTGTTCTGCACAACAGCAGTAACAGATGAAGATGGATTTTCTAAATCTTCAAAAGCATCCAACACAATAAAATCAAGGACAACATCGTAGAAGGACAGACATTTAACCTATCACATAAAAAACAATGGCAACATGGAAAAAATTTAATTAGCACACTTGTACATATTTATGTCAAAATAAATTTCTAGATTTCTCATTACATGCAAAAGATATGCATGACAGGTACATCTTTTGCGTGAAATGGGAAATTAGCTGAATATAGATGAACTCTATGATTTTAGATGAATCCCGTGAAAAAAAGAAATAGCACTTAGATTTACCAAATTAATATTGGACCACTTGTAATACATAATTTTTTTCAGAAATAAGTGCACTTTTTGAAAATAGGAACACTTTTTTGAATTTGACATAATTTAAGTTTCAAAAAGTGTGCTCAAAGTTATTTATGTCATGCCTTTGTAGAGATGAATAACTTATTTTTAATTCAATCTATAAATTTCATTAATTATTTTATAAAAGTTTAATAAATAGTTTATCTATTATACTTTAAATGTTCTATTAAGCTTTTAATTCATTTAATAATTTTTTTTAAAAATATTCCAACCGCAGGCAGCGTGGTACTGGGCTGCAGATGCTGACTGAATGTGTAAGCCAAAATAAATATGATTTATTTTAGTCACTTGTGTGATCATACATTTTATGATTCATTCATCATTCATATGAATGAGAAATATACCAACTGAAGCAGAAATTAGGCTTTTTCATCTTTTTTAGGAGCTTCTTCCTAAATATTGAATATGAAATCCATTACATCAGAAACCCTTTTGAAGAAAATTTCCAAAAAAAAAAAGAAATAATAATCTTCAAGAGAAACACTCCTTAATTGAACTATTTTGTGACAACTCTAAAATCGTTTTTTAAAACAACACCACCTGTTCTGGATAAAACTTCGACTAGGCAAGATTGACTAAGACACTTGATGAGCAACCAATCTTTCAGCAACCTATCTATCTGAATTGGCCTTTACAATTTTTTTTTTTTTTTGAAAAATAAATATAGGAATAAATTGGATGTTGAGAGTGATTTGAGGCTAAAACTATCCAGATACTGACTCTCTTGTGGAGGACAAACAGTGTCAAAAATCCCATTAAAGCCTTTTAACTTTGATTTTTATTTCTGAGTTTTTTTAAAGTTGTAACAGCTAAGCAAACATAATAAAGTCATTTTTTTAATTTAAAAAAAATAAATTATTCTCGTATAGTATATTTTACTAATTACTGACTTATGTGCATATTATGATGTGCACATATGATTTTTCCAAAGACACTGCTTGAAGTATTTTGACAAGGAAAAATTTAACGTACAAAGGACAAAAAATATACGGAGGAAAACAGTTCCACGCTATAGCAAATATGCTATAGTGTGAATTTTTTATCTAAAAGTCCTTAAGCAACTTTTTCAATCCAATTTTGTTTTCTAAAGACTTCATAAAGCTGAGAAAGGTAAAAATCAATGCTAAAATTTTTACAAGTGGTATTGGCATTAAGGGACTGCCCATAAATGATCTCACCCTTTTTTTCATATATTTGACCCCAATCCCCCCTTTGTCACAAAATGTCACACTTCCAATGGACCCCCTACTCCCATTTGTCACATTTCATGCTATGTTGCATAAGCATGATGTCACACTTCTTGTTACCCCCTCCCCTTTTCAATTTCACGAACTCCCTCCCCCCTCGAAGTGTGACATCATTTATGAATGATCCCTAAGCTCCTTGGGTGCAATTGAATTGAAATTTTTGAATGGGCATAGCAAAATGACGCACATGAAAGTCCTCTAGTGCAGAGGTCTGAAAATAATGGCAACACGAGATAATTGACATCTAAGCAGTAAATAATAAGAAAACAGATGTAATAAATCGGAAATAGAAACAAGTGAGTTTTATAGAAGCAAGTAAAATCAGCTTTTGAAATCCGGAAAAAAATTGAACCTACGAGAAAAAGTGCAAAAAACAGCTAAAATGCGTAAATTTTACCGTTAATCCATTAAAGTTGGTAAGCAAAATGACGCACATGAAAGTCCTCTAGTGCAGAGGTCTGGAAATAATGGCAACACGAGATAATTGACATCTAAGCAGTAAATAATAAGAAAACAGATGTAATAAATCGGAAATAGAAACAAGCGAGTTTTATAGAAGCAAGTAAAATCAGCTTTTGAAATCCGAAAAAAAATTGAACCTACGATAAAAAGTGCAAAAAACAGCTAAAATGCGTAAATTTTACCGTTAATCCATTAAAGTTGGTAAGCAATGTGGAGTCATGAATAGTAGAAAAGAAACTTGAAAAAAGATGATGCATCTTTAAAAAAGAAAATACGGAAAGTCCTGGAAGAATCGCATCCTTGACAATCTGCAATTTTTTACATAACACTGCAGATTACCTCAGTTAAAATAGTACTCATCTTTTTCAAAATGATAAAAAAATCTAATAAAGATCATGAAAATAATTTTTTTTTCTAAAAGTAAAAGTGAGAAAATCTGTTCTTAAATCTTACATCACGAGTGGACAATTCATCTTCCATGACAGCCCAGTTACTCTGGTCTTTTGAAAATGCTATTATTTCATCATAAGCAAATAAGCAATCCTTAGGATCCTGAAAAAGAGAACATGTAGTATAAATCAAAAAGAAAAAAAAATTATTATTCCAGACAAAGAGTAAAAAATTTGTCCCCATTAAGCGCGCTCTGTGCCCTCTAATATGAGACCATTTCATTGTAAAATGCTAAAGTTCTAAGTACATATGTTCAGATAACAGCAAGAACTTTCTGAGACATTATCATATATTGACAGTAAAAAAATTATTGAGTATTGTACAAATATTGTAGATGTAAAGAGTAGTACGAGTGTATAACGAATAAAGACTGCCAAATAAAGGTTTCGAATGCAACCTGAAAAGTAGGAGAAAACAAATAGTTAACTTAGTGGAATCCGCTTAATTGGACCACAGGATAATCGGACTAGCCACTTATTCGGCCCAAACTCTAAAGACCCAAAACATTTCCTATTACATAAGCTTAATATTATTCGCTTATTGGGACTAAAACTCCGTTTAATCAGACCAGAGAAATTAAAGCAAATATAAAACAGGAGCCATGAGTTGCCTACGTAGAAGGGGTTTAAAACAGGTCAATGAATACAAAAATTAACTTATTACACATTAGTTACAATTCCTCTAACTTTCAATAAAATCCAACAATGTTTACAGGGGAGATGTTAAAGCTCTCACCAGATGGTGGTACTGTTAAAGAAAAGGCCAATGTTCAAGTGAATTTTCGAATTTTTTTGGATCAGCAGTCACCACGTACAATAAAATCCTGTGATTGTAAAATAAGAAATATATATTTAATAAAGTTTTAATAGCTGTTGTGTGCTTTTTAAAACTGAATTTTCTATGATATTTGTAGTTATTTCTGGATATTGAACTGAATCGTTATTAACCGAACTGAATGTAACTGAAACCGTATCGACCTGAATACTTTGTTGAATGAGGGCGGTAAAGTGTTGAACACATGTTAAGGGCTTCTTTGACTTGTGCTCTCACCTACTGAGTATCGTATTAAATTTGTTTCAACAAATTTCATAAGCAGTATATTTATTATTTCTTGTTTGTATGTTGGCCATAAATGTATGCCTCACAATAACCATAAAAACACTTTAATACATAACGTATAGTACGTCCGGTCTTGTTACACAGGCCAAATTTGTGTCATTGGAAAAAGGGGGTCAATAGGACCAAAGTGATCGAGTCCCAATGTGGTCTGATTAACTAGAATCGACTGTATTTCCAAAATTGTTTTATTGGTAGAACTAAAACTCATCAAAAACTACAAATTTAAATTTCAAAGAAAAAAAGAAAGAAAATTGGTTGACAAACAGTAGAAAACGGTACTAGCTATTTTGCCTTTGTCTATTTATATATAGATTTGAAACATGCCAAGTATTGCCCAAGAATAATTTCAAAAACATTCTGCAGGGGTGGAAAACCAGAAATTGAATTTTCTATCAGCTTTGTTATCAGTAAAAATACCAGTTTTGTATCAGGTCAACTTACACTTTTTCTAGCAGAAATCTCAGTTTTGTACCAGGCCGATAAAAATTTTGCATCAGGTTAATTCACAATTTTAGCAGTAATGCTGATTGGAGAAAATAATTTGTAAGGGGAAATTTTTTCGAAGTGTACCAATCAATCATAATGTTTTTCAAACTACTACTACTGATTTAACTAAAAAATATAATAAAAAAATCTAGGCTTGACACAACATATTTCTGATCAAAACAGTTATTTATATAAATTACGTAATTCTAAAGCACCATTATACACTTGTGATTATCAGAAAAAACAACAGAGTACATGTTAGAAATAAAAAAGTAGAGTAGTTCATTAAAAATGAATCGTTGACTTCAAGCAACGACAAACGTGGAACGGCAAGAACAACATTGCTGTTGCCACGACAACAGTATACAAAAAAAAAAGGCTCAGTTAGTAGTTAAATTTTTACTTTTAATATATACCCAACTGAATGTCAATCAAGAACTAATGTCATTTACTTCCAACTCGGAGCGGTAATGAGTGTTCATCAGACTTCACCTCCCCGTGCCCAGGGAAGGGCAACCCTAAGGCCACATGCTAACAGGGGAGGGGGGTAGAGTACAGAACTCATAATAAGGGATTACTTCTACTTGGTTAAATGCTAGCTGATAAATAAACTGCTTCTAATGATTTATATTTTAGTTATAATTAAATAAATTGGCATTCCATTTATTTTATTCCAACTAAATACAATTGAGATTAAACTTGTATTTTGCAATTCACTTTAAATTGTGATGAAAAAAATGCCAAATACTGTTTCATCATTTGCCGAGACATATTTCATGCTAGTTCTAATCATTTTTGAAAAACGGTTTATTTTCTGAAATTAATGAACTGATTGCCAAATAATTGACATATGACTTAAATAAAACGAAAACATTTGATAAATCCAAAAACAGTGCAGAATATAAAAATAAAAAGTAGAAACAGGCATTTTAAACGATTTATCTGAAATCAGTGAATGCCGATAATCTTATAAAGTACAAATTTTGTAAAAGGAGCTAATTTTTATGAAAAAGCCTTTTTCAGAATCAAACCTCTGTATAAGCAAGCACGATAGAACATTATTTATAATTAGGAAATACATAGCAGGAAAACAATGACAATTTAAATTTATTGCACTAATCAAATGTGAAAATCTCAACTCAAAAATGCATCATAAAAATGAAACTTAAAAAAAAAAAAAAAAAAAAGAGAATAAATTTAAAACAGAATAAAAATTAAAAACTAACTTTCTCACCACGAAGCATAAGGCCAGTCAATATTTTACGCCCAACATTTATAAACCATATGCGTATGTCATCTTGCTGGAATAATAGCTAAACCAAAGATAGAAAATATTCATACATACTACATTTACATCTATACAAATATATAAAAATGCAAATATCAATAATTATACATAAAAAGTGTTTGACAGCAATGAACTCCAAAACTACTCAACCGATTTTGATGAATTTTTTTCATTTTGCTGGATTTGTTCCAACTTAGGACATAGGACAGGTTAGATAAAAGTCCGGCGGGTATTTCTTTTTTTATTCCAATTTTACGCAAATTTCCACATAAATTCCTCAATATGAGAGTGAAAGAACCTTGCACATATTAATACAATATATTGATCAAAAGCGCTGATTTTTTGCACAAGATGAAATTTGTTTGAAGTTTCTAAGTCAATAAATACGAACGCCAGTTATCAGACTTTTAGTTTGATTTCTTAAGGCTTACCTTGACCCAAAACTAATAATTAGCAGTATTCTCAATCTTGGGTGAATACTGTTAACTTAATTTCAATATAAAACTCATTTTTCAAAATAGAGAGACATCAGTTTAGTTTTCAGTGGAAAAACAATAATAGAGCATATCTTCGATTTAACGTTTTTCTCAAGTTAGCAATAGATTTTAAATTCAAGATTGAACTTGATAAAAGTTCCGTCTCTCTGATTTAATGGTTTCTTTGTGACATTGCACATCACATTTTTTATATTTTAATTATTTTTTCATTATTAATTAATTTATCTTTATTTTTCTAAACATTTTTTTATCATTTAAAATTTTTAAGTAATGCTGCTTCCTTTCAATTAAATTTTTCCATATTATTTTATTTTTCACGAAGTCAGTATTTTGCCATTAAATTCTTTTAACATCAAAATTTTGTGTATTTTAATAACCGATTCGAAATCTTTTTACCATGCTAAGCTTCCTTTTTTGCACAAATCTCTTTCGTTCTTTTTCCCAACGTACCATTTTTTCCAAATAGTCATCTTTTTTCTCAAACGAGTTCTGTCATCCATTTTGGAACATCCTCATCTTAAGATGTTTATGATGTTCTTTTTGGTGCGTCATGCAATACTTATCTTTTAGTTTTGGTTCACATTCATGAGACGCGCATTGATTGGCTCCCGCCAAAATATACCTCCTGCGCTCTCATTGGCTCACGTGACGTGAGCCGTTGCCATCTGAGAATTGCGTGAAGAGAAGGTGAGAGAGGAGCGAATTTCACTCCCTCTCTGATTTCCGTGCCGTACAGTTGTCGCCACATCGAGTTCCTGTTCTTTGGGGAAAATGCCTGAAGATTGCCGTTATGGGGCTTTTGATTCTGCCCCGACTCCTTGCGAGTCCTACATGCTGATGTCTCAAATTTAATTTCAATTTTAAATTCTACCGACCAAGACCAGCAGGAGTCCAGCTGAATCCATAAGGTGACGCAGCTGCACCATCAGAAAGGGAGTGATGCAACAATTTTTCATAGGAGCCAGGAGGCTCTCATTCTTTTTTTACAAGATATTGTTCTCTCGAAATTTCATGCACGCATTTCCCTTCAACTTGCCCAAAGTGAGGCGCATTGTAGCTGCTTAAGAACTCGTATTACTTCAAACCCGATCTTCATGGCCACCAAAGATCTACATCGGCTGAACGCCCATTTTTTTTTTTGTCTCACCTAATTAGAACGGTTTATTTTATTAAGTCTTGGACTGTACTTCAAAAGCTGTAATTAATTCAACATATGGACGAACATCAAAACTTGCTAAAATATTTGTATAAGAAATGTCTGTCAGTCTATTTAATTTCTTTTTAATTATGCAAGGGATCACCTAAACGTTTTTTGTTTTACATACTTTTTGAGAATGTGCATTTTAACTTAAAGTATTCTTCCTGATCAATAAATAAATTTTTTAAAATTTCTGCTACAATTTTTTGTTTCCATGTTCAACACACCATCCACAATGGGGTAAGTTGAATCATTTTTTATTTCATGCCAACTTAAAAGCATTTCAAGGCAGTCGATTGTCTGGGAATTATTGTGGCACTATACAAGTAAAAACTGTTAATTATGTACAACCACTATTTTGGCCTAATCAAAATTTTCTGGGAATTTAATTTTTAAATACTTTAAATAAACAAAATTTAAATTGCAACTGGAGGTGACACATAACATTCTTTGATTTAGCAATAGCATTTAAATAAATATCGCCAGGAAAAAGAATGCATATGGTTTATTCTAGATTTCAAATAACGTGGCGAATGACAACACGCTACAATTTGAGCTTTTCAATCAGTCATTGGCGATTAATCTGAACATACTAACGAAATTGAGTGTACGTTTCTTAGGTATGGTTTACAGCATCATTTAATTATAGGTAAATGATGCCTTTTTAATCTCTTAATACAGGTAATGCCGACTTTTAAAAAACTTTTTGCATAGGCTACGCCGACGACGTTTACTAAACGCTTAGCACATACATAACCATGCGGGTACTGCTAGCGAAGCTTCATTTCATTATGAAACTTATTTTTCTGTAAGCGAGACAATAGTTCAACATGACCGGAAAATAAAATTAATATGATATCAGGGGTCGATCCAGCATTTTTTACCAGGGTTCGTTTTTTGTCAATTTTAAAGAGTATTTGAAAAATCAAATAATTTCATGAAAAATCGAAAATTTAAACATATAGTGTTGCAAAATTTTATTATTTGCACAATAATTTTATTTTTTAGTATTTAAATATTTATTTTATTATTGGTGCAAAAAGTACGATTTCGAAGCCTGGAATTTTGCAAAGGGTCGTTTTGATTGATTTGAATTTCATGAAAGCCCATTTCAGGGTTCGTAATTTTTTTGATTTTTTTAAAAAAATAATAAAAAAAAAAAATCGGATTTTTTTTATTTAAATCAGATTTTTTTGATTTAAATCGGATTTTTTTTATTTTTTTAAAAAGACCCTATATATTTTGGATATTTATTACTTTACATTCATAGAAACAATATGGAATCTTAATCAATATGCAAAAACACACTTTAAATTATTTTCACAGCAATAAATGTTTTTAATAGTAATAATGATAAACAAATTTGAATACAAATGCATGACTTAAATTAAACTTAACCCTACCAGGAATAATAGTACACTCATAAGTACAGAGAAAATGAACAAATTTAATCTCAATTATTTTGCTGTTAACACTGAAAAAAGTACCAATTGTGTGTACTTAAGTTTTACATTGAATGTACTTTAATCATTTTTCAGTTTTATAAATTAAAAAGCCTGAAATATTTTTATCCATTTCGAAAAATCATATGCTCACACCATTATTAAAACTGAAACTTTTTGTTTTAATCAAGTATATTTATTGAAAACTTCTATGATAAAAAAATAATTTAGAAGGGAAAAAACTTAAGCTATTAGGGGACATGGATGAAACTTTAAGATATATGTTCTAAATTCTAACAACTGTTGTTTTAAACACTATCATTCCAAATTATTTATTGTGTGGCATTGATTAAATTGATCTAAAATACTATTTTTTAGATAAAAAACACAGAATGGTTCATGATTATGTATTATGAATTGTAATTTGAATGATTGAATGAATTATGCTATGCTGTTAAGATGCTTGAAGAATATTGTAAAATTAAAAAAATATATTGTTAAATTAAAAGAATAGTAATTAATTCTAACCTTATGAAATATGTTATGCACACAGACATGGACCTAAGAAGTTTTGTTTGAAACAGTAGTTGTAATTGTAACATATTTCATTTTTACAACACTTTCTAATATAGTAAAATCAATGATTTTTTTGAAAAAAAATCACTTGATTTAAATCAATGATTTTTTTAAAAAAATCACTTGATTTAAATCGTGATTTAAATCATGATTTAAATCAAGCTGATTTAAATCAACGAACCCTGGTCCATTTTAATTGATTTAAATTTTGTGAAGGGTCTGTTTTGGTTAATTGGAATTTTGTAATGGGGCTGAAAATGGACCTGAACTTTCTCTGGCGCAATCCCTGAATATTGCAATTTCATTCTTGCAATCAATCTAAGATCATCGCCAAGACTCATTCCAGATGAAAAATAACGCAACAAATGACGACGTGCTACAATTTGGCAGTTTTAATTACCCTTTGGTGACAAATCTGACCCTACTGAAGGAATTGTTCCCAAGTTTTCTTAACTGATCCTTTTCTATGTTATATTACTTTTTCAAGTGTTGACAATATCTAATGTTCTTTTTTTTTTTTTTTTTTGACAAATAGACTGACGATGTTTTTCAAACACTACAGGCTTCATGATGCAGACGTTATTTTTTACACTCTTAGCAAGGACAACGCTGCATGCAATGTTTTTAATATCCTTAGCTGCAACAGGTTTTACAGTCTCATCAAGGACATTGAGACAGGCGACATTTTTATACTCTTAGCAAGGACAGTGCCGCAGGCGAAGTTTTTAAAACTCAGCACGACAGTGCCGTGCGGGGACCGCTAATATATCTATATATATATTTTTTTATATATATATATATGTATACATATATATACATACATCAAGGAATGACATTTAACTATAATATAAAATACATAATTTTATGAAAGGTATCTTGAAATACTTTGAAAATAATAAAGTTAAATTCAGATGCTGTTCGTATTTACAATAAAAGTAACAGTCAGGATGAAATGGAATCACAATTATAACATTTGACTAGTTTACTGGATGTTTTGTTTTTTGGTGATATGGTTGTGCAAATTATAATTTTGGTATTAATTATACATACATTTGGGAGACATTTTTTTTTTTAAGGCATGCATTTTCAATGAAAATTGTAAATAGTTGGAGACAGTACAAATGTTTCAATGCAGTCATAACTTTTACCCTAAACTTGTAGCATAATACAACCAAAATCAGCACATAGCTGATGAATGGCAAATAATTCATGATAATAATATTCATGAAGAGCATTAAATTTATAATTTATTTACACTTTTGCTGGGTTTAACTAAAATGTAGAATTTATTTAAAGTACTAACATGACAAAACTAATCAAAATTGAATCTCTGAATGAAGTAATATTTGAGTGGTCTAGTTTCAAAACCAGATAAGGTAAATGACCCGGTAGTGGGCACAGTTAAGAAAATTTTCGTACTCTTTTACTTGGCAAAATGTTTTCAAGGGACTTACATCAATATTTGCATATTTAGCTTAATCGCCAACTATTTCTCTAAAAATTAATCACCTATAAAATGTCATTTGATGAGAAATTAGGATTTTTACGTCAAATTTACTAAATGCTTAATTTGTATCTACAGTGGACATTTATAAGACACGTATTTGCATTAGTAGTGGACAGAAATTAATATCATCTATTTTATGCTGTTAACTTGGAGAAATAATTTTAAAAATGACTAAGGGACCATTCATAAATGATGTCACGCTTTTTTCCCATATATTTTCCTAAACCCTAACCTTCTTATTGATCGGCTTTAGTAAAGAGCAGCAAATGTGACTGTTGCGGTGGCAGCTATTAAATATTGCGATCCATGTACTTGCATAGATGCTCCACGCCAGCTTTAGTTCTATTAACCAGCACTAGGAATTGTTCGCTATAGGCTCTGATAATTTCATTCAAGTTTAATATTACACTCGCTTATTTTAGGAGCTTAAAGATCTAAGTGTCCACTACCAGGTCATTTACCTTACATCCACTTTTTTCGATTTCAACTTTTTTACACTTTCTAACAGTTTAGAGTAATCTTCATATGGTGTTAATTTTGTAAGTTTCAAAAGCAGCTACATCAAGCTAAGAAGTGTGTTTGAAATGTGCCGGTTAGTTACAAAACCAGATACCCCCCATCGACCATACTTGTCAGCTTTTCATTTTTTCCCTCCAAATATGTTCCAAGGAAAAATTGTTTTTGTGTTAAAATTTCAGCAAGTTAAAAGTCTATCCCAATGCTCTAAGCTAGAAATTTGAATTTCTTATATATTAGTTTTTTACCAGCCGTGAAAAATTCAATTTTTTGGATGTAGCTGGTTTTGAAACTAGGTGACTCATTTATAAATTGATTAATTGTACTGAAAAAAAGAAGATAAAATCTTCTTTTTTTCAGTACAAATTTGGGAGTAATGATCAATAAAAAAGATATCAGAAAAGTACTGAATAGTTTAGAAGAATGAAGCAACAGTCAATGAAATAATGGCAATGTTTTTTTAAATCTTTTTTAAAAAATAAGCAAACACTGAAAAGATAAATTTTCCCCAAAATATCTTGCACAAATAGCATGTTAAAAAATGTACGCAAATGTCATACATTAATAAAGATGCTATTAAATAAGCATAATTACCTGAAAAGCAACTCGAATGCAATGCACTTTTGAAATGTATTCCATATTGCTTTGACATTTAAGCATTTCTGTTCTAACACAAGGTAAAGAGAAGATAAAATTAGTTGTTGGTTATTATAATCAGACATCAGGTAGCATTGAAATATTAAAGCACATATATTCAGGTAGCATTCAATGAAAGAATTATTTTGATCAGATTTTCTGAAATATTTCCCCTATACCATTTTTCTATCAAATTTTTTTTTAAATAAATATTTCAAAACACAGTACACTTTTTCCAATGGATAATGGAAATATTTCTAAAACAGTACTTACCGAAGTAACCGTATAGGAATAGCACCAGCCTCAAATTTTCTCAGAGCAGTTTGGTATAAAGCTAATTCTTTTAAATCAATATGCAGATCAGCAAAATCATCAAAATCAGCTAAATCTGCAACCTAGAGGGAAAAAACATATATGCAAATTATATATTTAACCTTACTTTTTAAAGCACGAAGAAATACATAAAATCTGAAAGGATGCAAACGAGAAAAATGTTTACTTTGGTACAAATAGAGAAACAAATAAATTTAAAAACATATTCAGATTTCTCTAAATAACAAATGTGTGGCAATTGATACCTGGAACTATGCAATTTTCATTCTTTCAAAAATCTTTTAATGGTGGAAAATTTTATAATTAAAGTTATTCTTTAAAAGCAACATTCCTATATTATTTTAGCACTTATAAAACAAGATCAAATCATCAATATTTAAAAATGTACTATAAAATGAAGGAGGAATATTTAGGAAATTCCATGATGTTTGTGTGGATAATAGGAAATCATGTGGACTAATACTTTTGAATTATACATCAGAGAAAAGTATGTGAAAAAAGTAAAAAACTACCTCGGCTTGAGCCGAGACAAAACTTTCAATGGATGACATGCTTGCTATAGTTCTTCTTTCCGATTCTGTGATTCGATCATGACGCGATGATACTATAGAGTGGGTCTCAGATTTAAAAAGAACAGAGTTTGAATCTAGAAATAGTTGGCTGCATGAATCTTGCAATTTACAGGCTTTTTCCAGAATTTTTTCCAACATATGGGTAAATTTTCCTTCTTCAGCATCCTAAAGAAAAAAAGGAATATTGTCAAAAAATAGAGATCTGAATCAAAAAAGGCCTTAATGTTTTTTTTCTACTTTAATGTATGAATCAATGATGCTAAAGTTATTCATTTTTTAATTTAAGGTGTTGTAAGAACTATTAGTGCCTCCTTCCTAACTATAAGAAAATTTAGGGGTATTTTAAAGGCCCTTAAAGCAGTTTTATGATTAAAAGGCTTTAAAAACTCTTTACAAGTGTGTGGAACTATGGAAAAAAATCAAATACTGGAAGAAAAAAAATCCTTTCAAATTATATTTAAAACGAAAACCAAGTATACCAAGAAAATGAATATAAAAAGTAGGGTGGGTTGAAGTACAACATTGTACAATATACAGTTTAGCAATGTGTACTATTTGATAACAAGATCAAATGATAAAGACGAAGTGACTGACGTATTATGATGCATTTTTAATGAGAAAGCAATTATTATGTACTATACTAAGTGATAAAAAGAACGCACCAAAACAACAAAAGAGTAGATGATATTTTTGTGATAGTAACATTCAGAAGTGATTATAATTATGAAAAAAAGCTTTGAAAAAGCACCAAACTTTTTAAATTAGGTATTTTGCATAAAGCTTTTATTAAAGATAATTTATTTAATACCTACAGTCAAAGCCAGTACATCTCCAGGGGGAGGTCGATAGGCTGATAAAGCATCTTCCCAATATGCTATAGCAGTTTCCAAAGCTTCCATACCTTAAAAAAAATTAAATAAATAAAAAAATAATGACAGTTATAGGGGGAAAGTCATTATTCTGTTTTATCATTAGTTGTATTCTCTACACCTCTAGGTAACTCATGCGAAGTTTACTTTAATGCATGGTTATACATTTTGAAAATAGTTGTTCTAATCACCTATATGAAATTAATATTTTGTTGACAAATTTTATCAAACTAGAAATCACTAGCAAATTATGCAGCTTTGAAATTTTGCTAACCTAATATTTTTTTAAAGAAAATATATCTATGCTCTTAGTATTATATCAGGATTAATAATATTGCACTATTATAAAAATATTCATGACATTAAATCTTCAATATAAAAATACTTTGCATATTCCAAATGCAAAAAAAAAATGTACCAAGAACTCAACTATGATCAATAACAGTAATCAAATAGGTCCTTCATTTTACTGCACTGAGTGAAACAAAAGAGAACTTTTGATATAATTGATAAAACTCAGCTGAAACTAAAAAGTTCCGAAACTCGTACGATTAATAAAATATTTTAATATTTTAAAGCACTGAAAAGATTTGATACTTTATTGATAGTCCGGTTTTTATTGATTGGCATTGCTTACACAAAATATGCCAATAACCATTCTTTGTTTTATTACTCTACCATTAATACCAAAAATAAACTATATTATGCATTCTAGTTTTAAATATGCTTATGCACTACTTTAGCTAAGTATGTATTAATTCTGTACACGACCAAAATTTGGTCTTTTTCTCAGTAAACAGTACATGTACTGCATTCAAATATTGATAAATCTAATTAAAAAAATATGGAACACATTGCCAATTTCAATTATATTACCAGTAAACATCCTGCCCTAATACAGTATATTTCAAATGAAACAATGAATCAGGTAAAAATCCCCTACCTTTATGAATTTCAATTTGCATTTTGCAAAATTTTTGAGAGGTAGAGCAAAAAAATCTTAAAATTCCCCAAGGCCGTAGCCAGAATTTTCTTTCGGGGGCGGGGGGGGCCCTGACTTTGAAGCACTAGTGTTGAGTCAAGTTTCAGGGAGGAATATATGCTACATTGCGAAAATTTTCTAGATTTCGGGGGGGGGGGGGGGGGGGCCTGGGCCTGTCGGCCTTCCCTCTGGATACGGCCTTGAAATTCCCCATACCCCAAAACTTCTTTATGAATGCCTGATGTATGCAAAGGTAATTTGTTACAAACAATATTGCACCCAGGATTTTGCATAGGGACAAAGGTCAGAATTAGGGATGCATTACATTTTGACTATCCCCGATATCGGATATCAGGTGTTCCTTGTTTGGCGGACCTGTACTGCATAACCAGCCCTGTTGCTTGAAACCCATTAATTCTACACACATTTTTAAACATCCAAAAGCTTTCAAATATGTTTCAAATTTACATATCTTTTTGAAACATGCTAATTAATTGAAATTTAAAAATCAAATTTTATACCTGGGATAGTTGGACTTTAAGTGGTTTTTTGGGGGGGATGGGTGTTTGATTTTACTCGGCAGAGCACCCATCCCTGGTTGCAAGTAATTTTGGCAATAATTAACCTCCCCCCATTCTGATTTTTTAGTTAGTGTCTTCAATTCAAATGTAATAAAAACTGCCAAGTTAAAAATATGAGAAGTAATAAATAGAATGAAAAAAGTTGTTAAATCACTTTCTGCACATAAACTAATAAAAACTTTTGTGACTGGTAAGAATCTTTTCTGGTCTGTTATTAGCAATTACCCATTGTTCCTAACTGCTGAGGTGTTAGTTCTGTTGCTGCACCAGTATCCATGGTTAAGTTGGCAGTCAGGATCGAGTGAATAGACTGACGGTCACTGCAAATCGACCCTTGGCGGTGATGCCGATAAATACTCAAACTTGTGCCAACTCTACCAGGAATAATGTCTGAAAAAATTAAACGGCATAAGTGCAAATGTACATATTTATGAACAAACAATAATATTACTTCTGTATATGATTTATTCTATGCATAAAAAATGAAAAAAAATTATCTTTGGGGTAAGCAAATTTAAACTTTTTAGCATTAAATTACAAAATTCTCTATTTAGGTATCATTGCACAATAAATACTACAGCACACATTTTCTTCATTTAATGGAAATTTTAAAATAACTCAATCAACTAACTCCACAACCAATTGATTGTATTAAGTGGTAAGTATTTCAAAAAGAGCATTATAAGAAAAGTCAAAAAAGTTACTCTAAATACAAAATCAAAAACCTTTAATACCTCCATTAGAACCAAGATTAGCATAGGAATCATTCTTTGCTTTATTTGTTTGAAGTTTTTCACCACACTTGGAGCCTTTTCTACGCCTTCTACGCAATAATCTGTAAATTGTAAAGTTACCAACTTTAAAATAGAGTAGAGTTATACATTTTTAAATAAGTAAGCTTAAAATCAACTTACTTTGCAACCAATCCCAATAAAGTTATGCCTAGAGTTACCGAGATAAATGTAATCTTTGCATTTTGTGAAACAGGAAGAGGCAACAATTTTAAAGCTGGCTTAAAATCCATTATGTTCTAAAAGCTACAATAAAATAATTCACCACAATTAGAGTAAGAATGAAAGCAATATCAAACATAGATAAAAATAAAATATTTTGAAATGTGACACATACTAATCTCAGCCAATATGAAATGTAACAGGGGTCGATCGAGCATTTTTAACAGTGTTTTTTGTGAATTGTTGAACTAAAAGACTTTTGTCCAAAATGTTGGCTAAGAATTTTATTTTTGGTAGGCGATATGCTTTGCTTCATGAGATGTTAGCACTATCAATAATTCTGAAAATCAACACTTTTTTTTTTAAACTGTGTGATACAAAAGATTTTCTGCAAAAATCAAAAGAATTTTTACCTTTCGTTTTTTTATGTGTTTCATTTATAGCACCCATGTATTGCAATGCAATTTCTGGAATGTTTTATACATTTTAAGAAAACTATTTCTGGCTACTTTATGTTTACATAATCACCTATGTCCAGACGATTACGAAGACTGAAGTTCTCTTTTCAAAAGTTTATTGAAAGTAGAATATAGATTTGCTTATGATTTAAAACAATATTTGTTTAAATTAGGGAAAATTTGTGCAGTATTTTAATAATATGCAAGTTAGCAAGTGCTAAGAAAATTATAATAAGAAGAAAAGACACCAAATTTTCAACTTCACAATCTGAAAGAATGCACAAAAGTTTTAAGCAATTAAACAACAGTGCTACTTTTTCTGCCCACTAAGAATCTGTATACATTCTTCATACATATTAAAGAGTATCCCTCTCCAGGATAATTTAAATTTTACACCAAACTATTCAGAGAGTGACGATAAGTGTTTGCAAGCAAAATTCTAAAACATTAATATAGATACATAGAAACATACACAAAAAAAGACAGCAATACATAAAACAAAATAGTCAAGAATCATTAAGTATGCATTACTTTTCTCTTTATCTTAACTTCTACATGAACAAATTAAGAAAATAGATGAAATTATGCTACGCAGAGGTAAAATAGTTGACATTATTTTGCATAAAATTTAGAGATACTTCACAATATGCACGACCAGATTGCAGTTTGCGTTATTTCGTTCCGATTCTTGTTTACGTTTCGAAATCAGTTACGGTCGCATTGCACGGATGGTTCGTAGGTTTATATTTTCTGTACTTTAAATATACTTTGATAATTAATTCTTCTTTTATTGTAAATTGATTTAATATGAAATCAATCTTTATTTATTCATTTAATTTTTTTTTAGATGCAATCAACAAAAACATAGGCGTTAGCAGCGACATCTCTTAAGATATTTCTAAACTACTTACGTATGCATCACTGTTGAAGCATTGGAACCGTGATTGAAACCTCTACAATTCAGGTTGTTGTTGACACGATGCAGCTGCTCTTTCCAAATGTTCGCCTCTCAGAAAATATAACAAGTTTCTCGTATCCGGCCATACGGCGTTGTTGTCTCCGAATGTAGATGACAGGTTAAAACCGCGGGCGGTGTAATTTCATTTTTTAAAAGATTATCTAGTGTACAAGAAACGCTAAATTTTTATTAGCATTGATTATGACGACAGATCTACATGTGGAGCGGTTTAACTTTACAACAATTACAATGTGAACGAGCGCAATTGTGTTTATTATGACGATAACAGGTTGGAATTAAAATGGGATTCCTAAGGAAGTTTAATACAGGTAAGATGTTTTAATTTTTTAACCGTCACACTATGAATGAAATCGTTGTTGTGAGTTTTGAACATAGTTTTAAACATACTGCTCTGTAATTTTTTTTTTTTTTTTTGATAACTTACAGGTGTCTATTTCATTTTATTTTTTTATTTATTTATTTATTTTTTGCATTTTTAATTTTATATTTTTTGTTTAATCGTAAGAATTAATTTACTGGATTTTAATGCAATTACTTTTTGCAAATCCTGAAGAACGCATTTTTATTCCTCTTTGTGTGTGCATTTAAAATTGTATAGACTCTTTTTAAAATAGTTTTCTGTGGACAGATGCCTTTTTCTCCAAAGGATATATTTTGACGTTTTTGTTGTAAAATATGTCCTTCACAACCATGCTATACTAAAGTCATGATTCCGACAGTATATGATATAATATGTAATCATCTTCCTGATTATCTTTTCGTGAATTACCTTTAGATTTGCGTTAGTGAATGATTTATGGAAGTGAGATAATTTAATTTTAAAAGACGCATTAAAACCTAATTTGTTTACACTGATTTTCAATTTATTCTATGTAACAAGTTTTTATGTGCCAAATTTTCTTCTTACATTTGGTATTTTTCTCAAAGTCATGTCAAATTGTTGCGCGCCGTACAGATAGTCATGTAGCGATTTAGGGCAAACCCCCCCCCCCCCCATTTTTTAATGCTTTTACTGCTAGGCCGCCTTTGGTTTGGTCACAATTAAAATTACAAAGTATTTTAACAATCAAACAATATATTTTTAGGTTTCCATGAACAAATGTTGTAGGCGTTTTTAAATGATTAAACTTCAAATATTGTAACTGCTCTTTATACTGAAAAGATTGGGACTCTTATTTACTTAGTAAATTCCACGTTAATAATTGAGAAATTTATCAAGGAATTGCTGTTACTGACAGAAATATTTTGTTTGTGCCCTTGTTGTAATTAATAAATAAATAAATAAATGCGGGGGGGGGGGGGCGGATCGGCTTATAGCTGCGCGTTATATGAGTCATATAAGTTTGCTATTTTCTGCCCCTTTATTATTTATTTAAACTAGCACCAAATTATGGGGGGGGGGGATATTCCAATCCTGCGGAACCGTTTATTAACGCCTGTTTTTTTTTTTTTTTTTTTTTGACTTATAGATTTTGGAATTTTCCGGGATTGAGCTATATCTGTTCCTCCCCCTGAATATATATGCCTATGGTTATGATTTCACTTGAAACTTATTGACATTTAACCAGCTGGCGGTCTCGTCATTTAGCTTCTTCTTCACCCCCCCCCCCCCCCCCCATCGGAAACTCCACTTGGTTTTAGTTTTTAATTTCATACTTTCCAGCCTAATCCTAGTGTAAATAATTTTAATATGTATGAGAGCAGGAAATAAAAAACGAAATATTAAAGGGAAAGTAATAAAAATTATACATAAAGAAATGTTACGTAGTCTAATTTATTTTAATTTCTTGTTTTTACTCTTTGGACAAAGCGCTGGCGCACGCCTTTGCCCCTTGTTTTAATTGTTTCGTTAATATGTTCGAGAGCAAGCTGATTTTCAATTTGATTTCCATTGAGTATTGAGTCTCATTTTGCATTGTATTAGCGAGAGCAACATCCGAGACGAAAATGAGTCGTAGTTTTCAATTGCGAAATTCTTGGTCTTTTGTTTGTTAACCATGGCAACCGCATAACAACAGTTTAGTTTTCTGTGCCAACGCCAACAGTTCCAACGAGCTAGCTGCAATTGTTCATCCTTAAATTTTTCTCTAATCATTTGATTGCCTATAAGCAAAAGCTGTCTTTCATAGTATTTACAAACTGCAACAACGTATGCTTGCAATTGTGAATCTAATTAAAAATTCAACTCCGGTAAAATGCTGACTTCTGTTAGTCACGTGAACGAGGGGATTCATAAATTAGGCGCAAATGGCAAACTCTTAATTACACGTTTTACTATGCATGGATCTGGAGCAGGAGCATTGCTTTTAAAAGTTTTTAATTTTATATTAATAATAAATAAATAAATAATGAATTTACTAAAAGAAAGAGAGACAAATAATAAAATCTATTAAAATAATTCGGAGTATAGAGCGAAGCCGAAGCAAGTATTTAGAAGTCGGAGCAGAGCAACTCAAAAAAGGGGCTGCCCCAAATCCCCGAGTTGCTATTATATTAGATAAATGTCGTTTTTCGTTTTATTAATTTAATAAGTGCTCATGGGTCACAATCACAAGGGGTACCTTGTGATTGTGACCCATGGGTGGTTCCTGGCGGAATTTTTGCGTTCTGGATTTATCATGGATGCGTTTTGGATTAATTTCATGGCCTGAGCTGCTTTAAAAAATGTTTCTTTAAGGTTAATACTTAAAAGAATTTCGTGGGTAGCACCTGGAACTCCGATTGTCTGCACGTAATCTAAACTCCTTGACATGCCCCCTGCATTTATTACGGGGCCCCCTACCATCTATTTGAAATTACAGTCAACTTCCGAAAATATGTTGATCGTAAAGAACAAATTTGTAATGTATGTCAAATTTGTATTAAGTAAGGAAGAAATCGCATAAGCGACTTGTATAGTAGTATTTTGAACTTGAACGCGTAGCTTTTCATATTTACCGTCTGTAGAAGATTGAGATTTATTCGATTCTCTTATGTTTGAAATGAAGAAAAAAAATAATAAAAACATCGAAAGCGAACGGCACGTATAAAAGTGAACTTATTGAATGCTTCGCAATTTTTGAAGGAAAATTATTCTAAGGTAAATTGGCCGTAAACGGCGTTTTGTTTGGGGCCCTAACTCTCCCTCCCCCCTTCTCGCTTTGCTGTTGGATTTGATCATTATTTCCCCTCCAGATGTTATTGAACTTTGTAAGTATAATTTTTTTATACTTGCCATCCATGATATACGTCATTTGCATCATAATATTTAAGCTACAAATAAGGATGGGGACCTATAAATTAGTTTCTCGTACTTAGTATTTAAACTTATTAATTCACCTGGTTTTGTTGAAATTTGCACAATTCTGAAATCACTTGAAATGTACTTGAAGAACGAAAGGAGATCAAAAGAACCCGCTTTCGTGCATTACACAGTGTTCAAATTAAACTCCAAAGAGGCCGCGCTAATATTTTGTTTTGTGTTTCTGTTGTATTTCCTTTACTCCAAATTATTTTTTCATTATTCGCGCATTTCTCTCGTTCAGCTCGGTTAGAATGAACTGAATGAGCTTGGTGGCAGTGAATCACAAGAAAAATCGGAGCGGAAGACTTGAAATTGATGAGATCCTTTGAGAGCCGTTTGCCGACTACACAGGGGTTAAAAGTGAGGGGGTGGGTTATGGGTACTGTCATTCATCTCTTTCCTCGGAGGGATAGAAGTGGCTACCTACAAAATCTGTTAGGGGGTGGATGGTAGTGATAAAACTAGCTGTTTCTAGCTTCTGAATTTTTCTTCTGATGGACGTTTCAAGCAAGAGCGGATACAGGATTTTGCTGAGGCGATTGCAATTTTTTTATGATTCTACCGGAAAATTTGTTCTAAAGGTGAAAAATTATAAAGATGTAGTTCGTTTTTATATAATATTTATTAATAATTGGCTCACGAAAGAGGGGGGGGGGGGTAATTTAGGTTCAAAATGTTGCCCTTTGAAAAGAAAATGCTGAAAAATGTGTGTCGAATTTGACAGCATATTATTTTAATTCGCATTACTAGGAAAACTTATGATAAATTCACGAACACCCCAAAATATATTCTAAGATTTCTCCAAATTTGATACGATTATTTGCCTTCCTTCTCATCTTTATAGCCTGAGGATCGTAATTCTCTCTTCTCGCATCTTTCGTTTATATATTTACGTCCTCCCCCTTTCTTTATCTCTTTGTGCTCTTGATTTTTTATTTTTCTCTCTTTATTTCATTTATGTATGTATTTATTTAAAATCTTTCACAACATTCCACCTTTTTTCTCATTTTCCGTGGCCTCTTTTCGTTTGTTTTATTTTAGCAGTTATTTTCTTCTGTTTACCAATCTCACCGTATCCATATAATAGTTGTAGCTGACCCAACAAAGGTCTGAATTTGCGTTATTAAATCTACATCTGGAAGTGATCTCATTATTTAAACATCCATATGCGGTTCTTATTAATTCCGTATGCCGTCTGCTCGTGTGATTCCTGCAGAAACTTTTTTTTTTTTACGTCTATGAGCAAAATTAATTAACATCACCACTTGCTGTACAAAAGTTAACATAGAGCTACCATCTCAACTTTACGTTCTTCAGTTTTATTTCGCTGGCCATTTACTTCGATTCATGAATAACTGGTCTGATTATTGTAATTACCTTATGGAACTGAATTTTTTCACTTGTATTCTAATTAAACTGTCCTCGTAAAAAGTGTTGTTATTTTCGAAATTTACTTACCGAGGGCAATGCAAAACGAATAGCAAAACTGAAATGAGTGACGTCTTACGTTCTTCATGTTTGTAACGCCTACTTGGTTAATTCTTGGTGTAATTTAGGTTGTAGTACTTTGTATTTCTAAATTTAAAACTAAACTGCATATAAATTTACTGCTTTTTATTTTACTAGTTTATTTTAAAGGAGAAAAAAATTTACATCTTCATTGAAGAATTTATTACTTTTTTGTTATAAGGATACTCTTGAGCGAAATGTAATGTGACAAATTTGAATCTACTGGCTATTGACGTTAATTCCAAAGCCATACAGTCATTCAGGGTAACTTTGAATCTTGGAGGTTAACTTTGCCCAACGTTATATTTTTTAGTATATTTGACTTAATTTAAAAATTAAGATTAGAAAACTGATTTTATAACCTATTTAGCTGAGTGCAGCACTAGACCTTCTAGTTTATTTTTTTAGTCAAATATACTAAAAGATATAACGTGGTTCAAAGTCCCTCCCCCTCCCCCCCTCTTCCCCCCCCCCATGGATCAAAGTTACCCTGAATGACTGTGCGAGCTTTGTTCAGAAATAAAACTAACGGTCGCAAACTTCGTAACCAAACGAAGTAACCAACCATCGAATTCTCCAAAAAATGGACAACTTGATGAACCCTCTTTTATGTTTTTGTTTTTACCTTGTCAACGAAAGAGTAGACAACGCGTCTTTCATATCATGGTGTAACATAAAATAACAGAATATTTTATGCAGTAATATTAATTATGTACCGTGGTAATTTGTATCCGTTCCCTGCCGGAATGCGTCTCGGGCGTCTGAACGATAGTAACGGTTAGATTAATCATGCACCCTAAGTGACCCCTAAATACTCTGAGCCCGGTTTTCCCTTTTTTTTTTTCATGTGTATCGTCTTCCACGGTACTTTAGTACCTAACGAACCAGAGAATCTCCCCTTACGTCCCAAGTTATCACCCTTCTCTGAAGTATCTTTTTCAAAGATGATCTGAAGGAACTGAGGAGACCCTTTTCAGTTTGGAACATAACCCCTCTTTATCCGTCCTGGGAAAGTTCGATCTCAAGTTTCAACAGTTCTGTTTATGTTTTGGCTACTTGTGTTCCGCTCAATAAGTACGCGTCTGGATACTTCTGGAATTTTTTATTTATTTAGCTTTCTTGATTTTTTGACAGAAGGGTAAAATTCTGTCTTCATACAAGACAAAAAATTATGTTTAGGCTAGAAAATTTATCATAGCAAGTAGACCTATTATTTAGGAAACCAGAGGGCTTCCGCACCCTGCCTGCTGTCGCTGGCTAACTCCCGAAAATGCTTGCGCAGAAGATGCGTCGCATCGCTCCTCTATCCAAAACTGCTTCGCTCGCTCATTACAAACAGAAAAGTTATGGTCTAGGCTCGATAGGATAATCTAGCTTTACGCCTATAATAAGAAGAATCGGTACTATCTCTCTCTCTCAAAAAAAAAAAAAATCTATATAGCACACAACTCTTTTGCTTGTGATATCCCACGGATTCCTGAGAATGATGTGTATAGTACTTCTACGTAAGTGGAAATTTTCCTTGAAAAGTGAACCCCTCGCTGCATTAAAAAAATCCTGTTGCACCACTATCGTGGTTGAGAAAAGGTTTGCTGCGACTGTTGAAAAATTCTTCAGTATTAAACCAACAAAGCGGACAAATGACCGCTTTTGGCACTTTACAAAATTCTTAAATTCCAGGTTTCCATTTGTCTTGAACGTACTGCACGACATTTTCTATAATATATTGCTTCTTAGGCAGCTATATGTTAAAGAAAAGGTCGTGCAGTAAGTTTGAGAAAAATGGAATCCTGGAATTTAAAAAGTTTGAAAAACGGTTATTTGGTCGCTCTGGTACAATAACCTCTGGTTTTTGTGTTAAATTCCATCCACTGTTTCGCTAATATACCAATTTCGAGATTTTTTTTTTTTTTAATTACTGAATATTCAATAAATGTTTTTAAATTCACAACAAACCTTCGGTTTCACGAGAAATTTTCTGTGGAGTAATCCGCTTTAGTAATGATCAGGAGAATGTTGATTTATGATCAGCGCCCCAACTAGGTGAGAGGGAGGGGACCATTTCCTTTGAAACATTATGAAGTCCAAAAATAAAAGTTTAATATGTGTGCTTAAAAAATCTTTTTCGGCTCAAATGTTTAACAGTCCTCTCTCCTCTTTCTTCATGCTTTTGATTTTAAGCATTCCACCAGAAGATGAATTATTAGCGTAAGTGAAAAACCCGTGATGTGCAATTTTAATCACTCATATTTGATACTATTTGCCCATAATTCAACGCATATGTTTAATTAGCAATTCTGAGATCATTCGTCCAACTCATTAAATATACTTTAAAATGCCCTTACGAATATTTACATTATGCGAGAAAAAAATATCGAAGATTTATTCAGCAATGTTCAGTTGAGAGATTGTAAAATTTCGTTAAATAATTAATTACAAGCGAATTTTTTTAATGGAAGTTATTCACGATAATGAATGAAGAAAAAAATCATTTATAGCTCATATAGGGTCAGTTGGGGTAATTGTAAACGCTTTTTCAATGTTTTAACTTTTGATCCTGCCCTACCTCTTGAATGAATTCAGAGATAAAATTGTGAGCATTGTAGCCACTACTGTACTTCTTGTGAGTAAATGTGTACAAAAATTTTGACTTTATGACTATTTGTTAGCGAATGAACTCGTGTTTACAATTACCCCAGAGATCTGGGGTAATTGTAAACAGTGATTTATTTTCGAATAAGGTTGATGCAAATGGAAAGTTGTTTCATACACAGTCTGCTTGAAGACTTAAGAAGTTCTGGAGCAATGGTTCTCAATCTGCTGCCAACAGGCCGCATGTGGTCCGCTGAGTTATGTTACGAGTCGGCTCAGATCATTTAACGAGAAATATCTTGCAAAAACTCGAGTAATGTGACAAATTTATGTAAAATTTGTCCCACAGTGGATCAGTCGGTTAAGCTTGGATCTCACAGATCACCGAAAGTGAAGCACAACTGGCCGTGGTCAACGTTTGGAAGGGTGACCACCTCCCGCGACTGATTACTCCGAGACCGAGTGCGCTAAAGGGAGCTGTGCAAGTAAAAAACATCGTCGCTTCAAATGTCCACCAAGTTAGAAATAATTTCCGCTGAAGGATCAACTTAGGTGACGATCTATCATTTGGGAGCTGGTTCAAAATCATTTTAGCCTCTCTGAGCCAAGTGTACTTCATTCTAGCGGAGCTCATTAATAATCAGTAGGAGCTTCCTTAATTCATGGTCGCCCTGCAAGGGGGGTTCGATTTCCAAATGGCATTAGCAACAACAACAACAGTTATGTAAAATAGACACAAAAGTGTTATTTACATCAAAATATAATACTTATTGCCCTCCAAAATATTGGAAATAGGATAAATTTAAGTGTTTACAATTACCTCAGAGTATGAATTATATGGGGTAATTGTAAACACCTAACTTGCACATGAAAAATAACAAGGAGGATTAAATTCATAACTAAATGTTTTTAGGAGCATTCCATATGACAAATAAAAATGGATGAAACCACTTACATCGCTTTTGTAGATGAGCTGGAGAGGTAAATGTAAGATCACTAAATTTTGTTAAACAACTTTATTCACTGTGTCATTTTCAAAGAATAATGACGCCTCCACAGTTATTTCAAAACTTACGAAACTGTTTCAATGTCTTCCCTATGCTGCCAGTTTATCACTCACAATCAATTCAGTTTTCAAAACCACCGCAAGTGTAGTTATGAAGCTTGTTTAAAATTACCCCGTGTTTACAATTGCCCCAACTGACCCTACCATCGATATTTAGGATTTATGTGCCTTAACAGAATATTTGTTTTTGGTAAAAATTAAAGATCATAGTGATGATTTCATTTTTAACATTACATTTACATTATCATTTCTTTTGAATGGCGAGCTGTGGTATTGAGAGACGCAAGTTTTACGCGAAGTTAAATCCACGTAAACTTTTAAATAAATGGTAATGAATGTCCTGGAACATTATCCTTTATCCGGGAGCCACTAGTTCAATGTTTAAATCCAAATCGGTTGTTTCAACGTTCATATGTTTCTCGTAAACAAAGCTTTTATTTTCGAAAACAATTAAATACAGACTACAAAAGTGCTCACGAGGAGGGATTCATGGCACAGACTGCCTATGAAATTTTTAGGGGAGGGGTGTCATCGTTCTTAGGGGTTTTAAATTATGCAGTGTAAAACAGGAAGCTTTCTCCTTATTCAAGAGTCATTTCACTTCACTTACAATTCGAAAAGAGCTATGAAGTATGATTTGCTTTTTCTAAAACGTGGAAAACATTGCATTACAAACCCATCTTTTGCGGGGGACGGGAGGGGGGGGAGGGTCCCACCAAAATACCATTTTTTTAAACTATTTTCGTAATTTTATCTGTTGATTATGCTGTATTATTTTTGTAAGGCAATATTTTCTCTCCTTTGGAATTTTAGCCCGATTTGATTAAAGGATTTGTCGGCAAACTTGGTTGCCATGTTTAGAAAGGAAGAAATATCATCTGTATTTTAAACGAGTTTTGGAGGTGATCATCTACGCACGTACCGCCTCTGTAACGTTTCTGATTGACGCGTAAACTGAAGTGGGATGTGTTTGCACTGAAAAGGTTCTGAAAACAACTCGCACAGTATAATAATAAAAAAAGCTAATAACTTAGTGTGCAGGCGTAAAATTTTTTGATCAATCTTTGCTTTATTCATGTCAAAATTGGTGAATTCTTTATCTAGAAAAGATGATATTTCCCCCCACGAAACAGGCTTAACGCTGAAAGATAACTTAATTAGAGTTTTTTTCCATATACTTAGGAAGGAAAATCTCATAACAGTCAGAAAACTTAACCAATTGTGAAAATAAATAATTCGAGGGGGGAGGGGAGGTCAACAAACAAGTTACCAAATAACTGGAGCAACAACTTTTTTTAGTTGCTCCGCTCTGACTTTTTAATTATTTGCTCCTGTCCGCTCTCCTAGTAGCTTTAATGTAAATAATATTAGTTATTAAAATTATTAATTTTATTTTATTTCTATTAACCAGTAAAAAATGCATTTAATACTTGTTCATCCTCGTCTTCTTTTGAATAATATTGCAGATAGAAAATATCTTTGTTCGATCGTTCTTTGTTCGAAACAAATTTTAATGCGGAAAGGTAACTTTGAAAATTTTAATGAAGTTCTGACAAAAAACACCGGAGCAGTGGGGTACGAAAAACCTCCGCTCCAGATCTTTGAAATTTTGACTGATGTATAATTAAGTTCCTTGGATTGTGATTATTTAAGGATTTTATCACCTCCTGCCAAAACAGTGATAAGTTCTTCCGGAATGTTTTTCACTGTATAATATTTTAAAAATTGCTTTACTACAATCAATTTTTGTGACACAGGGTTGACTTGGCGACAGGGTGGCGTAGTGGTAAGGCGCAGGCTTCGTACGCCCGATATCGCGGGTTCAAACCTGGCCAAGTCTGTGGGTTTTCAAGATGCAGAAAATCGTCTGCGCCCACGTGGTATGATTATGCGGCATGTGAAAGATCCCTTGAGTATCCGTTTGGCATGGATACTCTCGGCTAAATCAAAATTCCTAGTGCCGTTTGCATCAACGCGAGAGCTCAGGTGCCGCCACCTAGGGGAAACTGAGCGTCAAAAAATTGCGCCGCTGAAAGAGTTGGTACCAATCTCTGGGGACGCACTAGGTCTGCAATGGTTGAGGATCAACACTGCAGCCTCATTAGGAAGATAAAGGAAAAAAAATATGATGAATAATAATGCAATTATAATCAAGAATGATACTTATTTCATCACTTTCTCTAAAGTTAAAAGTTAACATATGTTATAGGATTATTATTAAACTGTTTCGGGGAACTCTTCCCAACTAAGCATCCCGAATAAGAGTAAAATCGTTCCTTATCCCATCAAAGAGAGAAATGTAATAAAAACGTCTCTGAAATCAAGTTTTCCTATCGGGAAGGCAATGTACCATTAAAAAAATTTCAGTAGGCATGTTTTCTGTTGCCAAATTGTAAACGGTAACTATGTTGAGGATTTATCTGTATGTGAGTGTGTACATATGTGCTCTTTTTTATTTCTTCATTTCTTTCTTTTTATAATGAAAATTCCTAAATACTGTGTAAATCGCTTACTAATCAAAATTGTTAGCATTTGCTGTAGTGATAAAAATTGCCGTATTAATGTAGTTAATGATGCGTTATTTTCCTCTGGAATTGACTCTAAGTTATAGTCATCGAGTTACCAAACGTATAAACGCTTTCAAAGTGTTTCACTCTGAAAGAATTTTGCAATATACTGAGTTTTTTAAAAACTCTTTGCTTGTTTTGACATTGGGATTTGACGCTTAACGGATTTATTCTCAGTTCTGTTCTGCATGTCATCCTTGAAATCTGCACGTGTTTCGTGTCGGATGAAGTACAGTCATTGCGCTTTCGGATTAATTGCCGCCGGACGGCGTTCGGCTTGTTGACGACCTTGTCGGAACTCATTTCAATCTGCTGTTGCAGCAACTTTTAGCGGGGCTCTTACTCATTTCGTTTAGCGCATATCTTTCCAACGTTTTTTTTTCCTGTAATGGATTGCATAAATTTCGTTAAGAGAAGTGGCATAAATCACCTTTTATGCGTTTTTTCTGGTGCTTTATTCATTTGTATAGTGCCGCGAAATTTAGTGCGAAGGAAGTAGTGTGGCTTGCTGGCTACAGAAAGCTGCAAAAAATGATGAAATATTTAGTTTCGTTTTTTTGTTGTGCGCTTCAACATTCCCATCCAGAAAAGTTCCAAAACAAAATGTAAGATTTATTTATGGATAGCAACTTATCTGAATTTTTTGACGTTGTTACCAGCCCTCCTCTGTGAACTTAGTTGACATTGAAAACCCACACACGAACGGCGTCGTCCTCCTTGCACTCGATTATTTATTTATGCACTTGAATTTTTGTTAGTGACATCGATTATAGTGACAACTCTGATAAAAAGTTCATAGATTCATGTCCTTTCTTTCGCATTCCCGTTATTAGTTTTACCGTATATTCATTTACAATTACTACTACCAGCAGGGCCCGACTAACAGGTTTTCCTGCCCCCTTCGAATGGTTCACTTAATGTATGCATGTATGCGTGTACTACGGTCAACGTGAAATTGGTTATTAGTAAGAATAACCTCTTATTACGACGAATTGCCAGCGGTTATTATTTATTAAACCGATTATTTATGTTACAATTTTTTAAAAAGGAATTTAAATGATATTCTGGGAAAATTTCATGCCCCTTAGAGAGTTCCTGCCCAGGGCATGGGCCCTGGATGCCTGTGCGATAGTTAGGGTCTGACTACCAGAAAGTAAAAGAATCGTCCATTGGCATAGTTGTTAAATGTAAAGGCTTCCTCCTCGGATGGCGCAGGTTTGAATACCGGCTAAGGATGTTATTAATCGGTATAGCAATTTCTCCGATTATGATCTAGTGGTTCGGATTCCTCTCAAGGCGCCTGGGATACAGACCAAAGTAGATAAGCAACATATTTTGAAGAAAATGGCATTTTGTGCTTTTGAAGTTGAACTTTTTCTTTTGTGGTTATTTACTCAGTAAAAAAAAAAAATCTGGCGTGTCTTGTTCCCCCACCGAGCGGTCAATATAATGCATAGAGAAACCTCGATTCATTTAAATATTGCGCAGACCACTCAAATGAAATTCATTGCCCGAGAAGCATCCTTTTCTTCGATCGGCCACCTGTTGAAAGAAATCCCCTCGGGCGAAGAAAGTAACGGTTGACTTCATCGGACTCGCTGAATGGACCGTCATCAGACATCCGCGTATTGTTTGTTCTTCGCAATCGTCGGACTATGTCGGACGCTGTTTATTTTAATCTCGCGCACGGATCGATGGGAAGTCCGTACCTATAATCTTGACCCCGAGGCCCAACCGGACCTCTCAACGGCTGACCTGAAGAGGTTTTGTGCGTTCCTGGGGTACGCAGTAGTAGATAGACATCTTTTGATATTGCTCTGAAGAACTAACCATGACAGATTTGATTTTCATTCTTTATTTTTCTGCGTTTATTTAAATTAAACCGATTGTTTATTATTTTCGGTTTGAAATCGCAGAAGGTATTTTAAGCACAAAAAATCTTAGAAGTTGGAACTATTTTTCAAACTAATTTTGTCGAGTATTGGGTGTTTAGTTATCGTTTTTTTTTTTTTTTTTTTTTTCGTTTTCTTTTTTTAACTTCAAGCGGGTCAACGGAGTTATAACGGGGAATGGGGATGGGGGTCAAGCATTAGGTGAAAACAGTGGCGGATCCAGAGGGGGGGGGCACGGGGGCCCGTGCCCCCTCCAGACGCTTTAGGTAAGGACTAGAAAGAATTGACTTTCTTTTCTTCCTTTACGCTAAAAACGAGGAAGAAGAAACTATTTTGCAGATGGAGCGATAAAACTTCTATTCTATGTGACTTCTATTCTTTCAATTCTATGTGACAAACTGAGATAACCGGGTAATTGCTAAGACAGAAAGAAGCAGACACCTGCAAAATCACTTAGACAGTTGATTTATGCTCACGTCAAATCTTCAATAGACTTGAAGAAGACTCCATTTGACCTCCCCCCCCCCCTAAATTTTCGCGAAAAAGAAGTTATTGGTGATTTTGCGAGCTGAAAATTTCGCGAATTATATATGAACAAAACCAAAAGTTAAAAAAAAGTGCTCAAGAAAATAAGTGCTTTCACAGTATATATTCCTTTATTATATATGTCCAGTTTTTAAAAAAATGTGTTTTTTTGTATTTAATTAGGGAATAATTAATTAAAATTTTATTGATAATTTAAATTTAATAAATCAATTAAGTTTAATTAAATAATTGATTAAATTATATTTGGAAAATAAAACGGATCACAGTTTCTGGAGTTGTGTCCCCCCCCCCCTCTATTTTGTTTTTAAGCTGAAACCACGCACATCAGCCACATTGTGCCCCCCCCAGAATTTTTTTCTGGATCCGCCACTGGGTGAAAAGCAGGACTCAACGTTTTCATTCACAAGTTGTAGTTTTTTTTTCATTCCAAAAAGTTTTACATGGATATCGCACCAAAAAGTTATGCCGTATAATGTTGAAAATAGTGCAGTGAAGTGGGGTACGTTCATGAATGATGTCACACTTTTTTCAATATATTTGACCCCCTTTGTCAGCATATGCACTTGTAGCGTTGCAGTTCAGAAACAAAGTTCTTACGTAAAAGATCACATTTCCAACTTTATTTTTGAACCTTTAATGACATTTGTGCGTATAATAATAATGATTATGTGTGCATTTAATTTGCTTAAAATGAGATTAAGGTTTACAACAAAAAAAGTAATTAGTTTGCAAAAATAAAAAATATTACTTGTTCAAATTCTGACAAACTTATCGGAGCTAAAGTGCAAATGTCTTTTAAGATTTCCGTTTTTTTTTTTTTTTAGAATTTTAGCTATAAGTAAATTTAAACCCTAGTCAGCATCGGTGTTTTTGACACTAAATGAAATCAACAAATAAAATCAAATTATGAAAATTAAAGGAAAAAGTTTAAAAATAGATATAATTTCCTGATTTTAAATGTTTTTATAGAAAAGCCAAAATGGATGATGTCACACTTCTTGTTAGCCCCTCCCCTCCCTTTGTCACAAACTCACAATTTCTCGACCCACTCCGCCTCCTCCTCGAAGTCTGACATCATGTAATGACCCCTAGCACGTAGATATTTTAATTAGCGGGTTATATATAACTTATGTGCACAAATAAATATTTATCTCTGCCCGTGGAATCTCTAATGTTTCGGTAGCATTTTCAAAAATAACAGAACGCTGTTGGTAAAAAAACAGCTACTAGTATATATATACAATTTCAAGTACAACAACTGGGCGCTGAATCTAAGTCTTGGAAACTATGGAAGTCGTGTTATTTCAATAGGCAATAGAGTAGAAGTGCATGTTATATTACGCAATAGGAAACATACGGTTAAAAAGGGTTAGTTCGAATGTTTCGTGGCATTTAGATTCCTCGTATCTATTTTTAAAAACTATTAACTTTCATATTAACGTGCATTTTGCCAGGGCTTCGGAGTCGGTTGAGAAAATTACCAACTCCGACTACTGAAATTCTAAAACTCCGAGTTCAATCCTTTACAAATAAATAAAACGAATATTCGGCATATTTTAAAGCGACGCCTCTGCTCCAAAATCAGCCCAATTCCACAACTCCAACTTTGCAGCCTTGCATTTTGTAATATGTTTATAAATATCGTTTGAAAGGGTGCCATCGCCTTATGAAGGATTACTACATAAAAAAATAATATTTTATTAGAAGTAAACTTTTTATTATTTTCAGTATGGTATCTTAAATGGTATAGAAATGAGTAAAATTGCTGCTCTGCAAAAAAAGAAAAAGAAATAGGATATATATATATTATATATATATATATATATATATATATATATTGTGTGTGTGTGTGTGTGTGCAGTGAAACCCCTGATTGTACGTTTCCCAAGGGAATGGATTAAAAAACGTAAAATACGGGAAAACGTAAAGTACGGGGAAGTATAGTACATAGAAAGCAAAAATCAAATAGAAAAAAATGAAGGTAGTAAAGATAACTCTTCCCGAAAGTATATCTATATTTTCGAAAAGAAAATTATTATACATGCCATTTTCACACATTTAATCATTTAATTACGAATCCTGGGCGTTTAGGTTGAGAATAATCCGTTATTGTTGATTGTTTTTTAGTCATGAAGTTCAGAACATTTTTTTAAAACTAATTTTAGAATTTTTTTCCCCTCTTTTTACTTTTGAGGGAAAACGTAAAATGCGGGGATTTTGATAAATAACCAACTTAGAATCCGGGTTTTCTTAACTTTAATTAGTATACGGAAAAGCTGGGACCTGCTGATGAACAAAACGTAAACTGCGGGGAAAACTTAGATTGGGAGGACGTTAAATCGGGGTTTCACTGTATATACATACATATTCAGTCGACGCTTGTTATAACGACCACATATTATAAAGACCATATTCCATTATAACGACCAGTGGTAAAAGTCCCAACTTTATCCCTATCAACTCGGTTAATTTGCTTTCGGTATAACGACCGAATATAGCGCCTAATCAAATACAGCGACCGCATTCAGTGGACACTATTTCTGGTATTTTTCCAAATAGAGCATGTTAATAAATTTGTAACTTGAAATGACCTTGGTTATAGTTTACGAACTGCATGGAGTCTTCAGTGTTCAGTCCAACTTTGACAGGGGGGATTACCACTGATCACAGTACAGAAAGAATAGAGGGTGAGGAATCGTGGAATTTCCGGGTTTCTTATTAGGAAAAGGGGTTGACAGATGTATTGGTAGTTTGTCGTTTGAATCACGTGGTTTTCCAAGGGTCAATTCTCCGAAATAAAAGGAGTCTTGCTGTCCGTGCCATATATGTCATGCCACCTCAGAAGTTCTGCTTCCAGAAATGTGTATGTAATTTTTTCCCCGATATTTTCCACTTTGAAATCTGTTTAATATTTTGGATTGATATATTTTTTAAAAATTCCAATGATAAAAAATAATTTGAGCATTTAGTTGGAATCGTTGAAAAATGACCAAATTTAATGGAACTACTGAACATGCAATGATGCATGTATATTTCTTTAAGAAAATTCTACCTCTTATAGCGACCACTCGTTATAAAGACCTTTTTCTGTGGGACGCAGCTGGTCGTTATATCGAGCGTTGACTGTATATATATATCTTCAACTGACTAAGTGCAAACGTTACCAAAGGATCTGCGGCCAGCCACTTTCGTGAGTTGCTCCGCTCTGTGCTCCGAATAATTATAATAGATTATATTACCTCTGTTTTTTTGTTAATAATGTTTTTATATAATAAAAGATTAAAAAAGTAATAAAAAACGAACAGTGGAGCAGAACATTTTTTTTTTTTGCTCCAGTTTCGAGCAAAATCCCGTTGTTCCTACTCCTCGCTCCGCTCCAGATCATATCATTATGGAAAAAATGTTCCTTGCAGAAAAATTTCCAAAAACCTGCACAAAAATAAAAATTACTACTCTTCGTATTTGTCTAGAAGGAAAGCTTGTCATATGACAAGTATTTTCAGTTGAAGAGGAAGAAAATACTCTCATTCACGGTTGTGTTCTTCAGCGACTATCGTTTAGAATTTTTTCGGGGCTGTTCAAAAATCATGGGCTGTGTGGAAGAAGTGCCAGAGCTTTAGGGCCACTTTCTGACTTGCGAAACAGGGGATAGAGTCAGCTTGCATAATGTTTCTCTTTCTAGTTCGTTATAATTAATTTTTTTCGGTCAGACTCTACCATATGTACTAGAAGCCATATCCTTTCTGAAGACGGACGATATGCTTTTTGAAATTGGTTTAAAATCTCGTGAAATGCTTTAATCTTCTCAGTCTCAAGCCGTTCTACAATTCTATACATAAATCGTTTAAGAGCTTCAAAGGGGGAAAAAACATACTCAAGAGATTATTTTCCTGGAATCATACAAAATAATAAATGCCAAATAAAAGGTAATACACATAGTATTCTATTAAATGTAATGGTGTTGCTTGGATATCAAAGGCAGCTTTAGCAGCTGAAAAGAAAAGAGGAAAAATACAAAATAAAATATGACGATGCATAAAATGGCATCACATGGGACGGAATGGGTTAATTCCGCCTTATAGGTCTTATTTTATAGTAATTTGTCTAATGGAAAAATTTCCGTAAGTTATTGCATTATGAGAAATTTAATGAAATATTTCCTGAAAAAGGGGAATGTAGGCTGACAATTAAATGTAATCTATGTTAAGGATTTCGTCATAATTCACCTACCAAATTTTTCCCTTGGAGAAAAGGGGAAAAATCAAGTTAACAAAGCAGCATTTTCCGCTAAAATTTTATTAACACGACACCCGAGACTCGAGTAAAAACTAGATGTACAACTCTACTCTACAACCCGCGTTAATTCGCTGGCAGTTTATAATGCCGTCGCTTAGGGGTCATTTAAGGAAGAAGTTCGATCTAAAAATAATAAAGTGTTCGACGCAGCTTTTTATCCGCCCATGTCTTAACCTGGCTCGTTCACATCAAGTTATGCGGAAACGAATGATTGCCAATCGTGACACCTGCGAAGAGTACACAGAACTCCAGAAAGTGCGATTTCAGGTTGAATGAATGTTTCCCGAGTTCATGTTTCAACTGGAAGATAGATTTCCAGTAAGTCGTAGGTTTTGGTTGTAAGTAATAGGCATTGCACGAAAATATTTCTGCTTTAGTGCGGATTAGTTACTAAAGCGACCTCTTATAGGTTTTTGCCGCAAAGTGGATTAGTGCACAGGGTTGCCGAGTTGTCATGATATGAGTTTTTGGTTTGCCCATTTACTCCAATGGGTATGAAGTGAAAATACCATGTTTTTCCTTTAATCATACGCCTTTTCCTAGTCTTAAGCTTTTAAATGTGAGTAGTATATAGTCAGTAGGTGTGCTTGTGCTATATTATTGAGCAACGAACTCAACGCTTGCAGGCATTGGGCAACGTGCAAATGGTTGACTCGATAGAATAATAGCACGTGTGATTCAGTATGTTATAATCCGATGCTGGGTGTGCGTACTCGAAAATCTATATATGTGAATTTCATGTCTGAATTTCCTAAAATAAAAAGTAGAGGGGAAAAAAAAAGACTAAACTACAAAATGTTCATTTAAAAAAAAGCTATTTTTTGCATATAATTTAACTACAAACTTGGTTTTAAAAGAAAATTAAAGTTTTTCTTTTTATTTTTATGAATAATGAATTGCAATTTTTTTAAATTTGCTATTGTTTTATAAGTTTGAAATGCAAATACCCCTGAATGTTTGTTTTTTTTTCTATTAAAGACTATGTACAATGAAGACTGTGTTACAGATCTCACCAACGAACAATTATCTAGAAAAACTTGCATTATATTTAAAAATTCATATTTTTCAAAGCTCTCTTTTTTTATTGTATAATTGCTTGTGAAATCTGCAATACAGCCTTCATTGTATATGCTCTGTTATTGAAAAAAGCAAACATTTAGGCGCATTTGTGTTTCCAACTTATGTATACATATATATATGCGTATAAAAAAGTGAAGTTATATACATTTATTTTTGATGAAAATTTTATTTATAAGAAAAGAAAGGAAAAAAAAAGAGGAATCTTTCATACTTCTTTTATACTAATTTGCAAATCAAAACAAAAGGAGAAAATATGAAGTCCTTACGGCGTGCTTCATTGGCATATAACAAATGTGAATGCTTTGCCTTCATCAATCGGTTTTGAAAAATGATAAATTCGCCGCTACATTTGCTCTATGCTAGGTTTCTTTTATTTTCACTTTCAAGTTTTTGTTCTGTAATAAACGCATGGTTTTGTTTGGCTTCGGACGGGACGGAGCAACTGACATATCCCTTTAAAAATACCCATCATTGTTTGTTGTCTTCGGTCATCATGATGTGTTGTGATAATGATTGCTGTCGTATTGAATAATTTATGCGAAGCAAGTGATCTGTGAAATCGATCTGGAATTGTTGGGTAGTCAATAAATTTAAAGTGACTGTTTATGATCCTTTCTTTTCTCTCTCTTTGTCAAGCCGAATATGACTTATCTGGAGAGAATCGTTTTGTCTCGCCATAGTACTTTCTAAAAAAATATCTATTCTATAATCATCAAGTTTAAAACGGTACTTAAATAAAAGTTCACGTAAGATTAACGGAGACCTACGTGAACCGCAAAGTTAATTTAATCAGATATATTAGATATCGTTAGTGGAGTTCAAACGACTTTTTTGTCTCCTTAAATGTTGGTTCTATGTTAGATTTTGCGTAACGATAAAAATTCAAGAAATGTGGGATGTGGATGCCACTGATAGCGTCAGCTATAAATTCGTTCATATTTCAGTAAGATAATGGCCTATTAATCAATGGAACAAACAGAACTGTCGAGGTTTTGTTGCCGCAAAAAAATGACCTTCCATAAATCCTTTATTACCTACCAGACCAGCGGCCCGCAGGCAACATGTGGCCCTTTCCGAACACTGAGTGGCCCGACACTCAAGAAAACTTTCTACAAACTTAATTTTGCGCAAACATATCCTAAAAAAGCATTTTTTATCCCTGTGGAAAACGAGCTACATTTTATTTTGGTTCTGCAAAGGTCAAAGCTACGTTGTCGTTTTCTCCCCCTTATTACGCCTCCTTGCTGCTAATAAAGATGTGTATGCAAAATTCTCACTCTTTCCTTCCCATATGTTTTTTCACAAACTGGACTCATTCAAAGGCTATCTTGTTCACTTAAAGTGGTTATTATTCATAATATTCTAATAAGGCTCGGAATGGAACCATACAAATGAAGCACTTAAATCCATGAAGTTGCCATGAATTGCTGCTTTACCGCATTAGCAAGTACTGCCAATTTCTTCCGAAGCGGCAAAAGGGTTTTTTTTGTGACAAGTTCTTTAGCAAGCCTCCAAAGAACAGTTCATAAATCTTTTCGATTTCAAACGCCATGCGTCACAGAAATTTGTGAAAGTACGTCAAAGGCCATCCCCATCCCTCAAACTACCTTTTGGAAATCGTTCGTTCGTGGAACAGATATAAGTCATCGCTTGCCGCATTATTTCTGCAGAATGAGCACACTACCCGTACTCCGCGCGATCCACCAGTTGAGTTCAACCTGTAGAACAAGTTCTCTTTTTTGTTTACTTTCTTTGCCTTTCATTCCATAGGTGACGCGTGGGAGTCTTTTTTACTATATTTTATTTTTTTAAGTAGCTTAGAAGCTGTTTTGGCGCCGGAAATTCCGCAGTGGTTGTAGGATTCCGGTGAATAGATGTGTTGAATCGTAAAATATACGGATGCGTCCTTTTTTTTGGGGGGGGGGAGGGGATGAATGTTGATGATTGGTTCATGTGGATGACTCAATTTGGATGTCAGGGCTGCGGAATCAGTTGGGAAAACGACCGACTCCGACTCTCTCAAAAATATATACATATGTGTGTGTGTATTTTATATATAGTGTATATATTTATATGTATGATATATATTATATATATTATATATGTATACATATATTAATATAATATTTTAGTAAGATGTGGTTTTATAGTAATGGAAGATGGTCTTTTCATTTCAAGTTCTCAAACGAGGCCTAAAACATCCTTTGTTGGATAAAGTTTCCTGTCCTTTGGCAGGCCCCTGAAATTTATTGCTAACTTGATCTTTGACATTAAGAGGCTCCGAGGGAGTTTTTTTCTCACTGGTCCATTCAATAATTAAAGTTCGAAAGTGACAGACACTTGTCCGTCAGTTGCCAAACCACTAGGGAGAGAGTTAATATAAAGCCCACCCCTAAAAAGTCGGTTTGAAACTTTTACCACGGTAAGCAGATACACTTCTTCTGAAAAGCTCGTGGAGACAAGATGCTGTAACTGCCCTACCAGATTAATGATCGGCCCGGGATCTCTCTTTAATATAATTGATGATGTTTGTGTAATAAAGGAGTTTGTTGAAATAAAACTACTTCCTGGTGTACAGTTCGGTCGATACAACTGCACATCTATCCACAACCGTAGACAGCGGGATTAAATATTCTAAATAACTAAGTGTTCCGAATAATTTATCATTCATACATATGGTGGATTCTCACGAAATATGAAAGAGTATTGTCACTCTAATACTATTCTATAAAATTTAAATAACAAATGATTTTAATGATAGAATTTTAGTATTAACATCTTCAACTCCGAAAAAAAAACAAAAAACTCCGCAGAGTAATGTAATTTTGTGCATGCAATGTAATATGAAAGTGTACAAAAACTGAGAGAGAAATAATATTTTTAAATGATGCTCGTAGCTGACATCGACCCCTTCTAATTTGCATTAAGTTTGTTAATTGGTTTATTGGATTGGTGTTAACCAATTTGTTCGCAAGGAATGTCCACCTAGAAAATTTTTGAAGGGGCATGTGGCCCTCTGACGCAACTGCAGTATGCGCTTATGTACGGTTGTACGTAAAATTTATATGTATGATAACTGTTATTATTATTTTTTATTGTTTCTGTAGTTAATGTGTCCTCTCACAGTCGTGCTTTAATGTTACACAAAAAACTTGACAAATAATCTTATTGATATCAAAATCGCAAAATTGATGACCAGGGAGAAGGAAAAAATTTTTTAGTGTGCGTCTAATTAAAAATTAAGAGCGGGTCATGTGAGAAAATGAATGGGTTGCAGGAACACTCATCTTGGTGTTTCCATGGGCTCAAAATTGAGCTAAAATGTGATTTGAAGAAGCTGTAGTCAAGCTTGTAAGTCGCCTTGGCTGTTGTATAAATAATGGCGAATTTGCGTCGAAAATGGCTGCGAGTGTAGGTGGTCATAAATATTTTTCTATATAGATCAATGCAACATAACTTTTTTGGTTTGCTACTACAGTGCTACAATACATTTGGTGGAATAGACAAATGTGGGGGAAAGGGGGTATTTGTTTCCCGCTTTACATAAAAATGGGTTCATTTTTCTTTGGAACTCGTTCTAGAAGAATTCTTTGAACACGCTATGTGCAGAAATTTATGCATGACTCTTGACGTAATGCTGCATGTTTATTTTTGTGGCATCAATGCTCTTTTGTTAAATGATTTTCTTTCGTTGAACGTGGTGAATTTCACATTTGTTTTTTGACATGCTTTATTCAATATCTTTGATCTTTTATACGACAATCGGAATTTTTTTATCAGTCTTGCGCTACGATATGTGTTTAGTAACAAAAGCTTAATTTCATCCATTCGACGCATCCATACCAAAACGAACGTTTATGGCCAAAAGAATAGTACTCATTGATAAGCTCGTAATATTTTTGAATTTTTGGTTCAGTTCTTCTTATGTTTTTGATGGTTAAAATCAGTAAAAAAATAATTTCATTTTCTGTTTTTCTTCTGATGAATTTTCTTAATCAAAATCGTCATCCTTATCCCTTACTGATTTTACATCTCTTTGCTTCTCCATGCATCATTTCAGACTCTCGGCTTTTGCTTTTCTCCACAGAACAAAATTTGGCAGAAATTAAAAAGCGGTTCGTCCATGAACTTGGATCATTAATTCAATAACTGTTGGGGAGTTTTAGCTCTGAATTGAATTTAATATGCATCATTGAGCTCCTCTTTATTGTGTTAGTAAAGTATCGTTTGTACACCTGCGGAGGGACTCAAAAAACGTCGTATAAATGATAACGTCGGATAATCAATTTACCATTCTGGCCAAATCCAAGAATTGGGTCCACACAAAAACGTGGCATAGCTATAAACGTTGTATAAACGATACTCTAGTAATTGGAAACAAGGAATGAAATAAGAAATTTGAGGAAATGAAACAACAAAAAATAGAATTATGTCACACAAACCTTTGTAAAAATTTTATTAGTAGGATTGCGCTTCCTTTCGCTTTTAGCACATAATAGCTTCCTATCTTTTAGTAACCTATCGCCTTCGTAATGGTTGATTGCAAAATGTCAATGATTTTGTTTTCCGTTTAAACAGATTACCTCACCGTCGAGCCTTATACTCAATGATCAAGTAGATATGCGTTTAGAAAAGGAATGGGTCCACCGGTCCACCCTTTTTTGCTCTGCTTAATCTGAACAAGAACGGAACGGGAAATCGCTTTCCCTCTTGTTGCGCATCTTTTCTCTGGTGCTCACACACTTTTATAATCCTTTCTCGGATAATGACTAAAGAGATATTTGGTAATGTTCTTCGTGGCATGCGCATTAAAAGCTATTAGGCTCATGCGATGTGCCATTACTGGCGTTAAAGCTGGTTTCGAGACGCTACGTGTGCCCCACTTGAGGCTTTACGCTTCAAGGAAGGGACTTCTTTGAAACAATTGTGTTTAAATGTGTTGAAATATTCCAGTGACATTTCCTGCAAAATATCAATTGTAAAATATTTTGTTTATAAGGGATTATTATTCTAAATTTGTTTTAAAATAATGGCGTGCTTAAAAATCAGTTTCCTGGGTTATTGCATGATTATTAGATTCCAGTTATGATGCAAACGCAAGAGAATATTGGCCGTTTTGCTAAAGGAATCGCCATTTACGATACCATTTAGATTTCAAAATGTTACCGTCTCTAGACTGACATTATGGCCCGAATGAATTGGTTTATTGCATGAATTATTAAGAAAAACTAAATAGGACACATCTGTTGATTTATAATATGCATTTGTCAATAGTCACTACGGGGGGAGGGGGGAGGCGAAGAGAGCTGTGTTTCGTCTCGGATAACCTTTTGGAGGGTAGCACCAAAACTAATTTAAAAGTTTTTGAAAAAATACATATGCTGGAATTATACAATTCCACTGGTGCCATTTCAACGCATTAAGTTTTTTTTTGCCCTTTTTTGAAAATATAAACTGCAAAACTGTTAGAGGTGCTTGTACAACAGAAACTTTATTATTATTGGGGGGTAGGGATGTCACTACATTTCATCGCCTCGGGTGACACCCATGCTAAGAACGTCACTGGCATTGTTTAAACAAACGCAATGTGGCACAAATTTCAGTCAAAAAGTAATTAGGGATCATTCATAAATGATGTCACGCTTCGAGGGGGGAGGGGGGGGAGGGAAATTGTGATAAAGTGTGACAAGGGGAGGGGGGTAACAAGAAGTGTGACATCACGCATTATGCAACATAGCGTGACGCGTGACAAAGGGGGGGAAGGGGTCATATGGGAAAAAAGCATCATTTATGAACGGCCCCTTACACGTTATAAGAGGGCTACATGGAGCTTTTTTTTTTTTTTTTTTTGAGTGCTTGAAAAATTGGAGCTGTATCAAGGATAACAATTAGCTTATTGAATTAGAAAGTATGTCACTATTATTTGCACAGTTTTGCTGTTTTTGTGCTACATCATATCTGCAGAAAAATGTGAACTTCTGTATTAAGATTAAAGTAAATTATTAGTTTTTTTAATCTGTCTTTCGATGATTCATTATTTGCAGAATGAAAGAACTATCTTGTGGATTTGGAGTCAGACAGTTCACGAATCTGACAGTTTTTGTTTGAAAAGAATCTCATTATCTTTTGTGTTGCGAGACTTTTTGCCAATTTTATCTTACAAAACCGTTTTGATAACAAAGAAAATTTATCTTCTGCTCTTTAGTAATATGATCAATGCGGTGTTAAAAAAAAAAAAAAAAAAAAAGACGGCAGTAGGTGAAAGAAATTTGTTTTACGCGCCTCTGTTTGGAAGTCTAGTTCAAAGTTTAACTGTTTGGAGGGGCAGAGTATTTGGATTAATAGATACGGAGTACTTGAGTTAAGATTTCCAGCATTGGTAGTGATCGACCAATTGGTTTCTGAGAGTTTGATTAGCATAATGCCTTCAACATATCCAAGGGGAAAAATGATTGCAAATGTGGCCATAATTGATATGCAGTGGACGCCGCTGTATGAGATCACGATTAATGTTATCAGTCCCCCGTTTAATGTTATCAAAATCTCCAAGTCCCGTCCGCTTGTATAAAAATATAATAAAAAATCATCGGTTTTGTTATCAAAATTTCATTTATTGTAATCAGGTTACGGGGATTATTTTTCTCAAATCAGCAAAAACTAGGAGAAAATACACTATTTGTTCCTGTTTGTGAATTATATTCTAAAATTACGTCAAAAAAGGTATTTAGCTGCTCAGATAACGGAGGCGCTTCGAATTTTATACCGATGTGTGCAGAAAAAATCGCCAAATTCGAAAAATTAGCAAAAAACCAACAATCCGTATTTCCTTTTTTTTTTTTTTTTTTAGAACAAAAATTTACTGATGCTTGTTATATTTTTCTTGTTCCTATTATTTTTTCGCTAAATACATTTTCATCAACATGTTTATATTTCAACAACAGGCAAGTTAACGTTGCTTGCCTGCGAAAATCGACAGTGTATTTATTTGTTAATGTGCAAAAGTACGGATTTTTAGAGCAGTAAAATTTTATCATTTATTATTATCACTCCGTTATTGTTATCAAATCATTTTCGTCCCGATGGAATCACATTAAGCGGCGTCCACTGTACTGATTCGAAAAGTGCTAGCAACAAAATGTACGATGTGCCCCTCAGAATTTAGAAGCCTAACACAGTTGTTGATTTTTTTTTTTTTATATTACAACGTTTTTCTTAACTCGCTTTTTTGTCTGTCCGCGGAATTTTGTAGTCGAATTTTCGACCATTTCCCGATAAGCTATTGTTCTGAAACTTTACTTATAGCTCAGAACCAGATGATAATGCAATATTCTACCACTTTTATCGTGATTTGATGAGTTTCTGAAGTATTTCCAATAAAATAAATATGGCGATTAGTTCCGTTAAATGCGACCAAAATTCAGTAGCGGCGCTACGATCGTATTTTCTACCTTTTTACTGTGGAAGAAAAACGTTTTTTTATTATTGAATAAAATCTTTTAATTATTTGAAATTTTAATGGGATGGGGACTGTTTTCTTCTCCGGTGTCGAAATACATTATAATTACAAAACCGCGATTGTAATTTGTGCAGTAGCACCGGTCAGAAAATCAGAAATGATGAAATGACCTTGTGGAGGGTCTGAAAAAGCGTAGGACGAACGGCAGCAAAATTGGTTTTGCGCTTCTTGGTTTTTGAAATGCGCCCACCTATTTCAAGTGTGCAGAATATAATTTTGCATTCTAAGTCATGAGGTTAGAATTATTTCTCAATCCATAAGCTTTTCAAATGCAAGGTCGAAAAACCGAACTTGGCAAAAATCATGAAAACCGAGAACTGATATAGAAACGGTCACCTCAAATGCTTAAATTTCTTCTTTTCTTTTATTTTTCGTCATGAGCTACACAACAAATGAATTATTATTAAATCAAAAATAGATTTGATAAATGTCTGTATTAATGATTTTATAATACTAATTCATTTATTAGTTTTAGAAAATAAGGCTCACTCTGTAACAAATAATAGATGGTGTGGTTTAACCTTGTAGAAGTGTCTTGCGGGAATAGAGAGTAAAGAATGAGTTCTTGTGTATGTGTCCATGTTCTGTTTTGTTATGTGTCACTTTGTGTGTGTTTGTTAAAATTTGTTATCAAGTGAATGGTTATCATTTACAACTCACAGTTTTAGTAAAATGACTGAAATTTTAGGAAAACATTCTTGGAAGTTTTAGGTGAGCTATAATACATTAAGTTCTTTCTTTTTTAGTTATTTTTTTAAATGCTAAAAAAATATATATATAAAAAATCGGAATAGTGGTGCACAACAACAATGGCTGCTCCTCACCTTTCCAGTTTACTGCAAAATCTCGTTGTTCTGCTTCAAATTCCTGCATTTTTGGTCACGGAAGTTCATGTTTGTCATAAACATTTTATTATTGCTTTCTCTATCCCCGTTGGAAAAGCATTATTTACAGTGAAGGTTGAAGGCGAGAAACAAGAAAATTTTGACGAATTACCAATCATCTCTCTAAAAAGAAAAACGATTATTTATAAAATACTTCCATATTTCTGCTGTACTTGATTAGTCGGAACTGAAATGTTGCGGAAAACAGGAAGTAAAGGCATTCTCTCGTTGAATAAAAAAAAATTGAAGATTTCAACTGAATTGCAAAACATTTCCGTTATCTCTTCTCTCCATTCACCTAATCTCTCCGTTACACGTGAAAAAGAACGCAGCCAGCTTCTCAATCACTACGCTACAACATTCCAGCGAGAACGAACGGACGAAAATCGACTTTTGTTTCCACTCGGAGTAAACGGCCGCAGGAGAAACGCTTAAGCTCTTTGTCCTTGAAACGACTGTGTGCAGGTGAAAGGTGCCAGGTACTACCGCAGGCGACCGCATTCCATTGCTTACCTGTCAGGAGGGTGTTCCCCGCCTTCGCTTCGAACGTTCTCTCATTCTTATGAAGCGTGAGAATGCAGTTTTTTGTTCCCCTGATGATCATCATGGACTGCTGGCTGTGGATGTAGAATATCCTCTGGGTTGAAAATGGATGGGGTTTATGAAGAAAATGGCTAATTTTCTTTGAGAATGCTCTTTGAAAATGTCTTCTCTTCGTTGTTACATTGAAACTCTTTGTTTCATTTACTATGTCATTCCACCTTTTTTTTTTTCTTCTTTTCCCCATACGTATTTATCTTACCCTAGCCCTGGATAGCCTTGACAACACTTCTTCTTGAGCATAATTTTTATGCTATTAAAATTTATTGCTTTTTGTATTCTTTAATGTGGGTGGGGGTGGAAGGGGGGGGGGGGTAAAAGACACTTGCGAGAACAGAGTTTGAATAAATAACAGAAATGTTCAAGTTAAAGCAGTGTCTCTTTCATTATGTGGCGACATTTAATTTTTATTCAAGTCTTTCCGTTATTTTTTGAGAGCAATTGGGTCTATTATGTACCAAGTAACCAAGTTCATTTCCATTCCAAGTCCAGTAGAGTCCCTTCGGCCAGCAGCTCCGTGCGCAAGCAATCCTCGTTTCGGCTAAAAGGGGTCTGGTGGGAGATAGTGGAGTTCCTAAAACTCGGCACTCGATAACCTAGTAGTCCGGATAACACAGTCTGGCAAGGCAGGGAAAAAAAAGCCAGTTTTTTTTTTCAACGTGTGCTAGTTATCATAAAGAATTTTTCTAAAGGCTATCTTATCAGGTAAATTACTGTACACTGGGGGGGAATTCATTAACTTTCATTTTCACGTAGTAAAGGCTCTATGCCTACATAATGTATCATTCTTTTCTTTTAGAGGGTTTGGGCAATTTGCTTTTTGTTGTATTCTCAAGCAAACAATACATTCAAGTATAGTACAGTATTTTCTGAGGAAACACTCGCACTCATTCTTTTCTAACCCTATCCTCGATAACCCGCAATTTCACCAATTCGACCAACCACATTAGGCCGAATTTTGGGGACTCTATCATATTTTGAGATAGAGTGGACATAGAGAAGTGTCAAAGTGAAAACGCAATCTTTCAGTCCTACCCCATGGTAAATTTGTTAAGTTTTGTCCTTGGTCATTATAAAATAAACACATTTACAGTGGGATTGAATTCAGAAGCAACTTGTAATTAACGTACCGTTGTTCCGGACCAGATTTTTTTTTTTTTTGGCGTGTCAAGGTCGAACAGATTTCTGAAGATTAAAGCTAAAAATCTGAAACTTCTGCCTGCACTTATTTATATAAGTCCGAGAAATCTACCTTCCTTTTTGGTAAAGAGGACCCTAAATTCAACTCTCAGTCAAATATGTGGAAATAGCATCCAACAATTTCAGCTGCACGTTTTGATAAAATTCGCAAGTGATATTTTATGCAAAAATTTCTCCCTCAGTTTCTTAGAGGAAACAGTTGACGTGACTCAGTCTGGTGGTATAAATTTTTTTAATTGTATTTTTATTTCCTTTCGTAACCGTTGAGGGATATAAAAGCGTGCAGCGGAAGCAGAACTGGTTTCCCCAAAACCCATTGTTTCCACTGGTTGACTGCCTTACCAACTGTTGCACCTGCGTGCTCCTTATCTTGTCGCGGGAGCTGCTTTAATCGACGACTTCATATTATTTCTTATACTTATACTATTGCATTGTACTTTTTATCCTTTCTGACAGGGGAGCTGTCGGGAAAAAAATGTTTTATTGTTTGTTACCAAGATTAATTTATAAAACGGCAGGGGCGCAAGCAGGAGGAAGGGCTTTGCGTTAACTTAATCCCCAACAGCCCTTGCTTTAAAGGAATATTGCCTATCCTGATAAGTTGATGTATATATTGCGTACCAGCAACAACAGTTTGCACAATTAAAAATTTAAGCTTGTGAGTTTTTTTCTTACAAAACAATTTACAAGGTAATTTTGATGTCGTTCTGAAATTAAATCGTTTTGAAATAACGAATGAAACGTAGCTAAAATATTAGGAACTAGCTGATCCCCCGCAGAACATCTGATGACTATGAGTTCTACAATCAAAATAAACATGAGAATAATCGCCCTATATAAACAAACTAAGGTGTTGCCACTCCAAAGAATCGGAAATTAACCATTTTTAAAATCGTATAAAACGCTTTAAAATTCGAAAGGCTTAAGAAAAGATTGCTTGATATAAGAACATGAGTATGGTCTCTCGATATAAACAAACAAACTAAGGTGTTGCCACTGCAAAGAATCGGAAATTAAAAACTGAGCTGTGAATGGAAATACTTCTTAAGAAATAGAAATAAATTTGTTAATGGTCCCAGTGCGTTATGATAATAAATACCAATATTATGTTACGTTTCTAGGCTAATCATTAAACAAATTTTTTTACCATACTAGTTTGTTTTTTCCATGGTGTCAGTATCGTATCGTAAAATTTAATCGTAACTGGTCCCCGTTAAGTGAAAGATATATATGCATAATACTTATTAATGGGTTTTAATATGCAACTCAAATTCCTGAGAGTTTTATTTGTCGATTTGTCGGACAAATAATTAGTTGATGATCTTTGAGTTGTCACCCTTACCGGGGTACGATGTGCGATGCTTGTAAGGGCAGTTTTTCTTTTGTAAAACTTCCTTCCAGGAGAAAACTCTGGTTGCTCCACTGCATCGTCTTTCAACATTTTAGCTATGCGACCGACCCCCTTGCTACAAAATTTTATTTGTACAATATTGAATTTCACAGTTGATTATAATTTAATATATATTTTTTAACAACATGATGTTTTGCAATTTTGTTGGTCAGATTGCGAAACGTTGTGCTTGAGCGTGACCCCCAGGTTGAGAAATGATGGCCCACTGATGAGTCTCAGGAATGTCCCTTTATTGATCGTTTGGGGGATAATTCAGGCCCAGCAGGTGCAGCGAAGCTGGAGCACCCCTCAATGCCGATTTCCAAAACCAGGCGCCACTGATGAAACCTGTGTCAGATCCTTATTTAGGGTCTGGTTGCGAAACCAGCAAACCCTTCATAAAGCGTATGTTCTCGCAAACTTCCTTTTTGGGGCCGAAGTCCAAGTGTTCTCAGTCATTTTTCTTTAAATGATTAAATACTCTAATGATAGAGGAATTATTTTATGAAATTCCAAAAATTGATTAAACAGTAGCAGTTTTTGCTTCTAAATCGAACACTCTTTAGTTTTAAAACAGAAAATTTTATTATCTTGGCCATTCCGAAGCTCTTACAGCTACAAATTTTTTCCCTACAACCTTTTTCATTTTCTAAAACTTAGAATTACATAATATAATCATGGCTTAATTTTCATTGGATTTTACGGGAGCTCGATTAGTACACTGCAGCTTTTAAGTTTTCTCCGAGTTTTACATAAAAGACGAAATTCAAGCTATTTACGCATTAAAATAAATTCTAAAGTATATAAGGACTACCATCCTTCTTTCATTAGAAATGACTGCTTCTATTAGATGCTTTAGTCCAGGAGAAATTACTCTAAAATTAGTTAAATAAAAAGTTTTATTGGTTTTTGTTTAAACGGGGTAGTTGACCGACTTAGCTTTTTTCTCGATTTTTCACCGTATTGCTCTTTTCGAATATTTCTTTCCAAATAAATTTATGCTAAAATGAAAGAAGAATCGATGGCAGAACTCAGGTTCGGAAGTTTTGTAATTCTGAGTTAATTTCCTGTAAATTGTTCTTTCTGGTTTAGTTCCTTCTTCAGAAAAAAGCCAACTTTAAGTAAAAGTGCCTTATTCTCGCCATAGTTGCAATGCATCCTAAATTAACAAATGCAATACTTATAACAGTTTTAACTGGTGGTTTCAATTCATATTCATCGACATTAGAAAGTTGATTATAAAAAATATGTTTATTTTTTATCATAAGATGGTAGAAAAATGAAAAGTATATGGTCCTTCCTCTCTCTTTGTCTGTCATTTTTCTCTGTGTATAAGTTTATACATATCTTTGCATCTTGGAAAGCTTGTTGCTAAGGAAACTATACAATAAATTTAATTATCCTCCTTTTTGTAATTTTGATTTAAGTTGGATGAATTATTGCTAATGAGAAATGAATTCATACTCCATCATTGTTGAATACTTGCACACGCCCTTAATACCAGTTTTTCTCCCTTCCTTTCTAGTAAACAATTCCTCCCTGGCACTGACACGCGTCACGAAATTCTTGATCGCGGAAACGGACCAATAAAAAAAAATAATATCCGCAGAAACAAAATTACTCCAGCGTTCATTAGCGCAAAAACAACTATTAGAGTATTTAAATTCCTTTAGCAGCTAACTGATTTGATATTTTTGTTTCCCCCCCCCCCCCCCCGCTTGTGACTTTGTTTATTTATCAATTCACCGCAAAGAAAAATTAAAAATTTAACGGCCATTTCACACGAAAATAGTTTAAAATTCACTGAAAAAAAAAAAAAATAAAAAATAATAAAATAAATAAATAAATAAAAATGAGACAAAACTTCTTGAATATTCTCTGGTCGGATGTAAAACTATTGAAGTTTTATAGCCTAAACTAGAATAATAATTCTGTTCGTAACTTATTCCAAAATGTTTTAGTGCTTTTTGTCTCTGCTTTATGCTACGTGCTCTTTTATCAATGCTTCCGATATTCCACTGAAGATCGCATGAAACTTTCAAACAATATTGCATCCTGATTTTTTTTTTTAAAATAATTGGAACATGTGAGACTTGGTCATTGCATTTAGTTTTGAATTTTCAGCTTGTTGGAAAAAATTACTGTACCTAGCTATTAACTTGTTTGGGTTTTGATTTTGAAAGTGGGAAAGTAAACCGACAACAAAGTTTAGAAATAATGGTAAATGAAAAACGTTTCCGCATGCTTTGCAATATGCGATGTTGCTTCAAAACCAGCGAGAAATAATTGGATGTATTACGTCACAAGCAATTCTGATAATAGAAGCCATGTAAAGCAAGTAGTATATTTGTTTACGTGTAAATACTACCGGCAATGTATGAAACGCCGGTTTTCGATAGAATTCCCAAGTATTGTACAATAGAATGCTATTGCCGACATTCTGTAGAAGGCCTAGGCAAGCAGAGTTTTAAACATTGCCAGTAACGTACAATAAATTTAGCTTTGTTCTCTGGGGAGGGGGGGGGGGAGAGAAAAAAAAAACTATTTTATTTATGACATTGTTGAAAATCACTAAGTCTTTATAACATGGAGAACGATTTCGTATTTTGCTTCTCCGACTTTATCCCTATTTTTATGTAATTCTAATGCGTTGACTCGAAGAGTTGTCTAAATTAGTTTATTGCATGGACCCCCACTTCATTTTCTATACTGATTTTTTAACTCGACGTAACACACGCATCTGATCATCAAACTCTTTGAAAAATTTCGTGGAACTCTACCAAAAGGCAGATAAATATTTTGTCCTTAATGCTAAATCATCAAATAGGAATTTTCCTGGATTACTTGTGTACAGCTTTGTGTATAGCTTTACATCTTATACAGTAATCCTTGCAAGATAAAGAGGAGTGACAAAACATGTTTGAGTGAATAGTTCGTTAAAAGTTCTTTCTTTTCCCCTTTATGCAATAGACTTTATTGCACTTTTTTTTTTATTTACTTATTCGCTTATGGTATTTTATTTATTTTTCTTAGTTTGTTTTCAGCAGCCGACAGTTCTGTGAGCATGATGTTATAGATAGAACGAATAATCTTCTGTAATCTAATAGGAAAGTCAGTCATCGTGAAAATATAGACTCACTCACGGATACATATGTAATATTAAAAACAAATAACTCTTTCCAACTCCTTTTGAAATTCAGTTTCGATTTTAAAACACAAAGACTAAAGTGACCTACAGGCACTTTATATAGTATTTCCCCTTTCCCTTCCCATTATTTCACGGCGCGAACAGAAACTTACATAACTTTCGGTTATTTCATAGGTGATGTATGATGTTACATATATACATAAAAAGTAAAGTTTTCCGCACCTAAAAATTTGCCACCTTATGCAGCTGCCTAATTTGCCTATTTAGCAAATCATTTCTGCCCTCAAATCTCTATCGTTGTAACACACCATCATAAATTGTCATAACATATAACTTCCTATTTATATAAACAAAATTTGTATAAATAAAAGGGGAAAATGAAACATTCCAATTTACCTAATATTTTCAACGGGAATATATTTCATTAATAAAGTACATTTTATTTCATTTAGTCATGAAAAAAATCGATGAGATGGAAGAATTCAAGTGATGACGTATCGCTGTAAAAGGCGATTCATAAATGATGTCACACCTTTTTTCATTATATTTGACCCACCCCCCTCTGTCACAAAATGTCGCACTTCGACATAACCCCTTTCTCACATGTCTCGCAGAAGCATATGTGTTAGTAGTTCAGAAACAAAGAACTAAATATAGATCACGATCACATAATAATAATGATGATAATAAGGATTGTATGATTAGTACTTAATTTGTATAAATTTAGAGATTAAGATTAAAAAAAGATAATTACTATATAATAGTATGAAGTATTAATTGTTCGAATTCTGTAAAAATGATCCGCGTTATGTTGTCTTAAAAAAGTAAATTTCCAAGAAGATTTCCTTTTAAATTTAAAGTTTGAACTAGAAGTTAATTTAAACTTTAATCAACGTCGATGTTTTCAATTCAAATTGAAACCAATAAGAATACAAAAAGTAATAAAATAATAATAATAATAAAATAATATAAAAATATTTAATTTGCTGATTTTTAATGTTTTTATATGGTGTGATGTGTCACACTTCTTGCTACCCCATGTCACAAAGTGTCTTAATTTTTCGTTCACCCCCTCGAAGCGTGACATCATTTGTAAATGATCCCTTAGAGCGATATGTGCCTTCTGTGAATCAAAAAGAAAAAGCAAGGGAAGGTGTTCTTGAAAAAGGCCCTTAGGCTGTTTACAACGTTTTTTACGAGATTTAGCGAGAGGTCACCTGAGCGCAAATAACTGCAATTAGACATTCCTGGGGCAACCCTCCGAGCAACCTTCGGTTCATCTTCACCATTTACCCGAGTTCGATTTCTTGCTACGATTTTTTTTTTTTTTTTTCATTTTTAATCTTGATTACGTTTCTTTTGAATTTGCTTATAGGCTGTGAAAGTCTTGTTAATGATTGGCGGAGGTACAACTTCGATTGAACTTCTTTTTATGATAATTACTTTTCCTTTGACCTCAAGTTTTTTTTGGGCTTCCTGGTGTCACGTGTCACTAGTGCTATTTGGTCGTAAAAATAGTTGTGATGTAGTTCGAACTTTAAATTTCTTTTTAAGTATTTTATATTTAGCGCCGCCTCGGTAAAAGTAGCGAGAACTACTTTTTTAAAGTTCTGAAATGTTTGTATTGTTTTGAAATTACATATGTGTATGTGGGGGAGAGAGAGATATCTATATAATAGCGTTTCGGTATGGGGGGAGGGAGGGGGTTCATTTTAACCGTTCTAAGATGTTCGGGTTTTTTTGACCCATTTTGTAAAATATATTTCTTACGTATTTAATATATTTTGGAGAATATAAAAAAACTAGGACTGTTTTTATAATCAAAAGTAAATATTTCTTTATGTGCTTTTTTTTATATAATAGTTTTGTACAGTAAAAAGTCTGAACACCTTAGATGTGCATGTCACATTCGAACAACGTAAGAAGGTTAAGGCGATTTTTATGAAATGCCATGTCTTGGAGAATCAAATATTCCAGTCGAAACATTCGTATCGTAACTGGAATTACCTTCCTGGTAAGGGTAATCTTTAACACGATGGTGTATGGGATTTCCCTTTAAAAAAAAAAAATTAAATTGTGAAAGTAAATTCCACGCAAAAGAAATTAAAAAGTAGCGCTATTATACATTAACTTCGTAAAAGAATTCATTTCAATTGCGATTGAAAATTTAGTATTTATTTTTTTGTGTTGGTGTATTGATTTTAAAATTAGAGATATGTCAAAATTTGAATGTCTTTTTTAAATCTAAATATATTATGCGTGAAATTTGTATTTATCTCCAATTCTGAAATAATTTTGCACCCAAATAAACTAACATTTTAAACTTATTTTTTCGAGGTTTTAAAATAAATCATTTTTGCATCATACGGTGGGATTTAGTTATGCCTCGGCATTTCGCATTGATGAAAACCAGCGATGGATTTACTCAGGAAATTTTCAACATGGGGGGAAGGGGGGAAAAGACGACCTCTGAGTCTAAAACCAGCTTATGGCTGTTTGCCTGAAAGGCAACGAACCGTTAACTGATTCTCATAGCTTAGAATTGCCGATCGGAACACAAATCATTGCAGCTTTTTGTTTGGATGATAATATTCAAAGGCCATAAATTTCTTAGCAATTTTTGTCCAAACTTTATAGGTCCGTTTCACAAAAGCTTTAGTGATTTTGTGGAAATTTGCTTCATTGCTATGGAAAGTAGCCGTCAGTTTTATTCTTTATTGCAGCTTTAGTAGTGCTTATGCCGTTTAGTTTCAAATTGGGAAGAAAAAATTACATTAATAGTCAAACCTCACAAAAGGCAATGGCTTGAAAGCGACCGCACTTCTATTTTATTGCTTTGCATGATTATGAAATTTGCCTCTTTCTTGCAACAAAGTTTGTGTTAATGCTTAAATATCCATGGGAATAATCCCCAGTTTTTTTTAACCTGCTTGAAAAGCTGTTACGAAATTCACACTATCCAATGTCTGGGCTTTTTCGATGGTTAAATCATGATGGCTGCCTCGCAGACAGCCATATTTAAATGCTAGCTTGGCACTCATGGGACTGGACCATTAAGGACTGGTTTTCATTGGGCTTAAGTTGTATGGAAGCTAACAGGAGCTTAGCTCCTGCACTTCCTTTCAGTTTTAAAATAATTTTTTTCATATTAGACGCAATTCAGACTATTTATGCCTTAAAATCGGTTCTGAAGACTGTAGGACAACCGCCCCCTTTCGTTAGAAATTAAATTCTGTTTTTGTATGTCAATTTATATAAAGTGATACAGCAGAGTGATACAGTGATATTGGGAGCTTGAAGTCCTCAAGTAGAATGTGCTGAAGAATGGAACATACGTCGAAGAACAAGAAGCTTGTTGAAGAACAATTTTTCGATTTCAGTAAGTGATTTAAAACAGCTGGAGCAGCCCAAGATATTTTCAAATAAGAGCTCCCTCTTTATTTAGAATGCTGTGCTGAGAGGATTAAGGAATTTTATATTCTTGGTTGGGGAAACTAAGCGTCAAAAAAATTGCGGCAATGGTACCACACTCATTGTGGTGCCGCTGAAAGAGTTGGTACCAATCTCTGGGGACGCACTAGGTCTGCAATGGTTGATGACCAATACTGCAGCCCCATTAGAAAGAAAGAAAACAAATATTCTGGTGTTATGTGTGGGTGACTCGCATGATGTGCATGACTCCCGGCAGAACAATTTCAATCACGTGAAAGTCCGTTGCAAAACATAAGCAAAATATTCCGCTGTTGGCACTTTAAAGTAGCTCTAAGTGTCAATAGGCATCCATATGAATAAAAATTACTATAGAATTCTCATGATCTCCGCAAACCAAGTTGAATTCGTGACAATTCCGTTGAAATTTACGTTGATGAATGTCAGTATATATCGTGGAACTTTCTCCCTCTTTCTGTAACTTTTCACTTCGTCCCCTATCTGACATTGTGAACTCTGCATCACAAGGGTGAATTTTAAGTATGTTGTCAAATATTTCTGTGATTCTTTTTGAGTGTGTATTAATATCTTGGTCTATTTTCCTTTTCTAACAAACGATTGTTCGCATAGGGCAGTGTTCTTCACACTGTGTTCCGTGGTACATATCTAGAAGTTCCGCGAATAGAAATCCGAAGTAGAATTTTTATTATAAAGCAGTTATGCTAGTCTACAAGTGTTTATTAATCAAAAATATAATTATCAAAAGCTTCGTGTGTTACAACTTCATGCGTGTCTCTGTGTAAACCGTATAGTCTGTTTTTCTCTTTTACCAACTCTAGTTTATAAATTATTTCCTAAATCTCTATCATTTTTTGTAGTTTATGTTTACACTTTAACTCATTCGACATAATTTAGCCTTTAAACAATAGTTTGACATACGAGTAGTATTACTGATCCCGTTTTACGAGCCAATTGCCAGTAAACCTGATCAAACCAATCATACTATTTCATTACCATGATTTTTGCTTTTAAAAATTCTTACTGCAAAGTTTTGTTCTCTGTTAATAAAATTCTTTTCACAGTACTCACATCCCAGCAGGTTGTAGATTGTATGTGTGGCAAGTCCTACTAACATACTCACATATTATAAAAGCAACAGTATGTTATTTCTCCCGCATCCAGCCATGCAGAAACAAAGCTTTTGCTAATTATACCTCATTCTATAATTGGATGTTATGTGGTCATTAAACTGTACGCCAAGCATGGACACCGCCAACAGGCCCTAACATTTCTTGAGCAGGCGGATTGTTCCACGAAAATCTGTATGTTATTCCTAATGACATTTGTTTACATGCCTGGTTAAAAATCTTTTAGAGAATGGAGGATATTGTGTTTAAAGTTCTTTGTTTTTCTCCTCAAGGTCATTTTGTTTTGGGATTCCAAGCTTGCTGTTATTATTTTTACTTATTTATGTATTTTTTTTATTTGTTCTTTTTATTTTTTAATTATTCATAGCTATTTTTTGTAAATATTTATTATTTCTAATCAGCTCCATTTAATTTAGCATCTTTACAATTCTAAATGTTTTCTTCAGTGCTATTAATTATTTTTACATTTTAAAACATTGTTAGTTTTCAATTAGAATTTTCCGAAAATGGGCCGCAGTTTCCTCTTGCATGACCCCAGATTTTATATTACTATTCAATTCTTCTCTTGTTCTGCCTATAAAATTAGGCGCTAAAAAGGCATTAAATATTACTAGTCCTTCCCATAAAAAATATTGCAGCGGACTAAGACGGTTATATCCACTTACATGTTTTACTTACGTTTGTATTGTGTATGAAACTAAATTCTCATCAAATTTTAAGCTGGTATTAGCAGCAGATTTACATAACACTCCCTCCTAATTTAGAAGAAATAATGTACTAGTTTTTTTTTTTTATAGATTTTACGTATACGTAATTCTTATTGCGATATAGATTTAAATTTGCAACATCAACTACTGTTTTACAAATCAGCAATTATAACTTCTAGACAGAAAAAGTATTTAACAATAATACTTTCAAATAGTACGTTTTGTGGCAACAGACGATAAACTTCATGGAAAAATACCAGAAACGAATCAGTGCAGTTTCTACTTTTGGTTTGGAAAATTCTGTACTTCTCTATCTCTACTAATAATAAAGCAGCAAGTATGTGTGTCTGTCTGTGTCCGGCGTAGGGCCAAGACCGTTCATGGGATTTTCATGAAATTTGGCACGAAATTAGTTTGGAACATGGGGGTGTGCACCTCGGAGAGTTTTTTCTGAAATTCGAATTTGTTCTTTTTTAATTCCAATTTATAGCCAAAATTTTCATAAAATAGTCGTTTTCTATCAGAAGGAATTATCGCATCCTTTCGAGCTTGATACCCTTGAAAAGCCCATAAAAAACTTCCAGAAAGAGTTTTGTCCTTCGTGCTAAAATTCGAAGCCTCTAAATTAACTAGAAAAGAAGTTGTAAGCGTTTTTATCTATTTTCGAAATTATTTTTTCACGGTAGTTAAATTTTAATTTTATTTAAATTGTTACCATGCAGACTGGCTTATGATCTATTTTTTTTTTTTTTTTAACGGATTGAAATTTCTTTCTTGCGCTTTTCAGCATTTTGAGGAGCAGACAATTTTTAATTTATTTATTTCTTTTTTTTTGGGGGGGGGGGCGGGGGTTTGATATTTCTTTCTTTTAAACGAATTAAAATTTAATTCCTGCGGCTCATAGGCGATCGATAGCTTTATTTTGATATCCTTACTTTGACATGTAATTTACGGGACCATTTTGCATACTGCAGAGGGGTCTTTTAAAGAAATGTTATCCTTTATAGCGATTTTTGTTATTCAAACTTAGTTTTACTATTTATATTTTTATTCATTCTGTTTTTTTTCTCTTCAGTGAATTAACACATATGTCATTTGGCTATTTGAGCTCGTATGAAAGGTTTTTCCCGCTTTCAAAGCTTGGCTTGCTGCTGTTAGTTTCTGCAAGCTACAAAATTTCGTCTTTCTGTTTTACTGTCAATGAATAATAGATAAAAACTAATTCTACTAAAAATATATTAATTAAAACTATTCTAATGCATAATAATCGTCCTTTTTGTGTGGGTGCTTGAAGTAAACAAACAAATTGCGTTTTCTCTTAAATATTTTCTTTTTCCTTTTGTTTCGTTTCTTTTTCTTATTTTTTCCTCTTTTATTGTGTGTGTTTTGTACAAAAGATGCTTTAATGTGTAAGATCGCTGGCTCATCGCCGTGGGCGGATTATTTTTAATTATGTGGAATGCTATACATTTTAATAAAATAACAATTTACACATAAAAAACTTACCATTATATACACAATGGCGAACCGTCTTTTCATTTTATAACACGGGCATAGCCGTGCGGGTACCGCTAGTTTGAAATAAAACTAAATGGGGAAAAAACATTAAGGGGGGAATAATCTCATTCTTATTTTGATTAAAAACGAACTAGACCACAAAAAAAAAAAAGGATCAGGTTTAGAATCTCTTCCAAACTTGTAATATTGAGGGAAATTAGCAACTTTTTTCTTCAAACAGTAACAATATATAATCAAATTAAAACATTCAATCAGAACAATAATTCAAAGAATTTTTTGACGTATAAGGTAACTTTTAATTCAAGCATTTTTTCAATCAGAGTTTAATTTCTAACAAAATAAGTGTTGGTGCCCTATTGTCTTCCGAAATTATTTTTATACGTAAATAGCATGAGTTCTGTCGACTATGTAAAATTTATTTAAACTTGAGGAATCATAGGAGTTTTATCTCTTGCCAGTTCCCGTTCATATTAGGCCCTGAGTGCAATTGAAGAGAAAAATATTAAACAAAATAGATTTTCTGAAATCTATTACTATTCCATATGCAATGAAATATATTCATAAAAAATATCGATTGGGCCTTTTGTAAGTCAACCTGAAACGTAAATTTATGAGACACTTTTCATAATATTCCTTGTTATGTGCATTAAAATGTCAAAGTGTTAGGCATTTAATAATTAAAAGAACACATTTACTATATATATATTAGCGTCACTGCGGAGGAGGGGACTTTGCCGTGGGTGCCACCCATTTGGGGGTGACATCCAAAACGGATTTAGAGTTTTTGAAATATAAATGTATTGCAATCGTACATTTTCCCCCATGGTGCTTTATCAATAACTAAGTACATCGTACCTGCCTAAAAATCACTGCCACTTATTTTTTGTTATGTTTATTGTTCGTTCAGGATGTTTTTCGTGAACGAATGGATGTTTTCTCCGGAAACAAACACGTGTTAAAAAATTATTTGAATACAGATTCTTAAAAAATTAAATCTTTATTAGTTAGATATACAACGAACGTGTGGGGTACTAATGTAGGCTGTCATGTGTATGAAAAACTTAATTTTGGTATGCATTATGCCCATAATATACGTAAGACCGAAAGAAAACTCTTTGGAAATAGATTAACATTGCAGTTTTGATCATTCAGTCATTTTTAAAACTTATGATTTTGTGTTACTTACGGAAGGTTTTCTTCACCATGGCGTGGTTAGTGTGTGTCCGTACTGTCGCAATTATTCTGGGTTTTATACAGAAATAGTAATAAATTGTTAAAAATATTTAATTCCTTCCTCTCTTCCTTCGTATTTCGTGTCATTGTCAACTTTTCTGCGTGACGCTGATATTTTCCTGGAAATAAACAGTCACTTCCGAATTTCATTTTATTTCCGATGGACGAAAATAGCATCTTTACGATTGCTCATCGTCACATAACTCACTAATGGTTTTCGTGGGTCATTCGAACTGTCATTCGCTTCCAATTGCTTTTGTTTTCCTTGTATTGAGCAATTTATGTCATTGTCAATCGCGTTTATGGCCGTAAAGAACTCGATCGATTGTATAATAAAGCAGTTTCCGAATGCTTAATCGCAGTAGATGTCACGGTAAGTCAGTATCTTATTTATTGCAATAAGCACGTGTGAGAGAACTGAATTATGCAGTTTGTGTTTATTTTTTAAATGGGTCTGTGACGCGAGAAAGTTAATGGTTCAACGTTAGCGGATATGTATCGCTTGATATATATCGTGATATATATACATCTTGATATTTATAAGCTGATATATATCATGATATATTGATGTCTTAAAGCAGTTTCAACAGAACATACTTTTCTCTCTACCAGACCCCTACCTGTTAGCTGAGGTTAGCGAGGTAGTGGGGTCCACGGATTTTACATGCACGTATCCCCAAGAGTACATGGTGGGTCTTCAGCGGGTATCGAACGCGCGACCTTCCAGATGGAAGTCTGACGCTCTGACGACTAGGCTACCACGGCCTTCAACAGATCATACTGTTAGATATAAAATGAACTTAAAAGCAGGCGTTTCTCCATTTGTGGCCGAGCTGAATTTTCCATTGAAATACCATAGAAAGTGGCCTCAGTGGCCGAGTGGTCTTAGTGCCTTTTTCCGCTGCCTGCCTGCTCGCAGTGACGAAATCGGGGGTTCGATTCCCACGCTTGCCCTGGGTATATTTCTGTTGTTTCCTCTGTTTGTAATGTAATAAAACTCCTTGTATTGTCTTGTTTTATCTGTCATATTGATGTCAGTTCATAAGCGAGTCCTGCGAGGCTAAGCACACGCGCTGGAAAATAAATGTAACAATACCATAGAAATGTCTGAGAAGTATTTGCAACGTTAAAATAACAAATAAACGAAGAAAAAATAATTGTCTTGCAACTTTTTTCCTATACTTTATTATGGATGTATTTAATTTGCAGTAAAACGGAGTGAAAATCTGCTTACAACTATGCTTCGAGTAGGGGTGCGTTGAACATTGAAGGTTTTAGCTGATTGTGGAAAGGATTAGTGTTGGATCCGAGGTGTTTTATGAATGAGATCTCTTCTTTAAACAAGTGACTTCACACATTGCTGTTCCCCTATGTCACTTTCCTTGACTTTCCGAAAACATTAACGACTTGCTGTTTCATCCTCCACATTCAATTCGATCACGGACTTTTGATATTTGGACGCTTCTGCTCATGGCAGAAAAGAACGAATCCATTCGAGTTTTAGAGAAGTTCGTTTTGCCGCGTTTAGTTAGAACGCAAATCAGAATGTTTGTTGAAAGCAAATAAATTTTTAAACGTATATAGCTTTAGTTTGGAAGAAATGCAGTATTCTAAACGAACTAGAACGAGAACAAAAACGGAACATTTCTTATATACCAGCAGTTCCTCCCTTGAACATGAAGGGATTCTACTTGGCACTCTTCCAGGAGTTTGCTTTGGATGATGGTAGAACAGTAAGTCCATATTGCATCCTCCTCATAAGCTTGATGTACGTACGGTATAACTGCTGTAACACACTTGTGGCATGTTATGGGAACAGTTTTTTTTTTTTTTTTTTTGTCGGACTTGTACGAAAAACGGATAAAACTCTTGCATGGTTTTATATGGACAACATAAAAAAGGGATAATATTGAAAAATTTAGTGCAAAGAAATTATCAAAAAATAATTTAAATATTGTCGAGTCCTTTATTGCAAAATGTGGTATCTGAATAGAAGCTTTCTGAAGCTTTGATTCCACACTTTTGCTTTCCAACATTTTAACTCAATTTTGCAAAAATTCTTGTTTGTGTTCCTTGTGTACTTTGCTCACCGGAACGGTGTTCGTTTTCTATTGTTCGAGTCTTTTTCTGGACATGTTTCGTTTCTTCCTTTTATTTGAAAAGAATCACGTGGCCCGGTCATTAACAAATTCACTCTTGCATGTATTTACCTTGAAAAATTCCTTTTCGCACAAAAAGTCTTGTTCAACACAACTTTGCTCGTCTCTCATTGAAAGTAAAAATGAAGAATTAAATTGTCACTTTTTTTTTCTTATAGGCTGTAAGAAAAACATTATGAAATTGTTTCCCTTCCCATTCTTTATTTAGTAAGTGCAGTAATTGTAAACTTTGTCTTAGTATCTTTAGTAAAAACAAACTCTGATGCTTAATGAAATAAATATATTTTCAAGGTTTGAGATTCTGGTATTGCTTTAAAAGTTCAAGTTTAGAGCTCTGATCCGAAACCATAGATATTCGTTTTCTACTTTTTTTGTCACGCATTCTTCAGAACGTATCCACTGTGCAAAAATAGAATTAGGTGTATCAAGAAATTTTCCATCCGGCATGATGAAAGTCAACAGGAATAGCCATATCACAAAACTGTTCCTAATCAGCCTTTGTGACTCACTCATTATCTTGACATTCAATTTATGATGGCACTAAAAAGTCGGTATGAAGTTTGTTGACTTAAATTATCTATAGTTCTTTCCTCTGTCGTATACCTGTTGAGCACATTTCAATACAACTACGGTTTTAGCGAAGTTTCACCTGTAATGTTATTTATATTTAAATAACTAGTTTTTATGTTTTGCTAGATTCGGCATTATGAAAATAATCATCAGACAGATGTTTTTGTATTTCCACCAAAAAAAGTAATGTTGTTCAGATAGTTAAAATCATGGCGAAAACTTTTAAAACTTATTTAAAATACATTAATTTTAATACTGAATTGCAACCATAAAAAAGTGTTGCACAGATTTTCTTTTCTTCAGCTTCACCAAAGATTTGTAAAACGATTTTCGGAAAAATAAATTAATTAATTTTAAAAAAACAGTTTAAAGTATTGCTCATTTGTGGCAATTGCGCCATAACTCCAAAAGTTTTGAATATAAGGATGGCATGTTTGCAATTATCCTGTAGAACTCAAAAATGAATTACCCTAACTCCTCCACAGAAAAAATCGAAGCAACTTTTCCTTCTTATTGTTCTGACATACTGTGTAGATTATTTCTTAAAACTAGCTCCAAACGCAGCTCAAATTCTTATTTAAGTTTGAAACAGAAAAGACGTCTGAAATGTGATATAACTTGACTTTTTGTATGAGTAGTTGTTAGTTTTTAGATTTTGTATATCCTATCCATCAATGTTGAGTATCCGTGGCTCACGTGGAATGCTTTCTCTAACTTGGCACATTGTGAAAGCTCGAGTCTTGGGTTTAGAAAGCCATCATAGAAACATGTCAGTTATTTGTTTCGATCGAAGGAATATCAAATAATTTTAAAAGCTTTTTTCTTTTCTCTTAGGTACGTGTCTCGTTCACTTCATATTCTTCATAAAAGATGCAGAAATAATAAGTCAACTAACAAACAAATAAGTGAGAAATCATTAAAATAAGTGTAGATAAACATCAGTTCATGGATTAAAATAGGTTCAGACTGATTCAGTAAAATGACAAAACATACTAGTCTAAGGCTACAGTCTCATCACAGATTTCTAAGGCAGAACGGCAAAGTTTTAGGGACACAAAGTTTACTTTGTGTGTGCATTTCTTTAACTATTCTATCCTATTAATAAAAATTTTCAGTGAGCTTTTATTTTTTACAACGACGTCTTTTTTCACATTATTATTATTTTTTTTTTCGATCTATCTCATCAAAGTGAAATATTTTCCAACAATATATGTTCAAAGGGGCAGGGCACGGCTGATTTCAAGTCAGCTTATGGTCCCCATAAAGGTAAATTGTCCCCGAATATCATATAAGCTGTTTCCTTACGAAACAGAACGTTTGGACCCAAAACAATAAGTTAAAAATTAGAACTATTATGTTGAATTTGAATACACGCTTTTGGCAGAAGAAAATCATTTTGATTTAGAACGACGCTTGATGTCTACAGTTTTATTAAAGGTTTCTGAAAATTAACCCCAGTGAAGCTAATAAATTGTGCATCGACGGGGAGACGAACGGGACCTCCAGAAGACATCGATTCGATGTCCGACTAATGCACGAAAGCGCTTCATATCGAAATTTGGAACGTAGACATGCATACTTACAGAGGGTTTTTTACTTTAAAATATCGCTTTTAGGATGCTTTTTTAATTTTGCTTTTTTTTAGTTGATGTCGAATGAACTCATCACGTGACTATCATTCTTTTCTCTTGCATGCGATCTTTTTAAAATCCGTTTATTCAAGGCCTTTTTCTGTCGTGCACGTGAAAAACGGGCTCGCAATAAATTAGATAATAAAACGTGCGATGCAGGTTAATATTTAAGTGTCAAATCCACAGCCGTTGCTTGATGAACGACTGAAAAGCCGCTGAATATACTTTCGGGAAGCTAACTGAATGTGCGTTTGTTTTTGGATAGTTACCTGTAATAGCTGGTCATCGTTTTCGGAGTACGATAGCTGCAAATTTTTCTTAACATTAATGATTTTTAAAATGGAATGCCCTATGAGTCTGCATCAGCAATTAAATTTGCCTCGGGGCACAGTGGAAAAAGATAAGTAGAGTGCTTGGTTGCTTTTATCTAAATTAATTCTACTTAGTGTCTTAGAGCGAAACACCAATATCTTTTAGATAAAGTATGAGGGGGGGGGTATAGTTTTTGAGAAGAAATATTTCGAAGGGATATGAAGGTATGATGGGTAATGTACTCATAGGTCACAGAGGATAGACACTTAATAAATTCCTATTGTCTTGCATTTAACGTAACGTGCTTTCTATGTTTTGATTAATTGTGAAAAAGAACGTTACGAAATTAGGGATGTGGGAAGTGAAATTTATTAGAAAAATAAAAGTAGAAGATAAAAGAGGTAGAATTGAATTACGTTTATGTTAAGACTGTACAACCATTTCATTTACTGAAAACAATAATATGTTGCTGAGAGGAGCAATTTAGTATTCTGCGTTGAATATTCAACTTAAATTAGTTCCGTAACGAACCTTATTGTGACTTTAAAAACAAAATTATGTTTGTTGAAAAAATCATTATGAATTTTTTGAAATAGTAAATGCTCAACAGCATTATTTTTGTTTTTTCTTTATTTCACAATCTAGTGAGTGATCTTGCTGTAGTAATTCCACATAAACTAGTTCTTTTTCCTAGTTCTATCATTCAAAAACACAAATCATGTCAGGTTAATATACCCAGTCAAAATTCCTTTGCCTAAATTGCTACGTCCGTATTTGTCCAGAATGAGTTGGTTTTTTCGAACTTTATCTAGGTAGAAAAGACTAAAGAATATGTATTCTAGAAGTGCTTGTCCTTTTAAAAGAAAATCACAGGCACTGCCTTGTTGAGATAATACCGAAGATGATACCAATGATGTTAGATGGGTATACGTATACCAATAATTGTTCGAAATCCATTATCATTGTTGTTCGCCCGCTAGCCTTGTCAGCAGTGAAGCGTAGAACCAATTTCTGTCATTTTCTGTGTTCTTATTTGATATTTTACGTGTTCGGCGGAAACCTAGTTTTTGGTACATGCAGGTGGTTTAAGTTTCAATTGATGAGTGCACCCTCATCGCATAAATGGGTCAGATCTGTTCTCTTTTTGTTCTAACGTAAAACAAATCGTTTTTATGCTCATCAGCTGGTGTGTGTAATATTTTCCCACGCATGCAGGTAAAACTTCTTTATGTAACGTAATTCTCCTTTTCTTCTGTGTTGAAATTTATTGTAAATTTAGGGGTTTGTTCCCCAATTGTCAGATGTTCTTAAACTGCTCGGTTTGACATTTTAATTTAAAATTGCTATTGTCCATTTTCTCTTGCTCACAATTTTAAATTTTCCAATCTTTACTCGCTTGTAATATTTAGAATTTTTCTGTTATTTTCTCTTTTTCCCCCCTTGTTTCATCAACTAAGTTTGCATCTATTGTTTTATAAATATCGTGTTCATGAAGTTAGAATTGGGCATATTATAATTGAAAAAAACTCGGCAAATTCTTGTATTATTCCTAAATCAATGTAAACCAAACAAATCAAAAATATGAATCTTATTAAATTGATGGAATTCTTTGAATGTTCGTAGCTAAAAGCACAAATATTTTGTTTGATTTCACCTTTTATTTTATGGTTATGATATAATTTATACTTGTCTGTCACTGGTGATTGTACGTGTGTTTCAAAGTCATCACCCATGGCCATTGCAAAGCCAAAAATGGGTGTTCAAACATTGCATTGATTATGGTAAATACGGCTGATGATCAAGCTCTCATATCCAGGTTATTCAAAACATGATAAAAAATAAATTGACGCGCAATATTCCATGAACTTACTCGATCTATTTGTTTGTCAGGCGTTTTTTACCCCAGTTATGAACAAAAAGCAAAAGAAATAAAATGTTATCCTCCCCCTCTTCATCACCAAATTATTTTTTATAATCCATCCTTGAATCAGAAACCGACTGTCTCTATGTGCACCCTCGACCTACCCATGGACACGGCATCTCTTGCGTCCTCTCTTTGTGTCCGGCTCTGAAGATGCTTTTACACTGAACGCAACAGCAACATAAGACAGAAACAACATTTTTCATAACATGTCATTGGTTCTCCTCTACCTAATTTCATAACCACACCCTCGCGTTGACAGACTGTCTTTTTTTTACTGCGTCATTTAAAAGGAGCCGACAATGATTGGTTCATTGCGTTATCGAAGGCACACGTCATCGTTGTTAGTTTGGTAACCACAGAAACAGTCTGCTACGTCTTCGTCGCTTTTGGTGTGAAAGCACCCTAAGGGTGTTTTCACACCAAAATCGTGTCATTTCCACATCTAATTTGCTGATGAAGAGGGATAGCATTTTATTTATTTTGCTTTTTGTTGATAACTGGGGTGAAAAGCGCCTGACAAACAAAGCATTATAATGTACCGTATTCTAGTACATGATTATAGACTGTTATTATAAACCAGATGCTGACTGCTGCCGATGAGCTGTGTTGTTGTTGAATTTTGTTATTAAGTAAGTTGGACAACCAACTCAGATTAATTTTTTTTAAAAGCCTGAATACTTACGCTACTGCCGTCTATTCTTAGCTTAAGAAATGAGTAGCAAGCAATGACAATTTGGAAATTAATTATTTTTTAAACATTTAATATTAATAATGAAAGTTAATCTGAGCTTTCATGGCAGAGCCGTAGCCAAGTCTAGAGAGTATGCAAAAAAAACGTACTTTAACCGAAATGAATTTTTTTTCGTGTACGGAAAAAGTATCTCGTCCTTTCATGTGTGATGTATTTTATATGCTTAAAATATTTTCATTATCTTTGAAATTGATCATTCTTTTTGATTCTCATGAAGGTTTTTTTTATGTTCTAGGTGATATGATTACATTTCTACTCATCCTTCTAGTTCAAGTGCACCATGCATTTTCTCAGGGAGCTGAAGGCTTTTTCAACGGTTCATCTTTTGCATCATTAAGTACATTATTTGACCCACGCGCAAGAACTTCCCTGAGTTTCAGGACATGCTCCAGTGGCCAACTCTTGTATCAAGAGGGTATTACTGGGGACTTTATGAAACTATCGCTGCTACCTAGTGGTACTCTGGAGTTTTCGTGGCAGGTGAACAGGCATCGCAATGCAGTTACTCTAGGGTCTAATCTCATAGACAACCACTGGCATGATGTGGACTTAATACACAGACTGGGCTCTGTGACACTCTCTGTGTCAAGGAAGTCCCTTCTTATAGCAAATAGTTCGAATGAAAACAACTTGTTTGATATGCGGCTAGAAAGTTCAATTCCGCAATTGATCGTTGGCAGAGGTTACACTGGATGTATCCTCCAAGGAGCTGGTGTTGTGCTAAATGATTCGAACGTCCACTCGGAAGGTGTCACCTGGGGTAAATGCCCATTGCCTGACAGAGGAGATTGTGGTAAGTGCTTAGTGTAATACCTCTTATTATATCTTTTTCCCGAAATGCTTTTTGCTGAACTCCTTTTATCATTAAGAATTTTATGTATGAAGAGAGTTTTCAAAATTACACAAACGGACCTCAGAAAAATAGATTTGCTTGTGGTGCAATCTGATTCATCAAGCGTGAAAAAAGTGGTAGTTAACGCATTTTTTACGTAGAGCGCTACAATTGGTAATATTGTCAATAGGACATGGGAAAAACGTCTGTTTTCAAGCGGGAAAATAGTTCAAAATATGTATCCAAGAACAAAGATGCATTATTTGAGTAATGCAGAAGATAAAGTTTTAGGAAAATATTCATGGCTGTTTGTAGTTTTACATAGGACAGCAGATCGAAAAAGAGAAGGAAATAGTAATATAAACATAATATTACTTTCAGAAATGTATTTTACTCCCAATATTCAAAGGTGAAACATCGTCCCTTTACCGCAGGTGCCATAAATCTATTGAACTGCATCAAGATTGACCAGCAGCCACCCCACACATCACAAAAAGGGGGGGGGGTGGAACTGGGCATAATTACTTTACAGATATTCCTCCTATATCTCCCAAAATATCGCCATAAGATTTCTGCTATTTCGGACTTTTAAAAAGCGTGTTATCCAGACACCGACCTACAACGCTTCGTGGAATTAGGAAAGCTATTCAAAAGGAGTGCACCAAAATATCTCTTTGTCCGCTGCGAAAGGTAGATAGTATAAGAGTTACCAAATTAAGCAATTAAAACCCAAAAATTGTATTTAAATTGTTCCTACAATGACCATAAAACTCGTTTAAAATATGTGCGAATAGTCTCTTTATTAATAGTTGTAGAATCCGTAGAAAGTAACAAAATTGGAACTTCTGAAAATATAGGAAAACCTCGATCCGTCGTTCCTGTATTTTCGTTTTCAAGTCTAATGAATGTCTTGTTTTAACGGTCCCGTCATGAATACAATAAATGATGTTATAGTGCGACCACGGAGTTTTGACACTTGGAGCTTCTGCGCATGGCAGAAAGGAATAAATTCATTCAAGTTTTAGGGAAGTTTGTTATGCAGGTGCACGCGAATCAGAATGGTTGCTTCCCTTTTTGTCAAAAACAATCAAGTTTATTATATAAACTGGCATATAACATCAGCTCGGAAGAAAAAGTATGCTGTATGCTATCGAACTAAAACAAGAATAGAATACTGTGCACATTCCTTATACCAGCAGTTTCTCCCTTGAACATGAATGAATTTTTCTTGGCACTCTGCCATGCAGATCCTTCGTTTGCTGGTAGGACTATAATAAACTTTACTCGCCTAGATCGTTTCTTAAACAAACATTTTTCCGCATCTGTCGTATAAAAATTTTACCGACATCGGAACAAAATGGTAATTCAACCCTTTGCCATCGATTATGCAGCATCTAATGGAGAGGTTATTACATGTGGCTTGATTTCTGTTCAGGGAATAATCATAGAGAATGAAGAAATGGATGATGATGCTCATGAAAACGAACGAGTCAATACATAACCAGTTCCACCATTTGCAGAAGCTCTTATAAAAGAATTTAAAATGATGAAAAACTTTATTTGGATGAAGCAGGAGGAGAAAGAATAATGAAAGTCACAAATGTTGGAACTTTATTTGTTAAGAAACGAGTGGCCTACGAGCCAAAATTTATCAGTATTTTAAAAATATAAATGGGTTTCTTCATGTTTATTTTATTTTGTATTTTTTTTTTTGCAGTATAAATGTCTTTCCTTTCAAATTTTCTGTATTTTAATAGTAAATTTATTACTGCCGAGTATTTTGCGGGTAATGGTGTTTTATGTTGCCCTGTCATTCGTCGTTTTCCCTGTATCTATCGTTCGAAATAAATGCACCCGTGAGAAACGATCGATCAAATCAAGCAAAAATGGCAGAGGAATTAATAAAAGTAAAATAAGAAACCAGTTCACAGCGGACTGAAAATTATATTTGAAAAAAGAGAAGAGAAGGAATAAACTTATGCAAGAAACAGCACAAACGTCAGCTTAAAATATACTATGGCTGATTGTTTTCAGATCAAAGAAAGACATTTCTTCTGTTGAAACTGACTGATCAGACACTTCTAGAAGCAAATGATAGAAAAAATAACTTATGGAAAACTTTAGCAAACTTTAACTTATAGCAAACTTTAGCCAACAAATATATGCCAGTACTGATGGTGTGCAAATAAAATAAAGACATTTCTGCTGCTGAAACTGTCTGATCAGATATCTCTATCAGAAACAAGTGGATCTAAAATAAAACTACTAAATGAAAGACCACTAGAAAAAAAAGGATAATAGTCACAAATCTCTAAATTCTCAGAATTACGTTTTTAAAATTGCAACTTCAAGATTTCGCTCCTTTTTGCTCGTAAAAAGCGTCATCAATAGGTAGGTCGTTTACATAATTCTTGCCTAAATGACGTCGCGTATGCATTCTATTCATAATAAGCTACCTATATGCTCTGAAAACTTAAATATCTCTAAATTATCAGGATTACGCAGGATCTGCATCAGGATCGCATTATCAACTTAACTTTTACATTTTGATCATTTTTGCTCCTCCGAAGCGTCATCAATGGGTGGGTCGACTTCACATTTTTTGCCTAAAGGGTATTGGCATATGCATTCTATTTATAATAAGCTACCTATATGTTCTGAAAACTTAAATGTCTCTAAATTCTCAGGATTACGTTTTTAAAGTTTTAACTTTTGCACTTTGATTATTTTTGCTAGGCCGAAGCGTCATCAATGGGTGGGTCGCCTTCACATTTTTTGCTTAAAGGGTATTAGAATATGCATTCTGTCTATAATAAGCTACCTGTATGCACTGAACACTCAATTTGGCAAAAAATAGACTTGATCATTTTCCCCCGCGGTCCTTTAATTTTAAGTTGTCTGTCCCGCACCCAGACAATTTAACAAATGTTTGGTGAACAAAACAAATGTTTGAAGCTTCGTTTTCCAGCTTTTTTAGTGTTGAGATCTCTTGCCTCCATGTATAAAAAAGCTATTTGGGGATAAAGGAAGCAAATGTGGCATTAATAATAAGTGATTAGTCATTTAAGGACCTATTAGTTCATTTTATATTATGGTTATCACTTTATAATATTAAGTTGTATAACATTTGATTACAATTTACACTATTTTATTTGATAAAAATGTTTCATAGGCGGGTATTATTTTTCTCTCTCTTTGATAAAATTTCCACCCCATTACACTTGGATTGCGATAATATATAAAGGCTGTTTTTTCATCGTTTTTTGTAGTAACTCTTACTGTTATATTTCATTTATTTATTCATTTATTTTATTTCAAGTGGGTACCCAGTGAATAAATGAATATTTTTTTGGATTTTTAGCAGAGTACCTCCAGTCACCCTTCCTCTGGTAAATACCCCAAAAACTGCGTATTTTACATATATATATACGAGGCCTGTCTAAAAAGTATCCGACCTTTGGCCAAAAAAATATTTCGAATACCTTGGGGTCCCCTCAAAGTAGGCCCCTTGTGCTTGCACACAGTTAGCCCACCGATCACTCCACTGCTGGAAACACCTCTGGAAGTCTTCTTTTGGAATGGTGTTTAGCTCCATCGTCGCGTTCCGCATTATCTCTTCTCTACTCTCAAAGCGGGATCCTTTCAGTGGCGTCTTCAATTTTGGAAACAACCAATTATTTTAGCCTTTGCAATCTTACGGGTACGACCGAGAAACAAAAAGACAGTCGTCGCAATGGAAGCATCCCGATTCTCCAAGGCCGAAGAAAGCGCGGCAGGTGCAAAGCAAAATCAAGGTGATGCTGAATGTTTTCTCTGATGTCCGTGGAATTGTGCATCACAAATACGCACCGGAAGGACAAACAGTGACAAAGGAGTACTATCAAGATGTTCTCCAGCGACTCTGTGACGCAGTTCGGAGCAAAAGACCAGACATGTGGATGGCGAACAACTGGCACTTGCATCATGACAATGCCCATGCACATTCATCCCAATTGATCCACACTTTCTTAGCCAAACATGGAATTACAACCATTCTCCAACCTCCCTACTCTCCAGACCTGGCTCCTTGCGACTTCTTGTTGTTTCCAAAATTGAAGACTCCACTGAAAGGATCCCGTTTTGAGAGTAGAGAAGAGATAATGCGGAACGCGACGACGGAGCTGAACACCATTCCAAAAGAAGACTTCCAGAGGTGTTTCCAGCAGTGGAAGGATCAGTGGGCTAACTGACTGTGTGCAAGCACAAGGGGCCTACTTTGAAGTGGATTAGGGTCCGAACTCCGTAAGGTGTTCAAAATATTTTTTCTGGCCAAAGGTCGGATACTTTTTAGACAGGCCTCGTATATATATTTGACTCGGAGAGCTCGAAACATTCTCGTAGGTGTTCGTTTATGTGATGAATGTCAAAATCTGGTCTAATGCCAAATTTAATGGCATTTCTATATCCTGAAATATTATCCATGATCTTTCGAAAGATCCCACGGATTTCCTTTTCAGTTGTCCTGAAAACTTCTGTCTAAGGATATTTGTAGGCTTGGAAAAAAAGGGGGGTGAGGTTCTAGGGTTTCTCCCCCTATCCTTTTTACTTGTTTTTTAGCCTATGTTCCCGTAAACTTTAAAAAATAAAAATAGCCATGAAAGAAAGCTTAATGTATCATAAAAATATCATTAAAAATAAAGAAAAGCAAATATAATATATATATATATATATATAAAGAATGAAAAATAAAAAAATGTGAAAGAAGGGTTTTAAGATGGAGAAAATGGGGGGGGGGGCAATAATTTTTGAGGGAATTGTCCGCTTCGAAATTTTTTTTTTTTGCATACGAAAGATCTCGGAGATGACACCTCATTTCCATACTTTAGTTTTTGATGTGAACAATTTTTCGTAACTATTTTCAATGTTAAACAATTCAAAATATTTTAACATCAGTGTCTACGGGGAAAAGTGATGCGAATTATATTATGCTTGGCGGGAAGCTTTGCAAAGAGAGGTGGTTGCTTGGTGAGCAAAACGCTTCTCGGCCAAACAACAGTGAACAAAATTTCAAGGATCTATCCAAACTGATAAGGAGTTGGCGATGGGGAAGGTTCTAGTGAAAGTAGGTGGGATGAAAGGGGGGGGGGGACAGGGAGGATGCTAGTTTGTCAAGCCAAATAGGTATCAATTTCAATAGTCTCTGTGGGTGAGGGGTGTTTTGCAGGAGAGGAAGATACATGATGGGCAAATTGGATATCCTTTCGTTTTATGGCTGAGGGTTTCCGGGTTTAGCATGAAAGGATTCATTTTTGCGGATTGAGTTTAAGGTTTTCTTGGTGGGCAAATTTTTGCAAGAGGGTTGTTTTCTGAGGAGATATCACATCTTTTTGCATTGACTGTTTTGGGGTATTTTACTTATAATTTAAGCACCTTTAAGTAGAGTTGAACTCAAGACGAACATGCAAATGGAGCGACAAAATGTACTAGAAAATTCCAGAGTTAGAGGACAGGAGAATTTTTAAAAGTATTGTTAGTCTACCACTGGCGGGATTCGATCTAGAGACCTGACGCATCTGAAACGTGTGAGCAGAGCAAAGCGCGTGCACCGAGATTTGTTTAATTAAACTTCACTACAATATTTGTTTTCATTTATTCACTTTTTTTATTACCTTGATTGTGTTATTTTTTTAATATATTTTAAGTGTATGGATAAAAAGAAAAGTTTTTGTGCTATTGACTTATGTTTAAATTATTAACGTATGTATAAAAAAATAATTAAAAAAAAATGTTTCTGCAAATGACTTATATTTTAATTATTTATTCATTATTTTTTCATATACTGAAGTATTTAAGTGTATGTAGGTAAGAGTATAAAAATCAACTCCAGATACCCCCAGTGGGCCGGGGGATGAAATCACATTTTTGGGGTTAATTTGAGGGGGAAGGGGTGGGACAAATGGCAAAAAAAGCATACCCTTGGTGCATAAGGAATGTTTGTGAAAATTTCAGCTCGATTTGTGATTTGTTTTTCATCTGGACTGTAACTCGGTCAAAGTTGAACAAGAACAACATGAAAAATCTGAAATATGGTGATTTTCAAACTTTAATTATTCCGGCCCCTTATATTCCCAGGGGTTAATTTTTGGTATACATACTCCTAGAATATTTATACAATATATCAACACTATGGAGTTGAGATACGGGGGGGGGGGGGAATCACATTTTTTGGGGTGAAGTTGAGGGGGTGGGGTAAGTGGCACAAAGGGTGCATAAGGAGTTTTCTAACTTTTATTACTCCAACCCCTGATGGTCCTGGGGACTGAATTTTGGTATACATCGTCAGGAGCTACTCAAGATTGAGTATACAAAAAATCAATCCCAGGGATCTTCATCCAACTTGTTTCGTCGTGTAAACAGTTCTTGGGGTCACTTTCCCCATTTTTTTTTCTTTCTTTTTTTTTTTCCTGTTTTCTTGGTACGTTGGTTGTTTTGGTTTCTTGGCATATGTGTAATGTTCTTATTTATGTGTAACTATTAAATTATTTTTTCAGATGGTTATATGGTTGATCATTGCTTTAGCCAGCCCTGTCACAAATATAGCAGCTGCATGTCTTTGCCAAATGGTTATGAATGTGTTTGTACTTCAAGGTATACTGGAAAAAACTGTGATATAGATTTAGGTAAGTTTTCTAAACAATATTTTTAAAATATTCTTTCAAGGTTTATTTAATTAATGTATTTGTATTTGTTTTATTTCTTTTGATTAGTAATGGAGCACTTTATATTTTAAATAAAAATGGTTCAGTATTAAAAAATTCAAAAACACTTCCAGTTACTAAAATATTTCTGGGGGGTGGGGAGGGACGTTGCTGCAAATAAAGTTTCTTTAAATGATTGTGCTCAAGTTTTATATTGAAGGCTTTATAATAAATACAATTTTAAATTCAAAAGCTTCATTTTGAAATGATAATGAGGTACTTTTTGACCACCACAAATGCTCATCGAGTATTTTTTATCATGAAGTAGACTGTTTTTTTTCCTGGTTTACCGTATGTAACAACATTCGAGATATTTATAAGGTTCAAGTAATTTTATAGTTTTTATAGCAGCCCATATTACTTTTTGTATTTTATCTTATACTAATTTTAAGAATTTAAAAACAGGGTTTATATAATTTTGAATTTATTAGTTGCATGCATAATTTTGCAAACGTTTGATTTTCACCTCTTTTGAGTAAATCAGAACATTGATAACACTCTGAACTATTGATACAATTGTAATCTTATTAAATTGTTTCCCTGAAAAATAAAATGAATCTTCAGAAATATTATTTTTATTTAGGCAAGGCCGATGCACACTGGCCCTTGGAATGCAAATTGCTAATTCTTTAAACTCATCCAATATTTTTCTTTTTGTTAGGTCCTTTATGTAATAAACCAGAATACAATCAATGCCAAAATGGAGGTGTTTGCCAGGAAGATAAATCAGGAAATGCCACCACATGTGCTTGCCCACCAAAATACACAGGTGTTCACTGTGAGACAATGATTGACAACACGTTCTGCGACTTCATGCCTTGCCGTAATGGTGGAACCTGTAATATAAATCAGTATCGAGACAATTATGTTTGTACTTGTCCTCAAGGTAAGTTTATTATTTCCTCTTTTATCATTCTTATACATTTTTGTAACTGTTGCCTTCTTTTTATTGTAGCATTGGTGTTTATCCATCTCAAAATTTGGGGTTGAAAAAGGTTTATTACTTACAAGCTAACTTAATTATCCAGTATCCCTTTATCTAAAACTCTGCTACCCAAAATTATTTTTTAAAGTATGTTTAGATATTTGAATTTTTAAGCAAAAATTCTGTTAGCTGAAATTTATTTTTAAAGCAAGTTTTTTTGTATTAACACCAGAAAGGTTAAAAATTGCCATATAGTAAATCAAAAGTGACTACTCTAGCCCATTCTAAATTTTTGAGTAATTCTTTCAAAATTTCTTCCTAAGTGAGTCTCAGAGCCCAACACATCTTCTCTAATGACTAAATAAAAACTGAATGTGTGACAGTTTACAATTGTGTCGTTTGTACACATCAAAATGTAAATTGTTTTTCTCTGTTGCTTTATTTGATTTGGCGAACTGAACAAAGTTGCTGGGCGGTGAGACACCTCACTCACCCCGTTAGATGGCCCTGGTTCTATTGCTGTAAAAGGAGAAACACTCATCAGAATAATAACCTGAAATTAGACATGCAAGTGCATGAAATGTTGTAATTTTTTTGAGTACTAATATAGTTATTAGTTTCTCAAGCATCAATAAACACTCATTTATTTATTTTTTCAGGATTTGCTGGTGTTGATTGTGAATTAAACATCGATGAGTGCCAATCATCTCCATGTCAGAATAATGGTTCTTGCACTGATGAAATTAACTCATACACATGTGATTGTACTCGAACGGGTAATTAATTCATATTTGATTTTATTTCAGAGTTTGTTAATTTCTTAAAACTATAGATTTCGGAAATGATATAAGTTGTTAAAAGTCTGCATCTTTAAAGCAAAGGTTCTAATGCTCTGTGCAGTCGAGGTTTTGTAGTATTACATTTAGTCCGTTATTTTTATCTATTTATTTATTTATTTATTTGTTTCTGGCATTGGCCAATTATTTTGTTGTAATATGTTTGAGGATGAAGTTTAATTGCATTAAATATGTCTAAATCAAACTTTTAAAATTTTATTCTAGGTTACAGAGGCCCTAACTGTGAAGAGAATATCAATGAGTGCGAGGAAAACAACCCTTGTTACACCGGAAGCCGATGTTTCGATCGTTATGGAGACTACATCTGTGATTGTCCCCCTGGTTTTGGAGGAAAGAATTGTGATCAAGAAGTCAATGAATGCGACTCAAGTCCATGTCAGAACATGGGGACGTGTACAGATAACCTGAACAGTTACTTGTGCCACTGTGTTGCAGGTTTTGCTGGCATTAATTGTGAGGAAAACATTGATGATTGCAATGGAGTCTCTTGTCCAGAAAATAGCCATTGTGTGGATGGAGTGAATTCTTTTTCATGTGTTTGCAATCCAGGATATTCAGGTAAAAAGAAATGGTTTTAACATTTATGGTGTAATAAATCCTAGGATGTGCCGCATTAACTTTATATAAATTTATAATCATGTAAAGCACAATGGAGTTAGTGTCCACATTACTGCAAACAAATTAAATCACAATTGAAATGGCTTTATGTAGTTAAAATTTCTTAAATTATTCTTAAATCACAAAATGTAATTTCTTTAGCAATGTTTGACCCCTTTTCTCTGCCAAGAAGGAAAAAAAATCTGTTTTTGATATTGGTACAAAATAACAACTATGTAAAAGTGACAATGAGCAGATTAAATGTCTACATTTGATTAAGACCCTGCAACACTGGAATGTGAGATGGCTTAATAACTATGAACCAAAAAATTTCACCGGACTATATTGAAAGTAAAAAGCTACAGATAAGTAGCATTTGGAAAAACTGAAGTACATTTATGTCCTGCAGCAGATTGCTAATAGTTGATAAGGATATGGATGAAGAAATGCAAAGCTGCATGCTTATGTAACATCAAATGTAATGTGCCACGGAAATTGTTTCGTAAAACACAAAAACATTTTTTAAAATGACTCATTCCTTAAATAAAAAATACCTATCCTTTTTTTTTTTTTGATTTTTTTTCTTAGCAGCAGCACAATTGATTTATTAATTTTACTTTTAAATTTTTTCAACAAAATGTTTTTAATTTTTTTAGCTTTTAAACTTTAAAATGGAGTTTCAAAAACTTCTAATTTATTTTTATTTTCATTATAGATATCTCCAATTGAAAGATTTAAATTTTTATTCCCTTGTACTCACAGGTGCAGTTCCTCATTGTCAAGAAATTGATGAGTGTGCTGAAGGTCCTTGCCTCAATGGAGCCACTTGTGAAGACCAGTTGAATGGTTTTGTCTGTACATGCAGAGAGGGCTTTGTTGGCCGACACTGTGAAATGAATATAGATGAGTGCAATTCAGCCCCTTGTCAAAATGGTGCAACGTAAGTTTATGTTTAAAAATGTATATACACATATACTAAATTATGTGTAGATGAACTCTATAGAGTTGTTGTGTGGTATGTACAGCAACCAGTGATGTAATCCTGGGGGGGGGGGGGGGTGAGAGGGACATTTACACATGCAAAAGTAAAAAAAAGGGGGGGTCAGGGTGCTTGAGTTGACATATTGAAAAGGTGTGGTGACTCTTGAGTTATAATGAAAAAGTGGGTGTATAGAGCACTGTCCTCTGGTCGACTACTATACTGACTGCATCCTCCATTTGTAATGTTTCCCTTATTGAACATTTTTAATATTTTCCTAATGTTATAATACCTAGCTCATCCTAAATAAATGAAATTTTACCGAAGAAATTCAGTGACAAACACAGATAAACAGTCTGACTAGAAAAATATTAATATAATTTTGTAAGGAGGTTGTTGATGCACTTGTTGCTTTACATTAGCAAAAGACAATATTGTCATAATGTAGTTTGGTATTTCTTTGGAAAATAAAGTTTCGATATATAAATGTTTAGTTGTGATATATTTCAGTGAATAACACTTTACATGAGATGTTACAAAAAGAGTACATGCGTACTTTCCCCCCAATTTTTAATCGGTACTATGTGGTGAGTGCATAGCATAGATTAAAAAGTTTTATTTAAAAAAAAGAATATTGTTGTAAAACTGAAATTAATTGATATGCTTGGTCACACAATGTGTGACCATGACATCCTTTGACGATGTTGACCTGTGACAATGTGGCCAAGGATTGAAAATTTTTGAATCCTTTGGTTTTTGTAAGTCCACACCAAGATTCCTGAGATAAGTGTACCATGTGCATGTCATAAAAGTTTATATTTGAGATATGATTGTGTTTAAACAAAGAAGAGGAGATAACTGCTTTAAAAGAAGAAAGGGAGTTTAACTGCTTCAAAAGAAACGATTAACTGCTTTGAAAAAATAAAGCTCTTCTGAATCTCTTGAACTAATGTACACAATCAGTATGGGTGTGCAAATCATACAAAGTGACATTTAAGAAATATTTCCTTTTGCTATACTGTAAGATAAAGATTATAGCACTTGTTTTTTGGATTTTTGTTTGAGCATTAAGATGTCTTTTTTAATATCTATAGTTGTGTGGATGGAGCTGGATCTTACACCTGTGAATGTGTTACTGGATATTCAGGAATTAACTGTGAAATTGATATTAATGATTGTGAGCCCAATCCATGCAAGAATAGTGCTATTTGTACAGACTTGGTGAGATTTTTTTCTTCCTTTTGCATGACATGCATGCAATATATTTTTAAAGTGTATCCCTGGTCTTATTTTTGTTGCCGTGTTTCATGTTCTTCTTTTTTGATGTAATTGAAAAATTTTGAAAAAAAAAGGGGGGGGGGGACTGAATTCTCTCTGTCATAAAATTCACTTATGTCTCTACAAAGAATGTAATTTTCTGTTATGCAATTTCGGCTTAAAATATTTTTCAGTATTAAATTTTGAGTGCTTTGAATATTTTTACTTTTTGCCTTTCAAATTTAAAAAAAAAATAAAATGTGTTGTTTTTTGTTCAAAAAGAGCATTTATTTTATTGCATGGTTTTTTGTATTTAATTTATTAAATAATATTGTTTTTTTTTTCTTTATTTTTTTCTTCTATTGTAAGTAGGATAATAATAATTTAAAAAAAAACAGAGATCACTTATTAAAATCTTCACAGAAATGAAAAATTCTTTTTTCACTGAGGTTGATTTTACATGATTAAGTTTTTAAACTCTCAAAATGTTCAAATTAAATTTAATATTACTCTGCATATTACAAATGCATTTTGATACCGGTTTTTTTTTTTTCGGAGTGTAAAATGTATAGTGTTTAAGTTATAAGATATCATGGGGTATTTTTTTCCTATCATAAAATAGAAGTAACAAACAAAAATTACAAAATTTAGCAACTGTTAATAGTATAAACGTTTTAAGTGATCAATAATGATTGTTTATTTGAATTAGCTACGAAAATTTTCAACTAAAAGATAAGTGCAATAGCTGAAGGCTGAAAAGCCTTGTGGTTATTTATTTAAATGTACTAAAATGCATTTTTAAAAAAATGTTTGTTTTGAATGTGCCTGTTGTAAATTAATCTAAACTTCATTACTGTAGCTAGATTTAAGAAAAAACGGTTCCAATGATAGTATTTTAAACTCGGAAAATAATCCATTAATCTAAGTAAAATTAAAATTTTTGTTCAAGATTCATTCTGTTAAACTTTTTGTGAGTTCAGTTGCTCTCTAAATTTTAAGTAATGCAAATAGAAGTCGGTGGCATTGCATTTAGAAATGTTACCAGTTCTTTTTATGGTGTCCCATTATGTAGGGACCCATTATTAACTTTCGTATGACCTCAGATTTTTTATTTATCACTTATGCCATATTTTTAAAGAAATATGCATAAAATAAAATCAATACATAAAATTTTGTGTTTGGTAGTTTCATATACTTAAAATGTGGTTGTGTGTTTTTTATTCTGACTCCCTAAGCAATATGCATGTGTAACATTATTGTGTATTAAATTGCAATGTATGTGTGTTTTATTGTATTTTTTTATCCTTAGTGGAATTTTGTTATTTCTTATCAAATTTGTTTTTAATATATGCATGCAAGCATAGATGAATTCTCTATAATTAATCCTAAAATTGATCCTTTTCTTTAAACTTTTAAAACTTGTGTGAATGCTTAATAAGTAGAAAAACTAAATATTATACAAGTTAATCTCATCTTTTTGCTAGATAAAAAACCTAGTGGGGTTGGTGTTAAACCCCACCCAGAATCCTTGGTTTTAAACCATGTTACCAATCCTAGTTATGTTAATATATGTATGCATGTGAAGACTGCTAGTAATGTAAGCGCTGATATCACTCCCTCCCCCAAAGAAAATTCTGGTTGTGCCGTTGTATAAAGCAGATTGTTTTGAAATAAGACTGGTTATGGCAAAGCTTTAAATTCTATGAGGATATTTTCAAAAATTATTTAAGAATACTTGTTGAGAAAGGTATTTTATTTGAGAACTAATTTATATTTTTATTTATTTATTTATACTAAAAAAGATTCAGAAAATACATTACCTTAATTTGTCCAGAATTTCAAACACCTGACAAATATTTCTCCTTGAGATGAAAAAATAAATTCAAAAGAAAATTGAGTTTTCAGCAAATTTTGTGCAATTAATGTTTGTTCAACGGCATGACGGGGATCAACCACTGGTTTTTGAAATCAGAAATTTTTATTTTATTTTTTTAAATGTTTGTGTGAAAATTTGCCTAATACAATTTAGTAATAGAATTATTTGTTTTCCATGATTTAGGAAACACATTTTTTTAGAAATTGTTTGATTTTTTTATTTTGTTAGTAATTCCATAGTGCATGAGTTGTAAGTGATATAATAAAATTGTTTGCATGATTTTTGTCATTTAAATAGGTTAACGACTACTTTTGTGAATGTCTTCCTGGGTGGGAAGGTAAAACTTGCAATGAAAATATTGATGAATGTCTTACCCAACCCTGCATGCATGGTAAATGCGTAGATTTCCTGAACAATTTTACTTGTAATTGTGATCCCGGATACACTGGTAAGAAAGAATACATAAAAATTTAATAAAAATTATGTCATCAAATTGTCTACGTTAGGTGATCCAAAACTCAGTAAACATTTGAATTTCTATGATTCGAGGAATAATGATGTCCATAGTAGGATAATTGACACATGGTCAAAAAACATGTGATTTTATTTAAACCTCGTAAAGCTGTTTTCAAAATCTATCCTAATCATTTACTCTTATATGTGCCACTCAGAACATCATTTGATGTCAATTTCGCATCATTCCTACAGATTATTATGTAGTGTTGTGTTCACAACATTTTCCCTCAGCTGCAATTATTGTTGATGAATGATGACATCTTGAGCATTTCTGAGGCAGTATATCATTTTTACTAAGTAGTGAATTTTTGTTAATTATCACTTTTACTATCAGATAAAGTATTATCTTTTGGCCTCTTTTTTTTATTTCTTTTTCTCTTTCTTTCCATTTTCCCTTTTAAAATTACTTTGTAAGAGTAAAATTCCTTGTCACTTTAAAAACATTTGTATCTGTTTCGATCTATCTGTGCGCAATATTTTCATGAATTGTTGAACTTTCAAATAATTACTGAATTTTTGATCACTTTGTACTTTAATGTTTTTATCAAACAATTCTCAAGAGTAAAGAATAATGATAAAATGGAAAAATTTAAAAAAAGCCATACATTCATAAGTGCCCACTTTTAAAATTCTAGGAGAAAGGGCAGAGTGATTTGTTTTTCTTTTTGATGCTTGTATATGTTCTTTAAAATTTCATGTTAATTCAGTGTGCAAATTAAAAGTTTCAATGCAAAATATTGGCATGCATTTCATTATTGTGTTGAAAAAGGAAATAAAACTGCTTTTATTTTTTTATTAAAACAAAATAAGCATTTGGAATTAAAACCAGCTATGAAAAGAGGAAGATCTAAGTTAAACTGCATGTATGGTCATATTCACTAGCCAATTCGAACCTCCAAACTGAAATCAAAGCATCCTTCAAGCAATCAGAAAACTCCCATCTGTGATTTGATTGACGGGGGTTAAAATCGGCTGGTGAATACGGGCATGAATAGTACTTGTCATATTATATGGACTTTGAGAAACTTGGTATTTCTCAGTTTTTACTGTAAAATATCTTGGATAAATAATTTCTATGAAGTTAACACATATGATTAAATAAGCACTAAAACAGGATAGTAGGAAAAATCAGAAAACTGCACTATGTTCAGTTAATTATTATTGAAATATCGAACAAGTAAAGGAGCAATCACATAGACCCCATCATCTTTCTAGTGTTAAACTCCAAAACATTTTATTAAAAATATATGATCCTTAAATTATTCTGCGTTAACAAATTTCTGCGGTTAATTTTTTTAATGTATGAAATTAAAATAATTTTTCCTTTTATGCTGCTTTAAAGTAATTTTATTTGAATAGCATCTAGAACGTATGGTACTTTGCAATGTGATGAAGTTCGAGTTCTTACACTTTTATGCTTTTTGATAAATTCTGTTAAACCTTGTGCAATAAATCAGTTTATGTGTGCTTAATGAACTGTTACTTGACTGCATAGAAAGGTTTAATTTTTTAACCTTAAGTTTATAGACATTCAAAAATCCTTTTGAATATTTCTCCCCTACATTAGTTTTTGTATGGTTTTAAGAAATTAAAATGGTAGGGGGAGTTTTGGGGGGAGGGGGTTTCTTATTCCCTAAAAAAAGGTGTCTAAAGTTAAAAGGCCTAGTTTAAATTTATAAGAAATATTAGGAAATGCTCTCAGTTAGTTCATGTTAACCAAGTTTTTTGTAGCAAGCACTATTTTAGATACACTTAATAGCAATCAAAATTTACATCTATCAATGATGTAACAGAAGAGCTTTGCAATTAGTATCTTAAAGTTGGGATAGCTGCTTTTTGCTTTATGCAGAGCTTAACTTATAAAGAATTTCCTGTAGTTTCACATAACATGTCATGTTTTTCTTACATTTTTTCATTAAGTAATATATGCATATACTATATCTAGGCATGCTCTGTGATATGAATATAAATGAGTGTGAATCAAGCCCATGCTTAAATGGTGGAACTTGCACAGATCTAGTCAACGACTTTTCATGCCAATGTCCGGAAGATTTTATGGGAAAGAATTGCCTGGAAGTATACGATGCTTGCAGCTCATCTCCATGTATGAACAATGGCAAATGCCGAACCAATATTCCATCTCATGAATTCACATGTGCATGCCCCACTGGATTTTTAGGACCCCGATGTGAGGTTGATATTGACGACTGTGAAGGCATTGTATGTCCTCCTGGCAAGATATGCATTGATCAGACAAATTCCTATGAGTGCCGGTATGTTATCTTACCTTTCCAAAAAAAAAAACCCCGAGACCAAATCATTGTTTATTAGCTACAATTATACATATGTGATTAATTTTCTCGGAATTTTCTGAATTAATTTTTAGCAAATCTTATTTATGTTATGAAATCTGTAATACCAACTATGCAATTTCTTGAGAAAGTTTTTAAAATGTTTTTTCATGCCTACAAAGTACATGAATCACTTATTAAAGTGGTTCATGTATTTAGTAGATTTGAAAAATTATATTGTATACATATTTATGCGTGTGTGTATCATTGAATGTGTGAAAAAATTGATTTTTAAAAATCTCAAACAGTTTTAATTCAGATTAATTTGGTTCATTTTTTTCTGTACTTAAAGTGTAATAATATACCTGGTAGGGTTAAATTGCATTTGAATCATGCATTTGTATTAAAAATTGTTTCTCAATATTATTATTAAAAAATATCTACTGCCAAGAAAATAGCTTAAAATATGTTTTTGCATAATGTTTTTTTTTTTGTTGTTGTTGTTGAAAGTGTAACTTAATAAATATCCGAAGTCTTTTTGACAAAATTAAAAAATCACAAACCCTGATTTTAACTGATATTGGTCCTTTTAATATCTATTTACAAATTTTTAATTTTTACCTATGTTCTGCACATGCTTATATGTATGTGTATATATATGGTGCGTGTGTAGCATTTTCTCCATCAATGACAGAGTGGTAACAAAATATATTTTGCAGAGCTACCATTAATAAATCCCTAAAATAAAGTCTCTGAAATACAGCATTGATTTTAACTTTTAGTCTATGAAATTTGCCCTAGTGATGCATAAAAAATGGAAAGTTTTTTTAAATTATAATTTATTTTTATTTATTTATTTAATCCCGGAAAAGAAATTTAATTTTCTGTTTTTTTAAATGATATTTAAATTCATTTAATCCTGGAGTATAGCTCTAAGTGAATCAGTCACATTCTTCCAATTTTTGCTAAAATGTCCTGTTATCCAAATTAAAGAGACTTTAAGGAGAAGCTTTTTTTAATATGGTAAACCTTAAGTTTAAATGCTGAAGGTTAAACTTTATTGAAAAATATTAATTTCCCATTATGGTAATTGATATATTTTCCTAATAATCATCAATTTCATCAGCTGCTCCTTTTTGTGGGTGCTGTATGATACTGCTGTGCTTAGCACAATAGTCATATCTACACTTTTTGGGTGAAATTGAGCTATTGTCACTTGGTGGTCACCCTTTGTCACTTATTTTACCTAAATACAATGTATTCTGGTCACACCTGAATGGGTAATATATTTTTTAATTTCTGAAAAAGTGGTATTTGAATCAAGTGCATGGAGGAGCAAATCTTTAATCGTCAATATCTCATTTTGAACTAGGATGCAGATACCACATTTGTACTTTAGCACAGCAGGATTACACGTGTATATATATATTTTTTTTCTTTAAAGTATGTTGGTTTGTCAAAAGCTCTTGATATGTTTGATTTACTAGCGTGCTAAAGGCATTTTGTAGAATTTTATTTTTATATTTTCCAGCTGTCCGATTGGATTCTCCGGTGTTGATTGTTCAATAAATATTGATGAATGCAGCAGCAACCCTTGTGTCAATGGTACTTGTATTGATGGCATTGGTAACTATGCTTGTCAGTGTCCTCCAGGACTCACCGGGAAACATTGTGAAGCGGACATCAATGAGTGCGACAGTTCTCCTTGTGCTCATGGACTGTGCCACAACATATTTGGCTCTTATGCATGCTACTGTACACCAGGTTACACTGGCACATTTTGTGACATTGAGTTCAATGAATGCCTCTCGATGCCTTGCAAAAATAATGCAACTTGCAATGACATTGTCAACAACTACAGCTGCACATGCATACCTGGGTTTGCTGGCATCAACTGTGAAATCGATATCAATGAATGTGCTTCCGATCCTTGCCAAAATGGAGCAACTTGCAATGATCTGATCAATCGATACGAATGTTCCTGCATTCCTGGGTTTTCTGGAACTAATTGTGAAGTCAATATAGATGAATGTGCATCCCAACCGTGCCTGAATAAGGGAAAATGCATTGACTTGATAAATGAGTAAGCATGATGCTTATATTTCTTTATTTTTAAAAAATTGTGTTAAGAGTTACTTATTTCTTCCTAGAAATAATTTATGCCACTAATAAGTAAAGTAATGTTCACAACACATATGGATTGACTACGAAAAGAATCTTGAGATTTAAAATATTCTTGTTTCAAAAGAAATGTAAATGTAAAAGTATTACAGTGTATCACAGAAAAGAAAGTAGTGTTATTGTGCTCCCCCCCCCCCACACCACGTTTATGAAGGAGTATGTGTTCTTCATTGTGGGGTTACTAATTTTGAAGGCTAGCATGCAAATATTAGCAGTATAATTTTCATGTCAAATGTGCTAAGAAGTATTCTCAATTATATTTATCTTTCTATGTTATGAACTCAAAAAGCTTAAAAAAGTAGTTGGGAATAATTTTAAATTTCTCAACAAAATTTATTCAGTTTTATTTTCTTAAATTAATTTAGTGTAAATTAGTTTTAAAAAGGTATTTAGTTAAATTTCATTTGGTATTAATTGTTTTTTTTTTCTTTCTGTTCAGATTTTTATGCAACTGTTCAGACACAGGCTTTTCTGGAACATTCTGCGAAAATAACATAGATGATTGTGAATCCAAACCTTGCCAACATGGGGCGTGGTGTGAAGATATGGTGAAGGACTATCAGTGCCATTGCTATGAAGGTTATAGTGGCAAAAATTGTGAAACTGATATAGAAGAGTGTGCTTCATCACCTTGCCTCAATAGTGCCCTCTGCTTGGAAAACTCAAATCAGACACTCTATGAAATGAATTATCTAGGATTTTTTCCATCTTTTAACTATGAAACAGCCAGTGGATATAGATGCGTTTGCTCTTCTGGATTTACTGGAACAAACTGTGAAACAAACATAGATGACTGTGAGACAAATGAATGCAAAAATGGAATATGCATTGATGGTATTAACGACTACTACTGTGCATGTCATCTTGGTTATGATGGTCAGCATTGTGGGAGAGAAATCAATGAGTGCCAGATACTTGACCCATGTGAAAATGGCGCAACTTGTATTGATCTCATTGCTGATTATAAATGTGAATGCTTGCCTGAGTATGGAGGAAAGAATTGTCAAACTAACTTGCTAGGATGTATAAATGCTCATTGTGAAAATGGAGCTACTTGTATACCTGATTTAGATGAAAGAGGTAATCATATTCATTCCTGTTTGTGCCCTCCAGGTTTTTATGGCCGTTCTTGTGAAACACCCACCACTGTTTCATTTAATACTAATGACTCTTTGGTTGTGACACGTTATAACACTTTGCTTAATGCATTCAAACTGCAGTTCCATTTCCGTACTACGCTTTCTAGCGGCCTAATAAATTCTGGACACTTATCAGGAAGTTCGATTCATTACCTGCTTTATTTGTGGAATGGCATGATCAAAGTTGATGTGTATGATAGAAGTTTTCAAATTGCGGAACTTTTCTCAAAGAATGGTCAGAATGATTCTTTGTGGAAATCTGTGGAACTTAACTTTACACCCAAAAAAGTTGCCTTAAATGTTTCTGGTTGGGCTGTTCAAAAAACTATCGAGTTTCCAGAACTGAACTACTCAGTGACATTTGGCTCATTGCAAAATTCAAATACCAATATGGCACTAACAGATAACAAAAATTCAATTCCAGATTTTATTGGATGTATTCAAGATATTTATATTAATGGTGACATAATCATTCCCAATCAGAACAGTGACCTACATGGTGCTCAAGAAGGTTGTCACAGAGAAGAGCAGTGCGAAGGTTCGCCTTGCCATAATGGATATTGCAAAGATAATTGGTTAAGCTATGAATGTATTTGCTCTCGTCCATATTTTGGTGTTACTTGTCAATACAGTAAGTTTTTCAAACTTTTTTTCTTCTTTTGTTTACTTTCCTTTAGTTATATCAATTGTGATTATTTGTAATAAATGTTATAATAAGGTAATATAACTTTTATCGAACTTAACTGATTAACTTTTAAATAAAGGGGTAGTTTTTTATCATTTGAAAAAATATATATATGTTCATTTCAGTATAGTATTTCATCTTTATTAATTACACTGCTTGAACTGTCCTATGCTTTTGCACTACATATGTTTAATAAACTTATTTCTAGTTATGCTTAAACACTGCAAATTGTAGCAGCATAAGAATATCAAGACAAACAATTACTAAAGAGGCTGTTGACATTCTAGCCCGAAAGTCTACCTTACCTAATAATTAACAGTCAGTGCGATGGGAATAATTTTTAATAAAATCAGGTTGTCTTCAGCAATGTAAATACCTAGAATAGACATATTTTGAGCAACATTTCGAGTCTTACAACACTTTACTTTTTTAAAAGTTAAAATTTTTTCTGCTTTGAAGTACTTTATATAACAGTTAATAAAAAGAACAATTTTAAGTCTCATCACGCTTATGGTTTGTTTAGGCTATGAAGCTGCAACTTTTGGATATAAAAATGAAAGAAGCATGGCCGAACTTCTTATACCTGAGGCTGCAAGACCGATGCTAAGTCAACAAGTGGACGTATCATTTTTCTTGAGGACTAGAAATGCAACCGGACTTGCTTTTTATTTGGGCTCTCGTCTTGACGGTTCAAGCAACTGCAGTGAGCAGGATAGTGGCTCATTCATGCTTGCTCGGCTAGTGGATGCTACATTGCAAATCATCATATGGCAACAAAATAGTGATATAGCAGAACTGACACATTTCAAAACTTTGAATGATGGAAAATATCATTTTATCCAAGTAAGAAAAAACTCAATCATTTTATATTATTGGGTACACATTAATTTTCTATGTTCTTACTTTCAATTTTTAAAAATTTTTGCTTTTTTTTTACTAGTAGTTTGCATTCTGAAATGAACTTGCTTATAAAAAAGAAAGATTTACCTCCTTTTGAAAAGTCTTTTCATTTAGAGAAACTACAAAAAGTAGTGGAAGAAGGTGTTAAAAAAGAATGAAACTATAGATGGAAAAATAATTTAAATGATAAATTATTATTTTATTTTGTTAATTTAAAAATTAAGATTTTTTCCTATTTTAAGCTATTTTAATGAAAGTTATATTATTTTTTGAAAACTTTCGAGTAAGTAGGCAGCCATGATTAGCTACATTAACAGTAATACGGTTTCTATTAAGAGGAGTGCGTGCTCTATGGTTTGTGTGGTGTGATCATAACAATAAAGCGGTGCTTGATTTTAAATGTAAGTTATGATAAGGGTTTACATTAATTTGGTATCAATTCAATAATGATTGTTAATATTCAAGCGATATTTGTTACAAAACTAAAAATATTGTCTTTTCTAATGTTTATATTGTTTTTTTACAGGTGGAACACAATAGTTCTTCATTGGTTCTCAGCATAGACAATGAGAGCATGGAGAAAACCCTTGCTTCTCAAATATGCATGGAAGCTCTCTACATAGGCGGCATACCTGAACCAACCAGACAGAAAAGACAAATTGCTTTTCATTCCCATGGCCAAATAGACTTCCTACTTCAAGATGACATCCCGTTTTTCAAAGGCATTGTTCAAGACTTTAGAGTGAGTCAATTTCTTTTTTCTTTCTTTACTTGATCACTAGGACTCGATTAGTTTCATAACTTTATGTTGTTTATTCTTTAACTGTTACCTTCATTAACTTGGCATTATTGATCTATACCTTATAAAACAACACTATTTTGTTTTGCTTCAATGTTTACTCTTTACCTGTGGTTTAGTTTTAAATTATTTAAAATACATTTATGTAATCTATGAACTTGATAAATCTAGAAAAATGTATTTTCTCTGTTGTCCTTTTGATTGTGCCCTGTTGCCCTATCCATTGCACCCTGTTTTTATGTCGGTGAACCTTGCAGCCCTTTCCTGAAGCACACCAGGGTTCCCACGGCCTTAAAAAGTCCCTAAAAAGGCCTTAAATTTGGAAATTGATTTAGGGGCCCCTAAAAGGCCTTATTTTCTTCCAAAAACGCTCAAAAGGCCCTAATTTTTATTCTTGAAGCCTTAATTTTTTTTCACTCATCTTTTTCTAACTCAGAAATCATAGTCATGCAACCCCTGATAAATAATTCATGCACAACATGGATTTTTTCAAAAGTGGTAAATGAGATGAAAAGCTGAATGTATTTATAAATATATACAATTTTTTTTTCATCTGCACAGTAGCTAACTTGTATGGATTTTCTATTCTAAGTGAATTTTTATTTGATATTACGATCGTGCTGGAATTTTAAATTATCTCGGAAGCTAAGTGGTCACAGAGAAATCAAGGACATCATATCTTTAACTTAAACCAAATTTCAATGATCATGGTGATAATTATTAGTATTCATTATTGTAGACTTATTAAAATGCAGTGCTTGAATTATTTCAAAAATAATCCGCCTTCAAAAAGAACATTGATTCAAGACATCTCTATTGCCTTATAATGGTTTTAAAGCTCGTTTTTATGAGAAAAAAGATGCATTCATTTTGTCATGCTTTTGAGCAGATAAAGTGATTTAAGACAATAAACGGATACATCTTCAGTTGGATTTTTTACCTAGAAGTTCACTTCTGCATTGAAAAAGGGGTTCCTTGCAACCTCAAAACAAGTGTCTGCAATCTTTGGCAAATCTTGTGTAATATTTTTTTTTACTCTTTAATAGTTTTTACAGTTGCATATAAAATGCATAATCACAAGAGATATCATATTATTTGGATAATACTCTGCGACACTGCAGAATATGTATTAAGAAATGTTGTTGGAGGCAAAATAAAATCTGGTTTGGTTTATAGATTGAAAAGTTTGCTAAGCACAATATTTAGAACTCTGAAAAAATATAACTGTTAAATGAATAAATCTTTAAATTTTGGGTTAAATTTGAAAAAGCTGACCTATGTAAAAGACTTAATTCGATGATTATGTTTAATTACTGCATCATCATCATTCTGAAGAAAGTGTTTATTCAAAAGAATGAATTAATTGTGCGTGTATAAAGATACGTTAAAATCCATTGGAGGGGGGGGGGGGGAGAAAAACAATTTTGTGCCTTTGTTGTAATGGTAAAGTTTTAACGCCATTTCAAGATTTTTTTTTTTTTTTTTAAGCTGAATTTTAGTGTTGAACATTTGACTATATTTACAACATGTCATTCTAAATTCTTCAAAGAAAAGTCGTTCTAAATGTTATATGTAATGTGGCCCTAAAAAAGTTAAATGTGGCCTTGAAAAAGCCCTAAAAAGGCCTTAAATTTCACTTGGGGTTGAGAGTGGGAACCCTGCACACATACACTATTTCTAACTCTCAAAAGGTATTACTATTGATTTTTTAAGTAATATTTTCACCCCTCCCCCAGTCATCGCACCATCAATGAAAATTATTTTAAAAATCATTCCCCAGCAGTTTTTCCTTTCATAGGAAATTGTAGACAAATGCAACTGCCGTAGAATTGATTGTGTGTTCTTTCCTGTTTTGCATGAAGTGACCTCTTGGGGACCACAGACATTGAAAGCATAACAGAAACTTTTTGGTTCCAAGTGTTTTATTCCATTTCTAAGGGACACAGCACAGATATACAACCATATGTAACATAAATTACAAAGACATCTTCACAGTACCACACTTAACTCAAAGTCTCCAGCTTCTGCTCTACATTCATTTTACAATGACTCCCCTTTAGGGTTGCCATCTCTTGGTGCCCCAGGGTTACTGTAATGGGGTGGTCATGAAAGTCATTACAGGGTACCAAATTTTGGGAAACAACAAGTGACCAAAATTTAATATGAATCTTCATGCTATAAGGTTAATCATGGGATGATCCCTCAAACAAGTTAGCTATCTATATTGCTATTAGAATCAAAATGAAGAGTCAAACTAGAGAAGATAAAAAAGGCCCTTATTTCCCTTTTTGCAAGTATCTCTCACCCTGCAGCCCTTTCATCCTACACGTTTTAAAAATGCTCCACATGTTTTAACTTTTTTAATTTTCTTGTTAGATAAATGATAAAGAAGTTGTGTTTTACGACCTCAATGTTGTTGATGAAGGCTTCCCTGAAGAATTCGGGAAAGTACAGTTCACTGATAGTGTCAGGCGAGGAGTAATCAGTGATGATCCTTGCAATGCCAATGCCATAAGTCCATGTCTTCATGAATCAAAGTGTCAGGATATGTGGAATGATTATGTGTAAGTTTATTTTTGCGTTTAATGGTTTAAGAATATTTTAAAAGGTTTTGAATTTATTTATTTTTTGAATATATTTTTATTCATGGAAACAATACATATGTATATGTACAAATGAGAATGAATTATTTCTGATATTTTGTGAAATTTGCTATGTTTTTTGACAATAATATGAATAAATGAACAATCATTAACTTTTGGGTACAGGAGAGAAGAATTGACATCGTAGATGAATCTAAGTATATGAAAAATCACTGTTAATGGAAGTTGAGCATGTAGACTAATTTATTTCTGAAATTTTTAAAAAGCTCATTTTTTAAAGAATTATTGTTCAAGACATGAAAGGCTTATTTTTGCCCCTCCCCCAAAAGAGGGACTTCATAAATAGATCCTATAATTATATAGTTAACACTTTTACATTTAAAAAAATAGCATAAAATGTGTATATTTTTAGCATAAAATTGATAGTTCAGTGACAGAGGACTAAACTTTGTAGAATTAATTCATTAATCACACAAACTTTTTAAATTATCATAATGATGTTGAAGGAAATATATATCCCATAATTTAAGTGTTCATTATTTGGTCCGCCTTTCTTTTGGGCATTGGAGAAGATAAAAATATTCTAACTTTTATCATTCATCTTATTTAATTCACAAGAATGATGTAAAATTCAAACAAATTAGAAAAAAAATCATGAGATTTCTGTACTAATTTTCTTCTCTGTCATATGAGGCCTGTAGTTATTTCTGAAATATATTTACTGATTTACTTTTGGCTGAAAATATCCAAATATTACTCATACATTGTTAAAAAAGGACATGGGATGTTCTACAAATCTTTGAAGAATACCACTTACTCTTTCTCATAGTTGTATTATCACACATATCAAAAATTAATGTTGAATATGTAATTTTCCCCACTTAAGGAAATAATTTTCATTTAATTAATTTGTATTTTTCAATTTTTAATTTGTATTTTTCAATTTTTATTTATTTCTTTAACAGTTATATTTAATTTTCTTTTTGATGTTTCAATATAAGATTGACATTAGCTTTGAGTGCATGTTCTTAGCATCATCCAGTGTTTTTTCCTTTCATTTTTTGCTCTCTCTCTCTTTTTAAATACTTATTCTGAACACCTGTCTTTCCAGCTGCATTTGTCCAGATGATTATAGAGGCAAGAATTGTGAAGAAATGAAACCATGTGCTCTATATTCTTGTCCTAGAGATTCTGAATGTAGAAACCTTGAAAGTGGATATGAATGTAAGTATGATATGTTATTAAAGTGAATAAAGATGTCATTGATCATCTGTATGCTTCTGCTTTCTGTTCTATGTTTCTCGAAAAGTTTAAAAATCTGAATTTTTTTATTGCTTTAAGGAAAAAAGATGAAGAAATCTTTCCAAAGCTATAAGATCATTCAATTCTTGTCAATTTTATTCTTGAAATGCGTTCTGAATAATCTTTTATGGATTAATTTTTCTCAAATTCCATAAATTAAAATTTTTTCAACGTCATGGTGCCATCTATGAAAGTGATTGATGAAAAAATAATCATTTTGTCTTATATTTTTGTACTATTTAATATTTTTACTGAGTGTACAAAGGAAAGCTATAAAATTTCCCTGTATATACTCAGAAATTTTTTAACTTACAAAAAATAATTCAATAATATCCCTTATTTTATACATGTGTGTGTATTTCATCTTGTTTTATTATTTATTTATTTCCAAAATGCTGTTGCATTTATTGAGCGTTAAAACAATTCCTTGAATTCGGAATTCTGTTTCCGCCTGCACCCTGTATGTAAGATTTTAACTTGGTTTTCCCTCAGCATTCATAAGTAAGAGATTTAAAATGGTTCAATTCTTTTGTAAACAAGATTTTTTTTTTTTTCTATTATTGAAAGGAATATTCTAATGACTAAAAGTGAAATCCTACTTACTGAGAGGGGAAAATCCTCCCATGCAACTAAATGAAACAGAGAGTTGTGCTTTGGGCACTGTTATTGTAAAATGTGAATTTGGTAATCTGTCCATTTTCATCAGACCAAAAGATTTTTTTTAAATAAATATATTTAACTAGTTATTTCTCTTTGAGAATATATTTATGCCATAAAGGATATTTGAATATAATCATCCAATTTTGCTGCTGAAAATATTTCTGAGTATTTTATATTGCTTTAAAGTCAGAAGTTGCAATAAAAGTAGAAAGTTGGCATTGAATATGCCATAATTTTCATTAAATTCATTATTCACTTTTCATAAAATATGGCACTTGATTACAGTTTATTTATCTATGAAAAATAGTTATTTGTTGCTTCCTGGATAAAAAGAAAACTCATTACTATTTTAATTTGGCGTTTTAAATGTGTGTAATAATATACTCTCCTCCCCAATCAATAGGTGTTGCAAGTGCAGCATTTAATGGAAAACAAAGTGGAATCCACTACCAAGTACAAAATGTCAACAGCAATATCACAAATATTACGTTTTCTTTCCGTTCAATGAGTAACGGAACTGTTTTATGGTTGGAGAATACTCGAAAATTGGAGTTCAGCCATTTTCTACACATTGAAATACTTTCTGGAACATTAAAAGTGAAATGGGATCTAGGCCCTTCTTTTGAGAACCTTTCTCTGCACAAAACAGTGAGCCAGAAATTCGATGCTAAAGGAGAGTGGCAGCAGGTTGAATTATGGTTTGATGAAAACCTCGTCCACTTGAAAGTTTCGGACAATCCCGAAAATTTATCAGAAGACAATTATTCCACTGGCCTTACTGAACTTTTGAATGGTGGTGCTGATGTATATTTAGGATACAGACCAGAAGTTTCGAATCACTTTAAAGGATGCCTGAATGATGTTCGAATAGGAGGCTACTTGCTATCATTCTTTAATGAATCTGTTTTCCAAAATAATGACAACCCATTCAAGCTCATCAATAAGAATATTGATTTGGGATGCACACTCTGTTGGGATGATGATTGTGAGCAAGGTACTTGTTTAAACAGCTCCAGTTCCTATAATTGTGATTGTTATAATGGATATGAAGGGCAATTCTGTGATATAGATATGTGTGTTACTAAAAGTCCATGCAAGCATGAAGGAGTATGCTATCATGATCCTGTGGATAGTGGATTGAGGTGTACTTGTCCAAAGGAATTTACTGGTTCAAGGTAGGTTGACATAAGTATAAATTTTCTTTTTTAATAACATTAAGGTAATAACTAATGCTTCTCCCACACTTCATTTTTAAAATCATTTTTGGAAATGTGATCTCAGACCACTGATCATAGAAGCTTGATATTACCTGCTAACTTTACAAATATTGGTCCTGTGAAAATGCAAAAAAGTATGATATCGTCTATTGCTAAATTCTTGAGCATTGTGTGGTACAGTTTTTGTACTAGAAATTCTTTATCTTCAGAAGATGGGTTGTCATGTTGATCCCATCGCTTATTGAACCAACAAAGTACTAATTTATGCCATGCAAATTTTAGAGAAATTTGTTATCATAAGTTTTAACAATAAAGTTTTGAACCCTAAGAATTTTAAGAGCAAAATGTTTCTAGTATAAATGCAGTGCCATTCTGGCTTAAAAGAATAAACAGTAGTTATACATTTATTTGTTTGGAAAAAATTGCGTGGTTTTTCCTTGCCAGTTGTAAGTAATGGTTCAGCAAGATCTGGTGCCCATTAGGGAGAATTTTTCCCTTCCCCATTAGTCTTCACAAAATTTTCAAATGAAATCTTTTGCCAAAGCAGTTGTAGCTCGTTAATCAAGTAAACAGATAATGTTTACTTTTCTATTTAAAAAAAAATCCTTAAATGAAGGAAAACAAATAAGAAAAAATCCTTTTTATTAATAAATCATTTTAACATGCAATGTAAGCAAGCATTTTTCATAGTCTTAGTAGTAGTTCATAATTTTAATTTATTGTTAGCAGTAGTAAATACTTTTTGTAATAAGCTCTAAATGCCTTGTGCTAATTACCACATAATTAATGGTGTAAATAATTCTACTGCTTGATAAATATATTTTTAATTAAAAAAAAGCAGCAAGTTTCAAAGTTTCATTTGTGAAGGAAGTTTAATAATAATTCTATTTTAAAGTCACCAACAGTTCCTGCTTAGCTTGTTTGTGGCATCATTTTTAACTGATGTTGTCTTATAAAGTACAACACAGTTTTAAATAAATCGATTTGCTCTACTTCCTAATGCATTGCAGCATCAGCTTAACATGTTTTCTTTATTTTTGTTTGTTATGGATAAAAAATGCTTAATGTAAAGAAAATACATCTTTTGAGAAATCTGTCATCCTTTATTACTTAGTATCACTTTAAAAACATAAAAAATACCCAATAATAATAATAATAATAATAATAAATACTCACTTATGTATACACATAGTAGGAGTAAACAAAAAAGATTTTATTTTGTTACAAACTCGCATTGTTCCTGAAATGTTATCATTGTTTATAATATCAAAGAATTTTTTTAAATTTTCTCAAGATTCAATAAAATACTTTAGATCAGCGTTCGGCAACCTAAATTGACTGAAGATCTACTTTACAAGTTCGGCAAACACCAAGATCAACTTGGAGGACCGGGGGTAGTGGTATACACTATTAATAGGGCATGTTGGGATTGCGCCCGTCTTCAAATTGTAGGTTAATTCTTGTCAGAACAATTTTTTATCCTTATGATGTGAAATGTGATGATGTTGATGAAAAATTGTTACCTACTTTAAAATTTCTAAAGTAATGGTTTGTTAACACTGTTAACTCGCATCAAAACAATACAAATATATTATTTCTTTGATTTTGATTTTAAAAAAAAGACTTAGTTTTTGTTCTGTTTTTAACGAAAACACACGTGTGAAATGCAGTTACATTCTTGAAATATTAACGTTCACCAAGAGCATAGTTAATGTGACGTCTGACATTCCATATTATTGGAAGTTTTTTTGGGTCTGGTGAGTGTTCTGACAAACTAATAAACATTTTCTGAAGGAAAAAAATAAGTAATAAATTTGCCATCCAATTCGAAAGTTATTTTCTTTATTTTTTTAAACTATAAGCTGTCCAAAATGCTGTTGCAATCAACCTGTTGCCGACCACTGCTTTAGATGTTCAAAACAGTCGAAAGTGAAACAACAATTCCTTGTAGTAATAGGATGATGCATTGGTTAACCCCCACAATTACCAAAAGCTATGCTGCAAGAAAATGTTCATAAAAAATCGAACTAATGACAAAATATATTGAATAAAATTTCTTAAAATGATATGAATACTGTCTTAATTTTTCAAATTCATTTCTATGTTAATATTATAACAATATTTTCCTCTTGTTAAAATTATGTTGATTTCTGAAATTCTACTTCAAGAAGCTTATTACTTTTCTCTGCTCTAGATGTGAAGAAGTGAACTTATGTCATCCGATGCCTTGTCAGAATGGTGGAATTTGTAGTCAAAATGATGGTCAGTACAGATGTACTTGTACAGATTTGTATGAAGGAGTTCATTGCAATGAACCTGTAAGCAATATTTCATAAAGAATTTTACCAAATATAAAATTTTGTTTAACATTACATGTTTAATTAGTTAATACATTTTTGGTTTAATTTTTTTAAAATTCTTGATTGAATTTCTATTATTCATAAACCTGTAATTATATTTCATTATGTTAGGTTATAGTAGTAAACAATTTTTGTTAATATGGCATAAATTTGTGAAGTTGCATGTTTCCTTTATATTTTTTACCCTCCTTCAGAATTTATCTTTATTGTTGGAAATTTATTTTTCAATCTTCCATTTTCAACGTTGAGGCCAACAAGACATTTGCTCTGCCACCACAAATTACCACCACAGGTGATGACCCTGCCAAGAATGCCACTATCATAAGACAATGCAATGATAAATTAAATTCTAATATAATGCTCATTTATTTCTCCTAATCTTTGTGCAAGTGTTTTCTGTCATTACTAATATTTTCTCATACGTAACAAAGGAAACTCCTGAGCTACCATGATTCTATATTAATGCCAGCAATATTATTGTATTGCAATATACTAATACTGTTTTCTGATTTCATTTATATACTCTTCAAAAAAAAATATTGTCAATGGTTATAATGCTTTTTGATTAATTTATAAATTATCATTTTTAGAAAATTTTGGATTGCAGCGTTGTACAGTGTCGACGTGGAAATTGCATTAATATTGACACATCCAGTGAAAGAAAGGTAATTATTATTTATTATATTTTAAAAAATTGTACTAATATGTCCACCTGCCAAATTTAGTATGGTTTTTAAGGCAAAAGGATTCTCTATCTCTGAACTAGTTTTTAATAGAAAAAAGATAAGTTTTAATTTAACTGCTCCCTTTGTCACATAAAGAAAAGCTGAATAATTAATATTAGTTGCACTTTAAGCCATAAAAATCAGATGACTCTCCAGGAATTAGTTTAGAGCAGGCGATAAAGGATTTTGCTAAAGGAGGAGTGGTGAGGGACACACATTTTTAGAGGAGATAGGTGAAATTATAATTTTAAAATTATAATGTTTTAAAAAAGTATTTGACTCTCGGTGGGAATAATTGTGCCCTTCCTGTATCTGCTTGGTTAGAAAATGTTTAGTAGATTTTAGAAAGAGAAAAAGTTTAAAAGTATTTAATATAAAAACGGAAAATTTGTTTTAATATTTTGTTGAAAATCTCTATAAAAGTTAAAATTAAATTGGTTCAATATATATTAAAAGGAAAAGCTTACTTGAAAATATGCTAAGGACATGGGGATAGTTTGTGCCCCACCCCTTCACATAATAACTTTTGAAAAAGTTATCGACATCAAACATAACCCTTGTTCGAATGATATTTGGCAAAACAGTCCAGAACACTCTTAAAATTTTATTTCTGTAATATTTGTTTTTAGCTTGGTAGTAATTCTTTGTATTTACTCTCTTACTCTTCTCTTTTTAGTTCAAATGCTTGTGCTTAGATGGATACGAAGGCATTTTGTGTAACGAAACCATAGATTTCTGTGCCAAATCCCCCTGCCAGAACAATGGAAAGTGCAGCATATATGAAGGATCCGATTTTGCTTCCTATCATTGTCAGTGTCAAGACGGATTTACTGGAGAGCATTGTGAGCTCAACATCGATGAATGTGAGAACAATCCGTGCAAATATGGAAAATGCATTGATGGAATTGGTGCCTTTAAATGCGAATGTTTCCCAGGTAGGGAAAATTTCTTAAATTAGAGCAGCTTTCTTTTCTTGTTTTTATTATTTATGTTTGTTCTATATTGCCCTTTAGATATTTTTATTTCCATTTGTGCACATTAAATATTGATCTTTAATTTAAAAAACCATATAAAACATCCCTTTAATGTAATATACAAAATTTCCAACTATGAAAAAGCTCAACATTTTTCAATACTTTTCTCATATTTTAAAGCTTTTCAATAATGATCAAAAGTTTTCTTCAAACATTTTTAAAGTCATGCATTGTCTTTCAATTAATTTTATAATGTACTAAAGAGTCTTTTTAATATCATTATTTATTTATTAATTTTTCAATATTAGTTATGATTTTAACTGTTATCACTCTTAATTTACTACTGAATCCATGGATCCCACGTTTTCTACAGGACTCCTTGCCAGATCATGCCATAGGCCCCCTTCTATTTTTTGCAAACATAGAAATAGGCTCATAGATATGAGTTTTGATCTCATTTTTTTTATCCCAGAATTTTTTGTGAAAATCCCAGGCCCCCCCCCCCCCCCCCCCCAGTTGGTTTTGGCCCTATTACTGCTGAAGCCCCAGCAACCCTATGCAGGTTCCATGAAGAAATGTTAAAAATTCTTGTAATAACTATCCAAAAATCATTTTTTATTAAATTATCCGTAATTAGTAAGCATCTCAGAAGATTTTACGTTTTGTGAGTGTTCATTCAAAATAACGTTTTCTTTGTAGGATACAAGGGAGAATTCTGTGAAGACAAAATTCGTCATTGTTCTGATAAAAAGAATGTGTGCTACAATGGAACTTGTGAAAATCTTCCTGAAGGTTATCAATGTAACTGCAAAGAAAATTTCATTGGCACCCATTGCAGCGTGTACAATGAATGCCATGAGTCAAAATGCAGCTACAGAGGATTTTGTCGGCCATTGATGGATGAATATGAAACAACTTTTGTCCATCGTTGTGATTGCAGTGAAGGATATAGTGGAAGTGACTGCACTACAGAGGTAAATTTTTGATAAATGTTGTTTGCAAATTTCAAGTTGCAGTTAAGCCATGTATATGATAATGTTTGAAAATTGAAAATTTAGTCATTTTTAATACTAGAAAGACGGAAAATTTACGTATACCTAAAAAGACCGGAGGGGCCGGTGTGGCCCTTCCAAGAATTTTGCGGATATTTCCTTCTAAATTTCCTCTTGAGTGAGTCTACGTGTCCCATGCAGGTTCTCTAATCCCTATACAAAAGCTGGGTGTATGATAGTGTAGGATGGTGCTTTCTTTTTCATGTGAAAATATAAAACTTATTTCTCTTTCAAGGAGCAATCGTCATTGTCCAGCTAGTCAGCTGTTGCATTTCTTTAGTATTTTGAATTGAAACCGGTTGTAAAATGAGAAAGGTAAAGGTCAAACTAGACTGAAAGACACTTTGTCCTGCTACAGCCATCAAAATAAAGGAAGAATTTAACCGTATTCATTGTAAAATACCTTAGGCGCCTAGGTCCCTCCTGTCGTTCTAGGTATAAGGTTCAATATCTACGCTTCTATAAGGAGAAAACTAAAATGATTAAACAAGCACTTAAAATAAGATCATATTAGAAAAAGTCAGAAAGTTACAACACAATCAGTCGATTATTATTGAAATTACTGAACAGTAAATATCGAGAAGGGCCACACAGGCCCCTCCATCTTCCTAGTGTTAAGGTATGAAAAAATACTATAAAATATCGATTCAGTATTTCTTTAAAAGATTTATTTAATCCTGAGATTATAAATACATGTACGTATGTATGTATAAATTATATATATATATATATATATATATATATATATGTAACATGCATAATGCTTATTAAATGGTATTATATAAAAAAGCTGTCCATTTACAGTGTATACATCAAGCTTTTAAGCTTGCTGATGTTTAGCAATGCTGAGCAATTTTTAATCATAAATAATGTTTAGTTGCTAAATTATCTTAATAGCATACAAAACCAGCTACAAAGTCTAAATTCGTAAATGCTCTTATCTAGATATATCTGGCTGACTAAAAGTTTAATGCATAGTAAAGGGCAAATAGTCTTACTATAAAGACCCCTTTATTTATTTTTTATTCTTAAATCTTATGGACACATTCGCACTACTAATATTGTTAATTCAACTAAGGTAAAGGTGATTATTCATCATGTATTCATATCTAAATTGAATCAAAATAGCCTTTAAGGAGTCTTTTATTTTATGACTTTATTGTTTGGGGCAAATATATTTTCTGTTTACAAAAAATTAGTATATCTGTGCTTAAAACATGAAGTTAACTGTTATGCAATCTTCCCAACTCGATGTATTTCAATTTAAAAGCTTATTTATTTCATTGCTTTTTTCCCCTCTCTTCAATAGCTTGCCATTCGAGAAAGTGGAGACGATACTAATTTGATATTGGTTGTGCTCATCCCAATACTCTCCCTCCTGATCCTGTGCCTTCTCGTTGGCACTATCGTGTTCCTCAGAATAGCAAAAAAGAAGAGAGCCACTCGAGGTACTTACAGCCCTAGTCGACAAGAAATGTTTGGCTCCCGTGTGGAGATGAATCATGTGATGAAGCCTCCTCCTGAAGAAAGATTGATATGAATGAAAAAAAAATCACCTTTGTATGATTGCTTCATTTTAATATAATTTTAATTATTACCATCCTCAACCTCAAAAGAATTTTATCTCATACTGAAATTAGCAGTAGAACTATTGATATTTTTAAAGTGTTATGTCATTCTGCCATGGTAAGAATTGCCATACAGCACTATGGGCAATTTAAATAATGGACAACTATCAGTTTTATGCAGTGCCTTTTTTGTGGAAGGAGTATCCAAAGCAAACCAGCACTTACTGCTAAATTTGGCTTTTTGTATATTTTTCACTTATTTACTGAAATACTTAAAATAATTGTACATGTTTCAGTTTATATTAATGATAAAAGCCCCAACAAAATGAAGGATGCATATTTGTTTAAGCTACAATTCATATTGTATAAGAGACAGAATTCTGCTTTGAATCACAAATCATTTCTTCATTTTCATAAGCAAAACGTACACAGCTGGTTGACGGTTTGCTAAAGAAGCCAAGAGAGTAAAGAATAAAGGTTTTTGCTTTTAGAAAGAAAAATGCAGCAATGCATTGCACAAGTGCTCTTATGTGCGATTTAAAATTGCAATAATAATAATTTTCATTATTATTTGTTCTCTACTTTACTGGTATTGGTCTCATTAGCTAGAAATCCTTCTCAATGGAGAAAAATTGACAATTAGGATGATTATTGACAAGTTGTATAAATTTAGCACATTATAAACTTTTTTTAACTAGTTCTGTCTTTTTTATTTATTAGCTTAAAATACTATATTTCAGAGTGTTTACAACTTTTCTACTAAAAAAGTAAACCATATCACTTTTTATAAAATAATTGTTCTGCTATTCATTAAGTATGTTTCAACATAATCCCTTGCCTTGGGCGACAAAGTTTTACTACAGAATGTGAAAGTAGGTTGTAATTATCAATATCTTTAAAAATCCATTAAAAAAAAACATTTATTTTAAAACTGTAGATAAAAATGTAAGGAAAAGCTGAAATTCAACATAATAATAGCAATGATAATAATTATTATATATTATTTTTATTTATTATAACTATTATTATTATTTTCATTAAAATAGGCTTAAATTCTCATTTTTAAAACTGATTTAGGATAGAGCCAATGTCTCCATCTCTCTAAAATCAACTCCTAACAGCACTGAATTTTTACACAATCCTTGCTTAGTCTAAAAATGTTGTCTAACGAAATAAAATTCTGGTAGCAGTGACATTATTTACATTAAACTTTTTTTTTTCAGTAACTGCAACTTTTTTCTGATAGGTATATGATGTGTTAAATTTATTGAGCAGTTATGAATTACTTTGAAATGTATTATTGCATAATTTGTAGCATTTCTAATGCACTATTGCCTAATGTAAAATTTAATTGTAAGTCTATTATTTTGAGTACATATATATCATAAAAAAAGTTTACCATTTTCAGTTCATCAGTATGAAAACGAGCACCATTGTGTAGTGTAATTTTTGTAAATATGTCCTTTGTGTGTATGTGTGTGTGTGAATAAGTATATATTTATTGAAGTGTTGGTTGAAACTTTTTATTGCTGTATCTAATTATGTATTTGTGTTATATGAAACAAAATTCCATTTTCCTCTCAATGTGCGTAGAAATTTACGTAAGTAATGAGCTTGTAAAATCTAAATTATTGATTGTCTCCTTCCAGGAATGTTATTCCAAATTAAGAGGAAAAAATTTTAATGTCGCAATTTATAAATTGAATTTTTTATCAAAAATTGAATGTATCATTTCAGTTGAACTGCAAACTTCTTTTACATATGATGTAAAAATAATTTATTCTGCAAAGCTGAAATGGCTTATTATATAATTTAATAATGAACTTATAATAAATAACATTGCTGTGTATTTTATTTGAATTATTTATAGGTAGAAGTTTAAAAAATATACATATATATATATTTCAAATTTTATCTTTAAAATTCTTTATCTTTTGAATCTATCTATTAAAGGTATTTTAACTATAAATTTTATTCCTGTTAGATTTTATCAAATGGTTTGCCAAATTTTTATATTACTGTAAATTTTATGTTTGAACACTGTTCATAAAAACATTTTTTCGAAAATATTATTCTAAAATTACATTGATTGCAGCATTGAAATTGCTTAGTTTAAAGCTTTTGTTGCTTTATTTCCAATTGAAGTATGTTATAAATTTTAACCATAATTAGTCCTTGTGAATGTTGTTAGATGACTAAAATATATAAAGCTTGTGTAATACTCATGCTAAATCACTAATTTGGAAAATGTTTATATATTTTAAATATAATGACAATGTGCTTTTCCAAAACTTTTGCATTTGATGCTTTTAAAAAAAAATCGAAATTGAAAATGAAAGAATTTTGTTTTTATATAAATTGTCTTGTGTAATATTTCATCTATTCCTTTACATTATGAGTGACAATGTTATTGAAGTATAAGTTTAAGGCTGTAGATTTTATGAAATAGAAGTATTGAAAGGTTAAATTCACAATGGAAATTGCAGACACCTGTCTCCAAAAAATACTGAGAGCCCTTTGTATAGATGGAGCTATATGATTTTAAAAAATCAGCGGTTTATTAATTTATTTATTTTATTGTATTTATTTGTTTTTCATTGTTATTATTTTCCCCCCTCAGACATTTAAAAAAAAATTTTGAAGTTCTTTTTTACCCTTTTGAGGTTTCAAAGTATCAAATATTTGTTGATAAATTCAACCTAGTGTGTTTATCTAATAGAAAAGAGAGTAACTATAACTAAAGAAGAAATTTTTTTATAATTAATTAGGAAGCACATAAATAGAAAGAATGTTTTTAAAATTTTTATTTGCACAAAGAGTTCTTAACAGGAAAACACACAGTGGATGAAAATATTTGGTAAAGCAACTAAGGTCTGTACTCGTAATTTAAAGCTCAATAAAAACTGATTTTAAAGCCTTTTTTAGTAAATTCAGAAGCAACTAGTCAAAAGAACAGATGTTCTCTCAAATTATATATTGTGTTATTGATAATTCTACAACAATTTCCTTATGAAATTAGGGCATCCTCTAGCAGTTACATGATGTTGGTACAGTATTTTTATGACGGGAACAATTAAAAAATTAAAGCAAGATTGTTAAATTAATTAAATAAGAGCAATCGAGTGAAATAAATCTTCATATAATAACTGAAATCCTGAAATTTTCGCCTTTCTATTAGAACAAAAGGGCAGGGAGAATTCAGTTCTTGATAAGAAGGCCAGGCCAATTATTGGAATTGTTTAATCATTCTTGTTCATGATTTTTCCCTTAATGATTTCAGTTTATAGCAGCAATAAATTTTATATAAGGAATGTAATCCGTTCATCATCGGAAAAAATGTTTCACATGAAAACATTTTAAATATTTTTAAAATATCAAAGTGAACTCGAACTAAAACCTGTTCAAATTATTTAATGTGACGAAGTAAAAGGGGGGAGGGGGAGAGTACTTTTTTAAAACACTGAAAAGTGATAAAAATGATTATGTGTGAAATGTGATCAAACTAAATAATTGTAAAGGCCTTGAAAGTTTCTTTATGAAACTTCATACTTCTATTTATTTGCCTGTTAAAAATTTTAAACAAGTGAAGTGATATTTTCATGTTCAAAGATATTTTTCCTACTATGGTTTTGTATGACTCAATGTATTATGTATTTTTCAGTATTTTTACATATTAATATACACATTATCATGTGTATATAAACACGAGTATAGTGTATTTTCAGTGATTGCACTCAAATGTAAAATTCAGAAAGACTTTACAGTTTTAATTGTGATAAAATTAAATCCGTCCTCAATAACATTCCGCCACTGTGAACATAATTCGTGTACCGTCCATTTTTCATAACTTATTGTACAGTTGATTGTGAAATAAATAATTTTAAAATACTTAACTTGGCACTGTTTTATTTAATGGTCTTTTCCAGCCATTGAGTTATCTCAAATTGTTATCCAAGAAACTTCAATCCATTTACTCACACTATAAACTCAGGTTGAACGTTTGGCTACCTTGACCTTATTTCAAATTTAATCTTTTATCAGATATTGTTTACCAGTTCTTGATCTTCATAAGCTTGAAATCCTCTTATGTGTTTCTTTCAGACAACTCTCGGAGGGGGAGTGCCCTCTTGGAGCAAGTCAACTGCCTCTTGATTCCACCCCCCCCCCACCCCCCATTTTTTGTTGTTGTCGTTACCAAAAATAGCCTGTAAATTCCGTTTTTAGGATTTCATCAGTTTTGGTAAATTTTCAAGGAAGAGCCTCTGAGCTCTTGACCTCTTCACCCCTTACCAAAGATAGCTTAAAATTGCAACTTGAATTACTTTTAGACTTTCAGTTTTGGAAAACTTTGGGGAACAGTACCAAAATCTTTTTTTTTTTCCCTTAACCTCACTGAAGATAGCTTTAAATATAAGGCTTCAGTGTCAGGAAAGTTCCGGGGGGTTCCCCACCGCTAGCCCGTACGATTCCAATTTCAAAAAAAAAAAAAAAAAAGGGAGAACCCTCGAAAAACCCTTCCCTAACGCCATCAAACAGCCTAAAATTACGTTTTTAGGACTTCTAATAATTTGCAAAAAAATTTTTGGGGAGAACAACCCCACTCACTTAAAATAGCGAGAAATAGCGTAAAATTACTTTTGCTTGCAAGAATATAATTTTTAAACATTTTCTAGAGGGTTTATCTCAAAATAAGTGGCTTCTGTTGCATTCGTTCTGAAGGTGCGTAGGTTTTATACGCACTTCACAATTTATTTTCAGGGCGGTGAGGAAAAAGTTATAAAAGAAAAGAAAAAAATACGGAATTTCTGATATGCAGTATGCAATAGGCTTAAAATTCAGAACCCGAATATGAAATTGTCCATCGTAATAGAGTTCTCAAAAGAGATTTCTCATTTCTGCTAACCCTTGAAACCAATTTATCTACTTTAAAGTAGAGAAATATAAGTAAAAATTATTTAATGAGCTAATTACACATTTCTTTTACTTATTTGGGAGCGACACGTACTGCCCTGCCCAGTACCGGATCTTGGGGGTTTTCCCTGGCGGGGCAAAATTTAAAAATGCCGCCTACTCTCCCTCTCCCCATCCAATTGTTCATATTTCATAAGCTTTCATGCGCTGGCCATTTTTTTCGGGTGTTTTCGCTTGGGGGCCCACTGAAACTCATAAAACTTTCGTTAATGTTTCAACGACTTGGCCATTTCAGCTCCACATTAGGGGGTACAGCCATATAAAGCGATATGAAATAATAGAATTTCATATCTCCCTTAACTGGAGATATGAAATTCTAACAATTGAAGGGGATTCGTTGGATTTTCCCCGGGGAAAATTTTGAAAACTATGCAAACTGGTGCATTTTGAGCCCTTAGGAGACACATTTGGGACTGTAAAAATATAAGAGTGGAAAAAGCAAGCAAAATTTAAAGCAAACGCTTTTACTCATAAAAACACAAAGCAAAATTAGCATATTTTTTTTTAAATTCAAGGAGAATCCCCCTCTTTCTTACTAACGCCCATATCGAAAAGCCACGTGTCTGCTTTCTCAAACCACATTTATAAGTTCTCCCCCCCTCCCCCCCCGCCTCTTCCCAAAATGTTGCTTTGAAAATTCATAAAAGAAAAACTATTGTATTGTTTGAAAATGCATGATTTATGTTTCTCTAGCACAAGCTTTCCCCCGCGCATTCCCAAAAGGATGCTTTGAAATATTGTAAAAGAAAAAATGTATTGTTTGAGCACGACAGCATGATTTATATTTCCTTATTACAAAGGGAAAACACCTAAACTTTTTTTTAAGGTAAATTTTTAAGTTTTTACATGCAAAATTTTCTGCCCCTCAAAGCTTCTTTCCCTGGAGCCCTTGTCTGCCACAGGAGCCTGCCGACTGATTAACGACACTGGCTATACCGTATGCTACCTCAATTTTAGCGTTTCCGACAGTTTGTAAAAATAAATAATTATTAAGGTTTTAATTGTTAGCAAAATAGCCGATCAATGGTCAAATCGAAGCGCCGAACTGAATTTTAATTCTCTCTTTCCTAAAGTTAAATTTTCATAATTAATTTTTTTGGGGGGCCGTGGTAGCCTAGTGGTTACGGTGTCGAGCTTCGGATCGAAGGATCAGGGGTTCGATACCTGACCCACTGAAGACCCACCATGTACACTTGGGGATACGTGCATGTAAAATCCGTGGACCCTGAAGTCCCGAGTGTACCGGAGGGTGGAGAATTTCCCTTTCCTTCACTCTTAGGTCAAAAAAGGAAGGCGGAGTATTTGTGGTGGCGCCATCTGGTGGCAATCCAAATACACAATGAGCAAAATCGTACGTCCACCGTTGTGGTGCTCATCTATAAACGGAAGGCACTCCTCACTGCCTTAATTCGTAGTCGCTGTGCGAAGGGGAGCTTGGATACCCATCAAGTGTCATTAAAAATAACAATATTTTTTTTGTGCATCACAGTTGAATTTGCTGCCCCCAGAAGGGGTCCCCGGCTTGCCCCTCCCCAAATCCAACACAGGGCGCACCTGTTCAAGCCGCCTATTCGTACCGCTCTGAAAACCGGTGAAAATTCATTTCTTTTTCTTTGTTTAATCCTTTTTCCCATCATCTTGAAAATACATTTTTAAGCGTTTATAGATCCTAGGCATGTTTAGAATGTATAACACCACGCATTTTTGGATAAAACGTTAATCTTTAATGCTATAACGCCAATCCTTAACACTGAATGCTCAAGGTAAACTCCCGCAGCAAACGAATCAAGTAGCCCATTGCCACAACGTTGGTATGGTCCATTGGTTTTTTTTACTCCTGGGAATACTTTGGTTATGAAGGCAGAACTGCACCTAGCTCAGCCTTGGTTTTACAAAAGCACATCTATAAATTATGAAGTAAAATGAAGTAAACGAAAGTGTTTGTTTTGACGTCTGCTCCGGTGATTATTCAATATAGGAAAAATTATATTCAATTATTTTAATTCTGAGAAGCTTTGTCATGATGTAGTGCTGCTGTTATTACACCTATTTTATGAAAAGGGAAATATTGAAAACAAAAGGCAAATTCTTTGGCTTTAAAAGTAATCTTTTATTAGCTTTGAAATCATTACATGTGCTGCTCTGAATGTTGAATCTGTTTCCATATTTTATTATTTGGTAAGTATGGAGCGAAAATATTACAATTCTGCAGTATTAATAGGTGTAACTTAAAGTTTTTACTTTTTAATGAAAGTTTGAAATTTTTTTTTTGTCATATTGGTGAATTAAATTTTAAAATCCTTAGAAATAAGAAAATTTTCAAACTACTATTAACATACTTAACAATTATTTAGTTCTAGTTTAAAACTAAAAAGCTTCTCTTAAACTTTGTCTTTTAATTTACTATCAGGTCACTACAGAGGAAAGGCAACTTCATTTTCGGACCCTTGACAAAATTTCAATTATTCAAAGCTGGTTATGAAAATGCATTCACAAATTCCAATCAATTAAAACGGACGATTCACAATAAAATTCCAATCAATTAAAACGGACGATTCACAATAAAATTCCAATCAATCGAAACGGATCCTGCACAAAATTCCGAGCATCCAAATCGTACTTTTTAGAGAATTATTTATCGAATAAGCAGCAAAAAATTATATAAAAAAATTATTACTGTATGTTTAAATTTTGAATTTTCATAAAAATATTTGATTTCCCACAAACTGTTTTTAAAATTCACAAAAAACGGACCCTGTTAAAAATGCTGGACTGACCCCTAACTAGTTAACAGTGATAAAAATGTAATAAATTTTATTTTTATTCACTCAGTTTACTGAATTTTTGAATCTACATGAAAATGGATTTCAGGTTACTTGAGAATGTTTGTGGTAAAATAATTCTACAACCAAAGTCTTTTTTTTTTTCAGCTCAAATTTGATTTGCAGTGAAGCTGGAATATGATGTTCTGGGACTTTTTTTGCAAGCCTGATTTTTTTTTTCTAGAAAAAAAAGTTCTTGTAAAGTTTTCTTTTACTTATTAACATCTTCTCATCTCCGAATCAAGAACTTTTTAGTCTAATCAATAAATTTGTTGTGTTAGATATCACTTCAAGCATGCATAATTTGTCAATTATCTCAACCTAGTAAAATGCATTTAAAAAATAGCTTTAAAAAATCAAAAGCTAAAACATGTTTTTGTTTTAATACATTGCATTCTTTTTTTAAAAAAAAGAAACATTACCTTAAAAAAAAGCAGAACATCATTAAAAACTGGTGTCGAAGTTGAAGGGGATTTTTATTTTGTAGCAGTTTATTTATTACAGGGATGATTGTGAGTTCATAGAAAAATACCTGAAATTTTTAACAGAGAAGTGTCAGGTAGGACTTGTTATTTTTGAAAATAAGTTCCCTAATACAGTCAACTCTCATCGTCTCTACTCTCAATAAGTTAATTTCTTGATATAAAGTAGCTGGTCTGTTCCTTGAGAAACTCTCATTAAATCTAATAATTCCCAGGTGGTAATTCAAAGTGAAAATGACTGCAAGCCACGAATGAACGTGCTTTAATTCGAAGTTGGTGGCTCTCGCCTCTATAATTCACAGTGGTTTTTCATCTATTAAATCAGCATTTACATCCCAACATACACAAATGTGCTGCTGTCTGTTTTTCTTTTTGTGAAGGAAATATACAAGAAAAAACATTTCGTTAGATGGACCATATTTTTTCCCTCTCATCTCTTTGTCGTCCAGCTTATTAGTTCACTTACAGCGCTTTAATACGGAAGTTTCGACCTATTAAATATTCCTATTTTGACAGCTAAATATAGTTAAGGAAAAAAAGTTCTAAAATTCAACAACACCGGACTCGGAAATCCAGTTATTGATTTTTAATTAATTTTAAAAAATTCCAAGCCGAAAAAATGAGGTGGAGCTTATCTCGTCAGTCCCTGATGTCACACTTTAGGTTTTACTTTAGACTTTACATTGCCCTTTACCCTTTAAGCATTTGCAACATAAAATTCTGTTATCCAGTGATCGGAACTACTGTGATATAATCCCCCCTTGGCGATTTTTTCGTTGGCGCCAAGAAACCGTCGCCAACAACAAGATTTTTATGTCACCAACTTCAAATAGAATACAACACTCTTGGCGATGATTTTATCGCCAACAATGTCACATCATAAACATAGCAAACATGTCAAGAAAAATCACTAAAAAACAATAAAATACCAAAAATTGCAAATTATATCTTACACACAATATCGACGCTACTACGTAAAGCACGTACAGCATTTTTCAACAACAATTCAATACATTAACGGATTAATAATTACTTGAAAAATAGAATTATTTGCTTTACCAAATCACTTAAACTTAAATAAAAACCCTTCGTTAAAAGAACACATAATTTATGCCCAATAATTACTACCGCAATGATTCATCATTGCATACAATGATATGCATTATTTAATGAAAAACATAATTAAAATATCGCGCAAATCAACGCTATCCGAATTTTAAAATACCACCCTAGATAACAAAATTAATAACGGTCATCACTTCAAGTACATTTTGCATTAAACTATTGGAAGCCTACCATTAAAAATACCATAAAAACCATTCATTGAAAAAACACGCATTTTAGGCACAATAATGACTATTGCAATTAATTATCATAACATAAAATGATATGCATTACTCAACGAAAAACATAGCAAAAATATCACGCAATTCCAAGCAAAACTTCAAGTACATTTTACATTAAACTAACGGAAACCCACTTTATCAAAACCAGCAACGCCACTAATTACTACAGCTAATATTTTAGAACAATTGAAAAGTCATTGTTTTATAACCTTACAAACACATAAAATAAGAAAATAATAAATTTAGAAAAATAAAGAACTCACTTTAAACCAGTTGGCTTTTCAATATTAATCCCAAATCACTACAAACTTGCTATCCAATATGACGAAATGGTCCGAAAATTACCACTTAATTTTTCATCGTTTTTAGTCACAATTAACCAAACTTATGCACTTATCAATCAAAACAATTTCATACTTCAGATTGCAAAAGCACCAAATCACGTTTCCATCCATTTTAACGTATTCAAAAACATGGCGCCTTAACAAACTATTGTAATATAGAATCATTCCTCTGGCCACAATAGAAAACAATTGAACCAAATTAATGCACCTTAACACTTTACATTCTTCCTTTAGCAACAGGAAAAATCTCCACAAACTTTAAACATAAAATAAACTATTAAATAGCTACTTATTCGCAAAAAAAAATTTCTAAAAGTTCAACAATCACACCAACACAAGCCCTTCCGCGTTGCCACACATTACGTCAGCCAACATCGATGGCACTGGGTTGCCACTGAAACTATCGCCAACCGAAAATCATTACAAATTGGCGCGCTAGCTCGAATGTCGCCAAGGGGGGGATTATATCACAGTAGTACCCAGTGATCTATCTAAAAGCGCAGGTAAGGTAATATTCTGCTATCAAGTTCCAAAAGCATGAAGAGAAGACCTTGCACTTTTCAAACAGCTGCTTTCAGCAAAAGCTGCTGAAGAATGTGGCTATTCTCGCTCTTTTAGATACATCACAAGGCAACAGAATTTACGTCGCAAACGCTTAAAGGGTTAAACTAGTTTGCTTTCTTTTCATCATTATTTTAGTGCTACATTGAAACTCTTACTTCAGTATGGAGTCTAAATGACAATCAAGCAGCTTGCCAAAAGGGACATCAATGATGTTATTTCATTTTATCCAATTTTTAACCACACTTCACAAAGGAAGGAGGTTATACATTCATACTGTACATACGTTGTTTTATACAGCAAAATTTCTTACTTAGCAGCATTTGTTGTTTGCGAACATTTTAAGGGCAAACCTGAAGCAATTGGTTTCTTCAGGGTTCCCTCAAGTGCTTATAAGTGCTTAATTTGACCTTTCGTTTCTAAAAGCCCTTAGAAGTACTTATTTTCATTCAAAGGTGCTTAGAAGCGCTTTTTTTTAATATGAAAGTCGATTTTTTAAATTTCCGTATTTTTTAATGCAATTTCTGATTAGTTTTTTATGATTTTTTAAACTAAGATTCAGAAAGTGAAAAATTATGGAGGGTTATAAGAATTTTGTTGATTTTTATCACACGATCCAGCGACTGTAGAACATGGCTTTCTTTCATATAATTGCAGATTTTTTTTTAAACCTTGGATCAAAAAGTTAAAAGTTCATGGGTAATTCCACTGACATTAAAATTTAATTATGTTTCTAACTTTTAAAATTGCCTTTTTCTTCTGAAATTGATTGACATTATTACAATGGAGTTTTAATAATGGTACCCCACTTCTTTTTTGGCATAAGATTTTATGTGTGAAATTAAGGGGATTTAAAAAGCTTACTGGTGACTGGCAAAAGTAACATCAGTCACATTTTTTAATTCTCCCCCCCCCCTAAGCTTCTAATGCCTGACAATATGTGACGGTAGTGTCATTTTACTTTCTTATTATAATAATTTAGATCAATTTCAGAAAAAATGGCAATTAGATGGTCACCAAGGAATGACTCTCATGCAAATATGTTCTGTTTCTTAAATATTTTTTTGATAATTGAAAAAAAAAAAAAAAAAAGGAGTACAAACAGAATAAGTCTTGCATTCAAGTAACATCATTAAGTATTAAGTTAAGATTTTTTAGTGTTTAAACCTTGAAGATTGTAGTAAGTTTCCATTTTTCTTGATATCTCTATTCTAATATTTCTTTACATATTACTTATGTATACTAGGGTCGTGCTAATTTTTTGAAGTTTTGAATTTTCAACCTCTTACCCTCTAAATTTGTTCCATTATACCAAAAAATTATTATGATAAAATTTTGTCACCAGCAAACAATATTTAGAGGTAGCTCAAAGAGGGTAAAGTTTCATAAATTGTACGAGATTTTGCGATTTTTTGAATTTTTAAGCAAGAAAAAAAATACGATTTGCAATTATGTTTAATTTATTTAATAAAATTAAAAAGTAACTTCTCTATGAATCAGTAAAAATTAAACATTTGTAAATTGTGTAGCTATAATGAAATAGTTTTCTTAATTAAAAATACAGTATTCCAGTGTACCTCATAGCTGGCAACAACTGTCTAAACCAGTGATTCCCAAACTTATGGAGCCACTGAGCAACTGTACCTTTTCCACATTTTACTATGAGATATTCCTGCCCCTTTCCCTTCCCCCCCCCAATAGAAAATAAAGAAAAAAAACAGGACAAAAAAGTTATAAACTTTTCAATTCTCAGTTATTTACATATGCGAGTAGAGGGCTACATTTTTCATGTACTTTTTATTTATGCCAGTAAAATATTCTTTATTTTCTGCCTGAGCCATGAACTATCAATGCGAATATTAACAAAATATGGAAAGTCAACAGCCGTTGGTGTAATTATGTGCAAATAAACCACATGAGTACCACTGCTATCTACTAAAGAATTCCTTGCGAGTTATTTGTAGCTAGCATTTTATGGTTTGATGACTACTTTTCTCTTCTTTTCTCTACCAGAGCCCTACCTGTTAGCTGAGGCCTTAGGATTGCTTGTGCACGGGCGAGGTAGTGGGGTCCACTGATTTTACATGCATGTGTCCCCAAGTGTACAAGGTGGGTCTTCAGCGGGTATCGAACGTGCGACCTTCCATGTGGAACTCCGTTGCTCTGACCACTAGGCTACCACAACTTGCCGTTTAATGAATACTGGTCTAAACCATGGGTGGGGAACCGTTTGCCTTTCAGAGGAGACATATTAAATTTGCTGCTTGGGGTTAGCTGGTATCATATGTGTAACATACACAGGCTAGCAGCAAACCCCTAGCATATATTAGGCGGCACGCCATTACCAGATAATATTAGTACTAAAAGAGCACAAATTAATTGAAGGTTATTTTTTTCCCTTAGCTTCATCAATTTTTATTTCTATTGTTACTGCTACCCTCAAAAGAAGTGGCTCAGAGATTCAGATTTACCCAATTCACCAAACTCTAAACTTTTAATGCCTTAGTTATCTTTTAAATTACATTGAAACTATCTAGCATGCACTGCCTCGAAATCAAGCAGCATCTATATTATAAAAACTGCATAATAGTCATATAAATTTTGTTTGGTCTAATTCAGATATAATGCAGTTGGGATTCAGTAGTGTTATTGAAGCAATATTTAGTTTCTTTTTTTTTCCATGCCTAATGCTCTCAAATTTTATTTGTGTGACCTTTTCACCACACCTGCCAAGTTCACTGCGTCATTTCAGAGCAAAATTGTTTCTTACTTGTAGTTTAGACCAGTCGTTGCCAAACCGTAAATCGCCAGCTACCATTAATTCACGAGGAAATCTTTGGTAGATCGCGGTCATACTCAGGTGGTTAATCTGCACATAATTACACCAACTTATTAGTGGATTTTCTATATTTCGTCAATTTTTGCATTGAAAGTTTATGGTTCAGAAGGAAAATGGAGAATATTTTTTTGCCATAAATCCATGAAAAAGCAGAAACTGCCAATATAGTAGACCTCTCGTTTTGTTCTGGCATATATAAATAACTGAGAATTGAAAAGTTTCTTACTTTTTTGACCTGTCTTCAGGGCTGCAAAAATGCCGGCTCTTTTTTAAAATGGCCAGACCGGCCGGCTTTTATTAAAAAAGGCTGGTCGTTTTTAAAAAGGGCCGGTCTTTATTGGCCTTTTTCAATTAGACACAATACTACTTATACAGGGTTCACACTGGGGAAAAGTACAAGGTGGGATTTTCCACCTTGACCAAAATTTTAAGTGGGATTTTTAAAATTTTAGCCCAAACAAAATTTTTTTTGAGTAGGATTTCAAAAAATATTGCGGGAATCGCGCGGCCTAGCGGGAACCCTGCCTATACTATGTCAATTTATATTGCTACTGTTAATCTGTATAAAATGAAGCTCAAATCTTTTTTTTTTTAAAGGAGTTTATTTAAAAATAGATTCAGAATTATTTTGTTACACAACCTGAATGCATTTTACAAAACTGATTACCATTTGCGTGTTTGTGAGCTTAATTTCGTGGCTCTCATTGAGCCCCTGCCTAATATTATAGCTATACGGAATCTATTTCTTTCAACACAAAAGAAGAAGGAAATTAAATTCAGGTTGGGAGAGGAATCAAATTCTGCTATAGTTGAGCACAATACCTTACCTTAATACATATGAGAATCTATCCTATTACAGATTCAAGTACATACTTCTCACTTAAAATTGATATTTTAATGTTAAGAATTTAATTACTTTAATTCAGAATATGGAAACTTGCAATAAAGAACTATGTTCATTAATTTTTTCCTATCATATATTTTACACTACAAACAAAAGTCTTTTGCTCAAGGTGAGAAAAGTAGGAAAGACTAATTTGGAGTATTTCCTTTTCTTTAACAAAATACTTACATACATAACCCTATTTAACTAAACTAGTGTTTACCTACAGCACTACTCATGGCAAAAAATTTAAAGAAGTCGTCCGTGGTGAGTAGTTGGCTCACTTTTATATAAGGAAACTTTTTTTTTGTATGCATAACATTAAAATTTTTTAAAGATGAATATCTTTCTAGTACAAGTTAACGTTAACCAGCTGGTCTGCTTCAAGATGGGCTTTTTTTATTTTATGCAATTTATTTGACAAGTAGCTTTTATTTTTATTTGGATCAGAGAACTAGTTAAGGTTCTGAAAAAAGTAAACAAAAATAAAGGTGCTTTAAAAATATACAAAAAATTATTAGATAAAGAATAAGGCAAATGATTGGTAATATTTAGTTCATATAGTAGTGTCAATTGAACTTTTGAATTCTTAGTAAAAATCTTTGAAAATAAATCGTTTAAATTGCATTGAATCTAAATAAATTTCTAATAAGGAGCACCTTCTCTTTGCTATTTCTGTAATGTATCATTCTATTAAATAATTTGCATTCTTATTTCAAGTATTTTGCTATCGCAGTAATAATTTAATTGCATAAATGATTTAAATATAATTTTTTATTTAATACTTTTTTGGAAAAAATTTTTTTAAAATAAAAGCCGGCCTTTTTTAAGCGGGGCCAAAAAAATCCGGCCGGCTTTATTTGGCTCGGTTAAAATCCGGCAGCCCTGCCTGTCTTTCTTTATTATGGGGAGGAGGGGGGAGAAGAATACCTTATAGTAAAATTTGGAAAAGGTATTACCGCACATTGGCTCCATAAGTTTGGATCACTCATTTAAACAGTTATTGCCACCTATGAGGTAGACTTGAATACTGTATGTTTTATCAAGAGAGCTACATTATTATAGCTATGCAATTTAAAAATCTTTAATTTTTACTTATTCATACAGAAGTTGCTTTTTAGTATAATTATATAAACTAAACATAATTACAAATCATAATTTTTATTTTGCTTAAAAGTTCAAAAAATCTCGTTGAATTATGAAACTTTTCCCTCTTTGAGCTACCTCTAAATATTGTTTGCTGGTAATAAAATTTTATCATAATCATTTTTTGATATAGTGGAACAAATTTAGAGGGTAAGAGGTTGAGAATTCAAAACTTCGAAAAATAAGCACATTCCATTAAATTTGTTTTCATCCATTAAATTGTATTGTGTGTGCTCCACAATAATTTATTCAAAGTCTTAGAAAATGACTTTGAAAAGTCTTAGAAAGTGCTTATTTTTAGTTATAAAAAAATAGTGAGAACCCTGTTTCTTGCTCTACCAGGTTTTCTTGATGGACATCCTTGGAACTCAAACCTCGGGACTGTCGCTCTATTAGCCAAGTGTTGTGTCGCCACCAGAGTCGTGACAATTTTTCCAAAAGTAGCGCAGTTGTGCAGAAAACTTTTTGCATCACTTTTTTCAGAAATGATGTTTATAGACACTATTCCCATTAAATAAAAATAAAAGCAGAAAATCAAAAACTTTCCTTAACAAAAATACAAATCTTTGTCAATTTCTAGAAAAGAAACAATTGATCGAAGCACTGCAAAATTGGGATAGAAAATCTGATGTAGCAAAAACCTTTGGAATATTGTCCTTTAGTGTCAACGATTTGGAACAATAGAGATGAACTCCTTGCAAGTTGTGCAGGAGAAAGAAAGTGAAAGCACCTAGGGGATTTCCCACAACTAGAAGTATGTTAATTCAAGTGGCTTACCCAATGTCGTAGCCAAAACATGTCAATCAGAGGTGTAATACTCAAACTACATACCTTAATTTGATTCTTTCTTCTCTCTACTAATCTTGAACTAGTAACTAAATCAAACACTTGAAAATTCAAACTTTTTCAAGGTCCCCACCAAGTTTCAAATTATAGAGAAAAAAGAGCATTGTTATCACTCTTGATAAACTGACTTGCGAATTTCATTTCATAGAGTGCTTCAATATTGCTAAAGTATCTTTTGTTTCTCTCTATCTAACCAGCTATCAATCAAACTTTGAGGTTTGCCTTCCTATTCCAAACTTAGTAACATTGAATTGTTAACCTCTCAGTTCAATTAAAATATGCATTTTTTTTTGCAAATGATTTGAATTTAAACCTACTTCTTTTAATTATTGCAGTAAACTGGAGGCCAAAAATTGCTGTCCTCAATGAGTAAAAATGTTTTATACGCAGAAACGTTATGTGACATTAAACAGCGTTATGAAGATGCATCTCTAATAATATTTCAAGAGAGAGAAACAAGAGTGAAGCCACTTGGTTATTTCAATTCTAATGGATGTAATCGGAGTTATTCCTTTACTTGTCAAGGAAGCACAGCAGCGGTGGTTAAAAGAATTGGTAAAGACATCACGAAAACGGATGAAAAACCAGTAGAAAGTCAAATCTGTATCATTTTATAAAGAAGGTCATGATCTGCTTGATAAGTGATTTTGTATTAAAGATTTTATTTTTATTATGGAATGAATCTTTTATCTACATTAAAAATTATTTTTGAGTTATTTTTTGCATGTTTGATTTAAATGATACAGTTGAACTTGCTTAATACGAAATGCCAAAAATTCGTGAATTTGTCTCTATTAGCCGTTATTCGCAACAGCCGGGAATACATAAAATTGTGTTAAAAAAAAAAAAAACTATTATAAATGCATGTTTATATTTTTGAAATCATTGCTGCTATACAAAGTAAAATAAAGAAAACAAATGATTTATTTTTACTAATATACTTAAATCTTTCTAGTACATTGAGAAAAAGTTAACTTACTTTTTGAAATTTAACAATTTTAGAAAAAATCCTTAATGATTAGTTGTTTATTTAGGTACATTAAATTTTATCATATGCATAATTGGTGGTTTACAATGACTCAAAATAAACAATTTCTTTTTAAAAAAAATAATTATATAGCAATCGAGAAAATTTTCCGTGAATAGGTCAGAAATTTTGTAAGTCTTTGCTAAAATTTGTATTTTAGCCTTTGTAATATGCGTGAGATATTTAGTGTAATTAAATAGTAAACCAAACTTGATGAACAAAATGTTCGTTTTAGCCGTGATTTCGTATTAACCGTGTTCATATTAAGAAAGTTCAACTGTATATTCATCTGTGTTTTACAGGAAATTCTAATTTATGTTCTTTTATTTACGACTGAAATAGTTTATGGAGTGAAAGATAGGAATGGGCTTGAAGAATTATGAGGGGCAAAACTTTACCATCAAATTTTTTTTTTCTTATTGCAGCAAAATTTTGGTCTGTTTTTAAATACAGTCGAACCTTGTTAATTCAAACACGCTTAAAACGAATTACTGCTAAGACGAACTACATTTGCAATCCCCGTCCTAATGTATTAACAAATAACTCTATTTTCTTTGTGTAAGACGAACACGCTTGATTCGAACTTTTGGATAAGTAGAACTCTTATTTGTGGTCCCTACCGTTCGAACTTCAATTCAATACAAACTAAATAAGTCATTTTTCACTTTAACCAAACAGCAAATCTGTGCCCGTCTTCTGTTCAGTTATTCCATCTTTAGCAGAAGTGTCTGTTGCCCTAACCACTGCGCCGGCCGCCAGTTTCTCTTAGCAAAGGATAATTCATCAGAATGTTTGTAAACAATTTAAATGCCATTAAAGACTTCTGGAGCAATTGTTCAGAAAAGAGTAGGAAACAATGTGTCACAACTGAATATTTTAAAAAGCAATATCAATGAGGTGTATATCTGCAATAATTTAAAAAGATTTTCACTAGATGTGTAATTTTAGTTAATAAACATTTAAAGTTATTATATTAGGGACTTATATCAACCATTGTGTACTGAAAGATAGAGTGAAATTCACCTTTTGCTTTCTAAAAAAAGGATCTCATTGTTTTTCGGATAAAACAAACTACGGTTAAGACGAATTCATTTTAAAAGTCCCTTTGCGTTCATTTTAACAAGGATAGACTATAATACTCCCATTTTAACATTTGTATTTAAATGGATACTGCAGTTTATAAAATTATGTATTTTTGGAGAAAGATAAAACTATTTATTTAAAAAAGCTGAGACTATTGCTGACATTTTGACGGCACTGAAAATTAAAATATATTCTTGAATTAGTTTTAATACGTTCAACTTTGCTGTTTGTTTTAGACTTGAAAGTCCTATTTCAGACTTGAGTATTAAGTTCAGGAAATATTGCTGCAAAGAGCACATAAATGAAATACTAATGTGAGTGCGTCACACTACATGCATGTATGCAATAGATTTTTTTGTCTTTCCTATCCAAAATATCAATGCAAATAATAATGGTTGATTTTCATTTTTGTCAAAGCTGTAACCATGAGTTAATCCATAGGGTAAACTTCCATCTGGTGTCTACAGATTTTCAAAAGTGAAAATTTATGACTTTTTTGGGATTAGTTGGTGATACATTGCATATTGCTTCTGCTAGATATAGGATATCCAGTATCCCTTATATGACATGTATACCGAATATAGGGCTGCGATGTTTAACATTTGCATCTGAAGGGCTAAAATTCAATGCGGGATAGCGGGATTCCCTCCTCAAAAATCGACAGGTCGGGAGTCTCCCTCCGCGGTCTTTCAGAAGATTGCGAAAATTTGCATTTTTTCTCTTGTATGTATAGTTACCAATATTATAAGAATTTTTTTTTTTTTTATCCCTTCTAAAAAATCAATGTGCTCCATATATATACAGCTTGCAGGGGAAGTTTCCTTCTCACTTATAAATTTGAATTTTAGCCCATGTATCTATTATACATATTTTTAAACATATCGCAGCTTCCAAATGCATAGTCAATTAAGAATATTGAAAATTCTAACTGATTCTGGGTATTAAAACCTGTTGGATGTCTTCTGGGAGGACTGTCTCATTTGACAGAAAATTTTCATCACCTGTTCATATTTTTCGTTACTTTTATGACGAATTTCCAGATTCGAGGCTTTCATGACTTGATTCATGAAATATTTCTTTCTTAATGGTCAATGAGATTCCAAACATTCAAGAAAACTTCTGAGAAGGAATGTTCTCATGAATGTGTGTAAGGGCAACTAACTTGGAGTAAATCGTATGAGTATAGAGTAAAATAATGCGGAGCACATAAGAAAATACATAATTTATTTTACAGAATTTGGCAACATAATTTAAAAACAAGGCTCTTTAATTTAGCTGCCTTCAGGTACTATAAATACCATCACAGCAGAAAATCAATTATACATTGATAATTGTACAATTATCTTGAATTCTTTACACCAATTCCAGAACCTATGGGGAGAAAAGTAAACTTTAAAAATACTGAAATAATAAGTCATTCATTTAATTTGGTAATAGCAATCAAAAATTGTATATTTACAAAACAGCTGCTGAGAAAAAACATTTAAATGACAAAATAATAAATAAACTTGGTGCAAATAAACTAATAAAAATTTTCACGTTAAAAAAACACAAATGAGCATTAAAATGCAGACATATGTTTCGGATTGCTTGGAATCCCGAAATATATGTCTGCATTTCAATGCTCGTTTGTGTTTTCTTAATGTGAAAATTTTTAGTAATTTAAATGACATTTCGGAATTGTAGAATTATTGAAAATATATTAACATTTGCAAAATTTCAATTGAGTGAAGAGATGATGAAAAATGATTACCAAATTATGTAAGATAAAAGATATATCTGCTCTACATTTCGGCTTTGCTTTTCTCTTTTTTTTTTGTTATAAATCAAATATAAATACAAAAGTGACAACCAGCAACAGGCACAGGGCCCAGCTAGACTGGTCCTAATCAATTTAACAATCCACAGTAAATAAGGTGAACTGCAGGAAGATTTTATTGATTAATAATATCATAATAAAAAATACATTATAAGGTATGGATTTATTAGGATACAAATATCGCTTGATTTTATCATCTTACCTTAATATTACCTTGACTATTGGCAGCCACAACAACATTAGATCCCTGCAGGGAAAAGTTTTAAAATCATTATTTACATAAAGTTATTCAAGGTTTTTGAAATTGAAATTTTACTCAAATATTTATGAAAATGACTTGTTATATTCATAAACGTAACATACAGAGGGTATCTGCTACACTTCCAAGTTTTCAATTCCATGACTTTCCACGACTTACAGGCCACAGTTTTCTTGACAAAAACATACTTTTCAACTGAGTTACATAAACCAGTCTTTCACAAAGTCAAATTGCATTTGTCTGAGCTAAAAAACTAAGTGTAGATGTTTTTGAATAGTTTTGAGTTTCAACAAATCACAAACATGCATATAAGTTTTGCATTTTAGTATACTAATATATCATACAACCTTTTTCATACTTAAGAATATTACATTAAATGGATTGATTTTCTCCCAAAAACTCTCACATGAAAAAATATATCTTCATTTTGATCAATAAAATATATGTTGAATAAAAACCATAATTTTGAATATGTTATGCTTTAAGTGAAAGCATGTGCTAAATTTCTTGCAGAAATGATATAATCCTAAATTAAAATATTACCAATTATTGAGCTAATAATTTAGAATAAGCTTGTTTTAATTATTTATTCTATTTTATTTGGTTTCTAAGCTTATTAATAACTAAATCAAGTCCACAAAGATCAAGATAATAAATAAATTATTAAAATAAGCAATAAAATGAACCAATCTAAGCTGGCATATGCATAAACAGCTTTCAAATTTCAAAATAATTGTAATATTTGAAGGATGCAAAAGGATTGAACTCATAATAAAAGTAAACAATTTTCCACGAAACACCTATTAAGTCTTGACATGATGGTTCCAAAAACGAGAGTGCCAGCAAATTTTACCTACGCAAATTAGAAATTGTGAAAGTGTAATTAAAATAAGCTAGATAATCTTCAAAAGAAATCGAATTTTTGTACAATGAAAAACGTTAATATGTTAGTAAGACAAGTCATTTTTTACACAGGGCATGTTAATTTATTAAAAATAACCTTCCAAGTTATTATAATTAACTAATAAATGAAGTCTCCATTTAGAGGCAAACTGGAGTCATATTTATGGACTTTTTTCCCATCTGAAAAACGGACCTGTCAAAAATTTCCAAACTCTAAAAACAAATCTTTTACAAAGTTATTAAGTCTAAAAACGAAACCTAGATAACTACTGGTAAAACATTTCCATTTCTGAACACAATTTCAAAGAAACTTACACACAATTATTATTTTATTTCTAACTGTAAATTAGTAGTGTACTGTATTCGGTACAAAAAAGGAAAAAAATACTGAGTAAGAAATGCATTGTCCGCAGATTACAGCCTTGAACAGAAAAACGGGAAAAACAGCAATTTAGTAAATTTATATCATAGGTTCCAGAGTCTAAAATCCATGACAAACGTTCAATTTCCCTGACTTTTGAGCACTTTTCACAAAAAATCATGACTTTCCATGACAAATTTTCAGCCACAATCGAAATACATGACTTTAAATGGTTTTCCATGACTTTCCAGGTGCGCGGATACCCTGCATACAATTAATATTTATAAACAAATACATAAAATAATAAATGAAGGGAGAGAAACCCAACAGTTATGAAGTTGTCAAGCAAGTATTTTATAATTTCATTTTATGTAAAAACTTGATAGACAGCCAGTAAAAGAGAATCCAAATGATTCAGTCCAGCAGGGAAATGCATGTTTTCAGTTCATCTAATTCAGGGATTGCAGGGAAAATGGTAGTAAAAAGATGTATTTTAATAATATGTGTGTAGATTATTAAAAGAGATAATACAACTACATCTAAATAATCATCTAAAATTATTTATATGCGTTTAATTTATCACATTCGCACTTTAACAATTTTAAATTTTCTGCATCAATAATGGCATTAGCTGCTTCAATATCTTGAATTCGGGTCGGGGTTTTGGAAGTCCAAAACTGGCTTTGGACAGACGTTGGTTTTTAAAACGGTCCAAAAGAGTCAAACTATCTAGAAGTATGTTAAAGCTAAAGGAGTCTAATCAAATTAATTTGTATTCCAATATCAGTAATGCATAAATAATAATTAGTTGTAATTAATAAAGAGTTTAGAACATTTTTCTCTGAAATGGTAATTTGAAAAAAATATTTTACGTAAAACTATTTGCTAAACTGGTCATGTTATAATAACATGTGTTAGTTATTCCATGTTCTTTGAATTTATTCTTCACATCTGATCAAGTGAAAGTGATACTTCTAAGAGAAAAGAAACTATACATCAAAGCTGTAAAAGCGTCTCCATGATATATACCGTATTATTCCAAAAGTAGCTCCTCCCCCTTTTAAAATATTAATTTTTTTAAAAAAATATTTTAAATAATAAGTATAAACTATTAAAAAAACAATATAAAACAAGAATTAAAAAATAAACAAAATCTGTCTGATAGGAGCTATGAAACATAAATTAAAACATAACACAAAATAAATTCATTTAAGGTATTTACCATCCTCCAACAAACTGCACTGACAAATTCATTGGAATCCTCTTCTTTTTTATCTTTTTCCTAAAAAGAATTAAAACATTAGAATGTTTAATGCATTCATAAATTATTTTATTTGCCTTTACTTTTATAACTTTACAACAAAAATTTAACATAGCACTCTGGAAGAAACATTTGCAGCATTTAATTAGTCACACTTGGATATGCATTTTGTGAAAAACAGTTGTTAAAACTATTATGTAATTGTCATGTAACCCAGGGACAAAAATCATTAAAAACAATAAGTACATACAATTCCCAGCTTCAAACAAGTTTGTTGATAAAATGCCTTTTTATGAGTTACAAGTTAATCATAAACTTTATGCTACTGTATTCAAAAATATTTTTAGCTCATAAATTTTGTGAGGCAATTTATTGTGGCTCAAACTAGTGAAAAAACAACACAAGTTACTGAGTATCCAGTCCTCCTCCTACCGCAGGTAGAAATACATTTGAAAATCCACAACCCACACAAAATGTGCTCAAGATAAAACTGAAAATGAATAAATTAGATGTCTACTCTGACAGTAAAATATAAAGGACTAAATGGGAGAAAAAGATAACATTAAAACTTACGCTAACTCGAATTCAAAAGGAAGAAATAATAATGTGAGATATCGAAAATTCAATGAAAATTATTCTGACAAATTTACAATGTGCACACATGCAAAAATAAGCACAAAGTAAACTCTTATCACACTTTGTTTAACTGTCTTTTGGTTCATGGCTCGTAGCTATTTAATAAAAGACCACATCACTTTCTAGTAAAGGTTAGTTTTTTGCTTATCTTAGCTTAAGATAGGTAGCATTCCTGTAGAATTTTGCAAACTGTAGTTTTGAGGGATTGGAAATAATAAGGAGCTCGAAGGAAGGAAAGAAAAAAATTGTTGTGAATTTCGAGTTACTGAGAGTGAGAAAAAAAAAATCAAGTTAGAGATAAAATTGCATTGAAAAAAGCTAAAGATGGAGGGAAATAACTTTTTTTGAGATATTGAAAAATTTGAGTTATTAAAGTTATTGAGAGTTGACTGCAACTTGAAATAAGCAAAGCTACAATTTTAAATTCATTTGATCATGGTTCAAATTTAATTTAATAGCACTACTAACAGTAAAAATAACCTCTGATAGGAATTTGATAGTAAAAAACTATCGATAGTTTAACACTAGTAGCATGTTGAGATATGTTGTTTTGAAAGAGATTTAAATTTTTCTGTTAAGATTCTTTAAGATGCAGCATAAAGACTTTAAAATTAATGTGTTTGCAAAAGATATTTCTAACCATATAGCAACCACAAAAGTTAAAATAAAAGGAAAACATATTTTTGAAATATGAATTTTTTTCAACTTAAAACAAAAATGAAAAAAGTAATAAAATAATAAAAGGATTGAGATTCCAAACATGGCATGTGATCTTCTAAATTTGTCATATTTTCAAAATACTGACAGTTTACTTCTGCATATCTTCAACAACCAATGTTCCTTCCTCGTTAACCCCTTCCCTCTCGCTGCCGTGATATTTCCGGGCTGGAGTGTTTAAAATTTCAAAATAAAAACAAATCAAAAATTAAAAATGAACATATATATTGTTCATACACATATTTTTATATAATTTTCAAGGATAAAAAAATAGGCACTTTTATGACCATTTTCTCGAAAACTACCCGACTGTTAAGGGGTTAAAGTCTACTTCAGCTGGAAAAAAAAAACTGGTTAGCAAGATTAAAGAAAAGACATAGTATTTACCAATATACTCTTTACTGTGTCAAACCGGAATGTGAGAACTTGAGTAGAAAGACCTTTGTAGTATATGTACAGAGCATTGTTTTCACTTCCTGTAAAAAGAATATTATTTAGGAAAAGAAATTTGTTTAAGGTATTTAACATCAATAGGCCTACCAAATATCAGTTTTCCTTCTTTCTTTCTTGAGAGACGAAGAAAAACAGAAAAAAAAAAAAAAATACCGATTTCAAAATATAATAGTGGCAAAAATCAAACATACTATAATTATAAATTACATTGAAAGGTTAAAAAAAAAATCTCTAAACAACATCACTGATACTTCATAAATAATTTTTGAAGATGGTACAAAATGTTGAACACTAATAGTACATTGTTAGTAATACTGTAAAACTTCTACAAGTTAAAGTCTTACCTCTGTTAAAGACCAACTTTTCAAGGCATTATTTTTTTCTTGTATCTATTTAATATTAAAAGCACTCTAGTAGAGACCTAACAAGTTTTTGACATGGAATCATTTCGCCTAACAATTTACTTATTATTAGTTTTTTCCCTAGATAATTGAAAATATCTTGTCTTGAAAAATGTTCTCAGTTCATGCCAAAAGAACATCACCTGTTGTTGCCCGAGGAATTCAATAAATAAACAATTTTGAAAAGTAGAGGGTTGGGGGAGGGGGGTTATTAACTATAGTTTGTTTATAACAAGATGGCACGCAGAGTTCATTTCAAGGCAGAAGTGCCAGTTAAAAATCATCCCTTAGCTTATAAATGAAACAACCCTACAGCGCGCCAAACCATTTGTTGTTTTCTTTTTCTCACTTGCTTTGCTTTATCGTTTGCTGTTATTCCTTTCGTTATCGTTCTACTGTAGCTGGTTCACTATATTTATTTAAAAAACTGCTGTTTTCATAGCAAAATGTCCTTTAAAGGGAAAACTATTTAGGAATTTAATAAATAATGTAATTAAGTACTGTGAAGATGAGGCCAAAGCTGGAACACTTTTGATGCCCATATCTCAAGCTCAGAAACGTGCTGCTGCAGCCACTGGTGTTTCATTTCGAACAATTAAGCGGATCAAAAAAGAAGCTATTGAAATAGATGGACATTTAGCTACTCCGGGGAAGCATCGAAAGCATCCAGACGCTAGAAACGCTACATTAGATAGTTTTGATAGCTGCGTTTTTCGAAAAGTAGCGAACGAATTTTATGCTGCTAAAAAAATTCCATCTTTATCCCGTTTGCTTCCCGTGGTAAAAGAAGCGATTAATTTCCCATGGAAAAGAGGAACTATTTGGAAATACCTTCGCATTGCAGGTTTCAAGTATAAACGTTGCAAAAACCAAAGGCGGATCCTAGTTGAAAGATCACACATTGTAGCATGGAGATTTCATTTTTTTAGAGAAATGAAAAAAATTCGACAAGCGAAAAGAAACATCGTTTATATAGATGAAACGTGGCTGGACAGCAATCTTTCTTTCCAAAAATGTTGAATGGATGAAAAAGTTGGGGATGCTACAAAGACAGTCCAGGCTATCGTCTGATTGTGGTTCATGCTGGAAGCGAATCTGGTTTTATTCCAAACGCCGGATTGATTCTGGAGACTATCACAGGCAGATGAACTTTGATAATTTTAAAAAATGGATTGTTGAAAAGTTGCTACCAAATATTCCACAGAACTCAGTCATTGTTATGGATAATGCGGCTTACCACACAAAAGTTCAAGATCCCGTACCCACGAAAAGTTCTACAAAGGATAAAATGTGTGCCTGGCTAGAGAAAAAGCAGATTCAGCGTGATAAAAAAATGTGATAAGTTCAATTAATTGCACTTATCTTAGCAAATGCACCTTCCGAAAAAAATATTCCATTGATGAACTTTTAAAAGAAAAAGGACATGATGTCTAAGACTTCCCCCATACCATTGTGACTTAAATCCAATAGAATTTATTTGGGCGGATATAAAACGATTCGTGAGGGAAAAAAATACGGCTGCAGATATAAGTTTGCAACGTCTTCAAGATCTCGCGTCAGAAGCCATACAAGATATCGGAATAAATGAGAGGTGGGAAAGGCATTACAAACACATTGAACACGTTGAAAATAATTATTGGGAGATAGGCGGTGTTGTCGAGGAAAATATTCGTTTCACCATTGGTTCTGATTCCGACACGGAGAGCAATTCAAGTAGCGATACTGATAGTTCTGAAGAACCTTAACTTTACTTGTTTTTTTAAAGTCATATGCCTGAAAACTCTTTTTTCATTTTCGGTGAAAAATATTTATTGATTAATTTTATGAAAACTAAAAATATGATGTTTTCAATCAGTTCAGGTAAATATTTAATAATACTTATTCCATTATAATTTAGACATTGAAAATAAAATTAAATATTTGAAAACTACTATTTCTATTCATAAAATAATTTAAATCTGTATTCTACTGTATTATCATGTCAAAATATAGCATATTTCTCTTGGAGACCGTTTATAAATAATGTCATACTTTTTCAATATATTTGAACCCGTAACATGTGACAAAGTCAACCTTTTGTCACATGTTACGCTACATTACATAAGCATAAAATAGGTTTAATTTGCTGGTTTTAAGTTTTTATAGAAATCAAAATGTATGATGTCACACTTTTTGTTATCCCCTCGCCTCGTCACAAATTTTCACACTTTCTTGAACCGCCCTCCCCCCTTGAAGCGTGACATCATTTATGGATGATTCCTTATTAAAAATTAATTTCAGTTTTAAAAATCTATTAAAAGTAACATTAATACTGCATTGTAACACTTCTAACAACAAATCAAAGTATATATTTTTTAATTTGCTATTCTAAATAACATTTTCTCAGCACTGTTTCACAGAAAATGTGCTGGATTAAATTCAAAACGAAACTAGAAGGATGTATTTAAACAGCAGGTGGCTCAGCATAAAAAGAGTCATTATGCACATTGTTAAACATCAAAATATTGCTAATGAACTTCTAATAGAGACGAAATATATCTTCATTCAAAAATGTGAATATTATAACGGGATATTTTCAAACTTACGCAACATGTACTTAAAATCAAGCAGACATTTTTTGCAACTACTGCTACTTTTAAATAATGTCGAACTAAAATAATTTTGTATCCATAAAAAAAAAGATAACGATTGCTAACTGGCAACCTTTCTCAAAATTTACTAACATTCTTCTGCCGGAAAATGTAAAATAGTATCGTCCGCTACCACGTGACGAAGGCGGGCCGAAGTGCCATCTCGTTGTGAACGCACTATATTAGCTCAGGGGAGAGGAGTGTAGAGAACAAAAAATCTGATTTTATTTTTCAGGAAAAAATCTTACCACAAGCAACAAAATCACCGTCAGTGGCAAGTCCAACAAAATTTTTTTCATTAAGATGACCTTTGAAAGAACGTAGGCAGTTAGATTGGTTAACATTCCAGAGCTTCAACTGACTATCAGTTGACCTAGAATAAAGAAATTGAATAAATAAATAAAAGCAATTCAATGCAAACTATCTACTACAAAAAATTAGGAAAGACAAATTCAAGTTAATTTATAATGTACCAGAGTTATTATGAGAAAATAACACAACTAAAAAATAATTGTATTTTCATAGTCTTCACATTTTTTGAGCAGCAATTTGTGGCCGACTATTTTAACTTATATGCAATAATAAGTTTTGTAAAAATCAAACAATAACTTAGGATTTTATTGGCAGGTAATTAGGGCAAAAACATCTACAACTAATGATGGGCATAAATAAATGGGAGATATCGAGAAGTTTAATAATTCAAATCCCTCGCCTATTGCAACAACAGGGCAGGAAACGAAAATAAACTACTCTTGGGAAAACACCTTTAAATGAAATTCAATGTTTAAAACTCAAGTTTTTCTTTAGTATGGGGTCTCAAATCTACTCTCAGAAAAGAGGGAGTTTGGTTCTGAGATTCTAGAAGTCAAGATATTAATTCTAAGGGAAATTTGTATTGTAACCAATCTTGGTAGAAAATTAAGTGAAGAAAGTACACATTTGATGTGAAGTTCATCGTGGGAACAATGTGTTTCTGCAAAAGAGTGAGATACTATTACTCTTCAAAAAAGACCGAAAATGAAGGAGGAAAGAACACGCATCAAATTGTCATAACAGGAAAATGCAGTGGCTTCTGGGATGTTTTATGGTTCTTGAGACCCTGGGCCCCCTATGCAAAAGCAGGCCCTACCCGGGACCAGTTTATCAAATTTGGTGTATATATCCATTATCAACAAAGGCAACCCATTGTTAAATAAAATTTTATTAGAAAATTCGTTTTCTACATTTTAAATTCACAAAATCATTAATTAAGTCTTCAAATCAACTAAGGGTCAAATCATTAAATCATTTTAATTCTAAGTTTGTTTCTTTTTTTTCCAAAAATTAATGTACTTTTCATATGAATACGCTTTTTCTTTTTCAAAAAAAGAAGAAAAAATCCATATTGAAGGGGACACTTAATTTGAGTGACTGGCACTAAAACTAATCGCTTGTATGATAAATTTTGTTTTGAAATCTAATTTTAAAAAGTCACCAGAGTAAGCGAACTGAAAGAATTTAACTTTTGTTTCGGAGAAGCCTTCGTTCAAACTCTTATCATAATTGTTTTTACGATTGCTGCCTAATGGCAACAAACTTTTTTTAACAATGAGTTTTCATTAATAATTTACTGAACAAAGACACATTGAGTCAATCCTTTCCTATTAAAAGAAAAATACTTATTTTTCACTCATAACATTCTTTTTAAAGAACAATTGTAGTCAAATCGATGAACAATATTTCAATTAGAGGAGCCTCTATCAAATGAAAGCATCTTTAAAATTGGTTCGTTTAGTCAAAAGTTATGGATGAAAAAACAAAAATGGCTATATTTCTGCCCATAACTTTTTTCGAAAAATCGAATATGGTCAAACAAAGGTACGGGACTAATAGGAGAACACATTTGATCAATGAAAAAAATAATTGTCAAAATCGGTTCTTCCAGTGAGCAATAGTGAGCAATCAATGGACAAAAAAATATATACATATGGCATGAATTGATAACTGTCCTCCTGTTAAAGTCGGTTAATGAACACTCACCACCAGTAATAATAATAATTGATATGAAAATTCTCAAAACTATTTCAATGTAACAATATTAAACAGTCTTTCATTATGCATTATACAGAGTATTGATCCCAGTCTTAGTCCCTTCATCTAACAATTGTTATTCACCTTTATCTGCATTTGTGAAATTATATTTCTTATGATTCTTCTTTTTTTCCATTTTTTCTCTTTGCTTTTTTTCCCGCTTTTCGCCATGTGTGGTCAGATATGACTTGAAATGCTGACATTTCAAACTCAATCCAACCTCTAACCTATTTGATGAATATATTAAAAATTTTGATATTTTCTTGCATGCTAGTTTAATTTCATCATAAAGCTAAAAAATCCTAGTTTTTTGGGATAATATGTCTGGGAATAACATTTGACGATTAAATTATTTGGATCGTGATTTTATTGAACCGAGTCCAGAATAATGCCGAAAGGCCAGTTGGCTCATGCCTTAAAACATCCCCGAGTGGCTTTGTTATGTATTTTATGTTCACCTGCACCTGTAAAGTTAGCTCCATTTGTTCCCAAGATGTTAAACAACTTCCTCCATTTTTGCTGGAGCTTACATGATAAATGATTTCCTGCAAGATTTTATGAAGGATGCTCAAAATTGATAAATCAACATTCCCTTTGTATTTTAATGAGCATAACTCCTCGTTGAGGATGGCTACTATTCTAACACGATATGATGGTGTCAAGGATGATTTGCCACTTTGTGGTTGGTTCTCTAAATGACCTGTTTCTTCAAAACTAGAGCCAAAGAACATCAAATGGATCATTGTGCTATATGCAAAATTTTTGCAAAGCAACAGTTACTGAGTCAATGCTCATATAAAAGTTTAAAAGTCATTGCTTGATAACAATAGAATGTTAGTAGCAATGAAGAGTTCATTCCAGTCTTATTGAAATCCGGGCATATAAATTAGCTTCATTAATTTCATGTCTGAGCTCTCTGGTAGTGACTTGTGGAACTACAACTTTGTTTGTTATGGAAAAATACCCAATTTCAGTCTGACCTTATTTGTGAAAAATATACATTTTAAAAATAATTGTTTGTTCTTTTATAATGAATTTTTAAAGTAATAACTAACCTTTGGTGCATCCTGTTTATATATACCTTAGCAGTTATGCATCCTTATTTCCATAAAAGGGCTATCTCACTCTAGTACATATCTGAAGTGTATGTGAATATTATAGCGTGGCAAGTGCACACAATTATTTAAGTGCATTGTAACACAGCACTACACATTTTAAAGATTACTAAATAAATGTACAAAAGCATGAAATTCTATATTTCAAGCAAGATAATGAAATAAATGTATGATGAATAAATAGATTTTTAAATGTGCTGTGTTGATAATACTCGAGCCACTTTAAATATATTTTAGGCAAATACAAGCATTACTAATACTTTCAAAATGACAAAATTACTTTTCAAATGAAAACAAAGCAACTTAAAAGAAAATTGCTAAAAATCAAAATAAAGCACTGCTTACGCCGACACAACTTCAGACTTATTGAGAAATTTTACATAAGAAACTGCTTTTTTATGGCCTTTGAAAACTTCTAAAGCTTCTTTTGTATTCCGTAAATCATAGTAATGAACACAATGATCTGAAAAATAATAAAAATTATTAACAATATTAAAACTTTTCCTTAATGTGTTCTTGAATCAAATATTTTTTAATAATGCATAGAAAAAATATTGATACAACTTTAATAATTTTAATTATGAAGGAGTAAAATAGATGTTAGGTGTTTTTTTAATGCTTTAACAATCTCACAAATGCAACACTCAATAACCTGGCAATTTGACCTCTGAATTGCAATCCCAAACAAAATATAAAAAAGATTATACAAAAGTGATAGGCTATACAGGAATGAATTCAGAGAAAACCTACCAGAGGAAGATTTTAGTTTAATGGACCAACTGGAAAATATTTCCATTTGCAAAGATGCAGGCAATGGTGACAGAAATAAAAGAATGAAGCAAAATGCAGTGAAGAGTTTTCTGTTAGACTGTTGTCTGTTTATCCAAATTTTGACTGCAAGAGATCATGCTAAGAATATTCTTATTCTCGACTCAATATCTATGTTTGAAATTTATTCATAAAAAAATTTGCATTTAGCCCTAATTCTAATAACTTGAATATTCTTGGGTCTACATAAACGTGAGCTTGTGGCACAATGATGTAAATTGTAGTACACTATTTGTTACACCATTAAACTTTATTGATCTTTCATCAATCACTGTTCTGTTTTTATAATTTTTAATGTTACTACTCCCTCGCATACACACCGCAGAATCACGAAAACACCCCTCCCCCATACTCACCTCCCCCTAAAAAAAGTAGGATTGTAAGTGAGGGTCTTTCTTATATGAAGATTTATTTTCTGAAATTGTATCCACAAAAGTAAAGGTGAGGGTCCCATTTGGGGGTGGGTGGTATTACGGATTATATGATACATAATGATATTTATATTTTAACAGATATTGTATTCTTTCATTAGTTTTAGTAAATGATATAAGATATTTTTGGCTATTTTTCTTTACTGATAATAGAAAACCTTATGGTAGATGTGAGAGAACTTTACATTACTCATTCATTGTGAATGATATTAAAGATATAACAATGTTCTGTAATCATGTTTAGAGCGCTTTAATATGTTCATATAAAGTATAGTATAATTACTGTAAGTAAAATGCACTTTAAAAGTCAATTCCAGTTACATAAAAAATCCACACTTATAACATGACATACTAATTTAAAGATAATTCTGCATGTAAACAAAGCAATAAATAAATTCTTCTCTATTATTATAATTATTCATTTTTTTTTTCAAATAATTCAAATTTTAATTTTATCAACATCAAGAAAACGATAGTGCAATTTTAAGTGCTTAAATGTGTGAACCAAAAAAAAAAAAAAACTTATTTGGTAAGCTTCTTTTATTTTCACCATAACTCAACAAGTAAATATTTAAGAGGCATGAAATTCAGAAAACTTTTAAAGTGCGCTTTTTCTGTCAAAAAATATCTTAAGCACTTAAACAGTGCATATAAGGCAGTAAATTACAATTAATAATTTTTACTCTCCATGATTAATGGTATAATTTGGTTCTGAGTTCAAATGTTTTAAATAATATAAGTAAGAATAAAAGATAAAACAAAATCAGAGCATTTTTAATTATTTTATAAATTGAGCAAAATTATTAATATAAAGTAGGAATGTCGATACATATATATGACCTGCAATACAGCAAATCTGTTCTTTACACAATGAGCTTCACATAATTTACCATTAACACAAGGTCAGCTTTTAATCTTAAATAATGCACATAAAAAACCCTTTTTTGCTTTGATTAGCGGGTACAATTTCGGAAGAATATTTCGATATGGAGTACAAAATTTTGAAAACAAGAGATAAAGAAAAATTAATACCAATGTTTCTTGTACTTTTGTCCTCCACTTACGAAAGCAAAAATAGAATAAATTAGTTTCACTACATTTCTTTCTTTTAATTGTAAATCAATGAAGGTGTTAAGGTATGCAATGTTAAATCATTAATTATAACTAAAAATTTCAGTTTAAAAGAAATTTAAGCAATTCTTCAAGTCAAAAAAGTACACAGGACTGAATTAGGAAGTTATTACATGATTCATAGATAAAAATATACAAAAACAAAACCATGGAGCAAGAATTTAATGTTGACATCAAGAAGAAAACCACAACAGGTTTATACATAATAATTACTAGTACATTCCATTTACGTTTTTAGAATGATCAACTAATATATATTGCTTCCTTTGTTTCTTTTATTTATGATTTTAGAAGAGGTGAAATGGAACATCTGAACATACATAAATGATTAAGATCTAAACAATAAAATTGAAATAATTTTAATTATGCTACGTTGAGCTAAAATTAACCACTATTACATTCATGAAATTTTAGTGAAAGAATTCAAACCAAGAACTCATTTTGGAGCAATAAAGAGAGTTCTTTTGCAGTAGCATTTTGAGACAGAAAAATGCTAATGCAAAACAGCTTAAAAAATAAGATGCAAATAACAACTCACTTATTTTATACTTCAAAATTAGTATACAAAATCATGAAAAAATTTGGTTTGAACATACAGTAGGTGATATGCAGACAATAAAAAAATCACCAAGTTACTCACCCGCTGACCCAAAAGCTAAATGAAACCTGCTTTCTGGATTGAATTTCACACAACACACATTTGCTTTGGCCTCTAATGAAGTAACTGAGTGATCTAGTGTTGTTGACCATAATTTAACTACAATATAAACACAAACAAAAAATGAAAATATTTTCAAATTTATAAATAAAAGAATTTATAGCAATTTTGTGTGCAATTAATGAATCAAAATGTTTACCCTTGGCATCATCTGATCCAGACGCAATTAATTTAGTATCAATTTTGTTGAAATCTACACTCCAACATCTTTTCTCATGCTCCTGTAAATACAAAAGATATAGGTACTTTAAACCAACTAAATAATAATTTAAAACAAATTCAATAACAAAAAAAAACTAGTACAAAGAATACAAATAATGTTTACTTATGTGTATTAATTGTCCTAGCATATGTTACATATGTATTTTGAAACAGAGGCCCTGATTTGAGTCATAATATATTTTGCTGTTGCGACCCCTAGTTAAAGTTACTGCTTATACACATATCTTTCTCAATACATAACATTTATTTCACTAGACTAAAATTTAATTCAGATTTCCCTAATTCACATTTTGATGCTTTTAATTTTAAACCATATAGATTAAGCCTCTCTAAAATTTTAAGATGCATTTTATGCTCTTCAAGAGAATCAGGAAAATTAGAATATCATCTAAATAAACGAAGCAAAAAGGTAAACAACATAACACCTCATGCATAAAGCGCATGTATGTTTGGGAAGCATTAACCAAACCAAAACTTAATTTAGTGTATTCAAAAAGTAATTTAGTGTATTCATGGAGTCGTAACTGCAGTTTTTGGAATATCAGGTTCATGGATAGGAATTTGGTGATATACTCTAAATATATCAATTTTTGAAAAAAATGGACTTAGTATGAAGGGCATGAAAAACTCTCGAAGATATGGGATTGGATTAGAATCAAATGGTAACAGAATTTAATTTGCGCTAATTAACCACTGGATTTATTGATGAATCAGCTTTTGGCACACAATGAAGAGGAGAACTCCAAGGGCGAATAACACCTCGTTCGAAAAGAAACTTAATCACTTTTAACTTTATCATAAAGCGAAAGATGTAAACGAAGGGGGTTTGGAAGTAACAGGTGGTCCGTGAATTAAAACATGATGCTCTGTTGAATGCAGAACCAATTTGCAAATTAATGTGGTAAATCCGGAAATTCCTTTAAAATATTTTGAAAACCACATGATTGATCACTCACTAAATGCACTGATGCTTGAGTAGCAGGATGAACACTTCCGAGGGTATGTAATGATGTTTCTGAGTGTATCAAGCTCTTTTTCCGAAGATCTATAATCAGATTGAAATGTTGAAGAAAATATGAACCAATTATGGGGCTGGTGACGTCAGCAACGACAAATGTCCAAGGGTAATTTTTTCGAAGTCTGAGGTCAAGCTGTCGATGAAGCATTCCATATGCAGGAACTTTAGAATTGTTTGCGGTGTAGAGTAAAAATGCAGATGTGCAGTTTCGTTTTCCAGAAGTAGGAGGAGACAAGATGGAAATCTCTGATCCAGAGTCTATCAAGAATTTCTGGCCTGTTTTACGGTCATAAACAAACAGTCTACTGGAATTTGAAAACTTTTCCAACATACCAGTTATGGCGGAGTTCGGATGTTTTTTTGACTGTTGAAATTGCAAAGGGAGCTGCATTTTTGAGCTTTTTGCTGGAAATGGTGATCATAAAAGCAAATATCCTTTGGCTTGAAATTACGCTGTCTATTTCTAGAATAGGAATGTAGCCGGTTGTACGAATCTCTGCGATATGGCGAACAGGAATTTCGGGGAAAAAGACAACTCTTCTACTTTTCTCGTTAGCTCGGAAATCTGCAGCTCTAAATTTTCCACGGAAGAGTCCGGTTTGCCTGCGGAAAATCACTCGTTGCAGCAAAAACAGCATTTGGCATGGATACTTCTGTAATTTTGTCAGCAATTTTAGGTAAATTATCCAAAGGCTCGGAACTAGCGGATAGAATTGTTTGGATCTGCAGCAGTATTCTCTGCATCCACAGGTTCTTGAGGGAATCATCATTCAAGCGGTTTCTAAACAATTCTTTCATTTTGCGAAGAAGTTGGCTTGGGCGCTCGACTCCCAGCTGGAGGTTGGATAGCCGTTTTTTAATTTTTTTGATTTTCAGAGTCCTCAAACTCGGAGATAAGGCGCTCTGAGAGAGTTTTATATTTGTCTTTGACAGGAAATGTTATTTTTAATTCTCACCACTTAATTTAAAAGTAAAGTATATTTTATTAACTTACTTCTTTATTTGGGTTTAAGCTTTTAGTCTTGTAAAAAGTAAATGTCAGCTTAGTTACGACGTACCTCCCAACGCTCAAATTTTTTGAAAATTGATTAGCTAGTTGAATCCGCCACTTGGGGGCGTTACCGTTTTCCCGATCGAGAAAGTTCCTCGAATGCCCTTCATGTGTCATCGGCGCATGTGCGTCCACGTGCTCAGCAGTGAGTAGCTATACGCAAATCACCCTCTTGTATTTAAGCGTAGTGCTCGCTTGTTGCTCTCACTCTCAATCCGTTTAATACTTCCTTCGTTACGCTTTTACCCGGTTGACGCTTTTACCCGGCGACATGGATCATATACCTTAGGATATTTTTATTAGGGACAGTTGTTTCTTGAGCTGCACCGACTTTGTATGGAATGCCCGATAGTTAAATTTTTCGTAAAATATAAAAATCTAGTCAACTTTATTTTATTATGGCTTTAGGTGATATTTTTTAATGTTGTATTTTTGAATCAGTTATTGTGATGTTTACATAAATAAATCTCTGCTATTCTTTTAAGAATTGTATTAGCTTCGAATTACTTCTTAGCAAAATAATGGGTCCTTTTGAAGGGATAATGGCCCATCAGTCTTGCTATGGGGGATTTAGAACAATGTCCGAAATGAGTGACAGAGTCTCCGAAACGATATTTGCAACTAGGGCAGCATATTTTTGGGTCATCTGCGGTTATCCCACTATAGACAAAGGCGTTATTGCACTGAAAAATTCACAGCCAGACGTTCACGCTCCAAAACGGGAAGTTCCAGGGCTATGCGTGGAACCTGAGATGGCGCAACAGTTGCATCTCCTTTGTTTGGCATGGCTGGGGGTCCGCTCTGCTCGAACGAAAGGGGAGGTGAAAGGGAGAAAAATACGCTACTTCCGTTTCGCTCTCGATGCTTATCTGAAGAAATGGTGGTGATTTGCTTTAATAGATCCATGTTTATTGAATTGACGGGTCACCAGTGTTGCAATCCCTAGTTAAAGTTACTGCACATACTCATATCTTTCTCAATACAAAACATTTATTTCACCAGACAAATATACATAGAAATTGAAGGAACTATTTACAATCATGAGGCAAAAGAACATCCAACCTTCTGAAGGTTGTGTGTAGACTGTTTCTAAGGGATTCTCACCCTCTGTGGTGGTATTGTTGGTCCACTCTTATTGGATAGTTCTCAGTGCTCACGTGAACAGAGTGTGGTGAACACATGCACATGACGTGATTGTGTAGGTGTCTTCCATTACGTATATTTTTTGTAGAACTCTAACTGAGTGCAACTGCATTTCTTTAAATAATTAAAATATCATTTATTATCTGCTTTTACTCTTAAAAGTCAAAAATCTTTAGCATAGCTATCTCCACTACTCTCACCTGTACTTACAATTAATTCGACTGTTCTGCTAGCACTCATTTGTTAACGGAGCAGTCATTCAAAACATCATTGTTAACTATCATTCAAGAGTTTGTAAATTGTCAACCAATAAGTCAGAAGTGTCACTATCTTAAAGATTTAGATGATGAAATCATTGCTCATGAGCATTCAGTTTGTGACAGAAAAAAATTCTTTGATGTAAAGAGATGTTCCCTCCCTCAACATGCAAAATCATTGACCATCCCTATCGACTTTTGCCACTTCAGTGAAAGGATTTTTATAATTTTCCCAATGATGACAAGATTTTGCCTGTTCTTCAGTCCTTCAGTGAACACAAAACAGGGTTCACCATTTTTTTCTTTTTCTTATTTTTAAAAAATATGTTTTGAGAACATTTTTTGCATAATATTTGAACAAAACATAGAAGCATGATTTTAAAAATGATACATAGCTATGAAAGGTAAAAATATAATAGACAAACAATGGCTTGGTATGATGTTTAAATAGAAATCAAGACTGAAAGCTCGTTGAAAAAACTCAAAAAAAAAAAAAAAAAAAAAAAAAAAAAAAAAAAAAAAAAAAACCTGGTTTTTACAGGAAAAACATAGATGGGCTGGGCTTTTTCAAACCTTGGTAACAACCATAAGCGAAAAAATGCAAAAGATGGAAGAGTGATTTGTTTGTTGATTTAAATTAACACAGAACATTCAGAGCTAACAAATTTTTGAAAATGTTCTGCAATAACAAGATATTTAATGTGAAAATAAGCATTACATATGGTGTACACTTTAAAAATCAAGCATCAAAACTTAAAAGAAAGAACTTTAAATTTTGCATGAATGTAGTCTGTTGCTTGAACGGTTTGTCAAAAATATACAAAATATATTCTCAAATTTTATAACTTGGTTTGTCGGTGTAAAAAGAAGTTAATTTAATATGAATTTTATTAAGATAAATCAAGTTTCAGAGGAGTGAGTGACGGTAAAAAATGCTATAACTTCATATCAAATTGTCCCACTAGCATAAGAATAATATTTCCGAAATGAAGAATGTTTCCTTATTTTTGTTTAAGTATAGTATTGATTTAAACAAAATGAAAACCCTAAGTGAAATATTATTACCTTTCAAAATTAAAAAGCGACGATTTTCAGTTGCATGCATATTTACTTCAAATAGCATGTTAACTAAATGAAATGACAGATATAATATTGTTTTAGTATTTAATTTTCATTAAAACAGGAAATATTTAGATGGAATTTTTTCGTCTTTGAAACTTTGTTAAAAAAACAACAGGTTAAAATTAAAACTGCATTATTACCTGATATGTTTTTACTTTTCCACCAGTAAAAGCATCCCACAGAGTGACAGTTCCTTCATAATCACTGCTTGCAAGCATTGATTTATGATACGAACTCCAACTGATACAGCTACATAGATTTAAAAAGAAACTTATTTTAATAATTCCACAACATATTTTCTGGAAATATTCATAAAAAAATAATACTGTTGAATCAACCATATAAAAAAAGAATGTTACAATGGAAAAAGATGAGATATTGTAATGCTGATGTGAAAGAAAAGCTTTCATGAAGAAAACATCATTTAGTTTTTGTGATTGGAAAAAGTAAATACATAAATAAACTTTAAAAAATAAATACATATACTTAAAAAAATAAATAAACAAACAAAATTAAATAAAAATAAAATTAATTAAACTAAAAAAGTATCTCAACACGAAGTTATCTTTGACAAACTTTGGACAGAACAATGCTTGGGAGGGGGATACAATATCAATCTTACAGAACTGTTTTGAATAGAGGTCAACCCTGAGATGAAATTAAAATAATTTGAACAAAATAATCATACAGATAAATAATTTAACAGTTTAAAACATATGCATTACCTTATTTTAGAATTACAGATCATTTCATTCATTGGATAATGCATATCTATTGAATCACGTATCACAGACCCATAATCATATATCTGAAATAAAAATAGAAATACTTCCGACATAAATTAAAAATTCAAAGCCTTAAAAGTATATTCAAAAATACATATTAATCATTCTAAATAATTAAAATTACTAAATAAAATTCAGATATTATTTGTAAATTGAATTAATTTCTTTATAAAGAAATTTGATGGATTGATAATAAAACAATAAGATACACATTCAATTTCCAAAATATGATACGTCGCTCATTTTTTGGCAACAACTTCCTAACTAAAAAGTTGATATTTTTGAACTAATACTGGGTAATTGCAATCATCATCATACTATTAAATAAAAAATAACAACTCAAAAACTATGACTGAAGCTAATAGTATAAGGATGTTGCAATGCTTGATTTTTCATTGTATTTTAGGGCTGTTGTTTCTGTTGTATAATTGGAGCAAACACTTCTGTTGAATCTAAAATAATAAAAATAAATTTCCTGACAGTTGGATGTTTTCCCTTCAACTTAAATAATTAATGTTTTCTGTTGCTTTTCTAGTTTTAAGGAAAAGTGTATTAAATATTCTAAATCAAAACAGAAACAGCTGTCTAATAAATAACAAAATGACAAAATGATAATTATAATAAAAACAATGTTTATATATATAAAAATATAATAAAATTTTATACAAATATAATTGTAAATAACATACTTTAATTTTTTTAGTAACTCCAGCAATGGCGAAAAATTCATTATCTTTATCAAATTCAATACTGAAAAGAAGTTAACATCTTAGATATTAATAGGAGAAATAAAGGAGAAATAAACATTCAAAAACATAGCATTTCATAAGACAAATTCAAAGTTGATCGGTTGCATAATTTCCCAATAAATGATGAACAGGATAACCCCCCAAAGAATGTTACAAGAAATGTTGTGGATGGAGTATCAATTACAGGAACCGTCTATAAGACAAACTGCTATAGATTTTAGTATTCCTTCGGAAAGTGTGACCTGATATGTCCAAATTATGAGGAATGAAGTTCAACTGCGTAACAAAGTATTGAAAAGTGAAAATAAGTCAGCAACTATGACAAAATTTGTATTTTGATCTTTCCGCAAAATTCATACTCGGAGTAATCTCAAAGTTGGCAGTCAACAAGTTAATGAATGCCATTACGTGCTTATTCTAAAAAGTTATAAACTAATGAACCTAAAAGCAAAAAATGAGTAAAAAGTCATTAAAGGACGCAAATAAAAGGTTAAAAATGGCAGACCGGTTTCGAGGGCAATCAGCCCTTGTCAGTATTGAGAGTAGAAATGTACCGACAGTCATTTCTACTCTCGTTTCTGACAAAGGGGACTAATTGCCCTCGAAACCGGTCTGTCATTTTCAACCTTTTATTTGCGCTTTTTAACGTGGTTTTTAACCCATTTTAAAAAATTATATTAATTTTAAAAATATTTACCTACAAATTGTACCCAATTGAAGACAACAGCAAATAAAAATAATAAATAAATAAATGAAATTTAAAAAAGGGAAAAAATGAAATAATTAGAGCAGCTACAGAAGATATGCATTGGAGGAAAATACATGATTATTTGGGACGGACCAGGAGAGACAATTTATTTCTAGGACAAAATTTGAAAACACACACACGCATGCATATATATATATACATATATATATACAGATAATATATACATATGTTTTTTGTCTTCCCAGAGAAAATGAGAACAGGCCTGATCAAAGATACCATCGTTAATGAAGGCTCAGGATATTTGCCACATTTATTTACAACAAAAATCCATAAGGGGAAAAACAGCATATTTCTTTAAATATTTTTATAATGAGTGATGATGCGGCCTAACCTTTACAGCCATACCCAATTTTTACAAGGTTCAAAAGCAACTTCCCATTTTTTTTTTTTAAATCAATGAATATTTATTTTTTAGATTTTATGCTTGTGAAATGACTAATCATACATGAAAAAAAAAAAAAAAAAAAAAAAAAAAAAAAAAACAATTCCTATACATTAAAAAAAGAAATTACTTCTAATATTTTAGATAAATTGAAATTATACACTCAAAGACAAGGCATACATTTTCACATTTATATACACTGAAATGTATTTAACCTACCTAGAAACAATATTTGAGCTATTGAAATGATCATTAGCATAATGTAAAGATGCTAAAGGTCGGACAGAACTAAATCGTGTGAATTTCGATAAACTTTCATTAAAATCATCAAATCCAGTTCTTGACAATTCACCTGAAATAAAAGTTTTTTTTTTTAGAAACAAATAACACTCCACTGAAAGTACTATTATTCCAAAGTAAACATTAAATTTAAATCTCACTTTAAATAACTTTTAAGAGAAAATAAATAAACTAAACCTTCCCTTTTTACAGATGAGAGTTGGTTAAAGTCATAAATAATACATTATTAAAACTTAAATGCTGACTTAATTCTTTAAGTTTTAATCAGAGATAAACTAAGCAGAAAAAAAATGGACTGATTAAAATAATATTAAATTATTAATTGAATTAATAAATTTGTACATTTGCAAATCACATGCTTTCAAATTTCAATTAGTTATGAATATATCAGAAATCTGCCCAACATTGAAAAAAAAACAAGGCATGCTTAAAGAGCATTTGTTTCATGACGCAGACCTGCCAACCTTACAAAATGAAAAAGCAGGAGAAACAAAACCAAAAAGCAGGAGAAATTTCTGTACCTCAGAACCAGACGAAGGCTAGCATAAAATTGATTTCCATTCTTAGATATAAATTATATAAAAATTAATCCACGAGATATAAAATGCATATTTTATAAGTTATACGTTTCTTAAAGATAGTGTAGAATCAAATAAGTTATCGGTTTGTCCTATTTTTATTTTTTTACGATCATTTACTACATTATTTCAAATGTGATTTGTTAGTTAATTTAAAACTAAAAATAAAATACTGATTTATGCTGTTTTTAATTTTTAAGATCATTTACTACATTATTTCAAACGTCTTTCGTTACTCTTACTTTCGTAACTATTGATTACAGAGGGATACTTAAAAATATTCCACAACAAAAAAAATCAATATATTTAAGCAATTAAATAGGACTTTTCTGCAGTCATGAAAGGCACTAACACTGAATTAAAAATTTGTGTTATACAACTACGGCCAGTAAAAACTTTTTAAAAATAAAAATTGACATAAATGTTAACATTTCTTAAGTTTTGTAAATTACGTTACAAAGAGCTGAGTGAAACTAAAATCATAAAATTTTTCCCCTTAAAAAGCAGGAGAAATCTCTAGGGTGGCAGGAGGCAGGAAATTTAACAGAAAAGCAGGAGAGTTCGCAGGTCTGATGACAGATATTTCAAATATATTACTAATTGCTTTAAATTAGTCTTTGCTGCTCCAAATGCAAATTAAGAAGAAAAAATTCAAAAGAAATTATGAGTTTCGAAGACTGAATTTTGGTTAAATATTCTGAAAGTATCACATTATTTTCTTGCACTTGAAATTGTTTTTGAGTTATTTCTTTTTGCACCCTTTTTATTTATTCAATTTAAGTCATAAGATAAAACATGAAAGATGATTTTTTTTAATGGTATGAAAGATAGCATGGCAGTTTTTGAAAAGGACTGAAAGAGTGTACTAACCAAAAGAAATGGCAGGTTGGGCTACCTTTTGAACAATGCCTAGGGAGTGATCTGAACAGGCATTTTGGTCAAAAAATGTAGTTAGGAATACCGTTACAAAAAAAAAAAAAAAAAAAAAAAACATACCACTTGCTGAAAACATTAAATCTTTGGAACGTAACAGGAAATAGCTTTGTTCGAGGTCACTAAAATGTTCATGAAGCCTTTTTCTGCGTGCTGCTAAAGAGGGACTGCTATGGTTATTATTACCCTGGAAAAGAAAATAAAGTACACAATAAGAAAATAAATCATAGCCATAAAATAACATGTAGATAATTTTCTGATGGTTGAAGATATATATAAAAGAACCCCAGTGGCCGAGTGGTAGCCTTTTGTGCTACCATGCCACAGGTCCGGGGTTCAATTCCTGGGCTGGGCAGGGTCGATTCAGCCTTTCATCCCTGCAGTGGGGTCGATAAAATGAGGACCAAGCATGCTTGGGAACTAAACACTGGGGGTTCCACGTCAGGCCGACCCCTTGACCGGAACTTCTGCTTCTGCACCCCAGGGCCCTTGGTCTCGAAAACTGGGATGGGCACAGTAGGCCATGGCCCCGAAAAGGCTGCCGCGCCACCGAGTTTAGTTTTTTTAGAGTTTGAAGATATAAAGCTTTAGGGTTTATTTTTAAGCAATGGATCGAATAAAAATGCTGCAAACAAAGCACTGCAACATTACTTATAGCAGTAATAAGCTTTTAGGAAGTAATATGTACAAGTGTCTAATCATCTCAAACAAAATATGTTTAAGAGATTTACATAAAAAGATAAAGATACCAGTGGCATAGTCATAAACGTCTGGGCACTTACATATTTACTGCCATTGAATCCATCTTGTTTAGGCATATTTGATGAACAATCATTGCTCCCACAATTTTGGGAAGTAGATGGTTCTGATTTTACATTATTGGAGCAGCTAGGTATAGAGCTCTGAAAGTAAAAATAAATTAAAAGAAAAGAGAATCTAAATAAAAATAAATGTACAAAAATGTCGTTGAAGTAATCACTTCGACATCATTCTGATATTTATTAATCAAATTCTAAACAATAAAGATTTTTAACAGAACTTGAGAAGAATATTCTATAAAGCAGGATCAGCCAACAAGTTAAACAAAATTGCCACAGTGAACATAGTAATATTTGATTGATGACAGCAAAAATTTGAACAGACTCATGCAAATAAAAGACAATGAATTTATTGGTATCTGACAACTAGCACGAGAGTGCAATAATAGTACTTGATATCACCTGTCCTCCACAAGTTGCCCAACATACCATTTAGCAAAGCAAGCTCTTTTAAACCTGTTTGAAGCATTCATGCCATACAGGTAATATTTATGAAATGTTCTAGAACTACTGTTATACAGAGAAGCAAAAACCTTTATTTCTTTTTTAAGTAAAAATTGTTCTGTTTTATGTCTTTCATGTTATAAGTATCTCATCAGTTCTCATTAAAATGAGTGGTAAACAAAGAAAATCAGATTTTTAATTTAATTAAGAAATTGAGAAATGTTATTGCTTAAATTAAATAACTCCACAGCCATTACTAGAAAATGACTAATCTGCACGTGTATACTTTACCTTTCGACAAAAATCAAGCAGATTATCCATTAAAAGGCTTAAAATTCTTCAAAGTTTAATTAAGAGCTCAAAAAATTTTGTAAAAAGCTCATGCTAAAACCACGGTCACTGACAAGTAACATTCAAATATGTCAGAGCAATCAAAGAAAGCTTTAAAAAATAAAACCTTTTTAGATGCGTAATGTGTCAACTAAACCTTCATGGAAAAGTCAAATTTATTTCTGAATAGTTTTAAGAACAAGACTAAAATTAGAAATTTACAATTGTTTCAAAATGTTTGGCATAAGGATTTAAAAAATGAGTAAAAATATAATAGAACAATAATAGGTTATTTTTCTATTAATTCAATCTACAATTTTAAGTGACAGCACAGCTGTTAATTTTTATTTTTATGATATTTCAATATTATACAGCCGCAGTATTTCTTTGAAAGAAAAAAGACATATATATACAATACAACTTGGATAATTCGAACATCTTTAATTCGAATTTTCCTTTAATTCAAAAATTTCGTTTGGTCCCTTGAACTTTGTATTCAAATCAATGTTATAATTTTTGGATCATTCAAATTTCAACTTTTTTAATTCGTAGGTTTCCACATCCGAAATCGACAAAAGTAGGTCAAAATAATTGTTTTGTCTGCTAAAATTTTATCCTACTTGTTTGTTGAAAAATTTTGTTCAAGCCTAGAAAACTTAAGAAAACTACATATTATTTTATTTTAATAGATTTTATATAATATCCGAGTTTGAAAATATTATTAAATGCATACATAATAAATGCATACAAGAAAATCATAAATGATACATATAACTTACATTGGACTTTGCTTTTTGATGTTCCTTTAACATTTCCTTCAAAAATAAAACATATTGAAATTTTTTTTTAAACTAAAAATTTTAAAAACTAAGAAATTACATTAATACTTAACTTTATGTTAATAATATAGGAAATCACAGAACCAGATAACCAGAAAGGTTTTATTGGTTTTAGATTAGGAAAAATGCAAAGGCTATTATGTGCACGCATTAATTTTCATGAAGCTATTTGCAGTATTTTAAAAACATGGCCCTATGGTTTCTGCCCTCAATGGGAAAATTTCACAGCTGTTTCTTCTGCGGGCAAATGCCCTGTTGAACAGAGATTGGTTTTTCCACCTTGAGCATGTGATCTGTGCGCCATTGACTTCGCCCAGTTGCGGTGTCTAGTTCTTTAATGTCTATGCATGCAACAATACTTATATTGATGAATGAAGTTTATTTTCTCAAATCAGCAATGTATTTCGAAGTTTTATCTGAAAAATTGGCAAAACTTTTCTGGCTACCAGGTATTATTCATACAAAATGGAATTTTGGGGAAGTTATAAATTAAAACATTAAGCAATTGAAAAAATAAACATAAAATATAAACAAAAAAAATACATATATTCTCAGCTAAACAGTGCAGCATATTGTACTTGATGCTCTGATTGAATACAGCACCAAACCCCAAATTCAGCATGCTTGATTAGGCCAGATTTTGGAAGCCTACTTATACAAATATAATCTATAAAAGCCTACTTATGCAAATGAAAAAACAATGACATCAATTCCCCATCACAATGTTTTTCAATCGCACACCCAGACTGCCTACGCTTAATACTCCTTTCACGGAACACACCGATACTGCACCTGCTGAAGATTAATCTACAGACAAGCAGTAACCTTGCAATGATATATTTGTAACTTCTTATTATGTATATTTTTTCTCATTTGTTCAATAATTTAATAAAAGTTAAAATTTGACTAAAGATGTTTTTTCCTGTCTGAGGGGCTTCAATAATGCTAAAAAACATACTCAAAATATGTTAACAGGCTTTCTATGCTCTAAAACCGAAAATATTTGGTTCATATATAAGAAATCCTACATCGTGGAAATTCACTTATCGTGGTTGAGTCTGGAACCGATTAACCACTACAAATGAGGGCTCAGTGTAGTTGCCTAATCAGCGGTCAGCATGTCCTTTTTTTTCCCAGTGCAATATCAATATCGTGTAAAGTGCAACAGAGCACTTTTGTATTTAATGGTAAATTCTATGCTATGGTAGATGGCCTGGCTATGGGAAGTCCTCTTAGTCCTATTTTAAGTGATTTCTATATGCATTATTTTGAGGAAAAACTGTTCCAGAAATTGCAATTTCAATTTTATGTTCGTTATGTGGATGATTGTTTTGTCCTAACGGACAGTAACTTGTTAGGTATTGATGATGCTCTTTCTATTATGAACTCCATTGATCCTAATATCCAGTTTTCTTGTTAGAAAGAACTTAATAGTAGCCTCGCGTTTCTTGATGTCTTTATTTCTAAGAGTGAGTCTGGTTTCACTACTTCTGTCTATCGTAAACCTTTTGCTGTTTCTTTACCTCCTCACAGACTGTCGTCTCATCCTCCCAACCAAAAATATTCGGCTTTTAATGCTCTGGTCCATCGTGCTATTAATATTTGCTCTTCTCCTGAGCTTCTCAAGGTTGAACTCAACTATCTGAAAGCTGTAGCTGTTGATAGAGGATTTTCTCACTCTTTAATTGATTCTATTCATAACAAACTTTCTAAGAAAACTTCTGGTCCCAATAATGTGGTTTCTAGAAAGAATTTGGTTGTGTTACCATTCTTTCATTCTGTCAGTTTCCGTATTGCTAAAATCCTAAAAAGGTTTCAATTTCAAGTCGTTTTTGCTCCTAGTAACAAACTTTCCTTCTCTTCTCTTAAGGATCCTGTCGATCAACTTAACACTTGGGGTATTTACCAAATTAGTTGCCGTTGCGGCCTTTCTTACATTGGACAGACAAAACGTGCTCTGAAAATTCGCTTAAATGAGCATAAAGGTTATGTACGAAAGCAAGAGTTAAATAAGTCTAGCATTGCTCAACATTGTTGGAATTCCAACCACTCTTTTGATTTCAATTCTGGTAAAATTATTCAAAAATGTTCTTCCCCTTTAGAGCTTGACTTTTGGGAAGCTTATCATATTAACAGGAATAGTTCTAATTTGGTTAATGATTCTTCCTCAACTCCTTATTTTTCACAGGTCTGGCATAAATTTCTTTAATTTGTTGTTCTTTCTAGGTTTTCTTGCTGTTTTCCTTTTTTGTGTCTATTTTTCTCCTTCCCCCCTCCCTCCCCTCCCCCTCCTTTACATGTGTACTTTGTTTTGCATTTTGTTTTGGTAGTTTCTGTACTTATTTTTATTTCAATTTTATTCTTTGTATTTTATTTTATTATTTTTGCAATTTTTATGCATGCTCTCGTCTTTTTTGCTTTATTTTTATTGATATTCCTTTTTACTTCCTGTACTTTCAACTGGATTTGTTTGTTGCTCTCTTATTGGTGTCTTCCTGCTACTTCTACTTCCACTTCACGCTGCCTTTATTCTCATTGGTTTACAGATAATTCTTAGGCTATATAAGCTTTGTTTTTGTTGTTCTGTCTGCTTCATTTGGATGTTTTGCATCTAGAAGCTCCCTGTCGCATTGAAAAAGGGATTCCAAGCAATCCCGAAACATATGTCTGCATTTTATTGCTCATTTGTGCTTTAAATTAACGTGTAATTTTATTATTATTATTATTGTTATCAATATCGTGGTTCAAGTTTGTTTGATGGGCATAGTACTCAGTTTGGAAATGCATGTGCTTTTCTCGATGTAAACATAATATTGACATACAAAATATGAACTGTGTCATGTTTCTTAACTTTTGATGAATGATTCTTATGTATTTTTTAGAAATCAGGAAATAAATTTCCATTTTTTCCCCATCAAGTAAGGATTTTTTGCAAGAGGCAAACTTGAAAATTTGCTAAAACGTAAAAAATTTTGAAACCTCCCTATAAATGTTTGTTAACAAAATTGAACAGTGAAAAGAACTAGCTGTTTAACAATCTCCTTTGCATATATCTATAGAAAGAATCAATCTGAATTGAAAAAAAAATATTAATGAATGTTGAATGGTGACAAAATCAAAATCAAGGCACTCGTTAATCACAACTGAGGATTCAGAAAGTGTAGAAAGCTCATGAAGACAGTGTGTGCAGTAATTAGAGTATGGAATAGGTGGACATCTTGCAGCACCTTTTGAAGAAATTTTGGTACAGGAAAACCCCGTTAAAGCGCAGGTGCCAGGGTACACCGATACCCGTGTTATAACATAACCGCGGTATAGTAAACTATACCATAACCATATTACGAAATAATACACGCTTTTGTTGCATCATTTTTAACTTTATCAATCACTCGTAACTTTTCTTCTATAGTATAATTTATTCTTTTCTTCTTTGCTGGTATTTTATTTACTGTAATTGCTGTGCACGAAGCACACATCTCAACAGCTCAATCAGTCTATCGAGCGATTGGTCATAAACCATGTTCAAAGGAGGCTTAAAAATATTTTTATGTTATCAATATGGGATTGTGAAGAGGTTCTTAAGAAAGAATTAGATTTAGAAGGGGAGGAACACACTTCTCAAAGAAACAATGTTTTAAGCCTGCATACACACACACTCAGACTGGAAAATATATTTACTTTTCAGGCATGTTAAAGAATCTGGAATGTAAAGGTATACTTCTGAAAATGTAAGATAGTTAAGCCTTGAACTGAACAGTTCCTGACAGATTGAGCTCCCTCCCTCCCCATGTCAAGAGAAACAAGTCGGAGCCAGTCACGGCAATTGTACCCAATATTGAAATCAAGCTATATAGTGTGATAGGTTGAAAGACAGAAAAAGGTGTACATCAGGCCTATTATCATAGGCTTTATCTGTTAATGTCTGTGGTGGGGGGATGGCAGTTCTTTGTCTAGAATATTTGTGTGCTCAGGCTGGTAAATAAGGAATAACCTTATACATAAAACACATATTTCAAACTCCGAGCACATTTCAAGAATTGTTGAATGCAATTCAACTGCACTCTATAGTTTACAATGTTGCTCTTTCATCATTGAAAGAAATGTTTTCTACAGTTTTTAACATTAAGTGAAATTAGAAAAAATATTGAACTTTTCAACACTCAATTCAATTTTTAAAAAAATTATTTTGTAAGAAAACTTTACAATAGAAAAACAACAAGAAAAAGCTGATGAAAAATGAAGAAAGAAAGAAATTACCTGAACAATGAGAGAATCATGATCAATAACATGTACTTGCTGTGTTAGACGTCGTAATTCCTGAAATTAGAATAAAATGGAATGCATATTGCTAAAGAAATAAAAATTATATTAACATTAAGAGTTATAAAAATGTACTTACTTCTTGTTTGTGGAGACGAACCTTTTGCAGAAACTCTTTCATTAGAAGAATCTGTGTCTCTCTACAATTCTAAACAAAGAGCAAAAAATTTTCAAAATAAGAATATAGCTAAAATTGATGATATTTTTATTTTTATAAAAGAACATTTATCATAGGTCAGCTTAGAAAGGAAAGGAAAACAAAGTGCGAGAGGGAATGGTGATTATCAAAGTAAAAGCGTTATCAACAGAGATAAAATAACAAACAATGTTATTGCTTTTTTACTTAGTGCATTTTTATGGGTAGACAAATTTACATAAATATAATTTTTATAACATATATGTCAACTGTTGTGTTACTTTTTAAAAACAAATAATAAATAAATGCTGACCAGTATCAAGCTTTGAGGGCCTTGTGGTAGCCTAGGTGGTGAGTAGCCTAGTGGTTAGGATGTCAGACTTCCAACCAGGTCGGGTGTCTAACACCCGACCGACTGAAGACCCACCAAGTACACTTGGGGATATGTAAAATCCGTGGACCCCACTACCTCATGCCCGGGGGAGGGCATCCCTAAGGCCTAGTGCTAACAGGGAAGGAGGTTGGAGGAGAAAAGCATCAAGCTTTGAACTTTGCTATGAACAAATTCATACTAGTTAACTAAATAATGCAAACAAAATGAAGGAAAATGACAAACAAAATTAAAAAATTATTTTTACAAAGTTTTGAAGCAAAAAAAGTTATGTACGGGGACAGAATTTTATCCCGCACATAACAAATTTTTATTTATTTTATGTACAAATACAAAAATGACAACCAGCAACAGGCACAGGGTCCTTGTTAGGACAATTTATCAATACCCAATGAAAATCAAAAGCCCTCTTAAAACTATCATCCTCATTGCAAATAATAGTTGCTTCTTGGCAAACTATTCTGATGCCTACAATCATGCCATAAACTTTGAGGTACTAATTTGATTACAAGATAACTGCAATCTCAATAGGAAATGTGAGTTGTACTATATGAAGTTGCATTTGGCCTGTAGTGTGTCAGGGTAATAGCTCCCCCTCCCGCATTGCTAAAAAATAAATTTTAATGATTTTTTTAGCTCGATGCAAAATTTTCTTATTCATGAACCATAATTACTCAAAACATTTTAACCATATTTTAACAACCATAATTACTTTAAGCAATTACTTAAAACATTTGGTTAAAAACATTTTAAACATACAGTAGAAACCTTATTATCCAATGCTCAATCATCCGACACTTTGGTTATGCAATAACTAATTCTGACACAAAAACTTGATCAAGAAGATGTTAAAGGAAACTATAAGTGATGTGCCATCATTTCAATAAACTTTTTTTAATTAACAGTGTGACATATATTTTTTACAAATTTTATTTTTAAGGGTCTAAAAGACATCTATAAAATATTAGTAATTTTGTTGGAGTAAAAACATTTTGTTCAGAAATTTTTAAAATAGTGCTTGGCATAATTCGTAAAACAATGTATTTCCATAATATATACATATATATATAAATAATAAGTTCAACTATACTACAGCTGTTCAACTGAATGGTTTGTTCATTAATTTGGCCATATATTTTTCATGCACAAAACTTTTTTTTTTGTGTTAATGAATGCAATTTAAGCATATTTCAATGAAAATACTACGTATTATAAAACTTTTATGCTTGGTTGAAAAGGCGTCGAATACAAGTTTTCTTTCAAACTTTATTATATTTACTACTTATTTTTAGTAGTTTTACTCATGGTGAATTCCATGAAAAAAGGGAAATGGCACTTAAATTTTAAACATTGACATTGGATCACATGTAATACATCATTTTCTTCAGAAATAAGTAAACTTTTTGAAAATAGAAACATTTTGTGAATTTGACATAATTTAAGTTTTAAAAACTGTGCTCAAAGTTACTCTTTTATGTCACGCATTTGCAGAGCCAAATAACTTTAACTTTAAATTAACCTAAAAATTTGATAATTATTTTATAAAAGTTTAATAAACAGATTAACTATTATACTTTTGATGTTCTATTAAGCTTTTTATTGATTCAATAAATTAAAAAATATATTCTTGCCAGAAAAGTAGTGTATTAATTAGTCATATTGAACATGTCCTTAAGTTACCGAAAAAGTGGATATTAATTATCTCACCCGGAACACAATGGCTCAAGAATTACAAATTTTTCAGTACACTGCAGGTTTACGGCTGGCATTAATTTGGCAGAGTCAAAAATTTTCAAAAAGGCAATTTTAGGAGCTTTTTCATGGTAACGGAAGGACAAAAATATGGTAACGGAAGGACATAAATCATGGTAACGGAAGGACAGTCATAGTTAAACTCATTTCCACTCAATTTTTTAAAAAACTCTATTAATATAAGCAACGTGTATTCACTGAATAAAACTTATCTTCATTGTATTTATTTGATTTGGTGTGGAAAAAGTTCAAGAATATGCACTGGTTAATGATGAACTAAACCACGAGAAAGTGAGTTTCCGGTTTTATTGATAAACACAGTGAGTTTCCATAGTTGGATTGGTTTTTTTTTTCAGTTACGGGGTTTAATATGCCTGTTTAAACATCAGTATCTATTCATAAATTTAATTTTCATTGAAAAACAGTTTAAAGATGAAAGCATCAAAGAACTTTTTCGACACCAGTCGCAGAAAAAGGTATGTCAACAGCACTGGTGTGGAGCAACATTTTATCTGAGAAACTCATTATTGCAAAAGAATTTAAAGACATTGCACACCCAGCTAAAGTCTTATAGTTGGACATCTTCCCTCATAGGATATCTTTCAAAATTGAATGAGTACCTCACTGAAAGATGGGAAGAAATCCATTCTCTGCCAGAAACAAAGCACCCATTAAGCAGTAATTAACGCTTTCTATCCTATAAACATAAATAGGAATATTTGTTTCTAGTGGTAAGATTTTTAAATCTTACTACATAATACTCAGCAAAGTATCCCTCAAGTGTAATAAGTAGAGCTGCAATTGTAAGTCAGAAATTTTTTATTTGAACACAGAGGAAAACATTTTACTAGGTGAGGCAAGAGATGAAAGTAGGGGGGAATATTTTTTGAAGTGTTGCATTTAAAAAACAAAATTCATGAATGTTTGACTTATATGTATCCTGTAAAAGGGGACAAATGTTAGACCAACAAAGAACAAACAATAAAAAACAACAAAGAAAAAAATCAAACTTAAGATAATTATGGGAACTGCCCCAGCACTTGACCGAGACACAGGTTCAAGCATAAATCTAATATACAAATACAACCAGAGATATACCAGTTGATGAATAAGTCTAAAAAAAGGTTTTTCTCATTATTTTCACATATATTTGAAAGAAATTCATCCTTTGTACTTTGGCAATTTTATCCTTCCGTTACCATGACAAAATATTTATTTGTGAAAAATAAAAGTGAAAAATATAATTATTTTCAAACAAACTCTCTTAATATGCATTGAATGAACCCTCCTTAAGATGCCCAAATTGTTTCAAGAAATTTCTGCAAATAGTTTAACTGAACTTTAAAGTTGACAGTGCAACCAAAATTATCATGGCTGAAAACAGGGTGCGTACACTATTCTCCGAGTAAAAATCAAGCACTTTCCAGGACTCTTCATAGCAAAAAATACAAGTTACATTACAAGCCAGAAATATTTCTTTAATACTGTTTAATTTGGAGCAATCTAACTGTAATAAAATAACTTCATATTCAATACTATAAAAATTATCAGATCGCACATTAATTAGATTTATGTGTTGTATCGGCTGTGTATGTAACGAGCCATAGCTTTAGTACCTGTCAGGTCAGACATGTGCCTTACTGAGAAAAAAAAATACTGAAAAATCACGACATAACACTTTGTAAAAGCTTATTAAAAAATATATTACAAGCATAAATTACTATGCAATAGAATTATTAAATACTAAGCAAGTCAACTGATTACTTTAATATAAAAAAATGATTGGGGCATTATGTCTAACCAAAATAAGGGGTGGCATTTTTTAAAGAAATAAACATGCTTCTGAGCAATAACTTCTTAAACTGAAATAACTATTTCATACTTGATAACTATAAAAAATTTAATGAAATGAAATAACTTCAAAATTAGGTGTGAAGAATTTTTTACATGTTTTTATATATTGAATTAAAATAGAAAGAAATATTATTTATTCATTTTGTAACACTGTAAATTGAGTACTTGAAAGGGGGGAGGGACCCTAATGCTAAAGACGATCTAAAATTTAAACACATTTTAAATTACATGCAAAAAAAAAAGAAAAAGAAAAAACAATTTAAAAAACGAAACATTTTTGGCAAAAATATTTTTAAAACAGATTTTTAATAAGGCGCTAATATTTAATAATTATAATCAACTGATGTATCACTAAAACTTAAAAGCTAAAGATTCCTTGGTTATCGGCGACATTTAGAGTGGGCTTGGCAAAATGATGTTTCTGCAAGTCCTTTACAGAAGTTAAAACTTAAGAACGATTTAAAGTAATGATAAGCTCAAATTTATTGATGTCTAAGGGGAAGAATCCAATATTAAACGAGAACTAGGAAGTTTTGCCGAAGCCGATGCAACCGGATTTCGAAATGCTTCAAAAATCGAGATTGACACTTAAAAGCGCAAAAAATGAACCGAATGTGTAAATTTTACTCTTAATTTGTGAAACTTCGCAGGAATGTACGCAGGCTACTTTCAAAAATTTTTATAGGGTAAAAAAAAACAGAGAAAGAGAAATCCAAATTACAAATTTTTGCAGAAGCAAAATTTTTAAATTCCAAAATTATCAAAACTACCAAATTCCTTCAAAATACGGAAAAATCACATGTCTGCAGGTAGGTATTTGAAGGTGACCAATTTTAAAATTTCAATTTTAAAAAAAGTTATTAATTGTAAAATTTCAAGTTTACTAATTTTCATATAACTTAATAGAAAGTATAAAGGTTTGACAATAAATTTCTTGAAAACAGTTATTTTTTTAAATTCATAAGCTCAGAAAGTCCCATTTTGTTGTAAAAAACGTCATTCCGTTACCCACAGAATTCACCTCATAGTTTAATGTTAATACAATTAAAACAAAATTAAAAAAAAAAAAAACCCGAAACTTTTCCCGACACCCCTCTGTAGCGGAGGTTGTTGGATAATCAGGGTTTCACTGCATACAAAAGAAAGAAATTCATGCATTTACACATAATACTAAATTACTTCCTTTTCAACGTAGTAAAATTCACACTTGTGTTATGGAGCAAATTCATAGGATAGCATCAATCAAGTTGAATCTAAAATAGTATAAATTAGTTATCTAACTACCAAAGTGCAATCAAATCAGTAATACTATTCCAGAATTTTTTTCATACCATAATAATTTTTACTGTAATGTCACTCATGAAACTACCCTACTTCAATAAGGCTGTAGATATTTGTAAGTTTATTGGAAACACCAAGGATGTGAACTTTTAAAAGATCTCTTGATCTTCACTGGGGACTAATATAAATTAACTAGAAACCCTTTAGCTGGGCCCAGAGCCGGTTGCAGTCATAACGTTTGCATTTCTGAACTAGACCAAAGGTACTTTCTTAAGAGAATAAAAACAAAATCAATTAAATAAACATAAAAACTTACAGCTTCCAGCTGCTGTTTCTTCCGAGCTAAAATTTCTAACATGCTGTTTATTTCTTCAATGGTTAAGTTAGCTTTTTCAGAAGAAAGAAAATGTTCTAGTTCAGAAAGATCAACAGCATCCTAGAAGAACAAGTTAAACAAATATTTTTAACAAGACACATTGTGATAAATAAAATCAAATAGTAGTACAAAACAATAAGCGCACACACTCAGTGTGCATGTGTATTCACCTTTTCTCAGCAATTCCCACATCTATTGTTTTCCCATGCATATCGTCTTGTTTTAATGATTTAACACTATGGGCTTGCTTTATGCTCCACCACATTCATGACTCATGTTTATATTGTTTGAAATGAATGCACCCTTGATCGATAGAGGTTTTACTGTATATTTTAACAGAGTTCTGAATACCATTAGTGAAAACTATACTAAAAGGTTCAAATGCCTACCATGGATAATTTATCTCTTTCCAAAAAGTGTTTGACAAAGATTTTAAGAATAGAAAAATTGATTCAAAGGATTCTAAACAATTTTGAAAAGTCATATATTTGCTGTAAAATAAAAGGACAATCAATTAATATTTTTTGCCAAATGCAGAAAAGTATATTTTGAATGTAAAGAAGGTTAAATTAATTTTTAATTAACTTTTTTCAATACCAGTTTTAAAATATTAAATATATTGGAAACAAAATACCAAGAAACAGATTACATTTTAAGAATAAACAAAGAGCAAAACCTGGAGAAAGATAACTTTGTACCTGAACAAAGTGTAAGAAATGCAGCATTTGTAAAGAACACAATAAAAATAATGAAACTGAACATACACAAATGAAAACCCTAAAACCAAATTGACAGACCCCAAACCTTCATCAACTTGAATTAGAGAGTAAAAGGGTCAGATGCTTCTGGTAGATTGAAACAAATTACTAAAAGCTAACTAATAGTCATTTTCACCAGATCGAAGCCTTTCTCAAGAAGTCAGAGTGGGGGCTTGAGTGTCTGACAAAGGTGTGAATCGGCTGTTGAACTTGACCATAAAAGTTTTAGAAGTCTAACTACTTCGAAAAATATTGAAAATACAAATAAAGATGTAAACAACAAAATAAAAATATAAATTCAACAAATTAATTGGATAATTTTTTTTTGGGAGGGGGGGACAGTATTTTGACATCTTTTTAATTGCTTTAAATTTGACTTGAAATTACTTGTGAGTTGTGAGTTAATTTGCATTTTCTTGTTCTTTTTATGGATTTTCTGGCATAGCAAAATGGTGGAAGCTTTTAGCATTTAGCTTCTATCCACCAGAAGTATCTTGCTACCTAACTCTTTGTCTCTGTTGTAAAAGAGCAAACTACATATAGTTAGCAAAAATGCATTCTGATAATGCATCATCATCGCAATATTTGTAATTCTTAATATTTATTTCAGAAACACATCACCATTCATTTATTGCTAATTCCTAACTGCAAGAAAATGTAGTCACTATACATACCGAGTTTGCAGATTTTATCCTCTTATCAGAATCTTTCCTTTGACACTTTGATATTAATTCATTCACTAAAAAAGAAAAAAAAAGAATGTTATAAAACAAAATAATGACAATATACATATAAAGAGAGAGAATGAAAAGTCATTGGCCATGGACAGGTCATTTCATGCCAACAGGTATCTGAAGTTTGGTGAGATGGAGAGGAGAGGGGAAAGAGGGTCGTGCATAGCTGAACAAAATCTTGCAAATATTCTGTTAATTTTGTGACTGAATAATGCAGATTTTACACCTTTTTTTCTGCAGAAACATAAATGTTTTATTTCTTAAACCCAATGATGTTTAGAGTAAATTTACAATTAATTATACTTATATACAAGCAGAATACTTCTATGGAACCATGCTATAAAAATGGCCAAACAGTTTTACAGAAATATATCGAATTTGTCTGCACAAATTGGAGAAACTAATTGGTGGATAAGAAACTTTAAATCCATAAAAATATTATAAAAAGTAGCATATTAAACATATATATTATTACTCACATATATATTCTTACTCACAAGTACTCATTACTGCAAGTACTTATGGCAAATCCTGTGCAAAAGTATTTATATAATTTTATGTTCTTAAAAGGCAAATTCTAATTACTTGATATTAAAATCAAAACCCATACAAAAGAAATCATCAATGCTAATTTTAAAGTGGCATATGTCATGGAAAATTAACAAAAGTATCAAGTTTGATCGATAAACAAGATGCTCTAAATGTAAGAAGAAAGTAAGGAAATCTTTGGTTTGGTACATTATTTTTTTTAGAATTTCACCCAGATTCCCTTAGGGTGCTTTCACACCAACAGAGGCGTAGCTAGGGTTTTCAGCACCAGGGAACAACTGAAGATTTTGCGCCCCCCTGTGTCCCTGGAGGCCTAGGGGCGCACCCAAAGGGAATTTAAAAAACTTTTATGCTTCCTAAATGATAAATAGCTCTTAAAAGCAGCCTCTTAAACTTTCATTTTTATTAGCTACCAGTCACTTCTAAGGGAAAAATGGGATACTGGCTTAGTAAAATTATGTCTGATTTCTACATTATTATCATTTACTACATTATTTTATCTAAATTATATGTCTGCCTACATTGGTCATTCCCAATATGGCTTGCGGTGCTCCCACGTTTTTGTTGAACATATTCACACCTCTTCAGTTGAAATTATTTCCTTTTCGCATTTAAAAATAAAACAAATTAACACTAATTTGGCGCGCCTAGACGCTCCGCCCGGGGACAGCTTTCCCTCCTTGCCCCCACCTAGCTACGCCTCTGCACACCAAAGGCAATAAAGACCAAAAATTAGTCTTTCCCACATCTGCGGAAGAGCAAAGCATATTTTTGAAGGCAAAATAATGCTCTGAGCTTGCGTAGATTAGAAAAGACAAGTTTTTTGTCTTTGTCTCCTTTGGTGTGAAAGCCCCCTTATTTTTATCTCACAGCCACAATATCTGGTTTGAGAAAATATTAGAGTGACCTACACTCTAATAATGCTGAAATAAATAACACTGCTGCTTTATTATTCTTAAAGACCACCACTGATAATTACCTAAATTTCTGATATAATTCTGAACATTGTATTAAATTGTGCAGAGAATGAGGTAATGAGGTATTAAATAAATCTAACACTGAAACATTTTTTTCAAAATATTTTAACTTTCCATTCTTTTTATGTGTGTCGTATATCATATCAAAATTCGAAATTTTCATATTCATTGCATTTAAAATGTTTTGATAGGAATTTCTTTTGATTTCAAGACTGAAATTATACAGAATTTTAGGGTTTTCTCTCATGAAAGCATAACAGCACCATTCCTGATCCCACAAATGGATCACATCAGAGTTTTACTAAAACAGAACATGAAATGCAAATATACCAAAATCTTTAAATATACTTACAAAGAAAATTTGGATAAATTTCATCTACACTTTCTATAACAAAACCACACTTGGGGCATCTTTTGTTATACTCTAAGCTTGTGGTAATACACTTAAAACTAAAAAAAATAAAATAATAATACATTAAAAAGGATCAAACTCAAAATAATAAAATATAACATTATTTTATTACAGTTAAACAAATATAAAAATAACATTTCTTCTTTTTTTTTTTTTAATGCAACATGTCCCAAGACACAGCACCATAATAACAATAATAAAAATAAGCTTCAGCTTCAAAAAAAAGCAACAAACTTGTTCTTTCTTTTTCATGAAAAGAGGGGAGGGGGGATTAAACAAACAAAACAAAAGAGTTATGGGACTTTATGAACTTGTTATATTTTCTTTAGATACCCCAACCCATAGAAATCTGTGGATTACAGTGTGACCATGAAATTCTGACACTTGGAAGCTTCTTTGTATAGCAGAAAAGGACGAATCCATTTGAGTTTTAGGGAAGTTCGTTTTGCAGGTGAGTTTATTAGCAAGGAAATCAGAATGTTTGCTTCTCTGCTTGTTGAAAGCAACCAAATTTTTAAATTGCCAGACAGCATCAGTTCTGAAGAACTCAAGTATGATAAACAAACTGAAACGAGAATAGAATACAGCACATTCCTTATACCAGCAGTTTCTCCCTTGAACATGAATGGATTCTTCTTGGCACTCTGCCAGTCAGGGGTCTTTTTTTTTGCGGAAGAACTGTACAAAGCCAAAAAAAGGAACCATGGTGCAACAGGATTCCCACTGGGGAAAAATACAAGGTGACATTTCCTACCTAGGTCAAAATGTTAAGTAGGATTTTTTAGAACTTAAGTGGATTTCTTTTTAATTTTTAAAAGTTTAACTAAATTGCCTGAACATTATGTAATACTAACTATGTAATAAAAATGATCATCTAATCTATAATTGGGAGTGGAATGAATGAAGATAAGTCTGCATTCCCAAAAGCTTTCCTGAGTGTTGAATAATCCCAAAGAGTAAAGAAGTTGTCAATGTTTCCCCCATATTACTATATGACAAATAGTGTACCTTGATTCTTCTTTTCATTGATAGGGATAAGATGGCAGTTGAAAACTAACACTTTTTTCAATTTGCATTGAATATCAGATTAGAATAGTAGTTTTACAGTAAAAAAAAATAATTTTATGCACATTTATAACAGATAGAAATTACAAAACATACCAAAACGTATGTCCACATTTTGTCATGTGAGCTTCAGATATCATTTCAAAGCAAATGGGACTGAAAGTAAATATACATAGTTATAGATAATATTCAAACACAGAATTTACCATTTTAGAAAAAACAAACAACTTACAATAATTTCTGATTTTTAAATTTGATAAATTTTATCCTTACTCACTAAGGTATTTAAGCACCCTTAACATTACAATTTGCATTGAAAAAAAATCACATAGTACATTCACAGCATTACCTCAAACTCTTACAGTATCTATTATGGTATAACCATTTATTGCAATTATTTTCTGTTCATGTTACAGTCAACAGACCCCCATCCCCCCTTTGTCACAAGTCACGCTATGTTGCATAAACAGGAATGTCACATTTTTTGTTATCCCTTCCCCCCTAGAAGCGTGACATCATTTATGAATGGTCCCCGTGTTATTACAGAGCACAAGATTTTATTAAATTTAAATAGCATGTTGGAAGATTTCTAAAACTATTGCCAATGAGGGGCGTATAATCGATAAATACCAAAAATTTGTACTAAGAGTCTCGTTAAGCTTCCAATGTTGTGTAAAATCTATTTGCAAAATGAGATAGAGCGCAAAGAATTTATATGCAATATAAAACATTATTTCCGACAGAAAACTGATTTTTTTTTCATAAAGCTACTCTAAAATGGTTTAGTTTGTAATGAGCGAGTGAAGCGATCCAGAGGAGCTGTACAAGCAGTTCCTCCTATAAGGGGGTTGGCGAGCGGTAGTGAGCAGGTGACGGGAGCCCCAAAGTTAATTCTTAAAAAAAAGAATATCTCATGCACTTATAGGAATCTTAACATACCATAAAAAGTCATGGTTTTTGTCTTCATATGGCCCCAGGCCATTAAATACAGGAGGATGTGGTCTTTTTTTCCATTTGCGAATAAACTCATTGAATGTAGCTGGCTGAGAACGATTATTATTATCAGCCATTGTCAAGATAGTTCTAAATTCTCAATATACATCAGGAACACCAGCCTGTAAACACAATAACCACACTTGAAATCACAAAAGATACCTTACTGCAGGAAAATGGATGTATTTGATTACACAGTAAATTTATATAATTTTACGTAGGAAAAATCCACTTTTTTCTCTAAAAATATTTTTCTTTTTGAACAGAGATATTTAAAGAAATTTTAAACCTAAGGTAAAATGACTTTCCTACATTAAATGTTTCGTAGCTTGAGTTTAAGTTAGTTAAATAACATCATTGCACTAAGTAATTAAAATTTGAAAAGTTCGATTAAATAAACTAGAAATCTAATTTTAACAATGTTTTCATGAAGAATGACACTTAGAATAAACTCTTTCACAAGTTCTTGAATTAATAGTGAGCAGATTTCGACTACACATTTTTGTTGATTTAGAAAAGCATTTCAAAATACGTCGTCATTAAGAAATCATCATTCACCTTACAAATATCATTTAAACAATTCATGATAAGTGAAATTTATTTTTCTTAAAATTATGCATTTTGTTTGACGCATAAGTAGCTGTTTGACTGATTAGGATAACATTTATTCTTTTATTTTTAATAATAAATAGCAGACGGCTTTCAATCTGACACGGATTTTATAATTTCGACAAAAATACGCGAGCCACTTAAATACATTATTGCCATTTCCAAAATTTTAAAGGATCTATAAATAGATCTTTAAGAAATATTTTTTTTAATTAATTTATTTATTTGTTGTTATTTTCCCATGTAACAAGGAAAGTTTTTTTTGTAATGAAAACCACATTTGTAGCTTTTCAAATGCAGAAACTAAGAAAAAAATTAATGAGTTTTGTATCTGAATTTTCACTTAGAGATACTGAACGCTGTAAGATATTCAAAATAATGTTATTACGCCTATGAAATGTTTTGTGCTTCAACCAATATAAGCTAAAGTGAAAGCTCTAATAACGATGAAGACTGATCTTAAATGAAATGATGAGTCACTAATATTCATCCAATGACAGAAAGACACGGTGTTGCCCCCACGTTTAGATTTTTCATGGTTTTGGTGCTTTGACCGCTTCAAATTTTCCTGCACTGCTTGTCACTCGGTGGTTTTTGCAGACTTTTACGTGTCACATTCATATTTCTCTTCTGCTTATGAGACGCATTTCAGTTGAATGCTGTCAATATCGTAAGTATTATCATTGCCTTTTATAAAATTTGCGGCTGAAGTTCAAAAATCCCTTTTTATGTCTCCTTTTAAATCTTGACATTTCAGCATTAGCATTTGTTATTTTTTTTAAATATTAATAAAATGTTAATTTTTGAAGTTCTAATACTAGCAGTTTAATTCCGAACCTGTAATTAATGTACTAAATGCCAATCTCAATTTATTCAGTCAAAGTAAACTTGAAATTCCTACGATTTCAGTATTTTTGTCTGTAGTTTTTAATTGTATTTATATTGATGTAGTTACACACAAATGCACATTTTTGTTTACGTTATTTGCAGTTTGTATGTAATTTATTTTATTTTTTTAGAAGGAAAATGAATCTGAGACTACTTACAGTCTTGCTTTTTGCTTTTGTTGGAGCTGATCAATCCAAAAAAGATTCTATAGGAACTGTAATTGGTATTGATTTAGGTACAACATATTCTTGGTAAGTCAACCATGTAAACCGTTTTCACATTTAGAAAATAAATTATCCAAAAGCAAACCCATCAAACTCGTTTGAATGAGTATTTTAAATTATGATGTATGTAGTACTATTTGATTTTGGAAAAATTATTTTCATCTGAATTTGAATTTCTGATATATCTAATGCTCAAATTATGAAAATTGAGTTCATAGAGATGTGGACTATTTAACTTGCAGGCTGAAGAATAATGTGGTAGTAGAATACAATATTATATCTTTAAGTAATACTTGCACCACAATTTACAAACCTATTTTGTTATGGGAAAAAAGTGTGGATGATATTCAGAATTATGTAATATTCATTCGGTACTCTATTGCTCCTTTTGAGAATTTAAGTAGTTTGTTATATTTTGATTTTAAGGCTTATATAAAAGTAGTCATGATGTATGTCATAATTATAAATAATATGAAATATGTACTAAAATTTATTTCAATGGTGTTACTTCATATAATTTCTATTTATATCACAATGCATACAAAAATAATTATTGTGCATTAATTAGTATTTTTTTTACAAAAATAATGATAATATAACTACAACATTGCATATTTTTAATGGCATCAAGCAAGTTTTAAAAGCTAAAGTCAAAATGAAAAACAATGTGTAAAAAGTAGTTTATTTTTCAAATTATTCTTATGTGTAAAATTATAAATTGTGTTGTTTTGCAATAACTTTAAAACAAATTGTTATTGATTTATTATAACATTATGCTTCTAATATTACTGGATAATTTTTTCTGTATTCTTTTATAGTGTTGGAGTATTTAAGAATGGTAGAGTTGAAATAATAGCAAATGACCAAGGTAATCGTATCACCCCTTCATATGTGGCATTTACTGCAGAAGGAGAACGACTTATAGGAGATGCTGCAAAAAATCAATTGACTACCAATCCTGAAAATACAATATTTGATGCCAAGCGACTTATAGGAAGAGATTGGAATGAGCCCACAGTTCAGAGAGATGTGAAATTTTTTCCGTTCAAGGTTTGTTTCATATTTCCTTCTGCAATAAATGTTTTTGTTTTCGACTTAACTGGGCCTGATTAAGTAAAAATTTGAATTTCATTGATTCTATAAAATCATTTTCAGTGTGTATGATTTTTACTTTAATCGGGGTTTCTACAAAAGGTCTGGGAACACCTAAAAGGTGGAATATTCGAAAAAATTGAGAGCAAAGCCAGCAAGTTACAAAGAAAATTACAAAATATTGAAAAGGTTGGAGGAAGTAAGAAAAACATCCTTCCACTATTGTCATTTAAATGTAGAATGTAAAAAAGTTAATAAAATTTTATTCCTATTTTTTTCTAAATGTAAGAATAAAATATTCTCTGTTAGTTCTAAGCAGTAGCTAGACACAGATTTCACTGGAGGTTTCTTTGGGGGAAGTGAGCTAATTTAATTGTTTTACAAGAAAAATTTGTTAAATTCTAGATGATCTTCACCATTTCAGGGGGTGTTATCCCCAAAACACCCCCTCATCTATCCCAGTCGAAGTTAAAACTAAATATTTAAAAATGGTTATTTCCATTCATTTTATTTCTTATGTTTTAAAATCTGGGGAAATTGGTTCTCAAAAATGTAAGGCCCCTTCAAAAATATATTTGCAGACAAGAGTGCTTTAAAGTAATTATTTAGTTTTTGGCTTTCATAATTTTTAAAAATATTTCTTTCTGTGACAGGTAATTGAAAAAAATAGTAAACCTCACATTAAAGTAGAGACATCCCAAGGTGAAAAAATATTTGCTCCTGAAGAAATATCTGCAATGGTTCTCACCAAGATGAAGGAAACGGCCGAGGCTTACCTGGGCAAGAAAGTTAGCCATGCTGTTGTTACAGTGCCAGCATATTTCAATGATGCTCAACGTCAGGCAACAAAAGATGCTGGAGCAATATCTGGTTTAAATGTTCTGCGCATCATAAATGAGCCTACTGCTGCTGCTATTGCCTATGGTCTGGACAAGAAAGAAGGGGAGAAAAATGTCTTGGTTTTTGATCTTGGTGGAGGAACCTTTGATGTCTCCTTGCTGACAATCGATAATGGGGTTTTTGAAGTAGTTGCAACAAATGGTGATACTCATCTTGGTGAGTGAAAATTGTTGAATGATTTATTTTGGGTTATTAAAAATTTTATGTGCTTAATTTTTCTAATTGTAAATGAGTATATAAAATTTAATATGCTAGAACAACATATTGAAATCCTTTTTTAAAAATAATGCTATTAAGGGAAAATACTAAAAAATAGTTAGTTGATTTTTCATGAAATTATCTATCAGGCTTCATACTTTCATAACACAGAATGATTTCAGAACCAAGAAATCAAAAAATTTAAAACTTTCAAAATGTTTAGAAACTATGCAAATGTTTAAGGGAAAAACATTGCAGATCTTTTATTTAACATAAATGCATATAATGTCATCTCACTATTCAGTGATTCTTGTTAGTCCGTTTAAAAAGAATTTTAAATTGTGCCTGTTTTGTCTTTTACAGCATGTGTGCTCAAAAATGGTTATTTTTTGTATTTGTACTAATATCTTGTTTCTTATACAAATATTTAATAAGAGTTTTTCAGGTGTTTAATCTTGCCATAAGGAATAAACTCTTTTGAGCTTGAGATACTTTAAACGAGGTTAAGCATTGTTTTGTATATGTTTGATTGTTCTTGAACAATTGAGTGCATTTGAATTTGTGTAAATGAATGTACATGTTCATGAATTTGAATGAACAATGTTATAACAAGACGAGTATTGTTAAAAAATTTTTTTGTCAAAATTAGTCTAGGCTGTAAAAGGAGTCTTGTATTCCTCTGATTTGTAAAATTTCATGGAGTTCTTTAATCCCTTTATTAGGACATATATACACGCTCGGAGCACTTTCCCAAATTTTTTTACTATTAAAACTTGGGCAACCGGGTTTCTAGGTGCCCAATTGACCCAACGGGGAAGTCATGTTCTACAACAGCATCCATCCCGGGTCAGCTGATTGAAGTGAATGTAATTTTACATATACTCACAGCATTAAATAGAAGCTTTTAAATTAATAAATAAGTCTTTAGACTTTCTCTGACAACTAAAACTAAACTCATCCTCGATATAATGTTCTTTATCTTGATTCTAGTGCACATGATTGTAATCTTGGTAAGTGATAAGAGTTTAAAAAGGAATTTTAAAATGTCATACATTTGCAGTGAGCACTTTAGTGGTCAACTCATAAAGGGTGAGAATGATTTTTTTTTTTTTTGTGATTCTTACACTATACATTCATTTAGTTTTAAGTAATTAAAAGGCTTTTTAAGTTTAGCTTCATGCCTTAACCTTACTTTAAAATAGTACTTAGCTATTTTAATTCACAAAAATATCATTAAAGAAATTAAGCCTGACTGGCTTACAATGTATCATACAACTTTAAAATTAAAATACTAAGCTAGAATAAAGATAAATATTTTATTATGCAAGTTGTTTATTTGATGTAAAGATTTCCGAAAAGTTCAAAATTGTTCAAAGTATGTCTCGGATAAAATGAAAAAGAAGAAATTTTTTAAAGAATAACTGAATGTTCATAGCTGTTTTCCTCATTGGTTAACTTAAAAAGAGGTTTATACAAGATTTATAAAAACTGTATTTTACTGTATTTTAATTACTTTTTCATCCATGCAGTGCAGACGCATACTAGTATAACATCATAGCATAAAAAAATATCCTTTAAAAGTTATCTTTGTTATTAAATAAATAAATAGAGTAATTAGGCGGTCAACTTAAAAAGGGTTTTTATAATGCTCTCACCGAAATTTGGTCTATAGTCGGCAAAATACATACAGCATAGAAAGGTGGTCAAGGTGTAAAGGTTTCCCTACATTACATAATCTAGGGCTAATTCTGTTCCTGACAAAAGCGGTTGACTTACAAAGGTGGTCAACTTTACAGGTGTTACTATATTTTACTTACCATTTTAGTAGTATAAATTGCACTCAATTAATAATTTGTCCTAAAATAAAAAAATGATCAATTGACCATAATTTCTGGAAGAAACGCCGCAGCGTTTATGTGTTTAAGAGTTAAAATTCCTATTTTTATAATTATGAAAAAAGAAAAAGGTATTTGGCATTGGAGTATTTTTAAGTAGCTACCTAACCAGTCTCGATGACCTTAAATGCCACAAGCTCCTTAAAATGTTTTTTTTTTTTTGTGACGCAAATTATTTAAAGAGTATGTGTTATGTAACCTTTAAACAGATAGTGATGACTTTGATAGTTTCCAATTCGAATTTTTTCATAAAGACAACCTGCAGTAATATTTTAATGTTTAATAATATAATTTTATAAATGTAAAACAAATTTGAATGACAGAAGCAAGCCTTTAAAATATACCATGGTTCACAGTAATGCAGAGTTCTTGACTGCAGTTTTTACGCCACCTGCAGTATATCTTCCGCAAATTACGGTAAATGATGATATGTTTAGAACCACATTTCTTGAAGGTTTTCAAAGTAAAAAAAAAAAAAACTTTAGTAATAATTTAGTATATATACAATTTAATAAATTGTTGGTGGATTTAATGTGTTGAAGATATTGAAATTATCTCTTGCATTTTTTACTCAAAAACAATTTTAAAAAATAACTTTTTTTTCTGTTTATTGAAATCTTCTCTTACTCCTTTTAGGTGGTGAAGATTTTGATCAGCGGGTAATGGAGCATTTTATGAAAATATACAAGAAAAAGTCAGGCAAAGACATTAGGAAAGATCACAGAGCTGTACAGAAATTAAGGCGTGAGGTAGAAAAAGCAAAGCGTACCCTTTCAACAGCTCATCAAGCAAGAATAGAAATAGAATCTTTCTTTGAAGGAGATGACTTTAGTGAAACTCTTACAAGAGCTAAGTTTGAAGAACTTAATATGGTTAGCAAAATATGTATCTGTATTTAATGATTTTTTGGAATTTTCTTTATCTAATACAATGCAAATTTTGATTACTAACCTTAAATGAAAATTTTAACTGTGAAAACCAATCTGTTTCATGTCATTTAAATTTTAATAGAGTTCGACTTCTCTAAATTCAAAGGGTTCATAAAATTAATATAAAAATATCAGTTGAATTTAAGCAATTATAGAAATATAAGCAATACTAAGAGAAAAAATATCTTTATGTAAAAAATCTTATTCAGAAAATTAAAACATGAAATGTATTCTTTTCTAAATTGAAGTAAACTTTAAAAAATTTATAACTTGTACTTATCAGCCACCATTAATTTCTTGTTACCTTCCAAGAAACCAGATGGTCCTATTAAATTTACCATTGAAAACATTATACTATTTATATAATTATTTAAATATTATTCATCAAATTTGGTACTTATGATGAGTTTATTTTGATCATTCTCACTTAAAGCAAAATTATTCTAAGTCATTGTCGCCGCAGGGCCAATTGTGCTCAGTAACGTAGCCGCTTGTACTTCTGCCAATTTTGTACTAAATTGAGTGCAGTTGAATAAAACTTAAATGTTTGCTTCCATACACTATTCTCATTTTTTATTTCGTTGTTTCAGAGAAGCCTTCACTCAAACTCTCATTATAATTGCTTTTAATATTATTGCTTAATGGATAAACTTTTTTTAACAATGAGTTTTATGATTATTGCCTGATAATTTACTCAATCAAGGCATGTTGCCATCTGCTGACTATACCGATATAACATTACAATTATAAATGAGGCTTGCCTGACAAAATAAAAGGAAAAATAATTAACTAATAAAAAACCTTTTCCAAATTTTAAAAATTTATCACCAAATTTTGTCAATAGCTACTAAACAAAACAACGAAAATCAAGTGAAAAACCGAGGAGAAAATGGTTTTTAACTGTTTTGTCTTTTCCTACTTATATATAGATGTACTACAAATATACTCAAATCTATATGGAATTGGTAAAATAAGACAATTCGTAGTCTCTCTTTCGGCCAAGTCATCTACCATGAGCCTGTTCACTTGCTAGTTCTTATAGGTTGCACATGACTTGCTACTGATACATAGCTCCCAACCCTTCCTCATTTTGCAAAAGCTTTCCTCATTTGGTCTCCATTTACCACTTTTTTGCGTCGATCAGATCTTCTTCATGTTTGCTAAGAGTACTAAAGTATGACACCCAACTCTTTAGGCACATCCAGATTAGGGTTGCACGTGCGTTGGAAAACAGTCTGAACTGAGCTTCGACCAATAGGCTCAGAACTCGAACTATCCTCCACACAGGGTCTGGTTTACAGTTTAGTGATATTTCCCCCTCATGGCGGTACATTTAAACATGACCATTTTTTGCACAACAAATAAAGTTCATTTCTTTACAAGTATTTACTTTTTAAATTTGTTGCATTTTGTTTCATAATACATAATCAAAGGTGTAGACTTGTTTTATTAATAATCATGGCAAAAGATGTTTTTATGATATATGATCAAATCCCTCATTTTATAAACATGTGTTTTGTTGAAAATGTTAACATAAAATAATTGTAAATATTCATTAATGATAATCAAACTTACATTTTAGTTGCTTAAATCATCCATGGTATAATTTGGCATTGCATAAAATCTCCTGCAAATTTTTAGATTATCTTCTGCATTTTTCAAAACTGGGGTTAGCGGGTATGCCGATATGAAATTGTCGTAAAAAGTAATTAAATTTTAAACAGCTTGTACAGATTTAATCTCTATAAATTTCGTTTACAGGATCTTTTCCGTTCTACAATGAAACCAGTTCAAAAAGTACTAGAAGATGCAGATTTGCAAAAGAAAGACATTGATGAAATTGTTCTTGTGGGTGGTTCCACACGAATACCGAAAATTCAGCAATTGGTGAAGGAATTCTTCAATGGCAAAGAACCATCTCGTGGTATTAATCCAGATGAAGCTGTTGCTTATGGAGCTGCTGTGCAAGCTGGAGTTTTGAGTGGGGAGGAAGATACAGGTATGTTAACTTATTACGTGCATATTTACTTTCTGTTTATTCCTTTTTGAAAATATTTTTTTAAATGCTTTTTTCCTTCTGGAATAATTGCTTTTTATACAAAGATACTTAATATACTTATTGTTAAAATAATATTGGCCTCTTTCATACATTCATTTATTTAATTTTAAAATAATGAGGTTGAGGTTTGGATAATATAATGGTTAGAGTAGTTTTGTAAATTATATGCTGGATTTATTTAATTTCATGTTTATCGTCGTACATTAAAACCATAAATGATTCTCCACAACTTTGATTACAAAAAATTTTTTGCTTATTAATGTAAAATTTCAATTCTTTAGAACAAAAATGATAATGTAAGTCAATACATTGCCATTTATATAAGATTATATGGAAATTCATCTTTGTTAATATATATTATTCATTTAAATGAACTCTATGATAGTAATAATTTAACCTTGTGCAAAGTAATAGAAATAAAATTTCACGTTAAATTAAAGCACAAATGAGCATTAAAACGCCGACATATCTTTCGGGATTGCTTGGAATCCCTTTTTCAATGCGACAGGGAGCCTCTAGATGCAAAACATCCAAATGAAGCAGACAGAACAACAAAGACGAAGCTTATATAGCCTAAGAATTAACTGTAAACCAATGAGAATAAAGGCAGTGTGAAGTAGAAGTAGTAGGAAAGGCACCAATAAGAGCAACAAACGAATGCAGTTGGAAGTACAGGAAGTAAAAAGGAATATCAATAAAAACAAAGCAAAAAAGACAACAGCGTGCATAAAAATGTGAAAATACATGAAAGTTGCAAAAAAATAAAATACAAGGAATAAAATGGAAATAAAATAAGTACAGAAAATACCAAAAACAAAAAGCAAAACAAAGTACACATGCAAAAGAGGGGGAGGGGGGGGGGGGAGAGAAAAAAAATTGACACAAAAAAGGAAAACTAACAAGAAAACCAAGAAAGAACAACAAATTAAAGGAACTTATGCCAGACCTGTGAAAAATAAGGAGTTGAGGAAGAATCATTAACCAAATTAGAACTATTCCTGTTAATATGATAAGCTTCCCAAAAGTCAAGTTCTAAAGAGGAAAAACATTTTTGAATAATTTTCCCAGAATTGAAATCAAAAGAGTGGTTGGAATTCCAACAATGTTGAGCAATGCTAGACTTATTTAGCTCTTGCTTTCGTACATAACCTTTATGGTCATTTACCTGAATTTTCAGAGCACGTTTTGTCTGTCCAATGTAAGAAAGGCCGCAACGGCAACTAATTTGGTAAATACCCCAAGTATTAAGTTGATCGACAGGATCTTTAAGAATAGAGAAGGAAAGTTTGTTGCTAGGAGCAAAAACAACTTGAAATTGAAACCTTTTTAGGATTTTAGCAATACGAAAACTTACAGAATGAAAGAATGGTAACACAACCAAATTCTTTCTAGAAACCACATGATTGGGACCAGAAGTTTTTTTAGAAAGTTTGTTATGAATAGAATCAATTAAAGAGTGAGAAAATCCTCTATCAACAGCTATAGCTTTCAGATAGTTGAGTTCAATCTTGAGAAGCTCAGGAGAAGAGCAAATATTAGTAGCACGATGGACAAGAGCATTAAAAGCCGAATATTTTTGGTTGGGAGGATGAGACGATAGTCTGTGAGGAGGTAAAGAAACAGCGAAAGGTTTACGATAGACAGAAGTAGTGAAACCAGACTCACTCCTAGAAATCAAAACATCAAGAAACGCGAGGCTACTGTTAAGTTCTTTCTCACAAGAAAACTGGATATTAGAATCAATGGAGTTCATAACCGAAAGAGCATCATCAATACCTAACAAGTTACTGTCCGTTAGGACAAAACAATCATCCACATAACGAACATAAAATTGAAATTGCAATTTTTGGAATAGTTTTTCCTCAAAATAATGCATATAGAAATCACTTAAAATAGGACAGGGTTCGTACGGTCCTTAAAGTCCTTAGAAAGTCCTTAATATTCATTTTTAAGGCCTTAAAAAGTCCTTAAATAGTGCTTATTTTTTATTCCAGGTGCTTATTTTTTTTCTTTTTGTTAAACTAAGAAGGTACCCATGCGCTCTATTTGTTTTGCTATGTTGTGTTTTCTTCACAAGAATCAAACTTCTTTCATTTCAACTACTTAATCCAAATTTGGTTTGCTTGGGTCCGGTACTATCGCGGCTTTCAGACAGACCCAAAACGGCGGATTGACAGGACCAAAAATGGTGGACTTACATAAACATCATCGCATTTTTACTACAGATTTCAGTGCTTTCTCAACTGGTAAATAAATAATTAACTCTTGTTTTTTAAATTTTTTTGAAACGTTATAAGTAACTTGATGTGTTATATATTTTGACAAAAAGAAAATGTAATAATAATTTAACTTTGTGCAAGTAAACAGAAATAGAATTATAATTTCACGTTAATTTAAAGCACAAATGAGCATTAAAACGCAGACATATGTTTCGGGATTGCTTGGAATCCCTTTTTCAATGCGACAGGGAGAAAGGGACTCCAAGCAATCCCGAAACATATGTCTGCGTTTTAATGCTCATTTGTGCTTTAAATTAACGTGAAATTATAATTCTATTTCTGAAAAAGAAAAGGTTCATGGATTTTGATAAAATGCTTCAAACTACAACACCCAATTCAGTTAAAATTAACTTGTACCCACCCACATGGCAGCTCCCAATTTACTATTTCCTGCAATTGTATGAAAAAGAAAACCGAGCTACATCTAAAAAAGAATTAAAATATTAGTAAGAGAAGTCGAATCAAAACACAAGCATTTGTACAAAATGCAATGGTGCCCAGTAATTGGGCACCATTTAAGACCACAGTCACACAAAATAAATCACACAAGTTCCCTCATTTTGCTTTTAAAAGAGAAAAGAAAAAGGAATAAAATTTGCCAAACGGACTTTTAAGGATTCAAGGGAAATTTTTTTATGAATAAACAGAAATCGGGAATTTTCGAAAAAGAGCCGAATTTCAGGATTCGATACTATTTATTAAATTTAGTTTCAAAGTAAATAAATATTTTTTTGCATGAAAATTATTACTAAATCATCTACATTCTAAACAATTATCAACAAAGCAAGTTGAGCAAGTTGGAGCAGCTCTTAACAAGTAATCAGTAAATAAATATTGCTTTTGAAACTTTTTGTTAATTTAAGGGGCGGGGGTTAATACTTCAAACATGCATATTGTTGACATCTAACTCAATAAGAGATACATTTAACTAATATGTAGGCAAAAAAAAAAAAAAACTTTCAGCTTTTTTTGCGTTTGACCAATCGCATGTATGAGTGTCGCTTCTTTATACTGTTAAATCTAAAAGAATGATTTATTTTTATTATTTTTCTTACATCTTACACTATAATAAGCGGCGAGTTGCCAACTCTCCCGATCGCTTTTTATCTGATCTTTCGCTAAACAATTTGTTCTCCCATTGTTTTTTTTTTAAATCAAATAAAATATATATATTTAAAAAAATAATTTGTTTTAAAGTAATGTTTTAATATTTAGTAAATTTTTATCAAGCAATTTGGCTTCGCTATCGTTCGCTGGGGGATTTTGTTGTGTTTGAGATGATGGATATTTGCTGTGTTAATCAAAATTTGTATCTCGTGAAATTTCTTAATTTGCAGTAAATTGAAGGAATTTTTTGTGAACTTCGAAAATTCGATTTTTTGCAAAAAGATCCGATTTTTCAAGCTGATGTACGAGTATTTTTATCTAAAGGGATTGTACTACAAATCAAGAAAATTTTTGAAGAAACTTTTTAAAAAGACATATATTAATTTACATGAATTTTCATAACTTATAACGCGAGAATGTAAAAGCCTATTTTTCGGAAACTTGCTAACATCTAGCACGTGCTTCGCCGAAAATTGCACCCAGCTTTTGAGACATCTGTCTTTTTCCATCCTGTAAATATATCAATTATTTAAAAAGGTTGACAGTTGTTTTAGTATTTGCAGCCTGTAGTCTGCTTGTTTTTTTTTTATTTAAAAATATTATTCAATTTTTTGAAACTTTATTTTAGTTAAATTTTGGTAGTTACTATTTGAGGGTAATGTACAAAGTTTTAAGCGAATAAGCTCCATTTTTTTATTAGTATGTTGTTTCCAAAATGAAATAATTTTTTTCTCATGTTGAAAAAGTTTTTCAGAATTTTTGTAAGCTCTTCTAAATAATTTTAAAAAATTATTTATGTCAGAGATAAAAATTTAAACCTAAATTGAGATGCCGGTAGCATAAGTTAAGTAAAATGAAAAAAAATCTAAATTAAACACACATTCTCATGACAAAGTGCAGCGTTTTCTTTAACAATCTTTTTTATTTAAATTGTTTTTCATTTAACTTGTATTTTATAGCAGTAACCATTTTTGATAATTTTTCACTTGCTTATGTATGATCAATACTTTTGTGCTGTGTGCTTCTTATTATTAGTTCCAATGATTATTTAACTCCCTGACTGTATTGGACATAAGAAAAGCAACAAGATAAAGAGAGCTCCATAAAAGTGTTTGTGTTGTGTTTCTAATAAAAATGCAAGGGTAAATCAATTTACTCTTTCAATAATGCTTCCTTTTGAAATAAACATAACAGTTTGTATATTGCGAAAAATTTGTGAGGTCCTTCAAATTTTTTGTAGGTCCTTAAAAAGTCCTTAGAAAGTCCTTATTTTTGATTTTTCCAAAAGCGTACGAACCTTGTAGGACTAAGAGGACTTCCCATGGCCAGGCCATCTACCATAGCATAGAATTTACCATTAAATACAAAAGTGCTCTGTTTCAAGCACACACGAGTAAGAAAAACTAATTCCTCAATTTCCACAGAAGTAAAATGGTTTTTGAACCATTTAAAATTTCTCCAGGCTTGCAGGCGCAAGAAAGTCATTCCTAAGTTTATCACTTTAAAGTGTAATTTACCGCGTTCTGTTAGGGTTGATAAGGTAATTTTTCGTTCTAAATTAGCTTTATTTAGAGCTTCTATCCAGGAAACTAGGAAAAAACTTTCGTTCATAGAACGTGAACTTTATGATTTACATCTTTCTGTATCTAATTCTAATTTCGATTTTGATTCTATTGATAGAATGTCATGGGCGAGAGCTCTTCATTCATCTGACAGTCACAAAATTACTTTAAATAAGAAATTTACCAAGTTGTGTAATGATTCAAATGTTCCTGTTCCGGCTGATTTGCCTCTTGTTAATAGGAATGCGGTTGTAAATCTTTCGAAATTTCTTTTGAATAGTAATGAAATGAATGCTTTGAAATGTAATAACAATTTTGCTTTGGCCATGGGAAGTCCTCTTAGTCCTATTTTAAGTGATTTCTATATGCATTATTTTGAGGAAAAACTATTCCAAAAATTGCAATTTCAATTTTATGTTCGTTATGTGGATGATTGTTTTGTCCTAACGGACAGTAACTTGTTAGGTATTGATGATGCTCTTTCGATTATGAACTCCATTGATTCTAATATCCAGTTTTCTTGTGAGAAAGAACTTAACAGTAGCCTCGCGTTTCTTGATGTTTTGATTTCTAGGAGTGAGTCTGGTTTCACTACTTCTGTCTATCGTAAACCTTTCGCTGTTTCTTTACCTCCTCACAGACTATCGTCTCATCCTCCCAACCAAAAATATTCGGCGTTTAATGCTCTTGTCCATCGTGCTATTAATATTTGCTCTTCTCCTGAGCTTCTCAAGATTGAACTCAACTATCTGAAAGCTGTAGCTGTTGATAGAGGATTTTCTCACTCTTTAATTGATTCTATTCATAACAAACTTTCTAAAAAAACTTCTGGTCCCAATCATGTGGTTTCTAGAAAGAATTTGGTTGTGTTACCATTCTTTCATTCTGTAAGTTTTCGTATTGCTAAAATCCTAAAAAGGTTTCAATTTCAAGTTGTTTTTGCTCCTAGCAACAAACTTTCCTTCTTTTCTCTTAAAGATCCTGTCGATCAACTTAATACTTGGGGTATTTACCAAAGTAGTTGCCGTTGTGGCCTTTCTTACATTGGACAGACGAAACGTGCTCTGAAAATTCGGTTAAATGAGCATAAAGGTTATGTACGAAAGAAAGAGCTAAATAAGTCTAGCATTGCTCAACAATGTTGGAATTCCAACCACTCTTTTGATTTCAATTCTGGGAAAATTATTCAAAAATGTTTTTCCCCTTTAGAACTTGACTTTTGGGAAGCTTATCATATTAACAGGAATAGTTCTAATTTGGTTAATGATTCTTCCTCAACTCCTTATTTTTCACAGGTCTGGCATAAGTTCCTTTAATTTGTTGTTCTTTCTTGGTTTTCTTGTTAGTTTTCCTTTTTTGTGTCAATTTTTTTCTCTCTCCCCCCCACCCTCCCCCTCTTTTACATGTGTACTTTGTTTTGCTTTTTGTTTTTGGTATTTTCTGTACTTATTTTATTCCTTGTATTTTATTTTATTTTTTTTTTTTTTTGCAATTTTCATGTATTTTCACATTTTCATGCACGCTGTTGTCTTTTTTGCTTTGTTTTTATTGATATTCCTTTTTACTTCCTGTACTTCCAACTGCATTCGTTTGTTGCTCTCTTATTGGTGCCTTTCCTTCTACTTCCACTTCACACTGCCTTTATTCTCATTGGTTTACAGTTAATTCTTAGGCTGTATAAGCTTTGTCTTTGTTGTTCTGTCTGCTTCATTTGGATGTTTTGCATCTAGAGGCTCCCTGTCGCATTGAAAAAGGGATTCCAAGCAATCCCGAAACATGTCTGCGTTTTAATGCTCATTTGTGCTTTAATTTAACGTGAAATTTTATTTCTAGAACTCTATGATATTTCATTTTAGGAGAACTTGTGCTGTTGGATGTCAATCCTTTGACATTAGGAATTGAAACGGTGGGTGGTGTAATGTCTAAACTCATTCCCAGAAATTCAGTGATTCCTACAAAGAAATCACAAATCTTCTCTACTGCTGCTGATAATCAGCCTACTGTTACTATCCAGGTAATTACATTTCAGTGAATTAACACTCCTTCTTCAAAATCATACCAAATTTAAGATTCTAAAAATCTGAAAACAGTATTTCAAAATTTTTTTGTATGTATAAATTGAATATTCTCTAGCAATCAGTTCATATGCTGAATTTTAAGAATTTCACCTCTTTTATATCATTTCTCAACTTTTTATAGTATTGACATTTCGTTAAAAAAGATGTACTTAAAAATAGGGATGTACCGAGTAGCACTTTGGCTGAGTACCGAGTAGTTGTGAATAAAAAAAGTATTTATGTACACATGAAGAGTTTTGTATATATTAAAATGAAAACATACATTTTAACTACATAATATATATAAACTAATGAAAGCAATTGAATGTAAGAATTCCAAAATAGAATTCTTTAAACCGTTATAACTCTTTATAAAAATCAGTTTATCAAAAATGATTATTGGTTGCGGTAAAAATTCATTCAATAATGTAAAATGCCTCATAATCTTCTCCTCCCCCATCCCTCCCCACAGCCAAGGAAAAAGTCTATATTGACACTATATTTTTATTTACTTTCTTTTCATTTTTCAATTTTTCTAGTTAATAATAAAGTGATATTTTTATATGTAATTCTATTTTTAAAACCTAAGATACAAAATTATTATGGGGTATTTTTACACCATAATTTACGACATATTGAATTTGATATTAATTAATAAAATATTTGTATTTGATAGAATTTTGTGTATTTCTTTTTTCTTGCTGATAATTTCTTTACTTTAAAATAGTTTTTTTTTTTCCACTTTTACAATTGGAACTTTTATGTACTAGCTAGATTTTGATTTTCATTTAAAATTGCGTATATATATGTAAGAACGGCTGTCCCGTTCTATCTTCTACAGTAGTGGCCGCTAAAACCCATGTAAGAAGAGGCACAGGGCTTCGTTGCAATTCTTTATTAGTGCACTTTAACACACAACTATCATAACAATATTATAGTTGGGAGGAAAGACACAAAGTCATCAGCAATTATCAAGAAGCAAGAACCACGATTTTCGTTCGGGCAGTCGTATTTATATGGGGGAAAATCTCTTAGACTGCAGACAATGTTCCCTACACCACGTGATGGCACGTGGTTTAAATAGGAGGGCCATATGGCAAATAGAATATATTATTGGCTTTGATCCCGTAGAAAGGGGCTGGCCTAAATCTACGGGGAAAAAAATAGTCTGGAGGGATTTACTGAGGGAAACCAAATTGAGCTTAGGCATGACCATATATGGTAACGCGTTAGAGAAATTTATGAGTGGGACAACCCTGAGTTGTCAAGTTTAATATGGAAAAAGCCAGACAAAGGAGACAAAGGACTTCTCCATATCACAGCCTGACAAAGGATTTTTCCATATTACATATATATATACATGTAATATATTCAGTTACCCAAAGAGAAATCATATTTAATGCAAATAAGTTACCACAAATTAATCCATTTAAAAGGTTTTGATGAAAAGACAATCTTTTCTTCATCAGGCATCCAAAAAGATTGCCAGAGCATAACATATGAGTTTCTGACATGTTTCACCGATTTGTTAAATCAAACATGTTGGACGCTACTCGTACAGCTTAAAAAGTGGCAAACAAAGTATAGAAAGTGGAAAAAATAGTCGAATTAGCATATGAACTTTACCAATATATAAGCTGTATAAAAATATTTTATATACTTCATATTTTTTTTTAATTATTTCATTTTTCATATTTATATTTGTATATTTTTGTACTAATCAGTTACAAATTTATCTACTATTAGTAAACTTTTAAAAAATGACGAAATTTTTACAACTACTCGGTAATGGCCGAGTACTCGGCTGGAATTTTGCCGAGTACATACCGAGTACTCTGTACATCCCTACTTAAAAATGACCATTGTAACCCCCTTGCGACAAAATTGTATTTATACAATATTGAACTTTATAACATTCAAAATTATAATCTATTTTATAAATAACTTTATTTAACATATATAATATATTAAATAAAGATCTTTTATCTAGTAAAATGTTGTTCTATAATTTTTGGTTAGATTGTGAAAGGCCCCTCTTTTCGAATTTTTTCAGGGGCTGCAAGAAGTATATTCATCTTGTATTTGTCATTAAAAAAACAAAATAATGCAAATTTGTACAAATCTCTTATATTCTCAAAGCCAGGGGGGTCAATTGCCTCCTCCTAACCCCCCCCCCCCCCAAATGACGGCCTGGATTGCGATACCCCTTTTTACCCAAGCGTGTCATCCCTCCCCTCCATTGAGAAATAATACTTTATAGTAACCAATTTTATTATGTGTTACAATTACCTATTGCAGTTTTAAAATCATTTTTATCATAAATAATTTTGTTCTACAAATGTGCTCGCAATACTCTGAAATTACACTTCAGCTTTATGAAATTGAATTTTAGCACAGATGAATTATTGTAGCAGCAGGGTTGCAAAACTTTTTATTTATATTTACAGCTTTTAAGGAGGTCGCAACATTAAGAAGGTTGAGAGCTGACGTTTCACTCAACTTGGAGAAACAGCACTAGCATTAACAAATGTTCAAACTAGTGTTTGCCTTATACCTTTATTATTGAGCCGCCCTTGTTAAATTTATAATTTATGAGAGGAAAACATTTTAAAGTAGTAAAGGGAAGGGAACAATAAATCTTTTGCTTTCTCAACTTTAAATTTGTCACACAAATCGAAGAACTATTAAAAACGTGCATTTTATGTATTTCAAATCATGAATTTTGTATTATACATAATTCTTATTTTTTTTTTTTTTATGTTTGAAGGTATATGAAGGTGAAAGACCAATGACCAAAGATAATCATCTTTTGGGAAAATTTGATCTGAATGGAATTCCACCAGCTCCTCGAGGTGTGCCTCAAATTGAAGTAACATTTGAAATTGATGTTAACGGAATTTTAAAAGTGACCGCAGAAGATAAGGGCACTGGAATAAAAGAAAAAATAACAATCACTAATGATCACAATAGATTAACACCTGAAGATATTGAACGTATGATCAAAGATGCTGAACAATTTGCAGAAGATGACAAAAAGGTCAAAGAGAAAGTAGAGGCTCGAAATGAACTTGAATCATACGTTTATTCTTTGAAAAATCAGGTGAATGATAAAGAAAAATTGGGTGCAAAATTAAGTGGCTCTGAGAAAGAAAAAATTGAAGAAGCTATTGAGGAAAAAATAAAATGGTTGGATGAAAATCAAGATTCAGAAGCAGGAGAATTCAGCAAACAGAAAAAAGAACTAGAAGATATTGTTCAACCGATTATTTCCAAGTTATATGCAGGAGGTGCACCACCTACAGATGATGATGAAGCTGCAAAAGATGAACTTTAAAGAACTGCTTTTATTAGGTTATATGCATTTCCAAGTTATAAACTTGTTTCCCAGTGAAATGACTTGAAATTTAAGTTTAACTTTTTTAAATTAAAAGAAGGAAAAAAGTTAAATGCCGAAGAGGCTCGCGAAGAAAATATTGTGTCGTCTTTAAAGTGTTAAGTCATGTTTAAATTTTAATTTACATTTTTCATTGACTTTTATTTTATTTATTTATTATATTTTTCACCAATCATCTCAATACAGAAGATAAGTCTTCAATTTAAAATCATGCAGCATCATTAGCACATTCAAAAGATGGTATTTATAAATGTCTGCATTTCTACTTACATTTTTGTGCATGAAACACATTCCTTATTTGTAAAAATTTATACTGAAATAAATTTGATAAAATAATAATTAATTTGACTTCAGTTTCATTTATTTTTTAAGATGTTACCATTCCATTAAAACTTGAATTGGTCATTAAATACCAGTCTTTAAATTAATTTTTTTAGCTTGACATAATATTCTGATAAAAATATCTTTCCCAAAGAAAAATTCATTCATCTTTTTTTATAGAAAAAAAGCTAACTTTTTGGTGTGTTTGTATGAGAGTATTAAAGAAACGCACTAAAGGAAGATAATTTTTGCTATATTAAAGTTGTGAACATCTTGAAAACTTGGGATGTAACGAATATTCACCTGTGGCTGAATATTGATTAGACAATCCAGCCAAATATGGTTACATGCTACTATATATTTGGAAACAAAGTTGTGTATGTCTTAACTTGTATTAGTTATTGCAAAAGAAGTCGTAAATAATAAAATACTGTAGTCATTCCTATTAGTTTTGTCTGCAAGAATTTTTAACTTGGCGATATATTGCCAAGTTGTAATATTTCGAGAAAAATGATTTCTCAATTATGTATAGTTAGACTTAAAACTTAGAACTCGGAATATACTAATGGTTTCTAAACATGTATTCAATTTTTAAATTCTTAGAAGTATTTGAGCTATTTTTTAGACTTTTTAGGAATTTGATTGTTTCCTTTTTAAAAATCTTTCCAAGCAATTTTTTTTCAGCAAAAAAGTTTTATATTTCAATTTCAAATCATTCCCTCACTCATTGTAATTCAGGAGAATTCAGCAATATGATATTATTATACAGGTAGGAAAAATGCCCATGCACTTAATACTAGCACTCACTTAAACTTAGCCAACTTGGAGAAGTTTTTCAAGATGTTAATGTACATTTTAAGACTTGTAAGAAAGATTTTTGTTGCATGCATATATATTCGTGTTGTAGTTCTGGAAAAGAAAATGGGGGAATGCTTATATATATGACTAATCAAAAAATTAAGGGATGCTTGTGTTAAAATTACAAGGGGAGGGCTTCCCCCTGCTTTTTAAGTATGAGATTTTCAACATCTGTCCTTTCCTAAAAGTTTAAAAATTACCTTTAAAAATATTAAGTTGACAACACTATTTTTTTCTAATAAATACTCCTCTAGCATTTTGTTACAAGTACTTAAATTTTCTCTTTTTAACAGTATGAAAATGGCTTACTTGCATAGAATCACCCACATACCACTTTTTAAAATGTTGCAATTTCCCCTATAGCAGGCTCAACTGTGTTTTCCTTGGTAGCTTTCTAAGCTAATGAACATTACAGAACTTGATGATTGTATGGCAAGTGGGTGAGTCCTTTAGTCCAATTATAAAGAGATGAGCAGCATTAAGGCAGTCATGTCCAGTTTACAGCCGAAAAATGGCAACAGAGAACTTCATGGAAAGTCCAGGACAGACAACCCGTTGCCGAAAAGATGTTTCCAAGCCTTTCCCTTAGCGAATGCAGAAATATCCAATTTAAATCTATTCTCAAATTTCATTTTAATGAGAATTTTAGCAGAATGAAAAGCCATAAGATAAATTGATCACTGCAAACCCGTGACATCTTTTTTTTTTTTTGAAGTTATCGGCTCTACAACGAGAGAGAATCCACTGTAGCACCATATATTCAACCTAGTGAATTTAAGAGACCTGCAGTCAAAAAGAGGGTTAGAATTGAACTTTATTAATGGAGATGCCAAGAGTGTAGACTTGAAATCCGGCAGGATAACTACTTTATTGATTTTTTGCTTCAACACAGATTTGCTTCTAGGCAATATAAATTTCCTCCAATTCACCATCGAAATACGCTGAATCCCGGCTAACAGCATTATAGAATGCAAAGTGTTCGCGAAAAACTCTGGCACCAGCTCCAATAGTTCTTTGAAACATGGGGCCATCTGTGTAGATATGAGTCCAAACATTTGCAGGATATCTATTTTCAATTGTAGCACATGTAATAGCACGTATTTGAGAGTCCATATATGATTTGCCAATCTGCATGTCAAGTTCTCGAGAGACACATGGATATCACAGAAATCTGGAGGGCACCAGGGACCAACTAACAAGGCTTCCCGGCTGACAATGATATCCTCTGCTATCTTATAGCTAACTTGGTTAAAGCCATGTTGAGTTTTAAGATTTTTTTTCTACTTGCCGTAATCATAATCTCTCCAATAGGAGTTATTAGGAAGTCTATTAAGCTTTTGCAGAAGGATAGCAGAATTCCTATGAATTTCATATTGTATTTGCAGAAGCTTGGTCAGTGACCACATGGCTGCAACAGGGTTAGATTTAACTGCCCCTATAAAGGAATGTTAATATTTCATAGGGGCAGTTAGGAATGAAAATGTAAAATTTGTTCACTGAAAATTTTAACTATGAAATGAACTAATTGAAAAAACTTACTACAAACATGGCAATAATGAATTTAATAATGTAAATGATAATAGACAACATATAACATAATTTCTAAAGAATTCACATTTGTCAACTCAAAGCAAACATTTTGACTTCATACAAGCCTCTAGGGAATTTATATTGTTTTCTTTCTGCCAGCAATTGCAAATCTGCCCTTTTGAAGAGAGTCAGCAGAAGCTCTCTTGGTCTGGTAACAGATCCATCAAGATGGTCTGTATCTATTTCATCTGCTGATAAATTATCCTTAACAACAATAATTCCATTTTCTTTGAGCCCTTTCTTGCACCGTTTTAGGAATGCAACAAAATCATCATCTGTCAGGTGACCAGTAACCCACTGGCACCAAATTACATCATACACCTTTTCTTCTGGAGCAAAATCCTGCAATCCTAAAGCAGAAAGAGGCTGACTAAATTTTTCAGCAGAAATGATAATCTATATATATATATATATATATATATATATATATATATATGCATAAAAAGTATAATTTCATAGGTATATATGTTTTAATGGAAAAAATGAAAATTTAACAAATAAAGATTATGTTTACCGTAGTGTATGCTGAATTAAGATTAGCATTCTAAGCATTAGGAATATAGAAAATATTTTAATAAATCTTTCAAAATAAACGTTCAATTCTGAATTGGTTACAATGAGAAAAAAGAAAATGATAGCGATTCTTTTTGGATAAAATCTTTAGCAAGATGTTCTAACTGCTTCTATTCCCATAAATCATTCATATATCTGAAAGCATTTTAATAAAAATGCTACATACCACAATATACTTTAATCATCCAGGTAGAAAATTACATGTTTGCTTTTTGTATGTTTTTACTATATTTAAAATTACAATCAGTTCATTCAGAAGGATCTTTCAGAAAGTTCTGAATTCTAAACATGGACCCTTCATAAAATCCTAAAGCTCAAAAATGGAATCTAGCAACATCCATCCATAAAAGAAATATATTTTGTAAACACATAAGGTTAAAATTATACTTATTATTTTATCTTTTATTATAAATATGAGTAATTTTTTCTTAAAATTTAATTTCATAAAATTAAAAAATTTTTCATTTCTCTAATGCCTAATTCAATACATGTTTGCACAAAAAATAACTCTTATAGGAAAAAAAAACTGGAATAAACCTTAATAATGAATAAATCTACCATACTATGATAGTACAGTAAAACCTCCGCGAGCGACCACCTCTATCAAGCGACCACCTCTCCGAATGACCGATATTTCATAGCACCGAATTTTCGTCCTATCGTCTTAATGTTAAAATACCTCTACGAGCGACCACGCGAACCTCTAGGAGCGACCGCTTTTATAGCCTATTCTCAGAAAAAATTCTTGCTATTTCCGGCTGTAAAGTAAACAAACTTCCCATTCCAATACGATTTTCACCTTAGGATGACCTATGCCATTTTACCGTACTTTAGGCACGCGCACTTGACAACCTATTTAGCCCCTTTTGAGGGGGGATGCGTGCTTTTCTTTTTTTTCTACCAGACCCCTACTGTTAGCCGTGATTGCTTTCTTCCCGGAGCTGATGGCCGCGGGGGGGGGGGGGGGGGGGGGATGTACTGGGCCAGGTGTAAAGACCGAATTTGTAGAATTGTCGACAACCCGGTGTAACGGGGGGGGGGGGGGGAGGGGGGAGATCACGGAGATGTCTCCAAACTTTTCCCCATTTTCCGCGACCATAACGTCAAACGACGTTGAAATTCACTTTTAGAGAGCATATTTGACAGTCACCAAAAATTCATTTGCTTTGCGTTTCTCGATCGTCGAAACATGTCGAAAAAACGAGTAATCTTAACTTTGGACCAAAGGGTTGAAGTCCTGAACTTGGCTGAGAAAGGAAATTCAGAAAGAAAGCCGGCGGAGATTTTTCGATGTGGAAGAACCCAGATTAATAGCATTATAAAGGACAAAACGTCAATCAGGAAAGAATGGGAAGATTTCAAGTTCCGGGGCCTGAAAAGAATGCGGACGGAAAAGTTTCCCGACATAAACGAAGCACTACTGCAATGGTTCAAGACGGCACGAACGAAGAACATTCCTATCAGCGGTACGCTTATGCAGGAAAAAGCCCTGGAGATTGCAGAGGCCTTAGGGATAAAGGATTTTAATGCCAGTAATGGGTGGCTGGAGAAGTTCCGAACGAGGAACAACATCGTGTTCCGTGCTTTGTGCGGCGAAGCTGCTGATGTCGACGAGAGTTTCTATGACGACTGGTCATCAAGATTGCCATTGCTGATAGCCGGTTATGATGACAAAGACATCTTCAACATGGATGAAACTGGTCTTTTTTTCCGCTCCCTGCCCAACAAAAGCATGATGCTAAAATCCCAAGATGCTAAAGGAGGAAAGCAAGCAAAGGAAAGGATAACCACAGCGTTTTGTGCCAGCGCCACTGGGGAAAAGCTTAAGCCTTTAATGATATGGAGATCAAAAAAGCCAAGGTGCTTCAAAGGGATTGATATTGCAAAACTTGGCGTTGGATGGAAGGCGAACTCCAAGGCATGGATGACTGCCGCAATATTTGAGGAGTGGCTAGCCGACTTCGACAACAAGATGGGAAAACAAGGAAGAAAAGTTCTCCTTGTTTTAGACAATGCGACTTGCCACAAACATCAGCTTGTTTTGAAAAACGTTAAGTTGCTCTTCCTCCCACCTAACACGACGGCAAAGCTTCAGCCTTTGGATCATGGAGTAATCAACTGGTTCAAGGTGGAGTATCGGAAGCACGTTTTGCGATCGATTATTAGTCGCATGGAAGAATGCGACAAAGGGACCGAGCTAGCCAAAAAGTTGACGGTGGCAGACGCCGTAGAGTGGACTAAGCGGGCATGGAAGGATGTAGACGCAGACCTCATAAAGAAATGCTTTGCCAGCTGTGGCATATCAAAAGCGGAAGTAGAGAAAAATATTTTTTCCTTTAAAGAAGCCGATACGATAGAGGTGGAAGAACTCTCTAAGCTTGCGGGAGTTCAGTTTGACTGTGAGGCAATGGAGTGTGAAGAAAACCTCGAATGCTACGACGGCATAGACGAGAATTGGGAAGAAAGACTGTTGCAGGAGGCTGTTTCCCAAGGTAAGTTTTTTTTTTTTAATTTTAAAAATTATATATATTTACCGTATTTTTTGTATAAAGGACTTAGACAATGTTTTGCCTTTTAGGAGCTGCTGAGTCCGATGCCGAAAGCACGGCCGGCGACGATATCAAGGTCGACGAGCCGTCAATGACTGTGCAGGAGACATTAAAACAAGTTGACTTTTTAATGAAAAGTTCTAGTGTAATGAAGGATGATGGCACAAGTGCCCTGTTTCGGGAGATTAGATCAAAAATTGAAAGCCGCGTTATAACAGAAAAAACAAAAAAAAAATGAAACAGTCAGAAATTGTGACATATTTTAAAGTACAAACTTGAATTTTTTGAGTTTTAAACTTAAATATACTTTCAGCATTATGCATTAATAATGTAAATAAACATAAATTTTTGTAGCAATATCTGTATAATTATTAATGACTTTCGTTTTTCTAATGTATAGGTACATAGGTTTGGTTGTTAAGGGCCTTTAGTGTTGACACCTCTCGGAGCGACCACCTCTCGTAACGACCGATTTTTCGCGGAACGGAGGGTGGTCGCGCATGAGAGGTTTTACTGTACATTTGTATCTTGTTTGGATAAATTCTGTTACATAGTAGTGTGCACGTGCAGGCTAAATGTCCAAAAGTAATGATGCAGCTACAATTAAAAAATAAAAGGACATTCTTTTGCCTTAAAATAGGATTTACGCAATAAATGTTTAAAGGGCTAGTACAACTTTTTAAAACTAATGCTTACAGGTAAACTGAATAAGATCAAACGTGTTTTTTGTGCATTTTTGGATGCCCCTTGTGACCCATTAGTCACAAAGCCCTTGCAGTTGGAAATTTGCAACTTATTATAATGGGGGAAGGGGGGGAGGGTAGAATACATTCTATATTGGCTATGTCTCACACGACTTGACAACCATGATTTCACAAGCTCAAAAAAGAAAAATAATAATAGTGCTTAAAAATTTAATACATTTGAAAAAATTGTATCCCTTTACACAGTGGCAATATTAACAACTTGGACGTTGGGCCCATGAAATATTACAGGAAGAATTCTTTAAAAATAATGCATGCTAAATTTCCAGTTCCATGTTCTACAGATTTTAAAACCTAGGTCCTTTTTTTTCCACACTAATGCCCAACACGCTAGAAAGCCCAGACTGAAAGAGAACACAAAAATGCACCATTGCACATTATAAATTTATGGCAACCTCACTGCTATAATTGTTACCTTTGAGAAAAAATTGCTTAAAAGACATAAATAAATGACTAAAAAATATTGCATAATATCAACAAATCCATGGTATACCATTAACAATGGAAATTTCCTTTGCATAAACCATAAAACACTGACATAATTTCCAGGGTTCTAAATATGGACATAACCAAAAAACCAGCATTGGCAATGTATTACTGGATGTACATCAAGATAAATATTGCGATATATATCTTGATATTTATAAGCTGATATATATATAATATATTATATCCTAATCCAAATTTACATTATTTAAAGTTAAACTCTTAGATCTACCTATCGATTCACTTCTAAGGAAACAATGAGAAAATATATTTATGTAAGAGGAAGCGTAATAGAACTAGATTTAAAGTGATGAGCAGGATAATGATGAAACTGAAAATAAGAAAATCCACAATGACAATGAATCCCTGTTTTAAGTTGACTTTAACTCACTCATCAGGCAAGTGGCAAACTAAACCCATAGTGTAAAGTCATTTCTACTATGATAATTTTCTTTAATATTAAACATGATACCAATCAACATTAATCAAAACTTTTATTGCTATATTTCTATAATTAAAAAAATAGCTGGAGCAACCTCACATGTCGCTGTTTGGGCCAAGGTTTTTTTTCTTTTTCTTTGTCAAATAATGTTCATTGTAACTAGCAGGATTTGAAAGAATATGAGTTAGTCCCCAAAAGTATTAGAAAGAAAGATAGCAAATAATGTTGTTTTCTTTGCCCTATCTTAACTCCCAGCTATTGTTGCATGTGCCATAAAGGCCACCTGTTTGTAAAAAATTTGTAATTTTTAACACGCAACCTTGCACCCCCCCCCCCCCCCCAGCCTATTCAATTATGGTATCCTACTAAAATTAGATGCATCAAATACAGCATAACTGAAATTTTCTCATTATAATCAATATATTTACATTGGTTATGTAAGATGCTTAGTGATTTACAAAGCAGAGTTGTGTGAGTATGTGTATACCAGGGCTCGAAAAATCTTTAAAATTTTACATGCCCTGTTGGGCATGTTTGTCTAAAAAATACTTGACTGAACAAAATTTTTACATCCCCAGAAATTCTTTTGTTGCACATTAATAAAAACATTTGAGTTTGATAAAAAGAATTAATCAGATAAAAAATTAAATTAACAACATTATATATAAATTAATTATTTTAACGTTGATCTAAAAATCATTCAAAGATTACATTATAAACAAAATATTACATAAGTCATTGCAAGTCAAAATGAGCAAAATTTAAATTGCATTACCAATTTTATTGTGTCCATCAACTTTGAGGTCCGGTGTGTCAATTTTAAGGTACGGTAAGGAGGCAGTGATTTTTCAATAAAATACGAAAAAATAGTTTTGGGAAGAAATATTCTATTTAAAAATTTCACGCCCTTACGGGCATTGCAAGTGCAGAAGATTAATGCCCAATCGGAATTTTTACATGCCCTGGGCATGTCGGGCAATATAATTTTCGAGCCCTGGTGTATACATTAATATTTTTTTATAAATGCAAGGAAATTTACCGACTCAGTGAGGTTTAATTAGTAATTAACTGATTTAATAGTATTCTGGTTTTTATAATTTAACTAAACACAGCTTTTAAATAAATTTGTGTTATAGCTTCTGTGATATATATCATCGATATATGCCCGATATTTTGATATTCAAATAATATATTTATTGATTAAAAATATCATGATATTTTCCAACACTAAAAAGAACATAAATTGACTTCATAATTATTTTAATTGGAAATACTGTGATATAATCCCCCCTTGGCGACTTTTTCGTTGGCGATAAGAAACCGTCTCCAACAACAAGATTTTTATGTCGCCAACTCCAAATAGAATACAACACTCTTGGAGATGATTTTATCGCCCACAATGTCACATCATAAACATAGCAAACATATCAAGAAAAATCACTAAAAACAGTAAAATACCAGAAATTGCAAATTATATCTTACACACAATATCGACGCTACTATGTAAAGCACGTACAGCATTTTCCAACAACAATTCAATACATTAACTCATTAATAATTACCCGAAAAATAGAATTATTTACTTTACCAAATCACCCAAACTTGAATAAAAACCCTTCGTTAAAAGAACACGCAATTTATGCCCAATAATTACTACCACAATGATTCATCATTGCATAAAATGATATGCATTATTTAATGAAAAACATAATTAAAATATCGCGCAAATCAACGCAAAACCAATGTTTATTAAAGAAATATGTCGGAATTTTAAAATAAGATACTTCATTAGAAAATATATAACATTGATCAATTTAAGCACATACTACATCAGTCTATTGGAAGCCTACCTTAAAACTAGCATAAAAACCGTTTCTTGAAAGAACACACATTTTAGGCACAATGATTACTGCAAATAATTTCATTGCATAAAATGATATGCATTATTCAACGAAAAACATAATTAAAAATATCGCACAATTCAAAGAAAAAGCAATGTTTAATAAAGCTATCCGAATTTTAAAATACCACCCTAGATAACAAAATTAATAACGGTCATCACTTCAAGTACATTTTGCATTAAACTATTGGAAGCCTACCATTAAAAATACCATAAAAACCATTCATTGAAAAAACATGCATTTAAGGCACAATAATGACTATTGCAATTAATTATCATAACATAAAATGATATGCATTACTCAACGGAAAACATAGAATAATATCGCGCAATTTTCAAGCAAAACTTCAAGTACATTTTACATTAAACTAACGGAAATCCACTTTATCAAAACCAGCAACACCACTAATTACTACAGCTAATATTTTAGAACAAATGAAAATTCATTGTTTTATAACCTTACAAACACATAAAATAAGCAAATAATAAATTTAGAAAAATAAAGAACTCACTTTAAACCAGTTGGCTTTTCAATATTAATTCCAAATCACCACAAACTTGCTATCCAATATGACGAAATGGTCCGAAAATTACCACTTAATTTTTCATTGCTTTTAGTCACAATTAACCAAACTTATGCACTTATCAATCAAACAATTTCATACTTCAGATAGCAAAAACACCAAATCACGTTTCCGTCCATTTTAACACATTTCAAAAACATGGCGCCTTAACAAACTATTGTAATATAGAATCATTCATCTGGCCACAATAGAAAACAATTGAACCAAATTAGTGCACTTTAACACTTTACATTCTACCTTTAGCAACAGGAAAGATCTCCACAAACTTTAAACATAAAATAAACTACTAAAAAGCTACTTATTCCCAAAAAAAAATTCTAAAAGTTTAACAGTCACACCGACACAACACCCTTCCGCATCATACACTGAGGGTTGCCACACATTACGTCAGCCAACATCGATGGCGCTGGGTTGCCACTGAAACTATCGCCAACCGAAAATCATTACAAATTGGCGCGCTAGCTCGAATGTCGCCAAGGGGAGGATTATATCACAGTAGTACCTTTTGATTTGCTGATAGATACTTTCATGGTCTATATTACATTTTGGCTCCAAAAATAAATTGGCAAATAAAACAAAAAAATATAACTGTTAGAAATAACAAAAGTTTTACCTAAATTGAACCTTTTCAATATTTTGCCATCTTCTGCTTCCAAGTAAGCATGTGATGCTTCTAAAAATTCTTGGTTTTGTTCCACCATATCAATGTTAGTAAAATATTTGGAAAGAAGATGCTTTGTCACTCGTCCAATACCACTGCCACAATCTAGAGCTCTTTCAGTGCCAACGGGATTTCTTTTACACTAGAAGGAAATGGGAAAAATTCAGTTTAAAACATAAAGTCAGAGTAGCATTGAAATCGTGTCCAAACAAAGTTTTTATTTTATAACCAAACGCATTACAACTGAACTTTCTTAATATGAACATGGTTAATACAAAATCATGGATAAAGCGAGCATTTTGCTCATTAAGTTTGGTTTACTATTTATTTACGCTTAAATATCTCATGCATATTACGAAGGCTAAAATACAAATTTCGTCTAAGAAGAACAAAATTTCTAACCTATTCACCAAAAAAAATTTTCTCGATAGCATCTAATTATAATTACTTTTTTTTACAAATTGTTGGCTATTTTGAGTCACTGTAAACCACCAAGTACGTATTTCGAATCATACGTTGAATCTTTCTGGGTAGAGAATAAAGTTCATGCAGGTGTTGGCTTTCGGATAGGCCCCGGTCTGCTCAGGGATCAAACCTTCTATCTTCGAATCATTCTTAAATAGTAGAAATTATTTTTTAAATATAAACATGTATTTCTAATACTTTTTTTAAACAATTTTACTCATTCACGGGTGTTACAAATAACGGCTAATAAGAAACAATTTTCTTGAATTTTTGGCATTTCGTATTAAGCGAGTTCAATTTGAAAGGTTACTATATTTGAAAGGTTTCAGTTTTTATTAACTTTTTTTTAAAGTTCATCATTTGTATACATTGTTAATACTTTAAGTACTTGCTTTAACGAAAGAGCCAGAACATTTTATTTTAAATTACACTTCTGAATGGAGGAACAATTTTTTTTTTTTTTTTTTTTGCAAAATGGCGAAAAATAGCCGAGAGTTTTTTCAAACAAATGAGTAAAATATGTGATAATATTTAAACTTTCATAATTACAATTGATTATTTTACATGTTTTCAAAATATTTTTATCCAAGTGCATAAATTAGCTTTAGAGTTAAATTGACCACAATGAAGGAGGGGGAGGGAGAAATTAACAGCATCGAAAAACTCTATGTTTAAAAAAATTTTAAGCGCTTTATTTTTTATGCAAATTATTCATATTAGACTTTTATGCACTGAAAACTTTATATTTTAGCTTATTTTTATGTTCCTTGACTTTCCAAGCTCAAATGTCATACGTAATATACGCATTCTGCTGCAATTGTGTAGCAATCTTTCAGCATATAACACTTCTCATTCTTTATTTATAACTCACAATATAAAGCATTTTGCCCAAATATATGCTATTTTTTGGTACACATATGATTTTTTATTACATTGATCAGCATGTGCTATAATGCATTATAATAAAACACAAAATATTACTTGGGGATTATATATGCTGTTGCATATTATCTGCTTTTTTCCCAACATATAAACATACATGCTACCAGCGGATTATATGCCATGCGGGTTACACACCTCAAAAAATACTTCAACTGAATTACAAATAAATGTAATTGTTGTGACTTATGATTTATTTCCAGAAGCAGGGTTCGCGCTAGGCAGCGCAATCGCGAAATATTTTTGGAAATCCCACTCGGAAAAAGTTCGTTTGCGCGCTGTTCCCGCAACTAGAGAACACACGTTCAAAACATCGCGAAACAAAACTACTATTCTAAACTGATAATGCATAACAAACTAAATGGAGTATGTTAGTTTTTAACTGCCATCTTATCCCTATTAATGAAAGAATCTAGGAACCCTATGTATCATATCTAATAACATGGGGGAAAGATTGACAACTTCTTCATTCCTTGGCATTATTAAAGAATTTAAGCCCTTTGTGAATGCAGACTTATCTTTATTTATTCTTATCACAGAGGACTAAAATTAAAAAAAAGTGGAAAAAGGGAATCTTCCTTGGTCACATTGTTACAAGAGAATGCTGGTTTCTAAAATATACTGTTTCTATTGAAAAACATCAATAGATAAAATGACATATGAATCAGAAAAAACAGAGAAACATTAAACTAATTTTTAGGATTTTTTTTTGTAAAAATCAAACAAAGAATTTTGGTTAAATAACCAAAATACCAAAGGATCTTTTTCATGCTTACATTTTATAAAGCACCCATTTTTGCGATCGCGAATTTTGTGAAGGATCCGTTTTGGGTGAACCTTGTTGATGTTTATTCTTTGTTTGCTGAGCATAGCTTAGATAATCATCTTTTATTACATGGTTTGTATTGGATCATAATCGGACAATTTAGTAATATTTTTAAAGACAAAAACAAAAAGAAAAATTCCCACTTAAATTTTAAAAATCCCACTTAAAATTTTGGTCAAGGTGGGAAATCCCAGCTTGTATTTTTCCCCAGTATGAACCCTGAGAAGGCAGCAAATCTTGGAGAAGTCTTAGGTACAAGGGAGTCTGACACAGTCTGTATGCAGAAAGAGTTTTTAGGGGGTCTTACTCCAGTTTTGAGGGTGTGCCATATCCTATAAGGTGTGGGCACTCTTGAACTACGAAAATTGTCCAGATGAAAAACAGTGATTGCTCATCCGAAGTGTAATGATAGTAACGTGGTACATTATCATGCACTTAGTTTTGACATAGTAATTAGAGTAAGCACAGTAGGTACATTGACTCCCAAAATAGAAGAAATACTCTAAAAAAAATCTAAGAACCACCACTGCCCTCTTCAGTCTTTCCCAGCATACGACAATTCTCAATCTTTCTAGTGTTAATTTTGTTTCTTCCATGGTACACAGCACTGCCATTTTAAAAACCGAAATAGCTTTTAAGATAGGAGTTTCATATTACTAGTAGACCGAGTCCTCAAGATAGGCTGAACAACAGACTGCACCCGTTACACATCGACTGCCTACTTGGCATTGAATTAAAACAATAGGGTGGGTCATCTAATTTTTTAAAATTCTTTTTAGGGACACAGGATTAAAAAGTTTCATGTGTAAGTAACATGAAACATGCAATTTAATTCCCTCTGGATTGCCTGCAAAGTTTTAATTTTTTCTATTCGATAAGCACCAGTTAGGATTGCTACAATAAACATGTGATCAACACATTAGTTGTAGCCTGAATTTAGTTTTTCCTTATGAGAATTAGATGGCATGAGTGGGAAAAGTTCAGGGATAAACAAAGCATTCAGGACTTCCCAGTGAAGAGCAAATGCAGAATAGTACTTGGCACATTCAACTCCTGAAGTACGGGGCCGAAAACACAAAATAATTCATTCCAAAAGCATTCGGAACAAGAAAATTTTCTTAGAGATTTTTAGCAAAGAAATACAGATATCATGCAAAATCGGATTAAGTTAGACACACCCTAATGAACATTCACAAAAATTTTTGCCCACAACAAACATGTTTTAGTCAGAACTAACCTTAGAAATTTCGCCGAAATGCTATTTAAATCTAAGCAAATCTCTTGCAGTTTAAATCTAATAACAGTGCTTTCTTTATATATTATTTGGTGATGTTGGCGAGCAAAAAAGGTAAGGAGTATAATCGATAAGTAAGATTAACTTTCAAAATTAGAACTACTTCGAAGGAACATAAGAAAAAAAAAATACCCTGTAAACTTACATTCAAAAAAGATGATAAAAATCTGGAAGAGGCCTGAACATCTGCACTCAGTACATCAGAGTACCCACCTAGCATTCCATCTATAGTAGCGGGAACAGTTTCCCAGTAACTTTTCCCCTTTGCATAAAATTCTCTTTGAGTCATGCTAAATATGTCAAAGAACCAACGAGGATACCAACGAAATTAACGGAGCGGTGATCAAAACAACACCGGTAAATAAATAGTGTTAGACATTGTTGCCAAAGTTACAAACAGAATTCCGTACTTATAATTTTTTGCTTGCCAACATCGCCAAATAATATATAAACAAAACTCTGTAATTAGATTTAAATTGCATGAGATTTCATTATATTTATATAGCATTTTGGGGACTTTTCTAAGACCTTCTCCAATGTAGGGTGTATAACCGATAAGTAAGCAGAAGTCTGTTTCAGGGACCCTCAAACCAGGGTCCTCTTCGTCTTTTGGCGCTAGTTAAGCTTGGTTACCAAATTCAATTTCGCTGTGACTATTTTCTGTTGGGCTTTCTCGATGCTGATTGGTTCCAAAAATTATTATGGAATCCTTTCTCATTAAAACGAAACGTTTGCAAAGATTGTTTCTACAAATACTGTCGTCACGTCAGTAACAAAATAAGACATGCGTCTTGATCAGTATTTTCAGTAACTTTTGATGAGCTTGGTTTGAAAACTTTGTATAACAAGTTATGCCTCCAAGAGTGAGGAAAAAAGACTTTGTATGCTATCATGAAAATTGTGAAGCTGCATTTTACAGAAAAGATAGACTTGAAAGTCATTTATTGGTGCATGATGGAGAAGTATGATTTTTTAATTCGAGTGCAAAGTGACACATATATTTAAGAATTGACTGCTTAAAAAGCATCATACACAATAATAAATTATTAATGCTATTTTCTGTGTTTATTAGTTTGATGGTTTCATTTCGTCTTATAATGTTGCGATTTATGAGTAAATTAAACTGTTTAAAAATTCTTTCACTAAATTACTCGCTTTTTGTCTTCAATTTTATTTTCTTTAATTTAAGAATTAAAAATTACAAAATTAAAAAATCCTGTTTTAGGTATCAGTTGGGGATTGAGAAAACTGAAAATATATTTAAGTATTGACTGCTTGGAAAACATCATAAGAAGATTAAAGTATCAGTGTTACTTTCCGTTACATTATCAAGGACCTGCTGAACTGAATTAATCTAATTCTAAACAATCGCCAAATGCTGCAGCAGCGTAAAAAGTTTAACCAAATGCTCTTAATATAGTACCTACTGTCATCTATCTATATTCGTTATAATCAGGAAACGAGCAACTAAGAATTCACCAAAACTTTAACGGAGAAGTACCAATTTTTCAAACAAGACAAAAAATCTGTTACATTGTCCTTAATTTCTTTTTTGAATCTCTTACATCTACAGGTTGTCCAAAATTAGCAGACATTTGTACAAGAATTGCTCATTTATGTGTCATTCTTTCATCTACATTTAAGCCCAAACATAAATCGGGAAAACATCCAGTGCTGCCACATTTTGAAAATCGCTAGGGAGCAGTGCTGGATCTGGGGTGGGGCAAGCTGAGGCCCTTGCACAGTATGGCAGTTTCTGTAGGGCATCGAATTCAAGTGGATGTCTGATATTGTAAGGTCACTTCCCCTCTTCTTACTTTTGAATGTGTTTGATTTGACATTTACATTTTTAAATCTGGAAATTCAATGTATAATATCTGGGGTTACACCTGAGGGCATTCAGGTCCATTTTTGGATCCTTAAAAAAATTCCAATTGATCAAAACGGACCCTTTACAAAATTCCAGTCAATCAAAAGGGATCCTTCACAAATTTCTGAGCTAACAAATCGTGCTTTTTACAGAATTATTTTTGAATGAGTGGCAAAAATAATGAAAATTTTTGTCACTGAATGTTTAAGTTTTGAATTTTCGCAAAATTATTTAATTATTCACAAATGCTGACCCTGTTAAAAATGCTAGATCAGCCCCTGGACATAAAACATTTTGTATTGTCTTCTAGCGGCCATTTGTGTGCTCGTTTGATGACTGTTTCAAGAGCTATACCAGAAAAGCCCATTTGAAACGCCATGAGGATACACATGGCAGTACAGATACCGATACCTTCAGACGGTAAGTGATTTCTCATAAAATGTCAGTTCTTGTACCGTTCTTATGATCTTTTTTTAATCATTTTTATTTTTTCATTGTAACTGAAAACTTACATGAATCTAAGAAACGCACTGTTATGATTCAGTCCTGAATTGTGCCTTCATTAATTATTAAATGCTTTATTGCCCTTTCACCTTTTATTAAATAAGTAATATTTAAACTTGATTATGAGGTTTGAGAGCATGGTTGCCAAATTTAAAAACTGCGGATGTGTGAGAGGGAGGGACGGGTCCCTTACTGGATATCGGATAACCAGTATCCGATCGATTTTTAAATATCCAAAATGCAACATCCGGCCACTGCACAAAAGATCTGGTTTTCTGGAACATCAATTTTGATTTTTAAAATGTAATTAATTAGCATATTTTGAAACATATGTAAATTAAAAACTTATTACATATTTGGAAGCTGTGAGTAAAAAATGTGTAGAAATTTTCAGTTTTGAAACATCAGAACAGGATATTGGTATGGACTTGTCCCACGAGGGTCCAAGGGTGATTCTGATTCGAAATTTCCGAAACGTTTTGAGAACCTGATCCGAAAATGAATTAATCTTAAGATTTGTTTGATGATACAGAGTTGCCAACTCTCCCAAGGTATTAAAAGAGACTACCTCTCTTTAGCCAGTCTCCCGTTCTTCCATTTTTTAGTTTATTTCTCCTGATTTTTAAAAATTAAGCTTAACATTTTCAGTTAAGAGCAAAACTCTTGGCAACCAATATTATCGCTTAGCATCCATTCATTGCAAATTTTACTGTGTGAGGAAGTGACATTTTTAGCTGTCCCCCTCCCTCTTTCACCATCAATCACATCTCCTGGCCATATTTAAAGCTGTAATTTTCACTAAAATCAATGTGAACTAATAGTTCATTTGGCTTTAATGAGTCTTTCATTTTCTTTAAAATTCTGTATTGATGCAGTCTTCTGCCCTCATGAGCAAGAAACAAAGCTACACTATTTTGATGCTCTTTAATTGCTTCTGCAATTGTTACAGTACTAATATCTTCTTTGGTTACTTTTTGGACAGTTTTCGTTTCACTTGTTTTTTGATCAGAATATTCTTTTTTAAGGGTACAACACCATTTTTTATATGTCACTTTTAAATCACTATCAAAATTGTTGTAAGTTAAAACGTTCTGGAAACAATCACCGCACTTACAAAATAAACATTTCTCGTTATCCACAGAACAGCATAGGTCCATCAATAATCCTCTTATATTAGGTGAATTAATAATGCCCTGTGAAGACATTTGCTTAGTAAGAAGACGTATGTTTTCATGTTTGATACACAAACATGTATTTCTGTCTGATGCATTAGCTTGAGAAATCCAAAAAGGACGTAAACGGCAGAATGTAGGGTTACTGATATATCTAAATTGCTATTTATATATTTCTTGTGCAAGTTTTTCAGATTATCAAAGAGATATCTTTTTTGTTTCTTGAGTTTTTTTCTAGTTATGCAATCCTTCTTCCCAGGACACAAAACACTGTTTTCATCATCTTCTAAAAATGTTATTACACTTCTCTGGATTTCTTCATTAGCAGTAGCTTTCCTTTTTATACATAATAACCGTTTTAAAGACTTATGGTTGTGAGCATTATTAGATAAATAGCTTCTATACTTTAAAAAATTTTGGCTAGCTGAAATTAATTTGTATTTCTTTAAAATTTTGCCAGATATAAAATAATGGTATAATCGTTTTGATTTGTGAGATTTTAATGATATATAAGATTTTGACAGCTGTTGGCTTAATGCCCCACCAAATATAAGTTTTTTTCTGATTACAGAAAAACACTTTTCTTTTTGCTGTAGATAAAAATCTGCTTTTGACTTTGGAGTCATATCTTCTGGTTTCTTTTTCATTTTTAGATTCAACCTATGATTGCGTTTTTTGTACTTTTCCAATTTGCTTGATAGCAATTTTATTTCATTTTCCATTTTTACACACTTTCTCTGAAGTGCTCTTCTATTGCGCATTGCTCGTTTTCTTCCAGATGATTTCCGACTCTCAATGAAAGCATTTTTACATCCTAATTCAGACAATGGGGCGTCTAACAAACTTACTGTTGAGTTTGAGCTTTGCTGTTCATTAATTGTAGGTATTTCCTCAAGAGCCAAAGGTTGTTGTTTAGAAACACTCAACCGCTTTCGGTAATTTTTAGAGTTATTTTTCCATTCTTTATGCCTACTTCTTTTCTCACGGGCAGTCATTTCTGAAATGGGCTTAACTTTACCCTGCATCTTTTTCCTTAAATATTTTTGTCTTTCCTTTTCCCTCTGTTTTTAATAAGCAGCTGAATCATTTTTTATCTTCTGATAGCGTTTACGCTCAGCTTCCCTTTTATTTTTTAGTATTTCCTCTCTAGATAGTTTCTGCTTAACTTTAGACATCTTTCTGAAAGCAAAGAAAAAAATCATAGAAACACCATTTTTTATCATTTTAATTATAGCTATTATGAAATTTTAACATTAATCTTATAAAAAAATTAATTAGTTTTTTCATTTAATTTTGCCTCAATCATTGAAATATAAAAATTATGCAAGCAAAATAAAAGTGTTTCTAAAGTTTATTGAATATTTAAAATAAAATAATTTTTTATCTCGATGATAAACTAAACTCATCATTAATTTGTTTTTTGCTGATAAAAATATAAAAGTACATATTCAGTAGATAGATTACATTGAATTAAAAAGCACTAGAAAATAATGTAACAAATGTTGGAAATTTATTCCATAACATTAATGATTACATACTCTAAATTAATGCAAATTCTTGTCAAATTTTTTGAAATCATTTCAGTAATAATATTAAATCAATTTAACATTTTTAATTCTTATTATAAAATCTTGAATTGTTGTAAATCAATACTAAAAATGTACAGTCAACATTTGAAGATTGCTTAAAACTTAAATATCTTAATTTTCATAAAAAGTATAAACATTATTTATAGTTAACAATTACTAATGATTTTTTGCATAATTTTCAAATAAATCATCTTTTAGTTGCTTTATAAAAGTAGTAATAATCTTTTCAGTCAATTTCTTAATAATATATCTTGAACATGATTATTTCCCCTGGCCAGCATCATTCCCCTGCCTTAAGAAAAAGCAGGGGAATGATGTTTTGTTAGTTATATCTATCTTATAAGCACATTTTGTGACAAAATTTTTTTTAAATGTTTACATATAATAAAAAACATGCACTATAAATGAAACAGAAAATAAAAAATGCTTACCTTTGTTTTGGCCAGAAAAAATTGATCCAGGGTAATGATGGTGGTTAAAAATACTTCCTCTGAAATTTCAGTTTTCACCTCTTGCATTCCTAAGCAAAATGGCTTCAGATTCCAAACATTTTACACATTTATTCTAAACTAGTAGACAAAATTGGTCCACTGCCAAATTTGACTTCAGAGACATCTTTTGGTGTTTTTTAAAGATATTTTTAAAAGTACAGGGGAATGATTCTGAAAGTCAAGGACAGACTTCATTATGTTTTTTCCCAGAGTTGCATTATAGTATTCTTCTTTATTTTTACCCCTCTAAAAAAGGAACCAATTGTGATAACAAATATATCATTACAATTTAATTTAATTAATATTTAATAAATATTTGAAGCGTCCAAAGGTTTAATTCTGGAGTTGGGGACAGCCAGGGAAATGATATTTTGCACTTTGTTCATTTTTTTAAATATTGAAAAGAATTATTTTTTAAGTAAATAATATTGGTAGTAGATGGCAAAAAAGTACAGTTTTTTATAAAAATAAACTTTATAGCTGAAAGAGTTTAAGGAAATGCTAGAATCAATTGGGACTTTGTTTTTGCCTATTCACTGAGAATGGACCCATGCATAAACCAAAATGCATTATTGCGAGATGTTCTCTGCACCGTGAAATCGCTGGTAAATTTGCATGCACTTTTAAAAATCTCTAATACTTTAATTGAACTTCCTTAATTTCTACAAGGTATAAGTAAAAACGTATATTTTGGAAGGAAACATGTCCACTTTGAACATGTGCTTCGTTGAAAATTAGCGTGCATTGTGTTACAAACCATTTTACAAATTTGCATTCTATAAATCTTTGAATTGTTTTAAAAGTCTATAGAAGGTATTTTAACATTGGCTACGTTAAATAGTTACCTTTTTACATAATTTTAATTATAAACTTTTAATTAATACTTTTTCCGAAAATTTAATGTTACGTTCAGAATTTTTTTTGTTGGCTCAGAGTCACCCATGCAAGGGTCACTGGATACCTGATATCCTGACAAGATTATAGGATTTTTGCCATCCCATATTGGAGCTTCCCGAGATGTTGGACAATTTCTCAAAATATGGGAATGTCACTGACATTGCAGGACATTTAGCAACCCTGGTAATAAAGAAACTTGTGATTATGTTTTTCATTTAGTGTTGTAACAAGGGGGCGTCCCTGGGGTGTTTTGCACCAGACTAAACAATTTCTGTTACCCACTCCCTGTGTGGAACTAGGGGGCGAGGCAACAAGATTTATTATTCTTAATCATGCATTAAGGCCAGAGATGCCTTACATAACTAAAATGTAATTATGTACACAAAACTTATCATTGTTAAATTTGAGAAATTTTAGGACAATTAACAGGTTGACGGACACTTGCGTCTATAGCCGTCAAAGCGAAGTTCATTATGCGGCATGATGGCAACAGCCATCATGCAACATAGTGAGCTTCAAATATATTGCAAAAAATTGTTTATTCGAGTCATTAAACCTGTCATTTATGTTTTTAAATTTTTGCTGTTATAGCCGTCATCGTCCCATTACTTAGTATTTAGAGTCCTCTCGCGCCATGACGGTTATAGTCACAACCTAATTAAAGGTGCTGAATTAATCCAGGGTTCGCACGGTCCTTACAAGTCCTTATAAACTCCTTACATTCTGGTACTCCTTAATAAGGACCCTTATAGTCCTTATTTTTCATTTACAGTCCTTTTTTTTTCGTAAAAGTTCATCTTCATTGCAGCAAAAAATACGTAATCCTAATTTCCACGTGCAAGCAAAGAAACGAACGCGTTCCTTTCTTTGCGTAATCGTTTTGCATCCTTTACAAGAATCATATTGTTTTCCTTTCAATTATTTTTTAAGTTAAATTATGAAGTAAACAAATAAAATTTCTTTTTATTTTTACGAAAATCTTACCGTATATACTTGCGTATTGTCCATTCGCATGTAAACCGAACCCCTAACTTTTAGGCAAACAAACGGAAACCCGCGTGTAAGTAGACTTCCCTACTTTCAAAGAAAAATAGGGAACGTTTTTGCAGCAGATTTTTAGATATTACAAATGTTTTAAAAAGAAGAGAAATGAAATGTAATTGCAATCGGAAACGTATAGTTTGATTTTTGCGATCGCGATTTTTGTAAAGGGTCCGTTTTTCAGTTATGTTTTTTGTTAATGGTTGCTTTTATTCTGAAATAGTAAAAATAAGTTTTTGCGCTTTTACTGAATTCCGTATTTTTGATAATGTTGGAGATTAAGAATTTAGTTTACGCGAAATATCCATAATTTTGGAAAACTATCTTCCTTTTTTTGCTATGCAAATCTTTGAAAGTAACGCGCTAACATACATACCTAACAACTTTTACAAATTAGGAGTAAAATTTACGCATTTTGTCAGTTCTTTGGACTTTCAAGTTCGGTCCCGATTTTTTATGCATTTCGAAATCCGATGTCATCGGCTTCGGTGAAACGTCCTAGTTCTCATTTACTGTCCGATTCTGCCTCGTGGGTATCAATAACTTTGCGCTGACCATTATTTTTTATCTTTATTAAGTTCTAGTTTCTGTAGTAAAGAGCTTGCACCGATGTAATTTTGCCACGCCCACTTAAAAATTTGCCGAAAATATAAGAGTTTTTTCGAAAGTTATTTTACGTATTAGTGATTATATCTGTTAATTGTAATTATTTTATATTACAACCTTATTAATAATCTAGTTAACAAAATGTTTTTGTCTAAAATGTCCTCCCCCCCCCCCCTTTGTATGTAATTTTATAAGTTTTTTTTTAATTTTTTGCGGTGTTTAGCATTAGAGGTTTTTGCTTTCAAGTGCTCATTATAATATTGTTGCAAAATAAATTGGCAGTTCTTTCTGCTTTCATTCATAATTAAAAAGCATGAAAAAAAATCAGCAATCTTCTGTTTGGGGATTTTTTCAATATTATAAAATAATTGTTAAGTTTGAGAAAAAATAAGACTAAGGTTTTTGATAGTGCTTCTTCTTGATCTTAGAAGTTCATTAATCCAGTTACAATTTTCTGTGCTTTTTGCATAGTTAGGTGATAATAGGTGAAGGAAGGAAGACTACAAGCAGGATTAAAACAAAAAAATATTCTATTTATTGAAGTAACAAAACCCATAACTGATGCAGAAAATAACTACTTTTATCCATTTCTGTCTTATTCAAATATTTTTCGTAAATTCCAACCTAGTAAATCATATTTCAAAGTTGGAAGAAAATTGATCTCCTACATGAAGTGGTTATAACTGAGGAAAGGAGAAGGTCAGTGGCGTCCTCCAGAATAAAATATGAGCAGCATCTAACAGAACAAAGGCAGTAGTAACAGTCTGCCTCTGCCAAAATGAAACCAAAAAGAATAATTGACAACATATATTTTTTAAAGCAAAAGAAAAGGTGTATTCAAAAGGAGAAATCCGAGTTAGAAAATATGGCAGAGGATTTGGTCGAAAAAGCAGAAGCAGCAAAAGATGTTCAATTGCTTATAAAATCTAATAGTTACAGAAAAAGATCAGAGGAAAAAAGCCAGGAAATTAATTTATGTAGGAAAATAGATGAAAAGAAGAAAAAGATTGACTCTTAATTGAAAAGTTTTTGTTCAATTCTTATGCTTTCATTAATTTTCATTTTTAGTTTTTCAATTTGTAAACGCCTTAAAGTTATTGATATTTCATATGGCATAGAAATAATTAGCTATTTATTTCTCTTCCTTTAACACTAGATTTACCGGGCCGTTTTCAACCATTTCTAAACTTTCATTTTACATCAAGTTGCTACTAATTATAATAAAACTTTCAGTCACTTTAACTTGTCCTACATTAGGAAAGGCCAATGCAATTGAAAGTTGCACTATAATTAGTAACAAATTATGTTAAATGGAAGCTTCGAAACAGTCAAAAGGACTGGTTTGGTAAATCTAGTAACAAAATTATTTTGAAATTATAGCAACTATGTCTTGTAATTAATGTTGGGAAATGTGATGTTTATATGAATATTTGCTTTTTATGATAAATATCACTAAAACATTTACATAAACTTTATTTTGCTAGTGCAAATTTACTTCTGCTAAAATTATAACAGCAATGGTATCAATATCTTTTCACAAATAACAAAGTTTTCTTTTCACTCAAGCTAAAATGGTTTCATAGTATAATGAGAATCAAATATTATATTTCTTCATAATTTTGATTTGTTCATGATCATGAGAAAATGGCCATCTTAACATCCCACAAATTAAAAAATGTAATGGGAAAATAATGTATTGTTTATAAGTATCATACTTAATTTTACAAAATTATAAATTACTCTTAATTCTGTGATTTTCATTACTTGCCTGTCAGCTCAAAAGAAAGGATCTCGCTATCATTTACAACACAATTAAAACCTACACACTTGTATTTTTTTAATAGTTTTCAAGTAACATTAATGTAAGTATTTTTAATAATACTACTATAAATTTTATGTAATATTGTTTCCATTTGTATGTAAAGAAAAAATATATGATTGTATGGAGAAGGAAGATTTTCTCATTATTTTTGTTTTTAAATTCTTTATAGTCATAATTCTTTTTCCCATTTGTTTAACTGGTTTATGCATATTTTTTTTGTAGAATAATCAGTTTTAAATTTTTCAATATTTTGCATTTACCACAAGCTTTTTAGAAGTGAGTCAAGGGAATGTCTAAGGTACATTTAATAAGAATTCTATGCAGAGTTTATAGCTTGGTAAAAATACATCATGATAAGTTTATAAATGTCACGATATATGTTCGCTAACACTGCTTATTTTCTACCTTGACAAAGTTCTTACAAAGTCCTTATAAAGTCCTTATTTTTTACTAAGCAAATCTTGTATGAACCCTGTAATCAAAATTAAGTTTATTTAAGCAGAAAGAGTAAAACTAGACTTCTAATATTTGAAAACTTACAAAAACATAGTGTCAATTTTCGAACTTCACTTGTTCCTATTGCCTGTCAATGTGTTAATTAAGTTCATATTTAAATATCCTATTTGTTTAAATGTTTAATTTTTTTTTTTTTTTCATATTTTCTTTTTCTTAGCTGTAAAATTGAAGGTTGTGAAGCCCTATTAAAAACAAAAGAAACTTTACGGAAACACATGGAAGTTGTTCACCGTGGCAAAAAAAACAAAACTTATAAGGTTTGCTAAGTGCTTGATGTTTTTTCTTTTCATTTATTGTACTACCTCTAAGTAATTCGAAATTTTGAATGGGACTTTCTTACTGTTTCAGTGTACTATTTGTGATGCTTCATTTAACAAACACAGCTGGTTAAAAACGCATATGTATCGTCATACCGGTATTAGGCCGCACGTGTAAGTGTATTTGATTTAATTAATTAATTTTTTTTTCTGAGTTTTTAATTTTTGTGCAAAGTTTATATGATTGCTTTGGAATACTAAGCATTTTTTCTTCTCGCTCTTTCAATTTTGGTAATAGATGTCCAGTGGAGAATTGCAATAAACGATTTCTTGTGCCAAATAAGCTACGGAAACACATGATGGTTCATGATGGTAGGTAATAATTTTAAAATATTTTCAATTTCAAGTGTTATGTGCAAGGCAATTTATAAAATGTATGATCTGCTGTTGAGGTATCTTTTTTAAATAAAATTTCTTGGTGTATTGTCCAATAATTCACAACGGAAAGTTCTGAAGAATACTTTGTAAGTAAAGAAAAATATTTGAAGTAGTACTAGGTTCATTGTTTTCTTTTATTACTTCTGAACAGAAAAATAATTATTTATTTATTTTAATTTGAGGGGAGAAAAATGTCAATGAGGGCCCAATAAAAGATAAGTAATAAAATTTTGTTAATTTTTATGTGGATTTATTAGTACTTTAAAAGTGCATTATCTTTACAATTGTTATGTGTGCTGCTATTAATAGTTCATGTATATTAATAAATATGAATATTAAATATGGAACGTATCAAAATTATATTATTAGGTGCCAATAATTGGAATAGTCGACAAATCAATACAGACTTATGATTGATATATTTGTAATGAAAAATATCCAACAGTAGTTGGTATGCCATTAAGAACTTATACTAATTAGATTTTTTTTAGTACCATACTTCTGAGGACTGGATCCTTTCAATAATTTTAAAATTCATTGTATTTACATGAGAGCAACAAAATAATAGTTCATGTATGTGTTGAAAACTATATCTCTGAACTCATGTTAAATTAAATAGCATTTCCAATACTGTTAGATGAATTTTGCTCTAAAGATAACATAATAAATTTTTTTAAAAAAATTCCCTTTTTTTTCCTTTTCCAGTGTGTAAAATTTAAATTTGATAATAAAGAAAGGAATCAAACTGAAGTTATCAAAAAAGTGATTTGATTTATCAAAGCATGAATTGTTATTCTTAAAAGAGGCACATTGAGTCAAGAAGGAAATGTAAATAAAAAATGTCAGAAATGGCAGCAAAAGTACAAGTTTAATGATTCCTAAACTTTTATATTAGTAATTTTAATTGTTATTTACATTATTTTTCAATGTTTAAGGTTACACATGTACAGAAACAGGCTGCAGTCGAAACTTTCCAACTTGGAGCTTGTATGTAAAGCATTTTAAAGTCTATCATGCTGTTGGTAAGATAGTTTTTTTATTTTTGTTAGCTATATGTGCCTGTTTGTTCAATATAGGGTATCCACACACCTGAAAAGACATGTATTTCTAAACAGTAAAATAGGGTTAATATTGCAGTTGCTCTGCTAGTTGCTTTTGTCTACAGATGCTAAGGTTAGGGTGTAAAAACAATTTTTCTTTTCTGTTAAAAATGTTGAATTTTTGAAAGTTATGTCTGATTTTGTTTAATTAGATAGAGTTTTTCTTTTTTTTTCTTTTTACTAGTCAATAGAAATGAATAACTCTATTGAACTGAACACTTGCCAAGTTTACTGCTTTTAACAGGATGCTCCCGTTTTTTGGGTCCGTCTCCTGATCTCCTGTTTAACATAATTTTCTTTCATTTTTTGTAATTTTCGCTTTAAAATAAATCAATGAAGCTTCAATCTTTTTTTGCTCAATAGATGGCGCTCGTGATCATAGTTACTCGCCGAGTAGTTTTCATGTGATTTTCCCGTATTTTTGGTTTTTTTTGGAAAAGTCAAAATTTTGGTTTTGCGAAGATTCGCTATTTTAGAACTTTTCTTTAATGAGGAAATTTTGAAGCAGCATGTGTAGATACTAGCTTTACGAAACTGTTACAAATTAGCAGTAAAACTTCCGCATTTCGCTTTCAAGGGTCTGTCTCGATTTTTAAAAAATCCTATTGCATCTGCTTTGGTAAAAGTCCCTAGTTGTGTACTATCTATTTCAATCTCTGGCACATCAATAACTTTTGGTTTTCCATTATTTTTAATATGTTTTACGATTTAGCCTCTGTAGTAGAGGATTTGCACTCTCCTCATTTTGCCACACCCTCTCGAGATTGCAGTAAAAAGTTTTAGCCTTTTTTTAAAGTTTGGTGATTATATTAAATTTATATTATATTTAAAGTTCCCCTTAATGATTCAGTGCAAAAATTCTAACATAATACTTCAATACAAACAGGAAAAACACAAAATTTTTAAATCAAAATGAAGATAGCTAAATTAAACTGTTGCCATTCAAAATAAGTAATTTTTGTTTTAAAGTTCCATTTAATCTTAGAGTGCACAAATACTAACAAAATTCTTCAATGTAAACATAAAATTTTTAATCAAACTAAAAATAGCCGTCTTACATTTTTATTTGGACAAAATAAGCCTAAAGCAAACGTAAACAGGAGAAAATTCTAAATCTAGCTGTTGCCATTCGAACTTATAACGAAATATTTCAATTGAAACATTAAAAAACGAAATAATTAAATCAAAATTAAAATGAATTAAAAGTGATATATAAAAACACACACGTATTCGAACACATTCTGGCAAAATTTCAAAGCAATCAGTGAAGTACTTTCGGAGATTTGAGGTCATGAGCAAAAATTTTTATATATATAGATTGTATATTTACCCTTCCCTGAGCAAACATTTATTTATATATATAGATTGTATGATTATGAGTGACTTCAACCTACCATATATCGTAGCATGCATATGCTAAGCAAAAGTAAGAAATCATTTTGAGCCACGTAGCCTCAGAGTTATTAGAAGCCCATTTCAAATATAGATTAATTAATTCTGAAATGACTTCTTAATTTGCCATTTTATAAAAAGTTTTGTTAGGGACCTTTATATATTTCTCTAGCCAGTTTTTCTGTCGGTCCGCAAGATCTTCCTTATTCCTTTATCAAATTTCATGATTTACCCCTCATTTTAAAGCTTATTGTGTTGGCTAATGACAAAAAATTAACCCATTTTCTAAACATGTACCACTTCTCTTAAATTTGAGATTTAAAATCATCTAAGAAGAGGTCCTTTAATGGATGCATCGTTTTTTCGATAGATATCAAATCAGATCCTCAACTTAAACAAGCGCAGTGCGGAATTCCGCACGGGTCGACTAGTTTGATTTTAATATATGATTTTTTTTAAATATGATATAGATCATGATATAAACTCCTGATTTTAATTATTTGATTTAAGTTAAGTATCCAGGTTGATATGCTGGATTTTAAAACAAAGTCCTTTCTTTAATTTTAAATTGAATATTATTTCATTATGCTTTTATTTAAAGAAGAACTACTAATTAAAAAACTTAACCACATAAGCCAACAATGATGAAAAAGAGTTTGCAGTTATAAATGTTTCTGAATTGCAAAAATGAAAATATCAGTTTCAACGTTTTCTATTTGAGTTAAAACAATATATTATGCATGTATTTACATTTTACTTCTCCTAATTTTGTTAATCATAATGATATTAACAGAAATTTTTTAAAACTACTTGAAATTATTGGTAGAAATTGAAGTCTTGGCTGTACTGTTTATAAAACAATTTGATAAATTCTTTGATTATTTTTTACTTTTTATTTTATTTAAATGTTAATTTCGAAATTTTTTATTTTCAGTTCATAAATGTGATATTTGCAACAAAGTGTTTTCTACCGCAACCAATTTGAAATCTCACAAAGCGCTACACAATAATGAAAGAGAAGTGTTCATCTGTCCAAAACCTTACTGCACCCGTTTCTACTTTGCAAAGCGAAACTTGAATTCTCACATCAGATCTTATCATGATAAGAGGCCATTTACATGCACTAATGAACTCTGTCAAAAGTCCTTTCCAACTGAGGTAACAATAGGCATATTGAAGCTGTTATTGTTGATATTGCTTCAATTCTGCAAGTGCAGAATTTGAGTGAAGAATATTAATGTTTATATGTATCAGGCCCGGACTGGTACACCCCCCTTTTTTTTTCTCTTCTTTCTATTTTTTTTAAATAATGCCTAGTACATAAGATGTTTCACCTTTTATTATCAGCTGATAATTTTCCCCCCTCTATTCCTTTGAATTCCTAAGTAGTATGAATCGTTGAGGATCGAAGATCATCTTGCTGGCGCCAGCCTTCTTTCCTAACAATATCACTTCTGCAAAATAGAAGGTTGTATGAGGGTCAAAATCTAGCGGTCACCTGAAGTCCCTGTGGGACCTATCACTTGTGATCGAACCCATTGAACAGGTGTCTTGACTTGACAAGTTGTTCTCAAAAGCCATCAACCCTCAGGAATCGTTAATTGCTCACCTAGAATCATGTGTAGAGCGGGGGAAAAGGATTTTAGGAAGGGAGAAGAGGGGGTGGAAGGAGAAAACGGCAGCAGTAGACATGAAACAAGATTCTGTTGTTTTGCCCCTTTTTGGTATTATAGCATTAAAAATATTTGAATACAATTTTTAAGAGTAATATGCCTCCAATTTTTTAAACTATAGATTCAGTGGTTTTTATGGAATTTTTGGAGTAAACCGAACCTTCTTTAATGTAGTACGTCAAAGTCTGCCTTCCCGTCCCCCCAAAAAATTTCTGGATACAGCTTGAAATGTGATGAAAACGCTTGGTTCAATCCTCGTCCTTCCCTCTCCCCTCCAATCTTGCATTCTGGTAAGAAGAAAAGTCAGTTCCACAATACTTGCTAGGCTCAAGTAATAATATATGTACCGAAATTGAACGGCATCATACTATAATAAATATCAAGTCTTACAGCAGTGGTGTAGTCCTGGAAAAAAAGGTGGGGGGACACTTACATATACCAACATCAAAAAGTGGGGGTACGCTTATGTTAAAATGCAGAACAAGTGAGGGTGACCCTTATGTTAAAATAAAATGGTAGGGGGACGCCGTCCCCCTTCTACTACATAACTGGTTTCCAGGCATATCAAATGTGATTGGTGCGTACAAAAGAGTTTCATCGTAGCTTCAAGATGCAATTCCTAATCATATCAATACGTGGTGCTATGCACATGTGTTAGATTTAGTACTGCCAGACACTGCTCAGTGCTTGCCTGCTGTGATTTCCTTTTTTGGTTTATTGCAACAAACACAAGTGTTTTTATGAGATTCATATAAAAGAATGGCAATTTATATGAAACAGAAACCTATTGTAAAATTATCTGATATTGGAATCACCAGATGGAGGTCCAGAAGCTACACCGCAATAAAAATCTTTGAATCCTGCATATTATGGTTCGAGAAAGAGAATGATGCAGAAATAAATACAAGAAATTGTATTTGTCAAATTGGTAAAGCATTATCGGCAATTCACAGCAATTTAATTCAAAGGTCCGAAATAAAGCAATTTCATTATTGAAAAAAAATTTATTATTTGAAACCATACTAATTTCTATGATTTTAAAGTATTTGAAATCTCCTTTTTTTATTCCTACTCCTTTTTTTGATTACATACAGACTAGGAACTTAGATTATGCTTAGGCATGGAGTCTTATTTCAGTTGCCCAAAATTCCTTATTTAAAGCAAGAATCAACTTTGATTGTGTTCAGAAGGCACCTAAAATTTTGATCAGTTACTAAAAGAATAATTGTGGTTGATTCCCCTTCTGGATTCCTTTAGTTTAAGAATTGAAACAGCTCCTGGAAACATGAGTTTTAAAAGTTAAAAAAATGCCTGGTGAATTGGAAGAGCATGAGGACATAGGATCTTCTGAATTAGAAAGGTTCAAAATTAAAACATTTTTTGTTGTGATGGACACATAAAATAACAGCATGTTGCACAGGTTTTCAGCCCCAAAAGCATTATACTTAGACCTTGCTTGCTTTGATCCTCGAAGATTTGAAGAGTTTAAAGAAGGATTTCCGTCAAACTCTCTAGAAAAAATTTGTAACTTAGTTCCAGATCTAGATAAAACTAAATTAATTGAGGAGCTACAATCTTTTATGCAAATATGGTCACAAATCTCCTTGACTTTAGGGGAGAAATACCATGAAAAAAATAATTTAGGTTCTGACACTAATACATCATCAGATGAAGATTCATCTGAAATTGAAATTACAACAAACTGTGCCAACAACAACAACCATGTAAAAGGTGTCCATCATGTATATACAAAGTACTTTATGATTATAACATGTACTGCGTATCATATACAGAACTTAGTAAGGTATATAGGTATCTATTAATTAATGATACCTCTTACGTAAATAAGTTGCGAAAGAGCTTTCTCTAAGCTTGAACTAATAAAGACAAGATTGCGAAGTAGTTTATGTTATGAAAATCTGGAAGCATTCCTCATTATGTAGTGTGAGCAGGGGAAACTTTTCTACTTCACCCCCCCCCCCTTCCCCTACTCTGTTAGCACAGAGCCTTAGGGCTGCCCTCCCTCAAGCACGGGTAAGTGAAGTTTATCGATGGCTCACTCCCCCCGGGAGATTGATAGCTGGGCGCCAGCCCAGCCTTACTACATCGCTATGTGGACCTGGCCCTCCTTGATACCCCTATGCTTGAAGAGTATCATTGGAAGGTTGCGGTTCCCTTGAACAGGAGAAACAACTTGCGATTGACGAAAATTCATTAGCAAACAGTGCAACCAAGTCAAGATGTGAGACGAATTTTAGCATAGAATTTTATTGATTTACTAATTTATTTAAATTAAGTATTTATAATCATTTACTTTTGTAAGAAAAACATTCCATTACCCATTTCTAAAGAGCACACATATATTGTATCACTTAATATTTTCGTCTATATGTTTCCACAATCATTATTATTGATTTCAGCCAGCCTTTTTGCTTATTTTTGTAAAATACTTTTGTAAAATTTGTTCCCCATTATTTATAGATTTTCCTCACTTTCATATGATGTCCATGTTTGCCATATTATTTTTATTTTGGGTCTGGTAATATTATCGACCAAAAATGCAACTTTTTGTACGAAACCATGCAACAACCAGTTTTTAAATAATTTTTAAAAATTAAAAATCATTTTTCATTAAATCATAAAATAGTCGTTTATAAAACGGTTCTGTCATTTACCTTTATCATTAGATCAAGGCTTTCGCACAAAACAAGCAGGAATGTCAATGAGATATATTTAGTTAAATAATTATGTTTTACGATCTTTAACCCTTTGACTACCATTTAGTCTACCGCATGGGATATATGTGTCCCGCCAGAATCAAAGCGTTAAAGACAAGAAAAACTTTATTAGCTTTTTTTATGAGTTCTTTTTCGTCAAAGTGTTCGTTTTACTCCTTCAAAATAGTATTATTAATAAACTGATATTTAATTTTTTATATCAAGATGTCCTTTTAGTTTTTATCTTTTGATAAAACAGCTATGTATTTTAGCACGAACACTACAATATTGATTCATCTTTTATTGATTATGAATTTCATTTTTATTGTACTATTTAAGCAAAATTAGGAAACACCGCTTAAAGATAATTTTGTTTACATTTTAAATTTACTACAATATGTGCTTAATATTCAGTACATGCTACAGATTATGGTACTTTTACTGTATTATCTTGACTAGAGTTCACCCAGCCGTCGAAATTCAACCGTAATTTATTAAATTTTGAGGATCAACCTCAAACATTTAACCAACTTTTAGACGTTTTAATTTTTCTGTTTAACAACGGTTTATTATATTTAAAGTAACAACAATCCCTCTCTCCTCCGTGCAAGCGGACTGATCAGAGTTAGTTCTTTAATGCATTTGCAATGCATATTACACATAAACTTTATCTTTTTGCACTCCTTCCCCTGTAAAAAAGTAGAAATAAAAATTTTCATGTCACCCTATTATTATTGAATGAATTAGAAATACAAACACTTACTTTCAGTTTAATCACCCTCACCCTCTCCCTAACTTTAAGACATTATAATCCACTGTAAAGCATAAATTAACAGCGCTTTTGCGTAACTAACATGCGCCCTCTAAAGTTCCAAGGTTAACACCCTTTTGAAGAGTCCACTCTGGCCCTGATATATATTGCATATTGTATACATTTGTATTGTGTAATGTTACGTTAAAAATAAAATTCTGTGTTCTAGGGCAGCTTTTTTTGTAGAGATATACAAACACATGAATTTTTAAACCACTGCATTTGTATTTATAAGGTATCTATAAACATTTTTTTTTCTGTTCATAAAAATTGAAAGAAAAAACCTTTATTCTGCCTAAAAAAGAAGAGAAAATGTATTCTGGAAATTAAAATTACTTAAACATTCAATATGCTTAACCGGTACCTAGCTTTAAGCATTTCCTTGCTACTCACTAGCTCGTTTTGGCAGAAAATTGATGTATCGTTTCATATTTAGCATTGAAATATATTATTAGATTGGTGGGGAAGATTTAATCTGCTGTTTTGTTTAAACATGTACAAACATGTTAAAGTTTATATGTGCATATCTGTGTAAACATGCTTATTTGTAAATACCATGTAAAGAATAAATTATTTTTTAAATAAATGGATGTATTCCTTTTCTTCAAACTTTTTAAAGCAAAACTGAATTTGTGAAACAACTTGTAGTTCTATATTTATTTTTTGATAACTTTCAAATGTTGTTCAAATATAAACATTTATATTACAGGCTTTACTTACATGTCATCAACGTGATCATGATCCTAATAAACCCATGAGGAAAAAGGTAGCTGCTTACTTATTTTTTAATTGTTCATTTTTTTTTATTATTGTTAAGATTTTTATACATAGCTAAGACTGACAGTTAAAAAATTATTCCGTACAACGTATCACTCACTAGCAATAATAATGGCATATTTCAAATAATTCTTAAAACATAATAATTATTGATTTAATATTTCAATTCAATGCCCTTTCTTGCCACAATACTGGCATGGAGGTACATCTGTAAATTTCCCAATTAGGGGAAAAAATTTTAAACTTTTACAACATAATTTTTTATGGTGGAACTTTTTTTTAATGTATAGCAGATGTTTTTTTTTTTTTTGGTACTTCATTCAGGGGTGATTCTAATCCGAAATTCTCCGACATTTCTGAAAATTTTCAAGGGCCTGTTCTGAAAATTTAAAACAAAAATCAGTTTTCAGAAAAATTTTCAATTTCTCAATCTTAAACTTTTCTTTCTTCCTTCAGCAAAAATTTTGTACTACTTTAAAAAACTTTCAAGACAATATAATGTTTCTGGGGGAAAAAAGACTCTTGGTAATAATATTTATTGATAATATTAATTTCATTTAATTATTCCCTAAAGCATTCTTTTTTTGGAGCTTAATATATAAATATATACACGTATGTATGTGTTATGTATTCTGTGTTGGGTGAGGAGGCGGGGCATGTTCACCTAGGTACATATATAATCTTCATTTTAAATTAATAGTGTATACTTTTCCGAAAATTTCTTTTCGCTGAGAATCACCCACAACTTTATTTTCAATACCTTTCCCTTTTACTCCAAAAGAAAGAAATATCCTATTTCACACATCTTTCCAAAATGAAATGAACTGTCGCTCAATGGAAAATTCAGTTAGAATAAACTGTTAAATTCTGTATTCGTGTCTGTCATTCTGACCTTGATTTCACCCTTTTGCCATGCATTTATTCTCTGGTTACTGCTCCCAATAAGACCGTATCCAGGGTGGGGGCATCCCCCACCCCAGAAATGTTCCGCAATGTAGCATATATTCCTCCCTGAAACTTTCCTCAACATAAACACCCCCCCCCCCCCCCCAAAAAAAAAAATTCTGGCTACGGCCTTGGTTCGCAATAATACTATAATACTGATGGAAAAAATTATTTTGATATGGTGCATGTTAATTTCTTTAAAAAAAATGCAGATTGAAAAAAGGAGAGATGTTGTTGAGATAATTTGAAGTTCAGTTAGTTGGAGTTTGAATAACCAGCACTCTGCTGTAAATTGAAGCATTTTAAAGATTGAAGAGATTTAGATTTTGCATTGTCTAAAAATTGGTTATATTTCTTAGTCTGAATGATGTGCTTGAAAATGTTTTATTCGTCTACTGTGGATTTTAAAAACTGTATATGTCTCAATGTTTCCATTGTAGCGAAAAAAGAAACGAAACTTTGCTGCCTATTTAGCTGGCTGTATTAAAAGAGAAGGGAGAAATTCATGCTTAGAACAAAATAGGGTTGAAAGTATGAGTGAAGAATCAGATGATGTCAATCAAACGGAAATTGAGGACTCGGACAACGCAAATCAAACTGAAATTGAAGAATCAGAGGATGCAAATCAACCTGAAATTGAAAACAAAAGTGATTCTTGCAAACAACAAAACTCGGAAGAAATAGAGAAATATTTAGATGAATCGGTGCTAAGTGATAGCGAAAATACTGACAAAGTTTTAATTGTATTTAACTATAAATCTATGCCAAAGAATGCATTCGATGATGCAGATAATGAATTGGACGTACATTCTTGTAGTGAAGATGGTATTGTTCGAGAAAATTAATGTAATAAACGAAGTATTTTCAATAAAAGTTTTCATTTTATGAAGTTTTTTATGCAATTAATAAGTCAACAGTACATTTGAAATAAATAAGATAAATGTCATTAATAAATAGAATCAATGGCATGTAGGCAGAATAGTAAATTTTTTTTGTTAAAAGTCAATGGTACAAGTAAAAGCCGTTGAGAACCTATTTAGAAATGCAAATGTTATTATAAGAGTACGAAGCCATGAGTAGATGCTTCAAATCCAGCTTTTTAATAATTTAGTGTTCTTTCAAATGTAATTTTAAATGCACTTAGCGTGACCAACAACGAAAACACATTTGTTGTAATCCTCAACATGATGTAATAGACCAGAGAACTAGAAATTAAAAAATTTAATGTAAAATGAAACTTTCTCGGTTTTATCTTTTTAATTTATTGAATTAGCCTTGCCCTCAGAAAAAAAGGAAAGACTACAGTTTTGGAAGAATAATCAAAATATGTAACTTAATCCAATTCAGCATTAAGTAATTTGGGTGAACAAATATTAAAGCATAAGAACTAAAAGTTTTTAAAGCAATTATTTTTATTTGAGTGGATGGAAAAATATACTAGAAAGAGATTGTTTGATGTTTTGTTTCCTAAATCAATTAAAATTTAATACTTAGAAAGATCCTTAAAACTTTTTTTAAAAAATGCAATGTACAGGGTGTCTACAGGTCACAAAAGTAAAGAAAATTACAAATAGGTCACAAAATTTATCCCTCCAACAGTCCAGTTACTGGTCCCGTTCAAAAGGTCTGGGATATCTGGTATGCAATCCAGCCACTGCACATAACATCTGGCAGGTCACATTCTATTTTCTAAATTAACATGTTTCAAAAATATATGTAAATTACAACATGGTTTTGAAAGCTGTGGGATGTTTAGAAATCATCAGAATCGGTTATCCAGAACTTGTACGCAACGTTGATGGATATATTATCATATTTATAAGGGATCATTCATAAATGTCAGGCTTTGAGGGGGGAGTAATAAGAAGTGACATCTTACATTTTCCTTTCTATAAAAGCATTTAAATTCAGAAAATTCAACTTATTTTATGCTAATTTAATATAGCACGACATGTGATATAGGGAGGTATGTAGATGTGTGACATCATTTATGAACAGTCTCTAAGCTGATATAGATCATGATATATGCCACAAAATTGATATTATTTAAAGCTAAATACTTCATCTACCCAAGTTTTTAGACAGCGTATTTTCTTTCAGAAGTTCTTTTTTAGAAAAACTGGCGACATAAAATGTATAAGTATAGTATGTTTGTATAGTATTTTTTGTAATTTCAGTTGGTTTACACAAAGAAAATGCTGCATTTTGGTACCATTTTTGGTGAATAAGTAACTAGATTCTAGCCTATCTTTTTTTACTAGAAGGGATCTCAGTCAGGTGTTAGAATATTAGTCAAGTGAGACAGAAAATCACTCGTGTGAGGTATGGGCAAATTTATTGGTAACTTTTACCCGTATCAGACACGGCAAATGTGTTACTAGGTTAAGGAAACTGCTACTTGAAAACTAAGAAGACATAATTTCCAAGTATGCATTGATGACAGTCAATTATATGAAGAATTCATATCCATAAGTGCAGTTAGGTAAGATCAGTAGCTATGTAATCATTTATAGTTTCTGTACTAAGCTATACTTTTTTCCTTTGAATATTTGAAACAATTTTTTAACAGTTTCAGAGCCAGTTTTTTTTTTTTTCAAAATCTCCTAATCTCCTGCAGTAACAGTAAACCACAAAAGCATACATTTCAGAAAAAAACATACCAAGGAATAGTATCTAAAAAGAACAAGGTATGTGTGGTAGGCTTTTGGTGCACAGAAATATTCGACTCTGAATTTACTGCTTGCGCCAAGAGTGACCAAATATATAACGCTGGAGAAGAAGCCTTCGATATAATAGAAACATTCAATTCTCATATCTATAGTAATTTATTCCACTTTTATATAAAATGGCTCTATTCTGAACAAGTGCTTTGTGGCACTTGTTAATAAATGCTGAAAACTCTTATTTCAATATTTATTACTATTAATATATAAATATTACATTAAGCTTTCTTTAACAAGCTAATTTGCATTTTAAATATAATTTATAATCCAAAGTAATTCACATTTTATCTTTATGATCACGTTTAAAGGCATGAATGCAATAGGACATCCATCTGATCATGTTCTAGTGGTTTGGGCTCCACTTAAAGCTGTTGATCCACCAGCAATACATAGAAGATTTTGTGCTCGGATTGTTTAGCCAAACATAGCGCACAAGCCCATAAATGGCTTGGTTCGCAACTAAACAATCAAAGTACAAAATAGTGCTACAAATACTCATTCCATGACAACTTATTTTAAAACTCCAACAAATAAATACTGAATAACTTAACTGCATTATTTGTATTAAAATGTAAATTATTTATATTTTGAAAATAATTTAGCTTTTAAAATATTCTACTTTCAAAAAGCCTTATTTTTTCTATTACAAAACACTAAAAACGAAAAATTTCACGTAGATAAGAAGTTTGAAACAATCTCAAAATATTTTATCAAACAACGAAGCATAAATGAAATTTTTATTGTGAGACATTACAAAACAATGTTTTGCATAAAATGACATTTAATATGCATGATGGTTAAAGAAACTGATAAAATCTTCTGATTTTTTAATATTGAAGCATGAAAAATATACACTATTTATGGTACAATGCATTAAGGTTATGCAGTTCATTCACTGGTGAATTTTAAAACTCGGTGAGCTCCAGCTTGAACAATTCTATAAAGTCTCATTAAATAAGGTCAGCAACTGTAAACAAAAAATATATATAATAAATAAAATGCTAAGAAAAAATATGCAGTGCTCATGTAAGATGCAAATTTAAAAATTTGAAGAACATCGGAAAACAACTTTCACAAAAATATTATCATGCATGTAAGATTTATCATTCACGAAATATACATGAAAGTTTTAAAGGTAATTATGCTTGAACCATAACTTACCATTCATGGGCATTTCATCAATCTGTGTAGAATAATACTGTTCAATATCCCTTAATATTCTGATGTCATCACTTTTAACAAAGTTGATTGCAACACCTTTGCGTCCAAATCTTCCTGAACGACCTATCCTAAAATTTATAACAAATGCAAAAAATAAAAATTTCATAATTTCAAAACATATTACAGAACATGAATCACATATAATGGCAAAATCAAACATCCGATATACAAAGCTGTTCAAACAAAAGGTATTGAACATTCTTATAATCCTTCAATATGTATTCCGAGGACACAATGGTAAATATTTTATTAATTATACTCAACCTCACTAAAGCTATTCTCACAGCACATAAATCTGTAACTTCAATTATTTTTTTTAAATGGTGGGTATGAATGCATGCGTAGTATGCTTAATTCATTGCAAAATTTAAATATTTTTTCATTACTCTATTACAAAATTGTCACTCCTCAATTATCTATCATAATGAAGTGTAGTATTTTTATATTGAAAACCACTGATACACACAAAAAAAAATCTATATTATTGATGAAATCCTTCACTTTGTCAAGAGCAATTTCAAAAGCAATTACCAAAACTTGAAAGCTAAATATAAGGTTGAAACAAAGCTAAATATACGATTGAAACAATCTAAATTTAGGATTAATTTTAAAGATGCTTAAATGGTTTTCCTAATTAAATGTTACTCAAACCAAACTAAAACTAGTAGCAGCTTGATCAATAGTTTCTCATGCGACCATTTATACTGAATAATAGATGTGGAAAAATGGTGAAAGCAGGTCTACAAACATGATCAAAGAGGAAAATATATGACAGTAAAAAATTTATAATTAAATAATACAAAATTTGAATAGAAAAAGTAGTACAGACACACTGCAAAAAAAACTATTTACCTAAAATATTAAGGAATTTCGGCTAGTGTTCAAGTTTTTTTATTTTAATGTATTACTGGGAAAAATTGGCTTTTTCCCAATTATACAAAAAAATAAGGGCCTTAAGGGTTTTTAAAGTCCTATGGGAATGAGACTGCATTAAGACCTCTCTCACATAATAATATACACTTATTCCTAATTTTTTCTTCTTTTTCAAAGGGTTTTCGGAAAGAATTACAAGCTTTTAGGGTGAATTTTTAATGTACAGAAAATTAAGTGAAAAATAAAACATTCCCAGACTTACCTATGAATGTACAACTCACGGTTGTTTGGAAGGTCATAGTTAATAACTAATGAAACTTGTTGAACATCAATTCCTCTTGCCCAAACGTCTGTAGTTATTAAAACACGGCTGAAAATAAATGTTTTATTATTGAAGGTGAAAATTCGGATAAATAAAACAATAACTCGGATAAATTCTACGGAAAAATAAAACACATTTAGTTCTAATTTGAATATTTAAAATTCAAGCCGATTTTATAACTAATAGGCATTTTACTAGGAGGTTTACTAGGCCTGTAAAGAAATTCTGCACAATATTTCTACAACGATTTTGGTAAAACATGTATTATATTAATTCCCTAATTATCTTTTATGCCATATGGGTCTTTCTCCGGTAATGGTAAATTTCATGTCCCTGGCTTAAAAATACTAATCGATTTAAGTCCACCATGAATTTTAAAATTTTTACACACACTTCTATTCAAACCCTATTTTGTGCACTAGTTGAAATATTAAAAAAAGGTAAATTTGAATGTTTTAAAATTTTTTAAAGTTGTAAATGTCATTACCATGGCATGTCCCTATCTGCAAACTTTATAATTTGAATCTCTACTGTAAAAATTGGAAAGCTTTAAAAACATAGACAACAACCAACTAGGTATATTTCATTTCTCCATTTTAAATATATTTGGATCTTTGCACATAAAGGGGGAAAATTATATTCCTTTTCCCCCCCAAAATTTGTCCCTAGAAGCAGGGATGCACAAACTATGGCCCACGGGCCAAAATTGGCCAGCGGAGCCTTTTGAATTGGCCCGCCGAGCCTTTTGAATTAGCCCTCTAATATAGTTGATAAAAAAGAATAATTATAATAACGAAAGAAAAAATAATTGTAAAAAAAAAAGCTTACGAAAAATCGTAGTAAAAAGATCGCATCCGAAAAAAAAAAATACATTTGAAATAAGCAAGGTTTTTAACTAGGAAGAAGGTGGTTTCCGTCGAGCAAGCACGCACGTGTATTCAAAAGCAAGAGCGACTGCTTGCGGAGCTTCTCACAGTCTTCTCCTAGGAGTGCCGATGAGCAAAAAAAAAAAAAGTGTAAGTGCTATCTATATACGCAACGCGGATTCGCCCTCAAGAAAATAAACAATCTCAAATCGTCTTTTTTGCAACTAAACCAATATGTAAACCAAGTGTAAAAAAAAAAAAAAAAAAACGATTCTGGTGATTCATCTTTCGCCATCTTGGACTTTGTTCTCTTTGTTGAATGTCATATGAATAATTAATCCTTTAATTTTGATGCAAAGAAACCTTTACACCTTGCTTTATTTTTCAAAATTGTTTTTTGTAACTCATTTATTTCAGATCAAACATTTTGTACTTGTAAAATAAAAATATCTATATTCGCCTATCTTACGCTATTTTGAAAACGAGTTGTTTTTTAAAAAAAAATTCGCACGAATTAGAAATAAACATTTTTAAAAGAATGAGAATATAATCTTAAAAACGTATTTGGGATCGCAGTTGCTCATTTTTGAACTATTATCCGCTTTTTCTATCGCGATTTTTGTTAAGAGTTCGTTTTTCCCTTTGTAAATTTTGTTAATTGTGTGTTCCTTGTTTATAATTTCAATAGCAGATGGGGGGGGGGGGGATATTCAATAATTTCACCTAAGGGAAATTCACGAAGAGGAAGGAGCGGTTGTTCGGTATTTTACTCTCCTAGTCTCATGGTAAAATAACGTTAAAAAGCGAAGTTTTTTTTTAGTATTTTTTTTATTAAATTTTTTTCTCTTATTTTCTAGACATTTCGCCGTAAAAATGTTTTGATAACCATTATACATTAGAAGCTTAGATTCTGCACAAAATGTGAAGCAATATTTTTTATCAAAAAATACTTCTACTTTGTAGTAATAAACCCATGGATGAATCCATTGAAAAATAATTTACAGAACATTTAATGAAAAGTCAGTTTTAGTTATGGTTATTAGATAGTAAAAGCAATGATGCAGTGTCTTTTCCTCATGGACTGGAAGACATGTGATTTTTCCGTATTTTGACGAAAGTCCGTATTTTTGGACGTTTTGGAAATTAAGAATTTCGTTCCCGCGAAAAACGTTACTTTTGGAAGGTTTTTTCCTTTTCTTTCTATGGAAGATTTTGAAAGTAAAGTGTCAACATACATACCGGCCAACTTTTACAAATTTCGAGTAAAATTTACGCATTTTGTCCGTATTTTCGCGCTTTCATGGGTCGGTCCCGATTTTTTATGCATTTCGAAATCCTAATGCATCGACTTCGGAAACACTTCCTCGTTGTCAGTTACTGTCCAATTCTGCTTCTTAGACATCAGTTACTTTGAGCTTTCCATTATTTTTATCTTTATTAAGCTTCAGCTTCTATAGTAAAGAACTTACACGGACGTCATTCTGCCACGCCCACTTGAAAATCCGGCCGAAAATAAGGAATTTTTCAAAAGTTATTTTAAGTTTTAATGATCATATCAGTTAATTATAATTATTTTATTGCAGCCTTATTAATAATCTAATAAAAAAAATTTTGCCTAAAGGGGGGGGGGGGTAAGTCAACGATTTTTGTTGTGCCTCGTTTAGCTTCATGCTCATAAAAGTTTTCAGCGTTTTTGAGTCTGAGTGAGTTCCCCCCCCCCCCCTCCCATCAAAAACTAGAAATAGAATTAGTGACGAAAACCTTTTGGCTATTCTACAGATTGCTACAACTAGTTTTGAGCCTAACATAAAATCAATAATTGCAAAAATTCAATCCCACCCATCTCATTAATGTGAGTCATAATTTTCATGCAAACTTTTCTTCCCTGAATTTAAATTTTGTACTTTAAAAATTTTTTCTTACCAGAAAAGTCAGTTTTGTGATTTCTATTTATATATATGAATCTGAATGTGATTTATTTCGCTTTTTTAATGGTATTGCTACCAGGCTTGGAGTAATCGCGATTACGTAATCGTAATCGGCTGTAATCGATTACATTTTGAAAAAATCGTAATCGCAATCGTAATCTGACGATGGCATATTCTCATAATCATAATCAAAATTGTGTAATCCCGTAATCCTTTTTCTCCTGTAATTTTAATCGTAATCTTAAGGAAAAAATCCGTAATCTGCTGGTCCTGCAATCGTGTAATCTTGACCTGCTGAAAGCTGAAATTTTTAGCTCTACCATTGGATAGAAGAGATAAGATTACAAGAAAAAGGATTCAATCTGTGTACTGAAGTCCTATCCTAAGCGGTCTGTAACCTACGGGCGATCATAATATAAAAGGTTCTGTGTGGCGGTCGCAGAGCCTTGATGGCAGGACGATATAATAGAGTACTATCACCTACACACATAAAAAAGAGACACGAAATGCCTTTTGTGTTTTCGCCTTTCTTTAACAGCAGAAGTGAAGAATTTTTCCAAAGAATAGCACATTTACATTTTAACAATTTAGGAGCTGGCGTTACATGATGCTCTATGCTTAAGAAGCATGAAATCTTAACCCTGGTACGTGTGATTATTATTATTTTTTTAAATATGTTCTTCGAATATTTAAAAAAGTAAATACATTTAAATCTTAAATTTATTTATATTTTAATGCTAATATTCTTTTTAATTAATAGGTATGTAAAAGAAAAAGCGATTTATGTTTAGACATTCTCCCAATTGTTTTCTACATGCATGAATTAATATTTAGGAATTATTTTTAAAAGTTAATTATTTTTTTCTTCTTAGAATTACCTCAACAGAATTTTGTATTTCCCTTTTAATCTTGTACGTTAAATTTGTGTTGTAAAATTACTTGCACTTTATTTTTTATTAAAACAGTTAGTACATGGAAAAAAATTATATGCTCGTGCATGTTAAAAAAAAAACACCACAAAAATCATATTAAAATATTATAGTCATTCGTATTATAATTATTCTTCATATTACTTTTTAACGATTACTAATTTTGCTAAGAGTTATTTGAATGTTCATGTTCAAATTTTTTGAAATTATTCTAAAATGCAGCTTTTTTTTTCAAAAGATTAATTATCTCTTACACTATCTGAATACTTTGTTATCCCGTGCAATTCATACACATCTTATAAGTGATTTCATAAAGAATCATACAAAATTATTATTTTCATTAAACTAATTGGTGTTATGTGAAATATTTGCACAATTTAAACTAGAAAATAAATACAATGGAGAAATTATAATATATGGAGATATTACAAATTTTCATTTCTGCAACGACATCATAATTCCAGAACTGTGATGTTGAAATTATTTCATTATAATTGCATTCATCATCATTTCAGTTATCTCTAATTAAATCAAAAATTTAATTAAAAATCATAACTTTTTGATTTATGACACTATTGTAAAAATGAGAGTTGTATGCATAATATCGGATAATTTTATGCTAATCTAATCGTAATCAAAATCGTAATCGGATGTCATAATCGTAATCGATTACATTTTTCAACGACTGTAATCGCTGCCGTAATCGTAATTACTTTTTGGCAAAGGATTACAATCGTAATCGTAATCATAATATCTCAATTTCTCCCTTTGTAATCGTAATCGATTACGTTTCTTTGTAATCGACTCCAAGCCTGATTGCTACAAATTTTCTCTTTTTGCGGCTTTGAAAAGCAAACTAAATGTTGGCTTTTCAAAGAGTTGGATGTATGCAAAGAAGCCATCTTTACAATAGAGTTCTTTTCGTATTTGCATTCGAATTAGTAGAAATTTAATTTGATTTTTATCGTTTTTTCTATGAATGAATAAAAATTTATTAATTAAACATTAATTTTCAGAATTAATAATATCAATATGAATAATTATTTTACTTTATAAAGTGTAATTTATCATCAAAATTTAAAAATTTTATTGTTGATATGTATTTAGGAAATGAATAAATAAATAACGATTTTTACATTGATTCACAAAGATCAATTTCTAATCTGCAGGAAAACTAGTGATTAAAGGATTTAAATTTAATTATATGCCATGGAACAAAATAATGACATGTTGATTTTTGATAAAGGAATCAGTTTAACTTTTTTTTTATTGTCCATGTAGCAATGTATAAATTTAATATCACTATGCCAATTTAACTAATAAGATTTTGTAAATGGTTAGTTAAAAAAAAAAAAATTCAACCAGCCAAATTGACTAGTAGTAATTCTGAATCGCAAGGGGTTAACGTGATGTACAGACTCACAGCATTTTGGATTTTGCTATTTAATATATGTGTGTTTATTTCTTCTGTATTTATATTCACACTTTTAATTAATTTCTCATTCTAACTCTTAATATATATATTTTAAATTTTACATTATAAAATGTCAAAGAAAAATTATCTAAATTATAAAGAAAGTTATAATTTAGAGAATAATGCTGTGTTTTACTAAGTTTAAATTACCTTTTTATTTTCCATTTGTTTCATTTTCCTTTTTGTAAAAATTTTTAGTGCAGTGTTCCCTCGCCACTTTGTGCTTCATGTTTTGCGGCTTCAGTGCTACGCGGATTTTTCCAAAATATTGATGAAGAAATATAAATTTAAAAAATACAACTATGTTGGCAGCCACATTGTGGAAAGGAGCGTTGTTTCATGTTGATGTGTGAGAGAGAAGGATCCCTGCATGTCAAACAAAGAGATGAGTTGACTCAGTGTACATACCATGGGCTCTCAAAAACTCCCACCAACACAAGACTCTTCGCCTCTCTCAGAAAGCATTGTTGATTACTGTACTATAAGGTTTTGTAATTGACTTTATTAATTAGCACTGACACGTTTAAGTAAATACGTATACTGTTGTAATTTTGTCTTAAATATGTAAAGTATAATACTGTTCACATACTTAAAACATTCGTGTACCCGCATACACGGAAGTTCCTTAGGGAAAATCCTACTTCGTGGTTTTTCAGCTTTCGCGGAAGATTCTGGTCCCCATTACCCGCGAAAAACGAGGGATCACTGTATTCCTCTTTTTTGCCATTTGACCGATCACTTCATTGATATGTATAAATGTTGTGCAATTAATTGTTTAGAAATCTTATACCTCAATTCGTTTGAATTCAGTTACATTATTTTTTAAAAACTTCTATTTAATAATCTGTTCCCGAGTACAGTAATTATTAATACATGTAATTTGCACATATTACCTCTAAATAAAAACTGAAATACACCCTGTATTTTTATGAATAAAACATTACGTTACTTTGGCTCCCAACCTGATACTTTCTAATTTTTTGGCCCTTCACCCAAAAAAGTTTGTGCATCCCTGCTAGAAGTAACTGTCATTACCATGGTGTGGAAGTTATTTTTCTCTAGCTCCCTACCAGGCATAGGCGTAACTAGGGTTGGTGAAAGGGGGGGGGGGGGGTCACCCTAAAAATGTACAGACTAAACACCAATACGAAGTGTAAAAGAGTTGAAAATTTACTAGTCATAAATAATTGTCTCTAAAGATATACTCCGTGTTTATGTCAGGCATCTCCCGGGGGGGGGGGGGGGGAGCTACCCCCTTGGAGCAAATCAATCCCCCCCCCCCCCCCCCGGCGCAAAAAATTCAGATCACAAGTTTTAAAAAAAGAAAGAAAAGAGAAATTACGCTTTTAAAGACACTTTACTTTCAGAAACACTTTCAGGGAAAGGACATTGAACACTATCACGAGCGACACCAAAAGTAACTTAAAAGATATAAGACTTTATTTTGAAAAAAAATTGCAGGGGGGAGAATAACCAAACTCCTTTCTGTTTCCTCAAATATCACCAAGGTATCCCGAAATTGCATTGCTAGGAAGATTTCAAAAAGTTTCCTGGGGAGAGCCTTTGAACCCTTGTCTCCAGAGTTAGCCTAAGCATTATAGATGTAAGACACGTTACAAAAATTAAAGTTGCGGAAGCCCCAAATACCCACTCCTCTAACTTCACCAAAGATCTAAACATACATCTACTATATATGCATCAAAAAGCTATCATATATTTTAAAAAAATCATATTAACATCATTTCTAGTCATATATATATATATATTATATATATATATATGTATATATAAAGGGTATGATTTTGAAGCATACACTGCCCTTCCTAATTCTTAACATGCTCCCTCTGCTCCGGAATATTTTTTCGGGGGCCCCAGATTTCGCCACACTTATGTTAAGCAAAGTTTCAGGGAGGAATATATGATACATTGCAAAAGATTTCGGGGGGGGGGGGGGGCGGCCCGTGGGTCCCTCTTCCCCTGTGGATACCGCCTTGATTCACAAAAACATTAAACATTTATTACTATTCTATTAGTTTATTTTTTAAACCAAACGCGATAGAAAATTCAATATTTAGCGCTAAGCAATCTTCCATGTCCAAGCATTCATAATATTAAAACTGGGAAATAGTGGAACTTTAGAGAAAAAAAATCCAAATTCCCCTACAAAAATGCTCATCCCTACAATAAATTTCCAAAAATGTTGTTAAATTTTTAGCAAAACATACCTCAGAAGTGGAAGCGTCTGAATCAAATTTTCTTTTCTTTTTGGATGACGAACGTGTGCATCGCTGGAGTGCAAACATTATTATGTATCGAAAATAATTAAAAATTTAGCTAAAATATAAATAATACTTGATTGTAAATTAAAATGCAGCATTAAACCGTAGCAGTGAGATTGGAAACGTTGTATGGATGATTACCAGAGTCGTAATGCAATCAGCAATGGACCATAATAAGAAAAAAAAACATTTAAAATATAAGAAATGAGAGAACATCTGTAAATGAGAATGCAATGCAAATACAGTTCATCAGTTTTCCAATCGGCTCATCTACAAAAATGATGTTACCAAAATGGGTGTTTGGACAGGAAGTCATAAATAAGTACAAACTGCTCTTTAAGTTTCTTGATGAGCATCCCTTCCTGGCTTGAGGGTTTAACCTATTAGGACAATTGTTGGCTAGGGATCCTTCATTTTTAGACCCCAGTGCCTACAACAGGTTTATCAGAAAACAACTCCATCCCAAATTGCTGCCTTTGGGTAAAAAAGACATCAAGGAAAGAAAACCCTCTGGAGTGATTGAAAGGATCTCTGTTTGTCTGTGTGTGGTACAGTGATTGAAGCCACATTTTGCTGCAAAACCCTCCCCCCAAGGTGATAAGGAGATTGATTATAACCAGATGGAAACTCCTCTTTATTATTATGAGCTGCATACTTTGGTCATGATCACAACCCTTCAGAGAATGAGGAAATAAAATCATATGCATATGTGCAGGGTTCACACTAGGCCGCGGGATTGCGCGATTCCCGCAATATTTTTTGAAATCCCACTCAAAATATATTAGTTTGCCCTTAAATTTTAAAAATCCCACTTAAAATTTTGGTCAAGGTGGGAAATCCCACCTTGTATTTTTCTTCAGTGTGAACCCTGTATGTGTTTAATTTTCTTAGGAAGAAAAAAATACGTGCTTTGCAAGGACATAGCCAGAAATTTTTTTGTATGCCTAAATAAGCCACTACCCAATGGGGGGGGGGGGGGGGGGGTTGAACCCCTATGCTACCAGGTGCCACTTTTTACACTATCAAACTATTAGCAATACAGGACAACATGCTCTTACTGACAGACAATTCATCTTTGGTTCAAATAAATAACAACCTTTTCATTTTGTTATTTTTTTTTCCAAAATTTTAACCAGTGTCTTTATTGTGTGTCATTACCATGTCTATTGTTACTGAAATATAAAGTAATTAAAGTTGAATTTTTTGAATGATTTATAGACAGTTTTAGGACTACATTTAGGATAAATATAGTATTTGATATTAATTGCTATAGTTTAGTCATAAGCAGGCCTGCCTAACATTAAAAAATGTCATTACCATGTCTTCAGAACACCATGGTAATGATGTCTAAGGACATGGTAATGAGTTTTTGACTTTATAATAAATTCATAATTATTCTGAGAGGAAATTGCCTTTATTTTATCCTGCAGACTAAGTTGATTATAAACTTTTGCTTTGATTTGTTCACATATAAAGTGATCTTAAAGAAATAACGAAAGCCATTTTGGATTCTAATAAGCAGTTTTATTTAAATTTATTATTGTTGTTATAAAAATTTTCTAGATTCTTCCACTAATCTTCTGATGACTTATTAACCCACAGAAATTCAGTTCTTATAAAGAACTCAATATTTAAATTCATAAAATATGGTTGTATTTTATTTTCAAACATACTGCTTTAACTTACGTATTTTCAAGCTTTTTTTTTTTATTTTTAGAAATAATAGACATTTTAATCTCTTTTTTAAAAAAAAAAAAATGAAGGGTATTTTTTTATTCACTAAAATTTTCAAAAAAAAAAAAAAAAAAAAGACATTTGAAACGTAATAAAAAATGAGAACAAAGTAGGGTTTAATTGGATAGTAATTTTGCCAGTTACAGGGTATCTATCGCTTTTTCTACCGGAAACGGATATCCGGCTGCGATTTACTCTGTTATGTTAGGTATTTATTTGTTTTTTTTTTCATATAAATACAACCTCAAAACAATAAATATCAAACACGTTTAACTGATCATTTCTTTAAAAATATTTTTAATATATCAAAAAACATTTATTCAAATCCTCTGTATGATTATGTGTGTGATCCATGTGTATTTTAATAATGCACCGCATAAAATACGACACTAAAAAGTTGGTTTTATTTGTATAGAATTTGAAAGAAACTGTTAAAATAAAATGTTTTGTGATATACCTATGGTTAACTTAGAAGCATTTTCCTAAAAATATAGGTTTAATGCACTTATTAAGATTCTTATATGCATAGTAATTTGCATACAGTATTTTATGGTGAATTTCACAAAACAAAACAAAAAATAGTAATTATACAAACTGCAGATGAGCTTTTCACAAGCTATTAATGTGCTATTGTTTTAGTTATCCTCTTAGAAAATAAACAGAATTAAATAAATAGCATAGAATCATGGCTTGAAAGCATGCTTCTAACTAGAATGTTGAAACATAATAAATAAATGAAAAACTGAGCAAAGAATTGAAACTATTTGACAGAATATGAAACGTATATGACAAATTATAATGAAATATAACTGCAGATCTCTACCAAAAATAAGAAGAAAAAAAGTAGGGGATTTAAATAATAATTATGCTACATTTCATGTTGGCTCTTTGGTTTTAACCCTATGACCGACCATCTTGCGGACTCAGTATTGTACAAAGAAGGGGCGGGAGTTATCATAATCACATGCTATTTATAAAGACAAATTGCATGCTCCTTTTAGGCAAGGTAGAAAGCAGAAATGAACAAACAGCAAATTTTGAAGTCAAGAAAAAGAGAGAGAGAGGTGTGGGGTGGGAAAGCCCTAATTTGATGATATCACCATAACTGTGAAGTGAAATAAATGAGCTTTGTTTAACCGAATTTGAGACGCCTTCAAACACAAACTAGTTTTATCTTTCCTCGATGATCAAAATCCTTATGAAGACAAACTCTATATATATGTGTATATAAGAACTTAATTATGGTTGCCCTAGTATAAGGACAAAGAAGCTATTAAAACTTAATAGAATGGTATCAGGTAGGCAATTGATCTTCCTACTGGTCACTGTACCTTAAAGCAGCATCTTGCTATTATAAGAGCCAGTAAGGAGCCAACCTGTTGGGGCTGCCTTCTTCATTAGGAAATTGTTACACACATTTTATGAAGCTATCAAGTGTTTTCTGTTTATAGGTTTGGACACCTGGGTCGTCACATTATTGAACCCCGAAAGAATCATGACATTCCTATCAGGTGGCTGCTGAACTTTGCGTACCTTTTAGAGTCATATTCAGTCTGGGGATTAGCACAATAGACATCTGGTGGAGTGCTTGTTCTTTCGCGACCCCTTCTCCTTTATTTCTTCTCAATCTCAATTGCTTTAAATTAAAATAACAGGAAATCGATAGAACTTCAGAAATTTCTAAAAAATATTTGATATTGGCCTCACATATATTTTTATGCATGTATTTTTCATTTTTGTAACTTTTTAGTTTCAGAAATATATTTCAGCACCTGTAAAACCAGTCATCAAAACTATTTTTTATACAAAAAAATAGGATATACATTACAATCTATTTAAATTTCCAAGAAGAAAAGAAAAGGATAACCATGCCACAGCATATCAATGCACATAAAAAAAAATTATATGATAAGTTTCATCTTCTCCGATCTTCTAAAAAATGGCCTTTAGTTCACATAACTAGGTTTGCAAGTACAATGCTACACTTCCTCTTTTTTATTATTGTTGTAATTAATTTCAGCATAGAAACAATAAATTAATAAAGAAAAATAAGTAAACCTTACGTTTGTCCTGATCGGAATTCCTTCATAATAGCATCTCTTTCTTTTTGAGGCATGTCACCATGCATGGATGAAACTGTAAAATTAGCTTCTCTCATTTTTTCAGTCAACCAATCAACCTATTGTTCCAAATACAGTTATTATATTAAAAACAATAATCAAGAAATTTTACATATGAAATAATTAAAAATACTTTTTAAAATTTGTCACTTTACTCTTATTTTGATTTCAGACAAAAATTAAGCAGAACTTCTTGTTAATTTTTTTGTGGTTGAATAACTTTTGTTACTTTAACAGGTTTTTATAAAATGTAAGTAATATTAGAAATGTTAGCAAAACAGAAGAAAAAAGAAGCAATAATAATCAGAATTAATAATACAATGAGCTGCAGTCAAACACAGTATAGTGTTACACAGTACATAACAATACCAGATTTTGCTTTTTTTATTGAAACAATCTTTATCTCACATATCTTTAGAGTTTAGTGCATTTTGTAATTGCTGATTTCCTTCCTTTAAAGCTTTGAGCTGCAAGAAGACCTTATTTTAAATTTTATATAAATTTCTTCTATTTATTCTTCTGCTTATTTTCTACTTTTCTAGAAGTAACAGATTTACTACTAGATGAACTTTAACAGACATTAAAATGATGTAAAAATAATGCTTCAACTTTATAAAAATTATTTTATTTTAAAAACAAATGAAAAATTAAACAATTAATTGCATATTTGTTCAAAAGATATTATTTTCCCAAAACATTGGCAACTATTAGCAATTAAATAATATCAAAATCAAGTGTAAAAAAATATTTAAATAATAAATAAAAATAAGCTGATTTGAGGTAGCTTTTGTTAAATTAACTCCAAATAGCAAAAAAATAATTGAAATGTTTTTAGGACACAAAAAGATTGAAATCTCAAACAATTTTCAGCAAAGCACCATATGCTGTTGGCATTTCCAAAAATAAATAAATAGCAATTGACTGCTATTTGTTACCTTTAAAGAACATTTTAGTGTAAGATCGCAATTTGAGTGCAGAAATTGCGAATCTAGGCATTTTTTGTATCAGATGTAGCAAGAATTGAATATTGGCACAATTTGGCGCACAGTTCCATGTTGGGTACAATGGTAATTAGACTCTCAAATTTTGCAGACTTCAAAAACCATGTTTAAAAATAGTATTGATGTTGTTTAAAAAATTAATTTATTATTTACTTTTTACGTAATTTATAGTTGCTCTGCTTTGAAGTCTGCTTTTTTTTTTATTATTATTATTTTATTTTATTTATTTATTTTTTTTTTTTGTGTTTATTCATTTTTTCCTTCTCTTTTTTTTATGATACTAAAAGACCCACCAACATATAAAGACTAAATGTACGACTCGCACACATGTAGTACCAGTCAGTTTAGGTGACTGGCACTATAACTAAACTATGTTTGATAAATTCTGTTTTGAAGTTTATTTTAAAAGTCACTAAAGCAACCAAATTAAGCGAATTTAATTTTCGTTTCCGAGATTCTTTCACTCAAAATTCTTATTATAATTGTTTTTAATATTACTGCTTAATGACAACAAATTCTTTTCAACAGTGAGTTTTATATTTATTAATAATTTACTCAACAAAAAAATATCAAGCTAAGCCTTTCCAATTAAAAAAACAACAAAAACTTATTTTCCAATCATAACGTCCTTTCTGTGGAACAAATGCAGTCAAATCGATATTCTTTATTTAAGTTAGACGACCCTCTATCAATTAAAAGAAAAACATTAAAAGTGGTTCATTTAGTCAAAAGTTATGAATGCAAAAACAAAAAAAAAATTCCTAATTTCCACCCATAAGTTTGTTCTAATTATTGAATATGGTCAAACAAAGGAACAGAACCTATGGGAGACCACCCTAGTCGATTTAAAAAAGGAATCATTGAAACAGGGTCATCCAGTGAGAAGTTATTGATAGCCAAAAAAAAAAAAAACATAAGGTATCCATTGAAAACCCTCCAGCAGTTGGAAGTTGGTTAATAAGCAACAGTTGTTGCTCCAAGTCTAACAAATGAGCGCATTTTTTACAAATTTTAAACATAAAAAACAGTTAAATACTGTAACTTAGAGGTATTTAATGCTACAGTTAAAATTAAAAAATAATAATAATTTTCAATCTATTGTTAAAATTGTAGAATAGTTTTCACAATTTCGCATGTGACATTTCTGTCACAAAAACCTTGTCTTGTTTGTTATGCTGTAGAATATTTTTTTTTATAAGCCCACCCAACTCCTTATCATAAATTTCAATTACAGTCAACTCTCGATAACTCGAAATTGAAGGGAAGGAATAAAAATTTCGAGTTATCAAAAATTTGAGTTATCGAAAATCTAATAAATTTCATACTTTCATTCTAAAATTTGAATGCACATAATATTAAAAAACACATATGTGTCAAGCTTAACCAGGTTTCTTCTTTATTTAAAATATTTTTATAGTACAGTCCCTCCCTCCAACTCCGAAAGAGAAAACAAGGGTGCCAGTATCGCAGACTGGCAATTTCCTAACAAAAGAATGCGTCATAGGTGGAATTCCGATCTCAATTCCTATGACAAAAGAAAAATGAAATTCGAGTTATCAAGAGTTGACTGTATTTTGTTTGATATTTTGTATAACTTTTTCTGAACTTGACATGCATGTAAATTCAAAGTAATGATGCAACAACCTAAAGACTTCATGTCCAAGTGTCTGACACAGCATGTTTTCTCACCTATTCAAAATTTTGATTTTTAAGATAAATTGTTAAATTAAAGTAGGCAGAATTTATAAAAACTTTTTAATATTTGGCCATAAAAGGAAGAAGTTCTGTTGTGATTTGTCATTTTGTCTGTCACACAACACAATGACAATTCACGTTTATAAAAATTGAAAGATTTTGTTATCAAGACATTAAACAAAAAAAAAAAAAACATTTAAACAGTTATAGCAGATAAATAACAAGTACAAAATATAAGAAAATAAAAAAACAAACCTTTCGTTTTGTATTGCAAAATATTACAGCTTGTGTAATAGTTAATGTATCATACAAATCACACAATGTATCCAATTTCCATTCTTCTCTTTCAACAGCAACAAAAAATTGTTTAATTCCTTCCAGTGTCAATTCATCACTAAAAATATATTAGGAAGCTTTCAAAACATTACATTAATACATACATATTATACAGTAAAACCCTGTGTCGGGGGGCATGTTTTCCTCCCGTGTTATAACATAATCACAGTATAGTGAAACTACTGCAGAACCATATTCACGAAATTTACTTGCTCTTCAATTGCACCACTTTTAACTTTATCAATTGTTTGCAAGTTTTTCTTCTATTGCAGCAGTTCCCAATCTTTTTTTTTTTTCCACGTACCACCAATTTTATTACAACTGTTTGCGTACCACTGTGAATTATACCATTTCTTATCGTTATTAATGCAGTGAAAAGTGTTTATTAAAACAAAATCGTCTTATACATAAAATAAAATATATGAAATATATAAAATACACTTTAATGACGTACTTCCAAAACACTAGAAATATTTTTATGTACAAAGAAAATACAAAAACAAAATTAATGAGAAGGTCACTGCTGCATGGCAGATACAAGCAAGGTGATATCTGATTCAGAAATAATTTTAACTTCAAATTTGCATTAACATTTAAGTTGCTTCTGTATTTATTTTAATAAATATCATATTGAAAAAAAGCAGTTTTACAAAGATAAGTGGTTGTGAACGGAAATAAAAACAGCAATGCTTTTTTGACAATAATGAGAATTCATTTTTAACTTTGAGCCAAATTTTTCCCACCTCTAATTTTACAAATTCAATCCGGCTGCACGAGTACCACCTGGAGAGGCTGTGCATACCACTAGTGGTTATGCGTACCACAGTTTGGGAACCGCTGTTCTATTGTATAATTGTTTCTTTTTCTTGCTGCCTGCCATTTTATTTGCTGTAATTACTGTGCAAGGAGCACACTCAACTGAGCAGTTAGTCCATTGGGTGATAGGTATTTCAAATAAACGTTTTCTGCTCTTTGAGATTTCCTAAGCTAAAACCATATCAACTGCAATGAAATCAATTATGCTCCGAGAAAATGGGAGCTTAAAAATCTTGTTGGGTTATCAACATGGAATAATATAATTATTGCAAGGAGCAAACAATGGTTAAAAATCATATTTTTTATTCACTTAGGGTAAGTTGGTCCAGGGTTGAAAGTGCCTCAAAAAAAAAAGTGGACCAATGTGCCTCATGTTCTTGGATTTATAAAAGGCTGTAACATTTTTCCTTTATCATCATAATTAATTAAACTACAAATAATTATGAAGTTAAAGGATTTACTTTATGAGAAGGGACAATGTAAATCACAATACAACAATTGGAAATTTATGTCCTTTTACAACAAATTTATCTCAAAGAATTCATTAATATCTATTAAAAACTTAACAAAGAAATATTCTAATCTCATCAAAAATACATTACTATTTTTTTCAAAAGAATAGAATAGCACAATATACTTTACTTACCGTTTTACCAAAATCCTAATTGGATCAGTCATAAACTTGCTGGTCATTTCCAAAATTTCATGAGGCAAAGTAGCAGAAATCAAAATAACCTGAGTTGCAGGAGGAAGATATCTGTAGACATCATAAATTTGATCTTTAAAGCCTGTAAAAAACATTAATGTAATAAGAAAAAAAAACACTTGGAATACATTTCAATCATTTATTGTTTTTATTGGGCAAAAATTTAATTAAGTAGTAAAGTGTTACATGCATTTACATACATTAATCATATATAAAATAGATATTTGTGTGAATGAACATATTCTCTCCTTTTACAAAATAATTATTAAAACTAACCTTTATTTAACATTTCATCAGCTTCATCTAAAACTAACATTTTAATGGATCTTGTCCTCAGGTTTCTTCTTCTTATCATATCTATAATTGTTAACAAAAAAAAAAAGTTTTATAAAACATACTTTTAACTAATACCTGTAATTAAATTTTTTTCCAGGAAATGCTTAACACATACCAAACACCCTTCCAGGTGTGCCAGATACAACATGCTGTCCATAATCTAATTTTCTTATATCTTCTCCGAGATTTGTTCCACCAATACAAGCATGGCATTGTACATTCATATAATCACCCAGGGCCAAAATGACCTGAAAACAAAGCACTTTTAATTTCAAACTGAGAAGATGCCTTTTGCTCTGGGATTTCAGATTACAAAGAAACAGGAATGCTTGCAACTAGAAATCTTTCTTAACCCTTAGCACTCTGCACATCTGCAGAACAAATGCTGCATGGCCCTGTAGCAGAGCCAACAGAGCGCTAAGGGTTAATTTTGCTCACAATCTTTAAGACTTTTATAAGTTTTAAAATTATTACTAAAAAAATGACTTAAAAACTCATAAATAATTTTAAATATAAATCCTGAATAAAGTAAAAATAAAGAATAAATGTCCTTATAAAACTTCATATTAGAAACAAATTGTTTTTAGTTCATCTTAATTTTATTTTAGCATTTGTGGCTCTATTCAAAAAAATACTAAACCACATTAACTAATTAATAGATTAAATTAACATTATGAAAAACAAAAAATATTTCATTGAGAAAATAATCATTACATTTTACAAATAATCAAACATATTAAGCACACAAAACATATCAAATATTGTATAATTTAAAAATAATTTAACTTTGTGCAAGTAAACAATAATAATAATAAAATTACACGTTAATTTAAAGCACAAATGATAAAATAATAAATAAATTGCTCATTTTTGCTTTAAATTAACGTGTAATTTTATTATTATTATTATTGTATAATTTGCCCAATGCAGAACAAGGGAAAAAAAACTTTTGGACTAATTTAATGAAAAGTGACACTTTAATGGACAATAAGAGAGAGAGAGAAAACAGGACGTTAAGGGATTGCGAACCACTGTTGCCATGAGCCAGATTTAAAAGAAACTAGTTGTTGTTAAGTGGTCAAAATTTGATTGTAATTCATTAAATTTTGTAATTAGAATGCCTTATTTAGGTTTTTAAATCCTAAAAAAAAATAAAATTAATAAACCTATAATAAATTTTAGAATCACTCTATGCAATGTAAGTACATATAAAGTGACAAGCTTACTTTTTGAATCTGTACAGCCAACTCTCTAGTTGGTGACAATGTCAAAACTTGTGTCTCTCGTACTGTAGTATCTAACATTTGAAGAACTCCAATTGCAAATGTTGCAGTTTTACCAGTACCAGACTGAGCCCTAAATGAAAGAGAAAATAATAAACAAATGCTAAGACTCAAATTGAAAATATATTTAATTCAGGGGTAAAACTCACTCAGACTCAAAAACCCTGAAAAGTGTTATGAGCATGAAGGTTGTTAAGCTAAACGAAAAACGAGACAAAACAAAAATCGTTGACCACCCCCCCCCCCCCTAGGATAAATTTTTTTTTCTTAGATTATTAATAAAAAAATAATTATAATGAGCTGATATGATCACTAAAACTAAAAATAACTTTCGAAAAATTCCTTACTTTCGGCCAGATTTTCAAGTGGGCGTGGCAGAATGACGTCCGTGCAAGTTCCTTACTATAGAAGCTGAAACTTAATACAGATAAAAATAATGGAAAGCTCAAAGTAACTGATGTCAAAGAGGCAGAATCAGACAGTAGCTGACAACTAGGAAGTGTTTCCAAAGTCGATGCATTAGGATTTTGAAATGCATAAAAAAATCGGGACCGACCCTTGAAAGCGCAAAAATGGACAAAATGCGTTAATGTATACTCGAAATTTGTAAAAGTTGGCCGGAACGAATGTTGGCAGTTTACTTTCAAAATTTTTCATAGAAAAAAAGGAAAAAGCCTTTCAAAAGTAACGATTTTCGTGGAAACTAAATTCTTAATTTCCAAAATTACCGAAAAATACGGATTCCGTCAAAATACTGAAAAATCACATGTCTGAATATGTCTTCCACTCCATGTGGAAAAGACACTTCATCATTGCTTTTACTATCTAATAGCCATAACTAAAACTGACTTTTCATTAAATTTTCTGAAAATTATTTTTCAATGGATTCATCCATGGGTTTATTACTACAAAGTAGAAGTATTTTTAGATAAAAAATTTTGATTCACATTTTGTACAGCATCTAAGCTTTCAATATGTAATGGTTATCAAAACATTTTTATGGAGAAATGTCTAAAAAATAAGAGAAAAAACTTTAATTAAAAAAAACTTCGCTTTTGAAAGTTCTTTTATCATGAGAGTAAGAGAGTAAAATACCGAACAACCGCGCCCTCTTCTTCTCCTTAAATTTCCCTAAGGTGAAATTATTGAATATCTACCCCCCCCCCCCTCCCATCTAGATTGCTGTTGAAATTATAAACGAGGAACATAAGCAATACAATTAACAAAATTTGCAAAGGGAAAAACGAAGCCTTAACAAAAACCGCGATAGAAAAAGCGGATAATAGTTCAAAAATTAGCAACTGCGATCTCAAATACGCTTTAAGATTATATTACCATTCTTTTAAAAATGTTTATTTCTAATTTGTGTGAATTTTTAAAAAAACAACTCATTTTTAAAATAGCGCAAGACAGGCAATTAAGATATTTTTATTTTACAAGTACAAAATGTTTGGTCTGAAATAAATGAGCTACAAAAAATACTTTTAAAAAATAAAGCAAGGGGTCAAGGTTTCTTTGCATCAAAATCAAGGGGTTAATTATTCATATGACAACAAAGTCCAAGATGGCGACTTTGGAACGGAACAAGAACAAAGTTTTTTTTTTTTTTTACACGTGGTTTACATATTGCTTTAGTTGCAAAAAAGACAATTTGTGATTGTTTATTCTCTTGAGGGCGAATGTGGTCGCTCTTGCTTTTGAATACATGTGCGTGTGAATACACGTGCACTTGCTCCATGTTCATAGTTCCGTTGCGTACATATCTTTGTTTGCTAGAATCTGAAACCACCTTCTCTTTATACAGGGGTGCCACTCTTCAAAAATCACAAGACTGAAAAATTTTAATGGAATCTAGTAACACAAGTCAGTAATTAATATTGTCGACGATACATCACTAGTGTTATTTCCGTTTCATACATCTTCATGTTTATACATAATAAATTTCGAAACATCTTTTCAGGAAAATATTAAGCATTATAAAGTTTTGCCTACAAAAACTTACAAACATAAAATAAGCTCAATATGAAACCTATATAACGAACCACATGTAAATTTTTCTTCACACAAAATCGCCAGCTCCTCTGAAATACTAAAAGTTAGCAAATATTTGTGTCTTCCAAAAATATTTTCATTGCATTGAGTCAAAACTAATATTTTTAACTAAACCTAAAAAGTTTTTTAAGTTTTTTAAAAAATTGTCATTGTTTACAAATCAATGTGTAGTATTGTGTACATTTATACACACAATAAACTCTCCCAATTGGTTTCATCTAGATGGTTCAAAATGTAATGCACACAAATAAAACGGATTTTTTTCAACATGAAAATAATTTATTCTATATATAAATTAAACTCTAACTTCTTCTCAACGAACATTGATAAAGCTATAAATATTAATGGGGGGAAAATTATTAACACCTTTGTCAGAGTTTTTGATGACGAGCAGCATAAGATGATTACAGCCCATTTAGGTTCCAAACGAGAAAATCTTTCTACATAAGAAAACATATTTCTGAAAATCAAAGAACTTTTAGAAGAAAATAAGCGATTTTTTCAAAATAATTAGTTGCCTGTTTAATAATTGTGCAACAATGAGAGGGTGCAAAAATGGTGTGGAAAAGCTGCTCAGAGACCAAAATCATCATCTGCTAGATGTAGATGGGGATTTAGCCCACAAATTTCATATATGCAGCAAATGTGTTCTTCAGACATTTTGAAAAGTTTATCGAGGACTTTTTGAATAATGTCTTCACTGACATTAATGAGTCACCAATGGCTAAATGCATGTTTCTTGAATTGCAGAATTTATTGAATTTCCAGAGTATTCTTCAAATTATTCGACCTATCGAAAATAGATTTCTGCAGATGCTGACAATATGCAATAGACTTTTATCTTTGAAGGATGCATTAGTCATGTACTATGCAAGTTCGGAAGAAGAAAAGAATTTGAAATTAATTTTGATTCCAGTATATGATAGAAATAAAGTTTCAGACTCTTAAAGGATGCCATATCAAAAGCTCAATTGTCTATTAGGAAGCAGAAAAGATCTGGATCAAATCAGGCTCGAAAAGACTTTTAATATTGCACGCTATGTTTGATCAAAATGAAAAATGGGAGTGTTTGCTTCATTTTTACTGCAGTATTTAGCCACATTTCAACAAGTTGGTCAAATGTTTCCAAAATCAGAAATCAATTCTTGATGCAGTGCATGCTGAACTTTTTGACTTTGAAAGAACCTTTTTCTTTTTTCATGAAACGAGAATGTTTGCCTAATTCTGTGTCGAACTTATAAGAGTATGATTTGCAAACTGGTAAACTGAGTGACAAGTTCTTAAATGTAGGAACAATATCTTATCCATTAATAAAGAGAGCTGAAAAGAACAAAAGTAAATGGGTGAGCAAATTTTTTATTTCTTTAAGAGAAGAATATGTTACCACAAGTGCATAGATTTTGAAACACTTTCCTTTCCATAACAAATGTTTGCTGTATTTCTCGGCTCTTAATCCTAAATGCAGAAATGAGAATTCATGCCTGTCAGCATTATTGCATTTGGCTGAAATGCTGCCGAATGTTAATTCTGAAGATGATCTAGGGTTCCTTATAGAAGAAATTAAAATGTATATGTTGGATGAAATTGATATTGACAACAGTTACAACGAAACAAAGACACCTTCAATAGATACCTGGTGGGCTCATGTATTCAGCATAAAAAATGGTGGTGCACCAAAGTATAGATTTCTTTTGATTCTCATTAAAGCTGTACTCTCCTCTTAAAGGGCCTCTTGTTGAAGGATGTTTCAACATAATGGATGATATCTTCTCTGATGATAGGTCATCCTTGAGCATAGAAAATTAGGAAGCATCAAGCTTGATTAAGTATTACCTCAAAAGCCAACAGCAGAACAGCATTAATTTTCAGCCGAATCATGTGATGAGAAAAAACATTTCTTCTGCAAGGCAACATTTAAATGAAAAATGAGGGGAGCTAAATTCTTCCAATCAACCTGCTGAACTTAATAAAATTTCTTCCATTGAGTTACATTCAGATAAAACAGCACCAGCAAATATTTCACTCCCTGAAAACTCTCCCACATTAAAGATGCCATTGTCAAGTGTATCAACTTCTACAAATAATTGTGAAAAGTTGGTTCCTCAATCTGATGGAATGAAATCCATCGGTGCTGCAAAAAGGCTTCATCTTCATTGAAAAAAATTGGAAGACTAAGTGTGGCTAAGTGTATGAAGCAAACAAAGAAACTAGGCCAAAGTGAATGCAATGAAAATTCTAAAAAAAAAAAAGAAGTTTCTTTTTGAAGAAACAATAATTACTTATTTATTAAGATATTTTGCTAAATCTTTTGTATGCATATATTTTATTTTTCCTGATTAAAATATGCTACTTGCTTTCTTTCACTGTTATTATACTATATATATTTGCACATAACAATGCACGTTTGCCAATACGAAGTAAACTAGTAAACAAAGCAACGCAGCAATGCTTCCAATAGGACAATAATGGTTGCCAGATTTAGCATTCGTCGAAATTTCCAAGGCTACAAACACGAAACACGTTTCATCGGCAGATCGCGAGAGCTGCGAACGCAAAGCAAATGAGGTTAAGATCAGCCAATCTGCGTCAAGCATGCTCAAGGCGACCATGACGTCACACGATGACAAAAGCAGCTCCCTCAGCCAACTCCTGGAGTGTAGAGCATGGGAGGGAATGTCAGCAAATCAGCATTCTTGGATTTGGGAGGAATGGGAATAATTTGTAAATCTGAGAAAATAAATAAAAATTAACATTTTCTGAAAATTACATCTAGACTTTTCGGCAATTTTGCCTAGACGGAATTTGTAGCACGAGATTTTTGCCAAGACGGAATTCCGTCCCGAGGACGGAAGAGTGGCAGCCCTGTCTATAGTACCTTGCTTATTTCCAATGTATGCGAAAAGAACTATTGCGTTAATTGAGTTTTACATATGTAACTCATCATGTACAAGCACCGGAATTCCGAGTTACCAGTCGATAAAAAAAACCCAGAATTACGGGGTAGCCCCGGAAAAGTTTCACCACTGTTAATTGCAACTATGAACAAAAGAAATTATTATGAAAAATATGAACTTTACTGTTGTAGAAAAATAAACAAGCTCTTTTTAATCTGCAACATTCAATAAATTGTAAATGATAAGATTATAGTTAGTGTCACATAATCTTATGATTGATTTAGCCACATATTCTCAGGCACAAAGCTAAAGCTTTTAAGCAGAGAGAAAGCTTTCATAAAATGGAATGCTATATGTAAAAAAAAGCATTAATTCAATTATTAAAAGTTTCTTAATATCCTTTTTTTAAAAGCAATTACGCAAAAGTCTCTCTCAATTTATAAGACATTGTATGAAAAACTTAAAAGCAAGGAGGTGGGAAAAACTGAAAAATAAATTTGAAGCAAGTGTAACAGATGTTGCTTTACAGCACGTTTTAGAAAAAATCTAGATATATATATATATATAGCTTCCACATGGTTTGATCTTTGTGCGTTACTCAAAGTTTTTCAAGTTTACGTTAATCAATTAAAATAATTTTAATCATTTTGGGAGCAGGTATGTTGACGTGTCACTTATTTTAGTCTTAGGACTGTGGCATGGATGAAACCCTACATTTTATCTTTCAATTTTTGCTTTTTATGCTTGATTTGAAGATTGTCAGACCTATACTAAACTGCTGTCGGTTTGTGAGTTTCTGCTTGGGATTTGTGAGATGCTCTGCATCGATCATTCTTTGAGACAAACCAACACTGACGAGTCCTTGTCTCTTTCTCAAACTTTTTTTTAAAAAAATTTGATTTGTAAACCTTTCAAAAATATTTTACTACATTTCTGTTGTATATTGCTTTAATCAAATTTTTGCTGCTTTGCCCATGTTTAGATGGTAAGTGGTTTATTTTTTACAAATCTGCCTTCCTATACATATATACATACATATAGATATTATATTAGCTCAAAAAGAATCCGCCAAGTAACTAAATTAAAAGTCTAATATTACCAGAAGTCTTTTTTTTTTTCTTTTTCGGAAAGTTTTTTTAAAGTAATACAAATTATTTTGCTTATCTAAAGGTATAAAAAAAAAGCAGATATTATTATTCATCAAAGAATTCTTAAGAATTAAAAATTTAAAAAACTTCAGAACAACTATTTTTTTTTTTTTTAATTTTTAGAACAGGTTGTGAAAAGTTTTGGAAATGTCAGTGAAGTTCGGATCAGAATCGCCCATGTCCGATTGCTTTACAGAACTTCATTGAAAATTAATATAAAATCTGTTGTAAAAAAACTGAACATGAAGCCTTTCAAATTTGATATAAATGTTTAAAAAAATCAGTTCAGATCTCGTAAATTTATATCACTTAGGGCAGCTCCGAATTTTTTGAACCTCATAATTTGTTTTGAATGAACACCAAACTCATCATAATCATACTTATGCATATACATAACTTTACGTATAATAATATTTTACCAGAAAAGAGACAAAATAATGAATGACGAATCAACAATAATGTAGCATAAAGACACAAAATGATCAATCAAAAACAACTGAACACAGAGAAGCATTTTTAAAAAATCAGCAAAGAAATATCAGAATTAAATAAAACTTATACATAAAATAGGGATGCAACACTTACTGAGCAATCACATCTCTGCCTTTCATTATAGGTTTAATGGCTCTTTGTTGTATAGCCGAAGGTCTTTCAAAACCTACAAAAACATTAGAAGTACTAAGATAACTTATTATATTTCAATTGATTTCAAGAAATAAACATTAGAATGAAATCTTTAGCATGACAATAAATATTAAACAAACAGATCCGATCCAACTTGCTTTTTTTTCCCCATTAAGGCAGAATTTTAGTTCATGTAAAGTATAAACACGTAACCTATTGATATTAAGAAATGGCACATTTTTTTTTTTTAAGCGGCATGTTGATCAAGTTATTTAATAAGAATGCTGCAATTGTTTTCCAGGGTTTAGGGACATGCATTGTTAATCAGATTAGCTGAAATAAGAAGGATCAGAATAAGCTGAATTTCACAAAAAGAAACAGATCAAAAGAAATATAAAAGATATTCTGTTTTCTTTTAAAATTAATGTACTTTATTGGTATCATGATCCAACACCAAAATCAACTACTCTTTGCACTGATATAACGTCAATATGCACCGGGACATAACTAAAACGGGGGGCCTGGGTGCCAGCTTTTAGGGGCGCTACATTGAGTAGTGTTTGCATTTTTTTATTGTAAATGTTGGGTGGGGGGAGTGCACTAAACTTTGGTCTTGCCCCTGTTAGAAAATGACCTAGTTACATCCCTGAATATGCCATAGGCATAGAGGAGCAGTAAGATTTTTTCCCGGAGGGGGGGGGGGGTCTTGTTTTTTTAAGGCCGTACATATAATTTCCTAGTATACAGTAGAACCTCAACCTATCCTCAACCAATCTTAGTTCTACTATATAAAGTAAAATACTAAGATTAGCAGGGTCCGAAAAATCCCGGGGGGCGCCAGGTCGACTAAAAGACTAGTTTTTCAGGTGTTGACAAATGGAAATATTATAGCTGGCTCCTAAAACTTTTCCCTGGCTCCTAAGATTTTCGCATTTTTGTCGGACTCGGAAGATTAGCATTGATAAAAGTATGCTTTGGTCCATAAAGAGTAGCTCATATTCGACAATGCAACTGAAACAGTATCACTGCACAAGTAACATGACACATGTCTGTACCGGCATTGATGAATCTTTGGAAGACAAGACTTGGGAGTAGCTTAATTGGACTATTACCAAAGATTTTAAGAAATTTTGGCATGAAATCTACCTTAAAGGATGTTTGAATTACTTGATCTAACAAAAAAGGGAGTCATACATCTTAGCCCCAGAAAGAGGGGGGGGGGGCCAACATTCCATAAAAGTTTTTGTCGTATTAGGCACTTAAATAAATTATTTTCGTGTTCATGAACAGTCATGAAAACTGAATTGCTTACAGGTTTAGTTTTGGAACATAAAAAAAGAACAAATAGGGACCTTTGAAAAATGAGGTAGAAGCATTTTTAGAACTCCTTATTACATTTTTAGAACACAAAAAGTTTTAAGAAAATAACAAAATGATAGTTTTCTACATTACCATAGGCATATATACCGCGTAGCAAATCTTCCCGCAAACCAATTGCATCGAAGGTAGGAATGATTTCAACATCTTCACTTGTATCGAATTCAACATTCGACAAATCTGTCTCAACCACACGTCTCACTCTACTTGCCATTTTTAGAAATTTCAAGCTTGTTTTGAAATTTGTATAACACAACAGAGAAGAAAAATGCTGCTAAGGCGATACCTCTGTTGCCGAGTATAGATTAAAAATATTTTGATCGTTGTCAAAGTTGTAAATAAAACGTCTTTTAATAAAGGCAAACTATGTAAAAAATTCTACTTTTTTTGCTAAAAGCAGATTTTGCTAATTTAGTGGGTATATTGAAATTATTTTTAAGTCATTCATAGTAATGTTAATTTTAGCCTTTATGTTATTTTCCAAGTTTTGTTTTAATTTGGCAATGGTAATTTTCTTATGTAAACAAAAAAAGTTGCATATGGCACATGACACATGTTCAAAAGCCGCTGCCGCGTGAACGTCTGATTACAGGTGTGTTTATCAGTATCTCTTCACAAAGGGAAAAAGTTATTTAGTCACGCAGTGAAACGTTAAAGAAAATATATCCAGCCTTATTTTTTAAGGTTCAAATTAGAAGAATTCCGACAACATGGTACGTGCAAAATTATGTTTTTATAGTAGTACGCATTTTATGTCACATTTATTGTTAGTGTTATTTAATGAAATGCTCTGCTCTATCTGAGATTTAGTTGTGGGCGTATATGCTTGAGATTGCTAAAGAGCATTTGCTTTTTCATCTTTCTCTATCGTTTTATTTTATGAAACTACCGGAACTGATTTTTGTCCTTTTTTAAAATTCACTAACTGTTTGCTGGAATAAATTCTACCCATATATGTTTAAAAAAAACTGCATTTACAAAGTCTACATTTACGGGTTCTCACGATAACATTTGTCATTTAATCAGCTATTAAAAAAATTAAGTAGTTAACAAAAACTAATCTATCTTTTCTTAAAAAGTGTACTAGTTCTTTGAAACAGTAAGCCCCAATAGTCGGCAAAAGCAGTAAAACTGAGGGTAAACTTTTACCCAAATGGTTCTGAAAAAGCAAAATGTTTTAAAATGTCACATGAAAATTGCAAAATTTAGCTTAAAAGTTACAAGAATTGTTTTTTCTATGGTCTAAAATTTCATTTTATGCATCAACATTTCATGGGGAAGGGTGCCCTGGCTACGCCTCCTACTGACATTTAAATGTAAATTTTTACTAGTTACAAACAGAAAGATGGGTGGGTACCTGTTTACACAATTTATGAAATACCTTAATTTATACAGTAGGCTCACAACTATCCAGCCTAATTCTTTTTCTGCACTATCCATCGTAGTTTCTATTTTTCTGCACTACCCGGCCTTGTGCTGTTGCTGCGTTCACATTCTGCATGGCTTAAGATAAACGGAGGCTTTGTACTAAATAGTAAATAAGAAGTGAGAAAAAATGTATTATAACAGTGGGTTTTGGTATAAAAACTTTATCTTCTGGTGTTAGGTAGGGATATAACGAATAGTGATTTAGCCAAATATTGAATATTCAACCATTTCTTCCAAGTCAAAGTCGATTCTCAACCGTTTCTTTTTAGTCGAAGCCGAATATTAAAATTTCGCCTGACTAATAGAATTTCCCAAAATTCATTTTAGAGAAATTTCACAAAATTTTTAAGGAATTTTTTTTTTTTTTGGAAAAATTTCACAAAATTTTTAAGTATTTTTCTCTATGTTTTAATTAGGTTTGTTTAGAGTCATAAAAACTTAAGTCTAATCTCTAAAATTAGTGTAGTAGTGTAAAGTATGCAACGTTAGGGGTATTTCATAGAAATTTAAAGCATTTAATCCAAAATAAATTGTGTTAGATTATTTGTGGTATGTTCAAAGCTCTTCACATTTCTCTCTCACCTAACATCCACAATAAACCAGTCTATCGCTACAACTGATTGTTACCCTCCTCTTTGTTAACAATAACAAAAGGAAAATACCATATTGTCTATGATAGTGAGCATTTGCTTTTACAAGTAGACAAAATTCATGAAAAACAATGTAATATAATTTTGTTAAAAAAACTGATGTTTTTACATCAAAAATTCCATTTATCTTGCAATGCCATGTATAATAATTGTAATAGTACATTTATTAGTATATTTTATATGTGAATAACTGCATGAAAAGTAATAAAAATATATATCTAGAACATAAACATTTTTGCATATTGAAGTTTTGAAATCACATACAGGTGCAGGTGCTATTGTCAAAATGAAAACAATTATGTAAAAAGAGTAAATTATTTCCAAATTATTCCTACGTGAAAGTGATATGCTATCATGTTATATCGTGCTATAAATTAAAATCAACAGGTGTTATAATTTTTCAAAATTTTTACTATTGAACAAGTATTCAGCCGAATGGTTGATCATTACTCAGCCTGACCGAATCCGATTGTACAACTATCCGACAAAAGCTCCGAATACCAAATAGTGGCCAATATTCATTACATCCCTAGTATTGAGGGGCAAAGAAATGAGTTCAGAACTACGGCCTATCTAGCTTTTTTGTTATCTGGTCTGCCCTTCCTCCACATTAGGTCATATACTCGAGAATCTACTGCATATTTGTTAATTCATATGCGTATTATATAAATAGGCTACACTGTAAGTGCATTGACAAAACATTATGGCTAAAATTTAGTGATAACTTGCTTAATCCCCCCCCCCCCCCCCTTTTAAATACCGAAATATATTCACAAATCTGTTCGTCTGAACGCCAAAAAAAAAGTATCCAAAAATTGCATAAATGTTGATGCATCTATTTCTTATGTATATGTCATGAGTTTCTTACATGAAAAAGGCAAAACTGGAGAGTTTCAATCAACATTAGTCGTAAACGCCCCATTTTCAACCTATGGCAATTTTTTGAGAAAAAAACTCTTTCGCCCCAGCTAATTTTGTTACTGGCTTGGTTTTGTTATATTTGGTTTGGTTATATTTTGTTTTGTTATATTTTGTTTGGCTAATGTTAATTGGAAATTTTTTGTTCAAAATCATGTTCAAATTCCTATGAGATGTAGCTGTTTTTGCTTGCAAATCAGCGGCACGCTGTATCAAAAGGGGATGGTCAATACCCCCTTCTGCACCTCTAATTTTGCCATTTTCAATTGAATAAATTATTATTTATAATGTAAAGAACGAATACATTTCCATTTATTCAACTTTTTATTCTGAAACCTACATTTTCAGCAAGAATTCATCAAATCGCTTATTGACGTTACCCGTACCACAGAAAAGTTTCGCCAAATCGTCTATTGACTTTACCTGTAGTTAAAGGGTTAAATGAGATCCAGTCTTGTTGACCCTTAGTGACTTTTCAATTTTCTGTCATTGATATGGACCACATAAAGGTCAGAATAGACCCCTGGGGATCCATATGGACCAGTTTGAGTACCACCAGTTTAGAGTTTAATCCAGCTATTAGAAATAGTTAGTGTTAAGCAAATTTTTTTAAACAAATGGTTTATATATATATTATATACATTTTTTATTCTTTCAGAGGGAAGTTATTAATATCCATGTTGGTCAAGCTGGTGTGCAGATGGGTAATGCTTGCTGGGAACTCTACTGTTTAGAGCATGGCATTCAAGTTGATGGTAAAATGCCTGAGGATCCCTCCTATGGTGCTATTGAAGAATCCTTTTCTACCTTCTTCAATGAAACAGGAACAGGAAAATACGTACCCAGAGCTGTTTTTGTGGATTTGGAGCCTACTGTTCTTGGTAGTATTTCTTGCTAGTTCAGTGATCTAAAGAACTTACTTTTACTAGTACCAATCAAAGAAAACTTTTTTTTATTATAGTTAAAGAAAAAAGAAATGCACTTTATTTATCACTTTTTAAAAATACATTTTCATAACATAGTAAATATACATAACCAAATGATCATTTTGTGTACATTTTTATTATATTTCAATTTGCGTCCTTGTTAAGTGTTGGCAGCATTTTAAAATGCTCTTTTTGTTTCTTTCTTGTATATTGATAATTGAATCTGAAAAGAAATAAACATAGTGTACTTGCAAAGCTTCAAAAAACTAGTACATTTGATCTTAAATTTGTGTCATATTTTTAACAGAGCCAACCAAAATCTACATTGAATGTATATGCATATTCAATGTTTAGTTGGTACTACTGTGATATAATCCCCCCTTGGCGACATTCAAGCTAGCGCGCCAATTCGTAATGATTTTCGGTTGGCGATATCTTTTCATTTACCCAGCGCCATCGATGTTGGCTGAGGTAATGTTTGGCAACCGTGATTATGCAATGGGTGTTTTTAGAGTGTGATGGTTGGACTTTTACAAAGTTCTCTTTAACTAATAGGTAGCTTTTTAGTAGTTAATTTCATCGTTAAAGTTTGTGGAGATATTTCCTGTTGATAAAGGAAGAATGTAAAATGTTAAAGTGAATTAATTTGGTTCAATTGTTTTGTATTATGGCGAGATAAATGAATTCATATTAGTTTGTTAAGGCGCCATTTTTCGAATCTGACGGAAACGTGGTTTGTAGTTTGTGCTATCTGAAGTACGAAATTGTTTTGGTTAATAAGTGCATAAGTTTGGTTAATTGTGACTAAAAGCAAAGAAAAAGAAAGTGGTAATTTTCGGAGCATTTCGTCGTATTGGATTGTAAGTTTGATGCTATTTGGGATTAACATTGAAAAGCCAACTGGTTTAAAGTGAGTTCTTTATTTTTGTTAGTTTATTATCTGCTTATGTTATGTGTTTGTAAGGTTATAAAACAATGAATTTTCAATTGTTCTAAAATATTAGCTGTAGTAATTAGGGGCGTTGCTAGTTTTGATAAAGTGGGTTTCCGTTAGTTTAATGTAAAATGTATTTGAAGTTTTCCGTGGAATTGCGCGATTTTTTACTATGTTTTTCGTTGAATAATGCTGTCATTTTATGTAATGATAATTAATTGCAATAGTCATTATTGTGCATGAAATGCGTGTTCTTTCAACGAAGTGTTTTTATGGTATTTTTAATGTTGGTTTCCAATAGTTTAAGACAAAATGTACTTGAAGTGATGACCATTATTAATTTTGTTGTCTAGTTTTTATGCTAGTTTTAGTGTAGGCTTCCAATAGATTGATGTAATATGTGCTTTAATTGATCAATGTTATATATTTTCTAATGGAGTCTCTTATTTTAAAATTCCCACAGCTTTAATAAACATTCGTTTTGCGTTGAATTGTGCGATATTTTAATTATGTTTTTCATTAAAGAATGCATATCATTTTATTCAATAATGAATCATTGCAGCAGTTATTATTGGGCATAAATAAGTGTTCTTTTAAGAAAGGGTTTTTATTCAACTTTGAGTGTTTGTAAAGTAAATAATTCTATTTTTCGAGTAATTATCGATCCGTTAATGTATTGAATTGCTGTTGAAAAATGCTGTACGTGTTTTACATAGTAACGTTGATATTGTGTGTAAGATATAATTTGCAATTTTTGGTATTTTAGTGTTTTTTAGTGCTTTTTCTTGACATGTTTGCTATGTGTATGATGTAACATTGTTGGCGATATAATTATCGCCAAGAGTGTTGTATTGTGTTTGAAGTTGGCGACATAAAAATCTTGTTGTTGGCGACGGTTTCTTGGTGCCAACGAAAAAGTCGCCAAGGGGGGGGGGAGGTTATATCACAGTAGTTCCGTTTAGTTTTGTGGATAAAAGGAACTAAATAGGATGAACAAAACAAGAACATAGTATATTTTGAATGAAGTTTATTGTAATGAAATTTATGTATGCCACTCAATGAATAACCGCCACCGAGCCCCGTATGGTAAGAAATTAAAGTTGTAAGTGTCTTCCATTTTTGCATGAGCACCACACGAGCTCTAACCAAAGCACTACTTTAGGTTCATACAGAAAGAGTACTTGGATGACACCAGGCTTGGAGTAATCGCGATTACCTAATCGTAATCGGCTGTAATCGATTACATTTTGTCAAAATCGTAATCGTAATCTGACAATGGCATATTTTTATAATCATAATCGAAATTGCATAATCATGTAATCCCTTTTCTCCCGTAATTTTAATCGTAATCTTGAGGAAAAAAATCTGTAATCTGCTGGTCCTGCAATCGTGTAATCTTGAACTGCAGAAAGCTCAAATTTTTAGTTATACCATTGAATAGAAGAGATAAGATTACAAGAAAAAAGATTCAAGCTGTGTACTGACGCGACCTATCCTATCCTAAGTAGTTTAACCTGCGGGTGATCATAATATAAAAGGTTCTGTGTGGTGGTCGCTGAGCCTTGATGGCAGGACCATATAGTCTGCTAGAGACGCTTGTTGTCCTGCTTGTTGCGGTCTCTCAGAATTCTTAATTGCGGCTCCAGTCTCCACGGGGAATGGCTGGAGAGCCCGAGAAAAAAGAGAGTCTGGACGTCACTCGCATCGCCTTGGGGCTCTCAAGGGGTCTCCTCGCGTCGTCCAGTTTCGGTAAAAGAGCGGTAATCTGTCCGCAAGTCAAAAAGATTTCGGGGTAGATAAAAAAGGGGAAGCACTAATTACCCCTTCAATACATATTGGCTTACTCAATACAAACGGCTGGGCAATAGGCGAAAGCCTGGAGCCGGCATAAGAATGAACGCCGCATTTTCCCTTTCAATAGTCGAAGCAGACTGCCCCCCCCCCCCCCCCCGAAAGTCTAGTGGAAAGAGAATGCCACGAAATGCCTTTTGGCATTTTCTCCTTTCTTTAATGGCGGAAGCGAAGAATTTTTCTAAAGAATAGCACATTTACACTTCAGCAATTTAGGAGCAGGAGTTACATGATGCTCTTTGCTCTATGTTTATGTATGAAATCTTAACCCTGGTATGTGTGATTATTATTACTTTTTAAAAATATGTTCTTTGAATATTTAAAAAAATACATACATTTAAATCTTAAATTTATTTATATTTTAATGATAATATTCTTTTTAATTAATAGGTATGTAAAATAAAAAGAGATTGTTCAGACATTTTCCCAATTGTTTTTTACATGCATGAATTAATGTTTAGGAATTATTTTAAACAGTTAATTATCTTTTTCTTCTTAGAATTACCTCAACAGAATTTTGTATTTCAGTTTAATCTTGTACGTTAAATTTGTATTGTAAAATTACTTGCACTTTATTTTTTTATTAAAACAGTTACATGGAAAAAAAATTATATGCTGATACATGTTAAAAAAAACTCCACAAGAAATCATATTAAAATTTTATAGTCATTCATATTATAATTATTCTTCACATTACTTTTTAACGATTACTAATTTTGTTAAGAGTTAACTGAAAGTTCATGTTCAATTTTTTTGAAATTATTCTAAAATGCAGCATTTATTTTCAAAGGATAATATTCAGATTAAATATATAGACAATAGATAACAAAATATTAAGATAGTGTAAGAGATAAATAAATCTCTTATACTATCTGAATATTTTGTTATCTCGTGCAATTCATACACAAAGAATCATACAAAATTATTTTTCTCAGTAAATTAATTGGTGTTATGTGAAATATTTGCAAAATTTAAACTAGAAAACAAATACAATGGAGAAATATACTACATTTTCAGAAATTGTGGCCAACTAAAATTTTGATTGTATGCACACAAAATAACAATGAACCAGGTAAATCACTTATGCATTATATATACATTTAGTGCATCGTCTTTGTTTATATACAAAATACGATCAATGTAGTTATCCTTCAGATGAGTTTTAAATATTTGAAAAATTTGGAATGTGCCTTTCCTGATTTTATATATTACAAATTTCTCATTTCTGCAACGACGTCATAATTCAATAACTGATGTTGAAATTATTTCATTATAGTTGCATTCATCATCATTTAAGTTATCTCTTAATAAATCAAAAATTTAATTAAAAATCATAACTTTTCGATTTGTGACACTGTTGCAAAAATGAGAGTTGTATGCATAATATCGGATAATTTTATGCTAATCTAATCGTAATCAAAATCGTAATCGGATGTCATAATCGTAATCGATTACATTTTTCAACGACTGTAATCGCTGCCATAATCGTAATTACTTTTTGGCAAAGGATTACAATCGTAATCGTAATCATAATCTCTCAATTTCTCCCTTTGTAATCGTAATCGTAATCGATTACGTTTCTTTGTAATCGACTCCAAGCCTGGATGACACCACCACAGGTATGCCAATTTTCTTTTTAGACCTATGACTGAAGGAGAAGGAAAATCTCTAGTACCCTCAGGACGTCTGGGTCCACGTATTTTACATGCACGTACCACCATGCCTTCACTCCAAGGCAGTTTGAAGTTGAGTGTCCCCCTCACTAGACTACCCTGTACCATTGTTTTCTTATTGTCTTGAAATGCTTAAAAATTTTCCCTTTTTCATTCCATACAATATTTGAAAATATGACATACTGACAAAAGTCACTAACAACACTGCAATAATTGCAACATTGTAAGCAGTATTAATCTTCTAATATTTATAAATTTCAAAAATTGCTTAATGATTGAAGTTTTGGTGTTAATGCAGAAAAAACAAAGCTTATCAATTATAATAATGGACATATCACTGAAAGGTAAAAACCATTTATTATTTCTTTTTGCATTCCAGATGAAGTACGAACCGGAGTTTATCGACAGTTATATCATCCGGAACAATTAATATCCGGCAAAGAGGATGCTGCAAATAACTATGCACGAGGACACTATACTATTGGGAAAGAAATAATTGACTTGGTTTTGGATCGCATTCGCAGATTAGCTGATCAATGCAGTGGACTTCAAGGATTTCTGATTTTCCATAGTTTTGGTGGAGGAACAGGGTCTGGTTTTACATCTTTATTGATGGAGAGGCTATCTGTTGATTATGGGAAGAAGGCCAAATTGGAATTCTCTGTTTATCCCGCTCCTCAGGTATCTTAAATTTCCAGTTCGGTAAACATTTTTGATATATTCTTGGAAGGTTTTTAATTTAATATGTTTGAATTTTATTCTGAAATGTATTTGTGTTTAAATAATTTTAAAATAGGTCTTATCTGTATCTAATTTAATTTAAATGTTAAAAGCACAATATAGCAATTAAAAAATTGACGAAAGTATTTTGTTATATGTATTTTCATCCATAAGCTTACATCTTGGTGTATTGAAAAGGGGTTCTCTATTACATATTTGAAATATTTTATTGCTATTTTGTGATTTTAAACATTTTCAATTTACATCACTCATCTTTGGAGAAATATAGCATATATTATGTATTAATACTTTTATTATGAACAGGTGTTCCCCCAAGATTAAATTTATTTTTGAACTCTATTTTTGTTAAAATATTTCATTTTAAGTGAGTCAGACTAAGCTATTAGATTGTAAAGATTCAAATATGACATACATTATAAAGTATAAGCATTTTAAAAATGTTCAAGAGGAGTGTGCTCCTAATTATGCATTAGTTTCTTGAGCTTGAAAATATAAGAAAAGCAATTTATGAAATGAATTGCTTTAATAATATGAACATGAAAGATGCAGCCAACATTTCAAAAAGATGCAAGCATTTTATAAAATATAAATAAAAAACCATTTTGTATATAAATCATGACTACATAGAAAAGAAATACAAATACAAAAGTGACGACCAGCAACAGGCTCGGTTTATCATTGGAAATCTTACTGCACCTACAGCAAGTTTAGTTACTACATAAGGAGATATCCTGAATTAGAATTTTTGTGATTTTTTTTTAGAAGGGAAAAATAGAAATGAAGTTATTGGAATTTTGAAGTATGGTTTTGTATATATTTCAAATACCAAAAAAAAAAAAAAAAAAAAAAAAACTTCTAGGTGAACTAAAAAAGGGGCAGAAAAAAATATGAAATTAAATTTTCAGCAATCTTAAAAAAGTGTGTGTTTTTTTTAAATAAATAAACCTTTACACCCTACAGTAGAACTCCGATTTAATGTTTTTTGCAAGACTAGTGTGAAAATATGTAATAGGCAGGAAAACGTTATGCGGGGGTTGTCAAAAATTTCAATAAATACTGTGAAATAATTTGAATGGAAGTACACTCAAACAGTAGAAATCCTCTACAACATATTTATTACATTCTTAACATTATTTTCATATAGTAGGACAGAATAGTACTTATAACTCAGATGAATTTTAAAAATTCAATCATTTTTGTTTTAATCTCAAAAAGAGCCTTCTCAATTGCTGAGAGGCTTTGCAAATGTTGCTCCTGTGATTCATGTCACTCAACTGTAGTCCCATGAAACTTTTGAGCTTTTTGTTTTATGGATGCTTTTTCAGCTAAAGAGTATAACATATGATACTTAGAAGTCGTAATTCCAGATTTCTTTCTCTTAAAAAAGGGAAATTATAATTTCATATAGTAGGACAGAATAGTACTTATAACTCAGATGAATTTTAAAAATTCAATCATTTTTGTTTTAATCTCAAAAAGAGCCTTCTCAATTGCTGAGAGGCTTTGCAAATGTTGCTCGTGTGATTCATGTCACTCAACTGTAGTCCCATGAAACTTTTGAGCTTTTTGTTTTATGGATGCTTTTTCAGCTAAAGAGTATAACATATGATACTTAGAAGTCGTAATTCCAGATTTCTTTCTCTTAAAAAGGGGAAATTAATGTAAGCATGTACTAAATGAGATTGAATTCCAAAAGTTATCAGACTTCACGTCAGCTCCAGCATGTGCAGTACCTCTCTTCTCTTTATGCAGTTGGGACAAGAGAACAGCTAAAAAAAATCCTCACTTGCTCTGAATAAAGGTGCATTTGCAAAAAACAGGAAGGAAAACCTTCCTCTACACTAACGAAATACTAGACAAAAAAAATTATGGAACTTATCACTATCAGGGCTTGTTCTACAAAAGCTTATTTAATAATGAACAGAGACAGCAGGGAGCTAATGAATACCCTAGAGTTGTGAGGACAGTCTAGTTCAGTTTCAACAATAGAAAAGAAAACTGTCATTTGACCCCTGCATTTGTGACCTTCATTCTGGTCTGCTTTCAACGGAAATTGTTGTTAAAAGGAAAGGATATGAGAACGGTTTAAATAATTTGTCTGGTCTCAAAGCAAATGTAATGTTTAAGACATTATAGAAAAAAATGAGGATACACAAATCAGCATTATTTGGGTAAAAACATTGAAATCGGTAATGCAGTGAATACAGAAACGTAATGTACAGGAAGAAATATCACTAAGAGTATTCAAGAAATTGGGGACCAATGAGAAAAAACTTTAAATATTGGAAAACGTTCAATGTGGGTGACGTTAAACAGGGGTTTTAATGTATAACAATTATTTAAATAAACTTTTTGATGAGCTTTTTCAGTTCACTTAGAAGAGAATTCATTACTAAAGGGGAAAACAAATTAGTTTTTATTTAAAAAAAATTGTTTTTTAGCTATTGCTCACACTTATCAGTGACAACACGCTCGAGAAACAGGCTTGAAAAATCTGTCATATATCTTTTTTTAACATTTTTTTGTATTTGTTAAAGATATATAAAACCATAAATCCAATAACTTCATTTTCCCTTCTAAAATTAACTTTAAAAAAAAGAACACTGTTTTACAACATTCTAGTTCAGGACGCCCCCTTAATGTTTATTACTACATGGCTTCTTTAATATTATTTCTCCAAATGTAACTCCATTAAAATAAATTTATTTATTTATTTTTTTTATTTAATGCAATTTTTAACCGACATTGGTGTGTTCAAAAACAATTACTGGTATTAGATAAAGATGCACAATATGGAGTTGTACTTTTCCATGTATGTTTTGAACTTTTTTTGCCCTTTCCTTTCATATACTGCTTGTTAACTGACCCTATCAAATTTTATCACTGAGATTATTGGAGACTTATAGTAGATTTTTAGAAGCTTCTCTATAATATTCTTGTAAAAGCAAACATAAATGATAGAAAATTAAAGAATTGTAGTTTTAATTTACATATTGTATTATGTTTGCAAAAAGCTCTTTAAATTGTGTATGAGGTCCACATATTTAAACTACCATAAAATTAACATTTCGGCTGTATTTTTATAAATTTAATAATGTATTTAAAAATTATGGATAAATTAGTGAATTTAATTCTTTACCTTAAATAATTAGATCTAAGGGTTCATTCCTAAATGATGTCACGCTTCGAGGATGAAGGGGGTTCAAGAAATTGTGAGTTTGTGACAAGGGAAGGGAGGGAGTAGAAGAAGTGTGACATTACACATTTTGGTTTCTATAAAAACATTTAAAATCAGCAAGTTAAATTTATTATTAAAGTATTTTGATTTTCATAATTTGATTTTAACTTTTCATTGATCATTTTGTATCGTAAACACAGATGCTGATTAAGTTTTAAATTTACTTCTGGTTAAAAGTGTAAAAGGAAATTTTCTCAGGCATTTACACTTCCAAGGTAAAATTGCATGGGTCATTTCTTCAGAATTCGAACAATTAATATATTTTACTGTTCTATATTTTTATTATGCTCACAAATTTCATCAAATGTTCAGAAATAAAATTAGAAACCTGATCTATAACACAGGGCTTTCTTTTTGAACTGCAAGTACATATGCTTATGTAATGTAGAATGACATGTGACAAAGCGGGGTAAGGATATGATGAATTGTGACATTTTGTGACAAAGGGGGGGAGGTGGTCAAATATATTGAAAAAACTGTGACATCATTTATGAATGGCCCCTCAAGGCAAATAATTTACTTCAAAATATCATCAAGTTATCTGATTTGATATAGGTTTTTTTTTTTAAATTTGTTATCTATTTCTGTTTACATACATGTGAGAAATATGTATATTTGTTAATTGTTATACTTGTAAAACTATATGCACTTGTGCTGAATAAGAAGAATTACTAACCTAACGTCCACACTAAATTGAAATTGTGGTCTTTCTCCACCAGGCTGAAATAATAGCACTTACTACTGCCCTTGCCGTCAGGGCACAAGGGGCCTTGGAATTGCTATGACGGCAAGGCAGTGATAACCGAAAGACAGCAGTAGTATTATTTGATCCAGTAAATGAACTGCAGAAAATTGTCTCTTAAATATAAATTCTCTGCTTTAAATGATGTTGGTTGGTAACACTTGATGTTAGTATTAAAGTAATTTAATTTTTTAAATTGCACGCTTTTTTTTTGACAATCATTTTATTTTTATTTATGTTTCTCTGCAGAAAGATTAATAACTGTTAAAAAAACAATATCAATCCAGCATTGTCCTTCTCCTATTCTGTAATGCCACCTTTATAAATTCATACACAAAACACAATTCCACTACCACTCTTGGCATGTTAACAAGATTTACTCTTACTAACTTCTAACTTTCCATTTTCTACTTTCAGGTTTCTACAGCTGTTGTAGAACCCTACAATTCTATACTAACTACTCACACCACCTTGGAACACTCTGATTGTTCTTTTATGGTTGATAATGAAGCCATTTATGAAATCTGTCACAGAAACTTAGACATTGAAAGACCTTCATATACTAACCTAAATAGATTAATAAGCCAAGTAGTTTCATCTATTACTGCTTCGCTGCGTTTTGATGGTGCTCTAAATGTGGACCTTACCGAATTTCAAACTAATTTAGTCCCCTATCCAAGGTAATTTGGGAACTATTAATAACTGTTACAGTGTTTTTTAAATGTTGTTGTATGTGCTTTGTAAAGCTTCTTATAGCATTTCCTATATATCTCCTCATACAAAAAAAATTTAGTTCATACAAATTATTTTAAATATAATCTTAATATTCTATATCATGTAAATTAAAATGCTGTATATTAGGGGAGCCTACTCATCTGCCATTTAGATTCTAAGATCCACATGAAACAACTATTCCAGGAATTCCCAACGTTTACAAAGATGTGGAACCCTTGAATAAAGATAGAATTTTCTCACAGCACCCTATTAATCATGCAATAGTTATCCAGAATATAAACATATTAATACTTGTTTATTAATGATTTAATAAATATTAGAAAAACTACAAATGTAGCATAATTATTGTAACTCATAACATAATGTTTATATAACTCATTTAGAATTCAGTTATGCAAAAATTCTAGCCTACCATCACTCTTTTATTTATTTATTGCGTAACAACAAAGAAGGTTTGTTATGAGCACCCTGCGGTATCCTTCATCTCTTGCTTTGGGAACTGCTGCACTAATCTACAGGGGTGGATCCAGCATTTTTAACAAGGTTCGGTTTTTTGTGAATTTTAAAGAGATTTTTGTGAAAAAATCAAAATTTTTATAAACGTGTAGTGAGTTAAAAAGTTATTAACTCCAATTTTTTAATAAATAACTCTGAAAAGTACAATTTGGTAGTTCGCAATTTTGTGAAGGGTACATTCTGATTGATTGGATTTTTGTGAAGGGTCCGTTTTGATTAATTGGAATTTCCTCTGGCTTCCTGATCTGTGTTCCGAAAATGTGTTGAAGATACTTATTTATGTGATTCAAATGTATTACTTAATTTTTGACTACTTTAATCTATGTCATTGGTTTTAAACCACTTTTTCCTTGCAAACCCCTTCGAAGATCCAAAACAAAATGGTGAATGCCCTTCTGTAGTCATTAGTAAAGGGTAACAAAATTATAAAACTTGCTTGCTCATTTATTTCATTCAATGTTGCTCTAGTTCAAAACAAGAAATGAAAATATAATCGCAAAACCTGTAAGTTTCAATAAAAACTAAAGTTACTTTTTCTATTATTTGTTCTTTTTGAGTTATTAATAGGGCTGTGAAGATATGTATTCGCAAAAATAACTTTAAAAATAATTTTCTTGATAGGGTGAAAAAGTTGTGGAATGGCATGAGAACTATAGGTACAGAAATTTAAACCAATCCAGTGGTTGATCCGGAATTTTTAACAAGGTCCGTTTTTTTTTAAAGTTTTGAAACGTTTTTGTGAAAAATCAAATAGTTATCTGAAAATTCCAATATTTTTTGTGAAATTTCAAAATTTAATTGTGCAGTGACAAAATTTTCTTATTATTTTTAGCCGCTTATTTAATAAACTAGCTGTACCCGGCCACACGTTGCTGTGGCTCAGTCTGATTTGATGGAAAAGCAACAGAAAGCACATATTTCTAATATGTTTCATTTCACAATGTTTGTTGTTTCATTGTCTGAAAATCTAGATTGTCTGGTTTATCCATTCTAGAACATGCAATACATAATTGTCCACGTGAGAAGCAATCCAAAGTCTAGATCTAAACTGCTTAATTTGATTGATTGGTCTTGAGCTTTATGCTTTTTTCACAATACTTGCAGGCAATTTTTTCTTTTTTCTTTTGTTCCATTGTTTGTAAAGATTTTGTTATTGTCTGGCTCGGCACATTGAAAAATTCCAACATAAGCATTATCCAAACAGAAGAAACACAAACAAAAATTCTAAATTAAAAAATTGCCATTCAAAATTAACACTCTTTGTTTTAAAGTTCCCCTTGATCATTAAGTGAAAAGTACTAACAAAATACTTCAATACAAACAGAAAAAAACACAGCATTTTAAAATCAAAATGAAAATAGCTAACTTAAAACTGTTGCCATTCAAAATAAGTAATCTTTGTTTTAAAGTTCCCCTTAATCTTCGAGTGCAAAAATACTTCAATACAAACAGAAAAAAACACAAAATTATTAAATAAAAATGAAAAAAAAGTTGTACCCTGCCACACGTTGCAGTGGCTCCTTCTCCTTAATAAAACATTAAAAACCGAAATAATTAAATCAAAATTAAAATAAATTAACAGTGATATATAAAAACATGCGCGTATTCAAACTCAATGTTCTGGCAAAATTTCAAAGCAATCGATGAAGTACTTTCGAAGATTTGAGGTGATGAACAAACGAGCACTAACATTTTTATTCATATAGATTTGGTTAACACTATTCACCCGGAGTTAAGGACATTGATAATTATTATTTTTGGATCAAGATAAGCCTTAAGAAATCGAACTAAAAAGCTTATAAATCGCATTCTTATTGACTTAGAAGCTTCAAACAAATTCCATCTTGTGCAGAAAAATCAGCGCTTTCGGTCAATATATTATATTAATATGTGCAATGTTTTTTTCACCCCCATGTTGGGAATTTACGTGGAAATTTGCATAAAATTGGAATAAAAAAAGGAACTACATGTCGGATCTTTTTCTAATGGATCTATAAACCTTCCTCTTGAATTACTCGTCTACTGGCAAAATTAAGCAATCGGTGAAGTACTTACGGAGATTAGCGGTTAGTAACAAAAAAACACTTACATTTTTATTTATATAGATAATTGTATAAAAAGTCTGCCTCGATTGATTGAAATTCTGTGAGGGGTCTGAAAACGAACCTGAATTTCTCTGGTGCAAGCCCTGCGATCAATAAATATTGTTCGATTCTACTTTCGGGTTGAAATATACAAATATCGCGGAAGTTGGAATAAAGTGATAACTGCGGGTACAAAATTTAAAACTGATGAATAAATATCTTCTGATTCCACTTTGGGTTCGGTGTAGTATATGGCAAATGAGCCAAAAAGAATGCAAAATTTTACATTTTAGTAAATTTACAAAATTTATGTCCTGTGTGTAATGTTTCAATCCTTTTCATCCTTGCATTCTGTAAATAGTTAAATTATTTTAAAAGTTCAAAGCATTTTTAACATATGCTATTTTAAATCAGCTTAATTTAATAATTATTCTATTTATTTATTTATTTTTCCTTTTTAACTTGATTTTAGATGTTATGAAATTATTTTTGAGAAAATACAAAACTTTTAACAAATAAATTCATAAATTCCTTATTTGGTTTTGAAATAAAATATCTTTTTTTGAAACCAAAAGAAAAGATTTTGTATGTTAACTTTCTTTTGTTTGCAAAAGTTCAAACGGTACTAAATCTATATTACTCTTAAAAAGTTTTAAAATAATCAGTACAGAAATTAAAAGAAGCTGATGTAAAAATTGAAACTCTACTAGAAGACTCCTTGCAGCTCAAGAATCTAGAAAAAACCAATAATGAATAGCAAAAACAAGTGAAATCTAAAGATATGATATACATGAAGAATCTGCTACTGCGTACTATAAATGTGCAGTAAACTGCATTAAATGATGGAATGTTTAATGTTGTTTTTCTATGATTTTAAAACCAGCAGCCTCCCTTCTTTAGTAGGAAAAGAGTGAAAAATGATACTTCTGATCGGAAGAAAAAGAAAATCTCTCAATTTTTCACGTTGTGAGGTGGGAGACTCCGCATGTTCTTATTTGCTTTTAAATGTAAACAATATTTTTATTATTGCATATGCTTTTATTATTGCAAAAATTTTATAAATATTAACCCTTTTGTCTAAACTGGGTATTAAATATCATTATATACAAAATCAATCCTATTTGTAAGATTTATTTACTTACCGAAGGGAAGTGGAACTAAACAATCTTTTTTTTCTTTTCTTTTCCTTTTTACATTGATTATCAGTGCATTGCTTCCCACAAACAGTTGCGTAGCTAAAAATTTTTGAAGGGGTGGGGTCCGGTGTCCAACAGAGGCCTAACTTGAACTGTCCCCCCCCCCCCCCCATAAAAGCGGCCTCACAGTTCTAAATTGCATTTCTGCTCCCAGAATAACATGGCATACTTGAAATTTGACCGAGCACCCTTTCACTTCCTGCTGAAAGGGGGGGGGGGGCATCAGACCTGGGACCCCCCTTTCCAATGCTACTGCCCAGAAATATATATACAAGTATATATATATATGATTTAAATATTATTTTTGTGGTATTTGAACTTTTTATTTATTTTTAGCAAAGATTTTTAATGCATTAATAGTTCATTTTTGATAAAATGATAAGTACATTTAAAACATCTGATTTTCTAGAATTCATTTCCCATTGGTGACTTATTCACCAGTGGTTTCTGCGGAGAAGGCTTACCATGAACAGTTTACTGTTTCTCAAATTACAAGTGCCTGTTTTGAAGCTCATAACCAGCTGGTAAAGTGTGATCCTCATCAAGGGAAATATATGGCTTGCTGCATGTTGTACAGAGGAGATGTTGTTCCCAAGGACGTAAATGCTGCCATTGCTGCTATTAAAAGCAGGCGCAACATACAATTTGTTGATTGGTGCCCTACTGGATTTAAGGTAGTTTTTTCTGGTTTAATTGAAGTTATTCTGCAGCCCTCTGTAGCTCTCTTGTATTTTAAGAAAAATTATCTAATCTTAATTATCAAACAGCTACTTTTTTATTTATCTTACAAGCTTCATACAAATGTTTGGGAAATGTTTCCTGACTCATTTTTCTGTGACCCCCCCCCCCCACCCCCCGATCATGCATACAATAAATTTTGAGAAAATTATCAACTTTGATCAATTTTTTTCCCTTGGCAAAGATTTGTTTCAGGACACTTCAGTCTCACTCCTTCCCATGCTTATTTTAATTTAAAAAAATTCTGCTTCAGTTTTGATCAATTCATAAGGGTGTCTTCAAATATTCAAAAGTGAAATTTCTTGACTTTTTCATGACCATTGGGTGAACATCCCACAGCTTTCAAACACGTGTAAGTTTATAATTTCGAAAACGTGTTAATTAATTAATTCAAAAAATGAAATTTGAGACGCTTGTTATCCGAAATTTCGAGCAGTGGCCGAATCGGATTTTGGATATTTAAAATCCTGTTGGGTATCTGGTGCCTTTCTGAATGGAACCAGTCGAATTGGACAAAATTTTTGTGACCTATCCGTAATTTTTGCGACTTTTTTCTTACTTTCGTAACCTCTTCCAAATTCGTGACCTGTAGATATCCTGATATAATAATAATCATTGGTGCTGGATTTGAAATCAATGGGATCCCCTTCCTCAGTTTTGCCCCAGAACTATGTCACTGGATACATAAACAAAAAGAATATTTGATATGATCCTTTTAAGGTGGTTTAAAGAAAATTCAAAAATATTAAACATTATTGTTGTGTGTTGCATCATCGTTGCAAAATTTCTGTTAACTTGCAGCTTTTAGAAGGCAGTTTAAAGAAAACATCAAAGTTAATTCTTAAATGGAGCATTTACTATATGTATTATGAAACACTAGCAGTATTAAATAATTTTTAAAGCAATATTTTCATTCCGTAATATTTTTTCCAGGTTGGCATTAACTATCAACCACCTACTGTTGTCCCTGGCGGTGATCTGGCTAAAGTCCCTAGGGCAGTGTGTATGCTTTCAAATACTACAGCTATTGCTGAGGCATGGTCCCGATTAAATCATAAATTTGATTTGATGTATGCCAAAAGAGCCTTTGTGCACTGGTATGTTGGCGAAGGCATGGAAGAAGGTGAATTTGCTGAAGCAAGAGAAGATTTAGCAGCATTAGAAAAGGATTATGAAGAGGTTGGCATGGATTCTCAAGATGATATAATTGAAGAAGATGAATTTTGATGTATAAAGGTTGTTGAATCAAAACTTCTTGCACATTTTTTTAAAGTTTACCTTTTTATAAATATATAACATGTTGTGAATATTTAAAATTCTATTTTTAAAAAATGTATTATATGAATATTTAGGGAAAGGGGGGAACGACATTAATATTATAATGAGACCATCATGTATTACATAATATCAAAACTTTTACAACCGACAATCTTAATTAAAAGTAAACAGACTTGTATATATATTTTTATTGCCACATCTTCAAACTGCACAACTGTAATTATGTTACTCATTTTTAACTTGAAATGGAGTTCTAGCAGTTGATGTTTGTGTTTATTTTAGAGATTATTAATAAATACATAACTAAATAAAAGTTAATAATCCTAGTTTCCCTGAATGTATAGTAAAGTATCAGGAATACTTTTTGTGAAAATAGTGGAAATGCTTGAAAATCATTAATTGAAGAAAATAAAATTCTTGTTCTTATAAATGAGTAATTGAAATGATAAAAATCAATTCCTTAATTAATTATAAGATTCTCTTACGCAGAAAACATAAATTAATATATATTTCTGATATACAGTAAAGCCTTGCTAGTGTAAACTAGGTCGGATTACTGAAAATTTGGATTTTTCAAATCACTTTTAAATACCTAAATAAAACAAAAAATTAAAATAATTCCAGTGCAGTATTGTATTATTGTATTGTATTAATCTGTACATCAAAGCAATTTGTGCCCAAGAAAATCCAGTAAAGTGTATTATGGTATAATATTATGTCACTCTAAATATTTATCATCTAAGAATATCTGTAAGCAAATGCAATCTAAACACTTTATTGCTCAACTGTCTGTATAGGATGTATTGTAAAACTTAAAACCCTGGTTTGTCAATTATATTTATTAGTTTCAGCATATTTGTATTTTCATTAAGTTTTTCCTAATTTTGTTTGAATTTTATGGATTTTTGGACTAATGAGGTTCCACTGTGTCTTTATAAGATATATTACAAATTATTTTTAAATAAATAATTAGTAGTTAAAGTTTAATTTTTATTAAGCTATCTTTTTGAAAGCAAGGAGTTATAAATAAGCAAGTTACTCTAATATTTGTAGTTAGTTTAATCTGAGAATTTACACTGAAATTCGTGCCAAAAGAACCATGGAAAGTGGGAGAAAGTTTCATACTGCAATTCCTGTCTATTTGAGAAAATATTTTTTGAAAAATGATTTTAAAATAAAAATTGTTTGTAACTGTAAAGACTTGTGCTAATGTGGTTTCATCTAACTACAACATTCGTAGTGTGTTGTTGAAAGGCTCAACCAAGAGATGTTTGTATCTAAAACAGATGTGGTTGTAAATAAAAATATGCCGAGAAAATGATCAATTTCTTAAATCACATTTTTCTCTCACAGTGCTATAGAACATTCAAAGATCTGCAATTACTAGTTATGTGCAATAACTTATAAAAATTATGTATAAAAGTTGTTTGGGTAGTATTGATTCATAAAACATATACAGAAGGCTGTTTGCTTTTTTTGGAAACAATTTTGTAATTTTTTTTCTCGTTTGCATTTTGAGATAAATTATTGGCAACTTCAGAATAACCGTCTGCTAATGTTTTCTTTTGATTGGAATGTAAAAATAAAGAGCTTATTTTTAAAATGACTCCTAAACTTTATAGATAGCTCAGAGGTTATGTAACTGCTTTCAAAGGAGCATCAAAATTGGAAATGTATCCAGCATTGTAAGTAAAATGATTCATAAAGAATTAAAGTTTAAAAAAAATGTTTAAACCTAAAAGTTCATCTGCTTTTGTTAAAATATATTATTGAAAGAAAGACAAATTATAGAAAAAAATATATGAAAAGCTTCTAGCTGCTGAAAAATAAAAATTTGTGGTTACATTTGATGAGGCATAGGTATGTTTAAGTGACTAATTTAAAAAGGTGAATTTTCTATTGCTTATCTGATGGGATTAAACCATACGAAATGGATTTGTCAGTGTACAGAGAAGTTCCCAATAATTCATGATAGTTGCAGGATTTTGATGCAACAGCAAATTAAAAATCAAACAAGCCAAAAATAAAAAATAATTCACTCTACTATCAGTAGAATATTTTAGAACTAAGTTTTGTAGAAGAAATTCCATCCTTAAATGAAAAGGGCATTGATGAATTTCAGCTTCGTATGAGACAAAGCATCTAGTCAAGTCATAGCTGTTTATTCAGTAAAGAAACAATCATAAATAGGAATAAATTATATCCCCATTTGATAAAATATCCGATGCTTCTCTGATGGACTTACTTTTGTGCTTTCGGTTTATTAAATAACTATCAAAGTTGTCTCCATGAAGTGCGAATGACCTTCTGTAGTGTGTACCCCCCCCCCCCCCATCTCCCCTGTCATGCTACATAATGTAAGCATATGTACTTGCAGTTTAGAAACAAAGTGCTATGTTATACGTTTTTAATTTTATTTTTGAACATTTAATGGCATTTGTGAGCCTAAGAATAATAATCATAACATGTGTACTTAATTTATATAAAAGGAAATTAAGGTTTACAACAAGAAAACATGGCTAATATATAATAAAATATATTAATTGTTCAAATTCTTTAAATATTACCCATGCTTTTTTGTCTTAAAAGTGTAAATTCCCAAAATTCAAATTTCCTCTTGAATATAAACTTTTCACTAGAAGTTAATTTAAACTTTAATCAGTATCGATGTTTTCGATACAGAATAAAATCAATGGAGAATACAAAAAACAAAAAGTAAATATCAATTATGTAAGACTATTTTATCTTCTGATTTTAAATATTTTTATTTTAACCTAAATGTGTGATGTCACTTCTTTATACCCCTTCCTCTCATCACAAGCTATCACAATTTATCGAAGCATGACATCATTAGTGAATGACCCCTTGTCTCTGTTTAAATGCATGCATTACATAATTATAGTGATTAATGTTGTAAATAATATTGTTTTTTATTTAGGGAATTAACATAAAAATTAAAGTCTTAACATATGATACATTTTGAAAATCTTCAAGTTTCATGTTAAAAAAAAAAAAAAAAAAAAAAAAAAAAACAGAAAATATAACTGGCTGGCTCAAGATAACTGTGATATTTAAAGGAATCTTTCTAGTAGAAGTGAATGTAGGAGAGTATAAATTTAAATATATATATACATTATGTAGAGCAATTTTTTTCTTTGTTGTTACTATTGATAAGATAATTTTGCATCCACTTTGAAACTGTATACTAGTAGTGCCTTCTCAGTACTGTGATACTAACTTGAAAAATTAATCCTTGATATCTCAAAGTTGAATACAGATACAATGCAATATATAGCTACCTGAGAGCCATAGTATCTTAAGTCTAATGTCCGAGGTTTTGCAAGTTTCCACTTAATGGATATATAGGGTACCGACGAAAAAGCCACTAGCTACATGAGGATTCCTAACTTTTAAAGCTTCCATTGGATACCTTTATTATAAGGTTTGCACGGTCAAGTCTAGTCTTATTAGAGTACTAAAAATGTTTATTTTTGAACTTCATTGCAAAAACTCAAAAAATGGACTTGGATACTATGGCTCTCAGGTACAGATAAATATTGCACATAATGAATAATCAGCATCTATTTTTAAATGCAGGATTTTTTATATTTTAATCAAAGTGCTGTAAACTTAAACCATGTACATTTCCACTAAGCAAGCCCCCAAATTTCCTGCTTCAATTTAGATTCATTATGCTGTACAGGGTGTCTGCAGGTCACGTGAATATCAGGAAACTTAGAAGCAGGCCCCAAAAATTTTTGAGCAAACAGGAGCTCCCCCCCCCCTTCCCCTGAACAGCTTCAAATTTTTTGCATCCGACCGATTTTTAAATATCCGGGAGCAGATCACTGCAAGAAAGATCCTGTTATCTGGCATGTCAAATTTGATTTTTAAAATTTAATTAGCATGTTTTTTGAGGATATATGTATATTACAATTTACTGCACATTTTGAAACTGTGGAATGCTTAAAAAATATGTATAGAATTTACAATTTTCAAAAATCAGAGCCAGATATATGGTATATATTTATCAGACAAGGAATACTAGGTATTCAATATTCAGAAAAAATCTATGCCCAATGCATGAAATTTCAATTTTGACAATCCAGACGACCCAAAAAAGAACAGATTGCCTTGTTTTTTTTTTTTTTTTTTTTTTTGTTTCGGAAAAACCATTCTTAAAGCCAGGAAAGTAAAAATAATGACATTCATAAAAAATCCCCCTCAGCAAGCAAAAGTTGAAAACTTTGATATATCATGGTTTTGGGAAGAAAAAAATTTCCAAAAAAATGTTGATTGATATTAAATTATGAATGATGCTTTGGCATTATAAGGAAAGCCATGTATGCTTTCTAGAACTTTGAAGACTTTCCTTCTGATTTTCTACAATGTACAGGGTGGGGCAAAAGGTATGAACCGGTTTTAAAGGAATGTAAAACAAAAACCATTAAACTTACAGAAATAATGTTCATATTGTTTAATTCAGTACAGAATCTACTTTTTTATGTTAAGTTTTAAAGATGATATCACATAGGTGGCAGCCATCAGCCGCGATGCACTCTCGAAGGCGAATTCTGAAGTTTTCAACCGTTCTTCTGCACATTTCGATGGGTATTTCCGTAACTTCCTCTCTGATTACGTTCTTAAGTTCTTCCAGGGTATGTGGACGATGTTTAAAACCTTTTTCCTTTATGTACCCCCAAAGAAAAAAAGTCACAAATGCTCAAATCTGGCGAGCGCGCAGGCCACTCCACGTCACCCCTCACAGAGTCGAGGCGCTGGGGGAGCCCTTGCCTCAATCTCGCCATTAAAATCCTAGCAGCGTGGGATGTAGCCCTGTCCTGTTGGAACCAGATGTCTCCCAGATTAGTTGCTGCACTCAATTCTTCCAGCTCAGGTTCAAAAACTCTTAAAACAGGTTCGACCATTATCCTCGAAAAAGTAGCACTAATAATCCCAAATTGGGATACTGCACACCATACAGTCACTTTAGGGGAGTGAAGTGGCCTCTGGTGAATTTCCCTTGGGTTTCATTAGCCCAATAGCGAAAATTATGTTTATTAACAGCTCCACACAGGTGGAAGTGGCCATAACAGAACGGCCATTTTCAAAAAAGTCATAACAGCAAACCCACGATGCTCTCCCTTCCAAACCATGGTTGCTACTGAAAACTAGACCCTTCCCCATTCCCCACCAACACCACAGGCCGAGCGCCAGCCGATCAAAACCAGTTCATACCTTTTGCCCCACCCTGCATAATCTCCACCCTTAGTAATAACTTATTGATAAATTCCTTCCTTTAAGTAAACTATGTTGTATTCGTATGTAATACTATATTTTTAATAATTAAAAAACATTTTCATTCCGATGCTTTTATTTTTTGCATAAACTTGTTTTGAAGAATTGTTTCTACAAATCCTGTCATGATTAGTATAGTCAAGCGTACAGTGACTACTTGCATAGATATTTTTAAACAAAATATTTAGTTAGTGTTTCATATTCATGAGAGCCAACGGCAACAGTGCTTTGTTTAAATTAATTTTGTAGTTAAATGTCTTGAGTGGCAACATTTTTTTTTTCTTAATTTGCATAAGAGACTTTGAAAATTTTTTACACCAAATTTTTGAAATGTTAGCAAAATTTTTGTAGCCAAGCCTTGATTTCTTTATGTTTAGGATATATCTTGACATGATGAAAAGAGGAAACTCATTTTTTGTCAACGCATTTAGGAAATCTTCTGGGACTTTGAGGAATGGATGATTTTTATTGCAATGGGAAAATCCCCTACAAAAAAACTTTAATGCAATGGAAAGGTTTGAGTATTCTTCCTAAAATACATATTTATGGGTTTTTACCTCCATTCTTTAAACTTACAATCTAAAAAAGTACCAAAAAGCATGTTTCAGCAAAATTCATGCAAAATAAATGAAACAATTTAAGAACAAGATTTCCGAAGTTGCCTTAGATTTATCGTCAATTGCACAAAAGTATTGTGCTTCTGTAACTTCTGCAAAAAAGTTTATAAAATCGAATGTCAACTGTATTATACACTAGAACCTCGTTAAAACGAACCCGAAGGGACTTTTAAAATAAATGTCCCAACTGTAGTTCGTTTTATCCGAGAAACAATGAAATCCTTTTTTTAGAAAGCAAAAGAGGAATTTCACGCTATTTTCCAGTACACAATTTCCTCGTTTTAAGTCCCTAATGCATATGTAAACCAATGCTATACATTTCGAATTTGTCATAATAAAAAAACAATTTCTGGTTCTCAAATAAAAAGTTTTAAAAGTAAATTCAGCAACTTTAAATGTTTAGTAACTAAAATTATGCATCAAGAGAAAATCTTTCAAAATTATCATAGATATATACCATATTGTCATTTAGTAAATCAAAATAAAGGCCATGTGAAAGCTTCTTTGGGTGAAATGCAATATTTATAATTAAGTTTAAACTGTATATTCATTCCTCTATAATATATGACATTAGTCTTGACAAACCGAAAAATATACTGTTTGTGTGAGCAATAAAGAAAAAGAGATCAAGAAATTTAAACAAAAAAAAAAAACTTTTATTAAAATAACAAGGAGTGAAAAATGATAATCATGTATCGGAAATGCACAATCAAACCATTATTTGAAATAATGGCACTTTATAATCAAGATTTGATTGGTATTTTGATTGTGATTCGACTTAAAGTTCTTCGAGATACAAATGTATCCAATAGATTATTTTACTTCAAAGATGGTTGTGGAGTAAGACGCAAGTATTGTTTTCCTGAAGGTACTTGTCTGAATCTGACACCCAGGGGAAACAATTTTGGTAAATCTTCATCCTTGACATCAGGTAAGACCATGACCTCTCCTCCTTGCTAAAAAGAAAAATTAATGAATTAAACTATGCTAAGACTGTTGTTTAGATGTAACCATACAAGTCAAGCAGCTTTTGCTTTTTAGATTATGTTTTATTAATTTTTTATCACGGAAATATATGGAAGCTTAAATTTGGCTAGACAGAGTTTGCACTCTTTTTCAAAACAAAAATGAAAGACTTTTTAAGGACCAATTTTAAAAGAATTAAGGACCTGAAAAATACAATAGATCTTAATGCCAGAATGCCTTAGAGCTTCACACTTGTAGCATTTTCAATTAAATGCACAAGTGAGAAGTAAATACAATTACTAATTACGCTGCAAAAAGTTGTAATCATCTTGAAGCATAATGTGGGGACAAGTTTAACAGTATCGAAAATTCGGCAGTTATGTCGCAATGCAGAGAACATACATTTTTGGCATATTATGATGTTAGAAATGCATTTCAGCAAAAACTGGAAAGGCCCCCAAGGTTTTTAATGAACGCAAGAAGCAGAGAGATATTAAAACAGGCTGGTGACTGTGAAGATTTGCTAGCTAACTATGAGGAGCGTGCTAGCTAGCAAGAAGATGGTATAGAAAATGAGCACATTGCTAATGGCTTAAATTAAACAAATAAAGTGCCTTTTGCCCAAGAACTATGTTAAGTATTCTTATAACAATGTTTACATAAAGTAAGAAATGCACAAGTGTTTTAATGCTAAATATAGTGTTTTTGTAATATAACAAGCCAGACTAAGAATTGTCTAAACAAAACAAAGAGAATTGCACAAATTTTGTGATAATGAAAATAAAGATTCACTTGCCAAGTTTGCAACTATTTCTAATGCAAGAGACATTGAATATAATAGTTAATGAAACTAATTTGTGTGATGGAACAAAAAAGTTCCATTAAGGACACTGATATAATCCATACAAAAAATAAAAAACTTAGCTGAACAGTAAACAAACTTGAGGCAATGTTATTGGTAAAAAACTAAGCTATTTAAAAAAAGTTGGATTAGTTTTTATATGAATTCACATCAATGAAAATTTTAACCAAACCCAACAATGCAAAATACAAAGATAGCGTAAAACAGTATACAAATTTCTCAAAAATGCATTGATGCTTTAAATTTATAAGGAGAAAAAAACTAATATTTTGCCAAGTTAAAGATATGTACATTGGCCAGGTAAAAAAAGAATTTTTCAGGAATTAAATAAAATAACTTTGTTGCATTTGGAAAAAAAAAACTTTCAAACAGCTAAGTATAAATGTATTACAGTGAACCGCCACATAAAATATATCTAATAGTGAAGTTATAAAGCAAAATTTCAATCTTACCTGCCAGTCAGATGGAGTAGCAACGCGTTTCTTTTCTGTAAGTTGCAAAGCATCAACAACTCTTAAAATTTCACTAAAAAAGACAAGGTTTCTTTTAAACTTTTGAATATAACCATGCACTTATTACTAAAAAGTCTTACAATCAACATTTTCAATGAGAAGTTAATTGCAATATTTTTGGTTTATTACTCTAAACGAAATGTGACACCTGTTCTTTGGTCATTGCATTCAAAATTCAACGTAATATTGTTGACATTTCTGAAAATAACTTTATTCAATATACTGCTTTTTTACAAAAGCTGTGCTTATCACTTACAGAGGATTCTATGCTATAAAGGGCTGATAAACTGAGATAGCCTTTCCAAAGTTATATTTTAAGCTTTAATTCATTGTTTTTCTCAATGTTGAACTTTAAGCAAAAGAGACAAAATGTAGCTGTTGTATATTTTTCATAAAAAAATAAACCTTCCTTATCTTTATCTCTCATTTCAACCATATTTTTAAAAAAAAATCAAAGCAGTGAGTTCTGAAGCAATCGCAAAATCATGAAGGTTTTTCTTTACAAAATCAGGCAGAATAGTAATCAAGTATCAAAATAATCTTCAAGTAGCCAAATTATAATAAATTCTTCATTGACCTGATTCTGCATCTGCACTAGATGAACTTTTTTCCAAGGTGGAGACTTAACATTACAACTAATTATAAAATTTAACATTTTCCATGAACGAAAAATTTTGAACTATTTCATACTAATTTAACCATGAGGTTTCTTGGAAACACTTCTTTTTAAAGTTAAAAAATAGAAATATTTTTTCTTAATAACCAAAGAAAAATGTATCTTTCCAACATAATTCCCCTTGTATGATCACCCAAAAAGTCATGAATTAGATACATAATACCATCATACTCTTGCCGTTTTCATTGGCGGATGACACCAACTAGCAGATGTGCATTAAAATTTTGGAACAAAAATATGAATTAAAGTTTAATCCAAACATTTAGTGTGGGTATTCAATATTCTAACTGTTATAATGATGCTTGTACTCAATATAGAGGATGGTTTTAACCTTTTTTGCTTTGCCTTTTTAAGATTTTAATTACAAATGATGATGGTCATTCTGAAAAAAGATTCATAATTGATTTTCTATAATTTTTTCTTGTTTAAAATAACCTTTTGAATTTTTCCTTTATACCAGTTTAATAATTACAAAAACTTATTTTTGGTAAACATTATAAACTTTTAAAATTAAAACTTCAGTCATTTAAGAAATGACATCTAAACAGACGTGTTACTTACTCAAAATTACGGCCAGTGCTTGCTGGGTACAACATGGAAAGTTTCAGTTTCTTGTCAGGACCAATGATAAAGACCTAAAACATTTAAATACAAGAGACTTTTTAAATATCTTTATGTGAAAATTATTTTAAATGTTAAAAAACAAAAGTACGTTTAAAAACCCATGGCAGAAAGTGATACTGATGCCAATCAGTTCAGTTCAGTTTCATTTAGTGATTTTGAATCATGGTATAGATGAAAGTAGGTCTGTCATTTCACATTTTTCCAGGAGGGTCAAAGGGCACTAGCAGGATGGGTCAATTACCCCCTGGTGACCCTCCTAAATGACATTCCTCGATGAAAGACATAAAATCTAGCCACTTCACCAAGAATAATAAAAACGATTTAGTTCTGAAACATTAAAAACATGGATCTACTTACCGCTCTGCAGGTAAGTGGTAGTCCTTCTTTATCCTTCTCCTCAGGATCAATCATCTGCAATTTTACAGCCAACTCCCGTTTCTCATCAGCTATGATTGGAAATGGAAAACCTTTGCCTTCAAGGCAAGCAAAATCTCTGATGTCCTATAAAATTTTAACACTGGTTACTACACAAAATTTAACTAAATATTTTGTGTAATGTAACAAATATGCATTTTTATTTCAATTTATTTATTTGTTTATAAGGAAAAGTCCAAAATTTAATTTTAAACTCTGAAACAGAAGCAAGAAATCTTATATCCTAATGATTTCAGTAAAAAATGTTTTTAAATTTTAATAACTAAAGGATACAGCTTAACTACATGTTTTTACTACAGTGATTAAGCAGTAAAACTAAAATGTGCCTTTTTTCAGCAGTTTTATTAAATTGTTATAAAAATTATTTTTTAAAAAAATTATAGTTTAAAACTAAAAGATAATAAACATTAAAAACTAGTGATGCAACGAACATTCGACATATTTGCTGAATACCTTGCCAACTATTCAGCCTTGGCCAAATAATATGAAAACAAATGTATTTATTTGTCTTAAGACATTGCAATTTTTTTACCATGTTTAATGAAAATTTTAATTGAAATTATCTTATAATGCATTGTCATGTTTAAAATGTTTTGTTTAAGTAAAATAGGGAACTTTTTTACATTGAAATGTCCATTAAATTTGGTAGTGGGGCAAAAGTGTGCACAAACTGAATCTCATGGGTTATTGTGCTCTGTGCTGTATCTATTGTACTATTTTTAAATAGGCACACTAAAAAATTACTGTAAATGTAACTTTATGTCATGCAAACATAATAACACTGAATGTTCCTTAACCACAATCCAATCACACTAATTGAACATATTTAAGCAGCTGAAGAAGAGAAGTAGCCTATAGCAGCTATATGATTTATTACTATTAGTTTATACCAAAACTGGGCTAGAGTACAGTCACATGGTCGTGGCAATAAATAGTTCAATCTGCCAATCCAGATCATTTTGTTCAGCAACCCTTCTGCTGCAGCATGAAAACCTGATCCCCATTCACTTCACAATCAGAAGTGTGGTGAGGAATTGGCAGAAATGTGATTTATTAAGTTTTTTTTTTATTTTTTACTAAATTTTAATATTTTCCTTAGAATTATCATTACTTGGAAGTACTTTTATTTTACTGTTTTTAAAATTATATGCTTCAATTACAAAAGGTTTTTTTTTTAATGATAAAAGTTCCATGCCTTCTCTAAGAGCACTTTGGATTTGTTTTCTTCCTCGTAGTTTTTTAGCTATAAAGGAGTTTCTGTTAATTAGTGTATAACTAAGCAGTGAAACAGTTTCAATATTGTCTACTTTTGCTTAAGCAGCCAATGCTGGAAGACAACCTTCACTTTGGCTATTAAAGCCATGCGGTTTCAACCACTATTTATAAGTTTAAACAGGCATTTTGCAGTATAATTTTAATAAAATAACTAGAATAATCTTACCTTTATGGATTTTTGTAAGAATTAATTTTAAAATAGTCATTATAGTGCATATTTTTGTTTAAACAACCGATGTCAAAGGATGTCCCATAACTGCCACTGTTTTTATTATTAGTTATTTTTGGTGGGTTTGTTGATGAAAAAAGGTTTTTATTAGATTCACAGTATTATTTAATTCTTAACAATAATGTTTTCCAGAATTATTTTAGTCGGTTGTTGAATTTGATGGACAATTGATTTTTATTTGATAGTTTTTGTGGAGTGAACCATGTTAGAAAACAGTGGAAATAACCACTTTTAAAAAAAGAAGGGGCATAATGACGAGATAGGTTCACTTAGCTATGATTACTGCTAACTGAACCAAACTCTCATCTTTTTATTTTTTTTTTCTTTCTTGCATTGCTAGTGTAAAAAATGCAAAAAAATGTTATTTTAAAAAGTGGGGGGGGAATGATGCTTTTTTTTCTAATGTGATAATAAAATAAGTAGCATTATTTACATTGGAAATGTACACATATGGTGTATATATAAAGTTTCTCTTAATGAGGATTACTTTGTTAAACAGAACTAATTTCACATCACGGTGATGGTGATAGCGGCACCAAATTAAGACCTTCCCATCCCCACCTCTTTTTTTTTTCTCTTTGGACTTCAAAATTTACTGTTTGCACTACTAAAAGCTGGAAAAATATTCTTCAAGCTTACTTCAATCCATTTCTCATGGCTCAAGACGTCATCACAAGACAGGGCTAGAAGCTTAACTCCTCGTTTTTCAAATTCTGGAGCTAATTTAGCTACACGCCCCAATTCACTAGTGCAGACAGGGGTAAAATCTGCTGGATGAGCAAATAAAATGGACCATCTAAACACAAAATAAATTTAATTAGATGAAAGAGAAAAAATATGCTTGCACAAGATATAACAAAACAAGGAAAGTCACATAATAATTGAGATTTTAAAGAAATAATGTTAAGTATGGATTTTTTAACGACTTCTACAGGGACCGTCATCGTCAGCCCTTCATTCCCTCAGTGAGTCAATAAAATGAGGACCAAGCACATTTGGGAACCATGCGTCAGGTGGGCCACCTGAGTGGAGCAACTGCTTCAGCATCCCAGGGCCCTCGCTCTCGTAAGCTGAGAGGGGCACAGCAGGCCCTTGGCTCCCTATGGGCTATCGTGCCACTCAGTTTAGTTTATGAGGACATAAAAAGTTAAGTCACTTTATCTGCACCACACCTTTTGTTAACCAGAAGGGGGGGGGGGGGTGAGATAGTCTCATTACTTGTCAAAAGTTTTTATTCTTGATCTTTTTCAAATTCTCCACAAAATTAATACATGATTCCAATAAGTATAAGATAAGAATAAAAATTTGGTTGCTGTGTTGTTGGACAAGAATAGCATTTCAAAATAAAATTACAGTAGGTAGTATTATAATTTTGTGCAATGGTGTAGTCCTGGGGAAAAAAAGGTGGGGGACGCTTACATATACGAACATCAAAAAGTGGGGGAACACTTCTGTTAAAGTTCAAAACAAGTGGGGGGTCGTCTGCCTCTTGCGTCCCCTGTTGACTACACACCACCGGTGTAATCATAAGTGTGTGCAAAGCTTTAGAATGAGTTCCAGGTTCACCAACGGAAATTTGAAAGAATTGAACATAGAAAATTTTCATGGCATCTAAGGTATGGAATTATTGAATCTTAAATGCAAAAAAAATTGCAAGTTTCATATTAGGATACTAAAACAAGCCCCAACAACTGTCGCATATGCACACCTACTATGAGCAATAAAGTACATATCACAAGGAGGTCTCCCATTCTTGTCCTTGTGTGTGTGGGTGGGTGGGGTACTTTAGAACATTCACTTCATTATTGATTAAACAAAATAACAATACTTTGAAACAAAAAGTATATAAAAAGGGATAAAGAAAACTTTTTCGAATTTTTAAGATGTAAAAAGGCTAAAATAAATTAAAGGAACACTAGCATCTAATTTTACAATAGTTTATAGACTAAACAATGAATTTGGTAATACTGTCCAGTTTATAAACAATTATTATAATAGATTAAATGTATATAGGTTTCAAAAAATTTTAAAAATTGACTAAGATCTGTAACAAATGAAAATTGTACTGTGACTTTTGATAAAACTGCAATCTTGTTATTTACTACATCATTTAATAATTTTAAGAACCAAAAACACCATTTAGAATTGTCAAAATTAGAATGAGAGAAGAAAAAATGGTAAAAGACGAAACAAACTAACACTTGAAGAAATACATAAACCCTACTAATGAATATATACAACATAAAACTTAGAAAAATTATTAATGACAATACAATTCTTATTAATAATTGTTAATAACAATTTTTAAAAGTTAAAACAAAATTTAAAAAAAAAATTCTTACGAGTTCTTGATAAAGTCGTGAAAATGAATTTTTCCGACAGTTGTGTCTGCAGTGAAATCAGGGAATATATCACCCAAGTTAACCATGATTCCAATATAGTATAAGAAAGGAATGCAAACAGTTGAGTAATAAACAAACACCGGTTCAGTGATCAAAAGCAACGTTGGGAGTTGAGTTCCCGCTTTTATAGTGGTAAGGTAACCTTGATTCCAAAAGAGTATTAGGAGCACTATCAGAAGATAAGAAAAAAAAAAGTTTGATAAAAAATTCGATTTGTAGCTTATCAACGGTCAGAGTTTAAAGCCTCAAACACAAGCCGACATAACAGAGCTAACAACACGTGGACTTGTGGACTTCGTGGAAACTTTGATTCTCCATCATCCCTTTCAACAACGTCATGTGACAGGGACTGAATTGCCCCGCCCAATAATTTCAAGTGACGTCATACCCGAGATGAGTGCTCTGAATAGAACATTACAGGAAGAAGGGTTGGGATAAGGGAATATTTCCCTTTATCAAAAGAAATATTTCAAAATATTTCTTGATGTTGGAGAAATACAAAAAGATAAAACATTCATAATATTTATTGCGTTGAAACGTTTCAGTATTCTGGACCACCGCCTTACTACCTCCTCCTCGCTTTTAAACAAAAATGGAAAATCATCAGTCAGGCCCATAATTTCAGGGCAGAGGGGGCACCAATTGACCCTCTTCCTTGGTTTTTGGAAATGAATATGTGGGCGGGTGCAAGTATTTTGTTGAGTACAATATAAATTGAACTATACTCCTTTGCTCCCCCCCCCCCCCCACACAATAGGAACACTTAAAATAGTATGGTGTAGATTTAAGAATGGTTGATAAGTTTAGGTTTATTGGTGCAAAAATATTTTCTTGAATATATTGTGCCAAACAACTACTGAATTAATGCTGAATAATTTCCTTTAATAATCTAAAAATATTTAAAAAAATAAATAAATAAACGTGTAGCATATTTTTTTTTAAATGATCGACGATATTTAGTTTTAATATATTTCTTTTTAATAAATTAAAAAGAAAGATGAAGGATTTTAAAAAAACATTTATAAAACAAACATCATCAAAAAAAAATTTCCCTTTAAAATATAAATGACATGCAATTTCCACATCCCTATTCCTTTATATTCTGTCAAACTTATTAACAATCAAGAGAGAAGCCAGGATTCCCGTTGGGGGGGGGGGGGGGGGCAACGTTACTCAACTGTTGCACAACTAACATCAGGCTGAAATATATGCATATTTTGAAGAGAAAAGATAGGTGGGGAGTAGATGTAAAAACGTATTTTGAATGAAACGTATGTGAAAATGAAAGAGAATTATAAAAAAATAATAATAATAAACAAAAAACCACCCTTTATTCAGTTAAACATGCTAAAACACTTTTTAAAGTAAAATAAACGATACAGAATATTTCTAAACGCATGCACTACTCTTTGTTAAAAAGATTTTGCTGCAACAAATATCTATAATTATTCACAATCACAATGTAAGGCAGCAATATTTTCCCATTAACATGCACAAGTAACATCAAGCTAAAAAACATGCATATTCTGAAGAGGGAAAAAAGCGGGGGGAGAGTTGAAAAAAATCGAATTTGAACTTCAAAACTGCACCTTTTCAATGCTGGGTAGGCGGCTATCTAAACTTGTAAAGTCAATAAGAAATTAAATAAAAAATTTCGAAAAAAATGTATTATTTAAAACGAAGTTTAATCATTGGATCACAAAAAAAAATTTTAAATATGGAGAAATTTTTTTTTTTGTAATCATTTCATTTTTACGGAGAACTAGAAACGTAATGAGCTTGATCCCTCTGTATGCACTCCTCAGGGATCAACTTTAAATGAATCAATAAGCTTTTTGGAATGCAAACAGACATATATATATATATATTTTTTTTTCAGAATAGGGCTTTTTTAAGTTAAATAAGAAATTAAATAAAAATTTTGAAAAAAAAATATTATTTAGAGTAAGGTTTATTCATTCGATCCCAAAAGAACAAAATTTGAAAATATTCACAAACAATTGCTTTCACGAAACCGTAGAAACGTAATGAACTTCAGCTACTTATCAGATAACAATAAGCTTGCCAAGATTAAACAAAACATAGTCCAATCAAAGTCAACAATGCTATTTTTTTGAAAAATTTAAATAGATGCTTCTTGATTTTATGTCTCAATAATTTAATAACAGCTCATTATATCATTTTATTTATTAATGACTCCTCCCAATTATGTGTATTTTGTCTTGCATAATTTCTCTGATATAGATTATCTTACTACTCGGCTATGCTGACTAAAGCTTGAAACTTGCAGTTAGGTAAAAAAATTTCAATCGGGACAAAATTCGTCAACCGACTCAACTGGGAACGACTGAAACGGGAGCTCCCCGAAATCCTCACCCTAAACATAAAAGCAAGATGGGAAAAAATTATTTTATCTTCTTTATTTTACTCAAAACGTAAGACAAACTTATGTTCTTTTACGTTATCTGAAGAAAAAATATACTTTTATATATTTGTTACTGATTTCGAACACGAAGGAGATCCTTGGAGTGATGTCTTACAATTAATTTGATAATAAAATTGAAGAATTGCGATTGTTAATTCGCCAGTTCTAAAGTTACACATATGAAAAACGATCCCCTCTACGGGTGCATAGCCGTATATAAGAAAAAAACATATTAAATAATAACGCAAAAATTTGCACAGCTCAAATTATTGCCTGTAATCGGTCTCAAACTCTTTTCTCTTGTTTGTATTTATTGCTATATTTTGTTCTCTAGGTTACCCTCTTTCAGACCATTTCGATGCCCCGAAGGTGTGTTTGGGGACAGCATTATAGACTACCCATAAAAACAGGATTTTCCTTTTAAAACGGGACATATGATGGTTTGATGGTCGCCTTTTATGGCCTTATTTTAGTTAAAGAGTTCAGATGCCAACTTGCGAAGATATGCGGAGGAACATATCCAAATCAAATATAAACAACACTATTTTCTTGAATGAATTTAAAGAGATAGTGTACTAATGTTTCATGCATTGACAATTTAATAACAGCTTATATTATTCAATGTAAAATTGGATCATACGAAATATGCGCCATTTTGACGTTCGTTTTTATACTCTACTGAAGGTTTATTGCTACTTTGCTACGAATTACGGTGAACAAAATTTGGAACTGGCCGATGAAGGAAGTTATTATAATGTAGCACTCGATAATATTTCTCTCAATACATGGAGGAAAGAACAGCATCCAAATGAAACTTGAAAGAACATTTTTTTAATTCATTTTTTTAATTTAAGTTGTGTGCTATACTGAACGTTATTTCTGACGGAGAACCGATTTTTTTCATGAAGCTACTCTAAAATAGTTTAATTTGTAATGAGCGAGCGAAACGAGCTCATTCTCGCGATGCGATCCGAAAGAGCTGCGTGAGCAGTTCCGGGGGTTGGTGAGCGACAGCAAGCAGGAGGCTGGAGCCATCTAGTATTAAAAAGGGGTATTTCTTGCACAAAACCTTATCAATTTCATGACTTATAAGATGTGTTTCACATATGCTAATCACAAAAGAGAAGATTTTTAAAATTTCTTCATAAATAACAAACGCATTTTCTGGTAATTGTAACTTTAAATGGAAGAAAATATATCTCAAAGCTACAGCCTTGATTTTGAAAAACACTTATCTCTGTATTTATTCTTTCTGCTACTTATAGAAGGTTCGAATAAAATGAATTTATCTCACAAAGTAGGCGTATGCCACATATCCGAAGCTATCAGATACAGATAACCTTGAAATCGTTTTTTTATCTTTTAAAACAATGCATTTTCTTCTGTAAATCGGTTCTTAATCCTCCCTACTAAATAACAATAGTTTCTAGCTGAAACTTAGCAGTTTGTCGGAAAAGTTATGTAAGAAAATTACAATTTAAAATATATTTTCCCGAAATTCTTTCTTTCTTTTTCTCTCATTTTTTCCTATTTAAATCTTAAATCACTAGGGGGGGGGCGGGGGTGAAGCGCATGTTTTGAAAAAGCTATATAAATGTCTACAGCTAATAATAAAAGAAAATGAAAAGGAAAGAAAGAACGGGGGGATCTCATGAGGTTCATCTGTCAATGAACATAATGAAAAACAACCTGATAATCAAGCCCCATTATAATTTGGCAAGTGATGACAGCAACCAATCGAAGCGAAAAAGGTGTCAAATTCCAGGGGTAGTGCCAGAAGAAATTTTGGTCCGCTTTCGGACCCTTCACAAAATTCCATTTAACCAAAAGGGACCCTTCACGAAATTCCAAGCTTCCAAATCGTACTTTTTACACCATTATTTACGCATTATAAAAGAAGCAAATAACTATCAAATTTTTCATCACTACAGGTTTGAATTTTCAATTTTCAAAAAAATATTTGATTTTTCACAAAAATCTCTTTAAAATTCAAAGAACGGACCCTGTGAAAAATGCTGGATCGAGCCCTGAATTCGTTAGGCGGAGGCATTTAAGAGGAAATTAGTAGCGAGGGCAAGTTGTTTACTCTGCATTGTCACTGCGCTGGCAAAGAAACATCTTTTACAGCATCCATTTCCTATTATTGAGAATTATATCATGATGGCTACAAAATTGATCGCAAGATAAGGACAAAACCTTCATTTCTCAAGAGGAGACGGAGAGGCAAATAGAATAGAGCTGCTCTACTTTTTTCTTTCTTTTTTCTCGGATCACTTTTAATAATTGTCATGCGTATATACGCATGACAATTATTAAAAATGATAGTACCATAAATATTAATGAAAATTAATGTGCGTTCCTTTTATGACATCAGTGAATTTATCAAACACGATCCTTTTCGGACCGGAAAATGAAGGGCCCCTCACATTAGGGGTGTTCCTCCCCCCTCCCCGAAAAATTTTGGAAATTTACTCACTGATGACAATGAGTTTTAACAGCATTTCTGCACTTCTAAGAGAATTCGAGCTTTCATTTTTTTTTAAATAATGCGGGTTTCTTTTTTGTATTTATTATTATTATTTTTTTAATTTTAAATAAGATATAAGAAGCCCAACAAAAATTGCAATAATTTACATGAAGAGAGGTAGAGTTAAAGAAGAAACTGTTTTCTAGATCTTTATCTAAATTATTTATTGGTTTCTCAAATAGAAAATTATTTACCCGTCGCATTTGCCGTGTACTGAATGTGTTACATCAATATGATAACATTAAATATAAATAACTTTTAATTATAAAAATGATAAAGGAAATGTTTATTCTTTTCATTTCTAGCACTATAGCTATAATATACCAATAGTAGCAGGTTTCCACAGGAAAAATCAATCACGCTTCATAAAAACGCATTCACACTGCAATTTTTGATTAAAAATGAAGTTATTTTGTTAATTTAGCACCTGAAAAGTTGTTCATTTTCAACTTACTATGAAATGAAAATTTGAAAATGTCAAGATTGTTTAAGGGAGTTCAGTGGTGTAGTCCTGAAAAAAAAGTTGGGGGGACGCTTATGCATACGAAGATAAGCAATTAGACACAAAAAGTGGGGGGACGCTTATGTTAAAATGTAAAAAATTTGGGGGAACGTTTGCATTAAAGTAAAAAGCTAAGGGGACGCCGTCCCCCTGCGTCCTCCTCTCGACTACACCACTGAGGGAGTTCTAAGAAAAGATCACATGTTCAATTAGTCAATTTTGTCTTTTTCCAAAGATGAAAAATTCAAATTTTAATTGTTATTGTGAAGAGAATGTATCTTTTTAAGTCCATATTTTTTCACAAGGCAAGATTGTGTGTGGAAGAACAACGGCTCAATTCGTATTGATAACGCAACAAATTCCATACTCAGCGCTTTTCTTATACAAAATGGGCAAGTGCATTTCGTTATCAAAGTTTTTTTTTTTTTTGAGTTACGTAAGCCTTTAAAGAAGAACAAGAAGTTCCGTCTAGAACTATACGAGCCTACTTTCCCGTATACACCGAATTCAAATTTATAATCTAGATATCTATCTCTCTGTCTTTCTCGTCTAGCTTTAGTTCTTAATTGCTTCAAATATACCTTTTTGAACGGTTAATACATATTCATTTAATCATTCATTTATTACGTCATTCATGTATTTATTTACTCCTTTATTCATTCTTTCTTTTGCTTATTCATTTAATCATTCATTAATTCAAAAATATTCTTGAAAATCCCGATCAAAAAATTTCATAGGAAAATAGGCTCGTTAGTTCTGGATAAACTTTCTATTAGTACATGTTCTACGCCATAAGAGCTTTCCGATAAAGTTTGTTCCAAGCAAATCGGTCCGTTAGATCAGGAATTATATAGGATTGCAATTTCCCTGTAGGCGGTATGCTAATTTTTTTTGAACTGTTCAAAAATGAACAAAAATTGTTCAAATCAATATTTCACGCCAAGAACTTCTTCCGGTGAGCTTGTTCATGGGAACTTGGATCTTGTACCCAGAGTTTACATAATTTGCTTCATTTTCACCCATAGGTGCTAATGTTAAAATTTTTTGAACTGTTCAAAATTGAACAAAAAATTATTCAAATCAAAAAGTAAAATATGGAAATGAGATGTCCTTGCCGAGATCTTTCGAATGCAAAAAGAATTTTTCCAATCGGACAATTCGTTCAAAAGTTATTAGGGGGGGACAGACCGACAGACAGACAGACCGACAGACAGATAGACCGACAGACCGACCGACACACTTCTTTCCCATCTCAAAACCCTACTTTCAATTTTTTTATTTTTCAATCTTTATTTAATTACTTAACTTATTTTTGACTTTTCTTGATTTCTAACGATATTTTCACGATACATTAAGCCTTCTTTCATGCTTTATTATTATTTTTTTTACTTTTACGGGAAAGTAGGCTAAAAAGGGAGGAGGGGCATTCCACTACCAGAAGCTGGAACTTCCGTTGCTTCATTTACCATGTATCAAATGTGAAACACCCTGATTAATGGGGGGGAAAAGAAATCTCCTTTTCGAAACTATGCCCGCCCTCTCATCCAGGGTTCGAAATTAGGACGTAAAAGTTGGTTCGTCATTGGAACCTAGCATTTTTGTTTTAGTTGCCAAAAATATTCTGCTAAGCGTAATTTTAAAATTATGCAACTTATTTAAGTAGAGATATCAGCTGATAACTGTTAAGACTATTATGTAATTGTTAAAAAGTGTGTTAACTATCACAACCTTAATGAGGAAATTATTGATATGTAAAAGAAAAAAAAATCGAAAATCAATTAACCATTAGTAACTTTTAAGGATTTGATAATTTTACTTTAGTTTATGGATCCACCCAAATATTTATTTTAGGCAGCGCTCAATGAAATAAAATATTAAGCTAATCGGTTTAACCATTTTTTCAAGTATCATACTTCATTTGTAAGTAAAAGTTAACAGTACAAAAATGTGAAGATAAGAAGCTCTATAATCATGACAGCTGTAGCTCAAAACACCGAAGATTAGTTGGGATATATATAAATATATAATTATATAAAATTAAGATAATATTTAGTATTTTTAAGGGGATATGGTAGCCCAGTGGTTTGGATATCGGAATTCTAACCGGAGGATTAGATGTTCGATATATGACCCGTTGAATACCCACCATGCGCACTTGAGGATACGTGCATGTAAAATCCGTGGACAGCCTATGAAGTGTAGAGGCAGTTAGTTCCAAGGGTACCAAAGGATAGAAATTTTCCCTTCCTTTCAGGCTCAGGTCTTAAAAGGAAGGTGGCGTATTTGTGGTGGCACCATCTGGTGTCATCCGAATGCATAACCTGCGACTTGAATTACGTCGTACTTCCACCCTAGCGGTGCTCATTAAAACCGGAAGGTGCTCTCACTTGGACGATCTGCGAGGGGAGCTCGGATACCTAAGTGGCATTTGCAACAATATAACAGTATTTCCTAATTTCTAAATAGTTAAAATAGCCTCCAAACAACTAGATCAAAATATCTTTTTTTCACTTGTTCTACATCAAAAGTTTTAATAACGTTTGTCTGAAGTGCTTTTCTAATCAGCAGCTAAAAAGAATTCAAAAATCCCTTCTAGAATCCAGCGTTTTTTCAAACTGTTAAAAATTGAGTAGTTAACCCTTCAATATTTTTTTCCTCTTTTTAGCCTACTTTCCCGTAAAAGTAAAAAAAAATAATAATAAAGCATGAAAGAAGGCTTAATGTATCGTGAAAATATCGTTAAAAATCAAGAAAAGTCAAAAATAAGTGAAGTAATTAAATAAAGATTGAAAAATAAAAAATTTGAAAGTAGGGTATTGAGATGGGGAAAAAGTGTGTCTGTCTGTCTGTAGGTCTGTCCCCCCCTAATAACTTTTGAACGAATTGTCCGATTGGAAAAATTCTTTTTGCATTCGAAAGATCTCGGCGAGGACATCTCATTTATATATTTTACTTTTTGATTTGAACAATTTTTTGTTCAATTTTGAACAGTTCAAAAAATTTTAACATTAGCGCCTATGGACAAAATTGAAGCAAATTCTGTAAACTCTGGGCACAAGAGCCAAGTTCCTATTGAAAGCTTATTGAAAGGAGTTCTCGGCGTGAAATATTGATTTGAACAGTTTTTGTTCATTTTTGAACCGTTCAAAAAATTAACACAGAGCTTACGGGGAAATTTCAACCCTATATAAATCCTGATCTAACGGGCCGATTTGCTTGGAACAAACTTTATCGGAAAGCTCTTATAACGTAGAACATGTAGAAATAGAAAGTTTATCCAGAACTTACGAGCCTATTTTGCTATGAAATTTTTTGATCGGGATTTTCAAGGATATTTCTCAGTGACTCAATGAGTGAAATAATGAATGAATGAATAAATGAAAGAGTGAAAGAATAAATCAATGAATAAATGAATGAGGAAAAGTATGAATGAATAAATTATTGAATAAATGAAAATACAGTCGACGCTCGATATAACGACCATCTCCGTTCCACAAAAAAAGGTCCTTATAACGGGTGGTCGCTATAAGAGGTAGAATTTAAAAATGTATATGCATGCATCATGCAGTATAGTAATTCCATTAAAATTGCCAATTTTTCAAAGATTCCAACAAAATGCTCAAATTATATTTTATCATTGGAATTTAAAAAAAATTATCAGTGCAATATGTTATAATAAAATGTTAAACAGATTTTAAAGTAGAAAATATAAGGAAAAAATTACATACTTGCAAATCATTCATTTTCGGAAGAAAAAATCAGAAATGGTTGTTTGCCTTTTTAGCACATGTGATTTTTGCAAAACATAATTTTCCATTTCAGTTATTGATGACAAATAGTGTTCTGTATTTTCTTGCCTTTCAAAAAAACATTTTAAAGTCTCGATAGCATTAGACACATTTTTTATGCTAGGAGTTTTTGTTACAATTTCTTCCTCTTCTTCATCTGATGATGATGCATCAATTTCTTCCTGTCCACAATAACGGGAAATTAGTTCATCTTCTGACAGATGCTCGACACATTCCAAGTCATTATCGATTTTGACGTAATCGTCAAAGTTCAACGTTGCATCCATGTTCATTTTCTGAGAAATTTCTTGCAGCATTTCCTCTTCTTCAACGAAATTTTCATCTTCGATTGCCGGACTAATTATTTCAGCAGTAGATTCCCTTTCCTCTTGCTTTTTAAAACCAGCATGATGGAAGCAATTCTTGATGGTTTTTTCTGAGACGTCATTCCATGCTGCTTTAGAGAGATGCAAAGCTGTTAGGACATCAACTTTGTAATCTTGATCTTCGTCAAGTGCAGAAACAACTCTTCGCAGTAGTAACTTCCTATAATTGCGTTTAAAACTCATAATGACCCCTTGGTCTAGTGGCTGAAGAACAGATGTGACATTAGGTGGAAAATATTCCACGGTGATTGATTTCAACCCATTTAGTTTGGGATGAGCCGTGCAGTTATCAATTACAAGAATAATTTTTCTACCTTGAATTGTCATTTGCTTATCCAAGCAACGTAGCCATTCCTCAAAAATGACAGATGTCATCCACGATTTGGAGTTGTTTTTGTACGTGACAGGTAAGGTTTTGAGTCCTTTAAAACATCTCGGCTTTTTTGATTTTCCGATCACTAAGAGTGGAAGTTTTTCAGTACCAGACATATTTGAGTATAAGAGAACTGTTAGTCTTTGCTTGGCTTCTTTCCCTCCACTCGCAGTTTCGTTTTTTAAAACGAAAGATTTATCAGGTTTCATCATGAAAAACAGTCCAGTCTCGTCTGCGTTAAAAATATCCTCTGGAGTATAATTTTTGATAATTTCTTCCAGCTTTTCTTTTTTCCATGTGTCCACTGCTTCTTTATTCACAGAACCACTTTCGCCACAAAGCTTCCGGAATGAAAGACCATGTCTGGTTTTAAATTTTTGCAACCATCCGTCCGAAGCTTTGAACACAGTTTCGTCAATGTCCATTTTTTGAGCAAAAGTTAGAGCTTTTGACTTCAGCAAATTTCCATCTATTGGGACATTTTTTGATCGCATTATTTTCAACCATTCATATAAACCTTCTTCGATCTTCTGAAATTTCCCTTCACGGGATCGATTTCTAGAAGATTTGACTCCAATTTCTTCTTTTCTTAAAATTGAGTCCCGGTTGTTAATGATGCCAAATAAGGTGCTTTTGGGAATTTTGAAAACTCTAGCAATTTCGCATTTTTTTAAAACTTTTTTATCAACTTCATTTAAGATTTTAATTTTAGTATCTAGACATATCGCATTGCGCTTGTTTGAACCTGCCATCTCGTTCAATAGCGAAAATGCAACTCCTGTTTGCAGTATGCATTTCACTGAAGAACCTTATTCTTTTTTCGCTCCTTCCCCCAGAGGATAACTAATCCAAGGCACGTGACCTGGAACCTGTCAACATTCAGGTTGAAGAGCAGGTTAATTTTTCTCGAACCCTCTCATTCACATTTCTGGAAGCAGAACTTCTGAGCTGACATGACACCACCAGTCACGGACAGCAAGACTCCTCGTATTTCGGAGAATCGACCCTTGGGAAAACACGTGATTCAAATGACAAAAACTACCAATACATCTGTCAACCCCTTTTCCTAAAATCCGTAAAGTCCACGTGCTCTCTCCCACTCTCTATTCTTTCCATACTATGGTGAGTGGTAATCCCCTCCCCCTGTCAAAGTTGGACTGACTGAACACTGAAGGCTGCATGCAGCTTGTCAGTAAACTATAATCAAGGTCATTTCAAGTTACAAATTTAGAAACATGTTCTTTTTGGAAAAATACCGGAAATAGTGTCCGTTGAATGCGGTCGCTGTATTGGATTGGGCGATACAGAACGGTCGTTATACCGAAAGCAAATTAACATAGAGTTCATAGGAAGAAAGTTGGGGCTTTTATCACTGGTCGTTATAATGGAATGGTCTTTATAATGCGTGGTCGTTATAACGAGCGTCGACTGTATAAATAAATGAGTGAATAAATACATGAATGCGTAAATGAATGAATAAACACTTGAATGAGGTAACGAATGAATGAATAAATGCATGGCTGAATAAATGAAAGAATGAATGAGTGAGTGAATGAATATGTATTATTCGTTGAAAAAGGTATATTTTCAATAATTAGAACAAAAGATAAATAAGAAAGAGAGAGAAAGAGATAGCTAGATTATAAATTTGAATTTGGTGTGTACGGGAAAGTAGGCTCGTATAGTTCTAGACGGAACTTCTTGTTTATGTTCAAATCGAACAATTCCTTCAAAAGTTAGGGAGATCAGACCGAATTTCTGACTGACAGATGTACATCATAGTCTACTTTCATTTTTAATTCGCTTAATATTCACTGAATAATTCAATTTTGACTTATTTTCATTTTCAGTGATACTTTATTATACTTTATGATTAACTGCTTTTATAATTGATTTATTTTCTAATTTTATTTTTCACAGAAAAGTAGGATCAAATGATTCTTTTTTTTTTTTTTTTTTTAACGCTTTTTACGCAATGACCGCATTAGACAAGTTTATTTTCAAAGTTGAAGGCAAGAGGCGTGAGATGACATTCAAAAGTGACTTATATTGATGCAGACGTCCGAGAATAAAGAATATAAGATAATTCATGCGATTTTGCGAGGGAACATATTTATCTTAGAAAAAATTCGTAGTTTTGAGAAGTCGATGGAGAGAAGTATTACTCCGATTTTAAATATAAAAGTTGGGTCTACAAGCGCAAGTAACAAAGCGTGCTATAATGCTTTCAATATACTGCTTAAAAGGGATGTGACTTGTTAGAGCCAAAATAGGAAGTAGAAATAATCCAACAGTATAATTAAATCGTTGAGCCTGTCACAAGAACAATTACAGCTTCTTCCCCTTGAAGCAGAGCAACTTATCTTTCAAGAGGCTAAAAATGATAACATACTCGCAGAAGTATTTGAAGAAAATTTATAGATATATTTTATCTTTTTGAAGTTGCAAGTTAGCGCGTGTGACGTCAAAGTATGGGAAAAGAAGATGACGAGATTGTCGAAAGTTTCACGCTGTCTCGTGAGCTGAGATATTTCAATCGACATACGGGATGCATGCACAAGAATTGCGCGAAATAATTGAAATACCGATATTAAAACAACGACGCAGTTCGAAAATTGATTTCTGGATGAGATCCAGAACATTAAATACATCTTTTTTTTTTGGCCACATGTTTTCAATTGCGAAATATAATATACAGTTCTTCTTTTTTGCTTATTAGAATCGCTTTTGGTTGTCAGAAGTCAAATTTAGAGCAAAATCATTACTGAAACTGTATGTCGTAATTCGTTTCATCACCAACAGATTACTTTTTTGTTTTCAAAATAGCAAAATGTTGTAATATGGGCAAGCAACATGAGAAAAACCGACTAGCTCTAGCCTGTAAGCTGCAAAAAGTTAAAACCAATTGAATTGTTTATTTCGAAAAGATAACATCTAACTTTTGAAAAAAGAACAACTCTCAGTATTAATTTATATTAACTTTTATGGCATAATTAATCAAAAACCGTTTTAATTTACCAATATTGCATTGCTGTTACCTGCTAAAATAAAATAGTAAAAGATCAGACCCGTAAAGTTTTCTAACTGTCCATAAACTTAGTTTTTCCGTCTCCGGAAAAAAAAGAGTTGTTACCTTGTCGAAATAAACGATTCAATTCATGTCTTATGCTTGGAAAATTTATTATTTATAATGAAATTCAAACCTTTTTACAATTTTCATGAAGAAAAGGCACTTTTGCTACCGTTTCCTTGAAATGCAAAAAAGGGGTTAATTGCCTAAAGGTTCGAGCAATTAGATATTAGCCAGTCTATTTTTATTATTAGAAGCCACTTCATCCATGATTTTTATTTTTTATAACTGATAAGGGTAGTGTTAAAGCACTATGCTAAAGCTTGCAGAGGATGGAGAAGTATGGTAAGTATATTGATATACGAGAAATGTTGTAATATATAGTATGAATTTTTAAATAAAGTAGAAAAAATGAAATTAAAAAAGATGCATCAAACATTAATTTTTGCGAAAGAATTAAAAGCGTGTGCGTATAAATTTTAAACAACCAAAAGATATTTAATTATATTTTTTTTGAATGAAAAAGTAGCAATTTTAAAAGTAAATTATAACTATTAGGAAAGGGGGGAGACCGACAGGCATGCATATCCTCATTTCATACAGCCCCCAACTTTATTTTTAAAATAGTATGCAATAAATATTTTAAAAAATTAATGCATGAACTTTTAAAGAGAGTTTTGCTTTATCATTATTTTAAATTATGTATTATTATTGCTTCATTTGTTTTGATTGTTTTTAGATACATTTTTAGGAATTTTTTTCCTCTCCTTTTTGGGAAAAGTAGCCAAATTTAAGTGGGCGCCTACTGATTAAAAGAATTCTTTCTAAAAAACAAAAACCCCCCACCTCTACGATACTTTGTAAATCTAATATATAAGCCGCTTAAGCGTCTGTTTGTCGCCGATAGCTCATTCCGAATTTCTTACTCCGAGCATCGTCCTGCCATTTACGCAATTGTTTCTATAATGAAAACTATTAATAATCAAAACATTTCTAAAGCACTTTGAGTGAGGCATCGCTAGATTTGCAATCTCCGTTAAAAATTAATGTAAAAGCGAATTTAATTTTATCCTTCTTTCTTTGTTTTAATTTTTTTATCGTCTGCGCTTTTTATATATATTAAAGTGGCAGCGCTTTTTTTTTCCAGTTTATTGGACATAAATAACTATTTTTCACAAACAATTCGATTATATAGTAAATGATATTTTTATTTTAGATTATTATAACTTGGATGTTTTTTTTTTTTCGGTAAGAATATTTTTTTCCGAAATTAATATATGTTTATTATTTATTCATTAAACTTTACTGTTCTACCTGATAAATATCTCTTTGATTTGCATTTCCGGTTACTGGGAGAATTGTATATTTATAATATCAAGAACCGCGAGAACCGCAAGAAACTTTCTATCGATGTTAATTTCGTATGACCGCCATGCATACCAGTTTTGAATATTGGGTGGCGGGTATTGGAATGAGGGTAAGGGATGGAAAATTCAAAACTATTGGTAGTTCACCGTAATTTGCGCCCACGAATTTATGTTTACAAAATAAGACATTTTATCAACATGCGTGACACATCCAGACCTGATTTTAAGAGGTCAGGAGCAGTGGTGTAGTCCTGAAAAAAAAAAGTTGGGGAGACGCTTATGTTACAATGTAAAATTTGTGGGACGCTTGTATTAAAATAAAAAGGTAGGGGGACGCCGTCCCCCCTCGACTACACCACTGGTCAGGAGGAAGCACAAATGCCTTCCCCAAAGCTTGAGAAATATATGTGTGTAGTATTCATATGACTTTTTTTTTATGTTTCAGAAAATTACATTGACTTACAGCAGTGGTGAAAATTGCACCATTGTAAATTTTAAGGAAAAGAAAGTTTTATCGTCATCATAAAGCAAAAACGTCTGCATCTTTAATGATTTTTGTTTCTGATTGTTTCAAATTTAATCATATTATTTACCAGTTTCATTCTTTATTTCAAGTATTTTAAACGATCTGAAGAATTACGCATGCATTTAAAAATTGAAACGAAAAATAAAAGTAGAGAAGATGTTATCTTCGACGTTTGGAAGTTCGCCCCAACGATCCCGATATTTCAATTAAACGTTTTAATGAAATTAAAAGGAAATTTAATTTTTTTACCTTTAATAAAGCATATAAGAAACATCGAAACTTTGTAAAGTCCAATTCCGATCGCGGATGCAGAAAGATCGCATTTTTCGATATGTGGGCAACAAATGAATGAAAAACGGCAAATAAAAGAAGTTTTGACGAAAATAATTTTAGAATTGAACTTGAATAAGGGAAAGCCGAGTTATATTAATGATTACAGATAAGTTCGTTGGAACTTCGGGATAAATAATTTTTTTAAAAAATCTTGATTTTCGGATTCTTTTGCAAATTTCCCTGCATTTTGCCGAACATTAGCATTCTCTGACATTTCCCTGATCTCCCGGTTCTGTCGCCATCCTGTAGAAATATAACAATAAAACTTTCTATCGATGTTAATCAATAGAAAGTTTAATATTAGAAAATAAACATAGAGAAGATGGCCTTACACTATAAGTTCAGTGTTGTCTGACACGTGAGTCAAAGTCAACTTAAAACAGCGAATCACTATCATTGTAGATTTTCTGTCTCATTATTATCCTGTTCCTCACTATAAATTTAATTTTATCGTGCTTAACCCATTCGCATCATTCAAATGTAGGAATTAGATTGTGGAGGCTGCGCATATATGCGCTAATAATGCAAATGGGTTAATATTTTAAATAATTATATTTTCTTATTTCTTTAACTTTGAAGTGAATCAATAGGTTAATCTAAGCAGAATTTAAAGAGTTTAATTTTAAAGTATGTAAATTTGTTGCTAGGATATATATTAGCTTATAAATATGATATAGATCAAGTGACATATCTGCCAACACTGATTTTGATAGATTGTTATTCAGATGAACAGTGTAATCACTAATCAGCATAATTTTTAACCAAACGGTGCAGATGAAAAAGGTTGCCTCATTTGAGAAACAGTTAAGCCTAGACAGTAGACACACCTTTTTTCATTATTTGCATTTCCTTTGTGTCAGGAACAAAAGGTAATTTTCTCTGTAATATGACTACAAGTGTTCTTTAAAAAATGTGCCTAAAAATTCTAATGCTTGTCCTTTACTCATTGCTAATTTGAAATATATATTTTTTTTTGTAATTCCTTTTTTTACACATGAACTTTGATACCATATAATTTAGCCTTGTACAAAAATGTTTTATGAGCATTAGGCCATATAAAAGAAATGTGCAAGATAATTATCTGGTATTTGATTAAAGTTGAAACATGAAAATACTCTTCATAATTTTTTTTCATGAAAATAGCCACATTAAAACTTCAATGTCCCATTAACATGAATTTCAACTATTATGTATTACTATATATATATTTGCATAAGAGAAAAGTAATACAAAACACAAGGTACACAGATAGGGAGTTAATATTACATACGGGGCCGTTCATAAATGATTTTCCCGATATATTTGACCCCCTCCCCCCCTTTGTCACAATCTGTCACACTTTAGCTGACCCCCTCCCCCCTTTGTCACATGTCACGCTATGTTGCGTAATGCATGATGTCACACTTCTTGATACCCCTCCCCATGTCACACTTTGAAACAATTTCATGAACCCCCCCCCTCCCCCATCGAAGCGTGACATCATTTATGAATGTACCCTACAATGCAAAATGTCTAAAAAAAAAATTCTGAATAGAAATCCTCAAAAATTTGGATATTTTCTTGAATTTAATCAAATCTAAGTAAACATCAAATAAATTGTGGCACATTCCACCATAATTTTATTCGAATAGTTAATGAGTTTAGTTAATTAGCCTGAATTTACCTGAAACAGCAGCAATATTTAAAAAATGATGAATAATGATTCACTTTCAAATGTGTAACGAATGACGCTGAACATAAAAGTTCTAAACTCATTGAATTTCGGTTACATGACAAAAAAAATTGCCAATTTGAATTTAATAAATTTTAAATGACCCAATAGCAATTTTCATTTTATAACTGTTAATGATAGTTGGCTAAGCACTTGCATTTGCTTTAGAATGCCTGCAAAAAGGATGATGCAAAGAAAATGTAGTGGTATTGAAGTATTGGAAATATGAGTACAAATACTTAAGATTTATTATATTAGTTTCACAAATAAAATCCACATTCTCACAGCAATATCATGTAAAAAGTTCATATGTCTGGTCCATGTCCAAACCATCTTAAGTACAAATTTTTCAACTCAATATTGAATAAAGGAGTTGTCTACAATAAGTAAAACAATCAAAATTATTCATTCAACTGCTTTTTCAAAGGAAAAATTTTACTATAGTATTACACTGCTGTTTTCAAAGCTAGACCAAAAATATACTAGTCATGTACTAATTTATAAGATTAAATTATCAAATAAAAGCAAAAATTAATGAATCCCACATAAATGCTTGATTTCATTTGAAAATAACAATTGAACCAAGAGTATTTACTTATTTTATCCAAGTCATTCACATATATTCCAGAATTATATTGTTTATTCATGTGATGAATTTTTTTTATATTTTCAGTTAATGCTGAAATGTGACAACAGCTAAATAAATACGCTACATTAGTAATCAAGCAAAGTTTTAATCAAAGATAACTATTTTAAATCATGAATTACTTATTTCACTTTTCTTATCATACAAATGAAAACAATCAAGTTTTTGTGGGGTGAAAAAAAATCCACTTCCTGTATTTTAAAGAGTGAAATCTTGGTTAAGCAAATAACAATTTTATTATTCTTTTTGTTTGGCATTTATTTAGCTTACTATAGAACATTATTATGATACATTGTTTCACAGTTTAACCCTTTAGAACTTGCACCATGGAGCAAAATACTCACACCAAAAAGAAAAAAGGTACATGCATTCAGGATGACATGGAGCCATGTTATATTTTTGTATATTTGACTAGAAAAAAAAAATGAAACTAGAAGGTTCAATGCTGCTAAATAGGTCATAAATTCAGTTTTCTACTCTTAATTTTTAAATTAAGTCAAATATACTAAAAAATATGATGTGGTTTAAAGTAAACTCCTATACTTCAAAGTTATTCTGAATGACTTAGTGTTGCTCTCTCTAGCTTCCCCTTTGTAACCTTCTTTTGCAGCCTGACCTTTTTTGCAATCATTGGTCTTTGACTGTCGCCGGGGATGCTAGCCGGAGTAGTCAAGTGTGAGTTTTTCTAATTGTGTGAGTTCTGGTGAAATTTTTTTTTGTTGAATGTGAATGTTTTTCTCATCAAGCAAATGCTCGGATGATTTGCAAAAACCTTTTCTTATTTTGTTTCATCAAACCCTAAACCAGGTATTTACCTAAGTGGACTAAAATAAATGAATAAATCAATTACCTAAATTATTTAAATTTTTTTTGTACTGAAAAGTTGTTTTTATTTTTGAGGATTACTTCATGAGGAAGGTTGTTGGTTCAACATGCTCCAGATAAAAATGCTTCTTATAAAACTTATAAAATTGACAAGTAATTTTTACTTTTCTGTAAAAACAATTTTTTTCTACTTTTCATAAGGGCCTTACAAATGAAAAGTATCTAAATTGCCTGATATAATATTTTATGGAAACTACACCTGCACAATATACTTCGAATAATATTATTTTGGGTAACATTTGGTATTTAGAATAAAAATGCTTTTTAGCTGAAGATATTTCCTTTACTAACATTTCTTTGAGGGAAATAGGTAGTGTGAGAATAATTCCCAGATGCAAGTTCTCAGGTCACTCATTCTGAAGCAAGTTCTGGAGGCTTAAAAAAGCAAAAGGTTTTGAATAACCATAAGATGTTATGAGAAGAGAAAGGATAGATTTCAGAATGCAGCTTGGAAATTTTTTAAATGAATTAAACTTGAAACTAGCCATTCCATACTTAATTTTGTATCCACTGATGATGTAAGCAAAAACAAATCTATATTAAAAAAATGAAGTAAATAAATTAAACATGAAGTAAAATATAATGCTAGCACAAAGAATGAGTGTTAATCAACTGCATGTTAAAAAAAAAAATCTAATGTGACTAAAATAAATATTCTACAGATATTTTAAAACACTCTGAATTATTTTTAATATATAATATCAATTATTTTACCCAACTGCTTTTCACAAAAAAAAAAAAGGTAATCAAATTCAATGTTTTTATGCATTTGATGTCCACATGCATATAAATGTCAAACAATGTTTGTTGTTAACCTTTAACATTTTCACTTTTGTATAAAAATAATTATTTGCTTGAAAAAAAAAAAACAATCATGGAAGAATTTTGAGTAGTTGAATAGCAGTAGAAATAATAAATGCATGTCATTCTTTGACAAAAAAAAGTAGAAGCAAAAATTTCATCAATAAAAAAAGACCAAAACCAGTTTTATAAAATATTAGTACACATAAAAACTATTTTCACAGCATTAGCTTTATTCCAAGCATTCAATCAATTAGAAAAATTAACTATTCATTAAGAACACTAAAATGAATTTTTTCATAAAAGAACAATTTAAAGGAAATGCAAATATCAATTACAGTTGAAATACTATCTTGTACACACATTTTTTGTATTCAACTAAGTGAATACTAGACCTTTTAAAAGGTAAAGTCAAAACATCGTAAACAATTTAAAACTTGACAGTCAAAATAGGAACCGACTAATATAAAATATGATCATTAGATGTGCAGCGAGTACATACAAAGAAATGATTCCCATCTGATGCACTTCATGATATAAAATCAAAGTATTACAATTTAAAAAATGTAAAATTCCTCAAAAAATGTTTATTCAGACACCTTTGAAAAACAGTGAGAACAAGGAAATGAAATGTGACATAATTACAAAATCACCACCTTTTCTTGTGCTCATCCATACTTACTCCACCAGGACCTAAATAAACAACCATAAGCAATCCGCCGATAACTGAAAGAGTTTGAAAAAAGTCATATTTAAGGAAATCTCTCATGGGCTTGTACGATGGCAATGTCCACCAGGCGTTGACATAAAAGTTCACACATGTCAGCCACACTACTAAGACTAAAGCAGACAATTTAGTTTTGAACCCCACAGTGACTAGAACCATGAGTGCTGATGCTACAATATTCTGAATGACCTGAAGAAAGCTCAATTCCAGTCTCAAGACAGTGATGAACATGAAAACCAGAAGAATTCGCCCCATGAGTTGAAGATAGTTTTTTGGCTTGTTCTCTCCTAAAGTTGGTATTCCAGCAAACAGACTTCTACCCTGAACTCTACTTTCAGCAATGAGAAGTAAAAGAGCTCCTACGAGAGACAAGTTCCTAAAAAGAGAAATACAAATTTTAAAAGCGAAAAGGGTGTAAGCCTGACTATACATTAAAAAAACTTCCTATTATTCTTTTTTCATACGTTGAAAAAGTCACTCTTATATATATATCTATAAGCCAAACTTGTTTAAACATCGGTTTTAATGCCAATAAATGGTCCAAGGAGATTCCATCGAAAATAACAAACAACCTTACTTTTAACGGCATAGTTTAAAAGTCAACCTTGGTTTGAACATCATATTTTCTGTGACCTCACTTTGATTTTATAGTTTGCAAAGTAAAATGTTAGGAACAGAGATGCCGCTAGGCTTCGGAAACTACGGGTCCCTGGGACCCAGGACTTCGAAATTTACAGGTTCCTTTTTTCAAAAAGCCCTATCCATCAAATAGCATATCATGGTTTTAAAAGACATCAGGGGTGGTACCAGTAAGGATTTGCATTTCCTGAACTTCAAAAAAAAAAAAAATCCGGAACCTTGATTCTTTTTAATAGGCACTAAGGTACTGTATTCTCAAGCATATAAGATGAAATGGGATTATTAGTTGTACTTTATGAAAATACTTGGATCAGACACAAATGGATTTTTATCCATTTGTGTACTTATTTTAACAGGGGTCACAATGGAAAATGTATTAATTATAGGACAAACAGAAAAAGAGTTTAAAATATTGTGTACTATTTTTTAAAAAATGCGTGTATTATTAAAATAAATAATACAATAACATAACTAAATAATCATCTGAATGATAAAGAAACATTATTAAAATTATTTACATGCGTATTCACCTCTTTTGCACACTTCAGTTTATTATTTCCTGCATCAATTATGGCTTTTGCTGCTTCGACATTTTGCATAATTTTTCATTTTAATACTGCTTGCAGTCTTTTGCTTTCTTCTCCTATGCACCAGAAGCCGAAACTTGGATTCGCGAATTTTGCGTAATTAATCGAGTGGAAATTGAGAGCTTCTTTTAAAAGCATAGATCAAATAATACCGCAAGAAATTAAAACAGAAACATTTTTATTAGTTCAGAATAAAAGCAACAATTAACAAAAACATAACTGCAAAAACTAAACCTTTTCAAATATTGCAATTGCAAAATGAAACTACATATATTTGATGGCAATTACACTTCATTTCTCCTTTTTAAATCATTTATGCTTAAAAATCCACGGCAAAAACGTTCCCAATATTTCGCTAAAAGTAGGGAGGTCGACTTAGAGGGTGTCCGTTTATTTGTCTGAAAGTTGGAGATTCGGCTTACATGCAAATCAACTTACAAGCAGGAAAATACGGTAAGATTTTGATAAAAAGAAGACATTTTATTTGCTTACTTCTTAATTAAACCTAAAAATAATAGAAATGAAAAAATTACGATTCCTGTAAAGGATGCAGAAAGAATATGCAAAGAAAGGAATGCATGCGCTTCATTGCTGCCTAAGAAATTGGGCCTACGTAATTTTTAAAGTATTGCTGCAATTACCCAAGAAATACATATTGCTGCAATTGAAAGGTAAAAAACCGAAATGAGGGTGAAAAATTTAGGGGATGAAGCAAAAAAAAATTCATGAATTTTGGCAAAAAAAATTTCCGATATTTGCGGAAATCTACCGCTCCTGAGATATAAATGAAAAATAAACCTTTTATGACAAGAATTGTTTTCCAAAGCAATTAGCAATTGATTCAATAACAATTCAACAAAGAATTAAAACCAAAATCCAATATTTAAAAGCTAAAAATCAAGTGATTCATTTTTGACCAAATGTCAGATTCGCACATTTTCTGCAATGTCGATTACATGGACAGTAGCACTCATTCTTTAAATAGTGAATGCATCAAGGCTATAACAAATTAAAAAGTTAAAAGTTTATTGATTACGTCAATTCAAAATAAAAGCTAAGCAAAAATCGTAATTGCGAAAACGAAACCTTTTCATACCAGATTTTAAAAAATTAAAAAACCCCGCAGATTTCTGAACTTATTAAGCATCAGGTTGATTATATCCTTAAAGAAATCTTTGGGCATTGAATCTGTGAATTGTTCAGTAGAAATCCAGTTCTGTTCAGGTACACCAGTTTCCCGAAGCAAAACCGTGGCAATGGAGATGTACAGGGGAGGAAACTAGCAACAATGGGAGCTGGCCCCATTTCCCCACTCGCTCTTTATAAAAAAAGCTGAAAGAAAATGCGGGTCAAAGATGCGCAAAAAATATTTTGGTGTATGGATTTTTTAATCTATTTTACTCTATTCTGTTTTTTCCCACGATGAAAATCACGCCTCCCAGGGGACGCGTAGTAAATTCTTTTCGCATCTCCACCTTTGATTTTTTCATATTTAAAGCTTATAGCGCATTCGCGGCATTGCTGGGAGGCTTTTCTTTTTTTTCCTCCTGCAGAACTTTGCATTCAACGAACAAAAACAATTTCTTAGGGTTTCAATACTTTCTTCTTCTTACTTTTTACTTCCTCTGAAAATAATGTTTGGCCTAAAGCCCTTTTAACAGAGTCTCACCACTTACTATCACTTGCTAAGTTTTGCATGGGCTTCAATAGTTTCGCCAGAAGGTGGCGACTGATGCAAATTTTATGACGTGGATAACTTGTCTTTCATTGGCCGATCGCATCCCTGCATGTTCTGTTTGTCCAAAGGGAGCAGTTAATGCAAATAAGCTTAAGGAATAAAATATGACTCCTTAAAGTCATGGGCACTGGAGCCTCTTCTGGTGTTCGACCTCCGGTAAAAATGTTTTTCTGAAGCACTTTTGGTAAGCAACTGGAGATGAATTTTTACAATAGTTTTTTCAATAGTTTAACATTGGCACGTATGAGTTCTTTTACCGGTGATTTATTTTCATAACAATATATGGCTCTAGTTCAGTTTGTTTTACAATCTTAGTGTCTTTTTATTATTATTTTAACTTTGTTAATTTAGTTTATGTCAAAAAAAAAAAAGGCATTGATTTTTAAGAACTAGTCCTCCGATATTTTTTATTAACCAACAACGCCACAGCATAAATTTAAATGTATCTATACTCTGCTATTTTTAAATAGGTGGATAAAAGATTGTTTTTATTTGCCATCAAATAAAACAAGGGCTTTGATTGTTTTGCTGCTACTTTGAAAGGCATTTTCTGCTTTGAAAGCTATTTGGCCCATGTGACTGTTTGAATTGACTTCCAAGCGCAGCACTAGGTCAAATTGGTTTAGAATAAGCAGTATACTAAATGTTTTATCAATAGCATTTTCTATATCCTGACAAGTTACATCGATCTTATTACTTTTTAATGGTTTATTCCAAGATAGGTCAAACGAAATTTTCAGAAATGTTACGAAATAGCACGTAATATTCTTTATAACACGCAATATAACTTTTCAAGGGGAGGATTTTCACTTAGAAGACATAATGGCATACATACTCGTAAGAATATGTACAATGTACATATGTAGTTTTAGTGCCTTATGGGGGATGTTTATAACTCCCTTCCCCCACTGATAGAGTCAACTCCCCCATGGCTTTAAGCCTTGTTAGATAATTGGATTACCTATATTTCTTATAAGAACATACATACACACCTAAGGATTAAATCCTTCTGTGCGTACATATGTTCTTATAAGAATTTGCATATGAACCAACCGTTACCTCCTAATAGTGTAATTCTGAAGAAAAAAGGAAAAGTTAAGGGGAAAGCTTATACATGCGAAGATAAGTAATTGAAATAAAAAAGGGCTTATGTTAAAATTTAAAAAATGTGGGGGCAGGGTCACTTGTATTAAAATAAAAAGGTAGGGGACGTCCCCCCCCCCCCCCCATCGACTAAACCACTGCTACCCCATAAAAATTTCTGGTTACCTTTGATTGAATGCTTGGTATTTCCTGAGTGAATAAAAAAAAAGGTCATCAATAAGGAAGTAAAATAATTCTTCATCAATAAGGCCATTACCTCACCAATAAGGCAGTGTTGGTTTGGTGCAAAAATATTTTGCAAACTTTCTCTCCTGTAAAATGTAATTATTTGAAGTCATGGACCTTAATAATTAAAGCAGTATTTTATTTACCTACTTTGAATTTTTATGCAGGATTAGTAGATTGAACAGAACTGGTCAACTAATGTAGGATTTTTGGAAACATTCATCCTGAACTGTATATAAAAACTAAATTAATCAGCTTATATTTGCAACAGAAACTTAATAACAAATTCTATAATTACCTGAACAAGAAATGCAGATCCCATAAAATACTATAGGCAACAGTCTGGAAGAAAAAAAAAAGAAAAGAGTCCAATTAAAATATGCACTTTACTTAAAGATTATTCTTTAAATTTCTTTGCACTTATATAATTTTTAATTACAATTCAAAAATAAAATTGTCAAATAAAAAGGTTCCTGAACAATCACTTATTTTACAGGGGTGTAAATGGGTAGTTCTCTAAGGTGGACGCTTTCACAGATCTAAACTTAAACTTTGACAGCAAATAATTTTTTTAAGTAATACCGATACTTTTAGTGTAAAATTATAACTCTGTATAGAATAGGATTCAACATAAATTACTAAAAACAGCTTTCTGAAAATGCTGTAAAAAATACTTTTTACTACCTAAAGAGGCCAATTTTGGACATTCACAATGTTAACTGAGAAAACATAACATTTTTTTTAAAAAATTGTTTCCAGATTACTAATAAATCAACTTTGTGCAAATAAACACCAATAAAAATTTTCACGTTAAGAAAACACAAATTAGCATTGAAATTCAGACATATGTTTCAGGATTGCTTAGAATCCCTTTTTCAATGCAAAAGCGGAGCTTCTAGATGCAAAAACATCCAAATGAAGTGTCATTTACCGTTTCCAGATGTTTTAATATAACGAGGTGAAGTGTGCACCACATGACTTCCTTGTACCCATACTAATTTTAATTACATATCTTTTTAAGAACTAAAAACTAAGAACTAAGAAACTGGGTGCATGTATCAGCTACACACGGTAAAAGTTTCTTAGTTTCATTATTTTTTAAGTTAATTTTTTGATCACTTATTTCCCTACACCTACACAGTATAGTAAATATAAAGAATGGCATTTTCAGCATTACGGAATTTATTATTTTTATTACCTGAGAAATCTGAAATTAAAACACCATAGTAACTGAAACGAATCTGCAAAGGATATAACCAATACAACATTAGCGTGCCTTACAGTGAGGCGTGTAGAGCATTAAACACTTAAACAAAATAGTTTGTTTAGATCCAATGGAGGAAAGAATTTCATAAGATCCTAATTTTTGCAAATTCTATGGGAAAGTCGCCAAACCGACATTGGATTTGGCTTCCCAATTTTTGTGTCAAATTTGGCAAAATACACGCAGGTTGTCGCTAAATGGGCCATATACTTAACTAAAGAGTTGGTTTCAGTAATGCCTTTGGTAAATATCTTGGTATTGAAAAAAAAAGAAATTTGCATGCAATTGACACAAAATTGCATAAAACACCCCTTTTAGAACATGCAATTACAACCAAAAGGGGAGGGGCACAACTAGCTCTTGTACAGGTTCTACGCACGAAATTGCAACCTTTTACGACTAATTGTTTTTGAGTTATGCAAGATACACATACGAACATACAGACGGCAAGACAAAACTCGTAAAAATGGCCTCGGGGGTGGTAAAAATATATATTTCAATGGTGCATATGCATGTGCGTATGTACATACGAACACTGAGGAAAAGACTTGTCCAAACTGTTTTTTTTTTTTTTGTGATTTAAATGCAAATTTAGACGGAAATTTCAGTGCAAAATTTTTCGAAATTGCAATACTTCCAGTATACTTTGTACAAGGAAGCAAAAATAAGGGAAAGAAGCTTCAATTGAATGATTATTTGAGAACATCTGCAACAGATGACAGAAGTACTCACATGAAGTCTGTGAAAGATTTTAGGAAAAAGCAATTCAGTATTTTGATGCATGTCCAAATGTAACAATCTAGACCAGAGGTCGGTAACCTAAATTAACTGGAGATCTACTTTCCAAGTACGGCAAACAAGATCGGCTAGGAGGACAGGGGGGGGGGGGGAGATGCATACACTATTAATAGGACAAGTTGAGACTGCTCCTGTCTCTTCAAATTATAGTTTAATTCTTGCCAGAACAAGTTTTGATGCTTATACAATACCTATGTTCAAATTTCAAAAATAGTGTCGCGTTAACATCATCAACTCGCATGAAAAAATATTTCAGATAATCTATTATTTCTTTTGAATTTGATAAAATACAGTTACTTTTTAAAAATAAAACACACTTGTGCAATGCCGTTACATATTTTAATTTAACTCATCGACTGAAAGCGCAGTTAATGTGACTACCGACATTCCAGGTCCGTGAATGGTCTCACAAATTAATCAAGATTTTCTGAAGAAAAAAAAAAGTTTCGCCTTCCAATCCAAAAATCATTTGATTTATTTTTTCAAAACTATATAAACTGGGTTGCCAACCACTGATCTAGACAGTGCTATTATTTACAAATATTTGCTTCTGTTCATGGACATTTATTTGGCAGTCTTCTTGACGACGTTAGTGGAGAAATGGCAACCGTTCGTAAGAAGCGTGTGCTAAGTTTAGATGAAAAAAATGGAAGTTATAGAAACAAAACAGAAAGGAAATTTAAGCGTAATCCAGATAACCGAAAAATTTAACATAGGAAAGACACAAATTTATGAGATCACGAGAAAAAAAGATAAAATTAGAGAAAAATGCGTAAGACGGAGAATGAAATGGCTTGTCGATGCCAGGTCGCGAAACTTACCTATTTCAGGTCCTATGATCCAAGCTCAAGCAAAACAAACTGTGAATGGACTTGGGAAAGAAGAATTTTGTGCTTCAAACGGATGGTTGGAAAGTTTCAGGAAAAGGCATGCGATAAAATTTAAAGAAATTTGTGGCGAAGCAGCTGACATTGATCCAGAAACTGTAAGCAACTGGGAGGGAAAATTGTTTAAAATAATTGAAGGGTATGAACTGAAAGACATTGCAAATGTTGATGAAACGGGATTATTTTTCCGAGTTTTGTCTAGCAAAACTTTGCTTAAAAAAAGAAAGTGGTAAAAAGTCCAAGGAACGCTTAACTGTATTTCTTTGTGCGTTTATGACGGGAGAAGATTTTGCAACACTAGATGATAAACTAGCGACTGAAACACCATATAGTGAGGTTGAAAAAGTTGTTTTAAGTCCCCAAGCTTGTGATATTAATGTAAGTAGTGATGAAGAAGAGGAAATCGGCAAGACCGAAAATATCATGATTAAGTCTTATCTTGGAGCAATGCAGAGTTTACAAAATCTGTATGAATTTGCTGCCTTCAAAGGCGATGCAGAATTTTTAAATTGTATAACTAATGCAAAAATAAGTGCTGAACACCACATTGCATGCACACTGTTAGTGCAAAAAGCAAGTGCAAAAAGCATTGTATGACTACTTTAAAAAGTAATTGGATAACTGCTACTTTCTTTCAAGGAGTATCCATGTTTCCTATAGGTAAGAAAAATATTTACTTTTACTTTTTTGAAAAGTATACCCCTCTCTGAGATGGAAACCTGTCTAATACGGAATGTTTTCTTGGTCCCTTAGCATTTCATCTTAAACAGGTTTCACTGTATTATGGGCAAAACTATTTTAAAGTAGGATATAAAAAAGTAATCGATTAAATGTATAGTTCTTCAATGATTCTATTACTTTTTAAAATGTTTTAGAACATTTCCACTGTAATCATAGCTTAGAACATTTTCTTCCAATTTCTGATTTGAAAATTTAATTTTAGTATGTATGCCTTAAATCAAAATATGAATTGCTTTTCTAATAAATTAAGTTTACATACACCATTTGAATCAACTGGGAAGAGGTAAAAGCTTCCAGTGAACATGGCAAAATGGTGAGCATGCAAGTCCTAGACTACAGAAGAAACATAAAAAAGGTTGAAAATAATGGTAGATAAAAACTTACTGATGATCAAGCTGTAAAGTCATACCATAGGGAATAACTACAGTCGGATTTTGAAATGTGTAAAACATCCGCATTGTGTTTTGAAAGAGTAAAAATAAAAAGCGAACTTTTATGTAATTGGTAAAAGTTGGCAGGTTTGTACGCAGGATGCTTTATAATTTTCGCAAAGAGGAAATTTTTTTCCAAAACTGCGGATTTTTACAAAAACAAAATTTTTGCTTTTCAAAATTATCAAAAATATGGAATTCCATCAAAGTTACACTTATGATACTAGTACAATTTGAATCCATTTCGAACTAAGAAATGAGGTAGAGCATGACTAAGGTGGTTTGATTAGGGAGTCAAATTTTTCATTTATTAAAGGGAAGATCTGAAGAACAAAGATCAATAAGAGGTCATCAGAGAAAAGTCTTCAAAGGAAAGTATGGATTCCCATTGGGCTGACTGGTAAAGTATGATGATGATGAATTAGACAATAAATACCAAAATGTTTAATGGCTTACCTGCAAGAAAACTATGAAGAAAAGCACCCCACATGCTGCATCAACTTTGAAACGAGCCAAGACCAATGCAGATCCACTCAACTGCCCAACTAAGTTGATGAACACAAAGGCTGATCCAAGAAACCATCCAATGCCCCATGAAACATTCATATAATCTCTTTGTTCTCCCCACTGCATGAACATTCGAATACCATCCTCAATAAAAGTGCTGACCAGACATAGGCGGGCAAGGGTGGGAAGAATATGTTTTCCATGTCGCAATACCTATTTTCAAATTGTAGATACGTATTCTTTAGTACAGAAAGCAAATGATTTAAAAAAAAATAACTCACAAACAAGATTTCAAATATGTTTATTAAAAAGTACTAATAATGATAATGCCTTTTAAAAAAAGAAAAAAAAAAAAAAAGAACACCCTCCTTTTGCATTTTAATATAATTTGAAAGACAATAGTAAAGCCATACAATCTCCTCAATGTCTTACGATTTTGTGAAAAAAGATGAACCTTGAGCCCAGTTTACAAGGTCTAGGAGAAACTATATTAACTAATACGATCTTACATACAATATAAAACTAAAGAATGAGCCACTTGTTAAAAATAACACAGAACAAGTTTGTCCTACCCCTATTTTTAAGCAAACAAAAAAAAAAAAAAATAAACAACAATAAACACTCATAAGAAAAATGTTTTTTCCCCCACTATGGTAAGAATTTAAAAAAAGGAACTGAAAGTGATATAATTTTTTTTAATGCTATTATTAAATAACTTATACAATAAGTAGCAAGTACTTTATTTAATAAAATATAACATTGTCTTTTTAGTATGTATTTACAATATATAAAAAAGGGCCTATGTTATAATTCTTATTATGCAAGATGAACATTGATATAATGTGTAGGAAAAGCGAACAATATAAAGTTTTGATTTCATTTGTTATTTTAAAGGAAAAGCTTAATTTAACTGAATTTTTTTTCAAAAAAAAGTTCTGTCATTAAACATACTAAATTTTTTATTAAATATAAATACTAAGGTTAGATAAAATTGCTAGTAAAAAGAATGCATGCAACATTTACAAATGAACCCTAAATTCAAAAATTTTACATTAAAAAAGAATAGATATCTACTATAATATTATAGATATAACGTAAATAGGTCATTTCTAATTTGATTATTCCATGATTTACTATCTGATCATATCAGTTGGTTATTATAAGCATCAACTTAAATACAGATCATGCTTTTAATATTACAAATAACGCTTCATATTTGCATAATCAATAATGCTTCATATATCGTAAAAAATAGAAAATATCTGCTTTTCTTGTACTATCAGTGCAAAGCAAAAATAAATGCCCAAATTGGTGGTATTAATTTAAAAAATACATAGTAAGGTAAACGTGTTTGAATAGAAGAATATTGAAAGATATGGAATATAGTATTTATTAGGGATGTACCGAGTAGCCGAGTACCGAGTACTCGGCCATTTACTACTCGGCCGAGTACCCAGGGCCTGATTAAGGCAAGGGCATGCGGGGCAGTTGCCCCGGGCCCCTGCATCTGAGGGGGCCCCAAATCGAGTAGAACTTTATATTGTGTTTCTTTCTTTAAGAACTTTTTAAAAACAAAATATCACTACATTGCAAAATCTTTTAGTTTTATGTTAGCTTCTTCATTAATCTATTGTATGATCCCAAAAACGCTATACTTCGTAAATTCATGGGATTCGAAGGCGGAATTCAGCTAAATTTTTGCAATAAGGATGGACAGATGTGGCCAATCAAAGTGTGCTTTTTTTACTCTTCAGATGTGCTATATCCTTTAATGGTAGACACAGAATTGTCAGAAAATCAATAAAATGGACAGAAGGATATTTTGTTTGACCATTGGAGGGTTTATAGGTATTTTAGCTTTCAGTCAATCTTCTTGTTACATTATTTGTGATGAGGTGAAAAATTTAAATACTTCTATAAAGTTTGGTTCTTCATTACTGAAGTAGTGAAGAAGAGGGGGCACCAAAGTTTGTTTTTGCCCCGGGCCCCAATTAGGCAAAGTCGGGCCCTGCGAGTACCGAGTGCTGAGTATCGAGTAGTTGTGAATAAAAAAAGAGTATTGATGTGCACATGAAGAATTTTGTATATATTGAAATGAAAACATACATTTTAACTACATAATATATATAAACTAATGAATAAACTAATAAAAGAAATTGAATGTAAGAATTCAAAAATAGAATTCTTTAAACCATTATAACTCTTTATAAAAATCAGTTTATCAAAAATGATTATTGGTTGCGGTAAAAATTCATTCAATAATGTAAAATGCCTCATAATCTTCTCCTCCCCCCTCCCTCCCCGCACCCAAGGAAGAAAGTCTATATTGACACTGTATATTTGTATTTACTTTCTTTTCATTTTTAATTTTTTCTAGTTAATAATAAAGTGATATTTTTTAGATGTAATTCTATTTTTAAAACCTAAGATACAAAATTATTATGGTGTATTTTTACACCATAATTTACGACATATTGAATTGGATATTAATTATTAAAATATTTGTATTTGATAGAATTTTGTGTATTTCCTTTTTCTTTCTGATAATTTCTTTACTTTAAAGTCGTTTTTTTTTCCACTTTTACAATTGGAGCTTTTATGTAGCTAGATTTTGATTTTCATTTAGAATTGTATATATGTATATATATGTGTGTAATAAATTCAGTTACCCAAAGAGAAATCATATTTAGTGCAAATAAGTTACCACAAATTAATCCATTTCAAAAGTTTAGATGAAAAGACAATCTTTTCTTCATTAGGCATCCAAAAACAGGGTTCATACAAGATTTGCTTAATAAAAAATAAGGACTTTATAAGGACTTTGTAAGAACTTTGTCAAAGTAGAAAATAAGCAGTGTTAGCGAACATATATCGTGACATTTATAAACTTATCATGATGTATTTTTACCAAGCTATGAACTCTGTATAGAATTCTTATTAAATGTATCTTAGACACTCCCTTGACTCACTTCTAAAAAGCTTGTGGTAAATGCAAAATATTGAAAAATTTAAAACTGATTATTCTACAAAAAAAAATATGCATAAACCAGTTAAACAAATGGGAAAAAGAATTATGACTATAAAGAATTTAAAAACAAAAATAATGAGAAAATCTTCCTTCTCCTTACAATCATATATTTCTTCTTTACATACAAATGGAAACAATATTACATAAAATTTATAGTAGTATTATTAAAAATACTTACATTAATGTTACTTGAAAACTACTAAAAAAATACAAGTGTGTAGGTTTTAATTGTGTTGTAAATGATAGCGAGATCCTTTCTTTTGAGCTGACAGGCAAGTAATGAAAATCACAGAATTAAGAGTAATTTATAATTTTGTAAAATTAAGTATGATACTTATAAACAATACATTTTTTTCCATTACATTTTTTAATTTGTGGGATGTTAAGATTGCCATTTTCTCATGATCATGAACAAATCAAAATTATGAAGAAATATAATATTTGATTCTCATTATACTATGAAAACGTTTTAGCTTGAGTGAAAAGAAAACTTTGTTATTTGTGAAAAGATAGATACCATTGCTGTTATAATTTTAGCAGAAGTAAATTTGCACTAGCAAAATAAAGTTTATGTAAATGTTTTAGTGATATTTATCATAAAAAGCAAATATTCATATAAACATCACATTTCCCAACATTAATTACAAGACATAGTTGCTATAATTTCAAAATAATTTTGTTACTAGATTTACCAAACCAGTCATTTTGACTGTTTCGAAGCTTCCATTTAACATAATTTGTTACTAATTATAGTGCAACTTTCAATGGCATTGGCCTTTCCTAATGTAGGACAAGTTAAGGTGACTGAAAGTTTTATTATAATTAGTAGCAACTTGATGTAAAATGAAAGTTTAGAAATGGTTGAAAATGGCCCGGTATATGCTCATATTTTATTCTGGAGGACGCCACTGACCTTCTCCTTTCCTCAGTTATAACCACTTCATGTAGGAGATCAATTTTCTTCCAACTTTGAAATATGATTTACTAGGTTGGAATTTACGAAAAATATTTGAATAAGACAGAAATGGATAAAAGTAGTTATTTTCTGCATCAGTTATGGGTTTTGTTACTTCAATAAATAGAATATTTTTTTTTTTAAATCCTGCTTGTAGTCTTCCTTCCTTCACCTATTATCACCTAACTATACAAAAAGCGCAGAAAATTGTAACTAGATTAATGAACTTCTAAGATCAAGAAGAAGCACTATCAAAAACCTTAGTCTTATTTTTTCTCAAACTTAACAATTATTTTATAATATTGAAAAAATCTCCAACAGAAGATTGCTGATTTTTTTCATGCTTTTTAATTATGAATGAAAGCAGAAAGAACTGCCAATTTATTTTGCAACAATATTATAATGAGTACTTGAAAGGAAAAACCTCTAATGCTAAACACCGCAAAATTTTTTAAAAAAACTTATAAAATTACATACAAAGGGGGGGGGGGGACATTTTAGACAAAAACATTTTGTTAACTAGATTATTAATAAGGTTGTAATATATAATAATTACAATTAACAGATATAATCACTAATAGGTAAAATAACTTTCGAAAAAACTCTTATATTTTCGGGAAAAATTTTAAGTGGGCGTGGCAAAATTACGTCGGTGCAAGCTCTTTACTACAGAAACTAGAACTTAATAAAGATAAAAAATAATGGTCAGCGCAAAGTTATTGATACCCACGAGGCAGAATCGGACAGTAAATGAGAACTAGGACGTTTCACCGAAGCCGATGACATCGGATTTCGAAATGCATAAAAAATCGGGACCGAAACTTGAAAGTGCAAAAAACTGACAAAATGCGTAAATTTTACTCCTAATTTGTAAACATTGTTGGCTATGTATGTTGTCGCGTTTCTTTCAAAGATTTGCATAGCAAAAAAAGAAGATAGTTTTCCAAAATTATGGATTTTTCGCGGAAACTAAATTCTTAATCTCCAAAATTATCGAAAATACGGAATTCAGTCAAAATACGAAAAAATCACATGTCTGAAGAAGTTAAAGCCCAAAAACTTATTTTTACTATTTCAGAATAAAAGCAACCATTAACAAAAAACATAACTGAAAAACGGACCCTTTACAAAAATCGCGATGGCAAAAATCAAACTATACGTTTTCGATTGTAATTACATTTCATTTCTCTTCTTTTTAAAACATTTGTAATATCTAAAAATCTGCTGCAAAAACGTTCCCTATTTTTCTTTGAAAGTAGGGAAGTCTACTTACACGCTGGTTTCCGTTTGTTAGGGGTTCGGTTTACATGTGAATGGATAATACGCAAGTATATACGGTAAGATTTTCGTAAAAATAAAAAGAAATTTTATTTGTTTACATCATAATTAATTTTAAAAAATAATTGAAAGGAAAACAATATGATTCTTGTAAAGGAAGTAAAACGATTACGCAAAGAAAGGAACGCATTCGTTTCTTTGCTTGCACGTGGAAATTAGGATTACGTATTTTTTGCTGCAATGACGATGAACTTTTACGAAAAAAAAGGACTGTAAATGAAAAATAAGGACTATAAGGGTCCTTATTAAGGAGTACCAGAATGTAAGGAGTTTATAAGGACTTGTAAGGACCGTGCGAACCCTGAAAAAGATTGCCAGGGCATAACATACGAGTTTCTGACATGTTTCACCGATTTGTTAAATCAAACATGTTGGACGCTACTCGTACAGCTTAAAAAGTGGCAAACAATGTATAGAAAGTGGAAAAAATAGTCGAATTAGCATATGAACTTACCAATATATAAGCTGTGTAAAAATATTTTATATACTTCATATTTTTTTTAAATTATTTCATATTACATATTTATATTTGCATATTATTGTACTAATCAGTTACAAATTTATCTACTATTAGTATACTTTTAAAAAATGACGAAATTTTTACAACTACTCGGCAATGGCCGAGTACTCGGCTGGAATTTTGCCAAGTACCGAGTACTCGGCAAATACTCGGTACACCTAGTATATACCGAGTACTTGGTACATCCCTAGTATTTATTGTGCATTTAATCTTTAAGCTTAACATGTAGAGCAGGCGAAGCTTTGCTATTCAGCGTATTGGCCAAACTGCGCTTCATGCCATCACTCGTTACCATACTGCTGTTCAGTACTGAAGATTAATCAATTCACCTTCAACTCAAACTAAGTGATGCACAAGAAGTTATGTTACTTCAAACCAAGAAAGGAAACTTCTTTAAAATACAAAAAAAGATTCCTAAATCTACGAGATTTTGAACAGATAATTACATAAATGTTCAGAGATACACATGAGGAAGCACATGAGGAAGTGTAGAATACTTTCTAAAATTTATCAAGAATTCCAAAAGAAACTGCTTTACACAGAGATGCCACTCTGATCTTAAGGTTTTCAGTAGTTTTCAGCGCTTATCAGTAGTTTATAATACCGGAGAAACGTGGATGCAAAAACTACTCAATATTCAACCTAAAAGCAAATATTTTCCTCAGCTGAACCATGGTGGCAACAGCATCCAAGAAAAAAAAAACCCCTGATAACTCCCTGATTGGGCTCGAAAAATTTCCCTGATGTTATAATTAAATTGTGAGTTACACAGCATCATTGCCATGTGTAATGACAGTTTCACAGTGGTGAAACCAGAAAAAATATTTAGGGAGGGTGACACTACTTTTCCAACTGAACTTTGTGAATTCCCTTTTTTTCAGTGAAGGCTCAGGGGTGATAGTAGTAAGGATTTGCATTTCCTGAACTTTCAAAACAATTTCCTGAACCTCGAATTTTTTTTATAGGTACTGTATTTTCTGGCATATAAGATGAAATGTAATTTAGCTAGTTAAAATTTATGAAAACTACTTGATTCAGACAGAAATGGAAAAAAGTACTTATTTTAACAGGGGTCGCAATGGAAAATCTATAAAATATAGGACAACAGGAAAATGGTGCAAAGAGGGGAAACTATTTTAATAAATGTGTGGATTATTAAAAGAATTAAATTTTCTCTAAAAAATTATCAAAATGACGAAGAAAACATTACGAAAATTATATATTGCATTTAATAAGACTGCAAGAAATTAAAACCCAAAAGCTCTTTTTTTATTGATTCAGAATAAAAGCAACAATTAACAATCTAACAGCAAACACGAACCCTTTACGAAAATCGCGATCGCAAAAATGAAACTCCACATCATAGCTACAAATTTCCAATTGGAATTACAATTCATCCCCCTTTTAAAAACATTTTTGTCAAAAACGTTCCCGATTTATCTCTGAAAGGTCGACTTACACGCGGGTTTCTGTTTATTTGTCAGAAAGTTGGGGGTACTGCTTACATGCGGATCGACTTACGCTCAAGTATATATAGTAAGATATTGATAAAAATAAAAAGGAATTTTATTTACTTACTTTATAATTAAATTTTACAAAGGGTTAAAATGGAAAAAATACGATTCATGTACAGGATGCAGAAAGATTGCGTAAAGAAAAGAATGCATACGCTTTCTTGCGTGCACGTGGAAAGGCCCACGATATTTTAAAGAACTGCACAAATCAATTAAGAAATATGCATTGCTTCAATTAAAAGCAAAAAAAAAAAAAAAAAAATGAGGGCAGAAAATTTAGGGGCAAGAATCAAAATAGAATTTCCGGAACTTCGGCAAAAAAAATTCCCGAAATTTCCGGTTTTCCAGAACTCTACCACCCCTGGAGAAAATAACTTAATTTTCTAAGTAATATAATCTGCAACTGCTGAAAGTTTTAAATCTAAAGTTTTTTTTTTAAGAATTAAGATCATGCGCACCCCCCCCCCCCCTCCCATCACTATTTTATACTTATATTACTTTATTTTCTCAAGATGCATATTGTTCCTGTATTGAGTAAAGAAAAGTTTTAAAAATTCCAAATCATCACGTGGGGGGGGGGGGAGCATGGCTCTCTGCACCCCGACAGAATAATGCACAGAACCAAACCTCAAATTCGGCTCGCTGAAGAACGGTGTTAGGCCAAATTTTGGACACGACAGCCCCCCCCCCCCATTTTTTGAACATTTAAGGAATTTTTAAACATAGTTTTTTAAGGCTCGTGAGAACCATGTGAAAGTCAGAAGAAAACTTGTCACAAAATATTAACACACTTTAGATTCTCTGAATAGCAAATTTTTAAAGATGATTAATTTAGGAACTACAATTGATTAAAATTTACCTCATCAGCAAAATCTTCTGCAACTCTTAATAATTCTCTTTGGTCCACTTTCGCCATTTCTATGGGCGGTAAGCTGGAAGAATATTTCAATAATTAGCAACATTTTAAATCAACAATTCGCAAAGCATATTATTAATCAACTAATAATACAAAATGCACACTACTGATAATTCTAAGACTACTAGGCCTTGCTTGAGATGTACGCATAGCGAGAAAAATATTAGATTCCGTGATTGCTCCAGTCCGCTTAAAGAGAATGATGCCAAAATTTATTCAGGACCTTTTCCTATTCAGGTTCACCTATTTACCATTTTTTTTTAACTTCTTGAGACATAGCAGACAGAACTCCACCCAAATTGGAGTCAAAATTTAATCAGCATCTCTTCCTATTAGGTTATACGTGTACACCAAATTTGGTTTAATTCTATGCATTATGTCACGAGTTACAGCACCCACAAAATATGGAGAAAAAGTTTGATTGCTCCCACCAAAATTGAATCATCCCCATTGAGGTCTACTTGTGATATAGGTGAAAACTGGGCAATTTGATTAGTAGCCAGTGGATGGTAGACTTAGATTTGATAGTGGCCACTTTTTAAAATTTATAATAAAAATTGCGCACTAACTTTAAAATTGTTTAGAAAATAAATAAATTATTGAAATAAAACAAAAATATGCTGATTTGAATTAGCACATGCTAAAATTATTTCAAACTTTTAAAAGGGTTTAAATACTTACAGGATGCTAAATGATTGAAAGTTGAAATGAGACAAATTTTCGATGCAAAGCACATTCGGTTCTATTTTTTTTTCCAAAAATTATTTTATTTTGGAAAAATAAATAGCACCGAATGTGCTTTGCATCAATTCTTTTTAGTGTAAATACATTTTTAATATAAATACTATATTTTAAAAAAATCCATAACAAAGGGCAAACCTTCTTTGAATGAATGACACTAAAAACTAATCATTTGTATGAAAAATTCCGTTTTGAAGTCTATTGTAGCAAACAAACCGATTGGATTTAATTTTTGCCTCGGAGAATCTTTCAGTCCAAATCTTGCTGTAATTGCATTTATTAATATGGCATAAGGGCAACAAACACTTTTTAACAATGAGTTTTATATTTATTAATAGTTTTCCCAACAAAGAAAAATCAAGTCAAGCCTTTTCAATTAAAATAAAAAATACTTATTTCCCCCCCCCCCCCCCCGTAACATTTTTCCTAAAAAACAAATATAGTCAAATTGATGCACGATATTCGAGTTAGACGGCTCTCTCTATTTATTAAAGAAAAAGTAATCAAAATCGGTTCATTTAGTCAAAAGTTATGGATGAAAAGCCAAAAAAATGACCCTTTTTCTGCCCATAACTTTTTTTCTAATTAATGACTATGGTCAAACAAAGGTATGGGACCTATGGGAAACCACCTTCGATCGATTAAAAAAAAAATCATGAAAATCTGTTCATCTGGTTAGAAGTTATGAGTGGACAAACAAACAAACAAAAAAAAGACATACATACAATATGAATGTATAACCTCCTCCCTTTGTGAAGTCGGTTAAAAATGAAAATTCAATTTACCTTTAAGATGTTTATTAAATTATTCCAATCTTCAGATAAATAGATAAAAATACATAAAAAGTTTACAGAATGAAAATGTAGCAGTTAGTAAAGACGTGGCGATCAATGACACATTTTTTAATCTCCAGTTTTACTACTTTAATCACCATATGGCGAGTGGCGACCGCTAATTTTCACCTAAACTGGAGCACCAATTTTCTTTCAAATTCTTCTATTTCTTTTGGAGATGTAACAACCACATGAATCAAGAAAAACATTTGATAGCTCCGAGCCTTATTAAGGGTGTGTACAGATTTTCAAAATAAAAATTTCGTGACTTTTACACAACCATTTGGATCATACATCTGATATTGACTCTGGCACATATCAGATATCCTGCGTCCTTTGTATGACATAAGTAACGGATATTCGGCTTTTATGACTGAAATGTCTTTTGTGTTTGAAACTCATAAGATCTATACATATTTTTAAATATCTCACAACTTCCAAACATGTAGTATGTTTGAAATTCATATAGTTTCAAAACATGTTAATTAAATTTGAAGAATAAAATTTGACCTGCTGGATAACCAGATTTTCGTTTAGTGGCTGGATTGGATACCGGATAATTAAAAACCTGTTGGATACTGGATATCCAATGCTAGTGCTGGGCATAAGCCAGAGATTTCAATAATCGAGAGGTTCCGATAATGGAGTGAATATCTGAGCAATTATCCCAAGAACTTGAGCTATCATCTGGAGTTCATTCAAGTGATTTCAGAATTAAATTAATTAGTATAAATGCATAGTTATACAAACTTGTACACAAATAAAAATATTAGGGGAGCAGGGGGTCATGAAGCAGACTGTTCTATTGAATTTTTTTTGGTGGAGGTGGAGTTCAGATGTTCTAAGGCTTTAGAGGGATTTGGACAACTGTTTGGCTGACCAATTTGGTTGGTAATCGTTTTTGGGAGGTTTTGTAAATTTTTAGGGGTGTACACCATCCCTCTGGGGGGGGGGGGAGCACCTCTGATAATACAGTAAAATAAAAATTTAACAGCAATTAAGTATTTATTGCATAGATTACAGTGAGTAATTACTGAAGTCTTATCAAAATTTAGAAAAAAGGTAATTAAATTAGCGTAGATGGATAATTAGATTGAATAACTTCAGATCAATTGGTGTAATTCGAAAATAAACACACCTGCTGGAAAGCGTTTGATACATCGATTGAGAAGAGTACTTAGTTAAGAAAATAGAAATAAAACAACTATTAATTAGCAAAATAATTAATTAGCTAAATAACTTGTTGACAAACTAACTGCAAAATAAAAGGTACATGCTAGAAAGCATAGGAAATGTAGGTTAAAATGAGTACTCACACTAGTGAGCAATAATAAAATTGAAAGAAAAAATGGTAATTAATAATACAGTCGACGCTCGATATAACGACCATCTCCGTTCCACAAAAAAAGGTCCTTATAACAGGTGGTCGCTATAAGAGGTAGAATTTAAAAATGTATATGCATGCATCATGCAGTATAGTAATTCCATTAAAATTGCCAATTTTTCAAAGATTCCAACAAAATGCTCAAATTATATTTTATCATTGGAATTTAAAAAAAATTATCAGTGCAATATGTTATAATAAAATGTTAAACAGATTTTAAAGTAGAAAATATAAGGAAAAAATTACATACTTGCAAATCATTCATTTTCGGAAGAAAAAATCAGAAATGGTTGTTTGCCTTTTTAGCACATGTGATTTTTGCAAAACATAATTTTCCATTTCAGTTATTGATGACAAATAGTGTTCTGTATTTTCTTGCCTTTCAAAAAAACATTTTAAAGTCTCGATAGCATTAGACACATTTTTTATGCTAGGAGTTTTTGTTACAATTTCTTCCTCTTCTTCATCTGATGATGATGCATCAATTTCTTCCTGTCCACAATAACGGGAAATTAGTTCATCTTCTGACAGATGCTCGACACATTCCAAGTCATTATCGATTTTAGCGTAATCGTCAAAGTTCAACGTTGCATCCATGTTCATTTTCTGAGAAATTTCTTGTAGCATTTCCTCTTCTTCAACGAAATTTTCATCTTCGATTGCCGGACTAATTATTTCAGCAGTAGATTCCCTTTCCTCTTGCTTTTTAAAACCAGCATGATGGAAGCAATTCTTGATGGTTTTTTCTGAGACGTCATTCCATGCTGCTTTAGAGAGATGCAAAGCTGTTAGGACATCAACTTTGTAATCTTGATCTTCGTCGAGTGCAGAAACAACTCTTCGCAGTAGTAACTTCCTATAATTGCGTTTAAAACTCATAATGACCCCGTGGTCTAGTGGCTGAAGAACAGATGTGACATTAGGTGGAAAATATTCCACGGTGATTGATTTCAACCCATTTAGTTTGGGATGAGCCGTGCAGTTATCAATTACAAGAATAATTTTTCTACCTTGAATTGTCATTTGCTTATCCAAGCAACGTAGCCATTCCTCAAAAATGACAGATGTCATCCACGATTTGGAGTTGTTTTTGTACGTGACAGGTAAGGTTTTGAGTCCTTTAAAACATCTCGGCTTTTTTGATTTTCCGATCACTAAGAGTGGAAGTTTTTCAGTACCAGACATATTTGAGTATAAGAGAACTGTTAGTCTTTGCTTGGCTTCTTTCCCTCCACTCGCAGTTTCGTTTTTTAAAACGAAAGATTTATCAGGTTTCATCATGAAAAACAGTCCAGTCTCGTCTGCGTTAAAAATATCCTCTGGAGTATAATTTTTGATAATTTCTTCCAGCTTTTCTTTTTTCCATGTGTCCACTGCTTCTTCATTCACAGAACCACTTTCGCCACAAAGCTTCCGGAATGAAAGACCATGTCTGGTTTTAAATTTTTGCAACCATCCGTCCGAAGCTTTGAACACAGTTTCGTCAATGTCCATTTTTTGAGCAAAAGTTAGAGCTTTTGACTTCAGCAAATTTCCATCTATTGGGACATTTTTTGATCGCATTATTTTCAACCATTCATATAAACCTTCTTCGATCTTCTGAAATTTCCCTTCACGGGATCGATTTCTAGAAGATTTGACTCCAATTTCTTCTTTTCTTAAAATTGAGTCCCGGTTGTTAATGATGCCAAATAAGGTGCTTTTGGGAATTTTGAAAACTCTAGCAATTTCGCATTTTTTTAAAACTTTTTTATCAACTTCATTTAAGATTTTAATTTTAGTATCTAGACATATCGCATTGCGCTTGTTTGAACCTGCCATCTCGTTCAATAGCGAAAATGCAACTCCTGTTTGCAGTATGCATTTCACTGAAGAACCTTATTCTTTTTTCGCTCCTTCCCCCAGAGGATAACTAATCCAAGGCACGTGACCTGGAACCTGTCAACATTCAGGTTGAAGAGCAGGTTAATTTTTCTCGAACCCTCTCATTCACATTTCTGGAAGCAGAACTTCTGAGCTGACATGACACCACCAGTCACGGACAGCAAGACTCCTCGTATTTCGGAGAATCGACCCTTGGGAAAACACGTGATTCAAATGACAAAAACTACCAATACATCTGTCAACCCCTTTTCCTAAAATCCGTAAAGTCCACGTGCTCTCTCCCCCTCTCTATTCTTTCCATACTATGGTGAGTGGTAATCCCCTCCCCCTGTCAAAGTTGGACTGACTGAACACTGAAGGCTGCATGCAGCTTGTCAGTAAACTATAATCAAGGTCATTTCAAGTTACAAATTTAGAAACATGTTCTTTTTGGAAAAATACCGGAAATAGTGTCCGTTGAATGCGGTCGCTGTATTGGATTGGGCGATACAGAACGGTCGTTATACCGAAAGCAAATTAACATAGAGTTCATAGGAAGAAAGTTGGGGCTTTTATCACTGGTCATTATAATGGAATGGTCTTTATAATGCGTGGTCGTTATAACGAGCGTCGACTGTATAACTAATTAGGTGAATAACTTTAAAACGAATAATGTAGTTGAAAAAAATGGTGACCTTTTTTAAACTCTTAGAACTAATATGAAGGGGAGTATTTTTTCTTTTTTGAAAAATTCTTGTTAGTACTATCTTTGCGGCTGAAATATACAAAAAGATTTTGATACCTTAAATGTTGAATGCCAGAGCATAATGAAAAAGTCAGCACATTTGCTGATCATCCAGCCATGGATATGAGATACATTTTTACATGACAAATTGGAGATTGGGAAGCATTTATACATTTTAATTAACTACTTTTAAATGATCCATTTTATTTGTGACACACAAAACATGATATTCACTCATATTTACAGCAAGATAATCCATGCTCAAGTTATTAAACCTTTAATCTTCTAATAGAAGTGCGTGGTTCGGTTTGTGACACACAAAACATATTCACTCACAAAGTCAACAGCAAGATAATTCCTGTTCAAGTTAATAAACCTTTTACAATAGACCTTTAATTGCAGTGCATGGTTCTGCTGAGTCCCTCAAATTAATCCCTCAACCCCCCCAACGCAAACCAAGCATTTTCCAATAGGGACTGCAGCAAGAAATATTAAAAGTTACAGAGCTTCCCTAAAAGGGGTCATAATTCAAAACCTTCCCTTAAGATTCAACGTTAATTGACAACAGCATAAAGCTGACATTATGACAGAAATTTTTGTGAAAGAAAACCAAGACCTCTCTTTTGTGGCAGGTATGGACAAGGACTGTTACTTCAGCATGATCATATTTAAGTATTGATCACTTTTAAAACCAAAAGCTGGATTTGCCCTTGCATAGATGTTACTTCCCTTTAAGAAATTTTAAAGCCCTATTTGTTTTTCGAAAAGTAGAGCTGCAAGAACTTTAAAGACCTCAATTTGTTTTGGGGCCTGAAGAATATTTTAAAAACAGTGGAATAAGATTACTGAATTATATACACGTCTGAGTTGTAGAGAAATTGCATAAAGCAATAGATGAAGGCACATGTCAAAGCTAATATTTACAGTTAAAAGAACTTCGCCATATCCAGATTAGAATAAGAAAGATTGAAGTAACTGAAAGACATTATATAATTTACAGATTAACTAGAAATATGCACTGCATAAGCGAAAGTGAGTATGGCACATAAAATTGCAAATATGTTTAAAAATTTTATTTGTAAGGAAGCAGAAGTTTGCACATATTAGAAGTTGACAAAATTAATCAACGAAAGCGTACGATCTATAAAAAGAATAAAAGATTGAAACAAACATTTCTGATGTCGCAAAATTTTACTTCCGGGACTTACGCTGTAAATTAATTTAAAATTTCAGGAAATTTAAATATTTTTACCGATAGGACCAATGCCACGTCGTTTCACGCCTGAAACTTGTATGTAATAGCTTTATTCCTTGTGGCGAAGTTGAAGTGACGGCTGTGATGACAGGTAAGATGTCAAAGTACATTACATTTCTCAAGCTGCAACAAATGGACAAAACCTATTGTTTTACATTTTAGAATGTGGATTGGAAATAACTGAGACAGGATATTTGAATTTGTGTAATTTACAAAAATGTATTCATTAAACTTTTAAAATTAAAGAAATATTTTCAGCAAGTTCAAGCAAAAGTTATCCTAGTCTTTTATATGACTGTTTACAAGAAATTAAGAAAAAAAAATTAAAAGATAGTGGGGAGATAATTTTTTTAAATTTTCGAAAAAAAAAAAAAAAAAAAATTAGTTCTATCCTTTTGAGGTTGTTGTTCAGCTTTCATTGTTTGGCATCAGTACTCTGTAAAAATAGTAAACAAAGGCCGTGACTCCGCTGCCGGCTGGTCGGTAGCTGAGTCAAAAATACTCCGCTGCCGTGCGACGCAGAAGTTACTGCGCATCTATTTCGCTTTTACCGTGATTTCTTAAAGGTTTTTTCTTTGCACAGCTGCGCATATGGACTTTTGCCAGCCTGATCGGTTGTTTTTTCCTGCAATTAACGAAGCGCTTTTTTTTTTTCTTGATGGGCAAGCTGTCGTGTCGACTTAATCCGAGCTCCAAGCAAAAAAAAAAAAAAAAAAAAAAAAAAAAAAAAAAAAAAAAAAAAAAAAAAAAAAAAAAAAAAAAAAAAAAAAAAAAAAAAAAAAAAAAAAAAAAAAAAAAAAAAAAAAAAAAAAAAAAAAAAAAAAAAAAAAAAAAAAAAAAAAAAAAAAAAAAAAAAAAAAAAAAAAAAAAAAAAAAAAAAAAAAAAAAAAAAAAAAAAAAAAAAAAAAAAAAAAAAAAAAAAAAAAAAAAAAAAAAAAAAAAAAAAAAAAAAAAAAAAAAAAAAAAAAAAAAAAAAAAAAAAAAAAAAAAAAAAAAAAAAAAAAAAAAAAAAAAAAAAAAAAAAAAAAAAAAAAAAAAAAAAAAAAAAAAAAAAAAAAAAAAAAAAAAAAAAAAAAAAAAAAAAAAAAAAAAAAAAAACAGACATATCTCCCCCACCAGACAGACCTTTTAGCCTATTTTAGCCGAACTGACCGGTGCCTCGGCATTCCTTTGAAGAGGTAGTATGATGACAGGTGGACATCCATAACCCAGTATTATATGGTCCTGGGTGGCATGTGGTTTCTGAGAAAACCCGGGAGAAAATCTTCTCACCATTCATGCTTCAAACAACAGCTCTCCTTTTTTTCTAGAAACGTTTACACAAATTTGAGGCAAGAGCCCATGCGCTTATTATTATTATTTTTATTTATTTATTTGCAACAAAATGAATTGCATTTAAGGATTTTTTAAAACATATGTTACATTATAGATTGTTTTCTTCTCAACATGCTTAATAATAACATGTTTCTTCCGTTGCAAACTGAAAAAAAAAAGTTAAAATTCGGTGAATCTGAAATTTTCTCAAATTTAAAATTCACGTTTTACACAATTTTATTTTCATTCATTTTATCCTATCCACTATAATACTCATTTTCCATATTCGTCCGTATAAGCGAATACTAAGTGATGCAAATAAAATGAGTAGAAAGATTAAATATACCTTTTATGGGACGAATGTAAAAGTTTTAAATGTTGAAATTGAGCATTAAAAGCAAGTTGAATTAATTTTTCATTTTCAGTAGCATTCTGTATTAAAATGTTTGTTGTAAATTGTTTCCATTTTTACATACTGCCGGCCCCGCTTAAAGGAATACTGTTGGTTCCAGCATATTTTATTCGATTATGTGGGGAAAATTTCTTTACCTTACAGAACTGATAATATTGCCTGGAAACGTAATAATAAGTCGGTATATCTAAATAAATCCTTATTTTTTTGTATTGCTAAATAGAAGATTCCAGAAACCCTTTAGAAAATGACCTCTCTATTTACTTCCGGGTGGGAGGGGGGGGGGGGGATCATGAAAGAGAACGAGTGACTCACAAATTTAGTGGGCATGGGGAGGTGTTGCTGAAAGATCAACTTGAAAATTCAAAACTTGTTCTTATTTACTTTTATTTTTGAAATTTAATCAATTTTTTTATCAAAAATATTCTTACGGCAGACCAGTATTATTGGATTATCCGGGGAAATTATTCGATTAAACGGAGATCTTTAACATTGCATCTATGGGGAAATATTCGGTTCTGGAAGGTTTTATTCCTTTATCCGTTACCCGATTAAGCGGGGCTGACAGTATGCATTTTCTTTCTAAACGAACCAAAAGGGGGCGGGGGATCTTACGGACCGGTTTGATGTTCTTATCTTAATTAAATTCGTTTCTCACATTAAAAAATATCAGCCGCTATAAATGTTCACATAAGGTTTATTTTGTTTTCATGTATACTTTCACAATGTTTGCTTTCTTTTTTGCATGTGATTATATAATTCCCCCCCCCCCTCGCCTCCTATAGGATTAGGGATAATTCAGTTTCATGCCATTCATACTTCAAAGCAAACCTGAAATTTGTCAACGCACTTACATTCCAAAAAAAAAAAAAAAAAAAAATAAACCTACGATTACATTGAAACCCCAACAAAAACCTCTGATCCGAAAGGAGCATTCCCAAATTACAAAATCCTTATGCAGGAAATGTTGACTTCTTATTATACTTGTAGATTGGTAGGAAAGACAGGGGTGCCCACAAGGGGGGGGGGGGGGGTTGACGCTGACTGCAATATTGAAATTTTTTTCGGTCTGAGTAAGGAAACCATACATTCTCGAATGTAGGACAAAAACTCAAAAATAATTTAACTACGTGAGGACGAAACAATTCCCAGCATTAAATATTTGCGTTTTTGTCCCGTTGTCGCTAGATATGCAGTTTAGAACTTTCAGATGATATGTTGTGAAGGGCAATGATCAGCTAGGCAATGATCAAGTTGTTGCATTTCTATTGCAATTTGTAATAGGAAGTTGTGAAAATATGGGTAAATTATGTAGAAAATAAGTTTAGCTACATTTGTCAGTACAAAAATCAAAGCAATTGATTGTATTGGTTTTTCTTCATGCTTCCAAATTCTGGTACATTTATTTCCGGGCCTCCTTGCCAGATCATGTTCATGCTAAGGGCTCCCTTCCATTTTTGTCAAGCTTAGCTTAGAAAATGGCATATAAGAACAAGTTTTAATCTTTTTTTTTTTCATCTCCTTTATCTCCTTTTGGTCTCGCGTTGTGGTATCCCCACCCCCGCCTTGTGGGGCCGAGCCTTAAATTGACGCTTAGAAATGTGGTCACTTTAATTTAACGTCCTACAGACAGGTGTGGGTGCCATTTTACCATTCTGTATGAAATCTTCATTTTCATACAGTTTGTGATCCTGTTTTGTGAGTATGCGCTGCCTGGAACGCAAATAATTTTCATACTCTAGCCGCACGAAGTATCTTTCATGAAAATTTTGTGTTTGGTATTGGTATGCCGCTTTCTTAGTTCGGAATTTTTAATGGCTTCTTTTCAGAAAATCCTTGATAGCAGTGGCCTATTTAGCTAAGCCAGTTATACTATAAGATATTCTTTTCAAGCTTTAAAACTCATGTATAAGACTTAGCATAAAATTAATACTTAATTAACAATGATTAGAATGTTGCTATTTTAAGTATTATGTTCAATAAAGCACACATAACTTATTGTTTTCCGCGTGTATAAAGTATAAAGTATAAATATACGTTTTGTTTATGGGAAATATACTCTGTTTGAAGAAGGGTTGGATGATTAATCAATTATCCCTTGAGCTGTCACCTATCAAGACATCACACAAGTCGTCACGTCGGGTCATATGGACCCGAATTAAAAATTTAGTAAATTGGGTATAAAAAAATGTAAAACATTGTGTTTTAATTTCAATATAATGTAAGAATATTTAACACATAAAAAGCATAGAAGAGAAAAGAAATTAAAATTGTACCTGGGTCAATATGACCCGACGTGACAGCTAAAGGGTTAAAAAAGCATACACGTAAGATATAATATGAGATGTCCTCTCAGAAGAAAAATTAATTTCATATTAAATTAAAAAAAAACCCCAGAAAATTGTCTCAAATGTGTGTAAATATACGATGAGGTATTATCGCTTAACACTTTCTGGCGATACTTTTGGTCGGAATTAGAGTACCAGTGATACATTTTTCTACAATAAAAAATATATTTTGTGGTTTTCTATTAAGAACTCCAATTGGCAACTTCAAAAATGTTTACATTATAACGTAAATTTCATAGGAATGCAGAGCAGAAAACTGGACCTTATGGCCTCCCTTAAATTGACGCTTAGATATGAATATAAAAGGTGTTGTGATGTGCTTTTTAAAAGCATAAATTGATTAAGTTTTAAAACCTAAAAAGTTGCATTAATTATTGACTCGTAACTAAAAAAAATGACGGTGATGATAATGAGGGCCCGGCCAACAAAAGAATTTCGCCCTAGGCGCTAGGCCATTGATAGTGAACCTTTTTCTGTTAGTGTGTCAATTAAAGTACGGTTTACTGTTTTAAGGTATCCAGTGTGCCACATATTATCTTTATTGTAAAAATAATTTTCGATAATATTCCATTCTCGCACCACTAGTGTTGGAAGCACCCCTCCCCCCCCCCTTTTCTTTCTTTCTTTTTAAAATGTTGTTTTCAGTAAAAGTAATTCATAATATGCACCCCTGGGCATGCCAATGAAATGCCTGTTGCGCGCCACCCATTGGCACGAGTGCCATAAGTTCGCCATCTCTGCCTTAGGATCTGCAAGGACTCGGGTCGCCACTGAAGCTACATATGTGTGCGAAATTTAGTTTTCAGTTTGTGTGCTGACAAGGAATAAATTTCTGTAATAGACGATGAACCTGACAAAAGTGTTCAACTTTGATCCATAAAAGCCTAATGTTAAGTACATGTGACACAGTGAAAATGAATACCACACATAACATTAAAATATTGCCTTTTAAAAACTTACTTGAATATGATGTCTGATTCACTTTTGGAAATGTTTTTCCAAGCTAATATAAATAATAATTGATGCAATTGCAATTTTTATTGCAAATGGTTCATTTCCAGAATGTTTCACTACTACCATATGCAATTGAAGAAAACAGGGGTTGCACGGAAGAATTTCGAACTTGAGAAGGGTTCAGTGTCAAAGAAATTAAGGAACACTGCTCTACAGTAAAGCTTATAACTGTGCCACTATTTATATTTTTTTATGAGTTGCTAGCTTTAGTTCTTGAAATATGTGCTTAGCAAGAAAAGTTTCGATTGCTTGATTCGCGCTAAAAAGGAATTAGCACCAACACCAATGTTCATTAAAGTGACATATGCAAAAACTTTTGTTTGAATCCTTGCATTCCTTATGGAAATCGACAAAAAAAAAAAAAAAAAAAAAAAAAAAAAAAACAACGCTTGATTGCGCCGTTTTATTTGGAGCAAATGGGGCCAAAATTTAATCAGCACGTGTTCTTTCTGAGGTTTACCTGCTTACAAGTTCTTTAACTTCTTCCATTACTTCTTGAGATATAGCAGTCATGGCAAAAGAGAAAAACGCTCTACTGCGTACCCAGCCGCTTAAAGAGAATTGAGCCAAAAACTAATTAGCACCATTTCTCATCAGGGTCCACATGTGTACCAATTTCGTTGGGTTCCCTGTGTTACGTTTTAGGTTAGAGTGGCCATTATTTGAAAAAGTGTACATAGACACATAGAATGAGACTGGTCCCTGGGAAAATACAGTGAAACTCCGATTTTAAGTCCCCCGAATCTACGTTTTTCCCGCATTTTACGTTTTATTCATCAGGTCCCTGATTTTCCGTATACTAATAATGTTAATTTAACCCGGATTGTAAGTTTGTTATATATGAAATTTCCCGCATTTTACGTTTTCCCTGGAATGTGAAAAAAAAAAAAAATGTTCTAAAATAAGCAATATTTTTCCTTCTGTACTTTTCGTCAGCCGATGAAGATCAACAAAAAGAACCGGAAGCACAGCCCGTCCCTTCTTTCACTATTGCAATGAAGAGCTTACAAATAGTGAAAGACGATTTTCTTTCTTATAAAGACCAGGAAAAAAACTTGCAACGCATTTCAATCCTAGAAGATGCTGCATTCACTTTGAACTCAATGACTAAACAATCCACTATTACGGATTATTTTCAGCCTAAACGCCAGAAATCGCATCTAAATGTGCTAAAATTATCTTAAAATGGTATGTATAATAATGTTCTTTTCGTAAAATATAGATATTATCCCTTTTGAAAGAGTCATCTTTATTACCTTTAGTTTTTTTCTATTTGATTTTTTCATTCTATGTATTTCCCGTATTTTACGTTTTTCCCGTATTTTACGGTTTTTTAAACCCAGTCCCTTGAGAAACGTAAAATCGGGGTTTCACTGTATATGTAAATTAAAAGTTTACTACATATTTGGAACCTTTAGGGTGTGTAAAAATATGCATGAAACAAAATAAATGTTATAAGTATAAGTACATCATATCTATTATTACCAACTACCAAAACCTGAAATAGACATCTTCCTTTTTGGACGGTTTTGCTTTTTCAAATGGGTGTTTCTTTGTAGATAAACTATGAATATTCTTAGAGGTTTTTGAACTAAAATTTTACATGCATTTCAGTATTAATACAATAAATAAATTAAATAGAAGTAATAAATAAAACCTGATCAAAACTGATTAATTTTTTCAATCAAATCCAAAGATTTTGCCCTGTTTCAGAAAATATAAAATATTGTTTGGCGAACTCTAATAGATCTCTCTTTTTAAAAATAGCAGCCCCCCCCCCCCCAAAAAAAAGCCAACATAGCAAACTTTTTTAATTAACCGCAGTGTTCTTTAAATTGTAAGAAGACTTGAATATTTAAAGCAAATTCCCTCCATTTTTGTATGCAAAATGTATTATGTAATTTAATAATTACAGTCCCAATTTTTAATTCTAACTTTTCTAGTCATCAAATATTATATTACTAGATGATTTCTACTGCCCCTTCCTCTTTTGAACTTGGTTGTTCAAAAGAGGTTAATTGTTTTTAAATTCATGTTTGATTTTTTTTTCTTTAATGATGATATTTTTTTAAAAATTTGAATAAAAACATGGATGCATGGTTTAAAAATGATTAGGTATATGAAAGGCAAAAATCGACAAACTGTGGTGGATACCTATATTTTCAGCAAAAATTCGGGGGGGGGGGGGAGTTTAAAACAAAAACCTTTTTTAAATTTTTATTTTTATAATTGTAGTTTTTATGCATGGAAAAATTTTAACAAATGAAAAGGCATTATAGATTGTCTGGTCAACAGCAAGATGAGAAAATGTACCATGGACACCTCACACTATTGAACACCCAATATTTTAAGAGGAATTTTTCCACCAGGTTTGCAATAAATGCAAAAACATTTTTATTAATTAATATTTTACTGGACAACAACATTAGGTAAAAATGTTTCCTTACATTGCTGAGTGATCTTATACATGAGAATATGGGCTATAATTTTATTTGCTCTGAATGTTCTTATATGGATATTATTATAGCAAGCAATATAAATTTGTCAACAAATTTTTAAAAGATGTTTGCTTGCAGTAGTATACTGAAATCTTCATCAGCAATAAAGTCTTGCACTTGTTCATTCAATTTCATTAGCAACAATTTTTTTCTCACATTAGAGACAAAATAACTAGCACTTTCTTTAGAGAAAGATATGCTTTTGGGCCCAAAAAAAAAAAAAAAAAAATGCTTCTTTTTAAAAAATTAATCCATACATTCCTGATTTTATAGATAGTACATTTGTAGTTTGACACAAAACAAGAAGATTCTAATCCTAGCATTGCAGCTGCTGCTTTGAAAAAGGAGGTGAGGTGATTGATTCAACACATTTATTGAGTCACTCAGAAAGAACAAGAGGGATAAGTGTAGGAATTTTCCATTTAGGGGAAAATAAATAATTCAAATACACAACTAGATTGAGTAATGCACAAAATGAGCATGCTTATTAGAACCTGCATTTTTCGTATAATGCAACAATTATCATGCACAAGGGGATGACCATCTCAGTCAAGAACTTTTTTGATCCAGTTAGGTGAAAATAAGAAAACTTTTTCAATAGTATGACTAAAATATTTCTATTCCGGAATAAGTTTCCTCCATCCAAGGAATTCATGCTAATTGCTAGAAGGAAGGTGAATGAAGCCAAACACTCTTATATAAAATCATTCGATTAAAATTTTAAATAATGTAAGTGTAATTACTGTAGCAAAATTCTTACAAAACAAATAAACCTGGTATGGATTTTGCTTATCTGTCAATTTGGGGTTCAATTGCTGCTAGCAGTGGAGAAGTTTTGAAATTTAAATCCGCCATTCAAGACCTTTTCTGCTCTTAATAACCTGTTCATATGCTCCTGAGATTCTAGAAGCCATTCATTTGAGCCACTTGTAATTATTCAATAAACAAAGACTGACACATGTGCAACGTGATGAAGTGTCAGAAATAAAGATTTCTCTTATGCAGCTCCATTAACATGGAAGAAAATTAAGCAGTCTACACATCTACAAGAAACATTTATATTATACAAAAAGCTTCTTCTCAATATATTAAATTTTGAAAGTCAGGATCAGAAATGAAAATATACCTCTAAGATAATAGCATTAAAAATATTAAGATAAATAAGTACATTTCAAATGTTTCACTCTATATTAGCTAAATAACTATATATTTTGCAGGCATTGTAGGATTCTATAAAAAGAACAAAATTCTTGAACAACATCAAAAGCATGTTTACTGTCTGTTCACCTGGAAAAAGAGCTCTACAAGATGCCGCCATAATAATTTGCGGACATGCTTGGAAGCACCTTTCACCGGGAATCCTTCAATAATAAAACTTCACCTCTTTCATGCTATACATTAGAGTTTGTAAAAAAAAAGTTCCGCCTTCAAATATTCCTGAAAGAAAGACAAATTATCACAACACAGCATCAAACAGTAAGATGACACAAAAAGGGAAATTAAAGTATTGGACTGAGAACTTTATCTTGATACATCATACCCACTCTTGCTATCTAGAAGAAGACACCGCTGATTTTATCAGTTGTCTTAACTTGGTAGATACACTTACCCAATACATAATGCTAATAGATTATTGAACCAGCCAGCAAAGCTGAATGGTATACAGAACTTATGGATTAAATTCATGTAAAGTGAAATAACTAGTACAAACACATTTCATATTTGCTTAGAACATGGGAAACATTAAAAAGTGATCAGATATTGTTTAAGAGCAATTTAGCATTAAGAGGCTAACTGCAAACTATTTTGAACTTCAGTTAAGGGGGGGGGGGGGTACAGAGAGCACCATTTTTCAATGTGAACAAGTTTTGAGCTTTAAGATGGCAAAAGTTAAACATTTACAATTTGGTTGTTGCTTCATGTTGTCTCACATAAGGTGAGTTCATGACACTGAAATTTAATAATAATAATAATGACAATTTTAATAAAAATAATACTAAATCAGTAATTATTTTCTACTGAAGGGCTAAAACATGCTTAATAGTCTTAATTCTGATGATCTGCTACACCTAAACACTATGGGACCACATGTTAGACAATATTAAGCATAATTAATTCGAATTTGCCCTCTGTAAGTAACAGGGGCAAATTTTTCCGGGAGGGGGGGGGGTCTCCCCCTTCCCTCATTATGTTTACATGAAAAGCAAAACTCTTATCGAAATAAATATCAGAAAAGACATATGAGTTAAAATTAAAAATAAATAATAATAATAATAATAAACTTACAATCCATTGGTACGCTTGGCTTCAATGAAAATCATCGGCCGTAACCACCTGGAAACATCATTTTTATTGAAATCAATTAAATTTTTATAGAAAATAATCCCTTGCAAGGAAGGTGGTTGAAGCTTTTCTCACAATAAACATTTGAAAAGACACATAAATTAAAAATAAGCAATCAAACAATGACCATACCATTCTCCGCTATGCTCTAGCTTCACAGAAAACTAATCATTACTTCCCTAAAATAAATGAAACAACTTATTCGCATCATTCACTTTTTTTGACGTTTTCCTCTTTGATGGAAATTTTATCCTCGTAGCTCTTGGAGTATTTCAGTAAAATTGAAATCAGATTGGCCGTAACCCATAAGCACCTGAAAACATAAGTTTTTATTAAAACAATTACATTTTAATCAATAATGATACAGTCCAAATTAAGTATGTGCAACAATCGAAAGTTTTCTCGGATCAAACATTGAAAAAAGCACACATAAATTTTAAAAAGTAAAAAAAGCGTGTAATGAAAGAAATCGTACCATCCTTCGCCATGCCTCACCTTGATATGCCAGAGACTGCGGACAACAATGGAAAGTCACGTGGTGTTACAGGTCACATGACCAGCCGGCAGCGGAGAAATTTTCACTCGAGATCCGACCAGCCGGCAGCGGAGTCACTTTCGTAAACAAAACAAAAATTTTGACAATATGCGGGATATTCATGGGGCTAATGCCCTTTCTTCTTTTATTTTTATTGATTAAAACTACTTGAATTCGTCTGAAATTATATGTAGCATGACTGTTTTAGTTAATTTTCAACAGTTTTATACAGAAAAATTAATTGAGTAACATTTGCTGTGTTTCTTTCATAAAAATGTTTAGCTCTCTACCAAGTGCTAGCAAAATATATGTCAGCTCAAGTAATAAATCAAAGCAAAAATCGTCAAGTGCTAAGAAACGTCGCAAAAGAATAAATAATCACGTTGTTGTACCTAATGGAGTAACTGAGGATGATACATTAATATCGTCGTCCAAAGAACCAAATGCTTACGATATTTCATCTGAAAAATTTGAAATTATAAATGAAAATAAAAACGTCTGTTTTTCAGATAAAACATCATGTCTTAGTGAAAAGTCTGAAGAACAAGTTGGCATACTCACGGACTACGAAAATATTCAAGACAATGGAAATACTGTAAGCGAAGCTAATTCTTGTCTTTTAATTGATAGTTCTAGTGTATGTGAAAATAAGCAACCTGTTGCTGAAATGATGCAAAATCCTTTATCAGGTGAAGAAACAACATACGAAAACATTTCGATGCCTGAAACACACCATTTTGAAAAAGATTTGTTACAAAATATTGAAACGGAGGATGTCTTTGTGCTAAATGAAAAGAAAGGTGATGCAAATGTTAATTTTAAAACCAATGAAAGTATTGTTGCTTGCATTGAAACGCAAACTGATTTAACATTCGTGGGTGATTTTAATGAAAATTATACCAGTGTGAATAATTGTTTTATGATTGAAAACAGTTCAGAGGAAACAAGTTTTGATGTGTTAGTAGACAATAATGAGTCTTTATCTATGAATGAGAATTTATCTAAATTTATAGAGAATGAAGAAGTTCAGATTGATCCAGCTGATATTGAAAAATGGCAAGATTCTTTTAAATTACATGAAGAGGAAAATGAATCCAAAATGAAAAATGAATATGACAATGTATCAGTCAAAAGTGATTGTTGCATGGCAGTTAATATTTATAATGAGCATGATACTGATGCATTAGATAATCAAGACTTTTCAGAATCTGCTGATCTTACAGTCTTTGAGAACAAAGCCTATGTAGCCCATTCTCCTGCACAAAGTGAAGGGAGTGGAACTGAAAGTGCTATAGGTTGTAATAAATCATTATGCCCTGCTGTTCTTGGAGAAAGCTGTCTATCAATTCAAGAAAAAAATATTGAAATTATTTCCAATTCTGTCACAGGTGAGGTGCACCAAAACTTAAGTGAAGCAAAGTCTCAAATTGCTTCTTTAGATGTCAGTAAAAGTTGTTCAGATCTGAAAGGAAATAGTCTTAAAACTCATTTGAAGCGCCCATCATTGCCAGACAAAATAGACATATTGAATCATATTCCAAGTTTCAGTGATAATCTAACATGTGTAAGTAATCACTTGTGTGATAAAAGTACAATGACACATGAATTTGAAGTTTCTTATACAAATGATGCAAAATTAACTCATGTAACTGAGAAGAAAACTGAACATAAATTGACTACTAAAACTAAATCTGTTTCTGTATCTATTGATGATGTCGCATCTTATTTCTCAAAAGTGTTACCTCCAGTGGCTATGCTTCAAGCTAGAGCAAGGTATTAAAAGTATTTTTACTTTTTTTTTGTGACTTTAATGTAAAATGGAAAAATAATCAAAAAGTTGGAGGAATTCGCAAAAACTACCAAAAATTTTGCCATAACATTATTATTTTAATCCGAGCCCTTGCCCAGAACTATAAACAGGGAAGTGTTCTTTTCCAAAGAGATATGTTTTCCATCCTTGGTCATATTTAATCAAAAAAATAAGTCCTATCACCAAATGTATCAAATTAGTCATTATGACAGTGTTCATTCACTGTAATAAATTTTTTTAGTAAATAAAATTATCGACTGAGCCATTATACAGCCTTTTCTCAAAAACTAGACTATTGTACTTAGTTTCTTGTCACTAGTTCTCTACCAGACCTGTTAGCCAAGGCCTTAGGATTGCTTGCGCACAGGGCGAGGTAGCAGGGTCAACTGATTTTACATGCACGTATCCCCAAGTGTACATGGCATGTCTTCAGCGGGGATCGAAAGCGCGACCTACCAGGTGGAAGCACGACGCTCTACCCACTAGGCTACCATACTAGTTTCTTGGCCTTTGTAAACGGTCAAATTCATCCATGACCTCCTCGCAACAACAGCCTCATAGGAAACTAACATTTTTTGCAATGAATGCATTGAATTTCTGTCTTGTAACTTTAAGTGACAAAGAAAGTAAAAGCTGTCGAAAGGAGAAAATGCAATTTTTTTCCTTCCTTTCTTAATTTTTTTTAAAGGGAGGGGTTGAGCCCCAGCGTAGTTATGCGTGTCGTAAGAGGTGACTAAAATAGCATTATCCGATTTGGGTGACGTAAGGCTTGCTTTGTAGCATGACTTTGGCCCCGGATCGGTAAAGCAGGTCAGCAACGCGCTGCCAGCCCAGCCCCCTATGGCTGGTGCTGGTTGTCAAGTGTGTCAGAGAGTTTGTGGGAACTTCGAGGAGGACAGCGCTGCAGCCGCACCCCTTCATACTGGGGGGTAGTCCGGGAAGGCCATTGATGCTATATACGGTATGGCTGCAGTTAGCATTAATTACCCTTGACCATGTCCTTGAACCTATCCAAAACTTTTCAAGGTCCAAGTCGGAATAATAATTTTTCTTAATTAAGTTTCATAGCTTTATTAAAATATGACTGACTTACTACTTTGCTTTTTTTTGTATATTATTATTATTTTTAATTTAAGTCTTAGAGCCATTGCCATTAGAGTTTATGTCAATCAAAAAGCAGAGTTGAGAATCATTTTGGTAAAAAATATAACTCTGACTTTTGAAAATTCGGTGAATTTTTACATGTTTATATATATTTTGTTTTTTTACCTATTGAAAATATACTCTTTGCCTCCCCCCTTGGAAATTTTTGGAAGGATAGGTAGTTTGTATCTGTGTTAATTCATATACTTTTCTTCAGCTTAGTCAGGCATGTGAAATCAGTAGTAAAAAAACTACTTTTCTATGTCACACCAACGCAAATTGCATGAGCAAACTTAATTAAGCAACGACACATAGTATACTACACGTAAGGGCATGGTAGCCTAGTGGTTAGGAAGTCGAACTTCCACCTGGAAAGTCGCGTGTTCGATACCCGCTGAAGACCCACCATGCACACTTGGGGGTACGTGCATGTAAAATCCGTGGTCCCCACTACCTCGCCCCTGGATGCGGGGCATCCCTAAGGCCTAGTGCTCACAGGGAAGGAGGTTGCAGAGGAAAAGTATACTACACATAAATTTTTAACATCTAATGCTACAAATCATGTCAAGCATAATTTATTGATGACAGCAAGGATATCTGTTTGGCTTCAATTGGGTTGTTTTTGGAGACTTTACCATGCGTGCCAGGGTAAAATGGAAAGTCATTGAAAAAAATTTAATGTAATGCTGTAAAATATTCTTTTTATTGCAGAAGTTATGTTTTTGGGAGTATTGGAACAACTGGATCTCTTCTTGGAAATGAGGAACTCGTACGGTATTTTCCCGACAACAAAGTTACTGTTTTTGTTGGAACGTGGAACATGAATGGACATGTATGTATGCATTAACGTATCTCATTTATTTCGTTTGTTTTATTCCTTCTTTCAGCCTACTTTCTCATGAAAGTAAAAATAAATAAATAAAAATAAGTATGAAAGAATGCTTGTATTGTAAAAATATTGTTAAAAATAAAGAAAAGTCGAAAATAAGTGAAATAATTAAATAAAGTTTGAAAAATAAAAAAAAATTTGAAATTAGGATTTTGAGATAAAGAAAAGGTGTGTCTGTCGGTCCGTTTGATATAAAAAGCTTTTTTTTTAGTATTAGAGTTCATAGGATTTTTATAATCCTGTATGTTCTTACCTTAGCATAAAATCTCATGTGAAATAGTTGTACTTTTTGCAGCTATAGTAATGTGCAAAATCAGCACTGAAGCTTTGGGATTTTTTTGAGGAAAATCTTTTGATTTAGATCATGATTTTAATCAAGGTAATTTAAATCAACAAACATAATGTCATGAAGTGGAAATATAACTTTTGCACATGCTACTTTTTTGTAAAAAAAGAATAAATATAAAACTATACATGCAGTCATTTACAATAAGAATTTTAACAAGGATAATCAAGAAGCACAAATGATATACTTTCAGCTGAACAAGGAAATAAAAAATAAGAATAGCAGTTTATTAATTGCAGGTAGCACTCACTTTATCCTTAATTCTGTGTATGAGCATGTCTATTTGACATAATAATGAAATGTAGACAGTTCGAGTTATTATATTATGAATGTTAGTAACTGTTTAAAGATTTATTTTATTATTTTTATATAATAATTTTTCCAAGTGCCAATTTTTCCAATGATTAGTTTTATGAAAGACCCTGTGAGCCATGAAAAGTCTTTATTAACTAACAATGAATTCATAAAAAGTATTTTAAGACAACAAGCAAGCTCTAAAGAAACCTTCCTATAAACTGATGTATGCATAATTTCTCTGTAAAAATAAAGCCCTGCCTACACTTAATTTTTCAGTTTTTTATTTCATAGTATTAAAGTTCGTTTTTTTCTTTTTTCACAAAAACTAATGCTTTCTTTTAATTATAGGATCCTCCAAAAAGTATTGATGACTTCTTGCTGCCTCTTGATGTTTCATCTCTGCCTGATATTTATGCCATTGGAGTTCAAGAAAGCATGCAGTCGAGGTTACCATTTAATTTATTCAGAGCCTCATATATGTGTGTGTGTGTGTGTAAATTATTTTATGTATAGCAAACCTTTTAAAATTTACAGGTATTGCTAATTTATATTAATATGTATTTTTACATTAAAAAAAAAAAAAAAGAAAAGTAAAGATTGCAAAAAAAAAAAATCACAATTGAAAAGAAAGATTGGATCAACATCTTAAGTGATGATTTGGAACATTAGAGCTTTTTGACTGAATGAGCATATTAATTTACCCTTTAACATAAAAAAGCATATATTTATATAATTCCCCCCCCCCCTTCCATAGCTATTCAAATAAAGCTTATTTTCAGTGATTGCAACAAGATCTGCCCTGCATCCCCCCTTTTCTTAAAATACATTTTTAGTTCAAAAGAACTGTTGTCGGTGAAACAAAATCAACAGCTGAAATATTCAAAACTCTTTTGTCATAAATTTAATATGTCAACGTCTTATGTCACCATTACAACATCTTGCTAAAAATAATTGTACAATAGAAAAGAAAAAGTGTGAGTCATAAACTTTAAAGCCAATCTTCTGTGATTTACGAGTAATTATTTATTTTTCTTGTATAGGAGGATGTATAATCTGTCCATGAATTTGTATAATCTGTCCATGAATTCGCTTCGATTGTAATTCAGTTTATTCAATATTTTTAAATTGGCATCTTTGGACTATGGTAATTTTAGAGTTATATGCCGAAAGCTTGGGTGCAGTGGAGGAAAAACCTTTGAACAGAGCTTTTTTAAATGTTTGTTTAGAATATTCTTCCTCTGTTTGTTGATGATATGCTCATTTTTCTATAGTTTGACATTTATAATAATAATAATAAATATTATTATTCTAGCTTTATGAACATCGTTTCAAAGTTTCAAATTGTTTTTACATCCTTTGAATTTATTTAGATAAAATGATTCTTTTTACTTTGTTTAGTAAATTAGTGCAACTTCAATTTTTTAAAAAATATATCAATTTTTTTTATAGCTCCACGTCTACACAATAAAAATAGTATTCCCTGAAATATGTGTATGTTATTAATTCTATTATTTATTCATTTATTTTCCCGCAAAATTGTATCTTAATCTGTTATCTTAATGAGATTATTTTTAAAGAAATCTCTAGTAGTTGATTATTTTCAAAGTTTTGCACTTTTAATGTAGATTTATATAAAGAATACCAGAGCTAAAGAAGGAATCAAATAATGTAATGTAAATTGAATTGTTTAATGTAGAAGAGTTGTTTTTTTTTGAAAAAATCTGTGACATTTTAAAAATAAAGTAGTAATTAAAAAATTGTAACCTCAGATGCTGCTTAACAGTTTTATTGTAAAATATATATATTTCAGGTCTGAATGGGACATTTTGCTTCAAACAACGTTAGGACCATCTCATGTGCTTTTTAGTGCTTCATCATTTGGTACTCTTTATTTATCGATTTTTTTAAGAAGAGATCTCATTTGGTTCTGTTCTGGTAAATTCAATTTTTGAGTACTCTGAATGAAATATGTTAAGTTGTTTTGTTCTTCTAATTGTATATTAGTGCAATGAAATTTCCTTGAGTCATTTTAATGCTTACTGTAAGTCATGTGTTGGGCTATCTTCATAAATTTAATGAATAACCAAAACTCTGCACAAACTCATATCAAATGCTTGTTGATATAAAAATGAGTTTAAAATTTGCAAATAATGTAAGGTATTGTATACTACTAAAGTTATGTTTCTTTCCTTTTTATTTAGTTTTTGCTTTATACTGCCTCATAGCTTTACTAAAATTACTTGAAGATATGTTACAGATGTTTTTAAAGTTAAATAATCATGAAAGAACATTTTAAATTTGACTTGAAAAAGGCTTTATGAGTTTTGTTTTTTAATATTAAATTCAGTTTGATAGCTAAAATCTGCCCTTGTTTTAAAAATAATTTTTCGTACTTTGAAGTGATGAATAAAACAGATTAAAATTATTTACAACAGTACAGAAATTTCTGATTCATGTTTTTCAATACTTGTGATTTTTACTTAGCACCTGTTAACTAATGCATTGAGAATTTTTTTATTAGGAACCATTGTTTATTTATAAAAGAAACATTTATATGTGTTTATATAACATGTAATTTAGTTTCTTTAGTTTTTTAACAAAGTAACTCTTCAAGTTGTTACATTCATTGTGACATTATTTTATCTTTTCCCCCCTCAGAGCCAGAAGAAGCCGCTGTTGCTACAAGACCTGCGTCAATGGTCAAAACAAAAGGAGCTGTTGCTGTTTGCTTTAGATTTTTTGGAACTTCTTTCTTATTTCTAAACTCCCATTTAACTGGTATTCTTTGTTTCAAATTACTTTTTAAATATGTTAAAATTGAAAATCGCTAACACAGTAATGCATTTTCCCTCATCAAAAATATCTTATAATTTGTGTTATTTTATCTGTTAATTGCTGCAATCATTAAAAAAGTTTATTATGGGTTATTAATGAATTTGTAGGAAAAGGGGGGGGGGGGTAGGGAATACTTCTGTAAGGAATAAACTGTAAAAATTCAGAAAAAGCAATTGTTTCTTCAGGAGAGAGCCAGATCACAGCGCAAACTGCACTGTTGAAATTGTGTTGTTTTCGGGGTGTTTTAGCCTTTTTTTTAAGGTGGGATCCATAGCTTTTTAATAGTGTACCATTGCTCAAAGTCACCTCTAGTTTCTTGGAAGAAAGGTTTAAATAGTTAAATTTAAGAAATATTTCAAAAAATGCCTGTATAAAGTGGGAACAAAGTGCATAATACGTCAAATGGTTACCTTCATAACGACTTCACAAAAATCCAATGCTTGGTGTGCACATGTTCCAAAACGAAAGAAAAGTGCAAAGAATCTATGTTGGTGACACTACAGTACCTCTTAAGCAGTGGTGTAGTCCTGTAAAAAAAGTTGGGGGGGGGGGGGATGCTTATGTAAACAAACTAAGTTATTGAATCAAAAAGTGTGGAGGGTTTAAGAAAAGTGAGGGGGCGCTTTAAAAAAAAATAGGAGGAATCTGCCTCCTCTGACTACACCACTGCTCCCACACACCTTGATGCTGTTGCTCCAACAGCCTTAATCCGTTATTCATCAGTTTACAGAAAAAGGAATGAAAGAATGAATGCAGATGTCTTTTGAACTACTCCTGCTAAGGCAAACATGTGAATTGAAACTTATTTCTATGGAGAAAATTTCGACATATCTAGGGTTTCAAAAAATAAATTTTCATATAACTATAGAAAACACGTAACAATTTTGATGAAAGGGGCAGTGATTTTTTTTTTCAAATGTCAAGGATTTTGAGAGGTTAGTGTGTATATATAGTGTGGCTTGTATTTTACAATTGCTGATTTGTGTCACCTTATGACTTTTTTATTTAAATTCAAATCATATTTAATATTTTTTCTGCTTTTATCTGTACAATTTATTCATAATTAAAGTGAAATTTCTTTTAGCCCATGAACAAAAACTCAAAGAGAGATTATCTGATTATGAGAAAATATGTTCTTCTTTAGATCTACCAAAATTAATTCCATTGAAAAAAAATGAAAAAAATAAAGGCAAGTAATGTTTGTTTTTGTTCTTTTTCATTTCAGTTGCTTTATTATAAAATTTAAATTCTTGTAGTTTTTCTCTGTTTTTATTTAAATTCCAGCCATTTGAGCAGTTCGTCACAAGATGTCTCGTGTTTTTAATATATAACTCTTGAACTGTACAACCACAGGGTGATTTATAAAAGCAAAACATATTTAATTATTCAGTAGTTTTTTTATGCTGCTGCATGCTTGGCAATTACCTTGGATGACTTATCCTGTAACAAAATCTTTGATATGGTATGTTTTAAAAAATTGCTTAATTCGAAACTATTAATAAAATGATAAATAATTTTATGCTCTCAAATTTGAAATGTAATTTTAATTATTTCTAAATGAACAACTTTTGTTTTACTGCATTTATGCAAAAAATTAATCTGTCTAAACAAGAAATAAATATAGTTAATATACCTGAATTTTTTTTAGATATCACTTCACGGTTTGATTGTGTATTTTGGTGTGGAGATTTAAACTTCAGAGTGGTTCAAGACAGAAAATCAGTTTTATCCTTTGTTGAAGAAAAGATTCAGAAGCCTCAACCTTCGTGTAATATTTTAATGAAACATGATCAATTATCAAATGAAATGGCTAAAGGTAAGCCATAATTCTTCACTCATAAAATTTAAACTTTTATAATTCTGATTCTGAAAATTTTGAGCAATTAAATCAATTAAAGTTACCTTGAACCACATCAAGAAACAATTTACTCTGCAAAATAATTGTATGTTTTTTTCTGGGGGGGGGGGGGGGGGGGGGTATTAAAATATATTAAGCTCATTTAAAAATATATATATGTTGAAAAAATCTATGTAATTGCATTATGTGAGTCATTATTTTCCTTACGTAATACAGAAAATCCTGGTATTGAAAATTCAGATAAATACTTTAGAAGTAATTGAAGTTAAGTAGTCGGTACTGGGCTTTTTTCCTATCTGAGCGAGGATTGTGGAAGATTTGTTTCCTCTTTCATGCCTATTCAAGTGAATTAGAAAAGCACTAATGTGTGTTCCGCTTAAAACATATACTCTGAACTCTTGTTTATTCCCATCTAGATCATGCAAGGAAATTGGAAATTCACTGACTGTCCAGTTTTTTTATGGGTTTTCCATGCATCTACGAAAAAAACCTTTGAAAATCATTAAAACATTTTTTAGTCATTGCTCTAGAATACGTACCAGGCTTAGAGTTTTCCAGGAGAAAACCATGGCAAAAACCTAGTAGGTTCAGTTGGGGTAATTGTAAACAAGCTTCATAACTACACTTGTGGTGGTTTTGAAAACTTAACTGCTTGTGAGTGATAAACTGGCAGCATAGGGAAGACATTGAAACAGTTTCATAAGTTTTGAAACAGTGGAGGTGTCACTATTGTTTGAAAATGGCACAGTGGAAAAAGTTGTTTAACAAAATTTAGTGATCTTACATTTTCCTCTCCAGCTCATCTACAAAAGCGAAGTAAGCAGTTTCAACCATTTTTATTTGTCATATGAAATGCTGCTAAAAGCATTTAGTTATGAATTTAATCTTCCCTGTTATTTTTCATGTGCAAGTTAGGCGTTTACAATTACCCCATATATTTCGTACTCTGGGGTAATTGTAAACACTTAAATTTATCCTATTTCCAATATTTTGGGGGGACTATAAGTATTATATTTTGATGTAAGTTACTTTTGTGTCTATTTTACATAACTGTTGTTGTTGTTGTTGCTAATGTCACTTGGAAATCCAAGCTCCCCTTGCAGGGCGACCATGAATTAAGGAAACTCCTACTGATTATTAATGAGCATCGCTAGAATGAAGTATACTTTGCTCAGAGGGGCTCAATGATTTTGAACCAGCTTCCAGATGAGAGATCGTCACCTAGGTTGGTCCCTAAGCGGAAATTATTTCTAACTTGGTGGTCATTTGAAGCGATGATGTATTTTACGTGGACAGCTCCCTTTAGCGCACTCGGTCTCAGAGTAATAATCGGTCGCGGGAGGCGGTCACTCTTTCAAGCGTTGACCACGGCCAGTTGTGCTTCACTTTCGGTGTTCTGTGGGATCCAAGCTTAACCGACTGATCCACTGCTAGACAAATTTTACAAAATGTATCGCATTACTTGATTTTTTGCAAGATATTTCTCGTTAAATGATCTCAGCCGACTCATAACATAACTCAGCGGACCACATGCGGCCTGTTGGCTGCAGATTGAGAACCATTGCTCCGGAACTTCTTAAGCCTTCAAGCAGACTGTGTATGAAACAAATTTCCATTTGCATCAATCTTATTCGAAAATAAATCACTGTTTACAATTACCCCAGATCTCTGGGGTAATTGTAAACACGAACTCATTCGCTAACAAATAGTCACAAAGTCAAAATTTTTGTACACATTTACTCACAAGAAGTACAGTAGTGGCTACAATGCTCACAACTTTATCTCTGAACTCATTCAAGAGGTAGGGAAGGATCAAAAGTTAAAACATTGAAAAAGCGTCTACAATTACCCCAACTGACCCTAAATGCTATTAGCCCCAGTGCATTTGGTGGCAGATAGCGATTCATTATTTACAACTAATAAGTATCTAGGCATGCTATATTGTAATTTATATTAGGTATTATTGGACAGTATATTATTACATATAAGTAAGTAATCCTTGGACAAGTGATATAATGTAAGCTATCCATTAATTTGAGTTGTAGAAAATTCAATTTTTACAAAACAATAACTTACATATATGCACCAGGGCTCTAAACTAGTGGTCGTTAGTCGCATTTTGAAACTCTTAATTTTCAGTTTCACAGTTACAATTTTGTATCCAGTCATCATTATTGAGGCCTCAGGAGTCTAAAATAACGACTGGATGCAAAATTGTAAATGTGAAACTGAAAATTGGAATTGCAAAATGCAACTAACAACCGCTAATTTCAAACCCTGATATCAGGGGTCGATCCAGCATTTTTAACAGAGTCCTATTTTCGTGAATTTTAAGAAGATTTTTGTAAAAAATCAAATAATTTTATGAAAATTCAAAATTTAAACATACAGTTTTTACTAGTTTTTTCCACTTATTAATTAAATATTTCTGAAAAAGTAAGATTTGGAAGCTCAGAGTTTTGTGAAGGATCCGTTTTGATTAATTGGAATTTTGTGAAGTGTCCGCAAACAGACCTGGATTTCCTCTGGAGCAACCCCTGGATATACTGATATACAGCTTATATAGAGACATTAGACACAACAGATCTTTTAAAATATCTTTACAAAAGTACAATTGTTATGCTTTCAAAGGTATATATTGATTTTAATTGCTATAAAATGTAATTTAAACTCAAGAATCTTAATTTTTTCATAAAGCAGTTTTGCCTCTGAAGTATGTTAAAATCAATGAATGCTCCTCTCCTAAAGATCATATTTCTTCACAATCAATTATTTTCTCAAGTGAAGTAACATTAAAGAAAAAAAAAAGAAAAGAAAAGAAAAAGCTTTTTTCAAGCATAAGGCCTTTTACAATCTGGCGAATAATAAAAATTTATTATCAATAACATATTAATTATGAGTTAATTAATATGTTGTTGATAATATATCGAACAATTATTTTTAAAAAACAACACTTATTTTTAAAAAAATTACTATCAAATCTAACATTTATTTTTAAAAAAAATTACTATCAAATCTAACAATTATTTTTTAAAAAGATTACTATCAAATCATTCGAATAATTGTTTTGTTTTTGCCAAAAGTTAGGTAAAAATTTTCATTTTTTCATCAGCATATAATAAACATTATAAAAAGAAACTTTGATACCAATTTTTTTTAGAACATAATTTCTTGAAATGATTATATCATGTGCACACGAAAATAGGCTTAATCAATTTCTGTTAACATTTGTATTTCATGTCCACAAAATCCAAAACTGCTACTTTTTTCATTTAGAAACTCTTCCAAGCACAATACTCACTGGGGATTCTAAAATTCTGGTCTGTTGTATCTTAAGTTTTATTCAACATTAATTTAAAAATTATTCAACATTAATTTTTAAAAAATCAAAAATGATTTAAATCAATGATTATTTTTAAAAAAATTACTTGTTTTAAATCAAGCTGATTTAAATTAACAAGCCCTGATATCAACAGGCACATTTTTAATGTTTTTACAAGCATATTTTATTCATTAAAAATCAGATATATATCTTTAAAATTATATGGCATGCATGTTTTTATACTTTGTATTTTTGTAATAATTCAGCCAAGTAATCTTAAGCTTTTGCTGGACTGCCTGCACCTTAATTTGGTTTCACTTTTTTATTCTTACCCAATTAAAAGTGGAGTCTATTCCCCTTTCAAAAAAGAGGGGGGGGGGGGGTTACATTACTACATTGCTGTGGTTTTATGTGTTTGTAAATGTGTGTGGTTTTGTATTAAAGCATTAGTAATTAAATATGTAAATACATTGACAAAAAGATTTGTTTTGGAGAAAAAAAATCTGAATGGCTTGTGTAATTTTTTAGGTACAGCTTTTCAAGGCTTTAAAGAGGAAATGATCAATTTCATTCCATCCTACAAATTTGATGTTGGGACAAGTGATTTTGATTCAGCAAAAATGAGAGTCCCTTCTTATACGGTAATTATTGTTCTTACAATTAGTAGTGTTCGGCAACTACTCGTCAAAAAGTAGTTAACTACCAACTACTAACTACTCTAAACAAAACTAGTTGCAACTAGTAGTTAACTACTTTTTTCTGAGACTAGTTGTAACTAGTAGTTAACTGTTCTCCAAAAGTAGTTAACTACTTTTAAGTATAGTTCATTTGAATTTTCATTTTTAAGCTTGTTCTTAAATATTTAATCCTAATAATTCAACTCAATATTATTTTTAATCATTAAAACACTTTTAAAGAAATTCCTGCAAAACATTCAAAGATTGAATATTTCCAAATAACACTGAACAATTAGTATATAAACAGAATGTGAATAAAGACAACTTTCATTAACAAAATATCTTTATAACACGCATGCTTTAGAATTTAGATTATATTCTTTCAGATTGTGTTGAAGACAGGGTTGGTGATTCTTTAATTATTTTATTAAATAAAAAAATAGGATTTTAAAAAATTTAAATCAGATTTTTTGGATTTTTTAAACAAAACATGTATGCGCACACAAATACAGTAACAAATTCAGCTAATTATTTATGTCTTCAAAGAATTTTAGGCTATTTCAGTTGAAATAATTATTTATTACTAGTTCAAAATTAATTATTAATTAATTATATTATATAAAAAAATGTATGCTTAATAAACATAGAACATCAAGAAACAGGAGAGAGAACATATATATGGACTAAATGTATTATAACTTCTTGAATATACACGAATAAGCTGACTGGACTATTTTAATTTTTTGAATATATACAAATTTCTTGAATATATAAACAGAGATGGCAAATATCACATAAAATCTTTACTACAGCTTAATCGTTTTTACTATTTAGATGTTTCCTCGAGAATACCAGTTTTGATGCCCCCATTCTGTTTCTAAATTTTGAGTTCACTAATCCAAATGTAGAGAAAATCCTTTCCAAAGGTGCTGCTGATGCTTATGCTGTAGTCAAAAAATTATACAAATACAAATACAAAAGTGACGACCAGCAACAGGCATAGGGCCCAGCTAGGCTGGTCCTAGTCAGTTTAACAATCCTCAATGAACATCAAAAGTTTAATGTTCTCTGATGAAATGTATACTTTGACACCTTAACGAAGCTATTTCACCTTTCACTAGAGAACCAGATGCATTAAGGCTACCATATAGTGAGTTAAAATTCTAATGAATTACTTGAACCCATAATATATATCTTTGTTGCTGTCGTCGTGTCCTTGCGCGTGGCGAGGAAGAATGGGTATGGGTACGCTGCTCCTGAGTCTAACGGGACCCTTGTAGGCAGGAGTCGGATTTCCACCCCTTTGAAAGGTCTCTTAATGTTTTGGACCAGCTCCCAGATGAGAGATCGTTACCTGGGCTTGGCACCCCCCCCCCCCCCCCCCGAGATATTGTTTCACTTGGAGGACATCGGAGTCACTACCTATTTAACGTGCACCAGCTCCCTTTAGCATACACAGACCGCAGCAACCAGCCGCAAGAGGTTGTCATCCTCCCAAACACTGACCGCAGTCAATGTTGCTTCACTTTCGGTGATCTGCGGGAACCGAGCTTCTACCGACTGATCCACTCCCAGAATATATTAAAATTCATAAATTCATCCATAAATTCATTTGGTAGAAGAAGATGTAAATAGTTTTTTTTTTTAATCATAAAATTCAATATTTTGTCTAAACAAGAATCATAAAAATCATTTTTTTCTAAAAAAAAATCTCAAAAATCAGTATTTTTTTCCAAAAATAAAATCTAAAAATCAGTATTTTCTTCTAAAAAATCCTAAAAATCAGTATTTTTCTTTCTTTTTGTGTTTTATGGTATCCCTAACCCATGCATGGTACTGGAGTAGAGGTAAAACTTCCCCATAATGAAGATTTGGCCTTTAAATGAAACTACATTGTGCTTGTGCGGCCGCTATTTATTGATTATATTAGAAAGCTTTTTCTAATTTGCGTAAATACTGCAATAAATATTATGATTTTTTATGAGTACTTTTTCATTATCTATATATATAAAATGAACTTTTGACGTTGTGGCTGCGCGCTCTACAGCAAAATGTACGCAACGTACGATTACAAAAATTTGAACAAAATTCTATTATAGCCTGATGCTTTGCAAGACGAAGCCGTTTTTTTGAAATTCAACCTAATATATTTTTTAATTTAACAATTAACTATTAATCTTCCAGTATTTTCTTTACTTCTTACGAGCTGTTTGAAGAAATGAAGTGAAGTGGATTAGAAATTCTGCGGTTGAATGTAAACAAAACATCGTTTGAGCCATGAGGCGAGGGCGAGTGCCTTGCATGTAACGAAAATCAGTGTTTTAACTGACCCATTTTGAAAAGTATTTTGAGATTTGATCGATTATTTTAATGAAATTTATTTTAAGAGGGGAGGGGATTATTAACCTATATACTTTGTTTTAAATTGATGGTGCATACTTTTTCCCAAAATTTTGTCTGAAGTTCCGATTTTGTTTTGCTTAGAATCGCCCATGGTTTACTGGAGAGGTGAAAAATTTCTTTTTGATAGGCGATTTTCTTTCTTAAAATGTTGTTGGGCCTACTTAAACAATATATATCGATTTCAACTGTTATTATTCAATTAAGTGACTCGCCCAACCAGTTTAACTCAACTGGGCTAAAAAATTTAATATGTTAACAGATTATTGAACTTATTAGTATCATAGTATCTATTCATAAAAATAATATCCATTAAATGCAAAAAACAAGTAGCAAACAACTTTCACTCGATCAAGGAAGAATTTAATTTTCCTTCTGAACATGTTGACGGGGCATTGCTTTAGTGATGAATTTATAGGGGCAGCCTCCATGGGGTTGCAACCTCCCATGATACACACATTCAAAATATAATAAGTATGTTGTTTTTAAATAAAGAATTTAAAAAATAATTGAGGCATTATGTAAATTTTTAATGTTTGCTTAATGTTTTGTGATTACTTAAATATTCATTATTATTTTTTAATATATTCACTCGAGTAAATGTGCATCGTTCACATAATTTTTAAGACTTCGCCTTTCATCATTTGTATTAAAAAGTATAACATTTATAACAATTTCAAGAATTCATCATTTATCGTTATTCTATCAATATGTGAAAAGTTTTCATATCTTAAGTAAAACCCCGATTTAACATCCCACCAATCTATGTTTTATCCGCATTTTACGTTTTTTTCATAAGGTCCCAGTTTTTCCATATCCCGGGTTCGAAGTTTTATTTATCAAATTCCACGTATTTTATGTTTTCCCTCAAAAAAGAAAAAGTGTTCTAAAATTAGCCATATTTTTCCTTTTGTGCTTTTTTAAAAGCTTTATGCATATTGTTAAAAATTAATTATTACTCTCACAAAATAAATTACAATCGAAGATTGTTTTTGTTTTCAAGAATTTTTTAAAAGGGGCTATTCCGAATTTATCAAGGCACGAAAAAGTTCGTTTGTTTCCAGTATTGAACTAGAGAAGTTTGTTCTTTTTGCCATTTTATAAACCAACATTTCGCTGAGAATCACCCATGGTTTACTGGAGAGGTGAAAAATTTGATTTTCTGTTTTAGAACGTTGTTGGGCCTACTTATACAATATATATCGATTTCAACTGTTATTATTCAATTAAGTGACTCGCCCAGCCAGTTTAATTCAACTGGGCTAAAAAATTTAAGATGTTAACAGATTATTAAACTTATTAGTAACATAGTATCTATTCATAAAAATAATATTCATTAACTACAAAAAATAAGTACTAAACTTTCACTCAATCGATGAAGAATCTTATTTTCCTTTTGAACATGTTGACGGGGCATTGCTTCAGTGATGAATTTATAGGGGCGGTTGGTTGCAACCTCCCATGATATACATGTTCAAAATAAAGTAAGTATGTTGTTTTTAAATAAAGAATTTAAAAAATAAGTGAGGCATTTTCATTATGTAAATTTGTAATGTTTGCTTAATATTTTGTGACTACTTAAATATTCATTATTATTTCTAAATATACGCACTCATTTTCATAAATGTGCATTGCTCACATAATTTTTAAGAATTTGCCATTCATCATTTGTATTAAAAGAGTATAACATTTCAAGAATTCATCATTTATCGTTATTCTATCATACTATATGTGAAAAGTTAGCATATCTACAGTGAAACCACGATTTAACATCCCACCAATCTACGTTTTTATCATCAGGTCCCAGTTTTTCCGTATCCTAATTGATGTTAAAATATCCCGGGTTCTAAGTTTGTTATTTATCGAATTCCCCGTATTTTATGTTTTCCCTTGAAAATGGAAAAAGAAAAAAGTGTTCTAAAATTAGAAATATTTTTCCTTTTGTGCTTTTTTTAAAGCTTTAAGCACTTTGTTAAAAGTTAATTATTACTCTCTCACAAAATAAATCAAAATCGAGGATTGTTTTTGTTTTCAAGAAATTTCAAAAAAGGGCTATTCGAGTTTATCAAGGCGTGAGAAAGTTCGTTCGTTTCCAGTATGGAACTGGAGAAGTTCGTTCTTTTTGCCATTTTATAAACTAACAAAGCTCCAACACTTCGAGTCTAAAGAAGATTTCGTTAGCAGTCACTATTACGTGCTATCAGAGGCGTAACGAAGGGGGGGAGGGGCAAGGAGGGACAGCTGTACCCGGGCGCAGCGTCAAGGGGCGCCAAATTAATGTAAATTAATTTTATTTTTAAATGTGAAAAGAAAATTATTTGAACTGAAAAGGTGTGAATATGTTCGACAAAAAAGTGGGAGCATTGCAAATCATATCGGGAATGACCGATGTAGCGCAGGAGTGCGTGCAAAATTGCCTTAAAAGGCAGTGAAAAAACTTTTGAGTTATAGTTGGGATGTTTTCTATGGATTGAACCCATGATGACTCTCTAGGAAGGGCTAGGGGGCATTTTCTTTGAGAAGCAGATTAAAAAGAACCGGACGCCCAGAGAACTCAGGAAAGGTCACTTGAGAAAGATTGCGAATTTTTTAATTTTTTAATTTTGTGAAGCCAAAGTGTTCCATTTTGCCCTTCAAAGTGAATGGTCGCTAATAAAAATGCAAGTTAAAAGGTCTGCTTTTTAGTTCTATTTGTCATTTAGGAAGCATAAAAGTCTTTTTAAATTCCCTACCAGGGGTGCGGAGTGAGGGGGGCGCAAAATCTTCAGTTGTCCCCGGGGGCTGAAAACCCTAGCTACGCCTCTGTGTGCTATGTACTGTACTCTTATTGGATGGAACAGCATATAGTGGACATTTTACAAATAGTGGAAAATATTTTCTTTCCCATAAGGACTAGGGAAAAAACTTGCAAAGCATTTCAATACTGGAAGATTCAGCATTCACTTTCAACTCCATAACTAAAAAACAATCCACTATTACAGATTATTTTCAACCTAAATTCCAGAATTCGTAATTAAATGCATTAAAATGGTATGTATTCGAAAATATAGATATTATACTTTTTGAAAGAGTTGAAATCTGCCATTCATCATTTATAGCATAAAAGGATAACATTCCCAACAATTTCAATAATTCATCATTTGTAACAAAATTTAAATCGTTAGTCTATCAGTTTCATTGAAAATGCCTCACCTACCTATAAGAAAGTGTTGTTTACAGAGTCAAAATCAGAGCCAGAGAGAAAACTTTCACCACTGAATTGGCCAAGAGACACCACTAGATAAAAAAATATGACTTGAGCATATTAAAAATATGTATGTTCGTGTCAGAACATCACCTCAATTACCATTTTTGTGGCATTGAATGCTGTAAAAAAAAGAGCAATATTCCATGTTCTACTCATAACTAAGCAAGTGTCCATTGCATTAACATTAGGAACTGTAGGTAGGATTCCGCGATAAGAATAAAATTTTCTTTGCATTTTTAGTGTACTAATTAAGTAACAGATTCTTTTTCAGCTTTGAACCATAAAATTTCCCTTTTCAGCATTCACATTCACTTTCGAATTTACTTTTGTCAAGATATGTCTCTTAAGTGATGCATATCAGAAATTGACGTGATACTCCAAAAGCAAATTTATAGGCAGGATATTCCTATTATCCGCTACAAAAGAAATGTCTTTGGTGTAGCTAAGTGGGGGCGGACCACCCCGGGTTTCACCCATTCAGGGGTGACAACCATCCCCGAAGGAGAAAAAAATGAACCTTTAAAAGCTCCCTAGAATAAAACAAATACTTAAAATGGGAGAAAAAAATATCCAATTTAATTTTTTATTTTTGAGCAAAGTGTTTCCTTTAAAAAATATTCACAATGTTTTTAACCGCTAATCATAACCAGTGCCCTCAACAAATACTTTAAATATTATGAGGCTCATGATGCAAATGGTGTTCTTCTTTTCCAAAACTACAATTTTTTTAACAAAAAATTATATTTCATTAAAACGCATACTTCACAGTTTACATGATTTTTTTTTTTTTTTTTTGGATGGGGAAGGCGTAATCTTTTCTACTGGGTGACACACATGCTAGATACTCCACTGCATTCCACACAATTTTCACTATCAACATACTTCCCATACAGCTGCCACTGATTTTTTTTATTTCATCAAATTGCTGACATATACATAGTCCAGCATCTCTTTGCTGCAGCTTTTGCTTTTCTTGAATAGGCTAAGGATGCTCAGTAACTTAGATTTTTCAGATGATCTTTATTAAATGGCTTTGTCTGATCAATTTATCAATTCCCCATTTAGACTACTTTAATTTGTGGCAATTAAAATTTCATATTTACAATTATATAAAGTCATTTCTCTGATTTGATTACAAAATGTATGTTTATGTATAAAGCTGCTAATGAGCCATTCTCCAGTAAGTGTACAATTTACGTCCCAATTGCATTTTAGCTTTATTTTTACATATCCATATTAAATATTAGGTTTTAATATTGAATAATACTCAAACAATCATTAAAACACATGCATTTTATCATATCAAGTACAACAACATATTTCTCAGTGCAAAATATCATCTAAATGTCCCTTCCTTCCCTTGTCCCCATGCACAGTTTCCAATGTTCAAACGGTCATGAAAATTTAATCTTTTATTATTCTATTTAGTTAATTCCAATTTATCAAGTTTATTAGTCAATGAATCAATTAGCAGTTTAATTTTTCAAAAACATTATCACATCTTTATAATATACATGCTGAAACATTGGTCCCTACTTTTATTGTCCCTTCCTTCCCTTTGAAGTATCCTTCACATTACACTCAATAGATGGCATTACCATCACATAGAAGACTACTACAAGAAAGAAGGGAGCCATCTTATTTGAAAAAAATGCTTAAATGAAGTGGCTGCTGTATTTCTTTTATTTGAGAAACTTAGAAGTCCAAGGTTAAATGTAAGTATATTTTTGCCTGTCTCTACCTTATCTAGCATTGTAGCATGATTTAGTATGATAATTTAGAAAACAAAACTGCTAATAAACAATACTAAGATGTATGTTTATAAAAATTAAAATTTTAGTGTGAAATCATGTTTGGGTTAATAATGCAGAGGAGGGAAAATGGTAAATTGTCCCTTCCTTCTCATGTCCCTTCCTTACCATGTTTTGAAGGGAAGGAAGGGACAAATTGGGAAGGAATGGACCAGAAATATTAATTTTGCCTTTTATAAACATAAACAAGCAATAGCAAAGCCAGAATTTATTTTTTTAAATATTTAAATTTTGTGACAGTAAGCACTGCAGCATAGAACTGTTCATTATTTTGAAAATATATAATGTTGCGTAATGAAAAATGTATTTTGAAGGGAAGGGAAGGACAAATTGGGAAGGAATGGACTAGAAATAGTAATTTTGTCTTTTATAAGCAGATAATTTTTAGTAGGCTCTAAATTTTTTTCTTAAAATAGATGTGCATTACATACATAGTAAACAACACAGCATAATAGGGTCTAATTAATGGGTTCTAAAATTCTTTCTTAAAATAGTTTTAAGCATTATAACAGTGAACATTACAACATGAAACTACTCAGTATTTAAGAAATATATAGTATTTTGTAATGAAAATTACTATCCTCATAAAACCTTCACAGGTACTCATTATGGACTCACAGAAAGAGGCATTTGTATTAAAACTGAGAAAAATGAAGGAAGAAGCTATACTAAGGAGAGAGGAAAAAGAGAAGGAAAAGAAAATTGAGAGAAAAGAAAAACAAAGAATTAAACGGCTTGCAAATAAAAGTTTTCATCAGTCACAACAGAAAGAACATCAAAAGCAAAAGGAAGAACTTGAAACCGAAAAATTGGATCTTGAACCAGATAATCAAGAAGAAAATATACGTGTTGAGACTGAAATAGAGCTAGCAGTTTTTACTAAAGAATATGAGGGAATGCGATTACTGCGAGCAAGTACGAGGAAAGCAAGAAAAGAAATAGCAATTCATTCAAAGGCATCAACATCAAAGTTAGTTCATCATCAAAGTACTTCTTTAAAAAAATTGCCAAAATCAACAACATCTTCATTGAAGAGAGCTCGAAAAAATAAACAAATTGTTTCTGAGACAGCTAAGAAAAAAAATCGGCAAAAAGAAGTTGAAAAAAAAAAAAGAAAACAATTTCAAAAATCAAAAGAAAACCCTGAGAAATATAATATTTGGAAGCAAAAAGACAGAGAACGTTATAAAAAAAAGAAGGAACTTGGTAAAGTGAAATTAATCAATATGAAGTCTCATGAGCAAAAACTCCAAAGGAAAAAGTGGGCTGAGAAGAAAAGAAAACAGCGCCAACAGAAAGCAGTACAGCTTAGAATGAGTCAATTTGCTGCTTGTAATTCACCACCAGAAAGTCCACCATCTGAAAATGTACCACTATATGTTGAAACAGCTGAAATCGATGCAAGAAAAAAAGAGAATAGAATTAGAACAGCAGCTTACAGGAAACTCTATGCAGCAAAAATAGCACTGAAGAAAGCAAATACAAGGGCTGCCCGATATAAGAAGAGAGCTCAGCGAGCTGGAGCAACTCCTCAATTAGTAAGTCCTTCTCCAATGAAAAGAGTTAATCGATTAATGAGAGGAAATCCTACAACAATAAAGAAACGACTGCTCTTTGGTGAAAGTATCATTTCCCAATTGAAAACTAAATTCAGGTCTTGTACAGAAGTGGGAAAGAGACAACTTGCATCTGATATCGGAGCTAAAATTCTGAAGAAGTATAGACTTTTATCCCTAGCTACAGAATTTATGAGTGATCGTATGAAAAGATTCTCAGAAAGTGGTCGAGCTGTAAAAAGAGCTGCTGGAAAAAAGATTTCAACAGAAACTGTAAAGTCTATTGTTCAATTTCTAGAGGAGGATTGTAATTCCACTTTGGCACCTGGCATGAATGATACAAAAACTTATAGGAGGGATAAAAAAAGAAAAAGGTATTTACGAGACACTCTTTTTAATTTACATAAAAAATATAATTATGAATATCCTGATAAAAAAGTCTCATATTCAACTTTTTGCAAAGTAAAGCCTTTCTGGATTATGAAACCCAAAATTACAGCAAGAGAAACATGTTTATGTATAAAACACTCAAATTTTCAATATCTTATTGACAAAATGCATCTTCTTAAACTGATTGACATTAAACTGTCCACACTATTAAGTGAAATTGTTTGTTGCAGCAAGCTTCAAAAGCCATGTATGGAAAGGAAATGTAAAAGATGTCAACAAAAGAAGATTCCACTAACTGCCAATATTGCAGATAAAGATACATCCACATTTTATTATTCCTGGAGAAAAAGAGCTGCAAAACGCAACATAAATGGAAAGACAAGATTGTAAAATTTGTCTCCAAAGAAAAAGTATATTGCACTGTGGGTGAGCTTTGTAAAAAAGCACAAGAAGATTTACCATCTTTTCTGCAACATGAGTTTAATGACTACCATCAATTTAAAGTGTTTAAAGATTTACGTGCTACTCTCTGTGAAAATGAAATAATTGTGCTTATTGATTTTTCTGAAAATTTTCTTTGTAAATATCATTCTGCAATTCAAAGTGCTCATTTTGGTGCTGCACAGATACAACTTACTCTTCACACTGGGGTTATTTATTATAACACAGTGATCAAAATAATGATAATGAAGTCAGTTTGGGAACACAGTGTATGTCATTTTGCACAATTTCAGAGAGCTTAAGACATGATTCAAGTGCGGTTTGGGCACATTTACAACCAATTTTTAAGAAAATAAAAGACAAATTTGTCAATGTAGACACACTTCACTTCAAAAGTGATGGGCCAACTACGCAATACCGTAATAAGTCCAACCTATTTTTAATGACACATTTTGCAAAAGTATATAATTTTCGTGAAGTTAGTTGGAACTACAGTGAGTCGGGACATGGAAAATCATCAGCTGACGGCATAGGTGGAACTATTAAAAAAATTGCAGACAATGCAATAGCTCATGGTACTGATATCACAAATGCAGATACATTACTTGATGTGTTAAAATCCAAAAATCTGAAAATTGAAATTTTTCAAATTCAAGAAGAAGAAATCAGAAAAGTTGATGTTGTAGTAAAGCAAAGAAAATTAATAACTCCAATACCCAATACAATGAAACTGCATCAGATATCATGGAGTTCTTCTAATCCAGATAGATTATCCTTGACGCTTCTGAGTTGCTTCAATTGTGGAGTGGACATTTGTTCTCACTTTGCTTCAAATCCAAGCTCTAGGAGCATTGAAAAGTTCTTTGCCAAAAAACAGATTGTTGTGAAACCAACTTCATGTATCCTTTTTTTTATTTGCTTATATCACATATGCAAATCTGTTGTAAACAGTTGACATATTTATTCTATATTTTCTTTAACTAAATATAGCTTCCAAAATAATTAATACAGCAGAAAATGAAGATCTAATGGGAAGTAAGTTACCCACACCAACTAATGATAAGGATAAAATTTTGCTGGGTGACTGGGTCATTGTTGTTTATGATGACAAATGGTATCCAGGTATGTAATCTACAAGAGTTCAGTATCTAATCCAATATTTTAAAAATGATTTATTTATGGTTATTAAAATTACAATAAGCTATAATTTCCTCTTTAGGTATTGTGGAAAAGGTTGAAGAAAATAAGATATCTATTTCATTCATGGCACGTTATCGGAAATCATTCTGCTGGCCACAAATTGAAGACATTCAAACTATTAATAAGAATGACATCTTTTGCAAAATACCTCCACCTATTCCTATCAATTCAAGATACTTCACAATTGAAGACTGTGATAAGTTTTATCTGGAAATTAATGATTAAGCTAATTTTAGCTAAAATTAGTTATGATTTATAATTCATTTTTGAGTTCTTTTGTTAAGAATTATCTGTAATTTTGAAATGTTAATAAAAAGAGTTTTTTGTGCCTTAATTTACAACCTTGTTACTGTATTTTCTTTATTAGAGAAATTTTTATTGTATTGTTACAACTTTCATCTTTTTACCTGTGTCATTTCCTTCCCTTCCATGTCCCTTCTATACCTTTGTATAAAATTTTTTTTTTTTTCGGCAAACGCTTATTAAAAAGTCTGTAAAAAAATAATAAGCAATAGTGGTAAATGTATATTGCACGTATAGTAAATCAATTAAAATATTTTTTAACATTCTATAAACTCGAGGATAAAAAATATGAAGTCAACAAGCCAAAAAAAAAAGAAAACACATTTTAAATTGTAAGATATTCAGATTAGATATATTGATAACATCTACTGTAATTTTTTTTAAAAATATATACATATATTGCTACATAAATCATCATTTTAAAGAAGATGAAGGGATTATTTCAACTCCTGTACGCATTTTATAACTGGGGAAGGAAGGGACATTTTTTACCTTTTTTTCTGAATAAAACATATAATTTCACAAAATGCAGTTGATATTTTTGTATACGGCGATTTATTCATAAAAGTTTACTTTATAATAAATAATATTTGAAAAAAAAATTTTGTTCTGAGAAAGTTGAAACTTTTTTTTTTCTAACTGAAATTGTACACTTACTGGAGAATGGCTCTAATACATTAATTTTTTTACTTTTGTATAACAATTTACTCTTTTTATTGGTTTAAATAAACATTTATGAAACAACAGTTATATTTTTGAATTCAGACTCAGAAAGAATGTACTGCTATCTATCAGTCAAAGTAAAAATTAAGCTATGTAAAAGTTTTGATGATGTAATAAAGATAAATATGCCACATGATACAAATATAGATCAATAAATATAGGTTATTAGTGATAGATTGAAAAAAATTTACATCTAAGTCAAGGTAGATATACATTTGTGGAAAAATACAGGCTGAAATAACTTTTTATCGGCTCAGAAGTGACTTAAGAGGTCGCCTTCGGTGGCTTGCTTGGGACAAAAAACAAGTTGTGCCGTAGGCGCCGCTATTTTAACATTGCACGGGCAATATAACATAATATAAAAAATATTTGTGTGAGTAATATTCATAGGCTAAAAATTTAAATAATTTAATGTTTAAAAATCAGTTATTTTTTTCAAAAAATAAATTTAGAAATTTTTTTTTAGGAAGTAGTTGGAATTGTGAAAGTAGTTGCAACTAGTAGTTAAGAAAAAAGTAGTTTAACTAGTAGTTAACTAGTTCAAAACAAAAGTAGTTACAACTACTAGTTAACTACTAGTTGCCACTAGTAGTTAAACTACTTCTAGTTAACTACTGCCGAACACTAACAATTAGAGATGGAAAAAATATGTAAACTAATCTTGAATCCCTTTTTTAATCTTATCTTTTCCAAATTGAAATTATATACCATGAATCTTTTATAATTTAACATAAATTGCCATGCTAAGAGTTTTCTACCATGAAAATATTGCAAATGTTGATTGTAATAATCTTTTTTGTGATTTCATATCTGTGGTTTTCTAGAAATAGGATAAAATATTAAAATTCAACATTTAGAGTAAATTGTATACTTATTTGGGGTTACTTATTGTTTAAAAGTAAGTAATTTTATTTGTTTATTTATTTTCCTTTTTATACTTCTTTCTTTCATTATTGTTTACTACTAAAAAAGAACTTTAAATTTTACAACACATGTTGTTTTAAAATTAATTTGTAATTTTTTTTTCATTGTAGTGAATACTTTTTCTTTTATGTTGGTAGATATATTTTTTTAAATTTTATTTTATGAAATTATTCATCATAAAATATTACAGTAACACCCACCAAATCCGAAATCCTGAGAAATCCGAACGAGTTTTTTTTAACAAATTTAAATTTGAAAAACACACGCAAAAAAAAGAGAAACTTATTTATTTTGTCACAACAAAACAATTAAAAACTATTACTTATTAAATTTATAAAACAATTACTATAACAATACAAGCTCACAAAATATCAATTTCACTTGAAGTCGGTTATCTTCAATTGTTGAAGTGACAAAAACCTTCCCGCAGAGGCAATTGCGCGCCAGGGTCGCATAAACATGACATCATTTGGCATGGCTGCTGCATGTTGTTCTACGAAGCGCAATGTGATGTCTAGAGCAGAGGCAGCATCAGTATAAGTCACATTGACTGTCAGAGTTTCTTCTTCCTCAGTATCACTAGCAACATTATCGTCATGTTGACTTAGGACCAGACTCACTATTTCATGTTCACTGCATTCTTCATCGACATCAACTCTTACCCACTCCTCTAAACAACCTTTTCCAGCATCCTCACAACCTGGTACTTGGTGAACAAGATGAAGTAGCTTAGTGTTATCGTCTTGTCCTCCAGCTCGAGGCTAGGCCATAGCTTCTTCCTAGATCTCCACAGTAAGCTCACACTTGTGTTTTGGCATGATTCTGCAACCCAGTAAATAGCGTCTTTTATAGTTACTTTCTTCATCTTCTCAAGGATAGAAGGAGAACCATTTTCTTCAATAATATATCTGGTAGTGTTCTACTTTTAGCCCAGGCCTGGCAAAGACAAGGACATCAGCAACCTTACCGCCACTTGCTCACCAGTCAAGGTCACTAACATCACTCGTGGCGAGCCAAACCAACCTGCCTTGCTCAATGTTAAGTCCTGTACCATAACGAGGGTTCGTTTATTGTGTTATGAATAGTTTTCAACTAACCCGAACAAATTGAAATCTGAACAGGCTACAGCCCAAATTAGTTTGGATTTGCAGGGTTTTACTGTATTGCTGAAAATTCTTTTGTTCTAATTGTATTACTTTTAAATGAGTCTACCACAAAATCTAAATACAATATGTATCATAAAGAAATCCATCTAAATAAGAAGGGAAGAAAAGTTGTTTGCTTCAACATAATTTGGCACAACTTTTGCTTTAACATAATTTGGCAAAACGTTCTTGCTGTAAAATTTTTTTGTCGAATAAAACAATATTTGTTATTATCTTTCAAAATTAATGCTTAGCTTTCTTTCTCATTTTGTCAAATACAAAAAATAAATGTATATTTCAAAGATAGGCTCTAGAAAAGGATTTTTATTATTTTTATTAGAAATATTTCTCATCATCAATGTATTTCGAAATTAAATTTGTAAAGAAGTCTTCTATGACAGCATTTTAAATTAATTTAAGATTTGAACGCAAAAGAGCATTTATAAATCATATACTGATTTGTATACATAACTGTCAAAAATATTAAAAACATCACACGTCATAGAATTTCATTTTGTATTTTATGTTATTGAGATTTGATAGATATGCAATTGAAGATACAGTGGTCTTAAATTGGCAACTCATAGACGTGCTCTGCCTTAAAGGAAATTTTATGCTGCCGAAAATATGTTTCAATTTACAATTATTGAAAATAAATTGTTTATAATTTTAATAAACTGAAGTATAACTAAGCTTACACATCCAATTGTTAATGAAAGAGAAATAGATCGAGTGGTGGTTTGTCTTTATCAGTGCATGCTAACTTGCTAGTATGCCTGGTCATGTGATTGAGGGAAATGGATAAAAATTATTATATTAGTGCAACTGCCCACTTTAGCAGTCTATAATTGGTTCTGCTTTAATATTTTTGTCCTCCTCATTTAATCCATTCAATTAAACAGACAGAGGTGTGGAAAACAAAAGACTGAGCACTAAAAAGTATTTTAAGAGGAGATCATCATTGAAAATTCAGTCATTGTTGAAACAAAGTTTTCGTTAAAATGTATTCAAACACATTTTTTAAGTAAATGCAGCAAACTGTCTATAAATTTATTCTTGATATAGCACATACACATCCAATATCAGATTAAAAAGGGATTACATCAATATCCATACATTAGAGATTAATTACTCCATTACATAAACATTACCCGTACACTTTCATTTTAGTTTTAAAAAAGCCTATTTCTTTATTTTTATTTTTGATTGCTGACATTGCTGTCATTTTATCTTAAAATCGAGACTGCATACTGCATGACCTGTTTTTTTTTCTTACGGCTACATATTAGGTGGTTTGTTAGCAAATAGTTTCATATAAATATTTTATGTATGTTTCTTGTATTAAACTAGAGTAGTGCATATGTTATGTAAACATATTTATCTCTTCTTAATTTTATTTACAGGACCGTATTCTTTACCGATGTAAAGAAACTTCAACTGCTACTTGCCTGCATTATAATGCTGTTTCAAACATAGTCTCATCTGATCACAAACCTGTGTATGCTATCTTCGAAGTGTCCATTAAACCAGGAAGAGATAAGTATGAAAAAAATTTATTCTGTTATAAATAAAATATTAATAAAATTATATTCTGTTGTAATTTAATTCAAAAAAAATTTTTTAAATCAAAAATTCACTCTTTCTCATAGCCGCATAAATTGCACTTCTTCTCCAAAAAAATAACTTTCTGGCACTCTATTGGAGTTAAAACTTTTGTTTCATTGATACTATGCCCTTTTGTCATTTTATGTTTACTTAATCTTATACTCTGCACAAATAAATCAAATTTAAAATATAGCATATTATTGTCTTTTTTTTTGCCTCTTACTAAAAACATTTTTATGGCTGTACTCTCTTTCTTCCTTCTAACTAGAAAACATCTTCATTCAAGGCATATTTAAGCTGGAGTTGTTGTTGAAAATAGGTTTACTACTGAAATTAAAATGATTTATAGTTTTTATTCCTGAATATCATTACGTGTTTTGTCAAACTTCCCTAACATTACATTTTAAAGCATAAATATTTCAATTAATGTGGTCAAAAAATCTTTTTTTTTGCATTTAATAATTTATGATGACCTGTATTAGAGAAAATATAACAGATATGTTTTAATATGAGACACATTCATAATTAATATTTTATTATTATAATGTGGATAATATTTATTTATTAGTTGAATATCAATAGTGATTTTACACATTTGTTAATGATTATTTTAAAAGATTAAATACTATCATCTTCAAAATATCTAAAAAAGTGAACCAAAATTCCTTTTTCATTTATAGAAACAAAGGGAAAAGTTCTGTATGCAAGTATATGAGCAGCAAATGATAAAATAGTATGCTGTGTTTTTATTAGAAATTATTAAAGCAACTAAATAAGTGACTGTTTTTGTGACAATTAACCAAATTTATTCTGTCAACATTTGATAAAAATAGGGGAACTAAATTGGTTAAACAAAATATTTTATCATTAGATTGACATTGAAATGGCTTTTAGCCTCCCTTCCGCCCTCCTTTGCTTCCTCTTCTCATGTCTAGAACAGTACATTCCTTTTCCACTGTAGTGTGCATTTGATTCTCATAAGGAAAAATTCAATCCATCCATTCATGTTTGATACATGAACCTGTCCATACATGAGCCTTCCTTAAATTTTACTTTATAAAAAGCTTTGCATTTTTATATATGTATCAAAAGGGCTCCAAAATCTACGTATATATGTATAAAAAACTCCCACAATATGCAATTATAGAAATTTCAAACATTTTTTGGAAATCAGGGACATGTCAGGAAATCTTTAATTTGAAATTGTTTAGTCCCTATGATTCAGTTGTTAAATTATTATTAAAAAAAGATTTTTTTTTTTTTTTGCTTTATTCTTTGCAGTGTACCACTGGCTGCTGGCATGTTTAAAAGAAAAAGTTTATTTAGAAGGTTAGTGAATACTTTTTCTTTTCTTTTTTGAGTTCTATTTTTTTAAAAAAATATTTTGTGATTGATCTTGTGTGTTTAATCTTTTGTGTTATTCCTTTATGCTTTTGTATTGTTCTTTACAGTATTAGTAATCAAAGGCTTAAATTTTTTCTCAGTATTTTCAATACAATATACTTGTGACAACAAGTAACTACCTTCTGTTTTAACTAATGGAATAAATTTTATAGCAAAGATCTACTATTCCATCAAAGATTAAATGTGTTTTTTAATGAGAGTTTGAAAAATTGTTCTAAACATGACATGAGACGAATAATTCCATTGCCACACAAGCATGGCCAACAAAAATGGGTTGTAAAACTTGTTTTGATATGTTTTTTTCTAAATGTAACAAAAAGTGTCCCCCCCCTTTTTTTTGTCATGATCTGTTAAAGTGGCCCTGTAATGTATGTAGGAGCCATGCACACGTTAGTGCTGTTAGTTGATTGTTAACCACCCTTCAGACGCCAGAGATAGAGATAACTTTTCCTATTGTATTTTGAACTTCAGTTTTTCCTTAGGCAAAAATGATTTTTTCCCCTGCCTATTTTTAGTTTTAAGCAAAACCGACTCTGAAAATTCAGATTCCTTAGTATATACAAAAGTTGAGGCTGTTAGTAGTCTCAGAATTTAATTTTTTCCTTCTGGTTCCTTAAAGTTTGTTTTTGTCAAACTGCTCCTGAAGTTTTTTTTTCGTTTTGCTTAAAAATTCCAAAACAGCTTGGAAACTTTTCTATTTAATTATCCGTTAAGGTTTTATATGTTTGGTTATCTATGAAACATACTTTCTGAAAAATAATTTTTGAAAAGAAAAAGTAAAGCAGTCTTCAAATCAGAAGAATTGTAAATTGCGCTAAAATGTTAAACATAAATTCATTCTTTAAACAACATCAATGATACTTTTATACATTATGTTTGATGTTAGCGCTAAATTATGATAAAGAAAATCTTTTGTAATCATGAATCAATTATGAATGTAAATGGCCCAGAGTACTGTTATTCCAAGAAAGGCAAAGTTTCTATGTCTGTGGTTCTTTTACCATGATAAATACTTGGTACTCAGCCGAGTAGTAAGGTGCCTAGTACCTGGAAATTGACAACTCGGCCAAAGTGCTACTCAGTACAAAGCTAATGAAATTCACATGGAAAATGTTTTTTAATTATATTTAGAAAACTGCTGTAATTTATTTTCAAATTTACATTTTTTTTTTGCATTATTGAGTTTTTGGACTCTGCCACTTGAAAAGCATTGCAAAAATGTTACTTTAATTTATTTAAATTGTTGCTTATATAGGCTGTTAAAATTAATCAAACCTATGATATTTTATATTTCATTTAATTTCTGACAAAATATTTTGTGACTTAGAGCGCGTAAAGTACATGTTTTAATTTGCTCTTTCCCAGAGAAGTTTCAGTGATTTTATCATATAGGAGACCTCTAACAACTTACAGAAAAAATATTTTTCATCATCATTTATTGTAACAACAGGGAAATGATTTGTAACTTTCAAAGTATTTAGTTAATTATCGGCCATGTTTGTTCACATTTTTGTAAAATTTTGTCAATTTGCATGAAAATTTCTTTTAAATTTTCCATCTTTCTCATTTATCTCTCCCCCCCCCCCCCCCCCGTAATGTCTAGAGTTTGCAGTTAAATTTCATGAAGCTCTCAAAAATGTCGCCAGCATACAAGCAAAAACCTTATGCTTAAATTTGAAATGAAAATATTTTCAGTTTTCAAATATTCAGTGAAGTAGGACCAAATACAGAAAATAATGATTTATTGTTCAAATACTAAAGGGAAAAAACTATTTTTTTTTTTTTTTTTGAAATTTAACTCTTTATGTGCACTACTTCCTAAACTTGAATGCTAATGCACTGCTGTAAAAAATAAATCATTTCTTTATGAGATGCAGCATTTATATTAATTCCTTTGCATTTTAAAAGAATAAAATTCAACTTTGATGTGAAAAAAAGGGGATTGCATCTTATTTATTTCTTCATTCTATTTGCAGCAATCAAACGAAGATCAAAAACTTTGGATGTACATGACCAGAAACAAAGTACAATTTGTAATGTAATGTAATGCTTGAATTTTTTACAAAGTATTATTTATGACTGTTATAGTATTTTTTCAGTATGCATTGTAACATTTTTATGATAATGTCATCAGGAATGTATCTAGTCAAGCTATTCTTTATTTAATGGAGTAAAGTCATTTATATTATTATGATAAAGATATTTACTTAAATCGTATAAAGTACTGTATTACCTCACTTAGTGCGACTTTACTTAGTTGCTGATCCTGCTATAGTACAGTTCCTAATTTGAACACTAAATTTTAGACAGTGCTGATTAATTCACTGTAATGTGACTTGGAAAGTTTTTGTACTAAAATATTGAGAGAAAATAACGTGAAAAATACGAAACTGTTTTATATCATGGCTTGTTGTGACTTTTAATCCTAAAAGGGATACAATGTCACCTGACGTTGTAAAAATCAGACATTATTTTGGCATTAATTCATTAGATGCTGTTGTTCTCATAGAATGTATTCAAACGGACTTTCAGAATCATAAGGAGGAACGGGATTATGAGGAAGAAAGTTAAAATTGAAAAAAAAAAGTTTGTCAAAGAAACTTCATATTGAATCAATGGTTTAGAATTATTCAGTGCTATTCAGCGATGAGATTTGTTTGCTAAAAATGTTCCAATCGAAAGATGGATGTTTTTCTATTTCATTTTATAGGTAATAAGCAATAAATGTGTTCAGTTTTTTGTATTTTTCACTATTTTATTATTTTTCATTAGTTTTAGGCAAATATAAATACTGAAGTTCGACCTGCAGTCAAAATTCAGCCGTAATTCATCAAATATTTCAAGTTAGCTTCAAATGTTTAAACTACTTTTATACAGTTTAGTTTTTCTGTTTGAAAACAGTTTGTTTTGTTTAGATACTTCAAATTGCGATAATCTCTCAGTGTGACCACTCAGTTAGTTATTTTATTTAATGCATTTGTAACATAAATTATACACAAATTTTACCTACCTCAACAGCATCATCAGATGTTTAAATAATGTTTAGACATATTAGTTTTTCTGCTTCATAACAGTTTTGTTTAAATATTTCAATTAGTGATAATCCGTCCTCAGTGCGACTGATTATATATTTTAAATGGAATAACTGACACCTTAAAATTAGTAAACTATTTTGCTTAAACATTCATTTGCTAGATTTTCTTTTCTTTTATTCTTTACATTTCTTCTTCATTGAATTATAAGTAGCAAAAATGTATTGAGTATTACAAATATTGAAGATATAAGGATTAGTATAAAAGTATGACGGATAAAGACTTCTAAAAAAATTTTTTTGAATCTACGTCAAAAGTAGGAGAGAAAAAAAATAACTTTTTCCAAAATGTTTTTAGTGGGGTCGATAAAATGAGGACCAAGCATGCTTGGGAATTCACACTGCGGGTACTGCGTCAGGCCGACCACTTGACCGGAACTTCTGCTTCTGCACCCCAGGGCCCTCGGTCTTGAAAACTGGGATGGGCACAGTAGGCAGTGGCCCCCAAAAGGGCTGGCACGCCACTGAGTTTAGTTTTTTTTTCCTCAAAATGTTTTTATTGATAACACTAAAACTCATCAATAGCTACTAAATAAATAAAAAAGTAAGAAACTCAGTTGAGAAACAGAGGAGAAAATGGTGCTTAACTGTTTTGTCTTTGTCTGTTTATATGTATATTTATGTTCCAACAAATAATTTTATAGCAATGAATTGCTTCTTTTCTTATAAGACTAATATTTCACTCAGTGGGGATTCTTTCAATGACATACTTTAGAGTAACCAATTAATGGTACTAAGTGAGGTATTCCTGTACTTAAAATATTTATGTACTATTTTATTTTAATTTACCTCAGTTATAAATATTGATGCTTAGTGAGAAAGTTAGAAATTTATACATCATGTACAAGATCTGATAAAAAACAAACATAAACTCAATGTAACTGAAAAAATTAAGTAGTTGAATAAGCAAGTAAAAAATATAATGACAAATAGACACCGATAGTCACTAACTAATAAAATATACTATACAAGAATTTTAATTTTTTTGAATAAAGAAAATAACCTTATTATCTTTACTTACCTATCACTGTAAGAAAACTCAAAAGCAAGAAATCAAAGTTCAAAAACTTTGACTGGATTTTTTATTTTTCTTCCACAAGAGAGTCAATATCTAGATTAAAACTAGGTAATTTTTAGCCTCAAATCACTCTCAACATTCACTTTATTCCTATTGTTATGGAGGTGATCCGCATACATTGTGCTGATTATGATTTAAGTAATTTAGATCTAAGTTCTCAAGGTGCGACCATAGCAAGACTAACATACATCATTAATGAACCACTAGTCTTAAGGATTTTATTCAATACAGTACAAATATTAATGAAAATGATAATGATATGCATAAGGGGGAGATCAGAAGGAATTCACCAAACGCAGCTGAGTTCGCCCTAGCTCCATGTTCAGCACAAGCGGTTTGTATCACTTCTTTGTCCGCTCTGCTCTTTTTCTCTTCTCTCACACCCCTCAAAGTCAAGGATTAGCACCCGCTCCGCCTGGGAGGATAGGGATTCCTAAAAACTACAGTTATCGCTCCCTAGGCTGTTGCTCTGCGATATTATATATTCATTTTTCAAAAAAAAAAAAAAGATGTAAAGTTGAAAAGGCTTTTTCACATACATAGGTTGTGGAAAACCCATCAAGTGTCTCAGGTGGATAATCTTGCCAAACATTTATCCAAAATGGGACCAATAGTGTTAATAATGATAGTTAAAAATGATTTTAGAGTCTGGGCAGATAATAGTTCAATTAACGAGCCTTCTTTGCTGGAAGATAATTTAGAATTTTTTTAGGTACTTTTCTTCAAAAGGGCTTCTGATCCATTGGATATCATCTTCAAGTTTAAGGAAGAAGTTCCTAAGAAATACGAAAAAGCCTAATTACTGCTTCAATCAGTATATTTCACATTCATATGAATGATGAATGAATAATAAAATGTATATTCACACACAAGTGGTTAAAATAAATTATTAATTTTAAAATTTGTACTGTTTAAAAAATTTAGTTTTGAAAAAGTTTTTAGAAAATTTATGATTTTTGAAAATTAACTCCCAATATTTATTTTGGCTTAGACTTTCGACCAGCATCTATATCCCTATACCGGGCTGGCCACAGCCTATTGGTTGCGAACCGTTTTTCTAGTTTCTTCGCCAATATTGATGTCTTTTAGTTGTTTTCAAATTCATCCAAATTAATGCTTAAAACTATTTTTGCGACTTTCTGAAAATATTTACCTTTTTTGCCATGGTAAAAGATAGTAACCAATTGGTGCAATATTTTCTGATTTTATGTATTATTACCTATGGCAAGTTTTCTGTGAGATTTTGTTTCAATCACATGAACCTTTTTTTTTTCCTCTTTCTCTCTCTCTCTGTCTGTCCTAATGTGCGTATGAAAATATTCTGGCTGAATAACCACAGATGTTTTTTTGCTAATATAGTCCTAAGTTAAAAATAGACAGAAAAAAATACAAAAAAATGTTCACTTTAAGTTTAAAAAATGCAATAATTTCCAAAATTTTCTTTTGAAGTTTAGATTATTCCTCTTTCTAAATTCTTACAAGTTGATGAGACACGTAAAAAAATATCAGAACTTGTACATGTAATCAAATTTCTTTAATTCAAGTTAACTTGTTCAAGATGTGTGCAATATTTTCTACATTTTCAGCATAAAAAAGCAAATTTTTAAAAAATATGTTTTAATTATTTTTGTTAACTAATTGTTTTCTGTTTGAAAGCATTATTAATCTTTGAAACTTTGTTAGCTTTATTTTTTTGCACCATCGATTGAATATTCTAGTCAGTTGCTGTGATCAATGATATTTAAAGTTTCATTTGAAACGAAACATGTGTAACATCTTTTTTAGAGGTGTTCTTTAGTTTGTTATTTAGTATACATTTGTTAGCTATCAAATCATATCTTCGTTTGAAGTTGCATTATAGGTTGTACTGTTTTGTAATTTTTGGTACATTAATTTTTTAATGCTTATCTTTTATTCCATATTATATCCCTAGTCATTTAACAATTCCCCTTATTAATGGGAGAAACATTTTTCAAAATAATTACCTTTAATACTGAAGTTCATGTGTATATATATTCCATTCATGTTAACCCATGCATTTTTAATTGCATTATGTATATATTTTTAAAAAATATCAGAGATTTTCTAAGAATTTTAATTTGTGATGCAGAAAATCAGCATTGAAAATAAACGTATGCTATGTTTTTACCTCCTTAATGCTTAGTTTACATCTTTAAAACAATTTTGTGATAATGACTAGAGATGTGGGTTTTCCGAAAAGGTTTGAAATGGAAAATTTTCTGAACATCAAAACAATGAAAATTTCTTTTAATTAAATTCTTGTGTACTAGAGGTTGCAAATAAACAAACCATAAATGAATTCCTTTCATGAGCTTTTGGAATACTTCAAAAAATTCCAAATAATAAAAACACCCTTCATAAGATGCCTATCAATTAAAATGGATCCTTCACAAAATTCCGAAGCTACCTAATTGTACTTTTCATGGAATTATTCCTTAAATTAGTATTAAATAATAATAACATTTTTTATCACTATATGTTTGAATTTTTACAAAAATATTTGATTTTCCACAATCTTTTTAAGATTCACAAAAGCAGCACCCTGTTAAAAATGCTAGACCGACTTCTGCTTACTAAAGTACAGAAATCATGAGTTGTTAAAAGGGAAAGAAATAATAATAAAAGGAGGAGGGAAGGGGTTTTGTCGCACATTCTAGGATGATTATTTTTTTGTTGTAACTCAATGCTGACAATTTTTGCACTAGTATTTGGCTAAACAGGCAGGTTTTGAAATGGCACTATGGACCTTTAGCTTACCCAGTTTATCTATATTTGTATGGTTTGAATTTTGAAGTGTATAGTACAGTGGGGTATGTAGTTCAGTGTCAGGAAATGTGAAGCGCTACATTTAGGTTTGGAATTATACATTCAAGTAAATGCTTACAGGAATCCATTATTAGCGAAGTAGAAACAGCTGTTGATCTACGAGTCTTATTTAGTCAGGACTTTTAAGTTTAGCCAGCAGTGCAGAATAGCAAGTAACAAAGCCAACAGAATGCTTAAAGTTATTAAGTGATCCACTTTGAATAATTCTAAGAAATTTTTGCCATTATAAAAAAGTGTAGTAAGACCGTACTTGGAGAATGCTGTTCATTTTTGGTCTTAAGAAAGATATTATATCATTGGAAACGGTTGAAAGAAGATTCACTAGGTTTGTTTGTAGACTTTCAGATTATGATTCCAGAGTTAAAATGATTAATATGCATAGCCTCGAACAGACTCTAGAGGACATGATTTAAGTAGAAGATAATAGGCTACAAGAACGTTTTTGCACAGAAGGCAGAACCAGACGTTGGTGCTTTAAGCTTTTCAAATCTCATGCTAATCTTAAAATTAAAAAAAGAAACTTCTTCACGAGTTGTAGGCGTACGGAATAGTATATCGTTTACTAGAAACAGCCTGTATTAGGGTGTATAGAAGGGTTGGAAATTAGGATATAAAAGTTAGGCGTCATTGGCACCTACCTTTTTTGTTTTAGTTGCCAAAAATGATCTGCTAGGCATAATTTTAAAATAATTCAAATTGCTTGGGCTGAGCTAACAACTGGTAACTATGAAGACAGCTGTGCAATTGTTAAGAAATATTGCAAAACATCACAACCTTACTAAGAAAATTATTGATAAGTAAGAGAGAAGTGCTCAAAAATCAATTTCTATTAGTAACTTTTGAGAAGTTGGTAGTTTTACTTAAGTTTATGAATCAATATAAGAGTCTACTCTAATCAGTGTATAATAAATTAAGTTAATTGGATTAACTGTTTTCCCCAGTTTTATTTACAGTCAAGTGTTACTTACTTCATTCGTAAGTAAAAATTCACAATTCCAAATTTGAAGGTCAACTATAGTCTTTATATGTATCGTAAAAATACAACTATATAAAGCTATGCTAGTTTAAAAAAATAAATAAATGAAACATGACAACTTGGTGAAAAATTGTGGTTGTCAAACTAAAAGTTTTTTTAAAGGTTAGGCGTCAAAAGTGACGACTGGGCGTGAAATTGCGGTCGTCAAACAGGAATTTCTAGTTGAAAATACGACTAACGACCGCTAATTTCGAACCCTGGTGAATAGTTTTAGGATAGCTCTTGATTTTTATTAATTATTAATAAATTGACTAGGACCCACCTACTTTGGCCTGAAGCCTCTCATTGGTGCTCAATTTTTTTTAGATGTATCTTCATATGATCGGAAGAAGAGCTATACCAATAAATAAAAACCATTCCCTGAGTAGGAATTCAACCAAGAATGCATGATAAGAGAGCCTTGTGCTCTAAAAGTTATGCCACCGGGTGGGCCGCTATTCTTGAAAAGCAGAATTAGAATTAAAAATGCGATTAAGCAGACAGCAAAATAAGCGATTTTTTAAAATCACATCCTATTGCTGTTTACATGAAGAAAAGTCCCTTCACAATGGAAGCTACTAATGATGCCATTTTTGATAGTGGCAGAGCCAAAGATTCTTTGCTATTATCTCTTATTTGTTTGTTTATTACCCAACAAGATTAGATTTGGTACACTGTTAGTGATCTATTAATGTATTCATTGGGAAAATTGTTGTTATTATTTTCAAACTGAGAAATACACAAAATTAAGACCAAACTTAATTTTATAAGTGTCAAATAAAAAATTAGAACTAAGCTGAAATATTTGTCTGAATGATGCTAAAATTGATTAATGAAAGGAAATATGAAAAGTTTTATTGTATAATACAGAAAATATACTACAAAATTGACTTTTGAAGTGGAAAATTTTCCTCCCCACATCTCTAGTAATGACTAATGCATAGTTTCTTCTCGAGGGTCATGCTCAGACATAAATAAAAGTTGCAGACTGACCGAAAAAGTAAGAAACATATTATTCGATTTTGCAAATAAAATATTGTAGCAAGGTTATTGCTAAGCCTTTTGTATACATTTTTAGCTAAGAGTTTCAAAAATAAAAAGGTTCACGAACCATGTACTAATATAATATTATAATGCTGAGAATAATTTTTGCAAAATGCTATACAAAATAACATCCGTCCATTAATCTGACTTAATGCCTTACTAGTATGCCTTAAACAAGAACATTTATAAAAATTGTTATAAAACTTTTATATTTATATCTCGTTATATATATTTTTTTCTATATTACGTATGCTTAAACCCTTTCTTGCAATCCTTATCAGGGTGTTTACAGAACTTCAAAAGTGAAATTTTCTTGACTTTTTTGTTACCTTTCAAAAATATCGGTGACTGTACAAAATAGTGTTCTTCAAGCAATACAGTCAGTATGATTAGAAAATTTTTCTTTTTGGTTTAATTTATTCCTCAATATTTTAAAATTAAAAGGTCTTTTAAGAAATCGTATTAATAATGAAAATAAGCATTCCTGTTTTAGAAATTAAAAATTTATAATACAACTAACTTGCATCTGTTAGTAAAGTAAAGAAAACAAACTATACATATGCTAAAAAGGTATGTTTAATACGTTGAGGGTGGCGTGTACCTTGAGGATGGCGTGGTGTCTCACATGCGAATAGTTTATCTGGCAGCGTGTACCACTGGTGGCTCACACACGAATGGTTCATCTGGCGGCATGTACCATTGGTTTCTTATATCAGCTATAGTCTTATAACAATTTTGTTAGATGAAAAAACTACATGTGATTAAAAATAACTTTTTTTACTGAAAAATTGAAAAGTTTATTTTTACAGGTAGCAAAAGTCTACACCGTCCTCAACTTGTTAAGATCTAAAAAATAAATTAATTTAAAAAATTGTAATTGCAAAATTAGTTCTATACCAAATTTTATTCTATACCATAAGTTCCTAAATTGTTTTACCCCTTGTTGTTCATTTTTGTTTCTCGTGAATCTCCTTCCTAGGGGACCATAGATTAAAATAAATTAATTAGTGCAACATTTGTAATTTAAAATTTTCAAAACAGAGTAAAACTGAGGGTAAAGTTTTCCCCAAGAAGTTCTAAAACAGTAGGGAGATAATGGAAAATGTCCTGAAGTGTCACATGAAAGTTACAAGATATAATTCAAAACAGAATCTTGTGAATAATTTCTTTTATCATGTAAAATTTTTTAATTATATATCTACATTTAATGGCAGGATCTCCCTGGCTACGGCCTTTCTACTAAGATTAAAGGTGCAAGATTTTACTAGTTACTATCACAAAGAGAATGGGTACCTACTTGCACAATTTATGATACATGTTTAATAAATTTATATGTTTATATTATAAAAATAAGTTACTAACATTGGCAAAATTCCCATTGGGTGCATAATAATCATGTTTAAAATTTAGTGATAGCTTACTTAAATGAGATCCAGTCTCATAGACCCCCACTTTCCTCTAATTTTTTCTTTCATTCATGTGTACGTTGTAACCCTTGTAAGTCACAATAGACCCCTGGGATGGACTCCCACACACAATGGACACTTTGGGAAACAATTCTATACTAAGTTATTATTGAACAAAATCAAACTTATGTTATTGATTTCATTTTAAAGAGCCAATCCATCTTCTAAAATAAAAGAATCATAGAGAATAGGGCAGAAAATGGAACCAATGTCTGCATAACTACCTATCAGACAAACACAATTTTTTCTTGAGTTTAGACCCATTAGAAATCACTCCTCTTTTGTATAATATAAATAATGCAAATAATTTTCTATTTTATAAAAAATCTTTTGATTTCTAAACACATATTTTGTTCCTGTTAGCAAAACTATTACTTCTACAATAAAGGTTCAAGAAATAGGTTATAAGGGAAGAAAAATATATGCATTTATTTTAGATGTTCCAATTATAATGCAGACTTTATTAGAAAGTATAAGCATTTTGTAGAAAATTGCTAATGTAGACACTTTTATGTTATGACAGTGCATTAAGAATGGCAGCCATCATTTTAAAAGGGAGGGGGGGGGGGAGGTATGCACTTACCCTCATTGCATTTTGATCCTATATACGTTTAGACACAGTTGAGAACTGGAGGATAAATCTTTAGAATGATAATTTGATAAGAAGGGAGAGAACATTTTTGTGACCTATTCATCTTTTTCATGACCAATTTCCAAATTTGCGGCTTTTTCAGGACTTTTGTGACTTGTAGACACCGTTTACATTTTTTACAAAAATGAACTTGAAGAAAATGTGAATTTGAGCTTGCATTTAATAAACATCTATTAAAATCTATTTTTATTGATGGTAAACATTCTATTATGTGCACCTAATGTTCTTCATTGCCTAAACTATATTTTGTAGAACTTTATTAACATATTTATAAATGTGTGAGATGATTGAACTATTTGCTATAGTATGTCAATTTTATGTAGTAGTAAAAGTCATAGAATTGTTATTATGAACATTTTTATACAAGATCTATCCATCTCATTTGCCGAATGTACATTTTAACTCATTTCAAAATAATTGTTTAAGTCAATGTTTTACTTATATTCATTGTTTTAGTTCTGAATTAATTGTAAAATCTCCCTTGTAATCAGAATGAATTACATATTAAATATATATCTTTATGTGTTTCACTCGTATCTTAAAAAAAAGAAAAGAAATTTCAATTAATATGCTGACTGCAAACTACAGATAGTTTGTAAAAGGTGAAAGAGGCCGAGAAAGCCAACTACACAAGTTATCTCAAAGTTGCTGGACTTGCCCTTAGTTGCACAGGTATAAGCAGGAATACATAGCTTCAAAGAAAGTAATAATAAATTAAACTGGTTGACAAGTGCACATTGCCTAATATTTTTAACTTTGTTACTTTTATAATGCATTATAATTAATTTTTTTTTTCACTTTTCATTCTATATATTGTAAATTTTGTGCTTAGTAAGCTTTTTCAATCAGTGCCATGTAATCTAATTAGATTGATGTCTGATACCAAAAAACTGGAAACAGAATTGGACAGTCATTGGATCCTAGGAGAGCCCATCCCTTTGGCGATGAGTACTCCATCTTGGTAGCCCTGCTTTGATCTGTTCCCCCTCCCCTATCTCCTGCTCTACAAGATGGACGCCAAATTGGCGATTCTGAAAATCACCCACTCATTGCCGGTACAATCGGCGATGAGTTGGATGAGTACGCCATCTTAGTAACCCTGCTTTGATCTGTTCTGCAAGCTGTACGCCAAATTGGCGATTTTAAAAATTGCGCCAACAGGGTGGGCTCTCCTAGGATTTTACCTTGGCAGTCAACGTGTTAACCTCCACACGTTTGATAAAAATTAACTGCATAATTTTTAAGGGACATTGATTTTAAATGCACTACGTAGGTGTGATGTCACTCTCGATAGATTTAATCGAGACCTCCATTATAATAAATACCTGTCCATTTGATGATATTGTGGGTCTGCCTGTAATCGCTAGAGGTTGCTAGGCGTAGCGCCTCAAAGAGTGCTGTTTACTTATGTTTAACTTTCCATGATTTTGAATTTTAGTTAAAGGATTGCAATAAGAATTTGCTCAGTAAGTGAAAATTTTAATTTTGGAAGAGTTTATAAACTGAAATAATCATTTGACTAGATTAAGAAAAGCTAAATGTAGGAACATAACTTCTCTAAAATTTCTACTTTCAAATTAAGCTCTAATTAATTTAAGAAAATTGGTGATATTAAAAAAATTTCTTACAACAATAGTTTTGCTTCAAAATCATGACATGTGGAAGAAAAAATATAATTTTCAATAACAAATTTTGCTATACATCGAGCAAAATTTCCGAACAATCACTTCGTAGGAAAGTACCTAAATGGATAGGTGTGTAATATAACGGAGGTTACATCTTATGAAGTTTTATAATGTAATAACAAAAAAAAATTAAATTCTTCTGTTGATGTGTCTCTTTAGTTGATTGCAGTGTTTTGTTAAATTAGGGTCCATACACAATTTTCAAAATAAAAAATAAGCTTTCTTCAAACAATTAAACACCCAAGAACAAAATTGCATCAAAATTGGGTATCCGTTATCCGATCAATTTTTGGATATCACAAATCTGATCTAACCACTGCACTGAAGCAGTGGCAAAACTGGAGGCATGGGGGCAGCCAAAAGTCTGGAATGCTCATCCCAACAAAATGCAATCTTGTCTTTGTTATTTTTTCGCGAACAGGACAAAGTTTTCTTTCTAAAAGTCCCACTTTCCGCCAGTTTAATCACGAGAACCTTAAGGGGCAGGTGCACAGCAAGCCACAGAGTGATGTTCGGTTTCGGCTTTTTCTGCAATCTGTAGATACAGACCCGGGCTGGCTCCTTCTGGGGCCCTCGGATAGGTACTGAAAAGGGGCCCCCTGGCTAGTGGAAGGGGGGGGAATCCATGGGTCCTTCCCCCTAAGAATAAGTTGTCAGCTTTGAAAATATCGATATATCAAAAATATCGCATATTTTTGGAGATATCATGATATTTACGAACCCTGGACCCGGGGCACATATCCTGATTACACTTCCATAAATATAGTGTTCCTGTTTTGCATTTTTCAAAGGGTGCAACACCCTGTCCCTTTTTGGAAAACTGTGGATGCACCCTGCCTTTTTTAGGGAAATTAGGAAAATACCTATTCTCTTAATGAAAATGCCTTTTTTTTTTCAACAGAAAATGCCCTTTTTGAAAATTGCGCCCTGCCCCTTTTTTTAATAAATGTGAACACTACATAAATCAGACCTAGTGGTTAGCCCCACAGAGAGGATGCTAGAAGGTAACACCACAGTGGCTCAGTGTAAATTTCTAAATGGAACCCTCCATTAGCCAAATCATGGCAATTATGCTATGCTCATGATGTAGTACTTGGCCATGTGACTTGGATGAATTTGCATCTTTTTCCTAAAGTAAAGTACAGACTACTCCTTACACATACTAATGATAATTTTGAAGTAGAATATCCGAAAATAGTTTAAAAAGTACATCAATAAACAGTTTTCAATAATATTTAATTGAATTGAATTAAATACAACATGAAACAAAGAAACAAACTATGCATAAAACAAATAATTGAAATGTACAAACACATATCACTAAAAGGACTATTATTTATCTTTCGATTCTTCTTCATATACTTCAAAATCAAATGGCTTGTCGTGACCCATCATGTGAGCATATGCATCAGGATCTTTCACAGCCCTGTAATCTACAAACAGCCCTTTATTTTTTGCAGATAAAGTAGTGAACGGTCCTGGTAAAGTTGGTACTGTCACATCAGAGGGCTGGAATTGAAAGTCCTGTAACATAGCTGCAATGTTATATGTCTTTGCAGTAAAAGTATCAGTATCAGTGTTGAAATACAATTCAACAACGTAACCTTTCGTTATATAATGAAGTATAAGAGGAGTGGAAAAGTAGAAAAGAGACCCCACTCCACCCAAGTAAGCAAAAAGCATACTAGTTTGACCTAGATCATATACAATTTTTGGGAACATAGTCATACCAATCATAGTACAACCTAGGGAAATAATTTTGACAGCTTTTATTCTTCTTCTTAAAGGTCCTTCATAAACAAAAATTTGAGATTTTTCCTTCCCCGTTTCTTCAGCCTGAAGTTGCCGAGATAAGTGTACCTGCATGAAAAAAAAGGTGTTATAAGAAAATCATTCAATTGCATAATAATGTACAACAGGGATGCAAACTTTTTTAGGTGAAGGGCCAAAAAATTAGAAAGTATCAGGTTGGGGGCCAAACTAACGTAATGTTTTATTCATAAAAATACTGGGTATATTTCAGTTTTTATTTAGAGGTAATATGTACAAATTACATGTATTAATAATTACTGTACTCAGGAACAGACTATTGAATAAAAGTTTAAAAAAATTAATGTAAATGAATTCAAACAAAATGAGGTATAAGAATTCTAAACAATTAATTGCACAACATTTATATATATCAATGAAGTGATTGGTCAAATGGCAAAAAAAGATGAATACTAAAATTTTTTACAAAAATGTGCGCAAATTATGAAAATGAAACAAAAGGAAAATAAAAAGGTAATTTAAACTTAGAAAAACACAGTATTATTCTCTAAATTATAACTTTCTTTATAATTTAGATAATTTTTCTTTGACATTTTATAATGAAAAATTTAAAATATATATTAAGAGTTAAAATGAGAAATTAATTAAAAGTGCGAATATAAATACAGAAGAAATAAACACACATATAATTAAATAGCAAAATCCAAATGTGAATCTGTGCATCACGTTAAACACTTGCGATTTAGCATTACTACTAGTCAATTTGGCTGGTAGAATTGTTTTTTAACTAACCATTTTACAAAATCTTACTAGTTAAATTGGCATAGTAATATTAAATTCATACATTGCGACATGGACAATAAAAAAAATTAAACTGATTCCTTTATCAAAAATCAACATATCATTATTTTGTTCCATGGCATATAATTAAATTTAAATCCTTTAATCACTAGTTTTTCTGCAGATTAGAAATTGATCTTTGTGAATTAATGTAAAAAATCGTTTATTTATTCTTTTCCTAAACACATATCAACAATAAAATTTTCCTAAATATATATCAACAATAGAATTTTTAAATTTTGATGATAAATTACACTTTATAAAGTATATTATTAAAATCGAGTTCGCAAAAGCGAAGTCGTTTGACACAAGTATGAAATTTGCGCATTTCTGCATGTAAACATGCTTGTTACATTTCGTTTTCCTCCTTTTTGAAGTCATTTATTACTATAAAAATTATTGATGATCAGATATTACGAAATTAATAATTTGATAAACAAGATGCCCTGATTTGGAAGGCATCCAAATGCTACACTCGAACGATGACAAAGAGCAAGATAGCGATGAAGACGAAAATAATGACATTTTGCCTGCTATGTCTACCGATCGTTGCTTTGAATTAACTAAAGAAATCATAGCAGGAATGGGACAAAATTCTTTTATAGATGAAATAACGCACATAATGGCTGTTCCAAAAATCCAGCAATCGAATTTTCGACCATTTCCCGATAAGCTATTGCTCTGAAACTTTACATATAGCTCAGAACCAGATGACAATGCAATATTCTACCACTTTTATCATGATTTGATTGGTTTCCGAAGTATTTCGAATAAAATAAAATTAAATATGGCGATTAGTTCCGAAAATTGCGATTAAAATTCAGTAGCGGCGCTGCGATCGTATTTTTTTACTAATTATTTTTTCTTTCGTATTTTTTAAATTTTACTATAATTATTCTTTTTTTATCAACTATGTTAGCGGGCCAATTCAAAAGGCTCGGCGGGCCAGTTTTGGCCCGCAGGCCATAGTTTGTGCATCCTTGATGTACAACCTGTATAAGTTGACTTATAATGAAATCCTTTTTTGTATGACTGAAACAGGTCATCAGTATATAGGAAGGAGAAGAATGACTTTAATATGATTACATTATTATCAGTGTTGTTCTTCAAATCTTTTTCCTACTGAAACGCGAGACTAAAAAGCGAAGGGGATGGGGGAATTCATTAAACTGTTGTTATCGTTATGCTTCGTTCATTTATCAATATTGGGGGGGGGGGGGGGGATTGTCTATAAAGATCATAGGATGGACCCATGGCACCGGTCCATCCTGGGAAACATTGGATATCTGGCATCGGACTGACTTTTCTAAATATCTAGAATCCAAATTGGACACTGCACAACAGATCAGGTTATACGGCATGTCAAATTTGATTTTTAAAATGTAATTTATCAATATTGGCTGAATATCAGGCTTGAAATGTTTTAAACCTGTTGCATATTTTCAAACATTTCAAACCTTCCAAATACATAGTAATTTCTTAATTTATGTATATTTTCAAAACAGTCTAATTGAGGTTAAATTTTGATAATTAAATTGAATGTATAACCAGATTTTTCATGCAGTGGCAGGATCGGATGTCGGATATTGGGATGTTTAATACCTTTTTAGAGAGGCCGTTCCCAATCTTTTTGCCCCTTTTCTTAGGGGAAGGGGGTGATTCTCATGAAATATGAGAAAGTGCTGCCACTCTAATACTATTCCATAGTTAAAATAATAATAATTTACCTGACAGGCATCATTAATATTTTAAAATTATCTTACAGGGGTGTTGACAAATATATTTCCAGCTTCAAATCTCATTATAAAATTTTCTCGCAGCACCCTAGTCATTGTAAAACAACAAAAAAAAAGAATTAGTTTTCATAAATGCTTTGCATAACCTCGATAATTTGCTGTGGCACTCTAAGGTGTTGCAGCACCCAGTTTGAGATTCTGTGTGCTACAGTAATAAAACTGTTTATCAGGATATTACATTAACAAAGTGGTACTAAACCACTGATGACTAAAACATGATGGTATTCATCTTTTAGAATAGTATATCCTAGCACTCACTTTAAATACATCATATTAAGCTCATAATCCAATAAGGAATGCAAAACTTACTGGGGGGAGGGACATATTAGAAAGAGCTCTGCTTTTGTTGGAGTCTTTTACTAAGGAAGCCTTTCCATCTTGATCAACACAGGCTTTTGTAATTTGTGAAGAGATTTTTTAAAAAATCCATTTGAGTAGGATTAAGCCTGTTCTGGGATAGAATTAAGATTTTCAAACAAAATAAGTGTTATTCGAAACAAGGCCGTATTCCGGGGGGGGGGGGGGGGCAACGGGCCCCGGCCCCATCCCCCGAAAATGTTCGCAATGTAACACATATTCCTCCCTGAAACTTTCCTCAACATAATTGTTTCAAAGTCACCCCCCCCCCCCCCCCCACGATAAAAATTTCTGGCTACGGCCTTGATTCGAAATGACATCCCGTAACGTGGAAATGCACCAGAACGCTACTACACCCTCGATTATTATTATTGAAACTTTAAATTAGAATTTTCTAGAATATTTGTTTTACCAGGACAACTGTTACTAAAAAAAGGTACAATCGTTTCGATTTCAACTATTCCATTTAAAACAGATTATAAACTTTTCCTAACTTGTACTTACATTGCGAATGTGATTCGTGTAAGGCAACTTTGCCGGACGATAGTATTTTAAGCAATTTAAAATTTTTGGATGAATACAGCAAGACCTGTTCAAAGAAGAGAGAAGGCGATAGGTATTCATTATGCGCTAAAAAAAGAAAGTTCTTTCTATTAATCCATTTGAGGTGAAAATAAAGAGATCCTCCAACAACTAGTAAACAAAACAATGCGACTTTTTAGGACGTGGCTATTCAGCCTGGGCCAGGCTGATTAGACCCCACATCTATTCAGCCTGGGACAGGCTGAATAGCTCTGGTGCTATTCGGCCTGGGAAAAACTCGTCTCAAAGGCACGATTCATTTCATTTGTTTATCTCATTTTCCCATGCTTTTCCCTTGCTTATTATATTTATCGAGTGAACGATTAAGGTATTTTTGTTTAAAAAGTTCGAAGACTATCAACGATTGGTTCTGAAATAGATAATTGCGGTGATTTTAATTGAAGATTAAAGTCAGATTAAAAGAAAAAAAAATCAATGATTTTTTTCTGTTTTTTTCTTTTTTATTGTTTTTCACATTTTAATTTTATTAATTTCATATAATTTTTATCTTCTTTTGAGGTAAGAAACTCTACAAAAATAAAATCAGAATTTGCGTTTTATTTTTAAAACGTACACGCAACGAAAAGTGGCCTTTAATTGCCAAAAATAGATTGTGGATTTTTTCTTTTCCATCTCGCCAAGTCAGCGTTGCAACCCTTTTCGTAAAACTTAAAGCAACCAGAAATCCATTCACGAGGTACTAGGGACTTTATAGCAAGTACGAAAGGGATGCCTTATTATTTCGTATGAATAGGCGGAGGATATATTTGATTGAGCATTTCACAACCGATCTTGATTATAATGCGTCTTAAATCTTAACATAGATTACGTTTTATAATTCCTGTAATAAGGCATTATACAGTTGCTGTCAGTTTATGGTTGAATTTGTCTTATGAAGGGTTTTCGCATTCTTGTTGCAAGATTCAGTGGCGTAGCTAAGGATTGCTGGCGCCGGGTATCACTCGTTCATGGGTGACACCGGGCCACGAAGGGGGAAACAATAAACCTTTAAAGACTCCATATAATGATACAAATACCTTGAGCTGGATTTATTTTCTATCATTTTCTTTTCTACTTTTAACTGAGCAAAGTGTTTACTTACAAAAATATTCAAATCGGTATTTTACTGCTAAACACACCACTGCCGTCAACAAATACTTTAAACATTATAACTCCCATGATACAAATGATAGTTTTTTTTTTTTTTTTTTTGCTGGACTTTCTTCTTTCTATGCATTTAATCTTCGTTTTCTTTGTGGGGGGGGGGGGGAATGACACCATCGATAACCGCTCCGGATGCCACCTATGATAACTACGCCACTAGCAAGACTTATTTTGCGGCAATATATAATACATAGGGAGCATTCATAAATGATGTCACGCTTCAAGGGGGGGAGGGGGATTCGTGAAATTGTGACAAAAGTGTGACAAGGGGAAGGGAGGGGGTAACAAGAAGTGTGACATCATGCATTATGCAACATAGAGTGACATGTGACAAAGGGGGGGAGGGGGTCAAATATCTGGGAAAAAAGCGTGACATCATTTATGAACGGCAACGGCCCCATATTTTCAAGGAGGCCTCCCCCTCCCAGAGCAGTGGAGCATCCCCCTAAAAAGCTGCAGTGACCCTCTCCCTCCCCCAACTCCCAAATCTCCTGAGAGCACTCCCCCCCCCCCCCCTCGCACCTCTAAACTCAATGGCGTAATCTGTTGGTGTGAGCATCCCTGACATTTTAATAATGGAGGGCAACCCCTTCCCCTCTTTTCAGTGGCGAATTTTAAGGGGGTCCCAGGGGGCTAGTGCCCTTACCGAAGGAATAAGAGAGGGTCACTTTTTAAAAAAGCATACATATACTCTGTCTCAGTGTAAAAAGTGATTGTACTCCAAATACGTTAATTTCAACTGACTAAATATTTTTTTTAGAGGGTGCACTACCCAACATATTTCTAATACAAAAAGATATCTTTTACACAAATATACCGCAAATATATAGATTTATTTATCTAGTAGATGAAAAGAATAGCTGTCCCTCTTCTGTATTTTCTAATTCAGTAACATGTTTTTCACTTTTGTTTTTCACTATAGAAGGGAAAAAGGGGGTCATTTCATCAGGTAAGTCATAATTATTTTAAATTAATGTGATTATTAATGATTTTTTTAAGAAGTTCGGCAAAGCATTTTGTCAAGATAGAGTTTCAGGAAAAAGGGTTGAAAATTTTACATACAGATACCAACACTTTTGCAATGAAAGCACCGACACTAGTTAAACATTTACCTGTCATATATTTTTTTTACAGTTGAAAAACAAAGGTGTAGTGCTGTAAACCAAGGCCGTATCATGAGGGGGCAACGGCATCCCCCCCCGAAACACCCAAAATTTTTGCAATGTAGCATATATTCTTCCCTGAAATTTTCCCCTACACTAGTGTTTCAAAGTCAGCCCCCCCCCCCCCCCGAAAAAAATTCCTGGCTATGGCCTTGTTGTAAACAATATCATATAAGAAGAATATTTTTATTCGATGTCAAATCTGTTACCTATTGTTATGTTAAAATTTGCTAGTTAATTTTTTATAGATTTTACTTTGTTTCTTAGTGTAGATTTTGGAACATATTTCGCTGTTAATGTTAATGTCAAGTCCGTTACCATGTAACTACAAAACACAAAACTTTGTACCTTTACTGTAAAAATATGTAACTGATACGTTTTTGTATTAGAAATATGTTATGTAATGTACCCTAAAGAAATGTAAGATTTAGTCAGTTGAAAATAGGAAATTCTGAGTATAATTACTTTTTTCACTCTTTGACAGTACGTGTATGTTTTTTTTTTTTTTTTTTTTTTGAAAATGACCCAAAGTAGATATAAAAGGCGGGTTCTGCGCCACCTGAGGCTCTGAGGCGCCATTTCCCCTCAACCCCGCCCTCTCATATATATATATATACACTTAGCATATAATAACCTAGAATAATTCAACATAAGTAGAAGAGGAGCAAAAAAAACTCCGCCTTCAACAGAAAAAAATATTAAATTTTAGTACTATAGTATTTTTAAGATTATTTTATCACGTACACACCCGAAATTACATAAATAAATCGTTATATTCAAGCAAAAATCGAAACATACAGCGCGAAATGCTTTAAAACCAATTTTCTTACTAAGGAAAAAAAATCGAAAAAATATCAAATTTTATCGCTAAATAAGACTTTAGACACCGTTTTCGACCAATCAGAAGGCATTTTAAACTAAATCTAGGTCACATGATACTTTTCAGCCAATGTCATTAGTAGATAGAAAAGGACAGTTCTGGTGCAGCAGGAGGTGGGGGTGGAGTGCAAGTGCAAGGGGGCGTGGTCACACCTCCTGCCAAGTGGGGTTGAGTAGTAAGGTTCCTGCTACTATCCTCGTAGAAGATTACGAGGGTTTCTGAGTGGAGTTGAGTTGTTTTCTCTTTAATTTTTAGTTTTTTCAGAATGGCAGCACGTGAACTTCTATGAAAGCTTTTTTAAAAAAAAAAAAAAAAAAAAAAAAAAAAAAAAAAAAAAAAAAAAAAAAAAAAAAAAAAAAAAAAAAAAAAAAAAAAAAAAAAAAAAAAAAAAAAAAAAAAAAAAAAAAAAAAAAAAAAAAAAAAAAAAAAAAAAAAAAAAAAAAAAAAAAAAAAAAAAAAAAAAAAAAAAAAAAAAAAAAAAAAAAAAAAAAAAAAAAAAAAAAAAAAAAAAAAAAAAAAAAAAAAAAAAAAAAAAAAAAAAAAAAAAAAAAAAAAAAAAAAAAAAAAAAAAAAAAAAAAAAAAAAAAAAAAAAAAAAAAAAAAAAAAAAAAAAAAAAAAAAAAAAAAAAAAAAAAAAAAAAAAAAAAAAAAAAAAAAAAAAAAAAAAAAAAAAAAAAAAAAAAAAAAAAAAAAAAAAAAAAAAAAAAAAAAAAAAAAAAAAAAAAAAAAGAGCAGATAATTCTCTTTTAAAATGTTCTAAATCTCGCTTTAGTAAACATTTAGTTTATTCAATGTTATAAAATTAAAGTTATAAATTGAAATGGTCAGTTGTGCTGTAGCTACCTGCTCCAATTATCATAGAAAGACCAAAAATGATGGTGTAATTTATCATTCGTTCCCGAAAGATCCCATTTTTATTAAAGAATGGCTCAACAGATGCAGAAGAAGAGATTTTGTAAATGTTGAAAATGCTAGAATATGCAGCAACCATTTCAAGGTGGACGATTATAAAGATGACATGCAAAGCCGACTGCTAGGATTAAAAGAGAAAAAAATATTGAAACCTGAAGCAATTCCGACTTGCAATTTACTCTCTTCTATCTTGGAAAGTAACTTAGAAACAAACAGAAACGAAAGGAAAAGAAAACGAGAAACTTTAAAGGAAGCTCTTGATCATATACGAAATCTCAGTCCAAAAAAAAGATGCGAGTTGGATAGCATTGAAGTTACAGAAAATACAGAAATTGATAATAGCTGTTTATCGTGCCATACTCATGTGGAAGAAAATGAAGCTTTACTTGAAAAGGTAAAATGTTTAGAAAACGAGATTGTTCGCTTAAAGATAGAAAAACAAAAAATATCACAAAAGAAATGTGTGGAATTAAAAAAAATTCGATTACGAATGAAGCGTACAAACGTCGAAAATCAGATGTTGAAGAAAAGAATAAGTTCGCTGGAAAAAAAGACGGAAAAGACCGAACATATGGAAGAACGTTTAAAAAGTGTTTTAACACCGACCCAATTAAACGCCATTATACAAAATAAAAAAGAATAAAATGGTCCGCCGAAGACATATCAAGAAGCATTATTACAAGAGCTCTTTTCAGAAAGTCATATGAATACTGGAGAACAAAAATTGGCATTCCATTACCATGTGCCAGCACATTAAGAAGATGGTGCGCAAAATTTACTTGTAGACCAGACATTTTGCATAAAGTTCTGGCAATCATAAAAAGAAATAGCGAGTCTATGACGCCAGAAACGCCTAACCCTAGCCAGGGACCCAAGCTCTCATTCGTTACTCAAATTTGAATTTGTGCGGTAAATAAGGGCACTACTTTTATTAGGGACATGCATGGGGAAATGAAGAGCGTCTGTGGGGAAATGGAGCAATGGAGGATCACGATCACGTTTATTTTTGTGTATTAATTAAGGTTGTAGGTAGGCAAGCAATGTTGATAATATCTCTTGTTGAATTTATGTGTATTTAATCAATGAGGTGATCCGGTTTTGAACACGATTCTTTCCCTTTACATTTTGTTGCTCAAGTTTGTTTCTCGTTTTTGTATATTTTTCAGGATTTTTTTTTTTTGTGTGTATGTAACCAAGAATTCCATTCAATTCGTGAGTATTTTAGAAATGTGTGTCTTATCTACGAAATCCCGTGCTTGACGTGATGTTCTTTTGAGTATAAGTACAGTTTCTTCGTTTGTGTATTTCGTGTAAGTAATTAATTTAAAATTTCCAGCTAACAAAGGTATATTATCTGATTTGAATCTTTGTACCCTATGTGGAGTAAACTTTTATTAAAGTATGACTTGAACCTAAAATTAGATAGGTATCTTTTTGTGACGATACCTTAAAGCAAAAGTAATTTCGAAATTTATCATTCTAATTACAACTCAATAAAGCATTCACATGTGCGTAGTGAACAATATTTTTCATTTATGCTTTATTGTGCAGTTCCGAAGTAATAGGTATATGTACTGATTTTTTAACAAGATTGATGTTTTAGAGCTCATATTTGTCAAATGTTTTATATTTGATTCGCTCTTAATGGATTTCATATTTTTGCTTTCAGAGAGTCATTGCTAATTAAGAAATATGAAGTTCTAGTTGAATTTTAGCCCTGGTGCAGATGTTTTGGAATTCTGCATCATGGTTTTAATTTTACTGGTAATAGCAGACACAAAGAAATTTAAAAATTTTCTCTTGATAATGAACTAATGTGTGCATACATGAAAAAAAAGTCTCATACAAGTATAAGTTTTTATCTAATAGATTCCATTGTTATTTCAATGCAATTAAGCTTGCACTCTTCTGCTTTTACAGTTTATTTACTCTTAATTTATTTATGCTTTCAGAGAATGCAAGTGAAAAAAATCCTAACTAAACTAGGTGACTTTTAGGCCTATTGCTGATGCTTAATCAAACTGCTTCAAGGTTTTAATTATACTGCTGGATATTTTTAAAAAGTGTTAGGTTGAAATAAAGTGTTTGTATGCTTTTGGTAATATTTTTCTGTGTGTGTATGTGCGGAAAAAATGCATTGAAATATTTTATCTAGTATAATTATTTTATAGCTTAACTTACACTCTTATGCATGTTATTTACATCGGCGAATAAATTGCAAATTATTATTTCTGCCCCTAATTTATTCCAAAAAATAAGATGCATTCATGTGTTGCTATAACACATGAATGCATTTATACCTGCACCATACACATACTATTTCCAAGTATAATTCTTCTGAACATATATATAATGTATGTGTTTATATATATTTATACATATTGTACTTATTAGTTTAGCTTAAGTAATTGTTTTATTGTTATTATTATTATGATCTTTTTAAAGGTTTTGTAGTGATCTAATTAAATTGGCATCATGTTTGTTTTCTAGATTTGTTTTTTTTTTTTTTTTTTTTTTTTTTCAATGTGTTTAGTTATACTTTGATTCTTGATTTTTAAGGTTGAGGTTGTGTTTCTTAAAGTAATATTTTTTATTAATGATATTGAAGTGCATGGGGAAAGTTGGCTGGTAATGTCAGAAAAGACATGGACTTTAATTAATAGATATGACTACATTTGACAGTAAAAGCTGTTATTTTAGATTTTGCTGATTATATGAAAGTAAGCATCTTCCAATCATAAAGGCTATGTTTATCAAAGAAACTTAAATTTAAAGTGCTATTTAGTTTAAAAATATTAGTACTGAGTTATAATAATCAAATTTAAAATGCAGAACATTTTCAAGTTTTGCAATGTACCAAGTACGAAGCTTTCAAATTTACGTAGTGCAATGAAAAAGTTCTTATATTATTTCCTATATAGGGGATCCGGGGCATAATGTATTATCTCTTGAAATCTGTTACTATCCAATTATTTTCATTCATATGAAGTCTCATAGACCAATACCAATTCATAACCAATAGCATGATTATGGTTGCTTACAGCCAAAATGAAAATACAGTTGAACTTGGTTGCAGCGATATCGTTTATAGTGACAACTCTGTTATAACGTCAAGAAATTCCAGTCCCTTCATTCATCCATCAATAGTAATTTTGATTGCTTATAGCGTTATAAATATCGTGGTCCCTTGAATGACGCTATAACAGAGTTTCACTGTAATATCATATGAGATATATTTAAGTGGTGCAAATTTTATGTTTTAAGTTGCTAAAAGTAATTTTTCCATCTTTAAGTTTTTGAAATTTTATCCTGCCTGAGCTAATGTCTATAAGTGGAGTAGAACCTTACTTTAAGCAGCCCATATTTTCAAAATACAAAAATAGCTTTTAGAGTGCTAATTATATGGAAGAAAAGATGTTGCCGGTACTCGAGTGAATTTTTCGTTGGACCCTTATCCCCCATCCCCGGACAAAAGCGACATTCCGATGTTGGAGAGAGGGGGGGGGGGGGGTGTTCTGGGAATCCGTGTATGGTCCCATGAAATCAAGTGTGTACATTAGCTAATCTCAGCTTCAGTGGGTTAGTCAATTCAACCTTGCCAAACACTTGATAACTGGTATGTAACTCTCAAATTAACTGTCCTAAAATGCAATAAATCATCACACCTCCACTCTCTCTTACAAATTGCATAATATTTTCCCTTTTTTTTTTTCTTTGCTATCCCCCACTTTAACCGTATTTTTACTTAACCAGCTTACCATCGGTCTCAATTTAGCCCGTTAACGGAGGCTCTACTGTATTGAATAGTTCTTCTAAAAAGGTAAAATCATTCTGTATTTAAGTTCCTAAAAATTATTTGCACATTTATAGTTCATATATAATTTTAGTATCATTATTTGTTTCAATTCCACATGGGGCACAGTAGAACACCATCAATATGTTTAAAAATACAGTTCATTTAGTTCATTTAAATTCACATGTATACATGTAACGCAAAGTGTGTAATGCATATATATACATGTAACGCATGAAAATAGCACAAATTAATGAAAATAGTAAATTTCTCAATAATAAAATAAATATTTTAATAACATAGAAACACTAAAGTCATTGGCTATGTAGTTCCACAATATGCAAAAAAAGAAAAGAATATAGTCTGCTATGTAGGATAAGTTTGTCAAAACCCTGATAAGGATTGTGTTATAATATTTGTATGGAAAAAGTTCACTTTAAATTAATTTTATTTCTAGAAACAACAGCAGATGAATCCATCGTTGATGTAAAAGACATCATTTTATTGGAGGACATTGTTATGCTTCTTCCTGGCCCATATGTGTCCTCAGGAAGTTCATGGATGTATTTTCAAATGTTCGAGCAGTTTACAATATCTCAAATGTGGTTTACAATTAGTCATTCATAAAGGTTGTCATGCTTCAAGGGTAAGAAAGTGAAAATAATGATACTAAAATTATACATGAACTATAAGTATGCAAATAATTTTTAAGAACTTAAATACAGCATAATTTTATCTTTTTAGAAGAACTATTCATTTCAGTAGAACCTCTGCTAACTAGAATTAATTGAGACCGGTGGTAAGCCCATTAAGTAAAAATACGGTTAAAGTGGGAGATAGCAAATTAAACCTATTTTATGCTAATGTAATATAGCGTGACGTTAGACAAAGGGGGGTATGGGACATGTTGAAGTGTGACACTTAGTGACAAGGGGGGGGGGGGAGGGGGTCAAATATATTGAAAAAAGTTTGACATTATTTATCAACAGTCCCCAATACAATTTTAAAACTCACAATAAGTGCAACTTATTTTCACTAAACAAAATTTCTTAGTTTCAACAATTTCTTTTTTATTTTGATTTCCTTTAAATTTTGGTATTTTTATTTTGGGACATTGTTTGCATTATTGTTCTTATACCAAAACATTATAAGAATGCAACTTCAGGAAAAAATGTAGTTTATATTAAATTGATTTAGGTTGGTCCACTGTGCCTCAGGAAGGGGCACAGTGGTCAACTTTGTTAAATCCAAACAATCTATTTTTTTACTCACAATGTATTACAGATATTGAGAAAAAAAAGATAGATCATTACAACAAAAGTTTGAAGAATGTCTGTAATTTTTTAAGTACATATCTTTTTCCTTTACAAAAAAGGGCTATAGAGTACTCTGCCCTGGTTTTCCTGTAATGCAGATTTGTACATTATATAAATTTAAACATATTTTGTTACCAATTTTTTCTGTACATTTATGCATGGTGTAAAGCATGAGCATATTTAGGGAAAAGCTTGTAGGTTTAAATCCCTTACCCCCCCCCCCCTCCTGCAAATACCCAGAACCAACATACAGCTCTCAAACTAAACTGTTGTACTAACATTAGGGCCCCCTAATACATTTTTCTACGTGCAGTCGCTCATGGTGCAAAGGTATCAAATATATATACTTCATAAATTTATATATGTATTGGTATTAAATTTATATAAAGGTCCAGTGGCAGAGTGGTAGCTTTTGCTGCTACCATACCACAAGTCCAGGGTTTGATTCCCGAGCTGGGCAGGGTCGACTCAGCCTTTCATCCCTTCAGTGGGGTCGATAAAATGAGGACCCAGCTTGCTTGGGAACTAAACACTGGGCGTTCCGCGTCAGACTGACCACTTGACCGGAATATCTTCTTCTGCATCCCAGTGCCCTGGGTCTCAAAAACTTAGATGGGCACGTAGGACATGTCCCCCAATGAACTGTTACGCCTCTGAGTTTAATTTTTTATTAACTTTATATATAGTGCAAAGTAGTTGAATTACAGCTCAATGTTCCAAGTTCATCAAGCATCAAAGCTAAAGTGCTTTTATATATTTTCTATTTATACTTCATAAACTCTTTCATAAAACTCCTGTTCAGTTGTTGAGCAAAATTGATACTGTTGCGCTCAAACATTTTACCAGTGTTTTAACTTTTAGTTGCTCTTAATGATTGTTTTGCTCCTGATTTTTGAGAATCTGCAAATTGAGAAATACTAAATGCTAATTGAATTTCAGCAATGATGCAGATGTTATGATGCTTTTCAACAAGATCTTAATTTTACTGGTGATATCTTGAAGAAGCGCATTTTGTATAAAGAAATTTTGAGAAAATGTATGCCTTTGATAAATATGTGCAATAAAATGTATTTTTTTAGGTATTAAATCTTTTTGTGCAGTTTTTCTTTCATTGTTATACACAGCATATAACAGCTGATCTATTGCAAATAATTACCTTTGAAGCCATTATATCTGCTTGGGGAAATCGGCATTTAAGGCACAAATTTTCAACGGAAAAAAATCTCTATCGCCTATCCGCAAGAAAAATGACACAATTTAAAAACGAAACAACTTCGCAAAACGATATTTATTGCCTCCCAGTTCCATATATGTTCTTTAATCGAAAGTGTGTATAATATGAGCTATAATGTCACTATTTTGAATATGGAATCCGGAGGAAGAATATAAATCTTGTTTTACGAAGTTGTTTTGCTTTGGAATTGTGTCACTTTCTTCAGTTTAACATTTCATCTACACACAGAAAAATTATTGAATTGGATAAGCTATATTTAGAGGAGGCACGTGCTAATATGCCAAAAATCTGCCACTGTCTTGATCACCGGGAGGGGGGAGGGGGTTGGAATATGAGCCCTCTCTATGTGGGCGCACATGACTATTTTTGCTCATATCGTTGCAACCTCTATTGAAAAAAAGGTACATCCGACTTGATTTTTGGCAGAATGCAGCATTCTGCTGCCTTTTAGGCGCGTTTTAGGAGTAGAGGGCTGTCATGTCAAAATTTTCCAGGGGGAGGGAAGGATTTAGATTGAATCAGGGGTACCCATCCCGAAGCGCCCCCCCCCCCTCCCGCAACCATAATTTTTAGGTGGGTACTGAAAATTTGCATAACTTTTTTGTCTTCCTTTCTTTTATGCACTACGACATTATATAACGATTTTTACACGAGAGAGAAAAGCTCAAAATTAAAAAAATAATAAAATACCGAAAAACTGAAAAAATACGGTCTTTCTTGCAAAGGGGACACTAACTTTTAATACTCATTAAAATGAAGAGATAATTAACGCTTTAAAATTTTAGCACGAGAAGAAAAATTTAGGAAGTTGTGTGCTCTTTATGGACCTTCTTACGTATGTATGGCTCTCTTTTCGAAGGGTACTTTGGATTAATTTGGTATTTTTAATTGGGAAATTTGATTCAAAGATCTTTGAAGAAAAGCTTATACAAATACAAAATGGACAAACAGCAACAGGAAAACAGGCTGTGGGTCCGTTTCCGTTAGTCTAGACTAATCTTGGACAAATTAATAAGATGTAGGCTCCCTAAATATATTTTTTTCATCGCTTCATCAATAAGTTTATTCGATTATATTCCTATTATTGGTATCATTATTATTATTTATTGCATTTGGAAAGAGGTTCCCTTTAAGCCCTGAACCACGTGTTTGCAATTCTTATTGTTAAAAGTACTTAACGTTATTTTTCAGTTCTTTACAAAAGTCAAAGTTTGATGAACCAAGATGTTTGAAAAATTGCGTTTTGCTTTTAAATATATTCAAAAGAAAAATATCTAATCAGTTCTCTTCAAATAATGTCTTTTTAATATTTTGCAACACAACCGTAACGGTAACTCACTTGGGGAATTTAAAATCCCTTTCGCTGGGCTGTAAAATCCCTCTCTTATGAAGAATCCTTGCGACTTCTAACTACGTTATCGATTCAGAATTTTTAGACCAATCAAAATGTGGGTCCCTGGCTAGGGGTAGCCGTAAGTATGACGCCAGCCGAACGAGCTTGTATACTAAGCTTCGATGAAATGAACATAGACAGTAAATTATGTTATGACACCGGTGAAGACCAAATATTAGGCCCATTTTCGAAAGTACAAGTCGTTTTGGCTAGAGGAATACTATTACCATGGAAGCAACCAGTATATTTCAATTTCAATACACGAATGAACAAAGAATTATTATTTGACATCATAAATAACTTATATAAAAATGGATTAATTGTAAAAGCTATTGTTGCGGATTTGGCTGGTTGTTCTACTCTCTGGAAGGAGTTAAGAATTACAGCTGATAATACTTCTTTTGACATTCCGTCCCAAACCAATTCAAAAGTTTGGGTTTTTGCTGATCCACCACATTATTTAAAATTACTGAGAAATCATTTTCTAGACAGTGGCCTAACATTAAAAGATGGAACCTGCTTGAAAAGTGACATCATTGAAGAAATATTTTCAAAAGATCGGGGAGAAATTAGAATGTGTCACAAGTTAAAGCCAACTGTTCTGACTGTAAAAGGAAATGAGCGTCAAAGAGTAGCACCTGCAAAAACGCTCTTTTCTGCTACAACAGCCAAAGCAATTTCGATTTTAACTGGAAATGAAAAGGCTGCAAATTTTTTTCTGCTGGTGGATACTTTTTCTGACATAATGAACAGCAATTGCCCGGATCCCCCAAGCAATAAGCCATTTCAGTCAGGTTTTGGAATTGAAAAACACTTCCAAAAACAAAAGCAAATTCTACTTGAAATGAAAATTGCTATTGCAGGCATGAAGGTAACTGGAAAGAGGATCCTACTTCCATTTCAAAAAGGTATAGTAATTTCTATATCTTCGTTATTTGGTTTAATGCAGGAATTAAAAGAGAAACCTTTTGGATTCAAATATATTTTAACTGCTCGCTTAACTCAAGATGCTCTGGAAAGTCTTTTTAGCCAGATTCGGGGAGTTGGGAGCTTTTATGACCATCCCTCTCCAGTCGAAGTAATAAGTAGACTAAAAAATCTTCTTCTAGCAAATAAATTACCTGCATTGTCTCCAAAAACAAACGTAAGAGAAGAATCTTCAGTTCCGGCCTACTTGACTGCAGAAATTTTAAAAAGTGCATTCGAGGACGAGGAAGTTATCACTAATGAAACGGATGACGACGAGGACTGCATGAGAAAAATGTGTTTAGAAGACGTCCCGATTTCCTGGAATGTATTTGATGAGCCGTCCAGTTGCCTTATGAATTTCGCAGAACACGAAGCTCTAAAATATGTTGCTGGGTATGTCGCTTATAAGGTAAGGGACACGGATCCAGCACTTGGTAAATTATCAAGAAGTGTAGGAGAGGAATTAGACAACTCTCCATGGCTTAAATGTCTATCAGAAGGAGGACTTACAGTTCCATCAGACAATTGGCTGGAAATGGTGAAGAAATTCGAGACAATTTTTCATTCCATCCACGGAAAAAATAATGTAAACAAAGAGAAAAATGTCACGACAGAACTAGCAGAAGTACTTAAGGAAAAGTACCCCCATGTTTGTATTAAGGTAATAAAACTTTATTCGCGTATACGAACATTTATACGAATCCGCCATATAAATCGTACTGCTGCAACTACAAAACGAAAGGAAGAACAGAAGATGAAAAAATGGATAGCATCAAATCAAATTAAAACTAATCAGGATAAGACTAAAAAATAATCAGGTGTGTTACACATTTCATTTAATGGTTATAAATCTTTGTGTAAATTTTTCCGTTCAAAATTTGCAATGTTAACTGTTAATCTTGATTAGTGTTTTATGATACTAAATTTATGTTTTCAATTCCAATGTATGTATGTATTCGAGAAATTATCTTTGCTAACAAAACAACGCAATTTACAACAAAAGTACAGTTTATTTAAATTTAGTGTATATTTCTGTTATCCGCATTTCGTGTAATATGTTTAAGAGGCAGTTGAGTTCTTTTCAAAAAAAAAAAAATACATATATAAAGCATTTCAAGTATAATTTTTCATTTACAAACTAAAAAGCACTGAAAACTAACTACATGCAAGCCATCCGAAGCGAACACTGTATTCACGGTGACGTCACAGACTACTAGTTTTCGTTCGACTACTAGTTTCGTTCGCACTGTGCAGACGTCTGAAATGCCTTCTCATTTTTCCCCGCAGTCCTGATCGGGGTGTAACCGTGATCTTATAAACGGTACATCCAGGTCGTTACTGTGTGACGCTACCGCCTTTTTCAAGGCGCGTCCAGTAGCTTCCCCCTCCGGACGAGATTGATTTTTTGTTTTCGACACTGACCGACCCTGACCATGGCTCTCAACTTTGAGAATGTACATACGAGGCACACTGTGCAAGAAATTATGGAAAGCCAGGAGCTTAGAGCACACTATACATCTTATGTCAGACGTGGAGAGATAACGTGCGCTGACACCCTCTCAATGAGAGAGGACTTGCTGGAGCATCTAGATATGAAAATAGTGCACTGCCAAGACGATACATCCCTTCGCCAGTGGGAGGAGCAGAGGAACAGGCTACTTCTGGGACTTCTAGCCCGGGGTAAGCATGGCTTTATTACCCCCATACGTGAGCACTCCATGATCCACACGTATGTAATTAATTGTCCTAACCTAGAAGTATACTATATCCCCCCCCCTGCCTAGTGCTTCGTTCAAGCGTCCACTTGAAATAGATCTAGAGATGGACGACGAAGCAGAGGATGAAGGGTTTCAAAAACCAAATAAAACCTGTAAGCAACCCAAGTTGGTGGGACCTGTAGAGCCCACCAGTTGCGTAAACTCCTTTGCTCCTCTCACTAATGAGGGGGAACTAATGATGGAGCAAGAGACCGCAGAGGTGCCACCTCCTGCCTCCAATTCAGCAAAGAAACCCCCCCCCCTATCCGTACCCAATTTCCGACCCAAAATTATAAGTCTTGGCTCGAAAACATAAAGGCATCTTCAAAGATGGACTTTAGAGTTAAAATTTCTGGGGAGTTTGCAAACTTCTATGTTGACACACCCGATCAGCATAGGCAGCTCAGCCAATACCTTTTAGACGCTAAAATACCCCACTATGTCACCCCCTATAAAGCCGAGGTACCCCTTAAAGTGGTGGTTAAGGGGCTACCAAACTTTACCGAGCGATCGGACATATCGGCTGATATCGAAGCTCTCGGATATAGCGTTGTGCGAGTTGCCCAATTGACCCGAAAGGGTAACATCCCCATTCCCATCTTCCAAGTCCTTCTTAAGAGGAATGAAGGAGTTGATGGAACTTTTCCAGGTCAAACAACTCTTGCACACAATCGTTAAGATTGAGGCATTTAAGAGGAGGAAGGGGCCTCCTCAGTGCCACGCTTGCCAGAGACTGCACCATTCCTCATTTAATTGTAGGCTTCCGCCTAGGTGCGTAAAATGTGCAGGGGACCATTTGACAACTGATTGTCCCCACAAACAGAAGATGCCATCCCCCCTTTGCTGCAACTGTAAAGGCAGACACCCGGCCAACTACCGTGGTTGCGAAATATTCCAAAATAACACCCGAAAACCAGTCGAGAAACCTGGTGTCACTAAGAAGGGGACCCAAAGGCCCCCGATAAAAATTAAAGAGGTACGGCCGGACCTCTCGTATGCCGCCGCGGCATCTCCCCCAGCGGAAAAACCCGCTCCTAGCACCTCTGCGAGATCAACCAATAAGGTTGCTCCGGTGACTCCTAAAGCCACACCCACCCCAGTAGGAGACAGCTTCTCCTTCTTCGAGGTAATCAAGGAGGTCAGAGAACTTTTCTCGGACTCTAGTTCTACCAGTTTCTATTCACTCGCCATTGTTAGTTCCTAAACAGGAATAGAGGGGACCAGTTTGACTGACAGGGGTCGGAGATCAAAGCTTTTCGCCGTCCTATACCACGTGGGTGAGTCTTCTCAATTTCTGAACTTGCTTCTGATCTGTAAAAGAGCTGAGATTGCTTTCAGGCAAACGATCAAGACCCATTCTGTGCACAAAAGCACTAACCTGATTTATTAAACATAATAGCAATATTAACAATGAAAAGCGTAAATTTTAATTTTATTTTTAAATTTTTGGAGTATCGTATTCTTGATTATGAAGAACAAGAAAGTCATATGTATAAATTAACTAAAGCAATTGTTGAGAAATACTTTAAAATATGACTACACCATTTCTAAAATAATATCAAAGAATACCAAAAATTCGTAACAAATACACAAAATTAATTTTATTTAAAAATCAAGAGCAATTTTCAATAGAAATTAAACTATTTTTTCCAGTAGCTAAATTCCATTCTGCTTTATTAATAATGCCCGCCCCCTAAATAATAAATGCAACGTTGAAATTAACATTTCAATAATATTAAATCTTAAAAGACATGAACGATGCTTGAAATATACTCGCAGAAAGGTCGAACGTTCGTCGCATCACCAAGTATACATATGTCTGTGTTCGCTCCAGTTTATTTTTTATTCTCTACTTTTAATAATGTAAGTAAAATTGTTAAATTTTCAGAATTATGTTTAAAATGCATTTCATGCTTCCCCCTTACCAATATATTACATACATATTGTATTTCTGACTGTATTGCACAACACTTAGATAATAAATTAATTTATTCCGTTTGTTTGCAATCTTAGAACAAACTTCATCTTCTGTAATTCAATAAAAAAACAATCGCATTTTAATTAACGGTACAATGGGACCGTCCATAAATGATGTCACGCTTTTTTCCCATTTATTTGACTCCCTCCCCCTTTGTCACAAAGTGTCACACTTCAACATACCCCTTGTCACAATTTCACGAACCACCCTCCCCCTCGAAGCGTGACATCATTTATGAATGATCCCAATCCGATGTTTTCAGTCCTACAGGCTAATAATGTCACATGACTATTAATTTTAGATTTACGAACTGTATCGGAGAAACATTAAAGTTTTAACTGACAATTTTCTAAAGAAAATAATTTTTTGAATTTAAAAAATTTTAAAAACTATTTTCAAAACTAAAATTTTTTCTTCATGCTGTTGCTTTCTTTAAATTTATTTCAGATTTTGAAAAGAAAAACAGCTTAAAAGCTTTTGTTTTTCCTTCCTTATTTTTCAATGAACTGAAAAAGAAAAGAATAGGTATATTTGATGTTTGGCTTATTAACGTAATATTACAAATGTGTTTACTTTTCGCATTGATATCTCAAGGGCAAGACATAATGAGGCTGAAGTCAGTTAAGAACCTTGTAAAAGCAATACGAATTGTATTCATTGTAAAGAGCTTTACTGTATGACATTAAGTTTCACAAAAGAGGGCAAGAAACTAACTCCTACTCTCAATGAGCTCAATATATAAGATCATTTTCAAATCACTATTACTAATTAATTATTGATAATACCAATAAAAAAACACTTGTCCATTAATCTATGAACTGTTTCCTTGCGTGTGATAGAAAATAATTGTGCTAAAATGTGTCCTGTCATACAATAAGAAATTAAAATAAATCACTCTTCGAATCTCTACGAGAATTAACATGGCACGACGAAGCCCTCTCTCAGCGAAGGACTCCATCACCTGTTTTCCGGGGAAAGACTCCTGCTTACCGACCACGCCCCCAGACCTTGTCTATCTAGTTTATGGTCTAAGCATCTATTCAGCCTGGGAGGCTCATAGCCAATCATCGGTCTTTCTTTATTCTTGCCCCCATTTTTCACCCAGCGTTTACAGCGGCGAGCCATTTTCAAAATGTCTGTGATGAGAACGGTTGTCTGTTTTCGTGGTCAAATTTCTTCAGGTATGTTCCTTACTTTTTAGTGAAATTTTATAAATGAAAGGTTAATGCTCTTTAGAGTTATTAACTAAAGATATGGTAAAAACTGGAATCAAATCCAAGAAAATAGGCTACTTTAATTTAAAGAATTTCCAGCTAGCATTCTTGTCGTCACTTGAATATTGAGTAAGCAATTTTTTTATTTATTTATAACTAAAAAGTTATGTGCTCTAATACTAAAGTTTTATTTTCTACGTGTTTAAAAAACTAGAAGTTAAAGCAAAGTAAGTACTTCTTGTAAATTAATAGCTTCTTAAGAGTTTTCAGGCACAATAGCGTTCATGCACAAAATCGCTTTAGTACCTATGAACTAATCCGTTTTTATATAATATAATTGTGCAGGCCTTTATATTATATAAATTTGAAGCATTTATTGTGATACTAACTTATTGTTACGGATAAAATTTTCAGGTTTAATAGCATTCTCGGCATTTGATTACTGACTGTTCAATGCATTATTAGGCGATAAATTGTGTGTGTGCATTTATTTTAGTGAGCAAGTTTTTATGTTCTACAAGTTTAAATCATTTGGTATAATAGTTATTCATTTATTGTTAAGAATGAAATTTCCAGGTACAATAGTATTCTCATTATCATTCAAATACTTAACCAATCTAGTGTATATTATACAATAAGTTGTGTGTGTGCTTTTATTTTAGTGAATAAATTTTTATGTTCTGCAAGTTGAAAGCATTTCTTGCAATGTTTATTAATATATTGTTATGGATGAATTTTCCAGGCAAAATGCATTCTCCTTGTCATTTGATTACCCACTGTTCAATTCATACATTAATCGATAAATTGTGTATGCTTTTATTTTAGTAAGTTTTTATATTCTGCAAATTTAAAGCATTTCTTGTAATACTTATTAAATTATTGTTAGGAATGAAATTTTCAGGTACAATAGTATTATCATAACTCAAACATTGACCACTACAGTAAAAACAACTGCATTAAACAAAAAGTTGTGTGTGTGCTTTTAGTTTAGTGAATAAAATTTCTAGGTGCAATGCAGGGTTCCCACGGCCTTAAAAAGTCCCTAAAAAGGCCTTAAATATGGATATTGATTTAGGGGCCCCTAAAAGGCCTTATTTTCTTCCAGAAACTCTCAAAAGGCCCTAATTTTTATTTTTGAGGCCTTAGATTTTATTTCCCCTCTTCTTTTTCCAATTCAGAAGTCATAGTCATGGAACACTCATGATTCATTCATGACATGGATTTTTCAAAACTGGTAAATGGGATGAAAATCTACATGTATTGATATATATATGTATATTTTTACATCTGCACAGTGGCAATTTTGTATGGATTGTCTATTCTAAGTGAATTTTCATTTGATGTTACGATTGTTCTGGAATTTTACAAATTATCTCAGAAGCTAAGTGGTCACAGAGAAATCAAGGATACCATGAAATTGCTTGAGAAATCTTATGTTATGGGGAAAATAAAGAAAGTGTCTGAAAACGGTCTGCTTTTTGTCTTCCCCTTACTTTTTAACCCAAATTTCCGATATTGAAATTAATTCTTATTTAGCTTATTAAAATGCAATCGCGAAATCTATTTTTTAAAAATTTCCAGCTTTCTTGATTCAAAATTTCATTTTGTTTATAATGTTTAAACGTTTAAAAAATTTTAACCAATTTATTTCAAGTCTATTGGACAATAAAGTTGAAAGCAATATTCTTGTAATAACTTCTTGGATGCACCAGAGCCAAGCTTCATGCTGAAAGCTTTATTGAAAATCGTTTTGCATAAATTTGTATTGTATTTTATTTTATTCAAAAAAATTTATTTGCATCAATTTACTGTTAAGGAAAAATTTCATATCATATTGAATAATATCTCGGCATTGGATTACGTGACTGAAATGTTGATTGGAGGCAAACTGTGTGGTTTATAGTGAAATTTTTAGCTTACTAAGTATTGAAACATTTGAAAGAAATATTACAAAGGATATCTTTATTTTAAGATGAAATTTCATAAATAGTATTCATTATTAAAGATATTAATTCAGTGATATGATTAATGTGTGGTGCTTTAATATTTGAGTGAAAGATTTATTTCATGAATTGTTTCGTGCAAAATATGTAATGTAATAAATTCATTGAAGTCAAGAAAATATTCCTTGATTGTGATAGTAAATACATTGAATTCTGATAAATGATATGTTTTATAAAGTTAATTTAGGTAACTGATAATTGAATAAATGCATTCTGTAATACTTAAAAATTAATGAGTGATTGAAATGTTATATGTATTATCCCTCAAAAAGTTACATTTGGCTTAAAAGCAACTAAAACCTAAATTTGATTTTTAGAGATGAGATGAAATCTGAGATGGCATTTTCATTGCTACTCTAATAGTAAGATATTGCATTTGCATAAGGGATCCAATAATATGTATTGTTATTAGCGTTATGTATGCTCTTTTTTATTAAATATAAATAGACCTAAAAGTGCATAGCATTTCTTCAGCCACAATTTCTCTCTTAGTACTTATTCATTCATAGCATGAAGACTCTGAAATTCATTTCTACTTGAATCCTGATGTATTTTTTAATTTGGAATGCATGCAACTTATCTAAAGACAACCTCTTAACAATTCATTTGAGTTTTATATTGTATAAAAATGTGTTATCATTCATGTGTTTTTCATGCTGCTCTAGACATTGTAGTTTTGACATTTTTATCTTTGATATCCTAGCAGAGCTGTGAGGAGAAGAAAGAAAATAAAAATAAAGATTAATACTGAATGGTACTGACAAGAAGATTGGCTTTCTTATTCAAAGTCGCCAATCTCTGTTGGTACTTTTCGGTTCATTGCATGAAGATTTTTGAATTTCATGTCTACCTAAATACCCTGGTCTCCACTATTTGGATGGTGTTTTAATTTCTTTGAATTATCTAACAATATCGAAACACAACCTGCTTAATAATTCATTTGAATTTTGTACTGTTGTTATAATATGGTTTATTGTTAAACATTGGTGTAGCAACTCATCAAATGTCGACACATACAAGTTTCTTCTGTAAATCTAAATTTCACTTCTGTTTGAACAAAGAATTATTTAGCTTTCTGATTTGAATGAGGCGTTCTGGATGGAAAGCATTTCATGCTTGTTACACTATTTCTCAGTCAAGGGAGATTCATTCTTGTCATATGATTGATTTCAGATGAATGAAACTACTTCACAAAAAGAAAAAGTTCATTGGGAAGGTCTCATATTAAATCTTGGTGACTTCATTTTTACAAAAAAAAAAATAATAATAATAAATAGAACAAGGAGAGCTGTGCCCAAACACCAATATATCCTATTCAAAGTTCATCTGTCATCCTGATATAACTTTGAGTTAAGTAAAGTGAACAAAGCATAAGTTCAAGTAACATTACATTGATGGTTTCAGTCAGGACACTAGAGGTGAAGATTTCTATAACAAGATCTTCCAGTGATGAATTTCAGAAACCAAGTGTAACATAAACAAGGAATAAAAATTATCAGCTCACAAGAAAACGCAGATGCAAGAAAAGTTTACCTTTGGTAGTATCTTTTGTTTTTTTCTGATTTTATGTTTCATTGACACATGTAAGTCCTCTCATCTTTTGTAGGACACTGATTTCATTGATATTATGAGTTATTTGCATAAATGTGCTACAGTATTTTAAAACAAATTCTTATTCCCAAAGAAAATTTAAAAAATCATGTTTTGACTTCATTTTGTTTTCATTTCTCCTCAAATCAATAAACATATTTTACAACTATGTTTTTATTCGAGTCAGAATACAATACTAAAATTAATCATTTTTCAAAATATAAGTTTTTCAGGAAAAACAAATTCTAAACCTCCTTAATTGAAAATTTATTTGAACTAAAGAGTAATTATTATTTTTCTATCAAATGAAGGGAATTTTTTGAACCTAAAGGTTTTGCCTCCCAACCCAATCCGAAAATAAACTTTGTTGCAGTTTCCCAAAAGTTTCAACAAGCGATTTTTCTGGCGAATTCCTGAAATAACAATAAATAATCCATTTTAATTTTCTGCGATGCGTTTTGGCGACGACGAAAGCTCGCTTGGCAACTTCGACACTCAGTTCTTGTTTCTTGGCGGATTTGTGATATTTATTTTACTCCGCCAATGATTTTTAGCCAATTATAGTGCCTGGAACAAAAGAGTCGAAGCGATTATACGGGGGTCATCTTCTGTAAAACAAATCGAATATGTCGTGATCGTTGGTTGCTTTAATGAATAGAGTTTGTAATTTTTTATTTTTTGACACTTTTGCAAATAATAATTACCAGTGATAAGTAACTGATTTTCATGTAAAATTTCGGATTTATTCAATGTAATCAAAGATTGCCTTAAAGGCTTTTAAAAATGATTGTTTTTTTTCCAATAAAAGCATTCATATCCATGAAATTTCGATTACGGTTGCATTTTTACGTTGATATATTGAGTTCTTTAACCTGTCCCAAAGGAAAACATTTTATATTCGCTGCATTTTCTGTGCTCCCCCCCCCCTTCCCCACCATGCTTAAGGATGCATTTGGAGCAGTAGCAAATCTAGAGTTATTTCTGGATTCGAGGGGTGGATTGTTTGGAATAAAAGAATACCTCTCGTGCTAATGCATGCAGTGTGTACAATGGCTTCTATTAGATGTCGACTTTTGGGGGCTTAAATCCATTCCTTGGTACGCCTATATTTCAATGTTTATTTCGAAAAGGAACAACTCTTAAAAACAAAGTTTTTTAAGGAGATAGAAAAAAATGTCTTATGAAAAGCTGGAAAACTTTACGGCCTGACTTTTGCTATACGCTGTTTTTTTCTTCTTTTTAAATATATTTTTTAGTATTTTACTTAAGAAACATACAAATACAAAAGTGACGACCAGCAAAAAAAGCCCTTGTAAAAAAAAAGATACTGCTTTAAAAGCTTTTCGTTTTGTGATGAAGAATGCACATTCAAAGGCTATAAAATTAAAATGGAAAATAGTAATAACAAAATGCCTTGCTTTTTATTACAGCAAATTATATCCCTCCCCATGTTGCGCAGACGGTTTAGGTTAGATCTTATGGGAACTTTAATGTTAATTTTTTTCTAAATCAGGTTGTTACGGAGCGCCTGCTAGAAATATCACTAACATGACTGTTATATAACTCTTGCCACAATATAGAATATTGCTATCCCTATCATTTCCACTGGTTATCTCCAAATTTTCAATTTTGTCACTTACACTCCTTTGCTTCGAAGTGCCACATTTTTACAGGGGGAGGGGGGGGGGTCTAAGGGTAGGAAGCCAGCCAAGGTATATAGCTTTTAAAAATCAGCAAAATACATTCGCAAACACATCAATACGTTATAATTCTCAAGCCAAATGAGTTCAGTTGCCGTCTCCTGACCCCCGAAATGGCGGGCAGTCCGAACATATCACGATGTGTAAAGTATTTTATGCGTATAAACAGTGACGTACGTAGCCTTAGGGGCGTCCCCCCCCCCCCCGCAAGATTTATAAGTGCGCCCTATCTTTGGCTTACCACAAAAAAATAAAACAAAAACACAGTGGTGATGATACATCGGGTTTTATAGCCATTAATTTTATTTTAATTTTAAGATAATTAAAATCGTATTTATTATTAAAAGGCGGATTTTCGAAAAGGTAACGATTTGAAACATTGCATGCATTTACCAGCTTGGAATGAAATTTATCTTACCAACACGAGAAAATAACACACTATCTAAAAGTAATTTTATTCAGAATTTCGTTAAGGGTTTCTGTTATTTATTTATAAATAGAATTAAATAATAATAATGATACAAGAGGGGGGGCACTATTCATGCTCAAATTAGACACTAATTGGACAAGAAAATCAGTGCTGCATTAATGTGTTGTTAATAATCTGTTCTTAGTTTCTTCAATTAAGAAATCTTTGAACAAGTTTGTCGAGGTGCAAATTGTGAATCCTGGCGCTTTCCATGCTTAAAACAGCAAGACCACTCAATCTTTCTTCTGTCATCGTCCTTCTAAGGTAAGATTTGATTAGCTTCAGTTTGGAAAATGAAGCAAACCAAAATCTATGCTCATGTTACTGGCAAAGTAAGAATGATCAAAAAGGCATTGCATACACATAAATCTGGGAGACTAAGTTGATAAAACATTGTTCTGGATCCTCACTAAATGAGCAACTTTAGCTATATTTGTCAAGTTTCTCTCTTTTATTTCACTTGCGCAAATGTTTCGCAAACTAATAATTTGTGATGCAATTGACATTGATACATCGTTTTGGTACTTCTCGAAAAATTTAGTAGATAACTCCCTAAATTCTTTAGTTGTGCACTCTGTTAATGCTTTGGGACTTAAAAAATTGAACATACTGTTAATTGAGGACACGCTCTCAAACCTTTGATGAATTTGGTGAACCATTATGTCAATAGCAGCATAATAAACTTTGAAGCAGTAATATGGGTCCCTAAACTGAGAATCTTTTCCCAGTTCATCGTAAAAATATTTAACTTTCATCTTTCTTTTAGAGGGCAATGTAGTTTCAGTTTTGCATATCTCTCAAGCTTTTTTGCTTCATTCGCTAAGCTATCAAATTCATACGAAATGTTTGAAAAAAGGTTATGTTCTTCTTTCGAAGACAACAACTAGCTTCATCCAGAGGCGTAGCTAGGGTTTTCAGCGCCCGGGGCCCCATAGGCGTAACCAGGGGGGGGGGGGGTTCAACCCCCCCCCCATTGGGTATTTTCACTTTTTACTTTCAATCACTCCAGAGGGTTTTCTTTCCTTCTTGATGTCTTTTTTACCCAAAGGCTGCAATTTGGGAATACAATCGCACAAGTAATAAGTTTCGTGGAAAATATTCTCTACTGTGAGGAAGTTTTGTTTTCTGATAAACCGGCGTTGTAGCGCTGGGGTTTGAAAATGAAGGACCCCTAGCCAACAATTGTCCTAATGGGTTAAACCCCCAAGCCAGGAAGGGATGCTCATCAAGAAACTTAAAGAGCAGTTTGTATTTATTTATGACTTCCTGTCCAAACACCCATTTTGGTAAAATCTTTTTTGTAGATGAGCCGATTGGAAACCTGATGAACTGTATTTGCATTGCATCCTCATTTACAGATGTTCTCTCATCTCTTATATTTTAAATGTTTTTTATTCTTATTATGCTCCATCACTGATTGCATTACGACTCTGGAAATCATCCGTTCAACGTTTCCAATCTCACTGCTACGGTTTAATGCTGCATTTTAATTTACAATCAAGTATTATTTATATTTTAGCTAAATTTTTAATTATTTTCGATACATAATAATGTTTGCACTCCAGCGATGGACACGTTCGTCATCCAAAAAGAAAAGAAAATTTGATTCAGACGCTTCCACTTCTGAGGTACGTTTTGCTACAAATTTAACAAAATTTTTAGAAATTTAAATTGGGGATGAGCATTTTTGTAGGGGAATTTGGATTTTTTTCTCTAAAATTCCATTATTTCCCAGTTTTAATATTATGAATGCTTGGACATAGAAGATTGCTTAGAGCTAAATATTGAATTTTCTATTGCGTTTGATTTAAAAAATAAACTAATAGATCTAGTAATGAATGTTTAATGTTTTTGTGAATCAAGGCCGTATCCACAGGGGAAAAGGGACCCACGGCCCTCCCACCCAGAAATCTTTTGCAATGTATCATATATTTCTCCCTGAAACTTTGCTTAACATAAATGTGTCGAAGTCTGCCCCCCCCCCCCCCGAAAACATATTCTGGATACTGCCTTGGCTCCGGGGCAGGGGGAGCATGTTAAGAATTAGGAAGGGCAGTGTATGCTTCAAAATCATACCCTTTATATATACATATATATATGACTAGAAATGATGTTAATATGAATTTTTTTACAAAGAATATATAATAGCTTTTTGATACATATATAGTAGATGTATGCTTAGATCTTTGGTGAAGTTAGAGGAGTGGGTATTTGGGGCTTCTGCAAGTTAAATTTTTGTAACTGGTCTTACATCTATATCTTAGGCTAACTCTGGAGGCAAGGGTTCGAGGGCTCTCCCCAGGAAACTTTTTGAAATCTTCCTAGTAATGCAATTTTGGGATACTTTGGTGATGTTAGAGGAAACAGAAAGGAGTTTGGTTACTCTCCGCCCGCAATTGTTTTCAAAATAAAGTCTTATATCTTTGAAGTTACTTTTGGTGTCGCTCGTGATAGTGTTCAATGTCCTTTCCCTGAAAGTTTCTGAAAGTAAAGTGTCTTAAAAGCGAAATTTATTTTTTCTTTCTTTTTTTAAAACTTGTGATCTGAATTTTTTGCAGGGGGGGGGGGAGGAGTTGACTTGCTCAGAGGGGTAGCTCCCCCCCCCCCGGGAGATGCCTGAAATAAACACGGAGTATATCTTTAGAGACAAATATTTATGACTAGTAAATTTTCAACTCTTTTACACTTCTTATTGGTATTTAGTCTGTACATTTTTAGGGTGACCCCCCCCCCCTTTCACCAACCCTAGTTACGCCTATGCGGGGCCCCAAGATTTTGCGCACCCTCCCACTCCATGCCCCTGGGGGGCTCAGGGGTGCCCCTGGAAGGGAATTAAAAAAACTTTTATGCTTCCTAAATGATAAATAGCTCTAAGAAGCAGCTCTTTTAGCTTGCCTTTTTATTAGCGACCATTCACTTTGAAGGGCAAAATGGGACACTTTAGCTTCGCAAAATTATTTGTTTTTCTTCTTTCTCAAGTGACCTTTCCTGTGTTCTCTAGGCGTCCGGTTCTTTTATCTCTCCTGCTCAAATAATATGCCCCTTGCCCCTAGAGAGTCATCACGGGTCCAATCCCTAGAAAACACTCCAACTCAAAAGTTGTAGTGTGCTACAGTTATTCCCTATATGATTTGAGATGCTCCCACTTTTTTGTCGAACATATTTACACCTCTTCAGTTCAGATAATCTTCTTTTCGCTTTTAAAAGTAAAATAAATTAACATTAATTTGGCAACCTTTGACGCTGCGCCCGGGGACAGCTATCCCTCCCCCCCCCCCTTAGCTACGCCTCTGGCTTCATCCAACGATACCTTAGGATTTTGAAGTGTTTTTGAAGTTAAATTAATATTTTCTAGTATTTTGCTTTGAAATACTAGCATCAAAATGAATTTAAAGGAAGACATTTGCTTCTGTAAGGCAATTGCTCTTGCTAATTACATACCTTTAGTTGATGTTATAATGATACGCGAAAGTAATTTAACCCACGCTGAGCAAGTTAACTTTCATTGCAATAAAGCAATCATATCTAGAAGACCATCAGTAGGGCACAACCTCTTCAGTGTTTTTGTTACCATACATTCCGTAGAACATTCTTCCAACAAGACCCATCTGAATAAACTTTCACTAAAACAGATGTATATCTCATTGATCAAATTATAAAACACAACTGTCTCAGCTATATGCTCATCTCACTGAATCATTTATAACTAAGTTTAGATTAAATGATTCAATGAGATGAGCACATAATCGTGTTGCACAATGCACATAATCGGCATTACCACGTTTTTTTTTTTTTTAATTCGTGCTTGCGTCTATTATAAAAACCTTTCATAACGGCCCAAAATGTTTATCTTACAGTTCAAAAAAATAAACAAATATACAGTACTTACGTAACTTGCATTATACGTAACGCATTTTGACGCTACGTAATCTCTTTTCCTATTTTTCAGTATGACTGTATGCATAATAATATTAAGTAAGGGTTAGTGCGTACACTGAACTGATGTTTTACTTTTAGCTCCCTTTTGTTGTTTTTCACTTTTGCTCGCCCTTCATTTATGCGTGTTTTCACCTGTTGCTCGTTTTTGCAGCGGGCCCTTACGCTCACGCATAAGTGAGAGATCACTGTAATATAATATGTAGATACACACGAGAGATTAAGTAGGGGAGATTAATTATGCATTATGGTATTAGCGATGAATTTCATGCAGGAAGCGTATAGGAGGGACATTGCATTAGTACAAAATAATAGTTCAAAAATATGTATAAAAATATTTATGTATATATATTGTAACTCATGGAGATGCTTTTTCTGGAGCGTGCACCCTAAAATCTCGGGCGTCCTCCCGCGACGCCGCGGGATTGCGGGGTGTTATGTACGCCACTGCGTATAAATGCATCTAGTGTATACATAAATATCGACTCAAACAATGAGTGACTCATCATAAACCATTCAAACTTTCTCCCATCATTTAGGACAACACTCGTCCCCTCCGATTACCACCCTGAAAAATTCTCTCCGAGCCCGATCGACCGATCCCACCCTCGTGAAATCTGATATCTACATCCTGTCCTGTCAAAGGAAAGAGGGTGACGAAGGCGTTCGCCATGGGAGACATTTCTGTAGTACATTACGCGCTTTCATTTTTGACCTCCAAAACAAGAAAAATGGAAAAAGAATTCACTAGACTAAAATTGTACGAATTGATTAAACAAATGAATTGATGAAAAGTTACAGTTTATGTGAAACAGAGTAGCTGATATAACAACTAACAGTACTGATAATAAAAGTTCTCTTATTAGCCGTTCCCCGAGATATTTCAGATCTGCTTTTTTTAAAAAGTGATGCAGGGAGGAGAGGTTTCTACAGACCAGGGTACGGGGGGGGGGGGTGATATTGTCGTCTAGACTGCGCTATTGAAATTTTTGAAGTGGGTTATTTTAGGGGGCTGAGCGATTTTTTTCAAGGGGTCTTCGTTTTTTTTGGTGGGGGGGGGGGGGCGTAGCCTTTTCGGGGTGCATCACCGCTTTGAGAGGGGGGACACTTCTGTACTATAATAAAGTAAATGGACGCTCATCAACAGTTGTTTCAACTTAAAAGCACGTGAAAATATTCTTGGCCAGGATTTTCACCCAAATACTCCTTTGTGCGTCGTTTCAATACATTATTCCATATAAATTTTTACAAAATCTTTCAGAGGCAGCATATAAGCGACACGTCAGTGCATATCTTAATTAAAATATCAAAAAAAAACCTCAACGCAGGAAACAAACAGCACAAAGTATAAAACTTCTTTCGTGACTTGGTTTCTAGTGGGAAAAGAGCAAAATAAGTTTCAATTAGTTTCATGCTCTCCTCAATGCTTTTCCTAATAATGTACCTTTAGTTTTGTTGATACATTTTTTGAATTTCAAGATTTAATTGTATGGTGCGTTTCATCTTTAGCGTTCTTTCTTGTAAAAGTTGTTTTTACAGGGGGAAGAATATGTAAGAACAGGAAGACGGCCTAATAACCTGTATTAATATATTCAGTAAATAAAATTAATTAAGTCAATAATATTTAAAAATAAAAAACATGAAAGCAGGCTCATCAGATGAGGGAGATGTATGTCGGTCACCCCCTCCCATCCAAATGTTTTCGGAAGGAATAATCCGAAACAAAGACTCCAGGAAAGGCCAACGTATCTCATTCTTATGCTTCACTTTTAGCTTTGAAGAATTTTTTATTCGATTTTGAGCAGTTAAGAGAAACACCATTGGGCTTTATGATGAAATTTGAATACCTTATTAATACCAATTCAATTGCGCTATTGGCTTGGGACTTATTATCTCATCAAAAGGAACTTCTGATGCAGAAAGTGTACATGAAAGAATTTTTTGATTCAATTAGTACTTTAAAGCTGACACGATCCCCGAAGGGAGTCGAAGAGTAAGATTTAGTAGACATTTATTCTTCTTTCTACATGGGTTGGTCCATTAACCGTTGCTGGTGTATTCTCCGGAAACTGGAATCCATTCTTTCAAGTTGCACCACAATCGGCGGATGCCATTGCCACTTGAGAGTTTTGAGGTCTAGTTTCTTCATTGGGAGGTGAAGCACTTACAATGCGAAACTGCACCAGGAATTTAATTTAGCCAAGAGTATCCAGGAAACATAGATACTCAAGGTTCCTTTCTGTGCAGACGATTTTCTGCATGTTGAGAATTACTCGATATGGTCGGGTTTGAACCCATAATCTCGGGCGTCCGAGGCCCGCGCCTTACGCGACGTCACCGTACCGGCTACATTTAGTAAACAACAAACTAGTTTTTTGATGATGGCATTGGAAAACATTTGTTTTTATAGTCAGATGCCTCTTGTGCGTATTAACGGTTCACAGAAGTTTGCATTTATGTGCACAATCATGTCTCATTTGTTTCCTGTTCATGATTTTTACACTTAAAAATTTAATTTTTCTCCTGGACAATGATTCAACTCGACGCTCAACTTTCAAATCAACGCTTCAAAGACTGCTCGAACAGTGCATTTGAAATTGTACTTTCCCGTTTTCAATCCGATGTGAACAATATAAAGAAGATCAGGGTGTTCTTAAACAATAATTTTATCAAAATGGTAAAAAGTCAATTGTTGAAATAAAACTGGCCATGCGTAATGCTCGATTTTGACCCTGCTCAGAAATGGTTTACAAAATATGATTTTATCTTTGGAACACATCATTTCATTTTTTATTCATTAATTAGAAAATTCAAAGATTTTTATTAAGTGTAATGGAAACATTAAAGTTTAAATATTTTATTGTTAGAATAGATGAAACAGACTCGTGTATTTTTCACCCTTTTTAAAACTATTAGTTTAAAATAAAGATTTCAACATATATTTTGTTGAAACTGCAGTGTTTAATGTTTTGAAAATATTTAAAGTAATAGAGTCAGTAGGATTACTTTCATTTAACAAGTTATTGAGCATTAACTTTTGACATTCAGTGTTATAACTGGAAGTGGTTACAATCATAAATACAAAACAGCTCTCCATGCTGAATGGTTGGAATCACTAATAAGATTTTTGAGAGACTAGCAGAAGTTTAGAGTTCACAATCGCCGGTCCGGAAGAACAATGACGTAACTGCAAAAATTTGTCAAATGCAAATAAGTCCATATACAATATCAGAAACACATCCCTTACACAGGGGAACATGGATGAACTAACAATTACAAGTTTGTGCCTTCTAAAACAACGAACAATTTTTAGAGAAACAATGACGAAAACTGCACTTAGGGGTTGAAATATTAGGGTGATTAAATCCAAATCTCTGGTAAATGAAAGTAAAGTATATATCCTACGTACTCTAATTATACCATTATTTTCTGTCACTTACACCCTTTTCAATTACTATAAGTTTTATACAACTGCAAATCGTTTTTTCACTCTCCTGTAAAATTAAAGGTTTTTGCATTTTTGTCACTGTTCTTCCGGAACGGCGATATTATCTGAAGCAATCTTTTCATTGTAATGAAATATTTCACGCAAATTTTTTGTTTTAAGTTAAGACAAAAAAAAAAAAAAAAAAAAAAAACCAGTATTTAAGTGAGCAAGCTATATTAATCCTTCTCCCTTTTGCAGTAACATATCGATGCAAAAATGTTTGCATATTAAACACAAATTCAGATCTACATTGGACGCTACTCCAGGTCTATGCACGCAACTATCTGAGATAAAACCTGCCATTACAGTCATTACTAACAATACAGCGACAGTTGTAATAATTTTTTTTAAAAATTGCAATTTATTTTTATTTTCAATTCTAAAAGTGTTTTCCATTGACAGCATGATGACTTAAAAAGAAGTTACAAAGGTTCTTCAGAAGGATAACCAATGGTTATCAATTTTCCACTTTTTAGTTGACTTCGAAACCCTAGGGGAATTACTTGGCATTTTGGGGGGGGGGGGGGTAAGGGGAGCACACGACAAACATAAAGGGAGCATTCCAAATTAGAATTTTACAATACTAAAACCTTCAATTCAAAATAAGTAGTTTTAAACTTATTTCCCACTGGGGGGGGGGGGGGGGGCGGCAGCCTTTAAGCCTTGTTCAGCTCGTTAAATTTGATTTTCAATGTGAACACTAATGGGGGTTCCTCAAAGTAAAACTGAACCAGTAAGGGTTCCGTGGTCAAAAACGGTTTTGGGAAACCTTGCTCCAGAGTCTAGACTCAAGTATCAAGAGGTGTTCTCGCTTGTAAAACTGTTCATAATACAGAGTTTTTATGCTTTTTGTTATCTCTTAAAATCAATTCATCTATAAAAAAAAATGAGTGAAAATTACTTAAACTTTATTGGGTAGTAGATATAAAAGGCGGGTTCTGCGCCACCTGAGGCTCTGAGGCGCCATTTCCCCTCAACCCCGCCCTCTCATATATATATATATATATATATATATACACTTAGCATATAATAACCTAGAATAATTCAACATAAAAAAAAAAAAAAAAAAAAAAAAAAAAAAAAAAAAAAAAAAAAAAAAAAAAAAAAAAAAAAAAAAAAAAAAAAAAAAAAAAAAAAAAAAAAAAAAAAAAAAAAAAAAAAAAAAAAAAAAAAAAAAAAAAAAAAAAAAAAAAAAAAAAAAAAAAAAAAAAAAAAAAAAAAAAAAAAAAAAAAAAAAAAAAAAAAAAAAAAAAAAAAAAAAAAAAAAAAAAAAAAAAAAAAAAAAAAAAAAAAAAAAAAAAAAAAAAAAAAAAAAAAAAAAAAAAAAAAAAAAAAAAAAAAAAAAAAAAAAAAAAAAAAAAAAAAAAAAAAAAAAAAAAAAAAAAAAAAAAAAAAAAAAAAAAAAAAAAAAAAAAAAAAAAAAAAAAAAAAAAAAAAAAAAAAAAAAAAAAAAAAGATGAGTACCTTTATTTAAAAAAAACTATAGTATGTAAATTATTGTTATTTTTCAATTTCATCTTAAGGTAAAGTTAGAATTAGCATTATTTTTAATTTTCTGCACCAGTCTCTACACTTCATATCAATCGTAAGACATTTAAAATTGATCGTTTAATCGTTATCGATATCGAATTTTAAACAACAATTTGAAAAAGGCTCAATTAAAATCATTAACTTGAGCTTAAAACCGAAATTATAAAATTTGCAGAAATAAGAGCTAATAAATTCTTTTAAATTTCTTTCTGTAACTATTCGGTACCTCGGATATATTTCTTTGATGCTTCAAATATTGTTAATCATCTAATGCCTATTGGAATTTGGCGGTCTTCTCGTAAACAAACATCAGTTTGTTTGTTTTTCCACTCACTCTTATTAAATAGGATAATGTATTTTATGTCACCTCATTCTTAATTGAAATTTTAGAAAAATTACTGAGGTCTGTGTGTTCATCTGTTTAATTTCAGTTGATTAGATGAAGCCGGTAAGAATTTCGTATGTATGTTTGTTTTAAATTTTAATTTAAATTCTTTGTTTTATGTGTAGTAAAGTGTTACGAGTGAAATACATGAACATACTTATCGATTACTGAATTTTTCAATGTTTATACACGTTGCTTAAATGTTTTGTGCATTTGTGTAGTACCCACTGGGGGGGGGGGGGGGGGCTTAATGCGAATGATCTTATGGATAGGTACGAATGTAAATAAAAGTGGGAGATCGTTAGAGTAAAAATTAAAACAGAAGGGAGGGGGGGGGGGATCATTTGAGTTTAAAAAAAAAGAGCAGCTGTCAACCCTTGACTACATCACTGGTTTTATGCAACTTTGTCTCATGGTTTAAATCAGATGTTAAGTTCATTTTTATAACTTCTTTTTAACTGAATAAAAAAAAACAGTTCTTGTAAGTAATAATTTACTTCATAAGAAGGGTGCCATCCTCTCTAAGTAGGGAACCACAACCCTCTAATGATACTCTTTAAGCATAGGGGTATCAAGGAGGGCCAGGTCCACATAGCAAGAGTTAGTAAGGCTGGGCTGACCAGTGGTGTAGCTAGACCCGGATTTGGGGAAGGGGGGTCTTAGGGAGAAGTGACCTAATTTCATTGTTTTACAAGAAAAATTGGTCAAATTCTAGACTATTGTTACCATTTCAGGGGGGGGGGGTATCCCCAAAACTACCCCTTTGTCTACGCCACTGGGGCTGACGCCCAGTAAACCTATCTCTGAGCAGTAATGAGCATTCATCAGATTTCACTTCCGCCAGGGGGAGGGCAATCTTAAGGCCGCGTGCTAACAGGGGAGAGGGATGGAGTAGAGAACCCCCTCTAAGTGCATTGGTGCACTCTCCCCCCCCAAAATAAAAACATTGAGCATCCCCAAGAATCATCTTTCCCTTAAAAGACAAGTCAATTATGCAATCTGCACCATGACCCCCCCTCCCCCCTTCTCTAGGCATCTCTAAGAACTTCTAAAAGTAGAAAAATATTTTAAGGTAAAATTCATATTTCTTAATAATAATTAATAAAAAAATGGTATTGAATAGTTCTCACTTATTAAAACCTTAAGCAATATTGTAATGCAATGTTCAAGACATCAATAATAATATTATAATAGTTTTACAAAAAGTAATTTTTTAGTTTTTGGCATAGGGTTTTTGATATACACAGTAGTTTAAACCACACTTAGAGTTGTGGTTTGGATATCTTAGTGCAAGACACTGCTGAACAGCATTTGATGATGCATGTTCCATTAGGCTATGATTTTCTAAGAAGTTCCTCTTCAACCATATTCAAATATTATTAGAAAAAAAATTATTCAGGCTTTGGCACCTTTCCATTTCTCGACATACCTCATTCATCATGAATGTCGTAGTGAAGCATTAACTACTCAACTAGTAAAATCTTCTCGTGAATGGGCATTGCAAAAATTTCCTGCGAGTTATCAGTTTCAATTGTATTTAAAGCTTAAGAATTTTCATTTCTACCATCCTGTTTTAGTGATTTTTCACAGTTCAGTAATCCTGTAACATGGCAGAAAGATATTTGTAATTGTGAAAGATTTATATATATACAGTAGAGTCTCGACAGTTTGAGTTTCCCATAAATCTGAGCTAACGAAAAAATATGGGCTTGGCTCCCAAATAATGACCAACAACAGCGAAACTCGTGAAAGAAATACCCCATCCGATTTTTATTGTTATTTGACAGTTCATGCGTAAAAATATCGAATTGGGCTACTTTTATCCATGACAGGTGACCAAAAATTTCATTAATAAGTAGGCTGGCTACATTTAGAGCAATTTGAAATGGTGGCAAATTTAAAAATCTAATTTACTTTCAATCATGTAAATGTATGTAAGTACATTTTCCCTGTAAATATATACAATACTGAATTTTAAAATTTGCTTTACTCCCTTTTACTTATTTATAAAATGCAGGGGAAGGCGCAAGTCCCTTTCTTCACTAAAAGTCACTTTTTTCTGCATTGGTCACTTTTAGTCACTTTTTCAAAAATTTGTTACTATTTTCACTTTTTTTTAAAAATTGGTCAATATTTTCACATTTTTGCCCTTTCTCTGGCAGAGCAACCAAAAAGTTACTTTGTCTGTCTATGAGTTAAGAAAACATTGCAATTTTGTGTAAAAATACGTGTGCTATACTCTATTCCACCCTAACTTGGCAGCACTGTGGAAGGTAGAGCATGTAATGCTCCGCCTTGAAAAATAGTTCCCTCTATTTTTGTGGTTAAAAGAGGCCTAAATTAATGAAATGATGACAAAATATCGAGAGTTCATGTGATTGAAACATATATTTGAAGTTACTGCATGTTAAATGTAGTCAGTTTGGATGTTTTTACTTACTAAAGCGAAATAAATACGCTACAACATTGGCGATACGAACTCTGTCTTGGCGTAGAATGAAGTCTTTAAGGTTAAACATATGGCGCGGTCGCCGTAGAACGGAGCCAGAGATCCCCGAACTTATTCCCCCCTTAAACCCACATGTCGCATTGTCTCATCGCCTGAAGTCGAGTTCTCATTTGTCACCATTGACAAGTGCGCTTCCATTTCTTGGTTTCATCAGCTTTATCGTTCTTTTTAAAATAATTTCCGTAAAGAGAGATTTCCGGGTTTTTTTTTTTTTTTTTTGAAATATTCAAATATTAACCTTAATTTTCTATGCGTTAAATGCTGCAATTGCTGTACATGTTTATTGGTGTGACAAAATGTTTTAAATTACAATTTATTTCCCGAAAATTTAGTTTCTTTTTTCATAATAACGCTGATGTTCAAAAAAATTGTTTTCAATAAATTGGTATGACACGACCTTTGCTGTCATAATATAAAATCATAATAAAATAAAATAAAAACTAGCACAAATAGTTTTATTGCAATATGAGCATAAAAGTTAAACCAAAACATATTCAGTAGCAATGGGATGAATCACAACTCAGTATAATTTAATGTTTTGAATGAGCTTAAAATCATCAGAATTAAACTATAGGCCAAACAATTTAAAAATACATATATAGAGCTAAAAACTAGGAATCTGGTGTAGTCAGTTTTGAATTGCTCCAACTTTTAAATACTTCTTCTGGCTCCACTTCGTGCTTCAAACAATTTTAATAGAATACAAAGAATTTTCTTTGCTTTCCCTGTTCATTTAAGTTTCGATCTAAATCTCGTTGTTCCACTGCTCCATGCTTCGATCTAGATGCCTGCCCAAAAAAGGGATTCAGCGAATAGACTAATAATAACAGATAAATAATAAGTGGGGATAATTTCATTCAATGGAATAGGCCGAGTGGTAAGTAAATAACAATACAGACCAATATTAGTAATTGATATTACGGAACCTCGGTAACTTGACACCCGCTTAACTCGACATGTTTTCGTGTTCCCTTGGGGTGTCAAGTTATCGAGGTTTCACTGTATATATAAATGTTCACACGTTTGATGATATGAATATTCTTTTTCGTCCACCAAGTTCAGCTTACATTGAAAGAGTTTTTCCAAACTATAGATATATTTAAAAACTTTGAAATTGGTTAGCTATTGATAAATGTCCAAAATTGTTACTGTCTTATTGAACAGGGTTCACACTGGGGAAAAAGTTCAAGGTGGGATTTTTTAAATTTAAGTGCAAACAAATTTTTTTTGAGTGGGATTTCAAAAAATATTGTGGGAATCGCGCAATCGCTCGCCCTAGCGCGAACCCTGTTGAATGTTATGTGGTAATTTTCATCCTGAATGTTTAAAGATTATAGATTATAAACTTTTTAACAGTTTATCATTATGTTCCTGGATGTTCATTTTTGTAATAAATAATTTCCCTTCAAAAGATGTTCAAATTTTGTCTGATTTTTAAAGTCAAATCAAAAGATTTATTAAGGTAACAAAGTTATTTTTCTGCTTTGAATATGGTATTACACACAAATACAAATGTTTAATTCTTGTTATCTATTCGAAACAGTGGTGGCGCCAGAGATTTTCCGACGGGAGGACATGCCTCCCCGACAGGGGGACAGCAGGTCTGGCATTGATCGGGAGCCCCCCCCCCCCCCCCCCGACTTTTAGAAATGCATTGTATTGATGCATGTATTTATGTACTTTGTTGTTTTTGGGTGTACGTATATGCATTGAATACCCACAGGAAAATTTTGAAAGAATGGGCCTGGGGCAGGGTTCGTGATTTTTTAAAAAATTGGATTTTTTAATTTAAATCGGATTTTTTTTATTTAAATCAGATTTTTTTGATTTTTTAAAAAAGAGTTTAAATATTTCAAATATTTATTATGTTACATTCATAGAAACAATATGGCATGTTAATCAATATGCAAAAACACACTTTAAGCTATTTTCACAACAATAAATATTTTTTAACAATAATGATAAACAAATTTTAATATGAATGTATGACTCAAATGAAACTTATAACCCTACCAGGAATAATAGTACATAAGTATGGAGAAAATGAACAAATTTAATCTGAATTATTTTGCTGTTGAAAGCTGTAAAAAGTAACAATAGTGTACTTAATTTTTACATTGAGTCATCATTAATCATTTTACTTTAATCATTTTTCTATTTTATAAATGAAAAAGCCTGAAAATTTTTACCCATTTAGTAAAATCATATGCTCAGACCGTTACTAAAAGCTGAAACTTTTTGTTTTAATCATGCATCTGTATTGAAAACTTCTATGATAAAAAATATTTTAGTAGGAGAAAAACCTTAAGCTATTAGGGGACATGGATAAAACTTTAAGGATGCATATTTTAAATTCTAATAATTGTTGTTTTAAACACTATCATTCTGAATTATTTATTGTGTAGCATTTATTAAATTGATCTAGTATACTATTTTTAAGATAAAAAAACTCAGAATGGTTCATGGTTATTGTGAATTCTAATTTGAATGGTTGAATGAATGCAGGGCTCCCACTGCTGCGCCAATTGCGCCAAAGCGATTTTTCTGCTACATGCTGCTACAAAATGCGTTTTTTCGGAAAATTGGCGCCAAAGCGCGATTTTCCGGAAAAAATCGAAAAAATTTTAGATATTATATTTTTTTCACCTTTAAATCGACATCATTTGTTACATTTTTCCTTTAGTCAACTAATTTTTTACTTTTGAAGCAGTTTATTAATGAATATTAACTCTACCATCTCTTACGAACATCAAATATGGATGAGAAAATTGAGCAGAATTGAGTGATGTATCCCACACTTGTAGAAGAAACAGTGAGACAATTTCTAATATTATTTAGTATTATAGAGAGAAAAATCATTCCTCGTATCACTATTTATGCTAAACAGTTTATTTAGTAAGTTTTTCTTGAAATAGATAAAAAGTTTGCAATTTCATGGAATGTGGAAAAAATGCTTAGCGTTTTTCCTCAGTGCACTTTGTGTTTTCTAATGTTTAGGAAATACTAATCAGTATGAAAAATCAATAACGGAACATATGTTAAAACGATTTCTGCTCCATTATAACAATTCTTTAAAATTCCTGAAGCCTACTTTCCACGTGCAAGCAAAGGACCGCATATGTTCTACAATCTTTTGCATCCGCTATAAAAAGCGGATTTTTTTCATTTCAACTATTTATAATGTTTCTTCTCAAAGTAAATAAATAAAATGTATGTTTATTTTAAATAAAAACATTGTTTGAAAATATATATTTGTTCCCGAAAGTGTTTAGAGGTAGACTTTCAAACGCTGTAAAATTAAACATTGAATTGCAGCATTTTTTCTTATCTCAATACTCTTTTCTCTCTGTAATCTATATCATATAACCACAAGCAATTAAAAAAGATAAAACATAAATATAAAGAACAAAATAAGTAAAATCACAATTAAGTTAGAAAATCATTAAAAAAAAGCATGTGCATCTTAATAAATTGATCATCTTTCGCAAATATGGTAAGCAATATTATTAGAAGAAATAGAAATTTTGTTGTGAATAAACGACCTCACAAAAAAGTATTCTTGCTTCAAGTTTAAATTTTTTAACTGGATTTGAAAGTTATGAAATTATCCTTTCTTTTTTAATTCAATTTAATGCATTTCCTTTTTCTCTTAATTCAATTTACTTTCTTTCAGCATTCAATTGCTGTAACCCTAGGACTCTTAAAAGTTAATTGTAACTATTACACAATTTTTGCAAGATGTAAAGATAAAATGTTGGAAAAAAAAATCATTAGACATTAAATTATCAACATATAGTAAAAAATACATTTTGCCTTTCTATTATAGAACTGAAAAATATAATTTGATTCTTGAAATTTCTTGCTGCAAAATTATGAAATTTAGCAATTTACTTTTAGTGCCATTAATTACTTCCAAAGCATCTAAGTGAGTATTTAGGATTGAAATTTAAATGAATATTTCTTAAACAGAAAAATAATAAATATTACTGCAGGTAGAAAATAGGATCGACTTCAAATATATTTTTTGATAAAATATGAAATTATATTTAATTTATTCAAAATTTTACTGTTACTATAATCACAATGGTTATGCCTAAATAAGTACCATTTAAAAAACAAATTTTAATTAATGATAAATACGTTGAACCTTTCATATTAGTTAGTTTTTGCTTATTTTCTTGAAATAATAGTTTTTTAGCTATTAAACAAAAAAGAGAGAATGCAATGATTTTTGAAAAGAAGAAAATTTTAAGCTTTCTTCCAGCTATTCTTAACTATTTAAAGAAAAAAACAGCAAAACATTTTTTTAAATAATCCGTTTCTTGAGAAAAGTATTGAAAAGCACCTTTATAAGGGTTTTAGGTTTAATTAGTCTTACTTTTTGATTAGATTATGAATAATTTCTTGAAATATAAAAATAATCCAGTTTTTGAATTAATCTAATCCAGTTTTTAAAGGATGACTAACGTTTACATTTCCTATCATTTGAAGACTTGAAACTGCTTTGCCCTTGATGTATGAAAATGACATTGCTTTAAAACAGCCATTTGATATTTAAAGAATAAAGAAAAAAATCCTCCAAAAATGGTACAAAGTTGATATTTTCGGCTCCTAGACTGATACAAAAGTAGATTTCTTCTGCTCCAAACTGATACAAAAGTTAAATTCTTCTGCACCAAACTGATACAAAAAGGACATTTTACCTGCTCCGAAAGGTGCTACAAATTGTGTGAAGGCGGTGGGAGCCCTGTGAATGATGCTTTGCTGTTAAGATGCTTGAAGAATGCGAGTAATATTGTAAAATTAAAAAAATAGTTATTAGTTCTAAACTTATGAAATATGTTATGCACACAGACAGGTGGACCTAGGAAGTTTTGTTTGAAACTGGTTGTAATTGCAACATGTTTCATTTTTACAACACTTTCTAACATTGTAAAATCAATGATTTTTTTGAAAAAAAAATCACTTGATTTAAATCAAAGAACCCTGGCCTGGGGACAGACAAACATTTACACACACATGCACAAAATAATGCAATATGTTTAAGAAAAGTAGGAACTTTTGAAATGTTCTTGAAAATAAATAAAAACAAAACAATTTTATAAAATTGAAGTACAGTTGAACTTTCTTAATACAAACACAGTTAATACGAAATCACGGCTAAAACGAGCATTTTGTTCATTAAGTTTGGTTTACTATTTATTTACACTAAATATGTTGGTTATTTTGAGTCATTGTAAACCATCAAGTACATATTTCGAATCATATGTTGAATCTTTCTGGGTAGAAAATAAAGTTCAAGCACGTGTTGGCTTTCGGCCAGGTCCAGGCTGCTTAGGGATCAAACCCTCTATCTTCGAATTATTTTTAAATAGTAGTAATTATTTTTAAAATGTATATAATATTTTTTCACAAAATTTTACTCATTCACAGTTGTTACGAATAACGGCTAATGCGAACAAATTTGCGAATTTTTAGCATTTCGTATTAAGCTAGTTCAACTGTAATTTTAATTACTTTTATATAAGTATATTCTTCCACTAAAATGTTGCTTTTTTTCATTGGCTGATTATTGCAGGTTACAAAAGATGGCCAGCACCTCTTCAGGACTAACATCCAAAGAATTTGGACGAAGATTTCGCAAGGCACTTTCAGTGCCATTTCTCCTAAAACAAGTGTGTTCAGAAAATGTTACAGACTTCGTCACAACTTACTCTAACTGTTTAGGATGCACAGAGAAGTCTTTTTTCTTTCCCTTATTGACTTGTGCTGCTGCTTGTATGGGGTCTGAATGTTATGTTGAATTATCCAGTCTTTGGCAAGAACCAGCTATTATTTGGACTCTAGTCATCACGCCAAGTTCTCTTTTGAGAGTTGATGTTGCAGAGCATTTAAAGCATGTACTTTTGAAAGTGCAAAATGAAATGTGGGCTTCTGGGAAAGAAGAAGATTCAAAAGAGTACTTAAGAAAGTTCATTTTTGACATGGTAACTATAGAGGAGTTGCATGATATTTTGAAATTCAGCAATGGTCATGGTTTGGCCATTTATAATAGCATTCGATCACTTCACAAATTAATGTTGCAACCTGAACAAACAGACATTATGTTACGATTGCATTCAGGTTTGGGTTGGTTTAGTGATTCACGTGTTAATAGAAATACATTAACAAAAACAAGGGTAAATTTCTCTGTCTTATCAACACCTGCTGTTGTTCAACAGACTTTGAATTCAGCTCCCAATTTCCAAGAACTGTTCTACCAAACTTTTTTGACAGTTTGCTCTGAAGAAAGCCATGCAAAATTTGAACAATTTTCAGAACATCCAGACACAGAGAAATTACATGAAATTTTTTTATCCTTGATGAAGCTTCATCATAGTCAGTCTATTGTATATAAATTCAGTGCGGAAGCTAGTGAAAAATTCGGGCAAATTCATAATGAACTTACGGACAAAGCAAAGCAAATTGCTCGCAAAAATGCACATAAGGTTTATCAACCAGCTCTCTCTTATCTTGGGCGACTTAGTTGCATTTTGCATGTATTAGATAATGTTATAGATGCCATAAATTATAAAGTTCCAATTAGTTCTTTGACCTGGAATGTTGAAATCAGTGCAGCTACAGTGTGGCATGCTCGCGAGTTGTTAGGCCATATTATTGAGCAACGTCACGCCTTGATGGAGCAAACTACAATTGATGTTTCTCAACAAAAAGTCCGTGCTCCAGCTATTGATCTTGTTGGTGGTCAACCATCTGCTCCACTTCAGAGATCTCCTGGTCCAATGGTAAGATCCCCAGGCGTTGCAGTAAGAAATCCTCAAATCATGAACAGATCACCTCAAATTGTCCAAAGGCCTGTGATGCAGTCTATGGTTACTCCACCTAGAAATATGGTACCAAGGAGAACATTTCAGCACAATACCATGGTAAGATCTGCTACCACTGTCCCCGTAAATAATGTACGTCGAAATTTAACTATTAATAAACCTATGCCTAATACCAGTGACAAGTTTAATAACATTTTAGGGCAACAGGCAGCTCCTAATGCAGATCCTTTGATTGTATCGGTGCACTCTGCAGGGCTGCCTGTATCAAATAAGGAACAGTCTTTCAACCCAGTAATAAGTGGCATTGAAAGTGTCAGCAATACATCTAGTAATAATTTAACTACTGGACTTAATTTGCCATCTTCGCTTTCAGTATCTGTAGCAGATGATTCAGAAGCATCTCAACCCTTTCTTCTCTCACGATCACCTTATTCTTCTGTCGGTGAATTATCTGAAGATGATTTTCTAAGTTATCATAAGACTTCCATTAAGAGGCTTTTAATGGATAGTATTAGTGATATCACAGCTTCTCGGTGTGTTCAGCTAAAACTCACTCCGAATCCTACTGCTTCTGACGAAGAGCAAAAATATACTGCTAGTTTTGCTCGTTCTTTTCTGAAAAAACTGGAGTCGTTAGGTTTTGGGATCTGTGATGGCCCTAAGAATGGAAGTTTACGACATTTTATTTTTAAGAAAAAGAAGTACAGTGCATTAACTGAGAAGCAAATAAAAATTTTACAGAGTGTTAATGTTAGTGAGACTCAGTATAATAAATGTTTTCTTACAGCAACATCACAGAAAACTAATCAAAATGGTAGTGTTGTGTGTCTAGAATAATGTCAAAAATATTATTTATTGATTTCAAATGTGTGTTTATTGTTTTTGTTAAATTTACAACTTTTTAACTTGCGTCTAATATTTTTGTTCTAGCAGTTACTTACTCCAGTATGATCAAAATAAAATGAATTACAAATCTTTTTTACTCTACAGCCATAATATTTTTTGATAGTTCAATTTTTAGCCATGATATTTTTATCATTTAATTATATCATTATTTATTTTATCATCATCAAAAGGCTAATCTTTGTTCATATCTTTTACTTATTTCTTAATCAACTCTTTCTAATTTAGTTAGCTCCATTAGATATGGCATAGGCATACTTAAATTTTATAGCAATATGGAAAAAATGAAAAAAAAAAAAAAGGTTTTTTATGTATATTTGCAGCTTTTGTACAACAGGGCTCAGGGCTATAACTCAAAAAAAGGTAAAATTTCATAATAATTGCACAAAATTATACATATATGTTTAAAAACAATAATACCTGTAGAATAATATAACCATCTAAAATGAGTAGTCAATTTTGAGTTGTCTCTCTTGCACTGAAAATGCAATTGCACATTAGGCTGGAGCTAAAAATATATTTTTATTTTCGAGTTGCTATAGCGCAGAAAAGTTGCGATTGGTGAATAGTTAAATAACAAACTTTTTAAAAATGAAATAATATTTTCCAATCTAGCAACGAGCCGAAATATTTTTAAAAATGATGCACTTAACGCATTTCTTCAAGCTCTTTTAAAAGTTTTTTCTCCTGTGTTTTTTTAATGCTTACCGGCAGAAAAGTTATGACCCGCACTACTGCATAAGAAAAGTTATTTGCTTTTTTATTTAAAGACTATCTTTTGATTCTCGAAATACTTATGAAACATGCAATACTTTTAAAAAAAGTACTATTTCCTCAATATTTGTAACTTTTCAAAGCTGATTTGCAACAGTTTTTAATGATCCGTAATGACTTTAGCATGATAATATTTCCGTATAAACTTCCTGTTTGAAAAACAGCATTGCATGTTACAGTATAGTGAATTTTGAGTACATACATAATGTAATTTGAATACATAGTGTAGTGAATTTTGTAACGTTTTGGGTTGATAGCAATGGAAAAAAAACTCGTAGCATTTTTTAAAAAATGACAAAGAATCGGTGACATTTGTCCCTTTTTTAAACATTTAGGCTCATTGTGCAATCTGAAGATATTATTTGATTTCTTTTTTTTTTTTTTAACTGTTCACCAATCGCAACTTTTCCATGCTATAGCTACTTGAAAATAAAAATTTTGTTTTTTTTTCGTACATTTTCAATTTTAACCATTGCCATTAAAAACTGTTTTTAAGAGTTTTTAGAAATTGGTCGCTCATATTAATCAAAATTTGGTTCAACTTACTTTTTAAAGCATTATTAGCTGTATTTGAAATAAATTTCCCAATGTATTTTTCAAAATGCAGTTATCCACATGTACAATGATCATCTGTAATGCAATAACAGAAATACCATTTTTTCCAAAAATATAGATTTTATTCTTGACATCTCACTTTATACATTATCTCTTTTGTTCAGCTCTTTTTAATTTTTACTGCAATTTTCAGTGGTCCCGAAAGTGATGTAGGACAATAATGATAAATTCTCTTCATCGCAAGAACCGAAGAACCGAACAACTCTCATTTTTGTCTCACAAAATTTTTTCCTACTGAATTGGATCAAACTGTTATATAATAGCAGGCTTGCAGTACAAAAATACTGTGTATGAAAATTAAAGTGAAGATTGCGAGAATGAGTGTTGATGACCGGAGGTAATTTGACTATGTCTAACAAAATTGATTTCCTTTTTTTATGTATAAATGTGTAGTTTTGTTTGCATTAGATTTTGTCAGCTAGTAAGATTTGTTTGCATTTTTGTCATTTCTTGTTGGCAACAAAGGAAATTTAACTGGATAACTTTTGTAGGGTTCCTCTTCCCTCTTTGGCAACAATGTGATGCATATCAAATTTTAATAAAAATATTATTATTATTGGATTTGAATACTGAATTTAACGGCTCTTTCTTGGCACTTTCCTTGCACAAATTTATTTTGCATCACTGCTTGCATATAAATGGCATTATCAATAGTACCACATCTTTTCTACTTTCCAATTGAAAAGAAAAATTTGAAAACCTTAATTATTTTCTTTTAATTTATGTTACAAACAGGCCTGTCATTTGGGCGATCAGGGGAAGGGGGCTCAAATGCCTCCCCTCCCGACTTTTGAAAATACAATATTGATACCATTGTTTATGTATTGCTGTTTTTTGCCTACAATATATATTGAATTTTTATACCCTTTGCCCTGGAAAATTTTGAAATAACAAGCCTGGTTACCAAATTCTATCATTAATCATGACATTTTACAGATTTTTTGAGTGTATTACAGTAATTAAGCATGAATTGAAATTAGTAGTACCTATAACTTTTTTTTTTTTTTTTTTTAGCTGTGTCACTTTGCCACCAGTGAGCAGCAATATTAAGGACAAATTAGCTTGCTTTTTTTGAGTTTATATATTATCAATTTCTTATTCTTGACCTGTTTTAATTTATTGTTTTTTGATGGGCATTAACTTTTCCCACCAAGTGAAAAACTATAATGAATGTTGTTCCATGGGCCATTATTGAGAACTCGACATTTTTTTGAGAACTTCTGTCTAGAACAGTGGTTCCCAACCTTTTTTCCTTGCGAACCCCTTCAAAAATTCCAACGAAAAAGACGAACCCTCCTTCTGTAAGTGTAACAAAATTAAAAAATTGCTAGCACATTTATTTTCCACATCATTTCATGTCTTATTATTTAGTAAGTGCTGTTGGCTTAGTTTATGACTTTTTCCTTTCTCATTGCATTTCATAGTTTAATACTATAATTCCTTCAGTTTCTACATAATTGAGACGTAATAAAAATAGCATGAAATTTCGTTGTACTAAACAGTTAGTCAAGCATAACTTTAAACCACTGTTTCAATTTTTTTTCTCACTTAATATAAAAATGTCGCTTTAGTTTAACTACTGTATAAGACCCTAAAAAGGGGGGGAAAAGTTTCCAGACACATAATTTTCTCAAAAATTTTCCGGGGAATTACCCTCCCCGCTTGGGGGCCCCTTTTCATTACCTGTCCGAGGGCCCGAGAGGGAGCCAGTCCGGGTCTAGGGAAGAAACACAGCCCCTGAGGAAAATGGCCTAGAAAAATATAAAAATGCACAAATACACCGTGGTCAAGAACGTTGTGTTACTGTAAGCCACCCATGCTATATTTCAAGGGATTGTTTGTATCATTCAAATTTGCGTTTTATATATGTATAATTACCTTATTAAAAATTAAAATGTTACTATAGTTATATTAATAAAAAATTCACAAGTTGGAAACCACCCAAGTCATCACTATTGGTCTGGAGACTGAATTACTCTTGAAATTAATATGTATCGTAAAAAAGAACTAAAAGTTTTTCAGTCTCGAAAATGTTTATTATCCTTCTTTAAAGTTGAAATAAATTCTGGCCAAAAATGTTCATTTGACGTATGAAAAAAATTTGAAACTTCAACCCATTTCGGAGAACGAGCTGCAGAAATGAAGGACGAAGGAAGGTGAGGTGCCAAGCTGGATTCCACCGATCAGTTATGCTCTGCCACCCTAAAAGCAGTCCTTGCTAACTTTTAACACTTGATTCCTGAACAACAATATGAAACTCGAAACCGATGCTCCAAATACTGTACTGCTAGGTATGGTTATGTGAATTCGGCAGATCATGTGCCAAAGTCATTGAGATTGGTTTGGAGACTTCCCAGGGCAGCGCCAGGAAAAAGTCTCTTGTCAGACGGCTTTTTTTTTGGTCATATACGCCACATCAGCAGAAACACTGCACTGAATAAATTTTAACTTTTAAACACGTAAACGCTGCGGCGTTTCTTCTAGAAATTACGATAGTAAAATAAATCTTTGAGCATGCCGGAAACAAAGAATAAACCTTTCCCATCCTCGGTGCCCACGTACTGGCAATCTGCCAAATGAGGGAAAATGAAGAATACAAACTTTGCGGTTCAATCTGCGCTGATATCACGGGGACAAACCGAATGAGTCTGCCGACGTTCTAAAAGGTCTCGGTTGAGCAGACCACTGATAATTTTTTTTTGGGTGGTCCAAGGGGGACTTTAGTGGTCTCAGACCAGTGGACCACCAGTAATTTTGAACGCTGCTTTCAAATAACATAATAAACATACAATATGAAATTTTTGTATATCAAATAAAAGTTTTAAATTCAAATGCATTTAAAATAATAATTAAGGAAATGCAATGTAGTGCTTTATGAACTTTGAAAGTTATCGTTTTATGTGACAGTTTCAAATAATTGTACTTTTAAATGCATTATGAAATAAAAATTATGTAATAACAGCTTTTAAATGAAATATAAGATCAAGTTTAAAAAAATAAGTTCATCACATTAAAACAGCACTTCTCCAACTCCAATGGCCTCACTAAGTGAAATCTGGCCACAGTAATTTAATTTAGAAAACATGAATTTCAAGAACATATAATTTGCTCATTCATTATTTTTAATTTACTATAGCACATATTCTATGACATAATTATGTATCCTAAAATTGATCAAATTGAGACTTAAAAATGTTTACAGACTGAAAATGCCACCAAACACATTGCAGTGTACGCATTCAAGTTAGATCAGACACAACATATGCTAGAAACGTACAGTGTGGCATCAGTGGCGGATCCAGATACTCGATTTTGGAGGGGGACGATTTCTATCTGTCCTCATTTGATATATCTGTTGACCATGTGTGGTCATGCTATCCATGACCACACTGGGGGGGGGGGGGGCACCCCTAGTATAAACGTATAAGAGTATTGAAGCTATTTACTTGCAAATTTGATTTTTAGTTTTGTGTAAAAGCAAAAAATGTATGTTTGGAGATTTGGAAAATGTGTCTGTCTGTATGTCCTCTTCTAATAAATTTTGAGGGAATTATCCAATTTGAAAGATGTTTTTTGCATTCAAAAGATCTTAGCAAGGACACCTCATTTCCGTATTTTTTTTTTAATTTGAACAACGTTTTTTTTTGGACATAACTCTGGACATAAAATCCAAGCACCTGTAAACAAGCTTATTTGGAGAAACTCATTACAAGAAATAGTTTTTGATTTAAGCAATATTTGCTCTTTTTGAAGAGTTCAAAAAAATTTAACATTAGTGCCTATGGGGAAAGTTCAATCCTATCTAAATCCTTGTGTAATAGACGGATTTGTTTGAAATAAAATTTATTGGAAGGATATTAAGTGATGTTATGTTCAACCAAAACTAAACGAGCCGATTTTCCTATGAAATTTTTTTATCTGGGTTTTTAATTTAATTCTGAATGAGTGAAAGAGTGAATGAATGAATATATTAACCGTTGAAAAAGGTATATTTAAAGTAATTAAGATCTAAAGTTAAATGAAAGAGAAAGAAAGATAGTTAGATTATAAATCTGGAGATGGTGTGTGCAGGAAAGTAGGCTCATCTAGTACTAGATGGAACTTCTTGTTAATCGGTTTAAATATGATTTGCAAATAAAGGAAATATGTTTCTTCATACCTCCCTGCTTTTTTAGCCTACTTTCCCGTAAAAGTAAAAAAAAATAATAATAAAGCATGAAAGAAGGCTTAATGTATCGTGAAAATATCGTTAAAAATCAAGAAAAGTCAAAAATAAGTGAAGTAATTAAATAAAGATTGAAAAATAAAAAATTTGAAAGTAGGGTATTGAGATGGGGAAAAAGTGTGTCTGTCGGTCTGTCTGTCTGTCGGTCTGTCCCCCCCTAATAACTTTTAAACGAATTGTCCGATTCAAAAAATTCTTTTTGCATTCGAAAGAACTCGGCGAGGACATCTCATTTCTATATTTTACTTTTTGATTTGAACAATTTTTTGTTCAATTTTGAACAGTTCAAAAAATTTTAACATTAGCGCCTATGGACAAAATTGAAGCAAATTCTGTAAACTCTGGGCACAAGAGCCAAGTTCCTATTGCAAGCTTATTGAAAGGAGTTCTCGGCATGAAATATTGATTTGAACAGTTTTTGTTCATTTTTGAACAGTTCGAAAAATTAACACAGAGCTTACGGGGAAATTTCAACCCTATATAAATCCTGATCTAACATGCCGATTTGCTTGGAACAAACTTTATCGGAAAGCTCTTATAACGTAGAACATGTAGAAATAGAAAGTTTATCCAGAACTTACGAGCCTATTTTGCTATGAAATTTTTTGATCGGGATTTTCAAGGATATTTCTCAGTGACTCAATGAGTGAAATAATGAATAAATGAAAGAGTGAAAGAATAAATCAATGAATAAATGAATGAGGAAAAGAATGAATGAATAAATTATTGAATAAATGAAAATATAAATAAATGAGTGAATAAATACATGAATGCGTAAATGAATGAATAAACACTTGAATGAGGTAACGAATGAATGAATAAATGCATGGCTGAATAAATGAAAGAATGAATGAGTGAGTGAATGAATATGTATTATCCGTTGAAAAAGGTATATTTTTAATAATTAGAACTAAAGATAAATAAGAAAGAGAGAGAAAGAGATAGCTAGATTATAAATTTGAATTTGGTGTATACGGGAAAGTAGGCTCGTATAGTTCTAGACGGAACTTCTTGTTTATTACTCCTGTTCAATTCAATAGTAAAATTGAAGAAATAATAAATATCTATCCCAATATGACAGTTAATTTCCATGTCGCATGGGAGCAAATTATCGATAAAGTAGGCAATTAAGGTTCGATTCCCCAACGATACAATACATTGTTTTTTTAGGTTACATTATTTAAATTCATGAATAGACATCTATTAACATGAAAATGTAGCTAATTATTCAAAAAACATCAATGTTTTCGTTTTATCTATCAAAGTCGAATGCAAGCAATTCTTGATAAGCAGACACGAATCTATCACCCTCGGCCCGCCTACAAGAAATGTCAACCAGACTAGTTAAATAATTTCCTTCCCCCTTTCATGTATAAAATTTGTTTATTGGAAGATTTTAAGCAAGGATTTAGTTATCATTTGTTTTTGAACATGTTTTATTTTTCATCAGTTTTTCATTCTTATTTGTTTAGAACAGATCTATTATACTCTTATTGCCTTTTGGAAAAAATTGTTTGACTTGTACTGCCAGATCACCTGAGATATTTTTGCAAAAAAGATTTTTTAATTATTATTTTGAATCTAAGAACGAGAGCGGGAAACATGTGCTTGTGGAGAGCAGTGGTATAGTCAAAGAGAGGCGGATCTTCCCACTATTTATTGTTATTATTTTGTTTTTAAAATAAATTTTAACTTGAGAGCTGTTTTTATGCATTTGTAAGTGTCCCCTACCTTTTTTACTCCTCCAAAAATGCACAACTGGTTGGTGAAGGAGAACTTATTATTACAGCATTTATTGAAACTTGATTTGTTAGTCGGAAAATATTATGTGAATTAATTTGATTATTCAGTTTTACGCTTGTTTTACAATTATGTTACCACTAAATTTTTTATTTAGTGGTAATTTTTTAAGATAGATTTACACAGCATTTAGTATTTAAAAATAATTGTAGCAATTTATGTATAGAAATTGAAATTTTTCCAATGTTTGCTAAATTCTGATTCTTTCCATTTTTTTTCCTCAAAAATTGAGTCATTGGAGTTATTTTTAAAGAGGTAACACTTTTAATGTATTGTTTTTTTAATGCATTACGATTGGTTAACCCCAGTAGCTATCCAGAATATTTATTTTTCAAGGAATGTACTGGCCTTTTTTTTTTTTTTTTTTTGGTACTTAAGCTGCGACAATTATGTTAAAATAGAAAATACTGTGAAACTATCTTAAAAAATTACCACTAAAAATCTCAAACATAATTGTAAAGCATCGTAAAGCTGAACAATCTAATTAATGCACATAATGTTTTCTGATTAACGACTCAAGTTTCAATAACTGTTTGAACAAAACATGAATACAAACTCCAATTTTGTAAAGGGAAGAGGAGCAGCGTTTTCTAGAACTTTTGGGCCTATGTCGGTTTTACCCTTGTGATGTATGTACCTTTATATTTTTATGACTTTATATAAACATTTTAAAGAAACTAAAATATTTTTTATTTGTTGAAACATTAATGAATTAAATTTCGCCAAGCTTTTTTTTTATTATTTAAAAAGTAATTTTCTAAACATTCCTTCAATGTATATAAATGCAATAAAATTATTTTAAACTGCAAAAATTTTGAATCTGCAATTTTTGTAACAGTTCTTTGTACATGATGTCATTTTTCATTGTATAGCGTAATATATAATAATTTATTTCTGTTACTGCATATTGTAAAATAATAAAAGTCAGCAATTTCTGGAATAATAGCCTCTCATATGTTGTTAATATTTCTTCCACAGGGTGGCGCCACTAGCATAAAAATATTTTCTTTGTAATTCCAACTGCTTTTTTTAATGCTCGTCCTTTTTTTTTTTTTTTTTTTGCAAGATTTTAAGATCATGAGTACGGTATTATATATAATAGATAAATCTCGGATTTTACTCACTGAAGAAATAAAAATCATGATTTTTTTCGTTCCTAGTTTCAGAAATGTAAAATTCTCGGCAATCTTGGAGTTTTTCTCTAGAATATTCTCATGGAAAATTAGGTATGATCAAGGGTGCCAGATCGATGTCGAAACCCATAGAAACTACGGACCCCCCCCCCCCCCAAATCGGCCAAGTCCTCAAAACCCCCCATTATAATGGCTTAGTGTGTGCCATGGACCCTCTTCCTCCCCGGTGGGCATCCCTGAGGCTTTTTATGTTGGTCACGTCAAATCAACGAAAAAGAACTTTTTATGTTCATGTCAAAACAAATGAAATTCGCTGGATTGGGTCTCTACACAATACACATGACTTGATTAGGAAAAAAAATTCAGATTTTTTGAGGTCTCTTTTTGATTGAGTGGGGCAACTTAAAAAAATCGAAATCCGTAGAAGAACAGCGATTTATTTGGTGCCATTTTAAAGCACAGCTATTTATTTAGTGTCATTTTAAAGTTCTTGGAATAGGGTTTCATGAGATTAAATTTGCAATGTTACTGAAACCATAATTTGACCTTGAATATCTCAAAAAGTATTTCTCAAAAATATGGAAGAAATATTTTTTTCTTCCTCAATGTTGTATACATGTGGTAAAAAAAATAAAGAATGGGATTGCAACAGGTTCTTGGAGAAAATAAATTTTAACCTTTTACTATGTTATAACTGAATTGTAATGTTGATGGCTTTTTGAGCATATATCCGTATCAAAACGCAAAACTTTTGGTTATACATTGTCGAATGAGTTACTTTCTGGTAGTAGGCCAATTAATTCGTGTAAAGTTTCACTGATATTCGTAGAACATATCATAATCCAACCAAACATTGCTTTCTTTGGAGATCACAAAAATTGTCCCGATCTCAGAAAAGTCGAGGACAGGATTGAAAATGCTTTTGAGCTTCTCTGCATTAGATATCGCTTATAAACAAAAACAATAAATCCAAGTACATAAAAAGAATCAGTCACTTTCACTGAGAACTGTTCATTCGTTCTCCTTGATGCAGTTCAAGGACAATGCACAAAAATTCCAGCAACAAAAACATTAATGAATATATCTTACTATTTTATTTTACAACAAAACCAATTAATTTGACTTTTCAAAAAAAGTGGCATTTTACACATAACTAAAGTGTGTGAACGTATGGGTGTTATTGGGAAAAGGTTTGCACCCAGAGTGCGACTTCAAAGGATCTGTGTTGGCAAGATCGTGACTCCAAGAGTGTTATGTGATTGGGCAGTGGCGGATCCAGAAAAAAATTCTGGGGGGGGGGGGCACAATGTGGCTGATGTGCGTGGTTTCAGCTTAAAAACAAAATAGAGGGGGGGGACACAACTCCAGAAACTGATCCGTTTTAATTTCCAAATATAATTTAATCAATTATTTAATTAAACTTAATTGATTTATTAAATTTAAATTATCAATAAAATTTTAATTAATTATTCCCTAATTAAATACAAAAAAACACATTTTTTTTAAAAACTGGACATATATAATAAAGGAATATATACTGTGAAAGCACCTATGTTCTTGAGCACTTTTTTTTAACTTTTGGTTTTGTTCATATATAATTCGCGAAATTTTCAGCTCGCAAAATCACCAATAACTTCTTTTTCGCGAAAATTTAGGGGGGGGGGGGGTCAAATGGAGTCTTCTTCAAGTCTATTGAAGATTTAACGTAAGCATAAATCAACTGTCTAAGTGATTTTGCAGGTGTCTGCTTCTTTCTGTCTTAGCAATTACCCGGTTATCTCAGTTTGTCACATAGAATTGAAAGAATAGAAGTCACATAGAATAGAAGTTTTATCGCGCCATCTGCAAAATAGTTTCTTTTTCCCCGTTTTTAGCGTAAAGGAAGAAAAGAAAGTCAATTCTTTCTAGTCCTTACCTAAAGCGTCTGGAGGGGGCACGGGCCCCCGTGCCCCCCCTCTGGATCCGCCACTGTGATTGGGTAAATGAATACATTCTGTCAATACATTTTCATTGCAGAATCAGGTACTCGGATTTTTTACCTTCGAAAAAGCGTCAGGTGTAGCTAAAAGCATCGAATCGAGGGTGATCCAAGATGCTGAAAAATGGTTTGGTTCTACGTCATCAGTTAAGGAAGTATTCTAGTGTAGAGACACGAATTTCGCCCGGTTTTTGAAGCGCTGTACAAAGGAAACAAAAAATTTTGAGCATCCATTTTTTTTATAATATGTTTATTGATGTTTTATTATTACGTACAAAGATTAACCAAAAAAAAAAAAAATTAAAATTGACAAAATTATGAGCAGTCAAAATGGGGGGTCCAAAAAAAAAAAAAAAAAAAAAAACAGGGTGTCCTGGCGTACATTTTTCCAACCCTCCTGGTGATCTGAAAAATAAAAAACAGACAGATTTTTAATTATTATAGATGCCGCTATCGTATGACCCTTGGACAAGTTTAAAAAAATAAAATACAAAATTTCGGCTGTTTGAAAAAAAAAAAAATTGTTTGCATATTTTTTTAACAATTCCGAATTTTTTTAAAATACTTAATGAAAAGTTATAGTTTTGGGCAAGGTTCACACGATAAAGGGATGTATAAAGAACATCCTCTCCAAATTTGAAGTAAATCTGTCCATTAGAACTCGAGATATCCTTACCGCTCGAGAAAAACGCGTTCAAAGTTTTGAGACTAGTTTTCGGCAATTTTACTTATAGAATGGTACAGAATACTTACATATTTTTAATCGGCGATTCCTGCTCCGTGTAAGAAACCTTCCTCTACTTCCAAATGCTCATTCTCCGATGTTCTCTGGTGAAGACGAGCAGTTCTACCCTACTTTGACGGCTCTGAAGTCCGGAGTTCCGAGCGATCAATACGCGCTTCGTACCGTCTCGCTGCAAAAGCATTAGCTTCTGGGCCAATCGTGATTCCCATAACATCTAAGATTTTTAATATGGGTATAAAACCTTCATTAAAAATACTAACTGCGAAGGTTGGCTCAAAACTGACTTAAAATAAAACTAAAAGGAGAATATTCCAACGAAACAAGTTTCAATGTACTGCAATTAAATATAGATTTAAAAGGGATACTATATAATAAAGATTTTATAAGGGATACTCAACCGTAGAGACTGGAACGCCTACCGTCTTTTGCTGACTTGTAGCGGTTGGACCGGAACCGATGCCACGTCACTAAAACGGCTATAACTCATGAAATAATAGGAATTTTGAAAAATCCTTTTAATGGCATATTCTTGAATGTTGGAAATATGAAAGAAAAATTCTTCGATTTTTTTCAAAATTTTACGCTAGAATACCCTCTTAAGCATAAGTAGTAAATTTCAGTAGGTTTTACAAATGTCTCAAGACATATTCTTTTTTTAACTTAGATGTAGTATTGTTATAGGTAGAGTTGTAAAAAACCCACAGTTTTTGAAAGCCGAGAATTTTGGGGAATATTGGGAATTTTGAATGTAAACAAAAAGCAGCCATTTTACAATTTGAATTTAGGGCTAATATATGAAATATAATAGCCACAGTATAAATAAGTAGCACATAAACCAGTTTGACATACTTTATTTTAATTCTAATGATTTTGAATATATTCTTTTTCTAAAACACTTCACCAAAATAAACATATAATATTTAACTTTATTAATTTATTTAAAAAAAAAATCAAATGCTATTAGAAAATAAGTTTTTAAAAAATATCAGCTAAAAATTGCTTTTGAATTGCACCAACAAAGGAGAAGTAAATCTCTCTAAAATTCCACATTTCCATAAATTGCTATCTCAAAAGATATTAAGCTTCTTTTCTGAAAGTTTTTAAAAAAAAAAAAAAAAATAATAATGCTAAGTCATGTAGAATAGTACAATGTAAGATCAGTCAAAGCAGATTCTAGAGAAAGAAATTTAAAAATTGAATTTTACCATCAAATCTAAATATTCTACGAATGATTTGGCAAGCATTCATTGACTGCTCGCAAAATGCTCATGAATGTAATTTATTTTGAAACTGCTTATTGAAAAAATGATTTGTACAATTTCTTTCCGATTTAAATATAACAATAACAACACACCATTGTTTATTATTCTTTATGCAAGTTTATAAAATGTGCAAATTATTTCTTTCTATATTTAAAAAAAAATTATAACTTGCATTGTTTTATCTTTCTTCAATGACTTTCAATCTCCAATTTTTAATGAGAATTATTCTCCCCCCCCCCCCGTTTATAATGATGATAGGCATTGGATTAAACACTATCATCTGCTTTTTCAACAATTTCTTTTCGATTCCACTAGTTGTTAAGTAAATCCCAATGTCCTGGGAGTTTATGATTTCCACAAACTCCCAGCAATATTATGCATCATTATTTATTTTGATGAAAGTATTTTAGGATTATTTACTGAAAAAGCTTCTTCAGCATTGACATACTAAATTCTTTTGATGTTTGGTTTGTTTCTTTCTAAATTCTGTAGTCACTTAAACTATAAAACTTATGTTTGATTTCAAACATTTTAATAATAAAGAGTAATTTAACTTTGCTTTCAACATTAAAAGAGAATGCACCAGTTAAAAATTAAGTTTAAAATTAAAATTTTCCATAATTAAAATTTATTGAAAACTCCCGGGAATTTTCAAAATTTCCTTCCCAAAAAACCCGGTTTATTCCCGGGAATAAACCGGGTTTTTTCCACCCTTTACAACTCTAGTTATAGGTGATATATCTAATCAGGGTTCGTACGCGTCCTGGAAAACCTTGAAAGTCCTTGAAATACATAAATTTTTTTTAAGACCTTGAAAGTCCTGGGATATTGGAATAATGTACAAAAATGTCTGGAAAGTCCTTGATTTTCTCATTTTTACCATTACTTTGCAACTTAGCAACTTACCTGCAGACATGTGATTTTTCCGTATTTTGATGGAATTCCTTTAGTTTTGGTAATTTTGGAAATTAAAAATTTCGCTTCTACAAAAATTTGTAATTTGGATTTTTTTTCTCTATTTTTTAACTTTATGAACATTTTTGAAAGTAGCCTGCTTGCATTCCTGCGAAGTTTCACAAATTACGAGTAAAATTTACACATTCGGTCCGTTTTTTGCGCTTTTAAGTGTCGATCCCGATTATCGCCTATGGGTGAAAATGAAGCAAATTATGTAAACTTGGGTACAAGATCCAAGTTCCCATGAACAAGCTCACTGGAAGAAGTTCTTGGCGTGAAATATTGATTTGAACAATTTTTGTTCATTTTTGAACAGTTCAAAAAAAAAAAAAAAAAATTAACATACCGCCTACGGGGAAATTTCAATCCTTTATTATTCCTGATCTAACGGACCGATTTGCTTGTAACAAACTTTATCGGAAAGCTCTTATGACGTAGAACATGTACAAATAGAAAGTACATCCAGAACTAAGGAGACTATTTTCCTATAAAATTTTTTGATCGGGATTTTCAAGAATATATTTGAATCAATGAATGAATAAGCAAAAGAATGAATGAATAAATGAGTGACTAAATACATGAATGACTTAATAAATGAATGATTGAATGTGTAGCGGTGCGAGTCAGTCCTTCAAATAGCCCTCTTTGCTCCTGCCCAAGGGGCGCGCCTTTTGGGAGAGCGGTAAAGAATGCGGCTACCACCAAAAAGATCTTGGTTCGACTCCCGGCGCTTCACGGCCTCTCTCGCACCGTTACATCTGGTGACCCGGCATTTACGCACGCAGCAATGGAGACCCGAACACTCCACAGATGGCGCCACGAGATGACTTGCTCGCACGCATTCGTGCAGTCTGCACGCGCTCGCACTTGAGCCCAGCCACGGATCCGAGCAAACAGGCTCAAACTTCACTCACTCACGCAGCAACCTCACGCAGCCTTTCTCTCGCGCTGGTGCACCCATCTGTGGTAAAATATCGTTCACTCTTCCCCTACTCGTTCACTGGGGGCGGAGTATGTAGCGGTGCGAGTCAGTCCTTCAAATAGCCCTCTTTGCTCCTGCCCAAGGGGCGCGCCTTTTGGGAGAGCGGTAAAGAATGCGGCTACCACCAAAAAGATCTTGGTTCGACTCCCGGCGCTTCACGGCCACACTCGCACCGTTACAAATGAATATCTATTAACCGTTGAAAAAGGTATACTTGAAGCAATTAAGAACTAAAACTAAACGAGAAAGACAGAGAGAGAGAGATAGCTATATTATAAATTTGAATTCGGTGTATACGGGAAAGTAGGCTCGTATAGTTCTAGACGGAACTTCTTGTTTTATATTAAAGTAATGAGTTGACTTTCTTAGTATTTAATAATTCTATTTCATAGTAATTTATGCTTGTAATATAAGACTTTTTAATAAGCTTTTACACAGCGTTATGTCGTGATTTTTCAGTATTTTTTTCTCAGTGAGGCACATGTCTGATCATACAAGCAATTAAGCTGATACAACAGATAAATCTAATTAATGTGCGATATGATAAATTTTTATAGTATTGAATATGAAGTTTTTTTTATTACAGTTAGTTTTCTAAATTAAATAGCATTAAAGAAATCTTTCTGGCTTGTAATGTAACTTGTATTCGAAGTGGTTTGATTTACTTGATTTTTGCTTGAAGAGTCCTGGAAAGTGCTTGATTTTTACTCAGAGAATAGTGTACGAACCCTGTCTAATGCAGTGATGCTCAAAAACATTTTCAATCTGGTCCTCTACCTTTTTTTTTTTGATCGGGACAATTTTTGTGATCTCATGCAAAGAAAGCAATGTTTGGTTGGATTATAATATTTCTTGCATGTATCATTAAAGCTTTTCATGAATTAATTGGCCTCGCCAGAAAGTAACTCTTCGGACAATGTGTACCATAAGTTTTGCGTTTTGATGTGGAATTCTCTTCTCGAAATATGTTCAAAAGCCATCATTGAAATTCAGTGAGGAGAAGGTAAAAGGTTATACTTCGTTTTCTCCATGAACCCATATTGCAACTGAATTCTGAAGTTTTACCACATGTACACCACAGGGATCATTCATAAAGGATGTAGTAACGCTTCGAGGGGGGAGGGGGTTTCGTGAAATTGTGACAAAGTATAACAAGTGTAAATTCTTTCAAATAATTAACAAGGGGAGGGGGTAACAAGAAGTGTGACATCAGGCTTTATGCAACGTAGCGTAACATGTGACAAAGGGGGTTAGAGGGTCCGTTGAAGTGTGACATTGTGACAAAGGGGGAGGGGGTCAAATGTAGGGGAAAAAGCATGACATCATTTATTAATGGTCCCACATTGGGGGGGGGGGAGGGAGGGATTTTTTTTACATATTTTTGAAGAATACAGTTTTTGAGATATTCAAGGTCAAATAATGGTTTCATTCAGGCACTTAGAAGCAAAGAAGTGTAAGTGACCAAATTGAAAATTTTGAGATAGCTAGTGCAAATGTTAAATTAAACACCCTTCTGTTTTGTGGGAAAGAGATTTCGTGGTAGCTTTGACAGGTACTGCAAAAAAGCGTCGTTTAAAAAAATTACTAAATAAAAGCTGCATTCCGTTTAGTGGCAAAGGGATGCAAGTGCACTTACATCCGTTTGCATCTAAATGAAATTATTTGATTTTTCAGTTAGTTTAAATAAGCAGTGCAGACGATCTATTTACGAAACTTAAAGCGGAGAAGAAGAAAGAAAAATAGGAAAAGAATTCCGAATTGTTAAGTAATAATGATAAGAACAAGGCTTAAATCGTCTGCAGATTTTATTTTTGTCATGTTTTGATGCGGCAATGTGTCTAATGGCAATGATTTTTAGTTGCTTGATAAATATAATTATTCGAAATTTATATTCTGCAGTTGGCATCCCTAAAAAATTATCTTTATTATTGTGTAAATTAACAAAATGAACAAGACACGTTTTTCATTTAGTGGCAAAGGGGTGTAAGTTAACTAGTTGGAAGCAAAGTAAAAGTAAGTAAAAGTAAGCTATTTTTTAAAAAAATACTACGCCAAATCTAATCATCAGAAACACTTCATACTTCATACATAAACTAACACATAGATATAGGACTCGAAAACAAAAAAAAGTATTTCCATGAAGAACCTCTAGAATTTAGTATAGTAATTAAACTTCAAACGAGTTTTACTCAAAATGATACTTTAGTCACTTACATCCCTTTGCCTCTCACCGCCTCCATTGACCTTTTGGAAATTTAATCTTATTAAACTTAGTCGAATGACAGCATGTGAAACTATTCCAATAACTCTAAAACGACGCCAAATAAATCATTCTTGCTTCAATAGAGCTGAGAAAAAAAATGTTTTTTAAGTACCCAAGATTCATTTTTCGACTTTTTTAAGGGGCCTCACTCAAAAAAATCGAGGGCTCAAAAATGTACCAAAAAAAAGAAAGAAAAAAACAGGTTTTATTTTTTCTATGAATTATTTAACCCTGTAAATTTTGTTGAAATTGGTGATGGTCAAGTTGAGAGCAGTGGTGTAGTCCTGAAAAAAAAGTTGGGGGGACGCTTATGCATAGAAAGATAAGCAATTGAAATCAAAAGTGGGGGGACGCTTATGTTAAAATGTAAAAAAATTGGGGGGGATGCTTGTATTAAAATTAAAAATAGGGGGACACCGTCCCCCTGCGTTTCCCCTCGACTACACCACTGGTTGAGAGGCTTGTTGATTTGACATGGAATGGGGGTGGGGGACCTATATGTGAATGAATAGTGCGAAACTATATAAAAAACTTAAGAAATAGTATATTTTAAAGAATAAGGGTAAATTCTTTAGAATAATCAACTAACTAGAATAAGAAAATGTATTACATTACTAAGTAAAAAAAAACTTTTTTTTCTTGAAGCAAAAGTAGTTACATTAAAACAGAACAATGTAAAAAATTTCCATTCTTTATTATTTAGTTTTAGCACCATTAAAACATTTGGTAAAAAAAGATATTAAGTTTGAGTGCTTAAAATTATTCCGAGCTCAGTGTTTGAAAGTACCGTAAAGTCGGACAACTTATTGCCAAGGTTGGAACATTGTGCCACACACGGTCAATGCTTTCTAGCGGTAATATAAATGCAACTACAGGTTTGAAAAACATCGTGTAGTTATCGATGATGCATAGGTGGTTCTGAAACGAAATTTCCAAAAATTTAAAAAGAAAAAAGAATCGGTTGGGATGAGCAAAATATTTAATACTTTAAAAAAGCAGTATTGTTTCAGGAAAAAAATGACTTCCTGTATTAATACAATTACAGTACTTCCATTTTAAGCACTTGTTTATTGGGCTTGTATATTCACACGTATGGCTGAGGGGGGGGGGGGGGTATTCATCTAATTATAAAGATGATATTTTTAAATTCGTAGTGCATATATGTTTTCCGAAAATTTTGCGTGAAATTTAGAAAAATTTTTCGTACGGAGAATATTTGTAAATGAATTCTGTAAAAATCGTTTTCCTGTGAACATAGTGTCAGTACAGAGAAAACAACCTGCACTTTCTTCACTGCATTCGCTTCCGCATGATATCGATCGATTAAAAAATTCTGAATCTTAAAACACTGCCCTTTCCTACCTTTTTTCTCTTTTGAAAAACCCAACTGTGTTAAAATCTTATCAAAAACGATGAGGACTGAGATCATCTCTTGAGTTATTGTACTGGAAGCAGGGCCGCCGAGAAGATAGGAAAGTTGGGGGAAAATCCCTCGAATTTGGCATCCTGGGAAAAGGACGGCGATGAGAAGTTTTGGGAAGACTAGCATGGTGAAAGAGAAATATCGGGGTTTTAACCCTTTGCCACGAAGAATTAAAATTTACTGCTGTAGTATCAGGGTTACGTTTCTTCCGGAAAAAACTGATTTCTTCCAGGACAGTGGAAGAAACTGAAAAAAGACTGTAAAGAGTCCTACCGAAAATAAAATAAGTTTTAAAAAATTTAATAACTAAAGGGGAGAATTAAACTATTTATTCGTATAATTATTTACATCAAATCTAAGACAGGCAACTAATATTAGAAATACTTTTTTTGGAAAAATAAGTTATTCTTTAAAATTATTAAGTTGGACAGGTATATAGGTCAGAGTTGTTACAATTTTACCAAGAGGTTTGTTACAACTTTGTAAAGAAAATTTTTTTACTGTTTCTGTCAATAGTGTGTGTAAGAAATAACTATACAACAATGGAAGAATTTATTCATAATTGCACAATATTTTTTTTCATATAAAAATACATTACTACTTTAAAAGTTCTATTTTTGTGCAACATATTAAAAAACTAATTATTTCAGGTTCCAGCATACATATCAGAATGCTGATTTTCAAAAATTAATGTTCTAAGCCTTTTTGCATTAATATTAACTATTATTACTCTGATGAAGTATAAATCATTCATAGTGCCTTTCCTTTTCTCTTATTTTTGTGCAGAAAAGTGTTACAGCGCCAAGTGTATTCTGCCCCCTCCCGCCGCTTCAAAACCAAAACCCCACTTATATGTGACTGTGACTTACACGCAAGAAAATTCTCTCCTTATGTGAGACAAGGTGTGTAAATTAAGTAATGAGAGATTTCTTTCTTTTCTTTTCAATTTTCGAATAGAATTACAATTTAGCATTGCCCTCCTTCAAAATAACTTCCAGAAGCCATGCAAACGATGGAAAGTGGAGATGGTTCAGTTGCAGCCGTTTGAATGTTCTCCGTGGTCCTAAAATAATGTTCTTAGAGATTATTTTTCAAACTCGGGAAGAGGAAAAGTCGCAAGATCACTTTCAATCGATTTCAGAATGTTAATGAGACACCTTTCTCACCTGGGTTTGAACGTGCAATATCCCCTATTCAGTCGACATATTTATTGGTTCTTACACGAGTGATTCTAATTCAAAATTTCCGAAAATTTTAGAGAAACTTTCCAAAACTTAAAAAAAAAAAAAAAAAAAAAAAAAAAAAGAATCAGTTTTCCGAAGTTTTTTTAATTTATTATTCTTAAGATATCTTTGATAAATAATAGCTCTGCTTTTCTTTCTACCTTGAGACAAGCAAAATAGTTAATACTTTAAACAACTTATATTAATGTTTATAGAAAAAACTGACTTGCGGTATCCTTGTTACAGAATTTTCATTTAACCACTTCTTCTCCACTGGGTGATTCTCTGCGAAACAAAATTTCGAAACTTCACACAAAACTTTCGGAGGAAGTATGAATTTAAAACAAAAAATTATGTAATTAGGAAACACTACCCTCTCCCTCCAACAAACAATACATTCGTTATACATAAATACACAAGTTCAAAAAAAATTCTTTAATAATTAAATGAAAGGTCTAGTATTGATACCAGAAGTCATTTTTCTCCAGACACGATATTGTATTGAAAGTTTTTTAAAGTAGTACAAAATATTTTGCTTGTCTAAAAGTAGAAACAAAATAAGATATTATTCATCAACGAAGTCTTAAGATTAATAATTTTAAAAAAATTTCGGAAAACCATTTTTTTTCGTATTAATTTTTTTTGGAACAGGGTCTCGAAATTTTTCGGACCATTCACTTGATTTTTTCTTTACCGTTTTAATCGTATTTATATATGCATATATATATATGCGTATGTATTGTGTGTGTGTGGAGGAGGGTGTTCACTTATTTATACAATTTTATTTTAATTTTTTCGTGCATGCTTTTTCCGAAAATTTTGTGTGAAGTTTGTGTATGTGTGTTTATTTATTTATTTACAAATATTTAGTATATGTCTACAACAACATCTCATTATTTATTTAAATCTTCCTTCCTTTACCCTCTTGGGTGAATTACAAAGCATTTAAATCCAGCCGACCACCAACTTTTCATGATCGGAGAAGGTGTTGTGTGAAACAATGACATCCATGCCCTGCCTAAGATTGGAATCCGTGTATATGGCGCGGCAGAGCCTTGCGCTCTACCGATTATGCCTACTATCAACCAGGGGACCGTTCATAAATGATGTCACGCTTTTTCCCATATAGGTGACCCCCCCCTTGTCACAAAATGTCACACTTCAACGGACCCCCTCTCACCCTTTATCACATGTCACGTTACGTTGCATAAGCATGATGTCACACTTCTTGTTACTCCTTGTCACAATTTCGCGAACATCCCTCCCCCCTCGAAGAGTGACATCATTTATGACTGATCCCTAGAAAGACTAAAAAGGTCAGAGAAGTGATTATTTAAGTGGCATATTGTGATCGAAAATGCGACTTCAACACGGAATGCGACTTCAACACGGAGAAAATGCGACTTCAACACGGCGAAACGATATATGCGACTTCAACACGGAGAAAAAAATTCAGACAACTGGATTTGCTAATCGCTTTTACTGCTTTCTTCCCCGTCCGTGTTTTCGGGCGGAATGTGTCATGTAACTAATCATTTTTCTGTCCTGATAATCTAGTTGGCCTTGCTATGACACTGGGCAGCATTAAACCCCGAATTCTTCGTAGTCGCAATCTTTTCAAATGAAGTCTAGATTGTTTTTTTTTTTTTTTTTGAGGAATCCTCGGACAAAAATTTCGGGTCATGGAAATCAATTTAACGCGCAGTAGTGAAATTTTCATTCCTCATGATTTTCTCCCTTACCCCTTTGTTTCCATGATTGACATGATATATACGAACATACATTGATTTTCGCAAGAAAAAGAATACTCCCAACATTTCACTTATAAACCACATCAATAATTCAATTTCATAAAAAAGTGAACTGCGAAACCTGCAGTTCCTTTTGCGTACTGAATTTTATCAATCTAAACTACTATTTGTGGATTGCTATTAATTTCATGCACTCTGCCATGGATGGAAAACCGACGACTTTCTCTTTCGCTGCCCACATCTGCAGAACACATTTCTTATGGGAGTAACTTTAGAAACTGTTTATGGAAGCCTATCTACTGTATAAATACTTCCAACTCTTTGGTGAAAGAGCTATTATCGGAACCATTTTTAACTCCCAAGAAACTCTTTTAGTGTTTCACTTCCTGCGGATACTTCCCTTTTGAAATATCGTTGTAACATCTTTATTTTATCGGTTAAAAATACTAACTGATGCATGAGCGCTGTTTTTCTGACAGTCAACACATGGCGCAGAATATGAGGTCATGAATGAATTCCGGCAGAATTTCAAAGCACAATTCGGACTTAGTACTGCGTGATATTACGCAGTCATTTAATTATCAAATGATGATTAATAGTTTCCTACCATAATGCCGGTTTTATTAGTATTGATCACCAATATTAATGCTATCCTAATGTTATTCTATTTGTAGGAATTTTTTTATTTTCCCCTTATATTTTGATACCTTCATTTTTAAAAAATGCGATCTTTTTGTTTCCGCTGTTAGAATTGAAATTTTTTCACAATTGTCTATTAAGAATTATTAAATGGAAAATTTAAAAAAAATCACTTTTATTTTCAGTAAAATCTTGATTTGAAATTTTTTAAACGACATTCTTTGCTTGTTAGGAGCGTGAGTTATTGTCAGAAAGTTGAAAAATGCTTAATTCAGATTTATTTTTATTTGTGTCAATTATTTAAATTTTTGTAATTTATACATATTTTCAATCGTTCAAAAAATTTGCAATAATAAATAAAAATTTATATAAATAAATAAGGAATAAAATAATTTTTATAAAAAAATAGAACCGAATTCAACTTATAAATTGCGCTAAAAAGAGAAAAATAAATTAATTTTTTAAACAACATCGATGTGACTTTTAAACATAGTTTTAGAAGTCGGTGCAAAATTAGGATAGATGAAATCTTTTGCAATCATGAATCAATTACAAATATATATATTTTCCCAGAATTAGCAACAGTTCCAATATGAAGTAGCAAATGGTGTAATGGTAATTAGACTCATAAAACTATGTTTAAAAGTCACATCGATGTTGTTTAAAAAATTAATTTATTTTTCTCTTTTTAGAGCAATTTATAATTTGAAGTCGGTTCTATTTTTTTATAAAAATTATTTTATTTTATTCTTTTTAGTGTAAATACATTTTCTTTATAAATACACTATTTTTTTTAAATACATATCAAAGGGCAAACCTTCTTTGAATAAATGTCACTGAAAACTAATCATTTCTATGAAAAATTCCGTTTGGAAGTTGTTTTTAGCAAACAAACAGATTGGATTTAATTTTTGCCTCACAGAAGCCTTCTGCAAACTCTTGCTGTAATTGCGTTTAATATTATAGTACAATGGCAACAAACACTTTTTAAACAATGACTTTTATATTTATTAATAGTTTTCCCAACAAAGAAAAATCAAGCCAAGCCTTTCCAATTAAAATAAAAAATACTTATTTTTCATCCGTAACGTTTTTTCTAGAAAACAAATGTAGTCAAATTGATGTGCGATAGTTGAATTAAATGGCCCTCTATCTATTAAAGAAAAAGTCATCAAGATCGGTTCATTTAGTCAAAAGTTATGGATGAAAAAGCAAAAAAAAAAAAAAAAAAAGACCACATTTCTGCCCATAACTTTTTTTCTAATTATCAAATGTTGTCAAACAAAGACACGAGACCTATGGGAAAACACCCTCGATTGATTAAAAAAAAATCATGAAAATCGGTTCATCCGGTAAAAAGTTATGAGTGAAAACAAAAAAAAAAAAAAAAAAAACGACATACATACAATATGAATGTATAACCTCCTTCCTTTGTAAAGTCGGTTAAAAATGAAAAGAAACAAAGCTGAAGTAAAAATTAGTGTCAATTAATGTGAAAAATTGAAAATTTACAAAAATACCTTTTCAAATCTGTTTAATTGAAGGTAACCAGTGATTAAAAATCACTGAAATCTAAAGATAAGAATAATATGAAAATTAATTCTACGATGATTGAAACATCAGTAGTAAAAGAAATAAAGAATATGCTTGATAAAGTACTTGCAATAAAGTTTAAATTTAAAACAGAAATAAAAGATTATAGTTTTTTTTTCTTTTTGTTTTGTTTTCTTGCTTTTTTGCATGCTACTTGATTAGGAGCATTATCTGCATGCAAACTGACTGCCTACTACATTTCATATGTATATGCATATGTATATACACAGTCAGACCTCCGATATAAGGTCACCCTACATATAAGGAAACTTTTCTAAAGTTGGCTCCTTGAATATCAAATATGTATGAATCGGTTATAAGGTCATTTTCGTGAAGTCCCGAGGGGTGGCCTTATATCAAGGTCTGATTGTATATATATATGTATATAAATTAAAATTTTTAAATCTTAATCACAATTTCCTGAAATTTTCATTTGTGCTAAAATAGGGACTTAAAATTTTTATTGGCAGGATTAAAGGATTACATTCCAAATTTTCAGATCCCCGACAGATGTAGACAGGTTGGTGAACTCCATTCCATGGAAGAGAAAAATTTTAGCTTAAACGAACTTTATTGTACACTCTTTGGTTAAAACCATATTGCCAATCCTAGTATGGTAACAAATATGTATGAAGGAACTGCTGTAACCCCCTCCCATAAGGAGATAATTCTGTTTTTCCTAATGTATACCTTTCTAGTAGAAGTAGAATTTATTCTTGACTAGGATGTAAAAACTTTTGTAATAAGGAATACACAAAAGGCCTGAAAAAATCAAATTATTTTGCCATTATGTCTCCCTTCTGAAAATATGTAAAACTGTATAAAGCTTGGAGGGGTTCTCCCCTCCACTTAAAAATTTGGATTTCAGCCCTTAAAAGTGTTTATTAGTTTATCAGCAGTACTAACTAAACTGAATGCATAACAATTAAGTGTATATGTATTGCTCTTCAAACAAATACCTTGAAATTTCATTGTAAGCCCTTAACTTTCTGCAATGATTCTAGTAAAATTTCAGGCATAGGAAACATTGGTACCTGGGACAAAAATATTTTTATTAAGTTTTCAGCAGTTAATCTATGAAGTAAAAAATGTCAAAATAGTGGTTTAAAATATGCAAAAGATTGAAAGTTTTGTCAGCCTGATCTTTTCTTTGTGCTAAACTAAAATTTGAGGACATTAACTAATGGTTTTCTCCCTATTTTGTTTTCCTATACTTTTTTGAATAATCAATTCTTCTTCAATTTTCAAAATATCAACTTTGAAAGGGTTTTTCTTTTAATTTTGTTTTAAAGTTATGCTGTTATGCATATGCATAATGCCTTAAAAGCATCAGAACCATTCCTTTTTTTTCATATTGAAATTTCTTTTTTTCATATCAAGATTCCTTTTTTTTCTTCCAAATTTTCACTTCTACCCCTGCATATATAAATCCTGATCTAGCAAACGGATTCGCTTGGAATAAACTTTATCGGAAAGATGTTAGGCTGTCGAAGTTCAACCAGAACTAAACAAGCCTATTTTCTTATGAAATTTTTTATCGGGATTTTTAAGGATATTTCTGAATGAGTTAAAGAAAGAAAGAATGAATAAATGAGTGAAAGAATGAATGAGTGAATAAATAAATCAGTGAAAGGAGGCATGAATAAATGAGTGAAAAAATTATTATATATGTATAAGTACATGAATGAGTAAATTAAATAATGAGTGAATGAATATGTATTAACCGTTGAAAACGGTATATTTGAAGAAAATTAAGAATTGAAGCTAAATGCAAAGACGTTTTATGAATGCCTAAGTTGCGATTTCAAAAATTTATGGCGGATACTTAAATCTATCAAACATTGCCAAAATTGACTTTTTAAGACGCTAATTTCAAAAAAAAAAAAAAAAAAAAATCCGCGGAAAAGCAACGACCGCACCACCCCTTCTCCGAAACAAAGATAGACTAAAGTTTTGTTTTCATAAATATTTGAGGAAAAGCCGCCGCATCCCCTCACGTCACCAAAGATAACGCAAAATTTCGTTTTTGGAACTTAAAATTCGAAAAATTTTTAGGGAGAACGAGCCTGGAATTAACAGAAAAAAAGATAGACTAATTGCAATTTTTAGAACTTCAATGTAGAAAAAGTACCATACAAAATTTCCGAACCTACTTCCCCATAACTTCACCAAAGATGATCTAAAAATGCGTTTTTAAGACTTCAATTTTTAAAATTTTTCCGGGGGAGATCCTTCAATACTAAATTTAAGACATCCCTGATCTATTAAGATATCTCTGATCTATCTTCTACATTTAGGATATCTTTGATGACATTAAGGAATAGATGGGGAGAGGGCCCCATCTTTACCCTAACGTTATTTGCTTTTATAACTACCCGAGAGTAAGCTCCCCCGAAATCTTTCCTCCCCTTGAGGCACCTAAGACATTCTAACATGTACTTCAATTTCAAAAAAATAAAAAACAATTCGGGAGAAAACCCCGACTCCAAGCTTTTCTTTCCCCTAAGAGCCTAAAATTTCATTTTTAGGCTGTCAACGAAACGAAGCAAAGAATTCTAGCAAACACCAATTCTTTTATCTCATAAATGTTTTTTTTCATGTCCCTCAATAAATTTTAAGTTTCTGTCCCCAATAATTGCCCTCCTTTCCTTAACCTAAATTCATTTCTGAAAGGTTGGACGTTAAGGAATGCTGCACTAAAGGGCATATTGCTGTGAATTAAACTTTTGAAATATTGTCACTCTACATGCCAAAACTAAATGCGGATTCAAGACTTGAAAACCTCCTTACATTTTTCTATTTTTTAAGTCTCACAGGTTTATCTACGCTTAATTGCAGTTATTCTGGATATATTCCCACAATCATCTGCCATTTTCCTCGCTTCTCCCCCCGGACGGCGGCCGAGAGTTCTAAATTTAGAACACCCAGCGAGAAGACATCGCGGATCAAGCAAAGAGTTGATCTTCCGGAAGCGGAGGCTATTTATAATGAGCCAGACGCTTTTCAGTCTTGGGATTGTTTCTGCACTTGAATAATCAAATATGAGAAGTTTGTGTTGTGCAGACCTTTAAAATCTAAGATATCCTAGTGTAGGTGAAATTGGTTGACCTGACTTGATTGAAAACCAAAATTTTATAAAATCGAGAATGCTTTTATTAAAAAGTTGGAGCTACAACTTTTTAAAGCTGCACCGCTCTGACCCGCGACATTACATTTTCATTGTATTGCTCCTACCATAATTTTTAAAGTGTTCGTTGCTTAATGCAAAAAATAAAACCAGGAAGATGAAAATATATTTATATATAATACTTTACTAACATACATAATTTTTTACATTTAGAGATTCTATACATTAGCATTTGACAAACAAGTAACAGTATGTGGTAATAAGTAATCATAATAAATAATTGCCCACGAGAACAGTAAACATACAAAAGATTTTTCGTACTGGAACCAGTACTTTGTTAAATGGAAGTAATGCATATAGCACATATATCACAGCGTTAAAAGCATATCGTCGATGTGCATACAAAATCAACTATTTTTTTTTTTTTTTTTTAACGGAAATGAATTTTATAAGGTAAAACCTGGTGAGATCGCGCGTTCGGAGAGATGGTGCACTTGTTTTTTTTTTTTTTTTTTTGGGGGGGGGGGGGAAGGGGAGGTGTGAGTGCACTGGCGATTTCAGGAAGTTGAACAGCACAGTATCGACTTGAATGCATAAGTTTTTTTTCTGAAAATGCATGACACAACGTCGTTTTGATTGTTTGCTTTTCAAATGCAAGGGATTGAATTTTCAATATCGTTCCTCTGATTTTCATTGTGGTGTGAGTACTGCAAGATACTTTTTGAACAAACGCTTTTTCATCTATTTTGACAATTTACTTGCAGTTATTATTAATATAACCTACTTAGTACTTAGTATCGAAGGCATTTCGTACGCGCGTAAACCACCCATGTGCGCAATCTCACCCGAAGGCGAAAAATAGGGCTCTTAGTTTTATTCCAGCTGTCGCTTTAATTTATAGCGTAATGACAAAATAATGATGGAAATGCATACAGAAGGAATGCGGTCTATAATAATATTCCCCAAAAGTTTGGAAAAAAATTAATTTTTTCACTCTTTTTACCCTATTTTCCCGTAAAAGTAAAAAAAAAAAAAAAAAGAGAAAAGAAAAAGAATGAAAGAAGGCTTAATATCATAAAGCATCTTTAAAAATAAGTTAGATAATTAAATAAATATTTAAAAATAAAAAAATATATAAAAGTAGGTTTTTGAGATGGGGAAAATGTGTATCTATCGGTCTGTCTGTCCCCACCTCCTAATAACTTTTGAAGGGAATTGTCCGATTCGAACGATTTTTTTTTTTTGCATTCGAATGATGTCGGCTAAAACATCTTATTTACTTATTTTACCTTTTGAATTGAACAATTTTTCGTTCAAGTTTTAACAGTTAAAAAATTCTTAACATTAGCACCTACCTATGGGAAAATAATGTAAACTCTGGGAGTAAGATCCAAGTTTCTATGAACAAGCTTATTGGAAGAAGCTCTCAACGGGAAACATTTTTTGATTTGAACAATTTTGCCCAATTTTGAACGGTTCAAAAACGAAAAAAATAATATTAACACCTACAGGGAAATTTTAATCCTACATAAATCATGTTCTAACAGACGGATTTGCTTGGAGCAAACTTCATAGAAAAGGTATTATGAGGTAGAATATGTACAGATACGAGTTTCATCCAGAACTAAGCGAGCCTCTTTTCCCACGAAACTTTTTAATTTGGATTTTTAAGGATATTTCCGAATGAATAAATGAATGCGGGAATAAATATAAATAATCCATTGAAAAAGCTATATTTGAAGTAATTAAGAACTAAAACTAATGAGAAAGAGAGAGAACTAGATTATCGATTTGATTTTGTTGTATTCGGGAAAGTACGCTCGTATAGTTACGGACGGAACTCCATTTTTATCATCTTTTCCAAATGTGCGCCAACTCTACCGGCTTTACCTTACACTATTTGGAACAGGCTGCTACTTAGAAATGCTTATTGTAATTAAAATGGGCTTTGATCAACAAGATTAATCATAAAGCTTACACAGAAATTTTAACAGTTAGAAATTTTTATGATTAACTCGCATTTAATTTTACTCTCGAATTCTAGCATGTACTCGAATTAATGAAGTTAAAGGGGGAAAGGGATTAAAATGCTCGAAAGGCAGGTAATGGGGAATATATTTTTTCCCCTTTTTATTTATTCCATCAACTTTGCGTAGAAACTACTGATGATGCTAATTTCGCATTTGACGTTATCACTTAGTTTGAAAGTTTTCCCACTGAGAAGAAAATTTAGTACTCCTCCAAAAAAAGAAAAGCAATTTAAGCACTATTATATGTGGTATGACATGTTTTTATGAAGCGTTTCCTTCAGAGCTGCTAATAAACATTCTCCAAACTTGGCTCCTTATCACAGATCTTGAGAAATTTCTAATATCTTGCTCCCATTCAGCGGAAGGGATTTTTTTCCCAGAATAGCGATGCAGCAGAAAAATAGCAGGTGCGTTTCTGCCATTTAATGAGATTTTTAATCGTGCTAGCAATGACCTTATTTTTAATTTTCTGCACTAGCATTCCTTTTAAATAGCGTTAAAAAATGATAAGGCGCGTGTGAGACATTGAGTCATTTCTGAATCCTGCAGGCAATTTCTAATGATCCTTCCTCCACTGCAGCGCATCATCTCTCAGACTATGAAAAACTCCCAATGTCCTGTTCTTACACAAAGAAGAAAATCCCTTGCTTTCAGGAAGAAGATCCAAAATTTCCCTCACGTGTGAAACTTTGAAATCTGGTTTTGGATGCACGTCTTCCAATGAGGCATCACTATCACTCACCCATATAGTCACAGCACAGTTCGCTTTCATGGCACCTTTGATATCGGTGTCCAGTCGATCACCCACCATCACACATTCCAAAGAAGAGGCATCCAGCCTTCTGAACGCTTCCTCGAAAATGGCCGGACTTGGTTTGGCATGTTTGACGTCACCGCTCACGATGATGACGTCAAAGAAGTTGGACGCATTAACCCGTCGGATTTTGTCCCATTGCGCGGACGATGGCCCATTGGTGATGAGACCCAACTTGTAGCATTTGCGCAATTCCACCAACAAGTCTTCCAGTTCGGGCCCTAGGCGCAGGTGGCGAGTTCGGATTTCCTTCCAAATGGCGTAGGCCGTTGAGGCTCGGGCTGATAGGCCAGGACCCAAGGCTTGCTTCCACAGCATCAGTCTCCAAGCATCTACGTCACCGTCCTCGTTGGTTGGGTCCTGGGGGGATTCTCTAACAAAGCTGTAGAATTTGTCGACGGCTTCATGAGCGGTAGAACGACGTACATTACAGTTCTGGAGGTACTGATAGACCTGAAAGAAAAATTTTGTTCTGATAATAGGAAAATAATAAAATAAAATTGTATAAGTAAGAGTACCAATACGATTTACAATATATCATTCAAACGCAAAAAAATAAAACATTGTCCATTGAAAATCAGCATTGTCCAGGAATATTACCCCAATGTCCAAGAATTACCCCGGGAACAAGAAGCAATATTAGTCAGGTGGTTGTAACTTATTTAAAAATAGTTTTGGGGGGAAAATAGCACCCACTTCAAGTTAAAAATTGCGTTAAAAAGAAAAAAAAATCATTCTTTAAACTACATTGATGCGACTTTTAAACATAGCTTTTGGAGTCGCATAGTTTAGGAGGTTATGCAACATTTTCTTAATCAGCAGAAAAGTAGGGAAGGATAGGGACGAAATATATATCGTACCACAATTGCAAGAGGGCCATGATTAAAAGAAAGTGAAAATGACAGTAAATGCAGAAGAAAGTATATTTTACTGACTTTTTCTTCGGGAACTAATGACATATATATCCTTATTTGCATTGCTTTTAAGTCTTTTGCTATTCCTCGAATTATAGCTGAACTATATTATGATATAAACCCATAATTATTTTACAAAAGTGTGCTTATATAAGCACATTTTTGTGAAATAATTAAGTAATAATCCCCCTATGCAATAATAGCCTAAGTTTTCTGTCCTCGTCTTAATAGTATAAAACACAGTCACCTCCCACTCCCGCCGTATGGACGCTTAGATCTTTTAAACTGCGCAACTGATTTTAATGCGGTTTTCATCAATAGACAGAGTGGTTCAAGAGGAAGGTTTATAGAACCGTTAGAAAAAAATCCTATGGGTAATTCTTTTTTTATTCCAATTTTACACTAATTCCCACATAAAGTTCCCAATATGGGGGTGAAAAAACCTTGCACATATTAATGTAATATATCGATCGGAAGCGCTGATTTTTCTGCACAAGATGATATTTCTTCTAAGTATCTAAGTCAATAAGAACGCCAGTTATAAGCTTTTAAGTTTGATTTCCTAAGGCTTACTTTGACCCAATAATAATAATTTGCAGTTTCCTCAAATCCGAGTGAATAGTGTTAGCATAATTTCAATTTAAAACTTATTTTTCAAAATAGAAACATCAGTATAATTTTGAGCGGAATCAATCTAAGATCATCGCCAAGACTCTTTCTAGATGAAAAATACGCAACAAATGACGCCGTGCTACAACTTGGCAGTTTTAAGTACCCTTTGGTGACAAATCTGACCCTACTGACGGAATTGTTCCCAAGTTTTCTTGACTGATCCTTGTACAGGTTATATTAATTTTTCAAGCGTTAACAATCTCTAAATTTTTTTTTCTTGACAAATAGCATAAAGGCTTTATGCCGCAGACGTTTTCTTATACTCCTAACAAGAACAGCGCCGTATGCGACGTTTTTTATAGTCTTATAGCTGGAGCAGCCAACGCGTCAGGCGACGTTTTTTTACATCCTTATCAAGGGCATCGCAGCAGGTGACGGTTTTTATACTCTTAGCAAGGACAGCGATGTAGGCTACGTTTTTCCAGTTCAGCACGGGCAACGCCGTGCGGATACCGCTAGTGCTTGATAAAACAATAATGCGCACATAAGTCTATAACAATCCAAAACGATATTTAACCTCGGATAAATGATGATTAAAATGAAAACGACACTGTAAGATTATGGTTAAATTTTCAAAATGCCTCTCTTGAGGAAATACTCGATTTCAGTTGCAACCCTATTGCACAGGAGGTACGAAATGTTGATATTTGTGATGAAATGTTTGGTGAAATAACACTTATTGCTTTTGTAATAGATTTTCCATTTTTATCATCAAATAATCAAGAACAAATGTGTCATACGAGAATCCCCTTGTCGTGACATAAATATTCAGTTCTTTTGATATTTCAATCTAAAACTACTACATACTTAATTTCTCACCAAGTGCCCAAGTCCAGTAGGAAGGGAAGGGAAAGAATATGTGGACGTTATGCGACACACTCACAAGGAGCACCCATTTCTTTTTCTTTACACTTACGCCTCTTATTATATTTTAAACCAGTATGCAAATTAATTAGAACAAAGTAAAAAATCATTCTTTTAAATATATTTCTCCCTGTGTATCATCCTGTCTTTTTACTCTGTATTAAACATTTAGCATTATAAAGTATGCCTTCTTTGAGTGAAACGCACTTTTTAAATTTATTTTGGCATTAATAATTTTACTTTAGAACGACACTCATTTATTATTTGTTATTAGCGTTCTTTGGTTATACAATCTATTTTGCCAACAAAATAGTCCACAATGCCTATTTGCTTGTAGAGTATAAGTCATTAAGTGTTCTACAGTAGAATCCCGCTATTCTGGGCTAATTGGGACCGAACACGGCTCGGTTTAGCGGGAATTCGGAATAGGCGGATTTCATAAATAACATCAACTTATTCAGGAGTGCTCTTCGTCAGGAAAAAAAAAAAAACCGACTTTACTTCTTTACACTGTTAAAAATTTCCGTAACAAAATAGTAATATGACTATTTATTTGATTGTTATTTTACCATATTTAATCACAACAGTCGAATAACCATTAAAAAGATGGTACCAAAACCATTGATTGTGAAAAGAAAGCGTTCATTCTCTGTTTCTCCTAAAGAACGTTTAACTAACCGTAATTTACAAGTGCCAAGCATCGGGCGTCCATTTTGGTTGTGGAACGAAAAATAGAAATACATACACACGCAAATCAAAAATTGGAGACATCGGATTTCCGAACTTTTTGCGAATGAGTGAAACCGTAATTTGAGCTTCTGAAACTTGTTTGTATTTTAATTTTTGCAGCAAATAAAATCATTTTCGTCAATATACAGTAAATTTAGATCAAAAATGACTTGGGAACCAATCAAAAACTTAAATCTCACTTTCAATGCAGTTTGCTTGTTGGAAAAGAAGATTTATTGATAAATAAACGGCCGCTTCTCCAATTTTTAAGTGAAATTTTTGTTTGGAATAGCAGAGTTAGAAATAACGGGACTGTACTGCATTTTAAGAGGGATTATTTTTACGTATTTAATTGTACATACACATAGGCGTAACCAGGGGGTGGGGGGATTTGGGGGTTTAACCCCCCCCCCCTCATTGGGTATTTACTTATTTAGGCACATAAAAAAAATTCTGACTATGGCCTTGCAAAGCACATTTATATTTCTTTCCTAAGAAAATTAAACACATATGTAGGGTCAGGGTCAGTTGGGGTAATTGTAAACGCTTTTTCAATGTTTTAACTTTTGATCCTTCCCTATCTCTGGAATGAATTCAGAGATAAAATTGTGAGCATTGTAGCCACTACTGTACTTCTTGTGAGTAAATGTGTACAAAAATTTTGACTTTGTGACTATTTGTTAGAGAATGAACTAGTGTTTACAATTACCCCAGAGATCTGGGGTAATTGTAAACAGTGATTTATTTTCGAATAAAGTTGATTTAAATGAGAAATTGTTTCATACACAGTCTGCTTGAAGGCTTAAGAAGTTCCGGAACAATGGTTCTCAATCTGCGGCCAACAGGCCGCATCTGGTCCGCTGAGTTATGTTGGGAGTCGGATGAGATCATTTAACGAGAAATATCTTGCAAAAAATCAAGTAATGCGACAAATTTATGTAAAATTTGTCCCGCAGTGGATCAGTCGGTTAAGCTTGGATCCCACAGAACACTGAAAGTGAAGCACAACTGGCCGTGGTCAACGCTTGGGAGGGTGACCACCTCCCGCGACTGATTCCTCCGAGACCGAGTGCGCTAAAGGGGGCTAGGTACATGTAAAATGCATCGTCGCTTCAAATAGTCCACCAAGTTAGAAATAATTTCCAATGAGGGACCAACCTAGGAGACGATCTCTCATCTGGGAGCTGGTTCAAAATCATTAAGCCCCTCTGAGCCAAGTGTTCTTCATCCTAGCGGAGCTTAATAACAATCAGTAGGAGCTTCCTTAATTCATGGTCGCCCTGCAAGGGAGGCTTGGATTTCCAAGTGGCATTAGCAACAACAACAACAGTTATGTAAAATAGACCCAAAAGGGTAATTTACATCAAAATATAGAACTTACTGTCCCCCCAAAATATTGGAAATAGGATAAATTTAAGTGTTTACAATTACCCCACAGTACGAAATTTGTGGGGTAATTGTAAACACCTAACTTGTACATGAAAAAAACCGGGGAGGATTAAATTCATAACTAAATGTTTTTAGCAGCATTCCATAAGACAAATAAAATTGGTTGAAACCGCTTACATTGCTTTTGTAGATGAGCTGGAGAGGAAAATGTAAGATCACTAAATTTTGTTAAACAACTTTTTTCACCATGTCATTTTCAAACAACGGTAACGCTTCCACAGCTGTATTAAAGCATACGAAACTTTCTCAACGTCTTTCCCATGTTGGCAGTTCATCACTCACCCGCAGTTAAGTTTTCAAAATCACCACAAGTTTAGTTATGAAGCTTGTTTACAATTACCCCAACTGACCTTATATGATTTTATTTCCTCTTTCTCCGAAGGGTTGTGATCATGACTAAAGTAAATAAAGAGGACTTTTCATCTGGTAATAATCGACCCCCTTATCACCTTGGGGAGGGGTGATAAGTTTACAGCGAAAGGTGGCTTCAATCACCGTACCACACACAGACAAACAGAGATCCTTTCAATCACTCGAGAGGGTTTTCTTTCCTTCTTGATGCCCTTTTTACCCAAAGGCAGCAATTTGGGAATACAATCGCACAAGTAATAAGTTTCGTGGAAAATATTCTCTACTGTGATGGAGTTTTGTTTTCTGATAAACCGGTGTTTGTAGGCGCTGGGGTCTGAAATAGAAGGACCCTAGCCAACAATTGTCCTAATGGGTTAAACCCTCAAGCCAGGAAGGGATGCTCATCAAGAAACTTAAAGAGCAGTTGGTATTTATTTATGACTTCCTGTCCAAACACCCATTTTGGTAAAATCTTTTTTGTAGATGAGCCGATTGGAAAACTGATGAACTGTATTTGCATTGCATTCTCATTTACAGATGTTCTCTCATCTCTTTATTTTAAATGTTTTTTTTTTCCTTATTATGGTACATCACTGATTGCATTACGACTCTGGAAATCATCCGTTCAACATTTCCAATCTCACTGCTTTGGTTTAATGCTGCATTTTAATTTACAATCAAGTATTATTTATATTTTAGCTAAATTTTTAATTATTTTCGATACATAATAATGTTTGCACTCCATCGATGGACACGTTCGTCATCCAAGAAAAGTCCGTCAAAGAAAAGAAAATTGGATTCAGATGCTTCCACTTCTGAGGTACGTTTTGCTACAAATTTAACAAAATTTTTAGAAATTTATTGTGGGGATGAGCATTTTTGTAGGGGAATTTGGATTTTTTCTCTAAAATTCCACTATTTCCTAGTTTTAATATTATGAATGCTTGGACATAGAAGATTGCTTCGCGCTAAATATTGATTTTTCTATTGCGTTTGATTTAAAAAATAAACTAATAGATCTAGTAATGAATGTTTAATGTTTTTGCGAATTAAAGCCGTATCCACAGGGGAAGAGAGACCCACGGGCCGCCCCCCCCCCCAGAAATCTTTTCCAATGTATCATATATTCCTCCCTGAAACTTTGCTTAACATAAGTGTGTCAAAGTCTGCCCCCCCCCCCCCGAAAAAATATTCTGGATACTGCTTTGGCTCCGGAGCAGAGGGAGCATGTTAAGAATTAGGAAGGGCAGTGTATGCTTCCAAATCATACCCTTTATATATACATATATATAGATATATATGTCTAGAAAGGATGTTAATATGAATTTTTTTACATATATGATAGCGTTTTGGTGTATATATAGTAGATGTATGTTTAGATCTTTTGTGAAATTAGAGGAGCGGGTATTTGGGGCTTCTGTAACTTACATTTTTGTAACTGGTCTTACATCTATAATGCTTAGGTTAACTCTGGAGGCAAGGGTTCTAGAGCTCTCCCCAGGAAACTTTTTGAAATCTTTCTAGCAATGCAATTTCGGGATACTTTGGTGATGTTAGAGGAAACAGAAAGGAGTTTGGTTACTCTCCCTCCGCAATTTTTTTCAAAATAAAGTCTTATATCTTTTAAGTTACTTTTGGTGTCGCTTGTTGATAGTGTTCAATGTCCTTTCCCTGAAAGTGTTTCTGAAAGTAAAGTGTCTTAAAAGTACTGTAATTTCTCTTTTCTTTCTTTTTTTAAAACTTGTGATCTGAATTTTTTGCCGGGGGGTGGGGAGTTGACTTGCTCCGAGCGGGTGCCCCCCACCCCGGGAGATGCCTGAAACAAACACGGAGTATATCTTTAGAGAAAAGTATTTATGACTAGTAAATTTTCAACTCTTTTACACTTCTTATTGGTGTTTAGTGTGTACATTTTTAGGGTGACCCCCACCTTTCACCAACCTTAGTTACGCCTATATACATACATGTACGAAAAACAATTCATATTTAATGCAGAGCAAAAGTAACATTTAGATGTCCTTGACTTAAAATTATAACTTACTGGAAAATTTATATTTCTTCTTTTAATTCCAGTCATATTCTTATTCTTAATTTCTAATAGCCACACTACTCAAAAAAAAAAAAAAAGAAAAAGAGAAAAAAAAAAGAAAAGTAATATTGGGTTGAGCCAGGGGTAAAACAGCAACTAGCAATTTCTACGACTCAGAGAAATACTAGCCCTTGTTCCAATCATAAATTGAACAGAATTATGTATTATGAAATTCAGGAATGTAATAATGGCACCGAGTGGCGAATGACGATTGTAAACTGTTGCCATTGCTCTGCTGTAGATGTTGCTTTTCCGCCGGCACAGTTGTTTTGCAGAGAAGCAGTTATCCGTAGGATTTTTTTTCACGGTGAAGTTTATCTAAGGTTCGAAATGAAACAAATAAGAGACACAATATGGACAAGAGAAGTATCAACCAACATATTTAAAATTTACTATAATTTTTAATTTTTATCAAAATTTCGAAATTTTTGGAATTTAAATAAAATAACGATAATGAAAGTGTGAGGAGGTACATGGCCGTGCGGGTACCGCTAGTATTTCATAAAAACACTGCTGTTCGTCCAAGAGGTATCGAAAACAAATAAATGGGTTGCAGTGAATTTATCCATTATAGATTGATAGCTTAAATTGACAATTTGAAAGTTTAAAAAATATTTCCTGAACAAGAGTTTGCATGGAAGGCAATCATTTACTTTGATTGGCGCTGTTGTGTTATTAATTTCCTTCGCCTAAATTAGAAATTAAATAAAGTTTCAGAACAATAGATTATCTGGAAATGGTCGAAAACTCGATTGTAAAATTCCGCGGACAGACAACAAAGCGAGTTAAGAAAAACGTTGTAAAAATAAATGTCTAAGCAGTTTTCAAACTAAAACATTTTAATTTTTAACGAATAAAAAAACACAAAACTGTTTGAAATGCTTTCTCACCAAAATGTTATTCTTTTTTACTAAACATTGAACTGGATTTTTAAATTAATATTACGTATTTATTTATTATTAATTATAAAAAATATATTCGCAGTTGTATTCTAAGTATATAAAAAAGAGGCTGTTAAGGGAAGCTTCTTTGAAATTAACCACCTTTTCGTTCCCTCGATTTAAAGCGTTAAAAATTAATGGTAAATAGTATATATATATATATATATATATATATATACATATATATATATATACAGGTGCTCATCGATGGGCGGCAGGAGGGGAGAACAGGACCGGTCTACCCGACTTAAAAGGGGAAATAACCGAGGAAATGTTCGAGGAAAATGCTTTAAACCGTAACATAGCTTTGGTTAAAAAGAAAAAAAATGAAGGAAATTGATATGACATAGATTGTTTTCCGCTAAAGTGAAGTTGTTCTTTCGAAATAACTCACTGAAGTATAAAAAAAAAAACATTTGACGTCAGAAGTGACACTAAATTTGACGTAAGCCTTATCATTTGTTTGCAGTCATAAACTTGTTTCCTTTAGTCCTCGTCCTAATACTATCTCGTTGTATCTGTTCGCTGCTTCGATGTACCCTTCGTTTGCGTGTATTATTCATTTTTAACAATTTAGTGCAAAAATTAAAATTTTGAAAAGCTGAATTTTAAGATTTTTATAATTTAAGTTGTAATGTTTTTAGTCAATGATTGAGAGGAGAATTTTCATTAAAATTTCATTTTTCTTGGTTCGTATTCCGGCATACGTGAAGAATTACTTATCGATGTGTGCGGTACCCCCCTACATTCGTGTGAGGGAGAAAAAACAGAGTTTAAAGATATTCCCCCACAAATAAATTAGAAGCCGTCGACAGTTATGCAATGTTATAGACTTATGAATGCTTTTTGAAAGTAAATTCTTCTAAGAAGTACGAGTGCGGCAAGTCACACAGTGCAGTTTTGAAAGTCTGTTAAACAAACAACAAAAAAAAAAAAAAAAAATACGACGTATCTCACAATAACGAGGTTTTGTTTTTTTTTTTTCATTCATTACATCATGCCGTTTTATATATTAAGTTTTAAAAATGATATCGGAAAGATGATGGCCACCAGGAGCGATACATTGATGAAGGCGTTTTCGACCACACTTTGACACATTTCGATTTGTTTAACGGCTTTTTTCTCCCTCTTGTAGGGCTACCTGAAGCAAAAGGTTTTTAAAAATCGGCTTCACGCCTTGGAAGAACTCAGAGCGAATTCGGGAGGAAATCACCACTATACCAATCGAAATGTGTCAAAATGCGGCCGAAAACTTCAGAAATCGGCTTTATAAATATATCGCTGCTGGCAACCATCATTTTTCTGATATCATTTTTAAAACTTAATGTATAAAACGTCAGGATGTACTGAACAAAATAGAATAAACCTTATTTCTGTAAGTTGCATCGCATTTTTTTTAATAGACATCCAAAACTGCACTGTTTGATTTGTCGCAAGCTGTAGTAGCGCAAACAAATCGCTTGACAGACGTCTAAAGGATAAAAGCTAAAATTGCTGAATATTGCCGATTTATAATATTCCTTCGGAATATCAGGTTTTCCTTATTGTGAGATCATAGTTAAATTTTCAAATTAAAAAGCTAAAATTTGCCGAATATTACCGATTTATAATATCCCTTCGGAATACCAGGTTTCCCTTATTGTGAGATCATAGTTGTTGTTGTTGTTGCTGTCGTATCCTCGCGCGAAGCGAGGAAGAATGGGTGCGCTGCTCCTGAGTCTAACGGGGCCCTTTAGGCAGGTGTCCGACTTCCGCCCCTTTATATCTGGTCTCTTAATTTTTTGAACCAGCTCCCAGATGAGAGACCGTCACCTGGGGTTGGCACCCCCAGAGGTATCGTTTCACTTGGAGGACATTGGAGCCACGACCTATTTAACGTGCACCAGCTCCCTTTAGCGTACACGGCCTCACAGGAACCAGCCGCGAAAGGTTGTCACCCTCCCAAACACTGACCTAAGTCGGTGTTGCTTCACTTTCGGTGTTCTACGGGAACCGAGCTTCTACCGACTGATCCACTGCGGGGCGAGATCATAGTTAAATTTGCAAACTAAAAAGCTAAAATTGCCGAATATTACCGATTTATAATATCCCTTCGGAATATCAGGTTTTCCTTGTTGTGAGATCATAGTTAAATTTGCAAATTAAGAGCTATTCTTAAATAAAACCGGTAAAGATGACCACCTTTGTAAGCTGACCACCTGTCTAAGTGAACCACTTTTGTGAGGAACGGAATGAGCCCTATATTATATAATGTAAGGAAACCTTTGTAACTTGACCACCTGTCTATATTGACCACTCTTGCACGCCAAATTTGGGTGGGAGTATTATAAAAAACCCTCAGTAAGTTGACCGCCTAGTTATTACTATATTATTTGCTTATATAAACTAAAATATCTTCTCCAGGATATTTGTTATGCTATAATGTTAGACCATTATTTGCCTGGATGGATGAAACATCAATATGAAGTCTTCGTAAGTTAACCAAATGGGATAACTACTATGAGCGCTCATTTATTCTTTAAATAAGTTTCTTCTTTTTTCTTTGATCTGATAAAGCCATTTTGAAAAATATATATTTTTAGGAAATCTTGATCATCATATCAGTAACTGACATAATTATTAATTCATATGATATTTATCTTAATTTTAACTACTTTACTTTTGAAGTTATAGAGGATACATTGTCGGATACACAAGTCATTCGGGTTAAATTTTTTTAATGATATTTTAGATATCTGTGGGAAAAAAAGCTAATCCCTATATTAAAGTAACGCCATTACATGAAGCTATATTTTAATCCGTTATAAATGAATAAATGCATGGTGTAAGAAATGGCTAACGAAGGAAAAATCTCCACCCTGTATAAGTTGACCACTAAAGTGCTGCACCGCAAGTGGTCAACTTTCACAGGTTTCACTGTATATAGTTATTTACTTACATGGCTTTCCATTAGCAAAATGTGGCATATGATGAAGCTAGGCGAAGAACTAACGGAAAAAAACTTCAACAAAAAAGGAATTTTTAAAGATTATAATTAGCACAAAAGCCTTTTTTTTCCCCTTAAAGTGCTGGAAAGTAAAGAAGAAAAGAGTGACGTAGAAATGAGTTTGATACGAAAAATGTGTCAAAGCAAAACGAGTTTCTATTTCCGGGTGATCCTGATGCAGTCTTCGTACCTTCGTACAATTATGTCTTATAAAAATGATTTTATCGAAGCCAGTGTCAGTGTCACCGTTTTGCAAATCAGTGGACGTGCTTAAAAGAAAACGGGGGGAATTCGAAATTTAACTGTCATGAAAACGTGCTTCAGTTATTTTTTTAAATAAAAACAATGTTTCGGGAAACTATCAAATATTGTTAGTATATTAGACGCTTTTTCTACAATACTGAATGATTGCAAAAAAAAAAAAACACATGAAAAAATATATTATGTTTTAATCGTGAAAATATAAGAAGAAACTATGAGGTTGCTTAGCAGCTTTATAATGATTTTGAGGAGTGCTCGAGCACCGCAGCAACCGCGAAGTCAGCGCCCCGGCCCCGGCTAGTATTTTTAAAAGAAAACGCTGCATTTTTTAAATTTATTTTAAAGCTTGTGATTCATTAAATATTAATTTCATTACACCTATCTGAACCTATTTTAAACATTTTCTAAAAATGTTCAAAATTGGAGCAATAATGCTCTTCGTGAAAAATAGCAAAAAATGAAACGTTCGTTCTGCTTAAATTTATTCCATGGTTGTAAATAGGAACCATTCAAATTGTCATACTAATTGTTTTTTGCATTTAATTATGTTCATTCGGAAGTATTTTAATTGTTTGTGTGAGATTAGGTTTTGAGTTTTAAAAGTGGGCTACGAGTTACGCTCCATTTCTTATTTATTGCGTTATTTTAAAAGTCATCAGTGAAAACGTTGTTTTTTGCTGTTCTTCATAGTAAATTTAGTTAAGTCTACTCCGAAATATTTTAAGAATACAGCTGGGGCTTTAATATAATAAGTGACAAAAAAGGAAAGAAAACGAGAACGGGTAGTGTATTACAAAGATTTCTTTCCCCCCACTTTTAAGTGAACTACAATGATGATCCTCCTTAATTTTCTGGCGAAATTTAGTAGTACTTTTTACCCTAACATCTTACTTAGTATAAAGTAAGTCATATAAATCACTTTTTTACGCTGGCACAGTATAATTTAGAGTAAAAATAAGAGAGAGAGAGAGAGAGAGAGAATAAAAACAAAAATAACAAAATAAGGAACGCTATGGGGAGTGGCCCATAGAATGATGTGGAGGCTCGGTCGCCCATGCACTTCGGAGCGAATGGTGCCAAAAATTAATCAGTACCTATTCCCATTAACACTAGATTTACCAGTCCAGTCATTTTGACTGTTTCAAAGCCTCCATTTTTCATAACTTGTTACTGATTATAGTACAGCTTTCAATTGCATTGGCTTTTCCTAATACACGGTAAGTAAAACAAGTTAATGTGACTGAAAGTTTTACTATGATTAGTAGCAACTTGGCGTAAAATGTAACTTTCGAAATGGGTGAAAACGGCCTGGTAAATCTAGTGTTAAAGCTAATAAGAAAACCAATTTTTTCTTGAATCCTTGCATCATTTATTGAAGTATAGCAGTCAGGCTTAGACTGAAAAATGTTCAATTGCTCCGCCCACCTTGCAGCGAACGACGCCACCTGTTCCCATTAAGGTCCAACTGAATATCAATTTTGGTTTGAATTTTTCCATTACTTCTTGAAAAATGGCAGTCACGTTTTACGGGAAAAAACGTTCGATTGCGCCACCTTCCTTGAAGAGATTCGCACCAAAATCTATCCATCGGGTCCAGGTGTGTAACAAATTTCATTGGATTTCATGCTTTACTTTGTGAGTTAAAGTGATCACAAAAAAAGTGTTCACCCACATAGACACACACACAAACACACTAGGCTGGGCCGAAAGAATGCATAACTTTTTATTCAAGAAGCCATATCGCGGAAAAGTAGCCAACGGGGGAAGCTAAAAAGCATTGAAGAAAGAAATAAAATCGGTTAAAATCTTCTGGGGCGTGTGTGGTTTAAAGTTTGACGACATTTGAAAAATGTCTTTCATTAATTCAAATTCATTTTTTGGATAATTCTTAATATTTTTAAATTAGCCTATTCTTGAATATATAATAGCTAATAATAGTACATAATAGCACATAAATAGTACATACATACACATGTGTGTGTGTATATATATATATATATAATAGCGAATGTCTAAATTTACCGAAAGGTCAGTCCCGCAGTGGACCAGTCGGTAGAAGCAACATCGACTGAGGTCAGTGTTTGGGAGGGTGACAACTTCTCGCGGCTGGTTGCTGTGGTGTCCGTGTAAGCTAAAGGGAGCTGGTGCACGTTAAATAGGTCGTGGCTCCAATGTCCTCCAAGTGAAACGATACCTCTGGGGATGCCAATCCCTGGTGACGGTCTCTCATCTGGGAGCTGGTTCAAAAATTAAGAGACCTTTATCAAAGGGGCGGAAATCGGACTCCTGCCTATAAGGGCCCCTTTAGACTCAGGAGCAGCGTACCCATTCTTCCTCGCCACGAGCGAGTACTCGACAACAACAACCGAAAGGCAATTTGCTGAAAAAGAAAAAAAATTTGGAAGGTCACATGACTTCCCGTAACCTCCGTTGGGGCGCCCCTGCAGACATTTTTCAAAAGTGGTCAAAATGCTTTAGGCTGAAGTATGAAGTAATTTACTTCGGAGTAGGCCCAAACCAAACGTTAAGAGAACTTTCCAAATAAAAGTTTCGAAATATTAAAATATTTATTCAGATTAGGTAGTTTTTAAGTTATTTCTGGAGGAATCAGGCTCCCCACCCCCTCCCTTCTTAAGCACCCACTTGAAGTGGTTTTAGCAAACCTTAAAAATTGGGTTGGCTTTCGCGAACCCAATGTTTTTTTCTTATGTATTTGATATAAAAGAAAGTAAAAATCAGTGAAGGAAAAAAAAATTACCTGCTCACAAGCCAGACGATCCGCTCCTTTGGTATTAATCAAAGTGTTGTCTAAATCGAATAAAATAACGGTAACATCTTGAAATTTGTTAGGTCCCATTTTTCCGGAGAAAACAATCCACCTTGCACTTGGCAAAGTTCAGAATTTTTATGCCAGCAGCGTCATGTTTTTCTCTTGCGGAACTTTATTTCGAAGATTGACGTAAGCATCTATTTTCTGATTCGTTGAGAAGTTTTAAACAAGTTCCGCAGAAGTTTCGCAAATGCAAAGACGACAAACTTCTGGATAGTTTATAAATGACTTAAAATGAATGCGATTATTTCCCGTTGCTTGTGTAAATTTCTGAAGGTTGTTATTAGTTCCAGCCGATTAATTTGATTGCGTCATTATCAGGCAAAGATAACGGCGTGGGAACCACACCTCCAAACAGACCAATCAAGAGTAAGATTTGGAAAACGCCCAAAATCTTGCTCTTTTTTTAAATTTTCTGTCATTTTTTTCAGTTTGTGTTTTTATGAATGAATGTCAACACGCGCTTTTGCGTGCTATTTTTTAGCCTACTTTCCCGTAAAAGTAAAAAAAAAATAATAATAAAGCATGAAAGAAGGCTTAATGTATCGTGAAAATATCGTTAAAAATCAAGAAAAGTCAAAAATAAGTGAAGTAATTAAATAAAGATTGAAAAATAAAAAATTTGAAAGTAGGGTATTGAGATGGGGAAAAAGTGTGTCTGTCGGTCTGTCGGTCTGTCTGTCTGTCGGTCTGTCTGTCGGTCTGTCTGTCGGTCGGTCTGTCGGTCTGTCTGTCGGTCTGTCTGTCGGTCTGTCTGTCTGTCGGTCTGTCGGTCTGTCCCCCCCTAATAACTTTTGAACGAATTGTCCGATTGGAAAAATTCTTTTTGCATTCGAAAGATCTCGGCGAGGACATCTCATTTCTATATTTCACTTTTTGATTTGAACAATTTTTTGTTCAATTTTGAACAGTTCAAAAAATTTTAACATTAGCGCCTATGGACAAAATTGAAGCAAATTCTGTAAACTCTGGGCACAAGAGCCAAGTTCCTATTGAAAGCTTATTGAAAGGAGTTCTCGGCGTGAAATATTGATTTGAACAGTTTTTGTTCATTTTTGAACAGTTCAAAAAATTAACACAGAGCTTACGGGGAAATTTCAACCCTATATAAATCCTGATCTAACGGACCGATTTGCTTGGAACAAACTTTATCGGAAAGCTCTTATAACGTAGAACATGTAGAAATAGAAAGTTTATCCAGAACGTACGAGCCTATTTTGCTATGAAATTTTTTGATCGGGATTTTCAAGGATATTTCTCAGTGACTCAATGAGTGAAATAATGAATGAATGAATAAATGAAAGAGTGAAAGAATAAATCAATGAATAAATGAATGAGGAAAAGAATGAATGAATAAATTATTGAATAAATGAAAATATAAATAAATGAGTGAATAAATACATGAATGCGTAAATGAATGAATAAACACTTGAATGAGGTAACGAATGAATGAATAAATGCATGGCTGAATAAATGAAAGAATGAATGAGTGAGTGAATGAATATGTATTATCCGTTGAAAAAGGTATATTTTCAATAATTAGAACTAAAGATAAATAAGAAAGAGAGAGAAAGAGATAGCTAGATTATAAATTTGAATTTGGTGTATACGGGAAAGTAGGCTCGTATAGTTCTAGACGGAACTTCTTGTTTACTATTCAATTAAATTTTCTCTGTGGACAAAAATACTTGAAGCATTCGAAATAAATTGAAATTAAGTATTGCGTAACCATATGCTTTTTAAACTATAGTTTTCTCATTCCTTAGAGTTGCCAATTGTTCTTCCAAAAAATAGTGCACAAGTAATTGGGAGAGGTGGGGGAGATAAAAAGAAAAATTAACAGGGATCTGGAGCAGCCATTTTTTTAGTTGCTCTGCTCTGAATAATTTTAATAAATTACATTATTTATCTCCTCTTTTAGTAATTTTTTTTTACCTGATAAAAAATTTAAAAAGTAAACGCTTCGCTTCAGATCCCTAAAGATTAATAAGGACTTGTCGCAATAAAATTATTTTGAGTAGAATAAAATGTCGTGAAAATAAAACAGCTGACTGTCTCCTCATATAACACCTGGAAACTTTAGCTTTTGAGAATGCCATAAACATTATTTATGATTTATTACTTGACTCTTTAATAATTTATATTATTTAATAAGATTTAAGAGGTATAGTTATATTTGTATACAACTATAGCTCTTTCTATGCTCCATGGAATGTTTTTTATAATTTACTGGTAAAGTAAAATGATGAATGAAATTTCTTTTTGGATCCCGAGAGTCCGGTACATACTGTCTTGGTTGTTTATGTTCAAATAAAATATTTTACTATAGGTATGGTCCAAATCGGCTCTTTATGGAAAATTTAAGCTAAAATTTTTTACAACGCTCAGTTTTCACGCAATTTAAAATCTCGCCATATTTTCAAATCCGATCTATATTTAACTCTTTTTTTTAGGAAAAAGAATTCTGGCATTGAAATTTGCACTGAATGTTATAACTATTTCATCGAACGATGAATTTATTATTGTTATTAGTTGTTTAATTCCATACCAAAACTGTTGAATACTTTTTTTTTTCCAAATTGACCTGTTTGCAAAATTATTCCTTACTTAATTTTTATGCAGCCATTTACAGTATATTTTGGCATTTTCGGCTTTTTTTAGGAGTTTACCTGGCGATTTAGATTGGTACCATAATTTACCTTAGTTGATTTGTTTTGTAACTCATATTTAATTTTTGCTTTAAAAGAGGCTTTTTTGACGATCTTTTGCATTTTTTACCGTTTTACTGGCATGCACGATTTTTTCTGTACACTTGGCACCATTTGGCTAAATTTTTTATCTCATTTCCTTCAAACTACATTTTACATGTCAGTAGTAGAGTATTGAATTCAAATGCACATATTTATTTGCCTGTGGAAGAGATTATTTCATTTATTTATTTCCTTGTTTGGCGACAGAATATTTATTTCTTTGATAAAAGAAACATTAACGCTGTTTCTCATGTTTCAGTTGGCGTGTGTTTCAATATTACCTCTTAAATGACAAGATTTTGTAATCTTTTCATTTTAACAGTTAACGTTTCTTCTAATGGGGGTTTTTATAGGTTGTAATGGTGTTTCTCGCAATTGTTGTCCTTGTTCGACGCTATTTAAATACTGTTGCCTAATGGAGTTTTTAAACGATTGGCGTCCTTATTGGATTAGAATTTTTTTATGACTGATATTTTCATACAAAAAGGGACTATTAGGGATTTGTATTTTTAATGTATTGTGGATTTTCAGACAGTGTTTTGCTTCTTCTAATTTGGATTTTTAAGGAGCGTTGTTTATAACCTGTACTCTTGGGGTTTGTTGATGTCATTTGGGGAGGGGGGGGGGATTTTTAAATAAGTTTATCCCTTTTTATTTATGACAGAATATGGTATGTGTGTCATACCACCTCATTTTTCTTCTCCGCCAGGGGATGATACAATATTCAAGGTACACCGCGTAACGCCGGGCACGTCAGCTTTGTACAAAATAGAGAGATAAAAAAAATTTCGAATGAACTTGTCATAGTATGCAATCATATTCATTTTAATCTTGTACAGCAATGATTATGCACAATTTTCTGAAATACATTTGTCCTCCCATATTTACTATTTATACAGTAAATTGGCTAATTGGTTTTCAAAGGTCTTATCACATTAAATAGTCTTGAAATAATTATTATGTAGTTATTTCACAACAAAGCAATTTTTAATGCATGTCAATACTTGAATTAAATAACACTAGTGGACCGTTCATAAATGATGTCACGTGTTTTCCCGATATATTTTACCCCCTCCCCCCTTTGTCACAAAATGTCACACTTACAACGGACCCCTCTCCTCACTTTGTCACATGTCACGCTATGTTGTATAAGCCTGACACTTCTTGCTATACCCTCCCCTCCCCTTGTCACACTTTGTCACAATTTCACGAACCCCTCCCCCTCGAAGCGTGACATCATTTATGAATGATCCCTAAAAGAAAAATAACATAAGTTATGATTAATAAAATTGTTTAAAACATATGTTTAATTATTTCAATTTCACTTATTAGTAATTTAATTATTTCAGGAAAGTGGAACAGTTAAGTTATGAAGTGGCATAACAAATGAAGATTAGTCGAACAATTATGTCATTATTTAATGATGATTAATGCAATAATATTTTATTGTTGTTGATAGACTAATAGCATAATACTAATAACTAGTAAGATAGTATTATTTATGAAATCAGTAACTGATAACACAGGAGTTTCCTCCCCCTAAACACGATGGTGCACCCCCTAAAAGCTACGAATAAGCTGCCCTCTAAAAGAAATGAACCCCCCTCAAAAAAAAAAGGAAGAAAAATCGGCTTTTAACGTGGGAAAATTTTTTCGTAAAGATGTTTTTATGAGGAACTTACGGACGAAAAATACACAAATGGCTAAATACATATTGATTGTAGACCCACACTACGCCAACTTTTTCCCCGTAACCCTAAAACACTTGTCTACAATATTTTCGTTTACTTATTTCGTTGACTTAATATGTTCAGAAAAATGTTTGAATTATAAAATGAATAAAACGGCTTTCGTTATCCGTCCGTGATCCTCTCGAAACGCCCTTATATGACTCCCGTTTTAAGAGAAAAAAATCCATAACTTCCCTAGGATTCTCTGTGTGGAAGGGGTGCGATCCCAGATCTCTGGAACAACTTGCACTCAACTCCCAATCTCCCTGTTAAATCCGCTGACGTTTAAAATGACGTAAAATTTGAATCGATGAAATATTTCTTTCCTCTTCTTGTTTTTAATCAATGATATCTTTATTCATTCCAGTAACGCAACTTGAGTTTTCTCCTGAAGGGGGGACATAAAATTCCTTGAATGCATATATAAAAACCTTGTTTGAATAATGGACCAACTACATATTTGTTCGTTTTATACACAGCCTTGAAGTCTAAGAATTGCTGAATACCATGAAACCTATGTAAGTTCACCACTTGCAGTGCAGCACTTTAGTGGTCAACTTAGACAAGTGGTCAAGTTATAGAGAGTGGTGATGATTTTTTATTTTGACATTCTTGTACTATGCATTCATTTCTTTTAAATTAACTATAATACTTTTAAGTTTAGCTTCATGTATTAATGACTTCCTTAACCTTACTTTTATGTAATAATTAGCCATTTTATTTCACAATTATCTAAAGTTTCATTAGAGAAATTTAATCTGAATGGCTTACAATGCCTTACGCAACTTTAAAATTAAAGTACTTAGTTAAAATAAAGGTAAATATCTTATTAATTGTTGCTTATTTTATGGTAGAGATTTCCTAAAAATAGATAATTATTCAAAATGGCTATCACAGATAGAACAAAAAGAAGAAATTTATTTAAAAAATAAAGAAATGATCATAGTAGTTTTTCCATTGGTTAAGTTATAATGTGGTTTATAATTACAGTTTAATCCATGCGGAGCAGAGTCGTAATGGTATAACATTATAGCATAAAAATCTACCCTAGAAAAGTTGGTTCTATCTTTTCAAAAATAGATAAGTAAATATTATAGTAATAATCAGGCGGTCAACTTACCCAAAGGGTTTTTCTAATACTCTCACCCAAATTTGATGTTTATACGAGGTCAAGATAGACAGTGGTCGAGATTGCTGGTCAAGTTACAAAGATTTCTCTACATTACATAATATAGTTGGGGCTAATTCTGTTTCTGACAAAAGCGGTCAACTTACAAAGGTGGTCAACTTAACTGTATTTTGTGAGGGTTACTTGAGCTATTTTACCTCTATTGGCAGCAGAAAAAGCCGGAGGGGTAACAAATTTCTAAAATCGATAGAGCTTGTATAAAGAAAAAAGTGAGGCTAATTCGATTTTTTTCTTTCTTTTTTTCTTTTTCTTTTTGACGTGAATACGTCTTTGAATTTGCTACCATACGGGAGCAATCCAAAAAATCTAATGATAACAAAATCGGGGGATACAGTTTGACGTTGTAGTTTCTAATCTATCCTCCACATGCAAAATTAAGTAATACCACTGGATAGCTAAAGGATCAAAAAAGTCATTTCGATAAGCGAGAACAGTGACGCATGGCGGGGTGTCAAGAGGGAAGCGCCGCAATTTTGAGGTTATTTTGCTGCGTATCGAAATTTGCAATTAGTATAGCTTTTGATTCGTAGAAGCTACGATGTTCGTTTTAGTTTTAATCATCAGCTGTCGTCAAAATCTATCGATTGTATATAAAACATTAGTTTAAAATAGTGACAGTGAATATAATAAGGTGTTAGAGTAAAAAAAATATCAAAAATATATAGATAATGACGGCTTATACGCGTCGAAATGCCAAAACTATAGTTATTAATTAATAAAGTTATATTGTAGCTCAATAATTATGTTTCCTTGCTTTTATTCTAAATACACAAATAAAAATATTTTATTTAAAATATATAACCCGTTACATAAACGTATTCACGTACAACACACGGCCGTGTCCATGACACAGCCATACCCCACTTTTTTTTAAGTGGAATCGACCTACTATTCAAAAAAGACCTTCGTTCATTACCATTCTGAGATTAGCAATAAGGCGTAAAGTCAAGAGTTCTGGTGAGTTAGCCTACAAAATCCCTACTTCACTGCACCCCTACATATTTCTACCTGGTTGTTAGTATTATTCTTTTTTTTTTTGGGGGGGGGGGAGCGGAACGTAAATTTAGCAAAACATAAAGACATAATAATATTTTTATTAAACCTTGATAATTACTTATAATCTTCCTAGATATTTTCCGCTTCTGCTCAGTTTTTTTACTAATCGCATGATACATATCGCACCCCGGCAAGAAAAATGACACAATTCAGAAAAGAAACACCTTTGCAAAACGGGATTTGTTGTTTCTCTATATTCCATTTTCTTACATCAAAAAGTGACATACAATGTATAATAGGGTGACGTGACAATTTTTTTTTTTTTGAATTTTTTTTAATCGACAGGGTGCAGAAAAGGTGCTTTTTACAGCTCCAAATGAACGTGTGTAAAATTTTATTCTGCTTCGACCAAGTTTAAATGCGCCCAACCCGACCAAAGTTTGTCGAAACAAATACATTACATGGATTTTCGTTCTCCTCAACAGTTATGGTATAAAAAAAAACTACATTATATTTTATGCGTTACGTCCTAAATAACAGAATATTTCAATGTTCAGGTTGTCTAAATATTACTTTAATTTTTCGTGCAAAAATTCGAACAACAAATCAACTTTCCGCGTCAGAATCAGTCAGACGAAACTTCTCATGATATATTTCGTAAGACATGTAAAGGCGATAGTTAACGTAACGGACAGGGACGTAACTAGAGGGTTGCGTATGCCACGGGCGCCAGATTATTTTAGGGCCGTTAAATTGACTGAGTGTGTGTGTTTACATAAATATATAAACTCTTTTTGTGTATGTGGGGGGGGGGGGGCGATAAAGTCTGGTCTTGCCCCTGTTAGAAAATGACCTAGTTACGTCCCTAATAACGGAGTCATTCAACAACATGCTTTCCCTTTATCCCCCATGCCCCCTTATCTGAAACAGCAGACAAAACGTCTCAAATGCGTCTTATGCTTCCAACTTTTATAAGGGAATATGATAGGCAAGTCATTTCTGATAGGCATTCAGCTTTCATTGCTACTGCTATCGCACTTATGTTACAAGATGCTGGGATAGTATATGAAGGTGAAACATCAATAAAATTCGCAGCGAGAGACACAAATACATGACTATTGTAGTAAAAGCCAACTGTGAAAAGCAATCTAATGATTCAGTCAAGTGTTTGTTTTTTGATGGAAGAAGAGATAACACAAGAACTCAAACTAAAAAGGGTGACAAATACAGGAAAAACAATACACACTCCTACAAGATACATTAGCCATGTGACCCCTACGACTGAAGAATCTCGTTCTATTCAAACATCTACAGGGTTTGTCCGGAAAGTAATAGGACTGAGTCGATTTTAAAAAATTTATTGAGCCAATCGTTACAATTCTTTAAAAACTTTCAAAATAGGCTCCTTCTGCGTCGATGCAGCGCTGCCAGCGCGATTTCCAAGCATTGAAAGAGTCACGGAAGGCATTCTCCGGAATAGCCTTGAGAGCCGCGGTGCATGCTGCTTGGATCCCCTCTGTCGTCTCAAAATGCTTGCCTTTCATCGGCCTTTTACTCAAAGATCCATGACTCGTCATCTGTGATTACGTTATTCAAAAATTGGGGTCACTTTCACACATGTTCTAATTTTCTTGGCACACTTCCACTCGCCGCAATTTCTGGTCGTCAGTGAGCACTTTTGGGACCATCTTCGCGCACACCATGCGCATGTTCAAATGCTCCGTCACAATGTCATGAACCACAGATTTTGGTAATTTTAACATCTGGGCAATTAAACGAATACTTAGTCGACGGTCTGAGTTCAAAACTTCGCGCACACGAGTCACATTGTCGGTGTTTGTCGAAGTCGAAGGTCTTCCAGCACGGTGTTCATCGGCGACTCCTTCCCGGCTCTCTAAAAAGGCCTGGTGCCACCGAAACACACCACTTCTTGCTAAGGCAACATCTGGGTAAGCCTGCTTGATCATATCAAACGTCTCTGTCGCAGATTTACCGAGTTTCACACAGAATTTAATCGCGTACCTCTGCTCCAACGAACGCTGCATTTTCAGCTTGCACCACTCACAGAAACACGTCGCGCAAAAATGCCTGTCCTGACTCTCCAGGTACTCGGAAACAACTGAACAGCCGCTCGTTCGTTAGCTAGGAATGCCCTCTACCGAATCCAGTCGGTGCGCGCAAGCGCCGAAGTACAGTCGCCGCGGAAGAAAATCAATCCTAATACTTTCCGGACAAACCCTGTATAATCAATTACTTCCATGATAACAATATGCCTCTTGGATCATTGTTAGCTGTCGAATGTCATGGAACAAACATTATACAAAGGGTGGGTTTATTTGTTTGTTGGAGATAGAATTTGGTCGGTCATTAAAATGGTTAATGTGCTTGTTGCATATCAATGAACTACCACTAAGACATCTTCTACAGAAAATTGATGGTAAAACGTCCGGCCCGAAAGCACTAACAGGCGAAATAGGAAAAGCACTTCATACATGTGAAGAACTACCCGTGGTACCTTTTTCAAAAATTGCTGTAGAGTATTTTCCGCGCTTAAATGCTGATATGGAGCTCAGTACAGACCAAATGTACTTCAGGCATATTTATTACGCTGTTTCCGAAGACAGGCAATGTTCTGATGACTTGGCAAATCGCAAACATGGACCGGTAGTACATTCTAGATAAGCGGTTCTTAAAGTGTGTTCCGCGGAACCCTAGGGTTCCGCAGAAGGATCCCAGGGGTTCCTTTGGCAAGTTATGATTACATAAAATTATTTTCAGAATGACATGTTCATAAAAGCAAAGGGACATTGATGAAAATTTATCCACATTAAAAATGTATCTGAAAGTGGTAGTTAAGCACTATTCAAACGGTTGAAACTTGGAACTAAAATTTCAACACTGAATCATCAAAAATCCGAAACAATTTAAGCTGTGGAATAAAGATTCGAGACTTAAAAAGTAAATGTAAACTCACTAAAAGAGATTTGAAAATCTGAAAAGAGAAATAGAATAATAACTTCACTAGAAACTTAAAACTTGAAAAATTTAAATCACAAATTTCAAAACTATTGCAAAGTGCTTCATGTGAAACGTAAAAGTGCTAAGAGCAAAATGCTAAAACTGAGGAAACTTAGAAATACGTGGAACAAATCATTTACAACTATAAACCTTAAAGTTTAACTAAGAGTGAAAACTACAAAACAGCATGAAAGCTAGAAATAAAAAATATACAACATCAGAACTTAAATTCATCCAGAAAAACTTAGAAGAAAAAATGTAAAAGTTCGGAAATTTTCAAAACAAAAGTATGATTTACTTGCAAAATGTTAAAACTTAGTGCAAAAAACGTAAAAAGTACTATGTATAAAATGTTAAAATTTAGATTTATCTACTAAAACAGTGAATGAAGATGTAAAATTACTAAGAGTAATATATTAAAACAACACGAAAACGTAAAAATACTAAGTACAAAACGTAAAAAAAAAAATTATTTATTTGATATAACTTAGACTGAAGTCGTAAAATTACTAAGTACAAAGTGTTAAAACATCATAAAAATGTAAAAATATCAAGTATAAAGCAGCAAAAAATAGATTTGTCTATAGAAATCTTGATCAAAAAAATGTAAAAGTTCAAACAACAAAATTTTAAAACTCTGAAAAATTGAAAACACGCAGTACTACGTATTTTTAATTTTTCCCAGTTTAAATAATTTTGTTCTCAGAACATTAACATTTTTGATCAAGATTTCAGTAGATAAATTTATGTTTTAAAACTTTATACATGTTATTTATAAATTTTCATGGTGTTTTAACATTTCGTACTCAGTAGTTTTGTGGGATCAGTCTAAGTTTTAGTAGATAAATCTTCATTTTTTACGTTTTGTATTTAGTACTTTTACATTTTTGTGTGGCTTTAATATATTATACTTGGTATTTTTGCCTTACGTTTCAGCGCTTTGCTAATGCATAATACTCTTATTTTTAAAATAACTGTACAATTACGTTTTTATTCTAAGTTTTTCTGGATCAATTTAAGTTTTGTACTTAGTACTTTTAGATTTTCATGCTGTTTTTAGTTTTTTGTTCTTAGTAGTACTTTTACTTTTTTAACCGAATTTTTAGTAGATGAATTTAAGTTTTGCAAGTGCATAAAACTTTTATTTTGAAAATTTCCGTAGCTTTACATTTTTGTTCTAAATTTTTCTGGATGAAATTAGGTTTTAAAGCTTTATAGTTGGTACTCTTTCATTCTTTCTTGTTTTGTACTGCGTTTCTTTACTTTTTTAAGTTTTAGCACTTTGTTCTTCGAACTCTTACATTTCTGATTAAGGTTTTTGTAAACAGATTATATATTTTGATGCTGAATCTATGTTTTGAAGTTTTAATAGGTAGTTCTAGTATTTTGCACTTTTATAATTTTGTGTTTCTTTAGTATATTATACTTAGAATTTTTATATCTTCATTCTAGGTTTTAGTAGATAAATCTAAGTGTTAACATTTTGTATATGGTACTTTTTACGTTTTTACATTAAGTTTTAACATTTTGCAAATGCATATCACCTTTATTTTGAAAATGTCCGTACTTTTACATCTTTCGTTTCAAGCTTTTCTGGATCAACGTAAGTTTTGATGCATTGTACTTAGTACTTTTAGATTTTCGTGCTGTTTTAACGTGTTGCACTTGCTATTTTTAAATTTTTATGCTGTTTTTAGTTGATGTACGTAGTACTTTTACTTTTCAAACCATTTTTTTAATAGAGGAATTTAACTTTTTGGAGTTTTACATTTCGTACCTTTACATTTTTGTTCTGTTTTAACATCGTGTACTTAATAATTTTACATTTTAAAAGGTGAATATCAGTTTTCACATTTCTTTCACAATTTTAGAGTTAAGTCCTATTTGATGAATCGAAGTTGCAGTTTTGTTATTATACTACTCCAAGTTTTGATGTTTCGTACTTTTTACGTTTTTGCTTTTAACAATTTGCAAATACCTATCACTTTTGTTTTGTAAACTTCAGTAATTTTATATTTCCGTTCTAAGTTTTTCTGGATGAAGTTAAGTTTTAAAATTTTATGATTTGTTACATTTTTAAATATTAGTTCTAAGAGTTTTTGCAGTTTGTATGTAGTGTTTTTATACTGTTTTAATAGATTAATCCTTGTTTGATGCGTTGGCTTTAGTACTTTAACAGTTTCGTTCTGTTTTTTACTAAATAAATGTATATTTGAGGTTCTATGCTTAGTACTTTTACATTTTTGTACCAAGTTTTACTAGATGAATCTAAGTTTTGATGCTTTGTACATAGTGCTTTTACATTTTTGTGTTGCTTTAATATATTATACTTAATATTTTTACATCTTCATTCCGTGTTTTCGTTGATAAATCTAAGTTTTAACATTCATACACAGTACTTTTTATATTTTTGCATTAAGTTTTAACACTTTGCAAGCACAGTTTTATTTCTGAAAATTTTCGTTTGGATTTACATATTTTTTTTTAAAGTTTTTTTTTTCCTTGGATGAATTCAAGATTAGAAGTTTTATAGTTAGTACATGCTTTGTTGTGTGGCACTGCGTATTCTTCATTTTTTCACTTCTTTAGCATTTTTGTCCTTAGAACTTTTACATTTTTTTAAAAAGATTTCAATGGAGAAATCTATGTTTTTGATACATTATACTTGTTATTTAGTCATTTTTATGATGCTTGAACATTTCGTACTTGGTAATTTTACGACTTCAGTCTAAGTTTTAGTTGGATAACTCTAACTTTTTTTACGTTTTGTATTTAGTACTCTTAAATTTTTGTGTTGCTACAATGTATTATACTTAGTATTTTTACATCTTTGTTCTGATTTTTAGTAGATAAATTTAAGTTTTAACATTTTGCAAGTGCATAACACGTTTATTTTGAAAATTTTCTGTTACCTTTTACTTAGTACATTTGATTCAATTACATTTTCATTTTAAGTTTTAACATTTTGTACGTGCATAACACTTTTACTTTGAAAAGTTCCGTACTTTTACAACTTCGTTCTAAGTTTTTCTGGAAAAATTTAAGTTTTGCAGCCTTATACTTAGCAATTTTACAGGTTTTGCTGTTTTTGTACTGCGTGTTTTCAATTTTTCAGAGTTTTAGGATTTTGCTGTTTGAACTTTTACATTTTTGATCAGGATTTCAGTAGACAACTCTATGTTTTGCTGTTTTTGTGCTGCGTGTTTTTACATTTTTCGGAGTTTTAGGATTTTGTTGTTCGAATATTTGCGTTTTTTGATCAGGATTTCTGCAGACAGATCTAAGTCTTTTAAGTTTCGTACTTAAGTTTGACATTTTTGTACAAAGTTTCACTTGATGACTACGCTATATAGTTAGTACTTTTACATTTTCATGTTACTTTACTATTTCACATAGTACATTTGATTCAATTACATTTTCATTCTAAGTTTTAGTAGATAAATCAGAGTTTTAATATTTTTGAAGAAGAATTTTTTACATTTTTACATTAAGTTTTAACATTTTGTAAGTGCATAACACTTTTACTTTGAAAAGTTCTGTACTTTTACAACTTCGTTCTAAGTTTTTCTGGAAAAATTTAAGTTTTGCATCCTTATATACTTAGCAATTTTACAGGTTTTGCTGTTTTTGTACTGCGTGTTTTCAATTTTTCAGAGTTTTAGGATTTTGTTGTTTGAACTTTTACATTTTTGATCAAGATTTCTATAGACAAATCTATGTTTTGCTGCTTTATACTTGATATTTTTACATTTTTATGATGTTTTAACACTTTGTACTTAGTAATTTTATACGACTTCAGTCTAAGTTATATCAAATAAATAATTTTTTTTTTTACGTTTTGTACTTAGTATTTTTACGTTTTAGTGTTGTTTTAATATATTACTCTTAGTAATTTTACATCTTCATTCACTGTTTTAGTAGATAAATCTAAATTTTAACATTTTATACATAGTACTTTTTACGTTTTTTGCACTAAGTTTTAACATTTTGCAAGTAAATCATACTTTTGTTTTGAAAATTTCCGAACTTTTACATTTTTTCTTCTAAGTTTTTCTGGATGAATTTAAGTTCTGATGTTGTATATTTTTTATTTCTAGCTTTCATGCTGTTTTGTAGTTTTCACTCTTAGTTAAACTTTAAGGTTTATAGTTGTAAATGATTTGTTCCACGTATTTCTAAGTTTCCTCAGTTTTAGCATTTTGCTCTTAGCACTTTTACGTTTCACATGAAGCACTTTGCAATAGTTTTGAAATTTGTGATTTAAATTTTTCAAGTTTTAAGTTTCTAGTGAAGTTATTATTCTATTTCTCTTTTCAGATTTTCAAATCTCTTTTAGTGAGTTTACATTTACTTTTTAAGTCTCGAATCTTTATTCCACAGCTTAAATTGTTTCGGATTTTTGATGATTCAGTGTTGAAATTTTAGCTCCAAGTTTCAACCGTTTGAATAAGTACTTTTTTTTAAAATTTTCATGCGAAGTTCTAAAATTTTGCAAGTTGAAAATAATTTTGTTTTGCAAGTTCAAACATTTTTATTTAGTAAAATCTTACATTCTCTATTGTTTTACGGAATGAATCCTACTAGTAGCTTCTGCACCAATGAAAAAGAGGTTGCTAATAGAAGAAAACACTATCAAACATGTTTTCTTGCGAGTAAAAATCATCTCTCATTAACGTATTTTTGTTTTCATTAAGCTGATATTCACCTCCATCAAGTAATGTATCCATTATCTAGAGTTAAAAATTAAGTACAATGTAGATGCTTTGTATGTGAAAAGGAAAGCGATCTTTGTCAATCACTTCATTCAATGTAGAAAGAGAAAGTATGCCTATAGGGGTGGAGAGGGGAACTTTTCTTTTCTGTCCGATCGTCACAAAGGATCTAAAGCCATAAAAAAACACCTGCACTATGATTTCAATCTTTTAGCGCAATACAAGTTTGGTCATGTCTTGCAATGCTGCAGGAATTATAACTTTCGGCAAATGTACCCTGAATGGATACATTCTCTTCAACTGTGAAGTATACTGCATTCTATTTGGTTAACTTTTAGCTTCTATATTTCTTGAAAGAAAATGCTACAAGGACTGGAAAGTGAAAAGTCACTTCGCTTTCTACACTTGCTTAATAAAGATGAATTTTTGTTCTGCTCTTTTTTAAAAGCGTTTCTCAGTTCCTTATACGCTCGACCATGGATTTTTCAAGAATCAATTATCAATCTACTGAATCTCCTGCTAGGGTAAGTTGAATATACCTTTTATCATCACTAATTTGTATTAAAAATATTATTATTATTTTTTAATATCATTTAAATGTAATACTTTAATAATTCCCTTTGCATTTAAAGTAATCCCTTTTTAAGTATTAACTTTTTAGCGCTATCATTTTATAATTAATTTTTTGTTAATCTGAAGTAGTTCCTGCGTGAATGCTAAGTGAAAACATTAAAAAGATCGAAAAAGAAAAAAATTTTAAGTCTAAAAAAGAAATAAATACATAATAGGATGTAAATAGCGACAATAAATTTAATTCATTATACATTATAATTATTTTTTTGTTAATATTTAATGCTCGAATTCTAAAACATTAGAAAAAAAAAATTCTAAGTTCCAAAATAGTTCCCTTTTCTTCTCATAGATGGCGCTACAATCGGTTTTACATCAAGTCTTAAACTGAAACTAAAAAGTGTTGCCATTCCAAAACTATAAACTTAAAAAAACGGTTTAGTAGTATTGAAACAGTGCTATAGTAGTTCCACTATTTGCCGCTAGGAGGCGGAATAAAACTTAAATTAAAAAATGCTGCCATTCCAAAACTATAAATTTTTGGAAAACAACTCAACTCTACTCGTAAAAAACGCCTGAGGGCATACAACTCAACTCTACTCGAAAAATGCCTGAGGGCAAACAACTCAACTCCATTCGAAAAATGCCTGAGGGCATACAACTCAACTCCACTCGACTAACGCCTGAGGGCACGCCTGGGGGTATTGGGAGGCGGATCGGCCACGCCCCCTGATCCGCGATCCGCCTCTTGGGGTAGATAGAACACCCATTATTCCCCTACTAGTAAACAACAAACTGGTGTTTAGGTAATGGCATTACAAAAAAATTTGTTGAACTACTAAATGCATACATTTAATATTTCAAAAAGTTTAAATTCATGCGCACAATCATGTCTCATTTGTTTCCTGTTTGTGATTTTTACACTTAAAAAAATTAGATGTTTCCGCAGGACAATGCTGCAACTCATACTTTCAACGTCATTGCTTGCACAGTGTATTGTCATTGCATTTTTTCTTTTCAATCTGATATAAATAATGTAGAGCAAATCTGGGCATTCTTAAACAATAATTTTGTCGAAATGGCAAGAGGTCAACTAGGGAAATAAAACTAGCCATGCGGAACACTCGATTTGGACCAGAAATAATACGCAAAATCTATATATAAATACTCAAATACAAAACAGTTAATTACAACTTTCTCCGCTCTTATTCAACCGATTTTCTTACTTTTTTAAAAACTATTATTTGGCGTTATCAATAAAAAAATTTTGAAATTTTTTATTTTTTTCCCTATTACTACTACTTTTGACGTAGATTCCCATTTTTAAGAAGTCTTTATTTATCGTATTTTAATACTACTCCTTAAATCTACAACCTACAATACTTGTACAATACGCAATATATTTTTTACTATTTATAATTCAAAGGAGGAGAAATATTAAGGACAAAATAAAGCAGGAAATGTAATTGATTAAAGAAATGCCAATGCAAAATAATAATAATCTTAAGGTGTCAGTTAAACCACTTCCAAAGTATATATATGTGATAAGTCAGTCAGATTGTTTGTACAGTACCATATAAAAGAAAATAGAAAACAATTTGAATCTAACAATGTCTACTATAAATATAAAGTGAGGCAATACGTGCGGTAACGCGTTATTTTGCTTCGAATCAATGTTTCGCGAGTTTGTAATTTTTTAACTCTTGATGTTTTTAACTCTTGATGAAATTGAAAGTGAGTGTTTGTGTTTCTGATTTATTTGACATTAATAGGGTGGCATGTATATTTTCTTTATACATATTTTCTTTACGAGAAGGAGTACAGTGAGATGAAATTTATTTATAATATGTGTTACAAGTTATTGAGATTTAACTTTGGACAATCAGTGTAATGACTTGAAGTAGCTGAGTCATTAACACAAGAAAGCTCTCTTTGCTGAATTGTAGGAATCACTAATAGATTTTTAGAGTTCATCTTATTTGAAACAATCTTTTCATTATATTGCAATATTTCATGCTATGAGTTTTTGTTTTGAGTGTTAATAAAACGAAAACGCGTATTTAAGTAAGCAAGCTGTGTCAATACTTTTCCCCTTTGGAAGAAACACATCGAAACAAAAAAACAAGATTTTTTGGCCTACGCGTGCTAAAACACGAAAATTCAGATCTGAATTGGACGCTAGTCCAAGCTTGCCTATGCATTCAAATATCGGAGATAAAATCTCCTACCTTTACAGCTATTATTAACAATACAGTAAAACAATTTTATTTTTCAAGTCAATGGGACTTATTTTAAAATAGTGACAGGTGTTAAGTTGCAAGGGTAGTTCATTCCGAAGGATAACCAATGGTCCACAGTTTTGAGCATTTTAATAAACTTCTAAATCCAAGAGCATTCGCAGAAATTTATTAGGATTGGCAGAGGGCAAAAGGAGCAAGAGACACATGAAGAGATCTTTCCACAAATTAGGTCTTTACAATATTGAAACCTTCAATTCAAAATACGTAGTTTTAAATTAATTCCCGCACCTTTAAATGAGCCTTGTCCAGACCATTAAATTTGTGATTTTAAATAGGAACACAAATGGGGGTTCCTTAAAGTAAAAGCGAGTCGTTAAGGGTTCCTTGGTCAAAAATATTTGGGAACCGCTGTTCTAGATGGCTAACTGCAAGTAAAATCACTGGCGTATCCAGGAATAATTTCTGGGAGGAGCAGCGGGTATAAAAAGTAGTTGCTCATCTTAAACATTTGCACAATAAAAAACATCCCAAGTAGCATTTTATCTTGGCCCAATATTGTAACTTGATTGGCAAAAGAATGGGATAAGACTGGCAAACAATATTGGCTGTAGCCTGGAGGGGATACATTTTAACAATAATGGCCAATATTGCTACTTCAATCTTGAACCAATATTGCGTGCCAGCCTTACGCCAATATTGGCATCACTTTGGCTTTACGCTGGCGAACAATTTTTATTGTTTCTAATTGCTTAAAAATATAAAGATTGTTATCGTTATTCCTGAATTTAGCTAGAAAAAAAGTGTAAATGCAAAAATTCATAGCGCCATCTATGGGCCGTCGGAGTAACCTGTCCTAGTGTATGAATGAGTGAGTCGGGAACTGGGTTCGAACTGACGCCCTCTCGTATCACAATATAACGCTTTAACCGCTGCGCCACATCTGCTGCCAGCGGAAGTTACACTATATGATATCTATTTACGTAGGGAGCAATGAAGGTGTATAAAAAGTTATGATAGTTGTTAAAAATGAAGTAATTTTTATTATTCAGCAACATTCAACAAAGATCTATCGGCTAAACATCACAGAGCAACATTCGTCCAATATTGGTTTACCAGAATGTAGCCAATTTTGTACCAATATTGCTTTCCATTATGAGAGCAATATTGTTGGAGCAATATAAAACCAATATTGGACCAATCTTGCCTTCCATTATTAGAGCAATATTGTTGGAGCAGTATTAAACCAATATTGGACCAATCTTGGTTTCCTGGCTATATGCAATATTGCGCATGCAGCATTTAGCCAATATTGGCTGAACATTGGGAAAATCGCTCCAATATTGCCCAAGATATAGCCAACACAAACAATCTTGCGCCAATATTAAGCCAACATTCAATGCTGCTTGGGATAAGCTTGTTTCACGTTTTTTAAGATCCCTTTTGACTCCAGTTAATATTCTTAAAAGTACCAAAAACATACATACATCAAATGAAAAAGTACAATACATTTTTACTTATTAAGATAATTAAACGCCAATCCCTTCAGATAATTTTGCAAAATACCCGTTATAATTAATTCGTATTAAACGAATTGTTTTGAAGATTATAATAACGGGACAGAATGAGTAGTAGGTCAAGCAGCTTTTTAAGCATTAAACAACTGTTCTTCTCAAAATTCAATATTTCAAATTATACAATGTCAATGCGCATATTCAAACTTAGCAATTTTGGGCGCCCATTGGTGATGTTACAAATAGGGGGAGTTTCGAGACTTTTTCTGAATTTATTTTAACATTCAAGTTATAAAACGCATATTAGGCTATCATTGATAACAGTAAGAGACTGCTAATATTTTGCAAAGATAAACTTCTCAAAATACAACTTTGATCATTTTCGAGGATGTGAGGGGATCGGGGACTACCCCCCGGAAATTTTTTTGAGATTGAAGTCTTAAAAACATATAATAAAAGCTATCTTTGGTAGCGACAAAAGATATGTGGATTTAACAGCTCTCCCGCGGAAATTTTTTAAAACTGAAGTTCGAAATTCGTAATTTTTGGAGTACATCGATAATGTTAGAGAAAGGTTCTCAATTTCTGTGAAATTCAATTTATAAAAAAACGCATGCTTTTCTCTCTTTTCCACCAGATCCCTACCTCTTAGCCGAGGCCTTAGGATTGCTTGCTCACGGAAGTGGTGGCTACATAAAATATGAGGCTATATCTTTTAACGTTATAAGACAGCTGAAATTTTCCCAGGGTGAAGTTCTAAAAATACAATTTGGACGACTTTTTTAAAGGAAGTGAGAGGACAAAATGGTGGTTCGGGTACTCACCAGGGGCGGACTGGGAAGAAAATTCGGCCCGGGCATATTTCAAACAGACCGGCCCTTGGAAGGGCAGGTATTTTGCAGATTGCAGGAACTAAAAATATTGTCATTAAATATGTCGATATGTATTAAAATATTAAATGTTCACGCGACAGTTATTTTTCTTATTGAGCATGGAATTGTAATGATACGTAATACTGTATAGGACCCCAAATTCGGAATCCCAAAAGACCTAAAATCTGGAACTTCTTAAAAAAAATCAGAAAATATTTTGCGCCGTGTCTTTTTTTTTTTTTTTTAAATATGTCATTTTAAAAAGAAGGAAAATAAAATGCAATGCACATGTTTAAGATCGGAAATGTGCAGTTTCCAAAAAAGTTATTTCTCGATTTTCTGAAAAGGGTTCGTTTTTGCGATTAGAATTAGAGTGTTATTAATTGTTGCTTTAATTGTGAGTTAATATCATTAAATTTTGCTTTTTTTATTTCCTGTTGTTTTATTACATTTATTTTTTTAAATGAGCTCTAATTTTCTCGCGATACAGAACATTCGCGAAATTGAAATTCGGCGCTTCTCGCATTTTACCGATCGTCTGATCTTTTACTGCAATTAAATGACTAGAGAATATAAAATCATATCAGAAATTACCGGAATTCTTTTCTTTTATTGTTAAGAGATTAAAATAATATCGGGAAAAGTCTAGGATTTTCGATGTATTGCCTTCGAATGTAAGCCAACTCCAACTTATTTTTTTTTTGTGATAATTTCATGACTTATAGGCGAGTGTATAATACGATAACCAAAAACAGTGGCGTAGCTAGACCCCAATTTCGGGGGGGGGGGGGTGGTTCTTCTGGAGGAAGGTCGATTTCTCGCAGTAAATTTTACGACAACAATTGGTCGAATTGATGATTAAAAGAATTATTAGAAATGGAGTTTCTAACTTGACTCATTTTAATATGAAAATTGAAGGGAAAAAAACATATTTATCAACTTAAAAACAATCTGATTTACGTTTTTATATCATTTTCGCTTCAGACAGAATTTAACTAGAACTGAAGCTGTTTCAGGGGAAAATACAAGAGAAAAATACAATATTATGTTAAAAATTAAACATGATCAAGTTTACGTGTCTTGGGAAGGAAGGTGATTTAACGAACAAGGCAATTTCTGAATCTCCAGTCTGAGTGAATGCAATGGAAAGAATAAAACTGTTAAGTTAATCCAAATGTTTTAAAAAATTGCTAATACAGAAAGTTAAATATGCAATAAAACAATAATATAAAACTTACCAAACTTAACGAATTTACAGGAATAAAATTTTTCGTCACATAGAACATAGAACTATTTTTAATCTCAACTGATAACTTTTTTTCCCATTATCATTTTTAGCCTTCTTTCCCGTCAAAGTTTTAAACAAAATTAATAAACCATGAAAGAAAGCTAAATGTATCGTGAAAATATCGTTAAAATAAGGAAAAAGATAAAATAAGTGAAGTAATTAAATAGAGACTGAAAAATGAAAAATTTGAAAGTAGCCTTTTGAGATGGAGAAAATGTGTCTGTCGGTCTGTCTGTCCCCCCCCCCCCCCCGCAATAACTTTTGAAGGATTTGTCCGATTCGAAATATTTTATTTTTGAATCGAAAGATCTCAGCCTGGGCATCTCATCTCTACATTTGACTTTTTGATTTGCCCATTTTTTTTCGTTTAATTTTGAATACATAGTTCAAAAAATCTTAACATTTGCGCCTATGGGCAAATTATGTGAACTCTGGGCTAAGGATCCAAGCTCCTATGAAGAAGCTTACTGGAAGAAGCTCTCGGCGTGAAAGATTTTTTGATTTGAACAACCTTTATTCATTTTCGAACAGTTCAAAAAAAAATTAACATAACCCCTACGGGAAATTTTCAATCTTATATAAATCATGATCTAACAGACGGATGTGATTGGAACAAACTTCATCGGAGATGAGTAAATCAATGACTGAATAAATGAAAGAATGAATGATGAGTGAAGAAATATGTATTACCGTTGAAAAAGGTATTTGAAATAATCAGAACTAAAGCTAAATGAGAAAGAGAGATAGCTGGATTATAAGTTTGAAGTTGTTTTTTAACAGAAAGTAGGCTCGGTATAGTTCTGGACGGAACTTCTTGTTAAATAATGCGTTAGTACTAAAAGCGGCAAAAATGAAATTACCTTCAGGAAGTGTCTTGTGAAACTAATTCTGATTCAGCAGATTGTACTTTTGCAGAGGACACCAACTTTCTCTTTTTATAACAATCATCATCAATTTTCTCTTTCGAATTAAAAAAGCTTGTAATAGGTTTATGCTCGCTTCAATATTGTCTCTTATTCAATGCACTTCCTAAATATCTTGCGTTGGAATTCAGGAAAACAAAATGTGCAGGACAGACCGACCCACCGATGCATAAGAGGTGAAGGTGGTGGATACAGCTTTCACTAGAGGAAAGTGCGTGGGCTCGAGCTCATGGTAAAATATTCATACAACAACCTAGAGGCAAATTAAACGACCATTGGGGAAAAAACACATTTAAATTAGAATAGTTTATGCTTAAAGAACGTGAGAAAATAGCCTTTTTATGACTACAGTACTATTTGTTAGGGAAGAGGAGAGATTGAGAAAGAAACTCGATCATTTCCATCTCCCACTATCTCCCATCTTCGTGTGTTCTGCGCATTTGTTTCTGTATATGCAGCTGAGGCGTTAGTATTGAATGCTCAGTAGTGATTGGGGTTAAGTTGAAAGTGGAGAGCAATTAACGCAATCCCCTGTGGTGCTTGAAAGCATCTTCTTAAAGGAAGAAGTCATAAAATTGTCTTTCTTCCGCTCTGGGCATGAAACGTAGTAAGAGACTGCTGATAAAATTCTTAAACTAAGGAGTATTGTGAACAGTCAGGGGAAAGATTCTAGTTTAGATAAATTTATTGTTTAAAGTTCGGATTGCTGGCATTTGAAAGCTATTTCCAGCTTCCTTTTTTTATTCCAATAATGTTTTTTTGCTAGTCTTGTGTCTGTCCACTTTCATTTTCAATTTTCTCCAGACTAGAGACCCATATCTAATATTAGTACGTCTCATAACTGCAAGAGTTGCACTGAATATATTCTAGTTTTAAATTCGACTGCGAATCAAAACCTTCCCGAAAGTGCTGCCAAACTAAAGATTTTCTAACATTTTTCACATGCATTTTAGCTCACCAGAATTTAATCTCAACTGGAGCATTTCATGATAGTTTTAAAATATATGTATTCTTTACTTAAAATTAAAAGAAAATCATTAGAGCCAATTGCGATAGCAACAAAAAGCCTACATTTAATTATAAAATATACTACATAAAATTATTTCGGGTTCGGGCGGGCTCGGGCTTGCGAGGTATTTAGGGGAGAAACCTCTAGGAAAGTGGTATGATTAAGGCTGCAAGTTTGTCACTCCGTGAATTCCCTCGATTTTTAAGGCTGTTTCGTAAAATCTGCGATTTTTTAAGAAATACCACGATTTGTGCGCAAATTGTTTAAAATTTGAGACTTATTTTGTTTTTTACTTACAGTTTAACGGCAATTTATACTGTTCTGAAGTTTTAAAATGTATACAGATGTACCAAACTTTTAGAAGAATTCATCAATAGAAAAATAACTATAAAACTAGTTATAGATAATTCCACTCATGTTTAGAGGAAGTTTTTGATTCAAATCAATACAAATATTTGAATGTTTTTAACGAAGTTGATAGTTGTTCCATTGTTAGAACTAACTCTATGATACCCCCCTCCCCCAATGAGTTACACGTTGAAGAAGGGTAATTCAATTCTGGAAATTCAAGAGAGAAAGTTTTCCCAACCTGTGAAAAGTGGCAATTCGATGTTTGTCAGTTCCGACGAATAGCGCAGATGCTGATCGGTCCTGTTCTACATATAAAAACGTGTTAAGTGATAACGACGAAACATTAAAGAAAATAATTTAATTATGTACAATATTTTGTGACAAAATTCTGTACATTTAATTAAATACCTAAATATTGCATAAAATTGAAAGAAATAAAATTATTCCTTTTTTATTTAAGAAAATTAATTTAATTGCAGATATTCTAGTTTTTATTACATTATATTTGTGTTCTCCCGAACATTTCGCGCAATTTGCCGCGAATTTCCGGCCCTTTTTTTCTGGCAGTGTTCATTCTATTAAATTGTTATTAAAAAACATATTTTTAGAATAGTATAAAGCGTAAAGAGAGTTAAGGTCTCAAAAAAAGTTTTCGAACACCAACATTTCGGTGGGGTCTCCTAAGTCTCTAAGTCAAAATTTCGGGGGGGGGGGGGAGAGGGGGGTTGTCCCCCCCCTCTTATTTACGCCAGTGACCAAAAATACTATAAATGAGCAAAATGCTAATAAAAACTTTTAGAGCAAATTATATGAGTTCTGATGCTATTTACTACTTTTTTCGAATGAGAACCCAAAATCCGGAAAATTCCGAAATCTGGAAAGATGGCGCCCCGAGAGTTCCGATTTTGAGGTCCCATACTGTATATCAATTAGCTGTTAACAACCGCCGCACTTTAGGGTGTTGCACAGTGAGACAATCGGCTGAGACAACTGGCCCTAGAGAAATTCTCTGGGGCCGCCCCTGAGAATTTGCATCACCTGGATTGAGAAATTCTCAGGGCCGTATTTTATAGCTTGTAGGGATTAAAAATATTGTCAGTAGGTATGTAGATATGTATTTGGATAATATTAAGTGTCTACAAGATAGATTAATTTTTCTTATTCACCATAGAAGGGCAATAATACGTAATATGTTAATTAGCTGTTAATAGCTGCCGTCCTTTAGGGCGTTGCGCCGTGAGACAATCGCCTCGCCGCCTTCTAGCCTCTTCCGCCTGCACTTCTTAAAATTAAAAACATCCATTTTACGGCTCTCAAAAGTTTGCATAACAGACGGCCGCCTAGGTTTTCTATATGGACGAGCCGGCCCTGAGGATTTCTCAAGCCAGCCCGAGAGCTCGTCCATACAGACGACTTAGGCGGTAGCCTAAAGCGCAAAACTGATGTATTTTATTTATTTATTTATGTTCAAAATTTAAAAATAAAACATTTTCATTTTTGCTCCTCTGGCAGCCGTTTAGGTTGTCTATAAGGGACCAGCCGGCCCTGAAAAATTCTGCCCCCTCACCCCTTGTGGCCCAACGGCCAGACCCTAGAGATTTTGCCCCATTGCTGCATTGCACTGTCTGAAGCCCGGGTTACGGCAAAGTTTTGGTCCCCGTTTTTTTATGAACATTGTAAAAGCTGTATACTTTTTTTTTTTAAAAAAAAGATAGATATTTTGCGACCGGCCCATTTTGGACCGGCCCACCGGGCATTTGCCCAAATGCCTGTATAGCCAGTTCGCCGCTGGTACTCACCACCGGAATTTTTTTAAAATTGAAGTCTTAAAATTGCATATTAGGCTATCTTTGATGACGTTAAAAGACAAGTGGATTCCACTGGAACCTTTTCATAATTGAAGTTCTAAATTATGGGCCGTTCATAAATGATGTCACGCTTTTTTCTCATATATTTGACCCCCCCCCCCTTTGTCACATGTCACGCTATGTTGTATAATGCATGATGTCACACTTCCTTGCTACCCCCTCCCCTCCCCTGTCACACTTTGTCACAATTTCGCGAACCCCCCCTCCCCCCCGGAAGCGTGACATCATTTATGAATGATCCCTTCGCAATTTTGGAAATTCACTCATGAAGTAAGAGAAAAGGGGGTTTTGAGGCTTTTTTTCTTTTTTTGTTTAATTCAAGTCTCACAAAGGCCCACCATCTTAACGACGACTCTGAACACAAGAAAAGGAGATTGTGTCGGTGTGTGTGGAGTGGAGGAAGTTCTGACTATTCTTCCAAATCACCTTGGCTATTTTTCTCCCTGCCTTCTTTCATTTATTTCAAATAAAAATGCTTTAACAGCCCTCTCCAGGCAACTCTCAAGAAACAGAGTGATATGTTCGTCTTGTAACTAAGGCTTCAGAACATGTTTGTGCTGAAAAGCAGAGACATGGATTCATTCTTGCTGAGCTTTCTTCTAGAAATATTAAGAATCAGTTCAATACAAAGAGTGACTATGCAGTATAATTTGTGCTTTAAAAATTTTTCAGAAAATATTTTTTGCAAGTCATAGTATTCGTAATTTAATTGCGATTAAGAGCTTTCCTTCTATACTTTGAGTGAAATAATAAGTAATTTGCGTTGTTTCGATGGCAATAAATTTTATCTGACATCGTTTAGGCACAAGAAATATTTCGTCGTAATAGGGGACACGCCATCGCTCTTGGAGTGGGCACTTCTGACAATAGTGTGTAAATTGCATTTAGTCATTTAAAAGAATGCAGTTTACCATTTCATTTGAGTTAATGTTTTCAAAATTGTACACATTACTACAAAGATTTTGAAACAGAAAGCTACTTAGTGAAACAAATCTATCTCGCTATAATCTTAGGGCCAGTGCACTTCTAATGAATAAGAAAAATAAATGGGTATTTTATAAAGGCAACTTATATTTTGTTGGCTCATGGCCCCGCTGATTCTTGCGCCGAGCTTGAGTTATAAGTAAAAAGACTATTTTTTTTTACTTATACTATTAATTGCCCCACACTATTTAATTACCTACATTTTACATCCCAGTTTTAAAAATGCTACAAAGTACACATGAAATTTTTGTTCTTAAGTTACTTATAAAAAATTATATATTTTATATCCATATTGTTCCTCCTAATCTAAAATATATGCATTCCACAAATAATGTGCTATGTTCAATTTCTTTTCATACTCAAAATATTGACAGCAATATTTTTGTTTTCTTGTAATTTTATTTGAAGGGCTGTCATTTCTTTTCTGTTTTATATGGATACCGATATTTGTTTATCTTCTTTACAAAAATATATCTGACTTTGTAATGCTTTTCGTAACGATAATTTTTTAAATATTTAAAATGATAAATATTTTACTTATTTAATATTATGAGTTTTTTTTATTAAAACGAAGGCTTATTGCAACTATTCTTTCACCTATAATGGCATAAACTGCAGCATAAAAGGAGATTTTTTTTTAATAAAGAACAAAAATGAGATTGTGATCCGATATGTTTTTCATCAGTAATCCCGCACTTCGCATAATAAAGCAATAAAGCAAGCGATCGAATGGGTACGGAGCGCTTCTTTTGCCATGCTGGTTTTCCAGGTGTGATATGGCTCAAGCAGACGACGGATACGTTTAGATTTTTTCTCCAGTTCGACGTCTCGCTCTAGTTGTATTCAAGTTGTTGTGGCAACGTTCCCATCTGCTTTCTGATTGGTGGTTTCTGGGATGACATCATGAATGACATATATTAAAAACGATTTCTTTAAAGTGATTGTGGCGGGATTTCCAACCTTAGTTTGCTTCCAATTGACATGTTTGATTTGTTTACTCTTGGTTGAATGTCATTTTATTTCACAACTATCGTGTAAAAACACTTTTAGGTATCTTATATTGTACAGGTATTGAAATTTGATCGTAGTGATATAATTTGTTTCGGTTCGGTTAATTTTATTACGTAAAAACATGACATATCACAACTTTTTCTTTTCATGTCATTCATCATATAGATGAATATTAAAATGTCTTAGTAAATTTTGATCCGCTTACACATTTTAATTGCTACTTTTCAAGTAGTGGAACAATTTTAGCATCTGAAATTTTAATTATGTGAAAAAATGCTTGCCAGACATGATATAAATTGTAGTGTCACTATGTTGTTACATCATTGCTCTAAATTTACATGCATCACAAGTTTAGAAAAAGTTATGAAGGTGTTAAGGGTTGATTCTATTGTATCAAACTAAAGTAAAAAAAAAAAATTTCCAAGGCGGGCTTTAAAAAATATATAATCTACAGCATGACAAACCTGGCCAGGTTTTGGGCCAGCAATTACATCTGCAATATGCATTATTTAATTATTTTGATTTTTAAAAGTTTTTAAAATCTTATTTATCAAACTTGGATAGTGTCATATTTATTGCCATACATTACAGCATGATAGATTTGAAAATCCTGTGAATTTTATTTTTATTACCCTATTGAATGAATTTTTCATTGCAATAAGTAGTAGTAGTTACCCATTGGTCATAGTAAATATCCTCATTGTCTAGGATCTGTGTTATTTGAAAACATTACCTACTTTTCCCAGTTTTAAAACTCAAGAAAGATTACTTTCATCACTAAATGACATGAAATTATGAACTGGAAAAGCAAATACATTGATTTCTATTTTCCTGGCATTCTCTTTATTTCTTGGCTATCTACAAGTCAACTTTTGACATTTTCCTTTATTGCTTGAAATTTTTAATTCTACTCAAGCAATAATAACACCAAGCCAACCCTTTTGCTGCATTTGAGAAGTACCCTAAATTTTTTAGGAAAATTACCCTTGCCTTACTACTTTCTCTTTCTCTTAACATTATAGAACATTAATATTGTTTCTTCAATCTGTCTGCTGAAAATATTCTTGCATTGCGGTTGCTATATTATATTTTATGAACAACTCAATATTTGAAATATATTGATTATTACAATTTAAATTTTTATTATAGCATACCTTTTGAAGAAAAATGGCTCAACAAGCAGCTCAACAATCCACGGCTGTTGTGGAAGAAGAATCGGAAGATTGTGGACCACAACGAATTCAAAAATTAGAGGTTTCTTTTTTGAAAGAATTTGTTTCATGATGTTCAGTTGTATTGATTGAAAGAATATATTGTTTAAACTTTAACTAATATCTTCATTTTTCATGGCTTCATCAAATTATTTATATTTTTTCAACTTTATTCATTAAACTTTAGACATTGGCTTTATCGTAAGAAAAGGGAAAGTCCATTTAAGAAATTGTAATAATAGTAACACTTATCAGCCATTTGGCTGACCACACCATCAGATTTTTGAAAACTGTTATTGAACACTATGATGTAATTGCTTTAAATTAGATCCTTTTCTATATTCATATTTCAAAAGTCTAGTAAGATTTACCCTGACAAATTTCGAAAAATATACTTCTAATTTTGCACTTATTTAAACAATATGTCAGTTGGCGAAGATATTTTGGAGCTGATGTCATATCCCCCCCCTGGTGATTTAAGTCTACCTCTTTAGAATTTTTAATATTAATTGAATTTTATAAAAAGCCAAATAACTTTCCATGTTCATAAAACCTTGCTAACAGAGGTTCCCTTGGTTGTCAGCACCTATGCAAACTTTCGATATCCAGTGAACTTGAAGCTTTTTTGTAAGCACTTAACCTTTTTTTTTTTGGGGGGGGGGGATACTTGATAGCCAATCTCTGAATTTTAGAAAAGATTGTTACAAAAACCTTCAGATGTAGAAACCATACTAATGTCCATATTCGGTTCCTGTAATTTTTTATCGACACCATAGTGATGTGGGCCGATGAAATGCCCATTGGGCAGGACGTTTATAAATGGAGATTTATGTGGGCATTTGTCCAAAGCATTTTTAAGTGCCCAAAATCGGGGCATTTAAAAAAAATATATTTTATTTTATATTTTGACATTTTTAATAAGTATTACAGCTTATAAATAACATTAGCTATTTTACAATATACATTTCATTGGTAAAAGTATAAAGGGCTTATAAATAGTTACATTTTTATCAGTATTGATCATAAAACATGGGGTCGGTCATTCTATGTCAATTCAGCACAGGGCCAAAATCTCATCATCTCATATTTTCTTGAAAGTTAACAGAAGGATACCTCAGGTATAGACTTAGGAAAATGTAAAATTTTTCTGAAACCTCTACTCGTTTTTGATTTACAGAGGTGTAAAATGTTGGGCTAAATCAGCAGATTGTGTAAGCTATGCAGAAGTAAGACAGTTGATTATGTAAAATAATCCTTTAATGTTGGATGCGGACAGGACGTAAATATATAGAGACATAAGACATACATGTTCTCAGCTCCACATTCTCTTGAGCTCTGATCGCAATGCATGCGCACCATGCAAGGTGGCATTGCAGGCGACTGTTGCATAATCGCTGTTTATTACCGCTATTTAGTGACCGCTGTTTTATTATGTCCTAATGTAGCACAGATCATGCAAAAACTTTTCTAAAGGAAGAATAATCTTTGCTTATATTTTAGATAGAAAACAGGGTATTTGTTGGATATCATTAATTTTTTATCATAAATAGAATAATTTCCACTTATCTGTACTAAACCATATTTTAAGTTTAAACAAATTAAAAATAAATATTTATCTTTTGCATAGAAATATAGTCGATCTTTTGAAAAATAAATTTAAGAACTCCATCTCACTTTTGGAAAGGAGAACCCTTCCCAACCTCCTCCACCCTCTAGTACCGGATCTTGGACTTTTCCGCGATGCGGCAAAACTTAAAAATGCAGCCCCCTCTAACCAATTATTGTTCATATTTCATATAACTTTTTATACAGTGGCCATTTTTTCTTTGAGGATTTTCCCCTTCGGGGGCCACTGATGAATCCCAACTTTCGGCAATGTTTCCACACATTAGCTCAACATTAGGGGGTCAGAGCCGTATGAAGGGTCCCTCTTAACTGGAGATATGAAATTTTGACAGTTGAAGTTGAAGGGGGTTCGGGGGTTACTCCCCCGTGAAAAATTTTGAAAACTATATAAAAACTGGTGCGATTTGAGGCCTTAGGAGACGCTTTGGGACTTCAAAAATCTTGGAAGAAAAAAAAAGGCAAGCAAAAACTTTTTGATATTTAAACACTTTCACTCATAAAAATGATAATTAAAATTCAGAAAAAAATTGGCATATTTTTTTTTAAATTCAGAGGGCAGGACCCTCCCCTCCCCCTCCTTCTTACTAACGCCCATATCGAAGAGCCAAGTGTTTACCGTCTCAAATGACATTTACAAGCTCCCACGCTCCCACCTCTTCCCAAAAGGAGGCTTTGAATGTTTCTAAAAGAAAAACCATTGGGTATTGTCTTCGCAGACCACGATTTATACGTATTTCACTACCACAAGGGGGAAAAACCTTGACTTTTTAAAATTAAATTTTTTAATTTTGACATTTCGAAATCTGCCACCTCCTAACCTCAATTTTAAAATTTCCAACAGTTTATACAAAAAAATAATTCTATTAATCGGTTTTAATGGATAGAAAAATAGCCAATAAATGATAAAATCGGAGCGCCGAACTAGGATTTTAATTCTCTTCCAAAAGTTAAATTTTCTTAATTAAATATTTTTTCTTTCTTTCTCCTTATTTTTTTCTTTTATTTCTTTCTTTCTTTTTTTTTTTTTTTTTTGTGCATCACAGTTGAATTTGCAGCCCCCCAGAAGTGCCGCCCGTGGCATGGGCCCCGGCTTGCCTCACCCTAGATCCGGCACTGCCACCCTCAAGACTTTTTAGGGGGACTGTTTACTTTCTTACATTCTTCTTTTTTGGTAAATTGGGCCTTTTTGTCTCTTTTTTTTCTTTTTAGATTTTGGAGTCTGGTGCAGGGTTTAGAGGTAGTGGATAAAGCCTGGGGAGATCGCCCCACCCTCTCGCCGGCCGTGCTCCAGCTGCTTTTATTTCTTTTTCGTAGATGTGGGAGATATATATTCTATGCTTCATGGCTCCCTTTTCTTTTCCTTTTTCATCTCTGAGTTTGGCTATCGTTTAGACAAAATTTTGATACTTTGTTTTGCAAATATTTTCTTGTAAAAAATAGCAAAACAAAAGCGCTATTTAAGAAAGAGTACACTCGGATAGTAAATAATTCATTATTCGATAGTGATGATAGTTCGGACGTTTCTAAAGAACTTCAAAGTGATAGAGAGTGTAATACAGCATACTTTCAGGTAAAGCGGTATAAAAATTGTTCTTTAGATTAATGGATATTGCACTTATAAACGCAAATGTTTTTCATGAAGCAAAATATAGACTAAAATCACTATTCTTAGAATTTAAAACAAAAGCGTAGAACAGATATTTGAAAAAAACGTGGGTAACAGAGCTGAAAGAATGTATGCTGCAAGATCATCACCCTCATGTTATGACTTTCAGGGAGATATTTTCCTGCTTTAAATCTTACTGAAACTGATTAAAGTGTCGAAAACAATCTACAGTTCATGTCCAAAAAGCCCTAAAAAACAAAAAGAAATTAATAATAAAGGGCTAAAAACATACTATTCTTCTGACTCGTGAGACATACGAAGTGTGATTGGAAAGTTTTAAGAATGGGCTTGTAATTTCACAATGGCGATATTTACATGCCACTGTGATGCATCTCCTTTAAACTAGTGAACTTCTGACTGAACACACCTACTCCAACGGTGTTTCCACTTTTGGAAACATTCCTGGAAATTTTTTTTCTCGAGTCTGTTAAGGACGCTCGGCGGATTCATCTGGATGTCTTCAATCGAGTCAAATCGCTTTCCTTTCACTGAAAATTTCAGTTTAGAAAACAGGTACAAGATTTTTTGACCAAATTTAACATTCCTGTGCTTCTACAACTGCCCTAATCCCCCGATATAGCCCCTGCGGACTCCTATACCTGTTTCCTAAACTGGAATTTTCACTGAGGAGTCAAATCGTTTCCCTTTCAGTGAAATTTTCAGCTTAGGACATAGGACCGTAGGGGCTATATCAGGGGAATAAGGTGGTTGTGAAAGCACAGGAATGTTAAATTTGGTCAAAAATTCTTCTACCTGTTTCCTAAACTGAAATTTTCACTGAAAGGGAAGTGATTTGACTCGATTGAAAACATACAGATGAATTCGGCGAGCATCCTTAACACACTCGAGAAAAAAAATTTCCAGGAATGTTTCCAAAAGTGGAAACACCATTAGAGTCGGTGTGTTCAGTCAGAAGGGGACTATTTTGGAGGAGACGCATCACAGTAGCATGTAGGTACCGCCATTGGGAAATTACAAGCCCATTCTTAAAACTTTCCAATCACACCTCGTTTAACTTTGCGTACATCCATGTTTTAAAAAATATCATGCTACCTACATTTTGAAATATTGCTTCCTTTTCATTATTTTCATACTAATTTCTATGTTTGTTATTTTATTTTGATGCATATGATGTGTCGAATAATTTATTTTAAAATATGTTTTCCATACGTACATATTCAGGCAAGTCGAGAATTTTTCTTCCTAAAATTTAATTTATAGATTTTTTAAGGGAAATGTAATTATGTTTCAAAACTACTTTTGATAGTCAAAAATAAGTTTCTCTTATAGTGTACCAAAAGTTAGAACATTTGAACAGCAACTTTATTTTATATTAATTTTTTCCCCAAGGTTAAGCTTAGCAGCGCAAATTGCCTCCAACCAAGTGATGAAGCATTCTATTAGCAACCCGTCCAGGGCGTGACCTTCGAGACTAGGAGGCCTGCTCGCTATGTCAATGAGTCATCACGTTTGGGGAGAGAGCTGCACCCTCTTGAACACATGAAGCAGAATTCGCGATGCTTCCGCATTTGAACAATTTTAATATGTGCGTGTTTCAATCTTGATGCTTTCCATAATATATTTTGAAATTTTAATATTAAAGACCAAGTAATCTTTTTTCTAATCATTTCAAAATTATAACGAAAAGAAAGAAAAATTAATATTTTGGACATTTTTTTCTTTACAAGAACATAAATATTAGATGTCATTAACTTATCAGTATTTAGGATGATTCCTTAGCAAAAAACACTCAGAAAAGTTTATTTCTTCCTCTTATTTTTATTTATTCATTCATTATTTTTTAATTAAAAGGGAAAAAAATTGATACACACAACTTTCTACCCTTCCATCGATTTAAAAAAAAAACTTACACATTACAGCTATTTTCTTTCTTGCTTTCAGTAAATGTTAATTTTTTAGGACTTACTTTTGATACATGCTTAAAATAAAATAAAACTGGTATTGTGAACTTAAGTAGTTTCAAAAGTTTAAAACAATTCCTGTTCATATAGATCAAACTTTGTTGTTGTTTTCTTTTCAAAATTGGTAATAATTAGAAATATAGTAGTAGTAGAAAGCTCATATTGAAATAAAATGACTCAAATAACATTAAAATAGAACATTTTAAAAGAACCAATTTTTAAATTAACACAGAGCAATCTAAGGGTATTTTTTAAAAGCATAACGTTTTTTTAGTTTACTTTTTTGTAAGGCTTTTTATCATTAATACTTCGTTTTTATTAGAACTTTCTACAGTTTGGTAACAAATCTCCAGCCATTATGTACCTTAAATAAAATTAAAGAGGGAAAGTTTACTAAGAAACCTTATGTACAAGTAAATATAAAAAAAAAGTTTTTAACTTGAGATTCATTGCTTCCTAAAAAAAATTAGCAACTAAACATAAAAATATAATATATATATATATAAATTATTCTGTATGAGAACAAATAAATGATTGTAGTTATATGGAAGAAAGAAATGAAAACAAATTAACTTCCAAGAGTTCTGACATTACTAATGTTCTTAGAAACAAATTCCAACCTTGAATATTGACTCACGAAATTTTTGTCACTAAACATAATTATCAATATTCTGTAATAGCTTACATTTAATAATAAAAGTTGTATTCTTCACAGCCAAAACAATTACAAAATTTATTATGATTTGCTAAAAATTTTAACAGATAATGGATGCATGAAAACATGATGCAGCTGAAATGTTTGTTATATTTTTAAAAATATTATTAGCTGAAGCATTTTGTGGTCTGTAAATAAGTCAAAAGAAAGAACCACAGTATAAGGAATCACGAAATATATTTATTTGCTTTTTTCTTATAATACAGCATATAGATATTTTTAGACCCAGTAATAAAATTATAATACTATATTTAATTTATATATATGATGAATATATATACACCAAGCAACTTCATCAGATAATTGGATGATGAAAACAAATATTTACACTGAAATTTTGATTATCAATAAAATGAGCAAAATTAGTTCTAATAATTAAGTACTAAATGAACGTCTTGCAACTAAAACAAAAATATTTTCAGTAATATCTATGTATTGACTTATTATAGTCTTCTTCTTCATTAAAATGTCTTTCACAGACCTGAAAAGTAAATGAAATTTGTTAAACTTAAAACCTCTGCAAAATCATCTTTAATAGAAAAAAAAAAACAACTTGAGAAAGCTACAATCAAGTTAAAACGACTAAAAGTGACAGCTGAAAAGTAATCTATCATTCAGCTAATTTTGAAAAAAAAAAAAGATTCATTAAAGACTATAAACAAGTAATAATATATATATTTTTTAAAAGTCAATTCCTACTTAGGTCAAAAACGTGTCAGCTAAACGGAAGGATTACAAAACTCGCTTTCACGTTACTTTCAGCTAGTTAATATATATGTTCGCAACATTCCATAATTATTGCCAAAGAATCAGTATTCCATGTTAGCATAAGCAGAATGGGAATCAACGAGTTCTTCTAAAGAATCAAATTTCATGTGCTAACGCTTTCTTAAAAATAGTGAAATATATCTTCAATATTTCTAATGGAATCCATTGAAATTAATGACTGTTGAATTTAATAATGAATGAATTAATATTTGAAAAAGCTGTATTAACACCAAGTGTCTTCCACTACAAGTTTTAAAAAATATTTGAACTTGAGTGGATGAATAACAAATATTTTATTAACGGTTGCAAATTTGAACAAGATATAGGGAGAGTGAAGTAAGAGTAGGAAAGGAACAATCCAACAGATTATCCTGATTACAAACATAACATCAATAAACAATAACCTAAATTGATAATATGTTAAATAACTTGTGAGACATACTTAAAAAAGTACTATCAGTTGTTGCTTCACATTGAAGATATTCAAATAGTTTTGATCCAACCTGAGTAACACGCCTTAGGGATGCTTCTGAAGTATTTTAGTATATAAATATATAAATACAAAGCATATTTTCATACTCTTAACATAACATCCCCACTAGTCATTTGTCAATTTGAGCAAAACGGTTTTTGATTAAGTTAATGACAGTAACAAATTAACATTTAAGGATTTAAAGTCAAAAATGAACAATAATCTTTAGAACTTCTTTAACATGCATTACATACTTAACTAACATTATATCTTTTTACTTAACTAACTGCTACCCGTTTTTTTATAAGAATTTTTACCTAACTTTTCAAATTTTTTAATGAGCCGTTCAGAAACAGTAAATATCGAATAAATCTTTATTGAATTTCATAAAATGTGAAGAGCAAATATTAGCTCTTACTTAACCATGCGCTCTTGCAAAATATATGTAGTTATGACATTGAATAAACTAATAAGAAGGAGTTTAATTTTCTTTCTCATTCAGCTAAATAATTATAAACAACGTTAGGGTGAAAAAAAATTTCCACCTTGTTCTAAACAAAAGATTTTTTCAAATCAAAGTTTGTTATGTGACATTTTAATCTAATCAACTAATCTGCAAAAAACATTTTTCACCTCACAAAAAACCTCGATTAGGCTTAACAGTTTTTTCAAGAAACATAACAATAATTACCAAGTATTGAAATAAAACATTTCTTACCTTTTTATGGTGATTGTGTAAACATCCTTTGAAAATCAGGAAGCTGCTAGATATCAAATTAATTTAAATGTATCACAATTAACATATTAAAGCAACATCGTGGAGCGTAAAACACTACAACGTGGTTGTAAATCCACTGCTGGAATGTAGCGTCTCACTCGTCTCGCACTCGTCCCTGTCCCCACTAGTGATGACTCATACGCACCCTCGGCTGGGAGCCAGCAGGCCTTCTCCTCTCGGAGGTCACGTCCAGGGGCCCTATTGCGAGCTCTTCGGAAGGGAGTGAGATCGGGGAAAAAAAGGCGGTTTTTCGACTCGAGCACCGTTGGCGTATTGCAAGCTCTTCGGAATCGGAAAAAAAATAACTCGTTTTCGGGTTTTTATCTCACCACCTCTTGAGGCCGTGAGATGGTGAGAACTTTCGTCAGTGCATGCAAGATGGCCGCCATGTTTCCGCAGTTTTTGTCTTTGGTGACCGCGATTAATATATATGTGCGATATCAAAATAAACGGAATCTCATGTTAAGGATTTAGAAAATCATAAAACACACTGAACTCGCCAAAGATTGAGTTAATGACCAGTAACTTCATCAGTTAATACCCGATTTTTCAATAGAAGAAGGGTGATCTACACTTTCACATTTTCTGTTAAAGCTTACTTTGCGCAAAGTACAAGGGAAAAAATAGTTTAAAAATAAAAAAAGGATTAAAGAAAGCTTAATATCTTGTGGGAAAAATATCCAACAACAAAAATGGTTTAATTGGTTAAATTTCTGTACATAAAGGAGCTTGTTTGTGTCTTCGTATGTTTGTTTATACGTTCGCTATACAAAACCAAACTAATTGATAAATTGGAGCCACATTTGGCAAAGTTCAATCACCCTCAAAAAAAGGTAATGTACATAGTTCCGTTTGAAAATTCGAACTAATTTTGTTTCTAATAAAATTTTGAATAAATTAAGCGTGCTGTAAAAAGCGGTTTATTTGTAACAAATTATTATTAGTCGTGCTTTGGCTGGTGTAGTGGATAGCGCGTTATCTTCAAATGCTAGTGGTCGCTGGATCGAATCCCGTTTTGATTATTTTCGCCTTTTTTTTTGATAAAACTGTTGAAAAGAGGTTATAAAAAATAATATTTATTTATATATTTTTTACTACTTTTTAATGTATTAAAATAAATATTTTGTTTTTGCATTTTAATTTTTATTATTCAAATTAAAGAATGCTCCTAGTTAATCCCAACTTCAGAAAATATTATTTAACACAATTTCATTTTTTTTTTTAAATTTAAAGTGGCTTTAATTAGCACAAAAAAGAAATTGTTCCAAAAAGATATTTCTTTTGATATAAAGATTTAATTGAGATGTAAATAACTAAGAGTACAGTCATTCAAGGTAACTTTGAATCACTTCACATTTTTTAGAATATTTGACTTCAAATGAAACTGTAGAACACGCTCAGTGCCACTCTCCTGAAAAGTTATAAAATCACTTTTCTTCTCTTTATTTGAATAAAAATGAGCAGAACTGTTCACAGCTATTTATATTATTAAATAGTTCTAAAGTTACAGCTTCGAAGCTATTTTGGAATGCTGCTTTAAAGTTGCTGAAAACTTATTATTCTTTTAAAGTAACATTACACTAATTTACCAAGCATTTTATCTTCTAAATATAGGGATTTTTTTTGTATTTGTCTGATTATTTATTCAGTAATATTTAGTAAAATGTCAAGCAATTAAGACCCATTGCAATTCCATTCCATTTTCAGGGTAACTTTGAGCTTGCTCAAAGTTAGCCTTAGATTTGTTGTTTACTGATCATAGATATATTTTATATACAAACTAACATTTTATTTCTATTTTTTAAGCATATGACTAAGGTTTGCATATCATACCATTAGAATATATATAATATATATTTTATTTAGTTTGATTATAAAAACATATAATTAAATTGTAAAGAAGCACATACATAACCAGACATTGTATTTAATTTTAAAAAATAAAAAATAGGATTTATGATACTCAGGTGTACACTGAAAACATTTGAAAAGTTGCTGTCAATATGTAGTGTGCATATGGATAGAATTGAGTGATAATCAGAATAAATGTAAGAACAGAATCTAGTTCTTTTCAAGGTGCTTACTTTAGTTTCCAAAGTTATTGCTTTTTGTTTTTTTGATAATTTTTGCTTAAGAATTAATATTATTAAATTGTTGATTAGAATGTATATGAATAAAAATTTTCAAGTGATAGTTTTAAAAATATATGTGAGCATTGATTATGATAGGTATTAATTTTATCAAGGTATCATCTGTTAGTTCTGATGAAAACCAATGATGGTTTGTGGTAGATACAGGGCTGCAAAAAAGCCGGCTTTTTTTAAAAAAGGCCAGACCGGCCGGCTTTTATTAAAAAAGACCGGCCTTTTTTAAAAAGGGCCAGTCTTTATTGGCCTTTTTCAATTAGACACAATACGATTTACTATTTGCACCTATACTGTGTCAATTTATGTTGCTACTGTTAATTTGTGTAAACTGAAGCTCAAATCTTTTTTTTAATGGAGTTAATTTAAAATTAGATTCAGAATTACTTTGTTACACAACTTGAATACATTTTATAATACTGATTACCAATTTCGTGTTTCTGTGCTTAATTTCGTGAGACTCTCTCATTAAACTCTTGCCTAATATAGCTATACAGAATCTTATTTTTTTCAACGCAAAAGAAGAGGGAAATTAAATTCAGGTTGGGGGAGGAATCAAATTCTTCTATAGTAGAGCACAATACCTTATCTTAATACATATGAGAAGCTATCTTATTACAGATTCAAGTACATATTTGTCACTTAAAATTGATATTTTAATGTTAAGAAATTAATTACTTTAAAATAATTCAGAATACTGAAAAATGCAATAAAGCACTACTCTGTTCATTATTTTTTTCTATCATACATTTTACACTACAAACAAAAAAAAGTCTTTTGCTCAAGGCCAGAAGAGTAGGAAACAGTGATTTGAAGTATCTCCCCCTTTCCTTTAACAAAATACTTACATAATCCTAATTAACTAAAGTAGTGTTTACCTACAGCACTACTCATGGCAAAAATTTAAAAGAAGTCGCCTGTAGCGAGTAGTTGGCCCACTTTTATATAAGGATTTTTTTTATATACATAACATTAAAGTATTTTAAGATGAATATCATTCTAGTACACTTTAACGTTGTCCAGCTGGTTTGCTTCAAGATGGGCATCTTTTATTTTATGCAATTTATTTGACAAATAGCTTTTATTTAGATCAGAGAACTAGAAGTTTTGAAAAAAGTCAACAAAAATAACTTTTCAAATCTACAAAAGATTATTAGTTAAGGACTACGGCAAATGATTGGTAATATTCACTTCACATAGTAGTGTGAAGTGAACTTTTGAATTCTTAGTAAAAAATCTTTAAAAATAAATCGTTTAAATTGCATTGAATTTAAATAAATTTCTAATAAGAAGCACTTTCTTTTTGCTATTTCTGTAATGTATCATTCTATTAAATAATTTTCATTCTTATCTCAAGTATTTTGCTATTGCAGTAATAATTTAATTGTATAAATGATATCAATATAATTTTTTATTTAATACTTTTTTGGAAAAAAATTTTTAAACATTTTTTTTATAAAAGCCGGCTTTAATTTTAAAAAGCCGGCCTTTTTTAAGCGGTTTAAACCAAAAAAAGCCGGCCGGTTTTTTTTGGCCCGGCTAAAATCCGGCAGCCCTGGGTAGATACCAAAATAGTCTGCAGAAGATATTACTCCTGCTAGTAATAGAAGGGTTTTCATGATTCTCAACTTTGTTAAATGCAGAAGTACTTGACTAAAAGTGTCAGATTTGTGATTCTTTTAAATGATTGTTTTAATTAATATACTTGTGTAAAAATGAGTGCGTTATTTACTCAAATGATTGAAAATTGTTTTCGGCATCTTATTCTTTCCATAAATAAATAATAAATGGGGTTTTTCGTCCTTAATATTGATGTTTTCCTTCTTCTACCCTTTTTTCATGTAATATTCCATGGAATATGATAAGTAATAAAAACCATTTTACATGGTTTTTGCAATTATTATTTCTTAGTTTTTAATAACTACACAATGCCTTAGCAGTTTTTCTTTAACTTTATGCCAACATTAACATTATTGAAATATTTGTGGGACAGTTAAAAATAGAGAAATTGTGGTTCAAGTTACCCTGATTGACTGTATTTCACATAATTCTAATTATTTTGCATTATTGTTGCTATTATTGTTTTTACTTTTGTTTTACGGTTTAATCGTTGGCAAGAACATTTTCTTGTGAAACACAAGTGTTGTAAATTTAATACTTTATTTAAAACTTGGAACTTTTGAAATGCATTGCATAGAAGCTATTCTTACTTTATCATTTTTCTTATACGTTGCTACGAAATTTATTGTTAGCAACACATTAAAAAAATAATGGGAAGAAGAAGAAAGGAAAAGAAAGGAAGAAAAAAAAAACTCCTGCAATCAAAAACCGCAAGAAATTAATAAAATTTCTAAGGAAATAAAATAAATTTAAAAAATAAATAATAATAATAATATAAAATAAAGATAAATAAATATTAATAATAAAAGAGCGGCTCTTAAAAACAGCTTTTCCTGCAATCAAAAAGCGCAATAAAATTAATTTCGAAGTAAATAAATAATTTTAAAAAATAAATAATAATAATATAAAATAAGATAAAATAAAAATTAATAAAAGTAATAATAAAAGAGCGGCTCTTAAAAACAGCTTTGAGTCTTGTTTCAAAGCGTCGCGCTGCTATCCCTGATTGGTGCAGGTCATTCCACGCCTAACAAACTACGTCATATCTTCTTCCCGAAAGGCCACTCCCATCTCACTTTGCTTGCCGACAAGCTCGCAATACGCCAACTGACTACTTTCGGGAGGAGAACGGTGAGATTTCACGTTTCCCGAATCCGAAGTCGAAGAGCTCGCAATAGGGCCCCAGGAAGGGTTAAGTTTCAGTTGTATGATGTAAAATTAAATACAAATAAGAAGTAATATGTATTTAACTTTTTTATGGGAAGATGCTTGAAATCTAATTTGATATTGCTATATAATAACTTAATGCCTTTTAAAAACATTTTAAGGTTTGAGTGTTTTTTTTTTCCTTTTTAGGGAAATGGAGTTACAGCTTCTGATGTCAAAAAATTGCAAGATGCTGGCTTTTATACTGTGGAATCTGTTGCTTTTGCTCCCAAGAAACAACTTTTAGCTATCAAGGGTATCAGTGAAGCAAAAGCTGATAAAATTATGGTAAGGTAGATGCATGTATTTTCTATAAATTACATAGATAGAAAAATCCAATTTAAATTTAGCAGTTGTAATTTTTCTTAGTTATTATTTCTAAATTAAAAATAGCATAATTTTTAATATTTTGTTTTGATATTAAGCATTCCCCAGGAAAGTCTCCCCTCCACTTGAAAATTTGTTTTTTAGTCCCTGTGACTCATAGGGTTGTGTGTAATGTTTTGATTTATTTAAAAACAGGCAGAAGCCATTAAAGCTGTCCCAATGGGCTTTACAACTGCTACAGAATATCACCAGAAGCGATCTGAAATCATTCAGATAACAACTGGATCTAAGGAACTTGATAAACTGTTAGGAGGTATGATTTCTGTCGAATGTTTAATGAGAAATGATAAAATTAAACTAGTGTGATAAGGACAATGTGCCTAAATGGTGACAACTTCTAAATGAAACAAAGGTCTTTTATCTGTAATGCAAGTAATTTTCTTTGTATTTGAAAAATTATACATAAATGAACGTAAGAAAACATTTGCATTCCAAGGAAAAACTGCAAAATTTTCCATTGCAATTAAAGTGCTTTTTATATCAGAGCTTCTCATTCCAAAAAAGACCAACCTTTCTCAACATTTTCTAAATGTGTTGAAAACTTTAATAAAACTGTAAAAAGGCAATAGCCATTAAAACAAAGAAAAGTATTTTAAATATGAATGCTATATATATATTTTTAAAATTATAATGGACTAAAATTCATATTTCAAAAGCTGATACGGGTCATACCACAGTAACGGTCATTACATTTACACAGCATTTTTCAACTTCAACGAGCTTTCTAACAAACTTGCTGGGTATTTTTTAGGTTTTTCAATTTTGGCTAATAAAAGTACATGTGTTCTAAGTATGCAAAAAAAAAATTTTAACATATATATGTATTTTCTGTCTGTAAAAAAAATTCTGAAATTTCGTTACGTGTGTTACTCTTTGGGTAACACAGGTGCCATCCATTCAACTTCATTTGTCAAGGAAGTTCGCTACGCTGTTTTCGACCACTGTTACTGCATTTGGTTTTTTTTTAATAAAACTGTGTAACTTAAATCATTTTTTGGAGATTTAATATATTATTGTATATCTCGTAACAATTTCAAAAAAGTAATCTACGGACACTTTTCTAATTGGCAAGAGCTCAGTGTTATTTAAAATAGTTTTGAATCTTTTAAAATTGACACTAGGTGTGAATTAAACTGAAAATCATTATATTTGCACTAATTAAATTGCACACAAAGCCATTATGAGAAAACACAAATTTTCAATAAAAATTGTATATATTTGAAGGTTTTAAGGAGCCATTGCCCTTCCTCATTGCAAAAAATACATATATTTCCAAGTTGAATCCCTTCTTCAGTGTAAGAAAGTACAATGTGAGAAAATAGCAAATCTTTCCCTCAATTTTCAGTTTTCATATTTTCTTTCTTTTCATTATTAATTTAATATTATTCTCATTGATTGATTTTTTTTCCTATAGTACTTAAGAATTATATTCTTTTCTTTCCTGTAAAAATGATTTTTTTTTTTGCATCATCTCATAGTAGTTTAAATTAATTGCAAACAAATAATTTTTAATTTTTATTAGGTGGTATTGAAACTGGCTCCATAACAGAGCTGTTTGGAGAGTTTCGAACTGGTAAAACTCAACTGTGTCACACACTTGCTGTAACTTGTCAAGTATGTATTAATTTTAAGTTTTATTAATTATTGCAACATTTTCTTTGATTCTTATACAAAATTACTTGATGCTTACTAGAAATACCTCCCCCCCCCCCCCCCCCCGCCAAAAAAAAAGTTCAAGAGTTGAGAAATCAGAGAAATCATAATGTTAATATTAAGGCTTTAGCTCTTAAGTAGTTTTTTCCTTTCTGTAACCAAAAAAGTTGAAACATTTTTTTTTTTGTATTTGAAACATATACAAAAAAAAAAAGATTTTAAAATCAATCTATTTACTATTTTTATGAGTCAAAATGCTATGTAAATTAAAGAATTTTATTCATCAAAAAATTGATCCTAACTCAAGGTGCAGATAGAAATCAGTAATTAAACTGTTTTAAGCTATAAAAAAAATTGGGGGAACCACAAGAAATCTCAGAAAAATTTCAAAACAAAAAAAAAGGTGCCCCGCTCTGCCCTATTTAGACATATAAATTCTGCAGTCTAGTCTTAAAACCCTCATGATTGGCACATACGTTGAACAGAATTTTTTGGATGCAATGAACATCAGTGCTCCCCCCCCCCCCCATCTCTAAAAACACTAGTGTGCATGGTGAGTAGAGATGAGAGTGAGTAGGACAAGTGAGTAGAGACAAGAAACTTCCTTTTGGGAAATAAAATTCTTTTTTATAGATACTTTTGCAATTGCAGTTCACATTTAAGTCTCCATCAAAAAATATTTCAAACAAGGGGAAAGTTATGTTTGAAGGGAAAAAGAAATAGTACTATTGCCTAGTTTTATGAACCTATTTGCAAATGAAAAAAACTTGCAGTTGCTAAGCACCAATGCAATGTAAATAATTGCATTTAACTGTCATACAATTGAAGAATTTTTTAGTATTGAATAAACCTCAAAAGTGCATATGTCAAGAAATAGAATACCAAATGTTAATAAATTATAAAAAAAGAAGTAAGAATTTTGTTTTATTGTATTGGAGCATCATAGTTTTATTTTTAAATTAATTTAATTTTTTTGATGATTAGCTTCCAATTGATTACAATGGTGGAGAAGGAAAGTGTTTATACATTGATACTGAAGGTTCCTTTCGACCAGAGAGGTTAATAGCCTGTTGTAATCGGTAAGTGGAAACTTGGAATAAAAATTCAACCGATATCAATATGCGAATAGCACAGGTCTCCAAAATATACTTTTTCAAAAGTTGTTTTAACTTTGAATATTGATTTTTATGTTATTTTCAATGCTGAATACAAAAAAAAAAAAAAAAATTAAATTATTATGCAATGTTTTTTTTACAACTGGTTCATATATTTTGCAAAATCTTTATGAAATTCATGAAATTTTGATAATAAATAATTATTTTATAAATCTGTTAATGTGTACAAAATCCATTTTTTATTGTCCAAGTAAAAAATAATGACCAACTAATAGATATAATATATAAAGCTAAAAGTCGTAATTTTTTCCAACTTTTCTGTGAGTGATCACTATGGAAAGTTTCTACTTTAGCCTCTCTAGCATTCTTGTGTCATCAGCTTACATATTGACATATTTATATAAATTGTTCTTTTTTTTACTTTGGTGTACTTGGAATTCTACTTCATTTATAAACTTGTGTTGTATAATTGGTATTTTACAATGTGTTTAGTACAACTATTTCAAATTGTCATATAAAATCATTATTTTCCTCAAATTTAAAGAAGAGAATACTGTATCTCATTGATTGTGATTTTTAATTCATTTAAATCCAAACCATTTTTTGATATTAAAAAAAAATCATAATTTATTTTTAGTGTGCTGTTTCAAAGCAATGCTTCAACCAAATTAAGATAAAGGAAATTATTTCAACATTAATATTAATTCATTTGATGCAGCAACCATTTGATATCATAATTCAAATAATAAAGGTTGGACACGGTTATTACAATGCAAGCTAACTTTATCACTTTTTAAATTTTGGTGACCCCATTTTTCTGATAGAACCTAAGGGGTCATTTACAAATGATGCTGGGCTTTGTAGGAGGAAGAGGACTAGAAATTGACAGCTTGTGACGAAAGAAGGGGGTATCAAGAAGTGTGACATTGCACATTTAGGTCAAAATAAAAGTATTCAAAATCAGCAGATTAAATATCTTTATTTATTTATTTCTTTTTTCCCGCTTTAAAATTTTTTTTTGTTTTGTATTATTATTGATCTCATTTTATATCTAAAACATTGATATTGGTTAAGGTTTAACCCATTAACATTCACCTAATTTTCAAGAGAGCAACAAGAGAGAAGTGCGTTTTTTCCAATAAAAACATTTTTAAATGTTTAATTCTAATTTCACAATGAATAGTTTGGCACTGTCGTTTAGTATGTAAGACAAAAAATAAATAAATTTTCCAGAAATGAAGAATAGATTTTTCTTAACGTTTTGGCGTGCCGTTTTGGAACACTCCAGTGACGGAAGCAAGAGGAATGGGGTTGAATTATCTTCTGGTTAAAAGTTTTAACTTTAAAACAAAATATTTTAGGGCGTTTATTTTTAAATTCAATCTTTTAAAAATGTTTTTTGTCATAAAATCAAGATAAAGTTTATAAAGCGAACTATGCCAAGTTCTAAAATACAATTGCTTGTAACTGCTTATTAATATATTTTGATATTGTATACTTAGGTTTTTTGTTGTAAACTTTAGTACACAGATAATTTTTTTTTTCATGCTCACCAATGTCAATAAAACTCATAATCAGGATCCAAAAAGAAAAATTGATTTATAATGTAGTGCTTTCTTGCTGAACTGCAAGTACATATGTTTATGTAACACAGAGTGGGGGAATGTTAAAGTGACATTTAGCGACAAAGTAGGCGCGAGGGATCAAATATATTGAAAAAAAAGTGCGACATCATTTCTGAATGGTCTCCAAGTTTACAAGGATGCCTATGTAATTGGTGGCAACCCTGCACTAGTGTACCCTTATATTAACTGGTTTTTTTTTTTCAAAAAGGTATTTTGCCAGGACGGTGGCAAAAACGGGGACAAAAGCACTATAATGCATAAATTATACTAATTTACCTTAATGTTCAAATTAAATATGAAGAATATTGATTTGAAACTAATATTTCTTTTATCTGATGTTTTAGTTTATCTTACCTAGAAAATGAATAAATAAAAAATAATTAAGTGACACAATAAATCCAATTTTTGGCAGGAGAGTTTTTACCAGGATTTTTCCGCTTATGGCGAAAACTTGCCAACCCTGATAATAATTTGTCATTCAAACCTGTTGCGCACTTATTTCTGTTTGCCTTATTTGGAATTTACAAAACAAGAAAAGAAAAAAAAAACATTCGTAAAGTCTTATTTCAAGTAAAAATATTAATAGTTTGATAACTAAATTTAGTTTCAACATATATCTTATTAAATTATTTATGTTCTTAAATTTTTGTGTTAATTAAAAAGGTGCAAAGTATGCATGTTAAAGTTAAAATCGAAATGCTTTCAAAAAACAATAAATTCAAAACAAAATTATAGTTAAATTATTAAGATCAATTCAAGTATTTTTCCCCTTTATTCCAAGGGTTTTCTTGTTTAATAATTTCTTGTAGTCTATTTCAAAATTTAAAAGAGAGAGAGATTAACATTACATTCAATTGTAAAATTTGTTAAAATACATGAAATGAAACAACCTACTGTTTAAAATTCAAGAGCTACACTCAGCATCATTTTACTTTAATACATACTTAAATATTGTCTTTCATCAGGTATAATTTGTCTCCCGATGCTGTTTTGGAGAATGTTGCTGTTGCCAGAGCTTATAATACAGATCATCAAATGCAGTTACTTGTACAAGCAGCTGCGATGATGATAGAGTCTCGGTAAATATACTTATTTTTTTCTTTTTCATTGGTATAAGAACACGAATAACATGAAATACATGTAGAACATGGACATTGATTTCTCATGGTGTTAACTATTTTGCTGCTGCAAAATTCCCTCAAAAGTAAATTTTGCATTCTCCACACTTAAATTTTATCAATTTCGTTATTAGAGAATCTTGACAGTTTGAATTTACTGAAATGTTTTGATGGTTTCCTGTGTAAACCTACTAGAAGGTTAAGCATTTAAGCTGTAAAAAGTTTTTTAAAAAAAGCTTCACAATAGCAATGAAATATTTTTTCCAGTAAAAATCTATCCAAATTTATACTATTTAATGCATTTATAAAGTTTTATTCTCTTAAACATTAATCGGAAAAGAAATTTCAGTCTCATAATTTTATTCTTATAAAAAATGTACAGAGTATCCGTGCACCTGGAATGTCATGATTTTCAGTGAAAAGAACTCAAAAGTCTGGGAAATTAAAATTTGGCCAGGGATTTTAGGCTCTAAAATATATAATATAAATTTATTAAAATGCCGTTTTTCCCACTGTAAACTGCGCAACAAAACATTTCTTACTCAAAAAAGAAAAAGTTTTTACTTCTGTTTTTTGTACTGAATCCAGTATATTACTAATTTACAGTAAGAAATAAAATAATAATATTGTGTATAAATTTATTCGAAATTGTGTTCAGAAAATAAATCTTTTACCGGTAGATAGCTAGGTTCCATTTTTGGACTTAATAACTTCCTAAAAGGTTAGTTTTTAAAGTTGGGAAAATTTTGAAAGGTCTGTTTTTCAGATGAGAAAAGTTCATAAATATGACCCCAGTTTTCTTCTAAATAGGCCCTTGAATTATTATTTTACTATAATAACTTTGAAGGTAGTTTTTAATAAATTATGAATTGAATTTTGAATTTTTGATAAATTGAATTGGTCAATAAATTGGAAATGACTTGGCTTACTAACATTTTAACGTTTTTCATTCTACAAAACTTCAATTTGTTTTGAAGATTATCTTAATTATTTTAATTACATTTTCACAATTTCGAACTTATGTACGTAAACTTCTCTCGCATTCTCGTTTTTGGAACCATGCCAACACTTGACAGATGTTTCATGGAAAAATGCTTATTTTTTTCACGACTGCAATCCTTTCGCATCCTGCAAAATATTTAAATTATTTTAAAATTTGAAAGCTGTTTACACATATGCTACCTTAGATTGGCTTATTTTATTAATTTATTTTATTTTCTCAATTTTTGTAAATTTGATTTAGTTATTAATCAACTTTTGAAATAGAATAAAAATTTGAAACAAGCTTATTCTAAATTATTAACTTAATAATTGGCTATACACAAGTAATATTTAAATTTAGGATTACTATTTCATTACAGCAAGAAATTGAGCAAATGCTTTCACTTAAAGCATAGCATATTCAAAATTGCAATTTTTATTCAATATTTTTTTTTCATATGACATTGTTTTTATGGAGAAAATCAATCCACTTAATGTGATATTATTAAGTATGAAAAATGTCGTATGATACATTGGTGTACTAAATTGCTTTTTCTTTTTGTGATAATTTATTACAAGCAAAATAAAATGCAAAAACTGCATGCATGTTTGTTGTAACTCAAAACTATTCAAAAACAACTACGCTTAGTTTTTTAGCTCAGACAAATGCAATTTGATTTTTGAGAAAGATTGGTTTAGGTAACTGGGTTGAAAAGTATGATTTTGTAAAGAAAACTGGCATGTAAGTCATGGAAAGTCACAGGCAAAAGTAATGGAAAATCGTGGAATTGAAAACTTGAAGTGTAGCAGATATCCTGAATGTATGTAATTGAAGTTTAATAAATTTAATATTCTTATTCAAATGTCTATTTCTTCTAAATACAATATAACTTTGATTTAACGATATCCTCAAATCAGATATAGACAATCGTCAAATTAGAAGTTATACTGTATTACTAATGTTAAAATTAAACTAAAAAAAAGACTAACAATTTTATTATTTTTAATGTAAAACACTTAATTTGTATATAACAGGTATGCATTAATGATAGTAGACAGTGCAACAGCTTTGTACCGTACAGATTTCTGTGGAAGAGGAGAGTTATCTGCGAGGCAGATGCACTTAGCCAAGTTTTTGAGAATGCTTCTCAGACTTTCAGACGAGGTACACAAGATATCTAATCTTATTACATTTTGTCTCATATTTTAATAACATAGATGTGCTTTTCTAATTAGACATTGTACTGCTCCAGGTTTAGTTCAGAAATATATACTTGTCTTTTTATTTCTGTATATTTAAACCGTGTGAATATTTTTGTATCAGTTTGGACTGGGACATACATAGCACATGGATTTCATGTTGAAAATTGCAATTCACTTTGTTATTTGATATATTTTTACCTCTTTGTTAAAATATAAGATTATCTTTTGGAAAAATGTTCATTAAATATTTGAAATGGAATTATGGGCCATGTAAAATTATTTGAGGTGTTCCATTCTGTTCACAGGCTGCACTGGTTTGACACCCCTTAATTAAGTAATTTATGAAATTTGAAAAAAAAAGGTTAAAAAATCACATTTTAAAAGTTTATTACATTATAAAATGATCATTTGGCTTTTCTTATAGTACTCCATTTTACTTATTCAGAGTGTGAAATTCAATTTAGTTTAAACAGCACTTAAGAAAAGCTTTGCATATAATTTTTTTAACATATAATTTGTTTGTTTTCTCTAAATTCCTCAAAGATACTTCTGTGTTTGTAGCAGATGTTCTTGTGAAATACATACGTGTACACATTTTCAATCATTTCTTCTACAGGTAAACCTTTCTAACCGACCACCTCTCCAAATGACCAAAATTTGATATAACAGAAGATCCCTGCATTAATTTATGCTAACTTGCCCTCCATTAAGCGACCACACTTAAACAGCCTCCCTCTCAAAACAACCAATTTCTTCTAGAAGAAAAAAAAAAACTCACTTTTAATTACTGAATGATTCAATTGTTACAATCAGTAAAACGGTGCTCTATTGTTTGTGCAGTTGTCTACTTGCCTTGTATGTACACTTACAATCCAGATGTGAATTGGCCATTTCTCCAGAAATTCCTCGAGGAAGTTTGATAGGTAGCATTTCCAACAGATGTTCGTTGAATGTCTCCTGGTCAAAAACACATTAGTCAAAACTGCTCAAACAACTCCTGTTGCATTGTCCCCTTGATGAGACGGATAGTGATTAGGGATGTAACGAATAGTGATTTTGCCGAATACCGAATATACGGCCATTTCTTCCAGGCTGAAGCCGAATATTTCTTCCAGGCCAAAGCCGAATATTTCTTCCAGGCCGAAGCCGAATATTAAAATTTCTAGAAAGGCGTTGCAATCGAAAGTATTTGTCAAATTTAAAACTATTCACAAAGTCAAACACCAATTACACACAATCTATGATGTATGATTTATTTCTGTTTGTTAAGAATTTAGAATTATTTAAAATTAATCTATTTTCACTATTGTTTTGAATGTAATAAAACTAAGAATTTCACCCACAAGCAAAATAGAACTGACAAGTTTTACGGTAGTAAGCATTAGCATTATTTTACTAATTATTTAATTGCAATGAAAGAAATAAATGCTTAGTGAACTTTTACCTTGTTCAAAACTGTTTTATGAAGACATTTTAAAAGTTATAACAGGGTGCGTACGCGACCTGGAAAACCTTGAAAGTCCTTGAATTACATAATTTTTTTTTCAAGGCCTTGAAAGTCCTGGAAATTTGGAATAATGTACAAAAATGTCTGGAAAGTCCTTGATTTTCTCATTTTTGCTATTTTTTTACAACTTATCAACAGGAAAATTCACCTTTCTTCAAATTTCTACCTGCAGACATGTGATTTTTCCGTATTTTGAAAGAATTCCATAGTTTTGGTAATTGTGGAAATTAAAAATTTCGCTTCCGCAAAAATTCGTAATTTGGATTTCTTTTTCTCTATTTTTTTTTACCCTATGAACATTTTTGAAAGTAGCCTGCGTACATTCCTGCAAAGTTTCACAAATTACGAGTAAAATTTACACATTCGATTCGTTTTTGGCGCTTTTAAGTGTCAATCCCGATTTTTTTTTAGCACTTCGAAATCTGGTTGCATCGGCTTCGGCAAAACTTCCTAGTTCTCGTTTAATATCGGATTCTTCCCCTTAGACATCAATAAATTTGAGCTTATCTATATTTTTAATCTTTCCTAAGTTTCAGCTTCTGTAAAGAGCTTGCAGAAACGTCATTTTGCCACGCCCACTCTAAATGTCGCTGATAATCAAGGAATTTTTAGCTTTTAAGTTTTAGTGATACATCTGTTGATTATAATTATTAAATATTAGAACCTTATTAAAAATCTGTTTAATTTTTTTTTTCTTTTTGTGGCAGAATTTTTTTTTTTAAACAGTTTTGTTTTTGTTTCGTTTTTAAATTTTTTTTCTCTTTTTTGTTGCATGTAATTTAAGATATGTTTAAATTTTAGATCGTTTTTAGCATTAGGGTCCCTCTCCCCTTCCAAGTACTCATTTTACAATGTTACAAAATAAATAAATAATATTTATTTCTATTTTAATTCAATATATAAAAACATGTAAAAAATTCTTCACGCCTAATTTTGAAGTTATTTCATTTCATTAAAATTTTTATAGTTATCAAGTATGAAACAGTTATTTCAGTTTAAGAAGTTATTGCTCAGGGACATGTTTATTTCTTTAAAAAATGTCATGCCACTTCCACGCCTTATTTTGGTTAGACATGCCCCAATCATTTTTTTTTATATTAAAGTAATGAGTTGACTTGCTTAGTATTTAATAATTCTATTGCATAGTAATTCATGCTTGTAATAAGCTTTTACAAAGTGTTATGTTGTGATTTTTCAGTATTTTTTCTCAGTGAGGCACATGTCTGACCTGACAAGCAATAAAGCTATGGCTCGTTACATACACAGCCGATACAATACATAAATCTAATTAATGTGCGGTCTGATAAATTTTTATAGTATTGAATATGAAGTTATTTTATTACAGTTAGAGTGCTCTAAATTAACTAGTATTAAGGAAATCTTTGTGGCTTGTAATGTAACTTGTATTCGAAATGGTTTGATTTACGTGTTTTTTGCTATGAAGAGTCCTGGAAAGTGCTTGATTTTTACTCAGAGAATAGTGTACGCACCCTGTTATAAAAGTTAATGTTTTTATTTTATGGAGCTTTTTACATACCTATTTTTAAAAGATCTAATAAAACTTAATGCACTTAACTGGAATATGTTTTTATTTTCAAAAACACCAATAACTTATGCTATCTAAATATTCATGATATATTCTGGGCTTTTCACATTTCTCTCTAACCCAATATTCACAATAAACCTGTCAACCCAAAAAAAATCTGGCTTCCACTTTGTTAATAATAACAAAATGAATTTATCATATTCTCTATTATAATTAACTATTAGGAGCAAATGCTATATATAAAATACAATATTACAACTTGAAAATGTGTTTTTGCTCAGTCGAGCCTAAAACAAGATTTTAAAAAAGTAGTTTATTCTAAATTACTTTTATTTCCTAAAACTATAGTGGAGTAATGTCTTCTTTTGAAATAATTATAACAAAATTTTAAATGTTTAAAAATCTACTAATTTCTTAATTTTTTTACCTGTTTACTGCACCAGAACTATTCGGCCGAATAGTTCATCAATATTTGGCCAGGCCGAATTTGACCTTACCCAGTATTCGCTCAGGCCGAATATTCGGCTGGGTCAGGAAATTACTATTCGGCCAGGCCGAATACCGAATATTCGTTACATCCCTAATAGTGATATCCCCGTTTGTTTTTTACTGACTTCAAGAACATCTCCCTCCCTCTCTTAGCTTTTAGATGTTTCAGTTTTGTAAACAAGAAACTGAGTGATTGATGTTGATAGAGTGGCTGGAACATGAATCTTTTCTTTCAGTAGGAATTTATTTTGATAACCAACAACCAATACTAAAGGAACACTTTCTTAACGCCTCATAAATGGCATATAACAAAAGAGTGAATGATTCTTTACTTATGAAGATAGGATAAAGGAGTACAAAAGTGGTAAATCCGAAAGAAAATCTGCAGAAAAACTCTAATCCATTACAATTTAAGGAAAAAGGAAATGCTCATCAAAGAGTAGGAAGAACACAGTCGAAAAAAGTCAAAAGAGATCAGAAAATGTTTCTTATGTGAATGAAGCTTCAATGGATTAGTTCACAGCTGTGGGTTGAAACAAAATTCCTATTAGGGGAACCCTAATAAAAGAAAAAGGAACTCAAATTGCGGAAGCTATTGGAATTACAGATTTTGCAGCAGGCAATGGCTGGCTTGAAACAATATTGTTTTCATAACATTTTGTGGAGAAAGTGCTGACATAAATGAAAGCTTATGCCAGGACTGGAATATCCTCATGCTGTCTTTTTGCAGGTTATATTTATAATCTTGATGAATATGGACTATTCTTTCATGGGATAGTTTAACAGAAAAGTCGGAGGTCGCAAGGGGGGTCAAAATAATGCTTGACTTTGGTTTTTGTGGCGTTAAGAGAGAAAGAAAACGCACATGTAATCGTAAAATCTTTAAAACTCCTTTTATGTTTATTGAATTAATTTATATTTAATGTTATTATTGAATGTTTCCAAGCAACCTCCATTAAGCAATCACTTCCCTGAACGACCGCCTTACGCAAAGATGATAGGCGGTCTCCTTGGAGAGGTTTTTGTTGGCATTTAGCCTATGTCTCACTACTTATCTCTTTATAGCGTAACGTAATTTACGCTAACGCAACGATGACGTATCCCCATTCTCCAAAGTTCCAATCCGCCAAATTAGCATAAATTGTATGAGGCTTGGCAGATCTGGTAGGGGAGCGGGGTATATAAGCACGTGTCTCAGGGATCAACTTCGTTCATACCTGCTCGCTTACCGCGTCGCTCTTTTCAGGAGCTTGTTTTTGTGGCTGATGGCTGCTGTGCTCGGCACTTGTTTCTCGGTTTGATGTTTTTATTAGTATTAAGAAAGAGTTGGCTGTTTTTGTGTAACCCAGTCAAAATCTTTGTTTGTTAAGTAATATGAGTTTTGATTAATATACGTCATTTTATTTTTAAATTAAATGTAATTGTGCCGTACCAATAAAATATTGGTTGATTTTAATTTTCGTCATTCAAGCTTATACACACTTTTGTACTCTGCGGTTTTCAGAAGAATAGTATAAGATTTGATATTTTTAATTATCAGTTTTACTGTACCATACTTATAATTTTGTACCATACTTTTCTCCTTTAGCTTCTTTCTGAATAAAATGTGTAAACAAGTTTTTTAATGTGTTATATTATTGTATAATGAAGTACTTGCAAAATGACAGAAAAATCTTTGAATTTTTTTTTTCTTGAACTGTTCTTTCCCTTTCCATAGTTTGGAGTAGCTGTTGTGATAACAAACCAGGTTGTAGCGCAAGTTGATGGAGCAGCTATGTTTACCGCAGATCCGAAAAAGCCCATTGGTGGCAACATCATTGCCCATGCTTCTACAACTAGGTAAGAATTATACCTTATGCCTTAGCTGGTGTTCTGATTATGGTCTCTTTTATTAATGAAGCATTCTTGTTACGTAGTAATTTAATTTTTTTCAAAGGTGCTTAAAGAAGTACCTAAATGTAACAGAAATAACATTGGGACACAGAAACACTAAATAAGTTTTTTTTAAGAAAAGCTAGTTTAGAATAATATATAAAAATAGACTCTATAATTTGCCTTTATTAGCATTAAAGCTAAGAAATATCAATGCCCAGGGCTGGCATTAGCTAGGCCTGGGGGATGCAGTTTTTTTTTTTTTTTTTTTTGGAGATATGTTAGTGAATAATGAATATCATAAAAAAAACTGCTTTAGAATTCTTTTCTAAATTGATGTATCCATTTTGTGATGCATTAAATATAGGAAATTCTATATTGCTACTTCAAAATGAACCCAAAGAGTTTTAATTAATTCATATAAAGGCAGAAATTAAAAAATATTCCTTAAAAAGAATGAATACTCCTGCCATATCTGCATTTGCCAACATACTGATTTGAGGTTCCGGCTCAGCTTTCTTGAATCTTTTCAAATAATCAAAAAAAGTGGCAACTGTTAGGGAATAATTCAATGTCACTCGCAACCCATTACGCAATTTGTGACGTAATCAGCGCCGTCTATTGGAACATTATAGAAACTGCGCAGAAGACACGTGGACTTGATAGAAGTAAGATGGAAAATTAATATGATATTCTTTTTATCTATTTTGTATGTGTGCGTTTCGTCTTGTTAATCGTTTTAATAAAATCTTAATTACTGAAACTGCACCATGCTCTACTCTGCTACCTATGGAAAACAACATGAAAAATGACAAGACTTCTTAGTTTGCAAAACAGCTAGCAAATTCCGAAATTGATAAAAAACAATGCAGAAGTCAATAAAAAAGTGTTAGCCAAGTTTTGTTTCAAATAGAAATATGAAAATTTAATTGTAGAATTCAACTGTAGCAGGGTTCGTTGATTTAAATCAGCTTGATTAAATCATGATTTAAATCAATTGATTAAAAAAAAAAATCATTGATTTGAATCAAGTGATTTTTTTTTCAAAACAATCATTGATTTTACAATGTTAGAAAGTGTTGTAAAAATGAAACATGTTGCAATTACAGCCATTGTTTCAAACAAAACTTCCTAGGTCCATCTGTCTGTGTGCATAACATATTTCATAAGTTTAGAACCAATAACTATTTTTTTGATTTTACACTATTACTCTTATTCAAAAAGCATCTTAACAGCAAAGCATCAATCATTCAAATTAGAATTCATAATAATCATGAACCACTTTTTTAATCTTCAAAATAGTATTTTAGATCCATTAAATCAATGCCACACAATAAATAATTCAGAATGATAGTGTTTAAAACAACAATTGTTAGAATTTAGAATATGTATCCTTAAAGTTTCATCCATGTCCCCTAATAGCTTACAGTTTTTTTCCCTCTAAAATATTTTTTTATCATAGAAGTTTTCAATAAAGATACTTGATTAAAACAAAACCTTCAGCTTTTAGTAATTGTATCAGCATATGATTTTACTAAATGGGTAAAAATATTTCGGGCTTTTTCATTTATAACATAGATATTAAAGTACACTCAATGTAAAAATTAAATACACACTATTGTTACTTTTTATAGCTTTTAACAGCAAAATAATTCAGATTAAGTTTTTTCATTTTTCCTGTACTTATGAGTATACTATTATTTTTGGTAGGGTTAAGTTTCATTTGAATCATGCATTCGTATTAAAAGTTGTTTACCATTATTATTATTAAAAAATATTTATTGTTGTAAAAATAGCTTAAAGTGTGTTTTTGCAAATTGATTAACATGCCTTATTGTTTGTATGAATAACATACTAAATATCCAAAATATTTAGTCTTTTTAAGAACATAAAAAAACTGATTTAAATTAAAAAAAAGTATCAGTTAGCTAATGTTGTCAGTAACTGCCTTGTTTACTTGATTGTACCCTTTCATCTACGTTCTTTCTTTACAGGTTATACTTAAGGAAAGGGCGAGGAGAAACGAGAATCTGTAAAATTTATGATTCACCATGTTTGCCTGAAGCTGAAGCTATGTTTGCAATTAATGCCGACGGAATTGGAGATGCTAAAGAATAAGTTGAATGTACGGCTTGATTTTTTTTTCAAGTGCTTCTAAAGACATTTTTAAACACAGCAAGTTACTTTAGAATAAAATTGTTTTTAATACATTTGCTTGCTATATTCGCATCACTTTATTGAGCAAAATTTAATACTTAAATTACTGCAAAAAGTAATGATTGAAAAAAAATGTTGAACTTCAATTAAAACATCTGAGGTAATTTCTTGCAAAGTTTCTATGCAAACTACTTAAGCGTTTGTAAATTGTGTTCAGTCCAGAAAACAAAACACATAGCTTCTGAAGAACAGGTATGAAATGGAAGAGCTATATTTGAATAGGAATTTTAAATTCCCACAATGCTAGCACATCTATATATATAAATATATTAGCAAAAAAAGCTTAAACAAAATACAAATTTGAATATTGTCCTTTTTTTTTTTCAAAAAAATGCAAGACAACTCTTTACACTCATATATATATAAAATACAGTTTTATTGAAGCTACGTTCCATATTTTTTTTTCCATATTGGTGGAGGTAACAATTCCAATATAGTTGCAGGAATTTGTAGTAGCAGAACATCACCACTGTAAGAGTGAATACAGGATATATGCTGTAAAGAAGAAATGTAGAAAATTAAGCAGATGTAAAATAAGAAATAAATCAACAAAAAGTATGGTAACATCGCAATCTACAATTTACACCAATGATGGCAAAAAATTATCTTGTATAAAACGAAAAAGTATCAGATAATGCAGCTTTGCTATAATTTTCAATGAAAGGGACCAAATAAATAAATATTTGATGAAGATCATGATGAGGAAATAGTGAAATGAACAGCCTTGACACTAAAATTACAAGATTGCTATAATTTAATAATTAGCTTCTGAAAAGGTTGAAATAATGATGATGATATAATAAAAGATATAAAAAAAGGGGGGAACTTATGACTTGTTATGTAAGTTGCCTTTAATTAGGAACATTTTTATATATTTTTGGCAAAATTTTCATTTGTTTGCATGATTTATTATTGAAATGCCCAAGGTTCCCCCTGTTTAATTACTTTTAAACACAGCTTCTTGTATTGAATATTTTGAATTTTTAAAATTTTTATGCATAGCATTATTTTCTAATAGGTTTTATTGTAACACTATCAAACAAACTTACTTCATATTTTGTAATCCTTTTAAAAGTATTTTCATTAAAACCAATTTCTTCTATTTCTGATTTTTTCAATCTTTTCTGAAGAGGCTGCAACTGAGAAAAAAAAAATATAATTTTAAACATGTACGTAAAAGTTAACAAAGTATTAATACTGTAAAACAGAAAAAGCTCAAGCTATTCAATAAATGTATTTCTCGAGTGCCTTTTTGGAGGGAGGAAAGATATATAAGTCGGAATGAATGCTGACTTTGATTTTCAAATAAAAACTATTTAATTTAGTGAATGGGATAAATAGTTGAACTCGAGAGTCATAATTGTTGACTTTTAATAAAATAATTTTTATAAAATAACAGAACCGACTTCAAGTTATAAATTGCGCTAAAAAGTGAAAAATAAATTCATTCTTTAAACAACATCGATGTGACTTTTAAACATAGTTTTAGAAGTCTGTGCAAAATTAGGATAGAAAAAATCTTTGGTAGTCATGAATCCAATTACAAATATATATATTTTCGCAGAATTAGCAACAGTTCCAATATGAAGTAGCAAATGGTATAATGGTAATTAGACTCATAATTTTGCTTCTAAAACTGTTTAAAAGTCACATCGATGTTGTTTAAAGAATGAATTTATTTTTCACTTTTTAGTGCAATTTATAACTTGAATCGGTTCTGTTTTTTTTATAAAAATTATTTTATTTTATTCTTTTTAGTGTAAATACATTTTTTATATAAATACTCTATTTTTTAAAAAATCCATATAAAAGGGCAAAATTTCTTTGATTTAATAGCACTAAAAACTAATCATTTGTATGATAAATTCCCTTTTGAAGTCTATTTTAGCAAACAAACTGATGGGATTAATTTTTGCCACAGAGAAGCATTCAGTCAAACTCTTGCTGTAATTTCTTTTAATATTATAGCCCATGACAACAAACATGCTTTTAACAATGACTTTTATATTTATTAATAGATTTCCCAACAAAGAAAAATCAAGCGAAGCCTTTCCAATTAAAATAAAAAATACTTATTTTTTACCCGTAATGTTTTTTCTAAAAAACAAATGTAGTCAAATTGATTTTCTCTCTTAAGGTAGTAAATTGATTTGCAATATTTGAGTTAGACGACCCTCTATCGATTAAAGAAAAAATCATCTCAATCGGTTCATTTATTCAAAAGTTATGAATAAATAAAAAAAAAAAACTACATTTCTGCCCATAACTTTTTTTCTAATTATCGAATATGGTCAAACAAAGGTACGGGACCTATGGGAAACCACCCTCGATTGATTAAAAAAAGAATCATGAAAATCGGTTCATCCGGTGAGAAGTTATGAGTGGACAAACAAACAAAAAAAACGACATACATACAGTATGAATGTATAACCTCCTTCCTTTGTGAAGTTGGTTAAAAAATCTGCATAGTATTTAAATATGGAGATTTTTTGAAATTTAACGTTCCTCCTTTTTACTTCCTCGTACAGGAAATATTGCAATCGGGAAAAATTTCCGCTCAAATCTCGGACTAAATTTGCATTTTAATCACAAATAATCAATCATTGACTGGCAATGCTTCCACAGCTGCACCAAAATGATTTTTTTTTTTGGAAAATTTGAAACATTTCTTCTTTCCTTACTTTTTAAGTTCTTTAATCTATAACATATAGCCATAAAGTAATTAAAAAACCCTTAAACAAATTTAAAGAATGAAATAAGTAAAACACATACACACAAAATTTCTAATTTTTTATTAGATTTGAAAGTTATGAAATTATCATGTATTTCACTTTTTCTCTTAATGGGCCATTCCATGAAAACAGGTACATGGGTGGTCAATTTTAAAATCATATTTATGTGGATAAAGCTTAGAAAAGTCAATTTTAGTTTGAGTAAGAAATCAAAGTTTAAACATTTACCGATTAAAAAGTATTAAAAATGGCTGACTTTGAAGCAATTATTGAGTTTTAACGAAGTTTTCATGATTGTTTTGCCAAAAAGTAATTAAACTCTTATGTCAACTTTATAGGTAAGTCGTTAATATTTTATTTTATTAAGCTTTAAGATCTAATGATATCTCAATAGCTATTAGCACCACAAAAAGCTTATTTTTCGTGTCCCGCACGTGACGAAAAAGATGAATCTTTTCAGTTAGGTTAAAAATGGAACATATTTATTTTTGTAAATGACATTCTAAAGCAGATTAATGTAGTACAATATCCTATGCTAGTTCTAGCTTTTAAAGTTACTTTTACTTGTAAAATCCAAAACAAAGCTGTCCTGCGCGTAACGCATTACAAGTAGGAAACGCAACTCCAATTCTAAATGTTGATAAGAATTTTATTTCAATATAGCTTGAATTCTTTAATGGTTTCTGTTTTAAAATTGTGTTACTCTAAAGAAATAATTATACATTTTCTCATATTTATGATAGTTTTGCTAAATTATGTATTAATAGAGCATACATTTCTAAAATTTTACATTTTCATTACAGAATGCCCTATCATTTCAGTGATCATTTATGTTTCAGAACAGATTACTTAAATCATATACAAAGACAAATGAGCAGAATCTAGTTTAAAATATAATAAAAAAGCAACTACATTTTTTATCGATGAGTTTTGGAAGAGCATTATTTTGATTTTTCAATATTTGATACAACATAGCTTAAACATTATGAGATTTATTTTAGAAAGTCTATTTAGAATTAGAGCTGAATTATATTTCACTATATATAACTTTTTGCACAACAACTTTCCACAATATTTTAACATTAATAAAATTTGTTTTTATTGAACAGAAATGGATAATGGAAGAATCTTAATCAAGTGCTGAAAGAATGAAAAAGGTCTTAGAAAAAAAGGTCAAATTTCAGAAGGAAGAAAATAAAAGGACAAATGGACTGAAAAAAAAGGAAAGACTATATGACTGAAGGCAAAAAGAGAAACAAAAGCTCTAATACTATAAGTGGCCAGAGCACCCTAATAGAATTCACTATCTCTTTAAAAATGTTTTAACAGGGTGCGTACGCGTCCTGGAAAACCTTGAAAGTCCTTGAATTACATAATTTTTTTCAAGGCCTTGAAAGTCCTGGAAATTTGGAATAATGTACAAAAATGTCTGGAAAGTCCTTGATTTTCTCATTTTTACTATTACTTTGCAACTTATCAAAAGGAAAATTCACCTTTCTTCAAATTCCTACCTGCAGACATGTGACTTTCCGTATTTTGATGAATTCCGTAGTTTTGGTAATTTGGAAATTAAAAATTTCGCTTCCGCAAAATTGTAATTGGATTTTTTCTCTATTTTTACCCTATGAACATTTTGAAAGTAGCCTGCTTGCATTCCTGCGAAGTTTCACAAATTACGAGTAAAATTTACACATTCGGTCCGTTTTTTTTTCGCTTTTAAGTGTCAATCCGATTTTTTAAGCATTTGAAAACCGGTTGCATCGGCTTCTGCAAAACTTCCTAGTTCTCGTTTAATATCGGATTCTTCCCCTTAGACATCAATAAATTTGAGCTTATCATTATTTAAATCTTTCTTAAGTTTCAGCTTCTGTAAAGGCTTGCAGAAACGTCATTTTGCCACGCCCACTCTGTCGCCGATAATCAAGGAATTTTAGCCTTTAAGTTTTAGTGAAACATCACTTGATTATAATTATTAAATATTAGAGCCTTATTAAAATCTGTTTTAAAATATTTTGCCAAAAATGTTTCGTTTTTTTAAATTTTTTTTCTTTTTTTTTTTAATGCATGTACTTCAAAATTTTGAAAAAATATTAAAACTTTTTTTCATTTAGTCTAATTCTAATTAAAATTTTATATATTTCTCGGAATGATCAATTTGTGCATATATTCTATTAAAATGAATGCTTTGTGTTTTAAAGTGTATAACAAAAACATTGTTGGTGCTTTCACTTAATTTCCAACATTCTGAAAACATGTATTACATGAGCATCTGCAAAATGTCCCGCACGTGTCACACTACATTATAATTTTTTCAACTATTAAAATTATTATTTCTCAAACTGTAGATATGTTTTACTTACAATGGAGCCTTGGCTTTCAAATCCTGTATTTGTTTTGTTACTGCATGATTAATAGAGCAGAAATTCTAGATGATTCATAAGGAAAATTAAGAGAGGTTGACTGTAAGTGTCCTGCACGTGACACATGGATTAATTATATTTTAAAGTATAAAAAAGATTTACGAAAGATAATATATGTCAAAAGCATCTTTGCACCATAAGTAAAGATTAAAAATGCAATTGCTTCCACTTATTTAAAATCTTCTGCTCTATGACAAAATTTTGGTAAAACTATCGAGTTCATTTGTCCCGCACGTGATGGTGGAATGGCCCTAATTCAATTTAGTTCCTTTCAGAAACTATTTCCTGTAATTCTAGAGCTTCTGAAATTTAATTGCAAATACAGTGGAATCGGCGTAATTGGCCCACCATATATTTGGACCTGCCGCTCATTAGGACCAATCTCTAAAGAACCAAAACATTTCCTGTTACATAAGCCTAATATTATCCATTTAATTGGACCAGAGAAAAGAAAGTAGATATAAAACAGGAGCCATAAATTGCCTGTGTAGAACAGATTTAAAGCGTGTCAACTAACACAAAAATTAATTTATTAAACATTACAATTCCTGTAACTTTAAATAAAATACAATGATACTTACAATAGAGATGTTCAACGAAATTCCCACTAGATGGCTGTACTATTAAAGCAAAGGTTAAAGTTCAAGTGAAATTCTGAATTTACTTTTTATTGTAATGGCTGTTGTGTGCATTTTAGAACTTAATTTTTTGTGATATTTAGTTATTTCTGGATATTGAATTGAATCGATATTAATGGAACGGAATGTAAACAAAACCGTACCGACCTGAGCTTCTGAGCACGTTGTTTGAATCAGGGCAGCAAAGTGTTGAACGCATGTAGAAGACTTCGACTTGTGCTTTCCCTGCCGAGTTTAGTTGTATTTGTTTAAATAAATTTTGTAAACAGCATATTATTTCTTGTTTGTATATTGGCTGTACCTCACAATAATCATAAAAACTTTAATATGTAATGTATAGTATGTTCGGTCTTGTTACACAAGTCATATTCACGTAATCAGACCAGCCGATTAATAGGACCAAAATGATGCCGTACCAATGTGGTCCGATTAACCAGAATCGACTGTATTACCTAATTTTTGAAAGATGTCAAAATAAATGGTTGGAAAAGAAACTAAATAAAATATTAGACATTAAATTATTAACACATAATAAGAAATAAATCCCCCCCCCCCCCCCCCCCGCCCTTTCTATTGTAAAACTAAAAAATATATTTTTAAACTTTTAATTTTCTTGCTGCAAAATTATGAAAATCAGCAATTTACTTTTGGTGTCATTAACTACTTCCAAAACGTCTGAGTAGTTAGGATTGAAATTTAAAGGAATATTTCTCAATCAGAAAAATAATTAACTTTAAAAACATTTTTTATAAAATATGATATGAAATTAATATTCAAGTTAATTAACATTTATGTTACTACAACACAATGATTGAGCATAAAATTATACTCTGGAAAATAAGTGCCATTTAAAAAGAAATTACAATTAATGTTAGTTTAAAATAATTGCACCTTTCGTATTTGCTTGTATTCTTGAAAGAAAAGATTTAGCTAAAGAAAAGGAAAAACTTGTCTAGTGGCATGCCTGATTTTTTTTTTTAAAAAGAAGAATTTTAAGTCTTTAGCTAGCAACTTTAAACTAATAGAAGAAGAAAAAATTTAACAATCTGTTTCTCGAGAAAAGTTTTCGAAAAACATTTATAAAATCTATAAGTTTAAAATCTATAAATTTAGTTAGTTGTAGTCAATAGGTTATAAATAATTCCTTAAGAAATATAAAAATAATCATCTGACCCAGTTGTTGAAGCATTACTACTGCTTTGAAGAATATAATCACATTTCCCGTCATATTGAAGACTCAAAACTGCTCCTAGCCTTTACCTCTAAACACATTGTTTAAAACAGGCATTTAATATTTAGAGAAAAAACCCCTCCAAAAATGGTATTTTCTGCACCTAAAATGATACTAAAGTTAAATTTTTTCTGCTCCAAACTGTTACAAAAGCCCATTTTTTCTGCTCAATACTGATACAAAACAACATTTTTATCTGCTCCAAAATCTGATAAAAACTCAGCAAGGCCCACAGAAGCAATGCTGCTACCATGGGCGATTCTGATCCGAAATTCTTCGACATTTCCAAAAATTTTCGAGCACCTGTTCCGTCCGAAAATTGTTTAATTTATTTTCTTAAGATTTCTTTGACAATAAAAATCTGGGATTTTCTTTCTACTTCCAGACAAGCAAAACATTTTAGAATGCTTTAAAATACTTTTAATACAATAACTTTTTCCAGAAAAAAAAAGACTTCTGGTCTTAATATTAGACCTTTGATTTAATTACTTGAGCATATATATACACGTATGTATTGTGTGTTGGGGGGGGGGGGGTGTTAACCTAAGCATATAATTTTTCATTTTAAATTGATGGCGCCCTTTTTTCCGAAATTTTGTGTGAAGTTCCGAAAAGAAATTTTCGCTTAAAATCACCCATGCCTGCTATATAAGAGCATAAATATGGGCTACAATCTTTGGTTCCTGCCAGAAAAAGAAGTTAAAAGCTGCAAAAATTTAAAAATTCAACAGTATTTATTATTATTATTTTGTTTAACGAATTTAGATAACAAAAGTATTACCTCTTTTGTTCTGTCAAATAAATACAAAGAATTTTCATCATTTAAAATCAATTTGTCCGAACAGCAAACCACTGATGTCACGGGATACAAGGATACTGACTGGAAATCTATCAACATCTGTTGTTTACACCAGGGAGTGTAAGCATTTCTTGCAATTGAATATTCTATTACCTAAAAATTTTAAGAGATAGGTATGAGTTTTAATATTTTATGAGCAAATTTAAATATTTCATGATAAAATGCTATAAATATAGCAATAAATTAAATAACAAAAGAATTAAAACTGAAAAATAGAGGAGGGAGGAATGCATAAGGGAACTTTTGCAAGGACAACTAAGGGATCATTCATAAATGATGTCATGTTTCAGGGGGTGGTTCGTGAAATTGTGACAAGGGGAGAGAAGGTGGTAACAAGAAGTGTGACATCATGCTTACGCAACATAGCATGGCATGTGACAATGAGAGGAGGGGAGCATGTATGCCGGGGAAAAGCGTGACCATCATTTATGGGCGATCCCCATTCAGATGTGTATTTTTAGTGGAAAGTCGACCTATCTCTGTTTTGAATGTAATTTTTAAAAATGTTTGCAGGTCAATTAATTTTTTTCTAATGAAAATGAGGTACTTTTCCGTTTTGGGGAGGCTGGCTATGGTTATTTTTCTTGTTTTTCGCCAAATCAAACTACTTTACCATTTTGGGCTGCGGTGGGCGATGTTTAAATATTTTTCCAAAAAACAAACTCCGGACACAAAACAAATTGATTTAGCAAAAAAAAAAAGGGGGGGGGGAAAGAAAACAATTGCTAGCACCCCCCAAAACAGAAAAGTACCGAAAGATATTCTTGTTTCAGTAGTGCCGACTCCAAGCCATTTTGGCAAGGCGTTGCACCCAGCGGCCTCTTTCTTCCCTTTTCTATGCGCCCTGCAATCTATTCAGACCATGACACATTGGCCGAACGGACTTCAAAGCAGGAAGTGCAGTAGGAAAACTTCAATCCAGGATCCCCCCCCCCCCCCACCTTTATTTGTCCCCACTGGTTTTCTCAGAACACCAGAGCATTATTGTCTTCTCCCCGTTCAGCTTCTTGGAACAACTGGGGGTAGTAAGGGGACGCATCATGTGCCTTTTTTTCACTTTACAGGTGTTTATAGCTCTAAACAAATATGAATATCTGCTAGTTAAATTATGCTATTTATAGTCAGGATGGACTGCTTGCGGCCCACTACCTGCCGATGATGTGCAGCAATGCGGAATCGAGCAAAAAAAAAAAAAACATTTTTTTAATGTTAAAACATAATTAGGGACTTCAAATCTGAAACGCTCGGAGCGGCGATCTCTCTGGATTTTGGGTCCTGATTCAACAAATTTTGTAAATAGCATCAGAACTCATAATTTGCCATTAGCAATTCATTCATTGATAGAATCTTTTAACACTGCATATACTCGCTTATAAGTCGAGAAATTTGGCACAAAAAACGAAGTAAAGGTCGACTTACGTTCGTGGCATAACATCGTAAAATCCAGACTGTTCCTCTTTTTTTTTTTTAACCTCATTAATTAAACAACACAAGAAAAGAATTTGCTCAAATTCTGACATGATTTTATATGCTCTAGCCGCTTATTAAAGTATTTTAATTACAAAAGATCAGATTATCGGAAAAATAAAAGAAAGCCTGCACTTCAATTTTACGAATATTCTGTATTGCGTAAAATTTAGAACCCAGTTTAAAAAACAATAATAAATATAATAAAAGTACAAAAAATAGAAAAAAGCAAAATGTTATGATATTAACTTAGAATTAAAGCAATAGTTAATAAGAACTCTGAATCGCGAAAACGAACCCTTTTTCAGAAATCGCGATCTCAAATATGAAAACTTTTTCGAACACGATGATGAAAACTACATTTTTATCTTAAATATGTTCACTACAATTAATTTTTTCATATTTTAAAAAATGTTTATTCCCAAAAAAAAAAAAAACTAAAAAATGCTTCCCGATTTTCATTAAAATCAAGAGCCTTTTTTTTTTTTTTTTTTTTAAATTTTTGGGGTTACGAATTTGGGATTCCATGATGTATAATTGTTCTGGGTTTAGTATTTAGTCCCACTACTGAAAAAAATAATAAAATAAAACAGTAAATGGCGTTGGCGTCATTTCGCAAAATTTATACTTAAGACAAAACAGTTAATTACTATTTTCAAAGCCAAAAAAGCATTTCATTTCTTTTCAATTTAAACATTTTAATTTCTACATACTAATCAGTTTATATGTGCTAAAAATAGTATTTGTGTCTCATTTTTATGCTTTACTTCGTTTGCACGCAGGAAACGGTCATATGCTAATTAGCGAACTGCATATAATCCGGGCAGCAATCTTTTAGCATCTGCTTTAGGTTTACAATATTTCTTATTATTTTCTAAACAGTGAACAGCAAAACGCTTATTGGGCCTAAATACAGCTATGTCTTTCCAAGAATTTGGACACCACCTCCCGAAATTTATGGCTTTATTAGAAAAAAAATTAACAAATTAAATAAGGTGTTGAATACAAGCATAATTTGCACACTATTTTCCTCTCATTAAATTTGCCCATAGAAGAATAAAAGAAGCAAAGATTGTACTAGCGTGTGGCTCCCATTTGCCTGTGAAGAATTATCTTATGTAATTGTAGTGTTTTCTTGCATATAATTAATTGTGCAGCAGTTTTTTATCACCTGATATAATTTCTTTTTTAATGGTAAAAAGGACAAAATATATTGAGTAAAAAATAAAAGCTATTTTCTCCAAAGTTCCCACCCCACCCCTCCTCTAAAAAGAAAAAAAAATGTTTCAATTAAAAACAAAATGATTAGGGGAAAATTTGAAAGCTCTATGATTGACATTTAAAATGGCAACAAGTTTGAAATCATAGGTTACCGTCACCTGAAATACTTGCCAATAATAATCAAAACCAACCTTAAGACTTATACGGCCACATTGAGAGTACTTTTGTGGGGGGTCTTTTCCGGATTTGTTGCAACTTTGGTAATCCCCTCCCAAACTTGGTCATGGCGAAATGTCACCAAGACCTAAATTTTTTTTTGTTGAGTAGTTCATAATTTTTCAGCAGAATACATATGAAAATGTGCATAAGTGATGCATATATACGTATATATTCTTCAAAATAAAAACCTATATTTTGAGGTACACATACAAAGTTTTCAACCTTGTAAGCTTTTTTCTTAAACGCTTAAATTTTTTTACTTGTAAAAATTTAAGCAAAGGCGCTTTAATGCAGTGGGGGGGGGGGGGGGGGGGAGTAAAAAATTTAAAGCACAACTCAAGGGTGCCCTTTTTGAAACAAACATGGTGCCCTTTTCGGAGGTCCCCCTGGCAGCCCTTTCATCCTGGAGTCTGCACTATTCAGTAGTAATTACATTCTTAACTATTATTATTAAATTTAATGATATTCGCAGGGCTCGGCGCACTTTGGAGTCTTCAAAATAGTGAAAAAAGTGACCACAGCTTTTAAAAAAGAGACCAAAATAGTGACCATTAAAATGTAAACTTATGTGTTTGTTTTTTAATTTAAACTAAATATAACTTGAAAAAGAGCAGTTTCAACATCTTTTGGAAACTAAACCTGAATAAATAGAGCTTTTACCCAACTTAAAAAAAAAAAAACTCATAGCTTATTCAAAAATAAGAATTTTTATACCTGTAACTATGTTCATAAATACCTGTTTCAAAACTCATAAATAGCTAAGAGTGAGAGAGACAAAAGTTATTTCTTTTAATAAATTTTTTTCTCAAATTGTTACTTATTTAAAAATATAAATGAATAAATATTTATTCAAATCGGCAGAAATTTCAAATTTTAATTTATGTTCAACATCGAATAAAATTTATTTTGCGAATGCTAGTTTTTAAATATTTTTTATACTTGTTCAAAGATTAGAAAATTTCACTTGAAATAAATCTAAATTTGATATTTTATCAAAATTATTCAGACTGAAATTACTGTGTTTAATCTTCTGTATCATTGTAGGAAACAAACCGTTTGATTATTCGATACTGTTTTTGTAATTTCATGGTAGTAACACAATCCAAGAAAAAATCCCTGATTGAGAACCAACAAATTCCCTGATTTTATAATTTCAGTTGTGATAGTTACACGGTATCACTGTCGTACATAATGACAGTATGAGTGGCAAAATCAGAAAAATTCTTTAAAGGGGGGGGGGGGGGAGGAGGGGTGCACTATTTTTTTCCTGTATGAACTTTGTGCAATTCCTTTTTATTGGGGGTGGGGGGTGGGGATGGAAATAAAAAGAGGTCATAATGTAATTTGTTGAGCGATATATATAATCTGCAACTGCTAAGAATTTTTCAGATCTAAAGTTTTTTTTAAGAGTTTAGATTCCCCCCCCCCCCCCCCCCCGCATCATTATGTAATGATATCTTGAAAAGAATATAACTTTATTTTCTCGAGATGCGTATTGTCTTTTCGTTGAGAAATCCCCACCAAAATTTTCTTTTGTGATTGAGACAGTTAGTTCGGGAGTGGGGGGGGGGGGAGGGAATAAAAGAGAAGAGAAATTAAGGTAATTTTCTGAGTGATATAATCTGCAACTGCTAAAACTTTTTAGTCTGATTTTTTTTTCTAACTTAAATATCGCTTTATTTTATTTTCTTAGAATTTGCTCTTCTCAAGTAAAAAAAATTAAAAACAATTAAAATCATCATTCTAGATGGGGGGAGAGGTCACGCGCCCTCTAGGCCTCCCCTTCTAGTTGCACCACACTGCAACATCAAACCTTAACTTCGGCACACTTGGGGCCGGCGCCACGCCGAATTTCAAAAGACGACCAAGAATGGCGGATACGCGGAAGCTTCAATCCTGGCACACGTATTTTAATGCAAAATTGCAATGTTTTCTTAACTCATAGACAGACAAAGTAACTTTTTTGTTTGCTCTGCCAGAGAAAGGGCAAAAAAGTGAAAATAGTGACCAATTTTTGAAAAAGTGACTAAAAGTGACCAATGCAAAAAAAAGTGACTTTTAGTGAAAAAAGTGACTCGCGCCGACCCCTGTATTCGACTTTTGATTTAGTCAATAAGTGTGTTTTTTAATGCATTTGTATGCATTTTATTATTTCTTTTGTGCAGAAATAAATGCTTAGAATAAAATAGTTATACTTTATTCACCTTTTCCAGCCATATTTTTTTATTAAAAAAATAGCAAATTACCCAGTCAACTCTTAACTTAAGATTGATTAAATGTAACTTTGAATGTTTCAAAAAATATATGAATTGCAAATTTTGCCCGAGGCAGAAAAGTTATGCTAATGCTATTTGTTCTATATTACAAATAGATTAAATTTGCATATAACATTTACTAAGCATATTTTATATGTTTAATGAATTATACATATTTACGGAAGTAAGCAATATAGTAATAAATGAATTTGAGTACTTATCTTGAATTGGTTTAAAATTAATAATTGACAACATTAGAATTTCTCAAATTTTTAACTGAACGTTTTTAGTCATAATTATTACTGAAACAAGCGCTGGCTGGCGATGGTTAAATTTTTTTTGCCAAATCAATTACGCCAAATCAATAATCTGATTCTTATCTGTTGCAAAGAAGCCTCAAAGTTGAATAGATGGCGCTGAGTGCCGACCCCTATTTTTGTCCCATCGTTTATGGTGAAATGAGACAGCCTGATCTGTAACAGTTAACTAATTGGATCAAGTTCAGCCTTGGTTCAGAGAATTATTGGTTTTATAAAATCTAGACATTTTTGAGGCCATGTTTTTTTTTTTTTTTTTTTTTTTGCTCAGTCTTTAGCAGGGATGCACAAACTTTTTTGGGTGAAGGGCCAAAAAATTAGAAAGCATCAGGTTGGGGGCCAAAGTCACGTAATGTTTTATTCATAAAAATACAGGGTGTATTTCAGTTTTTATTTAGAGGTAATATGTACAAATTACATGTATATGTAATTACTGTACTCGGGAAGATTATTAAATAAAAGTTTTAAAAAATTAATGTAAATGAATTCAAACAAAATAAGGTATTATATTTCTAAACAATTAATTGCACAACATTCATGTATATCAATGAAGTGATTGGTCAAATGGCAAAAAAGAGGAATACTAAAAATTTTTACAAAAATGTGTGCAAATTATGAAAATGAAACAAACGGAAAATGAAAAGGTAATTTAAACTTAGAAATACAGAGCATTATTCTCTAAATTATAATAACTTTCTTTATAATTTAGATAATTTTTCTTTGACGTTTTATAATGTAAAATTTCAAATATATATTAAGAGTTAAAATGAGAAATTAATTAAAAGTGCGAATATAAATACAGAAGAAATAAACACACATATATTAATAAGCAAAATATAAATGCCGTGAGTCTGTACATCACGTTAAACCCTTGCGATTCAGAATTACTACTAGTCAATTTGGCTGGTAGAATTGTTTTTTTAACTAACCATTTACAAAATCTTATTAGATAAATTGGCATAGTAATATTAAATTCATACATTGCGACATGGACAATAAAAAAAAGTTAAACTGATTCCTTTATCAAAAATCAACATATCATTATTTTGTTCCATGGCATATAATTAAATTTAAATCCTTTAATCACTAGTTTTTCTGCAGATTAGAAATTGATCTTTGTGAATTAATGTAAAAAATCGTTATTTATTTATTCATTTCCTAAATACATATCAACAATAAAATTTTCCTAAATATATATTAACAAAAACTTTTTTACATTTTGATGATAAATTACACTTTATAAAGTAAAATAATTATTCAAATTGATATTATTAATTCTGAAAATTAATGTTTAGTTAATAAATTGCTCATTACTACTCCTCAATTTGGCTAGTAGAAATTGTTTTTTAACTAAACATTTACAAATTTTATTAGTTAAATTGGCATAGTAATACAGTACAGAACCTCTTACTCGGGAACCAGAAAACCGGGAATTTTTTCGTGAATTTCCCGCCATTTTTGAGAAGTTCACGTTTTTTCGCCCATTTAGTAAAAATACGATTTTTTTAAAAATACGCCTTTTTCCGTTACAAGTAACATATTCAGTGTTAATAAGTCGAACAATTTAGTCTAAAAACGATGTTTTTTTAGGGGAGGAGGGCGTCAACTTACTTGCAGATGAAAATTAGAAGAAAAAAAATATCCAACAATACTTGAGAAAAATCAGACATTTTCTCTATTTTATTTCAAAAATTAAACATGAAAGAAATAAGTAATTACATTCTTACACATTTATTTAATTGTATCGTCAGTATTTTTGAAGACTAATTGCAACAAAAGTCGGAATATACGAAAGTTCGGAAAATTTCTAATACGGCAGATTCGCGAATTTTCCGCAATAGCTGATCGTGTGAAAATTAAACCTCGTTTATTTTTGTTTTATATATATATATTATTTATTTAAGAGCTGAAATAAGGTAATAAGAATTTAAAATTGACATTAAGGCAACAAAAATTGCAACTGTGAAAATGAATTCTTTATTACAATCGAGTTCGCAAAAGCGAAATCGTTTTACACAAGTATGAACTTTGCGTGTTTCTGCATGTAAACATGTTTCTTACATTTCGTTTTCCTACTTTCTTTAAATCATTTATTACTGTAAAAGTGATTGATGATCAGATTTTACGAAAGTAATAATTTGATAAACAAGATGTCCGATTCGGAAAGCATCCAAATGGTGCTACACCCGAACGATGACAAAGAGCAAGATAGCGATGAAGACGAAAATAATGACATTTTGCCTCCTCTGTCTAACGATCGTTGCTTTGAATTAACTAAAGAAATCATAGCAGGAATGGGACAAAATTTTTTTGTAGACGAAATAACGCACATAATGGCTGTTCGAAAAATCCAGCAATCGAATTTTCGACCATTTCCCGATAAGCTATTGTTCTGAAACTTTACATGTAGCTCAGCACCAGATGACAATGCAATATTCTACCACTTTTATCATGATTTGATTAGTTTATGAAGTAATTCCAATAAAATAAAATTAATATGGCGATTAGTTCCGAAAATTGCGACCAAAATTCAATAGCGGCGCTGCGATCGTATCTTTTTACTACGATTTTTCGTAAGTTTTTTTTTACATTTTTTTTTTTGTATTTTTTTTTAGATTTTATTATAATTATCCTTTTTTATCAACTATATTAGCGGGCCAATTCAAAAGCCTCGGCGGGCCAATTTTGGCCCGCGGGCCATAGTTTGTGCATCCCTGGTCTTTAGGAATAATCTTGTTAATTTAAAGCACATAGAGCATACAATTAAATTAGCTTACCTTTCGATCACTATACACAACAATTAGATTTTCAGATTTTAAATCAAATTTCAATGTAGTGGGTTGATGTTTATATACTGGAAGATGACAAATTACCTGAAAAACAGAAAAAAAATATATTAAAATACTTGCAACCAGATCAATTTTTAGTTAGAAAGGGTAACATTTAAATTTTAGGCCAAATTAGGGCTTTGCAAAGCATTGCTCGGCTTCCAGTTCCACAACAAATGCAGTAATAAAAAACTAGAAGAAAACAAAATAACACTGTAAAACCACTCACTTTGTTTGTTTCCAAAGAAAATATTACAACTTTTCCATTACGACTTCCACAAGCTAAGTATGTATTATCAGAGCTTAGATCCATCAAGTGAACTTGTTCTTCACAATCTAAAATCAAGTTTTATAATTAATAACAGTACACAAAAATATACAACAAATGGACATTAAAACCTTCTGTGAAATGGGGAACTAGTTTTTGTATCACAGAATGTAGCTGCTCAAACAAAGATATTTACTAAAGACAGAACTAAAAAGTTACTTTTTCAAAAATGCATCATGCATTGCCAAATAGTAAAAAATGTCTTCCAAAAAAGAAAACAACCTAACTTTACCTGGATCTTCATGAAGTGTAGCTATTAATTTCACAGCTTCTGTATCACATTTCACAATATATATTTTTCCTTTACAATAAAGAATCATCTTAGTTGGACCTGAAGAAAATAATATGATGTTTGCTGTATTTGGAATATTATTGGGTAATGAAACTTTAGACAGAATTTTCAAAGACAGAGGATCTTCTTCCTGTAAGTATAAAATTTCCTTAGATTAATATAAATATTCCGACTTCGGAAGAAGTTAAATTGAAAACTACTACTGAAGAAATTAAAATTTACAAACAATTATGGATTTTAAAAAATAAATGAATAGTAGCGGACTGTATCTTAATCAAAACTGTAACTTAAGTTAATACAGTAAGTCAGTATGAGTAAACTTTTTAACACAAAATTAAGTTATCCCTATTTTCAGCAAAATTTTTAACCAACTTCCAACAGGAGGACGGTTATCAATTCTTTGTTCAGTAAATTATTCATAAATGTAAAACTCATTGTTGAAAATAATTTGTTGCTATTAATCAGTGATATTAAAAGCAATTACAATAAGAGTTTTGAGTGAAGGAATACTAAACTGACTAAAACAAAAATTTAAATCATCCAATCTGTTTTCTTCTGGTGGCGCCATCTACCGCAAGACTACAGGAAGGAATCTTTCATGACATAAGGCATTCCATGCAACGCAGCTGACAGGCTTGCCAGACAACTTTCGATCATTCGGTCTTCGAACACCTGTTGTACAATCTTTCAATAAAAAATTTTCGGTTCTTTTTTCTGCTTCTTTGCAAACCATAGCTCCCAACTTAGGCATTTGCTACTCGGCATTCCTATATGATTCTTAGTTGTCTCTGTACCTCCACATACTGTGTAAGTTTGTTGGTCTGGTAGCAAATGACCCTGTATTTCAATGGTGCAGTCCAGGGCAGACGGCGTCCCACCTTTTTATTTTAAAACAAGCATATCCCCCCCTTGTTTTGATTTTAACGTAAGCGAACCACCTCTTTTTGATGTTCGTATATGTAACTGTCCCCCCCCCCTCCACGTTTTTTTCCAGGACCACACCTGTATTTGTAATAGATTCATAATTACAAAACATTTTATCCATCATAATTTTGTTCCAATTTCAAAAATTAAGTTTAAAAGTAGTATTGATGTTTGATTTGTAAAGCAATTATACTTACAAATTGAAGATTGAATAATCTTAATTTGAATTGACTAGAATAAGCAAGCCATTTGCAATCAGATGATATAGAACAAGAGACTACAGCTTCGCTATCTTTTGTTTTTATTTGCAATAAGTTGACGGGAGTGGTAGAAGAGCCTGTAAAGTAAGTTATTAAGTTTAACAGATTTTTAAATCATGTGCAGCATTTTTTTTACAAAAACTGATAGAATTTCTTTAATAATTTGTACATTTTTAATAATCATACATTTATTTGTATCATGATATTAATGAATTATTTTGTAGCATGATAAATATTCACTTTTGAACGAAAATGAAAAATAAATAGCGTTCAATTGCAATGTTCAAAACAAAATAAACTTCATAAAATTTGTCAAAAAAAAAAAAAAAAACTTAAAAGAGAACGTTCTTAATCAAACAATATTATGTAGATAATTGATGGGATGTAGATAAATTATGCTAATGATTATTTAAAGAATATAAAACCAATTTGCAGTTGATCCAGTTATTCAAACCAATTTAGAAAATCATTCTGTTTATATATGATTAACTGATAGTTGTACATAAACTTATACATGATAAAATATGCACATGTCTGTACACATATATATATATCAGTGTTTACAAGTTTTTGCCGTAGGCGTAAAAAACCTCGTAAAAACTGTCCCAGCATAACCATTCACTGTGTCCATTTAGTTTTTTCTGCCAGCTTAACTAAAACCATCAGATAAGAGAAATTTCAGTTTCAAATTAAGCCATACTTAATTTGAGCACTGAGTACAAATATGTATTATAATATTAGAAAGACAGTAGGGAGGGTTAGACCCCCTCCCTACAGGACTGATTTTTCAGCTAATGTTTAATTATTACACTTGAAATAAATACATGTAATAATAGCACATTTGTCCATGGAATGTATGAGAATCCAAACAGTGCAAAATCTGGTACCAAAATATGGAACGACATCAATGTAACCTATAACTAGGGTTGTAAGTTTGTCGCAGATAAAGAGCCCAAAATTCGCGGCAAATTTTGCGAAATGTCCGCGAGAACACAAATACTATAATAAAATATAGTATATCTGCAATGAAAGTTATTCTTTATGTTAAAAATGCAAGAATTATCAACTGCGTTAAAAACGTGTAAATATTTGTATTGTCTAGGATCAATCATGCTTTTAAAAAGTTTGAGGATGTTTGGCGAAATCTACGAGGTGTGTCTAAAAAGTTCGGTGAATGGTCTCATAAGTGATTGTTCAAAGTTTGATAGAAGCACGCGTGCCTGTGTAGACATGCACAGGCATGTCTGGACCTGACCTCTGTCGGTACTAGCGCAAAGCTTCTAGAACAGTGCTTATTGCATTTAGTCTAACTGAGTGACCCGAGTAGTATGCGTCATGGAGCAACGACACAACATTAAGTTCTGCTTTAAATTGGGTAAAACGGAGAGAAACCCATGAGATGTTGGTGCAGCTATACGGACAGGATGCTGTGAGTAGGAAATGTGTGTATGATTGGTTTGTACGCTTCCACGCTGGTAAGGAATCTGTGGAGGACGAACCACGTTCAGGCCGGCCATCCACAAGCAGGACACCAGAAAACACTGAACGTGTGCGAGAGATGCTAACAAAAGATCGGCGATTGACTCTGCGATTAATAGCAGAAGAATTGGGTATTAGCAAAGACAAAAAGTTAAAGGGACCATAAAATTCCAAAAAAATTTGAGATGTGTGGCGATTTCATTGACATGTGTGACAGGGATCCTACCTTTCTGGGTTGTTACAGGAGACTGTACAGGTTGTTATCAGTACGACCCCGAAACGAAAAGACAATCGATGGAATGGCGATCACCTTCTTCCCCGCGACAAACAAAATGCCGTGCGGTAAAATCCAAAGTTAGGACCATGTTAATCCCATTTTTCGACAAAGAAGGAATCATCCATAAGGAATTCGTTCCTGCTGGCCAAACGGTGAATGCCGCATTCTACTTGGAGGTTCTCAAACGTTTGTTAAAGCGCATGCGGCGAGTTAGGCCACAGATGTATCAGACCGGAAATTGGGTGTTACTGCACGACAATGCACCATCGCATACCAGCATCATGGTACGACAATTTTTGACTCAGAGTGGCGTGACAGTTTTGCAACATCCACCGTACTCTCCAGATCTGACGCCTGCTGATTTTTTTTTTGTTTCCACGTCTTAAGACTGTCCTAAAGGGATCACGGTTTGTGGACGTCGAGGAGGTTCAGAACCCATTATTATGAGAACGATTCCACATCAAGACTTCTCCAAGAGTTTTCAAGCGTTATACGAACGTTGTCAGAAGTGTGTTGTGGCTGGTGGAGAGTATTTTGAAGGTCAATAAATGTACTTATACATGTACTCATACCATTCACCGAACTTTTTAGACACCCCTTCGTATGTTTATTACTACTGCTTTAAAAAAAATGATTTTGAATTTTTTCTTGGCACAAGTTTGAAGCATTTTTAGACTTTAGGTATTATATTTACTTTCTAAACTTTTTGAAAAATCAGACTTTCGTTGATCAATAATAATAATAATAATCATTAAAAAAGAAAAAAAATCGCGGGTTTTAGGAAAAAGCTTTAAAAATCGCGAAAATCATCGCGGGAATTCGTGGCGCGACAAACTTGCAACCATACCTATAATGCTGTCTTTTCGAACTTAATTTTCTCAGAATTGAAACGTCATTCACTTTCCCCTTGCTTGTTGATGCCTAAATTCCTACTAAAAATTGATTGAAAAATTATCTACCTTGGCAAAATTAGTCTTTTTCTCTATTTACATATACACACAATTATTATAGTTATTTCATAAAATGTTTAAAACAAAAAAAAAATTAAAAATTCTACATTTATTTTATGATTTGCGATAATACTTATTTTCAATAATTGTTTATTTAGCTAATAGTTTTCAATAATTGTGAATTGGGTTTTTTTTTTAAGAAGTTGGATCCAGGAAATTTCAATTTCCTTATTTATCCAAAATTTAGTATTTTCTAAGAAGTAAATAGCTATTTAGACTAAAATCAAATTTGAAGTACATAAATAAATGGAACAATAATAGTGATAAAATTAAACGGAACGCAATGTTCGACAAACGTGTTCAATATGGTTCAAAGGAAAAAAAAGCAAGAAACCAATAAAATAAAATGCAAAATAAGCAGATTAAAGGTATGAAAAATATCTTCTAACAAAGAAAATAATTGACATTTGTACGCGATGCAAAAAGATTAAAATCTCTAACATAGAAATCCAATTTTCGGCAAGCACGTGTACGATGTTGCCTTTTTCTATCTTTATACTTTTTTTCTTTAATTATTAAAATGAAATGTCAAATAAACAGATTTAAGGTTGTGGATGCAAAAAATAACTTGCAACTTTCAAGATAACTTTAAATAATTACAGGATGGAAAAGGATAGAAATTTCAAACAGGGTAAGCAATTTCCGGTAAAAATCGGAGAGAAAACTAGTTTTTGCATGGCGCAAAAATTAACTCCCAATTTTTTCTTCTGAATTTAGTGTTTAGTGGACAAGAGAATTTGGGAAAAGGTCAAGTGTCAAGATTAAAGGTCGGGAATTGAGTTTAGCTGCATTAGCGAATGGTAGCCACACTGGCGACTTCAATGAAAAAAATGGCCCCCAAAACATGAAAACTGGTCGCATCTGGTGACCGCGAGTTTTGAGCTCTACCACCTTGGCCAATGTTAAGTGGAATTTTTTTAAAATTTAGGTGGGATTTTTTTTTTTTTTTTAGTTTTTAAAATTATCACTAAATTGTCCGATCATGATCTAGTACTAGTAACAATTTTTAAAAAGATGATTATATAATCTATATTCATCAGGAAAGAATAAACATTAACAAGGTTCAAACAAAACGAATCCTTCACAAAATTCCCGATCGCCAAAATGGGTCCTTTATAAATATATAAGCATGGAAAAGATCCTCTTAAATGACCAAAATTCCTTGACATGTGATTCCCCCCCCCCCCCATATTGGAATATTGTGTAATTATATTCTCTATTTATTTCAGATCTTATGTCAATTCACTAATGATGTTTTTCAAACAATACAGTGTACTTTGGTAACTGGAATGGAATGGTAACTAGGAATAATGAAATGATTGAAAATAAGTCTGCATTTCCAAAGGCATTTCAGTTTTTAATAATCCTTAAGAATACGGAAATTGTCAACATTTCCCCCAAGTTAATATTTGATAATAATAATAAAAAAAAGGTTCCTAGACTCTTCTTTTCATTAATAGGGATAAGATGACATTTGAAAACTATCATACTCCTTTCAGTTTGTGTTGAATATCAGATTCACTGCGTGTCCGCTAGTTGCGGGAACAGCTCTCAAAAGAACATCTTTTAAGTGGGATTTCTGAAAAAAGGAGGACATCTCGCAATCCCGCGAACCCTGATAAAAATCAAATTTTATATGCCGTATAAGTGGAATTTTCATGCATTGACTGGATTGGGTTCAGGACAAAAAAAAAAAAAAAAAACAGTCAGATGCAGGATATCTAATGCTTTCTGGGGAGTGGGGGGTAAATTAGTGATTCATTATAGTTTCATTTTCTTCTGCAATATGATTAATATTTTTAAAACGTAATACCACCTGAAATTTATTAAGTAGAGTCAGTCAGGCAATTCCTGGACATCAACTTTTCAGGGCAATTACTGAACACAGGCATTTTTCCATAATACTCAACAAACTAAAAAAAATCCTATATAGTTGATTTGAACTATCTCTCTTCTTTGTAACTTAACTCTTTATTACTTAATTATGAGTTTACTCTTCATTTATTTATTTTTTTAATAATAAGAATTATTACTTAAACTTCCAATGCAGTAATTATAATAGATTTTTAAGATAAATATTGTGTTTACTCCATGATAAATTTTATAATAATTTTATTTTTGTCTAGGAATTGCCCTAGGTGACTCCAATTTTTTAAAATTTTATTATTACCCATAGGTGAAGCCGATGATCCAATTCTCCAAACTTCAAGATAATTTGAATATTTCAACAATACACATTGTGCCTCTGTAGCAACTTCACAAAAAGATTTCTATTTAAAAAAAAAGAAGACAATATGTTAATTTATTGCAGATGTTTTTACTTAAATCTAAACATTTATTTCAGTGAGACCTCATAACAGGATGGGTAGAGTCTCAAAGACTATACACATACACACAGAACATACCAGGAGTTATTTTAAGTTTTTCCAAGGGTAAATTTCTCTTTTGTAAATTCCGCGAAACTTCTTGAATTAGCAAATTTAATCGAAATTTGTACAAAAAGAGTTTTATATATATATTATATATATAAACCTCCAATATATTCATTAACAGCAGAAGTTAGCCAAAGAGCTTGTAAATCAATAAATGCCAGTAAATTTTGATTCAAATAGAAACAATAGTTTTTTTTCTGATTTACAGAAGCTAAACTTCTATAAATCAGAAAATTCTAACAATAAACCATGTTTAAAAAGCAAAAATCAGATACCGATCGGAGGTGAAATACTCATATGCATCTTTAAAATTGCATGTGGCTTCTCTAATTCATTTTTTTCTTCTTCTCTTTCAGGGCTGCCGGATTTTAGCCGGGCCAAAAAAAGCTGGCCAGCTTTTTTTGGTTTAAACCACTTTAAAAAGGCTGGCTTTTTTATTAAAAAATATGTTAAAAAATTTTTTTCCAAAAAAGTATTAAATAAAAAATTACATTTATATCATTTATACAATTAAATTATTACTGCAATAACAAAATCATGAAATAAGAATTAAAATTATTTAATAGAATGAGACATTACAGAAATAGCAAAGAGAAAGTGCTGCTTATTAGAAATTTATTTAGATTCAATGCAATTTAAACGATTTATTTTCAAAGAATTTTACTAAGAATTCAAAAGTTCACTTGACACTACTATATGAACTAAAGATTACCAATCATTTGCCTTAGTCTTTAACTCATAATCTTTTGTATATTTTAAAGCACCTTTATTTTTTTACTTTTTTCAGAACCCTAACTAGTTCTCTGATCCAAATAAAAATAAAAGCTATTTGTCAAATTAATTGCATAAAATAAAAGATGCCCATCTTGAAGCAAACCAGCTGGTAAACGTTAAATTGTACTAGAATGATATTACTCTTAAAAAGTTTTAATGTTATGTGTATATTTAAAAAAAAATACTTATTTTAATGTTATGTATAGATAAAAAAAACCTCATATAAAAGCGAACCAACTACTCGCCACAGACTTCTTTTAAATTTTTGGCATGAGTAGTGCTGTAGGTAAACACTAATTTAGCTAATAAGGATTATGTAAGTAGTGTTTTGTTAAAGGAAAGGAGATACTTCAAATCACTTTTTCCTACTCTTCTGGCCTTAAACAAAAGACTTTTTTTGTTTGTAGTGTAATATATGTGATAGAACAAAATTAATCAATATAGTTCTTTATTGCAGGTTTCAGTATTCTGAAATATTTTAAAGTAACTAAATTCTCAACATTAAAATATCAATTTTAAGTGAGAAGTGTGTACTTGAATCTGTAATAGGATAGCTTTTCATATGTATTAAGATAAGGTATTGTGCTCGACTATATAAGAAACCAAATTTGATTCCTCTCCCAACCTGGGTTTAATTTCCTTCTACTGTTGTGTTGAAAAAAATCAATTCTGTATAGCTATAATATTAGGCAAGAGGTTAATGAGAGTCTCACAAAATTAAGCCCACAAACACGAAAACAGTTAACAGTATTGTAAAATGCATTCAGGTTGTGTAACAGAATAATTCTGAATCTAATTTTAAATTAATTCCATAACAAGAAAGATTTGAGCTTCCTTTTACACAAATTAAGAGTAGCAACATAAATGGACATAGTATAGGTGCAAATAGTAAATAGTATTGTGTCTAATTGAAAAAGGCCAATAAAGACAGGCCTTTTTTAAAAAAGACCGGTCTTTATTGGGCTTTTTTAAAAAAGACCGGTCTTTTTTAATAAAAGCCAGCCGGTCTGGCCTTTTTTAAAAAAAACCGGCTTTAATGCATCCTTGTTCTCTTTACCAATCTTGAACTATTTAATAGCTCAAAGGTAACTTGAGCTTTTTTTCAAGGTACTGAATTTTGAATTATCAAGAGCATAGCATCTCCTACATATATATATATATATATATATATATAAAGATATATATATAACATTGAAAACTAAATAACTTTTTTAGACCCCTTTTTGAATTCTGTTTTGTTTTTGAAACATTGATATTTTTAGATGTCCCCCAGCCCGGGAAACTAACGCGGGAAAGATTATGTAATGTGAACTAAAAATAGTAACGAATGGCAATACCGGTGCATCATCACGTGACATGCAGCTCCAGAGGGTATAAAAGGCTCTCGCAAGCTTTTCGCGGGATTCCTGATGAAACATATTCTTGTAAAAATGTTGATGTTGCTGTTCGTCTTTGTATTGTGTTGAATGTGTATTTCCAATGATGAAACTCAAACAAACCAATGATAACTGGACTATGGTCACGACTTTTTTATACGATGGCTTGATAGATGGACATTCCGTAAAAAGAAATGCTTTGTAACGGTGATGTTACACACACACACATATATATATATAAAAAAGGGAGGGATATTACACATAGTTAAACAGATAGAAAAAAACATAAGGAAATTCCTTCTTTTTAGTCTGCAGAATAAATTTATAAAGAATAAAAAGCCAAAAACTTATTGAAAGACAAATCCTACCTGGGAGAAAGGGAAATATTTGATGGTTGTTTTAGGAGGATATTTTGAAAACACTAGGCTGCAATCATCACCTGGAAAAAAGGAAAACATAGAAAAGTAATAAACAAGCTAGCAAACTACAACATCCAATAGCAGTATGAATGCACGTTAACAAAATTTGTTGTAAAGTTTTCAGGGTTAAGTTGCAATTAACAGAAACAAACTTTTTGACCAAAAAATAAGTTCTTAACTTTTCTCTCTCTTTCTCTTCTTTTTAAAATGGTATTTGTTTTAAATATAAAATGTGTTTTTTTTTTTTTTTTCAACTAAAGAAACATTACATAATATGACTGATTAAGTGTGTAAACAAAAGACCTAAGAGAAGCTCAAACTCAAATTAAAAAGACAAACAGTAAGAAGTCTTAGAAACAAAGACAAACAAAATGGTTATCTCTTTCTAACTTGGTTATTGCAAGCTGGATTGAATGAGAATCTAGCTTCGTGCAATAAATCTGGTTATTACAAGTATAACTCTGATTTAGGAAGCATTTTTTTTCTCATGAAAACGTCTTCAAATTTTTCTCTTAGGAAAGTTTCACAAAATTCCATGGAAATTTCGATGAATATAATTTAAATTTTATGAGAATTGGATGTTGACACAAAAATTCCGGAATAGTATGGCTTATCATCTAAAATTTCAACAACAATGATGGCTAAACACAGAAAACAATTTTTTTTTCAAATAACAGAAACTAGTTTTTCTTAATTAATAAATGATGAAAAATACAAAGTAAATCATTTTTAAACTATGATTACTAAATTTCTTTTTATGAAAAATATATGAATTTGCAGTAAACTTGTTTATAATAAAGACTTGTATTTAACGAGCAAATTAAATTTGATCCCTTCATCATCCTTATAGCCCAGATATTCTTACTGTTATAAAGCATAAAGGGGCTTAGGTGGCAAAATATTTTTCTTTAATTACAAACTAAAACAGTATTTAGGAATAATTAACATTTAATTTCTCAAAAAAGAACTGCAACTTACATTCAAAATGGAGGTTCTTAAAGTATTAGTTCATTGATGAAGAGTGGTAGTTGAAAAACTAGTTAATGATGATAAACTCAGTATGAATATAATGAAACAAAATTCAACACTTAAAAATAATTTTATAATGGATTTTTTTTATGGAAACAATGTTATGAGTTTTTTTCCCTTGCTTTGCAAATTACAAGTTTTTGAAAAATACTCTGTAGTATAAAACTACTAATCAATTTTAATACAGACAAATGGTGCAATATTACCTCCTGATACAAGATAATCTCCAACTAATTGGAGGGCCTGGACATCATGAGTATGGACATATATTTGAATCGATTTCATCCATTTTCCTAATGATTCACATTTCATATATTTAACAATATTAGTATCTACTCCACTGCAGTAAAGTGTGTCTTCTTCCTAACAGAAACAAAATGAGGGAAAAAAATTCTCAGTACAAAGAATATAAAAACCTGATACATAATAAATACAGTATAACTTCAATTTAACCATTACCTCAAGGTAGCGATAGATTTTAAAAGTCCTGGTTTGATTTTGATGATTGCTATATTCCCCCCAATGTAATGATATCCTAGATTTACTGACAGTCTTTAACAGTCTATAGCCAAATGTTAAATCAAGGTTATGCTGTATATACATATATATATATTGCAAATTGAAAAAAGGGAAATTTTATGCAAAAATGCACTTATTTACAAAAATCAACCTAGAAATTCTTTTTAATTACTTAGTATGACCTCCTTTGGCTTCTATCTGCAACTCCAGTCTATCAGACAGTGATTGAACTATTTTTTCACAAAAAGTTTTATTACCATCATTGTGAAACCAAACGCAAATTAAAGGTGAAGTAAGCTTTTCTTTTACTCTACTCGCATTCCCAAAATCTAACCTTGACAACTGACCAAAGTAGTTCAATATGGTTCATGTCAGGTGAGACCACTCTAATTCAAATACCATGGTGATTCATAAAGGCCTTCACTTTTTAGGATAAGTGGCAAGATCTAAAGAAAAGCTGTACTGTCTGCCGCAAGTTGGATCAGCTGTGGAATAACGCTCCCAATTTACATATACTGTCAATTCATGATAACTTGGATATCACAGTAATTCGAATTTTTTTATCAAGTCCTGACCCCTTTCTCAGCAATTCCACGTTAATTATTCTGGATATCTCGAAGTTTAATTTCTTTAACTTGAAGTTTTTCTACCAATGACTCTCAAAATGCAACAGCTAAAGAGACAGAAAAATCTTATCTGAAAGTAACAAACTGAAAAATTCTTCCAGAAATATGTAAAGGGTACAGAGGGAATAGCGATTGCCGTGTATTTATGTACGTGAAAAAATTTCAGGATTTACTGTTTTACAAATAACTAAAAGATCTATTGCAACTTAAAATGATGGATTACTTTTTTAAAAAAATGAAGTATGAATAAAAAGTAAGATTTATTTTGATTGTCTTTTGTTAACATTTTTAATTAAATTATACATGTGTGAGGAAAACCAATCAGTTATGTAATTTTATGAATTATCTGGCATATTTATTGAAATACTGGAAAGTTTTCATAACTAGAATCTTAGAAACCGAAACTAGTTTTCTTTGGTCCATCTAGATTCGTGTTATCAAGAATTGACTATTTGTCATTGTTTAAACTAGTTTTACAAAGATTCATTTCACTATATTCCTAATGAGGAATGCATTGCCTCTGGCATTTGCTGCTTGCTTTAGGCCACAATATTGTTTCCAATAAGGTGAAATTGAACCAAACTTAATAACTTTAATATTTAATGGTGAAAGATTAGTGACTTTATGAAGAGTAATGATACTCAAACAGCAGCCCTTTATATGATTCCTGTCAGAGCATATTTTTAAAGGCCTAAATATGCTATGTGTTAGCGTAGATGGGAAAATACATATTGTCTTTGTCAACTTTGGTGTGAAAGCACCCTAGAACGAAGAAGGTCGAAAATAGCTTTGAAATTTAAGACAGACAACTGCCGAAACGCAAAGATAGGACAATTGAGAATAGAATTCTACTGCTACGAGGAGAGGAGGACCTCTGCTGTACCAAAAGTCTTTTGCCTAACTGAGAGCCATTCAGTAAGTGACAATCATGCACAACTGTTTAAGGTAAAGTAATTACATGGATTGATGGCTGTTAATGTAACTGCTTGAGGATGCAAGGTTTCTGGCCTGAAATCAGAAATAAGAATATTTCACTCATTCTAGCTTTTTAATTTCCCTCCTAATTTTATTTTTTTTTTGTTCAGATTACCTTCTAAGAAAAAATACTTCAGAAATGCATGCAATTATATTGTGAAACTATTAGGAAACAATCATTAAAACTTGAGGACAATTGGCACGTGGTAAAAAAAGACCCTGTGCCGGAAGGGGTGTGGAAGTTAAGGGAACAGCTCTTTCTCTGCCGTGCCAGTAATTAGAAAAAAGGGATTTGGGGGACCTTCCAGGTTGGCTGGCTAAGAAAGGGCGACTCCATATTCGAATAGCCTGCGATGAAAAACTCAGGACTTAACTGCAGTAAAATTTTCCGTTCTTGCTGGTCTTAAGTAGTTAAGGTATGCAGCTGAACCAAGCAGCCGGTAGTTATATTTGTTGAAGAGAAGGGTGCATTATGTTTTGTCAGAAGATTATGAATTTTATGGTGTGGTGTAGCTATCCTTTTTGTTTACCCTCTATTTTCTGCTCTTATTTTTTTCCCTTCTTTATTCTGCTTGAGTCTTTTCTCCTTTCTTCATTTTAGCTGCTCTTATCTTCTATTTTTCTCTTTCTTTCTCCAAATGTGTATCATTTAAAGCTGAATCTAACATAACCCTGTCCCTGTATTTTCTTGATCTTTGTATGACAGTTTTCTACTTATAACATAGAAAATTGGGTAACTATATTAAATATTTTCCCAATGTTAATTAATGCTATTACTTCCAATTACTATTATTAGAGATAACTTTATCATAAAAAATGTTGTCAACCAAATAGACTTCTTTTTAAATGAATGGTAAACCATACTAACTTTTATAACAGATTTTGAAAAATTATTTGGAACTTTTCATCTTTGCACATGCAACAATCAAGGTATAAAATAATAGCTCATAAAAAGTACTTACTTTATTCACACACAAGGTTAGAACATCTCCAGAATGAACATTGAAAGACTAGGAAGAAAAAAGAAAAATATGAGAACAGAAAATAACTTGATACATTTTAAGACATTTTTCGGGATTGCCTATCTTCTTCACGATAAAAAAACCCTACAGTTTAAAAACTGAAATCATTAAAAAATAAATAAATAAAAAAAAATTAAAACAATTTTAAAACATTAAAAAAATGGGGGGTTTTATGTTTATTTCTTAATATATTTTTGTTTCAAAATAAATTTCCATTCTGAAGAAAATCAGAAAGTCCATTCTGATGGATCTTTTATAGGGTTGCAATTTGTGCATTCTTTTTTTATTATTAATAAAGCAATTAAAGAGATTTTTTTCTTGTGTAAATCTTTTACAATAAAAATCTGTTTGAAAATTGTTTAGGGTATAAAACAAATGACGTTAAAGGAAGAAAAAGGTGATGTAATACACAAGAAACCTACAAAATTACTTACTGATTGAAGGGTGCATGAATTTCCATCCCAAAAGGAAGTTTTACCACAGGAATCTCCACTTATAATAGTAAAATCACTATAACAATAACAAAATTACAAATCAATAAATAAATGGTTACATTTGTTTTGAAGAAACAATTCAAATATTGCATCAGCCCACTAAATTTGAGAGTCACTCATTCTCTTTCATGATTCAAAGAGCAAAAGGGGCATTAATCAATGGTGCTATGATTATGCAGAAAGCAGAGGAAGTTGCCATTTATCTTATTTTAAAAAAACTTTTAAACACTAACATTAATAACTTCTTTTAATTAGATATATGGATTTTTTTTATTACGTTTCAAGGCAATATTATCAGTTTTATAAGGTAAAGAAAATTTCCCCGCATAATCGAATACCCCGCTTAATCGAATAAAATATGCTGGAACCGACGGTATTCCTTTAAGCGGGGCTGACAGTAGTTGCTATTTTGAAAGAGAACATTAATTCCTGTTAAGGAAGCAAAAAGATTTCACATTTTTCTTTACAGGTGCTGCAAAAGAAATAAAAAAGTTGAAGAAGAAAAATTGAAATTTTGCAAAAATAAGTTTTATCATTTGTAAGATTCATAATTTATCATTGTTAACGAAATCTACATATGCCTTGCACCCAGATTTTTTTGTAGTTTTTTTAAATAGTTATATTGATAACTTCATAACAAGTGAAATTATGGATTTTCAAATTTTCATTGAAGTACAGTGGAACCCCATTATTCGTACACAATTCGTTCCAGGAGAAAGTTCGATTGTACGAATAGTGAATTATTTTTTCACATAAGATGCAATGTAAATTGGATTAAACCGTTCCAGACCAACAGATGGTTGCTTATTTAAACCTATGAAAAACAAATGTACAGTACTGTACATAAAATTATAGATAAATAAAAATTTAACTGCACTTTGCTTGTACGGAGGTAAGCTGATGGCATAAGTGAATGTTGAGAGGGAGGAAGAGAAATGGTTAGGACTCCATTTCCATAAAAGTATCAGGTAACATACCTTCAACTGTTTTCTCCCTTTCTGCTGTTCTTTCTTTTTTTCTTTTTTCTTTTCACACTAGAAGAATCTTGGGTTTCTTTCTCTAAAACCCTGTCCAATGTTGCCTGCCTTTGACAATTGTTCAGAATTTTTCTAAAATGGTCAATAACATTGTCGTTGAACATGTTAACTCACTGGCGGTTTGGGCCGTGACATCAACATCACGCCATGAGGAATGGGCGGAGAAGCAACGCTTCCGACGATCCAGGGGGTCTGATTGGAAAAAGGGGAAGGAATCTCACAAATGTATGCTCCAGACCATCTTGACGTGGAAAAAGCGCATTGCAATATCATGGCTTCTTCTTTTTCGAGAAAGATTTCTCACGGCCCAAACGCCAGTGGGTTAATGCTGTTCACGACAGCAGTGTTGAGATGTTATTTTTCAACCACTGTGTTTTCTCGCAGGGGTAACACTGCTATTTAATTGCTATAAAGGAAATGCTTTCCTTACTACTTTCCTCCCCAGAAGAAGAAAGTTCTTCAACCTTCCTCTTGCTGCCCCCTTAGAAATTTAAAATTGTCAGTAAAATCTCAAAAAGTATTAAAACTTTTTTAAAAAATCCAAAACGCCAAACAAATTATCTCGAGACGAGTTCAAAATGAGCATAATTTCTCGATTTTTTCTTTAAAAAAGCCAAATTGGTAACACAGCTGGCCCTTTGCTCGATATGAATCACAGGACAAGTACGAATGGCAAGTTGAATTTTATTTGAACAAGTTGGACGAATAGTGAGGCAAAGGAATGGCGGGATTCCACTGTATTCGCTATTTTCCATAGGTGGGAGTATCTCGCCCAGTCTATTTTTATGGAGGGGATCTGAGAAATTTAGGTGCCCGCCATCCCGCCTAGAATTTTAGTCACTGGAAAGGAAAAAACCAAGCAAAAATATGAATTTGAATTTCCTCAAATTTTTTTTTTTTTTTTTAAAGAATAGCAAAAAGTAATTAAAATAATACTAACAATACTACCTTATGACATTACTTGTTTAAAATTTAAACGAAAGGTGAAATATCAAACTAATTAAAGAGTAAGTTTAGAAAGGGCAGAGTTCAAATTCAACTTATCAATTATTTTATCAGCACTTCATGATGCAAATTGATCTTTTGTCTTTGTGTTACAAAAATTTTAAGTGACAAAAGATTTCATTAATGTGATGGAATCTGCAGTAAAATATTGAATAACCAGGGCTTGTGGTGGAAAAAATTTGTATCCATTTTTGGACCCTTCACAAAATTCCAACCAATCTAAATGGATTAGATTAGTTGGCATTTCTGCAAAAATTGCTTGCTAAATTCAAGTTCAACTTGCAATGACTGACTTTTATATAGGGCTTTAATATTAAACTGATCCTCATTAAATTCAAGCTCATAATAATCGAGCATGACTGTACTTATTCTTTACATTGGTCACATAAGGCACTTTTGGATATATTGTACTTTATCTGCAGACAAGCTTGATTAACAAGGGAACACCTTTTTTTGAAAATTGTAATTTTTCTAATGTTTTCAACAGTGTTCCTTCATAATGTTTATCTTCTTTTCTTACAATATACTAATTCTCCTTGCATCTTTAGTAATTCAATAATTACATTTGGGACTAGAAAGAAAATGAAGTAAATCTTATTTAACTGATATTCCAGTAGAAAAATTAGCTTTCTTATTGTAAATCAAAATTTAAGAATAGTATTAATTAGTTAATTAATTTCACTTTTGTACTGTTACTGAAACATAGATAATGTTTTGTTTAATAAAAAGAATAAAATTTCATAGAAAGTTTGAAATAAACTTGAATTCTGAAGAATGAATCACATATGTGAAATTTCATTTTTCACTTTCTGGGAAGAGTCAATTTCATCATACTGAAAGACATTTAAAACTTGACATAAAAGTAAAATAAATCGACTTGATACTGAAACATCCAACACATATAAATAGAGAGAGAGCAAAATACTTGAGAACAATTTGTAAAGCATACATTACCTAGTAACAGCAATACACCATACAATTGTAGGTGTACTTTTGGAAGCTCGGCTTAATATGATGCGATTCACTACATGTCCTGTTTCTACATTCCACACTCTAATAACATCCATGGAACCAGTAACGATTATGTTACCATCTTTATGCCAGTCTAAGCATATAATGCCACCTGAAACAATTAATTAAACATTTAGAAACTCAAATACAATAAAACCCATTTAAGAAGTTTCCCCTAAGAAGTTTTCCTGTTTAAGAAATTTTTAATTTCAATACCAGTTTCGTTCCCATCACCCCAATGTTAAAATAACCTTTTAAGAAGTTTTGGTTTTATGTTTTTCCCACCTAATAAATTTTCATATTGGTGAATTTTTTCTTTCAAATGACACTTTAGACTTCTAATTTTTTTTTTTTTTTTTCACGTTTCTCAATCTACGTAGTTATTTTTATTTTTAATGGAAAAAAGATCAGGAGAAGGTTCAGAAAAGCTGTTTTAGTTATTTTTTTCTCAAGGGTACCCTTTTCTCAACACCAAAAGTTCCAGAAAAACAAGTGGCAGTTAGGGGATTAGTCCGTTGTCACGAGAACAATGATGAATGATAAGGGGAGAAAGGAATGTTTGTAGAGTCTCCTATGGAGGTGTCTATTTTATGTCTAACTTAACTATTGCCAAAAAATATCATCCCTAAATACCATAAAGTAAATTCAATTTCAAACATAGAGCCTACTCATTTAACAAGTTTTCCCGCATAAGAAGTTTTTTTTTCTCTTGGTCCCCTGGAAAACTTCTTAAGCAGGCTTTATTATAAATAAAACCAAAGACAAAAATAAACTGAAATAACAAATAAATGTTTGCTATTGCATTTAATGAATCAGAGTCCTTAATTTAAATAGAAAAAGATTCAATGAAGGTGTTTGCAGAAGAAAATAGAAGCTGTGTGAAAATAGTAGTTTTCAGAAGGAGAGTAAGAATGGTGAGAGAGCACAATATACAGTGGCTAGGCTTACCCTCTTGCTTGTCTAGCTTTTTTTGAAAATCTAAGTAATCGGGAGAAACATCGTGCAGAACTACATGGCCATCATCATTTCCAACCTGAAAATATAACAAAAAATCATAATTAGAAAGCAACAATTATAATAAATATATGAACTGCTGATATGAAACAAACTTTTGAACTTACAGCTAAGCAAGTTTTTTGATCATTGAAGCTCATACTTCTAATAGGACATCCAGACGTTACAAGTACTTCATACTGAAAAATAAAAGTTTCATTACCAAAAATATCAACTTCAATTACTGGAAAACAAATATTTGCAATAAAAATTCATAAAATTTAAACTAGGAAAATTATTGCTCAAACTCAGTCTGTCCAGTTTCACTTTTAAGCGAATTCCCAGAGCAACATATCAAGAGGGGCAGATTATTGGACTTAACCTTAATGTATATAAAAACAGTAATTTAAATACAGTTGTTTGCAGAATATAGAATACATTAAATTATTTGCATACATATTAAAGAAAAGCTTAAAGCTTAGTACGAACAGTCCAAGGAAGATTAGGCACTTTTTATTGAGGGTGGGTGACAACGGTCTCTGACTGAAAACATATCACACTTTATAAAAATTAAATTTAAAAAATATCAATAAATAAAATACACAAAATTTTAAAAACTTAATTCATCCATGAGTGATACATAAAACATTTTTAAAATAGCCCACAAAAATTAAGCTGCCTACAACAACGTAACAAGCAACTTTTTAAACACAGAGGGGAAGGGAACTTGAAATGTGGTGATAATCAAAGCCTGCTCGACTTTTAGGCTGAACAATAATATGATACTACAATATTAAATCCTTGACTAAGAGTTGCATCCAAATTTTCAGACCTGGAAAAAAGTTTTACAGTACAGATAACAACTGAAAGAAAACTTCTCTTCCTTATAGTAAAATAATGATGGATTGAATATTCTTATAATAGATAGAGTTTTCTATTTTTCACATCATTTTTTTTTCCTTGGGGTGAAAAAAAATGGTTAGTGCTGTTAATGTATAAAGGAAGAAAAACAAAATATATAATGACGGAAGAAAAATATACTTACAGAAAGAAATGCACTTATAATATGTTAGTTACATTCCTTTGATGATTTAATTTGTAATTATTTAATAAGTGTATAACTTTCAAACCACACCTTTTGCGATTCATTTTTGACTTGATTTCAATTTTAAAACTAATATCCATGCTGATGAATTCAAAATATTAGAGAAACAGATACGTTAGAAGTCACATTAGATTCAAATGACAGATTCAAAACCATTTTTCGGATGCCTATGTCAACAGTAACTTGTTTTGGTCAAATTACTAAGCATTGTGGCAGACCATCAAACTCTACTTATTGTAGTAAGATCCAACAATGAGTTTTAAAGAGTAACAGTACTGTACCTTAAACTGTACAAGTAATGAATTAAAAATTCATCTTCCATGTATTTTGGGGTAGGAAAAAAAATATTTGAAAAAAAAAAAAAAGAGGGGTGGCAGTTTTATTTGCATTTATGTGACAAAATGTTCTTAAGAGAGGACAGATTTCAAGATGATCTTTCTAAGTCATGAATGGAGGACGCCATTGCTCACATAAAATAGATTATGTCTAATTATCTCGATTATTGGACTAATTAAGTCACATGAATAAAAATTTAGAAAAAAATGTGAGTGGATACTAGTATAACGACGGCATTGGCCATAACATGATTCTTACCGGTTAATCCGTAAAAGTGATAAAAAATATAAAAACTTAATTAAATGTACAAAACTTTATCACATTACAAACACTTTCTATTATTTAAACAGAGATTACCTTTGGAAGAAGAGTGGTAAAATCATGCTCGACAATGTAACCTGAGATCCCAGCAGAAAACAGGCGACCATGACTCCATGCTAAAGCTGAAACATTTTCAGAAGCATCACTTGACCCTGGAATAGTCTGAAATGTTTTGAAGATTTACATTTTAAGAACATTACTGAATATAAATTTGTTTCATAATTCAATAAAAATAAATTCAACTCATTATTATCAATTAAGTCCGATTTGTTTTATTAGGTAAAAAACTCAATAAATAATTTAAAATGTAATTTTTTTCACCTCAATTTTTTTTTCCTTCATCAATAAAGCCAACTAAATTTTTAAAAATTACATCTACATGAAATACTACTGTTCTTTAGTTTACTGCTTGTAAGAAAAATGAATCAAATTGGTTCAACCCCTTTTAGAACTGTCCATTTCAAAATGTGCATTTGCCATTTTTTTGAAAATGGCCAATTTAACACTGAATTTTAAAAGACTGTAACTGGATAAATTTAAAAAAAAAAATCTCACAACATCCTTTTAAAATATTTTATATGCCCAACAATAATAAAAAAATATTTAAAAAGAATTCTCTCTGATGGTTATGTGACTTTTCATCAGCCTGAATAATTTCAAATGGAATTGATCTTAGACAGTTTTTTAAAAAATCTATTCAATCGTGCCTTTGCTATGATAGTATCCAAGTCTTGCAAAGTTTAAATATACAATGCAAGTAAACAAATTAACTCCTTGTGCCATGTCAAAATTAAGTAAAATTTTGAAAATTTTTGCTAGTATTTTTTAAAAATCAAATAAAATACAGAATAATCAGTAAAGTTTTGCTTTAAGGCTGCTCTTCAGTCAGAGTTTCAAATCTTCGAAACCAATGTTAGCCTACGGGAGAAGTTGGATTAAGTTTTAGAAAGTTCCTTTGAAGTTTTCGAGTCCGGAATTTTTTTGAGTACTTTTCAAGCCTATATCTCGGTCTTTTAGTTTTTACTTTTTTAAAATACCACTTACCGTATTTTTAAAAAATCAAAAATTATAAAAAATTAAAATTTTGGAAAAAACGTGGTACTGCTAGACGTTTCGCTCTATAAAATATTTTCAAAGCATGTTACCGAAATTTGGAAAACAGCAAGACCAGCAAAACATTTCCAGCTTTCCTTTGAACCTTTGTTTGAAATAATACAAGCATTTTTAAAGACAAAAAAACTCTTCAAAGTTTGAAAATATTTCCAAAAAAAGCTCGAAATTCCTGTTAGCCACGCCTCCCACCGCTTTCCATGCACGACGGCATGATTTACGAGGTCAATTAGCTTAATGACTGTCACTCCCGGGAGCGTTGCTGTTTCGGATTCGGACAATGGGGAAAGTGTGGTCCCCCCTCTTCAACCAGCTGGGTTTAGAAGACACAGAAGACAGACCACATGTTTTTTTCGAAAGGGAAGAAAATTCAGACAAGTCTGCTTTTTCCGATGTTTCATTTGGAGAAGCTATGATCACTTATATGTAATCCTTTATAGGCGCAAATTCCTGTTCCCAAAGAATTATAAAAATATTTTTCATGAATTAAATTAGGGGGAGATTTTTTGTTTTTTACTGAAGGAATAAAGGAATGATAAACTTTAAATGTTTTCGTAAATTATCAAGAGATTTTTGAGAAAATGAATGTATTTCCAAAATTTTAAATTGGCCTCTTTCTGAATGTAATGCTTCAATATCTTGTGTTTTAGAACCGAAAAAAAAAATTAAATATTAATTAAATCCATCAACATCTTCCAGTGAAGCTGGAATTTTGAAAAACAAAATTACAGATAAAGGTCGACTGATCGGGGGGGGGGGGGGGGTCGTTTACTAACAACCTCCTTGCTTTCTTTTTTTTCTTTTTCTAATGATTTTTTATGCCATTCGTAATATTTATCAACTTTTTCTTTCATAAGATTTTTCCACCTTTCGATATCTTTTACTTCTTTTTATCCTACTTTTCCGTAAAAGTTTAAAAAAGAAAACAGAACAAAAGAAGGCTAATGTATCACATCACAAGAATATCGTTAAAAATAGGAAAAAGTCATAAGCAAGTTAAGTAAATAAATATACATTGAAAAATAAAAAAAATTGAAAGTTTGAGATGGGGAAATTGTGTCTGTCGGTCTGTCCCCCCCTCCCCCCCAATAACTTTTGAAGGAATTGTCCGATTCGAAAGATTTTTTTTTCCTGCATTTGAAAGATCTTGGCGAGGACATCTCATTTCCATATTTTACTTTTTGATTTGAACAATTTTTTGTTCAATTTTGAACAGTTCAAAAATGCTGAACATTAGCACCTTCGGGAAAAAATGAAGCACAAGTATGCAAATTCTAAGCAAAAAATCCAAGTTCCTTTGAACAAGCGTACTGGAAGGAGCTCTCGGTGTGAAATATTTTTTATCAACACCGAATTTCATACAGTTCAGAAAAAAACCGACAGCGCCTACGGGAAACTTTCAATCGCATACAAATCCTGATCTAACAAACAGATTTACTTGAAATAAACTTTATCGGAAAGATGTTATGATGTAGAACATATACAGTGGAACCCCGCCATTCGCCCTTGTCCCGCGATTCATACGGCGCCAGGGGCCAGCTGGGTTGCCAGTTTGGCTTTTTTTAAGAAAAAAATCGAGAAATTATGCTCATTTTGAACTCGTCTAGAAGTAATTTGTTTGGCATTTTGGATTTTTAAAAATATCTAATACTTTTTGAGATTTTACTGATAATTTTAGCGTTATAAGGGGGGCATCAAGAGGAAGTGGTTAAAGAACTTTCTTCTTCAGAGGAGGAAAGTTGTAAGAAAAGCATTTCCTTTGCAGGAATTAAGAGAGTTGTGTTACTCCTCGAGAAAGCATCCCAAAATTACTGATCAACGGCAATGTTGGGATGACTTGCTTAACGACAATGTTATTGGCCATTTTAGAAAAATTCTGAACAATCGTCAAAGGCAGACAACATTGGACAGGTTTTTAGGGAAAGAAACCCAAGATTCTTCTAGTCCAAAAAGAAAGGACAACAGAAAGGGAGAAAACACCTGAAGGGAGGTTACCTGATGTTTTTATAGAAGGGACTCACTCCTCTTCCAACCCTTTCATTTCCTCATTGCAACATTCCACACATGCCATCAGCTCACCTCAGTACAAGCAAAAGTGCAGTTAAATTTTAATATACCTATGATTTCATGTACAGTACTGTACATTTGTTTTTCGTAGGTTTAAATAAGCAACCATCTGTGGGTCTGGAACGGATTAATCCAATTTACACTGTATCTTATGTGAAAAAATAATTCGCCAATCGAACTGCCTCCTGGAACGAATTGTGTACGAATAGCGAGGTTCCACTGTACAGTACACTTCAACGGGGAATGGAGAAAAGTATGGGACATTGTTTAGAAAATAAACCACATGTTTTTTTTCCTGAATCACAAAAATTATTTTCTTCACATGACTAAACTAAATATTAGAATAGAAGTAGAAGATATTTTAAAATTTCATTTTAATTGAAGCAATATAAATCTTGCTTTAGATTTTTCAAATTATTTGTTAAGAATTATCGAAAGGGGAAATTTTGACAAGTCTGCTTTTCTAACACTTGATTTGAAGGTATGACATGTACAATTCTTACTGAGACAAAATTCCATTCACAAGGTGCAAAACATTTTTCATGATTTTATCTTTATTTATATTTTTTCCGTTGGAGAAAAACATTTAAAAAAATTAAAAGCTTGAAAAACAGTATTCTTCAATTAGTAAATCTAATGAAATTGTTTTATGTGGAGAACAATTCACTTGTAGTTTATTGATTTATTTTCTTTACTGAAAGAATAGGGGAATGATGAACTCTACATAAAAGTTTCCCCCGCCCTAGGTTTGGATCCGGCCAGTCAAACATATTTACACTTTTTCGAATTGACTTAAGATAACTAATAATAAGCTAACTAATAAATTGAAGTCGCAAACAAGGCTTACAGATGAAAATTTTAAAAATACTCTGCACCTGTGTGTTATGGAATTCATCCCAACATCGTTTCTGTTGTGTCTCATGTTCAAGATCACAAGATTCTCATTAATTTCTGCTGATTGTAAGTAAATATCTAATCCCAAGTCAGTACGATATTATTATGGTGCCTGTAACTTTATCATTATAATTTAGTTAGTTTACAATACAAGAAATAAAACTAGCCGTAATATTTTTTCTCTCCTTCCCCCCTCCACCACAGGTCACGCTTGTCTACGGCGCGCGATTTCTTCAACCTTCTAAATTTATCCCGCAACTTTACAAAGGTTGCCCATTCCTGGTTATACAATGTTTTCTGTGTGTCACTATGAAATAATATCTTATCATTAACTAAAGAATAAAAGCGGTTTGGTTGTTTTTCGTCCAAAAGCTTACTTCTTTGTATTGAAAAACGGGTTCCTTGTAACTCTGAAGCACGTGCACGCAATTTTTGATTCTATCAGGATTGTTTTTTTCTTGAGTTATCTAGAATAAATGTAGACTATTTATTTCTTTTCCTTAAGTTTTTACATTAACTTTATTCATGCGAAATCACGTCATTAAATATATATATATGCAGGGTCCGAAAAATCCCGGGTGCCAGGTCGCCCGGGGCGACTAAAAAAATGCCTTGGCGACTAGTTTTTCAGGTGTTGACAAATGGAAATATTATAGCTGGCTCCTAAAAATTTTCCCTGGCTCCTAAGATTTTTGCATTTTTGTCGGACTCTGTATATATGTCTCTCATGCAAAATTTCTGCATTTGATCTAAATCAGGCGTTTCCAACCTTTTTTCCTTGCGAACCCCTTCTAAAATCGTAAAGAAAATGGCGAACATCTTTGTCGTATCAAAAGAAGTTTTAAATTTACTTTTATATTTTTAAAATATACTAATTAATTAAATTTTAAAAATCAAAATCGGCATACCGGATAACCGGATCTTTTGTGCACGGATCAGGTTCCGAATACTTTCAAATCGGTCGGACTCTGGATATCCCCCGCCCCCTGTCAATGTTCCCCGTCTATTCCGAATTTGCAGTTTTTAAAATTGGCAGCCGCAACCTCAACCAGCAACCATACAAATTTTATACCAATGCAACGGGTCTTAGTAAAAAACTGTCGTCTTGAGAAGGCTTTTAATGGTGCACTTGTTCATTCAATAATAGGAGTAAACCACGAAAACTCTCATCTGACTACTCAATATTAGATAGAAATTGTCACAACGATTACCTCAGCTCGCTTATCAAAGCAACGCATTACTGCAATAAGAAATTGGGAATGCTGGTTCCGAATCCGAGGCAATCGGTGGCCCAGGAGTCAGGCTACCATTTTGAAAGTTTTGAATATCTTTTGGGCAAGAAACTGGAGCAGACTCATTATTATTATTAGCATTATTATTAATTTATTTTTTTGAGTTTCTATGCTACAGCTCCGCTCCGATTTTTATGCGAGTCGTCTAGCCCGGGAGCAGAAAGTGCTTAAAAGTGCGACGTACATCGCAGAACAAACGCGGTCTCTGCAGAACCTTTCATCCTTAAAAAGAAGGGGGGAAAAAACGCAAGCACAAACGCCAAAGAATAATAAAAAAAATGATATGTTCTGCAGAACAATCAAAGCAAAGTGCCCTTTATCAGGGCCGCGCGATGTCACAGTATCGGACTTCAAAAGTCATCGACAGAATTGCAAATTCTGAATGTATGCCTTGGTTTTAAATAAATAATTTAATATGTTTTGTCAAAAATGAGTAATAAATATTCTACTAGTTAATTAATATTCTTTATCTATTTTGTGTTGTACTGTGGTCCATCAAATTTGGACGACATGCCTGCAGAACATTTGGAACTGTTTGAGGTCATGTTGCAGAACACTGAATATAATTCTGCTCCTGGGTCGTCTAGTTTCAAAACCAGCTACATCCAAAAAATGAAATATTTCACGGCGGGCGGAAAACTAATATCACAGAAATTCGAATTTCTAGCTAAGAGCATTGGGATAGACTTTTAACGCTGAAATTTTAACACAAAAATAGTTTTTCCTTGGAAGATATTTGGAGGGAAAAATGTGCTGACAAGCATGGTCGATGGAGGGGGGGGGGGGGGGCGGGCGGTGGAATCTGGTTTTGTAACTACCCGAAACATTTCAAATCTTTCACTTTTTATCATGATGTAGCTGCTTTAGAAACTTAAAAAATTTACACCATATGAAGATTACTTTAAACTATTAGAAAGTGTAAAAAAGTTTAAATCGAAAGAAAGTGGATGTATCTGGTTTTGAATCTAGACGAGTCATGTTATAGTTTCAATTCCACTCCAGCTCCGTTCCGTGCTCAAACAATTTATCGCAACTTTTGATCGATCAATTTGTACTAAATTAGGTCTAGAAGCAAGTTCCCAGAAAGACAAACCTTCGTTTTAAAAATATTGTTTACATTTTAATTTTTAAAGTATTAAATATACAATTTACAAGCAATTCAGGAGAATGAAACGGGAAAAGTTGGACCAAGTTTTAGAAAGTTCCTTTGAAGTTTTCGGGTCTGGAATTTTTTTGAGTATTTATCAAGCCTATATCTCGGTCTTGTAGTTTTTACTTTTTTAAAATATCACTTACTGTATTTTTGAAGAATCGTTAAAAAATGAATTTTGGAAAAATACGTGGTACTGTTAGACGTTTCACTCTATACAATATTTTCAAAGCATGCTACCAAAATTTTAAAAATATCAATTACCAGTTTTCTTTTAAGCCTATGTTTGAAATAATACGAGCATTTTTAAAGACAAAAAAAATCCACCCAAAGTTTGAAAATATTTCCAAAAAAAGCTCAAAAATCCTTTAGCCACGCCTCCCGTGGAATCAAAAGTACTAACAAGCAAGGGGAACATGATTTACGATCTCAATTAGCCTAACCTAACAATAATCAGGGTAGAAGAGTAAAATATTAACTTTAAATACGGTTTTTATAATAGGTAAACAAATTTTTCAAATTTATCTTATTATTTATCCATAGTATGAAAAAAAAGGTCATTGTTGGCTGCAAACTTTTGGATTTTATATACACCATTGTAAAACATGGTGTTTGACGAGACTAGTGCACAAATGGCAAGGAATGTTTTTCTGAGACAAATCGTAATTTTAGACCACTACAGCTGATTTTCTAACATTTGGTGATCGTTATAAACGTTTGAAAATGCATTAATGACATAGGGTTTCAGTTGGGACCATTCGAAAGGTTTGTTACTACCGGGGGATTGTTAAATCCCGGATTCACTATAGCAAGGTTCGACTGTATGAAGTTATTTGGGTTCGGCAAACACCTTGTTCAAATCAGCTAATGCTTATCCCACATATTTTGGCACGCATGTTTAAAATTTTATTGATTTCAATCATAAACATGTATTGAAAATGACATTTTAACGCACAAAGATGCAAATTTTATATTCATAAATGCCTTTTTTTTTTAAAACTTGTGCCTTGTCATGAACCACAGAAAGCAACGAATAGCTACTGTTATGGAAAATCCTAAACAAGAACAAAGAAAAAGAGAGATGAGAAACAAAATCATTTTAAAATTATATATTTCGTAGTACGAAATATATAATTTTGCGAAAATATATATTTTTCGCAATATTATATTTACGTACGAAATATATAATTTTTTAGATTGCGTTGCATTAACAACGCAATCTAAAAATTTATGCCTGCAATTTCTTATACCCTATTTACAAATGAGCAACTGTTAGACATGCACTTCCACGTAGGAAGAGCTTTTCAAATGAATTTGGTAGATCATTTTTCATACCTATGTGTTCCGAAACCTGTTTCCGATATATTTTGCACTCATTCTCTTGTACGTAAATTACGGTCTTGGAAAAAGGAGTTGCGAATTTGTGTAGTGCATTACTTCTTTAGTGTATGGTATATTGTTCCAGTCCAGTCACATACGTAATATGCCATAGTACTGTGCTTTCATTTACTAAAAGTAAACATTTGCATCTGTAAGTCCGCATATGAAGAATCGCCAAAAAAAAAAAAAAAAAGAAAAGAACAGCGCCAACGTCCTAAAATTTGTTCACAGTTGTTTGATTTTGCTAATTGAATTTAAAATGAGTAATTCCTAAACCATATTCATGATTAAAAACACAACCTATAAAAATATCACTAATTGGTAGCTTAAAAGTACTAATACGGAGGGATCTGGAACAGCCACGTTTTTGAATTGCTCCGCTCCAACTTCCAAATACATACTCCGGCTCCGTTCCGTGATCCGAATAATGTCGATAAATTACATTATTTTTGTCTTTTTTTTTAAGTTCATTTCTTCTACAAAATTTAAAACGTTTTTTAAAAAATCGGAGCAGTGCAGCAAAACAAATTTTCTTGCTCCGGCTCTAGTTTCGAGAAAAATCTCTTTGCTCCACTGCTCCTGCTCTTTCGTGTACGTATTAGATTCCGAATACTTTCAAAACGGTAGGATTCTGGATACCCCCTTTGTCAATGCGCCCCGTCTGTTCTGTATTTGCAGTTTTAAAATTGGCAGCCCTGACCTCAACCGGCAACCATACAAATTTTATCTCGATTCAACAGGTCTTGGTAAAAAGCTGTCGCCCTGCGAGGGCTTGTAATGGTGTTTTTGTGCATTAAGTCATAGGAGAAAACCAGGAAAACTATCATCTGACTTCTCGATAAGTATTAAATAGAAATTATCACAGCAACCACCTCAGCTTGCTTATCGAAGCAACGTTTGCATTGCCAGGATAAGAAATTGAGACTTCTGGTTCCGAACCATATCGCCGTCTCAGTAGTCAGGCTGCCATTTTGAAAGTTTTGAATACCTTTTGCGCAGGGAACTGGGAGCAGAGTTATTATTATCACTATTATTATTATTATTATTTATGTTAATTTATTTTTTCGAGCTGAAATGCTACAGCTCCCCTCCAATTCTTATGTTATAGTTTAAAGTCCACTCCAGCTCCATTCACTGCTCTGAATAGTTTTTAATGGCAAATACAATATTTATCGCTTTCCTTTATTCAGTGTATTACGGCAAAAATTTAAAAGTCGTTTAAACCCTAATATTTCAATAAATATTTAATATTCCGTACATAATGAAGAAAAAAAGTAAGAAATAAATGCACTTGGAAAAAAAAAGGCCACGGCTTCAAAACTGTCATTGCGAACCATTTGCTTTTTTTTAAATTCTTTTTTTTTTTTCCTTTCGTCCCTTCCTTCTTTTTTTTTTTTTGATGAATTTGTAATTGCCACATACTTTTGCAACAGCGAAAGTATGTTATGCACATTTCCAGTTTCAAGTTCGGTGATTTACTTTTGCTGAGTAATATATATTTTACAACAGCTAATATATCATCAAAATACATACGTAAATACACATAGGTGTGCGTACGGGGTATTAGAGATACCATTGTACCCACCCCCATTAGCAAATAAAAATGAACGCTAATTACAAAACTGGCAAGCTCTTTCGCGTTTGTATTCAACTGATATGCTTCTTTGCGTTTAATTGGTACATAAGTTTCCTTCGAGAAATTTGCATTTGGGACCCCATCTTATGGGTGTATTGCGCACGCTTATATAAACCCATATATTACTTGACTACATATTTTGAAGTGCCAATAAAGTGGAACTAAACACAAAGTAAAGAACCATTGAAAACGTTTTTTTGTCAGAGAAACAGAAAAACTGTGCCGGATATACCATTCGAAAAATGAAAACCAGGAAGTTTTATTCGAAAAATGATTCGGGAATTTTATTTTAAATAACAGAAATACAAAGGAAAGAAATAAAATAAATGTGGTGGTCTCATCATACTGATCAAGTATTCAATATGCAATAATTAGCAAAACACAATTGAAGAAGTATATATAAATAAATAAAATAAAATGCAAAATAACTACTAGATAAATTATATAAAATAAAGGAAGAAACGCAAACATTCACATTTAGTGATAGGAAATGTTATTTTTTTTTAATTCTCACCACTTAATTTAAAAGTAAAAATTAATTTTGGTAACTTACTAATTTATTTGGTCAAGCCTTTAACATTGTAGACAGTAAAGTTAGCTAAGTTGCGACTGTAAAATATCAAAATTTAAAAGAGTCAGTTTCAAATCATTACACAGTATAAGATCAAAGTACCCGCTCCAACTTCTTCATGCAGACGTTTGGGGTCCTTGCAACATTGAAGGAAAGAACGGGGAAAAATATTATTTATCTATAATAGATGATTTTTCACGGAGATGTTCATTATACCCGTTTAAAAATAAAAGCCAAGTCTCTGAGATCTTTAAGCAACATATTTTACGATCGGAGAGGTTTCTTGGCAGAAAAGTAAAATGTATTAGAACTGACAACGGGACAGAATTTGTAAATAGAGATTTTGATAATTTTTGTAATAATCATGGGATAAAACATGAATTAACGAATGTATATTCTCCTGAGATGAACGGAGTTGCCGAAAATCTTAATCGCACCGTTGCTGATTGTATCAGAGTTCTAATAGAAGAAAGCGGTTTACCAAAGAAATTTTGGCCAGACGCCGTATTGTATTTTGCTTATACATGGAATCGGGTCTGCCATAGTAACTTGGATAAAACCCCATTTGAATTATATGGAGGCAATAAACCGTCAGTAAAACATCTGAGACCTTTCAGTACTATAGTTTTTGCAGGAATTCCCCGCCAACGTAGATATAAGTTAGATGCTAAAGCACAAAAAGGCGTTTTGGTGGGATACGCATTTAAGACAAAAGGCTATCGTATCTGGATACCAGAAACGGGAAAAATTTTGGAAACCATCAATGTTTCTTTTAAAGAAAATTATTTTTATAAGGATGATTTCAATAGTATACCCGATAGTAATGTTATAAATTGGTCTCTAACAACCCCCAATAATTCTGAGCAGGAAAGTGATTCGGATTACGAAGAAGCGAGGGAGAATCAGAAATCTGAAACTTCGGACGATTCTTGTAAGGAATCGACTTCTGAGATAGAATCAAATTCAGAGGGGGAATCTTCTGATGAAGATAATAGTTTTAAGACTAAAAGGGATGCTATATGGTTTAGAAAGGTAGTTCCAAGACCGGATGGATCACGTAACGATATCTATTATTTTGAAAAAGGTCACACCATCCGTTTAAGAAGCCTAAATGATGTAGAACGATACTGTAAAAATAAGAATATATCCTATGATCCTCAAATTTTTTCTTTTAGTGGACGGGATACTTTTCAAGGGGAAATTCCAAGTAATTCTGTTAGTTCAAGTGTTAGCGAGTCCTGACTAGACCGCGAAATTAAAGTGCCTAACTCTTATAAACAATCCTTAAAATCTACAGAACGGGAGGAATGGCGTAAAGCAATGGAATCAGAGATTGCAATTATGCAGGAAAGGAATGTTTGGACTTTAGCCAAATTACCGGCAAATGCTAATCCAGTAGGATGTCGGTGGGTTTATACATTAAAGAAAAACGAAAAAGGGGAAATTGTCAGATTTAAAGCTAGACTTTGTGCTCAAGGGTTCTCTCAAGTAAAAGGATTAAATTTTGAGGAGACCTTCAGCCCCGTTGTAAATTTCAGTGTTATTCGTTTTTTCTTTTCATTATTAGTTGTGTGTCATAAATGGTTAAATGTTCAATGTGACGTTAAAAATGCTTACCTGTATGCTCCTATAGATGATCAAATATTTATGTGCCAACCCCCAGGTTTTATAGAAAAAGGAAAAGAGAAATTATATTGTAAATTAAATAAGGCAATTTATGGCTTACATCAAAGTGGCCGCTTGTGGTTTTATGAAATTAACAGTGTATTAATTCAGTTAGGTTTTAAAAAGTTTTCAAGTTGCAATTGTGTTTATTTTAATTCTAACGTAATTTTGTTGTTATATGTTGATGACATTGTAATTTTTGGAAGAAAGGATTCGGACATTAGTAATGCTTTAAAATTATTGAATGAACAATTTGACTTAAAAGTATTGGGAAAGACGCAAAAATTACTTGGCGTAGAATTCGGCGAGGACGAAAAGGGCCTACACTTGCATCAGACTTCTTACATAGAAGAAGTATGTGAGAGATATAAAAATTTTCGTATTCCCAATGCATCTTTACCTATTAGTAAGGGAATTGTTTATTCTAAATTAAATTGTCCGAAAACCGATGAAGAAATTAAAGAAATGTCAAACATACCGTATAGAAATTTGTTAGGATGTTTAACTTTTATTGCAAATCGAACCAGACCTGACATATCATATGCAGTTAACATCTTTAGTCAATTCCAGAGCAATCCAGGACTTGTTCATTGGAATGGACTGTTAAAATTATTAGGCTACGTTCATCAAAGTAAAGATTTAAAACTTTTTCTAAATTGCAATAAAGTTCAAATTATCGCGTTCACTGATTCCGATTACGCGGCAAATCGTGATGACCGAACTTCAATCGGAGGTCAGCTAATTTTGCTTGATAATTCACCCATTGAGTGGCGAACCTTTAAAGAAAAGAGTGTAAGTTTGTCCACCATGGAAGCCGAATTTATCGCAATGACTGAAGCCGTGAAGGAGTTAATATGGTTCGACAGAATTTTGGACGAATGTTTTGAAAATAAAATGATAAATAGATCGAAAGCTAAATCTTTACTTTTTGCTGATAATCAAGCTTCAATTGAATTTATAAAGTCGCCATTAGAAAACCACCGAAGCAAGCATATTGATGTTAAACTTTTTTTCATTAGAGATTTAGTGTATAAAAATATTTTTAATATTAGACATGTTTCTAGTAAAGATAATTTGTCGGATATTTTCACGAAACCGCCGACCCAAGCCGAATTAGAGAAATTTGTTGAAAATTTTTTAAAATAAGTGCAATATAATATCAATTTTTGTATGAATGTTCTAAGTACTTGTTTTTACATCAGTCAGTTTATTTTACTTTTATACAAGATTTAATATAAATTGTTATGAGAAATTTTTATGATTGAATTTAAAAGTAAAATTGTTATTATAAACGTAAAAGTATATTAAGTGTAAATAACTGATGTATAAATTTTTTTTTTTTTAAATGGAATTGTGTATAATATGCTGATTTGAACTGTTACTTGTAGTATTTATTATTGTATTGCAGATTAAATGTGATTATCTACATTCATTCCCTGGGACTTTATGGACTTGAAATTAGTGACTCTAATTCGATATTTGGACTTGGAAGTGCTACTGATGTGATCATGTTGCTGTTTGTGATCTTCAAGCGCTCATGTTTTTCAATATATTAGAAATGTTAATGGGTGTTTCTGTATTTTACCCATTGAAAGAAAAATACTGGTGTTAATATTAACAAGTTTCACTTTTTTTGTAAAAGGAATTTAACACATATGTTAAAGCCTAAAGCCATGTGATATTTTTTATAGTAATAGTGTTTTTACTTTTCATTAAGATGATGAGAAGGGGAGGCATTGATAGGAAATGTTATTTTTTTTTAATTCTCACCACTTAATTTAAAAGTAAAAATTAATTTTGGTAACTTACTAATTTATTTGGTCAAGCCTTTAACATTGTAGACAGTAAAGTTAGCTAAGTTGCGACGTACCTCCCGACTCGCAAATCTTTCTCAAACTGATTAGTTGGCTAAATCCGCCACTTGGGGGCGTTGCCTGTTTTCCCGATCGAGAATTTTCTCGAATGCACATCACGTGTCATCGACGCATGTGCGTACACGTGCTTAGCGGGATACGCAAATCACCCTCCGGTATTTAAGCGTAGTGCTCGCTTGCTTCTCTCTCTTAATCCTTTTTAGAACTTCTCTTGAGACGTTCGCTCAGAGAGCGAGCGGGAAGTTGACGTTTTTACCCGGTGAGATGGTCCATGTGCCTTAGAATACTTTCTTTAAATTGGATAAATTTTCCTTTGAGATGCATTTCCCCACTTTGGGTGAAATTTCCCGATATAAAATTTTATTTCAATTTAAGTAAAAAAAATCCCAAGTAAAAACCTTAAAGTTTTTTTTTAAAAAAGAAAATGGCCGGTAACCATTAAAGAAACCGGGGTTTTTTTTGAAAAATGATTGGGGAATTTTTTTTTTCAAAAAAAAAAATAAATCTGGTGGCTATTCTTTATCAAGAAAAATTTTAAATTTGCCCTTAAGAATTATTTAATTAAAACAAAAAATAATAGGGGGAAATTTTAAAAAAAGGGAAATGGCAACATTCCCTTTAGTTTTAGAAAACAAAAAACGATTAAAATCTCGTTGCTCTTTTTTTATTTATTCATTTAATTTTAATCAAGGCCGTAGCCAGAAAATTTTTTCGGGGGGAGGGAGCCTGACTTTGAAACACTGGTGTTGAGGAAAGTTTCAGGGAGGAATATGTGCTACATTGCGAAAAATTTCGGGATTTCGGGGGATCCCGGGCCCGCTGCCCCCCCCCCCCCCCCCTGGATACGGCCTTGATTTTAAAAATACTAACGCAAAAATTTCTGCTCTTAAATTAAGCTTTATACAAGAGACGAATTAGCGCTCTTTATGTAACAATAACTTTAGAACAGCATTCAGCAAGTTTTTGCTAATTTTTTTTCAAAAAAATTTCTGAAAATCAAGCAATTTATTGCAAATTTTGATTGATTAATTTGTACTAAATTAGGTCTAGAAGCAAGTTCTCAGAAAGACAAACCTTCGTTTTAAAAGTATCGTTTACATTTTCATTTTTAAAGCACTAAATATGCAATTTACAAACAATTCGAGAGAATGGAAGAAGGGTAACAATATTTTTCTTTTCGTTTCAACTCTCAGCCACAGAGAATTCTTGGAACCGGAAAAGGAGCAACGTTGTGTAAGTAGAGGACACGTGCAAGTAAGTAGAGCTGATTACACTGACAGCAGGGGGTCTCTCTGCCCGAAGTGACAGGTCAAATGTGGGGGACAGTAGACCCTTCTTCCATGAGCTCTCGTACATTTCATTGGTAGTTGAAATGTCAATCACTTGAGGTTGACACACTCCCCTCATACTCTTGGAAGGCCATCTTAAGCCTAACCACGAAATTTTTTCTGACTGAAGAGCAACCTTAATAGATGAACATGTGATGATTATCATGACACCAATTCTGAAACTTATGAAGAACCAAGACAACATCTACATAATATATATTGGGGAAAAGTTAATTTACTTTCCCAACTGGGGAAAAACCATAATTACAGAATCTAACATGGAAAGTGAAAAAAGGGAGGAATTTAAAATTATTATTGTTAATTTTTTTAATATTAATTTTCCCAAATTAATTACCAAATTTAATACAAAGTTTATTTTAGTGATACTCTATCATCCCTAACATTGCTGACATTACATTATTTATCTAGCAGATATGTTTTGTTCCTTAACTGCTTAAAGCACGAATTTTTTACTGAAAAACTAATAGTGTAAGTTGCAAATTTCTTTGCAAATTTCAGGTTGGGGACTAGGTATATAAATCCGCATATTTTGTATAATCCTATAATGTAAACAGGGAGCATCAGTGGGGTAACAGTTACATGGACAAAATAAATTATACAAACAAAGTGTCAATAGATCTCAGACGGGCATTAGAAATAAAACAATGCATGGGCAAACTTTTCATAACTTTTGACCGTGTCAGACACGGGCAGATGCCTTAAATGGCTAAGGAGAAGACTGGAGGTTCTATAATTTTTCATTAATTTATAAGTTAAAATCTAATCCAAAATCCCAATAGCACACTACAACAAAGAAAAATATGCGTATCAGAATATGGCATTAATCAAAAAAATCGAAAACGAGTACAGAAAAGAACATTTTTGAACTTAAATTCGTTCACTAGATTTTGTTTTCAGTCTTTTCAAAATGCTTACCACTCTCGCACTTATTTAGAAGGCAACAGATTTTCAAAATGGTGCGAGATTTTGTAGGCGCAAAAAAGTTTTTACTTTTACAAGTTCAAATGAAAATATTCGATCTGAAATAAAGAAGCTTATTTGAAAAAAAAATTCAAGGTGTTGAGGTTTCTTTATAGTATCAAAAGTTAGGGGTTCATCCTTCACATGACAATCAACAATGAAAACAAAGTCCGAATCTGAGAACTATGAATCACCGGAACCGTTGCTTTGCCCCTGCCTTTACAAAACTGCTTGAGCAGCAAAAAAAGCTTGCTTCTTGCAATTGCTTATTTCTTTTTAATTATTTTCGTATTTATATCTTTTTTCTGCTTTGAAGAGAAAATCATGTAAATGAAGACCAGAATCCGCACGGCGCATTTAGAGCTGTTCGCCGATTGAACAAAAAAGAACTTCTTCCTCTACTTATGAAGCTATAAGTTAAGGACCAGGAATCACTTCAAGTAACAGATAATGGAAGGGAAAAAAGAGGAGGGGTGCTTGTTCGGTACTTTGAAGTTTTGACGTTTGAGGTCGTCAAAATCTAAAGAGTCTCAGTTTATAAACAAAAAAAAGGAGAAGGGGCACCACTTCACTAACAAAAGGAAAGGAAGGGCACATTTCAGGAATCAAAGGGCAGGCAGGGTGCAACGCCCTCCCGTCCAAGTCTGGGGGAAGGCCTGCACCATCAATTATTATATAAACTCAAATAAAGACAGCCACCTCTGTCAATGAAGCATAATTTAAAAATCAAATATTTTGTTGATTTAACTGAATATGATTGATAATTCTTAAACTAAATCGAGAAATCACATTTAAGTTCAATACAAAACACCCTCAAATTTTTATGTACTGTTGGCAAATTGATACCTAGTTGGAACCAGGGCTGGCGCTAGGCTGAGGCGCCCGCCTCGGGGCGCATCGTTTTTAGGGGTGCATTGGCCATAAATATTGACCTCATCTTTTTAAGTAACAAACAATAGTTTTTATCTCAAAAAAATTAAATAATATTTAAGCTATATTTAGTTTTACAAATGATGCATCAAACCACGTTTAATTTTGATAAAATCAAACACAGAGACACATGAGAAACATCTTGAAACGTTTCCGTTTCTTTCTAGCCTTTGTTTAAAGGATATATTTTTTACTGAGTTATTTCTTGTTTTGCACATAATCCTTTTCTTCTCCACAGTGACAGGTGGCTTCAATGTATTCGGAGGTGGGGCTTTATAAGTGTCTCCTCTATTTTATGACGAGCAAAACGCAATCTATTGATTTTTCTCTTTTCTATTTTTCTTTATTCAGTCTATTCTGATCTGCAATTGTTTTCCTTCAGCCTTTTGAAAGTTAAAATATATATAATTAAAGTTTGTATCAATCATTTTTAACCTCTATTCCTTCATAATATATAGTAGGGGAGGAAAAAAGATTTTTGCTCAGGGCGCCATTCGTGCTAGCACCGCCCTTGTTGGAACAATATGGTAACATGATATTACAAATTGCATCATAATCCACATTCATTTAAAGGCTTATCATTACTTAGAAAAGTATCAGGAGATGTTCTAGATGATACTGTAATTTATTGGAACAATACAATGCAATTCAAATTAAAAGAAATAGAAAAAATATAACTTTCAGAATTTTAAGATTTTAAAAAACTGTTTGTGACATGACATGTGACTAAATTCTTCATATAAAAAGAACACAGAATATAGTTAGCATATAAAGCCATTAAAATTGAACATGAGACCTAAAGGTAAATTTCTGAAATACGAAGGGAAAAAATACAGCATCAAACAGTAAACGAATTTGGAAGAAATACAGTAAACTTTCTTCTTTTTACAACAAGATGACGCAAATACAAACAAGCTAACAGAGCTATGTTAAGTCATATAACAAAAGAATTTCAACAGCAGTAAATGAAAAAGAAAAAAGAATTTAAAAAAAAATTACCAGTTCCAAATATGGTATTTTAACAGTGTCCCATACTTCTATAGAAGAATCTGCCCTAAAAAATAAATGATATAAATTACAATTAATTTGAACAGTTAAAATAAATAATGAAAGTGCAAAGATTATTTTATCTTTGCCAAAACCGTATGATATAGAGCAGCGGTTCCCAAAGTTGACTGGTCTCCGACCTATCTAACAAAAATTTCCAATTCTTGGGACCCACCTCTTAGCTGTCTTAAGAAAAGAGGGCATAAATATTGGTAATGCTTGGATTCCCTAGTGGCGAGTTGTGGAACTTCTTAATGCTGTGTTATTTGTTTTAATTGAAATTAAAAAAAAAATAGTGTTACCAATATGAACGAAAAACTCTTGAAATAAGAAACACAACTTAAATATTATTTTTTATTACATAAATACCTACACCTGCAAGTTTCATTCCCAAAGTTTTATTTCTCTTCATTAAAGTTTTAGCATTAACCTCCACTTAAAGGGGGAAATACGTGTAAAGGTCTCAAAAAATTAATTTTTTTTCCTTCATAAATAGATTCTACAACTATTTAGTAATATACCCTGAAAATTTCAAAGCAACATTCCAAGTCGTTTAAAAGTTATAAGCATTTGAGCGAGCGCCCCTTTTGGAGCAGTTGAGCAGGTAGTCCCTCAAGAATGAACTGAAGGGTATTTTAGAGAACGTTAGTAGATGTCCTTTTATTTCATTTAACAATTGAGACCTCGGATAGAAATTTCTATAAGTATTAGTATCTATAACTATAAAAGAAATTTATTCATTTTACTGCCTTAAATTTACCTTCAATACCACTCTTTTTTTCAAACGCGTTTTTCTCGAAACTACTTTTTCGAATTTGCGTACAGTTTGCAGAGTTTTTGATCAAACCTTATCAAATTTAGCCCACATTTTCTTTATATATACACGCTTTAGTTGAACTAGAATCATAAACATATCTTTATTTTTACTCTTTTTATTGTAAAAAAAGAAAAAAAAAAAAGGTTAAAAATCGTACTTAATTTTCAAATTCTAAAAAAAAATAAATTTTCAATTTTTTGTGATGATTTTAGTTCAACTAGAAGAAACACTTATAAAAAAAGTATATTAAAAAAAAATGATTTCAGATAAAAATTGTGACCTCCAGGATGTACGCAAACTGCCGACCCGGGTGGCGACTTACAGTGTGCAGCAGCCGATATCTCCGGGAATTTTCAAGAAAAATGTCTGAAATTTTCAGAAAATTTTCTTCAATATATCTATAAAATAACCTCAAAATTTAAATAAAATATATTTATTTCTTATATGTTAAAAGAAATCATGAAAAATTGCTCTTTATATGCCGTTTTACGCGCATTTCCCTCCTTAAGTTACTTTTATTCGCAGACTTCCTATTTTTTAAATTCATGTGTACAGTGACAAGGGCTCACTCAATATTCTTTCGCGACCCACCAGTGGGTCGCGACCCATAGTTGGGGAAACACTGATATAGAGTATTTACATCAAACATCAATTTAAGTAAATGTAGCCATCAAAGCAACTAATGAATTGACATGCATTTTTCAATAAAATACATTGTAAAATCTACCTTGATACTGCAAGACGCGATGTGGAAGAATCATGCGCTAAACATCGAATAGCTTGAGGTTTGGGTTCAAAAAAATTAATTACATGAACTCGACAGTTTGTTTTCTTTGCCGAAGACATTCTTTCATTAACACGAATGAAAACACCATGTGCACGAATCGAACTTGTTTATGCCCTTGCTAAACGCGAACATGCAGCCACGAAAGAAATACGCCAAGATGTAAAATGTATAACTGACTAATGTCTTGAAAAAGAACTAAATTAACTTTTACTCAATAAAATGACGATTTTTTCCGCCGTTAGTAACTTGGAGAAAGATCAAAGAAATAAGGTGAATCCAAAAGCATGCAATTTGGGCCACAATAAAATGTTTGCAATTGGTGGAAATTTTTCTACATCGAAATGACGCCAATAATAGCAACCCATAGTTTTCTTTGAGCCCGAATTTTAGCGATAGATAATATCTCTAAAAAATGTAAACAGGTAAAAATACCACTGCAGAGTTCTTCTTCGTGCATAGGACGCCATGGAGATAAAAATAAATGGACACCAGAAGACATTTTGGAAAGGACACTCCTCTCAAAAAGTGTTTTTTTTTTTTTATGTCTATAGACGATTCCTCACGACCACGTACAACCATGGAGGTAGTATCGAGGGGAGATGACACGGCGGCTAACATCAGAGGGATCGGGGTTACCATTTCCACTAGCGTCTAGCCCCTGACGAGTCACTGCTTACACTCTTGCTGCGGATTCCGCGCATGCGCTATTGCAAGCCTTTTTGCTGCTGCCATAAAGCTTATAAACTGAATTGAGTGCGCTTCGCCGCCGCTGCTACGTTGTAAACAAGTTGGGAGAATGGTCAAAACTGTTGTCAAAACATAACGCGCTCCCTGATCACGTGACTACATTCACTTCTCAATCCGCTCATCGTCTGCTCTCGTAAACGGCTCTTTTCAGTATTTTTTCACTTAGGAAAAAATTAATGCATACAATCATCAGAAAATAAACTATCCCTCTAAAACGAAAAATTTTCGGCTATATATTACTATATTTAGTTCATTAGTTTTCAACATTCATAAATAATGTCACGCTTCGAGGGGGACGGGGATTTCATGAAATTTCGACAAACTGTGACAATGGGAGGGAAGCGGGTAACAAGAAGAGCTTATGCAACATAGCGTGACATATGACAAAGGGAGGAGGGGGTGTGTTGAAGTGTGACATTTCGTGACAAAGGGCGATTGGTCAAATATATGGAAAAAAGGGTGACATCATTTATGAACAGTCCCTAAGGAACAATAACTCATTGATCATCTTAATAATGTATTTCATGATATTTAACTTGATCAGTAATGAATTAATTCACACCATGTTTAAATCTGAAATTTATTTGCTTATGGAAATTCAACAAAAAAAAAATGTTGGTAACCTTAATAATAAATTCCAGTTAAATTCTCCTAATATTTACCCAAATTTTAATTTGTGTTAGAATATGTATGAGAATGTCTCATAAATAAGATTTAAATAATTTATTTGGGAAAATATTAATTTTCGTAGTATGGTCACATACCTGTATTATGTAGTTGCCAAATAATCCACCGTAGTACTCGATGCAATATGTTCATTTAACTTTGATAAACTTTTACACATCAGTTTCAGAAAAGCCAGTACAACACATTGTAGACAAATACAAGTATTTTATTAAAAGATAATGAGACAAAAATCAAGGCAAGTTCATACAAATCATTTTTTATATAGGCTGGATGCAAATTAGATGAGAGTTGGAAGAATGATTAAGGAAATCTGAAAATTATTATTTTATAAATACAGAACTAAAATTAAATACAGCTCTAAAATTACTCGCATTTAAATCTGAAAGTATAAAAATCGGTAGATATACCTTGTCTTAATAAAAACCTTTGGTTATCTTAATGAATACTTGTAATTGTATATTTTCAAGGAATTATAATTTGATAAAGTAAATGAATTTATGTTAGGAAATATAAGGTAATATTTAAAAAGTAAATTCAGTAATTGTGCTTACAAAATATTACATATACCTACTTTAGAAAAATCTTTACTTTTCTAGTTTATAATTTTATTTTACACAGAAGAAAAACTCAAAAGTAAACACAATAAAGAAAATGCAAAAAAATAATTTTTTACCATAAAATATTAGAAAATTGTTTTCTCATTTTTCAAGTAAGGCTAATTTCTGACTTCTGACATGAACCCTTTTGCATACTGTAATCAATATTTAAAATTTTAATATCAAATTCTATGAGTTTACCATAGTCGGTAACCATATGTACCATAGTAGGTAAAGCCTTTTTCATTTTTTTAGATATATTTATGTTTTAATTTTTGCTCTTTTAGTTTTAGTTTCAAAAACTTCAAGCTTTCTAAATGTTTACTTTAAACTATGAATCACATTTTCATTTTCTAATACTAAGCACTTGATTGTATGTGCTATTATTAGAGAATGACTGATGTGTGTTATTAAAAAGCTGCAATCACAAGTAAGCAATTGTAACCCCCTTTGAAATTATGGTCTAGCTAAGCCAATGTTCCTGTTGGTTAAAATGAGGGATGTGGCAATATTCAGAGATTCTTCAGGTGTTGGCTTAGCAAGAGATTTTGTAAAATTTTTTTTCTTCTTTGTCGAAAACAGTCTCCTCTGTGTAGAAATGTTTTTATTTGCTGGAACAACTTTTGGAGAAATTTCAACTTGCATTCTGTTATTGCTGCGTATTGCGGATAAGGTTGGCTTCATGGTTGCTACAATTTTTTGCATTGCTTCTGCTTCTTCTTCGGTAGATATGGAATCTACTACTTCCATTATGGACTTTTTTAATTTGTCTTTCACATCATCAAGTGATTTGTGGGCTGATTTTCGTTTCTTTAGCACTTCTAAAATGGATTCAACTTCAGCATTTGCCGTTTCATCAATATGTAAATTATTGTCATCAATTGTATCATCTGGATATGACTCTGCAATTGATTTGTTTAATTCATTCAATTTTCTGTATTGGCACACTAAATGAATATGTTTGCACATGTTCCATTTAACCGCAGAATCGATACATGTACACGTATAGTGGTGGATGCAGCATTTGCACTCAGCGCAAATAACCTGACAAGTGCAATTTTTATTTACTTCTTCAATAGTGTACACTTCCCTCCATGACGATGATGACACATTCCATTTTCCAGCCTTTGCATCCTCTATGATGGTGGTACTGGTGAAAACCATAACACTAGTTTTATGTCTTTTTCGGAGTTCCTTTATTTTACTAGATATTTTCCCTTTATTTAAGGTAATCGACCTGTCGACAAGTTTATCGCGAACGAATCGCATAATTGCATGGATGCTTTTGTCCAGCCGCTTTACATTTTTGCCATGCAAATAAATGTACTTCAAAGTTTTATGCATGCGCTCTATGTGCATGTTTGTGTTTAGTCCTGCATGCTTCCTATAGCAATATGCCCAGGCATTTGGGCATTTTAAATAATGCTGACCAAAATATATGGCAAAGTCATGGGTATCCTCATCATTCAACCAGTTTTTATGTGCCTCTTCTAACGTGCGCATAAATGCATTTATATCCTGTTCTTCTAAAATTGTTCTCAAAATCTTATACACATCAGCTTGCTTTTCTTTTCCCTTAACTTTTTTCAAATTGGATCTCCATGCCCTGTCCACATGCCAGGCACAAAACAACCTCATGTCCGGGGTATTCATTTCCTGTGTCCAAGCATTATAAAAACTTTCTGCCATATCTGACATGAATACTTTTGGACACAAAAGCCCTGTTACGTTCTTAATTTCTGCATAAAAAATCGACATAACTTCTTGATCGGTACGATTAGAAATTAGAAACGAGCAAGGAAATCCTTCCCTCATATCATCGATTATCATTAGAGTAGTTAATTCGAATCCATATGCATTCATACCATGAGTGCTATCTGTGCAAATAGCATCAGACCCAAATTTTTTTAACATCTCTGCCTGTGCTGCATTCATAATAATAAGGACAAAATCTTTGTCCCTCAACTGTGGATATTTTTCCATAGTTGTGCCTTGCGGTTTGTAGAACAAGACACAATTTTCATCTTTCATTTGATTTATCCAGCTTTCAACGCTGAATAAATCATTTTTATGCCTCACAGCATCAGAGCCGAGGTTGAAAGCGCTCTCAATATTGTACAGATCTTTCTTAGTGAGTAGGTGCAACCTCTGCAATTTTTCACCAGATATAGAGTCTCTCACTTCATCAAGTATACTGTCAAATGGTATTTTTGAAGCTATTTTACTTGCTAAATGTTGGCGCTCAGAGGATGAGAGGGATAAATGGCCAATATTATCCCCATGGCCTAAATGCATCTTGACATATGCAACTGTACATTTCCCAGATGTTCTTTCTTCCTTCACAGTTATATTTGAAGGACAAAAAGCATTAATTTTGCAGCTACCCTGAGTCTGTAAATGTCTTACACCTTTCGATTCCGATTTGAAATTTCCTGAACGGAAACACGCATAATAATGCACAACATGAGAGTCTGTTTTATATGCTCCTCGTTTCAATACATATTTTGTTTGTGTATCTTTTTCAATGCTCTCCTTCCACATCATGAAATCATTAAAAGATGGAAATTCCATGTTTTCAGATGTCAGATCAATGTCATGTACTGAACCTAAATGCAATGGTATGTCAGTCACACAAGTCTCACACAATGGGCATTTAGTGTTACATATTTTTGAAGTGCTTTCACCATGCTTATTTTTCACATGAAACTTTAGGTGTTTTTCATGTGTGAACTGGTGACGGCAGAGTTTGCATTTGAAGGTTAAGTTTTTAAGTTTTTGAGGTGAAGAAAGGACATTATGCAGTTTACGTCTGTGATGCTTCAGATGGTGAGGCATAGAGAACTGGCGGTGGCACTGGTCACATTTAAATTCCTTTTCTTTTTTAAATTCAAGAGATAATTTGGCAGGATGCCCTCGAGAGAAATGCTGTTTTAAATTCCGCTTGTACTTGTAAGTTTTTCCACATTCTGTACAATTATACTGCTGCTGGCTTTTAACAGAAGTGTCCAGTGATCGGTCCAGGTTGTCAACATCATTAGGAATTCCAGATGAAAGATTTTCCAATCCACAATCAAGATCATCTGCGGGTGGTCTGTTCGGGTCGTCAACGTCTACAGCAATTTCAGTTTCAATATTTTTAAATCCGTGATCAAAATCATTATACAGTGATCGGTCCAGGTCGTCAACAGTTGAAACAGAGATGGTTGGCCCTGAAAAGGGCCTTTTTTTTTCATTCATGTTAGAAAACATGCATAAAATAGAAGCGATGGGTCAAAAAAAATGTGGAAGTCTCAAAAGTAAACAGAGGAACTTAAATAGAGCTGGCGCATGCGCTGAAATCGCGCATGCGCGGATTCCTGCAGCAAAAGTGTAAGCAGTGACTCGTCAGGCGTTAGACGCTAGTACCATTTCCTACCATGTGTCGCTCTTTCGCATCGGCACAAACAAACCGTGTGCTTAATGCTTTTCTACGAGAATTTTTCAAATTTTCATTGCCTATATCTTATTCCGATTTCATGCAATCTTCCAAATAAAGCGGAAAACAAATACACCATACTATTGGCAAGTTCTCATTTAAAAACGGTTAACATTAGGTGCAATTTTATGATAGAAAATGCTGGTTTTTGTAACGCATTTTTCGATACTCTGAGCGCTTGCCCTTCGATAATTTTGCCGGTTTTCTCAAGTATTGTATTAATATTAAACTTTTTATACATTCTTATTCAGAGTTTGAGCTTCCATGTCTTCTCAAGCATTTTTTAAAAGGTTTTAATAAAGATCTTGAATGCTTTATTAATATATGTACACACACACACACACATATATATATACATATATTATTTATTTACTTAGATGTACATTTGATCTGATATTTATGGTTATATAAGCAATGATATCGCATTATAATAGAAAGCTCATTAATGTAAATATTTCAAAGAGAACAGTTAATTGTTGCGTAGCATTTTATTTAAAATAAAGTACATTTGTATTTCAAGAAATAAGTAGTTTTAAAAATATTTGCAGAATTATGCATAAAAACTAGCGTCTATAATTCAAAGTATAATTTTAGGAATATCATTTTAAAAAGATAAAATTAAAATTGATATTTTTTAATGAAATTATAAATACTTTATTTCTGTTCAAAAACACTGAAATGATATAAATAATGACAAGCGTTTGCTTATTGATGTGACAAATAATTCTTGGAATTAAAAATTAAAATAATCTATTGGTACAAAAGTTAATATTCATAACAATAAAAAGAGTTTCACACGGGGAGTAAGATCTTTAAAAAATTTCATTACAAAGAAAAATGCTGATCAGTGATTTAAATTTCTGAATGACTGAACACAAATGGGTATGCTCACTAAATTTGAAGCATTTACTGGAAAACTAGGAACTGTGATGCATAAATTTTGGGGAGTTAGTGTATAGGAATGTAAATTTTAGCATCATTGAAACCCAAAGTGGATGAGGGAGAGGCACCCCCCCCCCCATTTTTTTTGTATTCAAAGTCAAATTTTAAGACGGTTATATGTAGATATTAAATAACAAGATCTCTTGGGAAAAATCCCACTAAGAAAAAAATTCTGGTTGTACTACTAATTAAAACAATCAATCTCAGTGACAAAGAGCATTTGAAATTAGAAAGGCAGATAGAAAGGAGACTGTGTTATATTTAACAGTGTCGGGTCTCGGGGGGGGGGGGGGGGCACCCGGGCCCTTGCCCCGGGCGGCACTTCTGGGCAGCAAATTCATTTGTGATGCAAAAAAAAGGAAGAAGAAAGAAAAGACAATAAAATAAACAAAAAGAAATATATATTTAATTAAGAAAATTTAACTTTTGGAAAGAGAAAATTAAAATCCTAGTTAACTAGGATTTTAATTTTCTAGCCGAACGTTCGGCGCTCCAATTTGATCATTGATCGACTATTTTGCTAACGATTAAAACCGATTAATAGAATTATTTATTTGTATGAATTGTCGGAAACTAAAATTGAGTTATACTGAATATGTTGCGTTGTTGATCAGTCGGCAGGCTGTTTTAAAAAAGATAATAAATTTAAAAAGTAAAGGTTTTTTCCTCTTCTGATAATGAAATATAAATCATGCTATGCTAACAATATATTAATAGTTTTTCATTTACAAACTTTCAAAGCACCCTTTTGGGAAGGGGGGGAGGGGAGAGCTTGTGATAGTGAAATAAAAATCCATGTCATGCTCATGCGGCATGTACACTTTCTCGAGCGGCATGTACACTTTCTCGAGCGGCATTTACACTTTCTCGAGCGGCATTTACACTTTCTCGAGCGACATTTAAATTTTCTTGAACGGTTTTTAAATTGACCTATGTGGTTGTATAGTTCATCATGTCAATTGGTTAGAACTTTTTAATGATGACCTCACGTGTGCACTGACCTTATAACAAGTTGTACGCTTTTGCATAGCTTTAATCTTTCCCAATTGTCTTAATAATAGTTTCCTTCATACTACTATTTTCAAATTGGGCTCTTTTTATTATTTGCAGGCTTGTTTCTGAATCTTCTGATGAAGAAACTAATTTGATTTCACCTGTAGAGACTGGGACTTCTTATGAATCTGAAGTAACTAAAAGTTCCGCAGACGATGATTGTTCTAGTCTTCTGCATGAATTTGCACATAATGTTAAAGAATGTACTACTTCAAGTAGTACAAGCGCTATTAGGGCACATTCATCATTAGAAGCAAATTCTAATTTTGCAACAAAAGTACGGCATTGGGCCGTAAAAAATAAAATTACGCATACAGCATTGAACGATCTGCTTAAACTTCTCCAGGTAAAAGATCCTACCCTTCCTTTGGATAGCCGTACTTTATTGGGTACAAGACGTACTGGTAATATACAAAATGTAAATGATGGGCAATATTTTTATAACGGAATTTCTACTACATTGAAAGCCATAAACTTAAAGGATACGATTGTTGGTAATGTAGTAGAATTACGCATAAATGTTGATGGTGTTTCTTTATTCAATAGTTCACCTGTCCAGTTTTAGCCTATTCTTGGACTTATAGGTGAAAAAGGTGTACCTTTTCTTGTTGCCTGCTATTGTGGCACTACAAAGCCCAAATACATTTCTACGTTTCTGAAAGATTTTGTGGAAGAAGCAAGTGTTTTGACGCATGAGGGCTTTATCCAAAATGGAGAAACGTATTTCGTTAAAATCCTCAATTTTAATTGTGATGCTCCAGCAAGAGGTTTCATGAAATACATTAAAGGCCATAATGCACATTATGGCTGTGAAAAATGCATTATAAAAGGATCATCCGTCGAAAGACAAGTAAGGTTTCTTCAAATAGAAACTGTGAAGAGATCTGATGCTGATTTCAAAGCAGGCAAAGCATCATACAGGTGTTTCGCCTTTACTTGAACTTGATATTGGCATGGTGACTCAGTTCCCTTTGGATGCCATGCATCTTATTGATCTTTGAGTAGTGAGAAAGCTATTAGTTTGCTGGATTAAGAAAGGAGACAGAAAGGCAACTAACAGTACGAGGTTGTAATTCTCTCAAGTTGAGATAATTTCCAAAAACTTGCTACTTTTGTCTAGCTGCATACCTTCAGAATTCAGTCGCAAACCAAGGTCTTTGAAATATGTTGATCGTTGGAAAGCATCGGAATTTCGCCAGTTTATTTTATATACCGGTCCCATTGTTCTCAAACATGTTTTGCCTTCCAATTTGTACATACATTTTCTTTCTTTGCATATATCAATTAGTATTTTGCACAACAAGGAGTTGATTAAGCATGGGGAATTTGTGAACTATGCTGAACTAATGCTGAAGTCTTTTGTGGAAGACACAATTGCTCTATACGGTGAAAAATTCATCACTTACAACATCCATAACCTCTTACATATATCTGATGATGTGAGACTGTATGGAGTAATTGACAATTTCAGCTGCTATCCATTTGAGAATTACTTGGGTTTTCTCAAAAGTTTGTTAAGAACATATTCTAATCCATTGGCTCAACTGAGCAAAAGATTATCTGAACAGTTCCATTTTGAAACCACCTCTACAAATGGACCTCCTAGATGGATAAAATCAAAAGGGAACTATACTTCTTCAATTTGCTGTGGTGAAGAATTCTCATCTGTGCAGTTATCAACTGTAAAAATTTCTTCTGAAAACAAACGCGACACTACGTTTCAATTGAAAGATGATCGTATAGTGTGCGTAAAAAATGTTGTGAAAAATAATAATCAATGCATTTTGATTTGTAATCAAATAGTTTGCAAGGGAAGTTACTTTTCTAAGCCTGCCAATTCAAGCGTTACATCGTTTTTTAATATTTCTCATGAAATGTCAACACCCATTAAAGTAGATTTATCAATGTTAAGAAGAAAGTGTATAATAAGTTGGGAGTTTAAAGTTGTTGTTTGTCTTCTGGATAATTTAATCCTTTTAACTTTGTTTTTTATTTTAAAATTGTGTACAGAAACTAAATATTTGTTAAAATTAGTGGCAATTTATCTGAACAATTATAGTTCATTAATATATTCTATTCTTTATACTTGAAATTTACGAAATCAAATTATGAGTCTCATTGTATTTGTAAATACAGTCGAACTTGTCTATCTCGAATTTCATGGGAGGGGAAAAAAATCAAGAAAAAGAGGTTTAGGGAAACCGTGGCTTCAATAAAACTTACAAAGACTACATGTTATATGTTAAAAATCTTCTGTATTAGTTTTTATTAAGCATTTTACTTTAGCATTATACTAACTTTTTTAAAGAATTTTATATAAATAACTTTGACAATAGAGAAATAATATTCAGCATACCTTTTTGCAAGTCTTCAAAAACCAAGACAAGTACTACTATTTTTAGCGAGTACAAGAGAAATAGTCTTTCAATACTTTTTGCTGTCTGGTTGGTTTGGGCTTGATTATACTTTTGAGACTTCCGTCCTTTGAAATGTTCTTACTTACACCCATGTCTCTCTGCCTTAGAGCATAATGAGAATGTTGCCGAGTGAAGGAAAGCTTTTTGTTTGCTTACTCAGGTCACTCAGCTTCGAATTCGAAAATGGCAGCAAAACCAGAATTTGAAATATAGAGGTTTTGGGAAGAAAAGTTCAAGATAGACAGGTTCGACTGTATTGTAAAAAGTGCATTTGGAAAATCATTTTGTTAAGATTGTAAATTTATGTTCTTATTTTTTTAAATTCCATCAAATTAAATTAAAGAGAAAAGAACTGATCAAAAATGTATTGCATATTACAACTTCACAGCAGTTACTTTCCATGATTTGAATTTTTCAGCTAGGATATTGTTAATTGTATGGTGATGAAATCACAAGCTGCTATCTAAATTTTGATTTAAAAATGCGCGGATCATAAATTTCGTTTAAATCTCACTGTATTTTCCAAATGAGTTTGAATTTCTTATATTAGTAATAAGTTAATTTTAACCCTGTATTTTTTCTTTTTGGCTTTTTATTCTGTTGAACTGTAGTGTTGTTATGAATGTACTCAATGCCAACTTTTTATTTTGAAATTTATCTTAGTTGATTAACAGTTTGATCTCATGTATGTCGTAGCTTTTCCACTGAAAAAATTTTCAGTAGTGGGATTTTTGAAGGAGAGCAATTTGGAAATTATTCCAACAAAGTGGATTGTAAAAGGAAACATCGCAAAATGGCCTCCCAGTTGTTCCGAAGCAACAATTAGAAAGTTAATTAGAAGCTGTGCAGATCCCGAGGAGTCCTGGGGGTCTTGTGAGATAAAAGTATATTTTAAAACAAGTAAGTTGTAATTAATTGGAACAAATGATGGTATATTTAAAAAAAATAGTTGTACTTATTATTTGTATTTATAGATTCATTCACAAAAGCCACCCAGAAGTTGGAAGAAGCCAGGTACACATCAACTGTAGGGTCCGATTCCTCAGAAACTGAAACTGAAATTTCCCTTAAAAAGAGGAAAATTAAAATTCCTTCCCGTTTTGTGGAAAAACCACAACTGATTGGAAGTACAAAGAAAAGAGCAACTTTCACAGGTATTAAAATTAATCTCAACTATAATTGTCCATAACGTTTCTTAGATATATTTTTTTTCTTTAAATAACCTACATATTTTAACACTTGTGAAACTGCCCAAGTGTTAATATAAAGCAAAATTTTTTCATGAGAATAAAAAGTTCTGCATACCTATCTTTTTTACTTAAAATCTCATGTGGAGTATGGCTATTCAGCTTATTGTGCTATATTTTAAGAAAGGAACAAATTACTGTGTTGAAGTCATTTTATAGGAAAGCCGACAGCTATACAGAAAAGGAAATTCCAACTGCAGATTTTGCCTCTAGATTCAACAAGTGTTGTTTTCGGTTAGTCGGAGGCGACATAATTAAGTTGTCAATGCACTAAACTGGAAGGAGATGTTTGGTTGATTGCATGAAGGAAACAACCAGGGATCAATATTATAGCTCTCCAAATCCCAGTTAAATCTTGAATTTTGGAGAAACTAAATTGGTGGGGGTGAGTTGGAATAGACCGATACAGTTGGTACTTAACTATGGGGTGAATAATTATGAAGAGTACTTCTATCATGTCCGTATTGAAATTTAAGAGAAGTATTGAATTATGTGTAAGAAATGATTCAATGTTTTTTTATATAAGAATTATTAAAAACTTAAAGTAATTTTGTATAATTTTGAAAATGAATTTCAGATTCCAATCAGCAATCGCAAGACCTCTTGCATAATTTAAAACCCATTGATACATCATCTAGTGATGAGACGTGCATAAGTAATGCATCCTGCCATAAACAGCATCAAATACCAGAATTGCCGTCACGTATGTATACATGTCTCAAACTATTTCATGTGAATATATAATGAAAAATAAAATGAATCATTTTAATGCTTCAATTCAAAATATCAATATGAAAATGAAGCAAATATGACCAACTTTATTGAATTGTATAATGCTTAATGAGAAAAATAAATTACAGATTTCATTCAATGTTCATCTTTGGAGTTATCATCTGCTGAAGAGCCAAGTGAACCAGTGAAGCAGATAAAATTAAATACACAAACTGTCATTTCAAGTTAGTAAATTGCTGATGTTACAAAAAAAAAGTGAATGGAAATATGTTTTTTTAAAATATACTATTATCTATATATAAATGATGAGCGTTTATTGCAAACTTTATTTTTAGTGGTAAAACTATAATAAGAAATCAATGTAGGATCTTTTTTTGCATGTTCAAAGTTTTGGCTAATTTGGTTTAAATTATTTTTAGTGATTGGAGGAATTGCTTGTCAATATTTCAGCAATCTGCCTTTCCTTGTTATAACATCAAAACAATTTCTTCCAATACTAGGTGCTGGCATTTTGGTAAAATAAGAATTGTTTCTCAAGTTGACTTATTAACCAGGCATAAAAAATTATCTAGTTTTTATACTTTTGCAATAATATGCCACTAACAAAATTAAAAATGATATTTTATTCAATATTTTTCCAGATTTAAGATTTTACAATGTTTTTTTTTTTTTAATTTTGGATTATGCAGATAATGTTTCTATGTTCTTAAGAATTTAATGGTAAAATCTTGAAGAAATAACCCCTACATAAGTTTTCCTTATGTTTTGATGGAATTTCTTAAAAATATAATATGCTATTAACTTAGTAAGTTACCAGAAATTCAAATGTAGTTCTATTTATTTACTAGTACAGGGGTCAGGTCAGAGGAAATTCAGGTCTGTTTTCTCACAAAATTCCAATTAATCGCAACTGACCTTTCATGAAATTCCAATTAATCAAAACTGACAGAAAATTATTTGATTTTTCACAAAAAACTTTTTAAAATTCATAAAAAAAGGACCCTATTCTATTAACAAATGTTGGATCGACCCCTGTAGTATGCTCAAATGTAATATTTACTACATATTGAAATTATAATGGAAATTAGCAGAAATGTTTGACCTCGTGTGTCGTAATTTCAGGTACACCCAAACTGGAACCCATGCAAGCATCTCCCAGGCAAGCATCCCCCAGGCAAGCATCCCAGACTGATGTGAATGAGTTAAAAAGCCTGTGTAAGTGTAAAATTAATATTTATATTTTTGTGCTGTACATTGCGTAATAACACACATCTTTGATTTTTCAAAACTTTATTTACAGTCATGCAACTTTTAAAGCTCCACGAAAAAAGTTATTTGAAATTAAAAGAGATGGACAAAAAACAAGAAGAGTTAAAACTGGAGCTGTGTGCGATCAAGGAAATGCTTGCAAAGGAAAAATGCGTGGACGTTCTTGAAATTTCAAATGTGCCTAACTGCGAAAGTTTGCCACTTAATTCGGATGAAGAACTCATTTTACTAAATGAGGAATTAAAATTGGATAAAAATATGCAATCCAAATATGTGAGCTAAAAATCATTTATTTAAATCATTTGATGCTGTTTTAAATATTCATGCTATTTTAGCGCATTTTTGCCATTCTGAATTAACCTGTCTGTTTTTCTCTGTGGTAAGATTTCATTACTTTTATGTTACAGTGAAAAGTTTTGGAATTTAATGTTTGAGTCAATAAGTGTTTTTTTTTTTTTTTTTTTTGTTAATGTTATTAAACTCACGTGTTTTATTAAATTTGCTGAAGCTATTTTTGTATACTTTGACAATTATTTTACATGTATTTTTACATTTTTTAAATAGATTAAGTTTTTGTATCATTCTTGTGTGGGGAGAAATGAATCAACCTTCATAACCACATGTCTCCGAAAATTAATGGCGAGGAATGTTGCAGTGCTATACAGCAGATTAGGGAGAAAAGGAAAGAAAAGTTTTATGGAGCTGCCAGCTTTGTATAATATAATAATAGGTAAACTTTTATAAAAAAAATTTTATTTCCTATTAAGGATTGATAAAATAGCATATTGTGTATTTACTATGTTGCGATAAATCTTTATTAGCTTATACCAAACATAATATTTTCTGGGCTTATAGGCCGTGGTCCATGTGTAAATGTTTGGACTACGGCCTAAAAGCCCGGAAAATATTATGTTTGGTATAGATACCGACCGTGAAAGCTTAAATTACTATAGTTTATTAGTTTGTTCTTAGTGGTCCTGATCTATAGGGATTCAATCCTTTGCACGAGAAGAACCTTATCACTTCTCTTTCACTATGTGACAACACATGGTAATCTTAAGGGTATCTGGAAATAAGGTCTATAACCAATGAAGTGTAAAACATTTAATGTTCAAATGTCATTGCTATTTTTATTTTAGTACTGTGATATTAATGTTATGATGAATGATGTGACTAAGGGAAGTTAAATATATATGCTTCTTATATTCAAAGTGTGATCTAGTCTTATAAATGTTTTCTTAATTAAAAAATAATTTTCTTTAAAAAATTATTTTAAACAGTGACTTAAATCATTCTCAAAATACAAACACAGACTTTAATAGATATTAAGTGCATATTCGTAATGTGAATATTGTTTAAAGACTGAACAATTACTGAAATAGATAAACTTTATGCAGCTTACTCGAATGAAAATGCTCTAACATACTCATGTTAAATGGGTGAAGGCTCATTTCAGAGTTAATTTGAAATATTTTTTCAAAACCGTTGATCCTTCGAGCAGGCTTTTGGAAAAGCCTGCTCAAAATGAAAGCAAATCTAACTAATGTATGAATGCTTTGTATTATCTCTACATTTGAAATATCTCATTACTTTCCAACACATTATTTCCCAATTAGGTGCTGCAACAATGAAATTTCCCGACTCCAGACCTGATGATTTGGCTGAAAAGTTGGGAAAGGCCTTAGCAACTTCAGTAGATTGGGATGGACGAAAAATAAATAAACCAGGTGGGCTTTTATATCATTAATAATTAGTTTTGTATCTTTTGTTAAATTCTTTTAACATCATGTGCATTGTTTTTATTGAATGGTTTCTTTAAAAATCATTATTAATGAAGTCATTGTAAGTTTTTTGGATCAATATACCACTCCCATTAGTGACTTGGAGCAAAAAAAGATTTCTGAACTTCACATGACATTTTCGGAAAAAGTATGCATTACGAATTTAAAACAAAAAGAATGTAATTTGGTGATTATTTAAGATATTGTTCGTTAAAATACCTGCTAACTTTTAAAACAATTAATTAATTGAAAAATTTTTGGAAGACCCAATTAATTTTCAATTTTTAAATTGGGTTTCAGAACGTTTTGGAAAATATCGGACAAAAATCACCCCTGACCAGTCCACAAAATTGTTACGTTAAAACGCTTAGCCGTATACATGTAAAGCTAGTTAAAGATTTTGATTAAATGTACCTGCCAATTAATGCTAAATTTCCTTGAAACACGAGCTAAATTTCTCTCATATAGTATATATTATATGTATGTGCTGCATATTTATTTCAAAATTTTCCCCTTATAATTTATTAGTGTGTATGTGTAACCACCCCATGATGTAAAAGTTCATTGAAGAATTTTTTTTTTTAAAACTGTGAAACATTTAGTTTATCTGTAAGCATTGGTTTTTACTGATTATGCAGACCTTTTATTTAAATGTGCTTCCTGAATGTTATTTTATTAATGGCAAAGGGGCCTTTGAATTTGTTAAATCACCATTAATGGCAAATGGCAAATAATTATTGCGCAATATAACTATTTTTTTTCTATTTTTGCATGTATTGATACCAGTGTTGTCAGATTTGCTGCCCGGGTAGCTACCCATTTTCCCCGCTGGGCTGGGTTTTTTACCTTAAAAACCCTCGGGTTTTTTGGGGAAAATGGGTTTTTTAAGAATTTAGAAACAAATAATCCCTTGTAAAATAGTTCTTTTTGATGAAAATTCTACATATGTAAATACTATTCAATATTTAATTTATTGTTTTAAATTTTCATAATTAAAAATTAGGTATACAAAGAAAAAATTCAAAATTATGTCGTAATAAAAAAGAAATAACAATTACAAGAAAGATGAGGAAAATAACTTCCACAGTTAGAAAGCAAAAATTTATCTTTATTATTAACATAAAAGTTTGGAAAAGCTTTAGTTACATTAAAAAAGGATTTATTTTCTCTACTTTTCGGACCAAAGCAGTTTTAGTTTAGAATTTTCTTCTTTTTTACAATAAGAATAGTTTCTGTTTTGATCAGCCAAAATTTAATTAGTATAAAAACAGTTTTAGTTTAGATTTGAAGAAGTTAAAGATTTAGTTACATTTAAAAAAAATGAAAAAATTACTTCAGGATATCATATATTTTATATGAAAATATATAAATTTACATTCGCTCCGTACTTTTCAAAAGTAAAAATAATTTCGAAGCTCAATTTTCAATTTGTAAAATGCTAATACACTCTATTTTTCCTAAATATTTCTTTATTAAAATTATGCTTAGATTTGTTGAATAGATTATAATTGGGATAGTTAGAAGATTAAAAATATGTGGTATGTATCAACTATGTAGAAGAAAAATCATGAAATAAACCTATACAAGCCGCAAAATGTAATATAGTATCTGTATCTGTGTGCATAAGATACATATATATATATATATATATATATATAAATATGCACATGTTTTATTTTTTCAAACTTTTAGAGTAAACATTATTTAATTTTTTACTGTATCACCCATACTGATCACTGAATTTAAAAAGTGTGCATACATATACATGAAATAAGATCAAATGAAATTAAATGCAACATTCAAGTAAGGTAGTTGAAAAAAAAACTGCTTTTGCTTAAATAAAAAGTAAATAAAATTTGATCAAAAATGTTTTGTAGTGCTAGCTGAATTATGCATATGCAAAAAACCCGGGTTTTTTACAACCCTGATTGATACCCCTCCCCCCCCCCCCCCATCCTATATTTTCTAAGTTTATATTTTTACACTATTTCCCTTATCATAATCCAAAATAATAATAATAATAATAATAATAACATTTTTAATGCATCAAGTGTATTTTTCTGAAAGAATTTTGCAGTTTTACTTTTGATTGAAGGTTAGTTTTTATTACTAACTGCATTTCCTCATTTTATTGAATTCAGCCACCTTCTGTGACTACTTTGTTTTGTTTAAAATATTTCATTAGAAAAAAAATTTTATAAATTGTTCTCATAATTTTTCTTCTTCTTACGGTTATTCATCAACCCATTGATGTGGTGAAAGAAACCAGTATTCCCTGAATTTGAATTTTTTGAAATTTTGTATATTTGTGACAACAAAACTTGTCTTTTTGTTTATGTATTTATTTTCATTGATTGCATTCAAAAACTCTGTTGTTAATTAAAATAGATATGAACTTTAAATCAAATAAACTTTTTATTTCACTAATGTGTGCTGTTTTTTAATAGAAAAAAAATTCCAGTTGTCTGATAATAAAAAGTAATTAAAATACATGAAGATAAGAATTTTAATTTCATTTTAAGAATTTCAATTTGTTTTCAAGAGACGTTTAAGAAGGTGTTACTCTAAAACATTTCTATATTAAATTCCTAGATAAAAATGCTAAAAATTTATTGTTTGAAGAAAGAATACAAAAGTATCTTAATGTTAAGGAACACATTTCAATTTCTTGTCATGCATGATGGTCAAGGAACACTTATTAAAGAAGTGAATACAATCGTTGTTTTGCAAAAGGGGATATTTGGATTACATGACTATAAAAGTGAATTTTTGTTTTCTTATTCAATAGCGTTGGAAATTCATTGTCATACCATAAATTTTCTAAGAGTTTCAAGTGCAAAGTGTTTAAAGTTAACAAATACAATTAAATAATTACGAATGTACCGACATAACTTTTTCACAAGACACGATAGAACTTCAGAAAATAATGTCTAATAAGTTTTGCTACAAAAATATATCTAACATAAAACCCAAAAATAGTCATACAGTAGTAAAAGAGCATCATTCTATATCATATTGGTTTTGAAGGACTGAAAGATAAATTTGTTTTCAGCTAGGAAAACTTTAAATCTGGCCCGAAGCTTCTGAATAGAAAGCGTATATAGCAATGGTGAACAAAAAAAAAAATAAATGGTGAACAAAAAAAAAATAACATAAGGGAATATAGTTTTCAATAGTGTACTGATGACGTGGAGTGATGTAGAATGATATAAAGATTTTCAGTTTATTATATAGTGACATATCGTTAACGACATCAAATGATAACGTAAAAGTGATATAGAATGATATAAAGTTTTTCAGTTTTTTATATAGAGATATATCGTTAACGACATCGAATGATGACGTAAAAGAGATATAGAGAGATATCAGAATCGTAATTTCTCAAATGACGACATATAACGTTCATGATGTCGCCACAATGTCAAAAAACGACATGCGTCTATCTAAAAAAATCTGTCGGTTTTGACGCAGTTTTGATATCGCGATCTGATGTCGGCGCGATATCAGATTCCCCATTTTTACGATATCGTTGAACGACATGTGCTAGTAGGGTTCTCTTGGGAACGGGGGGGGGGGGGAGCTTGTAAGAGTCATTTGGGAAGGCAGACATGGCTCTTTGATACGGGCTTTAGTTGGGGGGGGGGGGGGGGGTCTTTTCCTGCATTTAAACAAAAATGCTAATTTTGTTCTGCATTTTGATGAGTATTTTCGTGAGTAAAAGAGTTTTTAAAAAGTTTTTGTATGCCTTTTTTTTCCCCTAATATATTTTTGCCGTCCCAAATGCGCCTTAAGGCCTCAAGATGCACCAGTTTGCATATAAATTTTCACCGAGAGAGAAACCCCTGGACTGTCAGAATTTCATATCTCCAGTTAAGGGGGCCTTTCACATGGCTCTACCCCCTCCCAATGTTGAGCTGAAAGGACCATGCCTGGGAATATTAACGAAAGTTTCATGGATTTATCAATGCCCCCCCCCCCCCCACAAATAAAAAGTCCTTAAAAAAAAGGCCAGTACATAAAGGCGATGTGAAATATGACCAATAATTAGATGAAGGTGGGCAGCATATTTAAGTTTGGCCCCGCCGCGGAAAACTCCGGCACTGATCAGTGCCGGAGTGCTGGACTAGAATATCGATATTCTATCGTATGTAGAGTTAGCATTACAGACAATCTTACTTTCTCACAACATTAACGAACATTACTATTCATATTACAATTAATATACATACATATATTTTTTACTTTTTAAATATGATTTACTTATCTAATTTCATTAAAATTATAAAAAAGTTTTCCACATCATCCAAGCGGTACAGTTTATAGAAGCAATAGCCCTTTTACAAAATGCAAGGCGGGTATCCCTAGGAAGTATATATTCCTTCTATATTAAGTTAAAATAATGATCCACAGTATTTTTTCCAAACATTTCATTGCGTACTGCTATATGTACAGAAGTCATTTCCAATGAGTGGCAGCTCTGGAAAAGTTTAAACGAAATGAATTGGTTGATTTCAAATTTGGAAAAACAGTCAGGGGATATGTCTCGGAAATGCAACTATAGCATTATAAAAACAACAGACATAAAAAGACAACAGAATCAATAAAAGTTACGAGAACGAGCACGAAAATAATGGTCAGTTCAGCAGAAGCTTTGGTCTCCGATCGGCACTTGCATCGGCCCTGCCACGCCCCCCTATCGGCACAAACAGAGCTCGGTAGGGTTGCTATTTGGCAGGACGTCACGTAGTACGATGTCATCTCCCCTAGATAATAGCTCCATGCGTACAACTCTTCACAAAAGTGCTAACGCTCATTTGCATAGAAGTATTCACCTTAAATGTTTATATCAAAGCAGACCAGTCATTTGGGGGAGGACACGCTCTCTGCTCCCCTGGACTTTGAAATTGTTTATACGTGTATTTTCTTGTTTTTGCCATATAATAGGTGAACTAATAGTAACTTCAACATCTCTCATATATGAATGCTTTGCGATTTTTTCAAATGATAACAGAAATCTTTCCCAATCACGATTGCTAGGGGAACACATACGCCCTCCGGTTTCAAGGACTGCCCCCTTCACTTTTCAATACTGGGAGCAATAAAAATGCAAAAAAATTTACTTTTAGAATAGAATTTTATTAAATAAAACACGTATGAAAACACTAACTTTAGCCCATTAGATTAATGCACATTCCTTTGTAATTTGACTACTTATGTCCACCAAATTTGTGAGAGCATTACAAAAAAAACCTTTGTAAGTTGACCGCAGAAATATCACTATTTTCCCTTTTTTTATTTTTTAAAATCTAAAAACTATATAGCATAAAAAATATCCTGGAAAAGTTATTTTAATGTTAGACCAGTACTTGTCTGGATGCGTGAAACATCAATATAAAGTTTGCCTAAAGCTCTTTGTATTTAAACACTTAATAAGTTGTATCGGATACATTGTAATCATTCAGGTTACATTTCTCTACTGATATTTTAGATAATCGTGAAGAAAGCGCCAATTACTATTTTAAAGTAATGTTAATCCATGAAACTATGTTTTAAATAGTTACAAATTTAGAAAAGTATAGTGTAAGAAATGACAAAAAAAAAAAAACCCCTCTACCCTCTACTAAAGTGTTGCACCGCAAGTGGTCAACTTACACAGGTTTCACTGTATTTGTCCCCCTTCCACCTGGTCACCAAAATGTACTTTTATTAACATTTGTGAGCATAACAATGGTTATATGAGTACTTTTATTTTGTATGAAATGAAACTAAGGTTGATAACAATATGATTAGTGTATAATAGTAAAAATATTTGTTCAAATTCTGTAAAAATGGCCCGCGCTATTTTGTCTTAGAAGTGTAATGCCCAAAAAGAATTCCTTTTAAATTTAAAATCGGCATCCACCACACTCCTTAATCAGCATCGATGTAAAATGAAATCAATGAGAAAGAATCAAAGCAAAAAATTTAAAAATAAATTTCATAAATATTTAATCTTCTGATTTTAATCAAAATGTGCGATTGAGTTTAAAAGAAAATAAACGTCTCAAAAATGAAACGGTGGACATGACAGGTTTTTTTAATACTACATTTGAATATGAATTAATACCGTTTAAATACATTTTTACCTTCTTGGTTAACTTTACCACCCGATGTTTTCTCGTTTTGGATATTCTAAGAAATCCCTGGCTCTGCAGTGTTGTTTTTACGAAAAGGATTGAAATTCTAAGTATTTCCCAACACAATTTCTAGACCTAATCAAAAGCTGCGACTGCCACTTTTTAAAAATCATAGAACAAATGGTACTGCAATCACTGTACCTCCAGAATTCCACCCATAGTGTTTTTTTTAATAAAAATTAGGAACAAGCTCATTTTTGCTAGTATCTTTGAACTTTGCTTTTCCTTCTAAATTTAGTTCTTTGCATGCTTCTGTGGTGGGTGGAGAAGTATCTTGTTAAATACATTTTCATCGCACAAATCAACAATAGTATATTAAGCAGTATTTCACCTTCTTGTAGCTACATAACTTGTTAAAATGTTCGGATCTACTGAACCTTTCAGTCCGCTGTCTTTTTCAGTTTTCTCATTCAAAGTTAAAATATCACAATTCAAAACTCTACATTATTAGACAAACCATATAACAGAGGAAAATATGTACCCACTCCTGACTACCTTTTGGAACGTTCGAAATGAAATGAAAAGTACAAAGCAATTTTCTGAAAATAAGTACAACTAAAAAATAAAAAATATATTCATATACATAACTTAAAATAATATTCGTGAAGCAACTTTTCTTCCTGAACATCGTGAAATAGCTTAAAGTTAAAACAACAATTATTTTCCAAGCCGAGGCCTATATGCATCTTGTATATATAATATACACTGCTTAAACATCGCTTTTCTTAGCAGCAAACTGTTTCATTCTTTAAAAATGTCTACCTGTTTTAAATTTATCTTGTTTAAATTAAAAAATAAACTACACACAATTTTTTTTGAAATAAACTGTTTATTTATTAACACCATTAAGTAGAGAAATAGATTTTAAAATTACTACAACGTCTCATATTTGAAAGCATAATGCAATAATAATTGCAATTTCAATACAAAGCATATTACAGTCCCAAAGCACTATTTTTACTACGAGTAAGAATGACTTTTCTAAAAGTTATACAGTGTAATTATCTTTTTTTTTTTTTTTTTCCTTTAACAATGCATATACAGAGATTCCACATTGAATTTCAGACTTAACAATTTTGACACCCATCTTTACGCCTTTTAGTGATGACCCAATTTTTCCAAGTCATATCCCCCCAGGGTCAGCTTTGAAACAGAACGTTTTACATAGTGGCAAAGTTGGAATTTTTATGGATATATCACTAAAAAGCTTAATATAAAATGTTTCTGAGTATGTAACCTTGGATTTTTGTACGATGGAGAGATGCAGAAAAAAAAAAAAAAAAAAAAAGATTATTTTTCTAAGTTGTGTTCTAATTTTTATACCCCACAAGTTAAAAACTGTACTGCATCTCTACTCATCCCAATTTTGATTGAACAACAATAATCAATAAAGAAGTAACTACTAATCCAATATTTTCATAGCTTGAACCTAGCTTGAATTCATTCCTTATTGCCTGCACAAATTCTACCATACATTGAATATTGCAAGCCTAGTATTGTATAACCCCAATTACCTCAATATTCACTCTGAAAATGTTCCCCTTTTCTAAAGTTATTACTGATGTCTGCACCTTAAGTTAATAAATTAATGGTTATGAGTGTATCTAATACAGTGGAATATTATTTGTGCAGCAGGTTTTTGTACTCTGAACAACTCCTAGAAGCTGTAGATTTAGCATATAGCATAGTTTGTGTTGAATGTAAAAAATAAACACATATCATTGAATATTTCTGCAATAGTATAATGTTCTGCAAGATTGAGATTGAAATGTTTGCATCCTTAGCTTAGAAAAAGAAGCACAACAGTTGAAATATTCGTCAAAAATGTATAAACTATGAAGAGATCAGGGTGCCTACAGAATTTCAAATTTGAAATTTTGTGACCTTTCAAAAATATCATACAATTAAAAGAAGCATCATGTTTGATAATCGAAAGAAGATGTTGGCCCGAAAACTCCCCATGTCGAAATTAGTTCTGATTAACAAGATTTTATTTACTACAAGTCCTTTCTATTTTTTATAGAAAGAAAAATTTTATATTTTATCCATATGTATATAGCATTAATGGATGTGAACTTCCAATAATGTTTTAATTTCTGAAATTCCATAATTTTAAAGTTAATTTTGTCAAAAAAATCTTCATATTTAATAAATCAAACAAAGTGAACCAACATTAAGTCATAAATATATGAATACCTTTTAAAACATAACTTCAAAAGGAATCTCTGCATTGGAATCTACAGAATTATGAGACTAGAACAATAAAAGCTAAAATATGGAAAAATATATAAAACAAAAGAATGAAAGTTTTATATGTAGATTGGAAACAAAGACATATATTCTGTACCAGACAGAAATTCTTAATAGAAAAAATATATTCAATAAAATTATTTACATAAATATAACACAGCTGGAATGCAGTGACTGAAAGACAGAAAAGCATAGCCTGAGATTATTAAGAGATCTGGTGCTCAATAACAAATGATGTGAATCCATGAAAGTTATACATACATTAACAAGATAATTTTAACATAAAAAGCATTATTAGCTGCCTTCTTTTACACAATGTCAAATGAAATATTAAAAACATATGGTAAATAGGGACACATTTTATGATTTTTTAACATCTGCCCAAGGTTTACTTTTAAAACATTTTTAATTTCAAATGCATCTAAGCTTAAAAATACTTTAAAGGGCTCTATGTTTACAAAATATATAAATAATGGTATAAAAGAAATATTGTAATGAAATAAAAGTTGCATATTAAGAATGCCAACTAAATTAAAAATGCCAAGATTTTAATGATTGGCTGTAATGGCTCAGTGTCAAATATTTCATATAGCAAATGTTTCATGTTACCATGGCAACATCAGGAGTAGCATATTAAGAGAATAATGAAATTTATTGTTATTACATATGCATGATTTCTAATGAATATTATGAACGCTTAAAGAAGGAACATATATTGCATTTGATATTTTAATAGTAGTTTCAACAGCAAAATGATGAAAGCAAAATACATAATTCTCATTAGCTGCTTTTTCAAGTCCTGGTTAAATGCTGTTGAAATTAAACATCTAAATATAAAAAATAAAGTGCTGCTGAATAGAAGTTTAAAATCACCAATGAACATTATAAATAAAAAAAAACTAAGGAAAACTACATTAGAGCTTCAGTATCAGATTAGTTTAATAATAGCATGTTCAATAATGTAATAATTTATGCACTTTTCCCACAAATTTAACAATAACATTTGCATGATAATTTTAAGTTACAGAAAAATTATCCAGACATGAATTTCATGAACTAGGGGGACAAGTAAAACATTAAAATTACATTCACACAGAAAATTCTTGATTTTTCTGCTTACAAGAATACAAAAAATTGCATTTCTTAATGACTAGCTAATATTTTCTATTTAATACTGCAGTTACAAAGATTTGTTTTATTGAAAGAGAAAAAATGAACAAGAAACTTTATTGTAAATTGAATGCTTGAAATTAAAAAGATACATCTAGAATTTAAAACATTTTAACAAAATAGCATTGAAAGTACTTTCAAACTTCTGAAAAATCTAACCAATATCTAGCAATATTTAACTCTTTAGCTCTCAACAAGTTGAATATCATACCAATTAGTAGCTGACAACAATTTAAATAGTAAATAAGAGGAATTTTGTTTTGAATAATTTCTATATCCAAAATGGATGTCTTTGCATTGTTTATAATATACAATGGACATTCCAGTTTAAAAACCATTTGCCACACACAATGATTATAGCATCCCTGTTTTCGTGCTCTGCAACATTTGATGTAAAATTTTGTTATGGTAATTCAATAATTTTTGAAATTTTTCTACCCTATTGAAATAAGAGATAACAGTGCCAGACAAGCAAAGCTTATGAACATACTACGAAAAAAAAAATGCAATCTAGAATACCACAATAACATTTAATACTAGAGTATGCAATACCTAAATGAGCTCATAGGGCTTTTTCTCCTAGAAAAGATGTACAAGAAGATGCCTTTGCTACACTTGCACTCTCAGATCATGCGTGAAATAAGTGGTAAATATAGTGCAATTATGAAATTAAAAATATATTTTTTTTAAATCTCCAGAAAAATATCAAATAACCATGAGATATAGTGAAACATTAAATTTGCATTCTACTTAAAACTCCTAGGTTTTCAAAAGTAGAAATGAAAAAGGTACATTGATAATCTTGAATAATAACACTAAAAAAAAGTTCATCGTTAAAGGAATAAAAATGAAAGAATTTCAACTTTATTTTGACAAAGTAAAATATCCATTTTTTTCCTTTGAGAAGACAGCACTGCTCCAACAGAATTAATGACAAAATTTTAAAAAAAGGCAATGATAAATCACTTCCTATCTCATTAGCTTTTTTTTTTTGTGAAAAAAGTGTGCAGAAATACTCAATGAACAATCCTCGACATTAATGTTTGCAGATAATTCATGGTTTATGAGATAGAACTAACGTATCAAGTATAAATTCTTTTCTATCAAAAGTTTAGTTTCCATTGACCAAGAAAGTGAGAGCAAAGAGTTAAAATTGATGCTCGTAAAAAAATAAGGCAACATTGAACCACAATACACAATGCAATTATAAAAATTAAAAGAATACTGTTAGGCACAAATTTATCACACCAACACAGTGATTTCGTTGATTATCTTTTTTTTTTTGGCACTTTATACCTAAGCCACTAGCACCTGTTAGAAAAGGAGAAGCAAAAAAGACAAAGAAATATAAAAGTAGTTCGTGCTTTCCTGCGATAAAAACGCAACAAGTAAATGATATATGTAAAATTATTATTTCATTAAAAATATATACATATAAATCAAGAAAACTCAGGGAGCCTTTGTATGAACAATTCCTACGAAAAGATATTTTGAATATTCCAACAATTACTGATCCAAATAAAATATCTTTAACATGGAATATTTCTATTCAACTAAAGTTATATCCTGAAAATTAAACTCAATAGCAACAAGTGATTTTTAAGAAAAATAAATGGGCAACTTTCTAAAAAAGATATGATACCCAAATAAGAATATAATAATAAAAATAATTGATACTTTGTTATCCCGGAGCAAATCTCAATAAGCAGACTTTTTGGAGATCGCACGAGCAAAAGGTTACCAGCAGCAATATTCTGTTTGGCGTTAGTTGCATCATTATTGATTGCTCTATTGCCTGCGCCGGGATAATGGAAAAGTACCAAATAATTTTTACATTTGACAACAGAAATAAGCTTATATTTATAATAAATGCCTGATCATTAATTAAAGTATTTATTATACAAAATGATTAGAGTATTTAAATATTTTGGAGGTCTATCTTATTTAATTTGTTGGGCTCGGTACGTACCCTGAAATAATAAATATAAAAAATTCTTTAAAATCAGATCTATTCCCTTCAACTAATATAAATATTTTTGCAAAACTTGAAAACTAAATCAGTTTCAAAGCGTACAAATGAACACACAATTAAAATGCTCCAAATTTGAACATTATCCCAATATGATATCTTGTACACAATTCCTTCATCTTGCATATGATGCTTCAAAAACAATTAGAAAAATGCAGGGCTTAAGAAGAGAGTTTAGATATTTGCATAACTGCATGCAAATGAAAAGGTATTGCCAAGACTACATCAATAGCATGCCAAAAGTTGGGATCATACGAACCGAAGAATGAACTTCGGTTTCAAATTCAAAGTCCCCAAAAATCAGAGCTAAATTAATGGTTGATAACAAATGCACGAGTCCAAGGCAGGCTTTGCTCTTAAACATCAACACACAAGGTTACTTTGTTTTTCTCTACACGCTGATAGTACCAAGCAATGCCGACACTTTTCTGTTATACACAAAATGATACAAATCGTTTATTGGTTCAGAAAGAAAAAATGCTCATTAAAATAAGTAAAATAGAAGGGGGAATAGGAAAATTATAAGGGATTGATTCAGAAACTTTCGATTAACATGGTTTGAAGCAAAGCATTTTTTAAATAATTATATGGGGGCTGTTTTTTACCGGAAAAAATTCAGAGTTTCAAAAACTCGTAAAAGCAGTAACACATCTGTAAATGAACTTAGAAAAACTTAACTTTTAAAATAGATGTATATTTTTCAAGTATCTTAATAAACAAATTTACCATCTGAATTTTGGAATTCCATTCTATTTAATTAGCTATGGAGAATCCTTGTAAAACACTAAATACTTTTATGGCAAGCAAAAAACCAATCATCGTATGTAAGCAATTAAATGCAATGTACAAATATTACAACATAAAATATTCACTAATTTGTCTATTAACAAATAGTTAAAAATTGAAGAATGGAAATAAAGCATTTAGTATTTAAAATACCCACAATATAAATAAAACCCTTTGCACTCGTGTGCCACCCTTTAGGTGCCAAAAAATCACCTCATGCTTCATATTATGGATATAAAGGGCAAACTTATCAATAAAACTTTATGGTTTGATTACAGCATAATTAGGTTCAAATGTAACTTATCTTTCACACAAACAATATCTGTTTAAAACTAAAATCCAAAAATATATTTAGCAACATTTTATGAAATTGTAAATATGATACGAGTAAAACTTTACATGAGTAAAATTATTTTAATGGCATATTACTTATTTAACGAATATTTTTGTGTTTATAACCAAACTCTCACTATGAAAAAAAAAATCTTCATTATTAAATCCAAACATGCACAACAGGCTTCAAAGGAACTATTCAAATCATGGCTTTGAAACAAAACATCATAAAAACATTTAAACATGATGCAAAATATATATAAAGTTGTTTTACAAAGAACAGTAATACAAACAATCATGAAACATTCTAAAAACACATATTCAAATTTAATACAAAAGGATTTTGATACGAGAATAAAATTTGTTGAAACCATTTGTAAATAATAAAAATCTCTGTTCACAATTAATTGAAAGAATTCACACAAAGTGTCTAAAATGCTTTTCAACAAGTTGCTTTAAAAACTTTTATAACATCTTATATAAGAATTTTTCACTTCCTCATTCAAACTCAATATAAAATACTTCAGATGTAAAAAATTCCAAGAAATCAGATTATGGCAACAGTCGCAGCAACGAGCATCACAAATGTTGAGCGATCACACAGTTGTAACAAGATAGAGAGGAAACCATCATGATCATCAGACATCATAGAAAAGGATTCTTCCCAGAATTTACTCTAGATGCATCACTCGGAGGATTGGATACAAAGGAGCTGCCCTAAAGAATGAATTTGAAAAGGAACATGCAATAACCATACTTCAAAAACAAATTTCTAATATTAAACTCACATGGGGAGGGGGGGTAATAAAATAATTAAGCATAGTTAATTGCAAGGCTAATTTAAGACATTGTTAAATGCCACAGAAAAGATAGGTACAGTGCTCCCACCGGTCTCGGAGTTTGTATCAGATTTTGGAGCATATAAAAATGGGCTTTTGTATCAACTTTGTACCATTTTTGGCCGAGTTTTTTTCTTTATTTTTTTAATATTAAATGGTTGTTTTAAAGCAATGCTATTTTCATACATAAAGGGTAAGAGCATCTCTCAAGTCTTCAAAATGAGAGGAAATATAAACACTAGTCATCCTTCAAAAACTGGATTATTTTTATATTTTTTAAGAAGTTATTCATAACCTATTCCAAAAGTAAGACTAATTAACCCTACAACCCTTATAAAGGTGTTTTTCAATACTTTTCTCAAGAAACGGATTAAATATATGAAAAAAGTTCTCTTTTTTCTTCTAATAGTTCAGAATAGCTGGAAGAAAGCTTAAGATTTTCTTCTTTTTAAAAATCATTGCATTCCTTCCTTTTTGTTTAATAACTAAAACACTATTCTTTCAAGAACATAATAAAAACAAACTAATATGAAAGGTTCCACTATTTAAATCTATTTATCAGTTAAAATTTGTTTTTTAAATAGTACTTATTTAGGTTTAACCATTGTGATTATAGTAACAGTAAAATTTTGAATGAATTTCATATTTTACCAAAAAATGTTTGAAGTATATCTGATTTTCTACCTACAGTAATACTTATTTTCCTGATTAAGAAATATTTCTTTAAATTTCAATCCTAAATACTCCCATTTTGGAAGTAATTAATGGCAGGGCCATTCCAAGTGAAATCGTCCAGCGAAGACAAAGTTTGACACCCGAGGTCGGTCGATTTTGATGAAACTTAGTGAGATTGTTCTACCTGTAGATATAAGAACAACTGTAAAGTTTTATCTCAATATATTGATTAGTTTTTGAAATAGAACACTTTAAAGTTTTGCCAGAAATTTGCAATTCGACGCTGATCGCAAAACAAGCAATTACGCATACTTTTACATTTCTTATTGTAAAACAGTTATTTTTGAAGATAGAAGGTTAATTTTTTTGCATTGTGTTCAGTATTCTTTTGTGAATAGAAATATAGTATTAGATTTGGGATTTAAAGGTATTAAGGCAACTTAAAAAATCTTTGAAGAACAAAATTAAGTTGTATTTACTACAATGACTGGCGTTCAGAAACTGCTCAATTGCATTAAGAACGTATCCTTCGATTTTAAAATTAATTATATCATTAGAAACTAGATTAAAAATGCTTCAAAGTGGTACATTGAAATTGACGGGGTTTGGACTTTTTATTGAGTTAGAGCTGATCAAAGTTATGCCTTTGAAAAGTACCAAAATCTATTGTTCCTAATAACTTCAATTTCCAAAAAAAAAAAAAAAAAAATATTGGCTGCTCTTATAATGTTGTTATATAGTGTATTTATTTATATATATATATATATACATATTGTTGTTTTGGCTTTCTACTAAAACCGAGTGAAATCATAAAATATTCTAAGATATATTTACAGCAAAAAAATAAGTCGTTCTTTTAGAAAATGCTTATGCTCTAGAAAGTTCTTCAAACAAGCATGAAACTAGGAAAATAAAACTGTATGTTTGGTTGTAACTGATCGAAGTTACAAAATCAGCCAGACCTTCTATAGTTCAAAATAATATACAATAATGCATGAGAAAGATTTTTTTAAAAATTATTCTTTTTTCGTAAAATGTCATGTTTGTTAGATAAACTAAGATAAGAAAGTTATATATATATATGTTTTATTAGAATAATATTTAAGATGCCTATTATTGAAGTACTACTCTTAAGATCGTAGATTGAAAATGTTATAAATCTTATTCAACAGGCTAAAACTAGGTTTCCTTTCAAGTTTGAACAGTTTTAACACTTCTCCTTGAACTTATTCCAGCTTTCATTAATATTTTTCATGGATATTGATCCAATTTTGAAAAAACGACTGATATGTGATGTTACTTCTGGACTTTCAACAGTACATAAGATACGTTGTGGGAGAACAGGCATTCATCTTGCCTTTCAGGCCAGTAAAATGTTTCTCAAGGGCCATGCGGGTGCATGAAAGCAATGGTGTCACGTCTGTTCATTTGAACGACACTAGACCACTCCACCAGTTTCCTTCATAAACGCATGCAACATAATTTATGTAAATTCCTATCAAAATCCGGCAACATATTTGACTTTGATATTCCTTTAGTAATATTCAATTTACTGCATGATTCAAAGTCTAGACTTGTAGTTTCATGCTTGTTTGAAGAACTTTCTATGGCATAAGCATTTTGTAAAAAAACGATGTATTTTTAACCAACTTTGCAAAGGAAGGAGGTTATACTTTGATATAAACTTAATAAAATGTAATATAAATATATATTAATTAAATAATAATTATCAAATTGATATAAACATATACAGTGAAACCTTTCCAAGCGGCCACCTGTGAATAGCGGTCACCCCTCCTAACGGCCGCTTTTTCGATCCACGGAATTTTTGGCCTGTAGACATAATGTTAAAATGACCCTTAGCAACGGCCACCCAACCCCCTCTGAACGGCCTACGAGTGGGTTCGTCCATAGCATTCTTGCAGGAAAATTTTACTCACTCCCTTCTTCTAACCTTCAGCCTTTCGGCTCAAGGTCAGGGTTCAGGTGGTCTTTTGTCCCCTGTCCCCTCTAATCTGACCTTGATTCTTATTGGCTGTTTGCAAATTCCCTGGTATTTTAGAGAAAGCAAGGCCGTAGCCAGAAATTTTTTCGGGGGGGGGGGGGGGAGGCGACTTTGAAACACTAGTGTAGGGGAAAGTTTTAGGGAAGAATATATGCTACATCGGGAAAATTTTTGGGATTTCGGGGGGGGGGGGGGGCCCTCTCTGGATATGGCCTTGAGAGAAAAAATATTACTTGTTTGTTCGGCTTCTTCCCTGCCCCCTTTCTCTCCCTTCTTCCCCTGCTCTGTCCTCCTTACTCGTCCTTTTAATTTATCCCCCTCACACCACTTTTTTACTCCTGAAATCCCTCAACGTCATGTTCTCCCCCCCCCCTCTACACCGAGAAAGAGCGCCTTCGGAGCTGCCCAAACGAGCCACTAGAGAAAAGTTTGTTCAGTGGGTCAGTGATTCGAGTTGCAAGAATGTCCAAGCGCGTTTTCTTAAATCTCAAAGCAGCTAGTTGAAGTTCTGCGTCAACATGAGAGCGGCAAATCGGCGAGAAAGTTAGCCGAATTATTCAACTGCGGAAGAACGCAGATCAACAAAATTATTAAAGAAAAGGACTTAATTTCTAAAGAATACGAAGACTTCAAATTTCGAGGGGTCAAACGGTTAAGACAGGAAAAGTATGCAGACATAAACGAGGCTGTTTTGGACTGGTTTAAAGCTATTCGAGCGAAAAAAATTCCTGTAAGTGGTCCTATGCTTCAGCAAAAAGCAGTGGAAATTGCGGAAGCTTTAGGAATCGAAAATTTCTCTGCCAGCAATGGTTGGATAGATTTCGTATACGAAATAACATAACTTTTCGATCGCTGTGTGGCGAAGCAGCCGATGTCGACCTTAGTTTATGTGAAGATTGGCAGGAGCGTCTTCCATTGCTTTTATCCGGCTATGATGACAAAGATGTTTACAACATGGACGAAACGGCACTCTTTTTCCGCGCTTTGCCGAATAAAAGCATGCTGCAAAAATCCGAAGAAGCCAGAGGTGGAAAAGTTCCAAAGGATCGCCTTACCATTAGTTTTTGTGTGAGCGCAAATGGAGAAAAAGAAAAGCCTCTGGTCATTTGGAGAAGTCAAAGACCCAGGTGTTTTAAAGGAAAAGACTTAAATCGTCTGGGTGTGTTGTGGTACGCGAACAAAAAAGCTTGGATGACATCGCTCATTTTTCAAGAATGGCTAGAGAACTTCGACAAAAAAATGAAGAATTAAGGCAGAAAAGTTCTCCTTGTTTTGGACAATGCAACGTGCCATGCTTATTACGGAGCTCAGCTCACAAATGTCAAACTGTTATTTCGGACACCAAATACGACATCAAAACTGCAGCCATTGGATCATGGTGTTATTAAATGCTTTAAAGTGGAGTACAGACAGTGCGCCCTGCCACACATCATTGCACGCATGGATAGATGCGAAAGTGCTAGTGAACTTGTAAAGAACATTTCTGTCGGGGACGCTGTTGACTGGATCAAAAGCTCCTGGAAAAAGATAGGTCAAGAAATGATCACCAAATGTTTCGTTAGCTGTGGGATCAGTAGCAGAGAAATTGAGAGACAATTAGATTTATTGGATGAATCGACAGCAGAAGGTCAATTAGAGGAGCTCTCGAAGCTCGCTGGAATACAATACGATCCCGAATCCTTCCAGCACAAAGAAGCAGTGGAGTGCTTTGATGCTTGCAGTGCCGACTGGGAGAATCCCGTTTTGATTAACGAGTCTATCGAAGGTAAGCTTTTTTCTTTTTTTTAATGCTTTAAATCAAATCTAAACTTAATTTTAGATAGATTTAAATTTACTAACCAATTTTTATGTGTAATTTTACAAATGAATTTTTGTGCCTTTCAGGCGCTAATGCCGCCTCTGACGAGGAATGTTCTGACACGTTTTGTGAGAAAGCTAAACTTTCAACGCAACAGACTTTGGTAAAAATAGATCAAGTGATTGGAATGTCTGACGCAATGGAAAACGAATCAGTTAGAGACCTACTTTTCAAACTAAAAAACAAACTTGAAAATATTATCGTTTCTGACAAATGTAAAAATTTAAAGCAGACTCAAATTCAATCATTTTTTTAAAAAATGTAAAAAATTTCTTAAATAAAGTTATATGTATCTCTTTAGATAAATCTCTGAATTCATTTTATATTAGAAATATGTGTTAGACTTGTTTATTATTTCATATTACATAACTATTTACCTTATTAATTGTTAACTCTTCAGAGCGGCCACCCCCTTTGAGTGGCCAAATTTTCACAGAACGTCAGGGTGGCCGCTCAGAGAAGTTTCACTGTATTAATAATATAATATAACATTCATACTGTATATGCAGATTGTTTTTGGTTTCTCCACTCATGACTTCTTACCGGATGAACCGATTTTCATGATTTTTTTTAATTCGATCGAGGGTAGTTTACCATAGGTCCTGTACCTTTGTTGAAAAATAAATTAATTCTTAACAACATCGATACCACATTATAACCTAATTTTTGAAATGGGTGCAAAATTATGACAGTCCAATTCTCTTTACACCATGCATCAAAATCCATAACAATTTTACACCGACTTCAAAAGTTCTGTTTATATATATATATAAACAAATACACTATATAACAACATTGTAAGAGCAGCCAATATTATTTTTTTGAGAAGTTATTAGGAACAATAGATTTTGTTACTTTTCAAAGCCATAACTTTGATCAGCTCTAACTCAATGAAATGTCCAAACCCCATCAATTTCAATGTACCACTTTGAAGCATTTTTAATCTAGTTTCTAATGGTATAATTAATTTTAAAATCGAAGGATACGTTCTTAATGCAATTGAGCAGTTTCTGAACGCCAGTCATTGTATTAAATACAACTCAATTTTCTTCTTCAAAGATTTTTTAAGTTGCCTTAATACCTTTAAATCCCAAATTGAATGCTATATTTCTATTCACAAAAGAATACTGAACACAATTAAAAAAAATTAACCTTCTATCTTCAAGAATAACTGTTTTACGATAAGAAATGTAGAAGTATGTGCAATTGCTTGATTTGCGATCAGCGTCGAATTGCAAATTTCTGGCAAAATTTTAAAGTGTTCTATTTCAAAAACTACTCAATATATTGAGATAAAACGTTACAGTTGTTCTTATATCTATGGGTAGTACAATCTCACCAAGTTTCATCAAATTCGGCCGACCTCGGGTGTCGACCCCTGGATGATTTGGTATGGAAAGTCCCGGCACCGAAAGTAAATTGCCGAGTTTCATAATTTTACAGCAAGAAAATTCAAGAACCAAATTATATTTTTCAGTTCTATAATAGAAAGGCAAAATGTATTTTTTATTATATGTTGATAATTTAATGTCTAATGATTTATTTATTTTTATATCTTTTAAAAATTGTCTAATAGTTACAATTAAATTTTAAGAGCCACAGGGTTACAGCAATTGGATGCTAAAAGAAACTAAATTAAACTAAAAGGAAAGGCATGATAATTTCCTAACTTTCAAATCTAATTAAAAATTAAAATTTTAAGCAAGAGTACTTTTATGAGGTCGTTCATCCACACCAAAATTTTGATTTCTTCTAATAATATTGCTTAATATGTTTCCTAAAGATCATCAATTTATTAAGATATACATACTTTTTTAATGATTTTTCTAACTTAACTGTATTTTTTTTACTTATTTTATTCTTTATATTTATGTTTTATGTTTTTTAATTGCCTGTGGTTATATGGCATAGATTACAGAGCTTAAATAGTAATGAGAAAAGAAAAAAAGCTACAATTCAATGTTTAATTTTACAGCATTTGAAAGTCTACCTCTAAACACTTTCGGGAACAAATATTTATTTTCAAACAATGTTTTTATTTAAAATAAAAAAAAAGTTTTATTTATTTACTTTAAGAAGAAATATTATAAATGGTTGAAATGAAAAATATCCGGTTTTTGTAGCGGATGCAAAAAGATTGCAGAACGTATGCGCTCCTTTGCTTGCACATGAAAAGTAGACTTAAGGAATTTTAAAGAATTGTTAAAATGGAGCAGCAATCTTTTTTAACATCTGTTCTGTTTTTGATTTTTCAGATTGATTAGTATTTCCTAAACATTAGAAAACACAAAGTGCACTGAGGAAAAACTAAGTTTTTTCCCCCACGTTCCATGAAATTGTAAACTTTTTTATCTTTTTCAAGAAAAACTTACTAAATAAAATGTTTAACATAAATAGTGATAAGATGAATGATTTTTCTCTCTATAATACAAGAAAATGTTAGAAATAGTCTCACCGTTTCTTCCACAAGCGTGGGATGCATCACTTATTCTGCTCAATTTTCTCATCCATATTTTATGTTCTTAAGGGAGGGTAGAGCTAATATTCATTAATAAACTACTTCAAAGGTAAAAAATTAGTTAACTAAAGGGAAAATGTAACAAATGATGTCAATTTTAAGGTGAAAAAAATGTACCTAAAATTTTTTTGACAACCCCCCCCCCCCCCCCCCCCGAAAATCGCGATTTGGAGCAAGTTTTCCGGAAAAACACATTTTGTAGCAGCACGTAGCAGAAAAATCGTTTTTGCGCAGTTTTGCTCAATTGGAGCAGCCGCAGGAGCCCTGTAGGTATGTAAAAACTTTTCTGAATGAGAATTGATGGCATTTTCATGCTTTAGAATAGGTGCATTGTAATGCTATTAGTTTTAAAAACAATTCATTCAAGCAGTATTATAATCTAGGTTGGGCTTTGGCTTCAGCCTCACCAATGAATAGTTTTATTTCCTCTTTCACCAGATTTGTTTTGTTGAAAATATGAAGTTTTTTTTTTTGCTCAATTTTTGAACATCTTTTTTGAAAAGATCAAGATTTTTCTATCACCTACTCAACAATAAATATTTGGTTAACTCTTCCCAGATAGATAATAAATTAGCATTTTCATCCTTTAAAATCCCTGTGTATCTGAGGGACTGCACTAATGTTGAGGGACAGCATAACTGTGATGTGATCTACAAAAGAATCACCAAATGGCTCTTACAGTGTTCTGAGTTACCTTTTTATTTTTATCTGTCCATTATATCAGCCATTAAAAGCTCTCAAAATGCATGAAGAAGGACAGGAAAAGGGCATGACGCTTAGAAATGCAGGCGCAAATTGCATTAAAAAAATTGTTTCATTAGGTTTACCTTAAAATAATTTTTTGAGATTATGAAATATAAATTTTTTACTGCTTGTAAATATAAATAAAAAACATACAAAATGAAATATTGATTTAAATCATACCACAAATGGATTGGCACTACTTGTTGTAAAAGACTGGCCCCATGGATTATATCCATCTGATACCACAGCACTTTTATTCTGAAAGACATCCGACTGGCCATTAGAAAAAGAATTACCCCAGGCTTGACTTGACGATCCAGGCCAGCAAGCAGCAGAAACACCCCCATTAGATAAGCTCGGATTAGCACCAATAGCATTTGGCAAGCCATTGGCGTTTTGATTCTGTAAGACTACAACATTTCTAGGAGCAGATTGTGCCTGAAAGGGATTAGGGGTACAAGTCAGCGTTGGCTGGGTCCAAGTTGCTGCAGTGTGGCCAAAAGGATTTTGTGCAACTGAAAAGAGACACAGAATAAAATAATTTCAGCAGTTTTAGGACTTAGTCGTGTCTACCAAAGAAGTGGCATTTCTTAGGAAAACATTCATATAATAAATAAAATGAATAAGTACACTTGTAGAGGATCCTATTAATTAATGAGAAGTCTTTTTTTTTTTTCCTTGTAAGACTAAAAATCAGAAATCTGATAATCTTTTTAGTTCAAATGTAATTTTAAATATAATGAAAGTTAAAGACAACTGTTAAATAGAGTAAAGCAAACATTTTCTTTTCTAAAAACAATAATCTGATTAATAACTGCAATCTTATTCAAATTTTTTACAATGACATAAATCAATAGTTCAATAAAATTTCACAAAGAATTTTATAACCTGACCTATATTTTATTTTTAGTTGAGTAGTATTAATGTTAAGTCTAGTGCCATCACATGAAGAACATTAGTGTCTGCACTAAGTTTTGTGATTTTTAATGAAAAATTTTAATAAAGAAATTTTTTTTAATTTAAATGAAAATAATATTAGAGTCATTTTTTATGAAATCAGTCATTTTCATGTCCCTGCTGTACTGTAGGAATGTTTTATGATCGATACACATTTTTAGAAGGACGGGATTATTTTTAGAATAAATTGATAAATTTTTGTAATTTTTATTCTTTGTGCATATTATATAGATTCCACTCTGTCATTTTCCTGAAAAATAATAATGATTCTGCTTTAAAATATTTCTCAAAATGTCCCGTTTAGAATAATATGGTTGCAGAAACATACCAGGAGCAAATACACCAGCATTCACGGCAGGAGTGACTGTGGGCCAAAAGACTGAAGCTGTGGACGTAACAATAGCGGATGGAATGGTATTAGGAATATCAGAAGCTTGTTGCTGATGTAGCTGATTATCCAGATCAGCCAGTGCTGCATAACGATCTGGAGGAGGTGGGGCTGGTTTCTTGTGGCTGCTAGCACTTTGAAGTCCTGAATTAGTCGTGACAGATGAAGAGGAACTGACTGTAGAGCTGGTGTTGATTTGGCCGGATACAACTGCAGAAACACTAGAATCTGCAAAAAAGTACATGCACAGCTTATTTTAATAATAATTTTAAATAAAGTGACGCTAAACATATAAGTTAAAATATGAAGTACTTATTTAAGGAATCAAATTATGCAAATATACAAGCTGTATGAATAGGAGAAAATACAAGACATTTGTTTAAAATATTTTATTTAATAATAATAAAAAATTGTGTTAATTTATGATAAACACCTTCTGCATATGAAGTACTATACTAAGCAATGGGGAACCTGTATAGCCTTTTTGAATAAGTCTTGAGAATCCTTCTATTTTTAAATACCTTTACTGCTCATTTATCACTTGCATTGAAAAAATCTTTTGCACTCACAGCAGTTTCAAAATTTTGCAGTATCTTTAAATGTCGGGATCCTCCGTGTATAGAAGAAATAGCATATCACTATTGTTTGACAAAAAAAAAATTGAGCTAGTACCAAAAACAAAACTAGCATACATAAATTTGGTATGTCAATGCCATTGATTAAAATATAAGGACATTTTCTGCAAATTAACAAAGTGTCAAAAAGACTGAAATGTGAAGATTTCATTTTGTTCATGGTAATTCTGAGACATGACAGTGAAATTAGTTTTGTCGTTAGGATAATCCAGCAATTTTGCAAGGTCTCTCAGACTTCAGTTCAGCAGTTGAAGGTTATAGGAGTGGGTGAACGGCAACCTAAATCCAAGGTGTTAGAACCGTGCCGAAGAGAGTGTGCGTCGCACATGGCAACCGGGGTCAAAGGTTGTTGCGAACGGTTCACCTCGTGGAGTGGCGACCCACGTTGTATTTTTTTAGCCTTCCACCTGTAGAGAGGGTCCATGCAGGTGGTGACATTTCAGACCCTCAGTAAATTAACCGTTTTTATGAAACCGAACAAATTCAAAAAACCCGGTGGCAAGACACCTAAAAATCCTACTGCTTCAGATGCTGTGGTGCCCAAACAGGGTCCCTCATCTGAAGCCAACAAACCAACCTCCAGTTCTTGTTGGTGCCACTTCCGTGGCTCACAAGACTGAAATCAACGCTCCGGTTCTCGAAGGCATCGTCTCGACGGTCCAAGAGACCGGAGCTATCTCCAAAGCATCAACGTCTTCTCCTGCTGGTACTGCCTCGGCAGCCGGCGGAGAAAACCCTCAGAAGCTGTCCAAAAGACAAAGGAAGAGGCTGATGAAGGCTGCTAGGGACGCACATCAGGACCTAGCAGATAAAAAACCTGAAGCCACGAAGAGAGTAAGGGTGTCAGAACCCGAAACTCCTTCACCTTCCGCAAAATTGCCTGCTGTTAAGAAGCAAAAAACTTCTGGCCCATCCTACAGTCAGGCTCTCTCTGGAGTGAAGATGGCCGTCATCAAGACATCTCATCCAGAGGAGAAACTTGCAAAGAAAGATGTCGATGATATCTTCTGTGACATCGACGATGCAATTGACGAAATGCAGGAGGGTAAGGGCCCCTAGATCAACTCTTCGGAATTGGCTGGTGGTGCCCTTATTATCAACTGCGCAAATGATGCCACTGCTGCCTGGCTAAAAGAGTTCTTCTCTGGGGATAAATGGCGCGAGCTGGGGATAGAAATATTGCCAGCTTCGCAGCTACCAAAACCCGTGAAGATTCTCTTCAAAACCCGCAACACAAAGATTGTCGAGTCGTCCAAATTGTTCAACAGACTTCGTCTGTGCAATGAGGGCCTCGACACATCTGAATGGCGTGCAAGAGACCAGAATAATCTCTAATACCATTGCAAAATGGATCATAGAGATTGAGCAAAAATCTGCCCAATATATCAGGGATAATGACATGGGGCTTTACGCAGGTGCTTATGGCAAGGGTCTTGTTAAGATCCTTCATGACCCTCAAGCCCCCAAGCCAGCTGATGCAACAGCCAAAGTCATTACAGGGACCACAACAACATCCGTGGAAGACCCTGCAAGTGTTACAGAGACCCTCATGGAGGAGTCCTCGTCTCTTCCTTCTACAGAAACAGAAGAAGACTATGACGGAAACTTCGTCTTCCGAAAAAGTAAGTGCTCTTATTCATACAGATCCTAGTGTCTCCCCTAGGAGTATTGCTAGCACCTCTGATGAATCTAGTGTTTCACTTTCCTCACAAATTCATCTTCTAGGTCTTATGGAGTCTGAAGATGATTCCGATTGCACCCTAAAGAGTAGCCTCTCTCCCAAGGTTGAAACTCTGCCTTCAAAGTAACCTTGTGTGTCTTGTGTCTATGGCTTGTGCTATTAAGATTGCACAAATCAATCTGCACCACAGCCAGTCGGCTTCTGCCCTCTTAAATAAAGAACTGGCCAAAGGAAAAGTAGATGTTGCCTTAGTGCAGGAACCCTGGACCAATAGAGGTAAAATTCTTGGTTTAGGTAACTGCGGCAACCTGTTTTTCGATTGCTCTTGTAGCAGACCTAGAGCTTGTATTTTAGTTAGCAAAAAACTAAAAGCTCTTTGTATGGTGGATTATCTGGATGGGGATAACGTTGCTGTTCGGCTAATTCACAATAATGAGGATATTTTTTGCCTAATGTCGGCATATCTTCCCTATGAGGATGAAATTCCTCTAGCGCCTCACGCCAGGAATTTTGTGCATAAATGCACTAAAAATGGCTGGAGGTTTATCGTGGGATGTGATGCAAATGCACACTACGTTATTTGGGGCAGCAGCAACTGCAACAAAAGAGGTGAGGAATTACTAGAGTTTATTCTTTGTAATAACCTAACTATCCTAAATTCTGGCAATAAGCCTACTTTTGTAACAAGCAGCAGAAGTGAGGTCATTGACATTACTTTTTGCAATGACAAGACCTCTGCTTGTGTTAATGATTGGCACGTGTCCGATCAGATTATTTTATCTGACCACAAACTAATCAAAATGACACTTACAGGTCCTGCAATAACATCCCAGCAGGACAAAAGGAATCCCAGATTCACCAATTGGGATTCCTACAGAGAAGATTTGGGACTTCTCCTCAGAGGTAATCTTTTTAAACTTAATTCTTTGATTGACATTGAGATGGCCGTTGACTTCGTGCAACGATCCATACTTCAAGCATATCAAAATAACTGCAAAGCAGTCACCACTAGTTTACCAAGACACGTCTCTTGGTGGAATAAAAATCTTAGTGGTCTTCGCAAGAACTGCAGAAAGCTCTTTAATAGAGCCAAAAAAACAGGAGAGTGGTCAGTTTACAGAGCTGCTCTTACTAGTTATAATAACGCCAATAAGAAAAGTCGACAGGATTCCTGGAGGGATTTCTGTGGCCAAATTGACACCTTGTCAAGTGCTGCAAAGCTCACAAAAATCTTATCAAGAGATAAGCTCTGTCAACTTGGTTCCATCAAAAAAGAAGATGGAACTTATACTGAGGATGGTCAAGGTACGCTAGAAGTAATGTTCAGGGTTCACATCCCGGACTCAACTATTGTAACAGATGAGGAGTGGGACACTCCTCAAATTACCCCACGTGGCAGAAAGGCAGACTGGCACCTAGCTAAAAAAATCGTAACATGCGATAAAATTGCTTGGGCGATCAACTCGTTCTTGCCTTTTAAAACTCCTGGAGTAGATGGAATAATACCTGTCTTACTCCAAAAAGGAAGTGACATCATTATACCATACTTGAGCAGGATATTTAGGTCCTGTCTAGTATATGGTTATGTTCCTACCGCTTGGCGCACCTCAAGGGCGGATCTAGAAAATCTTCAAGGGGGGGGGGGGGGCGATTTTGGAAATCTCGGGGTTCAAAGTAAGGATGGATGGAGGAGATTCTTCATTCTTTTTCAACAGTCCATCCGCCCCCCCCCCCTTTTTTTCAAACAGCAGGAACAACAAAAAAAAAACGCTAGTGTAGTGATATTTAAAATTTTACTAGCACATTTTTTCAATGCATATACGTTTATTCAAAGCCCTTACAAAAGGAACACAAGCTGACGTTTTTTTGCTTTCGCAAATCTGTCTATAATTTTTTCAATGTCCAATCTTTATGGATATGCAATAACGCTAATTCAGTGAGTCTACCATCACTCATTCTGCTTCTTAGCCAAGTTTTAACCGAGTTAGGATTTCCTTCAAGCTTTCTCAAGAAAAATGTAGGCTTGTAAATACATTTTCTAAATTTGAATTGATATGTCTAAATTACAAAATAATAGCAATTATTAGTAATATATTTTCTAAAATTTTCAAAATGTAATACTAAATATGTACTAAAAAAACCATCAACGAGTATGTGCAATTTATATAAACATCTGTAATTATGAATGTTCAATTAAAGTTTCAGGCTCCAGGTTTTAGCGTAAATGCTGCAGGAATTTACACCACGTGCTAAGGGTTGGCTAGCTGTCACCAGTTTGATGGGTAGAAGAAAAGAGCAAGGAATCTCTTTCCCATTACTCCGAGGATTAGCAACTCAGCAATACTAAAGGACAAAGGGACAGGGGGAAAGCATAGAACTTGAAGGGCTATATTAGGCTGGGATTCCAAGAACATAAAAAAATGGCTGGTCCCGGGGCACAAAGAGTAAAAACTCACTTAGGAGTGTCGTTGTAGTATCCACTTGAATCAGCCCAAGGGGGGGGGGGTGCGATCGCCCCATCGCCCCCCCCCCTAGATCCGCCGTTGGCGCACCTGCAGGGTTGTTTTTATACTTAATCCGGGTAAACCTAACTACAATGAAGCGAAAGCCTTTACGCCTATTAGCCTTATGTCTTTTCTTCTCAAAACCCTAGAGAAGTTGATTGATAGGCACATCAGAGACGAAGTGCTGAAAGCCAACCCACTCTCCAGGCACCAACATGCCTATCAACCTGGCAGATCAACTGACACTGCTCTCTATGAATTAATCACAATTCTAGATGGAGCTGTAAACGGTAAAGAATTGGCACTTGCTGCCTTCCTGGATATTGAAGGGGCCTTTGATCGTGTGCCCACTCATGTTATTCTAAATGCTCTTATGAGAAAAAACGTCGATCATCTGGTGTGCACCTTTATTGATTGCTTACTATCTACTAGATCAGTACAGGCAACTCTTTTAGGAGACACACTTGCCGTTACGAACTGCAAAGGCTGCCCGCAGGGAGGTGTACTTTCACCTCTTTTATGGAGCCTTGTTGTTGATGAAATATTAAATAAAATTAATCTCTCAGGTGTGACCTGTATTGGTTATGCAGATGACATAACCTTAGTAGTAAGAGGAAAATTCCAGGATACTGTGATTAGCCTCATGAAATCTGCCCTCAAAAAGGTTGAAAACTGGTGCAAGGAAGTTAGCCTGACTGTTAATCCTGGCAAGACAAACCTTGTACTCTTTACTAGAAAAAGAATCAAAAATGTGCAAAGTATAGAATTTTTTAATACTAAACTTGCATACTCTAACGAGGTTAAATACCTTGGTATCATTTTTGACAGGACTTTAAATTGGAACAGTCATGTCGAATACAGCACCACCAAGGCAAAGAGAATATTCTGGGCCTGCAGACGTGCAATTGGTCCCAATTAGGGCTTTTCACCTAGTATTGTCCATTGGATCTATACTAAAGTAATCGTCCCCATTATAACTTATGGATCTATCACATGGTGGAACAAAGCCTGCCGTGTGACAACAATGAAAGAGCTTACTAGTCTCCAAAGAATGGCAACTATATCAATGACTAGTACCATGAGGACAACCCCCTCTCAAACCCTAGAGTTACTACTAGGCATTCTACCACTTTATAAGCAGGTAGAGATGGAAGCAATCCTTTGCTCCCAAAGAATAAAATTTCTAAACTATGGAAATTATCTTCTGAGAGATCCTTATATAAATTTGATACACTGATCAAGGATCACCCATTGCTTTCCATGAACTCAGACTGGATGCTTAAACGCTTTGACTTTGAGTCAAAACACAATGTTGTATTCCCTTCCAGAACTGATTGGGAAAATCCTATTAAGCTTATTGGCCACGCCAATGAAGTATGGTTCACTGATGGATCTAAGACTTCCCATGGCACAGGTTACGGTGCCTTTTGCCCAAATAATAAAATTAGAATCTACTCTTCTTTGGGAAGACTAGCAACGGTATACCAGGCTGAAGTGATGGCCATCCTGGCATGCGCAAATAATTGCCTAAATAGATGCATCTCTGGCAAAACCATCAAAATCTTCTCTGACAGCTAGGCTGCTCTCTTTGCACTACAAAAACACTGCTTCTCCTCAAATATTGTTTGGGATTGCTATAACACTATTGCTGAATTGGCCGCAATGAATAAGGTGACTCTTTATTGGATGCCTGGTCACCGTGGCATTTTTGGCAATGAAATGGCTGACCAACTGGCTAAATTGGGCACAGAAACTCCTTTCATTAGCCCAGAACCTGTCCTTGGTCTGCATTACAGTGCATTAAGGAAAACAATCAAGGAAGTCCTCCTAAAAGAGGCTCACAATGCCTGGCTTAAAAGCAATAATCAAAGACAGGCGAAAGAACTTAACCAAAATTACCCTTGGTTAAGATCTAAGGAACTGCTGAAACTCAGTAGAAATGAGATTAGGGTGATCATTGGTCTCTTAACTGGTCATTGAAATCTCAAGAGACATCTTAACCAGGGGTGCCACTCTTCAAAAATTTGTAGACTGAACTTTTCACCATGCACATAATAGCCGAATCATGGAATTTTTTTTACAACTATGCGGATTTTTTTAAGATACGCACATATTTGAATGTACCAATATTTTCTTCAAAAAAGCCGAAAATTCTTGCTTTCTGATGTAAAAATATCATTCAATATATTTAATCAAACAGTTTCGCAGGGAGAGAAAAAGAAGCACACAATATATTTTAATCTTTCGGCAGTGATGCCGCTAGACTTCGAAAACTGGAACTATAAAATTCCGACAGTTGAAGAGGGTCCGGGGGTTTCTCCCCCGGGAAAATTTTGAAAACTATATGCAAAATAGTGCATTTTGAGGCCTTTGGAGGCACATTTGGGATTGCAGAAGTATTAGGAAAAAAAAGCGTAATAGAAACATTTTAAAAATTTAAACGCTTTTACTCATAAAAATGCAGTACAAAATAGGCATTTTTCTTTTATCCAGGGGGCAGGACCCCACATTTTTTCTAATGCCCATATCGAAGAGCCCTGTGTCTGCCTTCTCGAACGACACTTACAAGCTCGCCCCTCTCTTCCCAAAAGGATGCTTTGAAAGTTTGTAAAAGAAAAACTATTGGTACCATTTGAGCATAGCATACGGTATTTCATGATCACAAGGGGGGAGGGACCTTGACTTTTAAAATTTAAATTCTAAAATTTTGACATTGCGAAATTTTTTGCCCCCTACTTAAAATTTTAGAGTTTCCAACAGTTAATACAAATAAATAATTATATTCATTGGTTTTAATCGTTAGCAAAATGGCTGATCAATCATCAAATCGGAGTGCCGAACTAGGATTTTAATTTTCTTCCAAAAGTTAAATTCTCTTAATTATTTTTCTTTCTTTCTTCTTCTTCGCCTTTTTTTTTTATTTTGTGCAGCACAGCCGATTTTGCCGCCCCTCCAAAAGTGCCGCCCGGGGCGCGGGCCCCGGCTTGCCACTCCCTAGATCCGGCACTGCATATCATGGTTTTAAAGATATCAGGGGTGGTAGCAGTAAAGATTTGCATTTCCTGAAATTTCAAAAAAAAAAAAAAAATTCCTGAACCTTGATTCTTTTTAATCGGTACTAAGGTACTGTAATGTCAGACATATAAGACGAAATGTGATTGTACTTTTAAAGGTTGTTCTTTATGAAAAATACTGGGATCAAACAGAAATGGACAAAACTACTTATTTTAACTAAGGGTCGCAATGGAAAATATAGGACAAACAGAAAAATAGTTTTAAAAAATCGTGTACTATTTTAATAAAATGTGTGGATTATTAAACGAAATAATGCAATAACATCTAAATAATTATTAGAATGTTAAAGAAACGTTATTAAAATTATTTACATGCATTTAATACATCTATTTTGCCCACTTTAGTTTATTTCCTGTATCATTCAAGGCTTTTGCTGCTTCATCTTGCATAATTTTTCGTTTTAATACTGCTTGCAGTCTTATGTCCTTCATCTTCTAGGCAAAAAGTGCAGAAACGACAAAATTCGGATTCGCGAATTTTGCGTAATTGATCGAGTGGAGCTTGTTTTAACAAAAATAAATTAAATGTAATATTGCAAGAAATTAAAGTGCAGAAACTTATTTTTTATTATACCCCAATTTCGGAATCCCGAAATCCGGAAAATCCAAAATCCGGAACTGTTTCGAAAAAAATCGGCAGTTGAAAAAAAGACAGCTTTTGATTTTTGGAAAAAGAAAAATCGGGAATTGTTTTGCACTGTTTTTTGGGGGGCGGGGGGGGGGGGGCGTTTTAAAGAGAAGGAAAATAAACTGTAATGAACATGTTTAAGATCAGATATGTGCTGTGTTCAAAAAAAGAATATTTCGCGATTTTCTCGGGTTCGCTTTTGCAATTAGAGTTTATTAATTGTTGTTTTGAAAAAAAATTGGGAAATGTTTTGCACCGTTTTTTTTCGGAAATAGGCGTTTTAAAGAGAAGGAAAATAAAATGTAATGAACATACTTCAGATCGGAAATGTGTTTTTTTTTCAAAAAAATTATTTCGATATTTTTTTGAAAAGGGTTTGTTTTTGCGATGAGTTTTTCTTAATTGTTGCTTTAATTCTGAGTTAATATCATTAAATTTTGCTTATTTTTATTGTTGTTTTCTTATATTTATTTTTTAAAATGAGTTCTAATTTTCGCTCGATAGAGAACATTCGCGAAATTGAAAATTCGCGTTTCTCGAATTTTCCCGATGGTCTCATCTTTTTACTAGAATTTAGTGGCTAGAGAATATAAAATCATATAAAATTTTAACAGAAATCTTTTCTTTTATTGTTTAATTAAATAGGTTAAAATGACATCGAGAAAAATCTAGATGCATCGATGCTTTGACTCTTATGTAAGCCTACTCAAACTTCATTTTTTGTGCTAAATTTTGCGACTTATTGGCTAGTATATACCTTAATAAAAATACTATAAATGATAAAAATGCTAATAAAATGTTCCAGAGCAAATTACAGGGCTCTGATGCTACTTACAACATTTTTTGAATGAGGACCTAAAATCCGGAAAATTCCGAAATCCGGAAAGTTTGAGGCCCCGAGCGTTGCGGATTTGAGGTCCCATACTGTAATTCAGAATAAATGCAACAATTAACAAGAGACATAACTGCAAAAACAAACCCTTTACAAAAATCGCAATCGCAAAATGAAACTATACATTTCCGATTGTCATTGCATTTCATTTAACTTCATTTTAAATAATTTGTCTACAAATCCGCAGCAAAAACGTTCCCGATATTTCTCTTCCGGTATGGAGATCGACTTGCACGAGGATTTCCGTTTATTTGTCTGAAAGTTGGAGGTTCGGCTTACATGCGAATCTACTTATACGCAAGTATAAACAGTAAAATTTTGATACAAATAAGAACATTTTTTATTTGTTTACTTCTTAATTAAACATACAAAATAAGTGAAATGAAAAAAATACGATTCCTGTAAAGGATGCAGAAAGATTACGCAAAAAGGAACGCATGCGTTTCTTTGCTTACACATGAAAATTAGGCCCATGTAATTTTTAAAGTATTGCTCCAATTAACCAAGAAATACATATTGTTGTAATTGAAAGGAAAAAAAATAAAATGAGGGTAAACAATTTAGGGAGATTGAGGAAAAAAATTTCCGGTATTTATGGAACTCTACCATTCCTGAGAAAAAAAAAGAAAAATAAACCTTTTATGACAAGATTTTTTTTCCAATGCAATTAGCAATTGATTCAATAACGATTCGACCAAGAATTAAAACAAAAAACCCATATTTAAAAGCTAAAAATCAAGTCATTGACTTTTAGACAAATTCCAGATTCGCGAATTTTCCACAATGTAGATTACATGAACAGTGTAGCATTCTTTCTCTAAATAGTGAATGCAATAAAGCAGAAATTAAATAGGAAAATTTTGTTTATTATTTTAATTCAAAATAAAAGCTCAACAAAAATCGTAATCGCGAAAACGAACACTTTACGAAAATTCTCAATCGCGAAAACGAAACCTTTTCATACCAGCAGATTTTAAAAAAACGCATATTTCCGAACTTATTAAACATCAGGCTGATTATATCCTTAAAGAAATCTTTGGGCATTGAATCTCCGAATTGTTTACCTGTTTCCCTTACCTAAGCCGTGACAGCGCCGTTTTCCCACCTTCTCTTCACATAAAAAAAGCTGAAAGAAAAATGCGGGTCAAAGACGAGCAAAAAATAATTTTGCGTATATTTTTTATATATTTTACTCGATTAATTATTTTTTCTCCCGCGATGAAAATCACGCGTCCAGGGGGATGCGTAATTTTTTTTTTACGTATCCCCGTCTCCGATTTTTGCGTATTTGACACGCTATAGTGCGTCCGCGTCATCGCTGCTTACGTCCACTTTCCTTTTTTTTTTCACAAGACACATGATTTTTTTTTGATGTTTTCTTCCTTTTATGTAAATTAATAAATGCCTATGTTCCAATTATCAATAGTAATCGGCATCGTCGAAAATATGGAGTAACAATTTTTAAAATTTTGAAAATACCGAATTTCCGGTATTGCAATGCGGAAAAACACCGGAGTTCTGGTGTATAACCTGAATACAATCACCTCTGGTCCATTGTTTTATAATTTTGATAACAATCCAAGTTGAGGGGTTTGTGCTCGCATTCAAATTTTCGATCGAGATTTTTTTTAAAGGGTTCGTTTTTACAAAAGCGATTTTTGTTGATTGTTTGCTTTCGTTCTTTCTTTCTAATTTCAATAACAATTCAAGTTGACGGGGGCGAATATTCAGTATTTTTTCAAGCCAAAATTTTTATTTTACAATTTTTTTTTAAACAAATAATTTGCGAGACGGAAAGTTCCGTTTGGATTATCGTGAAAAGACGGATTTCCGTCTCCATGACGGAAGAGTGGCAGCCCTGATCTTAACATCATGGGCATGATTGCTGACCCAATGTGTAGAGGATGTCATGATGTAGAGTAAAGCTCCACACATATTTTGTGTGAATGTGATTATTTCTCTGCTCATCGGTTTGAATATCTTGGTTATCACTATATCGAACCCTGGGAACGACCCAATTTCCCTGCTAATTTATTGCTGAAATTCGTCTCAGCCACTGGTCTGTTTCAGACTCATTAACTTGGGGTTGTTAGTACAATAGACCTGAGGTCGCAGTGCTAGTGCTCCTTAGAGACCCCCCCCTAAACAATTCATTCATTCATTCAACATCTTTTGCCACAATATAAAATAGTGCTTTCCTTATCATTTGCACTATTTATCTCCAAACTTTCAATTTGACACTTACACCCCTATGCTTTTAGGTGCCACAATTTTGCTATACATACCTTTAGTAAGTAATCCTTATTTTAAAAAGAAATATTTCAAGAAAAAACGAAATATAATTTTGCTTGGGAAAGTAGAGTTTCCCACATTCCTTCTTAAATATGCGCTTTTATACCTTTAAACCAGGGTTCATAATTTCTTTTAATTAAAAAAAAATCGGATTTTAATTGGGATATTCATTATGTTACACTCATAAAAATAATCTGACACGTTAAACATTATGCAAAAACATTTTAAGCTACTTTCACAGCGAATAATAATGTAGATAAACAATTTTAATACAAATGCATGATTCAAATGAAATTAACCCTACCAGAAATAGTAAACTCTAAGTACCGAAAAAATGAACAAATTTGATCTGAATTCTTTTGCGATTGAAAGTTGTGAAAAAAATCAAACAATTGTGTGCACTTAATTCTACATTGAGTGCACTTTAATCATTTTTCTATTTTATAAATAAAAGAACAATATATTTTTTAACTTATCCATTCAGTAAAACCATATGCTCACTCCATTACTAAAAACTAACATTTTGTTTCAATCAAATATATTTACTATTGAAAATTTTGAAGATGAAAAAATATTTTACGAGGGAAATAAGTCAAACTATTATGGAACATGGACAACATCTTTAAGAATATGTATTCTAAATTTTTAACTATATGTATTCGAAAATTTAAACACTATCATTCTGGACTATTTATTGCATGGTATTCATTAAATAGATCTAAAATAGTGTTATTAAAATTAAAAACACATAAAGTGGATCATGATTACCATGAATTGCAATATGAATCAGTTATGCTTTGATGTTAAGAATACGAATAACACTGAAGAATAAAAATATTGTAAAATTTAAAAAACAATTAGTTTTAAAGTTATGAAACATGTTATATGCACCACACAGACGAAGGGACCTATGAAGTTCTGATTGAAGTAGAGGTTGTGAATGTAATACATTTTATGGTTAGTACCCACCAACACTTTCTAACACTAAAATCAATTTTAAAAAAAAATTTTAAAAATGGTTTAAATCAATGAACCCTGCTTTAAGCCAGCCTATGATATGTAAAAAAAATGCTAATTTTTCTCCCAAAAACTTCCTATAGATCAATAAATTTTTCAGAAATAAAAACTTTTCAAAAAAAAAATGCTAGCAATGCTTCAAATTACTGTTCAATCTTTTGGCTGGGGGCAGAGACCTTTTTTCAGAAAATAATGCCTGTTGTTAAAAGACTTATGAAAAAAAATCAGATGGTATAAAGCTAACTATAATTAGTAAAACTCCCATAGAATCCTTAAAATTTTTGCATAAATCTCCAAAAATTGTAAATTTGGCTGTATATGTAAGTTGAGACCAAATAACAGATTCTAAATTTAAAGATCACTCACATTAATTTTTGATAAATATGAACTTTCAAATGCTTTAGTTTCAAAGAATTTATTAAAAATATTAAAATCACTAATTAAAAACATCAACAAAAGTTCTGAATTTCATTCTAATTGGACACGCACACACAAAAAAAACCTTACTTGTATTACCAAAGGCACTACCAAAATCAGCAAAAGACGCACCACTGTTATCTAGAAATTAGAAATGTTTATAAGGTTAAAAAATGCCACTTCCAAAAAAACAAAATAATTACACTATAATATGCATTAATACTAGAAATGCCAGACCCATTTTGAACATTCAAAATTTTCCTTTTACACTAACTCGTTACTAATTATAACCTAACTTACAGTTGCATTAACTTGTCTACCGACTGCAAATAAGGTAAAGTCAATGCAATTGAAAGACTGAACTAATTCCCGACTAGTCAGGAATTCAGAATGACTGGATAATGGATTTATTCTGTATTTTAGAGGCATGCGCTGTTTGGTAATTTTTAGACAGCTGAATGAGTGAAAATTCAAGCACTTCTTAAAATTTTGAATATAATATGGCTACAAGAAATTTAAGGACAAAATTTTAATGTTGATGTAAAAATGAACCATTCCCATAAATATGATAAAAAGGGGTTCATTTCAGATCTAAAACTTGTTTTAATTCTTTTCGAAATGTTTGTTTACAACTTTCAGGTTATTTTTTAAACTTTTTTCAAACTGGTACCACATTGAAGAAACTTAAATTTTAAAAATTTAACTGAAAATGACAGATTTGAAACCAACAAGATTGAAATTTTCTTAACCCCAAATTCAAAAGATTTCTAAGATAACCAATAACTAATAAATTAACCTAAACATTTACACAAACAGAAAAAAAGAACATTATTGCATCAAAAGGTGTCTAGAATAAAGGATGGGAAATATTTTGTTGTGACTTGCAAATTTGCTTTCCCCCTAATGATATTGTTTTTTAATTGTTTGTTTCTATTACTTCTTTAAAAAAAAAAAAAAACATTCAAAGTGATGCAGGAAACCAGGAATGTGTAATAGCGTGATTGGAATTTTCTGCCATTTTGTTTTTGGAAAGGGCAGAGGACAAAGATTACATTAGAAAGCATTCCTGGTACCAGTGGCGTACGATGCCAATGCAAACAACGTGGTTGCATTGGGGCCCTTTGAAAGTCGAGGCTTAGTATTATATGTAGATATGTCGAAATCTCCCAGAAAGGTGACTCAAAGGATTCACAGATAAACGGCCACAATTTGAAATCAACGAAACGTTTCTTGGATTCATAGCTCTTGAGAGTCAAACTGCTGCCGACATTACTTCTAATTTGTTAGGCATCTTGAAAACCAATAATGCTGAAATTACAAAATGCCGAGGTCAAGGGTATGACGCTGCCAGCACTATGAGCAACATTTATTCTTGTGTAAAAGCTTGTATTAAAAAAGTGGAACCCAATGCCCTTTACGTTTACTGTGCCATTCATAATCTAAACTTGGTGGTGAATGATGTAGTAAACGACATCTAAAGGATATTCGCTTTATTATTTATTTCGTTACCATTCAAAGTGTTTACATATTTTTGGGACATAGTGTCAATCGTTGGGATTTGTTGTCTTCAATGACGGCAGAGTCGGAAGTTACCTTGAAGAAACAGAATCCAACAGCATGGGCTGGTAATCTACGATAGCCGATAGCGATAAAACAGTGCTACTCAGACATTTTAAAATGCTTAACCAAAGACATAGAAAGCAAGAAAAGGGATGAAAATTTGGAAGCTATAAGTATTAAACACAACATGGAGAATTTCGAGTTCATATTCATTACAATATTCCTCGAAAAGTTACTTTCCAGTATAAACCCAACGTCCACTTTATTACATCGAAAAGGCTTAGGCACCGCTGGGCCAGCCAAATGCCTAGAGGATTCTCACATTGCAGTGTTTCATTTTCGTTATCACTTTCAAGTTATCTTGGACGATGCAAAAACAGTTGCCAGAACATTGAGCACCTCAACCGAATTCGAGAGAAAGAGGAACCTTTCACGAAAAAAATATTTCAAAGAGTTAGCAGAAAACCATTGATTCGGAAACCCTTTAGAAACCTTCAAAGTTAACGTGTTCTATCACACAATTGACATTATCAGCACTCAGCTCCAATATAGATCTGAAGGTTTGCGATCAATTTGCTGACCTTTTCCTTTACCTGTCACCAAACATATTATTAGGCTTCTCTGAAGATGAACTGAAGATCAATACAATTAGAATTCAAAATCAGTAAAGGATATATCTGAATCCTTATTTCACGGGTTACTGCTTTTTGTTAAAAATTTAAGGCCCCAAATTTTGAAGATCAGCACCATCAGAGAATTGGCTGAACTGGCAATAGTCAAGTTCTACAATAAGACAAGTAACTATACCGAGGTTTTCTTGCTATTCGTTTTGTTTTTGACGATCCCTGTGATGATGGCAACAGCAGAGAAATAATTTTCAAAGTTAACAAATTATTAAAAATTATCTTCGAAACTCCACGAGTCAAAAACAACTGTCCGACTTAGCTCTTTTAAGTGTTGAAGCCAGAAGGGTGGAACATAGGGATGTTTCCAAACTCAGATGTATTTGCCTCAGCAAAAATGAGAAAGAAAAAAAAAATTATTTTCAAACTGTTCTAGTTTTTCTTTTTTTCACCTGTAATTTGTAACGGGTAGTAAATTTTCATGTTTCAAATGTAAAAAGTAAAATTCAGGAGAGGGGCCCTCTACCAACGCTTGCATTGGGGCCTAAATTCTCTAGCTATGCCACTGCCTGGTACCATAATTGTTTAGAAATGAAGGACAACATAAAAAATCATTTTAAGCTGGCACAATTGTCTTCAGACTGGAAAATACTCTCTATTAACAAATGACTTTGATTCTTCACACAAAAAAAAAAGTTTTGAGAGGTTTCAGGATTTTGGAAGGTGTACTGTAGTTGATCTTATGCAGTTCAGGAAGTTTTTTTGTGATCTCAAAATATTTCAGATTTCATACTTACACACACACACACATATATATATATATATATATACAGAAGAGTCCACAGTGCACCATCCCTATTTAAATCTATATAGCTCTACTTTCGTTCATATGAAGTCCCATAGACGGTATCATGATTATAGTTGTTCACAGCTAAAAGTATCAAATGGGAAGTATTTATATATATACAGAAGAGTCCACAGTGCACCATCCCTATTTAAATCTATATAGCTCTACTTTTGTTCATATGAAGTCCCATAGACAGTATCATGATTATAGTAGTTCACAGCTAAAAGTATCGAATGGGAAGTATTTTGGCACTAGTTTTGTGTAAATTTTGGGTTTTGAGATACTCAATGTAACTTTTCTATCTTCAAAAAAATTATTTGCATATTTATAGCTTATACATAATGCAAAATGGAACCAGGTTGACCAATTCAAAATGTGCGTGTTCAATTTTTTGAAAATAGTCTCTGTAGCATATCAAATTTTTCAGATGTTCCAAAATACATGGAAGGGTATATTCTAAATGTTCCTCATCTTACAATTTGAGTCTGTATTACATTTTGAAAGCTTCTTATCTTTTTTTAAAGGACTACATCAGCACTAGTAGTTTTTAAAATGCTGTAAAGAGAGAAGACACACTATGGGGAACTTTGAACTGGACACTGTTTGATTTGACACATAAGGAAATTAACAGAATCCAAACAAATGCAAAAGTATATTTAAGGATATATTACTAACAAAATAATTACCTTGCTTACTTTCCTTGAAAGGATCACCAAAATCTTTGAACAAATCTGGAGAAGAGTTAACTGCAATATCCCCAGAAGAAAATGCTTGAGGCAGAGCTCCTATTTTCTATTTTGAGAATAAAAATACCAACTTTAAAAGAAGCTCAAAAGGGAAACAAGCATTTTATAAATTATAAAATTTCATTTAGAAATAACTGCCAGAGCAGCTGGAGTTCTGTGCAAACCCGAGATTCTAATCTCAAGATGCAAAAATATCATACTTTTTATCAATAACTCATTAGTTTCAATTAAATTTTTAAAGATGGAGAATGTAACTTACAGTATTAATATAAAAGCTCTGAAGTGTTATCTGGTCATTATTTGTAATTTATGAAAAACCTTTATAAAAAATGCAGGCACATTTTAAAATTATAAACGCATAAATAATGTCAAGTTTCATCACAGTTGAAACTTTTAACAGATAATAAGAAGAATGTCAACAGATAACAGATCTTAAAATATAAAATTATTCATTTACAATAGAAATTTCACTAACACTATTTAAATTTTTTAATTATATACATAAAAGAAAACTGAAAAACAATATAAGTACAAAGATAAAACATAAAAAAGCACAAATTCAGACTAAATTTTTATTCTGAATTTGTGCTTTTTTAAGTTGTTTTATCTTTGTACTTACAATTTAGCATAAAGCATTTTGATCATTTGCTTTATGAAAAACTAAAACAATACCACAAAAGCATGCTAAAATCCTCATATTTTCAATTTTTTATTTTGTGATAAACATTATTTTTACAAATGTAGAAGCATATTATATTTTTGCTTGAAAATGAGACAATTTAGTTCCTTCAAGATAATATGCTTTGAATTAATGAGCCGAGCAGTCCAATCAGGGTTACTGAACGTCAGATTTTACGAGACAGTCCCGTATTTTGAGAATTGTACTGTCCCACATTCCGGGAAACTTCTACACCGGTCGGAAAAAGTCCCATATTCTTGCCGGGATATACAGTGACCCTTGTTTTATTTTATGGGTCCATACCAGATATCTGGCTTTGATGGTTAAAACTGGTAAATTCTAAACATTTTTAAACATCCCACAGCTTCGACATATGTAAAAAGGTTTTAATTTACATATACAGTTGAACATTCTAAATACGAACACTGTTAATACGAATTCACAGCTAAGACGAATATTTTGTTTATTAAGTTTGGTTTACTATTTAATTACACTAAGTATTGGATGCTTATTACAAAGGCTAAAATACAAATTTTGGCTAAGATGAACAAAATTTCTGACATATTCATGAAAATGTTCTCGATTGCAAATGATTTATTTATTTTAAAAAGAAATTGTTGGTTATTTTGAGTCATTGTAAACTACAAAGTACGTATTTCAAATCATACATTGAATCTTTTTGGGTAGCAATAGTTTATAGCAAAACTGAAGAATCTTTACTTCAGGTACATTAATGAACTTTTATGAGATACATAGAGAAAATGACAATATACAAATGGCACTAGGCATTTTTCACCAAGGTTTGTGTGTTAAAATTTAATGTACCCAAAAAGCAACTAACCCTTAAGGATTTTTTCCATAATAGTTTAATTTTAAAAGGTAAGTTCACTTTTTCAATGTACTAGTAAGATTCAAAAGTGTGTATTAAAAAAATAAATAATTTGTTTTCACTAATTATTTTACTTTTTATTATAAATAATAGTAATTACTTTTAAAATATAAGCATGCATTTCTAATTTTTTTTACACAACTTTACTTTTCTCGGTTGTTGCAAATAATGTCTAATACGAACAAATTCGTGAATTTTTGGCATTTCGTATTAAGCGAGTTCAACTGTATTTTCAAAATATGCTAACTAAATAGTTAAATTTTAAAAATCAAAATTGACATGCCAGTGAACTGAATCTTTCGTGAAATGACTAGATCGGTTTTTGGATATTTTAAAATCTGTCGGTTACTAGATATCTGGAGATTAATAGGGGTTACCAATTAATATGTTTTCTTTAGCATTGACTTCTATGCTAAAAATAGCAAAGCAATTTTGTTTCAAATTAGGGAGTCTGCTGTTTGTTCTGGTTTTCAATATGGATTGGAACGATTGATACGAAGTGCCCACTTTCAGGAAGTTTAGTCGACTCTTGCGATATTTTCATAAAATTATTTGATTTTTGTGGAATTGTTTCAAATGATTTGAACGATTCAAGGACTAATAAGGAACATTACATCATTCGCAACTGTGCAGGGCAAATTTTACAAAAGTGACTAGTTTTGTCACCCGGTGTTGCATAGGCTATCTCAAATGTTGCTCATTCCCTGGAGGAGGACTTGATTTGAAAAGTTCTGCGCATTGAATTTATCAGAAATGGTAGGTTAAAAATTTTCATTACAATCACGAAATTAGTCCCAAAAATTCCCCATTAGAGTGAAAAGAATAACTCTTATGACAATTGAAAATCCAACATAAAACCTGAAAACAAATTAGACAACTTAAAAATAAGTATTTATACACAACAATGCATATAAATCACATTCAGTTAAAATACAATAGCAATTGATTCAAAAAACCTTACTTGCACTTAATGCACATTAATTTAATAAAGAGCAAATACAGGAGGCCCTAAAATTAGATTAGAATTTGATATCCTAAAATAGCAACTGATTTGATTTGTTAAAATGGCAGCAATACAGATAAAATAAAACAGTGCTTTAGAAAGCTGTTGAGTTTTTAATTAATATCTCTGTTCATAAGTACCAAAGCGATAAGAATAGAAAAAATAGCTTCCTTGGAAAATTTCGAAATTTTTGATATTTCATTCCACTCTTAACTCTCATCAGTTTCTGAGGAGATAACGCAACATAGTTACAGATTCCAGATTTTAACATATAAGATTTTTTCTCACTAAATAAAATTTCTTTTTGATTTAAGAAACATAAAACGATTTTTTGGGGAAAGGAAGCTACCATGTATGAACTTCTTTAAAACAAACATTTTATTATGTTCGTTGCACCAGAAAAAATATAACTAAAATTAAAATTCATCAATTAATAATTAGTATATTGGTCTTAACACTTTACCGACCGGCCATCGATAAATCGACGTTTTGTTCTCAGCGCATACCGACCGGCCGTCGATTATTCGACGTTTGCTCCCCAGCGGTTACCGACCGGTCGTCGATTAATCGACTTTTGATCTTTCTGTTAGATTTGGTTGGTGTCTCGGACGATCTGTGGCTGAGCGGGTGGTGAAAGGGCATAGTATGTTCGAACCGCTACCGGTCGGTAAAGTGTTAAGATTTTCTGGTAGATAATTAAATTACACATAAATTCCCGAGTGCAAATGGTCATAAGTGATAATTTCAGCAAATTTTCTGGACAAATTGTTTATTTAGATCTAGTTGAGACACCTTACAACAATATCCCATTGAACTGACTTTTCAATTAAAATCCCAACTAACAAAAAAACTAAAATATCCCTTATTTATTTCAAGTATTAAATTAACTTCATTATAGATAAATAAATCAGAAGAGCCACATTTCAAAAAATCTCAAATTCAAATTTTTATCTCAAATGTTTTCTGTATGAATTTAGACCATTTGACCTTGATCTTTTAAATGATTGATATTATCTTTCATACCACTTGACAGGAATTGGCTCACAGAAAAAAATATGATGTGTTATTCTAACTATTTTCCAATGGAACTTGACAAATGCTTGATTAAAAGAAAAGAAAAAAATCACAAGAATTTAGAGGCATAGTTTTATTGTGCAACAGAACTTATTCACTTCAGAATTGCATGAATTTAAAATTTTAAATTAATGTATCATACCTTTACCTTCAGGCATAAAATTATAATTTTTTAACGAGAACCAATAAGTTAGCCTGAAACATCTCAAATATTTAGCATTCACAAAATCTTATTCCTTAATACCATCAAAACTCGGGAAATGACTTTAAAACCCTAAAGAAAAAGGTCAACTATAGCAGTAGCCATCTATTACAGCAATCTTTTTCTATTTGAGCATCAACTTAATTTACAGGACAAATTTTTATTTTAAAATTAAAAGTGAAAGAAATTTTCATTAACATACATATAAATTACTTACCTGTAACTCTAATGCTTGTCGATTAGGAATGACAGTATGACTTTTGGATTGGGTTACAGAATTTGTTGATGGAACAGCAGGAGCACGAGGTTTCATCTTCTTAATAGCTTCATGTGGATCAACGTAATACTTCTTTTCCTCATATTTCTGGATCATAAATTCCTTTCTCTTTTCAGGACTTGAAACATCAAATTCAAAACATTTTGGATCATATTTTCCTAACCATATATGGTGACAATACTAAAAAAGAAAGAAAGATATTGCAACTTTTAAGCAATCATGAAAAAGTTAAAATATTTTTTAAAATTCAATTTTATGATTTTGTTTTATGTTTCGTTCAGTTTCCAGGTTTTACCTTGAATATCAAATTTATTTTAATATTACTTGATATTTTAAGAGGTTTTGATACCTTTAACAAATAATTTGATGTAGCAGAAAAAAATGCATAAAATGGAGTATTCTACAGAAAAGTTATTCATTGCACATAATTTTGTATAAATATAAAAAAGTTTCATCACGAGGAATAAAGTTTCATTCAAGCTGTTGTAAAATTCATTGCAGTTAACTTTACAAACATTGAGAAAAAGTAATATTAATCCACAGACAATCATAATTAGAGTTGCCTCAACTTGTCTTCAAATTTTTAGTAAGCAACATTCTCCCAAAATTTATTACAACAAAAGTGAAATAGAATAGGAATTCTTATACATAACTCAAAGCTAGCTTGACTTTCATTAAGCAATAAGCAAACATATTTACAGTTCTATATTGAAAGATCATTCAAATAGATTGGATTGGAGTGAAGGATTAATTGAAGCAATTATTTTTTACAATTAAAACTACTTTTAGTAGAAATCTTAATAAATTTATTGACAATAAATAAATGTAATTCCCTGAAACATAAGATGTTATGCAAAATGAAAGTGTACAAAAATTGTTTCAGACTGAATGTGAAATACTAAAAGAATACAGCTAACAATGAAATGACACTATATTATGAGTAAATAAAATCGAGTACTTTTAAATCTAAATGCAGAAAAAAGAACAGAAAAAAAAAAACATTGTCAGGACATAACTTATTTCTTATAGGTTCATATATTACATTTTCTTCTGTGATGAATAATCTTGAATTTCTAGTTGATACTGGTTATTTTTATTAACAACGAATAAGAATCTTTGCTCATAAATTTTAAGTAAATTTAAGAATGTTTAAAAAAAATTCAAAAAAATAAGAAGGAAAACTAACGGTTCACTCGCAGAAATAAACCATCAACTAATTTTGATAAGTCAAGAAACATATAAATAAAAAGAATGGTGCTGGATAAATTGCAACATTAAAAAACAATAATCGGCTGTTGATCATTGATAAACTGCCAATTTGATTATCAATGCATCCCTATGTATCTAAGTGCAAGAATGATATACAGATGCAATATAATGAAACATTTGAATTGCAGGAACAAAATGTTAAATTTTCCACTGCATTCAAGTGCTTTTGTAGGGGAATTTCTCATTGCAAAAAACATCATTCATTATCAACATTCTCTAACATTCCATAAATGTGTCAGCACAATATGGCAATGGCCATTAAGTCGAAGAAAAGTACAGTAGAACTCCTCTTTAGTGGACATCAGCAGGACAAATATTTATTCATAACAGAGAGATGTCTATAAAATTGGGTTGTTTTAGGCTCAATGATTTGCTGTTGGGGAATTAATAACTGTCTGCATAAGAGAAGTGTCCATTACAAAGAGTTTTACTGTATTTTAAAAATGAAAGATACATAACTTTATAATATACTATTCTTTACATTTCAAAATACAATAACAAAGTAAATTAATAATAAAGGAGACTAACTAAGACACATAAAATTCATTCACATTTAGACATTTTAAATATTATTTAGGTTAATTATTTTAATAGTGGCAAAAAGGACCAAAATCTGGTGACGACATTTCTTAAAATTTAATTGTAGTTGAAAAGTATCTTTAATCCTTTTACCCTTACATGCCATTATGCTCTAAAGGTGGTCAAATACACCCTAAATACAGTGCCAGATTACCGCACAGACCAACTAGGCCGCGGCCTTGGGCCCCCAAACTGTAAGAAAGATTTCTGAAAATATCTCTTAAAAGATAATTTTTTACTAAATGGAAACATCTTAACTCATTTAAATGGCGAGCTAAAAGTATTTGCGTAAACAAGTTAAACTATGCACAAATCAGATCAATATATTCATTGACTAACAAGCTAAATAGTATCCTTTAATCGCAGAGGCATCTCGACGTTTTTTATTTATTTAATATTATAAACAGTGAAATTTGAAAATACAATAAGTGTATTCAAAAAGTTTACTTATTTAATGAATAACACAAAACTCATATTGAATAAAAACAATATAGAATGCAGGAAAGTAGGATGGTCGTGTAAGTAGGTTCTTTTCCCCCCTTGCTAATTGGGTATGAACCCAGTATTACTAGAATAATCTCTAAGCTTATTTTACTTTATACCCAGTATTTTTACTTTTCGTACCATAGGGGACCCAAATAATGTTGTGCCTTGGGCCCCCAACTGTCTTAATCAGGCCTTGCCTAAATATGACAAATTTATGGAAAATTGCATCTTGTATAGGCATTGACCTTATTACTTGAAACTAAAAATAAATAACAAAGCTGCTTATTAAGTTGAATTTTAATTCTGATTTTGAACATTAATGCAGGCAAAAATTTACTCCCAGGTAGTTGGCCTAAGTCTGTATATTTGATAAGCTTTTTGCATCTTAGCTATATACAAAACCTGCAATCACTTTTGGGACTTTCATGGTAAATTTCATGTCCCTGGCTTAAAAATACTAATTGATTTAAGTCCACCATGAATTTTAAAATTTTTACACACACTTCTATTCAAACCCTATTTTGTGCACTGGTTTAAATATTTAAAAAAGGTAAATTTGAATGTTTTAAATTTTTTTAAAGTTGTAAATGTCATTACCATGGCATGTCCCTATCTGCAAACTTTATAATTTGACTCTCTACTGTAAAAATTGGAAAGCTTTAAAAACATAGACAACAACCAACTAGGTATATTTCATTTCTCTATTTTAAATATATTTGGATCTTTTCACATAAAGGGGGAAAATTATATTTCTTTTTTCCCCTTAAAATTTGTCCCTAGAAGTAATTGTCATTACCATGGTGTGGAAGTTATTTTTCTCTAGCTCGCTACCAGATGCCACTTTTTACACTATCGAACTATTAGCAATACAGGACAACATGCTCTTACTGACAGACAATTCCTCTTTGGTTCAAATAAATAACAACCATTTCATTTTGCTATTTTTTTACCAAAATTTTAACCAGTGTCTTTATTGTGTGTCATTACCATGTCTATTGTTACTGAAATATAAAGTGATTCAAGTTAAAGTTTTTGAATGATTTATACAGTTTTAGGACTACATTTAGGATAAATATAGTATTTGATTTTAATTGCTATAGTTTAGCCATAAGCAGTCCTAACATTAAAAAATGTCATTACCATGTCTTCAGAACACCATGGTAATGATGTCTAAGGACATGGTAATGACAGTTTTTGACTTTATAATAAATTCACAATTATTCTGAGAGGCAATTGCCTTTATTTTATCCTGCAGACTAAGTTGATTATAAACTTTTGCTTTGATTTGTTCACATAAAAAGTGATCTTAATGAAATAACGAAAGTCATTTTGGATTCTAATAAGCACTTTTATTTAAATTTATTATTGTTGTTATAAAAATTTTCTAGATTCTTCCACTAATCTTCTAATGACTTATTAACCAACAGAAATTCAGTTCTTATAAAGAACTCGATATTTAAATTCATAAAATAATGGTTGTATTTTATTTTCAAACATACTGCTTTAACTTACGTATTTTCAAGCTTTTTTTTATTTTTAGAAATAATAGACGTTTTAATCTCTTTTTTTTTAATATGAAGGGTAAAAAATACTCTAAAAAATAAAGGCAGCAGTAAGAATAACTTTAAAATACTATATATTTTTTTAACTATTAGAGCATTAATATGTAATTTGTAGTTGTAAATCAAAAAGAAATTAAACTTTTCATTGTAAATGCATTTTTAAAACATAAACTAATGAAGATGATTTTAATATAGTTTAACACGTATTCTTCTACATAAATATACCTAACTATTTGTGTAATTATTTAGCCTATAGTTATTTCCATGGATCACCTGTCATTACCATGTCACAATAAAATATAATTGATTAATTAAAGATGTAATTAAAGCAAATGATCTCTGCTGGGATTTTTTCCCAGACAAGTGGACATGAATAATTGTTTTGGCATGAAAAAATTTAAGATTGAAACAAAAAAAAACAAAAAAATTATTTTTTTCAAAGGCTAAAATTTACCATTATCTGAGAGTGACCCTTTTTATCATTGAGCCTATTTTAAAATTTTTAATGTGGTGGTGGGGGTGGGGGCAGGGTTCGTTAATTTAAATCATGATTTAAATAGCAATTTAAATCAAGTGATTTTTTTTCAAAAAAATCACTGATTTTACAATGTTAAAAAGTGTTGTAAAAATTAAATATGCTGCAATTACAGCCACTGTTTCAAAAAAAAAAAATTCTTAGGTCCCTCTGTGTGCATAAGTTTAGAACTAATTACTATTTTTTAAAATTTTACTATATTACTCTTATTATTCAAGCATTGCAATTAACAGCAAAGCATAATTCATTCAATCATTCATATTGTAATTCATAATAATCATAAACCATTCTGTGTTTTTATCTTAAAAATAATATTTTAGATCAATTTAGTAAATACCACACACTAAATAATTCAGACTGATAGTGTTTAAAACAACAATTGTTAGAATTTAGAATATGTATCTTTATAGTTTCATCTATGTTCCCTAATAGCTTAAGAGGCAGATTTTATAAGAATCAGGCAGAAATGAGGGGGTCATTATACATGCCATTTTTGATTTTGTTGAAATTTTTATGGTGGATTCCTCTAATGGTTTTAAAAGTTACCTATATTTTTTTTTTCTCTAAAAAAAAATTTTTTTTGACCCCCAAAAATTCCCAAAGTGCGTCATGGCCCAGTATTTTTCTCAAATCGACATCTTTTTGCATTTGATTATTTCAGTGCATTGAGCATCAGCCAAAGTAATTCTTGTGATTATAATATTAGCGTTAGTAGTTAAATTGAATAATTTCATTAATTTAATGGCTGACCTTCAATGCAACCTGGCAGGGTCGGCAAACTTTGTCGCGGAAAGTGAAAAAGTGCCATATCCGAGACCTCCTGGATCCATGCACTGGGGGTCAGCCATAATTATAGGGGTTAACTTGTGTAGTACTACTCAATATTAACTTAATTAGCTCATTTGTTACATGGCTGACCCTCAGTGCTGCCAAAAAACACGTACTTTTTTACCTAGCAAAAGGAAAAAATGCCCTTTTGGTGACCCTGTAGTTCTGTGCATTGAAGGTCAATGTGGAACTTAATAATTGCATTTCATAATATAAGGCTCATATTTTAAAAGACAATTGATAGAACTTTGGCTAATGGTCACGTGAGCCTATGGGGCTTACTTTGAGGTATCATGGAAATAGAAAATACAGTAATAAAGCATACAATTAGCTATAGCTTATTCATTAAATATCATTTCTTAATCTTTTATTTGTGACTATTCAATATGCAAACATATCTTTTTTACAATAATTTTATTTGTAGCATAAGCAATAATTAAATAACTTTGTAATTGTTAGCGATCACATTCGGAGAAACAATTTTCCATGGAATGCTCCAAAATTGAAAAATGAGTCAAAAATAATGTTTATCATTTTGGTAAAACGTTTTTGTTGAACACCTTAAAAATCTTACAAATTATGCTTTTACCCTAATGATAAATATTGATGTTTATTATATAAAAAAAAGCTTTTTAATAAGTATTTTATGTTTTACACTGTGCATTATAGTAGAAAATGAATAAGCAACAATGCAGAAAACACATTAAAATAGTTTTTGTTTTAGACACTTTCAATTTCGTTCTCAGAATTGAAAATCTCTCCTCTTTTTTGTTCTCAGCAGGCGCAGTCCAAACTTCATATTTTTTTGGGGGGGAGGGGGGGGGTCATAAACAATTGTAACTTTGGAACTTCCCTTGAAGCTGTATTGAAGCTTTGATTTCCCAATTAAATTTTGCCAGAAGAAAGGCAGTTTAGAGGGGGTCACGACCCCCTGACCCCGCCCCCACACTTGGGACCGCGCCTGGTTCTCAGGTTGTCTATAATGAAAGAAGTTGCCAGATCCTTAAAGTTAAATGCTGTAATCTGAAGAATTTCAGTAAAAAAAGGCCACTTATTTTTTAATGTATACACCATAATATGTTGAAAAGAGTAAACATCAATGTTTATCATTAGGATATGAAAAAAAAAAATAGTATTTGTAACAGTTTTGGGGGTTTTGAATTTTTGGGGGTCAAAAAAAATTTTTTTGGAGAAAAAAAAATATAGGTATCTTTTAAAATCATTAGAAGAATCCACCATAAAAATTTCAACAAAATCAAAAATGGCATGTATAATGGACCTGCCTGATTCTTATAAAATCTGCCTCTTAAGGTATTTTCCTTCTAAAATATTTTTTATCATTGAAGTTTAAAATAATGATATTTGATTAAAACAAAAAGTTTCAGTTTTTAGTAATGGTGTGAGCATATGATTGTACTAAATGGGTAAAAATATTTCAGGCTTTTTTATATATAAAATAGAAAAATGATTTATAAGTACACTCAGTGCAAAAATTAAGTACACACACTTGTTACCTTTTTTTCAGCTTTCAACAGCAAAATAATTCAGATTAAATTTGTTCATTTTCTCTGTACTTATGAGTGTACCATTATTCCTGGTACGGTTAAGTTTCTTTGAGTCATTCATTTATATTTAAATTTGTTTATAGCATTATTATTAAAAAAAATTATTGTTGTGTAAATAGCTTAAAGTGTATTGTTGCATATTGATTAACATGCCATCTTGTTTTTATGAATGTAACATAATAAATATTCAAAGTATTTAAGGGCTTTTTTAAAAAATAAAAATAATTAAAAAATTGGGAACCTTGGAGTGGGTTGGGGATTCCACTTGGGGTATCAAGGAGGGCCAGGTTTACACAGCAAGAGTTAGTTAGGCTGGTTTGGCACCCAGCAAACCTATCTCGGTAATGAGCGTTTGTTAGACTTCACTTCCTGTATCCGGAAGAGGGCCCCCCTATTCCACATGCTAACAGGGGAGGGTTATGGGATAGAAAGGTACAAATATTAGTTAAGGTAATCTTTAACGTTAAAATTTATTCCATAACCAATTAGTACTAAACGTATGTAGCATTAATTGGGATACACGTGAAATTCCTTTTAAAGTTTTTGGGTCAAACTCGACTCTTACTATGGTATGATTTAAAAAGCGAGAGTGGCAGAAATTACCTAAAGTAAAAGTTTTTGAACAATTTCTAAAACAGTCAATGAAAGTTAAATCTACTTCACACCATGCACAGTTAAATAGCTCAATAAGCAATGCATTTAATTTTAACCATTCTCAAATAGAGCATAAAATAGGTAAAAATTAAAATTTCTAGGTTATTTTACCTCATTTCCTCGACTTTTGATTCTGTCCATTTCAACTTCTGTGAATGAACATACGGTAAGGGATTTAACACGATGTGGAGGATTTAAACCTCTTCTGCAAAAATAATGTTTCTTAATAAAACAATTATGCATCAAAATTAGTTACAATATCAATGTTTAATTTTTTAATGAATTTCAAAATTCATAATGTTCAAACCAAGACCACCGATACAATACAATTTATATATTAATTTATAAAATAGTTATGTAGTATTATAACGAAGGTCACTGTCTCAGACATTATGAAAACAACATCACTATATGGCAAATCGTAACATCAAGTGAAGAGCTGTCAGAAATTTATGACGAGAATTAATACTACGTAATGCTCAATTAATTACTAGTTTAAATCATTGTTTTCATGAAACAATTTATAGCACTAAAAATTAATATAAGAACACGGCATTTATTACATTTGAAAAACACAATTCATAAAACACTTCCCTACAGACAGAATGCAACTTACAAAAGGCCACCGCACGAGGAACAGACAAAAGCACCTATAGTTACATTAACGTAAGTAGGTCCTCTTTGTCCACAGTCAAAACAATACTTATTAGCTGGTAAAGCAGCTAATTCGCGTAAAGTTTTCATATCCAACTCATCCCTGGTTTTTTCTCGAGCAGCCATTGCTAACTTGTTACCGGAAAGAATGAAACAGTAACTTCCGGGAATTTAATGTTTGGTATTTCTTCACACAGCATATAAATAAGTATGGCCGATCAGCATAAAAAAACAAAGGTTCCTTTATTGACTTTTTAAAAAATGGAATATGAATTGATGACATCAAACAAATTTTTGTTTCAATTTTTTCAACTAATAGTTTTAAAAAAATCTAGTGGAAAAAAAAATTATACAGTCATTAGCTCGTGACTGTCACTGAGTATTTGTTTACAACACAAAAATCGAGATTTGGTTTGGTGGTTTGGTGTCAAATCAACACGGAAAGAGCGTGAAGGTGGAAATAAACAAATTATTTTTGTTTTCGAACTCACATATACATTTATAAAGAAGCCAAGATGGTTATGGACCATTCTACTCATTGCCCTGGACTTTACTGCGGTCGGATTCGAATAAATGAAAGTTGGGGAGAATGTGGAGCATGTCCCCGAGGATTTCGAGCCGCTGCAAATTCAATTTGTCTACCATGCAAAGATTTTCCTACATTTTATGACTGGTTTTACTTAGGTTTTATGGCTCTGCTGTTGCTCGTTTTAGAATGGTACATCATCGACCAGACTATGAAAAGACGCAATTTTACGAAAGACATTTTGTCACTTCATGTTTGTGCTTTACTTGAGAACATATTATCTGCTGTCTGTACTTTATTGCTCAGCGAACCTCGTGGAAGCTTAAATGTACATGCCTGCAAAGTAAAGAGACTATCTGACTGGTATACAATGTTACACAATCCTACTCCAGGTTATTTGAAAACTTTACGATGTACCCAAGAAGCTGTTTATCCATTGTATTCAATGGTTTTTATACATTATGCTCTTGGACTTCTTTTTATGCTCCTTTTCCGACCGTTCATAGTCGGTAAATTTTCTGCTGGAAGAGGCAAAAAATCGATCTATCTTACAATGTACCTTGTTCCTTTGCTTGTTGTTCTTCAAGCAACATGCGGTGGTTTATTGTACTATTCATTTCCCTTTATTGTGATTATTCTTACATTTATATCTGTGGCAGCACATCTGGCATTTAGATTAGATCAATCAATGAAATCCTTGTTTATAACATCTGTAAAAGATATAAGAAATTTGATCATTTTGTTAGGGCACTGGTTGCTTCATGCTTATGGCATAATTGCGATCACACAGTTAACAGACCCAGTTTTACATGGCTCCTTGCTTGCCCTTGTTCCTTTTCCTACTGTTTTCTATATTTTGACATCTAAATTCACAGACCCTTGTAAGCTTCATTCAGAATAGGTAATTTAAGTTTATAGGGTCTGTGCTGCGTAATTGCTTCTTTGAAAAATGAAAGTCAACAATCCATATCTTATACTGTATCATAAAATCATCTTTCAGTGTGGATATATTCCTTTCAATATTTACTTCTGTAATAAGCAAAAATAAAAATTCAAGAGTAAAGTGGTTGAAAGTTAAATTAAATGAATGTAACAACAAAGTATTAGTGATGCTTATTAGGGTAATTCTCGCCTGAATACCCTGTTCTTCCCTAAATATTTGTTGAGCTCAAAGGGTCGTTCGGATTGAAAATGTTTTATGTATAATGAAAAAAACTATACAAAAGTATATTAAATAATTAAAAAAGGAAGGAAGGATGAAAAAAAAATAACATGTAGCCATTTATGCTTAATGTACATAGATTTTTTATTAATTTCTTATAAGTTTAATTCTGTGCTATTCATGGAGGAGACTTGATTGTCTGTTAAAGAAGTAGTTTACACTTTAAAGCTTTTCATAGAGACTTAGTTGAATAAAGTTTTGCATAATCAATGAATATTTATCTAATGTTAAATATTAAATATGTGTATTAAAATAACTGCTGTTTGGATAATATGAAAACACTCAAAACAAAACTATCATCTACTACTGTTAATGTAAATTTATTTTGAATAAACTACTTCTAATATTGGAAAACAGGCATATCCATATGTTTTACAATAAACTCTTTGAAGTTATTTTTTTGAGATAGTCATGCATAATATTCTATAATTTTATCTTCAGTCTTGGAATACATATTGTAGGCAATGGCAGAGATTGTTCATTTTAAGCTCCTTTTTGTGTACTTTCATCTAAAAATGAAGATTTTTTAAAAATCTCTATCTAGTTCATTCATTTTTTGTACTGAGTTTCTTCAGTTCCCTTTTTTGAGTTAAAACACATGACTGCTTTGATTTTTTTTTAAAGCGGGGGGATTAATTTTTTAAAAGTAAATTAAATTTAATATTAGAAAATTACCCAAATCATACTCTACAACACATTACACATTGTTTTTAAATTTTTTTAAGCTAATAACTTTAAAATGTTTTTCAGGGACAAATTACAAATATTTGCTCAGTATTTTTTTTTTTTGAAAAAAATGAAATGTAAATAATGACAATTAAGTAATTTGACTTACAAGGAATAATAATTGATATTTTATAATTTATAAAATTGAGTTTTCATCATTTTTAGGCATGTTCTAAGTATTGTCTCTTCCATGGACAAGACATTTCCAAGGAGTGCAATTTCGTAGAGAAATGAAAAGTGTGTTTTGAATTATTCCACTTCTTAAATTTTGAAGGTAACAAAATTATCTACTGATTTTTCTTGAGCGCAATATTTGAACTATCCATAGTTTGTACTAGAAATATAAAAATCGGCTTTTATTGTATTTATGATGACCATGAAGTATTATGGCTCTATGGCAGTTTTTATTTACTGTTTAATGTCCAAGAAAACTTTAGTAGCTAAGGGGAGCATAAAACGTTTTTCTTCTATAAAAAAAATGTTTTTCTCTTTTTTTTTTTTTTCAAACATGTTAATTTCAAACATAACTACAATTTGATACCACAAAATGTACCTCAACAAGATACAGACGTACAATACATAGAAGGCAACTTACATTTTGAACCTCAAAATGCAAGTTGTATTCAATGAAGGTTAGTGAAAATATTTTATGTGGGGGGTGGGATGTCCAGTTAGGGGGACAGAAAATTTTATTTTTAAAAGTTGTAATTATAAGAGCTTTCTGATAATTCTTAAATAATAAACAGGTCTGTCATCTAGTGGAGTATAAGTGTTAGAATTGCCCTCCCCCCTCCTTAGAACTATAATGTATTTTATTGTTTTTATTAATGTAATATACGTTGAATTTATACCCTTTGCCCTTCCCCCACCCCTTAAATATTTGAAAAGATATACCTGATAATAAAATAAAAAAAAAAAACTCATAAGTATTAGGAGGTCTGTTATTTTGAATTATTGAGGGTTCAATGGAAAGGCCTTTCTATGTGAATGATGCCATATGGTAGTCTTTCTCAACCTTTTTCACCCTTACTCAACCGTTTTAATGTCCAAGTTCCAGGAAACCCTAATTTCCATGCACTAAAATATTTCTTCGAAAATTTCTTTTTAAAGTGAATAATATTAAATGATAATGAATTCAAAAAATGATCTGATTTTAAGAAGCAATTTAAAAGTAGCATTATGATGCAAAAATTCAGAAAAATATCCGAGTTTTATTCTCTACTGTAAGATTAAACTCCTTAACTGCCAAAATGTCTTAAGAATTGATATAAATAACATATGGCAGTGAAAATGAAACAACATGGCATTAAAAATAAACTAATTCAAGTTAAGAATAGTTTTTATTTTTTACTGTAAAGCGAAGAGTACAATCAAGACTCTAGATTTCTTGTGGAACCCTGGCTAATAAATGCTGCCATAAGGTATTCTAAAAAGAAATTCATAGTTTTCAATTTTTTCTGTTTGATCTTTTATCAGTGCATGTAAATGTACAATGGAAAACTTGTACGTTTGAAAAGAATAAAAAATTGAGTGGAGTAAAAAAAATCTTCCTATTTCAAAAAAAGGGGGAAAGAAGAATTAAACTGGGAAGATAAGAAAGAACTTACCCTTGTTCCTTCCTGAAACTTTCTTCAAACAAAAGAATTTAAAATCTGTTAGTAGAGAATTTAAAAGTAGATCAAATTTTTTAATAAAATTGTAGTTCCCTATTTGCTCTTAATTTATTGGGGTTTTAATATCAACAGAAGGATTTTCTAGAAATCTAAATTATATTTCTAAATTCGTCTGTTCCCTCATTGTTTGGAAAAGAATCTTACCGGTGCCCATGACTGATGATGCATAGAAAATAAAGATATATATATATATATAATTTTGGGGGGACCTATCACTTAGGCTTGTTTTTAGAATCAGAATTAAATTTTAAATGATATTGCTTTTAGCCGAGTTTTCTGCATTTCATTTCAATAGACCCAACTACAGTGTACAATTAAAGGACAGTTGTTATATATTTAGCTGGCGTGTACTAATGTGCATGTTATAACTATTGTTTTATGTAAAAAACAAAGATTATTTTCATGTGTATTGTTCACTTTGAACTCATTTTTGAAAAAACGCTTTTTGTTAAAAGGAATTAAGAACAAATCAATATATGTAAGAAGTACAGAGCAATTTTTATATATACGATTGCAAAAGAATTAACTGGCAACAGGGGAAAATTATTTAAACCGAGGCATCCATATTATAACAAAGATCTCGATTTAAATAATGCCGATTAAAGAATATCAAACTTTATTGTATAACTATATTGCAATATTTTTACTATTAATTTCTTTATAATGATTCTTTTTAGAAAATGATGAATGTCAGATTCTCTCATATGAGAAGTTTGTAGGGTTCTTATTTCGGAATGTTGTTCATGTTGAATACTTTCAAATTTCTGTCCATAGTTTTCTCCACAGACTTTGAAAAATCTGTCATAAAATTTAGTTCTTATACCAAAATGTCATCTCAAGACTTTTGTATTTCAGCATATTCTGGTTGTATTATTTTATGGTATATCATACTGAAATTAAAGTTAATTTTTTTATTAACTTTTTTTTTATTTACTTAAAACTTTAGTATGCTCTAATCTAGTGGTACCTAAATGGTTTTTTTTTTTTACTCTCGAAACTACATACATACAGTGATTATTTCATGAGCTTCTTAACATAAAAATTCATATGCATTTTTTAAAAAATAATGTTGTTAATTATTTTTCTAAGATATGACTGACCACAGTCATATTCCAAATGTTTGCAAAAAGCGGCCTTTTTTTTGGGGGGGGGGGGGGGTAGAGCACAGTGGAGGGAGATTCTGATTCGATATTCTCCGAAATTTTTGAGACCCTGATCCGAAAATTGAAAGTTAATTCGGTTTAATGAATTAACTTTCAATTAATTTTGAATTCCGAAGTCATTTTTCAATTAATTAAGATTTGTTAATTCTCCCAATTGTTATAGGTGGCTACCGCTTTTCTGTCAATTTTCCGATCTTCCGTCTTTTTGTTTATTTCTCCCGATTGTTTAAAATTCTTCATAAAAATTTCCCAATATTTTAAAATGAAGCTTAAAGTTTTGATTTATGAGCAAAATTCTTGGGAACCAATATTATCGGAACCGTTTGTTTCATATTTTACAGTGGGAGAAAATGAGATTTTTAGCTGCCACCATCGATTACGCATTAGTAATCAAAATTCGTTATTGCAAGATTTTCTTTTTATGGCACTTTGAAATTGACAACAAATTTGCATGAACTTATAAAACTCTCTAATATTTTAATTAATTTTTTAAAAATTTCTACAAAGTATAAGTAAAAACTTATATCCCTTTGGAAAGAAGCACGCCAACATCGAACATGTGCTTCGCTGAAAACTATGTAGCATGCCGTGCGTTGCGATCCTTTTGCATCCTATAAATATTTGAATTGTTTTTAAAGTTAGCAGTATTTTAACATATGCTACCTTAAATAGTCAACTAATTACAAAATTTTAATTTTCAATTCGTAATGCATACATTTTCCGAAAATTTCATGTAAAGTTCAGAAAATTTTGTTTTACTCAGAATCACCCATGAGGTGATTCTGAATAACCTCATGGGTAATAACCTAATAACCATATTATTCTGTGACAGCTTCACAAGAATAAGTTTATATCGGAGTGTATCAAGTTTCTGAACTATTTTTACCGACCACTAAAAAAAGCTCCGTGGGCCATGTGAGGTCTTTGAGCCGCAGGTTGAATAACGAATTGGAACATTTAATGAACATTATGCAACACTTTTATCTTTCAGTTCCTCGTCGATAGCGCAATTCCTCTCCTGTTATTTTTCTGATAGTCTACTCGCGTTATAACGACTTGTGAAAAAGAATCGATCATCGACTTTCGTTTAATACCATGTTACTTCACTATCGATACAACGACTGCGAAGGAACACGGCACTTTATATAAGGACCCACATATCGAATCTGAACCAGACAGGTAGGAATCTTCCCACTCTGCAAAGTTTGGACTGTTGCCTCTATCTGAGCGATCTGAGCAGAGAAAAAGAAATGTTGACCTCAAATTAAAAAAATATATATCTTTTAGAAAGGGAGAAAATTATTTTACTTCTGTGTCAAAGGACTAGAACGACCGACAATCTAGATTCTCGGTGTCCACGTGCAGGGCCATCGAGAGGGGGAGTCGGGCCTAGCTGATTCATGGAACCCGGCCTTTGGAGGGGGTCCAGTTCGGCATGGAGTAGTGTAGAGGGTAAAATGTTTCTGTGGTTAAAAAGATGCAAGCTTAATGGGGGGAGAGAGCACAAAACTGATATGTGGCCCGCCTTGGCTCTTTATGACGCTGTCCACGTGACGAGCGTACTATTTTATGCATAAAATACATTCCAGATTTGTGTACAATACGTACGTCAATTGCACAAGCATGTGATGGTTGTGTGTTTAAGGCTTTGATCATTGATTTTTAAATAAGTAAAGTGATCAGAGCATTTTTTTATCACTTAAAGATTTTTCAAAAACTGCAAATTTAAAATTGAGATTTCAAAATGGATTTAAACTTTTTCTTTCCACATCAGTGTCTTCCTATAAAAAAAAATTAACTTGTACTAAACGTTTTTATATCTTAACAGGTGAAGTGTCTGAGCAAGAGGCCGGTTGACTCATTCACCAATTAATTTTTAATAAAAATTGCCACCAATAAAGTTTTTTCTTTCTCTTTTAGCTGATTTTAAAATTATTCAATTTAGTTGACTTTTCTGAGGCATGTCATACGTTCAGAAACCACTCCCCCTTTTCACTTAACCAAAAGAAATGTGTAAAATTCATTACGATTCTATATCATGTGTGGAAGTTTCTTTGGACCATTCATATTCTACTTCACACTTTTTCTTTTAGATTACTTTCCTTGAATTTTTAAAATCAGAATCCTTAATTTTTTAAATAATACTTTTGGAGTTGAGGAACTATACTCATTATTGTCACAAGCATATTTCAAATTTTATTTAAATCCAAACCAAAATTATGCTCACAATAAATTCACCGAGTTTGATATGTGGAATATTTATTCAAAATAGTTATTACAGATTTTTATAAATGAACATTAAAAGCAATTAGCAAACAAAAAGGCATTTGCAACGATTCTAGAAAGACATATTGCATAAATATTAGAAGACAACAAGCCCATCGTAGAAAATATAACTTTTTACAAACTTAAGAAACTGATAAAAATGTTCCTTGTTACGAAAAGTTTCTTTGCTTAAAATCAACATTGTTAAAAACAGAAGGACAAAAATAAATGATATTTTCAAAAAATAAATTTTAATTCTATGAATAAATGCGTGCGGACATCTTACAAAAAAAGTTTAAAAGCGGAAACATTGACTAATTGCATTGCAATCTTTTGCAGATAACGGAGCTGAAACATGAGAGGTATATATTTCCTACAGCAAAAGCAAATATGTTAAGTATATAATCTGGAGTTAATAAATGTTTAATGAACTTGTATGGGGGGGATTCCTGAAGTCCGACAATTGACGAAGTGAGGTATTAGATTTTAGTATGGATATCTGTTGTAGGGGTATCTATTATTGCCTGGACGATAGGCCAGATTTCTGTTGGCATAAATGGATGGTTGTCTATAAAAAGGCCTTCTAACGGGTGGAAGAGCATTCTCTGGGACCACTGGAACTGGTTCAACAGCAGGGGCGACGGAGTCCACCACCACTGGCTGGATTGGCCTTCTCAGGGCGTTTATAACGGGTGGTACATACTGCAAAGGTCTGTCGGAATAAGGTCCTGCTGATTCGATCACGACATCAGCCGGATTCTTGTTGTCAGTGCCAGGCTCGTTGGTACGGATGGCTGCCCTGAATCCGTCTTGGTCTGCAATGTAGTCTACTATTCTGGTGTGACCCTCGTCATTGGTTAGGGTATAGGATCCTTCGACTTTGCCAGTTCCGTCGGCGGTTTCTGTTCGGGAGCTTTGGCCCACACCGTCTTCATTGATAGCAGTATAGCTGAACGAATAAGGTTTGGGACTCTCATCGTAATAATGTGGTGGTACTCTATAATCCTGGAAAATAGAAACCTGATGTTTACTTCAAAAAAAGAAAACCTTTAACTTAGTAACAGCTGCGGTTTACAAATATTTGGGAATGCTATACTACATAATATGTGCAATACATTTACCTATACTAGTTGGCAGATTGAATAAAGCAAAAAACAGCAACCAATTGGAAATTATAATTTCCTGGAGTCGTGTGCCAAATGTGTTTTTTGGAATTGGGGACTATTCCCTAAGTGTCGTTAAAATAAATTCTTAAGTTAATTATTCCCGGCAATAGTATATATGGAAGTAAGAATTATGAGTAAGATCTCACTCTAAAATGAGCATCAAGACCACCTGTCGATGGAAAAAAAAATTCTCGCCTCAAAATGATTCTTACAAGTATTCGAACGAAGTAAGATCATGAAAATTATTGGTCACTGTTTTAGAATATTAATAATAAGCATGATTCATTAAAAAAATGAAATGAACAGTCATTTCCTTAAGTATAACCAAGAAAATGACTGTTCCCTACGTAAGAATATTAATAAAAAATTATTTTTATAAAAATATAGAACCGACTTCAAATTGTAAATTGCGCTAAAAAGTGAAAAATAAATTAGTTCTTTTAACAACATCAATGTGACTTTTAAACATAGTTTTAGAAGTCGGTGCAAAATGAGGATAGATAAAATCTTTTGTAATCATGAATCCCCCAATTACAAATATATATTACAAATATATATAAAATTTTTGCAGAATTAGCAATAGTTCTAATGTCAAGTAAAAAATGGTGTAATGGTAACTAGACTCATAATTTTGCACCGACTTCAAAACTTGCGACCGATAATGAACCTCCTTCCTTTGTGAAGTCGGTTAAAAAGCGCTAAAGTGAATTATAATGACCAGGAAAACAATATACTTGGCACGGACTAAATACAAAAGGCTGATTTTAAAAAGAAAAATCAAAATCAGCGCAAGCTTAAAGCTTCAGAAAATATAATTCAACTTTCCATTGGGAAGCTTACAAGTGATTGATAATGGCCTGTAATAATTTGTGTGCTACAAACTTTTTCTAGTCGTTATAAAACAGTATTTTATTATTAACGTTAATGAATTATTAATCCTGCTTCGAAAGTTCGAGTTCTTATTGTTAGTTTTCAATTCGGGGGAATTTTTTACATCTAAACTCGAAAAATACATAAATTTAGCTTCTTAGTCTGTAATTATTATTCAAATTTTAAGATGGAAATCATAATTATTATTCGATGATTGCATTAACATTTTGCTTAGAATATGAAAGAAAGGAGAATGTTTTGTCCGTTGGCTTCCTAACCATCCAGCTTTATTATTTTATGAAAACCTTAGTTTTGTGATGCATTGTCAAATGAATTATACGATTATTACCGTTTTATTAATTTAGATAAATATGAGGATATTTATCTTTTGCCCCCTTTCCCTGCCCGAGATTCCAATATCTAGCAGAAGCTATTTTTCAATAAACACTGGTTGAACTGCTCCTAAGCAACATCCCCCCGGGAAAATTCATGGATACCCTATTATTATATCACAAACGTCATTAGTATAATGTTATAAATACAGTGCTGTGTGGGTTTTTAATGTAAAACACCCTATAAATGGTAAATTGTAATTATTTTTAATTATGTAAGCGATCAAGGGCAATTTTATATATGACGGAATAAACATTTTTGTTCAAAAGTTTCAAGTGACTACAGTGAAACTATGTTACTCTTTCGTCCCATTCTTAAGAACTCAAAAATGATAGAACTCTTGTTAAAAACAAATATTTAAAAAAATAAAGCAGAAAGAGGAATATTTAAAAGTATTTTTTAAAATTAATTTATTATTAATTATTTCATTTTTATCTACTTAATTAATTAATTTATTTTATATTTTTAAATTTGAGGCATTTTTTTTTGGGGGGGGGGGGTAAATATTATGAAAATTGTCATTCCGTCACATGTGGAAATTATCTCGAGCATTAATTTATTTGTCACTTCATATGAATGTTATTTCCCATTTTAAAATAAATACTCTCTAATACCTTTAGAAATGTATAACCACAATGCAAAAGTAACGCTAAAATTATTTTCAAGAAAAAATTAACTATACTAAATTAAAAATATTTTCGGAGAAAAAATATTCGAATAAAACTTACTCTGATTGGTTGAATGATTTGAGATTGAACTGCTACCACAGCAGCTAGAAGTATGACAACCTAAAATATAGAGGGAAAGAAAAAAACTGTAAATGTATTTATACTGCAGGCATTGGGACAGTACCGTAAAAAAGAAGCTAAAGGCCTAGCGTAACTTGAGCTATTTAAGTTCTGCTCATGTTATTCTCGTTATTTATCGTTTGGTTCATGGCAGCACTTCATAGTACTTCTTACGATCTTTTTTTTTTTTTCCAAGCTGTGAAACCAAATACTGTGGAAAAACCCCTATATCTTTTTGTTCACACGTATTTCGGAAACACGTATACCACTAATTAGTTTTTTATTATTATAATGTATAGAAAGTTTTAAAGGAATAGTTTCACTTTTGATACATTACTATTGCTTCGATTACTGCGATTTACTTAGTCCCACTCATTCGAACATTTTTCTGCATGAATCATGTTTACGCTCACTAGTTTACTCTTTTTCAATTGAAAGATTGTTTTATGGTAAATTTACTGTTTAACAGTTTGAATAAAAAGACTTTAGACGAAGTAAATAGCGAAAAGCCGTTAATTAATTTACATAAATTATGCAATTATTTATTAAAATTTAATTGTTGTTATTACTATTAATACTGATATCATTATATTATTTCTTATTTTATTATCATTATTTCTCTTTTCTTTCGTTTAAAAAAATCAGTAATTTTAACCGTTTTTTAATTGTTCGAATCTCATCATTGGTTTTTACGTATTTTTTATTTAAACTTTTCATAATTTTAGGCTTGTTTATGAGAAAGGAAGAATCAAACAAAATTTTCTTAAGAATTTCGTCCTTGTAGTAATGTTGCAGGGGGTGCGTTTGATTTGATGTATTAAATTTTAAAACAATCAGTTGTTTATGAAATAAGATTTTTAAAAAAATAAAAAGAAATTATAAATGATGCATTTATTTCTACTTCCTTCAAAAATTGCAGCGGAAATTATGAGGCTTTTTAATTTGCAGCATTTATTGATTGCTTTTTCCTAAAAGTTTACTTATGTCCTCTCCCCCACAAAATTTGTACGTTTTTACAATCTTAATGTTCCTTACATTGTATTTCTCAGCACTACAGAGCCAGACTTTAATTAAAGCAAAATAACAATTGAACAAAGCATCACTGTTCTCCTTTATGTCAAGTAATCTCAGAAAAAGCTTTAAAAAAAACTATCAACATTTTTTTTTTTCGAATTGAAGAGTTTTGAAAACAAATCAGCTTCAGCAAAACTTTAATTTTGTATTCGAAAGAAACTTAATAAGCTATCATATTGCAAAAACTATTAAATATTTATTTTGTATTGTTATTCCCTCATCACGCTTTTACAATTCCTCTGTTTACGAATACATACTTAAGTATTTTCACGGGGTGACAACAAATCCATTTTTTTCTCACTTCTTGCTAGAAGTTGAGGGGACGCAATTGCTCTGAAAACGTAATTAGAATCAATTTCAAATGATACACATTGAAGTGAGCTTATGTGGGAATGATTTGGGTTTTTTCATCATAATTATGAAAATAAAGTGAGCGGATACGGAGGTGATTTGTAAACTTCATCACCTGGCAAAAGCTTAGGTGTATCCAGAGTGATTAAATAGGCTAGTAAAAACAAATCACCACTATAAACAAAGGTGGAACATTTCATTAAAACGAAATAAAGTGTTCGAGGTATTTTAAATATTGAAACAAAATGTCTGGTATGGAATGAAAAACGCTTTGAAAGATTTAGATACATAAATTTAATTATTGACTAATTTTCTGTGTATAAATTTATTGATTAGTTCATTTTATATACATAAACTTAACCAAAATATTGTATACAAATATAATTAAATAAAAAATATAACGGTTTTAATTTTCATTCAAAATGAATTTTTTGCTTAAAATTCTAAGGACTTTTTCATTTTTTTTTCCTTTGGCAATAAAGATTACTTATATTTAAAACGCAACAGTTTTTTTTTAATCAAGAAGGTAGCTCAGCAAGAGGATTAACGAACGAAACGAACCACAATCAATTCTATTTTCACCCCATCAATTGAGTAGCATTTTTCACTTTATTATTTTCTTCTTACATTAAAGAATGAAATAAATGCTTTCTTTTATGTTTTAGTCACTATTATTATTCACCTTAATGAACTTATCATTCGAACATCTCATACATTTTACACTGATTGAAGCTGATTTAAAAATTTATACATTTTCGGAAACTACTGTGATTATTTAGATCATATTGATCTGTGAGTTTTATTTTGCAAGCATTGTTTATTTTTTTACAAAAAAAAAAAAGAAACAGAAATGTAAAAATTTTGAAAAATACATTTTAGAGTAGAAATTCTTAAGTAATTCGGCACACTTATAGGATTTTGTGATTTATACTTGAAGATGATTCCTTTTGGAATTGGATTTTTAGGACAAGTCAGTTATTGCAGTTGAATTCCCACATGCGTAAAAGGTTAACGCTAACATTTATTCATAAATTAACTCTCGGGCATTTATATTATACTCTACTTTAAACTAGAAAATGAACTCTTTGGAATGCGAGATAGATTTAGTTGCCAATATTCCGTACATCTTTTATTCATTTAGAACTTTCTCCTTACCAAGTTTCATTGACTTGGAGGGCTATTGACGTAAAATTATGCAAGTTACGAAATGAGCAGGTATCGATTTATAACAAAATATCGTTGAAGAATATTTCTAATGGATGTAATGGGAAAGACACTGAAAGTATTTCCGAAACACTTAGGTAACAAAAACAGCTTTATCCATATAATCGAGCTCCATTGTTATAAAACCTTTTGTACCGATAACTATGTTCATGTTTAAAGAGAAAAATAACCTACGTACGAAAGCAAAATTGAATAAAATTTTCTAAAGAAATTAGAAAAGAAAAAAAAAGTTTGTTTTGGTATCTTTTATTATTGTAAGCTTTTTTCAATGCAAGATGCCTTTCGATATTTTTTCCTATACATCAGCTGAACGAGATTCTCAAAATAGGCCTCTACAACAACGTTAAAAGTTAAAAAAATACGTAGTTCATATTATAATTTTTATTGATACACATCTGTGTACTATAATTATTAAATGATAACAGTTGAAGATGTGGGAAATATTTTTCTAAAAAAAAAAAAAAGAATTTTCGAAACACCTATTTACAAGCACGCACATGTAGCAGAAAAAATTACTGATGTTATAAGCGTATTTATTTAACTGCAATTTTCTTAAGGAAAATGCAACTTTTATGTTTGTGGTGACTGATTTTGTGAAATGCATATAAAAAGGCAAATAATAATACGCTTATTATTAAGAAAACAATTTAATATACTAAACCTAACTTATTACATAACTAACAAGGTGATGAACTTAAAATGAAGTTGAAGTGAGGATGAAACTTCGAATAAGAACAGATTTCATTTATAAAGTTGAATTTTACGCTGTTTCAGACATGTTCTTAAAACAAAGGAGTACATTTTGAAATATAATTAAGAAATATTTTAGCGGAGGAACACTTACAAGAACCATGATGATCGTCCACTAATTTCAGTTCCAGAAAGCAATACGATTCCCAGACGACTTCCAAGTGATGCAAATGGCTCACGTCGGTACCAGTCTTTTATACATGAGCAGTGTCGCACTCTGCCCTAATACATTTCCACTGATCAGCCATGATGGATGGCCACGGGGGTCAAACCACCACACTGGACAGAAAAAAGCAAAAGTCCACGGCAGAAAAGCAATAAAACAAACCACCTCCAAGGCCCAGAAAAATTAACGATCTCGGGATGGCTCGTCCTTGGGCGGAATCCTTTTCAGCTTTAGAAATCTTGTTTCATCCGAAGAAATGGATTTGCGAGAAAAAAGTGAATCAACAGGTGACCAGGTCAGAAGCAAGAGAAAACGTGCAGCATTGGCATTTGCATATGCTTGGATTTATAGACAGGTCTTCAAGAGGAGACGCGATCGTTTATCAATTACATCCTTTTTACCAGAGATGTGATTGTTGAGGAGGAGCCACAAGTTGAAACAGAAAGTTATGGCCAAAAGAACCAAATTTCTCTTATGTCACTTTATCTTTCTTTTGTGTTCAACTGATAACTCTTTTACATAATAGATACCTATATGAAGTTAAAAAAGGAAGTTATAGCTAAGAAACAAAATTTATATCATTTCACTCTTTCTTTGTGTTCAACTGATAACTCTTTACTTAAAGCAAGCCTACATAAAGAAAATTGAGGCGAAAAAATTGAAAAATCGTTCGTTTCGCTTTTTCTTCAAGATAATCAAGCGAAAGAACACGTACATGCACCATAATGATTATCCAATGTTTTTTTAAAAATTTCACTCAATGTTTTTTTTAAATTTCACTCTTTCTCTTATATTCAACTGATAACACTAAAAGAACTACATTTTTTAACTTTCACTTTATTTTTCCTTTGCATTTGCACAATTTTTAAGCCTTTTGCCTCTTACACTTTCAATTGCGACTCCATTATAAATTCTCTTAGTCTCCCTGTTTCTCTGCAAAGTATCCTGCGTTATTATTAATTCAAAACATATTTTGTTGTAAGGAAATTCAGGTGAATAATTCCATTCCAAAGACGGAAGAAAATGCTATATAAAATCTTCTGACTTGGACATTACACTTTTTTTACCAACCTTTTCTCGCATTAAAATTTCGTGAACGTAATTCTTCAACTTTGTAATGACGTTCTTTTAATGTCTTTTTTAGTGTTTGGTCTTTATCAGTTAATAGCAGTTGGGAAGAAAAATTAATATTTTAGATTAAACAATCAAATTTTGGGACCTTATCCCCTTACCAAGAAATTTATGACATATTAAAAATAGACATAAGTGATGATCAGCAAAAGGCTTCTTAGCTATTCCTATATCAGTAGATAAAAATTTGAGTAGCTAAAGCAAAATTTATATGGTTCAGATTCGTTGAAACATCTTTAAAACTAAGTTTTTTCATGGTTATAATCGTTATAGGAAATATAAGATCGGGGAGCAAGCATACCCATTCTAAGTACTATTGATGTCACCGAATTGGCGCAAAACACTATTTCTGTGTGGCATATGTTTTACTTCAAAACAGAAATGAGTTAAATAATAAACACAGAATGTTCCCTTTGAAGCGACGAAAATTTAGAAAGTTAATAATACACAGTTCTGAATTATCCACAAACCACATGTAGTATGTTCCACACCAAGAGGAACGTCATGGTCCTCTGTTCTTTTATGATTTTCTCTCTAGAAATGATTCGTTAAAATATACTACTTCTGTGAAAGTATATTTTTATTATTTAAAGAGGCAATTTCTTTAATGAAAGCAAAAAAAAAAAAAAAAAAAATGCAGTTGCCGGCAGAGTTCTTATATTTTACAATCATAAGAAAGATCGAATGAGCGAAGAAAAATTCTATACGAAATCTATGACATATTTTCTGATTTTCTTTTCTTTTAAGAAAACTAATCTTCCTGTTTTCCCTATTGTTTTTTTTAACCGAGTCTTTTAGTTCCGAGTCTTTCTTCATACGATACAAGTAGAATTACGTGGCGTTGCCCAATAGTAATATAATAATAATAATAATAATATTGATGGAATGTATCTGCCCTATACAGTATATCAAACAACGCAAAACCTGGTCGCAGAAAATTAACAACCGAGTTTAGATCAAAATTCATGGGCTTATTTTTACAACAATGAATTATTGGAATTCATTCCCTTCAATGCCTTCAATTCAATAATAAAGGCTTAGTTTAAATCTTCTTTCGAAGAAATAAGATTTTTTCCACGTTCTATTTATTCTAGAGTTTTCGTACAAATTTTAATATGATGTAGTTTGTTTTTAAACTTCAAAATGATGTAATATTTTAGAAAATGGGGTGATGTTTTCTATTTTTCATTGTCGAAACAAATCTTGAAATTTGAATTTAAAAAAAATAATAAATAATAATAATGATAATAATAATTCTCATTTCCGAATGGGCCTTAGTTCGTTACCTTCCTCAAGGGATGATTGAATTTTGTGTCAAATTGCATCCCAATATGTCAATTGGTGTTGCTTTGTATCGCAAACATACAAACAAACAAACAAAACAAAACAAAAAAAGCATACACACAAACAAGCTCTTTTGCATAGATTAAACAGACAATGGATCAAATGCATTTTTAAAATACTTTTTAAACTCATTGTTGTTTACACGTTTTCCCTAACAAATAGCCGTAGTTGTTTCATCTAACACGAATTACCTTAATCATTTACTTTGTTACTTTTTGGGCAGATACCATTTTAAAACAAGGTTTTGCAAGGATCTATATTCACTTCTACTAAGGCACAGGAAAGCAACATTCAAAGTCAAAAGGTCAAAGGCAATTCCATTTATTTTCCCCATTTTTATTTTAATTGTGAGACATAAAGCCCACCCAATTTCAACTTGTTTTCACTTATTTCTAACTAAATTGCCGGAATTAAAAGGTGAAGATTTAAAAGGAGTTTATGGAATTCCAGGCGTCTCTCATGTTTTCCACTTTAAAGACCTCTCCTCCTTTTATCTTCCACGTCGTTCTATTTCCGATCCATGATTAATCGAAGCCTTTCACTACCTTTGAAGTTAATTGCTTGTTTTAACGAATGGCCCTCCAAGTGAACCGTTACGTAACCGGAACTGATAGAATCAGATAGAAATGACTTGTTCATGTCTTGTAGACGCATTATCTTACATAGCTACTACTGAAAACAATCAATCGAGAGACTATTACATTACATTTTGACGAAAATCTTACTGGATGGTGGCTGCATTTATTTTCTGAAAATGTTTATCCATAAAATGTTATAACGTCAAGTTTTCATTTTCTTTTTCTTTCTTCACATTCATTATATAGAATTTTCTTACTTTTATTCCCCCCTCCCCCATTTATTAATAGGTGAAAATTTTTCATTGGCACATTAATCATTTCCTCATTACCACTAAATGTGTTACCAATAAGCGCGCTCACTGTATTACGTTTCTTTCAACTAAATCTTTTCGTTTCATTTTGCAATCCAGATTTTCCATTGTTCCTTTGATTTATTTTGAAAACTGTTTTTAAAGTTCATGTTTATTTTGCTCTGTCCCTTTAAACTTTTCCTCTTACTACCATGCCCGTCATTTGGGCTATCGGGGGGGGGGGGGAGGCGATTGACTCCCTATGACTTTTAGAAATACGATGTATTTATACATTTGTGTATTTTGTTGTTTTTTGCCTGTAATATGCAATGAATACATACCCTTTGCCCCCCCCCCCCCCCCCCCTGGAAAATTTTGAAATGACGGGCCTACCGACTATCAGCGTTGGAAAACATCATAATGTTTATATAAATATCAAAATATTGGATATATATCGCTATATATCACAGATGCTTTCACGCAAACTATTTTTTAAAAAAATATGTGGATAATAAATATAAACCAGAATATTATTAAATGAGTTAATTCCTAATCAAATCTCAATTAGTCAGTACAAATTTTGTTTGCATTTATAATTTTTTTTAATATATCAAGAATTTTAATAATAATTGCATCCTTTAAAACAAACATTAGGTTCATATAAATGTATACCTCCTCTTATGTTGTCTCTTTTAAATTTTAGCCAATATTTACATGTTTTGTAATTAATGTAAATTTGTTCATCCTAATGAGAAAATATCAATTATGTTATAACTGATACTTACTTTTAATTTTGGTATAACACCATAATTATGGAAATTTATAAAAATAAAACTTTCTATTGATGTTGATTGGTGTCATGCAAGGCCGTATCCAGAGAGCGGGGGCGACGGTCCCGCCCTCCCCCCTCCGAAATCCCAAAAATTTTAGCAATGTAGCATATATTCCTCCCTGAAACTTTCCTCTACACTACGGTTTCAAAGTCAGCCCCCCCCCCCCCCCCGGAAAAAATCTCTGGCTACGGCCTTGGTGTCATGTATAACATTTGAAAGTTAACATAAAGAAAACGACTTCAAACTATGAGTTTAGTGAGTAACTTGCTTGATGAGTGACTCGAAGTCGACTTAAAAGAGAATCACTATCATTGTGAGGATCTCCTGGTTCTCAGTCTCAGGGTTCACACTGGGGAAAAATACAAGGTGAGATTTCCCACCTTGGCCAAAATGTTAAGTGGGATTTTTTAAAATTTAGGTGGGAACTTTTCTTTTGGTTTTTAAAAGTATTACTAAATTGTCCGACATGATTTAATACAAATTATTTTAAAAAGTGTATGGTAAAAATAACTGGTTCTCTAGTGGTTTGAATTTGTTTTACCTCCCCCCTCCCCTGGATTTTCATTGACCAAGGAAGAATTCCCTTTTTCCACTCCTTTTTTTGATTTTGTCCTCTGTGAATAGAATGAATGAAGATAAGTCTGCATTCACAAAGGGATTAAATTGTTCAATAATCCCAAAAAATGTAGAAGTTGTCAATGTCCCCATGTTATATATGATTAATAGGATTCCTAGATTCTTCTTTTCATTAATGGGGATAAGATGGCAGTTGAAAACTGACACACTCCATTGCGTCTGTATTGAATTATCTGTTTAGAATAGTAGTTTCGTTTAGCGATGTTTTGAACTCGTGTCCGCTAGTTGCGGAAACAGGGCGCAAATGAACTTTTTTTGAGTGGGCTTTCAAAAAATATTGCGGGCATCGCGCAATCGCGCTGCCTATCGCGAACCCTGAGTCTTACCACTATCCTGTTCATTGCTATGAATCTAGTTCCATCATGCGTTCTCTTACATAATTATTTTGTCTCATTGTTTCATTAACTTGGATATGAACCAATGGGATAATCTAAGATGAATTTAAAGTGTTTAACCCTCTGGCTGCGTATCCCGCGATTTCCACGGGCAGAGCAGATGCAACAAAATTTGCGAAACCCGCCATTTTCGTGGGGATGGAATTTTATCAGTGTATTTAGCTATGCAAACCGCTCTTTTCCCGTTCATGGAGGGGGGGGAAATCGCAAAGAAGCGCGAATTTAGCGCAAAGTTGCGAGTTTTCTTTTATTTGCACTGCCCGTGGAAATCGCGGGGTACGCAGCCAGAGGGTTAACGTTAAAAAATACAAATTTTTGGTCGGATATATATCAGTTCATAAATATCATGATATGCATCGCGATATTTATCATGATATATATCAAGTGATATATATCCGCCAACGCTGCCTACTACTAAACATAACTTTTTACAGAAAAGGCCCGAAATATGAAAACATTGGCAAAACAGCTTTCACTGCGAAGACGTCTTCTTCCTTTGCATTGATGAAATTCTGCTAATTCATCGTTTTACAAAACACATAAAAAATGCCTTTACACATAAAAAGGAAACGTGTATTTGCACAGAAGCAACTGAATCAAAATTGAAGTTCGCTCCTCATTTTCTGGCCATTACCAGTACTAGGTATTGCTTAAACCTATTTATTACTAATAGCATAATTCATTTGTATGCATCAACAAGGTGTCCACAAGTCACGAAAGCCCCCCAAAATTCATGAACTCCGAAATCGGTCGCGAAAGTAACGAAAATTACGAATGTCACAAAAATTTTACTTCCAACGGAATCAGTCAATTCCAGAAGGCATCGGATACCTGGTACCCAACAGATTTTTAAATATCTGGAATCTGATCGGATCACTGCACGAAATATCCGGTTTTCCCGCATAACAAATTTCATTTTTCAATTAATATGTTTTGAAAATATATTTGAATTACAAACTTACAACGTGTTAGGAAGCTGTTGAATGTTTAAAAATATGTACAAAATTTACAAGTTTCAAACATTAGCACCGGATATCCGGTACTTATACGTCATACAGGTGAAACCAGACATCCGATATCCGACAGAATCAATATCAGATGTATCACCAAACAGTCACGCAAAAATCACGAAATTTCAATTTGAAAATCTATAAGACACCCAGATCGAAGATATCATCTACCTATAAAATTTGCCTGAGGCAAATTATCATTCACTGGGAACTTTAAGTTATTTTTGATAGTTTTCACAGAATTGAAAAAATACTTAAACCGGCCTAAATCATTTTTAGAGAAGAACTCACTACAGATATTACAAAATTTATAGTACGAATGCTTCTTCGATTCCACGAAGAAGACGATTTCTAATAACGATTCAACTAATTTATTATAATATATTATTAAGTTGATTAAATTATAATCGTTGATTATATTTTAATCAACGATTCAATTATTTTATTCTTCCTCAACTTACCTTTTCATTCAGAAAATGTAAACGGAGGAAGAATAAATTAGTGAAGAAACATTTACTAAATTAAATAATAAACAGCGAAATTTTTCGCCGACCTTAATCATACGGCAGAAGAAACTCGCTACGCAAATTCTAAATATTAGAGTTGAATGCTGCTTTGGTTTATTGAACGAAGATGTAAAATACAAAACGAATAATTTCTTGCTGAGAGTTATATTACATGAAATAATGAATAGCCAAGATTTGCATCGTCTTGAATCACGCAGTTGGAGAAATCTGTTACACACATTTTAACATTCAGGTGCTAATCTTCAGCTCAGTGCGAACTTTTAGCAAATCCTGTAGAGTTTTTGATGGGTAGAAAGCAACAACTCATCACCCGAAATCACGGAGCACAGTTATTCTTCGCACGCACACATACACAGTGCCCCTAATTTTTACAGATATTCTCCTTAGAATTCAACCTTAGAAATTATAGATGTTTGTCCGGAAAAAGAATGCAAGGGGTTTCAAAACAGCGTTCAGATGGATCTTAATTTTGGACGTGTAATAATATTCCCCCATCACTGCGATAGAAATACAAAATAAGCTTCCTGAATATTTTTCAAAGTAGAACTAAAAGGCAGATTCAGACATAAAAAAAATTAAATTTTGGCAGTGACATTTTATTTATTTTTTATATCTGGAAGTAGCTCAAGAGAAGTGAACGTTCTGAAATTTTCAGCTTTTCAAAAATTTTTGCTCGTTCAATATGAACCCCCAAAGTTTAAGGTTGTGATGCGCTTTTTTGTCAAAACGACTGCAAGGCGTATTTCAGTGCGCTGTAGTTTCTTACAGCAAGAACTTTGTTTATATTTATTCATCGTACTATTTCAGAAGATGATGATTCCATACCTATTTTGATTGGATATTGTTGCTTTCTTTTGTTACGCGGCCACAAAATACGGTCGGCAATCCGTTTTCCTTATTCAGCCAACAAGCAACTCCCGAAAAACAATTTAACAGAAACTCAAAATTTATACTTATACCATGCTGATGCCTGGATATACATATATCTAGAAAGGAATTTGCAATAAAGAAGACTAAACGTTCAGACAAGAAAATTAACATGGACATAAATGGAGACGATTTGTGTGAAAAAATGTGAATATTTGATTCGTCATCTTGCTTGAAATATACAAAACATTAGAAAGCGGGGAATTAATTAAACATTTTGCAGAGATTAATACAAGGAAAAAAATTCCGCATTTAATAAGAAATGAAATGTGTTGATAAATTAAACTAAAAAAAAAAGATAGATATTGGAGAGGAGGGAAGACGAAGTCCCAAATGTATAACTAAAAATAATTCATGTGTATCCTTCTTTAGCTTTTTTTTATAAAGATTTAGCAACGTGTAAATTATGTTTCTTAAATTAAATTTCTTAAAAAAACAAAACAAAACAAAACAAAGAAAAGGAGAAGAAAAAAGAGCTATTCCTGTATTACCTTTTATTGTAAATCCTTTTTTTTTTTCCTTTTTTTTTTTTTTTTTTTGAGGATCCACATAATTATATTAACTTATGCTTTGGTTTTGCGTAAAAGCTAGTGGCTGACCAATTATTTTTCTCCTTCCATGTTGATTAGCACTTATGAGTTTTTTTTCTTTTTTTTTTTTCATTCTTTAAAACTTACATAAAGTTGGAAAATATTTTTTGGAAAAGAATACCTTCAGTGAAAACATTAATAGTTAAACTATTTTCCTCCCTATTCACATTTATTAAACAGTACTTTAATGATTAATCTATTCAAGTTAACAAAGCCAAATCCCTCCCGTTATGGTTAGATATAAATTTAGAACCTCCGTAACTCCTTGTCTAAAATATTTCAGTACTTATCTGCTAAAGGGCCGACCTCGTCAAAAGAGATTTGCATCGACAAACCAAACGCATTAAATGCAATTTTATTGAATTTAAATAGGCGATGCTTATTTAGTTGCATTAAAAAATTCATGTTGGCGACATTTCGAAAAATCATCGTCAATCTCGGCCCTTCAGACGATATGTACCAATATTTCGTACATAATTAAGACGAAAAATTTATTCTTTCCAAGTAATATATCCGAGATAGTCACTGTATCATACCGAAATAATGACGTGTTCACTATAGTACACTAAAATTATTGCTAAAAACTCCTCAACTGTACAAAACTGAGATTAATTGGCAGCTAGAAATTAATCCATACGTGTTATGTAGAAACGTTTTAAATAGAATTTTTCAGTATTCTTTATTCTTTTGCACAGAGATGCTAACAAATCCCGTTGAAAATACAAATGGACAAAATGATTAATTGCAAAGGGCTGACCTGTAAATAGCCAACCGTAGCTAAACGCAAGAAAATCATTTTCTCTAAAACAATATACTTTACGCGTTGAAATTTATTGCTTGAACTATGGACTCCATAAATAATAAGCTACAACAGCAGCTTTCCATTAGGCCTAATAACCTCGCGTTATCATTACGCACAGTAGCTTGCTTCGGAATGAAACAGAAGATGTGACAAGGATTTACAGACTATTAAGAGCAAAAGAAAAACGAAACTAAAACCATATCTGAAGTACACTGTATGTGGAAAATGAAAGAATTTCTTAGACATGAACTATATTTTTCATTTTCCAAAAAGAAATTAAAAGAAACATTGAATTAAATTAGTTATACTTGCTTTAATTAGTTGTATTATGTGTCATAGTGTGAAGCAATTTTTAAGAATTTCTTATTTTATTTTTATGTGTAATATAAACTTTAAAATTAAAAGTATCTAAAGGTTTTTTTTCTATACAGGCCCTTAGTGTGCATGTTTGTTTGTTTGTATATTTGTATAATCCTTATACAAGCCATACTAATCGAGTGACGGAATGAAATTTAGCTTAAAATTCTATAATGCCATGATAAATGTATGCACGAAGTCCTATTCAGAAATTCGAATCAGTGTGGGGTTTTTTTAATTTCAATTTTCAGATTTTTTAGAATACTAAAAAGTTTTTAAAAAATCGTGTCATTTTCTAAAATTTTATATTATTTTAAAGCTGAGAAAGAAGTGCTTCAGATAAAACTTTAGAATAAATAGAACATGAGTTATTGCGCAGAATCTTATTTCCTCTGAAGAGGATTGAGCTAAACATTAAGCTTAAGCCACTGGTAAATTGTTGTGTTGATGTTTGGAGATTATGAGTTCGAATAATTCATGTTGTAAAAATAACCCTGTGAAATAATTTCATCTTAATTGTTAATTTTTTTCAACCAGGTTTCATGCTTGTTAAACATGTATGGGGTTGATATATTTTATCAATATTATTACGGCTTGTCATTATCAACATCCTGAAACTAATGTCCAAAGTTTAAAAGAAGAAATAATTTCCAAACTTGCGTTGAAAAAAGAAATTACTTATCGGTTTAAAATTCCAAATACAGTAGAGCCTCGATTATCCGAGGTAATGTGGACCAAGGCTACCTTGGATAATCGAAACCTCGGATGAGACGGACTCTGTCCAAATCTAGAGGGAAAAGTGTGTAAACTTATGAAATGAACGAAAGGCGTTGTCGAAGAGGTGAAAAAAGGCATTTACTGTAGATATTATGATAATATGAAATGTAAAATTGACGTTACATACATACAAATGTGTATTTGTACATGCATACAGACGTAAAGTAAATGTTCTAGTTTAAAAAGTTATTTCTTGAAGAAGTTCATAAGAGTTTTCTGTTTCGCAGGGGCGCGATTGGCCCGCGCTAAAGGCTCTTTTTTCAAGGACTGATATACCTCGGTTAAACCGGAACTCGGTTAGTCGGGGCTCGGATAACCGCGGCTCGACTGTATGTATGAATATTTTTTTTCAAGGACAACAAGCATGGAAACATCCAGAACAACGTGCATTATTTTTAACAGACAGGTGAGTAAAAAAAATGTCATAAGGTCATAGGAAACAATGCATATGGCACCAAAGTATTGTAGTCGCAATAAGTTTCTTTTATTCTAAATAAACAGGATTGGAAAACTTTTATTTTTCCCGAGAGAGCTCTGTGCACGCAATCAGACTCACAAGGACCACAATTAATCTTTTTTCTTTACATTCTTAACAGAGATGGCTTTTTCGCCAAATGTAAAAAATGAGCCTTTAAAATAGCTGTTCACGGATTTTTATTGCACATTCTTTCATTTCATTGTTTTCTCTCCAATTTTCGCCTAAACAGTTCCTTTGTTAGCGAAATTAGAAGTTAACGGTCATAACAAATATGACTATGCAATCAAATTATGCAAGTGCAGAAAAAAGTGAATGACCATAAAGGAAACGAATAATTGGATTATGCAGGATCATCCAAGAACTCGATTATAACATTTCAATTTTGAATGGGTCTTTTGAATGATTGACTACCGAGTGATTCTCTCGAATGATTTCATAATTGAATGATCCTTTACATCGGTTTATTCCTTGAATTTTATAAGTGAAGAGTAAGTTTTGAGTTTATTTAAACGATTGATCACTAAACCATTCACAGAATCGAATGCTTCTCGATTATAAAATCATTAGAAAGAATCACTCTGTTGTTGATTATTCGATTATTAGAATCACTATATAATGGAAATATCTATATTATAGCCATCCCAAATGTTCCTTAGTTACTTGAATTCAGGTTAACCGAATCAATAGTAGAATCATAGAAACAGCTCCCGGATTTTAAGACAGTGTGTCAAAGAATTTTGAAGACAAGGTTTATAAAATATAGTAAAAACTAGTAATTATGTTTTTTTAAAGTATTTTAATTCAAAATAAGCTCGTTCGCTTCAATACATTTGTTACAGCGTTTAAACAACGTTTCGAATGCCTGTTCCAGCTCACATTGTGGGACTGCCTCCAAAGCTCGCGTCGGAAGTCTGTGTCAAAGAACTTTTAAGACTACAGCTGGAACTAAGCTTACAGTGGCGCTATCTGTGTTATCGAACATTCATGAAACTCCTTAACTAACAACGGATCCACTGCCAAAAACTCAGTTCATTTATTTACTTTTATTTTACTTTGATGATATTGACACTATACAAACAGCTCCGACGCGAACTTTGGAGGAAGTCCCACAATGTGAGCTGGAATGGAAACAGGCATTCGAAAAGTTGTTAAACAGCTGTAACAAATGCATTGAAGCCGACGGAGCTTATTTTGAATAAAAATACTTCAAAAAACCTGATTACAGTAAATCCCCGTAGTACTGCGGAATCGGATTTAACGCGGTTGCTATCATGTCCACCGACGTTTGTTTAAACCACCCATTATATTCCAGATTCTTTGAAATTTTTGAAAAATAAACATATTCTCTAGTCCGTGAGAGTATAAAGGCTTAAAACATTGTTTCTTTGAAAAGTGCGTTCTCCTTTTCCACACAAATCTACTTTTTTCTTAGAATCTCTCCTCCTTCACAATCTCATGTTGATAACTTAACAAGATTTTTAAGCCCACATTTTCTCACAACATAATTGTTTCTGTTACGGTTGATATGGTTTTAGCTTGTAAGTCTCAAAGAGCAGAAAAATTTAATCTGAATAATCCATAGACTAACCGCTCAGTTCAGAAATGAGCTTCTTGCACAGCAATTGCAGCAAATAAAATGGCAGCAAACAAGAAAAGAAACAATTATACAATAGAAGAAAAGTTGAGATTAATTGATGAAGTTAAAAGTTGGGCAATAGGAGCGAGTATATTTCGTGAAAATGGTTCCGCGGTAGTTTCATTATATTGCCGTTATGTTATAACGCGGGAACCAAACATGTCCCACGACACCCGCGTTTTAACAGGATTTTACTGTACTAGTTTTTATTTTATTTTATAAATCTAGTCTTAAAAATTCTTTGACACAGTTTATAGAGGTTTTAGTGGGGTCAAAGCTGGCTATAAGACTTGCGGAGTACGATTTGGAGTAATTTTGATGGGGCTCTTTCTTCCGATCTTAGCGAAATGTCATCAAGATCTAAAACTTCCTTTGCTTAGTTTATAATTTTTCAGTAGAATATAAGGAAATCAAAATGTGCATTTAAAAAAAAAGACATGCTTTTGTAAAATTATTATTATTTTTTTTAATGAAAACATATATTTTGAGGTAATACAGAAGGCTTTATAACCTTCTCAAATTTACATACTGTTTATATTGTTTCAATTTCTTTCCCCTACAAAAATTTAAGCAAAGGCACCCTGGGCGTAGGCGCGGGGCAATCGGTCGAGTGGAAGAAATCACAATCCAAGAAATTTTAGATAATGTTGCAACGGCTTCCTTGTTAACCACGAAATGCGTTGTATCTGAAATATTGTTGCAATTTGTGTATTGATTATGCTGATTCTTCATTTATCATTTATGCACAAGCGCAACCTTTTTATTTTTTAAATAAATACTGGCGTTGGAATAAGTGTTAATGCAAAAGGGAATTCAAGTAAAAATACTGTATCCTTCGCAAAAAGAAAAGAAAGAAATGGATTAATTCCTGAAACCACTTGGCTGTAGGGGCGCAACAAATGGGGGGGGGGGGATAAGACCATTCTTTTGGGCTCAACCCTAGGCACATTCGCGATCTACTCGTTACTACCGAATTTTTGCTTAAAGAACGTATTAGTTAAAAGACTCATACTAATAATCTTAATATCGATAAAAAAAAAACTTTAAAACATTGCTTCTAGAAGCCATAACATTCTATTGAAATATTACTCAAAAAATTAAATCTAGGGACTTAGTTGTTCTTTTCATTAGACATAACTTTAAAAAAAAAGAGGTTTTTCGTTCAATTTCTTCATTTATGTTTGACATAAAAGTTCTGCATTTTAACAATTTTTTAACAGCAGAGTGAAAATATAACCTTTTCTGCAATGCAAATGTGTTCCCTATAATAAATTAGAAAACTCTTTCAGCTGGTGCGCATGTTCCAAGAAAGTTAAATATTTTAGATTATTTGTTGCATGAAGTAAAAAGGTATAAAATTTAAAACACAATTCAGCAGAGAAAAAAATTCTCTAAAGCCCAGATAATTTCGCAACCTCAGTCATTACCCAGGATAGCACTGAAATCCAGGGCTATCCAGGCCACTACAGGAAACATGATCACTAGAATTAAACACTTCTACCACAGAAAAAAATTCTGAATGCATGACTATTTGGCCCTACTGCTGATTATTATCTGAAAAATGGTATTAGTGCACATAAAATTGCCAGAAGAAAAGCTGTGGCAGGTTATAATGTCGTCAGCTCAAGAATACCCCCCCCCCCCTCCTCGGACAGATGATGACAGAAAATTGGCAGACACATCTGCTAATTACTATATATGCATTTATCATAGTTCAGCATATTTACTAGGGACCGTTCATAAATGATGTCACGCTTTTTTCCCATATATTTGACCCCCCTCCACACTTTGTCATGCTATGTTGCATAATGAAGGATGTCACACTTCTTGTTACCCCCTCCCCTCCCCTTGTCACACTTTGTCACAATTTCACGAACCCCCTCCCCCCTTGAAGCGTGACATTATTTATGAATGATCCCCAAAAGATTTTACATGCATGTATACAATTACAAGTTGCGGAGAAACTAACTGTTGTAAATGATGACTACACACATTTTCCAAAATGAGTCGTTAAGGTCTCTTGCAAATATTTAATGAAAAAAAGTGATGTGAGCATCAACGAAAATTATGTTTTAGGGTCCTTCGAATATAATTTGCTTTCAAAGGAAAGAACACTTTTGCTTTCACTCGTTCCATCATGACCCATGTCGACCCTTTTTGCGTTTCGTTTCCATTCTGTTTCGACATGTGATGAAGTATGAAAGTAATGATACACACTCCACTTGTTACAAAAATAATTTTGTATTCACTTTATGCAGATTTCTAGTTCTCCCAACAGAAATCGTTTGACCCTAATAGCACTGATAACAATCCGAAACGCAATTCGTCCACCATGTTACTATAAAACTTCATTTGATTCAAAATGCGATAAGTTAGACAAATGACTTCGGAATTTGCATTTATCAAGTGCTTTTGCTGATAAACGAGCCCTTGAATAAAGGACTTTCCTGAACGCAGAAAGCAAAAAACATAGATGAATACTAATCAGTTTTTCAAAGGGAAAAACGTAGATTTGTTTAGAACAGGGGTCTCCAAACTTTCCAGACTTAGGGCCATATTGATTACCCTACAACATAATTATTCAACATAAAAATAGATTACTTCAGTAAACTTAATTTAATTTGCTATAAAAAATAAATATGTTCTCTAGAAGGAGTTTTCTTTCAAGTATGCTAGCTCTCCGCGGGCCGGACAAAATCTGTCCGCGGGCCGGATGTGGCCCTCGGGCCGTAGTTTGGAGACCCCTGGTTTAGAATATAATTGAAATGGGGTTGCTATATCCTAAAGAAAGGCGCTATTGGCTATCAACTTTTTTTTTTTTTTTTTTTAAGTTTTCTTCTGGTATCATAAAGCGATGTGTAATTTTCCCATTCCTGCCTGGAACATACGAGAGAAATGTTCTTATATTTAAAATTATTGTTAAGAACGGGAGACAATATCCCTTATACCAGTGCTCAAAAAATAACAAAGCCGTGTTTCTGGCCCGCAGCTTTATTTTGTGCAGACCTTAACCAAACAGCGAAATTGAATTTCTGATTATAATAAAGTCCAAATAAGATATAAATATAAATTAAAAACTAAAATTATATATGCTATTTATAAGTGGAACTTGGAATTCCATATGCATGCTTTTTAATCTACCAGCCAGCCCGCCGTAATATTATCGATTTCTGAAACGGACCTCCTACAAAATTGATGCATGACCCCCTTCCTTATTGCTTGCACTCAGCAAGGACCTTCTTACTAATTGTTTCAGAAATATGATTTTACTATTAATCGATGCAAACACAAAAAAGTTTCTCATCCATGTGACTTTTAAACATAATTTTTGAAATCCGTGAAAATCATGATAGATTAAATCTTTTTGTAATCGTAATCATGAATCAATTAGTACAAATATAACTGACCCAGAGTTTGCAACAGTTTCAATGTAAAGAAACACATGGCGTGATGATAATTAGATAATTTTGCGCCGGCTTCAAAAATTATGTTTAAGAGTCGTATCGATGTTGTTTAAAGAATTAATTGATTTTTTACTTTTTAGCGCAATTTTTAATTTGAAGTCGGTTTTTTTCCCAAAGATTTTTAATATATATATAGATTTTTGAAGTCGATCTTCCTTTCCGTCAACCAACTACTTATTCGTCTTCCACTCCTCCTCAAACTCAACGCCTACGAGTCGAACTTCGTTAAAATCGGAATCCTCAAACAAAAACAAGAAATCGGCGGAACTATTGCTTTGATGCAAAAATGATATGTATCACACTATTCTTTCTAGACTTTTTTTTAATGCATATGACATATACATATATAATACATTTTCTCAAGTATATGATTTGGGTTTGCGTTCTATTTATGATAAGTCACCAAGAGACACGCCTTGTAAACCTTGGACCTTCTTTCAAAAACAAACTTTATTTATTATACTAGCTCGTGTTTCCTGTTTTTTCTCAAAAGACTGTGTCACTAGGATAAAAAATTGTGTAATTTTCCTTTCTTATCCTTGAAAATCCGACTTTCACGAAATGCAATTTTCGAAACAAACTTAGTATTCGAAGATGTGCTTCGGAAATGACTAACCACGCCTCCAAGATTTGGCCCCGATTGTTTTTTTTTTTTTTTTTGCAAATATCACTCAGTCTGGGGTAGCGTGATTTTGCTTAATAGCAGAGAGCAGATTGTCTGAACCAGTTTCGCAAAGTATGGCAAAAGGATTCACAAGATGTAATTGCAAAAAAAAAAAAGAAAATTAACAATTAACATGTGGCACAAAGTAAATAGAAAAAGAATCAAATTAACGTGCGGCACAAATTAAAAGAAAATTAAATTAACGTGCGGAAAGATAGTATGAGCGGCAACCTGTTTCCAATTAGTCAGACAACAATTATGTGTGACAGAGAATTAGTATTAGTACGTATACTTCAGGAAGGGATCTAGGAGTATTTTTTTGGGGGAAAAATAGAATCGACTTCAAATTAGAAACTGCGCTAAAACTAAATTCATTCTTTAAGCAACATCGATGCGACTTTTAAACATAATGTTTGCAGTCGGTGCAAAATTATGAGTCTAAATACCATTACATGATGTATTACTTCCCAAGTAGCATTTTATCTTGGCCCAATATTGTAACTTGATTGGCAAAAGAATGGGATAAGACTGGCAAACAATATTGGCTGTAGCTTGGAAGGGATACATTTTAACAATAATGGCCAATATTGCTACTTCAATCTTGAACCAATATTGCGTGCCAGCCTTACGCCAATATTGGCTTTACGCGGGCGAACAAGTTTTATTGTTTCTAATTGCTTAAAAATATAAAAATTGTTATTGTTATTCCTGAATTTAGCTATAAAAAAAAGTGTAAATGCAAAAACTAATGGCGCCATCTATGAGTCGTCGGATTAACCCTTCCTGGTGTATGAATGAGTGAGTCGGGAACTGGGTTCGAACTGACGCCCTCTCGTATCACAATCCAACGCTCTAACCGCTGCGCCACATCTGTTGCCAGCGGAAGTTATACTATATGTTATCTATTTACGGAGGTGGATTATCTTCTATTAGTTGCATTAGGGAGCAATGAAGGTGTATAAAAAGTTATGATAGTTGTTGAAAATGAAGTAGTTTTTATTATTCAGCAACATTCAACAAATATCTATCGCCTAAACATCACAGAGCAACATTCGTCCAATATTGGTATACCAGAATGTAGCCAATTTTGCACCAATATTGCTTTCCATTATGAGAGCAATATTGTTGGAGCAGTAATAAACCAATATTGGACCAATCTTGCCTTCCATTATGAGAGCAATATTGTTGGAGCAGTATTAAACCAATATTGGACCAATCTTGGTTTCCAGGCTATATGCAATATTGCGCATGCAGCATTTAGCCAATATTGGCTGGACATTGGGAAAATCGCTCCAATATTGCCCAAGGTATAGCCAACACAAACAATCTTGCGTCAATATTAAGCCAACATTCAATGCTGCTTGGGTTCATATTGGAACTGTTGCACACTCTAGGACATTTATGTTTGTAATTGATTCATGATTACAAAAGATTTTGTCTATCACAATTTTGCACCGAATTAACAACCGTTCTTCTTGTGAAAGTCGGTTAAAAATGACTCTCCCTCGTATTTATTCATTATTAAGTTATCATAAAAGTTTTTTATGTTTTTAAGTTCCCTTGAAAGAAGTAAATTCTCAAATGCCGAAAAATTACACATTAATTTACTTCGAACGAAAACGTACATTTCCTAAAATACCTTTTAAACACTAAACTGTCTAATAATCTCACTAAATGTAATAAATATTTATTTATTTATTTATTTTGAGGTACACGTGTTCTCTAGACACAGTTAAAATCTCTCATCGGTATTCTGCCTTTAACATTAAAAAAAAAAGGTGTAGAGCGGATCGACAAAAATTATCTTTTCCTACTTGATCACTAATTGTAACTATTATATTTTTCTTAAATTAAAAAGTCCCTTTTTAAAAATGCTTTCGATGGGTTCCATCATTATTTCTGCAAGTTCCGTTTTCAGCTACTAACTAAAGGAATTAATTATTTATAACCATATTTACAATGAAACTAGTTAAGTTAAATTAAGAAAATTATTATTATTTCTTATGTAAAGGATTGGAATTCGAAATCGTATTTTTTTTTTTTGGTTTTTTGTAATTATTTAATTTAAATATCAATTCTTCAAAACATAATTTCCTTTAAACATTGGAACATAGACGCTAAGATCAGTGGAGTACGCAGAATTTTTTCAAAGGGCATAATTTTATGAAACTACTGAAAGAAATTCGAGTATGTAATAAAGCACTATTATTTCCCTAATTTAGACAGCTAGACATTTCCACTTGAGCTCAAGGGGGGGGGGGGTTAAACCCCTGAGCCCCCCTTGCGTACGCCACTGGTTAGGATTTTGTAGAGCTTAGATGCTGGCATAAAGATTCCAAGAATGAAATTGTTGAAAAAGAAAAATAAAACCCTGCACTCTCCACTTGTGTGCGGCCTAGATTTTTTTTTTTTGCAATCAGTAGTCTGTTACAAAATTGTCATTGACCTGATACAAAACTGAGAGTTCTGATAGAAAATTTGTAAGTTCACCTGATACGAAACCGATAATTCCGATATAAAACTAGTATTTTTACTAATAAGCAGTTGGATTTGTTGATTTTATACCCATGCTTGAGGACATGGATTTTCCCAGTTTAAGTTATTTTATAAAGGCCTTCTTCCTTTCTGTAAGAAAAGTTCTACACATCCCTTAAGGGGACTTGGCACCTTTCAAATGTAGAAAATCAATGAAAATACCGATTTTTCAATTTTTTGCTTAAAATGTGGTTTGACTCTCCTAGTATACTGAGCGAAGTTTTGAAGCGATACAACCAATATAAATATAGTTAAGAAGTAAGAGAATTCAAATATTCCTGATGTTTTAGTAAGGTTTTGAATTCTTTAAACTGCGTTTTCTCGGTTTGTGTTTTTTCGCAATATTGTAGTACTTAAAATGCTAAAACTTCTACATATATTCATGTAGCAACATGAAATTTTTTGTGCGGGTTCAGTATGATGTGCTTGATAAAATTAAGGATAGATTTTGCTATATATTTGCAAAAGAAAATTTTAAAAATGAAAATGTAACAAAAGTCGCTATTTTTTCTGTGTTCTACCACCGATGTAACTTTAAAAACTTTTTTTTCAAAAACTAATTAATTAATAGCAAAACCCATCCCTAAAATTGTAAACCATACTATAATAAGTACTTTTTAAAAAATTGGTTAAAAAAAATCAAGAAATGAAGAAGAAGAAGAAGGAAATTTAAAATCTTTAGATTATTTTTAAAAAGTTAAATTTTAAAATTTTCTGTTAGTTGAATTTGGATTTTTCACGTGAAAATCATTTTGTTAAACAATAGCACTTCATAATATACAAATAAAATAGGTAAAAGTTATTAAATAAAAAAAATTGTCAAAAGGTGCCAAGTCCCCTTAATCAATCAGCAAAATCATATTCAGATTTCCGATGTTGGAAAGAAGACGATATGCAACAAGCCATCGCTGGCAGATTTTTTTTATTTTCTTCAGTTTAGTTCCAGTCTAAAATTGTAGATCTCATAAAACATAAATCACTGGAATCATTCAATTGTGGAAATCATTTGACAAGTATGTCATTTGGTTTACACAAATAGCCTGTACTAAACAGGAAATAGCTTCACGTAAGATATAAAAAAATCTAACGATACCGGTTTCGCGTTGATTTTCATCAAAAGAATAATGATTTGACACACCTGTCGAAAACTGTCGATCAATAATCGGCCAGAAAAGTTAACCAGTGTGCTCTTTTTAAACCATCTAATCATCCTTTTAAAGTTTAGTTCTTTTGTTGCTTAACATTCTTCTGTAAACGGTGGGTGCCGTTTTTACATAATAGTAGCACTAAATGCCTTTTCTTAAAAAAACTAAAATATTAAAGCTTATAAAGATTTTAAGAATATGCGAGGCAAGGTCCTTAATTGTCGCTAAAAAGGATTTTATGAAATTTTGTCAAAGAAAATTAACGATGTTACATAAAATATCATCGAAATGAACATTGTAATGATAACAATATTAGTTAGAAGACAATCGCTTAAATGCAAATGAAAGAAAACCTTCTTTTAAATGAAAATATATCAGAAGAGAATGGTTTAAATTCCAGAATATGGAAAAATATTTTTTAAAAATGTAAAAATTGTTCTGTGCAGGGCCCGACTAACAAGTTTTCATGCCCAGAACATCAGTCGCCCCCCCCCCCCCCCCCTACAAAAAAAATCAATAAATAAATCTCCGAGATTGCCTAAAAAGCACGCGATCACTTAATGATTACTTTGTACCAAAGCTACGATGATTACTTGAAGATGAATTTGATTTAATTTCCGATGGTCGCATAATGGAAAGCTTTCATAATGGAACACTGAAGGTTGTCTCAGCTAATCTTTTACATGAAATAAAAAAATTTAAAATGGCAATGTTTTAATAATCACACATTGTGCTTGGATTGTTCCTTTTAAGTTTTCAAAATCCTACCAAATGATTTCAACCCCCAACATCAAAGCTCATTTACTTCATAAATAATCCTTTTTTTTTTTTCGAGAAGTGAAATTTTTATTAATTTATACCATACGTTTTTGCAAAAAAAAAAAAAAAAAGACTAATTCCAGATAGATATTCCGAGTAAACTCTAAAAATATGCTACTAAATCCCTCTCAAAAAAATAATAATAGAGTGATTTCCCACCAAAAATGTCAATTTTATACTTCAAAGATTTATTTATTTTCAACCACTGTGCCGCTGCGTACTGAAGGTGCGGCAGATTTCTTGAAATGTACCCCAAGGGGGTACACGGGGACTTACAATTTGGTCCTGAATTTTATCCCGACAAAACTGCACATTACTCATTTTTTATAGTTACTACCGGCTCGCCACCTTCTCGCTATTGCTTACCAACCCGCGGAACTGCAAGCAGTTCCATTTGGAACGCTTTGGGGCTCAAGCTCGATGCGCTCGCTCACCCACATGGTATTACATGCTTGTACTCCAGCAGGCGTTTCTTCAATTCACTCGGAACGTAAAGCGAAACGGCTCCTGAGGTCAAAAATCTAACTTCTAACAGTAATATATGAAAGGAATGTAAGAGTTTATTCATTTATTTTTATGACTCTTGGTGATTGTAGGAAGAGTTTAAGAACTCAACCCTATATTAGATATTTTAAGTAATTTTTCTTTTTAAGTTTACGTATTTGGAGACAAAGAAAAGTTGAAGAAAAATGTGGGCACTTGTCAATAAGAATATGTGATTGCAGTCACAATAATTCATTGATTAATATGTATTGCTGGAACAAAATCACGAAGTAAACATTTATAATGAGAAGATCGTTTTAAGTATACATCCCAGCATTAAATTGTTGATGCTGTTATTGAAAACTGGCGCCTTCTAACAAAGAAATGTGATGCGCTTCTGAATGAAAAAAAATCAATAACGCTTGAGGGGAAAAAATAATAATAAAATACGATGTGTAAAAAATCGTCAAGAATCTCATCAGTTATTGAAATATTCCTAAAAGTGTTGCCACTCCAAATATTTAACTGTAAAAGAAATGCAAAGAAAGCAGAAAGAAAGAAGTATAAAAACCATCATATTGTCACGCAAGATAACGCCAAAAGTAATTTAAACAAAATGGGCTGAAGGAAAGCCTAACCAAGCTGTTTCTATATCTGATATCTAAATTTAGGGTGCATTTTGGCTAGTTTTTAAGAGAAATTAATAAAGAGAAATGCGTGAGAGAGAAAAAAAGTAAAATAAAATACGGTACGTAAAATATTTCCAAAAGTTATACCTTGTCACTCTAGATATTTAGCTTTGAAAGTAATTTAAAGAGAGCAGAAAGAAAAAAGCATAATCATCGTGCTATCACTCAAGATAACTCTAAAATTAATTTAAACAAAGCAGGCTGAATGACACTTAATCAAGATATTGCCATATCTAATATCTAAAATAGGGTCGATTTTTGGTGTTTTTTAAGAGAAATTAATAAAAAGATAGTTTTATAGTTGCCCACGTAATGTGTGCATTGTGTCGAGTTGCTAGATATCTATTCGCTTTCACTTATATGCAATACCTCAATATTGTATAGTCAAATTTAATTAAAGCGGATTTCATTGGAAGTTATTATCTACAGCATTTTTACAAAATACATTTAGATACATCAACCAATTAACCAGTAAAATTCTTTTAAATTTGTCTCATTGTTATTGCGCCTCCAAATATTTAAATTGCCGAAGTGTACCTTGACACATTTAAGGTTTAGAACCACTACTTTAGATTTGCGTTTGCGCTAAGTTCTAAGTGAATAAACTCGACCGACTATAATTTGAAGAAGCATGTATAAAAAAAATATTAAGATGAGCATGCAGGAGAAAGCGACAGTGATAAATTTTAAAATGCCAAGCTTTAGGAATGGAATTTAAGACCTTCTGGCCGGCCATCTATCATTTCCTTCCTTAACTCATCCAGACATTCAGACTAACGAAATGAGAACATTAGTTGATGCGTAGTTATGACCGGAAGAAAATACATTGTCAGAGAACGTTCGGCCTGAATTTATAATCGTTAGCTGTGCGTCAAGATGAAAAGCTTCAAAATCTCATCGTGTAGTACTTAAGGTAAAGTGTAATGATTTAGTTTTAAATTTGTTAAGTTGTCCGAAGAGGGCATTTTGTATTAAAATTCTTTCCAACCATCTTCTTTATTGAAGTTGCTGGGTTAGAAATAACGTTTATCTCATGAGATAGTCTTCTTTATAGATAGTGAAAGATATATACAAGTATTGCAAAAAAAATATTTTTGCAGTATGTAAAAGACGTAGCCTAACTTACACATGCAGCTGTCGAACTCAACGATTATGGTAACACTATCGTGCAGATTTTCTGCAAAATTGACGTCTTTTCCACAAAAGAAACTTATTCGTAACGGCCATTTCAAAACTTTTTTTATACATTTCGTACAAATAGTCCGAATTTGAAAATTACCAAATACCAATGCTTAATTACCAAATACCAATGCACCCAAAAAGTAATCAGCAGCAGTTCTTATTTAATGTTCACTGAATAACAACTTTTATTTAATTCTTTGTGTAGTCTTTTGAGATAATGTAGTACGCTTAAAGAGAAGAATGTTTGATTGCGGCATCCCTTAGAACGATTGACACAAAAGACAACGCCATTTTGTTGATCAGTGTCCATCTGTACACAAATTTTAGTTCGATTCTTTACTTAAGTTCTTGAAATATAACACTCATACTTAGCGCGAAAAAGTCTGATTTCACTAGCGCTTATCCTACCCCTTTCAGTTATTGCATGGTACATAAAATTAACCAGCAGTAATTCCTATTGGGATGTATTTATGTGCCATTTTTTGTTTATTCCTTGTATTGCTTCTTGAACAAGTTTGATTACACCACCCTTCTTGAAACATTGGTGCCAGAAACTGATAAGCCGCAATTTATCAGATATCATATCAAACTTACACCGAGAGTTTTGTTCTATTTCTTGCGTTACTTTTTGTGCAAGATCGCCCACATAAAAGTGTTCGTCCGCCCACGCATAGAGAGAAAGAGAGAGAGAGAGACATTTTCCAAAGATGGTCAAACAAACTGTCAAAACTCTAAAATTTCCATGTATTCAACTTTCTTCTACACGTTTTGGGAAAAGAAAATGAAAAAATTATTTCCTTGTCTTAAACAGGTCTTCGTGCCACTGTAAAAGGAAAAGTAAAAAAAAGAAAAAATACGCCTTCATTTGCGAGAATGCCAACAAAACATTTAAAAGTTTTAAATCAAACAGTATGTATGTGTGTCCTTCTACGAGCTGTGGCCAATTTTTACCAACTGGACATGCAAGTTTAGGCTGGAATATTTGACACATATATTTACACAAGCAGCAAACTAACTGTTACAAAAAAAGAAAGCCTCGAATACATCAGTACGAAATTGCTTTGTGAATAAAATTTTAAACAGATTTACGATGATAGACCCAACAGTGCATGACAGTAGATCTTCTACTTATGTAGAATAAGACAAGGTAATTGAAAAGGGAGAGATGATCATTCATTTTTTCGCATGAAAACTTTAAGTGAAACAAGGAGGGAGGGGAGACGAGGAGTGATGAGACTTGAAAGCTGTGAAAGTGAAGACGACATCTGCTTGAAAAAAAGGGAATGCAAAAGAAAGTGTGATTCGTCATATTGCTCTCGAAAAAGGATTGCAATTTCTTTCAAGTATAATGCTGTTCTGGACACGAAACTTTAACAACGTTACGAGGAGAAGAGAAGGGGGGGGGGGGGCGTCGAAAAATTGTGATAGTTTGTACGAGACGAGGGGAAGGGGCAGCAAGACGTGACACGTTTTGGTGAAAATAAAAACACTTAAAGTCAGCAATTAATTATTTTTATATTCATTTTGCATATTTTTTAATAATTGTTTTTATTTTGTATTTAAAACATCGATGCTATTTAAGGTTTAAATTTATTTCTCGTTAAAAGTTTAAATGTAACAGGAAATCTTAGATATTTACACTTTTAAGACAAAATAGCGCGGGGGATTCTTACAGAATTCAAATTAATCAAAATTTCAAAAAAATTGTGACATCATTTATGGACCACCTATAGTTCTCTTTTACTTCAGCTCAAAAAATTCTGTTATGAAACACAGAGACTGCAATTCTTAGACTTCTTATGTGTTTCAAGTTACAAAACTTTTTCAGGATTTAAATAAGATTGTTTTGAAAAAAAGGGGGAGGGGGAGGAGTTAACTCGTAGGTGCCCCCTGCCCCCAAAAGGTAAATCTCAAAATAAATACAAAACTACACAAAAGAAAGAAAAGGGTTAACAAAGTTATGCAAAGTCAAATTAAACTTGAAGTTGAATTATTTCAGAAAAATTCTTTATTTTGTCACTCTCTATATATAATTTTACCATTATTAAAAGTTTTTCCTTTTTTGCTACAAAACAGGCTAGGTTTTAAGAGATAGGACGCAATATAGCTAGATTCACAGCAGTTTATGAAGTTGCTGAAAGAAAGAAAAAATGTAAAATCAACAGAAACCTCTGCCAACATCACTTCCCCTTTCCCTAAACCCCCCAAGAAGAACGAACGGATCCGAATATAATAATATCAATGCATACCAATTAGCTATAAAACTAAGAGTTTCATAAAAGCAAGGTCTGAAACAAGTACCAAAACATTAAATAAGTTAAGTTTTCTGAAGTGAATAGATTAGAGTTTAGCTTTACCTGAATATTGCGTTCATTTGTGGAAAATGGTTGTATGATATTATCAAACACAAAGAGGAATAACTTAAAAAACTTAAAAATTATTAACTCATATGCAAAAGTCACGCATCAGAAAAAGAGCAATTTAAAAAAAAAATTTTTTTTTTTTTTGGTCCCGGATAGAATTTTTTATGCTATTACCTAAAATTGACAAAAAATGTCTAATCGTGATTTTTTTTTAACGGGAGAAGAACAAAATTTTATCGAATTGTTTTCAATTGCTTCATTACTTGTGAATATCCTATTAAATTTAAAAAAAAGAGTTTATGAAATCTTATTAAAAATCTAACTTTTTCTAACGTCCTTGAAAAATCTTACAATTCTTTTAATATAAAGAAAATCTTCTTTATTACATACTGCAATCATTTTTATGGAACAACATTTATGATTCTTTAAAGTTAATTTTTGGCAACATAAATTAAATGTATCCGAAAAAGAATTACAAGGATTAAAATGATTTCAAACTTACGACATGGACTTCCTTGAACTTTTTGTACATTCTTGGATAAAAATATAAAAAGTAGTTTTTGACACAATCAAGTGCTAAATTTAAGAACTTTAATGTGTGTAAAAGCAATGTCAAGGGCATCTAAAATATATGGGAGACTCATTCGTTTGAAACGCTACTCAATTTCAAAAAATTTATGACTCCTTTGATTTTTATTTCGCAAAGAAATTTAACGAATGGATAAATATAAGTTGCAAATAATTTTATTGATTACTTCATAAGGAAACTGCATACAAGGAATTTCATAGCGCTTTAACCGAATTTGCATAAAGTACATCAATATTCGTCACAGCTTGAAACCCTTTTTGAAAAAGTTTGATTATTTTTTTCTTTTCTTCTTCTTCTTTAAACTTATGCAGGAAGATAGGCCTGATACAACCTATTCTTTATGCAATACCATATAAAACTTAAAGTAATAATTTACTTTATGGAAATTGCGTGTAATTTATGTATGGTTCAACGAAAGCTTTAAAAGTGGATAAAATCTACTAACCTACATATTCACCTAATACAGTAAAACACCTTTAAAACGCAGGTGTCGGGGGGCATGTTTGGCATCCGCGTTATAGCATAACCGCGGTACAGTGAAACTATACTACGGGCATAGGCGTAACCAGGGGGGGGGGGGGTTGGGGGGGGTTCAAACCCCCCCCCCCCATTGGGTATGTACTTATTTAGGCACATTTAGGCACACAGAAAATTTTCCGGCTAAGCCTTACAAAGCACAATTTTTTTCCCCTAAGAAAATTAAACACATATACATATGATTTTTTTTTTTCCTTTTTCTCTGAAGGGTTGCGATCATGGGCAAAGTATGCAGCTCATAATAAAGAAGACCTTTCATTTGGTTATAAGGTTATAATCAGCCCCCTTATCACTCGGGGGAGGGGGGGGTTAACAGCGAAAGGTGGCTTCAATCACCGTACCACACACAGACAGAGATCCTTTCAATCACTCCAGAGGGTTTTCTTTCCTTCTTGATGTCTTTTTTACCCAAAGGCAGCAATCTGGGAATACAATCGCACAAGTAAAAAGTTTCCTGGAAAATATTCTCTACTGTGATGGAGTATTAAAGTCCAATTGTCCTGATGGGTTAAAACCTCAAGCCAGGAAGGGGTGCTCATTAAGAAACTTAAAGAGCAGTTTGTATTTATTTATGACTTCCTGTCCAAACACCCATTTTGGTAAAATCTTTTTTGTAGATGAGCCGATTGGAAAACTGATGAACTGTATTTGCATTGCATTCTCATTTACAGATGTTCTCTCATCTCTTATATTTTAAATGTTTTTTTTTTCTTATTATGGTCCATCACTGATTGCATTACGACTCTGGAAATCATCCGTTCAACGTTTCCAATCTCACTGCTACGGTTTAATGCTGCATTTTAATTTACAATCAGTATTATTTATATTTTAGCTAAATTTTTAATTATTTTCGATACATAATAATGTTTGAACTCCAGCGATGGACACGTTCGTCATCCGAAAAGAAAAGAAAATTTAATTCAGATGCTTCCACTTCTGAGGTATGTTTTGCTACAAATTTAACAAATTTTTTAGAAATTTATTGTGGGGATGAGCATTTATGTAGGGGAATTTGGATTTTTTTCTCTAAAATTCGACTATTTCCCGGTTTTAATATTAGGAATGCTTGGACATAGAAGATTGCTTAGCGCTAAATATTGAATTTTCTATTGCGTTTGAATTAAAAAATAAACTAATAGATCTAGTATGGAATGTTTAATGTTTTTTGAATCAAGGCCGTATCCAGAGGGGAAGGGGGACCCACGGGCAGCCCCCCACAAATCTTTTGCAATGTATTATATATTCTTCCCTAAAACTTTGCTATACATAAGTGTGTCGAAGTCTGGGCCCCCCCGAAAAAAAATGCTGGATACTGCCTTGGCTCCGGAGCAGGGGGAGCATGTCACGAATTAGGAAGGGCAGTGTATGCTTCAAAATCATACCCTTTATATATACATATATATAGATATATATGATTAGAAATGATGTTGATATGAATTTTTTTACATATATGATAGCTTTTTGATGTATATATAGTACATGTATATTTAGATCTTTGGTGAAGTTAGAGGAGTGGGTGTTTGGGGCTTCTGCAACTTAAATTTTTGTAACTGGTCTTACATGTATAATGCTTAGGATAACTCTGGAGGCAAGGCTTCGAGGTCTCTCCCCAGGAAACTTTTTGAAATCTTTCTAGCAATGCAACTTCGGGATACTTTGGTAACGTTAGAGGAAACAGAAAGGAGTTAGGTTACTCTCCCCCCAGCAATTTTTTTCAAAATAAAGTCTTATATCTTTTAAGTTACTTTTGGTGTCGCTCGTGATAGTGTTCAATGTCCTTTCCCTGAAAGTGTTTCTGAAAGTAAAGTGTCTTAAAAGCGTAATTTCTCTTTTCTTTCTTCTTTTAAAACTTGTGATCGGAATTTTTTTGGGGGGGAGGGAGGAGTTGACTTGCTCCGAGGGGGTAGTTCCCCCCCCCGGGAGATGCCTGAAATAAACACGGAGTATATCTTTAGAGACATATATTTATGACTAGTAAATTTTCAACTCTTTTACACTTCGTATTGGTGTTTAGTCTGTACATTTTTAGGGTGAACCCCCTTTCTCCCACTCTAGTTACGCCTATGACTACGGGAACCATATTCATGAAATACTACTCCCTTTTGTTGCATCATTTTTAACTTTATCAATTAGTCGTAACTTTTCTTCCATAGAGTAATTTTTTCTTTTCTTCTTTGCTGCCATTTTAATCACTAATTACTGTGCAAGAAGCACACATCTCAACTATGCAATCAGTCAATCGAGCGATAGGTTATAAACCAATTGTGTTCCGAGAAAAAAGAGGCTTTAAAATCTCATATGAGGTCCTAAGAAAAAATTAGATTTGCAAGGGGAGGAACGCATGCATACACTGGAGAGTATGTTTACTTTTATGCTAAAGAATCTGGAATACTAAGGTTGATAGCTCTGTGGGTGGGAGGATGGGAGCTCGTAAAGGCTAGAAGAATACTTGTGCGCTCGGGCTGGCTTTATTTATAATGGTAAATAAGGAATCACGTTCAAATGGCAATGATAAAGGGTTAAACGTCGGGGGACATGATATATCCGGTTCCGTGGTATACTGAGGCGCGGTATAACGGGGTTTTACTGTACATGTTACAAAACATCCAAGTCAATTTTTAATTCATTCTTGTCAACTTTAGCTCTTTTTTTGTCGTGAATTAGAAAAGTTCAACAATTAATGAAGATCCGTAAAATTACAAAGTTCAAACTTCAACAAAAATTGTATACACGGTTTTGTAGTTACAAGAAACGCCTTCTTCAGTAGCAAAGGGAAAAAATTCTATGCACATTGTTATTTTAACAGTACAAGTCTAAATAATTTCAATAAAGGGTTGATTATTTATTGACGGGAAACTAAAAATTTTGAATATATTCAGGGTGTTTGTAAATTGTAAACTACGAAAAAGTTGGAGAAGTGATGGCACTTATCAAGACATACAATATTGATTTTTTTTTTTTTTTAAGGATGAAAAAAATTCACTCAGAGACAAAGTATTATTTATTTTTAATAGACTTCATTGTTGTCATTGATATGAAATTTCTTTACACCACATTGAAACTTTAAATAATTTATAAATTAATGATAATAATTTTAGCATTGTTTTTGTTTTCAAGTTTTAGTCGAATAAGACTTCATTTATTATTGTCATTAACATGAAGATTTTTTTATACACCACACAGCAAGTTAAACTATTTTTTAATTCATGATAATAATTTAAGTAGAGTTTTTGTTTTCAAATGTTAGTAGCAGTGGTATAGTCCTGGGAAAAAAGGTGGGGGGACGCTTTCAAATGCGAACATATATCTTTGTCACCCGAAGCAATTTGCTTTCAAAATGTTTCCAGAAGGGGGGGGCGACGGGCCTAGGTACCCCCCAAATTCCCGAAAATTTTCGCAATGTAGCATATATTCCTCCCTGAAACTTTCCTCAACGCTAGTGTTTCAAGGTCAGCCCCCCCCCCCCCCCGAAAAAAATTTCTGGCTACGGCCTTGGGTTAAGCTACATTTTTTTTTTTTTTTTTTGTCTTGCTTTGTCTAATGGATGCTAATAAGCGCAAATCAAGACTAACAACCAAAAGTTGTAAAATCAGGCCAGCTGTGCCCCTCCCTCACTATTTCAGATGAATTTAATTCAATACTTTTTTCCCTTCATATTATTAATATATCATTAAAATATGTCTGAAAACAAAGAATAAGTCAGAAAAAAAGTATTATTAATGCATAAAATAAGTCGATTTGTTCATTTTTAAATAGTTATTGAATTATTTGTAAACAATATTTTAAAATAGGGAGCTATGATATGACAAAAATGTGCATGTATTTGTTGCCCCCCTCCCCCCAAAGAAATTTTGGGGGGATAAATATAGATGTGTTTAGCAGACTAACTAAATCATCGTCTTTAAGGAACCATCGTCTTAAAATAGCTTAAATCACAAAAATGTTCATTTTTTGGTAAATCAAATTACATTCAAAAGGTTAAAAAAAAATGATCCCATTGAGATCCCAAGTTGAAATTTTGCATAAACGATGATAAAATAGACAGAAAGAAATATGTGAGAATATTTTGAAAATTTTCCATTTTTTTTTTTTTTTTTTTGAGAATTTTAAAATTTAAATTTTAAGGTCATTTTTTTAAATTTAAAATTTTAATAAAATTAGTCATGATGCATATCATTTGAAACGGCATTCATTATGCTTTTTATTTGAACTTTTTATTTCTATTTGTTGACGAGCCAGTTTTGTGTTGAAGCATACCATGTAAAAATGTGAGTTTTTTACAAAATCAAAGTCTGATAACTAAGAAACAAAACAGGATAAAAATCTAAAATTTGGATTTTTTATTTTCTTGAGAGGTACAGCTGATAAGCCAAATTTGAAGAAAATAAAAAAAAAGTTGAGTTAACTTTTTTCTCAGATTTTGGATCACTTGAATGGAATGACCCTTAAGTCACTTCCATTTTTTCCCTGTTATTTCTCCTATGCCGGTATTGCATTGGAGAAATAACGGAAAAAATGGAAGCTACTTATATGAGTTTTGGGAAGGGAAAAGTTAAAAAAAAAAAAAAATGAGCGTCGTTTCCCGACATTCAACAGGCGCGGCATTTGATCAATCAGGAGTGGAGGTCAATGCCCCCCCCCCCTCATGACTTTTAGAAATGCATGTATTTATACGTGTGATTATGTATTTTGTTGTTTTTTTCCTATAATATGCATTGAATATATACCCCTGGAAAATTTTGGAATGACTGGCCATTCAGTCTAGGTTTGTCTTTTGGTGGCAAAAAGGGCGACAGTTCTTAGTAAAAACAACAATCCAGGCAGTGCTCCCCACTGAAGAATGAACTCTACATGTATCTTGTAAAAATAAAATACATATATTTACAAAATTTCAATTTTTTTAGCTATTGAAGTGCTTAAAAACAATGTATTAAAACACCATATGTTATGATATTTCTACCTTGATTAATTGAAACAATAATTTTTAAATAATAACAATATTAACTTAAAAACAACTTCACATTTCTTTTGTTTCACATATTGATAAATATGTGACTTATTTTAACCCTTTAATAGGGCGGTGGTTAAAGTATACTTCACACATAATTCACCAACTTAAAAATTTATAGTAAACTATTTTAGCGGGTGGGGAGGTAAAACGCATTGTATTTTTTAATGACCAATATGAATTTTATTTTTTGATCTATATTTTAAAAAAATATATTGATCTACCATTACTAAAAGGAAACCAGAAATTTTGGACCAGCCTTATAAAGAGTTAAGACGTGATTTTTAGGAATATAGCAAGTTACACATTACAACTCTAATAGTTATTAGGCGACTCATAATAAACTATTTTCTAAGTGTAATTATTTCTATTCTTTTCATTATACAGGGTGGTAAAAATTACTGACCACAAATCATGTTTGAAAAAAAAAAAAAAGGAGAGAGAGAGAGAGACAATACAATGGGAGGTATCATGTCATCAAATGATTATGTTTCATTCGATTAACTTCCGCAACACAATTCAAATATGAAAACTTTTCCTTATATTCTTTATTTTGCTCCTTTTTTTTCAAACATGTAATGTGCCCAATAGTTTTGGACCACCCTTCACCCTTTACGAAAAAATACCGAAGCGCAAAAATTACAAATATATATATATATATATATAATACGGTGTGAAAAAAAAGCATATAATATATATTTTGTTTTGAAAACAATAATTTAGCTTTAATCAAATGCTCAATTTCAGAAGTTAAAACTGTTAAACTGAAAAAAACGTCAAAAACTTTTATTGTTCAAATTTGAAGAACTATACAGTTCGTCAACAAACAATGTTAATAATTAAATTAAAAACATAAAAGAACTCTTATACAAATTATTCTCAGTGGTTTTTACTATTTTCGGGTAACATAAGGATACTTAATGCATTGGGGAGAAAAAAATTAGTTTTGTTTTGAATTAAAATTAGAGATCAATTTGTGTATTTTATTTGCATAACATCATAGACATCAATAGGCGCCGAACCCACGAGGGCAACCAAATGCAGTGTCGTTGGATCTGCTAATTTCTTAGAAATTTGCTAGGAGGCCAATAGGAGCTAACTTTTACCAAGGCCGTAGCCAGCCCCCCCCCCCCCCTATGGATTTCACCATATTTCTAGGTGTGCGTATTTATTTCATGCCGAGGAGAAAGAGTTTGAGAAATTTTTAAAACTTCATTTAATTAAAATACAAGATTTGAATGCAAAAACTTTAAAAAAATTAAATTATTTTTTTTTAACTAACTTCAAATTTATTTTTTCAGCTTTTCATGTTTCACTTATTTAAAGACTTAGCCAAGAACTAGGAAAGAAACTTCAAATTGAAAAAAACACAAACCAAAATTCAAACTACTCAATCTTATTAAAATTCGGAGCGAGAAGAAAATGAAATATATTTCCGTTTAATTTTATAAACGAAAACTATTAAACATGAGTGCATAAATCATAAAAAAGTACTTACAATTCACTTTGATTGGATGCTTCATCTCTTATTTCAGTTGATAACTCCGTACTAGTATTTCTGCGTTTGAAAAAAATGTTTCCAACAGATTTTGTGGCCTAAATCTTTTCCTTCTTTCTTTTCCCCCCTGCTTTTTGAGAAATTGCTTGTTCGATCTATAACGAGTGATCAATGGATAGAGTAGCGTACCACTACCAGGACAGACAGATTATATTCTTTGAAGGTCGCGGACTCGATACCCGCTGAAGACCCCCATGTACACTTGGGGATACGTGCATGCAAAATCCGTGGATCCCACCACCTCCTGACCGGGGGAGGGCATCCCTAGTGCTAACAGGGAATACCTCATGTGATGACACAGCAATAACCCTAAAGAGCCGACAGTCATTGTCGTCTTGACCCTGGTAGATTGGTTTCCGAGAGCAATTTAAACAGACCCACATCTCCAGACTTTTTCTACGAATCTGTTTTCTTTTCTTTGGCTTGGGGGAGAGGGTTCGGTCAAAACTGACGATCACAAAGAACGAAAACTATTATTTTGAAGGGACTGTAGGACAGCATGGTTTATTTGTCTCAAAAGGGTTTCTGGTCGGGTGATTGAAGCCTTGTAGCCCTGGGCAAGAAGCAATTTGGAAACAGCATAAAATACTCAACTGGGTATCGGCTACTTGATGAACTGCGGCAACATGTGGGGTCACGACAGAGAAAAGCTATTCGGCCGGTTCCTACTCATGTAGATGGTTTCAATTAGCAGGCAATAGCAAAGTTTGTTAACAATAGGAAATAAATGGAAAAGCGTGGGACTGAGAAAAATCAGTTTGCTTTTGCTTCATTTCAGTCTTATTGAGTTTTTTTCTGACTGTGAAAATATAGACCTTTTATGTGGTTATAATTTTTTTTTTTTAGTTTATATAAAATTGTCTTTGAAAAAAAACAAAATTAAAAAAAAAAAACCCTGTACTTTTTGGATTTTTCAGGCCTGATAATCACCGAAAACGAAAAAAAAAAAAAGCTGAATAAATTGAAAGTAATAAAGGCATTTTAAAATGAATTTACACCGCAATTTTGTGCCATGCCATAATAGGTTTTTGCACAGATAATCATTTGTAATACAAACATTTTTTTACATTAATTTGGTTTTGAAATTGTTTAACAAAGAGCGTAATGCATAAAGTTTGAATATGCAAAAGGCTTGAAGCGATGACGAGAAAACAAATGATTGTGAAAGAAAATGTTTAATATGCTTGTAGGTTTTTCGATATTGCATACCGAAAGGAAAGCTACTTTTTTAAGGAGAAGTCTAGGGGGGACGAAAGAGGACGTTCATTGTCCCCCAACTTTTTTACTCTAATAATATCAACGTCTCATTGTTTTGTAAAAAAAAAAAATCAGTACAAGCAGTGTAAATATTTTGATTTAAAAACTTATGATACTTGAAACCTCTCCCCCCTCCCCCCCGCACACCTATTTCCTAGGCAGGCCAGCACAGCTGAAACTAATTCTCTGAATTTATGTAGTTCCCGTTTACTCATATTTTAACGCGCTTATTTTGACGAGTAATATTAACCTGCGATTGTTAATTGTTGTTTGAGAGAATCAGGGAATTTTTTTTCACGAATTTAAAGTAGAAGTAGCAAGCATCCTTTATGTATAGTTTTAAAAGCTTCTGTCTTATTTCATAAAGCTGTTAATTTACTAATGAGTGCCTATTTTGAATATTAAATAAGTTCGGAAGCTCAGCGTCCCCAGCGTCCGCCCTGGAAATTAAAGGTGAGGGGACGCTTGAGTGAAAATAAAGAGGTGGGAGGACGCCGTCCCCCCTCGACTACACCACTGGTTAGTAGAGTGTGATGGATATTGTTTATCATCATTTAATAACTGCAAATGAAAATTAGATTAAAAAAAACAAAGTTTCGTTATCAAATCTTAATAAAGATCTAACTTATCTTTGTTCCTGTTGTTTCTGTACTTGTTATCACACTCTGTGAGAATTACAATGCAGGGAAGAAAAAAAAAACATTTTTGATACTTAAAGTACCGAAATATTTTTGACCTCGACAATGCACCTATTACGCGTTATTGAGCCACATTTCTATTAAAGATAGTACTCACTTCCCACTGGTGATTTTTCTTCTCAACTCCCTACAGGGAAGGCTCGTCCATATTAAAGCCCTCGATCGTAGCTTAAGTAGCGACATGACGGATCGTCCGCCATCTTGGGGCTAAACGGCAGTTGTCCTCCTATGTCTGCTGTAACAAAATAGTATATTTTGCTTCGTGATTGCAATTTCTTGCTAACTTCTTATTGATAAATTCAAGGAGATTCTTGAAGATAACTTATATACCTGACAATACATATTTTTTTTCCTTTCAATTTCTACCAGAGTGGAAATTGATTTTATTAAAACCTTGTTATGCACAAAGCAGTTTAAAAATAATTCTCAACCTTTTAAAATATTTGAAATGCGTTCATATTTATGAAATGGAATTATGAGAGTCGATTGTCAAAATATTAGCCAACTTCATCATTTATGCATCCAATCGCACTAGATTTAATTTTTTTAGCCTGAAAATCGATAATTTTTTCCAGTATAAAAACGAATTAGGCTTTAATGTTAATTCTTTAATTTTATAAGAATATAACCATTACATAAATATGATTTTGTCCATAATGATCATTGTTTTTGTTAATAAACTGAAAAGAGAAAATATAATTCAAAGATAGCATAAAATTTATAGAATAAAAATACTTCCTTTATACGTTTTTTGAAATAAATGTACTTTTATTAATATAATCCTTCATTTTAAGTACAAATAAGTGCATTTAAGTCTGAATTCTTTTAATTTAAAAAAAGTGGGGCGGGTGAGAGCCGTTTTAAATCGGATTTATTATTATTTTTAACGGATCTTAAAAGACTTCGGACATTTGTTATGGGAGACATAAAAATAATATCCCATGTAAAAACACATTTTAAGGTATTTTCACGGCAGAAGATATTTTTTTAACAATAATAATGAAGATAAACAAATTATAAATACAAATGCATGATTCAACGTGAAATTAAACACTACCAATAATAATAATATACTAAGTAATAAAGAAAAAATTAAGAATTTTGATCTGAATTATTTTGTTGTTGAAGGTTGAAAAAAACCAAACAATTGTGTGCAGTTAATTTTACATTGTGTGTACTTTCATCATTTTCTGTTTCATAACTTAAATAGCTTGAAATTTTTAACTTACCCATTTAGTAAAATCTGCTCACTCCATTAATAAAAACAAACTTTTTGTTTTAAACAAATATCTTTATTTACAATTTTTAAACTGAAAAAATATTTTAAAAGGAAAAAATAGCTTTAAGCTATTACAGAACATGGATGAAACATGTTTAAGGATACATATTCTAAACAATTTTGTTTTAAGCACTATCATTTTGAATTATTTATTTGTGGAATGAAGGGAAGGTTGGAGGGAAATATGAACAGAGTGAGATGCACCAATGACAGATCCATGATCTCTTAATACATAGTTAGATGGTTTTCTTTTCTTCGGTGCATTTCGATGACTAAAAATTGAAGGCAAAGCACTGTGCTTGAGCAGGCGTCTATTGTCAGCTCTGTTGTTTTCGAACTGATCATCCGTGAAATGAACCTATTAAAAAATATGGAGATTATTTTTCAGAAAAAATTTAAAATTAAAAATATATAATATACATATATCTAGTATATGACGGCAAACACTTCGAATAGAATAAATAATCCATGCCATTATAATGTGTGCATTTTGAAGAAAATTAAACAATGTAGTTTTTCCAAAACATTTTAGTCTCTTCCCCTTTCTCTTCTTTTCTAAGAATATATTAGGGCTCTTAAATAAGGTATACAACTACCTTATTAAAAATTGAAAGACAATTGTTTAGTTGTTAAAAAAAATAAAACTCTCATATGTTGTGTAATTTAAAATTTAGCAAACACTCAGAAGTAGGTACTACCTTCTAAAAATTATAGAATGCAGTGACATTTGTTAACTAGTATTTAGAATAGATAAATAACATAATATCAATAGTGATTTAGAAAGAAAATAAAAAAAAAATTGCATGACATTACTGATAAAGTATACCACTGTTATATTACAATAATTTACATCATTTTTTGTAGTAATGATTAGGCAATGATAGAAAATACTATATAATGCTGAATATTAGCAATGAATTATGATAATAACGCAGCTGCAGAAAATACTTTCTGAGGAACTGTTAGAAATTGTTAAACATGTCAAAAATTGGTAAAGAACATTCAATATGAAACAATGAAAAGTCAATATTTTTATTTTGAGCTATAAGCTCTCTCTTGTATATTACATAATATATGTCATGTATCTATATATGTATATGCATGAGATATTCAGAATATAAAAAATAAGCATTCAAGTAAGAATGCATAGTTAATTTCACTCAATGAAATTAACACAAAAAAAAAAATGTTATACAATGAGAAGTGCTTTTATTTGAAGCGAGAAAATATTTCGAATTTAATGTTATTGTAAATAAGATTAATATGTTTGAAACCGAAATTTTTTTTTAATTAGTGAGGAAAATAACAGCCTTATTAGTTTAGTATATATTGTAGGTTTGAGCATTTGGTAAACATAGTAGATGTTTTAAAGAGGCATCAGATGCAGTTAAATTTCTTGCATTAAAAAAAATAACTTGCATAACGAAGTTAATAAATAATATCATTATAATGCAGCAACAAATAGAATTCAAACTTACCTCACATAATTTGCTGTTAACAGGCAATTTGTCTCTCCCGATTCTATGCAGCCAGATCTTACGTCTGTCTTTATTTCGTTCACCTATTGGTAAACGATATAATTTGAAGCCCGATTTCGAATTATTCGAGCACCTAAACGCACAGCAGGCAGGCATGCTTAATATGCAAGGGGAAAAAACTCATATAATCATAAAACAAAAATAAGAACTGAGATGCACATGTTAAAAGCCGTAGACCCACTGATTTTTAAGCCCCAATATGGCGGCTGTTTACCCACGTGATCAGCAACATCCAATGCGAGTCGAGAGCGGCAAAGACAATAGAGGGCTTTAGTCCATATAGGCAAACTAGGCAGCCGCCTATGGCGCAAAATTTTGGGGGGTCCAAAATTGAGGATTTTTTTTTTTTTTATTTGGGAATTTAAAAACATAAATAAAAGTTCAGTGTTTCTGCTCGCTACTATCTTAGGGAGAGAAATTACTAGGCAATGAAAGGTGAAGGGTATTAAAAAGAGAAAAACTATCTGTAATCTAACTGAGAGTTTCTATTTGTTATTGAGAAAACTGTACATAATGCTATTATAAAACCTACACTCTCAGAAACGCATGCTCAAATCTCACGAAACTTTCGTCGTATTTGACGAAATGGCTTCGTGAAAAATGCTCCGAGTAAACCTTTCGTCAAATTGCCGAAATTTGTGAAGGAACTTTTTTAAGTCACGTGATCGCGCGAGGAAAGTATCGTTGTAAATGACGAAATTTTCTTGACGATTGAAAAGTCCTCAAAAGTGACGATTCTATTTCTGAGAGTGTATAGACCCACACATCTAATGTAAACCTGTGTATTATGTAGCTTTTATAATAATAATTTAGATTTCTAATTATTATTCTATTAGTCATCAAAATAAAAGACAAAATGCAAAGCGATTGTTAGAACTACTTTTCAACTAACATAATACATTGACGTTTGTGGATATTAAATTATTATGTAAAACTGACATTTGTTTTATTTACATATTCCAGTCATTAATCAAAGGTTATAAAAGCAAATTATTTGTTATAAAAGTCATTAACAAAAGCGTTTTTCTAAAGTTCCATGCCCGGCAGACCAGCCGAAGGCACTTTAATGAGGGCGCAGAATTTCTTTTTGCCTAGGGAGCCAAACACCCAAGACTCCCCTACTGACCCCCACCCCCTGACTCCCTACCCTTTGATTTGATGTTTTCGGTTGCCTTGTGGCGACGGCGCAGCGTCTCAGTACTTCCTATGCCGGGAATCTAGTCCAGCATACATGGACGAAAGACTATTAAGGTTTCAGATTTTAGTTCACACAAGGTTTCAACAATGTATTAAATCCGTAGATCTTTTGTCTTGTTTATCACACGTCCCTGTTTCATTTCAGGTACTTATATAAATATTAATATAACTTAATAAATGTTGGTGTGCTTACACATCTGCATGTCTTTTCTACTTCACCCCTTTACCCTGTTAGCACGTGGCCTTAGGGCTGCCCTCCCCCGGGCACGGGTAAGTGAAGTTCGACGACAGCTCGTGGCCGACCGGAGGTAGATTAGCTGGGCGTCAGCCCAGCCTTAATACATTGCTGTGTGGACCTGGCCCTCCTTGATAGCCCCATGCTTGAAGAGTATCATTGAAGGGTTGTGATTCCCACATCTGCATGTCTCTGCAGCTGAAACCGTTCAACAGATCGTCACCAAACTTGGTATGTGGACTTATACGAGATGCGCTCAAAGAATCATGAAAGAAAGTTCTAAAAATGGCCGCAGTTTAGCCTTATAAAAGGGATTTAACTCAGGAAATGACCAGTACGGCTTAAAAATATTGATATCAGTATTTATGAACGGAGAAAAAATATTCATTTCACCTAAACTTGTTTTTGTTTTTGCCACACAGATAAACTGCTATAGCTTTCTTTACTTTCATTTTAAATGGCCAGATGAAAGATATGGACGGGAAAGTGAACAATGAATGTTGATATTATTATTTTTATTCCTTACTGGTCATTTTCCTACGTTAAAACCCTGTTATAAGGCTAAACAGCGCCCCTAGCGGCCATTTTTAGAACTCTTTTTTTTTTTTCATGATTCCTTGAGCGCATCTAGTACATAGTCCGCATACCAATTTTGGTGTCAATACGTTTAACAGTTTTAGCTGTATACCCTGAATAGGGGAAGTTTAATTACAACCATCCGTAATTATTCTGCTGATTATTCTGAAAATTAAAGAAATATGGCACATCAAAGCCAGATGCTAAAAGATTGCCTACAAACTATCATCTGTGTAAGTACCAGAGTGCAAATCAATACTCTTGTTTGGCCAAAAACTAATCAAATACCTCCCATAAAAGAGCTATTTAACGTAACGTACGGTGTACGACAATACGGTCCTGGTGATGAAGGGGTTAATTTATGTTTTTTTACCAGATTAGTCTCTTGTATTAAAAGAATAAACATATTAATAAAATTAAGCCAGGGCTTGATTTGCATGGTACAGGTTTACCACCAACCAATGCAATCTGCCTGGCAAAGTACCAAGAAGAATCCATTCATGTTCAAGAGAGGAACGTGCCGTAATTGTTCTCGTTCTAGATCGTTTAGAGTACTCGATTTCTCCCGAACTGATGCTATATGCCACACTGATTTAAATTTAAACTTTCACTTGGCAAAAAAAAAAAAAAAAAAACGATACCGCAAAATTCTTAAAAGAAATGTCAGGGCAGGAGTAAGGCGTGATAGTAATTTTTGGACTGAAGTATCGAGATTCTATATTATTCTTACATTAACAGTATTAATATTACTCGTTTTCTTTTTACATCTAGAGTTCAAGGTGCGAAAACATTTCCATGCTCACAAATTACAACGACGACAGACGCTACTATTTCAGTTAATATTTGCTCAGCCGTAAAATGGCTATTTGATTTATTTATTGCGTTTTCATTGCGCTTTTAACACCAGGTTGCCTCCTGAAACGAAGGCAAAAACTAGTTTTTCGTTTTGTTTCTTTTCATCTCGCATGGTAAGGAGGAAATTGTCAGTGAGAAAATATTGCTCTTGCAGTGTCAACCACAGGTCGTTGGGCATACAAATGGCTGAAAACACACACAAAATGAAAGAAAGAAATGTCCATGAACCACAGTGCGCCAGACTAAAAAATTTGTTACAGCAAATGAAACACGCAAAAATTATGTATAGAGCAAGGAAAGTGATGCAATTACTCAACTAAAAATGTAATAAAGCATGACATGGGAGGAGGGGGCTGTACGTCGGAATGTGAAGAAGGGAGGGAAGGGGGTTAAACATATTGAAAAAAGAGTGTGACCCCCAACTGATTTCAATCTTTTTATGTCATTTGCATGTCTGAAAATAATATGCTACTTCAGTTAGTATATATATACTTGGTCATTCATAAATGATGTAACGCTTCAAGGTGGTAAGGGGGGTTCAAGAAAGTAACAGTTTGTGACAACGGGACGGGAGGGCGGAGGGGTAACAAGAAGTGTACATTTTGATTTCTATAAAAACATTTAAAAACAGCAAATTAAACTTATTCTATGCTAATTGTAACATAGAGTGACATGTGACAAAGGGGGGGAGGGGGTCAAATTATATTGAAAAAAGTGTGACATCATTTATGAACGGTCCCCTACTTTCAGTTCAGAAACTAGGCACTACATTTTTTTTTCTTCTAATGGGCTGCTGTTGGCTTCTGCCAATTGCAGACCTAGTGCTTTCCCCAGAGATTGGTACCCTCTCTTTCAGCGGCTCTACAGTGAGTGTGGTACCATCGTCGCATGAGAATTTTGACGTCCAGTTTCTCAACCTGAAAGAGTGAGTTCCCGGACTCTGTTGTTGTGAAATTACACTAGGAATTTAGTTTAGACAAGAGCATCCAAGACAAGTGTCTACTCAAGGGATCTTTTACATGCCGCATAATCATACGACATGGGCGCTGACGATTTTCTGCACTTTGAAAATCCACTGACAGTACCAGGCTTTATCCTCTGACCTCTGGGGCGTACGAGTTCCGCGCCTTACCACGACGCCACCATTATGCCCCGATACAGAGCACAACATTATACATCACATTTTCAGTTTTATTCCTGAACTGTTAATGACATTTGCAAGCATAATACTAATAATGTTTTTATATGTGTACTTAAGTTGTATAAAATGAAATTAAGATTTACAACAGAAAAGAAAATTAGTATGTAATAGTAATAAATATTAATTGTTCGAATTCTGAAAAAATGCCCCGGCGATATTTTGTTTTAAAAGTGTGAATGTCCAAGATTTTCTTTTAATTTTATTTTTAATTAGAAGTTAATTTAAATCATATTCAGCGTAGATGTTTCCGATGCAAAATAAAATCAATGAGAATAAGGGTAAGGAGAAAAGAAATATGTAAAAATATTAAATCTTCTGATTTTAAATGTTTTTATTTTAACCAAAACGGTGGTGATGGCACCCCCCCCCCTCCCCCCGCTCGTCACAATTTCTGGAACTTCGCTCCCCCCTTGAAATGTGACATCATTTGTTAATGTTATTATTCATACTGGACGTTCATGACTCCTTTTGAACAGGAGTAATATAAGCAGTTCAAAAAACTTTCGTTCAATATTCATAATTTTAATGAAGTTGCGGGCCGTAAACAATCGGTACTTGCTGGGGGGTGGGGGTAATAGGAGAGAAAAAAGGAAAGAAATATCACTGGCTCATTTTAATTTATATACTTGTAAACTAATTAAAGTATAATGAAAACGTTCCAAGCACCAGAATAATATCGAACTGACTAGGGATTAGATAGCGGAAAGTTAAAAAGGACTTAGTGATTTTGAACTTGAGAAACAAGAAAATCGATGTTGGGATCAATTCCTTAATACACAGGAGCAGAATATTTTCGATATTTCGATTTATTAGTTATCTTGAGGCGAACCCATAGGAAAAGTTTTAAAATGTTTAATTTAAAAATAATAAACGTTTTTTAAAATGAACGAATCAAGCCACGTCCGCCCCACGCGCTGCCCATATTTGACATAAAGTGTCAGTGTGATCGACAGGTTCTGCATTTGATTTGAGAAAGCCAAATTCACTTTCTAGCCAGTGCAGGGAAATACGAAGAATATTTTTATGGGGCTCACCAAAATGAAATCATATTTCATGAAATTGCCGATGAAGGAATATGCCATAAGTTGGATGAATCAAACTATATTTGGCATTATTTTATGAGCGGTGCCCCCTCCCCCCAAATCGGCCTCACAGTGGACCAAGCCCCTTACAAAACACTCCCTAACAATTTCGATGACACAGGCAGCACCATGACTCCTACCCGATTTTCTTACTTTATTTGGTGATATTTTCTCCTATACATTTTATTTAAATTTATACACTAATCTACTTTATTTTAACAAGTCGCAGCAATGGAAAAGGTGGGTAGCCTGCGAAAACAATTTTGCAAGCATTTTGCATAGCTTTACCTGAATCTGGCAAAAAATACCTCAGTTTTTCAATACCAATACATATTGTCCCTTCTAAAGCTAGTGTTCCTTGGCTGCAAAGGAAATAGTACAAACTGTATTTGCACTTGGATTTTGCAACAAGTGAAATAGGCAACTGAACGATAACATTTTAGCTATTAATTAACAAATTTAAATATTCTTTTCTTTTAGTAAACCCGAACTAATCATTAAAAAACACAGAAAATCGTCATCTGAAATTTCTTCTTCCTGACATTTTTAAGACTGGCGGGAATTTTAAATCCAATACTGGAAAGTTTATAAGCTTTCAAAATAGGATATGCACCTCTGAATTCTACAGGAAATTTCTCGAAGGGAAAAAAAGTGCATCTTTTATAACTAAAGTATGGCATCAAAAAAACTCGGAATTTCCATTCATGCTATCCTTTGCATCGATTCCAAAACATCTCGCAAAAAGGAGAAACTTATCTTGCTCATAGTATCTTTTTTCAGAGCTGCTTTCTTTCAAGCTCTTCACAAATTTTTAAAAGAAAACGAAAAAACTATGTTTTTCATTAACCACGTTCATGTATAATACAATCATTATTGCAGTAATACTGAGTTTTTGTAGTTATGTGTTTAATAGGGTAGTTTTACCCACATAAAACGAAAATTGGGTGCCCTCACGCATGGAAAGCAAATGGTTACTTGGCCCATCCCCACTGCATGAAGAAAACAGCTACAAACTTTTTTTTAAATAGAGGTCATTTTTTGTAAAAATGTCTTTTTAGTTTTTAATTAATTTCAACTTTCTTACACTTATAAAGCAATGGTGTAGTCCTGACAAAAAGATTGGACGCTTTCAAACACAAGAAAAAGTTAATAAAATCAGAGTGTGGGGATGCTTGGTAAAAATTTTAAAAAGGGGAGATTTCTTTAACCTCGACTACACAACTGTTATAAAGTACAGTAAATGTACAGAAAACTTTGAAACTTAAAGAAAGTAAGTGTTTTGTTGGCGTCTGAAATTGCAAATACTAAAAACCATTAATTGTTTACATTTTTTTTTTGTTGAAAAAACTGTTCTCTTTATTTACAATTCAAAATATTCTATTCACACAGGGTTATAAAGTTCAGAAAAACAAATTTAGAAACACAAAGCACGTGGAGGAGCCCTTGTAGGAATTTTGCCCAAAGTAAAAGTTGAGGCTGAGAATTGCTCTTTTTCAGACTCGGTTAACTGCTCCAGAGGTGTGTAATTTTCTGTGTCTGTAACTTGCAGTGACGATGATGTTGCTCTTGTTGGTTTAGATGCTCCTTGAGATGGTAATTTGAAACTAAACGAAGCAGCTGAGGACTTAATTTCAGAATCACTTGAAGGAAGTTTGAAACTAAAGTTGGAAACAGCGTGCTGCGGACTGTCTGAAATCATGGTTTCAGTCTCATTTTGGAAGAGAGATAGTGGTTCTAGGAAAGAAAAATAGGTTAAGCATTTTAACTGTTCATTAAAAAACCCATACATCTTATTCAATAAAAATAATAAATTGTAATTTGTAGCACATAATTCCATTTGAAGTATAAAGAACTAAGCAAACAAGATAGCATGGAGAAAATGTGAAAATATTATTGTCCTTGCTTTAGTTAAGGATTCAAGTTCCATTTATATTTAAGATTATTACATTTCACTTATCTATGCACTGTAAACAAATTATTCACAAAAGTAATACAAAGGTGAAAGGTTTTGCTACAAGTATCTGAGTAAAAATTAATTTGTCACAGATCTTTTTTTTTTTTTTTTTTTTTTTAAATTTGTGGATTTCATTCTGATATGATCATTGATGACATTTATATATCACATAGTATTATCAATCATACTTTTCTTTTTTTAATGCAATGTTTTTTATTTTTAAAAATAGTATAACTTGCAGCCCACATCTTTTCTATAACTAAATTTCATGAAGAAGTCTTTTTTTTTTTTTTTTTTTTTTTTTCAGAAAGAAGAATAAGCAAACGTTTAAAACATTAAAAATGAAATGTAATAAAATAGAAATGAGCTTAAGTAATTAAGTTCACAAATACAATATCTGTAAATCATTCAGTTATTCATAACATAATATGCTCAATTTTTTGGATGAATGGATACAGAAGAGGCACAATGAGAATACAAAGAAAAAATATTTTATATAGCAAACATGGAATTGTGCCTCAGTTGAATAGTTTGAGCATAACATAAAGCAAAGTTTCAAAGGTAAAGGGCCACATCCTACATTATTTGATTTCGGTACTCTTGTCCTTCGACAAGTTTTACGTACATTTTTTTCATTTGATTCTTTTAAATTTTTATTTTTGGTACACTCATGGTGAGACCTTAAAGAACTTTAATTAAAAACTACTTTCAAATTTTAATGGATACTAGGCAAAAATTTTCATACACTATCACCGACACCAACATCTGCAGAAGCTATTTTGACTCTGTTCTTCTGCCTAGCTACATTGAGAGGGAGAAGGTTCCGCCAGGCTTGATGGATAAATCACCAGTAGTACAACTGAGTTAATTTACATGGTGAGGAAATGGTTGTTGATCTTTTCAGCTTCAACACAATGAATCTTCCTTGATTGTTTTTTGTAACAACAAGATTCCCAAGAAATTCAAATAATTTTTAGTGAGCTTCTGGCATTGGTTAGGGATGAATGGAAACACACCTAAAATTACTTTGAGTTTGCCATCAACAATGTTTCCGGAAACACCTAACCGCTTCAGTGCAGCATTGGCAAGTGTCGACATGTTTGTATCATCATTAGTGGTAGCTTGAAAACCAGCATCCATGGTTCCAAAAGGTGATGCAGAGCATAAGCTTTAGCCTGCCCAGAAGCCTTTTCCCACACATGTGCAGGTGGTGATCAAGTTTCTAGACAGCAACATTCATATGTCATTCGAGTTAATTGCGTTTCAGTATCACCAATATTGTTTCTCTCACATTCAATTTAATCTCAACACAAAGGTAACTGTTTAATACTCATACATACAAACAAGAGTTAAACTATGTTTATGAATTGTACTTTTATAAATGCTGACAGCAACAGTATTTATGAAGTAGTGCAAAAATTGTTGTTAATTTTGTCATGCCCGTAAATGCGGAAGGAGAAAGTTTTTATTAAAAAGGAGAATGAAAACAGAAAATGAAATAATAAACAAACTTATTTCCCAAATTTTCAGTTAGTTATAAAATACTTAATCATATAAATATTTAATGGAGAGCTCAATAGATATCCAAATGGATGTTACATAATACAGGACCTTTAACACTTACTTCTAAAAAAGGGACTTCAAAGAACAAAATTTAAAAAATCAAATACTTTTAAGGGTATGTTAGTTTATTTATTAAATCAGTAACAAGCAAATATAAAATACTGCTGCCTTAATATGAAAAAAAATTTGCTTTACAATACTAACATTTTATGTATTCCATGCTTGTTACTCTTAACTTTCAAAATTGAAAGGTATATTTATAAGCATCAGAGAACATCTTTTCATATAAAAATTCTGTACAATGATGTACAAGAATTTAATAATTCTGTTCAAAAATTTAATACGTAATTATTCACATCATTGTGCATGTATGTTAATTTGCAAGATTCTGTGCAGTTTTTATATGCATAAACGCAAATTTTAAGCAAATGCAGTGAATAGCTTTCATAATGTTTCAAACCAAAAAAAGAAAAATGTACAACTGAGAATATGAAACTGAGAAAGAGAAATGTACAAGTGAAACCATCAAAGTAGTGAAAAATGAAGAAATATAATTTAAAAGTTATTGTACATATATATTAATGAATTTTAAGGAAATCAAAAATAAGTTGAATTATCAAATTCAATTTATCTGTCAACCAACTAACAATAAATACATTTTGCTCTATATGGTGCATAATTTTAAGTTAAAAAATTTAAAGTGGTTTTCAATGGCAACATTTTCAGGCATAATTGAATGCACTATCAATTTTTGACCACATAACTTTTAAAATTTGGAATGAAGAAAATATTTCACATAGATAAGGATGATGATAATCCGGATTCTCACCTTCATTTTTATAAGACATATCTTTATTAAACATATTCTTGTGAACAAATGTAAAATAAATTTTCCATTTAAAATATGTGAATGCGAAAAAAACTTCAAACATTTTTTTTCTTTCTTCAATAATAAACTTTTTAAAAAAGCAGGGGGGAGGGGGTATTCATGCAAAAAGCTCTGTAATGTATTCCCAGGATTTTTTTTAAAAAGTCAGCATTCAGAATTTTCTAACATTTAATGGCATGAGCCAACTAACTGTTAATGCAATAGAAGTTTTAAAAACAATAAAAATTTTGACTTATTATTTTTCAACTGAAAAATTAATTCCACATACAAAATACAGATGCATTATGAGTAAGTTTTCAAATGAGAAGAATTTTGTTGTAAATAATGAAAGTGTGTTTTAAAATTACGTTGACTTGTTGATCAAGATCATGAAATTTAATTCAGATTTTCCTTTGCATTCTCACAAAGAAATTAATTTCTTCATTTTCTTGTATCTACTAAAGCTATGTTGATCTACACTATCAACATAGAGTCAAAAACAAGCAATTACTGGCTTAAAGCATTGAATAAATAGTCATGAAATATTTATGAATACACTGGTACATTTCTTAAATTTTTACTTTCTTAAAAGTTGCTTACAAACTTATTTCCTTTCTTGTTAAGAATTCTTAAAGATTTTAAAGCTGAAAACACAAACCTTTATACAAAAGATACTTGTGGAACTTCAAACTGAAAGTTTTGAGAATTGTTTGCTGCAACAATATCAAATGCTAAAATGATACATCATTAAACATGCAATATGCACCCCCAATGCAAGAGGGATATTATAACTTAAGAAAAAAAAAATGCTACAACAAAATTTTAACAATAAAGTGAGACATTAATAAAGATAAGAATAACTGATATTATTAAAGATAAGAAGGTACAATATGCATCCCCCAATGCATAAGGGCCAAAACTCAAACACAGAAAGAAAGAAAGAAAATATGAAAATGAAATAAATTTAGAATTAGAAGCGATTTGATGTTCTTCCTTGTGGTCGAATGGCATATTTTTTTTTTTTTTGTGTGTGTGTGTGTGTTAGTTTTTAAGTTACTTGATAATTCCAGTTATAACTCAAACTGAAATTTGATGTAATTTCATCATAATCATTATGTAAAATTATATTTATTAAAAAAGAATACTACTAAGAGGACCAACATATAATTATATAACTCAAAATATTATTCAACAACAGATAAATGTGAATAAAAATAAAATGTCAATTAAAAAAAAAATCTTTGAATGCCTCTCCTGCAAAATTAGTCTGTTTTGAGTTATGGCCCTTTTGCACTAGTAATATAATGCAGAAAATGATGCTCAGAAATATAAATAATGCAGATATGAATAAGGTTTGCAATATTTACATGAATGCAGCTTTAATATCATTTATAGTAAATCAGTAAAATTAGATAACAAATATAAAATAATTAATTACCAGCAAAAATGGATTCCTTGCTTAAGTCTTCTCCTCTCCTTATCCTTGCCTAAAAACAAACATAATTATATATACATATATATATATATATTAACAAACTTTTGTTTAATGACAGTCATGATTTTAGATGAAGCTTAAAACTAATTTTTGCATGATTATATGCATAAGAAAAGCAAATTATGAATAGTATTGTCAACTTAAAAAGCAAAACCTTTCCCAAATACAAAAGTTGATCTAAATTGTTAGAGCCGTTTTTGAGAACTGAAAAAGAAATACATATATGTGTGTCTGTATGTGTCTACAAGATTTGCTCGTTTAATAGATATATATATATCAGGTTTTGTGTGTGTGTGTAACTTTTATAACAGGGAAAAAGGGAGATTAAGTTCAAATATCAAATTTTCACAGCCTAAATTCTCAACTTTTCTCAAATATTCTTGAAGAAAAAGGAATATGCAATAAACATAATTGTAGTTTACGTTCATATGTTTATTGCATATTTCCTTTCATCAATACTTGTGAGAAAAATTAAAACATTCTATTCAATATTATGATTACTTAAATTTCAGATTTAGCTCATTTTTTCCCGATGTGGAAGATAACACACAACCTCTATGTTTTTGAGCTTATATCCCCAATAAACAATAAAAGAAGTTGAGCCCTAGAAAGTATACGGTAAATTTTTGCACTGACTAACAAACAATGAAGCAACACAGCATTAAAGATACATGCAGTGAAAAATATGATGAAAGTATAGCTGTATTTTAAGAAGATTGATTGTATTTTAAGATTTGGAATGTTTTATACTCAAGTTTCAAGGAAAATATTTATGTTTTTTCATTTTGGGGGAAAAAAGGAAAATGAATACATTTTACATTCAAATAAACAAAGTAATTATTCCTAGGATAAATATGGAGCATGATAGAAAAAAAAATTGTGTAGGTCATAACTATAACAGTTTCAAATAACTTTTGTGGCGACAGCCAGTAACTTTTTATTGTGACTCTTGATTTTAAAGATCTTTTTAGGGCAACTCTTTATCAATCTTGTACTGAGTAATTGATTCTTTATTAAAAAACAAGAAGTCATTTTTCAATAAGAATACCGTTGAAACTGGATCCATCATTCCCCTGCATACATTGTCTCGATTTAACGGTCCCATCATGTTGGTGATGTAGTCGAGGAGGGATGCTGTACCCCCACTTTTTACTTTAAACTCAAGCATCCCCTCATTTTTTAAAAATTATAACTCAGGTGTTCTCCCACTTTTTTACATTCGCATCTGTATACATCCCCCACTTTTTTCCCCAGACCTACATCCATGCATCACATATGCTTTGTTTCATGCTTTACGTTGACCTGCATGCATCATTTTTCAGTATTTATTGACGGGAATGAATGGTGCTGTGGAAAACAGTCAGTTGCGATTCGGCTGTATCCGACATTTATATTCATTTTTAGAGTTACTTCGTTCACAATTCTCATCAAATACCCTGTTTTATGGCAACTGTAAATAGCTGTGTGTAATTTTAAATCTCAACACATACATTGATGTAAAATACGGAAATGGGACTAAAATAAAACTATTTTTCGTAATTAAGAGCATTCTCAATGGCACTAAAAAACTTACTATAATTGACAGTAATTCTGGAGTATGGAGTTTCAGCTGATCTCTTTTTTGTTTAATATCGAGAAGAGCATTATTCACAATTTGGACCTATATAAAAAATAGTAAGAAGAAAGTTAAAATATGCTTTAAGAAACGGTTGCACTATAGAAAATATAAATTTAATGTACATGAGGTTAACATTAAAAAAAACAAATGCAAAAGAAAACTTTAAATTAATTTAAAATTTAATTAAAGTAAAGAATATCAAATGAATATTAAAGAATTTACCAGAACACTTTTCGGCAATTTTAATTTGCATATATTTTATACATAAAAAAGAAATGTTATTCAACCTTAATCACATATTACAATTTCTCTAACGATTTTCTTCTGGCATTAGGAGGGGGTTTATACACAAAAAAAAAATGATAAAAAGCAGACCCATTCAAAACAGATGAATGCTACATTAAAATATTAGATATAACAAAATTTACGGCAGGTAAAATTTTCAAAATTTAATTTTGTTATTTTGAAGAAGAAGAAGAAAGAGGCTTTATTACATTAGTGAAAACTTATGCAGCACAAAAATAAAGTATCAAATTAGTTTTATTGTAGTTCTAGGGAAAGACAAAATGTGCGTTTTAACCACTTGTTATTTGTTAGCTGTTTAATGTTTAAGCAAAGCATTTTTCTTGATTTTGCTTCTGTTTAATTGAATTTTACACTATTCAACATACATAATCAATAAATATTTAAAGGGTGAAGAGTGATTGCTTGAAAGAAGAATGGGAACATGCATATCTTTCAGCTTCTTTTTTGAAATACCTAAATTTTATTAAGAAAATTATGCATTTTTTATAGATTAAAAACACATTTAATATTATTAGGAAATACCAAACCCCAGAAAAAACTTTTGTTCAAAGATTAAACATTTTAGGATTAATGATAGCATGTCAAAAAATTAAACCGTGCATATGAAATAGGAAACTCTCTAAATCATGAGAATATATTTCAAGATTTAACATGCATACTGAATAAGAAATAAAATTAATGATTTTTATTTAATTCATTTTTTACTTTACTATCTGTTCCAATTTTCTGCCAAATTGCCTTAGAATGAGTTCTCCGAGAGTTGCGAAATTTTTCATTATTTTACTTTTTATTTATTATTTCCAGATTAAATCATTTATCATGCTGCTACCACCATATTTCATACCTCCTTTTAATGTACCTTAGTTATTAAAATCTATCTGGTATGTATACTATAATTATTCTTAATTAAGAGGCATGTACTATAAAAGCATCACATTAATAAGTCAAAATCCAAATCCTACTATATTTATGTCTTGTTCATTCAATATAAGTAAAGTTAATGCACAAGACCTTGAGTTGAGTTTATATTTAACGGAGAGTACAAATTGTAACAGAAAAAGAAGTACTGTGCAGTGTTTTGAGGTTGCAAGCAGGTACAGATAAAAGATTTTGATGCAGAGGAGACAATTTCTTTGCAATGTTACCTATCTGCACAAAAATGCGTTCTAAAGGAGGAAAATTTTCAAGTTTCAGTTTGTTATTCAGGTAGGTTCAAATTCCCCCAGTACCTCTCACCTGTATCTGCACCTGGTTCCAAGGTATCCCTTTTTCAAAGCATAAAGATATGATTTTTTGGATGAAAGACACTGGAAAATAGAGATATACCGAGTAGCACTTTGGTCGAGTAGCTGAGTACCGAGTAGTTGTGAATAAAAAAAAGAGTATTGATGTGCACATGAAGAATTTTGAATATATTGAAATGAAAACATACATTTTAACTACATAATATATATAAACTAATAAATAAACTAATGAAAGAAATTGAATGTAAGAATTCCAAAATAGAATTCTTTAAACCATTATAACTCTTTGGCAAAAAAAATTCCTTTAAGTCGAACGACTTTAAAGTCGTTTTTTTTTCCCACTTTTACAATTGGAGCTTTTATGTAGCTAGATTTTGATTTTCATTTAGAATTGTATATATATATATGTAATATATTCAGTTACCCAAAGAGAAATCATATTTAATGCAAATAAGTTACCACAAATTAATCCATTTAAAAGGTTTAGATGAAAAGACAATCTTTTCTTCATCAGGCATTCAAAAAGATTGCCAGGGCATAACATACGAGTTTCTGACATGTTTCACCGATTTGTTAAATCAAACATGTTGGACGCTACTCGTACAGCTTAAAAAGTGGCAAACAAAGTATAAAAAGTGGAAAAAATAGTCGAATTAGCATATGAACTTTACCAATATATAAGCTGTGTAAAAATATTTTATATACTTTATAATTTTTTTTAATTATTGCATATTACATATTTATATTTGCATATTATTGAACTAATCAGTTACAAATTTATCTACTATTAGTAAACTTTTAAAAAATGACAAAATTTTTACAACTACTCGGTAATGGCCGAGTACTCGGTATATCCCTACTGGAAAACTTTTCATCTTTTCATGGAAGTCTTTCAAAACCAAAAAACACTTCTCTATACAGTGAAACATGAGCATTTTGTAAACCAAAAATAAACAAAAGCTGTTATTAATTAATATTTACGTTTTTAAATTTGATTTTCATCTTTCACATAATGATTTACTTACATAAGCATTATAAGAATTATTTTCTTTTGCCTTGTACGCTTCAAATCTGAGCTCTTCAGGTGAAATATCACAGAAACCTGGGAATGCATTCTTGCTTGGATCAGGATAATAACAAGTAAATGGCCATTGTTCCCCTAATTCCCATGCTGTAGCATCTTCTTTAATCAATCTATACAAAAAATAGAATTAAAATTAAATAAATAAAATTAAGATTATGAATTTAATATATTGCTCATTACAATATCATACATGTGAGAAATAATATATTTGTTTGTGAAAAAAGTCAAAGAGAATTTCTTTGCAGATTAAGTGCTAGTAAGAGAATTTATAGATAGAATGAGTTATTGCAGGACAATATGTGTGGTTAAATGTAATGATGTAAAGTTGAGCAAGCTTGTTCCGAGCATTTCAAAGAAGAAGAGGTTTAAGATTTTTTTCTATCCTCAGGAAAATTGTCTCTTTTTTTAAAAAGTGACCATTAAATAATTCATTTTGGTTTAGTGATGAGAGTGCTCATGCATTTTACTTTCTTTTTCAAAAAGACTTTCATCTATTTACAATTTTTATTTATTCATTTGTATCAGACATAAAAAAATATTTTATAGAATAATACGAATAATACTCGATAAACTAAACAGAAATTTACAGAAAATAAAAATTATACACCAAACAAATACTACATTCTACTTTACTATTGAAACATATTTTGGTATGAGAAATGAAAGTCTATGGAAAATCTTCTTATAGGAAGTAGTAATAACTTGCCCTAGATGCTTAGCATTACCAAACTATTCAGACATTCTTTAATCATTGAATTTTCCCTTCTTATTTCATTTCGCTGCAAAGGAGGAGGGGGAATCAAATTCATGAAAAATGTTAGGCAGAAAATTAAGTGTTCATATTCTTTAAAAAAGGGGACTGGGCACAATTTTCAAAAAGGGCATTTTCTGTTGAAATAAAAGGCACTTTTCAGTTGAAAAAAGGCATTTTTCATTAAGAAACAGAGTATTTTCCTAATTTTCCTAAAAAGGGCAGGGCGCATCCACAGTTTTCTAAAAACGGACAAGGTGCTGCACCCTTTGAAAAATGCAAAACAGGAATACTACAGAAAATAATTAAAAGGGAGAAAAATACTGTACATGCACAATAAATGAAAAATTAACTTCAACTGAAAGTAGTAATATGTTTAAAATTTATTTGTTTATTCATTGGTTTTTCTAATGGGAGGGTTTTAACAAGGGAGGTCATGAAAGGTTATTATGACCTCTTAAAAAAGTTTCTTTATTCGGTAAACTTGGAGTTTTAAATTTTCTTTACTTGGTCATCTGGAGAAGTGTTGTAGAATCGGTTTCATTGCTTTAATTAATATGCCTAATGTCTTGTCATTTGCTGTAGACAAGACTTGTGATTTGGAGTTTCATTTGGTAAATTAAGATTTTCCTGCCTCCTGAAAAGATAAGTTTGGGGCACCCCTGTTCAAAAGATAAAACTAAGCACTGTCATTTCTCAAAGCAACAATAAAAACCCTGATTAAAAACGGCAAAAGATGTGCATGCTGCATAGACATGACAAAAAGTTTCACTACAGAGACGGATTAATGATTAACACTAAAAAGAAATCTTACTCAGCAAATATCTGGTCATTTTCATCTAATTTCCTATTCAATGAAGATGCAACATTTTGATATGTTTTGATCTCAGACTCTGGAACTTTGAAGCTGAAAGAGCTGGCAGATTTTGGAGTACTTGTCTGGTAATCTGATTGCACACTCTTATTAAACTGCGACTTCTGTTGCTTATAATCAGAAGACAGCCAACGAAAGCGATTTTGGCCGTAAGCATTATCGGAATCTAAAAATTAAAAGCAAAATAATAGAAACAAAATATGAACAAATATTTCCGTATCATCATATCCTTATTTATTTAATAAAAAATTAACATTTGGGAGGAGGTAGGAGGAATATAATGAAAACCCTGTTTATCATTTGTTAATAGATGTTTATTGCAGACATTGTTCAAGGAACACTGTGGCAAGTCAAAGCACCATCAACAGAAACATTAGTAAACAAAGAATTAGCATCAAAAGAGGCCATAATCGATTTTTTCGGAACGAAGTTATGTAATTTCTTAACAAAATTGGTGGAATTTTTAACAGTGAAAACATTCCGACTCCTAAGTGGAGAAAACGCAAAAACTAAATACTTGGAAAGTTTATAAGAGGCAGTGCCAATATTAGAAACACTTTGATTTGCCTCAGGAAAAGACTTTCTGAATTCCATTTTACTTCTGTGGAAATTGAGAAATTTGTTTTTCTTACTCGTGTGTGCTTGCAACAGAGCACTTTTGTATTTAATGGTGAATTCTATACTATGGTAGATGGCCTGGCTACGGGAAGTCCTCTTAGTCCTATTTTAAATGATTTCTATATACATTATTTTGAGGAAAAACTATTCCAGAAATTGCAATTGCAAATTTTATGTTCGTTATGTGGATGTCCTAACGGAGAGTAACTTGTTAGGTATTGATGATGCTCTTTCTATTATGAACTCCATTGATCCTAATATCCAGTTTTCTACTGAGAAAGAACTTAATAGTAGCGCCTCGCGTTTCTTGATGTTTTGATTTCTAGGAGTGAGTCTGATTTCACTACTTCTGTCTATCGTAAACCTTTCGCTGTTTCTTTACCTCTTCACAGACTGTCGTCTCATCCTCCCAACCAAAAATATTCGGCTTTTAACGCTCTTGTCCATCGGGCTATTAATATTTGCTCTTCTCCTGAGCTTTTCAAGATTGAACTCAACTATCTGAAAGCTGTAGCTGTTGATAGAGGATTTTCTCACTCTTTAATTGATTCTATTCATAACAAACTTTGTAAGAAAACTTCTGGTCTTCTAAACTTCTGGTTCTAATGTGGTTTCTAGAAAGAATTTGGTTGTGCTACCATTCTTTTATTCTGTCAGTTTTCGTATTGCTAAAATCCTAAAAAGGTTTCAATTTCAAGTCGTTTTTGCCCCTAGTAACAAACTTTCCTTCTCTTCTCTTAAAGATCCTATCTATCAACTTAACACTTGGGTATTTACCAAATTAGTTGCCGTTGCGGCCTTTCTTACATTGGACAGACAAAACGTGCTCTGAAAATTCAGTTAAATGAGCATAAAGGTTATGTACGAAAGCAAGAGTTAAATAAGTCTAGTATTGCTCAACATTGTTGGAATTGCAACCACTCTTTTAATTTCAATTCTGGGAAAATTATTCAAAAATGTTCTTCCCCTTTAGGGGTCGTTCATAAAGAATGTCATGCTTTTTCCCCATATATTTGCCCCCCCTCCCCCTTTGTCACACGTGACACTATGTTTTATATTGCATGATGTCACACTTCTTGCTACCCCCTCCCCTCCCCTTATCACAATTTCACGAACCCCCTCCCCCCTCGAAGCGTGACATCATTTATGAATGATCCCTTAGAGCTTGACTTTTGGGAAGCTTATCATATTAACAGGAATAGTTCTAATTTGGTTAATGATTCTTCCTCAACTCCTTATTTTCCACAGGCCTGGCATAAGTTCCTTTAATTTGTTGCTCTTTCTTGGTTTTCTTGTTCGTTTTCTTTTTTTTTTGTGCCTATTTTTCTCTTTTCCCCCCTTTCCCTCCTTTTACATGTGTACTTTGTTTTGCATTTTGTTTCCGCACTCTTTGTACTTATTTTTATTTCCATTTTATTCTTTGTATTTTATTTTATTATTTTTACAATTTTCATGTATTTTAAAATTTTTATGCATGCTGTCATCTTTTTTGCTTTATTTTTATTGTTATTCCTTTTTACTTTGTGCACTTTCAACTGGATTTGTTTATTGCTCTCTTATTGGTGCCTTTCCTGCTACTTCTACTTCCACTTCACGCTGGCTTTATTCTAATTGGTTCACAGATAATTCTTAGGCTATATAAGCTTTGTTTTTGTTGTTCTGTCTGCTTCATTTGGATGTTTTGCATCTAGAAGCTCCCTGTCACATTGGAAAAGGGATTCCAAGCGATCCCGAAACATATGTCTGCGTTTTAATGCTCATTTGTGCTTTCTTAATGTGAATTTTTTTTTTAAACAAATGACAAACTATTTCAAATGTCTACAATTCTATTAAAGAAGTTCCTTTTTTTAATTTCAGGATTAAAAAACTAAACATTTAAACAAATAGTGATATAAATGTTATTATTTGTCCTTTATTCTTTCCCCACAATTAGAATCTCAAAGTAGTATTGAAAGATATTCATTCATGTATTTTGAAAGTGTTTCTCTTACCATTTCCACTTTTTCCTCTCAAGCAAGAAGAAAGAATCGTAAATATGAAAATAAATTAAAATCTTAAATTTTGCATTATTTTCGACTAATTTCTCATATACAGAACCAGAAGACATTTATTCATTAATTTTAAATTTTATACTCACATTTATCTCACTTTATATCAATTTTTGCAAATTTTATATATTTCAACCCGAAGGTGCAACAAAACGATATTTATTGATCGACTCAAAATTTTGTGCGTATATTTCTCGTCATTCCACAACATATATTTACTGCCGTATTAATAATTCGAAACAGCAAATAATGCAAAAGTAATACTAGTTTTTATTTAAACTCGGATGTTTCGAAATTATGTTTTCATTTCTTGTTATGAGCTATTGTGCAACAAAGAAAATATATGTGCAAGCAAGTTTCAGTTTTGTTACCAGTTACTAATGATTACAGAACATTTGTTGCTTTCTTTTGGATCTTAGAAGGGGTTTGCAAAGCAAAAAGGGTTGGGAGCCACTAAAATAGAATAACTATCATGATTTATGATCAATGTAATACTCACTAAAAGTATCAAAATGTAAAAGAAATATATTTATATTTATATTTATATAAACACCCAGATTCTGGGCACTAAAAAACACTTTGGGCAAATGCACAATTGTCCATTTATAAATATCCTGCCCAGTGGGCACAGCTACATAATTAGCGCCAAGTAGAAAGGCATCAGATTAGTTAAAATATTTTTAAAATAATACTAATGTAAAAAATATAATAACAAGAGGAAAATTATAATACTGCTGATAACGGAAAGAATTTTCAAAATTCTTTAGACATGAACAGGGTTTCAAATGTCCCAGATTTTTTTGAGACAGTCCTGTACTTGGAGAAATAGTCCATAGGTACTTACAGAAAATTCCGTCGACCCAAAAGGCTCATCAAAATTTTGGCAAATTTACAGCAGAGTGATCACGTTTATGATTGAAAAGACATTTGTTCTTTTGAAGACATTTTAATTATAAACGTGATTCACATGTATTTGAAGGAAGATTTCGATTCTTGGTAAAAAGTTGCCTTGTCTGGCATTCTTGATTTCATTTGATGAAAATGATCCACAGGTTTTCATAAGTACCAGTCCATATCTCAGAAAACTTTTATCGCCCCTCAAAACTGCTCAAATCTATCAAAATTCAAATTTTTTCTTTTAGACTTCCATTATAGAAGAATGTAAAAATAGAAATCTGGCATTTTTGCATCAAGGTAACAATTTGGGAATTATTTTATCAAAATGTAGCCTGAACAGGAACTACATAACCAGGGTCCGAAAAATCCCGGGCGCCTGGTCAACCAAAAAAATGCCTTGGCGACTAATTTGGCGAGTAGTTCCCAAATGAAAATATTATAGCTGGCTCCTAAAAATTTTCCCTGGCTCCTAAGATTTTCGCACTCTGTCGGACTCTGTACATAACTACTTTCATACTGAAGAGCATTCCATGCCCCTGCAACTGACTTTGTTCCGTATTGCGTAGAAGCCTGTCTCCATTTTGTGGTTCCCAAATTTGGCAACCCTGGACATAACTGAAATAATATTGCAACTTTTAAAGCCTAATATTAAAATGGGTACTTATTAGTTATAATGGGTACGCACTTGGCTAAGACAGTTTCCGGATTTATCGCCAAAATGAATTTTTTAAAGTAACAAAATAAGCCCCATCTATTTACATTCACTAAAAATGCTTTGTTATAAACATGCTTTTTTTTACCTTTCATTTGGAAATACACATCTCTCTTGGCAAGCTTACCACGGTTGGAACTTTAACCGTTAAGTACCGTAAAATGAATTTTTGAAGAAAATAAATAAAACTCACAGCCATCATTTGAAGAGTATCGCTGGTCATTGGCGTTTCTTTGATACGCATTTCCTTTATAAAATTTTTCTTGTGCATTATTCGGGTCATAGTCATGATCCCCTTCTGTGTAGTATTTATCATTATACTGATTCCTATCCGATTTGTAAGTTGGGTCACTGCTATAACGATTATAGTTATATTGATTTCTATCCGACTTGTAAGTAGGTTCGTTGTTATAGCGATTATTATACTGATTCCTATCAGGTTTGTAAGCAGAATCGTTACTACTATAGCGATTAGGTGAATCGTACCGATAATTTGTACTAGGTTTATTAAAAGAGTTATAATTAGAAGAATACGAATGGTCTGCATAACGAGATGATCTATTTTCATCAAAAGGTGTTTGAGCTGCACGCCCATAATTTCTGTTCTGATATGAAGGCTCTGTATGCTCGAAACGGCATCTGTCACCAAAACGGCAATTTCCTTGAAGGAAATAGCGACAAACTGTCATTGTGAAAAGATTCTAGAAGAATGGGAATAACTCTTTAAATTCACAAAAAGTACTTTCAAAATTCGGATACTACGCAAAGTGTGGAACTAAGAATAATACACTAAAACTAATAGTAACTAAATACACGCGACAAAACCAAAAACGAATTTTTCGTCAAAACGCAAAAACATTGAGTCGAAGTTAAATTCCTGTTGATTGCAAAATTAAATTAAAACCAAAAACGATGTAGATTCGTTGATTTCTTTATAAAAAAAAGAAATTATCCGATTGAATATTTATTTCTTTATCCTAAAAGTATTCAAAATAAATATTTAAATATGATTGTAGGGATTGTAGTAGTAAACTGTCAAATGTCCCAAGAATAACTTTAACTTCTACTGAATTTTTTTTAATGGTAGCAGACCAAGTGTATTGTTTTTATTAATATCTTGTTATTTTAATTAAACCAAATGAATTTATTAATCAACTTTACAGTGATGATGTTCAAACACCAGACATTTTTTCTCTGTTTAATGATACATTTCTAATAATGAATTGTTTGAATGTTATCCATTAACTGATAAATCTACCCATTTAATTTTCTTTCAAACCAATTCCATGTATCCCTAAAAGAATTTCTGTACAAATGACTTAAAATTCGTCAATCATTACTAACAAAATTACGTAAGGGAAAATTTTTAGAACTTCAAAGTGACCGAAAAACTCTAGTCCTTGAGCCTCATTGGTGCGGTTGAAAAGTCTTATGTGACGTCACTCACTAAGAAGAAGAAACGGCGTCGGGGCATGTGCAAAGTAATGAAACAGAAAAATGATTTTGTTTTGCTAAATAGTGATCGGTCAGTAGAAGTTGATAGCGATACTGTGCTTCGATGTGTCATCGAGATGGAAAATGACAGCGGTTGTGAGTCCTCAAAACGTACTAGGTTACAAGTCGTATGAACAGTAAGCTTGATAAGCCTTATTTTTGTTTATACAACTGCACCTTATTTCTTAAAGCGGCCCTTTTGTAACTTCTTAAAAGGGACCGACGACTAGGCCTAAATAGGGGAGCATGTCTACCCTCATTTGTCCAATTATATTTGCTTGTTATAATTTTTTATACCTTCAAATAATGATATATTCTTGTAAAAACATGTAGATCATGTGCATTCTGAAATGTAATTCGAACCAAGATCCTTCATACATGTTGATTTCAATGCTTCCGTAGTTTGTTTTGAAAATTTTTGTTTTGGTTAAAAAAAAAAGCTAAAAGTGGGGTATATGACGACATACTTTTCGAACTACATATTCTTTCGAAAACAAGAACTTGTGACGAAAATATGTTTTTAGTTTCATTTCCTATTCCCTGTTGTATCAGACAGCATATCAAAAAATTTTCCGTAATTTTTAACTTTGCGAAAAGGTTTTTATACACTTTCATCCATTTAATACTTAAGGTTAAAAACGTAGATTGCCTGAATTTCATATTGTTTACTTACATAAAATGTTTTACGATCGCTGATAATCTTGCTCTGTACTTCTATTATTCGTTTTCAGATTACAGGTTATCCTATTTATTAGAGATAGAACGAAGCTTCGGCCACATCGCAGCAGCTTCGCACGATGTGAGTCGTGATTCGGCCTATGATAATTTATATGAGTTGTGAATATTCTTTTCGCAATTATTATTATTTGGAGATGGAACTAAGCTTCGGCCTGGCTGAATAATAAGCTGTGATTCGGCCTACAACAATTTATGCTGCAAATATTATTTTTACAATTATTGTAACATAGTCTTTTAAATTATGCACAATTGTACCTATACCTTATAGTAAAACATAGCAGAAATAAATATTTAATTTAATATTAAATAAAAGTTTGTATATATTATGGTTTGTGCTCCCTTGTTAATCACATACTGTTCAGTAATTAATTGTATATTCTATTTAATTTGAAAGTTGCTAAGAAATAAATAAGTTAAATTAGATTATATTTAGTTAATATTTATATGAATATCAGAACAGGTCTTTCCTCCCTCCCTTTTGCAGCAAACTAAAGAATGAAAAAATTCCATACTTGGGTAACGTGGTGAAATGTTTTTCACCATGTTAAAAAGCTTTACTCAAAGCCATTGAACACATTTGTCAACCTCTATTTTTAAGCAAACAAAACAACAATAAATGCTCCTCAGGGGTCGTGCCAGTGAAAATTCGGCTCCGTTTTTGGACCCTTCCCAAAATTCCAAACTACCAAATCTTACTTTTCTCAGAGTTATTTATGAAATAAGCGGTAACTATTAATTAAAAATTTTTCCTACTATATGTTTGAACTTATAACTTTAACAATTTCATAAAATAATTTGATTTTTTGCAAAAACAGGAAGACCCTGTTAAAAATGCTGCATCGGCCTTTTGTCCTAAGAAAGAAAAAGTTCCAAAAGTCCCTAAATGTGTGTCAACCCCACTATGTTGGGAATTTTAAAAGGGTAAACTGAAACTGATATTAAAATATTTAATGAAATTAGTAAATAACTTATACAATAAGTAGTGAATACTTTGTTTAATAAAATATAACATTGTCTTTTTAGTACATATTCACAATAGGTACTGAAAAAAAGCCTATGTTATACAGTGAAACCTTGATAACTCGATACCCCAAGGGAACGCGAAAACATGTAGAGATAAACGGGTGTCAAGTTACCGAGGTTCCGTAATTTCACTTGCTAATATTGGTCTGTATTGTTACAGAGTCCTGGAAATCTTTTGAAACTTAATGTTCTAAAAAGGCAATTCTATGCTATTTTGTAAGTGCTTACTGATGCTGTAGCCGTAGCACAAGATCGTTTTGTTACTGGCACAAATGGTGGGAATCAGATACTTCATTTAATAAATTTTTTGGGGAGTTCAAAAGTTAAATTTGAATTCCTGAACATGCTCATCATCTCAAAAACCCAAAATACGCTCATCATCCCTCTACCGCCAAGAACATGCATTTGCGCCATGCCTTATCTACTAATTGCATTATGATCTGCAGCAATTTTTTTCATGTAAATAGTTTTATTGAGAAACTAGGGTAGTCTGACAAGTAAATGAACACTTCAGGACAATTTCATTTAAAAAAATCATAATAATTTTCAAAGCTGTAACATTTGGTATATGACATTAAAAATATTTTTATTGATGATGTAATTATTTAAAACATATATGGAGAACTTAATGGTACTATTCAGGTTGTTTTGGAGGTTTCCCCATTGAATGTTGAACACAAAATTTCCCACTGAATGAACACTTAAGATTTTGTTTGTTTCAGTAAATTTTGTTTTGGGAAGGGGCACAAATGGCAAATAGGACTAAGATCAGGATTTGGGATGCATTGGATATTGGATGTTCAGTGTCTCTTGTCTGACGGATTCGGATATCTGCTGTGATGTTTGATCCGAGCAGTATCTGACCAATTTTTATGCATTCTGAATCCCAATGATTTTTAAAAAGCGAGTTTCTGACCAATTTTCATTCATCTGATATCCAACCTATTTTCGTACATCAATTATGCACCTCATTTTTAAATCTTCAATATCTGATCAATTTTCATTCATCCAGTACAAAGCTGTATCCATAGGGCCTCCTCCTCCCCCCCCCCCCCCCGAGGGGGGTGAGTGTCTGTGTAAAAGTCTTTCTGGGGGAAAGTTTTTGTCGAATATTCGGAATACGACCGATTTTCAAACATCCAGAATCTGATCGATTTTCAAATACCCGGAATATAAGCATTTTTGATGATCAGTATCTGAATGATTTTAAAATATCCGGTATGTGACTGAATTACTAATGTCTGAGATTTTTAAATATCCGGTATCCAGCAGACTTTTGAGTAATCTATATCCGACTGATATTTGAATAACTAGTATCGGACAGATTTTTTAATATTCAGGGTCTGACCGATTTTTGAATACTGTAAAAGTATTTATTTTTTGCCTAAATGAAGATATTGATTTCGCAGCCAGAAAATTTCATGAATTTTATACAAGCAGAATTGAAGGTTATTATATCTGGGGGCGGGGGGTGAGTTTGGCAAGCTTGCAATTACGACGGACATGCAAAAATAAGTGCTTTTACAGACTGATTTTTGAATAACGAGCATCTGATCTATTTTTAAATATCTGAATTGAATTGAATTACATTTATTTTCCAGTTGGTGTGCTTAGTCTCGGGACTCGCTTATGAACAGTTGTCCAATATGACAGATAGCACAAGACAATACATGAAAGATTTTATTACTTCACAAAGATAGGAAATAACAGAAATACACCCAGGGCAAGGTGGGAATCGAACCCACGACCTCGTTACTGCGCTCAAGCAGCGGGCGGAAACTGGTACTAAGACCGCTCGGCCACCGAGGCCCCTAAATATCCGATATCTGACTATTGGTGGCATACCAAATATTTAACACTCAGTCAGATACCAATTATTAAAAAGTTATTCAGATTCCGAATATTTAAAAAATAGTCAAATTTCTGGATGTCTGAAAATTTGTTCAACGCTGGATATTTAAAAATTGGTAAGATTCCCATTGTTCAAAAATTTGGTCTGATTCCAGCTATTTGAAAACTGGTCGAATTCCTGTTGTTTAAAATTCAGTTGAATAGGGTTATTTTTAAATTAGTTGGATACCGGATATATACAATGCCTACTGGGAGGGTGAATGGTTCCTTTCATTCCTATGCCCTACCTGTCAGTGTGTTCCTGTTCATTCAATAGAAACCAGATCATAAAGCATTAGTGATGTTTTATGTTGCTGAACAAAGGAATAATATTAAATCGCCAAAAATGTTTTAAGTTACATGGTTTTATTTAAATTCAAAACATCATTGCATTATCCAAACAAAACTATTGTTGCCAAATGACAAATGATAATTCTGATAATTTCCTCAGAGCCAAAATTATTATTTTTCTTCCTAATTAACGTTATAATAAATTATTAAATGGATGAATTATTGCATTGTCATCGAAGATAAGCTTGTGTGCAAAGTTTGAAGATAATTTATGCAGTTATAGTGGTCGAAAACCGCGTAACAAAGTTCCAAAGTTCCGTGACAAGTCAAGTTAAATAAAACCATGTAACAAACAAAACATAGTTGCATTATCCAAAGAAAACTATTGTTGCCAAACGACAAATGATAATGCTGATAATTTCCTCAGAGCCAAAATTATTAATTTTTTTTCCTAATTAACGTTATAATAAATTATAAAATGGATGGATTATTGTATTGTCATTGAAGATAAGCTTGTGTGCAAAATTTGAAGATAATTTATGCAGTAATAGTTGTCGAAAACTGCCTTACAAAATTCCGCCACAAGTCAAGTTAAATAAAACCATGTAAAAACAAGCTTTGTTTGTTGAAACATTTAAATATTTAATAGTTTATTTATTAATGTTAGTGGTTTTGTTTGGTGACATTTATTTTAGTTATTAATAAATTATTGGTAGTTATGTATTTTTCAGGAAAGTACGAAATTTAAAAACTTTTAAACTAAGAAAAATGATTCAATATTTACTGGTGGAAAGAATTAAGGACTTTGAAATTAAAAGTTTTATCATAATTGCAACAAATTGTTTTGAAGTTCTATACAGTAGAACTTGGATAATTCGAACGTCTATAATTCGAATTTTTCTTTAATTCGAAGATTTCGCTTGGTCCCTTGAACTCTGTATTCAAATCAATGTTAAAATTTTTGGATAATTCGAAGTTCAACTTCTTTAATTCGAAAATTTTTCTCATCCGAAATCGACAAAAGTACGTTGAAATACTTTTTTGTCTGCTAAAATTTTACCCTACTTGTTTATTCGCAGCAAATGGGAGATTAGCGAGATTTCGATTGTGAAATTCAGGTACTCTTTTACACTTCACTGGTTAACATTTAGAGTTCCTTTATGAAAGGAACTCTAGTTAACAGTGAATCACCGCCTAATCTCTCTCTCTTCACAATGTTACGACACGTGACTGATTATTGGTTACTCGATCAGGTAGAAAATATTTTTCTTATTTGTTAAAATCAAAAGACTCAATTGAACGAAGCAATCCGAAAATATCCAGTGTTTTTTTTTAAACTCTAGCAGGTAATTTTTTATATAATTTTAGTACTTAACCAAAAAACATTTCGTAAAAGTATTATACTTATATATTCCTATTTTCTTATGTATATGCTATAGTTTTATCTTTTATATTATGCACAAAATAAATTTTATTTAGTTGACAAATACAATGTTTAATTTTATATATATATATTAATGCCCTGACATTTTCCAGAAAAAGATTATTGACGTTGTATTTAAAAGAATAAATATTAGCGGGGCATTCGTGGGTGTTAAACTGAGCTAAAAAATTTAGACTTCTGTAAGTCGAACTTTTGGATAATTCGAAGTTTAGCTGTGGTCCCTTCAGCTTCGAATTATCCAAGTTCGACTGTATTTGAGTATGTTATACAGTTAACATGTTTTTGAAAATGTTTGTGGCATGAGCTGCCAGTAAAACAAAAATGTGGTCAAACAAAATTATATTTTAAGTTTTAATACATGCATTTTTTATTTATACATTTGCATTTAAATTTGCTCTATTTTATGTTTTGCACATTTCTTGTTTTTAATAATTTTGTTCTGTGAGGGGAGAGGAGCAGCTTAATTATTGCTCTTAATGTCTCTATTTTATGTCACTATCCTGAAAGTAATAGCAAGTGTATTCAAAGTGCCATCATTAAATGTACTTTAATGATAAAAAATACTTAATTGAAAATAATTATACCATGCTTATATATCTTGCATTGCTAAATGCACATGGAAAGATATTCTGCTTTAGAGTGTTTAATATTGAAAAATTAATTTAGTGCAAATGACATCACACTATCTGTTTTGTTTAGTGTGTTACCTGTCTATGAGTGAGTCAAAGTAAACTTAAAAGAAAGATCCATTGCCATTGAAAATTTCTTCATCCTCAGTCTCATCGTTATTCTGCTCATCACACCTAATCCAGTTTCATTTTCCTATTTCTCATATTACATTTTCTTTTTATTATTTTGTTTTTTAACTTAAAAGTAGAAGCGAGTTTAAATATTTGTCCATCTATAACTTCTCACCAGATGAGCCGATTTTGACGATTCCTTTTTTAAAATTGTGAGAGGGTGGTCTCCTATAGCATGGGTCGTGATAGAGGAAATTCTTTTTTAATAATAATGATAAACAAATTTTAATGAAAATGCGTGACTGGAATGAAACTTACCCTACCAGGAATAATAGTACACTCATAAGTACAGAGAAAATGAACACATTTAATCTGAATTATTTTGCTGCTGAAAGCTGAAAAAAAGTAACAATTGTGTATACTTAATTGTTACATTGAGTGAACTTTAATCATTTTTCTATTTTATAAATTAACAAGCCTGAAATATTTTTACACATTTAGTAAAATCATATGCTCACACCATTACTAAAAACTGAAACTTTTTGTTTCAATCAAATATCTTTATTGAAAATGTCTATGATAAAAAAAACCTTAAGCTTTTAGGGGACACAGATGAAACTTTAAGGATACATATTCTAAATTCTAACAATTGTTGTTTTAAACACTATCATTCTGAATTATTTATTGTGTGGCATTCATTAAATTGATCTAAAATACTATTTTTAAGATAAAAAACACAGAATGGTTCTCATGATTATTATGATTTCTAATTTGTGTGATGAATGAATTATTCTTTGCTGTTCAGATGCTTGAAGAATAAGAGTAATATTGTAAACTTTAAAAAATAGTACAATAATTATCAGTAAATGAGCCACATCATTGTATAGTCCGCAGGAAGACGAATTAATTCTAAAAAAATTAAGTTTGGTGTATAACCTGCATCGTTGTTTAACCCGCACCCAGAAAAAAACATAGAATACACCCCTAGAAAACTAGCGACCCGGCCCCAATCTGCTTTGGACCATTGTTTCGAAAGCTATGATTTATTTCTCTGCATTTTGTTTTTTGCAGGAAAAGAGATTTCGATATTTTTGAAAGGCAGTTGTTTTTTAAGAATACCTTTTTTTTAATTTCATGTATTGCCGGCATCGTTATATTGCCCGCAGATAGTAAAAAAGGAGTTTTTTTTTTTTTTTTTGTAGATAACCAGCAGGCTATACACAGATAATTACGGTAATTAGTTCTAAACTTATGAAATATATTATGCACACAGACAGATGGACCTAGGAAGTTTTGTTTGAAACAGTGGTTGTAATTGCAACATATTTCATTTTTACAACACTTTCTAACATTGTAAAATCAATGATTTTTTTTGAAAAAATCACTTCATATAAATCAATGATTTTTTTAAAAATCATGATTTAAACCAACGAACCTTGTTTTTTTTTTTTATATTTACAACTTCAAGTATTTCCTTCCCTTTAACAAAATACTTACATAACTTGCTCCTTATAAACTAAACTAGTGTATTCCTACAGTATCTACTCATGGTAAAAATTTAAAAGATGTCGCCTGTGGTGAGTAGTTGACTTGCTTTTGTACGAGAATAAGGGAGCAGACTAGTTAAGGGGATGCTGAAAAAACATAAAAAACATAAAAGGTGCTTTAAAATATGCAAAACATCATTAGTTAAAAACTGAGCCAAATCATTGGTAATATTTAGTTCATATATCAGTGTCAAGTAAACTTTTAGTTTTGAATTTTTTATTTAAATTTTGAATTCTTACAAAGTTACTTTATTTTTCCTTTGAAACACTTACATTGAGTAAAGTTTCAGGGAGCTGTATATGCTACACTGCAAAAAATTTTGGGGGGTGGGGCTCGTGGATACGACCTTGATTTTTCCCACAAATGTTCTTTAAATTCACAAAAAAACAAAGGCATTTTTCTTGAATGGGAAGTTGCGATGTCAACAATCCGATGGAAACACCGATGATTTTTGCTGTTAATTTATTATTCTACATAGTCTGATGTCTCATAATCTTTTTTAAAAAGTTGTTACAATGTTAATTTCTGCAATCATATGATGTAGTGCCCAATTATTGTATATGAAATGCATGTTACATAGATCAGAGTAGAAACGCGTTGAATTTAACAGGTGTACGATCTGCACAAAATGGCAGCAGTTCTGCTATTGAGTTTTGAACATGATTATTTGTTATTATAATGATATTATAGGCAAAACTGTTTCAGAATAAGATATAAAAAATACATCAAAATATTTTATAAATGTATTATAGTTCTTCAATGTTTTCATTCTTTTTATAGAATATTTTATAAAATTAAGAATATATACTATATATAAAATTAAAATAGCTTTAAACATTCTTCCAATTTCTCGTTTTAAATATATAATTTTAGTATGTCTAAATCACAATATTAATTGCTTTTTTTATAAATTAAGTTTACATAGTTACACCATTATGAGTCACTAAAAATAAAACTATTATTCATAATTAAAACTGATTTGTTATTATTTTTTAATGTTTTATTTTTTTAAATCTCGCATTTTGCAAGACTATTTATTTTTTCATACTCATATTTTCACATAAATTAAAAAAAAATAGTTCTATTCTTATTCAAAGTAAATTACATCTTAAAATCTTTCAGTCAATTCTTTGAATTTCAAATTTAATTATTTTTTCCATTTATTTGTTTTCATTAAAACAAATTCTGTTTTTAAACCTGAGATGCTAGCAAGTCTTTTCGATAATACATTTAATTGAACATCCCCTCTAAAAGCAGCTCTGACCTTTTCCCTTTTTAATAAAATGATTTTTATAGAATATTTAGCATTTACAAAATTTCAGAAATTATTAATAGGTAATTGTAAAATGATTTATTGCAATATTTAAAGTTCAGAAATATCTTCACAATCACAACAGAATGTTATTATGTTAAGGTCTGTATATGAGCCATACAAATACTTTCAGAATTGTGTCATTAATAAATTGCAAAATTTTAAAAGTAATGAATGAAACTTGCTTTCTACAAGCTGAAAAGCTGATCATCAGTAGCAAAAATTGTGTACCGTGTAGATTAAGGATGTCCTAAAAGCTATAACTTGCAGGAAGTAGCATATGCCGAATAACATTTCAGTGGGGAGTCATGTTCAAGACTCGGGTACAGAAATTTTCTCCCACTGTTGGCGGAAGGGAATTAATAGAAATTGGATGGGAATGAGGCGTTTTTGCCTAACAGTATCCTTATGCTGCCAGTGGCTTATAACTTTAATTTAAATGCAAAATTATAACTAATAGTATAGCAGCGTTTATATGACGATGCTATACTAAAAAAAGTCTTTAAACAGTAATGTTGTATATTTAATTTTTCCTTCTGTCTAGATCCAAGAATTTGAACCACTGAAATGTCGTACAAATGTAAACGTCGTGTAAACGATGCTGCACTATTTTCAAATGCAGAATTTCTTCCATATTACAAAACTTTGGCGATGGTTTAGGGGGGGGGGGGGTCCTGAACCCCATGGCCCTCCCCTTGCATCCGTCCCTGCCTACAGCCAACAGTCTAAAAAATCTGTAACCTACAGATCAGCAGATTAAATTTGCTAATTAGTAATTTATAAGACCACTTGCTGTCTTTAATGCTTAATAGAGTTAGCCCAACAGTTGAAATTTGACGCCAATAATTAAATTTGTCATTGAAAATGCTATGCTATTTATTTTATGTAGTTATATAAGTATTATTCATCAAATTTGGAGATTATGACGATTATAATGTCAAGTTCATCTTCACTTAAAGCAAACGCCATATAAATCATTGTCGCGGCAGGGCCAATTGCGCTTATAAATGTAGCTACTTCTGCCGATTTCGTACTAAGTTGAGTGGCAAGTTGAATAAAACTTAAATGTTTGCTTTCATTGCTTCCATACACTTCTTATTTGTCATTTCATTTTTTTCAGAGCAGCCTTCGCTCAAACTCTTACTGTAATTGCTTTTAATCTTACTGCTTAATGGCAACAAACTCTTTTTAACAATGAGTTTTATATTTATAACCTAATAATTTATTCAGCCAAGACATGTTGCCATATGCTATCTATAACAATATAACATTACAATTTTAAATGAGGCTTGCCTGGCTAGAAAAACTAATAATAAACTGTTTCCAAAAAATTTTAATTGATATTAAAAAGTTATCAATCTAAAAGTCATTGAACATCAGTTGAAATACAGAGAAAATTGTTCTTATCTGTTTTGTCTTTGCCTATTTATGTATAGATATATAGGTGCCCATACTATATAGTAATAAAAACATTGGTGGCAAATTTGAAAATTTTAAAAGGGTACTTCAAATTAACATTTATGTTCCCACCTTTTGAGATCCACTCATGTCTTTTTATTTAATTTTTGTGGCATGTATAAAAAATCATGAGGGAAAAGGAGATACAAACTTATCCTAAATAAAAAAAACGCACTTATCTCCTTGTTTTTCCCAAGTTGAAAAACTTTTTTTTTTAAATTCTGTTTAATTTTTTTTTTAAATTTATGCAAATCATTTGAAGGTAATCCATGGACAACTTTTTTTTATGCCCATTCAATCTATGATCATTGTGCGTTTGAACCTGTGTCATGTTATGTTAAAGAAAATCGCGGGCGAACCGCCTCCATGAGGTGTGTGTCCTCTGCGCGTTTGCCAAAAACAGCTCGGATTTTTAATAATTCCAAACAGCTCTCGTAACTGCCGCGGGCGTTTCGGAAGCGAGATTAGGAGAGAAATCCCGCCTTTGAAGTCCGCCGCCCGGCCCGACGAAGCGTGACGCCTCCGATCGGAGATGGGCAGCACGTGAGAGTTTGGCAGCCTTCTTTTTCGTCCGCGTCAAATAAGTCATTTCGCCGACACAAAGGGCGAGTTCTGTTTTTTCCATTTTAATTGCCATCCACTGTTACGATGCCGTATCTCTCTAAAAACCATTTCTCTGGCTCCTTGGAATTACCCAGTTTATTTATTATTTCTTTTTACCAACTTCCGATGACGCATCCATATGTTTATTTTCTTTTATCGGTTAGTGTCTTTCTCATGGATGGATATTTGTTTCTTTGTGAATCTCCTCCGGCGGCAATCTATAATATTTTCTCTTTTTTTTTTGAACTTCACTTCCTTATTTTTGTAAGTTCTTCTCTCATCGTGATTTATTCGTTTTATAAACAAGGCAGGCTTATATCAGTACAGTTGAAACTCGTAGATCTAGCTTGAGATATATTTTTGTTTTAGTTTTTTCATCAGCTTTCTAAAACTAGAAAGTAATGGGCTAGCTGCAACTTTACTCTACTAGAGAACTGAATTACGCTCGCGAAAGTATGAGCAGGATTTAACATTTTCCCACTAGGGTCCGTTAGTTTACATGTGCGTGTTACGTTCGGTCTACAAATCAAACTATAGCATTATGTTGTCGAATTGAAGCCATTAAATTCCACCCACACATAGTGTGAAACTCATCAAACGAGCAACAAACTGGTGCTCCCGTCAGAAACAAAAAAGAAAACCTGAAATCTCGATTTTTAACTGCTAAATAAAGTGAATCTAACTGTACAATTTTCATCCGTAGAACCTCACTTGGTAATTTTTCAACCCTTGTATTACTGAGGATTGTTAAACTGTTTTCTTGAAATTGCCCAAAATAAATTAAGTATGACTCGCAATTAGAAACCGAAAACTTGTCTTTTAATATCGAACTGGGCAGCAAAAAAGAATTAGTTGATCAAAGCCTGGCTAATGGAACCGAACAGTGACTTGTCGGTTGTTCGTTGCGTACTCGCTTACCACATCGTTAAACATGTGATCGATCGGTATGCGGAGCATTCTTTTACATTCAATTTTAAGCAATAAAATACGCTGGGGTAGAGGGAGTTGTTCTAATACGTTTTTTTGCGTATATAGGCACTTATCACGGGCAACACTATGGCGAGAATATTCTTCTTGCTTCTTCCATTAAATAAAAAAACGTGCCCTTTTTTATTGGGGGAGGGGGGGGGGTGTTGCAGAAGTGAGTTTGCTTCATATTTTATTACGGGCAACGCCGTAACAAGAATACTTTATTTTAATGATGCGCGCATTTTTTCATGACAAAAAGTGAGGATATTTCTTTTAAGCTCTTAGCATGGGAGGAGTAACTTAATGAGGGGGGGGGGGGAGTTTTGTCCGCACGTAGGTTTTTATTACTAGTGGGGGAATACTTTAATTAAATCAATAAAATGTACTTTTTTTTCCTCCCCCCAAGGCTCTGAGATTTTTTCGAGGAAAAGGGGATTGCGGAATAACGCTTCCTGTGTATATAGGCGTTTATCACGGGCAACGCCATGGCAAGAGGGAGGCGCCTTCTTTAACGTCACAGGCGACGTTCTTTCAATTCGTACCACGGGTATCGCCAGGGGGTACCACTCTTTGTGTATAAAAGTTTTGTACAATCGCACTATCACAGAAAAATCCATTTAAAATGTTTATTTTTTTGTTCACCAAAGCCTAATGACTTTTTGAGGTCAAAAGTATCGAGATGCTGAAAATCCCCCAACATCTCATTTAACACTCAGTAAATTAGCATTAATAAATTTGAAAGCATTCAGATTAAATGTGTTTACAATATGACCTCGATCCATCGTTTCCGCTTCTATCGTTTTCATCCTGTATGTATGTATTATTTGTATGCATCACGTTTAAAGCGTTTTATATAAGCAAAAGCAAAATAATTGTGAATAGTAAATGTAAACGAATTTCAAACGTGTTATCCTTATAATTGTTTCGTCACATGGTGCGGACCACACTCCCTTGTATCGCCACTGTTAAATCTGAAACAAAGAATTTGAAACAAAAGGGTCATGTTCATCCTTGGTAAACTTGTAACGAATGTGTCGTGTGTGTGGGGAATGGTCATCGTTCATCCCCCCCGAGCTTCTTTATTCTACAGAAATTAGAGGTTTATGGGTGTTACAAAATAAGTTTTATTCTGCTCCGATCTTCAAAATGCAACTTAGTACATAGCTTTTCAGAAACTTTGATCTTCCAGCATCCAAGGGTTACTTGAACTTCGCCTACTTCGAACGACCGATTTATATATACGCTAAACAGTATAAACAGCTTGGTTCTATGACCTTCTCATTTCTTATTTTGTTTTCAAATAAAATTAATACTCTACACTGAAACGAATTTTTGGAATGTGAAAGTAGTAACTCTTTACGCAGCGGTCTCTTTCTTCTGGCTATTTCTGTCGCAGTAAAAGTGCCTTTTTCTCCCCGCGGCAGAGCTCTCGGTGATGCATAGTGTTTATATTTCTTTTCATTTTTTCGGTATTAGTGATGAATATTCTTTGTATTCTCAATATAAGTATGGTTTACTGTCTGCTGTATTTATTATTTTGCTCATTTAGTTGATACTTCCTGGTGCTATTATTTTCATAACTATTTACTTGTATTATCAATATCCAAAGTATGACGGTATCGGGGACTTAAACAGAAATTTGCTTGGTTTGAAGTCACGCTTTTATCGATGTTCCTTTAATTTGAAAGAACGGAAACACGATTCGCAACGCATGCTGCACGTATTCCTCATGAACATTTCGTCCACAAAATTCTTTTCGCCGTATTCCGTGGACGTAAGAGGGGACTTTGGAACTGTTCAGTTAAGGAGGAAGAAAATTTACTCCTTCCATCCCACACGTCGACAACACGATCCCCAACTTGAAAAATAGATGTTCTGACAACCACATTATTCAATGCTCTTATCTGCGTTTTCGAGTTAGCCATGTATAAACAAAATATGGTAAAAGGTAAACTTTTGTAAAACTTTATTTTAAATGTTAAAAGAGTTTTGTAATTTAACACGTCGAGTGCCACGTCAGTCACCGGTGACTGACAAGAAGTTACTTCATCATACCCGAAGTGGAGTTCAATGTAATCTTATCTCTAGTAGGCCAAAATATAAACAAAACAGCCGGGGCCTAACGTGTTGAATGAATGCTTATATAAGCATTCCCTTTCGAACAGAAATACCTTCCACTATGCTAAAAAACAATGGCCCTATTACGTTTTAAAATTTCCATCGATTAAATTCTAATTTGCCAGTATTGCGCTTCGCATTGCTGTACTACCATACCTGCGCGCGCGTCCTGACGGGGGGGGGGGGGGGAGTCGCTATAAAACCGCGTGGCACTCAACGTGTTAAACTAGTTTGCTTATAAACTGAGTATCTTACAAAGTGAATTTTATTATGGGGTCATTTCATTTTAGATCAATAAATTTTCATAAATAATGTTGCATCACCATTTTGGATTTTGATGAAAATTTGCATGTGCATTCCCCATACCCACTGGACCTCAAAAATATAAATATTTTGTTTTTTAAAAAATTACCCCTTGATATATAGGCTATTTTTGTTGTTACCAACACCAAAAATGACGTATTTCAATGCTCTGTCTTATGAACTATAATTTTCTTCCTATCAAAGCTATCAAGCTCAATCATAGCTCATTGGAAAGCTAAAAAAGAGATCTTTTTTTATATGGTATCAATACATTTCAGATTTAAAAGCAAAGCTTCTTTTTTTAAGGTCTAAGGTTCTAATGTTAAAGTCATTTTTCACCACTTTTGAAAATTTAAAAACCCATGAAAGGCTTGGAATAACAAGCCCTCTTTTTTCTGTTATATTCATATGCATGGTTACTCATTGTATTAAAAAAATTGGCTTGTTACTCTGCCCCCTTCATAAGATATGATCCCCCGAAATTGCGAATTTTCTAAAAAATGCCATTTTCAATGCTAAAAAAATGCGTGTGGGGGGCAAGGTAAAATTTTTTTTATGTGTGTGATCTTAAGTACTTTTTGCCAGCTTTCAAGCAAAAAAAAGTTTGCTGTTATTCAAAGGGGTTCGGCAGCTATAAGGCTCTGAATTTTTAAGTAAGCGCACCGAAACAAGGCAATTTTTTTCATCGTTCTTAATCTTAGCTTTTACTGTTTGGTAATTTTATACTTAATTGTAAGTTTTAAATGGTGAAAGCAACTAAATAAGACAAAGCAGAGTTACCAAAGAACGCATTTAAACTTTAATATGCTAATTTAGGATTTTTAACAGGTGGGGTTACGGAACATAACTCGACTCGTAAAGCGTGCAAAATGATTTTTTCAGTGATTTGTTGTGTCACGGAGAAGAGTTCACAAATGTTCACTCTTCACAGGTGTGATGTCATGGCCTCTTCCCTGCGCAGCCCATGTCCAGGTGAGGATGCCATTTTATCACAGTTCCATCCAAGTAATAACACCCAAATCGACTTGGAAGATGATGATTTTGAGGAAATGCAAGTCTCATATAAGCAGTGGGTGTCCAGACAGATGTGAACAAACATCATGTGTGCTACCTCTGCAAGAATTCTTGGTTAAGTTTTTTGAAAAACTTGATCATCTAAAGAACCACCATTTCATTGATAGTAAACAAGCAGAGTTTCTAAAATCAAAGAAGGAAACTCTAGTTAACTGAGAATTCTTGATACTTGGAGATTTTTCAGAGAATTTTTCTTGTGTTGTCCAAGGCGAAGTCCAGACCTATCACTGGTCAGGTGTGCAATGTACACTTAAGCCTTTTGTTATCTATTACAAAAAAGATGGAGAAATACAAACTCGAAGTTTTTGCTGTGTAAGTGACTACCTTGATCACAACACAACTACATTCTATGCCTTTCAAATGATCCTCATTAGAAAACTGAAGGCAGACCATCCTTTGATTTCAAAATTAATCTATTTTTCAGATGGATCTGCTGCTCAATATCAAAACAAAAAATTTCAGCAATCTGAGCTAAAAAGCAGTGGCATTTTTTTGCTACATCCCATGGGCAAGGTACATGCAATGGGATTGGAGGAACAATGATGAGGTTAGTTCGAAAGGCGAGTTTGCAACGGCCAGTCAGTAATCAAATCTTGAATCCATTGGAATCCACTGAACATATTAATGGTGTAATATTTTTCTATGTTTCCAAAGTTAATGCTGTAGGAAAGGTACTTGAGAAAAGATATGAAACAGCACTAGCATTACCTCAAACTCGATCTTTCCACAGCTACATTCCACTCAACAGAAATATCATTCATGCCAGACGTACATCATTCTCTTCAGGTTTTACAATCTTCCAGGTCGTCAAAGATGAAAATATCAACTTTAGAGAATCTACTCTAAGAACCCAACCAAAGTTGTCAGATTACGTTTGCTGCATATATGATGGTGACTGGTGATGGTGGCTAGGAGAAATGTTTGAAATTAAAGTACATGATGTAGAAGAAGAATACAGAATCCACTTTTTTCATCCTAAAGGACCTGGAACATCGTTTAAAAAATCAAGTCATGATAACCAAACTTGGGTTCGGTTTCAAGATATTTTTAAAATCTTGACTGCATCAGGATTATGGTCTGCGCAGGGAAGAGGCCATGACATCACACCTGTGATGAGTGAACATTTGTCAACTCTTCTCCGTGACACAACAAATCACTGAAAAAATCATTTTGCCTGCTTTACGAGTCGAGTTATGTTCCGTAACCCCACCTGTTAAAAATCTTAAATTAGCATATTAAAGTTTAAATGTGTTCTTTGGTAACTCTGCTTTGTCTTCTTTTGTTTGCTTTCACCATTTAAAACTTACAATTAAGTATAAAATTACCAAACAGTAAAAGCTAAGATTAAGAAGTATGAAAAAAATTGCCTTATTTCGGTGCGCTTACTTAAAAAGAGCCTTATAGCTGCCGAACCCGTTTGAATAACAAAGCAAACTTTTTTTTGCTTGAAAGCTGGCAAAAAGTACTTAAGATCACACACATAAAAAAAAAATTTTTACCTTGCCCCCACACGCATTTTTTTAGCATTGAAAATGGCATTTTTTTAGAAAATTCGCAATTTCGGGGGGGGGGGGGGTCATATCTTATGAAGGGGGCAGAGTAACAAGCCAATTTTTTAATACAATGAGTAACCATGCATATGAATATAACAAAAAAATGAGGGCTTGTTATTCCAAGCCCTTCATGGCTTTTTAAATTTTCAAAAGTGGTGAAAAATTACTTTAGCATTGGAAACTTTGACCTCAAAAAAAGAAGCTTTGCTTTTAAATCTGAAATGTATTGATACCATATAAAAAGAGATCTCTTTTTTAGCTTTCCAATGAGCTATGATTGAGCTTAATAGCTTTGATAGGAAGAAAATTATAGTTCATAAGACAGAGCATCGAAATACGTCATTTTTGGTGTTGGCAACAACAAAAATAGCCTATATATCAAGGGGTAATTTTTTAAAAAATAAAATATTTATATTTTTGAGGTCTAGTGGGCATGGGGAATGCACATGCAAATTTTCATCAAAAGCAAAAATAGTGGTGCACACTGCATTTGTTGATTTAAAATGGACTGACCCTATGTAATTGTTTTTGTTCTTGGTACGGGTTATACAACGATGCGGGTTATACATCGAACTTCAATTTTTTTTAAATGAATTTTTCTTCCTGCGGACTATACAACGATACAAGCTAAAAACCGATAATTACGGTAAGTTGGGATTTTTTTTACTTAATTTAATTTTTTTTTTTTTTTGGCAGCGTCATTTTTGTACCTCATTATGAGAAAAGTTGTTCCAATTTAGTTTCAAATACAGATAATACTAGCTTCCACTCCACACTGGTTCTACTTGAGTAATTGAAGTTGTTCCCTTATTTTGCTGATTATGTGCCCGTTGGGGTCGTTTCAATTATCAAACATTGTTCCAAAAATGAGTCGAAGGTGCATAGATGCGATAGCGTTCGTCATTGGCGTGCGCACGGCTGGTCACTAATTCCAAGCTTCATGTGCCTTAAAAATGCTTCTTTTTTCTTAATGTTTAAATTTTTTCGAAGAAGGGGGACTCATCTACGTTAGCCAGCCGCTTTGCTTATTGGTAATTAGTCAGTTTAGTCCGTACAGTGGTATTGTGGTGACCCCCAGTTCTAAAGCTCTGCACATCTTTTGTCGCTCCATTATCTCACTATTATAATTCCCGTTTTTGTTCCCATAGACGTCTTAGTTTTCTCCTCGTGAAGATTAGCTCGCCGCAATTTGGCTTTTATCATCCTAATACAAGTAATTGTTGATTCTCCCCTCATAGTTTTTCTGCATTTTTTTTCCCGTGTACCAATGCAGTCGTGTTTTTGCTATTTTAGTGGTAATTCATTTTTTGCAAAAAATTTCCAAGGAAACGATTGAATTAATCATTCCAATAAAATCAATAGAACGTAAACATTTGTTTTATGTTGTGCAGAGTCTGAAAAATTCTATTTAAGTGCTAGGTTTGGTTTTTTGACGGATATGAAAATGTGTTCTATTTAAAACCAGCTTTCATTTTAAGAATATTATAGTAAATCTCTCCGACCTGGGTGGTAACATGTTATCTAGCCAGTCTTTTCATTATAAAAAAAAACTTTGGAAGGGGAAAGCTTTGGAATTTTTTTTCAATCTTTCTTAGAAGAGAACTTCTCATACATAGAACATGAAATTCCGCCGACAAATTTTCAATTACAGCCTCTTATACAGCAAATAAGTCCTTGGTAATAACGGACACCGAGACGAAATCCTAAATATCAACTCTCTTTCTAACAAAAGCGTCGAGTATCGCAAAAAAGGTAAAAAGTATTGCTTCGAGCATTTCGCTCGAGTCGAAGAAAAAAAATGGCGGTCCTCATTGTGGCGCGAAAAGGTGGGAATGGAAAGGAGAAGCGGCAAGAGCCAGAAATGAAAAGGTGTCGTTTCCTCCGGCGGTGCAACTCGCCGCGTGGAATGCAGCCGTGTAAATTATCCCTTAATAACGGGGTTCGAGTTCTGCAATTGATTTCGGGTGGGCCCCTCTCTCGCCTACCCTAGGGATCCTCATTATTATGACCCACGACTTAAATAACGCTCACACGCTGTGATCCCGGTTGTTCTTTTTTCTTTTTCTTTTTCGTTATGCCTCTGCAGGATATTATTATTTATGCCTTATGATAGAAAGGTGAGATTATTCCATAAAGTACTCGGCGCGTATTTATTCGTTTTCCTTTTCGGATGCTGTTCTTGCTATATTTATTTGGGCACGTCGAGGAAATAAATATTATTCGTTTAGTGTTCAAATAAAAGAGAGCCTGGTGAAAAAGTTGATTTGATTTCGGTCTAAATAAACTTTTGGGGAAGTATCCTGAAATACACCTGTAATTCCATTAATTTTCTAATATGTAAACTCGGATTTTCTTTCTTTGTTTTACGAAACGGACGACTGCTGTTTGGTGGAGTCAGCTACCTGCTGTTGTCAGAACCCTTGGGAAATGGATAATGCAAGCCTACATATATTGACCCCTTAAAGCATGAGCTTTTTTCGGAAAAACTGATTTTAAAAAAATGATGGATTTTTTTTCTCTTATGCTTGGCAGAGTGCCAAGAAGAAACTTCATGTTGATGGGAGAAACTAGCATAAGAAATGTGCCGTATTTTGCTCGCCTAACGCAGAAGCGCCTAAATTTCAAAACTCCGTGGTCGGTGTGTAATAATCAAAATGAATCACGTGGTTTACTCAAGAAAAATGGTACTTATAGTATCAGTGTTTGCAAAAAACATTAGCTCACTTGGGTTTTTGATGAAAAATCCGGGGGGTTTCAGAACGCCTTTATATATCAATTTCAAATTAAACTTTGCACCAAAATACTGTTTGGTTATTTTTACATTTGATAAAGCTGTGTCATTTTTAAATCGTGCAATTTTGTTTGAGTCAAATATAATGTAAATACTGGAAATTAAAAGAAAATTTTGAGTTTAACTTTAAAACAATGAGTATTTTACATGAAATATTGTCAAAAATTGTATTTGCAAATACATGATTACTTAAGAAACTATTTACCTCTGGGCAAAAACGAATTATGTGAATCTTGTTTTTTTTTTTTTTTGATTGAGAAGGGCATTCTTTATAATTCCCAAGCAGATACTACAACAGGAAATTTGTATGTATAATATATATTGCAATTTCCTACATAAGTTATATTGTGGGGCAAGTTGTGTCACAATGTATAACTGAGTTCAAAAGGGTTACACAAGGGATGGCGCACTCAGCCACGAAGGAGGAAAAAATAAACCTTTAAAAGTTCCAGAGAATAAAACAAATACTTTAAATTGAATATTTTTTTCTATCATTTTCTTTTCTATTTTGAACTAAGCAACGTATTTCCTTTAAAAAATATATTCGCAATGTTTTTTAACCGCTAATCATAACCGTTGCCGTCAGTAAATACTTTTAATATTATGAGGAAAATGATACGAATGGTGTTTTTCTTTTTCAAATCCTGCGGCTTTTTTAAAAATATACTATTTAATATATTTCATTAAAACGCATGCTTCGCTTCGCGCTTACATTGGGGCTCGGAAATTATACTGCCCGACATGCCCGGAACTTGTAAAAATTTCGATCGGGCATGAATCTTCTACCCTTACATGCCCGGGGCATGTAATTTTTTAATCAAATATTTCTTCCCAAAACTTTTATTATTTTGATGACTTATTAAATTATGTAATATTTATTTGTAATGCAATTTTTGAATGATTTGATTTAATTCTTGATTCAGATTTTTAGCTGCTAATTTAATTTTTTGTGTGATTAATGCTATACGACAAATTTAATATATTTTTTTCTGGGAATGTGAAAATTTGGTTCGGACATGTTTTTCTTAGACAAGCATGCCCGGCAGAGCATGTAAAACATAAAAAAAAAAAAAAAAAAATTCGAGCCCTGGCTTACATGATCTTTTTTGGGGTTAATCTTTTCCACGGGGTGACACCATCATAGTACGAGATCCGGCTGCAGAATTCTGTGCTCATCGAGTGTTTGCTAAAATCTAAATTTTTAAGCATATTTATGATTAGGAGAATATATATCTTCCAAGTTGCCTATCAAAATGTGGCCGCTTATACTTTTAATTAAATTATTGTTAATTGATGTTTCGGAATAAAATTCATTCACTTGTTTTTTAAATAAAATATCGTCCACTTCACGGCAATATAGATAAAGACTGAAACATCACGGTTGCCGTTGAGCACTTAGCCGCACCTCTTCGCAGCCAGGTGTAAACAGGTATGATTTTAATGCATTTATACGTCCATAACGTACATTTGTTATTTATATATCAAATAAAAGCTAATTTTTTTCTGTTTATTGTGATATACGGTTGCCTAATTAAATCTGGCCGCAAATAAGGGTTGCTGGTTGTTAAAAATGCCAGCTGTACGACGCTTTAAAGCCATTGCGCATGCGTCGTCATTTTGAAAAAGAAGACGATTCTTTTGGAGTATTTATCAAGTTGTCTCTACTAGAGATGAGACGGGCTCTACATTTTAAAGTTACTCTTAGGCTCGGGCTCATGGTAAAATATTCATACATCAACCTACAGTCCGGACTAATGGTTTTTTGCCAGTCTTGTGTTCACTTTGATTTTAAATTTGCTCCAGACTAGAGACCCATCTTATTAGGTCTCCTAACTGCAATAGTTGCACTGAATATATTCCAGTTTTAAATTCGACTGCGAATCAAGAACTTCGCGAAAATGCTTCCAAACCGAAGATTTTTCATGCGTTTTAGCTCAGCAGAATTTAATCTCAACTGGAGCATTTCATGATTGTTTAAAAATATATGTATTCTTTATTTTAAATTAAAAGAAAAATCATTAGAACTAATTGCGATGGTAACAAAATCCTACATTTAATCGATGCAGCACCACATCTATTAACAACACTTTATAAAATCATTTCGGGCTCGGGCGGGCTCGGGCTTTGACACAGACCTGTATCACTCGGGCTCGGACTTCAAATCTTCGGGCTCGGGCCTGCAAAAGTGAGCCCGAACTCATCTCTAGTCTCTACTACTGTTTGAACCGGTGGTTGAGAACACTATCATTCGACGCATGCGCAATGGCTTTAAAGCGTCGTACAGCTGGCATTTTTAACAACCAGCAACCCTTATTTGCGGCCAGATTTAATTAGGCAACCGTATATCACAATAAACAAAAAAATTAGCTTTTATTTGATATGTAAATAACAAATGTACGTTATGGACGTATAAATGCATCAAAATCATACCTGTTTACACCTGGCTGCGAAGAGGTGCGGCTGAGTGCTCAACGGCAACCGTGATTTTTCAGAGTCTTTATCTATATTGCCGTGAAGTGGACGATATTTTATTTAAAAAACAAGTGAATGAATTTTATTCCGAAAAATCAGTTAACAATAATTTAATTAAAAATATTAGCGGCCACATTTTGATAGGCAACCTGGTAGATATATATTCTCCTAATCATAAATATGCTTAAAAATTTAGATTTTAGCAAACACTCGATGAGCACAGAATTCTGCAGCCGGATCTTAGACTATCACTACCCGCCCCGGGTGTGCGTCCCTGCGCTGCGCAGACGTCTTTTATTTCCTCTATTTCCTGTGTTTTAGAAAAATGGGGGAAAGACGTCCTATATTGTCCTGTATTTTTTTGTCCTATTTTTTCAAACCTGCACATCATTATTCTCGTTTGTTTTGAAATTTATATTTAAAAAACCTTCCCTACACTCGCTGGCTGCCGGGAAGCTGCCATGTTTGACCGTGCAAATCCGCCTTTTTTTGTCTGTTAGCCCGAGCATGCCAATTTCTCGTTCGGTACTGTATTTAATTCAAATTACATGGCTTTCTGCTAGCCCAAGTGGTAAAGCATTTCTTAAGTAAAAGATAGCGATCGCCTGCATGCAATCTTTTTACTACTAGAAAATTTATAAGACAGATTTTTGTCTGTTTATTTTTTCAATGTTTTTAAAAATGATTTTAAGTACTTAGACTTAGTATTTATTTTCCGTAAAAACCTAAATAAAACTAAAAACAATTTTTTTCGAAAATATTGGTATATATAATATATGTTTTTGATATATGTGCAAAAGAGGTGAAATAAACAATTGTGTTACATGGGGCAGTAATAGGTAATGTGACCCCCCCCCCCCCCTCTCCCTGCAAAAAAAGTGAAGTTGTGTTGCTTGTAGTTTTGTAGTTTGTCAGGAGATCTGGAGTAGCCACGTTTTTGAGTTCTCCACTTCGTCCTGCGAATAATTTTAATAGATTATATTATTTAATCTCGAATATCTTAACTCTTGCTAGACTCCAGTTTAGAGCAAAATCTCCTTTCTCCACTGCTCCGCTCTTATGTTTCACGCTCTGCTCCAGATCCTTGCTTTTCACTTCAGAATCCCGTCGTTTATTCATTTGGTGTATCTTTCAGTAAACTACATTTGTTTGTGTTTAACGATGCGTTGAAATAGCATCAGTAAAGTTGTATAAATCAAGTACTATGTGTATTTTCCCAAAACTTTTTATCTCCTTTTTTATCACCCTTCAACAACCCCCTCCCCCCTTCCCGTCGAAGTGACGTGATTGTATTAGTGATCGTAATGCCATCCATACACATAAGATTAAAATACAACTTTTTGTATACCATTTTTCGGTTGTCCTTATATATTGTACGACAAATTTCTATATTTTTCTACAGCGACATTTGCATCCATAGTTTCGAGGAGATTCAAGTATTGCTTCAACAAAATGGCTACAGCATTTCCACTTAGTATACGGGAGTTATCCCAGTAATCCCGGATTGTGTCCACGCCCGAATTGATCGCTTTCGCTGGATGGATATCGGAAAATTGGCTGGTATTCCTGCCTGAGGACTGACTCTTAACCACCGAACAACCCCCCTCCCCCTTCCTCTTTCCCTCCTGTTCCCGTCTCTTCTCCACGTTCCTGAAGTGGAAGCAACCTCCCAGAGGGATCGTCTCAAAACCCCTGATTGTGCGTGTGGAAATTCCTCGCCCACGTCTATAAATCATGCTGATGGCTGGGGACCCCATGTCGCGAAATCTGATGATTGTCCGCGGTTGACATACCATCTGTTGTGTTCGCTGATAGCCGGGCGGAAGTTGTTTGTGCTGGAGACCTGGAGACGTGTGCTTCCTTTTCTTTTACCTATCCCGCTTTTCTTAGTGCTCGAATTCGAAATATTTTTTCCTTCAGAATAGAAGTAGTGGAAATGGCATATGTTATCATTTGCTATTATGCTTCTAATTTTTCAGCTTTCGTAAGTATTATTTCCATTAGGATTTCCAATGAATGCAGTGCGACCTTGTAGCATAAAAAAAAAAAAATCTTTTAGAGAGCGATCTCATCCCATATAGAGTATTTGGTAATATCGTGTCCCACTTAGTCTGCAAAACATTTTGGATTTAGAGAAAACCTTTACGTCATGAGTTTTCAAACTTATTACCGTCGAGGCACCCTTGGAACAATTAGAATTTTCTCATGGCATCCTAGTCCTAGTCTCCCACATAATAGCTATCCGTAATATGTTATATGAATATTAGGGTGACCGAAAATGCAAAAAGTAAAAAGAAAGTCGTAACATCGCGAAAAATTTTTGAATTGGGGGGGGGGGGGTAAAAAAGGGTTTAAAAAATTCATAGGAATCAGTTTATATTATCTGCATGGGTGATTCTGATTCGAAATTCTCCGACATTTCCGAAAATTTTCGAGCACCTGTTCCATTTTTTAAAAAAATGGTCTTCCGAAAGTATTTTAATTATTTGTAAGATTACAAAAATTATTTTAACATTGGAGGAAGGATGATGACAGCGTTGCTATAACCGTCCGTTTAGAACGTTAAGAGAATTGGGACGCGGCTTAAAATTTTTCAAAAATAATGTGAACTAAGGAATTCTTCAACCAATATTTCAATTTTAGCTCATTTTATCTCCACTTTTAAATTTGGTCATTTTGGAATGAGTTTCAACACGTTTTGACTTGTTAAGAATGCTTTATTTGCCTCCGTAATCTTCCACGATAAGTATCTTAGTTATTCTCATTATCGTTTATAGCTGCCGATTTTTGGTGGTACTTCACCTCTCGTGAGTAGAAAAGCAAATGATTGCACTTCTTCCTGTCTTCATCTGTGTTCTTATCGGAATGAAAGCTATCGATACCTATTGATATTTATGGTGTGCCGCTGATGGAAATAGAATTTGAGAGTCTTATGTGTGGAGAGGACTAACATTCTTCTCCTTTCTGTTAAAACGAAATGAAAGATTAAAAAACGTCACGGAATCACCACTGTTGCATTGTATATGGGAGGAAGGGGACGGGGATATTACATCTGTCGTTAACTGTATTTGGTTAAAAGAAAACTAAAGGATATATATTGGTTTCATTTTCTATAACCGCACCACAGCATTTACCGTAATTATCGGTATACAGCCCGCATCGTTGTATAGTCCGCAGGATGAAAAATTCATTCTAAAAAAAATTAAGTTCGGTGTATAACCCGCATCGTTGTATAACCCGTACCCAGAAAAAAACATGGGATGCACCCCTAGAAAACAATACATTCGCCTGTAGCGCCCGAGCCCCAATCTGCTTTGAACCATTGTTTCGAAAGCTACGATTTATTTCTGTGCATTTTGTTTTGCAAGAGAAGATATTTCGATATTTTTAAACGGTAGTTGTCTTTTTGATAATATTTTTTTTTTTTTTTTAAATTTCATGTATTGTCCGCTGGTAGTAAAAAAGGGTTTTTTCGTAGATAACCCGCGGGCTATACACAGATAATTACGGTATTTGTTTCATCTCTCGTTTTTCAATTGATAAATTCTTCTCCAATGCAGCATTTTTGTGAAAGAGTGAGAAAACATTTCCCGTCGTTTACAACGAAAACAGAAACTCTGCGAAGTCGTGTCTGTCTAGTTGTTTTCATAATTGTCCACAAACTATTTGATTTCGTTCAGACCAGAAAGTGATCTTATTCAATTCAACTCTTGGTTAATGAGTGATATTTTCAGTGTGTATTCTGACACCCTTGACTAGGAATGAGGCTTGTAGAGCTTAAACTGTGGATGAATTTCTAAAAGCCTTTTCCTCATAAGGAAGTTCCATATTTCAAATTGTTTTATAATTTTAATGTAAAGTTCAAGTGAGCATGCGCACTTGAACTTTATATGTATAAAGCAGTGGCGTACGCAGAATTTTTTCAAGGGGGGGGGGGGTCATAATGTTCTGAAACTACTAAAAGAAATTTGAGTATGTAATAAAGCACTATTATTTAGGGCTCAAGGGGGGGGTTAAACCCCGAACCCCCCCACCTTGCGTACGCCACTGGTATAATGTAATATGTAAAGAGAGAGAGGGAGAGCGGAGAAACATACTTTATTATTTTATTTTGCTTGTAAAATAGTGGTACAAAGTTTTAATTTACTTTCAATAATAGTTTTTTTTTAGTATCATTATGTTTTTAAACAAGTAAAAACATTAAATTCCTGTGGCTAATATGAAGTGAGCAATATTTTTACGTGCTAGATTAACTTTCTAATCTAAGATAGTATCTTCAAATGCTTCCTTTAAGTTTAATTTTTCAACATTTCCCGCGGAATCCTCATCTTCTCGGAGTAATCTAAACTACGGTGTCTCAATAACCTCTGCCTAGATCCCCTGGTGTCTTGCATAGTAGTGCCACAATTTTTAAACCTCTTCACAAGCGTATTTAATTTTGGAGTTCATTTTAAGGAACTTAACATAAGTGCATTACTTCTTTTCTTTTTAGTTTTCTGGTTTGGAATAAATAACTGGAGTAAAAGCACAGTGGTATAACGAATATTATTTGTTGGAATCATAAAAAAAATCTATATATACCGTAATTATCTGTGTATAGCCCGCGGGCTATCTACAAAAAAACTCCTTTTTTTTAGTACCTGCGGGCAATATAACGATGCGGGCAATACATGAAAATTAAAAAAAAAAAAAGTATTATTAAAAAGACAACTACTGTTCAAAAATATCGACAGATCTTTTCCTGCAAAACAAAATGCAGAGAAATAAATCGTAGCTTTCGAAAAAAGGTCCAAATCAGATTGGGACTCGGGCGCTACAGACGAATGTAGTTTTCTGGGGGTGTATTCCGAGTTTTTTTCTGGGTGCGGGTTATACAACGATGAGCTTTATACACCGAACTTAAATTTTTTTAGAATGAATTTTTCTTCCTGCGGACTATACAACGATGCGGGCTATATACCGATAATTACGGTATATATTTCACTTAACGTGGACCAGTTACGATTAAATTTTGCGTTACGGTATGATACTAACACTATGCCAAAAACAAACTATGGTAAAACGATATTTAAAAATTTGTTAAATGGTTAGCATATAAAAATAACATAATATTTGTATTTAATATCGTAACACGGACTTTTTATTTCAATTTCTTAAAAAACATTTCCATTCATAACTCAATTTTTGATTTCCGTTTCCTTGGAGTGGCAACACCTTAGTTTGTTTATATCGAGCGATCATTCTCATGCTTATATCTAGCTCTCTTTTCTTAAGCCTTTCGAATTTTAAAAACTAATTTTACGATTTTAAAATGGGTAGAAGAAGGAACAACGAGTTTGATAGTTGAACTTGCAGCTCGCAGATGTTCGGCGGGGAATCAACTACTATAAATATGTTTCGGATGAAATGATACGCTCTTTATGTCTTTGCAATTCTAAGATAGCCCCTAAAATTCTACTCGAGCTGCTCTAGTCTCTTCAGCCGGGAGGAAGTTTTCCGCTTGGTTGGTTCTATTTTCTGGGTTTTATTTAATATTTGGATGGGATCTTTTCCTTTTTTTGAGAAATAATTACATACCGGTGTTCGGTACTTGAGAAAGCGTTCGAAGAAACGAAGTTCCTTCTCCCCGTTTTTTTGTTAACATGAAATGCAATGTGTTTTGAATGCTCCAATTAAATGGGGAGTGTTTTGTTCGGTTTAGCTTGTTATTTGAATGAACAGGGAAGTATTCTGTCATGTATCATTTAATGATATTTGTTAGACTATTTTATCAGAATACTCTTCCTTTTTATATTTTCATTTCGTATTATGTTTTATGAATTAACATGTTTACTCGCGTATATAAGTCGCTTTTTTTCCTCCTTCCGATTTTTTAATAAGATCCCGCTTATTGCAGTTGCATTTGAGACATTTTTCAGAATTACCATTAAAATCCACTTTAATGACGCACAGCATATTATTATCACTAAGAGTATAGATTTCAATGCCTCACCATAAGCTTTTTGAAATAATGTCATATGTAATTAAACGCCAGTTTTGTAAAATCCAATTACACATTAGTTCCTGGTTTGGAAGTCCTACTTTGGTAAGTAATAGAGTGGAGCAACCCCCCTTCTGAAATTGCATTTGGGGGGGGGGGGGTGATAAATTGTATTCGAGTAATATATATTTCGGTTTAAAAATTCCTCTTCTTTTTCGAATAATATATCTATTGATTACATCAGTGTTGAAATATCGTTAAAAAGGAGAATCAGATTCTGCTTTTCAACTTCAACATTGTTAACTGAAATGTTTGAGTCTCTCATATGCATTGCTTGATTCCAAAGTAGAAAGCATTTGGAATTGAACTTTTAATGGAGATATTCTAAGTAAAGCAATACAATTATCTACATTCTATTGCATTCCTTAAGCTGTTGCTGTATACATTCTTGATTTATTTTATGTTTCAGCAGCCCTTTCTCAAGAACAAGAACTTGTTTGAGGAAAGCATATTTGGAGGGATTACACTGTTGACCTTTCTTATATTCTCGCATATCGTTTACGCTTGGCCTGAAGTCGTGCTAATAGGATGTGTGGTGTCGGCAGACTTTTAGGAAGTCAAACTGTCACTCCGGTCGGCTGTCAACCAGCCCTCGCCATCTGCACACAAAGGCGTTGTGATGGGGGCGTTACCTTGCCCCGAGCTCCTTAGGGGGAGTTTGATTTCTGACCACTCAACATTTCCTGTCCTTGCAAAGCGGCCCGTTTGTTGGATTTCCTGTATAGAAAGCCGCTGATGATCTCGAACCGATTAGTAGTTCCAGATTTTTTCTGCCCGGCTGGTTCAGAGAAACAGGTGTTCCAGACAGGGATAGTTTTAAGTCCATCTGGGGAATAAGTTTTTCCGAAAGTCAATCAGCATTCCAGCGCTGATAATTCCCAAAAGTACTGAGTCGAGAGCTTATTGGCGTGGCACCTAGCTTTTTTTTTTTTTTGTTTTAGTTGCCAGAAAATTCTGCTAGGCGAAATTTTAAAATAATTCAAATTACTTGGATACCCCCGACTTCATAAAATCTCTAGGGGGCCAAAACTTAAAAGTAATGATGAGAACGGAGGCAGGGCTGCTGGATTTTAGCCAGGCCAAAAAAAGCCGGCCGGCTTTTTTTTTTGGTTTAAACCGCTTAAAAAAGGCCGGCTTTTTTTTAATAAAAGCCGGCTTTTATTAAAAAAATTTTTAAAATTTTTTTTCCCACAAAAGTATTAAATAAAAAATTATATTTATATCATTTATACAATTACATTATTACTGAAATAGCAAAATACTTCAAATAAGAATGAAAATTATTTAATAGAATGATACATTACAGAAATAGCAAAGAAGGAGTGCCCCTTATTAGAAATTTATTTAGATTCGATACAATTTAAACGATTTATTTTCAAAGATTTTTACTTTCAAAAGTTCCCTTGACACTACTAAATATGAACTAAATATTACCAATCATTTGCCTTTGTCTTTAACTAATAATCTTTTGTAGATTTTAAAGCACCTTTATTTTTGTTTCCCCTTTTTTAGAACCTTAACCAGTTCTCTGATCCAAATAAAAGTAAAAGCTATTTGTCAAATAAATTGCATAAAATAAAAGATGCCCATTTGAAGCAGACCAGCTGGTGAATGTTAAATTGTACTAGAATGATACTCATCATAAAAAAACTTTAATATTATGTATATTAAAAAAAATCCTTATATAAAAGCGAGCCAACTACTCACCACAGACGACTTCTTTTAAATTTTTGCCATGAGTAGTGCTGTAGGTAAACACTCGTTTAGTTAATTAGGATTATGTAAGTATTTTGTTAAAGGAAAGGAGATTTTTCAAATCACTGTCCCTCCAACTCTCCTCGCCTTGAGCAAAAGACATTTTTGTATGTAGTGTAAAATATATGATAGCAAAAAATTAATGAACATTTATTGCAAGTTTCAATATCTAAATTATTTCAAAGTAATTAAATTCTTAACATTAAAATATCAATTTTAAGTGACAAGTATGTACTTGAATCTGTAATAGGATAGCTTCTCCATGTAATAAGATATGGTATTGTGATCTACTATAGAAGAATTTGATTAATTTCCCAATCTGACTTTAATTTCCTTCTTCTTTTGTATTGAAAAAAATAGATTATGTATAGCTATAATACTAGGCAAGGGCTCAATGAGAGAGTCTCACGAAATTAAGCACACAAACACGAAAATGGTAATCAGTATTGTAAAATGCGTGGGTCGTGGTAGCCTAGTGGTTAGCACGTCGGACTTCTACCTGGAAGGTCGCGCGTTCGATACCCACTGAAGACCACCATGTATACTTGGGGATATGTGCATGTAAAATCTGTAGACCCCACTACCTCTCCCCGTGCGTAAGCAATCCTAAGGCCTCCTCGGCTAACAGGTAGGGGTCTGGTGGAGAAAAGTATTGTAAAATGCATTCAGGTTGTGTAACAAAATAATTTTGAATCTAATTTTGAATAAACTCCATTAAAAAAAAATTTGAGCTTCATTTTACACAAATTAACAGTAGCAACATAAATTGACATTGTATAGGTGCAAATAGTAAATAGTATTGGGTCTAATTGAAAAAGGCCAATAAAGACCGGCCCTTTTTTAAAAAGACCGGTCTTTTTTAATAAAAGCCGGCCGGTCTGGCCTTTTTTAAAAAAAGCCGGCTTTTTTGCAGCCCTGAACGGAGGTGACCCCCGGCCATGTATGTACTATATATACACATACACAGATTTATGTAATGTGGTAATGGAAGGAAAAAAAAAGATTCAATTTATAAATTTATTACCGTAATTATCTGTGTATAGCCCGCGGGTTATCTACAAAAAACCTCCTTTTTTCCCACCTGATACATGATCCACGCAATACATGAAATTCAAAAAAAAAAGTTATTAAAAAGACAACTATCGTTCAAAAATATCGAAATCTCTTTTCCTGCAAAAGAAAATGCAGAGAAATAAAGCGTAGCTTTCGAAACAATGGTCCAAAGCAGGTTGGGGTTCGGGCGCTACAGGCGAATGTATTGTTTTATAGGGGTGTATCCCATGTCTTTTCTGGTTGTGGGTTATATAACGATGCGGGTTATACACCGAACTTATTTTTTTTAGAATGAATTTTTCATCCTGCGGACTATACAGCGATGCGGGCTATGTACCGATAATTACGGTACATGAAATGTACTAATACACTCACTCAATCGTTTCAACTAATTGTAATATATAAGGGATCATTTATAAATGATATCACGCTTCGAGGGGGGGAGGCTCGTGAAATTGTGACAAGTTGAGGGGTAGCGAGAAGTGTCACATCATGCATTAGGTAATATAACGTGACATGTGACAAGGGGGGAGGGGTCAAATATATGGGAAAAAGCGGGACATCATTTATGAACGGCCCCTAATGTCTAAAGAAACTATGAAGGTCATTCAATTGTAAATTTTTTGTGGACATATCCTAGATTACTTCAGATATCAATGAAATCAACGATGAAAGCTTGTTTATTAAAGTTTACTGTCTCTGATGCGTTATGCGGTTTGCTAGAAAAGATTACTAATATTATTAATTTTTTTCCTTTTTATGACATCGAGTGACGCATGATGCAACAACGAGCACCGTTGTTCCAATGGATATCTTATTCCCCCCTCCCATAAACCTTTGGTTATCAATAGCAATCGGTGTTTATATCTGAAACTCGACGTTTTATTCATCAACTGCGAGTTGATAGATTGAAAGTGATGGAAACTAAAAAAAAAAAAAGCAATCTGTGTGCGCTACTTTTGCGTCCTTGCTCTGAGGAGCAATAACGTTTATTCTGATATTAATATTACCAGTGCTCGAGGCAAGAAAAAAAAAAAGGGAGAAGGGGAGCAGAACCGTCATTTGAATCGCTCAAGTTTTAGATTCGTGGTCGCTCAGAAACACTCGTCGGTGTATTAGGGAGAAAAAGGTGCGAAACGACCAGGTGCATGGATGTCCTGGGGGTGTTGCTTCGTGGAAAGAATTGAAGTGAAGGGAGGACCACCATTGTGTTGTCGTCTCCCCCCCAAACAGGTCTGCATCTTCACCTGTATGTAATCCCCACTTGTTCCGAGCTCATTAAGCTCACCAAGGCGTCAAGTCTCCTGCCCCTTTGACGCGATATTTCTTGCAATATTTTTTTTCTTTTCTCATCTCTATCCATTTTTCTCTCTGCTGTTTTTTCCTTCTTCCTCGCTTTTATCCTCGCCGTGCAACGAAACCCTACCTTCCGAGGCATGCTGTAATTAAGTTTTGCTCAGAACGTGCGATCGCGGACGCTGGGAAAATTAAAAGAGGTCTGAAGCAGAAATGTTTACTACTCATTTGCCAATGTCTGCATTCCCAATGTGCGCTCTGGTTCATATTCCAACATTCCCTGTGGCAGAAATTTGTTATGCTTTCTGCGACAAACTTTTTCAATGCCTAAATCTTTTTGCAAAGAGTGTTCCACATTTTAAAAGTTTGTTCAATGTTTTCATAAATTATTTCATACCTTCTAATTCTATTCAAAATTTTTGCAATTACTATGTATACATAGATGATGTAATCTAATCATTTTGTGAAAAGTTTTAAATCCTAGCCAAATGTAAATTTTTAAAGTTGAGTGGCACAAGGGAGAAAAATAAGTTACGTAAGCTATATTGGCGATTCATTTTCATGCATGATATAATGATCAACAATTTTAAATTTAACTGAAAATATTACATAAAAATATTCACCCACCCTATAAAGACTTAATATCAAGGCTGTAAAAGGATTGCACATTTCAATACAGAACTAGCTGTAAACAAAAAAAGAAAGCCAAATCCTCTTTTAAATTTAAGTTATTCTATTTTACAGATCACATGCAACTCATACCAGAGCATTTTATATTTTAGTTTTTGAATAATCTATTAGTAACTATAATTGAGTCAAAAAGAATGAAGCAGATTTTTTAGTTTTTATAGCTGTCTAGTTTAGTTTTTTATGGTAAATAATAATCTCTTACAGCATAAAAACTTTTTTTAATGCAGTGATTCCACGGGCCTCAAAGAGTTTATATCCGATTTTGGAGCAGAAGAAATTAATTTTTGTACTAGTCTAGGAGGTGAAAATATCAACTTTGTACCATTTTTGGAGTATTTTTCTTCCTCCTAAATATTGAATGGCTGTTATAAAACAAATGTTTTCAGAGGTACAAGCTGAGCGGAGAGTCTTCAGAATGATGGGAAATATGATAACACCCTTCAAGGCAGTAGTAACTGGATTAGATAATTATTTTTATCCTTCTTAAAAATATATTCATAACATAATCTATTCAAAAACTAATACTAACTAAACTTATAGCTATTATGAATGTGTTTTTCAAAAACTTTTCTCATAAATTATTTATTAATTCTTTCTTTTTTTTTTTTTTCGAAAATAAACATTGCTTCCTGTGGAAGAAGACTTAAACTTGTTCTTCTTCATTTTCTGTTTTTTTTTTAATCATTCATGCCCCACTAGATAAGTTTTTCAATTTCTTTTAACAGCTAAAACTCTTTTCTTTTCTTCTAATATAAAAGGTTCATTTATTTAAAAATATTTACCATTAAATGGCACTTATTTTCCAGAGTATAATTTCAGGTTCAACTATTGTGATTGTAGTAATAGTAAAATTTTCATAGAATTGAACAATAATTTCATAATTTTATATATATAAAAAATTGAAGTCTATCCAATTTGCTACCAGTAGTAATATTTACTATTTTTCTGATCGAGAAATATTCCTTAAAATTTCAATCCTAATTGCTCATTTGGTTTGGAATTTGGAAGTAATTAATTTTTCTTCCAACTATTTTTACATCTTTCAAAAATTGTGAAATTAGTTCAATTAAATTTTATAATCTCTAGGATAACTGGAAATGGTTTGCGATTCCTACACACCAACATTTCCATTTCTTTATATAATTTTGCTTAACATTTTTAACATGTTTACTAAAGATCTGCAATTCATTTAGATAGGTTTTTTTCTTTTTTTCAAATTGATTATCATTGTCAAAAGGCAAAAAAAAAAAAAAAATGGTGCAAATTTAGACTCTTTTCTTATTTGATAACTTTTCTAACTTAATCAATTTTTTTTTATTTCGTTTTTTATACTTTATGTTTAATGTTTTTTAATTGCTTGTGACTATATTATAGAACCTAAAGAGAAAAGAAAAAAGCAATTTAATGTTTAATTTTATACCATTTGAAAGCGCACTACCAAACACTTTCGTGAACAAATATGTATTTTCAAACTAAGTATTCAATTAAAATAAAAAGTAATTTCATTTATTTACTTACTTTGGAAAGCAACAAAATAAATGGATGAAATTTAAAAAATCCGATTTTTGTGGCGGATGCAAAAAGATTGCAGAACATACGCATTCCTTCGCTTACACGTGGAAAGTATGTTAGGAATTTTAAAGAATTGCAATTTAACAACAATCTTTTTAGCATCTGTTATTGGTTTTCATATTGATTATTATTTCCTAAATATTAAAAAATACAAAGTATACTAGGGAAAAGGTGTTTTTTTTTTTTTTTTACGTTTCATAAAAACGGTAAACTTTTTGATCGATTTCATGAAAAATTTACTCAATCAAATATTTGTAAAATAAATCTGCTACAAGAGTGATACATCATTAATTCTGCTCACTTTTCTCATCCATATTTGATGTTTAGGGGAAAAAATAATAAATGGCGTCATTTTACAAAACTTTATATTTTTAAAACTTTTAATGCAAAAGACTCGAACTTTTTTTACTTTTAGGGTTCAAAATAACTTATACTTGGCTTTTACAAGCTACAAACATCGAGTTTGCAGCTTATTTTTGCGTCTCTTTGATGCCACTTGTCATGCATAATATTAACACTTTACTGTTATAATGCAGGAATCTTTTTACATCTGCTTTAGGGTTACAATATTTTTCACACTTTTATTAATTGCTAGCATTAAAAAGCATACTGAGCGAAAATTTAAGACTATTTTTTGTATTAACATAATTTTTCATTGCATTGATAAGCATTTTTCATTGCATTGATAAGCACAAGCGGTACGATTATTATACGCCATTACGAATTATCTGCCGAATACGGAAAAGAAAGTGCTAAAACGAGAATTAGGGAATGATTTTAACTTCTGCAAAGAAAGAGGTAGGGCATGGAGAGCTTTGAAAATCGTCTAAATGATAGCCTACTTTTGTGCTTTTTGTCTAATCCAGGATGTTAGAAAGTGACTCATTGTCTGCAGAAAAACAATGATTATGCAGAACGATATGGGTAATTTTGCACGAACATGTGAATTCTCCCAAAAATATGATTTTTTTTTCTTCAAAAAATGAAAATCTTTCTGCAAGAAATCCTTGCCGTTCTGCGACATTGTCGCCGTGTCGCCGCATTTCTGCCACGGGGCCAACATTGAATGATCGTTTATTTTTGTCATCACATTGTATTAGAAACTTTTTAGTGTGTATTACTCAAAATATCAGAATAATTGATTTTAGATGCACTCGTTGAAAAAACAGGCAAAATAAATTTTTCTAAAAAATGATTTTATTTGAAATGAACCAGAAATTTTAAAATTGTCCATTTCATTTCATACATTAAAAAATATTAGATACAATTTCTTGGTTCATTTCGGAATCCAAATGAAGCAGTTATGTCCTGACGCAGAATGTAAGCTAACGTTTATTAAGTAAGCGGGAAAAAATTGATACTTGTGTTTACGTTAAGTTTGATGTTTTAATAAATTTTCTTGATTGTTTTACCTAAATTACTTTTTCTTTTATTCTTTTATTACTTTGTTTTGATTTTAAAAATAAAAATCACACATCATTTCCACATTAGTTAATTATTTCCTCTTTAACTCCTCCACAGATGCTGACACAAATGTTTACTTTTAGTTTAGGCGTTTTTACTTACCAAATTATGTAGTTTGTGGGGGGGGGGGAGAAGTAACATTTTATTCTATTTTATGATGATTGCTTTGTTAGTATTCCAATGGTGCCTCTGGTGTTTTTATGTTATTTTGATTTTTTGGATAAGTACCGTTATTATGCGATAAAATACCAGCTGCGTAAATATTCAGCTTGAAGTTCTGCGTCAAACTTCTCAGTGGGCAAGTCATAAGAACCAAGGGGCGCCCCCAACTTAAATTTTTCGAAGAGGGAAAATTCTCAGTTTATGCTTATGAGATAAAAGTCCGAATTTTACCGAATTATGAAATAAGAGTAAGTAGTACATAATGAAAATTTAAGTAAGACATTCTCTGAATCCTAAGCTGACTTGATCAACTCCCCAAACATATTCCTGTAAGACTATGCAGCATCATATATTTAATCCTTAGAGTACAGATTTATTTGAAGTTTTTTATTCTTGTTAATGTATGGAGTTTAAATACGTAAAAGAGTAACAGATTTTATGATTTTTATGCTTTCAGAACTGAATCGATTTATTCATATATGGATTATCATGCAACGTAAAACGTAACAGATGTGTTGTTGTGTAAGAATTCTTTTATTTTAGTATCCACACGGATGACGAGTCGGGTCGTCACAAAGCCGTAGCCAGAATTTTTTTCGGGGGGGCCCTGACTTTGAAACACTTATCTTGAGGTAAGTTTCAGGGAGGAATATATGCTACATTGCGAAAAATTTAGGGAGATGGGCGCTTAGGGATACGGACTTGGGTCGTCAGATCCGTCATCTATAACTTCGCCTTAACATGCACACGGCGGACAGTTACGGAATGCGAATGAATTGCTGTCAGAATAGGATTCGTTAGTAGTAAATTTTTTGAATTCACGTATTAGGGGTGATGTTGAACTAATCTCAACGGCGGTAGATTCTGGCTTGCGGTAGTTCTGGCTCTCTAATTAAACGTTTCTCGTTTCTTCCCCTTTTTATTCTTTTCTTTCTCTGTCTTTTTTAAATTTTTTATTTAAAATCTATTGTTTTCACTAAAGCTTCAATGGTCAAAGACATAAGTTTTTTTAATTAAAAAAATTGCATTTTTTAAATTTAAACCCGATATTTTTTTTGACGCACTTTAAAGATTTTGGATTTTTATTATGTAACACACATAAAAATATTACATGTTAAACATTATACAATAACACATTTTAAGCTCTTTTCACAGCAGTAAATATTTTTTTAATGATAATATGTAATTATTTTAGTTCTAATGCATGCTTCAAATGAAATTTAACCCTACCAGGAGGAATAATGGTAGTCTTTAAATACAGAAAATATAAACCAACTTTATAAGAATTCTTTCGTTGAAAGCTGAAAAAAAATCAAACAATTGTGCGCACTTAATTTCACCTCGAGTGCTGTTTTTTTTTTTTTTTTTTCTATATTGTAAATGAAAAATTTTGAAATATTTTTTAACTTACTTATTTAGATAATCATATATATGCTCACCATTACTTAAAACTAAATTTGTTTTTCAAAATTTCTAAGATGAAAAAATATTTTACAAGGGGAAAGATCCTTAACCTATTACAGAACATGGATGAAGCATGTTTAATGATAAGTACCTTAATTATCGGTATATAGCCCGCATCGTAGTCCGCAGGAAGAAAAATTCATTCTAAAAAAAATCATGTTCGGTGTACAGCCCGCATCGTTGTATAGCCCGCACCCAAAACTAAAATATAAACAAATCACTATGCACGGTATAGGGAATTATTTAATGTAAGTAATTAATTTTAACTTACAAAATAATTTTAACATTTACACCATAACAAGATTAAAAAAAAGTTTTCATTTTACCATATTTTGCTTATACATGGCCATCGAAATCATATTCTTCTGTATCAGAATTAAAAAGTTCCATTAGGTCCTCTGGCAAATTGTGAATTGGAGTTCGATCATCAATATCTGATTCACTGCTGGCTTCAAGATCTTCATAACTTCTGAGATCGTCAGTTATTTCAGCTTTTTGAAATCCAGCTTTAATCGTAGAAATTGAAACCGCGTCGCAAGAGTCCTTAATCCACCTAGCAATTTCGGCATATGTAACGAGTTTCATTTTCCCGGATTTGGTGTAGCTGTGCAGTCCATTAGACATCCAATTCTCCCAACGATGTCGGACATGAGATTTGAAGCTTTTGTTTATTGAAATGTCTAAAGGCTGGAGAGTTTTTGTCAGTCCCCCTGGTATCACCGACAGACTTGCTTTTATCATTGGATTTTTTAACCTGAAACCTGACTGGAAAAGGGTGAAATTGGAGCACCGTCTCAAAAGTTACGATTTATTTCTCTACGTTTTGTTTCGCGGGAGAATGGATTTTGATGTTTTGAACCGTAGTTGTCTTTTATTTATTTAGTACTTTTTAAAAAAAAAGTTCCGTGTATAGCCCGCCTCGTTGTATTGCCCGCAGGTAGGAAAAAAATGAGTTTTTTCATAGATAGCCCGCTGGCTATACACAGATAATTACGGTATTCTGAATTCTAAACGACGTTGTTTTAAACACTATCATTCTGGATTATTAGTTGTGCGGCGGAATTGTGCCGGGCTCGGGGGTTTTGCGCGCAAATTTAGTTATTCAGTTAAATCTCAATAACTCGAAAATTATTTAATTTTTTTAACCAAAACTTTTCGTATTTTACATTGAAATACATATACTAATATGATTTTTCTAAACAAAAAATAAAATTTTTAATGGATAAATTTATAATAGTATCGTAAATATGAAAAATCAAAAAAATATATATAGTTTTAATTCTTTGGAATTATATTATTTACAATCATTCTTACATTATGAAAAAATGAAAATAGCAATCATATAGCGCTATGGGCCGTCTGCTGTGATTTTGTATGTATCACTCCAAAGATGTTTTGACATGCTCTGCCCATTTCATCTTGTGGAAAGAATAGCAAAAAATGTGTTTACCAGCCTAGTAGTAGTTCTTTCTCTAAAAGCGATACAAAGAACGATGCCGACATGCCGTTACACACTAGCCCGTACTAGTAGGTATAGGTATCCCGCGCGCAAGTATCAATCGTCAGAAAACGTACTAGTACATGTCCCGCACACAATGTGTTAACAGTTGTGACTATTAATTTTTTATTTATTGATAAAATGTGTGTGAATGCGTCTACATGCCCGATGTCCAAACTTAAGTGTCACACTTTATTTTACAGCCATCAAAATTGGCACAATGGCGCTAAATAACCCTAGAGATAATTAGTGCAGTTCGAACGCCGAATTATAGTATTTAATTTAGGATTTTTTTTTTCTTTTTTCATTTGATTTATTTGCATTTTAAGGAATTTATTCACTTATTTTGCCTTAGCATTTTAGTTGGGAACCTTCCCTAATGCTTCGGATTGTAGACGTGTCGACATTTTGGTGTCCGAATGATGCCGAACAAGTTGTAATGAAACATTTCTTTCAGTAAGAGTTTACCTATTGAACTCCTCCCTTCTGTTAACGGAATGCCAAGAACAATCATTTCAATACCACAACTGCACTAATTGTTTGAAAAGGTTTTTTTTTTGTCAGGATTAACGTTTTAAATTTCGATTCATGCCATTCAACGTTTTGAAACTGCATATTTGGAATTTCAGGTGCCATCCTTTGGGATTTAAACATTTCAAGAGCTTTAGCTTTGACGGACACACTGAGGACATATCCAGTCTCTGGCGAAGGCGAGGAGGAAAAACATCCCACTTCCCCCGAGGTCCCGTTTCCCAAATGGCTCCCATTGACTGGTGGGACGGGTCTTATCATTCGCAACCGGTATCCCTTTGTCGGCTTTCGGGCAGCCCCCCACCCTGTTCCCCCTTCGAGCTCGGGGGGGGGGGGGGGAGTAGCAGCTTTTTGACGCAGCTGCGAGCGGCAAGTCTCTTTGACCCATTGTCTGATGGATTCTGATGGGAAGAGATCAGCTAAAGAGAGAAGTTTTTTCTTCTATTTCTTTGGCTGCCTACGTGCGCGTGTTGTTCCTTCCTAGCTAATAAAATCTTTTAATGTGCCTGCTCCTAAATTTTCGTAGTCTCCCACCGTATTTTGGTGGGAAAAGCAAGTTGCTCATTGTTTTGGAAAACTTTTTGTGCCATTTTGAAAGGGAAGTTTGTAGATGGAAATAAGTCCTAGCATTTCCATTTATACTAGTAATAGACCGTCTCACGAAACATTTGTTCAAGAAACTTAATAATGTTTTTTATCAGGAAAAGTTTGTAACACAGTTTTGCAATTGTTTTCCTGTTAAGCTTAAAACTTATTGAAGTAACAAATTTTGCTTCAAGTGCAAAAATTCGTGACTATATTAATAATTAAAAAAATCTTCCTTAATAGCATCACCAAGTAATGATGTAGTAATAGAAATATAATTTCACGTTAATTTAAAGCACATATGTTTCGGGATTGCTTGGAATCCCTTTTTCAATGCGACAGGGAGCTTCTAGATGCAAAACATCATTCGCATTTTGTCTGCTTCATTTGGATGTTTTGCATCTAGAAGCTCCCTGTCGCATTGAAAAAGGGATTCCAAGCAATCCCGAAACATATGTCTGCGTTTTAATGCTCATTTGTGCTTTAAATTAACGTGAAATTATATTTCTATTACTATTTACTTGCACAAAGTTAAATTATTATTATAAGTAATGATGTAGTTGAAAAAAAAGGATGTATATATAACTGATATTCTAAGCTCTTTTATGGGATATTTGGGGGTTTTTTTTTACGGAGGTCGAAAGCAGAAGAGACGAGATTAAATTTAAATCAAGAAAAAGTGAAGCACTTTGTTACCTTAGTTTCACCTTGTCTCAGGTGTGTAGCATCACCCACTCCATGGGGCCACTAAGATAAATGCGAATTTTTCTCTCTTTTATCTTATTAAAGGGAAGTCGAGTTGATAAAAGCTCTTAACAGGCCTGAGAAGACTTTGGATTTTTCGGTACTTGAAAACCTCCTCATCTTTAGGCCGTAATGATTTTTCTTTTCCCTCTACCATTTTGCGTTTTGTCCCGAGATTATCGTTATTATTTATTTATTTATTTATTATTATTATTTTTTTTTTTTGGTGATGCGGCAAATCACTTCCTCTCCCCATGCTCCCCTCACAGCTTTCTTAAAATTTAAGAATAAGATTTTAATTGAGTTAATAGATATTTACCTGTAGAATACAGATGCATATTCCGAGAGTAAAGGTGGTATGAACTTGTTGAGGAGCAATTCCGTTAACAAACTTATGATTGATTTTTCGTTTTTTACAATCAGCTTTCATTTTCTCGTCGTCACGCTCCTAAGCATTATATTTCATCAGTTTAAAATTAACCATTTAGTCGAGAGGTGTTTGATTTCCCAGGAATCGTATGAAATATAAGCCTTGTGCTTTTAGCCTTTGTGCCTAAGTATGGGTCTGCAAGGATCATTGTGAAAAAATTACTACCAAATAAAAGATAGTCAATGAACATTATATTTTATAGACAAGAATTAAATCAAACGTTTTATTGTTTTAAAAAGCTGCTTTTAAGATTTTTTTTTTACATGACAGAGTTCGCACGACTGAAACTAAATATTTGCAATCTTTTTTCAAGAACATTCAGAATTATTTTTAAACGTTTTACAAATTTTTGGGTATTTGTTCTCAAAAGTAGTATGAATTGTTCTTAGGAGCAGTTTGCATTTTTTTTTCTGTGGTATGCTTTGGATGCAAATGTTTTTAAATAAAGTATTTTTAAAAATCTGTTATATTTTAATTAAAATTAATCATATATAATTATAATTTATTTTCAGAATAGTTTAAACAGTTCCTTTTTCTTCTTTTTCAGGACTTCTTTCAGCAATATCTTAATTTTTAAGTTATTTTATACTATATTATTAATTATAGTTTCTATAATCAATGTCGTTTATAACTTCACCTATGTCTTAAAATCATAAAATAAAAACTTCAAACCCTCCGACTTCGTTATAACCGAGGTCGAATGTATTTTAGTCAAACTAGCAAACTGAAGACAAACCGATAAATATTTTAAAAGGGGCAGACAATCTTTTAATGTATTGATTGCATGTACCGAAAGGGGCGAGGCGGGAAATAATATGAATGGGGTGTTCATTTTCGCGGACGCGGGGAACGGATATCATGCAAACGGGGAACCTAATTTCGCGCAAATGGGTATCGCGGAACTGGGCAGCACCCCACTTATTATTCACACACAAATCGACCTATACCGCAGTATATTCTGTATTTTCAATGCATGGATTCTTGTTTAAAATGCTACTTTAATATACTGGTATTAAAAGGATGTATAAAAAATCTTTTGGAACTTTTTATTCATCAATTTTAGCAATTAAAATATTGCTTTGGCAATTCAGGAATGATTGTTCAGTCTGTCAAGAAAATCCAGGTTTTCCGTTTGTTTTTCGTGATTTGCGATCCGGAAGTTTCAGGATCTCTATTCCGGCCTCCGGATTCATAGTTGGAATTTTTATTTCTTCTCAGAAAAATTACAATAAATGGAACTGTAGTGCAACTTTATTTCGTTATTATCCTAATTTTCGTAAAAGTAAAAGCTAAAAAAAAAAAGTCTAAATTAATCGTTAAATGTCGTCAAAATTCAAATTTTTTGATTGTAGGGTTTTAATATGGGGGGGGGGGGAATGTGTGTTTGTCGGTCCGTCTGCAACCCCCCCCCCCCCCATAAATCTTGAGAGAATTGTCCGATTCATTTTTTTTTAATTATTTTTTGCATTCGAAAGATCTCGGTGCGGAACCATTTACGTATTTTAATTTGAATTTGTATACTAAAGGCTGAATGAGAGAAAGCTAGGAAATAAACTTGATGTTAGTGTATACGGAGAGTAAGCTAGTATAGTTCTCGACGGGAACTTGTTTAGTAGCTGGTTTTAAAAAGAAATGTAGATAACGCAATTGTAGTGACTTTTTTCTTTCTTTCTCTCTTTTTTTTTTTTGTTGATCTCTAAGAAAAGGTTGGAAAATAGCTTTAATGCGTAAGTGTTATGATTTTACTATGGAAAATTTCCAGATTTTGTAATAACGCCTTGGTTATTAAAATTATATAATTCCTCGAGAATTTATTTAAAATTTGGTGGAAATCATAATCCCATGGGAAAAATTCTGATTCTATCCCTTGTTTTTGCTGTTGAAGCTTGGCGTAAGATTTAAAGGAATTTAAATGCCTAAATTTTTAATGTTTTTTTACTTCGTGTGCTCCAATTTTTTCCCTGGATAAGGATCACCTATCTGTAGTAGTATTTGTCTCTGAAAGGCGCGTCCTTTTGAACGCAGCTCTCCTTTCTCGGAAGGAAAAAAAAAGATCTTAAGGGGGGGGGGGAGGTGTTCCTAAAAGGGGGATTCATTCATGACCCTCACAGTCTCCTCTTTTTCAGAGAATCGTCCGCCCCCTAATCTCCAGTCCTATTTCCATTCTGTCCCTTCCCCTATGCTCTCCCCACCCTGTGCCGCTGGTGAAAGGTACAAGATTCCCCCCACCGTCATTCGCTGCAGACTCGTGCTGGGAATAAGGCTTCTTTCACTCTGGTGCGCGTTGTTAGCATGCTTGTTGGCTTGTGATGTTGTTTCCGAGTGGCGGTTTTCCGATTTTGCTGTTCTCCGATCTCCCTTCTTCCTGTTGACGGAATAAAGAGAACGGTTTCAAAAATTAGTTATCAGTCGCCTTGGATTACTTCTTTCCATTGCTCTGTGTTTCAGCTGTGTGCATCTGAAGATCGTTTTAAACATCTTATCCCAAACGGAATTATCGGAAGGATTAACATTACTATTTGAACCAGTGTTCATTTTAAGTGTGCGGTACTCTCCCAACAATAGTGATTATTGTTTTCAAGTTCTTAAAGCAGGGATATCTAAAATGTTACATGGATTTTTGCAGACCTTCAACCATGGATTGCTTCGAACGGTACATTCTTTCAAATCTATTTGGTTTATTATGACAGATTTGTATTGTAGTTTCTATAAATCTACTATCTGCTTTTAAAAATTTGTTCTCCACAATTTGTAAAATAACCAAATTTCTTAATCTGCTCTCTTAGAATATGAGAATATGAAATAAGTTGAATTCATTTCACATATTTTTACTTAAAGCTTAAATGTGAACTCAAAATTTCCCGCTTCTTGCTCTGCTATTATTCTTTGTAAAACAGATCCTCTTTTTTGGACCTACTCGCATTAACTGTCTGTATACTTTTGTTCACAGAAAATTGCAAAATTCATAAATTTCATCAATTGCGAATTATTGATTGCAAAGTTGCGATGTATTAATTTAATTTAGAAATAATTAGTACTAAACACAAAAAGGACTGAAAAGTAAAATAATTATGCTGTAAATAAAGTTTTTTAGAGGTACTGATAGTGCTAAAAGAAAAACACATGAAGACCATCCCTTTCTATTGCGTTTACGAACTTTTCCCCTTGTACCTGTGCCTGTGTTTGAATGTCTACTCATCGCTTAGAAAAGCGTTTGACAACATTTTTTTGTAAATAATTTAAACTTCTCTCCAGAATTCTCATTAAATTTAACAGGAAATTAAACAGCTCTCAGTAATAACTTCTTTTTCTTTCTTTCTTAATTTTTTTGCTTTAATTTTCTGTAAAATAGAATATTTTGTTGCGTGAAGTGAAATGAAATATTGTTATTGTGAAAAGCGGGAATAATGCAAATATTGAAATATGATTAAGACATCTATTGAAAATTATAAAAATACGAATTCAGTAGAACATTTGTTTTTTCCCAAATTAATCATATTCATATTATGAGAAATGCATTTCAGTTGACCTTATTTTTTGAGAAGATTTTGCTTTTCATTATAAAAAAGCTCCCCATTTCTTTTGTTTGAAAACAGTATCCATGCATTAATTATACGTCAGGGCTTTTAAGTCTTATAGTAGGATGTAAGCTACTCTTCTACTTTCCTTTGAGCAAGTAGTTTTGCTCGAAGTGTTTTTCTTTTCTTTGTATGAATTTTGATAAGTAAACATCAGATCACTCACTACTCAAGACGGATTTTTTACTAGTGGAATAGCCATATAAATAGAAACATATTAAATGGAACTTCGATGAAAAAGTTATAAAAAATTTTGAATTTAATTATATTTTTAATACATGGGTTATTCTCTTAAAAAGTCATTTTAAGCGCATAAAAATTGAAATAATTCAAGTGGCTGAACAGCATAAAAATTTTATTAGAAGCAGATCAGATCGAAATCAGACCATTGTTCATATGAGAATACATTTAAAATTAAATGAAAGATATTGCACGTTTACTGCTTAATGCTACACATTTATAAAAGTAATGCAAAATACATTACAATTTGAAAATAGCAGTTGGGCCTAATTGATTTCCAAGTTCAATTACATATAAATAATTTCAAAAGAAGAAGAAACATAACTGCACTCTTTAAGTATAATTTTCTTATACTTTTCGTAGGGCTTAATTTTTAATACACAGAAATTTGGGTAGCCCTACAGTCTTCAAAACTTATCTTCAGGTATTAATAGTCTATATCTAATCTAAAATATAAAAATTCAGCTGTGGTCCCGAGCAAATTAAGTCCTGATTTACTCTTAAAAAGGACATGAGTTAATGACTTCCCCCCCCCCCCCCCCACTCTTAATATATTTGTGTATATTTGTTGTAAATTATAAAACAGGAAATATTTCACTATTGAGCTTCATATACTTTTGCAGTAAATATTTTTCATGTTATGATATGAATGTAGTTTTATTTACTTTTCCTCAATCTAATATTTAAAACATTTTCTTTCAGGCATCCATTTAGTGGCAGAAGACTTTTCAGGATTCACCAATGAATAAAATTCTTGAAAATCATGATGAATGGTACTTTAGAAAGTTCCGCACCCAAGTTGAAACGTGCTATTTCACCCCGTCCACAAACAGTAGGGGAAGAAGTTAAAGTTTTCCATGACACTTCCAATCGATGCCCAGAACTGTACAAGAATTGTACTTGGAATATGGAAGATAAGCAGGAAGCTGCTTGTGAAAGTGAACAACAATACAGGCCAACGACACCTGCCGAGTATACTATTCTTCATGCCAATGATTCTGTTGAGAACTCTTCTAATCCTAGCCCTCCACCTCCATATAAATGGGCTCAGAGCTTAATATGCCTATTAGAAGATATACAGGGTGTAAATTTGTTCCAGCAATTCTTGGAGCAGGAAGGTCAAGACACTAGGAGCTTGAAATTTTGGTTTGCTTGTCGTGGTGTGAAAAGAGCGGACCCTAATGACAGAGAAGGAATGAGAAAGTTAATAAAGCTTATTTTTGAAAAGAAAGTTAATAGGATTTCTGCAATAAGTGCTACAACAAAAGAAGAAATCAAACAGAAACTTTGTTCTAATGTTGGTGTAGATGACACTATATTTGATACTGCTCAAAAGGAGGTGGAAATTTATATGATGCAAACTACTTATCCTAATTTCTTAAGGTCAGATATTTATATACAGCATCTTGGTGGTTGGAAAAATGATTCTTCTTCAGAAAAAGATACTGCTGTTACATTTGAACCTAATGATTTGCTACCTACAGTTCATGAGGATAGTGAGTTACAAATATCTTCTAGCAATAAAGCTCTATTAACAAGGGACAATTTATGGCAAAGGAATAGAAATAGTTCAAACTCCAAAGGCAAACCAGAAATACCCGCACAGTAAGTCTTTATTACCCTTCTTCTTTTTTGAATTTTCTCTGCATTAACTTACATTCTTCTGATATGAGAGATAAAACAACACCCATACTAGATGATTTTTCCCCCTTTCCGCACTCCAGATTTGTTTTTTCAAAAAGTTCCAAAATTGTACGAGAGAGTAAGGTGGAAATAGTGTTCACAATCAGTAGCGTAGCTGGACCCAGATTTCAGGGGGGGTTTCTTCCAGAAAAGTGAGCTAATTTCATGGTTTTACAAGAAAAATTGGCAAAATTCCAGACAATCTTCACAATTTCAGGGGGGGTTTTATCCCCAAAACTACCCCCTTATCTACGCCAGTGTTCACAATGGGGAACTTTTGTGTTCGAGTTTTCCAGTAAATTTCTGCAGTTTGGCAACATTGATATGTTTATTAGGAATTAATAAATTTAGATTTTCATGGTGAAAAAGAAACCGTGATTTGTTAACCTGCGGCTAAATTTAGACCACTTTAATTCAAGATTTCAAAATGATAGGGCAAGGCAAAGGCAGCGATGTGTGTGTGCCTCTCGGCTCTTGCTGAGCTGTTGCAGCTGTTAAAAGTGAATTTTTCATGCTCATTAGGGACTGTAAAAAGATATAAAGACATGTTAATTTTGAAATGGTCATCTTTTTAAATACATAGCAAGAAGTTCAGCCACACCACACTTAAGACAGTAATCACACACACACACAAGGAGGTATCAATTACATTGTCTAATTAGTTTTCTGGATTGTAACAGGTTTCAGATAGTGTAAAAAGTGCTTAATTAAGGTTTCTGTTTTTAAGGTCCCTAAAGGAGCTTATGTTGAGGAAAGTTTCAGGGAGGAATATATGCTACACTGCGGAAAATTTCGGGGGGGGGGGCGTCCCCCCCTGGATATGGCCTTGCTTCTGCCATAAAAACTCATGTATGTAGAAAATTTTGCCAGGAAAACTGATTGGTGGTTGACTGAGACATATCAGCTGTTTTGATTTATATTAATCAGCTTTTGTACTTTCTTTTTTGATGTGATTGCTCTCACTTCAACTTGTTTCTAGTGAAACATGTACTTTCAATGCAAAAGTGTTCCTGAAAAATATTACTTTGTGTGTTCAAAAATATCTTTTCAATATAGCACTGGCCATTTGTGAAAGAAATTTTATCATGTAACATCATGTTAATGCAGTGCAGTGCATAGAATCTACTAAATTTTACTTACTCATATTTTAGTATAGAGTAAAAGAGCTGTTGAATTTGTTGTTCTGAAATGTAAGATCACAGAGTCGTAAAAAAATTTTTTATTGAAGAAGAATTTTGTGAGTTTCTAAAAAATTAATCAGTAGCTACTATGATTATACTCTTGATTACATTAGTAAATCTGTGCTGAAAATTCTCTATTTATATATTTTAGTATTTAGTACTCTAAAGGTGGTAGCGTTTAAAAAAATTTTTGATATGCGGGACCCTTTTCCAAGACGATTGCTACCGTGGAACCTCTGTTTTCTTCAATAATATGATATTAATCAAATGTTAGGGAAATGAATGATTTGCAATCAATATGATAACTGCATCAATTGGTACTCATTGGCTTCAAGAAGTAATTCCAAAAATTAACAGTTGGGGATCATTCGTAAATGACTCTTCGAGGGTAGTTGTGAAATTGTGGTGAGGGGAAGGGGTAACAAGAAGTGTGACACCATGCTTATGCAGCATAGAGTGGCATGTGACGAGGAGATATGTTCAAGTGGGACATTTTGTGACAAAAATGGGAGGGGAGTCAAAAAGTATGGGGAAAAAATGACATCATTTATGGATGGTCCCTTGAGACAGAAAGCATTTAAATGACTTCTAATATCATAATCAAACAAGGTTTTAAAAGATAAAATTTTAATGAGATGAGTTGTACTGATTTTTATTATCTCAGATACATACTTAATAGGCTGTATGGATGAAAGTTGAACACTCATGTCCGTGTGAGAACTCCTATTACATCATTTATTCTTTGTCAACGCGTAACTCCCATTTTGCACACAAATGTAGCTTACAAGTGGCAGATGTGTTGACACTGTCTTTTATGACAATGGGAAAAAATTAAATTACACCAGTATTCTAGTATTAAAAGCAATATTTAAAATTTTTTAGCAAGACTGGATTGAATCAGGTATTGTCTCCTTAAAGGTTTCATATTCTTCTACAAACGTAGTCAAGAATTGTGGCCGGTAAAATTTCAAAATTTTCCATAGATGGGCGAGGGGGCATAAACTCTATGTGTATTACAGTTAAAAAAACAACAAAAAAATGTACATACATATCAATACGTTATATTTCCAAAACCAGGGAGGGAATTGATCCTCCCTAAATGACGGGTCTGCCTCTTAAATTCATTTTCATGTTTTCACAATGCAAACTGCAAGTTAGAAGTTTCACACAAATCTTTAAGGTGCTTAAAATCTTCTTGAAAGACTGTTGCCCCTATTTCAAATTCTTTCTTTTCTGATCAGCTTTTAATTGTTAAAATGAAAGCTAAGTATTTGGAATGCATAGGGAGGAGATTCCAAACTAGCTAAAAATTATGTTCTTAGAAAAGGCACGTACCTGGTGCTTTAGCTCGGACATGGAGGTTAGTTAGCTTCTGAACCACTTTTGCATTTGCAACAAAAATTGTAAAAAAATTTAAGATTAAAAGATAGTGGTAGTAATCGATGTCCCCCCCTCCTCCTCAGGAGAAAATTCTGATTGCTAGAATGTTGTTAAGAGCAGAATATAAAGCACAAAGCTACTTATGCAACTTTTTAGGTTTTAAAACTTAATCAATTTTTTTTTTATGACACACATTGCAGCTTTCTTTTATGTTCTTGTATAGAAAACTCTCCTGTATTTCCTGATATTTGATTCCTATTCTGATCCATAAACTCATGGTGTCTAACGGTTGCATTTGTATCACTTTTTTAAGGTAATGAATGGAAACAAAGCTTAGTTATTTTTCAGTGACCTACTTAAATACTTAAATGTTACGATGGGGAAACCCTCAAATGTCATGAAACCTTAGAGTTGTCTCTGCGGAACACAATTTGAGAAATGCTGTTCTAAAGTATAGTTTACAAACTCTGTTTTCACTAAATACCTGAAAATTCTTTGCAAAGAAAATACAGTCGAACCCCGCTATAATGAACCTGGTATGTAGTGAACACTCGGTTGTAGTGAACTTTTTTAGTGGTCCCGTCCAATCTCCTATTCAACTAATGTTATTTTATATGCTTATAGTGGACAATTGAGAAATTGGTAGTTCGTTTATAGTGAACTCAAATTTCATTCCCTTGGATTTTTTTTCCAGTTCTCCAACTGTAAACTTGCACGTGTTGTGATTGAAAAGCCAGCATTCCTTTCTATTGTGTCAAATTTCACTCTTTCATGCTTATCGTCTTAAACTAGTGCAAACAAGTTGTTAAGCAGAACATTCCTCTCTCCCCCCCCCCCCCAATCCGTTTACGGTCCCAATTGTTCGCTCCTTTCCCCCCTGCTCCTCTCACTGAATTCTAGGAATCCACTTGTCTCTACATCGGCTCTATTCATTACCAATCACCCCTATCATTCATAAATGATGTCATGCTTCGAGGGGGGAGGGGGGTTCATGAAATTGTGACAAAGTGTTACAAGGGGAGGGAAGGGGTAGTGTGACATCATGCATTATGCAACATAGCGTGACGCGTGACAAAGGGGGGGGGAGGGGGTCAAATGTATGGGGAAAAAGCGTGAAGTCATTTATGGACGGCCCCCAGCAAGTGTTTATGAAACTGATGTGGAAAATTGGAAATCTCAAGTGAGGGCGTTCAAGTTTTTGTAAGTAACATCTGATTATTTTTCTTTTTAATGTTTGTTTTAATGTTTATTTGATTAATTAAGTACTTATAAGCAATTTATGTACCATTTGTAACAAAACTCCAGTCATATTTAAAAAGAAAGACTTTTTTTCAAAGAATTTGGATATAGTGAACCACCGATTATAGTGGACTTATTGTCGAGTCCGCAGACGGTTCACTATATCGGGGTTCGACTGTATATTAAGTTTTTTCTCTTCCCCCCCCCCCTAATTTAATCTCATTCTGTTTTCTCCCTTAATTGTGGTGGTAAACTGCAAGTATTTAATGTTAGATGTACCTTTTTATGCATTTTTGTATTTGGGTGCACAATTTATTTTTCTGCTGAGTATGAACCCTAAAAACTACAAAAACTAATAATAAACAAAGGCAAAAATCTTTAAGTTGCATAACATAAGCCTTACCATGAGCAATTCAGGTTAGAAGGGACATATGTCAAGTCCATCTACAATAATTAAGCAATGCTATGAATAACAGCTGAAAAGAGGATTTTCATCCATTGACGGACAGCAATAATTGATAATTTTTGCGCACCTTCTTCTATGTGAAAACATGCTACATTATAGCCTAAAACAATGTATCAAGATATTTTTTCCATTAATAACTCAATTTCTTAATAAATATTTTATGAATAATATTTTTTTTAGGCTGTATTTGAAATCACCATATGGAAATTATAGTTGTTATCATTCTAAATATTCATCTTTTCTTCCTGCATCTGCTCAAGATAGTGAACTTCAAAGCTTATCATCCGATGCTCAAACAGATGACACCATGTCACTTACAGATGGTAGTATGTAAGTTATCTTGCATTAACTTTTTAGGTTTTTTAAATTCATAAATTAGCTGTATTGTTTATTTTTGTCAAATTTAAAAAAAAAAAATTGAAAAGTCAAATAATTTTGTGAAAATTATTTGATTAAACATAAACTTTAGGACATTATTTTTATTTTGGATCTCTTTTTGCCATTTTATTTAATTTTCCATTAATTAATTTTTTTGAGAAAGGTCCGATTTGGGAAATCGGAATTTTATGAAAGGTCCGTTTTGACCCAAATTTCCTCATGCACAGAGTCCGACAAAAGTGCGAAAATCTTAGGAGCCAGGGAAAATTTTTAGGAGCCAGATATAATATTTTCATTTGCGAACTAGTCGCCAAGGCATTTTTTTGGTCGCACGGGCGACCAGGCGCCTGGGATTTTTCGGACCCTGCTCATGCACGACCTCTGTTCTATGAATTTTGTTTTTAACTGTAATTTATCACGTGCATACACCAGCATACTCTAATATTGCACCTCAGTGCACTATTGGATCAGATGTACTGAGGATACACTCTTGCAGGGTTCCCACCAAGTCACCGTTTTCACCTAAAATCACTTTTTTTTTTCATTGGTCACTTAAAGTCACTTTTTGTAGCAAATAGTCACCTAAAGTCACTTTTTTTTGGGGGGGGGGTATCTCATAAAGTGCTAAATAACCACCAAACTTTTCTATAAACACCAGGGAAAATGCAAATAAAATAGTTTCGTTCTACAAAGCTATTTTCTGAAGCAAATAAAAAGTTAAAACAGGGCATTAGAAATCAATATTTTACAGAAATACAGCTTGCTCGGGCAATGATAGAGGGTGCTAAATCTGTAAAAGCTGATGAAATCGAGCACAGAGCAAAGGGGCACATGAAATTGGAACAAAATTACAGAAGAGAAAATCTTCCGTAATCACAACTTTTTTTAAAAAGAAATCTAAGACTGATTAAATTGAAACTTTTACAGAGTGCTGCCATTTATATACCAGGGGCGACAGTTCTCTAAATTTTTGAAGCATTCTTTTCTGAAATTTTTATATTAACATTTAAAAATTTTGAGCATTCCTACTGTATTGATTTTCTTTTCTGATTTTCTTTTTGCTTTTCAAGGTCTATTCTATCTTATCATTTTCAGTTTCACCTTTGAACGATTTGCAAGTTAAAACTTTTTGCTACAGGATAAGTAAGCACTTAAAGTATACTTTTCAAATATTTTACTTTTGGTATCTGTACTTTCTAAATCAGCTTTGAACAAAGGATTATAATCAAAATCATTTTTGTATAGAATGCGTTTAATTTAGCGATTTCCTTGCTTGATTTAACTGGGCATTGACCCTTTTCCTGTTTTTCATGCTTATAATTGATTTTATTTGCTCCACCTGCCCCCCTTCCTAAAATCCGCTACTGTCCCGCATCTATATATGCCCATAGCTAATACATAATTTTAATGTGCATAGCACCGGAGGCTGCCTGGCATAATAAGCGAATGGGGGGGGGGGGGGGTGAGATTGCCCTAACTTTTTTGGGTAGTGTTGCCTTTATAGGGTTTTTAGAGGGACTGTTACCTTATTATTTCAGACTTGTTCCTCATATGGTTAGGTATTCTTGACCTTATTTTAATGCTGGAATTTGTGGCAAAACCATTAGTGTTATTTGGAGACTGTTGGGTAAAATATGTATTTTCCGTTACTAAGTGTATCATGCAGCCCTTTCCTCCAAATCCGGAAAGTTGTGTTACTTCATCGGCCAACGTAGTTTTTCCCCCGTGATTTTTCATTTAAGATTTGTATGATGTTATTTGCGTGCAATCAATTGGCCGAGGAGGTGGCAAAGCAGGGTATATAAGACTAGAAATGTTCTCTCTTCTTTTCTTATTTTTTGTGGCATGGTGTCCGGATACGCCGTCAGTTTGCCCTTAACTCTAAGCCAAGATGATGTGTTTGTTCCGTTATGTTTGATGTGATGTTGAAGTTTAAATTAAATTATGTGTGTTTTCTAGAGAAGTTTAGTATCATTCCAAATGTCAGTTTCTCATTAAAGTCTCCAATAAATTTTCGATATCTCCATTGCCATTTTCAATCTGCTATAGGTGTCAAATTGGTCAATACTCGATGGCTCAACTTTGCAACAGAAACAATTATCTTATTCTAATAGTGATTTGAACATGTGCCATGTGGCAAGACTTGTTTGCAATACTGGAGGTAGCCGGTGGAAATGACGGGTGACATATCTAGTATATTTACTTATGTTTTGAAAACCAATTATTGGAATAACTCGATTAAGAATTGATAATTGTTTAACCAACCCTTTGCACTCATACAATATGAAGTAGTACAATGTTGTTTGGACATTTATAAGGTAACAACTATTAGTGCAAAACGTTACATTCATATGCAATCAAGATTTAGGATTAATTAGCATATCGCAGAGGATAATTGTAAGGAATTCCCTGGAATAAACTCAATACTTAATTCTATGAAAAAAATCAAAACTTTCACTGATTTCAACCATGATTTGATTAATCAGTGATTCATATCTATTAAATATAGTATAATTCTCCACTAGGCAGAGGCCTTAGGATTGCTTGCGCACGGGACGTGGTAGTTGTAGGCATGTTGAAATCAGGGTTGTTTGGTTTAAACCAAATGGTTTTTTTTAAAAAACCACTTGGTTTAAACCAAATCTTTTTTCATTAATTTTGCACATCATTAAAAGTTGCAAAATCCAATATATGCAGAAATTACAAGCACAGCACTGGATAATTAATGTATTTGAAAATTAACAAACCTTTTTTTTAATCAATACAAATTTTTTTCATCTCCTATCTACAGATTACCAATATCAGACTATTTGGGTTTTTCTAAAATTAGCTCTGGAAAAGCTAATTTGAGAAAAACTCTTCTCAGTCATTATAAAAATTAAAATGATATTGCAATTGTAATTCATGGAGCTAAAGAATATATATTCGAAATAATAAAATTACTTCATAATAACCAATTTTCAAATGCATGTTACAGATAACAATTTTTAAGAAACCAAATCTTTTTTCATTTATTTTTCGCATTATAAAGAATTGCAAAATCCAATTTGTGCAGAAATTACAAGCATAGCATTAGATAAATCATGAATTACTGAATTTGAAAAGTTACAACATTTTTTTTTTTAATCAGTGCAAATTTTTCTTTTTTTCCTAAATTATTCTCTTCTTTTTAAAAATATATTTATTCTTTAATCAGGAAAAATTGTATTTAAAAAAAAATATAAATAATAGTGATAATTTCTAAGCCAATCTTGCTGATTTGTATTAGTGTTACGGTGTAATCATTTGTTGATATTACTGATACTGTACATCAACACACATTATTTTTAATGTATCTTTCATTTTTGCTTATTTTTTATTGATTTAGTAAAATATGCTCTTGTTAAAACTCAACCCGCATAATAATTATTTCTTTAATATTTTGATGAAAGGTCTGTATAAGTAGAGTATTATAACGTGTTAATACAGTAAAACCTGTACAATTGACCACCGTCGTAAGTTGGCCACCTGTCTAAGTTGACCACTTTTGGTCAGGAACGGAATCAGCCCTATATTATTTAATGTAGGAAAACCTTTGTAATTTGACCACCTGTCTAATTGACCACATAAGTACCAAATTTGGGTGGGAATATTATAAAAAACCCTTTGTAAGTTGGCTGCCTAATTATTACTATATTTATTTATTTATCTATTTTTGCAAAGATAAAAAACAAACTTATATAAGTTTTCCAGGATAATATTTTTTATGCTATAATGTTAGACTAGTATTTGGATGGATGAAACATCAATATAAAGTTTGCCTAAACCTCTGTGTAAGTTAACTATTCAAAAAAAATACTATGAGCCTCACTCTTTTGTTCTTTAAATAAGTTTCTTCTTTTTCTTCTAATTGATCTAGACGTTTCGAAAAATTATGTATTTTTAGGGAATCTTTACAGCCAAATAAGTAAAGTAACACATTTATCTTTAATTAAGTGCTTTAATTTTAAAGTTGTACAGGATACATTGTAAGTCATTCAGGTTAAATTTATCTAATGGTATTTCAGATAATTGTTAAAAATAGCTAATTACTAATTTTAAAGTAACATTAATACATGATGTTCTATTTTAATTAGTCACAAATAAATAAACGCATAGCGAAAGAAATGACAAAAAGAAAAAAAAAATCTCCACCCTCTATAAGTTGACTACTAAAGTGCTGCAACTATATAATGTAATTAAAATTTAAAGTTTTAACTTATAGTTGCTTAATTAATTATCAATAAATCAACTATCAATAACATTTATTTACAGTTAAGGATCTAAAATCACCATGATTTTCTAAAAGTCAAATTGTTTTTCCTACAAATGCTATTTAAACCAAAAAAAACTGTTTTTTTTTTTTTTTTTTTTTTTTTTTTTTTTTTTTTTTTTTTTTTGGGTTTTTTTCCAAAAAAAAAAAAACAGGTTTTTTTCCAACCCTGGTTGAAATATGTTGTATATAAACTTTGTCAAAAGAAAGCATTGGTGTTTATTTTTAGAATATTTTTCTAATCTTTGTTCTTGACCTTTTAAAGACTTGTTTACATATTCAAGATTTTTGTAAATATTAAACATGTAAACAATCAAAAAAACAAACAATTTTTTTTTTATTTATTACAAATAAATAAATAAAATAAGTATGAGCAAACACATGAAAAATAATGATATGTTTAAAGTTAGATTTTTGTTTTTAAAATTGCGAAGACTCAACCAGGGTTGGCAAAGTTTTGGACACTATGGTAAAATCCACGGTAAAAACCATGGTTTTTACCGTCCTGTCCAAAACCCATGTGTCCAAAACTATATTTTTCAATAAAATTGTATTTAATTAAAGGAATGCAATAATTAACAAATTAATGCAAATAAATATTAATTAAAATATAATATTTTATTTTTATTAAAGCTTTATTTACTGGATGTGAATAGTTTTTAAAAAAATATGTTTAATTAAAAAAAAAAAGCTAATACATATGGTTCTAAAATCTCAAAAATCTCTTAGTTATTGGCATGTTTTATTTTTGTGGTACATTATCAAGAATTTCTCTTTTAATTGGTAATTTTTTTAAAGTGCTTGAAAAAATAGTTTCACTCAACAGAATTGACTAAAGTTAAATTTTTTAACATAGTAAAAATAATAGTTTTCACACAACAGAACTATTGGCTAAATTTAATTTCTTTTAACATAGTAAAAATGAGTTTTCACACATCAGAACTATTGGCTAAATTTAATATTTTAACATAGTATAAATAAAAGTAATAATAAAACTTAATTGAAAAATAATATTTGTTAACATTGTTTATAAAGTGTACCCAATTTGGGAGTTTCGGACACTTTTGGACAGTTTAAGACGGTAAAAACCACCTGTCCTGTCCAAAACTAGTTTTGGACGTCCAAAACCCCAACCCTGGACTCAACAGTTAGTAGATCAAAAAAAAAATTCTGGTTTCTGGATAAACAGTTACATACTTTAATAAGTTAATCTACTGAGGCATTTCGTTGTCATATAATATTTGTTTTGTTCTTGCAGAGATTATTCAATGAAAAGTAAAAGAGAACAAAAAAGGCAACTCAAAGCTGCAAAGCTTAATGCTCGCGAAAATAAAGAGATCCATAAAGACATCCATAGTACATTTATTCCAGTGAGTATATTTTCCTCCTGTGTTTGTTTATAATTATATTTACCATTTCAAGTACTTTTGTTTTGTTGATTTTTTTAATCTGTTGCATAAATAGGTCTTTTTGTATGATAAAATGCATATAAATGCTTTCATTCTGCCCTTTCTCATTTTCTTAACACAATCAATTGCATATTTTAATGTACCACAATTTAAAGATAAATGCACTTATGTTATCAAAATATAAGTACAAATGCAAAATGGGATTGATAAATTAATACCTTTTTGTCAAAATTGAAACTCTTATTTAAATGTGTATATTTTAAATGAAATTGGTGTAGTTATGTAAAACTTTAATTTCACAAATGACTTTCATTATTTTAGAGAACTCTACTTCCGCAGAATTCAACCCATCGGGATTTGACCTCGAAAGAATCTTGTAAGGAATTGTTAAGAAAACTGGAAAAGATTTATGCTGACCAAAAAGTAAAAGAAAAATTTTATGAAAAGTTCAATATTTTTGAGGTAAGTTAAGAGGTAAAAAACTAGAATATATATAACCTTTGTCTACAAATTGCTTTATTCATTCTTGTTTTATTCTGATATAAATTGCTCTTCTATATTTCACATACTTTTTAAAATTAAAAAAATTTGTAATTCAAATGAATGCCATGTAATAATTACCGTTTTGTTGTGTTGATATTGATTGGTTTAAGAAGTCAAAGGTGCCCTCCTAAAAACTATAGAACCCTCCCTCCTTAAAAACAAAACCCCTCCAAATCAGCCAAATAGTCTACCAAGTCCCTACCGAAAGCCCCTGAAGCAACCTCCTCCCCAAATCTCAATGGTACAGTCGATGCCATGACCGTCCTCCCAAGTGGCACTCCTGTTGAAGTCTTCAGTCATACATTTAAAGTCTAATTTTTATCCTGACCCAATTACGACATGTAGACCTTAGAATGTCTTACGATTGAGTTTCAAAAGCATATCCAGTATTCAACTGATTTTGATCATTAATCACAATAACTTTTTTTGGAAAACTAAATTAGGTTTATATATGTAAGTAGCGTGCCCATCCTCTCCAAGAGTGATGGCTCATCCCTCCTCAATAAAATAAAACCCCTCAAAAAAAAAAAAAATTCAGGCTAAAACTGAATATAGCCATGCTTAAAATTTCTGTAATGCAAGCTGCACTATGATCCTCCCCCCTCCTAGTGGGTTCCCCTGACATAAGGGATTTCCGTAAATGTATTCAATGCGCAGTCCCTAACAATTGGCAATCACTTGCAGGGCTGCCGGATTTTAGCCGGGCCAAAAAAAGCCGGCCGGCTTTTGGTTTAAACTACTTTTAAAAGGCCGGCTTTTTTCAGTAAAAGCCGGCTTTTATTAAAAAATTGATTAAATTTTTTTTTTTTACAAAAAAGTATTAAATAAAAAATTATATTTATATCATTTATATAATTAAATTATTACTGCAATAGCAAAATACTTGAAATAAGAATGAAAATTATTTAATAGAATGATACATTACAGAAATAGCAAAGAGAAAGTGCTCTATATTAGAAATTTATTTAGATTCAATGCAATTTAAACAATTTATTTTCAAAGATTTTTACTAAGAATTCAAAAGTTCGCTTTACACTACTCTGTCAAGTACTATACTTGACACTGAACGAAATATTACCAATCATTTGCCTTAGTCATTAACTAATAATCTTTTGTAGATTTTACAGCACTTTTATTTTTTATTTTTTTCAGAACCTTAACTAGTTCTCTGATCCAAATAAAAATAAAAGCGTTTTGTCAAATAAATTGCATAAAATAAAAAGATACCCATCTTGAAGCAGAACAGCTGGTCAACGTTAAATTGTACTAGAATGATATTCAGCTTAAAAAAACTTTAATGTTATGTACGTAAAAAACTTCCTTATATAAAAGCGAGCCAACTACTCCCCACAGACAACTTCTTTTAAATTTTGTCATGAGTAGTGCTGTTGGTAAACAATAGTTTAGTTAATTAGGATTATGTAAGTATTTTGTTAAAGGAAAGAAGATATTTCAAATCACTGTCTTTCATACTCCTCGCTTTGAGCAAAAGACTTTTTTGTTTGTAGTGTAAAATATATGATAGCAAAAATTAATGCACATAGTTCTTTATTGCAGGTTTCAGTATTCTGAATTATTTCAAAGTAATTAAATTCTTAACATTAAAATATCAATTTTAAGTGACAAGTTTTGTACTTGAATCTGTAATAGGATAGCTTCTCAATGTAATAAGATAAGGTATTGTGGTCTACTATAAAAGAATTTGATTCCTCTCCCAACCTGAATTTAATTTCCTTCTTCTTTTGTAGTGAAAAAAAAATAGATTCTGTATAGCTATAATACTAGGCAAGGGCTCAATGAGAGAGTCTCATGAAATTTGCACACAAACACAAAAATGGTAATCAGTATTGTAAAATGCATTCAGGTTGTTTAACAAGATAATTTTGAATCTAATTTTAAATAAACTCCATTTTAAAAAAAAGATTTGAGCATTATTTTATACAAATTAACAGTAGCAACATAAATTGACATAGTATAGGTGCAAATAGTAAATAGTATTGTGTCTAATAGAAAAAGGCCAATAAAGACCGGCCTTTTTAAAAAACGACCAGTCTTTTTTAATAAAATCCGACTTTTTTGCAGCCCTGATCACTTACCAACTGGTTGGGGAAGACCCCCCACTGCACAATGCTGTGGAAGTGTGCAAAAGTTTTTGTAACTTTCTATTCAGATAAGAACTAAGTCATAATATAGGTTAATTTATCCTATCACATTAAAGTAAAACCATGTGTAGAAGGGCTACTGCCTTGTTTGTGCAAAACTGCAACCTTGCACAACTGTAATTCATATAATTAAAAATATTTTGATTGGAGAATCAACGAAATTTTAATTAATGTAGCAACAGGCATGGAATGATGAATATGATACTTGGCATCCTCCAATCAGGCATGGTGTCAAGAGTTCAAGATTTCAGGTGCATGGGGTGAGGTGAACATGGAAAGCTTTGGAACAAAAGAAAAATTTAATCTTGATACTGAACCAAAAATAAACCCCTTTTTTTGGGGGGGGGGGGGAGTGAAAAAATAATTTTGCTTCATGTGTATTAATGTACTAAAAAACAGCGTTACAAAAGTTTTTTTTTTTTTTTTCTTGTGCATAGTATAAATAGAAATTTAAAAATTTACTTATTATATTGGTTTATGGTTTAATTATGAGTTAATTGGAACAAATTTATCCTTAGGAAAATATTTTTGCTTTGTATTGTTATGAATGGCATACCTTTCCAAAATAACGAGATGCTATTTTTCTTCTACTTTTGCTTTTTCAGCTGCAGTATTTGAGAAAGTGTTGTACTTTTTGTGCATATGATATTTTAATTAAAAATAATTATTTAAAAAAATATTTGAAAGAATACCTATTTTTTTTTTCTTTCCAGAGTAATAATGATTATTCCAAGCAAGAACAAAATTCTGTGCCTAATCAGGGGACTTGCCATAAAACAAGTGTGCCACCTGCGTTAGATTTCTTTTTTAACCCTAGTGATGATAATGTGCAAGATATTCTTGACCAGCATGTATCTAGAGTATTTTCTGGTCAACACACTCCAGCATGTTCATCTCCTGGTTGCATATCTCCGCCGATTGCCCGCCCCCCTAACGAGCTGAATGATCGGTGTCATGTCCCTGTGCATGGTTATTATGAGCCACCTACTCAAGACCTTACTCATGGAGCTTTACAGAAAATGAATCAAAATTCTCAATTCACTGTGCCACATGTTTCAAGACATAGAAAGGTGAGAGATGTCGCATGTTTTATATGTATTTGTAAGCAAGAGGGGGAGGGGGGGGCAAGTATGTTTTGCAGTTATCTAAACGCAATCTTAAGGGATAGTTCTGTTATTGCTTTGTAGGGAAAAACCTCTCCTTACTCTCAAAGTTTATTTATTGAAAGGATTAGAGACACTTAAAATGGTTTATTTATTTATCTTTTGTGGTTTTGAAAATATGAATAGAGAAAGGGGTTGTCGTAATAACTGGCTGCTACTAAACTTTGTTCAATAACGCCTACGTAAGTAGAATGAAAAGTAAATGGTGCCACATAGTTATCGACCAACACTACTAAACATTTTTAGAGTGGCTGCACACTGAAAACGCTTGAAGCTGAGGGGGGGGAAATCGTAGCTTTCCACACGCTAAAAACGATTCTCGGCAGCCAGAAACTGGTTCCAAGCTTAGGGTGTAGAAAGCTATGAAAAAGTTCCTCCTAGTTTCAAAATCCTCTGAGCATCCCCAGTGTATTTATTTTACTGCCAGGTACGCCCAAACTTTTTAATATGCTCCTGTGTGCACTCTCACTTGGTGTTGCAAAATAGTTGTCATCATACATATTAACATATAATGTTAAAATGGGTTTTCGAATTTGTGACATAGAAAATTTGCAATAGTGATACATTTCTGGAAATGTGCAAGTATAAAATTAAGAGTCATGTGCTTGCATTTCAGCATAGAAGAAGAAATCAAAGCATATGGGTGTACTGAAAAGGAGATAAATAACTCGACTCAAATGCTTTTAAAAACCCTTGCCTCATTTATGCATTTCTTTCAGGATCATGACACACAATCAAAGGATAGTGGCGCAATGTATGAGGACTATTCTGATGATAGTCTATCTGCGAGTCATAGAATCCCTTCATCTGTGGGGAGTACGGTACCTACTGACTATTCTCAAAGCAGAAGGTATAGAGAGCAGATGAAGCGTACTATAAATAAAAAGCTTTCTTCTATGACGGACTCCAGCAGTAGTTGTGTGGATAGTGGCATAAGCATGGCTTTCAAGCCTGTTCCTCCTAGTAGTTCTAAGTAAGTAATTTCTGCTTTTTATTTTTCTAGCCTCCTCCCATAAACATAAATCCTTCTGATTTGCTTAGAAGTTTCTCGATTGTATTTTTTCTCTGCAAAATTCCTACAAATCTTAGCATTGTGCAACTGTGCTTTAGTGCAACAAAGACATATTTTGACCAAATTCTTATGTGATTCATATTTCAAATATTGAGATTTATATTTTTTTAATTAGAAATAATATAAATGCATTATTTATTATTTTTTCCCTTGTAGAGTGACACATTGGTTAGAAACTAACAGATGTAGTTCTGATCTAGATAAAGAACAAAGCTGTAAGAATTCATCTACCTCACCAATCTTAAGCAGATCTAGGTAAATATCATAAAATTATTCGTTTTGGAGAAATGTCTGTTTTATTTAACATTTTTTTTTTCTTTAAAAATGCTATTGATGTATATAGTTTTTTTACTATTATTAGAGCCCTCTAGACATTAAATAATTTTCTGTAGCCACCTTTACACTTGTATTATTCAAGATAATAGACAAAATAGTAGGAAACAAGGCATATTAGGTGTTACAAATGGTGGCAACTTGTCTAACGAAGAGGAGGAAAATTGCGATGGAGTGAAGCCACGAAAGTCAAAAGAGACTGTGTGTGTCCCCAATTTAATGATTATCTATGGACTATTAAATTTTATTGTTAAACCAAGGTTATCATCAAATCTAAGAGATATAACATTCATCTAAATCAAACTGGTACTTCTAAGATCTAGTGCTAATAGGGTTCAATAATATATTTAGTTCATGTCGCAGTGTGAAGTGAACTTTGGAATTCTTAGTAAAACTTTTTGAAAATAAATCGTTTAAATGGTATTGAATATAAATGAATTGCTTAAGGAGCACTTTTTGTTTTGCTGCTTTTGTAGTGTATCATTCTATTAAATAATTTTCATTTTTATTTCAAGTGTTTTGCTATTGCAGTAATAATGTAATAGTATTCATGACATAAATGTAATATTTTATTTAATTTTCTAGGGGGACTTAAAATATTTTTTTTTACATAAAAGTTGGCTTTTTTAAGCAGTGTAAACCAAAAACGCTGGCAGGCTTTTTTAACCCTGCTTAAAGCTGACATCCTTGCTTACAAATGCTCCTTTGCTCACAATTCTACAAAATTACGGATTGTGACTGCAATACTTTGAAAGAAGCGTTAATATCAAATTGAAGATTTATAGTAAAAGTTTTGCAGATAATGAAACCAGCAGAATATTTTACGGTTTACCTTTGCTACTTGTGATAAAGCAGTAGTGTTGACAATATGACAAAACTTAATTTCCCAACTCTTTATATTTCTTTCCAAAAATTAATTTGAAACTAAAAATTAATAACCTTTTGCATACAAGAGTCTCACCAAAGAAAATTTGGTTTGTCTTTGGACCTTTCACAAAATTCCAGTTAATCAAATCGTACTTTTCAGAGTTATTTATTAATAAGAGGCAAGTGATAATTTTTTTAAATTTCAAATTTTCACAAAGTTACTAAGATTTTTCACAAAAGTCTTTTTGAAATTCACGAAAACAGAACCTTGTTAAAAATGTTGGATCGACCTGTAGTATATTTATGGCAAATCTCTTTGTATGACAGTTACGTTTTGTTTCGATTCATCCTATTTTACGGTATTGACTCATATCTGTAATCTCTATTCATGCTAAATTCTTTTATTTTTAAACAAGTTGTTTTTCTCCAATTTTAAAAAAAATTTTGGATAAGATATTTTTGAGTTTTCAATGCATTTCTACAGCTGTATTTAAAAATTCATTGTTAACTTCTTCCACTAGTTCCAGTCGCAAAGCTGTTGCCTACAACAGTTCTCGACTCGGTACTTTAGAGAGTGGTAGTACCCCTTGGCCGATGGTACCATCCCAGGAAATGTGTATGTCTGCATATGCTGCTCCTGAGAGCACTTTGTTTGAAGCAAGTAGGAGATTATCTGAGGAAAATAACAGAAACAAGATGAAGTTTAGGTAATATTTTCCTTCTTATTAAGTTATTTCCTTTTTTTTTTATATTCTAGGCATAGGGTAAAGTAGGGCAAATTTGATAAAGAGGTAAACATAATTTTCAAGTAATTATTCTAATGAAGTACATATACATTTTTTTCTTATGCTAGTAACCCATTTCTAGGCAAGCATAGAAATTTTATAAAATGTTGGTTTTATTTTTTTTTTAAATATACTTAATTTACATTCATTAAGACACAAAAAAAGTTTCACACTTGAAAAATATTTTATTTGTGAAGTGAAATGGTACGTATAATGCCGAACATGGCTGAATCAATGAACAAAATAGTTGAAACTGGAAATGGAATTTTGATGACCATGCTAATTGTATTGTAATCAAATTATATATCTTTTTATGAAACTTTAAAAACATTTTGGATGCAAATGTACTTTGCATTTGAGGCACAGATAAATAATGTGTTTGTTTTTTTTTTTTGCACACTTTAACATCATCTTAGGGTTTTTTTTTTCATGTTCACTATGTCCAACTCAATCAGTCCGTTATTTCTTTCTTTAGTGTTATGGATATTGGATGACCTTTAATCGGATGAGTCATTTGTAATTTATTTTCATCAGATGAATTTTTCCTGCATTCAGATTTTAATAAGACAATTGCTATATGAAATCTAAAGTCTGAGTGCCATTTTTGTGAGTAGAAATTCTATGCAGCTTCCATGAATTTACTATAACGCTATTTGTAAATGGCCACCACCATTTCTTACCTTGAATGTTTATGCGGTAATTAGCTATGCTAATTTTCATGTAGATCAACATCTGTTTATTGTAATCCAAAATAATGTTCGGCTGTGAAATCGTAACTTCCTTTTTTTCTTTGCCACTGTATTGTTTGGAATTTACAAGAGGTAAAATGATCCCTTTATTGTAGATCACTATCAAACTCAGCACCTCCATTAGGTATGAATTGTAAAAGGTATCCGTCAGAAAAGCACAAACACCAAAGTGCCTAACTTCTTCCCCTTTATGAACATTTTTCATGAATGCTTGCCAAAATATGGCACCATTTCTTCATCAATTGACAAATGTTGAGAAAATATTCCAAATTGTAGATACTTTTGATTTATGTGCATAAAAAATAGGTGTAATTTAGCAAATTTCTCTTTTTTTTATCGAGGCAGCAGTTATCCAACACTAAATTTGCATAAAAACAAGGGTTTTTCAATGTTTGCTTTTTTGTTCATGCTTTCGGCCAATGTTCTGTTGACACACCATTAAATTTAAATAAAAATGTTTAAAGTTTTATTAATGATATTTATATTATTATAGTTTTATTTATAGAACTTGCAAATTAATGCCATTAAAAAATCATACGATTAAACTCGAGTAGATAAAATTATACATTTTCAAAAAAAAAAAAATTAATAAACTTGTCATGTTAAAAAATTAGTGTACTTTGAAAATTTCTCAATATAACAGGTTTACTCCAATTAGGTCACTAATATTTTTTATGTGTCTTCAGAACTTTAAAAAGAGCAGAAAAATTAAAATTACTGAAAAATATGTCCATAGCTGCCAACCCTTACTAATTTTACAGAAGCTTTCCTCATTTAGTCTCCATTTTCCTCTTTTCTGCACTGACGATCAGATCTTCCTCATTTTTGCTAAGAGTAATAAAGTATGACATGCAACTCTTTAGGTGCATCCAGATTAGAATGCACATACACTGGAATACAAAGTCTGAACTGAGCTTCGACCAATAGGCTCAGAACCCGAACTATCGTCAGAGTAGCTTCTGATTTAGTTTAGCTATATTCAGGGCTCCCACGGCTGCGCCAATTGCGCAGAAATGCGCAAAAAAGATTTTTCTACTACATGCTGCTACAAAATGCGTTTTTTTTTTTTTTTTTTTTGGAAAATTTGCGCCAAATCGCGATTTTTGGGGAAAAAATCGAAAAAATTTTAGATATTATATTTTTTTCACCTTAAAATCGGCATCCATCATTCGTTACATTTTTCCTTTAGTCAATTAATTTTTACCTTTGAAGTAGTTTATTAATGAATATTAGCTCTACCCTCTCTTAAGAACATCAAGTGTGGATGAGAAAATTGTGCAGAATGAGTGATGTATCCCACGCTTGTAGAAGAAAAAGTGAGAGGATTTCTCATATTTTGTAGTATTATATAGAGAAAAATAATTCCTCTTATCACTATTTATGTTGAACATTTTATTTAGTAAATTTTTATTGAAATAGATAAAAAAGTTTAAAATTTCATAGAACGTGGAAAAAATAAACTTAGCGTTTTTCCTTAGTGCACTTTGTGTTTTCTATTCTAATGTTTAGGAAATACTAATCAATGTGAAAAATCAATAACAGAACAGATGTTAAAAAGATTATTGCTCCATTATAACAATTCGTAAAAATTCCTTAAGCCTACTTTCCACGTGCAAGTAAAGGAGTGCATACGTTCTACAATCTTTTTGCATCCGCTACAAAAATCGGATTTTTTTCATTTCAACTATTTACAATGTTTCTTCTCAAAGTAAATAAATAAAATGTATTTTTATTTTAAATAAAAACATTGTTTGGAAATATATATTTGTTCCCAAAAGTGTTTAGAGATAGACTTTCAAACGCTGTAAAATTCAACATTGAATTGCAGCTTTTTTTCTTTTCTCATTACACTTTAAGCTCTATAATCTATATCATATAACCACAAGCAATTAAAAAAGATAAATATAAAGAACAAAATAAGTAAAGAAATTAGTTAAGTTAGAAAATCATTAAAAAAAGCATGTATATCTTAATGAATTGATGATCTTTAGCAAATATGTTAAGCAATATTATTAGAAGAAATAGAAATTTTGTTGTGGGTGAACGACCTCATAAAAGTACTCTTGCTTAAAGTTTCAATTTTTTAACTAGATTTGAAAGCTATGAAATTATCATGCATTTCCTCTTTCTTTTAATTCAATTTAGTTTCTTTCAGCATCCAATTGCTGTAACCCTAGGACTCTTAAAATTTAATTGTAACTATTACACAATTTTTGAAAGATGTAAAGGTAAATTGTTAGAAAAAAAAATCATTAGACATTAAATTATCAACCTATAATAAGAAATACATTTTGCCTTTCTATTATAGAACTGAAAAATATAATTTGGTTCTTGAATTTTCTTGCTGCAAAATTATGAAACCCAGCAATTTACTTTTGGTGCCATTAATTACTTCCAAAGCATATAAGTGAGCATTTAGGATTGAAATTTAAAGGAATATTTCTTAATCAGAAAAATAATAAATATTACTGCAGGTAGAAAATAGGATTGAGTTCAAATATATTTTTTGATAAAATCTGAAATTATATTTAATTGATTCAAAATTTTACTGTTACTATAATCACAATGGTTATACCTAAATAAGTAACATTTAAAAAACAAATTTTAATTAAAGATAAATAGTTTAACCTTTCATATTAGTTAATTTTTGCTTATTTTCTTGTAAGAATAGTGTTTTAGCTATTAAACAAAAAAGAGAGAGTGTAATGATCTTTGAAAAGAAGAAAATTTTAAGCTTTCTTCCAGCTATTCTTAATCATTAGAAGAAGAAAAAAAAACAACAGAACATTTTTTTAAATAATCTGTTTCTTGAGAAAAGTGTTGAAAAACACCTTTATAAGGGTTATAGGTTTAATTAGTCTTTCTTTTTTAATAGGTTATGAATCATTTCTTATAAGAAATATAAAAATAATCCAGTTTTTGAAATAATCTAATTCAGTTTTTGAAGGATGACTGACATTTACATTTCCTATCATTTTGAAGACTTGAAACTGCTCTTACCCTTGATGTATGAAAATGACATTGCTTTAAAACAGCCATTTATATTTAAAAATAAAGAAAAAACCCCTCCAAAAATGGTACAAATTTGATATTTTCGGCTCCTAAACTGATACAAAAGTTGATTTCTTTTGCTACAAACTGATACAAAAGTTAAATTCTTCTGCTCCAAACTGATACAAAAAGGACAGTTTAGCTGCTTCGAAAGCTGCTACACATTATGTTAAGGCGGTGGGAGCCCTGTATATTTCCCCCGTCATGGTGACATATTTAAACATGGCGATTTTTTGCACAAGAAATAAGAAAGAAATTCATTTTTTTACAAGTATTTACTTTTTAAATTTGCAGCTTTTTGTTTCATAATAGGTACTTAAAGGTTTTGAACTGTCTTATTAATAATCATAGCAAAAGATGTTTTTATAATATAATCATTTTATAAACATGCATGTTTTTGAAAATGTGAACATAAAATAATTGTAAATATTCAGTAATGATAATAAAACTTAAATTTTAGTTACTTAGATCATCCATAGTTTCATTTGGCATCGCATAAGATCTTCTGCAATTACGTAATTTCTTCTGAAAATTTTTAGATTATTATCTACATTTTTCAAAATAGGGGTTGGCAGGTATGTAAGTCACAGTGTCAATAAAAATTTTTTTATTGAAGTGATGCATACCTTTGGCCGAAAATAGGTTAAGATAATGCTTCATAAAAAAAACTGTTCACTAATCTGCAACAAGTTGTTTGTAGAATCTTAAATTGTAGCACTTTTCATTGAAGTTGCATTGTCATTGTATATTTTATACATTTTATTTAATTGTTTATTTTCAGGTGTGCTTCTAATAGTAGAAATTATCATGATGCATCAAAAACTAAATTTTCCAAGCCGTGTGAATTACCAGAAGAAGGATTCTCGCTTAGGTAATTTTTAAGTTTATTTTATGAAGCTCAAACACCTAACTAATAATTTTGTTAGTTTCCACAAAATTAACAGAAAGATGAAGATAAATAAGTTCAAAAGAATACAGTTGTACATTATGTAATCAAAATTTATCCTGACGTCCTATATTTTCAAACCATTTGTGGAACAAGTCTACCATTCATAACTATATACGTATCCTGCACTGTACAAAGTCTTTTCACAATGGAATGTTCACATCATTTCAGTGAGAAAAAAAAAAAAAAAGTTGGAACATGTGGCATCAACTAGGCAATTGTTCTGTACTTGTTACTCAATTAGAATATAATAATGAAATATAATAAGTGTTATGAAAAAGTTTTATAACATAGTAGAGTGTGCTTCCCCCTCCCCCTCCTTTATTAAAATAATTCCCTATATTAGTACGTTTGTGATAAACTATTTGGCAAAATTGTTGGTTTCATTGAATATTATATATTGTTAAAGTGTAAAATTCACTATAGTTGTAATTAACAGACATGTTTTATTTTATAAAAGGTTTGCTGACTTAGGAAATAAATTGAATATTTATATAACTTAAATCATAATAATAACCAGTATTGGTTTCATTTATATTTACAGGAAACAAAGTAGAAAATCTTGTCCTGCCACTATGATGGATGGGAGTGGTGTAAATAACTGTTGGAATGATGTTGCTACAACTATTGGTTACAGTTATGGTCGACATTCAGTGCCTTATATGTGCAAGGTGCCTGGGAAGAATATTACATTAAGAAAGTTTAAATCTCTCTTATCTAAAAGGGGAAATTTCAGGTAATGATAAAATTTGTAACAATTTGAGGTTAATTTCAACAAGTTCTTTCATTATGTTGCAATAAGAATCATTATCTTATTTAAATGCAATGCTCAGTTTAAGTATATTTTTGTGCATTATTACTTGCATATTACTGAAAAGTTGCCAAAATTGAAATGAGCATGTTCTTAAATGTGTAACTCAAAGAAGGTTTTGTTTAATTTAATGCATATCTAGTTTTGCAGTGTTATTTTAGTTATATTTTTATCATGTGACCTGTAAGTTTGATTTTCATGTAAAAACTAATGATTTAATTGAATTTAATTGGTTATTTAAAGAAAATTGTAACATTATAGATCTCTTAGTTCTATTCCCTTTCGTACAGTTTTACGTTAACAGGTACTGATTTTGTTAATCAATCTCTGTTTACAAGTGCAAATAAAGCAAGTGATAAAATTTCATAAATCAATGCAAAATTTCCATGAACATACCCTACTGACATAATTTCACTTGATATTTTCAAGAACAAAATTTTGTAATGAAATTCAAAGCATATATTTATTCAATTCCCTGAAGCATAAATAAAATTTATGTACTATTATCATTTAGACGGGAACGCTTGCGTTCTGGTAATCCACCGAAGTTCAGCATTTATCTGTCTTTTGTACTTCTAAAGGAAATACTGAAGTAGCAGTACAAAAACTCCTTTGAGGAACAAGAAGGGCAAAAGTTTCTCTTTGAGAAAAGCAGTAAACATTTTTACATACTTTAACCACCCTGTGGTTCATGATAGATATCATCATAGTGGTTCATAATGGAGATATCTCGTCCATTTAACATGTAACTCAGGGACTGCCCAATGGCAGAGTGGTTAAGAAGACCCAGTGATGAGAAAATCTGCAGTTGCCAATCTCCTCCCCCACTCTGAAAATTTTACCACTACTTTTGTGTCGTCCAATAATTAAATTAAGTAAAAATTGAATTAAGTGCTGTTTTTCCTTGTGTAAAATTTAAATATGTTTGTTAAAAAGCTCCTTAGCATGCTACTTAACACATCTTTTTTTCTTTCAGGTATTTCTTTAAGAAAGCAAGCAATGATTTTGGTACAGGAGTTGTATTTGAAGAAATCACGGACGATTATGAGGTTTTGCCTTTGTGGGAAGGCAAAATTTTTTGTGTCATAGAACCCATGGAGGATAATTAATTCATAATAGTTCATGACTGAACTAATGTTGTTTCTTCCTTGTGATTTGGACCCTTATTTACATATCAGGGTCTAAAAGATAAAACAGATTTGTTGTTTGCCAAATAACCACGAGAAAGAAAAAAAACATGAGCTTATACATGTATAATTCACAGAATTTTGATCAATTCTGTTCCTGTTGATACTTGTTAGCATTTGAAGGTCCTTCACTAACTGTTGTTTTAAAAGATACAACAGTATTCTTTAAAGATGTTTTACTTTTGCAAATTCAATTTTAAGTACAAAGCGGAGGTGAGATTATTTCATGCAGTTTCATTTTAAAATTTTTGTAAGACGTGTATGAGAGTGATATGTAATTACACATATGAAAAAAATTCTTAGTGTTTGAAGATAATCAGAAATATTTTTTTAAACATTTTTAAAGGTTAATAAGAACTTTCTCAAATCAGCATTTCTCATGACATCTTATTTCATATCAAAATCATTTTAGCTTGGGAAAATCCTTGTGTTGTACATAGAAAGGTGTATCATAAATGTTCAGAACGAATGTATATTTCAGCATCTTGTTTGTTATGTGAATACGTCTTTAAAGTTGTCGTTTTCCTACTTAATTTGTTATATTTTGTGCTAATATACTGCTTTTGTACTAGTCTTGATGTGTGAAAGGGTTCTTCCGCCATATAAAGATGTTTTATTTATTTATTGTAAAAAATTATCTAATTTAGTTTCTATATATATGGCAGCAGAACTTTTAACATACAATTTATAGAAAATTTTCACATATATTAGCAATAATTTATATAGATTTATTTTGCATTTGTTTGGTAATTGCTTATAATGAACAAAGATTAAAACAAAATCATGTAAGGTTCTAAATTAAAAGAACTGTTTATGAAAAAATTTTTTATTCAGGATATCACTTCTAATTTTTTATGTTAGGGTGCCACATTTATATAGTCTTTTAATAATTAAATACGTGGTATATATTCAGCTAAATTTGATTGTCTTTAAATGATAATGTCAAATGTTTTACGTAATGATAGCAGTACAATGTATTTTTTAAAGAAATCATGCATGCAAGTTATGAGATACAGCCAAGACCTAAAATACTCCCTTCTTTCTCACTTTGCACCCTCAGAAAGAATTGCAATACATCCAACATAGTATGCAAAAATGTAACTGTCAGAGCTGCATTTAAAATTTCATATTAGAGTAAAAATAGTGCATTTTTAGAAGAGAAATTAATGTGTAATAACTTCATAATATAATCAAAAAATCTACTTTATTTTCTTTATTTTGATTTGCATTTCAAAGTAATATATATAGGAATTTTAACATTTCAAATAATATATGAAACAATTTTTATCATTAGTTATGCTCGAGACCTCCCCCATAACAAAGACCAATCTACTTGTAATCGTTGAAGTTGTTACGTATAGAGCCTTAAAGCATGCTGTTTTTTTATGCTTCATTTTGCACAATTCTGAATTTCAGTTAAAGGATAGTAATAAGAATTATTGCTTTGGTAGTGAAGATTTCAATCTTAGAAGCTCTTAATAGTCATTTGACAAATTTCAGGAAACCTAAATATTGAAAATAACTTTTATAAATATTGCTTTCAAATTAAGCTCCTTCCTGTTTAAGAAAAATTGTCAGATTTATAAAATTTATTACATGGAGTTTTGCTTCAAAATCATTAAATAAATAGAACGTTCAAAAGAAAAAAAAGAATTTTTAATAAGAGATGGTGCTATTCTTTGAGCAAAAATTACGGACTATTACTTTGTAGGAAAGTAGTTAAATAGACAGATATGTATTATAATAAGGTCTTGGTTATGCTATAGTTAGCTGTGATTCAACTTGAACACAAGACAACTTAGGTAATCCTCTTAGTAGTTGCATTTACTTAATTGCATTTTTGAATCATCTCTGGAAAAAAAACTTGTTGTTTGCCTGGGGGGGGGGGGAGTAATGCAAGTGGTATAAACAATTTAAATTGTATCCCCTGCCTCTGGTACATTTGCCATTTTACACTAAAAATCCTGTTCTTTAAAAGAAATAACGAGATCATTTTAATTAAAATTCAAAGATTTATGAGTAGCATTCTTGAATGAAAGTTTGCAAGCATTTAATCTTGTTTGTGCAATATTTTAAAATTAGGATTTCGTACTGTAATTGTTGCCTTTATGTAGTTTTCACTTTTTATGTTGATTCCTTACAAAATTGTTTTATTTTCATTTGCCTAGCAAATATCCCCGTAAGAAATTTTGGTTTGTTTCGTACATGGAATTTGCTAGAAAATGTTTTTCATTATTTGGAAGATTGTTTGCATGATCTTTTGTTTGTTACTACATTCTTTTGTAGGGAACCTCATTTAAAAGATTGATACCTGTTGGTTATGTTGTAAATATTTTAAAGCATCTTTAACAGGTATTTCCTAGAACATAGATTTCTAATTAAAGAGTGAAGATATTTTTAAAAAATCATATCATGTAACTAAATATGTAAATAAATTGCTTTCATAATTTTAACTGTTTGAATTATTTATAAAACCTTGTGTATGTGTAAAATTTTTATTGTGTGCCAATTAGTTATAGTAATTGGCATTTATTATAACTGAAATAGACTCCTGATGAATCATAGAATAGGGTGGTGCAGTGTGGAATGTCATTTTGAAGTTTTCTAGGGGGGCAAACACAAAGGGTACATATCTTTTATGTATTATATTGAAAAAGCAACAAAATGCATACAAAAATACATTATACATCGGGGGCAATTGATTGCCTCCTCTTGACCCCCTAAATGACAAGCAAGCAACTGCAGATGAGAAATTCTGTGGATAATCCGAAAAATAGCTTGAAAAGGGACAAGAATCTTTTTTTTTTTTTTCCTGGAAAGGCAATATGTTTATCAGCAGTTGTCCCACAAAATGAGTTTCCTCAGTTTTACAAAACCTGAATCATAGTTTTGTAAAGAGGAGAAAATAAATTATTGTGCACAAAGTGCCTATTTTTTTTTTTTTTTTTTTTTTTTTTGCAGAAGGGGTAGGCACCTCTGTATTTTCGCTTTTGACCCATTTGAAAGTACATAAACGAATGAAACATTGATTTTTTGTTAAAGGGAAAAAGAAAAGGAAGGGGGTGTGCAATGTGCATTGAACTTTAGATTTTGTTATAAAGTAACAGAATTGGAATTTATTTTTTATAGTAACAAAAGGGAATTGAAATTTATTTTTTATTAAAACTATTTGTTAAAAAATAAGGTTAGTTGCAAGATCATTGCAAACTTGTCAAATCTTATAAAATTAAATTGATTCAGTTTCTTTGTTTTGATTTTATTCAGTTTTATAACCTATAACACAATAGTTGTCAATTGGAAAAGCATTAGGCATAAAAATGAATGAAATTGGAAAAAGAGCGAGTTGAATTTGAAAAGAAAAAAAAAAAAGTTTTTAACCTCTCAAGAGTTACTGCTAGAGCGCAAATAGTTCTTGGTTATTTTTTAGTTTAGTTTGGAACAAAGTTCATTTTGTTATCATTTTAAAAACATACAATGGTGCTGAATCGATCTGTTTTTGATAGAGAACATGCTACTGACACTACTCCCAAGGTTCTAGGCTGTTCATATCCAATGATTCTCGAGTAAAACGGTTTCCAAATCTTTGTAATTGCTCAAAACTGTAGAACTTGAGTTATAACTGGCTGTAGAAATGACTGGGAAGTTCAGTCAGAAAAAATTTCGTGGTTAGGCTTAAGATGGCCTTCGAAGGGCATGAGGGGAGTGTGTGACCTCAAGTGATTGACATTTCAACGACCAATGAAATGTAAGATAGCTCTTGGAAGAAGGGTCTACTGTCCCCCATAATTGACCTGTCACTTCAGGCCGAGACCCCCTGCAGTCAGTCTATTAGCTAGCGGCATGCACGTGTTTTCTACTACTTATACACAACGTTGCTCCTTTTCCGGTTCCAAAAAAATTCTCTGTGGCTGAGAGTTGAAACGAATAGAAATAATATTGTTACCCTTCTTTCATTCTTCCGAATTGTTTTTAAATTGCATATTTAGTGCTGTAAAAATGAAATGTAAACGATACTTTTAAAACGAAGGTTTGTCTTTCTGAGAACTTGCTTCTAGACCTAATTTAGTACAAATTGATCAATCAAAATTTGCGATAAATTGCTTGATATTCAAAAAAAAAAAAAAAAAATTATTTAGCGAAAACTTGCTGAATACTGTTCTGAGTTATTGTTACATAAAGAGCGCTAATTCGTCTCTATAAGCGTCTGTATAAAGCGTAATTTAAGAGCAGAAATTTTTGCGTTAGTATGATTAAAATTAAATGAATAAATAAGAAAAGAGGTAACCTAAGCAACGAGTTTTGCTCGAAACAGGAGTAGCAAATGAAGATTTGTTAAGCTCCTATTTTTTTTTCTGAAACTAAATGTGAATGTTTGCGTTTCTTTCTTTATTTTATATAATTTATTTAGTTATTTTGCATTTTATTTTATTTATTTATATACACTTCTTGAATTATGTTTTGCTAATTATTGCATATTGAATACTTGATCAATATGATGAGACCATCACCATTCATTTTATTTCTTTCCTTTATATTTCTGTCATTTAAAATAAAATTCCCGAATCATTTTTCGAATAAAACATCCTGGTTTTCTTTTTCTCTGACAAAAGAACGTTTTCAATGGTTCTTTACTTTCTGTGTAGTTCCGCTTCATTGGCACTTCAATATGGAGTCAAGTAATATGTGTTTATATAAGCGTGCGCAGAGCTTTAGCAAGGGGGGGGGGGACACTACTGTGCTAAATGGGGTACCAAAATACACCCATAAGCAGGGCCAGCCCGACGGTATTCGGCGCCCTTGGACTTTATAAAAATAGTCGCCCCTAGCCCTCTTTCATCAAAAACTAAAATAATATAAATTCAAATTGTGTATAATTTTATTGCGTTTTCAATTACTTTAAAAACTTTAATAATTACATACATGAAACAAATAATGTATTTTTTTATTTCTAATGGGCTGCTGTTGGCTTCTCGTAATTGAAGACCTAGTGTGGTTCACAGGGATTGGTACCATCTAATCATCTCTATCAAGCACCACAGTAGGTATAGTACCATCGCTACAAGTGAATTTTGACGCTAAGTTCTTTCACTTGTAAGATGGAGTATCTGATAGGAGTCACTATCATTGGGTCTGCTTACGTGAAGACAACTAGAATTTTGTTGAACTAATTTTATGAAACGCGGATTATTGTTTTTTTTTTTTTTTTTACTCTTACGCTTAGGCGCCCCCAAGATGATGGCGCCTTTGTACTTTGCACACTGATAAGGCCGGCCCTGCCCATAAGATTTGGGTCCCAGATGCATCTCCAGGGAAACTTATGACAAATTAAAAGCAAAGAAGCATATCTATTGAATACAAACGCGAAAGAGGTTGCCAGTTTTGTAATTAGCTTTCATTTTTATTTGCTAATGGGGGTACAATGGTATATCTAAGCCCCGCACGCACACCTATGAGTATCTACGTATGTATGTTGTAAAATATATATTACTCAGCAAAATTAAATCACGAACTTGAAACTGGGGATGTGCATAACATATTTTCGCTGTTGCAAAAGTATGCGGCAATTACAAATTCACCAAAAAAAAAATAAGAAAAAGAAGGCAGGGAAGAAAGGAAAAAAAGAACTTAAAAAAAAAAGAAAGAAAATAAGCAAATGGTTAGCAATGACTGTTTTGAAACAGTGGCCTTTTTTCCGAGTGCATTTATTTATTACTTTTTTCCTTCATTATGTACGAAACATTAAATATTTATTGAAATATTAGGGTTTAAACGACTTTTAAATTTTTCCATAATACACTGAATAAACGAAAGCAATAAATATTGTATTTGCCATTAAAAGCTATTCAGAGCAGTGAATGGAGCTGGAGTGGACTTGAAACTATAACATAAGATTCGGAGGGGACCTGTAGCATAGCAACTCAAAAATATAAATTAACATAAATAATAATAATAATAATGATAATAATATTAATAACTCTGCTCCAGTTCCCTGCGCAAAAGGCATTCAAAACTTCCAAAATGGCAGCCTGACTACTGGGGCGGCGATATTCCTCGGAACCAGAAGTCCCAATTTCTTATCCTGGCAACAAACGTTGCTTCGATAAGCGAGCTGAGGTGGTTGCTGTGATAATTTCTATTTAATACTTATCGAGGAGTAAGTTGAGAGTTTTCCTGGTTTTCTCTTATGATTGAATGCACAAAAACACCATTAGAAGACCTCGCAGGGCGACAGCTTTTTACCAAGACTTGTTGAATCGAGATAAAGTTTGTATGGTTGCAGGTTGAGATGAGGGCTGCCAATTTTAAAACTGCAAATACGGAACAGACGGGGCTCATCGACAAGGGGGGGGGGGGGGGGCTTGAGACGCGCATTTGCATCATTTCTTCTGTGCCGATTCTTCATGTGCGAGCTTGCCTGTATTTATTATCCAGTAAATAAAAACGGAGGAGCGCGGAAGATCGTACTTCAAACTGAAGCAGCATAGAACAGAAATGAATATAGCCAATAAAGATTCCATATGCGATGCGACTCAAAATGACAACGGTTTTCCCGAAGGATATAATTTACGCAAAAGGAGATAAGTACATCTGGTTAAAATAATAAGGAGTAAATAAAGGAAGTCCATCTACAGCGCATTTAAAAACAGTTTCCGGAGTATATACTTCAAAAAATGTTTCAATATACCTTTTGAAACTTGAAGACGGAAGTACATGATTAACAGTGAATAAGCTGAAAATGTACATGCAAAAAAAAATGACAAGAAGATTTAGTGAAAAATTCAGTTATTCAAATGCAAAACCTGTAATGTATGGAATTATCTTCTGAAATGAATTCTACATAGTTCTTTTCCTTGTCATGTTTGTTTGTTTTGTGTTTTCTGGGATGTGCGAAATAAAAAGATTCGTTGAGATAAATTTCATTACAAAATACAAATTTGCAGGAATGTAACATACAATTAAAAAATGAGACAATAACTTTTAAATTCTGAAATTTTTCATGCATCACGAACGGATTTCTCTCCTTTTCGTAAAAAAAAATATTAACAACAACAAAAATAATAATAATGAAAAAATAAATGTCATATGGTGACTCAAAGTCTAAATTCAATGTTAAATTTAATGCATATTGAGATTCCGTCATATTAACCTTCAAAACTCAATAAAAAATTTACCATTTGAAAGAAAAGGCATCCATATTGTAGTGATTAGTAATCTGACAGAGAAAATGAACAATTCGGGTTCACATGCCCATCAGAAAACGTAATTATTATTATTATTTTGGACAGTTTTTTTCTCCGGTGAAAAGAGCAAAAAATGACAGATGAAATCAAAACAATTTTCAAATTAATTAATTCCCTTGCTACACTGTTAAAAATGGATACTTAAAAATAAGTAAAATCTACTCATTTTTGAGTACTTCACGTTCTCATAATAGCTCCGAGTACTTAACTCTTAAATTTGAGAAATGCACGTTCTCATTTTTTTGAGTACGCTCAGGGGCTCGAATATGAGTATGTATCAAAACACACATACTCATTTTTGAGTACATACAGGACTCGAATAGGAGTATGTATCAAAACACACACTCATTTTTGAGTACATACAGGACTCGAATAGGAGTATGTATCAACACACACATACTCATTTTTGAGTACATACAGGACTCGAATAGGAGTATGTATCAAAACACACACTCATTTTTGAGTACATACAGGACTCGAATAGGAGTATGTATCAACACACACATACTCATTTTTGAGTACATACAGGCCTCGAATAGGAGTATGTATCAACACACACATACTCATTTTTGAGTACATACAGGACTCGAATAGGAGTATGTATCAAAACACACACTCATTTTTGAGTACATACAGGACTCGAATAGGAGTACGTATCAAAACACACATACTCATATTTTTGAGTACATACGGAACTCAAATACGAGTATGTATCTAAACATACATACTCACATTTTTGAGTACATACCAGACTCAAATATTGGTATATAAACTTTTCAAATTTAAGTAAACCTAGTTTCAATTTTTTAATGCATGAACTTTAGACTAAAAAAAATCCTGTAAAATTTACGCTTTTTAAGCTCAAACCCAGTCATTGGAAATGGTTGATATTTCTTTTTTCAGGGGAAAAATTTCAAATCGCGAATATAATATTGCAATAGCTGGATTTTTAATTGCTAACGCAAAACAAAAAACAAAATTAAAAATGTTCATACATATTAGAACGGAGATTAAAAATGATTTATTTTTTTTTGTATAAAATTGTTTTCCCGATAATACGGAAAAGTTGTGGGGCATAGGAACTATACGCATAAAATTTGAAATGCACTTATTTCTGCATTGCATAAATTTGAAAATTTGGATCGTGAAGTGGTTTATTGATCAAAAGGTATTAATTGATCTATATTAATTTTAGAGGTATGTTTCTACTACCATTTCTCTCTTTTTTCACGCTAGTGCGAAGGAAGATATTTTAATTTCAAATTTTGTACTCACATTTTAATAATACTTTATTCCAACTTTCCTGCTCTATCGCAATGAAAATTTGAAAACATGTAAATTTCCCAATATTTCTGTAAATTTCCATAACTGTTGCGAATTTTGTATATTTCAACGTGGGAATGGAACCCTAAGATATTTATTGATTGATTCTAAATTTTTTTTACTTATATTTCTGGTGTCATTCCACTATTCCACAACTTTTTCACAGTATCGAGGAAATAATTATGAAAAACAGAGCTTTTGCAAATTCGTATGTTTACTGCTACTATTAAATATACAAAAAGAACAAATAATAAAAATAAGTAATTAATTTTTAAAATGCTTGTATTACTAATATTATTATTATTATTGTAGCTATTATGTTAGTTTTTATTTACATTTAGATGTTTTAAGAATTGTGTTTCATTGCTTGTTATGAACTGTTGTGAAGCTTGAAAAATGAATGTGCAAGCAAATTTTATTGTTTTCCTACCCATTTACTAAGGACTACCAAAGGGATTCGCCAATTTCTTTCCGAGTTTTAGAAGGGCTTCGCTAGAAAAAAAAAAGTTGAAAACCCCTGACTTAAATCATATGCAGAAATTTTGCATAAGAGACATAGTTCTTTTTTCTTTAATGACGCGAGTTCGCATGCATAAATTTAATGTAGAGAAATAATTAGTTCTCATTTGAGCTGCGAAACTAAAGAATAAAACGTCAACATAATCAAAAATTGCGGACACGTGTTTCAGAGTTACAAGGAGCCCGTGTTGCAATGCAAAAAAGTAAGCTTATGGATGAGAAACAACCAAACCGTTTTTATTCTTTAGCTAATGATAAGATATTATTTCGTAGTGCCACACAGCAAACATTGCATAACCAGGAATGGGCAGCCTTTGGAAAGCTGCGGGCTAAACAGAAAAGGTTAAAAAAGTCGCGGGCCGTAGAGACAAGCAGGTGTCAAGTTACCGAGATTCCGTAACTTCAATTGCTGATATTGGTCTGTATTGTTATTTACTTGGCATTCAAGTTATAAGAGTGAATTCCAGAGTACGAAATTATTCTCGTTTATTATTTATCTATTATTATTTTGAAAAGTTATACATTACAAATAAATAAATATATAAACATTAAATCAGAATACCTCATGAGAAAAAAATCCATAATTTTTGTTTGCTTTTCCCTCTGAAGAGAAAACATAAATTCCCCAACACTATTAGGCTTGCTAATTTGCAATTGACTTTTTTCTCGTGTTCGTAGAAAGGTACAAGGGGAATAAGGAAATTTTCTAGGAACACTTCCAAGAAAAGAATTCATTTATTGATGAAAAAACACCGCTGTAAAACTCCCAGAATTGTGCACCGTGGAAAAATACCGGAGGAAAAAGTTAATAAGAATACAAAATGGAGGTCGACTTACAGGGGTTTCTGAAATTGTGTGTCAAGTTAGAGTTTTTCGCCCATTGAAATTAGCATTGGGCCAACCATTAGGGGAGGGATATGTCGACTTACCAAGGGTTAGTCGACTTATCTGCGTGTCGAGCTACCGAGGTTCCACTGTATTTAGTTTAGTCATGTGAACTGTGAAGAAAATAATTTTTGCGATTCAGGAAAAGAAACATGTGGTTTGTTTTCTAAACAATGTCCCATGCTTTTCGCCATTCCCCGAGGAAGTGTACTGTACAGTGGAACCTCGCTATTCGCACACAATTCATTCCTGGAGGTAGCTCGAATGGCAACTTGTACGAATAGCGAATTATTTTTTCACATAAAATACAGTGTAAATTGGATTAATCCGGTCCAGACACACAGATGGTTGCTTATTTAAACCTATGAAAAACAAATGTACAGTACTGTACATGAAATTATATATAAATTAAATTTTAAATGCACTTTGCTTGTACTGAGGTGAGCTGATGGCATACGTGGAATGTTGAGATGAGGAAATAAAAGGGCTGGAAGAAGAGGAGGCCGCTTCTATAAAAACATCAGGTAATATCCCTACAAGTGTGTTCTCCCTTTCTGTTGTCCTTTCTTTTTGCACTAGAAGAATCTTGGGCTTCTTTCCCTAAAAATCTGTCCAATGTTGTCTGCCTTTGACGATTGTTCAGAATTTTTCTAAAATGGCCAATAACATTGTCGTTGAACAAAGCATCCCAACTTGCTGTTTTCCCTTCACTCTCTGCGTTTTCTTGCAGGAGTAACACAACTCTCTTAATTTCTGCGAAGGAAATGCTTTTCTTACTACTTTCTTCCTCTGAAGAAGAAAGTTCTTCAACCACTTCCTCTAGATGCCCCCTTAGAAAGCTAAAATTGTCAGTAAGTATTAAGATTTTTAAAAAAATCCAAAACGCGAAACAAATTACTTCTAGACGAGTTCAAAATGAGCATAATTTCTCGATTTTTTTCTTAAAAAAAGCCAAACTGGCGACCCAGCTGACCCCTGGCGCCGTACGAATTGAGGGAGAAGGACGAATGGCGGGGTTCCACTGTATATGTTCTACATCATAACATCTTTCCGATAAAGTTTATCTCAAGTAAATCGGTTGGTTAGCTCAGGATTTGTATACGACTGAAATTTTCCCGTAGGGGCTGTCGGTTTTTTTTTTTCTGAACTGTATGAAATTCGGCGTGGATAAAAAAATATTTCACGCCGAGAGCTCCTTCCAATACGCTTGTTCAAAGGAACTTGGATCTTCTGCCCAGAATTTGCATACTTTGCTTCATTTTTTCCTGAAGGCGCTAATGTTCAGAATTTTTGAACTGTTCAAAATTGAACGAAAAATTGTTCAAATCAAAAAGTAAAATATGAAAATGAGATGTCCTCGCCAAGATCTTTCGAATGCAGGGAAATCTTTCGAATCGGACAATTCCTTCAAAAGTTATTGGGGGGGGGGGGGGGGGGGAGAGACATGCGAACCCAGAACCCCCCGCACCTGCCATTGTCTGGCCCATTGGATTTTTAGATGGGACAAATGAGGCACTGCAGGGGGGGGGGGGGAGACAGACCGACAGACACCAATTACCCCATCTCAAACCCCTACTTTCAATTTTATTTTAATTTTTCAATGTGTATTTATTTACTTCACTTGTTTATGACTTTTTCCTATTTTTAACGATATTCTTGTGATATGATACATTAGCCTTCTTTCGTTGTTTTTTTTTTTTTTTACTTTTACGGAAAAGTAGGATAAGAAGAAGTAAAAGATATCGAAAGATGGAAAAATCTTATGAAAGAAAAGGCTAATAAATATTACGAATGGCATAAAAAAAATCATTAAAAAAAAGGAAATAAAAGAAATAAAGGAGGTTGTTAGTATCCCCCCCCCCCCCAGCTGTCGACCTTTATATGTAATTTTGTTTTTCAAAATTCCAGCTCCACCGGAAGATGTTGGTTTATTTAATCAATATTTAATTAATTTTTTTTTTCGGTTTCTAAAACACAAATTATTGAAACATTACATTCAGAAAGAGGCCAATATAAAATTTTGAAATTACATTCATTTTCTCAAAAATCTCTTTTTAATTTACGAAGTTTTATCTGTGGCATACACAGTTGTCTTTAAGAGGGCGGAGGGGGGGGGGGAGTAAAGGCAACGCTTTTCTCTTCAGAAAGTTTTTGAAGAAAAGAATTATGGATTGTGTAGAAGAAAATTAAATCAATAACCTACAAATGAATAATTACTTACATTAAATAATTTCTCATTTGATTTACTAATTAAAGAGCAGTAATGTTTTCAAGCTTGCATTTTTAAAAAAATGTTTTTTTTCCCCCAATTGTACAAACATTTAATTCGTGAAAAATATTTTTATAGTACCGTGGGAACAGGAATTTTCCCATATAAAGGATTACATATAAGTCATACATAGCTTCTCCAAATATCCAAATAAAACATTGGTGGAAAAGGCAGACTTGTCTCAATTTTCTTCCCTTTCGAAAAAAAAACATGTGGTCTGTCTTCTGTGTCTGGCCGGTTTGAGGGTCTGAAGAGGGGGACTACACTTTCCCCATTGTCCGAATCCGAAAAAACAGCAACGCTTCCCGGAGTGAGAGTCATTAAGCAAATCGACCTCGTAAATCATGCCCGCATGCCCCCTTGCATGGGAAGCGGTGGGAGGCATAGGAATTTCGAGCTTTTTTTGGAAATATTTTCAAACTTTGGACGGATTTTTTTGTCTTTAAAAATGTTCGTATTATTTCAAACAAAAGTTCAAAAGAAAGCTGGAAATGTTTTGCTGGTCTTGTTGTTTTTAAAATTTCGGTAACATGCTTTGAAAATATTTTATAGAGCGAAACGTCTAAAAGTACCACGTTTTTTCCAAAATTCATTTTTTAACGATTTTTTAAAAATACGGTAAGTGATATTTTAAAAAAGTAAAAACTACAAGACCGAGATATAGGCTTGAAAAATACTCAAAAAAATTCCGGACTCGAAAACTTCAAAGGAACTTTCTAAAACTTAGTCCAACTTTTCCCGTAGGTTAACATTGGTTTCGAAGATTTGAAACTCTGACTGAAGAGCAGCCTTAAGAGTGCCCTCCTCACCCATAGAGCTCACTTATGTATTAGATACATAACTGAATTAGAAATAGTATTGATTAAAATAATGCCACCTAATTCTGTTTTTGTACAAGCTTTTTTTATATCTGAATTTGATTTCAGCATAGATTTAATTCTCTTTACGTGAGTCATGAAGTGAAGAAAAGGAGGGCTCAAAAGAAGCAAGCACTGCAATCAGGAGGTCTATTGTACTAATCGCCAAACCGAGCATGACTTTAAAAGAGGCACGTAGCTGATGCAAATATCAGCAAGCACCGGATAGGAATGTCATGAATATCCCAGGGTTCGATAATATGCGAGTCAAATTGATTTAACCACCCTACAGTTGAGAAGCCCCAGAGTTACATGTTAAATGAAGGAGATATCTCATCAAGAACTGCAGAGTGGTTAACATGAGCAGTCAAATGCAATTAATTTGTAGCTTTTTTCTTGCATAAATTCTAAGAAAACAACAGAAATTTATTCTTCTTAGAGAAAATTATATAATGGCTTAGGGGTTTAAAAAAAAGGAGTATGAGTTAACTTACCGTATATTTCCGAATATAAGCAGAGAGTGCATTATCCCTTCAAAAATGTTATATAAGCAGAGATAAAAATTAGAAGAAAAATAATTATACAGTTCAAAGAGACTCGCCTAAGGGGGCGAAAGTTCGCCAAGCAGGTGACACCGATCAAGTCTTTTCCAATCAAGACGTTGTGAAAGTGAGAAGATAGGCGTCAACGACTACAGATTGATCTCTGGTAACCAGTCTGAGGCGAGCGAGCCTATTCATTCATTGTGCTTTTTGCCCCTACGTTCATAGGCGTAACTAGGGTTGGTGAAAGGGGGGGAGGTCACCCTAAAAATTTACAGACTAAACACCAATAAGTGTAAAAGAGTTGAAAATTTACTAGTCATAAATACTTGTCTCTAAAGATATACTCCGTGTTTATTTCAGGCATCTCACGGGGGGGGGGGGGGCTACCCCTCGGAGCAAGTCAACTCCCCCCCCCCCCGGCAAAAAAAATTCAGATCACAAACTTTAAAAAAAGAAAGAAAAGAGAAATTACGCTTTTACGACACTTTACTTTCAGAAACAATTTCAGGGAAAGGACTTGAACACTATCACGAGCGACACCAAAAGTAACTTAAAAGACATAAGACTTTATTTTGAAAAAAAATGCGCAGAGAGAGTAATCAAACTCCTTTCTGTTTCCTCTAACATCACCAATGTATCCCGAAATTGCTTTGCTAGGAAGATTTCAAAAAGTTTAATGGGAAGAGCCCTCGGAGTTAACCTAAGCATTATAGATTAAGACCAGTTACAAAAATTTAAGTTGCAGAAGCCCCAAATACCCACTCTTCTAACTTCACCAAAGATCTAAACATACATCTACTATATATACATCAAAAAGCTATCATATATGTAATAAAATTCATATTAACATAATTTCTAGTCATATATATATGTGTATATAAAGGGTATGGTTTTGAAGTATACACTGCCCTTCCTAATTCTTAACATGCTCCCCCTGCTCCGGAGCCAAAGCTGTATCCAGAATTTTTTTTTCAGGGGGCCCAGACTTCGACACACTTATGTTAAGCAAAGTTTCAGGGAGGAATATATGATACATTGCAAAAGATTTCTGGGGGGGGGGGGGCGGCCCATGGGTCCCCCTTCCCCTCTGGATACGGCCTTGATTCACAAAAACATTAAACATTCATTACTAGATCTTAATTCAAACGCAATAGAAAATTCAATATTTAGCGCTAAGCAATCTTCTATGTCCAGGCATTCATAATATTAAAACTGGGAAATAGTGGAATTTTAGAGAAAAAAAAAAACCAAATTCCCCTACAAAAATGCTCATCCCCACAATAAATTTCGAAAAATTTTGTTAAATTTGTAACAAAACATACCTCAGAAGTGGAAGCGTCTGAATCAAATTTTCTTTTCTTTTTGGATGACGAACGTGTCCACCGCTGGAGTGCAAACATTAGTATGTATCGAAAATAATTAAAAATTTAGCTAAAATATAAATAATACTTGATTGTAAATTAAAATGCAGCATTAAACCGTAGCAGTGAGATTGGAAACGTTGAACGGATGATTTCCAGAGTCGTAATGCAATCAGTGATGGACCATAATAAGAAAAAAAAACATTTAAATACAAGAGATGAGAGAACATCTGTAAATGAGAATGCAATGCAAATACAGTTCATCAGTTTTCTAATCGGCTCATGTACAAAACAGATTTTACCAAAATGGGTTTTTGGACAGGAAGTCATAAATAAATACAAACTGCTCTTTAAGTTTCTTGATGAGCATCCCTTCCTGGCTTGAGGGTTTAACCCATTAGGACAATTTTTGGTGAGGGGTCCTTCATCTTCAGACCCCAGCGCACAACACCGGTTTATCAGAAAACAAAACTCCATCACAGTAGAGAATATTTTCCATGAAGCTCATTACTTGTGCGATTGTATTTTCAAATTGCTGCCTTTGGGTAAAAAAGACATCAAGATGGAAAGAAAACCCTCTGGAGTGATTGAAAGGATCTCTGTTTGTCTGTGTGTGGTACGGTGGTTGAAGACCACCTTTCGCTGTAAAACCCCCCAAGGTGATAAGGGGGTTGATTATAACCAGATGAAAAGTCCTCTTTATTATGAGCTGCATACTTTGGTCATGATCACAACCCTTCAGAGAAAGATGAAATAAAATCATATGCATAAGTGTTTAATTTTCTGAGGGGAAAAAACTATGTGCTTTGCAAGGCCGTAGCCAGAAATTTTTTTGTGTGCCTAAATAAGTAAATGCCCAATGGGGGGGGGGGGGGTTGAACCCCCCCCCCCTGGTTACGTCTATGCCTGAGTTTGCTAGTTTGTTTTACATTTTTTATTCAGTTATTTTCTGCATTTATATTAGAATGGTTAAAGGGAATAGAAAGGCATACACTCATACACAGCTAGTCGCGAGCGATTTATTATAGTCGGTAGCAAATTTCGCCATTTTGTTTCGGCAATGATTTCACAAAATTCAGCTTTAAAATATATGTAAATTCTTACAAATAAAACTCTACTTATTTTAAGCTAATTATTTCCTAAATGTAAGATACATACATTACATAATTAAAATTCTACATTAGTCGATATTTCGCGATATATAGACCGCCTTTTTTTTTAGATTATCGGACCCGTATATAATCCGATACCCCCCCCCCCCCCCCGAATTTAGGTTTCAAAATAGTTCCAAAAATTCTTGGATTATGCATGGAAATATACGGTATTTTATTATGTGAATAGTCTGAATTCTGTCTAAATGTAAATATCCACATAAAATTGGAAGAAGGGCAGGAGCAAAACATGACCAAAGAATACTGACATGACCTCCCATTAGCATCCATACAATATAAATCCCCTAAAGCCGGTTATGTAAGCCTTTTAAAAAAACAGACACAATGGGTAATAACTGAATTTATTCATAAAATTGGCGAAACAACACAAGAAGAGACTCATGCTGATTTTTGCAGAAGAGGATGTCTTCATTTTTAGTGATAGCACTGATATACCAGTTCTATGCAAAACGTATTGTCAGAAAGTGAATATAAATTTTTAAAAATTTGTGTGTAAAAACAAATTTTTTGGTAATGAAGAACTTTTTAAATTTTCATTAGCAGCTATTTCGTGTGTATTTAGCTGAAATGAAATTAATACGATTGAAACAAATCATTTTACATGTAAAGAAGCTATGTTTTGTGCAAAAAATAAAAGGATAAACAATGTTTTAAGTACTTTACATCCATAAGCTCAGCTTTCAGCATTCAAAAATGATTTTTCTGAAGCACGTCTGCAATTTTTATATCAATTTTGTGCTTTAGATGTTTAAAAACTTTTGCCATTTTATGTGTGTGTTTTTTTTTAATTTTTTGCATCCGGAACTAATTTTTCCTTCTTCAATAGAAGGACTTCTTTTAACACGATTGTTTTTACAACTTCTACAGGTATGTATCTGTCATGAAAAGACAGAGTTAGGTTTACCAATAAAAATTTGTTTATATTAAACATTTCTTTTATTGTTAAAATAGATTTACTTGAAGTGTGGGGTTTTTTTAAAAATTTTACTTATTATTGATGGTGGTTCCCTTTTTGTTACATCTAAAATACGTATCTAAAAAGTCGAATAATAAACCAAAAAAATTCATAAAAAAATCTCATGCATTTCCCAAATAAGTGCGACACTGCATCCCCCCTCCCCCACAATTACGAAAATGTCATTGTCAATCAATCAATACAAAGGATTACACTAAGAATAACATTTATAAGGCATACTACAAAGAAAAGGTCCAGCCTATATAAATAAAATAAAGTACTAGGGGGATTTTTGTACAAAAACGGAAGCCTAATAATTTATTGGTTAGATCCAGCCTAACTAATGAGATCAATTTCTGGATTTTTAAAATTACAAAAGTTTTCAATTAATATACATGAATTAGATAAGTAGAATGCTCTATGAAGTTTTGATAATGTAATTTTACTGAATTGCATTAACATGTTGAATTTCAGGAGAGACATATAGTTTATTTAAATATGAATCAAGAAACTCATTTGGTCAAATTGAAGTAAAATGTGAAGTAATAGTTTTTAGAAGAGAAAAAAAAAATATTGTGGATGCTTAGTTCCGATTCATACAAAACCAGTTAAAAAGCAGTGCCTAAATGTTGATCATAATCCTACTGAATTGCACTTTTTCATATCATTTCTTTCTTGTCGGGCAATCCGCTATTTTTGTTCGTAAAAATAAAAAGGGATCATCCAATCCTCAGAAATTTGTCATTTCTCCATATTTGCTAGAAGTAATTTTACTTGTTCAATAGTATCATCAGGAGAAGTCACTGAATGACCAGTGACATCCTTATGAACGAAGATTTCATAGTCATTGCCACCTGGAAATGTTTTGTCACCAAAGAAATGGATTTTTGTATAGCCATCTTTTTGTAAGTAATTCAAACAATATGTTTTGTCCCATCCAATAGGAAAACAATCAAAGCTTATCTGTCCACCTGAAAAAATTTAAAATGCATGTTAATAATAGCACAGTATCTATATATATATATACATATATATTATGTAACAAATAGTGGTTTAACCAAATGACAAATATTTGGCCATTTCTACAAGGCTGAAACGGAATATTCGGTAATAGCGAAATAATGAAACTGCTCAAAATTCAGTGTAGTTTTACATCATAATTCCCATTTATATGCATAACATCATAATTATGATAGTACATTAGTTAGTATATTTTACACCCAAAGAACTGCATAAAAAATAAATAAACATGTTCGGTTAAACATTTATTTTCAACTTCCTATTATAAAAACTATACATACTGTGTGTTTTTACAAAAACTAATAAAAATTTAAATGTTTAAAATCAACGGGTTTCGGCATTTGTCTACCTTGTTATAATAGAACAAGTATTCTGCCAAATAATTTATCAATGATCGGTTAGGCCGAATATTCAGCCAAAAGGCCAAATGATGAAAAAGGCTGAATATTGGTTACATCCCTAATATATATATATAGTATATAATTATGTACATTTATGCATATAATGATTCAATGTAATTTTCATCATAACTGAATTTTGCAGAACCTTAAGTATAATACTCATATTTGTGAGATATGTTTTTGTTAAAAAATAAAACGTCAATGCCAAACTTTTATCAACGGTAAACTGATGTTTTGACGAGAATGTCCTTCTGACAAGAACATTGTTGTCAAAACATCTATGTGTATTGTCATCAGTTGATGAAAGCATCTATGTTGCACCCCTAGTTACTACAGTTAACGCTCGACTTTACAAACTCTTGGGGACTATGAAAAATTACGTAAATTCGCGAGTTTTATAAATCGAAAAACACTAAAAACTAGGTATTTATTAGGGCTCGACCGATGGCATTTTTTGGCCGATGAGCCGATGCCGATTGCTGGCCGATTGTTTCAAGATCGGCCGATGGCCGATTATTTTCCTCTCCCATCGGCCGACGGCCGATGGAAAAAATTCGCTTTAAACCAGAAAAACGTGTGGAAGGCTTGTCAAAAATGTCATTTAAATCATTTATTTATTTTTATGTTTATAAAACCATAAATGCATTATTCAAGCACCATAAAAGACTTTAGGGGAAGTTTACATAATAATTAAAACTGAAAGAATCCCTCGCGATTCTGGTAAAGGGCCATTTCACAGTATTTTCTAAAAATGTAGAGTCCGCAACATGAAACTTTTTTTGTTATAACTAAACACTTTACAGTTTAATTATCACTAAATTTTATTTTCAAATAATGTGTTGAGCACATTATTTGAAAATAAAATTTGGTGACAGTTAAACTGTAAATTACGTAGTTATAACAAAAAAAGTCATGTTGCGGACTCTACACGTTTGGACGAAATACCGTGAAATGGCCCTAAAGTAATTAAACTATTTTGCGGTAAAAAAAGCTATATCACAGGTTTTTTAATTCTTTTTTCTTATCTTTGCAAAAAAAAAAAAAAAAACTCAACAATTGTTGGATCGCATCGGGTCCCCTTCCCTTTCCTTCAATATTTTCTCTTTATAACCCCTGCAAATGCCTTTATTCTCTAATTTTTTTTCATGGCGAGGAATGCAGATTTTATAATACAGACTAGCAAATCATGTGGGTTTGTATCTTTATCAAAATTTCAAAATTGTCAACCCCACCCCCTCCTCGGTATTCCCCCCCCCCCCCGTTTTCAAAAGAAAAGCGGGAAAGTTTCTATGTTTTTTTTCTTTATAAAAGTTATTTTGACTAAAAATAGCTCTTTTTATAAAATAAAAATAGAATGTTTAAAAGTTTCGCTTGCAGTAACGCATCCCCCCCCTCCCTCTTCATAACCAATAAGAAGTACCGAAAATTGCTTTGCAAACATAGACGCGAAATCTTTTCGTCATTACAAATGAATGATGAGGGCTCTTAAGAACCAATCTTATTAGCTTTTTTTTCTTGTGAGTTGAAAATTGCACTGAAATACTTAACATATTCTTTATAGTTTTATGAGCACGATGTAAGGTCACTGAAATAAACCAATATTTTGCAAACGGGAAAAAGATTTTGAGCACCAGCCGTTTTCTGTTGACAAATAATCTGAAAAACACGTCATCGATTAAAAAAATTAAGATGCATTTTGAAAAAAAAAAACAGTATGGGACCTCAAGTCCGGAACGCTCTGGGTCGCGATCTTTCCGGATTTTGGAATTTTCCGGACTTTGGGTCTTCATTCGAAAAATTTTGTAAGTAGCATCAGAGCCCATATAATTTGCTCTGGAAGATTTATATCAGCATTTTGCTCATTGTAGCATTTTTATTATCGTATATTCTCGCCTATAAGTCACGAAATTTAGCACAAAAACCGAAGTTGGAATAGGCTTGCATTCGTGGCAAAACATTGAAACATCTACCCTCTTCCCGATATTGTTTTAGCCTCTTTATTTAAACAATAAAAGAAAAGAATTCCGTCAAATTCTGGTGTGACTTTATACTCTTCAGCCACTAAATTGAAGTTAAAGATAACAGGGTTCACACTGGGGAAAAATACAAGGTGGGATTTCCCACTTTGTCCAAAATTTTAAGTGGGATTTTTAAAATTTAACTGGGAACTTTTTTTGTTTTGTTTTTGTCTTTAGACATATTACTAAATTGTCCGATCATGATACAATACAAACTATGTAATAAAAGATGACTATCTAAGCTATGATCAGCAAAGAAAGAATAAACGTTAACAAGGTTCACACAAAACGGATCCTTCACAAAATTCGCGATCGCATAAATGGGTGCTTTGTGCTTTATAAAATGTTAAGCATGAAAAAGATCCTCTGGTATTTTGGTTATTTAACCAAAATTCTTTGATGTGTGATTTTTACAAAAAAAAAAAAAAAAAATCCTAAAAATTAGTTTAATATTTTCTTTATTTTTTCTGATCATATGTCATTTTATCTATTGATGTTTTTCAATGAAAACAGTATATTTTAGAAACCAGCATTCTTTTGTAACCTTGTGACCAAGGAAGATTCCCCTTTTCCAATTCTTTTTTTTTTTTTGATTTTGTCATCTGTGAATAAAATGAATGAAGATAAGCCTGCATTCACAAAGGGCTTAAATTGTTCAACAATCCCAAGGAATGAAGAAGTTGTCAATCTTTCCCCCATATTATTACATATGATAAATAGGGTTCCTAGATTCTTCTTTTTATTAATGAGGATAAGATGGCGAAAATTAACAAACTCCATTTAGTTTGTATTGAACTATCAGTTTAGAATAGTAGTTTCGTTTCGCGATGTTTTGAACGCGTGTCCGCTAGTTGCGGGAACAGCGCGCAGACGAACTTTTTTTGAGTGGGATTTCAAAAAATACTGCGGGAATCGCGCAATCGAGAGGCCTAGCGCGAACCCTGCAGATAAGACGATCGGGAAAATAGGAGAAACGCTGATTTTCAATTTCGCGAATGTTCTGTATCGCGCGAAAATTAGAGCTCATTTTAAAAATTTAATATAACAAAACTACAATAAATTTTTTAAAAAAAGCAAAATTTAATGATATTAACTCAGAATTAAAGCTACAATTAATGAAAACTCTAATCGCGAAAACGAACCCTTTTCAGAAAATCGCGAAATAAATTTTTCAAAAACAGCACATTTCCGATCTACATTTTCATTGCATTTTGTTTTCCTTCTTTTTAAAACGCCTATTTCCAAACAAACGGCGCAAACATTTCCCGAATTTTTATTTTCAAAAAACAATAGCTGTTTTTTTTTTCAACTGCCGATTTTTTTCGAAAAAAATCCGGATTTCAGAATTCCGAATTTGGGGTACCATACTGTATACCTTGTCAATTTTTGAAAATAAAGAAATTGTAGCATTTTCATTAAGATATTATTCCACCCTGTCGCGCGAACTCGTTTTTTAAGAGTTAAATTTTTGAAAATTGCAAGTCGAACTTGGACACATAAAATTTCGATCAATAAACATTTGTACTGAAAAATTGATTCATATTTTTTAGCAATATGTTCTATGTTGTAAACTGATAATAAAATAAGAAGAAATATTCTAAACTCAAAGCAGATGCAACGAGATTGCTGCACAATTGCAGAAAAACTAGCACGTGAATAATAAGAAACATAGCAAACTAAAAGCAGGTGGTATAAGATTATTGCACAATGACATCTAATGCACTAAGTCATTATTAAACAAAAAACGGACAAAAATGAGTCAACTAACTTAGTGCGAAAAACAAATAGCACTCGTAAGATGCCTCTATTACTTTTACTTTAACATATTCTATTTCGCGAGCATTCTGTTCAAAGAGAAATAATTTTAATATTGAAAGGTTTTCGGGAAGCGATCACGTAAACTAATTTTCCGAATTTTGTATTAAATACTTTGTAGAATGACATTATTTCTGTGCTCTTTAACTGCTGGGCTGCCTGTTATAGTAATGGAAATTGAAATCTAGCTAAAATAGGAAATAGAAATCTAGGAAAAAGAAAGTTAAAGGAAGAATATTTTCTGGAAAGTTGTCCCTGCGAAAAGCATCGGCCTTGCATCGGCTTTTAGATGTTTTTTAAGGCCGATGTTTTTCCAAAGTTAACATCGGTCGCCGATGCCGATGGCAACTTTGTTGAACAATCGGCGCCGATGCATCGGTCGAGCCTTAGTATTTATGATATATATATATATTGCCAAGACAAACAAACAACTTCGAATAAATTGCATGTATACTACAATTAGAGGAAATAAGTTTACTTAAGATCTAACTTAAACTGGCCCGATCTCTTTTTCAACTAACAAGCCCTTTCGAGTTGTCGGTGAAATGACAACATAAAGACACTCAAAAATTTAGAAGTTAAGTTCAAGGCAACAGACTGGTTCTTGACTTGTTTATCACTTTCTAGGAATAAAACGCAATGGCAAGGGAAGTTAAAATTATAATAGAAGTGATAGGGTTTATCTTTTCCCTTTTGGTCTCCAGTCCTTGCTGTTGACATTCTTAAGAAGTCGAGTTCAGAGAAAAAGAGATTTTTTTGGTTCTAAGTTAATAAAAACAAATTGAAAATTACATTGTTTCAATAGAAGCTTTTTCAGGACTTGGAAGTTGTTCGTAAAATTGTAAGTGTTCGTAAATCAGAGGATTGTTAAATCAAGCTTAAACTGTAGTCATAAAGACTTGTAATCTGTTGTCAATGCTGCAGTTCTACCTAAAACTATTGAACCAAGTTCTACCCCACTTGCATTATCTGCAGAATTTGGTTCTTGCAGAAGCAGAGCACCAAATCTAGCTTGCATTTAAGTCCCTATGAAGTGGTGTCATCTCAACAGTGATAGCATGTCAAATTTTGCCAAAAAAACGTTTTGCCAACCCAGAAGATATTCAATCTTGGCGCAGAAACATCACTGGTATGAAGAATTTCTTTGTTTTTCTAAAAAAAGTAAAATTTCTGCCTAATATTTTTTGAAAAAATAAATGAAAAATGGAAAAATATACATTACCAATTGAAAATGTCAAGCCTAAGTCTGGAAACTTTTTACGTAAGTCATTCACAAATGTTTCCCTTATTTTGTGCTCCTATAAATAAAAATTAATTTTCATGAAGTGATTAAGTTAATAAGATTAAATTAAATGAAAGTAAAAATTTTATGGATATTGCTGAGGTTGTATCCACAATAGTTTGAGGTACATTACACATAGATATTTATATACAGCTCTAATGATAGATAGAGCCTCAATCTATCATTTCTGCATGTATTTTCTTAATCGAATTTTCCCGAGACCTCAATTATGTTTTATGTTAATCCGTATGCATCAATTTTCCCCATTTATCGAAATGAATGATTCCGTGAAAAACGATTAATCGGGTTTCTGCTGTAATTGAAAAATAGAAAAAAAGTAGTATTATGATGAAGAAGACAAACAATGAATTCTCCAATGTAGACATTTTACACTTGAGCTGCAAAAACAGATACTTACAAAAGAGGGACAAATTAAATGCTTCAAAAAATATAAGCGAAAAAATTCCGCATAAAACTAAAATGGGACAAAAACCCGACTATGTTTCATGGCATTTCTGGACATTTGTAGCAAAAGATCTATATTTCCACTCAGCATTTATTATTTGAACTCACCAAAAATGAATCCTATTTGAAAAGAGTTATTGTATAGTTTATAAGTAATCATAATAAAAATATAATTGCACAAATGCTTATACGCTTACTACACATTAGAAAACTTAAACAAACGAACCTAAACTTAACAAAGATGATAGCTTTTGATCTTAGTGAAACAAGCTTGAATGCTTAAAATACATCAAGTGATTTTCTTAAATTAAGAGTAGTTAGTTAATAACTGATTATTTAGGATGTACAAGACCCTGGGTAAATTGCAATATAAAATTACACACAATTTTGTAAAGGTCATTTATTAATAATCTTTTTTCCATTATAATACACAATTATCATTATTTACCGCTTTATATTTCACAAAATGCATTAATTAGTATTAATGCAGAGAGAAATTTTGCACATTCGGATTTGTCCTAGTTAGATGAATGAAAATATTCACTCTTGTGATAAATTTATTGCCCATGGCTCAAGATCAAGGATCAGGTAATGTGCCATGAATATCTATAGACCTCTTAATTGTTCAATGTTTTACCTAAAATGTTCATTAAATAAAGTATGTTTTTTGTAGCGTATTATTAGACTCTAAACTTGGTACAAAAAGAAAATGACAGGATTTCTTTCAATAAAGGGTTTTATAAATAGTATAAGCTCAAAACGCATATGCCTCTGAATGTTTGCTTTTTGCAATCACAAAGTATATGCAATGAAGACTGCTTTACAGACCAATTGAACAATTATGCAAAAAAACTTACCATACATAAAAATTCACTTTTCAATGTTGCTTTTTTTTAATACATATACATATGTATGCATTTATTGATTATTTTTTAGGTAATTATTTGTGAGAACTGTAATACATTCTTCGTGCAAACTGTAATATATTTATGTTTAGATCAAGTCTTCTGTAAACTTTATTACAAAACCTCTGGGATTTTTGAACGAATTCCTCACTAACCTTATCATAATTTCCAAAATCATCCCTTTCTTTCTGGCTGCAACTTCTACCTACAGGACAAATATTGATCATGCCGGATCTAAATTCCACAAAATTTCCCCTGAAAGTGGAAGGAGTAAGTTGAGAATTAAATAGCAACATACAAGAAATAGAAGAGATCAAAACTAATGTTACTGTGTAATCTCCTGGAATGATTAACATTTTAAATTAATTATGAGTGAATATGAAAGTTACCGAAATATAATTACTCAAATTTAAACAAGTAATTTCATTTACCGACTAAAGGATACAGGGGTGGATGCAGGAATTTCTTTTTTATTTATTTTCAAAGTCATCTGATTATGATGTTATAGTTTTTCAAAAACTAAATATTTAAACTGCTTTTAATAGAATTTTAATCTTAGATCTTAAGTGCATTTTTCAAATTATCAAGTGCATTGTTTCAATTTTAATGGTATTTTTGTGTCATTTCTGGGGGTTAGAGCATTTTTAGTAAGTTTTAGGTCATCAACTTCTGCGGCCTGATCATTAAGATTTACAACAAGAAATTAATTTCTTTCATTTTTTTTAATTTGAAGAGGGCTTAAAATTTGTCAAAAAATTGGTGACCTGGACAGAAATATCAGAACTTCAAAGAAAATAGTGTAACAAGAAGAATGAATAATATATACCTACCTCTTTACTGGCAGTGTTATATTTGACATATATTGTAAGCAATAATTAATGAACGTCTGTAGTTTTTCTTCGCCCATAAATTCAAGTATGCTCTGGAAATATACGCACAAATTTTTAAAAAAGTAAATAAATATATTGTCATGAATGTCATGGTAATTAGGAACAAATTATACATATGTGAAAATATGGAGTTTAGTATTTATCAACTGTTTGGTTTTGCAATAGGGTCCTCAAGTTAAAACATAAAAGATCATATTATGAAACTTATAGTATTTGAATGATTCTCAAGCAGATATTTCTATCTCAATACTTATCCGATACTTTTAAAATGTTACTAATCAATGTTTTTTTGGCCAATATGCAATGCATTTGTTCAGGTTCATAATTTATGTATATTATATACATATATCCAAAGTTGAAAATTCAAGTGAAATTCCAAGTGAATTTTTTTTGAATACAATATAATTGTTTTATTTCTCAATAAAACAATTACAGGAGTTGTCATAAAGAAACATCAAACCTTAATAGTCTGGAAATTTCTTGATGTTGTGTCACTCTTTATGTAAGTTACTGAAATTAATGCCCAAATATATTCAGGAACTTTCCCTGCAAGATTTCACTTGAATATGATTGCATTGCTCTACATGAACAGACTTCTTTCAGATTTATGAACAGATTTATGGCGTAGCAATAGGCAGCTCTTTCAGCCTAATTGTTCCCAACATTTGTATGGAAAAGTTTGAAGCTAAAGTTCCAGAAGCAGATAACTTGAAGCTAACAGTCTTTTCTCCTCTAACCTCCTTCCCTGTTAGCACTAACTAAGCCTTAGGGATGCCCTGCATCCGGGGCCGAGGTAGTGGAGTCCCCGGATTTTACATGCACGTATCCCCAAGTGTATATGGTCGGTCTTCAGCGGGTATCGAACACACGACCTTCCAGGTCGAAGTCCGACTTCCTAACCACTAAGCTACCACGGCCCTAAGCTAAGTCTGGTTCAGACATATCAAATATTTGAGAGCATGGCAAGTAACAATTCAATAAGTTTCTTGAACACATTAATGGCATTCGTTTAGCTATCCTATCTGCAAAGGAAAAAAGAAGACTCCAAGATTTCCTTCTTTGGATATTCTTATTACTTGTAAAAAGATCAACACCATGTCAAATTTATTGAAGAGTACTTGTACTGACCAATATCTGGACAAGTGTTCAAATCACCACTAAAAGCAGCAGAGAGATCTTACCAAAATTTTGACTGACCGGGCAAACATAATTAGTGAGGCTGACCCTTTCCAAAATTCAAATTAATCAAAACGGACCCTTTACAAAATTTCAAACTTCCAAATCGTACTTTTCACACCATTATTTATTATAAAAGCGGCAAGTAATAATAAAAATCTTCATCACTATATGCTTACATTTTCAATTTTCACAAAATTATTTCGTTTTTTACAAAAATTTCTTTAAAATTCGCAAAAAGCGGACCCTGTTAAAAAATGCTGGATCGACCCCTGATGAAGCAGCCTAACACATATCAGGTAAAACATTAGCCAAGAAAATCCTGGATGGACTGCTGCCTGCAAGCTTGGAAAATAATTGTATTATTCCATTTTAAAAAATGGCATTTTCATATGCATACGATTGCTTTTGCAATTATTTAGCTACTTATCTCGCTGCAGACATACTTTTCCCCTCCTACCTCCTCCCCTGTTAGCACTAAGCCTTAGGGATGCCCTGCTCCAGAGGTGAGGTAGTGGGGTCCACGGATTTTAGATGCGCGTATCCCCAAGTGTTCCTGGTGGATCTTCAGCGGGTATCGAACACACGACCTTCGGATTGGAAGTCCGAAGGTCCGACCCTCTAGCCGCTAGGCTACCACGGCCTCAGCAGACATACTGAACAATTTATTGAATTCTAATAAAACATAAATCCGTAAATCTTTGAAACTTTACAAATATAAAACAAGATTCTTTTTTCGTACAATAATAGGATCATAATAAATACTGCACCTGAGAGCCATAGTATCTCGAGTCCATTTTTTGAGTTTTTGCGAGTTTATACTTAATGGACATACAGACTACCAACAAAGCCACTAGCTACATGAGGGTTCTGAACTTTTAAAGCTCCCATCAGACATCTTTATTATGATGTTTGCATGGAAAAGTCTAGCCTTGCAGAACTAAAAATGTTTATTTTTTAACTTAATTGCAAAAACTCTAAAGATGGACTTACAATACTATGGCTCTCAGGTACAGAATAGTTTCAGCATTTTCTTCCTGAAAACTTATGCAATTTAAAACATATCCCAATATTTTCTTATAAGTTGCTAAAAAATATTTATATGAAAGTTTAAAACTTTCATGGAAAAAAGAACCCAAATTTCAATCCCAGTTGCAAACTTTTAATTCAGCTTCTATACAATATTTATTTATTGGTGCTCATGTTAAATAACTATTTAAAAAACAACTATCAACAGTTTCGGGACTTTTTAAGGTATAATTTGATCGGATATTTCATAACTTCAGCACAAATTTCAATTCTCAGGAATATTCTGAATCTTTACTTTTTTTTGGGGATTTTTCTCAATCAAGAATGATTAGCTTGACTGTAAGCTCTTTCAATGATAAATATTTTAAATATAATAATAATACTTAAAATAAATAACAATAAATAAAGAAAGACAGAAAAAAAGAATTAAATAGTTTTAGCATTTTCTTTTTCATCACATGGTAAATATTGTTATAAATTGCTCATTAAAAAAATAATAATAATTAAAACAAAATCAGTTTTTCTGAAATGTTGACATTTTAGATTCTAAGGAATTAATTTCTATTGTGAATGATGATGGGTATAATCCCTCCTACACAGTCTCCTACTGATAGCTTAATTTCATACCTGTTTTCCTATGCATGTTCCTTTTTTATATGCAACTAATCCATTCTCAGCAAACACATATTCAAATGATTTGACAACTATGAGGGGAAAATAATATTAGTCTAAAACAGTAAACAAAAATGTGTGTGTATTACTTTTAATTTTTATAATTTTAAATAACTGAAAAATAAATAAGAATGCATTTATCAAATTCTGAAAACTGGTCAGGAGGAAAAACTTCTGATCCAGTCAAGGACGTCCTGATAAATATTATACATTCTCTAAGAGAGGTAAATTCATGAAACAGATTTTTAACACTTTACTGACCGCTAGAGGTTCAACAGCATACACACGTCCGACCAGCCGCAGATTCTCCCTGGCGAAACAATGCGCTTAACACAAGTGAGCAATGTACCTCAATACTAATAACAAAATACAGATGATATAGTAAATGGCAATTGTTTATCGTCATGGCTACCGATTTACAGGCGATTTTTAGTTAGCCCCGAGAAAAACGCGATTAAATAGGCTATAGGTCGGTGGCGATAAAAATCTGATTAATAGGCGATCGGTCGGTAAGCATCGGCAACAAAAAGCTGATTAATAGGCTATCAGTAGGTAAAGTGTTAAGAATAAAATTGTAATAAAACTTAGAAGCTCTATTATTTTGCAAAAATTATTTTAGAGTAATTTTTCATCAGCAGGTACAATCTATAAAAAATTTCAGTTCTGGAAAATTTCAAATAAATTGCTCCTCTATACTTGCACACTTGCAGTGGGCCCTGATTCCTGTTAAACCCTTATGCATATTCTAAGAATCATTTATTTGTATAGGATGTGACTTTTTAAGTAAAATGATGAAAATAAGGACTAACACAAATTCAAATTAATTAATGCATCTGTCACATGATGACATTTGTTGAACTGTATAATAACTATTCATTTATTCATAAATAAATAATACAAAAGTAGAGATCACACCAAAACAAAGACGATTAGGATTATAACATACATCAAACAAACAAATAAATACAAAACAACATACAAATCAAAACATGCAAATCAAAACATGGGCTCCTCTGTAAGCCATCACATTGGTACAAGTTGGTTTTTATACCGAATGGAATTTATGCGGAATTTTTGAAACACAAATGAAGCTATAGAGAAAACTCCATCATTTTTTACAATTCAATAAATGTCAAGTACAAAAATTAGTTTCCTACTGTGAAACTCACTCATACTGTCTTAGATTTTACTTACACAAGTCCAGGGTATAGAAAAAATTATGATTTTTTAAATTTATATGAAAATATTTTCATGTTTTCTAAGCCAATAAGTGTTATTTGAATCTAACATTTTGAGAACAATGCAAAGTAGCATACATTAAAAAAGTATATTTATGCACAAAATTTCAAAAATAAACAAAACAACATATTGAAATTCAAATTAAAAATTTCCCATATAGTTAAATGTTATTGTATTAAGTGATTTAAATAAGAAATATTTAGCTACTTCACAATCTACTAGTTGATTTCTGAACCTGTTTTGCACAGCTCCAAATTTTAAGAATATTTTTTTAATTCATGCTTATTTTTATTGTGATGAGCATTTAAACCATTTGTTTTAGCTCTTAATTTCTAATGCATTTTTCTTTTTCAAAAAGAAACACACACACACTGAAAGGAGGTACAAGAATAGGCCTTGTCATTTAGGTAGACAGGGGGGGGGGAGAGATGTCTACCTAAATGTTACCAACTTTTAGGTAGACATCTATATAATCATTATAAAAATGTTGAAACTTAGATTTTTGAATTATAACGTATTGATACTTGTATAAATTGATGTGTGTGTGCATTTTGATGTAATACGTATCAAGTATATTTACTCCCCCCCCCCCTTTTCCTGGAAAACTTCATAATTATGACCCTATGAACAAATTATAAATTTCAACACAGTGCTAAAAAGTTCAATTACATTAGTTTTCTTATAAAAAAAATTATCAACTGCTTAAACTCCTGCTTTATATTTTGTTGATAAGAGATAGGCTTTAAAAATAAACAGGTAACATCCTCTGTTTTTTTTTTTTTTTGGTAAAAAGATGTAGTGACATTTATCTTGATGCTTTATGCTATTTTCTTCATTTTTAAAAAGATGCAGAATGTTACAATTATCTACTTGTAGTTTGTTTAAAACTACCAAGATAGGTTTTTAAACAATTAAGTAGATTCTCCTTATTCTATTATCCTTGTTCTCCCTTTCAGTGTCATATTTAAAAATTTTGATCTAATTATTTGCTCTATTGAATTTCTATCATTTTTTCTTCAACAACCTGCATAAGAATTGCTAATTTTTCATGTAATATTTGGAGGAATATTGAAGTCAATTCTTTATCATTTTCATCTCTTTATATGTTTCTTAAAGCATTGATTTAAATGAATGATTTTTAAAAAATAATCATCTGATTTAAATCATACACACTCTGCAAAAGTCACAAGTTTAAGTATTAACTTACCATCAAGACCATCTCCCATCTGTTCACCAATTTTAGCTAAATCTGAGCCACCAACAAGACCAACAGGAACTCGTTGACATAACTCAGTTAAGAATGTTTTCATCCTGGTAGTAATATCCTTAGGGGGAGGGGGGGAAAAAGAACTTTAATGTGAACATAACTTTTAAATTTTGACATTAACTAAAAAATTAACTAAAAAAAAGCCCTTTTTAGATTCTTAAGTGCAACATGATTTTGAATTGTCAATTATTATTATTATCATTATTTTCCTTCAGAATCTCATAGAAAGAAGAAAATATAATCAACATTTTTAATTAGTTGACATTGAAAAACTAGTACTTTAAGATAATCAAAGGGATATCATCTTCAGCTTGCGCTGTACGATGTATTACTTCAACATAAAATAATCAAAACATTAACAAAAACTAACATGCATTAATTAGATCTCTACAGGACAACTTTAATTGTTCAAATGATTTACGGAGTGAGAAAATTCAGTTAAAATGATTTGACTAAAAATAGTTTATCAAGCACATGAAACAAACAACTACATTCATTTTGATTCAGCAAATTAAGAATAACAATTTTAGAAAAAATGCGAGAAATTAATACAATAGAAGGCATTTCAAAACTTTTAATGTATTGTTTTTAGAATTTCTTTGTGATAAAAATTATTATATACCTGTCGTGATTTAGTAAGTGTTCCGTCAATATCAAATAAGAAAATAATTTTTTCCCTGCCCATAGTTAAAAACTTCCGAAATTGAGACGACGTATTGATGCCGTAAAAAATTACACATAAAACTCCAAATTTTTCCTTCTTTTTATTTTGGACGATATCAACCGGGTAAAGAAGTTGTGAAAGAACAGAGTCAACGGGATTTTAGGCTGTCAAAATCAACGTTTTGAAAACCACATCAGCATTGTTCAATGTTGTCATAAACAACGTTGTTGATGCCACAACGTTTTAAACAAATACGTAAAAAAAAATCAGCACACTGTCCCGTCCTTATTTAAAACTAGAAGGATGTATTTAAATAAAGTTATTTGCGTTCAAAAAAGCTACGAATAGGAACATATTCAGAGGGGACCGTTTTACAACTTATATGCGCTCTATTCTTCAAAAAAAAAAAAAAAAAAAGGGAAACAAATGTAGGTGAATATTTCTTAGCTGTACATACATTTAACTGTAAACAAAGTGAGACAGCAAATTTTTTTAAAAGGACAGACATTTAATTTACGTAACAGTTACTTTAAGTAATTTTAACTGCATATTACATTGCATTTGTTTTGTTTATGCTAAAGTTTTGCATTTAAACTCTATTTAACAATGGAGTGGTCAGCTCCTTTCAAAATTAAGGAAGAACCATTCGAGAGTATAAAGGTGAATTTCTTTTTCCCCTTCTGAAATAAAGATGTAACGTAATTGTTTTAGTTTCGTCCTATTTCTTAAGCCTTAGCACGAAAAGTTGAACAATTTTTAACATTATTATATACTGAATCATATTTTACTTTGCTATTTCCTTTTTCATAATACGCAGGTTATGTGTAATCGAGAACACTACTCCACGAAGACAACACATAGCAGTCATTAGTTAAGCATATAAACGAAGCCGTGAGTTCGATTTCACCCCTCCCCCCCTCCCTTTAGCATACAATATCAGAAATTTATATCGGTAAAGAAAATCTCAGGGAGTATGCTCTTTACCATACATATCCTTTTTAATAAAATTTCCAAAGGCTCTTAACTAGAGTGAACACTGGAGTCATGTATGGAAATACCTGCTCCCTTCTCCCTCAGCAAATGTTTTGCACTGTTCTATTCAACTTATTGAAAATGTTCTGTAGGAGCATCATGGATAGGTACATCATAGACAGACCTGTCATTAAGGGGGATCAATTACCCCCCTCCTTTCAGGCTTGGGAAATATAATGTATTTATGTGTTTATGCATGTATTTTGTTGTCTTTTAATGCAATATGCATGAAGTTTAAACCCTTTTAACAAGGGATGTACCGAGTACTCGGCACTCGGCAAAATTCCAGTACTCGGCCATTGCCGAGTAGTTGTAAAAATTTCGTCATTTTTTAAAAGTTTACTAATAGTAGATAAATTTGTAACTGATTTGTACAATAATATGCAAATATAAATATGTAATATGCAATAATTAAAAAAATATATGAAGTATATAAAATATTTTTACACAGCTTATATATTGGTAAAGTTCATATGCTAATTCGACTATTTTTTCCACTTTCTATACTTTGTTTGCCACTTTTTAAGCTGTACGAGTAGCATCCAACATGTTTGATTTAACAAATCGATGAAACATGTCAGAAACTCGTATGTTATGCCCTGGCAATCTTTTTGGATGCCTGATGAAGAAAAGATTCTAAACCTTTCAAATGGATTAATTTGTGGTTACTTATTTCTATTAAATATGATTTCTCTTTGGGTAACTGAATATATTACACACACATATATATATATACAATTCTAAATGAAAATAAAAATCTAGCTAGTACATAAAAGCTCCAATTGTAAAAGTGGAAAAAAAAAAAAAAAAACAATTTTAAAGTAAAGAAATTATCAGCAAGAAAAAGGAAATACACAAAATTCTATCAAATACAAATATTTTAATAATTAATATCAAATTCAATATGTCGTAAATTATGGTGTAAAAATACAAGTTTTTCTACATTTCTGCAGACAGGCAATTTCTTTTCATTATAAATGTTTCCTGCCTCTGAAAAAACTTGCTCACTGTATGCACTGCTGGAAGGTGCAGATAGGAATTTTTTTTGCCAAAGAGTTATAATGGTTTAAAGAATTCTATTTTGGAATTCTTACATTCAATTTCTTTCATTAGTTTATTTATTAGTTTATATATATTATGCAGTTAAAAGTATGTTTTCATTTCAATATATACAAGATTCTTCATGTGCACATCAATACTCTTTTTTTTTTATTCATAACTACTTGGTACTTGGCCGAGTAGTAAATGGCCGAGTACTCGGTACTTGGCCAAAGAGCTACTCGGTACATCCCTACTTTTAACCTTTTCCCTGGAAAACTTTGAAATGGTGGGCCTGATCATTGTATCTGAATTATCAAGAGTACATTGTACACATAAAAACAGACATTGGAATTCCACTAATTATCAGCTAACTAATAACTGATATGTATGATAGCAATAGTCATTAATTTGTATGAAAGCACTGTGCACTATTTTCAATTAAAAATGATTTTAATGCCAATAAGTTGATGAGCCTAAAAGGTGGATGGAATCTGAAAGAGGGACATATGTAGAAGAGAGAAATACTTAGTTTTATCCATTTTATGAAATTAGGATAATTTCCAAGCAGGGTAATAAATTAGGTAAAGAAGTATAGGAAAAGAATGCACCATGTAGATTGTAAGTGGATCAAAAAGTGCTTTTTTTTTGCATAAGCATACTTTTTTGCAGTTTTGGGAACAATCTTTTAAAAGTTTTAGTGGCTTTAAACGGATTTTCAGTCAAAGAAGATTTGCTTACCTTTTAAGGGAAGGGGAGGAGCAGTGTGGAGCTGAATTCAGCTCTAAATATTGAAATAGCAATATGATCAGATAAATAGTTTTGAATAAAAAAACCTGATATACATAGCCTTCAAAATTGATGTAGTGAGATGCAAAAAGGCCAAGTGACAATAGAAAGATTTTGAGTAAAACAAGTGCAAACTTGGAATTATAATGGGAGCCTTTATGTAATTATTTTTTTAAAAAACGGTGAATAGCAGCACCTGTCAGGGTGTCAATGTCCCTTCCCACAAAACTGATGAGTTGCTCATATTTAAATTAAGTTATTTCAAAATTTTTATTTTGTCTCTCATAACACCCCTTTGCTTCTTAGTGGTCAATTTACGTTTCATTTATTTTTCTGGTACAATATGAAAATTTTCCCTCTTCTTGAAATTGACCTTTTTCTTTTCTTTCAGAATGATTTCAATATCAGTGATTATTCATACCCTAATGAAATAAGTGATGATGAATTAATATCACTCACAGTCAGGGATTTGAATCGCTTACTAAAGTCATCTGGTTTAACCAAGGCTGAAGTGCAACGACTGAAGCAAAGAAGACGTACTCTGAAGAATCGCGGATATGCTGCCAGTTGCCGTAATAAGAGACTGGAACAAAAAGATGATTTGCAAAATGAAAGATCTATGGTGCTCAAGGACATAAATTATTTAAAGGATAGTAATAAGCTAATTGAAAGTGAACTCGGTCAGTTGAAAAAGAAGTATGAAAGTCTGCGGCAATTTGCAATTCAGCAAAAAATTGCTATTCCTCCTGAATTTGATATCTTCTTATGATTTGTGTTTAGTCACAAAAATACTTATTTACATTTTTTAAATGGTTGGACTGAAGTACTATGATGCAAAATTTTTCAAGTTTCATACCATGAAATAAATAGCATGAGGATCCAGTGAAATAGCAAAGGAGGGGGGGGGGGGGAGGTTGATTATAAGCTCCCTCCCCCCACATGAAGAATAAAATTTATATGTATATATATATATAGATATAATCGTACCCCGCAACAAAATGGACACAACTCAAAAATCATTAAAACTATGTTGGACAAATCAACAAACAAACATCTCATGAATTTGTATTGCATATTATAACTGATTTATAAATATTGCTTCTAATATTTTAGCTTTGTTTCACCCGTTACTGTTTTCAGAATAATGTTACATTGCTTTCTAAATTTTTTTGAAAAATAGAAATTTGCAAACTCAAATTTGCGAGTTGTGTCACTTTTGTTGCCTGTGCGCGATTCGTCTGAACATATATGTATGTGTTTTATGAACAACCACAAATGAAAATTTTCTCTTTACACCATTGTGAAGGTATGTACATTTGAACAACAAATGCATGGAAGACACAAAATTTTGTGCCTAACTAGCATTGATTTATTTAAGTGTACAATTCAAGGACCTACCTCTAAAAATCAGAAAATATGGTAATTGAAAGGTGGATCTTTCAAAAAATTTAAACAGTTAAAAATTAGTTATTTAGACCTTCATCAGAGTTTCATACCATTTATAAAACATTATATATTTTTTAAGCTATATTTGATGAAAAAATTTTACATGTAAATATTTGGATTTTATAAGGACAGTAATTCCTTGTTATATTACTATTTATGTAAAAGATTATTCAGTTTTTCTCAAAAAAAAAAAAAAAAAATGCTGCAGGAATAGCATGATTAAGTGTTCTTTACAAATTTGATTCTTAAATCTTGGAATTTTGCAAAGTAGATTTTGTAATCACCTATAAACTTTCTTCATTTTAATGAGGAGATAATTTGATTGATTTTTTTAAATTCTTTAAGTATTTAGGAAAATTTTGCTCAAACTTGAGAAAGATGACATAAAGGCAATGTTCTAATTGCAACTTAAGTTTATGAAGTTTTGTAATTTATTGAATAATTGTGCAGCCCTTAAACTTTTATTAGTTAATAAATAAACAATTAGCATGCATATGACTGAAGAAAGAAATGTTATATAATTTAATTTAATTTTAAAATATTATTTCATTAATCCTGTTGTTTGTTCAGATTTATGGAGCTGTTTTAAAACATCAACAAATTTGAATTTTAAACTGTGCTCAGAAAAAAATAACTTCTGTTTTCTATACATACAACTACTGAAATTATAACAGTGAACAAAATAGTATCAAAATCTTAGAGTACATTTTGTTTTCAATTTTCTTGCTTTTGCATTGAAAATTATTTTTAGAACAAATATAAAAATATTATGGTAACATATTATCATAAGAATTATGTTGTCAGTAAATTACAAAAAATATCATTTGTGGATTTTAAAAAAAATCCTGCATTATAATTATTTTAACCAACCTTTTATTAACACATTAAGAAACGTTTGTATCTCTTGTTTAAAACAAAATCTTATCTCCTAATCATTAACTGTGCACTTATGCCATATTGCAAATGGATTTGCTAATATTAATGAATATTACTTTAATGAGTAGAGCTGTTTTTTTTTCTTTTTAAATATTTCCCCCTTTTTTTTTCTTTCATAAAATCATTATTAAGGACCCTATTAATATTCATGTTTTGTTTCAAATCCTCATTGTTATTGGACAACGTACTTACTCAAGCAATGATCTTGCTTTATTGTTACATGTTCTTTTTAGAAACTTTATTTTTACTGATAGTTGCTTTGTGCAAGAAGTATTCACTAAATGTTTTTATAATAAAAATATTTATATTTTTGTGTTTATGTATGTTTTGTGTATTACTTATTTGTTGTTTTCCAACAGGAAGCTGAATTTTGACTTTAGATACCATTAAGTTGTCTAAATTACCCCTTGAAATTTTTTGACTTATTTCAATTTTTATGCAGCATGTAAAAGTCTAAAAATATTTCCTGGAATTTTTTTAAAGTGACTAAAAATATATTGTGTATTTATTTTTCTCTGATTACTAAAGAAGTTGAAGAAGCAGAATGCAAGCATCCAAACTGTATATGATTTTGGAGGCTTCAGAATCAAAACGAGTTTTGGATTTACTGGGATTAGGGAAAGTCACAGAGTTAATTTCTGTTCTAGCAATTTTAAGAATGTGGGCAAAATGTTGCGGTAGTAACATTATTAGTAATGATTTGAGGCATCAAAATATTAAAGACAAGCAAAATGGGCATGCTTAAAATTCTGTATACTAATGCTTGGGAATAAGATGGATGTTTCCGACGAAATGTTTGTACTAGACACGGAAGAAAATGATGAAAGTGCTACTGGAGAAGGAACATCAGAGATGTCTGTCCCAAGCATATCAGAAGTGCTTGTTTCTTTTGATCTACTCCAGAAGTATATAGAGAGTAGAGAGGGAACATTGAAAAGTTTTCACTATAAAATATTAGAAACCGAAACTAGCGGTAAGTCGAACTTCCGATAAGTCAAAGTTTTTTTTCAGTCCCTCTAGATTTGAATTATTGAGAATTGACTGTATTTTGAATAATATTACATCAGACTTTCTAAAGGATTTATAACGACTTATATTATAAGTAGCAATATCTGTATATGCTCAGCGCAACATAATTTTAAATGTGTACCTTGACTACACTTGGCTATGCAAGTGTGCCTATTTTTAAAATGAAAAAATCCATATAATCTATGTTATAAGTCATGCATTTTTTAGCCCCATAAAAGTTTTAAAAATATATATGTAAGAAGGCTGAATGTATCGTTAAAATAAAGGAGTCGAAAACAAGTTTGAAAGTAAGGCTTTGAGATGGAGAAAATGTTTGAATGTCTGTACCCCTGCCCCCCCCCCTCCCACCACCACCATTGAGAGAATTGTCCAACTCAAAAGATTTTTTTTTGCATTTCAAAGATCTCAACAAGGGCGTCTCATTTCCATACTTTATTTTTTGATTTGAATAGCTCAAATAATCTTAACATTAGCACCTATAGGGAAATATAAAGCAAAGTATAAACCTTGGACATTTGATCAAAGATAGTTGAGACAAGCTTATTGGGAGGAACTCTCGGTGTGAAAAGTTTTTGATATGAACAATTTTCGTTCAATTTTGAACAGTTCAAAAAAAATTTAACACTAGCATGTACGGGGATATTTGAATCATATATAAACCCTGATCTAACAGAAGTATTTGCTTGGAACAAACTTTATCGAAAAAAGCTTAAAGATATAGAACATGTACTGATATAAAGCTCATCCAGAACTAAATGAGCGTATTTTCCCTCTCACAATACTTTTTAATTTGGATTTTTAAGAATAATTCTAAATGAATAAATGGATGAGTGAAAGAATGAATGAACAAATGAGTGAATAAATATGTCTTAACTGTTGTGAAACGTATATTTGAAGTAATTAAGAACTAAAGCCAAATGAGAAACAGAGAGAGAAATAGCTCGATTATCAAATTGGTGTTGGTGTTTATGGAAAGTAGGCTTTTATAGTTCTGAACGGAACTTTTTGTTTTTCCTGTAAAACAAGTCTTTAGACTGAGCAGAGAGTCTTAGTGAAGGATTTAATAATATTTTACCATATTATTGTTCAGACTACCCGTCAGTTCGAAATTAGGATGTAAAAGTTAGGCATCGTCACCTAGCTTTTTTGTTTTAGTTGCCGAAAATGATCTGCTAGGCATAATTTTTAAATCACTCAAATTGTTTGGGGAGAGATAACAACCGGTAACTGAAGAAAGTTGTGCAATTGTTAAAAAATATCGCAAAGCGTCACAACCTTATAGAGAAAATTATCGATAAGTAAGAGAAAAATGTTCAATATTAGTAACTTTTAAGAAAGTTGTTAATTTTACTTAAATGTGTGAATCAATATAAACGTTGATTTTAATCAATGCCTAATAAAAAGACGAGTTAATTTTCTTAATTATTTTGTCAAGTTTTACTTACAGTCTCGTGTTACTTTATTTGTAAGTAAAAATTCAAAATTTGAAGGTCTGAAATGTAGTAAAATCTATAATTAATAGTTCGCCTCCCCACAAAGCAAGGGTTGGAGAGCTTTGGTGTCATTATTAGAGAGCGGCCTGTATTGGGGATCACTAATGGCATTAAATATATAATTTGAATATTTTTGTCTCTAATTAAGTGACAGAAAATTGGTCATATCTAAAGTAAAAGACATGAGCTGTAAGTTTGACTAGAATGTTTATTTAAAATAATTACATAATCAGGTGAAACATTGGACGGTTTCATGTTTATGACATTACATATTACACTACATTATTTTGTTTATTTAAAATAATTGCATACAACAATTAAAACATTGGACGGTTCCATATTGATGACATTAAATATTGCACAACATTATTTTGTTTATTTAAAATAATTTCATACAGCAATTAAAATATTGGACAGTTTCATATTATGAAATATTCTACTTAATATTCAGTTTATCTATTAAAATGTAATCTAAAATATAGAACAATAAATAAACCCTAGATATAATCTAATTATTTAAAGCCACAAAAAAGAGTGACTTAAATTTTAGTGCTTTAAATATGTGTCATTAAATTATTATTTTTTTTCCAACTAGATAATATCTAGGACTTTTTTCAACTAAAGATAAGGATGATGTTTTTTTAAATTCATTTTGCACAAATAACATGATGATGACAAAATATAGGAAATATTTACTCTGTTTTAAAACGAAAGAAAAATCACAAACATTTTAAAAATGTAATGATAAAAACATTTGAAAGGTGCCTTGGATATGAAGCAAAATTACCATATAAATAAAAGATTAGATATAATCTAATTGTTCAAAGCCAGAATGAAAGATTTCTACATAAATTTGATGCTTTAAATGACAACAAAATTCGTTTTTAAAGCAGAAAAATTGTAAGATATACAATTATCAGATAACATCTAGGACCTTCATTCTCAACCTCTGTGCTGTAGCACTGTAGTGTGCTGCCACTAGAAATACGTATTATAAAAAAAAATTGGTTGTTCAGTCACACTCAAGCTTCTTGGCAAGAAATGACTATCAATTAAAGTTTTTTTCTTTGCAGTTATAGTTTTAAAGTCTGAGTATCATTTCTAGCTTTAACTCAAACTTAGCTGTACTGCAACCAAGCTATATATATGGGTCATTCCACAGTATTTTTTGTGTTATATACAGGATATTTTATAGCAAAATTTTCGAACATTAGTTGTTTTTTGTTTATAAAAATATTAATGGAAAGTTTTCAATTTTTTTAGTACATTTTGAACAACTAGAGCAATGAATTATATTACTGATTTCTTATACATATTGTACCTACTAAAATACCATAATTATCTGTGTATAGACCATGGGTTATCTACAAAAAAAGTCCTTTTTTTACTACCTGCGGGCAATATAACGATGCGGGCAATACATGAAATTAAAAAAAAAGTATTATTAAAAAGACAACTACCGTTCGAAAATATCAAAATCTCTTTTCCTGCAAAACAAAATGCAGATAAATAAATCGTAGCTTTCGAAACAATGTTCCAAAGCAGATTAGGGCTCGGGCACTACAGGCAAATAAATTGTTTTCCAGGAGTGAATCCCATGTTTTTTTTTTTGGGTGCGGGTTATACACCAAACTTAATTTTTTTAGAATGAATTTTTCTGCCTGTGGACTATACAACGATGCGGGATATTTACCAATAATTACGTTACTTTATAAGGAATTCAAGAAAAATTCTTTAGGTTAACTCCAGACACACAGACCCAGCTCCCCTTTAATCCAGATTAATGAGGCTCTACTTTAAATATGCATATTAAGGTTATTGCATTTACAGGATTATTTAATGCATCTTTTTTTAATACTAAACAGCCACAGGTTTTTGAGGTTATTTAAAAGTTATTTTTTCAGTAGAACAAATAGAGATTTTTGAAAAGAATAATAGGAATCCTATTTGAATAAGAAAGATCTTGTCATAAGGAAGACATAAGTAACCTAATTCAATACAGCACCAATAAATCTTTAAATAATAAACTTTTTGTGACTAGGTAACACATTGAAAACATCAGTATCTTTAAAATTAATCTACATTAGATAATATGCACTTCGCATAACATATGTAATTTTTTTCCCCTGTAAGAAACCTTTTATATTTTGCTAAATTAATTGGTGTTAAACTCCTGGAATAAACTTTCCTTAAACCACATGAAGACACTTACTATCCTGAAGAGATATGTGGCAGTCAGCTATAGCCAGCAAGCAGAGGTTGAGAACTTGGTTCATTTTAACCATTTTTGGTAAAAAACTTTGGTTGAAACTTATCTATAATGACTGCAAAAGCTTGAAATTTAAATGAAAGTAAATGTAAAATTGCCTTTCTGTTACTCCATTATATTTAACAATATTGCTTTGAGAAGACGAGCTTCGTACGTGACAGTGTTTTTACCAGCATGAATAGGCAAATTGTCGAGAGGTTGCTCCATAGTTACTTTCACATTACGCCCATAAGCTGGAAAATCACAACTAAATTCATTACAAAGAAATCTATGATATTTACAATATACTCTTAAACTTTGAAATTATTCTTAAATTCTGCATTTATGAAATTAAAATAAAATTGGAAACCTATTTTAGTTTTAATTAATACATATTGATTCTCAAAATATTTTAGCATAATAACTCGGCAGAAGACTTCGCTCAAAATGTAACCAGTAACTTTGGTTATTTAACCTTATTATGGGAAAAAAAGTAGGGGTAAAATAACACTAACAGAAATAAAAATGAGTGCTTTATCACTGCAATAAAGTAAACGAATGCATTAGTTGACAAATTTATGATTCATGATAGGGTTAGCAGTTCAAAATAATGGTACAGCAATGATGAGAGCTGAGGGGCTTAAGAGATCCTTCCATGAAACCAAAATTTAATTTAACTTAAGGGGGGAGCAAAAGCATACACTTTGTTTATTTTAAAAAACTGTTTTAACCAATGATGATTTTAGAAAATTTTCAAACAAATCACAAAATGAAAATATTATGATGAAAATATTATAAGTATTTTTTATCGCCTATTTCCTATGTTTGGTAGAAAAAAAAAAAAAAAAAAACACATGACCAGGTGTTTACAAAGAGTGAACTTTCATTTTCATTTGAATATGTGAATTCATATTTTATCCTTTAAATTTATTTATAATACTAATTATTGCTAGTTTTGTACATTATTATTATTTATTTTGCCTGTTTCAATTACAAATTAAACTGAATTTGTAGTCATATATTTGTGCGTGTGTATAGAGTAGAGTATTCTCTACCTACACAAAATTTCTGTACAGTGGATACGTTGAATATAGGAGTAAGATGTTTTCTTCATTAGCATCTATTCCTTTTGAATATATCAATATGCTTCCCTTCTTCTGATTTCCTTAGGGTTTGAAACATTGTTTCTTCAGCTTATAATCACTTTTCATTAAAGTAAGAAAAATCTCTTTTTATATTATATTAATTCTTTTTCGACTACACAGGTTTAATATATATTATATACACACATTGGGGGCTTCAAAAAATATGCACACTTTGAGGTGTTTTAGAAAACTTATTTACCATTCTACAAAGTTAATTTTTTGGAAATAGAAAGTTAGTTGTCACATCCATTGAAGACATATAACATAAATTTCTCCCAGAAATTTAAACTTATACAACAGGAGAAATTTTCATATACAATAGGACTTTTAATGAAAGTGTAGGATATTTAAAAATTTTTGAAAATAATTTTGATCAGAAAAACATATCATGAAATTAAATTTAGGATTTTTTTTTTTTTTCAAAAATTAAAAGGATGAGAATGTGTAACACAATAAAAGTAACTCACCTTCACACTGTGAGAAAAACTGAAGACAATCATATAATACGGCATCTCTAATCACAAAGACCTGCTTGGCTAGATTCTCTAGCAGTGACAAAAAGCATCGCTTGGCATAAAACCATGTGTCAGTTCCTAATTTTTTTCCATAAGGCTCTAAGCTTTTTATGACTCGAGAAATTCCAAAGTCATAGTTGCCTTTTGCACAATACAAAGTTCTGAAAGTAATTTTAATTTTAGTAAGAAATTATGTTTTGTATTAGAAGGAAGTAAATTAAAAATAATATAGTACTTAAATTTAGTTACGGCATTACAGCAGAATCCAGTTAAAACAAATACATATGAGCCCAGTTTATAGTGATGAAATGCAAGGGTGCCCATGAGGGGAAGTCATGGCACAGACTGCACCACTGAATTTTTTAGGGGAGGGGTTAAGAGGTCTTAGTTCTTTTTTTTTGGAGGGTGGGGGGTGGTATGCTACATTGCTTTTTGAGTGGGGTGGATGTGAGGGCATCCCCGTGAAATGCAAGACAGTAATGATTTCCTTAGTTTAAAGATTCATCAAACTTATAAATATAGTAAAATCGTTCATAACTAGTCCTCTCAAAGCAATTCATACCATAAACAAAACTCTGATTATGTTCCAATAACATTCAATTTTTTTTTGGTTATCCCTTGATATATTATTATAAAATAGTAGCAGTATTGTTCCAAAATATACCAGGATTATCAGTCTCTATGACTCATTAAAGCCTTTAATATCCAGGATGCAATATGGATGTCCACCTCATATAAGCAGAATTTCAGCTTTTAATTTCATTTTAAAATAGCACGAAGGAAACCAATTTCCCTAAAGAATCAACTAAATATAAAACAATTTCTGTGTGTCAGATAAATAATTCAAACCAAAACATCTAACATCAAATTAAACCAGTAAAAAAAAATCCAGGTGCAATACTGGATATTAGAAAAAAATTTCATAACATGTTATTTTAATCTAAAACATACCAGAAAAGTTGCTTAAACTTTCACTAAAATCTTTAAAAACTTTCACTAATTTCTTGCTAAGGAACTAAAATTAATAACAAATTAAATACCCAGATGCAGATTCAACTGTGGTCATAATATGGATACATTTAAAATTTTGCTTTAGAAAATTAGTCTAAGCATTACTAATTAATCTATTATAAAATTTAGTTACCCTATAACTAAATTAACAATGCTGAGATGAAATATTTTTCGATCAGGTTCTTCATATGCTAACTGCTCTTCTTCCTTTTCAATTTTACGCATGAGCTCTTCCGCCTAAAAGGAAAAAATATTTAGACAAACAAAGGCAACTCACTTTAAAACTAAATCTTTGTCAAAATAACTGCTTATTATTCAAGTTACCTCTTCATTTTGAGATGTCATAATGTATGAGACACAAAGGTTGGCTAAGACGATTGCACTCACATTTAAAATCTAAATGAATCATATAAAATAGCAATTAGAAAAGGGCATAAGCTCAAAAATGTGATACAACAATGTTTATTTGAAATGGAATTGCATACTCAGTTTTCAAGAAAATAATCATACAAAGTATCTTTTAGGAAGAATATTTTGTTTCCTTTCTTTCTTTTTTCTTTGAAAAAAAGAGAAAGAACTTTTGTTGTGAGGCTGCTTTTTGGTATTCAGTACTTCACACTAAAAAAAAGTGAACTTGCTATTTTAGTTTAGCCTACTTTTCCATAGAGTAAAATGAAATAAAATAGAGAAAAAAGCATTAAAGAAGCCTTAACAGTACATTAAAAAAATCAAATAAATAAATAACTGAAAAGCTTATAAAAATAGTTAAAAATAAGATTTTTGAAAGTAGGATTATGAGATGGAGAAATAACTTTTAAGGATATAACCAGACTCAGATTTGAAGAGAACTTTTTGTTTGAAACATTTCAGTCAGGACAATTCATTCTCATGTTTTATTATTATTTTTTTAAAATTAAATAAATTTTTGTTTAATTTTGTACAGCTCAAAGGCAGAATTGCATCAAATCAATCTAAAACAAGTTTTTAAATTTACATGAAAAAAGGAAATTTTAAAATCAAGCAATTATTTTAATTTAAGTGAATAACGTCATCACATAAATAAACTAAAGTTACGGATTTCAATATTGATTACAATAGCCTTTTTAAAAAGTATTGATTTATATACGTAAAATAATCTAAAACAAAAAAGTATTTAAATTATTGTCAAGATGTAATTACTATAAATAGTTTACTAACATTTTCCATATAATAATATTTTTAAATGTACCTTATCATAATTTTTCTTCACTATAGGTTCATAAAATCCAGTTGCTTCTTTAAATTTATTTTCTTGCATGAACAACACATGTGCTACATTCAATTTCCATATGTCATGGTCATTACAGAATTCAACAGATTTTCGAAATACTTTCTCCACTTGCTGATAATTTTCCATGTCCCAATATATCTTTGCTTGAGCCATTAGAACAGGAATATAGCTAAAATCAAATTCTTGTTTTAGAGAACTTATTTCATTACAACTGCTACAAAAAGAACAAAAAAGTTTAGAAATTTATGTGAGATTGTAATAAGCTTGCTATTAAAGAAATCAAGACCAATTAATAAGTATTGCTGAGACAAACATATAAAAACAAATCTATAGTGTTATACTGCCGTGGGCAGGTCAACGGCAGTATCTACACAAAATGACTTTTTGAGATATTTGAAGAAACGTGTTTTTGAATTCCCACAAATAACAATAAAACACTGAAATTTAAAGTAAAGTGATTTTATGTGTCGACATTGAGATATTTTCTTCGTCGTAGGTTTTATTTTGATTTTGTTTTCCTATAGCTTGTAAAAGCAGTTACTGCTGTTTACCTTCCATTCTCAGTAGTAATTGCCATATGCTGCTGGCTGGCAGTTGTCAGTAACTGCACATTACTTTATTAAGTGCACAGTAGTAAAGCATTACGAATCGCATAAGATACAAAACAGATAAGTTATTGCAAAAAATCTTATTACGAAGAGTGTATGTATTTTTATTTTATTCATGACATTTAAATAAATACTGTGTAACCACTGGATGGAAACTTAATATAAATAAAAAAGGATATAAAACATACAATTACAAACCATAATATATTTTATTATATAAAAAAAACATAAATAAATGTCATACATTTATTTGATATATTTAACATAAATAAATAATAATATAAAAATGTAACTAAATTATATGTGCAGTGCCAAAAAGGCACATATCAACTTGACATAAATTTAAAATTACAATGATTGCATAACAAGTTTAATACCAGAAATATTCATCGAAGTAAATGAGCATAGTTATAACAAAAGCCTTTTCAAAATCCATTATTTTCAAGTTAAATTAATCACTGAAAAATAAACTTCATGAAAATATTTTTTTACTCATCTACTAAATCTTCTGATTTATCATTGACTGGAAGAGTCTCCCAAAATGCTCTTCGATTCTCTGGCATTAAGGGGCACAATTTCTGAATAATGTCGTGCTTTTTTCTTCAGTGGAATGCCTCTAGGTTCCGGACAGAGAGGCGAGGCAGCCAAAGAAGTCTCTATTTGAAAATTCTTTTTTAGGAAGTTGAATTCTTTGAACTGAGGCTGATTATGATCCTCTTTGTAGAAGAGATTCCGAGAACCTCGGCGGAACTCAACTTCGACCATGTTGTCTAAGTACGGTCTGTCCTTGGACTTCAGTTTCCATTGGGATTGTCCTGCAGGGAAGTCCCGAAAGTCCAGTGCATTCATGTTGATAACAGTCATCTTCCTGCTGTTGGAGAAAGCCACAACTTCTTCAAAGTCGTAGAAATCAAAAACATCACCTCCTCGTGTCCTCATCTCCTGTTCCACGCCATGGTGAACGGAATCAGTGCTCATGAAAGTGTGCCCGGGTTCAAAATATTGGAAGGAAATTGTTTCTGCGCTTATCTTCTTGCTGTTTACCATGGCAGTCATGGTGGTAAATATGCACCAATTTTTATTTTGCACCTTACAATTGTCCAGCCAATAGACGACCGTTTTGCTGTCTCTCTCCAGTTCCAAGGTCTTGACGTAGGAGGAGGCAATTTCTTCGGCCTTTCGCCCAGCCATAGCTTCATGCAAGATCACTGAGATGTTCTTCCTCTTTAGGTTGGATACATTTTGATTCTTCCTTTGATCTCCAACTGCTGCGAAGATCTCATGAAAAACTACAATCCTTTTTGTGAAGCAGACTGATTTGTGACCAGGTATTCGGGGTAACATTATGACTTTCTGCAAGTCGAAGCTGCGAATGACATGATATAGGTGAGAATTTTGTAAGGAATTTTCAGCATCAACCTTATAACGGTCTCGATCATCTTTGTCTTTTTCGCAGATAAGTACCCCCATGACTTACATACAGTACAGTCGGAATCTCTCGGCTTGGGAGTGATGGCATGGTTACTATGGTTTTGACATTCAAACTCTAAGCATGAGGAGCATTGTTCCCCTCCGAGTTTGGCAAAACTAATGTTCATTTTAGTTACCTCCTTTAGGCAAATCTTGTAACTGCAGGGATTTTCCGGATGTTTTTCCTTATAATCACTGTAAGTTCGCTCGGAAGGTACAGTTGTTTCGGAGCGTGTTTCCTCCTATAATGGCTTATACATGGATTGTAAGACAAAATGTGGCTCCGTATAGGCTCCCTCTCAATTTTGTTCGGGGGAGTTTGGCGGCCGCGTTTCGAGGGACGTAGAGAAATCAAATTGAATTCAGATGCCCTAATTGCTGTCGTAATCATTTTATCATTTTTCGGGTGGAATCCGAGGGGGCTTAGAAAGAAAATTTTGCAAACACGGTAGGTTCCGGTTGATATTTGAAACGAATACCTAATCAAATTTTTACGTCGAAGCGTTTCAGTAGTCTTCCTTTTTATTGCTTCTTTTTGAATTCTCTGTGAGACCCAGCATTTTTTCTCGTGGTTGAACATCTTCTTGAAGTCGTCACGAATTTTCCTTCTTTCTTCAAGTAGTCCGTGGGCCGAGGTCTCAAAAAGAGCTAAAAATTAATTTTTGTTCTGACTCTTGAGGGACAATTTTATTCTGCCAAAATAAAGCATAATCTTGACTGGTAAATGTAAATTCATAAAGCTCTCCAAAATATGTTTGTCCGTTAATTCACAGTAACCAAAATTATGAGGAACTATTTCGTTTTCACGTTGCGCATGAATATCCGAAAAAGATAGCACTGTGACGTCACTAAAAAAGAAATTGACCAATCAGAGCAACAGGAGCGGCCCGCTGTTTACGTTTTAGTAGCGCGTTCACTGTCTGATTCTTTGGAGTTTTCAATTCTTTTTGCTTTCACGCTGTTTTTTTTTTTTTATTTATTTATTTTTTTTTATTTTTTTTTTTTATGTTAACGCTTTTAAAAAATTGTCACTTGCAGTTTTAATGTAAGGGGGTTTGTAGTTCATTGACAGTAATTTTTGAGTTTTTCATGCAAATGTAATGATTTATTTCATATAAACATTTAAACTTTGAATTCTGTAGGGGAAAAAATAATAAAATCCACTCCATAAAAAATTTTAATCAATTTTTTAACAATTGCTACGTTACTGAAAATATTCTTCCTTTTAAAAAATCTGGAGAAACTCTATATCATTTCAGACGCATTAAATAGGGAGTCAGGACACAAGTCCGCTTTTCTATTTTTCACTTTTTATCTCTTCAGAAAATAAACTTTTTAGTTTCATTTTTGAAATTTAACAATTCATTTTCTTTAAAAAATATACATAAGTTTTCTGATTTCCCAATTGCTTCAAATAAGTATGTAAACATCACTTACCTTTCAAAAAAGAAGCAGTCACTTTATAAACTGGCCGAATACAAATGCACTCAATTTAGGTTTAAGAAACAATTTTATTTTCCGCAAATTGTATTAAAAATAATAATTAATATATTCTAATATATTATTAAATAATCATAATATATTCCGCAAAATATTAAAAAATAGCCACGACGTATCAACAACAGAAGCTTTGGCCTTTATTTATCAGGATGATCTGCATTAAAAATTTGAGCACATTAAAAGATTTTCACTTTTGATTTTCACATTCAAATCACTTTTTGTTGAAAAAAAGGAACACTCTCTGAAAGCTGATAGAACTGCTGACTTTTAAATAAAATTATAATAAATAAATTCTTTAGATAGAATTAGTTAAGAATTTTTGAAAAAGCCATATTAAATTTTAGGGTTTTAAGAGTTAATATAAGCAGTAGTCATACGAGCTAATTCCTGGTCACGCCTTTTTTAGTTTTATAAACTGGTATAACAAAGCAACTGAAATATGTCAAACGCTCCTTAACTATTCTATTTTATGTTAGAAGAAATGATCTTTTCCTTGATGAGTAAATTAGTGGTATCAGAATAAAGTTCAAGGACAGGAACAATAATAAACTTTCCTTTGAAACCACATGCGTCAAACATAAAACTGTAAATAGTGTCTTAAATATTATCGGAATTTTCCGAAATTACCCTTGCATATCGTTTCTCAGCTTTAGAAATTCTAGTTTTATCAGTGAACTTCTGATAACATTTTTTGTGGTATCCTTCATTGTCATTCGGTAATTGAGAATGTTCATCAACTAAGATGCCAGACAATTTCTGGCTAATTTCACTTTCAACACAGTTTAAAGGAGCCCATTTTTTCATGCACTCCTTAGTTTTTTGCCAGCTTCTGATGGAAAAAGGAATAACAGTTTCAGACACCTTGCTATCGTCGGAATGCAAACAACAATTTCGAATTTTAGACATTGTCTGCACAATCACAGCTCTGTGACAATCGCCGTAATGAGAGAAATAAGTTTCCCCAGCGAACAGCTGAGGGGGCAGATGCGCACAAGAACGGCGCGCAGCGGAAGGTTTTGGTTTAGTTTTGGAAAAGTGAGAAAAGGAGTGGGGATCAACGCCCTAGGGAGAGAACCACGGAAGGTCGAAAAATAAAGGCGTGTTGTGTATCAGAGGGTATTCCTTTTGTGTACCGCAAAAACCTTCGTCTATAATGGTGACCGCGGCATTCTGCAATACAAACATTAGCGAAACGATCGTGAATCAAACTGAAAATAGTTTAAAATCGATGCGTTATTTCAAATTGAATTGTTTTAAACTGTGGATACTAGTGGATACCTATACAAGTGGATGAGGGCTTTCGGAGAACAGGTAAAGTGGCTCTGAATCCTTTTCATGATCTTTTTTTAATCGATTTCTTGTACAAAGAAAGAGAAAAAAAAAACTTATATGCGGTAATTTTATTTTATTTTGGTTGCACTATTAGTATATTTATAAATATGAATAATGTCCTATGTCGATGCAGTTTGTCCCCATATATAACAGATCAGATCCCGCTTTATGGTTTGAGATGTGAAAGCACGTTCACTTTAGATACTCCAAAAGCAATAACAGAACCTTTAATGAAACATAATCATATCGTGTCTCATCTTCCTCCCGATATCTTAATGCAACTGGATGCTACCGATCCTTATGGTAACTTAAAAAATGAATTAATTGCTCGTTCGTTTGGGTGAGTTATCCCAGCAAGAAATACGGCAGCTATTGTCAGGGGAAGAACTGGGGAATCGAAAACCATCCGATTTATTGTGTAGTATGAAACGGCGCGCGGAATCATTAAAAGTTCCGGACAAATTAATGCTGGAATTGTATTTGCAGTGGATACCGAATTCTGTTCTGACAATTTAAGCGGCTGTTTCGGATTTAACCCTTGATAAAGCAGCGGAAATTTCGGATCGCACATCGGAAGTCACTCCATCACCAGTAACAACATTAGCCGTGTCCCGATCGAATGAGCAGGCGGTAGAGGACAAATTATTGAAAGAAATTGAAAACTTAAATATCTACCATAAATAGGATAAACAAAGTAAATGGAATATATGGTTGGCTCTGAAAAGAGCCGTGTTTTTAAAATCAAAACATATGTCAAATGGTTAAAATAGAATGATAGCAGCGGACGAAAACTTGTTTACAAAAAATGCTGTAAGCGACTGAATCTACCTGCCGCGTGATTGGTTAGCTTCGCGGAGCAAAGAGTAATTCGCTGATTTCATTGGAGGAGAGTACGAATACATCGAAAAAAGAGTGCACAAGGAAATCTCTTGTTATTAATTTATGACCAAGTAATTTTTGGAGAACTTAATGAAATTAAAAATACTAGAACATTTTAAATAGCTTTCTTCAAAGAAAAAATTTCCCCCAGAGCATCGGAATGAACTTGAACGATAAATGCATTGGGCCCACGGTCTAAAGGGAAATTGTTTTGCAGCAGTTCAACTGGCAAGTATCTGCATTGAAAGGAGCCCGCAGCTGTAGCTTTTCAGCGTCTCTAGCAATACGTTCAGTCTGAGTTCGGCACCGCTTCTTTTTTATAAGCCGCTCACAATTTTTTGCATTAAGAAGCGACTCTTCATCTGCCCTCACGGGATTTTGACTACAGGTTGACGTAGAAGGGAGTTCTTGCTCCGAGTCTTCTGACATTGAATAGGAAACAAGTTAAAATTTTCGACCATTTTCTGCGCTTACATCCATAGCAAAAATTAGTCACAATAAAGTAACTCGTTAATTTTTCACACTTTGCGACAGAACACTAAATCTGTCAGATCAAGAATTCTTGGAATGAGTAGACAATAGCCTTATCTAAACTAACGAAAAAAGTGGCAAAACCGGTTTTTCTGGCTATGCGCGAGTTTCGCCTGTGATTCAGCAATTTTCGATCGTCAAGGCAGCGCCTGTGGGAAGGTAAAGAGCAGTATTGTACATACTGCCAATTACCTACATAAATGTAGCGTTAAAAGCAGTTACTGCTAATTGTCACTGCCAAAAAAGTGGTTTATTTGTAGTGTAAACCAAATAAACATGTTTGTGCAATAAACTTGAAGTAATATAGATTATAAAAATGTACAAAAACGAAAAGCGAAAATTTTGTAGATACTGCCGTTTACCTGCCCACGGCAGTATAGTATAAGCAGTTTTAACCATAATACTGAGGTAATAAATGATTAAAACATTTTTAACAAGTACCCCCATACATGTCATTCAAAATGTACATAACTAACTATAAATAAACCTTCATCCTATAAAATAAATTAGTTGCTTTGATTTTATAAAAGTATGATGCAAAGCTAGATGTATAAACACAGTCATGAGTAATGATTCAATGCAAACAAATCATTTGCATTGAATTGGTTTTCTGAAGTGTTTCACAGACATCATCTATTGAAACAAAGTAAGAAAGATTTATAACAGATAAAAAAATTAAAACAATGAAAAACTAGTTAAGTTTGAATTTAATTCAAACTTTTTTCTTTCTTTCTAATTGGGCTGCTTATTGGCCAAAATTCTTAATAATCTAACAAGGGCAAAAGCTTTATGTTGCCCCCAACTCGTTGTGTCCTAAGTACATGGTTAAGAAGTACATGGTTAAGTTACTTATTAGTTAACCCAGTCCTGTAAGTGCTAACAAATGCTTGCATGCAAAATTTCCATGCTTTAAGAAAATTAATTATTTCTACCGTTCTAAAGCTTCTTCACAGTCATTAACAGCTTTTTTAACTCCTTCTTCGTCATGATTTTGGCGGGCTTCCTGGACTTGCTTAGTCAGTTTTCTCAAAGTTTCTATGTGCCGAGCAGCCATTTCATCAAACTTTTTATAGGCATCTTCTGGCGATGTTTGTTGAGTGATCAAAGCATCCAAGAAGTCAAACAAGTACTGTAATTTTAATTGATAAATTATTTCATGCACAAATGCAGAGTTCAAAACATAAAAAAGTTTATGCCCCTCCCCCCACACACACCTTATTCTTATATTATCTCTGGTAGTACAATCGAAATTTTTTAAAAAGAACAATAAACTAAAAATTACAAATGAAATACTTGCACTAACAGTTGTTTGAAATACGGAAACTATAATCATTATGGTAACAATAAGAGCAAAATAAATAAACAAGACTATTTTCCATTGAAGAATAATTATAAAATGATTTTTTATTAAAATAAAACTTTTAATGAAATAACATCAAAAACATATTAAAGTAATCTAAAACATGTTGCAAATGAGCTTAAAAAACGATACAAAACAGTGCTTACAATTAGGACTGGGCATTATATTCATTATAAAGCAATACATCAATTTAAATGCAACATCTCCGATACAATCTATGTGCTTAATTTTTATATCGATACTTTGGAATTTTGATCTTAGTTAAAAGTCCACAAATTTGATTTAACGCAGCTCGATGCTTTTCAAAATAAGAAAGCAACGCTAACACCGGCAGTCGGACTTTAAATGTGAAAATGCAGTGGTATTCAAATTGTTTTGCGTTGTAAGCCCCTTCTCACCCCCTTTTTGTTTTTAACAAGTAAACAATTTGCGATCCCATGTATGTGCACACTACACACATGTACACAAACAAAACAAAAATTTATAAACATCATTGACATCTAAATTTGAACTCGCCTAAAGGCGAAAAAGATTCTAATATGACTAAAGTCTATCTCAGTGTTTCCAAAATTTTCTGAACTTGTCTACCCCTTACTTTAATTTTCCTAATGCTGAGTACCCCTTAAAAAATAATTTTAAAAAATATATATTTAATTTGTGTTTGTTTATTAGAGTGCAAATTCTCTCCTTCCCTCTTTTTCTCATGGCTCCGCTATTATTATTACTTCTTTTTTGGTACATTATTTTTGGCATAACTCTGGGACCGTATATCATTCTGCTTTATTAAAACTGTATAATTAATTTTTATCACTTTTATTCTGACTTTATAATTTTGGGCATGCAATAATAAAGTAGAAAGGTTTATTTTTTTAATATGCTTTTGGTTTGATGTTTTTTTTTTTTTTTGACATGAACACGTTTTAACCGTAATATCACTTTTTGTTGTATGCATAAATTGTAACAATAAATCGAATATTTGACATACATAAAAAGACCCTTCTTTCTCTGTCTCCTTTTGTATTAGTCAATTGTATTTAGTAGGGAAGAATTGCCTATTAAAAAATTTTTTTAGAAAGATTTCAGGGATGAATATACATGAGATTGATAAACATTTATTGTAAGTGTACATATACTTACAATAAATGTTTTACAAGGGGTACAAGTAGCAAACAAACAAAACTTATTTCATTGATTCTTTAATTTTTTATTTAAATGAGTACTATTGAATTCAAATTTAAATCAAAATCAGAACAAAGTTACATCATTATTACCTAATATTGTTGTACAAAATGGTAAACATATGGAGAACATTTTAAAAGAGGGCTCATTTTGTCGATTATGATAAAAAAATAGGTTTCACATTCTAAAAAAGTGATCAGTGTTCCATCGATTTATCACTATATTGCAATGCTAGACGGCTGTTAAAATCAATTTAAAAATTTTCAAAATCGCCCAGGCCTACTTACAATATTAACTAGCATTTAGGCAAATTTTAAATTATTTACACAGTTAACATACATAAAAAGGATTCGACATTCAAAAAATTGAAAGAACATTTTAAAAAACAATTTGAAAAATAAAATAATGATAGAATTGAATAATGACGATGTTAAAAAGATCAACAATAGAAAATGAGAAATAAAAAAAATGTGAAAATAAATCTTCACAATGCATCACCAGTTTTTCTTTAACTTTCTAAAAATCTTTTTTCATTAAAATTATACTTTCAAACATGTACCAGAAAGTATTTATAGATAAGAAAAATTTAGAAATTAAAATAAGGTTTAAGAAAAAAAAATCTACAAATAAGATATTCACATTAAAAATATTATATTAAGTGAGATTGCAGTATACTTTATTTTTACATTTCTTTAACATCAAGAAATAGCTTCTGAACAACTTACTGGAGTCAAGTATTTATATGTTAAATGCGCATTTTCTGCCAAAACATCAGCAGCTAAATCATAATACTGAAAAGATAAAAATTTTCGTTTTACCATAATGTTATAAAGAAACATTAAAACCTGAAACAACATAAAATGGTTAACCTAGTGTAGATTCTTATGAAATATAACTATACAATGTTAAAAATTACTATGATAATTATTATTTGGGAAAATATCATGCATTAAAAAGTATGAAATAACGCTTGCAGGAAGAAATGAGAACAGTACCAAATCATTTAGCATTTTTAAAACAAATTCAAAGGGGAAAAAAAGCAAATGTAAAGAAGAGACAGGTAGAATGTTCTGGATAACAGCATGAAGAAGGAGAGGGATAAAAGTTTTTATAGAATACAACTGTGAAATAAAAATACTTTGCAATCAAATGAATATTCCATGGATTGGGTTGTACTTGCAGTACAAGAACAAGTCATATTTAGAAACAACAAATCTTCTAAAATTAGATTTAAAACTGTTCATGACTGGTGAGAAATTGCGTAATTTTAAAACTACTGAAGTGTTTATTGCACAATCTACTATCAATTGGAGGAGGGAAAATTTGGTGATTGAAGTGTTTGAAAACCGTTGGTGTGAGAAACAGTTTAAAATTATTCATTTGTTCTTTACATAATATTTCTTAACGTGCATTGAGTAATTTATTCAACCAGTCTGCCATGTTGGTTTGGATACACATAATGTATCCCCCCAGGAGTAGAAAAAAGGTAGGTATAGCTTGTTTTTCTTACAGAGAAATTTTCCCTTGTTGGTACACAAAAGATTTTGCAATTGACAATCAAAGAGCAATACAGTAGTCATGAAAACTCGGCACTTGATAACCTGGCAGTATGGAAGACAACAGGACATTACACAGTTCTTCAAAATAAAGTAGCCAGTTTTCGTTAAGTGTTCTTTTTTTTCTTATTTCCAATCGCTAGGCAAAAATTACGGTGAGCATTGCCTAAAGAGCGATCTTGTCTCCCAATATCTCGTCTCTTTTGCAGAACCTCGAAGAGCCCCAGAAACAAGCAGATGGAGCTCTTCGATGGCCCAACGTCATGCAAAGTCAATTCAATTAATTTTCATTATAGATAGCTTTATGCCTTAATCAAGGTTTTGTTTTTGAGGCTTGTTTTATCAAGTGAATAACTGTGCACTGTGTATTCATCAATTTTCATTTTCATGTAGTAAAAGCTTAATGCCTTCATAAAGTAAGTTAAAGTACTGTACTGTACTTTCTGAGGAAATACTTGTACTTATTCTTTTTTAATCCCATTCCCAGTAGCCCAGCGTTTTCAAACTCGGCCAGCCTTCGGTCCACATTAGACCAAGTTTTTGGGACTCTACTGTATTGAATACACAGCAGGTGGTTTGTTGGCAAGAAGGCATGCTTAGGCATCCTTTGATTACCAATGAATGCTATCGCCTTTCAAAAGAAGCATACACCTAGCAGAATACTTGTTTTAGCAATTTGTGTACATTTTAGAATTTAAGAATTCATTATTTAATAACAAAATAGTTACTGTTGGCAGCTGATTTTTTAAATTCTGCTGGAATGCTGCAGTAGGCAACTTATACATTTTTAGGCAATGATTGAAATATTTTTAGCGCATATTTTAATTAAATGAGCAGAACGGGTTGATTATTATCATTATTTTAATTCTGATGAAAGCTCTCTGTATGCAGATTTTCAGGAGAGGTAAATAGTGCCCCTGGCTTTGAGAATATAATTTTTTTTAATACATGTGTATGTGTATTGTTATCAGGCTCGTGCTGGCACACCAGGACGAATCGCAGTGCGCTCTCTGCCTCATGGCACCTTTTTCTCTTTCTCCCCACAGAATGTAAAATTTTGCAGAAATCTTCGGAATTAGCTAAATGAGAATAATCACAAAAAAAAATCCTGTTAATAAAAGAATAAAGTTGTTCTACAAAGCAAACCCACCATGCGAAAAGTATCTCAATATCGCATGAGTGCATGTAGAATGCCAGAAGCAAGAAAACAATTTCAGTTGTAATAATAGTGCCAGTTTTGTTGTGTAAGATAAAATACGAAAAACAGTTGCCTCCAGTAGGGCAGAGAAAAAGGATTGGTCTGAAGCTGATTGTTGAAGGAGATGGCAGTGGGGGGGGGGGGGATGCTGACAGCTCTGAGAAGTAAAGGAAGTGTTACTAAAAACCCAAGTCTTATGGCAACATTTACGAGAAGTCGCGTGCTAGCCTATGCAACAGGCCTCACGCTACCTTAATCCAGCACTGCTGGCGATAATGGAAAATTAATATATGAATGTATAGATAGATAGATAGATAGATATATATAGCTTTTCATTCACTCTTATAGTTTTCTGTTTGGAACTACATTTCCGAATTTGTGCGGAACAAGGAAATAAATGTTCTATGAGCATTGATCACATCTTAATGCAAATGATACAGTTGTAGTTGCAGTAACACCCAGTGGTGTAGTCCTGGAAAAAAAGGGTGGAGGGACGTTTACATTTACCAACATCAAAAAGTGGTGGTATGCTTAGGTTAAAATTCAAAACAAGTGGGGGGATGCTTGTGTTAAAGTAAAAAGGTAAGGGGATGCAGTCCCCCTGCGTTCCTTCTCGACTACACATCTGGTTACACCTGTTGTATTCCCAATATGGAAAGTGCTATTTAAAATGTTTTTGTTCTTTGTTCATTAATACATCTGCTTTTGCGCTGTTAAAGTCGGATGAAGCTGAATGTTGTATTTTCGAAATTGTAGTCATTTTTTACTTCAGGACAACAGCCTATTTTGGGTTACATAGCCAAATGAGTCTGCATCAAAAAGTTCATAATGAAGAAAAGCTATTTTTCCTATTATTTTAGGATTAAAATCGTACAGTTAAAATAATGAATGCAGAAAATAATTTTAATGAACATTATGAAGTACTACGCCTTCCTCCCCCAGGTAGCATATGTTGCTGAGCCCCTCTCCCCCTAGTTATAAGCCCAATAGATCTGACATAAAAAGCTTGGTGCCCTCCAATTAATTTTTCCCGTGCCCTCTTTGGGGGCCCAGCATTAGCCTGATTGCCATTTCTTAAAGATAATAACCCTTTGCCTACCCTCCTCTGGAAAAATTTGAAATGATAGACTTGATTTTCTGAACCATGGGAGTTACTTTCAAGAATTTTAGTAGCATCAAATTTAATTTAGTAAAAAGTTATTAAATTATGCAGCTTTATTTAGATAATATTAAAACTAACCGAAACAAACATTTCACAAGTAAAAACAATTGATACAAATCTCAAATAGCTATAAACTAACAAACCTCATGTTTGCAATACAAAAGTAATAAATTTCCAAAAGTCTCAGGAGGGAAAGGATTTTGCTGAATCAAAAACTGCAGCTTCTCAAAGCCTTGAGTTGGATGAGTCTCCATATTCATCAATGCTTGGTTATGGAGAGTCACAGGATCCAATTCTTCCTCACCTCTAGGTGGCATATCTGTTAAAGCTTCTTTAGCTGCATCAACTGGGAGTAGAAAGTAGTTCAAAAATATAATTACATGAAGATTAATATGTGCACTTGAAACCACATCAATCCATAAATAATGTCAAATGCCAAAAGCAGAAGTAAGGATTTGCTCAAGAGAAAAAATTCAGCAACAGTATGTCTCAACAATTTCTATGATTGTTTCCACTGTGGGATGTCATTGTGTTTACTCTTCTCCACCAAACCCCTACCTGTTAGCCGAGGCCTTAGGATTGCTTACGCATGGGGAGAGGTAGTGGGGTCTACGGATTCTACATGCACATATCCCCAAGTATACATGGTGGTCTTCAGTGGGTATCGAACGCGCGACCTTCCAGGCGGAAGTCCGACGTGCTAACTACTGGGCTACCACGGCCCAGTCATTGTTTTTACTGATGTAAATTCACTACGTAATATTATTACAACAAAAAATTTACTTTGCTAATGTGTTACAAGAGCGCAAATAGAACAAACTTATTTTGGAACAGTTTGGGATCAGCAGGAAAATTAAAATTCTCATTCTGGAGCATTAATTAGTGATAGCACCAAAAGAGGCGAATTTTCTTAATTTTGGAGTAGGACTTTTAACGAAAAAAAAATATATTAAAAATTTTTGACTTTTTTTGGTTTATTTTCATACAAAACCACATCTCTCTTTTTGTTCTTCATACTTCATCAACACATGTCTGTAACTTGGAGTTGGCATTTTGACATGACAGGTTTAAACTATCAAGTTTGAATTAAAAAAGAAAGAGATATGGCAAATGATGATTAAAATTAATGATTGCTGATACATCAAAATGTAGTTACAAATATTATATTGTATTAAAAGTACCAGATGCAAGGATCAAATTATCAACAACTTTTTCTTCACTACTTTGTTTAAAAACAATTCTTACATGTTAAACCAAGGTGTAAAGGTGTCAAAGCTAAATCAAGAGAAAAAATCTTTCAATTTAGTAAAACTATTTTCATTTGAAAACAAATTAAACAAGTGAGTACTTATTTGTGTAAAATTTAGTATTTCCCCAAATCTAAGAAATTACCAATAATTTAATAACTAAAAATAAGATTGAAAAATAAACAAATTGTTAAAATAAAAAATATAAAGTAATTCACATTAAGATAGCATATGCTAAAGCAATTTCTAGCTTTCGAAGCAACTCATACATTTACTGGATGCAAAAGGATGGAAACCTCAAAGAAAAATGCATTTTCCAATGAAGCACAAGTGGTAATATTCTCATGATTCCTAAAAGTAGGTTTTCATTTATAGGGGTAACGAGTTATGACAATTCAATCAAAATAATAGGCATCTTTAAACATGAAAATTATTCCCATCTCTGAAATAAATTAAAAGTTTGGAGAATGAAAAATATTGGAATGTTAGTAAAGTTGGAGAAGTAATTTCCAGTGAGTGAGAAGTTTAATTCATTTAAAAGAATGGTGTCCATTGTATTAATAGCTTATTTCTAGGTTATTTAAAAAGCAATGGTCAAGAGGTGAGGATGTTTTAACTAAGTGTGAGTTCCTTTAATCTTCCGAATTTGACACCAATTTTATAGCAAATTTAAGGAAAATCTCTCTTGATGCAAATTTTGATTAATGCAGATATCGATGACAAAATAATTGAATCATTCCTAAGCATGATATAAGGGAGAAGAGATGCTGAATAGAAAGTTGGTTGAAAAATGCAATTTTGATGCAATTGGTGCAGCAGTTGCACCTTTGTTTGATAATATAATCCTTTGTATTTTATTTTATAATATTTCAAATTATACATTTTACACAACTTTTGAAAGTTAACAAAAAAGAAATACAAGAATAAAAATATTGACAAAATATCTTGAAATATTACAGAACTAATAAGATAATAATAATACAAAAAGATGCAACAACACACTACATACACTTACAATTTTTAAGTTGATATTCAATAGCAGCTTTAAGATTGAAAGCTTCAATAAGGGCAGTTTCATGAAGTGTTATTGTATTGCCCACACTTCTCACTTCAATGCCTTCCGTGTTCATCCCAACACTCAGTTCTTGACAAAAACAAGAGAAAACCAATTACAATACAACATTCAAAATATAATTTTTTTTCTTTTAAAATTACTTTGCTTAAGTTAAAAAACAATGATAAATTTTAAAATGCCCTATCATTCCATAGCTTTGTATAAATAATAAGTGGAAAATACTTTTTTGCACAGACTGATTTTCCTGAATACATTATTGCATTTCCAAAAAGTTTCAATATTGGACTGATGATGAAAAGAAACTAACTTTCTAAAGCAGTTGACTGCATTTAAATTTAAATGCGAAAGAAATGAAATTTATGTTTTGAAATCTACTTAAAATATAAAATTTCATTTTTTTAGTCATTTTTTTTTTTTTGAAAACTTCTTTTCACATTTTAACTATTTTATTTCATTTTCTCTTGTGTATGAATCTGATTGCTAAACATATTTAGAAGTTTCACTCTAAATTCAAAGAATGCATCTGTGAATATTAAAGTTATAAATCAGAAAAATCCTAGATTACAAAAAGCAAATAGGCTTGTAATACAGTACTTTTTAATTTTTTAACAAAAATTTAAAATTTACACAATATTATTATCATTTCACATAAATATTCAGATTGCAGTTGCATCTACGGAATGTATAAATGGGCAGTGCATTTTCAGGCCTTATTTGAACTCGAATGATCTATGAGAAAAGTATTTTGATATGATTATAAGCACACAAAGGAAATTAACAGACTTTGTACATGGAATTTTTACTTCCAGTTGGAGCTATACACATGTTGCCTTTCATCTCGAAATTGTTAGGGGATTCAAGATTTCTTGATTCACAGCCAATGGCGCACTTGTGCTTGAGCATCATTAAGATAACTGCTTTTCAGTGAAAATATTTTTCTTTTGCATAAAATTTGTTTTGATTGAATTTTAATTTTTGCTCTAATTTTCATTTTAACATGTTTTTTTCCCCCCGTTCTGCAATTTCTTTATGTATTGTTTGTACCACAAAATTAATCAAGCATCGAGAGAGAGATAACACATTGAAATATTGTCACGTAGCCACTCAAATTAGGAAGCAAAGCATATTCTTGCAATCTTCTAGAATCCAAAATCAAACGTTCCAGTAACGGAAACTTTATAACCACATCCTTATCTAGTGTTAACAGAAGATATAATTTCAGAACACTGTTCTCATCATGGACAATGCAGTAGTAAATCATATCTACTAAATGACTAAGACCAGCAAGCAATTGTAGATTAGTGAATTTTAAAAACCAAGCAACATTTTATTAAATAAAAACAACCAATTTAGAACATACAACAGATGTTTCCTGTAAAATTTGATGCTGGAGGGATATGTCAGTGCTTTTACTGACAACTTGCCATTGGCACCTTTGCTGAATGCAGCAGCCATATCAACTGAACACTAGAGGACTGCAAAAAACATTGCATGATCAGCTGGGCCTCAATTTTATTTTGAGTAGTTAATATTATTGCATTTCCAAAAAGATGGGATGAGATGATAAATAAAAAAAGTGGCAAAGTGCGTCCAGCGCTAAAAACCCCACTATCTTGGTAAAGTGGGTTTTTAAAGAATTAACTGCACATGGAAAATATTTATTTCAAAAAAAAAAATAAATGTTATAAGTATAAGATTAGTCATCATCAAGACCTGGAATTGCCATTTTTCTTTCTGGAAAATTTTTCTCTTTTATGTGAGTATTTCTAAAAGATATTTGTGCATTAATGAAGAACATTCTTAGAACTCCTTCATATTTTATTTACTAATTGTCTTTTGTATTATACACATATATATGTGTGTCTTTAAAAATGTTTAAATAAAAATTATTTAAAAAATTATTGAAAAAGCTCTGATTTTTCATTGAAAATGCCGGTGAGTTAGGCTTTTTCAATTAAAAAAAACAACAACAACAAAAAAAGTACAGTCAACCCTCGATAACTCGAACCTTGATATCTCGAATTTTTCGATATCTCGAAAAAAATTTATTTCCCTTCGTTTATCCTATGCTATCAATGTGAAAATAACCTTGTTTAGTCGAATTTTTCAATTTTAGACCCTCGATAACTCGAATTTTTTTTCTTTGGTGGTTCTCTCGGATTCCATATTCTTTGTTCAACTACTATTTCCTTGTTCCAAAACATGAGCAAACTTGCATTCTTTACTTCCATTCTATTCAGTGGGACTCGAGAACTTTCGACATTCTTGTCCTTTTGTAATTTTCGCCCTCTTTCTAAACCCTTTTTAGTCATCGAACCATTCAAGGTCACACCTGCAGGGTGTGAGAGAAGTGGGAGGGAGAAAGAATTGCTGCTGCTACGTGGAACCCAGGGGACCAGGGCTATCTCATTCCTGTCATCTCCTTGTCTTGTACGGTGGAAAGAACTCCGGTCAGGAAATTTTCAGAGCAGTTGAGTTACACGACGAACTTGCTAGCAATGGCGGCTAAACGAAAATTAAACACGCTTTCCATTTAGGAGAAGAAACGAGTTATTGAAGAAGTGGAAAAAGGTTCCAAAAAGAAAAATGAAATTGCAAAAGAGTTCGGAATACCAAGCAGCACATTATCGACAATTTTTAAAAATAAAGACGCTATTCTGGAAAACTGTGACGATGGCTTCGGTAAGAGAAAGAAAATTAGAGTTAGTGAATTTCATGATATGGAAAAACGTCTAATGGTGTGGATTACACAATGTAGAGCGCAAAACATCCCAATCAACGGAAATTTAATAAAAGAGAAAGCCGAAGCTTTTGCCAAGGAATTGGGTCATGTTAATTTCAAAAAAAGCAATGGATGGTTCGAAAATTTTAAAAACCGAAACAACATTACATTTCTTAAAATGTGCGGCGAAAGCGCCAGCGTTAATGACGAAGTCTGCATGGAATTCAAAGAGACACTAAGTTCGACACTCAAAAATTATGATGAAAGAAATGTGTTTAATGCGGACGAAACCGGACTTTTTTTTAAATTCACTCCAGATAAAACCATGGCCATTAAAGGAGAAGCCTGCAAAGGAGGCAAAAGGAGTAAAGAACGTGTAACTTTGTTGCTTTGCGCAAACATGGCTGGGACTGAAAAATTAAAGCCCTTAATGATTGGAAAATCAGCAAAACCAAGGTGCTTTTCTGGAGTGAAATCTTTCCCCTTTACTTATGATTCCAATCAAAAAGCTTGGATGACTTCGAAAATTTTTGAAAATTGGCTGAAGGAGTTAGAGAGGAAAATGAAAAGAGAAAAGCGTAAAATCGTGCTTTTTATTGATAACTGCAAAGGTCACAGTATCATACCAAAATTAAATCAGTGGAATGTTCAAGTGGAATTTCTTCCCCCAAACACGACATCTAGACTTCAACCTCTTGATCAAGGAATCATTCAAAGTTTCAAAGTCAAATATCGCCATCAAGTGGTAAAAAAACTTTTGGCTGAGATTGAAGAAGAAACTAAGCCATCTGGAGTGAGCATTTTGGAAGCCATGAGAATGGCAGATAAAGCATGGAATGGCGTCACTTCATCGACCATTTCAAATTGCTTTAGGAAAGGAGGATTTGCAAAAAATGAACAGAATGACACCGTATGTGAAACAAACGATGCTGATATTGAAAATAACGTGCCAACAAAAGATTGGGAACGACTTGGAGAAATAATAAATCTGAAAGAAATTGAATTCGGAGACTTTTTGAATATTGATGAAGAAGTTGCAGTTTGTGGGCAGTGGGAAGACCAGGATATTCTTTCTCAAGTTTCAGCTAGTGATGTAATTTCTGAAGACGATGAGGAGGAAGAGATATGCAAGACTCAGGAGAAACCAACGAACAAAGAAGCTGTATTAGCTGCGGATGTTTTGAGAAGGTTCATTGAATCTCGTCCGAATATGACACCAGAGACCTTCAAAGCTCTTTCTCATATAAAAAGTGTTGTGGAATCCGAAAAAGAGTCAAATTTAAAGCAAACCAGCATAGATTCATTTTTCAAATGATGTAAGTATGATGTAAATAAGGATGTATGTGTAAGTAAATGCTTGACTTATGTAACCTACTTTTATTTTCAAAGAGGCATGTAGTTTTTTTGCACTAGCTTCTATTTTATTCTCCACCTATTAAAAATAAATTAATTTTGCTAACTCGAATTTTCGCTAACTCGAATTTTTTTACTGCTCCCTTGAAATTCGAGATATCGAGGTTTGACTGTATTTCCAAACCCTATTAAAATAACTTATTAGCAAAATAACAAATAGAAATTCAATATATATATATATATAAATACATAGGCGTAATCAGGGGGGGTTTTGGGGGTTCAACCCCCCCCTTTGGGTATTGACTTATCGAGGCACATTTAGGCTCACAAAATTTCTGGCTACGGCCTTGCAAAGCACATATTTTTTTTCCCCTAAGAAAATTAAACACATATGCATATGATTTTATTTCCTCTTTCTCTGAAGGGTTGTGATCATGACCAAAGTATGCAGCTCATAATAAAGAGGACTTTTCATCTGGTTATAATCAACCCCCTTATCACCTTGGGGGGGGGGGGGGTTACAGCAAAAGGTGGCTTCAATCACCGTACAACACACACACAAACAGAGATCCTTTCAATCACTCCAGATGGTTTTCTTTCCTTCTTGATGTCTTTTTTACCCAAAGGCAGCAATTTAGGTATACAATCGCACAAGTAATAAGTTTCGTGGAAAATATTCTCTACTATGATGGAGTTTTGTTTTCTGATAACCCGGCGCTGTTGTCTGAAAATGAAGGAACCCTAGCCAACAATTGTCCTAATGGGTTAAACCCTCAAGCCAGGAAGTGATGCTAATCAAGAAACTTAAAGTGCAATTTGTATTTATTTATGACTTCCTGTCCAAACACCCATTTTGGTAAAATCTTTTTTGTAGATGAGCCGATTGGAAAATTGATGAACTGTATTTGCATTGCATTCTCATTTACAGATGTTCTCTCATCTCTTACATTTTAAATGTTTTTTTTTTTCTTATTATGGTAAATCACTGATTGCATTACGACTCTGGAAATCATCCATTCAACGTTTCAAATCTCACTGCTACGGTTTAATGCTGCATTTTAATTTACAATCAAGTATTATTTATATTTAAGCTAAATTTTTAGTTATTTTCGATACATAATAATGTTTGCACTGCAGCGATGGACACGTTCGTCATCCAAAAAGAAAAGAAAATTCAATTCAGGCGCTTCCACTTTTGAGGTATGTTTTGCTACAAATTTAACAAAATTTTTAGAAATTTATTGTGGGGATGATCATTTTTGTAGGGGAATTTGGATTTTTTTAACTAAAATTCCACTATTTCCCAGTTTTAATATTATGAATGCCTGGACATAGAAGATTGCTTAGCGCTGAATATTGAATTTTCTATTGCGTTTGAATTAAAAAATAAACTAATAGATCTAGTAATGAATGTTTAATGTTTTTGTGAATCAAGGCCGTATCCAGAAGGGAAGGGGGACCCACGGGCAGCCCCCAGAAATCTTTTGCAATGTATCATATATTCCTCCCTGAAACTTTGCTTTACATAAGTGTGTCGAAGTCTGCCCCCCCCCCCCCCGAAAAAAAATTGTGGATACTGTCTTGGCTCCGGAGCAGAGGGATCATGTTAAGAATTACAGGGTTGCCACAGAAGAAATGGAACAAAAATAGTTGCTTTAGTAGCATAAAAGGATGAAAATAGTAGCCTAAATAGTAGCCATGGCTCAATGACAAAGAAGTCTTAACTTGTTCAGTGATGGGTATTTACTTATTACATTCGGATCTTATATTTATACATAAAGAGTTGCTATGAATACAGTGTAATTTATAAAAAAATCAATTGCATATGCATTTTTATATGAAATAAACACGTCTCCGAGCATTAACTTTTTAAACTGAAATAACTATTTCATATCTACCAAAGATTAAAAATATCAGTGAATAAGAAGTGAAGTAAAAAAAAAAATTGCAATATGAGAAGAGCAAGATTATTAATAGAAAATAAACATACTTGAGATTTAAACACACAGTAGCTGATCTTTTAGATACATGTATGATATTGAGCTACTTGATTAATGAAATTCTAAGACCAAAAGGAGACACTATCGAAAACATTGTTTACTTTTTTTTCACAAATTTAACAATTATTTTATAATATTGAAAAAAATCACCCAATAGACAATTGCTAGAGATAATCAAAAATTTTTTAAAATGAATTTGAAATTACATGGCAAAGAAAAAAAAACATTTTTGGAAAATATATTTTTTAAAACTAGATTATTAACAAGGCTGAAATATTTAATTCTTGTATGATCACTAAAACTTACAAGAATTTTGACAGAAATTATTTTATTTTCGGAAGAATTTTTCAAGTGGGCGTGACAAAATGACGCCCGTGCTACAGAAGTTGAAATGTAACAAAGATTAAAAACTATGGTAAGTTCAAAGTTATTGAGCTCCAAGATGCAGAATCTGATAGTAAATGAGCACTAGAAAGTTTTTCCGAAACCGCTGCAATCGGAATTCGAAATGCGTAAAAAATCAAGACCAAGCCTTTAAAGAGCGAAAAACAGAAAAAATGCATAAATTTTACTCGTAGTTTGTAAAAGTTGGCAGGCTAGGCTACTTTCAAAACTTTTCATTGAAAAGAAAGAAGGGATTTTCGTGGAAACGAAATCCGTACTTTCCAAAAATACAGAAAAAACACACATCTGTCTATGTGATGATTAGGTGTTTCGGACACATTGTTGCAATCCTTCGCCATGCAACACCGTGGATATTGTGGTCAAGCACCACTGCCATTGGTTGCCAGTGTTCGAGAGAAAAGGTAAGGGTTACAGAAAAATTAAGAGAAAAGGTGCATATCGCGATATTGAATGCATATCGCGTGCACACAGCGCAGCTTCTGTGTTGACTACCAAATCACCCATGAAAAAAGCAAACTAACCCCTTTCATTGACAGCAGTGTCAGCTTCATTGGCAATTGCTTCAAGGTCAATATGAAGTGTAGGCAGTCGCTTGGGACAAGATATAAGTTTGAAAAATTATGGCACGATTTTCCGTGAAATAAAATAATTTTTTTTTCCTCAAAAATATTTTTTGGTACATTTGAATAAAAGAATTCCAAGAGAGGCAAAAAAAAAAAGTCACCTAATAGTTGCCTCTTGGAAAAATTAGTTGCTTTTTTGCCCGATTTCGAACAAAATAGTTGCCATAGTCACCTGATGCTGAAAATAGTTGCAAATAGTTGCTTTTTAGTCGCCTGTGGCAACCCTGGAATTAGGAAGGGCAGTGTTTGCTTCAAAATCATACCCTTTATATATACATTTAATAGATATATATGATTAGAAATGATGTTAATATGAATTTTTTTACATATATGATAGCGTTTTGATGCATATATAGTAGATGTATGTTTAGATCTTTGGTGAAGTGATCTTTGGTGAGGAGTGGGTGTTTGGGGCTTCTGCAACTTAAATTTTTGTAACTGGTCTTACATCTATAATGCTTAGGATAACTCTGGAGGCAAGGGTTCAAGGGCTCTCCCCAGGAAACTTTCTGAAATCTTCCTAGCAATGCAATTTCGGGATACTTTTGGTGATGTTAGAAGAAACAGAAAGGAGTTTGGGTAATCTCCCCCCCCCCCCCACAATTTTTTTCAAAATAAAGTCTTATATCTTTTAAGTTACTTTTGGTGTGGCTCGTGATAGTGTTCAATGTCCTTTCCCTGAAAGTGTTTCTAAAAGTAAAGTGTCTTAAAAGCGTAATTTCTCTTTTCTTTCTTTTTTTAAAACTTGTGATCTGAATTTTTTTGCCGGGGGGGGGGGGGGGGAGAGAGTGGACTCGCTCCGAGGGGGTAGTTCCCCCCCCCCCCGGGAGATGCCTGAAATAAACACGGAGTATATCTTTAGAGACAAGCATTTATGACTAGTAAATTTTCAACTCTTTTACACTTCTTATTGGTGTTTAGTCTGTACATTTTTAGGGTGACCCCCCCCTTTCACCAACTCTAGTTACGCCTATGCATATATATAGATATATATGACTAGAAATGATGTTAATAGGAATTTTTTTACATATATGATAGTTTTTTGATGTATATATAGTAGATGTATGTTTAGATCTTTGGTGAAGTTAGAGGAGTGGGTATTTGGGGCTTCTGCAACTTAAATTTTTGTAACTGGTCTTACATCTATAATGCTTAGGCTAACTCTGGAGGCAAGGCTTCGAGGGCTCTCCCCAGGAAACTATTTGAAATCTTCCTAGCAATGCAATTTCGGGATACTTTGGTGATGTTAGAGGAAACAGAAAGGAGTTTGGTTACTCTCTCTGCGCAATTTTTTTCAAAATAAAGTCTTATGTCTTTTAAGTTACTTTTGGTGTCGCTCGTGATAGTGTTCAATGTCCTTTCCTGAAAGTGTTTCTGAAAGTAAAGTGCCTTAAAAGCATAATTTCTCTTTTCTTTCTTTTTTTAAAACTTGTGATCTGAAGTTTTTTTGCCAGGGGGAGGGGGAGGAATTGACTTGCTCCGAGGGGGTAGCTCCCCCCCCCCCCGGGAGATGCCTGAAATAAACACGGAGTATATTTTTAGAGACAAGTATTTATGACTAATAAATTTTCAACTCTTTTACACTTCTTATTGGTGTTTGGTCTGTACATTTTTAGTGTGACCCACCCCCTTTCACTAACCCTAGTTACGCCTATGTATAAATAGATATAGATATAGATATATAAAATGCACAAACCTGGATGCTCTCGTATCCCTCGCTCGATGATTTCAGCAATATGTTTTAAGGCCAAAGCATATTGTTTCAAGCGATAGTAACACAATGCTATGTTATATGACAAGTCTGTAATAAAATCACATTTCCAGTTATTAAATGTATTGATAATCTTAACACTCAATTTATTAGTTAAAAAAACAGTTATGCAACATTTTATCAAAGAAGTAATTAATTTTCAAAGAAAAAGTCATCACAAATTGAAAATAATAATAATAATTATATAATAAACAGACAAAAACAGTAAAAAAAACTTACTATGACTAGTGTTATTTAAAAAATAAAAATAAATGAATGAAAACCTTGAAATATTGATGATGTGTGCAAAAATAAAGTTCCTCAGTATCCTTATTAGTGTCATTCCACAGAAACGGACTTTACATTTACACAGCATTTTTCAACTTCAACGAGCTTTCTAACAAACTTGTTGTGTATTTTTCAGGTTTTTTAATTTTGGCTAGCGAAAGTGAAATTTTTTTTTGAAATTTCGTTACATGTGTTACACAAAGAGTAACACATTTTCGTAACGAAATTTCAGAATTTTTTTTAACAGACAGCAAATACATATATATCTTCAAAAAAATTTTTGCACACTTAGAAAACATGTACTTTTACTAGCCAAAATTAAAAAACCTAAAAAACACCCACGAAGTATGTTAGAAAGCTCGTTGAAGTTGAAAAATGCTGTGTAAATGTAACGTCCGTTACCGTTGAATGACCCATTAGCTTTTTTATGAGTAATACCTCACAATAAACTAATCTTTAACACTGAGATTTCAATGTAATTCATATTTAACTAAAGCTTCACTATAAAATGCTTACAAGTACCTCCAAAACACTTTTGGTAATTTAAAATACTCTGAAGATAATTTAAGAAAGATTTCAAAGTTTAAACTGTTTCAGTAAAATTTAAATACATACATCTCAAAAACATTTTGAAATGGAAATAAAATAACAGTTAATACCTGGAACATACCCTTCAACTTGCATTGCAGTCATAAATTTTTTGCATGCTTCCTCATATCTTCCTTCCTTTAGAAAGCAAATGAAAAATATATATGGTATTAGCTTCATAAAAATTCCAATTAAGCTAAGAGTTCAAAAATCTAAACCTTTTTGAAAAAATAAATAAAATAACGAGCACCAGGAAGTAAAAAGTCATTCTCCCTCGTAAATATTTTCATAATAAAGTTCCCTCAGTATTTTTGTGATCTTTAGTATCCCTCTGATCTACATTAAAGTGCAGAAGAATGAGTAAAAATCATTTAATGGAACAATTAAATTTTCTTTATTCCCTTTGGAGGGGGCATGTGTCCCGACGTGCTCCCCCTCCTCCCTCCCCCCCAATAAAACCACCACTGAAATCATTTTTCTACACATATCGACTCAAAATTCAAAGCGCCTCCCTCATCCAAGAAGGTGTGAATACCTTTCTGACTGAAGTTCAGAAAATAATTTAAACAGAAGAAAAAGTTTATTTTTCCCTACATTTCACCAATTTAAGGAAAATAACTTATCCAAATAGATACCAATAAACGAAGTTTTGATATAAAAAATGAAGACTTTTTAATGTATTTCTATACAAGCGAACAAGACTTAGTGATTTTGATAATGTTAAACAACTGATAACATTAACTGTAACCACATAAAGCAGCATTTAATGCAGTGCAAAATTTAAGTAGGCTTACAACTATTAAAAACTTAAGATCAAGAAGACAAAGATAATTTATAGTAAAGATAGACATTTTTTAACTTAGTTTTTAAAAAATCAGCTCTAGGATTTTCTTTTAATATTCTCACTTGGTACTTTTTAATTTATAAATATATATTATTTTATCAGTGGATATTATTTTATAAATAAATTTTAATCTATAAGTTAGTTTTAATAATATTTTATCTCGCTACACAAAATGCACAAGAAGCATATTCTTGTTAAAATAAAAATCATGTAAGAATTCCCAAAGCATTTGTGGCATTTTATTTTTGCATTATTTATAAAAACAAATTTTGTAGCAGGCCCAGTCAGTTTTACATACTTTCTTTTTTTTAAAATTGTGCATCCACTTTCTTGGAAAGTTAGCATGGTTTTTCTAAAATTTAAGAAATCTCTTTTTGAATTTTCTAGTTTATAAAGATAAAGTGCTAAAATTATTTCAATAAAATAATATGGAAAACAAATATCTTGGAAGAGTAATTTATTACAGTTGCTTCATATAATTTAATATGAAATTATTCAAAATTTTATTATAACCAAAGATCCACCACCCATGGACTTCTTAACCCTTCAGAACTCATGTCAAAATGAGTAACCTGAGAACTTACATTGGAAAATTTTTCTCCCACCGCCTATTTCTCTCAAAACAATAATAGAAAAATGACGATAGTTGCTATGAAATTAACACAAATAAGATTCCCAACTATACCAAATTTCAATTACATTCCTTAATAATAAATATGAACGTTACCAAATGAATTTCAAATTAAATTCAACTTACCTTAAATAACAAACATCCTAAATTGACTTCTGTGTCAGGATCACCTGGAGGGCTCTGATCAACTAAGCTCTAAAAAAATACACATCAGACAAAAATATTTTTTTTTAATAGAGCCATTCCATTTCAGATCAGGCAGAGGGTGTCACATAACCCTCCCCGATTTTTTTTGAAAAAATTACAGTAGTTACAACTAAGGGACATATAAAATATCCCAAAAGGATTTTGCAGAAAAAAATTGATTTCTCTAGTTACAGACGTTTAAAATTTGGGACAAAGTTGGCTGTTTTCAGAAAACCAGCAAAACACTCACTTTTAAAATGGCCACTGTTTCAAAAGTTTTTAACCGATTCGAATGATTTTTTTTCTATAAATAATGAAGGGATGGTATTTTATTTAGACACTAATATTTAAAATTTAGTTGGCTTTATTGATAAAGAAAAAAAAGTGTTTCTGAAGTGAAAAAATAGTGTTTCTTCCGACTTCATGATTTTTTTTTTCTTATGAAAGAAATTTATTTTTGACAAAACAGAGGTGGTGATCTAAAGTGCTGTTATGGAAGTTTTGTATCAAATTTTATTGTAAGCCTGAGATGCATATCCTCTCAGAATTTAAATTTTGAAATTTGAAAATGTTCAAAAATTACGATTTTTGAAGTGTGATTACTCAAAAAGGCCATTTTTTAAAAATCTGAAAATCTGCTCATTTGTTGCCCTTAAAGTGCTTACTGAGTTGCTATCAATTATATTGTGTATTTTTGCCCCAGATATTTTATATGATTTTTCAAAAATGGCCTTTTGTGCGTTTCTCAAAAAAGCCAGAAATTCAAACTCTTTCTTATTTAATCACTTTAATATAATATTTAATCAATATTTATTAAGAAATATACTGTATTGTTACACAATTACTACAGATAAATTGTACTTAACCTTCTTAGAACTTAAATAGCTCCTAGCAGAAAGCGTAGCTACTGTGATTTAATGCATGTTATTCTGTTCAATCCAATTACTAGTTTTAAACTCGCACAATTTACATCAAATATGTTACATCACTGATATACAGTTTTAAACGCATATGAAATTATGTACTTAAAGCAAAATAAGTAGAATCAAGTTCTTGAATCATCTTCTACTCGTTATTACGAAAAAAATGCAAAGACTAGGAGGGTTCAGATGGTGTTATATTTCTTGTGGTATTATATTCTGGTTATTGAAATATTTGTTCTAGATTATCTGTGTACAAATTATTCGATAGTGTTCCTAAACCATCGGTGATACATTCTTAATTTGCCCCATTCAATAATTCTCATGCACACTTTCAATACATTTTCCTATTTAGAAATCATGCATTGAGTTATATTTGTTCAAGAGGCTGTTAGTTTTCTGTTTTCCACTTCTTGTTTGCTCGATGCGTCCCATGTAAGCATTACTATTTTAGGGATTTTTACTATTTAGCAGTATTGTGGGATAGCCAATAATGTTTTGATTGTATTCCTACAATAAATTTTACATTTGCTGTTGCTTGGTATTTGATATAAAGCGTGTGAGTTTGAAACTAGTAATTCGATTGAACAGAATAACATGCATTAAATCACAGTAGCTACGCTTTGTGCTAAGAGCTATTTAAGTTCTACGAAGGTTAAGTACAATTTATCTGTAGTGATTGCGTAACAATACAGTATATTTCTCAATAAATATTGATTAAATATTATATTAAAGTGATTAAATAAGAACGAGTTTGAATTTCTGGCTTTTTTGAGAAACGCACAAAAGGCCATTTTTGAGAAATCATATGAAATACCTGGGGCAAAAATACACAATATAATTGATAGCAGCTCATTAAGCATTTTAAGGGCAACAAATGAGCAGATTTTCAGATTTTTAAAAAATGGCTTTTTTGAGTAATCACACTTCAAAAATCGTAATTTTTGAACATTTTCAAATTTCAAAATTTAAATTCTGAGAGGATATGCATCTCAGGCTTACAATAAAATTTGATACAAAACTTCCATAACAGCACTTTAGATCACCACCTCTGTTTTGTCAAAAATAAATTTCTTTCATAAGAAAAAAAAATCATGAAGTCGGAAGAAACACTATTTTTTCACTTCAGAAACACTTTTTTTTCTTTATCAATGAAGCCAACTAAATTTTAAAAATTAGTGTCTAAATAAAATACCATCCCTTCATTATTTATAGAAAAAAAATCATTCGAATCGGTTAAAAACTTTTGAAACAGTGGCCCTTTTAAAAGTGAATGTTTTGCTGATTTTCTGAAAACAGCCAACTTTGTCCCAAATTTTAAACGTCTGTAACTAGAGAAATATTTTTTTTTTTGAAAAATCCTTTTGGGATATTTTATATGTCCCTTAGTTGTAACTACTGTAATTTTTTCAAAACAATCTGTGAGGGTCATGTGACGAGTTTCAGACCTGTCTGCCCGATTTGAAATGGAATGACTCAATATTTACAATTGAATCATACAGAAAATATTAATATACACAGTGAAAAAGATTTTAAAAATACATTATATTTTGAAATGAGTAAAAGTTCAAAATAAATAGACTTAGATAACCCGAACATATGATGAGTATTAAAACTTTCTTGGAAGAATACAAAATCTCCTTATAAAAATAGATTGTAGTACTTAGTTGGAAATGTTATTTATAAAATACTAAAAAGCATGTCACACAACATTTCCTGGCCATCTGATTCCATCTAATGTGGAAGACCATAAATTTCAAAGATTGTTCTGAAAAATTGTCATTAAATTGCATTACTTTAAAGAAAATGAACAATGAATAATTAAAACATCGAAGAAATACTATGACACACAGAGCAACTAAATATTGCTTTCTATAAAGAATACATTGAAATACTATGCACACACACAGTGGTGTAGTCCTGGAGAAAAGTGAGGGGACGCTTACATATACAAATATCAAAAAGTGGAGGGACGCTTATGTTAATATTTAAAACAAATGGGAGGACCCTTGTGATAAAATCAAAAGGTAGGGGGACGCCATCCTCCCTCGACTACACCACTGCACACACAGTTAAAATGCAGAAAAATATTTATAATAAAAATTTTAAATTCTTACTTCAAAGATACTTTTGAGCAAAAGAATTAAATTAACAAGCCATGTATTAGAATTATTATGAATATTATATTTTACTAGAAATTTTATTTAAATATCTACCAATTGTAAACTGAAAATATCACTATGTATTAAAAAATATATTTTAATGCTACAGCATCTAATAAATATAAGATTTAGACTAAATGCCAAACTTGTCATATTCAAATTATTTTTGAAACCAAACGTGACATTAAATAGGGCTTAGCTACAGTTTTTGCACAATTTGAGAACTTTTTGTGTAATTTAAAGATTACATACTTTGGCGGCTGCTAAATCCTCTTCTCCATACTTGATTGCTGCTTGTAACTTTACAATCTACAAAAGATACTTGTACTACTTTTTAAAGTATATTTGACTAATGAGAAATATCAAAACTAAATTACTCTGAGGATGACAGAATATTATAACAAATCACTGAAATATATATTTATCAACTTAAAGTATTTTTGTAATTCATAAAAGTTCATTACCAAATTTTCATTTAAGAGTCTGAGCTGATACCCAATAAATAAAGTGGTATAATAAATACTTTTGTGTGTGTGTGTGTGGGAAAATAGATAAAAAATTTTAAAAATATGCATTTTCCCTACATATTCCATACATTAACTATTTAACACAATGCAAGCATAACATTATGAACAATTTTTTAGTTGTTTATTTGAAAAACTTTGTTAAACAAATATTATAATTTTAGGTCAATCAAAATCAAAGTTAGAAGAGATTTATGTCCTGTTAGGAGCTGTAAATTCCTAGTTTCAGCTTTGAGGAAGAAGTTCAATATGTGTGTCTCATTGTATTTTTTCCCTGCAGAACATAATTTTATAAGACTATCCGCTAGCTTAATTTCAACATCTTAAAAAGAATTAGTAAAAAAACATATACAAAGATCAACATTCAGTTAATCTTTGAGATGAACTCGACAATTGGACAGTTGTACTATTAAATAAATTGTGAAATATAAATTATACAACATCAATTAGAGTTTATAAATGAAACAGAATTTTAGAATTTTAAGTAAACAGAATAATAAGAAAGTTAGCAATTATTTAATATTGAAGAAAAATCTCGAATGCATTTCTTAATCAGAAAATAGTTTTTTTTTCTGAAAGAAGGGTTGCCCTTTTTCAAATGAAGATTAACGATGGTTCCTTTTACCTTTGCTTAGTTAAATGCAACATTTCAAGATGGCACATTTCCAAAGAATGGGAAATCCCTCCTTGTCTAGTTCAGACTCATTATGCTGGTCTGAACTATCAAGAGCTGTGTTTATTTATAGTCCTTGCTTCAAATGCAAAAACATTACCATCAGCAGAAGGCAATCAGTTTTCTTTCTTTCAAAGGTTCTTATAACATATTGGGTTGTTGCAACAGAGGGTCACTATAAGGCAAGCTGGCTTTATCCAAAAAACTATTTTTCATAATAAAAATGTAGACTTCTACATTTTCCTTTTAAAACTTTGTAAAGTATCTGCAAGTTTCAAAAGCAGTTATAATATTCCCTGTAATTCCATGCAAATGTAATATTTTTAATTTAAGTCCAGTTTGACACAACATCCATTGCTTAAAAATGCTTTTAAAATAGCTTTCTGAGACATATTTAAATAGTATTTTTAATTTATTCAATAATACATTTGTCAGCTATTATTAAAATATTTACCTTTGTCTGATAGTCGGGATTCTCAATTTGGCATGTAACTTTCATAGCTTCTTGGTAAAAACAAGCTTGGTATAATGATTGAGCATAATATAGCTTGTAGTCATCAACTTCAGGGCAAACAACAGTTAAATGTTCATAACAATTTGCTGCATTAACGAAGTCTTGTGTGAAATAGTAACAATAACCAAGAAGCGAAAGAGCTGCTCGAGACTAGAGAAAAAAGAAAATAAGAATTATGAATATTTCATACAAGACAACTTAATTTTACGATTCAGAAACTATATCTCCAATATTTCAGAACAAGTTTACAATGTTCATCATAAAACAATAATAACAAATGTAAAATTTTATGAAGAATAACCATGGTCATTTTCAATACAGTGCTTTAAGAATTTCAATATAAATATCAGACTATAAATTTAATGTTTATGCCAATAAAAATGAAATATGATTTATGAGGGTACAAAAGGAAAACGTGATTAAAAAAAAAATCGTTATTTTGTGGAGCAACTTTCAACAACTTGCTCTCAGATTTAAAAGTAATATAAAAAAAATAAAATCATTTTTGGCACATAAATAGTACTGTTAACATTTTTATAGCAGAATTTTATAGTGAGAAATTGAATTTAGTGTATTCTGGTGCAGATTTTTTGTTTTTGCATGACCTAATTCTAAGCATCCTAAAAAAGTTGGTCTCCAGACATAAGAGCAATATTTTAGAGGAACCTAAAAGCTTTTGATCTTAAAACTTCTAACATATTTGATGTTGTAATTAGTGGCATTGCTAGTTTTGTATGTCTATTAGTTTACTGTAAAATATACATGAATTGATGATTATTATAAATTTTGTAATAGAGTTTTAAAATTCGGTTAGCTTCATTAAACATCGGTTTTGTGTTGCATTACGCAAATTTTTACTATGGTTTTTGTTCAATAATGCATATCATTTTATGCAATGATAATTAATTGCAATAGTCATCATTATGCATAAAATGCGTGTTCTTTTAACAAGGGGTTTTAATCAGTGGTGTAGCCGAGGGGGAACGCGGGGGGACGGCGTCCCCCTACCTTTTTATTTTAATGCAAGCGTCCCCCACTTGTTTTAAATTTTAACATAAGCGTACCCCCCCTTTTTGATGTTGGTATATGTAAGCATCCTCCCACCCTTTTTTCCAGGACTACACCACTGGTTTTAATGTATTGAACTGCTGTTGAAAAATGCTGTGTAAGCACTTTACCTAATAGTATTGATGTTTTGTGTAAGATATGATTTGCAATTTTCGGTATTGTAGTGTTTCTTAATGATTTTTCTTGAGATGGTTTTTATGTGTATGTGACATCGTCGGCGATAAAAATCCTCATGAAGAGTGATGTACTCTAGTTGAAATTAGAAATATAAAAATGTTGCAATCTCATTGTTGGTAATGGTTTTTTGGCGCTAACAAAAAAGTAGTCGAAGGGGCTGATATGACATATAGGTGAAAACTGGGAAATTTGGTTAGTAGCCAGTGGCTGATAGACTCAATTTTGTTAGTGACCACTTTTTAAAAGTTAGTAGCCACTTTTTTAAATTGCTAATAAGAATTGAAAACTAACTCTAAAATCATTTAGAAAATATATAAATTCTTGAAATAAAACAAGAAATATGCAAATTTGATTTAGCACATGCCAAAATGTTTTAGAACTTTCAAAATGATTTAAATATGTACAGGATGTTGAAGGATTGAAAATATGGCATGAAATTTTCGGCGTAGCACGTATTCAATATTGGCAAGCTTCTAAGGGAAAAACAAAAAGAGGTGATTTGCTCACAAAAATGGAAGAAAAAAAGAAACAAGAAAAGGGATAACAGTAGAATGTGCTAAAAGTGACCGTGCAGGAGTGGCGATTGTTAACATTTTTTAATCTCCACTTTTACTACTTTAATTGCCATGTGGCAAGTGGCAACTGCTAATTTTCACCTATAATATGACATCTGTTCCACATCACGCCTTGAATATAACAAAAGATAAAAAGTAAATGCCTGATTAAAATGTTTTTGTTGTTTTTTGTATATAAGTCTGCTTTACCTACTTTAATAAAAAAACAATGCCCAGAGTTTTGAGTTGTATTCTCGCCATTCAGAATGTTTTTTTTTGGCACCTATTGGTTAAATGGCCCATTTTAGTGACAATTTTCCGAATTGACACTAATATGGAATTTTTAAGGTAACAAAATAAGCACACCTATTTAAATTCACTAATTTTTTTTAACATTCAATTTGGCGATGCAAACTGGATTGCAAGTTTAGTCCGGTAAGCCCTTTAATAAGTATCATTTTCTCTTTTCTTCATCAATTTTTACTACCAAATAGTACAACTATGTGTGTTCCACACAAAGGACAAGTTGACAACCCTGGTAATCCAGTGGTATATTTTTTCTCTGGTAAGCACAGTGCTATTTGTATGGGTAAAAATACTCAGAATTCAACATGTTACCACGACAAGAAATGCTATAGCATAAAATCTTTATAAATTATAGGAGAGGAGAATAGAGCAAGCTAAAACAATGCTTACATTTGTGTTGGTTTGAAACTGTTGGTTAAGCACAGCAATAGCTTCTTTGAAGAGGCCCTCCTTTATCTGAAATGTGGTTAAAAAGAGCTTTTAATTAAAAAAATCCTAATACATTGTAAGTGGATTACAAAAGTAATACTGCTTGTAAGATTTTTTTAATGTGATATAAATAATACATATGCGAACACTTCAAAGCAAATATATTTGAAAAATGATAATTGAAAAATTGCTCTGTACCATGGTATAAATAACTTTTGTATATTCTCCATCATTGATGTGCGCCATAATATCTTGGAAAATGCTTGGAACTAAGATTAGAACTTCTTGGAAAAAATATGCGTATTTTCCCTAAAATGAACAAAAGCAATTTAAAAACGAGAATTCGATGTCAGCCATTTGTAAACATTTCATTGCGGTTGCAGTTACAAAGCGGAAGTGCGTAACTCATCGGGGGAGCTGATTTCGCAAGGCCGACTCAAAGTTTTTGAATAATTGACTTCTGATTCTTTATATTTTTGTGGTCTAGCAACGGGAGCAAAATAAGGAAAAAAGAAAACATTTCCAGACTCCTTTTTAAACAGAATTTTTATTTTCTGTGAAAATATATTATTTTTTCTTTCGGAAATTTTATGATGAATAATGCAAGAAAGTATGAAACAGAAAGAAAGAAATTATATCATTAAATATAAAATATGCAAAAAAAAAAAAAGAAGGAAAAGCAAATCGTCTGCTGGATTTGTCTGGAAATCATTCTGTAAAATGGAGAAGCTTGAATGGCGAGAAGCTTTTAATAAGCAACCTGCTTTTTATTTATTTTTAGATCGTACTGTACCTATGACTATAGATTATATTAATATTATATGTCAAGTCTTACAAAATACAATTACTTTATCAAATAATTTGAAAAACTCCTCCCGTTTTCGTGTTTTAGGTATTTATACGCTGTCTCAAAGAAACAAATGCATTTTCCCTATGCAATCAATTAAAATAAATTTTACAAAATTTTTATTTGCCATCGAAGGTTTGAAGGCAATTCATGGAATTCTTACTGTAGATGAAACTTTTGAAAGGGATAACTTATTAGAAAGCCTTCAAGATGCTGTTCGACAATATGAAACTTATTTTCAGGTAAGAAAATACTTTAATCTGAGTTTTCAAACTTTTGCAACTACAATTTAAAATCATTTTAATAGAAGTACATGTATTTTTGGGAAATTATATTTATTTGACGAAATATATTCCCAACTTCAAAATTTAAGTGACATTTTTAGTTTTTATAAAAACATTTCAATAATCTTTGATGCATTTTTAGAAAACTAGGATTTTTAGAATTGACTAGGACCAGCCTAGCTGGGCCCTGAGCCTATTGCTGGTCGTCACTTTTGTATTTGTATAAAGCCAACTTTGAATTAAATGAAAAAATAAATACTTTTGGTATGTGGTAGAGAAAAGTCGAGCAGGAATTTAAAAAAAGATTTGAAAAACAACAATTTAGGTTAAATTCTCTTTTGAGAATTAAACTCGGGCGTTTGGTATTTGCTTACTAGTTACAACATATTTAAATAAAGTTTGTATTCAGTTTATCCAGGGCCGGCGCTAGGCTGAGGCAGTGAGGCGTCCGTCTCAGGGCGCGTCGTCCTTAGGGGAGCATTGGCCATAAATATTGACTGAATCTTTATAAGTAAAAAACAAGAGTTTCTAGCTCAAAAAAATTAAAAACCGATATTATTGTTGCTTTTTATGCGGTTTTTGGCCTCTGCACAGTTAAAAAGCAATTTTTCTCAACCTTGTACCACCTTGTCGTGGTGGATGGGCTTTCTATGTTGAGAATGCCACAATTTCCGAATGTTCTAGCAATGATTTTTCTAAGTAATTAAACTATACTTTAATTGAACAGTAGAATTGGTTAACTTATTTCTAACTCAATAGCCGCCCCAGCTGGACTTCAAAGTTAGTATAGTCAAACCTATCTATTTTTACGACGAGAAAAACGCAATTTATTACTTTTTTTATTTTCCCTTATTCAGTCTATTCTGATCAGCGACTGTTTTCCTTTAGCTTTTTGAAAGTTAAAATATGTATAATTAAAGTTTGTATAGATCATTTTTAATCTCTATTCCTTCATAATATATAGTAGGGGCGGGAAAAAGTTTTTGCCTCAGGGCGCCACTCGTGCTAGCGCCGGCTCTGAGTTTATCTTCTAATGAATTGAAACATATTAAGTTCTACTAATCTGCTATGTATTTTAATTTAAAAAAATTAAGCATAATTGCTTTATAACTAAATTTCGTTTAAATTAAACTTCATAATTAATTTTCATTTTGAATTTCGTTAGAGCCATAATCTCTAATAATGAGAGGATTTTCTTTTCAACTTTCCTGAAATAATTTCTTAATAAAAAAGGCACCATCAGTTTATATTTAGATAGATTCCCATACATTTGCAAGTCGAAAATGTATTGCTTGAATATTTTTCTGTTAACAGGTATAAAAAAAGAGAATACCAGTCAAAATTCTTGCAAATGCTTTAACTATAACTATAACATAGGAATTCTACGGGAAACTCGCTATAACCCTCTTAGTTTGCAGACAACTGATGCAAAGATGACAATTTTACAGGGTACTCTATAAAAATCTTACCAATGTTAGATTACTATGGATCGGAAATTTACCGAAATATTAATATGCAAAGAATATCATCAAAATATCAATGTACCAAAATATTAACCACCACCAGAATATCACCAAGATATCAATATACTAAAAATCAATATCGCCAAACTGACATTGGATTTAGCATCTCATTTTTGGTGCCAAATGTGTCGCCAAGTTGTCAAATGGTCGTAGTTTATCACTTATTAGAGGTTTATTTAGTGATGCTTGGGCTTGGGGGGAAACATATTGATACGAAACAGACTTGACTTACCAAAAGAAAGAAAAAAAAAGAATAAAGATCCTTTTTGGAACAACCGATTAGAACCAAAAGGGAGGAGCACAACTAGGCATTTGTACACAACCTTCAAACAAAATTTCAACCTTCTACGACTAACATTTGCAATTATATTTTAACTAGTACGCCCGGCGGTCATATGGAATGACCGCTGTTCTAGATATTATAAATTGTAATTAAAATGATTTGTGCAAAGGTGTCTGCTAATTCAAACTGATTTACCCAGTTCAGGCAGTGAATACGCCCCTTTGCTTACTGCCCCACACTATTATATATTTATTTACTATATAATCAAATTGTTTGTGAAAAATATATATTTATCATCGAAATAACTTATTGAAAATTTTATTATGCTTTTCAAAACAAAAGTTTTGACGAAACTGGGCAAAAAGAACGCTGCCACTCCAATAAGAAAAATAAAAAAAGCGCAGACGATAAAGAAATGAATTAAAAAGAAAGAAAGGATTAAATTAAATTCACGTATACATTAATTTTTAACGGAGATTGATATACAGCGAAGCCTCACTCAATATGCTAGATAAACGTTTCGATTGTTATTAGTACATTTGCTACAATAACAATGGCAACTGCATTGATTTGTTTGTTCACACAGCAACTGTAATTATACTGTTGTAAACGACGGCAACAATGCAAAAATAAAGTAAAATGGGTCAAGAAAATCATTGAAAAATTTTTAAAAATTAATTAAAAAAAAAAAAAAAACTAATTGAGTCACAACTTTCATTTTTGCAGCGATGCGTTTCTCGGGTCGTAAATATTAACCGTGCCGAATGTGGTCCCGATCGGTAAAACGGCCTGGGATGCTATAGCGGACAGACAGACAGAATAAGCCGCTTATATATAAGATTTCTTGTTATGAACTATTATGGCATCATGGAAAATTAATGTTCTAGCACATTTTATTGTTTTGTTACGTGTTACTAATGACTACAGAAGAGGTTTCGACAGTTTCTTTCGGACTTTAAAGGGGTTCGCGAGAAAAAAAAGATTGGGAACCACTGCACTGGGACAATAGTTTAAAATTAGTTTTCATATGACGTGGTCAATAAGCGAACACGACAACCTGCTACATACAACACTTTCAGTTTTAAGCATCCTATAATCAGGGGCTTCCTATGACTAGGGTCGGCAACCGTCTGAGATTTTCGCGGACAGCCGTATTTTTGTTGAGAAACTCCTCCGTTGCGGGGAACTTCAAAACGGGGCATCAAAAGTCTTGTATTCTTGCCAGGATATTTATTTTGCCGGATATCGGATATCCGGTGACCCTTGTGTGACGGATCCGTGCCGAAATCCTGCTATGATGTTTGAAACCTGTAACTTCTTTACATTTTTTTAAATACCCCTCAGCTTCCAAATTCGAAATTCAGTGTTTAATTTTAGTATTTTCAAAATACTTTCCTTAAGTTTTAAAAATCTAAATTTGCATGCCGGATAACCGGATCTTTTTTGCAGTTAATGGACGACCAGATACCGGATATCCGGGGGGAGGAGACTAATCTCGTTGTCCCTCCCCCCTTTGGTGTGCCATTGATGCTCCGTATTTTCAGTTATTAAATTTGGCAACCTTGCTTATGACACCGAAATTTGGACGAATGATTTTAACTGGCATGGCATTTTACAGAATAACTCGCTCTTATTCCGAATACATATATGATTTTGTTTTTCCATTACTATTAATTATAGGCTAAAATTAAAAAAATCGATTGGTTATGTTACTTATTTACTTACCTAGTTCAAAATCAAATAATTTGTCCCTAAATGGTTGTAATACCAACCGAATGCAACAAAATCACACTGGCAAAATGTGGCCGATTATACTGACAACTGTAGGAGAGGCAGCGCTATCAGCCTCGTAGAATAAAATGAAAATTATTGCCATTGTGTCAAAACCAATAACTGCTCAAACCTGTCCCCGCTCTCCCCTACCACAGAGGAAAAGATACAATAAAAGTTTTTTTCCCATTAGCAATAGCCATCTGTCATTAATTAAGACCTCATCATTAGCAATGACATTGCTTGGGAGCAAAATTTTATACTTTAAGAATATGAATGTGCCTGTAAACCATGAGAAAATATTAAAGGATTTTAAAACTTTCTTTAGGGTGCTTTGCAAAATAAAGAAGAATGGCCGCAACTTCAATTAGTTTTTTTCTCAGCGCAGCCAACCAAGGAATTCGTGAAAATCATTCAGTCTACATTGCCTGGGATTCAGTTGGCCTATATTTATAAAGCACAAGTAAGTGACTTTTACTCCTTTTCCAGACATTTTTCTTTTCTTTTCTTCCCCTTCCTTCTCAGTTAAAAAATTTTCCTGTACGTATTTTACGAATCTAAAAGGAAGAGAACAAAATACAAGTGTTTTTCAGAATTTTTCAAATGGATTTGTAACCTAAACTTGAAAAGTTGTCTAAAACTCTTTTAGATAATATTGCTGAAGACACGTAACTTATTAAATTCATCTGGGAGTTGCACGTCAGGACCCTGTTCTCAAAGTAATGACTCTCCCAGCCTATTTGACGACGATGATGCTGAAGATATGGCAAGAGGTCTCCTTCACATCAACGAAGTCAGTATGTTTGATAATAAATACAGTACCAACGTTTTCCTTCTTTTTTTTTTTTTTCTTGGCTATTGTTGGAAAATATAATTACTTGGATGGAAAATGAAGTTAAAACCAACAAATTAGTTAATAATAATAACAATAGATTAAAATTATTCATCTAAGAAATGAAGAAGGCTGTTATAATTTTCCCAAGGTTTAAACAATGTTAGTTGATATTATCGCAGTAAATAAATACATAAATAACCAGAAACTCAAGGAAACCGAATGTTCCCCAATGAATTCTTAGGGTGCATTCACGCCAAAGGTGTGATGACAAAGGCATTCTGCGTATGTCTTACTAGATTACTGCTATGGTTATCATACTAACAGCAAGGAATAAGTGACCTCATAATGGAATCAGATAATCACAGTCGTCTGAGAAAAAGTCCCTTTTAATGATGCGATAAAAAAAGCCAATCAGACAATACGAGGGCGTGGTTATTGATTAAGAAGAGTCGATGATTCCCGGTGAAAGTTTTGTTGCCGTCGAACATCGTTTGTCGCACTTGGTATGAATGCACCCTTACAGTTGTTTGCACTATTTGACCTTAGAAATATTGTAATCTTTTTTGTTTTTGAATTTATATTGTAAAGCAATTTTTGGGGGGGGGGGGGGTGACATTTTTTGAATGGTAGGTGTGGGCAAAGGTTTACATTTTCAGCGTTTGGCTTTTTCCAGGGCCCTCATATCATTTTTTTATTCGAAAAAGTAGCTTGTGCTGTTGTACGATACCTCCTCTACTTTCAGTAAAAAAATGAATCTACCTAAAAGATTTAGACAAAGAATTTTCCCTTTTCTGAAACACCTGTTTGAAATCTTTTTCCCACTGGGTGCAGAAAAGGTTTTCATTGGAAACTTTTACCCTACTGATTAGTTTAGAGGTGGATAGGCTTAAAAAAGCACAAGTCAAACTGGCTGATTATTTTTATTATAAAATATTTTGCTGCAAAATAACGAGCTATTTTTTTAAAGTAAGTTTTCAAGAATTTTCAAATAGAAAATCCCAATTTAAAAGAAATTCAATCACTCCTAAAATCTGACATTTCCGGTGCATTACTTCCTTTGCACATTGAAATTATGCCTAATTTCATCAAAAGGAGTATTAATCTCAAAAAAAAAATAAATAAATAATATTTATTTTTCTCTACAGATCGAGGTTAATGCTTTTCAGTTGGAAAACATTATGAAAAGTTGGCTGAGAGATTTTAACACAGATTCGGATCATTTACGACTGAGTGTGGGCCACATCACTTTGCGCTGCGATGTCCACGAGTGTCTTCTGAGCGCTGAAACTTTGCCATCTAGCGCGCAATTCTTCTTGCTTTCCGATGGAGGAATCTCTCAAAATATCGTCCGTCCTAATCCGATCGGCAAACCGCAGTGTACGTCTAAAGTGCCCGTGTATACATTGAAAGCTGTGAGTCTGGTGAAGAAAGAAGGAATGTGTGAATCGTTGCTATTCGGTCATCCGCTTATAGCAAGTAGGCATCAATTTTTTGCTTTAAGTTATATCTTTTGTCTAAGTGTTTAATCTTTATTTTAATTTTGTACATTATGTCTAAATTGACACGTATCATAAATACAGCAAGCTTATCGAATTTCATATATGCTAGGCAAAGGTGCTTTTTGAAGTCGCATATCTCTTATATATATGACATTTAACTTTAAAGTGAAGTTTGAAAAATATAAAACTGAATACACATAATCAAGACTGCCTATATTCAGAAATATTTCGCTTCCAAAAAGAAAGTGCTCCTTATTCAATTCAGTTTGAAATCCATTTTTTTTTTTTTGGAAGAAAGGGAGGAACATTTTTATTTCGAGAAGAAATTAATTTTTTGAAGTAGTGTTTCGTGAAATGATTATATTGTTTTCAACAGCTAAATTAATTACAAAACGAACAGTAAATATTCACCTAAATATGTTCGGCGTGGTATGTTTTATGTCCGTACGTTATTGTGTAGTTCGTATCTTGAATGGTTAATTATTTTAATTATACTAAACAAAATATCAAAGCTTAAAATAGAATTGAAATGTACCTCCTTCAAGAATCAAAAAGCACATTCATTATATAGTTACTCTGAAGTTTTCATCGGCGATGCATAACAACTTATTACACCGTCATACTCAGTATATATAAACAGAAATTCTAGTTGGAGCCAATAAATACGATACCTTTTTATTTCCTTTCATTCTTTTTTCTTAATATATTTTTCATTTTCCAGCTTCAACAAGATGCTGGAAGATGGACTGGGAAGAACTAGAACGAAATCAACAGAATTTCGCTGCAGTTACCCGATATCTTCATGAAAAAGACACTATATTGCTGGCAAAAAGGCAAACGTCTCAAGTCGTAACCCCTGAGAAAGTATTACCTACTGGATTTTTCGCATTTTTCCCTTCAAAAAATGCTTTACTCGTGAAGTCTGTCGCTGTTAACGAATTGCTGCTCCCCTTATTGCAGTTACCAGAACGAGATGTGCCTGCAGATTTGGAAATGGTTCGTGGAAGCTTTTAATTATTACACAATATTGTAATGGACATAACCGTGATATTTGCATGAAATCGTTCGGGAAACTCACTCGTTGTTGAGCAAGCTTTCCGGAGGTTCATTCGATTCTGAACCTACTCGAGATGTTCATTGGGTTGTTGATCTTTCGATTATGAAATTCCTCAAAGAATTCATTCAATATCTGATCATGCGATTATCAGAATTACTCGCAATCTGATCAGTTGATTACACAAATTATACTAATCACTAGTAAAATATTGCTCTTCTTTTAGGAAAGAGTGCATTTCATTTTTTAAGCACAATTTATTTCATTAACTCGGCAATGCTTAAATATTAGAATTTTAGTTAAGTGCGGAAAAAAAGTGATAGGTTTTCAGATGAAAATCTCAGGCTTAGTATTAAATGCCCATTAAACATTTAGAAAAATACGTTACAATCTATTCCAGAAAAGAACAGAAATCGAAGGATTGCAAAGCGTGCTTTTCCAATGGAAGGTTGGGAAGATAAAAGATAGGGAAAAAGTACTAGAACTTCGGGCAAGAAAGTAGAACACTAGCTTAAAAACTGGGTTTATATGCAAAAATTTCTTTTTTTCTTATATTTTAGGAAACAGAGTATGATTGGTACAAGTTGAAAGCGTTTCAGACAATGCACGTACTTTATTAATTTAATCTACGATTAAAAATGGGCATTTCTAGAATTATATTTGCTGCGCAAATATTTGAACTTTTCCTGCGAGATGGTCTCTAAGATTATTAACAGTTATACATTAACAGCAATTAACTTTTCTTTGCTTTTAGTGATGATAAAAAATTTACACGCATATTTAAAAAAGAAGAAGGAGTAGAAGCAGAAGAATCCAAGATGCGCTATGCCTTGTAAAATAAGTAAATAAATAAATAAAACTTGACCTGCATTAAAATTTCACTGCGTGGGAAAATAATCACGACTTTCACCTCCTCCCACTCTTTGCTAAGAAAGTAGTAAGATGAGTTTAGGAACCTGAGAACAATATCTTATCCATTTTAATGTTGGAGATGTATGCCTAGCCACATAGTAAGATTTTACCCACCATAACTAGCGTAGTCATAATTGAAATCGCGTTAAAATATTCAGGTACAAATTCTTACGTTGTAAAGTTATTTTCTTGAGGAATTTATTTCTTTTATGTTTCTACATTTTAGGAAGCTCGCAAATGTCTGGAGAGCCTAGATGAGAGATTGCTATACAATCCTCTGTCAATCACATCAGGCCTTTATGCATACTTGTCGACTTCCACAGCTAGTCGCAGGGCAAGACCTTCATCCAGTTTTGTAACTCCTCTTATACCTTCAGTGGAAGTAAGTGAAATGTTTTAAGCAAGGCTCATGTTACTTAGAGCGACAAATTTGTCAAGTTACATTAAATACGCTTATTTTTGTTGTCTTTTTAACTATTTTATTTGCGTACTTAATAATGATATTAAACAAAAATTTAAGTAATGGAATTTTTGTTCGTATTAAAAATGTGGAAAAAATCTTAAACACAAACACCTTTATCTTTCAACGTGCAAAGAAGAATAAAATGAAATTTTCGATAAACGGCAATATGTTCCAGAAACAGTGGTTTAAGCTAAATCTACCAAAATATATATAGTATCTTGCGCACACAACTTTTAATGGAATACCTTCTGAAATGAAACTTTCAAATCATCATTATGCATAACTTAACAAATTACTCCAAAAAAAAAAAAAAAAAAAAAAAAAGGTAAAATGTAGTAGGGCCATTTCACAGTATTTTCTAAAAATGTAGAGTCCGCAACATGACACCTTTTTTGTTATAACTACGTAATTTACAGTTTAATTATCACTAAATTATGTAGTTATAACAAAAAAAGTGTCATGTTGCGGACTCTACGTTTGGACAAAATACTGTGAAATGGCCCAGTATTGTTTTTTGTATTGTTTTATAGCTTACTTACCCTTTGCACCCGAGTGGTGCCACAACGGCGCCGCTCCGGAGGTTTGATGCGTCCTTCGTCCTTCGACATTGGGGAAATTGTATTGTTTAAAGATCAAAATCATTAATTTTATAAATTTCATTTGAGTATAAAATGACTTTAAAGTACCTGTATAATACTTTCCTAATATCAAGGCCGTCGAGAGGGGGTGTCGGGCATGTCTGATACATGGGGCCCGGCCTTTGGAGGGGGCTTGGTGTCGGAGTAGGGGAGAGGGCAAAACGCTCATATAGCTAAGATGCAAGCGTAATGTCGGAGGGAAGGAGGGGGGGGGGAGAGTCAAAGCTGACATGGGGCGCGACTAGGCTCTTGGCCGCCCTACCTAACTATAGCCGAAATCGTTTCTTGAGAGGCTTCATTATACACGTTGTACGGTCCACCTTTTAGAGAACAATTTTATTAAACATTTCAGTCGCAACAATTATTCTGAAATTGCACCCACCACACCTTGATACAAATTCTAGAGACTAAATCTTTCAATAACTTGCAGTCCGTCGCATATTGAGGAAAGGGTGCTTGCAGATATTTTTCAAACTCTTGAATCTTTCATAGTGGGCTTCAAAAGGTTTCGTGGTGGAGTTGCTCAAAATGGTGGCCTGAGGCCCTTAGATCACCTGATTAACGATATGAGAAATCTTTGAAAAAATGTACTGATCCATCCTTCAGTCTTTCGACAAAAAATTCAAGAACCGAAAATACGAAATTTCAATGCGTTGCTGTAGGTAACTTCTGAAGAAAATGAGAGACGTAAGTGGTTAAAATATGCTTTATGCTTGTTGAAGGGGTTACTGTTAGCTCAAGCACATCTTGAAAATTGTCGAGAATTTATTGTAAAACGCACACTTAAATATCTTCTCGAATCTTTTATAGATATGTATCATTGTAACAAATTTCTTGATAGGTATATGCAAACCCGCAAAAAGAAAAACTCAATTGCGCAAGTATAGCTTTGCTTACCATCATTATTATCTCAGCTTATGGATCTATCAGCGTTTCGAACTGAGTAGTGGCTTGAAACGGCCAGTAACAGATAGATTAGTGAATCAAGGCGACTCATAATCAAATAAAAACTTCGATTTCAGACATCAGGAGCTCATCTTTCCCAATTTTTCAGAGAAAGGTGATAAGTTCTTTAAAACTGGATTCATGAAATCGTTAAGTATATGGGACGTACACTGCCAATTGCTAAGCACAATTGTCGTATCTGAAGCCGAGCTTAAATTGAGATATCGAAGATTAAAGTTTAGCGCATCCATGTATTTGATTCAGAGACCAATTTTTCTGATTTCTTTTTAAAATGTTATTCACTCACATATGATCACAGAATATTGTATTTACGTAGAAAAGTGACATAGAACTACCTGGATGACAATAACTCAATATCGCCAAAAAGTGTAGATACGACTTTTGTGCCGAGCACGGCAATACACCACTACTACAGCACATTCATTACTAGTAGAAATGTTATTTGTTTTTGTATAAAATGTTTGCTTATTATTATATTGAAAAACGCAAATGAAAACAGTATTTGGTTAACAAAACATAATTAATGAAACATATAGGATAATGTTACATGCGTGTTTGAACAAACTGTTTGATATTAATTAAAAATAACTATGGAAAAAACTACTTTAAATTTGATAAAAGTTCAACTGTTTTTTTTTTCTTTTTTAAACAGGATAAAACTGTAGCAGCTAAGAAGAAGAAAAAATGTTGTGTAACTCCTGTGGCGGAAGTATCTTCTCATAAGCGAAATGAATCTAACTTCGGTACGGAATTTTTGACGGCATCTGCTTTGTTGAAGAGAAAGTTCACTGACGATTTTGAATGAGTAAACTGATATTTAAAATCCGTGGAATTTTTTAAATACCTTACAGTTTATTAAAGAATGTAATGTTTACGCTAACATGGCGTTCGTGTCTCGAGCAGTTTAAATTATTTCACTGAAATGGTTTTAAAAGAAAACGATAGTTTAGTAAATATCTTAGAGATTTCTTTTTATCATTATATTAATACTTTAGCAGAATGCCAAATTTTATCATGTTTTCATGAATTGCAAATGATGAGCTGTAATAAGTTATTGTGTAAGTTAATTTAACACATTGAATATATTAAAATAATCCCTGAATTAAGTAATATTACTTAAAAATAAAAATTCCATCAAATTTGTCAAGTTCCAATCGGACCCGCGATGAAATACATTTCAACACTATATGAGTTTAGAAGCATAAATGATGCAATCAACATTATTAAAGCACAAATTTGCAATAAATATTGCATATACGTGTTTCGATAGGGGTTCCCACGGTAGGATCTTGGCGCAGACTGCACCATTGAAATTTTTAGGGGAGGTTGTTTTCAATAGCTGGTTAACTGTTTAGCACATTTTAGGGAGGGGGGTCATCGTTTTGGGGGTTCCATAACTTTTTAGGGGGATGCACCTCCAGTCCGAGCACTCAAGAAATCCCTGAATCCCTCTTTTAATGTTGAAAAAATTTTGAGCCTCTGACGCTAAGCAAAAATCACAATGAAGCTTGGTGAATTTACTTAGTAGGTACTAAAATATTTAAAGTAGTTTTGCTTAATGAAGGTTCAAGTCATAACAAGCTCAAGTCATAACATTAAACATAAAACCTTTGATATTGTAAACCGGAACTGAATTTCTTGATTTAGGAGCAAAGGAAATTGCCAGAGGCGTAGCTAAGGGGTTGGGGGGTGGGGCGCCAAATTAATGTTAATTTATTTTATTTTTTAATGCGTAAAGAATATTATTTGAAATGAAGAGGTGTGAATATGTTCGACAAAAAGCGGGAGCATCGCAAATCATATCGGGAGTGACCGTAGCACAAGAGTGAGTGTTAAATAGACTAAGGCAGAGGAACAACTTTTGAGTTGGAGTTGGGGTGTTTTCTAGGGATCGGACCCGCGATGCCGCGATGACTCTCTAGGGGCTAGGGACATTTTCTTTGAGCAGCAGAGATAAAAGAACCGGACACTCAGAGAGCCCAGGAAAGGTCACTTGAGAAAGAAAAAAAACAAATAATTTTGCGAAGTCAGTGTCCCATTTTACCCTTCAAAGAGAATGGTCGCTAATAAAAATGCAAGCTAAAACGCTAAAAGAGCTGCTTTTTAGAGCTATTTATCATTTAGGTAGCATAAAAGTTTTTTTTATTCCCTTGGGGGGGGGGGGGGCGCAAAATCTTCAGTTGTCCCCGGGCGCTGAAAACTCTAGCTACGCCTCTGGAAATTGCACTGATGGTTTTAATACCTATTTCTGGGAAAAAATTCTTAAAATATGTTGTTTCAGTCAAGGCCGTATCTAGAGCCCCCCCCCCCCCCCCGAAAAGGATTTCTGGCTACGGCCTTGATTTCAGTTTTTAAAAGGTAGAAAATAAAATTTTTCAGTTTTTTCATTGAAGCTACTAATAGACTTGGTAACTCGTTTTGTTTATATTGAACTCAATAGATGGCGCTACATATATAATTTTTTGCCTTCATTTTCCAAATCAAGAAAAGAAATAGTGGAGGTAAAACAAACCGCAAAACCGGGTTTTACGGAGGAAATTCGTTTGTTTGATTCAATATTAAAATCCCTTTATAAAACCTGATTGAAATAATCGTGTTTCGGATTTAGTGAGGATTTTTTTCAAAAAACTTTTTCTCTTCAGAAATAAATAAATTTAGTGAAATTTCATTGCAATTTTGATGAAAAAATTAAATTTTAAAGAAAATTGGATCCTACAAAAAATTGCAAATTGCAAAACGCTTGGCTTAGCTTCATCTATAGTTTCAATTCGACAGTTGTCGCAAAACAATAAACAGTAATTTTGCACTCATCAAAGTTTTTCTTGTGCATAAATGATTAATAAACAAAAAGAAGTCTTTTTTTTTTGAGCTATCATTAATACTCAATTCGTTTTTATGCAATAAGATTTGACTTTATAATAAACAAAACTCGGTTATTATGAGCACTCGGATTTAAATTGTTTCACATCAGTCCATTCACCCTAATTATAATCGAGTTGTTCGATTGAAAATTGTTCTCAAAAACATTTTAAAATAATGTCTGGTGAAAGAGAAATATCTGAAAATTTTAGCCTATATATTTACAGCACTCATCTTAGTCCCTACTTTTACGCATAAAATAAAATGTAAATATGTCATGCAAAAGAGAGAGAGAGAGAAAATGTTTAATTATTTGGTAGATTTTTTTTATTTATTATTATTATTATTATTAGCAGTATTGAGGCCAAATTCGGATTTAACGCGGCGCGTCTTATAACTTCTCGAGGTCCGCAAAACCTCAATTTTGTGCATTTTTCTTTTCCTTTGCTTGCTACAGTTGTGTGTGTGTTTTTTCCCTTTTTTTATGTCTTGATAACTGATTTCTGATTCTTAATTAATTTTCTGCTTGAAATCTAGAAAGAAATGTGTTTCTTTTGATTTTCCTCTTTTCTTTTATATCATGTTGTTGTTACTAATCCGCCTGGCATAGAGAAGCCTCCCACCAGGTCCAGAAGATCAATAATCCACTGGCTTAGGGTGATATGCAGCTCCATTTTAGAGCGAGGAACCACGAGGGCTGAAGACTGACTCGACCTCAAATTTTGTGGTCTCTTAATTTAGAACCAGATCCCAGATGAGAGACCGTCACCTGGGATTGGCACCCCCAGAGGTATCGTTTCACTTGGAGGACTTTGGAACCACGACCTATTTAACATGCACCAGTTTCCTTTAGCGTACACGGCCCACAGGAACCAGCCGCCGAGAGGTTGTCACAACCCCAAACACTGACCTAAGTCGATGCTGCTTCACTTTCGGTGTTCTGCGGGAACCGAGCTTCTACCGACTGGTCAACTGCGGGACTCTTTTATATCATGCAAAGGCTTTTCGGAAATCATAAATCTTAATTTTTTTAAAAAATAGAAAATTTTTCAATTGACGCAAAATGTTATCATTATTTTGTTAATGCATTCCTAATTTGTCTCATAGTATGCATTATTTCATCTAAACATTTGAGGAATCTAAAAAGCGGCGGCAGATCATTGATTCCTTAGTTTTTAATGAAAATTGTCTCAATAAGAGCATACATTTCCTTTTTTTCAGTGCATTGAAAAATAATTTTAATGAAGCATTTTATGCCTACGTAAATCACTTCCCATCTTCATCCACCCTTGATGACAAAGAATGTAAACCATTTTCAAATTCATTCCATAGAGATACACGCTTGTTTACTCTCAGATTTTAATATATAAGATGTATTGTTCATATATATATATTTTTAACGGAGTAATCAATTTCATTTTTTGCTCCTATTTTTAAAATTTTTGTTGTGATGTGATAGATGTAAAACATTTCTTATGCACATAGCTAAAGCACTGGATAACAATATCGTGACCATGACGAACTTGTGTGTGCACTTCTTCTCCCTCTGCGAATCATGAATAATTAGATACATTGAAACTATGTGGCAAAAGCTTACATAGAATATAAATAATTATACTATCGAACGAAATATTATATTATGTACGCGATATAACCGCGGAATAAAGCTCATGTTATTGTACAGAAAAAAAAAATGTCACTTAAGTATCGGTTTTTTTCTCGAAGCTATAACTGCAATAATTCTATTAATATTACACTGAGGTTACTTTTAAGCGATTCACAATAAAATGGAAAGCCTACATGAATTGTCACTAATGGAAGCATTAAAGTTAGAAAACCGTATTTTTTTAGCAATCGCTGCCTTCGTATTATTGAAGATTTTTTATCGAAAAACTCACAGCTGTAAAGCCTGAGAGAGGTGGTTCCCTGAAGCACTCTAAGAAATAGAGCTCTCACTTTCGACGATTCTTGAATCGTCAAGAAAATTTCGTCATTTACAACGATTCTTTCCCCGCGCGATCACGTGACTTAGAAAAGTTACTACGCAAATTTCGCCAATTTGACGAAAGGTTTACTCGGGGCATTTTTCACGAAGCCATTTCGTCAAATGCGACGAAAGTTCCGTGAGATTTGAGCATGCATTTCGGAGAGTGAGGTCACCATCTCTGCGCACCTATAAAGTTTCGTGTATTCCCGAAGCACGTGTTTGTAATTAATTGTGCATCTTGGGAGTTCAGGCCCGCCCCTAGAGTTTGCGAGGCCCAAGGCAAAAGCGTGTCCGTGAGGCCCCCCCCCCCCCTCATCTTTTTCAGCTTCTTCACGAACATTTTCGCATGAGTTTGGAAATCATCTAGATCCAGCAGAGAAGTATTACTATCTGAATTATTTCAGGAAATATTTTTCTAATGCACATGTATTAACGAAAGAAGAAAAGAATTACGAGAATAAATAACAATAAAAACCAATATTAAATATGGTAAAACAATGAACAAAGAAATGTTTAAAAATATTAGACGTTTTATGTTTCAGCAAAAATATTTTTATTTCAACATTCCTTTTGTAAAGGTTTTAAATTTATGAATGTCCATCTATTAAAGAGTTTTACGTGCTTTAACTGATGCAAATTCCGATATTAGTTCGCTGTAATCCAATTGTCTGGCAATCTCGTTTTCAATGCTCAGTATATGAAAATTGCTGAGTCTATCCTCAGTCATTGTTGCGCGCAAAAATGTTTTTATTGACTTCAGCTTAGAGAAACTTCTTTCCCCGGATACAACTGTGACAGATATAATAATCAAAATTCTTAATGCAACATATGTGTTAGGAAAATTTTCAGATCTTTTCATTTGTATAAGTACTCTAACATTTTTATTGCATCTCTTACAATTGATTTAGGGATAATTGATTTAAGTATTTCCAATTCCTCGGCAAGCATCATTCCATCAATGTCTCTGTTTGCATTTAAACAAGAAATTACAGCTTTGTTCCGTAGGAATCCTTCCCCCTTGTGCCGAGTTATATTATTGCACCACATTCCTCTTTCGACCATTGTTTCTCTCTGCTTTGTCCCATACTCATACAAACACTTCATCACCTCGCCCTCCCCCTTGTAGTTTTTCGAAAGGTTCGTTTTTTACGACGAAAACAACGTTCGGGTTTGAAAGAAAACAGTCCTGTTCGGCCGGTAAACTACTTGACAATTTTTATACTGACCAAATTTCAAAATTAGAAAAAAAATACAGCAACACAATCAAGACTTGCCCAAGCGCGAGGCCCCTGAAAGCGCGAGGCCTAAGGCGGCTGCCTTGCTCGCCTTGCCCTAGGGCGGTCCTGCGTGAGTTATAAGGTTTTTCACTACATAATAACTCGAGGGTAATAAAATGGCAACAACATTTCGTCTGTTTGTAACGTATTATGTAGCTTCTGCAATGCCGGGATCTGACTCCTTGAACTCAGCCATGGAGAAGGAGTTCACTCCAGAACCCTTGTTTTTAAGTCCCAGTGTCAATACTAGTACACTAAATATATATGCATGTAAAGATTGCTATGACCACCCTACCCCGCCCATGAAAAGTTTCTGGTTACGCCACTGCCGAACGCAAGAGTTGTAATCAATTATGGTCACCAGCGCCACTGAAGCACAGAAAAGTCTCCGTAGCATCTCGAAGATAAGACGATCCCTCTCCTCGAAGACGACAGAAAACAATTCGCGCTCGCTCAGATTGACGGACGAATCCGCCTCACAACCCCGGATCATCCCACTGAAATAATAACACGGCTAATAATAAATAACTCTTAATAATAACAACAAGGGCAAAAACGAAAGAAAGATCGCCTTTTCGCCGTCGCTTCCCCGTAATCGAATTACTGGCGCATGGCGCAGCCAGCGTCTAGCGGTTTCATTGCTTTAATTTCACACTTCATAAACAATATTTGTCGGCGGAGATTCCATTAAAATTTTAATCATAACTGTCGTTCGCGACACGTGTAGGGGGCGGGAAAGTGTCTCGGTCCCCCCTCCCGCCTAGCAGAGAGCGGAGGCCGTGCCTAACGTGGAACGACAGCCTCATCTATCACGGAACCAGCCGCCGGAAGGACTCGGGGATTCGGGGACCCGCTACAAACGGCCCTGGGGAGCATTGCTCATCTGTGCACCGCACATTACGTGCAAGAGCACTTTTTGATGCTGCCTGTTTAGGAAAGACGGAACTTCTCAAAAATTGAAAATGAAGACCCTTCATAAAGAGCATGAGAGGAAAAAGAAACCCTTTGCAAAATAACAATCTTTCATTAACATAAAAATATCATCTCATTAAATGCCTCAGTTTTATTACTATATAACTTTGCTACCTTCATACTGAACTAATATTTCTTATGGTCTTTTTCTGATTTTATGTTCTTTAAAAAAATTTTTGCATACACAAAGAAATAAATTTCAAACATATATGTATACATTAAAAAAAATAAAGGAAAAACGAACTAAAATTTCCTCCCTCAGCGTGTCGTAGTCTCTTTAAAGCAAAATTAATCAACTTTAAATCAAAATCAATCAATCTTGCTTAATGCACAAAGTAAAAAGTATAAATAGAAACAAATTATATGGCGGGGTTCGAAAAAGAACCAATATCATCTTGCCAATTTATTCTTTGTCACAGCAAAAGATTTTCTCTCATCAATTCTATGAATTTGAAAATCGCCCTCATACAACAAACATAATGTCACTTTTTAAAATTTTAGCATGAAATATGGGGGGGGGGGAGGGGGGATTAAGACACAGGCAGTGGGGTAAAAATATTCAGTCCCAATCAGGTAACTATTTCATTCACGGAGTTTTTACTGACTCTTACTTGTATTGATTTTTTTCTTTTTTATTTTGGAATGATCTAATGTTTGTTTCACTGGTTACCCTTCTAACTATATCTGTTTTGTAGGAGTAATGTTACTTCTCCGCCCGGCAAGGGGAAATAACTTTATGTATGTATAAGTACATTTTCATATACAACGAAACCTCTGTAAGTTAACCACATGCGGTGCAGCACGTTAGTAGTCAACTTAGACAGGTGGTCAACTTATAGAGGGTGGAAGGTTTTCTTTTTTTTTGGAATTTCTTACACTTTTATACTTTTTATAATTTCTTTTATTCATTTGTAACTAATTAAAATATAGCTTCATGTATCAACGTTACTTTAAAATAGTAAATAGCTTTTTTCCCCAAAATTATCAAAAATATCATTAGAGAAATTTAACCTGAATGACTTATAATGTATCCTATCCAGCTTTATAATTAAAGCACTTAGTTGAGAGAAAGACAAATATCTTATTAGTGATGTAAGTTACTTATCTGATAGTGAAGATTTCCTAAAAGTACATAATTTTCCAAATGGCTATCTCAGATAAAAGAAAAAAGAAGAAACTTATTTAATGAATAAAAGAGAGCTCATAGTAATTTTCCCATATAGTTAACTTACAAAGAGGTTTAGGAAAACTTTATATTGTTGTTTCATCATTCCAGACAAATTCAGGTCCAACATTATTGCATAAAAAATATTCTGGAGAAGTTATTTTAATTTTTTTTTTATCTTTGCAAATATAGATAAACGAATAAATATAGTAATAAGTAGGCGGTCAACTTACGAAGGTTTTTTTATAATACTCCCACCCAATGTTGGACTATATATGTGGTCAATATAGACAGGTGGTCAAATTAGGTAGTTAAGTTACAAAGGTGGTCAACTTTACAGGTTTTACTGTATATAAAAATATATTCTCTTTCTCTGGTTTTGTAAAATTACAATACTATTTGGAAAGTTTATTCATAGCAGTAGGTATACGCTGTCAGGGTTTTTGTCTGTAAAGCTGATTTCGTGGTAAAAATAGGCCAAAAATCGTCTAGTTTCTTAGGTACTCACATCTTGATGAACCATTAAATTTCTGGATTTTAATTTGTTGGGATTAAGGAAACGGACAACGATGGGCAGCACAGGCTTATTAATAGGTTAAGGACTAAATCCAACCACTCAACAATGGGTTATACAACTACTAGTGGTGGAGCGAGGGGACAATTCTAGGGACATTGTGACTTTCTATCATCTTAAGTTCTAGAGCTTTGCTAGAAAACAAGGTAAGTTCGGAAATTAAAACAGCGGTAGCCATTTAAACCCTTGCGTAAAAAGCAAGATGGTTTAACGTTATTTCCAAGGCAGAGATGGCGAACCTATGGCTCGTGTGTCAGTAGGCATTTCAGTGCATAAAAGTAATTAAATTACTTTTATGCACTCAACATTCACTGAAAGTAACATTTCAAAGAATAAATAAAGAAAGGAAGAAAGAATAAAAAAAGACTTTAAAAAATAGAAATAGAAAACTTCCAAGACAAGCGGCCACTTTGTAAAAGTGGATTTTTAAACAGAAAAATTACAACTGGCACACTAGACACCTGAAAATAATAAAGCGTAATTTAACTGGCACGCTAAGCGGAAATGGTTTGCTATCCATGTCCTAGGGGATTTCTTAGAATCAGCGACTTATTAACGCTATAACCGATGTGTCATTGAAAGCGGTGTTATTATAACGATTTCGACTGTACATTCATGTGTTGAAACGGGAGACTGTGGTAAAAGTTCATAAATATATGAATTGCATTTAGCATATGTTAGAAAAAACTTTTCCACCATTAAATGTGATGAAATTTATGCATCAAATACAACTGAAAAAGCGGGAAAATACCCTCATTGAAAATCAGAAACGCAGTTTGTTTCTGTTGCAAGGAAATAAAAACAGAAATCTTGCTTTCTTTTGGCTTTCATTGGTTCCACTATTGCGAACTATCATGTGTCAGACAGTCTTAATAATGTGAATGCCGGCGATGAAACCATCACTAGATGTTAACTGTGTTATATCATAAATCGGTTTAAATGAGTAAGCGGCAGTTCTTGTACCCCAACCAAAGGTAGGTTAAACGATAGCTGAGACCATGTAAGCAACGTCGTGTAGGGTTCAATATCAAATGAAATAAATAGAACTTTAATGCATTCAGAAGATGATTAAAGTAAAAACTCCTAACTAACTAGAGACTAAGTAAAGAATTTTTATAGCGAAGTATACAATTCTAATGTTTGTGATAAGAATTTTATAACTAAAGAAAATGTTCTATTGACTAGGTGAAAAATGCAAATAATTGAAGTTAAAATTAGGTTGAATGAGATGAAAATTCCAAATAATGACGAAGAAGCCTAAACAAAATATTTATGAAACTAAATTGAAAAATCTCATAACTAAAGATAATATCCTAATGACGAGGGAAACATTCTGATTAATAAAGAAAAAATGCTAATGACGGAGATAGATATCCCAATAACTGTGAAACAATCTAATAAGTAAGTGAAAAAGGCGTAAGGTGTGTCCTCAAACCAAAGAAAACGCACGAGAGAGAGAGGGGGGGGGGGGATGTGGGCATTTTATACTGGCGTGCACTGTGAGTGAGTCTTTAAGTGGCTTTCGTATAATCTGGAAAAGTCCTTATTTGGGCTCGTGCGGTCTGTTTATTCATGTTCAAAAAGGAGGGAGATAGAAAATTTCAAAGTAGTATCTATAGATACTCTCGCTCTTTAGCAAGGTTCGTGCAATTCTTAAGAGTTCTTAACCAGATTTGTACGATTCATTTCTAACAAATTTATTAAGAAACCAAAATAAGAACTCTGAAAATTTTCCAAAAGTAAGCATAAGTCTTTAATCTAAAGAAACTCAATGTTTTAGCAAGAATCAGGATAAAAATCCTATTTATTTTCATGCAGTTGAAATTACGTACGTGAATCGAAATAAGAAAAATCATTTCTCCCTTTTCTCTTATGCCGAAAATAGTTTTAAATTGGACAACATAATTATTTGCTCTTATAAACACTATTTAACTACGTATACAAACAATAGATTATACCATTGCAGCTATAGCAGTCTACATCAGGAACTCTGACATTTTTCGTAGAGAAAAGTTGTTTCCATTTTAATCCTAGACACTTGACTACAAAGGCAATAACTAAAGAGGGTTTATTCTTTTTAATCCAAACCAGCAAATAAAAGTTTTATGTTAATGATATAAAAATAAATGAACAAAGAATGATTTAAAATATATATACTTTGCCGCTTTTAAACCATCGTTGCTACTTTTAAGTAGACGTGATAAAAATGAAAAAATATTGTGATAAATTTTCTTTTCTTTTTTTTCAAATTCAAATTTTTTATTGAAATATAAATGAATTTCTATACGAGATTCAAGTTTTATTTTTAACAGCAATTCAATAAATTGAATACAAAAGCTCAATAAAACAAGTATAGTCCAAAGATGAAGAAAAAAAAAAAACTGATAAGGAGTCATGAGTAAAGGCATTAAAAGAACTAGTGGGGGGCAAGCTCATGACTCCTTAAAATAAAATAAATAAATCTAGAGCAACCAGCCAAATTTAGGAAGAAACAAAAATGAGTAGAGATCTATTTTCACATTACCGTCTTTTGCAACTAATACATTAAAAAAATACATTCATCTTATTGCATAATAAAGATAATATAAATAATAACAACAAAAATAATTATTAACAAGAAGTTCCGTCTAGAACTATACGAGCCTACTTTCCCGTGTACACCGAATTCAAGTTTATAATCTAGCTATCTCTCTTTCTGTCTTTCTCGTTTAGCTTTAGTTCTCAATTGCTTCAAATATACCTTTTTCAACGGTTAATACATATTCATTCAATCATTCATTTATTAAGTCATTCATGTATTTATTCACTCATTTATTGATTCATTCTTTTGCTTATTCATTTAATCATTCATTAATTCAAAAATATTCTTGAAAATCCCGATCAAAAAATCTCATAGAAAAATAGGCTCTTTAGTTCTGGATGAACTTTCTATTTGTACATATTCTACGTCATAAGAGCTTTCCGATAAAGTTTGTTCCAAGCAAATCGGTCCGTTAGATCAGGAATTATATAGGATTGAAATTTCCCCGTAGGCGGTATGTTAATTTTTTTTGAACTGTTCAAAAATGAGCAAAAATTGTTCGAATCAATATTTCACGCCAAGAACTTCTACCAGTGAGCTTGTTCATGCGAACTTGGATTTTGTACCCAGAGTTTACATAATTTGCTTCATTTTCACCCATAGGCGCTAATGTTAAAATTTTTTGAACTGTTCAAAATTGAACAAAAAAATGTTCAAATAAAAAAGTAAATTATGGAAATGAGATGTCCTCGCCGAGTTCTTTCGAATGCAAAAAGAATTTTTCCAATCGGACAATTTGTTCAAAAGTTATTAGGGGGGGGGGGGGGGACAGACCGACAGACAGACAGACCGACAAACCGACAGACCGACCGACACACTTTTTCCCCATCTCAAAACCCTACTTTCAAATTTTTTATTTTTCAATCTTTATTTAATTACTTAACTTATTTTTGACTTTTCTTGATTTCTAACGATATTTTCACGATACATTAAGCCTTCTTTCATGCTTTATTATTATTTCTTTAAACTTTTACGGGAAAGTAGGCTAAAAAAATGAGAGTTTTTAAGAAAAGCATTAATTCATTTTTAAATATTTGTTCAGAATCTATTTCTTTTAGATTCTTTTGTAAATTATTCCATATTGAGTTCTCCAATAGAGTTTAAAACTCTTAAAAAGTGCATTCTTTTTTGCTGCCAGTGGAATTAACCTGTCATATTATGTCTAGTTTCATAACTATGAGTTAAAGGTTCCAAATTTATTAATTCACTATTTTTGTTCCATTTTATTCTTTCAAACATCATTAGATAAACCTTGAAAATGCATTTTTTTTTTTTTTAGCCTTCAAAAATCACTTTAAAGTATCAGTTGAATTATTCAATTTATTTTGCAAAATTTTATAGAACCTTTTCAGCAGAATATCAATTCAATAATTTTTAGAGGTACGTTGACCCCAGCTAGTAATACCATAAGGGACCGTTCATAAATGATGTCATCTTTTTTTCATATATTTGACTCTCCCCCCCCCCCTTTGTCACATGTCACGCTATGTTGCATAAAGCATGTTGTCACACTTCTTGTTACCCCCTCCCCACCCCTTGTCACAATTTCATGAACCTTCTCTTCCCTCGTAGAAGCGTGACATCATTTACGAATTATCCCTAAGAAAGTGTGGGAAAAATAAAGGCATTGCTAGAAATTAGGATCCCTATTCTTAAATACTGGTACTATTCGACAAATATATAAGTAATCAGGAATAGTAGATTCTCTAATCATGTTATTATATAAAGTAAGATCTCTATCATTTCCTCTTTACATATTTTAATAATTTTAGAGTGTATACCATCATGCCCAGGTCCTTTATTAATATTATCAATCACCTGAGATAACTCTTACAGTGTAATTAACCAAAAGAATTAATTGGTTAGTTTTATTCGGTTGGGGTCACACACACACACACACACACAAAAAAAAAAAAAAAAAAAAAAAACAGAACAGAACACAAAGAGAAGAAAAAAAAGCACAGAAAGAAAGAAGAAAACAAAAAGATCTAAAATTTCATACATAGCTATAAAATAAACTGGTACGATACAAAAAAAAAAAAAAAAAAAGGAAAAAAAAAAAAAAAAAAAGCGAACAGAATATCGAGTGTATATTAACCCTCTGAACTTTGCGGCTGCGAAAGTTCTCTGATGCGGAAATGACGTCATCTTTGGAGTGCACTTTTACTTACATTTACAGAATCAAGAAGTTTGTTCTTTTCAATTAAGTTAACGTTCAGCCTATATTAAAATACATCACACACACACATTTTTATATGCTATGAATCTCCAATGTATGTATTTATATGTATCCGTAATATATATATTAGTTTTTTTAACTAACGTAGGGTTTATTAAGATTATGGTTTAACTTTTGAGATAAGACTAGAAAAAAAAAGTGCCACTATAAATAATGTAAATATAGTCACAATAATTTCATAGAAATTATTTTCTATCAAACGAAATTCATCATTCCATTTTCATCAATCTATAATTATTCCCACTCAAAAATAAAGAAACTTTGATTTATATTATTTACAAGTGCCACTCTAAATAATGTAAATATAATCACAATAATTTCATAGCAATTATTTTCTATCAAACGAAATTCATCATTCCATTTTCATCAATCTATAATTATTGCCACTCAAAAATAAAGAAACTTTGATTTATATTATTTACAAGAGTACAACCTCTTTAGTTCAATACACATTCAATTATTCAAACTCTTCCAAAACAAGAGCCTAACTACTACATAATTATTACAATTAGTAACTTTTCCTCACCATACGCACTGAGAATGCGAAAGAACTAAAACGTGATCTTAAATTCTGAGTTACTGCATATAAATACAGTAATTTAAGAAGTGAGGAAGTGTAACTCAAATTTACAGACGTCAAGGGAATTTAGATGCAGTCCCCACTATACGACTTCGTAATCAAAGCAAAATTAATATTCAGTTGGTTAATAGAATTTACATAAACGAGCTGGGGGGAATGTACTGGCGCACTGCGGGCTTATAAATTCCATGTTTCTCAACAGACCTGGCTGCAGACTCAATTTCGGTTTATTCTATTAACGCCGCGTTCCATTCCTTGTTTCAATTTATAGTAGCACATATTTTGTTATTCAAGGATATTTGACCTGAATTTCATCAAAGAAATAGATTATTTGAACATTTTTTGGTAAATTATTTTAGCCTGCTTTCTTATCACGATAAATTTAAAAATTAAACACGAATAACTGTTTTTTTTTTTGTTGACCCAAATGCTATCTTTAATGTAAAAAGCCCTCTTAAGTTAAATTTTATGCTGGCATCGGGGCAAGGCGAGGGACTTGTACGTCCCAGGTCATAAGATCGAGCCAGGTAGTATCGGTGGATTTTCAAGATGCAGAAAATCGTCAGCGCCCATGTCGTATGATTATGCGGTTGAAAAAGAGCCCTTGTGTAAACATTTGGCATCGATGCTCTCGCCTAAATTAAAATCGTAGTGCAATTTGCATCAATTAGAGCTCAGGTACCGCCATCTAGGGAAAACTGAGCGTCAAAATTCTCAAAGTGGTGCTACTTGAAAGAATGAATACCGATTTCCGGGGAATACACTAGGTCTGCAAAGGTAAGTGACCATACGCAGCCCCATTAGAAAAAAAATGTTGAATTTTATTGCAAGAATGAGGAAAGTGTCAGTGAAACATAGCGGCCATGTCATTACGCATGGTTATGCAATTGCTAAAGAACGAATGACGTGGAAAAATCATTCCCAAATGTTAAACAAGCTTTTTGTCTGCACGTCCAATAAGGGACCGGCCCCGAAATTCAACTTTGTTGGACACATTCGAACATTTGTTGCAATAAAAACCGACGGTGGCATGGAGAATCGATAGCAGTCCCACAATCTAGTATGCGCATGCATTTTGTTGTTGATTGTAATGCAATATGCACTGAGTTTATACACGTCCCCCCCCCCCATTGAAAAATGCGAAATGAGTCTGGAATCCAGTGCTCAAAGCAAACGATATGGTGCCCTCGTCTGATAGCTGTGTGCTGCTGACTTGAAAGGACGAATATTGAGCACTTGTCAGGCTGCCTTATGGCATGTAAATTAACTTGCAATTTCTAAGCTGTTCCGTAAATAAAAGTTGCTGTTTTTTGTTATCCTCTAGTGTTTCTCCTTTTCCTCTTTATTAGTAAAAAAAGGGGGGAACCTTATTTGTTATTTATTTTTAAAGTCCTTTGATTGTTGGACCACTCTATATAGTAGAGTATGTATTATACAGTGAAACTCCTTCTAACGAACACCGATCCTTTATGGAAACGTTTTTAACTCCCTGCTGGCAGAGCATTGAGCTTAAGAATTAAATCGCCAAAAATGTTTTAAGTTACATGGTTTTATTTAAATTCAAAACATCGTTGCATTATCCAAACAAAACTATTGTTGCCAAATGACAAATGATAATGCTGATAATTTCCTCAGAGCCAAATTATTATTTTTCTTCCTAATTAACGTTATAATAAATTATAAAATGGATGGATTATTGCATTGTCATCGAAGATAAGCTTGTGTGCAAAATTTGAAGATAATTAATGCAGTAATAGTTGTCAAAAACCGCCTTACAAAATTCCGCCACAAGTCAAGTTAAATAAAACCATATAACAAACAAAACATAGTTGCATTATCCAAACAAAACTATTGTTGCCAAACGACAAATGATAATGCTGATAATTTCCTCAGAGTCAAAATTATTATTATTTTTCCTAATTAACGTTATAATAAATTATAAAATGGATGGATTATTGTATTGGCATCGAAGATAAGCTTGTGTGCAAAGATAATTTATGCAGTAATAGTTGTCAAAAACCGCCTTACAAAATTCCGCCACAAGTCAAGTTAAATAAAACCATGTAAAAACCTTTTTTTTTGGAGATACCCCTTTATTAAGAAGAAATATTTTTGTCCCGTTGGTGTTCGCTGCAGAGGGGTTTTACTGTATATGTCTGCGTATGCAGGTACGCGGACAGAACATTTTTTCGTTTCGGCACGCATTTTCCTGTCTTTTGTTTTCTCCTCTATGTCGGGCCTGGTTTAGAAATAGCCGATTTCGCTTCGTGTTTTAAAAATTTTCACGAGCTCTACAAGCAACACTTTCACGTTGGATGCGCGACCCCCTAGCTGCGTAGCCTTCAAATGGTACGTCAGAAGAAGGGAGGCGTTAAGCTTCTGCGAAATGGAAAAGTCTTCCTGATTGAAAAGAGAGATCTCTGATTATGGAAGAAGGATTTCTTCTGGTCCGCCCAAATTGTTTTCCTCGAGGAATGATCCTTTTTTAATAAAAATCTCCCTCGCCACCTCCGCCTCTTTCTCGCTCTCAACCAATTACGAGGCAGCACGCTGCGAATGCGAATTCTGTCGCTAGACTCATAACGCCGATAAGTGAATTAGCTGCGAAAGGTGAGAGTCAAGATTGAGAGGTAGGCGATAACCGCGACAGAGGATTGATTCGCATGAATATTTTACGTTATTTATTATAACTTGAAAGGAAACGGTGGCGCGTCGGAAGATCACAATCCGTATCGCATACGAAATGCAATTGCAAAAATTTTCCTAAATTTAATTAATCTTTAAAAATTTTCCAAAGCTGAGAAAGTTCAACCTTTGTTTCATTTTCCTCACATATCGAGAGTAGGATGCAATTTTTTTTTTACAAAAACTATTTATGCTAAGAGAAAATCTTATTGGAAAGCGAAAAATTTTAAAAATTATTCTTGAAATGAATACGGTTAGTCGTGCTCCAAATTAAACGAATTATATAATTTCTATTTATTTATGCTATCGACGTCCTGGTAAACATCACTTAAGTCCTCTAAAAAGAGAGAGAGAGAGAGAGAGAGAGACGGACTACTACAGTAAAATAGAATTTGTAATTAATTTTTGCTTCATGATAACTAAACCAATTATACGACTAATATTTAGTTACATTTTGGGACTATTTATAAATGATGCCACACTTTTTTCTATATATCTAATCTCCCTCCTCCCTTTGTCGCAAAATGTCACACTTCAACTTACCCCCTAACCTCTGGTCTGTAATGGTCTAGGCCTCCTCGTGGTGCCTACTGGGTAACGATAAATCTCCACCTATTCTCTTGCGGTGGATATTAGGCTCTCTTTGTAGAGAGATTGCGGCACCGCGACGGTAAAGCAGGTAGGCAACCCTCGCCAGTCCGGTCCCTATGGTCGGTTCTGATTGTTAAATGTCTGATGAGACGTTTTGGAGGGCTCGAAGGAGGAGCGCTGCAATCCGTGCCCTCCGGGGTAATCTGTGAAAGCTTTAGCCTTGGATGCTATGTACAGTATTACGTAGTTAGCATTATGTACCCCCTAACCCCCTTGTCACGCTATAATACATAAGCATAGGTTCTTGCAGCTTAGAAACAAATCACATTTCCAATTTTATTTTTGAGCTTTTAATGACATTAGTGAGGATAAAAATAATAATGATTATGTGTGTACTTAAATTTCATAAGAAGAGGTTACGGCTTACAACAAAATCCTAATTAGTATATAATAGTAAAAATATTAACTGTTTGAATTCTGTAAAAATTAACAGCGATTTTGTCTTAAAAGGAGAAGATTTCCTTTTGAATTCAGACTTCAAACTAGAAGTTAATTAACACGTAAGCAGCATCGACACTTTCGATACAGAAGGAAATAAATAAGAACACGAAACAACAAAGAATTTAAACATAATTAATACAAAAATATTTAATTTGTTGATTGCTAAGGTTTTTATATTAACTACAATGTGTGATGTCATAAATCTTGCTACCCCTCCCCTTGTCACAACTGTCATTTGTCACAATCTCTCGCACCCCCTGCTCTCCCTCGAAGCGTGACAATTTTTGGGAATAACCCCTTCGTAAAATATTGAGAATGTATTAAATATCTGCATTCCGTACTAAGCAGAGTAAAGTCATTTTCATACCTGTAAATCAGTGATATTCAAGCCATTTTCCCCCTGCCGCCCCCCCCCCCACATGTGCGTTTCAACTATTTCACACGGGCAGAAACAGAAAAATTAATGTATATTGCTTTTGAGAATGGCGTTAAGTCATGTAATAAATTAATAATAATTTAACTTTGTGCAGGTAAACAGTAATAGAAATATAATTTCACGTTAATTTAAAGCACAAATGAGCATTAAAACGCAGACATATGTTTCGGGATTGCTTGGAATCCCTTTTTCAATGCGACAGGGCGCTTCTAGATGCAAAACATCCAAATGAAGCAGACAAAACAACAAAAACAAAGCTTATATAGCCTAAGAATTAACAGTAAACCAATGAGAATGAAGGCAGTGTGAAGTGGAAGTAGAAGTAGCAGGGAAAGCACCAATAAGAGAGCAACAAACGAATCCAGTTGAAAGTTCAGGAAGTAAAAAGGAATATCGATAAAAACAAAGCAAAAAAGACGACAACATGCATAAAAATGTGAAAATACATGAAAATTGCAAAAATAATAAAATAAAATACAAAGAATAAAACGGAAATAAAATAAGTACAGAAAATACCAAAACAAAAAGCAAAACAAAGTACACGTGTACAGGAGGGGGAGGGGGGGGGGGAGAAAAAAAATAAAAATAGACACAAAAAAGGAAAGGTTTACTGTTAATTCTTAGGCTATATAAGCTTTTTTTTTTTGTTGTTTTGTCTGCTTCATTTGGATGTTTTGCATCTAGAAGCTCCCTGTCGCATTGAAAAAGGGATTCCAAGCAATCCCGAAACATATGTCTGCGTTTTAATGCTCATTTGTGCTTTAAATTAACGTGAAATTATATTTCTATTACATGTAATAAATTGTCCTTTTCAATCAGATCAAAGAGGCAATTGCGTGTGAAAAGGGAAAAAGTGCTTTTTCAGGATGAAATTATGTCAAAATAAATGTACATCATGTTCATCAAGGATTTTTATTACCTTTATCGAGAAACTCAGAAAAGTTCGGTGCGATACATGTCCGACCGCGGACCACACAGGTTGAGTATCTCTGATGTAGACCCGTGTTTCCCAAACTTTTACCATCTGCGTACCCCTTCTGTAATTTCCGAAATGCTAAGTATCCCTCGCCAATAATAATAGTAATAAATAAATATAATATATATTTTAAAATGTGTATATATATTAAAAACTGCTTTTCCCTTTTTTTAGTGCATAAGGAACTAATAAATGAAAAATAATATTCCTTCATAACAAAATATAAGTAAAATAAATAAAAGTTACAGCATATATAACATACATACAATAAATGAGAAGGGGTGAAATTGTGTACGTTGAGGAAATTATAATTATAATTTCTCAGGAATTTCTCTGTTAAAACTGAATACGCAACGTCAATTTGAAACCAGAATGTCGTTAAAATTATTGCACATAGTTATTTTTCAAGAATTCCTCTGAAACTAACCTCAACTCTTCTTCCACCGGCGTATGATAAACATTATGGCGTAAATGCTGTATTAATGTAAAAATGGGCACCTTCGCCATTAAATATTTTGGTTTGAATTAGGAACAGTACTAGCAAAGTGAAGTGCAGTTAAATTTTTCAGTATTGTATAATTTCATATACAATACTGTACATTTGTTTTTCACAGGTTAAGAAACCATCTGTGGGTCTGGAACGGATTAATCCAATTTACAATGTATCTTATGTGAAAAAATGGTTCGCCATTCGAACTGCCTCCTGAAAGGAATTCTGTACGAATAGCGAGGTTCCACTGCAGTGGGTTTTCAGCACGTCGGGTTTCGAACAGCCCAGCTTCCGGTTGGAAGCCCAACACCCTATCCACTAGGCCACCACAGCCTTTATGTTGAATGTGAAAGAGTGAAATTTCTTTGCATTGTAATGATAAGTTGAGACAATTTGAATTTATTTCGGGTAAACGACTTTGTTTTACCCTTCGAATAAAACAAAGATATTTTCCCCATGGTTCTCAGACTCATACGCTGCGTACCCCACAAAGTTCTTCCCGTACCCAGGAAGTACGCGTACCACAATTTGGGAAACACTGCCCACCCCCCTCAACTTAATAGGTTTCACTAAGTGCTTATTTTCTCTAGAGTTTTTCTTTAAAAAAAGGACAAAGACTCCTATAGGAGAGAGAAAGTAAAAGGACTTCCTTAAAAAAAGGTGAAAAAGGTTTAAATATTCTTCACGCTAAAATAAATGGCGGCATTTAATTGCTTCGCGAATATGAGGGCAGGAAGAAAACAATTCCAGGCGTTAAGTTATAGCACCGAAAATGCCCACTTACCCGTAATGAATGGGGTAAAAATTGTGAAGTTCCGGCCTTTCTGCGCAGCGTTACTCTAATTCAAATGGATATGCTAGCAGGTTTTTTATGAGCCATTTATTATTTGGACACGATAACGTCTTTATTTATGATCTAAAAAACCTTTTAATATTTCGTGGCGCTGCGTGTAATTTTAAAAAATGAGCCACCCAAATGTTCGCTTTTAAAGCGCTGCCGTTTTTATTTTTTCCGAACTGGGCATTTTTATGTGCATATTTATAGCGGGACTTTTGTTTAATATTTATCGTCAACACGTTTTTCTACCGTAACCGTAACTATCTTCGAAGTGAAGTTTTTTTATCCTTTATTAGAGAAATGGCTTCGCTAATTTAATCACTTCGCTTAAAAAGCAGATGAAAACCTTTTATTGCTTTGCTTCACCCATCTGAATAGAATAATTTCAATGCATTTATTTTATTTCTTTCACTTCATTTACTTTTTTGTTTTGCGAAGGAGTATTCTTTTTTCAAATTTTATTTTTTAAATAATTACTCTTTCTTTTATTTTGCTTGAATGTCATTAAATGAAATCGATTGTGTATAGGAAAAGATTGATTATCTGTTTTAGTAGCCCGCTTTTTTATTATTAAGTAGAAGTTTTAAAGGAAACGGGGGTTTCTTAAACGATTAGTGGAATAATATTTATCTCGCATCATTTTTTCTGCTGCCAATAAAAAATAAAATGACTGATGAAATGATATTCATTAAAAGCAATTAAAATAACCATTATTATTTGCTGTTGCGAATAAAATCCAAATGGGGTTAACGAAGACGAACTTTTGATGTTTAATTATAGAAAATAAAAGTCATACAATCGTGTTCATTAACACATAGTTGACCGGAAACGTAATATGATGTTTCTTGATTACCATACGTTGTGGACCGGGTACGTCCAAAGACGTCCTTCGATAACTGAATAATTGAAGAGGTATTATGCATTTAAATTCTTGGTGATGGTGGCTGGAGGGGAGGGGTGTGTCGTTAATTTACTGTTTGTTTTTGTAATGCAATATAATATAAATGCAATATAATATTATGTGATAAAAAGTTTATATTCATAATATTAAGGTTTTTTCCTTTTTCACTTTTCGAAAAGTCAACAATGAGTAAAGTACAAAATTTTCATTGCTATACAGACTTATGGGCAGGATAATTGCTGTAGGAAGCATAATACTCAAATTTTGGCTGATTAAGTCAAGTATCAAATTTATCAAAAAAAAAAAAAAAAATCATCACGTTCATAATAGGCATAATGCTTTGCCACAAACACACCGTAAACGCTTTTTATAATCAAGATCCCGTCCGTTGTACGTCGACGAGCACGAATAAAAAGAGAAAAAAATATAAAATAATAAAGAAAGATTTTTGTGTTAACGATCGTTAATAATACATCTCCTTTCCGTTGCCAAATCGTTAGACAATATCCTGAAGCTCATGAATTTTTCATGGAGAAAAACCGGCGTTAAATTACACACAAACGAGAGAATATTGAAACGTCACTTTGCGTGCGTTTTTCTACGCCATTTGCTTGAGTTGTCAAGTGACTCGGTAATCGTCTAAATGGAAAGCAAATGAAAAGTGTGTACCAATTTTATTTGTTTATGCTACTTTAATTCCTTTTTTTACCCACCGGCATTTGATGTCTGCCACTTTTCCCTGCAGGGATACTGGGAGAAGAGGGACAAAAGGGCAAATGTCCAGAAGTACTACAAATACCCTGTTTCAAGATTTTCTTTAAAAGAAAAGAGGTGGGGAGAGGAGGATGGTTGAAATTGGTCAGTTTTCTCTTGGTATTTTGTAGGTGTTAAATTAGCAAGTAGCAATCCTCTAATCTCTAACAGTAAAACTGAATAGACTATTGTTACCCACCACATAAAATGGCGACCCACCAACGGATTACAATTCACAGTTTGGAAAACATTTCTTGATATTGTTACTTTGATATAGCAAACATCTACAATCTTTTCTTCCTTATTAATAATAAAGCCGTAAGTATGTGTGTCTGTCTGTCTGTGTCCGGCGTAGGGCCCAGACCATCAGGCGGGTTATCATGAAATTTGGCACAAAATTAGTTTGGAACATGGGGGTGTGCACCTCGGAGAGTTTTTCTGAAACTCGAATTTGTTCTTTTTTTTATTTCAATTTATATCCAAAAGTTTCATAAAATAGTCGTTTTCTATGGGTAGGAATCATCGCATCCTTTCGAGCTTGATATTGTTGAAAAGCGCGTAAAAAGCTGTCCCAGAAAGAGTTTTGTTCCTCGTGCTAAAATTCGAAGCCTCTAAATTAACTGGAAAAGCAGTTATAAGCGTTTTTCTCTGTTGTTCGAAATTATTTTTTCACGGCAATTAACTTTAATTTTATTTGAATTGTTACCATGCGACTGGCTTATGATCCTTTTCTTTTCTAACGAATTAATATTTATTTCTTGAGGTTTTTCTCAGTAACCGATTTTTAATTATAATAATTATTTTTTTTTTTTTTTGAATTTTGATTCTTCTTTTTTTTTAAAACGAATTAAAATACTGCACAAGGGTCTTTTAAAGAAATGTTATCCTTTATAGCGATTTTTGTTATTCCAACTTATTATTACTATTTATATTTTTATTTACTTAATTGTTTTTTCCCCAGTGAATTAGCAAACATGTTATTTGCCTATTTGGACTCAGATGAAAGGTTTTTCCGCTTTTAAAACTTTTCTTGCTGCTGTTAGTTTCTGCAAGCTTCAAAATTTCGTCTTTCTGTTTTGCTTTCAATGAATAATAGATAAAAAGTAATTGTACTAAAAATGTATTAATTAAAACTATTCTAATGGATTATAATCGTCCTTTTTATGTGGGTACTTGAACTAAACAAACAAAATGCGTTTTCTTTTAAATGTTTTCTTTTTCGTTTTGTTTCGTTTCTTTCTTTCGTTTTTCTATTTTTTATTGTGTGTTTTGTAAAAAAGTCGCCTCAATGTGTGGGATCTCTGGTTGATTGCCATGGGCGGCTAATTTTTAATGATGTGAAATGCATATTAATAAGATAACATAATTTACACTTAAAAAAGTTATAGCTATATACACAATGGCGAATCGACTGATCTTTTCATTTCTTAACACGGGCATAGCCGTGCGGGTACCGCTAGTCTAAAATAAAGCTATTGGTAGAAAAGTAACATTTATACTCAGCCTTCGCAATCCAGTGAGCAGCCATGTATGAATCCAGTGATCAGCAGTTTCATTTTTTATTAATTTATGAGACATAAATAAATTAGTTTTTACAATGAAATTTTGGCAAAGCTCGCAGCGCATAATTATTCTTACAGTGCAAATTATAACAGCATTTACAGCAGAACTCGCCATTTTCTTGGGAAGCCATACTTGGCGATATTTTCAAGACTGATTTCGCGCCAAGGGCTTAAAAAAACTATTTGTTGTCTGTTTAACGCAAAAAAATCATCTTTTGAAACAGTGATGGAATAAGCTAATTTTAATACTATCATACGCTGGAAAGCTTATAGAACGTGATTTTTTTTTGAAAATAAAATATTTTTTATAAAAAAACAGAACCGACTTCAAATTATAAATTGCGCTAAAAAGTTAAAAATAAATTCATTCTTTAAACAACATAAATGTGACTTTTAAACACAGTTTTAGAAGTTGGTGCAAAATTAGGATAGATAAAAGCTTTTGTAATCATGAATCAATTACAAATATATATATGCTCGCAGATTTAGCAACAGTTCCAATACGAAGTAGCAAATGGTATAATGGTAATTAGACTCATAATTTTGAACCGACTTCTAAAACTATATTTAAAAGTCACATTTATGTTGTTTAAGGAATGAATTTATTTTTCACTTTTTAGCGCAATTTATAATTTGAAGTCGGTTCTGTTTTTTTGTAAAAATTATTTTATTTTATTCTTTTTAGTGTAAATACAATTTTATATTAATACTCTATTTTTTTTAAATCCATATCAAAGGGCTTAACTTCTTTGAATTAATGGCACTAAAAACTAATGACTAATGATAAATTCCCTTTTGAAGTCGATTTTAGCAAACAAACTGATTGGATTAAATTTTGCCCTTCAGTCAAACTCTTGCTGTAATTTCTTTTAATCCATGACAACAAACATGTTTTTAACAATGACTTTTATATTTATTAATAGATTTCCTAACAAAGGAAAATCAAGCCAAGCCTTTCCAATTAAAATAAAAAATACTCATTTTTCACCCGTAATGTTTTTTCTAAAAAACAAATGTAGTCAAATTGATTTGCAATATTTGAGTTAGACGACCCTCTATCGATTAAAGAAAAAAAATCATCAAAATCGGCTCATTGAGTCAAAAGTTATGGATGAAAAAACAAAACAAAACAACAACAACAAAAAAAAAAAAAAACTACATTTCTGCCCATAATTTTTTTCGAATTATTGAACATGGTCAAACGAAGGTACGGGACCAATGGGAAACCACCCTCGATCTATTAAAAAAAGAATCATGAAAATCGGTTCATCCGGTGAGAAGTTATAAGTGGACAAACAAACAAACAACAACAACAAAAAAAAAAAACGACATACATACAGTATGAATGTATAACCTCCTTCCTTTGTGAAGTCGGTTAATAAGCAAGAATCGTTAAAGATGCGCATATGGTTTAAAGTTACATTTTACAAATAACAAAGTTACAGATGTCTGTCATTCCTTCAGAAATAATAAGCGTTTGTGTGAATTAAGAAAAATCCATTTTCCTGGCAAAAGTTCTACTTCCATCGAAAGAACACTTAACTTTTCAAATCAAATGCTTCAATAAGAAAATGCAAGGGATAAATTTGGGGTTGTTTCTGCAAGATGTATCCAATGTGTCATCAAATGTTTGGTAAGTTTCCCTTTTTTAAACACGATGGAATATTTGAAAAAAATGTTCTAAACAAGTGAAAACAAATGCCTTTACTGCAATCGTTCAGTACTAATTCATTAATTTGTATTTGAAACAAAATTTACCTTCAGTGAAATAGACAACTTCAAAGTAAATACGTTATACAATTATGTTCACCTAACTATACAACTAATTCGATAGCTATTTTAACGGCCCCGTCGCATCGCCACCTGCTCAACCCAAATACCAACCTGAGAAGAAATTTTGATTTTCAAGATAAATTTCCAAGATTTTATTATTCCTTTACGTTTTGTTTAAAAAAAACCCGCACTCTTTCAAGCATAAATTAAAACATGATGGGGGGGGGGGGGGGGGCTGGAAGAAAATAAAAAATGCTTTTCACATGCATTTTGCATCAAATTCATTCACAGTTCAGATAAGATTGAAATGCATTTTTTTTTTTTTTGACAGTACAATAAATATACTAAATTAAATCCTCAAAAATGACTTACTTGAGAAATTGTAACTCTCTGTGCAGTGTTCATCGGCTTTAGCAACAGGAGGACGTCAATACAATTATTGTGAGAGAAGGGGGGGGGGGGTGGGATTCGGATCGAGGTTGAATTCAAATCTTTACTTCAGTATTTCACTTTACGGTCAAATTGTGATGCTACGTCCAATGGAATTCAAAATTGTGAGCCAAGTTGGATAAATGTGTTTTCCTTCAAAAGCATTGAATCAAATGGCAGATAATCCTTATATACGTACCTCAGTGTTTATTTGTAACCGACTTTTTTGAACAATGACTTAGCCAAGGCTAAACACAGTTAACTAACTGGATCAAGTTCAGCCTTGACTTAGCATAGCTGCTACGTTTTAATGATAACTTGAATTTTATTTGGCGATTGTGCGCTGTTGAATCTGATGAAGAGTTTTGCGTAGCAATGTAAGTATGATTTCCCTTAATATTTATCTCTGGTCTTGAATGTATCTACATCTGAAATATATATTTCTGAAAAAACTGCCTAGTTTAACCTCTTTATTCAAAGTGTACCGAGTTGGGTACATTTTAAAATAATGTTTATTAACTACTGTTTGCGCAATTTGAAAGCTAAAGTACCCAATTGTTTTTTAAATTAATCAGCAGATAGTTTACTTCGTTTTAAAGATGGAAAACATGGAAATTGGGCATTAATTATTATTTAAACTAATTATTAGTTAAAATTTAAAAAAAATATTTTTTTTTAGTTATTTTGTTTTGTAATCATTTTTTAAATCAGAGAACCAAAAAATTGAGTCAAAATTGTTTGTCCCTTAGTTTTGGGGTCTGAAGAGGTTAAAAATAATATCGAATCTTCCGCGAAAAATGTTGCATTTGTTTGTTTAAAATTTAAAACTGAAACTGGATTTTTTCATCTTTTTTTTAGTAATTTGTTTTTTTAAGAAACATATCGACTACATAATAGGGTGTGTACATATTTCAAAACAAGATAGTTGAAATTATTTGAGTTGAAACATTTTTGATCGACTGTGGCAATTCTACATATTGATTGTAATAATATTTTTCATTATAGTAAAACACTGTAATTTCAGAAAAAAAAAATTAAATAAACGATCTACGTCTGTACGGCCTTTGCAAAACACTGCACAGTACTGTCCAAATTATTATACCCCCCCCCCCTCTAATTTTAAGTCTGCAATGAACTTTTTTAGGAAACATACTCACAGAATGTTTTTAAAGATATTCATGTACATGCTCATTGGATATTTTCAGTGATATAACAATGCGGTGATATTATAAGTGATTATACAAAGCATGATTTATTAAACGGCATTTCCAGTTGTGTCAGCAGTTTATTGAATAACGTTTCATAAATATAAGTATTCACGAAATAAAAGTAAATAATAAATTATGTTAAAACAAGCAACCAACTTGTTGATTTAATTTATTTTAGATGAATATATGTTAGTCACCACGAAAAGGTGGTCAAATTCAGGTTTGGTTAACCAGCTTGTAAAATTTACTTCGAAGCTATCAGCTTCAACTCCTTTAGTTTGGTTCAGCTGGCGAACCAAAGAGAAAGGATGGAAAACCAAATTATCATAATTATTTGGCCAGAACGGTATAGTACATTACTTCGATGCGGTGGTCGCAAAGTATAACTGTCCCTGCAGTACAGCTGCGAATTCGTTTGACTAAAAATCGGTGAAATAAAAATTTAATTTAAAAGATAAAAATTGATTTTAAAAATATTTCCGAACATCTCATTCAAATTTACCGTTTGGATTAACAAGATTGGTGTACTTAAAATTAACTTCACGGGGCTAAGAAAGTAAGAAGATCTATTTATGCAGGCTCTTTCGGCTCTTTAAGTACTAAGCAAGGGCTTTAACTGTTCATTTCCAGAGTAAAAGGGGGATTGGGTGGAGAGGGTTATGTTGTGATCGGGAATCAGACAGGCAGCAGTGATCGGGGAGGTGGGGAACCCCGCGGAATGAAAACACCACCAGTTCATCAAATGGCCTTTATTTCCGCACCGTCAATTCCGAGCAGACCCCTCGCTTTTTCACTCTCGATCGAAAAGACCCTATTAATTTGTCACGCCTCCCATCGCCAAGGGGGGGGGGGGGGATTTTATTTCGTTGGAGTAGAGATCCGAGATTAGACCTGTTAGGAAAGTGAGAGCTAACTTTTCAATTCAAATGCTGATCCGACCAAAAAAAAAAGAGGGATGGTACGCTTTAGAAAAGTCACTCCTCTATTGTTTCTTATTTTTAACGCACAGATATTATGCATGGTATTAGGGAAATGATATTATAGGAATTGGACAATACTAATGAACTCCTGATTAAAAGTGCTAAACTAATATTCGGGATCGTCGAAAAACATGGATAATCGAACACTGGTTCTGTAAGGCATAAATGTGTCAAAATTATTACTAAAATGTCTTGTCCCCTTTGTTCGTTGACCTAAAACTCGACCGAGAAACTAGTACTTCCTAAAAAATGGGAAGGTCCTTCTAGCTGCCCCTGTGCTAGACTACAGCTAAATACCTAATTGGAAAATATATACATCGTGAACCATGTTCCTCATTCCTCCCAAAATATATAAAGACAGATCTTAATAATGTTTTAAATTTTGCATTTGCTCCAATGTTTTGTCAGTCATATTTGTGTACATATTTGCGCTTCAGCTTTAACTTAGGCAGTGGTCCAATGTGAACGGCTTTCTTTCATTATAAAACCTAGTGTTTGTAATTTTTAACGTTTTTACGCACCTCACAAAAGTAGACCGGTAAATGGGATTTTTTGAAAGGTTGCGATCTAGTATCAAGGTATCGTATGAGTTCCATAGATATTTTCTCCTGATTTAATAGGCATTTAAAACTTTACAAACGAGCTTCTCCTCCACAACTTTGCAGAATACAACGTTGTTGTATAATTTTAATGCACATAAGATGTAAATTTCTTACACATTTGCCACTAAGGCAAGGATATATTTTGTGTAAGCTCTTCAAATATTTATGATTAACTAATTAGTAACAATAAGACAATTTCGCCTTTTTAGAAATGCTAGTAGTAATTATCGGTAAATAGCCCGCATCGTTGTATAGTCCGCAGGAAGAAAAATTTATCCTAAAAAAAGTAAGTTCGGTGTATAACCCGCACCCAGAAAAAACATGAGATAAACCCCTAGAAAACAAAATATTCGCCTGTAGCGACCGAGCCTCAATCTGCTTTGAACCATTGTTTCGAAAGCTACGATTTATTTCTCTGCATTTTGTTTTGCAGGAAAAGAGATTTCGATATTTTTGAACGGTAGTTGTCTTTTAAAAAAAAAATGTCATGTATTGTCCGCATCGTTATATTGTCCGCAGGTTGTAAAAGATGAGTTTTTTTGTAGATAACCCGCGGGATATACACAGATAATTACGGTAATGCGCTTACAATCTTTTAAGCACTCTCCTCCCAAAAAAAAAAAAAAAAAAAAAAAAAATACAAAAGAAAAAAAAAAAACATTACACTATGGTGATGCAATTTTAAGCAATTATTATTGTTCATTTAGAACCGAAAAATACTTTCGAGCCCTATTTAAACGATTCCCTTATTAATCAACAATGGGAATGCCATTGGAGCAATGACAATTGTTCATTGTAAGAACGAAAGTGTGTCACCTTCCTTACATATTCCCTAAGAAAACAATTTTCTTATTAATCAACTATGGGAATGGCAGTGAACCGATGACAATTATTCCTTTTAAAAATAAAAGTGTTGCACCACCCAAAGTTTTCCAGCTCTACAAATCAACTTCATTATTAATAATCAACTGGGTTAATGCTTCCGAACCATCACCAAACACCCACCCCATTCAAAAAATAAAACGAGTTCAATTTCGTTTTTACTTATTTCTTTTTTTCACCTACTATTAATTTCGTCCTACATTGCTTATGCAACAAAATCACTGATGCCATGTCGAATTTGTAAAAAAGGGGATCCATACCCACTAAATAAAAACACATCGGGGGCCCATTATTTCCGGAATGCGAGCAATACTATCCCCGGGAGACCCAGGGGCACCTTCCCTTCGATCTTCAGAGGGCCATTAGCACGCGCGGAATATAGCGCCCGAAATTTTCCGGGCTCCTCGGTTTGACCCTGGCAGCTGGTAGTCCCCTCGGGGAGGGAAGGACTGACCGCGGGTCTCCCCCTCTCCAAAGAGCATCCCCCTTAAATGATACCCCTGAGAATTTGCAGATGAATTTATTTCACGGACGTGCATTGCCGATGGGCTATCCCTAAATCATAAATAGCGGAACGATGGCTTTTCTCCATGTTCTGCCCGTTTTTCCATCATGATTCGGTTTGAATTTTAAGCGAGATTTGAACAATTTCTCTGCTTAAGTTGACATACAAAAATATCCCTCAATTCACTTAGAATTGGTTCTTCATTTTATTGTGATGTAATTCTTTTAGATGAATTGCAAACACAAAACTATTCACACATTTAATGTCTTAGAAATCTAAGAATTGATTAATATACCACCTTTTAAAAATTTAGAAATAGACGAACTGAATTCATGCATCAAAAGTTTTCCTTTGTCACTCTTTAATTAATGGACTAATTTTTGAACTTTTCCACTCCTGTTGGATTTGTATCGTCTTATATCTTTATCACTTCGTCGCATGCTTCTTCTTATTTCTTTGTTTTCGATCATGTATTAACATTCTACATTATGACATTATGTATTGACTCAATAATAATGAGAAATCCAGACTTGTACAATAAAAATACTTTAATGAAGTAAAAACTGCTTCTACTTCAATTAAAACTAGCTGAAATAATAACCATTTAAACCAAATCATTTATAAAATCGAAACAAAAACACAATACTATTTTAATACTAACAAGAATATATACACTATAACATTATTCAGAACGATTTTTCAGGCTATTGGAACGCTTCCATGGTTCGAAATTAGCGGTCGTTAGTCGTATTTTTCAACTAAGAACTCCAATTTGACGACCGCGATTTCACACCCAGTCGTCACTTTTGACGCCTAACCCAACCTTTCATAAGACTTTTAGTTTGACAATCACAATTTTTCACGAAGTCTATTATAATTTTATACAATTATATTTTTAGATACATATTTCATCTAATCTGCATTTTGAGTTTTTACGGTACCTAGGAAGGCTATCGTAACTTCTTGACTTTCAAATTTTTGAGTCGTGAATTTTTACTAACAAATGAAGTTTTGTAAGTAACACTAGCTTTAAATAACACTTGAAAAAATAGTTATTGCCAATTAACTCATATTTTGTCTTATTAGACACTGATTAAAATAAACGTTTGTATTTAGTCTAACTTAAGCAAGATTACCACCTTCTCAAAAGAATGATTTTAAAATTACAGCCTAGCAGAATATTTTTGGCAACTAAAACAAAACAGCTAGGTGCCAATGACGCCTAACTTTTGCATCCTAATTTCGAACCCTGCTTCAGCCATTTGCACGCAAATCACAGTGATTTCTCAAACTCTTGCACTTTGTTTTTATCCCTGAGCGAAACACATCTGGAAAATTTCTATTGACCGATAGGTATATATAAGGTAGGAAGGATCTAGACTTTGTCCTAAGGTTGTAGTCTTTTCTGAGGGCATGAGCGTTTTGTCGCTAAATGTCACCAAACTAGCTAAATTGGCAACTAATTTTGTCGCTAAACTCCTAGTATAATTTGAATAAAAATGAAAGAATTCTGTAAAAGATGTTTCTCCAGTTATCGAAGCGTTATTCGTAGAGAAAACAGCCTGATTTCGCAGAAGTATGAATTGTAATCGACAAAGAAACAAAACGTCATAGTTGATTTTTTTTTCTTTTCGAACCTCCCCCTTTTTAATAATATTATTCTGAGCTCTTCTTTGAATAAGCCATTGGCAACTTAGTAATATCGAAAATTAAAAGTGGCTAGAAAAATATAGGGCTGTGGAGTCGCTTGCGAAAGTGACCGACCCCGACTCCGGAATTTTAGACTCCGCCTCCGAATCCCGATTCCGACGCCTTCAAAAATCTATCCATCTTTCTCTCTCTCTCTCTATATATATATATATATGGGGGATTCTCACGAAATATGAAAAAGTATTGTCACTCTAATACTATATGCTATAAAATTTTTAAAAAAGAAAATGGTTTCATCCTTATTATTATTATTATAACTTTTTAAAAAATGATTGTACATTGATATTGGACATATTACATTTTAAAAATGGGGTTAAATTTTAAAATTTAAATTTTCCTTCTTTGCATGTCACCAACAATGTTTGTAATAAACTTGCTCGTTTCAAAATCCCTTATGCATTTTTCTTTGATTAATTTCTTGTATCTTAAACAATAAATGCACTTCTAAAATATATGCACAAAAAGTAATTTCTAAAGTAATCTTAAAAGATACGTTTTTATGTCAATAAATAACTCTTATTATGTCACTCGAAAATTTAATTTTGCTGGGTAACTATTTTTTTTTTCGCTATCATATAAGTGGAAGGCAATAGAGTTTAATAATTCAAGTTAAGCCTTGAAAGTACGACTAGAATGCAGTCTTGTTATTGCATGTCTTTCAGAAAGAGCAAAGAAGTTTCTAGAATATGAAGCATCTATCTGAAGAAAATTTAAATAGAGTTTTTATGCTGCCATTTTTTTGGCTTCTATCAATCCTTCAGAAATTAAACCATAGACGCACCGATGGGAGGGGGAGGGGGGGGGGGTGGTTTCCCCCAAGAAGTCATCGGATGTCTGGCATCTGACCGATTTTTTTCAAACATCCGGCACCCCGGTCATTGTTTGTTTGAAATTAAATTAAAAAATTGACAAATTTTCGTTTTTTTATTTGATAGAGCAAGCATCAATATATTACATTGCTCTCTGTATAATGCTAATATGGGCCTATAAATGAATACTAAAACAAAAAAAAAAATATTTTAAAGACCTAATTCAATTGTTTTTTGGTTTTTTTCTCAATTCAAAATTTACTTTCTGAGAATTACCTACTCATGTTCCATGATATAAAATACGTAACAGATACGACAGAAAAAACCAAAAGCTTAAACATTCATACCAAATTTATATTTTCTATATATCGCTTATAGAAATAAACAGTGTCATATCTGAACGTTTTTTTTTCTTTTTTTTTTTTTGTTTTTTATATCAAAATGTTCAGATTTTTGCGCTCTTTATATTGGGAATACTGCTGTGAGAAAATGTTCAAAAATTTTCACCATAAACATCCATCATGTGAGAGAAAACTAGAACAAAAACTATTTTCTGACAAAATCAATTATAATAATCATTGAAACAAATAAGGCAATTAAATAAAACAAATTGCAAAACGTTCAAACGGCTCTCTTGAAAAATGTCCATTTTGTATATATGACACCGTTCATTTCTATAAGCGATATATAAAAAATTAAGTAAGTGCAATAAGTTTATAAATTCATTATTTAGATAATAGTTCAATCAAACCAAGAAAAATACCGAATTATGAAGAAATAAAATGAAAATAATAATAATCATATTTAATAATATCAATAATTATAATAATAATAATAAAGGAAGAGCCTTTAAAATGATACAAAGGGTACAACCTAAAACGCTAAAACAGACATTTTGTAAGAAGTGCTAGTAAAAAAAAAAGAATGCAGCTGGGAGTCGGTGTGGGAGTCGACACGTTTTTAAGCGATTTCGACTTCACGACTCCAACTCCACAACCTTGGAAAAATGCATTAAAAAAAGAAACTTTGCAGAACATTTTCACTGACTTTGTTTGAAATTCTATCTGTTTGTTGTTTCTGTGATTGCTTTAATTCACTTCAATGCGCGTAAATAATTTCTTTTAAGAGTGACCCTCCTCCCCCTTCCTCGTTCGTTTAATCTTCATTGTGAAGCGAATTCGCTTACTTAAAACTATCTTCAAAATATAACTTTCTTAAGACAAGGTTTGCACACATTTTAAGCTGAATAAATTAGTTTATTTTTACTACGAGCTGTAAATTTTTTATCATAAAAACAGCCAAAGTTCAATTTATTTCCGAGCACTCTCATTCACTCTTTTTAATAAACGATTAGCAAAAATGTAATAAAATAATATATTTTCCCGATGCATTGTTTTATGGCATCAATCGCTTTTAGTGTACATCCTCGTCCTTCCAACTGTTCCATAGATGCACATTAATTTTTAAACCGTAACATATTCTTTCATCGGACATCCCGCTTGTACTCCATGTAAGAATTACTCATAAAAATAACAGAAAAGAATACAAGTAAAAATGTTCTTGCTTTGAGAACCATTTTCTTTTATCGCTACTTTTTCCTCCTAATTTTATTAGACTCTTCTAAATGGAATACTATTAAAAATGATTGATAAGTGAAGGAAATATTCGATGCATTTATCTCCAGTTTATGATACTGCGCATAATGTAAACCATTAAACTTCTCTTGATGATGGTATCTATCTTTGAGAATAATGTCCGAAATTCTTGTTTCGTAAATGGGCAGAGTTTCATAAAGGCTCTTAGAACGAAATATGGCAGCGCGCAAATAGATACATTTTCTTTGGGAACACTGATGGACATGATATTATTAGAGATTGAAACATTTCCTCTTTTGCACGACACTCAACTACAAGGGGCGTGGTAGGCTTTGATTTTTATTGGCGTTCATTTTATTGGATATGATTAATTAAGTTGTAGCATGGTTTGTGTCGGAGTTCTATGTACAAAAGAATGCAATCATGTGCCATTTTGGTCCTGATGGGACGGAGCAATTCTTTCGTTATTTTGCTATGTAAATATGAATACGTAATTGATTTATTTGCATACTTTTAGCAATGCAAGTTTAGTGTTTATATTCATTTCTATTTTTTGCATTCTATAATGCACTTCTCTATAAAAAAATAAAAAGGTTATGTGGTAGAAGCCTGCTCGGTGAAGACCTAATTCCGGTTAGCAGCAAAGAATCTCAATGTACTTGAAACGAAACATATATGACACAGCTATGAAATTATTAAGTACAACAAAAGTGCTTTGTGAACGGTGCAGGTTCGCACACACCAGAAAGATTAATACATTCGAGAGTGAAGAAAATTTAGTTTCTTGTCGCATGATATCTAATGGTAAGTTAATGTCTGTTAACTAAGTAAATCATAAACTGAAGTATAATAGAGAAAACAACAGCTCGCACTGAAATAAAGCTATTAGTGAGATTTATGAAACAAATAATTGAATCTAATTTAAATGCGATTGCTAAACTGATAATATTTTCATCAATTAAAAAAATAAAAAGAATAAAAATCGAAAAAATAAAAATAAATATTTAAAAGAAACAAACAAACAAACAAAAAAAACCGTTTAGAGTTTTAAAATAGATTTTCTCTTTCATGTTTTCTTAAGTTCACTTTCCAAAAAATTAGTTTGATCCTTTAATATTTACATAAAGACTATTTGAAAAAGATACCAATTCAGATTCAGAATTGATTTTTTCCCCAAAGATTTTTAATTTCAAAATGTATTTTACAGCTTGAACCAAAATGGCTGATCGGTCGGTTTGTGTTGTATGTACGTTAATGAAAAGAATACTTAGCGTGACCATTTTAATTTTGCCCATCGTGTGAAATTCTAACTGCTGTAAAACAAGCAAAATGTTAATGATTAATTATTTTATTCCAAAAACGAGAAAGATTTGACATCGAACGACGTTTCGGATTTTAATTTTTGTTGGAGAATTTTTTTAATAAATTAACCAGTAATTAAATAAGTCGTTTATGTTTGAAATGCAGTGAGAGAAAACTGAATGAAAGCAAACTTTTTTTTAAACACACCGAAAAATGGCTCAAATATTTTAACGAAGAAAAAATCTAATCAAAACAAATTAGAACAAATTAGATTCTAAACAAAGAAACAAAAACTACAAGATTTTAAAAAATTTTCTTTTTTTTCTTTTAACTTATATAAAAACTACCATCTTATAAAACATTCGGCCTGTAAAATAAATTTTATGTGGTTTTACCGTGGTGGTTTTATTATTTGGCATGTATGTATAACGTACAATTGCTTAAGAAAATAAAATAATTAGAAAAATGTAGATGAATGAGAGTGATTTGTTTGATTGACGATTTGAATGGTTCTAAATTACGATGGTCGCAAGGTACTGACTTTTTGCAAGTCAGGCTGTAGCTGTATGTTACGTAATTCGTCTATTTACCTTTATCCTTCTACTGAAGCGGATTTTAAGATGTCTCTTAACTGCTTCCAACTTATGGGGAGGGCTTAGATGCCTTTGTTTTCATAATAATGTGACGACACTTTTAATGAACACTAAAACCAATAATCGTTATTAATTGATCGTAAAATATATTTTGATCGTTAAACAAAATGCAATGCATAAAATTGCGTTTAAATTCCCCCCCCCCCCTCCCTGTTGTTTAAATTCAGTTCAAATATGTTACAACCTTGAGAGTAATAAGGTTTGGAGGGGTGTCACTACAAATTATTGCACCTCCGGAAACCTTTCCTAGCAACTCCCATAATTTAAGTAATTAAAAGTTGATTTGATGATGAACATACTTGGGGAAAATTTATCAATTATGAACAAGTCGAACACAGCTTTGAACTTTTTTCCGAAACTGGTCTCAAGTAGTCCAAGTGTACGATATATCATAAGTTCATTTACATGTCCAAGCTAATGTTGGTTGACATCCCTTTTCTCATCCATAATATCGAACAAAAAGTTTTTTTTTCTACAATGGCAAAGAAAGAAAAAAAAAAGTCAACGGGAGCCTGAGATCACGTGTTATTCGAAGACAGATCATTCTTTTCAAACGATACTGTTCCGAAGAGACTGATCCCCTGGCTCAATCGTTTCAGATAACAGTCGGCATCGTGAAAGGGATTTCCCGGAGGTCACGTGATCGAATTTGCATCGGTATCTGGTCCCCTTATATTGGTACACGTGTCCGAGCGATGAGTATCGGTTCATTTGCAATGCGGCCTGCCAGTTTAGCCGAGCAAATTTATGCACCGCACAGATTCATCGGCGATTGTGCTCTGAATGTTCTTCAGCAGTAACAGATCCTATTTTTATTTACTATGTGTGTAAGGCGAATGGAGGCTGCTTGGTTGTCATTTTCGATTTTTTAAAATTGATTTCAATTTTAAAGTTTCATGTTTCAGAAGCTGGGATATCTATGTTGTCAGTATCTGAAAAGTATTGAATTAAATTTTATTCCGATCACCTACATTTTTGCAAAAATATACAATACAGTTCATTATTAAGAGCTATGTCCGCGTTTTAATGCTCATTTGTGCTTTAAATTAACGTGAAATTTTATTTCTATTACAGTTTACTTGCACAAAGTTAAATTATTATTACTATGTTATCATGTTGACAGCAATTTATTTTATATTTTTCCGTCTAAGAGTGACTTGTAGTGTTTCTTTTTAAATTCATTTCTCAATTTATACTTTTGAATTTCCCCCCTTAGTAGAGATTTCCATTTTTACATTTGCATTTAAGCAAAACTGCTAAACGTTTTAACAATTTAATCGATTGATGTTTATATTTGAATGTTTTTCCATAGTTTGCAGATTTTTGTCTTACGTTTTAGTATTAGCAGCGGTTCTCAAGCTTTTAAATATTGCCAATCCACTTCTTAGAAGTAAAATCTATTAACCATCTATCGGTCTCATTAGCGACCCAATTGATTCTCGGTACACCGATTTTTTGATTTTTTTTTTCAAGCGAACAATATACGTTCTTTTTTAGGGTTATTTTTATTTGTTACAAATGAACTTTTGCGAAAAAAAAAAAAAAATTGCCTATTAAATATAATTCAACAAAAAATTTTCTAATGATGCTTGTTTGAATGGAGTGCTTGTTTTCGGTTGCTGGTGGTACTTGATTGTCAACGAAGCCCAGTGCAATTCGAATGATTTTCAGACGTAAGGAGTTCGATAGTTTCATCTTCATCCTGATTCTCGTCCGTATCGGATTAACATCGCTATCGTTTTTGATATGTCAGGTAACAAAATAACACTCAATTCTGCAATCAAATGTCAAATTTGTTTAATGAGTGGGTTAAAAACTATAGCGAAGTTAATCCAAGGCGTACGAGAATCAGGATGCTTGTTTCGACACCTGGTTTTAATTCCTACCAATGTCCGAAATCCAATTTCATATGCGAAATCCAGATTTTCTCTCAGCAATTTTTATTTCCTCAGTAAGCAGGGCCCGACTTACAAGTTTTCATGCCTAGGGAACATTGAACTTTTCCCTTTGAACCCTCTGAATGAATCACTTACTTTTTATATAAGAATGCATGCGGGTGTGTGCTTTTGTCAATGTGAAATCGATTATTATTAAGAATAACCTGTTATTATGAAAAATTAGTAGCGGTTATTACAAATTAACCCGGTTATTTCAGATAACAATTTTTTAAAAAGAAGTTTAAAAGACATTATGGAAAAATTTCCTGCCCCTTAGAAAGTTCCTGCCCAGGGCAATGGCCCCGGGTGTCCGTGCGAAAATCAGGGCCTGTCAGTAAGGAAATAATTAAGAATGTCTTTCAAAGCATTTAAATTATACAAGATCTGGATAATTATGCTATCAGAAGGCTTGAAATTCTTCAAAACTTTCATTTGTGGTCTTTAACGATGCTCTTCTATAAAAGCAATTTCTTTAATGAATCCTCAAATGTTGTCATGCTTATCTGAAAACACATCCCCTGCCCTTGCAAGTTTAAATTTAATTCAATGAGTTTAGTGAAAATATCTGCTAAATATGAGTTTTAAAATTGATTTCAGGTAGTACAAAAAAACTTTCTAATTCGCTTATATCTCCTAAAATTAGTGCGACAACTTCACAGAGTTCCAGGAATCTTGTTAGTTTCTTTCCATCCAATAGCCAATGTACTTTCGTTTTGTGCTTAGCCCATCTTTTGACAAGGCTTTTGTAGCAAGAGCGTTGTGACGGCTTTGATTTTATTTAATTAAGTGCTTTATCAGCAATGTTGAAAACATTTTCTTTAATCATTCGATATAGATTTTGATTCCAATGCCTCCCTGAAATGTGAATGTTGCGTTGAATTTATAATTCCTTTGCACTAACTGCGAGCACTAATGTGCACAAGGCCTGATTTCCGGACAAGCCAACAAAGCATAGGCTTGGAGCCTCAAACTTTGGGGGGAGGCTAATAAGTTTCCCAGTCTATCACGGTCAAAACAAACTCTGGCTCCTGTTCAATATTTTATCTTTGTTTTGAACTGAAACAAATGAAACTTTAACTGATTTCCTCTATTGGTTTTCTCTTTATCCTAAACTTTCTGTAAAGTTGTTTTTATACATGTTTTAAGATATTTAACTCAGAATTATTTATTCAACATTTGTCAATATATACCGAGAGCCACTTAATACTGAATTCTTTATGGGGCCCCGAAAACTTTCTGTGCCTTGAGCAACGAATGATGCAAGTCGGACTTTGAATGTACACATAATAATTTATAATGTACACATTCATAAAACCCTTATACTTTTTACCGACGCTTTCATGCACTTTTATGTTAAGATTTTTTTTTTACTATGTGAGTGCCGATATTTAGGAAACATGATGGGGTTGTGGAAAATTGAATTTGAGCAAATGAGGTCTTACCATTAACAACACTTCGCAAATGCATCCTTGCAAAAATTGTTTTGCACATAAAAGTCAGGAAGTTTTTTTCTTTTTAAACCAACAAAGGATCACATCCTTAAAATCCATTATAACATTCTGATGTCATCTCGAGCTGAAATCCCTCTGCCGAATTTTCAGTTACATATTTTCCATAACTCCTTCTATTTCGGAAATTCAACAGCTTCCAACACCCGTATTTTCCAAGAAATCTTGTTCGGAACTGTCTGATCTGTCGATTTCCCTCCTGAAAACAAATACAGGTTTACGTTTCGCTGCTGAATCTGATCCAACTGACTGAATTCCATTTTTCTGCTGTTCCCCTTGACCATTGACGCTGTTTTATTCATGGACATCGACTGCCGATGTCAGAAACTTTTCAGAAAGAGGGATTTTTGGAGGGTGGAAATGCTGACAGAATGCAGTTTGCTGGGACATACGAAAGTTCCTTCTTTAAAGTGAAAAGTGGAGAATAGAATTTTTTTCCCCGTCTTCTTTCTCTCTGAGTATTTTGAAAATTCGGCGGAGAATCTAATTTGATTCAGATGTTGCTCTTACAACAGGCAGTAAAATGCATTCTATACTCCGAGTCAGTTACTACTTCAGAAACCTTAGATTATGTGTTGTTTCTTTCAATGGGGCTGCGAATTGGCTCCTCATCATCTGCAGATCTTGTGCATTAGGTTGGTGAGAAAAGTATACGAATTTTTTCTTTTGCAGAAACTACCTTAGAATGTGCTAATATTAATCCGTGTAAGACATTACCAGCAAAGAGTTTACAAAGAGATTCCCGCAAAATTACCGAAATTTCAGTAACGTTAGATTTACCTGGCCGTTTTCAGTCATTTCTAAATTTTTATTTTACACCAAGTTGCTACTAATTATAATAAAGCTTTCAGTTACATTAACCCAGTGGTCGGCAACCCGTCGACAACATTTTAGACAGTTTATATAGTTTTGAAAAAAAAAAAAGTCAAATGACTTTTGAATAAGCAGACGAATCTATCCCCCCCCCCCCCAGAAAATGTTTATTAATTTGTCAAACCGTTCGCTGAACCTAAGAAAAGCTTGCCAATAATGCGGAATTATGAACTCCATTGATCCTAATATCCAATTTTCTTGTGAGAAAGAACTTAATAGTAGCCTCGCGTTTCTTGATGTTTTGATTTCTAGGAGTGAGTCTGGTTTCACTACTTCTGTCTATCGTAAACCGTTCGCTGTTTCTTTACCCTCCTCACAGACTGTCGTCTCATCCTCCCAACCAAAAATATTCGGCTTTTAATGCTCTTGTCCATCGGGCTATTAATATTTGCTCTTCTCCTGAGCTTTTCAAGATTGAACTTTGAAAAGGGATTCCAAGCAATCCCGAAACATATGTCTGCGTTTTAATGCTCATTTGTGCTATGTAGGGGTAGTTCAGGTTCACATGTGTTTTATTAAAAAAAAAAAAAGAAAACCAACAGTATTTTATAAAATTTAAAAGAAATAATATTTAGTATATGAAGTATTGTTTTGATTCGAGTTAAGTTTGGTAACATAACATTAATTTAGAAATTTTAAAGTAGGTATTTTATAAGCATCAAAACTTGTTCCGACAGGAATTAACCAACAATGTGGAGACAAGCGCAGTCCGAAAAAAAAGCAGCTGTTGTTTTTTTCTTTTTCTTTCTAATGGGGCTGCAGTATTATTCATCAACCATTGCAGACCTAGTGCGTCCCCAGAGATTGGTACCAACTCTTTCAGCGGCACCACAATGAGTGTGGTACCATTGCCGCAATTTTTTTGACGCTTAGTTTCCCCTAGATGGGGCACCTGAGCTCTCGTTGATGCAATCTGCACTAGGAATTTAATTTAGCCGAGAGTATCCATGCCAAACGGATACTCAAGGGATTTTTAACATGCCGCATAATCATACGACATGGACGCAGATGATTTTCTTTCTGCATCTTGAAAATCCACCGACTTGGGCATGCGAGACCTGCATCTTACCACTACGCCACCCTGTCGACTTTTAAATTTTAATTAATTTCAGTAATCACTTAAATTTAGTACAAGAGAGACAATTTTAAAAAAAATTGTTAAATATTTTAGTTCAAGCTTTCATCAAAAATTGTTGAACTTTTCACAAAAAAATGCTGAAATCTAGCTATTTGCAGCTAAATTTCACCATTTTTTGGTGAAAGGTTGAACCAGAATTTCTAACAGTGTACAAATGAGAAATTATTTGCAAATAGAATAATATTTCAATCGTTCGCAAGGGATATCTAATTTTAAGAAACTCAGATATGGGTGCCCTTTATATATTGCAGGATATAGTTATTTTAATGAAGTTTGACGAAACTTAAAGAGCATAATTTCATACTAGAAATTACTACCTGGCACACGACAAAAAAAAAAAAAAAACGCGACATTCTTTAAAATAGTATTTCTGCACTCTTGGTGGTGTCAATATGTATTACCAGGAGCACAGAGGGAATTTAACAGTATCGTTAAATGGCAGACTTACCATTTTTGCGTAAGAAGAACGCAGATTAATTTGTTGGATAGCAGCTCACATACACCATGTAAGAAACGATTTTCGATATTCGCCGTCGTTAAATAAATAAATAAATAAATTGCTCTCTGATCTTGAGATATCATTAATTTCGAATGGTTATGAAAATATTCAAAATCATTTCACACACCCCTAATTTCTACAGTTTATTTACTTATTCCACTTTAAAATGCGATTGGTGTACATCATGAAATAATTATATGTAAATTCTAATTCTCTGCAGCAGTCCGTCAAATTTATTTTGTGAACACAGCGTCCTTTAATCTAGTTCATTCAAATTTCCTCCTAGTTTTAAATAAAAAAACGTGACTTTATAATAGTTCTCCCCCCCCCCCCCCCTGCGATTCCAAACAACAACTATGCCTTGTAAAGATTTCGTATGTGGCTCGGATTCTTACCCGAAAAGAATGTTATTACAAGAACAATAAGAGAAATGTGCATTGCAAAGTTATTGTCGTGTCAGCTTTTTTATAGAGATATCCAGGCTGCAATTTCTATAAGCAACCTGAAATATGTCAAACAAAATATATTTATATGTCCCAAAATTTGAAAATATAGGGAGTGTCATCTATACCCAAGTGTCCTTTCCGATTCGAAAGCCCGAGATGCAAAATAAAAAATATATATGTACCAAATAATATCGCCTGCGTTCTATTGGAAAGAAACCGTCGCCAATATTGCCAGCGCTGCTGAACGAATTTGCGCTTTTTGACACTTCGAAGACAAACGCTGCCAATCCATTGCAAATAATTTATGCACTGTGCAAATATTTGGTTTGCGGGGAAATTCGAATGGATAATAATTCTCGTTTATGCGACCTCAGCCCATAAAATCGAATCTCAAAAGAATGTTTTACGCGCAAAATCTGTCGTAGAGCTTCATAATGCGCGTCGCTTTTCCGTTTTCTTGATGTATGAAGGCTACTCTATGTGCAATACGGTAAAAAGATTTTGCATCATTTTGACTATAGTGAATAATGGAACTTGTTAGCTGAATCGATTGTATTGCTTTTACAAATAGAGAAATAATGCATAGGCGCTTAAAAGCGCCGTGGAAATAAATAAATAAAAATGAATTTAGACTAAAAGGGGAGAAAAATCGGCGCATTTTTTTTTCTAATTTAATTCTCAACGCTTAAAGTAATTTAATTTGAAATTTATCGCATTTCCATAAGCTTCTATAGTTTTATGTATGGAAATGTCTCATTAGAACAACATTTCGTATTTATTATGATATAAGTTGAAACAAGAATGTTTAAACCGAAATTAACAGTTCAAAAAGGTGTTTACGGGAAAGATAAAGAATTAAAACAAACACAACATTTTAGTTACAAAGCACAATTTACTTAAATATGACCAATGTTTAATTATTCGTTATTTTATAAAATTACTAGCTGTACCCGGCCACGCGTTGCTGCAGCTCAGTATGGTTCGATGGAAAAGCAAGAAAAAGCACATATATGTTTCATTTGACAATGCTTGTTGTTTCATTGTCTGAAAATATAGATTGTCTGGTTTACCCATTCTAGAACACGCAATTTATAACTGTACACATGAGAAAATCTAAACTGCTCAATTTTATTGATTGGTCTTGAGCTTCATTTTTTTTTTCACAATGCTCGCGGGCAAATTTTTTTTTTTTTTTTTTTGTTCCATTGTCGGTGAAGATTTTGATATTGTCTGGCTCAGCACATTGAAAAATTCCAACATAAGCCTTATCCAAACAGAAGAAACACAAACACAAAAATTCTAAATTAAAAAATTGCCGTTCAAAATAAATAATCTGTGTTTTAAAGTTCCCTTAATCGTCAAGTTCAAAAATAATTAAAAAATACTTCAAAATTTTAACATCAGAATGAAAATAGCTAAATGAAACTGTTAACATTCAAAATAAGTAATCTTTGTTTTAACGTTCCATTTAATCTTTGAGTGCAAAAATACTAACAAATACTTCAATACAAACGGAAAAAACAATAAAATAATTTTTGGAGAAAATAGAACCGACTATAAACTATAAATTGCGCTGAAAAGTAAAAAAATAAAATTATTCTTTAAACAACTTCGATACGACTTTTAAATATAATTTTTGAAGTCGGTTCAAAATTATGACAGTCTAATTATAATTACATCATGCGTTATTTTACACTGAAACTGTTGCAAACTCTACGCTATTTATATTTGTAATTGGTTCATAGTTGCAAAAGGAATCATGCGTCAAAATCCGTTATAATTTTTCACCGACTTCAAAAATTATATTTAAAAGTCGTATCGAAGTTGTTTAAAGAATAATGTTATTTTATAGTTTGAAGTCGGTTCTATTTTTTTCAAAAATTATTTTATTTTATTATTTTTAGTGTAAATACATTTTTATATAAATACTCTATTTTTAAGACATACATATCAAAGGGGAAACATTTGAGGGAATGACACTAAAAACTAACCGTTTGTAAGATAAATTTCGTTTTAAAACCGATTTTAAAGGGTCACTGGAGCAAGCAAACTGATTGGCTTTAATTTCTTCTTCAGAGAAGCCTTCAGTCTATTTCTTGTTATAATTGCTTTTAATGTAACAATGAGTTTCATTTTTATTAACAACTTTCCCAACAAAGACAAATCGAGCCTAGCCATTCCAATTAAAATGAAAAAATATATATTTTTCACCCACAACGTTTTTTTCTAAAAAAAACAGATGAAGTCAAACTGATGCGCGATATTTGAGTTAGACGGCCCTCTATCGATCAAAGAAAAAATAATCAAAATCGGTTCATTTAGTCAAAAGTTATGGATGGAAAAGCAAAAAAATTACCACATTTCAGTCCCTTACTTTTTTTTCTAATTATCGAATATGGTCAAACCAAGGTATGGGACCTATAAGAAACCACCCTCGATCGATTTAAAAAAAATTGATGAAAATCGGTTCATCCGGTAAGAAGTCATGAGTGGACAAAAAAAAAAAAAAAAAAAAAAAAAAAAAAAAAGACATACATACAATATGTGTATAACATCCTTCCTTTGTGAAGTCGGTTAAAAAAATTTGAAATCAAAATGAAAATAGCTGAATTAAACTGTTGCTATTCAAAATAAGTAGTCTTTGTTTTAAAGTTCCCCTTAATCTTCGAGTGCAAAAATACTAACAAATACTTCAATACAAACAGAAAAAATTATTAAATCAAAATGAAAATAGGTGTACCCTGCCAATAGTTGCAGTGGCTCATTCTCCTTAATAAAACATTAAAAACCAAAATATTTAAATCAAAGTTGAAATAAATTAAAAGTGATATATTAAAACACATGTTCTGATAAAATTTCAAAGCAATCGAAGTATTTACGGAGATTTGAGGTTAGGAACCAAGGCTGAACTTGATCGTAACCGTAAACTGGATCCCGTTCAGCCTTGTATGAACAAATAAACACTTACATTTTTATTTACATAGCTTATGTTATCCGGTGTTGAGGAAACTGCTAATTATTATTTTTGGATCAAGGTAAGCCTTAAGAAATCGAACTAAAAAGCTTATAACTGGCATTCTTTTTAACTTAGAAACTTCGAACAAATTCCATTTTATGCAGAAAAATCAGCGCTTTCGATCGATATATTATATTAATATGTGCAAGGTTTTCTTCACCCCCATAATGGGAAATTAATGTAGAAATTTTGCCTTAAATTGGAATAAAAAAGGAACTACCTGTCGGATTTTTTTGTAACGGGTCTATAAATCATCCGCTTGAATCACTCTGTTAACTGGCAAAATTTCAAACCAATCGGTCAAGTACTTTCGGAGATTTGCGGCTTGCACAAACGAACACTTACATTTTTATTTATATAGATAATGAAATGAAATCTCGTCATAGCGTATACGGATACAACGAAATATTCGTTATAATGAAGTAATTGTTTGATCCCATTTTGAACGCCATTAGAATAAGGTATATTCCGTTGCAACGAACACTCTGTTGTGACGAAACATTTTCCCCTTGAAGTTCGCTGTAACGGGATTTCACCGCAATATCTGTTAGCCTAAACTAAACGACGTACTGTTATTTTAAAGTTCCGTTTGCATTGTCGATTTGAATACCCGAAGACAGCAACAGTAATGAAGGACACATGATTTTCCTAGCGAAAATCTCATATAAATTAATGTCGATTATTTCTAGTTTCAGTACAACTTTGGTCATTTGTAATAGAATATAAATTCTTTCAGATGGATATAAAATGGATGTTTAACTCAGAATCATTTATTCAACATTTGTCAATATATACCGAGTTATCTCCTATAAATGACGCCACGCATTTTTCCCATACATTTGACCCCCCTCCTCCCCCTTTGTCACGCGTCACGCTATGTTGCATAATGCATGATGTCACACTTCTTGTTACCCCCTCCCCTCCCCTTGTCACACTTTGTCACAATTTCACGAACCCCCATCCCCCCTTCGAAGCGTGACATCATTTATGAATGATCGCTATAAGCAAATAAGTAAGATTAGGATTTTACAAAAAACGTTTCTCAGCATCAAATTTCGTTGCGCGAAGTTTATGAGGATCAATCCTTAAAATCTAATGACATTCCAAAAAAATATAATTGTTACTACTAAAAACTAAAAATTACATTCCTATTTCAACACACACATATTGTCTTTCAGGAAGACAGCTTTCCCCCAGGACACCGCGGGAAAGAAATAATGAAAAAAAGTTTGCTTGTAGCAGTATCGGCCGTTGGGGATCCTAAGTCATTTAAATAAACACACAGGCACACACACTCGCGCCACAGCCCCCCACACACATGCACACCAAAAAAGGGGGGGGGGAGCACTTTAAATTTTTATTATGGGTAATTATAAATCTGCATCAAAAGTATGACACAAATGGCAAATAATGTCAAAATACGAAGACAAACACAAAATTGCAAATCGTTTCGTTGTAATTGAGTGTAATATCTCAAATAACTAATTTTGTCGTATTTTTTTTTTTTTTTTTTATAAAAAGAAAAAAAAAATTAAGAGGCAATAACATGATCCAACTTCAGATTAAAATGTTTTTTACAGAATACGTGTAGTGCTTACGAATACTTTTTAAATATGTCATTTAAAGTTAAATTCTGTTTTCTTTTAAATGCGTATCGTGATACCTTGATTTGCAAGAATCGAGGTAGGATTTGACTTCTCCATACTAGAATTAAAAAAATAAAGGGAAAAGCTTTTTTCCATCTTTCTAAACGAGCATCTGGTTAACACTATTAACCTCCGGTTTCTCTCAACAAAGCACCATCAGTCCCGATAACTTCATCAATTGACCCCGCACTTTTCAATACCACTGAGGACTTCATCAACACGACTCGTTTTTGCGCCACCGCCCCCTCCAAAAGCAACCGCACGCCTCTCTCCAGGTGTTCTATTCAGAGGCCTTTTTGACCTCTTCCGGGAGTAGGAAGGAAAAAAAAAAAACCTGTCGACTAAAAGCGTTCTTTCGGGGTGCTATCCCTTTTTGGGTCCGGGGGCTGCATAATTGGGCCCCTCTTGCACACAGAAAGCGTGAGTTTAATTGATGGTTCTGACCATTAATCAAGAGGTACTAACCCCGTGCTGAAGAGTAATTGTTGAATTATGCCATCAAAATGGCGAGGTAACGAGGCAGGATGTAATAAGATGTTTGGCTTTTGTGCCTCTATGCAAATGAAGGCAACCAACTGTTCCGCGCAAATATATCGCTAAGCGTTTATCCCTGTGGAGATTATCGCTCACCGGTGGTGATGATGGAACAGATATAAAAACAGTATTAAAGAGATACTCCAATATACTCAAAAGAATCTTCATATATATTATGATTACTGGTTGGTTTTTGTAGCCTAATTAATAGTGTATGATGAAAGTTAACAAATGATTCTTCGAAGTTCGAAATACTAGAGTATCGGTATTAATACCGGTATTAGAAATTTTTCAAAAAAGGAACAAAAGCAAACTTGTTTTATTACATATTTCGTAGTCTCAAACAAAAAATGTGTGAACTAAAATACTAATATAAAAAAAAATGTTATGACCAAATATAAAAGAAAGGATCAAGTACTATAATCAAATATTTATAATCTTTGAAGTCATACCATTCATTATGAACAGATGAAACTCCAGAAATGTACGGAATAAATATATTTTATTTTTTTTTGGACGATAAAGTATAGTGTAAGATCTGTACTAATCTGTGAAAAAGGAACTCACCTCTTTAAAAATTTTCAAATTTTTAAAATTAAAAAAAACAAAAAATAAGGCACGATTTCTCTAAGACGGGTTTCATTTTTGATTTTAACACTGTGCAGACAAAGAGAGAGAAGCGTGTAATTGAACGCATGAATATACATATAACGAAACCATGAAGAAATGCTAAAAATATTTTCAACTGTTAATTCTCATAATCGTTCCACTGTTTAGGAGGAACCCATTTGTAAGGAGACTTGAAGGCAAATTACTTTTATAATAACCGAAAGTACCAAAACGTAGGAAAAATTCAGAAAGGAACGAGACATTTATTTGCCAAATATAGGACTAAATAGCGAGACAGGATAACAATCCAATGCTGATGACAAATTACCATGTTATAGTAACAGAATCTTTTCCCCTTGAAATCCAGTATAGTTGGATCAAAGATGAAAGAAAAATTATATAAAACAATGTTGTAACTGACGGTTAGAATAAACTTTTCACAAAAAAAAAAAAAAAAAAGAAAAAAAAAAGGAAAGGAAAAGAAGAAATGTGATCGATACTTGAAATGAACTGTTTACAAAGCGGCAAGTGGGATAGCCTAATAATCACTCACGCCATCTAGTAATATAGTAAACATATACTTTTAATCATTGACACTCTCTTGATTCATGTTTTCGAAGCCAAATTTTGGCTTCGAGTGATTAATTTTGAAATAACAGTAGATATATAATAAGTTAGCTTAAAATCTCTTTAATTGAAAAAATATTGATTATTGATAAATAATACCGAAAATACCGGTAACTGCTGCAAAGCCGGTAGAAACTGCAAAATAAAACGAAATACCGGTATTCGGTATACCGGTATTGCAATTACTAGCTGTAATATATGTCTAAAATTTATGTTAAGTCTGATGAGAAAGTTTGTAGACTCGATGGTATTTTAATTGAAAGGCAATATATATCTCTGCTGCCTATCATATTACCTATGAACAGACATATACTTATCGTTATTGGTATAACTAATGAAAACCAAAAAATAATTAATTTCTAACTATTGACATGATAACGAGGATTGACTGCTTTATCCAAAAATAAAAAAAAGGTAATTTAACAGATTAAGCTTTCGATTTTCCGGCAAGTAGAAATTAACGTGATTGCAAATTACTCCTAATTAAACCATTTTACAAGGGCTTCATTACAACAAAAATCACAGCAATATTTCATACATCAACCCTTAATTAGCTACGAGTTTGTCTGCTACAAAAGCTGTACTTTCACCTGCTATTATTACAGCGTATGGTCCCGAATTATACTCTATGTTTCAAACGAGCAACGACACATTCCTTTGCAATCACATGAATTGCAACATTAATATCTGTATTTTGTGTCACTTATTAACGTGATTGGGTGATTAAAATGTCACGTGGTGCAAAGAGAAAACCCCGTTCCCGACTTTTTTTCTCTTAGGAAAATTACGTTTGTATATGCCAGACAAATTCGATATTATGTGTTAATTATCGGCTTTTATATCAATTAATGAGCTAACATTTATATAATCAAAAGGAAATTCATACTATTAGTGTGAGTATAATTACCGATAATTGCTGTCCCTAACTTAATTGTTGGCTAGACGAGGGGGGAAGGGGGCATCCAGTAGCGGATTTAGATTCGGCATGTATACAGAATTTTTTCTGGAATGTTTGAGATACATAGAATGACACACATCATATATATTTTATTTAACGTGGACCAGTTGCGATTAAATTTTGCGGTACGATACGATACTGACATGATGCAAAAAACAAACTGTGGTAAAACGATATTTAAAAATTTGTTTTATGATTAGCATAGAAAAGTAACATGATATTTGTATTTATTATCGTAACTTATGGAATTTAACAAATTTATTTCTATTTCTTAAAAAGAATTTCCATTCATAACTCAGTTTTAAATTTCCGATTCTTAGGAGTGGCAACATCTTACATTGGTTACATCGAGTGATCATTCTCAAGTTCGATTGCTGAACTTATAGCCGCAGATGTTCCGCAGGGGATCCACTAGTTTAATATATAATAATGATTATTTCTTTTATGCAGTGTAGAACTGACTTTTTATATAAAAAAAGAGTTCTATTGCATCATCGGAAATTATTTTTAAAAAATATATAAAGTATATAACATTTTTCGCCCAATTTCCCTAAAGAGTCAAGAAAAGAAAAACGAAAGGAAAAGATTAAAAAAAAAAAAAAAAAAAATGAATGCTTAATAACTCGCAAGAAATTTCTAAGAGCAGAGGTCAGTTCAGAAAATAACAATGCCTTATTCAATAAACAAGAGCTCACCCAACAGTCCAAATCTGACCGTAATTATCTTCACTCAAAGCAAACGTATGGTGAATCATTGTCGCCACAGGGCCAATTGCACTCCTAAAAACAGCCGCTTGTACTTCTGCCGATTTCGTACTAAATTGAGTGGCAGTTAAATTTTCATTTTATTATTTTTGAGAAGCCTTCACTCAACCTCTTATTATAATGACTTTTATTATTACTGCTTAATGGCAACAAACTCTTTTTAACAACGAGTTTTGTATTAGTTATCTAATAATTTACTCAACCAAGGCATGTTGCCATCTGCTATCTCTAACAATATAACATTGCAATTATAAATGATGCTTGCCTGACAAAAGAAAAGGAGAAATAATTAACTAGTAATAAACTGTTTCCAAAATTTTTTTAATTGATGTCACTAAAACTCATCAATAGCTACTAAGCAAAAAACAAAAAAGTAAGAAAACCGGTTGAAAAACAGAAAAGAAAATGGTTCTAAACTGTTTTGTCTTTGCCATTTATATATAGATGTTGTCACACACACACATATTTGTGTGTGTTGAGGCGATGGAATGAACGCTAGCGTTCATTCCATCGCCGCTAGCGTTCATAGGATGGAATGAACGCTATTGGGAAGAAAAAAAAGTTTAGGAATTTTAGATCGGTAGGGGCCAGAAAAGTTGCATTGGTGGTTTATGCGAAATTTCAATGCTTTATATTAATATTGAGATGCGCCCCAAGCCACTCGAAATATTAACCCTTTAACTCTATGAGTGAAATCCGTAAAAATATGCTGCTTCCGTTAAATAAAGGGCATTTTTTATTTTTTCCGATGTTAAATTAAATTAATTGACATGGAAACAGCAAAAACTACTTATTCTCCTTAACCAAGATCTGTTATTTCTTCTAAATTGCGATCCAGGTTACTGGAATTAAAAAAAAAAAAAGAAGATAAACGAGGTTCTGCGACGTGAAAATAGACCAGTTAACTTTAATTCTCACGTCGCATAACTAAGCATTAAGCATAAATTGCCTACCGTTCACTTTGCCCTTGAAACAATGAAATAAACTAAATGCATATTTTTTTTTCCAAATAATTTTAAGAAAACAAACAAAAAATACAAATATTTTTAAAAATTTTAAAAATTAAATTTTACCCAAAAAAAAAGGGTTTTTTAATTTAAAAAAAAACACTCTTACTCATTTTTAAGTCGATATATTTTAAAAACAGTAATAAAATATATGTTTTTATATTACTTAACGGGTGTTCTAACTAAATTTTATAATAGGTCCATGCCTTGTGTCGTGATTTTTTGTGCAGTTCATACGTAGTTTAAACCGGGAAAAAAAAAATTATTTTCACAAATTAACCTGTAAATTTTTTAAATTCTGAAATAGAGCTTAGATTTTAGTTCAAAACGCAGATAGCAATGTGTGAAAGAATACTTTAAAAAACCACAGTAATGGGTATAAAACTTTTCGAGTTATGAGATCTGCCGTGGACTAAAATATCGAAAAAAGTAGTTTTTCAGAAAACGCATTTTAAATTCCACTTTTATGTGCTTGCGATGCGACTTCTGGTTAACTTAATTGCGTGTATATTCGTTTCTATGTATCGTAGAAACAAAAACCAAACATTTTTGAAATCTTGAATACTTATTCTTTTTAAATATAAAATTAAAAAAAATATCGATTTTTTTCGCAAAACTCGTCTTTTTGGTGCAGGCAGACCCCTTAAACATAAATTGATCCGTAGCCAGTCACTTTGCCCTTGCAAGTCGTCAGAGCCTGTTTAATGAAAGTGAACTCATTTGCTCTCCATCTTTCCAAATTTTTTAGAGAAAGGGACACCAAAAATTCTAAATATTTAAAAATCTAAAATAATAGCCAAATTAGTTATAAGGGGTTTTTAATAAAAAAAAACACGTCTTATTATTTTGTAAGTAATTGTTTTGATAACAACAGTAATAGGGAAAAGTAAAAAATATACCGAATTTTTAAAAAGAACTGGTGTATCTATATTATGAATACCGGTCATGCCTTGTGTCGTGATTTTTTGTGCAGCTTTCAATAATAATTTAACGGATTTTAATTTAAAAAAAAGTTAATTCTTATTCAAATCTAACTCTGCTGAAATTAATGTTTACGAATGCTCAATTTAAATCAAAAGGAGAAGAGGGGAGGGGATTCTTAAAAAAGCATGTTGCCCTGGGCTTCACTGTCGGGAAATTGGTCCTTAGTGGTATCGTGCCATTTTCTACATTGATTAAAAAAAAAAAAAAAAACAATGTCCCATTCAAAGAAGATAGTTAAATTGGCATTGACTAAATAGTATGACTGGCATCGATTCCGTCTTTTGCCCAACCCTACTTCCCTGACTCTTACGAAAACATTTCATTTTTCTCCCCTCTCAATAGTGTCAAGAAGTATGAATCGAATGCCTGAAATGACGCATTCTGGTCACGCACAACTAATAGCAGGGGGCGGCATATGAGGTCCCCCACGCGTTACGAATGTCCTCCCCCTTCAAAGAATAATCCAATCTCGTTTCTGCACCCCAAGGGGATGGAAATCCCTCGGATTAAGGGTTGTCGAAACGAGCTGGAATCGCCCTCGAACACTGATGCTTTACAGATTACTTTGGAATCACGGAACTCCTCCTGATATTGCCCCCTCCCCCCGATCAGCGATATGTATATGACCCTTTGATGCTTACATTCCCCATGTCTGAGCACAAGACCTAAGAATCAATCGTCCGAGAGTCTATTCTATCGAAATAGGGGTTCTTAAGCCAAGAAATTAAAATTCTCAAAAGACTTGGAACCTAATTGAATCGTTTATTTCGAAAAGGTAACAACTCCGTTGTGAAAAAGAAAGAACTCTCAATACTAATTTATTAATTTTTGTGAAAAAATTAATCAAAAATCGTTTTAATTTACCAATATTGCATTGCTATTACCTACTAAAATAAAATACTAAAAGATCAGAACCGTAAAATTTTCTAACTTTTCATAAGCTATTTTTTTTCTATCATCTGAAAAAAAATTTGTTTTTAAGAGTTGTTACCTTTTCAAAATAAACGATTCAATTATAATAACTCTTACTAAACAGCCCGATAATAGATGGGCATTCTATTCAACATCCAGAGTTGCTAAAATGAAAAACACCAAGACATTTTAAGACATTAGAACTTTTTTTTTGGAGCACGTTTTGTTGAAGTAGAAGTTTTTATTGCCAAAGTTACCAGATGCAATGTTAGTATTGATTTTTGACTTTTATGGATCTTTATTTTTACATACATTTTCGCTATATTGGAAATTTTGGTATTGCAGGAAAACTTATTTCGGTGAAAAACAAAATTTGTAAAAACTTTTTAGGAAACTAAAATTTAAACTAGTCTTTGCTGGTTCTTGTTTATAACGCGGTTGCTGCAGCTAAACTATTTACCACCACACGAAAATAAAAACTCACATATGCTTGCTTGTTTGCTTGTTGCATGCTTGCTTTCAATCTTGGTTTTTAGAATAAAACCAAAATTGATAATATCTTCAAGAGATTTTGAAAAATATTTTTTCAGATCCAAAACTAAACATTTTAGAACTTCTTTTGGCTTAGAAATTTACTTTTTGCTGTAAAGATCTTTGAGATAAGGGAATCCCTTGCATTAACTGATCTCTTATCCAAAGGATTAGAACTTGTATTTTCAACGATTTTTTGATGGAACGTACCCTTTTTCTTTCGTAGATTCACTGACAGTTTGTCCTCAACTTTAACCCCTTAATTCTTCAAAAAAAAAAAAAAAATCGCTTTTAACTTGTCGAACTAATAAGCATTGCATAAATGATTCAATGATACAGATAAATAGTATGAGCTTCCTAAAACTATTATACTCACTTGTGTCCCCTTCTTCTGCAGTTTTTCTGCAGGGACGGAAGATTTTTCCCAAAACGTCTTTTATGCAAGTTGTTTTGAAAAATATTTATATATTTTTTTTTTTTTTCAAATATTGAAAAAAATAGGTACTTACGTATTATCGCAACCAGGTTGGCGAGATTGGCGACTTATATACCTACTTATGGTTACCATAAGCGCCTTAGATAGGTACAAAATCCGAGTTGCCAATTTGGCTCGTTATCCCCGAATTTGGCATGGTTGCGATAATACGTAAGTACCAAAAAAATATTTAAAAAAACTTCTTTTTCCATAGTTAATATTTCTACCTAAGCAAGACTTTAAAAGAACAATTGATCATTTCCTTATTTATTAAAAATTCCCTTTTTAAAATCCTCAATTATTTCATGTTTGGCTTTAAAACAGTTTATACGTTAAGAATTGTTCACAAACCCTGGGGGAAAAAATGGCTTAACATATCAATTTGTTGCCACAGTGAGAAATGAGGCAATGACGTTTATTCAGTCTTTGATCATTTGCTTTGTTGCAATAAGATGACGTATAAATAACTTCAATCCAATTACATCATTACGAGAAATAAACTCAACGCAGATGTCATTATAAATCAGATACTGGCAAAGAACAGCTGAAAATTATACCGAATTAAAATATCTCCATTACATTTCCGCGAATGCTGTCTGATGTCGACCATAATTGCAGAGTACATCCCTCTTGTTGACAACAGAGCCGACTATGTTCTTGTCATTCGAAAACTTAAAAGCTTTGAAATCTATATTAAGTGAATAATGGAGCACAGTGGCAGAATTCCATGTCGTCGTTATTGGAATGAATCCTCATTCATATGGAAATGCCGCGTCATAAGTTTTTCGGAATGCTTTTATGTTGACATAAGTAATGGAAAAATGGCGCTTTGCAGGACAGCAAATGTCGACTTTAGTTTGATGAATCAATTCGTTTGATATTTCATGCTACTTGCAATATTCCAGTGCATGCAACAGGTGATGCTTCTCAATTTCCTGTTCTGAGAAATCCGAGTGATTAGTGTCGTCACTCGAATCAGAAAATCTTCAAGAAATGCAATTTAAAAGGAGATGAAGACACTGATATTTCATGTCACTAACATTTTTATATTCGGAGCCTTAAAAGCTACTGATTTATTTTTCTTTTTGCTATTTATTCATATGTTTGATTTCTTTGTAGAAAAAGCGCAAAATAACACTAAAATATACTCTGATTGTTTTTTCTTTTTGTGAAAATTCTATTTATTTCTTTGATTTAAAAAATTGCCAGCAATCAACCAGTACTCTGGGCTATGAGTCAATTAATTATCCCCCCTCCCCCGACGTCCCTTACGATCATTCAGCCATAAAAGATGGCTGTATCTTCATAAAGAATATCGGTCTATGATTCATTCATAAAGTGTGATTGATAAAACGATAAACTTATTAGCCAGTTTGGCGGCACTACGAGAAAACTGAATTTGCCTTCACAATGGGGTGATCTATTTGGAGTTGGAGCTGGCGACTTTAAGGCAAGGGAAGGACAAGATAAGAATATATCTATCTGGATATTGTTGCAAGATTAGTACAGTATAGTCTAACGTTATTTTGATGATAAATGGCACTTGAGCGATTTGATAGCATAGACAATGCCACCCGTTGCAAGTAAAGTGTTATTTCAGCGTATTGTTGTTCATTAACAGGTTCTGAACTGGATCACAGATATCTCTGCTTCCATACATGTACGCAGTGGTCATAGGCACTGAGCTGAAAGCGGAATTCATCTTTGAAGATCACAGTGTTCTAATCAGAGAGTCCTGCTTGATCGAAATCGACACCAGTACAGACGATACACGGCCACCAGCTCCGTGCGAAAGCAGCTAGGGCCTCGGCTAACCGGTAGCGGCCTGGTAGCGATAAGTACAGACGATACTGCCTGCGTTAAGGGGTTAATGGTAACTGCCTATAATGGATAGGGAGACCTGAGCCCAGAATTGGTAAATCATATTTTGATATTACTTAACCTATGCCAACTAAACAATTTCATTGTATGAGTGATAGTGATACTGTTGGTAGAACTATATTCCGTTCGTACCTTTGTGGTTCGGGAGTGTTCAGAGTCCATGCAAAGATTGGATGTCTTCCAAACATTTCATTTCCCCAACTGCAATAGGCTTACTTGTTATCTTAAATCACATTTAAGCAATAATTTTGCAATTTTCTACTTTAATTAACTTGTTTTCAGTTTTTAGAAATGATAAGATTTGGTGTACTTTTTAAAATATTAGATTATATTATTGATGAAAAATTTAGTTGGGAAAGATTGGGGAAGCATTTCAATAAGCTTAAATTAAATAGATTTAATTAACATCAGTGATAGATTAAATAGCTTCACAAGTAAGTGGACAGTTTGTTCTATCTTTTTGTATATATGCTGATATTGCAAGTAAATTATAAACACCAGAATTTACTGTCTTATTGCTATTAGCTCACGGGGGTAAAGGAGAGCAAACAAATTAGTTGCTAAATTACTGTTGCAAAACACTATACAGCAAAACCCGTTTAAGAAGTTCCCGCTTAAGAAGTTTTCCCGTTTAAGAGGTTTTTACTTACAACACCAGTTTCATTCCCATCTCCCTAATGTTAAAATAACCTTTAATTTTTTTTCCCGCATAATAAGTTTTTCATATTGGTCAATTTTTTCTTTCAAATGACGCTTTAGACTTCTAGAGTTTCTTTTTTTCTTTCTTTCTTTCATGTTTCTTTCGATCTACGTAGTTATTTTTCTTTCTAATGGAAAAACGATCAGAAGAAGGTTTCTTGCAGAGAGGATTAGTCAGTTGATGACTGATAAGGGGAGAAAGGAATGTTTGCAGATCTCCTATGGCCTAGGGGGGTGTCCATTTTCCTTCTAATTTAAATATTGTCAAATAATAAAATAATATCATCCCTAAATATCATAAAGCATATTCATTTTCAATCATAGAGCCTACCCCTTTAAGAAGTTTTCCCTACATAAGAAGTTTTTTTGTCCTGGTACTCTGGAAAATTTCTTAAGCGGGTTTTACTGTACTTCTAAACATATTTTCATAAACTGCAATCCGGAATTTTGAGTGTTTCTGGTTCCGAATGTGCACAAATCCGACATTTGTTTAGTCACGTATGGCATCTAGAAATCAGAGCTCCCCAAATAAGCAAGAGTCAAAAGTCATTTCCCGAAAATTGATTGGCTTGTTCTGCCTCCCTACATCATAAATCGGCTCCTCCGTGCCGCAATTATTATAGAGGGCGCTCGTTCCCCTAGGTGCCCTAAAAGCCCCCGTTTCCTATTTAATTCGTGGAGATCCATTCCGAATGGAGATGGGTTTTTGTGGAGACCACTTTTCCGTTTCGAGTCCCACTGGGTTTTTATGGCTTTACACCGGCAGATCCTTTAATCCATTTCCGACCGAGATTGAAATTTGATTATGGCAACAACACTCCTTCCTGATTGAATGTTTCCAATTTTCGCCGCCTTAAACAGGAAATCGAGTTAGAAGTGATGATTATCAATTGTATTGATGTGGTTTGTGAGACATTAAATTATACATTCTTAACTACGGGAGTGTATGTCTTTGTTTCTTTGTGGTAGTTGTATAGAAAAGGACAGTTTTATGGTGAAAAGGTGGACGTAACTACAAACATACAGCCGCGTACGTGGGCATCAAAAAAGTAGAACCGTTTTGAAGTTCAGCGGAACAAACATATGACGAGTTATTAATATATTTTTTAAAAAATCCACCAAGAAAAACGTTAGAATTTTTTTAAACTAAATTATGTCATAACTGCTTTGAAAGCTGAGCTAAAAGAACCATAAGCACCACTCTTTCGGAAAAACGTGGATACTAGACCGTTTATTTAGAAAGCGAAGAGAAAAAGGAAAGCACGACTAGGTCATTCGCTAAAAATATGTATTGCAACTAACTTATTACTGAAATTTGGCTTGCATATGACTTACTTGCTTTTTGTGTATGGCATTTTTTAATACATTTTTCTCTGCTTCAACTAAACATAGAAGCTTTTTTGAAGATTTGAGTCATTCACTTAAATTTTTTTTTTTTTTTTCAGCTGTGCGTCGTTTATTCTTGTTGGTGTTGCTTTATATTTTATACTCGTTAGACTACATATTGTATTTTATACTCGTTAGCACCTTTTTTTTTCCATCTCCGTAGCGAAATAGTTTTTATAAAACGAAATTTTCAGCCTCCGAAACTTTTTGTGGATGCTTGGTTGGACTGAGTTTATTTGTGCAATAGTCGCAGTTGTCTATAATGAGAAGAAATCATGGATAACATGCCTAAACTTGACAAACAAAATTTAGAGTTTTAAATGTAAAACTGACATTTTTGGAGGAAAATTAGCCAAGTTTAAAATTTTAACAAAGTAAAATTTTCTTTAGAAATAATACCAGGGTTTATTAGATTAATTTCTTTAGGAATAACCAGGAAAATATTTAAAAAAAAGAAAAAAAAAGAAGAAAAAAAAAGCAAGCAATAACAAATGGAAATGAAACAAATGTAAGAATGATAAATCGAATTGAAATATTATCCTATAGTCTGAAGGAAAAGAAGATTTTTTCTGCACATGCCGTTTTTTAAATATGGAAGTTCTAATTATTATATTTCATATTGCATAAATTTTCACATATGTTTATCTTGGCCACCCTGTTTTAAATAGTATTTTTCTATTTCCGATAAACAGTTCGCATCCGGCATTATATAAGGAATTACAGTCATTATCGAATGAATGTACGATTTTACAAAACTAAGCTAAAACGGCATTAAACGGTGGAAAACATCCACACACTACATTTTACCCACAAATTATCCACTCTTGCCACCACAAAAGTGTACTTTTTGTGCTTCAGGAGATCAAAAGAAGGTTTTCTGAGTAAATTATAAGTTTGGAGATGCTCATTAGACGACATTGCTTTTCCGACGTTAAAAGCACCATTTTTTTCATACCCCGAAGATAACGGAAATATCTTTTTAATGACGATCGACTGAGGTATAAGAATTGAAGTTTTCTCGCTTAGGTAATGCCCCGAGGATGTCCCAAACAGCTGCAGTTTTTACGCGTATAGAACAATTAATTAACGATAATCAGTTTGAGGAATTTGGTATTTTTTTATTTCTTTGTAAAATTTAGGTACTAAAATGCAAAGTGCGTGAACTTCTTTCGTTTTACAAATCTATTCTTTTTCTGATAAGAAGTAGCACTCGTTTGCCTTTGTGCGGAACTAAAAGTGAGGAAACAACATATCGTAAAGCACAAAAATTGCGAAATAAACTGCATTGACTTGTTTCGGTGTTATAGGACATGATTGACACTGAGATTATTTACATTTTTTATTATTTCATAAGATGTATTCAACTTCGGTTAAGTTTCACTGGGATTACTTATAATAAAAAATTCTGAAAAATTTGAAGGTAAAAAGTTCTAGCATCCACGTTACCAGTACCTTTTACCGAAAAATTATTTCTACTTATGGTAAGAAAAAAAAGTTTACCGTAAATATTACAGTAAAATTAAAAGTAAACTTTTCTTTTTCTGCCGTAATAAAACTAATTTTTGCGCTAAAAAGTACAGGCAACATATATGCCAAAACTTTTCACCCGTACATTTTCAGGAATTGTTTTTTACAATGTATACTTCTTTACCAATACTAAGATATAGTCAGCTTTGAGATGTAAGATTCACTTAGTCTACTTACATTACAAAGCTCGCCTCTTTTAAAGAACCTCTTTATCAATGCAAAAAGGTATCAGCTTCGGGATACAAGATTCACTTGAATTGCTTGTGTCTCGAAACTTGCAACTTTTAAAAAATCACTTTATGAATTCAAGTGACAGTCATCTTCGGTATGTAAGCTTCACTCGAAGTACTTAAATTCTGACACTCAACTCCATTACCCCGGCCTTATGAAATTTTTGAAATAAATAAATACGGATTTTTAGTTAATTATTCCACCGTTTCAAGATCTTGAAGCTCCACACTTTTTCAGGGTTATAACAGCCGTAAGAATCGGAGTATAGACAGACACACATCGGGACTTTATCCCCCTCTCCATCACTTCGTCGCTGCCACCGAACATAATCTTACTTTTGCGTAAACTTTATTATTGAGTGTACTGTGTACTTAACGAATCCTTCAAATACGTTCTTCATCCAGTAACTTCTTCCGTGAGGTTGGTCACGGATTTTTGATTCCAGAGATACAATGTAACTTATTATCTAACATCAAAACTTAAATGATACAGAATCGTCATTACTGGCCGTCGCTCAGCCACGGTCGATGGAGCACAAAGCCTGTGAAGGGAGGTGGCCTTCGTATAAATTATTTGAATCCGCCTATCTTGTTTCACTCTATTGTATGACATTGTATTCACTGTTTGCACATAGTGTTAATCAACCGCTTTTATTGATAAATCCTACTGGTTGATTTTTGTTTTGACTGGTTCATTTTACCAAGGCTCAACTTGATCCAGTTAACAGTTACTGGTAGGTTGTTGTGTATTATATTGAATAGATATATTGATGAGGTATTTTATACCGGCAAACACCTTTTATTTGTTACAAACAAACAAAAAAAAAAACAACGAACGAATAAAAAGCACACAAACCAAAACATTGATAGCTAGCCGAAGACATATGTTGCCATTTTTTAAAACACAGAACATAACATTGATATTTCCACTTCCGATAGCAGCGCCTCTTAACGTTAACTAACACATACAATTGACATTTGATGGATACAACATAGGTTAACTGGTTAACCGTACGGTAACGGTTACGATCAAGTTCAGCCTCGAATTTACGTAGAGCATGTTTAAAAATATCTGGAAGTAGAATTCGTCTTAACACTTGTGCAGTGTACTCATAAATCTGTCAATTTATGCAATATGACTAGAGCGATGACAAAAGTCATGGAAACGTAAACGTTAAAATCAACGTTTTTAACGCACAAACGGCAAAAACATTGCATAAATCCTACATGCACAGACTAACTTGCAGCCTAAGACTAGGGCAGGCTATGAATATTTAACGAGGAAACACTCCCAATTGCTTAAAGTCCTTTTTTCTGCTCCAAATTTTTCCTTCCGATAGATTTATTTTTATTTTTTACTTGTGCTTTCGTAACGCTGATTCTCTATTTTTTTCATTTTCTCCTTTTATTTTATTAAAATTGAAAATTGAAAATAAAAATTACGTAGTTGCCACTCTCCGTCCATTAATATAATGGACGGAGCACGTGTGATCATGCACGTATGATTATGCACGTATTTTTCATTATTAATCATCGAACAAATAGAACATAAACCATTGTACTAATTCACACTAACTTATGGAGTTCCAACGCTAGTTCTTATTTTTTAAAGTTTATATCCAAATACTCATCTGCATGGAGAACACTAATAATATATTGAAAGTTAAATTAGATAGTTTAAGTCCCAAAAGATTTATTAAATTCTTTTTGAAATTTAAAAATGCCTGTTTAAAATATTCATCAAGTCTAGCAGTGTACTTTCAGGTACATTTACTAATTTGCAGTTACATTTACACGCTTACATAAAACATTAAACAATATTCTTAGATCTACAGAATCTGGATGAATCTCACGTTTTCATAATGTTTTAATTAAACACTAGTACAAGACAAATCACTTAGAACAGAATCTACGTCCAGAAACTACCATTAATATCGTTCAAATCCCACTGGGGGTCAAAAGACGAGGGCGAGACCCTTTTAAAGTGCTACTCTACTTGGATGTCACAAAAAGCGTAAATTAGCGCTCGTGATGGATGGCTCAACGTCGCTGGCAAAATGGTTTTAATTGAAACCTAAAGTGAGATGGATGATCAACTCCATGGGAAATAAGCTCCATTTATATGCGTCGCGAGTGGTCACGGTCTCAGTTACGAAGACATGGTAAACGCTGATGTGATTATGGGTAAAGAAGTTGAAAGTTGTGTGCAGACGGTACATAAATAATTGTTTTTTAAAGTGATAAAATAACAGTGGTATTTTTTCCTCTTTTCCCCTTCCTTTTAAAAAACTGCAATTTCACCGACTTCGTTTCTATTTTGCACCATATTAATGCATAAACGTTAATTTTTTTCATCAAGAAAACAAATAAAAGCATGAAAATTAATGTAAAAAAAAAAAAAATCCGACAGGCCTCTTGGCGAAAACTTCCATTTAAATGCATATTCCGTAATGTTTTAAGTAAAATTAAACTTTAATTTTCTTTTGTCGTAAATTACTTATGAAGTTGTGTGGTTGCTTAAATTATTTATCGAGGCAATGGACTGGCCCTTTTACCCATTCCGCAGAAATTTTATGAAAACATGGTAACATGATCTTGGATGAGCTGAAAATTTAAAAAAAAAAGTATCACTGGACATGTTGCAACAGCCAAGGCTGAACGTGATCGTAACAGTTAAACAGTAAACTGGATCAAGTTCAGCCTTGCAACAGCACAGAAAAATACTCTGCCGTCAAATTTCCTCGTTTCCGTTTAAAAATACGATAAGACAAGATATTTCGTCTTATAGATGAAAGTGTTAAATTGTTGAAAACAGAACAGCGAATTACAATTTCATTTCGCAAGTTAGATTTTACATGATTCAGTTTGTAAATATTTATAGTTCTGTCAATCTCTTTAAATGCTTGGTATGTGAATGATAAAATTCATTTAAAATGTTTTCCATCTATATGCGTCGCAAGTGGTGATGGTTTCAGTTAGGAAGACGCTGGAATGAATTTGGCTCAAAATTTATATATGGAAAGCTTTCATTCTTCACCATGTTGTAATTTACGTATTCAAGAGTGTTTTTCTTGCTGAAAGAAACACCAATGACGATAAATCTTTAGCTTCTTTTCTGAAAGCGGAGTTTCCTCCCGGTTTGTTAGTTGTTGTCTGTTAGTCTAGTAGTAGTTAGTCTGTCAGTGTTGCGGTTCAATCCGACGAAAACAGACTAGTCAAGTGTCGCTTCAGCTATCTTGTAGTTCAACAAACATGATTAAGTGATTAGTGGATTCAAAATTTCTTCAAGCAACCACTGGCAAGTATTTCTTTTCAATTGTAAAGATATAGCTCTTATAACTAAGGAATGTTCTGAATAAATATTTAAATTCAAATTATATTAAAATGTTGATATGTTGTTGGCTAAGATAAGCAGCATGTATCCATAAGCAAACTTAATGATACATTGAGAGACTAAAAGTTGATTTTAATTCCTACTTTATCAAACAATGTCGGTTATCCGACACGTTTTCCTTGGGTAATGGAGACTATTCTGATACTTTAAAAGCACCGAAAGTTATACTAATATTTCCACGAACAATGAAAACAGCCCTTTCCATTCCATCTGTGTTTCGCTCGTTTAAACCTTAGTGATATCATAAAAAGATCATTTTGAAACTTGTTAGACATAGTCCAAAAGTTTTTGCGTGGGAGTATTAATGAATTTTTTTAGCTATATATGTTCAATTGTATAGCTGTTATCAAAACTTCAGTGGACGCTGTTACTCACGATGTTTTTTTAAAACTGCATTAAAAACTACTAGTGCAGGAGTTAGAAAACTGTGGCTCACACACCACATGTGCTCTTATATTATTTACATGCAGCTCTACTGAACATATGAATTTACATCAAAGTGTGTGTGGATGTTATTAATTAATCAATAAACCATATTCTAAAAGTGTATTCAACTATAACTGTGACTCTAACAAAAAATACCCCGATTTCTTTAATAGGGAAACTGATTCTTTAGCTCCTAAAGTTTACCGATTATTGTTTTAGTGTAACGCGGATTTATAAGGGGGGGGGGGGGTGGCATGGAAGGACATCCCCCCCCCCGAGTCAGTTGTAAGTTCCCTTTAATCATACTTTCAAAAAACGGCATAATTTAAAATTACGGTAACTTTAAAAAATACTTGCGCACCTACAGTAATATTATTTCACCTTAAATCGCTCAACTGTTAATGTAGAGCCTTAATCAAAATCAAACTGAAAAATACTGTTTATAAACTGCATAACCCTAAACTTTGAGTGAATCTACTCACAAAAGAGGATGAATAGTTTTTAATCATTTTGTTTCGCCTAAAAATAAAAGAAAAAATGTTGATTTTTTTAAACAACATCCTAATTTTGATTGAATTTGCCTACTCAAGTATGTTCTGGTATCCTAAAGGTTGTTACACATTAGATTGTAACATAATGCATTTCTTGGACTTTAACTTGTTCCAATATTCAAAATTTCAGACTATTAAATCAAAAACAAACTGTTACGTTCCAGGGTCGAATTTAAAACTGCTAAAACTAAATAGTTGCATTTCAATGTAGAATTTCGGTCTCAGAAAGCCGATTTCTTTGTAAGTTAAAATGTAAAATTCCGGTTTGCTAAAACTGGAATTGTTTCGTTCCAAAGTCGAACTTCGGCTTGTTAAAATTAAAATTGTTAGGTTCCAGTGTCGAATTTCGGTATAAAATTGAAACTGTTGGGTTCGAAAGTCAAAATTCAGGTGATTAGAATCCAAATCGCTAGGTTCCAATGTGATTTTGGATTTTTAAAATTGAAATTATTAGGTTCTAAAGTTTTAGTACGGACTATTAAAATCGAAAATGCTAGGTTCCAAGATCGAATTTTGGACTTACTTTACTCTGTCTACGAAAACCACTAGCTGAACCTACGTTAATTTTCTTTTTTTAAAGCTCAGTGGAACAATGGGATAAAAGTTTCTCAATCGAAAGGTGATCTAAAAGTTAGTAAAAGCATAAGGAGACTCCATACAGTACCCGTCAATCACTTAAGATTGTTTAGATTTTTAAAAAAATGCATTAATATATTGGTAATTTTTAGTTCAGAAGTAGTTTTCAAATATTTTGGGGAGCTTCAAAAATTATAAACAGATTTTCGATTAATAAAGGTTTGCTGCACAGGGATCCGACTCGATTTCACAAGTTTCTCGAGGAATTACCTGCATATTGAAAACCAAGTTTTGTTATGTCGTGTTTGTGTTGTTTATCGCCAACCCCAAAGCTGCTAAAAGAAACCAAACATCTGTTCTTCTAACGTGACGAATTTCGAATCTTTCCGCAATCATGCCTTCGTTGAATTTCGCCGCCGAGAATGAGGGGAAGGGAGGGGAAGGGATAATAACGGACGCGTCAAATTTATATAAATAGATGGGAATAGACGTTCGACCAATTACATCTCATTATCAGACAATTAAGGTTTATTTATCTATCTATTCTTTTTTTACCGGCCAATTTGATCGAACTTTTCAGCATCCATTCATCAGGGGGTGAAGAATGGGAAGGCCCCGAGGGCTTCGTTTGGAATTTCGAACACGAGACTTGCTCCTTCTTTCTTTTCTTTTTTCTTTCTTTTTCCTTCATCGAACATAAGGGACTGTGCTATTTGCTTTGCTATTAGAAAGTCTGCTAAGAGGTTGAAATGATGTGTGAATTTTATCACGTTAAAACGGAATGACTGGATGGCATGTGAGAAGGAAATACTTTTCTCACAAGTTTCTTTTTTTGTTAAATTTTAATAATTATTTAAAATTTTTGTTTTTGTAGTTCTCAGGTATTAGGAGAAAATTACTTAAACAAAAATGTTTAAATAAAAGGCATAATCAAGGAATTTGATCATCTTGTTTCTGCAAGAACATTTCTTGAACTTCCCTTCCTTAATAGCATGATTTAACACGCGTGAGTTTTATTTTAAACCTTGTATGTAATTTTTGACTAAAAGGTATAGTGTTGTTTGGCACTTTGTTTTTAATAATTTCATATTCGACGTAGGAAAAAATGAATAGTTAGATAAATAAATAAAAATAAATAAAATGCATAAACAAAAATAAAAACTGTAGCAAACTGAGTAAAAGGTTTATGGCAAAACCTACATGCGTTCGTACTTTTTTCATTCAGTTGACCCTTATATGAGGAGGTACCAATAAAAACCACACATGTCCATTCTAAACGATTTTTGGCAATTCACGAAAAACGTGTTTCTAAATAACCTTTTATGGAAAAATATATTTATGTATTTATATAGATTGATTAAGTCTTATTAATATCGTTGAGAGAAAGCTTTCAAATATTAGGAGCCATCCTGTAATATTTGAATCGGCTGCTAACTCAATTTTCGTTGAAAATGGACATGTGTGGTTTTGATTGGTACCTCCTCATATATGCTGTATGTTTACGGAAGAGTTTTTAAATTTTCAACTTCGTGAGTCGAGTGTAAAAATTTCATTTGTTTGGGGGCGTGGCGGTGACTCCGTATCATACGACTTCACATTGTATAGTGGATTAACAACGGACTTGGTGCAGCAAAGAGAAAATAAAGGTAGTGGCAAAGCGTCGTATCTTTTTTGTCTTTATTTATTTATTTTATGAATAAATTTCTTGTTCATGGGATTTTTTGGCCCCTTTCGCATTTCTTGATTGAGTGCAAAATATGTATTCGTCTTTTTCTTTTTTCTCAATATTATAACAGTCATGCAAGGTAACTTTGAATCACTTCATATTTTTTAGTAAATTTTACTTCAAAAAAAAGGGGGGGGGGGGAGAAGAAGAAGTTCTAGAGCCGCACTTAGCTCGCTTGGCTGTCTAGGTTATAAAATTAGTTCTTTTCGCTTAATTTTACGAAATAAGTTTGAAACCTTGTACACAGATAATTGTATAATACAGTCATTCTGAAGTCATTTCTCAATGCTGGTAAATGCTGGCAATTAAAAATAGAGGAATAATTGTGGATCGAAATTATCCTGATTGACAGTATTGACTGTGGCAGCGACAAATAATCTTTCTTGCACACGAAAAGTGAAATAAACATTTAGAAAAAAAAAATTATAGTTATTTTATTTTTAATTTTACAAAAAAAAAAAAAAAAAGTTTCTCAACTTTTAAATGCTTTAAACTTGTTTGAGTCTTCGAATCAAAGTTTTTAAAGTCCCGATTATTCGAATTAATGTGGACCAAGCTCTTCTTGAATAACCGAAAAACTCAGATAATCGGAATTTGTCTCTATAGTTTTTTAATGAGATGAAATATAAAGTTATACTCACAGTACCTATATAGGTACGCTTCCAACGATTATATAAAAATAGGGTATCAATTTACTCATTTAAAGTCGTTGCGAGTGTTTTGTTTGTAGAAGGATATACATTTCTTTGCGACAACGTTAGACCATTTAGATAAACCATAAAGCATGAGAACACAGTTAAGTTTGTTTCATGGAAGAATCTAAAATACCAATTTTTATTTAAATGATTTCGTTGCTTACGCTAATGAAGAAAACGATATTCCCTTAAATTGTTTCTTCCTTCTCAGTTTAAAAACAATGAAATGATTGACGCAAATAAAATTCTGTAGTAAAATCTTTTTCTAATTCGTTTATTCTTCATGTGCCCCTTCTCACCTTGTGGTAAAAAATTTAACTATTATTTTATTATGGCAGAGTTCTTTTCCCCAATGTCCATTTAATGCATTTACCGATTTTCTATACCCTGCGGTTATTATAACAAACTCTACGTAGGTTTAAGCAGGGTAAATTTAATTATAAACACTCTGTGTATTTGAAGTGGTAATTAAATGAAACATCTTTGGAACAAATAAAGTGTAAGAAAGAAAAATGAGCACGCATCCAAACATGAAAAGACAAAGACAAATTTATATATTCACATTTGTAACACAGAAATATGTACAAGATATACGTTATTACACTGAATAAATAAATGCAAGTGATGTTTTGATGAAGTATTGATTTTTCATAGTTTTCTTTTAATTTATATGGGATAAATAGATGCATACCAGTAATTGACACATTGTTACATTGCACGTCATCGTAGAGTGTGGACCTTCATACCTTTTAAATTTAGTGCTGTTCATCTTTTTTTTACACGGTATTATTTAACCTGATTTGTCACGGAAGTTTGTTATTACGCGGTTTTCGACCACTATTACTGCATAAATTATCTTCAAACTTTGCACACCAGCTTATCTTCGATGACAATACAATATTCCATCCACTTTGTAATTTATTATAACGTTAATTAAGAAAAAAAAATTTTTTTGGCTCTGAGGAAATTAGAAGAATTATTATTTTTCGAATGGCAACGATAGCTGTGTTTGAAATGTTTGGATAATGCAACAATGTTTTGAATTTTAAAATAATCAAATCATGGCGAATTTTTTTAGTTTTTTTAAAATAAAGCCGTATAACTTAAAACATTTTTATTTATGACTAAAATTGATATGAAATGGAAAAGCTCTAAAAGTATAAGAGCAGAAGCTTGCATGGTCGGAGTCAATACAGCTACTTTCTGGGCTTGTAGCTCGTGGTCCAACAAGAGTGTTTCTGGCTAAAGTTTCACCTGACATGTCTCAACAGTAAACGTTCTCTCCCAACAATCGCGGATCTAACTCACATATCATGGTTTTTTTTTTTTTTTTTTTGTTGCTTATAATTTCAGGTGTTGCAGACAAAAATCTCAGGCTTTTTGGCTTAATGGGTGAGCAAGTCTGTAACAGACTTCTCCTTTGCATTCATTCATTCTCTAAAGAAACCCGAGGCATGTCAGGCGAAACGTAGGATATAAACAGTTTGAATTGATCATGGCCTACAAGCCCGGAAAGTAGCGATGTTATTTTAAAAATATTGTTTGTTTTTATCAAATTTTGAAACCAACATTTTAAAAAACAAGTGGACAGTTTAGTGTTGCGTGAAATCATATTCACGACATTACTTTTCGCCTGTCTAATTTTCAAATGTACTACCGAATAAGAGATAAAAGGTTTACATGCCAAAAAGAAATAAATTCTGAAAATCAGAATTAATAAAGAACAAAATTGCAAACATATTACATATACGAGTTTCAGGTTTACAAGGAAACCTTTTTTTCAACGCAAAAAAGTTTTGCGCTCCAGACGCTAACCAGTAGTCAAATAAACCGAAGTCCTTTTTAAAAATGCAATTGAATACTTTAAAAGAATGAAATAGTATAAAGATAATCAAGCCTTTAACAATTGATTTTGTTTCTTCATTTTCTAGAAAAAATACAGATGTTTTCAAAAACAAGAGAAAAACAGAGAGGAAAAGGCAAAGGCGAAAAGCCACACAATAGCATTCTATATTAAGGATGCACATAAATTAAACTGCCAGACCGCCAGTGGAAGACAACAGAAAAAATTTCCATTTTTAGATTGCCGTAAATTAAGAAATTTTAATTACTTATGAATTGCTATAGAACGCTTAAAATATTCCTTTGATTGTCTGTGTCTGTAGTTGATTTTCTACGAAAACCATATCCATGTCGTTAAAAGAAAATTTTGAAATTTTTAATTTTATGACTTTAGCCTGATGATTACAAGTACATTATTCATATCTAAAGATGATTTAAAAATTCTTCAAAGACTTGAGCTTTTTACTTCCTTAGTTACCTTTAAAGAGATTTTGCGCTCTTGAGTCCACACTCAAGGAAATTCTGGTTGTAAACAATAACAGCGACCTCTTTAAAATTCTAAGTGAACAATGCAAATGCATGAATAATTGAAAACATTATAGAGAACGAAAAAATATTCAATCATTAATTTTTATGCCAGATTTAACAAGGGATACTTTTTACTGGCGGCAGGAGGTGAGGACATTTCGTAGAACGAAACATCCTGTAACAATTGTAAAGTTAGAAAACCGGAACTGTAAAGAGCTGTTGTACCAGGTTTATTGTCAAAAACTGCAAGGAATTCTGATTCATAAACTTTCCTCATGAAACTTTGGACAAACTGTTATAGTTTTGTATCCACATTGACTGTCTATATACGAATTCGTCAGTTTATTTACAATGATAACGATCTCTTTAGAAATAATGAATGTGTATCAACAGTTAAAGTGAATTTGAAGATGACCAGATTGTACAGAAGGAAGAAATGTCCGTGGCTATCTATCCCGGGTTTAACAACGGATAATTTGAACCACTAACAGGAGGTGAGGGCATTTCGAAATCTTCCCTATCTTCAGGCGTTATGGGCGAGGAAGAACCACAACTGCTAGTGCAACAACTGTCCGTCAAGCTGGTCCTCCTGTTCAACGGTCCTCCTGATGGCTCGGACCTTTGGGCAACCAGAAATCCAGCAGGTTGTCTTAGGAAGGGATGTCGGATGGGCTTGGAACGACTGCTGTCAGAAGCCAGGATGTTGGCTATGCTGAATAGATTGCTTTTAGGTTTGTGTGCGTCTGGTGAAGTTTTGTCTTTGGCGGAAAGCGATTCGGTGGCATGCACCTCGTTAGAGTCATCCACATCGTCTACGTCGTCAGAAGTGTAGTCAAGGTGGGAATTGCTGCTAGGATGGAATGGGACTGATCCTAAATGTAAAGTTAATTGGTTATGATTAATTCAGCAAACATTAAATAGCTAACAAACTTCAAACAAACAAAAAAAGAAATTTAAAAAAAAGGAAAAAAAAAATAGATTTAGCAATCTGTTTGCTGGTTTTTGTATTGATAATTGACAATAATCTAACTAATACCGTTGGTAGCAAACATAAAAATATTCGTCAACAATATTGGTACACCTGTGAAATTCTTCGTCCGGTGGCGTTCATTTCGTCGACGATTAGTTCGTGGACTAGTGTCTGCGTCAATATCATATGGTCTATACTTAGTTTCATTGATAAAGGCAGTTGGTGGATAGATCACTTTGCCACAACTACATTTAATAGACAAATAAATTACTTCGTCACATGTGCTTTTGTCGGCACATTACCTCTAAGGTATGTTATGGGGACGTTTTTATGCTTCGTCTTCAAATCTTTCGCCACGAAAATGATGCAATGATCTGTTAACTAAGTATTATTAATAAACTGATGCGTCACTAAGTAGCATTTACGAAGTGAATGGCACTTTTCCGAGTCTTTTAGGTGGTATGTAAGTTAGTAAGTTTCTTCAATAGAGAGAAAGAGAGTATCACTTTTCGTTAGATAGCGAATTGTTAACGAATCTTCATCTTGTATTTCATTCTCATTCAAAAACACGCTTGATATTTAAGCATTTTAACTGAATGTTTAATTATTTGTTAGTAAGTAAAACAATATAGGGAGGAGGGTCATAATCGGGAACGAGTCGTATTCGGGATTAAACGGTATTAATTTCGAATGGTACTAGAATTAGGAATTTTATAAGAAATTATGCTCGGCGAAGCGAACGCATGATCAAGAAGGGACGACGGCGGAAGTGAATCTTTAGGGTTCATTCACACCAAGTGCAAGAAGCGACGTATGACGGCAACGACAATTTCAGCAGGTATTATTGGTTATTTTAATTTAATAACCAGACCTTGTATTGGTTGATTAGCCTGTTTTATTGCGTCATCAACTTTCCCCAGATGTCCGAGATTTGTTGATTGCGCTGTGATGTCACTAATTCTTCACTGCTGGTTTTATGCCCATCGCCGTTGCGGTGAATGCATCCGTATGGTACTTTCACACCGAAGGCGGCAAGGACAATATTCCTGTCTTTTCTCATCTGCTCAACCGCAGAGCATAGTTTTGTAGGAAAAAAAATACTCTAAGCCTGCACAGATAAGAAAAGACGGAAATATTGTCTTTGTCACCTTCAATGTTGAAGGTTTTTAAACAAGAAGAAAAAGGAATTTGAGCCAAGAACCAAAGTTTTTTTTTAAAACGAAAACTAAGTAAGAATTTGAACGTTGACGAAATAAATGGTGCCCCTCACCTGCTCCATTGTTTGTGTGGTGCTGAGTCCTGAATCCCAAGGAGTCAAGGAGAGGGGAGAGTTCGGGGCCTAGGAGGTGTTGGGGATCTTTTCTGGGACTGACTCGAAACAGGTCTGCCAGAGTCTGTCTTACGGATTCTGCTAGACCACTCGAGCTACCTTTACCTGGCCAAAATAAATATAAATCGAAAAATATAACAAAAACCGTTTATGTGTGTATTGTGGTTTCAATGGCATATTTTGCAAAAGTTTAAGACCAGTATCAAATTTTCAGTCTCCATGATTGTCGTAGATTATTGCGTCATCTCAAATCACTGCAAAAGCCCCCTTTATAAGGCATGCCGACGTATCCGCCATTTTGTATCAGAGCACGTGTTCATCGTAGTGGTCTTTTTTGGCATGTATCGCTCTTTGGCAGTGTTTCATTCTTTCTTGCCTTCCCTTATTTGGTATTGGTTTTAAACTTTTGCAAGGTGACTGCAAAATACAACAATCGTTCATTTATACGTAAAGTTTACAAAAATGTGCATAAAATAGAGCAAAATCGAGACTTCTTATAAAGGATGGCAATGCTCCATAGTTGACTTTGCAGAGGGAAATATTTCAAAATAATGTTGGCCTTTTCGGGAGTGCAGTTGGCACTGATTTCATTTTAATGACGATCGCAAATCCTCAGGTCAGTTATTCTCTGTAAAGTGTTAATATTCTCTGGGAGGATTCACAAAACGATATCCAGATCTCAACGCTAATATATCAGATGCTTTAGGAAGGGAAATTGTAGCTCTCTTTTTGCCTACGCAACCATCCAAGGCCTGAAGACAGTGTTGCTGAACGAGTGAGACCAATTAACCCGGGAACTGCCTTATTTCCAACATGAAATCACGGTCTGAGTCCTGTATGTAGAAATGCAAAAAGCCCACGGATTTTGAGACACGGGAATAGACCTAGAACTTTCAGGAAGATTGGGAGTTTTGAGAGTAAACATGAGCCTCCTTTTTAAACGTTAGCATTAGGCCTTACATATAATATGTGAGTTCCTTTTAGATGTTATCATTTCTTAAATTCCTGCACGTTACCAACAAAAGCTGTTTAGTAAAAAATTGAATAAAACGCTGAAAGTTCCTTGCCGAAGCAGCTTTTTTGTTAAAACCGTGATTTGAATCTGTGATTGATGTCCAAAAACTATAAACAATCTTTACTATGTCAGGATATTTTTGCGAATTGTAAAATTTTAGCTTAGTACTATTATGAAAAAAAAAAAAATAAATAAATAAAATAGGAATCATTTATATATGTATTTACAAATTAATAAAAAAGGTGATTAATGCAATTCAGTTAGCTGCAAGGGTAGCTACCTTATGTTTTTCATATTTTATGTCACATAAAATTTTAAGATAAGTTCACTAATTTGCATCACTATCATTAAAAAAAATTAAATTATAATTAAAAAAAGGGTTCAAATAAAAAGGGAAATTTTTATTAGATACTTAAAGAATATCTGAAAATTTCCTTCCAAATAAACCTGACTTATTCCTTGGAATAAATTCCCGTTGTTCATGGTTTTTTTTCACCAGTTTCAACACTACTTGTGTATGTCTGTAAACAATATCCTCTATTAAACCCCATCCATATATATATTTCACTTAACGTGGACCAGTTACGATTAAATTTTGAGGTACGATACGATACTGACGTCATGCAAAAAACAAACTATGGTAAAACGATATCTAAAAAATTGTTTAATGATTAGCATAGAAAAATAACATAATATTTGTTTTTATTGTCGCAACTTACGGACTTTAACAAATTTATTTCTACTTATTAAAAATTATTTTCATTTATAACTCAACTTTTAATTTCCGATTCTTTGGAATGGCAACACCTAAGTTTCTGTATCTAGCAATTTTTCTTAAGCCTTTAAAATTTTAAAGCGTTTTTTGAAATGGTTAATAGCCCGCAGATGTTCTGCGGGGAATCAGCTAGTTTTTTCTTAGTTCTCTAATCACTGTAACTTGGAACTCCGGTGCGTATTACCCGCGATCTATGTGCCAAACGGCAGCAAAATCTGCCCATTTCTGGAGATACTCGACCAAATCTGAAAATTAATGTATAACAAAATAGCTGATATGTAAGCGTAAGTTATAGTAGCTTTAGTTCACGTGAAAAAATTCTTTTACTTTCATTTAATAAAGTGAAGTAACCTATAGAATAATAACGGAATAATTTTTAATAAACAACTTTCGAGTTCTCACCCAGTTTGTTCTGCTGTTGCAGCCTCCTGGCCTGTCTCTCAAGCTGCTTTCGGAGCTTTTTCTCCCGCCTGTCTCTGTCCCTCCGGGCGATCTCATCGGGAGGGATTGGGTCGCCCGAACACGTCTGGGGGTGGGCGTTATGTGCGGGGCGGCCGGGGCCCTTCTTCGTGTTCTCCTTTTTGCGCCACTTCGCTCTCCTGTTCTGAAACCATACCTAGAGGTAGAAAAAAGTAGTTTATGCGTCTCGAACGATAATGAAGCGTTTTTGTTCTGAAAGGAAGAAATATGACTCCAAATGGCATCATTGCACTCTCAGAAACGCAGGCTCAAATCTCACGAAACTAACTTTCATCGTATTTGACGAAATGACTTCTTAAAAAATGCTCCAAGTTAAAATTTCGTCAAATTGTCGAAATTTGTGAGGAAAGTTTTTTTTAAGTCACATGATCGCGAGAGGAAAGAATCGTTATAAATGACGGTATTTTCTTGACGTTTGAAGAATTGTCAAAAGTGAGAGCTCCATTTCTGAGAGTGTGGTACTAAAAGTATTAAAAGTGAAAGAGCAAGAAAATATTTATGTGTAAATGGAGTAATACATTAACCGTTTAAAGTATTAGGAGCGATATAAAGTGCAGATGAAGCAACAAATTTAAGAAACCTGTGCACAATCATAAATGGTAAAAAACAACTTTAAAAATGAAAAAGGTAAGGATGCATTTATAACTTAAAAAGAGGAATTCTTAAAAATTATTTTTTTTTTTGAAACTCTACAAAATGTGTAAGGCTTACACATATAAAAGCGTACACTGTTAGCCCTTCTTTCGCATGAAAACCTGTTGAAACAATGTGATTTCGTTAAATGACAACAATGAGATAAATTGAAATGTGGGAAAAATTTATAAATAATTGTATAGTTCTGCCCCAGCGACGTTGCCAACTGCTCTTTCCTGCTGTATTTCGCCACTTGTAATGGTGACGTGTATGTTTCGGGTTGCTTTTTACAACATAACTTTTCAAATATGTTGAAATTGTATTTGGGAAAACGCCCCACCAGCAATACTCCGCAGCCTGCGTCCAATCATTCGACTTCTCGTGCAGAAACATCCCAACCTCCCTCGTAAGATCTTCGTTTCAAGTGTCTAATTATCCCACCACATCCCATTGCAGCGTTCCTTCTTCAGCCAACAATCTTTTGTTGTCTGCTCATAATAATAATAAACGGCAGCTTCCGTTTCAGTCGTGGCTCGATTCCATTGCGATCTGAGAGTAATGGGCCCATTAAACTAAATGATTATCTATGACAATTCCAACTCGCACGATATCTTTATCGAATTTTCCAGAAATTATGGGCTACTGTCACGACGTGCTTTGCCCCTGGTTTGTGCTCTTCGTTGTGAATGTACAGTACCTCACGGTGCAAAGCTTTCTTCACTGCTTCAGAAGTCGAAGTCTAGCTATTATAATTGAAATTTTTATCTTTGTAGACCGTATACGCAGTATACAGCACAATCCCTTGGCTTCATAGAAAATCATTTATTAGAAAGTTTAGTTGTGCACTTTAGATTCGTGCACTGTTAAGAAAATCCCGTAAAATTTGTGAATAAACTGGCAGCTGGGGTAGTTGTGCAAAACCGTAAAAGTTATGCAGTAAATCCGTAGTCGAATGTTTTTTTACCGCACGAGAAAAACTTTTGCGAAATGTTTTTCTCGGACGGTAACAAACCGTTGCTACTACGAATTTACTTCGCCACTTTTACGATTTTCTCCGTTGCCAGTTTAAAACTGTAAATTTTTCGGAATTTTTTTTCATTGTATATATATTTTGGTGATGATCTTTTAAAAACTAGGCCAAAAAAAAAAAAAAAAAAAAAAAAAAAAATTCAATTTCTATATGTTTTGTCCATATGTCATGTAGGTATTAATCGTCTTTATGAAGTCTTTCATAAACCAAGATCTCGCAGATGGATGTTGGATTAATATTTTAAAATTTGCTTAATGCAGTTACCCGCGAATTGTGAAAACATTAATGGTTATATTGTTTGCTAAAAGTTGCGAAGCTTGAACTTAGTTTTTAACTTTATTCAGAAACTAGTTCTTTCAATAGAGAACCTTTTATGGACGCATCACAGGTTGAATAATTAATCTGTCTTCATACATTCTCTGAGAATTTCATAAGCAGTATTAACTAACAAAGCTTTCATAAATAGGAGACTCTTCCTATAAAATTAAGAAACGGAGTGCATGGAATGGATCGACATATGAAAGCACAGCAGAGTGCTTGAGATTCACGATCATGTTTTGATTAATTAGCTCAATGATTTAATAAACTTTTGTAAAGCTATTCCAGATTAATGAAAAAAAGTACTTTATAGAATTTTTGGTTTAATTATGATTAACTTACTGAAAATGTCAAAGTAACACTGAAAATGTGAAAGAAAATACATTCCCTGTATCATTCCACACAGTTCTTTGAAAATGGTACGAGGATTTTCGTATCGAATGAATATACTGATGTAAAGTTATTCCAGACTCACAATAAACTATTCATAAAAGCGAATTTCATTTTCCATTTATCTCAAAAATGTAACAATCATTTACTACCTCTTTTTCAGGAGCTCGTGACTTTTTTTCTTCGGATGCAAATGTCATGCGATGTCCACGGCTTGGTGACCACTAACAAGCACCTCCCCTTATACAAGATCCATAGGTAGAGAATTTCATTAGCGAGATTTGCATGTTTCGTGACATTTCGCGGCGCATGCGTGGACGCTTGCGTGACCGTTCCGCTGCCAATCTGTGATGGGAAATAAGTTGCCCGTGATGAATTGTATTGGATACAGTTGAGGTATAATTTATTAGCTTCTTGTTACCTTTGCATAAATGTATTTTTAGATGGCGGGAAGAAATGGAAAAGTACGGAATAGTATCAACGCCCTTCTACAAGTATTTCTTTGAAGGATATATTAGGGCTTTGATTGATTTGACGGTATTGGTAAAGTTCCGTAACTTATTAAAATAATAAAAGTGCGAAAATTTTGGTGGTAGATATGTATTAATATTAGTCGACATTTATCACAAATATAACCGTTTTCTGAAGTAATAAATTTAAAAAAGAAAAAAAACTATAGAATGCTTTTCTTTGGCAAAGTTGGCAATAATCCGGATAAAAGTGACTATCATTATATGTTGTCCAGCTGTCAGCCGTTTCGTAATTTTATATTTCCTTTCAACTTTTATTATTATATATTTATTTTTTATTCTTTGTTATAGCGTATATTTAACTTAATTTTTTGATACATAATTAATACTGAAAAGTGTCTCAACATTTCATGGTCATTCTAACGGTCAATCTAAAATTGGACAGCAACCAACAAAAGTTACGAAAAAAATATATTGTTTTCAGTATGTAGCTTACTGTTGCAATTTTCATTGAAGAAGAATAAGGAAATAATAGATATGGAAAATTATTTTATTGATGGTTTCATGTGCTCATAAAATAAGCCTGAATTAAATCAGATGAAATGTTCTTAACTCTTTACTTACTGGTTTTTAAAACTTGTGTTAACTTTTTAAACACGTAATTTATTAGACAATCAAATACCTTATAATACAATTTAGGCTTTAAGTTATAAACAAGTTATTAATCACATGAAAATAATTTGGAAGTATGAAGCCCCAACATAGTTTTACGGTAACTCTATTCTTTCAATTTAAGAGGATGAAAAGTTTCATATGAGTAAAAAAAAAAAAAAAGGAAAAAAATCACCAGTAAGGTGAATTCTCACCAAATAATGCTACCTCATTCCTGGAAAACTGAGTAAAGACGCTCTCCTAACATTACTCTAACAGTACTGTCGCGTTAGCCTTGCCTCAGCACAGGCAACTAAAAGCTTATGCAATAAATTAGGTGCTTATTTATTTATTTATTGTTTTTTAATTTTTAATGGAATAAATTTACTAATTTTATTTTGAATGCATTTGGAAATCTATTATTTGGCAACATCTCGGTTTCTTTTAGCTCTAACTACAGGGGAGATTAGAACTTAGATGTTATTGTTACTTACGCCATTCGAATCATTGAGCTCGATTTAGTTGTCAGCCTTAGAAAGGTCGCTGAATATTTACAAGGTCAAAATGGACATGACATATCGTTTCAAAATGAACCAATCCTAAATATTTTTCTTTTCATGGTAGGCTTGCCATACGTCCCGATTTGACCGGGACAGTCCCGATATTTTGCTCTTGTCCCGGTGTCCCGCCCAGTTTTATCAATGTCCCGGAAACGGCTGTAAGATGTAAAACGTAATGAATTTATGTTTTTAAGAATCTTTTATGAAGACATTAAGAATCTTTAAGATGACAGAGCATTAATGAGGGAGTCCACTGCAAGAGCATTGATTGTATGTAAAAGAAACTTTGGCGTTTTCTTTGCTCTGACATTTATGAAAAAGTCAATCTTAACAAAGACATCTTTAAAAAAGTACATTCAAGTCAGAAATATAAGTGGGTTGAAAATAAAAAATAACATTGTTAACTTATTAATTGCTTTTTTAGTTTGACAAAAATGTTTTTCTGAAATGGTTTTTGTAGTTATACAAAAAGTTGTCATTGAAAAAAAATAAGACTTAGTAATTAATTGATCAATTAAACAATTTTATGATTTTAAACTTTATTTTGTTAACGCTTCTTTCTAGATGGTAGACCGGAGAAAATTCTCATTAAAAAGGAAAAAAAAATATTTTAAAGTAAATTAAGTACCGAAAATTCCTTATTTTAAAAGGGGGGTAGATCAACAATTTAGGGTTCCAGATTCCCCACTCCCGTTACTTGCGAAGCTTAAAAAAAGGCTTAAAACTCACCATTTTGCTCAGAACCCCCCCCCCCCCGCTACTGTGGAGTATTACATTCCCCCCAGACCCCCCGGTATGCCTATCCTATCTTAATGTATCCCGGTTTCACTAACCAAAAATATGGCAAGCCTATTTCATGGGCAATAAGGTGAACTCTGCCCATAGCTGAGGCAGAATCGTGACACTAAGGTTATATTACAATAACACTTGATGTATATTACTTTTATGGTGCATTTGGATGATGCATTTGGAAATAACTATGCGTTTGGCAACATCTCGATTTCTTTTAGGGGAGATTAGAACACAGGTGTTGTTGTTACTTACGCCATTCGTATCATTGAGCTAGACTCAGTTGTCAGCCTTAGAAAAGTCACTAAATATATATAAGGTCAAAATGGATATGTCATATCACTTCAAAATGATCCAATCCTAAATCTTTTTCTTTTCATGGGCAATAAAGTGAACTGGCCATAGCTGAAGCAGAACCATGGCAATAAGATTATATTAGAATAACACTTGATGTATATTCTTTTATGGAATAAATATATAGATGCATTGGTATACAGACATTGCTCCATGTCTCACTGAGTACTATTTCACTTCGTTTGGAGGGAGATAATTATAATTATCTCTTCCATTACTTTTACTTAGTTAAATCCTGGATATTAAATTGAGCTCGCCCTAATAAGAGGCAATTCATTGCCCCGTTAAAAATGCAGGATTTTTTATTTTAAAATAAATTTATCTGAATTTGAACAAAGTAGAAAAATTCCATTAATTTCTCCCTGTTGTCGCACTAATGAAATAAAGTATGTTTAGTGAACAAATCACATTAACATGTGTAAAAGCCGCGTCGGCTGACTGTTAGTGCGAATCTTCCCGTCAACTCATAAAACAGCTGTCTCCCATTTTAGCTCCATTAGAAATGGAAATGACAACCTCTGGGTTATTTGCGAAGCATCGTGGAACACGGGAAAGGCGTGTCGTTCAACACTCAGCTGACAAAAATGGTTTTGATATTACGCAAAAGCCAGGAACGATTATTATACATGCTTTCAATCTTTTTGCTGGTAGTATAATTTGTGTGGTTTTGGGCCTCCTTTGCCTGACTATTTCTTAAAAGGGTATTGTTTCATTTTTAGTCGCTTTTACTTTTATTTCTGAGAAAGCTAATACATCAGGATAAATTTTCTCACTGTTTTGTACGATATTTTTGTTGCTTTTATGGTAACTGGGGGGGAAAAATTCAGTTGTTGAATAGCTTATAAGAGTTGAGATTATTTAATTCTGCATGATTTTATTTGTGTTTCTAAGCTTCTGAAGTATAAGAAAAAGTAAATTTGATCAAAGGAATGTATAAAACATATTTTGAATTAAAATGCGGGTATTAAAGACGAAGAATTTTGTTGTTTTGTATTTAGGGGTCTTTTGAAGTTGATAACAATGCCCTTGGCAGATAATATCGAAATCAAAGAGCGTAGTAAAATCCTATTTGCAAGGGAAATAATGAATTGCAAAATTGAATTACATTATTAAAACAAATTACAACTAGGGCTCGACCGATGGCATTTTGGTCGATCTGCCGATGCCGATTGTTCCAAAATCGGCCGATGGCCGATTGCCGATTATTCTCCTCTTCCATTTGCCGATGGCAGATAGAGAAAAAGTCGCTTTAAAACATTAAAACGTGTAGAATGCTAATCAAAAATGTCATTTAAATCATTTATTTATTTTTTTGTTTATAAAAACATAAATGCATTATTCAAGCACCGTAAAGCTGTTTTGGGGAAGTTTACATAATAATTAAAACTAAAAGAATCACTCGCGATTCTAGTAAAGTAATTAAACTATTTTGAGGTTAAAAAAAAAAAAAAAAATGCTGTATCAGAGGATTTTTAATTCTTTTTTGTTATCTTTGAAAAAAAAGTCAACAACTATTGGATCGGATCGGGTCTAATTCCCTTTCCTTCAACATTTTCTCTTTATAACACCTGCACTGTAAATGCCAGAAGTGCAGCTGCCTTTATTTTCTTATTTTTTTCATGGAGAGAAATGCAGATGTTATAATACAGACTAAGAAATAATCTGGGTTTGTATCTTTAACGAAATTGTCAACCCCCTAATCTCAGATTTTTTTCATAACCCCCCCCCCCCCCCCCGTTTCTAAAAGAAAAGCGGGAACGATTATATGTTTACTTTTCATTATAAAAGTTATTTTAATTAAAAATACCACTTTTGCTAAAATAAAAGTAAGATATTAAAAAATTTCGCTCGCAGTAACGCCCCCCTGTTCATAACCAAGAAATACTGAATATTGCTTTAAAAAGATAGACGTGAGATTTTTTTTTTTTGTCATTGCAAATGAATACTGGGTCTTAAGAACTAATCTTTTTAGCTTTTTTTTTTTTTTTCTTGTGAGTTGAAAATTACACTGAAGTACTTGACATGTTCTTTATATTTTCATGAGCACAATGTAAGGTCACCGAAAGAAACCAATGTTTTGAGCACCAGCAGTTTTGTGTTGACAAATAATCTTCTGAAAAACACGTGATCGTTTATAAAAATTAAGATGTATTTTGGAAAAATAGATATATGTTTATAATTTTTTGAAATTAATGAAATTGTAACATATTTATTAAGGTATTATTCCACCCTGTCACTCGAACTCGTTTTTTAAGAATTAAATTTTTGAAAATTGCAAGTCGAACTTGGACACATAAAATTTCGATTAATAAACATATATACTGAAAAATTGATTCAAAATTTTTATTAATATGTTCTATGTTGTAAACTAACAACAACATAACAAGAAATATTCTAAACTGAAAGCAGATACGAGATTGTTATACAAATATCAGAAAACTGTCAACTGTATAGCACGTGGCATCAAGGAAGCCAAAAAAAAAAAAAACCTCTAAGAATAGGAAGTATAAACGGGGGAAAATTAAAATAATTATCGTATAAAAAAGTTAAAATGTATTTTGAAAAAAAAAAAAAAAAAAGCATTGATCAATCTTTGAAAATAAAGAAATTTTAGTATTTGTATTAAGATGTTATTAAATCCTGTCGTGGCGAACTGGCATTTTGAAAATTCAATTTTTAAAAATTGCAAGGCGAACTTGGACAGATAAAATTTCGATCAATAAACATTTATACTGGAAAATTTTTTCTCATTTTTGACCAATCTTTTCTATGTTGTAAAGTAAAAATGGAATAATGAGGATAACCACACACTAAAAGCATATACAACAAGGTTGCTGCACAATTGCAGAAAAACTGTAACACATTGGGGTCGAAGCAAAAAAAAAAAAAACGCTAAGAGAAAAAAGCTTACGCTGGTAAAAATGAAAATTGTTATCGTACTTTGATTGAGTTGACTTTGTATTGTTTACAATTTCGGAATAATAAGAAACATGACAAACTAAGAGCAGATGGTATAATATTATTGCACAATGACATCTAATGCATTATTAAACGAAAAACGGACAAAAATGAGGCAACTCACCTAGTGCGAAAAACAAATAGCACTCATAAGAAGCCTCTATTACTTTAACATATTCTATTTCGCGAGCGTTCAAAGAGAAATAATTTTAACAGTGAAAGTATTCGGGCAGCGATCGCTTAAACTATTTTTCCAATTTTTTTATCAAATACTTTGTAGAATGACATTATTTTTGTGCTTTTTTTAACTGACGTGCTACCTGTTATTGTATCAAAATAGAAATCTAGCTATGGAGAAAAAAGAAAGTTAAAGACAGAATGTTTTCTGGAAAGTTGTAATTGCGAAAAACATCGGACTTGCATCGGATTTTAGATGTTTTTCAAGGCCGATGCACCGATGTTTTTCCAAAGTTAACATCGGCCGCCGATGCCGATGGTCGATGGCAACTTTGTTAAACAATCGGTCGAGCCTTAATTACAACTATTATTATTATTATTTTCTAAGGTAAGAAACAATATGAAGCTAAATTCCATAGATTTTTAATCTATTTTTCAATAGAGTGAGTAATTTGACAATTAAAAATTGAGTACAGCTACCACAATTTTCTCCAAAGCCTTGAACACCGGAAATTTTGGCTGTGCCAACCGAATTTTTCATGACAATAAACCTCAAGTCCTTTGATTGGCTTCCTTATTGCTCCAGCAATAACTGGATAAAGGCAAATATTGGTGAGGAGGGAAAGCGATAAAATTGAAAAGGTCACACTCACAAGGGATAAAATGCATACGGAGTTAAGGTATGCGTGCCTTCTAGAGACTACTGGACGCTGCATAACGAGCTGAATTAATTTTGTGAGTATTGTGCACGCACGGCATTCTCTGCAGTTTCCTTTCCAACTGCTTTGGTCGCCGTCACGCCAAACGAGTGAGATAGTTATTCGAGAAAAGTATCTATGTCTAGCGAACCGTCTGCTCACGCATGTGCAAATTCAACGAGAGAGAAAGGATTGAATAAAAAAGATTGAACTTCAACAGCGTGATGGATATCATTAGAATGGCTTAGTTGATATGAATAGTTTTGACTTCTATCATTCATATTCTTTGTACATTTTTCAGCAATGAATTTGAGATATCTCAATAGCAGATATTCGAGTAAACTGCTTTATCAATCATTATTTTGATAACATAGATTTAGGTAAATTATTAATTTATTACAATCCTTTTATTTTTAACTATTTGATTAATTGTAACCACTGAATATCTGAATTAGCACAACACTCGCTTTTGATCGATTCACAGAAGTTATCGGCTTTTAATAGATTCATTTCTAGTTCGTGCTTAAAATTCAGTTTCTGCTTAGATCAGGGTTCCTAAACATCTTGTTTTGACACATCGAGAGATGAGGGACGCCACAAGATGCATATGATATCAATTCTTTGTTGTTAAGGGAACAAAAATGTACGATGGTTAGTTAGGAAAAAAAATCCGCCGGTGCTTCAGATATTTTGAAAGGTTTTTTTGAAAAACACGTTTTTGAAACCTTTTTTACGCGCTAACCGCTCTAGCAAAAAATAGGTTTCAAATCGATTCATTCGAAACTTTCCAAAAATATTTTTCTATTATAATACTGTTGAATAGATCTATAAAATGTGCTGTACATAGTACACGTGATTTTTAAATAATAACAAATGGAGGTTAAGTTCGAAAATCTACGCTCTTAAAGGGGAAATTTCAAAGCGTTTGGCTACATATTCTTTTGCTTTATTTGTTTATTTATAAATTCGGAGGTTTATTGAATTCTCCGGTACCTAATAAGAAAGAGTTAAGACACAAAACTTTTTCAAAACGAAGGAAAAGCGAGCGAGTACGGGAAGTAATGAGGAAGTAGTAGTTTTTGGCTGAAAAAAATATTGTTTTATTAAAAGAGAGAGAAAGAAAGAAAAAAAAAAAGAAAATATAATAAAAAAGGAAATTATTTTTTCCAAAAGCATTACTTAAAAGCATAAATTTTTGTTATTTTTCAAAAGCGTGATAAATTTTAGAAAGATATAATGAACATATGTAAAGAAAGCAATAAGGAATTCGGGATGTCCGCTTATCTTAAAAATGCTTGAATTGTTCCTCTCCCATTCCTGGTGTTAAGTATAGATGAGCCTTTGTCTAATTAAAGTGAAAATATGAGTACATGCAGTTCTGTGCTCATGCTCGGGAATTGAGATAAGAAATAGAAAATGTAATTGTGAAATTAGTGAGTTGAAAGGAAGTATGGAAGTTTTGGATTTTGAAGCCTGCTAATGGCCAGTAATAATTATCACAGTTGAAGCGGAACGAAGCTAAAAATACCGTTAAAAAAATTTAGTGTTTGAAGCCTCACGTCGGCTTGAAATTGGCGCATAAGAATACTCATATGAGGCACTTAGAAGCAATGACAAAATTGAAAATTTGGAGATAACCAGTGCAAATGGTAGGGAAAAAAACTATTCTATATTGTGGCAAGAGATGTTACTGATATCTCTCACAGGTGCTCCCCAACACCCTGGTTTAGAAAACAATTAACATTACAGTTCTACCATCAACCAAAGTGATCTGCCTGCAGAGTGCCAAGAAGAATCCATTCATGTTCAAGAGAGGTACTGCTGGCATAAGAAAAGTCTCGTTTCTGATCTCGTTTTATTTTTTTAGCACACTTGATTTTTTTTTGAACTGATGCTATATGCCAGTTTATAAATTTAGTTACATTCAACAAACAAAGAAGCAAACATTCTGATTCGCATGCAGGACGAACTTGCCTAAAACTCGAATGGATTCGCCCTTTTCTGTCATAGAGCTCTGTTATAGAAGAGTTCAAAAATCAGAATTTCGTGGTCGAACCTTAAAGGTCCCATAAGATCCAAACTTAGAACGCGTTTTTCTCGGAACCGTTTTTTGGCCCACTTACATCCCTTTGCTTCTCACTGCCTTAGATGTAGTTCGTGTTTAGTGTTGTTAAGTTTAATGTAATGCGTTGTTCCAAGTAAAATAAAATATTTGTGTCGTCATGATTGTGCCTAGATAACACGTTCGCTGTCGACCACGCACCTGATGTCAAGCTCTTGCCACAGTGCCAACCACGTGCGAGCGTTTACAGCGATGTGTTAAGTGATATCTCAGGTAGCTAACCACAAGCTCGAGCGAGAAAAGCTGCGCATCTTCAATTGCTCTCCGCTGCAGTTGGCATTTCAGGTGTGTTTACTACGTATAGATTCAGTGACCGTCGGCGAGCGTTAGAGGCTTAAGCGTGGTGTGAGTGATGTCTCAGTAACCAGCCACCCGTTCGCTGCAGGAAAGGCTCCGCCTTTGTTTCAATCTGCTTCAATCCGCATTGTATGTTAAGTGTGTTTCTTGATACTACGTAATGTAAAGGTTCGTTCTGAAAGTGAACGGCAGCGAAAGTGTTAATAAAGTAGCATGCTACTCAGTCAACCTAAAATAAACATAGTAAAAAAGAACCAAGTGAGTCTTTAGAAATACCTTTTCAGTCGAATTCATGTACAGATAAGAAAAATTCCCACACCTGGCATAGAAAAAGTATGGCAGTAACACCACATCATCATATCAGAGCTTCGACGTATGAATACATTTTTTAAATATTTCTACATTTACAACATGACACCAACTATCATAAGCATATTGGTTCAAAACGGAGGGAGCTTAGCATACAGAGGCGCCGCAAATTCGATCCTTCAAAAGCAATAAAACAAACTATCATTACAGCGGCCCCTCTATTGAGAATCCCCTGTTTACAGCGATAAATAATCTAGTAATCGTTCCGAAATCTATGCAGCGGCACGATAGAGCCTTCCAAGGGAACCATTAAGCAGTCGAACTGGCAAAAACAAAAGAGGCGACCCCCCCCCCCCTCCTCCCCGTGAAAAATGGCGAGTCTCACGCAGTGGATTTGTGTTACAAATTTCGGCAAAGGGCGGACAGTTTTCGACTTCCACAATCTCTTTATCAGCGTTGGGCGTTGAGCGTTTAACGCGGGGATTTTTTTTTCCTTTCCTCCCTCTTTTTTTTTTCTTCGTTTTCCCATTCTTGTGTGCGTTTCTTGTAATGTACTGCTGCGTATCCATCACCATCCAAAAAGCTCCCAAAAAAGAAAAGAAAACAACCTTACTAAAAATCAAATTAAATTTGTGTTGTTTTTGCCTATGTTCCAACCCACTGAATGTCAGATTATATAATGAAAATGTAAGCATAAACAATCATACAGTTTTCTGCTTCACACCAAAATAAACTTGTTTGAAAAATGGCGAGCTAACTTAGCTAAAGATTCAGTTTTTAATCGTTTGCAAGAAAGTGAACCTAATAATTCATTTCAAAATGTGTGTGTTTTTCAGTTTAAGAAATCGAAAAATTACAATATGTTACAGTATACATAATTAAACAAATATTTTAAAATGTGCATTTTTTTTTTGCATTTTGTGAATTAATGATGTTATGTATTGGCTAACAAATAATGCACCAGACATTTAACATTTTTCATGCATTTAGCAATACGCTTCTTATCGAATACAAATTGGTACGCAAGTTTTTCTTGCTATTCCCATGAAATTGCGCTACGTATTAAATATTAAATATGTGAATATTAATGTTAAATAACCTATTAGCATAATATTTCAAATCAGTTAAAAAGTTATAATGTCTTGTGAAATCTATGTAATTTCCTCGACCCCTAAATTTGTTGCAGATAAACAAATCTTGCGTCGCAGTTTCTTCGTACACCAACTAATCATGATTGATTGGTGAATTCATAAAAGGTACAGCTTTCTCAAAAGCAAAACTAACATTATAAAGGTTTGCATGACGAATTGGAAACTAATGACTGCAATTACGAGAAAGCTATTCATGAATTCAAAAGAGAAAGCAGAAAAATAATCAATTACTGAATTATTTGCTACCGAAGGTTCTAGCAAAGCTTATTGTTTTTGTTCTGGTTAGTTCATTTTTGTAACTAAGGGTCGGAATTTTATCAAAAGTAAATCCAAATGCTAAAATCCCACTAAAATTTTGAAAATTAATTATAACGCATGAAAATAAATTACAAAACAAAATTATAAAACGAAGAATAATACGGAAAATGAATAATATCAACTAGCAGTAACCGTACGGAAATGCCCCTGCTAAAAGTTTACAGAAAATCGCCTGTGGCGATGTTTAGAGAAGGGATACGAAAAAAAAAAAAAAAAAAAAATCCCGGAACTCTCGCCTCCTCCTCCCTCACCGAAAAAAGGGTCCGAAACTTCCTCTACTGCTCGAAGAAAAACCACCCGAAAAAAACTGCCCTTGCTAAAACTGGAGTTCTCCCCCCAGTCCAAAAAAAGCTTCATTTATGATCCAGAAAATACAGTCCTGCAGCCCCTTCACTAACCAAAAAAAAAATTCCATGCTAGTAGCTTATACGAAACACTTCACTCCTCTACCCCTACTCTCCGCTCTCCCAAGAAAAAAAATAATTTAAGATAACTAAAAAAAAAAAAAAAAAAAGAGAGAGAGAAAGCCCCTTTTTTATTTAGTTAAAACGAACTCTCGCCAGCCCCCCGGAGCCTTTTGATCACTTAGCTGGCTTAACGGGTAATAAAATATTTCTGATAAAAAAAAAAAAAAAATCTTACCTATGTGTACTTGTTTCAAACAGTAAACAAACGGATTGTTGCAACTGGGAAAAACAAATAGAGGCCCGTTTTCCACCACGTATTAGCGTTATATATATGTTATGTATATATATATAAGGTTTTATTTGATTAAAGTTGTAGTAATGAACACGTTTTCCCATTATTTAAGAAATAAAATAAATAAATAAAAGAAGAAAAGGAAATTGAAACATATTTTCAATCAGGAATTCATAAGCTTACATTAAGAAGGTCCATGAATCCCCCCTGTTAAGATCCCTCAGCTTTTTAGACATAAATATAATCAATAGTATAAGAGAAAAATTGAATAAATTATAAGAAAAAACTTCTAAGTCCATTTCAAAGCCGGAATTTAAAATTTTTTTGCAAGTTTTGAAATTTATGAGGGCGATTTCTGAAAAATCCTTTCTTGAAGAGGAGATATTGCTTTTGCATTAAGCGACACTAGTAGAACAATTTCCTCCCCCCTTCTCAATTCAGTTTTAAAATCTTCGATTTTAAAATTAAAGGGAATAGCGAACAATATAATAACTGAAGCGAAGGCTATTTTAAAACTCAAAATCTTCAATTTTAAAATCGAAGATATTTCAATTTTAGAATTGAAACAAAACTATACAACTTCCTTCCCTCGGAAAGCTGCCATCTATAGTCTTCTTTGAAAAGCCTTTCAAATTATTTATTTTACGTACAAAATATAAATGAATTATATCTTAAATATTAAAAACAGTTTTGAAGGAAAATTGATTTTTCCCCTTAAAAATTGCGTTGGAAAAACTCAATATTTGTGACTAGATTTATTGCATTATCCATAGTTAGATTAGAACACTTCATTACGGCAATTACGTCCGTGCTAATCACCTCACTGTAACATTACTCTAATGAAAAAAATAATCATGGCGGACATTTAATTGAGCTTATGAATTGCTCCTTAACAGCGCTCGAGAGAGACATGGCGCATAATGAGATAGCATGGTATGGAATTAATTTGCATACAAAAGACCGAATTATCAGCTCATAAAAGGGAGGGGAGTAAAAACGAAGCCCAACACATTCAAAGAATAATGGGAAAAGAGTCTTCTCCGCCACCGCTCAACTCCAAACGGCATATAGTTTGTAAGGGTTTAATTTAAAAGGAAAATGGCGCTGGCGTGTTTCAGGTAATAGAATAAAGTCGCCTAAAAAGTAATCTAAATCACTACGGGACTTCTGCTTTTGGAATGCAAGAGTATCTGGCGGTTAGGTTGGGGGAAGGGTGTTTTGTGTTAGTTGCAATTGAAAATAATTGAACCAGCTGCGATTTGGAATGCACAGCTCTTGCATTCTGTTCGTCGACCGCTTTTGAGAAGAATACCGTGAAAGTATCGTCTGCTCAATTGGAAGTGCGGCGTGCAAAAGACAGCTGTAATTAATTCTCTTTACTGTCTCTGTCGCCTTGAATATTTTATCGGGCTTTAATCTTGTTCCTAAAGGAGGAATTTACCATCTTGAGTGAAATATTTATTTCAAATTAGACTTTCTCAATAAAATGGATTCTCTCAATTCAATAGGAGCTAAAATAATATCGTTAATTTTACTTGGAATACGGAGTTTAGAAATTACAGTAGGGCATTGATATTTGATTTGCGGTTAAAGTGATATCCTTCACGTGTAAATTTATAAGCTGTACAATTAACTGGAGTGCTATTTGAATGGTACACCTTCGTCTGTCCGAATCAAATAACTAAATAAATAAATCTAATCCTAGAAGAAATTTCGCTTTTTCAAATGAATCCCAAGTTTTCATTTTCTTTGACTTTCGATTTTAAGTACAAAAACTCTTATTACATGTATTAAAACGTTAGAAAAATTGAATATTTTCCAAACAATTTTTGCATTAAATCCATTTCCAGTTTTATTATAACAAACCATGAAACGCATGTGTCAAAGCAATAAATGTCCACAATTAAATCATGTAAAATATCCCCATAAATCGTAACACGATCCTGCTTTCAACAATATATGGAGCATGATTACCCCATAATTAGTGCAAAATAAAAAATGATTGAATTTAAGCTTCACTTCGTCACTGCACTCAATGGTAGCTTAAATTCGAAACCAGCAAGCCAAAAGGAGGGCAAGGGGGCTCACTAGTTTCGGATTAAAGCAGATTCGAATAATTTTCGACACCGAGTCTCAGCTTTTGTTTTCATTTACATTACATTTTAATACAAAGATACTTTTGCATGCATTTACATTTTAAGTACAAAAGCTATCTTGTATGATTTAAGTAAAGAACGAAGAACTCAACGGGGGACATTCCATACAAATTTTTGTCAAATTCATTCCACATATATTTGGCTTTCAATAAGCTCGTGAGTAATTAATTACATCAAATAATTGCTGATCCCACTGTTGAATCAATAGTACTACAATATGAAATATAAAGGATTTCACATGTTTAGCGACTCCCGACTGATGGTACTCAAAGCGTTATTTGTCTTGTTTTAATTTTGACCTCGCAAAAAAATGTGCAGTACCGTGCTAGGCAGAAGCACAGATCTCTCGAAACGGGCTCCGCTCATTGGACACTTTGAAATGGACGTCACCAAAGTTTCTTTCAACCATTTTGGATGGTCAGTGCTTCAAATATTCATCTAAAACGACTATTGCTTCCATCAGGGTGGCATTCCTCCCCTCCTCCCTACCTGTGAAAAGAGTCCGCTTCCCATTCGAACCCGCCATCGATTCCCTCCAAATGGAACAGGTGAAAAGCAACAAATAAATAAATAAACTCGACGCGACTGATTTGTCCCGGTGAGGTGAGGGGAGATCTAAAGTAAATAAGAATTTATGTCGGGGTCCCCGTTGGGACGCTCGCTTGTGGAAAATATAAGTGGCGCGTTCGCTTTACGCCACTGGGGGAGCACCTCTGACCGACGTGGAACTAAATTCGCTTCACCCGTTTTTTCTTTGGGGAACCGCTACCTTATTAAAATTGGTAAGAGTTAGGGATTTATCATCCGTTCTAATGATTTTCACCTTTCTCCTACGTTACATTTTTAAAAATTTAAACAGTTGATTGCAATGAGACGTACTTAAAACAATTTTGCTTTGATAACTGTTTGATGTACTCATACTTATGTAATAATATAAGACGAGTTTCAAAGAAATACTTTCAATGAAATTCCTTTTAATTAACTTTGATAAAACAATATTCTTTTGTTGCATATGAGAAAGCAAGTACTCTACTCAGTAAATTAATTGGGACAAAGTTGACAAAAAAATCTTTTTTTTCCCCTCTTTTTTCCGTAACTTCCTGTATATCATTCTGTGCCGTTTTATACCCTGTTAAACATTTAATATTATAAATCTCCTCTTTTATCAAAACTTATTCATTTAATTTCTTTTGGCATTGATTGCCACTTGAGAAACCCTCATTCATTATTTGTCTTTTTTTTTTTTTGGCTACACTGCCTATTTCACTAACAAAACTCCTCAAAATATCCCAGAAGTCCTATTTGATTGGAGAATATAAGTCATACAATGAGATATTTCTAAGAGTACTCATTTTTTCCACAGATTCAGATCTAATGCAGAGCAGATCTGCTATCCAGATCTATTGAATTATCCAAGATTTCGATTTCAGAACTTTTTAACATATAAAAGTTAAAGTGTTTACCTTTTTGCATTAAGAGTAAAGCAATTACCAACGTTATTAATGCAAATTTTTGTGAAATGTTTCGTTCATGTGCTTCAAGGTTACAAAGAAATTAAATGAAGAAAATATTTTGAATCTCTGACGCTATGCAGGGGTCACAAGGAAGGCTTCATTGCACTGTAAAAAAATCTCTTGAAAATAACGGAAAAAGTACGGCAGCAAAGTTGCCGAGAAATATTCCGTTTCTGATAATATTCCTCCGAGATTTGACAGAAGTTCCATTTCTTTTTCTCCGTTAATCCAAATCAGTTTGTGAAAATACAGCAACCGTAAAACGGAAAAGTTCCGTTCTCGTATTTTCAGGACGTGATATTTCTGTTTTTGGAAGGAAAAACCATGTATTGAAGCACTACGGAAATCTTCCGTTAAAATCAGTCAAAAAACACTATGAAAATTCAGGATTTTTTTAACAGTGTATGAACTCAGATGGCACAAAAACAGCTCTCAGATGGAATTACTTGTAAAGGTGGAAACAAGTTAATAATATGCATTATCTGAGAATTAACTACCATCACTTAACGCATGAAAAAAGAAATAACCAATTTTAAAAACTAGTTTAAAAATGCCAAACTATTTCGTACACCGTGTGAGCATTGTTTCGTACATTTTGTGCTCATTGTTTAGTACACTGTGTGCTCATTGTTTCGTACACTGTGTGCTCATTGTTTCGTACACTGTGTGCACATTGTTTCATACACTGTGTGCTCATTGTTTCGTACACTGTGTGCTCATTGTTTCGTACACTGTGTGCTCATTGTTTCGTACACTTTGTGCTCATTGTTTCGTACATTGTGTACACATTGTTTCGTACACCGTGTGCACATTGTTTCGTACACTGCGTGCACATTGTTTCGTACACTGCGTGCACATTGTTTCGTACACTGCGTGCACATTGTTTCGTACACTGCGTGCACATTGTTTCGTACACTGCGTGCACATTGTTTCGTACGGAAACTGTGTGTACATTGTTTAGCACACACTGTGTACGAAAGTGTGCACATTGTTTCGTACATCGTGTGCACATTGCTTCGTACACTGTATGCTCATTGTTTCGTACACTGTGTGCACATTGTTTCGTACACAGTGTTTGTTTAAAAAATGTAGACAGCATACTTCTTTAGTATATGTAGTTCGTTAACTCGTTTACGTACCAAAACCTCATTAAAATTGCTCATTTCTCGTATTTTTTTAGAAATGAGCAATCGTAATGAAAATTTTGATACGTAACTAAGTTAACGAACTTCATATGCGAAAAAATTATACCCTCTACATTTTTTAAGACAGACACACAAAAAATTGAAGCATATCAAAAATGTCTTTAATGTACATCATTTTTAAAAACTAAAATCATTCCAAATAATTTCGTGTGGTGTAAAAATTTTGGCTTTCAGTTGCCATCATTTTTGGTGTTCAGTAAATCGAATTTTTAAAAAAATTAACTTTTTCTATTCTTTAATTTTTTTATGTGTCTATTTAAAAAAATATAGACAGTATAATCATTTTTATCACGTGAAATTTGTTAACTCAATTACCTTATCAAAATTTCATTACGATTGCTCTTTTCTATGAAAATATGTTCAATCTTAATTAGCTTTTGATACAAAAATGAGCTAACGAACTTTAGATTCTAAAAAAATAATACTGTGATTTTTTTGTCGGACAAACGAATAAAAAATATAAAGAAGATATCAAAAGTGAAAGAATCTGAAGGAAAATCCATAAAAATAGGGTGAGTGCTTTTTCATAAGCATGCACGCTGCATGGACATGCGTGAAATTCCATGAATGTGTCCCTCGAATTTTGGAGATGTCCCCGCTCTATGTCACTTTGTCTCTAGTGGCCGATAAATAAAATGTCTCATTCCGTAGAGGCAAGAGTGAACAGGTGTCGCCACCACTGGGATTTCCCAGCTCCATTAAGTCCACTTCGTGCAAAGTAAAAGGCATGGTTATTTTCATCCCACCTTTCTAATTTTTTAATGCCTACAATTCAGTACTAATTGCTTTTTCTTTCTTTTTTTGACCAATGAAAACGGAATCAAATGATACGTGATTTTTCAACTATCTTAAAATATTGCGCAAATTTTATATTGAAATTGTTCTGATATTCTCATAATGTTTGTTTACCCGTATTGGACTCAAAATTTAATGGTTAAAGTGAAAACAAACCATATTTTCAAAGAATGAAAGAAGACTAGAACAAATCAACAAGATGAATAGCTTGCGTTATATCTATCAATATCTGTAAACGCCCTTTAAACTAGTTCGGGCAATCAAATCAATGAGTAAGTATTAATTTGATTTGGAGTTGACCATCAAATGAACTTGTCTATTTTTTTTTCTTAACAAACATGTGGTTGTTAAGCAAAGCGAACTGTGTGCTTAACAAAGCACCTGCTTGCTAAGCACATATTTGCTACGCAAAAAAAATAGAAATGTTTATTTGAGAGTCAATTCCAAATCAAATGAACACCGACTCATAGATTTGATTGCCCGAACTAGTTTAAAGAGGCAGGCACAGATAGTAGCTTGCGCTACATCTAGCGCAAGCTATTCACTTGTTGGTTTGTTCTAATCTTCTTTCTCTCTTTGAAAAAAAAAAAAATGGTTTGCTTTCACTTTTACCATTAAATTTTGAGTTCAACCCGGGTAAATGAATCTTATAAGAATATCATAACAATTTTAATCTAAAATTTGTGCAATATTTTAAGTTGAAACATTGCCTATGAAACGTTTATCGCAGCGAGGGACGATTGCTTTCCCTGCATTGACACTACCCTGGCAGATAAACGACGTCTACAGAATTCATTTGTTTTTAGTGAGTATTTAGCTACAAAAGGCTTGCGTACAAAATTGGTTTTTTAGTTGGCGACTTTTAGTGCTTGGGTTGCTTTCCCTGCATCTATGAAACCTAGGAAAATAAGGTGCTTACCATGTATGAAAACAAGTTGAAAGGTATCTATGAAAATAAGGTGTTAAGTACCTATGAAAACAAGGTACAAGGTATCTATGAAAAGAAAGTGCAAGGTACCCATGAAGACAAGGTGCAAGGTATCTATGAAAACAAGGTGATGAAAACAAGGTACTAGGTTTAAAAACTAAAGGAAAGGGGAAATTTGCAAGGGTAAAAAACCCATGAAGAAACAAGGTTGGCAAGGTATCTATGAAAACAAGGTGATGAAAACAAGGTACTAGGTATCTATGGAAAGAAATTGCAAGGTACCCATGAAGACAAGGTGCAAGGTATCTATGAAAACAAGGTGATGAAAACAAGGTACTAGGTATCTATGGAAAGAAATTGCAAGGTACCCATGAAGACAAGGTGCAAGGTATCTATGAAAACAAGGTGATGAAAACAAGGTACTAGGTATCTATGGAAAGAAATGCAAGGTACCCATGAAGACAAGGTGCAAGGTATCTATGAAAACAAGTGTTGATGAAAACAAGGTACTAGATATCATTATGGATAAGACAGATTTATCAAGGTACCCATGAAGACAAGGTGCAAGGTATCTATGATAACAAGGTGTAATGTATCTATGAAAACAAAATGCAAGAAACAGATGAGATAAGACTGATTTGCGATTAGCTAGCATTTGATTGTGAACATTGCGACAGTCTATGATATCATTCTGATTGATTTTACTTGGTCTATTGCGGTAGTAAACAGGCCACTTAAATACTCTATAGTGCTAGAGTAGTATTTCACCCTTTGGTAACTTTTGTAAGCAATTTACTGTAAATATCTGTTATTGTAAAGAATTTTATGAGTTATTATATGTTTTTAAATTACAAAGTGCTGTAATTTATCTAAGTTCGAACTCTGCACGCGCAGCTATTGCGGTAACGAAACATTATTTATAGCATTTGAGCACTGTTTCGCAAATCGTGCCATTATCATTGAGGAAGCACATGTGGCTTGACTTGAACGTATAATTAATATCTTTTTAATGTTTTCGTAAGATATCAGATTACATCACCAATCTATCTCCCATTTGTTACACTCGCAGCCTGATCTCAGAACACTTGTGTTTTCGTATAATTATGTAATCTTTTTGTGCTCTACTGAATTATTTTTATTTTGTGTTGTTTTGTGATATCTTATGGTTTCTCTTTCCCCTCCTTTTTTAAAATTATTTATTTATTTAAATTATCGTAATCGCAATTAAATAATATTCTTTTTTCCAGCTCTCGATCTTGCTAACTTTTAACATTATGACTTTTTCTTAATTTCCAATGTTTTTGGCTCTATTAAAATCCCACATGAAATTAAATTTATAGTCATAATCGAGAAAAATTAAATATTTCGTCAACTTCAAGTGTAAATAATACTATTTTGCTCCTTATGCTATTATTAGATATCAATTTTCAATTAGTAATAGCAGCTGAGGAAATCTGTATAGTGATGTAACGAGTAAGGCGCGTGCCACCCAAACAAAGAGGGCCATTTTAAAAAGAAATTTTAAACTTCAGTGAAAGGAATTCTTTGGTGAATATTTCTTACTGAATCAAACAGAGAGTAGGCAAAACGCTGCATACTAACAGAGCATACATTAAAAAAATAGCTATAAATAGAACTGAGAACATAATTTCCTTTTAATTTGTTAAAAGGAAGATTTCGTAGAACATTAGACGACTTAATCTAAATTAAAGCCTCATTAAATCCTGCAGTGCCTTACATGTCGTAACTCCTCCTTTCCTCTCCCACCTGACCGCAAATCTAACTCCCCATTGGCGAATCTCTCTTATTTTCCCGCGCACGACCTCCACCCGCACAAAAAGCCGTAATGTCTGATTAAACGGGCCGACGCAGACTGATTAAGTTGTGAGGATCGTCCTCAGGGGGCGCTTTCTTCGCGGATCGGCCACTTAGAAGGCCATTAAGACGACCAGGCCATTAAGAAGGTCCTTGTCTTTTCTCATCTCTTTTCCCTTCCTCCGCTCCACTGACCGTTGTCCGAATTGTTTGTGTTGTTGGATAATGCTCCAGCAGGCGAGAGCCGTGGGATTTGCTCTGTTGCCCCGGTGCGGGGGTGTTGGTAAGTGGGTGCAGAGAATATAATGGAATCTTTGGATTTTAACACTTCTGTGTTCAAAGCTCTCTGGGGAATGGTCACCCCAAGAAGGAAAGAAATGACTAGGGGGTCGTAAAAGTAAAAGCAAGGAAAGCATTTTTAATTTTGCAACTTTTGTTCAATGTTTGGTGTTTATTTCTTATCAGCGAAGGTCTGTTCTTAGAAGATAGCTAATTTTATTCGGACCAACAAAGTGGTCTGGGAATAAAGACGAAAGTTAAACTTTCCCATTCACCATCCACCAAAACAATAATTTACAACAGTGCTAAAACTTGAATCAAAGTTGCTCCACATAAAAGATTTAAGCTGTATAATCTGTAAATTTCGTGGGGAGAAATGAATTAGATAACAGTTTTATAGCAAGCATTGAAAAGACTTGCTTCACGGCTATAGATAATCCATTCTTTACTTCGTAGTAGGAATTAATTACTTCAAATATACCTTTTTCAACGGATAATACATAATCATTCAGTCACTCATTCATTCAGCCCTTCATTTATTCATTCATTCATTAATTTCTCATTTATGTGTTCATTCATTCATTTATTCATTCATTTACTCATTCATGTATTTATTCACTCATGTATTTATTTTTCCATTCATTTACTAATTTTTATTTATTTTATCATTTGTTCACTCATTTATTCATTCATTCTTTCACTCATTCATTCATTCTTTCACTCATTCATTTATTCATTCATTCTTTCACTCATTCATTTATTCATTCATTCATTCTTTCACTCATTCATTTATTCATTCATTCCTTCACTCATTCATTTACTCAATCATTATTTCACTCATTCATTCATTCTTTCATTGATTCATTTATTCATTCATTCATTGAGAAATATGTATGCTTAAAAATCCTACCAAAAAATTTCATAGGAAAATAGGCTTTATATGGGATTGAAGTTTCCCCGTAGGTGCTAATGTTAATTTTTTTAACTGTTCAAAAATGAACAAAAATTGTTCAAATCAATATTTTACGCCTAGAGCTTCTTCCAATAAGCTTGTTCATATACTTGAATCTTGTGCCCAGAGTTTACACAATCAGCTTCACTTTTGCCCGTAGGCGCTAATGTTAATTTTTTTTTATCTGTTCAAAATTGAACGAAAGATTGTTCAAATCAAAAAGTAAAATATGGAAATGAGATATCCTTGCCAAGATGTTTTGAGTGCAAAAAGAATTTTTCGAATCGGACAATTCGTTCAAAAGTTATTAGGGGGGCAGCCAGACCGACAGACACATTTTCCTCATCTCAAAACCCTACTTTCAAATTTTTTTTTCTTTAAATTACTTGCTTATTTTTGACTTTTCTTCCTTTTTAACGATATTTTTACGATACATTAAGCCTTATTTCATGCTTTATTATTATTCTTTTTACTCTTACTGGAAAGTAGGTTAAAAACGGAGACAAATAGCAAATACTGTAGCGTAGTAGTTGTAGCAGAGGAACATGTCACACTTCTGTAAGAGTCAGGTACTAGATACACTGTAAAAAAAAATCTCCTGAAAATAACGGAAAAAGTACGGCAGCAGAGTTGCCGGAAATATTCCGTTTCTGATAATATTTTCCCATGATTTGACAGAAGTTTCATTTCTTTTTTCTCCGTTAATCCGAATCATGGTTGTGAAAACACAGAAACCGTAAAACGGAAAAGTTCCGTTCTTGTATTTTCAGGACGTGACATTTCCGATTTTGGAAGGAAAAACCATGTATTGAAGCACTACGGAAATCTTCCGTTAAAATCAATCAAAAAGCACTCTGAAAATTCAGGGTTTTTTTTAACAGTGTACATTGGAATGTAACTTCTGAAACTGGAAAATTTTATTAAAACAGCTGCAATCAAGTTACTTTTACGCGAAGAATAAGTCTCTGGAATAATGGTTGATTTCACTTTGTATCGGAAACACCGATGCTGATTAAGCTTTAAATTTACTTTTAGTTAAAAGTTTAAAAGGAAACCTTTTTAGGCATTTAAGATAAATTAGCGCAGGTCATTTTTTCGTCATTCGAACAATTAATATATTTTACTATTAAATACTAATAATCTTTTTTTTAAAAAACCTTAATCTCGTTTTATGCAAATTAAGTCCACACGTAATCATTATTATTAATACACTTGCAAATCTCATTAAGAGCTCAAAAAATAAAATTGGAAATGTGATCTCTAACGTAAGTGTTTTGTTTCTGAACTGCAGCACTGCAAGTGCACATGCTTATGTAATATAAGCGTGACATGTGACAAAGAGGGTAGGGGTATATTGAAGTGTGACATTTTGTGACAAAAGAGGGGGGGTCAAATATATTTTTAAAAAGTGTGACATCATTTATGAACGGTCCCTAATCTGTTCTCATTATCATGAGTAGTCATCCATATGTTCATTCCAGATGCACCCCGTTTACATTTGAATTAAACTCATTTAAAAAAAATGAATACGCTATTAACTCCTCCTGTAAATATATTTTTTGAAAATATTAGTCTGATTTGATTAGTCCTCGTGCCTCAACTCGGAAATCGCAAACCATAGCGGGGAGTGGGGGGGGGGGGATTAAAAGAGGTTATGCATCTTTTATGTGAATTTTCATTAATTAAATTACTTTGAGTTGTACTCAATTATTACAAAATTCAATTCTGCACAAATAAAATATTGTCGCAGATGTCTCGCAAGACTCCTTACACATTGTTTTTGGTTTCTTAGAGTGTCGCAGTACTGAAAAGGATGGTAAATGATGGACATGTTTCATGGTGAACAGAAACTAAATAACAATAAAAATGTCTACCACCTGGCAAAGAATTAAATATTTTGATCTATGATCTTTGGATCATCCTCTTTCAATTAGCAATCAAAGTTTCTGCTGATTGTGATGCTAAAGGCAAACGAGTGCCATTTAACATTCAACATCACTCAAAATGCGTAAAATGCAGATGTGATATATTCAACCATGAATTAACATGAGATGCACAAGTTTGAACGGCGATAGAATAAACGCTCAACATATCATTCTGCGTTCTGGGGACATAGGTGTTGAGTTGATAGCAAATTTATTTTGTGTCTCAAAAAATGGGACAGAAAAAAGGCGAGAACGAGATGCTAATATTAGCCTCATATTCCTGTACAACATCATTAAGTAGGACTAATCATAAATTTTTCGCTATAAATATGAATGAAGTCTCAAATTTGGTTTTGAAGAGTGCATAATTTGCTCATTACTCAAATTAGGAATCTTCTTAATTGTTTATTAAAATGAAACCATATTGAACGCTGCCAGTTTTAACACGCATGTAGCTAAGGAAGGTGAAAGAAAGAATCACGAAATATCATTACTTGCGAGTGATCGCAGAAAAAACAAAAGATTCTACCAAATGATTGAAATCCATGAATATATTTATCTTTCTATAGATGTATCTCTTTCTCTCGTTTAGACCTATAATTCTTTATATGTCTTATTTGACATATACAGTGTGTCAAAGAATTTTTAAGACTAGGCTTATAAAATAAAATAAAAACTATCTTATATATTATTTCTCTAGCCTGTTTTTCTGTCGGTCCATGAGATCCTCCTTATTCTTTCACCAAATTCCATGATTTACCCTTCATTTTAAAGTTTATCGTGTAACAAATGTATTGAAGCCGAAAGAGTTAATTTTGAATAAAAATACTTTTAAAAATATGATTACTAGTTTTGTATTATTTTATAAACCTAGTCCTAAAAATTCTTTGACCCACTGTGTGTAAGTAGAGCTAAAAATATACTACAGAACATAAAAGAACATAAAAGTTTTGGAAGAATCATCACGCACAATTAAAAGCTTGAAAATTCCATGACAACATTCTCGGTCTTAATTTAAATGCTAAAGATTACGCAATATTAAACTTCTCATTCAATATTTAAAATGTGGTGTTGAAATTACAAATTTTACTAGTATCTTAAAAATTACTTTGAATATTGGATGTAATATTAGTCGACGTGTTTCCAAATCTTCGGATTCTTTATTTGATTCATGCTTTTCCTAAAGACGTCCACGATCCTGCCGACAGATACTCGATATACAATGAATCGATTATGCAGATATCTTGATTATTCCAATTACTGTCAGGTAGTCAAACTGAAGGGAATCAACTTGAGAAACAGCCATGACAACGACATGAGACAAAATATTGTGCGACGTGTGGTGCTATAAAAGAGTAAACGTTATCCACTTCAGATTATTGGATAGATAAGGCACTCTAAAAGGATCTGCACTCTCATGCTCAAATCTCACGAAACTTTCGTTGTATTTGACGTAATGGCTTCATGAAAAATGCTCCTAGTAAACTTTTCATCAAATTAACGAAATTTATGTTGTAACTTTTTTAAGTCACGTGATTGCACGAGGAAGGAATCGTTAGAAATGACGAAATTTTCTTGACGATTGTAGAATAGTCAAAAGTGAAAACTCCCTTTTTGAGTGCGATGAGATGACTTTCAAAAGAAGAAAATTCACCTTCAATGAAAATCCACGTTTATGGTAAAGTTTTTCTTTTGCCCTCGTCTCAAAAACAATAAATCTCGTATTCATTCATTCTTTTTGTTTTCCAAAATAATTGAAATAATCTAAGAAGGGAAAGAAAAAAGTCATGCGTTAAAAATCTTCATCTGCTGACAAAAGCACTGCCAAAGAGACGAAAATCTGCATCATTTGCTTCGTGCGAGCGGAAGCGATGCTTTCTTCGGCTGCGATGGTTTGCCGAACCACTCCAAATCATCCTAATCACAGTTATGAGCATCGCCGATGACGGTCATTTAGGCGAACACTGTGAGCCGTTTCCTGCTAAAGAAGAAAAAGCTTTTATGGCCACATTAATCAAGCACGGAATACCATCTCTTTGCTGTCTGTAACTTTGTTGTGTACAAACACGTCAGCAGCTTCCAGAGATGGGAGCTTTATGCATTTGTTTTATTTGGGACTAAGCGATTGAGAGAGAAATAAAACTTTTTAATACCGAATAAAATTCCAGGCAACTTTCAAAAATTTATGAAATGATTCTCATTACTTCTATGGTTCTTCTGAATAAGTTCAGCGGTGATATCTTTAAGGCAATTTTTCCATCATAATCGCGCTTATTTTGGGACTATTCTTATATTTATTAAATTTGTGTTTAGCAATCATTGTAACTTTGGTAGTCAAAGTTCGTTGTGCTTCCTTCATCCTTATGTTTTTCCAAACTGATATTTTTCCATGCAATAAAGTTAAAGGTAACCGTTAATTCACAACAAATCAAATTTAGCACAGATAATGAAAACTCATGCTCTGGTTGTTTATTTTCAAGGGCAAGCGAATTTTGATTCATTTATTCAGAAAACAAATATTTTTAATAACGTAACTGGACAATTTTTAAGTTGACCTACAAATAAATAAAATCGAAGAAACTGAATTTCTTATTTATTTATTTGTGCTGCAATTGAATTTCATTTTGAAAAATATGCACCGTTGAAACTGGTAAACGTGTTTTGAACATTTCTATGAAAAATTTTCGGTAAGCAAGTCTATTTTATACTTCATGTAATGGCTCCATCATCATTAATAACAAGGCGCAAAAACGTATATTGAAGGACTAGTGATACTTTAACACCAAGTGCAACAGAGACGGGCGACAGATACGATAAATTACAGTGAGCGTCATTGGTTCCACGTAATTTAGTAAACACTCCTTAGTATTGACTGATAGGCTTTTTTTTTTTTTTCGCTTGACTTTCATTCAGACGACCGTGATTTGCTGCTTTCTCTATGGAATAAAAAAGTCCTCTCTTTCGTTTAATAACCATAAGAAGTATTTTATGACTAGAATTTCCATTGTAATTAGAAACATATAAAAATGCAAATCCATAAGATTTTAAATAAAAAACATGCAATAGCACTTCAACAACCTTGAATTAATATCGGCAATGCTACACATGGTTTAGCAAACATATATTCAACCTGATTTTTTAACGACCTGTTAACGTACAATTTTAAAATCGTTTTAGAGTTATGCTCAGTTACGGAGTATTGCAGAGTATGGTTTTAATTGATCAAAATAAATAAAAATCTGAACTTTTTGTTAAATATTATATTTTTATTAAAGGTTTGTTTATAATCATAGTTCACTGGCTTTTCACTAAAGAAACCATTTGTATTTATGAGGAATTTTCAACAAAACTGGAAACTGCCATTTTTGAGAGGTTTTATTGTATAATCGGTATGTGTAATGCGTATTATAACCTACATTCAATATTTATGTTGCGGTTACTAAATTTTGATTAATTTTTTTATTTTGTATTTTCAGTAAAATATCATTCATGCATATTTAGGGTATGTTTTGAATTTCCGTAATTTAAAGCTTAAAAGAGTTTATTTTTCTCCAGTATATTACTTTCTTCATCAGTTCCACGTTACAACGCCCATATATACATATATATATATATATATATATATGCATGAATCACTTTTGGCGCTCCAATGCTTTTCTGATCAGCATTTAATGCAAATAAGCACACCTCTTAACAAAATTCTCTAAACGTGTCTACGATCTACTAGCTACCTTTAAAGAAAAAGCCATAAAACAAGAAATAAAAGGAGGGGGGGGGGGGAGTGAAACATTTCTATCGTTCTCGCCTTTTATACGTGATGTGTACTTAGTTTGACGATTGGCTTTATTTCAAACTCCATTTTCCGATCGTAATAGCAGTTGCCGACGACTCAATTGCAGACGGTGGATAATTGCCAAATAGCCGAAGCCATTTCCTGTGCATCTCAACGACACGTAAGCAGGTGGTGGTGTGGTACTACACGCGTTTCACGCTGTCGCGATAGAAGTTGGGGAGAATTGCCTCTTTATGATGGGTGTAGAAAAACAGTCAAGTGTAAAAGAGCTATTATTAGCGACTCGTGTGAAAGTCTTTCAAGAACTTTCGAAGTTGGACGATCAACTTTTGCACAGGCGAGAACAAGTCTCGTTTTTACCAAGTCTGTATAGGCTGAACCTGGATAGGTGATGCCCTAAAGCCCTATTTTGATCTTTCTACCTCCTGGATTTTTCATCCTGTTATTGTGTCATGCAAATATCGTGAACTAAACGAACACAACATTGTTTCTTCTCAATTTCGACATTCTTGATTTTTCAATTTCTGCTTCGAATGAAAAACATTGGAAAACATTTTTTTCTCTTTGGAAATTCATATTTAGTCTACTTTTAACACTGTCTTCACATTACTCCTTTAACAGCCTTTTCCAGTCAGAGGGTTTGTTACAAATCAAAATTACATGAGCAAAACAAAAATGGTCGGAAAATTCCGTTTATTCTGATTCTCTTCTTACACCTATTCGATGTTTCAAATGATTCCTCAACGAGAGTATTTACTTTGCGCAGGCCGCGCTAAAAGTTTTTGGGAATTAAACAAGGTGATTTTGTGTAGCTATATTTAACTCCTAATTAAGTATGTATGATTAAGTCAGTAGTGCGAAGGTTGTCATTATTGTCCAGGAATCTCCCATGGACAGATTCCTGGGAGATTCCTGGAATCTCCCAGGATTCCAGGGGTCCAAATACTCTTTATAGAAGACCTTGCTGAAATGTATCTTGAAAACGTAGAACTAACAGAGTTTCCTGCAAAGTAAAGTTAGAATATTCCTGAAAATCGTTACTGGATGGGATTTTAAAGGGAATTGGTACTACAATAATTACCGTTAGTAGATGAAAGGTTATAAAACTGTCTGAATCAGCGCTTGATTCAGACAGTTTTATAACGAAGCATTTCATGGGACCTCAAAAAAAAACCTTTCTTAACATTTCGTCGGGGAAGAAGTTCTCGCTAAGGTTGAGAAAGCAATCGCAAGCGTAAAGGGTTGGGGCTAGTCAGGCCTTGGTCTAAATTAGAATATTACATATAGAACGGTCTTTTTATTACAAAAGTTTCAGTACCTGTACTCGTGACTCTACCAGGTCCAGCCTAGACGCCAAAGCCTCTCTCATAAATACGTCTGGATAGTGGGAGGCCTCGAACGCTTTTTCCAACTCCTCCAACTGCCACCCGTTGAAGTTGGTGCGCGTCCTCCTGCGCTTCTCGTCTTCGTCCTCCCCATCGTCCTCCGCTCCGTCCTCCTGAGCGTGACGCCTCCTTCTGCTGTTGTCATCCTGCTGCTGATGGGGAGACGGCTGCCCCAAGGAGGAAACTGAAAGAAAAGTAAAGATTAACTATGTTCACACTTCTGGAAATTCTAACTGAACACATAAATGCCAGAGTTTTCGTCTGCTTTTTGATGTTCGCGTGCTAAGTTGGGGACCGACATTCTAAAAGGCGGTTCCACAAAATGATTTGAAATTCCTAACCCAAAGAACACTTACATTTTGTTCAGCATTTAAGAATTAAAGAAAAACTGTTGCGAGAGAACGGAGCGTCGCAAACTCAAGCTCAAACGCTAAAAGGAACTAACTATTCACGGCAGTGAACTAGCCTTTCGTTACAGCAATCAAATTTGTTAAAATATAGCAGGTATAGTAGTGAGCAGATTACGAGGATGTATTACATGCTAAGAGAAATATATTTTTCCCAGAGCAGTGTCTATCGACAAAAGTTTTTTACATACTTTAATTTATTCCCTACTCCACCCCCTCAATCCGCAAATGTTTCAGACATAATATTTCAAATAAAAATCGTAGACTAATTTCGAACAGCAGCTTGTTTCCTTGGTCATTTTCCATTTAAGTGAACTAGCAGACTACACAATTTAAAAAAAGATTCAACTTTCAAGTTATTTTTTACCTGCCAATAAAATGCATTTCTGAAATCTTAAGCACCTCGCAGATAAAACATGTGAGCATGCGACGAGCATAAGCTAGAGATTCCATTTTTCAAAATGTCAAAATGTGGCCTTCTTCCTCCATTGCATCCACTCAACTCATTCAAGACATCAACATTTAGTACACTACAGAAAAAGCTCAAAATCTTGCCCCCGTGTAATTAAACGCGGATCGTAAAAGGAGCCCAGAGGGCACGTGCTCCTCCCAAATAAATAAAAGAAATTTAAAATTTTCCCTTTAAAAAATATTTATTTTTCTGTATTTTAATGCAAATAAATTGGTTTTTTAAAGGATAATAGCAAAACATGAAATATCTTTATGAAAAGTTTTACGTGAAATGAATTGATCTCCCTAATACCCTCTCCACCCCTCCCGAAATTATTCCTATGTCGGTCATGCATGCAATCTACAAAAAATAGTCCTGAGGTTTGAAAATACTGTGCAGTGTGAAAAATTTGCGTCACTAGCATATATTAAAATTGGGCCAAAAGTTTTCTCAAATTGTATAAGTTGCGATGCAACCGGTCGTTAACGATCAACCTAACTGGAATGTATAGTGACAAAAACCTAAAATGTGGACAATACCGAATTTTTTGTAAAATGTACTCGGACAATGTTTCAGCGTCAAAATGTAGACGTAAAGTTATGTTAGTAAAGTATAAGATTAGATGAAAAGATTGTTTTTTGCATAGATTAGGCAAAACGAGCCACTAAAATAACTTTAAAGAAGTTTCTGTTAAGAATACAAAGGTTGTATAGAAGTCTCGTATTTTTCCACATTGTTTGGAAATCTAACGCTTGTTTTAACTTTCTGTCAGCAAGAGTTCTTCAAAAATACGCATTTTCTAATGATGTTGACTTTTCGGAAGCTTTTCGCATGTTCGGAATCCTTTTTCAACTTGTTAGATTCTAATTTCACCTCCTTTTCTCTCAAGATTGACGCATTTTTTTCTATTAACTTTTCTTGGAATTAACCAATCCTTGTGGCGACCATCTTTTAACGGGGGAGTCGTTGCAACATGTCGTACCTTGGACTAATTTTTATTTCTTTTTCCGTTTTAACGTTTTTTTCTGACCTGTACTACAATATTTCTTCCAAAAGAAAAAAAATACTGCAAAGGTAGCTATAACGTATTGCTTGCAAAATTTTTCAGTTACTTCAATAACTATATTTTAAATAAAACAAATGTGTAAAAAAAAAGAAAATTTATTCAAGTTATAGCATTTTTTCCTTAAAGCTGTGATACTTCGTGTAGAGTTTGACGTGCTGGCTCTATATCTATTAAAGTTGCAAAAACTCTATAGAATATAAGCGCTTATCATATTAAATCGACATGTTCTATTGCACCTACCATACATTCTTTTTGTACTGTTCTTTATACGGAAATTCTCTGCATTCTACGTGAATTTAAGGAAAGTTTCAATTGGCATTAAACTTTGTAATGCTTAGAATCACGAAATCCACGAATTGACTGCAACATTGAATCCCTTAAGGGCAAAAATAAAATTAAAACCTCCACAAAAATGTTTAAAATGGTCATGAAGTCAAGTAGTAATTTAAATATCCAACTATGTTCCTTCCCGTGACTCAGGACAATCGATTATACTGTCACTTGTGACATTGAAAATCGTTGAACTACGCAAACATGTTTTGCATGATAAACTATTCTTTTACACCAAATACCTGCACGCGTATGTGACGTAAAGATAGTTTGATTCGCATGTCAGTCAGTTCAGAAGTTTTCAATTATGCAGTCCTATTTAGAATCAATCTTAAAATGTCCATGCGAACTAAAATGGTAATTTTCGTTTGGTTTTCAAAACAAAGTCGACGCCAATTGCCTTGTCATAAAAAAAGATATGGGTGTAGTTGCGTTCAGTATGTATCTTTTTTTTTTTACTTTCTTGTATGTTCAAACTGTATCTTAAAAAAAAATATATCAGATGGATTCGTATTTTTAGCAGTTTTAATGTTTAATATTTGACGGATTTACACATTCTAAACGTTACTAAATACATTTACACGGGTTAGTGAAAAAATAACTGAAAAAGATCTTGCCAAATCGCCGATGTTCGAAATCTTTGAAAACTATAAATATGTATTTGTAAGAATTCCTTTCTTTCGAATCGCGGGTCTGCAATTGTTATTTTTGTGCTTGAAACGTTATCTTATTTTATACTCATAATCTTCGTTTTTATTTTTTTATTTTTGAAGAATTCGCTACTGAAATTATTGATGATCTGATGTAATAGCTCCACAAAACAACAACAAAAAAAGGCATTTAGAACTTAAAATAATTTAGCAATTTCATACCAAAAAAAAAAAAAGACGCTTTCTTTTGATACAGGTGTAAAGATTATGGCCAACCCTTCAGGCAAAGCGAGTAGTTTGCTTAAAAATTGTGAAAAGAATTAGCATGAAATATTTTTTTACAAATAATATCTATCTACAGTAAAACCTGTAAAGTTCATCGCCTTTCTAAGTTGACTGCTTTTGTCAGGAACGGAATTAGCCCTATACTATGTAAAGTAGGGAAACCTTTGTAACTTGACCACCTGTCTATATTGACCACTTATATAATCACACCAAATTAGGATGGGGACATTAAAAAAAAAACCTCTGTAACCTGACCGCCTAATTATTAATACGATATCATTTATTTATTTGTATTTGGAAAGATTAAAATAAAATAACTTTTCCAATATTTTTTATGCTGTAATGTTATACCAGAATTTGTCTGGATGGATGAAACAGCAATATAATTGTCTAAACCTCTTTGTAAGTTAACTTGTATGGGAAAACTATTATGAGTACTCTTTTATTTTTAAAGCAATTTTCTTTTTTGCTCTGAGAAAGCCATTTTGAATAATTATGTATTTTTAGTAAATGTTTACCATGAAATAAGTAACTTACATAATTAATAAGATATTTCTCTTTATTTTAACTAAGTATTATAATTTAATTTCAAAGTTGTACGATACATTGTAAGCCATTCAGGTTAAATTCCTCTATTGCTGTTTTGTATAATTGTGAAATAAAATAGCTAATTACTTTTTGAAGTTACCCTTATGCATGAAGATAAAAATACTTTAATGAGTTAAAAAAAGAATTAATGCATAGTCTAAGAATGACAAAGTTAAAAAAAAAAAAAAAAATCCCCAGCACTGTTGCACTTTAGTGGTCACTGGTGCACACAAGTTGACCGCTAAAGTGCTGCACCGCAAGTTTTCAACTTGACAGGTTTTACTGTACTAATATCAGCTGATTAAAAACAACGATTAAAAAAGTACAATAAATTCTTCATTCTATTTTCTGTCAAGTTAACCAAAGTCATGACTTACAAGCTTTTTAATTGCCTGCTACCTAATTTATCAAGAAACTTCCATTTTCAATGCCTGCATAGTGGTTATAAGTTTTATTTCTAGTTTAACATAACTTGCTCATTTATTATATTTGAAGTATTCCAAATCTTGGGATTTATTGTTGCAGCATGTAATTCCACCCATCTTTCATACGATAAACTAAGAATTTGTTCACTTAAATCGTCTGATAATCTCTCTATTTATTTTTCACTTCTGGGAGGCCAGTCACACTAATGCTTCCGATTACTTACCAGAAAATGAGAAAGTAATTCATTTGCATTTCCTCGATTAAGCGAAGCGTGCAAAAGAATTATCATAATTTAGAAAGAACGTAGCGTCTTTGCCTTATCCTTTTCCCGCGAGAATCAGTAAATGACGGTTCAAAATGCTGAATACAATTCATCAGCTCTTCTTCTTCGATTGTTTTCAATTACTATTAAATAGGTAACGCTACGACTCTGATATCGAGAATTTTTACTACCCCTTTCCATTTATTTTAACGATCTGACACTCGCCCGCTAAACTTTATTTGATCGTTTATCGATAAAGACTGGAGTAATGGAGATATTCGCCAGAAGGAGAGCAGCGCCGAGATAGGAAAAAAAAAATAACTACAACTTTAAACGCACACCTAAGCGAGAGCCCCCAGGCGGCGACGGAAGAAGACACATTGCAGCCGGCAGATGGCGTTAGTGAAGCTATAAATAAAATTACCGCCACTCTGCGAACTGTAATTAAGTCATTAACGAGAGTAAACTTTGATGGACGACCGCTCGCTTCGCAAATTGTTTTTGCGCACCGAATTTTTCTTTTCCTTTTTTACTTTTAATTATACGATTTTTTCCTCAGAAAGCCTAGGAGTAAAGAAGAGAGGCCTCTTCAATTAATTATTTGAGTTAGCGATGAAAATTTTAGGGCTAAAACGAGTCGTGAATTTCTATTAGCGCCTTCGGATCTTTAAAAGATCTAAGATTCCAGCAGCACTATTTTATAATGGATGGACGCCAAAGTGTCTCAACTCTATTATTATTAATGATGCATCTGTAATTAATTCTTTTATAACTCTAGGCTTTGATAAGAAATGTGATAGTTATTTTGTATCACGTTGTATGCTGATTGTTTATAATACGATATGGAAAGCAAATTATAACAGAAAATGAATGTCCCTTGTAGAGTTTGTAGTTTTTTCGATGTTACTGCGTACGTTTATTTTTCAATCTTTAATCGATATTTTGTTTCCTCTCTTCAAAAAATGCTTTTTTTTTCTTTTTGCTGAGTACATATTATACCAGATTACATGTCGTAGTTATAGATAGTTCCATCAAACAGAAATAAACATCATGAGCGAGGTACAAAACTAGTTTTCCTTGCAAATTAATATGGGGCAAAGTACAGAAGTGATCTTATAATATTCAAGGAAATAATACACTTTTTGCTTTTAAATATGAATACTTTTTACGATATTATTATTCTCTATTTTGTTACATTTAATTTTGCTAATAGTGTTAAAATTATCATTAGTATTTTATTATTAACTCATCATTTCCGTATTATTGAAATTTGTCAAATAATTCGAAGGAATATATTTAAGAAGGCGGTGTTTCGTTCTTATAAATGTTTCAACAGATGAAAAATAGCTTATAAAATAACAGAAAAGCTATGACTGCCAGAGCACGTTTATACAATCTATGTTGGTTTGTGGTTTAGAAGGCTCATTTAGTTCTGCAATGAATTTTTAACTGAATAGCATTGCAATAATATATGTGTTTATCTGTGTCTCTCACTCTCTTTGCCCCTCAGAATTATTTCAACCTATGAAAAATAACTAAAAAAATAACAGAATTTCTATCATTGTTAGAGCACGTTTTTACAATCCACGTTGGTGGTTAAAGTAGTTTTCTACAAAGTAGAAAGGACAAAATTCCTATTTTGTATCATAATGGTATTTTTAACCCTTTCATTACCTCGACCCATAGATGTGGAGCTTCGCTTCTTAGCTTCTCAAAACACTCTGGGAGAAAAAAAAAATGCAGTTCTACCTTTAGTATTACCATTGTGAATGTTCACACTTTCTGGTGTTTCCAATAGAATTGAGGATTTGTAAGTGATTTGGCTAGAATTCCCCGAGACAGAAGTGATTTTCAGAAAATGACGACATCTCAGAAAATAGAATCACGAAATAGAGGGAATTTTATTTATTTTACAACTTAGTTATTCAAAAAACAACTTTTTGTCTCAGTAGTTCTCTTATCTGCATGACATTTTTTTTTCTATTTACCTAGTATTCGAACATAGTACAGTCATAAACATGCAGGTAGACACCTTCAAATCTATAACGAAGTAATGACAGTGATACTAATCATGTGAAAGGACATTGTACTGTGAGTAGTTAATTTTATACCTATTCCGTAACAATTTTACCGAAGTTCGTATTTCAGTTAAATGTTTAATACCTAAGCATATTTCATAAATCTGGCTTTCTGAAATTTTACCCCAAAACTTTGATTTTTTGTATGATGAATGAAATATTGTAAAAAATTGTGTCATTTATTTTGTATGGTTTGAATGATTAAAACTGTTATGAAACTAAGATTTAACGAAGTTTTTGTATTATTCTATAATAACCGAATGGTGTAATCACAAATTGTAAATCAAAAGCACGCATGTGCCTGAAATTATTAGCCCGGTAGTAGTAAATTTATATTTTATTAGCATTATTTTATACTTCAGTAATGAAGGGGATACATTCAATATAATTTAATATAGGTCTAAATAATCAGGGATTCACCGATTAATTGGTCGCTTTGCCAATTATTTATTATACTTTTTCCTTTTTAGCCAAAATTACTTTCAGTATGACAAAAACATAAGAGCTATGCTGAATAAATTTATTAACAGTAATCAGTAGTACTAATCCTTCCTCAAAAGCGATAGATTTTTTTTTTTTTTTTGAGTGGCAACAATTTATAGCTGCCTATTTCTACTTTATGAGAACTAGTAAGACAATTACTTTTCTGTGTATTACTAATTTTGCTTGGTAATGAAGTGCTGGATCTTGATGCTATTTCTTTAAATACTTTAGAAAAAGTTAAGTTGTATCTTTTTTTTATTCTTCTGAACAAACATCAATATTTTCAATTGATTCATCTTCAGGCTTTTGTGTTTCTAAAATATCAAGAATACGTTTTTTTACTTGACTATCCATGTCATTTTTCTGAAATTTCATCTTGAATCTCGGATCATGTAGTGAAGCTATGCATAGTATTTTATTTTCCAGGAACGAAGAGAATCTTCTTGTAATTGAAGACCGAAGCCCTTTGATTGTAGTATTATAATTAATCGGCGGCTGATTAATCGGTAATCGGCCTATTTGCTTATCGGTGAATCCCTAATTGATACTAAAAAAATATGTCGAGGTATTTGTGCACAGACGTTAGGTACCCCGAGAGAAAAAAGGTGTTGCAGTGGCGTAGTATTTTAGGGGGGAAGGTGTCCTTCGGGAGAAGTCGGCTAATTTCATTGTTTTCCAAGAAAAATTGGTTAAATTCTAGACAATCTTTACTATTTCAAAGGGGGGGGGGGCGGTTATCCCCAAAACCACCCCCTTATTTTCGCCAGTGAAAACTGTTCTATGAGAGTGGAAAGTTTGGGAAACGCTGGTTACATCATAATTCAAAAAATTTCTAGAAAGCATGTGACTGTTATGCATAGAATTGGAGCCAAAAGCTAATTGGATTTGCTTCCGCCGTCTAGCATTTAAATCGTCTCTACACATTTTGGTACCTCATCGAAAAATGTCTTTAGACGCAATAACGAGATTTGCAACCCAGTACAATTTATTCTGATTGATTTGGTTACCCTTCAAACGCTCTCCCTCGAACTCCGAACGTGATTTTAGCGGCCACCATACCCAGTTTCAGTTTCACCCAGCACGGACACGAAATAATTGATTAATTAGTAGTCACGCTAACTTGAGTTTGAACGCGAACCCGTTTCATGCCTCCCAATGTACGACTTCCACGCACGTTGCCTAGGAGACGCGGAGGACCAATGATCGCGTCCGGGCGATACGCATCGCCGGCCACCAATGGCGGACGCCCACACATCCCCCATCTTCATTCATTATGCGCTCCTTCATTCAATAATGGGTGATGATAATCTGGGTGATTTTTTGGCTTTTCTTTTATTGGTCGGTTGCTTCCTTCGTGTTGTCGGGAAAGAATCGGTTTGGCAGATGAAAGAAGTCGTAGAAACACTCCTAGATCGTCGAAATATTTGAGATTGGACAGAGGAGTGGGAATTTTATCTCCCTATTCCGACAACATGTAAAAATGTTTTAATTAAAATTGAATTTTTAACATAGTCATTTTTATTGCCACATGGGAAAAGGTTATGAATATTAATTTGTAAACCAACAATACTACGTAGTTATAAATTTTTATTTAAATTTTGAAACACCATTTTTTCATTTGATTTTGCAGATCGTGTACTCATTGTTATATCATAAAAATTACTCTTCGTATTGTTAAAAAGAAATTAATCTCCCCCTCCCCGCAACGCTAATTGTCTTTTTTTTAAATATAACAAATCATAAACACAGAACAAAACGTTCGAGGAGAACTAAAAGAGTGTGCTTTCCTGTTTATCAGCATCAAATTCTTGTAGCCAGAGGACATTAAGTTTTGTCCTCTGTCAACTCTCTCTCGTTCAGCTCAAGCTTTAAATTATTTGAAATATACCTTTTCAACAGATAACACACTTTGTTCGAAACAAAATATGTATCTGTTAATGTTAATAATAACAATAAACTATGTTGTCTTTCGTGTAACTGATACAAAACTTGTTCTCTCAAACTGTTAGGATATTTTAGTAATTTCAAATTCAATATTTTTAACCAAAGATTTTTTTAAAATTAATTACAGTTTTTCAATATGTAGAAAAATACAAAACTAAATCTTTGCAACATAACCTTTCAAAGCTATAATTCCTTTTTAAGTAAGCAAGTAAAAGGCAAAAAAAAGCAAAAAGTTTTAATACGATATAAAAAGGCTCCTAATTTCTAGGAGAAAATATAAACCTGAACTTTTGCTCAATGAACTGGAGGTTGCACCCGGCTCTGCCTGGGTTGGGAATGCAACATGTCATTTCGTATAAGAGGAACAAAAAAATAAGAGAAAGACCTTACGATTTTTAGAATGAAAACGGATATGCGTTATCAGCAAATTGTTCTTTGACAATGTGCCTGAATTTGTCTAACAAACTGCCCTTTTACGAGTCAGCACTAAAATAAGTTTACCTCGGTTTGTTTCATTTTTTTACTACCCTTTCCGACTATATCTGAGAAAGTCATCAAAGCTCGGTTGACCGCGTGCGGTTTTTCGTCCACCACTTGTGTGTGACTAATTAAATGATCTAATGATGTAGAAAGAAGTAAAAGTAATGATGTAGAAGATCTAAACAATGAGCAAAGAAAAGGTTTCTTCAGAGACAAAATAAAAATTTTTTTTCGAGAAAACCTTACAAATCGTTCAATATTAGCAAAAACTCCAATAGAAATCTCTAAATGAATACATAAATAAAGTATAAACTGTTTTTGGCAATTTCAGTTGTAGAGGGTGACCAGACAGTGTGGGTTGGGGTAAACGTTATATCAAAAAATAATCATACAAACAAAGTGCAAACGGATCTCAGCCGAGCATTAGAAATAAACTAACCCGGGATACGAGATCGTCCGTGTGAGACACGGGCAAATGCCTTAAGTGGTTAAAATAAAGCTTGTTAGAAGCAAGTCCTCCTTTTAGTTTAGTATTTAAAATACAGTAGAGTATCGGTTATACGACGTTGATATTTATAGGACGTTTTAGAGTGGTCCCAATTCTTGGATTAGCCAGAAGGATAAATCGATTATACGACGCTTTTCGGTAGTCCCTTTGGCTTCATATAAACGATACACCACTGTACATGCTTCGAATTTATCTGTAGGCGCTAATGTTAAGTTTTTTGAACTGTTCAAAATTGTACAAAAAAATTGCTCAAATCAAAAAATAAAACGCGCGGATGAGATGTCATCGCTGCTGACATTTGAGGTTTTCGACAGTCAAAGCTTGTTTACGCAGGGTTCGAAATTGGGATGTAAAAGTTAGGTGTCATTGGCACCTAGCATTTTTGTTTTAGTTACCAAAAATTTTCTGCTAGGCGTCATTTTTAAATAATTTAAATTGCTTGGACAGAGATAACGGGTAACTATGAAGACAGTTGTGCAATTGCTAAAAAATTTCGCAAACCTTTTCAACCTTGCTGAGAAAATTGATAAGTAAAAATGTTCAAAAATCAATTTCTTAAAAAAAAATGAGAATTGACTTCACTATTCTTTCAAGTGCTATTTACAGTGCATTGTTACTCACCATCATTTGTTAGTAAAAATTCCCTACCCCAAATTTGAAGATCAAGAAGTTACGATAGTCTTCATAGACATAGTAAAAACTCAAAATACAGAAGATTAGATGAAATATATATATAAAAATTAAAACTATAAAGTTATTAAGATAATCAAAATGACGAGTTGGTGGTGCAAATTGTGGTTGTCAAACTAAAAGTTTTTTGAAAGGTTAGGCGTCAAAAGTGACGACTGGATATGAAATCGGGGTCGTCAAACGGGAATTTTTAGTTGCAAAATACGACTAACGACCACTAATTTCGAAACCTGTTACGTCAAATGTGTAGTACCGTTTATACGACGCCGAAGGAACTACCGAAACTCGTCTTATAAACGATGACGTCTTATAATCGATTTACCCTTCAGGCTAAATCCAAGAATTGGGATCATACTAGAACGTCGTATAAACGGTACTCCAGCAGTAATTCTTACACAAAAAAAAAAAAAAAAATTTACAAAAAATGCAGGTTTTTTTTTTTTTTTAAATCGGCGATGATGGAAGAATAGTTTAGTTCTCGAATCTCATTCGTAGAGGCAGCAAATAATAATTAAACAAAAGCAATAATTAAAAAAAAGAAAATGTCTGTCATAAGTATAAATCCTATACGATATCAAGATACACTTGATATGAAAACATACTGCAACTGTTGCTGACATGTATTATGTATTTTTTCCACCTAACGATGCATGAAGAGAGAAAGAAAAAAGCAAAATCTCATCATCTGTAATTTCCTTTGAAGAGCACAAAGCGAAGAAAGATCTGATACAGAAGAGACACCTTTTCGTTTCATCCCCACCAACACACTTCCCTCATTCAAGATCGAATCGATAACGATACGGCAGCCTTATCGATTAATCTTGATCGTGTTATCTTTGCCAAAGCTGAATCATAATTTCCATGCTCATAGGTAAGCTTTTTTATTTTTAGATCTGCTTGAACAAATTATTGTAATGTAGGTTATGTTTTTAGTACTGTGAAGGTTAAAAGCGCAGTTAATCCCCTGGTTGGTCTGCTTTTAAAAATATTCTATATCTGCTTTAAAATAAATTTTAAAAATATATGTAATAATAATCATAAAATTACTTCATTTAAATTAGCGTTACTTAAACTTTTTCAGGTTTTATGTCCTCTTGCTTTAAGAAGATAAAGCGTCACTCATCTAGGACTTTTTCATATTCTTCCCCCACTCCACCACTCATAGAAACTAAATCAATTTCGTCCTTGCAAATTTTGTAGAATTGGACTAAATTTCTTTACGACCTTCGTTGCTATACAGTCACTCTAGGTATTTTTGCTCCACAATTTCTCTATTTTTGATTACCTCACTCATATTTTAATAATATTATTGCATTTACTGGAATAAAACTAAGTATAATATTATTAAGACTGTATTACACACTTAGAGACATTAAAGATAACATTATATACAAACTACTATTAAAGTATTGCAAGTCACAAAAATTTAACCCTCTAATTCCCAACTCCGCCTCAAGGCGGACGACGATAACAAAACTTGGGCATTAGAGGGTTAAGAAATAATAATTGCAAAAACCATTAAATTGAATTATTAACCTGGTTCAAAGTGATCATTCCTTTTAGGGTAACTTTTAACCTTGTCAGAAATGTTATTTTAAACAATTACTTTAATAAAAGTATTAGTTGGGCAGCTTTGAACCACAAAAATAAAATTTCTAAATATTTTTAAAAAATTATTTTTCGCAATATCACGTTATTTCTATAATTCATAATAGGGCATAGAACAACTTCAAGAATTCAACGGTTTCAACTGCTTCAAATCAGCGTTGAAAAATACCTGCCCAAACCGTGACTCCAGAAAAACTATATTGTACAATTATCCGTGTAACAGTGTTGCAAAGGTTTTTTTTTATAAAATTATACTGATTTTATAACCTAGCCAGCGGGTGCAACACTGGACTTTCTTTCCTTTTTAAATTCAAATGTACTAAAAAATATGACTTGGTTTAATGTCAACCCCCATATAGTTCAAAGTTGCCCTGGATGACGGTAAAATCTAAGAATTGCCTCATTGCATCTTTTCAGAAATGATTACTGTTATTCTCAATTTACAGAATAGTCTGGTTTGTTCTTCAAATACTGAAAGGAATAATCACTGAACCACATCCACCTCAAATAGGGGGGGGGGGGGGTGCTAGCGGGTAGCACAGCAATTGGGTCCGGGATGAAAAAAAAAAAAGATTAAAAGTGGTTTTTTTATAGATCTATTTCTAAACTTGACAAAAATAGAAGTATATTTTGAAAACGAGAAGTCCATAATTAATGTGGGACCCGTGCCCGTCAAGTATAAAAAACCGTGAATTTTGCTATGGGATCATTCGTAAATGATTTCACGCTTCGAGGGGGGAGGGGAGGTTCGTGAAATTGTGACAAGGGGAGGGGAGGGGGTAACAAGAAGTGTGACATCATGCTTATGCAACATAGCGTGGCATGTGACAAAGGGGGGAGAGGGTCAAATATATGGGAAAAAAGCATGACATAATGTATGGACTGCCCCTATGTTTGATTTTGTGTATTTTCAACCGCCTCAGTGAGAAAATAGGTAATTTTTTTTTTCAAATTTATTAATTTATTTTTGTCTTTTCATCTGCTTACTTGCATGACGGATGCCCCCTATATTAGCAAGCATTTTAGGAGGGGGGGTTTCTGGAGTACCTCAACACCCCGGAGTCGGCGCCCCATAAAGAGGAGGATTCCCCTCCCCCAACAACTTGTCTCAATGGAATTGCTATTTATCAAAATTTATAAATAAATTTTCACTACAAACAATGATGCTTATACCCAACCATTTATTCAGCGCCCATCCAGCTCCATCAGCATTCAATTGTACATATAAGAACATAATACGTGGAGCATAGTTTATACACTGCCGAAGAGACTACCGAAAAACGTCGTATAATCAATTTACACTTCTGGCTAGATCCAAGAATTGGGACCACACTAAAGCGTCGTATAAATGTGAACGTCATGTAAACGATGCCCCAGGTCAAATTTAATTAAATTTTTTACTTAAAAAGTAAAAAAAGAAAGTTTTATTCATAGATATTAAGTATTTTGGAATTTAACGAAAAGTTATTGACGCCAATGAAAGGACGAAAAGTTTTCCGTCATACTTCGTACGTAACATCACGTGATAATACATAAGAAAGGGGAGGGGCGGAGACTACAACATTAAGATTTCATCAGGTGGTTCTTGAACTGCCCCAATCAACGGATTACAGAAAAGAAACATTGTTTATATTCAACACAATGCAAATCTTCTATGAGAACCTTTCGCTCCTTGTCACCCGTTCTTTTTAATTAAGAGCTTCATCATACGTCGCTCTTGTATTGTGTCAAATAAAACAAGTGATGAGTGCGCTACTACCTCGGACATGACAGTTGCAATGAATAGAGATGTTAATGTACCGATTTATCAGCACTTCGATTGGAAAAGTTTGTCATCAACTTGTCGCTTTGTGTCGAGGCACCTCGTCAAATGATAGATGAAGATAAATCTCCTCATTATACGCGTCAGTTTTCCTTTTCTTTTGTCATTTCGTGTTTTGATACAAGTTTTGGAGACATAATACTCGTACTGTTGGGCCGTACACTGTAACAAATTCTGGTTGAACCTTTTTATTTATTTCATTTCTAATGGGCTGCTGTTGGCTTTTGCCAATTGCAGACCTAGTGCGTTCCTCAGAGATTGGTACCATCTCTTTCAGCTGCACCACAATGAGTGTGGTACCATCGCCGCATGAGAACTTTGACGTCCAGTTTCTCCACCTGAAAGGGCGAGCACACGGTCTCTGTTAATGCGTAATTTGCACTAAGAATTTAATTTAGCCGAGAGCATCCAAGCCTACTCAAGGGATCTTTTTCATACCGAATAATCATACGACATGGGCGCAGACGATTTTCTGCATCTTGAAAATCCACCGACACTGCCAGACTCCATCCTCTGACCTGGGGCGTAAGAGTCCCGTGCCTTACCACGACGCCATCATGCCGGCTTCTAGTACAGCCTTTCACAAAAAAAAAAAAAAAAATGGTGAAATTTAGCTGTACCCAACATTTGGCACTAAAGTTAAACCATTATATTGGTTCCTAGGTTCACATTCATGGCGAAACTGCACCATTATAATGGTTCAACTTAGTACCAAATGTTGGTTGCAGCTAAATTTTTTCCATCTTTTTTTTTTTTTTGTGAAAGGTTGAACTAGAGTTTTTCATTGGTAGCGTAGCCCTTCACAATTGTTCGAATTGCGTTGTGTTTGCATATTTTAAATAAAAATATTAAATTCTAGATAAATAGATTACAAACACTTTAACAAAAGGAACAAGATTTACTTAAATCTTATAAACCAGCGTCATGCGAAATTACTATGATTGTGGGGCTGTGAAAATAGCGCCAGCGCAGTGCAGTGCGTTATTACTTTATCTAGGAAATGAAGATATGAGCCGTATTTTGATTGCCAAAATATAGGACAGAAAATGAAGCCGCAGGGGGGGGGGGGTCATTTTGAAACGCAATTTATTGTTGATGCTGCTTTTATTGATTTGATGCTCTTGTAATCGTTGAAGCAAAATAGAAAATCATTAACCCCCTCTTTCAGATACATTCGAACAATTAAACCTATCAAGCCCAAAATTGTAAAAAGAAATTTGAAAAATAAAAAGGGCGAGAAAGATATTTTGCTACACAAGTATCTTTCGAATACATTTTCAAGCAATCGATCTACAGTATTATCACAAAATAGGTTTTTTATGCAGGCCACTACAAAAGTTTTTTCCATTAATTATGACCTTCCTTTCTTTATTAGATGCATCAATGAATGTTAAAAATAGTTGCCAATAAGCTCATAACAATTAATGTATTCATTTATTTATTTTGAGAATTGGCCTTTTTTTTTCTCTTTTTCTCCCCCAAACGAAAATTTGATGTTAGCTCTGTTTAGGAGAACTTTGTAGTAATCCTTTTATCAATCACTGCTTAGAATACGCGCTAGTGATAATTATTTGCTATGCATAAAAATGCCCTAAAATTTAAAATTGCCTCAATTATGCAACACGAATATTTTTATTTACCTTTTTTCGAAGTTTTAATGAAGATACATTAGCATAATTTTCCTTTTGCTTTATTTCATGATTCTTAACATTTTTCCAGAAAAAAAAACACCCAGTTTTTGAAAAGTCTGTTCGAGTCACTGGTCAGTATTGTATTTCCCTCCAACCCAAAAAATTTCTTGCTCCTTATTAAAAATATTTTTAGGTGACTCCTAACGATTGCATAACGTTTTATTTTTAATCGTCTCTTGCAAAAAACTGGTGATTGCCTGTTTCAAAATAAATAAATAAATAAAAATAAAAGAAAATATTACATTTTTATGCCATCAAAACAGTTCAGTGTTGAAACTTATTTTCAAAATTTAAAATCGAAACAACATAATTGATAGTGTATAGAATGATCCTTCTGTAAATTAAAGCTTAAAGTTTAAGCAGGAAATCAAGGCAATTACTCTTTAAACTTAAAGATTTATGACAATGAGAGAATCTCGTTCAAAGAAGCAAAACATACAAAATCTTTTAAATATTTGCTCTAACTGATAAAATTTTACACTATCTGTAAACTATGCATTTTTTATGCATATGTTACGGTGACTGTCCGAAATCGGAAAATGTCAACGAACACCGGTCTGAGGGATGTCGACATACATTCACCCGTGATTGTCGACATTTTCCGGTTTTGGACAATCACCGTAACATATACATATAAAAATTAGCTTAATTGCCTTTTTAATGCTTTGCTATTTTGGTTAAAATTATATTGGAACCTATAACTCTATTCGTAAGAAGATAGTCTTAACTTCAGTGAGATTTATTTTCAGTTTGAGAGCCATTTTCAAATATCTTTCGAAATTCAAAATTTAAATTGAATATATTCTCACCATGTGGTCTCATAAAAAAGAAAAGAAAGGAAAAATACATATGTACGATCTCTATTGAAAGGTCAGCAAGTTCATCCATTTTTACAGCGTCATAACTTCTTCGGGTTTGCCATGATGTTAAATAATTGTAGAAAATCATTGTAGTAAAATAAAAACAAACAATGAATTGTTTCAAGTCTTCGGATGCTCCTTTTCTATGCTAGCCTCAAATGGTCAGAAAACAAAAGAAGTTCTTTTAATATTTTGAATCCAACCTTGAAAAGGGGGCTTCTGAAACTTTGAAATATTTTTTGTTTAATCAAAAGTTCTTTTGGTTTTCTGGCTAACTGAAAAAGGTGCTTCCTAACTCTTTAAACAATTGTATGTTTTTATATAAACACTTGTGCATTGCCTATACATTAGCTTTGCTTTGTATTGCTCATGATGCAGTCTTTATCCATGCGTGAAAAATGTTTCCGTTTCTTTCTAAAAACGAGATTCCAGTACTTCGAGGGCTATTTCAGTTATTAATGTGAGATAGGCAGAACGCTAATCTCTTTTTTTCCCCCACATTACTTTACCATAACCCATCACTAGAAAATTGTGCAGATCGAGGGGGAAATATTTACAAAGATTTATTTATTTATTCTACTTTAGACAACTTCTTGAATAAATTTTAATTAATAGTTGTGACGAACTTTGTTCAAAACAGACCTTGAAGTCAAGTGTATATTTTATCCAGGCTCTTAAACAACCATTTGGGACTGTGAAAAGTTATATTCATGCTAATGCAATTATTAAACACATTAATTGTTGGAAATTTGCTTTTTGGCAGAGATCTAAAATATTCAAATTGAAATCCAAAGATATTTTGAAGAAAAAAAAAAGCATATGGCCATTATGCATTTACTTGAAAAAAGAAAACAAAAGTTTTTATGGTCATTATGGATCTAATTATTTTTTGTAGATTGGTATGAGATTTATTTTGCACAAATAATAAGTTTTTTGTTGTAAGTCTACATAATTATGTGTGTCATATTAGTAGTAAATCTTATTTACATTTTATACTGGTTAGTTATATACTTTTCAAATATATTTTTTTAAATTAAGTGTTTTGAAAATTTTTGTTGTAAATTTTGTTATGCTCGTTAAGCAAAAATTATACAACCACGTACAAAAAAATACATTACCAAAATATTGACCTCTAGTAAGTTTTCTTTACTATAACGTCTTCGGGCAATTTTCATCTCAAACTTTTTTTTCCCACAGTTTGCGCCAAAATAATGGGCTAGAATAACGGCCTCTACTACCCGTAACTGTAACCGTTCGTTGCGCTGCTATATCTTATGACGATGGCGCTAATTATATCTAATCTTTATTAGCAACCTATTTTATCACGATTAGGGAGACAAAAATCTCATTAATTGAAAGATGGCTAATTTTCGTTTAATTTATCAACCTCCAAAGTAGGCTGTTGTTTTCGAGAAGCCTTCTCACAACAATCATTTTCTTTCTCTTCTTAGGTAATTACTGAAAATTAATGATCAGTTAATAGCGCAAGATAAAATTGAGCTTAAGTGATCATTAAAATAATAGCCCAGTGGAATTAAGTTGAGAATCAAACTGCTTTAGGAGTCATTCGAACATTTACATAGAGCGAAAATAAGTGTACCCGTAAAAACAGATTTAAAAAAATTTTTAAATCATTTTTATTTTGTAAAACAAGCATTTGAAATATTTTGTCACTGTAGAATTTTACTAAGAATACTATGAAGGAAGATGGGCCGACACACATAAATTCCGTTTTAAATGATCTTTTTAATAACGTGACGACCCTTTACGACCATTCTGAAATCTTGCTTTACTGCGACCAATCCGAATCCGACGAATTATTCATGTTGTTTACCTGAAGAGACGAACAGACCACTTAAATTTTTTAATCGTTCTGACGTCTCTCTCGGGAAAAAGTTCCTAAATTTTGATGCAAATGCAATTGTTCTGAAGAAGTAATCATTAAAAAAAGCCAGATGTTGATTATGAACGTAAAGTTGCTCTATAGTCCCGCAGTGGACCAGTCGGTAGAAGCTCGATTACCCCAGAACACCGAAAGTGAAGCAACATCGACTAAGGTCAGTGTTTGGGAGGGTGACAACCTCTGGGGCCGTGTACGCTAAAGGGAGCTGGTGCACGTTAAATAGGTCGTGGCTCCAATGTCCTATAAGTGAAACGATACCTCCGGGGGTGCCAATCCCAGGTGAAGGTCTCTCATCTGGGAGCTGGTTCAAAAATTAAGAGACTTTTCAAAGGGGCGGAAATCGGACTACTGCCTATAAGGGTCCCGTTAGACTCAGGAGCAGCGTACCCATTCTTGCTCGCTACGCGCGAGGACACGACGACGACAATAACAACAAAGTTGCTCTATAAGTTTTTAATTTATTTCAGTAAAAATAAAATAATAACCCAGAAAATGCTTGTTGGTCTCTAGAGAAAAATAATTACATCCGCAGAATTTTGAAAACAAATTAAAAAAATGGAACCGTTTATGTTCCAAATGTATAAAGTTAGCTTTGAAGATAAATCTTATATGGATCTCATACAGTGGAAGAATTGCTAACTAAAGGAACTTTTGATTAACTTGCGATCACACATCTATTGAGCGAAGACTTAGAACCTCAACTGATAAAGTCTGGATAAACGCCATTGTCGGAGGGCCATACCAAATGAGGCAGTGAGAAGAAAAGAGAAGTAAATGGGACCAAAAAACGATTCTGAGAAAAACGCGTTCAAAGTTTGGATTTTATGGGACTTTTAATGTTAATTTTTTTCTAAATCACGTTGGGGCAGAGCACTTGTTAGAGCTACCACTAACATCTCTTGCCACAATATGAAAAGGGAGTTTCTCTATCATTTTCACTAGTTATCTCCAAATGTTAAATTTTTTTCACTTATATACCTTTCAAGGCCGTAGCCAGAAATTTTTTTCGGGAAGGCCCCGACTTTAAAACACTTATGTTGAGGAAAGTTTCAGGGAGGAATATATGCTACATTTAGAAAAATTTCGGGACTTCGGGGTGGGGGCGGGTTCGTCGGCCCAACCTCTGGATACGGCCTTGATCCCTTTAGTCCTGGGTGCCTCAAATGTATTGTAAGAGCAGTAAAACTGGCAACAAAAGCTACTCTTGTAGTCATCTGCACTGTTAGAAATTTCTTCATGAAATTACGGTTAAATGACCGGCAGCAGTCTGTCCATCTAATTCACCGTTAAGTTTACGGTTTGGAACATTTTTCTATCTTTACGGGACCGAACCATTTCCAATCAACTTGGTTCAAAAGCCGTAATACCGTTTACGGTTTTATATCCATTTAAAAATGGTTTCAAAACAAAATTTTGAATGTTTTTGAACAATTTCGAGGCGTGGAATCTTCGAGGCGTGGAAACCGCAAACGAAGCTTGCAGGAATCGATCCCGGGTCTACAGGAACACCAACCTTGCTCGCTAGCCATTCGGCCATCTAAACCATGGGAAGCGGCCGTTTATTTATCAATAAATCTTCTTTCCCAACAGGCAAACTGCCTTAAAATTGAGATTTCAGTTTTTGATTGGATCCAAACTCATTTTTAGTCTAAATTTACTGTATATTGACGAAAATCATTTTATTTGCTGCAAAAATTAAAATACAAACAAGCTTCAGCAGCTCAAATGATGGGTTCGCTCATTCGCAAATAGTTCGGGAATCCGATGTCTCCAATTTTTGATTTACGTGTGTATGTGTTTCTATTTCGTAACCACTGCTTAAGCCACTTTTTTTTTTCTTTTTTTTTTTATATACACATGCAGATTTTAACTGATAAATCCGTATTCCTATTTTAAAACAACGTACGACCGGTAAGGTTTCGCAATCAAGATGGACGCCCGATTCTTATTGAGCGCTTGAAAATTATGGTTAGTTAAACGTTCTTTAGGATAAACAGAGAATAAACGATTTTTTTCGCAATCAGCGGTTTGAGTACCATCTTTTTAATGGTTATTCAACTGTTGTATATAAATATGGTAAAATAACAATCAAATAAATGGTTATTTTACTATTTTCTTACGGAAATTTTTAACAGTGTGTGTATACAGTTGTCCTGGATATACATCAGTTCTAGAATCTAGTTAAGGTGCTAGGTGTGTCATTCAACTGTTTGAAACCAAAAACCAGTCACGATTGAAAAATAGGGAACTAAGTTAATGGAATATTATTAATGCACATTTTCATCTTTTATACTGAAGCATAAAATTCACCTTTTCTACAGAGTGCATTTGTTTTTTAATGCTCATAATGAGTAATTATTATATTTACGAATGTCTAATCTTTTCAATATAAATATTTAAATATTTCAAAAATCAATGTTTAAGCAAAAGTTTATTACTTTTGTTACTAAACTTATGAATTTTACTTTTGCCTTATTTCAAAAATTTGGACTTCAAAGTAGAACCAGGGGATATTTTTGGATTTATTTTATATTTTGTACGCATGTTTCTCATACCATTCCCCAAGTTTTTATTGTTAGCGCACAGAGAAAATTGGAAATATGAAAATTCATCAAAATGTAAAACAAAATTTGCAGCTTGAGCGGAACCAGTGATTGCTAGCCGTGATTTGACGATAAAAAAAAATATTTGATACAACGAGCAGGGGTGCCCACAGGGGGGTAGCATGGCGCAACTTGCGCCATCAGGAAAATTTTTGGGGGGGATTTTGAAATTTTTGAGGGGGAATAATAAAAGTAGTGAAATATTCGAAAAAGTTATTTGCATGTTTAAAGAGGAAGTTCATTGTAAAATAAGTTATATTCGTCCTTTCCATCAGGGTTGGCAAATGCTATAGACAAAAAACAGGCTTTTCTTTTCTTATCGTACGATTCTATGGAATTGATGGGGAAGAAGTTATTGAAGAAATAAATGTATTCAGTCAGCTTTATAAAATAAGTTACACTACCGTTGATTAATCAGATGTGCTGAGCTCGCCTGATGAAGATACAAGTAAAAAAAATGAAGAAGACTCCCCTGACCATGACTGCGACGACATCCCAGACAAGATGTCAAAGGAAAGATTTCTTGATCAGTGGAATAAGAAGGAGTTTATTAGACCATATAGATGTGCAATAAACATGTTGTCAGGCTTTCCAAATCCAACAATGCTATACCAAATTATCCTTTCGTTGCCAGTAACAAGCTGTTCTGCTGAAAGAACAATGAGCAGATAAAAAATTGTTAAGAACAGGCTCCGAAGCAGCATGGGAGACGTTTGGTTGTCCAACATGCTCGTTTTAACATCCGAAAGGGACATTCTGAAGGCAATCTCTAATGTTGATATAATAGAAAAATTTGCTTCAACAAGGGTGCAAAGAACAAAATTACTTCTCTTTAAAGAACATCAAGATCTCAAGAATTAATGTGTATAATAATCTATAAAAGACACCATTTGTCAAATATTACTTTTTCTGAGTTTTCATTTGTAGTTTTTGTTCAACTGACATGTTTGATGGGATTTAACTTTTCAATTTGCTAGCTTTAGTTGTGTACCGGTACCTAACACTTAATATATTACGATATAGCCTAAGTACAAATATATATAGTGTATACATATTATATACATATATTAATTTTTTTTCTTTTTAGGGGCAAATATTAATACGAGTATTAGTATGTATACTTAGTAGTTGCAACGACGCAACTGGTTGGCCGATGTCTTCAAGGTAGTGGAGTTATAATCGAGTTACCTCAGGCATTTCTTATGTCTATCAGAAATATTGTGGAAAGTTATAAAAATAATTACTTGCTTAGAACCATTCGCAATTCTTTTACAGGAATTCGTAAGTAAAATCTTTTGAAAAGAAAATAATAGAAATTGAACTGTTAGTAAAACCCCAATTTTCACCACAATTCCCCCAATCCCTTATATTCAATAGAATTCCGAAAGCATAAAGAAGGTCGGTCGTTAAAACACCACCTAAAATGTTTTTGCCATTTTTAACCCCCAAATTTGGAAAAAATTCCTATAAACGTAGTTAAAGTGACGCTAGCCTGTACCCGCCTCCCTCATAAAGTGAGTCCCGTGGTTTTTAAACGGCCCCAAGGGTATGGTAAAATTTCATTTTGGGGGGGGGGGGGAATGCGCCATAACCTTTGGGGGGGGGGGATGGGCACCCCTGACAACGAGCAATCAAAAATATACCTAAACACTCATCTGAACAAAAAGTAAAATTTTTTTGATTACTTATCTTTGTTATAGCACGAATATTGCAATTTTTTTAATGCAAGAAAGAACAAATTTGAAATAATTTCCTATTACGCTTTGTCTAGTTTTTCTTTTCTTTCTTTCAATTTTTTAATTCCTTTCCCTTCAACATGCGTTATATTTCGACCGTATTCGGTTTCTTGCCCATGTTGGCACCATCTTTTTCAAAATCCCAAACTCATTACTGTTAACTTTATAAGTACCTTGTTTTCAACTTTATGAATTTTTTTTAGTAAGGGGTAGTATATAGCTTCATGACAATTAATTGAATTAAAAGAAATCTAAAGTAAGAGTTTGTTCTTGAGTTTTTTGTGAAGGGTCTGTTTTTTTTTTTTTTTTTTTTAATTAAGATTTTCGGGACTTTAATATTTTTCTCCCTCAAAAAAAAATAATGAGACATTTGTTGATACGCAGTTAGCAAAAAGGATACACGTGTTCTTAGTATTATATTTGGAAAAAGGCAGATTTTTCCTAATGTTTCAATCGGAACTTAGAAAGGAGGTTATTGTTATCTAAAACAAAAATTAAGAAGTTCAAGGTCTCTATTACGTTGAAGCGTAACCTTTTTTTAATCAAAATTTGCTTTCGGAAATATTTGCATTTTTAAAGCATCAAAGGACCATAAAGGCAGCACAACTTTTTTTCGAGGATCTGTTATTTACTAAACTGAAAACTCAAAAATTTGAAGACTATATACCATTCACAATATACCTACGATGATACAATTTTGGCGAGGACATGAAAATTTTTAAAGAGGGATTTTCCCTCCCTCTTTTCACCATGTTTTTAAGGGAATTAGTTTCCTTCTTAAATGTACAAGTAATGCAGGGGCGAAACGAAGGTCGGGGCACTGTGAAAAATGATGTGCTTAAAAGTGAGAAAATGTACCTGCATATTGTTTTAAGTAATTTAAAAATGAGCGGATGCCGTTCTCAGTTTTAAGTACCGATGCTTCCTTAGAAATTACAGTTACAAAAAGGGTAAGCAATTTTTTACTGCAATAAAATAAACACTTACAGAAAAACTTTACGTTCATAATTAATATACTACAGGGCCTCTTTTTAACGATTACTTCTTCAGAACAATAGTATTCGTATTAAAATTAACGACCTATTTACTGCACTCCAGAACATTTTAAGAATTTCAATAGCCTGTTCATCTCTTCGGAGCTCTCTCGATGTCCTCCTGGCACAATGGTGGCAGAGTAGTAAAGCCTGGCAGTCCGCGTTCTAATCCCAACGTCGATAGTGGTTTACTGTTTCCGACGTCGACGCACTCTTATTTCATATATGTTGTGTAATTTCAGGTAGAGTGTTACCTCAAACATGAGGAGGCATCTCTTTTTTTAGTGGTGTTTCAAAAATGAGATCGTACCGAATCATTTTTGGGAAAAGATTTACTTCGAAAGTAAGAACGGCAATTTTCAAATCTAAGTCATTTTGGTTCGGAGCTATTAAAAGAACACGATGTGTTCGAAAACAAGCTATTTTAACTCAATAATAAGAACTTTGACTTAACAGTGTTTTTTGCATTTGGAATATTTAATAGGTGGCTGGTGCAACGTTGCATGCTACATTTTGGGTCAAGCCCCCCCCCCCCTTTTTGTCGAATATCGTTCGTTGTAACTATAGCAGGATTCGAATGAATATGAGTTAGTCCTTAATAGGTGTTAGAGAATGTTGTTTTCTTTGCCCTATCTTAACTCCCAGCTTATAGAGCAACGCTGTATATGCCATAAATGTAAACTGTTTGTAAAATTCGTAATTTGTACCATGCAACGTTGCTCCAGCCACCTATTATCAAGTAGATTTAAGCAGTGGTGAAGCTAGAACCGAATTTGGGGGGGGGGGGGGGTTTCTTCAGGAGAAGTGAGCTAATTTCATTCTTTTACAAGAAAAATTGGTCAAATCTTTACCATTTCAGAGGGGTTTTATCCCCAAAACTACCCCCTAATCTACGCCAGTGGATTTAAGCCTCACGTATTTGCTGTCCATTGCACAGACAGTAGGCACTTTACTTCGTTATCCGCTTGCCTCTCTGAAAGATATATTGAGAATGTTCAATGTAAATGAAAAGATATGAAAATAAACCTCCAATACTAGAAATAATCTTTCACTAATTAATGCGTGCAATAAATGTTCACATTGTATAAAAATTGAATTTGGAAAAAAAAAAAAAAAAACACTGTAACGCAGAAACTTTCTATATTAATTCCTTCTTTCTGGGGTACTACACTAGAGGATATCGTTTATACGACAATCATGTATATGACGTTTTAGTGTGATCCCAATTCTTGGATTTAGCCAGAAGGATAAATCGATTATACGGCGTTCATTTATACAACGTTTTAGGGTGGTCCCAATTCTTGGATTTAGCCAGAAGGATAGTTCGTTTATACGACGTTCATTTATACGACATTTACACTTATACGACGTTTTAGGGCGGTCCCAATTCTTGGATTTAGCCAGAAGGATAAATCGATTATACGACGTTCATTTATACGACGTTTGCATTTATACGACATTTTAGTGTAATCCCAATTCTTGGATTTAGCCAGAAGGGAAAATCGATTATACGACGTTTTTCAATAGTCCCTTTGGCGTCGTATGAACGATACTTCGTTTGCATGTACTCATATGACTTACATCCCGAAGCTCACTCTTTTATACATAGGTGAAAGGGTTTCTTGAAACAAGTACTTGTGTGTAATTTACTTTGCAGCTTAATGAGTCAAAATTCCTCCTCAGTTAATGTGTGCGATAGAAAATGTTAAAGATTTTCCACTTTCAAGGCAAAAACATTTGTGTGATGTAGAATAATGTGAGCTAAAAACCATTTCAAGCAAACAATCCAAGACCCCGGAAAACTATTTTGATGATAGTGTTGTGAACATTTACTGTCTTTAGCAAAATTTGCGCTTATTAATCAGTTATGTAATGAAGTCCCCGGTGAAGGGCAGCCCCCCAAAACCCGAAATACTGTTACACAGTAACTTCTTCGCCGTGCGTGTATGTTAATAAGTGCTTTCACAGTAACAAAATGCGATTCTTTATTTTTATATTAAAATACAAGTAACATTTTAGGAAACTAAACGTTATCACTTACATCAACAGCACGTTGAAATCATTTGTGATAAATGTGACTATATCAGTAATCAAGTGGGCTTACAGCTCCAGTACTTCTTTTCAATTGCATGTGAGTTTCGATATGTTAGAGAGAGCAGACTATACCCGTAAGAAACTAAGTTTTGGAGACTATATGACTCCCAGCCTTTCCTTTGTTAGAATCTTGGTAATAAAATACGAATGCAGTACATGCCGTTAAAGAAATGCAAGAAACAGCTGTTTCTAGGGGTCCATGGGGGACTACAAGTGCAAAAGGGAACTGTTTAGTTGTAAGAGATCGTTCTCTCAGAACTCATAACTTACTCAGGATTAAATACATTAAAAATTTTGCGTTTAGTTGCCCCCCTTTTTGGTGTTACTGAACTCCATTTTTGCTGTTCCATTGGTGTAAAGTTGAATATTATTCGTTTTTTGATGTATTTAAAATTCTTTGAAAGATCAGTCTCAAAAAATATAGACTGTCTTAGCACATGAAATTTGTTCGTTACGCATCGAAATTTTATTGCGATGGATCCTTTTTATGAAAATAGGATAAATGAGCAATGGTAATGAATATTTGATACGTAGATGAGTTAACGAACGTCATATGCTAAAAAGACATTCTTCTATCTGCATTTTTTAAGACAGAGACTTACATAAATTTAAAATACATCAAAAAATGAATAATTTTCAACTTTGCAACAACTGAATACCAAAAAGGGTGTTCATTATACACCAAACATTTACATTGTAGGAAATTACCGACTTAAAGCTCAGAACTTACTTGTTTTTTTTTTTTTTTTGAAAACGTGTGCACCCTATTAGTAAAGTTTGCATTTAGTAATGATCTATACTTTATGCGCTGAAACTGAACTGAGATTTTGTCTTATAATGTGACCATTGCAGTGAATGGGTAGGGTTTTTTCACGAGATATCAAACCGATTGTGCATTAAGTAAGAAAGCCCTCTTACCTTTTTTGATGGAAGTGGCCGGTTTCGAGCCCGTCGTCGACGATGCGATCTTGTTTTGCGGCGGGCCGCGATAGCTGTCCGGAACGCTGGCCACAAAAGGCGGCTGAACGCCCAGGATACCCTCGATGCTGTAGGTAGGAGGCATTCCGGGGCGTAGCCGGGCGTATGGGGGGCCCAGGGGCACGCTGTAGGGCGCGATCGGCAGCAAGGGACCCGGGGCGTAGAGCCGGGATTCCATGGCTCTTGCCCGATTGACTGAACCTCGCTCATCTGACATGGCGGCCATCGGTGCCGGCCGACAGCGTCATCACGAGGGAAACGCCCACCTTTGTGACGGCAGAGCCAATCGGATGTGAGTGACGCCTACTTTGGGCGGGGCGATCAGAAGCGGAATGCACGATGCTCTCGAGCTTCTTTTTGATGGAGAAATATTCACGTGTTTTCCTGGGACTGTTTGTTTTCAGATTTTAGGCCATGTGATTAATAATACATATCAAGATTTATAACAACCCCTCAAAAAATGGCATTATTTACAAATCCCACTTGCAATAAAAAGATTCCCCCCCAGTTTATATTTTATTTATTTTCGCTTCATTTCTGGCTAATACAGTATTGCGTTATTACGCGATAAAAAATTTCCCTATTTAGTTTGAAACAAACTTAAAATCTTGAATTCGTTGTGGTTATTTTTCAACCTCTTCTCTCTTGAAATACTTATATGTATTATGTTTAGAAATATCCCTGCAAAAGTGTCCAACAGCTGCCATAATAAAAATAGGAATATATAAGAAATTCTTCTAGACTCTGAAAGAAAAAATGAAAAGTTCACTTCCCCCTCCCTTAAAAAATTTAAAGTTTCATTATTCAACTTAAATTAAAACTTTTTTGATTGAACATGAAACGGCACCTTAAAAACTTCTAAACTGTTAAAAAATGTCGTAAGGTTGCGTTTTAACTAAATGAGCCTATTTTCCTATGAGATTTCTCGAGCGGGATTTTTAAGGATATTTTTGAATGAATGAATGATTAGAAAGAAATGAAAATGAATGAGTGAAAGAATGAATGAATGAATAAATGATAAAATAAATGAATGAATGAATGAAAAAATAAACATGAGTGAATAAACACATGAATGAGTAAATGAATAAATGAAAGAATGAATGAGTAAGTGAATGAATATGTATTAAACGTTGAAAAAGGTATATTTGAAGTAATTAAGAACTAAAGCTAAATGAGAAAGTGAGAGAAAGAAATAGCTAGATTATAAATTTGAAGTTAGTGTGTATACGGGAAAGTAGGCTTGTACAGTTCTAAACGGAACTGCTTGTTTAACAATGGGTTGTATATTCATTAATAATTTTCCCAACAAAGAAATATCAAGCGAAGCCTTTCCAATTAAAAGAGAAATACTATTTATTTTACAACCTTAACTTTCTTTCTAAAGAACAACTGCAGGCAAATCGATATGTGATATTTGAGTTAGTCGACTCTCTATTCAGTTTAAAAAATCATCAAAATCGGTTTATTTAGTCGAAAGTTATAAATAAAAAAGCAAAACAATCACTACATTTCTGCCTACAACCTTTTTCGAATTATCGAATATGGTCAAACGAAGATCAGTAGGAGACCACCCTCGATCGTATAAAAAAATAATCCTCAAAATCAATTCATCCAGTGACGTTATCAATGAACAAACAAACAAACAAAACAAACACGGTATGGACTGATAAAACCGCCCCTATGTCGATTAAACAAGAAACTGCAAACGCTTAAACAAAATCAATATAATTTTACAAGGCAACTTGCATATACGTGTTTCAGGACTACGAAGACATCAAAGAACCTATTCTTCGATGCAAGCGAATGGAGAAAAATTATAGGAGAAAAATAGATAATTTAATTAAAGTAGAAAATTGGATAATATTTGACGCTATCAATACTTTTGAAAAATTTGTGACTAGCGTGACTACAGGATTAGTTACTTATTTATATCATTTAAAGAAATAGAAGTTTAATAGAAGAAATAGAAGATTTTGTCATAAAGCTGTGAAGCATTTATGGCAAAATTTAGGAGTTGAAATGTGAGGTCGACTTATACACAGGTTAGTGGAAAGAAAACGCACTTTCTATAACGTAATAATCAAGATCTTTAACTCTTTAACGGTCCGGTAATTTTCAAGAAAACGGTCATAAAAGTGCCTATTTTTTTATCCCTGAAAATTATATAAAAATAGGGGTATGGACAATATATATATATTCATTTTAAATTTTTGATTTGTTTTTATTTTGAAATTTTAAACGCTCCAGCCCGTCATTTTCACGGGAGCGAGAAATAGAATGCGAAACCTCAGCCCGTCACTTTCACGGGAGCGAGAGGGAAGAGGTTAAAGACTTAAACAATTGTCTGCAGACTTGGCTCTCTTGAGTCCTAAAAACTTATTTCTTCCATTTGAAAATTATGCTTTATTGCTAAAACTTATCAAAAATGTAGATCATTGTTTAGAATTTGAATGCTTATAAAGTTTATGTGTTTGATAATTTGATATTGCTTCTTCAGCGGCATTAAAAATGTATTTGTACTAAGAGTTGAATTTAGTGGTCGTTAGTCGTATTTTTCAACTACAATTTTATTTTTACCTTGACAACTGAAATTTTACATCCATTCGTCATTTTACTTAATTTACGTATTAATTGGCGTAATATTTTGAGGTAACATTTTTTTTTTTTTCATTTGTGCAGAAGAAACTTCTTACTAGTTACATAATGGGGTTGTTGACTATTTTCAAAAATATTTTTTCTTGAAAGAGCATGGTTGAAAGCATGGGGTGCGACACATTTTTTTAAAATTTGTGATTTATTTTATTTTTTAAAAGGATTTTAAAGGATGCGCAGTAGCTGTCTTGGTTTTCGCCGCTATTGCGCATTAACATTTTTAAAAAGCAAAACATTTTTTTTCTCGGTAATATTGTTTTTCATGTTCCTATTCACGATTCCAATGCTTTCTGATTAAGTTTGCGACTGAAGTTTACAACCCCATTATCGTAAGGACACTGCCTAAGCGCAAAAAGAATTATTTTAAACAGACTAAAAAGCAGAACAATTTGGCAACTGAAATTAAAAAAAAAAAAAAACCTTTTTTCCCAAGGCGCCTAGTTCCTTTCACTTAATTTTTGAACTCTGATTCGGATTCCATGCTTATTGGGGATGGTTCATCAGAAACTGGAAAAAAAAAAAATCTTCGGAGGGGTGTAAGTTAGTACTGAGGGAGCAAGTGTAAGTGAACTAATGAGGTATATTGCAGCTATGTTGAGGAGTAATGTACACTAACAGATATTAAATCTCGCATTTAACTAATGCATTTAACTAATTCACGCCGGTGCTTACCACTGGTGGCTCAAGCTCGAGTATCCCATTTGACGGTGCGCCGGTGCCTCATGCTTGGTTGTTGCATTAGCCGATGGAGGGGCAAAACTAGTGCAGGAAAAAAATCGACATACAGTTGAAAAATTAAAAAGTAAATAAATAAATTTCAAAAATTAAATAAAAAGGTATTACTTCATTTTAAACTAAGCGGTTAATGTATTCAGCTTACTGAGCTAATAAGCGCGCTGCCCAGGGCGAAAAACGCAATTAACGGTGTCGGCGTATCAGTACCGGCAGTTACGTGATGAGATTTCGATGAAAACCATCAAGAATCATGTTATTATTAAATATACTAAATGTATAAATTTCTTTGACATATAAGTTTGTTTCCATGCCTAAACAATAGCTGCTTTTTGGGGGTCAGATTCAAAATAAGCTATTTATGGTCAAAATTAGCTATCGAGAGGCTTTTTAAAATTGGAAGAAGAAGATGAAGAACAAAAACGTTACTTTCATATTTACCATGCTTTACAACGGCAATTATTTTGCTAATTCAGTTAGGCATTTATTATTAATTAATTTATTATTTTTTTATTTTAAGTATTTAAATAATTTCATAATTTTACGTTTACAACTTTACATTAAATTTTCTCAACATATGTATCACTGTTTACTGCATTGTAATAAAACAACGTTGCACAAAAATCAGGAGAACTAACATAAAAAATTGTGTACAAGCATAAATTTTGATGTTAGTTGTAAGTAAGAGGAGTATCTCATTGTCAGTTAAACTGACACAATTTAACTTTTCAACATGATGTTCATCTTAATCCGAAGAAGATCATTTGAAACTTTTCGGTTGCTAAACTTTAAAAAGTTTTCTTGGCTTTGTATCCGTGTCATTTCTTGGTCTCCAGTAAGCTTGCTAGGGGAAATCAACGTACACTTTCATCAACGACTCACAAATTGAGACATTTTATTCTAAGTTATTAACAAGATCAGGTATGCTACTGTGGGAAGAAGTGCTTAACCCACAGTACTCTTGGTTTTAATCCACACCGCCCAATTACATTACGTTAAGGCACATAAAGTAAGGCATAGAGTCCTTACATAAATGTAAAGACTCTTATGAACCCAAGGAGAAATTATGGTTGCTCTATTGAATATCTTTCTAATGGGGCTGCGTATGGTCACTAACCTTTGCAGACCTAGTGCATTCCCCGGAAACCGGCATCCATTCTTTCAAGTAGCACCACTATCGGCGGATGCCATTATCGCTTGAGAATTTTGACGCTTAGTTTCCCCCTAGATAGAGGCACCTGAGTTCTCGGTGGTGCGAAACTGCACTAGGAATTTAATTTAGCCTAGAGTATCGAAGCCAAATTGATACTCAAAGGATCTTTAACATGCCGCATAATCATACGACAAGGGCGCTGACGATTTTTTGCATCTTGAAAATCCACCGACTTGGGCCAGGTTCGATCCTGCGAACTTGGGCGTACGAGGCCCGTGCCTTACCATTACACCACCCTGACGGCACTCTATAGAATATGGTGACATTCATTATCTAAAATAGGATGATGCCAAAGTTTAATTCCTGAAAAAACACGGAGAAATTTCAATTTTTCAGTTTCTGTTTTCCACTCCACGGAAACATTGGAGTTCTTGGTCTCGTACCCCCTCTCATCTCAAATGACTTTTTGGGGAGAAAAGTGAAAAATTCAACACCACAGTTTCTTTTCCTTCCCACCCAACACCGGACCGTTAGATCAAACACATTATCGGCACATAGCGCACTGAAAGAAAAAAGTCAACAGGCGAGAGGAAATGGCCGCTAATTGAAAAAGGCAATCGAATCTGGCCGCCGCTAATGTCTCTTCCGGAGAGTCCGTGTTGACTTTTGCATCTCTTTCCGCTGTGGGGGATCACTCTGACTCCGGAGAGTAAATATAGTGGGCGTCGCTTCAAGAACTTCGGCAGAACCGTTCGTTTTAATGAACGGCTCTTTTCCGATTCATTAAGCCTGGCAAACCATTCTTGAAAATTAGCCGTTCTATGCTACGTGAGATTTGGCAATGAATCAATCTCCTTGACACTGATTAGCCAATCTGGCAATGGTTCCTTAATAATGTTTATCTTACCAAAATTTCATCTTAGGGCAACATACGGGCATTTGATTTAAGGAATCAATCTTTTTCAATGTGGTTCAACGCAAAAACCAGACGCAGGAAACTTTAAAACTCCGAAAGTCATGAACTTCTGAGTGTCAAAGACTTGGGAAGAAAATCAATGGAGCAATATTGAGCTCGATCGAATTTGAGTCTGATTTTGGACCCTCAACGGCAGTGGTCATTTCAGTGACCACTGCCGTTGAGCGTCATTGAAATGTCCAATAAAGTGTGAAATCCTACCACAGCAGTCTGAAAAGCTATCCACTCATGAACCCATCGAAAAGCAAGTTTTTACACCCCCATTGATCTCAGGTGGTCTTAACTTTGACTTTTTACGTCCGTACAGACGAGGATACAGGATTTCACCGAGGAGGGGCACTTTCATTTTACCTATCTCACACAGAATTTGTTCCAAAGAGGAATAGTTATGAAGTTTCAGTTAGCAAATCATATGCAGATTCATTCATTCATGTATTTATTCATTTATATATTCATTCATTCATTCATTTATTCATCCATTCATTTATTCATTCATTCATTCAAGGACCTTGGTATCCTAGTGGTTAGGAGTCAGACTTCCAACCGGAATATTGGATCTTCGATACCCTACCCGCTGAAAACCCACTATGTACATTTGGGGATACGTGCATGTAAAATCCGTGGACCCTGAAGTCCCGAGGCAGTTCCGAGGTCTACCGGAGGGTGGAGAATTTCCCCTCCCTTCACTCTTTGGTCAAAAAAGAAAGGTGGCGTATTTGTGGTGGTGCCATCTGGTGTCATCCAAATACACAATGAGCCATTCGTACTTCCACCGTTATGGTGCTCATCTATAAACGGAAGGCACCCCTTACTGTCTTAATTCCTGGTCGCTCTGCGAAGAGAAGTTTGGATACCCAAGTGGCACTAGAAACGCAAACAACAACATTCATTAGTCCAAGCTGGAGTAATCAGTAGGTGAATTTTTCCTATTTGAAGCAAATATTCAAATAAGTGCTTTTATGTTGTTTTTTTTTTTTTTTTTTTTGTAATCAAACTTCTGTATTAAGTTGCAAACAATATATATATATACATTAAATAACTATAATTTCAGTTACATTTTGAATATAAAATAGTTCAAAAAGCTGCATTATGTGTTCAGTAAAAGCCTGAAAAACAAAAATGGTGGTAGTGAAGATACTTGTGCCACTGAGATTGGGAATACATGAGCCGTGGCTCAACCATCCCTATTAAAGAACAGATGCATTCGATTTATTATAGGTATTCTTTGAATAGTTCTATTTAAAAAGGTTTGCTACGTTTAAACAGTTTTCTGAGATTTAAAGAGTATAACAGACCTTTCCCCCAAACAAAACTGTTCTCCATTTCAACGTTTTCTCTTGTTTACAATTTTTGTTTTCAATCATGCCTAGAAAGCCTTTTGTATGTGTGAGATGAATGTTTTCCAACTATGAAAAGATAATTATTTGTTCACCTACATTGATTTGTGTAAGTTGTTCTATTTCTGGACCCTCAACTAGTCAAACCATTGTCTCACAGAAATAGTACGAACGTGTCCTGGAACCTTGTCTCGCTTTTGGAGAAAGGGAAGGAAAGGAACAAAATCTACTGTTCTGACCTGAACTCCAGAAGAACAAATAGTTGAAGAAGAATTAAAAAAATAATGAATAAAATTTTAAAAAAAAGCAAAGATTACAGTTCAGATTTACTTGGCCAGAACAGAAGGTTAAAACAAAACCTTTTTCTGAGAACTAAAAAAAAAAGCGCTTGAAAGACTCGTGACGCAGCTAGTTCAATTCTGACAGCTGCTCGATTAAAAACATCAGTTCCAAGAATGTCAATAGGTGAAAATATTGACAGTGATGGTGATGGATATCAACAGACTACTTGCTAATGATGATTGGTTGCTGATAAATATACAAGAAAGAAACTTCAAAATATTTGTTGGCCAAAAATTTAATGTTTTAGAAGATGGATTGAACATGAAATTTGCTCGAAGAATTACACATTTCAAATTTAAATGGCCATCAATCAAATGTGTTACTATCATCAATGAAATCCATTATCCTTCAAACAAGTTATCACCAAAAAGAGATCGTCTTACGGGTTTCGTTTTCACGAGTGATTTTGAAGGACTTGCTGTGTCTTAAGCACTATGTAAATAAAACAATAAGAAAAAAAATATCACTTTTGTTGGTATTTTCAGTGATGGCTCAAATATCCCTTCACCATGGCTCAAGTATCCCTCTCATGGGGATACTTGAGCCACAATGCAAAACGAAAAGTTAAAATTGATTAAACAAAGAAAAATAGTTCACTTAAAAAGTATTTTCATTTAATATTGAAGAAAAAAGGTCAATTTTTTAACTACAAGATTTCATTTTTTCTGTAAGAAAAAAAAAAAACGCAGTGGCGCGCCAGCCCTTTTGGGTCCATGGCCTATTGTGCCCATCCCAGTTTTCGAGACCGAGGGCCCTGCGGTGCAGAAGTTCCGGTCAAGTGGTTGGCCTGACGCGGAACCCACAGTGTTTAGTTCCCAAGCATGCTTGGTTCTCATTTTATCGACCTCACTGCAGGGAAGAAAGGCCCTGCCCAGCCCGCGAATCGAACCCCGGACCTGTGGCATGGTAGCACGGAAGGCTACCACTCAGCAACTGGGCTTCTTTTCCGTAAGATAGTATAATTTTTTAAAAAATTGAAGTTGAAAAAGTGGCTACACTATCTTTCTCTTCCCCTACATAATGAGATCATTATCGCTAGAGTACAATTTAAAAAAAGGCGTCATGTAGGATTTGGTCATAGCTGAATTTTGCCGTTATTTTCAAATTCGTTTAACATATCTCTTCTTTGCAAAACCGAACGATGTGCTAAGAGAAAAGTCGAACTCAATCACGGTCCAAAGACTTTGTTCATTAAAATAAGCTGCAAATTAATAAACTTTTAATCAATTAGAAAATTAATAAATCCCGGCGAAAGCTCTTTTAATACTTTCAAACCCTAATTCATATGAGTCGCAAAGGCAGAAATATTCGTCTTAATGTTCAAGAACGCGAAAAATAAACGTTCCAAACACCGCCGTCTTTCTCTTCAACGTGGAATGCTTGTTTTTGATGAAAGAATTTTTTCCAGAAAGATCGGAAATCATTCTGGCGAGCATCACACAGCTTGGAGAAAAAGAGAACTTTTTCGCGGAGCGGTACTTGTTGTGAGGCGGTATAATTACTTGAGACGAGGTAGTCATTTCGCTCCGCCAGATTTTAATTAAGGGCAGTAATGAAATTCAGGATTGAATCTGTCAGCCACCTTAATGCCCCAATGACTTTTCACGTCATCGTCTCGCGATTGGATATTTCTCCCTCTCCTTCTTGCTTTATGTTCTCTGCGCCATTTTTATTTTTTTGTTCGTTTCCTTTTAAATCTAATTACATTTCTTCCTTTTACGTCTCGGAATTTCATTTCACTGCTGCGCTGGCTTCCCCGTCGCAAAATTTGGGGAAATTATTTCGGGAATGTTTTTGTCTTTATCCGTTTGGAGTTCGTGAATTAGATTTTAATCATCTCGGTATGGAACGCAAGTGAGAGAGAAAGCAGAAAGTTGTTTGATTTTTTGAGGGCACTTATGATTCGTCGCTACGTTGCACATTGATGAATCAAAAGTAAGTACAGAAAATAAAATCATTTTCTGTGTCGAATGGTGTATACAGCAATATAGTTAATGCATAAAATTACAGCCGATTTATCATTTGCTAGTTCTAACGTTTCTAGGAACTTATCGCCAGAGTTAAAAATTAGGTTATGTAAAGAAACATTGTAACACCAAATTTAAAAGGAAATAAATCAACAACATTACACAAATACAAAGGTAAGCTATAAACAAATGAAAAATAAATACGTACTCAGGCAAAAAGGACCAAAATATTATTACTCATTTAACTATTTTCAAAAAAATTAAAATTTTTGTGAAAAATTTTAAACATTTTTTTCCTGTTTTAACTTTTATTCAAATTACTGAGACTACAAATTTATTAGAGCTAGAAAAAGAATAATTCAAAGTCGTTGCCATCTCCGTTTTGTTTAATACGCTTATTATTTGTTGCTTAATCGTATTCTCATACTGGTTTTATACCAATTGTGGAAACGATATAACCTTTTTGCACGCTGTATGAAGAGCACCGGGAAGAAAGGCGAAATGTCAACCGTTCCCGTTTTCGAGAAAATCACGCTTGAAAGTTCGATCTTACGCTTTGTTTCATTGTACAGTAGACTTTTGGGTGATTTTTCGCCATGATCCTTCTTTTTCCTTACCGTTTAAATAGAGCAACAAATTGTATTTTACTAATACTCAGTGTTGCCACATTGAAGTTAACTTGAACAGAAATGCTTTTCTTCCGTGCCCTCTTCATATGCTTACGTCATTGGTTGTTCGCATACATAGTTTAATTAACACACTCTCATGTTGACAACCGCTCACTGATACGCTGTCATTTATTCCGTCATTATCAAATATGCTCACCAAACAAATTTCTTTAATTCCTTTGGAAGGGTCGGGTGTCCTCTCCCCCCCCCCCCCTCCAAGATCCGCACTAAAACTAGCAAAATTTATGAGTTTTGGATTTGCTGATTCCATGCCTCAGATGACTTAATAACCTCTATATCAAAATAACCTCTAAACCTTTAGACTCCCGCTTTACATTAGTACCTTTATAATTCTAAAGCTGGCCTCACTCTCAGACCTATGGCTATTCCTACATAAATTAAGTAGGAATGGCTATGGCTATTCCTGCATAAATTAAATAGGAATGGCTATGGCTTTTCATACACAAATGAAATAGGAATGGATGTGGCTATTCTTAAATTAAGTAGGAAAATGGCTATGGCTATTCATAAATTAAATAGGAATGGCTACGGCTATTCTTGAATTAAATAGCCTGTGCTTGATTAAAACCTCACCTACGGTGTATAGCAGCAAGGACGGTAAAAACGTATTTCGTTACTGATGCGGTCGGTGTGAATTTCGCATTAAAGAATAACAAATAAATAAGTTATTTTGCTTGAAAGTGTTTAAATATATCTTATCTAGTTTTTTTTGGAGACCTTGTTCCGTGACAAGATAATAATAATCAGTTCTATTGTTGTGGAGTGTTGTCTTCGCTCGATACCTGTAGGTATGACTAAGAAATCAGTTAGCTTATGATTTGTAAATCCCTTACAATATTATAAGACCCCAGCCAATCCCGTACAAAATTTATTGCAAACTCTTTATTGCACTGAACTATTTGGAATCTTCCTTACACTTCATGGAAAGAAAGCCAATAATTGTTGTGATAAAATTTGTCGTATGAATTGCGTTTTACAACACCAAGCACGTACTTTAAGAATAGCATAAATGTTACAGAATAAAATAAATTTCCATACCCAATTAGTCCAAATTAAAAAAATATTCACAACTAATTAGTTTAAATAAAATTCCACAACTAATTAGTTAATTACTTGATCCTCCCACCACGTATATATGCTGCCAAATATTTTTTTTAAACGCGGAATACTGTACGTCAAAGTTCAGTTTCATTGTTTTATTTTACGTTCTTGTTTGCCGTCATCCAATATTTTTCTAACGATTTTGAGTAACAATAATTTGAAAATCACTTTTTAGAAGCTTTTTCTGCACCCTAATGTTACGTATGAAAACAACAGTATTAGAATAACCTAAGTAAGTAATGCATCGTTGTGAATAGAAGCTCTTGTGATTTCAAAGACTGAGCAAGGAAATAAATATTGAAAGATTTTCCTGTAAATTATTCCAAATTTACAAAGCTTGAAGTGTAAAATTGACATTAATAACGGTAATAAGTGTTGTTGGCTGTTTCCAAGGGACTGGCTAGTAAGATCAGACATTCAGGAGCATGGCTGTTCACATTCCTTACAAATTTCATTGTTCTCAATTGTTCCTGCTGCTCCGTAGGTACCTGCGAGATCTTCCGCAGTTAAGGACTTTTATGTATTTCAGTGTATTTACATAATTTATGATGTTTTTTTATCCAAACTAAATTTTCACAATGTGATACTAATAAACGAGAAAATATTTTATGTGGGGAAATAAGATTAAATTCTCAAATAATTAACCAGTTATTCAGCATTTTCCCTTAAGGTGTCGAGAAGTCCCAGAACGACCAGAAGTTATGAAAGTATATCTTCGGGTCGTAAGTAAAATTGTAAAAAAAGCTAAATAATGCACAAATTTGCAAAACTTTTATTGACACGGAGTTTACATGAGACTCTTTTCGCAATGCAGATTAATTCTGAAGGTTTTTTTAAATCTCAAATTTTGCTACAAATTTCGGAACTCTTTAAATTGCTTTGCTGAATTGATCCCGTGAACTTGAACAAAGATTATGAACAGTCGATTGTTCTGGCAAATTTGAAATCTCTTTAGAATTTTTGATATTTTCAAGGTTTGATACGGCAGTAGTAAGCTATCAGTAAAGTAGAAGAAACATAAAATCCGATTCTGTTAATATTTCAGAATTCAGTCGGAAAATCCCCGAAACTTTAAAATCCACCATAATTATTGACTTCCAGCCAAAATAGATTCAACTTTGATAAACCGTCACAAGTCTTTTGACTTCTTGACACAATAAAATTAACTTATTTACGCTAGGGCACGTTTTGCATCAAGATTTGTGTAGGAATATATGCTCCGTGTGTAGTCAGAAAGCTTGGGAATTTTGCCGCTACGTCGACGAATAGCGTTGAAAATTATTTGCGAAGTATGTGCATAATTACATAAAGAAATTCACCCGTTTTTGTGCATGGATTTTCAAAACAATAAGGCTAGTCTGTTTCATTAGCTACAAAATTAAACTTTTTGTAGATGGTGTGTGGAGTGTAACAGTTCCAGCCCGTTCAGCCGCTGACGTCATTGCGAACCTCATGTTCAAACTAAAGACAGATGCAAAAATTGCCCTGAAACGGGGGAGGGGTAAAAACTATAGAAAATGTGAACCCCGGTCTCCCCTTATAATGCAGAGAAAGAACTGGTATCACCATAGACCTTGTAAAATTGTAGACACCGCTTGAGGGCGTTCCAATGGCACAAGGGTGGGATTCGGTTTGGCTCACGTGTTGAAAAGAAAAGGCCAATCTCTGTTTAAAACGCGTTGCTCCTGCTGATAAGCGAGAGTTTCGAATTCCACGGCCTCTCGCTCGGTGTAAGTGAATGCGCAGCGGACTCCCACATTTTGAAAATTTCGCGCCATGCAAGAAATTAAGTCAAAAGCAGATAAGGCGAGACAAGAGACGCTAATTAGACGAAACTAGATCGTCTACTTCGCGTGACCTGTGCGACCCTCGGTCACTCGAAAAGTGAGGGGAAAACCAGTGTTACTCCGTCTATGTTAATATGTCTATGGGTACCACAATAGAAAATGTGAGCTATATTCTAACTCATGTTCGACCGGTAAGAATCAAAGTATTATAAAATAGTTACGACTACCAAAGTGTAAAAATCAATACATTCCAGAATCAAATCAAATACACAGTTCTAGAATTTTTTAATACCATAAAAATTTCCATTTGTAGTGTGAATCACTCATGGAACTAGTAACAAAAGAATGCAAAAACGGATAGTCAAGATAATAGTCCTGGCCCCACCATATAGTCCCGTAAAAATTTTTATGTCCAGAGATTTTCTCTTTAGAATCGGGATATGTAGAGGTTCTAATACGAAACTGACTTGGGTAGACATGTTGATTCCTGGGCGAAATAATTTTACAGGCCATCAAATATGGCGGCCATTTTGGTTCCTTGCCTCATTTGGCATTCAGCAACCAATCAACATATTAACTTAATTTTGGTTTTAAACTTTGGTTTTTGAGGTCTAAGAATTCAAATAACATATTATTTAAGTCATTAAAGCAATCTTACTACCTTTTTCAGTAGTTTGCAGAGGAAATGTATCCGATAACTGTTGTTTGATATTCTGGTTGCAAAAATTGAAACTAGAATAAAACAATTCTCAATAATACTAAGTTTCAGCTCGTCTTTATTAGAATTATACGTTCCTCTTATTGTAGAATTATATAATAAAAGAAAAATATAAAATTAAGCAATAAAAAAAGGAATTAATAAAAACATGCTATTTGATTTTGCATTCCTTGGTGGTACATTTGACAAAAGTAGTGCACTTTACAACAGCAGCATTGTAAACACATCTTTTGGAGACAGAAACCTAACATTTTCTCACACACAGGAATTCCAGTGGTAGGAAATTCAAAATTTTTTGGGGTCTCAGCACCCCGTTAATATTTTCCCAGCAAAATCATGCGGATCATTTAAAAATTGTTTATTTTCAAGAAAACGAATAATAATGAAGGTAATTTGCCAAACATAAATTTTTGGTTGCAAATTATAGCTGATTACCTGTCATTTCCAACATTAACTTCATACCAGCTCCCGTTATTAATTGAAAAAAAAAAAAAAATAGATACATGTGTAAATCCTTGAATATATTATACGATATATAGATACATATGGGTTAATTTTCTTTCAACTCAACTCTGGCGCAACAGCCGCTCCCATGGGAGCTAAGCACTGTTGTGCCCATCTCAGACTACGAGGCCGAGAGGGCCGTTCATAAATGACGTCACGCTTTTTTCCCATATATTTGGCCCCCTTCCCCCCTTTGTCACAATATGTCACACTTCAGCGGACCCCTCCCTCCCCTTTGTCGCGTGTCACGCTATGTTGTATAATGCATGATGTCACATCTCTTGTTACCCCCTCCCCTCCCCTTGTCACACTTTGTCACAATTTCACGAGCCCCCTCCCCCCCCCCCTCGAAGCGTTATATCATTTATGAATGATCCCGAGGGTCTTGAAGAAGTAGTAGATGTCCGATGAACTACTTCTGAGATGTAGAAATAGATATTCTGGTCAGGTAGTCGACCTGACTGGCTTTAATTATTTCGCACAAGATAATGTGCTTAAAGTAATATTAACTTTAAAAATTTACTATTTTCTACACACTGTAAATATGCTATAAAAGAGCATTGCAAAAGTTTTGGTCGGATAATATTTCATAAAAATTAAACGTTGAATGAATGGAAATGAATACAAATATCTACTTTCTACGAAGTGAAACTTGAATTTTCAGGCGTAATTTCCAGGCTCACTTAAAAGGTTGTACTATAAAAGTAATTGAATAAATATTTTGGCTAAAAATATAATAAACTTACTATGCTACATACACTTCATTAGAGTAATAATAGCTTAAGCTAGTAACCTAATCAAAAATGTTTGAAGATTAGTATTTTCAAATTAGCATTAAGATACAAATGGTAGAACGAATATATATTTTTATATATTAACAATAAAATGTACTTATAATATAATAATAATTTAATATTATAGTACTGTATTTTTATAGGAAATATTTGATATTTTTCCTAACGGAAATCACATAAATGGAAAAACCTCTTCTCTACAAAATTGAAGCAATGCACTTTTCTAAAATCGTTATAAACGTGTCAAACTTAAAGTTTGCAATTAAAAGTAGTTTATTTTCTCAAAGATAACATTTGTAATAGTAACAAAGTCTCCTACTTTACATTTGATTATTTATTCTAAGAATTCATTTAGGCTAATTTAATATATTTGAATTTTTAATGATTTTTTTTCTCTGTTAGTTATTTGTTTCTTCTAGTTACTCCCATTTGTTCCGATTTTTTCCAGTTTCTTCCTCTGCACTATTAAAATTGTTTTCTGCTGAAAACTGAAAGCTCAACCCTGCTCCATAGTAAAATGGGTACTAAATAGTTTTATATGATATACTCATAGATATAATTTAAATGCAACTTTATTTTTGCTTTATTTACTGAAAATTACATGTTTTGTAATTGATATTTCTCTATTACAAAACAGATAATTTTCTCTGAATTAAATTATCATTATAAATAAATATTAATATACTTGTTTTATAAACATGTTTCCTTGAAAAAGCTTCTAGAGGAACTGAACTCTTTAATTTCATTGTTATTTTTTAAAAATCATTAATCTATTTTTTTTTTCCTCCATAAAATATTTCATGTCTGATATTATAACGTAGAATTTATTCCTTGAATGGGAATACTCAGCATATTTATTTTAGATAAATTCTGCTTTTTTAATTTTTAATTTCCAGTTAACGGAAAAAAAGTGGACGAAATGATATTTAGTCCGGCCGGATTTTCCCGGGGCAAAAAAACCGGTAAACCCTGTTGTTAGCTGGAGAAATATCTGTCGTCCAAAAATTTTCTATTCAGTAAAGTATCATCACTAAAAACTGCTCTTGTTGTTGATTTCATGTCACAAGTTCTAATGGTAAAGTTAAGGAAAGTGAAAAATTTTGAAGAAGTCGTTAACAATGTTCTGAACGGATCGATGTCGGTACGATCGTTGCAGGAACTTCATGTTGTATTCGAAAGTTATGTATAACATGCTATATTTTCCTTAGTTTATAGTCCTTCATTAGTTAATAATGAGTTGCTACCTGCAATTATGTTCTTCGTAGAAGTAAGGGAGGACATTAAAGAGCTTAATAACATGTTAGAGGAAGGAGTTTACGAATTACTCCAAACATACACTGGGCTGTTTAACATGGTGCAAAACGAGTGATTGCGCTTTCGAACGATACAGACGTGTAGTATTAATTCGATTTGCACCAACATGGATGTGCCAAGGAATATTTGAGTTCTGGACACTTTTCGGAATAGAAGAAAATAGACGGTTCATTCCCATCAAACATTCTTATCAGAAAACTAAATCAATTGCTAGCCAAAGTACACTCGAAAGCTCACATTTTTAAAAATGAAGAAATTAGCAAAATTGGGACAAAAATCAAATCCCATTTCCTATTTGTCAGCTTTTGCAGAGACAGAGGACGAGTGCGATTATGAAAAAGAGGAGAAAAACCTAGTGCGAGTCTGGAAAGCTCATTCAACACGTGAAACAATTGATGATCTACGATTTAATGAATACAAGAAGTTAGTGCCACTGAGTGGACTTCCACCGACACCGGTCAGTTAAAAGGAATATCCTAAGAGCTTTTTAGCGCATAAGACGGAATATCCGTCTTCTTGAAAATATACAATTAATAGATGATCCGCACGATTTTGCTGGGAAAATATTAATGGGGTGCTGAGACCCTAAAAATTTTTGAATTTCCTGCTGCTGGAATGCTTGTGTGTGAGCAAATGTTAGGTTCCCGTCTCCAAAAGATGTGCTTACAAAACTGTTATTGTAAAGTGCACTACTTTTGTCAAATGTACCACCAAGGAATGCAAAATCAAATGGCATGTTTTTATTCATTCATTTTTTATTGGTAAATTTTATATTTTGCTTTTATTATATAGTTGTACCAATAAAAGGAACGGATAATTCTAATAAAGACGAGCTGAAACTTAGTATTATTGAGAATTGTTTTATTCTAGTTTCAATTTTTACGACCAGAATATTAAACAGCAGCTATCGGATACATTTCCACGCAAACTACTGACAAAGGTAGTAACGTTGCTTTAATGACTTAAATAATATGTTATTTGAATTCTTAAACCCCAAAAACCAAAGTTTAAAACCAAAATTAAGTTAATATGTTGATTGGTTGCTGAATGCCAAATGAGACAAGGAACCAAAATGGCCGCCATATTTGATGGCTTGTAAAATTATTTCGCCCAGGAATCAAGATGTCTACCCAAGACAGTTTCGTATTAGAACCTCAACAGATCCCGATTCTAAAGAGAAAATCTCTGGACATAAAAATTTTTACGGGGCTATATGGTGGGGACTGGAATATAAGGGAAATTCGATTTAACAGGTATGTTTTGTGCCTAATGCAAATTGAGAATTATAGATGGAAAGTCATTGCCACCACTGAAACCTATGTATTAATGCGTGGAAAGAAAAAAGAAAAGAAAAACTGCTTTATACCTCTTTTTAAGTACATTGTGCACACGGAGGACGGTGAGAGTTAACAAAGTTATTCATGTGGAGAAGGAGTGTATTCGGATAAGATTTATGTATATGTGTTACAAAACATTAAATTAAATTTTAAAGAGAAGTGGTAGGGCCTTGTGGTTAAACTTGAAACGAAGCATCCATTCAGCAAGAAATCCTTAAATGTGATTGGCAATAAACCAATAACCCTCTTTGTTTACTCCCTTCTGCTGTCGCACAAAATGCTTGTCGTATTGCAGTCAAAAACCACAAAACTATGTTGCCATCTATGGAAAATCAGAAGATTAAAAAAATAATGGAGTAAATGCGAAATGAATTTGGAGTGAATGCGAAATGGATGATTTGTAATTGAATTAATCTTCCTGCAGCAAAATTAAATATGCAAAGCTTTGAAAATTCCCCTTTTCGCGGGAAAGAAAAGTTTTTTTTTAAATTTAAATTAAAATAGAAAAATTTATATATTTCCTTTTTTTTTTTTTTCGGAATTTTCAAAAAATGTTTACGTCAAAAGAAAAAGTTTTTTTTTCACTTAAATTGACAAATATTCAAAACATTTTTTTTTAACTTTAAGCCCTTAAATATTTTCTTACGTGACGTGTAACGTAGATTTCGTGTTTTGGTGTGAATATATTTTCAATGCTGCAAAATATTTTCGATATTTCTTTTAATTTAAGATTCACATATGTTTTAGCTTTTTAAGCTTTGATAGTAAAGACAGCGATGTCTTTACTATCAGCAACCTTGATCATCAGGTAATTGTGATATAGGATATATTAATGAATTACGTTCGAAATCCGTTTTCCTGCATCCCTTTGTCTTCACAACAATCTAAATTCCGTTAAAAGCTCAAAAGTATAAAAATTCACTGGAAAAATGGAGAGGAAGTACTGAAGGCTGAGCAAGTAATAATTAATGAAAGTAAGGATACTCTGGGAAAAGCATTAATCATTTATCTTATTAATGTATTCAACAAATATACAAGCTTAAACACATAATTCATGTAAATTATTACTTAAGTGAATATACTGATAAAATTTTAGTAAATTCATGCAAAAAATCAGTTTATATCGTAAAAATACCTTTTGTTTTTTCCTACTTGAAAAACCCTTTTTCTTGTGATAAATGCATAGCAATTATGCGCAAAATTATATAATATTTTTTCCCTCAAAATTTCCAATTTTCCCCGGTTTTTCCCCTTGTTTCAATATTTCCCGGTCTTATACAACTCTGAAATCCACCGCAAGAGTTTATATAATTTATAGAAAAATCTTCAAAGTAGAATAGAAAATGCGAATGATTTAAATCTGTCAATGTAAAACAGTCCCAGACAGTAGGGATTTTACAAAAAGCATTGTCTATTCAGTTTCAAACTATTTCAAATAAAATTGACAACTTTTTTGGTGTTGTGTCGATAATAAAAAATATGTATCAGAAACATCAATAACGAAATCTTGACTTCATTTTCCATTTTTTTGCATTCATTTTTTACTTAAAATTTATATGATTTCAGAAAGACAGAAAAAAGAACTGTGTAGCCTTGGTGAAACCTGATCAGTATAACAATGTATTTGTATATACAATATATATACAATGATAAAATTACTGTAGGTTTTATTTGTTTTTTAAAAATTTCTTAGCCGGTACCTCAGTTTTCCTTTCTTACCTATTTTTTTTAAATTAATGCTTAATGACTTATTTTATTTTGTACACACTCGCAGGACACGCAATAAGATAAAGTTTTAAAAAAAAATCATACGCAATTTTACAAAAAATTATTGAAATGTATAATAGTGCTTTAAATAGTGTTTCTTATCCAAAATTACCCCTCCAAAAGTGTTGCTAAAGTTTGAATAAAATGCTATGAATAAAACAGATAAGTTATGTATATATGTATTATTTCTTACAGTAATTTGAAATATAGGAATAAAGAAAACAACATATTTTGAAGGTTAATCTTATTTTCTGCAAAGTAACCAAATCAAATACATTTCTAGAATCAATAATATACAAATACACTGCAATAAAAAAGTCTATGGAATTTACAAGTTAATTTTTTTCAATTATAAGTTTGATATAAAATATTATGTTTGAAGCTAGATCGTATATCTAGAATAAAAATAATATAACGTTACAATGTTATATCGCTCATGGGCTGCAATAGTGGCATAACTCAAAAAACACGAATTTTGGACTAAAAAATATAAATATAAAAATACACATTCTTTTCAGCAGCAACACTAGCACAACTCATAATTCAATATTAGGCCGTAAGATAGCAGCAAGCTAAAGCATTTCTTATGCATTTTATTTAGCAATGAAAACTTGAAACCCACTTATCTCAAAACATGTTTTTTTTTGAGATTTGCCGTTATTGCAGCCCATGAGCGATATGTTTTGTAACAATATTTAAACACTGAAAACATTTTTATATTGAGTAAATAATTTATGATTAATTGAAGAAAGGTTAGGTTTGTTTTTTCCTCTGAAAATTCCCAGTTTCTTCCTGAAAATTTGCGGAGTGATCTCTACATGGAAACCGGTAGTCAGTGTTAATGATTGGTGTCATAATGTTTTAAGGAATAGCGTTTTATCTAATAATAAATGACATCTGTAAGCATTCTGAACATGCGTAGGTTTTATACCCAATTAACAAATGAGTCAAAGAAAAAGTATGGATTTCCACGCTTTTCTTATGCGGCGCACAATAAGTTTAAAATTTGAGAAATTCGATTTAAGGAAAATTCATTTCAAACCAAATAAACATACTGTTATTTGTTTTGAACTTTTATAAAAGAAAAACTGTGAAAAGACGTCTTTCGAACATAAGAAAAAGAGCTCAAGCATAAGAGTTAAAAAATTGTGCTTTCATGTACGGGGCAGAATCTGAACTTCGTCTGCTTATGGGCCAGATTCTGGTGTAACGATGTTTACGCAAATGCGCCTGCAAACCTCCAATTTGTCGAGATTCCGATTCTGGCGTAACGATGCGCATGCATTTTCGCCAATTTTCCCCCCTCGATTTGCGGCACATTTTTACCTCACGCAGGATCTGCAAGTGTCATGGCTGCCCGCAGTAGTGCTTTTTCGTTTGTTCTGTTTACGTATAAAAATCTGGAGATTTGAGGAATACCCTGCCAAGTGAATGAATCAAATTGTATTTTATTTAGAACAGAACAGATAGCATGTCCTTTCGTGACTTAAAATTTATAGTTAGTATGTGGTTTTGTGTGTATTTTCTGTGTTCTGTTTATCGCGCTAGGGCGAAAGTACTTTTTAAAGAATTCCAAAGTTTATTTCTTATGAATGAAATTCTTTTGAAATTTGTATTCAAAAATTTGTTATCTAATATTCTTCGCTTGTTATAGAGAGTGTTCGTGTATTTTTTTTAGAATGTAGAGTTGTTATTGCTTGTAAATTAATAAATATTCCGAAACGAATGCTTGTGGCCAATAAGAATGGAAATAAAATATTTGATTCTCTAGTTATCTATCAGTCTACAGCGTATTTTGTATGGCAATATGTTATATTATTACAGGCATGTAAGCTTTCAACTTTGCAATCATACCCACCACTAAAAATTAATAGCTTGAATTGCCTCAATTATGCTTACTATACTTAAGTATGGTAATGTCCTTGTGCCAATGCTATGCTCTCTTTATCAAAAAAAAAAAAAAAAACACAAATATGTTATCATAACTGATTTTTAAATTTTAGTTCTGAATCTGTCGAGATTTTATTTTGTTTTGTAAAATTTTATTAAAAAGAATTTTTGTTTATTCACGCACAACTAAAAGTGATATACAGCTATTTTGATTTTTTTTCTTGCACTGTGTTTGTACATATTGTGATTGTATGCTCATTAATTTTTTTCCGTGTAGTGTGTTTTTCTAGAATGTCATGACTGCATAGATAAACGAAGAAACCTATTTTTAATCCTTTAAGTATTAAACATGTTTCTTATGTTACTGTCGAGTTTTCTGTTATTACTAACTTACTGAAACAGAATTCTTACTGCATAATATTGCATAACAGTATTGTCATATTTCGACACAGCATTTAAATTAATATTTTATCAAGATAAATTTTGTAATGTGAGTTAGTTAGCTCTAAATATTTGGTCCCTTAATAAAGCACTCAACATGTAGTGGACTGCATTAGTTTTCCTATCCAAGCTTGGATAGAACTCAGAGTTTGAATAGTTGCTATAATTTGATTAAAAGCTTCAGATCAGTAAAGCTGATAGATATTAAAGTTGACTGAATGTGATCAATATTATGGGTTGTAGTAATAACACTTTCTCTTTAAAGAAATTTATGATAGTTTTAAGTTCTTTTTATTATTTTAAACCATCAAATTGTCTTATTCATGCTTTTTCCCTTTATAATGTTAAAAATAATTAGTATTTTAAGTATCTTAATAAATAGTATAAGTGTTAATTACTATCTACATGTGTTAAAGCAAACAACGCAGCATTTTTAATTGTGTCATGTTGTCCTTCATTTTACGAATTATGTAAACACATACACGTGATATTACAAAAAGTACTATATGTGTATTATTAATATTAGATGTTTATTCCATTAAATGTGTGATGCATGCATAAAATGGCTGTGAGGAAAAAAGCTGTATTGAAATTTTGCCTAATTAATTAAAGTACAATAATCAGTGCTTTTCAAGATTGTAAAACTTTGCTTAATAATTGCCATTGAGGGTATTTACAGGTTTGCAATATTATTGTAGCTCTAGGGAAGATTTGATGTTCTTATAGATTGCTTATTTAGCAATTTTACATTAAATGAGTTATAGCTTTCATATGATATATGCTATCTCATAGGTGTATAAAAGTCCATCATATTTAGGATTATCCGCTTTAAGAAAATATAGTTACTGTATATGTTGTAATATTAGAGTTTTATTCTTGTCAAAATTGTTTGAAATATTTGAACTAAAAATGTTTTATTTGTTTTAAATTTGACTTTTTAAACTAGCTGGGTCATTTTTATTGGCTGAATTTTATTCCGTCTTAAGAATGATCTTGCTGGTAGCTATTAATATGTGCAATACTGGTGGAAAATTTTATCAAGAGTTATGTCTTGTTAAATGCATCATATTGTGAACTGCATAAATGAAAATCATGAACTAAATTTCCTGTTGTAAACTGCCTGATTACCGCAAAGGCCAACTAGGCTGCGACCTTGGGCCCCCAAGCTTATTTAACCTTGCACATTAAAGTATTTATTTTTTGTACCATAGGGGGCCCCAAAATAATGTTGTGCCTTGGGCCCCCTACTGTCTTAATCGGGCCTTGGTTGCAAAGAAAATGCTTATTCTTTGAAGAAAATTCTGGAGCGATTCTTTTCAAATGAATGCCTTTCTGGTTAAATGAGACGTAAATCTTTGTGCTACAAAGTAGAAATGTGCTACAACATAAAATTAGGCACAATTTTTTTCAAAAATTGCAGACACGTGTTTCGAGGTTACAAGCTCTTTTTCAATGCAAAAGAATGAGCTTCAAGATGACAAACATCCAACTGATTTGCTTTTACACTTTAGTTATAGTTAATAGATCTAAGTAAAGGGATTGTAAAATTATTTTAAACTCCTTTGTTTGTTTCCATTACAATCATTTTTTGGGTAACTTTTAACCGCGTTATATTTTTTAGTATATTTGATTTGAAAAAAGGAACTAGAAGTTCTAGTGCTAGGCACAGCTGGATAGATTACGAAATCAGTTTTCTACTTTTAATTTTTAAATTAAGTCAAATATACTAAAAAATATGATGCTGTTCAGAGTTAACCCCCATCTTTCAGTTACCCTGCATGACTAATAATTATAAATTTAGTAACTGCTGGAAAATCAACAATAATTTATTAACAGGCATCGTCTTAAATTGCATTTGTCCCTAAACTAAAAAGCAATACAAACTAAATTGTATGTTGTCGGAAATTGAAATGGAATGTTATTAAGCTAATGTGAAAATAAATTTTTCTTTCAAATAAGAGAGTTCTTGTTTAATGATTGATTTGAATGAAAGGGAGGGGGGGGGGTAGATATTGTTTAATAGTAGAAAGCGGACTACAATGTATATTGCGCACAAATTTTTTTAAAGATTGCTGACGTGCGTTTAGAGGTTACAAGGAAACCTTCTAGTTAATGGCAAAGAAGTGATCTTCTAGATCAGGGGTCTCCAAACTACGGCCCGAGGGCCACATCCGGCCCGCGGACAGATTTTGTCCGGCCCGCGGAGAGCTAGCATACTTGAAAGAAAACTCCTTCTAGAGAACATATTTATTTTTTATAGCAAATTAAATTAAGTTTACTGAAGTAATCTATTTTTATGTTGAATAATTATTAATATGACATCTACATTGATATGGTCATGGGCTAACTACTCATAACATTGTTGTAGGTTATTATTTACTAACTAACAAATTATTGAAATGAATCCAACTAACATTTTATACATTTTAAATGAAAAGATAACTTATAACAAGCATAACGACATATGAAATACTAATGAGATTTATGTAATTGAGATTTTCCACTGACAATAGTTTGTAGTTGTGGACTAATTTTACTTGTACCAATTATTAAAAGAGATTTAAGATGCTCATCAGTTAATTTAGATCTGTAAACATTTTTTGTGTACTTCACTTTGGAAAAGGTCTTCTCACACAAATAAGTAGTACCAAAAACAGAAAACAGCCCACGAGCAAATTTATGCAAATTATCAAATTGTGTCAGTGGAAGACACTTATAAAATTCCAACAAAGATAAGTTTTGATATTTGTTCTTAATTATATCACTGCACTGTAGATCAATCATTTCCATTTGAAGTTCCGGGGCTAGGGTTTCAATGTCAGTATCAAAAGGATTCTGAAAAATCTTAATTTGATTCGCAATGGCATCAAAGTCCGAGAAACGAGTATCAAAATTTATTTTCAAAGCACTCAAAGTTTCGATTGCAAAATCGATAGGAAACTCGGTCTCAGTGGTGTGGCTAAATATTTCACATGTTTTAAAATGTGAAAAACATTTACTTCGTAGTTGTGATTGAAACAGTATCAATTTCTTCCGGAATGATTTGATATTATTGTATAAATCAGGAAGATGCTGGTTTTCTCCTTGCAATCTCAAATTCAGTTCGTTCACATGTTTTGTCAAATCAACATAGAATGCTAACTTCCACAGCCATGCGTTGTTTTGCAATTCAGTAAGAGGGCGATGCTTTTCATTCAAAAAAAATTCGATCACTGCTCGAAGTTCAAAAAAGCGCTGAAGGACTTTCCCACAACTAAGCCAACGTACGGCAGTATGATAAGGTAAGTCATTTTCTCCAATCTCTTTAATAAATTGTACGAATTGTCGGTGATTCAGCCCAAAAGATCTGATAAAATTAACAGTTGATATGACTGGTTTCAGAACTTCAGACATATCCAAACATTTTCCGCACAAAGACTGTTGATGAATGTTTACAATGTAAGACTATTGGTTTTGAACCACCGTCATTTTCTACAGCCTTTGACACAAGAGCGACCACTCCTTTATCTTTCCCACTCATGTTTTTGCCTCCATCAGTTGTAATACATTTCAAGTTTTTCCATCGAAGGTTCTTTTTCTTAATGGCCATTTCAACTCCTTTAAAAATATCTGAACCAGTAGTTGTGCCATGAATACTATACATATCAAGAAGTTCTTCATGCACTTCATAGCTTTTATCTACTCCTCGAATATAAATCAACACCTGAGCAGTATCTGACACATCCGTTGACTCATCCAAGGCCAAAGAAAACCACTCAACATGTCCATTTTTGTTGAACAGTTGAGAGGATATATTTTCAGCGATGTCTTCTACCCTTCGAGCCACAGTGTTTGCTGACATACTGACAGTTTTTAATAAATTTACCTTTTCAGGGCACATTTCTTCGGCTACTGCGATTATGCATTCTTTGACCATTTCTCCATCGGTGAATGGTTTTCCACGTTTTGCAATTTCAAGAGCCACACGAAAGCTGGCACGAGTTGCAGCCTCTTGTTCAGTTTTGAGTTTTGTAAATAAAGATTTCTGCGATTTCAATCCGCGCTTCATAGCTTCGAATTTTTCTGTCCGCAAACTTCCTGTATATTTTGAGTAATTTTGAAAATGTTTTGCTTCATAATGACGTTTAATGTTATATTCTTTGAGAACGGCTATGCTTTCATTGCAAATCAAACATAGCGCCTTGTTACTGGACTCAATTACGAAATACTGAATGTTCCACTGATCTTTGAATTTTCTGCATTCACTATAAATTTTTCGCTTCTTTTCCATTCTACTAAATCACACACAAAAGCAACAATTCAAATAAAAATATTGTTACAAAGATGTCTTAAACTTAAACACGCACAAACACGTTTTAAGGAGGTACGCACTATTTTATTTCACAGCAGTGTCATAGGAACTGACTTGTGGTTGCGCCACTAGCCTTCTTATATATTTCACTTACTGCCATCTAGAAGTGAGTGGAAGACACCAGAACTTTATCGAACCAACGAGATTATTCTGTAAGTGCTATTAGCGCCATCTGTTAGGGATAGAAGGTACTACCTAAATCTGCTTGTGTCCACCAGATGTCCTGTCACGTTACTCCTCATGGCTCGCTCGTACTCTACGACTAATCTAGAAATTACAGATAATGACAGGAAAATTAATAATATGCAGTGTTGCCGTTTTGCGGACTTTAGTTCGATTTGCAGCTTTTTTTAAACGTGGCGTACTTTTTCGGACTTTTTTTTTCATGTAAAAAAATACTCATTCGTTACTTGAGTACTCGTTAGGAACCGAAGTAACGATTACTGAAGAAAAAAGTAATCAATGATTACTTGTGTATTTCATTACTTTTGTAATCAATGATTACTATGGCGATACGATGCGGGTACCCCATTATAACGGATACCCATACGATACAGAAAATACATCAGCTTCCCCGTCGCTAATGGCATCTGGCAAAAAAGTAATCATATTTTACACCACTAGTGGACTGATTCAACTTTTTACCACCGGCAACAATTAATGATAATATGGTTTTGGCCCTTGGAATTTACTGGAGTAATCAATATGGCCCTAAGGCTGGAAAGTTTGGAGACCCCTGTTCTAGATGAACAAACATCAAACTGAAACTTCATTTTTGTAATTTGTATTATAATATTGTTGAAAAACTATTCACTTCATTGAAGGAGAAATAGTTATATATTAATGAACTTCTGGTTGTCTTATCTGCATGCAAGTTCAATGTAGACAACTGTGTTGCTGTGAACTTTTAGAATTGGGACATGCTATAGGCTTAATAAGATGCACAAACTGAGAATGAATGACTAAATTTATAAGCAAGTTTTTTGCAGAGGCGTAGCTAAGGTTTTAAGCGCCCGGGGACAACTGAACATTTTGCGCCCCTTGTGCCCCTGGGTGCGCCCCTAAAGGGAATTTAAAAACTTTTGTGCTTCCTAAATGATAAATAGCTCTAAAATGCATCCCTTTTAACTTTCATTTTTATTAGCGACCATTCACTTCTGAAGGAAATATGGGACACTTTGACTTCGCAAAATTATTTGCCCGATTTTCCACGCACTCCTGTGCTACATTGGTCATTCCCGATATGATTTGCGATGCTCCCACTTTTTTGTCCAACATATTCACACCTCTTCAGTTCATATAATTTTCTTTTCGTATTTGAAAATAAAACAAATTAACAATAATTTGGCGCCCCTTGATGCTGCGCCCGGGGACAGCTGTCCCTCCTTGCCTTGCCCCCACCTAGCTACGCCCCTGGTTTTTTGTTGATGGTTTTGTATGTAATGCAGAAAAAGGAACAGGAAGAAATTATTATAAATATTTTTTGGTGTAAGAAATTTTGAATATTGAAATGTAGAGTGCAGGAATAAAATGAATTTGAAAAGTTTGAGGGAAAGTAAACAGGTTCCACAGGGACACAAATAAAATTTATAATAATTTATACACGAATAAAATTGAAAACTTTAATGGATAAAACATTCTATTTGGATTTAGATCTTGTCATCAGTGCAAGTTTTTTTGCATTCTTTACTTAGTCATTTATATTCAAACTTTGTCAGTAGTAAGCGTTAAGTATAAAATTTTTACGTGTGGATCTTCTAGTAATTAGAAGTTATTTCAAGTATAGTTTAATGTTTCTTGGAAGAATTCCATAACCACATTATAAAAAAAAGGTAATGTTACCATTATATAAAAATTGTATTTATAGCTGATATTTCTGGTTTGATGTTACCACTCTTACTAACTTATTTTCATCTTGCTGTGCGTGCCCAAATTTAAATTAAGTCAATTGCATTTCTTTAATCGTAAGGGAAAAAAAATGCATGAAAAGTATAAATACTTTTCATCACCCCTGTATGACTTCAATCAAATTGTCATTTAAATGTTACAAGAAAAGAACATTTTCGTTTATAATTCTACATATTCACAAAGTCAATCGTTTATAGATTACGGGATACATATATCATAACTAGAAAAATTAAGTTTTTGAGCTAATTTTACGATTTGTGTGCAGAATCAAATTGTGAATTCCATCCCTTTTATCAGTATAAATTCATTGAAAAATAAAAATATATTTCTAACCAACTAATGTTTATATTATTTTCCATTCTATATGATAAAATCCAAAAAGAAATACAGAAACATGCAAGAAAACAAACGGAAAACATTGCTTTATTTTTCGAAGAAGCTAGCAGACGAAACAGAAACAAATCCTTTCTTCTGATTGGTTACGATTGTCATTTCCCGATGTTTTCCGAATCTCTTTTGGTAAAATCGCTTAGTCGCGCCGAGCTCAACCTCATATTTACCTGCGTTTGCAAACGTTTCACCGGAATCCCATTTGACCTAAGAGGGGTGGAAATACGCAAATTTTCAGAGTTGCGTGTGCAGAAAAGTTGTGCAAACATCGTTTCACCAGAATCCCTAGCTATGTCTCATACTCCCTCCAGTGACGTTATGCGGGTAATGTCCATTCCAATCAACTGAAAACGTGATAAGGAAAACCATCCAGGTAGGTGCTCTACCGATAATAGCGTCATCTATAAATCAACTATTTAAGTTTTGAAGCTGGCAACTTCTCTTAGTGTGTCATACATGTGCTTCGTTTGTTTATCATCTGTCGCTATCTGAATGTAAACTATGAGTGTCTTGATTAAAAAATAAGTATCTTTATCGAATTCTTTGGTGTCGGAGTGTTCTAGATTACTGGCTGGTTCTTCGCTGGTGTCTTATTATTTTGCTTTAACTTGTACTTTATTGCCTAAATTTATAAATTCTTTTTGCAATGTCTGAAGTTATGCTATCCCATTTTCAATCGCCTCTTTCTACTCGATATGCAAGTGAAGAAATGTCACGCAATTTCAGTGACATTAAAAAGTTCACTACTTGGAGAAAATTGTGGGTATATCTTGCAAAAGCTGAAAAAGTAAGTTATCAAAGTGAATTATTTATCATTTTAAACTGGAATTATTATTCTTGTTTTCACTTTTGTTGAATGAGCAATACTGATTTTTTAATGCTGTACGATGAACTGTTTTCAACTGACCCATTCAATGCTGCATTCATCCAAGATATTTACTTCTCATACAATTTGTTTCAATAAGTTGTGCAGTCCTGAAGCAAAAAAAAAAGTGTGTGGGGGGGGGGGGGGACGCTAACAGGTACGAACATAAGTTATTAAAACCAAAACGTGAAGAAATGTTTGAGCTAAATTTTAGAGGACACAATCCCCCAATGTCTCCTCTAGGCTACATCACTTGTTTAAAAAGCATTATTTGTTTCTTTTGTGATGTAGTGTTTTTGTTGAACACAGAAGATACTCAGCACATCTTTCTTTATTTTATGGTTAATGAAATAGCCCTTGCTCCCAATATTTTAGTTATACATATTGCAATGCCGAATACTGTTACAGATGGGTATAGCACGGAACTCTTTTATCAGAAAGAAAATCAAAATTTAACCCAAATTTAGAACATTGAATCTATCACTAAAAATAGAGAATGCAACAACTTGTTATGAAATATAGATTCTAGAAAATATATTGTACCTTCATCTCATCTCAGGTCAGCATAATTAAAATTTTCCAAGGATTGCATCCTGTTGTTACAAGTATACTACAAAATACGTACACATGTATAAATACATCGCAGGGTTCATGATTTTTTAAATTTTTTTGAAAAAAATTTAAAAAATCGGATTTTTTATATATTTTTAAAAAAAGACCTTAAATATTTTGGATATTCATTATGTTACATTCATAGCAACAATATGACATGTTGATCAATATGCAAAAACACACTTTAAGCTATTTTCACAGTAATAAATATTTTTTAATAATAATAATTATGAAATGCATGACTCAAATGAAACAACCCTACCAGAAATAATAGTACAGAGAAAATGAACAAATTTAATCTCGATTATTTTGCTGTTGAAAGCTGAAAAAAAGTAACAATTGTGTGTGCTTAATTTTTACATTGAGTGTATACTCTAATCATTTTTCTATTTTATAGATGAAAAAGCCTGACATATTTTTACCCATTTAGTAAAATCATATGCTCACACCATTACTAAAAACTGCACCTCTTTGTTTTAATCAAATATCTTTATTGCAAACTTCTATTATAAAAAAATATTTTAGAAGGTAAATAAACCTTAACCTATCAGGGGACATAGATGAAACTTTAAGGATACATATTTTAAATTCTAACAATCGTTTTAAATGCTATCATTCTGAATTATTTATTGTGTGGCATTTATTAAATTGATCTTAAATACTATTTTTAAGATAAAAAAACACAGAATGATTCATGCTTATTATGAATTCTAATTTTAATGATTGAATGAATATTGCTTTGCTGTTAAGATGCTTGAAGGCACTTAACAGCAATAAACTTACGGTTCTAAACTTATGAAACATGTTATGTACCCTGACATATGGACCAAGGAAGTTTTGCTTGAAACTGATTGTAATTGCAACATATTTCATTCTTACAACACTTTCTAACATTGTAAAATCAATGATTTTTTTTTTTTTTTGAAAAAAAAAATCACTTGATTTAAATCAATGAACCCTGATACATTGCCCAGGAGCAGAATTACATTCAGTGTTCTGCAACATGACCTCAAACAGTTCCAAATGTTCTGCAGGCATGTCGTCCAAATTTGATGGACCACAGTACAACACAAAATAGATATAAGAATATTAATTAACTAGTAGAATATTTATTACTCATCTTTGACAAAACATATTAAATTATTTATTTAAAACCAAGGCATACATTCAGAATTTGCAATACTCTCAATGACTTTTGAAGTCGGATACTGCGACATTAATGCAGATGTACTGTTTACAAAATGTTTAAAAATTTGGCCCATACATTGTGACAATGGCTGCTTTTAACAACTTTCTAACGGATTTATGGCCAGGTAGTACACCATTAGAATATATAAACAGACCTTCCCCCAGGATTGAAAAAGGGCAGGGTGCTACTGTAAAAAAAGGGGCACTTTTCCAAATTTCGGGCATCTTACCGAAATAAAGGGCACATGTAATTTGAAGTAGGGACCGTTCATAAATGATGTCACTTTTTTCCATGTTGGACGCCCCCCCCCCCCCATTGTCATAGGTTACGCTATGTTGCACAAGCAGAATGCCACACTTCCTGTTTACCCCCCCCCCCCTTGCCACAATTTCAGGAACCCCTTTTCCTGCTAGAAGCGTGACATCATTTATGAATCCTCCCGTAGTTAATACTTTATTATTGCCATAATTTAACATTGTAGTCAAACAACATCATCTCACCTCACAGTGAAACTGAATATTGAAAAATATATATAAACTAATTTGACAATATTCATTTTTAAGATCGTTTTCAATATTTGAAAAAAGCATGAAAAAATTCTGCTTGTATATTCAAGGCAACATCAACCAATAATGATTTTAAATTTAATAAAATATCTAGCAAGGATTTTCTGAGTTATGCATTTTTACTTATTTATGAGAGTGTTTCTGTTCATTCCAGTACTTCTGAAGATCTGATCATCTCTGAGGAATAATAAGAAAATAAGAATATATTTTTCTTAATACAATAAAGCTTCAGTAATAATTATTAGAGCCCGGATTTTGATGACCTAAATGATCATTGAAAATGCCCTTTAAAATTTTTAATATGTCCTAAAAACAGCAAAATTGCAAAAAATGCCATTATAATTAATCAAGAATACCAATTGAAAGCAATGGTTTAGCTTAAAATGACAATAGTATTTTTTAAAAAATTTAAAAGAAGCAAAATTAATACAATACATTTTCATATATTGAAATAAATGTTATTAAAATAAGGAGAGAAAAGGGAAATGTCTAATATATATATTCCTCACACGTTGCCATCTTTTCCCCCTTAAGTTTATTACATTTTACAACTTTTCTTTCTTGAAATAACTAGAAAGCACCATTAGATTGGGATTATTAAATGCTTTTTCATATTTTGAATAGTAAATAGTTTCTTGTTTGAAAGAGCATTCTTACATTTTCTCAACGTCTACAGATGTAATAAATGCATATTTGACCCAAATGGGTGGGAAAAAGAATTTTCTTATTAGAGTTTGGGAACGTACTGTTCTAAAATTTATGAGATAGAGAGTTTTTAAGAGTTGCAATATAATCAAGTTTCAGGCTACACACAAAAAAATTACCCAAAGCCAAAAAAGAGACTTAAAATGATGTGAAAAAAAAAAAAAAAAAATCCCCAAAATCTCAAAAAGTGCCCGAAAAATCTCGCAACTATTGACCCTAAAAGAGATCATTATTATCATTATTAATTATGTAAAATGTTTAAAATTAGAAAAGAATTCCTTATTTATTTATGATTTGTGATAATACTATTTCTTTTCAATAATTGTTTATTTAGCAAACAGTTTTCAATAATTGTTTATTGTTTTTTAAAGAAGTTGGATCCAGGTAAATTAACAATTTTCTAAAAATTTATTTATCCACAATTTAGTATTTTCTAAAAATTAAATAGGTGTCAATATTAAAATCAAATTTGAAGTAAATAAATAAATGAAACAATAATAGTGATTTAATAATTTTGAATAATTAGTGATAAACGCAATTTTCGAGAAACACGTGTTCAATATCGGCATAGTTCGGGAAAAAAATAAACAAATAAATAAAGCCAGAAATTATTAAAATAAAATGCAAAATAAGCAGATTTAGGGTAGCATGTGTGAAAAATATCTTCTAATTTAGAAAATAATTGAAATTTGTACCCGATGCAAAAGGATTAAAATTTCTAACGTAGAATCCAATTTTCGGCGAAGCACGTGCACCATTTTGGCTGTTTCTATCTTTATACTTTTTCTTTTTTTAATTGTTAAAATGAAACGACAAATAAGTAGATTTAAGGTAGTGCATGCAAAAAATATCTTACAACTTTCAAGATAATTGAAATAATTCCAGGATGGAACAGGATTGAAATTTCAAACATAAGGTAAGCAATTTCCGGTAAAAATCGGAGGAAAAACTAATTTCCGTGTGGCCCAAAAATTAACTCCTATTTCTTTCTTCTTTATTTAATTTTTAGTGGATAAGAGAATTTGGGAAAAGTTCACGTGTCAAATGGTAGCCACATTGGCAACTTCAATGAAAACAATGGTCGCCAAAACTTGAAAATTGGTCGCCTTTGGCGACTGGCGATCGCGAGTTTTGAGCTCTACAAGAAGGGCGCAATTTCACTAACAAAAGGGCAAGATGGGTGCGTTTCCCGAATCCAAGGGCGGGCAGGGCGCGGCGCCCTCCCGCCCAAGCCTGGGGGAAGCACTGTATAAACATTCTTTTGGTCAGTTGTTCTGCAGAACGTATAGTTTTTTTTTTTTTATTCTTTTGCGTTTGTGCGCGCGTTTTTTTCCCCTCTTCTTTTTAAGGATGAAATGTTCTGCAGAGATTGCGTTTGTTCTGCGACGTACGTCGCACTTTTAAGCACTTTCTGCTCCCGGGATACATTGTATTTCTAAAACTCAGCTGGGGGATAATTGACCCCACCCCCTGCCTCAGAGACTTCTTTCGATCTAATCCAGGAGTCCCCAACCCTATGCACGTGGACACCATGGCTCCCGTCAACCAATTTAGTTGCGCCCACTGCTTGCGCCTAACGATAAAATATTTCAGTTTTCCATTTTAAACTAGAGAACATTTAGAATCTAGAGTATATGAATAATGGGCTATATTCTTTTTTGCGATTAGTTTTTCGTAATTGTTTGCTTTAATTCTGAGTTAATATCATTAAACTTTGCTCTTTTTAAAATTTCTTGTAGTTTTCTAATACATTCATTTTTTAAAATGAGCTCAAATTTTCACGCGATGCAGAACATTCGCGAAATTGAAAATCTGCATTTCTTGCATTTTCCCGATAGTCTGATCTTTTACTACAATTTAGTGGTTGGAGGATATAAAATCAAAATCGAAATTTGACAGAATTCTTTTCTTTTATTGTTTAATTAAAGAGGTTAAAATAACATCGTGGAAAATCTAGATGTTTCGATACTTTGCCTCGAATGTAAGCCTCCTATAACTTCGTTTTTGTGCTAAATTTCGCAACTTATAGGCGAGTATATACGATAATAAAAATGCTATAAATGAGCAAAATGTTAATAAAATGTTCCAGAGCAAATTGTATAGGCTCTGATACTACTTTCAAAATTTTTTGAATGAGGGAGGACCCAAAATCTGGAAAATTCCGAAATCCGGAAAGATCGCGATCCCGAGTGTTCCGGATTTGAGGTCCCATACTGTATCTTTTTCAACCATGTTGAAGCAACTGTCCAGTTAGTTCACCATGATTACCAAGAAATCTCTGACCACCAGTGGTGAACGTGGGCTTTGAACTTTAAAATACCTATGTCCAGCTTGTCATTTAGGCGATTGGGGGAGGGGGGGGGGAGTGGTGCTAAATTGAACCCTCCTGACATTTAGAAATGCATTGAATTTGTACATGTTTTTATGTATTTTGTTGTTTTTTTACCTATAATATGCATTGAAAATATACCCTTTGCCCCTAGAAAATTTTGCAATGATGGGCCTGCCTCTGCCACACTTAGTTACTGTTGCAATTTCAACCCCCGGGAACCAATAATTTCTCATCCACGGGACGCCAGTGCAAAAAAGATATTTTACAATAGGGCGACTACTCACTTGCACTGCATTTGTAATAATTTTATCTTTTCAATTTTGCTGGAGATGATTTTGTACCCGTGTGGCAAAGAAACCCTCAGGATTGAAAAGTGTCATAAAGAACTTTTTTACGATGTTGTGTCCATAAGAACTAAGGGAACAAGTTGAAAACTATAATCAGGGCTGATAATGCGGCTCTCCTGTGATATGACCCCCCCCTTGGTGACCAAGGCCGTAGCCAGAAATTTTTTTCGGGGGGGGGGGGGGCCCTAACTTTGAAACACTTATGTTGAGGAAAGTTTCAGGGAGGAATATACATGCTACATTGCGAAGAATTTCGGGGGGGGGGGGGCCATGGGCCTCCCCCTCTGGATACGGTCTTTTGTAAACCATATTTCGTTTGATTTAAAAAATTTATGATGTCACAGTATATGATAGATTTTTGATACCATGTACAGTAGGTGCATTTTAGACTATCTTTGGTGAAAGTTAGGGCAGTGTTTTTTGGGGGCTTTGGCTTCTTATCTTAAATTTTTGAAACTGATCTTACAACCATAACGTTTTGACTATCTCTAAAAGGGGGGTGGGTCCGGGGGTCCTCCCCCGGAATTTTTTCTCAATTTAGCTCCTGAGAATGCAATTTTAGGCCCTTTCGGGACGTTAGAGGAAGAAGTTTCAGAAGTTCTCCCCAAAAAAAATTTTCGAAACTGCGGTCTTAAAAATGAAGTTTCAGTCTATCTTTGTCAAAGTTACTGGAGGCATAGACTGGATCGAGGGCTCTCCCCAGGAAACTTTTTGAAAACTGCCTAACAATGCAATTTCGAGATTCTTTAGTAATTTTAGAGGAAGCAGAAGGGAGTTTGGTTTGTCTTCCCCCGCAAATTCTTCAAAATAAATTCTTATCTTTTGGGCTACTTTTGGTGTCGCTAGTGACAGTGTTCGATGTCTTTTCCCTAAAAGTGTTTCTGAAACTGCAAGTCTTAAAAGTGTAAAAACTCTCTTTTTCTTAAACTCTCTTTTCTTTCATTTTTTTTTAAATCTGTGATCTGAATTTTTTTCTCCGGGGGGGGGGGGGGAGCAGTTGGTTATCTCTGAGGGGGCAGTGCCCCCCCCCCCCCCTCAACGGAGAGATGCCTGAAAGAAACACTGGTTGCATGTTGCATGATGAGATTATATTTTCAATTTCGCCCACAGAAGTATTACTTCAAAAAAAAAAAAAAAAAAGATGAGAGAGAGTTAACAAAAAACATACGTTGTTTTGAGAATTGATTACTCCCTATTCCGTTTTAGTTTTGACAATTTAAGCAATTTATACTTATTCTCAAGTTTCAAGCCTTCCATATTTTGTCATAACTAAATGTAAATAATTAAAAACTGGGTGTTTTCTTTTTCCTTAACCTAAATGCTGCAAACTCCTTTTTTTTTAAGTTTGAAGTCAAAAAAAGCTGTATAACTTTGATTTGCAGTCGTGGACAATTATAAAGCACTTCCAAAATTATACATATCGCTCATGGGCTGCAATTACGGCACAGCTCAAAAAATCATGTTTTGAGATAAGTGGGTTTAAACTTTTCATTGCTAAGGAAAAAACATAAAAGAAATGCTTTAGTTATTATTAAATCTTAAGGCCTAATATTGAATTATGAGTTATGCTAGTATTGCTGCTGAAAAAAATGTGTATTTTATATTTACAATCTGTTCTTAGCCGAAACGCGAGTTTTTTTGAGTTGTGCCACTATAGCAGCCTATGAGCGATATAATAAGAAGAACCAATCAAGTTCTTTTTTGTTCAATGTAAATTTATGACTAGGCTAAGTAAAAGTATACGAGTAATTTTGTCGCGGTATTTTTCACCTTCGCAATGTTATTGTAAACGCTCTATGGGACCATTCATAAACAGTGTCACACTTTCTTTCAATATATTTGATCCCCCTCCCCCCTTTGTCACAAGATATCACTCTCCAACACGCCCTACCCCCTTTGTCACATATTACGCTATATTACAGGAGCACATGTACTTGCAGTGTTGCAGTTCAGAAATAAAGTACTTACGTTAAAGAATCAAATTTTTAATATTATTTTTTAACTTTTAATGACATTTGTGAGCATAACAATAATAATGATTATACGTGGGCTTAATTGGTATAAAATGAGATTAAGGTTAAAATAGAAAAAAAGATAATTAGTGCATAATAGCAAAAAAAAAAAATAATTACTTGAATTCTAAAAAAATACCCGCACTTATTTATCTTAAAAGTAAATACCTAAGACTTTCTTTTAAAATTTTAACTAGAAGTAAGTTCAAACCTTAATAAGCAGCGGTATTTTCAATATAAAATGAAATCGATGAAACTTTAAAATCAAATTATGAAAATAAAGAAACATCAAAAATAAGTTTAATCAGCTGATTTTTTACATGTTTTTATAGAAATCAAAATGTGTAATGTCACACTTCTTGTCAAAATTGCTCGAACCTCTCTCCCCCCCCCCCTCCCTCGAAGTAGTGTGACATCATCCCCTATGAAGTTAAAAAACGAAAAAAGAAAGATTAATATGCAGTTTCTCAGCATGTGAGGAAGAAAATACAAAGTTGAAACTAAAATTGCAAAAAAAAAAAAAAAGAGGGGCAGCTAAAATATTATTTTGAAAAATACATAAAAATAATCATACCTTTTCTGCTACATTTCTACAGGGTTTCTTCCCAAAATAAGACAAAATACTTTCACCTTTTCTTTTACTCATAATCAAAATTTGTACGCAGGCAAGCAAAGAAGACTTTTGCAAGAGCACACGACGCACACGAGCCCACTAAATTCCCAACTGCCTATGTCTGCAAGGCAAGGTCAAGGCATCCGCAAAGGGGCGAGAGCCCCCCCCTCGCCCCCCCCCCCTTGTCGGAAGCGTTTCGATGTTGATTCGATTTTTCGAATTGCTAGTTTAAAAAAGAAAAGACAAAAAATAAAGATTTGTCCCAGCAATAACAGCACAAACATCCACATCCCGCAATCGTAGTAGTAGACGAGGGGGTCCATTTAGGCATTAGCTCCGAAAGTTCCTTTATCTTCTACTTCCACAATGTGGGTAGTTTTAAAAGAGTCGCCATTTCCACGAATGTAACCTTCGGGCAAGGATGGACAAAGCACCTAAACTGTTGTACGTATATTTATGGCAGATGTGGTGGCTTGCATTTTGCCAAAAAGGGATCAGTACATTTGCTGTTCTTGTTGTGTGGTCGGGTGATAAGAACCATATGTAACCCTTAGGCAAGGAATCAATCCGTTATCTGTTGATGACACGACACGGGGGACCTACCGTCTTTAGAATTGAGGGAAAGCATCTTATTTTGAGTTCTGGTTTATAGACCCTGGATTTTTAAAGCGCCGTCTTGTCGTTTCCCCATTTGTAAAACAGAGAACCTACCCCCCCCCCCCACGCTCCCGAACAGGTTGGTTTGAGGAACAAAATTTTTTTTTCAGACAAGTTAAAAATTTCGAAAGTATTTCGGGGGGGGGGGGGGGGCTCGGGCCCGTCGGGCCCCCCCCCTGCCTACGTCCTTGTTGGTGACATTCGAGCTAGCGCGCCAATTTGTAATGATTTTCGGTTGGCGATATCTTTTCGTTTCAGTGGTAACCCAACGCCATCGATGTTGGCTGACATAATGTGTGGCAACCTTCAGTGGATGATGTGATGGACGTTTTTGGGGTGTGATGGTTGGACTTTTAGAAAGTTTTTTTCTTTTACTAATAAGTAGCTTTTTAGTAATTTATTTTATGGTTAAAGTTTGTGGAGATATTTCCTGTACTTTTACTAATAAGTAGCTTTTTAGTAGTTTATTTTATGGTTAAAGTTTGTGGAGATATTTCCTGTTGCTAAAGGAAGAATGTAAAGTGTTAAAGTGCATTAATTTGTCTCAATTGTTTTCCCTATGGCCAGATGAATGAATTGATATTAGTTTGTTAAGGCGCCATTTTTTCGAATCTTGTTAAAATGGACGGAAACATAGTTTGGTGTTTGTGCTATCTGAAGGTCTGAAGTATGAAATATTTTTAGTTGACAAGTGCATAAATTTGGTTAATTGTGACTAAAAGCAATGAAAAATAAAGTGGTAATTTTCGGACCATTTCGTCATATTGGATTGTAAGTTTGTAGTGATTTGGGCTTAATATTGAAGACCCAACTGGTTCAAAGTGAGTTCTTTATTTTTGTAAATTTATTATCTGCTTATTTTATTTGTTTGTAAGGTTATAAAACAATGATTTGTCAATTGTTCTAAAATATATTAGCTGTAGTAATTTGGCACTGCTAGTTTTGATAAAGTAGGTTTCCATTAGTTTAATGAAAAATGTACTTGAAGTTTTGCGGGTAATTGCGCAATATTTTTACTATGTTTTTCGTGGAATAATGCACCTCATTTTATTTAATGATAATTAATTGCAATAGTCATCATTGTGCATAAAAGCGTGTTCTTTCAACGAAGGGTTTTAATGGTATTTTTAACGTAGGCTTCCAACAGTTTAATGTAAAATACTTGAAGTGATGACTGTTATTAATTTTGTAATTTAGTGTGGTATTTCAAAATTCGGATAGCTTTATTAAACATTGCTTTTTCGAATTGCACGACATTTTTATTATGTTTTTCGTTGAATAATGCAGATCATTTTATGCAATGAAATTAATTGCAATAATCATTATTGTGCCTAAAATGCATGTTCTTTCAAGAAACGGTTTTTATGCTAGTTTTGGTGTAAGCTTCCAATAGATTGATGTAATATGTGCTTTATTTTCTAATGGGGTCTTTTATTTTAAAATTCCAACGGTTTTATTAAACATTGGTTTTGTGTTGAATTGTGCTATATTTTAATTATGTTTTTCATTAAATAATGCATATCATTTTATGCAATGATAAATAATTGCAATAGTTATTATTGGGCATAAATTGCGTGTTCTTTTAAGTAGGGTTTTTATTAAAGTTTGAGTGGTTTGTAAAGTAAATAATTCTATTTTTCGAGTAATTATCAATCCGTTAATGTATTGAATTGCTGTTGAAAAATGCTATACATGCTTTACATAGTAGCTTCGATATTGTGTGTAAGATATAAGTTGCAATTTTTGGTATTTTACTGTTTTTAGTGATTTTTCTTGACATATTCGCTATGTGTATGGTGTGACATTGTTGGCGATACAATCATATGGTGTGACATTGTTGGTGATGGTTTCTTGGCGCCAACGAAAAAGTCGCCAAGGGGGGATTATATCACATGAGTTCCGATAATGCTCCAAAAATTTCAAAATTATGCAATTCTGAACTGGTATTTATGCTAATACCTCTTACAAACTATAAATAAAAACAGTTGTTTCATATTGAATAAGGCTATCAGTTTTTCAGATGATGTTCATTTTGAGTTTGTTTAATGGCAAACATTTTTATAACTTAAATATTTTGATAGATGCTTGGCCTGAATATTACAGATGAACAAATTGAAGAAATGGAAAGAAATATTGAAAAAACAGACTTCCAAGCTGCAGCAAAAGAAGAACTGCTAACCAGACATGATGTGATGGCACATGTGCATGTTTTTGCAAATCAGTGCCCAAAAGCAGCCCCTATTATACATTTAGGAGCAACTTCATGTTATGTTGGTGACAATACTGTAAGTTTAACTATTTTGAAATTCTCATAAGATATGATAGAAATTTTTAATTTTGAGAACTATTTTAGAAAGTTTGAGAAGCTCTTTTTACTTTTAAGTAGAGTTTTTGGATTTTAATTTTTTTATTGTTACCAGTGTAGAGTCTAGTGACAAAATGTGATATTATTAGAATTTAAATATTTAATGATATTTTAACCATTGTTATTTTGTCAATTAGTACAGAGTAGTATTAGAAGAAACAACTAAAACTAAGCGCAACCATGAAATCAAAATTTCTTTTCATATAGTCCAATATGATTGAACTGTCAAAAGAAAAAAAAACCCTTATGTTAGTACAAAATAAACTTAAAATCAAGAGTAATTGCAATCTAAATCTTGATCCGTAGTTCCCAATTTGTGCTGCATGGAGCTATCAGACTCCTCGCACATTTATCAGAAACATGGTTCGTTATTTTATTTTTTTTTATTATTATTGACAAAATCAGGTTTTTTAAATTTAAAAAAGTTTTTTTTTTTTAAGTTCACAAAAATCTCTATAAAATTCACAAAAAACGGACCTTGTTAAAAAATACTGGATCAACACCTTGATATAAACTAAAACCATCATTCAGCTTTCTTGTACTGATACTATACGCATTAGTTTTCTTTCTTCTTTTTAAGGTCAAAATATAGACAACCTCAAATTCATTGTAATCTTTTTCTTAAGAATCTTCTCATTCTATTTCAGGATTTAATCATAATTCGGGATGGTTTGGACATCTTGCTTCCAAAAGTGAGTAAAAATATTACAATTTCTTGCTATAATTACCCTTTTTTTAATAGTGTTTAGTTTAAATCTTTCTTAAATTAGTTTTTATTTTTAAACCATAGAAGCTTTTCTGATATAGTGACTTACAAATGTGTTAGATTAGCAATAAACTATAAGTGTGGATGGGAGGGGGGAACCTACCTGTTTACAGAGATATGCAACAAATCTCAATAATAATTAATGAAAAAGAGAGGTAGTCTTAAAATCTCAAAGCTACAGTATGAAAGTATTTCGTAAACATGATTTGCAGCAGAGGGGGGGGGGGGGGGGTTCAATCAATTTTTGTTTAGTTGAACTTTGTTAAACTGAACTAACTTTTCAAAAGTAAAAGACATCGAAAATTTTCTCATTATATACAAAGTGGATTGTTTATAAAGTTTTTCACTAACATCACTCAAAGAATATCATATTATACATGTGAAACCCCTAGTTTTTTATTGCATTGTTTTATGTAAGTAAAACAACTAAACTACTTTGATGTTTAATAGAATCTTCAAAATTTTCTTTTTTATGCAGATTTTTTCTTTTTTTACACACTTGAGCTTTAGAAAGAATAATTTATGCACAGAAAAGCAAAAATTTCCACCTCTTATAGTCAGAATATCCAAAAATCCCAGTGTACTAAAAAACATGAATCATAAGACTTTACCTGTGGTTTGCTGTTCCCAGATGAGTTCTTGGATAGATAGCAAAATTTTTAAAGAGTGGTTCTTTGTTTATTTTGTTCTGGGTATTACGAAATATTTAAAATCCTGTAACTTACTCATCAAAGCTGTCCTCCTAATTGAAAATGCCCAATGGACTAAGGGGTTCTTTGGAACATTAAGAAAGTTTACAAATGGCAAATGCTGAATGAACTTTTAGAAAATGTTGGAGAACATGGAGTGGTAGAGATTCTCAAATTCATCAATATCAAGAAAGTGATCTATATGTTTGCAGAATCTTGGGAATTTGCTGAGATTACTCTCCAAAAGTCGTGGAAGAATTTATGGCCCGCAAATTGTGATTTCTTGGATAATAAGCTTGAAATGGAAGTAGGAATAAGTGAAAATGAAAGAGAAATCACACCTGAAGATTTGGTGAACCTGTTCAAAAAATGGATGATTGCTCAGATGTTGATATCAGCAACATTAACAATTGGTTGGAAACAGAAAATAACAAAGGTTACGCCTCATTTACAGATGACGGAACAATCGCTTTGTGCACAACTGAAGAAAATGAAGAGGATACAGATGAAAACACCATTATCAATGATAATCAACCAAAAGTTCTTAGCCATGATGAAGCAAAATATCATTTAGAACAATTAGCGGTTTATTTTAAATGTCAGGTGGAGGCAATAATCTAGAAAACTTAAGACATCCGCATGAGTGCACAAAACAAAGTATTTATGCTCAAGGGGAAGCGTGACCATGCTGCCTGCAGAAGGTATACTAAACTATCACAGCAGAAGAATACTTTATGTACAGAATATACATTTTTACTGTATAAATATTCTATGTTTCATAGGAAGGTGATCTTCTGGAAGAACATTTTAATCTTGTTTTATTTCATTTTTGCTTATTCACCGGGAAATTCAGATTTTCGGTAATCCGGATTGGGTATGGTCTTAATTAACGTGAATTATTGTGGTTTTACTGTAACTTTATTTTGTACTAGGGGTGTTTCATGGTATTTGGGACAATAGAATCTGTAACATGCATTAATATCTTTGTGTTTTCTATGTATTTTAAACAAATTTTTAAAAAAATTAAGTGTTTAGACACACTATCATACATAGGTGTGCATCTACATATAATTATGTCTTAAAGAGTCCTGCAAACTTAGCACTCAATAACTCGGCAGTCCGGATAACTTGGCCACACTCTGGTAAGGCAAAAAATGTCTTTAAAACTTCATTCTATGCAATTTCTTTCAAGAAAAATAGCCAGTTTTTGAAAAGTTAGTTAATTTTTATTATAAACAACTCATTGATTTCAAATATCTTTCGAGTTCTGTCTTGTCAGGCAAATTACGGTACATGACTGCACATTCACTAATTTTCATTTTCACGTAATAAAAGCATTATACCTTCATAAAGTACACACTTTTTCTTTCTCTAAGGCATCGGTTCCCAATCTTTTTTTTCGCGTACCACCATGTTTATTGCAATCCATTTTGCGTACCACTGCCAATATAACATTATTATATAGAATAGAACCCTAATAGATTATAGATAGATTTTTTTGCCTGTACTCGTACCACTCATGGTACGCGTACTACAGTTTGGGAACCGCTGCTTTAAGGTAGTAGACAGTTTAATCCTCAATCAAACAATACATACAAGTACAGTACTACATTTTCTGAGGAAACACTCATACTAACTTTATTGTTGTTTATCCCCATTCTTGATAACCTGACATTTTAAAACTCGGCCACGCTTCGGCTCACATTTGGCAGAGTTTATGGGACTCTTCCAAACTGTATACTGTATTACCTTTATGCCCGCAGGGTTAGTTTTTGTGTAAAGGTTTTATGTCCTTTAGCTGTATTAAAAATAAGCTTTCAAGCAAAATTTTTCATAACTTTATTCAAAATTAAAATCAGAAGCTTTAGAAGGGTACCTTCTGGATTATCTTGAGTTTCCAGTTTTTCTTTTAAAGATATAATCATGTAGAAAATTTTATGTTGCTTTTCTTTTTTTCTTTACCTTAAAACCTTAAAATAATGGGTTTTTTTTAGACTCATAAATAAGTTATTTTTAAAAACACTTTTGTCTAGATTCTTAAGTTTTAATCTTATTGTTTTAAGTGAAATTGCTTGTTTTTTTTTTCCTCATGTGTTCTAAAAGTACCTTTTTACAGTTGGCTCGATGCATACATAGGTTATCCTGTTTTGCTGAACAACATAAAGATTTGCCAACTCTAGGTTTTACTCATATGCAGTAAGTATGTCAAAATGATTTTAAGAGAAAGGCCAACAACTTAGTTTTTTAATAGTGTTGCGCATAGTTTATTATTCAAAAACAAGTTATTTCATTCTTTTTAAATAAAAAAATTGAAGCCTAAATAAATGCTTTATCCGAATAAACATAATGACATTACCTACTCATGTTTTCGACTCCTGTCTAGATTATCTTGAGTTTCCAGTTTTTCTTTTAAAGATATAATCAGGTAGAAAATTTTATGTTGCTTTCTTTTTTTTTCTTTCAATAAGCCATTCAACTTTCAGTCAAATGTTTATTCTTAGTTTTTTTTTTGATTTTCAAAAAATATTTTTCAATAGACCTGCTCAACTTACCACTGTTGGAAAAAGAGCCTGCTTATGGATTGCGGATCTGTTAGCTGACCTGATAAATATACAAAGGGTACGAGATGACTTGCGTTTCCGAGGGGTTAAAGGCACTACTGGCACTCAGGCGAGTTTCATGACAATTTTTGATGGAAATCAAGAAAAGGTAACTATTTTGCATCAAGTTTTCCAGATATACATTTCATTTATTTTATTGTTTTTTTTTTTAATTTCATTTATTTGCTATTTGTCTTATTTAATGTTAAATGGAATTTTATATAGAGCCTCTCTTAAACGGCTTCGGATTAATCGACCTTTGTTTTATCCGGCCCATATTTTCAAAATACAAAAAAAAAAAAAGGCTCTTGGAGTACTAGTTATATGGAAGAAACAAGTGCTGTAGTAATCGTGAATTTTTTTGGGAAACCTTATCTCCCAGGACAAAAGCGACATTCCAATGTCGGAGAGGGTTGTATCCGTGTTCTGGTAATCTGCATACAGGTTCAGTGAGTCAGTCAATTCAGGCTCGTCAAGCGTTTGATAACTGGTATGTAACTTTCAAAGTAACTACTAAAATGCAATAAATCATCACACCTCCACTCTCTTTTAAACTGCATAATATATGTTAAATTTTTTTGCTATCCCCTGCTTTAACCATATTTTTACTTAACCGGCTTACCATCAATACCAATTAAGCCAGTTAACAGAGGTTCTACTGTACTTTAATTATTTGTGTTACAACTAAATCTCTTCCTCTGCTATCTGACATTTTCTTTAAAAAAAGTATAGTATTTTTCTTCTTACTAATTAATTACTAGTAAAACTATCTGCTGTTGTCCATTATAATAACAATACTGAGAAAAATAAATCAGTCATCTATGTTTTGTTATAAAATGGGGAAAAAATCAATCCCATACATGTTGCAGTTAGATTAAAACTTGATGCTTAATGCTACAGATCTAAATTCTAAATACTGAATGTGTCCTAAAGCAAATCCCACTTAACACTCTTTTAGACAGTTACATCCTTGAAGATGTAACTTCTGTTCTATGATCAAGCTTAACAGCTAAATGTAAACAATTTGTAATGCTTTTCCTAAACATAAGTGGTTTCTAGAAAAAAAACGCATTACATATGGTATGAGAAGATGAGTTGGGTTTCTTATTTGCATAGAATTTCTCATTTCACTGATTTTGGATGAGTATTAACATAAAATTATAGGTAGGGGAGAGAGGGGATACTTGAGGCCACCCTCATTTGCTCTACTGTAGATTAATTTTTTTTTCTAGCATTGGCAACATGTTAAGATATTTATAGTTCTGTGTAAAAGAAATCCTGCAATTTGGTACCATTTTGAAATTGTAGTGGTCAATAATTCAATACAAAAATTTATTGTGTACATTTTTATACACATTACTTAAAAGATATATGAATTTTATTGTCAGAGTGAAAACAACTTGGTGTTTTTTTTTCTTTTAAGATGTAATTTTTTTTTAAAAAAACCTTCCTTCCTAACTCTTTAATTAGTAACAACAATATTTAATGCAAGGAAAAAGTTTTTAAAATCATTTCAAGTCGCATGTGTACTTAAATCATTATGATAATTATTGCTAACTCTTTAAAATAATTTTAAATATGTTTCTTATATATGATGTAAATTTTTCTCTTTCGAAATAAAAATGTGGTAACTCTTTCATTGATGATTCTGTTCTTTAAATACTTAATGGCTTTTAGGAAAAAAAATTCATGTAAAATTAATATATTTCAAAACTGCTTCGTCTTTAAATTTTGACATAAGGATTTTGAGTCGGTGATCACTTGCCATCTTTGGAACCCAATTATTGAAATATTGTAATTATGTAAATATATTTTCATAACAGTAGTTAGACCGCTTCATTTACATTACCTAATTTCGGTCATGTCTCGCCTCTCCTCATTGATTGAAAAATGATTCTACTGAAATTATTTTTATCATTTGACTTCTAACTGTATTTGTATTTTGTTTTAGGTTAAAGAATTGGATGAACTAGTCACTAAAATGGCTGGATTTACAAGGTAATTTGGTATTTTTCAAAGAATAAATGCTTTTGTTAGGCAGCTTGCTAGCATCCCCTTTTGTCAAGTTTTAATTCTCTGTATGTTTTATTTTCAAATTTTAGATCTTATAAAATATGTGGTCAAACCTACAGTCGCAAAATTGACTGTAATGTCATTTATTGCTTGGCCAGCTTGTCTGCTACTGTTCACAAGGTAATATTCATTAAGTAATATTCAAAAAGTATTTTAAAGCAATATGTGTTATAAAAATATTCCTTATAAATGAAATAAATGAATTTCTTTCATTGATTTATTATATTTTAAATGCACATGCCATGTATTTTTTACAAAATTTATGTTCATTCACTGTATTTGTAGTGAACATTCAAAGGTATATTACCTTCCTATTTTTTAATACCTCAGAATGATTCAAATTGTTTTAAGCATTTTATTATTCCAAATAGCTTATGGTACATTCATTTTTTTAATTGAAATTGCAAGATGTATTTATTATTATTAATGGTTATTAATAATAATAAATTCATCTTGTATTAACATTAATAAGTTAGAAGTAGTTACTTCTAACTTATTAATGTTAATAACTTATTAATATTGCCACATGCAGTAGTAAAATTATTGATTTTTTTTTTTTTTTTTCATGCTTTGGTTTTGGATAAAATAATTTCATTTTGAGTAACATTTCAGTTTGGTTTTTGGTATTTCGTTATAAATAGTCTAACAGATAACCTATAATATATATAAGGTTGCATACCACCTAATAATAATAAAACATACACACACACAAATGAATTTAAATTGGTTATTTTTTTCCTTTGCTTCATTCTTGCTCTTTGAGGAAGTGACTTTGGCACTCGGATTTGCCCATGCCTAAGTCCTTAAACTATAGAATTTTCTCTTCATTTGCTATGGGATTTTCTTAATTTTTGAGCCATTGTGAGAATTATTTTTCAAACATCAAAAGTACCTTCCTTCTTTTTTTAAGGAAGTTTCTAGAGGAACCCCCAATTTGCCATCTTCTGTTCTTAGTGGAATTTTACACCTCTGTAAATCAAAAACAATATATAGATTTTGAAAAAATTTTACATTTTCCCAAGTTGATTGCAGTACTACACTTCTGGCCACCAGCTTCGTGCGAAAGCATGCCTAAGGCTTTGGCTAAAAGGTAAGGGTCTGGTAGAGATAAGTACTACACCTCTGCCAATTTTCAAGAAAATATGAGATGGTGAGATTTTTGGCTCTATTGAATTGACTTGGAATGCCTCACCTTTTCTTTTCTTTTCTTTTCTTTTTTTTTTTGATTAATACTTATAAAAATGCATCCATTTGTAATTAGTCAGTCCCTTATACTTTTATCAATGAAATGTATTTTGCATTTTTATAAATGCCCAGATTTTTTTTTTGCATTTAAAATGCTTTGGGCAAATGCCCAGCCCAGTGGGCATTCGCCCGGCCCACATCACTATAAGCAGATACGGTAAAGCACCGTTTACACGTTTTTCAAGGGACCGAGCGAAAAAAACGTATAAATGAAAAAATGTATAAACGAAAATCACAAAATCCGCATTAAAAACGTTCTTTGGTTCATATTCTTTTAGCAGTTCTGGCAATTGGTTTTGAATCCAATCATCCACTGTTTCACAATCAACATCTCCTGACTCTCCACTTACAGTTTTGCCTGTTATGCTGTGTCTTAACTTAAACTTATGAAGCCATCCCGAGGAAAATGATGCATCGCGTTCTACATTTAACTTCTTCGAAATTTCTTTTGCTTTCTCCATAAGCAAAGGACCAATAATGGGAATTTTTGCACTACGACACTGATTAAACCACTGTAAAAGCACTTTCTCTACATCCGAAAATTTTCTGTTTTGAACTGTAAGTTTTTTTGAAGCACTAGCACCACTTTGATTATGGGTTTCCTTGATGATCTTACGCTTATAAATTATGGTGCTTAAAGTTGAAACTGGTAAACCTAATTTTTTGGCTAGGTCAACTCTTTTTAAATGTTGGTTTTCATCCGCTTCTTTTAAAATGCACATTTTTTCTTTCAGAGAAAGAGATTTTCTATTACGCGAGCTAGAAGCCATCGTGAATGCTAGTGAAAGAAAGATCCCAGAATTTTATAAAGTTGTTAAGAGCAGGTTTGTTCAGAGTTACCATAAAGTCCCCAGGCTACTTACTGAAATTTAAGGGCGCCTGCCGTGGCAACACTGGTAGGAGAGGAAAAGCACTTGTCACCTGCTATTTCTAGGTATTGCACCGCAATCAGAATGCTCTTATCTGTGAATTTGGGATATTTGCATTCTTCCGTGGTATGTCTTTTGTTCATTTAGGCAGGTGCGTCACCACCTTAAGTGGTCACAGCAGGTGTGGGTCAAGGTCAAATGCGATTTCTAAACTGGACAATCGCTAGCGTAGAATCACGTTAAAATGTGCGTTTTTTCACTATGACTCGGGGAGAGAAAAAAACGTATAAATGAAATTTGCAATTTCAGGGAAACCTATAAACGAAATTATTTAACATTAACTTGTATGAGATTTTTCCGGGGTCATTAGGGTGGCCCAAAAAAAAAAAGTTTCTACTAGTACTCTAGGCACCTTCCCATTTTGTTAGACTTGACCATATTATGTTTGTGTCAAAATTTTAGGTTTTTCTTGATACAGGAATAGGGTGCTCAAAGCTGATGAAAATCTATTATAGCATAAATTTGCTAGTTAATACTATGGAAATAAAACTGACGCAAAATGGAACATAAATAATTTGAAATTTATTGCATAAATAGGGAATATATCAGAAATTAATTATTAACTGTATTTGCCATGTTATTTTCATGTTTATAAATTAACAGCAATCATGAAATATGATTGTTTATATTGAAAAATGAGCTTTAATTATGTTGTTAAAAAATTAAGTCAAATAAAAAAAATAATGTAACTAATTTCAAACTTTAATTAATAAATACACATCAGAAAGCTATTGCTAGTTGTTACTAAAATGGTTTCTTTTATTTTTTAAATACTCCAACAAATTAAGTGTAATTGTGACACAGTTTGTTTACATTGAGGAAGAAACTTTGCTACTCCTTACTTCTCCCGGTTCCACAAGTTTGAAATCTATTAATGTTTTGTCAAATTGTCAGTTTGTTTATGATTTATATAATAGAGTTTGCAAAAGAAGTATTTTTACAATTTCATTATTATTTGCATGAATTAAAATCTGTACGCAATGCAAGTCACAAGGCCATTGGCGAACTCTTAGATATTTGGTTTAAAGCCTCAATACCAACAAGACTTACTAGGCGTGCCATTGATAAATGAGAGAAAACTCATTCATAATCGCTACTTTTAAAAAAGAACAAAAATCGTACTTCAGAAGCACAGAAAAACGTCAACATGAATTTATGAAAAACCTTGATGAACTTTTTGATATTGCTAATCGTGCTAATGTTATTGATTTAATTAAGCGAAGAAGATAGAAAGTTTCTATTAGATCAACGCAGTGAAAGGAAGATGTGCATGACAACAATTGCCAAAAATCAAGCTGCAATTTAAAAGAGAGTTTTAAAGCGTAAAAAAAAAGAACAAGCAAGACAAGAAAAAACAGTTGGTTCCATTAATACTGCTACAATTTCAGAAGCACTGCAACAAGAAAACTAAAATTTCATTGATGAAAGTTCAAGTAGTAGTAATAATAACAGTGAGGCTGAAGAAGAATTTGAACCTTACTTTGTAAATGCAAAATTTAGAGCAAAACTCACTGAAAAACCTCAATAATGAAACTGAACCAAAATTATTGAATCCTCACGTAACAAGTGCATTAGACGAAAATAGAATTTATGACCTGTGTAGCTGCTAAGCTTATTATGCCAATAGCATCTGCGCTTGGAGAAGATTAATTCTTGATTTCAATTTCTCGTTCTATTATCCAAAAAGTTAGGAAGAAAGTTGACAGCGTTTGACACAACTTCTGTTAATACTGGTCACTTGAATGGAGCATGTACTCTTCTAGAAAGTATGATTGGATGGGAATTGTTATGGCTTGCATGCCATCATCATATGCTTGAAGAAAAAATTACAAAAGTTTTTACTGTATACTTTGGCCGTCCAAGTCTCCAGAAATTGTTTTCTTTAGGAGATTTAAAAAATCACCAAAAGGGAAGAATTTCAACTTTAAAGGTTCATTAAATTTGGGGCCCTTTTGTGTACAAAGGCCTGGTTTCAAGCACCTTTAGCAGCAGAGGCACCTTTGGTAGATTCACAATTTTGGAAAGATTTAGAATATAAATGTTGATTTGGAGATCAGCAATGCTATATTAGAATGCCCTTAGTAGGACCTGTCCGATGAATTGGACGGCCTTGCCCTTTTTTTCAGACTCGGTACCATCAACAGAGAAAAATGCTATGGTAAAAGTTAAAAAATAAAAAAGAAAAATCGCGAGACGTTAGAGGAAATCGCACCATATTTAAAGTAGAAAGAGACGTCACATTACCAAATTTTGTAACAAAAAGAAAGGGTAAGCTGTTACAGAAATTAAATATTGATGATTATTTTCTTAATTTCTCGGCAGAAGAATGGGGGGAGCAAAAAAAACCCAGCTACTTACAAGGAAAAAACTAGGCTGAAAAACTACAAGTTTGAAATGATACTGAAGAGAGAGGGATTAAGTTATTCCAGGAATTTAATACATTGTTAACTAAAGATGAGGAAGAAAAACAATGTATATTACAAAACGGCGACGAATAGAAATATTTTAAATTCAATTTTAAAATAATTTTATTTTATATATTTGGTTTAAATTACTGCAAAATGTGGTAATCTGGAGTATTTTGAAATAAAAAATTGTTATTTAATTGATATTGATACAATAAAAATTTTAAAATATTTATATTGGAATTATTTATTTTTCGCTAAAATTATGCAATTTCGAAGCTTGTGAGCACCGATTTCTAAATAAAGTAGCAAGCTGGAACTTGACCAAATGTGTTTACTAAATAGGTCTAACATTTTGGGAGGGTGCCTTGGTGTCTCGGTTAAACTTTTTTTTTTACCATAGGGACATGGGCCACCCTATTCCAAAAAACGTATAAATGATAAAAACGTATAAACGAGAAACGTATAAACGGTGCTCCACTGTATATCAATAAGAGTTGGAATTAGTTTCAGGTGGATTCTTGAAAAATGAGCATAATCTGCATAACTTTTAACATCATTCCGGTTTTAAACCAAGCATGTGTATCCAGTTTTAACAAAGAAAACCTTGAAAAAATACAATAATAGTTTTATGTACATACACAATCCTTCTCATTAATTAAAGTGAATTTTATGCATAATATGATGTATTTATTTTATGAAAGAATTTTCTTTTTCATTGTGTTGTATTGATTTGTGTATGCACTAAAAGAGAGAAAAATACATTTTTATTGTTGTTAAAATATTATATATATATATATATATGTGTGTGTATGTGTGTATAATTTTATTTATTTATGTATTTTTCCATGAAGTGTACTCAGCATAATGAAAATTATAGTAAGGGGTACACAGATGTGGAAAGTTTTGGAAACACTTTTAAGGAATAACGTAATACAATTATTTTCTAGATTTGTACAGATTTAAGATTACTGGCAAGTATGAAAGAAATAGAAGAACCATTTGAGAAAACTCAAATAGGCTCAAGTGCCATGGCATACAAGCGTAACCCCATGCGCAGTGAAAGGTGTTGTGCACTTGCAAAACTGCCCATGGGATACGTCATAAATGCCCTAATCACTGCCTCAACTCAGTGGATGGAGCGTACGTTAGATGACAGTGCTAATAGGTAAAATATAGATATACGGGTCATTTCACAGTATTTTGTCCGAACGTAGAGTCCACAACATGACACTTTTTTTGTTATAACTACGTAATTTACAGTTTAATTATCACCAAATTTTATTTTCAAATAATGTGTTGAGCACATTATTTGAAAATAAAATTTAGTGGTAATTAAACTGTCAATTACGTAGTTATAACAAAAAAAGTGTCATGTTGCGGACTCTATATTTTTAGAAAATACTGTGAAATGACCCATACAGAATTTTATTGGATTCTTAAAATTATATTTAGAATACTCTATGTGTGTTTGTTTTCCGAAGTATTGTAAGACCATTTGCAGCATGAGATATAAAAATTTTCGTAATTGAATAGCATAATTTATTTATGATATTTTATGCTTAAATTAAGTAGTTATTTTTTGAGTTAGTAGCAAGATTTTCTATCCTACATCAAAAGACTTGTATGAAATGTTTTATTTTCCTCATGTTCATACATGAGTAAAATATTGTCGCTGCATTTAGTAGTTGAAAATAAGGTATGTATCTTGTTCAAAATGTAATTCAAAAGTACCAAATATTTTTTCCATTACAAACAAGTTTTTGCATAAAAAACTGGAAACTACATAATATGGATTCTCAATTTAATCAAACTTTTGTGAAATAGAATTCTCTCTCATTGTATTTCTCCAATTCTATTTACCTATAATAATATAATTTAAGCTTTTGACTACGGGAGATGGATGAAGAATTTAATGCACTTTTATCAAATTTTTCTGCTACTATATATTAGTGCTACATTTTTGCTGTAAAACAAAATTTATACTAGTATAAGTATCATACTACAGTGAAACCTGTGTAAGTTGACCACTTGACTGAGGCGCTTTAGTGGTCAACTTATGGCTAATTCTGTTCCTGACAAAAGTGGTCAACTTATGAAGGTGGTCAACTTTAAAGGTTTTACTGTTTTAGGAAAATCTTGTCAGAATACCATATTTACACTAATAACAGAGTAAAATGTGAATTTTCTCTGGGACTATTGTTGTGAAAAGTAGTGAAAAGTTAAAAAAATATGCTTGCTTGATTTTTTACAATTTTGCTCTAGCCAAATGCTCAAACCAAATTTTGCTTCTCCATCACGTAAATTAGCGTATTTCCTTGTTATATGTAAATACACTGAATGTGTATTTACATATAATAGTGAAATATGCCTTTTCAGTGACTTTTTCAGTCACATTTTTACCAAAATAAAAATATTGTAAATGTATAATAAACTCAAAGATATGGTGTTTTGCAAACTGGCAGTCAAAGTAAACCTAAATTCAGCGTGTTTTGTGTGATAGGTCTTTAAAAGACCTATCACACAAAACTTTTTTTTAAAGAATGTTCTAGAGAGGTAGGAATCGGACATCTCTTATTCTTCCCCAATTGATATTGTTCTTTCTTATTCTCTTGTTTTTAATTTTTTAAACAGCTAATAAAATAAAAACAGCACTGAAAATTAGAGGAAAAAAATAAGTGAATTGATTTTCTGATGACGAATCAGTTGATGGAAAACATCAAATTGATGTTTTCTTGTCACGACTCTATGATAAAGAGTCTTTCAATTTACATCCTACTCGTGATGATAGTTAATTTGCACAAGAAATCAATTGGTTTACGAAGGATCCAAAAATAGGAATGAATAAATTTATGCTTGTTAAGAATTTTGATGAAGACAATTCATTATATTGGCTGGGTTGCAGATAGAGACAGCATGTTCAGTTTATAAAAAAGGATGTAAAAGAAAAATCTCATTTTCCACAAAGAAAGGTCTTTATTGTAGTAGAGAAAATGCGATTATAATAAAACTGCCCCAATCACAATTGATAGTTCCAGCCACGCCCATTCATTTTTATTTCAGTTTTGACTTATTAAAACACAACATTTATTTTAGTGTACTGAAATCCTGTCCCATTCTTCCCTCACGTGTGTCCCATGCCTGCCTCTTGTGAGGGAGGTGTGGGATAAATTTTACTAGGTTTAAATGGGTACATAAAAGTAAGTTCTCTATTTTGCTGTCTTTTTACTTTTTTTATAAAAGAAAATACTATTAGATTCTTATAAGCTGAGCTCTTCATAAGTCTAAACTAGTGAAATAAAGAAAAAAAAAAGAAAAGACATTTGTTCCACTTCTCCTAACTCTCCCCTACTATCCAGTAGTGTTCCTAAAAAATCTTAAAAAATAAATAAATAAAGGGAAAGAAAATAAGTATACATTTTAATGATTATAAGTATAGCCTTGACAGTATATTTTACGTTTGTAGAAGAGTTATCCTCCCAGAAACTTTCCTTGCTGTTGATATTTTCCTAAACACTTTGCAAAATGTAACTGATGGCTTGGTTGTATATCCAAAAGTAATTGAGAGGCATTTGAAGCAAGAGCTACCTTTCATGGCAACAGAGAATATTCTCATGGCTATGGTCAAGGCAGGAGGAGATAGACAAGTAAGACACATAATGCTATTCCAATTTTAATTAAAATATTTTTTTAAAGAAAATGTATTATTGAAATGTATTTAGTTTGAGAAAATGTACTTTGGAGAGAAGAGGATGGGGGGGAAGCTGACTGGGGGACTTAATAATAATTTATGAGTAATATGACTATGTAAATGCATTAGAAATTATATTTTCTACTAATGTGTAGAAAAAAGAAATCCAACTTGAAACGAAACTTTGATGTCTTTCATGTCTTGTTGTTTTCAAACCACAAACGGATCAGTGTGCTGTAGTATCAGAGGCATGAAATACCTTAATTGAAAATTATTGCTGTGCTATAAAAAAGGTTAAAACATAACAGGCAGCATGATGCTTTGCTCCGAAATAACTGCTCATCTATTTATACAGAACCAGAAAACTAGCTTAATTTGGAATTACATTTTGGCCAGTGGTGTACTCCTGAAAAAAGAGTTGGGGGGACGAGTATGCATATGAAGATAAGCTATTGGAATCAAAATGGGGGGGGGGGGGACGCTTATGTTAAAATGTAAAATATTTGGTGGGACGCTCGTACTAAAATAAAAAGTAGGAGGAAGCCATAACCCCTGCTTCCCCCTCGACTACACCACTGATTTTGGCCTGCTGCTAGTGTCTAGTCAAAATACTTATTAATGGCTTTCCATATTTTTGGGAAAAAGAAAATACAGTGGAACCTCAGTGCTCAGCACACAGATAAGTCGACTACCTCGGTCTGTCAACCTTTCCCTCTCCTAATGGCCCAATGCTAATTTCAGTTGGCAAAAAACTCGCTAACTTGGCACACAATTTCCAGGAGCCCCTGTATGTCGACTTCCATTTTGTATTCTTATTAAATTTTCCTTCCAGTCTTTTTTCATTGTGTACAATTCTGCGAATTTTACAGCGATGTTGCTTTGTCAAAAAATCAATATTTTTCTGGAAAGTTCCTGCGAAGATTCCCTTTGTACCCTGGGGCACCAGAAACTCGGCAACAAGCATGCTCTTCGTCAGGGACCAAGGTGACCTCTCCATTTTTTCAGGCGCTGCTTGAGACTCCCTCCAATCAATAATAATGGCTAATAATAAGTGGGGATAATTTCATTCACTAGAATTGGCTTTTATAACTTGAATGGTAAGTAAATAAAAATACAGACCAATGTTAGCAATTCAAATTACGAACCTCGGTAACTTGATACCAGCTTATCTCGTCATGTTTTCGTATTCCCTTGGGATGTCAAGTTATCGCAGTTTCACTGTAGTAGACCCAGCAATAAAACATTTAAAAAACATGCAGTTGGCTATTTGGTGGAACCATTATAATTAAAAATTTCTTTATTTTATGGAATTTCGCCAAAAGCTTAAGGCCTTAGTCTAGTTGGCACGGAAATGTTCAAAGAAAGAAGTTTCTGGATCTTTCAACAAAAAGAACTGAACTCGGCTTTTGAAGCATAATAATTATCACTTTAATAGTGTACCTAAGGTGGAGAAAAAACAAACTCATGTTTGTGAAAATTGCAACACCATGAAGGACTTACGCGAGTGAGCTAAAATTTTCAGGAAATGTAAAGTAGCGCATGATATGCAAATAATTAGAATTTCAAATCCGTAGCGCATGCATATGCCGAGCAGCGCCCTCTGAACGCGGAAGGATCCGAATAAATAGACGGCTGTAGCGAGGCATGTATGGTTATCTGCCAGTGGTAAACGTTAGCTCAATCTTTACTTATGCCTCTTCGACGAAAGAGAGCGAGATTTGAACAACTTACAGAGTTTGAACGGGGGAGAATCATCGGCCTTCGTGAAGCTGGATTGTTGTATCGTGCAGTAGCCGCAGCACAGTGATGCGTGTTTGGAAGCAGTGGGCGGACGAGGGTCGGACAACTTGGAAATCCGGGAGTGGACCCCGAAATGTGACGTCAACTCACGATGATAGACACCTGGTCCGCATGGTGCGAACGGACCGTACAGCTTCCTCTAGACAATTGGCAGCACAGTGGTCAATAGCTGCAGGTGTTTCATTGTGTGCTGCAGCGTGGACTGCACGCAAGGACTCCTTTATACAGGATCCCCCTCACCCTAAACCACCGCCGCCTGCGGCTACAATGGGCCAATCAGCATAGAGACTGGTGTGCTGATTGGCGGCATGTTGTGTTTTCTGACGAATCCCGCTTTAATTTGTGGTACCATGATGGCCGCATTCGTGTCAGATGCTATGCCGGTGAGCGCCACCTTCCGGAGTGCATTATCGAATGCCACAGTGGACGAACACCCGGAGTTATGGTCTGGGGCGCCATAGCCTATCATGGACGAACTCAATTGGTACGAATTGTGGGCAATCTGAACAGCAACCGGTACATCAGCAACCGGAAGGGCTTGGGGTGAACAGCAACCGGTGAACAGCAACCGGAAGGGCTTGGGGCTGTAGAATCTGAAGTTCTACAGCCCCAAGCCCTTCAAAGCTTGCCAAGCGCTGTATTTCAACAGGACAATGCCCGCTCTCATATTGCTAGGACTGTTCAATCCTTCTTTGCAACGCAGCAGGTACAGCTTCTTCCTTGGCCTGCGTATTCCGCGGATATGTCGCCAATTGAACATGTGTGGGATTTCGTTGGTCGGCGTCTCGCTCGTGATCCTCGTCCTGTTGCTTCTGTAGACGAGCTTTGGGTACACATACAAACAATATGGAATGCTCTTCTTCAGGCAGACATTCAAAATATGTTTGACTCCATGCCACGTCGTGTAGCAACACTAATTGCAGCGCGTGGTGGTTACACAAAATACTGATTCCGATCTCTTGTTATTGTTTGCTTTGAAAATTTAATCATTTATTTGTACCACTACCACTCAACTGTGTATTAAATTTCATTCAATTATGACGATTCCTTCATGGTGTTGCAATTTTCACAAACATGAGTTTATATTTTCGTGCTAAGTACCTTACACCCTACCCTCGAAGTTTACAGCAACAAGGTTGTTATCTGTTGCAACTCCACTAAATACGTTGTTGACCTGCTTGATCAGAAAGCTTGGCAAGAAAATATTCTACTAAATCAACTATCTCTTTTTCCCATCTTAAGGCTACGCAATCAATCTAATATTCTGCAATTAGCTGCTATCGATGCATGAGTTATCTACTAGGAAATTACAGGTATACAAGCTTTGAATATTTTGTGCAGTTCAATAAAATTTGCTTAATATTCTGAAAATATAATCTATTTATTAGTTATACATTGTGCAGCAGGCTAAGGCACACCCTGAATTCTAAGGGCAATGAGGAAGAAGATTGTAAACATATGTATTGCACTAGAAGCTGGTGGCTGAGTGGTAGCATTTCATGCTTTTGTGCCACAGGATAAAATGGGGACCAAGCATGCTTGGGAACTAAAGACTGGGTTGTTCATGTCAGGCCAACCACATGGCCCGAACATCTATTTCTGCATCTCAGGGCCCTCAGTCTAGTAAGCTAGGATGGGCACAGCAAACCTTGGTCCCCCATGGGCTATTTGCACCTCTGCATTTAGTATATGTATTGCACTTTATTGAACATAAAAATAAACGTCGTCCTGACACTAATTCGTTGATCATGTAATGTGATGAAATTTATTTACTATGGAAATAAAAGATTGGAAATTACTTTTTTTTCAGGATTTAAGTACAGCAATTAAAATGAACTTATTAGTCTTTCTATGTTCTAGTGTTTATAACGATGATTTTCATTTTTTCCCATCTAAAGCCAAACTTTTTATTTCTTAATTTGTAACATGCTTGGGTACTTTTCCTTTAAACGCCCGCCGCAATTGTTGACACAATTTTTGCACCTTTAAAAAAGGGTCAGATAGACCCTAAATTTGTTTTCTTTCAAATGTGCCAACAATTGTGGCGAGCGTCTAATGGAAAAGTACCCATGTTTGAAACATTTTGTCATTAAAAAAAAAAAATTAAATCTCCAGAACAAAGGCAGATCTCATCAAAGAATTATTTTTTAAAGTAACAATGAATTATGATGCAGATATATTTCTTAATTTGCTTTAAAGGTTTGTCATGAAGAAATACGTGTGCTATCACAGCAGGCAGCAGAAGTTGTCAAAAAAGAAGGGAAAGATAATGATTTAGTTGAACGAATACGCAACAGTGTTTACTTTGCTCCTATACATGACCAGCTGGATGCTCTTCTGGACCCAACTACTTTCATAGGCAGAGCTCCTCTGCAGGTAACTACATTTTGAGTTATTAACAGTCATAAGCTTAAGCACAATTTTCTACGTTTAATGTTTTGACTGGGCTAACTATGAGGATGCGGCTACTGCTTTAAGGTGGACTTCCTTTAAGGATAAGGCATTCTAAAAGAAGCGACATTTGATATTCTTAGTTTTGATTTCATTATCTATCAAGATTTTTTTTGTCCTTGATAAAACCTTTATATACATAAAACTTTACAAATAACATTTAATACAGTCTTTAAAAAATAAATTTAATGAATTAAAAATCCTCTTTTTAAGGAGGACAACTTACACAGACCAAGCTGAGCCTGTGAAAATTAATGACAATTATAATAATTATATGCTGTTTTCAGGTAACTGAATTTTTGGAAGAGGAAGTCCATCCAGCCATTGAAGTATACAAAAACCAATTAGATGTGAAAGCTGTTTTAAAAGTATGATGTTTTACAAGGAAATTGATATTAATCACCTGTAACTAATGTACTGTGATAGACTGCCAAAACCAAGAACACCAAGGATTATATGGAACTTTGTATCATCCAAAAAATATTGAGATATAAAACTACCTACCTATATTGTTATATAAAAATAAATGCTTAAGAATTATTCACTCTTTTTTAATTTTAATGTTTTATAGCTTCTAACAAGTACATAAACCATACTAGTAAAGAGTTTAAAATTATTTACATGAAAGGAGGTTATTAGAAGTATTTTCAGTCAAAGCATTTAGATAGGCAATGGCACAAGAAATCAAGTTTTAACCAAGTTCCAAAACATAATATTTATGAATAATGAACACATATCTTTTATCAGTTTCCCCATTTCCTACTTAAATATTCTGTACAAAGTTGCATTTATAGAGCAAAACTTATGCACAGCTTATAGTATTGCTGATTTAGGCTTGTCATATCTTACAGATAAATGCTTATTTTTAGATAAAAACACACTTTTAGAAAGTTTCAATTTAATAAGCTTTGTACATATAGTGTAATACATACATTGTGACTAATATACAATACTTCTAAATTAACTGGCACTTCTTAAATGGTGGTAATTTATATGTTCTTTTATATTGTTATTTGTGCATTTAAGCAAATACCAAAGCAAACCATTCAGAGAATTTTTAATCTGAAATTTAATCCTTAGAAATGCAAATGGCATTCCTAAAAATAGATCAACTTATTGAGGATAAAAATTTGCATTGTAATTGAATTACCTAACTTGTTAGATTTTACAGAATTTAACTTATTTTATAGTTCCTTAAAAACATTTGGTTGCTTTGGAATTACTAATAATAAATTGAAATATTTAAAAAAGGCCTGCTCATTTTTTCCACCAATAAACATTTCATTAAATAACTTCCAAAACAAAAAGAAATCATCTTAAACGCAGTTCAATGCTAAAAATGAACAAACTGCTAACTCTGATTTTGCTTCAAGAGTTCATAACTCACTAGGAGTGCATCTGTGCAGGGATCTCTTCCACGAAATTTACGAAATACCTCTCCAGGATGGCAGCCTCCTCCAAGGGATAAGTATGTATCTCGAAATCTGAAATATTTTTCCATTAATAATCAATTTTAAAAGAATGTATAAAATTGGTTCATATGAGTATTTCGATGTAAGAAGGATCTTTTTCACTTATTGAGCTAGCCCACATGTTTCCACTGAGCAGCCATTGGCACTGTAAGAAGGATCCATTTCTGTTCATTTTATTGAAAGCCTTACCAATCTATTGGCTCCACCTTGCAAAGGGTAGTACGATGGGGTGGACACTTATCACATTTTATGTCAGCTTTATTTATGTCAGATACATAATTAACCATGAATAGCCAAATTTAACAAAAATAACTTTTGTGGTTAAAAAATGAGCTTCTATTTCCCTCTGACACGCTCAGAATCTGGTGATGTGTTATTTCTGCATTTTTAAAGAGAACAATTTTGCATGAAAATTTCATATATACATGATTGATTTTACTCCTGCATTGTTAAAGCTTTTGATGTGCTAGTCACGGTTACACTTACCCCAACATTTTAGGATGTGGGGCAAGTATGTCATAAATACACTTCCCCAAGTGTTGCGCAAACAAAATTATTATTTAACATTTTGATTTTATTCATGCTTAAAAATATAGTTGAAATAAATACAAGTAGAACACCTAGCACAACCGTGCGGCTTTCCATTTGTTTCTCCCAATTTTTTTTTTTTTTTTTTTTTTTTCAAATTTGATTGTAAATATAGATGATGCTCAAAATAGGACATAAAATAGCATTAAAAACAAAGAAACATATTTTTCACAAGTTTAATTCAATTGATATTTTAAAAAATGATAAATATAAAAATAGTGAGGGAATATATATATATATATATATATATATTTTTTTTTTTGTGCGACATCTAATTTTGGCCTACAGAGAGCAGGGACTTGCTTCTTTAAGAGGTCGTCCGAGGGCTTTTTTTCTTCTTAAGGCGATGTTTGCTCTATGGGATTTTTTTTTCCAAACACAAATTTGATCTCTATAACACAGGGGCTATCAAACAGATTTAAATATTTTGAAAAATAAGTGCAAAAAATCTAATCCCTAATTGCCAAAAAATGCTGTAACTAGTATTAATAATGCACTAGAGTATACTGTGCATATCAGCAAAACTCTAAATTCCAAGTGAAGTTTTAGATTCGCTTGTATATAAATTGGTTAGTTTTTCCTTCAGTACTTTAAAACTGTTAAAGTTAAATGCCCAAATTTTTAAACTTATAAATTTCATCAATTGTTTAACAAGTAAAACATAGCTTTCAGGTTCTTCCACTTCTACCCTATCACCATGACTTTAACATAATTGATCAGAAATTAATTCTCTAATGCGTAAAAAAAGATGCATTTATAACTCAATTTGATCCTTTCATATTTTCTAGATCAGATTCCAAGTAATTTGTAACGCCTACCTGTGACCAATTTTCGTCATTTTCTCGTCATCATCTAAACCTTCTTCAACAAAGGCGCTAAATACATCAGCAGCTATCATCTGTAGATTGAAAAGAATGTATATATTATAAATGCTTTTAGGCACATGAGTACAATAAACCTAATTTAAATAATGCATAACTTACTTCTGCCCAGAGGTTTGAGAAATATGCAGCAGGGTATTGATCACAAAAGATTTCAGGGAAGGAACAAGGTTTGGCCGTATTCTTCTCATAAGGAAATGGCATGTATTGAGCCCATATTCTTTTGGTTGCATTTAGCCAAAATTCATTTCTGAAATTTGAAAATTATGATCAACCTTCTGTAATATCAATGCTTATAACTTTTTCGTTTTAAGTACTACATTTTTATGTTTAAAAAAAGTACAAGGTACCCTTTTATCGATGCAAACCGTCATGATGTTCAGAATATAAAATACTCTTTCACTATTTAAATAAATCTCTCTACAAGATAATTTTTTTTGTGCAGTAACTCTATTTCTGTTAATTTATCAAAGTAGCAATAAAACAATTCTGTACCTGAAAGCCAGTTTGACTACACTTAATCGACATACAGAGTGCCAAAAACAAAGCCTCTAGCTACATGAGGGTTCCAAACTTTTAAGGCTCACAATGATGAATGTTCTTTATTAGTATAGCATTTTTTTAGATCATATTCTAGTGGTGAAATGTTAAAATACATATCAAAAACAAATGAGAAATTATTTACTTGCTATATAATTCCAAGTCCAGTGCAGAAAGGAACAGTTCTTCAGTCAATCGTAAGCCCATCATATACTGATCTTCTATAAAAAGTAAAGAAAGAATAGTCCAGACAAAGTTTAATTTTATAAGCTTTTGGTATTTTTCCTACATAAAAGAATTAAAATCAAATTTAATTAATTATTCATAATCTTTATTGTAGAATGTGAAACTGTGCAGTCTTTGAAACATGCAAACATTTGTGTATAGGTATTTCAGATGTACACCATCAACCTCTCCCTCTTTATTTTCTTTTTGCATGGGACTGATTTTAATCAATGTTATTAAACTTAATTGTTGAAATAATTGAAATTTCATTTGCTTTGTATTTTTCACATCAATTGTTTTTAATTTACATTATTTTATTTCCTCCATATTATTTTCCTTAAGATGTAGACCAATTAAAAGAAAAGTATATGACAGGGATACTAAATATTATGTATGTGTACATCAATATGTATAAGAACAAGAATTAAATTTAAAATCTATCACTTGAGATGTTAAAGCTTTTTATGTGTCATTTTTATTTTAGTAGGGTTCTGATAATAATTAGAACTGGTATTATGAATCAGACAAGTGTTTCAAAAGTTTAAATGCCCCTTTCTTGGAATTTAAACTTAATTATAAATGATGCAGTCATATGCAAGGGGTGTAAATGACAAAAGAAAGATTTCAAATAAAGCAAAGTTTGAATGATATGGGAAACTTAATGATATTTTTTTTTCTTTTTTTTTTTTCTAAATTACACTGGATAGCGGGACCTTGTAGGTATATCACTTTATATCTCGCCACAAAACACATGAGTATTTCTCATATCATTTATACTCCTGTCCTCCAACTTTTCAATTTTTTCAATTAGCTCTTTACTTTAAGTGCTTTAAATTTCTAAGAAGCTGCACTCACTTGAAGAAACATTGCTCAATTTAGCAATTGAGTTAAAAGTTCTACTGCAAATGTGAAAAAAAAAAGTTTAAAAAAAACGTACAATAAATATTATAGTCCAGTCAAATTAGACATTAAAATCTCTAAACATGATGTAGTTCTGATTTTTTAATATGTTGTTTAGGTCAGTTAAAATAACGTAAAAGCTGCAAAATTTGTAGGATTTTTTTTCAGTTATCAGCTAGACCCTCCAAATTTTTATGGAAATTGCATTCATCAATATTAAAGTACATTAAATTTAACAATTTAAGCTCAACCACATTGCTGTACAATGATTAGTTTCTGTGATATGACTTTTCAAAAACAGGTCATTTTTTCCAAAAAATGGAAATTTTGAGTTCATTTTTGGCCAAAAATAGGCTATCTCTCATTTTACACGAAAAGTCATTTAACATATTAAAGTACATAAAATTTGCAGCAATTTAGGATCAATGACATTGCTGGCGCCAACAATTAGTTTCTGAAGTACGACTTTTTAAGAATAGGGCATTTTTACCAAACAGATGAACATTTTAAGTTTTGATAACTTTTGGCCAAACATAGACATTATCTCTCATTTTTCAAGAAAAGGAATGCAAATGTAGTTGTAGCAAATTTAACTGGCTTTCATTTCAGAACAAAATTAAGTCTAGGCCCAATAGCCCTCTTGTTATCGTAAAAAAAAACAACTAGGTGGAAAAATTGATTTTCGAAGAAATGAGCAAAACACCTCCCATGAGAATTTAAGGACACTAAAGAAAAAGACATTGAACGATGTAAAATGATAGAAATGTATATATATAGATTATATATATTATGACAATTAGGGCTCGACCGATTACATTTTTTGGCCGATGCCGATTGTTGGCCGATTGTTCCGAGATCGGCCGATGGCCGATTATTCTCCTCTTCCATCGGCCGATGACCGATGCCGATGGCCGATGGAAAAAAAAAGTCGCTTTAAACCATTAAAACGTGTAGAATGCTTGTCAAAAATGTCATTTAAATCATTTACTATTTATTTTTATGTTTATAAAAGCATAAATACATTATTCAAGCACCATAAAACTGTTTGGGGGAAGTTTACATAATAATTAAAACTGAACGAATCACTCGCGATTCTAGTAAAGTAATTAAACTATTTGGAGGTTAAAAAATTAAAAAATGCTATATCAGAGAATTTAATTCTTTTTTCTTATCTTTGCAAAAAAAAAAAAAAAAAAATACTCAACAACTATTGAATCAGCTCCGGTCAAATTCCCTTTCCTTCAACATTTTCTCTTTGTAACACCTGCACTGCAAATGCCAAGTGCAGCTGCCTTTATTTTCTTATTTTTGTCATGGAGAGGAATGCAGATGTTATGACACAGACTAACAAATAATGTGGGTTTGTATTTTTAACGAAACTGTCAACCCCCTCCTCTCAGATTTTTTTTCATGATCCCCCCCACCCCCTTTTTTTAAAAGAAAAGTGGGAACGATTACATGTTTATTTTTCATTAAAAAAGTTATTTTAAGCTCTTTTTCTGAAATAAAAACAAAATATTAAAAAATTTCGCTCGCAGTATTATCCCTTGTATGGTATATCCCTTGCTCATAACCAAGAAATACTGAATATTGCTTTAAAAACATAGACGTGATATTTTTTTGTCACTACAAATGAATGCTGGATCTTAAGAACTACTCTTATTAGATTTTTTTTTTTCTTGTGAGTTGAAAATTACACTGAAATACTTAACATGTTCTTTATATTTTCATGAGCACAATGTAAGGTCACCAAAATAAACCAATATTTTGAGCACCAGCAGTTTTCTGTTGACAAATAATCTTCTGAAAGACGTGATCGTTTATAAAAATTAAGATGTATTTTGTTTAAAAAAATATATTTTTATACACGTTGACAATTTTTGAAATTAATGAAATTGTAGCATTTTTATTAAGGCATTGTTCCACCCTGTATCCCAAACTCGTTTTTAAAGAATTAAATTTTTGAAAATTGAAAGTCGAACTTGGACACATAAAATTTCGATCAATAAACATTTATACTGAAAAATTGATTCATATTTTTTATCAATATGTTCTATGTTGTACGAGAAATATTCTAAACTGAAAGCAGATGCAACGAGATTCTTGTACAATAGCAGAAAAACTGTCAACTGTCTAACACGTGGCATCAAAGAAGCCAAAAAATGCGACGAAAAAAACGAAGTATAAACGGGCAAAAATTAAAATAATTATCGTATAAAAAATGTTAAGATGAATTTTAAAAAAAAAAAAAAAAAAAATATGCATTGACCAATTTTTGAAAATAAAGAAATTTTAGCATTTTTGTTAAAATGTTATTAAATCCTGTCGCCGTCGCGCGACAGGATTTAATAATAGGATTATTTTGAGAATTCAATTTTTAAAAATTGCAAGTTGAACTTTGACACATAAAATTTCGATCAATAAATATTTATACTGGAAAGTTTTTCTTATTTTTGACCAACTTTTTCTATGTTGTAAACTAAAAAGGAAATAATGAGAACAACCGCACACTAAAAACAGATGCAACAAGATTGCTGCACAATTGCAGAAAAACTGTAACACGTGGGATCGAAGAAGCAAAAAAAAAAAAAAACGCAAAGAGAAAATGTTTACTCTGGTAAAAATTAAAATTATTATCGTACTTTGATTGAGTTGACTTTTTATTGTTTGCAATTTCGGAACAATAAGAAACATGACAAACTAAAAGCAGCTGGTATAATATTATTGCACAATGACATATAATGCACTAAGTCATTAGTAAAAGAAAAACGGACAAAAATGAGGCAACTAACCTAGTGCGAAAAACAAATAGCACTCATAAGACGCCTCTATGACTTTTACTTAAACATATTCTATTTCGCGAGCATTCTCCTCAAAGAGAACTATTTTAATAATGAAGGTTTTTGGGCCGCGATCGCTTAAACTAGTTTTCCTCATTTTTTACCAAATACTTTTTGTAGAATGACATTATTTTTGTGTGTGTTTTTTTTTTTTTTTTTTAACTTATGGGCTGCCTGTTATTGTATGGAAATGGAAATTGAGCTATGGAGAAAAAAAGAAAGTGAAAGACAGAATTTTTTTCTGGAAAGTTATCACTGCGAAAAACATCGGCCTTGCATCGACTTTTAGATGTTTTTTACGGCCGATGGGCCGATGTTTTTCTAAAGTTAACATCTGCCGCCGATGCCGATGGCCGATGGCAACTTTGTTGAACAATCGGCGCCGATGCATCGGTCGAGCCTTAATGACAATATATATTTAACATCATATATATTATCACAATATGGCTAGTTTTATTTTATGCTTTTGCTGCATTAAAAGTGCTTGTATGTTGTAGACAAATCACAAGCCATGATTATTACACAACGGTGACAGTTCCAAAGGCATTGATTATTTACACTAAACAAAACTTCTCCATTCTTAAATATGATAAATTTCTGTCGGAATGTGGACATATTTGTGCATCAAATAGGCTCTAATAAAATCATTCAAGATTTAGGGAACACTAACATACAGTCCTGGCATATCCGTGATTTCAATTCCTCCCTGTACTTGAGAAATTGTGTTCATTTTTGAACATTTTCAAAGAGCTAGAACTCTTCAGGATAACTTCTAGTGGGACATTAGAACAACATGCCGATATAAAGGCCAAATCATACAAGACACAATTCACATGAAAAATTTTTCACAGCTGGTTCACATATTCTCTTTCCATTCAAAGGACAAAATACTATCTATTATCAGTAGAATTGTAAGAAGTCTTGAAATCAATTGCAACTTAGCTCAAGGAAAATGTATTAAAGTTGTTTAAAAAATCACTGGCAATTGTTTTGATATTTTTCAGGAGAAAAGAAAAAATACTAAACTCGAAGACAATCATTTGGTAAAGATTTGACACACGTGGATTTGGATAGGAAACAGACAACAGATAAACATATACACTTAATGTTATGCATACATATATAGCTGGTAAAATGCAGAGTTTTTAAAAATATTTAACAGAAATATCAGCATTTAAGGAAAATATAATGTTGTTTAACTTTTTTTTTTCCACATGCAGGAATTTTTTCCCAAAATCATTTAAATTAAAGCTTTCAGTATATCAAAATACTAAACTGAAATAATTACATCAAAAATTGAAGTATAGTCTTACTTTTGATAATCTTTTCATGCATGTCAGCAGGTATTGCATCCCCATTATCCACATGTTGACTTAATTTCTTGACTGTTTCATAATGTTTGAGAAAGGAGCTCATCACAAGTGGACACACATTCACAACATCCCATTCCAAATTAGTCAGCCCAGCCGTTTCAGTATAAGGAATAGTTGTTAATGAATGTTGGAGTAGATGACCAAACTATATAACCATACTCGTATAAATTAATTATTAAAAATAATAAAAAAACAAGTTCTTTGTCAAATGAATGTATACATATACAATGGAACCTCTCTAACCGACCACCTCTATTAACCGACCACCTCTCTATACGACCAAAAATTGCTGGAACAGAATTTCCCACCATTAATTTAATACTATCTTGACCTCCATTAAGCGACCACACTTAAACAGTCACCCTCTGAAAACGACCGCATTTTCTTCCAGAAAAAAAATCTGTCACTTTTATCTCTGAATCATTCAATTGCTACAATCAGTAACAACAGTGCTGCAATGTTTGTGTAGTTGTCTACACCCCTGGGGGGACATGTAGCCCTCCAATTCAGATGTCAAGTGGCCATTTTTTCAGGAATTCCTCGAGGAAGTTAAGCTTTTGGTGACCGTTGAATAACTCCTTCTGGGCAAAAACACATTAGCGCAAACAAACAGCCCTACCACATTGTCTCCTTGATGAGAAGGATAGAGTGATATCGCCGTATTTTTACCGACAACTCCTGGGGTGTGTCATTCTTACCCCATTTCCGAGAACATCTCCCTACCTCTCAGAGCCTTTAGGTGTTTCACTTTTGTAAACAATTAAGAAACTGATCAACTGATGTTGATAGAGGGGTTGGGAACACAATCAGTTTTCTTTCAGCAGAAAATTCATTTTGATTACCAATAACCAATACTGAAAGGACATTTTTTCAATGTTTTTATAAATGGCTTCTGACAAAAGAGCAAAATGGTAAATCTGTAAGAAAATCGGCAAATATTTAAATGTGGGAAAACTGAAATCCACGACAATTTAAAAAACAAGGAAGTGCTTACCAAAGGGGGGGGGGGGGACGCGCTCAAAAAAAGTAGAGATCAGAAAAATTTTCTTATGTTAATGAAGTTTCAATGGATTGGTTCGGAGCTGCGAGGTCAAAGAACATTCCTATTAGTGGAATAAAAGAAAGAGGAACTCAAATTTCTGAAGCCATTGGAATTAACAGATTTTGCAGCAAGCAATAGCTCTCTTGAAACCATATTGTTTTCAAAACACTTTGTGGAGAAAGTGGTGACTTGGATGAAAGCTTATTCCAGAACTATAACATGCGCATGCGGTGGGTACCTTTTCGCAAGTTATGATGAAAAAAGCATTTATAATCTTCACAAATATAGAATCTTTTCTCGTGCTTTCACCAACGAAAAGTTTAAGAGAAAAGTATGAGGATGCGAAAAGGGGGCGGGATATGGAAAGAACGCTTAACTTTAGTTTTTCGAGCGTTAGGAGAGAAAGAAATGCTTATAATCGCAAAATCTTTAAAACCGCGTTGATGTTTATTTGTTTAATTAACCATTATTTATTTTATGTACTTCTGCACATGTTTAACATTATTATTGAATATTTTCAAACAACCTCCATTAAGCGACCACTTGCCTGAACGGCCGCTTTTCGCCGGAACGAAAGGTGGTCTCTTTAGAGAGGCTTCACTGCATACTGTATATTTCAGTATATAAGGCATACTTTTAATACAAAAAATATGATGGAAAGTTTAGTTGTGCCATTACACACCATTATAAAAACAATATGCTTAAACATAAGGAAAGGGTGGGCATTTCAAAGTTAAAAAATACATATATATTCACGTACTTAAATGCTGTTTACTTCCGCTAGTCTCAACCTTTATTGTACGATATACTTCACTTTTGACTTGTGTCAGCTTTAATTTTTCAATTACCTCAAGTCTTTCATAAAATTAAGGGTGCCTGTTACACAATGAGTATTCTTAAAATTCAAAATGTAGCTCCAAGTTATAAGTGTGTATTATACACCTAACTATATATACAATGAACATACCTTTTTAAGTAGTATCTTCAAATCTGAAAATGAAAGCAAAGATGGCTTGCCAAATGATGGAGGGTGAAAGTTAAAAACTAAATATGATAAAGGTTCTGATCCGTAGACATCACTACGATCTGAAATATAAAAAAATAAGCATAAGAGCAAATCAATATTTTAAAAGATAATGAAATATATTTTCCACTCTTAATTGATATATTCAGCTGAGTGAAAAATATTTATCTGAATAAAATTGAACATTTAAACTTCTAAATCGTTTTTAAAATATGGTGACAAATGCAATGCTAATTAAAAGTGTTGCAGTTAAATGTTTAAAAAAAGATAACGTTTTCTGACATTGTTTATGATTCATATGAATGAAACTTGGTTGGAAAAGTAAAACTATGTTGTCCACTGATCTCATATTCTTACTTATGAAATAAGTTTCTTGAGATTTTTTGTTATGAAGAAACAAATTTATAGACATTCAACAAGTAATAAAATAAAAATTTACTTTTTCCAATTTCTAGCCAAGCACCTCTTAATTTTTCATCTGCCCTCATGTATGGATCCATATAAAATGATGCAATCTCCTTGCCTAGAAAAGAATCAGAACTTCATAAAATTTTAAATCGAACATTTCATGACAAATCTTTTTTCAGCACAAAACTTTTTAAGAAAAAAACTATAAATAGATACATTGAAGGAAAAGCATGATTAAAGTTCATAAGATATGTTTTTTGTAATATTAAAAAGAGAGCATAAAATTTGAACATAGTTGAAGGTGTGAAAGATAAAAAAACATACACATTAATAAGCAGAAACGAAACACAGAACTCCTTCAGATAATAAATCCAAAGGAACTAAAATATGCAACTACATAAGATACTAAATTCTAAATGTTACTTAACAAAATCAATCCTTATTTAACAAAAGTGTGTTTTATTGTTTCCATAAATTAAATCTTAATGACGTAATTTTTTAAAACAAAGTGAATTCAGTTTAATATGGTGCAAGAGTCGTGCTTTATATAGCTGTTATTGTTTTTAATCATAATTTTTCTCAAAACTTTTTTTAAAGCAAAATATTAATTAAAAAACAAAATACTTTTAATTAATTCTATCTTTATGAGGTTGAGTTTCAATATCCCTTTAAAAAATTTAAGAAAATTCTGAAAAAGTTAGTTTTTAACGACAAATGAACAGTAGTGGGAATCTAAGGTATCCTGTTTTTTAATGAAAAATATCTATTTGAGGCTTTCCAAATTGTAAAACAAAAAATATACAACATATTAAAACGTGTTTCTAGTAAAATCTTACTTTTTCACACGTTCAACCATAACATTAACAATAATCTTAGTAGTCAAATACAGCAAATAAAAACAATGTAAATTCTTTATTGAATGAGTATAAAAAGAACACAAAATAGATCTGTTCTACTTATGTGAAATCAAATATATTTTGTCTTATATTTTAAGATGTGTACAATAATGTATGCATCAGAATAAATAAAGTAAGTTACCATTTTCATCAATAATTTTATAATATGAAACGTCTTCATGCCAAACATCAATATTCTCTGTAGCTTCCTGTATAAGTTTAGAAAAAAAAAAAACAATTATTTTTATATAGATGCAAATAACTTTACATTCAAAACAAACATGATAATTGAATTCATTTGATTTTAATGTAAACTAAGGATTAATACTAGAAATTATTGCAAAGTTTTAAACAATTGATAATTTCAAAACAAATTCTAACTTCAATGCAAGTATAAGTTCTCAGCTTATAGAATGCTTAAGAATAGTTCCCACTTAAGAATAGCTCAGCTACATAACAGAATGAAAATAGGCATTTTCTCATAAATTTCAAATTGATATAAGAAAAATCATACCGAGTGTTTTCATGAGCCCAGTACAAAAATCTAAATAATTCTGAGTTTGGAGCTACGATCATGTAGACATAGACTTATGAAAGAATTTCATTCACAATGTAAATATACTTAGTCCTGATTATAAGTATGAACTTTCAATGATTCCAACTTGAAATTTTTAGCACATTAAGTCATACAATTATTTTGATAATTAGAAGGTTGTAAAGAAATTTATTTTCTGGATGGAAAAGAGGAGGGGGCGGGGAGACAGATAACTGAAGAACCAATTAAAAAGTAAGTGGGTGAGATAAATACTTTGTGAAGAATTAAAATGTCAAAATGACTTATTTTAGAAACATACTGCATTTAAGATAATGAAAAGAATTTAGAATGTCTTAGCTAATTTCGGTTTGGGGGGAAGTTAAATGTAAGACGCACTAGTTTTCACAAATAGCAATAGAATAAGAATTCTACATTAACATTGCATTTGCAGGCAATAAATGCTACATCAAAAATAATATTTACTTGAATAGTTATTCCAAATAATTTCTTGAACAAAGCAAATATGCCTTCTAATACAACTGGTAGTGGGAAATACTGCCGTACTGCTGCTTCATCCACACTTTATGAAATAATAAAATATATCACAAACAAAAATATTATGCAAATATCATTTCTTAAAATATTTAACAAATATTACTTCCATAAAATTACATACTCTATAAAAAGAATGAACATTTGGTAGAAACATTAAAATCTTAAACAACGTAATTTGTATTACATTGCATAATGATTTTGATGAGTTTAAAATAAATGGCAAATGAGTTAATAAAAATGATAATGAAAGAAAAGCAAACTAGGGTTGCAGCAAAAGTTTAATGTGTAAAATTTTGTCTGGGAAATTGAATTTAAAATAAAACCCAATTAGAATGCAGATTTAGCTACAAATATCACACTAACAACTAGTGATGGTATGAAGCACCGGCCAAAGAGCCGAATACCAAAGCTTTGGATGCTATACATATTAAGCTTTAAGATTGAACGCACAATAAATGTATAAATCATCATATTATAGTCTATATCTAACAAGAATTGTAATTATTGCTTAATAAATCAGTTCTGTTCTACATTGGGCAACTTATGGCTCCTGTTTTATATTTTCTTTCATTTCTCTGGTCCGATTAAACGGGTTTTTGGTCCCAATAAGCGAATAATATTAGGCTTGTGTAATAGTAAATGTTTTGGTTCTTTAGAGTTTGGTCTGAATACGCGGCTGGTTTAATTATCTGGTACTCCAATTAAGCAGATTCCACAGTATGTAGCATTTTGGGGCTTTGCTGGTATCATAAACATTTTAATTAGTTTACCCTGATTAAAAACCACCCCTTTTATGCAATTTAATGCTTTTTGTTTTGTATTTTTTCAATAAGGATTTGTATCATAATGGGGATATTTGAAGAGTAGTAAATTTTATGCGAAGGATACACAAGAAATTTCCGTTGATGGCAACAACAAACTAGTTAACTATTGCGTCTAGATAATAATTCCAAGCAGTGTACAAAGAATATGGAAGCGAGTGGACTGAAATTACTTGTCAGATAAATACTGATGCAAGCATTGCTCTCACTTGAAAAGTTCCTCTTTGTGCAATCTTTGCCAATAAGGTATATCCCAAAGTTCAAGTTTGTCTGTAAATCCATTTGCTTTCGCAAATTCTTCAAGTTTTTCTATTTCTTTCAATGTGACATCTTTACTTTTTACATGCAACCTGGAAAAAATATATATAGTTCTTTTAATCTATTTATTAAAATTTCTTATTTTATCATTTTCCTTTTTTAAAAAAGGTAAATACATATTTAATTTACAAGTAAAATTCTAAATGCTGAAAAGACAAAAAGAAAAACTTGTTCTTAAGCCCAAAATTTTACAAAGAAAATCAACAGCAAAAATGAAAATGTATCAAACTCACGTTGTAATTAGTTCCATTACATTTTCAACACTGCCAGCCATTTTAGTTTTCATTGACAGATGTGCATAAGTATCAAAGCCCAGCAGCTTTGCTAAATTAGTCCTAAAACAAAGCAATTTATGCACACATTAAAATTTTTTACATAAACTTTGTAACAATTATTGATAAACTGAAACTCAAATGTGACATTTGAGCCCAAATGTTTTGATTATGGTCCATGTTTGGCTTGATAAATCACATTTTATCAAATTACTTTAATATTTTAAAGAAGATTATAAAACCTCACGTTTTGAAACGCAAGGTATTCGAATTTTTTTTATGCAACATAGACAAAACAACACACATGTATGTTTTTACACCTAAATTCAGTGAAAACTGGGCATACAAAATTTTCGCCAGCAGGTGTTAACGATTTTTGAGCCAACAACCGACATACAACCTGTGACCTGCTCATGGCAAAAAATATACATTCATAAGATGAAGGTAAATTTATATTGTTTAATGAAAAAAACATTGAAGAAAACAAACATTCATTATTATTTTGTTCTGAAAAGAAGTAAAACAGTGTATAAGAAATAATTTTGCCTACTTTGCATATTTAAAAATTCAGCTTTGAATAATATTTCTATTTAAACAATTGAAATAATTACCTCTGATGCCTTATTTCTTCTATTTCTAAACTATTGTTGAACTCATCTGAAGTTGATGTAGCCCTTATATTGTTAGCAAACCAGGCATTCCATCTCAGAAGTCTATTATCACAATATTCCATAAAATAATTATAAAGATGAGGCTCAAGAGTTAAAATCCATGGGCCACGAGCAACATTGGTGCTAAGAAAGAAAAAGAAAAGTTTCAAATCAGAATCTCACATTTCTCTAAAGCATATAATCATTTTTTTTTTCAAAATTAAGAAACAATTATGACAATGGTATATATATGAATACAATATAGCTCAAGAAATTATACAAACAACTTTTTAGAAGACATGCCATCTGGATTGTTTCTCCATTCAGTTGTTTACAACCTACAGTATAATTTCATTATCAAGTACAGAATTTAGAGCAGTTCTTTCTTCATAATTCTACTATAACATCAGCTTATCTTAAAACATTTGAAGGTGGTCATGTGTCTTTCCTAACTTGCAGCACAAAAAAGTTCTAATAACATGGATTTGACTCTAAAGGTAAGCTTCAGGATTTCTTTAAGGGGTTTAGCCTTTTAACAAAATAAGTAATACTATTTTGAGGCAAAATATTACATAATGATAGCATGTTTTGCACAATTATAACTTAGGTAAAAATTTTAAAAGCAGATGTTTGAACAACAGGGCTCTTGTTAAAAAAGATGAAATCAATTTAAAAAAAACAGAAAAGAAACAATTGTTAGTAAATACAACTGCTGGTAGAACACCATAGTACACATAACCATTTTTTAATTGAAAATTACGATTCAATTAAAAGCATAAAGCTAACATGTTTGCAAAACAAAACTATTTCATCACATTTGAATTTTTTTTAAATATATTATGAAATAGCAAATCTGAATAAAATAAATCTTAATTTAATGATCTTTTAGTCAGAAAATGCATACATTTACTTTTATTGAAACAACATACTCAAGACAAAATTACAATTTTGAGCCAAATATTATCTACCGAAATTTCATGATGATGCAATAGCCTATTCCATTGATCACAGCAACATTCAAGTGACCCTTAAAAATATTTAATTCATGCTGTCAGTAATGCACCATATGTTTAAGCACTGGTGCAAAATGAAATACATAAATATTAAATGATCATATAAAACAACAAAGCGGCACTTCACACCCAAAAACTCGGAAAAAATGACTGAAAACTTTTTGAATAAATATTATAGCATTTAAAGCTAATTTATCAAAACAATTTATAATAAAGTATGTGATTTTACATATTAAAATTTGCTATACTGATTATATAATTGAGGCACTGGGAAGTAATCCAGAAATCAATGCTTGCAAATGTGATCACAAAACAACCATCTCATTAGATTTACAATTTAAAGATCAATTCTCAAATTGGGTTACTTGCTGTAGTAGATAATTTTTACTTAGTGCCTGTAGAATTATTTAAATCAGGTTGAAATAGCAAACAGCCTGTTGGTTTTACTGTATTTAAAATATGAAATTATGCAACATATTTTAAAATATGACTAAAAACTTACGGGTCAGCAGCAAAATACTTTAGTACCTCCCTCGGAAAATTTTTAATGTCATCAAACTGCAACTCATGAGAAAATGATGATGTTGACTTATCTAATTTATATCTGAAAAAAGAAAAATTATTATGTAACATAATGGAAAATGTAGAATTTTATTAATAAATTACATACAAATTTAATGGTTCAAAACTAATATTAACCCCTTAACGCATTTTTGTGTCTGACATGAGCAAAAGTTACCAGCAAATTTGCACATCCCGTGTCTCACATCAGCGATCTTATGTCTTGCGTTACTTTATTTCTAATGCCCATCTTAGATCAGTTGCACTTTGTTTGAATAATATTTTTTTAATATAACTTTTACCCCACCCCCTGTTCTCTCGTCCCCTCCGTTTTTCCGAAAAAAAACTGGTAAAAAATGAAACTGAATTTACATATGTGTGAGAGTTATCAGTTTATGTGTTGACAAAGAACAAATGCTGTAACAAACTAAACCTGACATAAGTGTTTAACTTTCATCCATAAAGCCTAATATTAAGTACATATTAGAGAAGGAAAATCAACAGCTCTCATATCATTAAAATATTACCTTTTAAAACTTCATTTGAATATAATATCTGAAGATATTTAAATATTTCTTGACTATATATCAGTTGGGGTAATTGTAAACAAAGCCTTCATAACTACACTTGTGGTGGTTTGGAAAACTTAACTGTTTGTGAGTGATAAACTGGCAGCATAGGGAAGACATTGAAACAGTTTCGTAAGTTTCAAAACCCTATGGAGGCGTCACTATTGTTTGAAAATGGCACAGTGAAAAAAGTTGTTTAACAAAATTTAGTGATCTTACATTTTCCTCTCCAGCTCATCTACAAAAGCGATGTAAGTGGTTTCAACCATTTTTATTTATCATATGGAATGCTGCTAAAAACATTTAGTTATGAATTTAATCCTCCCTGTTATTTTTCATGTGCAAGTTATGTGTTTACAATTACCCCATATATTTTGTACTCCGGGGTAATTGTAAACACTTAAATTTATCCTATTTCCAATATTTTGGGGGGACAATATGTATTATATTTTGATGTAAATTACACTTTTGAGTCTATTTTACATAACTGTTGTTGTTGCTGCTAATGCCACTTGGAAATTCAAGCCCCCCTTGCAGAGCGACAGAGAATTAAGGAAGCTCCTACTGATTATTAGTAAGATCCGCTAAAATGAAGTACACTTAGCTCAAAGGGGCTTAATGATTTTAAACCATTCTCAGATGAGAGATCGTCACCTAGGTTGGCCCCCTAGCTGGTATTATTTCTAACTTGGTGGACATTTGAAGCGACGATGTATTTTACGTGCACAGTGCCCTTTGGCGCACTCGGTCTCCGAGTAATCAGTTACGGGAGGTGGTCTCCCTTGCAAGTGTTGACCACGGTCAGTTGTGCTTCACTTTCGCTGTTCTGTGGGATCCAAGATTAATCGCCTGATCCACTGCGGGACAAATGTTACATAAATTTGTCGCATTACTTGATTTTTTGCAAGATATTTCTCGTTATATGATCTCATCCGACTCATAACATAACTCAGCGGACCACATGCGGCCTGTGGGTCACAGATTGAGAACCATTGCTCAGGAACTTCTTAAGACTTCAAGCAGACTGTGTATGAAGCAATTTTCCATTTGCATCAACTTTATTCCAAAATAAATCAGTTTACAATTACCCCAGACCTCTGGGATAATTGTAAACACGAGCTCATTTGCTAACAAATAGTCATAAAGTCAAAATTTTTGCACACATTTACTCACAAGAAGTACAGTAGTGACTACAATGCTCACAATTTTATCTCTGAATTCATTCAAGAGGTAGGGAAGGATCAAAAGTTAAAACATTAAAAAAGCGTTTACAATTACCCCAACTGACCCTACTATAGAAGAAAATAGGGGTTCCACAGTAGAAGTCGACTTAAAAAAGGTTCTGCTTATGAAAGATTAAGAAACACTGCCCCAAGGGTTCTAGTAGCCATCTCATTTAAATGGTCATGTATGTTTTCAATGTAGAAATAGAGGTATGTGATGAGTATAGAGCCAATACTTACTACTACTACAAATTATAAAAGAAATTAACAAAAGTTTCATAAACCATGGTATGAAAAAAATGATTTTTTTTATTTGTTTAAATCTTATTTCTTTGATAAATTTAAATCAGAATATTTTTTTTCAAGTTAATAAATATAATTTAAAGCTGACATTTTGAGGAAAATACAAAATAGTTTTCAAAATATTTATTTGTTAATAATTAAATACTACAAAAATATCATACATGTAATTAAATGCTTGATCCTCTACCTCTTATCCATTAAGTGATGTAAATAAGAAAACAAATTTAGCCACAATTTACCTCCTAGTTGATTGCTAAACTTGTTGTGTACAACTCCAAAGTTAAAAACATTTGTTTAATTCTTTCAGATTTTTACTGTGATGAGCATTTGAATTATTTATTTTAGCTCTTCATCAGCAATGCACTCTTTTTACTACAATTACAGATTTTCACATAGGTTACAGGATTTTTTTTTTTTTTTTTTCAAATAAACTTCCAGCAAAAGGAAGTGAACAAACAGCACCATCATTTAGGGTGGTAATGGATCAAGAGGATTCAATAGCTTCCCGGCTTTTATAATATAATGTATTTGCACACATGTTCTGTTCCCCCGCTTTTATTATGCATTGAATACATAATAAACCCCCCCCCCCCCTTTCCGGAAAAGTTTGAAGTGATGGGCTTGCCTGATCAGAAATTATAAGATTTCCTTAGCAAAACGAATCTGTTGTTAAATATGCTGTTTCTTATTTTGGTGAAAAGGGATAAACTTTAAAAATAAGTAAATGACAAAGTTTTTTTTATACCTTTAAAAAAAACCTTTGTTTTGTAATAAAAAAAATTGTTCAATAATTTGTCTTGGTGCTTTACGTTATTTTTTAAATTTTTCAAAATTTAACATTTTTAACTAAGTTACAATTATCTTTTCTGTCTGCTATTTTTCTGAAGCCATGATGGCCAACATATGACATGCATGTCACAAATGATACATTTACACCTAGTTGGATGACACACATTGCATTTCTACAGTCATCAATGGAGACCAAAATATAAATAAATAAATATATAAAAACTGAATGACACAAAAATTTTAAAATCTTCACATTTTTCTACAAAGTTTTAAATTATGTTTATTGGAAAGCAAATGTTTCATTTACAATGTTATGTTTATTACACTTCTACTATGGAAAATTTTCCTTGTCAGTTAATTTGGGGGGGGGGGGGGTAACAAGAGTGACATCATGCTTATTCAAGATAGCGTGACAAAGAGAGGTACAGGGTCCGTTGAAGTGTGACATTTTGTGACAAAGGGGTGGAGGGGGTCAAATATATGGGGAAAAAGCATGACATCATTTATGGATGGTCCTTTAAAAGAAAATTTAAAATAATTATAGTACAAAAATTAAATTAATGCGAATAATAATAATAATTAAAGAAAAAATGTGTGTACTAGATTTGCAATCATAAAAAGTTATGGAAATTTCAAAAAAAGATGATGTTTTTTGAATATTTCACCCACTCAAAAGGTTTGACACCAATGAACTAATGTTAGCAAGAATGGTTCAAAACAATTTAGCAATTCCTCCTCATTCTGATTCAGTTCCAATTTAAAAATTCTTCATAAAAATCTTATAGTTAATTTTTCCTACAACTTTTTAAAGAACGCTGAAATTAGGGTAATCTGACCAATGAGTGAGCACCATCTAGTGAATGAACACATAGGAGTTTCTTTCTTCTTTTTTTTAAATAAGGTCTCAAAAGATTTTTTTTTTTTTTTTGATAAATTGACCCCAGGAGCTTTCTTTCAATCAATTGCAAGTTATCCGATACCCAAATAATTATTTTGATCACAAAAACTTCTGAAAAAAATAGGAAATGGTTGCATCTCTGAAACTCCCAATGTCTTTTCTAAAATAATAAAGTTAGTTCTTAGTTATAATATCTATATATATTATTTCTGTAGCCTGTTTTTCTGTCGGTCCGAAAGATCTCCCTTATTCCTTTTTCAAATTCCATGATTTACCTCTTATTTTCATGCTTACGTACCGACTAATGATAAAAAATACAACCACAGTCTAAAATTGCACTGCTTCTCTTAAATTTGATATTTAAAATCAGCTAAGAAGAAGTTTTTTAATGAATGCCAAATTGGTGTTGTCTATGCTGGCGCCAACTATTATCAAGTAAACAAACAAGAAACTCTTCTGTTTTATAGTGTGGCAACTTGGACAGTTTTAGCTGCGTCTGTGTGTTAAACTTATTCAATTGTTAGGTTTTACACATTCATTTATATTATAAATGTGTAGAGCATAACCAACCAACATTAACTATATTGTAAGTAGTGGGACTGTTTCATTCTGTGGATCTCAATAATAGTCAGAATTTTTTTTAACAGCTACTTGTACTGATGTGTTCAATTACATGTCTTCTTTTGTACCAACAACCATTTACTTTATTCTATTCTTCTTCATAATGTCCTTTCTCACAAATTTTTAAAGAATGGAATGGCACAAAAAACGATTTGGCGTGCAATGCAGAATTCCGCACGGATCAACTAGTTATATATATCTTATTATAGTATTTCTTAATTTTTTTTTGTCCCAGTTTCCATTTTAGTAAAGAACTTACTTATATTTTCCTCTTCCCACGTCAAGTTTGCAAATGATAGTCTGAAAATGATCATAGGCTTTATCAGACAAGTCCATTCCAGACAAATGTGATTCCAGAATATGCTTATCGATGATTCTACGTACTGGTTCAGTCAACTGCTTTTCATTTGACTTTAATTCCTATAAAGAGACCTAACTGTTATTACACAGCAAATTTTAATAATAATAGATTGAAGTTCTAAGGTATATAATTCTGACCAGAGGGGGCACATTTGTTATTATATTTTTCACTTCAGGAAAAGATAAATACTACCTACATTCATTCAACCAGTAGCATTATGACCATGTAGTGGATAATGAAAATTGAATTAAAATGTGCTCTACCACCTCTTACAGTTTGTTCATGAATTATGAATTCTATATTTATAGTGCCAAGAATATATTAAATAAGGACAATTTGATTGCTTGTTTTGATCTCCAGCTTTTTGTCATCAGATTTTGTAGATAGAAAAGCAAATGAAAGAATACATTAAAAAAATTGAACAACTGCTCTTCCAATCCTGACTTATGAAAATTGTAACAATAACATCACATCTTCACTTCAGAAATATGTAATACTAGTAGCTGTTCCTGCGACTCCGTTCGCGTAGAAATTTTGATGTGTATGTGTGAGAATTGATGGCCTGATCAAAAGGGCAAATATTTTGAAAGGCGTACTTTTGGGTGGCAGAAATCCTACACAAAATTAAATGGAGTTGAGGTGACGATGGCTTAAAAACTGGAACATTATAAAGCTATAAAACATTTTGTTTTTAAAGTGAGCGATCAAACGCCCACTTTTGGGCGCCAATTTCTGAACGGTAAATATTTTGTCAACTCTGGCTGGAAAGCACAGCATTTAGACGCAACTATACACTACAGGCGTTTTCTAAGAATACAGAAAAATTACAAACTATACAAATTGACCTATGAATAATGTACTGTACTTAAAAAGCACACAAAGATTTTTCTCATTTACTAACCTAACGACAATCTAATTTCAAAAGCAAACAACTATCCTATTGTTTAAAAATAATAAAGAAGGATTAAATTCACGTACATTAATTTAACGGAGATTGCAAATATAGTGATGCATCATCAAAATGCTAGAAACGTTGATTATTATTATATTTGATTTGTTTAACAATGGCAACTGCATTGATTTATTTGTTCACACTGCAACTGTAACAATTGTTGAAAAGATGCAACAATGCAAATAAAATAAAACAGTCATCATCTGGGTCAAATAAAATTAAGTTAATCACCATGAAAAAATATTTCAAACTACAGAGAAAATGCTTATAACTTCTTTCCTAGTTAATTTAGAGGCTTCCAATTTTAGCACAAAGGGCAAAACTCTTTCTAGGATTGAGTTTTACGGGATTTTCAATGGTATCAAGCTCGAAAGGATGCGATAATTTTTTCCGATAGAAAAGGACTATTTTACAATTTTCGGAGCTCTGCTCCTATTGGTCTTAGCGTGATGATACATAGCCTATAGCCTTCCTCGATAAATGGGCTAGCTAACACTGAAAGAATTTTTCAAATCGGACTATTGAATCCTCAGATTAGCTCATTCAAGCAAACAAACTCTTCAGCTTTATAATATTAGTATAGATGATCAAAGTAAAAATTTCAAACCAAACCTTAAATGCTTTATATATAGCAACGCTCAGATACTTCTCCCGTTTTGCTTTTATTATCCTTGGATGAAGCTGAAATAGAAGAAAATAAGTTGAAAAACTAAAAATAAAGAACAGAAAAACATGCAGAATTGATAACATTAAACCATTTATAATTAACTAATTTGTAATTTTTTAGACTTCTGCAATATGTGCAGACATATATAATTTATTTTTGAACTAAAAATATAATGGGAAACCATTGTAACCAGGGTTGTCAGATTTGCTGCCCGGGTAGCTACCCATTTTCCCTGCTGGGCTGGGTTTTTTACCTTAAAAACCCGTAGGTTTTTTGGGGAAAATGGGTTTTTTAAGAATTTAGAATCAAATTATCCCTTGTAAAATATTTCTTTTTGATGAAAATTCTACATATGTAAGTAGTATTCAATACTTAATTTATTATTTTTAATTTCCATAATTAAAAATTAGGTATACAAAGAAAAAATTCAAAATTATGTCATAATAAAAAAGAAATAACAATTACAAGATAGTTGAGGAAAATAACTTGCACAGTTAGAAAGCAAAAATTTATCTTTATTATTAACATAAAAGTTTGGAAAAGCTTTAGCTACATTAAAAAAGGATTTATTTTTAATGAAAAAATCATTTCAAGACATCATATATTTTATATAAAAATGCATAAATTTATTTTCTTTACTTTTCAGACCAAAGCAGTTTTGGTTTAGTATTTTCTTCTTTTTTATGATAAGAATAGTTTTTGTTTTGATCAGACCAAAATTTAGTTAGTGGGAAAACTGTTGGTTTAGATTTGAAGAAGTTAAAGATTTAGTTACATTAAAAAAAATGAAAAAAGCACTTCAGGATATCTTATATTTTATATGAAAATATATAAATTTACATTCATTCTGTACTTTTCAAAAGTAAAAATAATTTGGCAGCTTAATTTTCAATTTGTAAAATGCTAATACCCTCTATCTTTCCTAAATATTTCTTTATTAAAATTATGCCTAGATTTGTTGAATAGATTATAATTGCAATAGTTAGAAGGTGAAAAATATGTGGTATGTATTAACTATGTAGAAGAAAAATCATGAAATAAACCTATACAAGCAGCAAAATGTAATATATCTGTATCTGTGTGGGTAAGATACATATATATATATATATATGCACATGTTTTTTTTTTTTCAAACAGTAATTTTTCCCCAACTTTTATTTATAAATAATTTTAAACTATTAAATAATTTACCTAGGATGCTCTGATGATGAATGGGTCAATCAGAAAAAATTTTAGAGTATAAACATTATTTAATTTTTTACTGTGTCACCCATACTGATCACTGAATTTTAAAAAGTGCATACATATACATGAAATAAGATCAAATGAAATTAAATACAATATTCAAGTAAGGTAGTTGAAAAAAAAAAAAAAATACTTTTGTTTTAATAAAAAGTAAATAAAATTGGATCAAAAATGTTTTGTAGTGCTAGCTGAATTATGCATATTCTAATATTCAATTATATTTGTATATACCAGACATTATTAACTTGCTGGAAAAAGAAATTTCATTTTCCCCATTTTACCCAAAAAGCCCGGGTTTTTTAATAAAACCCACCCGGGGTGGGCTTTTTACAAATAACCCGGGTTTTTTACAACCCTGATTGTAACTTGGAACGCTTTTTAGTGTTTTTCAAATATCCGTTTAAAAATTATTTCAAGAAGAGTGTTTTTTGTTTTAAGCAGGTTTTAATTTTTCTCATTTACTAATACATCACATCTGCTTCTGTGAACTATTTTTTTCTAAATATTTTCTGTAAATTTATTACTTTTCTTTTATTAATAATACATATAAACATAATACTCATGCCTAAAAACAAACAATTTTGACCTTTACTACTACATTTACATCACTGATACATTGATAGATTTATTTATCTATCGATCAACTGCTTGATTTTAAATTTGAATTTAACTTTTCCATTTAACAATGTTAACAAAAAAAACTTAACACATACATTAATTATAAAGTTATAAATAGTGATAAATATTCAGTAGAAAAAAGTATTTATCAATTTAACACCATTTTTATCTACCTTTTATTAGTAAAAACCTATTTTAATTTAAAGAAAGCACAACCTTATATTTTTTACAATACCTTGAAAGGAATTAATTCAATATTTAACAGATTTTGTAAATACGAAGCACCGTTGAAATTAAAGCTTTACATTCAATAATAATACATATTTATTATTTGTGAAAATATAGGTACCTTGACATAAGCATCTGCAATGCTTTGGTTTCGACGAACTGTATATAGCAATTTGAAAGCTCCCCATGCAAAATCAAAAGGAGCAGTAAGTCTGTCAAGGGGTAATATCACATTTTGTACATTAATTTGTACTTCCGAGTCTGAAAAAAAATCATTATAAAATCTGAAAACACATACAAAAAAAAAATTAAAGTTATAATTGTACATATTTCATTAGAAACAATCATATACATACATTGAATCCCTTTATATTTTTAAAATTTATTTACAATCTCTTCACTACGTGGATAATTTCCAACCTAGATCAACTAGCTCTATTCTTAGTTGTGCGCAGGGCCGGATTAAGGGCCTTAGATGCCCTAAGAACGGAAAACTTCTGGTGCCCCCCAGCATTTATATAATTCAAAATCAAACAATGAGTGTTCTCAAAACCTTAGAACAAAAGAATATTTATTTCTGTTAGCTAAATTTTATTTTAAGATGAATAATATATTTGTTTCCTTTTTAAGTCTCTGATCAAACCCTCATAATCAATCCTATGCAACATATCTGCTTGTATAAATAGTGGACATAAAGCTTTCAGCCTGCTTTGTTGTGCATTTAATCAAGAGGGATTTTTAATGTAGAAAATCCATTAAGATGAAAGCTTAATAATCCAAGGAAATTAAACAAGATTTTGAGAGCAATGGATTAACTTAATGTTTTAAGAGTATTACCTGTAAATAAGTGACAATTTTTAGAAGCTACAAAAATAATTAATTCCCCCTTTTTTTTGCTACTGTTACCAGGGTTGCCAAGAACTAAATCAGGCCCCCAAGTCTGTTGCTTCGTCGACATCCCCCCTCCCCCATTTCACCGATAAAATTTGTAAAATTACATTATATGAAAACAATTAACCTTATTTTAAGAGACCCAGCCATAGACCTAAGAAACATTTTACCCTCTGCGCTAGTCTGATTCTGAACTGGCCCACTGCCAAAGGCTGGGCCGTTGAATCAACCATGTCTGGCACCCTCTAGAAGGCCGTGATCGTTACCTTTTGGGTAGAGCTAGCAGGAAAATGTTCTAGCATCATTTAAAAGAACTATTTTTCTCACTTGTGCTGTTTCAAACATGAGAATAAAATTAAACTGAATGTAATTAATTTTGTAGTATAAGCATGAAGACTCTTCAGATAAGCAGAACTAAGTTAAATGTTCTTAAATTTTTTAAATAATTATAAATTTAAACAACTTTTCATTTGCATTGCTGTATTATTGTAGAAACGTCTGAGTGGCCGTTGTTTTCTTTGTGCCCTAAGCATAAATATATTTTGCTTACGGGTTAATCCACCACAGGCTGTCAGGTTCATCAAGAAAAACTTATCTTTGCAGATTTTGAAATTCCCAAGAGTCTGATAAGAGAGTTTGATTGATTGCCTTTCAATTAATTCATCTAGGCGCGTCATTTTGAAATTTTTACAGCAGTAGGGGAGGACGGGTTGTGGCAAAGGAACCCAGCATGTATTGAATTGAAGTACATTTATTTTCCAGTTTGTGTGCTTAGTCACCCAGCATGTATTATATAGGGAAAAAAATCAAGTACACATAAGTACTTATGCATATCTATTTCTGAAAGCCAAGGGAGGGGTGGTGGTTCATTGCCATCTCTTGCATCACACCTTCACAAATGATCCAATGCATCAGAGTGATTTACATTTTTATGCCCATTGAAATAAATTGTTAGGAATAACAATTTAAATAACCTAAATACAATTTAGGAAAAAAAAATTTTTTTGCTAGTTAAAAATAATTCAATGTGAAACTGATTCCAAACATTTTCAACACTCAAAAATAGACAGCAAACACAATTTAATTACAATTTTAGTAAGACGATAATACTAGCAAAGAAACTAGAGCTCTTATTGCTACTTTGAGTACAATGGGACTTTTGCCAGATAAAATTATTAATGTGCAAGTTTTGAAGGATTTACAATTGATGAGATAAATAATTTTTGATCTACCACTCATTAAATCATTTATTATTTTTCAACTTTTGAAGAAAAACTAATTCCCATATTAATTTTGAAAGTTGGTAGAAAGATATTGCACTAAAAATGTTAAATCAATAAAAAATTTAAATGGACACAGAAAAAAATTAATTAAAGAAAAAAATGTTACCATCAAGCTTTTGGTCTAAATGATGAATTCCAGCTTCATATTCAATAATCAACTTCCCAACTGCATTGACACATTTTTCACTATTTAACTGGCTGAAAGCTGGAAGTGAAGATGTACGCAGTAATGGATTATTTTCTGCTGTGTCTGGCGGAACTTCAGGTAAGCTACATTTTCACAGGGAAAAAATAGAATGCTTATTAATATGAGTCAACACTAAAACGAAAAGAAAGAAAAAGAGAACAATAAGCTCCATACAGTGCTTTGCCTTAATAAATATTAAATAATTTCTGTTTGAAATGGTGGCAGCCAATTTTAAAACTTTGAAGATTAAGTCTTTCATTTAAGCATTACTAATGATACTTAATTCTGTTAATTTTGTTTTCCTTTAGTACAAAAGTTAGAAAGGAATGCAACATGTTTTCTGGTGCTTTTTAATTGCAAACAGTAAAATACAATGAAAAATTTCAAGGGGTTCAAGTAAAGCAGGAATGAAACATACAGAACAATATACTTATTTCTTTTGCTGAATATTTTATGGTTAACTATACGAAGTGATAAAAATTTCCTCGTAAAGAAAAGCATTTTAAATAGCCTCCTTTACATAAGTTTCATAACAGCACCGACCTCAACTTTTGTGCGCGAATGTAAACAAAACTACGTGGTCACCGCTAATATTCACGAAAAGGAAATTTACAGTAAGCAAAATATGAACCTATCTTTTTTTAATTATCGTATCTAAAATAGAAATATAAAAGATTTTATAAGTTAAGTTTTATATCCTTCGTCAGAAACTTATCATAAATCAAAGTTTAAAGCACAAACTCAAAACATTTGGAATGATCCTATTTCTCTCCATCCATTTCATGCTACTAATAAGGTGGTATGAGACTGAATCAGCTCAACTCTGTGTTGTCAAAGATGGCCAGTGTCTGCTTTGGATGTTCGTGTTTTGAGCGAGTAAAATACGGGCCTGATGAAATAGAACAGTATCAACGAAGTAGGAAAATTGATAAAATGTTAGAACTAGACAAACGGGCTCGTCGTAAGCTGGTAAAACTATTATTATTGGGTGCTGGTGAAAGTGGTAAAAGCACATTTCTTAAACAGATGAGAATCATACATGGTTTGACTTTTGATGACGAAACTATTGCTGAATATAGGATTACAATTTACCAGAACGTTGTGAAAGGAATGAAAGTTTTAGTCGATGCTAGAGATAAGCTTGAAATTCCTTGGCAAGATTCGTCTTGCCAACAGTTTGGCGAGCGTGTCATGCAATATGAAAATTCTTTTTTGGACAAAAATTCGTTTCTGCATTACGCTCCATCTGTAAAAGAACTATGGCAAGACAAGGGCATTAAAACTGCTTATTTACGAAGGCGAGAATTTCAATTAGTAAGTGACTAAGTTATAATCACAACATTCTGTCAACAAGACCCTTTCAAAGAAGCTTTTAAAGTTCTTGTTAATTCTTTTGTTAATTTATTTCATTGATGCTTTGCATTTATTTGTAGGTTTATAAATGAATTATCAGGTTTTCAAAAGGAGCCAAATAAGTTTTGGTGGGACTAGCTGCATTGGAGCAGAAAATTGAGCCAATCAACAAAAAACATATTCAATTATTTGTGTTCAGTTTAATCCAAAGCTTGCCTACCCCTAATCCCAGTAGCAGAATTCTCTGCATCAATCTGCAGCTCAAGTTTAAGAAGTCAAAATTTATCTGCAATACCAAATGATGTGGAACCAAATTTACAATCATAAAAAAAAGCCAACTCTACATTTTAAAATAGTTGACATATAACAATAATACATGCAGACAATAAATAAATATTATAATTATTCAATTTATAAATGGGTGGGGGGTGAGTATTTATCCTGGGGAGAAAAGATAGTCATTTAAAAAAACCAGAAAACTTTCTTTTCCCGGTAGCATTAACAAAACAAAATTGTAAGGTGGCCAATTAATCTGAAAGTTTCAAGATAAATCTGCAGCGCTTGCTACCATGCTGCACGATTTCTGTTACCGGGCACCTAATTAATGTAACATTTCCAATTGGGTACTACTTAATGTTTTTTTGTACAGTTGTTACTTATTCCCTCTGAAATGCTAAGTGCTATCTGTGAGTAAACTTTAACATACTTATCGGTTATACGTCTACCATGGCGGCGATTTTAGAGATTTGGCCAACTTGCCATTTAAATCTAATGACATTGCTCTAAAGATTTGGTACTTATCGATTATTTAATCAATAAGTACCAAATGTCTTTGCCTAAAAAAGTCACAAGGATAGAGTTCAGACAGCTTCTTGGATTTACCCATTTTGGTTTGGCATATGTCTTTAAAAAATAAGCACATAAAATTAAAAGAGGCTCATGATTAAAAAACGTGCAAGTTCTTGCCTGGAAAAGTTATCGTATCAATAAGTTTTCTTGTATGCTCCTATAATGTGTTTAAAATGCTAACCTTTCTTTCAAACAAATACGATTAAAAATTTGTAAGTTCTTACTTACCTGGAAAAAGTTATCTTATCAATAAGTTTTCTTGTATACTCCTATAATGAGTTTAAAATGCTAACCTTTCTTTCAAAAAAATACATCATAACCAAAATTTTACATTTTGCAGATTTAGATTCTTGTTGTCTGTATACCTCTTCATACAGTGTCATTAAATGCACACTCCCATTGAAAGCATTCTTACAATTTTTCATTTCAACCAAGTCCATTACACTTACTTGAAATGTCATGTTTCAAATGTTAATGATCATCTTCATGCATTAAATGTCTAACTTAAGATAAACAATTCAAAGGCAGGATAAAATTCAAATTTTAAGTGGAAGGAAGACTTTCCTCAAACTTTATGTGTGGAAGAGATCATAAATGTTTGAGAGGGAGAGAAAGTACCTAAATTTTTAAAAAATTTGCAGTTTACCTATTACTTGCTTTATGCAACTTTATTGAAATTCTTAACAAGTGCTTATTTTTATGCCTGTGGCACTAAATGACTCGGTTGGTAAACTCCTAGGAGAGCCCACCCTGTTTCAAAATCGCCAATTTGGCGTCCATCTCACAGAAAGATAGATGCTGGGTTTCGATCAAATCAGAGTTACCAATATTACGTACTCATTGCCAGCCATGCCAATGGGTTGGGCTCTCCTGAGATCCAACCGACTCGGTTCTTTGGCCAGCAGTGTCTCGCCTGTATAATTTTCAAGGAGGTGATCTGAGAAATTTGGAGGAGATTCCTGCCACCCTACCCTGAATTTTGGCCTCTGAACCACTGGCATAGATAAGGGGGTAGTTTTGGGGATAAACCCCCCCCCCTGAAATGGTAAAGGTTGTCTGGAATTTAACCAATTTTTGTTGTAAAACCATGAAATTAGCTCTCTTCTACCGAAGAAACCCCCCCCCCCCCTGAAAACTGGGTCTAGCTAGGGTACTGTTCTGAACAATCACTAAGCAATTAACATTCTGAAAAACTACTTGCTAAAGTCCAAACCATTTTCTGAAGTGCCCAATAATCAACTGGTTGTTAGCACTATAGTAATCATCAAAAATACAGGAGTTGCTTTGACGTTGCCAAACGCATGAAACATGACTTCCCTGACTAAATATGTCCTAAGAGATAAAATCCTGAGTGGTGCTTTCAGTCTGTAGTTTAACCTAAGTGTCGAGAATGTTTTAACTCGGCATATAATTAAACTAATGAAAGATATTACATTGAAAGAAATTAGTTACTAAAGAGCCTTGTTTTGTGATTTTGAAGAGCCCTTTTTCAGAGTTAAAATAGTACAGTGGAATCCGCTTAATTGGACCACTGGTAATAAGACCAACTTCTTATTCGGACCAGACTCTACAGAACCAAAACATTTTCTAATACATAAACCTAATATTTGCTTATTCGGACCAAAAACCTGTTTAATCGGACCAGGGAAATGAAAGCAGGTATAAAAGGAAAGCTGGCTGCATAGAACTAATTTAAAGTGAGTCAACAAACATGAAAATGAATTTATTAAACATTAATTACAATTCCTGTAAGTTTCAATAAAATCCAACGATATTTACAGGGGAGATGTTTTACGAAATTCTCGCTAGATGACGGTACTATTAAAGCAAAGGTCAAAGTTCAAGTGAATTTTTGAATTTACTCAACTCGGCAGTTGGCACTTACAATAAAATTAGAATTTGAATAAAAATCTTTGTTTGTAAAATAAGTAATTTATATTCAAATGGGAAGTTTTAATAGCTGTTGTGCATCGATCTGAACACGTTGAATCAAGGCGGTAATAAAGTGTTGAACGCATGTAAAAGGCTTTTTTGACTTGTGTTTTCACCTGCTGACAATGGCATTAAATTTGTTTAAATATAGATTTCGTAAACAGTATATTATTTCTTGTTTGTATGCTGGCCATAGATGTGTGCCTCACAATAATCGTAAAAGCACATGTTATTGAAATGTACAATATATTTAAATATATAATGTATAGTACTTCCAGTCTTGTTACACAGGCCATAGTCACGTAATCGGACCAGCCACATAATAGGACCAAATGATGCTATCCCGATGTGGTCCGATTAACTGAAATCTACTCTATTGGTATAATAAAATAATTTTTATAAAAAAATAGAGCCGACTTCAAATTATAAATTGCGCTAAAAAGTGAAAAATAAATTATTCTTTTAAACAACATCGATGTGACTTTTAAACATAGTTTTAGAAGTCGGTGCAAAATGAGGATAGATGAAACCTTTTGTAATCATGAATCAATTACAAATATATATATTTTCCCAGAATTAGCAACAGTTCCAATATGAAGTAGCAAATGGTGTAATGGTAATTGACTTATAATTTCGCACCGCCTTCTAAAACTATGTTTAAAAGTCACATCGATGTTGTTCAAAAAAAAAAAAAAAAATTATTTTTCACTTTTTAGCGCAATTTATAATTTGAAGTCTGTTCTATTTTTTTATAAAAATTATTTTATTTTATTCTTTTTAGTGTAAATACATTTTCTATATAAATACTCTATTTTTTAAAAAAATACATATCAAAGGGCAAACCTTCTTTGAATAAATGTCACTGAAAAATAATCATTTGTATGAAAAATTCCGTTTTGAAGTCGATTTTAGCTGATATTCCATCCTTGAACTGATTGGATTTAATTTTTGCCTCAGAGAAGCCTTCAGTCAAACTCTTGCTGTAATTGCTTTTAATATTATAGCACAATGGCAACAAACACTTTTTAAACAATGACTTTTATATTTATTAATAGTTTCCCCAACAAAGAAAAATCAAGCCAAGCCTTTCCAATTAAAATAAAAAAATACTATTATTTCATTTAGTCAAAAGTTATGAATGAAAAAAACATAAAAATGACACTATTTCTGCCAATAACTTTTTGCTAATTATCGAATATGGTCAAACGAAGGTAGGGGACCTATGGGAAACCACCCTCGATCGATTAAAAAAAGAATCATGAAAATTGGTTCATCCGGTGAAAAGTTATGAGTGGACAAACAAACAAACAAAAAAAAGACATACATACAATATGAATGTATAACCTCCTGCCTTTGCGACATAGGCATAACTAGGGTTGGTGAAAGGGGGGGGGTCACACTAAAAATGTACAGACCAAACACCAATAAAAAGTGTAAAAGAGTTGAAAATTTACTACTCATAAATACCTGTCTCTAACGATATACTCCGTGTTTATATTTCAGGCATATCCGGGGGTCCGGGGGGGGGGGGGGGGCTACCCCCTCGGAGCAAGTCAACAGCTCCCCCCCCCCCCCCCCGGCAAAAAAGTTCAGATTACAAGTTTTAAAAAAAGAAAGAAAAGAGAAATTACGCTTTTAAGACACTTTACTTTCAGAAACACTTTCAGGGAAAGGACAGTGAACACTATCACGAGCGACACCAAAAGTAACTTAAACGATATGACTTTATTTTGAAAAAAATTGCTGGGGGAGAGTAAACAAATTCCTTTCTGTTTCCTCTAACATCACCAAAGTATCCCGAAATTGCATTGCTAGGAAGATTTCAAAAAGTTTCCTGGGGAGAGCCCTCGAAGCCTTGCCTCCAGAGTTAGCCTAAGCATTATAGATGTAAGACCAGTTACAAACATTTAAGTTGCAGAAGCCCCAAATACCCACTCCTCTAACTTCACCAAAGATCCAAACATACATCTACTATATATACATCAAAAAGCTATCATATTATATGTAAAAAAATTCCTATTAGCATCATTTCTAGTCATATATATCTATATATATGTATATATAAAGGGTATGATTTTGAAGCATGCACTGCCCTTCCTAATTCTTAACTCGCTCCCCCTGCTCCGGAGCCAAGGCAGTATCCAGAATTGTTTTCGGGGGGGCCCAGACTTCGACACACTTATGTTAAGCAAAGTTTCAGGGAGGAATATATGATACATTGCAAAAGATTTCTGGGGGGGGGGGGGGCGGCCCGTGGGTCCCCCTTCCCTTCTGGATTCGGCCTCGATTCACAAAAACATTAAACATTCATTACTAGATCTATTAGTTTATTTTTTAATTCAAATGCAATAGAATATTCAATATTCAGCGCTAAGCAATCTTCTATGTCCAGGCATTCATAATATTAAAACTGGGAAATAGTGGAATTTTAGGGGGAAAAAATCCAAATTCCCCAACAAATATGATCATCCCCACAGTAAATTTTTAAAAATTTTGTTAAATTTGTAGCAAAACATACCTCAGAAGTGGAAGCGTCTGAATTGAATTTTCTTTTTTTTTTTGGATGACGAACGTGTCCATCGCTGCAGTGCAAACATTATTATGTATCGAAAATAACTAAAAATTTAGCTTAAATATAAATAATACTTGATTGTAAATTAAAGTGCAGCATTAAACCGTAGCAGTGAGATTGGAAACGTTGAACGAATGATTTCCAGAGTCGTAAGGCAATCAGTGATGGACCATAATAAGAAAAAAAAACATTTAAAATATAAGAGATGAGAGAACATCTGTAAATGAGAATGCAATGCAAATACAGTTCATCAGTTTTCCAATCGGCTCATCTACAAAAAAGATTTTACCAAAATGGGTGTTTGGACAGGAAGTCATAAATAAATACAAATTGCTCTTTAAGTTTGCTTCTTTATTGCTTCTTATTGCTTTATTGCTTCTTACCAAAATTGCTGCCTTTGGGTAAAAAGGACATCAAGAAGGAAAGAAAACCATCTGGAGTGATTGAAAGGATCTCTGTTTGTGTGTGTGTTGTACGGGGATTGAAGCCACCTTTTGCTGTAACCCCCCCCCCCCCAAGGTGATAAGGGGGTTGATTATAACCAGATGAAAAGTCCTCTTTATTATGAGCTGCATACTTTGGTCATGATCACAACCCTTCACAGAAAGAGGAAATAAAATCATATGCATATGTGTTTAATTTTCTTAGGGAAAAAAAATATGTGCTTTGCAAGGCCGTAGCCAGAAATTTTGTGAGCCTAAATGTGCCTCAATAAGTCAAACCCAAAGGGGGGGGTTTGAACCCCCAAAACCCCCCCCTGGTTACGCCTATGCTTTGCGAAGTCGGTTAAAAATATATAATAAATCCCTATTCTCTTTGTGTGTTGCAATCATTCTCTTGAAACCTTAAAATACCAATTATGTAAATTCTAGGAGACTTTCTGTGCCAATACTTTTGTGGTTAATTGGTTTGTGTAACTGTGGGGGAGGGGTTTATCAAGTATGTTTTCCACTCAATTTTTTGGGAGGGACAGCCTGAATATGGATATTTTCTAAAATGTGATTTTGCTTTGCATCTCATATTATGTATGTTTCCATTTTTGCATTCAAAAAAAATCAATGCAATTTGTAGCAGGGCGGGACCAATGGGACTGGTCACCCCCCCCCCCCCCCCCAGAAAGCATTGAATATCCAGTATCCAACCAATTTTTTAGATTATCGGGCGTCCGATGCGCAAAAAAATATGACTATCCAGTATAGATTTTACAGGTTTCAAACAACAAAGCCGGATATCCACTACAGGAAAGTCGCCCAAGATACGCAGGATATCCGCTATCCGAGAAAATTAATGTCCGGCTTATCCCTAATCCAGACCATGGTCTTCCAAAGCAAAATCTTGGGTGTGCCACTGGTTTGTTGTATAATATGTTTTAAGTGTCTGGTTTTCAATGTATTTTTATTTTTAAGTGTTATTCTCTATATTATGTGTTGTAAAATATGAAATTTACTTGTTTCTATTTATAGAGTGACAGTGTTCAGTATTTCTTCGATAACATAGAACGAATTGCATCACCTGTAAGTATTTTGTTTATATTATTAACAGTTCTAATTCAATGGTATTTTTTCTATGCTTTTTGTCTATGAATAAATTTTCAGAATTATCTTTGTATATGCATTATTTTTAATTGTTAGGCATTGTAATGCTCACTATAAAAATTTGAAGAAGATAAATGCAGTGTCAGAAATTTGTAAAGAAGGGTTACTTTGAAGAATGTTCTAGTTCACAGACATTGTGACTGATTTGTTAAAGTTTAGCTTAAAATGTGTTCTTAAAATTTTACATTTTTTCCATAAAAGTTTTAAATGTATCTACTTGTATTTTTATTGCTGTAAATATTAAATTAATCGATTTGCACCAAAGAAAAAAATTGCCTAAATGTTCAAGTACATGAGTCATTCCATCATGAGCAATGTAACAATCAGTCATAAGTTCTGTACTTGAGAGAAATTGTATCATAAGTCCATTTCTCGAGTTTTAACGACTAAGTTTGAGCCATGTCAGAAAATGTAGCATTATTTTTTTTTCAACAAAAGGAATTGTAGTTGTGAAACATTGAACCCAAAAAATCTCATCCAGCTCTCATTTGTTTTAATTATTCATATTTAAAAAATTGTATCTTGTAGAATTATAGTCTAATTTTAAGATTCCAATAATCTTAGTTCCCATTCCTTCTTTTGAATCCTTTCTTTAAAGTTAATTTCCTTAACAAAACAAAATTATGTATAATAATCCATCATTGTGAATTTATGGAAATGTTGATAATTCATTCTTAATGTGCTATTTCTGTTCTTTTTAATTCACATTTGGTGTATGTCATAGCCTTACTCATAAAACTGTTTGACTAAAATTTTACAGCAAAAGCAAAAACCAAAGTTATGTATAAGGCAATGTATATATAACAATTAATGTCAATTTTTTATGTCTACATTTGTTTTTCCCCTTGAAATCAAATATGTGTATGTAATCATTCTGTACTGTTCTACACAAAACTATTTCTGCTACTACCATGTACAAAATAATAACAAATAATAAGTAATTAATAAGTAAATAAAGATTAAAAAATTGAATAATACAGAAAAGTTCCGCAAACTCAGCACTCAATAACACGGCAGTTTGGATAACTCGGCCACAACCTGGCAGCATGAAAAATTTCTTTAAACAAAAGTAGGCATTTTTTGCAAAGCCGACTAATTAATTTGCATTATAGGCAGCTTTATGCCTTCAATTTTTTTTCTGAAGTCTGTATTATCTGGCGGCAAATTAATGTACACACTTGGACATTCATTAATTTTCATTTTCATGTAGTAAAGGCGCTATGCCTTCATAAAGTACGTACTTTTCCTTTGTTTTAGGGTATTTAGGCAGTTTATTCTCTGTTGTATTCTGAAGCAAACAATACATACAAGTACCTTACTGAATTGCTGAAGAAACACTCATACTTTCTTTTTTAACCAACACTCCCAATAACCCAGCATTTTCACAAACGCAGCAACCGTCCACATTAAGCAGATTTTTTGGGACTACTGTAATAATAATATTTTACTTCAAAACTAGAAAAAATGTGTGATTGTAATTTTTCATAATTAACCCCTTGCATGTGTTGCCTGAGCATGGTTCAGGCAATTATAGTGTTACTAGGCTTAGACTACACCGGCAAGGGGTTAAATTAAGAGTGCGTGCAGCCGTCCTATATTTCCTATATTTTGAGGAATCCCTCCAAGATTGTCCTATTTTGTCCTATATTTACAAGAGCTATAGCATGTCCTATTTTTCTGGCAATTAAATGCGTGGTTCGGAAATGCACGCCGAAAATTTCCAAACAGTAAAAGCTATGGAACGCGGCAAAAGATAAACAAGCACCGACGATGCTCATTGGCAGTTGGCGCCATTGAATAGAAGGAAAAAGAGAGAGAGAAGGGTCATTCCATATCAAGTGATCCAAGGAATTTTACCTCACCCTTTTTTATTTCTTTCAAATTCGGCTCATCAACTGTACACCTCAAGGTAATTAAAAATCCAAATTTTTAGATTTTTATCTTGTTTAGTTGTTTAGTTATCAGGCTTTGATTTTGTAAAAAACTCACATTTTTACATGCATGCTTCAACACAAAACAGGCCATAACTCATCAACAAATAGAGATAAAATGTTCTAGTAAAAAGCATTTTGAAGTATATTGAATGCAGTTTTATATGATATGCATCATGACAAATTTTAAATTTCTCAAAAAATGTATAATCATTAATTTTTTTTAAAAAAATTCTCAAATATTTCTGTGCATTTTATCTTTGTCTATACAAAATTTCAGCTTGGGGACTCAATAAGATCATATTTTCCCGAAAAAAATATTTGATTTACCAAACAATGAGCATTTTTGTAATTCAAGCTATTTTAAGATGATGGTTTCTTAAAGGAGATGATTTAATTAGCCTTCTAAACACATCTATGCATGAGTGAACAAGCATGTACATGTCTGTGCATGAAATGAACAAGTTCAAAATTTATTTGGGGGAGGGGGGCAACAAATATATACATGTTTTTGTTTTATCATAGTTATTTTAAAGTATCGTTTTCAAATTATTCAATAGTTATTTTTAAAGGAACAAATTGACTTATTTTATGCATTAATAATAATGTTTTCCTCATTAATTGTTTGATTTCAGACATATTTTAATGAGATATTAATGATATGAGGGGAAAAAAAGTATTTAACTAAACTCATCTGAAATTGTGATAGAAGGGGCCCAACTGCTAGAGTTTGCAGCTTTTGGTTGTTAGTCTTGATTTGCGCTTATGAGCTAATATTTGACGAAGCAAGAAAAGAGAAAACTACGTAGCTTACCCCTCCCCTGAATAGGTTGTGGGTTACAAATAAAGTTGAAAAAAAGGAAGCATTATAAGAAAAAACAAAGCTATTTATTTTATCTACTTGTATATCCTAGCATTTCCATACCTCACGTTCAAAACATGAATAAAAAATAATATAAGAAGGAATGAAATTTAAAGGAGCTGCAACACAGATATTGCAGCTGCTGTGGAATTTCATTTCTATGCTACACATCATGGAAAAGGAGAATGTGTTGACTTGGGCGGGACAGTGAAACGTCTTACCGCCAAAGCTAGCATTCAAAAACTGCATTCAGATCAAATTCTGACAGCAGTTCAACTTTTTAATTGAAGTGTTATGAACATTCCTTTAATTCAGTTTTTTTATGTAACTGTTCAGGAATACTCAGAAGAAAGGGAGTTATTAAAAGATAGATTTTTAAGAGCACTATCAGTCGAAGGAACACAGAAGTTTCACAACTTTTTTCCAATCAGTGAACATGAAATTACTCCAAAAGTGTGTTCACATAGTAATAACTTTCAGAAACAGGAATTCTTTGAAGAAAGTTCAAATGTATGACAAACCTGAAAGGGTACATTTCATGTGAATATGATGAAAGGTGTTGACTGGCTGAAGTAATTTAAATAGACGTACTTTTCTTCCCCTCATATGATTAATATCTCATTAAAATATATCTGAAACCTGAGAATTAATCATAAAAAATTATTTTTAATGCATAAAATAAGTCAATTTGTTCATTTAAAAAAACTATTGAATTATTTGAAAACAATACTTTGAAATAGCTATGATAAGACAAAAATGTGAATGTATTCGTTGCCCCCCTCCCCCAAATAAATTTTGAACTTTTTCATTTCATGCACAGACATGTCCATGCTTGTTCACTCATGCATAGATGTGTTTAGAAGGCTAATTAAATCATCTCCTTTAAGAAACCATCAGCTTAAAATAGCTTGAATCACAAAAATGTTCATTTTTTGGTAAATCAAATATTTTTGAAAATTCGGGAAAATATGATCCCATTGAGTCCCCAAGCTGAAATTTTGCATAGACAAAGATAAAATGCATAGAAATATTTGAGAATTTTTTTTTAAAAATTAATGATAGGCTTATCGAGAAATTTAAAATTTAAATTTTAAGGTCATTTTTTAAAATTTAAAATTTTAATAAAATTTGTCATGATGCATATCATATAAAACTGCATTCAAAATGCTTTTTACTAGAACTTTTTATCTCTATTTGTTGATGAGTTATGGTATGTTTTGTGTTGAAGCATGCATGTAAAAATGTGAGTTTTTTACAAAATCAAAGCTTGATAACTAAAAAACTAAACAAGATAAAAATCTAAAAATTTGGATTTTTAATTGCCTTTAGGGGTGCAGTTGATAAGCCAAATTTGAAAAAAATCAAAGAAGGTGAGGTAAATTTTTTCTGCTACTGTAAAAAAAGGGTACTTTTCCAAATTTTGGGCATTTTACCGAAATAAAGGGCACATGTAATTTGAAGTAGGGACCGTTCATAAATGATGTCACACTTTTTTCCATGTTGGAATTTCCTCCCCCATTGTCACATGTTACGCTATGTTGCACAAGCAGAATGTCACACTTCCTGTTACCCCTCCCCTCGTCACACTTTGTCACAATTTCACAAACCCCCCTTCCCCCTAGAAGCTTGACATCATTTATGAATCCTCCCGTAGTAATACTTTATTATTGCCATAATTTAACACTTTAGTCAAACATCAACAGCATCACAGTGAAACTGAACATTGAAAAATATATATAAACTAATTTGATAATATTCATTTTTAAGATCGTTTTCAATATTTGAAGTAAAGCATGAAAAAATTCTGCTTGTATATTCAAGGCAACATCAACCAATAATGATTTTAAATTCAATAAAATATCTAGCAAGGATTTTCTGAGTTATACAATTTTACTAATTTAGGAGGGTTTCTGTTCATTCCAGTACTTCTGAAAATCTGATCACCTCTGAGGAATAATAAGAAAATAAGAATATATCTTTTCTTAATACAATAAAGCTTCAGTAATAATTAGAGCCCGGATTTTGATGACCTAAACAATCACTGAAAACGCCCTTTAAAATTTTTAACATGTCCTAAAAACATCAAAATTGCAAAAATGCCATTATAATTAATCAAGAATACCAATTGAAAGCAATGGTTTAGCTTAAAATGACAATAGTATTTTTTTTTTAATTTAAAAGAAGCAAAATTGATGCATTTTCATTAAAGATTGAAATAAATGTTTATTAAAATAAAGAGAGAAAAAAAGGAAATGTCTAATATATGGATTGCTCACACGTTGCCATCTTTTTTCCCGCAAGTTATATTACATTTTCAAACTTTTTTTTTTTTTGAAATAACTAGAAAGCACCATTAGATTGGGATTATTAAATGCTTTTTCATATTTTGAATAGTAAATAGTTTCTTGTTTGAAAGAGCATTCTTATATTTCGGTTAGTTTTCTCAACGTCTACAGATGATAATAAATGCATATTTGACCCAAATGGGTCCCTTATAAAGATGAAAAAAAGAATTTTCTTATTAGTCTTTGGGAACCTACTGCTCTAAATTTTACGAGATAAAGAGCTTTTAAGAGTTGCAATATAATCAAGCACATAATCATTGGAAGAGTTTCAGACTACACACAAAAAATTACCCAAAGCCAAAAAAGAGACATAAAAGGATGTGAAAAAAAAAAATCCCCAAAATCTCAAAGTGTCCGAAAAATCTCGCAACTGTCGGCCCTAAAAGAGGTCATTATTATCATTATTAATTTTGTAAAATGTTTAAACTAAAAAAAAAATTCCTTATTTATTTTATGATTTGTGATACTACTACTTCTTTTCAGTAATTCTTTATTGTTTTTAAAGAAGTTGGATCCAGGTAAATTAACAGTTTTCTAAAAATTTCTTACTTATCCACAATTTAGTATTTTCTAAAAAGTAAGTAGCTGTCAATACTAAAATCAAATTTGAAGTAAATAAATAAATGAAACAATAATAGTGATTTAATAATGGTGAATAATTAGTGATAAACGCAATTTTCGACAAACACGTGTTCAATATCGGCACAGTTCAAAAAAAAAAAGCCAGAAACTATTAAAATAAAATGCAAAATAAGCAGATTTAGGGTAGCATGTGGGAAAAATATCCTCTAATTTAGAAAATAATTGAAATTTGCACCCGATGCAAAAGGATTAAAATCTCTAACATAGAATCCAATTTTCGGCGAAGCACGTGCACGATTTTGGCTGTTTCTATCTTTATACTTTTTTTCTTTTTTAATTGTTAAAATAAAACGACAAATAAGCAGATTTAAGATAGTGCATGCAAAAAATATCTTACAACTTTCAAGATAATTGAAATAATTCCAGCATGGAAAAGGATTGAAATTTCAAACACGGTAAGCAATTTCCGGTAAAAATCGGAGGAGAAACTAGTTTCCGTGTGGCCCAAAAATTAACTCCTATTTCTTTCTTCTTTATTTAATTTTTAGTGGACAAGAGAGTTTGGGAAAAGGTCACGTGTCAAGATAAAAGTTCGGGAAAGGGTTTTAGCTTTAGCAAATGGTAGCCACATTGGCGACTTCAATGAAAACAATGGTCGCAAAGACGTGAAAATTGGTCACCTTTGGCGACTGGCGATCGCGAGTTTTGAGCTCTACAAGAAGGGCGCAATTTCACTAACAAAAGGGCAAGATGGGCGCGTTTCCCGAATCCAAGGGCGGGCAGGGCGCGGCGGCCTCCCGCCCAAGCCTGGGGGAAGCACTGTATATATATATATATATATATATGTATTAAATAAAAGAGAAACATGGAGACAAAGAGTTGGATGCTTGTTCTCTGGAAAAGCTGGCAATCCTGCCCATCTTTCGTTGCGATTTCCCTACATGCGCGCTTCTTGCTTACCGTTCCCGTTGTTCGTATTTTGAAAAAGCATTGTTGAATTGCTTGTATGAATTTTGACCATTGAAAATAATTTTATTTCGCTTAAATAAATTGATGCATACTTGTCAAGTCTACTGTTTTAACGGGAGATTCCCGCTTTTTGCGTCTATCTCCCACTCTTCCGTTTACTCATAATTTTCTCCGGTTTTTAGTAATTTTCGCTTTTAAAATAAATAAAGCCTCATTTTTTCTCAATTGATGGCGCGTGTGATCGTAGTTACTCGCCAATGTAGCAAACATGTGATTTTTCCTGTATTTTGGCGAAGTTCCGTATTTTTGGAAATTTTGAAAAGTCAAAATTTTAGTTCCGCCAAAATTCGTAATTTTGGAAGACTTATTTTTTTCTTTATTTTGAAGCAGCATGCGTACCTACTTGATTTTCAAAACTTTTACAAAATTAGTAAAATTTCCGCATTTTGTTTTAATGCTTTTAAGGGTCAGTCCCGATTTTCTTTGAAATCCGATAGCATCCGCTTCAGTAAAGCTCCCTAGTAATCTTTTACTATCTGATTCTATCTCTTGGGCATCAATAACCAGTGGCGGATCCAGAGGGGGGGGGGCACGGGGGCCCGTGCCCCCTCCAGACGCTTTAGGTAAGGACTAGAAAGAATTGACTTTCTTTTCTTCCTTTACGCTAAAAACGAGGAAAAAGAAACTATTTTGCAGATGGAGCGATAAAACTTCTATTCTATGTGACTTCTATTCTTTCAATTCTATGTGACAAACTGAGATAACTGAGTAATTGCTAAGACAGAAAGAAGCAGACACCTGCAAAATCACTTAGACAGTTGATTTATGCTCACGTTAAATCTTCAATAGACTTGAAGAAGACTCCATTTAACCCCCCACCCCCCCCTAAATTTTCGCGAAAAAGTTATTGGTGATTTTGCGAGCTGAAAATTTCGCGAATTATATATGAACAAAACCAAAAGTTAAAAAAAAGTGCTCAAGAAAATAAGTGCTTTCACAGTATATATTCCTTTATTATATATGTCCAGTTTTTAAAAAAAATGTGTTTTTTTTGTATTTAATTAGGGAATAATTAATTAAAATTTTATTGATAATTTAAATTTAATAAATCAATTAAGTTTAATTAAATAATTGATTAAATTATATTTGGAAAGTAAAACGGATCACAGTTTCTGGAGTTGTGTCCCCCCCCCCCTTTTTTGTTTTTAAGCTGAAACCACGCACATCAGCCACATTGTGCCCCCCCCCCCCCCCAGAATTTTTTTCTGGATCCGCCACTGTCAATAACTTTTGTTTTACCATTATTTTTGATATTTTTTTCGATTCAGCCTCTTTAGTAGAGGATTTACTCTCTCGTCATTTTGCCACACCCACTCGAAATTTCAATGCAAAATTTTAGCCCTTTTCTAAAATTTGGTGATCATATTTGCTCATTATAACTATTAATTTTGCATCCTTATTAATACCCTTGTTTCAAAGTATTTTTTTCAAAATATTTTGCATGGAATTTCAAATACATTCTTTTCCCCCCACAGTCTTATGGTTAGTGTTCCCGCCCCCCCCCCCCTTTTATTTACGCCTTATATATTGCTACAAAACAGGCTTGGAGTAATCGCGATTAAGTAATCGTAATCGGCTGTAATCGATTACATTTTGACAAAATCTTAATCGTAATCTGATGATGGCATATTCTCATAATCATAATCGAAGTTGTGTAATCCCGTAATGCTTTTTCTCCCGTAATTTTAATCGTAATCTTAAGGAAAAAATCCGTAATCTGCTAGTCCTGCAATCGTGTAATCTTGACCTGCTGAAAGCTGAAATTTTTAGTGCTACCCTTGGATAGAAGAGATAAGATTACAAGAAAAAGGATTCAAACTGTGTACTGAAGTCCTATCCTAAGCGGTCTGTAACCTATGGGCGATCATAATATAAAAGGTTCTGTGTGGCGGTCGCAGAGCCTTGATGGCAGAACCATATAATAGTCTGCTAGAGACGCTTGTTGTCCTACTCGTTGCGGTCTCTCAGAATTCTTAATTGCGGCTCCACTCTCCATGGGGAATGGCTGGAGAGCCCGAGAAGAAAGGGAGTCTGGTCTGGATATGTCACTCGCATCGCCTTGGGGCTCTCGGGGGGGGGGGGGTGTCTCCAGTCTCCTCGCGTCGTCCAGTTTCGGTACAAGAGCGGTAATCTGTCCGCAAGTCCCAGATTTCGGGGTAGATAAGAAAGGGGAAGGTGTCTATAGAAGGACCAAATGCATCGGTCATTTTGCTTCCTTAATTACCCCTTCAAAACATATTCAAACGGTTGGGCAATAGGCGAGAGTCTGGACGGGACCGCCGCGAGTAAAAGAGAGTTCCCCCCTGGAGTCATTGGAAAAATCTTTTTTTTTTCTCTCCAAGGTTGGTAAGTATGCATGTATATAAATGTATGTGTGTGCTGACATTTTAGAATTTTGTTTATGTTTTCAATTGGTGAAATAAAAATTATTTCATAGGGTAAAAAACCAAAATAAACCTTCTTCAACTTATATCTTCAGAGATTTTTCCCTCTTTATAATTTTTAAGCATTTATTTAATAATTTGAAAATTGGTAATGTACATTTATTTATGGGGACAAAATCTATAATGACTGAAAACACCAGTAATTTAGCATTATGTATGCAAAATCAAAACAAACTAAGCTACTTATTTCCTACTTTTTTTTTTTTTTTTTTTTTGCTTTTAGCAACAGGTAGCAAACTGTTTTTAACCTTTCTAATAGGTTAAAAACAGTCTGCTCTTTGTCTAAATTTGCATTTCTCTGTCTCATTTTTTAATTTTTTTATTTGAGTTTGCCATAAATATACTTAGAATGAATGCAGTAAGTCTTACTTTAGCTTAATAGACCTATTTGTTATGCATTAAAGTAGTTTTAAATTTGTCCTATATTTTTAATGACAATGTCTTATATATTTTTTTGCTCTTGCTGCTGGCATTGAATTAATGATATGATCAATTTGTATTCATTATATGAATTTTTACCAATAAATTCAAAAAATTTGCAGGACTATACTCCTTCTCATCAAGACATATTGCATGCCCGGAAGGCGACTAAAGGTATTACTGAATTCACCATACACATCAACGAAGTTCCCTTCCTCTTTGTCGATGTTGGTGGCCAGAGATCCCAAAGACAGAAATGGTTCCAATGCTTTGACTGTGTGACTTCCATTCTATTTTTAGTGTCTTCCAGTGAGTTTGATCAAGTGCTACTTGAGGATCGCTGCACTAATCGTTTGCTCGAATCTAGAAATATTTTTGAAACTATAATAAATCATCGAGCATTTTCTGAAGTATCTTTCATATTATTTTTGAATAAAACAGACCTTCTCCAGAAGAAAATCGAGATAAAGATATCCAATATCTCGGATTTTTTTCCTGACTACAAAGGAGACCCATACAATTTAGATCATGTGCAAAGTTTTATTTTAAAACTTTTTGAGAATACCAAACGAGATCAAAATAAACCTATATTTCATCATTATACTACTGCTGTGGACACAGAAAACATCAAAGTAGTTTTTAATGCTGTTAGAGACTCTATACTTCAAAAAAACATTACTCAGCTGATGTTGCAATAAACCAAAGGTTTTGGCTTTGCTGAGATCTTATGTAAAATTTTGTACAGTTTTTGTACCAATTTCAAGAGTTTACTTTCTACCATTTGATTTGGTTTACATTCCATGAATAAGACTGGGTATCTAATATGATATTATAGATATCAGACATGTAATATAGATTCATATTTGAAATTTTGCAATTTACTTCTACTTAATTATCTTTTCTTTGCATATTATGTAATGCAGGTATTAATTATTTTGACTTTGTCATAAGATTTTATTATTGTTATTATAATACATATATAAGAAATTTTATTTAAATTAGAAATCAATATCACAATGCTGTTGGTGCAATATTACATTTGGAATTAATTAAAAAATTAAACTATTATGTGCAATTTTGCCCCCAAAATAATCTCTCTTTATTTTAACGTTGATTTCAAATTTTGCTTTTCGTTTAATGTTTAAATTGGGTTGTCCAACATTTTGAGTAAGGCCATCCTTAAAATTGACTGCGCTCATGACAAATATTTGTTAACTTATCACACCCCAGATTAAATTAAAACAGAGTTCGTGATTTTTTTTTTTTTTTAAACAAAGAAATCGGATTTTTCTGATTTAAATCAGATTTTTTAAAATTTAAATCGGATTTTATAAAAAATACCTTAAATATTTTGGACATTTATTATGTTACATTCATAGAAACAATATGGCATGTTAATCAATATGCAAAAACACACTTTAAGCTATTTTCACAACAATAAATATTTTTAACAATAATAATGATAAACGAATTTTAATACGAATGCGTGACTCAAATGAAACCTAACCCTACCAGGAATAATAGTACACTCATAAGTACAGAGAAAATGACCAATCTTAATCTGAATTATTTTGCTGTTCAAAGCTGAAAAAAGTAACAATAGTGTGTACTTAATTTTTACATTGAGTGTACTTTAATTATTTTTCTATGTTATAAATGAAAGAGCCTGAAATACAGTCGAACCTCATTTTCGCGACACCCGGATGACACGTCACTCCGAATGTCACGTCACTTTTTCGAAGTCCCGAACTTGAAACCTATAATTTTAATGTTAAGTAACTCCACAATTCACGACACTACTTTATTGTGCCACTCCGTTTATGACAACACTTCAAATTGCTAAAAATGGCTCAATTTTATTTTTTTAGCTGAAACCTTTCAGTAAAATAATGAAGATTTCACGAAAAGTTTCTCCTAAAATTGCTGAAAATGGATTAGTGACAAGTGTTATCTACCTATAGTCGAAAAAATCCCCAGCCCCCTCGAATCTAACAATCACAAGCCAGCAAGGCGTGCACAGAAGCTTTGAAAGTGACAGGTGGAAAGATAAAGTTGCATTGCAGGTTTACTTGAACTTCTTAGAATTAGGGATTTGAAGTACAGAAAGATTTTTACAACTGTCAACATTGACAGTCACAAGAAAAGAGTGACAAGTTTCATTCGCATTGCTTGTAGGATTAAATCTCTACTCAGCAGTACTTCAGAAAAGGATAAAGGGACAAGGAGAAAGAAAGCATCTATTTTGAAACTCGACTTTTGCTTCTGAAATTCCAACACAGATTTTAATTCCCAGTCAGAAAGAGTTTAGGAAGACAAGGCAGCGGAGATGGCTATTCAACTGCAGTTGAAGTTGACTGGTCATTGTAAATGAGCTTTTAAAAATGCGTGTCATAATCCCTCTTTTAGACTGGCAATTTGTTAGAAAGCATCTTTCTTTTTTTCGAAACATCCAAATAAAAACGAGGCTTTGCACTGCATTGATGTCGTAGAAAAGTACCTTTCTTCGATGGAAGAAGCTAAACAGGAAGATTTTGACTTTTTGTACAAACTACACAGAAAAATTTTAAATTGTAAATCAAAAAGTAAGCAAACCCTTATTGGAGAATATTTTCTTGCGAAATAAAAAGCAAGTTATCTTTTCTTAATGTTTTTGCATTGATCTATGAAATAATACAAAATGACGGTAATTGAATCTAATTTAAAATATAAAATAATTAATATAAACACTTAAATGCATTTTATGTTCTTTAAATTGTGTTTTGAAGTAATTCCGCTTAAGACGTCGCTCCGCTTATGACTACACTTTGAGAAGGACCGCAGCGTGCCGTAATAACGAGGTTCGACTGTATTTTTACCCATTTAGTAAAATCATACGCTCACACCATTACTAAAAGCTGAAACTTTTTGTCTTAATCGAGTATCTTTATTGAAAACTTCTATAATAAAAAAGTATTTTAGAAGGAAAAAAAACTTAAGCCATTAGGGGACATGATATGGATGAAACTTTAAGGATACATATTCTAAATTCTAACAATTGTTATTTTAAACACTATCATTTTGAATTATTTATTGTGTGGCATTTATTAAATTGATCTAATATACTATTTTTAAGATAAAAAACTCAGAAGGGTTCATGATTATTATGAATTCTAATTTGAATGATTGAATGAATGATGCTTTGCTGTTGCTTGAAGAATAACAGTAATATTGTAAAATGAAAAAAATAGTTATTAGTTCTAAAATTATGAAATATGTTATGCACAAAGACAGATGGACCTAGTAAGTTTTGTTTGAAACAGTGGTTGTAATTGCAACATGTTTCATTTTTACAACACTTTCTAACATTGTAAAACTATTTTTTTTTAAAAAAAGTCACTTGATTTAAATCACAATTTAAATCAAGCTGATTTAAATCAACGAACCCTGAATTAAAACAATACTTTTGTAGAAAAAACTTTGTTGTGAGCCCTAGACCATATGGATAAATAATGTCCTTATTATTATATCACTTATGACTCCAGATATTAAAAAAAAACCTATTGATCCTAAAATTATAGAGAATTAAGTACTGACTGATTGCAACCTCAATCATTCATGTTTAGTAAAAAATATGACTTTCACAGAATTCCTTAATGCTGAACATTTCTTTTCTTCTTTACAAAAAAATGCTTCTTTTCCATTTATTGTAACATTCTCATCTCAAGCATTTTTCTAATAAGAAAATACAAATATATTTATGAAACGATTTGGCAAAAAATACAGGAATATTTGCATGGCTCTTTATATAGTGACGTTTTAAAATATAACTTACACATAATAAAATTATCTTTAAATTCCAAGGGAATAGATGCATATTTTTAACAAAATTTTCAGCATGGTTCAAGAAAGTTGCACCCCCCCCCCCCCCCCAAAATGGAGAAGGTGAGGTGGGAGGCTGAAGATTTTAATTAGTTTATGAAAATCATTTGCACAGGTCCTAAATCAAAATTTATTAGCAATTGTACCTGTATGTATTGGAATTCTTATTCATATCATTACATATATATTTACATTATTCATCGAGTTTTGATTTCATTTAATTTTGAACTTGCAATTTTATATACAAATATTAGAAGAATAACTACATTTTAAAAAATGATAGAATGTTGAATTGCTTCAACTGTCTAATAACATTTTTAACGACCAGTTTTAAATTCAAGGCAAGCAAAATCTGAACTGCTAGGAATTTCTAAAAAAAATTTCCAGTTGAGTACCTTGTGAATCTTCCATGCATCTTTTTTGTTTTCCCTTAGTTGATTCAAATGCATTTTATTGATATATAGCAAAGATTCCTTGCAATAAAAACAGGATTATTGACTATTGCTAACTTTACACCAGGCTATCACCTGCAAAATACCTTGCTACTCCTGTTACTGCCACTATCCTGTACCATTTTCTGTCATAGCACAATTAACAAATCTTGAAACTCTTGGTGAAAATGATTTTAAATGATGGAATGACAAACAATTAAGCTGTAAGCAATAAGGAGTTTGAAACCCACTATGTGCAATGATTTTTCACTATCATCAGTCACTTGCAGTGAAAAAAGGATATTTTTCAAACGGAAAAATATTAATAATTTTCTCCTCTTTGTTAATTGTGATTATTATATGAACTGAAGCTCTTTTCTGGACTAGTTGCAATTTTACCTGCTTACTGCATTTTGGGCAACCCATTTTAAACATGATTTAATTTTAGCTGTAAATTTTGTTACTTAATTTAAATTTTATTTTATAAGTTGTAATTTAGCAAAAATAAATTTATATCAACTTGAAATCATAAAAATCAAATAACTTATGAAATGTTATAAATTTTATGTATTAAAAAAAATCTTTAAAAAATAATGAAGCTCATTTGTGCTGTTATAAAGTGTTTTAAAAAATAATCTGTGATACCAAATTTGTTTTTACATTGCTTTGCCTTGTGCAGCATAAGGCTCAATCTAAATTGTTCAAATGAGCTTCAATGTTGTTAAGTATGTAAAAAATGCATTTTAATGAGCTTTAAGTAATGGAATTCCCATTACTATGTTCAAAACCGTGCATTGTGATGACAAAGTCTTTTAATGTAAACCGTCCTTAGTTTCAAGGTGATTTGATTTTATTCAAACATGTTATTATCATTAAGCTTTTTTTTTTCTAAAGTTTGATTGCATTTTTCATTCTTACCAAGTGCAAATAATATTGAATGCTTAGAGTGTCAAACTGTTGGCCTGCTAGCCACATGCAACCAAGAAATCAATTTTGCAGACCCTGTAAATTCATTTTACTTATTTAATGTAAATCTGGCATGAAGAAATCTTACGATTTCAATCGGGGGAAAAGGATTAGGAAGAGAAATATAAAATAAATGTGGAGGGCAAATGATATTGAAGGATGCAAGGTTGTCACTAATGTGTTCTTGTGCACCAGATATCCCAAAACTGATAAGGACAGACAAAATCAAATTCACCTGCTTCCCACTGCACCAAATTTTCTTGTGAAGATCCAGGTTTAAAAAGATGCTGTCCCTTTGGTTGTATAAGATTTAGCAGCAGCCCTGTGATACAATTGCAGGTTGTTGAAATATTTTCAATTGAATTATGTTCGGCACAAATTTTAATAAAAATTTCCAAGTTAACTATAAATTTAAACACATGCCTCTTGTATTAATTTAGATAATAAAAAAGTGGTATTCTTAACTCAGGGATAAACACGGTTCATATATATATATTTAAGTGTATTCTGTGTACATCTATATAGTAACATGCTCAAGATTTTGCTTTGAGGAGAAACCAAAGTCAGGATTATGGATAAATTAGACATTGAGTTTTACTGATATCAAATGTCCAATGTCTCTTGTAACCTATCCATACTATAGACCCGGCTCTTAATTTCCACATTTTATCAAAACATGCTAATGAATTAAATTTTTAAAAGCAAATTTGACATGCCAGATAGCTGATGCCTTGGGGGCGACCAGGTTTCTCTCCCCCTCAGTGTGCCCCTGTACATATTTATATCTATACACTCACACACACACTTTTTATCCCATCATCTGCTTTCTCCTTATTTGTATTCACGGCCAGCATGCAATTACCAGTTTGACACCACTGCTTTATACCAAATAATATTCTTTACTGGTACTAGCAAGTTGCATGCCTATAATAACTATTGAATATTATAGATAGAGATTATTTTAACTGCATGATTAAAGAAAGAAATCATGCTTGGCTATTTATTATTTCTTTCTGGAAGAGAAAAAGGGCCTGAATTATTATTAGCTGAATACTGCCATGTGATGTGTTAATATATTTGGTAGCTATTTTACTTTATTTATTAATAATGTTTTTGAACATATTTATTGTACTTTTATTTAAACTATTCATTTTAAATATTATGTCAGAATGCATTTACTTTTGTTTTAGAAATATTGTTTGGTAATTAATTCATTTTCAAAATTAGGACGGAAAAAATGTCAATTATTTTTAACATACAGTCATGAAATTATAAACTTCCTGATTATAATTTACATCATTCTAATGTGTGCAGAATGGTTTGTCTGGTTTTGTATTTTCAAGGATTATATATGGATTAAAATGCAGTTTTTAATTAATGTTATTAAGGAAAAGTTTTTAAAGTGATAAAACTGAATTAATAAATGAAAACTATCATTCTCAAAATTTGTATAGTTCTTAGATATATAATCTTAAAAAGTCAGTGCAGATTGCACTTCTTAAAAGTCTCATTTTGGTCTAAAACAAAGTCCTTAATTTCTTTCAAATGACAAAAATTCCATTTTTCTTATGCGGTTGAAAATGTTGTTTTAGCTAATTGAAACTAAAATGAAAAGTTTTCTTCTTTTCTAATTTTAGCTTCAAAGTGTTAGTAGTTAAATAAATAACACTCCATTTTTCCTGTTTAAGTGGTTTCTTTACAATGTGCTTGACTAGCTAAAAAGTATTCCTTTGTGTTGCATTAACTTCTGAAAATTTCAAAGTATGTACTTTAAATTATTAATTCTTTCCAAATCCTGTAGGGAAGAAATCGATATTTTGGGATGATGATAGATCATTTTTCCAAGTACACGAAGTATAATGTAGGTTGTGTTACATGTACTAAGATTAATAGAAAGCCTTTGTCATAAATGCAAGAAAAATTACACATTGATTTTATGACCTTAATGTCAAAATTTTTGCATGCCATTGTAAAACATTATTGTCGCTAAACAAATTCACAATTTTATATTAATTCCAGATATGATAATTTGTGTTTGGAAATTTTAATTTTTGAGTTTTAAACTTGTAATAACACACAATCTTCGAAAAATCTCATGTGTCAACCACAACTCATCAAAATATATGATTCTAAAACTTAAATGTTTATTAGTAACATATTGATATTAACAGTAAAGGAAACTCATTTTAAAATGTAAAAATATATATGTATCTTGTTGAATGAACAACTGAAGTGGAAATTAAAGTGCTTGTTACTTTTGTCTATTTTTGTTCCTGCTAAACATTGCTAATTTAGACAAGATTAGAAAGTACTTATGCCTGTATAACAGTCTAGAAGAAAAGAGGAAGGGACGAATGTGATTAAAAAAGGAAGTATATGTTATTTCTGTGGAAGTTTTAGAATTATTGAAGCTTTGGGGGTTTATCTTAAAGCTTTAATTTATATTAAATTAGTCCATCAGTATTAAAATGGTGTGAATGCATTAAGAACAATTAGCATTGCATTAGCAGCAAGGATTTATTTACTTGAACAATTAATGGCAATTTATACATTATGATGCATGGAAGTTCTCTGCTAAGCCATTTTGAAAATTAGCTGTTCTGTATTTGTATGATAAAAATTGAGTATGTGGAGAAAAATAAACATTTACGGTGGTATTCTTAAATCAGGTATTTTATCAAATAAGAGCTCAAAGAAACGAATAAATCCACAAAGGAAAAGTCATTGTGTTTCATATGAATTCAAATCATATTAAAATTAATACTTACATATATATTTATTTTGTTTTTGAAACTTGTATGCAATAATGAATTTTATCAAACAATCAGATTACAACTTTAAACTTCAAACTTCTTTACTTTCAAGAATTATTTATAAGTAAATGAAATTGTACCATCGAATATTTGCTGTAGATAGAAGAAAATAGTTCCTATATCCCACAAAATGGTTTTTTAAAGGATTCCAAAATGTTTTATAGAATATAAATTGCATTTTGTTAGTAGTTTTTCAAGATTTAGAAATATTACTCTGTAAACATACCACTATAAATAACCAAAGATATTTTCTATTGCCCTTTATTGAGTCTCCAAACGACTCATATGTATGCTCAAGTCATGTATGAAAACATGTCATATTTTATTGCTCATTATAAAACAATTTTTCGTGCATTAATATATTGTTCCTAAAATAACACAATTAATATAATTTTACATTATTTTGTGTTGGGTACTAAAGACTTTTTTATTTGGCCAATTTATGTAGAATGTGTAAATAAAACACAAGTCCATAACAAATTACAGAAATAGCTGTTTTGATGCTACAGTGCAAAAATTTCATTTTTGCACTGTAACACACAACAGCAAAGTTAATTTATTGTAATTTGTTGATGATTTTTGTTTTACTCATTTTAATTATTAATTTTACTTATAGCTTAGCACAATCAATTTTCAAATGTATACCAATTTTTTTTCGATGTCTTAATTATAGCTACTTTTAATTTTTAAAACTAATATAATTGCTTTATAAATGAAAATTAATAAACATGAAAGTAATATTTCATCTGATGTATATGAGACATACATCAATAAACAAATTGTCTTCAACAAAAGTGTGTTGCTGTTTTATTTCATTTTTCTTTTCTCCACAGGGCCTTACCTTTTAGTTTTAGAATTACCAAGCATTAGTGCATAACCCAGGGGTTCAAACTGAAAAGATATCAGAGAAAAATGTGTTTCTAAAATAAAATAAAATGGATACTTTTATGTATCAAGACAAACAATATTTATTATGGAACCTTGTAGCTGCATTCCACACTTAGTATATCAGCCGTTGGGCCGTGGTAGCCTAGTGGTTAGCACGTCGGACTTCCACCTGGAAGGTCGCGTGTTCGATACCCACTGAAGACCACCATGTATACTTGGGGATATGTGCATGTAAAATACGTAGACCCCACTACCTCTCCCCGTGCGTAAGCAATCCTAAGGCCTCGGCTAACAGGTAGGGGTCTGGTGGAGAAAAGTATATCAGCCGTTGGGCCGTAATAGTCTAGTGGTTAGCGGACTTCCACCTGGAAGGTCGCGCTTTCGATACCCACTGAAGACCACCATGTATACTTGGGTATATGTGCATGTAAAATCCATAGACCCCACTACCTCTCCCCATGCGTAAGCAATCCTAAGGCCTCGGCTAACAGGTAGGGGTCTGGTGGAGAAAAGTATATCAACCGTTAATTTTGCCAATTTGAATTGTGCAATGCCACACTTGGCTGCTTTGATCTCTTTAGCATCAACTTTGACTTAAAATACATTGCCAATAAATAGCTCTATTCAATTTGTGATTTCTCTATCTTATTACGATTTCACTTTTAGTGTTTGTACACCTCAATACATACATTAATGCTACTCAGACCCAAATCTCAAAGTAAATATCTTTATGAGCACAATTAGCCTTCTTATTTTGTCAAAACACTTTTATGAACATTTTTTTAAAAAGTGTGCTTATATCACCTACTTTTCTCCACCAGACCCCTACCTGTTAGCCGAGGCCTTAGGATTGCTTATGCACGGGGAGAGGTAGTGGGGTCTACGGATTTTACATGCACATATCCCCAAGTATACATGGTGGTCTTCAGTGGGTATCAAACGCGCGACCTTCCAGGTGGAAGTCCGACGTGCTAATCACTAGGCTACCACGGCCCATTGTATCACCTACTGACAAGATACTTCTTTGCAGTTTTGAAGTATGGTTCTCGACAGAACTTAAGATCACCAATGGCTACTTGCTGCCCAAAAATGTTCAGGGCATTTATGAAACATGACACAGCAATGACTTTGGGAACCAATCACTGGTAGCTCGTGAGTCATTCAAATGAAGGTTCACAAAACAAATTTTGAAAATGAAAAATGCAGGTACAACGTAACTTATAAGTTAAAATACATTTCACAACTTTAAGAAAAACTGCACAAAAAATGGAAAATTTCACTTTTTTTTTTACAATGGAAAGTAATTGAACCACAATATTGCTTGCTTATTTATCTTTGAACGATGATCACAATACAGCCAAGTGCAATTTTTGATCATTAAATCCACTTGTTTGTCTTTTCCCCCTCTCATTCATTTTTTTTAAATTTCTTTTTTTTAAGGTAAAAAAATTCATAACATTCTTATTGAATTTAATTACGTCATTTAACATGCCAATATTATACTCCATATTTCAACTGTTAAAATATCTAGAAAGCTTTTTAAAAGTTTCTAACTTTTATTCATGAAAACTTTTGAAGCATTAGCGGAATTCATTTGATATGCATAAAGATAATTTTGTCTTTGTTTTCTTGCAATTCATTTGCTCCAGGCAAAGTTTAGCCAGGAGCTAAATATCAAAATAATTTAATAGATAGCCAAATATGACAAACCTTCTCTTATAAGTTACTGGGTTGCTTAACTCAGGAGCTCAACTTCCCATTATCTATCAAATAGAAAAATTAGATTTTGTGAATTGCAAAATTTTTCGAAATTTTTAAAGGTAACCAATCAGCCCCTTTTTATCGCTCCGCATAAGGGGCACAATCAAAAAGGATTACGTCTATGGTATATCCTTAGTAAAACTTCTAAATGTTCTGAGTAGAAACGTTTTGTCTTTTGAGTTCCTTTACCTGTAGTCATCTTCTCAATGATGCTTATTTGTTTGCTTACGACCATTTCAGGTCACATAAATATTCGAGTTTATTTGCTATTCTCAAGGATATGCCTTAAATCTCGTCTAATATGACAGATAGAACAAGACAGCACAACAGATGTTAATACAGTAAAAGCTCTTTATTCGCGGGGTATATGTTCCATAAATATGCCGCGAATACAGAAACCGTGAATACGGAATGGTAATATGGGATTATAGGGGATACGTTCCTAGGCGACAAAATATAAAAAACAAATACATAAAAAAATCAATTTAATTGAAGTTTTTGAACATTTTGATTAATTATCTTAAGGCTTAGGCAATGGGCTGAAGAATTTTGTAATTTTCTCTTGCTTGGCAGTTTTTAAAAGCTCTTTCAATTCAGACTGATACGCCTCTAAAAAATAAGACTTCGTTCCATAGACGGATCAATGTTCATAAAGAAATCGCAAAGCTCATTTGCCATTCTTAAACCTTCACTAAGATTTTTCAAATTAAATGTCACGTTTCCAGTGCTTGTTGAAGCATCTTCTTCAATGGGCTGTGAATATAACATTTCCTCCAAGTCGGTTTCAGTCAAATCTTCGTCTTGCGATTCAAGCAATTCCTGAATGTCACTTGATTCTATCTGTTCGAACCCATCTCGTCCTATTCCATTCGCGATTTCGGCTATGTTTGCAGTCAAAGTTGGAACTTGCATAGATTCTTCGTCATTTTTCGCAGTCAGAGCAGGCCACAGTTTTTTGCAGCATGACTTCAATGAGTGTGGCTTCAGTCCTTCCAATGATTCTTTTATGTTTACGATGCATTTTGCTATGTGAAATTTCTTCCAGCATTCCATAACATTCATATCAGGAGTACATTCCATATTATCCAATATGATTTTGAAGGTTCGTCTAATGTAATAGAGCTTAAAGGCCTGGATTATTCCTTGGTCCATAGGTTGAAGCAAAGCCGTCGTGTTGGGAGGTAAAAATGTCCCTTTTATATTTGGATGCAAAGTTTCAAGTTCGCGAGGATGACCTGGTGCATTGTCCAAAACTAGATGCGCTTTAAAGTCTAAATTCTGTTTTTTTAAATAAGTTTCAACTTCAGAAACAAAACAATTCCAGAACCAGTCTCAAAAAATAGCGCTTGTAACCCACGCTTTCTTATTAGCACGGTTTATTTTTTTTCCCCTTTCTAAGCGGATCTTGGAAAATTATAAAAAAACTTTTCAGCAATGCTGCCTCGATGCATTTTCTTAATAAATAATTTCAACTTGAACTTCAAATATTGGGTTGGATACCTATTGGAATCCTTTTATTATTATGTATGTACTTATTAGATCCGCGAATAAAGAAATTTTTAGCCGCGAATATAGGAGTTGGGTCGCATTTTTTTTAATCCGCGAATAGTGAAAACGCGAATGAAGGAAGCGCGAATAAGGAACTTTTACTGTATACAAAGAATAAAATACCCCCAGGGGAAAGTGGGAACTGAACCCACGCCTCTTTCACTCCGCGCAGGGAGGCACCGGAACCAGTCGCGCTCAGCCACTGATCCCCTTCTAATGTATTGATTATTCCTCTTCTGGGGGCTTGATGAGTGACAGAGTGGTCTTAGAACCAGTTTCCGCTGCCTGCCTGCGCACAGTGAAAGAGGCATGGGTTCACTTCCTACTTTCCCCTTGGGTGTATTTCCTTCTTTGTATTGTAATTTTTTCTGTGCTATCTTGTTCCATCTGTCATATTGGAAGAGAGTTTGATGCATATCCTTGAGAATAGCAAATAAACTCGAAAATAAATGTGACCTTAAATCGTCGTTTACAAAGAAACAAACATACTCCTCTTCTAGAATCTCTCTCCATGTTATTTGTGTGACACAAAAGAAGTGAAGTGAATTAAGTTGTTAGGATACCAGATCGGTGAACGCTAGCTCACATCCCTTTGGAATCGTGACGTCACGCCAGGGGGCGTGGAGCTCTGACGTCACTCTGTTTAAGCCGCGCCGTTTTCGTTTTCTGTGTTGAGTGTGTGAGTATAGTTTTTGCTTCTAACAGATCTAAGGAAATTAACGTTCCAGATAAGAGGAGATTGTTCTCATTTATTATTGTTATTAAAGCAATATAGTTTTTTTTCAATAAAAACTTTGTGTAATTTTTTTTTACTACTGTTAATTTTTTTTAAAACTTTGTGTATTTTTTTTTTTTCAATAAAACTGTGTGTTTTTCAATAAAACACACATTTTGTTTTGAATGAAAATAAGGAATATTGGGAAATGTACGATTTTTTTTTTTTTTCAGTTAATTTTTCTGAGAAAATTTAAATCACCTCCAACTAGTTTTTAAAAAAATATTGTGTGTAGCATATTTTAAAGGAATTGATGACAGAAATAATTTGCAAATACTTTTGATTTATAATATGAGATTGTTCACTAAAACTTTGTCAAAATACAACCAAACATTAAGTTGAAGTATGATTTAGATTTAAAAAAAAAAAATCATATACATTTGTTCATAATTCTTTATTTTTTTTTTATAGCATAAATCCCAAACAAAGTAAATTTTGAAATCACATTTGACAAATTTGAAAAAAAAAAAAAAGAAAAAAAAAAACAAATTGGATTACTTGAACGCAAAAAAAAACTAGGTGCGAAATTCTCATAAATAAGAAACAAATTAAAATTAGCAATCACATTCGACAAATTTGAAAACAAAACAAAACAAAAACAAATTGCATTAGCATCAAACAAGTTTGAATCTACAGCAAAATCTTTGTAGGAAAATAATTTGTGCCATAGGCGTAACTAGGGTTGGGGAAAGGGGGGGGGGGGTCGCCCTAAAAATGTACAGACTAAACACCAATAAGCAGTGCACAAGAGTTCAAAATTTACTAGTCATAAATACTTGTCATTACAGATATACTCCGTGTTTATTTCAGGCATCTCTCGGGGGGGGACTACCCCCTCGGAGCAAGTCAACTCCCCCCCCCCCCCATCGGCGAAAAAAATTAGACCACAATTTTTAAAAAAAGAAAGAAAAGAGAAATTACGCTTTTAAGACATCTTTAAGGCCTAATATTGAATTATGAGTTGGGCTAGTATTGCTGCTGAAAAGAATGTGTATTTTCATATTTACAATCTGTTCTCAGTCCGAAACGCGTGTTTTTTTGAGTTGTGCCACTATTGCAGCCCATGAGAACCAATCAATTCAGATCAATGTACATTTATGATTAGGCTAAGTAAAAGTGTAATTTTGTCACGGTATTTTTCACCTTCGCAATGTTATTATAAAAGCTCTATGGGACCACTCATAAACAGTGTCACACTTTCTTTCAATATATTTGAGCCCCCTCCCCCCCTTTGTCACAAAATCACACTCTCCAACACACCCCTATCCCCTTTGCCACGTGTCACGCTGTATCACATGAACTTGCAGTTCAGAAATAAAGTACTTACGTTAAAGAATCACATTTTTAATTTTATTTTTTAACTTTTAACGACGTTTGTGGGCATAACAATAAATGATAATGATTACACGTGGACTTAAATAGCATAAAACTAGATTAAGGTTAAAATAGAAAAAAGATAATTAGTGCATAATAGTGAAAAATAATTAATTGACTTCTGAAAAATGACCCGAACTTATTTATTTTAAAAGTAAATATTTAAGAAGAGTTTCTTTTAAAATTTTAACTAGAAGGGATTTCAAACCTTAATAAGCATCCGTATTTTCAATATAAAATGGAATCTATGAAACTTTAAAATCAAATTATGAAAATAAAAAATCATCAAAAATAAGTTTAATCTGCTGGTTTTTTACACGTTTTTATAGAAATCAAAATGTGTAATGTCACACTTCTTGTTATACCCCCCTTGTCACAATTTCTCGACCCCCCCCCCCCCGCCGCCCCACTCGAAGTAGTGTGACATCATCCCCTATCAAGTTAAAAAACGAAAAAAGGAGGATTAATAAGCAGTTTCTCAGCATGGGAGGAAGAAATAAAAAGTTGAAACTAAAATTGCAAAAAAAAAAAAAGAGGAGGGGACAGCTAAAATATTATTTCGAAAAAATTACATAAAAATAATCATACCTTTCCTGCTTCAGGGTTTCCTCCCAAAATAGGACAAAATACTTTCACCTTTTCTTTTACTCATAATCAAAATTTGTGCGCAGGCGAGCAAAGGAGACTTTTGCAAGACCACAAGAACCCACTAAATTCCCAACTGCCAAGGTCAATCAAGGTCTCTGTTTTATTGTGAAAAATGGTTGGGAAAAAAAGAGAATATGATTCGAGGAGAGGCATCCGCAAAGGGGCAAGAGCCCTCCCCCCGCCCCCCTCGTCGGAAGCGTTTCTATGTTGATTCGATTTTACGAATTGCTAGTTTAAAAAAGAAAATAAAAGAACTAAGATTTGTTCCAGCAATAACAGCACAAACATCCCTATCCCGCAATCGTAGAAGCAGGGGTCCATTAGGCGCTTACTTCCACAATATGGGTAGTTAGAGTGTCGCCATTTCCACGAATGTAACCTTCGGGCAAGGATGGACAAAGCACCAAACTGTTGTACGTATATTTATGGCAGATGTGGTTCCATGAGGCTCGCATTTTGCGAAAAAAGGATCACTATATTTCCTGTTTTTGTGTGGTCGGGTGATTAGAACCATATGCAGTCCTTAGGCAAGGAATCAATCCGTTATCTGTTGATGACACGCGGCACGCGGGACCTATCGTCTGGAGAATTGAGAGAAAAAAGGGTCTTTTTTTGAGTTCTGGTTTGTAGGCCCTAGATGTTTGAAGCGCCGTCTTGTCGTTTCCCCTATTGTAAAACAGAGGACTCCCCCTCCCGCTCCCAAACAGGTTGGTTCAAAGAACAAAATCTAATTACTATTTTTTTTTTTTTGTTTAATTTTTTTTTCAGACAGGTTAAAAATTTCGAAAGTATTTCGGGGGGGGGGGGGCTCGGGTCCGTTGCCCCCCCCCTTGCTTACGGCTTTGCCTACAACACCAGTTTATCAGAAAACAAACCTCCATCAAAGAGGAGAATATTTTCCAGGAAACTGGCGCGATTGTGTTCCCAAATTGCTGCCTTTGGGTAAAAAAGACATCAAGAAGGTAAGAAAACCATCTGGAGTGATTGAAAGGATCTCTGCTGTCTGTCTGTGTGTGGTACGGTGATTGAAGCCACCTTTCGCTGTAAAATTCCTAAAGGTGATAAGGGGGTTAATTATAACCAGATGAAAAGTCCTCTGTAATATGAGCTACGTACTTTGGTCATGATCACAACCCTTCAGAAAGAGGAAATAAAATCATATGCATATGTGTTTATTTTTCTTAGGGAAAAAATAGATATGTGCTTTGCAAGGCGTAGCCAGAATTTTTTTTGTGTGCCTAATAAATGTGCCTAAATAACTAAATACAAAATGGGGGGGGGGGGAGTTGAATCCCCCAAACCCTCCACTGGTTACGCCTATGGCAGAAGTCACTTCAAATTATGTTTATAATCCTTTAATACTACTGTTATTAAACTGAAAAGGTAAGTTAGGGAAGGAAAATGCTACGCATTTTGATACTAAATGAGTGATGCATGAATCTGAATTTTTCAACTGCAGAAACTGAAGCACATGGCTCTCACAGCAAATTGGTAAAAAAGAAAAGAAAGACATTGCACATCTGTAACTATTTTGCGATTTTCTTTCAAGCTATAGACGATACAAAAGGCTATCCCGATGCGTCTTAACCCCCCCCCCTTCCCAACAAGTTTACATCCCTCGGTTTTCTCGGAATTTTAGAACCAAAAGAAATAGCAACCCTTGCACCAATTCCGAGAAACTCCAGTTCAACTTTGGCTACAAGTGCAGACTCGCCCCTAAATGACGATTGACAGATGCATCCCCCCTTATCACATGCATCCCTCTTATCACGTGACTCTCCGTTTCAGTTTCAGTTTCTCACGAATGTGAACTAGTGGTGGACCGTGCTCCAGGCCCCGAGAGTCTTGCCCGTTCTTCTCCTTCAACGTCCATCTCCACGATTTTGTCCGAGGAAAGAGATGAGGGGAATTCCGCAGCTTGTCTCCTATGTTGTTCACACGAAAAAAAAAAAATAAAAAAAGATTTTTCCAAGCCCACAACCCGATTAACTTGACATAATTTCCACCGTCGAGGAACAAAAATGAATAAATAACTAAATACCCAATGGGGGGGGGGGTAGGGTTTGATCCCCCCCCCCCTGGTTACGCCCTTGATTTGTGCTACATAAAAGTACCACATCATGTAATCATGCAACAGATACTTGCATACCAAGCTGATATTCAATCCTTGGAGACTGTCAAAAAAATTCAAGATTACTGAAAAAAATATGAAGGACACAATTTTTGAAGGATTACAAATTTTAAGGATCAAACTGAAGAATTAAAATTGCAACACACATACCATTTAAAAAATAAATCAATGGATCTCTAACAAACAAATCCAATTTTTTTAAAATTAATAGTGAAAAAATCAAAAATAATGTACAAAGTATATAAAGCAAAGTTGTGTGCACACTTTTTTTTTTTGAACACTAGGCAAAACCATATTTACAAAAGCAATAATCAAACAATATAAAAACATCTTGTAGAAAGAAAAAATATATATATCGATTGAATACAATCTACCAGAATACTCAAAGATGAAAAATATGCAGCATTAAAAATATAATTAATTAAACGTGACATTAAATCTAATAAAAACCTCCATTTTTTTCAGTTGTTTTTAACAACACCCATTAAAAGCTTGATTTTACATTAAAATTCATAATATTTTGGATAAAAAAAAATGTTGTAGTCATAATTTAAGGGGGGAAAAAGACAAATATTTTTTGAAATTCTTGCATACTTGAAATAAACAAAAAAATCTAGGTGAGAAAATCTTGACATTTCTTGCAATAATAAATTGATGGTTTTAAAGTAAAAATTTGTCCATTAATTGCATCGCACTTTTCATGGAACCACTCTTTGCATTTTTTACATTGTGCCATGCGTTTTCCTTTGGAGTTTTCATCAGACTCAAAGAATGGTCTTCGGCAGAGGCAATAGAGAGTTATGGTAAATGTCGACACTTTTATCCTATCTACAGAATCATTTGTTTCCTTAAAGTCTGTGAAAACTCCCGACATGAAGCATGCTCTTAGGTGTCCTCGAAGTGATCTAGCACAATAGGTCAGATCCTCAGTATTCTGGTCGATTGTATTCAATCGATATATATTTTTTTCTTTCTACAAGATGTTTTTATATTGTTTGATTATTGCTTTTGTAAATATGGTTTTGCCTAGTGTTCAAAAAAAGAAAAAGTGTGCACATAAATTTGCTTTATATACTTTGTACATTATTTTTGATTTTTTTACTATCAATTTAAAAAAAAATTAGATTTGTTTGTTAGAGATCCATTGATTTATTTTTCAAATGGTATGTGTGTTGCAATTTTAATTCTTCAGTTTGATCCTTAAAATTTGAATCCTTCAAAAATTGTGTCGTCCATATTTTTTTCAGTAATCTTGAATTTTTTTGACAGTCTCCAAGGATTGAATGTCAGCTTGGTATGCAAGTATCTGTTGCATGATTACATGATGTGGTACTTTTATGTAGCACAAATTATTTTCCTACAAAGATTTTGCTCTAGATTCAAACTTGTTTGATGCTAATGCAATTTGTTTTTGTTTTGTTTTGTTTTCAAATTTGTCGAATGTGATTGCTAATTTTAATTTGTTTCTTATTTATGAGAATTCCGCACCTAGTTTTTTTTTTTTTTTTGCGTTCAAGTAATCCAATTTGTTTTTTTTTTTTTTTTTTTTTTTTTCAAATTTGTCAAATGTGATTTCAAATTTTAATTTGTTTGGGATTTATGCTATAAAAAAGAAATAAAGAATTATGAACAAATGTATATGATTTTCTTTTTTAATCTAAATCATACTTCAACTTAATGTTTGGTTGCATTTTGACAAAGTTTTAGTGAACAATCTCATATTCTAAATCAAAAGTATTTGCAAATTATTTGTGTCATCAATTCCTTTAAAATATGCTACACACAATATTTTTTTAAAAACTAGTTGGAGGTGATTTAAATTTTCTCAGAAAAATTAACTGAAAAAAAAAATCGTACATTTCCCAATATTCCTTATTTTCATTCAAAACAAAATGTGTGTTTTATTGAAAAACACACATTTTTATTGAAAAAAAAAACACAAAGTTTAAAAAAAAATTAACAGTAGTAAAAAAAATTACACAAAGTTTTTATTGAAAAAAAATTATATTGCTTTAATAAGAATAATAAATGAGAGCAATTTCCTCTTATCTGGAACGTTAATTTCCTTAGATCTGTTAGAAGCAAAAACCCAAAAACTATACTCACACACTCAACGCAGAAAACGAAAACGGCGCGGCTTAAACAGAGTGACGTCAGAGCTCCACGCCCCCTGGCGTGACGTCACGATTCCAAAGGGGTGCGAGCTAGCGTTCACCTTTCAGATCGATCGCGTTTCGCGATTGCGGTGAAAAATATTTGTGTAGAATCTTATTATGTCTTGTTCAGACTCTCAACCTTCGAACAAAACATGGGAGCTAAGTTTATACGAGCTCCACAGGACTCCTCAAGAAGTAATAACAGATAGTACCGAAATTGCAGTCTCACCAAGAAGCTTGCATAGCGAATTAATGTGCCCAATATGTCTTGATATGTTGAAAAACACGATGACAACAAAAGAGTGTTTACACAGGTTCTGCCAAGAATGTATCATAACTGCTTTAAGAAGTGGTAATAAAGAATGTCCTACGTGCCGAAAGAAACTAATATCGAAGAGATCCTTGCGACCAGATCCGAATTTTGATATGTTAATTTCAAAAATTTATCCGAGCCGCGACGAGTACGAAGCCCTTCAAGAGCGTGTCATTGCGTCATTAAATAAAAAGCATAATCATGCTCTTGCTCATAGCATTGAAGAAGGAATGAGAATCCAGGCGCTCAACAGAGCCCAAAGAGTTCGAAAAAATGCTCCTGAAGATGCTAATGACAATAACAACAACAGTAATGCTAGTACTACTAATCCTGCAACTACTTTAAATAGTAGCGCTGTTAGTGCTAATGAAAATAGCAACAGTATGACAGCTCCACTTGCAACTTCCACACCTGTCGCAACACCTCGTCAAACCCCTACGCCAGGTAGTTCGAGCGATGCTAACTCCTCACAGCCAAGAAAACGCCTGAAAACTCTTTCAGAAAATGAAAGTGTTGGTTCTGGTGTTGATCAAGAAAATGACAATGACCTAGCTGAGGAAAGTACGGAAGGCACCAATCAAGACATTGAGACAGAAGGTCCTTCAGAATCTGTCAATGAAATCGAACTTGTTTTCAAACCTTATCCTCATGACAGGGATGATCATGAACCAAGTTATGCTCAAGTTCGATACATTAAAACAACAGCCAATGCCACAGGTACAAATTCATGCATAATTGTAATTAGGGATGTACCGAGTACTCGGTCTAGCCGAGTACTTGGCCATTACAGAGTAGTTGTAAAAATTTCGTAATTTTTTTAAAGATTACTAATAGTAGATAAATTTATAGCTGATTAGTACAATATGCAATAATTAAAAAAAATTATAAAGTATATAAAATATTTGTACACAACTATTAGTAAATTTCATATGCTAATTAGACTATTTTTTCCATTTTCTATATTTTGTTTGGTACTTTGGTAAAGAATTCTATTTTAGAATTCTTATATTTATTTTCTTTTATTAGTTTATATATATGTAGTTAAAATTTATATTTTCATTTCAATATATACAAAATTGTTCATGTGCACATCAAATATTATTTTGTTATTCAGAACTACTTGGTATTTGTTACTCGGTACTCAACCGAGTAGTAAATGGCCGAGTACTCAGTACTCGACTACTCGGTACATCCCTAATTGTAATCCATACTGATATTTTCCATTTGTATTGTCATTGACATGAATCATGGTTTTACATGGTTTATGTTTTGAACATGGATAGAGGTATGGGAGAAATCCTGTATCTCAAATAAGCGCTGATAAATGCCATAACGTGCCAATAAAGATACAGGAGAGTAGTTTTAATTATTTCAATACTAGCATATCTGCATGGCGTTGCTCTTGCTGAACTATAAAAACGCCGCCTATGGTGCTGTCCTTGCTAAGAGTATAAAAATCACTTGCCGCGCACCTGGAAAGATATGTATTTCGATCGTGACCGAAATTTGTCATGCAAAGTCGTGATTTTCAGTGAAACGTGCTCAAAAGTCAGGGGAAGTGAAAGTTTATCATGGATTTGAGGCTCTGGAACCTATGATATAAATGTACTAAAACGCCGTTTTTCTATATTCAAGCGCTACCACCGTAATACTATTTAGTAGCGCTTGAAGCCTAGCGTGTTGGTTCAAAATGTTGAAGTCACATTGTTGGCCTGATACATCCTGGAGATCAACGCCATCCAGCATTAGTTTAGGGTAAACTATTCAAATGTTAAGTTTATATTTAACCTTGCGAGCGTCTTTTTAAATCATGCTATTTGTTAATAGCTTACTTAATTTCGTTGTTACTCTTCTCGTTATCTCCGGCAGGCGGCGCAAAATCCGGGACGCTTCAACTTACTTTCTCACAGTGTTAAAATCAACAGCGCGTTAGGCATTTAGTATTACAGAAGTAGTGATTCAAAGCTTTAAACAGCGTGACAAAGCTTTTCTTGTGCAAAAAAAAATAATTTTTACCAAATACAGTATGTTACTAATTTAAAGTTGGAAATAAAATAATAATTTTGTGTAATTTTATTCGAAATTGTGATCAGAAAATAGAAATCTTTTTCCAGTAGATAGCTTTGCCAGTAATAACTTTTTAAAAGATTTGTTTTTTAAGTTGGGAAATTTTTGAAAGGTACGTTTTTCAGATGGACTAAGTCCATAAATATGACTCCAGTTTTCTTCTAAATGGACCTTTAAGTTATTATTATAACTATAATAACGTTGAAGGTAATTTTTAATAAATTTACACACTCTGTGTAGGAAATGACTTGTCTTACTAACATTTTAAAGTTTTTCATTCTACAAAAATTTGATTTCTTTTGAAGAATATCTAAATTATTATAATCACAATTTATAACTTGGGTAGGTAAAATTCTCTCTCATTTTTGGAACCATGCCAGCAGTTAACAGATGTTTCATGTAAAATTGTTTACTTTTTTCTTTTTTCATGAGTTCAATCCTTTTGCATCCTGCAAATATTTCAATTATTTTTAAATTTGAAAGCTGTTTACACATATGCTAGCTTAGATTGACTTGTTTTACTTCTATTTTTAATAAATTATTTATTTTCTTGATTTTTTGAACTTTATTTAAGGTAAATGACCCGGTAGTGGGCACTTAGATCTTTAAGCTCCTAAAATAAATGAATGTAACATTAAACTTGAAGGAAATTATTAGAAAATATAGCGAACGATTCCTAGTGCTGGTTAATGAGCTAAAGTTTCAACTACCAAACTTTAATTGACACCTGCTAGAAACCAATGCTAACACCATAAACTTCGCTTACCCTTGCCCGGGGGAATGTAGCCCTTAGGCTACGAGCTAACAGGGTAGAGGGGGGGGGGGGGTGAAGTAGAAAGGTGTGGAGCATCTATGCAAGTACAGGGATCATAATATTTACTAGCTGCCTCCACTACGGTCACATTTGCTGCTCTTTACTAAAGCGGATCAGTAAGGAGGTTAGGGATTTGGGGAAAATATATGGGAAAAAAGATTGACATCATTTATGAACAGTCCCTTAGCCATTTTTAAAATTTTTTCTCCAAGTTAACAGCATAAAATAGATGATATTAATTTCTGTCCACTACTAATGCAAATACGTGTCTTATAAATGTCCACTATAGATACAAATTAAGCGTTTAGTAAATTTGACGTAAAAATCTTAATTTTTCATCAAAATAACATTTTATAGGTAATTAATTTTTAGAGAAATAGTTGGGGATTTAGCTAAATATGCAAATATTGATATAAGTCCCTTGAAAAAATTTTGCCACGTAAAAGAGTATGAAAATTTTCTTAACTATGTCCACTACTGGGTCATTTACCTTAATTATTAATAAACTTTTAAAATTGAATAGAAATTTAAAACATGTCTTTTCTAAGTTATTAGCTTTATTTGGCTATACACAAGTAATAAATAATATTTAATGTTAGGATTATATCTTTACAGCAAGAAATTTAGCATATGCTTTCATTCAAAGCATAACATATTCAAAATTACAATTATCAATCAATAAATTTTTATTGATCATAATGAATGTATTTTTTTTCATGACATAATTTTTGGGAGAACATCAATCCATTTTAAATATGAAAAAGGTCGTGTGATATATTGGTGTAGGGTGTAGTAAATTGCAATTCTTTTTTATGATAACGAATTACAAGAAAAACAAAATGCCTAAACTGTGTACATGTTTGTGATTCATTGTAACACAGAACTATTCAAAAACAACTGTGCTTAGTTTTTCACCTCAGACAAATTCGATTTGATTTCTGCGAAAGACTGGTTTATGTAATTGGGTTGAAAAGTACGTTTTTGTCGAGAAAACTGTGGCCTGTAAGTCATAGAAAGTCGTGGGAAATCATGGAAAGTCATGGAATTGAAAATTTAAAGTGTAACAGATACCCTGCATGTATTAAGAGATTAAAAAAGCGTCGTCTGCCTATAATTAAATGATACTGTAAACCATACCTAAAAAACGTATGCACCATTTCGTTCTGATTTATAGTGCAGATGACAGACAGACCAGTGAGAGGCATTTTTGCGAATGTGATGTTTGTACTTTTAGGAATTTCTTTTCTATTCATAAGGTGGTGATGTTTTGTATTTAAAGTTGGTAGAGATCGTTCATATTGCTAAAGAAAGAGTGCAAAGTGTTAAGGTGGCATTAATTCGGTTCAATTGTTTTCTCTTGATGTTAGTGAATCAATGAATCCATTTAAGCTTGTTAATGTGCCATTTTCAAAATGTGCTTGTAATGGATATGTAGTGGTGAAGGAATTGCGAGTAATATGATGGGGGGGGGGGGGGGTTGAGAAGTGCATAAGTATGGTTAATTGTGGCTAAAAGGAATATAAGTTTTTTTTTTTCGGAATAGTCCATCATATTGGACTGTAAGTTTGCAGCAATTTGGGATTAAAATTGAAGATCAAAATCAGTGTAAAGTGAGTCCTTTATTTTTCTAACTTCATTATTTGGTTATTTTATGTGTTTGTAAGGTTTGAAAAAAATGATTTTTCAATTGTTCAAAAATATTTGCTGTTGTAACTAACGGCATTGCTAGTTTTGTTGCAGTAGGTGTACGGGTCAATCCATACCAATTCATCCAGGGTATGAAACCCATGGTCTCAGATTTTTATGATTTTTTTTTTTTATTTGTTCATTTTACTATCGCGCTTACCGCTGTAAATTTTTTTGTTGCTAACTTTAATACTGTTTGAGATATTAATTTTCTAAAATGCATTCAAAGGGACGTCTTCGCTTTACGGACAAACTTTTTGCTAGCGATGTAGTTCAAGCAAAAAATTCATAACTTTGCCAATTTTCATGATATTACAAAACTTTCTTCACTAAAATGTTCAGAATAACTTACAGAATTAGAAAAAAATGCTTTTAAACAAATATATATTAAATGGTGCAGTTAGTATTGGCCCAAACTTGGATCTCCTAAATATTTTGAAGAAAAAACATGAAATTTTAAAACAGCAATAAAACTAAAAGGCGCTGCAGTAATCAAAATGGTTTTTTAAAAATAATAATCATCTGAGCATAAATTAAAAGGTTCTGAAATAAAATTGGTGGCTTTTTTACTGCCAATATATTTAATTTCACAGTAAACAATTAAAAAGTATGTACACAATAGCTTTCACAACATTACAAGTTTTGCTTCTTATTATAAAATACTAATTGCTTTAAAATAATAAATTACAGACAATATAATGCAAAATAAGATAATTTTTACAAGAAATAAGTTCATAGTTTAATGTTTATAAAGTTAAAAAAAAAGCATAAAATTGAGAAAGAAAAAAGAGGTCATCGAATCATGATTTTTTTACAAAGTATCTAAACATAATGCAGGCATTTCCTATTTACACCTGTGACATACCAAATGAGCAAAAGTAACTTTCATTTTTTAAATAAAACTATTTTAAATAAAAATTTGTATGTTACAATACCTTTTTTATTGTCCTTGTGTCTGTTTTAAAATGTTTTTGCACTGGAGATCGATTGAAGTAATGTCCTTCTGCAGAAAATAATACATTCTACCTGATGCTTTTTTAATTGGAGGATTGACACAAGAAATCACATTGCTTATGGGAATACAACAAACATCTTTTGTGGGCCAGTAAAAAAATGCAGCTGATGGGAATGCATAAATGAAACTTTAACCTTACCTTCATCTTCCCACTAGTTGTCATAAATACAGGCAATGTAGATGTGTACACCAATATCAAACATTTTCATTTTCACCCATAAATTTTTCTGTGTGACAAAGTATTATTATTTTTTAGTAATCCTTAAAATTTTTATTAATAGGCACAAAAACAAAATTTGTACTTTTTTGACTCATTTTATGTTTTAAAAGTAAAAAAAAAAAAGAAGAAAAACACTAGTAAAGATTCCCTGCTGCTGCAGAAAAAGAAGTAGATGTCCATAATCTATGTAAAATAAACAAAAAAATCATCATCTTTGCTTTTTTTTTAATATTTTGAATCTTAAATAAAAGCTCCCATGAAGATGTGGAGGAAGGGGAGAGACAGCCTGCAAATGAATGAATAAGAAAACAGAGCCATATGGAAACAGAAACGCCTGCTCTTTAAGAGTTGTTTATAGTAGTGTAGACAAAAACACCATCTGGCATAATATAGTTTTGAAAGGTTTCAAACCAATCAAAAAATAATTCTGGAAAGTTCCAGGACAATCAGGAAGAATATGATTCAGTATTTAAAAGAGCCTCAGAAGATTCTTTAGTTATTTTTCACATTTCATTTGACTACTTGTGATGCTTTACAATTGTGCTGAACCCTCATTTTTGGTTCTTTACAGTGGTAACTAAAGGACATTTTATTGTAGTATATGGGAGTTGTTTCTGTGTTAGTGTTATTCTGAAAAGTTTCTTCTCAAAATTTAGAACATAACAGTTTATATCTTGAAAATGTCTGCAAATCTTTCTGAACTGTGTAGTATTGGAAAAGGAAACCAAACTGAATGTCATGCATTGAGTTACACACAAAAGAAGAATCTGATTAGTGTTATGTCATTGGACCAATCAGAAGTTAATTTATTAAGTCTGAGAAGTGGAGTGTGTTTAAATGAATTAATTACTGTCTGCGAGCATCATAAAGCATTTTTCTTTAAAAAGTTTGAAATCTACCAAAATTTCTGTGTGGACCCATTCAAATATCACAAGAAAAAAATATCAAAATCTTTACGAGTAATAAGTTTGGAATTTTCCCAAAAAATTAACAGCATACAAAATTGTGTAAAATCGGTACCTGGGCAGAAAATATGCAATGTCTGTAGAGATAAAGTTAACAAACCTAGTACTTTATTGCAAGAGGAAGAAATGATCAGTGACAGTGAAGAAATGAACATCTTAGAAGCATCTACTTCCAAACAACAAACGTTAGAAGAACTAAATTCATCTCTGGAAAATTTAGGAGAATCACCATTGAAACTTCATGGGATAGCACAACACAGGAAATCAAGTTATGCAAAGAGAAAAGTTGAATCTATTACTAATACACTAAAATTTAAAGTAAGCAAAGTTTTAGAAAAGGAAATTCCGACAGATGATGAACTTCCACTTACAGTGACAAAAGATATTGAACAAAAAGCAAATGATCTGGACAGATTAATAGAACTAATGAAAGAAAAGCTTGATGTTACAACTTCACAGAGAGAAAAAGTACAAATTTTGACCTTAGCTCCTGCTTCATGGAGCAGAAAAAAAAAATAAGCGAAGTATTCAATGTCACTGAATACACTGCCTGAAAAGCAAAATACCTCCTAAAAGATAAAGGCATAATTGCACTGCCTGATCCAAGAAAAGGCTATCCACTTTCTGAAAACATAAATATGCTTGTGAAAAACTTTTACCAAAATGAAGAATATTCTAGAGTCATGCCAGGTACTAAAGATAAAGTAAGTGTTTCAAAAAATGTACACATGCAAAAAGTGTTACTGCTTGGAAATCTAAATGAGCTGTATTCTGCTTTCAAGTTAGATTACCCGGACATTAAAATTGGGTTGTCCAAGTTCTGCACGCTTAGACCTAAATGGTGTGTATTAGCAGGTACAGCTGGGACACATTTTGTTTGTGTTTGTACAATTCAGGAAAATGTTTCGCTGTTGTTGCATGCTTGTTCAATTGAGGAAAACTACAATGAACTCATGGAGAAGTTAGTTTGCTCAAAAGAAAGAAGAGATTGTATGTAACGGCGATGTTCAATCTGCCCTTCATGTGACAATCTTAAATCTTTTATCATGCAGAAATTTGAACAGTGGGATCCTGATGATGAAGTAACTTATTCTGCTTGGATTTCCACTGACAGAACTCAACAGGTGCAGTTCACGGTTACCTTCGCAGAATATTTGGAAATTCTAATTGAAAGTCTAGAAAAACTAATGCCTCACTCCTTTATAGCTACATCTCAAGCTAGATATTTAAAAAAATCAAAAGTAATATCAAATTCGATGAAGCCATTGTTCTAATGGATTTCAGTGAAAATTACTCATTTGTCTTGCAAAATGAAGCCCAAGGATACCATTGGACAAATGATAGCTGCTCTCTTCATCCAGTAATAATATATACATGTAAAGAAAACAATAATGAGTTAATAGTTTCCAGTTTGTGTATAGTGTCTGATGACTTGGAACATGATGTAGCATTTGTTCATAAAACACAAAAAATTCTCGTGGAGCACTTAAAAAATAATTTTCCAGCTGTGAGAAGTGTGACTTACTATAGCGATGGGTGTGCTGCGCAGTACAAAAATTGCAAAAATTTTCTCAATTTGTGTCTGCATGAAGGTGATTTTAAACTAAAAGCTCAATGGTGTTTCTTTGCCACCAGCCATGGGAAGTCTCCTTGTGATGGTATTGGCAGCACCGTCAAACGTCACTGTAACAAAAGCTAGTCTCCAAATGACTCCTAGTCATGCTATTAACAATGCACAAAAATTCTTCGATTTTTGCTCTACAAAAATTGAAAACATAAATTTCACGCTGGTAAAAAAAGAAACACTTATAGAAGCACGTAAAGAACTACAGACTTGTTTCTCCAAAGCCAAAACTGTTCCTGGAACACGTAGTTTTCACCATTTTCAGCCTATATCTGAAGACTCAATTGCAACAAAATGTGTAAGTTTTGACCAACACTTTTGCAGTCTTTAATTTTTCAGAACAAAATACATCAGTGAAGATGTTTGATATTGGTGTACACAATTACATTGCCTTCATTTATGACAACCAATGGTTTTTTGGATTAGTTATATCAAAACACGAAGATGAAGGTGACGTTAAAGTTTCATTCATGCATTCCCATGGACCAGCTGCATCTTTTTACTGGCCCACAAAAGAAGATGTTTGCTGTATTCCCATAAGCAATGTGATTTCTTGTGTCGATCCTCCAATTACAAAAGCATCAGGTAGAATGTATTATTTTCTGCAGAAGGAGATTACTTCAATCGATCTCCAGTGCAAAAACATTTTAAAACAGACTCAGGGACAATAAAAAAGGTATTGTAACATACAAATTTTTATTTAAAATAGTTTTATTTAAAAAATGAAAGTTACTTTTGCTCATGTGGTACGTCACAGGTGTAAATAGGAAATGCCTGCATTATGTTTAGATACTTTGTAAAAAATCATGATTCAATGACCTCTTTTTTTCTTTCTCAATATTATGCTTTTATTTTAAACTTTATAAACATTAAATTATGAACTTATTTATTGTAAAAATAATCTTATTTTGCATTATATTGTCTGTAATTTATTATTTTAAAGCAATTAGTATTTTTTAATAAGAAGCGAAATTTGTAATGTTGTGAAAACTATTGTGTACACACTTTTTAATTGTTTACTGGGAAATTACATATATTTTCAGTAAAAAAGCCACCAATTTTATTTCAGAACCTTTTTATTTATACTCAGAGGATTATTATTTTTAAAAAAATATTTTGATTACTGCAGCGCCTTTTAGTTTTATTGCTGTTTTAAAATTTCATGTTTTTTCTTCAAAATATTTAGAAAATCCAAGTTTGGGCCAATCCTAACTGCACCATTTAATAGATATTTGTTTAAATGCATTTTTTTTCTAATTTTGTAAGTTATTCTGAACATTTTAGTGAAAAAAGTTTTGTGATATTATGAAAATTGGCAAAGTTATGAATTTTTTGCTTGAACTATGTCGCTAGCACAAAATTTGTTTGCAAAGCGAAGACGTCCCTTTAAACACATTTTAGAAAATTCATATCTCAAAAAGTATTAAAGATAGCAACAGAAAAATTTACAGGGGTAATCGTGATAGTAAAATGAACAAATAAAAAAAAATCATAAGAATCTGAGACCATGGGTTTCATTTTCATTTGTGGCTGGATGATTTGATATGGAATGACCCGTACATTAGTTTCATGTAAAATATACATGCATTGATGAACGTTATAGTGGTATTTAAAAATTCAGATAGCTTCATTAACATTGGTTTTGCGTTGCATTGCATGATATTTTTACTATATTTTTCGTTGAATAATGCATATAATTTTATGTAAGATAATTAATTGCAATAGTCATTATTGTGCATAAAATGCATGTTCTTTCAACAAAGGTTTTTTATTCTAGTTTTAGTATTTGTAATTTAAATACCTATATTTTTCGAGTAATTTTTAATCCATTAATGTATTGAATTGCTGTTGAAAATGCTATACGTGCTTTACATAGTAGTGTTGCTATTTTGTGTAAGATATACTTTGTAATTTTAGGTATTGTAGTGTTTTTTAGTAATTTTTCTTGACATAGTTACGTGTATGATGTGACATTGTTGGCGATAAAAATCATCGCCAAGTGTGATGTATTCTATTTGAAGTTGGCAACATAAAAATCCCGTTGTTGACAATAGTTTCTTGGCGCCAACGAATAAGTCGCCAAGGGGGGGGGGGGGGGGGGTTATATCACATCAGTTCCAAATTCTACATTAGAAATTCTGATTTCAAGCTTTATTCTGTTCAGCAAAGTTTGAAAGGCACATGTTTTAGTAGCTGCATTCTTGCATCTGGAGGCCTTGATTTTTTGACCAACATTCTACTTAATGATCATATGGTATGTATATTTAAATATTTACTTCTTTTGCAAACTTTCTGTTTTGAATTATATTACTATTTTATCATTATTATTATTACTATTTAGCATTATTACTATTATTACTTTGATAGGAAACACAATAGCAAAACATAATCAATATTGATATTATTAACATTTTTTGTAGCATTTTAGTCTTCATAAAAATCTACACTCATATGAGATGTACCTTTTTATAAAGCATTTCAAACATCTGATTTTGTGGTAATTTTTTTCTTCTAGGAAGGGCTCTTACAAATAAAGAAAAAATGGCACGTCGACGTGCAAGGATTGCTGCTGATCCTCAAAAAAGAGAAGAGTATCTGAAAGCTGAGAGAGAAAGAAAAAGAAAACATAGAAAAAAGTTAGAGAAACTAATGAGTGCAAAAGAAATAAAGGAATTTAATGCAAAAGAAAGATCACGTGCACGATCAATATATAGAAAAAACAAGGGAAAGAATCTGAATGCACCAAACCAAACTATTTCTTCACCTAAAAAAGCATATAAGTCAAAGCAGTCATTCAGTAAAGCTTTATGTAAAGCATCTGAAAATCTTCCATCATCACCCTATCAGAGAAAGGCTGTTGTAAAAGCATTAGCTGTGCAGTATGGGATTGAATTGTCGCCAAATATTACAGCTGAGAAGAAAAAAAAACTAGATTATGTGTCGATGAAAAAAAAAAAGCTATTGTAGAAGAATGTTACATTAGTGATGATATTTCATGGTAGGCACCCGGTGAAAAGGACAAAATAATTCTCCGAGAAGTTTCTGCTAGGGACAAAATTCTCAAAAGAGAGATTCAGTTATGTTATATGTTAATGTCCTTGAAAGAAGCTTATGCTCTCTTCAAAGAAATTCCTATTGAAATAAAATTTGGAATTTCAAAATTTTCGGACTTGAGACCCAAGCATGTTAAAGTATTTGACAAAATTCCTCGTAATGTTTGTGTTTGCTGTTATCATGAAAATATGAAACTTTTACTGCTTGCTTTGAAACCAATTATTTATCTTCCAACAAAATTTTCTGGTGTTATTGCGAGCAAATTGTGTGCTACTCAAAATCCTCATCTTGTATGTCTCTACAATGCAACAGTTGCAAAGATAATATAAATGTCTTTTAAACCCAACACAGATATGGAGAAAGAAGCAATAAAATTCATCCAGTGGCAAAAAGCGGATAAGTTAGAGAAAGTTGAAATATTATCTTCAATAAAGGAAGCATTTGATGTACTAGTAAGGCAACTCAAATATTTTCTCGTGCATACACTTGTGAAAAGAAATCAGTCGGAAGTTTTTGAGCATTTGAATCCAATCTCAACAAAGAGAACATAGTCATTCAGTTAGACTTCTCAAAATGCAGTTTTTCTCCATCAAAATAAAATCCAATCCGTTCATTGGGCTCATTCTCAAGCCACTGTATTTACGGCATATGCATGGATAGATCAGAACGCTTCATTAGAAATGGTAATTATATCGGATTCCTAGAATCATACAAAATCAGGGTTGGAAAAAAACCTGTTTTTTTTGAAAAAAACCAAAAAAACCGGTTTTTTTTGGTTTAAACCAGGTTTTTTTGGTTTAAATAGCATTTGTAGGAAAAACAATTTGACTTTTAGAAAATCATGGAGATTTTAGATCCTTAATTGTAAATAAATGTTATTGATAGTTAATTTATTGATAATTAATTAACTATAAGTTAAAACCTTAAATTTTAATTACCTTATATTGGTACAGCACTTTAGTCGTCAACTTATAGAGGATGGTGATATTTTTTTTTGTCATTTCTTACGCTATGCGTTTATTCATTTGTGACTAATTAAAATATAACATCATGTATTAATGTTACTTTAAAATTAGTAATTAGCTATTTTTAACAATTATCTAAAATACCATTAGATAAATTTAATCTGAATGACTTACAATGTATCCTATACAACTTTAAAACTAAAGCACTTAGTTAAAGATAAATATGTTAGTTTACTTATTTGACTGTAAAGATTCCCTAAAAATACATCTTTTCAAAATGACTAGATCAATTAGAAGAAAAAGAAGAAACTTATTTAAAAAACAAGAGTGAGGCTCATAGTAGTTTTCTAGAATAGTTAAGTTACACAGAGGTTTAATCCATCCAGACAAATACTGGTCTAACATTATAGCATAAAAAATATCCTGGAGAACTTATATAAGTTTTTTTTTATCTTTGCAAAAATAGAAAAACAAATAAATATAATATAAATTACGCGGTCAACTTACGTTTTTTTTTTACAATACTCCCATCCAACTTTGGCGTATATAAGTGGTCAATATAGACAGGTGGTCAAATTACAAAGGTTTTCCTACATTAAATAATATAGGGCTAATTCTGTTTCTGACCAAAAGTGGTCAACTTAGACAGGTGGCCAACTTACAACGGTGGTCAACTTTACAGGTTTTATTGTATTAACACATTATAATACTCTACTTATACAGGCCTTTCAGCAAATTATTAAAGAAATAACTATTATGCGAGTTGAGTTTTAACAAAAGCATAGTTTACTAAATCAATAAAAAATAAGCAAAAATAAACGATACATTAAAAATAATGTGTGTTGATTTACAGTATCAGTAATATCAACAAATGATTACACCATAACACTTATACAAATCAGCAACATTGGCTTAGAAATTATCACCACTATTTTTATTTTATCTTTTTAAATATAATTTTTCCTGATTAAAGAATAAATATATTTTTAAAAAGAAGAGAATAATTTAGGAAAAAAAGAAAAATTTGCACTGATTTAAAAAAAAGTTTGTTACTTTACAAATTCAGTAATTCATGATTTATCTAATGCTGTGCTTGCAATTTCTGCACAAAGTGGATTTTGCAGTTTTTTATAATGCGAAAAATAAATGAAAAAGATTTCGTTTCTTAAAAATTGTTATCTGTAACATACATTTGCAAATTGGTTATTATGAAGTTATTTTATTATTTCTAAAATATATTCTTTAACTCCAGGAATTACAATTGCAATATCATTTTAATTTTTATAATGACTGAGAAGAGTTTTTCTCAAATTAGCTTTTTCAGAGCTAATTTTAGAAAAAACCAAATAGTCTGTCATAGGAAGTCTGTAGATAGGAGATGAGAAAAATTTGTATTGATTTAAAAAAAAGTTTGTTAATTGTCAAATTCATTAATTATCCAGTGCTGTGCTTGTAATTTCTTCATAAATTGGATTTTGCAATTTTTAATGATGTGCAAAATTAATGAAAAAAGATTTGGTTTAAACCAAGTGGTTTTTTTAAAAAAACCATTTGGTTTAAACCTTGGTTTAAACCATGGTTTAAACCAACGTGGTTTAAACCAAACAACCCTGTACAAAATCAACTGTAGTGAAACCTCTCTAAGCGACTAAAAATATCTGGAACAGAATTTCCCTGCATCAATTTAATACTAACTTGACCTCCATTAAGCGACCACACTTAAACAGTTGCCCTTTCTCAAAACGACCACATTTTCTTCCAGAAAAAAAAATTCCAGAAAAATCAATTGCTACAATCAGTAGAAAACGGTGCTGCAGTGTTTGTGTAGTTGTCTACACCCCTGGGGGACATGTACTCCTCCAATTCAGATGTCAATTGGCCATTTTTCCAGTCATTCCCTGAGGAAGTTAGCTTTCAGTGTTGGAAGAATATAACTCCTTCTGGGCAAAAACACATTAGCCAAAACAAGCAGCCCTGCCACATTGTCCCCTTGATGAGATAAGGATAGAATGATATCCCCGTTTTTTTTACGACACCCCCTGTGGTGTGTGGTTCTCACCCCATTTTCGGAGAACATCTACCTCCCTCTCAGAGCCTTTAGGTGTTTCACTTTTGCAAACAATTAAGAAACTGAGTAACTGATGTTGATAGAGCAGTGGGAACCCGGGCCTTTTCTTTCAGTAGAAAATTCATTTTGATTATTAACAACCGATACTGAAAGGACACATTTAAATGTTTTTATAAATGGCATCTAAGAAAAGAGCGATTCTTTACTTACAAAGATAGGAGTCCGAAAATGGTAAATCAGAAAGAAAATCGGCAGAAAAATTTAAATGCGAGAAAACTCAAATCCATGGTAATTCAAGAAACAAGAAAATGCTTACCAAAGGATGGGAAGAACAGGGTCAAAAACAGTAGCGATCAGAAAATTTTTCTTATCAGTGGCTCATCCAAGGGGGGGGGGGGGTTAGGGGTTAAAACCCCTCCTTGGTATTAGTTTTTAAAAAAACTAATACCCTTTTTTTCTCCCTGAAAATAAATGTGTGTATATATATGTATATATATATCTGTACCCCAGAGGTAAACTGTCGTAACTAACATTCTACTAATTTTCTAGGAAAGGCAAAACAAACGACGACACTGGTGTTTTTACGCAAATAAAATTTACAGTTCAAATAGTTTACCTTCAAGTATTTTGCCTTTCTAACCTTGCTTCACATACGATACTTTGCCACTAAAAAGAATGAACTTCCTTAACACACCTAGCATCATAAACCAAAAAATCAGAAAAATTGTAGATACGTTAGTTTGCCTCTGAGGTAGATATATACATTTAAATGCCACAACCATTCTGTGTGTATAATATTCACCAAATTTTAATATCAACTTCACAAACTTTATTTATTCCATCAGTATAGCCAAAAGACGACGTTTGAACTGAGAGAATTCCCTCCATTTTTTCTTTGTTTGATGGAGAAGATTGGACTTGAAATTATAGTAGAAATTATTCAATAAAAAGATTAAACCTCAATTTGGTTTTAATTTGAATATTAGTTCGTTAATTTTATTTTCTAAATAGATATTACTGTTTTAATATGATAAGGTTATTATAATTAAGATAAGGGTTGTTAAAATTGGACTTCATTATTTATCAAGTAATAATTTTTCCATACATTAATATTATAGGACTTAGACCCATGAGGGTGTAGAGCTATTTTTCAAAAGTTTTATTTTATTGAAAAAATTTAATATTCTTATCTTTAAAAATTATAAATCTCGGAAAACATTCTACAAAAACAATAATTCTATTGCATGCTTCCACAGACTCATAAATGGATTATATCTCTCTTCCTCACTTCCATTAAATTTCTTATCATAAATTAGCTAAATATATAACATGATGCATTCATAAAATATGAAAAGATTCATTTTTTTGTGTGAAAGGGGGGTAATGGACGGTCGGGGAAATGAAAATCGGCACCAAGTGAGCACAACACAAAAATCCTTTATAAATCTAGTTCTACAAACTTACTTTTTAACTTTGTTTGTGCTTATCGACATGATTGTTCAACGTTTTGGGCCCCTCCCCCACTTGGCACTCATCTCATGTCAGATAACACGATAGATTGTGTAGAGTTGCTTGATTAAATATATATATATATATTTTTTTTGTTCCATTTCATAAATATATTTCGCAACTGTTTAAGTGTGCTGCCTTGTGCGCCTTTTTACAGTTAGATTCCCTTTGCTAACTTTTGACTATATATATATATATATATTGCCATATAGATGACCCCCCCCCCCCCCCAAAAAAAAAAAAAAAAATACTTCTAGGTGCACTTATGTTTCTTTTGTGAATGAAGTTTCAATGGATTGTTTCGGAGGTCAAAGAAAAGTCCTATTAGTGGAATGCTAATAAAAGAAAAAGGAACTCAAATTGCTGAAGCCATTGAAATTAACAGATTTTGCAGCAAGCAATGGCAGACTTGAAACAATATTGTTTTCAAAACACTTTGTGGAGAAAGTGCTGACGTGGATGAAAGCTTATGCCAGGACTGTAATATGTGCATCCGGGGGGTACCTTTTTGCAGGTTCTGATGAAAAGGGCATATATAATCTTCATGAATATGGAATATTTACTTGTGCTTTAACCAACGAAAAGTTTAAGAGCAAAATCGAAGGATGAAAAAAGGAGAGCGGGATCGAAAGAGTGCTTAATTTTAGTTTTTTACGTGTTAGAAGAGAAAGAAAATGCTCTTATAATTGAAAAATCTTTAAAACCGCATTGATGTTTATTTTTTTAATTAATTATTATTTTGTACACTTCAGCGACGGACTGGCTGTGTGGGCATTCGGGCAAATGCCCGGTGGGCCGGTTGCAAAATATCCATTTTTTTATATTTATAAAGTATACAGCTTTTACAATGTTAATAAAAAAACAGACCAAAACTTTGCCATAATCCAGGCTTCAGAGAGTGCAATGCAATAATGGGTCAAAACCTCCAGGGTCTGGCCGTTGGGCCACATGCGCAGGGTGGGAGGCAGAATTTTTCAGGGCTGGCTGGTTTGTATAGACAACCTAAGCAGCTACCTGAGGTGCACAATATTGGGGACTGCAAAATTGATTATATTTGATTTTTTTTTTTTAATTTTGAAAATAAATAAATAAATAATAAAATAATTTTTATTAAAAAATAGAACCGACTTCAAATTATAAATTGCACTAAAAAGTGAAAAATAAATAAATTTTTTAAACACTATCGATGTGACTTTTAAACATAGTTTTAGAAGTCGGTGCAAAATTAGGATAGATAAAATCTTTTGTAATCATGAATCAATTAAATATATATATTCCCAGAATTAGCAACAGTTCCAATATGAAGTAGCAAATGGTGTAATGGTAATTAGATTCATAATTTTGCACCGACTTCTAAAACTGTTTAAAAGTCACATCGATGTTGTTTAAAAAATTAATTTATTTTTCACTTTTTAGCACAATTTATAGTTTGAAGTCGGTTCTATTTTTTTATAAAAATTATTTTATTTTATTCTTTTTAATGTAAGTACATTTTCTATATAAATGCTCTATTTTTTTAAAAAATCCATATCAAAGGGCGAACCTTCTTTGAATAAATGCCACTAAAAACTAATCATTTTTATGAAAAATTCCGTTTTGAAGTCGATTTTAGCAAACATACTGATTGGATTTAATTTTTGCCGTAGAGAAGCCTTCAGACAAACTCTTGCGGTAATTGTTTTTAATAATATAGCACAATAGCAACAAACTTTTTAAACAATGACTTTTACATTTATTAATAGTTTCTCCAACAAAGAAAAATCATCCAATTAAAATAAAAAATACTTATTTTTCACCCGCTACGTTTTTTCTAAAAAACAAATGTAGTTAGATTGATGTACGATATTTGAGTTAGATGACCTTCTGTCGATTAAAGAAAAAATCGTCAAAATCGGTTCATTTAGTCAAAAGTTATGATTGAAAAAACAAAAGACATACTACATTTATGCCCATTACTTTTGTTCTACGAATCGAATATGGTCAAACGAAGGTACGGGACCTATAGGAAACCACCCTCGATCGATTAAAAAAATAAGTCATGAAAATCAGTTCATCCGGTGCAAAGTTATGAATGGACAAAAAAAAAAAGACATACATACAGTATAAATAGGGTTCCCACGGGTGCTTATAAGTGCTTAGAAGAAGTATAGTGGAACAAATTTAGAGGGTAAGACGTTGAAAATTCAAAACTTTGAAAAATAAGCACCACCCTAATGTATACACAATATGCATATTTGTAAAAGTGAGATTGGGTTTATGTTTTTATATATAATATTTGGGAAGATACTCTTATATATTAGAATTTTAAGTTTAACTTATCTGTAAGAACATTCAACTTGATCAAAATGGATTTTCATCCATTATTGTATTGTGTGTGCTCCACAATAATTTATTCAAAGTCTTAGAAAATGACTTTGAAAAGTCTTAGAAAATCTTAGAAAGTGCTTATTTTTAGTTATAAAAAAAGAGTGGGAACCCTGATAAATACCTTCCTTTGTGAAGTCGGTTAAAAAATATACCAGTTTTGTGCTTTACAGACTGCCGCTTAAGTTGTCTATATGGACGAGGTCTTGGGGCCGACTTGAGAATCTCTCAGGCTCGACTCGTCTAAAACCTAGGTGGCTGCCTGGGGTGCAAACGTTTAAGATTGCCGAAAATTGATGTTTTTTTTTTTTTTTGTAATTTTAAGCAGTGCCAGCAGGGGTAGGTAATTAACATATTACGTATTATTGCCCTTCTATGATGAATAAGACATTTTGTCTTGTAGACATTTAATGCTATTCAAATACATATCTACATATTTACTGACAATATTTTTAATCCCTACAATCAACAAAATATGGCCCTGAGAATTTCTCAATCCAGGTGATGCAAATTCTCAGGGCTGCCCCTGAGAAATCCTCTCAAGCCAGCCCAGACAATTTCTCGCGGCCAGTTGTCTCTGCCTATTGCCGAGTTTTTCATTTTAAAGTATATTAAGAACAGATTAAGAAAAATGTAACTCGGGACAGATTGGAATCATTTATGTAAATATCATGTGAAAAATACGTATTAGTAAAGCTTGACATATGGAAAGTCAAATAGATGTTGTAGCAACTAAGAGTCCCCTTTTGAAATGCTTTTAAAATACTAAATGGCCTTCAATAGGAAAATAATTTTTTAGCAAATATTGCAATGTATATTTGATAGTGGGTGAATTTTTTTTTTTTTGAAACCTGTTACTGTTTGTACGTTATAGTTATAGTACTAGAAACTAGAACAATAAACAGTTCTTTTAACCTTTTGATAACTTGAACTAATTTTTACTTGATGTTAACATACCGATTGTCATTGTGACACACTCAATACACAAAGAATACGATGGGCACATAATTTTTCATGTTTTCATTTATTCTTCAACTCTACTTCTTTTCATGTAAAGTACGGCAATTTTGAAAGCCAAAATTCTTTTTAAAATGCTACAACTTGTTGTTGTCATTGGGTAAATTTCAAAAATTTCCAGGGAGGAGGGTTGCATAATATCTAATTAGAGTTAATTTTGCATTCCTTGGTAGAATATGCCCGAGCCGAATTTTCTTCCCTGTCCTCCCCTGGTACACTTCTGCACAAGGTCATTATTGAATATTTTCAAACTATCGCCATTAAACAACCACTTCCCTGAATGACCGCTTTTTGCGGGAACGAGAGGTGGTCGCTTTAGAGAGGTTTCACTATAAAATTTGTCGATTGCATTTTTTCTTTTCTCAAGGAAAAATACTATGAAATAAGGTCTGTTAAGATATTTTCTGATGGTCCAAGTTCTCAGTTTAAGCAGAGGTATTTGTTTTTCAACTTGTCACTGTTTGAACGGTCCCATAGCATCAAATTACCCTGGAACTTCTTTGCTACTTCTCACGGTAAAGGGTTGTTGACGGTATAGGAGGCACTGTCAAAAGAACTGTTTAAATTATTTTAATTTATACTCAAATAATATCTTTTTAAAAGCTAACATTATTTTGTTAGTCAGTATGATAAAGAGAAAATCTTGAAAATAAATTTTATAATTTAAAATGAGTTTATATATGTGGGAAATAGAGTTAAATTTTCAAAAATTATCTTCATTCTTTACGTCCGACACCATGGAATTGCCCATTTTTTCAATGATTAAACTACTTTAAATTGATTTTTAATTCCCTTGTTGACTCACTTCTAAATTAATGAAATAATAATAATAAAATAATTTAAACAAAATGAAATGGAGCTGGGTTAGGTGTGATAAGTAGATGATGCTGTGACTAAACCTAGAAAAAGCTCCTCAGTGTTGTGATCCTTTCTTTGACTCCCTCGTGGACAATATTAAACTAATATGTCATAGTCTCTAAATTAGTGTTCTTATAATTAAACACGACACCAATCAACATCAATCAAAAATTTTACTACTATGTTTCCATAATTATGGTATATTATAATTACTACTGCATGATTGTTATTTTCTCATAGTTATCAACAAATGTACATCAATTACTAGGGATGCAGTGAATAGTGGTTTGGCCGAATACAGAATATTCGGCCATTTCTCCCAGGACAAAGGACGACTTATAAAATTTCTCAAAATTCATTGCAATTGAAAGTATTTGTTGAATTTAAAAGCAACCACAAAGTTAAATACCAGTTCCACATATTAATTTTTAATTATATTTTCTATTCTTTAATTAAGTGTGTGTACAAATTTAAAAGTATCCAAAATTAATGTATATTTTGTATTGCTCTGAATGCAATAAAACTGATAATTTCGCCCATAAATGAATGCAAATCACGTATTTTAATATAAGTAGTTGCATCACTAAAATAAATATTCAATTCAAATTTAAAAAATACCATTGCTTGTGAACTTTTATTTTGCATGAATAGTTTTATCAAGATAAAACTATTTTGAGCAAGCTAAAAAATAAACATTTTCTCTCATTTTAGCTCTAATTTTTAAAATTTCCTTTCAGTGGATCATCTCTCAAAATATTTAGCTATGAGGTTTGCTTTGGACAAGCAGGATGAATTAGGCTCTGAAGCTCCGACTGAAATTTCTCCATTTTCCATCTACATTGCTGTCACTCCTGGACAATTTTCTTTGCTTGACGGAAATGTCACCCTCGACCAGGTGAATGAAAAATTTTGGAAAGTTAACAAGCCTCTTGAAATGTTCTACTCTTTCAAAAAACCATAGTATTTCCAGTCATTGGAAAGTTTTTACACCAAAATGGTATTCATTAACAATTCATTAACATCTCTAATGCTATTCAGTGCAAATTTGATGAAAATTGGGTACTTGTTTAAGAGTCACAAAGAATTAATTCTTCAGTCCAGGACAAAAAGCTGTACAAGAAAAAATAGCTGTTTGGTTATTTTACATAATGCAATTTTCTGCATTGAAGAAGGGAATTTCTTCAACTCCAAAATTGCAATGTATGCAATTTTATGTTTTTCATTATAAGTACTACAAATGTTTTATGCCAATTTGCTGCATTTTTAAAAACCACTAAAAGGTACTTTTGGCAATTTTTGAAAATGTGCCAAATTGGTGAAAAAATATTTGTAGTTACCTAAATTGGAAATGAAAATATAAAAAATTTGTATGGTGATAGCATTAGATTTGTTAATGTGTAGAGTCAGCACAAAATAGTTTTTTACAATCCAAAATGATGTGTTATTTATTTTTTTAATCAATTGATTTATGTTTTGAAGTTTACGTGTAAAGTTTTAGGCATCCTCTTTTCTTCCTTTCCTTTTTTTTTTTTTTTTTTGTTAATCATTGTTGATCAATTGTTTTTGTTATATTTAAAAAGACTCATGTTTGATTGAATTCAAAGCATTTATTTGATAGCCTCTTAAGATTTTAATGAATTGCATTATGCAGAAAAATATAAATAATTATCGTGAATGTCATGAATTTATACTCTGTTTCTCTGCTTTGTTTTTAAGATTTTGTTAAAATTCATACTCACATGTCAAAAATATTCACGCTGTTACTCATATTTATTATTTTAAAAATATATGCACATTGTAGCAAAATGGTCACTAAATGTTTTCTGAATGAACTTGATTTTCAAAATATGTTATAATGGTGCAAATGAATGGCTCTGTTGAAAAGTATGAAGTGACTAGCATTCAAAGCATCAATAAGACTTAACTTGCTCTACAACAAATGGACACAAATTGCTATTTATTTGTTAATACCAGGTATGTACCATCTGCTTCTAGGATGCTGGGCCCTGAATGTAGTTGAGGTTACATTGAAATAAGGATGAGTTCTATTTATAATACGTAGTTTTTCCAATTGGAGATGCAATTGAAGGGTCCACTGGAAAAACGACCTAAGTCACATACTACTTTTTGAAATTTGCTTTATGTTTTATTCAATTATTTTATAACATAAATGTTAATTTTAACTATACGAGCCTACTTTTCCGTAACAACCAAATTCAAATTTATAATACATATATTTATAATACATGATTTATATTCATTTATAATACAAAATTTATAACAAAACATAAAGCAAAGTTCAAAAAGTAGTATGTGACATAGGTCGTTTTGCCAGTAGACCATTCAATTGGTATCACTTCAGGGAGTTTTTTTCCCGTAATCACAAATTTTTACATTTCATTACTTTGTTGCTTAGTGCATTTGTATCGATGAAAAAACATTTCATGGTAAATATCAGCGTGTCTACAGGTCACAAAAGTTCCGAAAAACCCCCACAAATTTGGAAATAAGTCAAGAAAGTAATAAAGTCACGAAAATTTTCCATCCATCGGGACGGGTCCCCATCAGAAGGCTTTGGATATCCGGTATCCGACAGATTATCCGGAATTTGTTCCGGCCGCAGCACCAAATATACCACATGTCAAATATGATTTTAAAAATTTAATTAATTAACATATTTTGAAAGTATAGGAATTGCAAACTTACTCCTTATTTGGAAGCTGTAGGATGTTTAAAAATATCGTATATAATTTATACGTTTCTAACATCATAGCCAGAGATCGGATACGTATCCATCAAGCAGTGGATACTAGATACCTGCTATCCGGCAAAATCAACATCCCTCTGTTATCTTGTATGGCCACCAATAGTTTTGTAAGGTCATGAAATTCCATTTTGAAATTCTGTAGACACCCTGAATGTGAATCAAGGTTATCTTTTTCCTAAAAGCAATGGGGTGCTATATGATGGACAGTAGTTTCCAAATCAAAAAATAAAAGAAGTTCACCTTTTTGAGGAACTTCTTTTTATTATTCATTAATAACATTTTTAATTACATTCAAAAAAGTTTGCTAATATCAACAACAATAGTGCATATGTTCATATTTTTCACAAAGCAAAAAGCTTGCTTCATTCTGGGCGCCATTCTTTCTACACAATTTAACTAACACTTCCTCTTGTTGCCAATTGCTTACACGTTGGATGACATTTATTCCATCATTCAAAATTACTTTCACCCAGAGGACTATGTTTAGTTGATTATACTATGGAATGGATAAATCTTTGCAGCTGGTGTGATATCCATAGCAACAGTCTATTACAACAAGCATATGTTGCTGCCATCATGTTTAATATGAAATCAACAGAATTTTACTTCTTGTATAATTGCTTAAAACAAAAGAGTTTGTGTTTGCTCAATGATTTCTTTAGAGTCACAAACGTTTTGCAACAGAATGATCTGCCTTTCAACTGATTGCATCCAGAAAAATACTTAATAGAAGAACATTGTATTTCTATCAATTTTTAATTTCTTTAATTAATCTTAATCTTAATTTCTTTGAAAAATATTTCTTGAATTGTACATTTAAAAGGGCCATACTTGTGGTCAAGGTCCAAGTCTGCTCTGCAGACGTCAAAAACAGAAGGATAGGGGTTCTGTAAAAATAACTTGGTCTTTCTTGAAATGGTGGGAAAACTAATCACTCAAGAAAAAAATATAAGCTGTGTATGTAATTTCCTGTTACATTACAAAATGTCTTATTCTACAGATTTTTTTTTTTTTGCAAAAAATATCTCTACAGCTTCAAAATAACTGTTTTCATGATGAATCTTATGTAAAAAAATATTCAGGTAAATAATAACATAATTCAGTTATATTTTGGTGTTAATATTTTTAAAAATATTCCAAATTTTTATTCTTATACCAGCTTTTTCATTTTTTTGTTCTTACTTAGACCAATGAACATTAAATACACTTCAAAATAATTTTTTAATTAAAGTATAATAATCTGCTCTCAATATAAATACAATTCATGCAGTGAAGTAATTGAGAGTGAATTTACAAAAACTTGTTGATCAAAAAAAAAAAAAAATAATAAATAAAAATATACAATTTGAATAAAAATTCCATGCAAGCTATATAAATGTAAGAAATAATTAAAAGTAATTGATTTTTTCAAAAATAAAATTTTAACTAAAGGAGTTTCTTAAAAAGATATAGACATTCAATGTTTTGTTTTATATTAAGACTAGCCAGAAGTTATTTTTGGAATCGGTTCTTTCACACCCCCTCCCCATTTCTATGAAATGCAGTATAATCTCGAATTAACAAATGTCTGTGAACTGTTGCAGCTATCATTAAATCAGCAGACATAACTTTCCTGTAGTACAACATGGGGATTGTAAAATCTATCCCTAATTTAAGGAAATCATTAAATCAAGTATCTTTAAATTGAAGTTATATGTATTTTATGTCATTATTTCTCAAAATATCATAATTTCTATCATCATGACATGACACCTGCAGTCAGTATTAATTTTAATGTAAATTTTGTCATTGTATGGCAAAAAAAAAAGTGGATGGGCTGCAAATTATTTGTTGTATCCCTTAAAAGCTTCGTCTGGCTCTGACCTACACTACATACATTCAAATTATATAGGCTGTACATCCAATTTCAAGCTTCTTTTCATTATCACTGTGAGTGTTTATGTATAGTCCATCTTTTCGTCGAGCACTTCTATGTAATTTGTTTTTTAAAGTTGCCAAAAAAAGGATGAATTGTATCTATATAATTTTTTTGTTGGAAATTTATACTCATATGAGAAATTATAAAAATAACTATCATTTCACTTTATTTGAACATTTTTATTACTTTAATATGTATTGTAATAATCTCTCAAAATCTCTGTGAAGCATCAAAGCGAAGTTTATACAATATAATAAAGATAATTTTAATATTTAAACTATATGTGTTCTTTTTTTTTTCTTTATTAACTCCTTGAGTACCAGGAAACAGTGGGAAAGCTAGACCCGAATTTAGGGGGGGGGGGAGGTGTTCTTTGGTAGAAGTCTATTAATTTCATGTTTTCCAAGAATGGACAAATTCTAGACAATTGTTCCCATTTCAGAGGGGGTTTTATCCTCAAAACCACCGCGAGTGCTAGGAAAGTAAGCTATATACCTGCTAAAATACCATGGATATATATGCTGTTCTTGACTACATTATTAGTTCTTATATATGAAAGATATTTGAATGAATTGGTTCACAGCAATAGCGGATCCAGAGACTCGATTTGGAAGGGGTGATTCTGAGCTTGTCATTTAGGTGGGTGGTGGGTGCAGTTGCCCCCTCTCCCCCAGCTTGAGATGTATGCCTATATGTATACATTTTGCTGCTTGTTTTTAAAAAATGCATTAAGATTTCAATTTATCATATACCCTTTGCTCCCCCTCCGCTGTCATTGAAAAAATACAATAATGGGCCTGGGCGGATCTATTCATCCTCATTCGACATACAGGTTCAAACGTGTATGAGCATAGAAGATATTTGGTTGCAAATTCCAATTTTGGTTGGTTTAATTGTGATTGGCAAATAATGAAAACTAATTTCATCACTTTCAATTTTGTTTTAATATTTCTTTTTCATTCCATCATGGAATGCAAAAAAAAATTTCCAACATGACATTCTATTTCTGTCGTTTAATGAAGCAAATTATTATTAAAGTAAGCAATTCAGATTCAAATTATAAAACAAAGCTTGAATGAAAGTACTCTTTTCGATATGAAAAGCGGACCAAATAAAGAAATTAGAAATAAAAAACTCCATCATTACTAATGAGGGACCCAGCGATCTTATAGCAAAATTTTTAAATATCAATGAATATGATGTTATGTGATGATAATCTGCTGATTTTGTTTTCCCGCATTAAGATGGAAATTTGCAAACAATTCTTAATGTGGCAAAAGGCAAAACAAAGTGAAAAAGCAATCTCTTCTGCCTCCCAGCTTACCGGTCATTTCAATCACTCTAGTTAAAATATTTCCATTCCCCTTTAGTGGAACAATAAAACTTGTTTGTGAGTAGATTTTCAGTAAAGATTCGGTTTTTGTCTTTTGTACACCATTTTGTTTCATTAATTTTTCATTCTTATTTGTTCTGTGGAGATCTTATTTGCTCTCCACAGAACACTCTCTTAGATTTCATTTGTTGGAGGAAATGTCTGTTTATCCGGTTAACCCAATATTTTGAGTAGAAGGAAAAAAAACAATATAAATAAAGCACTTGTCAAATCAATAATGCAAATATAGCTATTTTGAGGCTACAATAAATCCTCTTCATCAGTGAAAGGAAAGAAAAATGCTCAACGCATAACAGTAAAATTGTGAGTGCCAGTTCACTAATAAATAATTCATAATTCTGGACCTTTTTCCCGATGTCTGGATAATGATTGTGCTGATCACGCAATTTTTCTAGGTTTTTGTTTCTTAGTGTGAGTTTTCTTTAACTCTAAAATGTATCCTAAATACATGGTCATTATGTACCAATAATTTCCCTCCTCGCCTTGATTTGATGAAATTAATCTCCATTAAACATGGGAGGCAATAATGAATGCACAAATGAAAGGGGGGGAAATGGGCAAAATCCGGAAGCCACCACGTGGATGTGAGGAGGGGGGAAATCACTTCACTATCCTGTCATGCAAGTGGGAAAATCTCCTGTGAGTTTGATTGATAGGGGGATTGTAACCAATCCATCAAAATCCTGGTCCAAATTCCTGAACGGGTGAAGTGTGGGGCACGCGGTGGATCCGTCATTGGTTCACAGCAATGAACTAGTCGAGGGGGATGATGGGCTTTATTTTTACACAAGCATCCCCCGCTTTTTGATTTTTATAACTAAGTTCATATATGTAAGTGGCCCCTAAACTTTTTTTTCTGGACTACACCACTGATTCACAATAGGTTCGTTTGCAGCCTGGTAGTGTAATGCAGAATTTCAGTTTATTTTACATTTTGCTAACATAACATAGCTCATGATTTGAAAGAGTTTTATTTTAAAAACTCTATATTTCAAATTTTGCATCTGGTACCACCAGTGCATGCTGCGACATCTTTCTTTATTTCTTGTAGAAGGGCTTAAGGAAAATAGTAGTAGTAGTTCGACTTTGCGTGAGGAAACTACCTTGTACTTCTGAATACAATCCCCACTTTTTTCCCAAAAAAAAAAAAGGTTTGAAAAATTAGTGCAAGCTTTTTTTTTTTTTCATTCATTCTCAGAAAATGTTAGTTATGCTCTCATGCATAAATAAGGTAAAATTTTCAAAAAATAGCTATCTTTTTGCCAAAATTATATCTTAAAAAATATGGTTGCACATGATTATGCAGTGAATGAAAGAAAACAACGCTTTGACTGTAGTAATTTACCTTTGCGTGAAAAAATAAATAAAAAGAGAACAACACCATAACTCACCAATTGTGAAATAAATTACATGCACATGTTTCAAGGTAACAATGTTTTTCCCGCAATGCAGCAACATTTGAAGTGACAAAGTAAAAAAAAAATTAAATGCAAAGAGTTTCATTCATAGAACTTCACTAAAGATGTACACAATAAGACTGTATTTCAATGTTATTTATTCAATTACCAGATTTACCGAAGAACTGGAATAAAGAAACACTACGTCTATTTCAGTGAAAAAATTTGGGTTCACCCTCCCCCCCTCCCCCCCCAAATTTGTAAAACACTCGTAATATAGTAGAACCCTGGTTATCCGAAAAGCATGAGACCATAACGTTTTCAGTTAATCGAGGTAGCATAGAAATTTTTGGATAAGCGAGAATTATAGGAAAATGCCAACATTCCCCCCTCCTGTGATGAACATATTCCCCCCTGAAGATTAACTTGAGAAGAATGGTATCACAGCGATATTTTTACCTCTATTTATTTTTTAAAATGTTACTTCTCTTATCCAGCCAATGGATCTAAGGGTTATTGAAACCAGCAAGAGATGTTATCGGCAAGGCCGTAGCCAGAAATTTTTTTCAGGGGGGGGGGGGGCCCTGACTTTGAAACACTAGTGTTGAGGAAAGTTTCAGGGAGGAATATATGCTACATTGCAAAAATGTTCGGGATTTCGGGGGGGGGGGGGGCGTCGGCCCCCCCTCTTGATACGGCCTTGGTTATCGGAAACGACTTCTGCAATTTTTGACTGAAGGAATTGATGATGGAGCGGGCTTTATCCAACATTTAAAGTTGGTGAATATGAAAACTGTTGGATACTGGGCTGCTTCTTCATGAGATAAAATTCTAAAAGAATCTTTAGTAGAAGCGTGGACAAAAATTGTGGCTGATGATTGAATCACTTGTTTCTGAAACAAATGATTCGTTACAAACAGTGAGATTCTGAGGTCAACAATGAAGTGTTCTCCGATATGTTTAAGCTCCTTCCAGGGAATATTCCTGACGTGGAACTCAAGGCCTGGCTGAGTCCAAGCACCAATGAACAGGACTTAACCGATGAAGAAATTATTGCGACAGTAAACAATATCGCAGATGAGACCGATACCGAAGACGTGCCCATCGAAAAGGATACCGGTATTTCTCGTACGGAAGCCTAAAAAGTCTTGGATACATTGAAGCGCAGGATGATGCCACGATTGCAGATGTTTTATTGTTTAAAAGGTGGCGGGACAAGACTGCATTCAGATGAACAAAAATCTAACAACAAAAGAAAATTGCTTCTTATTTTCTTAACCTGAATGTTCTATAAGTAAAATTTTAATGTAACACAATTGTTACAATACATTCTATACAAAATATAATTATTTTATGTTTCTGTCATTTAGTATTATGCATTTTATCATGTACTGCCAATTTTTTGGGTAGTTATGGAAAAAACGGGCCATTTGCCCGCAATAAATTTTTTTTTTTTTTTTAAAGGAGCATTTGCCCCTTATGGAAAAAAAAACAAGTGACCCATTTGCCTTATCGGTTAAGCCGACTTTTGGATAACCGGGGTTCTACTGTACATTTATGATTTAAAGTATTATCTATCATAGGCAACTACTTTATCCCATCTTTCAAGCAATGCACGAATCCTGCTTTGAAAAAACTGCTCATCTTTTGAAGCGATCTCCAGAAATCAATCATTTATACTTCTTCCTTAGACTGGATGGGTCAGTCAGCCAGACCATGTGACATTTATCGAAATAAGGAGTATTAGAAGGACCAACACTTTGAGAATATGATTAATAGAGTAGGACTTCCCCTTTCAACATCTTTAAGTATTGTTGTATAAGTTGACTATATCCTCAAATGGGGTCGAGCATGGTCAGGCTGCAAAATCACTTAACTCATGTTTCTCAGGCATTTTGAAATTGCTTGTTGGAGTCTGCCATCCATTGTGCCAAATGATTTTTGTATTTGACACTAGTTTGGTCTCCATTAAGTAATGCCTCCAATTCTCCATCTTCAAAAATCCCTCTTTTTTACTGCTATGCTGGTATTTGACAGGAAAATCACTTTTTGAAGTATTGAAAGCACTAACCACACATTCGTTTGCTAATAGTGGCCTCACAGTAAGTATATTGGATTCAATGACCCTCAACCGCAGGTTTTCAGATTGAAGCAAAACATTAAAACATTTGTTTCAGTTCATATTGAAGCAAAACATTCATTATAACATCATTTTAAATCAAATTAACATTTTGTTTGTTTTGTTTAAGAGAAAAAAACCTCTCACAAATAAAGAGAACTTGGCTCTTAAACTGACATTTTAAATGGGGATAACTTTATAATATCAGCACAAAATCGACTAACAGTTGTGCAGTGAATTTATGTAGTATATTATGTAGGCAGAGGCCCAAGTTTGTTGCATTATATCTATGAATTACTTATTTTGACCACTCCTTGCTGCTAAAAGGTAAGTGTAAACAAAATATTAGGTTTTAGCAGTTTCCAATGACAAAGGAAAGCAAATGATTTGTTTTTAAAATGTAATTAATAATAGAACACATAACCAATTTATAGAAGGTCATGATTAGAAGTATAAATGATCCCAATAGGGGGAGAGAAAAAAGTTTACTGAAATAATTCTAAGAAATATTTCATTCATTTCTAAAACTGTTTACATTTATGAAATTTTAATGAACTTTTTAAAAAATATTTTCCATTAAATTCTTATATAATTTGTTATTATTATGCTGATTCTCTTCTAACAGCCTCTGTCCCCTACAGATAGTTTCAAATTATTTTTTAACAATGTCGTTTCAGATGATTGAAATATTTGAAATTACTTATCAGAAAATAATACACAATAATAAACCAAATAAAAATGAAAGGAAAATATAACAAAATTCACAATATTGAAAGCTTTATTTACACACCCTAATAATTTGATTTAGTGTTTAAACATTAAAATACCTTCTCGGCTAATTTCCTTTTTCTCATATAACCATACTGTATCAATACCAGCACCTTCAATTGCGGTTGACTGCCAATTTGGTAGAGGGAATCTACAAGCTATGACACAACTGTTTTCTTTGAGTTCTAATTTTAATTTTTCTTCAAGCTGTGGCATCTAGTACAAATGAACAAATAAGTTTTATGAAAATTATAATTTTAGCAAAATTTCTGTTATTAACTCATATCTTAATATAAATACTAATAAAAATGAAAAAACTAACTATACCATTTGCTCCACTCCAAAAATAATAACATTTTCGAATTTCCTCAAATCAGTCTGAAATTGCAATAAAAGTAAGAGTAAAAAGTCTGGGATCAAAAATATAAATGACTCAAAATAAGTCAAAACATCAACAGGTAAATATAACAATAGTATATAACGAAAGAACAGAGAAGAACTTATTTTACAAGCAAAAAGTTACAATAATAGTTACAAAATATTTCATATCAATTATGTAAAATTTTCTCCAAGATGAAAATTATAACTCAAAATTTTTCCAAATATTTATTTATTTGTTTTGACATTTATTATTGACAATGGTCATAAGAAGAGAAATAAATCTATAATTTCTGATGTTTTTCTATTAATGCAAAATTTTCAAATTATTACGTTAATAAAACTAAATGTTGGATTGATTTTTATTACTATTATTAAGAAGATTGGAAGATACGTGTTTGAATGTTTAAAAAGATATTCTACTTACATAAATGTAGCTAGCAAAAACTGAGCTCAAATTTTCTCTACAAATTTGAATTCTGATTCAAATATAATGTTAAAAAAAGAGATGAAAATATTAGAAGTAGTGTAAAATTATCTAGCAAATGCTTCTTTTAAATATATATTTTGAGTTTAAATAAAAACTAAAGCAGGTATAAAAATCTTGTTTCAGCTAAAATTGCAATGATTGATATTATGATGTCAAAATTACGGACAATTGAATTGTTTATTTGTCCTCCCCCCCCCCCCTTCCTTAATTTAAAACTGACACTTATTATCAGTGTAGCCCATGGGCTCTGGATCTCTTCTGAAAAAAGTTCAAAATTGAAAATATCCATTTTTTTGAAAAAAGTAATGACAGGGAACATAATTCCTTGTAAATGGATTGAGAGAATGAAAGGAAAATTATAAACTGAAACATATGTATGTGTGTTCAAATCCCACCCGTGTATAAGCCCACTCTCCAACTTTTGCACAAAAAACTTGATGAAATATGAATTTTTAATCAAATGTATTGCTTTATTGTATTATATCTATTGCATTATAGCAGATGTTCAACAATAAATTTTGGTTGTTTTGAAAAACTATAACTTGACTTTTAAAATAATAGGTGAGTGCCACAAAAGTGCAAATCTAGTAAAAGATTAATTGATTGTAATTTTTGTTGATGAATTTTCACCTAGATATTGTTCCAATTTTACTTTCAAAAAATTTTCCATTATTATTTTCAGACATACATAACTTGAAACAAATAACTACATACAAAATATAAAATACATAATTAGAATAATGAGATAATTATTGTGTGCAGCAAAAAATGGTTAAAAATTGTATTTTTTAATTGCTTGGGATAGGTGGGCATGGTCCGACTTGCCCCAAAAAAAGCAAACCAAAGTACCCCACGTTCTCGGATTTGTAAAAATCCGAGAACTTTAAGTTTTTCTTTATCGTGAAAAGTAATGAAACTACAAATAATAAAAGTAAAAGGCCTCATTTTATGATAAAAATTCAGTTTATTGTTCAAATCTTACTGAAATTAATAATAAATATATAAAGCAAATTTCTGAAATTTACTCAGCAGTGCTGAAACTGAACTTCCTGGAATAAAAGTTGCACAACACCATTGTGGAATATGGTTTCATTATAGGATATGAAGGACTACTAGGGCCAACTGTTGATCATAAAATGAATTAAAAAATCTGTCTAATATTAAAATAATTCAAACTGGATCAACGAGCTCCAACCCCCCCCCCCCTATTTCTCTTGCAAATATGTCTAGCCTGAAAATATTCTCTAAAATGAAATGAACCAATACACATACATACCTTCCATATATCTTGCCTTTTAAATTTAGCACAAGAAGAAAGTCCAAAATTAAAAGCTCGAATTTTAGAATAAAGCACTAGCCATGGATTAAGTTCTACACCTAATGCTGTGAAGCCTGATTTTGCTGCAGCTATCACCTAAAAGTTTTTTAAATAGTTATGTATCATTTTTAATAGAAGTTTTATGGAAATTGAAACCTTTATACATTCAAGACAAAAAGTAAAAAGAAAAATTATTAATAAACAATTGTAATATGATTTATTTCACTTAATTTCATGTATTAGCAAATGACTGTGCTCAGTAACATAGTACATTTTTACTATCAAACAAGTCAGAAGTTCTATAATACAAATGCAAAAGAGTGCCAACAGTAACATCTGGGTCCAACTAGGCGGGTTATGTTTTCCCCCATAGCTGATTAAGTGACCTCCTGAAACTACACCCCATCACAATTAACCACAGCTCCTGACAAACTATGACTGTGTCAATTATCTGGCTTGCAGAACAAATTTAGTATATGCATAAAATTCCCATTGCATAATTAATATAAATATCCTACCTGTGGCTGAATCACATTCCAACATTGCCAAAAATTCACGACTCTGGCATTTGGCCAAAAATCAATCACTTGATTTATGGCTTTTAAATATGGGATTTTGGTTTTAATTCTTGGTTGAATTGTTATTGAATCAATTGCTAATTGCATTGGAAAAAATTTCTTGTCATAAAAGGTTTATTTTTCATTCATACATCTTTAAAACCATCATATGCTATTTTTTAGACCCGCTTTTTGGAAAATGGGATCTGGAAGTCCTGGGTTCCAGGGGCCTGTAAATTTCTAAAGTCTAGTGGCATTGCTGGTATACAAAATTTTAATTAGGGTCAAATTACTTTCTATCTTTCTTAAAACCTCAAACTTATCATAATAAAGTTACTACCCTTATTTTATTACATTCTCAGACTCTGGACATTCAAAATGAAATTTAGTGCAGTGGTGAAGTTGAAGGGCAACGTCATCCTCATTTTTATCTTATTTCTCCAATTTTTAATGTTAAAAACTTATGTTTGCATCTGCTGAAGTTTCCCTACCTTTATTTTACAGGACTACATCACTAATTCAGTGCTATAACAATGGTTGATTCCAGAAAAATCCCTAATTTTCAACATTAGATTTTTTGAACCTGAGCGCTTAAGATCAGCTCACTCATATTTGTAATCAGCTCTCAATATTCAAATGTACCCCATCAAAAAAAGCTCAGTCTTGCTTAAATCCATACATAAACCTAATTTGACACCCTCATATAGTTTTCTAATGACCAACTTGAGGTTCATGCTCCCAGCTTGTCAGGGACATAACTAGGTCATTTTCTAACTGGGGCAAGACCAGAGGCTTTAGCGCCCTCCCCCTGAAAAAACAAAGGATATACATTTATGTAAACAGAATACTTACAATTCTACCATCTCCGCTACCAAGATCTATCACATTTCCTCTCCTTTTACACAATATCTTCAAGACATTGGTTATTTGGTTGTCAGTCGCAGGCACATAAGGAAGACATATCTTTCTTAACGCTGGCAAAACGAAAGGTGTACATCCTACCAACAATCCTACTGCTGCTGTGCCAAAAGCTCCAACAGCAACAAGTCCAATTATATTCTTTTTTTTGTCATTCATTTTAATTTTTTAAGAAATTTGTGTAAACTTCATTTACGGCTTTTAAAAATACATAGTACTTATAAGTAAAATAACTAGCCTCCCTTTTCTTAAGACTTCAACATATAGAAAGCTGCATTCTATGAAAAATGTTAACGAATATACTCCATTTACTCCATTCCGTTAATATTAAACAGAAGTAGACGCATCATTCAACTGAATTGCAATAAATTATGGAATTTTTCTTTGAAATTCATAAGTTTGACCGTTGAATTTCGAAAATTGTTTGTTGTTTATAAAAAATATATTCGGAATTGTGTTCGATCTTGATTCGAATTTTGACCATGCTACAATGTAAATATAAACAAACACGAACGGATAATTTTGCAACCGTACACCTCTGACGTTCCTAGAATAGGTGGAGCCGGTGGAGCTAAATGGCCTCTGACATCACAATAACGGGTGGAGCTACATTATCGCCTCTGAGTTTGACGGTTTCGTTTTTCGTGTTTTGCCGATGCTTTTCTTCTCTCTTTTAAATCTTCCTTTAACTTTTTTGTTTTTAGTTTTTAAGTGGCAGTGGAGTAGCTAGACCAGTATGAGGGGTTTCTTCGGGAGGAGTGAGCTAATTTCTCTGTTTTATAAGAAAGATTCGTCAACCTCCATACAATCTTCACTATTTCGGGGGGGGGGGGGGTGTTATCCCCAAACCTCCCTTATCTACGCCCGAAGGGAAACAAAAAGGAGATGAAACAACTGTAATTATCATTAAATAGAATCGAAATTCTTTGTGATAAGAAATAACACGAAAAAGGAAGAGTTAAAGGAAAAAAAACTGTAAATGTCGCACAAATAATCGGAAACGAGTTACATGCTACTGTTTCAAGGCTTTGTGAAACCTCTTCTTCAGTGTCAATCTACAAAGTGCACTCAATCCCAAAAAAATCTTCAAATGAGCATATATGTTTTCTTTGCATCATAATGTGTTTGAGTGAACTTTGTACAGTGGAGAAACGGCTCCGATAAGCTTCGAAATAGCTGTAGTTTTCTTTCTTTGAAAATGTTTTCGTGCTGCACTAATATTGTATATTCTTGCATTAGCACTGAAATTTGTCTTTTTCTTTCTTTATTTTTTTCTTTTGGAAGGTGATTAAATTTCTAAAAAGATATTTACTACAAATATTTAATCATCAATGTGTATTTTTGCAAAAAAATTACATAATTTATTAAATTAAAGCTTAGAGAACCATGGACGAGATACAAGTTTCTTAAATTTAAGCTATAAATGCAGAGGTGCACCCCCTAATAGCGATGGCGCAACTCCCCTCAAAAACGATGAACCCCAAATCGGCCAAACAGACAGCCAAGTCCCTAAAACCCCTGAAAGCACCCCACCCAGCAAAAAAAAGCTCATTGGCGCAGTCTGTACCATAATCCCCTTGGGCACCACTGATAAATGTTAGATACAAACTATGCCAAATACAACATTTACATTGCGTTGTGAAACATATTTTGAAGGATGTCTGTCACATTAATGCACATTGTAGAAAAATCCTGTTAAAGGCAATGGGCAACTGATTTATTCATAGAAAATTGAAAGGTTAAGGTACTTGAAAAATGTACTAAGAAAATTGTAAAATAAAAGAAATTCATTATCAAATAATTCTAATTTTAGTTAATATTAGTAGATGGAAAAGGAGAGTTCTAGTTCAGCAGGGGGATCGGGGATCGACCACGCCCCCTCCTCCGCCTGCTCCCCCTGCCACGCCCCCTTGCGCCTGCTCCTCCGCCTGCCGAGTGGGGTTGAGTAGTAAAAAAAAAAAAAAAAAAAAAAAAAAAAAAAAAAAAAAAAAAAAAAAAAAAAAAAAAAAAAAAAAAAAAAAAAAAAAAAAAAAAAAAAAAAAAAAAAAAAAAAAAAAAAAAAAAAAAAAAAAAAAAAAAAAAAAAAAAAAAAAAAAAAAAAAAAAAAAAAAAAAAAAAAAAAAAAAAAAAAAAAAAAAAAAAAAAAAAAAAAAAAAAAAAAAAAAAAAAAAAAAAAAAAAAAAAAAAAAAAAAAAAAAAAAAAAAAAAAAAAAAAAAAAAAAAAAAAAAAAAAAAAAAAAAAAAAAAAAAAAAAAAAAAAAAAAAAAAAAAAAAAAAAAAAAAAAAAAAAAAAAAAAAAAAAAAAAAAAAAAAAAAAAAAAAAAAAAAAAAAAAAAAAAAAAAAAAAAAAAAAAAAAAAAAAAAAAAAAAAAAAAAAAAAAAAAAAAAAAAAAAAAAAAATTTGAACTAGTCCAGAAAAAACAATTACAATAATAACAATATGAATTTATTAATTAATTAAATAAGAAGAATGAATGAAAATAAATCTGACCTTTCTTTTTCGAATGAGGACAAATTCCTTAAAATTTTCCAGAAGCAAAGAAAAAAAACAGCATAAATAGCTTTTATTTTTGGAAATGTTCAAACAAACTGAAAGCTCTATAAAAATAATTCGATAAAATTACATTGTAAGTTTAAAATAATCATCGTGAGTATAGTTGTTTGCCTTCTTGTGATCATCCATCCCCCCCCCCCCCCCGGCTACCCCACGCACACGCATTCAGGAAAACACAAATTCAGAAAAAGTTGTGATTAATAAAAGCACGACAAGTCTGAAATATATATATATAGTATATTATAATGATAAACTATTTTCTACACAAAATTTAAATACGGCCCAAGCTTTCAGAATACCTGTGCATCAAAGTTTGTAATTATAAATGGTATAGAATTTGCTGGAAATTTTTTTTTTTTTTGTACAATTTCCTTTCAAACTATGAGTCCTGTCAGGCGCCCTTTTTTATAGTTCTAATTTTGTTAGGTATTACTCTGTGGTAATGTATACATATGTATCTACCCACCCCCCTCCCCAGGATAAAATTCTGGTGGCGCCAAAGTCAGCTGTGTCCAGAAAAAAAATTCTGGCTATGCTACTAGTACTGACTTTTCTCCACCTTTTAGCTGTAGCTTTATAGGATTTGCGCGCGGGGGGCTAGTGGCTGCTATGCTACTGACTAGTGTGATTATTGATTTATTTTGAATATCTGTTTGCCTTTTTGTTTTCTTTATATTTAATATAGCTGCAGAACGCGTTGTGCTCTCTTGCATGGCATTGTTGTCTAATTATGCTTTTATTATTTCTTGTTGTATGTATAGGTAATTTTGAAAAAAAAAAAAGCTTTTGTAGTATATATTCAACACCTATGAGATAGATTACAAAAAATAATTCAAAGATAAAATGTATAATATATTTTTAAATACTGCTAAACAAAGTTTTTTTTTAACTTTTCATTTGGAAAATTACATAATTCAATAGAGCAGTTTTTTTATTTTATGATATAATAAAAACTATTCAGACACTTGCATATAAGAATGAAACAAGGCAACATTTAGATGTTCTTTGTTTTACACTGAATAAATGTTCTTTAATATTCTTTCGTTCTTGGCTTAGGTGACTTACAGACTTTTTCCTTTCGCATTTGTATTTTATAGTAGGTATATTATATATTTCTCCAGTTGCTATCTAATTTAGGTATAGTAACATAGTATATTTCGTTTTGATAAAAGGTTGCTCAAGCAAAACTTTAAAACATTGTTTTGTTAATAAAAATTGTAGCTTTTGTTTAACTATTTTTAAATCCTAAAATTGAGCAAAATGAAAGGAAAGACCACAGAAGCCTCTGTGCGCTGGGGGGGGGGGGGGGGGGGGCCTACACTATACCCGGACCCTTCTGTAGGGGGCCCCTTTTCAGCACCGAGCCCAGGGCCCCGGAAGGAGCCAGTCCGGGCCTGTTGAGCGAGTATGAAGCCAACCTTGCACTCTGCGGCAACCCTGTTTTTCGTCCGGAGGCAGTTTTCCCCCGATCTGTTATTACTCTGAAGACTACGTCTTATAAAGGAACTCTAGTGTAAACAAAATATTAGGTTTTAGCAGTTTCCAATGACAAAGGAAAGCAAATGATTTGTTTTTAAAATGTAATTAATAATAGAACACATAACCAATTTATATAAGGTCATGATTAGAAGTATAAATGATCCCAATAGGGGGAGAGAAAAAAGTTTACCGAAATAATTCTAAGAAATATTTCATTCATTTCTAAAACTGTTTACATTTATGAAATTTTAATGAACTTTTTAAAAAATATTTTCCATTAAATTCTTATATAATTTGTTATTATTATGCTGATTCTCTTCTAACAGCCTCTGTCCCCTACAGATAGTTTCAAATTATTTTTTAACAATGTCATTTCAGATGATTGAAATATTTGAAATTACTTATCAGAAAATAATACACAATAATAAACCAAATAAAAATGAAAGGAAAATAGAACAAAATTCACAATATTGAAAACTTTATTTACACACCCTAATAATTTGATTTACTGTTTAAATATTAAAATACCTTTTCAGCTAATTTCCTTTTTCTCATATAACCATACTGTATCAATACCAGCACCTTCAATTGCGGTTGACTGCCAATTTGGAAGAGGGAATCTACAAGCTATTACACAACTGTTTTCTTTGAGTTCTAATTTTAATTTTTCTTCAAGCTGTGGCATCTAGTACAAATGAACAAATAAGTTTTATGAAAATTATAATTTTAGCAAAGTTTTCTGTTATTAACTCATATCTTAATATAAATACTAATAAAAATGAAAAAACTAATTATACCATTTGCTCCACTCCAAAAATAATAACATTTTCGAATTTCCTCAAATCAGTCTGAAATTGCAATAAAAGTAAGAGTAAAAAGTCTGGGATCAAAAATATAAATGACTCAAAATAAGTCAAAACATCAACAGGTAAATATAACAATAGTATATAACGAAAGAACAGAGAAGAACTTATTTTACAAGCAAAAAGTTACAAAATATTTCATATCAATTATGTAAAATTTTCTCCAAGATGAAATTATAACTCAAAATTTTTCCAAATATTTATTTATTTGTTTTGACATTTATTATTGACAATGGTCACAAGAAGAGAAATAAATCTTTTTTTTCTGATGTTTTTCTATTAATGCAAAATTTTCAAATTATTACGTTAATAAAACTAAATGTTGAATTGATTTTTATTACTATTATTAAGAAGATTGGAAGATATGTGTTTGAATGTTTAAAAAGATATTCTACTTACATAAATGTAGCTAGCAAAAACTGAGCTCAAATTTTCTCTACAAAGTTGAATTCTGATTCAAATATAATATTAAAAAAAGAGATGAAAATATTAGAAGTAGTGTAAAATTATCTAGCAAATGCTTCTTTTAAATATATATTTTGAGTTTAAATAAAAACTAAAGCAGGTATAAAAATCTTGTTTCGGCTAAAATTGTAGTGATTGATATTATGATGTCAAAATTACAGACAATTGAATTGTTTATTTGTCCTCCCCCCCCATCCTTAATTTAAAACTGACTATCAGTGTAGCCCATGGGCTCTGGATCTCTTCTGAAAAAAGTTCAAAATTGAAAATATCCATTTTTTTGAAAAAAGTAATGACAGGGAACATAATTCCTTGTAAATGGATTGAGAGAATGAAAGGAAAATTATAAACTGAAACATATGTATGTGTGTTCAAATCCCACCTGTGTATAAATAAGCCCACTCTCCAACTTTTGCACAAAAAACTTGATGAAATATGAATTTTTAATCAAATGTATTGCTTTATTGAATTTTGGTTGTTTTGAAAAACTATAAGTTGACTTTTAAAATAATAGGTGAGTGCCACAAAATGCATATCTAGTAAAAGATTAATTGATTGTAATTTTTGTTGATGAATTTTCACCTAGATATTGTTCCAATTTTACTTTCAAAAAATTTTCCATTATTATTTTCAGACATACATAACTTGAAACAAATAACTACATACAAAATATAAAATACATAATTAGAATAATGAGATAATTATTGTGTGCAGCAAAAAATGGTTAAAAATTTTATTTTTTAATCGCTTGGGATAGGTAGGCATGGTCCGACTTGCCCCAAAAAAAGCAAACCAAAGTACCCCACGTTCTCGGATTTGTAAAAATCCGAGAACTTTAAGTTTTTCTTTATCGTGAAAAGTAATGAAACTACAAATAATTATGAAGTAAAAGGCCTCATTTTATGATAAAAATTCAGTTTATTGTTCAAATCTTACTGAAATTAATAATAAATATATAAAGCAAATTTCTGAAATTTACTCAGCAGTGCTGAAACTGAACTTCCTGGAATAAAAGTTGCACAACACCATTGTGGAATATGGTTTCATTATAGGATATGAAGGACTACTAGAGCCAACTGTTGATCATAAAATGAATTAAAAAATATGTCTAATATTAAAATAATTCAAACTGGATCAACGAGCTCCAACTCCCCCTATTTCTCTTGCAAATATGTCTAGCCTGAAAATATTCTCTAAAATGAAATGAACCAATACACATACATACCTTCCATATATCTTGCCTTTTAAATTTAGCACAAGAAGAAAGTCCAAAATTAAAAGCTAGAATTTTAGAATAAAGCACTAGCCATGGATTAAGTTCTACACCTAATGCTGTGAAGCCTGATTTTGCTGCAGCTATCACCTAAAAGTTTTTTAAATAGTTATGTATCATTTTTAATAGAAGTTTTATGGAAATTGAAACCTTTATGCATTCAAGACAAAAAGTAAAAAGAAAAATTATTAATAAACAATTGTAATATGATTTATTTCACTTAATTTCATGTATTAGCAAATGACTGTGCTCAGTAACATAGTACATTTTTACTATCAAACAAGTCAGAAGTTCTATAATACAAATGCAAAAGAGTGCCAACAGTAACATCTGGGTCCAGCTAGGTGGGTTATGTTTTCCCCCATAGCTGATTAAGTGACCTCCTGAAACTACTCACCCCATCACAATTAACCACAGCTCCTGACAAACTATAACTGTGCCAATTATCTGGCTTGCAGGACAAATGTAGTATATGCATAAAATTCCCATTGCATAATTAATATAAATATCCCACCTGTGGCTGAATCACATTCCAACATTGCCAAAAATTCACGACTCTGGCATTTGGCCAAAAATCTATCACTTGATTTATGGCTTTTAAATATGGGATTTTGGTTTTAATTCTTGGTTGAATTGTTATTGAATCAATTGCTAATTGCATTGGAAAAATTTTCTTGTCATAAAAGGTTTATTTTTCATTCATACATCTTTAAAACCATCATATGCTATTTTTTAGACCCGCTTTTTGGAAAATGGGACCTGGAAGTCCTGGGTTCCAGGGGCCTGTAAATTTCTAAAGTCTAGTGGCATTGCTGGTATACAAAATTTTAATTAGGGTCAAATTACTTTCTATCTTTCTTAAAACCTCAAACTTATCATAATAAAGTTACTACCCTTATTTTATTACATTCTCAGACTCTGGACATTCAAAATGAAATTTAGTGCAGTGGTGAAGTTGAAGGGCAACGTCATCCTCATTTTTATCTTATTTCTCCAATTTTTAATGTTAAAAACTTATGTTTGCATCTGCTGAAGTTTCCCTACCTTTATTTTACAGGACTACATCACTAATTCAGTGCTATAACAATGGTTGATTCCAGAAAAATCCCTAATTTTCAACATTAGATTTTTTGAACCTGAGCGCTTAAGATCAGCTCACTCATATTTGTAATCAGCTCTCAATATTCAAATGTACCCCATCAAAAAAAGCTCAGTCTTGCTTAAATCCATACATAAACCTAATTTGACACCCTCATATAGTTTTCTAATGACCAACTTGAGGTTCATGCTCCCAGCTTGTCAGGGACATAACTAGGTCATTTTCTAACTGGGGCAAGACCAGAGGCTTTAGCGCCCTCCCCCTGAAAAAACAAAGGATATACATTTATGTAAACAGAATACTTACAATTCTACCATCTCCGCTACCAAGATCTATCACATTTCCTCTCCTTTTACACAATATCTTCAAGACATTGGTTATTTGGTTGTCAGTCGCAGGCACATAAGGAAGACATATCTTTCTTAACGCTGGCAAAACGAAAGGTGTACATCCTACCAACAATCCTACTGCTGCTGTGCCAAAAGCTCCAACAGCAACAAGTCCAATTATATTCTTTTTTTTGTCATTCATTTTAATTTTTTAAGAAATTTGTGTAAACTTCATTTACGGCTTTTAAAAATACATAGTACTTATAAGTAAAATAACTAGCCTCCCTTCTCCCTTTTCTTAAGACTTCAACATATAGAAAGCTGCATTCTATGAAAAATGTTAACGAATATACTCCATTTACTCCATTCCGTTAATATTAAACAGAAGTAGACGCATCATTCAACTGAATTGCAATAAATTATGGAATTTTTCTTTGAAATTCATAAGTTTGACCGTTGAATTTCGAAAATTGTTTGTTGTTTATAAAAAATATATTCGGAATTGTGTTCGATCTTGATTCGAATTTTGACCATGCTACAATGTAAATATAAACAAACACGAACGGATAATTTTGCAACCGTACACCTCTGACGTTCCTAGAATAGGTGGAGCCGGTGGAGCTAAATGGCCTCTGACATCACAATAACGGGTGGAGCTACATTATCGCCTCTGAGTTTGACGGTTTCGTTTTTCGTGTTTTGCCGATGCTTTTCTTCTCTCTTTTAAATCTTCCTTTAACTTTTTTGTTTTTAGTTTTTAAGTGGCAGTGGAGTAGCTAGACCAGTATGAGGGGTTTCTTCGGGAGGAGTGAGCTAATTTCTCTGTTTTATAAGAAAGATTCGTCAACCTCCATACAATCTTCACTATTTCGGGGGGGGGGGGGGGGTGTTATCCCCAAACCTCCCTTATCTACGCCCGAAGGGAAACAAAAAGGAGATGAAACAACTGTAATTATCATTAAATAGAATCGAAATTCTTTGTGATAAGAAATAACACGAAAAAGGAAGAGTTAAAGGAAAAAAAACTGTAAATGTCGCACAAATAATCGGAAACGAGTTACATGCTACTGTTTCAAGGCTTTGTGAAACCTCTTCTTCAGTGTCAATCTACAAAGTGCACTCAATCCCAAAAAAATCTTCAAATGAGCATATATGTTTTCTTTGCATCATAATGTGTTTGAGTGAACTTTGTACAGTGGAGAAACGGCTCCGATAAGCTTCGAAATAGCTGTAGTTTTCTTTCTTTGAAAATGTTTTCGTGCTGCACTAATATTGTATATTCTTGCATTAGCACTGAAATTTGTCTTTTTCTTTCTTTATTTTTTTCTTTTGGAAGGTGATTAAATTTCTAAAAAGATATTTACTACAAATATTTAATCATCAATGTGTATTTTTGCAAAAAAATTACATAATTTATCAAATTAAAGCTTAGAGAACCATGGACGAGATACAAGTTTCTTAAATTTAAGCTATAAATGCAGAGGTGCACCCCCTAATAGCGATGGCGCAACTCCCCTCAAAAACGATGAACCCCAAATCGGCCAAACAGACAGCCAAGTCCCTAAAACCCCTGAAAGCACCCCACCCAGCAAAAAAAAGCTCATTGGCGCAGTCTGTACCATAATCCCCTTGGGCACCACTGATAAATGTTAGATACAAACTATGCCAAATACAACATTTACATTGCGTTGTGAAACATATTTTGAAGGATGTCTGTCACATTAATGCACATTGTAGAAAAATCCTGTTAAAGGCAATGGGAAACTGATTTATTCATAGAAAATTGAAAGGTTAAGGTACTTGAAAAATGTACTAAGAAAATTGTAAAATAAAAGAAATTCATTATCAAATAATTCTAATTTTAGTTAATATTGATACTTTAATCCAACAAACTTTTTTAGCCACAGAACCCTTAACGATCCACTTTTATTTTGAGGAACCCCCCTTAGGGTTTGTATTGGAAATCAAATTTAACGATCTGAACAAGGCTTATTTAAATTACCCTCTCCACCCCCGAAGGAAATCAATTTAATACTACTGATTTTAAATTGAAGATTTTAGTACTCTAAAATTATAATTTGGAAAGCTCCCACGGTGGTTATCTTGCTCCCCCTTAGGGACCGTTCATAAATGATGTCACACTTTTTTTCAAAATATGTCACCCCTTCCCCCCTTTGTCACATGTCACGTTATATTACATTAGCATAAAATAGGTTTAATTTGCTGATTTTAAATGTTCGTATAGAAATCAAAATGTACAACGTCACACTTCTTGTAACCTCCTCCCCTCCCCTTGTCATAAACTGTCTCACTTTCTTGAACCCCCCTCCCCTTGAGTCGTGACAACATTTATGAATGACCTCTTGCCTTTCCAACCCCCAAAAATTTCTAATTAATTCCCCTGGATTTCGAAGTCAATTAATGAGGTGAAAAATGGTCAGGCCGTCAATGAAAGACACTTTTGTAATTGTAAATAAGAATAAATTGCAAATTTTTTGTAAATTGTTACACCTGTCACTGTATTGTTAGAAATGAGTGTAAAGGTAGGAGATTTTACCTCAGATAGTTGAATACATAGACCTGGAGTAGGGAAGTAGCTTCCAATCTAGATCTGAATTTGTGTCTTGGGAATCTTGTCGGTGGATTCTCAAGATGCAGAAAATATTCTGCATGTAAAGAACCCTTGAGCATCTATTTTGCTTAGATACTATTGACTAAATTATATTCCCAGCGCAGTTTCGCATCGTGTTTCACCTTCCAGAGAAGAAACTAGACCTGGGTTTCTCAACAGGAGCCGTATATGGCCCCCTTGGGCGCAACAGAACAAATGTGGGTGGGGGGGGGGGGGCACAATGAAAAATAGTAAAGTAGGGAAGCCATGAGTCCCAAATGAAGACCACCGGACCAATCTGGCAAAAACATTACTCTTTATTATAGCCAAATGTATCTCAACTCTAAAAACGACAGGTTGTATTCCTCTCTGAAAACAAGAACATAATATGTACTGCGCTCAATGATATCATATATATGTTGAATGCTTTCCTATTTATTTGATGAAGAGTTGATCTGAACTTAGGGCAAATGAAACGAGCTCTTTATATCTCCTTAAAGAAGCACTTTCATAATAAAAAGTAAATATAAAGCCTAGAATTACAGGAAATGCAATACAACAATTTCAACCGCATAGTTGTTTTATTCAACCAAAAGTGGAGCAAAAATCTCTACTTTTTTTTTTTTTTCCTGCAAATCTAAATGTTTAGGAAGCTTTTCATTTTTTTTTGGAAGAATTAGTCTACTCCGTTCCTCCCATCTCCTTTTCTCTCGTTTTTTTCATTCATATTCTTAGAACTCAATTTTTTTGCAATTTTTAATCTCTTCTCCATCCAATACCAATTTATTATTAGTTGATGTTCAGACGGTCTTCTCAAAGCTTATTTTCGCTAGTGTTATCTATTTCATTTTCTTGAATTGAACAAAAGGTTTTTTATTGTACCTTTGAAATATTTCTACATAATATTCTTTGCATTATAACGACATGGAGTTTTATTATAAGTTAGTCAATCTTATCATTCAATGAAGTTGTTTGTTCTAATGCTGATAAAGATTTTTTATCCTATTTTATGTGCTCATGCTTGCAGGACCTGGAACCACAGACACTGACACATGAATAAATAATTTAATATATATGCATATATATATGTATACGTATATATACGCGAGGGGGGGGCCACGAAAAGAATTGGTACCCATAAGGGGGCCACAAGCCGAGAGAGGTTGAGAATCCCTGAACTAGACGTCAAAACTCTCATATGGCAATGGCATCCGCCGATTGTGGAGCAACTTGAACGAATGGATGCCAGTTTCCGGAGAATGCTCTAGGTCTGCAAAGGTTAATGGCCAGTACTGCCAGTACGCAGCCCATGTAAAAAGAAAAAGAAAACGTACTTTTCGACTCATTTCGGGGATGAAGTCAAAAGTATTTCAAAACCAACCAATTCTCTTCTTTGCTCATTATTGTTTTCAAAAAGGGAATTAACTACCACTTTCAGCTAAATTCCATCGCAAAACATTTTCTGAACATAACTTACTGAACATAATTTTATATGTTCCACAAGGTTCTGTTCTTGGACCACTCCTATTCATAATATTTATTGATGACATAACTGAGGGTATACTGGGCAAAGTTAGTATATTTGCTGATGACTTAAAAATAATGGGAATTGTCAACACAGAGGAACAAATAGAACGATTTCAAACAGATTTATCACGAATATCGGAATGGGCTGCTAAGTGGGGTATGTCATTTAATATTAAAAAATGTCAAGTTCTACACATGGGTCATAAAAATAAATGCGCAGCATATAACTTGCAAGGACAACAAATTAAATCAGGGAATACTGTAAACGATTTAGGTGTAGTGGTTTCTAGTGATCTTAAAATGGGGTATCAATGTAGAGAAGCAAGTAATAAGGCAAATAGAATGTTGGGGTATATTAAAAAACATGTTTCGTGTAAATCAAAAGACGTTATTTTGCCATTGTACAGAGGACTGGTTAGGCCACATCTAGAGTATGCAGTACAATTTTGGTCGCCATATTTAAAAAAAGATATTGACATGTTAGAAAAAGTTCAACGCAGGGCTACAAAAATTATTAAAGGAACCTCAGGTATGGCTTATGAAAACAGATTAAAGAAATTTAACATGTATACGTTACAAGAAAGAAGGAAACGGGGAGATTTGATTCAGTTGTTCAAATTTATAAAGTTAAATGAAACAGAAGGTTTACAATTTTCTCATAGTAATAGGACTCGGGGAAATGGATTGAAATTATTTAAATCACAATTTAAGAGGGAGTGTAGGAAACATTGCTTTTTCAGTAGAGTTGTCGACGATTGGAACACTTTGCCATCGCACATTGTTAATTCTAAGGATGTTAAATCGTTTAAGGAAGGTTTGGATCGTCACTGGGGGATTGTGAAGAGAGCAGCCAGTTGAAATCTGATAATGTTTCTCTCTTAGCTTTTGTTCAAATAGTTTTTTATGTAAATTGATACTGCTTTTTCTTTTTCTTTCATGCAAATGGGCGTTCAAGATAAAAGTAGGGACAAGAAGAAGAGGAAGAGGAGCATGAAGAAGTCAAGCGGGAATTGCTCATCTATTCACCAACCTTGTTGGGCCTAGCGCCTGTTGTTGGTGTACTTTTTGTATTGTATTGTATTGTATTGTATAATAATAAATTGACGAAGGAACCCACTTTGGGAAACGCTGCTCTTATCTACTGAAATATTTTTTTAAAAAAAGATCCTTTTCTCCAACTGATTTTTTTCTTCTGTTTTGCTGGAATAAGGTCATAACATGATACAAGATATATTTATACATTCAAACAATCATATAATGTAACACTCATATAAATCTACGTAGTTTTATGTTATATAAGATAATAAGAGCAAAAATAAATGAACAATTTTGAAAGAATGAGGAGGGGGCACACAGTGAATAAATAGTATTAATATTAACTGTTTTGATCTATTTCGTATCGTTCCATCACTTGCGTGAAATAAAATAAAATTGGGGAGAAACGATAAAATGCGAGATATAGAGGGATGGGCGGGGGAGGGCAATTAAAAAATGAGTAATGAAAGCAATTAAAATTAAACACAATACCTATGGTTACACTAGTGAATACAATTAACAAATACGACAGAAAAACGTTTACTTTCGCAAATTTGTGTATCAGGAAAAATGCGACTTAAATAATTTAAAATTGAACATGTACTATGTACTTTTAATAAATGAATACATAGCAATTCCATGTGCACTTTGTTCATTTCTGATAATTGAAGTAAAAGCTCTTTTTGATGTGTGTTTGTTATAAATAATTTTATTATTTTTCTTATTCTCCACCCCCCCCCCCCCCCAATCGTGCTTTTTTAGTTCATAGAAACGTAAAAACTACATTTTCTTTTAAAGAAGTTTTACGAGCATATCTAAACTATAAAACATTACATTTTGCCGAAAATCATTTCCTTTTCACATTTTTAGCAAATAACAAAAGAAACTAATTATATGGTATGTGCAAACAAAAATTTACTAATAGCTCCGATTTTCAAAATTGAAAATGGATAACCAGAAAAACAAATAGTTTTACAACATTTATTTCGAACAAAACTAAGAACTTTTGTAACTTATTAGAAAAAGAAAGTTTGATAAAATGAAATCATGAATAATATTTATCATTACTTCTGGAAGTTAGAAAGGCGAGAAGCCATTTATCCAAAGCCGTAGCCAGAATTTCTTTCCGGGAGGAGGGAGGGGGGCATAGGCGTAACCAGGGAGGGGGGTTCAACCCCCCCCCCCATTGGGTATTTACTTATTTAGGCACATTGAGGCACACAAAAAATTTCTGGCTACCTCCTTGCAAAGCACATATTTTTTTTCCCCTAAGAAAATTTAAACACAAATAAATGCACATGATTTTATTTCCTCTTTCTCTGAAGGGTTGTGATCATGCCCAAAGTATGCAGCTCATAATATAGAGGACTTTTCATCTGGTTATAATCAACCCCCTTATCACCTTGGGCGGGGGGGGGGGGGGTGACAGCGAAAGGTGGCTTCAATCACCGTACCACACACAGACAAACAGAGATCCTTTCAATCACTCCAGAGGGTTTTCTTTCCTTCTTGATGTCTTTTTTACCCAAAGGCAGCAATTTGGGAAGGCTCTGGGGTCTGAAAATGAAGGACCCCTAGCCAACAATTCAACAATTGTCCTAATGGGTTAAACCCTCAAGCCAGGAAGGGATGCTCATCAAGCAACTTAAAGAGCAGTTTGTATTTATTTATGACTTCCTGTCCAAACACCCATTTTGGTAAAATCTTTTTTGTAGATGAGCCGATTAGAAAACTGATGAACTGTATTTGCATTGCATTCTCATTTACAGATGTTCTCTCATCTCTTATAGTTTAAATGTTTTTTTTTCTTATTATGGTCCATCACTGATTGCATTATGACTCTGGAAATCATCCGTTTAACGTTTCCAATCTCACTGCTACGGTTTAATGCTGCATTTTAATTTACAATCAAGTATTATTTATATTTTAGCTAAATTTTTAATTATTTTCGATACATAATAATGTTTGCACTCCAGCGATGGACACGTTCGTCATCCAAAAAGCAATGCAATTTTATTCCGACGCTTCCACTTCTGAGGTATGCTTTGTTACAAATTTAACAAAATTTTTAGAAATTTATTGTGGGGATGAGCATTTTTGTAGGTTAATTTATTTTTTTCTCTAAAATTCCACTATTTCCCAGTTTTAATATTATGAATGCCTGGACATGGAAGATTGCTTAGCGCTAAATATTGAATTTTCTATTGCGTTTGAATTAAGATCTAGTAATGAATGTTTAATGTTTTTGTGAATCAAGGCCGTATCCAGAGGGGAAGGGAGATCTTCTGTAATGTATCATATTTCATATATTCCTCCCTGAAACTTTGCTTAACATAAGTGTGTTGAAGTCTGGGCATCCCCGAAAAAAAAATTCTGGATACTGCCTTGGCTCCGGAGCAGGGGGAGCATGTTAAGAATTAGGAAGGGCACTGTATGCTTCAAAACCACACCCTTAATATATACATATATATATATATATATATATATGACTAGAAGTGATGTTAATATGATTTTTTTTACATATATGACAGCTTTTTGATGTCTATATAGTAGATGTATGTTTAGATCTTTGGTGAAGTTAGAGGAGTGGGTATTTGGGGCTTCTGCAACTTAAATTTCTGTAACTGGTCTTACATCATCCATAATGCTTAGGCTATAACTCTGGAGGCAAGGGTTCGAGGGCTCTCCCCAGGAAACTTTTTGAAATCTTACTAGTAATGCAATTTCGGGATACTTTGGTGATGTTAGAGGAAACAGAAAGGTGTTTGGTTACTCTCCCCCCGCAATTTTTTTCAAAATAAAGTCTTATATCTTTTAAGTTGCTTTTGGTGTCGCTCGTGATAGTGTTCAATGTCCTTTCCCTGAAAGTGTTTCTGAAAGTAAAGTCTTAAAAGCGTAGTTTCTCTTTTCTTTCTTTTTATAAAGCTTGTGATCTGAATTTTTTTGCCGGGGTGGGGGAGAGTTGACTTGTTCCGAGGGGGTAGCTCCCTCCCCCCCCGGGAGATGCCTCAAATAAATATGGAGTATGACTTATTTTTATTTATTTTATTTATGACTAGTAAATTTTCAACTCTTTTACACTTCTTATTGGTGTTTAGTCTGTACATTTTTAGGGTGATCCCCCCCCCCTTTCACCAACCCTAGTTACGCCTATGGAGGGGGCGGACATGTTGAAGAAAGGTATTTCTTATCGGTACTACATTTTTGATTTTCTAATTTTCAAATTATCATTTAGCATGTAAACTTCTGGGGGAACTCCCTCTCCCCTGCGGCTACGCCTTAGAATCAAGCAAATGAACTAATTGAATTTTATACCAAATTACTTTTCTTATCAGAAAATTTTTAATTTTCTAAATTTCAAATTATCATTGATAGCATGTAAAAACTTCAGAAAGTTTCGGGAGGAATTTTCAGTTTAACCCCCTAACCTACCCCCCAACTGGCTACGGCCTTGCATTTATTCCATAAAAAAAATTATGGTAAATATTTGATCAATTTTTAATAATTTATTTATTACAATTAAATAACATACATTTACTATTATTTTCAAAATTAAAATTGAATCGTAAAAGGAAAAATATAAATAAACAAACTAATTTATTTCACTTTGAAAAATTTCAAGGGAGAACATGCTCCCTGTAAACTTCTATAGTGTTTTATTGTCAAGACAGAATAATTATTTAAAAAAAAGAAACGAAGAGGGGCTAACTATTGGAACAATTTCAAACTATTGGACAAATTTAGAGCTCTAAAACATCAATTTTGTTAAAAATTCAACATATACCTATTGCCTAGGAATTAAAGAATAAATGAAAAAATATTGTTCACTACGAACGTTATATTGAGCTGAAATTAGAATGATATTTTGAAATTACCTTGGTTCTAAGTATTAAGGCATCGTTGCAAAAAGATACCTATCTAATTTTAAGCTTTAGTCATTCTCTGATTAAAGTTTACACCACATAATAGGGTGCAAAGTATTCAAATCGCAGCTAATATGCTTTATTCAGCAGGATATTTGAAATTGCATTACACTTAAAACACTACGGAAGAAACTGCACTTATATTCAAGCGAACATTCTATATGTACAGGATTTAGCAGAAAAGTTACATTTCTATGATATTTACGGTTTGAATACAATTCCTGGTTATACAAACAAAAAAATCCTGAAATATATACCAGAACAAGAAACAAACTTGAACAATAAAATGGAAAAGAAAAGAATCATGTTTAAAACTGGATCGCCTGATTGATTAAATACACATTAATTGAAGAAAAGATTTTAACAACAAAACCTACTTCAGGTATCTTAATTACACAAAAGAACACGTGCAGAAGAATAAATCCTTTCTCCATGATTGAAGCAAGAAAAAGGTTAATATAAGATAGCAGTAAGTTTGGCGATAACTGATTTGGCGAGTTTGTTCCTAGCGCATGCGCATAGCATGGGGGAAATTTAAGAATTCAGACGCTCGTGTAAAACGAGTACAAGTAGCTCCACCCACTGCGCTGACATCAGAAGGAACTATTCACCATATTCCGTGACGTAGAAGGTAGATCGTTGCAGAATTATCCGGTCGTTTGGTAAATATTTTGATTGATTGTTGTCAAAATTTCTTCGTGTGTGTTACATTGTGTAAAAATTAATTTCATAACAAACTAATTTCGGCGTACTAACGAGAAACATTTGTTCCATTGTTCTTATTTTAAGCGAAATACATAGAGCTTTTCCCCACCGTCAAGGTATATGTACTATTATGTTGCATAGGATTTTTATCTTAATCAAACAATGCTTGGATTTTTCAAAGTAACTATAAGTTCTTGTCGCTTCAGTCTTAACTTTCGACAGAAAGTAATGAGCCGACTTTTTATTCTTGCTGTTTTGTGTTTTTCATTGACCGCTGTAGTGTTAATGAAGACTGCACTCCAAAGATACCACGAAGTTAGAAAATATTTCAGACTTCAAGAGTATGCTTCAGAAGTTAAAGATATATCGGAATCCTTAAAAGCACTAGAAAAAAATTCCCTGACTCTTGAAAATGAAGTTCAACAACTAAAACAAATCGCTCAGAGTGCTTTGCAGCAATTTAATTCAAGTTTGATCACCCCAACGTGAGATTTCGTATCTGCTATATGTTTTGTTATTTTCATGTTCTACTACAGATATGAAACGAAAAAGGAAAAGTTGAAAAACACAATGTGTTACCTTTGTAAAACTGTACATTTGTAACTATAATGTTCAATTTTTGGAAGGGGCATTTTAAAGCATATTTTACTTTTACTAAAATGTCATTTTTTCCAGCATTTTTTTTTCTTTCAATGCACTCTAAAATTTCATAAGTGATCATTACAACATTCACTAATTTTTAAAGATAAATCTGTTTTTACCAAGTGTGAAATTATGGGAGTGCCTGTGTGGAGATCAAGTTAATGAACCCCAAATATCTGAAAATGTTTCCTTTAGTCTTGAAAATTTGCAAGCAAGATAATTGAAATTTCAAAATGTTTTGTCGTGTAAAATTTAAAAGTGTGATAAGTTTTATAGTTTTAGTTCCTGTTATTATTTTAGAACAGCAAAATAAGCAGTATTCTTGTTTCAAAGTTGTATTGAGTTGCTCCTGATTAAAATGCCAACCCCTGCCACAAATACATATTCATAGAACTTCCACATAAGTAAAATTACGATGAAAGAATTCATTTCTGAAATTGAATTTTCTTACAATTGCTTTATTAAGAAATATTCTTTGTGATAATTAATATTATCACCATACACTATATTGCTAGCACATATTTCATACTGTTGCCAAGTGATCTGATTTAATTACAGACATTTACCAGGGGTGTCCACCTGGGATTATGGCGCAGATTGTGTCATTGAACTTTTTAGGGGGTGGGGGTTTTGGCCTATTTTTATGTGTTCGTAATTTTTGGAGTTTACCCCCCCCCCCTGCATTTACACTTAGTTTGAGGGTTTTAAGAATTAAAACTTGGTGTTTAATTATTTCTAAGTTAAATTAGCAGAATAGCAACAAAAAGGTAATTCATCTTGCATTAGAAAAATTCTGAAAATTTGTTTCTTTGGCCAAGGTACATTTTGGGTTACTAATACCAATTGCTAATCAGAAGCTACCATTCTATACTTTAGTTGCCTTTGTACTCTTCAATTGTGAGTACAAAAATAAATGACATAAATTATAGCTTTATTAATGTAAAGCTGAATAATATTAAAATATTTATGTTTGTAGATAACAATGCAGTAGTGCACAAGCAAAACATCCCGCAGGGAATGAATATTTAAATCATGAAGGTTGATTATGTATGTAGAAAACACCTTCTGAGCAATGACCTGTTCAAATGATTCAAGTTAAATAAAATAAAATTTTTCCTCATACACCTAACAAAGCTCGAAAATTAAAAAATGATTTGATTAAAATTTATTCACCATACTATCACTATGCTCATCATCTTCGTTTCCTTGTAGCCATTTGATAGTTTTTTTTTTTTTAAGTAACTAAGTTTCAAAGCTCTAATACTCCTAGTTGATGTAATAGACCTTTTTATATTTTAGGGTGCGCACTAGTAACTTCAAACTGTTACCCAGTAAATTAGCCAAATTTCAAAAGTGCTAACCAAATTTCAAAAGTTTCTGCCAAATTCCAACTTCAAAAAAGTTTATTGGTGATTTTTTTTTCTATGGAAAATTGCAAGCAGAAGAAAAAGTATAATTTTTTAAATGGAATGCAATCGCTTACTTATATATTTTACCAATGGAGATTTTGAAGAATTTTCCGTCCCCCAATACTTTTGCCAAATCGGATTTTATTTTGCTGAATTTACCATTTTATAGCACTTTCAAGGTGGCAAATGCTTAGTGCGTGTCCTGCATTTAATAAAAGCTGTCCTACAAATACAGAACTAAAAATCACTATTTAAGGTCGTGATTTACTTGGTGTTATGTGTTTATAAGTTAACATTAGTGCTTATACTAATTTTTGCTTATTTTAGCTGGAGGTGGTATATCATTCTAGTCTTATTTTTACTCCATCCATTGTTACATTTTGGAACTTTTAGGCTATTTCAATGCTAGAATAACCAATTCATTGGTGTTTTTTCCTTCTTCTTCTTGAAAGAAGAAGAAAAAGGAAAGTTTTCAAAAATTCTGAAAGAAATTTTTTTTGTTTATTATATATTTTTTTAATGAAAAGGAAGTGGTGTTATTTTCTATTTCAATGAGGAAAAACGTCGCAAGCATAATTTTTACACAAAGATTGCTGAACAGTTCAATAATGCTTATGTTTTCTAGATATACTGTTAACAAAAATATTTTCATGGGATATCATTAGCAGAGGAGGAGGCAACAATAATAACTGCAATTTTTCCTGTGGAATTTGAAAAGTGCATATTGGTTTATTATTGCCTGGTAATAATAAATTTAAAAAGTGCCACAGTTGGTATAAATACTTTATTCTTGTACATAGTTTTGTTCATCACCTATGTCAAGATGTATATGACAGCAAACATGTGAAAATGGTTTAAGTATGGCATACATACATGTGGGAAAATGTTTTCACAACTGTTGTAAAAATAATTTCTAGGATTCACAAAAAGGCATTTTTGTTTCTCATAATCATTGCTTCATACATTTAAGGTTATTAATGGTTTTCCTTTTAAAAAAGCTATTTAACATATTTATACAAATATACATACATCATTCATATATATGTTATATATATATATATATATATAGGTTGGGGAGAAAGTTCTATCACATTTTAATTAAAGCATTTGAATCAGTTTTAATAAACAATATAACTATCTGTTAAGTTATTTGCGACCATTCATTACCACCTTTTAGGCACCTTGTCAACAGGGCCCGACTTAGCCTAATTGGGGCCTATGGCAAAAACTTATTTGGGGCCCCCTCTGCTTCACTTTTAAAAAGTTCATTAAAGAAGGAAACGCAATGTAAACATTCTATTCGGTTTGGGGCCCCCTCAGATGTGGGGGCCCTGGGCAGCTGCCCCGTATGCCCCTGCCTTAATCAGGCCCTGCTTGTCAATCCTCCTAACATAGAAGTTATTGGGTCTTTATCCTTTGAACCCAACATATTTGGAAAGTACTATATGAAGAGGGGCCGTGGTAGCCTAGTGGTTATCACGTCGGACTTCCACCTGGAAGGTCGCGCGTTCGATACCCACTGAAGACCACCATGTATACTTGGGGATATGTGCATGTAAAATCCGTAGACCTCACCACCTCTCCCCGTGCGTAAGCAATCCTAAGGCCTCGCCTAACAGGTAGGGGTCAGGTGGAGAAAAGTACTATATGAAGACAACTTCAAAAGAAATAATTTTTTCTCCCATTCGCTGATCCTGAAGTGCATGAAAAACACAAATTTGAAATCTGTATACATATTTTACTTAACGTAAACCAGTTACAATTAAATTTTGCTTTATGATACGATAATGGCATCATGCAAAATAAAAACTATTGTAAAATGATATTTAAAAATTTGTTTAATGATTGGCATAGAAAAGTTATTTAAAAATTTGTTTAATGATTGGCATAGAAAAGTTATTTAAAGATTTGTTTAATGATTGGCATAGAAAAGTTATTTAAAAATTTATTTAATGATTGGCATAGAAAAGTTATTTAAAAATTTGTTTAATGATTGGCATAGAAAAACTATTTAAAAACTTGTTTAATGATTGACATAGAAAAGTAACATAATATTTATTTACTATCTTAACGTAGGGGGGACTTTAACAACATTTATTTATATTTCTTAAAACGCATTTCCATTCATAACTCACTTCTTAATTTCTGATTCTTTGGAGTGGAAGTTTTATTCGATAGTTTTTTATATCGAGCGCTCATTCTCATGTTTAGTTTTTTTTTTGTTGAACTTATAGCCCGCAGATATTCTGCAAGGGATCAGCTAGTTTTATTTTTATTTCCTTTCTAATTTGCATTCTGAAAAACACTCTCTACTTTCAAAAATGTGTATGATTCATGAAACAACCATCAAGTAGAGAAGGAACATGAGAGTGACCCAGTATATATATGGTTAGGTTAGGGTTGCAAGCTTGTCGCGGACAAAAGAGCGGGACATTCGCAGCAAATTTCGCCAAAATGTTCGCCAGAACACAAATATAATAAAATATAGCATATCTGCAATGAAAATTGTTCTTCATCCTAAAGCATAGGGCTATTGCGAAAAATGGAAGGATTATTAACTTTATTAAAAACATTCAAATATTTGTATTGACTAGGATCAAAAACTCTGCATGCTTTAAAAGAATTTTGAGGCTGGTTGGCGGAATCTGTGTTTATCGTTACTGCTTCAAAAAAATAATTTTGAATTTTTTCTTGGCGCAAGTTTGGAGCCTTTTTTAGACTTTAGGTGCTCACAGATTTTATCCTTGGTTTCTGTTTTTTTTTAAAAATCAAACATTTCGCGAGTAAATAATTAAAAAAGAAAAATTCGCTGAGCTTAGTAGAAAGCTTTAAAAATCGCGGGAATTCGCGGTGCTACAAACTTGCAACCCTATATATGGTTAATAACAGTAGTCAAAAGTCATCACATTTCATTTTTTACGCATAATTTTTAGTTTGCAACTGTTCTAATAACTAAATTAAAATTTGGCCTGTATTTTATGAATCTATAAATTTGGAATTTTATACGGTAAAATGAGAATTTCCCCCTCCTAAAAATATAGGTTTAGGTTATCCCTGGAGGCCATGAAAGCTCAGTTCCTGCACTTTATTTCCAATGAGTTTTTACTTATTGAATGGGTTTCAGAATTAGTTCAACAGATTGTTTATGTATGAATATAAGTTCTAAAAAATACAAAGCTTTTGCATTTCTTTTCTTGTTAGAAATTAAGCTCTGTTTGTACTCCTGGGATACATGCCTATAAGGCATAATCTTAAACATAGAACTAATTATTTTGGTCTAATATCATACTTTTAAAAATGGAATTTAATGCTAAACACGTGTCAAATTAAATGTATGAATTTGGGGGGGGGGGGGGAAGAGGTAGCACTTGAGAACTATTAAGTGAATCTTTAAGCATTGTACTTAATGAATTAGTTCTCATTAAACATTTACTGGGAAATTGTATAAGGCTACTATCATTATATTCTATGTTTTGTACTTAGTTTTATTGTTTATTTCAATAAATATGGCCAGTATTTTTTCAAACCCATTTGTTTCTTATTTTGTAGTATAAATTTAAACATTTTATCAATCAATTCAAAAATATATGCCAAATAAGACAGCTAAAATTTTAATCATGGACGAAAACTAAAACTGGGATAGCGGAATTCGTGAGTATCTCTCATCCTGAAAAATTTGATAAAAACGGGAAAAATTCACTTTTTTTTTCACTTGTACATAAAATTATCGATGCTGACATTATTACAAAAAAAAAAAAAGGAGTGCATAGTGCATGGTCTATGTCAGGGGTCTCCAAACTTTCCAGCCTTAGGGCCATATTGATTACTCCAGTAAATTCCAAGGGCCAAAACCATATTATCATTAATTGTTGCCGGTGGTAAAAAGTTGAATCAGTCCACTAGTGGTGTAAAATATGATTACTTTTTTGCCAGATGCCATTAGCGACGGGGAAGCTGATGTATTTTCTGTATCGTATGGGTATCCTTTATAATGGGGTACCCGCATCGTATCGCCATAGTAATCATTGATTACAAAAGTAATGAAATACACAAGTAATCATTGATTACTTTTTTCTTCAGTAATCGTTACTTCGGTTCCTAACGAGTACTCAAGTAACGAATGAGTATTTTTTTACATGAAAAAAAAAGTCCGAAAAAGTACGCCACATTTAAAAAAGGCTGCAAATCGAACTAAAGTCCGCAAAACGGCAACACTGCATATTATTAATTTTCCTGTCATTATCTGTAATTTCTAGATTAGTCGTAGAGTACGAGCGAGCCATGAGGAGTAACGTGACAGGACATCTGGTGGACACAAGCAGAAATAGGTAGTACCTTCTATCCCTAACAGATGGCGCTAATAGCACTTACAGAATAATCTCGTTGGTTCGATAAAGTTCTGGTGTCTTCCACTCACTTCTAGATGGCAGTAAGTGAAATATATAAGAAGGCTAGTGGCGCAACCACAAGTCAGTTCCTATGACACTGCTGTGAAATAAAATAGTGCGTACCTCCTTAAAACGTGTTTGTGCGTGTTTAAGTTTAAGACATCTTTGTAACAATATTTTTATTTGAATTGTTGCTTTTGTGTGTGATTTAGTAGAATGGAAAAGAAGCGAAAAATTGATAGTGAATGCAGAAAATTCAAAGATCAGTGGAACATTCAGTATTTCGTAATTGAGTCCAGTAACAAGGCGCTATGTTTGATTTGCAATGAAAGCATAGCCGTTCTCAAAGAATATAACATTAAACGTCATTATGAAGCAAAACATTTTCAAAATTACTCAAAATATACAGGAAGTTTGCGGACAGAAAAATTCGAAGCTATGAAGCGCGGATTGAAATCGCAGAAATCTTTATTTACAAAACTCAAAACTGAACAAGAGGCTGCAACTCGTGCCAGCTTTCGTGTGGCGGAAAACCATTCACCGATGGAGAAATGGTCAAAAAATGCATAATCGCAGTAGCCGAAGAAATGTGCCCTGAAAAGGTAAATTTATTAAAAACTGTCAATATGTCAGCAAACACTATGGCTCGAAGGGTAGAAGACATCGCTGAAAATATATCCTCTCAACTGTTCAACAAAAATGGACATGTTGAGTGGTTTTCTTTGGCCTTGGATGAGTCAACGGATGTGTCAGATACTGCTCAGGTGTTGATTTATATTCGAGGAGTAGATAAAAGCTATGAAGTGCATGAAGAACTTCTTGATATGTATAGTATTCATGGCACAACTACTGGTTCAGATATTTTTAAAGGAGTTGAAATGGCCATTAAGCAAAAGAACCTTCGATGGAAAAACTTGAAATGTATTACAACTGATGGAGGCAAAAACATGAGTGGGAAAGATAAAGGAGTGGTCGCTCTTGTGTCAAAGGCTGTAGAAAATGACGGTGGTTCAAAACCAATAGTCTTACATTGTAATCATTCATCAACAGTCTTTGTGCGGAAAATGTTTGGATATGTCTGAAGTTCTGAAACCAGTTATATCAACTGTTAATTTTATCAGATCTTTTGGGCTGAATCACCGACAATTCGTACAATTTATTAAAGAGATTGGAGAAAATGACTTACTTTATCATACTGCCGTACGTTGGCTTAGTTGTGGGAAAGTCCTTCAGCGCTTTTTTGAACTTCGAGCAGTGATCGAATTTTTTTTGAATGAAAAGCATCGCCCTCTTACTGAATTGCAAAACAACGCATGGCTGTGGAAGTTAGCATTCTATGTTGATTTGACAAAACATGTGAACGAACTGAATTTGAGATTGCAAGGAGAAAACCAGCATCTTCCTGATTTATACAATAATATCAAATCATTCCGGAAGAAATTGATACTGTTTCAATCACAACTACGAAGTAAATGTTTTTCACATTTTAAAACGTGAAATATTTAGCCACACCACTGAGACCGAGTTTCCTATCGATTTTGCAATCGAAACTTTGAGTGCTTTGAAAATAAATTTTGATACTCGTTTCTCGGACTTTGATGCCATTGCGAATCAAATTAAGATTTTTCAGAATCCTTTTGATACTGACATTGAAACCCTAGCCCCGGAACTTCAAATGGAAATGATTGATCTACAGTGCAGTGATATAATTAAGAACAAATATCAAAACTTATCTTTGTTGGAATTTTATAAGTGTCTTCCACTGACACAATTTGATAATTTGCATAAATTTGCTCGTGGGCTGTTTTCTGTTTTTGGTACTACTTATTTGTGTGAGAAGACCTTTTCCAAAATGAAGTACACAAAAAATGTTTACAGATCTAAATTAACTGATGAGCATCTTAAATCTCTTTTAATAATTGGTACAAGTAAAATTAGTCCACAACTACAAACTATTGTCAGTGGAAAATCTCAATTACATAAATCTCATTAGTATTTCATATGTCGTTATGCTTGTTATAAGTTATCTTTTCATTTAAAATGTATAAAATGTTAGTTGGATTCATTTCAATAATTTGTTAGTTAGTAAATAATAACCTACAACAATGTTATGAGTAGTTAGCCCATGACCATATCAATGTAGATGTCATATTAATAATTATTCAACATAAAAATAGATTACTTCAGTAAACTTAATTTAATTTGCTATAAAAAATAAATATGTTCTCTAGAAGGAGTTTTCTTTCAAGTATGCTAGCTCTCCGCGGGCCGGACAAAATCTGTCCGCGGGCCGGATGTGGCCCTCGGGCCGTAGTTTGGAGACCCCTGGTCTATGTGATATTGTTAACAATGATCAATTATATTGCCTTTAAAATAGAAAAGCATATTTTCGTAATAATTTTTCAGAAAAAAATAGAACCGACTTCAAAGCAGAGCAACTATAAATTACGCTAAAAAGTAAAAAATAAATTCATTCTTTAAACAACATCGATGTGACTTTTAAACATAGTTTTAGAAGCCGGTGCAAAATTATGAGTATAATTACCATTACCTTGGAACTGTTGCTAATTCTAGGCCATTTATATTTGCAATTGATTAATCATTAAAAAAATATTTTATCTCTCATAATTTTGCACCGACTTCTAAAACGATGTTTAAAAGTCACATCGATGTTGTTTAAAGAATGAATTAATTTTTTACTTTTTAGCGTAATTTATAGTTGCTCTGCTTTGAAGTCGGTTCTATTTTTTTCTGAAAAATTATTTTATTCTTTTTAGTGCAAATATTTTTCCTACTTTTTTTTTCAAAAAATCTATATCAAAGGGCAAACCTTCTTTGAATAAATGGCTCTAAAAGCTAATCCATTTCTATGATAATTCCCGTTTAGAAGTCGATTTTAGCAAACAAACTGAATGGATTTAATTTTTTGCTTTAGAGAAGCCTTCAGTCAAACTGTTGCTACAATTGCTTTTAATATTACAGCTCAATGGCAACAAACTCTTTTTATTTAACAATGACTTTTATACTTATTAAGTTTTCCCCAACAAAGAAAAATCAAACCAAGCCTTTCTAATTAAAATATAAAATGCTAATTTTTCCCTCGTAACGTTTTTCCTAAAAAACAAATGTAGTCAAATTGATCTGCGATATTTGAGCAAGACGACCCTCTATCAATTAAAGAAAAAATTATAAAAATCGGTTCATTTAGTCAAAAGTTATGAATGGAAAAACCAAAAAATGACTCTTTATGCCCATAACTTTTTTTCTAATTATCGAATATGGCCAAACAAAGGTATGGGACCTATGGGAAACCACCCTCGATCGATTAAAAAAAAAATCATGAAAATAGGTTCATCCGTTGAGAAGTTATGAGTGGACAAACAAACAAAAAAAAAAACGACATACATACAATACGAATGTATAACCTCCTTCCTTTGTGAAGTCGGTTAAAAAGAAAAAAAAAAGCTCTCAATAGAAATGGTTGAGGGGGGGGGGGGGACTTTTCGCTATTTCTTTTACACCTACGAAGTAAAATGCGCAATCTTTTTGTGATAGGAATTAGAATTTTTTTTTTTTTGCAGCATATTTCTCTTTAACCTCTACAATGTGAATGAATGTTTTTTTATTAATCTCAATTGCTTCGGGACTTTATCACGCTCATGGAAACGAATCATCGAAAACGTTACAAATATCAGTGTACTGGTGAAGTCCGCACTGCGATGCTCGTGCTAAAAATTCAAAGAAGTTCAAGAAGGGCACCGCCCTCCCGCCCACGGTAATAAATGCCTGTTATGTGCAGAAACGTATTATCGATATTCTTCTGCTCCCCCCCCCCCCCACACACAAAAAATGCACTTTTTAAGCAAAATGCGTATTCTTGCAACTTGATTTTGAAGAAATCTGCCCCCTCCTTCCCCGTTGAGCGCTTACAAAACATATTCCCCACCTCCCGAAAAAATTCCCTTAGTGAAGTCTTATGAACTCAATATAAAACAACATTCACCGTCTACTGCAGGAAATAAATTTTAAACCGTTAAAGAATGTTCAAAAATGCTAAAAAAATATGAATAGAATTTTATTTAGCAAATATATGTATATAAAAATGTCATCAATTCAAATTTAAAAAAAAAAATGCTTCATAAATGTCTACGTGAAAAGAAAAGGTTGAAACTATCCCCTTCCACGGCGCATTTAATTGATTTAATAAAAATAATTGTATTAAAAATATTACGGAGTTGAATGTACACAGAAAACGTTTTTCCGAAAACTTCCCCCCTTCCCCTCTCGAAAATAATTCCCGGTACTAAAAAAACTTCGTAATAAGAGTTTAAAGGTCAAAAACAAAATAAAACTATCGATCCTCTGCGATGTAACACATTCTAAACAGTTTCACTATCAGTGAGCCAATATTGATCATCTCTTCTGAGTTGTTCAGCCAACAATACAACAATACAACTTCTTAAATTTTAACACTAAAAGCATTTCTTTTAATTTTAAATGTTCAAAATTATCTCCTTTTATCTGTTGGAAACATTGTATTTTTAGCTTATTTTTATTTCTATGTTTCATTGAAGCGTACAAAGTTGTTTTTTAGTATTTTACGGTAAAAATTTTAACTTCACTGCAAAATGAGTTTCGGACAAAATCAACGCCGGATTAATGGCGCTCGATTGTACTTCCAATCTCAAGGGGGGGGGGGGGGACTCAAGCCCTCATACCCCGTATATGGGCGCCCACGGAAGGTGTGCGATAATTTTGTCACCCCCTTAATAAGCAATTATGTGAATCTCGCGTAAAAAAATAATTAAAAAAAATAATTAGAAATTAAAAAAAAAACCACTTTGAACTTCATTGTCCGATATTTCAATTTACCTGTATACCAAATGTTAAACCTGTAAGTGCTTTAGATTCGTCTGGACAGCGTACGCGGACTGACAGACACACAAACATCGACTTTTATACATAAAGAGAGATTGCTTTTATGCCAATAAGAGCACAACCGGGGATTTGGAGGGTTAAACCAGAGCATCCTGTCTGCTTTTTATCCATATTGCCAATGCACTCTTGCCCGACTTATATCAGCCTACTAATAAAAAAATAAATACCTGAATGGAATTTAAAACCTTGTACTACGTGAAATCTCACAAACTGCTGAAATAGTGAAAAAAATTTTCCTATTTTTCCTCCCTTCCCTGAAATTAGTCCGTTTCTTGTGTAAAAACTTGTACGGGAATCTCCCCTGGACTTGGAAAATTTGAATTTTAGCCTTGGTTAATAATTACCCGTTTAGCGGAAGATATTCCAACTCAAGAACAGATAGTTGAAATCATCCCCTCCCCCGCCAATTGAAGTCGAGATATTTGGTCGCTTTAACTATAAAGTTTTCAAAGCAGGAAGAAGGACACCTTAATAAATGTATGTTTTTATCGGTGGAATCAGAATCAGACTGAAACTTAGAATCAGAATAAGACCTGAATGCTGAAACTAAAAGTATTTTATTAGAAACATTTCAATTTCTTTCTGGTTAGCTCATACAGTTAGTTACTGTTTTAGAGGTCTCAAAAATAACACACTTTGATTTAGTTTCTAATAAAGAGGACGAGGATATGTTTAATCTCTTCAAGGAAATGAAAGTCTGATTGATTTCTTTTTGTTAGACCACCTTTTATGTAATTCAAAATCTTGATGCGAATTTTTCCCGGAAAAATATTTCAATATTGATGGTAGAATAAAACCAACAACGGAACACAAATATACTCGTCAGAGAACTAACACAAATTTAGTTTCTTGATTTCGTTTCTAATAAGGCCGAGGTTCTTTTAATTTCTTCAAGATAACCAGCTTTTCTTCATCTTCGTCATTTAATCGCATGTACTTGTAATAAACACCTTTTTTAGCAGCTGCTGCTGGCTGTTTTAGGAATCGAGTGAGTCTGCCTGAATTCTTTGGTTCGGACCACCATTTGTTGAGTTCAAAATCTTTATCCGAATTTTTCTTATAATAAGGCTTCATTATTAATGGTACAATGAAACAGAAACAGCAGAACACAATCATACTCGTCAGAAAAATAGCAACCGCCAAAGCTATAAGTACGATTCTTGTCATACAGACTTCATCATCTTTTTTCTTCGGCACTTCTACGTCTTCTGCAACTGATCTGCGATTTTCACCATGCGTGTCGTTTATCGAAGCATTTAGTAAGGTTAAATTCGACACATTTTCCGCTAAATCCAGCTCTAATATTTGTGCATTTTGTGTTGTGACATTTTGATGTGAAAGTGTTTCTGTGATTGTAACTTTTTCCACTGTTATGCCTGGAAAATAAAACGGACAAGAGTTAGTTAAGCACGACTGGTCAGTAGTGTAAAGTTGAAACTTATGATTAGTAAAATTGCCCACTCCTCAACAAATTCCTTCATCCGCATAAGACTGTCGTTAGAATCTTCATTTGTATCTTTGATTTTGCAACTATGTATTTTCCGTGATTGGTTTTATACTTCTTTCTTCAGTAGTTTTTCTCAAAGTTCTTCACTAGTCTCAGAGTCATTTTTTTTGTAAGTGTTTCAAATGTCGCCATCAGTTTTACATTCACCCTTACCTTGTGGAACCATTAAAATTCCCCGTTTAAATTAGTAATAGTAATATAATGCCCATTTCCTAGTAAAATCTAGGAAATGGGCTATGAAAAGTACCAATAAGAAGCACTGTTCAACCATTCCAGTTGCAAATCATGGTGGTAGAGCGATAAGGTGACAATTCTCTAGGACATTTGTGACTCTCTTTCAGTGTAAGATCTTAGGATCAAACATGAAAAATAATAAAATCAAATGTGAAACTGCGTAAAAAATGACGTAAAAACTGAAATCTACATTTAAACTATGACATTAAAAGCGAGGTGGATTTAACGTTATTTTCAATATGATTTGCTGGCATCAACACTTTATTGACGTTATAGCTGGAATGTTTTTAAATGGGATGTTCTCTAGTAGCTCATCGGAAAGACTGCAACCAAGGAAGAAGATTTTCAGGAACTTTCCTCCTTCAAGCATTTCCAGCGAAACTTTTACTCCACCAGAGGCGTAGCTATAGAGGGGGGAGGGGGGGGGGCAAGGAGGGACAGCTGTCCCGGGGCGCAGCGTCAAGGGGTGCCAAATTAATGCAAATTTATTTTATTTTTAAATGCGAAAAGAAAATTATTTGATTTGAAGAGGTGTGAGGGCAATACAAATCATATCGGGAATGAGCAATGTAGCACAGGAGTGCGTGGGAAATCAGGCAAATAATTTTGCAAAGCCAAAATGTTCCATTTTTTCCCTTAAAAGTGAATGGTCACTAATAAAAATGAAAGTTAAACGGGCTGCTTTTAAGAGCTATTTATCATTTAGGAAGTATAAAAGTTTTTTTTTAAATTTCCTTTAGGGGCGCCTCTAGGCCCCCAGCGGTACGAGGGGTGGGGTGCAAAATCTTCAGTTGTCCCCGGGCGCTGAAAACCCTAGCTACGCCTCTGTACTCCACCCAAGCCTTCTCCAACACGACTTTTTATTTCTTCAATTTTTCTTAAAATTCTTATTATATTTATTTATATTTTAGTCCTGCAGTTTTGTTTCCAGAACTAGAATTACAGGAAAGATCCAGCTAACAGTTGACACAAAAGTAATTTTATTCTCTGGGCATTTGACCTCAACAAACGATTTTATTAAATCGATACCTCCTTGGGAATATCAGCATATTAATAACATTATTATCATACTATTAGAAAATTGCAAATCCTATTTGAGAATGCTTCCAAAAAAAAAAGCCTCTCCAAAAAGTGCAACTTCTACCTTGGGACTAAAGGAGGAAAGATGCACAAAATAATAGATAAATAATCAAATTAAATTATAAGAGAAAAATTGGTATGTGGAGGTTATTGCTTCACCCTCCTCTCTCCTTTCCTTCTCCGCCTGTTGCGCTCCCACGAAAAATGTTTCAGCCTAGGGTTGGCTAGTTTCTTCCAAAGCGGAAAAAATCGACCGGAAGAAATAGGTTTCTTCCATGTGGAAGAAATGGAATAAACTATTACAGTCGACTCTTTATAACGACCACACATTATAAAGATCATTTCATTATAACGACCAGTGGTAAAAATCCCAATTTTATCCCTATGAACTCTATGTAAATTTGCTTTCGGTATAGCAACCTTTCTGAATCGTCTAATCCAATACAGCGACTGTACTGCTTCCAGAAATGTGAATGTAATTCCCCCCCCCCCCTATATTTTCTACATTAAAATGTGGTTAATATTTTGCGCTGATATTTTTAAAAAATTCCAATGACAAAAAATAATTTAGTTGGAATCTTTTAGAAACTTCCAATTATAACCTCTTCAGACCCCAAAACTAAGCCCAAACAATTTTGACGCAATTTTCGGTTCTCCGATTTAAAAACAAAAAAACTAAAAAAATTTTTTTTTAATTTTAATTAATAATTAGTTTAAATAATAATTAATCCCCAACTTCCATGCTTAAAACGAAGTAAACTATCTGTTGATTAATTTCAAAAACAATTGGGTGTTTTAGCTTTCAAATTTCACAAGCAATATTTAATAAACAGTATTTTAACTTTCTGTACCCAATTGGGTACAGAAAGTCGCAAGAGGTTAATGGAAATACTGAATATACATGATGCATGTATATTTTTTAAAGAAAATTCCATCTCTTATAGCGACCCCTCGTTATAAAGACCTTTTTCTGTAGGACGCAGATGGTCGTTATATCGAGCGTCGACTGTATTACATTAGGAATTTACTATGTAAGTTGCAATTTTATAACCTAAAGCAAATATATTTTTGAAGAAAACTTTAAATACATTTAGTTAGACCTATGAAAATTTAAATATACCTGCTAAATTAATAATAAATAGGTTTTCTCTAAGTGGAAGAAACTCATTCATTAAGGATATACCACATAAGTTTCAATTTGGTAATATAGAATAAGTATGTTTTTCAAGAAACCTTTAGTACAACTAGTTAGGCCTTTAAACATCCAGTTGCACACATGCTAAATTAATAATTTAACTCCAGGCCGTGGTAGCCTAGTGGTTAGGATGTCGGTTTTCCAACGGGGAGATTGAGTGTTCGATACCCGACCCGCTGAAGATCCACCGTGTACAATGGGGATACGTGCAGGTAAAATCCGTGCACCCTGAAGTCCCGAGGGTACCGCAGGGTGCAGAATTTCCCTTCACTCTTAGGTCAAAATAGGAAGGTGGCGCCGTCTGGTGTCATTCAAATACATGATGAGCCAAGTCGTACTTCCACCGTTGTGGTGCTCATCTATAATTAATACTAGCCCAAAAAGTATTAAAACATTGATTTTCGAAAATCATCATTCCGATATTAATGCTGGAATGAACATTTCTTAATGTGTTGTACAATGTTCTCCAAAAAAATATTTTTATGTAAAAAAAATATATGCAACAATGACGGAATTTTTATGTACTTTTTTTCCCCCAAGGACAGAAATTTAAATAAAAACATTCCCTTTACAAAGTCGTAACAGACTCCTCCTAAAATTGTTACAACTATTACCCATAAATACCTGTCAAATTTTATTATTAAAAATTACTTATTATTCCAAAAATAGCTTTTCTAAAAAAATTGCCTGCTTTAATAGCTTAATTCTGTCATTAAGCACTTATATATTTTGATTTTTAACTTGTTTTATTCTCAATTAAACTCCTAGTATTTTCCATTTCTGTCAAAGTCCCGGAAGAAATCCGTTTCTTCCGGAAGGAACCCAACCCTGTCCTAATCTTTGCATAATGGACGCATTGTATTTTTTACAAAACATACAAGATAGGATTGAAAATTGTAATTGGTTAGTGAAAATTCATATTTTACCTTTCTCTGTAACAGCTCTTGCTTGAAAGAGCATCAAAAATATCAAGTATGTGATGAAAGTATTGAAGTAAAACATTTCATTCGAATTTTCGCCTTTCCAGTTTAAAAGCTGCTAGATCGTAAAATCACAAGTTTGTATCAACAAGCAAAACGCAACAGAGCGTTTATTTGTCTGATACAAACTTATTTATTTACTACATTGTTCACAGCAAATATGTTACATCTATTGAAAAATCATTGTTGTGGAATTTCTTTTTAATTCAATTTCAATACACGATTTTAAAACGTTTCATTACAGCTAACAACTCAAGGTTATGAAAATGGTCAGTCAAATGAGAGAAACTATGCAAAATACCGGTATTGCAGTTTAGCACCATAATTACAAGTTTTGAAATAATTATAAAATGATGTAAATTTTGTAAAATAAAGCAATGTGTGAATTATGATTTAATTTTTGCAATTCTGATTTTTAAACGGTTCAAATAAAAAGGAAAACTCGTATTTTGTGCACATTACGAAACTTCATAAAGTCTCTTTATGCCAGAGATTCCCAACCTGTGAGTCGCGTCGCGACCCTAAATGGGGCAGCTGGGCACTTCTCGTAGGGTCAACATATAATTTCTGGTTTTAAACCAAACATCTTTGCCACTTAGACAAAATTACTCTTTCTTATACTAAATATAATTTTGAATTGTCCAGTGACTTGACAATTTTCGCCATATCCGACCAGAATAAAATCCGTCAAAAATATTTAGAAGAAAGAAAAATATTTGTATAATATGCGAAAAATATCAAATGATATGCAGAATTCGAAGAAATTCAAATAATGTGCAGAAACATTCAAATAAAAGCAGTCTCTCATTATTTGGCGACAACCAACTTTTGTTTAAGTCCTCCTTTTATTTCTTGTGAGCAGATACGCGCAGCGAGAAAGACGTTGAGCCTTCCCTCTTACGGGATGTTTTACTCCTCTGGCGGGATTACAGGCCAAAAACTAATCAAAACTAATTCCCATTAGGGTCCATGTGTGTAAATTTGCCCCCAGTGTAAATTTGATTATTTTATGGTGTCTTTAGATATTATAAAATAAACAAGTTTACAGAAGAGTTGAATTCAGAGACAGCTTGGAATCTAACGTATCGTTTTTGTGTCAAAATGCTTGTGTGAAAGTGTGTATGTGTGAACATGGGGTCGCGGGTTGCTTATTTGTTAAAATTTGAACAAAGGTTGGAGGGTAATCCCTTGTAATAATTTTTACTGAATCGTTCAGAACACCTTCTTCTAGACCCTCCCCTCCCTTTTTTTTGTCGTCTTCCATTCTGAGTAGTACCAGTACCCATCGGTTTCCATAACCTAAGATTTCTTTAATTGCTTCTATTCTGTCAGTCTTGCGAAACCAAGACATTTGGTCGGTTGCCTTTTTTTATGTTACTCTTCAGTTCTGATGAGTATTTCCAATTCATAAGTTAACTCTGATTCTCTATCGATTTGCAGTTTTATATTGGTCCTTATTTTCCTGAACATTTTTGTTTCAAAAATCATTTTGTAGCATCCTAAGTATCCCGTTTTAAGTGAAATTTGAAATGACAGTCCTGAACTTGAACCTTGGCTTAGGAACTGTAAAAGCATTTATTTTCGCGAAAATAAAGATCTCGAGGGCTGAAAATTTCGTGAATTTTTTATGAACAGAGCCTAAAGTTGCAAAATCCCGAAAGTAACTAAACTGTAGAACCCTTTTTGAAAAAGGCATTCTATGTTCAAGAAATAGTAGTAAGAAAGTCAAGTTGGAAGAAAAAAAGTTGTCAAGAAAGAGTTTTCTGATTTTTATTTTTATTTGAAGTGAAAAAACAAACAAACATATTTTGCGAAGCTTAAATTTTCGCGATTACGACGGACCCCGCGAGAATAAGTGCTTTTACAATATTTTGCAATGCTTTAATTTGTGTTAATCATTTATTTTTTTAAATAAATGCTGCTGCGAGAAAAAACATATTTTCTTTTTGAATTCTGCGGTATATCGTGCTATATTACGTTATTGTGAGTAGATCCCAGAAAACTTTCTCTTGTCTCAACATTAAACTGCTTCACGCTGATCTAACTTCTCTCAAAGAAAGCAACTAAACATGTGGGAAAAGAGCTACCAATGACACAATATGAATTTATTAAGTCTTTTCTAGCCAGAGTGGGATGAACTCACTTTTTTGAGAAATGTGTTAACGTCTTCTGATATGGAAAAATATTTAATAATTATAATATTAAAGTAATATTAAAGTTGTAATTGGCTAGCGAACGAGTAACCCTTTACCAAAAAACAACAACAACATATAAATGGAAGAGCATAATTATACACTCAGTTAAATTATCCATTGACAGCATGACAGCAAAAGGCTCTGTGTCTCAAAACTGTGTTTAGTAGAATTATTCCACTTTGCCTTTAAAAGGCTCATTCAACCATAAGTGCTTTAGAACTTATGGTTGAAAATGGTTGGCAATAGAAAATGTAACCTCCTGAAACGAACGCCTGCATAAAACCATCGGATTGCGCGATTTTCACGGAAGATTTTTTCGTCGCATATGTTTTCTCTATATTTAAATGGATAATCCGATTTCCCTCTTCCCCTTCCCAGTGTTTACAAGCATTTCCTATAAAGTTGCATGTTAAAAAATAGTGACATAAAATTGTACACTTAAAGAAAAAAATCTTTGTTTGGAAAATATGTTATCTCGAATACATGTATAAATAGATTTAAAATGCGTAATGAGAAAAAAATAAAATTTTTCAGGTGGGGTTTTAATTAAAAAAAAAAAAAAACTGCACGCAAAGCAGTTATAAAAATATTTATAAAAAAGCTCGCTTTAGGCTGAAACGGTAGCTCATGCAGATCTCGCCAAAGCAAATTTCAATGTGTTTAACTAATTTCAATGCCAGTTGCTCATCTGAAATTCAGATATATTCACCACCTAATTCGAAACCTTTCTGGAAATCAACAAATATTGCAAACCAATTTATTTGTTTTCTAATCGTAAATAAGTATAGACAATATATTCTTCTCTATAATATAGAATTTTCCCAAGAATGCATGAAAGTTAAAAAGTTTTTGGAAGTCCGCCAAAATTACTTTCATCCTAGAATGGAAAATACAATGTTAAATTTAGGGGCGAGGGTCAGTTGCACTCCCCACTCACCTGTCAATCAAAGCAAAAGGGTCAGTTGCCCTCAAAGTATTTCTTATCAGTAAACTCGCGAGGGTCAGTTGCACTAGCCACAACGTGGGGGGGGGGGGGGGGGGTTGGAGGGAAACTAATTTCTTTGTTGTTGTTGTCGTACCCTCGCGCGAAGCGAGGAAGAATGGGTGCGCTGCTCCTGAATCTAACGGGGCCCTTATAGGCAGGAGTCCGACTTCCGCCCCTTTATATGTGGTCTCTTAATTTTTTGAACCAGCTCCCAGATGAGAGACCGTCACCTGGGGCTGGCACCCCCAGAGGTATCGTTTCACTTGGAGGACATTGGAGCCACGACCTATTTAACGTGCACCAGCTCCCTTTAGCGTACACGGCCTCACAGGAACCGCGAGACGTTGTCACCCTCCCAAACACTGGCCTAAGTCGATGTTGCTTCACTTTCGGTGCTCTACAGGAACCGAGCTTCTGCCGACTGGTCCACTGCGGGACACTAATTTCTTTATCATACCTATAAGAGGGGCTCTTTCTCTGACCAACAAAAGGGGTTGTTAAACCTCTTTAAGTACCCGTTTTACGAGTAATAATAATTATTGTTTTAAAGTACTCTAATAAACGGAAGAAAAATACACTGGTCAAAATTGATTTTGGTGCCAATAATTTTGGAGCTGATTTTGTAGGAATTCTATGCCCTGATTTCAAATGTGGCATTACGTTTACCCTAGGAGCTCTAGTTCTTCAGATATAACATGTTGGTATGCTATACAGTATACTATTTCAATGGATTAAATGAACAACTAAACATGGTAGTTTTATTATTATTACACAAATATTATTATATATAAAGATGAGAAAAAAATCATCAATCAATCAAGTTACTTACTGAATACTTCAGTTACTTTTTCATGTGACATTCTTGAATGTGCTTTAAAGCATTCTCGTTTTAAATCCAGCAATAGCCTGTCATTCATTACGCAGGTATCCCATATTCCTAGATAGCGGTCCCAGAGGGGGATTGAGGGCAACTCGGTCGCTCATAATTTGGGTGGTGAGGGCAACTCGACCCTTTTGCGTTATCTTGAGGCCAACTGACCCATCCCCAAATTTAGTACTGATTTCTTTTCCGTGTTTTATAGTTACATTGTTTTCTGAAATGTTTTCCTCTACACTATTGTGTTGTAAGAGATGGATCCTTAGTGGTTTGAGTGGGGGGGGGGGGGGAAGCAGAGTTATTTCCAGTACGAATCTTATGACAGAAAAATAACACAAACGTGCAAAAGTTAAACATTTTAATGTTATAATATATTTATTTTAAAAAAAGGAGGGGGGGGGGGGACTGATAAGAATCTTTTGCATTGCTAGAATGAACAGAAGAAAGGGAATTCGTATACTTACAAATTTTATTATTGTTTAGGAAGTAAACTAGTCTGTTTTATTTTCCTAATAGTCTTTCGCGATTAACCCAATGACGCACGCTTTGTGTGTGGTACGGGGGTTTCATTTTGTTTTGTTCACGCACTGCACAATTTCGTCAAAATTCAGATTTTTCATTTACCTGGCTCAATTTTGGTCTTCTTTCAAACCAGACATTATCAGTGCTTCCTTGTCAACATTTTCAATTTTTATATCATTTTCTAGTAATACTCCGCTACGTCTGTTTCTGCAAAACCAGGCTTTCTAAACGAGAGCCGCCGTCTCCGGAAAATATCTAGGGGATCACAGGAGAAAATATGAAACTAGGGGAGCTATCATGAACCTCGTAAAAGGGAGACATGGCTTTTCAAGTTTCTAAAACATTTCCTCGTAACGATAAAATATTACATATAAATTTTTATATACCTCTTCGGCAAAAATTGCATATCTTAATTAAAACACCCGCCCCCCAAACGCAAACCGTGAAACTTCTTACGTGACTTGTTTTTCATAAAGAAAAAGAAAAGAGCAAAATAAGTTTCAATTTGTTTCATGTTTTTCTCAATGTTTTTCCTGATAATGTTTCTCTGGTTTTGCTGCAATACACTTTTTGAATTTTAAAATTGTTTGGTGTGTTTCGCAATTAGCGTTCTTTCCTGTAAAAGATGTTTTAACAGGGGAAAAAAACGTAGGAGGCCTAATATCCTGGAATATATTCAACAATTAAAATAATTAAAACAAATTAATAAATAATATCAATAAATATTTAAAAACAAGAAACATGGGAGCACAGTCTTATTAGATGCACAGGTCAACCCTCCCTTTCAAGTCCTAATAATGACTTCGTAAGGAATATTTCGAAACAAATACCTCTAGGAAAGATCAACATATATTTCATTCACATACTTCACCTTTCGATTTGAAGAATTTTTGTTCACTTTTGAACAGTTAAGCGAAACGGCATTGGGCTTTACGAGCCCAACGCTCTTTTTCTTGAAGGAAATTTGAATTTCTTGCAAATCCTTATTTAATGGCTTGGTTTCAGACTTATCTCACCAGAAAGAACTTTTGATGTAGAAAGTGTATATGAAAGGATTTTTTTATTTAATTATACAATAAGGTAATTTTTGAACAGTTGTTGTTGAAAATCAACAACTTTAAAAATAAAATGTTCAAGGAAAAAAATTGTACACAATTTCAAAGGTTTTGAATGAATTTATTTTTTTTTCTGGGGGGGGGGGGGGGCTAAACATTCTTCCCGCGCCCCCTTGTGATAAACAACAGTGATTTTCGAGTGAAAAAGATTTGTTCAGTTTAAAAATCTTAATTAAAAAGGGAAGATTTTAATTTTATTTTTTAAAATTTTTAAAGATGTCCCCTTGTGATAAACAACAGTGATTTTTGAGTGAAAAAGATTTGTTCAGTTTAAAAATCTTAATTAAAAAGGGAAGATTTTAATTTTATTTTTTTAAATTTTAAAGTTTTTCTGTTGATCCGCTCTCGAATTGGGTTTTTACTGTATACATTTATTGTTTCCATGGAGTCTATAGGCATGATTGTTTCACTTTCTCACGACTGAGCGGATACAGGGAAAAGCAATGGGAGCAACCTTCAGCATGCAGTTGCAGTGTTAATGATACACCCATCTTGACGTCACGTGGGTAGGGTCCATTTTGCCCCTGTCTGAGAGTTAAATATTTGAAAAAAAAAAAAAAAACTACGAATAACGCATTTCAACTTTATAACTTCTCCCCTTCGGAACAAATTTTCTGGGATTTTGCTTAGTTTTGTATTTTCAAATAACTTACTTTTCTCAGGAGAATTTTAGATCTGCAATTTTTATTTTTATGTTATCTTGATTAAGCAATTTGGAACATTCGATTCAGAGAAAATGTTTAATAATGATTTGAGTTAAGGAATTCCTTAAAGAAATCTAATAATCAAAAGTTTTAGGCTTTCTTTTGTTCTAATTCTAATTAAAGTTACAAAAATCTTTGAACAATTTCCATCGTGCGAAAAAAAATCAGAGCTTTCGGACGATATGTGCAAGAAGTTTTTATGCCCCCATATCAAGGAATTTGTGCGAACATTTCGTCTAAAATTGGAGCCTTAAAAAGTACTTCACGAGAAACAAAAATGATTTTTTTAGTCATAAAATTGTCTATTTTGAAGGAGTTGAGAGAAAGTGGTGAATAATGATTTGGGTTAAGCAAAGCCTTAATAAATCTAACTCAAAAGTTAATAGCTTGTTCTCTGATTAACATATAAACTTCGAACAAATTCCATCGACTGAAGAAAAATCAGGGCTTTCGATTGATAAAGCACGATACAGGAGAGGTCCTCCCCCGCCCCCTAATTAGGGTACTTATGTGAAATTTCGTTTTAAATTGAAATGAAAAAAGAACAGTATGTAGCCCGGTTGTATTTTCATCAGTTCTTGATGAGCGAAATTCTAAGGAATCCGGACCAGTGGAAATGGGTGAAAATCGAAATGTAAGATTTTTTTACGACATGAAAGTGAAACTAGAAGTGTTAAAAAGTGAAGTGAATTTTCCATCTCTATCAAATGCTGCCATCTGGCGAGCATGATAATGTTTGTATGCATACCCATAATCCTTGTTTATGTCAAGCCAAGCCACGTCACTTTAGTGAATGCCAGCTCTTCATAGCGATTTGAGTGCTGGTAATTTCATAGAAAAGGAAAAATGAATGTCTTTCGATTAGCGGGAGATTTGTCCCATCTTTTCGCCATCATAATTTTATTGCTTAAAATATGGAAGACGAGATCATGTGCAGGTAATCATTCACAATAATTAAAATTTGTATTTTTGAACTAAAACAAAATCAGCCGGTCACCGGGTTTTTGCATTGTATGTCATTTTGCAGTATCTATGCAATATCATTTTTACTGCCTTTTTTGTAATCTACAAGCTATTATAAAGCAACAAACGAAATGCTGCAAAATGACTCGTTGTCTTAGTTGAAATAATGGGAGGAATTTAATGTTTAGGCTTAGTGTAGAGATCAACAACCCGCCATGATTTTCGTGGTATTTTTGTAATTCCTAGAAAATGTGCATGTTCTTGGAAATTTAATTTTTTTTCTTTGAGTTGTGTGGTTTCGAAATTTAAGAATCTAATCTTAGTAAATGTTGTTTCAACTGCATTTCTTGCAAAGAGTGATAACATTTGTTTGATTTAGTTGAAATGCTCTTTAAATGCAGCATCTGATAAACCTATGTGCTATTCGATATTACCAGAAGAAAAAGCGACATGATGTTGATATTTTTAATGAAGTATAAATTAACTGAAGTTGCACTCTCGTTTTCTATGAAACGAACATCTAACCAGCTATTAATTTGACTTGCAAAAAACTATTATGAAGTGCAAATGTATGTGAATGTCAAACTTTGTGTTACAAATTTTATAGCTCATGGGTTTCATTTAGTGTATTATTATTATTACATGGAAGTTATAAGTAGATGATTGTCACATAAAGATAATCCCGAAAGGGGTGCTGTTTAAGGTTTGATGTATTTGTTGCTCTTAGTTCAAAAACATGCAAATATTTTCAATTAAGATTTAAGTGAAAAATACGCCAGTTATCCATAAAATTGTATAGTGCTTTAGTTTAAAGTTATAGTAATTAAGATAATAGTAAATTTAGGGTAGGGGAAGTAAATTCAAGTTATAAATCTTGGTGCCGAACATTTGATTTTTAATGACATCAATGGATCAATTGTTGTTGGCAAGGTTTTTCCTGAGTAATCCTAGATATCTGAACATGTTTGGTTTGAAGGGAGGAGGGGGAGGAAGGAAAAGTTGTGTCAGTTTTAGTAATTATACAATCTTGCTCTTAATTTGATATTCGAACTTATATTTGGTGTGAGAAAAATGCACTTAATTTTAACTTTTGATCTGAAGTTTCTTCTAAAAACTTCCATTTTTAGATTTTGTTTTTTTTGGATTATCAATTATTATTCAAGTTTTTGCACTTTTACTTCCTCTAGGGCTGTGCTTCAGCTACTAAAGTTGTAAGTTGGTTTTTCTGATTCAATAAGTTTGAAGCTCATGGCTGTGCCTAAAAATGCAGTTAGGTTTTAGAACATCTGGATTTTTTTGTAATTTAGTAAATTAGTGAAAAAGAACAAATAACAATGAAGTTGCTTTACATAGGAAGAAAGCAAGAAAGATTATTATGTTTTTCTATTTTTTTTTCTGTTCAGGAGGTGTCGGAACATTTTTGCTTCAGGTCCCAAATTATTCGATTTGTTCTTTCATTACACAAGTGTTTTTTTAATCAATATTTCATAGTCTATGTTTTCAGCAACTATTGTAAATAGTTGCTGAACTGTATATTTTTCAAAGGTGTCCATAAGCTTCAAAACAAATTTAAAGTTTCTGAAAGGTGTAGTCTATTGTACACTTCCATAGAAATTTCACACTTCAGGTTATATGTATACAACAAGCTTATCAACAGCCACATACTTCAAGATAAATTCATGAATAAGAGTGATATGTGATTTTAAGCAATGCTAAATGCCACTGCAGCCGCTTAGCACTAGCAGGATGCAAATGTAACCTTTCTCCAAATTTAGGATGGATAAAGGAAGAGGGAAAGCAATCTTTTTTAAGTCTGCCAAAATACTTTTTTTTTTAAATTGCTTCATTTGCAATGAAATATCCTGTGTTAAGTAAGAGCATTGTATTTATTGAAAACTCTACTGATTAATGTAGTATTTTAGAGTATTCAATAATAATAGTATGAGCAAAACAGGAAATATTCAACATTCTTTTATAATTTGACACTCTTTGAGCTTATAGTTTTTGATTTTTAGGAAAAAATATTAATTTAATCTTCAAAGTTCTTATTCATTCAATGCATAATGAAGTAGAAAATAGGCATTTTAGAATCAAAGTCAATCAATTTAGAAACATTTATCAAGAATTAATTTAGACTATTTTCAATTTAAAAATTAATCTTCATGAGTCTTTGCAGGGTTGATAAGTTTTTGCTGCAGGTGAAAAAGCCTTCCCCGCAAAAATAGGTTTTTATCACCCAAGTGGCAAAAATAGGATTCACTGTGTCCGTTTCATCCCCCTCTCCCCCAGGTCAAAAGTAAATTAAAACATCAGATAAAAGAAATTTTAGTTCCAAATCATTGTTATTTATATTTGAATATTGAGTTAAATGAGTATAACATTTAAAATAACAAGATTAAAAGAAAAGTTTACATTTTATCCCAGTTTGTTTATACATGGCCATGGAAATCATATTCTTCTGTTTCATGAAGGTCCACTTTTAAATGTTCTGGATTCCCATTTCCTGGGTCATGCATGTGACTTTTAGTTGAATTTTTACTGTTGAAATCGAAAGCCCAGAGCTGTGTTACACTTTAATCCACTCGGCTATTTTTTTTCTTATACACGCCATGATAGTTTCTTTCCTCTATTTGCTCTTTTGTGCAGTTAGTTTTCATCAGTTCATCTTTTTTATTTCACCATTGATGAACACTTATTTTCGTCAACTTCAAACAACCTGCCTGCTTTGCCTTTTACAATTTCTTCAGCCTTTTCAACTCTTCTCCACCAAACCCCTACCTGTTAGCCGAGGCCTTAGGATTGCTTACGCACGGGGAGAGGTAGTGGGGTCTACGGATTTTACATGCACATATCCCCAAGTATACATGGTGGTCTTCAGGGGGATATCGAACGCGCGACCTTCCAGGCGGAAGTCCGACGTGCTAACCACTGGGCTACCACGGCCCTCAGCCTTTTCAACTACTTTAAGTTTAAAGTCGGCAGTATAGCTCTGCCTCCTACGTTTAGAAGCCATCATACAACAGAACAACAATAGATAAGTGTAAGACTAAAATAAAATTATGAATGCTTCGATCTGAACAACTGCAAACCAGAGTTGTTCAAAGAAAGCTTTTGTTGTATGGTAAGTTTCTACTGAAAGCATACTGGACAGTTGGCACCTATCCCCAGGTCCTACCGCTCAACCTACCTATTGTGATTTAATTGCTCTTTTTATGGTCTAAGTGTAATTGGTGGGGAAGAAAAGGCTCCCCTGAGAGCTAAATTGCTTATTTCTATCCTTTTCCCAGATATTGTTTCATTTGTGCATTACATTCTATATAAAAGAAACCACTTACGATTGGCTCTTTTAGGAATCGCATACAGTACTCTCGCAATAGAACAGCATTCTGTAATTGAAGTGTCAAGGATTGCTTAGGTCGTTATTGGTGGGGAGAGTTGACATTGATTGATACAACTTCACTGACAGTGAAAGGTCTACCAGGAAGAAGTCGATTACCTCGGTCATCGGGACTACTGTAATATTAAATGTTTTTCTGTGTTATGTTTTAGAAGTTAACAGTTTTTGTAATGTGTCTGTACTTCCCAGAATTTGTCCATATACTGTTAAAAAATGAGATATATGAACTAATGACCATTTTAATTTTAGGTATATCTGGAAGGAGCCAAATTCTTTTTGCCCTAGTTTATACCACCCGCTATTTGGATCTATTCAGCAATTTCATATCAATTTATAACTCTGTAATGAAAGTATTTTTCATTGGAACATCTCTTGCTACTTTGTATTTGATATATGTGAAATTTAAGGCCACCTATGATCGCAACCACGACACTTTTCGCATTGAATTCCTTGTCATACCTGTTGTCGTTTTGGCTCTACTTGTAAATCATGACTTCAGTCCTCTAGAAGTAAGGAACAATTTAAACTTTCATTCTACTGGATACAATCATGAGTTCATCAGTAATTAAATTTTCAAATTTCTATAGTTGTTACCTTTGTTTTAATTTAGATTTAATTCTCCAGATACTTCATCACAAAATATTTCTGTGTATTACAACTTTTTATAATTTCTATTAAAATTTAAAATTACTGGTAGATTTTTGATTTTTCAACAAAAGTGTAAGTGGGTGTCTTCTTATTTACATGGCTCATTTCTTTTGCATTGAAAGAGAGAGACCTTGTTACTTCAAAACACATTCTGAAATTTTTATTTGCTATTTTTATGCTGTTTTTGAGTTTTTAAAAATATATGTGAATAAAATATATTATTGGCATTCTAAAAGTCTAAGTCTACAAAAAAAAAAGAAAGAAAGAAATTCATCGACTATTGCAGAGCATTGGATTTTCCAATTAATTATTTCTTGATATAAACCCATTACCAATTTAAAATTTACATTAAAAAAACCTACTATTGCAGCTAGGGATTGATTTTTATTATCATTATTTTTCGTAAAAATTTTAAAATTTAAATTAGTAATATCCCTAAACTAGATTTATGGTCTTAGTGTCTTTTACCGGAATGTTATTGATTTATTAACAAACTTGCAGTTCTAGTATTGTTTACTGATTTTTGAAAATCGTAACAAAATTTTCATCGTGAACTTCTTAAACTATGTGTTTCCTGTATAACTGATGTTATCAGTAAATAATTTTATGTCCTCTCATCCGTATGTGCTTATACTAATTAGTATTAAAACTAGCTTTATATTCAACTATGTCTATTACTACTATTGAAGTTTGTTAATACGAGCCTGTATTTAACAAGAACCCGGGTTCAACAAGGGAGATTGAAAACAAATCGTTGGCTCAATGTTAAAAGTTCTTTATAAAACCCAGTTACTGCTTGCACAACTCGGATTTAGCGAGCATTTTTATTTTTTATAATGACATTTCCAAAAGTAAATTCTCATTAGAAGCAAGTTTTGCAATTTGACTTCAATTGCAGAATGGCCTAATAAGATATTGAAATTAGCAAAAACTTAAGCTTATCTTTATCTGGTTTCAATGCTGGCAATTGTAGAAAAACAAAACTTTAATTTTTCAAACATCACCAACCCAGGCCCGTCATTTCAAAATTTTCCAGGGGAGAGCAGAGGGTACATTTTCAGTGCATATTATTGGTAAAAATCCTCGTGTGTTATCCCCATTAAAAAAAAGCTGTTAATGTTCCTGGTGGACTGCAAGTTGAAAAATAAACAATACAAAGCTACAAAAACCTAAGGGGGTTTTGATGACGCTTTTGTTGTTTACCTAAGGCATATCGGAGCTGGGGAATTGATCACCTCTTAATGAGTTTCACGTTAGTTCGGGTTGGGACATATTCGTCCCAGCCAGGGGAAGGAACCAGTTTGAAGGAAGATTTTTTTTGGGGATATATCTTGTTCAAGCCATTGAGAAGAGCTTAAGATTTAATCTCATTAAAAATAACCTGAAGGTAGAAAAAAAAATTAGAAAATATTAATGCTTATTTTTAAAAATATCAATAACAAAAATAAATTTTACTCATTCAACATGAAAAATTGAATTTTAGACCCTATCATTTGAGGCAGTCAGTTACTTGGTAAGTTTGCTATTTTATATTGGAAACCTTACTACTTTTTATTATAATTTCAAATGTAAGTGTACTGTTCGCAGTGCTTGCTTTAGACTTACAAAATTGTAAGTCAAGTTGACTCACAATAAAAAAAAGTAAATCTGTTTTTGGAAAATGTGTGTCAATTTCAGTACTTAAAAAAAAGTCATTTTAAAAATGCTCTTGTTATAATATTTAATTAAATCAATTTGAACAGTAAGATTTTCAAAGTTTTATAGTTAAAAATATTTTTTTAATATAAATATATTATTCTTTAAAATATTTTAACATGAAAGTAATAATTGGTTTAGAAATAAAATATAAACCTTAGTGTTACAAAGTAAAAATTAAAAATCAATGTAACACTAAGCGCAAAAATTGCAGACACCTATTTTGAGGTTACAAAGAAACGTTTTTCAATGCAAAAGAAAGAGCTTCTAGATGAAAAACATCCACTTTGATATTTTTCGAGTTGAAGAGTGGTTAATTGTCAGGGTTACCAGCTTCCAAGAAAAAAAAGCAACAATAATTAAGTTTTTTTAGTTTCCAAATTTTGCCATAAGGGAAAATCTCTTAAAAATGGTAAGAATTAAAATTATTTATAATGAGAATTAAAAAAATTTGTATTACATATTTAATGATTTAATCTTAATAAAATATTATCCAATTTTCGTTTAATAGTATTATTAAAGTTGAGTTTAAGTTCTTTGTAAATTTTGCCAATTTGTTTTTACATCCTTTTTTGAATTTTTTTGATGAATTGAGAATTAAGTTCTACTGTTCAAAGCTGAGGAATTTTTAAACAAGTTTTAAAATATTTTAATATTCATTTATAAAGGTAAAATAAATTTGAGCAAGTTATTTTTTGCTTTTGATAGGTGTGTTCTAATCCTATTCATGTAAGTGATTAGTATTTTTACATTAACAACTTTCTTAAGTGCAGTTTGCTTTTATATGCTCTACTTCTTTGTACAAACTCTATATAAAATATATCTGAATTTTTTCAGTCCTCTAAAATGCATTTTGTTTTAGTGATTTATTATTGATTTTCAATGTGCCAGTCAATATTCTGGAAAAATACCAGTTTTTAGTTTTCCAAAAACAAATATTGCATGTTTGTCAGCAATATTTTTGTTAATATATTTTATTAATTTGAAATTAAAATTAGTATATTTTTTTCAAAGTGCATAATCATTTTACAGAGGGTTTTTTTCTCAAATACTGTAAAACCCATCAAAAGCGGACAAGAATGGGACAACAAAAAAAGTAATAGAGAGATGTCCGCTAAAGAGGGGGATTTTAGGCTCATTGCTTTGCTGGCAGGAAATTAGAAACCGTCTAAGTGGTGTGTCCATTAGGAGGAGTTTTACTGTAACCAATTTAGCTGAACTGAATATAATTTGAGATTTTTCATTATAGTTTAAAATGCTCTTCAATATTTTTATAATTTGTATGCAGAGGGGAAGTTGGTCCTCTTTGGGAAATTTTTTAACAGTTACAGAAAGAAAGCAGGGAGTGCAATTGGGAAATTAGCTCAATGTCAAAAAAAAATTTTTTTTTTTGGTGAAGGGAGGTATGATGAGAGAGAATAGATTCCATATATATTATCTCAAGAAAACAACACAATAAATACACATATAAGCTCATTTCTCAGAGCCATACAGGCAATCACATTCCTTGCTCCCCTCTCCCGTGAAGTGATGAGTCTGAGAGAAAATAATAAACTGAGCAATAAGTTTTCATTCTTTTTTATCAGTTTAATGTTTAAGAATCAATTTTTCCCAAGTTTTAAGGAAAGGGTATAACAAAGTCATAAATCATTTTTCAGAATTCTTGGCCCCTTTGAAAAAAAAAAACTTTTTGTGGATACTGATGTAATTACGTGATCAATACTTTAAATGATTCAAAATCCTTTTTTCTTATTTTTCTTCAAGATTTTAAGGTGCTTTATTAAAACGTACATGATTTAAAATTAGTAGTTATTCAAAAGATTTATGTATACAATTTGATACAGAAAATTAAACTTTTTTTATTGTTTTCAAATTTATTAGTTTAAGTTTAAGCATAAAAGCTTACAAAGTAGTGCATAAACTTTTAAAAATTTACTATAGAGACAAAATTCATTTTTTCTGGCTCTCTTGTCTCTTTGTTGTTTTGTTTTCTTAAATTTGTTATTTAAAAATTGAAGCTTTCAATCATATTCTTATAACAATTGCTCTTTTTAGATTCTCTGGACTTTCTCGATATACTTAGAATCGGTTGCAATTTTGCCACAATTGTTCATGGTATCAAAGACAGGTGAAGCTGAAACAATCACTTCCCATTACTTGTTTTGCTTGGGTTCCTACAGAGCTCTCTACATTTTGAATTGGGTGTATCGCTATTATTCTGAAACTTTCTACGATTTGATTGCCATCATTGCTGGAATTGTACAGACAGTTCTATATTGTGACTTCTTTTATTTATATATTACCAAAGGTAAGTTGACAGTTTTTAATTTTCAAATATTGTATTCTTGAATATTTTGCAGTTTTATTTGCATAAAAAAGTTTTGTGCTTGATTGGGTTATATGTTTCTGTGCTGATTTATATTTTGGTAATTCGAGTCTATTGTATTCAAATACGGATAAATAGGTATTTAAATTACATTGAACACTTTTTTTTGGTAATTAAACATTTTGCATAAACTTTATCAGGGCTGCCACTCTTCAGTCCTGGAGACGGAAATCCGTCTTTTTACGATGATCCAAACGGAACTTTCCATCACGCAAATTATTGGTTTAAAAAAAATTGTAAAATAAAAATTATGGCTTGAAAAAATACTGAATATTCGCCCCCGCCAACTTGAATTGTTATTGAAATTAGAAAGAAGGAAGGTAAGCAAATAATCAGCAAAAATCGCTTTTGAAAAAACGAACCCTTTAAAAAAAATCTCGATCGAAAAATTGAATGCGAGCACAAACCCCTCAACTTGGATTGTTATCAAAATTATAAAACAATGAACCAGAGGTGATTGTATTCCGGTTATGCACCAGAACTCCGGTGTTTTTCCGCATTGTAGTACCGGAAATTCGGTATTTTCAAAATTTTAAAAATTACAGATATGGGAAATTTTTTAAAAATTGTTTTTAATTTACTTCATATTTTCGACGATGCCGATTACTATTGAAAATTGGAACAGAAGCATTTATTAATTCACATAAAAGGAAGAAAACATAAATTTAGAAAAAATCATGCGTCTTGTGAAAAAAAGAAAACACGGAAAGTGGACGTAAGCAGCGATGCCGCAGACGCGCTACAGCGCGTCAAATACGCAAAAATCGGAGACAGGGATACGGAAAAAAAATATATATATATATTACGCGTCCCTCTGACGCGTGATTTTCATCACGGGAGAAAAAATAATTAATCGAGTAAAATATATAAAAAATCGATAAGCAAAATTCTTTTTTGCTCATTTTTGTTGCAGCTTTTTTTATATGAAGAGAAGGTGGGAAAACGGCGCTGTCGCGGCTTAGGTAAGGGAAACAGGTGAACAATTCAGAGATTCAATGCCCAAAGATTTCTTTTAAGGATATAATCAGCCTGATGTTCAACAAGTTCGGAAATATGAGTTTTTTTAAAAATCTGCCGGTATGAAATGGTTTTGTTTTCGCGATTGAGAATTTTCATAAAGTGTTCACTTTCGTGATTACGATTTTTATTTTGAATTAAAATAGTAAACAAAATTTTCCTATTTAATTTGTGCCTTATTGCATTCACTATTTAGAGAAAGAATGCTACACAGTTCATGTAATCTACATTGCGGAAAATTCGCGAATCTGGCATTCGTCTAAAAGTCAATGACTTGATTTTTAGCATTTAAATATGGGATTTTTGTTTTAATTCTTGGTATGATTGTTATTGAATCAATTGCTAATTGCATTGGGAAAAAAAAAATTCTTGTCATAAAAGGTTTATTTTTCATTTATATCTCAGGACTGGTAGAGTTCCACAAATACCGGAAATTTTTTTGCTCAATTTCCCTAAATTGTTTACCCTCATTTTATTTTTTTAACTTTCAATTGCAACAATAAGTATTTCTTGGTTAATTGGAGCAATACTTTAAAAATTACGTAGGCCTAATTTCCATGTGCAAGCAAAGAAACGCATGCGTTCCTTTTTGCGCAATCTTTCTGCATCCTTTACGGAAATCGTATTTTTTTCATTTCACTTATTTTGTAGGTTTAATTAAGAAGTAAAGAAATAAAAAATGTTCTTATTTTTTATCAAAATTTTGCCGTTTATACTTGCGTATAAGTAGATTCGCATGTAAGCCGAACCGTCAACTTTCAAACAAGGAAACCCTCGTGCAAGTCCAACCTCCATACTTTCAGAGAAATATCGGGAACGTTTTTGCTGCGGATTTTTAGACACAAATTATTTATAATGAAGGGAAATGAAATGCAATGACAATCGGAAATGTATAGTTTCAATTTGTGATTGCGATTTTTGTAAAGGATTCGTTTTTGCAGTTATGTCTCTTGTTAATTGTTGCTTTTATTCTGAATTAATAAAAATAAGTTTCTGCGCTTTAATTTCTTGCAATATTACATTTAATTTATTTTTGTTAAAACAAGCTCCACTAGATCAATTACACAAAATTCGCGAATCTGAATTTTGTCGTTTATGCACTCTTTGCTAGAAGATGAAGGACGCAAAAGACTGCAAGCAGTATTAAAACGAAAAATTATGCAAGATAATGAAGCAGCAAAAGCCGTGAATGATGCAGGAAATAATAAACCAGAGTGGGCAAAATAGATGTATTAAATGCATGTAAATAATTTTAATAACGTTTCTTTGACAGTCTGTATTTAGATGTTATTGCATTATTATGTTTAATAATACACACATTTTATTAAAATAGTACACAATTTTTTAAAACTTTTTCTGTTTGTCCTATATTTTCTACATTTTCTATTGTGTCCCCTAGTTAAAATAAGTAGTTTTATCCATTTCTGCTTGATCCCAGTATTTTTCATAAAGTACAACCTTATAAGTGCAATCACATTTCATCTTATATGTCTGACATTACAGTGCCTTAGTAGTTATTAAAAAGAATCAAGGTTCAGGATTTTTTTTTTTTTTAATTTCAGGAAATGCAAATTTTTACTGCTACCACCAATGATATCTTTAGAACCGTGATATGCAGTGCCAGATCTAGGGCGGGGCAAGCCGGGGGCCCGCGCCCCGGGCGGCACTTTTGGGGGGCGGAAAAATCAGCTGTAATGCACAAAATTTAAAAAAAGGCGAAGCAGAAGAAAGAAAAGAAAAATAATTAAGAGAATTTAGATTTTGGAAGAAAATTAAAATCCTAGTTTGGCGTTCCGATTTGATGATTAAATCAGCTATTTTGCTAACGATTAAATGCAATGAATATAATTATTTATATGTATTACTGATGGAAACTCCAAAATTTTAAGTAGGGGGCAGAAAATTTCGCAATGTCAAAATTTTAAAATTTAAAAAGTCAAGGTCCCTCCCCTTTGTAATCATGAAATACCGTATGCTATACTCCAGGGTTGGAAAAAACCCGGGTTTTTTCAGAAAAAACCCAACCCAGTGGGTTTTATTGGGCTTTTTCGGGTTTTATTGGGTTTTTTCGGGCTTTATTGGGTTTTTTCAAAAGTTTGAGGTTTTCTTTATTTTTATTTGTAAGAGGTTGCTTCCACATAATGGTATTAATTATAGTGAAAAAGAATAAATATTACGTATTTCTTTTAAGAATATTTTGTTTTAATTTAAAAAATTTTTGAAAAAATAAAATAATTGCCATTTAAATATTAATTATTCTATTCTGTCCTTTACAACTAAATTAACTTTTTAAAAGTCAATTACTTTGCACCTTGTTTATTGTATTTTTAGCATTCAGTAAAATCCCATCAAAGGTTTTAAGAAACAAGTTATTTTTAAGTCTAGTTAATTGCAAGTATTTTATGTTAAAAGGAGTTTAAGCTAATTACTTTCAAAATTACTGCAATCTCTTACATGCATCGATGCCGCTGACGCGCTATAGCACGTCAAACACTCAAACATCGGTGGTGGAAACGCAAAATAAAATTATTACACGTCCCCCGGGACACATAATTTTTAGCAATTTTCATTGCGGAAAAAAAAAATCAAGTCAAATAAAAAATCTATAGGCAAAAATATTTTTGTGCATCCTTGAACAGCATTTTGTTAGATGTCACAGATTGTTTTCTTAAACATTAGTTTCTCTTAAAACATATCTATCATTTTGAGTGAAATTCTGATATTTTCTTTCTTTTGGGCATTTGTTTCTATACTTTTTTCAATAGAGAATTTTTTGTGGGAAAGAAATTTTATTTTGATTATGTAGAACAATTTCAAACCCATCCAGCATTTTTGAAATTTTATCCATGATAAAAATATATTTGGTTTAAGTCTTTTTTTTTTTTTTTTTGTTTATAAAGTGGAGTTCAATTTTGAGCATGAAGTTTAAAAAAACCGACCTGTAGGGTTTTTTAAGTGGGTTCTTATTATTGAGTCAACCCTCAAAATTTTACACCCATGACATATAAGGTATAGATTATGAAAGTATGTTATTCTGTTTGGTCAAAATATGTATTTTTATTTGTTTACATAAGTAAAGTTCAATTTTAAACAAGAAATTTTGAAGAAATCCACCAGTGGGTTTTTCAAGTGGGTTTTTATTTTTTATCCAATTCTCAAAAATTTTTAGACATTGCATATGATGTATGTATTATGAAAGTAGTATGTGTTATGTTTGGTCGAAATCAGTATTTTTATTTGTTGACATAAGTGGAGTTCAATTTTGAACAAGAATTTTGAAAAAACCCACCTGTGGGTTTTTTCAAGTTGGTTTTTGTTTTTGAGCTAACCCTCAAAATATTATACCCATGACATATAATGTATGTATTATGAAAGTATGTATTATATTTGGTCTAAATCAGTACTTTTATTAGTTTACTTAGGTAAAATATAATTTTAAGTAACAATTTTGAAAAAACCCGCTTGGGTTTTTTCAACTATGCTTTTTCGGGTTGGGCAAAATCGAACCAACCCTGCTATGCTCAAATGGTACCAATAATTTTTCGTTTACAAATTTTCAAAGCATCCTTTTCGGAAGAGAGTGGCGAGCTTGTAAGTGTCGTTCGAGAAGGCAGATACAGAGCTCTTCGATATGGGCGTAAGAAAAATGTGGGGTCCTGCCTCCTGGATAAAAGAAAAATGCCAATTTTGTACTGCATTTTTATGAGTAAAAGCATTTAAATTTTTTAAATGTTTCTAGTACGCTCCTTTTTTTTTTTTTTTCATAATACTTCTGCAATCCCAAATGTGTCTCCAAAAGGCTCAACATGCACTATTTAGCATATAGTTTTCAAAATTCCCGGACCCCCTTCAATTGTCGGAATTTTATAGCTCCAGTTTTTGAAGTCTGGCAGCAGTACTGCCGAAAGATTTAAATATATTGTGCGCTTCTTTTTCTCTCCCTGCGAAACTGTTTGATTGAATATATTGAATGATATTTTTACATCAGAAAGCAAGAATTTTAGGCTTTTTTGAAGAAAATATTGGTACATTCAAATATGTGTCTATCTTTAAAAAGTCCGCATATTTGTAAAAAAAATTACGTGATTTGGCTATTAATGTGCAAGGTGAAAAGTTCAGTCTAAAAATTTTTGAAGAGTGGCACCCCTGCTTTATGCTGATTCTTCCGAAATCCTTAATTTTCACTTTATGCCTTGAATAAAAATCATTTTACTTTCATCAAAAGCAGCACTTAAATAACTTACCAATTTCTATTCTATTGAAAAAGAAAGAGACAAAATGGCAGTATTTAAGAGGTTCTTAGCTAACAACTATATTGTGCTTCTGTATAATGTCATTTTTGACTGAAAATAACTTTGAATCTTAGTAATTTTGTTGCAAATCAAGCACTAAAAGATAAGCTTTAGCTTATGCTTCTTTTTCCATGCACAGGAATTTACATATATTCATTTACAGCTATTTTGTTTTCATTGTACAAAATTTTGCAATGTGCAATAATTTATAGTTTCAAGTAGTAATAATCTTCTGTGTCATTGTCACATGGTTCCAAACCTAGAGTTATATACTCTTCTGTTATGATTAATAGTTTGAATTTTCTTATGTACACTTCTCTTTCTCATTCTTGCTTGCAGTGCAATAGCAACTCAGTTGGAAGTCACAAAAATAATAGTGAGTTGTGTAAATTATTCATCCATTTCACTGTTATTTGTATGAAGGTAAAACATTGATACAGTCGAATCTCGTTAAACCGCCCCCCCCCCCCCCCTACGAACAGCCACCCTCGCAGTTGGCCAAGAAAAGTAAGGAAAAAACGTGGTCTATAGAAATATAATGTAAATTCCCCCACTAAACCGCCACCCCGCTGTTCATCAACCGCCATTCATTTTCGGTCAAAACTATCCTTTGTATGATAATGTTACTGTTTAAACCGCCATTTTGAGAATTCATGCCAAAGAATTCATGGGAGACAAACCATTTACAACAGCCACCGATTTCATGTCTCAAAGGGAAACCATGAATACATCACATTCTCTGATTGATAAGCAGTTAAAAAAGAATGCCACTAAACTGTCCAGCTTCCGTTATCTTTGTTCTCTCGGATGCTCCCCCCCCCCCCCTTCGCACCCAGTCACCAAGGTGTATTGTTTCCAATGTTCCAACAAGTTCCTGGTCAGAGGTAATTCTTGGAAACCCTTTCATCTCTTGAGATTTCCCAGAGCTGTCTTTCTTTTCGCTCTCTTCTCATCTTGAAAGGTTGGAGGTTACCCTGAACTGAGCCGTGGAAACATGCGAATCCTCCCCCCCCCCAAAAAAAAAAAAATTCCCCGTTTTCTTGGAATTGCGAACCAAAAGCAATGGAAACTATGGAAACCCCTCTGCTAATTCCGAGAAATTCCAGTTCAACATTGGCGACTGACAAACGCATGATCATCAGCCCCTAAAATAAATGTTAACTTCTGTGTAATACCATGTTTCATGTAGTGTTGTTGTTTTCTTGGCGATGCATAAAACCCAGTTCCAAAGTGTTTATTCTTAACACTTCAGGCACCCCTTATCAGAATTTTATGTCTATAAAACCTTGTTCTTTTGCTTCATTTTGAAAAAATGTCACAAACAGTGCAAGAAAAAATTACGATTTTCAAAGCAAAACCAATTTTAAAAGTGTAAGTCGGTGATTTATTGCTAATCATTTTTTTTTTGCCATTCTGATGAATAAATAAAATAAAAACTAAAAAAATAACCATCGAATACAAATTGTAGAAAAAACAAAAATGGCTAGGGATACAAAAATCCTTACATAGTGTTAAAAAGAAAGAAAAACTAACTTCAAACAAAACTGCTTTAACTGGTAAGTTTATTTTCTACTTATTTGTGCAATTTTAATTTAATCTTTAAACATCAAGGTGCTATTAGTGTTCAAGTTTCAGTTTGAAAAAGAAAAAAAAAGCATACTTTGAAAAATTATCATAAAAACAGGCATTTTTAAAAGGATTGGCGAAATCTTGTTAAACCGCCACCCTCAACTTTCGCCAACTTTTGGTCGGACATTAAGGTTGGCGGTTTAACGAGGTTCGACTATGTTTGTAGAATTGGGTATGAGAGCTCAATGGTTTTTTCTAATCTTCATACATATTCAGTGCAGACGTGTGTTCTTTCCGTATTTTGCTGGGATTCCACATTTTTGGTAATTTTGAAAAGTAAAAATTTAGTTTCTGCGAAAATCCATAAATTTGGACATGTTCTTTTTCAATGAAATATTATGAAAGTAATCTGCATGCATATCTGCAAACTTTTACAGAAAAGGCAAAAAATTTATGTATTTATCAGCTTTTAATACTTTTATGGCTCAGTTCTGACTTCTACGTACTTTGAAGTTGGATTGCATCCACTTCTGTAAAACTCATTAGTTTATGTTTATTATGTGATTCTATCATTAAGATATCATTAATTTTGTATTTATCATTATTTTCAATTCGCGAGTTGAAAATAATGATAAACTCTCTCCAAGTTGTTTCAAGGTAGTACCACTCGTAATTAGCGTTAATTTTTATCGTTTATTATTTTAAGTTTATGAAGAGCTTAGAAAGTAAAATTTATCTTATAAGTTCATTTAAAAGAACTTTAAAATATTGAAATCTGGTAAGTCAAGGCTCTATTTCATTAGGCAAAAATAATGTAAATGTTCAGTTATTGAAATTCAAGGTTTGAGACTTTGTTCTTTATTTTTAGCATTTCTTTAAATTTTGGTCTATCAATAATAGTAATTAAATATTGTAGCCATATTAATGTAATTCTAAAACTATTTTTGCTAAAAATATTTTCTTTTCCCCCTTTTTCATATTTTTCACATGATTTTAAATGTGCTATCTTTTTATATCATATTTAGAATTGAAACTTTTTAAATTTCAAGAACTCATTGTATCTTGTTCTAAATCTTTACTAATATTATAAAGCTGTAGAGTTTGTTTGCTTGAACGCGCTAATCTCAGGAACTACTGGTCTGATTTGAAAAATTCTTTTAGTGTTATATAGCCCATTGATTGAGGAAGGCTATAGGCTATATATCATCACTCTAAGACCAATTGGAGCGAAGTTCCGAAAATTGCATAAAATAGTCTTTTTCTATCAGAAGAAATTATCACATCCTACCGAGCTTGATACCACTGAAAAGCCCGTAAAAAAACTACTTGAGGAAGAGTTTTTGCTGCGTGCTAAAATTGGAAGCCTCTAAATCAGTGGTGGGGAAACTTTTTTTAAGACTGGCCATTTGTAATAACTAGACAAACGTAGCGGGCCAAAGAATAATGCTTAATCGTTAAAAAATTTATGTGTTCTATAAACATATACATATATTATTACATACACTTATTATTTTAATAGTAAAAAAGCAAAAGGTAAGAAAATTATAAGCACAAAATATAAAATGAATTTAGTGTAGTTCTTGATGTGAAGTATTATCACTTTATTTTCTGGTGTCATTACTGGTTGATGGTGCACGAGAAAAATGAAATTGAGACTGTTTCATCAAAATTTCATCATAGTCCGGTTCCATTTGCGAAGCAGAGATTCGTAAAACTGATGAAAGGTGCTCATCCGTAATTCTGTTTCTTAAAGAAGTTTTCCTAAGCTTCATTATTGAAAAGATTTGTTCGCATATATAAGATGAGCCGAACATTGTCATTATCTTCATTGCATGAGTAATTAGATTTGGGAAATTATCTGGACTTAAATTTTTATAAAATTCTAGTAATGGTACTGTATGAAAAGTGTGTTTCAGGAGAGTATTACAGTTCAGTTGTATTAACTCAAGTTGAAATTTTGCATCAACTTCTCCGTAATTAACATTGAATGGGGTCGCAAAAATACTAAACCCTGGTTCCATTTTTCTAAAGTCCTGAAATGTTTACTATTGTGTTTTGGATATCGCCGCAGGCAGTTTTTATGCGGGTCGTCACATTACGAAGTAAGAACGCGTTCAAACATTCTCACGACGGCACTCTTAAACGGGCCGGATTAAACCTTTCCGCGGGCCGGATTTGGCCCGCGGGCCGTAGTTTCCCCATCACTGCTCTAAATTAACTAGAAAAGAAGTTATAAGCATTTTTCTCTGTAGTTTGAAATTATTTTTTCATGGTTATTGGATTTTAATTTTATTTGACCCAGATGATGACCGTTTTATTTTATTTGCATTGTTGCATCCTTTCAATAATTGTTACAGTTGCCGTGTGAACAAACAAATCAATGCAGTTACCATTGTTAAACAAATAAAAAAAATAATAATCAACGCTTCTAGCATTTTGATGAGGCATCGCTGTATTCGCAAAATCTAATTTAAGATAGACCGTGCAAGGCCGGGCGGCGCAGCTAGTATTTAAATAAGATTGTTAGATCATATCTTGGTGTCGTGATATTTCAAAGTTTTCCCCCCTCAGTGAGTCAAATGTCTGTCAATCTTTTAAATATTTCTTAAAACGATTATTACGAAATTCAGTACCACTAACTATGTGTATATTTAAGATTTTATTTCCAGCTAAATTTTCAACATGTTTATGAAAATTTAAAAGTGTTCAAAAGTAAAATATAAATAGTAGAAGATAAATACAAGAAATAAACACACATATTAAATAGCAAAATCCAAATGCTGCGAGTCTGCACATCACGCTAAACCCTTGCGATTCAGAATTACTGCAAGTAGATTTGGCTGGTAGAATTGTTTTTTTAACTAACCATTTACAAAGTCTTATTAGTTAAATTCGCATAGTAATATTAAATTCATACATTGCTACATGGACTATAAAAAAAAGTTAAACTGATTCCTTTATCAAAAATCAACATCTTATTATTTTGTTCCATGGCGTATAATTAAATTTAAATCCTTTAATCGCTAGTTTTTCTGCAGATTAGAAATTGATCTTTGTGAATTAATCTAAAAAATCGTTATTTATTTATTCATTTCCTAAATACATATCAACAATAAAATTTTTAAATTTTGATGATAAATTACACTTTATAAAGTAAAATAATTATTCAAATTGATATTATTAGTTCTGAAAATTGTTGTTTAATTAATAAATTTTTATTCATTCATTACTACTAGTCAATTTGGCTAGTAGAAATTGTTTTTTTAACTAAACATTTACAAAATCTTATTAGTTAAATTGGCATAGTAATACAGTACAGAACCTCTTATCCGGGAACCAGAAAACCGGGGATTATTTCCCGCCATTTTTGAAAAGTTCACGTTTTTTTGCCCATTTTGTAAAAAGAGGAATTTTTTTTAAATGCCTTTAAAAATACGCATTTTTCCGTTTCAAGTAACATATTCAGTGTTTACAGTTCGAACAATTTAGTCTAAAAACAATGTTATTTAGAGGAGGGGGCGTCAACTTATTTGCAGATGAAAATTAGAAAAAAAAAAATCTGCAACAATACTTGAGAAAAATCAGATATTTTCTCTATTTTATTTCAATAATTAAACATGAAAGAAATAAGTAATTACATTCTTACACATTTATTTAATTGTCTCGTCAGTATTCAAAGGCGAACTGCAACAGAAATCTGACTATACGAACGTTCGGAAAATTTCTAATATGGCAGATTCACGAATTTTCCGCAATGTCTGATCTGTGTGAAAATTAAACCTCGTTTATTTTTGTTCTATATATTTTTTTATTTATTTAAGAGCTGAAATAAGGTAATAAGAATTTAAATTTGATATTAAGGCAACAAAAATTGCCACTGTGAAAATGAACTCTTTACTAAAATAGAGTTCACAAAAGCGAAGTCGTTTTACACAAGTATGAAATTTGCGCGTTTCTGCACTAAAACATGCTTCTTACATTTCGTTTTCCTCCTTTTTGAAATCATTTATTACTGTAAAAATGATTGATGATCAGATTTTACGAAATTAATAATTTGATAAACAAGATGTCCGATTCGGAAAGCATCCAAATGGTGCTACACCCGAACGATGACAAAGAGCAAGATAGCGATGAAGACGAAAATAATGACATTTTGCCTGCTATGTCTAATGATCGTTGCTTTGAATTAACTAAAGAAATCATAGCAGGAATGAGACAAAATTCTTGTTTCGACGAAATAACGCACATAATGGCTGTTCGAAAAATCCAGGAATCGAATTTTCGACCATTTATCGATAAGCTATTGGTCTAAAACTTTACATATAGCTTAGAACCAGATGACAGTGCAATATTCTAACCACTTTTATCACAATTTGATTAGTTTCTGAAGTATTTCCAATAAAATAAAATTAAATATGGCGATTAGTTCCGAAAATTGCGACCAAAATTAAGTAGCTGCGCTGCTATCGTATTTTTTTGCTAAGATTTTTTGTAAGCTTTTTTTAAATTATTTTTTCTTTCGTATTTTTTAAAAATTTTATTATAATTATTCTTTTTTATCAACTATATTAGAGGGCCAATTCAAAAGGTTCGCTGGGCCAATATTGGCCCGCGGGCCATAGTTTGTGCATCCCTGCTGTATACAATGTTTTATATTCATATGTGAATGGAAAATATTTTTAAAAATATTCCTAAGGCACAAAACTTTAATCGGCAATATCTCCTTTTAAGCTGAGATTCCTATAACACATTTATGTTTAAGCAGGGCGGTACAAGAAATGAAGGAACAGAAAACTTAGGTTGTTAGGGATATTTCTTGCTCGTAAATATACAATTGTTGATACCATTTTAACATGTTATAAAAGATGCTCAAAGTTCCCACCATAATAAAAGATGCTATTGTTGTAGTGAAGAGCCAAAGATGGTCTGACATGCTTAAAAACACCAGAATTTATATGAATATTTGCAGCAGCACAGATGATTTTTGCAACCAGATCCAGTTCAGACTAATATGTTCCATGCACAGCAGCTTCAATGCTCTCCAAAGAAAGAAATCCTTAAATTGAGGTTCTTTCACCTTGAGATATTTTCCCTCCAATGCTACCTTCTGGCATGTAATGACATTTCTGAACATAAGTTGTTATGTAATTTTGAATTCTTTTTGTTATGCTCTACCTCCCCTCAAAGTTTGTCCCAATATTTTTGAAACGCCCTCTATACTCCCAGGTATTATACATACAAATATACATCTAATGGAATGAAACTGAGAATTGAATTCAATTCTAGTGTTTGTTCTTTAAGCTTTAATTATATAAGCTGTGCTGGCTTTAATTATATAAGCTGTGCTGTCCAAATCCAAAACCGAATGATCTTTTGAGAATGTGGGCAGGAACTAGTTTTTTTATTTCAAAGCAAATCCTTTTTATGTCATAAGTGAAAATGTGACTCTTTTAAGTTTTTCTCACAATAAATGGCTAATTAGGCTAATACAGCATTCCAGCTTATACTTTGGTTAATTTTGTCTTAAATTTCTTTTTAAATTAAATTTTTAATGTTTTGCTGAGCGGAAGCTTTGTTTTCTGTTCTTATTATGTGCAAATGATGTTTTAATGGTCCATAATGTAACATACTACAAAATTAGCTATTTGAACTTTCTGTTCATTGGGAAATTATTTGAATAGAATATTTAATTAATATTCCATATTCTTCATGCATATTAATATTTCCTTTTTGTTCCATGCAACTATTATTCATTATCTGTTATAATTTTAAAATGTTGTATGGTGGTTCTTTAACAGATATAGAATATTTATTGGCATTTTTTCCTTTTATAGATACATTTAATTCACTGTTTTGAAAATTGTTGGACAGTAATATGAATTATTACTTTTCTAATATCTATTAACTTGCATGACATAACAAAAAATACAATTATCTAACATTTAACATGGAAAAGCTGAGAAAACTGATGTATAATCTTTGTAATCCTGAAGGAACATTTTTCTGAAGGAACGTAATTTTCTTGTTTAGCATTGGTATCAATTGACTCTTTTTTTCTTTTCTAGTCATTAAAGGCAAAGCCTTGAAGTTGCCAGCATAAAACTGACATTTACTTTTGTATTGGTAACTTATGCACATCTCATCAGAAGTTGAGAAGATGGTGTTTTTTGAGAGTGGACCTTCTTTATATTCATCTATATTTTATTCAGGTTTGAAATAAGAAAGAAGCCATTTTCACATAACATTGGTTTGGTGTGCTCCAGTGTTTATTGTACGTCAAAACTTGGCTCATTCCTTGGGGTGCTGGCTCAAGCCCAGGATTTAAACAATGAATATTTCCTTTTCAGTCTTAACATTTTGCTTTAAAAATGTCTAATGCATATGCATTTCTAAGCTGTAGCATTTTTGAAGAAATATTTTTGTTCTTATCCTCATATTTAATTTTGGGCCAATTATTTAGATGATATTTTTAAGCTCTACATTTGATATTTATTATGAAATATAGATTTCAAGCAAAAAATATTTCCAGTGCTCTTTAATAGTACGGAATAAAATTAAGCTACCAAAGATTTCACACACATTGAACTTTTCCATTCATTTGAAATTTTGTTTCTTTAGAAAAATCTAATGAAATGCATGTCAGATCTGATTTTAATGCATCAAATTTGATATGTATCTTTATTAATGTAAGCAAATTTCAGTGTTTATAGCACAAGATGTTTTGTGTTAGAAATCTGTTTTTCAAAATCAGTATTCAAATCTGTTAACTCACATAAGTGTTCACATGAACTTTACTGCAGTCAATACCTAATATTTAGGGTACCAAAACTTTAAATAGGACTTCTGAAAGATTTTTTGGGATTTATTGAAGGACATAATCTAGAGGGAAAAAATAGTTTTCCTAAAATTAGGAAACTACTTTTAACACCTTTTCTTTAAAATAATGAAAGGGGAAGTATAAAATTGGCTGGGGTTTCTTTGATTTTATGAAAAGTTTATTTAGTTTACAGTTGCTATTTATTTCTTTCAAAAAATTAAGATGATTGGTCTACAATGTTTTGTTTTTATAATTAAAAGTTTTGATGTTTTGTGTTTGAAATATTTCATTTGCTTTGAAATTGAACTGTGTCATGCTCAGATATGTATATATTAGAACAAATCTCACTTTAATAATCTTTTAACAAAGTATGAAAGATACCAGTATTGGATGTAAAGAAATGTGAATTAGACAGCTAATGTATTAAGAAAAAAAATGTAAATTTATGGCTGGTGTGCATACTGAAAAAAATTATGAATCTGTTTATTTTGCTTTTCTTTTATAGTTAAGTTTTGAGAATATAATTGTGGCAATTGGATTTCAGTCGGTATTTTTCTAATTTTTCTATTTTATGTGCTAGATATATTATGAAGAAAAAGTATTTTGTTTTTTGAGGCTGACATTTTTATTGAAATGTTGTAAAGACATGCAGAAAATAAAAACTAGTCTGCAAAAATTTATTGTTTTTGTTTCTATAGATAAGAACTTTTCCTTGCATCATTTAGTGTTTAAATTTTGAAAACTTTTTAACACAAACAAACATGAATTCTGTTGCATAATTAATATAAAATTTGTGTAATTCATTAAAAATGTTGTACACCAAGAAATTTTCAGCTCATGTAGATAAAAAAAAAAGACACATCAAATTTTGAAAAAGTTGAATGTTTATGCAACATGCATTTCATATTCTTGCAAGGAAATGGTAAAATGGTTTAAATTTTCTCGTCAGAACATGAGTTTTATTTGAAAAACACTTTGAAGTTTAGTAAGAATTAATGTTGTCATTTCAAAAATAAAAATTAATAAATTTTGAATAAAATTGAGAATAAGTGTTTTTCGCTACCTGAGAAGATGCCCTCCTTTTTAGAATGGCAGTCAAGTTTTTTTAATAATTTTTTTTTTAAATTTTAAATGCAATCCTTTTTTATTTTTTGATTTCATGGAGGATTTTAAAGTGACTTCAAAATATCCTAACAAAACTTTGCAGTAAAAAAAATAGTTATTGCATTTCTTAAACACCACGAAATTTCTAGGTTAAAGACGAAAAGCATTGTGTCGGAACTTCCGACGGAAGAGCATATACATGCATTGTTAATAAAACTCCTTTAGCAGTAGCCTTGTCAGTGAACCACAACCAATAAATTTATTTGAAATTCAAATGTTCTTTTATGTATATTTTTCCATCACTGTTAAGAATAAAACATTTGCAATTCGAGTTTATCATTCGTTGGTATGTTCTGGTTAAACATTAAAGCCAATTCTCAAAACAATAAATTATATAACTTCCAAAATATGAAACAAATGCTTAATTAATAATCTGATTTGCTTAATTTTTCAATTTGTTATTACTAGAGTTCGCCAAACAGTCGAAATTCGACCATAATAATTAAATTTGGCATTCGAAACATTATGCTATTTATGTGATTATATAAGTATTATTTTCATTAAATTTGACACTTATAACATCAAGTTTATTTTGATCCTCACTTAAAGCAAATGTATTGTAAATCATTGTCGCTGCAGGGGCAATTGCGCTTATGAATGTAGCCGCTTGTACTTCTACTGATTTCTCACTAAGTTGAGCGGCAGTTGAATAAAACTTAAATGTTTGCTTCCATACAATATTCTCATTTTTCATTCCATTGTTTCAGAGAAACCTTCATTCAAACTCTTATTATATGCTTTTAATATCACTGCTTAATGGCAACGCTCTTTTTACCAATGAGTTTTTAAAATATTACCTAATAATTTACTCAACGAAGACATGTTGCCATCTGCTGTCTGTAACAATATAAAACAATTATAAATGAGATTTTCCTGACAAAGAAAAAGAGGAATAATTAACTAATAATAAACTGTTTCCAAATTTTTTAAATTGATGTCATTAAACTCGTTAATAACTACCAAAAAAAGTAAATGTTAAAAGTAAAAACCTAGTTTCTCTTTGCTTATTTATGTATATATTACTAATAATATTACGTAGCTTTAGGCTTCATTTATCTAAAATTTTGAAAGAACCAATCATATTGGGAAATTTTTATGTTGTAATTCAAATAGAATTGCAGTAAATCGTTCTTTTTGCAAAAAATTTTTTCCTACTCAATGGATTGGACAGAAAAGTGCAAAATGTGTTTAAATTATTTTGTGCCAATAATTATCTGTGGAACACCTATATGGAATAATTTAAATGAAAGTGCCTTTTTTATTTAGTCTTAGGAATATAATTTAGTGCAATGAGGAAATTTTCTAAAAATTTGTAAAAACTCCAGGAATTTTTTTAAATATATCAATACTGAATGTCATGCATTCAGAAAATTAATACAAAAACGTGCTCAAATTTCTCAGATCTCTTAAAATCAATTGTTATCATTAAAACTGATTAATAGTTAATCACGCTGGCATGAGTAAAAAATGATAATCACGCATGTTATGACAAAATATAGACTATCACACTCTTCATAAGTTGACGTAGGGTAAGTGTTTCAATTTTGGTCACTACTACCACTTATGGCCACACATTGTCAATTAGTCAGATATTAGGGGGGGGGGGGGATGAAATTTAAATCATGAAGTTCAATTGAGGCAGTGAAAAGCAAAGGGATGTAAGTGACAAAATTGAAAATTTGGAGATAAGTGTTGCAAATTGTAGGGAAAGCATCAGTCTATAATGTGACAAGAAATGTTAGTGATTACTTTAACAGGTGCTCCGCTTCAACGTGATTTTAAAAAAAGTTAGCATTAATTAAAGGTCCCATAAGATCCAAACTTTGAACGCGTTTTTCTCGGAATCCTTTTTGGGTCACTCACATCCCTTTGCTTCTCACTGCTTCAATTTTCTGATGTTAGAGTATACTGTATAGTTGGGGTCTGCAACCTTTTTTACTGAAGGGCCATATTGTAAATTTTTAAAGGCGAGGCCAACCAAAAATCCAACAATATTTCAGTTTAGATGATCTAATTAGCCTTACCACCCCCGTACACCTACGATTTTTTAAAAATTTAGCACTCAGTAGTGGTGGGGAAGTCTATAGGCATAGTTAACGGTAAAAATGCTTAAAAGGGAATATATTATCAAATAAAAATTTTTCGGTTCAAGCTTTCCACAGGCCGGACGAAATTTGTTCGAGGGCCGTAGGTTGGAGATCCCTGCTTTATAGGGTAATCCCGGTAGCAGAAATTGCGCAGCATGGTAGCGAGCGCTGCAGGTTTATCTTAAAGCTTGCATATTAATTAGCCACCTTACAAAAATTTTTTTAAATTCCAATTGGTTAGGAATTGTTAAACTAGGAATTGTTTCATGAGTAAGCATTGGTTCTGGGAACACAGTTTTTAGAGATATGTATACTGAATATTCTTGAATGAAATGTTATTTATTAAATAATTTTAAGCTTTATTTTATCATATTTAGTTTCTTAATTTTATGAAAAAAAGCAAAATATTTTTCTTCAAATTTGTTATTGAAATATAAATTAATTTCTATACAAAGTTCGTTTCATTTTTAACAACAATTCTGTAGCTTGAATACAAAAGCTCATTCAACAAGTATATTCCAAGGAAGAAAGAAACTCAACTTTGATCAAGTGTCATGAGTAAAGGAATCGAACGCCTGGAGGGCAAGCTCATGACTTTGAAATAAAAAATGAAAATCTAGAGCAGCCAGCCAAATTTATGAAGAAACAAAAACAAATACTGGTCCATTTTCATGTAACAGTCTTTTACAGCAAATAATTTTTTAAATGCATTCATTTTATTTGCATAATAAAAATAATCTTATAACAATTAGTAAAAATAAAAAAAAAGAGTTTTTTTAAGAAATAGATACAAAAGTGAGGACCAGCAAAAAGCACAGGGCCCAGCTAGGCTGGTCCTAGTATTCTCAGCAATTTTTTTTAAACATTTGTTTAGAATTTATTTCTTTTAGATTTTCTGGTAAGTTGTTCTGTATTTTGAGTTCTGTTGAGTTTAAACTGTTAAGAAGTACACATTCTTTTTTGCTGTCTGTGGAATTAAACTCTCCTAACTGTAAGGTCTTTACGTTATAATTTGAATGGAACCTTACTTTAAACATAGACATATAAATAAATCACCTTTATTCAGACACAGACAAACATCATTGGACACAAGCACAAGTTAAGCAAGACAACACATAAGCAGAGGCGTAGCTGGGGTTTTCAGCTCCCGGGGACAACTGAAGATTTTGCGCCCCCCCCTGTGCCCCTGGGGGCTTAAGGGCGCCCCTAAAGTGAATTAAAAAAACTTTTATGCTTCCTAAATGATAAAAGCTCTAAAAAGCAGCCTTTTTAACTTTCATTTTTATTAGCGACCATTCTCTTCTAAGGGAAAAATGGGACACTCTTTGGCTTCACAAAATTATTTGTCTGATTTCCCAGCACTCTTTTGCTACATTGGTCATTCCCGATATGATTTGCTGTGCTCCCACTTTTTTGTCGAACATATTCACACCTCTTCAGTTCAAATAATTTTCTTTTCGCATTTAAAAATAAAATAAATTAACATTAATTTGGCGCCCCTTGACGCTGCGCCCGGGGACAGTTCCATCTCCCCCCCCCCCCTAGCTACGCCTCTGCACATAAGTTCCCAAACTCCTGTTCTTAAGGTTTTCTCTATTGAGCAAAACATCAAAAATATATTGTGAGCTTTTCTTTTTTTAAAATTTGAAGTTATTAACTCATTCTCAGTCACAAATTTTTATACAATTCTATTATGTTTAAAACTGCTGAGAAATATGTTTCTATTCTGATAATAATAGGTAGTTTTTTGTCCGTTTCGTGACCATTTGATGAGCAATGCGGGAATTTATCTTCATCAATTTTTTCTTTATTGCAGTTGCAAAATGCGAGTCCTAGAATTGATTTCATTTCCATCTTTATTATATTGAGCGTCGTGGTGCTTAAATTACAGTGTTGACCTGATCTAAATTAAAGAAAATTCAATTTGGCTTTAGTGCCTATGTATTCACAGTTATTAATCAGACATATAAAATAATGTAGGTACATTTTCAGCTTTTACTGCATTATTCTAGAAACTCATTATGTGAATGCATACTGACATAACTTTCCTTGTGTTTTTCTTTATAAGAAACTTTCTGTACATAAATATTCTCTGTAACTCATGAATATGTGTTACAAGGTAAAAATAAAAACAAATGTAGTTCTTGCGCAACTTTTGCTATTTAAACTCAATACGAGATATAATAAAAATCACATTTTTGGTTTCCTTTTTACATGATTTGGGATTTCTTTTTCAGCAAAACATCGAAAAACATTTCTTGTAATTTACGATTTTGTATTAATTAAGGCAATTGTGTTTCCTCAATAATCAGAAGAGATCAATAAGTTGATGAGACAGCAGTTTATTTAACGTAGAATTTCGTCTTTCGGCATAAACCCAATCTATAAATCGTTTATTTTACGGTCTCTTTTTTTTAAATCTTGTAAAGTTCAGAGGTGATTCTGATCCGAAAATTGGAAAATTAATTCGGTTTTCCGAAAATTTTCCAATTACTTAATGTTAAAATTTGTGTGACGATGCAGAGTTGCAGAGACTACCACTTTTCAGCCAGTCTTCCGATCTTACGTTTTTTATTTTATTTTCGATTTTTAAAATAGTTCTTAATAACTTCCCAATGTTTTAAAGCTTAACATTTTGATCAATGAGTAAATTTCTACAAGGTATAAGTGAAAAATATTTTGGAAGCATGCCAACATCGAACATGTGCTTTGCTGAAAATTAGCTCTGCCGTGCGTTACAATCCTTTTGCATTCTATAAATATTTGAATTGTTTTAAAAATTAGAAGATATTTTAACACATGCTACCTTAAATAGTCACCTTATTACATAGTTTTTATTTTAAATTCGTACTGCATACTTTTTCCGAAAATTTTATGTTAAGTTCAGAATTTTTTTTTTTTTTTTGACTCTGAATCACATATGGTAAAGTTTTTTGTTTTGCAATATCCACATAGTAAAATATAGCAATTTACAGTGAGATTGGATTCCGAGACAGCTACTAATTTTGCACTTTGTACTTGTGTCCAAGTGGAAGTATTCGTATACATATATATGGGTCTCGGGATGTTTAATTCTTTAATTGGGAATTGGGAACCACTTTCCTGAGTCGTATTTAAACACCGTCAGTCATATTTAAATACCTTCAATCTCTATTAAATGTCATTTTGAAATGAAATTAATGCCGTCCGTTTGACACCCATTAACTAATTAAATCAATTGAATTTTCCGTTAAAAATGTTAAAATGCCTTTGAATAACACGCGAAACTATCGCAGGGTCTTATATTTTCTTCTTGAGATATAGTAGTCTAGGTAAACATTAAAAAAAAACGTTCAATTCCACCCCCCGGAGGCGAATGATACATAAAATTAATCAACACCTGTTCCTAATGAGTCTGACCTCTATCCAATTTTTATTTGAATCCTTGCAAAAGTTGAGGTAGTGAGATAGCAAACAGCCTTAAAGCAGGGGAAAAAACGTTCGATTGCTCTGCTCCCTTGAGCAAATTTAACCAGCAACTTTCTATTGACGTCAACCTGTAAACCATTTTTTTAAATTCTTCCATAAGTTCTTGAGATAAATTCCGAATATGATCAATGTGGGCTGTCCTTAAAACGTGTAAATCCATCAAAATCCGAAAATATAACATTTTCGCGAATCCAATATAGTACGGTGCAATTAGACCCAAACCCCAACATCCAAAGTAAAAGTTTCCCTCCAACTCCAAACTGTTCTATATGGTCCACATATTGTTTGGTAAAAAGTCACACCTTTTTGAGCGTCGGGTTTGGGGGGGAGGGGGGGGGGGAGAAGTTGGTAAATTTGTAGTTTTTATCTGTTTTTTTCAAATATTTCGAAAACTATGCGCTTTAGCAGAAAAGTGTTATTTACAAAATAATCTACATTAAATTGCAAACAAAAATGGTAATATACATATTATTGCTAAAGTGAATGATTTCAGAGTTACGGAGGGTGTAAAAGTAGACATTTTTCGTATTTTTAGGGTTTTTTTTAAAAATGACATTATTACTAAGGAAATTTAATTTTTTATACAGGATTATGTTTTGTAAAAGCAAATTACGATTTTCGTGGGCGGTGGTATGTTAGTGATAAGCCCTTGAAGGAACAACAAACTCATCACTTTCTCGAGGGGCGCTACTTTTTAAAGGAAAAGAGGCTGCGCTAGGCCACATAAACCGGTGCTACGGAGAAACCCACTCTGAGCTTTCTCTCACATTATGAATGAACATCTTTCCAACATAAATGATTTTAAAATATAAAAATATTATCTGTATAATAATTATAATATATAATTATATCATTTTAAATCATAATATTTTTTAAAACTGCAGCTTTTCGAGGTTTTTCTTTAGAAAATAGGCATATTTGGCTGTATCGCAACCACATTTTCTTAAATTTTTTAAATTAGTGTAAACTATTCATCAGTATTCAGTCCTCTTCAAGCATAGCACCCTCCTCTTCTTGATCTTCGTAAGATGTTCGTGTCCCTGTTATCGCATTCTAGGCCCGAGCAATTACAGCATATGCTTGAGCAGTTTAGACCACTCTTTCTGCACTCGCAGTTACCGACTGCGAATGCTGTCTGAAAGCCGCTGAAGTGGGAGGAAGTGCAGCCAACTTGAGCAATGAATGTATAGGCTGCTTTTCAATAGCCTGCAAGTAACACTGTTAGAGAAAATAATCTAGATCTTCGGTGTTCTTGGCTCCAAACATTGTAAGAAGGAAATGCTTTCCAGCGTCAGACACTGCACTATGGTCAGCTATGGGGTCGTTGAAGACTAGAAGTTTCGTACGAAGAGCGTTGTTGGCTTACACTTTCCTATACGGTGAAATTTTCCCCACCTTGTAGATAGCTGATACAGTGTCACATCCTGTGAAGGCGTATATTGCTAAGAGTACACCTTACATGTCCCCAATCCCTCGCTGAATGTCAGAAATAGTGTACTCTTTTTCCTGCTGATTGCCTTACTTTGGTACCACCATTTTCAATTTGTTCTCTGGTGGTGCGTGAACAGTCAACAAGGCTAGTAAGTCCGTGCCATCACCAATTACACAAGCTACAACTCCTTTCTTAGCTTCATCAATCGCTGTTAAAACTATTAATAAGTCAGAGTCACCCGATGCTTGTTGAATTGAGCAACCACCTCTTTGCAAGTGTACTGTAAGGAGAGTAATAAGGTCCATTTTGTTCTTAGCGTTAGCTAGATATTCACTTTGATTGATATTTGCATGGATTGAGTCTTCTACTTTCACTTCAATGTTAGTGGTGGAACGTGATCTACGTAAGTGTTCTTCATCTTTTGTGTTTCCTTGCTCATATCCGTCAAAAACAACAGTTGCTAGCCCATAATGAGTAAGTATGTAATCTGTGTATTGCTCGCAAATCTGTCTAAAGGTAGCTGGGCGTCGCCAGATAACACGATGAAGGAGGTGACCTCCATCAATGATGTAATACACTTTCTCTGAACCTGGGGTGATTGGTGATGATTCATTTGAATCTGGAACCAAAACAGTCACCATTGAAGATTTGTTACCTTTCCTTATCAAACCAGATTCGTCGAACAAGGATGGAGGATAATCACATCATTCAAATTGAAATATGTTTTCAAGTCTCTCATCACTCCTTACTGTGCACATACAGTGTTCTTGTTAATTGTCATATTGGTTATGGAGGCTAGAAAGTTAACAGCTAACTTTCTTTTCAAGTGTACCTCATTGAATGTTTTGTTCTCAATCTCTTTCAAGGCTAGTGTTACAACTTCAAATGCTTTATCACAGTTCACGTTTTCATCTGCTACAAGCCCTGTTGATAAGAAAGAGAGTTCAGGTGTTTTAGAAAATGGATTATGTTCCTCAAGCCAAGAAATAAAAGTTTGCAAGTCCTTGTAATTTCTTTTCTGTCTTGCCTCTCGTATCTCCACGTGCTGCTATGAAGAGACTCTGCGCACACCCGCAATACTATATACTTGAAACGAGTCATTATGCAGTAACTTTTCTTTAACACCATCTTCACTGCACTGAATTATCTTGTCCACCGCCTTTCTAGTCAGAGTTATTAATTAGTTCACCGCCCTTGTCCTTACAAGGTTTCAACACACACTCCGTCATAGTTCACACACTTTCAAGTGATTATCACCGAATTCGCACAGTATTCTAAAGAGGAAGAACAACAAAAAAAATGGCAGCCGAACTTTACAAGAAAAAACACTCACAAACGCAATGAACGGGTCTTCAAATACGACTGATGAGCGAATATGAGAAAGTTTATGAGGGAGAGAGGCGGCGGCAGGTGCAGGCTGTACGTGAGTGGTCGACCGACACTCTGGGGGCCGCGCTTGTACTATACCGATTCTCTTTCCCACTATTTTTTGGCTTCTAGCCCTCTGTCGTGACTCTTAGCTTCTTTTGGACTACAATACGACTGTACAATATTACTTTTTAATGAAATTATTTAGTTATTCCCCTTTACATAGTAGTTATAATTTCATTTTTTCAAAAATTCTAAAAAATAGGAAAAATGTCTACTTTTACAACCTCCGTAACTCTGGAACCGTTCACTTTAGCAACAATATGTATATTACCATTTTTGTTCGCAATTGTAGATTATTTTTGTAAATAACACTTTTGCACTAAAGCCCATAGTTTTCGAAATATTTGAAAAAAAAAAGAAAAAAAAACAGATAAAAACTACTAATTTACCAACTTCTCCCCCCCCCCTCCCCCCCAAACCCGACGCTCAAAATGGTGTGACTTTTTACGAATCAATATGTGGACCGTATAGAACAGTTTGGAGTTGGAGGGAAACTTTTACTTTGGATGTTGGGGTTAGGCCATTTTTTGGCCTAATTGCACCGTACTAATATTTTCTTCTACACATCGGATGTAGAAGAAAAAGTCAGATATGTCAAAATATGTGCACAGGACCGCTGGCGCTGGCGGGTACAATGGTAACCCCATTAGCATAACGCTCAAAAATTAACGCTTTAGATTATCTATCCTTCGGATTTCTTTAATTGATTTTTAGCTACTTTCGTGTTACCGGTGGGGGGGGGGGGGAAGAGGGTAGCAGTCTTTATGCATTGCGAAAATATCGTTAAAAAAGGTCAAAAATACACTAAATAATTCAATAAAGACCGAAAAAAAAATATTTGAAAGTAGAGTATTGAGACGGTGTGTCTGTCGGTCTATCTGTCTCCCCCTCCCCAATAACTTTTGAAGGAATTGTACAATTCTTCTTTTTTTTTTTTTTTGGTGTCGGGAAGATCTTGACGAGGACAACTCATTCCCATTTTTAGCCTACTTTCCCATAAAAGTAAATAATAATAATAATAAAGTATGAAAGAAGGCCTAACGAATTGTAAAAGCATCGTTTAAAATAAAGAAAAGTCAAAAATAAGTGAAGCAATTAAATAAAGATTGAAAAGTATTAGCGCCTACGGAAAATTTCAATCATATATAAATCCCGATCTAACACACTTACATACACACACAGATTTGCTTGGAACAAACTTTATGGGAAAGCTCTTATAACGTAGAACGTGTACAGTTAAGAAGTTCATCCAGAACTAAACAAGCCTCTTTTCCCACGAAACGTTTTGATCTGGATTTTTAAGGATATTTCCGAATGAATGAATGAATAAATGAAAAAAATAAATAAATGAGTGAATAAATACATGCATGAGTAAATGAATGAATGAGTGAGTGAATGAATATGCATTAATCGTTGAAAAAGGTATATTTGAAGTAATTAAGAATTAAATGAAAAAAAGAGAGAGAGAAATATATATGTAGATTGTATAAATTTAAAGTTGGTATATAACGGGGAAGTATGCTCATATAGTTCTAGGCGGAACTTCTTGTTTATTTTTTGATTTGAATAATTTTTGAACAGTTCAAAAGAGAATTAACATTAGTGCCTACGGGGAAATTTGAATCCTATATAAATCCTGTTGATCAAACAGACATAGTTGCTTATAACAAACTTTATTGAAAGGAACTTATGACGTGAAACATGTTCATCCAGAATTAAACGAGCTCTTTCCTATGAAACTTTCTGATCTGGATATTTTAAGGGTGATTTTAAATGGAAAATGAATGAATACGTGAATAAGTCAATAAATAAATGAATGGGTGATTGAATGAGTGAGTGAATGAATTAATGGGTGATTGAATGAGTGAATTAATGAATGAATGGGTGATTGAATGACCGAAATAGTGAATGAATAAATGAGTTAGTAAATTAAGTAGGGGGAAAAAAGTGAATAAAAGCCGAAATTGATTTTTTCGTATAACATATGAAACTTATACACCGGTTGACTGAAAATTTTCACGCTAAACAAAGAGTCACAGACGATTTTTATGCAAATTATTATTGAGATGAAATTTTATTTTCATGCCAACTTTTGATAGTAACATTTTTGTCTTTTTTTCTTTGGCAACGATTTTTTTTTTGAAAAAAGAATAAAACGATTTCAGACTTATATTCTTTTTATAGCATTTTATAAAAATTATTTTTCCTTTATTTATTAATATTTTTTTTCATATTCAGTAAAGCTTTTTAATACTGAAAATAATTTTTGTTCAAATTCAGTTCTGCGTACCTACATATTGAAAAATTATGTTTCGTCTTAAAAATTTGCCATTTAAGAATATTGATAGTTCGATAAAAAATTACTGAAATACAATGCTCAAGAATGTGAGAGGATGAATTTGATATCGTTTCTAATAACAGGTAATATTTTCCTTTTTTATTAAAAGAGAATTTTTTGTTTTAGCATTAAGTGTAGTAACTGTTGAAAGGTATATTTGGAATAATTAAGAAGTTAAGTCAAACGAGAGAGAGAGAGTGGAAAATTAGCTAGATTTATAAATTTGAAGTTGGTACATGGGAAAATGCCCACCCAACCTTCATCTTCTAGTTATTAATGTAAGCCCATATAGAGAGTGGTCTAAAGATCTGCTCATACATAAATAACAAGATTATATTTCTCATAGCCAGGGGGGGGGGGGAGATTGTTTCTCCTCCTCTAAATGACGGGCCTGTCCCCTCCCCGTTTATTTGCGCCCTGCATCTACTTTAGTTCCTGCTTTCTCTGAACAATTCACACGGTTCCTTAATAAAAGAATTAAGAGTATCAAATGCAACTCTCAAAAAGTTTCGATTATACTGCTCACTGTGAAGGTCTCCGGCCCATATAATGGACGTAAGGGGTCGTTGCTCCGTTTCCTCAGCGCTCCTGACCCAAAGTTCCACTGACCTTTTCTCCTCACTGCTTGACCCATCAGTGAGCTGTCACTCAACATATCTGATTCATTTGAAACGAAGGAACTTAACGAATGCGTTCTCTTTGGAATTTCTTAAAAGCATCGAGAACGGATACATGGCCATAATATATCAACCTGAAATGCAGTTGTTTTCTAATGGTGGTTTTTGGATAATTTTTGTAGTTTCAGGATTACTTAAAGCTATCCTGGAGCTTATGGGATTTGCTTAGAGCGAAATGAAATGCAACGTTTTCATCTTCTTTTCTAATTTCGAGATAAATGAACTTTACACACTACTATAAAGAGAAGATATGCTTAAAAATGTACGTATATTATTACTGCAATCAACAAGTATCTAGGAAACTTAATTGAATAATTGAGAGGAATGCTTACATTTTAAAAGTCGTGTTTAAATGTTACCTTTTTAAATTTAGGGCAGAAGCTGCTATTCTGTTTGATTGGTATACTCCAGGGATCCCCAACCTTTTTGTACCTAAGAGCACATACCAGAATATTGGTCGAATGGCGGGCACCATTTATTTTTTCGAGATAAATTTATAGTTGGTGGGCATAGTTAATAATACACACTACATATGATGCACAAAAAATTTAATTTTAAAAGATAATTTAACATATGAATATAATTAATAGTAATATTCTTGTGTGAAATAAATTATTACGAAATGGCTTGCAAAACATACGACGTATAAAAATTATTTATAAAACATATAAAATACAATCAATGTGATATTTGTCATTGCATTTCACTGACCAGCTCTTTATAATTATGATAATGTGATGAAATACTGCTCGCAAGCAATCGTCAAGGTGTCTGACGAATCTGTAAGTCGTAATCTATATTTTGATTTTATGATATTGATTGTCATTTATCATTATAGGGTTATTCATAGTTATAATGGCCCTTTATTCATGTTACTCTAGATTCTAAATGTTCTCTAGTTTAAAATGGAAAACTGAAATATTTTATCGTTGGGCACAAGCAGCGGGCGCACCTAGACCGATAGCCGGGCGCCATGGTGCCCGCTGGCATAGGGATGGGGTCCCCTGGTCTACGCTATATTTTCCTCCTAAAATTGTAATTAAGGCAGATTGATATTAATTCAAATAATAAATGGAATTTGGAAAATAACATTTCTTTCCCTTCAATAGTTGCATATTTGGAAAATTTTTCGGAGTAATAAATAATGAAAAGAGGAAGATGTTTATAGCTAAGCGTTTAGATATTTCCCGTGCATCCGAATGTCTGCTCGCAGATTTGTTTCATTGAACGTTTTTACAAATCCATGCGTTATTTGCTAAGGAATTATCCTTACTTTATCAGACATGCCGATCTGGAAAAATTAAAACTTACAATAATGAATTGAAGAGAGTACCATGTTTATCATGTAATACCTATATTGAAATGAAAGATACATAAACGAGTCAATGTATTTAAATAAAATGGGATCAACTTGGATGTAAAATAGTCGAATATATGTTAATGTATTACGAATTATGTTTAAAGTAAACAACATGAAGTGAAATAAAACACAAAAATACTTATTTAAATTAGGCTATTTACATGATTCTACTGCAAATTGCTTGTACTCGATGCCGGACAATTTTAAAAGTGAAATATGAAAAATAAAATTTATTTTAAAAAACCTTAAAATTCCAGTTAATAGAAAATGCAAAATTAATTGCATTCATTTCTCAATTGCTTATACCTCTTTATTTATTTAATTTTTGAAATAAATTTGACATAATTCTTATACATGCTTTTGTTTCATCAGTGACTAAACATCAGATTCCGAATTATTACTTTAGAAAAAGAGATAAGTAAAGAGTACTTAATTTTCCGTAGAATGTTTTATACGTAATCCAATACAACCCGAAATTTTGGCTGCTTCTCCGTAGTGACTATGGACAATCCGTAGCGTTTTGCATTGCTTTACTATGTTGATACTATAAGCATCGAAAACTGTCTTAATTTTTTTCAAATTTTTCTGCATTTTTTCCCTTCCGAAAGATTAAAAAATAACTAGCGACACACAAAGAGTGAATTTTGAATCAAGTGAAAAAGCTCTTGAGAATTTGGTGTCATTTTCAATAGTTCGCAACTGAGAAAAGAAAGAGACAGGGAGAGAGAGAAAAGAAAAATGGTCACCATATGATTTTTGGTTAAGTGGTAAAAAATTGGATACAATTATGTTTCCCCTCTTCTTTTTAATGGCCAATAATGTCGACTGAAAAAAATGTTGACTTTATAATTTAACAAAACAGAAAAGCAAAAAAGCATAGGTACGACTCAAAACATGTGAATTTAAGATATTCTTCTTGTTTCGTTTTTGTGGCACTCCTCTTACAAATAAACGAACGAACGATATGGTGGCACTGTGGAACCCTTTTGAATTTATAGAAATATAGGTTTTTATTTATAAAGTTACTTTCATAAGGTTTTATATCTCCATTTTGACAAAACCAATAAAACTTAAGCTTAAGGAAAGGTTGGTTTTTTATTGCGCTCTAATTCAACACCGAAAGCCAAAACCACATTCGTCCTTCAGTGAATTTTTATTCCTTTCTTTTAAAAGATACTTTTTGTGTTCTTAATTGTCGTTTTTCTTCGAAAGTGACATGAAATTCTGAAATTACTAGATCAGGTCATCTTATTTTTGGATTGATGGCGCATTTCTTCAAGTTTTTCGTCCTGTTCAAGGACCGGATGGAAATGTAGAACAATGAAACCTTGCTGCCCATTCTTCCATTTCTTATTGCGAACTTCTTTTAGAAAGGTCTATTTATCTATTCTGATTGTCCAGTACGGCTAAGATATTAAAGGTGCTATAAGATTCCTTTTGTAATAAAAAAATTCTATGTCAATTTTAAATTGGGGAACCATTTTAGAATATGAGTAATGATTACAAGCTATTATTTGCTCTAACATTTTTTTCGCTTTATATCTCCATTTTACTTAATTTAAGAGACATTAGTTTGAAATAAGGACTTTTTAAAATGACTAGAGTTCGCCCAGTCGAAATTCGACTGTAATTCATTAAATTTTTAAAGTTCAGCCTCGGATGTTTAAATAACTTTCAGACATTTTAGTTTTTGTGCTTGATAACAGTTTGTTCTGTTTAAATATTTCAATTAGTGATAACCTCTCCTCAGTGCGACTAATTGGCCACAGAGTTAGTTATTTAAATTAATGCAATTGTTGCACATTTCTTTCATAAATTTCATCTTTCTGCGAGCTTTCTCCTGTAAAGAAAATATAAGTAAAAATTTTCATGTTACCCAATCATTACTGAATAAATTATAAATACAAACATTCACTTTAAACTTAATCAAGAGTTCAAACCGCTAATGAAAAATCAACAAACTTACGATTTGATTCGAAAAAAATGACGCGCCACAGCACTTTTTCATTACTTTATTTAAAATTAGAAATTGTAACGCGACAGCGCACTTATTACATTACTTTATTTTATATTAGAAATTGTTAGCTTCAAATTGTAGTTTTTTGTTTTATATTGTACTCTAGACAAATAATCTCACTGACTTTTCATGTGCATATATATATATATATATGTAACATAACAGTTACGAGCACTTTTTTATTTTAGTCGAATGTCCGTTTATGACGCAATGATGGCCGTAATTAAAGGCACCATTTGTTTATTTGAAGCTTCAACATATTAAAAACATATTCCAAAACAACAAGAAGACGAGCACAAAACATCACATTCTACACAGAATTTACAAGTTCCGAATCTCAAAAATTCTTGCGAACTGCCTTTTTATAATCTTTCGAGGTCTCGGTCACGTGATGGATTTACTGATTAACGATTGGCTCTTTCTAATAAAATTTGCTCATCTTACATAATCTTTCCTGGGTTAGTTTCCCGGGCTCAAGGGAACGTATACGAAGCTTTTATGTTTTAAAATCGAAACTGAATTAATAAAGGGGTTTGAAAAAGTTATTTGTTTTTTAATGTTATATATATAGAGAGAGAGGGGGAGAGAGAGAGAAAATGGATTAACTGACACTTTAAGGATTAGTATGATTTTTTTTTTGACATCCATTTAATAGATTACATTTTCTCTTTCATTTTGTTCTTGACATTTCTTTTTCTTTGAATTACAAATAATAAAATACGCATTGTACAAATATTGTAGGTTATAGATGCAAGGAGTAGTATGAACGTGCGAAGAGTAAAGACTTACAAAAAAAGGCTTCGAATCTACGCCGAAAGTAGGAAAGGGGAGAAAACCTATTTCTATTTTTTTTTATTGATAACACTAAAATTCATCAATAGCTAGTAAATAATAATAATAATAAAAGGTAAGAAAATCGGCAGACAAACAGAGAAAATATTACTTGTCTGTTTTATAGATTCTTGTCAGATTTTTATGGCGGAAGGGTATTGAAAAGGATGTATACTTAATGTAATATATTATATAAACATGGCCTACTATTCAAATAAGACCTTCGTACATAACAATCATGCATCACTACACTGAAAATTTTTGGTATTACTGAAGACCATTTTTGGTGCAGTTGGTGTAAAGTAGAAAATTATTCATTTTTTGATGTATTTAAATTTTTTAAAGTGTTTGTCTAAAAAATACAAACAGCACAATGCTTTTTGCATACAATGTTCGTTAACTCATCTACGCATCAAAAATTCAGTGCGATTACTCATTTATCGCATTTTCATAGAAATGAGCAATCGCGATGAAATGTCGATACGTAACTTATACTGTCTATATTTTTTGAGACAGACACTCAAAAGAGTTTAAAATACATAACAAAAATGAATGATTTTCAACTTTACACCAACTGAACACCAAAAAGGGTGTTCTGTAACACCAAAAAGGGTGTTCTATAACACCAAAAAGGGTGTTCTATAGCACCGAAAAGGGTGTTCTATAGCACCGAAAAGGGTATTCTATAACACCGAAAGGGGGCTCTATAACACCGAAAAGGGTGGCAACTAAACACAAAATTTTTAGTGTAGTATAAGTATGCATCATAACCTGTTAACGTGTACAATTTATAGAAGCGTTGTTAGTGGCCTGGAATTGTTTTTCAATCTTGCCGACTTTCAAGCACGATTTATTTTGTTGTGTTTACTAAAACATTTCTATTTAAGAGCATCAAAACAATTTTTTTCTATTAAGTACATACCACAATAACTTTCACTTTTTGTTTTGTTTTGAGCTTGTTCTCTTTAGTGTGACATAGAAAAATCCAGGCCGTAGCAAAGTTCCGTTCAAAGGAGTCGAAGAAAGAACTTTCAATTTTTGCACAGGTATTAAAACGAGTCACGTATTAGGATCCTGGAGAAGTGTCCCTTTAACTAAAAATATCATTTCACCTTTGTAGTGTCGAGCACTGCAAGGAAAATCCTATTATCGCCACTTGAGGAAGAGAGACCAATTTATCCGCTTTCTCTTGTTTTATTTCCTAAACTGATAGGCGTATCTAGGTTTAGTTGAAGGAAAGCCAAGAGCTTTTTCATTATTCGGAAAAGCAAAAAGAAACGCTGTCAAAGATTGGGTGATGGGAGTAGAATCTTAATTTTTTTTTAAATTTCGGTTTCGTTTTCGGTGCCTTTGTAAAGATTTATTTTTAATTTAATCGAATTCCATGTGTTTGGGACAAGTTTCTTTAACCTCTGGCCGGTAGTACTGAAAATTCGCTTAGCTTCTGCTGTTTACCGTTATAACAACCATACTGAGAGTTTGGAAGCAGTTTGTCAAAAGTATTTTGGTTTTCACGGCTTTTCATAATCAAAACAGCGAAGTATTACATAGCAGGAAATGTTCGGTATGCAATGATTAGGTTTTCTTAATAAGGCATTTTGTAATGTTGGAATGTGCTTCCTCAAGCAAAATTTTCTTATAAAAGTCTGCCAAACGGCGAAGTTTCAGAAAACAAGTAGAAATCCAATTTTATAGTAGTTACACAAAATACTAATATTCTCCTATTAAAAATAAGATGTATTTTTTAAGATGTGAAAGAGATCCTTAAGTTTTGTACCTTTTACAAACTCCACAGTGTTTGACATCTGATATTATGCTTTTATGGTAGTCAATCAATTTATCTATTGTCCCATTTATTCATTAACTTCATTTATTCACATACTTTTTGTTATTCACCATTATGTTTGCCTAAATACTATTAATCAACTCATTACTTTTTTTTTTAGTTAAAATGAACTTGTTGTTCAAATAACTGAATAAAGAAGTAAGTAAATGAGAAAGTATTCTGGTATTTGACTTTCTAATTCTGATTTGTGAAGAATTTTTACTTTCTTTCTTTCATATCTTTCTCCCTCTTATTTTCTTTCGATCACTTCACAGATAGCTTAATGATTCGTCAAAAGTAAGATTACTTAATTTCAAACTACCTATCATATTTTTTTAAAAACCTTTAATCAGTTTATTACTTTTTCAGTAGAAATTGTCATGTTATTTAGATAAATAAATAAATAAATAAATAAATAAACAAATAAAAATGTATTCTGATAATTGGCTTTCGAACTCTGCCTTGTGAAGAATTTTTACTTTCCTTCCTTCTCATGTTCTTTGGCTGCAATTCAAATTTATGACCGAGAACTTGAAAGATAGGTTAATGATTCACAAAAAGTAAGAATATTTAATTTCAAACGACCTATCATATTTGTTTATTGCCTGTAAATATGAAGGAAGTATCGGATGAGGATTAGTTTCACGACGATTGTTTTGATTTCGCCCTCCGGTGTTCCCAACCAGTTGTGACTGCGATTAGGTGGGAAATAAGGAAAAAAAGGGAAGGAACATTAAAAGGAAAACAATAGCTGCAACGTTCGAATACCAGACGATTAAAGTAATTTACTTTTTGCTCAGTGAAAGTTCATACTATTACTTTCGATCGATTGTGGTAAAACATCTGCAGTAAGCAAAAATGAAAAATAAACGTAAAATTAGGCACAAATTTTACAAAACTTCGGACACGCGTTTCGAGGTTACAAAGAACCCTTTTTTCAATGCATAAGAATAAGCTTCCAGATTGAAAAACCTCCGCCTTTTTTTACATTGATTTTTAATTTTTAATTTGTAGCGCAAAAGTTTACATTTTATTTCATTTATAGTAAGGTTAATTACTCAAATTAAAGTTTATTGATTAAATGGAATATGTACATAAAATAAAAGGTCTGTGTAGATTCTGAAATAATGACAACATACTTTTGCGAAAGGTACAGAGAGTTAACTGTCAGAAATAAAAAATGAATTTCTATGTGTTTTGTTAATTTTTTTTTTTTTTTTTGTGTGTAGAAAATGGTACAAGGAAGTCATATGGTGCATACAAAAGATTTTTTTATCAGGGATCAAACGATTTTTTGTCAGAGGATCGAGTCTGGCAGTGTCGGTGGATTTTCAAGATGCAGAAGATCGTCTGCGCCCATGTCGTATGATTATGCAGCATGTAAAAGATCCCTTGAGTAGACATTTGTTGGATGTTCTCGGATAAATTGAAATTCCTAGAGCATTTTCGCAGAGTCCGGGTCCTCGCCTTTTCAGGTTTAGAAACTGGGTGTCAAAATTCTCATGCGGCGATGGTACCACACTCATTGTAGTGCCGCTGAAAGAGATGGAAAGCAGCCCGTTAAAAAAAATAAAATAAAAAAAAAAAAAAATTGTTTCCATTATATTTTTGTTTAACTTTTGAATCAAAATGTTACTAAATAGTCGAATGATTTCACCGTTGAGTGTGGTTACTTGCACTTTATTCACCATTATCTTATTTATTCAGTTTCATATTAGTTATTAAAATGTTTTGTTTAATAAAATGATTTATTTTTCATTCGAAGAAATTGATATCATTTCTTGAGCTGATGCGTGTAAAAAAAGTCAAGGTGGCCTAATAAGCTGGCCATCCACATTCCGAAGACCTTCATTTCAGATTCATAACCACGTGCAAGTTTATGGCCAAGGACATTGGCATTCACTTTTCTTTCCTCGACGTGCCTGCACCACTTCTCTCTTTTTTTTTGCATTTTCATTTTTTTCACACCGTTTCAGGTTCCCGAGATCTTCATTTTTGTGATCACTGTTCTGGTTAAGTGGCGATTGTTTTCAATCCCCCAGACCTATTATCAGAGACGGTAAATTATCGGCGCCGTGACATTGCTCCACTTTTACCTTATATCAGGAAAAGAGGGGCGCAAATCCGCCTTCCAGATGAGTCCAGAGATTTTTCTTTCGTTGGTTTTTGTTTTTTGTCCATCTCGGATTTTCTTTCTTTTCTTTTCTTTTTTATGGGAATTTCCCTCATTACAACTTGACAACGTTTGACTCAAATTTCAGACATCCGCTACCTTAAAAGAAAAAAAAATCTCTAAAGCTTTTTTGTGTTATGCGGAAATTATTGCAATAGAACCTGGGACCATGTTTTAGAAGAGCTCACAAGGAACCTGAATTTTTTAATTATTAAATACTGTTTGTCAATAATCTAAAATGATTTTGCGTTTAAATGTAAAGCATAAAATAAGTTATATAATATTTTCAAAATCTGTCAATATTTTTACATAAAAAAACCAAATCAATCTAATTTTTGAAATGTTTGCAAGTTTTAAAATGTATTAACTTAAAGTTAATAAATTTACATCTGAAAAACTAAAATTACATACATTTTAAATTTTATTTTCAAAGTTTAATCAGACATTTTAATCTTAACTTTAAAATTTTAACTGCGAATATGTACTCATGGTAATAAAATTTTTCTTAAGTGCACTTAATTACTTCATATATCAAGACACATTTAATCCATCCCAAGTTAAAAATACAACACATTCAGTTAATTAAACTTAATTTTGAACAATTTGTTGGTCCAAGTACTTTTTTCCCACAACATTACCTTGCCAAAAGAAAAAAAAAAAAACATGGTAAAAATATCTACGGTAATGGGGAAGCAAGAATTATTTTTATTTTCCATTGATTGCAAGCAAGCAATAAATAAATTCTCTAATTCACGAAATCTTGTATTAAAAGCTAAATGAATTTTAAAAAGTTGCTATGATGGTGATGGGAATACTCTTCCCCGATATATTTATTTTTACACTTGTTTTTCCATAACAAAATAATTTTTTTATTATTGAAACTAATAAAAAACACAAAATAATAATCATTAATCCTTTTCTCATTCCTTAAAATGTCATCTGGTAAGTAGAAAATACTACTTTTCATCAGATATAATACTATTCAAATTCTTATTTCTAAATTATTTTTATGCTGTTAAATAAAAATTAATAAATAATGTTAAATAATAACTTGTTTATAACAGAATTCTTCCCTTCTGTTTATATGATGATTGTATTCTATGGAGTAAAAAAACTACTAAAAAATTATTTTCGAGAGAGCTCCTTGGAATAAACTTTTTTTTAAATTTAATCTCTTCTGGTTCGAATTTTAGGTGTAAGTATGAAAAGTGTACCTAAAATTATTCCTAAAATTATTTCTGTGAAGTTTCATATTTTCAAATTTCCCTTTTGTATTAGCGTGAAAACGCTGCAAGAATGTGAGGTATATGTGACAGAATCGATTCGCTAATGGTTGCGCGATTTGAAGCTAAGCAACACAATTTTTTCTCATGGTACTGAATAAAGAGCTATAGAATTAAAATTAGTTTTATATAAAACTATCTACTTTGCACGGGATATCTCGAATCTCCCTGGTGGAATAAGACTAATAATATATAAATAAGGATAAAGTTACTAAGAAAAATATCATCAAAGAGCAAAACTCTTTCTGGGGCAGTTTTTAACGATCCAGCGGAATCAAAATTCGATTCGAAACAATGCGATAATTTCTTTGCGCAGAAAAAGGAAATTTTTAAAATTTTCGGGTCCTAGAATTAAAGTTCAAACGGTTTGTAACATTTTCGACGTTGACAACCTTCCTACGATCTGCCCCGCGTGCCGAAGTACCCCTGTGCCAAATTTGGTGAAGATCGGACTTAAAATGTGATGTGGATTTGTATAAGGAACATAGATAAATACATACATACCAACATATATATATATACACACTGTCTCTTTTTTATTTATATAGGGATTATCTCTATTTCTGGTGCATCGACAACAATGGAACTGCTTAAACATGGCGCGTTGTCGTCAAGTTGGAAATGAATCAACTAACAGTTTTTATACATCAGGTTAGAACCATATGTCTTTTGTCATACCTGTCATACTTTTTGTTTTGTTTCAGGTAGTAAATATTAAAATAACTGAATAAATGTTGGAGTGCTTAACCCATTTTCAGCCAAGGTGCGTAAACTCCGCATTTAAATAAATATTTTTTATTAATCCCTTAACTGCCGCGGGTGTATATATGCCTCGCTGTGGCGATCCGTTAACTCCTGCGGGCGTATATACACTGTAAAAAAATCTCCTGAAAATAACGGAAAAAGAACCGGAAACATTCCGTTTCTGATAATATTTTCCCGAGACTTGACAGAAGTTCCATTTCTTTTTTCTCCGTTGATCCTTTTAAATACAGCAACCGTAAAACGGAAAAGTTCCGTTCTCGTATTTTCAGGATCGTGAGGTACTTGATATTTCCGTTTTTGGAAGGAAAAACCATGTTTTGAAGCACTACGGAAATCTTCCGTTAAAATCAGTCAAAAACCAATCTGAAAATTCAGTTTTTTTTTTTGAACAGTGTATACGCCTTTTTTAACAGTGTATACGCCTTGCTATGGCGATGCGTTAACTGCCCCGGGAGTATACACACGCCTTCCCGAAGTGCTATTCTTTGCCTTGTGTTCATACCAGTAAAAGTTTTTACAGCCGAAGCTTTGGAAGTCGCACCTCGGGAAGGCGTATATATAAGCGTTCGGGGCAGAAGGGGTTAACAGTGTGACCGATAGTTTTTACTATTTTTTCCCTCCAGTATCAAGTGTGCTTCGTTACGTATGTCTTATGTGGAATTAACCGTTAGGGCGCTTTCACACCAGAGGCGACAAAGGCAATATTCAAGTCTTTTCTCATGTACGCGAGAGCAGAGCATATTTTTGAAGGCAAAAATATGCTCTGCGCTTGCGCAGATGAGAGAAGACAGGCATATTGTCATTGTCTTTGGCGCCTTTGATGTAAAAGCACCCTTAGCGAAGATAAATCTGAAATGTAAAAATTCTCTTCTACTTTTCGGTCGCATCATAATTTATTTCCTGAGCCTAGGTGTCTGCGCTCTAATCCCAAATCATGGCCCATTTTCACTGTCGGGATCAAAAGGTTAAAGAGCTACTCACGCTCCTTGGCCAATGAACCTCTACGACAAAAGGACAAATATCGATACAACGTTTTTCTCACATCCTGATGCGTTTACTTTTAAAGGTTGCTTCTACTCGCTCACTTTTCCTCGCGACGGACAAAGGCTGCTGATGGCTGCTGATATCACTTTATAAATAGTTTAGTTATGGGTCAGGAAATCTGTGACCATAATTTCTGTGACATTGGAGAGGTGAAAAGTGTACCATTCTAATCGAGGTTGAAAGTTTCTTTCTCATTATCGACAATGATTTAGCTATTTGAATTTTCGTTACTCAGAAGCAGAATAAGTAAAGTTTAACCATTAAAAACATTCTGTTTTTTTTTAAAGGAAATTTCTTCATAACCGTCGATTAGATACTACTCTTCTACACTACTAGAGGGTTATGAAGAAATTTACTTTTTAAAACAGGGCAATGACGAAATTTATAAGAAATGAGAGTAAATCTTACTAACTGATGGTTAAACATCTAAACAGAACGAAAAAAAATGTTTAGGAATTAAAATATAATAACGAAGTAATATATTATACCTATATATAGGATTAAGAAGGAATCTAATTCTTAAAACAGAACAGTGGCAAAATTTAAGAAATGAGAGAAAAGCTTAATAATTGAAAGTTGAACCACCTGAATAGTACGATAAAAAAAAGGAACTGAGATATAGGGATGAAAAAGTATGGTATCTAATATAGGATTATGAAGAGATTATTCCCTAAAATAGGTGGTTAAGAACTGAAAGCTTAATAAACTGAAAGGAAGTTGAAGAAGAATATACATATGTTACCGTTAAAGTATGAAATCCGTTATTTTATAGAATACCTAGTTATTCCATGAAATAACTGATCGTGTCCGTTAAAATGTAAAACTCTCTTGTATTTCATGGTTTAACTAGTTATTTCATAGAATAACGATCTGCAGCCCGTTAAAGTGTAAAATAATCTATATCATATATCTCGCACGACAAAAACATTTACCTTCCACCCCTACTGCATCTATGAACTATTCCAGGGCATAAGGAGAGAACTTGTTTTGTATATTCCCGATCCCAGTTCAGTATCTGCGAACAAAAATTAATTAAAATCGAAGAAGTACCAGATGTTGAAATGTCGCTCCGGTCGGTTGCTACAGCTCAAAGTTTAGGTACTGGTCAGGGATTTAAAAAATGTTCGTGTAAAGCCCAGTGTGTCAACAAAAAATGTTTTTGTTTTAGAAATAATGTTCTTTGTAATTCCAAGTGTCATTTTAGTAATCCTTGTTGTAACAAATAATTTTATGGTACATTTCCATAAATACCATTTATACGCTGCATAAATTAGATAAATTGCTTTCTTTTCATTTTAATTGTCTATCATTAGTTTATTTATAGAATACCTAGTTATTTCATTTTAGATAAATTGTTTATTTTACACTTTAACTGTCTCTCATTAGTTAATTTACAGAATACCTAGTTATTTCATAGAATAACTAGTTAAAGTGTCAAATTAATAACATATTACACTTTAACGGACACGATCAGTTATTTCATTTAATAACTTGGTATTCTATGAAATAACTGCATTATATACTTTAACGGTAACATATATATCTCCAAAAAGAAATAGTTAAAGTTAGTTTTCCCGAGAGAGCACAACTACTAAAGCTAGTTTTAAAAAAAGCGAGGGCGCAGCATAAGAGGGATATTAATTGTTTAGTTTATAAATAGGATTTATAAGAAGATTGTTCTTTAAGTTAAAAAAAAATATGAAATTGAAAATGGGGAAAAAAGAAACAAACTTACAGATCGTGCTAGAGAATTCTGCTGCAGATATGCGGCGCCCAGAAGTAAAGGAGTGTAAGTGACAAAATTTAAAACTTGGGAACAACTGGTGCTAATAATAGCACCATAGGAAAGCATATTGTGACAAGAAATGTTAGTGATAGCTCTAACAGGTGCTCCGCCCCAACGTGATTTAAAAAAAAAAAAAAAAAACATTAAAGGTCCGATAAGATCCAAACTTTGAACGCGCTTTTCTCAGAATCGTTTTTTTTGGTCACTCGATTTTTGGTCAAAGAGTTTTTGGTCCTTTTGCTTCTCACTACCTCATATATTTTTTTTTCAAGCCGAGCAATGTGAAGTGAAAATTTTTTAGTCGTCTTCATGCAAAAGTCCTTAAACACATTTGGCGGGCTAATGCAGTTAATTATATTTTTTTTATTAGTCATTTCCTCATATAAATTATTTTTTAATACTTAAAAGTTAAATTAGTAAACATGCTGTAAGCGTTAGTGGTTTATAAAATAATTTTTATTATTTTTCATGAATATTCAAAAGTTTAAAATTGAGAGTAGTTAAAAACTAGAGCGTTGGACTTAGTGACTTTTGCCTGAACGTCGATTGTTCATTATTTTATGAACTACAGTTTTTGTTTCTCTCCGTGGACGCATTAATTCGATTGTTCCATAACCTTAACCATCCTTTCTTTCTCTTATATTTTTTCAATTTTGTTTTTTGCACCTTAATGCTACGAAAAATAGGTTAAGGTAAAGCATTACAAATGGAGAAAATACTTTCCTAACATTGATATCATCAAAAATTACCCCGATGTTTATTCATTTCCGGTCTTATTCATATTGACGTCATAAATCAGTTGTTTCCTTTCTCTCAAAAAAGATTAAAATACAATTAAGCTATTAAAATATTTTAAATTGTTTGGTAGTATTTCGTACTTTTCCCTATTACAATGTTTAAAATAATGTATAAAAACAACATTTTCAATTTCATTATAAAATATTATTGAAACAAGAATGTTATAAAATTTCTGTGTATGTATGTCCACTTGGATACAGAATTTTTAATTTTTCATATGTTTTGTAACATTTTTACTTTTATACAGACACACACAAACAGTAATAAGGGTTAATTTTTGATGCTGCTCTGCACTGAAAATGGGTTAATAGAAGGGCATCACTCTAAATCTCATCATTAAATCTAATTTATAAATGATGTATTTTTTTTGACTTTATGATTTAAATGACGCTGAAATGGAAAAGCATTTCAAGAATAACCTCATTTTTGTGCAGAAGACGGGGTTATATAGTATTCCATCTTGGAGGGGTTTGAGATCGTGTTACTTGAATCTTAGTGTTCGGCAGTAGTTAACTAGAAGTAGTTAACTACTAATTATTACTTTTGTTTTAAATTCGTTAACTAATAGTTAAACTACTTTCAAAATTCCAACTACGTTCGAAAAAAATTAAGCTATTTTTTGAAAAAAAAAAAAAAAAATTTTTTTTAAAGTTAAATTATTTAAATTTTTAGCTTATGTATATTACTTACACAAATGTTATTTTTTTATGCTATATAATGTAAAAGTACTCATAAAAAATCATAATATTTACTGCAGTATTTACGCAAATTAGGAAAAGCTTTCTAATATAATCAATAAATGGCGCTTGCATCAGTACATGCACGATGAAATTTCATTTAAAGACCAAATATTCATCATCTTTACCTCTACTCTACTACCATGCATGCGTTTGGGATATCGTAAAACACAAGTCTTCAACACAATTTGAAAGAATATAATCTAAAGCATGCGCTTTACAAAGATATGTTGTTAATATATGGGGGGGGGGGGGGGCAGAGGGAGAATTTTAAATTGATATTAAGTTAAAACCCCTTGATTTTACAACAAACTTAACAAAGACAAAAGAAACAGAAACGTAACAAATTTATTTCTTCATGCCTCAAAGAATATTAAGTTGAATTATTACTATTAAATATTTAAGAAAAAGCTTAAAAACGGAAATTCAAATGAATTATTCTTAAAAGTAGTTAACTAATAGTTAACTACTTTTGGAGACGAGTTAACTACTAGTTACAGATAGTCTCAGAAAAAGTAGTTAATTAATAGTTGCAACTAGTTTTCTTTAGACTAGTTAGTAGTTGGTAGTTAGCTACTTTCTGACGAGTAGTTGCCGAACACTACTTGAATCTAAAGCATTATACGGGGGTTAATGGGTATAGGCAGATTTGTAGTTTATAGTGTTCTATTGACGAAGGAAATCTTAGTGAGAAAAAGCCAATTTGTTTTACTGTCACGTTATTTACATAGGAAATGGAGAAAGAGAGAGAGTGTGTGAGAGGGATTATTCGAAAAAAATCCAGTAACATCTTCGTCAATTCTATGCCACCAGAAAGGAGTCCGATCTCATACTATACAGTAGAAAATAATGAACGAGAGAGAGACAGAGAGATTAAACCTAGTAACGTCTTTGGAAATAACGCCAGCTTAAAGTCACCACAAATGAGTCCCATCTCTTATTGTACATTACAAAATAATGAGCAGGAGAGAGATTAAATAGGGTCGGATGGGGTAAAATGGGTCACTTGAGAAAAAACTCAAAATAATAGAACTTGAAATTGAAATTTTTAAACCAGTATTTGTCATGTTATATTTCAATGTGTTGGCAACATTTTTCATTCTAAAAAAGTTAGGTTCTTAAATATGGCAACCAGGGTTCGTTGATTTAAATCAGCTTGATTTAAATCATGATTTAAATCGCGATTTAAATCAAGTGATTTTTTTTTTCAAAAAAATCATTAAGTTTACAATATTAGAAAGTGTTGTAAAAATGAAATAATTTGCAATTACAACCACTATTTCAAACAAAACTTCCTAGGTCCATCTGTGTGTGTGCATAACATATTTCATAAGTTTGGAACTAATTACTATTTTTTTTTAATTTTACAATATTACTCTTATTCTTCAAGCATCTTAAGAGCAAAGCATTATTCATTCAATCATTCAAATTAGAGTTCATAATAGTCATGAACCATTCTGTGTTTTTTTTATCTTAAAAAGAGTATTTTAGACCAATTTAATAAATGCCACACAGTAAATAATTCAGAATGATAGTGTTTAAAGCAGCAACTGTTAGAATTTAGAATATGTATCCTTAAAGTTTCATCCATGTCCCCTAATAGCTTAAGGTTTTTTCCTTCTAAAGTATTTTTTTATCATAGAAGTTTGCAGTAAAGATATTTGATTAAAGCAAAAAGTTTCAGTTTTTAGTAATAGTGTGAGCATATGATTTTACTAAATGGGTAAAAATATTTCAGGCTTTTTTATTTATAAAATAGAAAAATGATTAAAGTACACTTGATGTAAAAAATAAGTACATACAATTGTTACATTTTTCAGCTTTAAACAGCAAAATAATTCAGATTGAATTTGTTCACTTTATCTGTATTCACGAGTGTACTATTATTCCTGGTAGGGTTTAGTTTCATTTGAGTCATGCATTCATATTAAAATGTTTATCATATTATTATTATTAAAAAATATTTACTGCTGTGAAAATAGCTTAAAGTGTGTTTTTGCACATTGATTAACATGCCATATTGCTTCTATGAATATATCATGAAAAATATCTAAAATATTTAAGGTCTTTTTAAAAAAATAAAAAAAAATCCGATTTAAATAAAAAAAATCCGATTTAAAAAAAAAAAAAATAAAAAAAATCACGAACCCTGATGGCAACACAAAAAATATTTTTGTAATTTTTGGATGATAGTGTGCTAAACACATAGTTTACCAACTTCTGAAAATCTCTATATTTTATCAAATAACAACCCAAACTTAAAGGATTTCCGCACAAAGAAACTTTGGAGAACAATTCCAGCCGAGCATGTAAAAAAAATTAAATATTGAAATTTTTATACCAGTTTTTCTTGGGGGGATGGGTAAAATGGATCATGGTTAGGCTTAGCAAGTTCTATTCTATTATTGTTTTATAATTTACTCTGTTGCAACCTCACGGCAGAAAATTCCTAAACTTAAACAGTGTATGTTGTTTATTATATTGTAATTAAATTTAAAATTTATTTTTTGAATGTTTTCCCTAAAAAAGATTATGTTGAGGTGGTAAAGAGAAGTGATGTTGTTGAAGTGTTATGTGAACCAATATATAACAATCTAGAACAATATTATTTTAAGATTTCAATGTAATTATAATTCAAAATGTTGCTAAATATGTTTCTTACTTTTTTTTTTCAATTTCAAAGTAATAAATAACTGTTTTCAGCATTATTTTGCACTATGACCCATTTTACCCCACGATGGAGTAAATCAGGTCGCAACTTTATAAGCTCAGTTAAACTATTTCATAATTAAAAAATGAATATTAAAATGACATAAAATTGATCTAAAAGAGTTCAATGTTAAGATGCAATTGAAAAGAAATGAGAAATGTTTCTGGTTTTGTTGCTATGAAACTTCAAATATGAAAATAGCTAAAATTGTCCCATTGTACCCCACCTGACCCTAATCAGTTCAATAGAAAGGAAGAAAAGAAAATGTCTTCGGAAATAACGCCAACATAATGTCACCGAAAATGAAAGTTTGATCTTGCACTATGCACTAGAAAACAATGACTGAGAGAGAAAGAGAGATATTATATTCAGAAAAATCCGATTGGAAAAAAAAAAAAAAAAAAAACACCTTCGGAAAAACGGCCAGTTTAACGTTACTGCAAAGGAGTCCGATCTCTCTCTGTGCGTTATAAAATAATGACTTAACAAGAAATAGTTTTTGAGACCTTACCGATTGAGTCGCACACTGAATAACACAAAAGTTTTTAATAGACGGTAGAGTAACCGTTTTGCAAGGACAAAGATAAAGTAAAACCAAAGCTGTGATAATATTATATATGAAGTAATATTATACATTTTATTTGTGGATTTCCCACGATGGTTTTGCTTTGTACCTGATAAAATTGTTAATTTTCACAATATTGAAAAAATTTCTGTACAAAAAAGCAAGCTATTTATTTATTCAGATCATTTTCAAGACAGTTTAACGCATCGTTGAACTATCTTGCTGATCTATTTTGCACAGCATGTGATTTGCATTTCACGAAATTTTGGTGACACTGAGTATCGCATTTATTCGGGCGATCTCGATCAAGCAGCTTTTTTGACGCTGTATGAATTTTAAACAATACGAAGAAAAAAAAATTGTTTTCTCGGAGGCATTAAAACTCGATGAATTTAAACGGTTAACATTTACAACCAAATGTTTGCTCGATAAGCAGTTTTGTATTATCTATTTGTAGCTGTTTTCAGCAGATTTAGAGCAATTTTGAGTAATTGCTTTGTTTCTCTTTTCATTGAGCCATATTTTTTGCTTCGATTATCTTGAATAAGCAATCTAAACGAAAAGTGAAGCACTTGTTTCTTTTTTTTTGCTCATCTTTCCTACTAAATAAAGTTGAGTTCTCCACTGTATAAGTGATGCGTAAGACTTGAAATTAATCACAGCCTTTTGTTCTTTTTATTTTCTTCTGTATCCAATATAGAGAAGAAAATATTGGATTTATGAAAATTTTTTCTGTTAATACGCTCACAAAACGTAAGTAAGTTTGTCTGTCTATATGTTTGCTGTACAAAGCCAGACCAATTGACGGTTTGAAATGAAATTTGACACAAAAATCAAGCATCCTCTGAGAAAAGTGAAGCACTAAGTTCCATTCTTAAATTCGAATTATTAATTTCTTTTAGATTCGAAATTGAAAACTGTTTTCGATCTTGAAAAATGGGAAAAAAAATAAAATCTCATTTTCTAAAACTTTATGTCATCCTTAACCTGATAAAAAAAACTACGTGAAATAGAATTCGTTCAAAATCTATAGTCTAAATAGAACTTGAGTTACTGCTCAGAACCTTCTTTCCTCTGAGGGGGATTTAGCTGAACCTTGTTTTTAAATGCAAGTTTTGGAAAGAATGGATTACATTGTTGAAAATATAAGCCCGTGAGTTTTAATTTAAGCTTAATTGTTAATTTTCTGCTTCCATGTTTTATGCTGTTTAACATGTGTGAGGCTTATATATTTTCTCAAGATTATTATTAGCATGCAATTCCAGAGTAATTTTGCTAAAATGTGAAATGAATTTTGCTGGAGCAATGAGCAATGTGACTTGTGTAGCAGCTCAAACTTCTAGGACGGTCTGGGGGAAAGAAGAGCAATACTTCTGAACATCCAGGGAATAAGACAGTTTCAAAGTCAACGTTTATATTTACGGATCATGGTGATGGTCGATTCCATGACTCTTTTGTCATATCTGTCACGACATTTTAAACTAATTTCAAGTACTAATTATTAAAATAACTTGAATGAATTTTGATTACGTACTTTCAAGGTTAGGGGAAAAAATTGAGTCTAAAAAATAAATACTTTGAATTATTATGTGAAAGAAGTCGTGACAGACATGACAAGAAATGGGCATGTACGTCACGGCATGTTTTTATATAATAATTCAAAAATTTATTTCTTTGCCTAAAATCTTCTGCTATTTGTAAAGTGGGCATAAAAATGTGTAGGCACACCAAAGTATATTAATTTATTTTAATGTTTTGTACCTGAAATGAAACAAAAACAGGCATGTTTTGTCATGTTCGTCTTTCGTGGAATTGACCTGATCACCTGATGAGTATTCTTTTGCACGCTTGCGGACCAATGTTCGATTATCCGTTTTTTTTTTTTCGGTTTTCCGTGTAAACCGGAACATTACTTAGCTCGGACCTCCGTTCGGAGTAATACTGCATCTGAATTATACATATAACCAGAAGTCAAAACACTAATTTAACTTGTCAAAATTTCCCAGTTAATTCGCTACTGGTGCCCATTTGTTGATTCTTCGGACATGAAGATGACTCGATTTTGGAAAAGGCTGACGTATTCTGCTTCGGAATCCGACCATTTTTTTTTCATGTGGGAGAGACATTCTATCGAGCCCTCTTGCGCCCATTCCTCCGATGTGGCCCTTGGGCAAGGCATCCATTCACTTCTCCTTTTCTTCTTTTAGGATATTTCCACGAATGGTCCCTGCGACTCGTTTCGTCCCGCGCAAGCGCAAGTCGATGTAGGCCAAACGAAAAAGAAAAGAAAGAAGCGATGCAAGAAGAAACCGAACTTGATTTGTACTTATTAAAACACACGCAAAGCAGATTCTCGTCAGGTAGCTAACGGTACCATCTCTCTTGGTGCGTGCTCGCGGATGATTTTGGCCGCTCTCTAATCTAGTCGTTGCTCTCTCTCTCTCTCTCTCTCTCTGTGCTGGGCACAAGTGGAATTGCTTCATTTGGACTACTTGACTCGAAGATTGACCTGAAGGAGGTAAGCAGAAAACATCCTTTCTATTCGATTTTCTGATTAAGATGCGTGCATAATTGTTGTTCATTTTCGGTTTTGAATTTAAACCAGTCCCTTTTGTTTATGTTATGATTTCGGCATAGAGAAGTGGTCTTAAAAGCGGGTCTTCTACTAAAATGTTATCGCTCATGGTTTTCTAGTAAAAGGTTATTTGTCATTAGATGTAGTCGAAAATATAATATTTTTAAGTGTCCAGTTGAGCGCGCACTTAAAAAAGTGAGTCTGTTTAGGGCATAGAGGGAATAACAGTGGGGTTAACCTCTACAAACCTCAAGTTGTAATTCAATGATGCAGTCCTAAGGGGAAAGGGGGGTTGGACACTAGCTTAAGTTATTAAACTAAAGAGTGGGATTACGCTTGTGTTGAAATTCCAAAAATACGGGGGACACTTAGGTTAGAAAGAAAAAGTGGGGGAACGCCGGGGGACTGTGTTCCACTCGACTACCCACTGCTTTAAACCATATTCCGATTCCTAGGATGTTAATATATAAATGCATACATAATGTAAGGACTGTTATGATTCCCCCCCCCCCGTCCCTCCCCCAAGAGAAGATTCTAGTTGCACCATTCAATATTCTACAAAGGTTATTGTGTATCAGAGGTTAGATGCTGCATAGCTTTTGCATCACTAACCTGAATAGATGTTATTCCACGCCCACTTCAGATAAGTTTTTTTTTTCTTAAAGAGAATTCTGATATTACAAGAGCATTATACTTCTAACTGAAAGGTAATCAATAATCATCCTTTTTTCAGCGGTAATCAACCTGTCCCTGCTACACTCTCAGAAACGCATGCTCAAATCTCACGGAACTTTCGTCGTATTTGACAAAATGGCTTCGTGAAAAATGCTCCGAGTAAACCTTTCGTCAAACTGCCGAAATTTCTATAGTAATTTTTTAAAGTCACATGATCGCGCGAGGAAAGAATCGTTGTAAATAACGAAATTTGTTTGACGATTGAAAAGTCCTCGAAAGTGACGATTCTATTTCTGAGAGTGTAGTGGACGTTTCAGTTTTCATGGGGGGGGGGGGGGGGGTTGTTAATGCCAAAAACCTTACCTGTCTTTTTATATTTATTGACTTATTAAAAACACTGAAATGGACTTTTTCAAAACGTGTTATTCATAAACATTTCATGACACTATTTAAAAACATTTTTATGAGGTTCTCATAAAATCTTGCTACATTTTTATAATAAGTCCCAAATTAAAACTCAAAATTATAAAATCCTATTACGTAGTATCGACGAAGGCCGTTACTGTGAAACCGGTGGGTTTTTGAGAGAATTTTACCTCTAATAGATTTTCAAAATTGGGTGCTATGTATAAAAAGATCGAGTTCCCCTGGATTAGATTGTTGACAATTTTATTTATTTCCTTACCGAACGGCCCCACTTTATGCACTATCAATAAAAGAACTAATAGATGGATTGACTGCTCGAAACAAAAAGTAGTTAAATGTTTAGAAGTTTATATTTAGTGTCTGTATATGGAATTGTATTCTAGAAAACCATTAATAAGACTCCTTTCTAAAGCAGAAACCATTTTGTCGCAGGATTTTGGTTATAATCTTTAGAAGTTTTGGACACTAACAGAAGTTCCGTATTACTTCATTGCATTTAATTCGTGTAGCTACGATCCATTCATCCACACATGTATACAACTAGTGAACTACACGAAATGAATGAAATAAAAGAAAACTTTTTAAGCCTACCCTTATGAGCAAACAATTTTAAACAAGAAAGTTTAATGCGACTGGAAAAATAATCAGAAGAAAATAAATAAAAAGGAAGATATTCAATGATTTATTTTAAATTTTGAACTTACGTTTCTCCCGCTATTTCCCACTTTTTACCGCGCTAGTGCGAAGAAAGAGCTGAAAAAATGAAAATTTAATAACATTAAACATTTTGCATCATTTTCGACCAGTTTCTCATATGTAGACCCAAACATGGAACCGGGAGATCTTTATCGATTAATGTCAAATTTTGTGTTCACATTTGTCACATTTTATTCCAACTTTTCTCCATGACTGCAATGAGAAATTTGAAAATACATAAATTTTAATGTTTTTGTGCATTTTTATTACTTTTGCGTATATTTCTGCCCGAAAGTGGAACCGAAAGATATTTATTGATTTATTCAAAATTTTGTACTTAAATTTTTCATGCTATTCCACAACTTTTTCACATCATCAGGAAAAATATTTAAAAAAAATATTTTTTACGATTGCTTACTGCCCAATCAATAATTCAAAAAGAACAAATAATGAAAAAAGTAATTAAAAAATATATTAATTTCTTGTAGTTATTATTTTAGTTTTCACTTAATCTTTGTTGCTTTACAATTATTTTTTCATTTCTTGTTATTAAAAATTGTGCAACATGAAAATAAAGGGGCTAGCAAATTTTACAGTTTTGTTCCCTATGTATAGTAACGACTAACGTCGGGGGTTCGCCATTTTCTTTTAAATTTTAGAAGGGTTTCGTTCGGAAAAAAAAGGTTGGAAATCACTGATATATATATATATATATATATATATATGTATGTATTTACATCTTGTGTCGTAGAAAATCGCATTAACTGATTGCAGTGGTACATACAAGGGGGGGGGGGGGTGAGGGCCATGGAGTAGATTTGCACCATTCAAAATTTTAGGAAGGGGGAATGTGGTAAAATCAATTTAACCCTTTAACTACGGGTAACGTCAATAGACGATTTGGCGAAACTTTTGTTTTACGGGTAAACGTCAATAAGCGATTTGATGAATTTTTGCTGAAAATGTAGATTTCAGAATAAAAAGTTGAATAAATGGAAATGTATTCGTTCTTTACATTATAAGTAATAATTTATTCAATTGAAAATGGCAAAATTAGAGGTGCAGAAGGGGGTATTGACCATTCCCTTTTGATACAGCGTGCCGCCGATTTACAAGCAAAAAAAGCTACATCTCATAGGAATTTTGATTTTGAACAAAAAATTTCCAATTAACATTAGCCAAACAAAATATAACAAAACGAAATATAACCAAACCAAATATAACAAAACCAAGCCAATAACAAAATTTACTGGGGCGAAAGAGTTTTTTTCTCAAAAAATCGCCATAGGTTGAAAATGGGACGTTTACGACTAATGTTGATTGGAACTCTTCAGTTTTGCTTTTTTCATGTAAGAAACTCATGACATATACATAAGAAATAGATGTATCGCCATTTATGCAATTTTTGGATACTTTTTTTTTTTTTGGCGTTCAGACGAACAGATTTGTGAATATATTCCCGTAGTTAAATGGTTAATCGGTGCTGTTTTTTTCGCTGAAAATTTCGCTTCCTTTGTTTATATCTTTTATAATTTTTTATGAAATCATGTTTTTTTTGGGTGGTAAATGTAAATTCATCCAAAGTTATGAGGAACTATTTCATTTTCACGTTAGCGCATGGATATCCGAAAAAGATAGCACTATGACGTCACTAAAAAAGAAATTGACCAATCAGAGCAACAGGAGCAGCCCGCTGTTTACGTTTTAGTAGCGCGTTCACTGTCTGATTCTTTGGAGTTATACAATTCATTTTGCTTTCACGCTGTTTTTTTTTTTTTTTTTTTTTTTTTTTATGTTAACGCTTTTAAAAAATTGTCACTTGCAATTTTAATGTAAGGGGGTATGTTAGTTCATTGACAGTAATTTTTGAGTTGTTCATGCAACTTCAATGATTTATTTAAATAATTTTCTTTTATTTAAACTTTTAATTCTGTAGGGGAAAAATAATAAAATCCCCTTCATAAAAAATGTCAATCGATTTTTTTAACAATTACTATGCCCCTGAAAATATTCTTCCTTTTAAAAAAATCTGGTGATATTCTATATCATTCCAGACAAATATGCATCATGGACGTAGCCAGAACTTTTTTTTTTTTTTGGGGGGGGGGGGGGGTTGACTTTGAAACACTTATGTTGAGGAAAGTTTAAGGGAGGAATCTATGCTACATTGCGAAAAATTTCCGGATTTCGAACAAGAGCTTAATGAACGAAAATTAGAGATGTTGTTTAAAAAAAAAAACACAGTGCTGTGTAGGGGTAACTATTCTATTTCATGTTGGAAGAAAAGATTTCTTCCTCGCCTCGATAAGTGAATTAGTGGTATCAGAAATAAAGTTCAAGGACGTGAACAATAATAAACTTTGCTTTGATACCACATGTGTCAAACGTAAAGCTGTAAATAGTGCCTTAAATAAGATGGGAAAACCACAACCCTACCCATTTCAATGCCAAATGCGTGTATATTTATGTGTCTAAAAAAACCTCTCTCTTGCTAACATATTTCCGTTTAACAATGTAGTGTAAAATTTAGCTCGCAATGTAAAAGATACAATATTTTATTCAATAACGGAATGGATACTTAAATGGAAGACAACAAGGACTGAGGCAACTGTGAGGTAAGTCCTCTGATGCGTACCCACTATTTAAATTACTGCTGAATTAGAAATGTACAATACAAATATAACACAGAAAGCAAGCGCTCCATACGCACGTAGAATACCAATATAACACATGTGCTAGTAATATATAATATATCTTTCTATTATTTTATTGTGCACGATGTAAAAAAAATATAGATTTTCAGACATTTTGGAGGAAAAAATATGTTACTTACTACTACAAAAACATTTTGAAAACAGATCGTCTACAAAAATTATACCTTTTTTAAAGATCCATACCAGTGCTATATTTAAAACAAAATAATTCTCGTTGATGCTGTTTTATATTACAAATAGCCTATGCTTTTGAATCCAGTGCATATATTTTGTCTATATTTAAATACATTGGTCACAAGAATTGATTACAAGAGCCTTTTTTAAAATGAAGTTTAAAATAGAATGATAGCAAGGGTCGAAACCTTGTTTACAAGCAATGATGTCAGCGACTGATGTTACAGTCGGCGTGATTGGTTAACTTCGCGGAGCAAAAAATAATTCGATGATTTCATTGGAGCAGAGTACGAATACATCGAAAAAAGAGTGCAATAGGAAATCTCTTGTTATTAAGTTATGGCCAAGTATTTTTTGGAGAACTTGATAAAATTAGAATTACTAGAACATTTTAAATAGTTTCCTTCAAAGAAAAAATTGCCCCCAGAGCTTCGGAACGAACTTGAACGATAAATGCATTGGGCCCACGGACTAAATGTTACTCTGATATGTTTCTTACATATGTTTGGGAGAAGGGGTAAGAGTATCTTCGCTCTAGGAGGGAGGGCACATCTGCTTTGTTAATGCATTCACCCTGCATGGTTTTTTGTTTTTGGCACACGAAAAGTAATTTTGATTAAAAAAATCTTCGCCGACTAATCGGCAAAAATTGGCCGATTATTACCGAGTACTGATTGCTGTCGATTAATCAGTGCATCCCTAATTTACGATTGCTATTTTCACAGCAAAATCAATGCCTGATTATCGCAGGGGCATGCAGATCACATGCCCAGGGCTCCCTGTCAGAAGGGCTCCCCCTTCCCAATATTTAGTTTTGAAAATTATAGTCACAAACTTTCAAAAAAAGGTTTTTGACGTGACCAGTTAAAACCGCATAAATCCTCAATTGTCAAAAACTTGACCCATTTTTGATTTTTGTCAAACTCTTGTCAACCCTGTGGTTAACCGAAGTTTCTGCATTTATCTTCGCGGGGTTAGTAGTTTTCAGAAAAAGGTGTTCTTATTTCAACTAAAAATTTTGAGCACGTAAGCACAGTACAATATCATAGCTACTATAATATCCAGTAGATAACCCCCTGCTAAAAATAAAAATAAAATGCCTTTTTTTTTTTTTTTTTGAAAATGAAGAAACACAATAAATTTTATTTAAAAGTGCGGTTTAAATTCATATCTACACGTCTTGTTTGCTAAAAATTCTTTCAGTTTTCATTCACTTTGTGAAGTTTTTTTTCCCTTTTTCATCCATGTCCTATCTGAATAAATAAAACTCGTCACATGCCAAAAGTTGACTGTAATTACGTAAATAAACTATAAAAGTTGTAAAAACAACTATAAAATTATTTTTTTAAGTTTCATAACAATAAATCATATAAATTTGTTGGTATTATTACTGTTATTCACTAACGAATTGTTTTTCAAAGTGATTCATTAACTAAAAACGGGCAGTCACTGCTATCTATAACATACGTGTCATAGTTCAACTATTTTCAGGAACAAAGTTTTGACTTACATATTTTCTTTGAAGTTAGGAATTTTATGTTTGAGTTGAGTTAATTTTTAAAATCTAATAATCTGCAATACCAAACATTCAATTATGTATTATGTAGCATATTTCTACTTTTTACTTGGGGTGCTTAAATTAATCAGTTTTCTTCAAGAATGACTGAGGGTGGATTTTTATTTATAATATTTTCTCTAGCTAATCCAAAAGCAAAAATTTAATATCAAATTTAGTGTTCATTCCCTTGTATTTCATTGAACAATATTTAAAATTTCGTATGAAAAAGTACAATGAAATAATATTTGAGGATTACCATTCGTTCGTTAGCTTTTTTAGAAGGAAAAAGGAACTGTTCTTTCAATGAGCAGTGTTATGTATTAGTGAAGTTATGGGTAATTTCGCACTTCGAATACTCTGCCGAGTGAATGACTTTCGGTTAACCGTCTATCCAAATAAATAATAACAATATTATCTGATTAAGTTGCCCGAAGCCATGTAATGAAAAAGAATATCATGCAATGAAACTTGATTAAGTAGCCATTCGCACTTACTCGCACAGATCTTGATATTTCTAGATTGTTTGTAGATTTGACTTAGCTACTATTTCAAGTTTAAATGATTTTCTTCCACTAAATGATTTTTGCTATTTCTTTAATGTCACTTTTGAACGCATACTTTTTAAAAATATGTTTTTTATGTGCCTGTGATGAAAAAGGATCATAAAAGTCTACGAGAAAATCAAAACTACAATATTTCTGTATTATTTTCGAAAGATATTGATACTGTGTGCAAGGGTGATTCTAATCCGAAATTCTCCGACATTTCCGAAAATTTTCGAGGGCCTGTTCCGAAAGTTAAAAGAAAAAAAAAAAAAAAATCGGTTTTCTGAACAATTTTTCAATTTATTAATTTCAAGATTTTGTTGACGAATAATATCTGTACTTTTCTTCCTTTCTTCAGACAAGCAAAATACTTTGCACTACTTTAAAAAACTTTCAAGACATTAATAACGTTTCCGGGAAAAAGAAAGACTTTTGGTATTAATATTAGACCTTTCATTTAAGTGCTACTTTAGGCATTTTTTGAGTTTATATATAAATATATACACGTATGTATGTATGTATTGTGTGTGGTGGGGAGGGACATGTTCACTTAAGTACATATGTAATCTTTATTTTAAATTGATGGTGCATACTTTTTCCGAAACTTTTGTGCAAAGTTCCGGAAATTTGTTTTCACTGAGAATCACTCATGACTGTGTGGTTGATTTAGGAACGGTTTTTTAAGGAATACGTATTTTTTCATTTGACAGCTTTTACTGCAATACTAGGAGGCCTAGCCCCCCGCTCTCTTCACATTTTTACCCCGTGTTCGTTGTGCTCGCGGGCAGCCTCTGTATGACATTTTGCTGTTTGGATTTCAACGATCTCTTTTTCAAGTAATAGCTCCACGAGGAAAAACGCTGGTGAGATAAGAATGGGCGATATGGTTTCGCCAGGATGTTCGTAAATACGATGGCATTTGTCTCAACCCTTGAAAGACTGATTATCCGGAGGAGAAAGACGCGCGCAAATTTTAAAATAGTACCTAGAACAGGTCGTCTGGTCCTTCTCTATCACCCTTCTGTCTTACAGTTCTACCATCAACCAGAGCAATCTGCCTGGCAGAGTACCAAGAAGAATCCATTCATGTTCAAGGGAGGAACTGCTGGTATAAGGATAGTGCCATTTTTCTTCTCGATTCAAGTTCGTGTGGAATACTTGATTTCTTCTGAACTGATGCTATATGCCAGCTTTTAAGTTTAGTTGCTTTCAACAAACAGTGAAGCAAACATTCTGATTCGCGTACTAAATAAACGCGGCGAAACGAACTTCCCTAAAACTGGAAGGGTTTCGTTCTTTTCTGCCATGCACAGAAGTGTCCAACTGTCAAAAGTTCGTGGTCGAACAGTATTATTCTTTTTTATCTAGTTTTAGATAATCTAGGACGTACTGCGAGTTGAATCACATACATGACTAAGATCTCTACGCATATTTAAAAGGTTTTGCTCTTAGTCATATTCTTTTACTTCTGCCATATAATTGAGTTAGGATTTCACAGCAGTAAAGGGTTTTTTTTGAGTATATAATGATTTCCACGAACACTAGTATGTAATATCACTTAAAAGGGAAAAAATTAAGATTAACATCTGAGCATTAAATATTATTTCTGCTGAAAAAATACAACAACAACATTAAAAATAGTTTGAGACGATATATTTTCTGCAGATTACAAATTTCATGAAGTTCTTGATTTCTACCTCATTTTTCTAAAATTATGCCCCATAGCTGCAATGATTTACCTTATTAATGTAACTAGAGTTCGCTCAACAGTCGAAATTTGACTGTAATAATTAGATTTAGCATTGAAAACATTATGCTATCTATGTGATAATAAAAGATTATTCATCAAATTTGGCGATTATGACGTCCAGTTTATTTTGATCTTTCTCACTTAAAGCAAACGTATGGTTAATCATTGTCGCCGCAGGGCCAATTGCACTGATAAATGTAGCCGCTTGTACTTTTATCGATTTCGTACTAAGTTTAGTGGCATTTGAATAAAACTTAAATGTTTGCTCCCATACATTATTTTCATTTTTCATTTCACTGTATCAGAGAAGCCTTCACTCAAACTCTAACTATAGTTGCTTTTAATATTAGTGCTTGATGACAACAAATTCATTTTAACAATCAGTTTTATATTTATTCATATCTACAAGTCTTGTTTGCTAGAAATTCTTTCCGTTTTCATTCACTTTGTGAAGTTTTTTTCCCCTTTTCATCCATGTCCTATCTGAATAAATAAAGCTTGTCGCATGTCAAAAGTTGACAGTAATTACGTAAATAAACTATAAAAGTTATAAAAACAACTATAAAATTATTTTTTTAAGTTTCATAACAATAAATCATATAAATTTGTTGGTATTATTACTGTTATTCACTAACAAATTGTTTTTCAAAGTGATTTATTAACTAAAAACGGGCAGTCACTGCCATCTATAACATACGTGTCATAGTTCAACTATTTTCAGGAACAAATTTCTGACTTACAGATTTTCTTTGAAGTTAGGAATTTTATGTTTGAGTTGAGTTAATTTTTTAAATCTAATAATCTGTAATACCAAACATTCAATTATGTATTACGTAGCATATTACCCAAAGAAGACATTACCCCTAATAATTTACCCAAAGAAGACATGTTGCCAGCTGCTATCTATAAAAATATTACATTACAATTATAAATAAGGCTTTTCTGACAAAAGAAATGCGGAAATAATTAACTAATGATAAACTGTTTCCAAAATTTTTTAATTGATATCACTAAAACTTGTCAATAGCTATATTAAACAATAAAAGTAAGCAAATCGGTGGAAAAACAGAAGAGAAAATAGTTCTTAGCTGGTTTGTCTTTGCCTATTTGTGTATTGAATATTCATTTATTTCCAACAATAATTGATTGGAAAATCGGAAAAATGAACAAAAATTTGATTAGATAGATATCTCTTGCTTGATATTTGGAAAATCGGAAAGGTGGCACCATTTCTCCGAAAAGAACTTGTTCTCTTAAATATTCAACAAGAGTGAAAGTCACGATGCTACGATCAGACATTTTTTATACTTTTGTTTCTAGCCTAGATTACAAAGAAAAGAAAATACCCTCTCTTCTGACGAAATTTCCATACGACTCCCCAATTTCTGGTTCAGTTTCCGGCCTGAAAAATGGAGATTTTTACTCACAGGCAAGCGAATCATCAGTCTTGAAATGGAATGTGTTTTTTTTATTGTTTTTCGGCAATTTCCTTAGGATATGTGATAAGCAGTTATAGTTTTTGTTCTTTGGGAGTTTTTGAGGAGCAAATTTGTAAAACGCTGAATCAGTTCACACGATTTGTCTGTTTACCAGTCTAATATGGAAAAGTTTCGTCATGTCTGGTAGTAAAAGATATTGAGTACGTTTACAAAAAGAAAAAACAAAATGTAAATGTTTGAAGCTTTGAGGCTAATAGTAAGTTGTAAAATGCAGAGGAAAAAAATCACATATGATAAGAATTTTCACTTAAAAAACGCTTTGTTTATGATTTTTTTCTTCTTAATTTGAAAAATTATATTTTTTCTTAAATTTAAATCATAATTTTATTTGATAAGAAATTAATACCTTCCGAAGTTATATGATTGCATTAAGAGTATAAAAATCTCATTATGTTCCCGAATGCTGTGTTATAGATAACTTCTTTTTCTTACTCCATCACAGAGAATCATAAAATCTTTTAGTATGGCGCACCAGCTTCAAACGCTCTGTCGTTTTTTTTTTTTTTTTTTTGCTGATAAAAGGAATTTATTCAATTCTTCAGTTATAATTTCTGTTGCCCACAAATACAATTCAGAAACTAGGGAGTTAGATAAATATAAATAAGAAGAAATGCTTTCAAAATGGAAATTGAAATGCGGAGTATATTCTTCCCCTTCCAAGGTCAACATTAAGTAAACTTTTTTTTTAAAACTTATGAGAAAGTACTTAAAGTTAACCTTAAAAGGGGAAAAATATACTCCACATTTATTTGCAACGAAATATAGAAGTTATCTAAACGAGGAAAGATGCTGCCTTTTTCCCTGTCCAAAATGTTTGGTCTTTTTTTGTGGTACTCCTCCTCTAAACGGGAGGTTTGAGGGGGAATTCATTAATATCACGCATCGGAATATAAGTCACTCCGAAAAGTTGACCTTCTTTCAAAGGAACTCAGTAGGCTACATGTTGTAAGTTGTAAAAGCTCTAACAACGACTCAATCTTTAAGAGATTTTTTTTTTAACCATCATGTTTTGATGCTGATCTCCAAGTCATCATGTCACGCATTGCAAGAAAAATTAATTATAAAAGCATTGCTAAATCTTCTTTAATACATTATCTATAAAATTATTTTTTAATACCTTTTTAACGCGCTTCTAGATGCTACATTGTTGCACAACAGAACAATGCGAGGTCTCAAATATCCATTACCTCGGATTCTTCAACTCATTCGTCCCTGAATACCCTCCAAACATGGCGCAATTTCCTTGACATCATAGAAAAGAAGGCAACAAAAATAATCATGAAGGGAAGCTATTCCGTTCTGTTAAAAATGCATCATGGAATGACTGACGATTTCAGGGCGTATCATGGCAAGGTGGAACGCCTGGTCGAGTTTTGATTAGAATGGGTGGACAGCGAAGCGGAACTAACCGCCAAACGCTTCTTTTTAATGCATGCATCTTTGTTTTTATTGCGTGAAAAAAAATGATAGAATAAATTCTTTTATTTGGACTACATAATCTTGGACCTCCATCTTGAATCGAATCGAATGGTTAAAGTTGCAATCACCTGTCATATGTGTCAACGAACGTGCGTGAATATGTTTTATTTTCATTTACTTTTTTTATCTTGGAGGTCAATACGCTTTGTTGAATAGTTATCGCTGTTTTCTTGAGGCTAGTAACTTCAAATTCAAATCATAACATTTAACTTGGCAACTCGTTTTGAAAAACGTCCTGTGAATCACACGATCCTGCAGGATGTTTACAAGTATGAATCTAATTAAGCTTAGAGAGCAAGTGATTGGTTATGGAAATATTTTGTTAATACAAAGTGAAGCATAACGTTTGTGTGTTTTCAAATCCACGATTCTTCAAGATTTATTACATCATTTTAATGTTCCTCTTACCAAGTAATCATTTAAATACTAAAAGGTCAGACTATATCGTGGTTTAAATTTCTCCAATTAAGCTTAATCAATAGAATACATTCATCTGTCAATGAAGCAACATTTTGAACCAAACAGTGGGGGAAATCAAATTGAAAGTTATTTATTTATTTATTTTTAAATTACTGTTATTAGAACGAGTGTTCTTTCGTTATCACAGTATTATTTAGCTATAGATATTCTATTCAGAATTGTTTCAACATTAGATTTGGATTAGAAACAGTAGTCAATTTTGCTTTTGTATTCATGAAAAATATTTAGAATTTTAAAGTATTTTCTAGCAGCTATCTTTCAATTTCTTTCTCGGAAACGCGATTTTCCAATCCAGAAACGACGCATGGATATAATTACTACCTCAAAACAAACCCTTTTTTTAGTTTGACACAACGGAAGGTTTTGGCTACTATGGAAGGTTTTGAGAAGTCTTTAAATGTGTGCAAATTTTAACTGCTATTACAAGCTGTTGTTTTAAATGTGTTTTTCATCTTAGAAATTTTAGTGCAATATTTTGTTTTGTGTTTTTTTACATGAGTAAAAACGAAATGTGTGCTCCATTTGAAAAATCAGGGAAGTCTATTCTTTTAATGGAAGTGCATCACAATAGATTATTCCTAAGTTTTATTTCCTCTTCTTATTTGAAATGTAAATACACAGACATATATATATCTATATTCTAATAGAGTGCATGAAAATATTCATTTGGTCATTTTTGACTAACCACCGAACACATGAGAACAAGGCAGGAATAAAATCATAAAAAATCAGCAACAAAAATAAAACATGGATTATCTTATTGTATGCTTGTTTGTACGCTGTTTTAACGCTTTGATTCAGATAGCTTCTCGGGAAGTGAGAAGTACATAAAACGTGTAAAAGATATCACATAAAAGACACGCAGCATGGAAGATAAAGAATGCAAATTATGCATGAAAATCTTGGCAAGTGTTTGTACGCTTCAGCTGGTTGCTAGTCCATTTGTATACTTCATGTGAATCTCAATGCGAGAATGAAAAAGTGTTGGATTACGAATCACTCGGTTATTAAATGAAAACAGGATTAAACATAGGATTAACCGTTTTCATGCGGAGGAAGGCGACAGCGCTGTTTTTGTTTTATGTTAAAATTGCGGGAGGGATATTTGTTGTTTCTGTTTGGTGTGCATGTTTTCTAGTTGCACTAGCGAAGCGTACGATTTATATTAAATATTTTTGATCTCATTAGTTAACTACGTTTTTTATTATTATTTTTCATATTTACACACATTCGCAATTTTTGGCATATATCCACAAGATTTATTCCGCACTCAAACCGTTAAATAAAGAGAGGATAATTACCAAAAAACAGGGGAAGAAAAAAAAAAAAAGAATATTACGGTTTGCAGGAAGAACTAATTAGAATTCAAATTAAACACAAAACGTACCAAAAAAGATCAATACTATATATGAACACGACAAAGTTATAATCCTAAACGTATTTCATAAGCATCTATTTAAATTTTTGTAACTATTATTAAGAAATAAGACGGAATTGAGCCATTTTTTTACTTTAAAACGCGCCATTTAGTTTTATCTTAATTTTTCAATTACCTTCAAGTAAGTTGTCAATATATCTTGACTTAGATAGAGATATCTAATGTTTTTGCACGTCTCCTTTTTTATTTTTTTTTTAAAGGATCATCCTAACAGCATTCATGTCAGGAAAATATACAAATAAGTAAACAATAGCCGGTTTTCAACTTCAGTGTAAACACAGCTTTCTCATTGTGCTTCTTAAGCCCTGATGGTCATTTAGGCTTCCATGTGTCTTTAAACGCGCCCACGCTATCAATAAATCGTTCTCTCTTCAGATTTTGTCCGGGGGCGCGTGGCAATAGTGATGCGCTTTAACCGGCATTGTCCGTGTGTACTGATGCGTCATGGGGATTGGCTAGAAAGAATACGAGGCTTCTGTTCCTTTTATTTTCATTTTCCCGCAGCGTCAAAGGTTATTGTTTTCCGAACGGTTTCGAATGATGAACTAAGAGTTATGGCCGGAGACATTGTTTTCATGAATGGTGTCTTGAAAGAAAGTTCTAGATCACTAATCGAAACAATCTATCACACTCCACTTTCTTACTGTTGTTCCATGCTAGACGATCCAGACACTTTGCGTCGTGTATCAATGAAAATGATGCAACAACTTTATTCTGCGCTTTTCAGACAGCGCATTAAACTGCTTTATGATTGCAAAGACTATTGTTTAAATAAAAGTGAAGGAATAAGTTTTCCTTTCTGTAATTAAAAAAAATCCTCTTTCTTTAGTTCGTACAGGCCTGAACTGCAACACAGCTGTCAGAAACTTTTTTTCGGGAGGGCAATGGGAGTGAACTTGATGGGGGGAAGGGGTCAACTTCTCTAGTCTCACATCGCAAATAACACCCTTTTCCCTATAATATAAAATTATGCTTTCATTCCCCCCCCCCCTCTTTTAAGCTCGAAGTTCGAAGTTATTGAAGCATTTTTTAGGATTTGTGGTTTTTTAAGAGAAAACATTATGGATATGCTATCGACACCCCTGCGAGGTGGATGTATCATAAAATTATTCTTTGAGTCAGATGAGTGCATTAATGCTACTTTTGCATTAAATAGATCTTCTCTCGTTATGTTGCGCCTGGAAGCAACTGCTGAATTAAAATAAATAAATAAAAATGAAACAAGAATGTGAGGACTGGTGGGATTTTTACCGAGAAAAAAATGTGCTTAAAATATTTCATGGAGGGAGACCGGTTCTTAAGATGCCTTCCGTTGTTCCTATTATGAACATTTTGAAATTTCTGAAAGTTTGACAAATTATGAGGTTTTCTTTTCAACAAAAGTTGTTACTTTCTTTATAGTTGCGTCCTGTGAAGATTCATATTTCTCTGCCCAATTTTTATGTTCTGGTCGGAGCAGTCCGGCTTTTACCTCTTTCTGTAATTTCGTCTCATGTATTTTTTTTCTTTAAATATGTGTTTGAAACAACTGTAATTTTGAATTTTTCACCTACTAATCTAAGCCTTGTGCTGTGATTCCGGCACACGAACAGTTATTTGTTTTAAATGATGTATATATATATATATATATATATATATATATATATATATATATATATTTATATAATTATATATTTAACATTTTAGCTCTAATAACCCCTGCGTGTTTATGTTTACATTAAATATATTGATACAGCATTAAATAGTTAAATGCAATCATGGATTTCTCAGAAATAAATTGTGTAGCTTTGAACGCAACATTTTATTAGTTAACAGCAGTTGAATAGAAGTTTATTGTACGAGTTGTGACGGTTTTTTGTTCTATCTTTATTTAAAACATATTATATTTTACCAATCACACACTTTATCTAAGTACCTAAGTTCTTCTGTGCATAGGTAGATTTTGTAAAGTTTTACTGTTGGGTATCTGGTCATTGTATTCACAAAAGTTTAAATGAGTAATCTAGTAAATCTTAACTTTTAAAGGTGAATGATTTTGTTTCAAAATTCTTGGCATCTGAAATAAATTAAGTGTAGCCCACTCCAAATCTAACATTGCAGTGAACTAACTGCTTCAAAGAGGAACTTGGGACTACCTTTAAAGAAAACGTTTTACATAGGGCGACAAAGCTTTCAAAACTTGGGCACGATGCTGTTCGCAATGCTTAACGAAGCAGGACTTAAACAAAATGTAGTTGATAAAGAAATTTTCCACGTGCGGATATGTAAACATGCTCGTTCGAATCACAAGTCTTTTAAGAATAAATAAAATATTCGAATTCGACTCCATTCCAGCATTTTTACAAGGTAATCTAAAAGAAATCGTCCTCGAATGTGTTGTGAAAGGAGCAGTTTTTATATTAAGAATTTTATTTAATCGAAGAAACGAAATGATGAAGGATTTTGTTGCTAAAACAAAGCTGAGAGATAAATCATTAGCGTAGTGTCCATTGTAGATACTTTCTTGTTTTACTTTAGCAGAGAAAAGGCTTGCTTAAACTGTCCTTTACTCCTTTCATCCTGTTTAAAATACATATATAGTCCGTTTTTTTGAAATCTAAATATATTTTTTTACAGAATCATGTAAACTTATCTAAAACTCTTATGTTATTAAAATTATGTTGATTTTTATTCATTATTTTTTTGATAAGGAATAAAACCGCTACTTAATTCATTAAACATGAAATGTAATGGGATGAATCGTAACTCTGTACGATATCTTCTTTTAGGTATAAACTTTAAACACATAGAATACTTCCCCTTAATGCCCCGCGCGAGGGATAGTTTTTTTTAAATTGACAGTACACATATAATTTCCCATGTATCACTAAATATCACACGGGGCTTACAGAGCTAAATATAAATGGAATGACAAAAGGAAATAAAAAAATATAAATAATAGAACGAAGGATTTTATATATTAACAATAAACTCAATAATTTTAACGAAATAAGTAAAATCAGCCCTTCTCGTGAAAATAAACTGATGAAAATTTAGAGGTTATTTAAAATTAATATCTTTTCAGTGGTCTTTCTTTCGTTGATGATTTTAAAATATAAAACTTCAACATGCTCAGCATTTTTCTTGCTACCAACACTGCTACCGCAGGGAGTCGTTGAACGCAAGTTAAATACGCTCAGATAACATTTGAAATATGTCGGCAGGGAGGCGTAATGGTAAGGCGCAGGCCTCGTGCGCCCAAGTTCGCAGGATCAAACTTGGCCCAAGTCAGTGGATTTTCAAGATGCAGAAAAATCGACAGCGCCCATGTCGTATGATTATGGGACATCTTAAAGATCCCTTGAGCTTCCGTTTGGCGTAGAAACTCTCGGCTTAATTAAATTCCTAGTGCAGTTTGCATCAATGAGAGCTCAGGTGCTGCCATCCAGGGGGAAACTAAGAGTCAAAAATTGCGGCAATGGTACTACACATACTTGTGGTGCCCCTGAAATAGTTGGTACCAATCTCTGGGAACGCACTAGGTTTGAACCAATACTACGCAGCGCATTAGGAAAAAAAAAGAACATTTGAAATATCTTTGTCTAGTTAAAAACTGGGTCATTTGTAGGTTGTAAAAAGGTGATGGCATGACAGTTTATTTTAATGAAAGGGGAACATTTCTTGGTTAAGCTCTTTTTATTTGAGTCCAAGTAGCATTCTTGCTTTCAAATCTTCATCATATGTACATTCATGACGTTCTTTATAAAAGGATTCATTCATATTGGCATTAATGCCAACATCACGCTTGATGGCAGTTTTTGGAAATTTTTTCCAAAAGTATATGTATGTCCCCGAAACAAAGAAAAAAACAACAGATATGGATCATTCTCAGAAAATTTTACAAAAGTTGTCCTTCAAGTTCACCATCACTCAGTATTTTGCCTGTGTTCATTACGATAGTTGTGTCTATTTTGTTAAAACGAGCATATTCTTAAGACATGATTTAGTTAGTTTTAAAATTTAAATGCATTAAACAACTCAAAAAGCATGTGTATAAATTTTAATAATCAAGGGAATTCGTCTGTCCCCCTAGACAAAGTACAAAAAACAAACAGTGAAAAAAGCATTCAAATTTCTTTTTTTTTTTAAATTAGAGTTACGTTCTCTGACAGCTTATTTTCTTAGATTTATGTTATACCTTAAATGATTACTTTTATCGTAAAATAGCTTTTTTAAAGGCTTAATATATTGTTTCTTGCAAAATTGTGTGTGTGTGTGTGTTTTTTTTTTTTACTTTGTCCACTATGTTACCAAGATTTACTTTTACTTTGTCCACTGCAGCGTTGGAAATAGAGGGCACTTTTCATTTAGAAATTTACCTATTGTTGTTATCAGTTCCTTCTATGGTTAGTTTTACTTTATTTGGATAATGTTCCTTTTGGAAAAAAATATCGACTGAAATATTAAGGTGAGTCTAATAATTCAATGTCCACTCTGTTACCTCAGTTATTTTAAACTATTAAGTAATTAAGAATAAAGTTAGTCAGAAATTTTAAGCACTGTTGGATAGGATAATAGTGAACTAAATGTTTACAAGATAACCTAGTGCCTTCAGTAGATTTTCAAATCGGATATTTTCCTTCAGCGCATTCTATTTCGATATTTTTTTTTGTTTTTAATATATCCGTAATCTTTAGTTTTCCATAAAATAAGAAACATGGCAAAAAAGGTTTCATGTTGGAAAACAATGATGCTTGCGCAAATATTTTTCTTAAACGTGTCAACCCCGTAGCTCGAAAAGCTCTAATTTGGAAATTAAATTAGTGCGTTACCCTCGAAGTGCAGAAAAGCTAACTTTGTTTGTCGCCGGATTTCAGTGTTTTCATTCTCGATTCCTTGTAATCCGGGAACTTTATCACTTCACTTTAATCGTCTAATCACTTAAACAATCTAAAATGGAGAAGCTCCCAAGCTTTTTCACGGCTGGCTTGTTTTTCTCCAGGTAAAAAAACCACGTGCGTGTTCCACTCTTGAGGACATTTAACTACGACTATTGTCAAGGCCAATCTGTTTTGTCGAGATTCACTGCTGCCGTGCTCTAGTTTTCCTTCATAAAATTAAATCTAACGTCGGAAAACACGTAAATGATCCACAATTCTCTGAGAAAACAAGCTGCACGATGGGCATCGAAGTGAAGTAAATGGATTTCGGTACCTCGCTTTTCGTTAACTGCAGAGTTTCTGAGCTCTTTTACTACCAATCAGCTTCCATTGGAAGGCTAAAATTCATTTTGATCCCTCCTAAACGTTTGTTTTAAACTGCCATTTTGTTCAGATTTCTCCGCTTTTCTGATTATTGCTTCGGAGAAGTGCTGAAGTTGAAGTAATAATTCTCTTATTTTTTAATGTGTTAGTAAAGAACTTAGAGAAGGATCTGACCAAATATTTTAAGTGAAGAGTGTATGTAATTAATTTGAGTTGAATTACTCTGTGGTACTTAATAGCTGTAATGAATTACATTTTTATAGGCTGAGTATTTTATTTATGTAAATCCCTTAATTTTCAGTGCAGTTACAAAAAAACTATTACGTGAAAAAATTGCTGCAGATCATAATGCAGTCGATAAAGGGTTAAAATAATCAAATACTCTTTATTGTGCATGTTCTACGTTAAAAGTTTTTCACGGAGGCAAATCCGCTTATTAGATTATTGCTTGTATTATATAAACTAATAGCTTTAAAGCAGATTAGACAGACGGACAGACCGTATTTCCTCCATTTCTCCTTTTTTTTTATTTTTCAATATTCATTCGATTTATTTACTATTAATTATTTTTTTACGGGATGTTAAGCGTTCTTTCATGCTTTTGTTTATTCTTATCTTAAAATAATTTTTCAGGACAATCAGCTAAAGAGTCAAGCGAAAGCTCTGTGATAGAGAGTTTAAAAATAACTGCTTATAAACAAATGTAATGCAATGCATATTACTCAAATTCAACAATGGATTTTTAAACATTTCAGGACCAAAAAGAAAACGTATTATCTTGTCAATTTTGCATTAGCAGATCGTCATTTATTTCATAACTAGTACTTAATTTGATACAAAAAATAATTTGCAAATTTGCTTGTAAGGAATTTGCGAACACGAAATGCACAATTCTTGGTTTATATGTTCGCTCAGAAAGCGATTGTGGAAAGAATGATGCCATTCTACTCCATATAAGTTCGTTGACACAAGCAACAAGGACAATGGAATGAGAAAAAATTATGTTCGTAACATTGGCAATCAAGAACATCAAATATGGTAATTGTTTCGTATTTCAGGTAATTGCTTTTCATATTTTAATTGCACTGTGATAAAAAAGGCACAGAAAGCGTTCATCTTCCTATTCTAATTGACCTTGGGAATTGATTGACCTTGAATAGACAAACTTCTTTATTATTCAATAACCTGGTTCCTTGCAAACATGTTGGGCATCTGTAAACGAAGAAAATCTTGTTAACTATCATGAGATTCATTATTACAGACGATCCTCGACTTACAGCTTATACCGCATGTACTGTAATTGGATAAGAAACAAACGTAGGAAGAAAGCAAATTGAAAACAATGGACATGAATCCGAAATATTTTTGCCTTTTCCTTTATGAGGTTCTTTTGTTTCTTTGTAGTAGGTTTTTTTTTCTCGAAAGAAGGATCTGTCTTTTACATGCATATATAATTAAATATACAATCATTCACAGGAGTTTATCCGCATAATTAATGGTTTTCGAGATGCGTGCTGAGATTTCCAATTTTTTTTTCACAAGCTGCTCACAAAATAATTGTGAAGTTTTTGTTAATTTTCATTCGCTAAATTGAATTCATATTGCGAAATAGCAGCGTCAGAGTCCACGCGCCCCTCCCTTTCCCCCCATGATGACGAAACTAGTCAAAATTCTTAAGCGGTGCTGTTAGTTGTGACACATGAAAGTGGTTTCCAGTTCGTGGAGAATGCTTTTTTGGATGTTTAAGAAGTTTAGGGGCTGCTGGGCGGTAAGATAAATGTAGGGCTTCCTTATATTACCGTCCTGAACAGTAATTCATGAGTTCACAGTTATGAAGACTAAAGTTTAGTTTGTTTAAAGAAATAAATCTAAAAGTTTTCGTACTTAGTACTTGAAACGTTTTGAAAACTTCTAGAAATTTTCAAGATAATTATAGTTGAACGTTTACGTTTGTTAGCATTTTCTTTGTAGATATGGCTTAATATCCTAAGGCAAAATTCCGGAGAGGTTAACTTTTGAAAACTCCTTGAAGTTCGTGACAGAATTATGAACTTTTTTATGTCGTACAATAGAACTGAATTTCCGATAAAATTTAAGATATAAATCAAGTTTAATTATGATGAAAGGAGATCGAAGGGTGGAGATTAATTTTGAGATTGATTAATTGATTGATAGGAGCGGTAAACACGTCTATCACACCATTAACTTTTATTTATCGAAGCCTTTGAGTACTATAACAACAAAATAAGAAAAGGAACAAAGTACATGATACAGAAAAATATGAGATTTTCATTTAAAATGAAGTTCTATACACCAAGATTTGGCTTTGTAACAAACCAATATATGGAGTTAGGATAAAGTAATTGACTAATTTATGATATTTCAGGATATAACAGATTTTTTAGTGTAACTCGCTGCTTGAGCAAAAAGTAATTATAATTTCCCTTTTCATTTTTCATTGAGATCTCCAATGCCATATAAATTGCAAGTTTTATTCCATGTATGAATCACTCATGTTCATTCTGCCCTATACATCCCCCCCCCCCCCGTGTCTACCGCGGAAGCTGTTTTACCAGATTAGGAGAAAACTACATCTTTTTACTGATAAAGTTAAATGCATGACCCAGATGAATATTAACAGATCTTTTTTCATGCCCTGATATTTGATCAACACGTATTTCTTCTTCGGTTGCCTGTAACCTTTGCAACTCACATGAACTCTCGTTTGTTGAAACTCACAGTTTCAAAACGTCATTCTATAGATCCTTTAATGCGCGTTTCCTCTCATTTTATTCTTTGAAAATTGAACAACGCAAAACGCGTTGATGAAATGAGAGATGAGAAAGCTTAGGAGATGATGAGGTTAACAGCACGCCCTAATGAAATTAGAATCTTCTCTTTTGAAGAAATGAAAGCGATTTGGGAACAAGTGAGAGCATCAAGTGTGGGCTGGCATGGGTGCGGAGAAAAGTTTTTTTATTTATTCATTATTTTTTGCTCACAAATTGGCAACATAAAGATAAAAGTGTTTCAGTTACACCTTTTGGTTTTATTTCATAACTTCCTACGCCTATGAATAACAATTGATGTGAGCAGAGTGGAAAATTGACGCGAGATTTTTGAAAAGAAAATACGTTGTGAGGGAAGAATGACCCAGAAGGAATTGGAGATGTTGTTTGAAACAACAAATTGAAAAAAGCTGTGAGAGTAATATTTCCTTTATATGAAATAGTAGGACAATTTTTTTTAATTTGTAAGAGATAGAAACCTCATTGCGGATAAATCTGTACAAGTTCTGCAAAAACGAAAACAATTTATTTAGAGCAAAGAATTCTATATTCATTAGCACAAGGATTGAAAAGTATTGAATTAAAAAAAAGAAAAATATCAAACACGAACGCGTTAATTAAACTTTATGTGTTTAGAAAAGCGGGATACAGGGAAAACCCTACTTTGGTTAGCATCTAGGAACGATGCAACAGAGGGTTTTTGAACTAAACGAGCTGTAGTGCAGGTAGGAAAAAACACATTGCCATGGGGCAAAGATTTCCATCTGCATTTGAAAAAAAAAAAAAACATAAAAAAAAAAAAAAAGAAAAAATAAAAAAACGTGAAGAGTTTTTGAGGAAATCACATAAGCAGTTCTCTCATATGATTATTTTCAGTAGTCTTATCAAATTTCATGGCAATATGATAGATGCGGGGAGTGTATTTTGCCATTTTTGATGTAATTCGACACTATTTTCAAGTGCTTGTAAACAAAATTAAACACCGCGAAAGGTTTTGGGAACAGTTCCTCACTTTTGAGTGGTAAACAGCGTTTTAAATATTTTTGCATAATTTTGCACTACTAGTGGCGGGAACTACATCGAAACAGAAGTACCTTAATATGGGGTAAAAGTTTTCACACCTTTCAAAAAGGTTTCCGTTGATTTTAGTTCCCATTTCTAATACGGATCGTGGTTTGGACTCTTACTACTCCTTAGGTTTAGATTATAGTTTATGTTATTAGATATTTTTCCGTTTCGGGGACCGTTGGCAGCGGGTAATTTTTTCTTCGCCAAATCAACCCACAATGTAACACAATTAATTAAACATCAATGGCTTCACTGTTTGACGATTTTGTTACGGCCCCCCTGAAACGGAAAATCACTCGATTTAATCAGTTTTGAACGAAATATTAGTTAGTAAATGTATTAATTTAAGAAATTACAAAAATGAAACTGTGTGAAAAACTCCTTACCAGGCTCTCTGTAATCAAAGATGTTCTTTGATAAAGGAGACACGTCAGACAAGAAATTATTTCTCAGTTGATAATAATTCGCTTCTATTTCTTATTGACAGTGCCAATCAATCAGAAGTAGGAATGTGTCTTACAAAGGTTTCTTTCGTTTACGTTCGTGCATTAAAATCTTAGACAAATAGGTACGGTACACAATATATTAAAGATGAAACTAAATAATATCTTACCTAGGCGCAAACACGATGGGTAAAGCTTCTTTGAACTATAACTTTTTATTTGGTGACCACAAAATGTTACGTCGGTTGCCAAACGTCGGTTGACTAGAATAGGTTTGTAATTTATTATTATTTTTTAGCCTACTTTCCCGTAAAAGTAAAAAAAATAATAATAAAGCATGAAAGAAGGCTTAATGTATCGTGAAAATATCGTTAGAAATCAAGAAAAGTCAAAAATAAATTACGTAATTAAATAAAGATTGAAAAATAAAAAATTTGAAAGTAGGGTTTTGAGATGGGAAAAAAGTGTGTCTGTCGGTCTGTCGGTCTGTCCGTCGGTCTGTCGGTCTGTCACTCCCTAATAACTTTTGAACGAATTGTCCGATTCGAAAAATTCTTTTCGCATTCGAAAGATCTCGGTGAGGACATTTAATTTCCGTATTTTATTTTTTGATTTGAACAGTTTAAAAATTTTTAACATTAGCGCCTATGGGCGAAAATGAAGCAAATTATGTAAACTCTGGGTACAAGATCCAAGTTCTAATGAACAAGCTCACTGGAAGAAGTTCTTGGCGTGAAATATTGATTTGAACAATGTTTGTTCATTTTTGAACAGTTCAAAAAAAAAAAAAAAAAAAATAACACAGTGCCTACGGGGAAATTTCAATCCTATATAAATCCTGATCTAACGGCCGATTTGCTTGGAGCAAACTTTATCGGAAAGCTCTTATGACGTAGAACATGTACAGTTAAAAAGTTCATCCAGAACTAACGAGCCTATTTTCTTATGAAGTTTTTTGATCGGGATTTTCAAGAATATTTTTGAACTAATGAAAGATTAAATGAATAAGCAAAATAACGAATGAATAAATACATGAATGACTGAATAAATGAATGATTGAACGAATCTGTATTAACCGTTGACAAATACATATTTGAAGCAATTAAGAACTAAAGCTAAACGAGAAAGAAAGAGATAGCTAGATTATAAATTTGAAGCTGGTGTATACGGGAAAGTAGGCTCGTATAGTTCTAGACGGAACTTCTTGTTAAAATAAGGCTTTGTGTAATTTCGTGACAAGGTGTAGTTTGAGGTATATGTACGCACATGCTTGTACTCAAAATGAAGCCCCGATAGGGGAGGGGGATCAGTTTGAAAAATAGTTCAGAGTGGCGACTAACTTTTTTGGGTTTACTAGTCACTGGCCACCATCAAATTTTTTTACTCTCAACCATTAGTGATCAGACGAAATTTTCCTTGGAGGGAGGGTATTGAAACGTATGTGAATTTTATTAATCGATTTCTCATTTCGTAGATTTACGTCTTTAAATTACTTAAAATTTACATGTATTGTAATACTTGTGTTTTCGGGGCTTTATCTTTCTAAATTCTTTGCATTTTCAAAATAAAGATGATGTGTTTCGTTGAACTGGTTCTGTTCCCTTTCTTCAAAGTTGTGTTTAAAAAGAAAACTATTTCTCATTTTCTAATATTTTTTTTTCTTTTAACTCTCCTATTTGAACGAAAGCAGGGTGATGTCAATCCTGTTTTCATCTTCGACCGTGTTTTCCCCCGTACCGGTTTCCCTCGTCTAAACAATCTTGTGACATATTTTGAAAATGCCGTTAAAGCATACATGCTCTCCCACTCGATTCCTCTGCTCGAAGACATCCTTGAGTTTTCATCAAATGTCCTTCAGAGATTGCGGCCGGAGGAACTTATCCGAGATCTTCGCTCAGGTGATTTCCGCCAGCGGATAATATTCGGTCACTTTCCAGTGAAGATTGATTTAGTCGACCGTTTCCTAAACTTTTCCAGGTCATCACTCATTTTGCAATTATTATCTTCTCCTCTTCGGAGTCAACGCCCTCTCCTAAAAATAAGATTAAAGTCATTTCAATGAGAATGAAACATCGTAATTGTGATGAAAAGGGGAATAGAGCCTTGTTGTCATGGTCCTTTTGTTAATGTGCAGGATTGAAAGCATTGCCCTTTTCAGAAACAGTAGATGGATCTCGCTGACCAACTCCTGGATTGCTCTAAGAATATTTTAAGGACTTGTTAAGCTCGGAATTACTTTTTCGTAAGTTTGCGTCTGGTCAAAAGATTTTAGCCATTGGTACAGGTTGACACAGCGCTTTAGGAAAAGTTCTTTGCCGAATTGAATCCAATTAATTTAGCATAAACATTGAAAATTTTAAAGTGTTTTCATGGTAGTTTTATGCCAAACTTCTCTAAGGTTGTACTTGCCAACTGCCAACCCTTTACTCACAGAAAATGTAACTAATTTTAATGAGATCCAAAAGAAAATTAAAAGCACGTAAGATATTCCAATTTAAATAATGTAGTTCATATGAAATATTGTTTTTATTTCTATGCTAATGTAAAAAACGAGATGCATTGTCAGTGAAAGATTCCTCTTTATGGAATACATTTATATTTTTGAGAAATGCACTATATCTTCTTGCATTGTCTTTTTGTGGTCGAATACCGTCATATACTTCAGAAAAAATGTTTCTAAAGTAAGTATAACTAGTCCAAGTACAATGTGATGTTGTACCTTGTGGGGCATCATTCAATAAATGGTAGGGGCTCGTGGACTATTGAATGTTACCCCTTGAATAACATTCAGTTTGAGTTTTTGTCTTCTGGTCTTGTTAGTTGATTGAAATCTTGGAATTAAACTTATTTTTAATAAAGTTTTCAAGTAGCTTATATTAGCTAAAGTAAACAAAATAAATCTTAAATGTAATATTAAATAATATCTCATTGGAAAATTTCAAACGTTATAATTTTTTATGGTGTTGTAAGTGCCAAAATCAACAGGGAAATTAGATGTGGTAACTAGTGTTCAGAAGTACCTGTTGGACGTAGATAAGTCCGAAAAATAGAAACATCAAGTTTGTCTTGTAGAAACTTGTTTGAGTTAATCAATTTTCAAGAAAAATTGATATCCATCACTAGTAACACAAATAATTTCTGCAACAAACGTTTATATTTTCTTTTTCTTTTTCTGATAATTTAACCAAAACTATTCCTTTCAAAACATTATCTCTCCTACTGTAGAAGAACACGCATTTTTACCTATGTAGCTTCTCTCTTTTTAGCAGCACTTCCGAAATGTTCGAAAGTAGTTTCATCCAACATTCGAATTTTGTAAGCTCAAATCTGCATCCAAATAATCCTGAGAACTAACTATATGAAGCTGTATAATTTTTCCTCATTGGAGAATGTACTTTTGATTTTAATGTACTTTTGTTTCTTCTTTTCAATATATTCTTTTTTTCTTGTGTGTTTGTTAATGTGTTGGCTTCTTGTTTTTGTCTTCCTTCGCTTCGGTGTTTTCGTGAAAGTACTTTTAGATAGGGTCGAATAATTTCGGGTCACCATTTGAAGATGTTTAGGCTCTGGGATAGCAATTGTAAGCCTAATTATTTTATATCATTCGCCAATTGTCATAGTAATACTGATAAATAATTTCTTTAATAAAATTAAATAATTAATGATGGAATTTAAAAATAAATTACAAAAAAGTTGCTATAAGCATGTTGTGACCCTTAACCGACAAAGTATAACACTCACATAGGTCTAAGGTACAACAAGAGTACAATTTTTTGTTTTTATTACGATTAACATAAAAAAGTTATTTTTCTTACAAAGTTGATAGTTTATCTTATAATGGAATGAAATTTCGGCAATTACTTAGTCCTGTTTTAAAATTGAAGTATCATAGGGTTTTATTTTTACAATCAAATTGAATGAAAAAGTTACTCAGCTGCTATAAAATCAAGAGCAGTTCTTCAGAATATGATTGAAAAATCTTAAAAGGTTAACGAAAGAGCCGATAGTACTTGTTGGTAGAGGTATCAACTACACATACTGAATGCAGAATTTCTCCACTTCGTGGCAGAAATATTTCTACTGGTCCAAGTTACAACACTATCCCCTAATACTCATTATCCCCTGATACTCATTATGAGGGGAGGATCGTGTTTGTTCAAGTACTACGTTTAAGTTATTTTAATTCAAAGATAAATAGTTAAAAAATCTTTTGATGGACTAATACCATTTTTTTACTTATTATTTCCACATTTTATTGTTATTTACTTATGCAATCTTTTCTAAACCAATACATAACGAATTTAGCGCTTCTGTGTACAATTTATTGATTTAGACTTTAAAATAATTTTATTATAATAAAGTTAAAATGTTAGGTTTTCACACAAGGGCTTTCAATTTTTGACTGCCTAATTAATACAATGTTTTTAGTAAAACTTTAGAATATTAAATTTACTTCCTGAATTCTATCTATAATACCAGCTCTCTACTCTTCACATAATTAGAACTCTTACAAGAATATCAAAATTAATCGATTTCGGCTCTAACGACGTTAAACGATCGAAAATAACAAATTTCTCATAATCCAGGGATTAGTAAATTGGTTATAAAGAATCGAGAAACATCTTATCTATTTAAATATCGTATTGAATGACAGATGATTAATCTTAGAGGATTAATCACTAAACTGGAAAATTTAAACTACTGAAGTAGAACCAAGTCTTTCTTTTCATTAATCTTATTTTAAAATGATTTCATTCCGAAAGCATTTCATATGTCTCTTCAAATCAACTTGCTTTAAACTCACACTGACCTAAAATTCCTTTTGTAAAAGTCTGGCATTATTTAGATTTAGAAACCGTACTTCTGTTAGACGAAAGCGCTAGACTGTGTTATGAAACCATGTGACTTTGCATTTAATTCATAGCAATTCGGCATTTGGTAATCTTTATAAAAGTGTATGAGAATGTAGATTTATAGAATTTCAATGAGTTTTCTTAGGACCAATTTATATGCTTGTGCTCCTCAGCCATCAATAGAAGTGGGAAGTAGAAGTTAGGCTGTTAGGGCCTAACTTTTGGAATCTGGAAAATATCACCTCTGACTAAAACTCAAAGGATTCATTTATTTTTTTAGGCCAATTTATAAGCATATTTTAATCAGTCATCAAGAGAGTTGAAGTTTAAAGTATAGTGCCAAACTTTTGAGATAAGTTTTAAAATATCAGCCTTGACTAAAATTCAAGGTTTTCAATGATTTGTTTTAGGCCTATTTTATAAGCATATTTTCCTTAGTCATCAAGAGATTGGAACTATGAAATATGTATAGAGCCAAAATTTTGAGATAATCTGGAAAATATCAGCCCTGAGTAAAATTCAAAGGATTCAGTGATTTGTTTTAGGCCAATTTATAAGCATATTTTCCTCAGTCATCGAGAGTTGAAGTATGAAGTATAGTGGCAAACTTTTGAGATAATCTGGAAAATATCAGACCTGAGTAAAATTCAAAGGATTCAATGATTTTTTAGGTCATTTTTTTAGCATATTTTCCTCAGTCATCAAGAGAGTGGAACTATGAAGTATGTACTACTTTTGAGATTGATTGGAATGCAATCAACACTGAGCGAAATTGTGAAGTTTCAATGATTTTGCTTAAGAAAAATTTATAAGTTTCACCAGGCATCAAAAAAGTGGAGCCATTAAACATGTACTACCAGGGCCAAATTTTGAAATTAATTGGAATACAATCAGCTTTCGGTATTTTATTTATTAGTTAATTTAAGTGAATGTTGAATCAATTTCTAGTGAAATTCTTTATTTTCCCTTAATATTTCGTGAAATCATATATTATCAGATGTGCATGGCTTGTATATCATTCCGTTTCCACTAAATCAAGTTCGAATCTTTCTCTAACTTAAGAAAATAAATAGATGGAGCAAAACTACAATAAACAAATAAATAAATAATAATAATGATAATAATAACAGAAAGTCGGCCCCAAATTACTATGTTCAAACTTGATTCAAAATTTTAAATGTACTCATGATAATCTAAACTTCTCGTCATTGAATTACTTTCTTTTCTTCTTCATTTTTCTCCCCTTTTCAAAAAACAGGAAAAAAAAATATGAAAGATAAAAAAAAATCAATTATTTGGTTGTTTCAGACAGAAAGACGATAAGTACTACGGTTCATTTTCCACTTACGAAATAATTATTTTTGGCTTCTCAAATGCTTCAGAGGAATTTAATCTCTCCAAATCAGAGTTATGAAACATTTTCGGCTGTGTTATATAACGATAAGGTTATTTAATTTTTCTGAATGCAAGTGACGAACAGATTTCGTTTTTAAATGAAAGTTGCAAAAACATTTTGCTTCTAAAAACATCGATAACAAAATTTAGCTTTAAAAGTTGTAGGTTATAAAAATTCTCAGCGTAGATCTTTTCTTATAAAAATGACTTTCATCCCAAAACGAAGAAGTCGGTTGTGCTACATTTCAAACAGCACAAAAGAATTTCCAAAAAAATATAAAAAAACAACAACAACATAAGAACATAATAACAGTTCTCATTCTCTCTCTACCACCACTGGAGGTCTCGAATTTCAGTTAATTACACCACACATCAATTATGAATTTGTTGGTGCGTGCAAGACGTTGCACTGGCAGCTTTCACGCTCGGTTGCCTATTTTGCGCCAATTCTATGGATTTTAGCGCATTTTTAATGCGGAGATGATGGGATTGGCCCCGAGCGATAACTGTTTCTACAGGATTTATGCTTCCGGATCTTTTAATCAGTGATAACTGCGTTCAATGGCAGAAAGATCCGGAAGATGCAAATTTAAGCAAATTTTTGAAATGTATTTGTTTTTTAACAATAAAAATAATATTTTTTTTAATTGCTCAGATACAAAATACTCAAATACAAAGGTTTGTTTCATAAATCACAAATTTTGCCTGCACTCATCACAAATTGTTTCTAGTATTTTATGCGATGTTGTTTCATTTACTCTAGAAAATCTCAAAGTTCTTCGGTACCTATCAAAAAATACTTTTAACTAGGGAATGCAATGTTTTTGGCTCTACGAAATTTCGAGATTGAGGTTGACTAATCCCGCAGGATTGACACATTTTAATTAAGTATTCCATATAAGCTTAGAATTAACTTCAGAGAGAAATAGGGAAAAAACCTCCAAGGCTCTTGTAAACAATATGACATTTAATCTTTTGTAAAGATATAGCAAGAGAATTATGAAAAATATGGTCTTAAGAACGTAACTATAGTTATTTTTTTAAGCTAAAAACTAATTTATTGGATTAATTCAAACATATTGAATTACTTATTAATCACTTCACTTATAAGTGAACGTTTTATTTAGCTTTTTGAATTTATTTAATTTCATTCTTCTTTTTAAAACAGACAATATCTGAATGAAACGGAAAGTCATGTTTGTTTTTATTTTTTACCGATCGTCTGCAATTAAATGCATGCTAAAAAATAAGAAGAAAGGTTCTACGTGTATGGATGATAGGAATTAGTTTTTGTTCTACCATGATATCGAATATCGTACCTGAGTATATAAATGTGGAAAAAATCTATGAAACCTTGTAATGGAAGTAAATGATTTTGTGCTTCGACTGCAAATAGTTTTTAATTTGAAGAGCATTCCGTTCAATCATAATTATCTCGAATCTGCAATAGTGTCTGGTTGACGTCACAGATTGCTTATAACAGAAAAGCAAACATTTTAAATTCGTATGCTAATTAACAAACGCATCTGCGAAACGGACTTTCCTACAACTCGAATTAAACTTTTTCTGCCGCGTCCAAATGTCTCAATATCGTGGTCGGCCTGTAGATTTACATATTCATAATTCTTTAATTGTTCTGTAAGGGTACTTTCACACAAAAGGTGACAAAGACAAAAAACTTGTCTTTTCTCATTTGCGCAAGCGCAGAGTATATGTTTGCCTTCAAAAATTTAATCTGCGCTTGCGCAGATGAGAAAAGACAAGTTTTTTTTTTTTTTTTCTTGTCTTTGTCGCCTTTGGTGCGAAAGCATCCTTATGGATCATATATTTTTGCTGTGTTTTTGAAGAGTTAATAAAAAAGTCCCAATTGATATTTGCTTTTTGATTTCAAATTGCTCTGGTTTCAAATGCAAATAACACCTTTAAATTGCAAACTACTTTCGATGCCTCATATTCTGACGTAACTCTCATAAGCAAAACTGTGACATCCCAATTACGTGACCCCTTCTCCCCCACGAAAGAAGAACAGGAGCATCGGAGTTATAGAAATGACATCCTTTTTCGGGTATAAATTACTCACGACAACTTGGCGTGACTTTTCACGTGGAGTTTTGTTTGGCTGACAAGTGCCTCATTCTTTGAATTCAGGTCACTTTATTTTGTGAAATAATAGAGTATCATTACCGTCGATGATTTTTTGTGAAAATGTGAGTGAACATTGAAAATTTTGGAAATAGTATGGGATTATGCTCTTCCATCGCAATCATACCTCAGTTATTTTTCAAGTACAAACTACAACTTTATCAATTTCTTACTCTCAATCCAATTAGTTGTTAATGCATATAACTAAATAAAATTAATGTGTACTTGATTAAGTTTACAGTAGGGTGCTAAATTAATGTGAACAGTTACTTACTGTCATGATTAGATTAAGCACTTTTGACGCAATTACAAGCAGCTAGTAAAATTAATATGTACTTGATAAAATTTACAGTAGGGTGCGAAATTAATATGAACAGTTATTTACTGTCATAATTAGATTAAGCACTTTTGACGCAATTACAAGCAGCTAATAAAATTAATATGTACTTGATTAAGTTTACAGTTGGGTGCTAAATTAATGTGAACAGTTACTTACTGTCATGATTAGATTAAGCCCTTTTGACGCAATTACAAGTAGCTTAAATTTTTCAAAACTGTATTTAAGTAAACATTTTAAAATTTTTGATATTGGGAGCCATTTTGTTTAAATTTTGAGGTTTTTTGACTTCAATAGTTCTAATAGATCAGTGCACAAATTTTTATGAATGTTCACAATAATTTGGCAACCCGTTGTGCATTTTTTACATTAGTATATTATACTTGATAATTAATTTTTATTTCTTCAGCCACTAATTAAATGAACTTAGAAGGAACACTTTAACTCCTGTTTAGATTTTAATATTTTATGTTTTCCATAACCAGTTTAACGTTTCTTAAAAGTGAAAATTAAAGTTCAGTTTTGCTTTCCCCTTTTGGCTTTCACGCGCTAATTTTTACACAAAACATTTAAAAAATATATTTATGTCCATTTTGGCATTTTTATAAGATACCAATACATTTTTATTGAGCGAACTATGTTTTGGGTGCAGACTTACTTTTACTTTTAAGATAACAAAAGCTTTTGGTGTTTTGCTGTTAGGTCAGTTATTTATATATAATAACAAATTATTAGCTATTTTTATTCGCAGTTAATTAATGTATTTCCGCATACCATTAGTTTAGTTCATTATAACATAATGACAGGAAAACTATTTCTTCATTTACAATTGGTTTGATTGTATTGACATACCGACAATTTAGCTATATTTATGTATACCATACATATCGATTTTGATTGAGGGCACCAACAAAAGAAACCAACCTTTCTATAAATCTAAGAAAAATAAAATTTGAGGAGAATCATATCGTAAAAAACATTTCTAAACTTTCCAGCTATAAATAACCTATTCTCATATGTTAATAAAAAATGGTGAAATTTCCTTTCCCCACTTAAGAGCAATAAAAAACAAAGTAGATCAATTGTTTGGTGCGAAAGTAAGATTTAAAATGGAGCAAAAGAAATTGAATAAATGGAAAAAATGCGCGCGTCACCAATTATTACATTTAACTCTGCTTTCCTCATTCCTCCCACTAGAACAATTGCAGCTGCAATTTTTAATGCGTCCGCCGCATTTTGTCCCTCAAATGCGGCTCTAATGGCCGTTCGATTAAGTAAACCCAATAGAGCGCAAACATTCTCTTAATGTCTGTCAATAATGGTGGAAAAAAAATACCGTAAATGTGTGCTCTATTTTCTTCTATTTTCACGGAAGTCGGACGGAGAAGGTGTCTCACAGTGCGGCTGTGGAACTGCGTACGGTGTAAATCAGGGGTGGCCAACTTGCGGCGCATTGAATAATTAGAAGAAACCTATTGACATTCTTGCTTTTCTTTTGAAGCTGGCACCATAGCGAAACCCAACGATATTTTTAACACTAGAGTGCTTTCACATCCATAAGAACTAGAAAAAGAAAAGAAGAAAGCCTTGGATGACTGATTTAAAATTAAATCTTCTTTCATTACAGTCCTTCAGGATAATTTTGAGCCACGTTATATCTTGTAGTACCGACACTCTCAAATAAAAAAAAAAACATTTAAAGTATTACCAATTCCCTAAAATAATTTAAAATGAGATTTTCTTTCTCTTTGAATGTATCACTTCTTAAATCTCTTTAAATTGGCAATACTTTAAATGTTTTTTTATTTGAGGGTGTCAGCTTTAGGAACCCGTTTTTGTATGTCGACTTTAAGACACTTTACCTTAATTGACTAAAGAAAAAAAAAGAAGAAGAAGAGCCACTGCTACTCTCAGCTAAATAAATTATATGACAAAATCAGTTTTCTACTCTTAATTTTTTAAGTAAGTTAAATATACTAAAAAATATGACGTGGTTCAAAGTTAACCCCCATGGTTCAAAGCTACCCATGACTATACAAATTTAACACCATACATTGAAACACTACAAAAATAGGACAAAGCTAAAAAGTTAGTATTATTTCCGTGCTGTTATGAATTTTTTTACATACAGGGGAGGGCCGGGCTAAATGGCCAAGCTAAGGCTTGCTGATTTTCAATGTATTGGTAATCAACGTAAAAGCATCAAATCATAGTGGTAATTAGACTTCATCGTAGTGAATATTGGAATTTTGCAATCATGCTACAAAAAAATTTAGTACCTGGAAAAATTCATGAGAAAATCCGCAAATGTCCATCTAACTTTAAATTCAAACATAAGTGATAAAAATGGAATAAGCATAGAAGATAATGTATTTTTTTTGATTAAAAGTTCCAGAAATTTACAACACTTACAAAATTAATAAATGAATAAATAAGTATAAATAAAAAATAAAAAATACCTCTAATTACTTTTACTAAATGCACTTTGTTGTTAATCCTTCAATGAGTATGAAGCTTAGTATTATGTGTTTTTAAACATTACATTAAACACATTTTTTCTCTCTGTTTTTTATTTATTCTTTTATTAATAGAACTGTGTCAACGTTCTTTCTAGGTACTAGTTAATAAGTCCTATTATACGAATTATCTCAATTATAAACACAAAATGTTCTCTTAATCGCATACCTTGTGTATAGACATTACTTCTGTGTCATTCTTATTTTTGATATTCGAATGATTTCAAAGAAATATCTCCTTGTTAATTTCTGACTTTTCTAGTATTCAAATTAGAAAAACCTTACAAATGAAATAGTGGATTCTAACACTTTCTCTCGTACGGGTCTTGACAGAATCAATCGTAAATTGCACGAAAGAATGCATAGGCGAGTAGAAAATCAATGCACTGTTATTTCCCTTTGGTATTCTGTGAATAGAAGATTAGATTTGTTTGCAGGTTACCTCAATTGATTTTATTTCTTTTTATAAAAGAAAAAAAACTCATTTTATAATAAGCGGTTGTTTCCTTAGTTACAGCGGCTAAAAACTTCGACGCTGTGTATTGATTACAATTTGATTAACGGTTTTTCAAATTTTATTTTGTTTGTGTCTTTGTGACAATTTCAACTCATGGATTATACAAATCTAATAACCATTTTGGAGCAAGCTATCACTAAAAGCTCTTATTATTGCGGATAATTTACGCGGCAATGTGTTTTTTCAATTATAAGTTTCATTTTTATTGGATTTTATTTAAAAAAATTTACAGCTAACAGCGCAATATTTTTCAATAAGACTGAATGAATTTTATTATTGTTTTGGGAAAAACTTATCAACAACTGTTATGCTAATATATATTATTTGTTGCAAGAACTCCTTTTATCTCATCGGATACATTTTTTGGCAACATTTGTTTTTGCATGAGTGTTCTCCGAACGTTAAATATGTAACTCGTTTTGCTATCAATTTCAAACATATACGATCTAATTATTATATATATATATATATATATATATATATATATATATATATATATATATTATTATTATTATTATTATTATTATTATTATTATTTTTAAATAATCCAACAGCATTCGCTTTTCGTCAAATTATCTCCAGCAAATGTACCTCTGCCACTAGAACACTAGAATTAAAAAAAAAAAAGAGGTTGTAAACTAAATGAAAGTTGGAAGCAGTTTTGACAGAATTTCATTTGTCAAGAAAAGAGAAATTGTTTGTTTGAAATATTAAGGAGGTCAACGTCACTTCGCTCAACTGTATGAAAAGTAACCTAATTTAAATAAAGAAGCTGCTTCATCTGATCGTGACACGAAAATTGATCTCTGATGTACGCATCTCTCATTTTGATGAAATATGATGATTGATTGATTTTGAAGTATGATTTTTTTTTCTTCTAAACATTCGAGTAGAAAAATCATTGTTTATTAACATATGTCACTGCGTCCTTCGTCGTTTTATAAATCGTCATCGTTCTATTTCGATTTGGAGCTTTGACCTCGTACTGTTTCAGATATATTAAATTGGCGGACATAGTCGATGTCGATTATCCCGACCAGCTGTTGGTAGGAGTTGCTTCTAATGGTGATGCGTATAAGTTCCTCAACATTTGCAAACCTAGTGAGTTCCCCAGGGAGTAGTAGCCATTCTTTCATGTGGCATTAACCGCTTGAGAATTTTGACGTCACGTTTTCTCCCGAAAGAGAGGAATGTCATGGAAAATTGTTAAACATTGAAAATGCCTGGTCCATTGTATATACGTTCAGATAACTATGTATATGCCTATAATTACAATTGGGAACATATATATATATCTATTTTTGTCAAGCATTGTTTTTTTTTATTCAAATAATATGCAAAGTAATTATTCTTCAATTAACCGCAGCTACATTTTCAATCAGGGTCTGTTTCTTTACGTAGATTTCCCCTTTGGATTTCCCACTTTAATTTTGCACCACTCATTACTATAGATTTATGCATAAACCTATAAGGGACCGTTCATAAATGATGTCACGCTTTTTTTCGATATATTTAAATCCCCCTCCCCCCTTTGTCACAAAATGTAACACTTCAACGGATCCCCCTCCCCTCACTTTGTCACACTTTCTCACAATTTCACGAACCCCCTCCCCCCTCGAAGCGTGACATCATTTATGAATCATCTATAAAGTAGAACTGAGATGCGATATGATGTCGTAAACTTTTATTTTGTACTTACCAATGATTCTCGGTTAAAAAAAATATATTTTTAAATTATTTCTTAAAACTTTTTAAAATTATTTAAATTTGTTTTTTAATTTTAATTTTTTGGTTACTTTCACATCAATGAACAATTAAAACTTGAAATGCCTTTCTATGAAAACACTTTTAAAAGCCTAAACGTGTTAAACAAAGCAGAATGTTCCTATTTCTTCCCTACATGATGAACTTTTCCTTGCTTCACTAACCGAACGATTTGCCTTCTTTGATAACCTTTATCTCAAAATGAAAATTAAATGTCTTTCCTCTTTCTGATTTATGAACTTGTGGCAACGATGAGGGGAATCCTGCTTGATTGATGACGGGACGGTATTATATCATGACGTTGGGTTTCGAACTTGATATCACCATGATGCGGATTTAGAAATCCAGAGCTTTTCCGCTCTTCCAAAAGACGTCTAATGGCCAGAAGGAAGGTTGGATTACAAGCTTTGGAGAACTTACATTGTCATCACAAACCTTTAACATTATCCATACTATATATATATATATATATGAGAGAGAGAAAAGGCTCTCAGTGTCATAAGTGGTAGATTCGATTCCCGGCAAGAACATGGGTATTGTTAAACGATATATAACGGTGTTCTTATAATCGTGTCCAAGAAGAGCTCTGGCTCACTCTTCCCTTTCCCCGAAATACATCCTTGATCTGAAGACAGTGACGGTAAAAGTTGAAAAAAAAATCTGACGTAGAAAATTAATAAAGTGAAATTAGAATGGAAAAATCCGTCGGAAGATTTGTAATTAAAAGCGTTGTAGAAAAATTGGCACGGAACAGAAAGAGAGGTATGCGTGGGAAAACGGTAAAAAACGTTAGACATTTAACGTTCCGTGTTACAATGTATTTAACATACGAATTCCAAAGTGTGTCTTGAATGTTTTATATACATAACGAATAAAATTTAGATTTAAAAGAAATATCGTGATTGGGCTTAGTGAAAATTATCCTGGAGTATGTGGCATTTTCAGGTGCATTTTATTTATAGCCCTCGAAAAGACGTGACAAGGAAGTGAAATTTCATGGACTCCATTCTTTGTCTGATGTGCATACAAATTGATATGTTAAACCAAAAAAATAAAGAAGAAAAGAAAAGGAAAAAGAATGCGACATCAGAGGCATATATTACATAAGAATCAAATTCATTTTAATTTTGCAAGAAAGTTTTCATTTATGTTGAAAATTTGGACTGCTCATTTTGCTATTTAGTTACATGCAAGAAGGGCCACCGAAAAGGCCTCCCAATTTAAAATATTTCGTGAAAAAGGATGTCAAATTTTTAATGCTCGGAATAAAAGCAAATTGTTTTTTATTTTAGATGTAAAAGAAATAGCGTGATTGAACTTAGTGAAAATCAGGCCGGAGTATGTAGTCTTTTCAGGCTCATTTTATTTATAGCCCTCGAAAGACCTCTCAGTATTCGATGATCAGCTAGAATACAGATATAGTCATCTAATAATCAGTTAAAGTGAACGAATCAGCGCCTTCTAAGTCAATTAAATGAAAAAAATATATCATGCCATAATTAATTTTTAAAATTGATGAAGGATGCCCAACAGATCGATCGCGGAATGACTTGTAATCGATTAGCTCAAGATATTGGATGACTGATTTTATTGAAGGCGAACCGGTGTATTTCCAACCACTTTCTCATCTCGTAGTTTCGAATTTTCTTTGCACTTGTAGCCGAATTTCAACATATTTTTTAAGTTTATTTATGAAAGAAAGAAAAAATAATCTCCAAAATCTCTATATCTCGAATTTAGGAGATCACTTTATTGCACTTTACATTTGGATTCAAATCGCAGCGATATCTGTCAGCAGCAGAAGTTGCAGACGAAAAACATTCTTCTCACCACAATAGTCAGTTACTTCGGCTGAAGGGATCATAAAATAAAAATCTTAGTTTTCCCCCACAAATGGAGAATAATGAGGTTTCTGCTATGCTTGATTGTTAGCACAATAAACACCCAAAGAAGTATTTACTAAAATATACAACATTATTTATTTATTTATTTATTTATTTATACCTCATCAATCACCACCGTACCTACCCTGACGAGGGTTTAACCGGTTGTGGTGATTGAGAGGAAAGAACAGATAGAACAAGACAGCACAACAGATTTTAATATACAAAGAAGGAAATACACCCATGGCAAAGGTGGTATATACAACATTAACTAAAATGCAGATATATTTAATGTAGCGCATATAGTAAACTTTGGACACATTTTTCAGTTGTCCATTTAGACAACTTTAGCAAAACTTCGAAATTTTCTTTTGTTGAATTTCAAGGTAAACAGGTTTGACTTGCATTCATTAACATCATTCTTGTTTGAAAGATCTGCAAACTGAAGATTCTTCAAGATTCTCTTTGCCGACATTTACTGCACATAATAATCTTCTAATGAAAAGGGCTCAGTCTTGTCATTGATTGACGTCTTTGCATTTTGTGTTACCTTTATTTAATAAATTCATTGTTAAACCAATATTAAAAAAATAAATAAATAAAACCCTGTCATCAGCAATTTTAAAATGTCGGAAGTATAGATCGTAATCCAATTAGTCTGATCCTCGTACGCCTCGAATTGATTTTGCTACTGGTTTTCCCCTGGTCACGTGACAACTTTGATATCTGATTGGAGAATCGAATACAGTTTTGTCAAGTGACTGATCAAAAATGACAGCGAAGATAATCTGACGCGGAAAAGAATCAGGCTGATTGATAGCGTATAAATTCGATCTTATTGACAGACAAGTTGGCTATCTTTGATGTACAGCATGCACCTTAACAAGAGTCCAGATTACATTCACTAAAAACATGAAAATATGCATGCAAATATGTGATAAAAGCACCAAAAATATGCACAAAAATTAAAACACATGCAGTAATAATTTCTTTACTTATATAGAGAAAATTTGTCACATCTGAATAAAAATATGATGGGCTTTCCAATTTTCGCACTTTGTTGCAAGGCAATGAATGGATATGTGTTAAAACTATTATTCGCATAGCAAATGTTAAGTACATTGTACTTTTATTGCAATAAATCATAATATGTGGTAATCCAATTCAGAGCCGCTCGCTGAACCCCTTCTGCAAATTCTTTCTCTTTTGTTATTATCTATCGCAAGGAGAAGTTTATTTCCACAAAATGGGGGCTTTCCGTGAGTCTCCCGATTTTTCAGTCTTTAAGGAACAACGTTTTTTTTCAATCTTTCTTCGAAATAAAATAATAATAATAACATTGATAATTAAATGAATAAATAAAAATCTAAAAGCAATCGGAACACGCAGCATTATGCATTTATTAAAAAAATTGGCGTTTTTATGCATTTATAAGCAATAATATGAAAAGAAGCCAAATTTCTGCAATTGCATGTGCACATACACATTTGCATATAAACAGAATTCTAAACATATCGAAACACTTTTATATTTTCTAAACAAAAGGGTTTGCCAATTCTTGGCCTTAGCTGTTAATCAGAATGCTCTGACAATTATGATCATTTTAAGTAGCAATAACTATGTTCTTGATCTTGGGAAGATTTAAATAAATAAGTAGAAATTGCATAATGAATACTAAAGTGAAATAAGAATTGTGTTAGCATCTTTCCGCGAATCACATGCAGTGGTCTTATGGTAATAGAAATCATTGATGTGCTTGTCGACGCGGTTTGTAAGAAAACGAAATATGCCACTTTCGAAGGACTCTCTCATACATAACTATTGTTTATATCTTCAAGTCTGATTTTGTAATGAACCACAATACGCTGTCTAACACTGATTGAACAAGGCTTCGCTATGATGCGTGTGTCCATGAGTAATAATCATGTTCAATTCAAAGACGGCTTAGTTTAATTCTTTCGCTTCGATTTCATGTATATATACGCTTTCTCATTTGCATAACAATAACTGGTGCTGGCATTGGGAGAAATAAACCTTGTACTTTTGTTAGATTGTTTTCAGCTCTGAGTTTCAATAAACAAAGCTGATGTGGTGAGTTGTACAAGACACAATAAGACGTAAGAATTTTAAATGTAAAAGTGGAAAAGTCACCAACCATTTATAGTTGATCTATTTTCATCCCCCCTAAGGTATTTACTGATCTTTTTTGCTCTGATATTTTTATTTAACCAAGGAAAAGGGTTATTCTTTTCTTAAAAATTGCAGAGAATGAAAGTTTTTTCTCTCAATAAATCTGTGAGGAAAGAGGGCATTTTTCAAATCCTTCGCGAATGATTTACATTTACAAATTTTGTTTATACAATTTGAAAGCGAAGAAAAAAATCAAGGAAAATTATATTTGTTTAATGTTTGGTGTTGTTTTCGTTGTTGAGTTGTTTTTCTTACCGCACCTGTAAATTCATTAAAGAAAAGAAAAAATATTCAGTGAGTCTTGTAGGATTCTTTCTTCAAAATTTTACAAATATGCAATTATATGTATGTATTATACAGGGTTCGTTGATTTAAATCAGTTTGATTTAAATCATGGTTTAAATCACGATTTAAATCAAGTGATTTTTTAAAAAAAATCATTGATTTTAATCGAGTGATTTTTTTTTTTCGAAAAAATCATTGTTTTTACAATGTTAGAAAGTGTTGTAAAAATGAAATATGTTGCAATTACAACCACTGTTTCACACAAAACTTTCTAGGTCCATCTGTCTGTGTGCATAACATATTTCATAAGTTTAGAACTAATTACTATTGTTTTAATTTTACAATATTACTCTTATTCTTCAAGCATCTTAACAGCAAAGCATAATTCATCCAATCATTCAAATTTGAATTCATAATAATCATGAACCATTCTCTATTTTTTTACTTTAAAAATAGTATTTTAGATCAATTTAATAAATGCCACACAATAAATAATTCAGAATGTTAGCGTTTGAAACAATTGTTAGAGCTTAAGGTTTTTTTCCTTCTAAAATATTTTTTTATCATACAAGTTTTCAATGAAGATGTTTGATTAAAACAAACTGTTTCAGTTTTTAGTAATGGTGTGAGCATATGATTTTACCTGATGGGTAAAAATATTTCAGGCTTTTTTATTTATAAAATAGAAAAATGATTAATGTACACTATGACTGTAAAAATTAAATACACACAATTGCTACTTTTTTTTCAGCTTTCAACAGCAAAATAATTCAGATTAAATTTGTTCATTTTCTCTGTACTTATGAGTGTACTATTATTCGTGGTAGGGTTAAGTTTCATCTGAGTCTTTGCATTAAAATTTGTTTATCATTATTATTATTAAAACATATTTATTGCTATGCAAATAGCTTAAAGTGTGTTTTTGCTTATTGATTAACATGCCATATTGTTTCTATGAATGTAACATAATAAGTATCCAAAATATTTAAGGTCTTTTTTAAAAAAATAAAAAAAATCCGATTTGAATCAAAAAAATCTGATTTAAATTAAAAAAATCCGATTTTTTTTTATTTTTTAAAAAAATCAAAAAAATCACGAACAATGGTATTATACTGCATATTATAATATACGGTATGTATATCATGAAAAGATATTTCATGAAAAGTGTACCGAGAGTAAATTCTAATTTTTCTAAGAGTGCTACGACTTAGAAAAGTTTGGGAACCTCTGGTCTTTGGGAAAGGCAAAGGTTGTAACACTAGACCATGAGGGACTCTATCTACGAAACTACCTAGTTAGCTAGAAAATGCAAAAATAAGTTCTGAACTGGACCAATATAACTCTTTTCGGATCAAAGTAAGCCTCCCTCCCACCAGGGCTAGCTTAAGTTACAGAACTTCGGGAGCAGATATTGTTACAGAATTTTAAGAAATTCGTGAAATTCCGCTCTAGTTATGGGAAGAAAAAATTTTAGCAATTGCAAAGAAAAAAAATGTTTTTTTTTTCTTCAAAACTCTCTTTATTTTGTATGTTTTTTCCACTTACGCTGCTTGAAGTGATAAACTTTTTTTATGCACAAAATAACGCATACTTTTTTAAACAAAAACCAGCATGACAAAAATACCCTCCTTGATCCATGTTTTTTCCATTGTTATACTTTTGATTAAAACAAAGTGACTTAATCTCATGCGTGAATCTTATCGGAAGCAGTGGAAAATTTTTACAATGGTTTCTATCACGACATCAGCTCCTAGGGCTATTATTGATCTCGTTCACTGAGAGTGAGAAGTCAACGAACAACTAAACACAGCTCTCCATAACCCCGGCACAACATTAGCTATGATATTATCTCATCATCATTTTCATGGAAATGGATGAATCTGTTGCCACCGGAGAAAAGGGAAATTGTGTCGTTGCTGGTTTTGACCTAGAAAGAGTGGGCGAAGGTCAAGCCACAGAAAGGACTGGACTGACTCGAACCTGTTAACATACTTAAAAGATCGTCTGCCGCCTAAATTACGCGGGTTTTCCAGGTGAAATGGAATGAAGTGAAGTCAGGGTTGTCTAGGCTTCGAGATACTTGTCGAAGATAGTTCAGTGTCATGATGTTTGTGGGTCAGAGGTCACTGTGTTGAAAAATGTAATTTGCTTACTTCTAATTAGTTATTCTTCTAACTGGAGACGCGTTTGTGTACGATAATGATTATTTTAATTATATTCTTATGAAGTTTTGTGGAAGGTAAAATTTAAAATCTTTTCTCTTTAACATATTGTTTAAATATGTGTGGAACTTTTTCATCAAAGTCAAGGTTTAAGGAGATAGACTTGTAAAAATATACGGATTTCACCAGGATGAACAAAGATGAGATGCATTACTTAATGAGATCAATTCAATAACACCCTTAATCCTACAATAAATAAAAGAAAGAAAGAAAAAAAGGCAAAATACTCTTTTTTTTCCTCGGAAAAATAGAATTTTTGCAGGATATATTTAATTTAAAAAAAAATTATAGAATATCTATGGCATCCTGAGAAACATGTTTAAATTATTACCGAAAATTAAACCAAAGAATGTAAATTTTTTACACTTGAATATTAAGAAAACATCTGAATTTTTCGGTAAGAAAATAAAATATTCGGGTAAATTTATTTAAAGCATCTTTCGACAAATTATATAAATGAAAGACTATTCATGATTTCCATTGAAAAGGTTGATAAAAACTGCAACGTATAACCAAAGCTATGTCGAAAAAATCGTGACACATGGGTATAAAACTTTTTTTTTTTCCTGATGTGCGAATTTAATTCATCTGTTATTCCACAATAGCAAAAGCTAAGTGAAATAGAAAAATGCAAAAGTATGACTTTTAAACACGGTACAAGTACAAGATAGAGAGCATACAATTACTTGTAAACTGAATCGGGAAAATAGGAGGTTACGTCAAATTCACCAAACCAGTAAACGTTATTAAGAAGAAGAATTCATTGCGTGCAATATCAAATTTAAAACGAGGCTATTAAGGTTACTGCCTCAGATAACATCATTTCGAGAACTGTGTAAGCACGTGATTGTTGTTGCTGCTTTACTTTAATAATTGCATACACAGGCAGGCGGTTTATTGAATTTATGTCGAGTTTCTGTAAATAAGGGTGCAACAAATGTCTACATGTGTATAAAGTGTCTGTAAAGCTCATAAAAGATTTAGATAACCTGCTGTAGAACCCATAAAAACTATATCCTGTGGAAAATGTTTTAAGCAATTTAGGTAAAATAATTGAATATACAAGAGGTAGAAGAAAGTTTTGTTATGTCCACAACGTACTAGATATTTTTTCTTCTTTTCTTTATCTCTTTATTCATTTCCTTTCTTTCTTTTTTGTGAAGCTCGAGGAAAATGTCTTAAGTATCGCTAAAGTTAATAATTACTTTAAGTTTGTAGGTAATGTCGGTTCTTTGTAAAAGATGCGCACATAATCTGTGGGAAAAGTTTATAAATTTGATACACACTACAGTTGAACTATTCATTCAGTACATCGATTCTTTTTACCGGCCACATATAAAACATCTAAATTGATAGAGGCTTATTCATGAAGTTTAGAGTGAATAGTTTCGAGTCAGAACGCTTTTAATACCTACAAAACTTATGTACATAATTCATTAGCTTTTACACAATCATTAGTTATCCAGCATTATTAAAAATTTTAAAGCTTTTTATTTTATTCAATTTTATTTATTTATTTATTCATTGGTTGACATTTTTATTTATATTATTTGGGATGAAGTTCAAGAATTCAACAATCACCCCCTTAAGTAAAAAACAGTTTTTCAAATGTTATTATTTTTTATTTATAAGTTTTCAACATCAAGGAATAAATTAAAGCGTTTGGTTTTGTTAACGCTTGAAACCAAACGCTTGAAAAAAAAAGAGATTATTACTATATTCTTATTTAAAGGATTAAAAAAAAGCAATATTTTACTTTTATCATTTCTGTTTAAAGTGCAAATTGATACTAACAGTAAATGAAATATTTTTTCGAATTTCTTATCCTTTGTTGACTAAATGATTTGCGTAGAACGTTGGATAAATTTTATTACATTTTCAGTAGTTAAGGGCCTATTCTTTGGTCCAAAATGGACCCATTATATTAAAAAAAGTTTAGCAGTCATTAGCATATAAATAATTGAAATGATTGCCATAATTTTTTAGCGTTATATTTTATCACCAATCGTTAAACTAATATTTTCTCCATATTTCTGAATTTATGCTATTGCATCTGCTTGTCATTAAAGGAATGTTGATTTCATAAAACTTCCATGCTCACACACACAAAAAAAAAAAAGAAAAAAAAAGAAAGAAAGAAAGAAAAAAAATTCTGACCCAAACTTTTACCACGCATAACCACTTAAGACATTTTATCGACAAGAATGCTGCTAGTCATTTCGATGGAAAGTTGTTTCATTATACAGTGATCCCTCGTTTTTCGCGGTTAATGGGGACCAGAACCTTCCGCGAAAAACCGCGAAGTAGAATTTGCCCCTAGGAATTTTCGTGTATGCGGGTACACGATTGTTTTAAATGTGTAAACAGTATTTATACTTTACATATTTAAGACAAAAATTACAACAGTATATGTATTTACTTAAGCGTGTCAGTGCTAATTCATAAGGTTAATTACAAAATCTTATAGTAGAGTAATAAACGTCAATCAATATTGCTTTCTGAGAAAGACGAAGAGTCTTGTGTCAGTGGGAGCTTTTGAGAGCCCGTGGTATGTACTCTAAGTCAACTCATCGCTTAGTTTGACCATGAGGGATCCTTCACTCTCTCGCATCAACATGAAACAACGCCCCTTTCCGCAATGTGGCTGCCGACATAGATGTATTTTCTCATTTTTATTAGCCTACTTTCCCGTAAAAGTAAAAAAAAATTATAATAAAGCATGAAAGAAGGCTTAATGTATCGTGAAAATATCGTTAAAAATCAAGAAAAGTCAAAAATAAGTGAAGTAATTAAATAAAGATTGAAAAATAAAAAATTTGAAAGTAGGGTATTGAGATGGGGAAAAAGTGTCTGTCGGTCTGTCTGTCTGTCGGTCTGTCTGTCTGTCGGTCTGTCGGTCTGTCCCCCCCTAATAACTTTTGAACGAATTGTCCGATTGGAAAAATTCTTTTTGCATTCGAAAGATCTCGGCGAGGACATCTAATTTCCATATTTTAGTTTTTGATTTGAACAATTTTTTGTTCAATTTTGAACAGTTCAAAAAATTTTAACATTAGCGCCTATGGACAAAATTAAAGCAAATTCTGTAAACTCTGGGCACAAGAGCCAAGTTCCTATTGCAAGCTTATTGAAAGGAGTTCTCGGCGTGAAATATTGATTTGAACAGTTTTTGTTCATTTTTGAACAGTTCAAAAAATTAACACAGAGCTTACGGGGAAATTTCAACCCTATATAAATCCTGATCTAACGGACCGATTTGCTTGGAACAAACTTTATCGGAAAGCTCTTATAACGTAGAACATGTAGAAATAGAAAGTTTATCCAGAACTTACGAGCCTATTTTGCTATGAAATTTTTTGATCGGGATTTTCAAGGATATTTCTCAGTGACTCAATGAGTGAAATAATGAATGAATGAATAAATGAAAGAGTGAAAGAATAAATCATTGAATAAATGAATGAGGAAAAGAATGAATGAATAAATTATTGAATAAATGAAAATATAAATAAATGAGTGAATAAATACATGAATGCGTAAATGAATGAATAAACACTTGAATGAGGTAACGAATGAATGAATAAATGCATGGCTGAATAAATGAAAGAATGAATGAGTGAGTGAATGAATATGTATTATCCGTTGAAAAAGGTATATTTTCAATAATTAGAACTAAAGATAAATAATAAAGAGAGAGAAAGAGATAGCTAGATTATAAATTTGAATTTGGTATATACGGGAAAGTAGGCTCGTATAGTTCTAGACGGAACTTCTTGTTTTTGATGAATATTTTGGAAAAACCCGCGAAGCACTGAAGCCGCGAAGTGGCGAGGGAACACTGTATATTGCTTTTTAATATTACTTAATGGGATGAAAATTCTTGGAAGATGCATACTACGCCGATGAATTTGGACAGTTTTATAAGTTCATGCCAGAAAAATCGTTTGTTTTTAAAAATCCAACATGCCTTGGTAGAGAGATGAGCAAGAAACGCCAATCGGGGTGGCTTTGCCACATCCGAAGTGAATTTTCCCACTTATCAAATGCTAGTTTGTATCATTTCTTAAGCTTGACAACTTTACCACATAAGGCTGCTAGTTGCATTGAATAAAACGTTTATTCCGAACGTTTGTTGTCAGGTTAGTTTTGTCAGAAATAATGCGTACTAGAGTTTTAAAAGTGGGAAAATTCACCACGGATGAGACAAAGTTACCTGAATGACGGTAACGGTTTTGACATGTACAAATTTTACTGGCACCCATTAGTTGAAAAGTGTTGTGATTGAAAAATGTTGATATCCTAGATGTTTTTAATTATGGTAATAAGAAAATCGATAATTTTCTTGCTGCTGCTCCCAATCAGAATCGCAAACGAACTAAAATAAATATTTTCTTTCTCTGTACATCGAAAAAGTAAGAATATTTTAAAAATTAATAATATGCATTGTACAATATTTAAATAATAAGGTCTTTTGTTGTTTATGGATGATGAGCAAGACATATTTTTCTGTTTTTAAATCACTTGAGTTTTCTTTATCTTATTTATTTATTTTCTCTTTTTCAATTCACCCATGAGACGCTTTTCCGCTTAAGACGCTCTTTCGAGCTGGCCCTTCCAACAGCGTCTTAAACGAGTTTTACTGTATTTTATGTAGAATAAAGGCACATGAACTTCACTAAATGTAGAATCTTGAATTAATTAGGTTTTTTCGAACAATTAGTTTTTCCTTTTGAGATCTAAATGTAACTTACATGTCTGTTAAAGGTGATAGAAATTGATATTTTCGATTTATATACTCGTATTTTGCATATGTTTCAGTTATATTTTTAGCAAGAATTAAAATATAAACCATATTGGCAATTTGTTTGAAAACTCAAACACTGGAAGGCTTTACTCGCATATTGTTCATTTCGTTGACTAGCGTTAAAACTTTCTTCGTTTTCTATAATATTGTTAGTTCTAGACAGTACTGTTTGAATAATCTTCCCTTAGTCTTATCCCAAATAATTAGGACTTTTTTAAAATGGAACGGAGATGGCGAAATGAAGAATGTAAAAGGAAATGTTGGAAAATGCCTTTCTGAATTTCGCTACACTTCCTTAATTGAATTTTGCAACTGTTCTTTCCCAAAAGCCCAAAATGGCCACTTCTTCGAATTTGTATGCCCCATAATTTATTTTTTGAAAGAATGCTTAATGCAAATGGCGCTGACTGGTCTCTCCCCCCCCCCTCCTCTTTTTTTGCTCCAGCAGAAAGAGACTCTTCATTGTGTTTTTTCCTTTAATTGAACATTCATCGTTGTGGAGGATTTATCGACTTTTGTTTTGAAAGGATGGTAACCAAGGTTGGAGCACGAAACAACCATCGGGGAAAAGGGGCCATTGCGAACATTGAGAGGTAGTTTCCCCGCCGCATCTTGAAATCTTTTGCTATTTGTTCAGCAATGATTTAGTGTTTCGTTGTTAGCACAAGATTTGCTGTGTTCTCAATATAAGATTAAATGAATGCCAATTGACATAGTTCATTACAAAAACTTGAAAACTGCCAACTTTCTTGCGTTGTTTTCATTTGCAGTGAAATTCTGACGACTTTTCACAAAAACTGGATTTATTTTCTCTAAATTTCGACAATCTTCTGCCAGGTTTTGTGGTTTGAATTATTTCGACTTTGTCATGACTGACTTATTTAAAGATTAATACTGGATTAGCACTAAGAACATTTTTTATATAAAATGTTGTGATTATTATTATTATTATTATTATTTAATAACTAGTCACAAAATAGTATTCACCATTTTCCGCATTTTCTAAATTCTTCTGAATTTTCGAGAAAAATGTTCTGAATTTCTATCTTAATATGTTGGCAGGTATGCTCTGGTGTCTCAGATTACGCCTAGAAATGGAGGTGCTCTCTTATGGGAAATTTGACGGATTTAGGATAAAAGAACATTTTAAAGACATCTAAGAAGGCTTTCACATCAAGGCGACGGAGACGCTTTGTCTCCGTTGCAACCGACTGTTGCTATGGTTATCAAACTAATAGCGATGACGTATGCCTTCGATAACGTTATCAACCAATCACTGTCGGCTGGGGGAAAGTTCCTCTTAATGACGCAATAAAAAATGCCATCAGTCAACGCGTGGGTGTGGTTAGGAAAATAGGTAGAACCAATGACATGCTCTGAAATATTTTGCCTTTGTCGTATGTTGTTATTGCGCTCTGTGTGAAAGCACCTTAAGACATGGAAACACTGAGCCATTAGCTGTTAGCGTTTTATTTATTTATTTGTTTGTTTTAGAAGCAAATGGGGGTACCCCGATACCTGTACTCTGTGCGGACCCGAATCTAGCATGTTAATACACATACCTCAAGGGATTGTTATGAAGCAGTGCACCCCAGAACAAAATTCTGGTTGCACCACTGATGACCCAAATCAAATTTTCAGCTATTAGTGCTGAAATTGCATGATTTTCGAAGTAGGTTTAGTTGACACCCAATCAGTAGATGGAACTGCTCTCTTTTTTAAAAGATACTAGGATTAAAATAAAAAGTGCCAAAAGTATACTTTCAAAAGTATTTAACAAAAATTGTTCCACGGAAAATTCCGATTTCCTTCTGTAGCACATCTAAACGCAACAATTTGTCGGCGTTTCGTTTATGGTAACCGGCCGATTACACATGCAAAATGCACCCCCGCACGCACGATTGTCTACGCAAAGTGGCGGCCGATGAACCAGCAAAATGCGCGTTCATTCATTATTTTCACACACGACTGTTATTGTCTTCTACCTGCCTGACATTGACCCGGATCGCGCAGACGATCTTGAGGGGTGACCCAGTGCCGTAGGGAACCCTTCCCTCTCCTTCTCCGGCTCTATCTTTCATTTTCAGATCCTTCTGGAAGAACATTCCAAGAATTTCGTTTTCTGACCCTTCTTTGACTACAGTCATTAAGTGCTGACAACACAATGAACTGGAAGATTTAAGATCAAAGAAAGAAATTTTTTAATTTGACTGTGTCAGCTTGTTTACGCTGTTTAGAATAACACGTTTCTGCTGTTTTGTGAAAATAATTTGTAAAAAATTCATTTTTTGAATTAATTTGTATTTTTTATGCTACAAGCGATATTGCACTGGAAAATGAAAACCAAAATCTATCGATATAATTTTCTTACGTGGTGCGCTAAAACAGCTAAAGTTCGTATACTCCATTGGCAACGGGATAGATGCGTATGTATAATATATATATAATTCTCTTATGTCACATAAAAAAGAGCTGAATTTCTTATTGCCGATGTGCTACGACTGTGTTTTTATTCTTCGTTTTTTTTTAAATGAGAGGTATGCATATGCTTAATTCGCTGCCATCTTATACTTTGAAACATATTTATTTTTTCATTGAGTATTATGTCTTTTGGCCTGTTATTAACTTCCAAGAAATGTAAGTTTGCAGTCTCTATGTGTGGGCTGAGTCTTGCTCACGGCCAGATAATTTTGAGCAATATTGTCAGCATATTCTCTTGGCGTAATTTGAAGAATGGGGAATAATGTTCTGCAAGTGCAAATGCGATATTGTTGCTTCTCAAAGCATCTGACAACAAATAATGCAAACCTTCAAATTCGTTTTTAGAAGAAATAACAGTTTTTTTAACAGAGAGAGCATTCTGTTCTTTTTCTTAAATTCTGCTTGTTTCTTCGTTTAATTCTTCTCCAAATTTATGTTGAAGCATGAAGCATTATGATAAATTATTGATTAAAGAGAATACAAAATGCCAATTAATGTATTGAGGCAAGGTAGAGGCTGAATTAATAACGGAGCACGCTATGTATTAACGTAAATAAACTAAGTAATCCAATTTGATTGGAAATCGTTCTTTTGTTTTGCTGCAGTTTCCCTCTTTGCACATTTCACTTTTACAATCACAATGTACGATGCAAATAATTCGTTTGACTTTTATGTATTTTGGTTTTCAATTCATTCTTGTAATCACTACATTTGGTATTAGTAGTAGTTAATTAGAAATTTCTTCCGTTTCTTCTTTTCTTTAATTTTTTTTTTTATTTGTCCATCCATACTTTCATTAGTCGGGATATGTGCTGCTGTTAGATGTCAATTTCTGGGTCGTTTCCATTATCCAGGCGCAAATTTCGATAAGCAGTCTTTTTGGCTACATCACATGCAAATGGTTACCAGCGGTGATTTCCGTTTGGCGTTGGTTGCACGCCAACGGAATTGGCGACGTTATCGCCTGCGCTGAGATAATGGGAAAGTACCAAATTTCTTAATATTGCGCAAGTCCTGAAGTTCTCCACCCCCCTGCCCTTTCTTTTTTATGCGTTTTTGTATGGCAACATTCACGTTTCACGTGGCTGTTTATTACAAAGCGAATATCAAATGTTGTTTTAAATTATTAACTTTATTGTTACTTTTTCACTTTACACTAATTATCTGTTTGCTCACATTGCATTATTACAATTATTAGGCGTAATGCATGCCTGGAACAAATATTTGTTATACTGTTTTTGGTACTTTACTTCAGTGATCCCCAACCCCGGGTCCGCGGATCAAATGGTACCAGTCTGCGGGCCGTCCATTTCATTGAAACTGAATTTAAATTCCTAGGTTCATACCCCAAATTAAAAACATCTGTGTTTCATTAAAATGTTATTTGTTTAAAAAAAGGGGGCCCCAAAGGTTCCCCCCCCCCCCAGCGGGCCGCGGTAAAATTATCAAACGTTGGCCGGTGCGCCGGAATAAAAAGGTTGGGGAAAACTGCTTTACATTATGTTCATTTTATTTTGTTTATTTACTGTTAATATGTATTATACTTATTTATATTTATGATTAGTAAAATAATATGTGTTACTATTTATTCAATTTTATTTTCTTTCCTTTTTTTTGTTTATTTATATTTATTTCTTACTTTTCTTTCCGTTTTTAATTTCATTCTCTCGGAAAGCAATTAATGTGTACAAAATAATAATGACAATTCCTTTGTTTTTTGCAGTGGAAACAATGGACTGGTGGATAAAATTACTGGTTTGTCTGGGAGTGGTCTTAACAGTTTATGCACAGGAACATCATCTTAGTAAGTACTGCAGAACACAGTTTACTTTTCATTGAATGCGTTCAAATGTTTTGAGGATCATGCATGGAATTATATGAACTCAAAACACCGCATTGATTTCATTTGGTCATGTGAGTTAATGATTTGGTCATATAAGACGAATAATTTATTGCAAGGAACATAGAAGTTACCAATCCATGTACAATATGATTTTTCAAAATAATCAAGAAATAGGAGTATCAAATAAGGTGACGGGAGAACAAAGAACATGTGGTGGAAGCAGATTAAAGGAATAAGATGTAATGGCATTATTTATAAAAAAAAAGAGAGAGAAAACAGAGTGTTTTAATTTTGTTTATAAATGAAAGAATACTTGCACTATTATAGAACGTACTTTTGAAAAAAGTAATAAGAAGAAAAACGAAAGCTATTTTTTTTTTTTTTTTTTTTTTTGTACATGAAGACTAATTTCGTTAACAGCGCAAATGAGAGGGGGAATTTAATTTGTCAGGTCACCTTCAACTATAAGTATCAGACTACAGTGTCTCTTCCGGAGAGGAGTGCACCGAATGGGAGACGGGGGGAGGAACGAAAGCTACCGGTTCCCCCTAAAAGACATCGTGTACCCGGTATCCGATCGGTTTTTAAACATATGGAATCCGATCCGGTCACTGCACAGAAGATACGGTCTGCCATGTAAAATTTAATTAAAAAAATTGAATTAGTTAGTATGTTTCGAAAAAATATATAAATAAAAACTTATTACCTATTTGGCAGCTGTCAGTTGTTTAAAAATATGTATAGCATTTACAGCTCTCAAACATCAGTGCTGGATATTTAGTATAGATCTCAGACAAAGGACATCGTATATGCAATATCCCGCCAAATCAATATCCGATGTATTTGATTTTGGTTCTCCTCCTCCCACCAAAAAAAAAAAAGTCCTGGTTGTGATACTGCCTTCCGATGATTTAGAATGATAAAATGTACGCAACATTCCAAAATAGAAAAAAATATTATATTCTAATGGCGCGTTTACACCAAAGTCTTCCACTAAGTTTTCCGCAAGTAGCGGCAATTTGTTGCTTTCTCTACAAAATACAGCAACTTTTTCTGTCTTCCACTCGTGGAGAGAGAAATCTTCCACTGAGTTTTGGTTTCCCGCGGAGCGTCGGTAAAGATCAAAGAAAGTTGACAACTAAAAGTGGAAGATTTGTTGCTGCGCGCTTTGCGCTAGCAACTTGTAGGAAACTAGTGGAGAACTGTTCTCCCTCCCGGACGTGACGGGGCGCCAATTCTTTGGAAACAAGTTTTCCGCTTGTTGCTCTAAATTTGAAAACAGCAACTTTTAGTTTTCTACAACAAAATCTTCCACTATTTGCTCTATAAATTGAGAAGAGCAACTTTTAGTTTTCAACAAACAATGTTTCGTCAAAATTTAGTTGCTAGCTTTGGTGTAAGCGCACCTTTACAGGTTCCAAACATCAGAGTTATATATTCCGTACAGATCTCTCAGACAAAGGACACCGGATATCCGATACCCGGCAACATCAAAATCCGATGCATCACTAAACCTGATTTTGGTTCTCCTCCTCCCACCAAAAAAAAAAAAAAAAAAAAAAATCCTTAGGTGCGCCACTGCCTTCCGATGATTTGGAATGATAAAATTTAAGCAACATTCCAAAATAGACAAAAATAGTATATTCTAATGAAGCAATCCACTCACCTTGCAAAGGCACAAGGTCACGTAACCTATCGAAGTACGACACATGAAGTAACGTGGCGTGACCTTTACCCATTTGAGAATCCAGTGGCTGAAAAAAAAATATGTAAAGCAGCTCGCTGAACCAGTTTTATGAAATTCATGGTCATCCATTTCCATAGTCGAAGACAAGTGGTCAGCGAACTTTTTTCATGCACAGCAAAGATTTACAAGGTTAAAGAATTCTACTCGAGCTATATACATGCTACACAGGGTGGTCTTAAAAGATCTTTTCTTGAAAGAAGCGCTACTATTTTCTCTGATGTTCTTTCGGTCTAATAGCACTTGTTTTCTCTGGTTTGGAATGTCAATCAGTATTGTTTAATCTTCTGCATGGTATCATACTACGCACACTAAAAATTTTGTGCTTAGTTGCTACCATTTTTCGTGTTACTGAGCACCATTTTTGGTGTTCAGTTGGTGTAAATCTGAAAATTATTCCTTTTTGATATATTTTAAATTTTCCTGTGTGTCTCTCTAAAAGCAATATAGACAATATAACTCAGTTACTAATTAACAGTTCATTATGATTGCTCATTTCTATGAAAATAGGATAAATGAGCAATCGTAATGAACTTTTTATGCGTAACTGAGGTAACGAACTTCATATGCTAAAAAACGTTATGTTGTCTCTATTTTTTTGGACGGGCACTTAAAAAATCTATCAGAAAAGGGATATTTTTCATCTTTGCACCAACTAAGCACCAAAAATAATGTTCAGTAACACCAAAATTGTTGGCAGCAAAATGCAAAATTTTTACAGTGTGGGAGCACGCTGTTAGGCGTTTGTAGCTTTCTCCTCATTCTTCAAAGTGTTAACCTTCATCGTCTTCGATTCTTGCAGCATACTAGTTAAACGAGCGAGAAGATTTCTAACGTTTGAGAACATAAATAGTGAAGAAAAAGAAAAGTTATGTTTCCGTCATGTTATCGATTGATAATACAAATAGTAGATTGAAATTTTGAAGAAGTCACGTACGTGTATTTAGAAGGAGTAAATTTCTACTGAATTCATGAGCTAGATTATAATTTGAAACATAGATAAATACAAAGAGATATTATATTTAATTGGATAGAAAATATTATTACTATTATTATTTTTATTTTGTGGTTGGCAGCAGATTTGTTAAATCCCAAAATCGTATAAATGAGAGTCTCTAAACCGGATCTGATTAAACTCAATTTGAAAAAAAAAAAAACTCTTATAAATTTTACTATTAAGGGAAAAACGTTTTTCGGCTTTGTCATTCATTGGACGAAGTGTTTGAAGATATTTTCGATGCAATTTTTTCCTTCTTACTATTTTTTTAAAAAATCTTTTTGGTAAGTGCATTCATTTCCTTTTAACAAAATGCAAATTAACTTCGTTTGCATAAATCAAAAGTGCCTTTATTTGTTAATGTACAAAATTGTGCAGAATTAATCTTTTGTTATAATCAATCGGTTAATGCTATCAAATCATTCTTGTCCTGTTGTGAACAAATTAAGCGCAATTATATTTGTCTGGCTTTTAACATACCAGTTAGAAACAAAAAGGTTTTTAAAATTTTGAAAATTTTTGTCAATGCAGAGTGTGGAAATTATATAATAAATTCTAGATTTAAGACTTACATTGTAAATCTAAAATATTCCATCAAAAACATAAAAAGAAATTTTTTCGTAAAAAAATTTGGAGAAGAAGCAAAATAAGATGTATTCTGAAATACAAAAAAAAAAATATGAATTTATATTATTGATAAAAATTTTTATCTGTAATATGGGGAGAATTGTAATGGTAATAATAATTACATTAAAAATACAAAAGAGAAAAAATACAAAAGCTTTAAGAGTAGCAAATGCAAAATTCACTCATCTATAATTAACTGGAAAAAATCTTTGCGTTCAGAGGCAACCCATATAAATCGCTCATAATATTTTGCATATTTATATTAAAATATGGGGAGTGGGGAAGGTATTACACATAAATTGAATTTTATTTCAGCGTATTGTTTACAGAAAAAAATTGATGAACGTAGAAAAGAAAAACATTTTGAAACTGTTTTGACATGGCTGAAGAACACATACCTTTCGTACAAATAATGGCCTTTTATGAATCTGAAACATAATAGATAAGATAAAACTGCATGTACGAAATAAGGTCAGACCGGTTTCAATTACATTTTTAGATGTAGAACTAATTTTTCTTCTTGTAAATTAGTTAATATCTGGACCAACTATAAATTGTGATGCCATATCAGAATCTGAAAATGTTTCATAATACTCAATGTTGTAGTTAATTTCTGTAAAGAGTATTTAATACGCAGAAAAGGCTTAAATATTTCCCAAAACCAGCGTATCTCCGGATTTAGGACCACAAATACTTCGCTTTTTCCGTCACTTGCTACCTTATGAAAAAGTTTTTTTTTTTTTTTTTTAAGTAAAACAACCGATTAACTTCTATCTTAAATATGCAATTTCATAGCTGAAGTTTATAAATTTTTTTTTTTTTTTTTTTTTTTTTTTTTTTTTAAGTAAAACAACCGATTACCTTCTATCTTAAATATGCAATTTCATAGCTGAAGTTTATAAATTTCGTTCAATATCACTGCCATATTCTGAATGATGATTACAAACTTACTTCTCAAACATTGTTGATATCTACCTATACATGAACGGCACATTTTCGGCGGAAACAAATGATGGTAAATAATGAATGTGGAATATTGTCATTTTCCGCTGTGTTAGTAAACCTTCGCGCGAGAAAAATTCATGAATGGAATTGTATGTTTCGCCACAATATATGAAATGGATGTGTCATTGTGGATAGGCTATTTATAAGTTAATGAATCTCTTTATTCGTGAAGCATTGAAAAGAGAAATGATTGTGTGCCATTTCCTACCACTTTTTCAGGTCTATTCGGTGCTCTTGAACATAGAGTTAAAAATTTATTTTATTTTATTTTTAATATTGGCGCTTCAAAGCCTTTTTTCGCAACTTTTAACATCAATATTGTCACAAATGCTAAATATTACGACCTTCCATAATTTCTACGGATAATTGCATAAAATTACAATATCAGGAAATAAGGTCTAGAATTGTCGACGCTTGACATTTTCCTTCTAATTTTGTAATGTTTAAATATTTTTACTTTTAGATTTTGTTTACATGTTAACAGTTTATATTACACTTGGGAATATTGTTGCACCCATAATTGCTAAGAGTTTAAATCAGTTTTACTCAAACTAGTAAGCTCTTCTATGTGCTCTAAGGAGTTTTTTTTCGTCTGTGCATACAATTCACTGTTAGAAATTTCATCATGAAATTACGGTTAAATAACCAGCAGCAGTCTGTCCATCCAATTCACCGTTTCATTTACGGTTTGGAATACTTTTCTATCTTTACGGGATCTAACTATTTCCAATCAGCTTGGTTAAAAAGCCGTAAATACAAAAGTTTACCGTTTTATAACCATTTAAAAATGGTTTCAAAAAATTTTTCAATCTGTTTTTGAACCATTTCGAGGCGTAGAATCTTCCAGGCGTAGAAACCGTAAACGATGCTTGCGGGAATCGAACCCGGGTGTATGGCATACCAACCTTGCTCTTTAACCATTCGGCCATCTGCACCAGACAAAGTGGTCGTTTATTTATCAATAAATCTTCTTTTCCAACAGGCAAACTGCCTTAAAATTGATATTTCATTTTTTGATTGGATCCAAAGTCGTTTTTGGTCTGAATTTACTGTATATTGATGAAAACATTTTATTTGCTGCAAAAATTAAAATACAAAGAAGCTTCAGCAACTCAAATTATGGGTTCGCTCATTCACAAACAGTTCGGGAATCCGGTGTCTCCAATTTTTGATTTACGTGTGTATGTTTTTCTGTTTAGTAACCACTGCTTAAAGCCACTTTTTTTCTTCTGTTTTTACACACACATGCATATTTGAACTGATAAATCTTTATTCATATTTTAATAACAACGTACTACTGGTAAGGTTTCGCAACCAAGATGGACGCCTGATTCTTATTGAGCGCTTGAAAATTACGGTTAGTTAAACGTTCTTTAGGATAAACAGAGAATAAACGATTTTTTTTCGCAATCAGCGGTTTGAGTACCATCTTTTTAATGGTTATTCAACTGTTGTAATTAAATATGGTAAAATAACAATAAAATACATGATTATTTTACTATTTTCTTACGGAAATTTTTAACAGTGTTGAGTAAAACTACAGAATTAGTGAATAACATCTGGAAATTGCAGATGTTTGACACTTATCTTCTAATATCGTAAGTTTTAAATGTTTCTCATTTTAGATTTTGTTTACATGATAACAGTTTATATTGTACTTAGGAGTATTGTTTCACCCATATTTGCATGAAGCTCACATCAGTTGTACTTTAACACGCTCTGCTCGAAATTCACGAATAAGAGAAAACTCAAGAAAATTCTTCGTTATGTCCCTCATCTGAGTCAGCCTTTTCTCTGTTTTGTGTTATGTTGCTTTGAAATAAAAATGATTACAGTCATTCAGGGTAACTTTGATCCACAATTTTTCTATTTTAACGGCCCACTCATATTTTAATTGTATTACTGTATTTACTGTCATAAAAATGAGGAATAATTCCTAAACTATAGTGTAGTTACCAAAAATTAAGAAATAATAATTATAAAAATTATTTAAAAGGAATTAATTACCTAATTCAAAGTCATCCTGCCATTCAGGGTAACTTTGAATCCCATCAGAACGGTGTTTTTTAAAAAGAATTTTTTTAATAGAAGTATTATAGTTGCGCAACTTTGAACCAGAACAATGAAATGTCTAAATATGTAACATTTTTTATTTCGTAACATCGTAAGAGGTAGGGGAGTGTCTATAATACATTATGGTACACAGAAAAAATTCAAAAATTCAAACAACGTCAAGGGTTTCAACAACTTCAAACCAGCATTCAAAAATAGCTTCTAAGGCAGTGACTTCAGAATTACTGGATAAACTACCTGGACAATTATCTGTATTCAGGTGTAGCTGCTTATTTGGTGAAATTAAGAACACAAAAATGATTTTGTAACCTAGCTCTGCTGAGTGCAGAGCTGCAACCTTCTAGATTTTTTTTGAAGTCAAATACATTACAAATTATGAAGTGGTGAAAAGACACCCCCAATGGTTCAAAGTTAACCTGAATGACTGTATTATCTTCGATAAATAACCATTTCGAAATGATGTCATTTTTGCTTTGAATGCTGTCAACCCATCGAACCTTTTATCCCAGCAAAATTAATAGTCATACACAATTTCATTAGAAATAGTTGTTCATCTCTGGAGTTTCTGGAACGCAGTTTCCACACCGAAAAATTGCGTAAGAGGGAAAGAATTAATACAAAAGCGAACACCTTTTATTATTTTCAAAAGCAAAGCGTTCGACAACCATGCCATTTGTCATTTTTCCTCACAATGCTTCTTAAAATGCTCAAGCACAGAGCACATTTACAAATGATCAATAACCATCAGATTTCAAAGCCCCAAACACAATAAGCTAAAGAATTCCTTGGTCTGATTCGAAATGAATGAGCGCCAAGAGAATATGTCACGTGAAATAAATATTAAATTGAATTTTGGTTCATTATCTCTCACCTCCAGGTCAACAGAGCCAAAAATTTAAAATGAAAAAAACTGAAAATATCAGTAACTGCAGAATTAGCACATTTTATTGAATTCTTTGCGAACTATCGGACAGAGCTTTATTTGTCTTACTTTTTAATTGTTCTAGATGGGATTCTCACAATATTAGTATTAGTTGTAACTAAATAATAAGATAATTTTATAACTACTGCACAAAATTGTACATGTATTTGAAAACAGTAATGCCCACATAAGATTATAACAATCCTAAATGTTATTTAACCTCAAATAAAGGTTAATTGAAAAGAAAAGTAGATTTTTAAAACTGTGATTAAACTGTGATTTCCTAATGCCTCCGCGGAGAAAGTAATTGCCTTTCAGTAGTGTCCTTCTTGTCCTACAGTGGAAGTGTTCCCTGATAATTGTACGTATTTCTATTGAGTTTCCAGGAAACTATTAGTGAAATCTAAATGTTAACTGCATGTTTTCCCTCTTACAAAACAAAAATAAATAACCCTTTTACAAGAACGTTTACTAATTTACAACTAACAAAAACGTTTCCTCTAACTTAATCCTATTACCAAAACCTAGAGATAAGAGCTACATTGTATCTAAATCAACATAATTTTGATGATTCAGATACAAGAACGTCTTGTGATAGATTCCTTAAAAGTAGTCACGAGTGAATGTCAGAAATAAAAAAATGTTCAATAAATATACCTAGTTCCTGTAAGTTAGGAAATGCTAATGAAATATTGAACACGAAGAAAAATAATCAAGAAACAGCAAAATGCGTAGAAAATTTAGTCACTGTAAACAAATGCACTTCAACCTTGATCTGTTATTCTCGCATCATGTATCATCTCGATATCAAAATTTTAAGCAATGATGTTGAAAACTAAGTTTCTCATCATTCTACAAAAGGCTGCGGTGTATTTGGTTGGGCAGATGGACAGATCACTCAACCAGCACCTCGTTATTTATATGTATAGATCTACTAATGACTATTAATTTTAAATCATGTACTTTTTAATAAATTACTTAATGCTCAGCCACCAAGTGTCATAGGTTTTGGCCATAAAACTCTGCAGCCATACGCAAGTACGGGCTTGCATCGCAGTTAGGGCACGAATATCATATCCTCAGCCAACTAGAACAATAGGTAGATGAGCTAATGAGGGTCATGTGATAAATTCCGTCCTTTAACTTCACGTAAGCAATTAGAGTCTAATCGGCTGTAATAAAGCATGTGTTTCGATTACGTCTTAATGGATTCCACTTATAGTTGCAGTTCCTCCAGCTATCCATAGAAAAAGCCTTGGTAGCCTACACTGTTAGAAATTTCATCATGAAATTACGGTTAAATAGTCGGCAGCAGTCTGTCCATCTAATTCACCGTTAAATGTACGGTTTGGAACATTTTTTTATCTTTACGGGACCTAAACCATATCCAATCAGCTTGGTTAAAAAGACGTAAATACAAAAGTTTACGGTTTTATAACCATTTAAAAATGGTTTCAAAGCAAAATTTTTACCGTTTTTGAACCATTTCAAGGCTGAGAATCTTCGAGGCGTAGAAACCGTAAACGAAGCGTGCGGGAATCGAACCCGGGTGTATGGTACATCAACCTTGCGCTCTAATCATTCCGCCATCTACACCACGTAAAACGGCCGTTTATTTATCAATAAATATTCTTTTCCAACAGTCAAACTGCCTTAAAATTTAGATTTCAGTTTTTGATTTGATATTTCACGTATTTTCTTCCTTGTCAATGTATTTCATTTAAACAATTTAACAAATATTCCCTCATCTTTTTTTTTTAACAACATCGTAAAAGTGTATTTTTATCGTTAATTAACTCCGGATAATATAATGATAAGAACTGTTATAATGTTTCTGTTTAAGTTTTGGTAATACGAAATATTGTTGACCCTAAAATATCAAATTACTAATTTATAGCTTCGGATTACGCATATACTCGTATATGTGTAATCTGCTCTTAAAATTGCTATCGGAAGGCGCAGGATATCTGAGGGAGAAGTCACGGAGGGCAAACATTTTTTGAAGCAAGTCAGGATGTTCGAAGATATTTTTCCTTGCTTTTACAACTCCAAGCTTTCACTTATTTTGTTGTTATTCTTTAACTACAACAGCCGAAAAAAGCGAAATCAATTAAAAAAAGAAATGACCGAAACAGTTTCCTTTTCTTTCCTCGCCGCAACCGTTCACTTGTCCTCAATAGCCGTCATTAATTACTCTCGCCGCCACAGTTTTTACCTCTCGGCTTCTTATTGCTTTCTCCTTTTCTGGGACATTAATTGTGGCTTTCACTCTCCAATACGTTTTGATTTCTGACGAATAAAATCTTTCCTATTGAAGAGGATGGCAGGCTCCCACCTAGAAACCTGGTTTTCATTGCTATGTTTAGCTTGTGCGCCCGGTGTTGGAAAATAAAAATGAAACATCAAGTTGACTTTTATTACTAATAATAAACAGCTGTTTAAGTGTAGTAACTCTTGATAACGGATGGAAAGATCCGTAAAGTTTCGAAAAGTACTTTACTGTACACTGTTAAAAATTTCCGTAAGAAAATAGTAAAATAACCATGTATTTTATTGTTATTTTACCATATTTAATTACAACAGTTGAACAACCATTAAAAAGATGGTACTCAAACCGCTGATTGCGAAAAAAATCGTTTATTCTGTTTATCCTAAAGAACGTTTAACGAACCGTAGTTTTCAAACGCTCAATAAGAATCGGGCGTCCATCTTGATTGCGAAACCTTACCAGTCGTACGTTGTTGTTAAAATATGAATAAAGATTTATCAGTTCAAATCTGCATGTGTATATAAAAAAAGAAGGGGGAAAAAGTGGCTTAAGCAGTGGTTACTAAATAGAAAGACATACACACGTAAATCAAAAATTGGAGACGTCGGATTCCCGAACTGTTTGCGAATGAGCGAACCCATCATTTGAGCTGCTGAAGCTTGTTAGTATTTTAATTTTTGCAGCAAATAAAATGATTTTCGTCAATATGCAGTAAATTTAGACCATACATGGCTTTGGATCCAATCAAAAACTGAAATCTCAATTTTAATGCAGTTTTCCTGTTGGAAAGAAAGATTTATTGATAAATAAACGACCACTTTGTCTGGTGCAGATGGCCGAATGGTTAGAGAGCAAGGTTGGTATGCCATACACCCGGGTTCGATTCCCGCAAGCATCGCTTACGGTTTCTACGCCTGGAGGATTCTACGCCTCGAAATGGTTCAAAAACAGATTGAAAAATTTTTTGAAACCATTTTTAAATGGTTATAAAACGGTAAACTTTTGTATTTACGGCTTTTTAACCAAGCTGATTGGAAATAGTTAGATCCCGTAAAGATAGAAAAGTATTCCAAACCGTAAATGAAACGGTGAATTGGATGGACAGACTGCTGCCGGTCATTTAACCGTAATTTCATGATGGAATTTCTAACAGTGTAATCAAAAATTTTATCTTTTCAAAAAGTTAATATAACGTTCTTTTTTTCTCTTTTTAATCAAAACCTTTTGATTCTTCATATGTAGGCTTAAGTTATACTTTAAATTACTTAAGACTACAATGAAGAAATAAGTTAATGATATATGAAGAAGTTATATGTAAAGGTTTTTTCAGTGTAAAGATTTCATTTCATTTAAGCAATGCATTCATTAGTATTAGAGTACAATTTGATTTACTGTCATTAAAATTCAGAGATTTCATCGATTGTTTGATAAAATGCTTTTCTTTTCTACACTTTTAATTCTTGAATACCACAGCATCTCTGATTACTTTCTAATATATGTTTCAACTGAATATATTCACCTTTTTAATCTTTGAATTCTTGCCTACCAATGCTCCTCTGATAACTTTCAAATATATGTTTCGTCGGAATATACTCACCTTTTCTTTACTCTTTGAATTCTTGCCACCCCCCGGCTCATTTAATAATTGTTTCAAATATATGTTTTCATGGAATATATGCTTCTTTTCTTTACTCTTTGATGTCTTGCCTACCACTTTCCTTTGATAATTTTCAAATACCTGTTTGACTGGATTTATGCTCTTCTTTTGTTTACTTTTTGAATTCTTGCCTACCATGGTTTCTTTGATAACTTTCAAATGCTATATGTTTCAACGGAATATACTCGCCTTTTCTTTACTCTTTGAACTCTTGCCTGCCATGGCTCATTTAATAATTATTTCAAATGCATGTTTTAATGGAATATATTCTTCTTTTTCTCCCATCACTTTCCTTTGATAAATTACAAATGCATGTTTCATTGGATTTATACTCTTCTTTTCTTTATTTCTAAATTCTTGCCCACCACGGTTACTTTGATAACTTTCAAATATATGTTTCAATGAATTGTACTTTTCTTGTCCTTAGTCTTTGAAGTTTTGACTGCTGCGGCTCATTTAATAGTTGTTTCAAATATATGTTTTAATGAAATGTACTTTTCATTTGTTTACTTTTTGAATTTTTTCCCCCAACGACTCTTTTGATACTTTTCAAATATGTATTTTAATGGATTATACTTTTCTTTTCTTTAGTCTTAGAATTTCTCCTGGTATAGTTTCTTTGACAATTGTTGCAACTCTATATTTATCTGGAATATACTTTTCGTTTCGTTACTCTTCTTGGATTTTTGTTTACCACGGCTCGCTAGATGACTGTCAAATTTATGTTTCAATGCAGTATACTTTTCCTGTGTTTTTTTTTTTTTTTTTTTTACTTTTTGAATTCTTGTCTGGCGCGCCGCTTTAATAATTGTTTCAAATATACTTTTCGTTTCGTTACTCTTGGAAATTTTATTCACCATGACTAACTAGATAACTATCAAATGTAGGTTTCAGTGCATTATACTTTTCTTTTTTTCTACTCTTGGAATTCTTGCCTGCCACGGTTCTTTAATAATTGTTTCAAAAAACTCGTATGTTTCAATGGAGTGTACTTTTTGTTTCTGTACTTTTTGAATTCTTGCCCCTTGACAATTGTTTCAAAACCATAAGCAAACAAAACATTTCTGCTCACGAAAACAAAATATTCAATCTACAGTTGAACTCGCTTAATACGAAATGTCAAAAAGTCGCGAATTTGTTCGTATTAGCCGTTATTCGTAACAACCATGAATAAGTAAAATTGTGTTTAAAAAAGTTTTTGAAATGCATGTTTATATTTTAAAAATATTTACTGCTATTTATAATAAAAAATAAAATAAATAGCTAAAACAAATGATTTATTTTTACTAATATGCACTTTTAAATCTTACCAGTACATTGGGAAAAAGTGAACTTACCTGTTAAAATTTCAGAATTTTGTAAAAACTCCTTAATGGTTAGCTGCTTTTTTAGGTACATTAAATTTTATCATACAAATTTTTCGCTAATAGGCTAGAAATTTTGTTCTTCTGAGCCGAAATTTGTATTTTATCCGTCGTAATATGCGTGAGATATTTAATGTAATTAAATAGTAAACCAAACTTAATGAACAAAATGTTAGTTTTAGCCGAGATTTCGTATTAACCGTGTTCGTATTAAGAAAGTTCAATTGTATTTAATATTTAATCCTTATAAAGAGAACTCCCATGGCAAAGATCCCAATAAGTAATGGAAGACGTTATCAATGAAGTGCAGCATTGCGATAAAACAAGTTAAGTGTCAATTTTGTTTATTACTACTGGTTTTTGATGTTCATGACGGGGTCATAATAAAACTTTACATGAATTTGCAATTTGCGTGAATGTTGTTACGTAATAATAATTTGTTTTTATAAGATGAGTGCTAAAAACTATTTAGAAGAATGATTAGTACGAGGACAAACGATGCAATAAATGAAGCAATCATTTTTCGATTTAGAGCAAAAAACCTATTAATACCGTGTATTAATTTACTATAATACTCTAAAATGATCGCAAATTTTCAGCAAGATTGATGTATTTTTGGCTACCTGTCAGTTTATCCTTAAAACATGAAGTTAAAAAAAGAGAAGAGCTGCTTTAATTGTTTCTTTTATCTTTATCCTAGAAATTATCAAATTTAGCGATTTCAATAAACATAAAAATGTAATTATCATTTTCTATACTACGTAGACAGTAAAAATTATCATTTAATCGAATGTTTTGGTGAATTTCCTTGAGCGTGTTAATTATAGGTCATTCTGCCAAAGAGCATAGCAAAGCCTTGATTTTTTTAATCGTGGGAAGCAACAATAATTATTTTCTGAGCTGTTTGAACTGGTTCAGTCCTTGGTATGGTACCTTGGTTTGGTAGAACTTGCATCCTTATCCCATTTTGTAAGCGCAAATTGCTTGTTATAGTGATGGCAAAACTTAGGTTACTGGATGTTCATGATAAATGCTCTTATTATGCAAAATGTCCTTAATGTCCCTAAAGCAAGAAATATTCATTGTAGAAATCGTTCCGAATTCTGCCAACATCTGAACATGAGAAAAATTTGCAGTTAATGACTTGACCGATTAATTAAATGATAAAAAATATTGTTCTTATCGCAGTCCACAAAATGTATAACATTTAACTAAAGTTAAACGAAATTGAGTAATTTTACTAAAACACAATATTAAATAGACATGCAAATTCGAATAATGACTTCAATTGTAATAACAGTTGAAGTTATTGTTCGAATTTCTGCTTTCTAGGAACGAATGAAAAAAAGAGCAAAGCAGTAGAGTTTCTTTATACTTTGTGTTATAAATGAGGGTAACTCAGTAGTGAAATCAGAGTTGTAAAAGCAGTTTTGTATGTATTATTCACTGTTGTTTAAATGCTCCTGAAAATTGAAGAACAATAAAAAGGTTATAAATATTACATTTTGGAGCACAGAAATTTAAATAGAATGACTTTTTCCAATTACTTTCAGTGAGAAATCAAACTACATCAGTTTGGGTTCTGAAAGAGACCGTTTTGGTGCCTTCAGTACAAATATCATTAAGAAGTGAAAATCATAGTGGTTGAGGACCCGGACTTAAACACACACAAAGCCTATCCTTGGTAATTTTAACTCTTAGGTCATCAAAACAGTTATTCATATTGTCCCAAAAATTTATGCTTTCAGTTCACGTATAATGATTCCCCTTTTGCAGAAGACAAGACAAATGTTCCACGCATTAAAATAAGATTATACTAATGTGATTCGAATATTGTGATGAATTCAAAGTGCTAAACTTGCTACAAGAAGACAAAGATGGCAATCCGTTTTCCATGTATTCATATCTACTGTTAACAAATTCTGTCTGTTAAATTCTATTATACATCATTATGCATTCCAGAGGCATTTCCAAGCTTAAAGCCAACGTAAACTGTATGTCAAAACAATAAACCTCATAACACGAGATGTGTGTGTGTGTGCTCAATCATACCATTCCTTTCCTCTCCATCCTTTCACTTTGCATAGAACTCTCTCCCGGTGGCGTGGAATTCATTGCAACCGATATCTTTCGACCCAATTACCCTTGCATCAAATGCCAGCGAGAACGACTCTCGAACATGAAAAAGGCTAACGATGCTTATCGAACAATAACAGGTTTCAGAGGGGATTCGATTTCACTATTTACTGTCAGTCCGAGAGTATGTTTATGCCCGTGGGAATATCTAATGGGAAGGATTAAAGAGGAATTACGTGGAAATTCCTCCCGGTGCAAAGGACGAAATGAAGGTGTTTTTAATTTTCATTTTTGTTTAGTTTATTTCCCTTAACGGATTCTGGTCACGCAGTTATGTTCCAATTTAGTAACGAAGGAGGTACCGTAGAAAGTGAATTGTTTATTTTCACACGATTACAACCTTATGTTTAAGGTAAAATGCCATCGAATTTCAAAGTCTATAAGCTCGAAAGGACGTGATCGCTCATGCTTGAATATAGTTCTACAACTTCTTTTCATATAATTTTTTCTTTATGAATTTGAATCAATACAGAATTGAACAATATTTCATTAAAAATTAAACATTCCAATTGAGAAGGAATAAAGTAGGGATGGAAGTTTCATATTTTATTCCATCTCTGATAATTCTTGATAAATGACTGAAACATCAAAGTTACTTGGTAACATTACAATCCTTGAACTTAAACGAGGGCAAGACGACATATTTTCTTCCTGGCCGCATTATGTTGCTCACGTCCCCAAACAAAATTTTTCTTGCAGATACAAGTGATAAAAATATGAATTAAGTTTCAATTACAGTTTATTTATAGTTCTAAAACGTACATAACGGTATCTCTTACCTCTTTAGCCACCATGATTGGGTGAAAATAATGCCGTTAAGCCAAGAATGCTTTGTTCATTCACTGTTAAAAATGATGTACTTAGAAATGAGAAAATATATTCTCTTGCTTTTTAAAATTAATTTGGACTTAAAAATGAGCAAGTGCCGTTCTCAGTTTTAAGTACCGATGCTAACTTAGAAATTGTAATTACAGAAAGGACAAGTATTATTTTATTTTTATTCAAAATTAAGGAACTATGTATTTACCGCGCGAGAAGTTAGAACGATTCAAGATCGTGAGTAGTCTGTTCGTCTCTTTTTAGCAGGAATACAAGATGGTTGATTTGTCAGATTCGGATCGGATGGAGCAAAATGAGAAGACGATGGGATAGTTAACGCTCTTGAGGATTGGACTTTGAAAAAATTTAGCTCAGAAATATTAAGCGCACTCAGCTGGTACGTGTAAAAACTATATAATCCAACTTTCCCGGTGACCGTCCGATGTCCTCCTGGCTCAGTGGATAGCGCGTTGGCGTACCGTATAGATCACCGAGTTCGATTCCCTCTCAGCCCGCCGTTGAATGACGGTGTTGTGTTCTTTCTGATAGTGTGTTGCCTCCAATATAAAGGAACATGTTTTTTTTCTTCGGTAGTGTCTCAAAAATAAGATCGTAATGTATCATTTTTGAGGAAAGGGATAAGGGTTTTTGAGAAAGGGTTTACTTAAAAAAATTAGAACTCTTTTTTTTCAAACCGAAGTCATTTTGAATCAGAGTTGTTCCAAGAACGTGATGCTCTTGAAAATAAGCCATTTCATCCCAATGATAAGAATTATGATTTAACAGTGCTTCAATTGCTTTTTGAAGTTTTTCAATCGGCATATTTACAATTGCTATGTTTCCTTAATGGTAAATATAAGTCAAGTGTAAAAAACATTTTAATTGTTGTGTGGTTTAACTCAGAATTGTTCATTATGAAGAAAAAAGCGAAATATTAAGATATATTTAAAGAAAATTCGAGTGAATCGACACGCTGTACACTTCAGAAAGATTGCAGTTCTTGAAGTGTAATTATTAATTACCCATTTTTATGATGTCCATGCGTTTGAAACTACAAATCAATGCCCCACATCAGCAGTCCTACGAAATCAGCACCCCTAAGGTCCATTACCTATACCAGAATTTCCAAACTGCAAAATAGGAGTAGCAAATATTACGAGGAAATACAAGTGTGTTACTATTGTGTGCCTTTGAGAATCCTTTCATTCCTATAAAGATGATATTTTTAACACTTTTTATTTCCTTAATTTTTATTTTTTGGTTATTTTATTTTATTTATTTTATTTTCCTTTATTATTATTTTTTATTCTGCCTTCGATATTTTTTTACGCTTGGTCATACAGTTTATAGAAATTAATGTTTAACTTTTTTCATGTTAAGTGTAAAGCCTCAATAATAATCTTTGCTTTTAATTTGTTTCAGATGAGTTGGAAAGCAGCCAGCCACCAGAGCCAAAACTTGTCTGCTACTATTCCAACTGGGCTGTCTACAGGCCGGGTTTGGCTAAATTCACCCCAGAGAATATCAATCCCTACCTTTGTACCCACATCATTTACGCCTTCGCTTCGCTGTCCGAAGATTACCAGATTCAACCCTTCGACCCGTACAACGATCTTGAGCAAGGTAAGAGGCATTTCTATTGATGTAAATGCATTTCTAATCATTTAAATCAGTTCCAATAACCATTTACTGTATCTCATGGATGCTTTTAAATTGTTGGTTACATCAATATAATCACTTGTAACATTCATTCTTTGAACGAGGAACACTTTCACAGGCATCGCGACTTTTAACGCAATTGTTTCAAAGGGGACCCCTTGGTCAGTCTGTTGTTCCAGGGGTGATTGAAAGCAAAAGAGCGTCTGATGTCGATTAAGAATTGAACCTTGTTACAGTGCGAGAAATTAAAAAGAAAATAATTGTAAGCATAAGTAATGGGGGAACAACTTTATTTGGTTTGTAATTAAATTAATACAATGCTAGTGCATAATGTATATTCGTATAAAAAATGTATTTATACTAAAAAGGGTAAAATAAAAAAAAATACGGAAAGAATATAGATTCAACTTCAAATTAAAAATTGCGCTAAAAACTGAAAAATAAATGAATTCTTTGAACAACATCGATACGACTTTTAAACATATTTTTTTGAACTTGGTGCAAAATTATGATAGATAAATTATAGTGTCATAGTTTTGCGCCGATTTCTAAAATTATGTTTTAAAGTCGTATCGATGTTGTGTCAAAAATGAAATATTTTTTACTTTTTAGCGCAATTTTTAATTTGAAATCGGTTCTGTTTTTCTTCCCAAAATTATTTTTTTGAGGTTGATACTGTGCAGTGTACAGTTATAATAAAGCAAATATGCCACGAAAGCATTCATTGTATCTCGTACTACAAAGTTAGTGTTCAAAATTTTCCTCCGTGCCTTTAGGTTAAATCAACTTCAAGGGCCGTGGTAGCCTAGTGGTTAGGATATCGAGCTTCGGATCGGAAGATCTCGGGTTCGATACTCGAGCCGCTGAAGACGCACCGTGTACAGTGTACACTTGGGGATACGTGCATGTTAGAGTCCCGAGGCAGTTCCGAAGGTACCGGTGGGTGTAGATTTTCCCTTCCTTCCCTTCACCAGTAGGTCTAAAAAGGAAGGTGGCGTACTTATGGTGGCGCCATCTGGTGTCATCCAAGTACATTATGAGCCAAGTCGTACTTCCACCGTTGGTGCTCATATTGAAACGGAAGGCACCCCCTTCTGCCTGAATTCCCGGTCGCTCTGCGACGGGAGCTTGCATATCCAAGTGGCATAAACAACAACAACAACAACTTCAATTTTAGAATCAGGACTAATCATGCGTGATAGCCTATATCACACATGAATGATAAGGGGATCATGAATTCATCAATATAAATTTCCGAGTTCGCAATTGCTAACTATTATTAAAGGAATTTCGGAGTTTCTGCTTTTTCAAGAATTAGTTGTTCAGTTCATTTGATGAAAATTAACACAAGCGCTTACCTGGGGAGGTGCACGCGGTGAATTAGAGAGTTTACCTCCTGAACCCATGGTTTTAAGCCAGCGGAAGATTGCTACTTTCGGCTCCTTATAGGTGTTAAATATGAAAACAAGACGAAAGACTATTGTCTCTTAAATACTTTTTCATCAGGTTCAATGCCAAGTCTGTCGTGAGAATTTTGAGTTTCATGGCAGGAAGAATTTCTCTCTGTAGGGGATTATTGAATTTTTGGTCAGGAGAAATCCTTTCCAATGCCGCTTGTTTTATATTAAAGCAAATAGTTTATTTTACAAAATAAATAATTAATCAAGAAAGACATAAGAATCTTTCCTTCTCGAGGATTGAACCTTCACGTAAAATATTACATTTTATGCTTCAAGGAACACTCATTATGTGAATCTACTCGCGAATTTAATATCCTGAAATAGTTGCTGCAGATGCACATCGTGGTTAACTTGACCCACTGACAGTCTCTTTTGGCGGAAAAAATTTCACGTCTTGAAAAACCGGAAAGGTGTTATCTTCCATCTTGGTTAACTCAGAATTACATGTTGGAAGGATCATTCAACACGAAATTAGAGAGTTTGAATCTGAGACTTCAACCATACCTCGCAGTCAATTGACTTTTCTCACTTGATCATTATCTTTTCAACCTTCTTATAACACTTTCTTGTTGGGGAAATTGCCCCATTTTGAAAAGTGGAAAATGACATAATGTACTTTGGTTCTAAATTTTGAAAACAGTGCTTTTGAGGAAAAAACGTTAATATGATAATTATATGGAACAGAAAATTGAAAATAATGGTTACTACTACGTCAGTTAAGTCCTTTTGTAAAAATGATATTCAGCATTCCCGACATGCAATAAAAACATGCATTCATTTAGGAGGATCCCTTGATAAAACTAACAAGATAAAGTTTTAATGCATAAAAGCAACAAAAATTAAATAAGTAATTCAGTAAAAAGCGTGGGGTAAAAATATACTTTAAAATTTTCATTAAAAATATATTACCCTTTATTTGCCTACTTTCCGTAAAAGTAAGAAAAAATATTGAAAGATGGGTTAATCTATCGTAAAACATCGTTAAAAATATAGAAAAGTAAAAAATAAGTAAAGTAATCAAATAAAAGATTGAAAAATAAAAAATTTGACGGTAGGGTTTTGAGATTGGAAAAATGTGTGTCTCCTCTCCCCCTTTCCTAATAACGTTTGCGAGAATTATCCGATTTAAAAGATTGTTTTCTTCCATTAGAAAGATCTCGTTATCAAACATCTCATTTCCATACAAATACAAAAGTGACGACCAGCAACAGGCTCAGGGCCCAGCTAGGCTGGTCCTAGTCAATTTAGCAGTCCCCAATGAACATCAAGAGCTTTCTTAAAAGTTTTTACCCCACTGTAATTAATAGTCGCTTCCGGTGAACTATGCCAACTACCTACAACCAGCCTACAACCATAGCTGTAGTCCATCAACATTTCCCATTCTAATGATTATATCAACATTTCTAATATTCTACCTTTAGATTTGAACCACTTTTCGTTCAATTTTGAACAGTTCAAAAACTCTTAGCATTAGCACCTTAGAAAAAAATATGTAAACTCTGGGAATAAGATCCAAGTTCCTATGAAGAAGGTTATTGGAAGAAGCTCTCGGAGGGAATTATTTTATGATTTGAACAATTTTGTTCATTTTTTAACAGTTCGAAAAAATTAACATTATCGCCTACAGGGAAATTTGAACCCTATATAAATCCTGATCTAACAAACTCTGCTTTCTCACTACCTGCTCACTACCTGCTCGTTACTCTCTACTTTGCTCAGTTTTTTCCCTCTTTTCAGGCAACTACAGGAGCTTCGTCAATCTGAAAATGTTCAATCCGAACCTGAAGACGATGATAGCCGTCGGAGGCTGGAACGAGGGGTCCAAGCGTTTCTCGAAGCTCGTGGAATCCCAGGATCACCGCCACATATTTGTGTCGAGCATCATGGCATTTCTGAGGGAGCACGGATTCGATGGAATCGACCTCGACTGGGAATACCCGGCCTTCAGGGAAGGTGGGAACTACACCACCGACAAGAACGGATACGCCCTTCTAGTCAAGGTGAGACTCCCGAGTTTGCTGTTGTTCTTGAGGTGGTGGCTCATCCAATACAAAAACCCCAGATAAACAATAATTACTGAGGATTCCTTTCCTTTTGCGGAAAATGTTGAATTAAATTTATATTTTTTTATATTTTGTCGCTGCAAGCATAAGAAACAATTGAAAGTTCGTAGCAAGTTTGTAAAAGCTTTTTGACATTATTCACGATTTTTCGACATTCACATACTCAAGCCATTCTTAATATACATGGAACTACTCACTTTTAAAGCTGAGAGCAGGAGATGACATTGTGTTACGCTCTTATTTGACACATAAAGCTTTGTTTATGGACTGTACACAATTTTAAAACTTTATTTATAGCTTATATCACCTAATCGTAGATTGGTCATTTGATTTTACTTTTGCAAACCTTTTTTTGTCATCCTGTACGCTATTGGTTAGTCGGTGTCGTGCCAAAGCGAGGAAGAATAGTTGCGCTGCTTCTGAGAGAGGAGGGCTCCATATAGGCAGGATTCCGACTTCCACCACAACTGATGGATGACATCATCTATCATCCACTTCCACAACTTGGCCATGGTACTGTAGCGAAGGGAACTTTTCTTCAGTTACTCTGATAATTGCTAGCGACCGACCTCTTGACTTTCGGATAAACAGATTTAATGAGCACGTATTCCGTATGTTTTCGGAAGAGGAGGTATTTGGAGGCAAAAAGAATCGAAACCGCGACCATAGGGGCTTGAATCCAAAAAGCCACTAGACTACCTATGGTATGTGTATACTGCAACTAATAACTATAGCTGTACAATATTTAACGTAATACATATGTTTAGTATAATACTGTTTGCGTATCCCCTGTAAGACTTCTGCTTGTTACGTTTTGAAAATCGGATCTGTAGGGAAATGTTTCTCTAATAAGTGTGGTACGCGTACCCCCACTCCCCAGAAGTACGGGGAGAGTTTCTTCGGAGGTACACATTATATGAAACATTGTACTTCAAATTTTTTCTTTATTTATTCCCCATAATGTGTGCTTCTCAGTCCAACATTTTAAGTATCAACGTTCGGTATTTTCAAAAGCTAAAGCGCTTAGGGTTTTCACAGTTAAGGATATCGAAGTTTTTCTATTTTTAGCATGATTTTCTATTGCTATGGTTTTAGCTAAAAAGCAAAAAAGCAAACTCGACTGGGTCTGGAAAAAGTACACATCTGTAAGGCGAAAAGAATGAAATCAGGGGAGACTAGACCCGTAATAATAGCAAATAATAATTTGAAACGCAAATTTTATTACAGTAATGCAAATGGTTTTTTATTTATTTTTTTTAGACTAAGGGTTCTCAGTACTACAAAAATTATAGAAGGTTTACACAGATGTCGAAAGTTTTGGAAACATTGCTGTAGGGTGACTTTTGATGAAAATTTGATTGTAATGAAAAGGCGAAACTAGTTGTAATAAATAATTTCCATTCCAACATCTCACGCTGGGGCTCTAACAAATGGCGACATTTTAGTCATTATACCAGAAAGATTTCAATTGATTAAGTTCAATTTCCGCTTCCAATAGTCAGTGATTTTTTTTACGGTAAGGCTGTATTTTGGAACTTCAGATTTTGCTGTTGCTTTGAAATATTCCATAATTCTGTAAAATTACTTGTTTATCATATAATTCATGTGCATAAAAATTATCAAAGGATGAAAGAGCTATATCTTTTACAGGAAATTCGGGAAGCCATTGAAGGAGAAATAGCAGCTGGCAAAGAGCCATTGTTGATGTCCGTTGCTGTGCCTGCTACGAAAGATTACATCGACCACGGCTTTGACATTCCTCAAATATCGAAGTACGGAAATTCAAAATTTAAAATGTTTTTCGTTTAAAACTCGATTCGGTATGTTTAACATGCTGGAAATAATTAAAAATGCAGTGTATCAATATTAGCTTTTACACATTATCAGTTTATTTCAGTGTAGAGTAATATCTCTTTCTCTCTCTCCATAAGAGCTCGTTCGTGATATTTGGCACAAATTTTAATCATTACCTGTGGAAGGTAATGCACGAAATCCCATTCAAAAGTTCCGATAGATGTTTTTTTTTAATTAAAAGTTCGGAATTTCTTTTACAATAAAAAATAGAAAAAATGCCCTCACTTTCTAAAATTTTGTATCATTCAGAAGCTGATAAAAAACTACGTCAGACAAAATTCGTTCGGAAACTCTGGAATAAATAAGAACGTGAGTTATTGCCCACGTTCTTGTCTCTTTTTACGAGGATTGCGCTAAACCTATATTGTTAAGTGAAGATCTCGAAGAGGGCAAATTCCTATAATTCAGTGTCTTAAAAATAAGCTGGTGAGTTTTAATTTGAAGTTAATAATTGATTTTATGCAACCAAATTTCATGTTACTTAACATGTATGGAGCTGAAATATTTCCAATATCATTATTGAAGCGGTAAATACCAGACAATGTTATTATTTTTGCTTATGTTTTTACTAGCAGATTGACCTATGGCCACCGTCGGTGGAAATGTTGTACAATGAAAATACATTATTTGTTTTAATGAGTTATTTCACTCAGACAGGCACTGGTGACAAAAAGTAGCTTAAATATTTTTACAGATCCCGAATAAAATGCATTTTCGAAACAGTCGTGACGGAAAGCCAAAACTTTCGCTTTTTACGCAAGACGCAAATAAACTTTCCTTCCAGCACGAGATATATTCTTAGTTGGCCAAGTGGTGAAATATAGTGTAGGTGAAGTTTACCCATGTTAGATTAGTGTTGTAGATATGGAGTAATATCCTATGTCAAAACTCTGAAACTAGGTTAAGTTCTTGCCACCTTTTTTTTTTCAATTAAAAAAATAAGGCTGAATTCTCATTGAATTTTAACAGAGAAATGAAGTTTGACTATTTCTACAGAAGTAATTAACAATTAAGAAAGAGCAAACGGCGGAGATTGATTTCAAATCGGTCACAAATCGGGATACCTCACCCACACCAACACCGTGGTAAACGTAACTTTTTTTGGTAGGATAAATATGACAGAAAGTAAATGTATCGATTGTAAAAAATATTTTTAAAATTGTCTTTTGTTTATGTATGTAATCAACCGCGGAACAGCACCAGTCCGTGGAAAAGTTTGACTGGTCCCTGGAGATTTTCTTCTATCCGCGGTGAATAAAAATTCTTATTCGGCCAAGAAGTTCTGTCTAGAACTATTTGAGCTACTTTCCCGTATGCCAACATCACCATTTGTAAACCTAAATATCTCTCTCCCGCCTTTCTAATTTAGCTTTAGTTTTCAGTTTCTTCAAATATACTTTTTTCAACGCTTAATACCCATGCATTCCCTCATTCGTCTATTCACTCATTCATTTATTCATTCATTCCTTCATTCATTCATTTGTTCATTCTTTCATATCCTTCAAATCCAGATCAAAACCTTTCGTGGGAAAAATAGGCTCGTTTACTTCTGAATGAACTTCGTATCTGCATGTTCTACGTCTTAAGCTCTTTTAGATAAAGTTTCTTCGAAGCAAATCTGTCTGTTGGATCCGAATTTATATAGGATTCAAATTTCCCCGTAGGCGCTAATGTCAAATTTTTTTTTGAGCTGTTCAAAATTGAACAAAAATTGTTCAAATTAAAAAATATTTCACGCCGAGAACTGTTTAGCTAAGCTTGTTTGAAGAAAGGTGGATCTTATATCCATCGTTTATAATTTGCTACATATTTCCTCATAGGCGATAATGTTAAGATGTTTTGAACTGTTCAAAATTGAACGAAAAATTGTTCAAATCAAAAACGTGGGAATAAGGTACCCTTGCCGAAACCTTTCAAAAGAAAAAAGTTTTGTTCGAAACGGATCATTCGTTCAAAACTTATTACGAGGAGACATACAGACAGACCGACAGACACACTTTTTCTCCATCTCAAAACCCTACTTTCATATTTTTTATTTTTAATCTATATCTATTTGTGTCTTTTTTCTTGTTGTTATTATTGTTTGTTTTCAACGATATTTTTACGGTACGGTAAGACTTTTTTCATGCTTTTTTTCACTTTTATGGGAAAGTAGGCTAAAAATAATAATCATAAACTTATGATCAATAATTTAATTCCATATGCAATCGTTTTGTCATTATTTTTTTATGATTTTTCTTGGAGGTTTATTTGATAATAAACAATTACGATAATTACTTATCTTTACGTTAAAATAATTTTGTGCTGAACTGTCGTATGAGAACGACGAACCAATTCACTTCAGTTCGTATCACCATTCATCTCAACATTCATTTTATTCAAATGTTTCAATTTCAGGTATGCAGACTTTCTGAACCTGCTAACTTATGATTATCACTCTGCCTATGAGCCGGAAACACATCACCACGCTCCGCTTTATCCTCCTGTGGGCATCGATCCACTTGATGAAAGAACTCAGCTCAATGTGGTAAGTTTTGAAAAACGATGCAATAAGTGTACATCATGCTCAGTTAGTGTGTGATCATTCGTAATCGTAATTTTGATTTTATCTCATTTAAAGGACCTCAAATAAAAGACCTGAATTTTATTTAAGTCATTCCATGTCTAACCAACCTCAACCAGAGCTTCCCAAATGTTCATGAAATTCTCTTTGACTTCTTACATTTGTGTATATATTTTTAAAAATTCTAGCTTTTGTGGCTGCTAAGTTATTAATTTTTAAATTAAAAAAACCTACGCACTTTAAAGAACATGCATTATCTGCAAAAAATTTTAATTGAGAAAAAAAAAAAAGTTTTTGAATTTTTGAAAATTAAAAAAAAAAAAAAAGTACTAAAAATCCTCACACATTATTTGCTGTAATTGTTGATCCCAGCACGTTCTCGCTCTGAAAATCTTTGTATGTATTCGTTACAACACATTAAATATCATAGATTTACATATCTACATCATACATTACACATCACATTAAAAATCATACAAAAAGAACTTTAAAAAAATACATAGTAAAAAAATGTACAGCGGAATGATTTCATATATCAGCCACAAAGATAAAAGTCGAAATTCTTGAAAGAAATATTAAAGCGTAAAAAAATTGTAATTAATATACATTTTTTTTTTTTGCAAAATTTATGAAAATTGTCCACAATATTCCCTTTTCCCCTACCAGTTGTAAGCAATGGCGCTGAAAATCTACCCCTTAATTATGTTATTATTGGCATCTGTTTTTCTTGTGTGAAATACTGGTGGAGAACTGTTCGATAGTACTATCGAATACTATCGATAGTTCTGACTGTCGTGACCATCGATAGTTTTTTTCAAATAATTGATAGTATGCGATAGTTTCTGTGTTAGCAAAACTGGAATTTTTCCTTATTTGTATTCAACTTCTGTTTTAGAATTTGTGGTAGGTATTTTTATTTACTGTCGATTTAATATTTTTGAGTGTTAAAATTTCTTTTTTCTTTTTTTTCCTTTTAATCATTAGAAGAATCGTCTTCTTTTACTAAGCCCAATCCTTTCGATATCTTAAATGTTTCCTGAAATTATCTCATCTAAGTTAACTAATGTATAACAAAAATAGTTCTTTGCTATATTGTTAGAAAGAAACTTTAATTGTTATTGATATATTATATATAAACAGAAAAATTCAATATTTTTACTCCCTATGCATGATTTTATAAAAAATATACGTATTTTATTGCTACCTGGGGGATTCGTGAACACTATTATATTAAGAGTTATATATTCTTTAAATGCAACATGGCCATTTTTTTAATGTTACATTTTCATTAAAAATAATCAACTTTTACTCATCTGGAAAAAAATAAAAATTGTGGAAAATGTAACTTTTTTACTTCGTATTTTTTTTCTAGTAATTTATTGGTGTTTTTCTACATAATAATGGATTTTTTTACATACATATTGTTTTTATTATTATTATTATTATTTCGTGGTAAGTACTTTCATTTTCGATTTATTTGACACTTTTATTTTAGTTTTCTGAGGTTTTTATTTATTTTATTTAATTTTTCGGTCAGGAATTTATTGATTTTTTTCTGTATAATAAGTTTTGTTTTTTTAATTTTTAGATATATATTCAGCGTTTTCATTTAAATTAGTGGTAAATGCATGTATTTTCGATTTTAAGTGCGCTTTTACCTTTTTAAACAGTTTTAGTTTAAGGTTAAGCAACCTAAGCACGTGCTAGTGCGATGCGAACAGTACAAAACTCGCATCGCATGCACTCATGCAGTAATAACATCAACTTCCTTACTATCGAAAACTATAGATATTTATCGATAGTTTAATCCTAAAGTGTCGATAACTATCGATGGCGCTGACTATCGATAATTATCCACCTGTAGTGTGAAATAAGATTTTTTCAGATCCAATTTTATTAACAGGCATGGACTGTGGATTATTATTTGTCACAAGGTGCTTCGGCCCAAAAACTGGTAGTTGGCATTCCTATGTACGGTCGATCTTATGCTTTGGAAAGTCCTCAACTGGCGTACGGATACGACGCTCCTGCTAAATCGCCTGGAGAAGAAGGACTGGCAACCAGGGAGAAGGGTTACCTCGCATTTTACGAAGTAAGTGCAATTTCTTTTACCTTTTCTTTTTTTTTTGCTGTAACTGATAACTAAGATGATGAAGAAGAAGAAATTTTTATGCAATATTAACTGAGTTTCGAAACTCCAGAATATTGAAATGAGTTCTACTGAACTTCGAGTTAATTAGAACAGCATTAAGATTCCAACTTCTCTTAGGACATGAGTGCTGAAATATTGTTATTCAGCTCTCATATCCATACCATGCACTCATTTCTTTCAGCTGTGATTTTACTATACAATAATGATTGATACTTATATAAAAAGTTGTAAAAAGTTCGTTTTTGGATTAGTTCGAGTTCTCGTCATTTTTATTGAAAGCTTTCGCCAAACCGAGTTCACTCACTTGTCTGAAAACAAGATTATATTCTTATCTTATATTAACTTCTAATAATACTTATTTATATAAATTTAAATTGAGAAATGTATGAAGTACGATGGATAAAATGAAAAAGTTTATTTCCTCATTCTGCGCACTCTACATGCGACGGCGGATTTAAAGCCGATCGCTCCCTGTGCGTTGGTCTTTCTTGCGGTGATTCTGTTGTGACAAGAAAACGTGTTTTCCAAGATGTGGGAGCTTTTAAAATGCGTTGAAGTCGTTTTAAACATTTGCATTAAAAAACTGCAGACCAACGCAAAAACGCTAACGTATTTTTGCATTTTTATGTTTTTTTATGAATTTCTAAGATATCTCACAAAGCTAAACATTTTCATTTTATTCCCATCTTTTCTTCGCACATGTCAGAATGATTTTTAAGCTTTGTCACGAGACGCTTAACTAAATATTTCGTTGCTTTCATTATGTGAGATGAAAAAAAATCTTTACTTGTTATTTCATTTCATTTTCTAGAATTGCTGCCAGATAAGGTGCACGAAAAAGTTTATATCTTGAGTAAAATACGAGGTATTTTAACACAACTTCAGAAGCATGGATATTTGTTCCATATCTCTTTTAAAATGGTTTTTATTGGGATAAAAAGTCGAAATTACACTTGGCGATAGACTTTGAGGCAAATGTAACTTTGGGAACAAAATTTAAAAGAATATTCTTTGATTTTTTTTTTCAAGATAAAAATGCGTATGGTTTTGAAGGCAATTATTTCATGGTTAAAAATGCATGAGAAATTTCTAAATTCAAAGAACAAATTGACAACTAGAGGGCAAAATTCAAATATACCAAAGCATAGTTATGCTTTCCCCGTTTCATCCTACTATACAAGCGTTTTAATATTTCCGTGAAATCTTTCTTCAGTGCCTACAAATAGAGTTAAAACAATTAGATTTATCATACATCTTCATTTCAAACCACAGAAGAAGGAGTTCTTATAATTCTGGTGCTTCGTTTCTAAAAGGAATTTATTCTTTAGTTCTCCAGTGAGAGTTGGTAAATACACTATAAAAAATGATGCGCTTGAAATTGAGGAAAGATACATTCTTAATCTTTTTTTACGTAATTTTGAATTAAAAATGACCAATCACCGTTCTTAGTTTTAAGTACCGATGGTTGTTTAGAAATTATAGTTACAGAAAGCACAAGTATTGTTTTATTTTTACTGCAATAAATTAAATATTTATCGAGCAACTTTACGCTTACAATTAATACATATATTTTTTGATGATTGCTTCTTTAGAAGAATAGTATTTTCAGAAAAAATAAGGAATTATTTACCACGCGAGACGTCAGAACGATTCAAGAATGCGACTAGTTTGTTCGTGTCTTCAGAGCAGGAATACCAGCTAAATAATTCGTTGCATTTGAATCGGACGCAGTAAAACAAGAACACAAAATGGACGAGTGGATAATTTACGCTCCTCTGGAGTGAGCTGTGAAGAAATTAGGCACGGAAGTACTTTAACACTCGCAGCTGCTACCTTTGGAAGCTACATAATCCATCAAATGTTTCGCCTGCCGCTCGATTTCTGCTGGCACAGCGGCTGAGCTTTCGCCTCTAGACAGGAGGATTCGAGTTCGATTCCCTTGCGATCAACTGTTCTCATCGACGGTGTATTCTTGCTTAGCACGTGTTGCAGGGGTAATTGTATTCCGGGTGAACCCGGGAAATCCGGGTTTTTCATATCCTCCTTCCGTGTTTTAAAAATCGGAGTTTTTAGTCTTCAAAATTGAAAATTTAGCGGATGGGAAGAAAGAAATACTCCGAAAAGCGATAAACATTCCCTTTGTAGCAACCCTTTACGCAGCAAGGGTTGTAACGGCGCCAACCATATTTGTTCCGAACACGAACGATACCACGTCCCACGTGCTTTTGTTGTTACTGAGCGTTGGCGCTAATTTGAAATTTATTTTCTTCGTCAAACCACAGGGTTGGCGATGTTTACATTCCCGATGTAAACATGGCCGAAAGTGGTAATTTTTTTTCCGGACTTTATTTTTATTTTTAAAAGAACGATAAAAAAAACTTTTTTTTTTTTATTTAGTTATTTTTCCGACAAACATCGCAAAAAGTTAAACTCATTTTAAGAACTTCATTTTTCTTGCATAATAACACATTTTTACGTCCTTTTCCTGAAATCGGCGATGGACTTCGAGTTTTTTCCCAACTCTTATTTCAAAAGTTTCAGATATTTGACAAATAAATGAAAAAATAATAACACTAAATAAAAAAGTATTTCACTGCAAAAATTTGGCAAAAAATATATAGTCATTCCTATTCATTATGTTTTACTATAAATTACAATTTATTTGCAAAAAATAAATGAATTGAATTTCAGGATTTTTTTACTTTGTGTCACAATCACCCCTGGTGTTGTGTACTTCTGATAGTGTGTTGCCTTATATATGAGGGAACCAGTTTCTCAAATCTAAGTCACTTTGATCATCGGAGCTATTCCGACAACGTGATGTTCTTGAAAAATAAGTCATTTTATCCCAATAACAGGAATTCTGATTTAACAGTGTATAATTTACATTTTGGAGTTGGAGCATGCAAAATTCAGAGAAAATTTCCGCCGTACTGCATTATTTGCTACTACCTGTATAGTAATTAGGAGTTTTTTGACACAGTTACTAGATTTCTTTTCAAGAATGACAAAAATAGACCAGTTTTTTACCTTATATTTTGCTTTATTATTCTTTTGCACACAACCGCATTTTCTGACTCACACTTGAAAACAAACATATGAATCAAGCTCTCCACCTTCGAAGGAAGGTTATGGGAGGAGAAAGTTTTGAAGAAATACATCATTGTTGCAACAGATTACGAGTAGGCTAACCCGTTATTATTGCAACGCTTTGCGATGATTGGGAATCTTTTACTCATGACGATTTTTGAACTCTGCGATTGGTGTAACGAGCTAAATGAGCTTCTTTCTAAATATGTAGGCGTTTTTCAATCTTAGAATATCTCTACACTTAGTAATAGTTCTATGTTCTTTGCACTCATGTCAAAAAATTGATGGCATGAATGATGTTTTAAAAATTGGTGCTTACTTCGCTCTTATCTCGTTTACATTTATATATTTTTTCATTTTACTTTTTGGAAAATAGAAAACACTAAGGAAAAGAAGCAGCATTTCTCAAAACATATTTTCAATAAATGAGCTTTATTTTATTTAATTATTATTATTATTATCATTTTATCTTTGGTCGATTTCTGGCATAGAAATACTTTCATCGCGACTTTCTTCAATACTAAAATAAAGAAGCAAATAAAAATACAATCTTGTTAGCCTACTTTCCCGTAAAAGTAAAAAAAAATAATAATAAAGCATGAAAGAAGGCTTAATGTATCGTGAAAATATCGTTAAAAACCAAGAAAAGTCAAAAATAAGTGAAGTAATTAAATAAAGATTGAAAAATAAAAAATTTGAAAGTAGGGTATTGAGATGGGGAAAAAGTGTGTCTGTCGGTCTGTCGGTCTGTCTGTCTGTCGGTCTGTCGGTCTGTCCCCCCCCCTAATAACTTTTGAACGAATTGTCCGATTGGAAAAATTCTTTTTGCATTCGAAAGATCTCGGCGAGGACATCTCATTTCTATATTTTACTTTTTGATTTGAACAATTTTTTGTTCAATTTTGAACAGTTCAAAAAATTTTAACATTAGCGCCTATGGACAAAATTGAAGCAAATTCTGTAAACTCTGGGCACAAGAGCCAAGTTCCTATTGAAAGCTTATTGAAAGGAGTTCTCGGCGTGAAATATTGATTTGAACAGTTTTTGTTCATTTTTGAACAGTTCAAAAAATTAACACAGAGCTTACGGGGAAATTTCAACCCTATATAAATCCTGATCTAACGGACCGATTTGCTTGGAACAAACTTTATCGGAAAGCTCTTATAACGTAGAATATGTAGAAATAGAAAGTTTATCCAGAACTTACGAGCCTATTTTGCTATGAAATTTTTTGATCGGGATTTTCAAGGATATTTCTCAGTGACTCAATGAGTGAAATAATGAATGAATGAATAAATGAAAGAGTGAAAGAATAAATCAATGAATAAATGAATGAGGAAAAGAATGAATGAATAAATTATTGAATACATGAAAATATAAATAAATGAGTGAATAAATACATGAATGCGTAAATGAATGAATAAACACTTGAATGAGGTAACGAATGAATGAATAAATGCATGGCTGAATAAATGAAAGAATGAATGAGTGAGTGAATGAATATGTATTATCCGTTGGAAAAGGTATATTTTCAATAATTAGAACTAAAGATAAATAAGAAAGAGAGAGAAAGAGATAGCTAGATTATAAATTTGAATTTGGTGTATACGGGAAAGTAGGCTCGTATAGTTCTAGACGGAGCTTCTTGTTTTTAAAAATGTGTTTGCAATCAAGGATTGGAGTTATGTTTTTGTTTCTCTGATCTTTTAAACATGGATTGATGACCTTTGAAGTGGCTTCTTAATCGTAGGGATCAAGAATTGGAAAACACTTGCCGCGCACAGAATGCTGGTGTGGAAAAGGCTCCTTGAGAAAGCCGAAACTCACCCTAGGCTGTTATACCATTGAGGAAGGAAGGGATATTTTAAAGTCACATTCCCCTCCTTCCAGCAGTGCAAATGGAATTGACACGAATAAATTGTTTAAATGAAATTGTTAAAAGAAAACCGTTTAAACGCAAAGGTAAAAAGACAATCGTTTAAACGCAAAGTTAAAAAGACAGTACTTTAAAAGAAAATACCAGAAAGCAATGGTTTAAAGTACAGAATATAGGAAAATAAAAATTATGTGGCATAAGATCAGAAAGCATATAATCTAACTTTGACTTCGACCATTCGATGACTTTTGACAAAGCACTGGATTTGCACCGTGGAGATCACTGTATAAAACCCACCGTTATGATCTCACACCTCTCCAAATCGCACTCAGCATCAACTAACAAATGCCTCAGTTCTGAAAAATCAGAAAAACATCAGTTGCGGTGAAAAGAAATCAACAAGCAATTTTTCTGATTGCTTATTAAACTTTTTATTTTTATTTTCATGCACTTGCATAAGTCTAACTTAAAATATCGAAAACAATATTCAGTGTTACCTGTATTCTCTATTTTCTTCATAATTTCGCAAGGACACTCAAAGGTATTAAAACTAAAATAAATTAATAAAGTAGAAATGGACGTGTGGTAGAATGAAAGATTAAATATCAGTAGAAAAGGGAACATTTTTGTTTTTATATCTTTAGCCATCTTTTTATATAAATAAAACCGAAAGTTTGTGCGTGTGTGTCTGTCTGTCTATCTGTCTGTAAATCGCGTCCTGGCGAGATGGAACGGGCCAGAAGTACGAAATTTTGGTTACAGGTACCTTGTGTCAGGTCCTCGTGTACCTGGAAGCGTTTTCCTAAAATTCGAATTTGTTCTTTTTTTATTCCAATTTTAAGCAAAACTGTTGATTTTGGGTTTATCTCATCGAAGAAACGTCCCACGTTTTAGATTTTTGCAGCATATGAATGCCCGTAAAAAACTGCACAAGATGATTTTTTTTTGCAGTTCGTAGGACAAAGAGAACATGCGCAATATTCATTTAAAGTAGTTTTCGAATTTTAAAACGAGGCTTACCTCTGAATTTATCTTCTCAATTTCCGTGTTTTCGCCAAAATAAATAGTACTTTTGCCGCCAACTAGATGATTTCTGTTAACGTAAGATTGAAAAAATGCTATTTTGTCTTTAGAAATAAAATTTCACGTTAAATTAAAGCACAAATGAGCATTAAATTTTATTTCTATTACTTTGCACAAAGTTTAATCATTACTATTTTATCTTTATTCAGGCCGTTTTATGAGCGAAACAATTTCTAAAAATTCATTTCATTTTTATACATATTTTGTGGAACTGCAGACGATTTTTAATTTCTTTATTTTGACGTTGATTCTTCTTTCAATTTTAGCGATTTAATATTATTGTGCCAGTTTAACAATTTCATGAAACATCGTGTTTCTTATGGTAGAATGTCCGTTTTATCAACAAAACAAATTCTAAAAATTTATTTCATTTTTATACATATTTTGTATACTATAGGATAATGCCTCATTTGCTCTATACTTCCATTACTATAGTGCAATTTCGCGATCTTTGACTTCATTTTAACTTTACATAGCTGTTTTAATTGATTCCATATTTTACTTAAGTGTTTGATTTTCTAACGTTTATTTAATATTTTAGATGTCTGTTTGGCGCCATTTGGCCAGAATTTAGTTATTTCTTTCTATCGACTTAAATTTCATACGTCAGAATTGCTTCAGTACTGAACATTTTCTTACTTAAATGTGCAATGGCTTTTGGAAATAATACTCTTATTTTTTCCGTTTTTATCCGAATTTGATAAAAGTGCTATTTAATTGAGTTTTCAGGAAATGTTTTGACGATTTTGCAAGCGGGATTTTTAGGAACTGGTGTTTTTTTTTTTTTTTTTTTTTTTTTGAGGGGGAATTTAAGATATATTGTTGGGGCCATTCTAGGAGCAGCAGCTCTTAAAGTCTGTAGTCTAATGCGTGTTTTTAGTCACTGACGTCTTTATTCTGATCTAGATTCTTTGGGTCTAATTTCTTTACTATATTAGGTATGTTTCGGAATAGATGTAATTATTAAAATGTGGATCTTTAAGTAATATTTCTTTATTGTAGCAGAAGTATTCAGGAACCGTTGTCCTTCATCTGATGGGCATTTTTAAAGAGAATACTGCTCTTATTCTGATGGGAATTTTTAGATGTGGTGTGGTCTATATTGTTATTGCGATTTTTACGGACTCTTGATATCGTTTTGGAACAATTATCCTAATGCATATGTGCATTTTAGTTACAGTTGCTCTTAGTCTAATGGCCATTTTTATGAACTGTTGTTGGCATTTTAATGTGGATTTTGATGGACTTATTTTTGGTCTAAAAGAAATTTGTCGAGGCTGCTATTTTTAATGCAATCGTGATTTTTAATGAGTTTTACTGTTTAAATGGGATTTTTAAGGACTGTTGCCTCTCTTCTACTTGGATTTTTTAAAAACATTTCCTTATATATTTACAACCGAATTTTGGAAATGTGTTACTTGGCCTGCGAATGATGCAATATCATCCCACGCAAAGCCGGGCATTTCAGCTAGTTTAAAACAAATTTCAAAATTATTTCTGTCAGCAGACGATGTTTTTCAATTTTATAAAATTATAGGTGTCTGACGTTGGTTTTTAATATCAAAGAGTAATTTAAGACTTTTCACGCTTCACTGCTATATCACATAGAATCTTATCAAAAAAAGAAAAAAAAAATTAACGTTTTTGCCAAGATTTTAGGGTTTTTAATTTTAGGTTTAGAAGTTTTTAACCGAAATCCAAGGGAAATTTTTACATTTTTTTGTTATCTATGTTTATTTAATTCTTTTACAGGTGTGCCAAAAAGTGAAGGAAGACGAATGGGAAGTGGAAGCTCCTGCACCTGATCTTGTGGGACCCTACGCTTATAAAGGAGACCAATGGGTGGGATTTGATGACGAAGAAATGGTGCTGACAAAGGTAGAAACAGTGTTTTACATAATTCCTGGCAGAAGAAGATTGACACAAATTAGGAAGGATAATTTTCTTTGTTGTGTTTTAATTAAGCTGTGTGGAAGAAAAGGGTTATTTTACATAGTTTATTCGATAAAAGGCTCTTTATTTCAACCCTGGAATTAGCAGTAAGAAGCATTTAGAAGTTAAATTATGGCTCGACAAAACTTATCTTATAAATGTAACATTTTAAATTTTGGAGAAACGCTTTTATGAATTTAATGTTATTATGTGTAAAAAAAATCACTGAACAAATTTTGATATTTGTAAAAGTTTTTTTTTTTTTTTACCCAGAGGACATTAGTACAGTACGATAATAATATAATGATATTGTGCAAAGTTATGCTTGCTCCTCTAGACTCTCCATGCAATACATCACTGAATGAATGGTAGTTTATTCTTTCCACCTAGGTTAATAAATATGTCCATTGCATTTCATCTTTATTCTAATGTCAATCCAGTAGGTTTACAATCATTTATTTATTCAAGGTGAATGTCATTTATTCAATAGGTATATTTTCTTCATTTTAGGCTCGCTATATCTTGGAAAAGGGCCTCGGTGGTGCGATGGTGTGGACTCTAGACAACGACGACTTCCGAGGGCTGTGCACAGGTGAGCAAAACCCTCTGGTGAACACTCTACGTGACGTGCTGTTGAGCTCTCCTCTAATCGAGGGTGGATCCAACCAGAGGTCGATTGCCAGGTCTGCCGGGCCGGAACCGCGGTCTGCAATCGTACGATTCGACGATGAGGGTGCTTTGGAAGAAGATTCGCCGACGGAAGCCCCCAGAAGGAGAAATACCCTCAGACGTCTGGTTGCTAACCGACAGTCCGCTCGAAACAGGTGAGTGGTTTTTCAATAATCATATGAAGTATACGCCAGTAAATATGAAATATCACAAGTTTTCTGGAGAGGACAGGTTGTTTTACCACCATTGAGTCTGTGCTGGCAGAGAGACAGTTAGTACAAATTTCAGTTGTTTTTTTACACGGTTTTATTCAACTTGATTTGTCACGGAAGTTTCTTCCGCGGTTTTCGACCACTGTTACTGCATAATTTATCTTCAAACTTTGCGCACAAGCTTATCAGAATTATTATTTGTCGAATGGCAACGATAGCTTTGCTTGTAACTGTTTGGACAATACAAGGATGTTTTGAATTTTAAAATACTCAAATCATGGCGAAAAAAGAAACTGCGACGCAACGGAAGAGGCGCCTGGATAAATAAACCATGTAACTTAAAACATTTTTATCTTGTATTATTTATAATTTATTATGCAAAGGGAGTGGCGGAAAAATTTGTCGGGCAAAACTTCAATGGCTCCAGACACACGAGGAGCCTCTAAAACGTTTCGCACGAGATGCAATGTGTTTTCTGAAGCTTTCCAGAGCTGCTTGACGTTCAGGTGTGCAAATGAGAATTCTGGAGATAAGATGAGATTGAGATACGAATAACTTGTGTTTGATTGTGACGCATTGCAATAGAGTGCGACCTTTTCACTTTGGGTTACCGTTAGTACTGTAGTAATACTATGCCTTTGCGTAATTTTAAAAAGTATTTTGGTGTGCTTTTCGTCATTGCAAATAGCTTTTAGGTGTTGTAAATAATTTTTACATTGTTGAAATTTTTCAATTTATTCAGGTTAATTCTTAAAACCGATTCTTTTATTGACAACTACGTTCACCATTGCGTCGACGGGGTGGCTTTAGTGGTAAGACGCAGGTCTCGTGTGCCCAAGATAGCAGGTTCAAACCTGGCCCAACTCGGTGGATTTTCAAGATGCAGAAAATCGTCTGCGTCCATGTCGTATGATTATGCAGCATGTTAAAGATTTCTTGAGTATCCGTTTGGAATGGATACTCTCAGCTAAATTAAATTCCTAGTGCAGATTGCATCAACGAGAGCTCAGGTTCCCCATCTAGGGGAAACTAAGCGTCAAAAAAAATTGCGGCAATGGTACCACACTCATTGTGGTGCCGCTGAAAGAGTTGGTACCAATATCTGGGGACGCACTAGGTCTGCAATGGTTGATGACCAATACTGCAGCCCCATTAGAAAGGAAAAAAAAAAAAAAAAAACGTTCGCCATCGCAACCTTGATGGTAAATTTATTTATTAAGCTTGTGGTTTTCGAGGGATACAAAGGTGATCTCGTGAACGACAGTAGAATCAGATGCGTCAGTGAAAGGCAAAAGGATATTTGCGGTAAGAAAGGGCGGTGTTAGTATCAGAAGAATGAAGCATAAGGTTATCATTAATTTCACTCTAGAAAGAATGAATATAAATGAGCGCGCCTATGTATGCGTGTGTGTATGGATTTATGTCAAGGGTGCCTGGTTCGGATACTTGTCAATCGAAATCCCTCCGTGTACGCCGTAGTGGTGCAGGTTCTGTCTGTCGTAGCACAAGGCCCTCCATAACAAATAAATATCTCTGAGGGTTTTGGATTAAGGGTTGTTCGTCCTCTGTTCCGGATTAAATGGGAGAAATGTTGTTAAGTGGTTCTTCCATCAATCGTGTGCCCTCAGAACAAGATCGGACTTCTACCCTTGTGGTGCACTTCTTAAACGGAAGACGCTCAATCTTAAATCTGGCAGTGTATTCTACTCGGTATCATATTGAGTGACATATATTACATCAACAACATGTAATTAGGCATGTGTGTTACACATATACACAAATCTATGTTTTATTGCGGATCTTTACCGGTATCCTCATGGCGGGACTTTGATAACAAAATTTTCATGGGAGAATTTTCAGAAGTAAAGCTGTTCGAATCTTCATTTTGAAGTCATGAAATTGCTCATATCTATAGAAATGAAATTTTATAACTTTTGAACTGTGCACCGTTTTAAAACGCATTAAGAAAGGTATTTTCAAAGCTTAAAACCAAAGAAACGCAGCAAAAGAGATCATTTTTCTAATTACATATTTCAAATTTCGTTTTGATGGTTTAATAGTGATAATAATGGGGGTATCTGTTACAATAAAAAGAATAGGAATTCACGTGAGAACTTTCTAACAGTTAATAAAGATAAATTGTTTCGTTATGCATCATAAAAAGCGAAATTTATTCGTATAAGATGTTTAATTTCACATTCTGTATCACTTTATTAGCATCCAAAGTATAGCAATAAAAGTTTATTTTGTAGAGCCGCCATTATGGAGTACATACCCACCGACCCGAAATATTGATTCCAAGACAAGTTCGGACTCAACCTTTTTTAAAGGTGTTTGAAAATAGGTTATAGTCTCTCATTGTTATTTCGTGAAATTAACCGTTAAGAAAATGAGTAAAACTCCATTTTAAACAAATTTAGCAAAATAACTGAACTGTCTAATTCAATAATAGTTTATCGGAAAATATTTCCTGTATGTACAACAATGACATTTTCATTTTTCTTTTTTCGAAATATAAATTAATGAAATCTTCTATTTTTATGGACTGTCACAAGATACTCTCTCGATAGATGATGCCACACAATTGTATAGGAGAACTACACTGTAAAAATAATCTCCTGAAAATAACGGAAAAAGTACGGCAGCAGAGTTGCCGGAAATATTCCGTTTCTGATAATATTTTCCCATGATTTGACAGAAGTTATATTTCTTTTTCTCCGTTAATACAAGTCAGGTTGTGAAAAGTGAAAATACAGCAACCGTAAAACGGAAAAGTTGCGTTCTCGTATTTTCAGGACGTGATATTTCTGTTTTTGGAAGGAAAAATCATGTATTGAAGCACTACGGAAATCTTCCGTTCAAATCAGTCAAAAAACACTCTGAAAATTCAGGTTTTTTTTAAACAGTGTATGTTAACGTAAGTGAGCTAGCGGCCCCATGACTTCAATGTAGTAAATTTGTTCTAGTCTGTATTTTGTATGTGATATTGTTTCTAGTGCTTCTTGAAATATTAAAAATAATGATTTGCATCAAAAAGCGGTTTTTATTTGAAAAACCTTTGGCAGGTAACAATTAACAGCAGGAAAATTGTCACAAGACAAAAACAGTCGAGCAACAATCAATTAACACTCCTTCGAAGCATAGGTAAAGGTTTTCTTTGACGCGTGTTTGGTCTCCAGACTGGTAGTTTCAAGTGGGTCTTGGAACCAAAATGTCGGATGATTCGGCTGTCCTAATATAGTGGCCTTAGTTGCAAGTAAACTATTAAAGAACGTCTGAACACACATCATTACGAGAAGAAATTTTGTAACGCGAAGTAACGCTGCAAAGCCTGCTTCGTTTATCCAGCTGAAAAGTTATTAGGCAGCATTAAATAATGTAGTTAATGGTATCGTGTAGAGTAAAATGAATTTCCGTTCTGTTAAGTATAATTCTAAGTTTTGGAGAGAGGAAAATAAAAGGGAAAAAACACTTGCCTTCAAATTACCTGCCCCTTACAGACAAACAGCAATGATATTTTAAGTCTATAAAAGAACAAAATAATTTTTTTCACTCAAGACGTTTTTTTTTTTTTTTTGAAATTCTTAATCAATAATGGATTTGTGTTTTGTTAGTGTAATAGATATGTGAGTTTAGGTATCATTTAAAAGCGAACTGTTACAACCATGCTTCTAATGTTTTTGTACTTGTACCAAAAATGCTACTGAATATAGTGAACCAAAATATTTTTTCGGTAAATGATCTCTAAAATTTTGAAAGTAATAACTTTGTATGAAAAAAGATAAAAGATAACAAAGATTTACAATTTTTCAAAAAGTTTTATAATTTTCTAAGAATGATGTAAAGTAATATCTCTTTAACAGTTGGTTCACTCGATTAACAACTGTTTCTTTATAATCACAATAAACTTAGAAGCATATAATGAAATAATTCTTTTTAAAAGCTGCCTAAATCCCTCCATGTATTACGCTTCCAAAATGCAAATCAATTTTCAACAACAAAAAAAAAAAAAAAAAAAATAGAAAAAACTTTTTGACTAAAAAACACTTTTACGATTCTAACTAAAAATATCAGGCACAAAAGAAATGTAAAATGTGCTTGTAGTATTTAAAGATGTTACGGTGCATTGAACAAGAAGTATTTTTTTTGTACTGTCCACAAACAAACATATTTCGCGGATATCTTTTGTAGATTCTACAAGCAATCACCATCTGTAAAGTATTTTTATATACTCCACAAGGCTCCATGTTCTTAATATATCCAACCATGTATTTTTTGGATTATAAACTTTAAAAGGTAATCAATTATCACTGGTGTTTAGGTGTTGTCCATAGACTTTAAATGCAGTGACCAGATTATAAGATATATTTCTTATAGATGATACAAACAATTCTAGCCGAAGCTAATAATATTTCAGGTACTTTTCAAAAACATGACTTCAAATAATAACATAGAATTTTCATAAAATCTATTAATAGTTCAGATAGGTTATCTAAACTATTTTTACTCATTCAATGTCATTACTCTATTAATCATTTCTTTTTTACAGACAAGAAGCTGGTCGTCGTTTGAATACCGACGCTGACGAAAATGCTCTAGTCAGTCCTTCCTCAACCACCCCCGCTCCCCCGCCCACCCCCGACCCTGGAGTCACTGCTTTCGAATGTGAAGATGAAGGCTTCTTCAACAACCCAAAAGACTGCAGAAAGTACTTCTGGTGCCTAGATAGCGGACCAGCCAATTTGGGAGTAGTAGCTCATGCCTTTACTTGCCCTTCAGGTAGCTTATCCAACTTCCTAAACCTTATGACGCAATCATATTGATCATGTCATAACTTGAACAGGAATATACATGAAGCTAACATAGAATACAAAGGAGAATTTTCGGATGCATCATGAACACGAGACGAGTCAACTTTATCAATAAATGTTTTTAAAAAAATCAAAAAAAAAAAAAAGATACCACGTAGCAGATGATGAGGGAGTTCCCATCGGGTTCAAAATAAATTAAAGAGTAAAATAAATAAGCAAGAAAAAATCCGAATTCTATAAATTTTTGAGTAATTCTTAAATTTTTCCTAATGAAGAAAAAGAGAAAAGGTAACCAAATTTAAATGCAAATCTAATAAACTGCAAATGAATGAAATTGTTTTAAATAAGAGTCAAAAAATATTTCGATATAAATTTGATTTATAATTCTGAGACATATATTTTAGGATTGCATTTCAATTCCGGAAGTGAAGCATGTGATTACCCTGAAAATGTAGTATGTCCCGTGGGATCAGCGGGAGTATCAAAACCTACCCCTAGAGCCCCGAAATCGAGAGCCAAGAGCACGACAACCACCACTACTACCACCACAACAACTGAGCCTCCAACAACTACCACAGAAGAGCCAGGTGAGAAAGCTTCATTTCCTTGTCACTGCAAAATGAAATCTTTTCCAATGTTCAACTGAGAGTATTTACAAAAAAATTTTTTTTTTTCATTCTGTCGAAATTTTTTCTCCAAAAATCAAAAGAGAAAACAAATGAACAACAATATAAGGAACTGGTATTTTATTACTTTAAAAGTCTTCTTGCGTTACATTCTGACTTGTAAATAGTAAATATATTAATTGATTTGCTTCCAAATTGTATGATTAGCTTCTTTTCAAGGAACCATTCATAAGATGCAGAATTTAAGATTCTGATTAAATTCTTCTTCAAGTTTTTATTTGACTTTTTCACATGTATCGAATACATTAATGTTCTCAATGACATGTTTTGTGAACAAGATTAAAAATCCGTTTTAAGATATTCAACCTCAAGAATAACGATGTGACCTTTTGTGTCTAAGAGTTCGCCAGAATTACGTTCCTTTCTATATCGGATTGTTATTTTAAAAATTCTCCAAATTCCAGAGGACGAAGAACCAAGCACTACTCGATCTACTCCAGATTCCGCTGAAAATGTAGCTGAACTTCTGCGACTCTTACAAGCCATCGGAGGGGTGGAACGACTGCAGAGTCTTTTGGGGGCTCAAGAGCAGGCATCCAGCATCAGGAACCAAGAAACCGCTCCTCGGTATGTCCCACCCAAAAGGTAAGATTTTTTTTGCATTACACGACAAGTTATAACTTTCTTTTGATAGGTAATTTGCTATGGTTATCCAAAAAGTCATATACTTCCATCATTGTTAATATGTTTATTTTTCTAATTAAAACTTTTGACATTTCTGAGAGTTTGAAAGGTTAAGTAAATGTTTTTGCGTAAGTTCTTTCAGGAAGAAGGAGATGAATGTGTTATTGTAAAATAAGAAACCTTTAGCAAGTTGTTATATGAGTTTTCTGTCTTCTCATGCGTGATTTCAGATGTGGGGTATCAGCTATTCGAAGCACTCCACAAGGATGTTCCCCTACAATGCTTTGAATGTTGATTTGAAAAATATTACACTGTTAGAAATTTCATCATGAAATTACGGTTAAATGACCGGCAGCAGTCTGTCCATCTAATTCACCGTTAAATTTACGGTTTGGAACATTTTTCTATCTTTACGGGACCAAACCATTTCCAATTAACTTGGTTAAAAAGCCGTAAATACAAAAGTTTACGGTTTTATAACCATTTAAAAATGGTTTCAAAACAAAATTTTCACCGTTTTTTGAACCATTTCGAGGCGTAGAACCTTTGAGGCGTAGAAACCATAAACGAAGCTTGCAGGACTCGAACCCCCAATGCGTGGTGTACTAATCTCGCACTCTATCCACTTGGACCACCGTCATCACGCAAAGTGGTCATTTATTTATCAATAAATCTTCTTTTCCAACAGGCAAACAGCCTTAAAATTGAGATTCCAGTTTTTGATTGGATCTAAATTTGTTTTTGGTCTAAATTTACTGTATATTGATGAAAATCATTTTATTTGCTGCAAAAATTAAAATACAAACAAGCTTCAGCAGCTCAAATGATGGGTTCGCTCATTCGCAAACAGTTCGGGAATCCGATGTCTCCAATTTTTGATTTACGTGTGTATGTGTTTCTATTTAGTATCCACTGCTTAAGCCCCTTTTTTTTTTCTTCTTTTTTTATATACACATGCAGATTTGAACTGATAAATCCGTATTCCTATTTTAAAACAACGTACGACTGGTAAGGTTTCGCAACCAAGATGGACGCCCGATTCTGATTGAGCGCTTGAAAATTATGGTTAGTTAAACGTTCTTTAAGATAAACAGAGAATAAACGATTTTTTTCGCAATCAGCTGTTCGAGTACCATCTTTTTAATGGTTATTCAACTGTTGTAATTAAATATGGTAAAATAACAATCAAATAAATGGTTATTTTACTATTTTCCTACGGAAATTTTTAACAGTGTAATAGAAGTTATTCAAAAAAGAGTCGAGGGATACCATAGTTCGCATACGCTAGATATTTTTTTATAGCTCAATGTTGACCCCCGACTGAATTCAACCTTTCGAAAAAAAAACTCATAGTACCACTAAATAAAAATACTTCTGACTCCTGGCGAAATGAAAGATAATCTGTTGTGGAACTTTCTTTTATATCCTTCATATGAATATTACTACTCGCCAAATATTCCTATTATGATTCAAATCCTTATTGAAAAAATGAATATATTGTATAAAAAGAATGATTTTAATCCAAGATATACTAATTAAAAGGTTTTGCTACCAGCGAAGACTCAAAATGCCAAAAATATTACTAAGAACTTTATTTGTTAAAGTGTAGGTCAAATAGCAGCAATACAGTACAAAACAAAGTCTCTGCTCCCTCGGTGCAATTGACGCCAGAATCTAATTCTTTGAATTGTTGGATTCTTGAAATATACGCTTAGCGTGAAAAACGTTTAATTGCTCCCCCTCCTTTGTAGAAAATGGCGCCAAAATTTAATCAACATTACTTTCCTATCAGAAGGTATGTGTGTGTACCAAATTTCGTTTAATTCTAAACATTACATCTTGAGTTACAGCTCCCACAAAAAACTAATAAAAGTGCGATTGCTCCACCCTTCTTGGAGTGAATAGTACCAAAATGTAATGAGTACCTGTTCCTATTGAGATCTAGTTGTATACCAGATTTTGGTCGAATTCTTTAGTTACTTCTTGAGATTTAGCAACCACGCTAATCGAGAAAAACGTTCGAATGTTCCGCCCCCTTGGAATGGATTTGCGCCAAAAGCTAATCAGCTCCAGTTACCATCAGGGTTCATGTGTGCACCAAATTCCGTTCGATTCCTTGTATTACTTTTTGAGCTACAGTGACCATAAAGAAATAAGGGAAAAAAAGACCACGTACAGACACAGACATTTTATAAAAATGGATTCAGAACACCTCAAAACGTATAAATCCGTCGAAATTTGAAAATTTTCACGAATCCACTACTTCTACATATTGGATATAGAAGAAAGTAACGAAAGAAGCCTCTAATTCATAATGTGGATTGAGGCAAGCTTAAAAAATATCTGAAACACAAATAACACCTGCGACGATGCGATTATTGCTTTCGATTAATATGTAATGCTAAAATGCTCAGAAGGTTTTCTCCCCCATATTAGGAAATCTGTGTAAAAATTTTGCTTAAAATTTCAATGAAAAAACCGCCCGTCACCTTTTTTCGGTCTCTAAACACTCCTGGTACTAATAGAGACAAACTAATATTTTCAGCGAAATCTGCCAGGTAGTTTTCGAGTCTATACCCTCTTCAGACCCCTAGCACAAACAATTTTGACGCAATTTTTTTGGTTCTCTGATTTAAAAACTGATTACAATACAAAATAACTCAATAATAATAAAAAAATAATTTTAATTAATAATTAGTTTAAATAATAATTAATGTCCAATTTCCATGTTTACCATGTTTAAAACGAAGTAAACTATCTGGTGGTGAATTTCAAAAGCAATTGGGTGTTTTAGCTTTCAAAGTGCACAAACCGTAGTTAATATACAGTATTTTAAAATGTACATAATTGGGTACACTTGGAATGAAGAGGATAAGAGGCAAACTATATGTTTGTGCATTTAAGAAAATAATAATTAAAATTAAATTAAATTAAACTGTTTTTTTATGTACTGTAATATCTTCCAAACTGGATACGTTTGTAAAGAATGATGAATTAAGCAGAGAATGTTCCAGTTTGTAAAGAATGATGAATTAAACAGAGAATGTTCCAGTTTTGTGAAGAATGATGAATTAAGCAAAGAATGTTTTGATGAGCATTTTCCCTGCTTTATGAATTTGAAACTTCTGCAACATGTATGTCATTCGAAACAGAACATTTTCTTAATATTAAAGTTTTTCCCCCTCAGAATATTATCTATTTGTTTACAAGCGATGCATTTTACCCATCATTATCACTCAAGTCTTTGTTAAACCGTCTCTACTTCTTGCTTTTCTTTAGGACCACAGAAGATACATTTGCCCGTCCAAGCTTTCCCCATGCTATCGAATCGCCAGCTCGACAACCGCACCCTTCAATAGATCCATATGATTTTGATCTTCCTAGTAAAATCACGGACGATGACGATGACGTCGGACGTACTAGACTCGAGAGCGTAGAGGTGGTCGAAGAGCCCTTCCCATTCGAATACAACACGCCATCTAGGGTAGCCAATGTCCAGCCAGAGGTTTGGCTTCATTTAGATACTAGTCTTTTGCTACCGCCTGGTTTAGCATTTTGTCTTCAACTATTAGTGTCTATCAAGGCCGTATCCAGAGGGGGGGGGGCGACGCCCCCCCCCCCCGGAAATCCCAAAAGTTTTCGCAATGTAGCATATATTCTTTCCTGAAACTTTCCCCTACATTAGTGTTTCAAAGTCAGGGCCCCCCCCCCCCCCGAAAAAAATTTCTGGCTACGGCCTTCTAGTCTATCTTTATCGTTTCACTCGTCTTCTGCATCGTACAAAAATAATAAGAATTAAGTAGTTATATGGGTGCATTAAAGAACTAAAGTTGAACTCATCACTTATTAATGTATTGTAATATTAATGCGCAAAATTCTTTACAGAAAAACTGTTCATTTCCTGAACATCTCAAAAAATTACAAAACGCATGGTTTTTGAAGAATATGTCAAGTGCGCCAACTTTGTATCACAACACAACATCTCTTTATACAGTAGACCAAGCGAAAGTAGAGGTGTGAATCGAGCTTCGGGAAATTTTACAGCTCTTAAAAAGTTTTTGAACATGTCTTTGCCCCTCCATATCCGCTGGGTAGCTCTATTGTCTTAAAAGATGTTCTGGCACAAATTTAGAGCTCTTGACGCTAGTGAACATTTGAAAAAATAAAATTTTAAAAAGAGGAGATAAGTTTTCCCTACAAATGTTTAATTGCAACTTCAAATGCATTTAAATATCTTTTTTTTATATATATTTGACTAAGAAGCAACCGACTATGTATGAAGCATTTCGGAGAAATACACACACTTAAGTATTATGTATTTCTAAAATCAAGAAACTGTTACATTCAGACGCTTATTTTTTAATGATAATATGCTTGTTTAACGACTTTTTTTGCATATAGATATAACCAAACATGATTTACAATTGAATGTAAAATTGCGAATTGATGGAAAAGGGTAAATCTATATCAGGACTGAAATATTTAGCTAATTAAATTGTAGGCATGAAAATTCTAGTGGGAAACTTCTGTAATACTTGTGAGTTTTCATTAAATGAATAAAAGGAGCTTTTTTTTTTGGGATTGATCGAAAGGTAAGGTTTTTCGTGAGAGGGAGGGGCGGGAGGCGGGTACCGCTAGTTATTATTACTATTAGTTTTTTTTTTCTTTTTTTTTTTAAATTATTGTTTATGTCTGCTTTAATTCTGCACATTATCAATAGGTTGTGTATGCCGACGAAGAACCAACTCTTACGTCTGAGGTTCCTGCTTATGAAGCTCCTTTGAGGCTCTCTTCAACAGCTACACTTTTGACGACAGAGGCACCGCAAAAGGGCCCCTACAGAACCCCCATCAGGGTGCAAGTCGGACGGGTAGTCAGGGTTCAAAACGGAATGCCTCAAACCGCAAGTAAATATCCTTCTGCTACCGAGTCTACATCTTACAAACTATGTTAGCGATTTACTCTAAAACACGTTTTCTGGATATTCGGATATTACATTGATCTTAATACGTAGAAAACGAAATCTCTGAAAGAGAGCAGCCGAAATAATTATAATAGTTAAGTCTGATGTTTGAAAAGAAGAATTCCAGACGGTCAGAATGTGGTTCCAATACTATGTAAGAATATTAGGCGATATAAAAAACTTTATGGTTTACTGCATTAAATATTGGTGCAGATTTACTGGATACAAAGGATAGTGCTCAATTTTACTATAGTTTGGTAAAACGGAAGCATGTAAGCTCTAAAGTTGAGCACCATCTTTCGTAGTCTGCAACTCGTCAACTTTTTTTCTCTGTCTTATGTATGCGCGCGCGTGTGTGTGTGTGTGTAACACATCACAAAATCTTTACAGTGCTGCAGGGCTTGAAAACGTTATAACATAGGCCGAAATCAACGTGCCCTTCCGCCTACGTCACTGGGAAACTACCTATCAGTCTCTGAGTTAGCGAAAATATCAGGTAAATTAGTTAGCAGTCACCATTAAAGCCTAGCGTCGCAGACCAAATACTGAAGTTACTGTTTGCATCATGACTAGCATTTTTGAATTTATGCCCAATTTGTGGTGAAAGCAGCAATAACGTGGGCTTTCAACTACGTAAACTTTAGTGCAACTAGAAAATTTGCATCATATATTAGCGAAAATTTTGCACACTTTTTAAGTGCACATATTCTTATCCTGTATCTGTATGGCTGCAGTGGCCATTGCACATATGAAACTTTCATGAATCGGATGATGCTAAAATGTACCTTAAAAACACACTCACCGAGCAGGAATTCCCTTCGCAGATTCGACCTAATACTTTATGAAAAAAGTACTTTCCTTTTTCTTGAAGTGTTTCCTAGACTCCTTAAAGTTTTTACACACCTTAAAGTGTTTACTCAATTTTTTATAGTGTGTAAAAAAGACATGTTTGCATAAAGTAGCTTTCATACTAAGGTTAGATTGCTTTTCATGGGACATCAAGACCCAGAGACCATGTACCTTCGTTTTACTGAAATAAATTTATCGATTAAATCTTTCTTATTAATAAATCAACTCTCATAAACTCCCATAAAGATTGATATATGTTCCGTTAGGGAGTTTGGAGACAAATAACCTTTTTATTTGCTCATATGAAGTAAAGGAAATAATATTTTCACGAAAAATTTTCCTCTCAGATCTTAACAGAAATTTCCATTTGAATTAATGGTGACTAGTTTCGTCGTGACATCTATACACACGTATAACTTACGTACTCGATAATGATGGGATAATGGAGAGATTGTACATAAAAGTACTCGAAAAACTCGTTCGATTCTGAACTCACTCAAAAGGTTTATTCGATTCTGGATTCACTCGACTACGAAAATTCTTGAGAGATTCACAGAATTTTCTGATCGTTCCAGAATTACTAGATATAGAATCATTTGATTATAAATACCTCTTAATTATGTCCATGAATGAGTAACCGAAACAACCATTTTGACCATCTCCTAAGTTCTGTTTTGACGTCTGAACGTACGAACGTCGGTGTCGCAGAGGTCAAAGCATCAAAATTTAATGCTTACAGTTTGTATTGCATACCTCCCTTTATGGTTGCAATCTGCTGTTCATCTGGACAGCTGTACATACGTATGCATTTGCATATCTAATTCTCATTACCTTCTAGCACATTTTATTTTCAAATTTAGTTAGTTTTTAATATTATTCATCATTAGATTGCGTTGGCTCACAGACTTCGTCAAACTAAGTAACATGCTCAGTGAATAGTGAATCCTTTTGACATTCGCCGAAGGTATTGTTTCATAAGTGTGTCACAGAGCTTGTTCCATTTGTTCACAGGTAACAACACCGTCGTGGACACAGCTGGTCGTCGACGTATGCTAGTCAGGGTCCGCCCCGGGACTCGAGCCCCTGCCGACGAGGAAGAACCCCAGCAGCCGACCGTGGAAGAGCCCCGAACGACGGGAAGGGCGGTGGGCCGAGACGACAGACGACTGTCTGGATCCACCCTGCTTGCTACCAGAGGTGAAAGATTTTACTTGTTCGCTTTGGTCATTCATTTCAATTGTGCACTGAAAAATTTGGTGGTGTGTTATGCCGAGTAATGGTGGCAGTTTGCTAGCAGCAAAGGATGGTGCTTAATTCTCCATTTTTTTGTTTTCGTGTTACATGCTTATTTATCCATTTGGTTTACAATTTTTAAACTGGTAGAGACAGATTCAGCTTGTTCAGTTTTACGTAATTTAATAAATCTTTCTTTGTAGTTATACAGAGTACTGGAAAGAAGTATTTTATTGAGAAACTGTTGTCAAAAAATTTGCTTACTTCATTTCCAACAAGTTCTTCGTAAATTTAAAGAAACACTCCGTTTCCTTTCTGTACTTTCACAGAATTTTTTTTACAGTGTATGCTGAAATCTGTGTCTGAAGAAAATAATAAATAATGTCAATGTACTTATTATATTTTCTCAGCACACCCCACTCCCGGTGTTGGTGCCAACAGCGAAACCCGGGTCGCAGTGCGCAGGCGTCCCATCTACAATGGTGACAGGACTGCAGAGGAGCAGAGGATCGGGCAGGGTGTGCGATTGGTGGCCAGGAGACCCAACGCCATCCCTGAACCGGACAAGAACTATGTCACCGTCAGACGAAGACCAACAACACCAGAGGTAACCGCGTAGTGTCCGTTCAATTTTCTGTGAGGAAAATATCAGAAAAAATTTGGAGATAGAGAGAAAGAAGTAAAAACCAATAAAAATGATCAGAAATATTTCAATTGATTAGACATGTAGCAAACATAGTAAACTTCCAATAATATGAGCATTGAGCATTTGCATCACTTTCATTACCATAGGGGATGTAGGACAATTGTCATGGGAAGAGATCAATTGTCATGCTTCTCATAACCATTGTCCATTATTGGTCTGCTGAAATCGTAAACAAGGGAATTAAGAGACATGAACATAAAATACCTACTTAGTTGACTATTGTTAAAAGACCTAATCAGCAATATTTTTTCGTATATAATATAAATAAATATGACTTACAGGAGTTTGAAACAACAAGCAAAAATTTTGAAAATCTTTCCAAAAAAAAAGTTTCCGTTTGTAAACGAGATTATTTAGAACTTTCGGGAAAAGTTCAAAATGTTTATTAAATATTGCCGATTTGAAAAATAATTAATTAGTGTAAGAGCAAGAAATCAAGAGAGTGTTATCTCTACCTGTAGCAAGATCAAGATAACCTTTTTTTAAAATTAAGAAAGCGTGTTTCTTATTACCCCTATTTCTCATTAGGTAATTTTTCTATAATGGTAAATTTTTTACTACACCTCGAAATGAGTACATCATGGAAAGACTGAAAATTTTTCTTTTAAGTTTCGGTTGTAAAGTGAATATTAGAATAAATGAAGTTGAGTATACCAATAATATCAAAGCCATTGTCAGAAGTACCATTCAAAAGGTAAAAGTGTCATCAACTTGGCTGATACAGAGAGTAAAATTCAGTAATTTGAAACGTTTTTGTTAGAAATAGTCACTATTAATAGCACCGAGAATTAATTTGGCACTAAAAATGGAAGGTTACTTATATCCAGTTCCTCAGTTTGTTTAAAAAAAAAGTTGTTCAATTATGGTATATTTCAGTTAGATAAATAAGTTCGTTAATCTTGAAATCTTGAAGTCTATAGTAAGAACATAAAACTTCCCTCTACAAGGAATAAAATCCAACAGAGTTGATTTAATTTTTTTTTATGTTTAAAATTTTTATTAATTTTCTTTTGACGAAAAATTTGTGAATTCGACTCGCATATAAAATTAATCGTATTAATCATCCAGTACATTCAATTTATTCACAAGTTGATCATATGAAAATGATTTTCTTAGATGCCAAAGGGTGATAGTCGCATCATGGATCCCCACATACGAAGCTTAATAGTGACTTCCTATGTTCAAGGACAATAATGGTAATGTAATTGTCTGAAATTAAAGGCGAATTGAAAACTTTTCCAGATGCTTCTGATCTCTTATTATGATGGAGTAACCTTGGGTGATGCAGAAGCTGCTGAAGCTAAAGCTTTTAGGATTGCGAACATATATTTTTAACTTTTCAATTCTTTTTCAGCTTACATCCACCACTACTCCACAACCGCCTACGACGACTACTAGTGAACCTGTTCCTTTGGAGCCAGAAGATTATACTCTACCCTCCCACAATCAGTACGACAATTCCTCAGAAGGTTCGCTTTCAGAAGAATATGACGATGAGTACGAATATGAAGAGTACGACGACAACACTACTACCACGACGACGACGACGACTACGACCACAACTAAAAAGCCAATTCTCAGGAAGAGAGTAACTACTGAGTCTACGACCAGAACAACCTCGCGGCAGTAAGTATTATTACAAATTCTAAAACTCAAAAACATCGAAAGTATGTGTTTAAAAGAAAACTTTCTTTGTTATTTCTTGTTTTTATCGCCAAACAAAGGTAAATTATTTCTAAACAAAATTTTTGATGCGCTTGCCTCGCTTATCAGTGCCAAATTATTACAAAGACCTTCCATTTCCATCTACAACGAAATTAAGTGGACAACTAATTCTACGATTTTTTGAATTGTTTACTCATTTCTACACTGTTGTAACCTAAAACAAACTATAGTTTAACTAAGGAAATTGCAGAGAGGAACCTCGAAAATTGCAGTTTATTTGGGGCCTCATCTCTTATTAGGTGGTATTATGTTATCTAAAGAAGTCAGAATTTTTTTTTTTATCGTGTCCACAATCTACAAATAAAAATAAAAATGCAAGATAATACACCCTCTATTATATCTTTCAGAATTTTCCAAGGTTTTTACGCAATTGTATTTATGCAGAAAATTGTTAACTTTTAAGCTTTGTTTCGAAAAATTCTCTCCAGGCGTAACGATTGTCGTTCTCTTTTTCTTATCGACATTCTTACCCGAAGATTTTCAGCATGGTGGGGCAAACAAGACGATATGAGCGTCTCTTTTTGGGGGGGGGGGGGATTTTTTAACTTTTCTTCAGTTAATATGCTTTTTAAAGAACTTTAGACCGGTATTTTTCAGAGGGATTTCCATCGAAATAGATATTTTAACGGTTCTAAAGAATAACCTAATAAGCATGTGAGATTTCTGTAAGGTATAGATTGTTAGATAATGAATTTTAACTTTTTTATTTCACATTTATTAACATCTTTTTTCTGAAACATATAATATATGTTAAGTTCTTAAAAATTGCTGAAGGAAACTGAATCCCACATAATATTTCGCCTACTTTTCTGCTGGTTTAAAATGACACAAGTCGCAATGGGTTAAGGTCATACACGAAGGTCTCATCTGACTAGTAGGTAGCTCCTCGTTTGCTCATTTTGAGATACAGAGCCTTAAAATTTAATGAGTGCTGAAAATTATGTGGCTGAAATACTACGTCTGTTGGCAACTGAAATAAGCTCGCTGTGTACAAGTTTTAAAATAAGATAGAAATGGCTTAATGACTTATTTGAACATATAAGTGAGGCTAACTACATTATTTTACGAAGTTTAGTTGATGATTAGAATAAGTCTTCCATAAATTTCTTGCGTTGGTGACATTCCATTTAATTTCACACCAGGTCCAGCAGCTCCAGGGGGGATACCAACAGAAGTGGCTCCGCCCCTCCCCGGTCGACCACAACGAGTCGTCCCCAGCCTGCAGCAGACGACGGGCCCTCGGTTGAGGTCCGCTCAGACAGCGACGTGGCTTGCTACAAGCAAGGTGTCTTCAGGCACCCGACAGAATGCAGCAAATTCGTCGTCTGCGCCCCGGTCTCGCGAAGCGGAGATCAGGGGCTGAAGGGGCGCGTCCTCAACTGCCCCGCGAACCAGATCTACCTCGTCGACATCGGAAGGTGCATGAAGGGGGATAGAAACAAGTGCCAGAAACTCGAGTGAAAGAAGGACTATGGTTCATCGGCCAACACGTAATTATATAACCTCGGCAATCTGAAGCAAAGTATGTCTCGTCTTTTTAAAATCATCGATTAATTCGCCTCTTTAGTGAGTGTAAGTGAAAAAATGTTCCGAGATTAGAATGAGCATTTTAATCGTAGTACTAGATTGAGAGTTCAGGTATACGATGAAGATGTTGATCTGTACTTTCGAAAACAGTTGTTGGACAAAATTTTGTTTCAATCTACCAATCTTTGAAAACAGGGCAACATCTTCTTTGTGGATGAAATTCCAGACATTGTATTGAAAAGGAAAAGCGAATTGGGCGAACTGCAACTACATATAACCTTACACTTATAGTATGCTGTCAAATTTATAAATATTCATGATAACTCAAACAATTCTGACTTCACTTAACATCAATATTTTTCGCTTGGGTACAGAATTCTTCCATTATATTATCAGTAACAAATGAAACATGCAAAGTTTTGATTAAAAAAACCTTTATCGGAGACTTTAGTGATTACTGGTGAAAATAACAAAAATCATAGAATTTTTAGTAATCAATTGACACACACTCACGCGGTAAAAAGTTAGACTGAGAAACAGGTTGAAGAATGCCTTATTTGCATATATGATACCATCAAAGGATATTATCTACAACTGAAAAATGTTTTGCCTTGCCTGGTCACCTGACGAAAAAGAACTGAAATTAGTGACTTCCAAGAATAGTAGAAAGAAGTTCACAGAGTATGAGAAAAACATCGCAATAAATCTTTTCTATTCCTGGTACTTTTAACATGCTTAATAAATATACTTCAGAAAGAGAAAGCAACTTAAAGAAACATCACTCAATCAATGATTTTATAGATTATGGTATTTGCTTTGCTTTATAAGAGTGCCCGAGTTATAGTGACTTGATTTTTCACAATGCATTGGAAATTCTGCTTAGAGTTTCTTGGATGAACAATCTCATGGTGGTGGCTGTGAATCAATTCCATCCATGACTTGCATTTGCTTCCACTGGATGTTACATGTACTAGACGAAATAACATGTCATATCGAACTATTTTAGTGGCTGCTTTTGCGTTATTCTAGTGACTTGTTGCGATATTGCGATTAGAAAACAGTTGCCAAAATAATAATTAACACATATTTGAACGAAAACTTTTGGACAATTGCTATCACTTGAAGCCATGCTGAGGAGGAACTTTCCTGCTTTCAACAAATGGAAAATACGTAACATGAATAGGGAAAATGATTTAAAACATTTTTTTATAGATGCTTTTTTAAGAAACAGTTCACAATGGAATATTCCATGAATGTATGTAAAAGCATAATATAGTCAAACCCCGATGTAGCGAACACCAAGGGATTTTCCATTTGATCTCATTATAGCAAGGTTCAAACTGTATAGTGTATATTAATATTACCACGAAATCAATTCCTCTTCCTTATTTTAGATAGCCTCTGTAAAAATCCCCGATCATTCTAAAAGCTTTATGTAGAACAATATTGTTATTGTTCTACATAGCATTGAGTAAGTTTATATTCAAAAACTAAAATCACAAAACGGAACAAAAGGTAATTGTATGATGCTTAATTATTGTTAAAAGAATTTCTAGTAATAAGCCAAAAGTTTCTGTATTCAGTTTCATATTATGACATTCCTTTAACTTTAATTCTTAGCTCATTATTTGACCATGAATATGTAACAAAAGTACATGAAAAATGTTTTTTCAATTTTTGAATCAAATCACAAATAGTCCTTTTCAAATTTGCTTGAATTTTTAGGAAAGTAGGTAATTAGAAATATGTTTGGTGTACTCTCTATTTTACTACATTAATGCTACACCTTTAACATAGTTCTATTTTAGTATGTGGAATAACTTTGATTGTTGTAAATCATGGACTGTATAAAAATTGCTAAAAGTGAGCCTTTTTAAAACATTTTCCCATTCAATACTTCCATTTTTCTACTTAATCATCAATTTATGGTGTTGTAATTTAGGAGTTGAAAATTTTTGTTTGAAATTTACCATTTACACGCACTTGTTAAATACATTTTTTTTCATCATTCACTATTTCTACTTACGTTCAATGCATTACATAAGGCACTAATTTAAAATTTTAAGTTTTGGTGTGTTATATTGGTTGTGAACAATTTAACCAATTTGTTGTAAATGGTTTCAGGTGTGAGTCGTCAAAATAAAATGTGTTTATTTCAAATTCAGATTTTATTTTATTCTATTCACTTATGGTTTATCCATATTTTAATATGGAAATGTAATAAATTACAAGCGTTAATATAATTACGAGAGTTTTTTAGCGCAAGATGCAGAGTTCGCAATGATATACCCAAATTATTTTTTCCCACTCTTTGAACGGAAATAAATTTACTACTGGTTATACACTAAAAATTGTGCATTTAGCTCCCACCATTTTTGGTGCTGCTGAACTTCATTTTTGGCGTTCAGTTGGTGCAAAGTTGAATGTTATTCATTTTTTGATGTATTTTAAATTTTTTTAAGTGTCTGTCTAAAAAAAATATAGACAGCGGAACGTTTTCTGCAGCATATGATGCTCGTTAACTAAGCCAGTGAGAAGCAAAGGGATGGAAGTGACCGAAAAGTGCTTCTGAGAAAAATGCGTTCAAAGTTTGGATCTTATGGGACCTTTAGAGTTCATTTTTTTCTAAACCACGTTGGGTTGGAGCACCTGTTAGAGCTATCACCAACATCTCTTGCCACAATATAAAATGGTGCTTTCTCTATCGTTTGCACTAGTGAGTACCTCAAAATTTTCCATTTTGTCACTCACATCTGAAGGGTCCACTGGAAAAACGACCTAAGTCACATACTGCTCGATGAACTTTGCTTTATGTTTTATTCATTCATTTTATAACATAAAAGTTAATTTTAACTATACTATAAATTAGATTAGGTATAAATTTGAATCTGGGTGTTACGGGAAAGTAGGCTCCTATAGTTAAAATTAACATTTATGTTATAAAATGAATTAATAAAACATAAAGCAAAGTTCATCAAGTAGTATGTGACTTAGGTCGTTTTTCCAGAGGATCCTTCATCTCTTTGCTTCTAAGTGCCTCAACTTATCTACGTATCAAAAGTTCATTACGATGGCTCATTTATCCAATTTTTATAGAAATGAGCAATCATAATAAAATTTGGATACATAACGGAGTTAACAAATTCCCTGTGCTAAAAAACATTATAATGTCTATATTTTTTAGACAGACGCATAAAAAAATTTAAAATATGAAAATGAATAATTTTCACCTTTACAGCAACTGAACACCAAAACTGGTGGCAACTATTTTTTCAATGTAGGAACAGCATATCTAACAAACGGAAAAACGGAAAAGAAAAATGTTGGATGTAGAATGGGCCCAAGATTCAAACAAATCGTTTCGTGTCTGCTGCCTTTTCACCTGAATAAACATTATTATGATGAGCCATTTTCTCACACGTAATGACTTGGAAGACAGTAATAACAGCTGGATTTTAATGAAGATATAAAAACAAACCGTTGCCTCTGGGAATCGTCTGATCTGACAACGAATGAAAAGAATTTTCATTAGAAACGGGAAAGCTGTGTCAGATAGCCAGATTCGCAGACATGAGAAGAATTTCCGTTGTAAGAAAAATATGTAAAATTGAATGTAAACCGCCTATAATTAATTCTTATTTTGAGAATACTAAGTATCTTTGTCTGATCATTTGTTAAATCACATATCGTTAAATTTCTTCAATTTTTTTCTTTAATGATACACAACAATGTTTAAGTAAAAAGTGCATTTTATACTTTCGAAGTTGTACATAAATGACTTTAATTCACGGAAAAAGCTTAACGTTTTGTGTTTCAGATTGCAAATCCTCTACAGTAGTAAAATTCATAGTGCTAAAAGCAACATTCTGTGCACAAAAGGTTTTTTTCAGTTCGTACTCATGTAACGCGAAATGTTGCACAATTCAAAATAATCAGATTTAAAAGTTTTAAAAAATCACTTTAAGTTATTCACAGTTCATCTTTAAGTTAAAATTTTATTTTGATTAAGTTTTTCATCTTCCTCTTCGTTTATTTTAAGTCTGAAACCGGGAATGATGGACATTTTCTTAAATTCTATAATCTGACTTTTCTGAAAGTTATTCGATAGGAAAAGGCTGGTTGTGAACTGGTGCAATCACAGTCGTACTAGTAACTAGAGATGAAAAACCAGAACTTAATCATCTCTGGAAGCAAAGGTTCTTCTAAAAGCAAGGAAGCTCAGGACATTTTTTGATAAACTTTTTCAAAGTTTCACAGAATGATACAATAACATTCAGAAATCGGTTCTTCTGCGTCAGAGGAGGTTGAAAAACTTTTTTTTTTTTTTTGGCTACCTAAGGCTATTGGAGATCCTTGATGGAAATACTAGCGTTTGAAAATAATGGTTGATCTTGGAGGGAGAAAATTGATTTATTTTGAGTTAGTTAATGCTTTTAGGGACCACAAAAGGTGATGATATTCTAGACTAAAAACGATAATTCTTTGGATTTATAAGGAGTTCTTCGTTTTTTTAATTACTCAAAACTCTCGTTTCTCTGATCCTCATATGAGGCTCCTACTTTAAATGACGATATTTTTGTTTAAAAGACCGAAAAATTTATCTTTGTTTTGCTCAGTGACACCTCTTATTTCTGTGATAACGTATACGAGATCCTAAAGTGACTACAAAAATTATTAATTTATAATTATATGTTATTAATCAACTAATCGTGCATTTATTTTGAATTTTGTAATTCATAGAATTTACCTATTTACTCTATAATAATTATTTTAAAAATATAATGAGTATACAAACAGAAAACAAAATTTATAAAGAGAAAATACTGTTATTGCCCTTTATTTCATCGATGCCCCCATTAGTCTTCCCATATCACTAAATATTAAACGTCATATGAAGTATATATAAAAATGATAACTTCTGAAAAAAGAATCTTTTTCTCTTGCACATGATTCGTGGTGGCATTTTATATACATTGAATAGCTTTTAAAAAATTCTTATTTTCTCATGATTCGGGGACGAGGGTATTAACGCTCTTGGGGACTATAAATTAAAATAATGCGTTTAGGAGTAATATTTCGCCAGGTGGGAGATGAAGGTTAAAGAGCTTTTTTTCTTGCCTAATGCTTTTAGAACCTACAACGCTTACCCAAGTAACTGCCAAATTATTATGCAAATAAAGTGTAATGCATTTGAATTATTCTTACACTAATTGTAGATAATGAAACATTGAGGATTTACTGATTAAAAAAAAAACAGATTTTAAGAAAAGTTCCATTTCTTGTTGTGCATTGAAGCATAATGAAGTTCAGTTTTACTGTATTCAAAGTTTTTTTTTTTAATGACTGCTTTCATTGGTTAGAACTTTAGATAATTCTATTTTTTTACACTCCCCTTCTAAATGCTTTAATGGTGTTGTCGTGCCTGTATACATTTTCTTCCCTTGTTTTTACAAACGACTGGGTTGCTAGATAAACCTGAAGGAAGGTAATGATAATGATAAGAATTCGAAGTAAAAATAGCGGAAATCACTAGGGAAATGCAGAGATGCTTCGTTATAGCTATGTTTAAGAATTTTTTATTACATAATTGTCACTAAAGGAGGTTATCGTATCATCTGTGAGTTGCGAGGTTATGCAGCAATGATAGCCAAAGGAAAAAGAATGAATTATATTAAAACTAGAGGCATATGCTTTTTAGTCTTGAAACTTGATATATACTACGCTCTGTAAAAGCTATTTTGGTTTTAGACCAGAGGTCGTTGTCCCGTGGCACACTCATATTCCAAAAGGCAATTCTAGGTGCTTTATGGTGTATTATTTTCATGTGAGTCTGTTCATTAACAACAAGTCTCATTGTATAGTTGGATTTAGACCAGGATTTAGACCTGGCATGAATTTCACAGGTTTATGTAAACTGTCTTATGAATTCAAAGTACATTCATTTTCAAAGTACATAATTAAAATTTTTCCAATTAATTCTATGAATACTTAGTACTGTACCATGTCACAGGGGAAAATTAAAATTTGGAGCAATAATGTCTTCATTGTTAAAAAAACTGAAGTTTCATTTCCATGAATATACATTTTATATTCAGGTCAAATAATGCATCAACGCTAATATTGAAATTGTCATGCAAACAAATATGGCTATGAGTGACTAAATATTTTCCCAATAAGTCTGCAGTAAAACACACTAATAAGTAATAAGATCTCTTTGACATTTTAAATTCGAAAGAGCTTCATTTGTTTGCCACACATCACTTTCAAGTCGATGGGAGAGGTCAAATCATTACGGAAAAAATTTAATTAAAAAATTCATTTAATATTTATATTTTTACATTAGAAAATATTAGCCAAGAGAAGCTTACACTACAAATAAAGGAAAGAGTCTTCTACAGAACAACATAGTTTTGAGAATACGGGAAGGATGAGGTTGAATTAGCTTATGTTTTGATACCCGAGACATCAGTTTGTTTGAACAGTTCTGAGGTAGCAGACATGCTTGCTAAGTTAAATTGTTAGGAGATTTCTACACTTCCTCTTCAGAGGTCTCTGACGCCATAGATAAGATTTTAACCAATAGTTTTGATGTACTTTTGGGAATAAATGCATTCCTTTGATGGTCAGTGCTTCATCACATCGATTTTTCAAGAATCTTTTTGATTCGACTAAGTCCTCTTGGGTTGAATATGCAATGTCTACATTGGTTTTATGTATTTTGCTACTTATTCAAACAGTTGTAGTGGGGTTTGGATTTGGTTTTCATAAGGTCTCTGCAAATTAGCATAAGTCCTTTACAGAGCATTGATGAGGAATGAACCAGAGAATTGATGTGGAATGATGTAGGAGTCAACTCCGCACAAAAAATAGCTCCTTACTAAAAGGTTTGCAGGTGGTGAAGAAAATTCTTTCCTATAATGCGGATTCGAGGGCTATACAAGCCATACTTGTAACTATTCACTTAATCTCCAGACCTGGACATGGTGTAGTTCGCACTCTTCTTAGAATGGGGTAACTCCATTTACAATTTAGTTAGAAAAATGAATTTGGATAGTGCACTCTCAGCAGCGAAATCTCGCGAAACTTTCGTCGTATTTGGCGAAATGGCTTCGTGAAAAATGCTCCGAGTAAACGTTTCGTCAAATTGCCGAAATTTGTGTAGTGACTTTCTTAAGTCACGTGATCGCGCGAGGAAAGAATCGTAATAAATGACGAAATTTTCTTGGTGATTGAAGAATCGTCGAAAATGAGGATTCTATTTTTAAGAATGTGTAGTCCAGCGTTTCATTTTTTTTTTTTTTGATGCATGGAACCATTTTTATGATTGATTTCTACCGTGAAACTCTTGTTTTCCCCAATATTTAAGGCTTTAAATAGAAAATTATGGAAATAGATTATTTTCAATAAAAATGAACATTGGTTCAATTAATATTTATTGGCCTCATAAAGTAATTTCAAAACTGCAGATATTGGAAGGTTCGACTCTCCAGAAATTTCGTTCTAAATCATTTTCCCAGCCTTGTAAGGATAACATATATACGTTTACGGACTATTGTGAAACAACCCTTGAAAACCTGGTTGCAACCGCAGTTGTTCACAGCAGAATATAAAACACAAAAAAGTTATTAATGATTTTTCTTTTTGTTTTTAAAACTCAATCTATTTGTAGTTTTTACAGGACAACTAGAAGCATTTTAGTATTTTCAGGCATGTGGGGACTCTCCTGCCCTTCCTGATCTGTGTTTTCGCTGATTTCATGGAACCCTTGAGTGATCTTCGTGGAACCCCAGGGTTCCGCGGAACACAGTCTAAGAAATGCTGGTGTAGACCATCGTTTCTCAGTTTTTTGAATATGGCGACTCCCTTACGAGCCAGAAATATACACGATAAACCTTGCGACACCCTTACTGCAATGTTTTCTTTGTACAACGCTGAATTTTGTAGCATTTGATTGCAATTTAAGGTATTTTGTTTAATAAAATGATATTTTTTACCTGTTTGGTCAGATTATGAGGGCCCCTTATACCTTAGCGTGACACCCACGGGATCTCGGCCCTCAGGTTGAGAAACGATAGTGTAGACTGCCATTAATGTCTCTCTCCCCAAAAAAGTATTTCAATTGGACATCTTTTCCAGTAACGTTTGGGATTTTTGATAAAAATTTTTGGAATTTCAATAAAAATTATACACAAAAAATTTTGATAAAAACTTTTGGGGATAATTCGGCTTAATTACTTATTCGACTTAATTAATTTATGGAAATAGCCCCTATGCGTTGGGGGCTATATCCCTAATTGACAATATGTGCATTGGTGAGGTTGGAACAGATAAAACTTTTTTTAGTGATCTCAGAAAAAACTGCTGAAAACCCAAACCACAGCTTTCCGCGCAATCACAAAGGGAAATTTTAAACTAAAACCAAAACTTTTCATTTGTTCCTCGTCCCACTTCAACAAAAATCTCTCTTGATTAAAAACAGCTTGCGCGTGTGTATATATTCTGAATGTTATCTCAAATCAAGTCTTTATTTCAAATTAAATTAATGGAGTTAATATGCATTGGTGACAATTCGGGAAACTATCGCCGAAGTAAGCCTTTACCCAATAAGTACTCAAATGTTTTCTAAGGTCTTACCAAATCTCTAAGATTACAGTTTTCGTAGAATCTCAATATTTTTTTATTGTTATGACCTTGAAGATTTTAAAAAATTAATCTCAGTATCCTCACATTTCTTCATGAATAATATTGCTACGCAAATGAAAGGCTATTTTTTTCCATTGTCAGTACTACAGTAATTTTCACACCGATTTGGCTCCAAAGAATGAATCGTCAATGTGGGTTTAGGTCACATTTGTTCTAAAAAAGCTGTATTGCTTCTAAAATACCGCTAATAGTGAAGTTACAAAATTGTAGAATTAATAAACGTGGTTTCTTGGATGTTGATTAGAACACTAAGAATTATACTTGGGATATAAATAAATTTTATTTGTTCACCTTTTGTAAACTATGTGAATATCGGTAAAGAATGTTGGAAATAGTAATACTTTTGGGCACCTAACAGATTAAAAGAGAAGTTACAGGGCAGAGCAACATGAGTTGGTTTTCTTCGCAGTTCTGTAAAATGCTTTCGCTTGCGGACTTAGATTTTCTGCTTTAGTCACTAAATCATCTAATTTCTCACCCCTCTGCAGGACAGATTGTAGTGTATGATGCAGAACTATTTTCGTCTCATCCAATTCAGACTGAGCAATGGCCAATTCTGTGGTATCTGTGCGCTCTTTAAATTTTTCAAGAAAAGCATCGATATTCTGGTATCCTTCAGCACGTTTCGGATCGAAATGTCTCTGTGATCCAGTTTTTCGAACAAAATCACAAAGAAGGTCATATAGGCAGATATGCGCAAGTTTATTCGGGTATTCGCTGTCGGTTACAGCAGCAGCAGCAAGGTTATCAGATCGCAGGAAAACATGGCATATGTAAGTTTGCTCCTTAACGCTTATCATCTCACCTGGTGCTGTTCTTTCAACCAGCGTTTGGCAACTAAAACGCATAAATTCTTTAGCACTGCCCTTACGGAAAAAGTTGAAATCGCTCAAATCACTAGCACTGGATATCATGACCACTTTGTCCTTTTGTTTGTGCAGCAAAGCCAAAAAATACAATCGAACCATTGTTACTTGTAATCAAACGCCTTTCACTGCAAATGTTCGGTAAAATACAAAACCAGGGATCATAGTATGAAAACGTCGCTCGTCAATTAAATTATTTAGAAGATAAAATTCCTAGTACAATTTTTCTTCTTTCCGAAAATGTCATCAAGAGTACGATGTTTGAAATTTTGGGCTATTATGTTACCGTTGCCCTTTTAATTGAAATTTGACATGTATAACCATGGAGAAATTTCGTAATATCGAAAATAGAGGCTCTTCTAGATTCGTCTGTGTTTTCTTTCTCAAAGTACTTAATGTAGCTTCGCCATTAATCTATAAAACTAGAGCCTCCTTCCCTTTATAGTGGCCTTAAATTATAAAACTACGCTACGTAACTAACTGAAATACTATCTGACGTAAGATTGGAGTTGGTAGAATACAGTTTTCTTACTTGGGTTCTCTTTCACAATTCAAATGAACAAAACATCGTGTTTATATAGTCTACTAAAAGTAATGATGAAGTGAAGTTTACGGCCAATTATCTAGACACGCGGCAGTGTGTCCCCCAAGTACAGAAAGGGCGACCATCGGCCAATGTGTATATTTACTCGAACTATTTCGAGCTACTTATGACCAGTGGCGTAGCTAAGGGGGCGGCGGTGGGGTGTCACGCGTTCTAGGGTGACACCCGACCATGAAAGGGGAGACAATAAACCTTTAAAAGCTCCATATAATGAAACAAATACCCTGAACTGGATATTTTTTTTCTATCATTTTCTTTTCTACTTTTAACTGTTTCCTTACAAAAATATTCAAATTATCGGTTTTTTGCTGCTAAACACGCTTTATATAACTCCCATGATACGAATGGTATTTTTCTTCTTTTTTTTTGGGGGGGGGGGGTGACACCATTGAGAACCGCCCCGGATGTCACCTATGCTAACTACGCCACTGCTTATGACCCCATCATTATCCAAAAACTATTATGCCTACATACTTGAAATTTTGTACGTTTAATAGAGATCCCCTTAACCCCTAGAATATCAAATTTCATTGATGTACTTCTTATGGTTGTGGAATTATTAAGGTCTGAGAATTGCCCTTTTTATCACTCACTCATCAAAAACCCACCCTACTTCTAAGTGACTTAGAAACTTGAAACTTGGTATCAAGGTAAACAATTTGGCATATATAGAGAAAAAAATCCGAAGCTTCAAAAAATTACATTATATTCGAAGCTACTGTCATACTCATATATGAGTATGATGCTACCTATAGGTAGCATCATACCTATTAACGACTTCAAACGGCAGCAAAACCTGGGGCTCTTTGACTTCCATTTCTCTCAAGGTTAAAAATTAGCAAGACGTTAAGGCATTTAGTATCACGAAGGTAGCGGAAGGAGATAACTGACATTTCCTCGGACGAATGCAGCATCTTTTAAGTATTTATTTGGCTTGGATACTCTCGACTAAATTAAATTCCTGTGAAATTTCTCATCCACAGAGCTCGGTGCTTCCCTTTCAGGTGAAAAAACCGGGAGACCAAATTTGCATGCTGCTTTGGTGTCGCACATTTTGCAGTGGTGCTGACAAAGTGGGTTCCAATCCCTTGGGAAATGCCCTAGGTATGCAATCGCAGTAAGCCAAATGCAGCTTATCAGAAGGAAAATAATAATAATAGTAATAATAACAATTCCACACTGTGGCGTACATTTTCTTTTTTCTACTACAAGCCCGCAGACTCAACTTTTTCTGAAAACCTTCTTTATTTTCCATGTGATGGGTTATGCTTTTTGTTTACGTAATATAGCATACATATTGAAATCAATAACTGCCGAAAATACTGCAATAAAGATGTCTATTTTTAATTCTTTTGTTGTAAATTGTTGATCTCAAGATTACGACTAAATCAGAGTTGCTCACTTTTCGTTGAATGTTTTAATTTATTGCTTCAAGTTTTTGATTGATTCCGAACTTCATGGTTCAGGCATTTCAGATGGAAATCACATTTCCATTTCATATAAGAAATAGTAGTTTTAGACTATAGACAGTGGTGTAGTCCTGTGGAAAAAAAGGTGTGGGGGACGCTTACATATACCAACATCAAAAAGTAGGAGTACGCTTATGTTAAAATTCAAAACAAGTGGGAGAACGCTTGTGTTAAAATAAAAAGGTAGGGGAAGCCGTCCCCCTCGACTACATCACTGACTATAGAGTAGGATTGACCGATAGAAAGGAAAACTTCTTTTTACCCAAGGATAGGAAAAAAATGTGCGAAAAGATGTCACTGTAAAGGATTATTAGCTTGTTTTATGCTTTATTTTAACTACTAAAACACCCTTGCGGTGTTTTTAATTAAAGCTGTACATAAAGTAGATTTTAAAAAGACGATTTTTCAAAAATGTTTGATGAATAATATTATAAGGAACTAGATTATGTCATTCAAGTTAACACACGTCATGCTGTAATAAGAGAAACTCTTAAATATATAATGTAAAATATCTTGTCGTTGAAATTTTGACTTTGATTTTGCGTGTCAGCGGTGCAAGTAACCTCTTATGCAGAGTGCAGAGTATGATTTCACAATACTTAATTTAGACAAAAAAAATATTTGAAATTTACTTTTGGTACTACCATTGCTGCCTATAGAAATTGCCGTTAATGTTCCTCTCTTTCTTCATTTAAGTTTCAGATTAATAAGGTATTATACTTCCGCTCGGACCGTGCTCCCTCTATGTTAATAACTGTACGGTGTATCCCTCCAGATAGCATATAGACCATGTATATCTATGTTTGACAAAGAATAATTTATTCAATAAATGTCCATTACTGCACTGATACTACCATAATACTACACTGAATTATTCACGGGATCCCGAAAACTTTCTCTGCTGTGTGCCCCTGGCCTCGAATTCTTAAATTTATTTCCGTTTTACAATAAAGTTGTTTTTTCATTCAGTTTTTTGACAGAGTGTTAACAAAATATGAAGGAAAGAAGGGGGACACTTGTAATGCAAATTTCTTTTTCATACCGGAGCGAAAGACTAAAAGGAGGGGGTGAATTATCCAGAAAAAGGATCGAATCCTACGTAATGCAGTTGAGCAAAAATCCAATGTGAAAAAAGAGATTTTAAAAAAGTGTTTCATTACTCAGATAAGATTTTCAAAGGAAATAAGTGTTGCTCGTGGAATGACATTCTGGAAAGGCGTTCTGGAAAGGAGAAGGACATTCTGGAAAGGATAAACGTTCCGGCTCCATTACATCCCATGAGGTATGGGGGGGGGGGGATATTTCACTTGTGCTAAATGCTCCACATTGATAATAAAAGTTTTAAGAGTTCTTAACTGTGACTATCACTGGTCATAAATTTTGTAAACAAGTCTTTACAGGATACGAAGTTAGTAAAATTGAAATTTGTATTTGAGTAAAATTACACCGTCAAAGTAGTAAAATTATAGATTCAAAGCTTTATAAATTTCTGTATTCTTTCTCAATAGAGTTTTTCAGATGGAGGAAAACATCTTTGGTACAGATGTAAAGTTCGTAGTTTTTCATTTTCTTTCTGATTCTGTTTGTTTATAATGTATTCGTTGTCTAATGTACATTTTTTGAGTTTTCTGTATCTTACATTTCAATATTCCAAAAATAAAAATGCAAATTTATAACTTTTATGCTATTTTCCATAGAAATATATTTATATATTTTTAATTTTAGGGCGCTGTGGGGACTGGAGAAATGGCATTTTGATACATTTAAGTTAGATGGATTACATGAAGAGTGCTAATTAGAAATTTTATTTTTGTTTCCTTTGTGAATTACATTCTGAAAAACATTTGAGTAACCATCCAAGAATGTATACGTCTAAAATATTCATAAAATAGAACAGGGGCATGAAAATAACTTTTTATAAGAATGACCAATTGATAACTTAAATACATCAAGTGGGAAATAGTAATCACCATTATACCAAAGTAAAGGGATTTAAATGCGGATTCTATATATACAGTAAATGTGCTCAAATACAACATAAATGTGACAAGTTTATGGAAAATTACATCTCATACAAGCACAATGGCTTATTTGGACCAAATAATAATAAATACCAATGGTATTTATCTGGGAGAAATGTTCAAGGGACTAACTAGTAAAGGTAGTTTATTTAGAATTATCAAGGGTCTGTCCAGGACTTCTCACAAGGTCCTGTTTCTCTGAATTAAAAAAAAAAAAAAAATTGTAAAATTCCAAAATTTAAACACAATAGTAAAATATAAATTTAGGCAAAATTTAACTTTAAAAGTTTCTTATAAATAATAATCAATTTGAAAAGAATTTGATTTTGGACTTCTTACTGCTTTGTAAATAAATATTTTTTTGAAATACCCATTTCGAATAATTGGAATTTTGTGAAGGGTCTGAAAACAGGGGTCCCAAATGTCCTCTGGCCAGATCCCTGATTATGTAGTCATCCCAAAAGATTTACCCAATGAAATTTTGTTGGTGAAAGAGGGGAAGGAGCTACCTAGTCGTTTTTATAAAGAAGCTTTTTTAATAAAAAATGAAATGCGTATGCGCGTTTCCCCCCCCCCCCCCATTTTATTGTAATTTGATGTGTTCGATGTGTGTAATTGTTATTGTGCATTTTAATTTTAATACTGTAATGCAGGCGCGTAGAAAAGGGAGGGGCTCAGGGGGCTTAAGCCCCATCCATTAGAAATCAGGAAATTTTCATTCTAATGCCAAATGAGATAAAGCTGTTTTTAAAAGCGAATTTATCTTAATGATCTATAAAAATATTCATTTATTAGTGACTTTTTGTAGTTAATATTAATAATAATGAGTGAATACAAATTACTTTTCAATTGTTAATTGGTTTTTCTTGGAAATAATTTTGAGCATTTGGAAATGAAATTGTTTGAACCCCCTCCATAATTTTTAAATTGCTACGCTCCTGCTGTAATAATGTTGTTCATGCTATCTTTTAGATTGCCAACTGTGCCAGGTCTGCAGTCTGGACTAGAAGATGAAATTATTTTGCTGCTAAGAGAAGTCGATTTGGAATTTCAGAGTAAACACAAAGAGCTCTTAACTGAATTGACTAGGTTACGGAAATTATGTGTAACTCAAAGCTCTCAGATTGAAGATTTAAGAACTGCTCTTTTATCCGATAAAGATGTAAGTAGTTTGTGTATTTATATTTTTAAGTGAATTTTTTCCTCTATTTTTCATGTTTATGGTTTTGAAATCTTATTTTTGTTTTGAAAATTCAGTCAGTATTTTAAAAATTTATTATGTAACAAAGAAAGTATAAAGAAAATTTGAGAATTATAAGGTATTTATTTACATGTTTGAAAATTTTTGTAAGCTTATGTATTTGGCACAGATAGTAGAACAAAAGGCCGCTATGTCAAGGGCCATGCTAACTTAAAGTTAAGAGTTGGAGTGAGTTAAATAGAATTTAAAAACAAATTTTAGCTTACTATTTTTTCTTGAACTAAAAGAGAGGCTTACAACAATTTGTCATCTTCTCAATACAGTCAAAATAAAGTTATAAAATCTCAACTATACCTCAGAATTGAAGGGGGAAATAATAATTTGATGTATCAAAACTTTGAACTGTCGTAAATCCAATGAAAAATTATTTCTACAAATATAAGTACTATTATGTACATCAGGGTTCGCGCTAGGCCGCGTGATTCCTGCAATATTTTCTGAAATCCCGTTCAAAAAAAGTTTGTTTGCGCGCTGTTCCTGCAAGTAGCGGACACGCATTCAAAACATCGCTAAACGAAACTACTATTCTAAACTGATAATTCAATACAAACTACAGTTGAACCTCCTTTTCATGACACCCAGATGACCCGTCACTCCGGATGTCACGTCACTTTTTCAAAGTCCCCTACTTGCAACCTATAATTTTAATGTTAAATAACTCTGCAATTCACGACACTACTTTATTGTGCCACTCCGTTTAGGATGACACTACTTCAAATTGTTAAAACGGCCTCGATTTAATTTTTTTTAACTGAAACCTTTCAGTAAAGCAATGGAGATTTCACAAAAAGTTTTCCTAAAATTCCTGAAAATGGATTAGTGACAAGTGTTTTTAACCTATAGTAGAGAAAATCCCCAGCCCCCCTCGAACTTAATCGCGAGCCAGCAAGGCGTGCACAGCAGGGTTGAAAACGACAGGTGGACAGATAAAGTTGCGCTGCAGATTTACTTCAACTTCTTCGAATTAGGGATTTGAAGTACAGAAAGGTTTTTACAATTGTCAACATTGACAGTCACAAGAAAAAAGTGACAAGTTTCATTTGCATTGCTCGTAGGATTAAATCTCTACTCTGCAGTACTTCAGAAAAGGATAAAAGAGACAAGGAGAAAGGGAATCCATTTTGAATCTCGACTTTTGTTTTTGAAATTCCAGGGACCTACACAGATTTTAATTTCCAGTCAGAAAGAGTTTAGGAAGACAGGGCAGGGCAGAATCACTATGACTATTCAACTGCAGTTGAAGTTGAATGGTCATTATAAATGAGTTTTTAAAAATACGTGCCATAATCCCTCTTTTAGACTGGCAATTTGTTAGAAAGCATCTTTCTTTGTTTGAAAACTTCCGAATAAAACCGAGGCATTTCATTGCATTTATGTAGTAGAAAAATACCTTTCTTCGATGGAAGAAGCTAAAGAGGAAGATTTTGACTTTTTGTACACAGAAAAATTTTAAATTGTAAATCAAAAAGTAAGCAAACCCTTATTGAAGAATATTTTCGCACGAAATAAAAAGCAAGTTATCTTTTTGTAATATTTTTGCATTTATTAATGAAATAATACAAAATGATGGTAATTGAATCTAATTTAAAATTTAAAAGAATTGATATAAACACTTAAATGTATCATTACATTATATGTTCTTTAAATTGTGCTTTGAAATAATCCCGGTTAAGACGTCGCTCCGTTTATGACGACACTTTAAGAAAGTCCGCAGGGTGTCCTGATAACGAGGTTCTACTCTAAATGGAGTATGTTAGTTTTTAACTGCTATCTTATCCCCATTAATGAAAAGAAGAATCTAGGAACCCTATTAATCATATATAATAACATGGAGACATTGACAAGTTCTTCATTTTTTGGGATTATTGAACAATTTAAGCGCTCTGTGAATGCAGACTTATCTTCATTCATTCTATTCACAGAGGACAACATCAAAAAAAGGAGTGGAAACAGGGAATCTTCCTTGGTCACTGAAAAGCCAGGGGAGGGGGTGAGGAGAGGTAAAACAAATTCAAACCACTAGAGAACCAGTTATTTCGAATGTTGACTTTAGAAATAAAAAGGTGGAATACATACACTTTTTAAAATAGTTTGAAAAAAGAAAAGTTCCCACTTAAATTTTAAAAATCAAAATTTTGGTCAAGGTGGGAAATCTCACCTTGTATTTTTCCCCAGTGTGAACCCTGTACATCATACAGATATAAACACAACATAGCGACTTATCATACTTTACTTAAAATGCCTTTCCAGAGCAATTTGCTGGGCACTACTTTTTCTTTTGATATCAGTTGTTTTCCAGTTGTGGAATGGTTGGAAATGATTTTGTCATGGGTCTAGTTGTGTTTCTGTAAAATCTTGAATCACATTCTTCGCAAAGGTTTGATTTACAAAGGCTTTTGGTTGTCTTAACAAAAGTTAAGTATGGTCAGTCAGGCTAACTTTGAACCGCTTCATATTCTTTAGTATATTTCACTCAATTTAAAAATTAAGAGTAGAAAACTGATTTTATAACCTATTTTGCTGAATGTAGCACTGGACCTTCTAGGTGTTTTTTAGTCAAATATACTAAAAGATATAACCTGGTTCAAAGTTACCCTGAATGATTGTAAAGAAGCACTCATTCAGGGTACCTGACTGTACAGGAGATTGAATTTGGCAACTGGCTGTTCAAGTTGTAAAAAAGATGCCACTTGAATCTGGAAAATTTTCAATATCCAAACTGGTAGCAGAAAGTCTGGGAAGCTGTAGCATTATCTAAACCAAAGAAAAGACATGGAGAGATGACAAGTAATAAAAATGGCAATGGGTACAGGTTTTTCGAAATCTTAGTTTTACTGATTTGGAAATATTGAGCCAAAAAGAAAAAAAAAAAGGAATTTTAGCAGTGATTGAAAAATTTTGAGTTGTTGAAAACTTAAAGTTAAAGAGATAATATTTCTTTAAAAAGTTAAAGATGCAGAGAAATAGCTATTTTTCCCCCTAGTTGCGGAGTTTGATATATTGCTGTGGAAAACTCAATTGTGCCAAGAGGAAATGGTAACATTTTGCCTATAATCGCGAAATTAACAGTATGTATTTTATCATCTAGATCACAGTTTTAACTTATTGCATCATCAGTTGTTGTTTGCCTTTCGTGGTGCTTTTACTTTCCTACCAATGCATGCAGTTATCCTTTGAACTGTCTAACTCAACTGTATTAATTGAGTTTTATGTCTTTTGGAATGTGAAGATTAATTTTTTGATCTACTTTAGGGAACCAGAATTAAAGATTTAGAAGAACAGCTGAAATTCTCAGGGAAACAAATAGAAAAATTGAAAGATGAAGTAAGTTGTTAAAAAATATATTGAATTTTTAATGTTTTTATTTTTATTAAAGGAGGAACCTTGTCATATAATTACTTAAAAAAAACGTGAAATGAATTGTTGCCTCACTGTAATTCATTCACGTTAATTAACAATTAATTTTATAATAACAATAATTAATATTCATCTTCTTTTTCTTTTTTCAAATATATAAAACAAGAGTCTATAAGATTTATTATTTCTTTGAAAAACTCAATTTTAATTAGTATTAAAATCTCAATATTTCTTTGATTATAATAATTTATGTCATATTTTTACCAAGAAGGAAGCTTACGCTACTGAAAGAACTAACTTAAGCAAGCAAAATTTATTGAATAAATATGCCAAAAATGAAAAAATTAAGTAAACTTTTCTCTCTCTCTCTCTCTCTCTCTTTCAAAAAACCGAACATTGTTAAAGTAAGAGTTACAGTAAAAGTATATCAATCTCAACGTATCTCTCTATAAGAATATTTATATTAGATTCCCTATGTATTGTTGTATCAAGGTTTTACTGTATAGGATATCTGTTGTGGAATATTAAATAGTTCAGTTATACAAAATAAGATTGTTATAATGCTTTTCAAATAGCCTAGTTTTAAATCTAATTTTTTAAAACTACAACTTGCATACTTTTTCCTTTTTGGTATCAGGGCGTAAAGACCTTCATGCATATTTGCTCTTTGTTACTTGTGTATATTTTCTTTTGAAACATTAATATTTCTAGTGAACTATGACCATTCATTTTTAGAACCATTTCCTAATTAGGTTCAGAACCTGCATTTTTAAGTCCTGAATGTTTTTAGTCCTTTGAAATTGCCTTAAAATCCTCACTTTTGAATGAAGAAGTGAATACTAACACAACATAAGTAAATTAAGTTTTTGTATTGTAGAAAAGGAAGTAAAATAAAAACTTCAGGCAAAAGCTTGTATTTAATTGGTTTCTCAAGAAACCTACCATTGCAAATATTCAGAATATTTTTAATACGTTAAACAATTTTGTTCAACTTTTCACTGGACCTCAAAACTTAATATTTTGATGTTCATTTTATTCAAACATAATGAGAAATTTGCAAAACAAACATAAAATAAATATTAAAAAATACTGGTCTGTCAAGTATATCAGATACTCAAAATCAGCTATTACGGCTTTACCTGCACAATTCATAGTAATTGATCTTTCCTGCTCTCATTTTATGGTTTGTCCTTCTTTATTTTTTAATTTTTAATGTCGGTATTTTTCAACAGATGGCATGACTTGTCTGTGTCAGCAAAATGTTTTCCATTTTCTTATTTTTTTAAAAATGTGATGTTTAATTAAATGCAGTAAAGAAAAACCCCCTTTTTGTTAACATTTTTTGTGCAAAAATGACTAATTAATTAATGGCTAATTTTTTGCGGAACAATTCCCAATCTGAAATTTTCGGAACCCTAAGATTAAAAAAAAGGCACGAGTTCTGCAATAGTGTCCCCTTTTCTGTAGTTCTTGAAACATATGTGTGCATCAAAAATTCACCTTATTCCACTAAATAGTCATAAGCATCACTGTTAAATTTTATGTACTTTTTTGTGACCAAATTTATAATTTCAGTGAATGCCATTTGATCATTAACAGGTGTATTAAATTCATAAATATTGCAGTTATAAGAACCTATTAATTAGTCACCAGTTATGTGATGTTGGAAGCCTTTTTTTTTCTTTTTTTTTCGTGAAACATGGGGGACCTGCACTTTTTTCTCCCTGTTATCTGATAAGTATATTTTTTCTAATATTAATGACTATTATAAGTCTTGTCAATGAACTAATTATGTGTATTATTATTTTCAGAATTCTCATCTTAAGCATGAAAACAATGACCTGAAGAAGAAACTCCAAAATGGAAATGAAAATGAAATTCATTCAAGCTTAAAGAAGAGTTTAAAAATCCAACAGGTTAATTTTTATGAATGAATCTCTCTATCTAGTGTAACTGATTCTTTTGTGCAAAAGAAATATTTGAAGTAGAATTAAGATGCTTCCTTCTTGCTTAGGAGGGCATTATAACAGGCCACCAACCAGTACATGTTAATAGAATCTGTTGTTCAGTTTATTGAAGAAAACTTTTCTCTGTGCCTATTAGAGTTTTCTTATGGCTTTGTATCTTCAGGGAAAATACAATTTTATTTTCTTGGGATCCATTGAGAGACCCAAAAATGACTCGGGGTTCATAGTCACGTTGTTAGGTAACCTGTCAAATGTTTTCAATGCTGCAATAAAAAGATGCACCTGCGGATTTACTTTCTCGGTTGTTGGGAGTAACCCATAGAACATTTAATTAAACCTGTTATCCTAGTCTACCATGGACCAACACAAGCATTTTTGTAAGGTTAAATTAAGAGGCAAATTAGCAGTTTTCACTCTCATTTCTATGCATTTATGTATGATCAACCGCATGAAATATATATATATCCTTTCTCAAAAATACCTCTAACTCATTTATTTAAATTATAAATATATATATGTTTCATTATGTACCTCAAAAACTTTGAAAAATGGAACGCTTATTGCAAATATTTGTTTTAATTCTCTAAGTGTTCAGAAACACTTTCAAAATTTAGTAAATTATGTTAGATGTTTAGATCAAACTAATCTCGTATAGGAATTCACCTATTTTTTTTATAACTGTCTGAAGATATGCTGGAAATCCTATGCGATAAAAAAATCTGCTGAACACCTAAACTGTTAAACAAAAGATTTGGAAAATTTACTTACTGAAATTGGGCTCCTTCAAGGTTTCCTTCCTGTATGCCATATTTTTTAGCAGTAGTTTTTATAGATTTTTCTGCACATTGTAGGCAAGTGCCTACATGCTTTTCATATATATTAGAGTAGAAATGTAAAGGGATTTTTTTTTCATGGAAATATCATAAATCTCTTTGTTCTTATTTTGATGTCCTTAAAAGTCAATGAGTCTTTCTATTCTTGATTGCAATTTTGATTATTTCTCCCATAAGTAGTCTTAGCCCAAATGTGCATGTGTACACATATTTGGATGTGTGTCCTGATCACATCTTTGATAAGTGTGTATTAGAGAATTTAGAGAATTACTGTTCTTCTCTACCTACTTTTCTCCACCAGACCCCTACCTGTTAGCCGAGGCCTTAGGATTGCTTGCGCATGGAAGGATGTAGTGGGGTTCACGGATTTTACATGCATGTATCCCCAAGTGTACATAGTGAGTCTTCAGTGGGTATCGAACATGCGACCTTCCAGGTGGAAGTCCGATGCTCTAACCACTAGGCTACCACGGCCTTCCTCTCTACTTACTGGAGTTGATTTGCTTAAATTGATCAACCTAGATAATAGGACTGGAGTTAAATTTTTTTGCTTTAAAAGTAGTAATGAGTTGTTTTTTCTTCATGTAAAGTTTGGTATCATCATTTAGCCTGAGGGTCTTGTCATTCTTATGAGTAGCATTCCTAGATCATGACTACAAATCATAGTACAGTAAAGCACCATTTATACTAGTGGTTCCCAAAGTAGTCCATATTGACTCCCAGGGGTCTATTGCAATCTACAAGATGTCAACAAAAGAGAAAATTGGGGGTGTAAATAGGGGTCTTATAAGACTAGATCTTATTTAAGTACATTCATCAAATTGTAGACATGATGGCACCCAGAGGAAATTTTACTAGTGTCACTTACTTATTCATCTAATAATCATATAGATTTATTAATTACATATTCATAAAATATATTTCATAAATTGCAAGTAGGTACCAGGGCTGCAGGATTTTTGCCGGGCCAAAGAAAACCCGCCGGCTTTTTTTGGTTTAAACCACTTAAAAAAGGCCAGCTTTTTCCAATAAAATCCCCCTTTTATTAAAAAAAGTTTTAAAAAATCCAAAAAAGTGTTAAATAAAACATTATATTTATATCGTTTATACAATTAAATTATTACTGCAATAGTAAAATACTTGAAGTAAGAATGAAATTTTTTTCGGAGAATGATACATTACAGAAATAGCAAAAAGAAAGTGCTCCTTTTTAGAAATTTATTTAGATTCAATACAATTTAAACAATTCGTTTTCAAAGATTTTCACTAAGAATTCAAAAGTTCACTTGACACTGCTATATGAGCTAAATATTACCAATCATTTGCCTTAGTCATTAACTAATAATCTTTTGCATATTTTAAAGCACCATTAATTTTTTTATGCCTTTTCAGAACCTTAACCAGTTTTCTGATCCAAATAAGAGTAAAAGCTATTTTTCAAATGAATTGCATAAAATAAAAATGCCCATCTTGAAGCAGACCTGCTGGTCAACGTAAAATTGTACTAGAATGATATTGATCTTAAAAAGTTGTAATGCTATGTATAAAAAAAAAATTCCCTTATATAAAAGCAAGCCAACTACTCATCACATGCGACTTCTTTTAAAGTTTTGCCATAGTCGTGCTGTAGGTAAACACTAGTTTAGTTAATTAGGATTAATTTAAATATTCTGTTAATGGAAAGGAAATTCTTCAAATGACTGTTTTTCTTACTTTTCTCGACTTGAGCAAAAGACTTTTGTTTGTAGCGTCAAATGTATGCTAGAAAAAAATAATGAACATAGTTCTTTATTGCAAGTTTCAGTATTCTGAGTTATTTTAAAGTAATTAAATTCTTAGTGTTAAAATCAATTTCAAGTGAGAAGTATGTACTTGAACCTGTAATAGAATAGTTTCTCATATTTATTAAGATAAGGTATTTTGCTCGACTATAGAAAGAGCTGAATTCAATTTCTCTCTCCCAACCTGGATTTAATTTCCTTCTCCTTTTGTGTTGAAAAAATCGATTGTGTACTAGCTATAATATTAGGCAAGGGTTTAATGAGAGAGTCTCACGAAATTAAGCACACAAATCCGAAAATGGTATTCCATATTGTAAATTACATTCAGGTTGTGTTACAAAATAATTCTGAATTTAATTTTAATATACTCCATTAAAAGAAAGATTTGAGCTTCATTTTACACAAATTAAAAATAGCAACATAAATTGACATAATATAGGTGCAAATTGTAAATAGTATTGTCTAATTGAAAAAGGCCAATAAAGGCCGGTCTTTTTTTACTTAACCCATTTTCGGCCAATGGTGCGTACACGCACCATTTCAAGAAATATTTTTTTATTGACACTGTGACGTATATTTTTCAGTAATTTTATTTTTCTACTATTTTTAAAGGTTCTGAAGACAAATAAAAAATATTAGTGACTTAATTAGAGCAAGCTCTTTATGTTGAGAAATTTTCAAAAAACGCTAATTTTTCAACTCGATACGATTATTGGCGCAAATTCTACTTTCTGAAAATGTATAACTTATCTATTTGAGTTTAATCATATGTTTTTATAATGGCCTTAAAGTGCAGGTTCTGTAATAAAAATTAAAATAAAATAAATATCATTTTAAAACTTTAAAATTTTTATTTAAATTTAATGGTGCGTTAACGCACTATTGGCCAAAAGCATGAACAAAAAGCAAAAATGGAAAACCCTTGTTTTTGTGCAAATTTTGGCATTTTATGCCATATTTTGGCAGGCAATCATCAGAAATGTTTATAAAGAGGAAGAAGGTAAGGTTTGGATTCAAACTTTGGTGTTCGTGCTCATCTGACTGATACCTTTTCCAGGTGCTGAGACTAACAGGGATCTACAAAATATGTCATTGGGAACAAGTGTTGTTTTGGAATTAGTGTGGTTCCAAAACCTGGAATACACAGAATATATTTTGATAACATTTTCTCTTCTTAAGCTTAATCCGACATTCTAAAATAAAAAGTTCTTTTTCTATTAGGCACAGCTCTCGAAAATCGCATATCTGGTTGTATATTGGATGACTCCAAAAATATGAAGAAAAAAAATCCATCTTGGTTCCTACAATTTTGCATTCAACAAAGACTCAGAAACATGTGCAATCAAATAAAACGACACTCCTGTGGTGACGATTGTTACTAATAATGCAACTATTTTGCCTCATATAAGTACCAAACAATACAGTCGCAAAGAAAGAATGTTATGATTTCCCAACCGAACGTTATTACGGATTACAATGAACATATAGGAGGTGTTGACCTTCATGACAATGAAACAGCATAAACATTCAAGGTAAAAAATGTTGGTGGCCATTATTTACGAACATCATTGATAGCGTTGTTGTCAATTCATGGAATCTGCATAGAATTTCTACTAACACAAAAAGGGCCATCATAGACCAGATCTGATATAGCAATTGCCCTATTAAAATCTGAATGCAAGAACAATCTATCTGATGAAAATAAACTACAAATGACTCATCCTAATAAAGGGCGTCCATTATCCGCAACTCTACCGAAAGAAATACGGACTGATAGCACTGTGCAACACGAAAAATGTCCTTTAGATGAAAATGTCTGTTTTTTATGTATTTTTGGCTGAAAATTACGAATCTGTAATTGTTTTTTGCCTACCACGTACCATTTTCCCAAAATTCCGCATTTTAGCTTTTTACGTATTTTCTGGATAAATGTGCACATTTTCATGATTTCTCGACTTAATTTCTTATAAGTTACATCTTTCTCATTGACAGTGAGATCTTTGTCATTCTAGAGACCTTTTTAATGAACTTGGGTTACTTTAGCGACATTTTTGGCAACGAAAGCTTAAACTACTTCTCAAAGTTTCGAGTTTTTTGCAAGACGACAAAGACATTTTGTAGTCTATTTTGCGGAGAAAGAAAAAATAGTATGCTGCTGTGATGTGAATGTACTATTTCAAGCATTAGAACATGATCACAATTCAGCAGAGTGGCGCTAGTTTATCAGTGCTCCTCCATCTAAGTATTTTTTCCCTATTTATTCCTGTAGCATGTTCTGCAAACACAAAGGAAATTTCAAAACTATGAGTGGCAAAGGCATATCAAATGAGCCACTTGTAAATCTGCAATGTGCCTTTTTGCCACAATTGCACATTAAACTTGGTTTGTCGAAATATTTGCAAATGCTCTGGACAGAGAAGGAGTGGCTTCCTTGCAACTCAGAAACAAATTCAAAAATTTAAGTGAGGCAAAAGTAAAAGAAAGGATTTTCATTGCCCCACAGCTTAAGGAAGTCCTTTCATGATGAAGAGTATGAAAACACACAGTCAGAAGCCGAAAAATCCACCTGCCTGGCTTTTAAATCAGTTATGCTCACGTTTCCTTGGAAATGAGAAAGCTGAAAACTACGAAACTTGTTGGTGACATGATAAAATGCTTTTGTATTATTAGGTTGCTAAATGTCATTAAAACTACACTTTTTGGTCTCCCATATGGGCTTCTGTCCTCAAAACCCTGGTGCAATTTATGATGAGTATGGTTAAAGGTTTCATCAGGACATTTCTGTGTTTGAAAAGTGTTTCAGTGGTCGATGGAATGGACGTATATGAATTGAATATTGCTAATCTGTTACCAGGGCACACCAACAGATGTCCACAAGATGAAACGGCCAAAAAAATCATTTTAGTGTTTGTGTTTTCAATAAGTAAGCCTCAGTTACATTCGTATATAACCAAATTGTATAAATATGAGAAGTGGGTTTCCTGTAAAAGTGGTACGTGATAGACCATTTTGGTTTATATATTTGAATAAGGCACCTTTTGTTTATATAGAATCGCATAGTTTCATCTAAAGGACAAAAAAAAAGTTCAAATTTGTTGCACAGTGTAGTCGGCCATACCGTAAGTGAACATGAAGAAAAAGCCTGTAGACGATGTAAGGTGTGTAAAACCACATGATTTATCTGTGCCTCAAATGCTGAGTACATTTGCATCCAAAATGTTTTGAAAGTTTTCATAAAAAAATATAATATTTCATTACAATATAATTAACATGGTCCTCAAAATTACATTTCCAGTTTCAACTTTTTGTTCATTGATTCGGCCAATGGTGCATATACGCACCATTTCATTTCGCAAATAAAATATTTTTCATGCATGAAACTTTTTTTGTGTCTTAATGGACGTAATTTAAGCATATTTTAATAAAAATAATACCACATTTTATAACATTTCTATGCTCGGCCGGAAAACGGGTTAAAGCCGGCCGGTCTAATGTTTTTTTTTTTAAAAAAAAACCCGGCTTTTTTGCAGCCCTGGAAAGTACCCATTGTCTTTGTGCTTGTAACTAATAAAATCTCGCACCTTTAATGTCAGTAGAAAGGTCATCGGCTGGAGGACCTGACCATTAAATACTAATGTATAAAAGTAAAATTTTACATGATAGAAAAAATAATGCTTAATATTTTGTTTTGAATTACATTTTGTAACTGTCCTGGGAGATTTTATTACCTTTTTCTCTATTTCCCTACTGTTTTAGAGCATCTTGGGAAAAATTTTACCACCTTCAGTTTTACTCTGTTTTGGACCTTTCAAATATAAATGTTTACTAATGAACTTCTTTTACCACGATCCCCTAAAAAGGGGGTTCACACAAAAAACAGAAAGAAATGGCAAACAGTCTGCAGGGGAAAAAAAGTTTGGGAATCAGTGGTTATACATTTTTTAATTGACCAAAAAAAGAAAAAATGTATGAATGAAGAAAACATAAACTAAACCTACATTTTAATTTTAGAAAAAACAAGAATGAAAACAATTCTAGATTGTCCTTTTAGAGTTTTGCATATAATGTCGTGACTTGATTGTAAACTTGCTAAACCATCCCAAGTAAAATTTTGCATCGCATTTTCATATCAGCTTCTTTGAAACTTGTTTTACTTTCAACATAAGCAAAGAGCTACTGATAGCAAGTGTTTTCACTACCATAATAATTAATCCACTGTAAAGCACTTTTTCTACATCAGCAAACTTTCTGCTCTAGGTTCAAAATTTTTTTGAAATACTGGATCCATTTTCATGGTGGTTTTTCTTAATCTCTTGTCTTGTGCTTATAAATTAGACTTTTCTTTTCTCCTGCATCCCCCCTTCCTGTTAGCATGACGCCTTAGGGATGCCCTTCACTGGGCTTGGGAATCTGGAATCCGTCTATCGTCCATGGTTGCTGTAGCCGCGCCGAGATAGGTTTGCTGGGCACCAGTCCCTCCTTACTATCTCTAGATGTGTGAACCAGACCCTCCTTGGTATGTTATGCTTGAAGTACACCAGATGGCTTATAGATTAGATTGGTCAGCTAATCCCACAAAATAGTAAATATTTTAATTCCTATAATTTATACTAAATGTAGTTGAACAAAGATTTGATGTCTGTTGCAGAAGGCCTTTTCTTTATTTATGATTTTAAGCATTATTCAAGTTTTCAAATATCATATTTAATCATAAAAGTTCAATTAATCATGAAGTTTCAAAGCTTAAGGACAAGATTCCATTTCATTATATTTTATGTTACAGAATGAAAATAAAGCCTTGAAAGAAAAATTGCTAAGGCTGAATCAACATTGTGAAAAGCTGCAGTCCAGTCTTCAAACCATTCCAAAAAGCTCAAGACAGCCAGAAAGTGATACTTTGGAACAAAAACAAGTGTAAGTCATTAGAAACATACGACTTTTTTTTTTTTTGATGTTTTAAATATTTATTGAATTGTTGAATAAGTTCTCGCTGTTTTTTTTTTTTTTTTTTTTGTGAAAATTAATACTTTATTTAAAAAAATTATTGAAAAACATGCTATTGAAAGTATTGTCTATCGCTAGCCACTACTTTTCCCCATCTTTCTGACAGGGCTCATTGATTTAAATCGCGATTTAAACCAAGTGATTTTTTAAAAAAAATCATTGATTTAAATCAAGTGATTTTTTTTTTCAAAAAAAAATCATTGATTTTACAATGTTAGAAAGTGTTGTAAAAATAAAATATCTTGCAATTACAACCACTGTTTCAAACAAAACTTCGTAGGTCCATCTGTCTGTGAGCATAACATATTTCATAAGTTTAGAATTAATTACTATTTTTAAAATTTTACAATATTACTCTTATTCTTCAAATATCTTAACAGCAAAGCATCATTCATTTAATCATTCAAATTGGAGTTCATAATAATCATGAACCATTCTGTGTTTTTATCTTAAAAATAGTATTTTAGATTCATTTAATAAATGCCACACAATATATTTAAAACAACAATTGCTAGAATTTAGAATATGTATCCCTAAAGTTTCATCCATGTCCCTTAATAGCTTAAGGGTTTTTCCTTCTAAAATATTTTTTTATCATAAAAGTTTTCAATAAGGATATCTGATTAACACAAAAAGTTTCTGTTTTTAGTAATGGTGTGAGCATAAGATTTCACTAAATGTGTAAAAATATTTCAGGCTTTTTCGTTTATAAAATAGAAAAATGATTAAAGTACACTCAATGTAAAAATTAAGTACACACCATTGTTACTTTTTTTCAGGTTTCATAAGCAAAATAATTCAGATTAAATTTGTTCATTTTCTCTGTATTTATGTGTACTTATGGGTGTACTATTATTCCTGATAGGGTTAAGTTTCGTTTGAGTCATGCATTCGTATTAAAATTTGTTTTATCATTATTAGTATTATTAAAAAATATTTATTGATGTGAAAACAGCTTAAAGTGTGTTTTTGCATATTTATTAACATGCCATATTGTTTCTATGAATGTAACATAATAAATATCTAAAATGTTTAAGGTATTTTTAAAAAAATCTGATTTAAATTTTAAAAAATCCGATTTTTTTTTTTTTTTTTTTAAATAAAAAAAAATCACGACCCCTGCTTTCTGACAGCATTTGAATTCCACATCAGAAAAACGACACGTCTGTTGAAGCTATCCAACAGTCAACCCAATTTTTGGCATTTTCCTAAGATGGAAGTGCTGCTCAGCCAAACAATACGCCATTGACCGGAACAAGTGATAGCTGGAAGAAGCAATGTCCGGTGAATACAGCGGGTGGAGTAGGACTTCCCACTTAAACGTTTCCAAGTAGGTTTTTACTGGTTTTGCCACATGGAGGCCGAGCGTTCTCATGCTGAAAAATGAACTTGCAGTGTCTCTGCTCATATAGTAGCTGTTTTGATGCTGAACTCTGAATGATTCTGCAAGCTCAGCTAGCATTTGACACGAGTCTTTATGAAGTAATGCTTCCAATTGTTTGTCTGCAAACTTTGTCTGTGAGACGGAGTGTTCTTTATCTTCAAGATCAAAACAATTATTTTTAAAGCATCTAAACCAGTGGTGTAGTCGAGGGGGACAAAGAGGGACAGCGTCCCCCTACCGTTTTATTTTAATGCAAGCATCCCCCAGACTTTTTACATTTTGACATAAGCGTCCCCCTACGTTCGATTTCAAATGCTTATCTTATGTGTAAGCATTCCCCCACCTTTTTTTTCAGGACTACACCACTGATCGAAACCAATATCTACAAGTTGGTTCAGACAGCATGATTGCTGTAAGTCTCAACAAAAATTCTGTGAGCTAGCTTCAACTGTGTATTTTTAAAAAATAAAATACTGCAGTAAAATTCTCCGCAAATGCTCTTTTTTTTTTTTTGGATCGAAATTTGACATTTTAAGGCAATGAAAAATAAAGTTGTTTGCACTTCCGAGAAAAAAGGCCTTCACTGAATTTCAAGCATGCTTATAGTACTTGTAAATAGATGTGTCACTATCATAAACTGACGCAACAGGTTCCGGTCACGCCATTTGTTGGAAAACAGCGAGAACTTATTCAACTACTCAATATAAAATGTGTTAAATTATATAACTTATTATTAAATATTGCAAAATTAATATTAATAATAATGAATATTACCTTTTACATTAGGTAAAGTGAAGGAAACAAAGTTTGTACAGTTGAAACTTGATGTTTTCACAAATCCCCCAATATCTTTAATTGCCCTTAAATAGGGTTAATTTCTGAAAAATTAAAAAATATAGTTTTTGCAATAAAATAAATAAACTATTCAAATACACAAATTAATTTCTAATGGAACACAACAGGTAGATTAATATATAAGTAATGTCCCAGTAAAAGTTTATCTTGGTGGAAATATCTTTTACCACTGCAAAGGGGGGCAGAGTTAGGAGAGAAAAAAATTTTAAAGTTTTTTACAATTTTTGTTTTTATGAGATTTGTAATATGTACAGAATCAAATATATTTAGTAATAAGTTACAATTGTCAAGCTGTTTTCATTATTATTTGTAATAGATTGAAAATTAGGATACATTTCCTGTTTTTTCTAACGTTCTCTAACGTTCAGTTGTTCTACTTAATCACAAGACCAGACTAATTTCATTTATCTTTCATCTACTTTGATTACATATAATAGGGGAACTTTTAAGAGCTGAGACCTTCAATTGAACTTTTCATAACTGTCAGTTGAAAGCAAAACCGTAATCAGAGCCTCTATAACTCTATCAATTTTATGCTAAAAGGTTAATAATTTTCAGCATCAGTTCCTATCGTGACTGATAAATTGTCACTTACTCCCACAGAACTTCTTGCCTTGATAATTCACTTCATGATTTTGGTTATGGTGTTTTTACTTCAGGCAGCAGTCAAATGAGAATCTGAGAATGTTCTAATGATTAAGTAATGCCTGTTTCAAGATATATTACAGGGTTTGTCAATGTTCTGTTAAGTAAGGGCAAATCCCAACAATGTTCTTCATATTTTTGGAACCATGGAAAAAATATAGGTTCGATTTGATTGTGAACCTACTTATGTAGCACACTTTCACATTGAACTCACTTGCTATGACAAGTTCAAAATAGGGTTCTTCTGCTCATACATCAAGTCTCAAAATTCTGTTGGCAGTTGTGATCCACTCGTACATGGGATATTTGTCTAAGGCTTCGACATGAAAAGTCAATGGAGCACTGTTTAAACTACTTGCAGTATTTAAAATGGATAATCCTGGTCATTCATTTCACAAAACTTTTGCATCAACAACTTGGGGCGCAACTTCAATTCGCTTGAAATTTGTAATTAGCAATGATTAAAAACCCACACTTGCAAGCGATTTAGCTTATTTCCTAAATCCCGTGGATTTGGCGGTGAATTGGACCAAAGACCCGTCATTTGACCATCAAGATTGTTAAAACGATGTTCATGTCAGAAGGGCAGTTCATTGCACTTCATTGGACAAGGAAGCCACTGAGGTGTTTTACTTCTTAGAAGAAAAATGAAATTAATGACATCTTTGCTTCCTGTGTTAAACACTTCCATCAAATACTAGTACAATTTCTTTCCACTCCATTTGCCTAAAAATATACTTTTTTTTTTTTCAGCCAGTGAAATTTTTTAATGTTAAATTCTTCTATTTCCTTTTAAATTCCTTTTGTTCTAATATGAAACATATGTATAATTATAATATAATCCTTGAGATACAAAACAGTTCAGTTAATAAAACTCTTCGTTCAGTTTATGCCGCTATTGTGACTTGTAATGCATGAAATCTGGTAATGTGCTGACTATTGTGTCTACTGAACATAGAAATGTACATGAATTAGTTTTATACACTGAGAAATGCTGGAAATTTTATTGAAATACTACAAAAATATAAAAAATATTTTAAAATGGAATCTGCCCCTATGATGCAAATGGAGAGCAAAATTATGTGTAATCTGGCTTTGATCTGCATTTTTCGTTTTCAAACGGAGATATTTTCTACCATCAAATGTGCAAGCAGAGCTCCTACAAGGTCAGTGAAAACCTGGAATAGTGGGAGAAATTCAAAATAAAACCAATTAGTGAAAAAAAAGTCAGGAAAATCTGAAAATCAGTGAAAATTTTTTAAAAAAAGCTATATTTATGGTGATCTAAGTGCAGATTATAATAAAATTCTAAATGGAATACTTAATGTTATTAATTTCATTAAATCATTTTTTTTCTAAGTGCAATTATAATAACTCCCTCCCTACTAAAAGTTTGTTAAGTTTGATTGTTTGTAAGTTAGTTATCATTAGAGTATAACCTAATTAATCCTTAAAATTCATGCAAAGAAAAAACTTTTCACTTTGTGAATTCTATTGAAAAAGGGCCCATTCACATACCCCTATGGCTTGTGTTGTTAAGGGAGATTGCCCCTCCCAACAAATGAGATCCAAGGCAAGGGCAATAAGAGCAGTAGACCTCACCTAAGAATGAAAAATAAAAAGTCTAGAAGAAGAGAAGAACAAAGAAAACAAAATCCTTTCTCGAAATCTATTCAAGAAGACAAATTTTATTGTTCCACAAAAAGGGGATGGAAAATTTTTAACTAGTGTGATTCAAATACCAGTAAGCTAGAAGGCAGATGGCAGAGGTGATTGGTTCTTTGTTCTGTGTTACCATATCAAGAATTGTTTGTAGACTTCCATCTTGATGTGAAAAAAGAAATCAGAAGATTATCATCATATAACTTAAAATCATAGTGTTAGATTTTTAATTATTGCTCTTAGACCACTGACCTCTGTAACGATCAAGTTTTTTTGTTTTCTAATATCTTCTTATCTATTTTTTTCATCATTATGAGTACTTTCATTAAATGTTTGCTTTATAAATCAAATCTGAATTGTTTACTTTTTCAATAGTTTCCTCTGATTCAACATTTAAATAGAATGTGATATCGGAATAAAAATTATTTCTTATTCCATAATGGAATGGAAAAGAAAGATTAAAACAAAAGGGAAAGTGATGTTTTTGTAAAATGCTCCAGCCAACATGTTTGATCATGTATGTGGAATGTGGGGAAATAAAATCGCCCCTCCGCTCCCTGGATCCGCCACTGGCTATAATAGGGTTATCTTTATTACTGTATTCATTCTGAGGAAGAAGGCAAATAAATAAATAAATAAATTTTGTTGTTAATATAGGGTCAGTTGGGGTAATTGTAAACAAGCTTCATAACTACACTTGTGGTGGTTTTGAAAACTTATCTGCTTGTGAGTGATAACTTGGCAGCATAGGGGAGACATTCAAACAGTTTCATAAGTTTCAAAACAACTGTGCAGGCGTCACTATTGTTTGAAAATGGCACAGTGAAAAAAGTTGTTTAACAAAGTTTAGTGATCTTACATTTTCCTCTCCAGCTCATCTACAAAAGCTATGTAAGTGGTTTCAACCATTTTTATTTGTCATATGGAATGCTGCTAAAAACATTAAATTATAAAATTTAATCTTCCCTGTTATTTTTTATGTGCAAGTTAGGTGTTTACAATTACCCCATATATTTCGTACTCTGGGGTAATTGTAAACACTTAAATTTATCCTATTTCCAACACTTTGGGGGTGCAATAAGTATTATAGTTTGATGTAAATTACACTTTTGTTTCTATTTTACATAACTGCTGTTGTTTTTGCTAATGCCACTTGGAAATCTAAGCCCCCCCCCCCCTTGCAGGGCGACCATGAATTAAGGAAACTCCTACTGATTATTAATGAGCAGCTTCGCTAGAATGAAGTACATTTGGCTCAGAGGGGCTTAATGATTTTGAACTAACTCCCAGATGAAAGATCGTCACCTAGGTTGGTCCCTCAGCGGAAATTATTTCAAACTTGGTGGATATTTGAAGCGACGACGTATTTTACGTGCGCAGCTCCCTTAAGCACACTTGGTCTCAGAGGAATCAGTCGCGGGAGGTGGTCACCGTCCCAAGCGTTAACGACGGCCAGTTGTGCTTCACTTTTGGTGTTCTGTGGGATCTAAGCTTAAATGACTGATACACTGCAAGACAAGTTTTACATAAATTTGTCGTATTACTTGATTTTTTGCAAGATATTTCTCGTTAAATGATCTGAGCCGACTCATAACATAACTCAGCAGACCACATGCGGCCTGTTGGCCGCAGATTGAGAACCATTGCTCCGGAACTTCTTAAGCCTTCAAGCAGACTGTGTATGAAACAATTTTCCATTTGCATCAACCTTTTTCGAAAATAAATCACTGTTTACAATTACCCCAGATCTCTGGGGTAATTGTAAACACGAGCTCATTTGCTAACAAATAGTCATAAGGTCAAAATTTTTGCACACATTTACTCACAAGAAGTACAGTAGTTGCTAAAATGCTCACAATTTTATCTCTGAATTCATTCAAGAGGTAGGGAACGGTCAAAAGTTAAAACACTGAAAAAGTGTTTGCAATTACCCGAACTGACCCTACCAAATTTTTATGCTGAAGACCCACCATGTACACTTGGGGATACGTGCATGTAAAATCCGGGACCCTGAAGTCTCGAGGTAGTACCGGTGGGTGGATATTTTCCCTTCCCTTCACCCATAGGCCTAAAAAGGAAGGTGGTGTATTTGTGGGAGCGCCGTCTGGTGTCATCCAAGTACATTACGAGCAAAGTCGTACTTCCAACATAGGTGCTCACCACGGAAGGCGCTCCCTACTGCCTTAATTCCCAGTTGATTCGACATATGGGAGCTTGGATTTCCAATGTGCATAAGCAACAACAACAACAATTTGTATTGAATGGAATACATTAGGATTAAACTATGGAAAAGCATTGAGCAGTTTTCAAATTTATGTAAATTTACTCTTGTGCGTTAAATTAATTGGGATTTTTAATTTTTTTCTGCATATGAGAATTATTTTAATGCACAAAAGAAAAAACAGTATCAAGGCAAGTTTTTTGATAAAAAATTATAAGCTTAATCATAGAATAGTGAAAAAATAATTTTTTCCCAATACTTTGACGGAATGCGTACTATCATAATAGTTTTTATACTCTCTCAGTTGTAATGTTTTAAATGTGTCAATATCCCCCTAAGGCCACGTGCTAACAGGGTAAAGAAGTGAAGTAGAAAAATATTAGTAAGGTATATGTTAGGATATATAAATTTTCAAATTTATCAATTGATTTTTCAGTAATGCCTCCAGTGTGTTGCAAACTGAAATTGCTCTCTTAACGGAAAAGTTTAGGATTGAAGAAGAGGAGCAGTGCAAAAATCTCCAGTTGAAGATCACAAAAGAAATCAACTCCTTAGAACAGAAAATGAGATCCGAACCATCATAGCTCCTTTTCGTTTAATTATTGTGTATATTTTGTACATTGAATGCTAAATGTATTAAAAATAAATGTTTGATTTTTATAGATTGGAACTTTTACAAAACACACTGCGCACATGCGTTGGAAGCATGCTCTAGTTGGGAATAATTTTATTGTGACATGAGTAGTCTCTGGTCCAATACCCTTAACTAGGTGGGGAGGGTTGCAGAATAAAAAGAATCGAGCGAAACAATTGTCTTTAACCCTTCTAATTAACTTAAAAGTTTCGGACAAAGTTCATCTTATGCAATAAAATCCAGGCTTTTAAATGTATCTATACATAAATAGGCAAGGACAAAACAGCTAAGAACTGTTTTCTCCTCTGTTTGTAAACTGATTTTCTTACATTTTTTTATTTTTTATTTAATAGCTATTGATGAGTTTTGGTGTTATCAATAAAAAAAATTTGGAAATAGTTTTTTTTTTCTCTTACTTTTGATGTAGATTTGAAGCCTTTTTTATAAGTCCTTATTCGTTATACTTCCATACTACAGGCGCATTCTGACGAGCGAGAAAACTCACGCGAAAATGTCCGATAGTTGTCGCTAGAGTGTTCACACTACAGCAAAAATTGCAAGCAAGAACTCGCAGCGACAGTCGGCGGAGGGAAAAGTCATGCAATTCTCGCATTCAACTGTCGGAGTTGGTTCTCACGTAGAAGAAATGTTTCTTCATTCTGTGCAGTACTTGAGACGCTGTTCCGAAAAAAACTGAGGAGTCGCAATGTGTTGTATTTGCTGCTGATTTTTTTTTTTATTTACTTCTTTGTTTTTGTATCTTCTTAAGCTACATTAGATTTGTATATATACTGAAGTATTATCGACACATTATTTATGGAAAGTGCAGATAATACTTCAGTTAAAAAGGTCAGAAAACTTGAATGATTAATTTAAAAAAAATAAAGATTAGAATTGTGCACAAAATTAATAAATGGATATTTTTATTACGAAAAGTTCGCTGTATAGTTCCTAAAATTGGATTTTTAAATGATCACAATTTTGACAATAAAAGATTAAAATTATGAGAGGATAGATTAGATTTTTTTTTTAACAACCTAACACAAAGTTTTGTATGTGGGTGCAGTTAAAAGTTACTTGCACGAAACTAATGTAGGTTTTAAAAAATATATAACATTTTTACCTGAAGTAAAATGAAACGAAAATAGAACTTTACAACTATACACCTTTTTATAGCGGTTTCATCTACAAAAGTGTTTAATAAATTTAACTACGTATCAATAAAGCTAATTTCTAAATGTTTTAAAGGCAGTTTTAATCTTTTTTACATATAAAGGTTTTACATGAATCAAAGTTTGATGTTGAATTTTCATTGGTAATAAGTACAAGATGAATTGCAATTCTATAATTGTTGGCTACCTTTTGCTAAATCATGATAGCATAATAAAAAGGATTAATTTAAAGTGATTACAATACAGTAAAATCTTTATGCATTGTACCTGCATCCAACATTTTAACGTAGGTATCGTCTTGCTTTAATGGTTTAACGATTTCTTCGGACGTTATTCTGACCCACGTTCATTAATTTTCCATATATGAATTGAATATTCCCTTGGAAATGGCCGATCGAGGTTGTACTGTATATTATTTCCCACATATTAAACACAGATAACAATAAAAAGTTTTAAAAAATATTAGTTAAAAGGAAACTATAAATCGTTGACAGCTTTAAAACTTTATCTCAAAATAAATGTTTGCACTTGACAATATTTCTATTTAACGAAGAAATAAAAAGGATTTTTGCATTAAATATTTGTTTTGAAGCGCTACATAAAATTAATTACTTATTTAATGTATACTTCAAAATGAGCACACAAGTAAAAAATGTGTTCCATATATAATTGCAAGTACTGATAACAATAATCAGTTTTTAATATTAATTTGAAATTTTGACATTGGAAGAGGGTTAAAGTACTAAGCAGGCTTGGAGTCGATTACAAAGAAACGTAATCGATTACGATTACGATTACAAAGGGAGAAATTGAGAGATTACGATTACGATTGTAATCCTTTGCCAAAAAGTAATTACGATTACGGCAGCGATTACAGTCGTTGAAAAATGTAATCGATTACGATTATGATATCCGATTACGAGTTTGATTACGATTAGATTAGCATAAAATTATCCGATTTTATGCATACAACTCTCATTTTCACAATAGTGTCCTAAATCAAAAAGTTATGATTTTTAATTAAATTTTTGATTTTATAAGAGATAACTGAAATGATGATGAATGCAATTATAATGACACAATTTCAACATCACAGTTCTGCAATTATGACGTCGTTGCAGAAATGAAAAAGTTGCATTATATATATATATATGTATAATCAGGAAAGGCACATTCAGTATTTTTCGAATATTTAAAACTCATGTGAGGAATAACTACATTGATCGTATTTTGTATATAAGCAAAGACGATGCACTAAATGTATATATAATGCATAAGTGATTTACCTGGTTCATTGTTATTTTGTGTGCATACAATCAAAATTTAGTTGGCCGCAATTTCTGAAAATGTATATTTCTCCATTGTATTTATTTTCTAGTTTAAATTGTGCAAATATTTCACATAACACCAATTAGTTTACTGAAAATAATAATTTTCTATAATTCTTTATGAAATCACTTGTTATCCCGTGCAATTCATGCACATCTTATAAAATATTCAGATAGTGTAAGAGATAAATAATTTTTTGAAAATAAACGCTGCATTTTAGAATAATTTCAAAAAATTTGAACATGAACATTCAAATAACTCTTAGCAAAATTAGTAGTCGTTAAAAAGTAATATGAAGAATAATTATAATACGAATGACTATAATATTTTAATATGATTTTTGTGGTTTTTTTTTTTAACATGCACGAGCATATATTTTTTTCCATGTACTAACTGTTTTAATAAAAAAAATAAAGTGCAAGTAATTTTACAACACAAATTTAACGTACAAGATTCAACTGAAATACAAATTTCTGTTGAGGTAATTCTAAGAAGAAAAAGATAATTAATTTTTTAAAATAATTCCTAAATATTAATTCATGCATGTAAAAAACAATTGGGAAAATGTCTGAACATATATCATTTTCTTTTACATACCTATTAATTATAAAGAATATTAGCATTAAAATATAAATAAATTTAAGATTTAAATGTATGTACTTTTTTAAATATTCAAAGAACATATTTTTAAAAATAATAATAATCACACGTACCAGGGTTAAGATTTCATGCATCTTAAGCATAGAGCATCATGTAACGCTTGCTCCTAAATTGCTGAAGTGTAAATGTGCTATTCTTTAGAAAAATTCTTCACTTCTGCCATTAAAGAAAGGCGAAAACACAAAAGTCATTTCATGTCTCTTTATGTGTGTAGGTGATAGTACCAACACTAGATTTTCAGGGGGGCAGTCTACTTCGATTATTGAAAGGGAAAATGGGGCGCCCATTCTTAATGCCGGCTCCAAACCGGGACCCCGCGGAGAGAAGAAAGGGAGAACTCTCTTTTTTACTCGCGGCGGTCCCGTCCAGACTCTGGCCTATTGCCCAACCGTTTGAATATGTTTTGAAGGGGTAATTAAGGAAGCAAAATGACCGATGCATTTGGTCCTTATAGACACCTTCCCCTTTCTTTTCTACCCCGAAATCTGTGACTTGCGGACAGATTACCGCTCTTGTACCGAAACTGGACGACGCGAGGAGACCGGAGACCCCCCCCCCCAACTGAGAGCCCCAAGGCGATGCGAGTGACATATCCATACCATACTCCCTTTCTTCTCGGGCTCTCCAGCCATTCCCCGTGGAGAGTGGAGCCGCAATTAGGGATTCTGAGAGACCGCAACAAGTAGGACAACAAGCTTCTCTAGCAGACTATTATACGGTCCTGCCATCAAGGCTCTGCGACCGCCACACAGAACCTTTTATATTATGATGATATTATGATGGTTACAGACCGCTTAGGATAGGACTTCAGTACACAGTTTGAATCCTTTTTCTTGTAATCTTATCTCTTCTATCCAAGGGTAGAGCACTAAAAATTTCAGCTTTCAGCAGGTCAAGATTACACGATTGCAGGACTAGCAGATTACGGATTTTTTCCTTAAGATTACGATTAAAATTTACGGGAGAAAAAGGATTACGGGATTACACAACTTCGATTATGATTATGAGAGTATGCCTTCATCAGATTACGATTACGATTACGATTTTGTCAAAATGTAATCGATTACAGCCGATTACGATTACGTAATCGCGATTACTCCAAGCCTGGTACTAAGCATTAAAAAGTAAAGTAAATAATAAAATTAAATAAATAATCCGTTTAAAGCCATGCATTAAATTAACTTTTTAATTCTGAATTGTTTTTTTTTCTTTGACCTTCAATATAATAGATAAATTGGTTTCTACTAAACTACGCATTTATTAAAAGCATAATTTCCTGGATTTTAAACCAAGAAATAGAGGTTACATTCATTTCTATCAGATTAAATCGCTAAACAGAAATTTCAGAACAATAATTCAATTAATTGAAATTTTTCTAAGACATAAGTCGAAGCAATTGCTGTTTTTCGCGAGGAAAAAAGAATATATTCATTAATATCCAAATATATAAAGCACTAAACAGAAGTTTCAGAACAATAATGAAGTTACTTGAACTTTTTTAGGACATTAATCGAAGCAATTGCGTATTTTTCGCGGGAGTCACTGTCAGACGGTCGGGAAAAAGTTGCAAGGACTTCAACTTGGTCTGAGAACTTGCGACAGTAGCTCTGAAAAGTGTCCGCCTGTGTTCAGACGTGACTGTCACAGCGAGAAACCGGTTCGGCGAGATACTGTCAGAGAGCGACTGTCGGGCCGACAGATATTGCAGGGGAAAACTGTCTCGTCAGAGCGCGCCTTACTCCATTCCATACATATACAATATATGTACAATACTCGATACATTTGTTACTGCCAATTAAAAGAAGAAATGTCGAGGCAGAGCAAAAGAGAAAATGTCAAAATAAAATAATACTAATCTGAAGGCGTTGGTTAATCCGTTTCCAAAATATATGTATATATGATAACACAATGTCAAACTAAATAAAATACAATTTGAAACTAACAATGCCCAAGATAATATAAAGCAGGATAAGAGCGGTGATACGTTATTTTGCTTCGAATCCACGTTTTGTAAGTTCGTTTATTTGCATTAGTGTTTTAAACTCTTGATTAAATTGAAAGTGACTGTTTGTATTTTTAAGTTATTCACCAATAATATCGCGGCATGAAAATTTTTATTTCTATTTTCATTTTTGCAGGAGAAGGAGTTCAGAAAGATAAAGTTTATGTATAATATGTGTTACGACTGCATTATATCAATATACTAACTCAGTGGTCAATCAGTTGCACTGTGAAGAAATTATCGTTAGTTGAAATATTTAACCGAAGCAAACTGTTGTCAAACAGAAAAACTAAAATGTCTGGAATTTGTTTAAATGTTTAAGGCTGAAGTTGTAAAATGTAGTGAATTACGGTCAAATTTCAACCGCTGGGGTGAACTCTAGTAAGAGTAAAATAGGCCAAGAACTTTTTCACCTTTATATTGGTAAAGTTATGTGAAAAGTGTACTCTGAATCAGATTAAAAAAGTCAATTGAATTTTAAGAAAATTGCTCTAAGGGGCACAGCACATCCTCAGCCTCCCAAGTTTGGTTTTATCTTAGATATTTGCTTGTTCTATGTTCTACATTTTAATGGACTATAAAGATTAATTGTTCTAATATCTATATTCTGTAGATGAATATTAAATTACAAAATGGAGCTTAAGCAAAAAAGCAATGAAATGTTTTTTTCACCCCTTTCAAATTTTGAAACACGTAAAATCTGTAAAGCATGAAGTTTGTTCATGATCCTTGGGAAAATCGGAACGCATTTAATAATTGCTTTTAAACTGTTCTTAAGCTAAACCTTATCTAGGTTGGCAACAAAATCATTAGATGGGGGAAAAAAGCTTTATTTGTGTATTTGCACAGAATCATATTCAGATGTCTCATCTAAGTCCAACTCGGAACCAGAAAGTCGCGGATTCGCATTGCAGTGTTTGTAAAGGAAAGACTAGAAGTGGCCATTGCAACACCTTGTCTAAAGGCTCGGATTTTAAGCCACGCCACTCTCAATCTCAACGGCATGCCGTCCTGTGTCACAGGCATGTGCTCCACGCTTCATTAACAATGGATCATGTGTACTAGAGAGCACATGATACCCAAGTCGTTGAGATTAAGCCTAGCATTCTCGTCAAAGCTGAACCGCAACCTCTCATCGAGTTGTTTCTGCTGAAAGATTTCCTGATTGTCCCCTAGGCCAGGGATAGCGAGCCGCCTTTTACAATAAGTGTACCAGTTAAATTAAGGTTTATTATTTTCAGGTGTCCAGTGTGCCACTTGTTATCTTTCTTTTTAAAAATCATCTCCAAAGACCATCCATTTCCATAAAGTGGCAACTCCCCGCCCTTTTCTTTTCTTTTTTTCTTCTTTTTTAAATGCTGTTTTCAGTGAATGTGGGAGAATAAAAGTAATTTAATATGCACCTGCGCGAGTGCCACTGAAATGCCTATTGCGTTCCACCTACCGGAACGTGTGTCATAGGTTCGCAATTTCTGTTCTTGGCAATATGCAAATATTAGAATCACTTTCTGAATTGCCCCCGAGGCATTCGGCTCTAAGCATCCAATCTTCCCGTGCTGCTAAAGGCAGTTTTTTTTTTTTTTTTTTTTGGGGGGGGGGGGAGGGCGGACGGAAGGAAATCTCTTTCGAATCTTCATAGAGCATTTTAACCCAGAAGACCGACCTCTTATGCTCAAATTAGGCATATCTGGCCAAGCATGATGGGCCCTTATGGATCGTTAGGGTACTTGTTTGTCAACGAACATTTCAGATCACATTATTTGTAAATTCTTAAAGATATGCCTCAAACTCTCGTCTAATATGACAGATAGAACAAGACAGTACAACAGAATTACAATACAAAGAAGGAAATGCGCCCAGAGGAAAGTCGGAATCGAACCCATGCCTCTGCACTGCGCGCAGGCTGGCACCGGAACCAGTCGTTGAGACCGCTCAGCCACTACAATCCGAAGCACAAGAACATGATCAGAAAAAGTGTAAAACCGATCGAGCACCATGCCCGTGTCGCGATTCGAACTCGGGATCCAAGGCACGGTAACCTTCCTCTATGTAGTCCGCTAAAAATGAAAAAAAAATCTTACCTCTACTTTATCTTCTTTGTCTTCCAGCGGCGTGGTTGATAAACTACAATTTTTTTCGTATATTTAGTTAATATATTGGTGATGGTGGTTACGGAGAAAATAAAAAATTAAAAAAAATGCGTGAGCAAAGATGATTAAATGGAAAAAAAAAAAAAAGGAAGTAACACGAAGCTTAACGTCTATAAATTAAATTTTTATGTAGACTATTTTTCAGAATTCAAAATTGTTTCATGTGATTTTGTTTATTTATTTATATTTTTTGATTTAAAAACATCTTTTAATCAATTGTGGCAACTGCGTGGTTTTACTCATGTGTTTGTTTTTAACTTGTGTCCTATGAAGATAAATTAATCTGATTAATAAAATATTGCACGAAAGAACAAAACTTTTGATAAGATTAAAACAACATGCGAAGCCCAAATTTTGCATCGTTTAAGATCGTTTTGACTTGTCGTAAGAACTGTTTAATTTGAAAAAACTTGGAAGAAATCAGGAAAGATTCTGTACTACGTAAGTTACAATTTCAAATTTTGAAGAATTGTATATTTCGTCGGCATTCTGGTAAAACTGCCTAAAATGTTGCTGATTATTGCAGAATTCGCAATTAGTTATTTCATGAATTAAAGGAATTTGCACAATTTAAAAGTTACTCTAGAAATTAAGAGTCTGTAAAGTGATTTTTATTATTTTGCGCAGTAATTTAAAAGGTTAAATTGACAGCAATCGAGAATTGCAGTTTTGGACTGATGGCATGTACCAGAACGCCGAATTTTGTTGTAAGTATTAAAATGGCTCTTATCATTTAATGTCAGTATAAAGTCTACAATTTTACAGTGAGTAAGAGTAGTATATTATTCAAATTTGGGCGACAATTTGTATTTGGCTCAAATTTTTAAACTTTTTTTTTAAATCTGTTTTTGTTGAATTTGTTATTGTTTTTGTTATTGAACTGTGGAAATTGGTTCGAAAATTTCTGAAAATTTAAGTAATGTCTTGACATTATTTTTACATGTTAAATTTTTTCCTGCGTATTTTTTTAAAATATAAACGAGTTGAATGGAGAAGTAAAAAATACATTCAATTGAAGTGCATCATTAACGTTTTCGAAGAATTATTAGTTGTCCCTTTCGGAAATACACAAGACTTTTTGCGGTTTTCCGTGTTCAAGGTTTTTATTTACGTTACTTCTTCCGTTCTTCTGTTATTGTGTACAATGTTCTGTCATGTGCACATATAACTTTCGAAAATTGTGTTTCTCACAATGCGTTGAAAAAATTCTATGAATTATGGTATTTACAGAAAATTTCGCCGACCTTAAAAAGTTCGCCAAAAGTTTGGCGAATTTACAGCAGAATAATCAACTTATAGCTAAAATGCTTATAACTAAATTGCCTTTTTAATGTTACACAAATTCATGTGTGTTTGAAGGAAGGTTTATAGTTTTTGGCGAAATATTGCCTTATTTGGTGTTCTCGGCTTGATTTGACGAAAATGGTCGATTGTTTTTTCCGTAAGTACCGAATTTATTGATTAAATTTTTGGCATGAGTTCATATTGAGAAAAAATTTTTTTTTATTAATTTCCACCAATAGTTTCAAACGTTGCTTATTTTATTATTATTCAGGTATATTAATGTTTGTGTTGATAAGTTTTAATTTATTTTTGAAAGTTGTTGAAATATTTGCAATTAAACAATCGTCGTTGTCACTTCTATTATTCTTATCGTCTTCAATACGATTTGTCGCATAACGGTAGATTTAATTTTTGAGAATAGTTTTAAAATATCGTATTTTTTAACCGACTTCACAAAGGAAGGAGGTTATACATTCGTACTGTATGTATGTCGTTTTTTTTTTTTTTTTTTTGTTGTTTGTCCACTCATAACTTCGCATCAGATGTACCGATTTTCATGATTTTTTTTTTTAATCGATCGAGGGTGGTTTCCCATAGGTCCCGTACCTTCGTTGGACCCCATTCAAATATTGGAAAAAAAGTTATGGGCAGAAATATGGTCATTTTTTGGGGTTTTCCTCCATAACTTTTGACTAAATGAACCGATTTTTATAATTTTTTCTTTGATTGATAGAGGGTCGTCTAGCTCAAATATCGCACATCAATTCGACTACCTTTGTTTTTTAGAAAAAACGTTATGGGTGAAAAACTAGCATTTTGTATTTTAATTGGAAAGGCTTGGTTTGATTTTTCTTTGTTGGGGAAAACTATTAATAAATATAAAAGTCATTGTTAAAAAAAGAGTTTGTTGCCATTGTGCTGTAATATTAAAAGCAATTATAGCAACAGTTTGACTGAAGGCTTCTCTGAGGCAAAAATTAAATCCAATCAGTTTGTTTGCTAAAATCGACTTCTAAACGGAATTTATGATACAAATGATTAGTTTTTAGTGTTATTCATCCAAAAAAGGGTTTTGTCCCTTGATATGGATTTTTTGAAAAATAAAGTATTTATAGAAAAAATATTTACACTAAAAAGAATAAAATAAAATAATTTTTGAGAAAAAAATAGAACCGACTTCAAAGCAAAGCAACTATAAATTGCGCTAAAAAGTAAAAAATAAATTCATTCTTTTAAACAACATCGATGTGACTTTTAAACATAGTTTTAGAAGTCGGTGCAAAATTAGGATAGATAAAATCTTTTTAAATGATTAATCAATTGTGAATATAAATGGCACAGCCCAGAATTAGCAACAGTTCCAAGATAAAGTAACACATGGTGTAATGGTAATTAGACTCCTAATTTTGCACCGACTTCTAAAACTATGTTTAAAAGTCACATCGATGTTGTTTAAAAGAATGAATTTATTTTTTACTTTTTAGCGCAATTTATAGTTGCTTTGCTTTGAAGTCGGTTCTATTTTTTTCTCAAAAATTATTTTATTATATCCATCAAAACCCTGTGACTAGTGCTTGTATTACTGGGCCAAAAATACAATACCGGTATTACGTATTTTTTTAAACGTGATACCAGAATACCAGTATCAATACCGGTGTTAGAATTTTTTCAAAAAAGGAACAAAAGCATACTTGTTTCATTACATATTTCGTAGTTTCATGCAAAAATGTATAAACTAAAATAATAGAAATAAGTTTGTTATGAACAACTAGGAAGCCCGGCGGTCATACGAAATGACCGCTGTTCTAGGTATTATAAATTGTGATTAAAATGATTTGTGCAAAGGTGTCTGCTAATCAGGCCCGGACTGGCCTGGTCGGCGATCGCCGAGGGCCCCGGATTAGGAGCCCCCAAACGAGGAGGGGGGAAAATAATTTTCTATCTGAATTTGTTTTTTAGATTTTTCATTTTTTTGTAACTATTTGCATCTGCTTCATTACACTTTTTCCCAGGATGCTTCACTATCGTAACCTTACAAAAGCTTTAAGACTTTTAAAACTTTAACATCACAGTGGTCGATGGCCCAATTGGACTTGCTCTGTATGAGCCTGTAAAATCAAAACTAGCTAAGTGAGGCACTTCACATGAAATATTATTGCTTGCCCATTTGTCGGAGCTGCTAACGTGAACGGATTTGATAACGGCTCAAAAGCCAATTTCAAAAAGAGAAACAAAGATCAGTGGGCGGATATGGCGGCGCCAACCAAGGGGGCCCCGAATTGAAAAGGCCCCTTCATTATTTAAAAATTTCTCTCCCCATACTGTAGACCACATCAAGGCCGTAGTCAGAAATTTTTTTCGGAGGGGGGGGGGGGCTGACTTTGAAACACTAGTGTTGAGGAAAGTTTCAGGGAGGAATATATGCTACATTGCGAAAATTTTCGGGTGGGGGGGGGGGGCGGGCCTGTCGCCCCCCCCCCTCTGGATACGGCCTTGGACCACATGGATACAGGTAGGCCCTCGCAATAAATGATGTTTCATGCAAATTGTACATAACATGAATTGGATGAAAAAATGAGCAATTCAAATATACTGGGCTACATTAGTGTTTTCAAGAATATTTTAAGTGGGCCCCCATATTTATTTTACCGCCAGGGGTCCTCATACTTCTCATCTGTTCAAAACAATTTAAAAAAATCAGCGAAACAACTTTTTCTTTTTTTGGACATGAAATCTTTTTAGAAGGTACTGAAAATGGTAATTTTCAAAATGCCTATTTTTCATTTAAATTCCCTGGGAGAAAACCGACGATTATCAGTACTTTGCAGCTCTAGTGTTCGCTACAGTTGCGAATTCAAGCATCGTAAATTTTTGACTTATGACGTTAGTGCAGAGAAATGAGTGACACACACACATTTACAGATAATATTATATAATTATATATATATTTCTACTATATACATATCCTTTCCCCCCCTCCCCCCATTATTTTGACATCGCAACGGCCCTGATGTTTAGTGCCCCCTCTTCCTGAAAAGAAAATCCTGGCTACGGCCTTGCGTTCCTACTTTACTTCTGTGATTGTTTTTCTTCAAAATCATACAATATACATTTACATATACATTCCGTATTTTTCGGAGCATTAGACGTACTTTTCTTTCTGTTGTAAATTGCCTCAAACCGATCTGAAATCGCGTTTTACACTCATAATCAATTTCAAATTTTTAATAATTGTCAGATGACGATTTTCTGGTATATTAAAGGGCAGTTTGGTTTTATAAAGTAGTAAAAAATTCTTTAATTTTTGCCTTTTGCAATATATAATAATAAGTGAAAAATTGCTAAAAAATAAAAGGTAAATCTTATTTATTATACTTTGTAAAGCACGGTATTTATGTATGAATAGCTAGACAACATCATTTACAGGACAGGTTATACCACAAGTTGACTAAGGAACCGTGAGAAAATAATTTTCCAAGCGAGCTAGGCAGTGCCGGATCTGAGGGGGGGGGAAGCCGGGGCCCACGCCCCGGGCGGCAGGCGGCACTTCTGAGGGGAGGCATATTCAACTGTGATGCACAAGAAAAAAAAAAACGAAGAAGAAAGAAAATACAATAATATATATATATATATATTATTTTTTTGAAAATATAACTTTTGGAAAGAGAATTAAAATCCTAGCTCGGCGCTCCGATTTGATCATTGATCGGCTATTTTGCTAACGATTAAAACCGATTAACAGAAGTATTTATTTGTATAAACTGTAGGAAGCTTTAAAACTGAGTTATACTGAATAATGTTGCGTCGTCGATGAGTCGGCTGGTTCCTGTGGCAGGCAAGGGCTCTTGGGAAGGCAGTTTTAAGGGGGAGACAAATTCTGCAATGTCAAAATTTAAAAATTGAAATTAAAAAAAAAAAAAAGCCAAGGTTTTTTCGCCCTCGTAATAGTGAGATATAAATCATGCTATGCTCAAACAATGTAATAACTTTTCTTTTACAAACTTTCAAAGCATCCTTTCGGGAAAAGGCGGGGAGGGGGTTAGCTTGCAAGTGTCGTTTGAGAAGGCAGAGACGTGTCTCTTCCATATGAGTGTTAAGCGTTAGTAAGAAGGGGGGGGGGGGGAGAGGACCGGATTTTAAAAAAAGTGCTAATTTTATTCTGCATTTTTATGAGTTTTTTGTGAATAAAACCTGTTAAACTTTAAAAAGTTTTTATTTGCTTCTTTTTTTTTTCCTAATATTTTTGCTGTCAAAAATGCGTCTTCTAAGGCCTCAAAATGCACAAGTTTGCATCTAGTTTTCAAAATTTTCCCGGGGAAGAATTCCCGGACCCCCTTCACCGGGCAGAATTTCATATTTCCAACTAAGGGGTATCCTTCATATGGCTCTATTCCCCCTAATGTTCAGCTGAACGGGCCTGGCCATGGAAACAGTTTTGAAAATTTTAAGGGTTTATCAGTGGCCCCCAAGTGAAAACTCATTTAAAAAATTCGTTAATTTAATAAATAGTAGTTTATTATTTAGTCAGTGCTCTTGGCTTAGATATAATAAGTGAGTGAGATATAATAAAAATAGTACGAAATTTCGCAGTGCCGGATCTAGGATGGGGCAAGCCGGCCCATGATCGGGCGGCACTTCTGGAAACGGCAAATTCAACTGTGATGCACAAAAAAAAAAAAAAAAAAAAAAAAGAAAGAAAAGAAAAAAAAAATGAGACAGAAAGAAAAAATATTCAATTAAGAATATTTAACTTTTGGAAGAGAATTAAAATCCTAGTTCGGCGCTCTGATTTTATCATTCATCAGCTATTTTCTAACGATTAAAACCGATTAATAGAATTATTTTTTATATAAACTGTTGGAAATTCTAAAACTGAGGTTAGGGGGCGGCAAATTTAGAATTGTCAAAATTAAAAAAGTTAATTTTAAAAAGTCAAGGTTTTCCCCCCTTGTAGTAGTGAAATGCCTATAAATCGTGATCTGTGAAGAAAATACCCAATGGTTTTTCTTTTAGAAACTTTCAAAGCCTCCTTTTGGGAAGAGGTGGGAGCGTGGGAGCTTGTAAATGTCGTTTGAGACGGCAAACACTTGGCTCTTCGATATGGGCGTTAGTAAGAAGTAGGGGGAGGGGAGGGTCCTGCCTTCTGAATTTAAAACAAATATGCCAATTTTTTTCTGAATTTTTATTATCATTTTTATGAGTAAAAGTGTTTAAATTTCAAAAAGCTTTTGCTTGCTTTTTTTTATCCCCAAAAATAAGTTTAGTCCCAAAGCGTCTCCTAAGGCCTCAAATTGCACCAGTTTGTATATAGTTTTCAAAATTTTTCCCGGGGGAGAAACCCCCGGGCCCCCTTCAACTGTCAGAATTTCATATCTCCAGTTAAGAGGGACCCTTCATATGGCTCTGGCCTCCTAATACTGAGCTAATGTGTGGGAACATCGCCGAAAGTTGGGATTCATCAGTGCGCCCCCCCCCCCCGCAAAGGGAAAAATCCTCAAAGGAAAAAATGGCCATTGCATAAAAAGTTATATGAAATTTCAACAATAATGGTTGGAGGGGGCGGCATTTTTAAGTTTTGCCCCTTCTCGGAAATGTCCAAGATCCGGTACTGAAATTTCGGTGTACTAAACAATTAGTCAAGCAAAACTCTAAAACACTGTTTTGATTTTTTTTCTTATTTAATATTAAAATCGCTTCAGTTTAAATACTATATATGACCCTAACAAAGCAAAAGACGGTTTCCAGACACATAATCTTTAAAAAATTTAGGGGGAAAATTTTCCTCCTAAATTAAACTGTTAATCCTCATATTGAATCCCCCCAGAGGGAGCCAGTCCGGGTCTGCTGCTAATTCAAACTGAATGACCCAGGTCAGGCTGCGAGGAAGCTCCTTTGCTTACTGCCCCACACTACTATATATTTATTTACTATATAATCAAATTGTTTGTGAAAAATATATATTTATCGTCGAAAGAGCTTATTGAAAATTTTATTATGCTCTTCAAAACAAGTTTTAACGAAACTGGGAAAAAAGAGCACTGCCACTCTAATAAGAGATATATGAAAAGGGCAGACAATAAATAAATAAATTAAAAAGAAAGAAAGGATTAAATTAAATTCGCGTATACATTAATTTTTAACGGAGATTGAAATACAGCGAAGCCTCACTCAATATGACGGTAACGGAGATAAACGTTATTAGTATATTTGTTACATTTATGACAATAACAATGGCAACTGCATTGATTTGTTTGTTCACTCGGCAACTGTAATTATATGTTTGGAAATGAGGGCAACAATGCAAAAGTAAAATAAAACGGGTCAAAAAAATCATTGAAAATTTTTTAAAAAAATTAATTAAAAAAAAATTAATTGAGTCACAACTTTCATTTTTGCGGCGATGCTTTTCTCGGGTCGTAAACATTAACCGTGCCGAATGTGGTCCCGATCGGTAAAACGGCCTGGGATCCTATCGCGGACAGACACAGACAGAATAAGGCGCTTATATATAAGACTAGTAATCCCGGCGGGCATACGAAATTACCGCTGTTCTAGATATTATAAATTGTAATTAAAATGATTTGTGCTAAGGTGTCTGCTAATTCAAACTGAATTACCCATGTCAGGCGGCGAGGACGCCCATTTTCTTACTGCCCCACACTATTATATATTTATTTACTACATAATATCAAATTGTTTGTGAAAAATATATATTTACCATCCAAAGAACTTATTGAAAATTTTATTATGCTTTTCAAAACAAAAGTCTTAACGAAACTGGGAGAAAGAGCGCTGCCACTCTAATAAGAAAAATATAATAAACGCAGACGATAAATAAATAAGTTAAAAAGAAGGAAAGGATTAAATTAAATTCGCGTATACGTCATTTTTTAACGGAGATAGTAAATGCAGCGAAGCCTCACTCAATATGACGGTAACGGAGATAAACGTTATTAGTATATTTGTTACATTTATGACTATAACAATGGCAACTGCATTGATTTGTTTATTCACGCGGCAACTGTAATTATACTGTTGGAAACGACAGCAACAATGCAAAAATAAAATAAAACGGGTCAAGATAATCATTGAAAATTTAAAAAAAAATTAATTAAAAAAAAACTAATTGAGTCACAACTTTAATTTTTGCAGCGATGAGTTAATCATTAACCGTGCCGAATGTGGTCCCGGTCGGTAAAACGGCCTTTGATTGTATAGCGGACAGACAGACAGACAGGCAGAATAAGCCGCTTATATATAAGAAGATGATAAAATAAAGGCTCAAAATGTTATAAGAGCAGGAAAAAATATAAATATTTTGAACGGTAAAGTAGTACTAATCTGAGTAAAAGAAAATAATCAATTAAAGAAAAATGTCTAAATATTCCCCATATAGTGATAAAAATATATTTTTGTACTCTTCAGATGCTTTTTATTTCATGGATACACTAAAAAAAAATCTCCTGAAAATAACGGAAAATGTACAGTAGCAGAGTTGCAGGAAATATTCCGTTTCTGATAATATTTTCCCGAGATTTGACACAAGTTCCATTTCTTTTTTCTTCGTTAATCCAAATCAGATTGTGAAAATACAGCAATCGTAAAACGGAAAAGTTCCGTTCTCGTATTTTCAGGACGTGATATTTCCGTTTTTGGAAGGAAAAACCATGTATTGAAGCGTTTATGGAAATCTTCCGTTAAAATTAGTCACAAAAACACTCTGAAAATTCAGGTGTTTTTTAACAGTGTACTCTGTCTGTTCTTGAAGCAAAAATTTGGCTTCAAATGATTGATTTTAAAATAACAGTAGGTATATGATAAGGTAAATTAAAATCTCTTTAACTGAAAAAATATTAATTTTTATAACTAATATCGAAAATACTGGAATTTTACCTTAGCAAATTACAAAATTCCACGAAAGGGATCATTCATAAATGACGTCACGCTTCGAGGGGGGAGGGGAGGGGATAACATGCAACTTAGCGTGACATGTGACAAAGGGGGGGGGGAGTCTGCTGAAGTGTGACATATTGTGACAAATGGGGGGAGGGGGGTCAAATATATGGGAAAAAAGCGTGACGTCATTTATGAACGGCCCCAAATACCGGGGTTCAGTATACCCGTATAGCAAACTACCTGTGACCCTTTCCTTTTAGTCTACACTACTCGGAGGGCATGAATATAATTCGTGCTTTTTTGAAATATTACTTTCCTTTAACAGGTTGTATTTTGAATTTTCCCCACTGAAATAAATGAAATGATGAAGCTGACCGTTTTTCGAGACAAATTAGTTTCTAACACAATACTTTAATTTGTATCATTCAGAATAATTTCTCCTCCATACCTGTTTGAATAAATTTATCATTTTAACCATCACATAATTTGAAAATTCTTCTAATTGTTACACATGAAGAAATTGTCTTGCAATTGAATTTACTTCTATTTCGTTTTCGTAGAATTCCCTATAGGTAATAAAAATCTGGATTCAATTTATGTGAACTAAAAAGAATTTCATTTATCTGTTGATTCAATATTTCGAGCAAGATACATTTATTAAAACCCTAAAATTCAAATTAAAGAATATTTCCGAGATTCTTCAAAGAGCGATTTTAAATTGACTCAGAAAAATCTCATTAAAACAGGTTTTAACGAAACTCCACCGCCAGCGCTTGTTGTAGAAAGAGTACAATGATTCTTATTCCTATTATCCTTTGTTATCACTTCTTTTATATTTTTTTATAAATCCCTCTCACTGTTTTGTAATTCAGTAGTTCCCATTCACAGAAAAAGATATCTATTTAAATTGAGTGGAATATATTTCTATACGTTCTTTTGGAAAGAAGGGATGACTTTCACTTTGCGAACACTCGACAATGATGAGCGGACGATGGAAAAGATACACCCCTCAGTCAGTTTTCAATCCCTGTAAAGGTCGACATTTCCCCCTCTTTTCCCTTCCTAGCTTACGGGGTTGCCCGGAACCTTTTCGATTGGGCTCGCCAATTGCGCCAAATCTTAGGTTTGACAAATATTATTTGCCAAACACCCTGGAAAATTTTAACAAGGCTTACAGTTAATTGAATGTTGTTGCATAAAACATGTTTTCAAATGCAGTAGCAGAATTACATTTGGAAAAGCGTAATGGAATTTACGCGGAGCATCCGTACATCTTGAATTCACTTTACGCAACTGGAAAATCACGTGGAATCTGTCCTTTCCTTACGTGTTCATTTGTGCATACTTACGTGTATTTATGTACTAGTTATAATTTGCAGGGCAGAAAGAGACACATTGGAAAAAAAAATCAGCGTAAGTGGAGGTTTATGTGTAATATTCTTTAAAATTACAAGGACACATGTAATTGATGTTATAATGTTGTCGCATAAAAATCTATCGAAAATCATGGATAGGTGGGGAATTAAGGAAATCAAATTAATATCGAGGATTTATCTGTTCTAAATGACTTCATAGCGCACTGAATGAATCGTAGTCTTCTGGGTGAAAGTAATTTTTAACGGTGGAATAAAAACTGCCAATGTGTCAGCGGTTATCAACACGAGAGCATGTTAATAAATTGTGGACCGGGTTTAATTAACCTTCACTCATACTTGTTCCCGGGCATTTAAAACAGCTTCACTAAAATAAGGTGGTTCTTGTAAACGATCAATTGGAAAGAGAAACTAATTACGAGAATTCTCATGATCGGTACACAATGTGTTAATAAAATTATGTAGGAGCCAAGGCACGGGCACAAACTATAAGAATAACTTCTCATTGCTGTCCTACTTGCTGTGTATCCACCCTGAAAGTCTCTTTTTGAGCAGTCAATGTAATATTGTGCTTTTAATAACGTGAAGTCTATTTGCATTAACAAATATATGCACTAAATTATTTTAAAAACTCACACAAAGACACAATGCTCAAGTACTAACACTAACAATGGTAAAATCTCTCAGAACGAAGTTGCAGTACCTAAAATCAAACTGATCGCATCTCAATCACATCCAGGGGCGCAACTAGGGAGGGTTTTGGGGGACTCGTTCCTCTCAGGATCCTTGGTTTTCAGCCATATTCCTAATCCTTGTATGTTAATGAAATGTAATTAGGATCGAAAACCCCTTCCAGGAAAATTCCGGGGTTGCGGCACTGATCTCATCTAATCTGTTCCATCTCTTTCGTTTTTGTACCTGAAGCCGAGCAACGTGGAAGCGGGCGCTGCGTAACGTATATCAAGTTACATTACAAAGTGTCTTCAAGTTGTCCACTTAGCAACTAATTTTGTCGCCAAATCCCTGGTATCTAAATTTCCGAGACAGAGAAAATGCTGTAAAAGTTGTTTCTCTGCAAGTGAAGTGTCAATGCAAGGAAAAAAAAACTAACATCGCTTCCATATCCATATCCAAATCCTTATAGAAGGGGTATTTATTGTATGCTATGGTTTCCTGGATTCTCATACACCAAATTAAATCGCAAAATAACTCTGTTTCAATCATTTTATTTCACTTTCTTCACTTCATTCGTCTTTCCCAACATTTGGGGTGGCATATAACCTCTGAAATTACAGAAGTGGAACATTAAATGGGGAATCCTAGTGGCAGTCGTTGAAAGAATTTGTGGGGATCGGCAGATAAACTGCGCTTATAATATGAGAATTAACAGTGGTGTCCACCCTCCTCAGAGCGATGGGGTATCCCCCCCCCCCCACACACAAAAAAAAAAACTCCGGTGCTCCCCAAATAACGACGACTTCCCATATAAGTCGGCCATAACCCCTACCCCCCTCAATTTTAATGGCGCAGGCTGCGTCACGACCTCCCCCCCCCAAAACGATGATTTCCCAAAAAATCGGCCGAAACCCCCTAAGCCCACCTCCCCCCGCTTCAATGGCGCAGGCTGCGTCACGAGCCCCCCTCCCTCAAAAAACCTATAGAGCCCCCAAAAAATCGGCCAAAACCACTGAAGACCGCACTTTAATGGCTCAGGTTGCCCCCCCTCCCCCCAAAAAAATCCACAAACGCTCTCCCCATTAATAGTACTTTTAAGTACGTTACCCTACAAAAGTAGTAAAACGTACTTTTGTAGGACTATCGCCAAATGCCAGTCATACTTGTGAATTACACTTAAATCGTTTTTTAAATTTAAATGATAAAACTTCTTAGGGGATACAACAGATTCCCCCCCCCCTCCAAAAAAAATTAAGTTTACACCGTTACTACACGAGGTCTTTCGATATTCTACAATTCATATCCAAGAAAAGACTTCCACAATCAAAAGCGCGCTAAATTTTCCACTCTAGCTCTCGCGCCGTCAGTGACAGTGGACTATTTATTGTGAGCTTGTGCTCGATAGAAAGTCGAGAGTTTTAACATGCAAATACCCAACCCAATGCAATGAATACGAAGAACCGATTCTATGGCAAGTCCTTCTATTATTCGCCGACTAATACGCTTATCGGCACACCGCAGCGACCGACGATTCCTATGCTTCAGCCATTGTCTCCAGAAAACCTCAAGCGCTGGAGTAGCTGCTCTCCATATTATCTCCACTCCTTTTTTCTCTTCTATTTAATTCGCTCCCCTACGACAGGGTATATTTTATTTATTTAGAACGCTCCTTTTTGTTCTTTAATATGAGTCACCTATGTCGATTTTTTTATTGCACTTGAGAGTCAAAGGATTGCGAAAGTTTGGGATCGTTTCGTATCGAAATAATTTTTTTTTTCAATTTTTGATCTTTGTACGTGCTGTGAAATAGATACAATTATTTTGTAAAAGAAAAAAGCGGGGAGGGGGAGGTTTTAGATTAAAAAATATATAAACGTAACTTTGATTGCGTTACACTACATACCAAAATTAAGTTTGGAAAAAGAGCAGATCAAAGTATCCTTCCTTTTTAAAATTAACTAATCTGATTCCATGTGAACAATCCTTCGACATGCAGACAACCGTTTAATTGTCCTTTTTTATGTCACGTGTTCTAAAACATTCATAAAAATTAGAAAATTCAGAAAAGTTAATGTGTTTTATATGCTTTCTGTAATAGCTTTTAGCGCCTGCAGATCACGGTGGAAATTAAGTAACATTAACTTTTGTAGGTACTTTTAGTCGTGAATTTCGGAAATATACGCATAACTGAGAGAGACGCATATAAGTGAGAGTTAAATGTTGGAAATCGACGCATAGCTGAGAGTGACGCATAAAAAAGGTGAAGTATAAGTGACAGTTAAATAATATCAATTTTTATATACTTTTGGTAGTGAATTTTGGAAATCGACGCATAACTGAGAGAGACGCATAAAAGAGGTGATGCATAAGTGAAAGTTAAATATTGGAAATCGACGCATAACTGAGAGTGATGCATAAAAAAGGTAGCGCATAAGTGTAAATGACATTATTTTTAAACACTTTTGGTGGTGAATTTTGAAAATTGACACATAAATGAGAGAGACGCATAAAAGAGATAACGCACAAGATAGAGTTTACTATTACTTTTAGCTACTTTTGGTCATGAAATTTAAAAATCTACGCATAACTGAGATCGACGCATAAAAGAGATGACGCACAAGTGAGCGTTTACTATTAATTTTAGTTACTTTTAGTCATGAATTTTGAAAATCTGCGCATAACTGAGAGAGACGCATAAAAAGGGTAATGCGTACGTGAAAATTAGATAACATTAATTTTTGTGTACTTTTGATCGTGAATTTTGAAAATCGAAGCATAACTGGGAGAGAGGCATGAATGAGAGAGAGCGACATAAAGGAGGTGACGTATAAGTGAGAATTAAATATTGGAAATTGACGCATAATCGAGAGTGACGCATTAGAAAGATGACGCATAGGTGAGAGATAAATATGTTAATTTTGATATTAATTTTAGTATCGTTTTGATCGTGAATTTTGAAAATCAAAGCATAAATGAGAGAGAGAAGCATAAAAGAGCCACATAAAACAGAGAGAGGCAGAAAATAGCTGCATAAGTGAGAGCTTACTGTTTTTTTTTCTGATACTGAATAATTTACGATAATAGTGCATAATGAAAGAAATTTAAAATGTTAAATTTAATGCTCAAACCTCTCCTAATAAAGAGAAATCAGTCCCTTGAATCGGTAGTTATTGAAACCTCTGTTTGAAACAGTCGCATAAACGAACAGTCTCTTCCGAATCCTCCCTAAAACCGCATCTTAAGGAGCAAAAAAGCTGCTTCTTGCTTTGCATAAGCTCCCCATTTATTTTAGTCTCATCCTTATTCAATTTCATCTTCAAAGATGACACTTGGAGGCAACAAGCCCTCTTCTGTGCCACCAATCATTGGCGGATATCCCTTGCAACCTCTTTTATTTCCTCCCCCAGACGGTGAGAAATAAGTCACGTATTACACACACGGATAAGAGGATCTCCTGCTACTTCTCATTGATAAACGAAAATAGCGCATTGAAAATAGCCATGAATGTGATTTTTGAATCGGTTTGGGATAACGACTTCTCGAGAGGATTCTGGATTTCGCTCGCAGAACTCCATGTCGTGTGTGGTCTCGTTTGCTTTGCAGCAACAAAGCTTTTGCGGCACATGAGGATGCATTATTATGTGTAAATATAGTCTGACATATTTTCATGCGTGGTATTCGCGAGGTGCTTTGAATTTTCTGCGAGTGAATAATGAACTGGCTTGCATTCTGTGTATTTCTGGTAAGGGACACTTGACTTTCCCAAATCCTAGGAACGACTTTAAAAATTGAGGCAGCATGAGTCCTAGATCCACACGGGTTTCAATAATAACTTCGATGTTTTTGTATGACTTATAAATAAATATTTAAGCATAAGGTTAGTTGAAAAACGGAATTCAGGCGTGAATACAAGGGGAGGCAATGGGGGTAATCCCCCTCTAAACATGGGTTAATTACTATAAAAGATTACGGGTCATTCATAAAGGACGTCAGGCTTCGAGATGGTAGTGGGGTTCGAGAAATTGAGTTTGACAAGGGCAGGCGAAGGGGTAACAAGGAGTGTGACATTACACATTTTGGTTTCTATAAAAACTTTTTAAAACAGCAAATTAAATTTATTTTAAAAGTTTTTTTTGGACTTTCATATTTTTTTAAAAAAATTTCATTGATTTCATTTTGCATTGAAAACACCGATGCTTATTTAGGTTTAAATTTACTTCTAGTTAAATTTAGCGTTCTAAATTCAATTTAAACTTATTAAGTTGAATTTGAAACGCCCATGACAATGATACAATGCGTCCTTGTTCCCTAGCAAATTTCTTACGATTTTCGCACCAAAAGGAGACAGTTTTCCTTTTCCATCTTACGTCATAGTAATCTGGAATAATATTGCGCGTGAACACTAGACAATTTCCAAAATGTTTCAATTGCTAACTTTCGTTAATACTTTTTACATTATTCATACTTTCAAAATTGTTTTTTATGACTTTGTATCACTGACTTTTTTTGTGGAATGTAAACGCTATCCTCCTGTATTATAGAATACTACATCACCACGCTGATCTAGTATGACGTTTTCTCTCGCCCAAGGACATATCGTAAGTATAGCAACTAGAAAATAAAAGTTAAATTTTAAATTGTTTGAACTATGAGAAAAGAATAATAGTTATTATATCCAACGTTGAAATACTGGTTTCAGATTTTTTGTAAAGTTGTGATATAACTACATGGTTTCCATTTACAGAAATAACGCATGTGTTTTTCGGCACGTAAATGTCTTTTTTTTTTTTTTTTAACCAGCTTTGTCTGTAGAAGCAAAAGTTGAAAATAAAAAACAAAACAAAAAAAGAGAAAACCTACTGAAATTTCTCTATCGCATTCTTTGTCTTCAGTGATTTATCGAAGCTTTATAAATAAGAGGTAGCTCATTTATTTGCGAAATGATGTTCGAAAAACAATTTCCCTTTTTACAACTTAGCAGTACAGAAAAAAACTTAAATAAATGAGAGCGGAGCATTCTTTCCTACGATATATCAACCCGAGAGAAAATGGCTGAACACCGTCACAAATAGACAACAAGAAAAATGTTACAACTAAACTCTCATTGATTGTGATGCTTTATCATGGAATAGATGCTTCGGACATAGAACCCAAAAATGAGCGTTGCCAAAAAATAAATAAAAGCAACTCACCTGCGTAAAAAAAGTGCTCCTGACAGTTTCATTCTTACACCAGATATATAATAACAACCATAATGGACATTGATAAAAAAAAATAATAATAAATAGAATAAAAAAACTTAGAGAACGCTAATCCCCTAAAACATCGTGTTAAAAAGCCATTTCTTTCCCCCCAGCCTGTGCACAAAAGGAAGACGTCTGGTAATAGAGGAGGTTTGTGTTGTCGCATGATTAAAAGTGTTCTCTGACAGGGACCGGCACCATTTATATGAAGCCCCGTCTGCCGAGATCTTTTGTTTGATCGCAGATGATGAATTGATTTCTTTTCTGACGCTTCTACCCAGAGAGATAATCGTAGGTGATGTCTGGCTACCGCGGAGGGGAAAAAAATGCGTGAGGGATGTTCTGGAGCAATTGGTGACTACTGGTTGTTCTGAGGAGTTTCAATACCTACACATCTCTGTATCTTGACGATTGATTCAGGAATGGTAAAACATCGTTCAATTGAGCCTCTCTATATGAATAAGTTCGTACAGATACTTGATTAAACAAACGAACAGAACAAAGCAATGTTAACCTTCAGCATAGGATAAAATTTTTCAAATAACTAAAACTTTTCAATAACAGCGAACTCTTTTGACAAAAAAGGATAATCTGGAATTTTAGTGTGTAGCTAATTAATTCATTATTTCTTCTGACGCTTCTACCCAGAGAAATAATAGTAGGTAGTGGAGCACCCAAGATTTTGCTTTTTTTTATGGGGGGGGGGGGGGCAAGGTCAAAATTAGAGACAAACCGATTAACTGATTCCCGGGTACTGGATATCCAGTGTTTCTCATGTGACTTATCCGTGTCGGATCTCCAGCTCTGTTGTCTGAAACCTGTAAATCCTATACATCAAAACAAAATTTGACCTGCCGGATAACCGGACTTTTTGTGCACCGGATCGAGATACGGATATTCATAAAAAATTGGTCGGATACCGTATATCCGTTGCCTTCAGAGCACATGCCTCGTTGTTCGCCCCCTGATCGTATGTAGTATTTAGCTACTGCGGGGGGAATGCGTGAGGGATGCTCTATGAGCAATTTTCTCCCACCTTTAGGCGATTGATTCAGAAATAGCAAAACATCGTTAGATAGCGCCTGTGCATATACACAACTATACACAGACAGATTTTGATTAAATAAACAAGTAACGGACACAACAAAGCAATGGTCAGCATTAAGATAGGATAAAAGTTTTCAATAACACATCGCACAAAATATTTATTTTCTTCATACTCGTGTAAATTGACTCTCTTTATATCTTGCTAATTATCGTGGTTTAAGGTTAAGTCTAAATACTTGCGTGTTTTCTTAAATCGGTTTTCTTCTATTGTTCATAATAGCAAAATATTGTAAAGAAATCCGATACTGTTAAAAAGATTTAAAATTTGATTGCTAGTCTTTTACATTCCAGTTATTTCGTTATGTGCTATTGTCAAAAAAATTGTTCAAAAATTAATTTCATAGTTTTTATTTAATTTGTTGAATTAAATTTTTTAGCGCATGCTTAATCTATTGCGGCAGTCCATCGGATGGCACAGCCATGGTAGGGTTTGAGGGTTAAAAACTATGCTCGCAGTACTTTTGTTACATTCATTTTTTATTTTTTTAATTTATATATACTGTTTTTTTCCTCATAAAAAATATGTATTTAACTTTTTCAAAACGGAGTGAGTTTTTGCAAAAGGCCTATTGACCGCAGAGATTGAAACAACATAAATTGCTTTCCACAATCAAAGCAAAAAAGTGATACTTGTTAATGACATCAATTCGTTTTCGGTTGGATTTTAATTTCATGTCAGACATGTTTTAATTTTTAAGAACTTTTTTTTATTTAGTTTCATTTATTATAGTATATGGCGCATATCAAATTAAAAAAGAAAAACCGTTTGAAACGTCTATTTTAAGAAACTTTGTTCATGCGTTATGTTCAACTCGTACCTATCAAGGGGAAAAAAGAATTCTAAAACAGATTTCATGTTCTTTTAGGGTCTGAGATATTCATTTATGTAAAGCGCAACCAGTTCGACATCACTTTCACATCTGTTAACAATTACAGATCTCAAATTGTATGACACGGAGAGCCTAATTGATGTTATCATTCCCTTCTGCTTTTTCGTGATCTGAAAATTGACATGCAACATGATCATAGTAGTAAAAAGTTGCTTTTTTAATAAAAATTTGGGCATCTCAAATTCAAAAGCCCCAAAAGCACTCTCTTACTGAAGAAATTCTTCAGAAGAGATATAAAACTGCATAGCTCCAACGTACAGTAAAACCTGTGTAAGTTGACCACTTGCGGTGCAGCCCTTTAGTAGTCAACTTATAGGGGGTGAGGTAGAGGGTGAATGGCTTATTCCGTTCCTGACAAAAGTGGTCATCTTAAACAGGTGGTCAACTTACAAACGGGGACAACTTTACAGGTTTTACTGTACATTCAAAATGGCATCGATATGCCTTTAGAGTCTTATGAGGAGGTCTTAAAATATGATCTAGCAAAAATAAAATGAATTCGAAAAAATTTCATACCCTTCATCCCACTTTTTTTTAGGAAGTTATATCAATGAGCGAATTACTAATTATTTAAAAGCAAGAGATGTGTAATTGAATAATTCTTATTTATTGAATTTATTAAATTAATCATTTTCATTTTCACATTAGAAATGTATGAAAAGAGGAAGTGAAATTTCCGATTTTAAGACCCCTCCCAGAAAACGTTCCTCTCTGCGCCATTGAGTCCACCGAGTATGTGGTCAATTTCAAGTGTGGGGGGTCGGGGGTTCAAACCTAATAGCAGCTTTAAGTAAATGACTATTGCATGCTGGAGAAATCACAATATTGTTAGCAAGAAAGGGTTTCACTTTCTTTCTTTCTCTTTTTTCTAATATTGGAAGAAAAACGGATCTTGAAAATTAAAACCAACGGAACAAATTGAATAAACAATGCTTGCGTTAAGTTTCTAGTATATTTTCTGAAAGGAAAATGATTACGAGTTGAAACAAACCAATAAATATATTGCTTACGAACAGGGACTAACATTTGCCTTGAGGAAAGAAATTTCTGTGTTTCTCTTTTATTGTTTGTAGAGTCTATGAATTATATATAAGTTTAATGTCAGCAAAGCTTTTGACGCAATTCGAAACATAGCCTAATGTATCAATGGACACATTTCATCCTCTAATGTCCAGTTTTTCGCTCGATAACGAGTCATTCAAAAAATCAAATGAAATGTTTCATATTCATTCTTCTCTTAAACTACTTTCGGTAATCTACAATTGTTATTTCACTCAAATCTATTGTATTATTTATTCACAGAAACATTTTCCCCGCTTCGCAATAGTGGCAGTCCCTCCCAGATAAAAAAAAAATCAAATCTAAAATGTTTCACATCCATTCTTCATGCAAGTCGCATTTCTCCTATTGCGCCATTGTGCGGTTTGTTCTAATCCACAGTAAAGCTGTGCAATCGGGCCATTGAGAATGCAATGCTCGTGCTGAAATTAATGTCTTTAAATGGTTACACATTCCGTAAGAGCTTTATTCAGAGAAAAAAGTCCTTTACTCTTAAGTCTGAAAAGGGGAGTATAATCTACTAATTCATCAAAACATAATGCATGTTCTATTTGACACTCACGGGCTCTTAATACCTCATAGCCACTAAGCGACATGACAGATGTACAATGTGAATATCTCATTTCGTATTCCAACCCTCGTTGGCTCCAAATGAGCTTAAGTCCTCGCTATCCAATCAGGAACTATTTTTTTGGGCGCTAAGCTTTTTTCCAGGGCAGTTGAAGTGCGTGAAGTGGCTATGATTCGACATTGATTAAACGTGAATTTCATTAGAGGAATGCCAGCGTATTATGAGATACGTGCCGAGCTTCTGAATACCCGTTTCATTATTTTCAGATGAATGGCTGGCCATTTACTCAAAGGCGAGTTTGTCTTCCTGTGAAATTTCTTTGGTTGTTCAAGAATAAGGCATTAGCACAGGTTAATAATAGTTAACAATTGCGATAACTGGACATCACGGAATTCAATCTCAGATTAGTTCCATCTTTGAGCAGAAGTAAAAGAACAAAGTTGTTCTTTCTCCCATTGAAAACAAAATTCAGTACATTGTTTTTCACGCTACCTTTACTTGCAGTGTTTGATTAATTGCATATTAAAGGTATCGTAGGAAACAATAATATTGCAATAAACTCCATGCAAATGGCAAACTTCCACCAGCTCATATCTTAAAACATTCGGCATAGAACGGAATAGTTGCGAAGTAAAATCAGACGGCATTGTCGATCATAATTTTTAAGCTCATGAGGGATTTCTGGAACAGTTTTCGATGCAATTATTAAGCTATTGGCTTTAGAAAAACTTTTGCGTTTTTGTTTCTAATTATTCCTACTATGTTATCCTAGACTGAAGTAGATTTGTAATATAGTATCTTGTATAGCAGGTTTTAAAATTTTAAATGATTACGGACAACAGTGGAAAAAAATATTTAAGCGTAATTTTTGAGAAGGTTGCAGAAGTGAAGGGAAGTCAATGAATTTATTGCACATTTGCCTCTGAATATAATATTTTATGGAAAGTTTAGTACCGTATAATCCCAAATACCACCCGATTATTTCCCCAGAAAAAGTAGGTGCGTAAATTCAGGTGCGAGTCTTAATTGGGGATTTGTGATGAAAGTTGATACAAAATGTAAAACGGGTTTTTGAAGTAATTTTGATATGTTTAATGATTCATTCACACCGAAGCTGAATAATATTTTTTTAAACAGTTATTTCCAGTAATAAGTTTCCAAAATCGCACCATCGAAATGGAGAGGCGGATCACATTCGGGGCCGAATGGTATTTGGGATCACGCAGTAAATTTGTTTAGACCGTGGAAAGGGGTAAGGGAGGCAACAGTACTTAAGAAAAAGGGATGATGGAATCAAATATATGCACAAATGTTAATTAGTTTCTATATTAGCCATTGAGTTCTACATAATATTTGAAGTGTCGTCTGCCGTACAGTTAACATAGAGCGAGCGCGGTCCGAGCGGAAGGATATACAGTGCGTATCGAAATGATAGGTCCATCAGTAAAAACGAAATTCATGTTAGGAAAAAAAATTTTATTATGCATTAAGTACTATTTTATAATATACTCTAGTTCAACCAATGAAAAAATAATGCTTAAATGATATACAAATCATAGGAATGATAAACGAAACAAAAAATTTGTGAAATTGCTGTTTCAAAAAGATAGGTCCACTGAACCAAACATTAAATTAATAAGAAATTTTTCCACCTTTTTTCAAAATGAGCTCATAAATCCTATTCGGCATGGTTTCTACAAGTTTTTGCAAACAGCTGGTCTCGATTTTTGCCCATTCGGAGGAAATAGATCTTTTTAAGTCTGTAGTACAGTTGTACTGCTTTCCACCTGCATATACTGCTCTTGCGAGTATGCCCCACATGTTTTCTACCGGATTCAGGTCCGGGCTGCAAGGTGGCCAATCGATAATATGCACACCATTATCCAGGAACCACTCAAAAGTGGACTTTGCAGTATGCACAGGAGCATTGTCCTGTTGGAACATGTAGAACGGCCCTCCAATGTGCTCTGCTTGTGGAATAAAATTTTGTTCGAGCAGCTGTTGATAGCCTGCAGCATTCAAGGGATTGTATACAAATGTTATATCAGTTTTTCCTGCGCGTCCGGAGCCGGCCCACACCCTAACGGAACCACCACCAGCTTGCCTCTTCGAGAATATCTCTCTATCGTTACGCAGATCATGCCAGTAATATTGCCAGCCATCTGGACCTTCGAGATTGAATTTTTTTTTCATCGCTGAATATCACTCGATGCCAGTTTTCTTTCCAGGACATCACTTCCTGTGCGAATTTCAATCGCTTTTCTTTGTGATTTTTAGTCAATTTCGGAGCCGCTTTCCTCTTCCTGTAAACTAAACTGCCGAACTTCTTTATCACTCTATGGACCGTTGATTTTGATATTGCAGGAATTTGTTTTCTGGCCAAAGTGGGGGGATAAGCTCGTATTTCCTGATTTTAACTCCTTTACAATAGTCCTTCTTTGTCGGGGTGTCACTTTTGACAGCCGACCAGATTATTTTTTCTTACCATAAGCACTTCTAAGTCTCAAAAAATTGTTTACGACATTATGAGATCTGTTTAAAAGTTTAGCTATTTCTCTATTCGATTTTCCACACTTCTTAAATGCGTCAATTTTCCCCTGTTCAACCAGCGAAAGACTGCAACGACGGCCCATTTCGTTTGATTACAATGTGGTGTTCAACTCCATTTAAATACTTCTACGGCAGCCCGCGTAGTCGCGCAGTAAGACTTAACTATGATGATTATGCAAATTTAATGGAAAAAAAAACGTTTTCGTACAAGGATTTATAAAGGCGGACCTATCTTTTTGAAACGGCTTCAAAATAAAAATTTTCATAAAATAAAAAAGAATTATTTATTTTTAACAAATTGTTTTCTAGATAATTATAACGATTATTGTTGAATTATCTGTACCAAAAAAAAAAAAAAAGGAATTATTATCAATTAACAGTCGAAACATTGAAAAATGCGGGTGAACCTATCATTTCGATAATATAATATCGATTCTGTAATATCCTCTTGTGATGCAAAATGAAGAGAATGAGCAACAAATGGAACACACAGACAACAATGATGTTATCCTCTTGCGACTTTCTGTACGTAATTGGGTACATTTTAAAATACTGTTAATTAACTACTGTTTGTGCAATTTGAAAGCTAAAACGCTCAATTGTTATTGAAATTAATCAACAGATAGTTTACTTCGTTTTAAACATGGAAAACATGGAAATTGGGGATTAATTATTATTTAAACTAATTATTAATTAAATTTAAAAAACGGTTTTTTTAGTTATTTTGTTTTGTAATCATTTTTTAAATCAGAGAACCAAAAAAATTGCGTTAAAATTGTTTGTGCTTATTTCTGGGGTCTGAAGAGGTTATGGAAATAAATTTGAAATTACTTTTTGTCTAAGCCAACCATGGTAAAATCATGTTTTTAACCCGATTATTTAAACCGTTGAAACGCAAAATTAAAATTCACCGATAAGGCATTTTATTTTTTATTTTAGAATGTTTTTCTTATTGCAGCATGACGCATGTTAACATGAACGAAAGAACCCAATAATATTGCACATCAAAGTTAAACAAATTCGTCTCTTTTTAACCAATTTTATGTTCAGCTTTTATTTAAAGTACTGCAAGCGTGTTTTAGTACTCAAAATAAAGCGTAAAAGAAGCTAAATGATCGTGGATTCGTTACTGTTATTTTCTCCCCACTGTGTGCTGGAAGTGTTATCCGGTTCTAGCAGATGACACTTCAAAATGGACCACTCAGATGTCACTTTAGATATGGAATTAACTTATTAACAAAATTTTAGGAAATAAAAGAAAATTGTAAATCGTTCTATCCAAAAATTGCAAATTAGTGATGATGACAAGTCCATTTAAAATTTAAAAGAATCTAAAAAGTAAATAGTAGTTCTTTTTTTTTTAACTTTCGTTTCATCTCACTCGGAACTAATCGGTCAGGCTAAGTTCCTCCACTGATCTGTCATTTCTTCTGCTTTAAAGACGACGCCCCACTGACAGACAGATCAAAGGGAATGGACGAATAGCGTGCTAAATGATGTCATTTATTTTCATAAAGCGTCATCTGCACAATTGCCTTTATTCCTACTAAACCTTTTCAAACTCCTTCCCTTGGGTGGATGGTTTGTAACAAGTACATGCTAATGAAAATCGGCAAAAGCAGACGTGACTTCTCTCCCTCTCCTTTTATTTGTTTATTCATTTAGATTTCATCGATGGCAACTCTCTCTTTATCCCTCTAATTGAATATAAAGGATTTGCTGTTGCACTTTTAGTACTTTATATTGCTATCGTTCTTTCCAAGATGCGTCCTTTTATTCGTAATAGATACAGTAAAGTCCTGCTATTCCGAAAATCCGGCTATTACGAACAAGGTTCTGAAAAAATACCGATTTTTTTAAACTTAAAAACAGGGGAAATTAAAAAGGCGTTCGTGGAAAAACTTACATTTATTGTTATGCCAGGAAGTTAGAGACATACATAGAGTCAAAGCTTAATTAAATTGAGAAAAATAGGGAAAAACTTATGAGAGTTAATATTAAAAATAAACAAGAAGTTCCGTCTAGAACTATACGAGCCTACTTTCCCGTATTCACCAACTTGAAATTTATAATCTAACTAACTCTCTCTCTCTATCTCTTCCTCATTTAACTTTAGTTCTTAATTACTTAATATATACCTTTTTTAACGGTTAATACATATTCATTCACTCACTCATTCTTTCATTTATTCAGTCATTCGTTTATTTATTCATTCATTTTTCTCATTTATGTATTTATTCACTCATTTATTTATTTTTCACTGCATACATTCATTTATCTATTTTATTATTTATTCACTCATTTATTCGTTTATTCCATCACTCATTCACTTAATCATTCATTCATTCGAAAATATCGTTAAAAATCCCGATCAAAAAATTTCATAAGAAAATAGGCCCGTTCCCTTCTGGTTGAACTTCGTATCTGTACATGTTCTACGGCCAAACATCTTTCCGATAAATTTTGTTCCAAGCAAATCGGTCTGTTAGATCAGGATTTATAAAGGATTGAAATTTCCCCGTAGGCGCTAATGTTAATCTCTTCTTTTTTTTTTGAACTGTTTCAAAATGAATTCCTTTATCCCGGCGCAAATCTCGCCAAGGCAACAAAACACGCCAAAGGTTACCAGAGGAGGTATTCTTCCATTTCGCGTTCGTTGCATCATTATTGGCGACTTTATCGCCTGCACCGGGATAAAGGAAAAGTACCGTTAATTTTTTTGAACTGTTCAAAAATGAACAAAAATTGTTAAACTCAAAAAATATTTTCCTTCGAGAACTTTTTAGTAATCTTGTTCACAAGAACTCGACTCTTATGCCCAGAGTTTACATAATTTGCTTCACTTTTGCCCATAGGCGCTAATGTTAAAAATTTTTGAACTGTTCAAAATTGAACGAAATACTGTTCAAATCAAAAAGTAAAATATAGAAATGATATGTCCTTGCCGAGATCTTTCAAATGCAAAAAGAATTTTTCGAATCGGATAATTCGTTCAAAAGTTTTTAGGGGGGGGGGGGGGCAGACCGACAGACAGACAGACCTACAGACCGACCGACACACTTTTTCCCCATCTCAAAACCCTACTTTCAAATTTTTTATTTTTCAATCTTTATTTAATTTCTTCACTTATTTTTGACTTCTCTTCATATTTAACGATATTTTTCGATACATTAAGCCTTCTTTCATGCTTTAATATATATATATTTTTACTTTTACGGGAAAGTAGGCTAAAAAGGGGGATAAAATGTTTGTAGTTCATGGCTCTTTTCCAGTATAAGACATCCGAAAAATGTTCATTTTTATAAATTTTTCTCTCCAACGAAAACTTGCTCGAGAAAAGGTGTTTTTTATTTATTTTTTATTGTTTTTGTCGAAGGATGACTGTTCAAGCCATTTGTTTTTAAAATAAATTTTAGATGTTTCGGTTTTTCCAATAACTCTTTTTTTCAATGTGGGGAAGTGGAGCATTTTTAATTGTCTGAAAGCATTAGATTTTGATTTAAAAAATAATTTTTGGAAAAAAATAGAACCGACTTCAAACTATAAATTGCACTGAAAATTAAAAAACAATATTAGTCTTTAAACAACTTCGATACGACTTTTAAACATAATTGTTGAAGTCGGTGCAAAATTATGGCAGTCTAATTATAATTACACCATGCGTTATTTTACACTGAAACTGTTGCAAACTCTACGCTATTTATATTTGTAATTGGTTCATAGTTACAAAAGGAATCATGCATCATAACTTTGCACCGACTTCAAAAATTATGTTTAAATGTCGTATCGAAGTTGTTTAAAGAATAATATTATTTTTTAATTTTCAGCGCAATTTATAGTTTGAAGTCATTTCCATTTTTTTCCAAAAATTATTTTATTTTATTCTTTTTAGTGTAAATACATTTTTATATAAATACTCTATTTTTTAAACATACATATCAAAGGGGAAACCTTTGAGGGAATGACACTAAAAACTAACCGTTTGCCGTTTGTAAGATGAATTTCATTTTAAAATCGATTTTAAAGGGTCACTAGAGCAAGCAAACTGATTGGATCTAATTTCTTCTTCAGAGAAGCCTTCAGTCTATTTCTTGTTATAATTACTTTTAATTTAACAATGATTTTAATTTTTATTAACAACTTTCCCAACAAAGAAAAATCGAGCCTAGTCTTTCCAATTAAAATGAAAAAATACTTATTTTTCACCCATAACGTTTTTTCTAAAAAAACAGATGTAGTCAAACTGATGTGCGATGTTTGAGTTAGACGACTCTCTATCGATCAAAGAAAAAATAATCAAAATCGGTTCATTTAGTCAAAAGTTATGGATGAAAAAGCAAAAAAATTACCACATTTCAACCCATAACATTTTTTCTAATTATCGAATATGGTCAAACCAAGGTATGGGACCTATGGGAAACCACCCTCGATCGATTAAAAAAAGAAAAAAAGAATCATGAAAATCGGTTCATCCGGTGAGAAGTTATGAGTGGACAAAAAAAAAAAAAAAAAAAAACCGACATACATACAGTATGAATGTATAACCTCCTTCCTATGTGAAGTCGGTTAAAAAGAAAGAGGAAATTTTCTTTGGAAAGAAAAACTATTTTTTCCCTTTTCTTATAAACTATATTTATTTTAAAAATACCTCTGTATGCATGTATCAACAGTCAAACCTCGATTTAAAGTACTTTGATTTAACGAGTTTTTTTCTGCCCCGACAAAAAGGGTACTAAAATGTTCTCATTTAACGAATTTGTAGCTTTGATTTAACGAACAACCATCGTTGGAAAAAAATTCGCACATAAAACTAAAACTTTGAACTTTTCGCACATAAAATTTTGAATATTTCACACTATAATTCAAGTGCGTAATACAAATTGTTTTCTCATTTCTGGTTTATTCAAAAGACAAGTCTTTCCCCCTTTTCAATGTAGAAACATGACAAAGAAGATAAGGGGGACCTAGAATGGCTACTTGCTTTAAGTTTTAAAGGCAAAAATCATTGAAGAATTTAGGTCAGTTAAAAGTTGATTTCCTAACGCATAACTTATAATTTTTCACCTCGTAGTAAACAATAATCATTCTTTTTAGCCTACTTTCCCGTAAAAGTAAAAGAAATTTAAAAAAAAAAAAAAAAAACATGAAAGAAGGCTTAATGTATCGTGAAAATATCGTTAGAAATCAAGAAAAGTGAAAAATAACTTAAGAAATTAAATAAAAATTGAAAAATAAAAAATTTGAAATTAGGGTTTTGAGATGGGGAAAAAGTGTCTGTCGGTCTGTCTGTCTGTCGATCTGTCGGTCTGTCTGTTGGTCTGTCCCCCCCTAATAACTTTTTAAAGAATTGTCCGATTCGAAAAATTCTTTTTGCATTCGAAAGATCTCGGCGAGGACATCTCATTTCCATATTTTATTTTTTGATTGGAACAATTTTTTGTTCAATTTTGAACAGTTCAAAAAATTTTAACATTAGCGCCTATGGGCTAAAATGAAGCAAATTATGTAAACTCTGGGTACAAGATAAAAGTTCCAATGAACAAGCTCACTGGAAGAAGTTCTTGGCGTGAAATATTGATATGAACAATTTTTGTTCATTTTTGAACAGTTCAAAAAAAAAATTAACATACCGCCTCCGGGGAAATTTCAATCCTATATAAATCCTGATCTAACGGACTGATTTGCTTGGAACAAACTTTATCGGAAAGCTCTTATGACGTAGAACATGTAATAATAGAAAGTTCATCCAGAACTAACGAGCCTATTTTCCTATGAAATTTTTTGATCGGTATTTTCAAGAATATTTTTGAATCTAGACGGAACTTCTTGTTTATTACACGGTTTTATTTAACTTGATTTGTCACGGAACTTTGTTACGCGGTTTTCGACCACTATTACTGCATAAATTATCTTCAAACTTTGCACGCAGCTTATCTTCCCGATGACAATACAATATTCCATCCATTTTATAACTTATTATAACGTTAATTAGGAAAAAAGATTAATAATTTTCGCTCTGAGAAAATTATCAAAATTATTATTTGTGAATGGCAACCATAGCTTTTTTTTGGATAATGCCAAAGATGTTTTGAACTTTAAAATGCTCAAATCATGGCGAAAAAAGAAACTGCGACGCAGCGGTTTCTACAACGCGATTAACGCAGTGGTTTTATATTTAAGTTGGTTTGTTTTTAAACAAAACCGTGTGTAACTTAAAATATTTTTAAGTGAATTAAATTTTATTTCATGTCTGTATAAGGGTATTTTGCATTGATATTTTTATACCATGCTCTTTACAAAAATTGATATTCGATTTAACGAACGGATTTGTCGGTCCCAATCAATTCGTTAAATCGAGGTTCAACTGTATGTATGCATGCCGTAAGCACCCAGGTTTTTGCTTTTGGGACCAAAGTCAGGATTGGGGTTGCGCATTCATTTTGCTGGACGTTGGATATCTGGTATCTCTTGTAGGAAGAGTCCGAACTGTATATCCGGCTCTGATGTTTGAAGCCCATAAATTCTATACACATTTTTAATTACCGCAAAACTTCCAAATTACTGGTCGGTTCGGATTATGGGATATCCAAAAATTAATCGGGTACCGGACATCCTATGCTTTCTGGTGCGGGAGGAGGGACCAGTCCCGGATCATTCCGGTCAGTGTGCCAGTGCACGTATCCATGTATGTAGTATTATTAGTGTACAACAAAGATGGCCAACACGTCGATCGCGAGATGATATCCAACCAATCAGCATAAGATCTTTAACAAGTGCCTACTTACATGAATACGTTTTCTTATGTGAAAATAACAAATAATGAGCAGCGTTCTTGACTGACACATATTGTCAACAATCTTAAAGAATCTCCAGTGTGAGAAAGCTGGAGATTTTTTAAAGATTGTCTGTGTCGACATTGCTGCCCTTCATCAACTTTTTTGTATTCAGATACATAAATGTATTAATTTTATTCTGTTAATTTTAATTATTTAATAAACTGTTCATTTTATATAATAATTAAAATGAACAAAAAACCGCTATAGCGAATATTTTATAATATTCTATTTCTACCTTTTCTCTCACCAACTAAAGTGAATAGCGATACATTGTTAAGACATAAAGCATAAATTCAATCCTAATGACAGACAAACTGGCGAACCCTGGTGCGTAATATATTGTTGAAAACAATCGCTTTTCAGTGCAAAGAATCTCCTTCTTGAAATTTCTCGGTTTTCTGGAAATTCTGTACGTTTCAAAACAAAAAATTAATGTGCATTAGAAGTTAACAAAATTAGCCTACGTAATTTCGTTCCTTTCTTTTATAATGATTATTATGCTGTAAATTAATTTGAAGAGACTGTTTTCCATGTCTGCAATTGTTTTTACTCATTATAACCATCTTTTAAATAATATGACTTAATAAATAAGTTCCTTGTTAAATTAAAATCTTTAACAGTCGTCTAAAATGTATGTAATGACTTAATCTTTTTCAAATTAAGTTTTCATCTGTAGTTATTTCATTGTTGCAGGCAGTTGCATTGCAACGTTTTTGCTGGCTTGATGTTAAAAGATTTTTTTAATAAGGAAATGGAATAGAAAATGCTTCCTTATAAAGTCCATAGATGGCGCTGTTACTGTGCATCTTTAGAAGAAGCACTGTAACAGCGAAGTAGAATGTTTAAATTTGTAAAGTAACCCAGAGTAAAACCTAAAGCGGAACAGGTGAAATTAAGATAGAACAAAAAACAGTAGGGCTCGACCGATGGCATTTTTTGGCCGATGGGCCGATGCCGATTGTTGGCCGATTGTTCCGAGATCGGCCGATGGCCGATTGCCGATTATTCTCCTCTTCCATCGGCCGATGGCCGATGGAAAAAAAAGTCGCTTTAAACCATTAAAACGTGTAGAATGCTTGTCAAAAATATCATTTAAATCATTTACTATTTATTTTTATGTTTATAAAAACATAAATGCATTATTCAAGTAAGTCCGTAAAACTGTTTGGGGGAAGTTTACATAATAATTAAAACTGAAAGAATCACTCGCGATTCTAGTAAAGTAATTAATCTATTTGGAGGTTAAAAAAAATTAAAAATGCTATATCGGAGGATTTTCAATTCTTTTTTTTTTTCTTATCTTTGCAAAAAAAAAAAAAAAATACTCAACAACTATTGAATCGGCTCGGGTCTAATTCCCTTTGCTTCAACATTTTCTCTTTATAAAACCTGCACTGCAAATGCCAAGTGCAGCTGCCTTTATTTTCTTATTTTTTTCATTGAGAGGAATGCAGATGTTATGACACAGACTAGGGATGTAACGAATATTCGGCCACTATTCGGTATTCGATCTATTCGGCCCTTTGACCGAATATTCGGCCTGGCCGAATATTGACGGACTATTCGGCAGCATAGTTCTGCTGCAGTAAAAATGTAAAAAAATAAAGAAAGTAGTAGATTTTAAACATTTAAAAGTCCTTATTAAAAGAAAAACGGACAAAAATGAGGCAACTAACCTAGTGCGAAAAACAAATAGCACCCATAAGACGCCTCTATGACTTTTACTTTAACATTGTCTATTTCGCGAGGATTCTGTTCAACGAGAACTATTTTAATAATGAAGGTTTTCGGGCAGCGATCGCTTAAACTAGTTTTCCGAATTTTTTATCAAATACTTTTGTAAAATGACATTATTTTTGTGTTTTTTTAAACTTATGTGCTGCCTGTTATTGTATGAAAACAGAAAGTGAGCTATGGGGAAAAAAAGAAAGTGAAAGACAGAATGTTTTCTTTAAAGTTGTCACTGCGATAAACATCGGCCTTGCATCGACTATTAGATGTTTTTTAAGGCCGATGGGCCGATGTTTTTCTAAAGTTAACATCTGCCGCCGATGCCGATGGCCGATGGCAACTTTGTTGAACAATCGGCGCCGATGCATCGGCCTTGCCGATGCATCGGTCGAGCCTTAAAAAACAGGCTTTGGAAGTTGGAAAAAAAAGTAAAAAGAAGTTTCTGTCTATGAATTGGCGCAAAATATCTTTTAGACAAAATCAACATGCAGTAGCAGTTTTGCGGATTATCTTATAAATAAAAAGTTTCAATTAATTTTGAATCAACTTAACCCTACACTGCGCCGTTTTGTTTTTAAACAACACCTCCATTTTTCGTTCACTAAACTTTTATTTTGTAATATTTTTAACATGTGGCGGATTCTTTCGTTTCATTTTGTATGTGTGATCAATTAGTTAATATAATTTCCCCTAGATCTTGTAAACTGAACTCAACGTTCATCTTTTTTTTCAAAATCGTAAGATCTGTTAATTTCGTAAAAAACAGTAACTTCTTAATTTTTTTTCTACAAATTTTAAGCAACAATTTTATTTTAAAAAATAGTCTCTAATAGGGAAGTTTCCACCTACAAAATCTTCCTATTTTGATGCTTAGATGTTGTTAAGACAGTTATAAAACTCAAGAATTCACCCATGCCGAACAAAGAAAATTGAACATTGATTTTTAATTAATTTTTAAAAATCCCATCCACAAAAAACGCGGCGGAGCTTAATACGTCACTGTCTGACGTCAGCGGGCACCTTGCGCCTCAAACGGCTTCGAACTCCTCGTATATTGCAGCGTTCATTCAACGATTCATTTAACTAAACGTGCGTCCATTTAATTAAACTACTGTCTATTTTTTATATTTTTCTTATTCATCATGGACTGTAGGATCCCTTTTAGACAACAAGTTTTTGATTACCCATTTCCAAGTTAACATTCGTTTTATTTATTCAGTTACGTGTATTTTTGTTGCTTGGCGACTTTTTGGTAATATTTTGGTAACCCCAATGAAGTTCATCATGCTATTTAGTGTAGTGCATATTACTTAGCTTATCGCTTTCTTGGTAATGAATCTTATATTTTTGAAATGCAGAATATTATTATGCTACAAACGATTTCCGATGTTTAAATTTTTTTTTACTTAAAGAAAATTCCGTTTTTTTTTTTTTTTTGCGGTTCAAGTGTGGAACTCAAAAAAAAACCTTGGTGAGATTTTTGAATTGATCATGTGTTTCCTTTTCATGTGAAAAAACACCTGCAAACAATGGCGTAGCTGGACCTGGATTTCGGAGGGGGAGAGGGAGGTGTTCTTCGGGAGAAGTCTGCTAATTTCATTGTTTTCCAAGAAAAATTGGTCCAATTCTAGACAATCTTTACCATTTCGGGGGGGGGGGGGTATTCCCAAAACCACCCCCTTATCTACGCCAGCGCCTGCACATTAGCATAGAAAAAGCATTAAGCCAAACGATGTTGCAACTTTTATTGACTTTAAAATGCAGGTAGTGTAGTTAAATGCCATACAGAATCTTTTAAATTTCATTTTCCAATCGTGGTATATCATGTTTAACTTTATATTTTTCGGTTTAAGTCTGGAATTCCTTAAAATGCTTTCAAAAATTTCTTTTAAAATGGGTTATAAATATTATATTTAAATTCATTCTATTATTTTGAAAAATACTTTAGTCCTTGTTTAATCTTTCAAAAATAATACTGAGAAGTGGCTGTTCATAAATGATGCCACGCTTTTTCCCCATATATTTGACCCCCTCCCCCCCTTTGTCACAATGTCGCACTTCAGCGGGCCCCCTCCCCCTTTTATCACATGTTACGCTATGTTGCATAACGCATGATGTCACACTTCTTGTTACCCCCCTCCCCTCCCTTGTCACACTGTTTTCACAATTTCACGAGCCCCCCTCCCCCCTCGAAGCGTGACATCATTTATGAATGATCCAGAAGGCAATTATGATATTTTTAATAAATAGCTCTTGCAGAGAAGAATATATATGGTGATTCAGCTGGTTGGGTATGTACAACTAAAAAGGACAGCAGGAATTAGCACAGTCAAAAGTCGTGTATGTCCTGGGCACAAATTAAAGAGCCCTAACCAAGTTGTTATGGTAGTCAAAGAAGCAAAAAAAAAAAAAAAATTGAATCAGCTGAGAGTTGCCCTGCTGCCAAAGAATAATGTGTATTTCCTACTTGCAATAATACAAATTTCAGTTTACCTAAATTTTTCGATGTCTTGAATCAAGTTATTTATGTATACTTTCATTACTTTTTAATGTAATTTTATCCCTTGAACAGGAATATTTTCTTTCTCGTTTTCGATAACTCGAAATATTTTCTACACTCCAAGGCCGTATCCAGAAACGGGAAAGGGAGTTTCCCGAAAATGTTCTCAATGAAGAATATATTCCTCCCTGAAACTTTTCTTAACACAAGTGTGTCCAAGTCAGCCCCCCCCCCCCTCCCCAAAAAAATACTGGATACGGCTTTGCTGCACTCAAATTATTTCTTTCCGGTTCTGTGTTATTTCCATTGTATTGTAATTAATCATCTTGTGTTGTTCTAATACTAATATCATTTAAATTTTAAGATAAAAATAATCCTAAGGGCCCTAATTATGCCATTTTTCTGTTATATATTATATATATATATATTTTTTATTTATGTTTTGAAAACTATTAGGCACGAACGAAATGTAAACCGCTAGTGTAATTTTTAAGTAGATATGTTGTTATGTCTTAGTTGTACTTACAGAAATGATCTTCACAGCAATGAAAATTCGACTTCATAGAAACATCGCTTCTGCATTTAAATAGCCACGCTTTTCGAACTTTAGTTAGGGTCCCTTGGAACATTAATGAAGCGTTTGCCTGTAGTTTTTTTAGTCGTTGATGTGCATAAAGGTACAAAACAATACTTGTAATTAGTATTTGACATATTGATCGAACGCAAATGTAAGAAAGAGCACAACGACAAAAGTATAACACAAAGAAACAAGAAATCCCCCCGTATATATATATTCAGAAAGAATATCTTGTATCCACATAAAATGCTTTAATTTAGCAACTCATAAATTAATAATGATAGAGTCCGTTCGACGAATTCATTCTAAAAAATTATTTTACGCAATGAATATTTAATTTAATATATAATTTTAATAGTTTATCTTTTAATTACCCCCCCCCCCCTGCACGAGAAAAAAAACGCCAAATAAAGCGTCCTTTTTATATTTAGTTTATCAAAAATCAACGGTGCAGCAAAACGTTTGCTGAAGAAAACTCAAATTTAACCACCGGGACTCAAACCACGGTTGAACGGAGTACAAGCTTTCTTCCCTAACCATTCGGCCTTCTTCACTGCGTTAAACGGGGTCTATGTATCAATAAATGTTTCTTTCCAACAGGTAAACTTCATTATGGTTGAGATTTTAGTTTTTAATTACATCCAAACTCATTTTTGGCTAAATTTATTGTATATTGGCGAAAATCATTTTATTTTCTGCAAAATTAAAACATAAACAAGCTTTAGAAGCTCAAATTATGCATTCGCTCATTCGCAAACAGTTCGGCAATCCGATGTATCCAATTTTTAGTTTACGTGTGTTTGTGTTTCTATTTAATAACCACTGCTTAGGCCGCTGTGTTTTAATTCTTTTTTTTTTATATACATGCAAATTTGAACTGTAAATCTTTTTATCCAAATAGATGAGCTCCAAACGGCTTCGCTCCACATGGCTCGCTTGTGAGTGGCCGGCTTTACGCTCGCCAAGCTGTATACGTAATCCAACCTGTGACGCAAATCATGCCCGATGCGCAGAAAGTTTTTTTCGCGATCCCTGACTGCGCGTGATTTTAAAAAATTATTTAAAAAATAAACACTAAATAACAAAATTTTTTTGCACAGATATTGTTAAAATATGTTATTCTGTAGATTAAAAATAAATTAGAAAATCGAAAACTTCCCTATTGATTACATAGTTTAAAAAATATATATGAATAGACGTTGTCCGAAAAATTTCGGGAAAAATATATAATAAGGCGCCTTTTTTAGTTGTTGTTTTAAAACAACACCGTGCATTCGGGGCAATTTTTATGCTCCTGCATTATTCGCAGTATAAACAAGAACAAGTGTCATGGGTTGTGGTTGTTCCATTTCACCTTATTTAGTATCTCTTAGAAGATTATTGTTAAATATTTCACAAATTATCTTACAGTGGTCGATTAAATTATTATTTAGGAATTTTGTTTAAAATCAATTCACGCTCAACCAAAGTAGGAACTAACATTATCGCATAGACCCCCTACAGATGTTAGGTTTCTTGTTTAAAATCTTTTAGTGAAATTATTATTAAACTTCATTGGTAATCAAAGTAAAAATTTGCACATGTAACTAATAATTATTAGATACGTCTGCAAATTTTTTAATAAATTTTAAAAATCTATAAATAATAGTAAAATAAATTATTTTAATAAATTTTCGTATTTTAGTGATATTTATGATTAAATTGCATGCCTATTTATCATTGATTTGGTTTCATTTGTTAAAATGATTATATAAAAAAAATTATTATGGATACCCCTAAATGCGCAATGTTGTTTTTAAACAACATGTCAATTTTTCTCGAATTCTACATAAATACGAATTAAATAAGATTTTTTTTTAGTATTTTTCTCACTTTCAACTAGCACAAACAAACACACACACACACAAAAAAAATATTTTACAAAGAAAAAAAAAAAAAAAAAAACAATTGCGCAGTGTAAGGTTAAACCTTATGTCATTAGTAGTGAAGAACAGGAACGAAATTTTGTATTCTCCTACATGACTATTTTTTGGAAAAAAAATTGTTCGATTAATTTCTTGTCATTTAATTTTTTAACAGAAAGTATTATTTTGAAGAACAATTTATACTACTAAAAATACTTCTAGATGAATAAAACTATGATGCCGACTGCTGTAATCAAATGCACTCAGACTCAGAGGGAGTTGCCCCATCAGGATTTTTTTTTTTTTTTTGCATGAATGAGATACCTGGTATCCGACTAATTTCTAAATATCCGGAATCTGATTCGGTCATTGCAAAAAATACTCTGTTGTTCGGTAAGTCAAATTTGATCAAAAGGCTGGAATTAAATTTAAATTTAAAAGCTCCCTTACTAACCTAGTAGCCCTCCTTTGAACCCTTTCCAGTAAGGTAACATCTTTAAGATAAGGTGCTGACAAGGAAACCAAAATTGAATAGGGAACTCCAAATGAGTTCTTATCTTACCAAAGGATATATTCTTTACATTTCTAATGGGCTGCTATTGGCTTCTTCCAATAGCAGACCTAGTACGTTCCCCAGAGATTGGTACCATCTCCTTCAGCGGCACCACAATGAGTGTGATATCATCGCCGCATGAGAATTTTGACCTCAAGTATCTCTACCTGAAAGGGTGAGCACATGGACTCTGTTGATGCGAAATTGCACTAAGAATTTAATTTAGCCGAGAGCATTCAAGACAAATGTCTACTCAAGGGATCTTTTGCATGCCGCATAATCGTACGACACGGGCGCAGACGATTTTCTGCATCTTGAAAATCCACCGACACTGCCTCTTACCTAAGGATAAACTTCTGATGAAGGCAAAAAATTCCTTAGTTCCGGTTTCGTTGCATTATTTTCTGTGTGATCATAGTTTTCATAAATTCCACCCTGACAAAAACAACAGAGCGTCTTATGGGCCGGCAAATACTTTTAGCGTGAAGATTTCAAGCTCGTTTTATATTCATCACAGAAAAGCATCTTACTTACTTATTAGGCACCTGCAAAAATTATTTTCTTCTTTTAACGTTCGAAATGAGGTTCAAATTGCTATCGTAAAAGCAGGAGCTGGAGCCCAGAAGAGCAGAGAAGTTGATTTTGTTCGAAACTGGAACGGAGCGGTAGCAGCAAAATTCATTGTGCTCCACTGCTCCGGTTTTTTTTTAAATTTCATTGACAAACCTAAAAACATATGAATATTTTTTAAAAATTACATTAGCAAACTTAAGAAAAATAAATGAATGTTTTTTTTAAAAATTACATTGACAACAAAAATAATTGTTTTATTTATTATTTATTTATTTATTTATTTATTTTTATTTATTTATTTATTTTGCATGTAAAACATGTGTTTATTACAGAGATGAAAAATAAATAATCTGTAAAAACCACTGTGCTGCAGATTTTCAAAACGAAATTTCGGGATTCTTTCGTGACCTTTCCTGGATTTTTCGTGACCGTTCAGTGTCACATCGGTTATTGATACTGCCAGATATCGGGTATCGGCTATCAACCTGCATGAGGTTTAAGTGCTGGATATCTGATGTTTGAAACTTGTAAATTCATACGTATTTTTCAGTTTTCAAATACATTGCAAGTTTGTAATTCACATATAATTTCAAAACATGTTAGTTCATTAATCTTAATAATCAAATTTGACTTACCGAACAACCGGATATGTCGTGCAGTTGCCGGATCGGATATTTAGAAACCTGTTGAAATACCGGATATCCGGTGCCTTCCGGAAGGTACCGGTCTCGTTGGATGGAAAATTTTCGCGACTTTTATTAAACTTTCGTGACCTATTTCTAAATTCATGACTTTTCATCTACTTTCGTGACCTGTCGACATCATGATAATAACCTTTTCAATTTTTTATCACATAAAACAATAATTAACTACGAAAAGAGAGATAGTATAATTCCTACAAAAACTATTCGGAACAAGGAGCGGAGCCGGAGCGAAGTATTTAGAAGTCGGGGTGGAACAACTTTAAAAAGTAGCTGCTCTAGATCCCTGGTAAAAAGGATGTTGTATCTTGAAGTACTTTTCTGTTTTCGAAAAGTTCAAATTAATCTAAGGGATCATTCATAAATGATGTCACGCTTCGAGGGGGGGGGGGGTCATGAAATTGTGACAAAGTGTGACAAGGGGGGAGGAGGGGGTAACAAGAAGTGTAACATCATGCATTATGTAAAATAGTGTGACATATTGAGTTCAAGGGGGGAGAGGGTGGTCAAATATGTGGGTAAAAAGCGTGACATCATTTATCAACGGCCCCTAATGTGTGTTTCTAGTTTACTTTTGGCGACTCTGCCAGATTTTGGATAGCATCAAGAAATAATTTTTGTACCGTCCTATATATTTGCCGATTTCCTTAGACTAGAGTTCGCACAACATTCGAAATTAGACGATAATAATTAATTTTGGCATTGAAAACATTATTCTATTTATATAATAATTTAAATATTATTCATCAAATTCTTCAATTATAATGTCGAGTTTATTTTGATCATCCTCACTTAAAGCAAACGTATTATAAATCATTGCCGCCGCAGGGCCAATTGCGCTCATAAATGTAGCCGCTCATACTTCTGCCAATTTCGTACTGGCAGTTGAATAAAACTTAAATGTTTGCTTCCATACACTATTCTCAGTTTCCATTCCATTGTTTCAGCGAAGCCTTCACTCAAACTGTTACTATAGTTGCTTTTAATATTATTGCTTAGTGGCAACAAGCTCTTTTTAGCAATTAGTTTTATGATTATTGCCTGATAATTTACTCAACGAAGACATGTTACCATCTGCCATCTGGAATAATTACATAGCCATCTATAATAACATTACAATTATAAATGAGGCTTGCTCGCCTTATGGAAAGGGAAAATAATTAACGAATAATAAACTTTCTGAAATTTTTAAAATTGAATCACTAAAACTCGTCAATAGCTGCAAAAAAAAAAAAAAAATCTAAGAAAATCGGTTGAAAAACAGATTAGAAAATGGTTTTTAATTGCTGTGTCTTTGCCTATTTATATAGTTTCTATAACGTAGTTCGTAGCTCTTCAATGATTTTGGCTGTGTCACCATTAGTTTTTGATGACTATGCTAACAGGATGTTTGGCATGCTTGTGTATTTTTCGCAACTTCACCAGGTGCTTTGCTCACTTCGCTTGTTGATCAAATCACTTGCTGACTTCGCTGCTTTCTAATTCGTTGGATACTTGTTTCTCTGTGTCGGAACTATCCACCGTTGTTGTCCAAAAAATCAGTTACTATTTTTTACCTCTTAAAGGTAGCATAATTTTGAAGAAAGCGGCCATAAAAGTGGCTTTTTTTTTATTCAAGAAAATAATATAAAACTCTGTGTGTGCAATTATAGAAAATTACCAATTTCTGGCTTAAAATAAAAAATAAATTCTTAGAAAAGCCAACATTCAAGGTTTTTATGATTGAATATTGATTTCCCAGCAAAGAAACAGAAGTTTTAAAATATGTGTTTTAAACATTAAATGAGAATTATTATTGCACTTACGCATAACATAAATAAATATAAAATTTTTTCTTGTGTGATAAAGCATAAGTAAAATGACCGATAATACAATTTGGACAACTAACTAACGACCATAAACTCCTCGTTTTAGCGATTGTCTATGATTTGTTACATGATGTCGTTAAATCGGGGATCATTACATCCGTCAAATCGCTTTCGGGACTTTTAAAATCTATCGACTTTTAAAATTTGAGAAAATCGTTAAATCGAAGTTGTACGCATTTCTAAGCACTTTACGAAAAGTATGGTACTGAAATCTGATTTATAGATCGAGAAGTAAACATGATTCTGGACATAAGAAATACATTGTTTTAATATTTGTGGCGTGTTATTTTTGATCACTCCAGCCCGGAAATAACACGGGCACGAATGATAGAGCGAAACTTTTCCCCATCATTTTGAAAGGAGGTAGCATGAGGAGGTTATTGACGACATCCAGTTAATAACTTTCCCGCTAAAGCTGTAATAAAATTTTTTATCCATTCGGATAATTTTCTTTGTTATATCTTTAAATCTTGCTTGATGATTATTGATGACAATCAGATCAGTATATCCACCAAAATCCCTCTACAAAACACTCGCTTTAAGTGTATAATCTTGAGGTTCCGTTATAATTCGTATTGATACTACGAGAATACCGTACAATATATTTCAAGGCTAACCTTTACCACTCGACTGTCAATAACGGCAGTGGATTAAGCCTCTCCCAAGACACCTCCTCCCCCACACCGATTTTTTCGACGAGGGAGGTCGCGGAGCCTGGACAGAAGAAAAAAATCTCTAGAGTAGAAAAAAACGAAGAAATAGAGGAAAAAAAGGGCACCTGGCTGGGCTACAACAAAAGGCGGCTGTTTAGAAGGCATCAGAAGGCGCGAAGGCCGACTGTGTCAAACCAGTTTTTACGCCAGATTACGGAGTCAAAGATCAGCAGGATAAGAAAGGCAAAAGGTGTGAGCAGGCACCGAGAAAAGAAGTGACCACAAATTTATATTTCACTTCTGCGTCATCTACACTCAGGGGGTTTTTCTTTCTGCTTTGCGGCTCTTAAATCTTCCATTTGCTTGCTACTTTCCTGCTTCTGGCACAGTGGCCATCTTCTGGAAATTTTATGGGCTGTTACTTTGTGAAGAAATAACCAGTATTTCGTTCATTTGTAAAAGGTCATGTTTGTGTGCATGTTTTCGTGAAATATATCAAAACCCACTTTTATAAATCACTTTAGTTTGTTTCAAATCTGAAAATTGTTTTACGCTTCACTTCAACGTACGTAAGCCATTCTCAGCATGTAAACTCCAAAGAAAGCAACAAAAGAAACGAAGAAACTTGTGTATATACAGTAGCGTCACTACGTCAATTTTACAAATGCCATTTCAAATGTCATAACTGAAAATAACTGTAGTTTCCTGATGGTTATACCAAATAAATAAAAAACAATTTCTTAAGATTTTTTCTCTTTTTGCTACTGACATTAATAGGGAAAGATATAAAATACATAACTATAAGTTTGAACAACACAACCATGTATATTTTTTTCATTCTGGGGAAAAGGGGGTGACACCACAAATTTGCCGCCCCGCGTGACACCCATGCGCTAGGAACGTCACTAATATATATTCTTTTGATAATACGTTAAAAATATATGCATAATTATTCTTTTATTTTATGGATTTCACCTTAAATGGTGCATGAAAATATTATGTACTTTTAGCATCAGTTCATGTGATGCCTATGTTTATTTGAAAAGGAAAAAAAATACAGTTTCATATTTTGCTCTATGTTCGACAGATCAATTCGCAGCTGATTGGTTAAGTAGGAGCTTACCGTACACCCAATGCATGTTCCACTCTGGAAGCTGAATGTATGTACATTTCGTTGTACATACACAATACTGCTGGAGAAGCAATTTTCTAGTTCTTCTCTCAATAACCGCTCTTTATGAATATTCAGATTCTGCTTAGTAATTGACGTTTTGATGTCTTAGAGACAAATTTTAACTTTTTATTAAGAATTTAAAATCTTGGGCATCGGCGATTCCAAGTGTAAGTCGACCCTGTTTTCAACTTTCAATTTTTTTTTTTTTTTTGGTTTTTCGACTTGTAAACAGCTATGTTAATAAAGTATCAACCATTTAGAGACATAATATCGATGCTCGATGTTAGTATTTTCAAAATGTACACGCGGTTGTGAGGTCGGCACGGGAGCCCGACCTCACACCCTATTTGTGTGCCAACGGTCTGCCTCGTTCCAGTGTCTAGTTCTTTAATGTCTATGAACTCAAGCACTAATATGTGTATGTATGTATTATATGATATTGCATGTATGTATGCATGTATCTACTGCAGTGGCGCAAGCAAGAAGTCCACCATTTTCGTATCCTGGCCTAATGGGCCGCCAAACATATTCTTTTGATTTTATCGATTGTTGCGAATAAAAAACAGTAAAATATAAATTATTGAATAAATAATTGCCATTAATTAGTAAAATAAACTATTGATAAAAATTACTTAATTCAATTACCAGAATTTCTAGTAAAAATAAAGAGCGATGGGGAGTCCGGACCCCCTGGAACTCCCCTTGTGTGCGCTAAAGATAGACTGAAATTATAATCATTCCACTATTCAATGAGCTCATTTATATTTCTCATCTTCTCTGTGACTTTCTTAATCAGTGGTCCACGAATCATTGGTTGCCCATCAAAAATTTTTGGTGGTCCGTGAACTTCTTTATACTTATTGCATAGTTTTTTTTTTATTGATATTGTTTGAAAGATATCTCTTCCATCATTTTACGGGAGCAACATTTGCAACGACCTGTATTGGGAAAAATACCATCGTTTAATCTTGCTGTCTGGACTTTTGAGGTAATTAGTCCGGGAATTACTAAAAAAACTAAATCTGCACTATTTCTGACTTTGGTGATCAATTGTTTGTGTGATCCGCTCCGCAAGTACAAGCTTAAAATTTTTGCTGTTCTGCAGTATCAGTTGTAGTGAGAAACACTTACCCATGAGATCACATGACTTATACACCACAACACGCAGGTGCTCATCCTGGAGAAGACATCCTATTATAAGCATTCTTTAAAAGTTTCCCACCCACACTTGAAACGAATGATAAATAACAGCTGGAGGAGGGTAACTTTGGCGACGCGTCATTCCTTCTCAAAAACAACCGACATTGAAAAGGGCCGGACGATTAAAAAAAAAAAAACCTTGGATGTCAAAGGAATCCGTTAGCTAAGTACACCAGAAATATTTTGAATTCCATGCTCGAGTAAGCACAGAATTTTGCGGTTCGGACACGATTCATCATTCTAGGTAAGTTGAGGAAAGAAGTAGGTGACGTACAATGCAGTCCCAGGGTGTTCGAGCGAGCAAAAAGAACATCAATTCTTTCTTCTTTTATAAAATCCGAATCTGAAGTTACAAATCATTTCGCAGACGATCACAGCGATTGTGTTAAGATGTTCGTGATAGTGATGGAATTTGACGTTTGCCTTTGTTCAGGTGTGTCTGAAGTCACGTGTGCCCTTTTTCGAATAACTATTTTCTTTCTCCTTCGAAGAATAATGGTGGTTACAATGTGATTGTCATCTTAAAGCGTTTAGAGCATTTTCTTTGTTAATAGCTACAATTTTTGACTATCTTGCCATCTGCATTCTTTAGATGAATTTGATTTCTTTTGAAATTTGCGCAATGGAATACTTGCTTTTGTTACATTTGCAAACAATGGAAATAACTTTTACCACTAGTCTAAATGTCACCCATAAGTGCATTTTGAAACTAAAAATAAAGGAAGATATTACTTCGTTGTGATTTTTGAAAGTTACATCGTAGTTTCACACAGCTGACGCCTTTTGAGCAATCAAATCTCTCATGAGCATCGTTTACCCACCCCCTTGTTTTGTAACTGACTAGATAGAAGAAGATGTTATCAATACGTATTTATTCCCCCCTCCTTCTGCTGTTCATACCTTTTTTGCGGAATAAAGTTTGTTGATTCTTTTTGTAGTCGACAGAGGGTGATCCTAAATAGGTCCAGTATTCTGTTTAACCATACTGATCCATTTAAACTAACCCTCTCATGCATGCATTTATTTATTTGTGTTATAAACAAAAACTTCATATGCCGCAAACTAACTTAGTATCTCATGATTGTTGTGTAATAATTTATTTTCGGAAATTTTGTCCTGTATAGTCAAAAATTCGTGTTCTTGTATGAAGACGTTTTTGCCATATTTATTCAATACAATAATAAACATGGCAAAATTGAATATTCAAACTTCATTTATAAGGAAGAAGAAGCTGTAAAATAGTAATAAACTCCCCAGTAATGTAAAACACGCTTCAAAATAACTAAACAGAATTTGATTCGAAACTAAGATTTTCTCTTCTTTCTTGAATCCTCCATGGACTTCCAAAGGTGTCTCAATCTTTTAACAATCTTGAATACCCTATGAAACATTTTGTCAAGAACTGTTTGAAGTGTCTAGATGAGGACGACATGCAAATTGCAGCACAAAAACGAATCTGCATAAAAATTTGGAGCAAATATGTATGTCACCTCATATGAGGCTTTCATGCAAGAGAGGAATACAGACATAGCTAAAAAATTAAAAACTTTTCACATAAACGCTTGCTTAGATATTTCACTGATTAAATTACTTGTGATTAAGTATGACTCATTGCGCACCGAGTTCAAGTTTTGTACACATTTAACTACCTATTATATTTATTTGCTTTTTCATAAATAAGTACATAAAAGTTTTGTACGAAAAAAAAAGAAAAAGAATTCAAAAAAGAAGCGATAGGAAAATATCTAACAACTAGAAGAAGGTAGCCCAAAGTGGATTTCCTCAAAATTGATAATAAATAATAATTAATTGATAATAAACCAAGATCTCAAGTTTGATAATAAATGATGCCTCCACTTTGCCTTTATAGTTTATCAGCAACTAATGTACTAATTTCTCGTGGTCTGTGCAACTTTGTCTGTGTGTTTATTAAAATGTGTTTTGTTGTTGAAGTGAATGGTCATCAATTACAATTTTAGCTTGACAATAGTTCTTTTTTTTAATTTCCATTAACGATAATCCTCAGTGCTCTCCTCAGTGCGATTGATTGACCACTGAGGTAGTTATTTAATTTAATGCATTTGTAACACATATTATAAATTTATTTTATTTTTCTGTACTCCTTCTCCTCTTGAGACTGATATAAAACTTTTCCCGCCACCCTATTATAATTGAATACATTAGAAATACAAACACTCACTTTCAATTTAATCGAGAGTTCAAAACGCTAATGATGCAAATCAACAAAGTCACGAAACGTTGATTTGAAGCAAAATAACGGGTCACCGCACACATTCTCACTTTATATTATATTGGACATCGTTAGCTTCAAATTGCATTTTATTTGGTGTGACATCGTACTAGACGTTTTATTATCATATAAACCCGTATTGTTTTGCTGTGACATTCATTTAATAGATTACATTTTTTCTTTTGTTTTGTTCTTGGCATTACCTATTACTTGATAATGTGGTGTTCCATAATTCACACCGGCAAACGAGGGACAGATTGCATCATGGGTAATAACTTTCCTGTTAAAACTGTAGATGAAGGCAATAATATATAAATATCTGTAAGCAAACAATTGAGTATTTCGTTTGCTTTTGCATTTAATTTTGTCTTGGTGTTTATTTGCTCATTCTGTTTACAAAATACAGCTTAATAAATATTCAGTACTTTTTATTGCTTTGCAAAAAATATCTTCATATATACAAAATAAATAAATAATTAATAATTTAATTTAAAAAATAAATATATGAATAAAACAAAGATGTGAACGCAATTTACGTTCTGATTTATTAAAGATCAAATGGCCAATTTGATCATTACTGGAATCATAATACGTCACTAATATAATTTATGATTTGTCTTTTTAGAAGCAAGGATTCCAAAATTTTATGGCAGTAAATGGGACGGGACATTGATGACTTTATATCATTTTAAATTTTGAAAAAGTTAGAAAACTTGATTAATTAATTAATCAAGCATTCTAACTTTTCATAATTTCTTAAGTTTTGAATTAATAACTTAAGAAATAGTGAAAGTTGCTAATTTTTTTACTTGAAGAAAGTCATACGATGAGTTTGTTTATTATCCACAAAGAGGCTTCAATTCCGGTTTTGTAAACTTTGCTAACACCTGAAAATGCTACAATTCCCATTTCATAATGCTAGATTAGAAAAGGAGCGAGATGTTAGTGTGCGTAAAATTTGACCATTTGTCCACTCTACAAGCGGTCATCTGAGCATTTAGCAATGAATCGTGTCTTCATTCTCTGACATGAATAGAACTTAGGGGAGGCAATATTGCGCGCATGCGCAAAATGAACTATCTCGATTGAGAGAAAGAGCGTCCCGCATCATTTTTGCTCAATTAGAGTGCCCGCTATTAAATCGCCGCTCAAGTAGGCGGAAAGAAATGGGGATAGAGAGAGAGAGAGAGCGGCTTTTCCATTCACTGTTGACGGATATCCGCAGGGTTGCCGAGCTACAGTCAATCCCTCGCCAACATTTGGCGACGAGAGGTTATACTATTTAGTAATGGCATGAACTTTTACATTAAAAAATATATATTAATAAATGATGACGTGTGTGTTAAATAAATAAATGACGTGTGTGAGAGGGAATACTACCAGAGCCCAGTGTTCCCCAATGCAGCCGCCTCAATTCTCATCAATCAATAAATAAAGATATCATTTGTACCATTCTGCTGTGTTGAATCTTGATTGCCGATTTTTCTCTATTTACAAGCAATAAGTCATTAGCAGAGAAATGTTTAATTTTGCGTAATAGAAAAGTGCAGAAAAATAGCTGCCTTTGTTCCTAAATATCTTTCGGCTGCATATAACAGAAAGATTCTGAGGGGAAAGAAAGGTATTTACTGTATTACATCAAACAGCAGTTCATTATCAATGGCATCATTTTTTTAGTTATCAGCGCCTCTGAAATAATTATCATACAGAATCGATACATTATTGAATAAAAAAAAAAGCAGTTAGGACGACGAATAGAAGCAAAGCGGAGAAAGAAAATAAACATTGAGTTCTTCTCAACCACTTAATTATGCCAGCGTGTCTTAAGGCATGACTTAAGCGTTAATGAGGATATACGTTGGGAAAATGAAGCATAAATTGCCCTTTTTTTAAGAATAGACGGAATGTCATAAGCTTTACCATCTCTATAGAAAAAGCTTATGACATTCTGTCTTTATTCATTTCATATGAATAAGCACGGGGTCCGTCCTCCAAGGTTCCTTAATGATATAATAAGTAACATACACATGGTTCTTTAGGGGAATAATAAGTAACATAAGCATGGTTCCTGAGGGGAATAATACGTACCATATATGATAGAATCTTGAAGCTATTATCTAGCGATTGAATAAACGAAAAACTTGGTCGCTTCGTTTCAGTTCACTATGTACGTTAATTACTTAATGAAACCATATGTAACTCGATTGCTAAAACTCCTTGCCGAATGGGATTAATTCATAACGCTTTAATGAACGAGTACAATAGTCAGGTATCCATGCTTTTCTCCACCAGTGCCCCTACCTGTTAGCCGAGGCCTTAGGATTGCTTGCGCACGGGGTGAGGTAGTGGGGTCCACTGATTTTACATGCACGTATCCCCAAGTGTACATGGCGGGGGTTTTCAGCGGGCATCGAACGCGCGACCTTCCAGGTGGAAGTCCGACGCTCTAACCGCTAGGCTACCACGGCCCAAGGTATCCATGCTGGCAAATTTTTTGCAGTAAAGAGCAAAATAAAAAAATCTCTAACATTTAGTTGAAGTGAATATAATAATAGTAATTTAACTTTGTGCAATTAAACTTTAATAAAAAAAATCACGTTAAGATAGCGCAAATGAGCATTAAAATGCAGACATATGTTTCGGGATTGCTTGGAATCACTTTTTCAATGCGACAGGGAGCTTCTAGATGCAAAACATCCAAATGAAGCAGACAAAACAACAAAGACAAAGCTTATATAAGCCTAAGAATTATCTGTGAACCAATGAGAATAAAGGCAGCGAGAAGTGGAAGTAGAAGTAGCAGGGAAGGCACCAAAGAGTAACAAACGAATCCAGTTGAGAGTACACGAAATAAAAAAGAATAACAATTAAAACAAAGCAAAAAAAGACGACAATATGCATAAAAATGTGAAAATACATGAAAATTGCAAAAATAATAAAATAAAATACAAAGAATAAAATAGAAATAAAAATAAGTACAGAATTATTCTTAAATTCGCTTTTGTTTTAAAATTTAGGAATCACAATACATCGGACTCGAATGTTTGATGTTACAGTTAGCTCTGGCACTTATTAGATTCAGCTTAAGGGATTCATTTACTATTAGTCTGCTTAAAAGAACATTAGGCACTAAAAATGTGAAACGTGCTCGGTATTTAAATTTCTTGGAGAATTTGGACTGAAAGTATTAACATCAAAATCCTCGAATTATTCAGAAAAACACAAAATAGAAGTATAGTAGAGTTAATTAAAATAAATAAATAAAATGTTTGTAAAACAAGTGCGCCGACTCAGACTCCGTGGGCGATGTGGTGTTCAAATCAGAGCTCGAAAATCATATTGCCCGACATGCCCGGGGCACGTAAAAATTTCAATCGGGCATGTAATTTTTTAATCAAATATTTCTTTCCAAAACTTTATTATTTTGTATTTTGTGGAAAAATGACAGCATTCTTACTGGAGCTCAAAATTGACATGTAGAAGGACATGCATTTCCACACAATAAAATTTGTAATCAATTTAAATTTTGACTTCTAACGACTTGGTATGTAATATTGATTTGTAATGCATATTTTTAATGAATTTAGATTAACGTAAAAATTCTTGATTCAGATATAAAGCTGTTAATTTACTTTTTTGTCTGATTAATGCTACACGACAACTTCTAATGCTTTTATTAATATGCAATTAAATAACTTCTGTCAAGTTAAAATTTAGCTCGGGCATGTACTTTTTAGACAAACCATGTAAAATTTTAAGGATTTTTCAAGTCCTTTTTCAAATACGCCACAAAATTTACCCCGCCCTCATCTCACTTATATATTCACAATTTAAGTATAAAAGTACAGTATTTCTTTTTGCTTGGATTTTTTTGTTTGCACTCACTTCTTGGATGTAGAAAAAAAAGTACCTAATGTAACAATATTTGTTAGTTTTCACTAAGCATTTTAACTTTAAAAGTTCCACGGCACTTTTCATGAGGATTAAATTTCAAAATTAATTTATCCCTCCGCTCCCTCCCACCCCCAGCTTCATTGTTGTAAAATAAAATTTGAGTGAAAAATTATCGACACAAACTTTTTGTTTAATAGAGCTGTTTATTTGCAAAGATCAAGATTGTTAAATTAATGAAATAAGCAAGCATATACACTGATGGAAAAAAAAATCCCAACACCAAGAAGAAGTTGTGCTAGCGAAACGAAATTTGGCAGGCGTGTTTATACATCTGAAAGATGACGTCGATTCAAATTTTGCGCCCGGCGCATCAGTGTGACGCTAGGAGCGACACACGGAAGATGCAAATCAGGTTTGCTTTAAATACGCGCTGTAACGTTCCTGAGCGTTGTCTAGCGTCCAGATTTGATGTAGTGAGTTGATGTTAGTCCACAATGCCTTTAAGAAGACGACGAAGCCATTATCAACAGCTCACTGAGTTTGAACGAGGTCGTGCAATAGGCCTACGAGAAGGTGGGTTTTCTTTCCGCGAGATTGCAGAAAGGCTTGGTAGGAATGCATCCACTGTGCATGAATGTTAGCAGCAGTGGTCAAGGGAAGGCACTGCCTCAAGAAGACTGGGTTCCGGGCGGCCACTTATCACTACTGAGAGGGAAGACCGCCATGTTCGGCGTATGGCCGTAACGAGTCGTACTGCGTCTGCAGCAGAAATTCGAGCAGCAATTGGCACCACAGTGACACAACGAACTGTTACCAATCGGTTACTTCAAGGACAGATGCGAGGCTGACGTCCTGTAGCGTGCATTCCACTAACGCCAAACCACTGCCGTTTGCGACGTCAGTGGTGTAACGGCAGTGGTGTCAGGCTAGAGCTCATTGTAGGACGGAGTGGAGATCAGTTGTGTTTTCTGATGAAAGCCGGTTCTGCCTTGGTGCCAGTGATGGTCGTGTGTTGGTTAGGAGGAGGCCAGGTGAGCGGCTGCAGCCATCCTGTCTGCGGCCTAAAGACACTGGACCTACACCTGGAGTTATGGTCTGGGGAGCAATTTCTTATGGCAGCAGAAGCACTCTCGTGGTTATCCCACGCACCCTGACAGCAAATGTGTACGTCAGTCTGGTGATTCAACCTGTTGTTCTGCCTTTCATGAGTAGCATTCCAGAAGGTGTTTTCCAACAGGATAACGCTCGACCTCATACTGCTGTTGTAACCCAACGTGCTCTACAGGGTGTCGACATGTTGCCTTGGTTTGCCAGATCACCAGATCTGTCTCCAATTGAGCACGTATGGGACATCATTGGACGACAACTCCAGCGTCATCCACAACCAGCATTAACCGTCCCTGTATTGATCGACCAAGTGCAACAGGCCTGGAACTCCATCCAACAAACGGACATCCAGCACCTGTATGATTCAATGCATGCACGTTTGTATGCTTGCATTAAAAATTCTGGCTGTTACACCGGTTTATTTATGTACCTGTATTTCACTTCTGCAATGGCTCTTCTCGGGCTTAAATTAACCTGTGATCTTGAAATTGTAATCAATTACGTACGTTAATCTATATAAATGTATTGCTGAAATTTCATTACTCTACAATAATTATTTCTTGGCGTTGGGATTTTTTTTTCATCAGTGTATATATATATATATATATGCTTGCTTATTTGAAGATAGCGTGGGACAATGGGATAGTTCCCCTTGCCGAGTGTCAAGTATTAGTAAAAAGTACTATATGAATAATAAACCAAAACCTTAAAATTTTACCCCCAGGCAAAAATTTTTCCAAAATACAAGTAACCCCCCCCCCCCCCCAAAAAAAAAAAAAAAAATTGCCCGCTCCTCAGCAAAATCCTGTACCCGTGTCTGCTTGAAGACCAACTTCGTAAACTTGAAACAAAGTATTTCAAGCCTTAATGTTTAGACTGAACAGTGGTACTGAAAATAGTTCTTTCTATTTTTGCATATAACTCATGCGGAAGGTTACTATTGTTTGGTTAGGTCTGGAGAAACTTTTTTCCGCAAATGCATGTAGAAAGAAAGAAATGTTTCTTTTTCTGGAGCACTTGCATCGCGATGAACAGCCAAATATGGCGACTCATCCGCTCCGTGAAGTGTCAAACCCGAGTAGTACTATTTCTTCCGCTATTGATGCCTTCTAGGGGTTTTGGAAAGTGTTTTGAAAGGTCGATTCAGGCACCTTTTCTACCCCAGCGGTTTGTTGTCGTTCACGACTGGCCGGATTTCACTTCATTTTCGGTTGTTTGCCCACGAGAAATCTTTATCACGCCCCGCTAAGCACCGTGATGAAATATGAAAATTAATTACAAAAGAGGCGGCTGATCTTTCCCGCCAAATCCTCTTAATGTCGTTTGCGCGGGAATGGTTGCCCGACAGGCATTTGAAAAAAGGAACCACAGCCAGAACAAGTTGCGGAATTATTATTGCGGTAAAAATTCGATTTTGAAAAGCGCGTTTCATCAGTTTCCCTATCCTCGTGTTTGTCCCGGACCGGATAAATGGATTTTTCCTCTGGCAACACGCTCTGCGCCATTACGGTTAAGTCCGGTTCGTTAGTCGCGAAGCGAAGTCCGGTACTGAAGACGGGGCCGTTTGTGTGCGTCACTTTTCACTCGCTCTATTTTTACCGCCTTTGGGGGGTGGAGGTCCAATTCTCGACGCGCTTGTTCCAAATCGAATTAATGGTGCTGGAATGTGAAGTGAAATGGAATGTTTAGCGATGGAATTTGTAAATAGAGCGACGCTTTCGAGAATCCTGGTTAATGTTTTCTGGGGGGTATTACGGAGAGAGATTTATTTTGCTGAATATTTTGTTCGAATAAATAAGAAAAATGAGCATTTAGAATTTTGCATGATGAAAACCGACAGAAAGTGAATAAGAAAGTAAATAACTTATTTGGCTCTGTGATATTCTGTTCAAAACAAAAACGCACTGGGGAAAGGAATTAATAATTGTGATGATAACGTTAGTTTTGAGCTAAATTCGATGATAAATACGAAATGTTAGGAATTGGAATTGGAAAAGTTGTTTGAAGACTGTAGTTAATTGTTTCTCAGAAGAATAATTTGATTCGGTTAAATGTAATAAAACTTGTTCAAAGCGGTATTGTAAAGAATCAAATATCTTTTCCTAATATTGGACAACATTCCTCGTTATAAAAAGATTTATCGATACAAATATTTATAAAAGAAAGCTTTTGGGAACATTCAGTAACTAGTGCAAGGTAAATTCCATATGGGACAGACATGAATTTTTAGTTTCATTTCAATTGCTAACTAACTTAAACAATTTAGGTGTTAGTGCGCTTACATATGTTTATGGCTATTTTTAAAATAGTGGAAGAATTTTAGTCTCTGCCCTTGATGTGATCTTGATGAGATATGAACTTGTCTCACATATGCTAATGCCCTACTCTCCCCCGCATTTGAATTTGGCAGCGCTACTCTGGGCAAGGCCGTAGCCAGAAATTTTTTTCGGGGGGGGCCCTAACTTTGAAACACTTATGTTGAGAAAAGTTTCAGGGAGGAATATACATGCTACATTGCGAAAAATTTCGGGAGGGGGGGGGGGGCCGTGGGCCTTCCCCTCTGGATACGGCCTTTTGTAAACCATATTTCGTTTGATTTAAAAAATTTATGACGTCACAGTATATGATAGATTTTTGATACCATGTACAGTAGGTGCATTTTAGACTATCTTTGGTGAAGTTAGGGCAGTGTTTTTTGGGGGCTTCGGCTTCTTATCTTGAATTTTTGAAACTGATCTTACAACCATAACGTTTTGACTATCTCTGAAAGGGGGTCCGGGGGTTCTCCCCCGGAATTTTTCCGCAATTTAGCTCCTGAGAATGCAATTTTATGCCCTTTCGGGACGTTAGAGGAAGGAGTTTCAGAAGTTCTCCCCAAAGAAAATTTTCGAAACTGCAGCCTTAAAAATGAAGTTTCAGTCTATCTTTGTCAATGTTACTGGAGGCATAGACTGGATCGAGGGCTCTCCCCAGGAAACTTTTTGAAAACTGCCTAACAATGCAATTTCGAGATTCTTTAGTAATTTTAGAGGAAGCAGAAGGGAGTTTGGTTTGTCTTCCCCCGCAAATTCTTCAAAATAAATTCTTATCTTTTGGGATACTTTTGGTGTCGCTAGTGACAGTGTTCGATGTCTTTTCCCTAAAAATGTTTCTGAAATTGAAGTCCTAAAAGTGTAATCTCTCTTTTCTTTCATTTTTTTTAAACTCTGTGATCTGAATTTTTTTCTCCGGGGGGGGGGGGGGGCAGTTGGTTATCGCTGAGGGGGCAGTGCCCTCCCCCCTCCCCGGAGAGATGCCTGAAAGAAACACTGGTTGCATGTTGCATGATGAGATTTTATTTTCAATTTCGCCCACAGAAGTATTACTTCAAAAAAAAAAAAAAAGATGAGAGAGAATTAACAGAAAACATACGTTGTTTTGAGAATTAATTACTCCCTATTCCGTTTTTGTTTTGACAATTTAAGCAATTCATACTTACGTTATTCATACATTAAGCGTTTCAAGCCTTCCATATTTTGTCATAACTAAATGTAAATAATTAAAAACTGGATGTTTTCTTTTTTCCTTAACCTAAATGCTGCAAACTAATTTTTAGCCTACTTTTCCGTAAAAGTAAAAAAAAATAATAATAAAGCATGAAAGAAGGCTTAATGTATCGTGAAAATATCGTTAAAAATCAAGAAAAGTCAAAAATAAGTGAAGTAATTAAATAAAGATTGAAAAACAAAAAATTTGAAAGTAGGGTATTGAGATGGGGAAAAAGGGGGTGTCTGTCGGTCTGTCTGTCGGTCTGTCTGTCTGTCGGTCTGTCGGTCTGTCCCCCCCCTAATAACTTTTGAACGAATTGTCCGATTGGAAAAATTCTTTTTGCATTCGAAAGATCTCGGCGAGGACATCTCATTTCTATATTTTACTTTTTGATTTGAACAATTTTTTGTTCAATTTTGAACAGTTCAAAAAATTTTAACATTAGCGCCTATGGACAAAATTGAAGCAAATTCTGTAAACTCTGGGCACAAGAGCCAAGTTCCTATTGAAAGCTTATTGAAAGGAGTTCTCGGCGTGAAATATTGATTTGAACTGCTTTTGTTCATTTTTGAACAGTTCAAAAAATTAACACAGAGCTTACGGGGAAATTTCAACCCTATATAAATCCTGATCTAACGGACCGATTTGCTTGGAACAAACTTTATCGGAAAGCTCTTATAACGTAGAACATGTAGAAATAGAAAGTTTATCCAGAACTTACGAGCCTATTTTGTTATGAAATTTTTTGATCGGGATTTTCAAGGATATTTCTCAGTGACTCAATGAGTGAAATAATGAATGAATGAATAAATGAAAGAGTGAAAGAATAAATCAATGAATAAATGAATGAGGAAAAGAATGAATGAATAAATTATTGAATAAATGAAAATATAAATAAATGAGTGAATAAATACATGAATGCGTAAATGAATGAATAAACACTTGAATGAGGTAACGAATGAATGAATAAATGCATGGCTGAATAAATGAAAGAATGAATGAGTGAGTGAATGAATATGTATTATCCGTTGAAAAAGGTATATTTTCAATAATTAGAACTAAAGATAAATAAGAAAGAGAAAGAGATAGCTAGATTATAAATTTGAATTTGGTGTATACGGGAAAGTAGGCTCGTATAGTTCTAGACGGAACTTCTTGTTTCTTTTAAGTTTGAAGTCAAAAAAAGCTGTATAACTTTGATTTGCAGTCGTGGACAATTATAAAGCACTTCCCAAATTATACATATCGCTCATGGGCTGCAATTACGGCACAGCTCAAAAAATCATGTTTTGAGATAAGTGGGTTTAAACTTTTCATTGCTAAGGAAAAAACATAAAAGAAATGCTTTAGTTATTATTAAATCTTAAGGCCTAATATTGAATTATGAGTTATGCTAGTATTGCTGCTGAAAAAAATGTGTATTTTATATTTACAATCTGTTCTTAGTCCGAAACGCGAGTTTTTTTGAGTTGTGCCACTATTGCAGCCCATGAGCGATATAATAAGAAGAACCAATCAAGATCTTTTTTGTTCAATGTAAATTTATGACTAGGCTAAGTAAAAGTATACGAGTAATTTTGTCGCGGTATTTTTCACCTTCGCAATGTTATTGTAAACGCTCTATGGGACCATTCATAAACAGTGTCACACTTTCTTTCAATATATTTGATCCCCCTCCCCCCTTTGTCACAAGATATCACTCTCCAACACGCCCTACCCCCTTTGTCACATATCACGCTATATTACATGAGCACATGTACTTGCAGTGTTGCAGTTCAGAAATAAGGTACTTACGTTAAAGAATCAAATTTTTAATTTTATTTTTTAACTTTTAATGACATTTGTGAGCATAACAATAATAATGATTACACGTGGGCTTAATTGGTATAAAATGAGATTAAGGTTAAAATAGAAAAAAAAGATAATTAGTGCATAATAGCAAAAAAAAAAAAAAATAATTGAATTCTAAAAAAACACCCGCACTTATTTATCTTAAAAGTAAATACCTAAGACTTTCTTTTAAAATTTTAACTAGAAGTAAGTTCAAACCTTAATAAGCAGCGGTATTTTCAATATAAAATGAAATCAATGAAACTTTAAAATCAAATTATGAAAATAAAAAAATTTCAAAAATAAGTTTAATCAGCTGATTTTTTACATGTTTTTATAGAAATCAAAATGTGTAATGTCACACTTCTTGTCAAAATTGCTCGAACCCCTCTCCCCCCCCCCCCTCCCTCGAAGTAGTGTGACATCATCCCCTATGAAGTTAAAAAACGAAAAAAGAAAGATTAATATGCAGTTTCTCAGCATGTGAGGAAGAAAATACAAAGTTGAAACTAAAATTGCAAAAAAAAAAAAAAAAAGAGGGGCAGCTAAAATATTATTTTGAAAAATACATAAAAATAATCATACCTTTGCTGCTACATTTCTACAGGGTTTCTTCCCAAAATAAGACAAAATACTTTACCTTTTCTTTTACTCATAATCAAAATTTGCAGGCAAGCAAAGAAGACTTTTGCAAGAGCACACGAGCCCACTAAATTCCCAACTGCCTATGTCTGCAAGGCAAGGTCAAGGCATCCGCAAAGGGGCAAGAGCCCTCTCCTCGCCACCCCCCCCCCCCCCCTTGTCGGAAGCGTTTCGATGTTGATTCGATTTTACGAATTGCTAGTTTAAAAAAGAAAAGACAAAAAATAAAGATTTGTCCCAGCAATAACAGCACAAACATCCACATCCCGCAATCGTAGTAGTAGACGAGGGGGTCCATCTAGGCATTAGCTCTGAAAGTTCCTTTATCTTCTACTTCCACAATGTGGGTAGTTTTAAAAGAGTCGCCATTTCCACGAATGTAACCTTCGGGCAAGGATTGACAAAGCACCTAACTGTTGTACGTATATTTATGGCAGATGTGGTGGCTTGCATTTTGCCAAAAAGGGATCAGTACATTTGCTGTTCTTGTTGTGTGGTCGGGTGATTAGAACCATATGTAGCCCTTAGGCAAGGAATCAATCCGTTATCTGTTGATGACACGACACGGGGGACCTACCGTCTTTAGAATTGAGGGAAAACATCTTATTTTGAGTTCTGGTTTATAGACCCTGGATTTTTGAAGCGCCGTCTTGTCGTTTCCCCATTTGTAAAACAGAGCACCTCCCCCCCCCCCCCCCCCACGCTCCCGAACAGATTGGTTTGAGGAACAAAATTTTTTTTTGTTTTTTTTTGTTACAGTTTTTTTTTTCAGACAAGTTAAAAATTTCGAAAGTATTTCGGGGGGGGGGGGGGGCTGGGCCCCCCCCCCCTGCCTACGGCCTTGACTCTGGGCCTGGAAACGCCCTATGTAAGTAGATTTAACCTAAAATCGTCGTCAAATCGTTTTGATTGTCATGATTGATGTCGGTTGTCTTTTAACATGCAACAAACAACTACAGTAAAACTCCTCCGAACGGACACCCCCTCTTAGGCAGACAGATTTTAAATCCCCAGCTGCAAAGCATTGAGCCTAATCCCCTCCTCCCTCTTTGGCGGACACTCCTCTGCTATGGACAAATATTTTTGTCCCACTGAAACCCTTGCTGTAGTGGGGTTTTAATATATTTAACAATTTCAGTCTGCTGTATATTTCCTTTCTTAGTCACACTTAAACAGCAGTAGGAAAAGCATTGCTCTACTCACATAACTATATATATTGTAATTTTATCACAGATCTATTAAATTTTAGTATATTTTCTGTGTATGATCTTACCTCGTTCCTTACAGTATCTTATAGTACCGTCAAGTGCGCCAACTTTGTGCAAGCAACTCAGCTTTGCGCCATAACATCTTTTCAGACACTAGGGCTGCCAACTGGATGCCGAGGTGTAAATAGAGCTTCGAAACTTTTTTTACAACTCTTAAAATTTTTTCGAAGCTCTAGTTACACCTCAACAGCCGTTGGGCAGTCCTAGTGTCTAAAAGGACGTGTGGCACAAAGTTGGCGCTCTTGACGGTAACGTTTCTATTTTTGTACCATCTTGTTAGTAAGCATCTTATGCTTCTCTCTCTCTACCCTTCCGCCTCCTTTAATATCAGAAGATTTTTTCTTATGGCTTAGTTTGTCTATATTAAAATATTAAGGTATAAGAGGGTCGCCATCTGTTTAAAAATGTAATATCCGTCTTCAGAAAAATTCTTTCTTTGGGGCTTTTATAGCTGAGCCAAATTGAACAGCTATTTGGGACAGCTATGTACCAAAAAGGTTGTGCCACTGTAGCAAGAATTACGGTTGCGGATTCTTGCTACAGTGCAATGTTTTGCCTAAATACTGTTTTCAACTTCTCCGCTTTTCCAGAATATTTTTTCTCAATGAACAATCAAATATTCTCTTGTTTATGAAATTCTAATGACGTCTCATAGAGTTACCTCCAAAACCAAAATATACAGAACGCTCTAGGAGCTGATGTAATCATATTTCATTGCTTTAATCGTTTTAACAGTGGGGTTGAATCGAAAATTGAACCTCGTTCACGTCATTCGATTCTCAGCCCGCTTACAGACTTTTTGCCTGATCCCACGCTGGCTTTCTTTGTTCGAGAATGGGTTCGAAAGAGGCCCCGCATCATCCTCTCCATTCATCGCTTTGTTTTCTTTTTTTTGTCACGGTTTGCCATGAACCGGAGAGGGACTCAATCTCAACAATAACCCCTACCCACTCCTTCCGAAACAGCGCGTGCGAAGTGTATTACATAAGTGATGCCTCCCCACATTCGACAAAACAGATGGTTTATGGCGTGGGGCAAAAATATGTTCGAATGATGTGGGATCGTGTTTTGAAATGTGATACTCTGCCCTGTGCATTTTGCGAAGGGATGAGTGATGCAAAGTGTATTCTTCGTCGAAATTGCAGACAGAAGGGTTTTAAGGTTTGATCCTATTAGAATGTATGACATTTCTTTCAGTTATTAATTCATTTATGGCTGCCATGTTCTGTGGTAGTTTTGGACCCTTCTTCTAAAAATTATTTTTTGCTGTCGACTCTGCTGTTATTTATGCGCATCAGTAACATTTGAAGTTGGAACACATTTCTAAAATATTAAGCAGTAAAATTTACAAATTTATTTACAAGAATGAAGTAACATCATTCTCTTCGTCAGTACGGAAAATTAAACTTGACACCTTTTTGTCAGTTAAAGGGGAAGGCTGCCCTATTTGACAATGCTGATAAAAGACTGCGCTCTTCACTGTACTCGAGGTAGAATTCGGCTGGAAGGATAAAAGAGGAAAGTGGTCAAGAAATGAGGAGGTCTCTGTATTTGGCACTTTCAATACTGGAGGCCTGAAATTACCTCTATTTAACTAAACTTGCGAGAAACATTGTTATTAAGAGACCGCTTGAATGAAAGTCGCGCCAAAGTAAACCAGTAATAGCGTGTAGAGTCGAGAAGAGACAGTATTGGTTTAACTTACCACAAATGGTTACGTACTCGTTGTCCCTCTCTTTCACACCGATAGCCTAAACGTAACCCTAACGTTGTCTAGTTCATCTTTGGTCTCAGATAACGTCTTCTTATTTTGGAGACTTACTGCACTCAAAATAATTTTTAAAAGATCAACTTTTTACATTATCATGATTCAATTATTTCAAGTGAAACATAAAGGTAAATTTAAAGTTTAAAATAAGCAAATTTTCGTAACTTCAGCCTCTTTATGAAACATTCCACAGCTACGCCATGTGGAGGCCACTTTGCTGGTTCTGGTTCTCAAAGCATATAAAGAAAAAATGTCATTCAAATTAGTTAACAACAATTTACTAGCGCCTAGTAGGCGAATATAATAAGCCTTCCTTTAAAAATATCCATCACAATCAATAGTTTTCCGATTCACATTATACATTCAATTCCAGCAGCCTTCAAGATTGCTTTTCAATTGATTGATCCGGAAAGCCTTTACACTTAAACCACATTTCTCTGACTTTTATTATTAAATAGTTGATTAAACAACAATTATCTACCTAAAGACAATTAGCATTTAAACCACCATCGTTTTATAAGCGACTCATAAATAATCCATGAATTACAATTCTTCATACGGGTTTCAAGCAACTTCATTCACGCGCTGAAAGAGAATGAATTTTGAATGATAACTACGACGTGTTTGGGCGAAATTCAAAACAGTTGAGGCTAATCCATTTTGCTACGTTGAATGCAACTTGATTCAAACTCGAACGAGCCTTTATGTTGGATATCATCGCTTGAATAGAAGTCATTTGTATCTATTAGGGGAGGAAGGTTAGCATAGCATTTGTAGCAGAAATTGAAGCACCGTGAGGTGAAGCTGCGTACTAACTTGAAGACTATGAATGCTATTTTCAGTATATTGCGAAACCCATATATGTTAAGTTCGTAGCCTAATTTTTGGGTAAAACTTCGTCATAAAATTTCTCTAAATGTGCTTCCTATATTTCATTGCCTTCTATCAGAGAAAAGTTATCTTTCCTTGTAAAGTGAATAAGTATGCGTACTCTTTCAATTAATTTATATGTTCAATAGGATAAATTTTTCTTTTTAGTTAACAAAAAATTAACTGTAGATTTTCTAAATTATTCAATGGTGTATTTGAATTCAAGTCTGTTTCGCTAATTTGTGTTTGTAGTAGCTTGCTTTCATCTAATTTTGGTATTGATGACTTTTTGGATCTTAGAGAATAAGAATTCATAGTCCTTTGAAACAGCTATATAGGGTTTTTCAACATCTATCTACAATGAAGGGGTTTTGTTTTAAATGGATTAGCGCATCTTGGTGTTAGGATGAAATATGTGTTTGTTCGATGACAAAAAAAGATGCATATTTTATTTCAATAGTTTCAAAAGAAAAAAAAAAAACAATAAGCAACGTTTTGAGCAAAAAACTACAATAAAAAATGTGGACACGTGTTTCGTAATTACAAAGAATTATTTTTCCGATGCAAGAAGACCTGAGCTTACGGAAGCAAAGCTTTATTATCTTTTTTTTACTTATCACACAAAAGGGAAAGTTTTTGTTACTTATTTCAAATGGTTTTGTTTCCTTTCAAACCTGTGGAAAAGAGTGTAGGACGTAACTGTTCTGATGATTAAATAATGTATTTCGTGAACAGACAGAAGACAAAACGGGAATTGTTTATTTACTCTTTGGAGGTTTAGCGAAATTAAAATACGACATCTTAGTCAAAAACCTTTTCTTTTACCTACTAGACTTACTACCCTAAAACAAAGGTACGGATTGTTACTAATATTTCTCGACTTTTTCGTAAGTTAATATGTAACTGAAGACTTAAATATTGGTTGCAACAGCTTCCAGCTTCATATTGTTTCATTAATAAATAAATAGGCAAATAAATAATGAAATGCATAAACATGCTCTTAAAACATTTTCACTAATCATTAGTACTCGACAAATCTGTTAATACGTAATAAATACATAGTAATTTTTCCGCTTTCCTTTATTCAAACTAGAAAAAGAAAAAAACAAACAAACAAAAATTTGTATTGTGCTTGAAAAGAATACACTGATTTTTTTTTTTTTTTAAATAAATAGTGTGACTTTTTCGCAAATAGTATGTACGCTGATTTAAATGTTTTGATCTTAAAATACCTTTCGCAACTTTTAGTGTAAAAATATAAAAATTTTTATATAGTGTAAGAATTTAATTTTCCCCATATATATATATATGTAACGGTGCGAGTGTGGCCGTGAAGCGCCGGGAGTCGAACCAAGATCTTTTTGGTGGTAGCCGCATTCTTTACCGCTTTCCCAAAAGGCGCGCCCCCTGGGCAGGAGCAAAGAGGGCTATTTGAAGCACTGACTCGCACCGCTACATACTCCACCCCCAGTGAACGAGTAGGGGCAGAGTGAACGATATTTTACCACAGATGGGTGCACCAGTGCGAGAGAAAGGCTGCGTGAGTGAGTGAAGTTTGGGCCTGTTTGCTCGGATCCGTGGCTGGGCTCAAGTGCGAGCGCGTGCAGACTGCACGAATGCGTGCGAGCAAGTCATCTCGTGGCGCCATCTGTGGAGTGTTCGGGTCTCCATTACTGCGTGCGTAAATGCCGGGGCACCAGATGTAACGGTGCGAGTGTGGCCGTGAAGCGCCGGGAGTCGAACCAAGATCTTTTTGGTGGTAGCCGCATTCTTTACCGCTTTCCCAAAAGGCGCGCCCCCTGGGCAGGAGCAAAGAGGGCTATTTGAAGCACTGACTCGCACCGCTACATATATATACTGTCAGCCCTGCTTAATCGGGTAACGGATAAAGGAATACCGCACTTATAAGAATAAAACCTTCCGGAACCGAATATTTCCCCATAGACGCAGTGTTAAAGATCCCCGTTCAATCGAATATTTTCCCCGGATAATCCAATAATACTACTGGTCTGCTTTTGAAATATTTTTGATAAAAGAATTGATTAAATTTCAAAAATAAATAAGTAAATAAGAAAATTTTTTGAATTTTCAAGTTGATCTTTCAGCAACTCCTTACTTTTCATCGTTTTAATTTGTACTTAAAAATATATAATAATGTATTTAATTATTTAATTACTTTGTTCTTATTTATTTTATTTAAAATAACTTTTAAACACTAACATTAATAACTTCTTTTAATTAGATATACTGATTTATTGTTACGTTTCGAGGCAATATTATCAGTTCTGTAAGGTAAAGAAAATTTCCCCGCATAATCGAATAAAATATGCTGGAACCAACGGTATTCCTTTAATATATATATATATATATAAGTGTAACGAAGTTTTCCTAAAAAGGAATATTTTGGAAAAAAATTGGTACAAAAAACTAATTTATGAAAAAAAAAAAAAAAAAAAATGAAATCAACATATTTTAAAAGTATAAAGATTTTTTAAAAGTAAAAAGTAAATGTTTTTAAAAGTATAAAGATTATTATAAAACTACGATATTTTCTCCTCCAAATCATATTTACATTTTATAAAAATAATGCATGATTGCTTAAAATGAAACTGACAATCAATTAAAGCAATAAATAAATATTACATTCGAGCTATTAATAAATACTTGCTAGTATCCCGCCGTAAGTTTATTCTCTACTTAAACTTTTTTCCCTCCTCGCCTTTATCGAATTAAACTTAACAATTCAAACTTTGAAAACGATAGCTTCCTACGTGCGAAATGAAGGCTTTTCTGTTTCTGCATTTCTTTTATTTGGAGGACAAAGAGCACAAAACAAACTCATTTCCATGAGCACATTAGCTTAATGCCGGAATTTTTCTCTCTGTCAGCTTCGTAATAGAAGGAATGCAGAGAAACTGTCAGCTTCACGGAAAAGTGGCGCAAGTCCGTTTTGAGTCGCGTCGTGTTGTGTGGATATTTGTCAAGTCCCACGTGATAAATAAGTTAATGAATATTGACGCTACTTTCCCGCTTGTTTTGCGTTAGTTTTGCGAAGCAGTGACGCTATGGCGTCATTTGAAAAATGTTTCGTCATGTTTTGTGCGAGCGTTAATTTTTTCGTTTATTCTCTTGGAACTGGCTGAGTGACGCAATTAATAATTTGTCGGTGGTTTTTCGTCTCGTATTTTTGATACTAACAAGAATCTCCATTTAGAACTATACAAGCCCTACTAACCATCAAATTTATATTTTAGCTATCTGCCTATCCTTCTCCTTTAGCTTTATTACTTTAAATATACCTTTTCCAACGGTTTATACATGTTCATTCATTCACTCACTCATTCAGGTAGTCATAATTCACTTATTTATTCATTCACTCACTCAGTTGTTCTTTCACTCATTCATTTATTCATTTATTCTTTTATTTCTTCAATCAGAAATATCAAGAAATTTCACGGGAAAATAGGTTCGTTTAGTTCTGAATGAATTTCGTATGTTTACATGTTCTACGTTATAAGATCCTTCCGATGAAGTTTATTGCAAGCAAATCCGTCTCTTAGATCAAGATTTATGTAGGATTGAAATTCCCCCGTAGAAGCTAATGTTAAATTTTTTTTGAACTGTTCAAAATTGTTCAAATTAATAAATATTGTAAGTAGAAAGCTCCTTCTTCCAGCCTGTTCAAAAGAACTGGGATCTTTTGTCCAGGGTTTGTATGATGTGCTTCATATTTCCCCATAGGCGCTAATGTTAAGATTTTTTGAACTGCTCAAAATTGAACGAAAAATTGTTCGAATAAAAAAAAAAAAGCAAATTTGGAAATGAGATGTTCTCGCCGAGATGTTTCGAACGCGAAAAAAAAACTATTTCGAATCGGACAATTTCCTCTAGAGTTATTAGGAGAAGGGGGGACAGACAGACCGACAGACACTCATTTTCCCCCCATTTCAAAACCCTACTTTCAAATTCTGTATTTTTCAATCTTTAATTAATAACTTTACTTATTTTTGGACTTTTCTGTATTTTAAACGATATTTTCACGATGCATTAAGCCTTCTTTCAAACTTTCTCTTTTTTTTTTTTTTTATGTTTACGGCAAAGTAGGCCAAAAAATGTTGCTCCTTTATTCTCGATATTTCTTATAAATCAAGTTTTATAATAGTTTTTACATTAGAACTTAGTTAACAGATTACGAAACTCTCTAATACCTCATTTTGTGTATGTATTGCTCTTGTGTTTGTTTTTATATTTGTGTGTTTCCTTTGAAATTCTGTAGAACCAAATATGTCACTAGGTTTTACTTTATTTTCTACTTTTTAGTCTGCAATGGTTTTCCTTTATTTTTCGCTCTATTTCATTAATTTTTCTAAATTGGAGACTCTTTTTTCCGGATTAACTACGTGGGGGGGGGGGGGGTTCTTATTTACTAATCATTTGTTTTACTAAATATCATTTCAGAAAAATAAGCGCATTAAAAAATTAAAGAAAGAAGGAAAAGGAAACAAAAAAAGCAGTGCATGGACTTTGGTGAGAGTTAAGGACAGACCCCCATCATTCGGATTGTTGAACTTTACATAGTTCTTATCCTATTCCCGTTACAGCCAATGAAAAGTGCAGGTTCAAATATAAATGCCACAACTGCTCTCTTTCTGGATAGCCCAGTATTTTAATTAAATGCAGGCGGAAAAAGGGCGGGGGAGTTCTGGGGCAACTCTTATGAAGTAATGTTGCATTCAGCCCCTTTAAGTTGGGCAAGAAGCAAATCTATCAATAAAGCTATACCTGAGTCCATTTTTTGAGTTTTTGAGATGAAGTGAAAAAATAGAAATTTTTACAATTATAAAACTTGGCTTTTCAGTGCGAACCTTAGAATAAAGATGTCCGATGGGAGCTGTAAAAGTTCGGAACCCTCATACAGCTAGGTGGCTTTGTCCTCGGTATTCTGTATGTTTCTTAAATGTAAATTCGCAAAAACTCGAAAACCAAACTTAAGATGTTATGGCTCTCGGTTAGAGACGTACATAAACCAATACTAATCTTATTCCTCACTAATAAATAAGTTAGTTTCAGACAGCATGGGTTCAGTTTTCAAAATTTTCATTGCGGCAAGCTTTGGGTTTTAGAGTATTGAATACTAATGAAAAACAATTATACAACATTTTAGATATCGGAAATGTTCTTCACAAATCAGGAATTACATCAGCAGCACTATTGTGTAGGAATGAACTAAACGTAAACAGCAGCCCGCGTAACTGCTAAACACTTGTAAAAGTAAGGGACTACCTTTACAACGAAGTTAAGTAGAACTTAATAGGTCCAGTCCCAAAATAGACTCTTAACTCTAAAAGCACAGCCACTCATAGTGGGGGGCTCTCATAGTTTCTCCTGCCCAGAAACCGACGGCACGACACTCGTTTAGTCGAAGCCGGGCGAGAATAATCTCGAAATTCCAACAAACTTCTCTCCAAACTTAAAGCCACAACTGAGATGCCAAATTCAGTGTTAGTTTGACCCAATAGTCAAATAAAAATCACATCATAAATGATTGCTTCCGACTGACAATTTCTCTTGCAAAAGCATCGAGAAAATTGCGAGATCATGCCTAGCGAAATAAACAACTAAACAAATAATCAAATGTCACAAAAAGAAGATGAAAACATGGGACATTTTTTTGTTAAACAAAGCACACATACGCTTTTAACAGATAATTAATTACCCGGGCAAACATAGATAATATTTTCTGTGAAGCCTTACGGATGATTCTGCAGAAGTTCCCCTAAAGAATCCTGCACAAGTTCTTTCTCTGCTTGAGCACTGTCGATGCAGAGAAAACAACCTGTCTTCGCTACATTATGACGACACAAGCAAGTATTCAAACACATAAATTTATCATCAAAAACAGTAAAAAGCACATAATTATCGCACGTCGATCTCCTAATTCCCTGATCATAGAAAAGAATTGATTTGACACTTCAGCGCGGCCATAACTGCCACGCTGTTGTCATCATCGTCGATTCAATAAGCCAACCAACCATTGTAGCGCCGATTCGTGGAGAAACTTGACCGGTTCTCAGAGTTTCTTATCGGAAGTTTTTGGCTAAAGAAAATATTAATATAATTATATACGACATTTTTTGTCAACGCGATAATTTTAACATTTTGAATCCGCAATTTTGTTTTTGAAAGTTGGAAACACAAGAGAATGCTTGTACTCACATGTATCAGTTATTTGTAAGATTTACACTTTTTGACACATGCAAGCCTCTAATGAGTGCATTTTTTATGTACTATGAGTAGGGGGGAAAATGATGAAAGCTTTCAGTTAACTTACGCTAAATTTAAAACAGCGCCACCTGGATAGGCACATACTGATTGAGATGAGGATTGATTTCCAAATGAAACAGTAGTATTTTGACAATTTTTTTTGTTTGATATCTTCATTTCACCCAGTAAAGCATAGCCTTTATTTAAAAACAGTGTTTTAAACGTCATATAAATAGGCGCGACGATGGCTAAAATCCCAGAACAAGTCTTGTTTGCAAATATCTCTCGGATAAGTAACGCACTGAATTCTGAAATCCTTCTTGCCATCTATCATTGGGATTCTGAACCTAGTCCCATTCGAAACTTGCTTGGGAATGAATGCGTCGAGAAAAATCCGACTGTTTTGTTAATACGTAATAAGGTAAATAAATTTATTCCTCGACGCAGAAGAATCAGCCTGTAGTTTTAGAGTGCCGCAAAGTAAAAATGTCCCCTATTATATCTTCCCTCCCGCCTCAACAATAACCATCAAAGACTCGTTGATATTCCATTATGCGAAGTGTCGTACATATTTCCATTCCTCAGTGGATATTAATTTTCTCCTTTATTCTTGGAGATGCGACAAGCACTTATCGCTGAAGAGATCTGCAGGAATGCTCTTGCCTCACTGTTCCTCGGACAAGACAGACGGACAGATAAATAGATAGAAGGGGCTGATTGGGAAGGCTCACAAGGCTTATTTACCTTCCATTCATCGGCTGAATGGGCCCCGCATTGAATGGGGCACCTCTGCAAGTGTGTCGTGCTTTTCAGCAGCGAGCGCTGTCTGTGAATGGTTTTCAATTTTGCATCAAACAATGGGCCAAATCAGGGTGAAAGGAGGCCTAGTTGATCTCGTTACACCTAGTCATAATAAACGTCGATTTCCACTGAATGGGCCCTGGTATTTGTCCTGGTGTCTTTCATTATGTCGAGCACAAAGGCGAGAGAGGGGGGCTGCGATGAATCCAAGAAATTGCCACCGAAGTGGGAATCTTTTTCCTCTCGTCTGCTATCGGAGGTCGTACAGGGAGGAATTCTGAGGCAGGCTATTATTGCTCTGCCGAAGTTGAATTAAAATTAGCAAATGAAACTTTGAAAGGGACGCTTAAAATCAAATCGTTTTGTTTTGAATATCTAAATGCCGTCGTATGTAATGAAATATGCTTCCGCTGTCACGAATTATGGTCTTTCAAAAATATAACTGTTTTGAATTTTCAACAAACGAATTGTTTAAGATTTACGGAGGTAAAACGAAATAAAAAAAATAGCTTACTGTTAACCAAACTCCAAAAAGAGGAGGTTATAAATTCATATCGTATGAATGCTTTCTTTTTTTTTTCGTTTGTTTGCTTGTCCATCGATAACTTGTTACTATATGAACCGATTTTGATGATTCTTTTTTTAAGTGATCAAAGGGGTATTACAGGGGTTGAAAGGGGTTTGAAGGGGCATTACGGTACGAAAATATAGTACCCATAGGACTCTTATGGGGTCCTAGATTTTCGTTTGACCGTATTCGATAATTTGAAAAAATGTTATGAGTGGAAATACAGTAACTTTATTCTTTTTTCATCCATAGCTTTTGACTAAATGAACCGATTTAAATAATCTTTTTTAATTGATAGAGGGTCGTCTAATTAAATATCGTGCACCGATTTGGCTACCATTGTTTTTTAGAAATAACATTGTGGGTGAAAATTAAGTATTTTTCTTTTCCATTAAATTCTTTGAGTTAATAAGTTAAGTTAGACTTTTAAAAGCAACTTCAAAACGGAATTTATCATACAAATGATTAGTTTATAGTGCCAGTTATTCGAAGTGGGTATGTGTTTGTTTTTAATAGAATGTTCATGTGAAAAATGCATTTACGCAAAAAAGAATGAAATAAAAAAACATTCTTGGGGAAAAAATAGAACCGACATCAAATTAAAAATGGCTCTTAGAAGTGAAAAATAAATTCCTTCTTCAAACAACATCGATACGATTTTAAATGTAATCCTTGAAGTCGGTGCAAAATTATGATAGATAATGTCTTTTGTAACCATGTGTCAATTACAAATATAAATGTCCCAGAGTTCGCAACAGTTCCAAAATAAAGTAACACATAGTTTAATGGTACACTATTAGAAATTTCATCATGAAATTACGGTTAAATAGCCGGCAGCAGTCTGTCCATCTAATTCACCGTTAAATTTACGGTTTGGAAATGCAATATATCAAATTCAATTCTATATAAATATGAAAGCAATTATATATGTATATATATGAAAGCAGTATATAGCATGCAGGTTACTACCTCCATGTCTACAATAAATTCGGTGACTTTTTATATCGATCTGTCAAATTCCAAAATCCAACTAGGCACATCGCACAGCCGATCGAGTTTAACTCTGAAGTAATGAATTTAAAAGGGAATGGCTTTAATGGCATACGTTCCTTTAACCTCTTCATTGCTTCATATGGTTTCAAATATGAAAAGTGCCTATCTCGTCTGCTATAGTATCTGATAACCCTGTGCAAAGCGAAAAATGTCCTTTGGATGAAAATGTCTGTTTCTTATGTATTTTTAGTTGAAAATTACGAATCTGCAATTATTTTTTGCCTATCACGTGCCATTTTCCCAAAATTACGCATTTTAGCTTTTTACGTATTTTCTAGATAAATGTGCACATTTTCGTAATTCATCGACTTAATCTATACTAATATAAAATAATTTTTATAAAAAAACAGAACCGAGCAAAATCAGAATACATAAAATCTTTTGTAATCATCAATGCCCAATTACAAATATATATATTTTCGCAGAATTAGCAACAGTTCCAATATCAAGTAGCAAATGGTATAATGGTAATTAAACTGATCATTTTGCACCGACTTCTAAAACTATGTTTAAAAGTCACATCGATTTTGTCTAAAGAATGAATTTATTTTTTACTTTTTAGCGCAATTTTTAATTTGAAGTCGGTTTTGTTTTATTATAAAAATTATTTTATTTTATTCTTTTTAGCGTAAATACATTTTTTATATAAATACTCTATTTAAAAAAAATCCATATCAAAGGGCAAAACTTCTTTGAATGAATGGCACTAAAACTAATCATTTGTATGATAAATTCCTCTTTGAAGTCGATTTTAGCAAACAAACTGACTGGATTAATTTTCGCCTTCAGTCAAACTCTTGCTGTAATTTCTTTTAATATTATAGCCCATGACAACAAACATGTTTTCAGCAATGACTTTTATATTTATTAATAGATTTCCCAACAAAGAAAAATCAAGTCAAGCCTTTCCAATTAAAATAAAAAATACACCCGTAACGTAACGTACCCCCCCCCCGTTTTTCACCCGTAACGTTTTTCTAAAAAACAAATGTAGTCAAATTGATTTTCAATATTTGAGTTAGACGACCCTCTATCGATTAAAGAAAAAATCATGAAAATCGGTTCATTTAGTCAAAAGTTATGGATGAAAAAACAAAAAAAGTACTACATTTCTGCCAATTACTTTTGTTCTATTTATCGAATATGGTCAAACGAAGGTACGGGACCTATGGGAAACCACCCTCGATCGATTGAAAAAAAAAACCATGAAAATCGCTTCATCCGGTGCGAAGTTATGAGTGGACAAACAAACAGAAAAAAAAAAAAAAAAAAAAAAAAAAAACGACATACATACACTATGAATGTGTAACCTCCTTCCTTTGTGAAGTCGGTTAATTATAAAGCTGTAGAGTTTGTTTGCTTGAACGCGCTAATCTCAGGAACTACTAGTCCGATTTGAAAAATTCTTTCAGTGTTAGATAGCCCTTTTATTGAGGAAGGCTATAGGCTATATATCATCACCCTAAGACCAATTGGAGCGGAGTTCCGAAAACTGCGTAAAATAGTCATTTTCTATCGGAAAAAATTATCGCATCCTTTCGAGCTTGATATCATTGAAAGGCCCGTAAAAAACTATCCTAGAAAGAGTTTTGTCCTTCGTGCTAAAATTGGAAGCCTCTAAATTAACTAGAGAAGAAGTTATAAGCGTTTTTCTCCTTATTTTGAAATTATTTTTTCACGGTAATTAACTTTAATTTTATTTGACCCAGATGATGGCCGTTTTATTTTATTTGCATTGTTGCATCGTTTCAACAAATGTTACAGTTGCCGTGTGAACAAACAAATCAATGCAGTTGCCATTGTTAAACAAATAAAAAAAAAAGAATAATCAACGTTTCTAGCATTTTGATGAGGCATCGCTGTATTTGAAAAATATAATTTAAGATAGACCGTGCAACGCCGGGCGTCGCAGCTAGTTTACTATAAATTATACCTTTCTTATTGACAGTGAGATCGTTGCCATTCCAGAGACCTTTTTTTTTTTTTAATGAACTTTGGTTACTTTAGCGACATTTTTGGCAACATAAGCTTTATCTGTTTCTTGAAGTTTCGAGTCTTTTACAAGACGCCAAAGGCATTTTGTAGACTATTTTGCGGAGAAAGAAAAAATAGTATGCTGCTGTGATATGAATGTACTTTTTCAAGCGTTTGGACATGAGCACAATTCAGCAGAGTGGCGCTTGTTTATCAGAGCTCCCCATCCAAGTATTTTTTTTTTTTATTCATTCCTGTAGTGTATCCTGAAAACACAAAAGAAATTTCAAAATTGTTAGTGGCAAAAACATACCAAATGAGCCACTTGTCAATCTACAATGTGCCTTTTTTCTACAATTGCACACTACACTTGGTTTATCGTTTGTAAAAGCTCTGGACAGAGAAGAAGTGGCTTTCTTGCATCTCAGAAACAAATTCAAAAACTTAAGTGAGGTAAAAGTAAAGGAAAGTTTTTTTTAACCCACAACCTAAGAAAGTATTTTCATGATGAAGATTATGAAAGCAAACAGTCAGAATCCGAAAAATCCACCTGGCTGGCCTTTAAATCAGTGTGTTCACGTTTCCTTGGAAATGAGAAAGCTGCAAACTACGAAAATCTTGTTGGTGACATGATAAAATGCTTTTGTATTATAGGTTGCTATATTTCATTAAAACTACACTTTTTGGACTCTCGTAACAGTTATTTTCTCAAAACCTTGGCGCAATGAATGATGAGCATGGGGAGAGGTTTCATCAGGACATCTCTGTGTTTGAAAAGCGTTTCAGAGGTCGATAGAATGAAAGTATACGAATTGAATGTTGCTAATCTGTTATCAGGGCACACCAACAGATGCCCACAAGATGAAACGGCCAAAAAAATCATTTTAGTGTTCGTGTTTTCAATAAGTAAGCCTCAGTTACATTCATATATAACCAAATTGTATAAATATGAGAAGTGGGTCTCTAGCAAAAACGGTACGTGATGGATCATTTTGGTTTGGATATTTGAATCAAGCACTTTTTGTTTATATAGAATCACATAGTTTCATCTAAAGGACAAAGAAAAAAAGTTCAAATTTGTTGCACAGTGTAATCGATATTTAAAGCAAAAGGTCATGTAAGATTTTTTTTCTCCGAAGAAGTTTGCTTGGTAACCTCCTATTTTTTTTCCTTCTCCCTCTCTATCTCCTTTTTCAACAAATATTATACCAGTACAGCGAATTTTGCACATTTCAAACTTAAATAGTGTAAATCATCAAGTGAATCGAAGAGAATATCCCAGGCAAATTTCCATTACAATGTTAGAAATTTCTATTCTAACTCGAGCTTCAGTAGTTAATTGCATTCTTCGGGCTTACTGTGAAGTGTTTGGTCCGTTTCAGAAACTGACACTGCAGCTACTATGCAAAATTTCAGGGATTACTGCGACTAGCAAACTCAGAGTCTTCTAATTTAATAAAATCGAAATTGCTAGTGATGAAATGATTTTTACATTGCATTTAACGAAATTTTATTTATTTTTATTTATTTGTATTCTTGATGAGTCTCAAGTATAGGGGAAAGTATAAAGCACTTTTTTTAATTTCAATTCAAAAAAAAAAAAATCATACTATCTTATATCAAAATGAAACATTGTAGTTGAAAATTTGGTTTTTTTCTCCAATATTAAATGAAAACAACTTTTCTGTTGAACCATCTTTGTTTATGTAATAAATTTTTACTTTTTGTTTGAATACCTGCGGTTCTCCTAATGTTCTTTATTTTTTTAATAATTCTTTTGCTTGCATTTATTAGTTCTCTTAGAAGTTCTGAGTGTTTCTGAAACTCTTTACAGCTTCAGTTTACTACTAACGTTTCCTGTAACAGTCATTCATATTCCTCTCGGTAAATCCATAAATGCAGTATATATTGGTAAATGTAAATGGTATTCACTCTCCAGACTAAAATCCACCCCCAGAAGCCGAACCTGATTTTCCCAGGCGTCATTAATCCTCCAGAAGGCTTCGAAATCTCTGCACCCTCTCCTGATGTGTCGGTTCGTCATCGGCAACCCTACTTGAAAGAAAGAAAAGAATTCCCACAAAAGGAAGCTATCGGGTTTCGGCGCCTTTGTTCTTCGCCGCTTAAGCCCTTAATTAAAATCGCCACTTTTGAATTAAAGACAATAGGCATCAAGTCGATTGCAGTGGGAGAAGGACTCCTTCATCTATGAAAATATAATAATGGCAAAAGAATTTATCGCGTTTTAGACTCAATTTAACGTGAAAAGTTTTTCCCTTTTGTTTCTCTTTTTTCCTCGGGACATCTTTCACTTACTTGATAGTTTGTCCCATTGTCCCCGGCCCCGATTGGGGAATTTTGATTTTCCTTGGCAAAACGTTTTTGTTTCCAGGTGATATTTTCATCTCCCTTTTTTTTCAGGTTCATTTTGTAGGGGCTCGGGGGGTGTAAGAATAAGATTTTATTCTCTAAAAGCATCCGATTAATGGAGTATTTGAAAGGAAGTTGAGTCACGCAAAATCGATCGAAGGCTTTCAGTTTGTGGCAAGTGGATCGAGAATGTTTTTCCAAAATGTATCTAAGAATAAAATACATAATTTATAATACTTTCTATGCAAATCAAAATCTTTGTTTTTCGTTTTTCTTCTATACTTAGTGCGAGAAAGGAGTCGAAACATTCGACGAAAATAACAGTTTTTATACTTATTCAGACTTTTTCAAAGCATTATAATTTGCGTATTTTATTGTATTGTGAAGCTAATGAATGATGTATAGGTTACCGGCAAAGTTTGAAAACCGCCCTTGTATATAATGCCTAAAACTACCGGGCAATGTATGAAACGATTTATATTTCACACATTTCCTAGGCATTCTATAGAATGCCAAATGCGAAATCGGCAAAGTATAAAGTACATCCCCGATTCGTCAAGAACTCCGTCTGTAAATGCAAAATAAGAGTTAACGCTGCAAAAAATAGTGATTTCTCAACCGAAACTACTTATCAGATCTTAATAAATGATGCACAAAAGCCAAAATGACTACTAAGAAGGAACTCAGGGACTATTGGTTGCTGAATCGCTACGATGAGGTGATTGTTGAAAACAAAAATATTTTTTTTTTAATGGCGCTCTCTTTTCAAAATAACATTTTTATTTTTAAGAAACGCACATCATTTACATAATAACCTCATCAGGGCATTTTTTCATAGTTTTCGTAAATAACATTTGTCATTCTAAAAAATGCCTAGGTATTATATTACATACAATGCCTAGGGAAAAATGTACTACTTCTCATATTTCATACCTTGCCTAAAAACGTCTGGCATTATATACAATACTTAGGCATTATATAGAATGCCGGCGTTTCATATTTTGCCGGTAAAATATATATTTTGCAGAAATTCAAAGTAGTTTTTTGGCAAAAATAAACGAAATGCTTATGTGTAGCAAATGGCTTATACAGGGTGCGGCAGGCAACATAACTTCCTTTTTTGAAATACGCGTCTATCAAGCCATAAATGTTGATGTGGGACGGGCGTGACCTCATTCCAGAGGGAGGGTTGTAAAGTTTTGTTTATAATTTTGGTCAGTCACTATCATATCTCGAAACTGGGGGGATGTTCAGTGATTGGGTAACCAGCCCGCTCCCCCGATTTAAACCCCTTATGATTTTTCTTGTAGGGTTTTTTAAAATCTCACCCTTATTCCAACCGTTCAAGGACCATACAACACCTGAAATCCAACATCCGATCTGAAATTGCTAACATCCCCGCTGATATGCTGGTAAGGATTGTGACATCTTCACAACTGCGTAAAACAAAACTTTAGATGTATATCTGCATTAGTTAAAAAAATTAAAAACTTATGATTCATGAAACAGTTTTCATTGCGCTTTGAGAAAGAAAGTTATGTTGCCGCACCCTGTAGTCTATGTGAAAAACATTTTGCGAAGAAAATATATAGTTTTAAAATCTGTAAACGTGATAAAGAAGTTTGTAGTGTGGAAAAAAACTGTATGTTTCCTAATACACTATCAGCAACATATGCTAATAGCACGCTGAATACATTAACTGTCTGGTTTAACTATTAAGGTTGCTAATTTAAATGTTGAAAGCAGGCTTGGAGTCGATTACAAAGAAACGTAATCGATTACGATTACGATTACAAAGGGAGAAATTGAGAGATTATGATTACGATTACGATTGTAATCCTTTGCCAAAAAGTAATTACGATTACGGCAGCGATTACAATCGTTGAAAAATGTAATCGATTACGATTATGACATCCGATTACGATTTTGATTACGATTAGATTAGCATAAAATTATCCGATTTTATGCATACAACTCTCATTTTCACAATAGTGTCATAAATCAAAAAGTTATGATTTTTAATTAAATTTTTGATTTTATAAGAGATAACTGAAATGATGATGAATGCAATTATAATGAAACAATTTCATCATCACAGTTCTGGAATTATGACGTCGTTGCAGAAATGAAAAATTTGCATTATATATATATATATGTATAATCAGGAAAGGCACATTCAGTATTTTTCGAATATTTAAAACTCATGTGAGGGATAACTACATTGATCGTATTTTATATATAAGCAAAGACGATGCACTAAATGTATATATAATGCATAAGTGATTTACCTGGTTCATTGTTATTTTGTGTGCATACAATCAAAATTTAGTTGGCCGCAATTTCTGAAAATGTATATTTCTCCATTGTATTTATTTTCTAGTTTAAATTGTGCAAATATTTCACATAACACCAATTAGTTTACTGAAAATAATAATTTTCTATGATTCTTTATGAAATCACTTATAAGATGTGCATGAATTGCACGGGATAACAAAATATTCAGATAGTGTAAGAGATAAATAATCTTTTGAAAATAAATGCTGCATTTTAGAATAATTTCAAAAAATTTGAACATGAACATTCAAATAACTCTTAGCAAAATTAGTAATCGTTAAAAAGTAATATGAAGAATAATTATAATACGAATGACTATAATATTTTAATATGATTTTTGTGGTTTTTTTTTTTTTTTTAACATGCACGAGCATATATTTTTTTCCATGTACTAACTGTTTTAATAAAAAAATAAAGTGCAAGTAATTTTACAACACAAATTTAACGTACAAGATTCAACTGAAATACAAAATTCTGTTGAGGTAATTCTAAGAAGAAAAAGATAATTAATTTTTTAAAATAATTCCTAAATATTAATTCATGCATGTAAAAAACAATTGGGAAAATGTCTGAACATATATCATTTCCTTTTACATACCTATTAATTAAAAAGAATATTAGCATTAAAATATAAATAAATTTAAGATTTAAATGTATGTACTTTTTTAAATATTCGAAGAACATATTTTTAAAAAGAATAATAATCACACGTACCAGGGTTAAGATTTCATGCATTTTAAGCATAGAGCATCATGTACGCCTGCTCCTAAATTGCTGAAGTGTAAATGTGCTATTCTTTAGAAAAATTCTTCACTTCTGCCGTTAAAGAAAGGCGAAAACACAAAAGTCATTTCATGTCTCTTTATGTGTGTAGGTGATAGTACCAACACTAGATTTTCAGGGGGGCAGTCTACTTCGATTATTGAAAGGGAAAATGGGGCGCCCATTCTTAATGCCGGCTCCAAACCGGGACCCCCGCGGAGAGAAGAAAGGGGGAACTCTCTTTTACTCGCGGCGGTCCCTTCCAGACTCTCGCCTATTGCCCAACCGTTTGAATATGTTTTGAAGGGGTAATTAAGGAAGCAAAATGACCGATGCATTTGGTCCTTCTATAGACACCTTCCCCTTTCTTATCTACCCCGAAATCTGTGACTTGCGGACAGATTACCGCTCTTGTACCGAAACTGGAAGACGCGAGGAGACCGGAGACACCCCCCCCCCCCCCCCCGAGAGCCCCAAGGCGATGCGAGTGACATATCCAGACCAGACTCCCTTTCTTCTCGGGCTCTCCAGCCATTCCCCATGGAGAGTGGAGCCGCAATTAAGAATTCTGAGAGACCGCAACAAGTAGGACAACAAGCGTCTCTAGCAGACTATTATATGGTCCTGCCATCAAGGCTCTGCGACCGCCACACAGAACCTTTTATATTATGATCGCCCATAGGTTACAGACCGCTTAGGATAGGACTTCAGTACACAGTTTGAATCCTTTTTCTTGTAATCTTATCTCTTATATCCAAGGGTAGCGCTAAAAATTTCAGCTTTCAGCAGGTCAAGATTACACGATTGCAGGACTAGCAGATTACGGATTTTTTCCTTAAGATTACGATTAAAATTCCGGGAGAAAAAGGATTACGGGATTACACAACTTCGATTATGATTATGAGAATATGCCATCATCAGATTACGATTACGATTACGATTTTGTCAAAATGTAATCGATTACAGCCGATTACGATTACGTAATCGCGATTACTCCAAGCCTGGTTGAAAGTATGATTCTTCACACTTGGTGAAAATAAATAAATGAAGTACGCGTTTTGTTTTCTATATTAAATGCAAATCTGCAAACAGCGTAAATATTTTTTTGAACTTTTATTACTTTATTTCTTTATTTATTTGGAGGACAGAAAACGTCTAATATTGCAGGGATTGATCGTCAATTAGCCCACCTATAAAAAATAACTAAATAGCCACGACTCCAAAACAGACAATTTTAGGACAGAGAAAAAGAATTCATTGTGTAAAAGAATGTTTTGCAGAAGTTTAAAGTAGTTGTTTAAAAGTTATTTGTAAGATTTTCCGTTCTGTTGTATTTTTAATATTACAAAAATAAGCAATAAGCAATCTTCAATTGCTAACTCAAAGTGGGAGGTTACAGATACCTTGGTTTTACGCAATACTGCAAATTAAACAAGAAGTTCCGTCTAGAACTATACGAGCCTACTTTCCCGTATACACCTCCTTCAAATTTAGAATCTAGCTATCGCTCTCTGTCGTTTAGCTTTAGTTCTTAATTGCTTCAAATATACCTTTTTCAACGGTTAATACAGATTCATTCACTCATTCATTAATTCCTTTATTCAGTCATTCATGTATTCATTCATTCACTCATTCATGTATTTATTCACTAATTTACTTGTTTTTTCATTCATTCGCTCATTTTTTTTAATGATTTATTCACTCATTCGTTCACTTATTCATTTAATCATTCATTAATTCAAAAATATTCTTGAAAATCCCGATCAAAAAATTTCATAGGAAAATAGGTTCATTAGTTCTGGATGAATTTTCTATCTGTACATGTTCTGCGTTATAAGAGCTTTCCGATAAAGTTTGTTCCAAGCAAATTGGTTCGTTGGATCAAAATTTATATAGGATTGAAATTTCCCCGTAGGCGCTATGTTAATTTTTTTTAACTGTTTAAAATGAACTGAACAAAAATTGTTCAAATCAATATTTCCCTCCAAGAGCTTTTTCCAGTGAGCTTGTTCATTGGAACTTGGATTTTTAAACAAATAAATAAAAAATTTTAAACGTACAAGTGAAAACATAAAATAATTTTGTTTACAGGTTCAATATTTGCAACCAAGGGAAGATGATTATTTTTAATTTATTCCAGGCAATGATAAAGTTTGTTCAAAGCAAGTCCATTGTTAGACAGGATTTATATAGGATTCAAATTTTCCCGTAGGCGCGAATGTTATTTTTTTTTATTTTGTGAACTGTTCAAATAGGAGCAAAAATTGTTCAAATCAAAAAAATAGTTCACGGCGACAGCGTCTTCCAATAAGCTTACGCGTTGGAACTTGGATCTTGTGCCCAGAGAATACATAATTAGCTTCATTTTTGCCTATAGGCGCTAATGTTAAGATTTTTTTAACTGTTCAAAATTCAAGAAAAAATTGTTCAAATCAAAAGGTAAAATATGGAAATGAAATGTAATCGCCGAGATCTTTCGAATGCGTAAAGAAGTTTTCGAATCGGACAATTCGTTCAAAAGTTATTAGGGATGACAGACAGACAGACCGACACGACACACCAATTTCCCATCTCAAAACCCTACTTCCAAATTTTTTATTTTTCAATCTTTATTTAATTACTTAACTTATTTTTGACTTTTCTTGATTTCTAACGATATGTTCACGATACATTAAGCCTTCTTTCATGCTTTATTATTTTTTTTAACTTTTACGGGAAAGTAGGCTAAAAATTGCATTTCATTATAAGCATTTAAATGCAGACATGTTTCGGGATTGCTTAGAATCCCTTTTTCAATGTGGTGGTAGAGCTTCTAGATGCGTTTCTGCATTTAGAAGCTTCCCGAATCCATGCAATCCCGAAACATATGTCTGCATTTTAATGCTTATTTGTGCTATAAATAACGTGCAATTTTTAAACTTTACTTGTGCACAAAGTTCCTTTTATTAATTAATATAGGAAATGCTTGTACGGTAATACATTTCATGTAAAGATCACAATACTCCCCCAAATAAGAAAATTCTCTTCACGTCCCTAAGTTAAGGTTTCTTAAACATTCACTGTTATGTTTTTTGAGTTGTACCACTAATGTTTCTAGGGGAGTGAAGTGAACCTGAATATAATGGTAATAAAGAAAAATTAAGTTTAAAATTTTCCCGTTAAAATGTATTTAAAATTAAATCTAAACACGAGTATTTTGAGCATTAGAAAACTTTACAGCAATTTTCAAAGGACAAACCGTAGTGTTAAGTATTATTTTACCACAGAGGGGTTTTTTGTTTAAATTTTATCCTTAAATTGTTTGGAAGCTGTGAAAAATATCCACAAACGATTATTAAATAATAACGATAACAAAAAGAACCATTTATTTAAACGTTTGTTATTTTCTGCTGCTACTTTGAAATCCATTTACAAGTTGTTTCCAATTATGTTGTTCTTTTATTACTTTGCGCAATAAAAATCTTATTCCAGCACTGACAAAAGCAAACGGTTAAGAGCTCGACCAACAAAGACGTGCTTCATAATTGTTTCGTTGTGCACACAGTAGAAATAAAGCGAAACAAACAAAAACAGAAAACTTATTGCACTCGTTTCATTCTTAAAATCTCTTCACTTCACTACTTTTTAGAGGAATAGAATACTTTATTGCTTCTCATTGTATTTTTATAACATATCTAGAAAGACTCGTTTGAATACGGAAGAAAAATATACAAGAGGGGGAAAGAACGTCGTATCTTTCTCCGGTGAAGGCAAAAATGAAAACGCGCACAAAGAACTACAAACAACTTCAAAATGTAGCACCACTTGGATATTCACATTCACACACATATTTACAGAAAAGGAAAACAGTCGTATCTCTTCCTTTCGTCGGAAAACCTCAATATCAAACCGCGGGCCTTGCGAAAACATTTTTGCCTGCATATTCACGCCTTAAGCTACCATAACAATTGCTTGTCACCACAACAGCGGCGGCAATAAAATTTTTCAACTATTTTATGAGTACCTGCATTGTGGTGGACGATTAAAGTTCTTTGCTAGCTTCCCTCGAGGTACTGGAGACGATGGAATTTACGTTTTTCGAGATTATTTCCAGGGGAATAAAGGCCTAGTGTTTGTTCACCTGTTTAGAGAATGTTGTTCTGATGCAGAAAATTTGGTTTTCGACATTGTGTAAAATCAAATTTTGCAAGAGGTTTTATTATTGTTTATGTTGAAAAGTTGATCCCCTGAAAAGCGGAAGAATATTCCAAGGAACTATATTTGATTGAATAAATTTTTTGTCCTTTGAATTTCGGGTAAATTATTTTATTTGATAATCCGAAATTTTGTTGCTAATATCATTAAATAAATTAAAGAATCCAAGAAGCTCATTTTAAATGCACATATTTAGCTATCAAACAATGATGGTACAAATTAATGAATACATAATACCTGTAAGTGTAAATAAGTACCTATATCTGGCAAATTTAACAAGGAAGATAAATCAATGTGTCAAATATAAACCGACTGTTTAAATAAACCAAATATCTGCCAGTTATAATCTTTGGAATATCACCATTTATCTGTTAATCATAAATTAAATAACGGGATGAGCCGTGTACCAGAAAACCATAAAATTTTGTTAATCGATATGCACGAATTATCATACTCATTATTACGAATCACTACCAAGCCATTGCTTAAAGCAAGTCTTTTCTAACTTTTCCCAATGGAAGCAATTCAAGCAACGTCTCTGGTCACGTGGCAGCGACTAAAGCAATGTAAACAAAGGAAGCCGTAGCATTGCTTTACTTCGAGCTCGACAAATCTAAATAAAAACTAAGCCTAAATAGTTCTTCTACCGAACGTAAAATTAACACTAAATAAAACACTATAACTATTGTAATAATTCATAAATTTCTATTACAATATAATGATTAAATTAAATGTAAATACTGGGTTGTAATCAGAAAAAGCTGTGAAAATAGTCTAATTTATTTTAAGATGACTAATTTTGCCTATTGAACTCCAGCAGAACTCAATTGAAAATCTAGTAAACAAAGAGCGATATCACGTGACAACGGTGATCGCTCATGAGTCCCTTTAGCCGTGAATTGCCTCCATTGCTGCAACCTGCAGTTATGAGTAATAATAATCACGAATTAGCTGTAATGATTGACAGAGGAACTTAACAGTAAAAGAAGAAGTAATGTATGAGTAAATGTGTCCTACCTGTGTGAAATACCGAGGGAGGGCAAATTTAAAAAAAAAAAAAAAAAAACTGGATACATTAGGCGACTAAAAGCTAACTATCGAAATAAATGAATATACTTGATAATCAATAATTATTGCTTTTAAAACCACACATTGGGTTGACAGTTTACATTGGATAGGCAATTATTTTCTTAATCTGACTTACGTTCTTATCATAAGTGATTTAAATTATACGAGACTATTTTTTAACGTAAATTAATATTTTTATGTGCTTAATTTTTGACATTAGGTATCCAATGTTTTGAAATATCAATGGTTTTGACTTTAGTCATTGCAATAGATGAGTTCAAGTTTTTTTTTATAAATGTCCATATTGATTTGGTAACCCAATATAATTGCAATGTTTTCTTTTTTATTCTGGTTCCTTACAGGTTTACAAAATTTCTCTTACTATAAAAGCTAAGGCCGCAGTTGAATAGCAAATCATGCCGTCGATAAAATTCAGCAGATGGATGTGACAAAAATGCGAACGGGGAGGGGGGTGGGGATGGGAATTGAAAAAGAAGGTGGCTCTATGTCTCAGCGGGTGTCCCCATTAGCCAGTGGTCGCGTCTCACAATAGACGATTACGTTCGTGCATTATGCTGCGCCGTTGGAATCCTATCCCCCGTCTGGTGTCACAGCTGGGCGCTATAGAAGAAAAATGTTTTACCATATTTATATCATGGAAAGGGATGCTCACTTTGCAGAAAAACAGAAAGAAAAGACTGGCGTTCCTGCTCTCTCCCTCAAAATAAAAAAAAATTAAAAAAAAATCTGGGAAATTATATACATTGATAGAGCTTCTACTGTAGATTTTTCCCTTTTTCCTAAATGGCGCACGATCCCTTTATACCTTCTCGACAACATGTTCCTCGTGAATCATGGCGAAATCGAAATCAAGGACTGGATCTCGTGCAGTATTTCCCTTTTAAGTGTGATATTGTACTCCCTGATATACGGGAAAAGTTTGGAGGAGGTATAAGGCTACACCGGGCTGAGAATGAGACCTCCTTCCTCAAAGACATGTCTCACATTCAAAAGTTTAAAGTCTCATTCCCTCTTAATCCTTTCGCGCCTAACGGGACACATACATCCCAAGCAAATTTAAAAAAAAAGTCTTTTGGGACAGAAACGCTTCTCCGTCTAATGGGAGACTTCCCCACCAGTCCTGCCAACCGCGCACTAAAATAAGGGGTACGGTGTGTAATGTCTCATTGTGCATTGATTGTTTCAAACCATACCATTCATAATTAAATTTTTATGACTAGAAAATCATTGGTTTTCTTTACAGAATTACTCATTGAAGATTACTGGGACACATATGTCTCAGTTGTCAGGGCTGATGGGACATATATGTCCCGGTCCTAAATCAGTGTTTAAAATCTTCCTAAAAATATAACATCTTAGTTTTAGCATTCTAGTGCGACCCTACTCATAGTTTATGCTACCAAAATTGTTCTGTTGTAAAAAAAACTCGTTGCGAAAAGGTTAACCAAAACCTGGGGGGGGGGGGGGGGAGAGAGGGGGACTTCTAAGGTCTAAGAATTTTAAAAGCGTCCTATTTTTAACATAAACTGCAGTCGGCTTCAGCCCAAAATCGGTAAAACCCGACTAAATTGGGTGCACAAAACAATGGACGGCTAAAGCGAAAACAATAATAAAATCAAAGGAAACCAGAACCATCAAAAAATCAAAGGAAAACCATCAAAACAAGTGAAATTCGGATTTTTTTTTTATTTTAAAGTATTAAATTACATGCTTTTTCCTTTTTTTGACTAGAGTACACAAATGTCAAAAGTTTGGGAAGCAGTGATCTAATGATCGGATTCTCTTCGTACATAACTATTATTTGTAAACTTAGTACCACATTGTAAATCCGATTATCCGGGTATGGAAAATCCGAATGTGCAGCTTAGGAATCACATAACAAGCAGCTTAAGAATAATAACAAATGCAGCTTTAGAATAATAATATTTTGGAACTATTGTTCTGATGCATAACTTATGTGCATTTTAGTTACCGTTGCCCTTACTCTAGTGCAATTTTTATGAACTGTTGTTGGCATTTTAATGTGGATTTTTATGGATCGTTATTTTTAGTCTGAAAGGAATTTTTAGAGACTGCTGCTTTTAATATAATCGTGATTTTTAAGGAGTTTTGCTGTTTAAATGAGATTTTTAAGGACTGTTGCCCATCTTCTACTGGGATTTTTTTTATCTAAGTCTTTCTTTATCTATATATATGAAAATGAATGTATGTCTGTTTGTCCTTCATGCATTACGATACCATTCATTCGATCGCCATGAAACTTTGGGAAGTTGTTGAGTACACTTTTGCGAAGGTTTCTGAAAAAAAAATCCTACAGGTAGTTCTTTTTTTATTCCAATTTTACCCAATTTGCCACATAAATTCCCCAATATGGGGGTGAAAAAAAGACCATCCACATATCAATGTAATATATTGATCGAAAGCGCTAATTTTTCCACAAGATGATATTTGTTCTAAGCTTCTAAGTCAATAAGAACGCCAATTATAAGCTTTTTAGTACGAATTCTTAAGGCTTACCTTAATCCAAAAATAATAATTAGCAGTATCCTCAACTCCGGGTGAATAGTGTTAGCTTAATTTCAATATAAAACTTATTTTTCAAAATAGAGAGACATCAATTTCAACAAACTGATAAACAATAATAAAGCATACCTTCGATTTAACGTTTTTCTCAAATTAGCAATAGGTTTTAAATTCGAGATTGAACTAGATAAAAGTAATTTCCCCCCGATTTAATGCTCTTGCTAAATCAAGGAAATCGTTTAAATAAATATTGCCAGAAAAGGAATACGTATGGTTTATACTAGATTGCAAATACCGTGGCGAATATGACCCACTACAATTTGACTTTTTAATTAGTCATTGGCGATAAATCGGAACACACTAATGAAATTGTGCTTACGGTTTTAGGTACGGTTAAAATCCAACACGAGCAGCACCGTGCGGGTACCGCTAGTATATGTATTATATATATATATATATATATATGCAACAGAGTTTTGGACATGTGTCACTTGGCCTGCGAATAATGCAATGTTGTCAAGCGCAACGCCGGGCATTTCAGCTACTTAATAAGAATTTCGACAAACTTCTATCACTAAAATCTGTGTATACTATGAGGCACGAGTTCAAAGAGCTACGTAAGCAGTTCCAGGGGTTGGCGAACAATAGCGAGCAGGGGCTGGAAATCCGATAATCAAGTTGTAATGTTTCAATATATAAAGCTATTTTCTTTTCAATGGAACTTTTTCATAATTTAAAAACTAATTTTGTTATTATTATTATATTTTATTTTTCCATAAACATTTTATAACAAGAATAATTTTTCAAACTTAACTACTTATCCACTCTATGTAAAATGCATTTTTTCTTTCTCCAATTCTAACTGCAATTAATGAATTACATTTTTCAGCCTAAAAAGTTAAAAATCATCAAAAATTTTATTCAAAAGAAGGTTCTTTCCTGGGTTCATGAGGACAAAGGATTGTTCCGTAAAGCTTCCATTCACCCTTCCATACATTAGGGTTAAAGAGTTGGCCGCAAAATCGCAGTCTTTACAATTGTACAAGAAAACGTTCAGGGTGCCTGATTTTGAATAACTTTTATTTTTTCTGAAAGGGATTCCTTTCTTTAAAAATAGAGACTAACTTTTTTCCATTCTGCATAAGAACTGAAATGAAATAATTACTAACAATGAGCGGTGAAATTTAGAATGGGAAGAATACAGCAATGCCGCGGCGGGTTGTCCACTGTTTCATTGTTGAAAATGATAAAATACATAAAATTTTCATCCTACTTTAAAATATGTCTATTTTTCGGCTCTTAACTGCCTCATTAACTGCCAGCGACTCCTTTTTTTTTTTAATGCACAAGTTTTTTCCCCTCTAAATTTCATAATGGAGGGTGAGTTACAAATGATAGTCTCTGTCCCAGTATGCTTGGGAGGGGGGAGGGAGACGTACTGAAAACGTAATTGACTTAATTGGCATTTTCAAGGTTTGTAATTTTGAATGGGCTCTATTGTTAGTCGCCGTCACGCCGCGTGGCGACATTTTTTGGCGACAATGGCGCATCTAGCGCATCGGAGCCGCATGGGGGCTCCTTTTGAAATCGCGGGCCGGATAATTTCTCATTATTGTGCTTCTCTTTTCGCTTTTTCCACCCCCTTCTTCTCTTTTTTTTTTTCCATTCCCCTGTTATCATGCCCTTTCTTTCTTTAATTTCTTATTCTCTCTATCTATTATTTATGTGCTGCTTTTTTTTCTTTTTCTTCCACTTCTCTTTCAGCTCTGTACACGCGTCTTGTAACTCTTCAAAGTGAGAAATACAATGCTCCTTCTCACTAACTGCAACCGTGTCTCTCACTTCTCTTCTAAGCGTTCCCTCCCCCTCTACATTCATTTTTTTGTTCTTCCTTTCTTTTAAATTGAATCATTGTTACTTCACAGCGCTACACCCAGAAGGACCGTTTTTTTCTCTCTTCACTTCATTCCCTAAACATTATTATTGTTATTAAATTAATGATATCCTCTTTTCTAAGGACGCTTTTGAAATGTGGTGCTTTATCGCTTGCTGCTGAAGAACTATGATAAATAACGAAATAATGGGCGCAAATAAAAGAGATCGGAAGCGATAAATGGGACTTAAGGTTTAGCAAATACTGTTCTCGCTTTACTAATTTGTAAAGATTCCAAGTAATGTCTTAGTTAGGCCAGAAGTGAAGTTGCGAGATTGCAGTGAGCTGTCGAATCGGAGCTGGCGGTAGTTTTATTGATGATGTACTGAACTTTTGATAAGAATGATTATTTATCGATAAATTAGAGCCGAATTTCTAAACAGGCAGATGTTCAGGGCAGCAAATTTTATTTTTTATGTACTTTTTTCCTACTTTTGAAATCAAAATATAGTCGACTCGCGTTATAATGACTCCATCCGGTCTTCCTTATTTGGGTTGTTACATCAAACGGTTGGTGCAACAAATGAATCGACATATTTACATTCGGTTAAAACAGTACTTTCAAGCGGTTAAATAAATATACAATACAATATTAATAGAGTTTTTTCCTGTAAACTAAACTTTTAAACTTATTAAAAATAATAATTATTGATGTACTTTTTTTTACATTTAAAGAAAGTGAGTTTTATGTGACAATTTGAAATAGTGACAAAATTAAATATAAATTAAAAAACATAAATTGTGCATTAAACACTTATTAAAGAAATAAAATTTCTAGTACCCCTAAAAAAAAAAAAGAACAGTTTACATCGTACGCGATGGGTAGTTGTAGTATAGGACCGATACAGAGCCGATTCTAGCAGCAGGTGTGCAGCACGCGCACTGTACACTGGCGGCTGAACAAGGGGCAACTGCAGGCCGCATATAGTTCTATCAATCAAGCAATATCTCAAAATAAAACTTATGATACGTCCAATAAATATGCTGAATTTTAAATAGTTATTGAAAAAATCAAAATAAGTCATAATTTCAGATAGCATAACATAGCAAAGTTTGAAAAATAAAATAAAAAATAGAATGTTAGTGTACAGTGTGTTCTCTATTAATGTGTATTTTTATACACGTCCGTGAGTTAATGACAAATATGGAGGCAGAGTCGGCAATACCGCATTAGAAATGTTATTTTTCGCATATCAGTGGCACTTATTTTTTTTTTTTTTTAATTGCGTTTGTAAAAAAGGGGAATTTTCTCACAAAATTGCGGATCCGGCCGGTTTTTTTTTCGAGGTTTACATTTTTACTTCGACCTTAAAAAGCATTACGAATCATTATTTATTATAATAATTTAACTCATCATAAAATGAAGTTTTGCTATAGTTGTCTCTTCATTACTGTTTTATTTTTTCCCTTATACAGGTAGATTAGTTTGTAACGTCAACATTAAGTATTATTTAAAATATGAAAAGTTCCCTAGAGGGGAGGTGCATTAGGTTCTTACACGCGGGCGGCCGACACCATTGAATCGGCCCTGGGTCGATATAACGTGAGGCATCTGTATCAATATTTTTTTTTTTTTGCTGTGATATATATTCCTTATCATTAAACTAATATATTTAATTTCATCCATTTCATGAAAATGCGATGTATTCAAGCTCTAAGTAATATACCCTAGATCAGTATTTGTCCTTATAATTATAATAAATAATCCTGCAAAAGAAATAAAATATTATAAAAACTTAGCTTTTCTGTATAATGTAGATTTTTTAACTTTGGGAACTTTCCCTTTAGAAGCTTCAACTGAGTTTTCACAGATAGATTTCATCAATTAAGATTAACAGGGGAAAGGGGAGGGGGAAGATTTCAGTTCTACCTATTGGAGATAATAGACAACTAAATTCCATCCAGCAAAAAAAAAAAAAAAACGAATGATGTACTTGATGTTGGTTTGATTAATTTCTCTTATAATTAAGAGAAATTTACGAACTGTTTTGTTATCTGCTGATCTGATGAAACTAATCTTCTCAAAGGACGTAGCAGTGATTAACTGCTAGTCATTGTTTCTATTACATCGTAAGCTTCATTTATTTATTTATTTATTTATTTAATTTTTTTTCTTTTCTTTTCTTTTTTTTTTTTTTTGCACAGAGACTCCATGGAGCGCTTATAGAATAGAGAGATTAAGTTAAGAGGAGACAGCTTCGTGGATGAATAGTTGGAACCAGGAATAGATAATTCGTAAAAAGGTAAGTTTCCTTCTATTAGAGGTTCGTACGTAGGGATTCTACAAAAGGGGTGAAGAGGGAATATTTACTAATACAACCTCTAGAAAGACTTAAACATTTTTACAAACCTGAAAATTATGCAAGTTCGTAAAAGTAAGAATATAAATAATTGATAAAAGTTTTTAAATAATAACCATTTCTTAAATAATTAATCATATGTAGAATTGTTATTATTAATTTGATACTTACTTCTAAAGTAAATAATTTATGGAGTCGTATTTAATTTTGAAAATCTCACCAGGGTCAGAGGGGAAATTCTTGCAGGCTGTTTTACGTTCGTTTAAGAGGCTTGAGCGAAACTTAAGTAACTTCTAGCGAACAACTTGATTCATTGATGTGATATGCGATAGTTGGCTTAGAAATCAGTGTGAGACTATTGAAAGGTAGAATGAAAAGTAAAAAAGGCTCTAAAACCCGCTATATCATCACCCGCTTAGAACTGAACATGGTTCTATTGGTCTCAGGAATGAGTAAAAAACCTTGTTCTGTTCGTAACTAAAATGTTCAATTCCTAAGTGTTGATTTTTTTAAAAACCTTTTGGGCTTTTCAAGGAAATAATTAATTTACACTATTTGAATGTTTTAAAATCTTTTCCACTCTGCGAAGTTACTATTTCTAATATTCCATTCCTGAACAATTCTAATAGCATTATTTCGCTTTGTGAGCATGGTATGCTTAAGCTCTCTTTAAATCTGCATCTTTTGTACCGCTTAAAAGCCACACTTTCCATCCGCCCTGAATAGACTGAGATTCCACATTAACTTTCTGCCAACCACAAAAGACTTTCGGCTACAGTGATGCGTGAATATTCCACAATAATCCATTGTACATGGCTATCGTCTGGATTGAACTTGAAACGCGTTATCTGTTGTCGTTTTAGGTGTTTAAGTTCGACGAAGGGGTATTGAAGAGTTTTAAAACTCCAGTTTTATCACTGCTGACTTTTCGCTCGATTTCTCCTCGTCGAGCCGGTTAGGATTGCACGGATTATCAGACCATTGCATGTATTTATCTGTCTGGCTTCTCCATACAATGGGATCTTTCTAAGTTTATTCTTCAGGAAAAGTACACATTGATGGAACGTTTCAAAAGGACCGCACATGTTTTGGAAAGATCTAATGCTAGCAAAATCTTATTAATAACTGTAAAGATCACTATGTAATGTCAAAATTCCCCCCCCCCCCCGTTCGCGGAAACTTTAGCAGTTTTATTGAATTTACTTCTGTTTGTTAGTTGTTTTTAAGCCCATTGCTTCCTCGTTAGTTCAAGTCATTTTTTTTTTTCATCCTACTTGTTTTATTTTGGAAGCTCTGTTGTTCCTTTGCATGGCTTTCAACATGCATTTTTTCACAAGCTACATCATCCCGGAGTATGAGTACGACTTTTTATTTGCATATTTAAAAAAAAAAAACGTAAGAAGTGCCAACTTTTAACTCCATGTCGTCCAAGGCTGATATGAAATCACCCACCCCCTTCCACTTCCGAGACGAATTTTGGTCAAAAAAATGGGAACTTATATACGAGTATGTACGATAACTCCTTATTTATTTGATAGTTTCCAATATAATTTTTCAGTTTCTCTAAGTGAAATTGGAAAGAAACTGAAAATTAAAGTGAACAATTTTCGTTTTGTTTGAATTAAACAATCATCAATTTTGCTTCCCAGAGCGCTCTATAGCTTGTTATTGATTTTTTTATTCTTTTAAAACAAGGACAGTAAACGAAAAGGACTTATTTTTATATCCCCTTTTACTTCTTATTTTCTTAAGAATAACTTCTACCCTTTTTGGATTTGATTCAACATTTCCTCAGAAATCAACTTAAGGAATAAGTTTTAAAAAAATCAAAAATTCTTTTTACTCTCATTGTTGGCTCATAATATATTTCACTTTAATGCCATATCTCTCTGAAGTACTTTTAAAAAGAAATGATATCCATTAATCAAATGGAGACTACGTGAATTTTTTGACAATAAAACATCTTTTATCCCCTTTCATCCTTCTATGTTGTGTTCATTATCAGCGGTAAAGCAACTTCACGAGAACTGCATTTAAATATCCAAAAGCGTACCACCGATATGGCGGTGCACAATTCCAACTTGAGTTTCTTTTTATTCTTTTACTCTTATTACCAATACAAGAAGAGTAATAATAGACTGAAAAGAACAGAACTTTTAAAGCTCTTTAAAAGAAACTTCTTCGCACAATGCTCTTAATGCCGCAAAAAACACCAAAAGTTACAAATCGCCACAACAGAAAGATTAATAGGGTTTTCGCTGCGGGGACTATTGAAAATGTTTATAGGCAAATACTTATGCAATAAATAAATAAAGCTTAACCCGAAGTCATCGGGCATTCTTCCAAACTTCATCAGCTTGCCGTAGGGGGCGCCAAGAGCCCACCTACCGCTACCTGTGTACAAAGAAGCGTAATTGTCCGTGTCTTTTGTTAAACGAAAGCGCCCCCTGAAGTGCCTAAAAGATTCGAAAAGACCCCACCTTGATTCGAACATCCTCCAAGATGCTCTTTTCTTCCAAACCGATCGTTTAGGAGGCATTACGGAAAGCTAATATGGGGCTGGAAATCTTGATGTTTTAATAGGTGACCCTTTTTTACGAAATCATCTATCTATCCTTGACCCATTCAAAATATTTTCATTCTTTTCATTTTTGTTGTTTCTTTGAATCATCCTCTTCTCTTTTTATGTATTCATGAGAATTTTCTTGCGTTATAGGTTTCGTAACAAAAACTATGCAGGGAAATCTTTCAATTCCAAAAGAATGAAACGTACTTTTGAATTTGAAATTATTATTAGATTAAAGGTCGTATTTACTTCTCAAGGGCATTTAGGATATTTCTGTAATCAGGTACTATCTAGTTGTGTCATTCAGGATGTTGAATCGATTCTTAAACTGGTAAACATAATAATATTGGCTATTTGAAATGGGGCTACTTATTCGACTCCAATCTGACTGTGTCTTTTCGGAAAATTGAACCATTTTCATTTAAATCTTTGATCATGTCAGCGGCAAAAATGCTACCAAAATATTTTATTTACTTATTTATTTAATCCGTGTCATTCAGTCGTTTCAACTCTTTTGTTCCACTCAGGGGTGTAACCAGGCGCTGGCGCAACCAGAAGTTCCTCCCGGGCAAGAGGTTTGGTCCTCACATCCACACATATTACTGTGTAATAGAATCGACAATATTGCTCGAAACCAAAAGATCGAGGAGGGGGCTACCTCCGAAAACTCCTCCTAGTCGTTCCCCTCCTGCAATCAGGAATGAGTTTGGGGAGTAAAAACTTTTCCTGGAACGCTTATTAAGACATATTTCTAATTCTAGTGCGCTTATATAACAATGATAGTAAGAACCACTGATTTCTCCACAAATTTACGTAAGGAATTGGATGCAAAATAGCAGCTCAGATTTTTATTTGGCCATTTATTCTTTTCCAATATTGGCTAATTAGTATATTAGACTAATTATATAATATATTACTTTTATCTACCACATTTGCAAATATTAAGCAATTATTTGGTCCTTTGATTTCTGTTATAAGCAAAGAGTGAGTAATACTATTCCTTGGAGTTCGGAGAAGGAATTTTCTGTACACTGTAAAAAAAATCTCGTGAATTTTACAGCAAATGTGCTGGCACCGTGACTGCCAGCAACTTTTGCTGTAAATTTCACAAGGTGTTGTTTTTGACAGTGCTGTAAAAATTACAGCATACTGCTGTAAATTTCACAAGGTGCTGTTTCTGACAGTGCTGTAAATATTGCAGCACACTGCTGTAAGTTTCACATGGTGCTGTTTCTTACAGTGCTGTAAATATTGCAGCACACTGCTGTAGATTTCACAAGATGCTGCTTATGACAGTGCTGTAAATATAACAGCACACTGCACTATTACAACACATTAGTTATCTTTATAAGTACTAGTTAAATACGAATCTATCCTAAAAGTCAATCAAAAACGATTGCCTTAAGTATTCACGGTCAAACGTAATCAAAAGACCATTAGGATTTCTCCCCCCCCCCCTTTTTTTTTTAGTTCAAGATTACAAGTCTTACATCAGTACATTTGTATAATCAATTTTAAACAAAAACAATTTAAGACCTTAATTATATTTTTTCTTGAAAAATATGTAATACTCAAATTAGCTTATGTGTCATTTTAAACAAAGATGAAATTTCTGTTAATAATAATAACAGTATTGTCCTAAGTGATATTCAGTAAATTACCTTGACCAAATTTCTAAATATTGTCTACACTAACACCACTCTGCCTTATAATAGATAGAGGGGAGTGGGGGCTACCCCCCTCTCTCCTATTTCATAGCAGTAAAAAGTGAATCAAAAATATCACCAGTGTATTAAACGCATTAAAAAAGATTATTTAAAACTATACAGCAAATCAGTCTATGTAATGGTTAAGATAAAAATTCAAATTTTTATTTAAAAGAAAAAGTGATGTTTAAGTTATAAAATTTTTATCTAGTTAAAAAAAAAAATATTCTCTAAATTCCCTCACTTTATTCTCAAAAACATCATTTGATAAATTATGTTCATTAAAAATAAATTCAACATGAACTTGATGGACTAATTAAACCATAATTTAATAAGTTCTATTTCAATTTAAAAATAAAGTATTCAACAAATTATTAACCTTCATAACATATATATAAACATACAAGACGTTAACATTTTAGAATACTCCTAAACACTATTTAATAAGTTCTTAGTACATGTTTGATCTTAATGATTAATTGTATCTCCAATTAAACTTAGAGATGGTTTGCATTTAAATTTACATCGAATATCTTGCCATTCATATCATTATATTGTTAGTAATTCCAATTTTGCCTCGTCTTGAAAAGCCTTTTTTTAAAAATCAAATAATAAAACATATAATATACTTTATATAAAAAGGGTTTACTTACCATTTTTCTACGTGTTTTTAATGTGTTGTGTCGTCGCAAGTTCTTATCTCTCAGGAAAACACAGATTTGAAGACACAATATTTAATGATAGCTTGATATAAAGACATTTTAACCATTTTGTTAAAAGCACACTACACGTACACTGGCGAGACGATGAGGAAGTATTTTCATTATAAAACAGTTCAAAAGTCTACAGTTGGCAGAAACTGCTTTCCTATTGGTTCTGCTGACACACGTGATAAGAAAATCCGATTTCACAGCAGAAAGTGCTGTGAATTGAGGTTACAGCAGCCGTGATTGGAAAAATACAGCAAAAGATGCTGTAAAAATTACAGCATTTTTTACAGTGTAGCGTTGCCTTTAAGCTTTTTCCGATTTTAATAACAGTTTCTTGAAAGAAGAAAAAGCCCTGACAATTGACAATGAATAATACTCCATACACTGTTCAATAGTCTTAACACCTTTCAGCCCTATTCCGCCGTGAGTTCTCCTGTTCCATATACACTAACAACTTTTTTTCGCAAATAAGGAGCTGTTTTGTTAAGAGAATACGTTTGTTTTCCAAAGACGCTCACACTCTCTTCCATTTAGCATTAGCATCATTTTGTAGCTATTGTTATTATTATTTTTCTTTTTTCAAATTACTGTAGTGATTTCTTGACGTAGATACTTCAGTGTAAATTTCTTTATTCTACATTTCTGGGTTTATGTTTTGATTTTCCTTTCATAAATTAGCACAATTTTAAGGAGGACTTCCAATCATCATTTAGCAAGTAAAATGTTTCTTTAAGTTCCCTATAAATAATCAAAGTTTTATATGTAAAGTATAAGTGTTTGGAAAAAATGTTAAAATCAGTTTCAATTCTGTTTTAATTTATATGATTTAGGGATGGAACCAAAAATTAACCACCATTTAAATGCTGTTAATTTAAATCAATGGTTTAAATGCAACAAAAATTGAAAACTTGCTCAAAACATCATTTTAATAAAAACAAACTCGATGAACACAGAAGTTTTAAAATGTTTAAATGTTTAATGTAAAAATATTTTTAATTATTAAACTTGTAAGAGAAGGACCAACCTATGAAATAGTATAAAGAAATGATAAAACATTTTTTCGTCACGACGACCATGCTCCAACAAACTTTCAGATTAATTAACTAATTGGCTTATACATCCGGCCACAGCTTTTATGCTCGTCATTACATGAGAGTGCAATTTCTGTATTCTAAATGGGTACTTTCATGCCAAAGGCGAGAAAGACAATATTTATGTCTTCTCTCATCTGCGCAAGTGCACAGCATATTTTTTTAAGGCAAAAATATGCGCTTGCGCGGATGAGAACAGACATGAATATTTTGTCTTCGTCGCCTTTGGTGTGAAAGGACACTAATAACAAGGGCTGAACTGTTAAGCGTCTTTCTAATGTTTCTTCCTTTCTATCAATAGATGGCATAATTTGGAAAACTAATAAATCCATTTATTCAACGATGTATAGTTACAATTTATACATTAATGGGGGAAAATATTAGTAAACGCGTGCTCAAGTCTCACGAAACTTTCGTCGTATTTGACGAAATGGCTTCGTGAAAAATGGTCCGAGTAAACCTTTCTTCAAATCGGCGAAATTTATGTAGTAACTTTTTTAAGTCGCGTGATCTCGCAATGCAAGAATCGTTGTAAATGACGAAATTTTCTTGACGATTGAAGAATCGTCGAAAATGAGGATTCTATTTTTAAGAGTGTGTAGTCCAGCGTTTCATTTTTTTTTTTTTTTTTTTTGATGCATGGAACCATTTTTATGATTGATTTCTACCGTGAAACTCTTGTTTTCTCTAATATTTTGAGTTGGTCAGAATTGGGAAACATGCATCTCAGCTGTTTCAAAACCATGTGAATGTTATTTTGTAGCAAATTAAATAAAAATTAATTAAACTACTTTTAAATTGTTTATTGCTCGTTTGTTTTCCTTGAAGGGCTTCTTATAGTTTTATTATTTCTGTTGGTCCAAACTGCCTTATCAAAAGGGGCTCATAGATCCGTTTCTCATTACGTTTTTAAAATTAGTTCTCTATATTCTTGATGCAGTAATCAATTTTATTTCCACTTTTGATTTTCCAACACGCCAAAATTTCTTTTACAACATCAGTTTTCATATTTTATGCAGTGGCATCTTTTTCTAGCAGATACCGATACAACGAAATACCGGTTATAACGATGTAATGGTTCAGTCCCGTTTTTAGAGCTATTAGGCTAACGTGTATTCCGTGATAGCGAATATTCCATTACAACGAAATATTTTCTACGTTCCTTAGAATTCGTTGTAACGGGATTTCATTGTCAGCTTTGATTGTACTCGAAAATAATGTCGGTACTTACAAATGCGATCAAAAAAGCGCCAAGAAAAAATTTTACCAAGTTATACTCAAATTGGCGAAATTTTTTCTTGGCGCTTTTTGGTCGCCGCTATAATTGACGAGTTCCATAATGTCTAAAACCTGTTCAGCGTGCTCCACTTTGCCGTAGTATGAAAAAATACTTTTTTTTTTTTCACTTTTAAATTAATCACTCAAAAATCATAATCAGCAGAACGTGTCAGCTTCCTGGAAACAATCGTTTTGCTCATTTTCATTGTCAGCATTTGAGGAGACCGAGGGAAAAAATTCCCATAGAAGCTAGGGTTTCCGCTCTCTAATGTCAACAGAATGGGTGTTTGAGCCATTAGGGAGAAACAAAAGCCTATTTGTTCTTCCCCCATTGGATGGCCAATCAACCACTCAGGGCGAGGGAAAACAAAGATCACGCGCTTTCATCGGCCAATTGTGTCGATTATTTCTTTGCCCGTGGGAAAAAATGACGTTTGCATTTTTTAAAAAACGTACAAAAGAAGGATGAATGCGTGAAATGTGGTGATATATTATACCAAACTTCTAACTTTAAAAGCGGGATTTTTCTTTTTACTTTTAGCGCTATGCAATGAAGTAGAATTTTGAATGGGGAGTGTAGAAAAACGCTGAAAAAAATGCCTGCTTGTATGTAAACCTACTGCACTGCTGATCTATTAAATCATTGTTAATTGTCATTTTAGGCAAATATATTTTATGCAGACACTTTCGCCTCTTTAGATTTTTTTTAATGCTTTGCTTTGATAATGCCGTAATTATTTCATTACTATACCTTTCCTAGGCCAAAGAGAAAAAGTTTCCAAGCTAATGTTGTACTTTTTAATAAAGCAGCACTATTAATTTTAAAGGTTTATTTTCTACGAAAAGAATGGGAGTAATTTTCTTATAAAATTTATGTACCGTTTTTGTTATAAACATTCTCAACATTATTCACTACTTTGCAAAATATTAACGTATAAACGTTGTCTTATGTACTTATTAATATATAATAGCAGTTTTTTTTTTTTTAAATTTTAAAAGTTGGCTTACTCGAAGTTGTAAAATTTAGTATTGCACCTAATTTCTGAGTAAAAAATATATAATAGTAATAATAATCAGATACTTAATAGCAAAGCATGGGAACAAAGAAATGCTTTTGCCTTTTAGATTTAGTTCTTTTTCCTCTATTCCGTGTTCGATTCCGCCCCCTCATTTTTCTTTTCTTTTGAAATTTGAACTCTTTTTGGAATCACAACCGCTCCCCGTACTTTTTGAAAAAGTTTGTAAAAAACAATTGTTGTTTATGACTTTCAACCTCAGAAGAAGGATAAACTAGATTGAGCATTAGTGTTTATTTTCACGCTGCCATATGGTGATAAATGCGCCAAATGGCAGAACTGCTCTCATTTCTTGACGACAATCTCCTTTTTCATCCTGGCAGCTGGTTTTTAAATTACTTCTGTGTTATTATTGTTCTCAGTTTTTTTAACATTACAAAAAAAAAAAAAATCATAGGTGGTAATAGGCTTTGTAGCCGGTACAGGAATTTATTTCTTTCACTCATTAGAATTATTGCTCGAATTATCGGAGTTTTTCCTGCAATTCTTAAGATTTAATCTTTAATTACTAGAATTAATCATTAGATTTATATTACATACCTCACATCTCTGTTTTATAAATCTCTTGGGATTTTTTATTTGGAGTTTTTAATAGTTTTCATTTAATTTTTAGACTTTCCCTTAACTTTGAAGATTTTCCCCTCATTCCTGCTGTGATCATTTTTAAAAGAGCTCCTTGATACGAAAAGTGTTTTTTGAATTGTTTTGATGAGAAAAAAAAAAAAAAAAAAAATTGTGAAAAGAAAAAAGAAGCAGCATTGAAATTTATTTTCTTTTCATTTTGATGAATTGTTGAATTTTTATAAAATTGAAAAATCCTTTATTTTTTGATTATTTCGGCGAATATTTAGGAAATATTTTTAATCATGCAATGATACACAACATATCTTCGCCACACTGCAAGTATTTGTACGTAATGAGTTGTAGTTGTAGTGCATGTTTTTATTGTTCGTGTGTGGCTCATTATAGCAAAGCTAAGTTGTACTTAGTAAACAAATTAGGCCTTACTATTATGATTATAATTTATTTTTCTCCGTATAGAGCTGGTATTTTCATTTTGTTTTCAGAAAAAGAAAAAAGTCATTAATAGTTAGGCGAAAGATAATATCTTCTTTTTTGGTATTATTTTGCTGAATTGAGCGTCATCTTTGCCGGCTTTACATTATTTCCAAAATTAGCTATAACAAATAAATTGAATGTATGTTACAATAATACAACTATTACCACGCACACTCACCTGCATTCAGGCATCACACTTTAAAAGAGTCGATAATTTAAGCGTGCTTCGATAGATTGTTTTGTAAGATGCAAGATTCTATTTGCAAAGCATTGATAAAATGGAATAAATAGTCGTGAAGATCTGTTGTTATGGATCGCTGCTATTGTTTAACCAAATAACAGCAGTGATGATATAGCGCAATAAACAAATCATGGGCCAATGGGTTAAAATCATTTTTAATAACGCAATAAAAAATTCCAAGCTGCCAATATCAAGGTGTTGTTATTAAATTGCGAAGAACTAATGACGCACGCTGAAAGTTTCGTTGCCGTCGTACATGGCTTCCTTCACTTGGTGAGAATATATCCTGCTTTCACACAAAAGGGGACAAGATACGTTTTGTCGTCGTCGTAACAGGCTATTGCTGTGGTTATCAAACTAAAATCGATGATGTATGTATGCCTTCGATAACGTAATCAACCAATTACTGTCAGCTGGGGGAAAGTCCCTCATAATGATGCAATCAAAAACACCAATCAGTCGATGCGTGGTAGTAAAATTATGTAGAACTTTAGTCTTTGTCGTACGTCACTGTTGCTTTTGGTATGAAAGCACCTTAAGAGATAAGGCCTTGATACAGCAGCAAGCTGTGTATTTCAATTACAAAGAAAGTCGCATAATACGCATCATTTGAAGTAATCTTTAGCTCAAATCATTTTAACACATTTAATACAAATAAAACAAAGTCACGTGTTTAAAATGTAAAATAATTATTTATTTTTAATAAGTGTTCCAAATGAATAATTAAAGACGTACCCACCTTGAGGAAAGCAATAAAATACTAATTGATAATCAGCAGACGATAAGTATCTGTAGACCTAGTTCAAATAAATAAATAAATAAATAAATAAAAAATTTTTAAAAAGGAGAAGGATAGAAAGAAACTCGCCATACTACACGTAATATAGGTACAATTACCAAATCTTTTAGCTATTTAAAGCGGTTTTTTTTTTTTTTTGGGGGGGGGGGGGAGTTGCATAAGTGTAACATAAAAACGAAGTATGCTTCTTGTGCACTAGAATATTTCTAAATTAACATTACTTCTACTCGTATATCCTAATTACAACATGCCTCGAAACAGCTGCATTCAATTATTTTTTTGAATACCCGTTCTTAATGAGTATGATATTTGTGATGGATTCATTCAAAAATTATCTTGTTTAGTCACAATATAAGCACCAATGATTTAATCAATATGAAATTTATCACAAAGCAATCATTTTGAGTTTGCAACAGATCTCAGGGGAATTTTTTTATTTTTACTTTGATTATCTGATCTTTCCTCTAGACATTTTCTCACTAGGTAATGTATTTTTAACACCAAATCAAATCATCATTACTTACATCAACAATAGGTTAAAAAATGACCATCAAATCATCATTTATCATCTACCTCCTTGATGAACCATTTGCTTGTTTATTTTTCTAATTGAAGAAAACCCGATAATTACTTAGTATTGAATTGGGACTTTTTACAGGGAGAAAAGGTGCCTTTGATATTGGGTCATTAGGAGTTATACCTTAAAAACATTTTAATGAAATTTAAAGAAAATTTTTGATAGAAATGATTGAAGTTAAAGTAAGTATGTTGACAATAACAGAAGGGTAATGGAAGATGAATGGAGGTATAGTGTGGAGTAGTTTATTGGTTAAACTGAGGAATTTAGGTTTCTTTCTATTTAATCTCAATTGAATTCTATTACCCTGATATATTAGTGTTTTAATTTTTTGCGTACTTCGCACGCTAAAGGTTACTAGTAAGCCCTACAAGTGATCATTATTAACCTAAGGCAAACTCTTATTAGTTTTTAAGAGCTAGTTTTTTTCAGAGTTGGGCAGGCTCGGACGTTGACATTTTTGATTTGGTTGAAATTTTCAAGATTATGTTCTTTATGTAATATTATTAGACCCTTGTTTTTTTTTCAAAATTTTTTATATATTTTTTAAGAATTTTTTTTAAAAAGTTTTTCATATATTTTTTTTTGTTTTGAAAAAAAAAAAAAAAAAAAACAAACAAACTACGTGTCTAATAATTTTACATAAAGAAAATTTCAGCCGAATCAAAGATTCCAACTTCCGAGCCTCTACCCGATTCTCAAAAAAAAAAAAGAAAAAAAAAACTGTCTCTGAAGATGAGAGATTGTAATTTGAGGAAATTAGTTCATCAAATCATACAAATTTAAACTAAACGATATATTTCAGAATAATGTGTAATATTTACGAAGTGGGTATGATAATATAACAGGTGTGAATGATGCATTTTGGGCATGCATTTGCACCTTGAATCTATGCTGTTTGCAGTTCTGATGCTGCCCTATAGATATTTGCACACAATACTTTTACTTCACTCCTGTAGCAACGTAGTTTTGAAACTTCCTCGATTTACGGAAATTTTTGACCTATAAGTTTTCGTCGTGGAGTCCTCATCCCATCTTTAGAAAGTCCCCAATTTGGAGATCGGTCAACGAAAGTAAGGAAAAATCAATGGAGGCAATGCATGCAGCGTCATTGGTCACGTGGCAGCGATTAAAGCAATGTAAACAAAGGAAGCCGTAGCATCGCTTTTCTTCGAGTTCGACAAATCTAATACAAACTAGGCCTAAATAAAGTTCTTCTACATTACATAAAAATAACACTAAATAGAACACCAACTATTGTAATAATAAAATTTTTTTGGATAATGAATACATTAAATGTAAATACTGGGTTATAATCAGAAAAAGCTGTGAAAATAGTCTATTTAATGTTAGATAACTAATTTTGTCTTAGTGTACTCCACGTAGAACTCAATTGAAAATCTTAGTAAGCAAAGAGCGAATATCACGTGACAACGGGGATCGTTCATGAGTCCCTCTAGCGGTGAATTGCCTTCATTGTCCATCATTCTTTAAGGTTTTTATATACCACGTCGTTTATTCATTTCATTCATCTACAACAAGAAATTTCGGAAAAATGTAAGCAAATCAATGACAGTAGAGCGTCGGTTATCCGAGCCCCGACTAACCGAGTTCCGGGTTAACCGAGGTACATTTGCCCTTGAAAAAATTTTTTTCTTGGCGGCCGATGGCGGCGTCACTGACCAACGCCTGTCATCTAATTAATTCCTGTGATATAAAGACCTAGAACAACAGTCAGAGACAACTTTAACAGATCTTTTACGGCTACAACCATTTCGTAAAACGGCACCAAAGAAGCGAGTTCCGTTAAACAGAAAACAATATAAAAACAGTATGCGTAGGCTTCTTCATGAGGCAACTTTAACTGGAACATGTATTTTACTGACGTGTACATATAAAATTAGATATTTGTATGTATGTAACGTCATTTTTTTCATTTCATAATATGTACAGTAAATGCCTTTTTTAAAACATATTTGACGTCATTTTCATTCATTTCAACCCATGTTTCACTCTCGATTTGGACAGAGTCCGTGTTAACCGAGTTTTCGATTATCCGAGGTACCCTCGGTCCGCATTACCTCGGATAATCCAGGCTCTACTGTATAAAAAAAGGCAAAATCTAATCTAGAGCATTTTCCCGGAGTAAAACAATATAATAATAGTTGCACACGTCATGTGGTTAGTGTCCAAATTCGTTTCACTTGGGTACATTTTGTCAACTCTCTCACTTCGGCCTTGTCGATAATGGTAAGCGACACCGAGTACCTTTAAAAACACCTATGTAATTAAACAAAATGAACTCTTCGGAACTTCGTTCTACATTTTTCTTTGCACGTTATTTTTGTTAAATTAACTAATAACATTAAAAAAAGAAAACCTTATTTTTTTTCAACGTGGTATAAATGAGGAACACAATATGGAAAAAAATACTCAAGTTGATTTACGAAAATTTTATTGCATTCAATGTAATACAACATAAACAAAATGTAAACACGAAATATAACATATAACATTTCAGTAAACAAGGTATCAATGACTATATTCATGACTGTACAATATCTGAACATGTTTCAAAGCCTGAAACGACATTCACATTTGGCGCGCATAAAATTTGCTTTCAGTAATACAATTTTGGAAAATACATCGTATGCTTGTAACAAAGCAAAAACAATAGTGTTAGAGATCTAAAAAGTAGAAGTAAAAATTAAAAGTAGAGAAATTTCCATTAACTTTTATTGTTATTACTATTATCTATTTTATGAAATTCACTGTAAGGAGTCCTAATGATGGCATTTTAAAACAACAAATTCTGCATATTCTTGTACGGAAAAACTTCTAAAGTACCTAGCTCATATGGTGTTATTCCTTTCCTTTTTACTTATTTATTTTTTGTTGCTGATTTGGAAGAAAAAATATATTTTAGCAAAGTCAAATTTGATAAAATTTTGCGGTTTTCAAAATTCAAAACTTAACTATCAGCAACCTCTAAATATTTTTGCAAAATTCTGTTTATCTACGTTGTTTATCTATTACAATGTGATTATTTTGTATTAATTTAGACCAATTTGGCATCATTCCATTAAATTCCCTGCTTAAATGTCTTAGTTTCCGAATCTTTTACATGACTGCTGTTTTTCCTGCTGCATTTAGTGTAGGTTTCTATGGGCTTGCTGAGAAATCGCTAAGCTGTCATCCTTCTTGGCGCCCAATTTGGCGACTTTTCGAGCCTTATCTAGATGCTATAGGAGTTTTTTTGTTTGTTCACACGCTTCTTGAGATCGGAGAGTATCAATAGCTGCCAGTCAGTCAGTTTAAGTTTAGAGTTCAGCTACTTCTTTTACTATTTTTAAAGAACTGTAAAAGTGTAATTAAATTGCTGTAGATTTTACAAGGGACTGCATCATTCTTCTAAGAACAAGTGACGATGGGCAAACTCGTAACAATATTAAATCTTTGCTTCTTCATTTTCTTGTTTAAATTCTACTTAAACGCGAAGCTAATAAGTTTGTTTAATTCCTCAAAACATTGGCGATGTCTTAAAAAGTATAAATGTAGAATTTATTGTGTGTTTAACAGAATTGTTGCTCAACAGAAGATCAATGTTAAGAATTTCCTTGTGAATGGACTATACTAAACAGGACATCGCTGTCCAGTTTCGTTGGGAAACTAAGAGCTCGTGGTACGTTCTTCCAGCGCCATTAAAAAAAACGGCGGCAAACTTTAAAAGTGAATGCCACAGCCCAACGTAATGAGACCAAACTCACCTGATAATTTCCTCCTACTTTTAATCGGCTGCCATTACTCAAAGCGGAGATAAAACCCATTAAACACTGCATAAATGACTCCAGAGGGGGAACTGAAGTGAAAAAAAGCGCGCCAGAACAGCGGAAGAGAGAGTCCCCACTGCAAAATTCCCTATTTTTCCACCGTATCTTTTCGCAGTCATTAGCCCTATAGCCCGGGTGATTTGTAATCAATGAAAACACCGAAACTGATTTCGGAGTTTTGCGGGAGGGGGGTCATTTCGAACGATATTATGAATTTTCGAAAATCACCCCCTTTTCTGATTTCGTTCTTCTAGCAAATTACAGGGTCGTTAGTGGGGTGGCCTCCCTTTTTGTTGGGTTTGTTTCGAAGGAATAAATTTCCAAGCGCTCCTCCCCGCTCGGTTTGTGTTGTTTCGGTAATGAGCTGTTTTCGATGGCAGCAGGTTTTGTTTGCATCTTTAGATTCGTGTTATCTTAAGTTTTTATCGAACTTTGTCTCTCCCGCACTTAAGATAAGTTTATAACATTTTGAGGTAAATGTGGACGAGGCGCAAGCTAGGCAAGCCTGATAACAGTTTTTGGAAGTTCTACGTTTTTCCCTGTTGCCAACACGCGAGTTGTAATTTCCAGCAAAAGATAGCATGCCTGTTGGAGGTGGTGTCCCTTTACGTCGTTTCGGCAATTTAATCGAATCATAATTGATATCATAGATTCCCTGACAATTTTGACGAGACATTCCCGATTGGCTGTGCCATTAAAGAATCGTCTGCTGAAAAGAAAATTAATTTCTGTGGAAGGTGTTCAAAAAGCGATAAACAGGTGTTTCGAGAAAAATGAAAGTTAACATTTTCTCTCGTATCGGTTGTCACTTACTGAAGTCACAGATAACATTCTTATGATTTTCATTTCAAGAATTGCAAAATGATATTTCTCGACTAAAATATTTGTTGTAAATGAAATCAAATTATCTATGAGAGGTAAATGTAATTTTTTAGACTCAATAACTGAGCTTGTGTGAAATGTATACTTCTATGTTATCACATTAATTGCAAAATTTTGAAATCACATAGTTATCCAATCATGTAATTTATGTATATATTATACATATATATGTATTATTGTATTATATACAAGCAATGGCGTAGGAAAGGGGGTGGTCTCCAGGTCCGGACCCCACCCTTAAAGATTAAAAAAAAATCTAATAATGAAATTTAAAGTTATTGTTTTCGATTAAAAGTTGTCTTTCCTTTTCTTAGCCATTTTGTGTACGTATGTATGACTGTTTTCATAAAATTAAAATTGTCCTTTTTATTAAAATTCTCAAGCATGAACATTCACAATTCTTAGCTTAGACACCCCCCCCCCCCTTGAAAATTTCTTGCTACGCCACTGTGATACTGGATTGAATATGTGATTTCTACATGGGGCAGAAAGGTCGTGGAAAGATGTTTATCCATGGTTAACTTTTGCAAAATGTTTCACTAGATGGGGGGAAAGTTCGCGAAATAGAATTCATAAAACTGAATCTTATCTGAATAATAATAATTATTTATAATTTGAAAATAAAATTCACTTTTAAAATAATTGTAGACCTACAGCAATCAGGGCCTCAAAGAATGCATAAGTTAATACAGTGTAATATTCTACCTAGTTAAACAGAACACATAAACTCGAATTCAATGTCAGAATTTAACAGTTTTTGGGTTCTTATACCCAATATATGATTGCGGCACTCTGTATTGAGTGGAAAAAAAAAAAGAAGAATTAATCAACAAATTTTATATAATGTAATTTTAAACATCTCTAAAGCGATCAGTGTGCATGCTTCATCGAACAAGTATGAGAATTCAAATACCAAATGTGTGACTTATAAAAATTTCTTAATTCCAAAATTTAGTTGTATATGCAAACTGCCGCTTTCAGTCATCTCTTTTATAATGAGAATATTCTTGACATATCTACGCACACACACACATAGCAGAAAAAAAAAAAAAAAACACTAAAAGAGTGACAAAAATATTATCACAGAATGTAAATTATAAATATTTCAAGACTAATGCATACTTTAGACCGGAATCAATAACAAAATTCTCGGGTTTTGCGCTTGCGCACTGTGTAAAAAAAAGAATGAAATATTAAATATTGAAAGCAAATCGCAAACGCAGAACCTGAGCTAAGAAGTTACGTTGCTGTTGCTTCCGGGCTCAAATCAATTTAAAATGCACAAACTTATAGGAACCATAATTATGCGTAAAAAATGAAGTTAATGGATATACGATTTAACATGCTAGTAAAATATTAAAACCTTTTGTACTTACAATATTGAGCAAAAATAGAATAAAAGACGCAGATATGTCGCATGCGAGGTTTTAGGTGAATTCACCACAACATTAATTTAACATGATGCAAAAATTTGCAGCAAAAAACATGGCGATCTTTGTAAGTGGTTATTATTTTTCTTTTTCCAATTATTTTTATTATTTTTTTATTTTTTAAGCAACTTTAAATAATTTCAATTATTCTAACCTCAAATAATAAACTTTCGCATGTTCAAATGCAGCCGTAAGATCTTTCAAGCTAAGTACAAGGGAAAAAAGTAATAAGACAAGTATTTGCAGGCACGTATTTTGTCGATAAGAATAAATACTTTAGTGAACAGATATATGGGGGCGGGGGGAAGAATATTTTATGAATGGCATGAGTTTAAGATCAATCAGAATACAATCGGAATTGCGCCGTGTGAACATTAGATTAAATGTTCACACAGCTTCTTAGATACTCACTGAAGAAATTCTTTATAGTAGTTACAAATCTTAATTTACAATTACAATTTTCTGTTTTAATATGTTGTTCTGCGCGAAACCAATCATCAATCCGAAAACGATGTTTCAGCAAAACGTTTTCTATTTGCTTCTTAATTAGGCTTTATTTATGGAGGTGTTCTTTTTGATCTTGCTCAAAAATTTGCTTGAACTTAGTTATATTTTCTAAATTACGTTCATTTTTCGTGTTTAAATATGACTAAAGTTAAAAAGATGCAGATTTTTTTTTAGACATTTATTATTACTATTAATTTCTTGCATTTTAAATATATTGCACTAGATACAAAATTTTAAAGAGAAAAGCATACTATATTGCAATTTACATCAAGAAATGCACTTAATTTTTTTTTTTTTTTGAGTAAAGTATTTTTTATAGTTCATAGTTTTATAAGATGATTTTCTTATATAATATTTGCACAATATTAATTTTTGATCAAATCACAATGCCCCTACACAGAATTCTCCAGTGAAAAGGAACACTGTTTAAGATTTCGTAAGTTTTCGATTAATTGAAAAGTAATTTTCATGTGAAGTTTTTGCATTAAAGAAACGTTTTCAAGTGAGGCAGAAAACGATTTAAATACAGTTCATATTGCATTTCAATCTCATTCTGCACAGTTTTCCATTGAAAATAAAAAAAAGTTTTTGATTTAAAACGGAAAGCATGTCGAGAAGCTTCAATTCACAACTTGTTCATTTTTCCAGCTTAAAAGCTTTAAATACATGTTGATAGATCAGTTTTTGATTGCTTCCAAGATGTTGCCAAACTGGGAAATGCAATATTTACCATTTATCAGAGCGCCATTTTCAAGATGTTGAATGAACAGATGTCCCTTGTAAGTTAAGACGCAGTAAAAGTTCAAATATGTACAACTAAAAGTCCTTTTCATATTTTCTAAGACTTGAATCACTTAGTCCTGTTTTTTTTAACACATATCTGTAAAAGAAAAAATAAAATAAAATTATTAGATAAAATCAAACTAAAGTGGCATGCACATGCACATAGTGTTAAAAAGTGCAAATTCGATACCATCCAAAAATCACTAAATACAAAGGAAAATAAACAGTCTCGTTATTGCTTGTTTGACTCCATTTATTTAATGCTTGTCACATATAAGTATTCTCTCTTTTTAGTTTAGTTGCATTTGCGAAGAAATCATAACTACGTTTATAGGCAACACATATCTGATAACACAGGCCTGCAACCAAAAAACTTTCTTGAAAGTAAGATGTGATGCTTATAGATTTTATGGTACAAAATTCGGAAAAAAAAGGAATAATTAAAATATTCCATCACTCAATATTTTGACATAAAATCAACAAATTTTTAACCACTGTGTTGCTTCCTAATAAATGTAAAAAATGCTACTTTATTTTATTAAAATGATATATATATTTATTTATTTAGGGACCGTTCATTAATGATGTCACGTCTTTTTTCAATATATCACACTTCATCATACCCCCTACTCCCCTTGTCACATGTAACTATATCACATAAGCATCTGTATTTGCAGTTCAGAAACAAAGCACTGCGTTATATATCATATTTCTAATTTTATTTTTGAGCTATTAATTCATTGGCGAGTACAATAATAATAATAATGATTACATGTGTACTTAATTTGTATAAAATGAGGGGTTCACAAGATAATTAGTATAGAAGAGTATAATATATATATTGTTCGAATTCTGAAAAAATGACCCACTCAATTTTATCTTAAAAGTGTAAATGCCAAAGAAATTTCCTTTTAAACTTTTAACAAGAAGTAAATTTAAACCTTAATTCAATTTGTTTGCGATACAGAATGATCAATGAAACTTTAAAATCAAATTATAAAGAAAAACTTTAAAAATAAATAATTTGCTGATTTTAAATATTTTAAAGGAACCAAAATGTTTAATGTCACACTTCTTTGTCAGCCCCTTCCCTCTCCCTGTCACAAACTGTCACAATTTCTCGAACCCCCTCCCCTCGAAACGTGACATCATTTATGAATGACCCCTTATCCTTACAGTTATTAGGCTCCCTAACCTAAAAAAGGGTGAACGACCTTTATTTGTTTATTTCGTCTTTTATCAGTCGTCATTTTTATTATTGTTTAATTCTTTCTCAACTCGTTATATCGGTTTCTTAGCTATTGCTAATAAATTTAAACTAAATAAATACTCGTCAAGTCTCAAAACTTCTACAAAACAAACCCAGAAATAGTTCAGATTCACCCCTTCAACCGCTATGGGGCCGTTCATAAATGACGTCACCCTTTTTTCCCATATATTTGCCCCCTCCCCCCTTTGTCAATATGTCACACTTCAGCGGACCCCCTCCCCCTTTGTCACGCGTCACGCTGTGTTGCATAACGCATGATGTCACACTTCTTGTTACCCCTTCCCCTCTCCTTGTCACACTTTGTCACAATTTCATGAACCCCCTCCCCCCTCGAAGCGTGATATCATTTATGAATGATCCCTATATGGATACACCTCCCTAAATTCTCCAAATGAAAAAATAAGCAACACGAAATTAAACATGGAAAAGAAATAGACAACACACAGGTTGGTATGTCTTTTTAAATCACTCGTGCACTTTTAAAAAGAGCAGGGAATTCACTTACTGAAACAGGACCCGATTTTCACAAATTCACTTAAACATGATCCTGGTTAAAAGAGCCTGCTTTAACGCTGAGCTCATTTTCACAAAATTATATAAGTATATTTTCAATTTTGCAAAGCAGGACCCTGTCTGAAAAGTCTGAATAGTCTCTTGAACATGCAATAGAAAAAACTTTAAGGATACTTCCGGTGCAGACAAGTACATTGACCGATAGCAGATAGACATAAAAAGGAAAATAAAGAATTAATTTAATTCTTTATTTTCGGACCCGATCCCTTGCCTCGTACTCAGAAAAATTGACAATAACGAAATTATTATAGACTATATATATTAGCAATGGTTTTTAGAAATTTAGTGAAAAACAAGAAGTTCCGCCTAGAAATATACAAGCCTACTTTTTCATATACACCAACTTCAAATTTATAATCTAGCTATCTCTCTCTCTCTCTCTTTCTTTCTCGCTTACCTTTAGTTCTTAATTGCTTCAAATTTACCTTTTTCAACTGTTACATATTCATTCACTCATTCATTCATTCATTCACTTTTTCAGGCATTCATTCATTCATGTACTAATTCACTCATTTACTTATTTTTTCATTCATTCGCTCATTTATTCACTCATTTGTTCATTTATTCTTTCACTTATTCATTCAATCATTAATTAATTCAAAAATATTCTTAAAAATCCCGATCAAAAAATTTCATAGGAAAATAGGCTCGTTAGTTCTGGATAAACTTTCTATCTGTACATGTTCTAAGTTATAAGAGCCTTCCAATAAAGTTTGTTCCAAGAAAATCGGTCCGTTAGATCAGGATTTATATAGGATTGAAATTTTACCGCAGGAGCTATGTTAATTTTTTTGAACTGTTCAAAAATGACCAAAAATTGTTCAAATCAATGTTTCGCGCCGAGGCTTCTTCCATTAAGCTTGCTCATAAGAACTTGCATCGTGTGCCCGGAGTTTACATAATTTGCTTCATTTTTGCCCATAGGTCCTAATGTTAAAATTTTTTGAACTGTTAAAAATTAAACGAAAAATTGTTCAAATCAGTAAAATATATAAATGAGATGTCCTCGGCAAGATCTTTCGAATGCAAAAAGATTTTTTTGAATCGGACAATTCGTTCAAAAGTTATTAGTGTGGAGGGACAGACCGGAGAGATAGACCGACAGACACACTTTTTTTCCCCATCTCAAAACCCTACTTTCAAATTTTTAATTTTTCAATCTTTATTTAATTACTTCACTTATTTTTGACTCTTGATTTCTAACGATATTTTCACGATTCATTAAGCCTTCTTTCATGCTTTATTATTATTATTTTTACTTTTACGGGAAAGTAGACTAAAAAATGAGATAGGATCTTGCATAGAATGAAAACTAAATGCATGAATTATATCTATAAATATATAGAAAGATCAATGGATGCCAGCAATTCCACCGTAACAGATTAACAATCATAGGGACGGAAATGGCCATGATGCTTAACAAATCTTTAAATATTTATGAAATTTGCCGTTATACATTGCATATGATGTCAGGAATGAGGTGTAACTATGAGCAACATATAATTGCTTTTGACACTCACCTTTATAGTTATGCCTATTACGCAAAAAATAATAGACGATGTTTTATCAGAACAATATATATAATACAATGAGGGTCAGTTTAATTCTCTTACAAAATTTGATTAGTTCCAAAATTTGATTCCGTAAACAAAAGTAGAATTATTTTTTATCATCCCTTCAGTGAGTCGATAAAATGAGGACCAAGCATGCTTGGGAACTGAACAGTCGAGTTTCGCGGCAGGCTGACCACCTGATCGGAACATCTGCTTCTGCACTCCAGGGGCCTCAGTCTCAAAAGCTGAGATGGGCACAGCAGGCCTTGGTCCTCACGGGCTGTCGCGCCACTAAGTTCAGTTTTAGAATTATTTTTTAAATGTATGAAAAAAAAAAAAAAACATAATCACTCAACATAAAATTACAGCTAATTTATCTATCTATTATAACTCCCTCTGATGTTAGAAATCTTCCAATCATAAATAATTGCAGCTTGTGGTAAAAATTCATTGAATATTGTAAAGCTTCATGTTTCTAACTTTACCCTTTTTTCCCTTGCAATAACAAAAAGACTTACTTTTATTCCTACGTATTGCTACCATTTTGCCAAAAATTTGAATCTTTAAAATCATAGCTTTAAACATTTGCAAAATGTTAAAAATAATTCGGAAAAAGGTGTGGAATACGATTCAAAAGCTGTTTCATATCAATCTATAAATATGAACGTTATCTTAGAGATCACTTGTACAGCACTAATTAGTGCTATAAAAAAGGTAAACGGCCAAAAATGCAAATTTAAGGCTTTGGCATAGTAGAAATGTTATACAAATGCATAGAGCTAAATATCACTTTATATTAATTTTACGGGTTTCGTTTTTCTCAACTTTATATACAATTAAATCATAAGGTAAAAACCTTGTGAGATGACGCACTTGAATGTTAGGGGGGAAGGGGAAGTGTAAAGGCGCCATGAAGTTAATTCTTCGGAACGTCTGTGATATAGATTCGCTTTTATGGTTTGTTCTCCTAATGTAAGGGTTTGAATTTTCATTACTGTTGCTGATATTTTCACGGTGATGGAAGGATTGTGAGATACTTTTTAATTAAAGCGTTTTGTCAGTAAGCTACTAACCTTGGGTAACTGTGCAAAGACTTAAAATTCTTTGTAGAGACGAATATATGGAAAAATGGGCTGCACAATCTCTCCTACCGAAATGGGTGAGTTGGCGCATTGTTTATATTACATCCGTCTGATTAAATGTTGCCTTTTGCAAGTCACATGTAAAGTATACAAATGGCTTAATTTTGAATTAATTTTAGGAAAGATACGCAATCTCATAAACTAATTACGCAATTATTTTTTAACTGCGGATAAATAAATGTTGCCAATAAATTAATTTGCTAATTCTTTCTTAAATCAGTTTTAACAAAGAAGCATAAATTTTTCTACTTGGACTTTAAACTTCTTTTTGCTTAAGTGAATCTGTTTTTCTCAATTAGCATCAAAACTGATCTTCAAGTGCACCCTTGGCGGCAGTTGGAAGTGTGATAAGTTGGAGTTTTCAAAACAAATTGCATCTAGATAACTTCGTTGCTGCAAAAAAACAATTAAGACATTTAAGTTGTCAGTAGTGCTGAAAGAAAGTAGCGTGTTAACTACTTTAGCTTCCTGCAACATTTAAAGAAAGTTCTTATACATTTTCTGAATTTTTTAAGGAAATCAAATCTGTTCTTAATAGCATCTATATATGCTTATAAAAAACTGAAACAAAATATAATTAAAGTTAATTGTTATTGCTATTAACTAAAGAGAGGCTATTTTGACAATTTACTTGTAGTTATTATTAATATAATCTACTTGTTATCGAAAGCCATCTCTCCTACTTTATGTGCGCTATCTCACCTGCCCTTAAGCAGAGAAGCGGAAAAAAAAACAAGTCCTAGTTTTATTCCAGCTGTCGTTTTTTTGCAGCGTAACAACAACATAGTAATGTAAATAAATACGTAAGGAATGTACTCTATATTATTGACTAAAAGTTCGGTAAAAACTTGACGTTTTCATTCTTTTTTCATAATCTTTCGAATAGTACATCAACTCTCCCGGTTTTACCTTAATGTATGAATTGGGCACTAGTGAATGACTGAACATTATAAACCTTATAGTTTACTATATGTTTTTATTAATTAAAAACTCCTTTGTTTCGATTATACTTATAAATATTTATTTCTTACGAGACTATTCTGTATTGCTTGAGTACAAGTTCTCCGAGTTTCTCTGAGTAAGTTCAAATAACGTTGCAGTTGCAGTGGATTGGAACTAGCAGTAGCGCACACATGATAGGATTTTACTTTTTTTTTTTTGGGGGGGGGGGGAGATTGGGGGTGCATTGAATTTTTATTTTGCCAGATATCGGCGGATCCAATGCGCTTGTCTTTCGAGAAAATTAAAATTCATTGAAATTTTTTCCCGTTCATAAAAATTTTACGTCATATGCATGCTCTGACTAGCAAAGACTAGTTCAGTTACTAAAAATCACCAATCATGCATCAAAACAACGGAAACGATGGCAAATAATTGAAAAGGAATAGTTTCCTACTGTTTTAATGCAAAGCACAATATCAAACAAACAGTAACGCAAACAAATTTTTGTTTCTTGTGGGGGAAGGGAGTACCAAAAATCCTTATGTGTACTGCATTACGATTGGCAACATATCGCAAGGAAAAGAGTGATGCGGGATTGCCCCATACCCCTCCCCCTTTTGATGCTTCCTGCACACAACGACATCGCAATATCTGGCGAACCAAATGTCACTAACTACACAAACAGTTAAGATGGCAATCCAATAATTAATTTTTTAATTAGAACCACGTAATAAAAACAAGCGTTTTTATTACGTTGCATTGACAAATAGTTTTTGCCTTACCGTAAACGTCAAAAGGCTTTGTGATAAACACCAATGGGTTTACGGTGCGTGTGTGACATTCAGGGCTTGGTTTTGCTCAGCACGAAAACACGGACGGGTATTTTTTCAATATCTTTCCTTAAAATTGCATTTTGTCTAATTAAATTAATAACATGTGTTGATTTTTACCAAACATACGTAAATTACATGTTCCTGGGCAGGGAAGAACTGGCTAACTTTGGGCTCAGTCGTCAAAATTATATTTTGGCTCACCCATACATAAAAAAAATAAATTGTATACTACACAAAATATAAATTGTATACTGTACAAGGTGGACCCCACTGCCGGATAAATCTAAAATATTTGCGATTGACAAGAAACGCGTGTATGCAATATGTAATAAGTGCAACTTTGAATTTTACTTCGAACTTATTTCATACTTATAAAGGACTTTAAATTTCAAAATTACGTATTAATATTAATTACAGAGATGCTGTAATTAATTACAATTACGAATTCGTTATTATGGATTATTACTTTTTCGTATTCCTAGTTAAATTATTATCTCTCCACATAAATCAGCATGAAATGCTGAACAAAATCTTGCTCAAGGATAGAACTAAAAAGGGATTTCTTAACCACTGAAAAATAACTGCACGATACAAGAGCGGAAAAGAGAATAAGTACATATTTGTGTATTATATTCTTTTTAAAAAGGGATATTTTAAATATTTAATTCCGGAAAAACCGCAAAATGTTTTTCTTGTACAAATTTCTTCACGATATCGCCAATTCATTCCCTTCATTATAAAAAAAAAAATAATAATAATAATAATAATAATAATAAAAAAAAAAAAAAAAAAAAAAAAAAACAGAAGAGTCAACATTTAAAATTCTCGAATTCTGTCTTGAGTGCGCTATGTTTGGGTTTAGTTCATCTTGGTAAAACATTTTAGAAAACATTGTTCAACTGGATAAAAATTTGTGTGCTGCTCGCTTTTATACAGTGAAACCCCGATTCATTTATTGACTTGTGAAATGTTCAGAATAGGGAAGAAGGAGGCAAGTGTGAACTATATGAAGAATTGTGTTATTTTTTTAACTCAAATTTTGTATTTATTTTTGCAGTTTTGTGACACTTATACTGCATTTCCATGTTCAGTTTCAGGAGAATGCATTTCATAGTTGATTAGCAATTAATAAAACAACGTTTCAACTGTGAAAACATACATCATTTGTTTTTCAATTACTAATCTAGACAATTTAACTTCATAATTTCAAATGAATGGGGACACAATGTTATGAATGAATCGATTCGCTACATTTTTGACATTCACTTTTGCTCTGCATGGTTTAAATTTAAATTTTACAGCGTTACGGGTAAAGAAAGAAATGGCTCCTGGCTCCATGGAGCTAGTGTAGAAACATGGTGGTGGGGCTACTGTAGACACGTTGAAAGTAACTCCATTCAGCTTTCAGGGGTAAAATGTTAATTTTAAAGTTGGATCATATGAGGAGTCAGTGCAGGTAATCTTTTTGACATTGAAATTAATGAATTATGATTGAAAAATCGATAGCAATAGATTTCGTGCATGTTCAATTTTCTAAAGAAATAAACTCGCAACACCTTTTGAGCATTGTTCAAGAAGATCGAATTCTTATGTAGTTTTCCGATTGTGTAAACATCTCGTTAAACCATCCTACCGCATTTTTAGACCACCTTTAGTGACCCGATATAGGGGAAAGGCATGTAGGGTATTCTACCTGGAATTTTTCGACATTAATGTCCTAAAAGCTCTATTTCAGACTATCTTTTATCGTTAGTTCCAGCGGCTCCCCACCTGTAGTTTGTCAAAATGCATGTTTCAAGATCTCAATTTTAGGTTATTTTTACTGACGCGTATCAAGTAGCTTTTTCTCAAAATGTAGTCAGAACCTCAATTGTACGCCATCGGGAGCTTTCCGCGAAACTTTCATTAAATTGACGTTGCATTTTAAGTTATTTGACAAAAAACACAATTTTGGCTGCATTTGGCAGCGTAAAGGAGGGGTTTGAGTGCTTTTTTTCCCCCCTAGAAATGTTTCGAAATTGAAGTCCTACAAACACTATTTACTTTGAGGATGTTTTTTGTGACGTTAGGAAAAAGAGGTGGGATTCAAGAATCTCCTCCAAATAGTTTACGAAATTGATGTTAAGATTATTGATGACTTAAGTTTTGGTTTTCTTTGATGAGATTAGGAAAGGATCGATTAGGACACACTGATGATCCTAAACCAGATTTTTTTTTTTTTTTTTTTTTTTAAAAAATTGAACATTTTTAAAAAATGCCCAAAAGGGGGAAATTTTACCTATCTCCTGGCACACATCATTTGGAAGGAGGGTTTCAAAAAGTTTTCCCTTTTCCTAAAATTAAAATTTTTGGGGAAGGACTTGGAAAGGGTTTTAGGGGCTATCTTTCGTATCGTTAGGGGAAGGTGCTTGGGTTAGGCCGGCTCTTCTCCGGAAATTTTTCAAAATTGAAGTTTTAAAAATTCAATTTTAAGCTGTCTCTAGTGAGATTAGAAGCTGGAGGAGTACGTGCGATTTACAAATGGACAATCTTTGGTGTAACCGGTAAGGTTCCGGGAAATTTCCTGGAAATATTTTGAAATTGGCGTCCTAAAGACGTGGTTATAGGCTATGTTTGGCGATATTAAAGAAAAGAAAAAAGGAGTTCTCTACCGAAATTTTTTTAAACTAAAGTTTTAAAAATGCCCTTTTAGAATATTTTTGGTCACTTTAGTTGATGCGGGAGATCGAGGGACATTGTCCGGAAGTTTTTGCGAATTTGAGGTTCGTATAGGTGCAATTTTGAGCTTTCTTTGGTTTCGACGGAGAGGATCCTCACACCTCTTGGATCCGTTCTTAATCCGTTACGCGTAACGCCGTATTTAATTTTGCCTCCCCCCAAAAGTTGTTGCCCGCGTGGCACAGGCAGACCCGCCATAAGCCTGATCGGTGCCGTCATACGACTGCCTGAGCGTTTTTTTAGTGCTGGGGGGCGGCTTTTTTTTTTTTGCAATAAGCACAACTTAATAATTGATTTCGTTTTTTTTTTTTGTTTTTAAAGGGCGCTTGCGCATGTGAACAGCGCGGGCCCGGGCACGGAACCCGGCTTGCTCCCCGTTAGATCAGCAAAGGAAACCGACAGAAACACCGGGCTCCATGTCAGTTTCGCCGGCATGCCCCCCCCCCCCGCCCTTCTTCTCCCAGTACGCTTGCATCTTAGCCGCAGAACTGCACTACTCCGATGTAAAATCTGGCCTCTTCCAAGCGCCGGGCCCTGTACCCCATGAATCAGCCATTTCTGACACCACCCCCCTCAACGGCCCTGTAGATCCGGCACTGGCGTTGGCCTACTCGGGGATTGCAGACAAGCCGCCCGAGTCAGTCCGCCCCTGTCCATGAGTACAAAATTTTCTGGGTTGGCTCTGAAATAGAAGCTCACTTGAAAAAGAAAAATGTTAGTTTTTTTCAAACTTTATTCATAAAATAGCACTTTAAGTTATGTATAAACTAATAAAAATAATGATTTAAATCAAATATATATTCATTTTTAAATGAGTATAAATTTTCAAAACTAGTCGATGGAGTGAAATCGCTCTATAGAATAGAAAAATTAATTTCTTCTTGAAAAATGGTTATCTATTTAGCATAGAAACAGTTTTTCTTAAAAAAGAAAGAAACACAGAATTTCTCTCAATATAAGAGATGGAGACCAACTCAAAAATTACACTGTGAGAGGCTTGGGTCATATAAAAGAAAAAAGAAACTCCACAGTTCTATGCCTATGCATTACACGCAACTAATTAAAATGTCATTCAATATGAGTAATTTATTTATCAGCTTCTAAGAATTAAAATGAAGAAGGTAGAAAAAGAGAAAGAACAATAATAGAGATTTACATTGATTGTGCTCTATGCGCAGTATATTTTTTTAACACGTGTTCGAGAGAATTAAGCAATACTTAGCGCGCCAATTACCCTCCCTCAAAACCTTGCCCAGGGCATGGATGTTATTGATAGATATAGCACTTATTACGTGCTCTAGTGTTTCAGAATTCACTTTTAAGTTATAAATTCTCCAGTGACCCTCAGGAGCCTATTTATCCAAATACAAGGGCACAAAATGGTCCGAGATTGAGTTACATTCAAAGTCAAAAGCAAAAAAACAAATTTAAATAATAAATATCTTTGCTTCAATTCTATAATAGTCGTTTGCCTGAAATTAAAATCAGAATAAAGTGATGGAAAGTAGGGTAAAAAGAAGAAAACACATGGTTAGAAACGGTGGGAAGAAAACTTTCTTGCTTTTTTTAAGCTAAATTTATGAAAACAATTACATCCAAAAATGGTAACCTAAAAATCATAAATTAAAAATGTAAAATATTAAATTATTTTCCTCGGACAGAATCCTATTAAACAAACGAAATTCGCAAAAGAAAACGTATTTTTTTTACAATTTTATAATTATTGTACATAGAACTTCAGTAAAACATGGTTTATGCAATTATATATAAAAAAAACTAAGCCAAAACATTTTAAATTTTAATCGTACTTTAAATTCTATTGTTTTTAAAAAGGAATTTTTAAAAAAAACAATACAACCCCACACCCACCCCCCATCCCTGCTGCAAAGTGAAATAAAAAGCCAATAAACCCCCAGGGGGGAGGGATATGGCTTTTTGAGGCTTTACTGGCTTTTTGAGTATACCCTTTCCATAAGCTCCTAGCCCTATAGTAGCTTATTTACTCTCTAAGAAAGTACGCAGCTTTTTTTTTTTTGACAAATTTACTCTTAATACATATCTATGACTCAACATGTGGCATGTCCATCATTCTGTAAAATGAGTATGGAAATAAAAATTATAAACAGATAGTTTATATAATTTAACTACAACCCAGCTAGCATTATGATTTACGAAAGTTAAATTGGTGAATGTTGAAATGTACATACTTAATAGTAGTAATACTCACTACTAGGACACAGATATACATTATAATTAAGATATAATTACTAGAGGGTGCCTGTCTCCCCATGAGTACATCACTCAAAAACTACGAGCAGGCCCCCAAGAACTATACGCTCCAAAAAGACTAGAACCCTCCTAAAAAACAATTCCCATAAAAATGTCTTCAATAGCGAAGGATGCGCCGTGACCGTTGTCGCGTGCATCGCTGATTTGTATAAGGAGGTAGTACTAAAAATGAAAACACAGATGTCAACTATAGCACAGACACGAAACAATAAATGGGAATCGCATGAAATACTTGTACAACGGCATAAATTGAGAGAACGAATGATCTAAACCCGTTGAGCAAAAACAAGTGAAAGTCAGAAAGTTAACATTATATGGAAATGGCAGTAGCACGAAAATTAAGAATATTCTATCAAAAAAAAAAAAAAAACCACGGATACTTTTCTACAACGACATAAGTAAAAATGAGTAAGTAAAAATGAGTTGATTGCTCGAAAAACAAAACTAACAGATGGTGATTTTAAAAGCAAAAATTGCAACTCGTCGAAAATATTAATAATAAATTTCAGAAAGGTATATTGTGGCCAGGCTTCGCAAGATTCTTCCGCAGCGGAAAAAAACTATGGAAAGAACCGGCCGGATGACGACAGGTTTCTTCCAGGCGGAAAAAACTCATTTATATAGAATTTACCATTTCAGTTGCAATTTTGTTTCATAAAGTAAATATATTTTTAAAGAAAACCTTAAGTATATATAGCTAGACTTATATACATTTAATTGCACATTATAATTGAACAATTAAATTTTATTATCAACTTAATTTTAGCACTAATTTTTATCATTTAAACTGTTTATAAGTTTATATAATTTACAGAAACCAAACATTCTTCTGTTTTGCCGAGTCTGAAGACTCATTAAATGCATAAGTGGTATCAAATATAATACGAATATTGAAGATATACTAAGATATTCTTTCATTTATTCATAATTAAAGATATATCACAAAATATATATAGCACGTTTCCTTCAAAGTGGAAATAACCATTAAAAGATCTGGCCAGAAGAAATATCTGCCAGTGGAAGAAATATAAAAAAAAAAATCTAAAAATTTAAGAACACATTTTGACTAAAATTTTAATGATTAATACTTTATCAGAATGGCAATAATTAATATTAACACAAAAACTTTTAGACCATTAATTTTTGAAAATCAGCGCTCTGATATGTGTGCTGGAATAATAACATTTTTTTAATGTGCTACACAATGGAATACTTAAAATTGGAAATGTATTTTTACATGAAACAAAACTATAAATTCTTCCATTGCTGTATAGTCTTTTACACCAATGTCAGGAACAGTATTCCCTTTACAGTGTTCTAACAAACCCTCCTAAAATTGTAACGACTGTTAACCATAAATACCCATTTAATTTTTTTTTTTATTTATTTTAAAAATAACTTGTTTTCCCAAAAATATAATTTCTAATGTTGTCTTTTGCATTTGATGTAACTAATTATACTAATACAGTTTAATTCTCACAGTTAGCTAAGATATTTTGGTTTTTAACTTTTTTATTTCTAGTCCTCCCCCCACCATTTTGTTTCAGTTTTTTTCATTTCTTCCGTTTTTTTTTTTTTTCAGTTTCTTCCTCTGTCCCGGAAGAAAATTGACCCTGACTTAGGGATTGCGACAACCGAAAACACAAATGTTAACTACTTTACTCAAAAAAATAAGCGAGACCAATATGCAACACACTAGAACAATAAAAATTGAAAAGTCTAAATGATTATATTAATAATAATAGCTTAGCTATAATTTAAAAAAATGCTTGTGCATGAAATGGAAATGCAGCATTATCATAAGGGAAACGATTTTTTTTAATGATAAAAAAAATGAGACTAGTGTGCAAAAAGAAAAACAAAAAATGATGATTTCGTAAAAAATTTGCCAATTTGGCTTTAAGTGGTTTAGGTGAATTTTCCCTTTATATTATTCTGCGTTGCATTCAACAGAAAGTTCAGTAAAAAAAATAATAATTAAATAGTTTGAAACAATCAAATTTAAATTAGTCTGTAGGTAATCTGTTATTTTTTCTTTACCAATATTTTGCATAACGTAAAAAGACGGAAAAATTATAATACTATTTAATATTGCAATTAACAGCGACTTAGTATATACATGCACAATGGCATATTTACTTTTCAGTATTACATTATCACACACAGTCACAGTATTTTTTTTTTTTTTTTTGCCACTTCACAAAATTCGTAAAAAAAGGTAGACTAACATATGCGTTTTATACACAGCTGATTAGCGCACAGAAATGGACAAGGGAGTGAAAAATAAATAAATAAAAATTAAAAATTTGTGAATACGAACACTGAAGGCAATATTGGAAATAAAATATGCATTTGCAATGCAATATAAAATTTGAATATAATATAGTGGTTAAGAAATTTTAAGCAATGTTTTTACGATTAAAGTATCATTCTCATGATCCATGGCCATAGGATAAGACTAAGGAGTGGTACTATTTGAAAGCTGTTCTAAGCCTTTCCATAACAAAATAAAGCATTTAAGTAACTTGTTTGCTCAATGGATTTTAAAAAATATAATGCTTTACTCATATACTTGGCAATAAGAACGGATAAACAACATTAATTTGTTTTTAAAATATTATTGCAATTAACAAAATAAAGCATTTACGTAAGTTGTTTGTACCAATGAATTAAAAAACATAATAATATAAATTTTCACTCATATACTTGGCAATAAGAACGGATAAACAACATTAATTTGTTTATGAAATATTGAAGTTCTGTGATGGCACGGTACTGTTAAGCAGCACGAGATGCAAAAACGATTTAATAGCTGTCTTTGCTGCTTGATAAGCAGCTTGTCAAGAAAAAAAAAAAGTCATAACGCTAGGCAAAATGACTCACCTGAATTTTCCCTCACAGCAAGGAAGGTGCAGAGATGGCTGGGGGTGAAGGATACCTTCGCTCTTCCGGTTTTAAGAACAAATAGCCGAAGGGGCTTCTCAGTTCTTGGGGCGGTGGTAGGTACGTTGGGGGGCAACCGCAAATACCGTACGCCGCCCCTCCAAAAGTCCTCGAATAAGACAGCGTGGAGAGTATAGTGCTAGCTGCCGAAGGAGAATACAGTGACGCCGGCGATCCCAAATACGCTCCTCCAGCAGAGAAATCCTTACCGCTCTTCAGGTGGGGGTAATAAGGGCTGGGCGCTAAAGGAAATGTCCTTGCAGTGGCGGCCTTCTCACTGTCCAGTGGCGACCCCCACCTAGGGTCAAGCGTGAAGAAGGGGTTGCTGTCTTTTTTGGATGACGCTGGCTTCGGTTTCCGTCTTGGCCGATATTTATAATCAGGGTGCTCCTTCATATGCATAGCCCGCAGTCGCTTGGCTTCATCAATAAACGGCCGTTTTTCAAGTTCTGTTAACTGTTTCCATTCAGCACCCAGTCTCTTCGAGATCTCTGAATTGTGCATTTTGGGATTTTCTTGAGCCATCTTCCGTCTTTGTCCCCGAGACCACACCATGAAAGCATTCATGGGCCGCTTCACGTGGTCCTTGCTGCTGCCACACGTCAACGTTGACAGATCCGTCATCTTGAGTTGTCAATATCTTAACAATTGCTCATTTTCAACGATCTCAGCCAATTGTTTATAACGACACAATAGCGGACAAGTTGCGTTCGTCTCGCTTCAACCGAATTACTCCTCTGTCTGAAGTAGCTATGATTTTAGTTCTCGCTCTCCCGCTCGGTGTTAGATGTAACGAGGATTGTGAATGGGCGAAGAACTGCTCGTCAAATCTGAAAAGGCGGAGCCAAAGTTCGGTAGTAACACCTCCTCTTTCAACTTTCCGGAGAGATTGGCTGTACAATTGAAACGGGTTCTATAATTGGTTAGATCACTGGCAGGATGAGAGCAAATGGTCCAGGTAACAGCGCCATCTATATTTTAATAGTCATTCACGAAACATGAAATTCGCCCGAGACCACGTGTTAAAATCGAAACACCTTTTTAAATAGAAAACAATACAAAAATTCTAGTCCGTGAAATTTTGATTTCTTTAAGGATTATCCATTTGATCCAAAATAGAAATAAAAGCCTAACATTGCGAGACATAAGGTTTTTATTTCGTTGTACAATGAAATTATTGGATGCTAGTCCCATATTTTGAGTTACAAAATTCGAGACCTGGACACTGATGATTTAGGCAGGACATCTTAAAAGTAAGTGAATAAATGAATTAAAAAAAATAATAAGTATATTTTTTAAATCCCTCATTAGGATTGTTGAAAAAATTATTCAGTCTTCAGCAAGTTAACACGAATGAATTAGTTGATTAGTTTTTAAATAAAGTACTATTTCGTAAACAATAATGAAAATTTTGTTAATCAAATTTTCCTAAAACTGCTTTTTGCAGTCAAAATGGAATTAAACTCGGATAGGTTGCCATACTATACATGTGTACACAGATATTTTGTACGCATTTATTTATTTATTTGATATTCTATGCAACTGAAAGAAGTTTTTTAAAAAATAAGAATCGTTATATGCTATGCTTTCAGAATAATTTGAAAAATAGAAAATGATTTAGAACTCAAAATGGCATTGTATTTTTGATTTGCAATGCAATTCGTTAGAGTTTAAAAATAACATACCTTAGCTTCCAAATTAAACAAAATAAAAATAAGATCATTGGAGAATAATACTTAAAGAAAAGAAGAAAAAAAAGACTGAAAAAATGTTGTTAAATTAGCAATGAAAATTAAGAACATAAGAAATAGTACCAAGAAATTTGTCCAAAACTAAACAAGCCTAGTTCTCTGACCACCAAAAACATCGATTTTAGTAACTTTCTCTGAACTAAGAATTGCAACAATAAATACAGAACTTTTTAAAGAAATGTGTTTGAAAGGCTCTTGTTCTATAGCTGAATATAATATTGAAATTGTAATCGTTGTTTCCAGAAGTAATAAATTGTTTTACTTTTTAATCTTTGCCGCAAAATCTCTACTAATAATAAAGCAGCAAGTATGTATGTCTGTGGTCCGGCGTTCAGCGGATTTTCATGAAATTTGGCACGAAATTAGTTTGGAACATAGGGGTGTGGCAATTTATAACCGAAAAATTGCATAAAATTGTTTTTCTCTGCGGGAAGAAATTATCGCATCGTTTCGAGCTTGGTACCATTGAAAAGCTAGTAAAGAACTGCCCCAGAAGGAGTTTTGCTCGTCGTGCTATAATTCGAGAAGTTATTTTTTCACGGTAATTACTAATTTAAATTTTGTTTTCTTCAGAGGGTTCATAAAGCGCTTCAGTTTTATTTTATTTGGAACGTTGCCAATTTATGTACATAATGTTTTTCTCATTTTGAGGCGTAACCGAATTTTAATTCATCTCTTTCTTTTTTTTGGCTTTTGATTCTTTTTCGTTTTTAAATTAATAAAAATTTATTTCCTGCAGCGGGCGATCATTTTGACAAGTATTTTTACGTGATCGTTCTCCATACTCTACAGGAGTTTATAGAGAAATGTTTATCCTCTGATTTTTCTTATTACGAGTTATTTTTAGTACAATTTATACTTTTATTTATTTTTTTCTCCGGTCAATTAGCACAGATGTTATTTGCCTATTTGAATTCGGATGAAAGTTTTTTCCCGCTTTCAAAGTTTTGTTTGATGCGCTTAGTGTCTGCAAGCAACAAAATTTCGTCCTTCTGTTTTACTGCCAATGCATAATATAATACTTTTCTCCACCAGACCCCTACCTGTTAGCCGAGGCCTTAGGATTGCTTACGCACGGGGAGAGGTACTGGGGTCTACGGATTTTACATGCACATATCCCCAAGTATACATGGTGGTCTTCAGTGGGTATCGAACGCGCGACCTTCCAGGTGGAAGTCCGACGTGCTAACTACTAGGCTACCACGGCCCGCATAATATAATACTAATTAATTCTGTTAAAAATTCATTAATTTAAGCTATTATAATGGCTTATAACCGTCCTTTTTCTATGGGTACTTGAACTAAACAAACAAATTATGCATGTGGAATGCTATACACTTTATTAAAATAACATAATTTGCACATAAAAAAGTTACCACTCTATATATGATGGCGAACCGACTGGTCTTTTCCCTTTTTAACACGGTCATGGCCGTGCGGGTACCGCTAGTATATAAATAAAAATGAAAACTTCGGAAATAACACGTACAACCCATAATTCAAAAACATCCTAATATTACATATTAGGACTTATAATAATATTAGGATGATTTTGAATACTGTAAAAGCTCTTATTTTCGCGAAAATGAAGATATCGGTTGTTATTACGCGAGCGGAAAATTCAAAATTTTATATGAACAGAAGCGAATTTATCACTTGAGGCGAAAAAAAAAAACTATTTCGCGAGGCTTAAATTTTCGCGATAAAGACGGGTTTGCGAAAATTTAAGCCTCACGAAAGTAAATGCTTTTACAGTAATATTTTGTGTTTGCAACGCTTACTTTTTCTCTAAAAACAAAGCGGTTTAAAATTGAAATTCCATAAAACGAATCCAACAATTATCCTTCATGAAAGCTAAATCGAAGCAGGTTTTATTATTCATGTTTTTCATTTCTTTTCTTTTCTAGATCTTAGAATAAATATTCGAAAACATATTCCCGATTTCTGAACTTCCTTCGATTCGAATTGTTGTTGCAAAATTTTATTTATAAAGTGTAATTATTTAGTTTTTAGGAGTTTTTCTTTTTAAAAATAGCATAAGTTTTCTTTCAGGCTTTCCATCATTACATATTTTTCAAGTACTTAATAAAAATTGTTCACTCTTTTTATTATTTTCAGCAATATTTTTTACGGGATGTTCGGCCCTTTCATGCTTTTATTAATTTTATGTTTCTTTTTTGAGTGCACAACTTTTAGGGGAAAGTTGACTAAAAATGGAATGGAAACAATTTCTGTTTTATTTGAGAAAAAACTGAGAAGTAATAGATTTCATCAAAGGTATTTCAATGCTCCCATAGTGCAACATTTAAAAAATATACCAATTTTTCTTCTGTATTTAAAGAAGTTATGCGTAAACAGCTAAGTTTCAGTTTATAACGGATGAGCATATGCGAGTGCTGTTTCCTTAAATATCTGGCGTAGCATTTTCCAAGAGGGGCAGGAAATCAGCTTTAATGTCTCAATGATTTAATTATTTTTTTAAAGACGCTTTGGCGTAGACCTTCGAATACTATGCTTTGGCATAGACCGGAGAATAAGAAATCAAGTGAAGAAGACCTTTCAGTTTCATTCAATCGGTTTTGTCCTACGTCTGTGTTTTATTTGTTTATTTCTATTTCTGCTGATCAGCTGTACAGCAGCAAAGCGTTCCGCTACCTTTTATGAACAGAGATTGGTTTTTTGGTCTTGCAAGTGAACCCGACTTTATGGTCCACGGTTTCCAGAAAGACGTCTTTCTTCCATACAGTAAAGAAATACATACAACTTTATAATTTTACGGTTTAAAAGTTACTGTTATTAGTCTACTTTCCAGTAGAAGTTCATTTCATTTTTTTAAAAGGTTAAATTGAATAAGACCTTGAAAAAGAAGGTTTAATACCTAGCTCACAAAAAAAAAAAAAAAAAATAATAATAATAATTGACAAGAAATTAATAAATGAATGATAGATAAATAACTTATAGTTAAAAAAATAAAAATAAAGCATTGTAAAATAGCAAAAATAATTTCAATAAATGTCTAGGAAACATAAATAAGTCATTAGTAAAATCAAAATAAAATTTTCTGTGAAACCAAACATGACGAAAATAGGGAAATAATAGTTTGATTGGTTGACCGATTTGATTCAACACTGTTAAAAATTTCCGTAAGAAAATAATAAAAGAACCATTTACTTGATTGTTACTTTACCATATTTAATTACAACAGTTAAATAACCATTAAAAAGATGACACTCAAACCGCTGGTTGCGAAAAAAATCGTTTATTCTCTGTTTCTAGTAAAGAACGTTTAACTAACCGTAATTTACAAGCGCGCAGTAAGAATCGGGAGTCCCTCTTGGTTGCGAAACCTTACCGGTCGTACGTTGTTGTTAAAATGTGAATAAAAATTTATCACTTCAAATCTGCATGTGTATATAAAAAATAGAAGAAAAAAAAGTGGCTTAAGCAGTGGTTACTAAATAGAAACACATACACACGTAAGTCAAAAATTGGAGACATCGGATTCCCGAACTGTTTGCGAATGAGCGAACCCGTAACTTGAGCTGCTGAAGCTTGTTTGTGTTTTAATTTTTGCAGCAATAAAATGATTTTCGTCAATATACAGTAAATTTAGACCAAAGATGTCTTTGGATCAAATCAAAAACTGAAAATTCAATTTTAATGCAGTTTATTTATCAATAAATCTTTCTTCTCCTGTTGAAAAGAAAGATTTATCATTTCAAATCTGCATGTGTATATAAAAAAAAGAAGAAAAAAAAGTGGCTTAAGCAATGGTTACTAAATCGAAACACATATACACGTAAGTCAAAAATTGGAGACATCGGATTCCCGAACTGTTTGCGAATGAGCGAACCCATAACTTGAGCTGCTGAAGCTTGTTTGTGTTTTAATTTTTGCAGCAATAAAATGATTTTCGTCAATATACAGTAAATTTAGACCAAAGATAGCTTTGGATCCAATCAAAAACTAAAATTTCAATTTTAATGCCGTTTATTTATCAATAAATCGTTCTTCTCCTGTTGAAAAGAAAGATTTATTGATAAATAAACGACCGCTTTGAGTGGTGCAGATGGCCGAATGGTTAGAGAGCAAGGATGGCATGCAATACAACCGAGTTCGGTACCCGCAAGCTTCGATTACGATTTCTACGCCTGGAAATTTCTACGCCTCGAAATGGTTAAAAAAAAAAACGGTAAAAGTTTTGTTTTGAAACCATTTTGAAATGGTTATAAAACCGTAAACTTTTGTATTTACGGCTTTTTAACTAAGCTGATTGGAAATGGTTAGGTCCCGTAAAGATAGAAAAATGTTCCAAACCGTAAATTTAACCATGAATTAGATGGACAGACTGCTGCCGGTCATTTAACCGTAATTTCATGATGAAATTTCTAACAGTGAATGAATTTATAGCCCTTAATTTTTCACCTAAAAGAGAGCTATTAATGATTTTAGTTTTGATACAAACGATTGTTGATATGAAAATCTTTCAATATTATTATATTATATCTTTAATTATACTCATTACCTCGAACTTTGATTGTTCTCATTTATCTACTATTTTAATTCTCTTAATCTTAATTTTTAATATTAATATTTTGTTTTATTTAGGAAGGATTACTAAGTAAAACAATTAGTTTCTTATGGAATGAAACATCGCTTAAACGCATTTTGCTGAAAGTTAAGAGGCACGAAAAAGTACGTAGTGTATAAAAAGGTTTTCTTTAACTTCATCGTTTGATTTTTTTCCCCCTCTGTGCTCTTTTTTTTTTTATCGGGAAGAATGATTGTTGTAGTTCAGCTATATATTTTGCTTTTCTTGTGTCTGTAGACTTACATATTGAAAAATTAGGTGAGAAGTTATTTCAATTTTAGACTTTTAAATTTTAGACAAAATTTAGAGTTCAAAATGCGTTTATTGGATTAAAAATCACCAATAACTTTCGAATTTATGTGACATAAATGTAACTTGTTTTATTTTTAAAAAAGATTTTAGAATAATACAATTACTCATGACATTCTACAAAATATGGATATTGGGTACTGGGGTTGTAATATGAAGCACTTGCTAAAAGTAAAAAACAAATTTTGTTCGTCATATAGTCGTGAACAGTAAATTGCACTGTAGCACTCTATTGTAATTATTTTCCCACATAATTAAATTACATTGAAAAAAAAACATTAGTTGTAAATACTTCACAATTATCTCAATTAAAGTTGTTCATAAGTCCTTCATGAGCAAAAATCACTCAATATTTTCTCAACCGCTGCACTAGACATAAGCCCACCAGTTTAATCCACTGTATTAAACTGATGTTGGTATTCGAAAAGTAGACATTTTTTAGTTCCGGACGAATTCCGTGATTAAAACTCAATATCAATAATGTCCTGTCCTGGAGAGATAATGGCACTATTTCCTCCTTTAATGAAATTGCGTTACTTCTAATTTTAACTAATACAATCTACTTATTCTCTATTTTAGTAACAAAACCCCATATTCATTGGTGAAAGTAGCAGGAACTTGAACTTTCAATTACTGAAATTTTCGTGCAAGTAGAAAATTTGCACCATATATTGACATAAAGTTCACTCAGAATTTTTACAGTGAATAGTCGAATTGCTAACAAAGTAGCAAATACAAATATAAAAAAAGTAGCATTCGTTGTTAGAATTATGTCATCTCAAGAGACTCATAAAGTTATTTATTCTCTTATTTTCTAAGGATAAAATTAATTTTCGAAAGTGTTTCATTTGAGCTGTGGATTTTTCCAAGGGATTCAACAACCAGCTTTCATTTACAAACTTCTATCATTCATTCAAGAATGACACCAAATTTACTGAAGAAAGAAAACACGGCGAAGTTCTATCTCCACTCTTTGTCCTCAAAGAATGAACCCAAATTCTTTAGCGGTTTTGGGAACGATCTTCACAGAATGAAAGATAACATCCCGCCTTTTAGTGATGACATTTAGAAGGATGCTTTGTGGGGGCGACAGGAATGTAAAGAAATCGACTTCGTTGTGGTCTAAAATTAAAACCACTTTAAGACCCGTGCCTGAAAACGCATTCGTCTTCAAAATGGAATCCCTGACAAACGATCGTTTCGAATGCAAATATATAAAAGCCTATCCAAGTCTTATAAAGGACGGTCGCACTATATACTGAGGCGCTTCATTGTGGCAATCTATTCAGGGTTACGAAAGCTTTCATAATAAGGACTTCTTTTTTAGAAGAAGGAGTGGAGCGGGAATTCGATAGCGCAGGACAGGCGCTGATATAGATGTATAGATGAATGCGCCGGGGACAGCTTTGGGACGGAACTTTCACTTTGACACGAAAAATGAGGCTTTTGTGGGTTAAGTTCCATTTTAGAGCTATTTGCATCACAAGAGGGTGGATGGGGGGAAATAGATGCTCCAACCGCATCTTTTCAACTTCGAGGCTTTTTTTCTACAAACTTCTTTTATTATTTTTTTGACGATAGTGTTGTCGATGTCTGTCTGCTGGCAGCAGTTGGGAAGCGTGGAGGAAATGATGATGTGTTCAAATATGATGGGGTGTCTTGTTAGAATGAGTACGTAATCATGATCTGAAGATAGTATTTAACACTTTTGCGGTGGTAATGACGACATTGAGTTCTTGAGAATCTACAGCACACAAGAGTGAGCGGGGCATTATATTTTTGAGAGTCTATACAAAACAGCTTTGAACGTGAGGTCACGTTCTTTGAGAATTACAAACAGCGCAGTAAACCCAACATCACGTTCTTGCTAATTTACTGCTAAAATCAACAGTGAAAGAGATGTGTTTTGTAAAAACAAGCAGCACTGAACGTGATATCACGTTCTTGAAAATAACAAACAGCGCAGTGAACCTGACATTGTGTTCTTGAGATTCTATGACAAACACACAAACAGCAATAAAGGAAATACCGTGTTCTTGAGAATTTATTGTAGACAAGATTGAACGTGACATCACGTTCTTGAAATCTGTAACTGCAGTGTGCGTGATATCACGATGTTGAGAACCTTCAACAAACAGCAAACGTGATGTGACATTTTAGAGAATCTTTATCATTATATTATCCGAAAAAAAAAATCTGTTTGTTTATAGTCTATGGAGAATATATGTAACTATTAGCAAATTTTTTACACTATGGAAAATGTGTAGAAAGTCTGCCGCGATGCTGACTTTCCACTTAATAACTGCTCAGAACATCTGCATTGTTTAAGAAAAATTACAATATTTTAAGGAATCAATGCACATTCCAAATGATGGTCTTTAAAAAGAATATTTTTAAATTTAAATGTTCCGCATTTATAGTCTATAAGATTGTTTATAACATTTATGAATAATCAATCGAGGTCATCAAGATAAAAAAAAAGATATTCAGGAAAATTGTATCTCTATAAAAAAAAAATGCATAAAATCAACAGAAACTTGTTGATTAATTCTATATAAAAATTTCTGACTTCAATGAGAGATGCTATAATACCTGCAACTGCAAAGTCTTTGGAGTTAGTGTAGCGTAAGGTAAAGCCGGTAAAGTTAGCACACTATTAGAAAACATGATTTTAAAAAATGAAAACTTTAATTTTTTGCAAAAATTTTGGGGAATATTATAGCCTACATTCCTTCTGCATGCATTTCCATCAATCTCTTTCTTATGTTGTAATTTAAACAGCAGGGATAACACTACGACGCCTATTTTTACATGGTTTTATTTAACTTGACTTGTCGCGGAATTTTGTAAGGCGGTTTTTGACAACTATTACTGCATAAATTATCTTCAAATTTTTCACACAAGCTTATCTTCGATGACAATACAATAATCCATCCATTTTATAATTTATTAAAACGTTAATTAGGGAAAAAATTAATAATTTTATATCTGAGGAAATTATTAGCATTATCATTTGTCGTTTGGCAACAATAGTTTTGTTTGGATAATGCAACGATGTTTTGAATTTAAATAAAACCATGTAACTTAAAACATTTTTGGCGATTTAATATTATTCGCTTCTCTCTTTATAGGGCGGATGAGATTGCGCACATGGGTGGTTTACACGCATGGGGCAGGGCCTGCCCGACGGTATTCGGCGCCCTTGGACATGATCAAAATAGTGCCCCTATCCCTCTCTCTCATCAAACAAACTAAAATGCTATCAATTCAATTGTGTACAACTTTATTTCGTTTTCAATTATTTTATACACTTTAATAATTATGCGTAAAAAATCCTTTTTTTTTCTTTCTAATGGGATGCTGTTGACTTCTGCCAATGGCAGACTTAGTGCGCTTAACAGGGAATGGGATTGGTACCAGCTCTTTCAGCAGCACCACATTGGGAGACCTAACTACTCGAATTGTTGAATTAATTTTGTGAAACACGGATCATTTTATTTATTTATTTGTTTATTTTACTTTGACGCTGAGGCGCACCCACGATGCTGGCGCCCGTGGATTTTGCACATTTTGCACATTGGTAGGGCCTTCCCTGCGCATGGGAGAGGACTTTCGAAAAGAAGTAGTTTATATTTAATAACAACCTGCAAGGGGAATTGTCATTATAGTAGAAAAAGCGTTTGCTTAAAAAGTATCTTACATATTACAAGAGAAATCAGAGGAACAGTAATAAAAATTAATGCTCTTACATTTGGAAGGCAAACAATAAAAACGACGTTGTGTCATACATTTTCAGAGAAAAAACTTAGGAATTCAAGTAAACCCTGTGCTGTTGTGGCTGCACCCCCCCCCCCCTTCTCCCCAAAAAATCAAGTGCGCTATCTCTCCGAACGCGAAATCTCACCAGGTTTTGCCTTATCTACAACACAATTATAGTCTGTTTAAAAAGGGCTTATGGAGCCGAAGAAGGGCTTGTTTATCAAGTGTATGGAAGATGTCCAAGTCGGTGACTGCATAGCCTACAGTATCTATCGTTGTATACGTATATGACTGAGTAATGGAAGGTAATTATTGCTCCATAAATTATGTATGAAGTCTGTCATTTAAACTGTCGAGATTCTCAGTAAAATTTGACTTTGTGAAAATGTTAATCAAGTTAATGAAGTAGTTTGCTGCTAAATGATGTACGAAAGACTGTTTTACAAGACAGTAGATAGAAATTTGTTAAATGCAATAATATGGAGTTCTACGGAAAATTGGCGAAATGATGCAGATCGCCAAACTAACACTGGATTTGGCATCTCATTTTTGGCGAAAAATTACCAAATATGACGAGATATTCTCAAGTTGACTCAAAATGATCCAATACCAGTATATAGGCTAAGGATGGTGCTTAATAAACTATTATATATTGTTGTTCCACCAAATTATATTGCATCAAACTATGGTAAAATTCAGCACCATTCTTTTCAGCCACCAAATTGACTCCATTTTAAATGCAACATATACTACTACCAAATATTTCTTATGGAGTACCCGAAGCAACATAGTTATTTGTCATAGAATATGTAGACATTCACTGTAGAGTGTAGAGTTACTGTAAGCTACTGTGTAAGTATTTAAAGGGTTCTTCTTCTCATGCTAAGTTATATTTATATTATTTTTAAATTTTACATTTTCCATTTAGTGTTTGTTGTTTAAATTTCAAATTTCAGACACCAACCAATACATTAAATTTCTGTAGCTCTGAAAGTGCCATTCTCTATGTTTATTATGAGTTATAGGTGTAGAATAGTGAAAGTGTTTAACAAACCGTTAAAAAAAAAAATAAATAGAAATTCATTTCAAACAAATAATAATAACTTTTAACGTTAGTATATGTGTACACGCACCGTTTCTTTTTTTAGTTGTTCAAAAGTATGTACTATTATTTAAGAGGCATACAAGGCAAACATGTGGTGCACACAATTTTTTTTTTTTTTTCTGCAAAATACCACGAAATCTTTTTCTGAGTATTTATGTAACGTATAGATAGGGGGAAAAAAGATACTATAAAATTGCATGAAAAATGTGCAGAATATTGCTTGCAAAAATCACAAAGATCTTCTGGGTTTATTGGGTATAGCTATATTACGCAAGGAGAGTATTTATAAGGAATTTATTTCCTCAGGCTCCTCCAAAGAATGGCAACAATTGCCTTCTCCAACCATACCCGGAATCCCAGAAACGTCCTGTAACAGTGCGATTGAGATCCTCCCTGTGTGTCCGACATTCTACTTTCATAACAAGCTCTCTGTAAGCAACAGAGGGCCTCAGTCCCCCGACTTGCGATTAGGGAAGAGAGAGAAAGGATTAGCAGAGAGAGGAGAGAGAGTCGTTAAAAGCCATCCTCATTCCCAGCGATAAGTCCGTTCGTACCTGCGCACCCGACTATTGCGTCGTCCACACACAACAATCGCCCCTTTCTTCATTGTTTACGCCCAACCACAATGAACGACGTGTTTCAAAGGATTGAGAGAGTTGGATGTTGGCGGACATCTTTGGTCATAAGTAACGATGTCACGATGATATTGTGACATAGTAACTTTTATGTCATACTCGTGGCTTCATTTCTTGTGAATTTCCATGTTGATGACTTGAAGGAATTCTTATAATGCGTCGTAAAAATATACTAGTTAAAAATAAAGAAAAGTTAAAAATGAGTAATGTAATTAAAGAAATAAAAAAAAGAAAGTAGGGTTTTGGGGGGGGGGGATGTGTCTATCGGCCTGTATATCCCCCTACTAACTTTTGAAGGAATTGTCTAATTCTAAAGATTTTTTTTTGCATTACAAAGATATAGGAGAGGACATCTAATTTCCTTATTTTATTTTTTGATTTAAATAATTTTCCGTTCTATTGTCAACAGTTCAAAAATTACTAACATTAGCGCTACTGGGGAAATGCTCAGCAAATTTTATAAATCTTGAACATAACACCCAATTTTCCTTGAATTTATTCGAAGGAGCTCTCGACGTGAAATATTTGTTGGTTTGAACATTTTTGTTCAATTTTGAAGAGTTCAAAAAAAAAAAAAAAAGGTTAACACTTACGGGGAAACTTCAGTCCTATATAGAGTCTGATCTAACAGACGGATTTGCTCCGGGAACAAAATTTATCAGAAAGATCTTATGACGTAGAACATGTACAGACACGATGCTCATCCAGAACTAAATGAACCCATTTTCTCATGAAAATTTTTCATCTGGATTTTTAAAGATATTTCTGATTGAATGAATGAATGAATAAATAAATGAGTGAAAGAATGAAAGAAGAAATGAGTGAATAAATAAATAAATGAATGAATGAATGAATACATGAGAATACACAGTCTTTTCTCTCTCTCTTTAGTCAAGGAGGATCCGAGTGAGCTGCAGATTCTATAAACATCCAAACAGTAAATTCTGTAAAAGTGTTTTTATCACTTTGGAAAAATTTCAGAAGAGAGACGAGGAATAGCTGAGGTGTTCATAAGAATGCTCAGAAATTGGGTAAATAATTCATGAAATTTCGAAAACTAATGTAAAATTTCTGTAAAATAATGAAAACTTGCTTATGAAGCTTGATTTTGAAATTTCTGGAAAATCTATGAAGTAGTGTTGCAGAAATTACGTAGAGAACCTTCTAAAAGTTATGTCAATAGTCCATGAAATTTCGAGAACCAATGTAAAATGTCTAAATACTGAAAACTTACTTATGCAACTTGATTTTAAATTTCTGAAGAACCTGAGAAAAGGGTAGAGTCACATAGACTATGCGTAGAGAATCTCATGAAATTGTAGATTTTTTAAAAACAGTTTATAGAGAATATCTCGAGTTCGTAAACAATGGCTGTAGTGTACATAGAGCGTAGGAAATTTTGTCAAAAATCTGAAATTTCTTGTTCAAACTAAAATATTTGTTTAAGAAATGAAGTCTTGCTCATAAAAGTTAAGGAAACATCTTGAAAAAGAATGCATTGTAAAATCTAATGTTGTTTATTACTATATGGCAATGAAAGTTGCAAACAGGGATTTGAAGTACAAGGAATGTGCGCGGAGGTATTACGTAGCTACTCTGATTTTGAATTTAATGATTAGTGAAAATTGTCCTCATAAATATATTACTGATTACTTTATTAGGTTCAGCTTCAGTTTAATTAGCAAATTCTGTAAAAGAAATGAAAGTTAATTTACTGCTTATAAGTTTTTTCTCAATGTCAACACTTTGTGCGCTGGAACCTTTTAAACTACAAAAATTGAAGAACCAGACACTCAATCGGGTGGAGATGATGGACACGGATCAGGTCGGGTTCGTGTGCTTGACATGAAAAACAATTATTAAGAAGAGAAGAAGAGGTAGTGTAGCGTTAAGTACATCTGATCAGCGGGCATTTCCCGCCATAGAAAGGTAAGACAAAAGATATTGGACGAAGTCGATTGGACAGAACTGGAAGGTTGGCTTCGCGTGATCTCCTGTTATCTCGGTCGCTCGCAAAGTGAAGAGTAAAGCAGACTGGATTTCAAATAGGCCTATCATTTCATCAGATCAGAAGGGGGAAATTGGGCCCCGTCTTTGAATATATAATGTATTTTTACGAATATTTATGATTTAAATTTACATTTTAAGCTCATCGGATGTCCCTTTAAGGAATAACGACTTGTACTCGTTCTTTTTTCAGTCAAATTTTTGCTATTTTTTTGTTTAATAAATTTAGTTATTCTGAAAAATGCTTTCTCAATGCAAAACTAATTTTAACATTATCTCACTGAAATATTCTGAAATAATATAAAAACTATATCGTCCGACTTTACACGTAAAATATGTCTTTATCGGATAGAAATTAAAATACACTTCTAACTACAATTTTTTTTATTCATAATATTATAATACGAGTACATACAATTACGTTGATCTTCGGGACCCAATATGGCGGAGTTCTGGATCTGTCGGATCAATTCGGGAGTATATTCGGAAGGGGGAGAGGGAACTACTTCGTTATCTGCGGCTAACCAGGGTAGGGTTCCTCCGGCGGCTTCCCATTGTCCGGGAGAAGAGTCCGGGCCTTTCAGGGCCCGGACTGATAACGGGGACCACCACAATCCCACCTCCTATGGACTCGTTAGAGAACGCGGGACTTAATGGGGGCGTGTGGGGGGATCGTCTGGTAGGTCGCTTCTTCTGATGCGGATAATACGTGGGGCTTTGCTTTTTATTGAAATACCATTCATAAGTGCCTGGTTCTGAGGTGGCTATTATTCTTGGAGTCGAATACACCCTTTTCACCTAAAGCGTTTGTTGCGCTGCTGCCAATTGGATCTAACAGCTAGGGATGGGAGCCGGAATTGTTGGGAAGAGGACGGTAAGAAGATACCGATAGTAAACATTTCTTTTATCTCGGTCTAATATAGAGATCATAGATTTATGACTCAGAAAAAGGCATTATTACAGGCGATACGTATAGTTTTTGAAAATATATTTTAGGAAAGCACTGGGCACTATTTTTAGTATCCTGTGGAGCAACCCGTATGACGCTGGCGTATTGTTCTTTTTTAAATGCTACGGAAAGTGTTAAAGGAAACATGTTTTGAGCATTGTTTTTTTAGCAAGATCGCCTTTCCTTTCCTTTAATACTTATTTCAAACTTTATTTGTTTATTTATTTTTGTTTCATTATTCATCCTCACAAATAAAATCGATGTTGCTGGTGTTGCAAATGCCACTTGGACATCCAAGCTCTCCTCGCATAGCGACCAGGTATCAAGATAGACAAGGGAGCGGTTTCCGTTTACAATGAGAACTACAAGGGTGGAAGTACGACTTGGCTAAAGCCTAGATTTTGTATTCGCGTGACACCAGATGGCACCACCATAAATACGCCACCTTCGTTTTTCGACCTAAAACTGCAGGGAAGTGAAATTCTTCAGACTCCGGGTAGCGAATTTAGAAACACTACCAGCTACGCAGAAAGTTCAGATGGCGCTACGATCGCCCGCCACTTGGCAAGATTTTACTCCTTGCCGAATGCGCCAAGCAAAGGCATGTTGCTTTTGAGCGATTTGCGCTTACCCCTGAACTAGAAAGCGCTCCTGTCTGAAACTATTCGCCGTAGGTCGATTTTCACTGCGCTCGTCAGTCGATAACGTTCGCAATTGGGACATTTTATTAGATTTCGGCAGGAAATCTTTTTCATAAAAACAAAAGGATGCCATCAGAACTTTCAGAATGAAATTAAAACACATTTATATACTTACTCAGTATGGGAAAAAAAGGATTGCTACAGTAAAATTGTAAATTTTAAACATTTTAGATGTGGTATTTTTGATACATAGATACGTATCAAGATATATTGAAGGATTATATTTTATTTAAGCTCAAAATTTTAACACTAGCATTTGTTCATTTCCATATAAGCAAAAAAATCCATTTTCATATAGTTTTTAATAATATTCCTGAAATTTATGAAGTTATGTATGTCACACTTGTCTGATAAATGCAAATCGTGAATTTTTTAATAAATATAATTTCCTGAATGTAACATTCATTTCAATATTTTTCATTAAGTGCAATTGCAGATAGTCAATTTTTATTTTTCAATTATTTTGTTGATAAACTTTTTTGCTTTCGTAATATGTTTTTAGAAAGAACAAAAGAAGTTCCTGTACATTTCAGATGGATTACCATGAAGATGGTCACTTCTGAACAATGCTATACGACCACTCAGAGAAGCGCTTCCTTTCTCTCCGTAGTCCGAAATCTATTGCTTCTGCTGCGCTGGCGATCAACTCACATTATTAATCAGCTTGTTTTTGCAATCAAACCATCAAATAACGTCCACTGAAGAGTTTACTTATAGAGCACACATTGCAGAACAAATAAATCAAGTTCTATACTAAAAATTGGTAATAAAAAATTATTGCTTTCCTAAACTTAAAAAAACTTTTATTAGGATAGGAAAATATTTTTGTGTTACTTATGAATATTTTTTTCTCTTTTGTGCTCTCATTGACTTCATTTTGTGGCGAAAGCGTCGATGCTGATTAAAGTTTAAATTAGCTTCTAGGTTCAAATTTGAAAGCAAATCTTAGGCCTTTGCATTTCAAGATAAAATAGCACTTTAATTTCTGCAAAATTTGGAAGATTATTGATTTTAACAGTATATATTAATTATGTTTTGTTTTTGTAAACCTTAATCGCATTTTATACAAATTAAGCACACACAAAATCGTTATTATTGTTATGCTCAGAAATATCATTAAAAATTCAAGATAAAATTGGAGATGAGATCTATAACGTAGTGCTTTGCTTCTGAACTATACAACTAAATATGCTTATGTAATATAGCGTGACACGTGGCTGGGAGTACATTGAAGTGTGACATTTTGTGACAAGGGGAGTCAAATACAGTTAAAAATCGTGAAATCATTAATTTATAAATGATTCCAGTATCATGGCTTTTTCAATGTTTCTGACTTCTTATATTTCGGGGGAAATTTATGAATTCCGCCAACGTAGCACGTACAAAAATAAAAGAAACAAGGCATCAACTTTTCATTCTAAAACTTCCCAGTTTAAAGAGTTCGAAGATTATATCTTTCAAGAAAATAAGACAATCCCCTGACCCTCATAAAAGCAGGGTTGGAAAAAAACCGGGTTTTTTCATAAAAACCCAAAAACCGGGTTTTTTTGGTTTAAACCAGGTTTTTTTGGTTTAAACTAATGCATCTCTTTTAAAGATTAAAGAAATTATTTAAAAGATTAATTATTGTGTTATTGTTTTATTTGTCACTATTCAAACTAAATATTAAATGTTCCTTTAAAATATCAATTAATTTCTTGTCAATATAGTAAAAAGAATCACCTTTATGTAATACCAAGCCAAAAATTCTGTATGACAATGATAGCTAATTTTTAATATTTTAAAAGTGAATGTTGATTAATTAAATTGTGAATAAATAAATGAATATTCATTATTAAAACTTCAGTTTTAACTTGCATTTTAATATTAAATATAAATTACTAAAAGAAATTTCTCATCTGCACAAAACATAAATATTACAACATAAAAATTTTCTTATTTTACATACTGAAGAATTATAGGAAAAAAAACCAATGAATTTAATTCAAAATCCGTATAAGTCATAATTAGGAGAAGAGTACATAAAACATGTTATACTTACATTTGCATAAATTGCTTTAAATGTGATAGGTACTAATGAATATCAATAAAGTTGATGAACAGTTACATAATAAAAAGAAAACATAAGATACAAGACGAAGGTAATTTATTAAACATTTGATTGTTGACAATTTAGCCTTTTAAATAAGAAAACTAACTTTGCAGCTTTATCCATTCCAAGTCTATTACGTAGTTTTGATTGTACTAGACCGAACGAGGAAAAAATGCGTTCAACATTGGCAGTTGAAGCCTTGGCTGTCAGAATCTGCTCAATTTCCCTGAAGACACTTGCATTAAACTTATTAATTTCATCTTTTTGGCTATTCCACCACTCCATTGCAGAAACTTCGGTCACAAAATCACTCTCGAAAAGGTATTCTTGGAAAGGAGAACTCTTAGCACTAAATTTTATCATCAGAGTGACCAAATTGTTATCTGGAAACCTCTGCCTTGCATATTCCAATACTTCTTTTTTCTCATCTGCAGTTAACTCCAAATCGGGTGACTTAAATTTCGGATCCAAATAGTATGCTAGTAGATGAGTTGGAGTAATTGCCATTTTGTATCTCTTGTCAACCTTTTTCAAAACATCTTTACCCAAAGACAAGTCTTCTAAGCTTTTCTTTAACTGTTTAAAAATTTCTGCAGTTTCTCCAATTGTGCAGTTTTCTCTCTGAGTTTTGTCTAAGGCAACTGAGATTGGTTTTAGCTGTTGAAAATAATGCTCAGCATTTCTTTTTATAGAAACATTGGAAATGATTGATTGAATTTTGCTGTCGATTTTATCTTTGTTTTCATCGCATATTTTTCACAGCCCAAGCCTTTAGATAATTTTCTAAAGAGTCCGTGAAAGAATTCCACCTGACTTCACTTGGCAAAGTTAGCTGTGGAGATTTTTCTGCTCTATAGCAAGCATTAGCAAAGTCGTTATTACGGAAATATTTAACAACTTGCAAAATTTGCTCTTTGACATTCGGATATTCAATGTCATTTGCAAGTAAATTTAAGGTATGAGCAGAACAGCCATATGTCACAACATTAAATTCTTTGTCGGCTTCCAACAGTTCTCTCATTTTTTTAACATTTGTCGTGTTATCTGTTACAACAGAACCAATGGAACACTTAAAATCTAATTTACATCTTCTAATAGATGATTTGGCTATGTCGTACAAGTTCTCACCTGTGTGAGAATTCCCAGACGTGTCATATGTTCCTGTTAAAAATGCATCTCCATTTTTAGTTGTCGAAGTCACACAAATTATAGGTTCATTATGGATGTTCGACCATCCGTCCAATCCTAATGTGACTATTTCATTACTTAAGATATCGGAACACTTCTCACTAAGGCTCGACCGATGCATCGGCCTGGCCGATGCATCGGCACCGATTGTTCAACAAAGTTGCCATCGGCATCGGCGGCAGATGTTAACTTTAGAAAAACATCGGCCCATCGGCAGTAAAAAACATCTAAAAGCCGATGCAAGGCCGATGTTTTTCGCAGTGACCACTTTCCAGAAAACATTCTGTCTTTCAGTTTCTTTTTTTCTCCATAGCTCAATTTCTATTTCCATACAGTAACAGGCAGCACATAAGTTTAAAAAACAATACAAAAATAATGTCATTCTATAAAGTATTTGATAAAAAATTCGGAAAACTAGTTTAAGCGATCGCTGCCCGAAAACCTTCATTATTAAAATAGTTCTCTTTGAGCAGAGCAGCTCGCGAAATAGAATATGTTTAAGTAAAAGTCATAGAGGCGTCTTATGGGTGCTATTTACTTTTTGCACTAGGTTAGTTGCCTCATTTTTGTCCGTTTTTCTTTTAATAATGACTTAGTGCATTAGATGTCATTGTGCAATAATATTATTCCATCTGCTTTTAGTTTGTCATGTTTCTTATTATTCCGAAATTGTAAACAATAAAAAGTCAACTCAATCAAAGTACGATAATAATTTTAATTTTTACCAGAGTAAACATTTTCTCTTTGCGTTTTTTTTTTTTTTTTTTCTTCTTCGATCCCACGTGTTACAGTTTTTCTGCAATTGTGCAGCAATCTTGTTGCATCTGCTTTTAGTGTGCGGTTGTTCTCATTATTTCATTTTTAGTTTACAGCATAGAAAAAATTGGTCAAAAATAAGAAACACTTTCCAGTATAAATATTTATTGATCGGAATTTTATGTGTCCAAGTTCGACTTGCAATTTTTAAAAATTGAATTCTCAAAATGCGAGTTCGCGCGACAGGGTTTAATAACATCTTAATAAAAATGCTAAAATTGCTTTATTTTCAAAAATTGATCAATGCATATAATTTTTTTCAAAACGCATCTTAACATTTTTTATACGATAATTATTTCAATTTTTCTCAGTTTATACTTCGTTTCTTTAGCGCATTTTTCTGGCTTTTTTGATGCCACGTGTTGGACAGTTGACAGTTTTTCTGCTATTGTACAACAGTCTCGTTGCATCTGCTTTCAGTTTAGAATATTTCTTGTACAACATAGAACATATTGATAAAAATATGAATCAATTTTTCAGTATAAATAAATGTTTATTGATCGAAATTTTATGTGTCCAAGTTCGACTTGCAATTTTCAAAAATTTAATTCTTTAAAAACGAGTTTGGGATACAGGGTGGAACAATACCTTAATAAAAATGCTACAATTTCATTAATTTCAAAAATTGTCAACGTATATAAAAATATATAATTTTTTAAAAAATACATCTTAATTTTTATAAACGATCAAGTGTTTTCAGAAGATTATTTGTCAACAGAAAACTGCGGGTGCTCAAAATATTGGTTTATTTCGGTGGCCTTACATTGCGCTCATGAAAATACAAAGAGCATGTCAAGTATTTCAGTGTAATTTTCAACTCATCAGAAAAAAAAATCTAATAAGATTAGTTCTTAAGACCCAGCATTCATTTGTAATGACAAAAAAATCTCACGTTTATGTTTTTAAAGCAATATTCAATATCTCTTGGTTATGAACAAGGGATATACTATACAAGGGATAATACTGCGAGCGAAATTTTTTAATATTTTATTTTTATTTCAGAAAAGAGCTTAAAATAAATTTTTTAATGAAAAATAAACATGTAATCGTACCCGCTTTTCTTTTAAAAACGGGGGGAGGGGGGATCATGAAAAAAATCTGAGAGGAGGGGGTTGACAGTTTCGTTAAAAATACAAACCCACATTATTTGTTAGTCTGTGTCATAACATCTGCATTCCTCTCCATGAAGAAAATAAAGGGAGCTGCACTTGGCATTTGCAGTGCAGGTGTTATAAAGAGAAAATGTTGAAGGATAAGGAATTAAACCCGAGCCGATCCAATAGTTGTTGAGTATTTTTTTTTGCAAAGATTAAAAAAAAAAGAATTGAAAATTCTCTGATATAGCATTTTTTAATATTTTTAACCTCCAAATAGTTTCATAGGCGTAACTAGGGTTGGTGAAAGGGGGGGGGGGGTCACCCTAAAAATGTACAGCCTAAACACCAATATGAAGTGTAAAAGTTGAAAATTTACTAGTCATAAATACTTGTCTCTAAAGATATACTCCGTGTTTATTTCAGGCATCTCCCAGGGGGGGGGGGTGGCTACCCCCTCGGAGCAAGTAAACTCCCCCCCCCCCGGCAAAAAATTCAGATCACAAGTTTTAAAAAAAGAAAGAAAAGAGAAATTACGCTTTTAAGACACTTTACTTTCCGAAACACTTTCAGGGAAAGGACATTGAACACTATCAACAAGCGACACCAAACGTAACTTAAAAGATATAAGACTTTATTTTGAAAAAAATTGCGGAGGGAGAGTAACCAAACTCCTTTCTGTTTCCTCTAACATCACCAAAGTATCCCGAAATTGCATTGCTAGGAAGATATCAAAAAGTTTACTGGGGAGAGCCCTCGAACCCTTGCCTCCAGAGTTAGCCTAAGATATAGATGTAAGACCAGTTACAAAAATTTAAGTTGCAGAAGCCCCAAATATCCACTCCTCTAACTTCACCAAAGATCTAAACATACATCTACAATATATACATCAAAAAGCTATCAGATATTATATATAAAAAAATTCATATTAACATCATTTCTAGTCATATATATATATGTGTATATAAAGGGTATGATTTTGAAGCATACACTGCCCTTCCTAATTCTTAACATGCTCCCCCTGCCCCGGAGCCAAGGCAGTATCCAGAATATGTTTTCGGGGGGGGGGGGCGCCCAGACTTAGACACACTTATGTTAAGCAAAGTTTCAGGGAGGAATATATGATACATTGCAAAAGATTTCTCGGGGGGGCGTGGGTCCCTTTTCCCCTGTGGATACGGCCTTGATTCACAAAACCATTAAACATTCATTACTAGATCTATTAGTTTATTTTTTAAATCAAACGCAATAGAAAATTCAATATTTAGCGCTAAGCAATCTTCTATGTCCAAGCATTCATAATATTAAAACTGGGAAATAGTGGAATTTTAGAGAAAAAAATCCAAATTCCCCTACAAAAATGCTCATCCCCACAGTAAATTTCTAAAAAATTTGTTAAATTTGTATCAAAACATACCTCAGAAGTGAAAGCGTCTGAATCAAATTTCCTTTTCTTTTTGGATGACGAACGTGCCCATCGCTGGAGTGCAAACATTATTATGTATCGGAAATAATTAAAAATTTATCTAAAATATAAATAATACTTGATTGTAAATTAAAATGCAGCATTAAACCGTAGCAGTGAGATTGGCAACGTTGAACATATGATTTCCAGAGTCGTAATGCAATCAGTGATGGACCATAATAAGAAAAAACAAGAAGTTCCGTCTAGAACTATACGAGCCTACTTTCCCGTATACACCAAATTCAAATTTATAATCTAGCTATCTCTTTCTCTCTCTTTCTTATTTATCTTTAGTTCTAATTATTGAAAATATACCTTTTTCAACGGATAATACATATTCATTCACTCACTCATTCATTCTTTCATTTATTCAGCCATGCATTTATTCATTCATTCGTTACCTCATTCAAGTGTTTATTCATTCATTTACGCATTCATGTATTTATTCACTCATTTATTTATATTTTCATTTATTCAATAATTTATTCATTCATACTTTTCCTCATTCATTTATTCATTGATTGATTCTTTCACTCTTTCATTTATTCATTCATTCATTATTTCACTCATTGAGTCACTGAGAAATATCCCTGAAAATCCCGATCAAAAAATTTCATAGCAAAATAGGCTCGTAAGTTCTGGAAGAACTTTATATTTGTACATGTTCTACGTTATAAGAGCTTTCCGATAAAGTTTGTTCCAAGCAAATCGGCCCGTTAGATCAGGATTTATATAGGATTGAAATTTCCCCGTAAGCGCTATGTTAATTTTTTGAACTGTTCAAAAATGAACAAAAACTGTTCAAATTGATATTTCACGCCAAGCGCTTCTTTCAGTAAGCTTGTTCATTGGAATATGGATCTTGTACCCAGAGTTTACATTATTTGCTTCATTTTCGCCCATAGGCGCTAATGTTAAATTTTTTTGAACTGTTCAAAATTGAATAAATAACTGTTCAAATCAAAAAGTAAAATATAGAAATGATATGTCCTCGCCGAGATCTTTCGAATGCAAAAAGAATTTTTCCAATCGGACAATTCGTTCAAAAGTTATTAGGGGGGGACAGACCGACAGACCGACAGACAGACCGACAGACAGACCGACAGACAGACAGACCGACAGACAGACAGACCGACAGACACACTTTTTCCCCATCTCAATACCCTACTTTCAAATTTTTTATTTTTCAATCTTTATTTAATTACTTCACTTATTTTTGACTTTTCTTGATTTTTAACGATATTTTCACGATACATTAAGCCTTCTTTCATGCTTTATTATTATTTTTTTTTACTTTTACGGGAAAGTAGGCTAAAAACATTTAAAATATAAGAGATGAGAGAACATCTGTAAATGAGGATGAAATGCAAATACAGTTCATCAGTTTTCCAATCGGCTCATCTACAAAAAAGATTTTACCAAAATGGGTGTTTGGACAGGAAGTCATAAATAAATACAAACTGCTCTTTAAGTTTCTTGATGAGCATCCCTTCCTAGCTTGAGGGTTTAACCCATTAGGACAATTGTTGGCTAGGGGTACTTCATTTTCAGACCCCAGCACTACAACACCGGTTTATCATAAAACAAAACTCCATCACAGTAGAGAATATTTTCCACGAAACTTATTACTTGTGCGGTTGTATTCCCAAATTGCTGCCTTTGGGTAAAAAAGATATCAAGAAGGAAAGAAAACCCTCTGGAGTGATTGAAAGGATCTCTGTTTGTCTGTGTGGGGGTACGGTGATTGAAGCCACCTTTCGCTGTAACCCCCCCCCCCCCAAGGTAATAAGGGGGTTGATTATAACCAGATGAAAAGTCCTCTTTATTATGAGTTGCATACTTTGGTCATGATCACAACCCCTCAGAGAAAGAGGAAATAAAATCATATGCATATGTGTTTAATTTTCTTAGGGGGAAAAAAATATGCTCTTTGCAACGCCGTAGCCAGAAATTTTTTTGTGTGACTAAATAAGTAAATACCCAATAGGGGGGGGGTTGAACCCCCCACCCGGTTACGCCTATGAATAGTTTAATTACTTTACTAGAATCGCGAGTGATTCTTTCAGTTTTAATTATTATGTAAACTTCCCCCAAACAATTTTGCGGTGCTTGAATAATGCATTTAATGCTTTTATAAACATAAAAATAAATAGTAAATGATTTAAATGACATTTTTGACAAGAATTCTACACGTTTTAATGGTTTAAACGACTTTTTTTTCCATCGGCCATCGGCATCGGCCATCGGCCGATGGAAGATGAGAATAATCGGCAATCGGCCATCGGCCGATCTCGGAACAATCGGCCAACAATCGGCATCGGCCCACCGGCCAAAAAATGCCATCGGTCGAGCCCTACTTCTCACGTTCCTTGGAGTAGATGCTGTCCAGAAGATCGCCACCAATTCTTTTTCTAGAAGGAGGAGAATACCCAGGTCTAAGACTCTCTATTAGCTTTACAAACTCTGGATGTTCCACATGGCTAAATGAAGAGTTGGTAGCATACAAAAATCTTGCCACTTGCTCGTCAAAGGAAGTTCGTTGGGATCATGAAGATTTGATTACGAAGGAGTCAAGGGTACTGCTCTCCCGCTTCCTTTTCTGTCATTTACCGGTGAGTTGTAAACTTGTAAATTCTCAGAGGAGGGATCTGAAAAATGTTACATGCTTAATGAGTGATGCCTTTTATGGATACATTGCATTTGAACTTTCCGAAAATGCCAAAACTTTATGTTGAGTTTTGTTTTTAATTTTGCTCTTGTAAAATTTTATCAGAGCCCTGCAAGGGCCATATAACAAAGTTGATAATGATGATTAATTGATTTTAATGCTTCTCCCATTAAAATTTCTCATTCTTAAAGTAAACATAGAATAATGTTTATCAATATTCATGGTTTATAACTTTTTGTATGAAAGTAGATAACAGGAAACAAAAATTACATGAATAATGTTTTACTTTACCCAAATCAATTGTTTAAAGCAATGCATATACGTGGTTAAAACCAATTGCAAGCTACTGATAGCATATGGGTAGTAAATTTTCAAAATAAAAATAAAAACTGAACTTAACATGGAATTACATTTAATTGTCATAAGTGCTTATTTAATTTTTAACTATTTTTAAGAATTAAAAAAATACACAATAATATAGACTTTCTATATTTAATAGAATAGCCATGCCTACAATAGTAAAAATTTATATATAATAGAACTATTTCTGTTTTTAGTTTTGGTTTCTGCTTTTAGTTTTGGTTTCTGTTTGAATTTAGATTTCTGTTTGTAATTTTGATTAAACTTCACTAAGTATTGATTTGAAAAATTAATTCTTACCTTTTAAATCATCCAAGCAGGAATTATCAGGAACATAACACTTCTCCATGTGTTTCTTCATTCGCAGAACTTGGCCTTCAATTTCTTTATTGCATATTTTGCAAACTGCTCTAGTACCTTTTCTCTTATCTGATTTTATTTCAGTAAAATTAATCAAAATTTCATGTTTTTTCCTGCCTGACCCAGAAATTTTTATAACTTAATCTTTGTGAATTTAGCTATTTGATTCAGGACATTCAGAACATAGAGTGGATGGAAATTCTATGAAAATAATTCTTGTAGAGTTGAGATGTTTCATGAAAGTAGAAGTATATAAATAGAAAGGTTTTATTTAAAATACCAAAACTATTATAAATTATTTAAAAAATAAATGTGGTTTTTTTAAAAAAACCATTTGGTTTAAACCTTGGTTTAAACCATGGTTTAAACCAAATGGTTTAAACCGTGCCAACCCTGCATAAAAGTAATGAAGAACAAAATAATCCCTCTGTCACACATATTATAAATGCTACAGCTCAAGAAAAACAGTCACTATTAGATGAATTAAAGCGACTTGTATCCTATGACAATATTGACAAAACAAAACTAAACAATTTCACAAATCATCTAAAGAATATTAAAACTGGTACTGAATTTAATCAAAAATTACATTTAATAAATAAAATTGTTGCACCTAAAAGACAGAAAGGCAGAAAAATTAAAGTTCAGCCAACATCCCTTTCTAGAAGAAGAATTGGAATGCCAAGAGGATCAAGCAGAATACCAGCAGGACGACCATTAAAGTGCAATGCACACCAAAAATGCAAACGACAAAGAAATTTGTCCCAAAATATTAACTTAAATCAAGCCAATGCCAAAAGCCACAACATTTTTTAGTGTTCGTTCTGGAAATAAAAGCCTACAGATATAAATACTTGTTTCTACTTCTGAGTAAAATTATATTCAAACCACTCAGAAGGTTTTTTTTTTAATGCATTATAATTTTCCTTCATTTTCTCAACTTGTAGGTAAAAATCCCAAGCCATCAGTGCTTGAGGTTTCTGCTAAAAGTACCTGTTTTTATTTTTTAATGTTGCTATATAACTAGACACAGGATTATATAAAATTTAAATTGTGAAATAAGTCGTTAAAATGCTAGAAAGTAAGCTTAAATGGACTGAAATCTGTTACATGGATGCAGCAAACCACAGTATGTGTCATGACTTTTATTTAAAACTACGAAAAGGGGGAAGTCAACTTATACAAGTGTTACTGAAGAAAAAAAAGCACTTAATAAATCGTCAGTAGTACTAATTGTCACTGGAGAAATGTGATTTGAAAATAATTTAAATTTTTTCCACTTTAAAATTAGGGCATCAACTTAGATGCAAGTACATAGAGTAATAGTTTCAATATGACATATGAGGTGTAAGAAATTGGGGCTATTTTTTCAAATCAAACTACGGTGAACTACCATTCAAATAAAGGCTTTTACTTAAAATTTCAGACATAGATTTGGGTAGGCTATGAAAAAATTTTACATGATAGAAATTGTTCATGATGTAAACATCTTCAGTTATTAAAATCTAAAATACAACGAAACTCAAATATAATTGAGGATAAAAGGACTGCAACAATTCTGCATTAAATTCAAGTGCTCGTAATAAAATGGTTTACTATAAATTTAGATCATTAAGATGAATTTAATGACAAAGAGTTACAAAAGACCTGTTTTTTTCTTTTCACAGACTAATTTATTGTAGAAAGAAAAGAAAACTGGTCAGTGTTGTCCCTCCCTCCTCCCTTTTTTTTGGTTGATTGAGGGCATGAAAATATAAGCCATTCTTTCTGAAATTTTAAACAAATTGTGCTGTTGTCCAATTCCTCCAAAACTTCATTCAAGATGTTTTCAGGAAATAAATGAACACTAAGTCGGAGATTATGCTTGTAAAAATTGTGTTATGTAGGGTTGTTAATATTAGGCCAACAATTTCTTTTATTCCCCTCATTCTACTGGAGTTCTTATTGAATCTGGAGTCGCAGTAACAAAGTTAAAGTGTTTATGTATAATATATATACATTATACATATACAAATTTGAATTAATGTTATTGTAATTGTACTTTGGTTTACTGCACATAAATAAAATTATACACCAATCCTTCAAAATAACTTCTATTAATGGAGGGATGGGATTACCTTTCACAATCTGAGACTAAGATATCAAAATTTAAATGCACAAAATGTATCACTGATATTCTCTAAATTGAATTCAAAAATATTAAGGGGCAAATGAAAAAAACTTTTGTAAGTTGCTTCTTGAGAAAAAAATTGCAAAGTGAAACTACGCACTTTTTTTCACAGTAGCTTAGATTTATATAGCATAGTAGCAATGTGTTTAGATTGATTCCAATGATGTTTGTTCACACTTACACCCAGTTTGCGTACTTCTAATACTAATGAAATACGCCAACAAACTACGGTATCATTTCTGTTGTCTTATAACGTAATTAGAAATACCCCTGTGGAATTTAAATACCATTTCTTTTCAACGACAGGTACAGATGAAAAAAGAAAATTAAATTAACGAATGATTAGTTCAAAAGCACAAACTGCTTGTAACTTTTTTTTAATATAAAACACATTAATTACTTGTTTTAAAAAAGCGTTTTGAACCCTCACCAACATCGTACCGTATCCAAATCTACTCGTTTACTCTGCAACAGGAAACAAACAGAGGTGACGCATGAGCAAATCGCTCAAAAGCAACATGGCTTTGCTTGGCGTATTTGGCGAGGAGTAAAATCCTGCCAAGAGGAGCGCAATCGCAGCGCCATCTGAACTTTCTGCGTAGCTGGTAGTGTTTCTAAATTCGCCTCCGGGTACTCTCGGAACTGACGCGGGAATTCAAGGTTCACGGATATTTCATGCACGTATCCTCAAGAGTACATGGTGGGTCTTCAGAGGCTCGGGTATGGAACACCAAACCCTCCGGCTGGAAATCCGACATCCGAAAGAAAGAAAAGAAGAGACGGAGGGGAGGGATGACTGGAGAAACATTGCTGCATTTCAGTAAAAATGTGTGGGTAAAAACTGCATCCATTTTTCAAAATAAAAACTATACACACACATAAACTTTGCTGCTAGACCGTTTTATCCAAAAACTCAGAAAGAAATTGAAATGATCTTCAAAGGAAGTTTATTTGGGTTCAAAAAATATGCATACTGCAAGTTTTTTGCATGGCAGGGTAAGTTTTTTTTTCTTTTTTCGCTCGCGATAGAATTTAATATCCTGTTAGTTGTGTGAATTTGATTAATTTTTCCTTGGGGAAAAGAAAACATTTACAAAATGAGTTTCAACTAGCTGATTGGGGTTATTTATTTATTGATCACTCCTGTTTGATCATCCCTGTAACATCTCCCTTAAGCCTTTATATTTGAAAGTGGAGTAAATCCGGTGCCAATTCCCAAAAACTTAAACCTAAAAACACAGGAATATTGCTTAAACAATAGATTGACACCTGCCGGGAAAAAACGGCAACAACAGAACACTGCTGAACTAAAGAATTGCGCGTGACAACAACGAAACAACAACGATAAATTGAATGAAAATTAGATGCAAAGTTAAAATTTACAAAACAACAAGTGCAATAAAAATAGGTGGTATGTTTACATCACCGCACAATATTTTTGCATTCAAAGCACACCAAACTATCCAGAAAGCTAACCAACATGAAAGCATGTTACCCATCTAACAGAAATAAGAAGATAAGTACACATGCACCATTATATACCAGTCAGACACGCACACCGTTATATATATTTAGCGAGATATATGTATACATATATATCAAGCTAGACGGGGAATCGTCTATTGAATCGTCCCCAATCGTCGCGCCCACTCATTGTTGGTTATCACCGGGTAACAAATCCGTTTCTTTCGCATTCTGGGAGGTGGGGGAGGAATTCTGCTCCCGATAACACTCGCGGGGCCTGTTATGGGACCAGTTATTTTGCCCAATCTTTGTCAGAGACAACTGTTCTAAGAGAGATACCCTCGATATTGGAAAGCTGTCGATTTACCTTTGTCTGCTGGGTACGGGAAAGATTTGGCGAATTTAATTGACGTTTGGTAGAGTTGAAATGTTTCTGGAAAAATGTATTTACTTGAACGTAACAGGAACAATGGAATGGATTACTTCATAAAATGAATAGAACGAACGCATAAAAAAAATAAACAATACAATATATAAGTGGGAAAATAATAGTGGTGGAGAAATATCGATAATTGAAGAATCTAGTGCTCAGTAAGTTTGATTAGAACGATCTATTAAATTATACTAGTACCGAAATTATTTTTCTGAAATGTTCTAGTTTATTTTGTTCTACTTAAAACTATGTTTTAATAATAAATCACAAAAAATAAAAGTATTTGATACGTTATGTATAATAGCTATGTTTATGAGGATACATCAGCGTTTCCCGAACTGTGGGTCGCGACCTAAAATGGGCTCATGAGGCAGTTTCTTTGGGGTCGCGCGATTATTCATAATTTGAAAATACGCAACATTTTTAAGTTCTAAAACTATTAAAAATGTTAGCGTTGTTTTTACCTTTCTTTATAATGTTGTTAATTACAGATGCTGTAATACTTCCACAGAATCATAAATAACATTTCTGTTACGATCAAAATGAAGTCAACGCAGAGTATTACATGTCAGTTACCTTCGATAAAACTGTTTTATTTATTTACTCCACCCGGCGTTGCGCAGGTTAACATTGCATCATTCCCAGGCCAAGTGACACGTGTCAAAAATTTGTTTGTAAATATATAAGGAAAAATTTAGTTAAAAAATCCTAGTACAAGATGGACAACAGTCCTCAAAAATCCCATTTAAACAGTAAAACTCCTTAAAAATCCCCATTACATTAAAAACAGAATCTCTAAGAATTATTTTTAGACTAAAATAATAGTCCATAAAAATCCGCATTAAAATACCAACTACAACAATTAGTCCATAAAAATTAGTTTTGGACCAAAGGACATCTTCGCTTCCTACTTGTGTTAACATATTTGTGTAGCAATATTTTTATATATATGTATTTATAATTTGCGTGGGGGGATAATCTTTTGGATAAATAATGAGTAAATAAATAAATTATAAATAATAAAAGCATAGTAAATAATCGTTGGCTGGAGAAAATGCGAGTACCCATAGTTTTCAATAGACTATTGATTAATTAATCGCACTCTTGGAACATTGAAACTTGAATTTCTTAGTTTCCGTTCTTTTCTAATCCAGAACTTTCATCCAAAATGAACTTCAAAACGAAATTTTAACCATATACTAGATTCATAAATGAGTCATTTCTCACGCAAATTATTAAAATTTGCTATAATAAAATTCCGAAAAAAAAAGAGCTAATTTCCTTAAAAATGTTAAATAGAACAGTTGAAGGTAAAATAAGTAAAAATAAGTAAATAAATAAAAAATAAAATTAAAAAAAAATAATTGAATAAAATAAAATAGACACAATACATACTTAAAAATTCAGTAGTATATACTCTGAAAGAAGTAAAAATCAAGGATTTGGAACAACCAGCCGTTTTTTTTTTTTTTTTTGAGTTGCTCATTTCTGACCTCCAAATACTTGCTCCGACTCCGCCCTTTGCCCCCAATATTTTAAGAAATTGTTATTTATTTCTTTTTTTTAAATTTAAATAATTTTTTATATGATAAAAAATAACTAAATAAAAAAATAAGTATATAAATAATAAATAAATTTTAAAAATTGGAACAGTGGCCCACACCACATTTCGTTCCTCCAACTCCTCTTCAGTTTCGAGCAAAATCTCGTTGCTCCACTCTCCTGATCCCTGATTAAAAAAAAAAAAAAAAACGCTTGAAAAAAAGCATCTCAGAAGCATTTGACATAAAGAGACAAAGAAAAATGCACTTCGAGTAGCATTGCCTTATTATTATACTACTTTTTTCTGATCTTCAATAATAATAATAAAGTTGTCTATTATTTTTCTTATCTGCTGAAAACGAACAAAAAAGTGTTGTCCGAAAAATCTTAGGTTTCGTGATTAGGAAAAAAAAAACCCCTCTGTTATTCCATTTTTTGGTCGCAAATTGGTCGCCGTTCAAATTTACACGCAAATTTTAGCTAATTCAAAATCACAGAGTGGCGATAATTTCGCTCTTGTAGAAACCCATTCCTCGCCAGAGTGAATAGTGGCTCGAAGGAGAGACAAGAGCACTGGCAGGGCCGGATGATTGGCAGAGACATCTCGCTATTGAAGCCCTTAAAGGAGCCCCTGCAAAGCATACAAAAGCCCCGGCACCGGCAGGAAAATCAAACAGAGCCCCGCGCCAGTCCTATTGAGGTGCCGGGGAAGTCAAACCTTTACAGCCCTTCACAACAGAGGCGAGGGCGTTTTGTTGGGAAATCACAAATACACTCTCTCTCACTCGCTCTCATTTCTAGCTTAGAGTATTGTGCCCCCTCCCCTCACAATTTTATGTGACGTCATCGCTCATACAGCTATCATTTTCCGTCGGGGCTACATTGCGTTTCAGACTCAAACCAAAACAGTGCACATCCAGAGCCATCTAAATTAGCATCCATGAAATATTTTCATGTATCATGTCTCCCTCGGAATAGCTGAACTTCGTTATCGTCTTCTTTTTAAGGATTGGGCATTAAACAACGGAGACATCTTATTCTCTTCTTGATTGGGGGGATGTTTAATACAGGGTGGGGCAGAAGTAATGCCCCGGTTTTGAGGGGGTATTAAAAAAAACTAATGCAATTTGTGACTTAATTTTCTTTTAAATTTGATCTGTATATAATTCCATTTTTTTACATTTAGTTTTGAATACCATTTCAGCAAGATGGCGGCCTTCTGCAGCAATACACTGATGCAGTCTATTTTTCCACGCAGAGAGAATGAACTGCATCTTTGTGTGCATTTCAATATTCCGCGTAATGTTACGGTCCCTAAGCTTTTTTTTTTTTTGTGGGGTTATTTGAAGATAGAAAGTTCGAGCCCCATACTTTATAAGAGCTGAAAGACCGAATTATTAAGGAAATATCCACCATACCCCTTGAAACGTGCAGAAAAGTTTCCCAAACCTTCAGAAATGGACTGCATCAGTGCATTGGTGCTGAAGGCCGCCGTCTTGCTGAAGTGGTATTCAAAACTTAATGTAAAAAAATGGGATTATATACAGATAATATATAAAAAGTTTTAAGTCTCAAATTGCCTTAGTTTTTTTTTTGATACCCCGTCAAAATCAGGTTATTACTTCTTTGTGTGCATTTCAATATCCCGCGTAATGTTACGGTCCCTAAACTTTTTTTTTGTGGGGTTATTTGATAGAGAAAGTTTGGATACGTCACCCGCATACTTTAGAAGAGCTGAAGGACCGAATTATCGAGGAAATATCCACCATACCCCTTGAAAATGTGCAGAAAAATTTCCCAGAACTTCTGAAACGGACTGCATCAGTGTACTAGTGCTGAAGGCCGCCATCTTGTTGAAGTGGTATTCAAAACTTAATGTAAAAAATGTGTTCATATACAGATCAAAATGAGAAATATTCAAGTCTCAAATTGTATTATTTTTTTTTATACATCATCAAAACTAGGTCATTACTTCTGCCCCACAATGTATACACACACACACACATATATATATTGCAAGTGAAGCACGTTTTCTTTTTAGTTGATTCTAAATTCTGGAAATAAATAGTTAACGGAATGGAAAGACGAGCGTAAATTAACATCCTCTTACTTCAAAGTACTGACTTTTGTCAATTTTTTTTTTGTAACTTCCTTTTACGAACTAAATTTCTTTTCATTTTATTATTTCACACCTTATTTAGTAACCTAATTGGTTTTAATCACCTGTTTTACTACTTTAATTGAGGCTACAGTGGCATCTGAAATCTCGAAAATCCTTCAAAATATTGATTTTTTATTTTTTTTTAAATTTAACTGTCTAATAAAATATTTCCTTGAAGAGTGTAATAAGATGCCCTTTTTATTATTATCGTAATATTTTGAATAAACAGTTTTTTGTTACAAATTGGTTTTTGAAAGCTTAAAATGCGTTTTGCTCAAAACGAGTTTTTTCTTACAAAGCAAAACTTTCAAATGCTCCATGAGTCAAAATAATTTACGGATGAAGATAAAACATTTTTTTTATCTATCTTCCAACGCTTTATTTATAAAACGTTGGGAACAAATTTTAGAAAATTATAGACTGAGTCATGTTGTAACCGATAGAAACTTGAAATTTTCGGCACGTTTTTGTTTCAGAAAATATCATGAAAATATGAATTTTTGTCCTCATTTTTGAAGTCTGTGATAAAAAAAGAAAACTTGTTCCTAACAATCTGTTAATTATCAAATGTAGGCATGGAAAAAAATATCTTAATAGTATTGACTCAATATTTTGACGCATGGAGCGTGTTAAATTTGATTAATTCTTACTTTTTTCTTAAAAAACATCGAATTTTAATAAAAGGTCAAAAATTGCACATCTTTTGTCCTTTATTGACATTATATCTATTCAAGAACATTTTATGAAAATTTCATCAATGTAACTATTTAAAAAATGCTACGAAACACTTCAGTTTTAAAATAAAAAAAAAACTAACTGCTCAATTTCTTTAATAATATAAGTGACTTTACCCTCATTCTTTTCGTTGTGATTCTTTTATTGCAAGTTCATCCTACTCCATTTGAAAAAATATATTTTTTTGCGACACCAAAATACGTCACTATTTTCACTTTCAATGGAAATTTTCAATCTACTATTTCAATGTTACTAGCATAATTGCTTTAAACGTTTTAAAATATTTTACTCATGAAAGAAGGTGGTGATAATATGTAACTCTTATTAGACACCATGCAATGATCATATTTAGCTATTAAAAATATGTATGTTGATAATTAGCTTTCGTAAATAGGCGTGACAAAATGATTTTTTCTTTTCTTTCTTTTTTTTTTTTAAATTGTCTTTCTTTTTTTATCGAATCCGAACAAATTTTCTTTCTCTTAGAATATTGGTGTAGGAAATTCTTTGGCCATCCCAATGTTGTGTTGTGATACATGAGCGCATAAAAACTTTACACATTTACTTGATCTCCCATTCTACTGCTGCAGTTAAAAGAATTACCCTCTGTCTGATTATCACGCGATTTCCACGTGCAACGTAAAAATGTAGCGAAAATTGCTCATCCTGCAATTTCAACGGGCAAGAGCTTTTTAATTTCTCAAGTATTTGGACATTAATTAAGGTTTTATTCCAGAGAGGGCTTTAGGTGCTTAAAGTAGATGCTTAAAGTAGACCAGTTTTCTGCTAATCAAATTCGCTAAAAAAATCAGCAGGCAGAGGATTGAGCACTCAATTATTATATGTGATTACACATTTTCTGGTTTGATTGCGACGACCAGTCCCACAGTGGACCAGTCGGTAGAAGCTCGGTCCCCGCAGAGCACCGAACGTGAAGCCACATCGACTTAGGTCAGTGGTTGGGGGGGGGGGGGGGAAGGTGACAACCTCTCGCGGCTGTCCTGTAGGGCCATGTACGCTAAAGGGAGCTGGTTCACGTTAAATAGGTCGTAGCTCCAAAGTCCTCCTAGTGAAACGATACCTCTGGGGGTGCCAATCCCAGGTGACGGTCTCTCATCTGGGATCTGGCTCAAAAATTACGAGACCTCTCAAAGGGGTGGAAGTCGGATTCCTGCCTATAAGGGCCCCGTTGGACTCAGGAGCAGCGCACTCGTTCTTCCTCGCTTCGTGCGTGGTCACGACACCAACCAACCATTGCGAAGATCAGGGGGTGTTATATAAATTAACAAAACTTATTATTTTTTTTAATTTTGACAAAATTTGGAAGTTGAAAAAAAGGGGGTGAGGAGAGACTTCACTTATGCACGGGTTAGTAATTCATCGATGTTCCAGGTCTTTAACAACAGCAAAAAAAAAAAAAAAAATTAATTGTCTTGAAAGCTCAAAAATTCTGAAAAAATTATTCGTATTACTTTCAGCTGAAAGTTTCATTCATCAGTCAAACTGCAAATTATTGTTTTAGAGAACTTGAGTACTATTCCTAAACTTCAGTTAAATGAGATACTGTTTCTCCGTGAACATTGTATCTTTGGGATCTTTGCGACGAATTATCAGAATTTGAAATATAAATTTTCGGAGAAATGTGATTCAGCTTGCACACAAAACTTTTGATTTTTGGCAACATTCCAATGAAGAATTTAGGTGACGACTTACACAGAATCAACCTATAGGGGAAAGTATTACACAGTGAGACAGAAGAAACTTTTAAAACGAAATTTATGTTTGTGCTGCTGGTTGTTAAGCTGTACAGTGACCGTTTGGTGTAATTACTACACAAATTTCCAGCGCAGGTGTTTGTTCTGTAACACTGTTAAAAATGTCCGTAAGAAAATAGTAATATAACCATTTATTTGATTGTCATTTTACAATATTTAATTACAACAGTTGAAACACCATTAAAAAGATGGTACTCAAACCGCTGATGGCGAAAAAAATCGTTTATTCTCTCTTTATCCTAAAGAACGTTTAACTAACCGTCATTTTCAATCGCCCAATAAGAATCGGGCGTCCAGCTTGGTTGTGGAACCTTACCGGTCGTAAGTTGTTCTTAAAATATGAATAAAGATTTATCAGTTCAAATCTGCATGTGTAGATAAAAAAGAAAACAAAAGTGGCTTAATCAGTGGTTACTAAATAGAAACACATACACACGTAAATCAAAAATTGGAGACATTGGATTCCCGAATTGTTTGCGAATGAGCGAACACATAATTTGAGCTGCTGAAGCTTGTTTGTATTTTAATTTTTTCAGCAAATAAAATGATTTTCGGCAATATACAGTAAATTTAGACCAAAATGACTTTGGATCCAATCTAAACCGGAAAATTAATTTCAATTCAATTTTAAAATTTCAATTCTTCTCAATTTTAAGGCAGTTTCCCTGTTGGAAAAGAAGATTTATTGATAAATAAACCGCTGCTTTGAGCGGTGTAGATGACCGAATGACTAGAGCGCAAGGTTGGTATACCATACACCTGAGGTTCGATTCCCGCACGCTTCATTTACGGATTCTACGCCTCGAAATGTTTCAAAAACCGTAAAAATTTAGTTTTGAAACCATTTTTCAATGGTTATAAAACCGTAAACTTTTTTATTTACGGCTTTTTAACCAAGCTGATGGAAAATGGTTTAGGTCCCGTAAAGATAAAAAAATGTTCCGAACCGTAAATTTAACGGTGAATTAGATGGAAAGACCGCTGCCGGCTATTTAACCGTAATTTCATGATGAAATTTCTAACAGTAAAAGGTAAAAAGAAAGTGGTATTTGAACTTAAAGTAACTCATTTATCTTTGTAGAATATTATATATCTTCACTTTAATTGTATCTATTCCTTCAATTTAAATATTGTATAACTGATGCACTGTTTCCCCACTTTTAAATGCAAATAATTTAACTAAATAAAAACAATGGAAAATATTAAAAAGTTTTTCTTCTTTTTTTATAACAAAGTTTAATGGTACACAATGAGACAGGGATAGCAGTATACAGATAACGTTTGTGTACCATTACAGCTGTATCTGTTTCATTATAGGAATATATAGTAAATTTTACTGTGATATACTGTTTCTGCTTCAGCCAATGGGTATAAAAACTAAAAACTAAAAATAAAATAAACACATTTAAAAATATATCTAACCTCGGGATATGTCCATTTGTCCATTTTGAAGTAACGTTTCCGTTTTCATCTTATAAATGCTCGATGACATTTGAATGTTTCATGAGATCTCGCATGCAATGGAAAATTTTTTGTGTTTAGATTTCAGCTATCATTTTTTTAATGGAAAAATTAGAAATGTCTTTGTACCAGTTGTACACAGTGCGACGAATTTCGATGTTATTTTAACATTATTTCTCTCTAGTTTCTGTTTAAACATATATTGATGGATTTTATGCTAAAAATATTGCCCTTGAACAGATTTTTACATCCAATATATAAAATTTCTTTCTTCGATTGTATTAATTCTTAATTCGCGTGTGTGTGTTTTCCAATTGTCTCACTGTGTACTGCTCTCCCCTTTCACGAGTACGTAAAGTACATGAAGGCCCTATTTAAAATGGGATCGTACTCCTCTGGAAAAAAAAAGAGATTCTCTCAATTTCTTTGTTTAGATTGAAAGTTTCTTTCTTATTTTAAAACTGGGGCATTTCCAGCTCATTTCTGCTGCCTTAAGAGAGGTAGTATCTCAAGCATCTCCATTACGGAATTCTTATCATTCGTTAGACTTTAAGGCTCTGTATCGCAGATTGAACAGACATGGAGTTATTCAAATTAGGCTTTCAATTCTTTTTATAAGGACTCTTAAGACCTAAAATGTCTGCCTCATTCAAAATGTCCAGTCTTTCCGCATGAAAGGTCTCAGTTTTGGGGCAGATTGTTGGCGACCCCAGTGCCTTGTTCCAGCAACCCTGGCTCGTCAACAAGTCTTCTCCCGCCAGTACGCCGGTGGCTATTTTCACAAGTCCCGTCAGCCTTTTCCCCTGCTACCCGGCGCATAATATGGAAGAGAACGGGATGAATTTTAATAAAGTTGTTCAAATAGCACCGCTTACAGCAATTATCACCAAGTGTGTGTAATGTCAACAGCCACTCCTTCCAATATTCTCTCGCGCTCTCTCTCTCTCTCTCGCAAAGAGGAGGAGGTGGGGGGAGGTTGACTAGAACAATCGTCTGTGGGGTTATGCGGAAAAGGAGTCTCTGAAAAGCCGATTTTAATTTCGACTTGGCGTCTGTTTATATATAAATATTGTAGTAAAAGTCCGGGAAGATGAGAAAGGAATTGGTTAAATTCGTTTATTTTGTACTCGCAGCAGAAAATAGTTAGAGTGTTTGATTGGAATATGGTTGCGTAATGTTTTTACTCCCTTTATAGCAGCATTCATTATTTTTTTTTTTTTTCGAGTCGCGTTATCAAAATTGTGATAGAGTGAAAATATATTTATACGTAGAACATCATACATAATTGAGCTAACGACGCACTTTTGTTTGATTTCTCTTGTACTGTTTCTACGTTTATTCGATAAGTCGATTGTTTCAAAACCTTGCTAAGATATCATTCATAAATGATGTCACGCTTCGAATGGGGGAGGGGGGGTTACTGAAATTGTGACAAAGTGTGACAAGGGGAGGGGAGGCGGTAACAAGACGTGTGACATCGTGCATTATGCAACATAGCGTGACATGTGACAAGGGGGGGAGGGGGATCCGCTGAAGTGTGACATATTGTGACAAAGGGGGGAGGGGATCAAATATATAAGAAAAAAGAGTGACATCATTTATGAACGGCCCCTAAGTTAAGCTATGAGAAGAAAACGCCAAATTTGCTGTTGGAGTAAAAATTGTATGTGCCTGGTTCAAGCCGGCCTATGTGACACGCTAGTTATTTCAGAACAGTAAATTAACTCTCAGCTTTGTATAAAAGGGGGGGGGGATATGTTGTCTGTCACAAATTCACAATTTTCCCCGAAAATTCCCATTGAGAATGTGCCCAATTGGAAGAAGGTTCATGATAGTTTAAATTGAATCAATCTTTTTATTTTTCTAACTTACAAATGAAACCATCTGTTCTCTTCAGTGCCTTATGACGTTCGTTAAAACCTACTTATACACTACATTCTATGCATTGCATACTACTATATTTCAATTTATGAATTTCTATGATCTAAATCAGCATTTCTGAAATTGTGTTCCGTGGAACCCTGGGTTCCATAAAGATCACTGAAGGGTGGGTACCTTGACGCTTTCAGGAGTTCAATTGTCAATTGTAATTTTTATTGTTAATTATTCGTTTTCACAATATTTCATTGATACCATACTATTGAAGAAAACAGGGGTCAAACGGTAGAATTCAACCTTAAAAAGGGTTCCGTGCATTAAAAAAAATTTAAATACTCTGATCTAAATAAAACGTTTTATTAATTTCGAGAATAATTACCTAAATTTTACTTTTTAAGGTTATTAATTAAACATTTTGGTCTCTTCAGTGAGTTATGATGTCTGTCAAAAACTACTTTTGTTCTGTATTGTTATTAATGAATTTTTTGTCAGCTAAATCACATGTTATCAATTTTGAGAATTAAATTCTACTTTTCACTTTTCAAAGTTATAAACAAAACTATCTGTTCTCTGCAGACTCTTATGACGGTTCGGTAAAACCTATAATAAATTTTTATTTATGAATATTTATGAGCGAAATAACATTTTATTAGTTTTGAGAATTAAATTTTACATTTATAGAAATTTTTTAAAACTAACTTTCTACAGAAAATAAGTTTTAAATCGTTTAAAAATAAAGAACAAACAGTAAAGCGAAAGAGAAAGAAATTAAAAAATCGGCTGCTCCTCAAAATGCTAAACACATTGTGAATATGATTTTATTTAATAAATATACATTTAGACACAAAATGGCAACGAAAAAATAAAATAAAAATAATGTGTTTTATCAATCGTCCAGGTGGAAAATAAGTAGCAGTTAATTGGCGTAAAAAAATCGAACTATAGCAAAAAACGCTGATAGCTTCTTTTCTGGTTAAAAGAAAGGCTTCGAATTTTTGACACAGAAAGCAAAACTCCTTCTGGAGCAGTTTTTACGGATTTCCCAATGGTTATGAAATTCCAAACGATACGATAATTTCGTCACTCTGAAAAAGCCATTTTTAGCAATTTTTAGGTTCTAAATTAAAATACGAATGGTTAGGAACTTTTTTAACGTTCGAAAAGCTTTCTACCACCTTCCCCGGGTGCCAAAGTACCCCTGTGACAAAATTTGTGAATTTGTTTAAGGTACATAGATACATACATACATACAGTCTCTTCTCTATTTATATGAATGGATATATTTATTGTTATTATTATTATGCATAAGAACAAATTGTGTTATTTTTTTATCGTTGTTAAACAAAGCAAAATAATAGTAATAATAATACTTAACAATTAAAATTCAAAAATAGTTATAATCACTTATATCAAAACAAAAATCGTTTGCAACTTTCTTTTACGTGAAAAATGAAGCGCTCTAAATCTGTTGAATCTAATCTTCCTAGAGGGTGGGTGAATTGGAAAAAAGAATCACTTTTTATCGGATATGAGTGTTGATTAAAAGAAACAATTGTGATGGAGCACGAGGCTGTTTTGGAGACAAACGTTTAGCAAGACTACTTATCGTGGTAATAATATATGCGCAGAAACTATCTTTAAAAAATTAAATAAAATCTGTGGGAGGGTAATTTTCACGGCTCTACAAGAGGATTTTCATTTCTTCTGGGGTTCCTTATAAACGTTTTTAATAGCATTAGTAAAATAAGACTTCAATTTGCATTAGTCGAAAAGTACAAGATAGTCTAATGTGCATCGTAGTACTTCCGAATCTATGTATTACTTATCTGTATATCTGTCTAACTATCTAACCCAGTATTTCCCAAACTATGGGTCGTGATCGTGACCCACTGTGGGGTCCTCGCCACTGTACACTTGAATTTAAAAAAAATTGGAACTCTTCGAAAAAAATAACTAAAGTTGAAGTCGATGCTAAAACTGTAAAGAGGAGAAATAAGAAGCACATCCTTCCCATTGAAATAACTTTGCAAAAAAAAATTAAGTTGTGTTTATTTATTTCAAGTCTTTCATTCATATTGGTAACAATTAAAGAAAATAAATAATTTCAATTAGAACAAATAAGACAGCTTAAGTAGTTCCACAACTCGCCACTAGGGAATCTGAGCATTGCCAATATTTCTTTTCTCTAAGACGGCTAAAAGGTAGGTCCCAAGATTGGAAATTTTTGTTAGATGAGTCGGAGCCCAGTAAACTGTGGGAACCACTGATCTAGCCGTCTGACTGATAGGTTCTGTCTATCGGTCTATGTAAATGTGTGTGTTACTAAGGGGGTAGGAAGAAACACAAAATGGACTAAAGCAATGAAAACTTAAGGAAAATAACGTAGATTACATTAAAAAAATAAGATAATCATATAAATAGTAACTATGCATTTATAAATAAGAGGAAAATTCATTAGTTGGACATCACTACTGATTATAATTCTATTTTATGAGAACAATTATTTCTTTTTTGTTTCATTTTATTAAAAAAAAATCGTTTATTTACTCTCATTCTTTATCATAATTTACCTCTATCTAACTCCCTTAGAAGCCAAATAAAGCCAAAGCCGGCATTCAAAAGATTAATTGCATCGTCACTCGCCGGAGCTCCTTTCTCCATAACAGCTCACCGGACAGTCTGTTTTAATTTGCACCTCATCTGCTTTAGTTATAATATTGATGGGGAGGGCTGTTGTCATTATGGGTCCTCACAATCGGGCGTCGCCTCCGTGTGAACAGTCCGATGCTTTGTTGACTCATCTGTCTGAAATCCTGATTCCTGGCATCTCTTATTGGAGCAAACAATATCCGATTTCCTTTTGCCGCACAATAGCTGCCAGGGATTCAAATCTTGACATCGACCTCCGCAGTATTGCAGCCATTCTTTGCTTTTCAAGTCTCTGCGTATTTTGTTGCCAGAGATTTATTTATGCACTCATTACGAGAGATGGGGTTTGATGAGGAAATTGTTATTAACGTAGTCCGCGTTACGTAGGTGTTATGAAGAGAAATAATGTTTATATTGAGAATTTTAATTTTACTGCTCGTGAATTTGTATTTTAAATTATATTATCGAGTTAAAATCAAAAGTTATAGAGAAAATTTTAAAGCAGTGGTCGCCAAACTGTCGGAAATTTTTGGTGGATAGGGGACTCACTCCAATGGTAATATTACATCAACGATTACTTCGTCAACGTTCGCATTGACCCGACCCAAGTCGGTGGATTTTCAAGATGCTGAAAATCGTCAGCGCATGTCGTGTGATTATGCGACACACAAGATAATCACACACAGAGATATCACAAAGAGCATTTACTCACCACCCAATTTAATTCCGCTCTTGTGTATGATATCTGTGTAAACCGGTGGTCGCCAAAGGGTCTTTGGCCAAACCGTCGATCGCGTGTTACCGATGCTATAGCGGGGAAATTCTCAGTACTTGACGGTCGCGCTCAGGTGTTTTACTCTGCATAGCAACGAGATTGCTGCAGCGGCGGTTAATCTGCATATTATTACGCCAACGATACTAGTTGATTTTCATGCATCAAACAAATTAAGAAATGCAGCGTTAGGACAATGATGTCTCAGGCATTATGTACCAAATGAACAATAATTTACATTTATACGGTATTTTCTGTATTGACTACCATTATTAAATAATTCTTCACTACATGACTAGTTAGCAGTTTTAATCTTTATGGACAGAACCGTTTCATTTGCTTAGCCTGCTTCTGTAAGAATTTCTTATGCTAATTCTTAAAAATTGTGTTCCACCGCATCGAGTATTTCGACTACTAATTTTCATCCTCAAGTATAAGAGAACGGTCATTTGCTTCTGACATAATTTCTTGATATTAATGACTCCAAACTTTTTAACAATTATAAAAGTAGTGTGATCACTCATTTTCAGATTCATTTACGGCAGGAATGTACTCAATAACGATGACGACTTGAAGTATAATCACTAAGAGGAGCCGTGCAGTGCTTCCTTATTGTATAAGTCATTCTAATTTACATCATCTTGTTATGTACTACATTCTGTGTCCGAAAATGAGTTCAAGTGCTGTTTGTCCTCCGCAATGCAATGACATGGCTGAACTATCCTGTCACTCTTTGCAGGCGATGAAAGAGCGCAGTCATTTTCATTACCCCATCACAAAAGAACAAAATAACCATTCACAAAATTTAACAATGGCAGCTCTCCTGAGTATCGAAAATCCTCCTCTCGCTCATCTAAGCAAAGAATCCCTCATCAGGCAGAGGATAGGGTGAAAAAAATCCCTCTCCAAAGATGAATCCCACTAAAATTGGATGCGAAGATTCCGCAGAGAGACAGGGACTTGACATTCCCACTTTCTCTGGTGCGTGTCTAGTGTCTGCTAAACATGACAATGAGGCTCTCCTGGATCTGTCATTCAGTCAGCCTATTGACCTTTGTGCCGCGGAACCCCCTGTTTTGCATATACACAAGGACCTCCTTATGGTTCGCATTGACGATTGCCTATCAAGCTGACGGCTTCTGCTTTTCAGTCCTCACAATTTTTTCCCTCTTTCTCTCCACTCCTTCTGGGATTTATTTCGAAAGGCATTGTGCAGGGATGTGAGGGTGTTCGATTAGAGAACTGATGCCTTCTGTTGTCGGACTTTTTCTCTTGACGTACTGAGTTTGAACTATAATAGTGGACAACCATCAAAACAATCCTTGACACCCAAATCTGAAGTTGAAACTTTCGGTTCTAATAATTAACAAATCAGATATAAACCGGCAAGAATGCAACTGCAGCACAGTTTCTATTTAATGATACTCGATTTAACGATGTTCTCAAATTAGCAATGGATTTTACAAGTCCGGTTTGAGTCCCCTGAACGTTATGTCTTCCTAATTTAACGATTTTCTTGAGTTGACCATAGAATTGTACAGTCCACACACAGCTATTAAATCGGGGTTATATGGTATCAGATAAACGCTCAAGATATGTGACTCATTATTCTTAGGATCTTAAAGCCTTCATATCGTAATATCGTACTCTCAGTGTATGAGGGCTATAACTAAAAACCGAAAAGTGTTTCAGCAGAAACGTTTGAAAATGTTAACCATAATCTGAAAATCTATTTTACAATTTAATTTACATTTATCTGAGATTGAATAACAGCTTGGATACTGTTCTCTAACGTGGTTATTATTGCGTTCCAATACATGTAAAGTTTTGTACAGTAATTATGAAATTACCTCAAATTTCAAATCCAGTGGCTAGAATTATCTCGAAAAACTTTAAAAAGTAATGCAACTGAAGACATGCTTTTTGTTCAGGAAGATCTCAACAAAACATAAGTAAAAAAAAAAAAAGAAAAAAGAAATTGTTTTTTGTTTTTAAAGTAGAAAATATCCTTAACCATGGTTTAATAGGCCTAATGTCATTTTTCTCCTGATGCCATTAAGAATAAATAGTTGCAGAATTTCTCTACATTAAAATTTTTAACTTCGGGAATTTTTCAAGATAAACTTATAGTATTTTTGTTAGGAAGAAAACTCAAAGTTAAACAAATGAACTGAACTATTAGTAGCTTAAGATGTTTTTTCAATTTTTTATTATTTCTTCGCGCACAAACTTTTACAGCAACAAATAAACTTTCGATGCGCCAGGTTTTCTTTTAAAGGATTTTCCTAATGGCCGTCAATAACCCATCTTTTTCATCGCCCTTTACTGCCTTCCCAATATGAAGAAGAAAAGCAAAGCCCGAACTGAATCGGCAGTAAAAACACTTCTCGACTGTGACCGAAATGGATTCAATTAAACTTTCTCAGCCGCCCCATGATAATTTTATATCTCCTCATTGTGGGCCAGACATTGGCCGGAATGAAGGCTCTTAGGTTTTGATCCGGTCTCTATGGCCGACTTTTATGGCTGGCTCTTGACTCCGGGATTGTAAAAGCCCGGACATAATATGTGCAAAGGGCCTATGGTCCATCTGGGTTATCAGAGCCGTATTTATGACATTGTCCGGCTGCGTTTAATGTCTGAGGAAAGCGGGTTTTGTGTCTCAAGCGAAACTCAGGCGCCAGGACGAGTTCTCGCTTTTATTTTGAGGAGAAGCTCTTTTCTAATCCGCAGGAGTTATGGAAGATATTCACCGACTCATTTGTTCATAGGCTTTTAATTTAACAACATGCTAAAGAACAACTGGACGCGAAATAAATCGGATTTCAAGTTGGTAGAAGCAGTGGTGTAGCCTCTGGGGAAAAAAGTGCGAATATGAAAAAGTGGGAGGACGCTGGTCCCCTGGTGTCCTCTCTCCACTCGGTAGAAACTTGAAGACTTCTATGATTTTGTTTTTCTTATCATTTTCCCTTCATATTTCAGAGCAGAAACTCTTATCAAGTACTTTTGACTCCCTTAATTTTTATAAATCTACAGCCTAGACTAGTGGGCAAGCTTCAGAAGCTAAAGGTCCGATTTCGTAAATAAAATGCGTCGGGAAGTTTTTTTGTACGAGCCACAGTTACAATATAGTTTAATAATCTTTTTAAATGAAACACTGAATGATCCATACACTATATATATTCATGTAGTCAGAAAGCCGCGTTTAAGTAGCCAAAGAGCAGCACACGGCTTGCGAGCAGCAGTTTGCCGACGTCAGGCCTAGACCATTGTCTCTTCACCTTGAGAATCACGTTTAGGTATAAATATGGGGATCACAATCTGTCCAAAAAAACCAAGACCCATATATAGAACATCCTTTTAAGTACAGTATTTAAATTTTGTTGTCAAGTGCAAGAAAATTCAATATCGTCCAAATGTGCAGGGTGCGGCAGCATAATTTCCTTTTTCAAAATGCGCGCGTGTCAAGCCATAAATGTTAATGCGGGACGGGATGCATCATTTCAATCATTCTAGAGGGATGATTCTAAAGTTTTGTTCCCTACTTTGGTCAGCCACCATCATGCCTAGAAACAGTGAGGAACGTACGCTTTTCGTCGAAACCTACCTTTTGATGGAATGTTCCGTAATTTGGGTGACTAGCACGCTCCCCCGATTTGAACCCCTTATGATTTTTCTTGTAGGGTTTTTTCAAGCCCCACCTTTACGCCAACAGTTCAAAAACCCCACAGCACCTAAAATCCAACATCCGAGCTGAAACTGCAAACATACCCGCTGCTATGCTAGTAGGAATCGTGAGGGGCCGTGGTAGCCTAGTGGTTAGCACGTCGGACTTGTATACTTGGGGATATGTGCATGCAAAATCCGTAGACCCCACTACCTCTCCCCGTGCGTAAGCAATCCTAAGGCCTCGGCTAACAGGTAGGGGTCGGGTGGAGAAAAGTAAGAATCGTGACAATCGACAGAAATCGGCTCTCAGTGTATGGGGTAGGCGGCATTGGGGGGCCTTATTACCTACCTTATTTGATTTTACCAACTGCGTAAAACAAAACTTTAGATGTATAGCTGCATTAGTTAAAAATTTATGATTCATTAAACAGTTTTCATTGCGCTTTGAGAAAAGGCAGTTATATTGCCGCACCCTGTAGTATCGCAAGGACTTTTATGCATTCTTTCGGCTTTTTCGAGGTGGTAAAACCATAAAGCTTGCAAAAGTATGGCCTAAATAACGTTTATTCTTTAGGAAGGTGGAAATTTTTTTTTTTAATTTGACATTATGCTTTTTTCTTTTTCTTTTTTTAATTGACGTATGTTATTTCCTGATAAGTGCATAATTTAAGAGAGAAACAATTTTAGAGGCCGGTACTGGCGAAAGAAGAGAATGGAATAGTCCATGTCGATTCAGGCAGGAGGGTTACTTTCATAGTCGCAGAAGTTTTGGAATTAAATATATGTTAAAATTCAGAGCAAAGGAATATATAGGTATATTTTTGTTTTGCTAAGAAAAAAAAATCCTGACTCGAGATACAGACCGCCAAATATGGCACCCATTTTTCACTTGCGATTTTCGACAAAAACTTTAAAACTTCCTGAATAGTGCAAGATATTTTGTTGCGGTTTTTTTTTTATTTGAAAAATGGCGGCCTGTATCTCTGGCCAGGATTTTTTTTTTGACCAAAACAAAAATGTTCCTGTGTCTTACATTGTGTTAAATTTTATCATATGTTCAATTCGAAAACTTAGGAGACTATGAGGGTAACATTTTTTCTTTACCATTACCTTCATGAATTGACATGGACTGTGTCGAACGCCTTTATTATTACTTTGATTTACATGAAGACAATGGAAGGCTAATAAAGATGGCGACTTCTATCCGAGTGTTGTATTACGAGAGTTGACTGTATTGTCATTTATTTACTTCGTTCGACATTCTTCTTATAAATACTTCTAAAATCAACACAAATAGATAAAAATAGTTATAATGGCAAATCTGGATAGTTACTAAAACAAACATGAAATTATTAAGACCGAAAGTTAATATAGAGATATTTCCATCAAAACTGCGTGCAAACTCACATCCAACAGGCGCTCACTTTCGTCGGAAAAAAGAGAGAGAAAGAAAAGGAGGCATTTTTAACAGACTCCCCCTATTCCAGAGCTGGAAGATCAATCTCGCTCCTTAACGATCATAGTCTCTCACCCCTCAAATATTCATCGTTTTAAGTCGACGTCACCCCCTCTCCTACTCTCCCTTCAATTCAGTATCCCGAAGCTGACAGCCGCTTCAGTTTTCGATCTCTGGGGTGCGAGAGAGAGAGAGAATAATGGACCGCAGCACGTTTTTCCCACCCTTGTACCACCCCCTCTTCGAAAATATTAACCTCTCATTCGGGGAGGGTATTCGCAGACGATTGAAGCAGATGAGAGGTATTTTCGAATGTGGATTTGTATTATTAAAGGCCCCGTTTGGGAGGACCTTGTCTTCAGCGGGCTCGTTTTTCATCGATCCTCTCGGATGTCTGTTTCCAGTTTCCAGTACAGATAATATATGATTATATTTGTCTGTAGATTTAGACCGTAATATCAAAAATTACCCGTCCCACCATTTACACTTAACACTTTACAATTCACCATTATTTTCTCGCAAAAAATAAAACGAGACATGGATTTAAGTACCTACCTCTTCACCGATCTATCTCCTGATGCACCACAAAAGGATTTCTGCGATTTTGGATTTTTAAAAAGCTTGTAGTCTTGATATTGACATGTCCTTCATAGAGTTTAGAAAGCCGTTTAAGAGAAGTGGCCAAAAATATACACATTTTCACTGGAACTACGCAGTAGAAAGGTTATTTAAAGTAAGAGTTACCAAATGAAACATTTAACGCCCAAAAATTTCATGTAAATTCTTCCTGACCTTGAAAACATTCTGAAACAGCTCTGTATTAGCGCTGCTTCCCTCTGTGCTCTGAAGACATGGCATGTTGTAGCTCATGGATTCTCTGTACATCTGTGTAAAAAGTTTGTTTTACGATGCAAACTTTCTAATGTTATACTGCTGTAAAATTATTCTTTTAATTTAATATTTATTATAGTTATAAAATTTAAATTTACTCCATTCTACTGTACATGTATTAAGGGCTTAACGTAACAAGCAATGTGGATTTAACCAATAGTAGCATAGTGTTAGTTTGTTGTACTATATATACTTAAATGTATGTACATGTGTGTGTGCACATATAAATATGTGCACACACTTAAACGATTCTATATTAAGTCATCTATTAAGCACGTGTTCTACAGTTGTTTATACAAAATTAGGATTCAAATTCTAATTTATATGCAGGATAATTATGATTGAAATTCTGATTGCTTTACTCGTAATTCTAATTGAAATAACGCTGTCAGAACGTTATTAAATAAAGAGTCTTCGGCAGCACATTTTAAAATTGCTCGTTCTAATGTAACTTTTGCTTGGTGCAGCAATGTGTAGAAATTTGATCGTTTTTGAAAATTTCGAGGGAACTTCAAATTTTAGATAGTTAATTCCCCAAAAAATTCGGATTGGCTTCAAGATTTTTTTTTTTTTTTGTATTTTAGTATTTCAAAATGCGAAATACAGTAGATCAAACACTTCTTACTATGATACTGGGAAATGTTTGATAACTTTTCATGGAAATTTAGCAACAATTGTCCCCTGTTGGTTAATTTTTAAGCAAAATTGTTTCGTCATCAAAGCACCTTTGCACATGGGATGCATTATAAAATTTTCAGCAGTGATTTGTATTTGAGAGTATTTGAAATTAGGATTATTAATTTTTTAGCAAGAAAAATGCATTAACGAATGTGCTGTAATCCTGTGCTAAAATTACTATTTTACTGAGAGCTGTCGAATGTATGGTCCTCGGTAAAGAGTGATTTTTCAGCTGCTACTACAAGTCAAAAATCTGTTATAAATAATTTTAAATGCATTGAACAGGAATATAAAAGAATACATTTGGGGCCTCAGGCATAAGGTGTTTTAAAAAGCGGGAGGATTTTTTTCCCATTTTGTCCACAAAATCATGTCAGGCCGAGCTTATAAATAAACTCGGCTTAAGACGCGTCTGCGCTTCACGGGGATAAACGTTATTTCCAAAATCCCCGTCCACCCCACTCCCTTCCGCAGACGACGTGAATGCATAAGGAGAAAGTATTTATTCGCTATCTTCCACAACGAGTTCAAGCTTCTTTTTCAGCGCGATAGCTCATGAAATAGGATTTTTGACACGTCCACAGAAACCCATCCACACGTGGACCCCTGATAAAAAAGGCGGGTGTCACTCAACACAGGAGCCCCCCTCAAAGAAGGGGAAAAGGGGGCTACCACCACCACGAAGCCCTTATGTGCCTATTGAAAACAAACAATGGCGAATCTATCCATTTGAATGGAGTGGTTATCGCTTGCGCAAGGAATTCTCTACCAGGAGGAGGTATGATAGTGGAGGGAATTGTATGGAAAAGAAGGTGGATATATAACGCGTGTGTGTGAGAAAGACACCTCTGCGAATGCGGTCAGTCCTCAAATATATCTCCTTTCTTCGTTCCATCCACCCCCTTGACTCCCTATCTTCTCTATTCCAATCTTTTGTGGTTCTGTGGCGCCGTCTTTTTTCGCGAAGAACTCTTCTTTCTTCTGTTATTTGGTTATGCAGCAGCGGCGTATTTTTTGGCCCTTTTCGGCGGTAATGAAAAAATATACGACAGATAGAGAAATGAACGGAAATATATATTTATGTATTTAAAGCAGGGAAGGGGATCCTTACTATAAAAGAGGAGGCAGGGGAAAATGAAAGAGTTAATATTATTTCTCTTCGTAGGGATATTCCATCGGGATAGGTTCTTTTTCACATATATATGCGATATATATATTCTCTGGGCTGTGAAAAGGGAAGGTGATATATATAAGTGTATTCTAAGATAGGGGACGGATGAAGAAAATTGAATAAGAATTGATAAGGATAAAAAATGCAGATGGATTGGCGAAACCCTGCTTGGGGATGATAATGGCGGAGAAATGGAGAGGGGGTGGAAATAAATTCAAGAAAAGCAGGGGCTGATTTTTTTTTGGGGGGGGGGGATTGGATTTAAAGTTTTGTGATTTAGTCTTGGAGGGGATGTAGCATTATTTTTGAGTTTGATTGATATGGTAATGATTTCCTCGATGAAACCCATTATTATGATAGGGCACAATGAATTAATGTTCTGAAATAATTGGTCTACGAATACTGATTTTTAAAGAAGATACGTTTCGGTCATTTTTATTATCTGATCTTTTTTTTTTTTGTGAAAATGTTTCACGAGTGCTTTCTACAATTAACAACTTTACAATTTTTCAGCTTTTATTCTTACGAGATTTTCTCTATTAAAAAATATACTAAATAATAGATTTCGGAATAATTGAAACCTTCTCTAGACTGTAAAATGGGAAGACATTACTTTTTCTTTAGCTGCAATTTTTTCCTTGGCAGTTTTTCGAAATATTAATAATGTTATAAGCATTTGTGTGACTAAAGATTTAGAAATACATTTCAAGCGTGGTTTTATCTTCCTTCTTTCCTTTTATTTTTCCTTTTATGTCCATGCTATTAGAAATATATCTATCTGGCTTTCAAAAATAAATAAATGAGTAAGTAAGTATATAAGTAAATAAATAAACAAAATAATAAATAAATGAATAAATAAAAATAAATAAGTAATGAATACACAAAACTAAAAAATGAATAGATAATAAGAGAGAGTTACTCATTAGAGTAGCTTATGACTGGATATCAATCGCATATGGCTACAACTATACGTGAACTAACTTGAATTCTGTCACTTATCAAAGATTACGACAGTCGAGCAGTAATTGCCGTTTTCCACAGACTTTTTAAAAATAAATTTGTGATGCTTTACTGTGATTTTTTTAATGCCTGAAAAGAAAGAATTTCAACACATTACCTTTTAATGTATACATTTTACCTGTTTGTGAAAAAACCTTTTGAAACACAAAATTCACTGAATAGACGTGTTTTGGAGCTACCAGAAACGCTTTTTCTCAATGCGAAAAGGTGGTTCATTATGGCCCAGAAGCACCTGTTTAGGTGTTTCACAACTTATGTTGTGCTGATAATCTTCACAAGCATATTGTGTACTTTTTATTTTACCCTGATTTCATGAATTTTAGTATCACAAATAATGTGTTGTTTACTTCTTAGAGATAAATAAAATTAGACCACGATGAACTTTGGGAACACTTTGTTGCTTCGTAACTAGAAATAAACAGGAATTGAACGCTAGATAAGAGACAGAACTAGACCAACTGAGACAGAAAAGTAACCAAATTCAAGTTCTTTAATTTTTTTGAATAATTCTGTGGAGCAATTTTAGAGTTTCTTCTTATTTTGTGTAGCATTGTGCAACAACTGAACACTTCCGAATTTCTAATGATATGAGAGAAACATTTATAATTTTTAGAAATAATTATTTATCACTTTAGGCAAAACAGAAACACATATAAATATAATTACATTCATTACGCAGAAACAACTTAACTTTGTATTAGGCAGACATGATTTTCTTTCTTTCTCTTCTTTTCATTTCTTCTTCTTTTCTTTTCTTCTAATTTTCTGTTAAGAGCATTTTGGAAATCCACCAAAATAACATAAAAGGAAAACTAAATAAAAAGATCCTTGCATAAAAACATGAACTAAATAATTAGGATAACATTTCTATTTCTATGTCAATGAATACGACACCATGTTCATGACTGTCCACAATGGAGTCGAAAAAAAGTAATCTTTGTTGCTTTCCACTGAAGCTGACAAAGGCGACAAAGGGTCCTTCTGTTCCTCACAATAAGAACGTTTGCCGGGCCGGGGCTGTCATTGCCACCCGACTAACCGGAAGCTTACGTCGCACGGGTGCTTCTGACACGACTACTTCCTTTTAGGCCGGGTGTTCGGATCCCCGTCCAACGAATCCTCCACAACAAAGGGATTAGCAGCATTTGGACGTAACTTTAATATTATTAAAATGATTTCCAAGATGCATCAGACAAAATCTATTTATTTCTGCAGTGAGCATGATATTGCATGATTTCAAGCACATTGGGAAAGTATCTGGTGGGTTTTTGTACCACAAAGTGATGTCAATTTGTTGACCACAAAAGATCGTTCTAAATTGTACTGCATTTTGTTGCAACATGCGCAAGTAAGTGCCAAAATGTAGTAAAATTGAGTACCATCCTTTGGTAGCTCCAGCAAAAGGGCACCATTTGTCAGTGCAATATACTAGAATTTTTTAATATTCTTTTGCGTTTCAACTAAAGATAGGTTTTGGTGCTAGTGTCATGTAAATATAGCAAATTAATTTTTAGAATTTTTACTTTAGGCAAAGTCGTACACTTCCTTTTCTTCTCTAATTGTTCAGTACTTTTCATGACTAAACTTAATTGATCATCAATCAAAGTTGATGACTGCATACAAAAATGTTATACTTTTGCAGCACATAGTAGCTAAATATTGCACATCATGATAAAGGAGGCAACGGTGTAAGTGGGGGTTAGTTAGTGGGTAGTGCTAGTTATTTCTTTTGTGTTGGATTTTCCGCTTCGTAATTCTGGGAGAAAACATTTGACTTTAAGCTGATCGAAATAAGTATGTCACTTACATCATCTCCTCTTAAAAATGACAAATGTGCAACTTAAGGTAAAAAAATACATATAAATTTTAAAAAATTAAATCAAAAAACAAAAGAATGAAATAAATAAAAAAATAAAAGAAAATTTAAAAATCAAACATTTGCTGTAAGGCTACAAAGATCCATTTACATACGCTGTAGGATTGACTATATTGCTTGTCGTTATACATACTAGAGCTGCCTTTACCCCACCAGGATACCTCGGAACTCTACGCAACATTGTTACGAATCAAAAATCACAAATAGTTCTTTCTAAAATAAAAAAAAAAAAAAAACTATTGATAGCTTTAATTTGGGTAGCTCTTATTTTTAATGCTATATACTATTCATTTTAATTGTTGCAATATTTCGGCAGTAACTTATGCACATTTAAGCAGTTTTCTATTATGTGATTTAATATTATAGGTAAGAACAATATCAATGCTCCGACATTTCCTCCATTATACTACCTTCAAACTGATTTATAAAAAAAGAGATCATTTTGTGTATTCATTATTATTATATTTAAGGATTGACTTTAAGAAAACATGTTTTGAAGATATATATATATTGTTTAACACACAGATGTTACCCTTCCCTGGAACTTGGCTACTCTGAAAAAGTTCTGTGGAGGGAATAGGTTGGGGAACGCACGCTGCGCTAGAGGTCACTGTAGATGTGTTTTTCTTGCTATAACACTAGTGCTGCAGTGGAAATAAATTCTGCGGAATGAAGATTCGTTATTTTGTGAAGTAACTAGAAATGAAGAACTACAACCCAAAAGCAATAAACAAACCTTTAATTGAAGAAATTGCATTTTACAATTATGTATTGCATTTTACAATTATGTAAGCCTATGTCTAGGTTTTATTTACCATGGATCTAGCTTATATTTGTCTAGAATCAATCTCTGTATTTTACCATGGATCTATGTCTGGATCTATCCACAATTGCACTTTTAAGCTGCGTACTTTGTTCGAACATAAATTGGTCCATATCATACTAAAAAAAGATGTTATCTGATAAATACTCTCTGAAAAAAATTCAAATGTGTTTTTTTAATTAAAAAACACATTTTTTAAAAAAAAGTTTTAAAATTCTTAAACATTCAAAATAATCGAATAAACATGTAACAAATAATGAAAGCACTCCTATTTTCAGAAATAGTTCTCAGCGCCATTGCTTCATTCATAATTACAGTCCAAAGTTATATCCACGCCTCTAGGATAGAAAAAAAAGTCTCGAATTTCTTTTGAGAATAAAGAAGAATAATTTTCATTCCTCTGTTTTTCTCCATCCAATAGAAACGCATAATGAAATGTGCCCCCAGTCGAAAATTCTGTTCTTAGTAATGCAATATTATCCTATCAAAAAGCCTCCTAAAGCTCTAAAGAGTGAAAAAAACTAAGAAACTCTTCAAACTGTTTCACATTTCGTTCTTAATAATGGCGGATAATAAAAGCAGACGTCATCGGACAACTCAACTCCTCTCCTTTTTTTAAGTCGTCTGATGCTGCTTCTTCTGTTATTGTCTGTGCAGTGTGAGATATAAGTCCTCGTTTTTTGTGTTCTCTCAGCTAAGTAAACTCGGATCTTTTATTGCCTTTTTGTCAAAGTCTTTTCTTGAAAAGGTAACTAAGTTCAATATAACGAAAGAAAGTGATTAAAAGGAAAAAGTACCGCTGAAATTCCGCTTTTAAGAGAGGCACTAGATGGGAATTTCTTTATTTTCTCCTCCTTTTTTTATAAGTGGCGTTATGTTCTCGAGAATTGTTTGGATTACCAGTGGGGTGTTGTGACAGTTTGAAAGAAATGGGCGCTTAATTTGAGACGCTACGACTCGAGTGGAGTTAAAAAAATAAATAAATAAAGCCCTAGAGCGGATTGAAATCCGTTAGGATCTCATGATGGGAATAGCAACGAGTAATTTCTAAAGTAATATTAAAAGTAATAATTTTTCGATGAATAAACGTTTTATTGCTGCTTATAAAATGCCGCAGACGAGCAATTTTCGTGTTCATAATCAATTTTTCGAACAATCAAACCTATTTTTATTTTGATGTGCTGTTTTTATCTTTTAGTTCTTTTAGTTAAAGAATCACGCTTCGGAAATCTTTTCTTCAACAGTAATGCAATTTTTTGAAAACTCTTAACATTATCTAAAAGTATCATTTTTTAAAATTTTCTCATAAGAATTCTTTATCTTGGATTTAAAAAAAATTTCAGCTTTTGGAAATAATAATACAATCTAAAACTTAAAATGATTTGTTTAAGCCAAAAGACGTAATTTGAAGCTCAAAAATGTGTTTTCATGTCTGAAAATATTCTCCTGTATCTAAAAAGATCCTCCCTCTTCTGAAATTTAGTTCAAGTTGCTGCTTAAAGTGAGTAAAAACAAAAAGTTCCTTGACTGTGAAGCGTATGTTTAATCAATAAGTACATATTACAGAAAGTTCTTTTTTTAGACAAGAAATTAAGTTCTTATAATAAAAAATTAAATAATTTATTGAATTTAGTACTTTTCGTGCCTCTTGGTTTAAATCGGTGGTTCCCAAAGTGCTTCATATGGATACCAGTAATCCATTTCGACCTACAAGGGTCTATGTCAACGAAAGAAAAAATTGGGGGTGTATGACTAGCGGTTCATGAGACTGGATATCAGTCAAGAAAGTAAAGATTAAATTTTATTGATATTGCACTTAACACAAGTTTTGCCAATGTACACTTGCATGATACTATTTGTATGATAAAAAATTGCGCGAAATATACATGAAAATTAACTAATTATACATAATTAATTAAATTTCGTAAATTTTGTAAGAAGATACTCTTTTTTTTTTTGCCCTTGCAACTGGTAAAAAGTTGCATTTTTGATATCAGTAGCAAGATCATAATTAAGGAGGAGCTTGCGAGAAATGTTGATGGATGAAAGTGACATTTTATGCATTAGAAAAATTATTCTTAACAATTTGCGCCCCATGCGAAATTGGACATAAAGTTGCCCCTTAAAGCAGCTTTTGCTTTTCATGAATGTAAGAAATTATTCCAAAAGCTTCTTAATAAACAAACACAGGTCCTTCAATAATTACGAACAATTATCTTTTTGATTATCATTTGTCAAAGCGATCTATTAATAAGTATAACACGATTGTTTGTAAGCGATGAAATTTACTCGCTTCAGTAAAATTTCGAAAAATCAACTGGTTCTTTAATAAATGCTAGTTCAGTTTCATGCGTTCTAAACTTTTAAAAATATTGCGATTAAGCCAACGTGCCCCTTTGGCTAACTAACCGCACTGTACCCTATATGTTAATCACCATCGGCATCGCTGACATTTATATTAATCGCATACATGATTGAAATACATGCATTTAAATATGCTAGAATCAGCCTTCGAACCTCGTAGAGCACACAATTTAGTGTTGGCATTTGAAAACCAAGCAGAAATACTTCATTATTAATTTTTCTTCTCAAAATGATCCCTAAGTTTTTTTATAATTTCGTATACAAAAATACACTACACATTCTAAAAATACTTAAATTTTTATTCACTCCTATAGCAATCAGCGCCATATTACTTTTGAAACTACAAGATTTTCTTATTAATTTTTTAATAGTGCAAAACGAAGAAGCATCTGGTATGAAATATTTGTCTTGAATTTTCATACAATAAGCTATGTCTCAGCAACTGTAAGATTTTACAGTTTATGGAAAATTAATGCAAAACATAATGACTTTAATTTTTTGCACTTTTTGAATAGTTTTAATGTTTTATTTCTTACAATAAAAGTTTTCATTTGATCTAAGGAGTGAAATTCTTTTAAAACTGTAAAGCACGTCCATAGGAAACTTCATATACTTCCAATAAACGGGTGCCAAATAATGTAAGAACAAACTTCGAGAAACACGCAGGAATGCAGATACAGCAAGAATTCAGGAAGATTGGACGCATTGACTATTTCACTTTCGTTTTCAAGCCCTCCAGATTCTAACGAATCCATTCAGCGGTGGCATCATTCCCAACACAGCACCGAAAAGGACCGCCGGGTAACATATGTCCAACAAAAACGCACGGAATGCAGCAGTTTTTTTCATTTGTAAATTTTCCACTGCCAATTCTTTCCCATTCCCGCAAAGACTTTCAGATTTCCCTCTCTGTTCCCTTTTTTCTCTTCCCTTTTAAAGTCACTTTTTCCCCATTATTAGCCGTATTTTCCCCCTTTTCTTGCGTGGCTTCGGGACACAGAAATCTCATTTTATTGAACTGCGAGAAAAGTGTGAGAAAAGAATATTTGAAGTCGAAGTTTTTCTCTTTTCTGACTACCCCTTTCATAATAGCGACTTCTACCGAAAAGAATCCAACTGAAGGAGAAGAAAAAAACATATATATTACCCAAAACCGAACTCTATTTTGGGTCTATTTCGTCTCAATACCTATTTCTTCTCACACGGTTGTGGAAATTCTACTTACCAATTCTATTTTTCCTAATAAAACATTTGTATATATACATATAGATATATATATATATTGTTATCGGAATATAAATAAAACTGACCAACTGGCCGAGTAAAAGTTTTAAACAATAATAAATCAGTAAATAAGCATAATTTTTTTAAATATTTTTTTTCTCCAGCAATTGAAATTTTTGTAGTCAAGGGCTGCAGTTAGGTTTGTTTCTTTGATTTTTTTGTTTATGAACGAGCATAAAATTTTACTTGCTTTATACACATTTTTGACTCGTAGTACCTGTTAGTAAATCCCTCATCAAAACAGAACTAAGTTTATTAAAATCTCACTTCAGAATATTGATAGGCGAAATTCAAACATTTTAAAGAAGACTTTTTTTATATTAGTGTTATTATTTTTTAATTAGAAAAGAGACTATAACTCTGAAATTTATTTTTACCACTGCAAAGCAAAAAGTTTGTTAGGTCTGAATACATTTTTAGCTTTTTGTTTTAAAAAAATATAAAAAACATTTTTACTAAAAATTGAAATAGATTTTTTCGTTCACTTAAAATTAATGAAATTTAGCGATTGATTGATTGAATCAATGTAAAATGAAATCAAATCTTTTTCACACAAATTAAAGAGTTGCAGACGATTTTTTATACGAATTGTTATAGAGAAGAAGAAAATGTGAATTATCATGTTTAATTTTTATTTTATTTTACTTTATTTATTCATTTATTTTCTTGAACGGGTTAAAAATTAAAGCATTTTTTATATTTGTTTTGAAAATATAAAATTGTTGTAGGCTTTATATATACGTCTTGAAATTAATAGCCTTAATTTTTATTCAAGCTACTAAGGTATTTTTTATAAAAACTGTTTTTACTTTTTCATTCAGTTTTTTCCCCTATTCAGTAGTGAATTTGTTTTATGCTCGAAGTAGAGGGGGGGGGGGGGATTTGGTTCTGCTTTCTCTAAATGTTAACAAATATTACTTCATTTTAAAAATAATCCGATCATAAATTTTGACTCTTAAAAATTTCTGAAATATCATTTCCAGCAGTGTGAAAGATGAATTTGATATCGTTTACATAACAGGTAGTAGTTTTCTTTTTTATTAAAAGAAGTTTAACTCGTTTTGGTATTAAGTGTGTTAAAAGATGGAAAGGTGTGTTTAGCATAATTTAGAACCTAAGCAAAATGAGAGAGAGAGAGAGAGAGTTTTCTAAATTTGATGTTAGTTCACGAAATATAAGGCTCATTTAGTTCTGGATTAATTTCTTGTTTTATTTAGATTAACTGAATTATTTTAAAAATCAGATCTATTTATAAATCTTTTAACGATGTTATAAATATTTTAAGAATGACACATGACTAAACTAATTATAAAGCGCACAAACAACTAGTTTTCTTTGACACGTTCCATTGTACTTGCCTTGCTTAAAAATAAATTAATTGCAGTCATTTTTGTAATACCTTTAATGTTTCAAACTAGTCATAGTTTTCTGTGATCACGTGATATTTTCGGTAACTTTAGGGTTGCCGTTATTTACTATTGTTCCTCTCTCGGATTAAAAACCAATATCAACTCTTTTAAAGCTGCGAATTAGACCTTCTGCGTAAAAGCGTTTCAGATGCGCTCAAAATAAAATGAAATGGCTGCTGTCTACACACGCGGCATTGTGGCGCTCAATTCAACGCAAAACTCGTCGGCGAAGATCATAATAGCACGACATGGCGGTGATCTGCTAATTGAAATAATAAAAGAAAAAAAATACGGGCGCTTATTAAAAAGCAAGAGAGCACATACCATTTGAGGCAGTATCCAATAGATGCTATCGGTCCTGCCGTGTGTCCCCTCATATTAAGCTTCACTGTGACCGCGATATTAACACTTGTCCACTATTGACTTCCTTAAATACCGGGGCACCGCCAGAAATTCAATTTCGCGGATATTCCAAACCTCGTTTGAAAATGGGCGTCGCGAAAAAAAAGGGCCCTGAATGGCCGCCATAAAGAGGGAAAAAATGGGCAAAAGCCCGCTTTATAGCTTGTTTTTACGGTGAATGGCGATTATTAATGGTAAAATTCCCAGTGGAGAATGTTGTGATTAGAAGAAATTTATGGCACGCGGGTATTTTTGTCCCCTCTTCCCTGTCTTTTCCTATCTCAATCATCAATATTATTGACCGCACACATAAAAACATTTTCGCCCGCTCTCATAAATAAAGACCTTTACCTCGTATAATGAAATCATTAGAGGACGGTGATGTGCTAAGTCGGAAGCTGTCGCCATGTTTTCCCACGTCTGACAAGCATCACAAATCGTAGTAAACGGTCTTCTTTGATGGCAGTAAAGGTTAGAAAGGGAAGAGGGAAGCTTGGAAACGGATTAAAAGTTCAAAGCTACTTCAAAATTGAAGAGCTTTGAAAAATCTCAAAAATAAATTCAATTGAATCTCAAAAATAAATTTAGTTATTAAAACTATTTATATAAAGCACTTACGGGAAAAAAGAGAAAAGTATACAAATAAAATCCTTCTTGCTTTGAATTACTTTCGAATTTTAGTGACTGAAACCGAAAACATTTTATTGTGTTTTAGAAGCTAAAGAACATGTGCTGTGTTATCGTGCATGAAAAGGGGTGGTGAGCGCGCTTCCGGTGAAAATTTTGAAGAGTGGAAATTTGAATTTCATCCCAAGCGTTTTACTCTGACATGGTTTTACAACATTTCTGATAATAGACATAAAAAATGTAAATATTTACATATTTGAACATCCTTATTCTTCCTAGCATCCTAAATATCCTTATATCTCATCCTATTTCAACCATCTTTACAAAGAAAAATACCTATCAACAAATGCTCACACGCACAACGGATTAACACGGATATTTCAAATATAATCTTTCCTCTCGATAGAACTAACGATTGAATTACAAATAGCTGTTGTCTGCCTGTCTATTTTTCGCTTATATTTATGAACAGTCAAACCTGTTTTTGTGCGGTAGATAGATAGACAGGGACTGCATAAAAGAAATCACACACACACACACGCACAAAAAAGTTCAGAAACTTCAGAAATAGCTATGAAAAATATTTTTTTTGCACATATAAGAACATTTAAATTTTTTTTATGACTGCAGTGGAGAGGGACCGCATAAAAAAGGTCTTGCTTAGAAAATGTGTCAAATACTTACGAAATAGCGCGAAAGTGATTTCTAAACACACTGAATAATGAAATCGAAAAATATTGCTCACCGTTACGCCAGTTCATTTTCAGCCTTGTTTCCTGTAAAAGTATTTTTTAAAAAAATGAAAAAAAGGCTTAATGTATCATAAAATATTGTTAAAACAATAAATAATAAAACAATAAATAAATAAAGATGAAAAATAAAAAAACAGAAAGTAAAGTTTTCTGATGGTAAAATGTGTGTCTGTATGTAACCCCCCCCCCCCTAATAACATTCAAGGGAATAATCCTATGTGTGTGTGTGTGTTCGAAAGAGCTTGGCGAGGACACCTTCCCCTCATGTTTTATTCTTTAGATTTGAACAAGTTTTTGTTCAGTTTTGAACAATGTAGAAAAATGTAACCTTAGCGCTTAGGAGAAACATGAATCCTATATAGCTTCTGATCCTGAGAGAGGGATTTGTTTGAAACCAATTTTGTCATAAACAGCTTATGACGTTGAACATGTGATTTTTTTTTTTTAGTTTGGCTATTTTAAATGTATTTTTTGAATTTTTCAAAAAATTTTAACATTATCGCATACATGAGAAATTCAGAGCTGTTTATCTATAAAACTAACAACGCTAAAGCTTAGTTCATCGCACTGAAAAATCGAGAAAATTACAGAGATTCTTAATTTTTTTCTTTTGAGAAATAGAAAAAGAAAAAAGAAGACGAAAAATTTTAGAAAATCCTAAACGCATTTTGCTGTATATTTAATTTTCGTTAGAAATTTATAGATTGATTGATTTAATGAAAGTGAAAGGAAAACAATTTTTATTTCTTTTTTGTTTTTTTCACAAAAAAAAAAAAAAAAGCTACGGACGATTTCTTCCCCTCTTTTTTTTTACTTACACTCATTGAGTTCTATATAATAGCTGGAATGACATCTGAACAGTCAGAACGGAAGTGTTGTCTGCTAGAGTCGGATAGTGCTTCAGCAGTGAGGTGAAAAAAGAAACTTTGCTAAGGGTTGTAGAAAAAAGAAACTCTGCTAAGGGTTATGAGTCTTCCTTTATTTAGCTTCTTTTACGCTTCATTTTAAGGGCTAAAGAACCCTTGCTGTGCATTGAAAAAAAGCTTCACCTAAAATAAATCTAAAACGTTGAATTTGTTTAAGAATTGACGACAAACATTATAAGGAAATAAGTTCTTTCTTTCATGAATCAACGCGTCATGCTATATTAAGAAAAGTATTGTAAAATAATCAATGTAAATGTGTGACCGGTGAAAATTTAACTTTGATTTTGCGTACAACCTGATCAAGCAACCGGATGTAGAACATGATTTCACCTTGTTTGCTTGAGATTTGATTAAATGAATTGAAATTTACTTCTTTTCTACCATTGTTGTTGATAGAGGATTGCCGTTTGTTTTCGCCGCTCTCTGCATTTAAGGTGCTTTCACGTCAAAGGAGACAAAGACCAAAAACTTGTCTTTTGTCATCTGCGCATGCGCAAGGCATATTTTTACCTTCAAAAATAGGCCCTGCACAGAGGAGAAAAGACAAGTTTTTCGTCTTTGTCGCCTTTGGTGTGAAAGCACTTAGTTTCGGATTGAGAGGGCAATGTATTATTCCACTGGAACTCCTCGCCTCTATGTTAACTCCACGAAATTTGAGGGAGGGGATAAAAAATTAAGCACAGTAAAAAAGTTATGGTGTGGTAATTTTTCATTTTTTCGTGGCCGAGTTTCCTATGGCGTTGCCTACTGGAAGACAATCATAATTTAAAGAAAAAAAGAACTATGGGGGAACAAAATGTTTAAAAATTATTTATCACCCTCACAGTTCTGTGAGGCTTCTTTATCATCACTTTTTAAAAGAGCTCTTTTGTAGTAATTTTAACATGAGAATTGTTTGAACTCCTGCAATTCATTGAAAATTTATATTTGAATGATTTTTTTCTTCTGCAAATATGCAAGCGAAAACGTGTTATTTTTTAACTTCTAAGGAAATTTTTTTGGCTGTATTTCAAACAAGCATTTTTTCTTAAGGTGCTAGAATTTTTTGTTTCGATCAATATATAAAATTCGTTTAATAATTTATGCGATTGAAAATATGAACTTTTCCATTTTCGCAGATATATCCTAAACTCTAAAGAAATAAACGGCTTTACAGAAAAGTTCTTCGGTTATAAAATTAAATTCTTCCCAAAAGCATACCCAGTCTTTTGGGTCAGGGGGAAGGAAAAAAAGGAATTTTTCATTTCAAAAATGGTTCCCGCTGACGGTGCTTGGTATTTTTCAAAAAACCCGACAATCGTTTTCCTTAAAACTGACGTCATAGATTCGCTTTCTTTCTATTGGATAATGGGGTTACAGGATCTGTTTGAGTTCGCCAATAAGCATTCACCGGCGCTCGTTTCAGTTCAGTTATTCAGGGAATAATGTTTTTTTCTTTCCCCACTTTCTCTTTGTCTTTTTTAGGACGCATGGGCAAGTGAAGACGATATGCGGATAATATTTCCCCTATTAATTTCATTCTCTTGCCCGAAAATGGACTTGAAAGTAATTTGATGTTATCGTATTTTATCGCCGATTTCGTCGATTCAATTTGCGCCCCTTCGACAAACATTAAGCTCCTAATGAATACATTTTTATGCACTCTTTCTCTTTTTTTGCCGGAGGAGTGTTAGAGAATATTTGACTTTTGCGGCGTTCGCTTCCTTCGCGCCAACCGAGGCGGAGAAATTAACGTTATTTTGTTTAATAGCCGCATTCACTTTTCGGCTTATTGTAATCTAAAAATAATATTTTTGTATAATAAAACTTTTGCTTTCTCTTTCTCCGCTTCTGTGGACGCATGTTTTCGTAAAAGTATTTAATTCATCTAAACGGTGACCTTTTCACGGCAGTGTTTCATGGAAAAATGTTTTAACTTCATTAAGTATACTTTAAATAATAGAGCATAGAATTCCATAAACTCTTTCGTATGTTCTTAAAGGATAAAATGAATTTGAAGTATATACTCATTATAGAACTGGTTGTAGGATTTCTGAAACGTTTTTGCCTATTATAGAATGAAATTAAGGAATTTATGTAATTATAACATTTATCATCAAAGAATTTAGTCAAATTTTTGGTTTAAAATCTGTAAGTAGAATTCAGGCAGCCATTGTAATACGCAGGACCGCCGAGAAGAGAGGATAGCAGAGAGTTTGGAGAAAGCCCGTTTACAGTCGAAGCCTGCAACTGACCCACTTCACCAATGCACGTTGATATATAAACTCTCTTTGCTCCTGCTAGCGAGCAATTCCAAATTTGTACCCGCAATGAACCTCCATTCCCACCCTGCCATTTGGATTTTTTTTACTGGTTTAATTTTTTTTCCTCGAACGTCTTTCAGAGTGCATATGGTTACTAATCTTTTGCAGAACTAGTGTAATCCACGGGAATCGGCATCCATTTTTTCAAGTAGCACCACTGTCGGCGGATGTCATTACTACTCTGAGAATTTTGACGCTCAGTTTCCCCTCGATGGCTGCACCTGAGCTCCAATTGATGCAAATTGCACTAGGGATTTAATTTAGCCGAGAGCATTCAAGCCAAATGTCTACTCAAGGGATCTTTTACATGCCGCATAATCATACGACATGGGCGCCGACGATTTTCTGCATCTTGAAAATCCAACGACACATTCCAGGCTCGATCCTATGAACTGGAGCGTAAGAGTCCCGCGCCTTACCACGACGCCACGATGCCGGCCAAAGCCGGTTTTAAAAATGTTTCCACTGAGCCAGGGGTTAGGTTAATGTAAACTGGGACAAAGAGCATGAAGTTAAAGTTAGTTTTCCGTTTAAATTAGTGCGTATGAAGCATCAAAAAGACGGAAATATAATATATATATATAAATCCTCGTTAAGGTGTTATGCTCCCCTGTGCTTTAAGCAAATAACCGCCCCGCCACATCCCGCCCTCATAAGAAATGTTGAGTGCATTATGTTGAGATATGCTCTCAAGTTGAATGCGTTTTGAACTGCGACGTAGCATCTCGTTATAATATGTTCATTGTGCATTTTCCGAATCTTCATTGTGCTAAATGTAAAAAAAAAAAAAAACGCTCTTATGGAAAAAAGAAAAAAAAAAAAAAATAAAGAAAAATACAACATTTTTTAATTTATTCTTTTTTTCATACGCGCGTTTTTTGAAGATTTTGTATTTTTCTCTCCAGTTTTGCTGTTTTTTTTTTTTTATAGATTAAAATTTGTGTTTATTATACACTTCAGCTCTTCAATGAGACCAATCTATGGTTCATATATTTTTTTCGTGAGGGAAATATTCATATCTTCTGCTTATAGTTTTCCTATTATCCTCTCAGTCTTCAGGAATATAGCAAATAGCAATCCAAATGCTTGACATAAATACCATGTCAGTTTAATTGAACTCATTGAGTTTTTACCTTTGTTTCGTCTAAATGCTTCTTCTTCCACACTCTAACCAGTCTGACTTGGCGTAAATCGGAGTAACGTTAGAACTGATTTTACAGATATTTTCTTGCAGCACCCTGATGGCACATTTCTGGTATTTTACTCTATTTTCTAAGTTTCAGTTGCCACATAGTACACTTTTACTTTAAAATTTACAAGCAATTCCTGCATTGTTAGAAATTTGCAATAAAAGCAAATTGATATATAAATAAAACTAGTTTTTTTATTGGTTGGTGGCATTAGAAACATAGTATTTTTGAAGTTTCAAAAAATATTTTACGCATGTTTTTGATATAAGGTAATTCGGGAGAATACGCAAGTTGGGAGAAGACGCAACTTTGTTAATAGAACTTTTATGTGTCGATAGATTGTAAAACTGAGCCATTTGTGTGAAGCGTCTAGTCGGATATTAGTTGTGGCTTGTTTATTTATCTGAATTAACCGTCTTTCACCAGCGTTATTTTTGGATATCAAGAGCATTTAACGTGATGATAACCCTTTTATAATATTCCGTTCGTCATATTTAAAGTTTATAAACATACTTGTAATTTTAAATAAGATATTAGCGATATAAATGAGTTGCGCATTATATTACACAGACGATGCATGTTGAAGCGGCCATAACACTGAAGCAATAGGGAAATAAGCGTGCATCTCCCCCTATACTTGGGGGAAGTCGCCACATGGTTCAGATATAAATGAACACCGCACAGTATTTACAGCCACTTGATCGCTCGTTTTTCAAACCATTGAAAAACAAATTGGCGACAATTAATGAACTCCTGGATATACAATAAGCCAGATCGTAAAACGTCAAGGCTTCAGTTTGGATGTCTTCTGAATGCAGCTTGGAGAAAGGTAGCCACAGTAGGAAATGGTACTTCTGGGTTTTCAGCTACTGGGATTTACCTCTATAACCCACACAAGCAATCCCACAGAATGCGTTTGCTATTTGTGATGGTTCCAGCAATGATACAGTTGTAGCTTCCACAAGTGGAGCATGTGACACGCTACGCCAGCAGTTGCTTCTACCAGCAGAGCTAGTTCAAGTGGACTATCACCATCGGGTGCCTCCACCAGTACAGAACATAGAATTTCCCGTGTAGAAGCAATCAGCCCTATTCCTGAGATCAGAAAACTTAAGCCATCCGGATGTAACAAATAAAAAGCAGAAGAATTAACTGAATCAGAGAGGACAGCAATTATGAGGGAAAAGACCCGAGGACAGCTAGAAAAGGCGGGTAAGGGCAAATCAAATAACAAGAAACCTTCGAAAAAACAGAAGAGCAGACGTGTCAGCTTGTCCTCCTCAAGTGAAGAAATGCCTCTAGATACCAGTGATAACACTTTTGATGAGGATAATAATGACGATTTTTGTGCTGTGTGTAAAGGGTACTTTTATGCTAAAAAAGTCCCAAGTGTGACTGGATTCGGTGCATCGAATGCAATAAATGGTTTCACGAAGATTGAAATGATGATCTTTTGCACTTTTCTCCTCCAAGGTCCTTCCCTGTTAGCACTAGGCTTAGGGATGCCCTGCATCTGGGGGCGAGGTAGTGGGGATAGTGGGATACACGGATTTTACATGCACGTATCTCCAAGTGTACATGGTTGATCTTCAGCGGGTATCGAACACGCGGCCTTCGAGATATAAGTCAGACGTCCTAACCACTAGGCTACCACGGCCTATGATCATTTGCAATGAGTACAATGTTGCGTAGGATGTCATTCGACCTGTGATGTTATTATTTTTAGAAAACTAATTATGAATTTAATTTGTTTTGTTTTTCTATAGTCATTGTTAAAATTCACATTTAATGCTGTAACATTGTCTTATTTTTTTATTTATTAAGGAGTAACATCTTACCCCATAACCGGTGGATCTTCCCCATATATATGGGGGAACGTATCACAATTGAGTGACTTTTTTTAGCATGAAATTTCTCATGTATTTTTTGGAAGAGAATTAAGTTGTGTACGCAGCAAATAAAACATTAAAAATAACGTGCATTTTTTTCATGATCTTGTTATTTAAATTTTCAATGTTCTAATCGAAAAAACCCTTAAGTGTGGCAACTTCCCCCGATTTACCTTATTCATATACGCCGTGAAAAGTACATGTGAGATATATTTAATATTTATTAAGAAATTGACCATGTGGTTTTCGATTCCACTTATTTATTTATTTACTTATTATTTTTATTTTTATTATTATTCTTACTATTACTATTATTATTATTATTATTATCATCTATATCAACCGCTAATAGGTAGCCGGAAAATGGGTCTCTATTTGTTTTTGCCTCTTGGCAACAATCCGTTTGTACAAAAATCCCACTATCGAACGTTTCGTGTTTGCGACATTTAACTTACATTTTACTTATGTTGAATGATGCTGCATAATATTTGAAACTTGTTAATAAAAGACCTGCAAGTAAGAATGATCCCATTAAAAATGTTCTCTAGCGCTCTGCTGCTTCAAAAGGATAAAAGTTGTGTACTATTTGCTGCGTGTAATGGTGTTAAAGTATCATAGGTTAGATTTTGTATCGGCCTTGTTCATTAATTCTCATACAAATGAATTTACTTCGATTCTAATAGTGAATGGTCACTTTGCATATTTTTTGCAATATGTAAATATAAGAAGTATTATATGTATAAACAAAGCAATTTCATTTTCTCTTTATTAATTTCATTTAAAAACCACCCAAAATCGACTCTAATTTAGACATAAGATATGGCAGCGTCTTGGTTAGGCTTTCCTTCAACCAGTTTCGTTAAATAAATTTTGGAGTTATCTTGCTTTTCTTTTATTTGATTTCTTTAAATTTCTTTTACAGTTAAGTATCTAGAGTGGCAACACTATTGGAAATATTTTAATAACTACGAGTCTTGGCACTAACTTTTTCTCAAGCATTTTTATTTTAAAACTTTTTTCGCCAAGGAGAACATTACATTTCTTTTATCTTGATATAGCCATTTTTCAGAAATGAGATTATGAGCATAATAATGGGATGTACACTCAAAAAATCCTCTCATCATAAATGTTTACTTTGTATTTTTGTTTCAGAAATATATATTAATTAACTATTGTGATTACAATCTTATCATTTTCGATATGTATAAATAATTTCTTAAACATTTCTTGGTTGCCAAATATGAAAACGTCTTTAAACAAATCTTAAAATATGCAATACACGGTTAAGTAATTAAATTCTTCCTGTCGTCACCAAGTGTTATAAAAATAAATAAAAACTTCATATATTCCTTTTATACGTACATTGCTGTTAGAATTTAGAATTTTGTCCTTAGGTTACGATTCACTTTACTTTAAATTTCCAAGTAGGCGTATTAGTTCTTAACTTTACATACAATTTCAATGGAGGCAATTCACCTCTAGAGGGACTCATGAGCGATCATCGTTGTCACGTGATATCCGCTTTGTTTACTAATTTTTTCAATTAAGTTCTACGTGTAGTTCACTAGGCAAAATTAGTTATCTTAAAATTAATTAGACTATTTTCACAGCTTTTTCTGATTATAACCCAGTATTTATATTTAATTTAATCATTATAAAAGAAAATTAATTATTACAGTAGTTAGTGTTAATTTTGTGTAATGTAGAAGAACTTTATTTAGGCCTAGTTTTTAATTAGATTTGTTGAACTCGAAGTAAAACGATGCTACGATTCTTTTATTTACATTGCTTTAATCGTTACCACGTGACCAAGCTGTTTCTTGAATTGCCTTCATTGTGGGCAGGGGTTGGGTATTCATACATGGGGTAGGTATTCATACGTCGTACAAACTCATAACGTACCTAGGTATTGTGCCCTTAATTTTCATATTTAATTATGTTTGTTTTCGAAAAAGGGAAAGCATTTATTGCGGTCCATCGAACGTTGACGAAGGAACGCTAGCTAGACTAACATAATGTCGCTTTATCTGGCGAGCGAACGCAGTGAGCTTGGGTCGCGAAGCGATCCGAATGGAACTACATTGGAACAGCAGGAAAACTTTGGAACAGCAGAGGGCGGCCTCCATATTTATTATTATTTATTTATCTCATTTATTTTATTTATTTATTTTTGTTCTTTTACTTTTTACAATTTGTTCCCATTCTTCGAGAACCAAAGTCTTTTTCCATTAGCTCAAATTCTTCATGTTACGTTAGAAATTGGTGGATTTACTTTTAATAATTTCAAAAATGTCTATTTAGTAACTTTTAGTTTTTGTAATTTTTCATGCTAGTTCGAACGGTGTGAACAAAATGTCAAAAACCTGAATCAGTAATAGAAAACACAGAAGTATGAACAGATTTATGACGGTTAATGCCAGCGGGCAGTAAGTAAGTAGCTTTGAATTTTTTCGTTTGAGGTTTGAATTTGATGCTAGAAAAGTCGAATTCCATAAAAAATGATAACTGTAATCAAACTAAGTAAAATTAAGAAACGTGGATGATTGGGAGAAAATATTTAGTTCACATAATTTTCATTTGACAAATAAATTTTCAGTGAACTAGGAAATTTTCAGAAACTAGGTAGCTCAGTTTTAAAAATATTGCAAAGCGCGTTAATGGTAATTTGAATAGGATAATCTTACAGTTTTGCAAACATTCTGAATCAATTTTGATAAGCGGCTTGTAATGATTTCCAACAAAGGCAATATTTACATTCAAATGCGAAATGATATTGAAAATAGTTTTGAAAAATCTCTCAGAAGTTTATTATTTCATGATAGAAAATATTTAAATCAATCATATTTTTTAAAAAGTGAATGCTTTTAAACCTTTTTGCTTAAAATAAAATGTTTATAAATTTAACCAGGGGCACAGTTTTAAATCTTTAAATTGGCTTGGCGATGGCAAATAGAGTGATTTAGATAAAATCAAGTTATTGTTATAGGATCAAATTATTCGCAAAAAAAGTTTTTGGACAGCTTCAACTTCGCAAAGGAGTTCTATTTCTCATTTAAAAAATCCTTTGAATAGACTATAATTTTTCATTTCTAGTTTTCGAAATTGTGTAAGCGAACACTGACATAATAATAAGACTATTTTCATGCCGGAACCAACTCTTCACACAAAAAGAGAAGTAATAATAGACCTTTTAACTCTCAAGAATCAGGACATCATTTTTGCAAAAGAATGAAACAAAACAAAAAAAAAAAAAACAGAAATGCTTTACGTCGGAGGGGGGGGGGGGGGCTGAAACAAAGCAAAGAAAAAAAAGCAGCGTTTTTTTTTTTGCTAGATAAAACAATCGCTCTTCCCACAAAAGAATTTTCAATTAGTGACAATATAAAACAGAAGAATCTGCAAATAATAACTTTTCGTTTCACCAAAATAACACACTGTGTGAAAAGCAGTTTCAATCAATGTCGCACTGCTCGGCAGAGAGGAAAAAAAAAGGCTGTTTATGCCAACAGCTTCACGGTTGCGGTTTAACGTGCCTCCCACTCCCCCTTCTATCACTGCACATAGAAACAAAATGTAACAACGACCGCTTCTTCCGTAATTGCAGTGTTGATTTTTTGAAACTCAACAATAGGGCAGGATTCGCTTCAGTGATTCCAAATCGAATTGTAGCATCGGGAGAATTTTCCTTTTTTTTTCCCTTCCTAGTTTTTTGTTAATATTTTATGGAGGGAGAATATTTTAAGTGAAGATTAACCAATGATAGAAATAAGTCAGTTGGTTGCAAAATGGATTTAACTAGCCCATGGGAGGGGGGGGGGGTTTAATATGAAGTTGAACCTGTAGAATAAAATAAATCTGGTTATGTATACATTGCATAGATACATATAGATATATATTGTTCGAAAGATCTTTGCTAAGATATCTCAGCGCTAGTGTCGTATTTTACGGTGGTGCAGCAGACCCTGATAAAGTTTTTGGAGTGTACGACACCCAACAATAAACTAGAAATAAATAAATAAACAAATAAGAAAAAATAAAGAAAGAAAACAAATAAATGAATAAAATTTTAAAATATTATTGATGGTTAAGGTAATAAATAATATTATTTTCAAAATTACAAATAAATAAAGCATAAAGAATTGTTCAATATTGAAATATGGACAGATGACAGTTACCGAATGTTCCATTTGTACTGGGGGGCGTTACATTTTACAGGAGTGCCGAACCCCCTCAGAGCGATGTCGCAGATCCCCTAAAAAGTTACGACCCCCCAAAACGATGGCCTTTCAAAACCACCAAACAGTCGGCCATGCACCCCCTCCAAAAACCCTTAACACCCCCCCCCCCCCCCAAAATTCAATGGAGCAGGCTGCGTCAGGACACCCCTGCATTTTATAGATTTAGTGCTATTACTACGAAAGTGTTAGTTTCTAAAAATAATTGTACTAAATTATTAGTTACCCAAGAATTGTTTCTTCTTAATTTCTGTGAGGCAAACAAATCAATGTATTCTAATAATGAGAATCCCTCGTTAAAGCTGCTTTATTTTGGAAGCAAAGTGAACGAATTTAATGGCGTATTGACATAGTACTGCGAGGATAACATTTTACTACACAAGGAAATAAAGCTCTCTACTGATTAAAACATGCATGCCCAAAAACTCTTAGTGTCATGCTTATATACGGGTACCCAATGCTAACTACAGCTATACTGCCTATACCCTTTCGGTTTCGCAGACTACCCCAATACGAGGGGTGCGGCACGCAGCGCTGTCCTCCTTGAACTTCGCACAAACTCTCTAGACACTTGACAACCAGCACCGGCCATTAAAGGGCTGGACTGGCAGAGCGTTGCCTACATGCTTTACCGACCCGAGGCCACAGTCCAACTACAAAGTTGGCCTTTCGTCACCCGCATCGGATAGTGCTATTTTAGTCGCCTCTTACGACACGCATAACTACCCTGGGGATATTCTATGATTATATACGGGTAGTTGTTTTAGACGCCTTTCTTATGAGTAATGTTTTAAATAAAAATTAAATTTAAAAAAAAAAAAACACACACACACACACAGTTAGTTGAGAAAGATACAACGGGGTTCCGTGAAAAAATTCCCGTATGATCATTTTTAACTTTTTCGAGATCAGTTTTCCAATTTCGATACTTGTCAGGGCGCGGTACACATCCTGCTTTATTAATTACAATTAAGACTGCTACTTTATCTTTAGAATATCAGTGAAACTCTGTTATAGCGTCATTCAAGGGACCAGAATATTTTGGACGCTATAGTCGATGATCATTCTTGTTCATTGATGAATGAAGGGACTTGAATTTATTGACGTTATAATAGAGTTGTCACTATAACCAAGTACAACTAAATATGGCACATTTTTTAAAAATAAATCTAATAAATGGCTCAATGTTTTTGGATGAAATGCTTTTGAAAATAATTAATTTTTTGGTATGCTCAAAAAATTAAAAAATCACCACCACTACTTTGCCGCTCTGAGCTATGACAAAGTTAGCTCATACGTAAATATGGCACTGCGTTGCAGTATGTGTTCATTTAAATTTTGAACCAGTGGCGCAGTTAGCATGGGTGGCATCCGGGGTGCGTATTGATGGTGTCACCACATGGAAAAGATTAAACCGAAAGACAATCATGTAAGCGTGAAGAATATAATTAAATGCAATATATTTTTTAAAAATCGCAGTTTCGAAAAGAAAACAACAATAATAATAAAATGCCTTTCGTATCATGGGCGTCATAAGAATTAAAGTATTTGTTTGACGGGCAATGACGTGTTTAGCGGTTGAAAGACACTTCGAATATATTTTTGAATGGAAACACTTTGCTCAGTTAAAAATTGGAAAGAAAATGATCGAAGAAAAAAATATCCAGTTTAAGGTATTTGCTTCATTCTATGGTAAGGTTAGTAAAAACCTTTTAAGGGAATGCATTAGCACTGAAAGTGGACAAACTCTTCATTTCAAGTTGACCTAGTGGCCAAGAAAACATTAATAAGGGTTTAGTGAAAGTGAAAAACCTCCAGCATAGAAATGATAGAAAGTGAAACCAAAACTGAAAGTAAAAAGTTTACAGTAGCACTGAAAGTGGGTGAATTCTTGATATTCAAGTCGATCTAGTGGCCAAGAAAACATTAATAAATGTTTGGAAAACGTGAAGTGCATCAAATATAGAAATGGCGAAATGTGAAACCTAAACTGAGGTGATTTAGATGATTAAGTGAATAGCATTTACTGAAAACTTTAATCGGCGCTTTTGGAAAAATAATACTTTTCCAGAATTATATTTAAAAAATAAATAATTTAAAAAATAATAGATATACAGTTGAGTCAATTTTACGATTACTATTGGGACAACGAAAAATACTTTTAAAATAGAGAGTTTATAAAATCGTAAAGTATCCTTTCCGTAGAAGATTTTTGCAGATTGTTCATAAAATCGCGGGTGCTTGTAAATTAGTGGTTCGTAAAATCGAGTAGTGTCAACTGTATGGCCGTGGTAGCTTAGTGGTTAAGATGTCGGACTTCCACCTGGAAGGTCGCCTGTTCGGTATCCGCTGAAGACCCACCATGTACACTTGGGGATACGTTCATGTAAAATCCGTGGATCCCACTACCTCGCCCCCGGATGCAGGACATCCCTAAGGCCTAGTGCTCACAGGGAAGGAGGTTGGGGGATAAAAGCATAAACTGTATTTCAGATTTCATCGCATATTATTTGTATAATGTTACAAGTGCAATAAACTGCAATTTTATTTTTATATGTACTTTCTATAGAATCATACGATTGCTGCTTGATTTATGACAGGATTTTCATTTGAAAATAATCTAAAGTGATATTTTAACTGAAGCTATGATTTCAGATTTTTTATGTTCTTTAGATTTTAGTTCATTAAGTTATAGTAACCTGAAGAGTATACTTAATCAAGGAGCTCATGCGAAGTGCTGATTTTTTTCCCTTTTGTAGAAGAATTAAAGAAAAGTTCTAGTGTAAATAATTTTTAAGTGATGATTTCCAATAAAAATGTTTCTTTTTTTATTCTTATTTCTATTTGATTTCGGTTTTTGGATAATACATTTAATTATGTAATTTTGGTTACGTTAATTTGTACAAACGGACTTCAAGAAATCAATAAAATACTACTTTTTGGTCACTTTCAAAAAACACACCAAACATATTCGGATATCTTAACCACTGTAGAAAAATTTAGCTCCTGATCGCGAAGATTCTTTTTCCGCATTAGTTCCTATGTTAAGTATCAGACCCCTTGATTCAATATTTGTTCTTGCTATTGTTAACTTTTCTTTGACCCTCTGGTCGTCGTTTCTTTGAGCAGGCAGCGAAGCATGAAATGCAATTTTGATACCTACATAATTGCTACATGGCAGTACTCCTTGTCGCTTTTCACTTGATTTAATTACTTTTCTCAGATTTTGTTGTCCACGCTCAGGTTAGATTCCCACCCACAAAAGGCAATCTCGATTTGTACAGGTGCTACAAGTATGTTTTTACTAAGTGTAGTTCTTCAGTTCCGACGTTGTCCATTGTTGGCGAAGAATGTGACAGGAAATTAAAACTTCAGCAGTTGCAATCATTGACAAGAATCAACACTGATCATAAAAAGTTACAATCATTGTAGGCATTGAGACGAAACATGTTGGGTTTTTCTTTATTTTAGGCTTTGTGTCTTGAGAAATATAACTTGTGTACAAGCGAACCCCGCTCGCTGTTTAATGGAAACAAACTGGTGATAATATCGAAGTCTACTCATAAACAAAAGAAAGACATAAAGGCTAAGTCTCGTAGCCTATAAACAGCAATTAATGCTTAATTGGAACCTTTTTATTGCAATTCTAGAAAATGTTAAAGCAATTTACATAGGGTAGTTCTAGGATACCTCGACATCTTAAGTGAAAATAATGAATAACTGGTTGACACTTAAGGAATTGATCATTTGTCCCCCATGCAATATTTATTCGTATATTGGTGTCACATTGTGAACGTTTGGCTTTACTTAAAAACACCATGTATCTCATTAGAAATAAAAAATTGTAAATGTAATGTAAGTGATGTTATAAAAAAGCCAGAGGGTTAAATAATGAGTTCTAGGTAAGATAGATAGTTAACCTTTTTTTTTTATTTCCACGCAATCAGCCAATAAATTTTGATAAATCAATAACTAGTGCACTTGCCCTATAATATATATATATAATAAAACCTGCAAAGTTGACCACCTTGGTAAGCTGACCACCTATCTATATTGACCACTTGTGTACGCCAAATTTGGGTAGGAGCATTATAAGAAAACCTTTGTAAGTTGACCGCCTAATTATTACTACATTTATTTGTTTCTATATTTTTGCAAAGGTAAAAATACTAAAATAACTTTTCCAGGATGATTTTTATGCCATAATGTTAGATCAGTATTTGTCTGGATGGATGAAACATCAATTTAAAGTTTGCTTAAACTTCTTTGTAAGTCAACCATACGGGAGAACTACCATGAGGACTTTTTTATTCTTTAAGTAAGCTTCTTCTTTTTTCTTCTATTTGATGTAGCCATTTTGAAAAATAATGTATTTTTAGGAAATCTTTACCATCATATGAGTATTTTACATAATTTATAAGGTATTAATTTTCATTTTAAGTAAGTTGTATAGGACACATTGTAAGAAATTCAGCTTACATTTCGTTAACGATATTTTAGATAATTGTTTAAAAAAAATCTAATTACTATTTTGAAGTAACGTTAATACATGAAATTATACTTTAATTAGTTACAAATAAATAAATGCATAGTGTAAGGAATGGAAAAAAAAATCTCTACCCTCTATAAATTGACCACCTGTCTAAGTTGACCACTAAAATGCTGCACCGCCAAGTGATAAACTTACATAAGTTTCACTGTATATATATATTAGCATGCAAATGTAAGTGTGTACGCTTATTTTAATCCTTCGTATTATTTGCAATTTAAAGAAAATTGAGACAATAATTAATTTCCTCGTGATTAATTTGTGAGCACACGAATGTACCGTATTTATTTGAAAAAGGAAATCCTTAAATGAAGTAGTTTTTCTAGGTAAGAAGACTTTTACCATTAGCACACCGGCAATAAATAAAAGTGTTGAAGACAGGCTGCCCACAAGGCTGTTCCAAAAAACGACATAAAATAAAAAAAGAACCATTTTTAGCAGTCGGTTGTTTCGGCCATTAATCAAAATGATATCTCTTCATTCTCTTAAAAGTTAACTGCCTATGTCCTCCCTTCCACTAAAAAACTGCTCCCAAATATTAAAAACTCTGGTTCTCGAGAAATACTAAGTAGCAGTCATTAGAAAGGGGGGAAGCCCACGGGAATCCTTAAAAACGGAGTAACGAAAAATAATCCACATTAATTTTAAATGCCATAAATGAGCCTCGCACTCATTTATTAGCCGCCATTTAAGAGTTTTTTTCTAACCGTTTTTTGGCAACGATGTTTGAACTTTTTTCGCTCGCATTTCCCGCTTTTTTTCTCTCTTTATTTGCTTCTCGTATATCCGGATTCGAAGTACCTTTTTAATGTTGCCAGCTTTTTATTCAGAACTCGCATTTAGAGCTTCCCCAAAGAAAAACAGACAAAAGATTCGAAGCACAATATTGGCACACGGCTTTTGTTTCAGTCGTGGTTATTAAGACAATTTATTATTAATTATCCATTATAAATTATGTACCATTATCTGAAGCGCATTTTGGAAGCGCGTTTTTTTGGGGATGGAAATTTTCTTCTTATATACAATTTAGCTTCCAAAGTTTTCTCTGTGATGGAACAACAATTTTTATGTATTTTATGTCTTCATCGTAAAAACTGGAAAAAGCGTTGTTGCCAAAGCGGAACTTTTTTAATGTATATAATTCCATGCAAACCGCTATAAAGCGTATCTAAAACCTTAGAAGTTTTGAAAAAAATTACCCACCAAGTTTTTTCATTACTATTTTCATTAAAAATGTATTTTTTAAAGGCACTTTTTTATTTCTCCATGGTGAAGCATTTTTTAAAGTACTTTTTATTGGGTTAGGTAGAAAACTTAGTTACAACGTAAGGCTATTAAAATTTTCATCTAAATTATCCAAACAAGACTGTCTATACATGGATTTCATGTTAATAGCCCATAATGTGGTTTCAAACGTGACTTTTACAGGCCATAACAATTTAATACTTTCGCTGGGTAAAAAAACACGTTTTTTTTATCCTCTCTAACATAAGCCTCACCCCATGCTTATTGATATATTGCACTTTCAAATGTTTAAGACTTTAACTGCACTTCTCTGAAACATTTCAGTTGCATTCTAAAACATAACGGTAAACGCAAAAAAAAAAAAAAAAAAAAGTATATATGTTTGGGTCATTAAGAGAAAAAAACAGGAAACTGAAAAAGATGGGAACCCCAGGAAAGTATTCTTCAATCATAAGTTTAAAAAGTTTAGTTTGAAAAAGTCTACTTACTCCTAGAAGTAGCATTAATTTTGCACAACTATCTTAGAATTAATGAGTCATTTTTCAGCATAAATTCTGCATTTCGAAAATAAAAAATCCCCTGGGTCTAAATCCCTGGGTGAAACTGCAATTTCAGAAAGAAGGAAAGAAAAAAAAAGAAACTACCTAGCTACTTGTAAGAAATTTACTACCTTGTTACTTTTAAAACTCCAGGCATTAATTGTAGACTGCAAAGTAATTCGTGCTTAAACCAGGAGCGGCGGGGATCTTTATTTCAAAAAAAATGTTGGGGATATTAATTAATATATGTATATACAGAATAATATTGGCGCACCCAGGATTTTGATCTGGGAGGGGACCATGGCCACGATTTGGGATAATCCAAGTATTGATTTTTCCAAATGCTAGATATCCGGTGTCTCTTGGGTGACTTTTCCATGTCATATATCTGGCCCTGGTTTGAAACCTGTAAATTCTATACCGGATAACCGGATTTTTTGTACATTTGGATCCGGATATTTAAAAAAATAGGTCGATACCGGATGCCCGATGCCTTCTTAGGGGAGGGGCTGGTCCCGTTGGTTAACCCCCCCCCCCCCAGTCGGTGTGCGGTTGTGCACCCATGTATATATACAAATATAACATGTGCGTATGAGTGCATATTGTTCTACAAATCTAAGGAAAACATTGCAAAAAAAAAAAAAGCTTTTGAATATGCATTTACCAGACCGCTTGTTGACTCAATGAAGCGGGATTTCGTTTCTTCATTAATCCACTATATCTTTGAATTTTTGAACTGATAACTCTTGTTAAACTGAGACAGCAGTACCTTCTCAGAAGCCTGCAAAAATAAATTCAGACGTCGCTCGTCGTAGAATAGTGAAAAATGTTATAATACGTTTAAGAGTACTCGTATTCTTTCAACTTAAATAAAAGCGCAAATTGTCAAGGAAGTATTGCAAATAATTATTTAAATGCTACATTGGATCCCCTTTCATTAGTGCAGAATAAAGCCAATACACAACAAGAAAGTCGTCCTTGTATGTTAGCATGCTTAGCACTGATGAAAAGGCTCCACTCTAGCCTTGAAATAGCTATTTGCAGTGCTTTCTTTGCTGTGCTTTATTTACGTCGATTTTTTCATTTTATTCATAAGTTCAAAGCTTTTTTGATCCATTTTCATTCTTTCGTCTCTATGCCTCATAGCATGTTTCGTCCCTGACAATTTCTGTCCAATCCATTGATGATCGTATGAGGCAAAACCAAACAGAATACACATCTTTGTGCTGATACAACAGTTTTAAAATAAAGTAACACACAAAGCTTTGTCCAACTCTGGGAGAAGTATCCAACATTTGCCGCTTTTTACCGAATTTGTGTTACAAAAGTAAAAGAAATTTAATTTTAAACTTTCTTTTGCATTTTATATTTTTGTTATTAATCTAAAACAGGTATATGTACATTTCAATAAGTGCATCCATGTAGTACGTACCAATTCTTCCTCCTGACTTTCGTAGACCACGTGTGAGAAAAATATAGAAAACTTTGAAAAATAGAAGTGACAGTATTCGAACTGAAATTTGCAGGGTGAAAATTATGTAAATTCACCTATTCACCTAGGTGGCGTTATTTTTCAGTATATAATGAACTGTGAAGAGCAATGATTGTTATTCTGTGATTATGTCCTGTACATTTTCTGCTCCGTATGTGGACATGTATAATTTATTATTCTGACCAGCTCCAAGAGCTATTTTTAGTTTAACCAAATAAATGGTTTTGAAAAATAATGACTCATTTTTAACCACGTTCTGCTACCACCAAGAAGATTTTGAAACATTTGTACTAGAATTAATTTATGCTACGCAGTATATAAATAAATGGAGAACTCTTTATTGTCAGCATCTAATGCTTTCTATGAAATTTCGTACCGAGAAAGTTGTAATCCACTCTTTTTTTTTTTTTTGAAAAAATAGCTCTTTTGTGAGGTCAGTCTCTCTATATTTTTTTCTTCTACTTACAGCTCCGCTGCATGCTTTCTTTCTCTCTCTATTATTTCTTCCAACTTATATTTCTGTTGATAATTATGTCTCTATTTATCGGAGTAATCTCTCTTTCAATGTTTTCTTCGACTAATATATAAGAAGCGACCACCTCCGTTTAGGCTATATTCTTTTATTTCATGCAAAAATTGGATGTTACATCTAAATCTAACAATTTCGATCCCAGAAAGTACTATTAGTATCTCTGCTTTATGAAATGACTTTTTTTCTGCAATAATTTTCTTATTACCTTTGTATGCCTTATAGTTTGTAATTTTTGCGCTGCCCCTCAAAAAAGACAACACTTCTCTTTTTTTAAAAGATCTATCTGCATATTTATAAAATGTGCAAATGAAAAGAGCTGTCCTCGACTAATAGTCCAGGCGTTTATCACAGACGAAAAACTAATGACTGCTCACTAAAACATCCCCAGACCCATCCCCCGGTATGCAAAACAGAGCAATCCTTCTAATCTACTCTGAGCAGAGTAATCTATATAATGTTTTCATGATGCCCTTCATAGTCTAATTGCGCTCCAGGCTACTTTTAAAATAGAAGATTTAGCGAAACTTGTATAGAATCGAACGTTCCTTTTCAGCAGGAGGGAGGATCCACTTCCGTTTTCTTTGGATACTTAAACGGTGGCAAAGGGGAGAGGAGAGAAAAGATAGGGATGCGAACAAATGCCGTTTACGTCTAGAATAGGAAGCAGTTGGATGTTAAGGTGTTCGTTTGATTTAGGGTGATGAGGCTCTGTTCCAGGGACGGGTGGACTTGATAAAGATGTAGTTTCCTGCAGCCTATGCTGAGTTTCACTTTAGACCTTTACTTAATTAGTTTATTTTTGTATTTTGCACATTTTTCAAAAACGAAACCTTAGCTTCAAATTTCTTTAGTTCAAATTCACACTGCACAGATTATTATAATATTTTCATTGAAATATTCCTCAAAGAAGGTAAATCTTTTTGTATCGTCAGTGGCACAACTCTGCACATAGGCGAGGGGGATCACCCCTTCGTATTTGGACACTATTTACACTGAAGCTACTAAAGCTACGTGAAACGTGTCATTTTATCAGGAATAATGTACTCTATAAAGTTCTATTACTAAAATTTTGTTAAGGGGTCGTATTCACTTTAAAATGAACATCAACTTTAAAATTTTCAATGTCAACCCCTTTTTTCTATAACATACTTGTATTCAGCACCAAAATTTAACTTTGTATAATAATTTTCGTGTAATTACGTCCACCCGTTGCTTCGGAATTAAATTGAAACACATATGCCTCGTAACGATAAAAAGTTTTCTGATATTTTTGCATATAATATCTAAACTACCATGGGTGGACGGTAGACAACGGTTGTTTTTTTTTTTTTTTTTTTATAAAAAGATGAGCTAACCCAACAATAAAAGCATGATTCTCACGGTCGAAAATATTAATTTAATACTTAATATTACGTTGTTCACATTTTGCGTAGTTCATATTTTAAAAACTATCCGTGAGCAAGTTTAAACTTGCGCTGCTTAAAATTCTCACTCAATGTAGCATCAGTCGTGTCGACAAATTCAGTAACCGAATTCTCCAAGTCAAATAATTCGAAGAAACAGTTCAAACAGTTTCCTTTAGAGTCATCTCACGGTCAAATGTAGAAGGAAGAGTTCGAATTCTTCATCATTTTCATGGCAAAGTTATCGGAACATCTTGTTGATGCCAGTAACAACGAACTGTTGAGTTTCATACCAAACACCACTCAATTTTTTTCCAGACAATTGTTGTCGATGATAAATATATGTGTTAATTGTCACAGTAGATTCATCACTCTGCCTCGCAAGTTAACGTTCTTTCAAAAAATAGGTGAGTTTGGATTCAACGTCCGTGGCCATTTTGTCAATTGGCCTGGAAACAGTACTGTTGCTGAAAGGAGCCAATTGACTTACCTTATTACTTAGCCTTCGGTTAGCATAATTTCTTTTTTTTTTTTTTTTTGATAGTCGGTGGAACAAGAATTTCGCCAGTATTGTCATACTGGCACAATATGGAAAAGGAAGAAGAAAAGAGCTGAGGGGGTTTAGACTTATTCCGCTTTCCGGGATTTGCCGTGAGTCTAAATTGCAAGTGGGCCTGAAGTATGAGAACGACGCTCCTGAACTATAATTTGTTTCTTTTTTTAACACGTGATTCTTTGCCTGAACTGTGAACGATCAGTTTCGTATGCGTTTACAATTTCAATATTTCCTGGATTTTTTACTATTATTTCTATTATTTTTATTTTCAGCACTCATCACCCCTATCACCCCCCCCCCCCCACGAATTTATCACCCCTTTCAGGATCCAAATCGCTTCCAGGTTATAAGCTACTGATATAAACGAATGTACCATAAAATTTTGTGCAAAATATATAATGAAGTGCCGAATTGTACAAGATCAGAATTAATTACAGTCGAGGGCTGCTTGCATAAAATTTAAGGGTCTATTCTTGCATGTGTACTTGACTTAGATATTACTAGAGCTACATACCATAAGCTTCTAAAAATATAAAGCAAAGTTGAACCACGTTTGGGTTTGATTTGTTACTCAATGCTTCCTCCAAAGTCGAATGCTTGTGAAATAGGATATAGAACGTAATATACCCTAACACGGAATATACAGCAAGCTACTGATTACGTGCATTCTAATTAAGAGGCTTTATGAAATTGTATTATAAAGCCAGAAATCATTTAATGAACAATTTCACAAAAGTTAAAACAAGTTTTAATTTTTATCCATATTTTTTTAAACTATACTTTATTTTTACATACCTTTTACTTAATTACACAAAAATACCTTTTCACCAGAATCTATTCATCCATAGATCTGTGTATTTTAGACTTATTTCATCCATACAGAACAATATTTAGCAGTAACATGCAGTGGCGTAGCTAGACCTGGATTTTTTTCGGGGGGTTCTTCGGGAGAAGTGAGATAATTTCACTGTTTTACTGAAAAAAAATGGTCAAATTATAGACAATGTTCACCATTTTAGGGGGGCTTCTTCGGGAAAAGTGAGAAAATTTCATTGTTTTACAGGAAAAATTGGTTCAATTCTAGACAATGTTCACCATTTTAGAGGGGTTTCTTCGGGAAAAGTGAGAAAATTTCATTGTTTTACAGGAGAAATTGGTCAAATTCTAGACAATCTTCACCATTTCAGGGGGAGTTTATTCCCAACCCCCGCTTATCTAACAGAATCGAAACTAATAATAGATTTTTAAATTCAATAGGTCGCAGGTAAAATAATTTGTTGCAAATCAAATCGCAACAAGTGACTTTCGTGCCAGTTTTCCTTTTGAGCTCATGGCCCTAATGATAATTAGTTTATAACCTTCTATTTCTTTTGAAAAGAAATGTTACTCATGATCCTATTTTAAGAGCAATACAGAAATCTTTGGATTTACTTTTTTTCTTCTTTTTGTTAGGCAACTTGTGCCGTAATTTCACATGAATCGAAACTCCCCACCAAAATCACTTCATAATGTCGTCGCATTCAGTTCTTAGTCATAATCCCGGTGGAAATAAAGTTAATTATTATCATCAGGGTTAACTTCCTTTTACACGCAGCACAAACTCTTCATCGGCAGCACAGTACACCCCACGACGAGACTGACAGATACAAATGAGCCCAGAGACCCTGAAAAAGAGGGGTGGAAAAGGGTCTCATTCGAAAGAGATTAATGGACAATGGAACCATGAATATCTTTTAGAAGCGGCATATTGGCAGGTATGAGCTGAGAGTTGTCTTTCGACGAAGATGTTCACGTAATGGGTAGTGTGTGTTGATTTAGCCGGTTGAGTGCTAACGTGGTGATTTTCAGAGAAGTTTGATTTCTTTCTCTTTTCTGATCGCCATTGTGCGCAAATTGCGGGGTACATAAAGGCAGGCTCGTGAACACCCATGAATTTTGAGGCGAGCATTGTGCATTCACTTTAAACAGCTGTATTCAGGTCTTCAAAAGAAATTGGCACTTACACAGCGAATAATGATTGCCGATTGCTTCGGGTTTCGAGGAAAAGTAGGGGAAGGAATTAAGCGACGCATACAGTGGTAGCACTGACTGCATGTGCACGACCCGACACTGAACATTCAAGATCTTTTCTCTGAAAAATGTATCAGACCATTTCATTCCATTCTCGTGTGTGTGTCAGTAAAGCTTCTGGGGAGAAGGGGAGGGGAGGGTTATAACCATTTTTATATGTATATGTCTTCACATTCTAAAATCGGCAACATAACGCGAGGCCAAGAGCTCTGGGAAGAAGATTTTTTCCTTTAAATATCGGGAATGTTCATTACTGGAGAGTTGTTTTCTTTAATTTGGTGTTTATTTCTTGATTTATTCAAATTTTAAAACTTTTGTCATACATTATTTTTCTTGATAAAGTGCTACATTTTAATAATGGGCACTATCTAGACTCTAGAGATTTGCATGAAATCACTGGAGCAGTTCATTCGATACTGAAAAGCTCTCGAGAGGTTTTCTTCGATTTTATAATCACTCAAGTAGTTTATTCGATTTTGAAATCTCTCGAGTTGTTCATTCGATGCTGAAAAGCTGACGAGCGGTTCATTACATCCTGATCGCTAGAGAGATTTATTTGGTTCTACAATCACTCGGGAGATTCGCTCACTTGCTGATCATTTGAATTATTAGAATCCCTCGGTTTTCGATCATTCATTTATGAAAATTCCTCAATTATTCACAATACTATACATTTACCTTCTCTCACCTCTCATTTATTTTTTATCTTACCTTTTTGAATTTCTGTCTTGACTTTGATTTTCTTATATACAGTTGAACTTAACCGTAGTGAGCACGGCATGCAGTGAATGTTTTCACTGGTCCGAAGTGATCGCTCATACATTAAGTAAAAATCCTTTTAGAAGGAACTGAAATGTCACTGGTACAGATGTCTTATTCAGGATTTGTTAACTTATTCACATTTTTTTAATCTTTAAACGCACGTTTCTACAGGATTAGAATTAAGAAAACAAAAAATAAATAAATAAATAAATAGATTTCTGTCTCAAGTCCTCTTAAATCCCACCCTTTCCCTCAACCTTCCATACAAGACCATTTCAGATCACATACATTTTCGAATTTATTTGCTATGATCTCATGGATTCATGCCTGAACTCTGCATTTAATATGATAGGTGTTACATGACAATGCATGATAAAATATTACAATAAAGGGAGGGAAATTACAAAGGTAACCCAGGACAAGAGACCGGAATCGAACCAATCAGCCTCCTAACTGCGCGCAGGCAGGTTCCAAAACAAGGTACTTATGCCCCTCTCAGGCACTAAGCCGAATGATGAATTTGAAAAGTAAATTCTAACGCACGTACAATTGAGCCTTTTTTTCCAAATTATGTAAACATTTCAGTGTGCATAATAGTGAAAGAATTTCATACAACTGACCTCATAAAAACACTGTTTTTCCCTCTTTCAATTTCATACAGTCAATTAAATAATCATCATCTTTTGAGGGTTCAGCATTGGAACTTTAGTCACTATCATTTCCTCACATTTAGTCATCCTCACCACTCACCATAGTACATGAAATATCACATCTTTAGACTTTTCATCTTCAACTCTTAATCATATTCAGCGGTAGGAGATCAACGAGAAAATCGTGCAATAACAGATCTGTTGTCAAACCGAAGTTTATTCATAATAATAATAATATAGTAACACTATATTAAGTCTGATTAAATTCGCACTGAAATTCAGAAACAAAAGTTTTCAGAAGAAAAAAAAGCAATGCTGCCTTGCTATGCACAAAAGTCGTATCTGCACTGTTTGGCAAAATTGAGTTATTGTAGCTTATTGTGTGGTTCTTTGTCGCATATTTTGACTAAATACAATGGAAAAGTTGGTGTCTGAAATTTGAATCAAATATATGGGGGCGGGGCAAAATTTTAATGGCCAATATCGCATTTTGCGCTCAGCTGCAGATACGACATTTGCTTAGCACGGGAGAATGCAATTTGTATTTGAGATTATACGATGCTTGACGCCTCTGTTGATAAGAATATTTCAAATTTTAGTAAGACTTTTAAATGCATGCATATGCTTGTCGTTTCGTTTCATTGTTTCTCACTAATTGCAAATAGTAATTTTTTGAAAAAACAAAACTTAACAAGTAACAAACAAAAGTTTTGAACTATAATTTGGGGGAAATTGTAAATTGCAATATTTGTGAATAATTTAGCTAAAGGTATTCGTGTACTGCTTGTGTTTATTAAAACATAAAATGACCGGCTCGTGTACACCATTCATTTATATTTCTTTTTATCGGTTTTAACACTCAGTGCATTGTAACCTGAAGCAAAAAAAAATGCACATAAGTCAGACATCCAGTGAAAGCTGCGTTAAATTTACATTGTTTTTTGAAAAACGCATAATTCCATCTCCCTATTCAATTCCAAATTGACTTCGCTCCAGTACAAAAGGTGCAACTCATGGTGATTCTGAAGAAAAAAGCACCAGTCATTTAAGCTTTTCTGCTCTCACCTCTCACTGACAGAGTATTGTGCGTAATGCTCATTCACACGGGATCAAGAGGTAGATAAGATCGTGTGAGAGAAGGCAATTGAAATCGAATGAACACACAGATAGGAAGGAATATTCACTCATTTTGAGCAGTAAGTGCCAAATGTCCTCATCGCCGATCTTTTGTTGGTCGGCGAGGTTGCCAATTGACCGCCGCCGCAAAGCCTCCTTTTCAATTCAGGAACCCCACTTACCGCGGGGCCTCAGTGTGAACCGGTCACCTCCAAAGATTCCTAATGACCACTTTTGCGGGGGCGTGGGTGTAATTTTCTCTTCCAGACAGCCCGCGATAAATACACATTCAGAAAACTGAAGCCCCAATGACTACTTGCAGCGTAAGTGAAATATGCACCTGCTTCTATTGTCTTCTTCTTTTCCTTCGCTTTCGACCCTTTCCGAAAGCTGTGTTTCAAAAATTAAACACTGACGCTAACGCTGTAGCGTTAATAATACCGTTGGGAAGAAGCTGTTTTCTTTGTGTTTGCGTTTCTACTTTTTTTCTTTTTCTTAAATTCTCGTGAGCTTTGTTTTCTTTTATCTACGACGCGGCTGACGGTGGGAAAACGTTTTATTTTTCTGGCCCGCTGTTTGTATAGCTGGTCATAAATAGGCAGTAATGTGAGTGGTTAGCCATTTTTTCCGGACCTTTTATTAAGCTAAACTTTATAATCCATTCTGAAAAGGAATTTTAGAAGAATAGTTAAAATTCAACGTTGAAAAAGAAATGGACAGAGGCAGAATGTGATTCCCGGATGCCATATTTTAATTCTGACATGTGCTTGCATTTGAGCTCTCAGACTGAAATTTCAAATTAATAAATAATTTTATTTTGACTTCTTAATGATCTTAAGATGGTTATCAAGCCTCCACTTTTAACAACGCAGACACAACATGTCATTATTGTGATTATTATTTGTTAAAGATGCACTTCTTAAGAATGGAAAGTGGATAATTTTATTACCATAAGACATCCAATCGATGGTCATGTGTCATTACGAAAATATGAAACCAAAATTTCTAAAACCCTTACTTATTTTACCCATGCACTGTACGGACTGTTCTCCGAACTGTTAGGTTGTTGATGAGTGTAAGATCTCAGACAGTTGCTATTTAACAGAACTTCGTTTTCCATTTGAAATAAGTTCTTCACATTCTTTTGCTCCTATTTTCCATTTATTATATTCAAGACTGCAGGTGATGTCATGGTATAAAATGTTAAAATCCGTTATTGAATGTGATAGGGGAGAGTAGTACTAGTGCTGGCGAGTGTGACAAGGTGCTCAATCAAACAGAGCAACTTTTACAACTAAATTGATGTTTGACCACTAGATGCCATTCATCGAAGTGTTTAGTGACACTTAGTTTGGCGTAACTGTCACCCTAATTTGAAGCATGGATGTTAGTTCTGTTGAAAGTTAGGAATCGAAAGTAATTTTTTGAACCTAAAAGTAAATTATTCATCTCTGTCAAATATATTTAATTCAAATGTTCTCTACTTAATACCTAGGATTCAATAACTGAAAATAATGGAAGAGAGATCTGACCTTTTTGTTTATCATTATTTTAGAATTTCAACAATATATTATTTTCCCTTTATTAAAAGATTTAACAAATAGTCACTGTGTAGTCTATAGGTTGTGACTCGCTGCGAAAATTCCTACAATCCATTAACGTTAATTGTTTCTTGTTTCTGTTTCAAGAATTAATAAATTTTGTGGGAAAGATATTCCCATAAACAAATTTAATTATCCAATACCTAAAATTTCTTCAGTCCACTGTATTTAGGTCTTAATTCATGTGTTTTTAAAGCTGTCTCTCGTTGTACTATTCTTTCTTTCCTATTCATCTGCAAGACTTCCTACTTGGCGACGTATTATGGATTTTTCAAATTTGTTAGTTAGATATCTGAGTGCAAAAATTTTGAAACCGAAAATTAAAAGCTAGCACCTAAAAAGCAAAAGCTATCACCATTTTATCAACAAAAAAAGTAAAAAAATCATTCACGCGTAAAATTTTGAGCATATATGCTTTTGGATTGAAGACGTAATGCAAATGAGGAGGAAAATTGGAAATAAATGTTGGGAAGAGAGAACTATCTCTCCCGAAAAGACGCGTTCCATCGAATCAGTCAGCGAACAAAAAGGATCCAATAGCAAAGATGAGGCAAAAACATAAAAAAGAAAGTGCATCAAAAAAATAAAAATCTCCCGATTCTAAATGTGAAAATAATGCATATTTCATCATCATCACCATCAAATCACACCTCCCCCTCTCCGCACCGGAAGCGAACGCTATTATCGAAAAAACAGACGACGCGATGCCTGAAAGACAAACGATAACGGCCCCGAAGAGAATGCCAGACAGAAAAGACTGTAACAATAACAGTAAAAATATTTCAGAAAAAGACGTCAGTTTGAAATCACCGTTTTAAAATCGCCGGTTTCTTTGGTGTATCATTAGTGTTCGTGGGCAAGCCTCCCCCTGCGCAAAACGCTCCATTAGATACTCATTGCCCCCCGTCAAATCTAAAACCCAAATATTAATTCCAGGCTTTCCCAACTGATAACGCCGCGATGTAAACAAAGAAAACAGAACTGGGTAAGCTATCAAAGGGCTTGAATTCATTAGGAGCTCCAGGCTAACTTTCTTTTCTCCCCCCACCCCTTCCCCCGTCGGAGAGATGCTCGGCACCCCCTTTCCTCCCCTTATTTCTCACCCATCACGCCAGATTAAATTTATCCAGCTCATTTAGATGGTACAACGTAACTGATTTCTCAGTAAGTAAAAGAGAAGATATGCGTTGTAATTGGGGGGAATAACGATTCAAGTCGGGAGCTTGTTCTAGCGTTTTGATAAAACTTGATGTAAAATTTTCGATATATTTTTTTGGAGAATGTTCTTGAGTATATCCCGAAGTATATTCTCAAGAATGAGAAATTCTCGGGAATAGCGTCACGAATATTCTTAAGAATGAGAAGTTTTCGAGAATATCCTCAAGAATATTCTCAAGAGTGAGAAGTTCCCGAGAATATCCTCAAGAATGAGAAGTTCCCGAGAATATCCTCAAGAATATTCTCAAGAGTGGGAAGTTCCCAAGAATATCCTCAAGCATATTCTCAAGAATGAGAAATTCTCGAGAATATCCTCAAGAATCTTCTCGTGAATGAGAATAATCGAGAATATCCTTAAGAATCTTCTCGTGAATGAGAATAATCGAGAATATCCTCAAGAATATTCTCGTGAATGAGAATAATCGAGAATATCCTCAAGAATATTCTCGTGAATGCGAATAATCGAGAATATTCTCAAGAACATTCTCGTGAAGGAGAATAATCGAGAATATCCACAGGAACATTCTCGTGAATGAGAATAATCGAGTAACTATTCAAGCAATTAATATCAACATTTACAATTTTTGTTCAAGAATATTCAGATTTGATCTCGAACAAGTTTGAGAGTCCAAAACCATTCTTAAAAATAAGATAAATATTTCTTACGAACAGTTGTTCTAAAAGTTTTCCTGTATAATTCGTTTGCAAAAAATTTTTAATAAGTATTTTTAAAAATTACCTACATTTAGCTTAAAACTAAGTTATTTGAAGAACTAATATTTTTTTAATTTCTAACCATACACTTATTGTTTGGAATGTAAAAAAGAAAAGATTTCTTGAATCGGGCTAATATTTTTCAATTAGAGGTATTTTAAAGTAAGTGTTTTGCTGAATTTTTAATGTCTTAAGTGGAGAAAAAAAATCTTGCAAAATCCTCTTGGGATATTTTATGTCCCTTAGTTGTAACTACTGTAATTTAAAAAAATCATGTGACACGTTCTGCCATTTCTAAAATGGAATGCTTCAGATGTAATATTAGTTTACATGTATTTCAATTGTTACCGAACAACCCCTTTAGAACTAACCGAACCTACTTTGTAGTGTATTGCAAAAAATATAGTATTGTCGATTATTTTCTTTTCATTTGTGTGTGTGCTTTTATCAGGCCGAATGGCCGATGCTTAATAATGAAACTCATATCGCTGTTTTGTGTTTTAACATCTTTAAATAAAATTTTAAAAATATATATATAGAAAGAAAAAACGATAGAGTTTCTGCATAATACGGACATCTAAAACTGTATTATTGAGAATTGTATTGAATCAACGTCCAGATTATAATTCATTCAACTATTGGAGCACTCCAGAGTTTCCGTACTATAGGGTCAGGTGGGGTAAAATGGTCATAAAATCAACGTTTTTCAACTTTCTTTGCCCATAAATGTAAGAGTTTGTTCAAAACCTTCAAATTTTTTGCTTGTTATTTTACATTAAATTATTAAAGAACAGATTGCATTAAATTTTGAGCAGAAAAAAAATAAGTAAAATAATTTTATGACGGCTTCTTTCTGGGATGTATGTATGACCATTTTACCCCAAGGGGTGAGCTAAAGTGAGTAGTGCATGGGGTAAAGTGGTTATAGTTGAAAAAAAATTATATAAAGGTATTAATAACCATAATACTTCAAAATACTCAACAAAGGTTCATTTTAGAACGAAAACAACTTTATTTCCCTTAACTGAATTTATGTTGTCAATCTCTATTGCATTTGAGCTCAGTTGTGTTAGTTCCGGTTTTATAAAAGTAAATTTAAAAGTTATTAAAAAAAATAATACAGTATTGGTGAAGCAGTATTATTGAAATTAGTTAAAATGTAACTGACATCTGTCTAGTGGCTTAATTTCTCTGTGGCACTGTAGTCTTCAAAATTTCTTTTCTTGCGTAAATAGCTTGAATTCCCTCTAATAGTTAAAAATTGAAAATAAATATGGAAACTGAGCCCCTGTGAATTTCTATGAAAGTTCAATCCTTGGTCTACCACATAAATTAACCTAAAGTAATTTTAGAACATCAGTGCATGTTAAGCCTAATACTATGACCACTTTACCCCATCTTAATTAAACTACTGTAAAATAATATATGAAGTAAATCTAGCTTCGCAGTTAGTAAGGAAGTATTTTTGAGATCTGTGTAAAACTACCTGCATCGCCCATTTGCTGCAAATTCTTTAAAACAAAATGTCAAAGAGAAGTTAAAAGAGCTGTTTCAATTTCAAAGTGTTGTACAAACAAAGAAATCGAGTGCTTTCTCCACCTAAAGAGTTGTTATTAATATAATTTTGTATGTAAAATTTAATTTTTAGTTATTAAAAGCTAAAATAAAAAATTTAAACCAATTCCTTTATTTATTTCAAAGCTATAGCTTTTTATTTGCCGTATGTCCACTTTACCCCATTGACTACTTTACCTCACCTGACCCTATCGGTTCACACTTTTTGAAGCTCTCTTATTTTGCAGAATCAGTTTTTTTTTTTTCAAGTACTCACTTGAAGATTGAAACATTGATAATATATACAAAATCTGATACTTTACCAGAAATAAATCCCTTATAAAGTATTATTCGAGTATTTTAAGATAAGGAAAGAGATATTATTGTTCCCAAACTTGAAACTTATTTGTTAAGAAACACATGAACTTAGTTCCTTTCAATTTAGATTTCATTTTTTAAAGAACATTCATTTTCGTGCTGTAGTTTCTGCATTTGGCTCGTTAACAAATTTTGTGAATAAATAACAGTGATAGGTGCGTTTAAGTTTAAAAATTATGTCTGAATTTCTGATGTATTTATGATGCATAGTGTGATAGTGTGGATAAGTATAACTATCCCATTCCGGGCCACACATTTTTTCGAATTTAAAGCACTGATTTAATTAAATAGGTACAACTTTTACGTATGCACCTCGTCAGAACCAGTTCATAGCCATTTTATTTTTGATGGAAGAAAAATTAAAATAGTATATCCAGGTTTGACACGCGTCTTTAGCAAGGCATTAAAGTGAAGCGTAAAATCAAGAGAAAATGAAGTCGTATTAACAAAATTTTCTAAATAAATAAAAAAGAAAAACTTAATTAAACGAAATACCAGGTCTGTTCGCATGACAATCTGTATATACTATTTCTCTACCCTGTTTTTCTGTCGGTCCACGAAATCTTCTTTATTCTCTTATCAAATTCCATGATTTGCCCCTCATTTCAAAGCTTTTCCTGCCGCATAATGACGAAAAATAGACCCACGGTCCAAAAAAGTACCGCTTTCTTTAAATTTGCTATTTAAAATCATCTAAGAAGAGGTCCTTTAAAGGCTGTCAAATTGATGTTGTCTATGCTATCGCCATCTGTTATAAAGTAAACAAACAAGAAACACTTCTGTTTTTATTATGTAGCACATTGGACAGTTTTAGCAGCTTCTGTGTGTTAAATTTTTCATTTCAATCGTTAGACTCTGCACATTCCGCAGTGCGGAATGTGCACTAGTGCCAATGTAATCGCATGCCAAAATGAAGTGTTTACTGCAGAAACAACCTCAATAATAAAAATCTACAACGATTTTGAACCTCTCTCACGCGAAAACCGGATGTATTCAGGAATTCACACGCAGGAACTTTCAAAAGCATATTATTCCCATATCACGATGAATATAAAGTCTCCTATTTGAAGATGTAACGCAAAACACATTTCATAGTTGCTGAAATAGAAGCTTTGAAGTACTTCATCCGCAGTTCCTCCTATTCAATATATTTTTAAGAATTTCAGTTTGTAAAAGAAAAAAAAAAGATGAACAACGCTCGGAATATTTAAAAGAATTTTACTAGAATACTCGAGAAAAAGCGATTCTTGCTGCACATAACATTGCTCGATATAAAAGGCTTTGTGCGTGTGCTTAATTAAGTTTAATACGTGGAGCATTACGAACCTTAGGGCAGGCACACGTTACTTAAACATATAAAGAGTTGGGCTTTAAAAAAAAACTGACTTCACGGACATTATCAAATATTTAATGTTCACACGCATTAAAGCCCATTGACGTCCTCTTCTGTAATATTTGAAAAAGCTTGCTTTTTGATAAGTAAATCATTTTAGGACAAAAGAATTTTTCTGAAGGAATCTCATAATACGTGATCACAAAGAATATAATCTGTTATATTCAGCCAACCATGAAATGGCAGGATGTTTAACGTAAACGAGATCCTACAATATGGCGGTCTGATAGCACTCGTATTTTTTTAATGTTTTTTTAATTCTGAGTTACGCGAGAAGTGTTTGACGTGAATTGGGGAATCATATACGCACTTTTTAATGCATTCTTACAAAGTTTTTTTTGCCTTCATCTCATCAAGATTTAGGAAATTATGTTTCCTAGATTGTGAAATCATTTCTAAGGACCCATTTGGAACCGTTTAGAAGATGCTTTACAAAAATTTTAAAAAGCGCTGAGGTTAGAAACGTTTTGATGAAACAGATTAATTCAAGTGCAGTAAACACTCGCTTTTCTTGAATGGTGGTTATAGAGCAATCAAATCGAATTCTGAAAGTGCCTTAAAAATGTGTTATAGTTTACATCCTTGTGGTTTTTTCAAGAGCCTTTTTGTAAAGGCGAGCGCATTTTATTAAAGATTATCTGTTTTCATGATATTTGATTTGTTTTTTTTTTTTTTTTTGTTAAATAACTCTGATAAATAATGTGTTGCTGTTCGGGAGTAAGTTTAACTTTTATGATCTCAAAGTGGGCGCAGAAAAGCGGTCGAGCATAGTGGTGATATAAATTGGGTATTTTGGCATAAACGATGTTTAAAAAAAGTAATTGAGTTTGTTAAAGAAGAAAGTTTGTTAAAATTTAAGTCATTTTCGGTGGAATATCAAGTTTGTTGTAAAAAAAAAGAAGATGAAAACGTTATTTTAAACAATTAAATTCCTTTTTTTTTTCCAAATTTTTGGAATGTAGCTTCATCAATAAAAAAAATTTGGGTTATTGATTATAAGAAGAAAGAAGCAGAATAGAGGATTCTACAGTAACAAATGGTTCTCCTTATAACATCAGAGAACGTCAGAAAATTAAAATAGTAATATAATGCTACATTAAGAATTTCATAATTTTGATGACTAAAAGCTTCCAACTTTTTTTCCCTTCTTTCTTTTTGACGTTGAGACTTTTATAAAATTCTAATATCTTAAAATCTAAGACAAACGTTAAAGCAACTGGAATGTTGTGCAGTATAGTAACATTTTTACGTGCGCAAGCAATTTTCAGGCTTCGGCTAACAGGCGGAGATAAGTATAGTAACATTTTAATTCTCAGAACCTTAACTTAGAATTTCTTAAGTTTTTCTCCTTTCAAGGAAATATCAAATAATAAATATTATAAATTATATCAAAAATGTACATTTTTCTACATTGTAAACGCCATTTTAGCCTATTTTTCCGTAAAAGTAAAAAAAAAATCTGAAAGAAGGTTTAATGTATCGTGAAAATATCGTTAAAAAAATTAAAAAATAAAAATAAGTTAAAATTTTTGATAAGTTAAAATTGTTTTTTATTTTTTAAAATAAGTTAAAAAATAAAAAAAATCTGAAAGAAGGTTTAATGTATCGTGAAAATATCGTTAAAAAAATTAAAAAATAAAAATAAGTTAAATAATTAATTAGAGAATGAAAAACAAGTTTTGTAAGTGAGGCTTTGAAATCGGGAAAATTTGTCGTCAGTCTGTCTCCCCACCCCCAATGACTTTTGTTCAATTTTGAACAGTTAAAAAAAAATAACATTGGACCCTACGGGAAAATTTCAATCCTATATAAATCCTAACCTAACAGACGGATTTGCTTGGAACAAACTTTATTGATAGGATCTTATGACGCAGAACATCTCCAGATGCGAAGCTCTTCCAGAACGTAACGAGCCTATTTCCCATGCAATTTTTTATATGGATTTTTAAGTATATTTTTGATTGAGCGAAGGAATAAATGAATGAGTTAAAGAATGAATGAATAAATAAGTGAATGAATGAATGAGGGAAAGAATATGTATTAACCGTTGAATAGGTATATTTGAAGTAATGAAGAACTGAAACTAATTAAGAAAGAAAGAGGGAGAGAGATATCTAGATTATAAATTTGATGTTGATGTATATTGTAAAGTAAGTTTTTATAGTTCGAGACAGAACTTCTTGTTATTTAAAACTTCTTCTTTTATAAACGCATAACAGAATTGTAAAATGAAAGGCGAAATTTAGAATCAAAATACTTAATTATGCAACTATTTTTAAACAAGTAGGAAAATTTTACAGAATTACTAGTATGTATAAGAAATTCATAATTATGGTGTAGATATATTAAATGCAACTAGAATTTTTATCCCAATTCTTATAAATTTCAATGGCGTCAAAATATGTTTTTCCCCCATTCCTGTTCTTGTTTTTCTTATTTTGGAAGAAACCACAGATGTAGCACGTTTTAGAATGTTTTCCAAACTAATTAATAAAACCATTTTAAAACTATTTGTACTCTACGCGGAAAATTAAAAAAAACTGAGGCTTCTTAACGTAAATATTATTTGAGAAAAAATAAGATTTTTAGTCTATTTTTAAGTGGTGTAATATGTGTGTAAAATATTAATGCATGTACGTTTTAGTGTTCCGTACCTTTATAACATTTTTCTCAATTAACAACAAGCATATTTTTAAAGGGAAAACTAACTCGCATCAATGCTGTCAAGAAACATCAATGTCACGAAAACGTATATCATAGCTCTTTCCTTTTCTTTTTTTCCGCACTAAATATTAAATATTTTTAATAAAAAAGGGGAAATATCTACTCACCCCCGCACAGTAGTAGTTTGAGGCAAACGAAAGTCAATAACGGGAGAACAATAGAAGAAGAGGGGGGAAAAATGCCACCGTCTCTGCAAATAACCACCAGTTCTTGTGGGGTCTTAGAAATGTGCTTTGATTGAAATAGCTCGGTAGCCTCTAATCTAAACAGCCGACAGATTCTGTTACAAGTGGAGAGAAAAATTGGCGATTATTCTTACGTCCGGGATAATATCAAGCAACAAGATTCGCAGGTAAGGGGTTTGCCGGCTGGGCTGCGGTTTCAGCGATGTAATGCGTTATTAGGTGAAAGTGGTTTGCAATTAATGGACTTTGAGATTTTTTTTCTTTTTTCATGGCACCTTACTTGAGGACTTTTTATAGCTCTTGCATTAATCTTAAGTTTGATTGTTCAAACATTTTGATTCTAGAGTTTCTTTCAGGCTTTTTTTTTTTTTTTTTAAGTGTTTCGTCGCAATGTTAACCAAGTTTAAGTAAATAAGACTGATCTTTGACTTCTTTTTTTTAAATATAACATTCATCCTGACTCTGGCAGTCGCTCAAAAGATCGACTCTGATTTAGATCCCAGCACTGCAACACGTTGAGAAACAGCGTTTCAACAGGGAAGAAGCGTTTGTAATGTCAGTGTTTCCCAACTAGTCTTACAGACAGGCACGACTCCACGAAAACTTCAAACATTTTAATGCCTTTCCTCAGGTTATTTAAACTTCTAAACTACTTCCCACAGACATATACCTAAATGTATAGACGATTTAACCACATTCGAAAGAGCTCCAATAAATTCAGCCTTCTCGTGTGACAGACCGACCTGCAGATAAACAGATCTACAGACTAACGTACATTTTATTCTTCTCAACACTTAACCTCCCTTTTTTTTTTTTTTCAATATTTATTTTGTGTTTTAATGTATTGTTGACTTTTTAATGATATTTTTACGATACCTTGATGCTTTCTTTTATGTTAAAGAAAAACTTTTTCAGGAAAGTAGTTTAAAAACAAAGACATTTATTGGAAATAATGCAGTAGTACTCCGTTTCGCAGAGACAAGCCTGCAGCCTCGCATATAAAATTTATTTTTTAAAAATAGCAGCAGCAAATGTTGCGAAACTAAAAAAATTATATTTCTATAACAATATATTTATGCCTCTTTATAAATTGCTCTTTATTTTTGGCTGACGTCTACCTCCGACAAATCTTTTTCAATTCACCGGGTCACACGAGGGAAAGATATGGAACATTGTGCTATATGATACACAAAAGCTCTCATCAAATTACTTGACTGAAGTTTTCTTAGTTTCTTGTTGCAAAGAGGCAGCATTCTCCTTATAGTGCATGAATCCGATGCGAAATCGATTTATACGTGCAGTGGGGGGGGGGGGGGGGGGACGAAAGTTTATCGAATTTTTTCTTAATTTGGAACAAAACTATGCTATATTGAATCTTTAAGCTAACTGTTTTATTCTCACAACTCAAAGTTTTACACAATTTTACATGACTCAATAACTGTTAGGCGCACACATCGATCAGTTTACAACCCCGTTTTTTACCATCGATCAGTTTACCACCCGTTTCTAAATTGGGCTTTAAATCCCACGAAAATTCCTTTTAGATCAATAAAGTCTGTAAAATCTATGGACAAAATATCGATGAATTTGTAGGTAATGTACAGGTTCTTTATAGTTTAAGTTCCACTTTGAAGTAACCACAAAAGAAAAACTATGGGACCGAGTATTATCAAACTTAATGATATTTTAGGATAGTGGTTTCTAACCTTCCCAAACTTGCGACTCCATTTTAAGGAGGCACAGTTTTTTTCCCTCCATTTTTTTTTTCGTTTAACAATCAGATAAAAAAATAATGCATGCATTTAATTCCAATTATGATTAGAAATGAAATTTGGAAGTAGAACCTTATTGTGATCAACTACTAATTTAAAATTTAAAAAATATTAACTTTTTTTAAAAATTTCTTATAATTTCCTCAATTTTCTGTTTCTGTGGAAGCAGTACGGCAGCCGTAATTAATTTCGTTAAAAGGACAATAAAATTAATGCTAAAAATTTTGTTCATGAAATAGTTTTAAAACTCAATGATTTTGGGTGAATTTTAAAATTGAAATGTCACGACCCCATAAGAAATGTCTCGTGACCCAATTTGGGGTAGCGACTCACACGTTGGGAAGCCCTGCTTCAGGAAGTCACGGAATTTTTTATTCAGAGAAAAAAAAAAAGTTCAGAAACTCACCGTTAGCAGGGAATAACGCTGTATGCGATACTGTTTAGCGAAATTACCCTTGTAAACCTATCAGTTTGGAACATTTTAAATCGTTTCTAATACGTGTCACAAATCATGGTCAAGTGGCACTGGGGATGCCTTGATCAACAAATCATCGTAAATATGGAGCACCTAAATCACATTACTGATTTCTCAATAGTATATCATCTCATATCAGGAGGAATGTTATGATGTCGGTGCATCGCATAATTTAATTTGGCCAAACTTTTCATATTGTCAACGAAACAAACTTTGAGGACAATTACAAATGTGTGGGACGACTTTAAATGGCCTTCTTCATCATCGATTTTAAACCGATGTCTCCCAAACCTGTTATGTTTACCGGTACACAGCATACAGAGGCATTTGCCAGCATTGGAGGTGAGTTTTTTAACTTCATTATTGCTTTTTTAACCGACTTCACAAAGTAAGGAGGTTATACATTCATACTGTATGCATGTCGTTTTTTTTTTTTTTTTTTGTCCACTCAGAACTTCTCACCGGATGAACCGATTTTCATGATTCTTTTTTTTTATTCGATCGAGGGTGGTTTCACATAGGTCCCGTACTTTCGTTTGACCATATTCGATAATTAGAAAAAAAGTTATGGGCAGAAATGTAGTTTTTTTTTCATCCATAACTTTTGACTAAATGAACCGATTTTGAGGATTTTTTTTTTAATCGATAGAGGGTCGTCTAGCTCAAATGTCGCAAATCAATTTGACTACATTTGCTTTTTAGAAAATACGTTACGGGTGAAAAATAAGTATTTTTTATTTTAATTGCATGGAAAGGCTTGGCTTGATTTTTCTTTGTTGGGAAATCTATTAATAAATATAAAAATCATTGTTAAAAACGTGTTTGTTGCCATGTGCTGTAATATTAAAAGCAATTACAGCAAGAGTTTGACTGAAGGCTTCTCTGTGGCAAAGTTAATCCAATCAGTTTGTTTGCTAAAACCGACTTCAAAAGGGAATTTATCATACAAATGATTAGTTTTTAGTGCCATTCATTCAAATAACTTTTGCCCTTTGATATGGATTTTTTTTAAAATAGAGTATTTATATAAAAAATGTATTTACACTAAAAAGAATAAAATAAAATAATTTTTATAAAAAACAGAACCGACTTCAAATTATAAATTGCGCTAAAAAGTGAAAAGTAAACTCATTCTTTAAACAGCATCGATGTGACTTTTAAACATAGTTTTAGAAGTCGGTGCAAAATTATGAGTCTAATTACCATTACACCATTTGCTACTTTATATTGAAACTATTGCTAATTCTGCGAAAATATATATATTTATAATTAATTCATGATTACAAAAGATTTTATCTATCCTAATTTTGCACCGACTTCTAAAACTATGTTTAAAAGTCACATCGATGTTGTTTAAAGAATGAATTTATTTTTTACTTTTTAGCGCAATTTATAATTTGAAGCCGGTTCTGTTTTTTATGAAAATTATTTTTTCTTATTCTGAAAATCCCGTTCAACTGTTAACAAGTTTGATCGAGTATCTATCACTCAAAAAGCGAGCTGAGCCTTTAATCAAAGGATCAGAATATAAAATGCATTCTACTGGTTCTGTAGAAGTTCTTGACTTAATTCTTTACGACGAGTTCCACGCAAATACTTTGTACATATGTTATTGTTTAAAAGATTTTCAGAATCGTACTGTTGTGCAAGTGCAACTACTGCATTGTTCAATATCCACTCTCAATGCAAAAGCATTTTCACTACATGCATTAGACAATGTAGAAATCGCCGTTTTAAAATAGGAAAACATGACGAGCAAGGTTATCTTTACGTGCTTCTCAAATGTTTTGCGATGTTTAAAAAATAATTATACCATCTTTAGTTTTACAGTGGCTTTTGAAAAAATGTATAATGTTTTTAAATGATGATAAATATATATTGTTAATGCTGCAAACGTTGATGATATACTCCAGGTAAAAAGATAGCTTGATAACATTCTGCGTTTTAAAAAACAACTTTTCGTATATTTTTGCGTTTGTACGTACCGAATTATTACTGCTTCAATATGCTTCACGCAGCAAACATTAACATTTAACATGCAGCACTTGATAAACAAGTGAATATCCATACATATATTTCACTTAACGTGAACCAGTCTGCGGTACGATACGATACTGACATCATGTAAAAAACAAACTATGGCAAAACGAAATTTAAAAATTTGTTTAATGCTTAGCATAGAAAAATAACATAATATTTGTTTTTATTGTCGTAACTTACGGACTTTAACAAATTTATTTCTATTTGTTAAAAGTTATTTTCATTCATAACTCAACTTTTCATTTCCGATTTTTGAGAATGGCAACACCTTAGTTTGTTTATATCTAGCGATTTTTCTTAAGCCTTTAAATTTAAAGCGTTTTTTTTAAATGGTTAGTAGCCCGCAGATGTTCTGCGAGCTATCAGCTAGTTTAAATTTATTTTCACTAAAAATAAATGTATTTCTTTCTGTAGAACTTGAGGGTTAAGTATGGCTTTGAACATGAACCTGAAAACATAGAAAGAATGAACATTTTTCCGGTAAGTTCGAATGAACATATTAATTTTCATGCAGAATATATTTATTTCTTGAATAAATTGATTTATAATGTGTTATGAAGATTCAGACATACAATTATGATTAAAAGCCCGTAAATACGTTTGGTCGTCTTTTTCCTTTATTTCCTGATTAATAATTCTACTGATGCTCTTGACGACAAAAGTCGCTGACTACAAAGAAACACCGGGCAAATGCTCCCTCTAAGCATTTTTAGGCGGGGAAAATCCCATCCCCCTTCCCCCGAAACGTAAAAAAAATCGTTTATAGATTCAGTACTACAAAAATTAATTTTGTTTCGTTTTCGAATAAAATGAGTGCAAAAATGGTAAACATTTTCTCGACTGGGTTAATTTCCAACTGCTTTACTCTTGTTACAGAAAAAAATTCATTTAAAGCTCAATCGTGAAAGAAAATATATTAACTTTTAATGCTTCAAGGTAATTGATCATTAATAAATAGATGTAGAACGCAGAACTCTGGCCTCCGGGTTATCATGCTAATTAATGTGCAGATTTAAACGATCAATTCTTGTATATTTTTATATTTTAAGTTCTCGAAAACTTCTCTAACGATTTGGACCAAATTTTGTATTTAAATCCGGTTTTGTTTTTTAAGTCTACCTATGTAGGTGTCTTCCCCGAAAAAACGCGATTTTACACAACAAACTGTTTTTTTTAATAACGCAATTGAGAGACTTGTAACAATGAGCAAAAATCATCCGCTATAGATATTTTATTTCAATTGACATAGCAATACACTGAGTGGCAACACTTAATTTTAATTTGTCTTTTGATGATTGAAATTTGTTGTTGTTACCATTTGTGAAATTTAAAATGACTAGGAAACCCATTGCAAAAAAAAAAAAAAAACTTTAGTAATCCTGCGCGTAATTTGAATGTATCAGAAGGTCCATGAAATGGTGTGAGACTTATTGTGACAAGTTTAAGTAAAAATATGATGAAGGCAAGAATCGTTATGGTGAACAATCTAGCAAGGAAGTACATATGCATGTATCTATACTCACCTCTTGTGTACAACTTTAGTGTAGGAGCCCGTTAGCGACATTTTTGGTTGGAGAGGAAATTGTTGGTTACAATTGCAATTAGTTATTTTGTGTTTGATATGTGGAACTTTAGGTTGTTATATATTTGGTAAGTTCTGAACGTATCACTCTTTTCGCGGCATCTTTCGTCGCCAACCAAAATAAATTACCAACCGGTCCCTATACTAGAGACGTTTCTTTGCCATGACAGTACACGCATCGCAAGGTCAACAGCTCTAAAATTCGGCAGGAAAATGTATAGTTAGAAAACACTTTAACTTTTCAAATTTATCTAAATAAGTATCTTCTTCGAGAAAAAAAAAAAAAAACCGTCGAGCAAAGCTCGGTCACCCACGTATTGCTAATTAATGTGCAGATTTACAGAGAAAATAAAAAAAAAAAACAAATATAGTTTTACTCAACTGAAAACCATAAATAAGGGTCGCAAAACAGATAATTTATGATATGTTTCTGCCGTATTCTGCAACCGTACATGAAGGTTCATCTTAAACTTCACTTCCTAATTTCCTACAAACGAAGAAGGGAGTAGCCTTCTCTCTTTCAATTCATATCATTTTCTATATGTGTGACAGTATATCAATGTCTTTCAACTGCTATAGTTTTTTCACATTTTTATCTTAGCAACGCATGAATAACATTTCAGTGAGCTTCGAAGTTTATTTTCTTTAGCTGCCCAGAAAATTTACAAAAACTAGATAATCAGATTTTTAAACCATACAGATTATCAGAAAAGCAGTTGATCCGCGCAAGGACAATCGTTAGTTCAGTGTACTCCTCTTATGAATCATATTTGCTTATAATTGAAAGTGCAAGCAAATAGCATTGATATACCTCTCTGTTATTATTATTATTTTTAAACTATTTTAAAGAATCACGTAGCTTGATATGAAGTCGTTATTCTGGTCTGTAACTATAGTTCAATAACTCCTTAATTGACTGGTCAATATATTCGGGTGATTTTCACTAATCCTGCGTCACTCCATGGGATTTTTTTCAATGGTCCACAAAGTGAGAAGCATTTTTTCTTTTGAAAATTTTTCCTAATTAACTTTTGAAAATCTTTACTACTTTGACTTATCGTCAAAGAGAATGGTACTTTTGAATGACACGTTTTAAGTTATACAATTTAGCCTAAAAAACTCTTTGGATTGAACATCCCCAAGTCGAAATATCGTTACCTCCGGTGTCTGGGAGCAAATATGAAAACAAATTGTTTCTCGAACTCTGTCCCTGCGAAGAGGGGAGCAATAAATACCAACCCCTTCCCAGCTCCCCCTGTCCACAATTGCCTTTTCTCCCCTTATATCGTTTATCGACTTCAATTCACAGAGAGAGGGATGCATGCCAGGATCATATCAATCCAGCCCCTTTCGCTCATTGGCCGAAAAATAGCGCGAAAATTTTAACAGCCGAAGCTCTTTTACGACCGAGAAGGGTCAAGTGATACAGATGATTATCAATGCCTCCCCATAAACACCCTCCCGATATATATATCTATATATATATAGCCCTCAGATATATATATGTCATCTCGATTCCCCTTCGACTGTATATAGAATGGCCGTCATGCATCCAAATCAACGACCGCGAGCGGCATTATGAAAGCTCTTCAAGTGACGGCGGCTTTTATTGTGGGGACCCCCATTTTGGAGAGGGGGCGGTTTTAATTTAGCGGTTGAATTTTGTATTTGCCGGGGGCTTTTCGGGGGATGGAAGAGGTCCGGCTCAATTGGATTTTGGGATAGAATGTCAATGACGTTGCGACGGGGCTATAAATAAAAATTGGCATCTCTCTGGAGGTGGGTATTGTACCGCCTGTTTTGATTTTCGACACTAACCATTTATGGTTTATAGCCCAGGCGCATTTTAGGGCCTATAGAGAACGGTTATGGGACGGCTTATAGAAGCTATATTCAGGATAGAGGATAAAAGGGGTGTCTGGAGTTATGGGAAATATCCTCTAAAAGGCGGAAACGATGATTAGAATGAGTGTTCATTAGGGAAACTGATTAGGTTGAGTTGAATGGGTTGGATCTGAGCAGCGTGAAAATTGCGTGAACGGAAATTGGCCTTCCTAAGGATTTTTGTTGTTTTATGGGTCACTGAGTGGCTTATCTAATAAAATGGCAGTTGTGGGTTAAAACTTATTATGAAATATTCTGAAACATCTGTTGTCTCCACAAAAACATGACTATCGATGAAAAATGCAGAAACATTCTTTCCAGCTTATGAATATTTTCTAACAATTTCGCACGTACGTGAATATTAATTTAATTATGAAACTTTTGAGTCTTTGCATTTTTGCTTTCGGTAAAATACTTCTTTAATTTTACTGATGTTTAACATTTTGCAGCATCATATTTATTTATTTATTTCTACAGATACTGAAAATCACTTTTCTTAAAACAGAGGCTTTTATTTGGAATTTTTGTCAAAAAAATGTTTATGATTGAAAGTTTTTTATGCCGATCAAATGCGCATAGATCACTTTTCAGAAGTAGGAATTTTAAAAAACTGAAGAAATTATTTCAGCTTCTGTATTTATACTGCATTTTAAAAACCATGGTTAAATTCTAAAACTGATAAGGTTCAGATTTCGGAAATGGTTTGATGTACTAGAAAAGTGGCAAAACGATTGCATCACAACCAGGGTTGTCAGATTTGCTGCCCGGGTAGCTACCCATTTTCCCCACTGGGTTGGGTGTTTTACCTTAAAAACTCGTGGGTTTTTTTGGGGTTTGGGTTTTTTAAAAATTTAAAAACAAATAATCCTTTGTAAAATATTTCTTTTTGATGAAAATTCTACATATGTCAATTAGGGATGTAACGAATATTCGGCCCTTTGGCCGAGTATTCGGCCTGGCCGAATAGTCATTTCATCACCCAGCCGAATATTCGGCCTGGCCGAATATTGATGGACTATTCGGCCGAATAGTTCTGATGCAGTAAAAAAGTAAAAAAAATAAAGAAATTAGTAGATTTTAAACATTTAAAATTGTATTATAATTATTGCAAATGAATACATTAGTCCACTATAGTTTTAAGAGATAAAACTATAATTTAGATTAAACTACTTTTTTTAAAATCTTGTTTTACGCTTGACTGAGCAAAAACACATTTTAACGTTGTAATATTGTATTTTATATTTAGCATTTGCTCCCAAAAGTTGCCAATTGTTAATTATAATAAATAATACGATAAATTCATTTTGTTACTATTAACGAAGTGAAAATCAGACTTTGTTTGGGTAGACTGATTTATTGTGAATATTGGGTTAGAGAGAAATGTGAAAAGCCCAGAATATATCATGAATATTTAGATAGCATAATTTATTGGTGTTTTTGAAAATAAAAACATATTCCAGTTAAGTGCATTAAGTTTTAATAGATCTTTTAAAAATAAGTATGTAAAAAACCCCATAAAATAAAAATATTAACTTTTATAACTTTTAAAATATCTTCATAAAACAGTATTGAGCAAAGTAAAAGTTCACTAAGCACTAGTATTTCTTTCATTGCAATAAAATAATTAGTAAAATAATGCTAATGCTTATTACCGTAAAACCTGTCATTTCTATTTTACTTGTGGGTGTAATTCTTAGTTTTATTACATTCAAAACAATAGTGAAAATAGATTCATTTTAAATAGTTCTAAATTCTTAACAAACAGAATTAAATCATGCATCATAGATTGTGTGTAATTGGTGTTTGACTTTGAATAATTTTAAATTTGACAAATACTTTCTATTACAACGATTTTCTAGAAAATTTAATATTCGGCCGCCGAATATTCGTTATTCGGCCTAGCCGAATATTCGGCTTCGGCCTATTCGGCCTTGAAGAAAGGACCGAATATTCGGCTTCGTCCTGGAAGAAATGGCAGAATATTCGGTATTCGGCTATTCGGCCAAATCACTATTCGTTACATCCCTAATGTCAATACTATTCAATATTTAATTTATTTTTAATTTACATAGCTCAAAATTAGATACACAAAGAAAAAATCATAAATTATGTCATAATAAAAAGGAAATAACAATTACAAGATAGTAGAGGAAAATAACTTGCACTATTAGAAAGCAAAAATTTATCTTTATTATTAATATAAAAGTTTGGAAAAGTTAAGCTTATTAAAAAAGGAATTATTTTCAATGAAGAAACACTTCAAGACATCATATATCTCATATGAAAATGTATAAATTTACATTTTCTGTACTTTTCAGACAAAAGCAGTTTCGGTTTAGAATTTTTTTCTTCTTTTTTATGATAAGAATAGTTTTTGTTTTGATCAGACCAAAATCTATTTATTGGAAAAACAGTTTTGGTTTAGATTTGAAGACATTAAAGCTTTAGTTACATTTAAAAAACAAATGAAACAAAGCAGTTCAAAACATCATATATTTTATTATTTGAAAATATATAACTTTACATATTCTTTCTGTACTTTTCAAAAGTAAAAATAATTTGAAGGCTAAATTTTCTATTTGTAAAATACTAATACCCTCTATCTTTCTTAAATATTTCTTTATTAAAATTATGCTTAGATTTGTTGAATCAATTATAATTGTGCTAATTAGAAGATGAAAAATATGTGGTATGTATTAAATATATAGAAGAGAAATCATGAAATAAACCTATACAAGCAACAGAATGTAATTTATCTGTATCTCTGTGTGTATATACATGTATATACATAAATATATGCACATATGTTTTATATTTTCAAACAGTAATTTTTCCTCAACTAATAACTCCCCTAAATAATTTTAAACTGTTAAATAATTTACCTAGGATGCTCTGATAATGAATGGATCAATCAGAAAAATGTTTAGAGTAAATATTATTTTTTTTGCTGTGTCACCCATACTGATCACTGAATTTAAAAAGTGTGCATACATATACATGAAATAGGATCAAATGAAATTAAATGCAGAATTCAAGTAAGGTAGTTGGAGAAAAAAACTACTTTTGTTTTAATAAAAAGTAAATAAAATTTGATCAAAACTGTTTTTCAGTGCTTGCTAAATTATGCATATTCTAATATAAAAATATATACATATGTACCATAAATTTTGAACTTGCTAGAAAAAAAAATTTCATTTTCCCCATTTTACCCAAAAAATCCGGGTTTTCTACCCAAAAAGCCCTGGTTTTTTAAATAAAACCCGCCCGGGGTGGGCTTTTTGCAAAAAACCCGGGTTTTTTACAACCCATATCACAACACTTTCTACTTTTACACCTTAAAAGCAATACTGAAGACGAAGTCACGAAAGAAGGGTGACCTTGTCTTTTACACTCAAAAGTCAGATAATGCATCCAAGAATCTCATTAATTCCGAGCAGGATTCAAAGTTTTTGACAGAAGTGTTTGCACAATCATTGATTCGATGACCACTGGTTTGCCATAAATCGTGCAGGATAAAAGTTTCCGGCAATTTGTAGAAAATTGGGAAGGCATTTTTCTGTCAAATTCACTTTAGGCACTGGCAACAGTGATACCGGATGAATTTTTTTCTTTACATTAATATTCCGTCAAATAATTACCTATGATTGGGTTAAACTTCACAATCATGAGACCAGAAATCGAATTCAGTTTATGCGATCACTAAGCGGTTGCTTAACAGTTCCCCAATTTTAAACCGACTTCGCAAAGGAGAAGTTGCCATTTTACCTTAATATTAAACCGATTATAATAAGAGTTTGAGTAAATGCTTCTCTGAAACAAAAATTATATTGTTTCAGTTAATAAGTTGAACTTTTTAAAATAAACTTCAAAAAGAATTTACCATACTAATGATTAGTTTTTAGTGACAGTCATTCAAAGTGGGTGTGCCGTTTCATGTTTTTTTATAAATGGAGTATTTATATAAAACTGTATTTACACTAAAAATAGTAAAATAGAATAAATTTTGGGGGAAAAACCAAACCGACTTCAAATTAAAAATTGCGCTAAAAAGTGAAAAATAAATTCATTCTTTAAACAACATGGATACGACTTTTAAACATAGCTTTAGCAGTCGGTGCAAGATTTGGACAGATAAAATCTTTTGTAATCATGAATCAATTACAATAAACGGCGGAGAGTTTGCAACAGTTCCAATATGAAGAAAGACATGGTGTAATAGCAATTCGACATAATTTTGCACCGGCTCCCAAAACTATGTTTAAAAGTCATATAGATGTTGGTTAAAGAATAATTTATTTTTATTTTTACTTTTTAGGCGGTTTTATTTTTCTCCCAAAAATTTATTTTATTGTTTTTTTCTACTTATGAAAAAATTTAACAAAAAAGTGTTTTGGCAATCTAAAATGCTCTTATATACTAAATATTACTGTAAGCTTGAGATGTATTTTATACTTTTGCATAAAATCTTATTTTGGTGTGAATATGCCGACTTATTTTACCTCGGTGTTGTGGTTAAACGCAACGGCGCAACCACTTTTTCTTGAGTTGTTTATTGCATGTTAACGTGGTATTTCCAGGAAATGTGTTCTAAAAGGGTTTGACCTGTGGTTGTGCCCTTTGTTATATTATTAAATTAGAAATTCAATTTTTTAAAAGCATTTATTTGGTCCTTACATTAACAAGTTAACCATAGTTGACCATAGATTGGTTAAGCGTCTTACGTAATAAGATCAAAATCTGATAAACTACATTAAAATATCAACTGAAGATGTCAATATTCTTATTTGAATATAAAAATGGGAGTATTTACCTCATAATTTAATATTTCAAATGCAATAATATTTCCTGTCATTTCGAGGCAGCAGTTTTTGAATTATTAATTGCATTCACAATGTTTTCCTCGGATGTTTAAGTTAGTAATCAGTAAAATGATTTGTTTGTTTATCAAGAAAAATCTTACAATACTGTAGTCGGTCTATCGTAAGTTCTTCCTTTCAAAATCTTCCACTGATTCTTTCGCAAATGAAATCATTTGGAAATGTAGGACTTTCGTATAAAGTTGAAAGTAAAAGATTGAATATTAAGATTTAACTACACATGGGTGGCTTCTTATAATTTTTTAGTGCTAGGAAAATGGAGAGGGACCTATGTGGCGTCCGCTCCGTATATGTTGCTCAGTAGTTTTTACTATTAACGTAATCTAGCTCACCTTTCTGATTATTTTTAATATGCTCATATTTTGGTACTTGGTTCATTATTTATGTGTTGTCCCCATAGCAGAGTCAGATGGAACCCTATGCCTAGAATGATAGAAGGGGGCCAGAGTGATTCTATGAATTTACAATAAAAACAGCGAATTTCTCCGTTTTATAGGTTGTAAAATGACAATCGCCATTCAGTCTAGTTTTATCTTGACCACGTGGCATAAATTATAAATACTTCTTCCTCGTCCGGCCTACTGCTGCCAGCCGGTCAAGCAATTAATAGAGATTATTTTTAAAAAAAGTAAAGTTGACATATTGGTGTGTAAAGACAATTGTTCATGGTACGCTACAGTATATTAAGGTTTTAAATTAATCATTGGAGATTCGTAAAGTCAGGGAAGAAGAAATTTTTCAGGAATTACACGTGGGGAACCCAGGAGGAACCACGTTGGCTCCCTCCGGCTTCTTTGATGTACAGTAATTTTCAGTCCTTCTTATGTTTAAACCGATCAAAAATCCAGAAATTTAGAAACACAAAGTCGTTTTCGGCATGCTTTCTTCTTTAATAGTGGGCTTTTTTACCTGAAGAAAGTGATGAAAAAGTGACGTGAACCATTTCTTGAAACCTCCCCCACCACTGTGAACCATTACCCACGTCCGCGGTCATTTAAATCTATTATCCATCGACCTCGTAGAACAGTGACACTTAACCCCGAACCGAGAAAAAGCGCAAAAGGGAATGAAACCGAGCGTGCCCGCTGGTAGAGTACCCATTGTGGGCCACAAATGCGAGTGGGCGGGCACCGCTGCCCCACAGCGGAAGTCACCGCAACGATTACGAGCAAATGACTCTTTCTGGCAGACGCGCAGAATGTGTCTGATTGTGTGGGAAGTGTGAAGAGACACGTCGTTGGTGGGACTCCAGCCCCTGCTTGGATGAACAGGCAAAGACGCTTCACATACAACGTGGGATTTTGTTGCTGTCACAGATTCTCTTGTGTGCTTACCTGATCTGCCTCCCCCGTGTTTTATATACCAACAGCCCTCGTGCCACCACATCTTGCTGCAAACCGTTTTCGTTTCGGAAAGGGATTTTTTTCTACCATTATAATTAGCTCCTAATCCATTCCGATATTTTCATATACCTTTTGGGACATTTGAGTTATTGAGTTTTCTATTCCACTGATTTTTTTTAATAGTTTGTATCAGTGTGGTCCAACCTTTTGTTACCCGAGGGCCAATCAAGCTTTAATAGTGGAATGTGAGGGTCAGAGACATTCCAGAAGGAAAAAGACTTACATATTTTATTCAAAAACTTTTAGTAGAATTTATATTAAAAAAGGTTTAATACTATATCACTTCGTTTTGCAATCGAGAAACCAAGGTGATGATTGGCACTGCTTTAGTGATACAACTTTATCAATGTGCAGTGAAAGCTCAGTAAGGCAAAGTTTCAGGCTCGATTTCCAGTGAAATGCTTTTAATTTTAATTCGATTTTTTTGAATTTGATTTAATTTGTTGCAGAGCAACAACAACAACAACAAAAAAAAGGCTCTTTTGCATGCGTATGTATTACCAAGAAGCTTCAATATTGCCGTTACTGGAAACAGTAAGAAGGGAAAACTATATTTCCCCCCAAATGTTAAGATCTCCTAGTAAGAAGGGCAAGGGACAACAAAAATGAGTGGATGGGCCGCGTGTTAGACCACAGTGGCTTATATCATAGGCTTAATTATGTTTAATATCTTAATTTCTCAATTCTTTCCTTCTGTTAATTAGAACTTTATTCCCCAATTCTCTCTCCTGGTAATCCGAACTTTATTCCTTAATTCTACCCCTTTATTAATTAGAACTTTATTCTTCAGTTCTTCTCTTCCGGTTAATTAGAGCTACAATCCATTCCCTAGTCAGCAGTATTTTTTAATTCTTCGTAAGCAATATCCACATTATTAAGATTATTTCTTTAGTCCCAGGAATTTTCTGGCGTATTTCTTAGGCTTTCCAGCGTAAGTGATAAAGATTTTGTCTTTAAGTCTAAGGTTTTTTTTTTTTTTTTTTGGTCTAAAAAACCATAAAATGGAAAGAGCTGAGAACCGCGAAAAGCTGCACAATTAAACCAAGATTTATTAACAGCTGTTTTTTCTCTCAAAGATTACGAAACGAAAGGTGTGATATATATTCATGTAAAGATAAAGTAAGCATAAATTATATATTGTGCCTATGGATCCTGTTCCCAATCGAAACAGAATCATTCTCTCTCTCTTTCTGTAGTGGGTTGTTGTGGTGCAACTTGTGGAATATGTCTTTAGATACTGCATTGTTCATAGAGAAATTTTGGACAAATTTGATCTGAAAGACATGAAAGCAGGCTTCTCACCGTTTAATTATTGATTTATTAGCAAAATCCAATAGTCTGAAGAAGCAAAAGTGAAAGGTTTTGAAAAAGAACCCGGTTTCTATCGATTAATTATGTTTATTATGAGACTTAGGGAATAGCATTGCTTCAGCCATTTTCTAGCTGAGCGTTATAGGCAGTGCAAACTAAATGCCTGCTAGAATCAATTTTTCGTCAATTCATAGCTAGCCTTTACTTTTTCCCCTTTCTTTGTCAGTTCTGATGCCGATACATTTCTCCTTTTCCTGAAGAATGCGAAATTCTCATTCCCATCCATCATTCGAGGGCAACTGTTAATTACACCGGACAAATAAACTTCCAAATGAATGAGTAAATATCACGTTGCCATTTGGTTTCTTGGATGCAATTATGCAGTGCCTCATCTATTGACCAAACTGGAATTCATTATACCTTAACACCCCATTCAGGTAGAGCTTTTATGAAAGCAATGCTGACCGATCCGACATTTTGGTTCTAAGAGGGGTTTACATCCAGTTTTGCTTAAAGCATTAGAAGATTTGTTTCACAGTCTCTTGTTGTTATATCAGAAAATTATCAGCAAGAGGATGAATCAAAGCCCCTTTTGAGCAAATCAAGTCACATAACTGAATGTCTAGTGATATAATATTTTTATCGAAAAAAGGTTGCTGTAATGAGCAGTGACAAATTTATTTATCACTCGTTTTAAATCTGAATTTATGACTTCTTTTGTCCTTATAGACTTAAAAATTAAGGCATTAATCGACAAACAGATATAGTATAGGTTTTTGTGGACTATTTTTCGGTTACTAAGCTGGTGGGTTCCCGTTTGTAATTTCTGGAAGGAGCAACAGGCAATAATCTCTTTTGTACGCTTTTTCTATAATAAAATTGTTATAAAAGTATTTTTATGTTCTTTAGAGTCCTTTTCAAACAATTAATCTACAAGTTCAGAAAAAATTGCACACTAATTTACTTCGAATAAAATTATACGATATATTGTAACGTTTTAGTCTAATTAAACAATAAATCATACAATTTCCCTAATGCGATAATAATGAGCCGTAGTAATTAGAAACTCATAAAGATTGTAGCCCTAAGAATGCGTTTGCAAATGCCTTTCGGACTTAGATCATTTCATATTACCTGTTCGTGTGAGCTGAAAAGCTACCAAAATTATTCAGAGGTTGATGAACAACTTAATACAGATATTTACTAAACACGGCGGTACAGAAAATAAGAGGACAATCAACTATGTCAGAACTAGCAATAAACCAAACTAATTTAAAGTCATTCACAGAAGTTGCCATTCACTTAACGATAAACTTTATAAACAAATAAGTCATAGTTTATCTTTTGCGATTACCTTCAGCAGTACCAAAATTCCCAAGTCTCAAGCAAAGGACATTCTGAGCGAATATGATTAAGTTGTTTAACACATTGAATACTGAAGTATTTGAAGATTTTTTAAGCCCATCGGACGAATTTAACTTGTCAGATGACGAGTCAAACTAGTTCCACCGAAACGTCACCCAAGTAAACAGATGGCGAGTCTCACTCGTCAAATGTACCCAAATGGTTAATTTAATTGAAATATTGATAAGCTAAATTTTTGCCAACACTGAAAGACAAGAGGCCATTGTTAGTTTAGTGGGCTTGACTGTTGACAAAAATGATTTTTATTAAAATATGTTTCGAAGTGGAGTATCGTTCACAAGACTCCGAAGGGACTACCGAAAATCGTCGTATAAACAATAACGTCGTATAATAGATGTACCCTTCTGGCTAAGTCCTAGAATTGGATCACACTGAAAAGTCGTATAAATGTCAACGTCGTATAAACGGTACTCTCTCTAAAAATTTAGAGAAAAGTTTTGAAATTTTATTTGGGCGATTAGGAAAATTGTCAAAAATGTTTGAATGGGATAATTACAAATTTCTTTCATTCCTTTGGGAGGGGTATGTGCCCCTGAAGAGACCACCCTAAAAATCCACCACTGGTTGTTCCTCTCAGTATTTGGAACCAAGATGTCGGATGTCTAGTCTCCTACTGTACACTCAGATCGCAGCTTCGATGCCCGCGCTTTTTAAGCTCCTCGGCTACTACTTTCGAGTCTTTTGTCTGCAGAGTCTTTCTTCTTTCGGCTTAATATATAGACTGACAAGAAAATGGCAAAAGCTTGGAATCGAGAAAAAGATACCCACCTGTTTAAAAGGAGAGAAAGGACGATTTTTTCCACTTCGAGTTCGTTTCCATTGTCTTCTCGCAAGCCCTACTGGAATTATATCGACCTTCCCATGGTGAAGGCGGTCGAATACCAGCCGGACCCTGGGTAGGCATTAGGTTAATAGCACGCTGCGGAGCCTGCATTTAGAGACGTCTGAGATAAAAATCCGAGGGGCAGGTTTTTTAGAATTTCTGATCGCCTTTGTTGAAAAAAAGCATCATTCAAGCTCAGCTACCATATTGGATTATTTTATTCTTGGTGGCTGTTTACTTGAATGAGGCTGGGTTGGCAGGTTTTGTTGTTAATCCGACTTCCAAGTCCCCTTCGCCTGGTATTTTACATCCGTTTACTTGATGATGGTGATTAATGTTTCGTGTTTCATTCAAAATGAGGAAGGCAAACGATTCTATCAGGCACCGCGATGGAAGACGAACTTGACTGTGTGGTGCGTTGCTGGTATTACTTGAATTTTTGGGTGGTCTTGAAAATAAATTTCGTATGTGCTCGCAATTTTTTATGAATTTTTCTAGTTCTTTCCGACTGCAATTTTCTATCATCGTCTTCTGTAAGTGTTTCATCAAATGATATTTCACTCCTTTTTTTTCAATTTAAGAAATTAATTTTAACTTGGAAATGAATTACGTAGTTCGAACGAAAATATGCATCTTATTACTTACACAGACACACGTGTATATATATATTATTATATTAAAAATCCTGCTTTTTAGACATGCGAGATCACTACTCACCTCGTATGGCAATCCTTAAAAGTGGTTCCCAATAATGGGCAGACCTTTCCGGCTTCAGTTTCTATGTCTCGGCTCAGTATCAGAATTTTTGCTCTTTTCTGCGACAGAACTTTTTTTAGTTGATTCAAAACGTTTTGCAAGATATCTTCGCCCATTATTAGTTTGTGATAAACGTATAGTTAAATGTTAAAGGTTTAGGATGTAACATGCAGATCAGTGCCATTAGACTTATCCTTTCCAATGTTCTGAAGAAAGAAACTTTTATTTTCTACCTAAAACATTGTCTTGACCTGCTCTTTATCTGTCTTTAATCACTTAGTAATTTAACTGCAATTGTTCTTCGGTGAAGCTATTTATTCTGCTTTGGGGCATCCAAATCCAAATCTGTTCTTCAATATCGATCTTTTTTTCCGAAAATGCTAAGTTATTGTCATTTTCTGTTTTTTTTTTTTTTTTTTTTTTAGGAAACCTTTTTTGAACAAGGGAAAGAGGATGTTAAATCACGCTTGCTAGTAGCGTGCTCACTTTTGCACATTTAAAATCTGGAATTGATATTTCATTAGAAATATTTCAAAAACTACGTCCCTAATATCCGTCTTTTTGATGATTATTTTGCCTAATAATGCCTTTCCTAAAAAAGATCAAACTTCGCATCAATAATCGGATTTCAAAAATCCTATTAAAAAAAGAATCTGCTCACGCTTCACCATTTCTATAAACTTCTTCCGAAAATTAGCATAAGAATACACCACTTTGTCGCTTGTGACTTTATCTGTATGCGGAACGATATGCTTAAACGCCGTTTGGGGTGGTGCGAGGGGAGGTCGTATATTTATATCATTCTGAAGGAAAACGTGAAATTGGCTCGGAATACTCAAAAAGAGGATAATATTTTGTCACCCATAAGTCACGTTAGGCGGCACATTTCTTCTTTCCCCATTCCCCATATTTTGCCTTCTGAGAGAAGAAAATTTGGGTGTTTGTGATCCGGTGATATTCGGCAAACGTGAAGGCAATAGCTTGGAATGCTTCATGGAATATATTTGTGGAAAGGAAAAGGTTAATATCAAGAGATATTTTTATATCGTAATAATATATTTATCTGTGGTATATAGCTATCTGCCCGCAACCAATTTTCGCATGGGTGACGGCTCAAAGACCAAGATATTTACTTTGCTCACTGAGAAGCAACAGAATTCCAAAAAGCTCGCATTCAGGCATTTTAATAACTTTCCCGTTGAGACTGCATTTTAATGCGTACTTTAAAGATGTACAAGATTCGAATTACGAATTTTATTTCAGTCACAAAAATAGATAATCTTCCTCCGGAAGAGTTTTGCAAGTTATCCAGTCTTAAACACACACACATACCCTCTTTTTGCCTCAGTTAAGGTGGAATTTATCCCCAAGTCCGTATCCTATTAACTCGAATAAGTTAGAATTCAAAGATATTTTCCATACGAAAATGACTTTCTTGTCAATATTTTTAGCGTATACGAGTATTTAAGATGTATTCATACTGTTAGAATCTTTCAGCCGCGCAAGTACCTGTTGACATTGAAACAGACATAATTTAATACATCTTTCAATCTGCATTTTCAAAACGAATATTGAATGATGAAATTCCTTCTGATGTTGGCATAAGGGTACCGGATACATGAGAGTTTTATAGTTGTTATGGTTGTGCATCTAACCAGTTGTATTTGAGATTGCATGATTTTATTATTAATTCAGATGATGTGTTTTAAAAAACTGGTTTAATTAGTGTGAACGTAGTCTTTTGTCTCCATGAAAAACTACTATAAAACTATTTACACAAATTTTCTAATCGTAAATTGACATGTCACTCTGGCTTTTATCCTTACCTTACAGACGCCATTGTTGAGTAAACTAATTTCTTACACTGAAATTATGTTTGATTGGCAATCCTGTTGCGTATAACTTCAATTTTATATCAAAACTTTTGGGCGATACTACTTACTGTGTTGCATATATTTTTCTCAAGGAAAGAAATTGACTATTTTAAGTGAAATATTTCATTTTTTCCATCCGTCTGGTATGTGATGAAAAAAAGCTCAAATTATTTTCATAAACCAATATGTTATCTGCGCCAACTTATTTTTTTCTAGCATCTTATCCAGACAATTTGTCCTTAAAAAAATTAATTAAGAAAAAAACACACACACAGCTTACGATAGGTCTAAAATACAAAACGGGTGATATACCTTTGGCCTACTATTTTTATTTAAATGAACAACCAGATACGAGATAAAAAATTTATTTCACTAAATTTTAGTACTGGTGGTTTTAAACAAATACCTACTATACCCATATAACAGATAATCAAAGCTTAGATTAAATTAATAAGATAAAAAAAGCATATTTACTCTGAAAATAAAATGTTTTATTTAGGTCTATTTTGAAGGCAACAATTCAAACTTTTTTTCCCCTTTAATTTGATGTAAGCCTATAACTGTTCAGTCTTAATCTGTATTAGAATTTGAAAAGTCAAACGCAAATGTTGATTTCTTCAATTCTCTGGCCAATCCATCACTTAAAGTAGGATGAAGAAGCAGTAAATAGTCTCAATGTCATTAAACTTTAATTCCAATGTTTTTCCAATACCTTCTTTTGAAGAATTGAGTTCTTTTTTTATCATATTTGCTTCTAGGTATGATTTATTTGTTTGTCAATAGCAAAAGGAAGGCGAAAAAAACTAGTTCGTTGCACAAGACAGCATAGAAATAAGTTTTCAATCAAGCTCTAGAAAACTTATAGAAATTATAAAGCATTTACTTCACTAGAAATTTGTCCTTCATTAAGAAATATGCGGATCAGTTCTTAAGATTTAGGTTAGGTGCTGTTCTGGGACCTACAGTTAGCTCCAGTTAAAATGATGTACCTATTCAAGGTACATAACTTTCACTGGAACTAAGTACAACACATATTCAGGCTTTGCAAATTGGCAATCAGGCACTTTATGGCTAGTAAAAATCAATGTTAGGCTCCTGCTTATGTACCTAACTAAATGGTCTTTAAGAAGGACTTATTGTTCTGCATTTTATAACTACATCTTAAGTATTAAAATAAAAATTTATAACAGAAAAATATTTATTTTTCTCATCGTATAACGTGTTTTTATTTCTACAACTGAAACTAAAGGACATACACCAACTGAAATTGGTTAATTTCGACCCGTAGTGTCAACTCCTGATTTATTAGATTAAAACTACCTGATGTAATAGATTTAGGTAAACCAAATAAATAGCGGTAGACTCACCATAGGCTCAAGGTACACGAGGTCCATAAGGTCCAACATCTTCTCCTGTTTGTTAAAATTGTTGCCAAAGCCGAATTTCTTTGAAAAATAAGCTATCAAACATAATTTCTTACAAAGTCTTAACGAGTTACACTGTGTTACTGTGCATTGATCCAAGAGTAAGTTGAAAATTATTATCTTGAAAAAATGTTAGTGTGAGCTGTCATGTTTATTGCGCAATACATGGCAAGCTAAGAAAGCTTGGTTCACGAACAAGTAAAGTTAAAAATTCAAAAGTTTAGCCACAGCTTTTCCCAGTGGTAAAATGGCAGCTTTCATCTATTTTATAAAACTCGCTTCGATATTTGTATTCGTCACTGAACAAGGTTGAAAAATTCATTGATTTCGCATCGATAAATATTCTTCAGAAGCAACTTCAAGTCAGTATGTGTCTGAAAATCTACAATATCCATTTCCTTTACTTTAGTCCCAGAAAATAGCTCGATTATGTTGTGCTTATGTCAACAAAATATTGACATTTTTTTAGAGACCACCTTTTTCATATTTCATGTTTTCTATTCAAAAGATACACAAGTGTTGGAATAAGGAAGTACGATATTAGAAAGTTACTTGGTTTTGTGAAAATACGCTTGTATGTATTTACGTTGGAGCCGCTGTGGTACATTCTTTAACTAGGAATAAAGTTTCTGAGCACCAATTCTTGAATTTGAAAAGTATGCAGGTTGTTGAATATTACACGACTGACATGAATTCTAAACAGAATTTTATCGGACAAATATCTTTCTTCAAAATTTGTTGAGCGATTTCTTGTCGAAGCATCTTGAGCTGATTTTTTTTTTATTTCTCAACAATTTTCTTTCACTTTTTTTCATTCTTTTATCAATTGATCATTTTTATCATAGTTTTTTATTAATCAATTTATTAAAACATTATTTTGATACATAGCTAAAAATTCATAAAGCCATATTATTATAAAATTCATTTAACTCTTTCAAGACAAATTTACCACCCCATTTACTATGAGGATAAATATTATAAAAAATAAATGAGACTCAGTGTCTGGAATTTTCTTAATTAAACGGTTTACGTTCCATATTCTGGAACACACACAATTACCCAGTCGCAATTAATTTTAGGACACTATGCCCCAGCCGAGCAATCAACCTACTTACTTATAAGAACTTATACCCTTTTGAAAAAAAAAATTATGAATTTTTATCACCATCTTGTGAATGTTTTTCTCACGAGCGTAAAAAATATTTTTATTTCTGACAATAATAACTCTAACTTTGCTTTTAATATGTATGTATCTCGTTGATGCTGTATATTGTTCTGATGAAAGAAAGAAAAGAATAGATTTTTAGAATAGATTATATGCTCTTAGATATGTAATGTATTTTTATATGTTTACTGTTTTTTTCATAACTTGATCATTTTTCCGATTCACGGATAAGGGTGTTTTCACACCAAAGGCAAAAAAAACTTGTCTTTTCTCATCTGCGCAACCGCAGAGCATGTTTTTGAAGTCAAAAATAGGCTTGTTTTCAGCCATATGAATTCCCACATATTTGTAATATATGAATACATATACTCCTATGCTACAAATATGTGAGAATTCATATTTTCTCACATATTAATGGGTTTGGCTACCGAATATTTATACTTCTGCTTCTCAACCAGTGGTCCGTGGACCAAAAGTGGTCCTCGGGATGGTCCGGTGACTACTTATATAAAAGTAATATTTTTCCGTGATTAAGCAAATTGCGACTTTCGTTGAACGAGATTAAGTAAAAGCATTCGCTCTGATGAATACCAGATTGAATTATCTTTAACATAAAAACTATTAGAACATACCATAACACAATCATAATAATTTTTGTATGATGTTAAGAACGAGCTTTTTCTCCAACAGCATTATAACCGATGCACACTTCTAACTTGGTCTGCGGGTGTCGCACAAACAGTCTGCAGTCGGTGATCACATGACTGGGCCGTGTACGGTCACGTGATGGGACTGTACACTGCAGTTAGGCCTAGGAGCTAGAATTCCACAACTTGTCCACAGAAAATCGTGCACAGAAGTCACATTGAAAGGAATTAAGTAAATATTGTATTCTTTATTTCACTAAAATACAATTTAAAATTAAAATTTTTTACTTTTTGTGACACATACAATGTAGACCTATCTTCTGAAAATTACCATTTATATGTTTGTAGTATAGTAAATTATAATAGTTGATTTATTAATAATAATAGTTCGTTTCGAAAAATGGTTGTATTTAATTATCTTTGAATTTGGTTATAACTGATAAGATGCATGTAATAATATAATGGGATGGTCCGTGGTAATTCAATTTTGGGATAAAAAGTTCTGAACACAGATCAGGGGTTGGGAACCATTGATTTATACCATTAAAACAGAAAACATAGGTTGTATTTCCTATGCATGTGCAATCGTCCAAAAGGTGGTCAAGATGGCCGCTGGATCATTCACAGGGAAGACCTTTGGGAAAATTCGTAGAAAATCTTCTGCTCTTATTCTTGAAATTTCGGTTTTGAGCCCCACGTTCCTGGCACCTAATCTATCTGTGTGTCAAATTTCATGTCTATAAGTGCTATATGTTCTTCTGTACATCTCACCATGACACACCGACATTAGCTTCTCTAACAGAATTTTCTTCTGTCATACTACATTACTTTAACAAAACTTTACTTTATTATATTTAAAAGTGTCAATTTTCTACTTAACCTTTAAACAGAATGCTCAAAAGAAATTTTCATTAATTTTTGGAAATCTGCTTAGTTAATTTCTTCAAAATATACCTTTTGTATTCATTGCACATTTTCACCATTTCAATTATTCGAAAAATACCGAGAACAATCGTCTCTCACACATTCGCTCAAAATGTCGACGAATTCTCTAATTGCTTTACCAGCTGTCGGCAGGCCTTTTGCTTCACAATCCCGTCATCGGCAATCCAAAAGACAACAAGTCTCGGAACTATTTGAGGCGACTGTTTTCCCAATCCTTACTAATAGAATCAAGTCGCTTCACAGTTTCCCAACCCTTTTACGTTTAATTCAATGACAGCGCGGGACCCCACAAGTTATTTTAAAGCCCCAGTCAATACCCTTAAAATATGCATCGCAGCCCCGCTACTATCGAACCAAAACAAAAGTTCGCCTGCAGGCTTTTAAAAGACAGGGAAGTCGAAAAGAAAACACAGAAACTTTTCACCAATCCAGTGGAATAATGTTCGTTGTAAAAACTGCTGAATGCTATCTGTCTTCACTCTCACATTCGGTTTTGTGTTAGCGTTGTTTGTATAAGGCTCCGGCTCGGTGCCATTTTGCATGTATTACACGTGTTTTTTCAATTTTTTCACTTCATTTCACTTCGCACCGCGACTAGAAAAGGCATGCAGTGAATTCAAATAATACAATTCAATTATCGCTTTTCCAGGAAGCAAAAGTTTTGTCGAAGTCGCTCTTTTTGTCCCTGATTTTTATTCTTGGTTTTGTTTCCCATCTCTTTCTGCGGGTTTTAAGTTTTTGTGGAAGGATAAAACCTTTTCTTTGCAAAGTGCCTCGAGGTTCTGAAATCTGTGCAGGACAAACACCAAAACTTTTCTCTCCTCCTTTTTTTTCGATTGGTTTTAATTCATAGTGCGTTTTAACTTAATTAATTAATTATAAATAATATTAAATTATGCATTTGGAGAATACCTTTTGTAAAGTATTTATTATAATTTGGAAATTTAAGTGTGCCAAGCCACATTTTTGTTGTTATAACGTAACTGTCAGGCCGCTGAGTTCTCAAAATAATTCGTTTTGTATCCTTAGCAAAAATCTGTACGAAATATTTTTTCAAACTTAGCATTTTTCAATAATTTTTGAAATATGATTAATTTTCTAAATGGTGTTTCCTTCTTCCTTTTGTGATATAACTTTAAAAAAAAAAAAAATTATGACGAATCAGCGCAAAAGCTGAATAATTGTGTAGCACGATATAAGACAGGAATTTAGGCCTTTTAGTTTGTATGCTAGTAGGTGCTAATGCGTTTTGCAAAAGATCAGTTTTAAAGAACGTGAGCTTTTTCACAGGATCTGTTTTTGCGTAAAGTACTCTCTTTTGCTTGCTGTGTGTTATCGGATATCACTTATTCGGTCATTCAAAATTCACATAACAAGTCACACAAAAATTTCGTTCTATTTCTGACTATTTTATTTATTTATTTGTTTTTAATTTTAATTCTGGTTTTTGAGTCGTCTGGATTAATAGATTCCAAATTTGGAACACCATATTGTACTTCAATAGGGAAGTTTTTGATTTTCTAATTTTATTTTTAATTTACAGAATAATATATTTGAACACCATCTGTGAAAAAAATTTTGTTCTACCATTAGTGTTTATTTTTTAAATAATTTTTCTAATTCATGCGCAGTCAGGGATCGCGAAAAAAACTTTCTGCGCATCGGGCATGATTTTCGTCACTGGTTGGATGACGTATAGCTTGGCGAGCGTAAAGCCGCCTTTCACAAGCGAGCCATGTGGAGCGAAGTCGTTTGGAGCTCATCTATTTGGATAAAAAGGTTTACAGATTCAAATCTGCATCTGTATAAAAAAAGAATGAAAAAAAAAAGTGGCCTAAGCAGTGGTTACTAAATGGAAACACATACACAAGTATAGCACAAAAATGAACGCCCATACCCTCCAAAAAATCCTGCCACTAGAGAAATTCATGGCATTTACACATTCAACACTGCACAAGTCTTGTTCTTCAGCTGTGACTATTTCGGTTTGCCGTTTGTAGTTTTCCCTGTGTGTGAAGAGTCATCCTAAACAGTCGTCATCCGAAAAAGTTCTGAGTGCTATTTTTACCAATTGAAAAAAAGTTGTTTATTAAGAATCACTTAATGGTAAAAGATAATGAAGGAAAAAGAAAACGAGGTTGGAATATAAAATGTGAAAAAAAATGTCCTAACGTCTTCCAATTTACGTGTAACGACCGTACAAAAGCGTCCGAGCAGTGAACAGAACAGCTATAAAATATTGCCTCCAGCATTTTAATGGAGCTGAACCTAACGAGGTACTAAACAGAGTGAAACAAACGTTCAAATTATGCAAAGAAATGCCTTTTTACCTGTTGCTTGTTTCTGAGAATAGTCCTTCGAGAAATGAGGCGTTTAAAGCACTTGCCTCGTGGCGGCGATTGTCGTTTTTTTCTATTTTAATCGCTGCCACAGGAACATTATTGGTTTGGATGAAATCAAATACCTCACACACCGCATTTTTTCATCTGAAACTATATTTCTTCAAGTATTGATTCAATTAGTGTTATCTATACAAAGTTAATCAGATTTCCGACTACTTCAATTTTGTAAATCTGCTATCTCTGCTTAATTTTATCAAAATGGCTGTGGTTGATACACTGACTGTTGTTTTTTAGTAATAACCTTATAACATTCAATCTTTAACAAATTCCATTCATATTTAATAGAAAATTGGGGTAGTGGGATTTCAGGTAATTTTAAAAGTACACTTACTGTCTCCAATATTGTCTCTACAAATTAATAATTGATTCAGGCTTATCTCTTATAGCTTTAACGTGTCCTTCTAATTCTACAAAGGATTTTTCTGTCGGTTCTACACCTTCGGCTTCTGTCAGTATAATATCCATTCCTTAATGAATCAATTTCTCGATAGATTTTGTCCAAGTTTTACAATTTCGTTTCTATTTTGGATTTGTAGACTGGACCACCTCCTTTTAAACAAACTTCACCATTTTTGTTGCTAGATCTTTCAAGGAGGCCGTTTTGCGATTCAGTAAAAAGGTGGTTGACATTTTCAAACAATATACTCCGGCTCTGCTTTCCAGAATTTATGTTTGAAATGGAGCAACAGGTCGCTGATTGACGAAAGACGACGAATGTATAAAACATTAACTTTTAATTAAACAGTGACGTAAGTACAGAGAAGGATTAATAACACACCAGCGATCAAGCTGGCAACAATGAACGCACAATAAGTTCGACCCAGCATTACAACAACAGAGAGCCACGTCGAGTTGAACATTACAGTTTTATACTTGCAGCGCTTCAGAAGAGGGCGTTTGGCCAACTTCGAGTTGATATTCTCTATTCTCTATTCTGAAAGCAACATACGTGTACATCAAAAATATCCATACATGCCAAACCACTATAAGGGTAACACAGAAACTTGAACTACGGCAGTATTAAGCAGTGGCGTAGCCAAGGGAAAGGACAGAAGATCATAATCTCCCATAAGGCACTAAAACTATACAGAATATGCTTATACAGATGTGCTTGTATGAAGTATATGTTACAAGTAAAAACCCTCCCCGTAAAAAGTCGAAGCCTTCCCCATGAAAAAATCTCGCTTTGCCACCAGTATTGGATACAAAACCAAAGAATAATATTATTAAATTTTGTCAAGTGCACTTGCTTTTCACTTTGCTACCCGATTTTTGGTAACGATGAAAAAGTGATAAGAAAAACAAATATCTATAACCTGAGGTTCTTTCATACCAAAGGAGAAAAAGACAAGTTTTTTTTTTTGTCTTCGTCGCCTTTGGTGTAAATGCGCCCTAAAGAGTGCATATTCACCGTTAACATCTATCCCCTTGCTGTCTTCATGGTATGTGATAAATTCAACTGTCTACTTTATAAAAAGTCCGAGGATTACAGTGAAAAAAGTTCGGCAACACTTTTCACAACGCGATCATCAAACCAAAATCACTCAAAATATTTGGCAAGACGCCTGAAACACAAGATTGGCAATAGGTGGCAAGTCAAAAGAATATGGAAAATGGGATACAACCTTCCACAAGAATCCCATTATTTTTTGTAACAAGTTTGAGGTCCTTAGAAATTCGTTGATTTGCAGAGTAAGTTGATGTGGAGACAAACGCACGGCTCGAACTTAACTCGATGAATGTCAACCCCTTCAATCTTTCGACCTTCGTCTAATAAACGTTGATGAGAAGTGAACGATTTCGGTTGATTCTGAAACGGTTAAAGTCGGGCTGTTTTTTTTTTTTTTTTTTTTTCTGTCAACTGTTTGTAAATAAATAAATAATAATAATAGCAATAATTAAAAACAACGTCATTTGGTAATAAAGTAGTACATACAGAAGTTTATCTGTAAAATTAAAGCTTTGTCTCCCTTTTCACTCAATAACAATATCACATTTCATTTTTACAATATGTGATTAAAGTTTATCTTCCCTTTTTTCAACCTTTCTTGAGCAGGTCTCGTATCAATTAAAAACTAGTAGTACAGTACAAATTAATTTCAAGCAATACCTGGCTTTGACCTAGCTCCTTAATATCCAAAAACTCGTAATTATCCAGCTTGTAATTGAATCTGTCAAGAAATATCACTTACAAGAATTCACTTCACTGACGTTGTTGCCACCTGATATTGAAAAATAGCTATTCATCATATCTTATTATATTGTGGATATAAGATGACTGGCAATTTCCTTAAATATGAAATGACCTTATATATCACAATACGTGTTCACAGGTTTCATTTCTGGAAATTCCCATTTTCCTCCGCGTTTTGTGCGTTGTCTTGCATAAAAATCTGCATCCGGTCTTCTTTTTTTGTACGTCAATTAGTCTCAGTTCAAGAATTTAATAAAGTTGATGAAGCAAGTAGACAGGGCAATTCAGACTGAAGAAAAATTCGATGTGGTTCCGACTCTAGTATTCTCATAATTAATAACTTCTTCGCACCACTGCATTTTACCATCAATCCTTGGGAGTTGATGAAGTAATAAGTACATCTCACAATTCAGGCTTCGTGCTTTTCCCGAATTCGCAAATGAAGACGCGTTTTGTTCTTGAAGTTGGATCATCAGAAACTAGTTAAACACATTAACAACCCTCCGGTAGCTTTTAGTTTTTCTTAGGAATAATCGCTCACGTTTCCAAGCATTGGAACCGTTAACTTTTGCGGAGTTTTGGAACGGATTGGTTTCTGTTGTTCCATCTTTTTGGAGTTCAAATATAACTTCTATATTAGATTGATAAATAAAATTTCATTCTTGATGATTTCAAGTAAAACATTTTACATGCAATAGATGCAAAGAATTCTCTCACCGCCAACGAATCAGATACCATTCCCAGAAATAGAGAGAAATGTCCGAGTTATACTGTTCATTATGAATACTATCATGAAAATTTGAATACGAATATTTTTCCGCGCAATAAAAATTAACTAAAAACATGCTTTCGGCAAATAAATATAGCCGAATGTTTTGTGTTCTGCATAAAACACAAAAGTTATCTTTTTTAAAATTAGTTTCAAGATTGTGTGTTCATGAACATTTTAAAGGCGTATACTATTTGCAATTTTGTCTTTCTTAATGTTTTTCTTGAAAAATAAGGAGAAAATCTCAATGAGGTACTTTTCTGCATAAAATATCTGGTACCATTTGTACATACTGTATACCAGTGGTCGCTATACTGTCGATCGCGGGCTACAGTCCGATTAAAAAAATTAGAATAATGTAAAAAAGAGTACGTTTAATGTTGCTAAAGCGTCAATTTGCAAATTGTATTTAGAAAAAATATATTAAAATTATCTAATTACCTTCAGGGCATTTAGAAATATAACATAAATATTTATTTTAGCTGCTATGTTAATGATTGACTATTTAAAAAATATTAGAATAATTCAAAGAATTAGAATATCTGGACAACATGATTCAAAAAATTGGAATAATCAACTTTTCCTATTGGTTTAGAGAACAGCTGCGGTATTAACATCTGTAGGACTATAAAATGTGTTCCGTGGAAAAGGAAATGTAGTTTGGCATTTGATTTTAGTTTAGTATTTGTTTAATATGGGCCAAAAGAGCGACTTATCTGAGGCTGTGAAATTTCGTATTGTGTACTTGCACAAAGAAGGAAAAACACAACTTTTTATAGCAAAGGAAGTGAAATGTTCTCAATCAAGTGTGAGTAGAGTTTTGAGAGAATATTCTAATAATAAGTGTTTTCAAAATAAACACTTTAAAAGTGGTCGAAAGCCAGTAACTTCAACAAGGGATGAAAGGCAATTGAAAAAGATTGTGAAGAAACATCGCTTTCGAAGTGTGAGATACGTGCCAAGAAAATGGAAAGAAATGGGTATAAATGTCTCTAAATCTACATTACGACAACTTCCCAAACTAGGTTTTACATCTTATTATCCAAGCAAATGGCTGCTAGAGTTAAATGGTGTAAACAAAAGCTATTTTGGGATCAAAATGATTGGAAAAAGGTACTCTTCAGGGATGAAAGTATGTTTTGTGTGTCTCCTGAGAATCAAGGTATACGTATTTGGAGACTTAAACAAGACGCTTATAACGAAGAGTGTTTAAAAGTTAGGTTAATTAGGTGATCTCTGTCAGGGTATGGGGCTGCGTGACTGCTCAAGGCCCAGGTAGGTTGTGTATTGTTTCCACAACAGTCAATTCAGAAGTCTATCAAGGAATTCTTGAACATTTCATGATTCCTTCATCTGAGGATTTATGTGATGACGATTTCTTGTTTCAGCAAGATTCAGCTTCTTCCCACACTTCCAAATCAACAACTAAAAGGCTCAAAGAGAAGGAAATAAATGTACTCCCTTTGCCTGCGAACCCACCCTGTCTAAATCCCATCGAGAATTTGTGGGGAATTATGAAAAAACGACTTCAAGAAGTTGCGCCTAGAGGCAAAAAAGATCTTATTTCTAGTATAAAGAGCATATAGGCGCATTTGGATAAAAAAAATTGTGAACCTTTAGTTTATAATATGCCAAACCGTTTAAGAGTTGTCATTAAAGCCAAGGGTGATGCAACAAAGTACTGATTAGCAAATAAGAACACTTAGAGTTTAAATTATGAAAAATATATTTACATTATTCTAATTTTTTGAACCATGTTACGAAGAATTCTAATATTTTGAATTTTTGTCGTTTGCTGATTTAAATATATTTTCTATTTCATTGTAATGTGTTTACATTTTTATAATCTTTAAAATATGCAGATTTATATTATAATAATTTATATTTGATATTATTGATTATTTATTTGATAAACTAGATTTTCAATTCCCTTAAACATACTATCTTTCATTATTCTATTTTTTTGAATCGGACTGTTCTAGTAGCTCGAGGAAATATTTTTGGTAGATCGCGGGCGCGCTCAGGAGTTTAGTCTCCATATTATTATGCCAACGATTGTTAATTGATTTTCCAATTTGGCCAATAAAACTAGAAGATATGTTATTGACATAAATATAAAGGTATATGAAAAAGAGCAAAGTAGGCAAATATAGTAGCATGCTCGTGTTTTCGGCGTATAAAAATAACTGAAAATTGGAATTTGTCTTATTTTTGCTCCCTTTTTTGTGTTGTTTTCTTCTCTTTCCCTTTCTCTTTCTCTCTCTATCCCTCTCGCTTTTGTTATCGGGGGAGGGGGGGGGGGAGAGACAGTAGCTCACGGTAGAATTTGAAAACGGCATGGTTGATCAGTAGCTTCACAAGTTTTGCGATCACTGCTGTTTACCAATGTCTGGTACCAATTTTCCGTTTCTCCTACATAAAAGGCATTGGTTAATTGCAAAGTGGCGATGAACATGAATGATTTTAATTCTGATATTTAAGTTTTTGGATGCACAAACTCAATTTTTGACTACTAAGTAGAAATAATGTGCATTATTCGCAGAATTATACGTTCAGAAATCGTTTCAGAAACATTAATCGAAAGATGGTGCTATATTGAACGATGCATTTTTCCTTACCTTAACACATATTTAAAGTATCTGAAACTTTTATATGCTCAAAATCGCCTTTTTTGCAGCACTTCTCTAAAATTATCAAAGTTTTAGATTTTTTGCTATTTTATTTCAAAATTCTCTTTCTTGTCTGAGGCGTCATGTTTTAGCTACATCAGTTTTTGCTAAACATTTGTTTATCGCCACATAAAATTTCTATCTCGTATAACCATAATCTAGAGAGCGCAATTTAGCTTTCAGTGTCTGTTTCAGGACATAATAATTCGAGAATTGTGGCTAAAGGTCAAGGTTGTCTTACGATTGTCCTATGTCTGCACTAGGATGTGCATGCTTGTGTAGCTACACACTCGTGTGCATAATCATGCACGCAAATCTCTGCATCCATATAAGTAGTAATCCTTGTCCAAGCAGCACGCAAGTTTTGTCGTTCGTAGGTATCACAAACGTGATACCGAGTTCGTTATCTTCTTGGATCCTTATTATCGAGAATTGCTTTTTAGAAATAATCTTGATTTTTGGTAAGGAACATTTTTGCTGTTTCTGTGATCCAATGAAAGTAAGTTCCTTTCCCGCAGGTATGCCCCGATGATGATCATGTTGTTCTTAAATGTCTTTACAGTTTGCGACACTTTTCCTCTCAATGTCGCAATGCTCAAAGTAAATTGAAGCGATGAAACCTTACCAGTTCTCAGTGTTTGCAGATACCGTCCTAGAGGACACATGTAACTCTTTGAAGCCTGCAACCATATTTCAACTCTTTCGCTAACAGCGATGTCGTTTGGCAACGTTATACAAGCACCTTGTGACGGAATGATTGACATGAGTCTCTCTTTAGCAATGGCGCGTACTATATGGAATATATCACAACAAAACCTCATTACCTACTTACCAAACATTTGATAAAAGAAGTAAAATCGATGCTGCAGCAAAACATTACAAATAAATCCTAAACTAGATGCATGCGCGTAACTTTAACCGATGAGACAACAATAGAAGCTGCAAAAAGCCCATTTAATTTAGGGTAACGATATTTTGAAATGCGTTAAACAAAATCGTGCGAGATTCTTTGATGGTATTACTGGTTTCTTTCATAACTAATAGTTGAGTCCTATTTTTGTGAATTAACCACTTTATTATACTTCGATAACGTTTTATAAATCTTCAAACATGAAGATGTTTCAGCAACATTATCAGTGATTGAAGATAATCATTACCAAAATCGTATATTGTTTACCTTTCCAGCAGCTTAATAGTACTATTAATTTGAAAATAACAAATGTAATATATTTATTTCTATCAGTATCGCACATAAAGGCGCAAAAGTGCATTTCGGTGGATGTTGAAATCATCCTCTTTTTTTTTCTCTTTCTGCTGAAGACATTCTCTCATTGGTATCGATTCTTCAGAGCAACAATAGCATCATTATGACTCAATTCCATTAACACACATTCAGGATGTAAAGGCCACAATGCGCTAATTTCTAGACTATGGTGTGTGCGTGTCGGCTTCCCACAAAAGATCCGATTCCGATCTCCAAGATGCGAAGAAAGGTAGGGGTGTTCCTCCCTCTTTATGATCCTCTACCTTTGAAAAAGCACCGCTTCTTCTCATTAGAGATCCATTTGTGGCAGCGAGCATCCCGCATTCACACCCGGCTGACTTCAAAGGTGATTCGTACGCTCATATTGCTGCTTAGAAGACCTTGTTTAATGGACGCACATCATTCCACGGCCAAAGTGGCCGATGCTCTCGTGTATCGCAGAAGCCATCTTTGGTCAGAAATAGAGACACTTCTTCCATGAGTCTGTCAAACTCAATGGTGCAATCGAGGGCGAAAGCGGGGGACCACGTCCCACTCCCTTCTTTTAACCTCAGCAGCCTCCACGATTTAAAATTTTCTCTCAAGCGACACTCCTCCTATTTTCATTTTAACCGAAATCTTTCGCCACTTGACTAAACCATTCGGCAAACTTATGTATCATGAGACCTTGACTACCTCTAAAATATCTTTTCTGCATTTCAAACACAAATTTCGTATTACTTTTTATGTACATCCTAAATGAATCAAATCTGTAACCTGTAAATCTTGAATTCCTGAAAATTCGGGTCTCATCTTTTGAAGGGAAAATACATCGCAACGAGGGTATGCGAGAGTAGTTAATAACGGAAGTGGGGTCCAGAGGAGACCTGACATCAATGATGGCATGAAAAGTGGTGTAATCGAAGAGAAACGCTGGGGAATGACGTCCTCCCACTTCTTTTATTTTATTTCAAGAATAGCCCCACTTCCCTTCAGCGTTCCTCACATTTTCCCCCTAGAACTACACCTCATGTAAGATACATTGAAGGGAACTATGCTGGTTTCTGTATATCACGATCTAAAATTGAACATCATGCAAATATTACTGTTGATTTCCAAAAGGAATTCAATGGCAATACCAGCAGAAGATGTACGGTTTCTGTCGGTTTATTTTGGTTACATTATTAGCAAGAAAAAAGCAAATAACAGCCATTTCTAAGATACGACTTTTGTCGAGATATGTACTTTAAATGCCAATTAATTCAGTTTTCGAAACTTTGTCTGGGGAACGACAAATTTGTACATGTATATTTGAATGATTTTGTAGTGTATATAATCCGGATTCGACTTATTACAGATAAAATATTATATAGGTGCTACGTGCAAAAATTTAAAGTTGCTAGCACTTGAAGGAAATTGCGTTTAATTTTGCTTACTTCTGCCACTTCGATAAAATCCTTTTTGCTACCCCTGACATAGATTTAAGCAGAGTTTTAAGACTGGGGGCACCAGGGGGTTTCAGATTACCCCCCTGAGTGTGGAGATTCCGGGTGTTCACCCGCGAAAGCAGAAAAGAAGCATCTTTAAGCCATTTGAGGTGTGAAATTAGTAAATGTAATGAGCGAAAATATTTCCAGTTTAGTATTAGCATTTTTTTTTTTCAGCTAATTGGTGGTAAATATCTTAACATCGTCCACGCGCCTATAATTCCTGAACTTACATCATTATGTAATGTTTCGGATAACAACTTGCGCTTAAAACTCAGTCAAAATCGTTCACCTTCTGGCGGTCTATGAATTGAGATTACGTGCTCAAAAAGCACTAAACAATTTGTCAGTATGGGTCATTCCTTGGCAACTCAAACACAGAGTCAAAGTTTCACCATCCCAGTTTTTCTTGATTTTTTGCACACACTGCTACCAGTGTGTTCAAAAAATCAAGAAAGACTTGGAAAAATAAAATTTTACCGAGTTGAAAAAGTTGATTTTCCCCCTTTTTTCTTTTTATTTATTTATTTATATTTGACATTAATGCTAAAAATTTTTTAAAAAGCTTTTTTGAACAATGAAGCCTTTATCATCCAATTTTAATACTACTTACAACACTACTACGCAGACAGCAGGAGAAATTTTTTTTAATAATGTAATACAAGAGAATCATAATTGCTGTTGAAAACCAAGACTTTCCTGTTTGGATTTTAATTGATACACTTTCTCGTTAGTAAAAATCGGTCTTTTAGCTCGAGAATGGGAAAAATATCACTGAAGCTCCAACGCTTTTTGATATTACTAAAGCCAGATATTGTAACCAAAACTTGTGATTTTTTGTTCTCTTTTTATCCATAATGTTTCCATTGCTGCGTTAATTTTAGTTCATCTTAAATTCACTCTGTATTTCATGCGTAAAAATTTAAGTTTTAATTTCCTAGTTTTTAATAAAATTTGTACTTAACGATTTTTGTAAACTATTTTCCTCCCTACTTTTACATGCATCTACGGACTAAGCGTTTGTTGTTAGCACAATCTACTTCAAACAAAAGTAAACAATATTCTACCTCCAAAATAGGAAACATACGAATGACTTTCACTTTCATCGTCTCCAAACTACCTAAACTGACATGAAATTTATAGAGTTTACTAAGTTCAAGTCAATAGAATTCAGTTTATAGAGTTATAATAGTGAGCATATATTTAAACAGTTATATAATTGCTTCTTTTTTTAATCGAAAAAATTCGTTCTAGTATTATTTTATTCGATCTAGTAATCCTTGATTGTAAAACGATTGACCTGAAAAAATGGATTCAAAATTTTTTTCAATTATTTATTTGTTTGTTTCTGGAGTATTTTCAGGAAATCTTAACTTTTTTTAAAAAACAATTTCTCATTAGTATAAAAACGCTTTTCTCTAGTCCAAGTTTTTATCATTTCAGGATGCAGCTTTGTGAGCTCCAAATGTATTGGGATGGGGGTGGGTGAAAGAACATTGGAGTTGTGAGTTTCCCTCGAAATTATGCTACACGTTTGCCGAACCAAAAATTTTCACTGATTCCTAAGAAAATATAAAGAGAATGGTGTCAAACTGAGTAATTATTTCAATAATTTATTATTCGACTGCCTATTTATTATCTTATAAATTAATTGAAAAAAAAATAAAAAGTTTTCATGAGTCTCACTTTTCTTTTTTTTTTTTTGAAAACATTCTTCAAAATGTTGCTGGGTGCTGGCGCTCACGGAGATGACCACTGATGCAATGGCCCAAAATGGCGTCACCGCGTCGGTCCAGCGTCGTAGCGACTCCACCCCCGCGAACACTTGGAAGGCGAATAAACTACCGGGCAGTGTCTTAGCTTTTGTTGGAATTCATTTTGCAGACAATTCGCTCATGCGTACACCCAGAAGTGTGAATGAGACACGGGCAATTGTTTGCTCTTTCTTTCGCCCTCCATTACTCCCGCGGCCGCAAATGGTTTCTTTTTCCGCTCAAGCGTTTCGCTCAAAAGATGTGGTGCCGACCCCAAATTTCTCAAACCATGAGCGCTTCTTCTCTTTCTTCTCTGAGCAGAAATAGAACACCGTAACTCTTTTCACTGTTAATTCAAATAAAATCAGACAATTTGCATGTTTTTATGTTCCCCCTTTTTTTTTCAATTTGCTACATTTTTAGTTCTGTGATCTCGAACTGGCAACACATCGGCCACATCCGGCCTAAGAGAAGCAATATCCCACTATTCCTGCGAATACATTTCTCTTAACCCATTCAACAACTCGGATTTATTTGATTTTTTAAATTTGAGATAATAGTTAAAAAGTAAAATATACGTATTTCAGGACTTTTAATTTAAAAAACAAAGTTATTATTATTTTTTTTTATTATTATTATTTTACCCTCAATCACGCATGAGTTCGGATTTATTTGATATTTTGTATTCGAGATAATGAAAAAAATATGAAACACAAGTTTTTCAGAATTTTTTAAAAATTCTTTATGAAGAAAATTTCAAAGACAGCGAGCGAACGATTTTATTGCCTACAGTCTGCATCATTGGTGAATCTCAGTGAAAAAAGTTTGTCTGAACGTCACTCAATTTTTTCGGAAAAAGTATGCACCACGAATTTAAAATAAAAATTATATAATTAGATGAATCCTTCTTCCAACACACAATACATACGTACATATACATAAGCTCAAAAAATAATCCTTCAAGTAATTCAATAAAAAATAAAATGTCTAATATTAATAACGGAAGTCTCTCTGTTTTCCAGAAACGTTATTGTATGGAGAGTTTTTTTAAAGTAGTACCAAATATTTTGCCTGTATGAAAATAGAAAGAAAAGCCCAGATTGACGCATAATTACGTCAAAGAAATCTTAAGATTAATAAATTGAAAAAATTTCGGAAAAATGATTTCATTTATTATTATTTTTTCAACTTTCGAAACAGGTTTTTGAAAATTTTCTGAAATGTCTGAGAATTTCGAATCAGAATCACCCATGGTCCCTGTGACACGGAGGGTTAATTTAACTATCGGTAAGAAAATTGCACGATTGCAGCTAACGAAAAGATAGTACGATATACAGATCGCAATTATGACGACATGGGAATAGAGATTCTTTGGGGACCCGTCCTATTTCCGCTGTTACATTAATGCTCAGTTGCAAGATTCGAACTTTACTACAATTTAACTTTTTTCATTGGTCTCATGAAAAGTACATTTCTACTTGTCTTATTTAGTGCTTGACACTTTATTTAGAATAGTAATATGTACTACTGCAAATATTGCACTTCTTATTCCAAAAGTAAGGCTGTACATAATAAGCACTCAACACTCGAACCTCATATATTGCGTTGTTAAATTTATAGAACATATATTTAATAACATTCTGTTGTCATATTAGTTTAGATCTTTTCAATAAAGCCGGGATAATTGAGAGTGCTTTAATAAACGGAAGGCCGCTTCATATAGCGAAGAGTATGCTTCAAAAGGGTTTGAAAAAGCGCTGTGCCTATAGGCAGCGCGTTGCGCCCTGCCATTTAAGCCTAGAGTCGTATCTAGATTCATATCTGTTAGTTTCTGGCCTATCGTCTGTCTCTGCAAATTCTACACCTGTATTGATATAAGTATGGAAAAAACACTTCTTGAGAAAATTCACTATAAAAACCTTGTATATATTCCTATTTTTTCTTAGTGTCTAAGTAATCCGGCCGAAACGACCTCAGGCACGCTTACGCAGAAGACACACCTGCAAGATTTTGACCCCACGGTACACGAATCTGTCTGTTCGTCTACCTGTTTTGCCTCTTCGAAAGTGTGACTTTCGGATTTGAGATTCTTATTTTTTCTGTTATCAGATGGTCTGATCGGGCTTTTGTGGAACTGTCTGGGGTAAAAACCATTTTGGGAGTGAGTTATATAGACGTCAGGTGATAGCTGGACTGAAGCCCTGTATGAATAGCTGCGATGAACAAAGCAGTGGATTTTTTGGGGGAGAATCGTGTGTGGTGTAGTGCATTGTGATGGCCAGTTATTCAGAGCTTTGTATTGGATGGTGTTTTGTTCCTAAATAGAAAACAGGTAGAGGAAAATAGGATTAGCAAGATGACGAAGAACTTCAATGAAATGGTTGCTCTCTTCTAAAGTTTGTGAACACAGAAATGCCCTGCATCGGAATTCTCTCGCAGAAACATTTTGTCGTGTTTGGCTGTAGCAACAAAATAGTATTTTTTTCTCTCCATCTTTTGGATAGAGCAACAAAAACAACTGAAGAATGTTGTTTGTATGATTTCGATGTCAAAAGTCATCCTCGGTAAAAGAATAATGATGCCTTTTTTGTGTAATGTATGGCATAAAAAAACTTTCAATTTTATCTTATTTTGCGAAATCTCTACTTATATAAAAGGCGATTTCTGTCTGTGTGTGTGAATGTCCAAGCGAATTTATTTTTCTTATAAACCTGAAATTCGGGACAGAGGAAGTTCGAAAGCCAAACGTTGCGCCTCGAAGTTTTTTTTTTAATTTATAACATAGAAAATATGTAATTTATTTTCAAAAAAGGTTTTCCTTCGATTTCGAAGTTGCGCAATACACATGCGCAATTTCCTGAACTTTGCTCTATCTCATATCTACTTGTGTAAAATGCAATGTCTATAAGCGTGTGTGTGTGCGCGATGCCCAGACGAATAGGTAGAAATAATCGGTTAACTTTTTTGTACGGGTAACGGCGTACGAGTACTGCTAGTTTCCTTCAAGAATGCATGGGCTTCAACTCCAGTTTCCGTAGCTGTGAAACATGTAAAACACAAGTTTATCATTGTTGTATATTCTGTGGATATATTCAGGGCGCGTCTCACTAGCACGAGTTCATGACCCCATTTTGTAATTGCTTCTCATACCGCATAACATTAGGATAATAATTGGACAATTTTCTTGCTTTATAAGTCGGTTTTTTAATTTCTATTCATAGGTTAACAATGCTTGCACTTTTTTGGTGATTAATTCATTGTGAAGTTCAAGAAAGTAAAACTGAGTTAGTCTTACTACTTTGAAAAAGACTCGAAAATAATAAAAATTAGCAATAATATTATCATTTTCAAAATAATTTACTATATTTTCTATTTATTTAATGGTGATAGCAAATTTGCACAACTTACATCACAATGTTTTGAAACATTTCAAAATAGAATTTTTCCCCTCTCATCATTTAAAATACTCTTTTTAATTTCATTTGTGTTGAAGGCTACAATAGCGATACTACATTTGCATTTTGTACAAGATTGTTTTTTGAAAAACAGAGGTTTTCGAGTATACACGTTATATGTACTGTAAAAACTTTTACCGACTCATAACTCTCATGATAATACTACTTCTGATAATGGCGCATAAATGGAAGTTAAAGTAATTGGTGTGTAATTTGAAGGGGATATTTGAAAATTGTCATTTAACTCAGAGAAACGCATTGGGACATATAAATGGTGGTGACGTATAAATGAGAAATTACAGTAGAGTACCGTTTGCACGACGTTGACACTTACACGACGTTGACATTTATACGACGTTGACATTTATACGACGTTGACATTTATACGACGTTGACTTTTATACGACGTCGACATTTATTAGACTTTGACATTTACACGACGTTGGCATTTATACGACGTTGGCATTTATACGACGTTGACATTTACATGACGTTGACATTTATACGACGTTGACATTTACACGACGTTGACATTTACACAACGTTGACATTTCACGACGTTGACACTTACACGGCTTTGACATTTACACGACGTTGACATTTATACGACGTTGACACTTACACGACGTTGACATTTACACGACGTTGACATTTACGCGACGTTTGTGTGTGGTCCCAATTCTAGGATTTAGCCTGAAGGGTAAATGGATTATACGACGATTTTCGGCAGTCCCTTTGGCGACGCATAAAAGTTACTCCACTATTATAATTGCATAATAGAAGTGGTGAGAGTAATTGTGGCTAAAAAACGTTATACGATTTCAATTAATAGCGTAATCCATCGGACGTTTAATAATGTATTTGTTTTGTGGGAGCACTCTCTCCATAAGCTTGACACAGGTAGATAAGCTTCTTGCAAACGTAAAGTACTGATCCAATAAGTCAGCTAATATACGAAGCTTTGCTCCATCCAATGCATAGATAACAAGATAAACTAGTATATTTACATTGCACCTCCAATCTTCTGATATCAGACGCAATTAAACAAGCTAAATTTATTTGAGAGCGGCGTCAAGCAACATTGCACACAGCTTTTTTTAATAACGAAAATCAGAAAAAGACTCATTTTTCACTTCACATTTAAAAAATATAATTTTACTTCCTAGCTAAACACGAACTTCTCTTTCAGAGTTTAATTACGTCCGGTATGCGTATCAATTTTTTGATATTAGTCCCTACGTAGATATTAATTCTTTTCCTACATTATTATTTCTGGCACTAATTTTCATATCACACCAAAAAATTAATACAAATTTTCGTATTAAGCACACATGAAACGCGTCCCGCCAAAACACTCATTCACGAACTGTTGCCACCGGAACAAGAAACGAGAGAAATAATTTAAATGAAGCTTTCTAGCCAGATAAAAACATGACCCTGTATTTATTTAAAGGAACGCAATTAAAACAGAGCGGAGCTATCTTTGCCTTACGCGCAAGTGTGGGTAAAAGTCATTTTAGTTCTCTAAGAAAATGAATTTTAAATATTGCAGTTTTTTAAACGAAACAGTCGTTTGAGCAACTTACTTTTACTAGTTTTAATGCGGGCGGTTTTATGTAATTTTCACTCCGCAGATTTCGTTTTTTTTTTTTTTTTTTTTTGCAGGTCTTTTTTAATTTAGACCAAATCGTCGCTTCGTTTGGCAATAAGCAGAAGAGTATTTCAGAAGAGTTTTAATTATGTTTGTTTTATTCGCGTGAGATTATGAACGGGAATTATTTTATTTATTGATGTATTTGATGGTTAATTATACATTGTGATCATTTTAATATTATCACTGCCTTTAGATGCAAACTTACGAATAATTATGCATTTTCGAAGGCTAATAAGCTGTTGCATATAACAAACTTTTCACTATTTTTTTTCTTTCTGGGTTTTCTTTAATGTTAATACAAAAACTGAAAGTATGCACAATGACGCAAACATAATCTTTTTTTTCGGGGGGGGGGGGGCGAATGGACAGAAGTTTATATGACTCTTCACCCCTTCCCCTCAATGCCAATCCTAGTACGGTAATACTTACCTAATACGTATTATTGTACTAGAATTGGCAAACTGGCTAGAGGCCAAGTGTTCTACTACGGGAATGACCTTAAAAAAAAAAAAAAAAAACTTGATTGCGTTTTTGTGTAGGTATGTCCCCTATGCAAGTCCCTACGATTAACCATGACCCCTTAGAATGTTTTGCTGACGACTAGATTCAATTTCGTACGAATATTTTCAACGAAGAAATGTTTGATTTTAGTTTCCATGATATTTAAAGGACTGATTTTATAATTTTTTAAAAATTATTATTATTTTTCAGTGTTGTCAGCAGATGCAATAATTTTACCAAAGTTTTTCCGCTCACAATATTTGCATTTTAGCTAGTTTTTTAGACAATTAGATGTTTTTGAAATCGGTAAAAAATAAAGAATCTAGATCATAGTTTTTATTCAGACAAAAAATCCACCGCAAAATACGTTATGAGTAAATAACACTACTACTTTATTTCACACTTTTCTCCACCAGACCCCTACCTGTTAGTCGAGGCTTTAGGATTGCTTGCGCACGGGGCGAGATAGTGGGGTCCACGAATTTTACATGCACGTATCCCCAAGTGTACATTACGTTTTTCAGAGGGTATCGAACACGCGACCTTCCAGGTGGAAGTCCGACGTATTAGCCACTAGGCTACCCACGGCCTTAATTTCTTTCACACTGGTTTGGATTAGGCTCAGTCCACAAGTTAGTACCTGGCAAAATCTAAAATTATATACATACATATCAAAATTAGCGAACCCGAAAAATATCTATTGAGTCTATATGGAATGCGAAAAGATCCTCTGTGGAATATTTATCGATTCTATTCGAAATATATACAGTAGTCTGAGAATATCTATTGAATCCATTGAAAATATCAATGAAGCGTTGCTATATTTTCTATTGAGTCTATGCAGCAGATCCATAGAACGTATTATTTACAGAACTAAATCTGTTAGGGATGTCAATAGAGCATCTGAAAAATGTCAGTCAAGTGTATTGGAAACAGATATAAATACTCATGAGAATGTGCTGTTGTCCAAGTAGTACAAAGGAATCAAAATAGTACCGAAGGCGTCCAAAACAGTTCTGGCAATGTCAGAGACCTTTGGCGAATAGAGCAGCTAATAGTCTGTGGGGGTTCATTTCTATGTTGTGGAGTTTAGCCAGTGTGGAAGAACTAAACATATAATCTAGAGAAAGTTGGATTTTAGGAAAAGACATGGACAGTGAGGAAATGTAATGTAACTTCTTTGGTCATCAGGGGATATTCTCATTCCTTTAAAGTGTCTTCTGTCTAGTCCGGCTATTGTAGCCAAAACGACCCGGTTGCAATTAAATTCTGGGATAGAATTCTTCCTAGGTAGCTGGGAAGTGAGTTTACGTCTGGCTATTTCATCAGCATCAGTAAGGGTTAGGCTATTGGAGATCATGAGAATATCTAATGATTATTGCAATTAAATTCTCGGATAGAATTCTTCCTAGGTAGCTGGGAAGTGAGTTTACGTCTGGCTATTTCATCAGCATCAGTAAGGGTTAGGCTATTGGAGATCATGAGAATATCTAATGATTATTGCAATTAAATTCTGGGATAGAATTCTTCCTAGGTAGCTGGGAAGTGAGTTTACGTCTGGCTATTTCATCAGCATCAGTAAGGGTTAGGCTATTGGAGATCATGAGAATATCTAATGAGTCTAACGGAAATGTCAATGAACATTCGGTGTGTTTTCTATTAAGTCGATGTAGAATACCGATAGAACATCTTTTTACGAATATAAGTATATTAGGAATGTTACCATGGAATGCCGATTGAGATTCTGATGACTGTTCATAGTGCTTCTGAAGAATTTCCCCTAAGTCTACGGTTAATGTGCATAGAGGGTCTGCAGAATGTTTGTAGGAGTAAGCTAGTAAAGAATAGCAACAAAATGTATTGAAAATGTTTATGGTGTGTAGATTGAGAATTCTCATGGAGCGTGAGGAGAATTTCCATTAAATTAATTTAAAAATCCCTCCGGGGAGTGTCGTGAGTCCATTTGTACTGTGAATGGAATCTCTGGAGGATGCCAATTGAGTGAATTAGGTAGGAAAGTACTAAGTTTACTTATGATGTTTATTGGATCTGTGTGGTCGTCTTTAGAGCTGCAGTTAAAGGTTAACCCTATTTATCGTAGTGTACACTGTAAGCGACATACCATGCGATTGCTGTTTTTGCAATTTTTTGTATAAATAATTTCAAAACTTTTAAATTTTATCAATTCTTTTTTATTTTCTCGAATTCAAAAAATCACATAAATCCGAGTTTATGAGTAATAGAGGATTAAAAATAAATAGGTAACTCCTGAAATACATGTGTTTTATTCATTCATTTATTTATATCAATATTTTATTTTGTTTATTTACCTTTTTGTTATCTGGAATCTAAAAAAAATGAAATGAGTCCGAATTTATGAGTGGTAGAGGATTAATAGAATCTCCGGTAAATGTCTATGAAACGTCTGGTGAATGACTACTCCTTCTATTGCAACTGTATGAAATTCTTTTGGAATGCTTATTGAATATCGATACATAGAATGTTTACAGGGAATGAAAACAGTTTCTTTTTTACTTCTCGTAATGAAATCAGTACTCATTCGGAGATTGACAAAACCAAACCTTGATTTCTGAAAGAGAATGGCTTTTTGAACTGGCATTAATTCAGTTTCTGAAACAGATGAACTGAATAAACCGAAAATACAAAATATTTCCTCAGAGTTTCCACGAAGAGATCACCTATGAAGATAGAAGTCGTACTATTTCATACAATGTTGATAATAATTGTTTTATGAAAAACTAGTTTACAGCCGAAGCACAAAATAAAAGACTCGGATTCTTTTTTTCTACATCTCCATGAATTCCATTCAAACATCTTCTTGATGTGTGACTTTTATTGTTCTTCTCGTTCATCTCTCCGGATTAGATTCTGCAATTTCTCTTTTAGCTCATCACAAGCCCAACCAATCGACAGTCTGCCTATTATCTTAACACCCGAGCGTATACTTAATTTTTTGCTTCTCTTTATCTTTGGGTGTTATCTGAATCCAGCGATTCATGTCGGCTAAGTTGTAGCACACTGTTATCTACACTGTTATTACACACTGTTCTTCGTCACGGGTCCGACAATGCAATCTGTTATTAAGATATTCTGCGGTCCGTTGGCCTCACTTCTTCTGTTTTCGGGGGTTTGTGTTTCTGACAAATAGCTGCCGTGCTTGAGATGTTCTTCTGTTTGGGCACAAAGCCACGTGACGTAATAATGAAGGGTGTTTATTGTCGTCACTGGCATCGTTTTTTTATCAGGTCATGATTTCAATCAGTGGCGTTCACGATTGTTAAGGATATTATCGTGGCCGCTCTCTGCTCCCCAATGAGATGAACAGACCCCTTGTTCTTCAATAAGGGGAATTTATTTGAATTTTTCTGAAACTTTTCTGATCAAATTGCAGTGAAATCCTTTGCGCTTCACCATTTTATTCTGATAGTTTCCAATACGTGATTTATGAGTTCCTAACGGGGCTCCGAGATATTGAATAAAAAGAATTTAGTTGTGTCTTTCTGAACCTTTTGAGATCAAATTCTAGTGAAATATTTTGCGCTTCACCATTATTCTGATATTAGTTCCCAACACGGGATTTATGAGTCACTAATTCCGAGTTTTTCTTGATTAAAAATAATTTAGTTGTATTATTTCTGAAACTTTTCAGATCAAATTCCAGTAAAATCCTTTGCGCTTCACCGTTTTTATTCTGATAGTAGTTCCCAATTCGTGATTTATGGTTCCCTAAAGGGCTCGGAGTTATTCTTGAATAAAAAGAATTTAGTTGCATCTTTCTGAATCTTTTGAGATCAGATTCTAGTGAAATCCTTTGCGTTTCACCATTTATTCTGATAGTACTCAATATGTGATTTATAGGTACCTAACGCGGCGCTCCGAGATATTGAATAAAAATATATTTTTTTGTGTCTTTCTGAACCTTTTCAGATTGAATTCTAGTGAAATCCTCTGCGCTTCACCATTATTCCGATAATAGTTCTGTATATGTAATTCACGGGTCCCTAACTGGAGGGGAGAGGGGACAACGAATGTTTCCTAAAGAGATTTCAATTTGTGTTTTCCAAATTTATATGAAAAATATTTTTCATTGGGTCTACTTTTAATATTGGTAGTAAATTTCTACAAAAGCTAACTACGGAAATCACGTATTATACAAGTGAAATATTTACTGTGAATAGAAGAATTTATAGTTTCGACTTGTTGTCCAACAACTAATAAAGCGCGCGGAAGGTTCAGCATTCTAAGTTCTCAGATAATTGCGTTGCTGTGGTGTCAAGCTCTCAATAATATCAAATATATCAAATTATCGATAGTTTTCGAAGTTGTTCGGTACTTTTACTTTACTACTGACTGCACAATCAACTTTGAAATCATGATTTATTAGGTTTAAAATTTCCAGTTTTTCACTTAACAAATTCATGCTTTTATTCTGTATATTCCATGATCTGCGCTCTTTTTAATGTTTTTCTCTTTTGGCTGATTTGTCAAGGTTTTCTTTCTAAGAGCAGCGAAATAAGACATCAACCAGATTTGTAAACATATACAAAATTCCGTGTGAGTATATTAGGTAGGTACTTCATTGTTTTTCAGTGTGGTTACTGGTTTAATGAATTTAAGTGCAAAATTTATTTAAACAAAAACAAAGAAAAAAAGACCTGACCAAGATAATAAATAATAAGATTATTAGTAATAACGTACAGTTAAAAATAATGAATTGAAATGGATCATTCAGTCATGGCTCCCGTTATTCTTTATGGTGATGTCCGCATCAGTCGTTCCCGATTGAGTCGGTAGATGAATTTTGCTCGATTCACTCAGTGGGGGAGTTAGAGCTAGCTTTATAAATTCCCGTTTGAGTCCGTGATTCTGACTTGGTGCAGTTTGTATACCTGACGAAAGAGCAGTGATGGCGACAGAATTGCCATCGCAGAAATAGTTAATCTTCGTTGCGTTGTACCCGGTTCTACGTACTTTTGGGTGTCAAGCTAGGATAGTAATATCTCCATCGTGTCAAGAGACAAGCGCTACATAGCCGAACTCATTAAATGTAACTCCATCTATTATATAAGAAAGAAGTAAATCATAAGTGCACTTGTGACAAACTTTCTTTTTTTTCCCATTTTAAAATAACTCTTTTTAATAATTTAAAAAATAAAGCTTATCAATTACTTTTATGGCATTGAAATTGAATTTAATTTTTAATTGTGCGTTATTGAAACAAAAAAACCCGAAGTCATATCTTAAATTGCTCTAAATTCTGATTCTTTCTGAAGTTTAGCTACTTTGAAGAGGCAGAATATATCTCTTGAACTGAATCATTTTTTAAACCGTTATATATTATGCTTGCGTGCCATTAGAATTTAATTGTGCACGTGCACATATCTATTCTTTCAGTAAGAAAATCCCGATCTTATACCATTTATCACTTTTCCGCACTATTAGAATGTGATAGCAAACAAAAAAGCCTCTTAAATACTCTGGCGCTAACAATTTGTATGGATAAGCTACATTACAGTCAGTGCTAGGCTTAAGTTTCTGAAGCTTACATTTATTATAAGTAGGAAACATTGTAGCAAATTAATGAGAGTTCCTTATCAAATATCTGAACGAACATATCAAATTTCGTGTATCTAGAGGGGATGGGAATTCTTTAAGTAATATTTTCGACAATTGTTTACAATTTCAGTTTATCTTGTTATTTACATTTTCATATTATAAATACTATGTAATATTTTTCTTCCAAACATTTATAAGAAGATTAGATTTGCTTAAACCCGGAGAAAATTTCTGAATATAAAAAAAATCTTTCTTTGTTTCTTGTTTTTTATTAAATCGATTTCGTTCATGAACCGATAACTTCATCATGACTGGAACATTCATCATAACTGCATGTATTTTAATTTCATTTTCAAAGGAAGAATTTTCACGGCAAATTTGAGCGATGTTCAACTAATTGGGGTAACCTCAAAACGTACTGACTCAAACGGAAACACCCGAAATCCATTATAACCCTTTTACCGACTGAAACGGGACAATTTACCGACTCAAACGGGAACGACTGAATCGGCACTAAACCCTCTTTATAGCCCGATTACGAGATAGATTCAATGAACAGTTTTTTTTCAGCAGTGGAGCTGTATCATACATTGTACACAACACTATACATAAGTACAATACATTATATGTGCAGTTTGGCTTTTCAATGTGGCAAACTTTTTTTTAATGTTTTTAACCGTACATCATTTTTGACTCAATTTATGGTTGCATTAAAACTGAGTCATCGTATCGTTTAAGTATTTTTTTCAGAAAGTGAATGGATCGTATTACTTTTCTTGGGATCCTAAGCTTAATGCAAAGCAATTTTTCCCCTCGTTCTTTGGAACTAAAAGATTTTAAAATTTCATCTGACGGTTAAAACTTGCATTCACCTAGAAGTAACGCTTTTTAGCCTACTTTCCCGTAAAAGTAAAAATAATAACAATAAAGCATGAAAGAAGGCTTAATGTATCGTGAAAATATCGTTAAAAATAAAGAAAAGTCAAGAAAAAGTGAAGTAATTTTATAAATATTGAAAAATAAAAAAATTGAAAGTAGGGTTTTGAGATGGGGAAAATGTGTGTCGGTCGGTCTGTCTGTCTGCCCCCCCCCCCCCTAATAACTTTTGAACGAATTGTCCGATTCGAAAAATTCTTTTTGCATTCGAAAGATCTCGGCGAGGACATCTCATTTTCATATTTTACTTTTTGATCTGAGCAATTTTTCGTTCAATTTTGAACAGTTCAAAAAAATTTAACATTAGCGCCTATGGGCGAAAATGAAGAAAATGATTCAAACTCTAGGTACAAGATCCAAGTTCCAATGAACAAGCTTGCTGGAGGAAGTTCTTGGCGTGAAATATTAATTTGAACAGTTTTTGTTCATTTTTGAACAGTTCAAAAAGTTAACACAGAGCTTACGGGGAAATTTCAACCCTATATAAATCCTGATCTAACGAACCGATTTGCTTGGGACAAACTTTATCGGAAAGCTCTTATAACGTAGAACATGTAGAAATAGAAATTTCCTCCAGAACTTACGAGCCTATTTTGCTATGAAATTTTTTGATCGGGATTTTCAAGGATATTTCTCAATGACTCAATGAGTGAAATAATGAATGAATGAATAAATGAAAGAGTGAAAGAATAAATCAATGAAAAAATGAATGAGGAAAAGAATGTATGAATGAATAAATTAGTGAATAAATGAAAATATAAATAAATGAGGGAATAAATACATGAATGCGTAAATGAATGAATAAACACTTGAATGAGGTAACGAATGAATGAATAAATGAATGGCTGAATAAATGAAAGAATGCATGAGTGAGTGAATGAATATGTTTTATCCGTTGAAAAAGGTATATTTGAAATAATTAAGAACTAAAGCTAAATAAGAAAGAGAGAGAAAGAGATAGCTAGATTATAAATTTGAATATGGTGTATACGGGAAAGTAGGCTCGTATAGTTCTAGACGGAACTTCTTGTTTATAAATTGTAGCAACGATAGCTCATTAAATTACTTATTTCATCAAGTTGTTTTCAGTATAACAAAGTTTGAAAGTTTTAACTCTGGCAACTTTGCATATTGCCAGCGCTTTTAGGTAGGTTTAGCTCAATGGGTTTTACTCGTGGCAAAAAATAGAATATCAAAGTAAATAAATTTAAATTTCCGTCGGATATCAATCAAAATTGGGTACGACAATATGCAAGTACTAAAATAATATTATGCATGACATCATCCGTGCATTTTGAAAAGAAACTAAAAAAAAAGACGTAAAGAATGTACCTTTTATCAATTTCTTCAATACTGAACATTTACCAAAAATGCATATATATACTATTGCGTTTCTAGCATAGATGTCACCTTGGGCGGACCTGCCCCCCCCCCCCTCTAGTGACGCTACTTAACAGAATGTAATATACATCCTACAAACATGATAATTATCTGCAAAAAATCAGAATGGGAAGTATTTTCTTTCTTTCAATGACGCATCTTTTTCAGGAAGATATTTACCAATTCCTTATTAGTTGAAAATTGCTAAAAATTGTTTGCATATGGAATTGCATTTTAAAAGCTTAGTTTATATGAATAAATACCAAATGAAAATTACTTTCTTTCAATTTGTGATTCGTATAACTCTGAATGATTGTTTAATAATAGCACCGCTTAAACCAAAAACACATGTTTGCCATAATTTTATTAATTACTATCTAAACAATTCGGTGAAAAGCTCCACTTAAATCATTCACGAAAGCCAAATGTGAAACGGGTTTGTGAAGAAAGCAAAGTTAATTTCCCACAAAAGAAATATTTAGAATTGAAGAAAACACATTTCCTGAAATTTCCCGAAAATTAACAAACGCAAACTCAATTTGAGCGATAAAACTCGTACAACGGGTGCAATTTTAAAAAATAAGAAAAAGAAAAAAGATTTGAGTGACTAAAATAAAAGATTCCGCTAAATAAAAGCGGCTTTGACGAAAGCTTATTCAAACACAGGCACATAATTAAACCATATTGATAACATTTCCCCCCATTTGGACCGGGCCCATTGTCTGGTCGCTTCTCTTCTTTTATCTTAATCATAAACAACTGTTGTTTAATAAACGCCGCAAACAAGGCCTCGATCTTTCATTTTGAATGGGGAAAAGGGTTCACCATTGTCGCAAAATTTCGAAGTTTAAAAAAAAAAAGATTCCCGAAAGAAGAACTTGACTCTGAATTCAAACAAATAATGAGTCAATTTTTAAAAACCTGAAAAGCTTCATTGTTAAGTCGCGCTGTCATTCAAAGGCTCTGATTGTTGGCTCACAACAATGGAGGCGGCGAAGAAATTTCGTCAGCCAACAATAATAGGAAACACTAAGTGTAAATAAACCATGAAACACCTTCCAGGTTTGGTGTCGAGGAGAGTTTTTTTTCTGAGGGGGGCCGGGGGAGGGGGTGTCTTTCAAGGGGTGGCTTAATAATAGAGGAACTGCCGAAAACAGTTGACCGTTCGGATATGGGAGCGTTTTTTTTATTTGATTCTGTTTTTATTTCTTTTTTTTTTTTCCAGCTTGAGCTCGTCACCGATGACCTCAAAGCCACAATTGCGTGGTGTCAAAGATTTTTCATATGAATGCATTCCCCCCTTTCTTTCTACCAAGCGTTGAAATGAAATTTTGATATGATATTCTTTTAGGATTTTGTGGCATTGTCTTGAATAATAATGATGATTATTTCTACATTCGTCGACATTGAAGACTGTCATGATAGTCATTAAGTGGTAATGGCTGCACAAAATATTCAGATTGTAAAATTGAAAAATATTATGGGGAGAATTTTTTTTTTTGTGAATCAAATCTTTCGAGACCTCTAATTCTCTTCTAACTCTTTGTTTTCCAAGGTGTTTTAAAAAATTAGAAATTCCAACTATACCTTTGCTTGCAATTCAGCTACATTTTTCCAACTCTTTAGATGCTTATTTTTTAAAAGTTTTCTATACTATAAAAGGTCTGTCTACTTTAGCTAGCCATTGAGATTCAGCTTCCATTGTGTATTTTTTACAAGTTTGGCATACGCCTTTGCAATTTCCGTCTGTAAACGATTATTGCCTAATTTAATATTATTTTGATTAGTGCCTAATTTTTTTCTTATTCTTTGTTATTGTTATTTTAGTTCACTCTACTTGCGTCGGTCAAAACGATCGTGTTTAATAAGTCTTTATAAAAAGCAGGTTTGAATTGTTCATTTTGCTTTTATTTTTTGAGTCGGTTAATTTTGTAAGCCTTTTTTAACATGTCTATTGAAACATCAAACATCTTGATAGACTCCATTTCAACCAGAAATAACTTGTGCTATATTTCTAACGTCTCTTTTATATGCAGAAAATGCACATAGGAATATTAAAAGAAAACTAGAGATAAAATAACTCGATCCAATATAAACTTTATATATGTTTTAAAAATTGAATATTCATTCCTATGCCATTCAAAAAGGAGAAATCACTTTATTCTGAAGCAAATCTTTTCAACCGTGCCCAACTCGATGACTGCTCTTACAAAAGATCTTGATTGATCAGTCAGTTACGTTGTTATGTAACCTGTTTTCAGAAAGCAGAATTTGTTTGCGATTTTCTATCTTTTTCAACCCAGAAGCGTATTTTGTGTCTTGTTTTCGGCGTCAATAGAACTTGTAGCCTAGTTTATAAAGTCCGAGCGTTCTTTCCAAACAGCATTGTTCCATCCGCCACATTCTTCTGAAGTCCATTCCTGTTCCCCAGAGCGTGTAAATATACTTCAACAGAAATGGAATCCACACGCGCCAGTATTCGAATCCTCCTTTATTCGGTGGAGGCGCTCGTTCTATCTGGACGCAATCTTGCACTTTCTTCTCTGAATGAGCAGACAATCGTTGCAAGAAGAGTGAAAACAACTGTAATAGCACCACCCCCGACGATACCATCCGCTTTCGAAAACAAGAAAAGAAATATCCAAATAAAAAAGAGCCCCTTGAATGAAAGGTGGCACACAAATCTATGTTGCCGAAATGACATCGCACACAAAGAAGTACACTCTGTTCAAACAAGAAAATACAATCAAAGCAATTTGCTTTCCTTTGTTAGCCATTGTTTGTCCACACGTGGTGCATTTGATTCCACCTAGGAGTCCGTACTAGCTTTACCCGAAGACACACAAGAGGAAAGAGATGGACACAGGCGAGCGATTTCATTCATAGAATCAGAAAAATTGATTCAGTTCAGTCGGTCTCTTGTTGGCAAGCACTTTTGATGTTTCAATAAGGCACCAGGATGTGGTGATTCGCGTGTAAATGCCGTTCCTTGATTGACAGAGAAGAGGTTCTTCCTCTAATGGGCCGCTGATCGCCGGAATTGCTTAATGCTTGTATTTGTGGCGATGGCTCAGAGCTTGAATGGTGCTTATTATTCCCGTGGTACTTAATCCGCGATTGTTACGTGAACCAAAATATTTACGATTTTGTACACAACGGACATCATTTAAGTGGGATAAACGTGTTTAACGACCAAGATTTAACGGATGGCTATTTCGACCGCATCCGTCAATTTGAGGGCTGCTTTTATATTTGATTACTTTATCACGAATGATCTTTCAGTTTATTTCAGTTTTCAGTTCTTAAGGAACTTTTTTTTAGTAAAAATTGCTCAAAATAATAATAATAATAATAATGTTCTTAGCAGCTGTTTAGTTTGACTTAATTTTTGCTTATATTGGCATTTTTACGAAACATTAATAATTGCATGCTTACATGCTTTAATTGATAAATTTTTACACTTATGTATAATTTGTTGGAATTAATTAATTTATTTATTTCACGGGAAAGTTGCGTAAAGTTGACTTTAGAATTAAAAAGCAGCCACAATGTAACCTGACACCCTTCAATGAGAAATATATAACAAAAAATTAATAATGCGGGACCACTCATGTAAAAGATACTCAAAAGTATAATTTACATCAAAATATAATATTTATTTTCTTATCAAAAGATTGGAAATTAGATAACCTTGTGTCCCAAAATTTACTGGGTAATTGGATTGGCAACTCCTAATTTGCACATTAAAGATAACTGAACGGATGAAATTCGTAACTTAACCTTTTTTAACAACATTCCTCTCGCAAATAAAAATGCTTGAAACTACTTTGCGTTTGTAAATCTGCTGGAAAAAAAAGTCCAAAATCCTAAATTTTGATTAAAAACTTTTCTCAAAGTGTCATCTTCAAACAATAGTAACACCTTCACAGTAGTTTGGAAACACGCGGAATTCTCTCAATGTCTTCCCTATGTTGCTAATTCTTCACTCCACACTGTAAAAGCTTCTAGTTCAACGTTTTACCCCCCCCCCCCCCAAAATGGTGAAATTTAGCTGTAACCAACATTTGGTACTAAGTTGAACCATTATAATGATGTAGTTTCACCATGAATGTGAAGCTAAGAACAGTTATAATGGTTCAACTTCAGTACCAAATGTTGGTTGCAGTTAAATGTCACCATTTTTGGTAAAAGGTTGAACTAGAATTTTTTACAGTAACAGATTAGTTTGCAATATCACCACAAGTGTGGCAGCGAAGTTTGATCACATTTTCTCCTTGTTTTCAATTTCCCCAACTGACATTATATGAAAGTTTACGTGTATTGTCTCTAGAGTTCATGGAAATATTTTTCATACATATATATGTAACATCACCGTTATCTGCTGTTGTAACGGTGATGTTACATATATATATATATATATAGAGAGAGAGAGAGAGAGATAAATAGATATATATATATACAAAGCGAGACTTCCCCAAATCACTTTTAATTACAAAACAAATACAAACAAGGAAACGAGGAAGACCAAGAAAGATTTGGATGGACGATGTTGTAAAGGTGATGAGGATCTCCAAGAGATGGAATAGACTTCTTGTGGATTTTCGGATCGCGACATTTGACACCATGAACCGGCATTACTTACGTACATGCCGCCTGTTGTTTGGCCATTAGGCCGACTAATGGAAATGGATCCAGAAAACGATGGAAATGTCCAAGTGGTAACCCTAAAAACTGTTACTGGACACTACAAAAGACCGATTGTAAAAATGATACCTTTACCATTAAATCAAGAATTTGACCATTCTTGATGGGCAGGAGCAATTTTTTGACGTATTTGTATTGTTTTCCTTATAGTTGATTGTGTTTCAAATTTGAATGTGAAATGTGGCAACAGTTTTGATAATGGCTTGGTCACAATGATAATTGGACCATGTGGACCCATATGGTTGATGTACTAGGATAAGAAATGGAAATAGGTTGATGGCCACAGGAAGCTGCAGTCATTTTGTTTTATTGTCTCATATATATATATATAAAGTAATGTTTCTTCTAAAAGTCTAGCCATTGTGGTCCGAGTTGACTATTTGCATACATGCTTCCAAATAAGCAGTATGTTTGCAATTTGCATATACATGGTAATTATTTAAGCTGTTAAAACAAAATAGGACATACCGGATAATCGGATCTTTCATGCAGTGGCCGGATCTGCTCCAGATATTGGTCGGGTACTAAATATCTGATAGTTCTCTGTGGAGGGGGGAGGAAGATCGGTATTGATCGTCCACCCCTGTCCGGCGACCCTGTATTATATATCACTCACTCATCTTTCACATATAGCCATAATCAAATTTTAAAGAATAAATATGCAAACATACTTTTCAATTACTGTGTATTATCTCATTCGGATTCAATTTTCCTTTACAAAACTCCGAGCGTGACTTTGCTATAACGAATGACTATTTTTCTGAGGAGGTGTGGCATGAAAATAAATTGAATTAATGCCACCTGTGTGGATTTAAATTATCTTAAATATTTTTTCGCTGATTCATTTCTTTTGTTTCGGTTCCAATCTTTTATATCCAGTTAGGTGGATGCTTTTAAAGCTTTTTGAGCTGCGCCAATTTAGAGAGGCGAATAATAATAAACAGCAGTGGCTTTTTGTGATGAAAACACGGGTGAATTTTCGTGAATAATATCTTCGGTAATGAAAATGGAATGAAGTTTATAAAGCGTTTATGCTACTCCCATTGAGTCGAATATTTTACATACTTGTGTGTTTTATTGCAGTAGGCCTTTTTGATTATCCTTTTTAAATGAGTTAATCAACAGAAGAAAATAAGTGTTAGTGTGATAGAGTTCAATGATTACGAGATATATTCAGTGGGGTTATGTTTTGAAAATCAGAGGGAACAAAGTTCAAAAGTGAGAATAGGTGGGGGGAGGGTCCGAAAGAGGGTTGAATTTCAAAATTTAGCCCTGATGAAAGTGAGCTGTTCCTAGTTTTTAATGAGAAATAATTGATGGAAGAAAATAGAAGATGGAAGAAAACACTTTTGTTATAGTACACTGTGTTAAAGAATTTTGTAGACTAGGTTTATAAAATAAAATAAAAACTAGTAATCATATTTTTAAAGTTTTTTTTTTTCCAAAATAGGCTCCTTCGGCTTCAGTACATTACGTACAGCGGTTTAACAACGATTTGAATGCCTGTTCCAGCTCACATTGTGGTACTGCCTCCAAAGCTCGCGTCGAAGCTGTTTGCATAGTGTCGATGTCATCAAAGGGAAAAAAAAGTAAACAAATGAACTGAGGTTTTGGAAGTGGATCAGCTGATAGTTAAGGAGTTTCACGAATGCTCGATAACACAGATGGCGCCGCTGTAAGCTTAGTTCCAGCTGCAGTCTTAAAAATTTTTCAACGCACTGTGTTCAAACAGCTTCGACGCGAGCACTGAAGACAGTTCCGCAATGGGAGCTGCAGGCATTCTCATTACACATGCAAATTAGTTATCTTTTCTTCAGTGACGAAACGAAACAGATCAGACACTTTGATGTAAATGCTAAACAAATTTGATTTTCTAAAATTTATTGACAGCAGAATAAGAGGCATATAAAGTTGTAATATTTTACCTTATTTTACAACAAATGTATCGCATTAATTAAAACATTTTGTGCATTTCATTACTTCTCCAGAGCCATAACATAACTGTCTTAAACATTCCGAAGCTTGTAATTCTTATTTTCATCGTCACCGTGGAATGACGCTCCATCACTCGTCCGTTTATGATTCTACTTCGCTGCAACTCACAAACACGTACCTCCATTTATTCCACAAATGTCCTCTCTTATATAAGTCATAACAGTCGTGGTTATCTTTTCGTTATAGATAGATATAAAAAAGTTCTAAAAGAACTGTTCTACGCAACTGCCGCCACGATGTTCTAAGAAAACGAAGAAAAAAAGACAATTTTTATAGCAGCTCCTCTTAAAAAAAAAGAAGCGATAGAGTCGTCTAAATTAACTGCCGTTTCAGTACGGGAAGTGTCCACCGCGTTTATTGTCAGCAAAGTCCGAACGATGTGGTCACTTTGGAGCGAACAAGAGCCTTTTTGAAAAGAGCCGTCATAACTATTAAATTCGTTCTTCACTAAAAATCGCCGCAATGGGATTCTATGGGTGCGAAAGTGAATGGGCCCAAGTGCTTTTTGTGGTCGGGCTATGGGTAGCGATAACATCCACCTACTCTTTTTTTTTTCTTTCAGGGTTGTTGTCGTAGAAAAGTGCCATAGAAAATTTCGCCAAATGCTTCCACAATGTGCCAAATAGTATTTTCTATTGAAATTACCTTAACTGTGGATTTTTTTATTCATACCTGCAGCTAAAAAATACCTTCAGTAGGTTTCAATTGCTTCGCATGTTTGGCAAATGTAAAGAAAACAAAATTTTTCATCCCCTTTTGAGTTGTGGTTAGGGAATGTTCAATTTTCGCTATCAGTTTTTAACTTTTAACAAAATATTTAGTCTAGATGTCCGCGAATCTGAGACAATAAACTATACATTCTGTCTGGAAAAGCTTAAAAGTGGGCGAAAATTATGCATAGAATAAAATGCTCATAGAAATGGTAGTGATTGTAATTATAGAGCACACTAACAGTGGGATTGAAATTTATTGGTTTTGATAATTAATTCAGCACTTTTGATTATCAAAAAAAAAAAAAAAATACGTAAAGAACATAATTTAAAGTTAAAATAAAAGCTGCAGTTTAGAGTTAAAGGTTGTTGTAATACATAGAGGAGAAAATATTGGTGGGGAAAAATATTTTTGTGAGCTTCTCTTCTGCCATCGGTGAAGTTTTGAAATATGTTTTTTTTCTTTACTTTTATTTTATTTATTTTTTTACTATTGATCTTGTTATGATTATGATTCATTTATTGTTTTGACTAAGTGTCGTGAGTAAAAGCTTAAAAATATGTCTGACAAGATCATGACTTCTAAAAATAAAAAATCTGGAGTAGCCAAAAACAAATATTATAAAATTCATAACATTTTTTAAACACATATTCATTTGTTTATCTCTGCAATTGAAGAAAAAGAAACGGGAACAAAAGTGAAAGGATTTTTAATTACAAATCAAATTAAATTTTGCAAAGAAAATCATTAATTTACGTTTTAATATTTATTTTGAATTCATTTCCTTTAAAATGATAGGTATGTTGTTCCACATTTTTAATCCTATTGAGTTTGAACCGCTAAATAACTGTTTTTTTTTTTTTGGCTCTCTGAGGATTAAGGTTTCCTCAAATTTTGTTTCTTGATTCCTGAATTTAATTATTTCGTTACATTGATTAAATCATTCAAATTTACATGGTAAAAAAAGTTTTCAGTAGTAGTTTTTTGAGGAAAATAGCTTTAGATGATTAAACGCATATGATATGCTGTTGTGTATATCATTTTTTTTTTTTTTTTTGAGAAATCAATTATTTCTTACTTATTTCAGTATACTGCACTTCTACAGAAATATTACCAAATATTACTATGTAGTATGTAATTTATAGAAAAATTCCCACCAATTTACATTTTTCCAATTTGCAAGTTAATTTATCACATTTTATGAAATTTTATTTTATTTTATTTTCTTATTTATTTACTATTTATTTATTTATTTTTATTTATTCATTTATTTATTTTGTTTATTTTATTTTGTTTGTTTATGAATTTGGAAGTCCAAAGTTTGACAATGCATAACGGTGCTCAGAAAAAATGCATATATTATTTTAACGAAAATATTCGTTTCAGAGGGATTGTTTTTCCTTCACTGGGGGGAGGGGGCAGGTAGAATTAAGAGATATTTTCCAAGGTATTGTCAAAGATATTTTTTTTTTTTTGCTAAAAAGCCATAAATATCAATCATTTGTGCTTGTCATTTGAAGAAGCTAAAAAATATATAAAAAATCTAGCATCAAAGAATGATAATAAAAAACATTCAAATGTTTCGGGGTCTGAATCGATTTCAAATTTCTTTAATACTACATTTTTAGCCACTATGACTGCAAAACGTTTCATATAAAAAGCAACTCTTCGTAAAATTTGTAGTGATTAAAATCAAACTAAAATAAAAAAAAGTAAACTATCTTTCAAACCATTTTTTAAATAATTTAGCTTTTAAAAAAATGTATAAATCATTCAACACAATTGCATTTTCAATGTATATTTCTTTTATTTTTCAAAACACAAATAGTACTATAATTTTTAACTTATATAGAGTTGATTTTATTTTTAATGTGAATACAATGTATTTCACTGGTACCTAAGTAAAACCTGTTATGAGTATATTTTAACTTCCACTCTGAAATTTAAATATTTATATTTAATATGTGTTCTTAGTAATTTCTACAAGCATAAATGTGCTATAATATATTGTTGTATGATTAAAATAATAAAAAGTAAAGCATTTTTATGCTCTTAGCACCGAGAAATAATTAATTAATTAATTTTTCTTGTAAGTTTTTATCTATCAATTTTTCATCAATAAATATACGTATTATTTTAATATATTTTTTCTTTAAAAAAGCTTCCTTATTTACACCTACCAAGGAACTCATTGTAACTCCAAATTACGCGTATGCAATTTTCATTGAAAATACCTGCTAAAATGTATTTTTTTCCCTAAATTTACATTTTATTTAGTAGTAATGGAATTTAAAATTAGATATAAATATCATGAAAATATTCAAGAAGAATACAATTCTTTTATTGTTCTCATTAAAACTCGGATTATATGCACATACTTTGAGAATCAACAAAAATATTCGTATGCCCAAAAAGTGTCAAAATTAAATTTACGTTCACATTTTCATTTATTTAAAAAGAAAAAAAAAACTTTAAAAGTTCAGTAGGGAACAATTGTAAATAATAAAAAAAAGATGTTTTCCTTACTACCTGAAAATGTTATCTCAACTTTCATTAAATATTGGAGAATTAAAGCAGTCTTAGTACTGTATCCTGATTATATTTTAAGGAGAATTTTTATATAATTTCGAAAATACTTGACAAATATATAGTACTTTATTCGAAGTCACGCTGCCCAGGCCAGAATAAATTCACGCATATGACCAAGTTTTATGTGTTTATTAGCATAGAAATATGAATGAATGATAGTTTTCAACAAATTTTGCAAGTTCTGTTAATTAAAAGAAAAAAACCCTGTGAATTAAACATTTTACTAACTTTTCTATTATTCAAAAGTTTCTCAAATTCAAGTAGATTTTTGTTCTAACTGCTGTATGTGTAGCAATGAGGCCAAGTATCTTTCCCGAGAACATGAGTTTGGTTTAAGTAGAAAGAAAGATAGAAACGTAGAGGAAAATGTGTCGCTGTAACCGTGGAATTGAGAACATGATAAAGTGTTGCATAAGATATAAAACAGCAATTTCCCGGGGTCCTTTAACGACAAAGATAGCAAACCTCAAACAAACTCGGAGCGGGGGAGTATAAAAAGAATGAGCAAAAACAGCAGTGGGAAGGAGAGGATAAGTAAAAAAAAAAAAAGTTACCCAAGCCCACAAAACAAAGTAAAATGACAACAGTAACAAGGTGGCTTGACCACAGAAGCTATCCTTTATGGCGGCCATCGGAAAAGCAACAATGGAGTTTGTCGCCCGCTCGCACAATGGACACAGTCCGTACTCCTGGCAGGAAATAGAAAAACCTCCCCCCGTTTGGGCGCAGACGTTTGTTATGGGGCCCCGGGGCTATGTTCTTCGCCTCAAAGGGAATATATAAGGAGGGAAGAAAATATTGAAGGTAGCGGACACAATATGGCTGTGACAATAAAAATCTCCCCCTCCGCCCACGCACTCTTCCCTGGAAGTGGGGTGACCAGGTTTGGCTGATTATCTCTTGCTGGACTTTGATTTGGTGAGCAACGAGGGGGTTCAAACACCCCTTCTCCGAAACTGAATACAAAGCTAAAATGTAAAACTAAAATTTAAAATGTAATGTTTACTCTCGCAATTGGGAGATTTTTTCTTTTGATTTAAGAGGGGGGGGGGGGATTAATAAAATGGAAATTATTGAGCTGATATTAAAAGATTTTATTGTTCTTTGCTCTTGGGTGGCAACTTACGTGACCGACCAGCTTGAGCACTTTTATTTTACTGAACAGGCCAAGCACGAAGTGCCCTAAGAGTTTTGAAATCCTTGATGTAAAATATTTTCTAGATTTTTTTTTATTTTTAATAGGAGAATGAGAAATTAATGAATCCTCCTCGAAAGAACTGCAAGTGCGCGTATAACTTGGCCGTATGCGTAAATTTATTCTAACTCTATGGCCTGAGCAGCGTGTGCTTCGAATAAAGTATATATTTGGCAAGTATTTTCGAATATGAAAATTCTCCTTAAAATAGAATTCAGTTGAACTGCAATAAGAAAATGCATCGATATGTACTGCGAGATGTCTGTAGCAGTTTTGTGCCAAATATCATAAGTTAGAATTGAAATAAATCAATAAGTCATTTATATTAAAAGTAAAATTGTTTGCAACTATTTATTTCGGTTGAAAAATAAAGCGTTTCGATTTTTCTGAATGAATCAACCAATCTTATCGTCATCAATGATTTATCTGCAAAGAAATGTAGATCGGTTTTTGTTAATAACTTTTTTTTTTTTTTTCGATTTCAACAAAAAACTAAAACTATGTTCAGAATTTTTGTAGTTTATTTTTTGATGCTAAACACAGGGCCCGATTAAGACAGTCGGGGGCCCAAGGCACAACGTCATTTTGGGGTACGAAATATAAAATTATTCATTTTGGATATGGCACGGAAAGTAAAAATACTGGGCATAATGTATAAAGTTGAAAAAGCTTGGAGATTATCCTATTAATACTGGGTTCATACCCAATTGGCAAGGGCGGAAAAAACGAGATGCCTCAGCGATTAAAGGACACTATTTAGCCATGATAGTCAACGAAGATATTAATCTGATTGTGCATAGTTTACCTTGTTAAAGCAAATACTTTTAGCTCGCCATTTAAATGAGTTAAGATCTTTAAATTTTGTAAAAAATTAACTTTTAAGAGATATTTTCAGAAATTTTACAATCAGGGGGCCCAAGCCCGCTGCCTAGTTGGCCTGTGCGGTAATCAGGCACTGGCTAAACAAATATTTTTAATGTTAGTTTTTAAATATAGTAAAGTTTGATTTTTTTTCGGCGCTAATGTTTAAACGTTTTAATTCATTAAAAAATACCAAATAAGGAAGTTTTTACTCCGTAAGTGTTCTACTATGTCAAGAGCTTCCCAATAAAGTTTGATTATAGCTAATCCACCTTGTGCTTCAGGATTTATGTGTGAATCTAATTTTTTCGCCAGCTTCAGAAAACTTTTGTGGGTGGATATTCTATGCTAAGAATGCTCTCCAATACATTTTATTTGAAGGATTTTTTTCTAGGTTCAGGGTTTGTAAATGCTTCAAATTTCTCCGTAAGCACTACTTTTTAGTTTTTTTGAATGGTTCAAACTACATGTAAATTGTTTTGACATACAAGGTTTTTTTTCGTTTGAACAGAAAATTGTTCAAATTAAAAAAAAAAAAAATGTCTTAGCCATGATCTTCCCAATAAGCACACATGCAAATAAGCAAATAAATAAAATTAAAAAACGAATTAAACAATTCCCTCAAAAGTTGGTAGGGGCCGACAGACACAAACACACATTCCCCCTCACTAATCTTACTTTCTTTTCTTTTCGTCTTTTTTTCGATGTTACTTTAATTAATTTATTTATTTATATATTTTTTATATTGCAAGGAACCGTTCATAAATGATTTCCCGCTCTTTTCCCATATATTTGACCCCTCTCCCCCCTTTGTCACAAAGTGTCACACTTCAACATACCCCCTCACCCCTTTGTCACGCTATGTTGCATAAGCATGATGTCACATTTCTTCTTACCTCTCCCCTCCCTTTGTCACAATTTGTCACAACTTCCCAACACTCCCTCCCCTCGAAGCGTGACATCACTTATGAATGTTCCCTTATTATCATTTATTATTATTCATTTATTTATTTATTTCACTTTTATGGAAATTAGGGTAAAAAAAAACAAAAAGTTTATTATTATGTTATCGTTATAATGAATTTTTTAGCTATCTATTTTTTCCAAACTCATTTTTGCTGTACAAACCAAAAAATGAAGATAATGAAAGAAGGAAGAGAATAACAAACAGTATAAAAAAATCAATTTAAAAGGCCTCCAATTAGCTAAGAAATCTTTAACTTCAACATCTAATCGTCAAAATATTTTTGCCTCTATTCTTTTCGAGGTCACGAATTGATTCAGAGCGCCTGTCCTCAAAGTTGTTTTCTCCTTCACATTAGAGTATCGGCTGAAAAAAACTTCTCAAGCTTTCGCTGAAGTTACCTTTTTTTTTTTTTTTTGTTAGAGGTTATTTGCATTCGTTAAGACTGAACTCGCTGTTTTAGTTCGTTGATTGCCTAAAAGTATTATTAAGTTTTACACTATAATACAGTTGTGTTTATTAATTTTAAACTTATGAAAATATATATTTTAGGTCACTTCAATTTGCACTTAACTGATAACCGCGAGCAAGACTAAAAATTAAAAAAACAAATACCGACATATTTCATGTGGAAAAAGTTGTGAAAATATTTTAAATTAATGTAATTAAAAAAAAGAAGTATTGAAAACAGGTTTAATGTATCGTAAATCTATCTCTAAAAGATCATAACTAAATAGTTTAGTAAATACTGTTTAAAAAATTGAAGGTAGGGTTTAAGATCGGAAAAAGTGTCGGGCGTCTCCCCCCCCCCCCCTCAACTTTGGAATGCATAATCAAATTCGAACAAAGCGTTTTCTTTCGATAGACCTCGGTGAGCAACCCCTTTCCCACATTTTATTTTTGATTTGAACACTTTCTGCCCTATAACAAACTTTATCGGTAGGATCTTATGGAATGGAAAACGTTCGAATACAAATTTTTGGATTAGGATGTTTAAGGGTATATTTTGAACAATTCAAACATTTTTAATATGAGTGATTACAGGAGAAAATCAACTCTTTTCATCTAAATAACCTGTGAAATATGAAAATTACTTCTTAGCACCCAAAAATCGAGAAAATTACAGATATTAAGCATATAATTTTAGTTTTTTGTTTCAGGAAATAGGGAAAACTTATTATCAAAAATCGAAATTCAGTTTCTCGTAGACTTTACATTGAGGAAAGTTAGATCTGAACTGACCGAACCGAAGTAAAGTGAAATCAAAGCACTTTATCTTTCATCCAAAAGAAAAGCTTCTGACATTTTTTTTAATGCAAATGATTCTAAAGGAAAGTTTTATTTTCATTCTTAATTTTTTGTATTAATATTTTTTTTTGTAATTTCTTTGACAACGATTAAAAATTAAAATACTAGAACTTTTTTTTTTCCTTTTTCTTTTAATTGAAAAAAAAAAAAACGATTGAAGGCTTAATATTTTACGCAAAAAAAATGGATAGATTTTCTATAGCACCATATAAAAACATTTTACTTAGTCCATGCATATATTTTACCAATTTAGTTGTGAATTTTGTACGGGGAGAAATTTGATTTGAGTTTCAGTTATGTGTTTTTTTACAAATCAAAAATGAATTAATCTAAAAATTTTCTTATTTTAAACATTGACAGTTAGAAATTATTAAAACTACTGCTTAGAAATTCGAAAAATCAACTTTGATATCGCTTACATGCCAAACAATAGTCTTTTCTTTTTTCTTCTTCCTTTTTTTAAATTTCAAGTATATATACTTTATTTGTGTTGATATTAGAAATTAAGCTGAAAGCTATATAAATAGATAGATAGATTGATTGATAATTTTCAAATTCGATGGTTCGTGCAGCCACTTTAGTTCTAGATGGAACATCTTATTTATCTACTAATAAGAGAAAGAGCTATTTCAGCAAAAGGAAAATATAGATAGCAAGAAAAGTTTTGTTTCATCACATTTTTCGACATTTTTTTTTTATAGGTAATTTAAAAACGATGTTAAATGCGCAAATAGGCAACAAGAATGGCTGACTTGTCTTTTGAGACCACAATGAAGCCCTTTTCAATGCAAAAGTGAGCTTACATATTAAAAAGAAACTTCATTTCTTTTGAATTATAAAGGAGGTTCATTGTAAGTCTTAAATAAGGGTATGCAGTTTTTGTTGTTATTTGTCACTTATTTATTTATTTAAATGTTTTGCGCAAAGATAAACTGATAATTTTTACTTTATAGATAAACTTCACTAATGTCTTCCTCTTACGTACAAGAAATGTTACAAGGTAAGTGATTTTACGTACAAGAAATATTATAGAGTGATAGTTTCAAATAGTATGTTTTTCATGCTACAAGTATAGAGAGTTGGTTATTTGAAAATGGCGAATGATACTTAATAATTTTTGTGTATTTGAAAAACAAAAGCAGCCTGAATTTGAGATTTCATTGTATTGTAAAAATAGAATAATAATATAAGCATTAAGATATCATTGAGATATTTACTTGACAGTTTGCCTCACTATTAACGGTAACCGTAGTTACTGGGCTTTAACCAAATTTTCAATCGGTTATAGTAATCCAACCTGCAAATAATTCACATCATATAATCACGCACTTTTTAATCGACAATAATAATAATAATAATAATAATAAATTATTATTATTAATAATAATAATAATAATAATAATAATAATATTATTATTATTATTAAAGTGAAACAAATTTTTAAAATGTGCAATATAGATTAAATTAGTCTAGACTAAACTAATAGGATTAACTAAGATTAAATTCAATCAGGTTAAACTTAGTTTGATTAAAAGCAATTTGACTAATTAAAACAAAGTCAATTATTTCTAAACTTAATTAAATCTAGGATTTTTTCGGATTAAAAAATAATCAGAATTAAATGTTAGATTTATTTGATCATCAAATCAATCGACTGAAAATTTTATTCATTAACGCATAGTTCTGCTGCTCACCGAAACCTTTCATTTTTGGTATAAAATACCGCCCATTTCCAACAATATATTCCAAACATTCAGGAAATCGACATCGTAGAAAAGTACCACTGCTCAAAAGAGTCGGTTCCTAAGAACGTGAGGGTTCCAGAAGTCAGAGATAGCACCCTCCCCCGCATTGCGAAAGACGGAAAAAAAGAGTAACAGCCCCAGTGGCCCTTTTGTGTCTGTGCTTATGGTAGCAGCAAGCTTTTCTTTCTACCAGAAGGACATTAGGGGAACATTGAAGACACAATGTAAGGATTATTCCAGATAAATCACACGAACAAATGTCCTTACATCACTTTTTTTCTCCCTCTTTCTCCTTCTTTTGGGAGAAAGAAAGTTTTCTCTTTCCACCTTATTCCACCGTTTTGCTCTTGGCGGCCTTTTTTTCCCTCCTTTTACCATCACTTCCGCGAACTTCTGTGTAGCAAACGGTCCGGGTTGCTGCTCTCTTCGACTAACTTATTTCAGTAAGATATGTCATTTTTCTATGCGTTTTCGATGGCGACGAGTGTAAGAAAGTCTTACGCCAAACGGCGGTAATTGTATATGTGTTTGAATGCAGCAACAGAAGATGTGTGAGGTTATTATGAAAACGCGAAGAGTAAACCGTAACTCATCACAATTCAAATTCTAAGCTACCAAATTAACTGTAAAATAGTATAAAGGGAGCAGAGTTCATTGTTCATAAATAACGAAATAATCAGTACTAAAAACTTTGAAAAACTGAAGTTTAATACATACCTACTGTCTTTTTTTTTTTTTTTTTTTAAATCTGTTGCTGATGAAAACCTCCTGTTTCTTATTATTATTATTTACTAGAATTCTCCAACTTAAAAAATGAAAAAAAAAAAGTTCAAAAAATGTTAGTATTATTATTATTATTTCATTTTTTTTTTTTTTTTTTTTAACTTATGAAGTAAAGAATTAATTGTTTCATAGCATTTTTAAGAAATGTGTGCATTTTCGGCGAAGTTTCTTTGTAGTTATAAAACAGATCTGTGCACTTACAATACCCGGTTAATGCCTTCGCATTCGATTAACTTTCTTCTTTATTGTCGTTGAATTATCTTGTCAGATATTTCAACATTATTTTTGCTGGTTGTTTTCTACAAATTAATAGAACATCCGTAGTATTCAATAATACTCGTATATTATGGATGTTTTAATTAATTTAAATTCCAATGTTAAATTAGAAGATTTTTCTTTCCGTTAAATTCCTATGATTACCGGCGAGGAGGGGAGGGCCTATTTTGCATCAACTGCATTATTAGTTCAAACGTTGATTCAAAAGTTAGGGATCTCTAGAGCCTAGAATTTAAAACAACACGACAATATAAATGTTGCAGATGAGCTGCATTAATATCTAACGATTTATACAGAGAATTTTAGGGGGGCACAGGGGGTACGTGCCTCCCCCAAAGGAGTATAAAAGAAATATGTAATTAGTCCATTAAATAATTTTTACTTCTTCTGTACTTAAAAGTAGATGAATAGGTTTCGAGGTATAATTTAAAAAGGATAAAAACTCTTATGAGAATTGATTATGCAAAGTTTCATGAGAGAGAACCACTTGTTACTTACTCCCTGGAGTCCCCTTCACAAATTGTTCCTGTGTCCGCTCCTGGATGCATGCATAAAATCGCACGAGTTTGAAACATTGAAATAAATTCAGTTTCACTTTCTCTCAACCGTTCGCTACTTTTGAATCGATTAATAAAATTTTGACAAAAGCTCGCAGTGTCTCGGATTCCTCGATACACAAAGAGACGGCTTATTAATGCAAAATCTCCCTAAACTTCCCAGAAACCAGCTATTTGCGTACATCGCTACATCAAAGAAAACCGATTCTTTCCGAATCGAAGACTCTCGGAAGTGACCAGGCGCATGAAAAAGGAATTCCTTTGAATCAGTTCTGATCAAATAATATTTGATCCTTCTTCGTGTCGTATCCGCATGAATGCGACACATAAGGTATTACAAGCCAAAAGACTTTTAAAAGCTTTTCAAGCTAGTGCGGGAAAAGCAATTCACTTTTGAAGATACACAAATACAAAATCCCGTCCTCTTTTCCGAATCATTGAAAACCAAGTCAAATAATAACACAGAGAAACTGCACACACATACAGACACACAAACCTCTTTGAAATGATTATTCCGCGGTATTCCCAAGCGGTCCGCGGTATGTTTCCGACCGGGCTCTTGATGTTTCTATTGGTTTTGTGGTGGTGTCTCTCTTGCGCTTCAAAAGCACGATTCAATGGGACTGCAAAATGGGTTTTGAATTCGATGATTGATTTCTCCCCGGAAGAAAATTTTTCCGAGGAGGACACACGTGACTTGTGAGTTCCTGAAAGACTTCTTCCCCGGAATTTGCAAGTTCGCGGCGGGCATTAGCTTGAGATGCTGAATTAATGCAGATATGGAAGATTGTGCGTTCTCTCAAATTTTCCAAGTTGCGACTCTCTCCGCAAAGTTCGAATCATTTCCATAAAAGTAACTCGATTAATGAATGGCCGGATCTGGCGGCAAAACAGGCGCTCGTCGTGGAGAGAAATGTTTTAAATTCTTTAACTATTACAGTGCGTGCCACATTTACTAGGCGAAGAAATGTAAGGAATAGCTCAAGTACATGTTGTTGTTGATAATCTCTACGGTATTTCATTCTCACTAAGTTCGCGGTGACTGCTACAGGCTACATTTTGCATGCAGGAACACAACCAGACGGGATGTTAGGGTCAATCTACAGAGCCCTTGCTTTCTATAATATTATATAGTTATAATCATTAAATTTAAAATTAATTCCCTGTTCTGCACTAAATGTTTTCAGTGTGCATGCGTGTTCATCAGTTCATCGTCACTTTAACTATCAGTTTATATCTATTCATTTACGGCGTGGTCAGTTATTTTTTTCTTTTTCTTTAATTCTTTTTTTTTTTTTCTTTTTTTTAAAAAAATAGCGTTTATTCAAATCTCTATGTATAAAAGATCTTGTTTGTGTGTGTGTGTGCATTTGTATGTTCGCTATACAACGCCACACCAATTGGTGTATTGCAGTGAAATTTTGCACAAAATTCAACTATTCTTTGAGAGAGGTAACGAACGAGAGACGAAGTCCGATTCGAAAATTCATTTTTTTTTTTCTTATTTTGAATTCCAGTTTCAAGATTTATTTCGAGTATAAAAAAATTAAAAACATTATCTCGTTCTCAAAAATTTCTTATCATTCTGAAGCTTATGAAAAACTGCCTCAATTAGAATTTGTAAGAAAACTCTGGAATAGATAGAACATGAATTAAAGCCTAGAGTTTCATTTCTTCTAACGATTATTAAGTTCTGCCTTAAGCTTAAGGTATTGTTAAAGGACAATTTTGGGGAGAATGTGAATTCCAATAATTCATTGTTGTAAATATATGCCTGGGAGTTTTAAATTAAACTTAATTGTTAATTACCCGCCACCAGATTTTAGGCTGTTTAACTTGTACAGGTGTGCTGTGTTTTTGTTAATATCGTTATTGTAGCGGATGACTCCGGTTAGTTTTGGTAGCCCTATAAGTTGAAATTTTATAATTGTATGATTTAGTCTACAAGGTGTTTTCTTAATCATTCACTGATAAACATTTTCAGTTCCTTTTCGTTTTAAATTGATTTGAAGTCATTAAAAATAATGCCTTTTTTGTATCTTTAAAATTCTTAATATATTCACATCACCTTTCCAAATGTGAGTCAATTGAAATACCCCAGACTTCAGAAAACTTCTTTCGTTCCTAAGTGCAGACAGCTGCCAACAGCACGTAAGAAACTTCGCAATAAAGCTGCCAATGTCTACAGCCGACTTCGATGATCACGCGCTTGCCTGTTGCCAAAAGCGACGATAGAAATCTTTTATGATTGGCACGAACTTATAACGGGTGACGCAATAAACGCGAGCGGGCACCTTCTTTAGAATGGCAGCTTTTTATTGTTTATTCTACACGCTGAATTGAGCTAAAAAAATTGCTTTTTTGCTCAGGTGGCGGGAAAGGATTTAGGAAAAGCCTTGGTTTACCATGCAAGCCCATCGTTTGTCGCCAAAGGGTTAGGCCGGAGTAAATATATTTGGCGCCGGATTGTGTTCGAAGTCAGGAAATTGTGCCGACTGCAAAATGATGAAAAACCGTATTTTCGTTTTTTATTTATTTATTTATTTCACTTTTTGCGTGTCTCTTTAGATGCTCTGGGTTTATAAGATGCTTGTTTTGTTTCCCTGAAGGATTTCATAATAAACAAAAATATATTGGGATTTTTGTCGAAATATTGATGTTTCTTATGTTTATTTGTTCAAAATAGTTTTTGTTTTTGCCAGTGTATTTTTGGAAGGCAACTATCGTTGCACGCGTGATCAGAATTCTATCTATTTTTGTAATTTCGAACAAGATTGTTTATTAATTCATTGACTTATTTTTTAAGCGAGATTGTTTTACAACTCAGGCATTCGCAATTTTCAAATTGTTGATTTATATTGTAGGATATGTCACTTTTGAAAATTCAATTACTTCAACTTTAATGAAACTAAACTCTATATAAATTTAAATGAACTCTCTACTTAATTAGTAATGAAGTTTTTAACTTACATTTTATTTTCTTGAAACTCATTTCTTGGAACAGTTTTAAAATATTTTAATTTAAATAACAAATAATAATTCACTTCAAAAGGCGACCACAATGCAAAATGAAAGGGAAATGGTTGAATTATTCCTTAAATGAAAAACAACCTGATTCGCATTCATTATTTAAGTCAATTGCTTTTTAAAATAACGTTGAATTTCCGTTGTAGTTTCAAGAACGTTCGAAGGTGACGTATGTGTTCAAAATATGCTAACAAGGGTTTTTTCGTTGAACAATGAAATTCAAAACTCGACAATGAACTGCTTTGCAGAAGTACATCTATATATAAATAGGCAAACAAAACAGTTGAAAACAATTTTCTAATCTCTTTTTCAACCTATTTTCTTTTTCTTTTTTTTTGCTTAGTAGCTTTTGACGAGTTTTAATGATATCGTTTAAAAATTTTTGGAATCAGTTTATTATTAGTTAATTATAAACTGATTCCAAAATACCCTTTTCTTTTGTCAGAAAAGCCTCATTTATAATCACTGGCATAGATAAGGGGGGTTTGGGGATACTTGAAATGGTACAGATTGCCTGGAATAGGACCATTTTTCCTGTAAAACAATGAATTAAGCTCCCTTCTCCCGAAGAAGCCCCCTGAAATTGTGAAGATTGTCTAGAATTTGACCAATTTTTCCTGTAAAACAATGAAATCAGCTCACCCCTCCCGAAGAGAGCCCCCCCCCCCAAAAAAAAAATCCGGGTCTAGCTACGCCACTGTTTATAATTGTAATGTTATATTGTTATAGACAGCAGATGGCAACATGTCTTGGTTGAGTAAATTATTAGGTAATAAATAAAAAGAGTTTGTTGCTAATAAGCAGTAATATTAAAAGCAATTATAATAAGAGTTTGACTAAAAGCGTCTCTGAAAAAATGGAATGAAAAATGAGGATAGTGTATGGAAGGAAACTAGTTTTATTCTACTGCTTGTCAACCTCGTACGAAATCAACAATTGTCCAATCGGCTACATTTAATGAGACGATTAAATGGAGACGATCAAAATAAACTCGACGTTATATTACAATCGCCAAATTTGACGATTAATAGTTATATAATTATATGAATAGCATAATGTTTTCAATGCTAAATTCAATTTTTACGATCGAATATCGACTGTTGGGCGAATTTTAATAATACTAAAGGCATTTTGGGAGCCACCACTTCCCACGATTTGAGACTTTCGTTTTAGCAAAAAACATCGAAAAAATCTTTCTTTAGTTTACGGGTGATTCCGCAGTGATCGGAAGAGCTAATGAAGATCAGACAGTAGTTATGTTTTTATATGTTAAAATGCAGTCTTGCCAGTCTAACCTCCAACTGTGAACTTGTTTATTTTACAATGTCCTTGTGTATAGGCAAAAGAAACAATTTACAGAGGTTTTTGATTCCAATATGTATGATATGATTCGATAATGTATATGCACTGTTAAAAATTTTCGTAAGAAAATTGTAAAATAACCATTTATTTGATTGTTATTTTACCATATTTAATTACAACAGTTGAATAACCATTAAAAAGATGGTACTCAAACCGCTGATTGCGAAAAAAAATCGTTTATTCTCTGTTTATCCTAAAGAACGTTTAACGAACCGTCATTTTCAAGCGCTCAATAAGAATCGGGCGTCCATCTTGGATGCGAAACCTTACCGGTCGTACGTTAAAATAGGAATACGGATTTATCATTTAAAATCTGCATGTGTATATAAAAAAAGAAGGAAAAAAAACGTGGCTTAAGCAGTGGATACTAAATAGAAACACATACACACGTAAATCAAAAATTGGAGACATCGGATTCCCAAACTGTTTAACTGTTTGCGAATGAACGAACCCATAATTTGAGCTGCTGTAGCTTGTTTGAAGCTTGTTTGTATTTTAATTTTTGCAGCAAATAAAATGATTTTCGTCAATATACAGTAAATTTAGGCCAAAAATAAATTTAGATCCAATCAAAAACTGAAATCTCAATTTTAAGGCTGTTTGCCTGTTGGAAAAGAAGATTTATTGATAAATAAACGTCCGCTTTACGTGATGACGGTGGTCGAGTGGATAGAGATTAAGACTTGTACACCTCGCATTCGGGGTTCGAGTCCTGCAAGCTTCGTTTACGGTTTCTATTCCTCGAAGATTCTACGCTTCAGAAGCGGTGAAAATTTTGTTTTGAAACCCTTTTTGAATGGTTATAAAACCGTAAACTTTTGTATTTACGGCTTTTTAACCAAGTTAATTGTAAATGGTTAGGTCCCGTAAAGATAGAAAAATGTTCCAAACCGTAAATTTAACGGTGAATTAGATGGACAGACTGCTGCCGGTCATTTAACCGTAATTTTATGATGAAATTTCTAACAGTGTGGGGTCGAGGGTTGTTTATTTGTTTAAAATAAGTTGGCGACGTGAAAAAGCTTGAGAGACACATACTTATACAGATAGTCTCTGCAATCGATGAGGTTACGTTTTCCAATAATTAGTTAATAAATTAATTATTTTTTATGGATCATGATTTGCTAAAATTGCAGTCACCAAAGATGTTTTTTTTTTTTTTTTCACTGAAATTCTCACGACATTTTTACTTTTCGAATTCGTCTTTTTTATTATTATTTAAATATAGCGCTTCATTAAAACAGTAATAAACGTTTGAAAATAGTTTTTACGTTTATGAATTTTTAACTTTTATTATATTTTTCAATATTTCAATTATTTATGCAGTGCTTCACGATGAAGAGAAACATTTTTTAACTGCGAATTTTTTTTTTAATTTCACATAATTTTCGATACATAATTTTATTTTACAAAATCACTTAGTCATTATTTAATTTCATTTATTTATTGTTATTATTTTTTAAAAATGTTTTTAAAGTTATTTTTGACCGCAGGATGAAGATAAAAATTTAACATAAAACGAAAGTAATGAAGCGTCGTCAGAAGTGACGTCATAAATTGGCAATGTTTTGGCGAACACTTGTTAGGGTGCTTTCACACCCTAAAGGGAAAGCACCCTTATTAGGGATATCTCGCGTAACAAAGTAGGAGGTTTTTCGCGGAGTACTTTGATTGGCTGCAATGATCAAGTCTATGAGACCTTGGTTTTTAAATTATTAGAAAAAATTATTCCAAACGGTCTAATCGTCATACGAGAACCCCCCCCCCCTCCCCCCTCCATTGAATATATTTCATCTTGTTTAGCATTTTACGCTTTTAAAATTTCGTAAAAATTCAAAAAGTGGGAAGATTCCTTAATTTCTCTCTTTCTCTCTCTCTCTCTCTTTTAATGTATATGAAAACTCTGCCTAAATCTGAGAGAAGAACAAAATTAAATTTTATAAAACTTGCTTCAAAGTTCACTTTCCTAAAGATATACTTTTGACTTAAATTCATGAAAATGAATTTAATGCAAATTACAGAAATGCATACTTGATTATATAATTATTGAAGTATAGACAACTGCTAATTTTATTTGTTTTTCATGTGGAAAAAGGTTTTGAATCATTGGTTTTGATTTTACTTAATAATGCTTCGTGCACTGCCACGTGCATTTACAACATACTTTCAATAATTTATTGCTTAGTCATTTTCTATAAGTTTGGAGTTGTTTGAAAGTCACGAATTCAGGAAAACACAAAGTAGTACTAGTAAAAAAAATAATAATACTAAGGATTATTATTATTACTACTATTGTTACGATATTAATAATAATAGTGAAAAATATGAAATTTATTATTTTTTACATGAAATACAATAGATTTAAAGAGTAAACTACTCTCTCTACTTGCTATGCAGCCATACATTTCTAATTTCATTTCAAATAAATCCTTTTTTCCCTGTGATTTTTCATTAATTTCAGAAACACATTTATTCTAATCATCAGTGCCTGAAATATTTTAATTACAGTATGAATTTCAAAGTTTGAAAAAACTTTATTTAGGAAAAATTTGGTTTTTTTTTCTTCCTTCCTGATCATCATCTAATGAAACAAAAAAAGAAAAGACAGCTAATAAAACAAAATTGTTGTTCAACCGTAAATGTCCATACAAACTCGCGACTTCCTTTCGCCGTGATTAATATTTTCCAGTCATGCGTCTTCCCCAAGATAAAAATATGTTCTCACGGGGTCACGATTAGATTTGTCACAGCACAATCCTGCAAAAATTAAGCAAACCCCCGCCTTAGGTTTCATTTCATCGGAACGTCTTTTCGACGTTAAAGATTCTCAAAGAAAATTAGATAATGATAACAGCGAAGGGAGAAAAAAAAAGACCACATAAAGCGGATGTAGACTGACAGAAATGCGTTCCACATCAAAGAACAATATTGCCAATATAAATCACACATTCTCACAAAACATCAAACATAATAAACGCTAAAAAAAGACACTGCTAAAAAAGAATTCGAAAAATAAAGCAGATATTGAAATCCATATTCGCTATTCATCCGATTCCGTCTCTCCAATGGGAATCGCCATGACGTCACTTGCTTCTTGATTGCCGCCCACTCCTGAGCATCTCTTATGATCACTGAGCTGAGACCGGTGGCTTCACTTCAGTGACTCAGTGAGTCGGAAACACTGCGCTGATTTAATTTTCGAATCACCGATGGAAACAACAACCGAGAACAAAAAGAAAAATAGGAAATGTAAGCTTTTTTTGTACTGCATCACTAAAGGCGGCGGAAATCGAAACGAAAGCATGAAATTGAGCAAGATTAATTCATTCAACACCCTGAGGTTCTTTAATCTACAAACAAATACTATTGTTTGTGCGATCTTTATAGACACAATAATTCTTTTCCATAGACTTATGGACTTTCCTTTTATTACCTGTAGTTAAAGTACGTCTGGTCTGTGGTAGGTATGTCCTTCTGTTAGGTAGTGAACGGTATTTACTATGGTTGAACTATGTAGAACAGTTGTACTCGAACTTTTTCTGGCTCAGGCCACATAATGGTTAGTTCAACGAGGGCTACAACATAAAAATGAATGTGACTTCTATCGATAACTTTACTAAATTCTTCTAAGAAACGGTCTTTTTAGGCCCGAATCGAATTGCAATTATTTTAGAAAAAGCATAAGGGCTCTTTCAGCATGTATCTGCGCAAGGGTAAGTTGATATCGCAGCTTGTCGAGTTTCTGAACTACTTTTACCGGACCACTGAAAAAAAAAAAAACTCCGCTGGCCACATGTGGCCCGTGAGCAGCAGGTTGAATAACGCTGCTGTAGAATGTCTTTTTTTATTATGTAGGGAACAGTATGTACTGATTGACCTGACTGTTGGATATCTTTCCATTAAGTTAAGAAATCAATGTACAGGTTGAGTTGGGTATAAAATGTATATTTCTGTGAAGGCGGTGAGCAGTTGGTACTTTTCTCCATCGGACACCCTTGCACCTTTTAGCCGAAGCCTTAGGTAGAGAGCCGATGCAGAGCAGTTGGTACTGGTTGAATTGGAGGATAGAATGTTTTTTTTTTTCCTGTTACGTAGCGAATGGTATGTACTGGTTGAACTGGTTGTAGAATATATGCTGCCTATTTCTGCTAACACTGCAGAATTCTGTAAGCATTCTTTATCGAATTTGCAGCGATAGATAGATGTCTGTACACACATAATTTTTTCATTATAAAAACACCTTGTAGAAGCCAAAAATTCTACAGGTGTTAAATGGTTGGAAAACATAAACTATAAACGTTTTGTATAATCTCCAGCTATTAAAAATACTTTTGTATGGATTCTGTAGACACTTTAAGACGATAAAGTATGCGGGAATTTTGCGAATGGAGACAGGGAGCCAACATCGCTTCGAAATCCTGAAGTAGTTCTCCAACCTTCTTTTTTTCTCATCGCTCGCCTAGTTTTAAAACGAAACTCTTTCATTCATAATTTTTGATTCATCATCACATGCTTTTTAAAAAACAAACATGTATTGGAACGTATATTGTATGAATAAATATTAATTAAATATATTACTAGAAGAATAAAACGACAGTACAATTTATTCATCTCAAAAGTTCAGAATCACTGAATAGAATAGTGATATGTAGCGATGCATACATATGTATCCCAAAAAGTTAACGAACAATTGAGAGGAGTTTTTTCAAGCGATATTTAGGTTCCCTGCTTTAGAACGATCCTTATTTATTCTAAAACAAACTTAGAAGTGGGTTCTATTATTCTGTTTAAGCCATGAGACATCTTAAAAGACACTGCCTATTGTGGTTGATTACCCCATTTCAACTTTTCTTCCATTCAATTCAAAAACGGGAATTTGTTCCATTCTTTTAACTCGCGGCGTTGTTTCGTTGCCATTCCCGAAAAACTAATAATAAACAAAATTCCGAAAAGACCAAAAAAAGTGGAAAATTAAAAGTTTAGTTTTGCACACACAGATGTTTCACCTTTTGTGTGCTTTCGCCTAGACAATCAATTTTATTAGAAGCGGGCAGCGTTTTTATGCCCTTTTGCCCGGTTTAAACGCACGCTTATCATCAGTTTCCGGAACACAGGAACGAAATAATTCGTTTCCAACTAGTTTTTGATTTTTGTTACCAAAACTGGACTCGGAAAAAAAATATATGTGCTCGCCCTTTTTGAAACAAAAGGGTTCATATTCAACGAGCTTTAATTTCCAGTCTGCATGGCGTTATTTTTAAAATTAATTTTTTCCTTTTTCACTTCAGCTCGCAGAGAAAAGTCTGGTCGGAAATGTCAAGCGTTTATCTGCAAATGAAGGATGATAGCGAATTATGCTCTTTTCTTCTTTGATGATTCTTGAAAGAGGAAGGAACTTATTTCTGGGTCATTTTTCTATCGCACCCTAATTAGGATAATTCGTTTTTAATTTGACATCGCATATTTTACATGAAATTATTGCTTTAAAAGAGCTTTTAGATTAGCCTATGCCATACCCTTAAAAGTTGAACTAAGGTTTTAGTAAGAAACAAGCCTTTCCAATCGGAAAATGAATTTATTTTAACATATTTTAACATCATGTAAATATACTAAAAAACTTTACTAGAAGTTATGAAGTTCAGTTACATTCGGCAAAACTCTGTAAGTCGTCAAACCACAAACTCTGTATTCAATCAAAATTTGAATTCATTGAACGTCATCAAAAACTGTCCATATTGCTTGGTTAAAACCTTTGCCAGTTGACAGCATACATAATGTGGTTGTGGATTGCCGAATGAATTCAAACCCAGCTTAGAAGTCAATTTCGTATGACGAAATTGACAGCTATAATGCATGAAAGTGTATTAGACCAATTGCAAATATTTCCATTTTATCCTGGTGCTAATATCTTTGAGTAAAAAATATCGACATACGTTTTAAGAAGCACCTCAACTTACAATGGATTTCCTGTTTTTGACATTGTTATCGAGTGAAGAATATTAATATTTGACACCAGAAACATTATATTTAGTGTATTAGGATACAAATTGTCCTAATTCATTTTGGTAATGTTGTTGATGAGTAGAGTGTATTTGGAATTTGTTACTAGAAACATTGTAAACAGAGATTGGCTTAGCTTCCTACAGAGTCCCTCAGCAGTGCTTCCACCCTTTTCTAGTAAACTTTTGGTAAATAATTTCTTCATAGTGATTAAATATGCTACACTGAATTTCTTTGTAGTATTACTCCAGGATTACTTTTTAACAGATAAAAAAAAGTTAAGCACTATTTTCACTTTTACTCAGTAAAAGAACCTAAAAAAAGTAACGGCTTTGAATATATACATGAAAAAAAAAAGTGAATTGTTTTATTTTATTTACTTATTTTGTAAAACTATTTGAAATAATATTTAAGAAATTATAAATACAAATTCATGCATTTAATACAATTTTTCAAATATATCTCTGTGCACAAATTGGGTGCTGCTTTTTAAAATTAGTTACATTTAACTTACTTTTTATTTTTGCCCTTCCGTAAAGCAGCTTTCTCGTCCAGTGCTCTGCATCGAAATTGCAATGCGAGATAAATTAAATTTAACGGCAATATAGCTCATTGATGTTTTTCCGCAATTAAAAATCCCAAAGTATCTGTATTATCAGAGTCTGTTGGTACCATTTGGGAATTATTTACGACATGAATAAGAGATGCAATCTTTTACTAGTTTAATAGTTTTAAAGATCATGAGTTTTCAGAAAATAAGAACAGCGTTCCGCAATGAATGAAATGTATCACAGCTATTGCCTCGAACTTTTTTTTTCTTTTTTGAGCTCAAAAATAAATGTGAAACGTATTTAGAGTAAAATTCCAAGTTTTTCGTAATGTAGTTCATCTGAAGCGAATACGCCTAATTATTCAGCCGTTGCAGGGAATTTAATTCTTCTTGTACAGCCTAACTTTAAACGTTTTGTGTTCTGAGCTCACAACAAATATTGAGAATTAAAAATAAAACTGCTATGAGAGGTCCTAGCAGAGTTCTTTCGGAGAAAAACATTTCGGTAAAAATATGAAGAGAAAGGAACTTAATATGAAAGGACTCTTCATACTTTTCTTCATAAGAAAAATATGAAGAGAAAGGGGATCGAGTGGAAAAGAGCCCAACCGATCAGCCAGTTGAAATATTATTTATTAAGTCGGGAGTGCCTGAACACCCGACTTACAATTTATAGTTTCTTTTCCTTTTCTTTCTTTTTTTTTTCTTATTTTTCAATTAAATTATATATTTTCTTTATTTTATTGATATTTTACAAAAAGTTAATTATGGTTCTATATTATTTATTTGCAACTTTAAATTTTATTTTCTTTTTTCATTTCCTTATGCAGTGAGCGGACAGTGCCTAAACTCTCATTATAGGGCAGAAAGGGACATAAGGAAGGGTCTGGACAATCTTTAAAAATTTTGCAAAAAAAGGTATTAAATACAATTTTTTTACGTATCAAGTTTTTTTACAAGAATTTGGACGTTTACCTTTAATTCGGCTGATGTATGAAATTATTCGGCTGTGCAGTTTTTAAATGTATTTCTTTTAAACAGTTTTTTTCTCTCGACGCTAGCCCCATGGGGCGTCAACAATCTAGACTACCAATTCAGACTATATAATAAAACTCTTAAAAATGAACGTAAGATCCTAATAAAATAATTTCAACCTCAACAGCATTTTCCTTAGTAAAGTATATTTTAAATAAAGGTTGCACCTAATATGTCTTAGTTATGAAAGACTGCAGTTGAGTTTGTCAGGAATCGGTTTTTTCTTACTTACGTGCATTACAAAATTACAAAAGAGAAAAAAAGATAAGAAAAATGGGGGAAAAAACGATCGAAATGTAAAAATTAAAATACTAGAAATTATTTACAAATTTTAATTTGGGATCATTCATAAATGATGTCACGCTTCGAGGGGGGGAGGGGGGTTCATGAAATTGTGACAAAGTGTGACAAGGGGAGGGGGTAACAAGAAGTGTGACATTGTGCATTATGCAACATAGCGTGACGCGTGACAAAGGGGGGGGGAGGGGGATCCGCTGAAGTGTGACATATTGTGACAAAGGGGGATGGGGGGTCAAATATATGGGAAAAAAGAGTGACATCATTTATGAACGGCCCCTTTGTGTCAATTGATAAAAAGTTTAACTTTACAATTGGTTTTAAATCTTTAATATATTGTAAAAACACATGTTTTTGTTAAACAAAAAAACTTTAATGTGTTAACATTAGTGTTTACACATATAGAAAACTACATAATGAGCATTCTTACTTCTTGAACAATATCTGAAATATATTAAGCCGTCTTGCAACGTATGAAGACAATTAAACAAAAAATCTTCTGCGTTGATTTTTGTTTTCTCACTATTTTGAAGTTCTTTAATTTTTATTTATCAGTTTCCATGTCAAAACAGGTTGCTTACACTGTATTACCGTATGATATATGTGTTTTCTATTTCATCTTCATTTCTATGAAAATGAAAAAAAAACACATAATTTTATCTCATTTTTAACATTTTGTTTATACCTTATTGTATTTTATTATTTAACTTTAATGCTTTCTATATCAGTTATCAATTTTCTTGTATCCATTACGACTTAAATTTAACTACATCTTGCAACCACCCACTCATATGCAATATAGTACTTATTCGCCAAACGCGTTAAGTTCATATTCTTACTAAGGTAAGTCCCCCTGTCGTCCCTCGACTACCCTACGCTGGTGAAGTCATTTCATGACAGGTACCGTACAGAGTATCCAGAGGTATAAATAAATAAATAAATAAAATATTACCATATGATCATCATATTAAGTTAATGCTTTTACCGCTGAATTCTGAACCCCTTGGTGTCAATTATAACTTATCGTGTAACACCGATAAATTTAAGCCTTGCGAAACAAAAGTGAGTACCAAAATACGTAGTGATTATATTCATTTGTAACATACTATCCCCTTTGGTTTGAAATTTTTAATCAAAGTAGTCAAAATGAGCAGTTTAAAAACAAATCTTTACTTTTAGCCCATAAAAACCTTATTTTATTAACTGCGAATAAATTATTAAATGAAATTTCATGAAACTTCACATGGAAGTATATTTCAGTGTTTCAAAAGTACAGAATTTACTGAATAACTTCTACTAAAAATGACTGAATTATTCACGTTGTCCACACTAGCCCCCTTCTCCCCTACTGGACAAACCACTTAAATATTACTGGGAACTATTTCTGTGTTTATTAATGGAAATATTCAAATTGAGGAAAAAATCGCGCACAAGTTTAATTATACACATACTAAAAAGGATTCGTTAATTTTGTTTTGTCATCAAAAAGTGATAATGAACAAACAGAAAGATTCATTTAGTCCAGAAGGAAATTTTTATTTTGCCTTCATAACAGAGCATTTTCTGTTTACTGTCACGTTTTTAATTTTCTCTAGACAGTCATTTTCTGTTTCGAAAGATCCTTCAAAATTGTTAGCTTAAGCTATGTTGTATTTTTCTCTTATGCTGAATTTCATCTGAAATGGAAATTTCATCAAACATGAATTTATAATACAGTGACAACAAAGGGTATATTGCTGGCGTTATTTCTCGTAATTGTATTCAGAATTAATATTTAATGCAAAAACATTTTTGTAATGAAATAGTTGAAATGACAAAACGTGTTTTTAATGAAGTTGAAGTTGTTTTTTTTTAATTGAATATGAAACTTAAATTGTTCAATACGTTTAACATTCAAATTGAAATCTTTGAGGGGAGGAAAGAAAAAAACTTGAGCTTGATAAATGCTGCACCAGTTAGCTATTTAAAGTATAATGGGGAATTTTCATTAAGAAAAAGTGTTTTTGAATTGAACATTTGGTAAGATTATTATATCCTTTATGCTTCAACAAAAGTGATTTTTTTTCCTTTTTACAATTATATATTGTATATATTCAGAATGAAATAAATTCAATCATGTTGTGTAATCTATAAGAATAATACTACTCAGTGGGGTAGCTCGAAAATACTTTCAGGGGCGGGGGCCCAAGCATGGATCTAATGGGGAGGGGTGTCATGACCGCCCCCTCTCGAACTTGACCAAGAATAGCCTGAAACTGCGTTTTTTAAAATTCTCTTTAGAAAATGTTCCGCGGAGATCACTCAGGCTCTCTCCAGTTTGTGCTTGCATATTGCACTTGTCATAACAAACATTTTCACAGAGAGGAAAGGGGGCATTCCTCAATCAATATATTACATCTAAAAACGCCAAATTCATTAAATTTTAGTGTATAGCATTTTCGCACTGATCAAACACAGAATATTAATATAAAGTTCTAGAACTGATATTTACATAAATTTACTTATTTGAAAAAGCATTATTTTTTTTTTTTTAATTCATTAACCTACTATTTTTAAAGGTTGCTCCTTTATCCAATAGTTTTCTTGTTAAAATTTCCTTATTATCAGTGCCTGATTACCGCAAAGGCCAACTAAGCCGTGGCCTTGGGCCTCCAACTTTTAGGGGGCCCCAAATATTAATAGAATAATCTCCAAGCATATTTAACTTTATACATTATACCCAGTATTTTTATTTTTCGTACCATAGGGGCCCCAAACTGTCTTAATCGGGCCCTGCTTATTATATATATATTTCAAAGCTTTTTGATTTAATAAGTTAAGAATAAATTTTATATTAATACTAATTACATAAGCTTTTTGTGCTTTGATTCAATATTTGCATGTATTTTACATAAATCCTCTATTGGATATTCTATTTTCCTCATTTTACAGGTCAATTCCCTTTTTTTCCTTCTTTCTTTTTTTTTCTTCTTGTAATTAGAAAAACATAGGACATTAAAGAAATGAATGACGGCTTTCTAAGTACATAGCTGTCAAAAGAAACGAAATGGCACGAGAGTTGATTTGCAATTTGTTGCTTCTCTTATGTGACCACAGAATTAGAAAAATTATCCGTTTATTTACGTTATAAGGCTTCTTGTGTTAGTTGAAACACAAAGCAATTGAAGAAATACGGAAAAACAAGGCATTGAAAACTTGTTTTGTGCACGAAAAAAAGTTTAAACAAAAGCATAAATTTTGAAGTTTTACTTTCTATGATGATGAGAGCGAATTTTAATTTGCAATCAAGAGACGTGCATAGTGTAAGACCATATGACCTGGATGCCCGTTCATAATTTGTTTAAACTCTGTCATAAAAATTGAAAAATTTTAATTTTTCTTGATATTTAAGGTATATAATATTTGCTAGAGTGTATATAATAGCAAAGATCGAAAAGTTGTACCTTGTACTTTTCAATCTTCGCTATTATATACGTGCTAAGTATTTTCGTTTTCTCCAGAACTCCCCCCCCCCCTTTTCTTATTTCAATAAATTTACAATCAAACGAAATATGGCCAAAACCTCATAATTAAAAATTACATTTCTGATCTCCCCCCCCCCCCCATTATTTACAAACTTTGGTTAAAAACTAACTTCATGGTGTTGTGCATTGAGTGAACAACTTTCGTTACTTGTTGAATTTACTGTCAACTTAACAAAAAATTCATAATATAATCATGAACTTTAGAAGTATAACTCTAAACAGGCATACATGAGTACTAGAAACTTTTTTTTTTTTTTGCATAGCCATTAAAAAAAAAAATGCTTTTAAATAATTTTTATTATTTGAACATGGCTTTAGTTGGTTTTGCTTTGTATTTTATTGTGCGGTCGTAGAACATATTGCAGTAGCGTAACTATGGGGCGTGGTCCGCCCCGAGTGACACCTTTTTGGAAGTGATACCCAAAATAGATTTAAGTGTTTAGTGATTAAAAGTTTATTAAGTTTCCCACTTTTCACAGAGTGCTACGACACGTAGAAAACAACATCAGAACTTCCGCTGGGCATGTGCTAAGCTAATGCATGTCGTAGGATTTTTTTCAGTAATTTGTATTAATCATACTAATTCACGATCAATGTAACGGTTCTTTAAGAATGTCCTGTTTCAATACCTTCCGTACTTGAAGATGTACAATAAGTAAGTAGTCTTACATACTCATACAGTGGAGCAATTAAAATTTTCTCCTGGGAGGAATTTTTAGTCATTAACATACATTTGATTGGCAATATGGTGTTAGAACTAAGGTTATGGAGTTAATTTGATTGGCAATATGGTGTTAAAACAAAGGTTATGGAGTTAAAAGCCCCTCCTTGTTTGCGCCCCTGCTTACATATGCTTTATAATCATTCCGGGAATGCAATAATTTCTTTATTGACGTGAAACCTTATGTCTGATACCGCGGGATCTTTTATCTTTCCTCCTTAGATTTATCCACGATTTGCTCTTAATACATTCTATACAGGCCTATCCATGCACCGTTCCTCAGCTGTATGATAATGAAACCATCTGTTCATAATACATAAGTACATTGAGTACTTATACTGCGTCGATATCCTCACACAAGTTAAAACACGCACTGTCTCCGATGGAAAACGCTTTTCACGAGGAACACCATGATTCGTGTATCAACAAAACAAGAAACATGAGCGAGATTAGAGGATCCATTATTGATGCCAATTCAGCACCTCGAGTCTCAATATTAGAAAAATACCCCCAAACGATAAACGAATTAGAAAAGCAATTAATTATGCTCGTGCATCTAACAAACGAGTTGCACTACTTCCCAACAAATTAATCCCTTCCATTTTAATGCTCTCGCAGTGCTCCAAACACATCAACAACACAACACACAAGCATTCAATAACATTTTCAATGACTACCGACTCATTGTCGCGGGCAAATATACACCATTCCGATAACCACATTCAGCATACTCCCACAAACGATAACCCAATAAACGCTCACAAAATAGAACGTCTGTCGCTCGAACTACCCCCACACACCTTTTTCCGCGCTGCACCCACCGCAAAACCTTATCAGTTCCTAACGGCGAATGGCCGTTCTCTCTAAATTACAGTTCAAAATTCGGGTTTCTTTTTTTTTTCTGTTCTGTCACAGAAGATATTTTTGTTCATTTGGAACCTTCCATATCTCTTCCCACCCCCCTATAACAGATAGAGTGATTCATCAAAAGGCACGTCTATATGTTCCCTAATGAAAACTCTGCCTAACGTTCTTTTAGCGAACTACTATCTGCGTAATATATCGAGTTGGTAGGGGGAGGGGGGAGTTCGACGAGAGGGGGGATGTTTCACTGTCTTATGATCATAATGGGTGTTGGTGCGGTTTTTGAACGTCGCGCTGTTTTACGAGCGGAGCAAAAATAGCGGTGTCATTTTTGGGAGTGAATTTTTGTCTGAAGCATAATTAACGATTTCACGGTCATCTCTGGACGGCTTCTAAATGGGTCCCTTTGTTAGAAGTTAAATTTTATTGCTACGTGGAGGTCATTCTGGCGGAGAAGAAACACTCATTCAATGGCTACTCATATTAGTCGGGAAGTAATTGTCTTTTGGGACTCGGTGGTGTGTGATTTCTTTCGTATTGGTCGTGAATAAAACTTGCTGAAGAGTTACATCCACGAATATTAAAAGAAACAATCTATGAAATTCAGTTTTACAAAAAGAATATGGTTTGTCCAATTCTCAATCGTTGTTTGTCGTTGATATTATGACACCACATAATGGTGCATTGTAACTTTAGAATAATAGTACAACTCTTGTTTGTTGTTTTTGATACGTGATAGTTTTGCTTTAATTTACATAAAATAATTTCCTCCACTGAACATCGAATATATTGTTGTATTAGAAACATATTTTTCGAACCTTGTAGGACGCAATTAGTTCCGAAACACCTCGAGGACTCTTTGCAGCCATTTACAGATATTAAAAGAAACAGTCTAACAAGTATAATGTGTTGTTGTGTGTTGTTTCGAATGTGGAGGCACTCTCCTTGTCGGTATTCTCCCTTTTCAAAGCTATAGAAGATATTTTAGTTCATTTGGAACCTTCCATATCACCTCACAACCTATACAAATGTACAAGTATAATGTACATTTGTCAAAGCACGTTCGGTTTGAATAATTCTCAGTCACTTTACATAGTCTTGTGTGGTGTCGTAGCAAAAAAAAATTGAATTAAAAAATCAAATTAGTCTTTAGTGATTACTAAAGAGTAAATTGATTTTTTAATTTGATTTTTTATTTCTGAAATCAATTTTATTTCAAATGTCTATTATGTTATAAATCGAACTAATATAATTTATCTAAAGATCACGGAAAACTCACTGTGACTGAAAAGGCTTGAATATTGCCCTCTTTAATAGAATTCCTATACCTCTGTTTATAGTAAACATGAATCTGGAGCAGGAGAGTGAAGCAGTGGAACAACTCAAAAAGTAGCTGCTCCAGATCCATGAGCGTAAATTATTCTTATAAAATTACAACATATCAGATTGTTGTACATCGAAATTTTAAAAAAAAGAAGAAAAAAACTTATTTTTTTAGTACAGGTATAGCACAATAAGTTGCTTTTCGAACAAAAGATTCCCTCATATTCGTTATTTATGCTAACTTATTTGAGAAAAAAAAATAAGCAAAAAAATAACAATAATAAGAATGTATGTGATGATGATGAATTTTCCTTTGTGATTACTGGCTATTTATTTCCTTCACTATTATCTGTGGATTCAAGTGTCCATATTATTCTAACGCGTTTTCACTGCTCTTTTGTACAACATACATACAAAAAAACTCTTTAATTGCTGAAAAATCAGCCTTTTGATTGACTCGTATGGTATTAGACGCTAAATATTACACCTACATCTTTCTCCATGCCATCTGATCTAATGTACTGATACGGTTGATTCAACTGTTATAAATATCCAGAACTTTAAATATTTAAGTTTGTTTTACAAAATGGTGAAAGAGGTTAGTAGGTCAAACAAGATGAAAACTAGCAGGATAAATGTCACTTTCATTGATACGACTGTGGCGGAGGCGCAGATTGAAATGTTAAAGTGACGCGACAGCACACACAGGATTTTAATAATAAAAGATGTGATAGAGAACATTACTTCTTGATATTCTCAAGCTTAAACATTGAACCATGCAAAATCAGCGACCAAAATCTATCTACTAAAGGAATAATAATAGCATTTAAACACCAAAAGATCAATGAAAAAAATTTAATTCCAAAAAAGCATTAAACAGTTTATTTCCAGTAAGTGTATATTGAAGATGTTGAATTTATATCTCAGTCTTATTTTTTCTGTTTGTTAGAATCTGTTTAAGTAGAAAATAATATAGGAGCTAATAATTATAGAATATTAATTGTAAAATAGGATGATGATGAAAAAATTTATAAACATTTTCCCAAGATAAAAATTTGTTATTGATAAACTTAGATAAAATTTAGATGAAGAAACATCGAGGGAATGGTCAGAAATACCTATATAAGGGTAGGGAAGCAAAGGTGCGCAGTCTTTTTGGGGCGAAGAAGAGGGAGGATAAAACAAAATTTGAAAAAGGCAAGAAGGGAAGATAGAATAAAAATTTAAACAGAGTAGAAGAGAAGATAGAATCAAATTTGAAAAAATCTTTTTTTCTTTTCAAAGTATTGTATGAATCGATCGGTTTTAATAGATCTTGCTCATTACGTTAAATGAGCAAGACCCATTCGTTTTCCTGAAAACCCTCTTACGACCTAGTTAACGGACTCTAAAAAATCTCCTTTAGAATATTACCGTTTACTAAAACCAAATAAAATGGGTGCTTTAATCGAATTAATCAATTTTTGAGCAGCAAAAAACAGAAGCAAAAAAAGCATCATTTACAAAGGGAAATAAAGATAATACATTTAAATTTGCAAATGTTAAGTCCTTAACCAGTACTGACCTATAAAATGTAGGTTGAATGAAAAGACATAACTGAATCCAAAATAAATGGCACCGATTAGAACAAATTTCGTGTATGACAGTTCAACAGCGCAAAAGTTACCGAAATAGGCATTTTTAGTTCGAAAAATGGCGCAAAGTAAATGGATTCCTTCCAGTTGAATAATAATATAAAATGTACTCCCAAACTGAAATCACTACTAAGAGCACCATGCGTACCATAGCGCAAATGCATCTTGATCTTACCAACAGTGTAAATCATGTATTGAATTAAATCAGAAGAATATTAATACTATTAAGGATTTTTGCGCGCGCTTTCGAAAACTTACGAAGCGTAAAATAATGAATTAAGAACAATTAACTCTACAAAAAAAAAAAGTTATCCCCTCTTGGCAAGAAAAGTATTTTTTGGTGTTTGATTTAAAATGCATTTTTATTAGTTTTACTTTAGCAAAAATTTTCCTTTTGGCGTAAAAATGGCTCTTTACTTTGTCGAAAATGTGCAATTTTAGGAGATATATTCAGATAAACCTCGTTTTAAACTTCGAAAAGTACATAAAACGAATATTACGCGTGTTCTAATAGTTCTACAAACTTCGGAAAGAGATCATTTTCTGCATTTTTTACGGGCATTAATATGCTGTAAAAATCGAAAAGATGTGACAATACTTCTTTGAGATATCCAAATTTGAAATTTTTCTTGAAATTGGAATAAAAAAAAAACTAATTCGAGTTTTAGAAAAAAAAAAAAAAATTTCGAGGTACATCACAAAGTGGTCCGAGGTACCTGTAACCGAAATTTCGTACTTCTGCTAGACCTTTTCATCCCGCCAGAAGGCGACCGAATGACAATAATAGACAAACTCTCTGCTTTATTTATGTAGAAAATATACTGTTCCAAAAAATAAAAGAAACCGTCCACCGGAAATCCATAAGATTGCTTTTCTTATAACCAAAGGGGAAATAAACTGATTCAATGTATTTTATGGTTCCAATAAGTCCGATTTTTGAGGCGTGAGCGCGTGAGCCCGGTATGTTATTTAATAGTGGCCAGCCTAGCAGTTGCCGTCAAGCAAGAAGTCTCCGAACAACGCCTTAATTGATTTATGACGCCCCTAAATAAACGAACGGCAACAGACCCTGATAATTTGAATGAACGCAGGTGAAAGCGCACGTCTTCATCCCTCACAATAGCCAGGGCCTTTTAGGTAATTATTAGTGGCCAACTGCAGATGAAGGCTTTTGTTGCACTGATTGAAAGCCGCCAGATTGAGAGGTCAACGCAGGTGATTAATTCGATGAAAGCTTGTTTTTCCTTCTAGCTTCTCATCAGGAAATGTATTGTTGCTGCTACCATCTGATAACGGACCTTTGTTTTGCTTCGACAAATGGCATCATCCTACTAGGCCTGTGCAGTCTATTGACTTTTTCTCTCTTTCGGGTTGTTAGGATAGCTTGTATCAACTGCTTGCCATGGTGCGTGCAACGTCACCCGAAACAACAACAAAAAAAAAGACTTCATTAAATACAGTCATTATATAAATTATGTTACAAAAGCTATAATTGAGCGCTAAGATAATATGACAATACAATTAAAATGTCACACATGTGTAACGTATTAGAATCCTCGGGCATTCATTAAAGCGATGGTGAGTCCTAAAAGTTACATACTATGCTGCATAACTATATTTTTACGCCTGGAAGAGTGTCCCCTTTAACTTCAAAGGTGATTTTCATCGCAAATTTTGTTACTATGCCCAGCAAGGCCGTATCCAGAAGGGGGAGCACGGGCCCGGCCCCTCCCTTCTTTATTCTGCAATCTATCTCTCTCTTTTTTTTTATTCTGAAATTCTAAGTATTTCAAAGTCATCCCCCACCCCGAAAAAAAGTTTCTGGCTACGGCCTTGATGCCGAGGATTGTCTTTTTAAAATTTTCCAAGGGTAGACAAGTTGCATGTACTCCTTACATTTTACAGTGAAAAAAAATGCATGCACATTCAAAAAAATAAATTGTATTCTCAATATGAGCAAATTGTATATTGCACACATTGTGGACAACACCCTAATTGTATTCTCAATGTGCAATAAATTGTACCCCCAGCCAGGGGGTAATTTCTCCTTTCTGTTGCTCCCAAATAACTCGAATGACTGCGGTGTATATTTTTGCCTATTTCATCAAATATACTGTGATTTTAACACTTTTTGGGGGCATTTTGAGATACTTACTTTACTCTCCCTTACAGTTTTGTCGATGCAGGCCGGTTTTTTGGTTATATTGTTACGTATTTTTGGCGACACCACCCAATACTTTCGAACTCTCTGTCATATCTTTTGGGCAATCACCAGATAGACATTGTAACACTACCCAGCGTCTGCCTCTCCCTGGGTTTCTGCGTTGTATGATAATGCGTAATAGATTCAAAACATTTCTGGAAACGCGTACGCTTTTGCTTCCATAATACAATTCATCAAGCGACCTTTTAGGACTCATAATTATTTAATGCGCTTTAACAGATATTTTAAGGTACTTTAAGGTGCATTTGAAGCTTAATACTTTGTAATTTTAAGGAAGCAACTTTACACTATATACTTATGAATTGTTATGTTTTTATTTAGGATGGATTTTAAAAGTGTAATTGCATTTAAGTTGTATTCATGCTTTAAAAACATCAATTTTATATGATGCATTCGAAATTAATCTAATTCTGGATGTATGACTCTATTGGCTTTTTAACCCTTTAACTACCGGAATATATTCACAAATCTGTTTGTCTGAAAGCCAAAAAAAAGTATCCAAAAGTTGCATAAATGGCGATGCATCATTTCATGAGTTTCTTACATGAACTTTCGCCATAGCAAGTTTTGTTATTGGCTATAACCAATAAAAGAAGTAAATTAACGTCAATAAATCGCTTATTGACGTTATATTACCCGTACTACAGTAAAGTTTCGCCAAATCTTTTATTGACGTTACCCGTACCACATAAAAGTTTCGCCAAATCGTTTACGGTTTACTAGAGAAAAACAAATGATGTATGGATTAATCGAAGCTCTTTTGTTGAAGGAAAACATCATGTTGTTGAATGTAAAAACAATGAATTTCATTTGTGCTAAAACTGATATTCTAATTTTGAAACTACGAAGTGTGAGATTTTTACTTACGAAATGTATACAAAAGTCATGTGCACAAAAGTCATATTTTAATTATTATATTTAATAACTTCAGGAACTGATTGCAACGAAGTTTTTCTAATTTTACTTAAAACAACGACACAACATTTTTTATTTCTTCCTTTTAAAACCAGAATAACGACTGGTTTTCAGAAATATTTGTTCTTCTGGTAACCGGGATTTAACAATCGTCTATGGACTGTTAAATGCTATCGTTAAATCGAGGATATCAATAAGTCGGAGAGATTCATTATTCACCAAAACTGGACTTGGAAAATCTATCGCAGATTCGACAAAATCCTTAAATCGAGCATTGTTAAATCGAAGCTATGCTGTATATGTAAAGGATTATTTTCAAATCATGTTTCAATTAAAGGAAATCCTCATTTGATGAATCTGCGATTACGTTTTACTTTAATTTACTTGTACTTACTTAATGCGTAATATATATATATATATATATATATATATATATACACAGTGAAACCTGTGTAAGTTGACCACTTGCGTTGCAGCACTTTAGTGGTCAACTAATACAGGGTGGAGATATTTTTGTTTTGTTTTTTATTACACTATGCTTTTATTCATTTATAACTAATTAAAATATAGCTTCATGTAATGACGTTACTTTAAAATAGGGATTAGGTTTTTTTTCTTTCAATTATCTAAAATATCATTAAAGAAATTTAACTGGAATGACTTACAATATATCCTGTATATATTTAGTTATTTTGTTTTATGAACTTATCGATTAAACGTTCTGTAAACCTATTTTAAACAGCAGCGTACCGCAATTTTGAAATCCGTTTAAATCAATATCTATAGAAAATATTTTGATTTTTGCAAGCGTTTTGCTTTTCTGATATCAGAAAAAACATTTGAATTCCCGGCATTATTTTCTAATCACATTTCAGTTAAACGATATCCTCATTTGATAGAGCTGCGGATATCATTACTTAAATAAACAAGCCCAACATAAAAAAGAGAGGAAGGCTAAAAAAATATCACCCACTTTTCTTTCAGGAAATTGGCAACAACATATTAAATACCAAGAGAAGAGGATTATTGAAGAGAGAAAAAAAAACCCCAATTGTTTTTAGAATCAAACAATAAAAGTCCCTTTTTTCGTCTCCATTTTTTGACGAAAATGCGAGAAAAAAAACGAAAAACAAATTAGAAAACACTTTCAGATAATAATGGAAACATGAAAAAACCTCCCTCTATTGTGCTAATGTGAATAGAACTGTACACCAAATTACAGCCTCTTATTTTAGAAGGGAAAATTGAAGTGTAGGGAAGACGGAAGACACTTTTTAAATTAACGGATAGTTAAAAAAATAATTGTTTAAAATTTTTAGTTTTTATTGTCCGTAATCGGAACAATCAATTCGCATGCTTCCGCAGTCCCCTTGTTTTTCCCCACTGTTTCGTTTTTATCCCTATGAATAAAGGGGAAAAACGGAATAAAGCAAATTTTAAAAAATGAGAACTGTGATTAAGTGATTTTGCCCCAACATCCTAATGTTGAACAATGGATGAGTGCAGTATGGGGTGGAGGGCGAAAAAAGATTCTTTTTTGACGTTTGTTCTTTCATTTACGAACAATGAATGAGACTTTTGGCGCGAAAAACAAACTGTTAACTGTTAAAGTGTATCTCATTTTCCTTTTTTAACAGTTTTTTAATGATTTTTTGAACTGCTACAAAAATTCTTCCGAAGCTACTTGCTGTTGTTTATGGAAAAATACTTTACAAAAGTTTGAACATGCTTTATTATATATCAGTAAACGAAGTTTATAGGAAAATAAAACGGAAGTGAATCCTTTTTCAAGATACAGTTGAGACCCAATAAACTGGAGCCCAATAAACGGAAGCCCGATACACCGCTAAGACTAACATCTGAAAAAATGGTATGAACATTAACTAATCGATGTTCTTTTGCTTCCTTATTTAAACAATTCTAATGTCTGATATTCGTCATTTGAAATCTTTCAGAACAAAAATGGATCCCTACAAAGGCAACGCATTACTTATTATGTTAAAAAATTATAATAATAATAAAATTTGACGAAAAGTTTATAGCACTATACGGTAATCCCAATCAGATACGAAAGAGAAATTGCAGTAGAATTTCGTTATCGACTTTTCTGATGTTTAAGCTTGTTTATTAAAACCTTTAAGAAGTATTTTTATTATAAAACGTTATAAGGTTGCCCCAATTTTCTTTCCAAAGGTCAATTTTATTAAAAGCTTTTCTTCTTTCTCTCTCAATCTCATTTTCTATTTTAGGAGTTGAGTTTCTTTATTACTGTCTTAAAAAAATTAAATATTTTAAACTAAGCTCAGTTATCATTTCTTCTAAAAGTTAATCAATTATCATTGGTTCCGAAAACTTTAATTAATTTCCGAAAAAAAATTCAATTTTTTTAAAATTTCCGAAAAGTGGTTATATGGACCAAGTGCATGGATTAGCAAAGCTTTAATCGCCAATACCTCATTTTGACCTCAGCTTCAGATACGAAATTTTTCCTTAGCACGTCAGTATACTAAATTTTGTCATCATCCTCCTGTTTATTTAGAATTGAACTTTTTTTTCTTCATATGAGTGAAATTTTAATACAAATTTTACCATCATTCCACCCTTTTAGGATCTAAATTTTGTAGTCGAAATCTTTTAATAACTAAACTACGCCATTCCCTTTCTAGAAACTAAATTTCTAATGATAACTATATATATTTATGAAGCAATATGTTGCAGCACTCTTTACTCCAGAGAATTAATATCTCGAAAATCGTGCACATCCCAATTTTATAGTCGTCTGCATAAAAGGGGGTATAAGCAGCCTTCCGAACTGCCACTCTCTTTTCTAAATGCCCCTCAGTATCGTAATTTTTAGTCTCGTTTTGAGATATATCGCAAAGTGCGCCATTACCGCTTTGTTTTTAACCGATCTGTGCGGTCGTTGGAAATTTCGCTCGGAAGAGCGTTTGATAAGGGTGTAGGGACGGGAGGGAGCGAACGAAATAATTAAAGCACTGAAGGAGGGGGTAACGGGAAGTTTGCCAGAAATAGTGTCTGCGAGGGGAGGGTCGGAAATTTTTCGCGATCTCCCTTTTTGAAATTATTTTCCTAAAATGTTACTTTTCTATGTGGAACACATTAATTATCAGGCTCTCTCCGAAATCTCACAGTTTTATTAAAAATGAATACGAGATGGGTTTTTTATATGTAAGTTTATGAGAGAGAAGTTGTCGTTAAATTAATCTAATTATGGCTTTAAATATGAGTTTCATAATCAGTTGCTTATTTTTTCGTCGTTATTTATTTTATGGAGTCTTTTTTTTTTCTGCACCTGGAAAAATTTGCGGGTTTGTTAAATGCGGGATTGAAAAGTTTTCGAGGTTTTTGGGGCTGAAAAATAATTAAAACTTTTCGCCATTTGTGAGGTTTGGCTGAAAAATACGAAATGTATAGAAATAAATGATAACTTTAATGAGTTATTCTCAGTCTAAAGGAAAGCTGGTCTCAATTTTCGTTATGAGCAGTGAAATGGACAAAAAAGCATTAATTAAAAGTGAGATGAATGTTAATTAATTTTTTGTAATTTTATTTGTTTCTTATAGTTTATTTCTACGGGGATTCAATTATTTATAAGAAACGCTATTCCACGCGAACTCATTTTCTTTCCCTTTTAATATGAGGCTTAATACTTATTAAGCAGCATTTTAAATTAAAAACTACTCATAAACTTTTTGCTTGAATTGATTAAGAGAAAACTGCAACTATTTGTGGATAAACTTTTAATTGTGTTTTTAACACGTGTGATCATCCAACAAGAAAATAGAAATTTGGTTTATCCATTAAATTTGATTAATTATTAATCTTTTGAAAAAAAAAGGAAACTACTGGATCATATGCCATTTTTTTTCCCTCTTTTCAATTTTTACATCAACTACTTAGGCCGATATTATTTGATAAATATTTTAAAGAAAGAGGAGCATACGTGTTTCGATGTCATAATGTCATCTTCTTCAGTACGTGAAAATATGTTCATATAACGAAAATTAATTTTTTAGTTGGATTTAAAAAAGTTTTTCTTTTTTTTAATGGAGAAATGGAGCTAAATGTGAAGAACATTTTTATTATAACCTTGTCATACATCAAGACAAAATAACTTAAGTTTAATGTAAAAATAGAGCTATACGAGGCGTAGTTTTTTTTTTTTTTTTTTGTCGCATTTTGTTGGTTTTAAACCATTTGTATTTAATACAAAAATGGTAAGGTAGCTCAACAACCAAAAATTTTCTCCCTTTAATATTCACTATGTCTTTTTAAAATTTGAGATGATTATGTAAAATGGGCATAGATTATATTTCTTGAATAATTCATTTCAGATATTTCTTCTTATTATTTTATTTATTTATTTGTGTTTTCAATTAAATCATTTTTTCCTTCAGTACTTCCTGTATGTTAGCTTCTTTTTCCTCCGTTTTGGAAACGTTTTACGGTGTAATTCTTCTTAAGTAGCAGAGAATGCAATAAGCCTCCAAAATTCTAAATGAACAACCAAAAAAAAAATTTTTTATGGCAAAATATTTGAAATTTAACGTGAAAAACGTAGTTTTCCCCACCAAACTCTCATTTATCTATCCTACTAAATATACTTTTCGTGATAATTTGACGACCGCTTCCATCAATCCATCAGTCAATCACAAAATCAATCTAAGCCGTTTCTTCTTCCTTATTCTCAATGTAATAATTGCTGCAAATATTATGGTACAGACTCAAGTTTTATATTGAAATTCATCGAAAATTTACCCTTTTTTATATAAATAACTTAAAATACTGTCAAGAACTTCAAAGATTTTGAAAACTTAACCATCTTTTGCAATTTTGACTTATGAACTTATGCTTGACGACGCTAATCTAGCAAAGGTAAATTTACACAAATATTATCTTTCCACCATTTAACCCCCCCCCCCCCCCAAAAAAATGTTAAATTTTGATCTATCGTTACATCTATGCTTGAAGAAAATATTTCCATTTCCTCTCAAATTATGGAAGTTATGCTTCCTAAAACTAGTTTAAAGAGTTTGGGTGCTTTGTAAATAAACCGTATTTTTCTGCCGTTGCCAAAAATAATATTCTCTCGCGCTGGAAAGTAAATAATTGTTAAAAGGCAATTAAAACTATTTTTCGTCATTAGCCGGCACGATGAGCTTTAAGATAAAGGGGTAAACCACGGAATTTGATAAAAGAATAAGGAAGATATTGCGGAGCGACAGAAAAACAGGCTAGAGAAATAATATATATAGATATTGTAATAAAAAATAATTTCATGTTATACTGTTAAAAATTTCCATAAGAAAATAGTAAAATAACCATTTATTTGATTGTTATTTTACCATATTTAATTACAACAGTTGAATAACCATTAAAAAGATGGTACTCAAACCGCTGATTGCGAAAAAAATCGTTTATTCTCTGTTTATCCTAAAGAATGTTTAACTAACCATAATTTTCAATCAATCGGGCGTCCATCTTGGTTGCGAAACCTTACCGGCCGTACGTTGTTTTAAAATATGAATAAAGATTTATTAGTTCAAATCTGCATGTGTATATAAAAAAAGAAGAAAAAAAGTGGCTTAAGCAGTGGTTACTAAATAGAAACACATACACACGTAAATCAAAAATGGGAGACATCGGATTCCCGAACTGTTTGCGAATGAGAGAACCCATAAATTTAAGATGCTGAAGCTTGTTTGTATTTTAATTTTTGCAGCAAATAAAATATTTTTCGTCAATATACAGTAAATTTAGACTAAAAATGACTTTAGATCCAATCAAAAACTGAAATCTCAATTTTAAGGCAGTTTGCCTGTTGGAAAAGAAGATTTATTGATAAATACACGGCCGCTTCGCGTGGTGTAGATGGCCAGGATTTTTTCTTTGGCTAGCGCGCAAGGTCGGTATGCCATACAATTGGGGTTCGATTCCCGCAAGCTTCGTTTACGGTTTCTACGCCTCGAAATGGCTCAAAAACGGTACGAATTTTGTTTCGAAACCCTTTTAAAATGGTTATAAAACCGTAAATTTTTGTATTTACGGCTTTTTAACCAAGCTGATTGAAAATGGTTAGGTCCCGTAAAGATAGAAAAATGTTCCAAACCGAAACATTTAGCGGTGAATTAGATGTACAGACTGCTGCCGGTCATTTAACCGTAATTTCATGATGAAATTTCTAACTGTACGAAAGCACAAATAAGCATTAAAATGCAGACATATGTTTCGGGATTGCCAGGAATCCCTTTTTCAATGCGACAGGGAGCTTCTAGCTCGCATTGAAAAAGGGATTCCAAGCAATCCCGAAACATATGTCTGCATTTTTAATGCCTATTTGTGCATTCTTAACGTGAAATTATTTTTGATTACAGTTTAATTGCACAAAGTTAAATTATTATTATATATAGATATTGTTTGAACCTCTGGTTTTTGATGTCTTTACACAGTAATGTAATGCATAATTTTTTTAAAGACTCAAACGAATCGAAATAATACTTGTTCCCCCTCCCCACCCTGGAGCTGTTAGCATGAACTAAACCTCTTCAAAAACATGGTTAGTCCAAGAGTTAAAAATTAGGGTCTTGGGTTTACTTATTTGCTAAATCAAAACTATTTTTAATTCTTGGAATTCATTGGCTGCCTTTTAGTTTAGGTAAAATGTCAGATTATGCTTTCAAAGAGTTAATAATTAGAGGTAAAATTAATTTCATTTCCTTGTAAAATTTATCGTGAGTTCACTGCTAAGAAAATAATTTAAAATAAGAGAACTCTTATTACTTAATCTCTAAAGCATGCACATTGCGCATGTAATAACAGAAGCTTGACTGTTACTATTTGGAAGACATGGAGATTTCTTTCCCGTCTCTTTTTTTTTTTTTCTTTTGCTATTTTAAGTTGAAAATTTATTTGAGAGAAATTGGCTAATATGAATTAATTGTACTGAATCATGAGAAAAAAATATACTAATTAATCGTTTTAAATTGAAATTACTTATCAACTACCCATATATGATCTTTCTTTAGAAAAATAGTTAACTTCAATCAAACGTAAGACTAATCTTGTGTATAGTAGACGTTTTGAATTTCTTTGCCAGTACTAGAAAATAACTCTTCGTGTACTAATAAAAGAATTTTTTTTAACTTCCAGTCAGAGATGAAACCACAGATTGCTCTAAATGTAAAGAAGGATATACGCATGAGAAAAAATCTAAATCCAATTTCTAAATGCTGTCTGAAATCAAGCAAAATTACAGACCCCCGCCCTGTGAAACATCCCCTAGTTAATTTGGAGGCGATTCATGAAAAAATAATAAAATATTCGACAAACAGAATTCCTCGTCTGAATATCCCGTATCCGGTAGCAGATGCGCGGCACAATTCATTATACCGGATTCTTCAAGATTCATATCAAAGATTTTAAAAATGGCGCGGAGGAGGAAAAAAAGAACGAGACGGGGCAACTTTTGCAAACTGAAAAGTCGGGGCTCCAGCAGCAAAACAAGGAACAAAAACCACTCCCAGAAGCTTTTGCGTGCCGCGCAGAGGAACCACGAGAAATAAAACTTGCAACGCAAATAAATAAAAAGGTTTCAATCAGCAGGCCTTCTCCACGCATATCAATTTCCACATCAACACTGTTTAAACAAAGATCTAAAGCATTGTGGTCCCCTCCACAAATACCGCAACTACTTGACTGATCCCGGTCTATTGTGGACATTGAGAAAACTCCTTATTTTCTTAAACTCCTCTATAATTTTATGGCTACTTATCGCATAAATCATTTCTTTGCTGTTTCTCACAAGATAATAGCTAGTCCTCCACTTAAAACCCCCCTCCCGTGGTCAGATGGCATTTTCCCTTCTGTGCTTTATAGTGTTTAATTATTTTCCAAGTTCCTCTTGCTCGCAGCGCCGCTTACTGCTGGGAATCGTTATGCTGCCTCCGATAGTAATTGGTATTTACTGCGACTATTGTTAAAAGCATTTTCAAATTTCCCTTCATTTACTTATTTATTTATTTATTTATTTATTCTTGCGTCGCAGCTGGGCGAGAGGTTACTGCATCAGGATGGGCGTGGTTTCCATTTTTCGAACCCTATCCAAAACGTTGATTGATTTTCAATTTCGGACTTTTGAAGAAGGGAAATTTAATGAATGTAATTAGCTTTATTTCGGTTTCTTGTGTCAACAAATACCGCTTATTTATATGAGTTATAGTCATTTTACGTCTGTAAAAATGATTCGTGGGTATTTATAACCTGTTTTGAATATTCATTAAGAACATCACCTTACATTCATTTGCAGATGATATGGAGGAAACTTCAATGGGAAGGACCAAATGATGCTAATAATATAGAAGGGGGGTTAATTACAAAAATTCTATTATTCGGTGTTAAATATTTTCATACCTATGGCCCATTTTGACCAGAGAATTGAAAGTCCCTGGCTCTAATTCTTTATTTATTCGATGTTGATCTACTAAAACCAGTTAATTCGTGGGAACCTGTAAACTCCACTATCAGCTACGGGATAGTATTCAGAGTTATGCAGACTAATTCAATACAAGAGAATGTCTAGAATGAGTCTATGTAAAGAAAAAAAAAAGATTTGAAGGCCTTGCGGTAATGAAATAACTGAAATGAATAATTCGCAAGTGTGCATATCTCGTGCGTGAATCTGCACAGAACATTAAGTGTCAAGTTGAAAACTGGGGAAATTCACCCAGGTTGGCTATATGTAGATGAAAACTACAAAGTTTCAAAACTGAATATAATGAAATTAGCTCAACCAGCCTTACGGTGGAGTCCAGATTGCCTGGTATTGAGACTAAAATTCCAGGCAAAAAAAAAAAAAAATATATATATAGATTTTTTTTCCCTCTCAAGCCAATGTAATTTATTAATAACAAAACATATTTTTCGGGTAAGGCGAAATCATGAAATCTTAACTTAAACTACATATTAACGTGTGGTTATCCAGTTTATTTTATTAGGTCTGATTTATTTTGTAATGTCAGGATATTTAAGGTATTTAGCGGCATAAGTTTGACCGCTGAATAAGAAAACATTCACCTGTAAAATGACTACACGATTTTAGCCGGTTTTAATCAGAGGAATCTCACAAAATCCTTCTTATGGTTATTTGTACGTAGGAAAAACCAAGGGCATTAAAGATCCTTAATATTAATTCGTTCCATATCCCCTAACGAAACTCCACAAAAAGTTTCAAAAAGTTCAAAATTTTACGGAATGGTTTCATGTATACTTTGGTTTATACAAGATTTGATTACAGGTTTTCAACGGGTACTTTGCTTTTGGTCGACAACGCTACCTTTATTTCCTCAAAATATATTTTATGGAAATACAAAGATCTACGACCACAAACCTTTAAAAATGACGTGCTTAAAAATGAGAAAATATTCTTTCTTTTTTTTTCTAAATAATTTTGACTTAGAAAGGAGCAAGCGCAGTTCTCTCATCGGTACAAGTACCGATGTACACTTAGAAATAATAGTTCCCTAAAAGGCAAGCATTAACTGCAATAAATGAAAAATGAGACTGTAACTGGATCATTTTTGAGAAAAGGGTTACTTAAAAAGAACTCTGTTTTTCAAATCTAAATCATTTTGACATGGAGTTATTCCGCGAGGGGAATGTTCTTGAAACTAAGCCATCTTATCCCAATAGCAAGAATTCTGATTTAACAGTGTATTTGACCTCCATAGTCCTTTCTAAGTCGCACGTAGAATATGACTTTAAGGGGAAGGTCTCTTTTCAAAAAAAAAATTTACCTTTTTTTTTTCAAACCGATGCAATTTAGTAACAGTTAGTACATTGAATACACTTGAAAATTCTGGTTCAACATTTTATCGGAAAATGGTGAAATGTAGCTGCAACCACATTTGGTACTAAATTGAACCACATTCATGGTGAAACTACACCGTTATAATGGTTCAATTTAGTACCAAATGTTAGTTGCAATTAAATTGCACCATTTTTTTTTTTGGTGAAAGGTTGAACTAGAATTTTTAACAGTGTATTTTATATTACTTATAGTAAGTATCACTGTGGTTTCATTATAATGTTAATTCAATGGTTTATTTCGAAAAGGTAACAACTCAAAGAAAAAAAAAAAATTCCGAAGATAGATAAAACTGACTTAAGAAGATTTCGAAAATGCTACAGGTCTGACCTTTCACTGCTTTATTTTGGTTGGTAATAGCAATTAGTTCACTTAGTCAAAACGTTTTTTGACTAATTTTGCCATTAAATTTCAGATTGAAATACTGAGAGTTTGCACCGTTAGAAATAGAGAGGTTATCGTTTCGAAATAAACGATTTAACTCTTTTTGACTCTACAAAATATAACATAATTTCGTTCAAGCTATAGCTTTCGTTGCTCAAATTGACTTACCAAATATTCTTGTGCAAGCGTATTGAGAATGGATTAAATTTTAATCATGTAAGATTGCACAAGCATGCAATCGCAACACGAGTACCAAGGACCTCTATCTACAAATTTTTCGTTTTTTAGCCTACTTTCCCGTAAAAGTAAAAAAAAATAATAATAAAGCATGAAAGAAGGCTTAATGTATCGTGAAAATATCGTTAGAAATCAAGAAAAGTCAAAAATAAGTTAAGTAATTAAATAAAGATTGAAAAATAAAAAATTTGAAAGTAGGGTTTTGAGATGGGGAAAAAGTGTGTCGGTCGGTCTGTCGGTCTGTCCCCCCCCCCCCTAATAACTTTTGAACGAATTGTCCGATTGAAAAAATTCTTTTTGTATTCGAAAGATCTCGGCGAGGACATCTCATTTCCATATTTTACTTTTTGATTTGAACGATTTTCTGTTCAATTTTGAACAGTTCAAAAAATTTTAACATTAGCGCCTATGGGTGAAAATGAAGCAAATTATGTAATCTCTGGGTACAAGATATAAGTTCCCATGAACAAACTCACTGGAAGAAGTTCTTGGCGTGAAATATTGATTTGAACAATATTTGTTCATTTTTGAACAGTTCAAAAAAAAAAAAAAAAATTAACATACCGCATACAGGGAAATTTCAATCCTATATAATTTCTGATCTAACGGACCGATTTGCTTATAACAAACTTTATCGGAAAGCTCTTACGACGTAGAACATGTACAAATAGAAAGTTCATCCAGAACTAACGAGCCTATTTTCCTATGAAATTTTTTGATCGGGATTTTCAAGAATATTTTTTAATTAATGAATGATTAAATGAATAAGCAAAAGAATGAATGAATAAATGAGTGAATAAATACATGAATGACTTAATAAATGAATGATTGAATGAATATGTATTAACCCTTGAAAAAGGTATATTTGAAGCAATTAAGAACTAAAGCTAAACGAGAAAGACAGTAAGAGAGATAGCTAGATTATAAATTTGAATTCGGTGTATACGGGAAAGTAGGCTCGTATAGTTCTAGACGGAACTTCTTGTTAAATTTTAATTTTTATTAACTTTATTTATTTAAATAAAGTTAATAAAAAGGAAAATCTGAAAATCGAAAAATTTGTAGATAAGAGGTATTGTCAGATAGGCCGCAATATTCTAAAGTTCGCTATATTTCTTCATTTGACACGGTTTTGAAAAAAAAAAAAAAACATTATTTGTCTTAATGATAAATATTTGTACTTTTAAGATTAAAAAAAAATGTTTTATCGCAGGCAGCAGGGCGAAAATAAGAGATTTCAAATGTTTTACCGATTTTCCATCTGGGGTGCAGATGGTCGTAGTGAATCGCAACACGCACATACACATACATACAACATTTCATTAGTTATTATCTTTACGTTCCTCGATATTTATTTCGTGTAAATACTACAAATAGTCAAGAATATTAAAAGTTGATCAGTGTTTGAACTACAATTTGATTTGACCTCTACAGGTAGGGAGAGGGCTGCGATTATACTTTCGCCTTACCTTAACTCGAGATGTACAGTCAATTCGATCAGTCCCACGTCATCTAGGACATTCACTTGCCGGTGAAAAACTACAATTTAGCAATAAAAATTAGGTGTTTTGCAGTTACAGGTATGTAAAAAATTTTCTTTTTCAATGCAAAAATGTGAGCTTATAGATGTTTCATATCTAGCAATCTTGATAAATAAGTATCACAAATATTTAATCATTGCACATCTTTTAAATATCATTTAAATATCCAACGAAATTTATGAACAATGATAAAATCTTTTTAGAGCTAATTTGTTAATGGGTGAATTATCAATGCATTTAAAGCATAAACCGCAAAAAGACCACAAGGTTAGATGCCGTGTGTTGCTAAATAACTCATAAATAGAGTTTCGGTAGACTTAAAATACTTGACTGTGGTTCTTTTTCGAACTTCTTATTTGTACTTAGTCAATATTTTTGGCTGTTCTCTATATATCGGAATGACATACATGATAATGATTTGGCTGGAGAGAGGCCTCAACAAACATAAGCCCTCATACGGAATTTCGCCAATCATCTTAAGAAAACATTTCATTTATAATTACTAAATCTCATTGACATTTTTACTTGTTTTAAATTAAAAGAAAGTTGTTTATTTAAAAAGACATTCTAATAAAGTACGTAAAATAATTTTAAGTACACGAACGAATTTTAAGTACCACACTCTCAGAAATAGATCTGTAACTTTCGATTATTCTTCAATCGTCAAGCAAATTTCGTCATTTACAATGATTCTTGCCTCGCGCGATCACGTTACTTAAAAAAGTTAACACACAAATTTCGTCAATTTGGCGAAAGGAATACTCGGAGCCTTTTTCACGAAGCCATTTCGTCAAATACGACGGAAGTTTCGTGAGATTTGAGCATGCGCGCTTCTGAGAGCACATGTTAACGAGTGATTGACTATTTGTATGAAGTACTATGCTTACGGGCAAATAAAAATGAAAAGCTCATCAGTAAGTACAAAATAAAATAATTTTAAAAAATTAAAAAAGAACTACCAACTTTTCTGTAGCTTTGCATGAAAAAGGAGAAAAATAGAATATCGGGTGTAACTTATAAGAATAGAGCACTTGAAAATTAACTGAGATTATATCAACTCCATTCTTACAAATCATACCCGATACAGTAAAACCTGTGTAAGTTGACCATTTGCGGTGCAGCACTTTAGTGGTCAACTTAAACAGGTGGTCAACTTATAGAAGGTGGAGATTGTTTTTTTTTTTCTTTTTTTGCAATTTCTTACACAGTGCATTTACTCATTTAAAACTAAATAAAATATAGCTTTATGTGATGACGTTACTTTAAAATAGTGATTAGGGTTTTTTTTTTTTTTTTTGACAATTATCTAAAATATCCTTAAAAAATTTAACCTGGATGGCTTACCAATGTATCCTATACATCTTCAAAAGTAAAGTACTTAGTTAAAATAAAGATAAGATCATATTAATTATGTCAGTTACTTATATGATGCTAAAGATTTCCAAAATATATATATTTTTCAAAATGGCTATATCTGGTCAAAGAAAAATAAAGAAACTTATTTAAAGAATAAAAGGGTGCTCATAGTATTTTTCCCATTTAGTTATAACTTACAAAGAGATTAAGGCAAACTTAATATTGATGTTTCACCCATCCAGGCAAATACTGATCTAACATTATAGCCGAGAAAATATCCTGGAGAAGCTATTTTAGTTTTTTTTTTATCTTTCCAAAAATAGAGAAACAAATAAATATAGTAATAATTAGGCGGTCAACTTACAAAGGGTTTTTATAAACAATACTCCCACCCTAATTTGGCGTAAATGGTCAACATAGACATGTGGTCAAGTTACAAAGATTTCTCTACATTCGACGAAAGTTTGGGCTAAATCCGTTCCTGACAAAAGTGGTCAACTTAGACAGGTAGTTAGCTTACAAAGGTGGTCAACTTTACAGGTTTTATTGTATTTATTATTTTTTTTTTTTAAATTTTTCGTGCAGAACCATAGAAATGTTGTTAAATTTTTTTATAATTATTTTATTGCATTATTATGCATTAATTAATTATTTTATTCATTATGTAAAATTGTTTTATATTAATCAATTTATTTCATTTGAATGATAATTTTTTCTAAACAGTGACAGAAAGTCAAATTATGATCTTCGCTCTAAAACAAAGAACACTTCAAACTTGCTCTTTTGATAAAAGTATGATGTAGATGTCAGGACGAACAACTTATAAAAGCAGAAAACCTTTAGACTGAAGTTACATGCAGATTTATTCTTTAATGTGCTGTTCTTGAATAAAATTTTGGGAGAAATAGTTTTTGATGCATTGATATAAATTCTAAGTTCACTGTGAAAAGTTTTTTGCACGAAAATACATGAGTGTTTCCCGGAAATCCTTTATCCGGAGTCTAACGCAAAATTGCAAACTTGAAAAAAAGTAATTGCAAAATATTTATTAAGAAAAGGAAATGACAGGGAATAAAACTCAGGGAACATTCTGCTAATTGGTTGCTACAGATAATCTGACGAAGTAGTGGCGCCATCTCTGAGTACGCTGAAATACTACTTCTGGTAACAATAAACGAAGGTGAGTTCAGTTTAGCTCACGCTGCTCGCCAAGGATGCCTCCGGAAGGTTGACCGCCGAGGGCTAGCAGACTACTCGCTAGAGCTGAAGTTAAATTGCACGCCAACAAATACCAAGCATTTTTGGCAATTTTTAAACTGGTAGCCACAAATCTTGAGCATTCATTTATGACTTTTTTTACGACTTTTAAATCTGCAGTGACTCATCTCAAGTGTTCAATTTTACGTAACTTAGTAAATATTTCTCTGTAGTTTTACAGATTTATTTGATTTAAAACAAGCTCTTTGTAAAAACACTCAGTTCCCCTTCTGTACTTTGACGGATTTTTTTTTTTTTTTACAATGCTTATCATTCAAAGAACGCTGAATTCATGTTTTTGAAAAATGTATTCTTCATTCTAAGAATATACAATTGAATTTACAATTTTGAAAACGTTGAAAGTGAACTTGCGCGATGAGTAACTTAATTATACTTTTTGCTTGTTTATATTATTTTATTTATTTAGTTTTTAAAAGTTAAGTTGAAAATTCTTTGAAGATTGGTTCAGATAATAAAAGCTTACGTTTATAGATAATGGTTTTTATCCGATCATTCAGTTTTACTGACATTTGTATGATAAGAAATGCATTGCGTTTCCTTTTAAATTCACTTTAAGAATTTTCTATAATTTATTCTAAAAGACTAAAGGTTTTTCTTCAGTACTTTATGCACTTTTTGCTATCTTTTGTACTTTCTACCACTGAATTCCCTGTAGAGGGAAAGAAAAATATCTCGGAAAAAACAATCTTTTAAGCTTCATGAATATCATAAAAACTGCTATAAAAGCAGGATGCATCTTGTTTGCATATTAATGAAATGCAATTCTAATGAAATGGCGAATTCAATTTTGAATTCTTTTTTTCCTCTGTGATATGCATAACCACATTGAGATACTATGGAAATTTGAAGCACAAAAGTAAAGCAGAGCTGAACATTGCCTTACTTTTTATCAATAGCAAGAATAGTCTTCTTTGCAAATAAAAAGAAAAAGCATTTAAGATATGGAATAAGTACAGTGTTTATTCATCTGTCAAGAAGATAGCAAAATGGAATTCTTTAATTACTTTGGAGTTTATGTCATGAAAATAAATATCACCAGAGAAGGAAAAACTAAAGAAACTTAAAATAAAAAAAAAAAGCAGGCGCGCTTCATTCCCTGGTCGCTTGACCCCCCCCCCCCCTCCCGCCCCCCGATGTGAGTTATTTCTATAATCTAGAAATTGGCGTGGGTGCTAAATTTTGGACGATACTCATCTGATTCTGGCAACTTTAGTAAGGGTCCGTTCATAAATGATGTCACGCTTTTTTCCCACGTATTTGACCCCCTCTCCCCCTTTGTCACAAAATGTCACACTTCATCGGACCCCTCTCCCCTCTTTGTCACATGTCACGCTATGTTGCCTAAGCAGGGATGTCACACTTCTTGTTACCCCCTCCCCTCCCCTTGTCAGACTTTGTCACAATTTCACGAACCCCCCTCCCCTTTGAAGAGTGACATCATTTATGAATGATCCCTAAAGCTGTCAAACATTTGTGCATAATGTTTTGCGACACCTAAAAAAATGTGTAAAATGTGAAATACAGTAATGGTCAAAATATTTACAAATAATTATTAAAAATGCAGCAATTTCTTCAAAACAGGTCTTCTTCTTTACACAGGAATGTATACAGTGCTGAAATAATTTTAATTTAGCACTTAAATGTCCCAAACCACTCTTGGTTGAAGAAATATGTACGGTATCCGTGTCTAATTTCTGTAGGCAATGTGCAACTTTGTGACATTTATTTGTAGCTCTCAATTGTTTTAGCAATATTGCCAATCCTAGAATGGTAATGTATATACACGTAAAGCGGTGGTGTAGCTAAGTGGGAGCGGCCACCCAGCTACGACAGGGGAAAAATAAACCTTTAAAAGCTCCATAGAATAAAACAAATACCTAAAATTATAATTTTTTGCATCATTTTCTTTTCCATTTTTCACTGAGCAACTGTTTCCATTTCACAATATATTCGAAGTGTTTTTTAACGTTTACGACACCATTGCCGTTCAACAAGTACCTTAAATATTGTGACGCCCATCATACGAATGTTTTTTTTTTTTTTTTTTCCTTCAAAGCTGCGAGTTTTTTAAAATAAATATGTTGCATTAAGCAGCGTACTTCAAGTTCACCTGATTTTTTTTTTTTTTTTGGTTGAATCTTTTCCATATGGTGACACTATCAGTACCCGCCCCGGGTGTCATCTATGCTATCTACGCCACTACGTGTAAGCACCCTGCTGTCCCGCCCCCCTCCCCGCCAGAAAAAAATTCAGGTTGCGCAGCTTTTTAGAGGTAACTTTCCCGACTATAATGGCATTCAATCTCAATCTCGAATTAGAATTTCTTTTTGAGCCAAATCATTGAAAAATTTGTCTCGTAGCCTTGAACTTTGTATTAAATAGGAAGATCATAATGATACTTCATTGATCAGAAAAATCATCAAGATGCGACCAGAGATCATAACTTCCACTGTGAACTTGTTTATTTTACAGTTTATTCTATGGTTATGCTTCTGCGTTATTTTTGTATTTTAACGCAGGAAAATATAAATAAACAAATGTACAGTGGGATTTGATCCCGGAACGACTTTCATCGACTCATATATATACATATATTAGGGATCCCGGGCTGTTTTAATTGTTTAAAATGGGGTCGCAATGTGAAAAGGGTTGGGAACCACTGGCTAAGAAGTTAAGGGATGTTAAAGGGGTCTGCCTACGTTCGGAGGCTTTTTTTTTCAAAATAATGAAATAATTACTAAATGCATATTTTTTTTAAGTTAAAAAGTAATTAAAATTAAGAAAACAAACAAAATAATAGCTATATTTTGATAAAATTTTGAAAAATTGTGAAATTTTAGCAAAAAATAGGCGAATTTTACAGTTTACGCCAAACACTCTATACACACTTTAACTCGATATATTTTAAAATCCTTAATAATATATGTTTCTATATTGCTTAACTGTGTTCTGAACTAAAAGTTTTTTAATAGGTCCAAAATTGAGAAAAATATAGCAGTTTTATAGAAATTCATACGTTTTTCACCGAAAAAAACACAATATTTCACGAATAAATGCCTGTATTTTTTTTAAATACTGACCTAGAGCTTAGATTTTAGTTCAAAACACAGATAGCAATGTGTGAAACAAAACTTTTAAAAAATCACAGTAATGGGTATAAAACTTTTCGAGTTATGAGATCTGCCGTGAACAACAAAATCGAAAAAAGTAGTTTTTCAGAAAACGCATTTTAAATTCCACTTTTATGTGCTTGCGATGCGACTTCTGGTTAACTTAATTGCGTGTAACTTCGTTTCTATGTATCGTAGAAACAAAAACCAAACATTTTTGAAATCTTGAATACTTATTCTTTTTAAATATAAAATAAAAAAAATATTGATTTTTTTTCGCAAAAATCGTCTTTTTGGTGCAGGCAGACCCCTTAAGAAGAAGATGTATAGCTATACGGGTTTTCTACAGTTTCAAGTAAAACAAGGGGATAGCAACACTGAATAAAATCCCACAAAATTTACGGTTTTAAACCGGCAGCTGGGTTGGCTGTGGAAAACCGTAAAAGTCACGAAGTAAATCCGTAGTCGCAACGGTTTTTCACCGTAAGTTACCAAAGTTTACAGTAAAGTTATTCCCGTACGGTAAAAAACAGTTGTGACTACGGATTTACTTCGTTACTTTTACGGTTTTCCACAATCAACCCAGCTGCCGGTTTAAAACCGTAAATTTTGCTTGAATTTTTTTACAGTGAGTCAATGCGAGAGTTAAAAGCAGTATATATTCTAAAATAGAACATTCACTAAAATTTAGATTAATTTTAGTTTCGGATTCCTTTTTGACATAAAAAGCAGGGCCCGATTAAAACTGGGCCCAAAGCACAACCTTATTTTGGGGCCCCCTATGGTACGAAAAATAAAAATACTGGGTATAATATATACAGTTAAATAAGCTTGGAGATTAATTTGGGGGCCCTTAAAATTTGAGGGCCCAAGGCCGCGGCCGAGTTGGCCTTTGCGGTAATCAGGCGCTGATAAAATGTGGAGGAATTGATTAATGATAAAATCCATAAATCTGGCAAAAAAAAAGCAACAAAATTTTTCGAATTAATATTTTCTAATTATATCGCTTGTTTGTTTTAGTTATGTATTGTTAGATAGGAGTACAACAAAGTCATGTTGTGCACATATCAGATTTTTTTATGTAATACATAAGGACGATGTGCACTTTTTCCCAGTGTAAAAATTCGAACTGACGGACCTTCTGTTCCCCTCCCCGATCGTACTCTAGAAGTTAGCCCGTGCCAAACAACAAGCAGAGGAAATCCTGAAATATGACCGAACTTCACGACAATTCTCCAGCTCGTGCCGAGGAATATGAAAAAATAAAGCCCTCTTCCAGTGATTCCCGATCTCGCGTTACAGGCGCAACAAAAGAGTTCGCAAACGAGAGAGGCGGTCACAATGGGAAAAGAGTCGAAGCATGCACAAGAGCCCAGCCCCCGGACCTCCCCATCATATGAACTTAACACGTGTCCGTCATTGACAGTCATTCATAACGGATTGTTGTGCGTGACGCGACTGGGAAGGGCGTGAATCTGTTAAAAAGGTCGCCACGGGCAGTGCATTCGATGGGGGGTGGTCGATGCTTTCAGCCGATAATTATCTTAACGATTGGGGCCACTAGATAAAGGTGATTTTGCTTAACGATCGGCCCACATGGTTTTGTACTAAATTAGGAAAATGAACTGCATAAACCAAGGTTCTTTTCTTGAAACTAGAGCTCGTTGAGAACTTCAATCCCCAGTTTTGAGTTAATTACTATTATGCCGTAAATTTGACAAAAAGGGTAACCAAACCAAAAGATGGGGGGGGGGGGAGTCAAATGAAGAAAAAATTGAAGGGGGAAAAAACGTGAAATTTTAAAGGTGTGAGAGGGATGAGAGAGGTTGATACTTCTCCTTGCCACCCGCCCCCCCCCCCCCCCCAATTCTGCCACAGAAGACTTTAGAAGACTGCTTCTGACGTAAATTACGTAAATTTGCTTTTGTAACACTAGAAAATTATTTGATTGTGTAATGCTTTACATCAGTTGTTCCCAAAGTGGTCCATGTGGTCCCTCCCTCCAACTTACAAGGGGTCCACGTCAATGAAAGAAAAATATGGGTGTAGTACATGCGATGTAACTAGTGGTTCACGAGTCTGAACATCAATTTAGCAAGTTATCAGTGAATTTTAGCCAGAATGCTCTTAATACTAATTTTAAGGGGCACTTTCATGATACATACTTATAAATAAGCATACAAATTAATTAGATAGCAAGACGGTAGCCAGGGGGACCTCGCCAGGAAATATTGACGCATAAAAGTTAAATTTTTCATCGTAGAGAAATAATTCCGAATTATTTTATATTTTTTACGTGATATTTCGAATTTTTCAGGTGATTTTTCCATGTTTCCTTCCCTCCAACATTCAAAGAAGGTTGAATGTAACCCTCAGCTTCTGTCTGTTTTGAAATTTTCAAATATAAATATTGCCCGAAAGAAGTGCGGGAGCTCTACACTGTTAAATCAGAATTCTTGCTATTGGTATACAATGGCGACTTTTCAAGAACATCATACTCTCGGAATAGCTCCGAGTTAAAATGACTTAGCTTCGAAAAACTCAAGTGTTATTTTTTAAGCACCGTAATTATCTGTGTATAGCCCGCGGGTCATATACAAAAAAAAAACTCATTTTTTTTATTCAGACAGAACTTTAAACAGACTTCTATTTTTCGCTTCTTTCCCTATAGGGCGAGTGAGTTTGTGCACATGGGTGGTTTACGTGCACTGTTAGAAATTTCATCATGAAATTACGGTTAAATGACCGGCAGCAGTCTGTCCATCTAATTCAGCGTTAAATTTATGGTTTGGAACATTTTTCTATTTTTACGGGACCTAACCATTTCCAATCAACTTGGTTAAAAAGCCATAAATGCAAAAGTTTACGGTTTTATAAACATTTAAAAACGGTTTCAAAACAAAATTTTTACCGTATTTGAACTATTTCAAGGCGTAGAATCTTCGAGGCGTCGAAACCGTAAACGAAATCCTTGGAACTCGAACCCTGGGTGTGCGGTTTACAAGCCTTGCTCTCTAGCCATTCGGCCTTCTACACCACGTGAAGAGGCCGTTTATTTATTGATAAATCTTCTTTTCCAGCAGGCAAACTGCCTTAAAATTGAGATTTCAGTTTTTGATTGGATCCAAAGTCATTTTTAGTCTGAATTTACTGTATATTGACGAAAATCATTTTATTTGCTGCAAAAATTAAAATACAAACAAGCTTCGGCAGCTCAAATGATGGGTTCGCTCACTCGCAAACAGTTCGGGAATCCGATGTCTCCAATTTTTTTATTTACGTGCGTATGTGTTTCTATTTAGTATCCACTGCTTAACCCACTTTTTTTCCCTTCTTTATTTATGTACACATGCAGATTTTAACTGATAAATCCGTATTCCTATTTTAAAACAACGTACCACCGGTAAGGTTTCGCAACCAAGATGGAATTTTCCGGGAAGACGTATTGCCCGGTCTCATTCAGGTGGGGCTTTAATTAACGGAGATATTAATTAAAAACACAATTACCACTCTTTTGACGACTTGGAGGTGAAAACATGCTCGCATCTTCAAAATTTTTACACCAATCCAAAGGTTTTATTTTTCTGCATAAGATGGAGTTTGTTTCAAGCTTCTGCCTTATATAGAACGGAAGTTATGTTCGTTTTTCTCTGCAATTTGAAATTATTTTTTCATGGTAATTAGCTTTTAATTTCTTTTCGCAGAGGATTGATGAAAGAGCTATTTTATTTTTGATTTCATTCGTATCGTTGCCATTCTGCATACACGTTGTTGATAAAGAAAAAGCTGTTTACAATGTTTTTAGCATTTTGAGGCGTAGACGATTTTTATTTTTTATCATCCTGCTTTTAATAATTATTTCCTTTTAAGCGACTTGGCAAATCAATAAATTTCAAATGTCATCGAAAATAGATTTTTTTTGTCGTTCCCAGCCACTATTCGGAATAAATATGAGAACTATGGGGAAAGAAAAATTACTTGTCCATTTTAGCGGCGACCAAAAAGGGCCAAGAAGGTTTCGCCAATTTGGCTATTTAAATTATTGGTTTGTTGTATATGCATATGTTTGTGCACTTGAATAAATTTTTAATATTTGGCGAAATTTTTCATGACGCTTTTTTGTAGCCGTGAAAACGGACTTTTTGAGCATGGATAACAGAAAAAATCTGAAAAATGGTGATTTTCAAACTTTAAATACTCCGACCCCTGATGCCCCCGGAGGTTAAATTTTGGTATACGTGATCAGGGACCCACCGAGAATATTTATACAAAAAATCAACACCACACAACCCCATGGGGCTGAGATACGGTGGGTAAAAATCACATTTTTGGGGGTGAAGTTGAGGGAGGACAGGGTGGTGTGGCAAATGACACAAAAGGCACACCCTTGGTGCATGAGGAATGTGTGTGCGAAATTTCAGGTCGATCCGTTTTCTCGTCTGGGCTGTAGCCCTGTCAAAGAACAGCGACAACAACGACGACAACACGAAGAATTTTTAAAATAGCGAATTTCTAACTTTTATTACTCAGGCCCCTGATGGTCCCGAGGATTGAACTTTGGCATACGTCGTCAGGGGCCACTCGACATTGAGTATGCAAAAACTCAACTCCAGGGACCTTCATAGGGCTGAGATTCAAGGGGGTGAAAACCCCAACTTGTTCTGTCGTGTAAACAGTCCTTAGTCGCTTTTGCCATTATTTTTTGCTTTTCTGCGTAGGTTGATCGTTTGGTTTTCTTGGCGGGTGGGACGCTCCCGCGTCCCTAGATGGTAAAATAACAATCAAATAAATGGTTATTTTACTATTTTGTTACGGAAATTTTTAACAGTGTGCATGGGAAATGGCTTTCGATAATAAGTTTTATATTAATAATAACTGCAAGAAAATCGCCAAAAGAGTTAAAAAAGCGTCTGCTATCTTGCAGTACTCACATCGCAATGAAAATCAGAGGAACACTAATGAAAATTCAAGACCATACATTTGGAAAGCAAACAATAACCAGAAGTTACGTCTAGAACTATACACTGTAAAAAATTTCAGTTCAACCTTCCACCAAAAAAGGAGAAAAAATGGTGAAATTTAGCTGCAACCAACAATTGGTACTAAGTTGAACCATTATGATGATATTATTAATGTAGTTTCACATAGTTTCACCATGAATGTGAAACTAGGAATCATTATAATGGTTCAACTTTAGTACCAAATGTTGGTTGCAGCTCAATTGCACCATTTTTTTAAAAAATTTTGCAGAAAGGTTGAGCTAGAATTTTTTACAGTTTACGACCCTCACTTTCTTGCATGCACCAATACCAAAATTATAATACAGATATCTCTCCTTCTTTCTCATTCAGATTTAGTTCTTAGTTAAGTTAAATATATCTTCAACAGTTGATACATATTCCTTCTTTTACTCATTTATTTATTTTTTCATTCAGTCATTTATTCATTCTTTCATTCGGGAATATCCTGAAAACTCCAGATCAAGTTTCGTGAGAAAATATGCTCGTTTAATTCTGTATGGACTTCATATCTGTACATGTTAGAACATGCATAAATTCATGTACAGACGCCTTAAGCTCTTTCCGATAAAGTTTGTTCCATGCAAATCCGTCCGTTAGATCAGGATTTATTATATGCAGGGCCGGCCCTATCAATGTGCAAAGTACATAGATGCCAGCATCTTCGGAGCGCCTCAACTTAAGAGCAAAAAAATAAAAAACAATAATCCGTGTTTCATAAAATTAGTTCAACAGTTCTATGATAGTGACTAATCCCAGATACTCCTTCTTTCAAGTGAAAAAACTCAGCTTCAAAGTTCACTTGTAGCGATGGTAATATACCCACTGTGGTGCTTGATAGAGATGGTTAGATGGTACCAATCCCTGTGAAACGCACTTGGTCTGCAATTACGAGAAGCCAACAGCAGCCCATTAGAAAGAAAAAAATAAGCTATTTGTTTCATGTATGTAATTATTAAAGTTTTTAAAGCAATTGGAAACAATAAAAGTATACACAATTTGAATTTTTTATATTATTTTAGTTTGTATGATGAAAGAGGGCTAGGGGCGACTATTTTTATAAAGTAAAAGGGCGCCGGATACCGTCGGCCTGGCCCTGATTATATGATTAAAATTTCCCCGTCGCCGCTAATTTTACGAACTGCTCAAAATTGAATAAAAATTATTCAAATCAAAAACTATTTCTCTACGAGAGCTCCTTCCGTAAAGCTGTCTGAAGGGCTTGTATATTATGTCCAGTTCTTATATACTTTGCTTCATATTTCTTCATACAGACTAATGATAAGACTTTTTGAACTGTTCAAAACTGAACGAAATGATGTTGAAATTAAAAAATAAAATATGGCAGATAAAATATGAGATGTCCTCGTCGAGATCTTTCGAATGCAAAAAAAAAATCTTTCGAATCGGACTGTTCCCTCAAAAGTTATTAGGGGGGGGGACGCAGACACACATTTTCCCCGTCTCACAGATATTGCATTTTTTCAATTTCCAACCCAAAGATTGCGTTAAAAGGTTTAAAATCATGCGTACGCTTTTAAAACTTTCCGCACATTTGAATCATATTCTGAGTTATATTATCTGCATTTAAAATTTCATGTAAGGTAAATTAGGGTTACCAAACGTCCGAATTTGACGGGGACAGTGCGCTAAATATTCATGTCATGAATGAGTCGTTCCTGTGCCAAAGGAAGGAGTTGTCCGCATTTTGGTAGATTATTAATTGTAGTATTTATGGTAACCCCACATTTTTGACTTTAGCATTTCTAGGTCCTAAATTGTCTTTCAATTATGGAATTTAAAATTCATTAACTTTTTCTGATTTTGACATTTGTAAGTCCCTTTTCTTAACTATGGAACTTTAAATACAGTTTTTTCATTTATTTTAAATTTATTTATTTATTTTTTTTGGATTTTAGCATTTATAGATCCTTAGTTTTTTCGACTTTTGCCCTTAAAAAATCTTTAACTAGTCCGTCTATGATGCTGCAAATTCTTTAACATTACTTCAACTAAACCAGTTACATTTGTGACCTTAGCTACCGGGCTACCAATAAGTGTAGTTTCCAAAGTTACTAATCGACATTGCCAGAGTGGGATGATTTAAAGATTTGTAATGCATATTTTTTATCACCAAAACGTAGTCTAATGGATTATTTTTGCCAATTTTCTTTCTTGAACAAAGACATCAAAACTGGTTGTCCATACATTCTTTTTCAAAACTTTTTTAAAACTCAACGGTCATACCTCACTTCCTGTAGAAGAAGGCCACAACTCAAATTCAAATTTTACAACTACATTTTCGGGAGATGTATTTGAAAATTTTATCTAAAATTTCAATATCCAGTTTTCAGTTTAATTCACATTTATATGATTTAAATAATGTGTTATAATCTAGTGTGGCCATTACAATTTTAAAATGCAATTTTGTGCGATAATTATGGAATTATCACGTAATTCAGTTCCAGCTGTTATTTGAAATACGTAATTATTTGTGTATAGCCCGCGGGTTATCTACAAAAAAAACTTCTTTTTTTACTACCTGCGGGCAATACATGAAATTCAAAAAAAAAAAAGTATTCTTAAAAAGCAACTACTGTTTAAAAATATTGAAATATCTTTTCCTGCAAAACAAAATGCACAGAAATAAATCGTAGCTTTCGAAACAATGGTGCAAAGCAGATTGCGGCTCGGGCGCTACAGCGAATGTATTGTTTTCTAGGGGTGCATTCCATGTTTTTTTTCTGGGTGCGGGTTATACACCGAACTTAATTTTTTTTGGAAGGAATTTTTCTTCCTGCGGACTATACAACGATGCGGGCTATATACCGATAATTACGGTACCTCAAGTAAGCAAAAATAATGAAATTCAAGACATGTCATTAGTAGACGAAGTAAAACTCAATAAAATATTCTTAGTTTTGGATTTCTTGTTTAAAATGCTTAAAGTCTTTAATATTTTTTTTTATAATTAAGTACGGATGCTAAAAGGATTGAGAAATTAATTCTTATTGAATATGGGTTTTAACTCAGACCTGAAAGTGCTATGAGAAAAATGAATGGTTTCACGTTTCGAAATATGAACTTACCTTTATGTGAATTTTATTGGGTGAAGGAAGAAGTTAAGAGACAGTTAGATAAGCTTTTCAATATATGAAATGCATTGTGTAGGAAAGTTTTTTTCTCTCTATCTAATGGGAGTGCGTATGGTCACTAACCTTTGCAGACCAAGAGCCTTCCCCGGAAATCGGCATCCATTCTTTAAGTAGCACCACTATCGGTGGATGCCATTACTACTGAGAATTTGGACGCTCGGTTTCCCCTAGGTGGCACCTGACCTCTCATTGATGCAGATTGCACTAGGAATTCAATTTAGCCGAGAGCATCCAAGCCAAAGGTCTATTCAAGGGATCTTTTACATGCCGCATAATCATACGACATGGGCGCAGTCGATTTTATGCATCTTGAAAATCCACCGACTTGGGCCAGGTTTGAAAGTGCGATCGTACGAGACCTGCGCCTTAACCACTACGCCACCTTGTTGGCTCGTGAAGGAAAGTAGTTACACTGTTAAAGATTCTAGTTCAACTTGTCACCAAAATAATATTAAATCGCCAAAAATATTTTAAGTTACATGGTTTTATTTAAATTCAAAACATCGTTGCATTATCCAAACAAAACTATTGTTGCCAAACGGCAAATGATAATGCTGATAATTTCCTCAGAGCCAAAATTATTAATTTTTTTTCCTTATTAACGTTATAATAAATTATAAAATGGATGGATTATTGTATTGTCATCGAAGATAAGCTTGTGTGCAAAATTTGAAGATAATTTATGCAGTAATAGTTGTCGAAAACCACCTTACAAAATTTAGCCACCAGTCAAGTTAAATAAAACCATGTAAAAATAGCGAAATTTATCTGCAACCAGCATTCGGTATTGAGTTGAACCACATTCATGGTGAAACTACACTATTATAATGGTTCAAATTAGTACAAAATGTTGGTTGCAGCTAAATGTCACCATTTTTTCGGTGAATGGTTGAACTAGAATTTTTTACAATGTAGATTCTGCAATCTCCACCCGAAATTGTATTTAACGGATGAGATTATTTCAAAAAAGTGATTAATCAATTAGGCTAGATCATCTGTTTTAAGTGATCATTAATTTAGTAACTAATTAAAGTAATGCGAATTTACAATCAACTTCTTAAAAATTTGATTTTTGCATTTACAAACTCGGAGACAAATTTTTAAAACGTCATTCTCTCTTTTACAAACACAGGACACTTTTATGATAAAGTATGCAGTCGCAGGGGAGGGATCTTATTCATCAAATAATATTAACCCTCTCATGCATTTCAGCTTCATCTGAGGTCACATAAATTGTTTCTTCAAAATGTTGTGCACTTTGTGCTGTAATTTGCATGTAGTCCTCATCTAGAGACTTCAAACAGTTCTTGAAAACCACACAAAGTTTCTTGGGCCATTCGAGATTGTTAAAAAAATGATCTCTTTGAAATCCATGGAGAATTCAAAAAAGAAATGAAAATCCCATTTTTAAATCAAATTTTGTTTATTTATATTCAAGGGTGTATTATATTACTGGGAAATTTAGTATTTTATATATTCTCATACTTTATAAATGAAGTTTGAGTATTCAGTTTTGCCGTGTTTAGTATTATGTCGATTAAACGTGCTAAGAAAAGCATTTTTGTTCTCTAATGAAGACACCAATTTTTGACAAAACAGGATAAAAATTTATAAAAATAAATTGCTATACCACAATCCTGAGATACTAAATGGGTTTGTAGCATATCGAAATATTTTTTATATCTCAAATAAATAAATGCATGAGAGGGTTAATTCTAAGATCTGGAAACGGTAAAAAGTTTAAACTTTCAATTACTGAAATATAATTTCAAAGTAACCCTAAAACTCAAATGCTCATATTCAAATTTTAAAACGATCTTGGTTGAGACATGTCTTGTGCAGTGCATTACATGTTGCCACGGAATAATTTCTTTCCGTGATGAAAAAAGCTGCAGAAAGCCCTGCGTTTTTCCGAACTAATTTTTGACACATAAATAATCTGAACTCGGTTATGTAAAAGTCCATTTTTTGCCAAATTGAGATTTTATTGCGTATTTGTTGCTTAGTATAGACAAGACAGAATGCATATGTGATATCATTTAGACAATAAATATGCAGACGACCTACCCATTGATGATGCTTCTGACGAGCAAAACTGATCAAAGTGCAGAAGTTGAAACTTTAAAAACCTAAGCCTGAGAATTTAGAAAATTGACTATGATCGTTTTCAGTGCATACAGGTAGCTTATTATAGATAGAGTGCAGATGCGATAGAATTTAGGCAAGAAATATTCAGACGACTCACCTATTGATGACGCTAGTGACGAACAAAAATGATCAAAATCCAGAGGCCGTTAGTTACTAGTACAGAACAAGCTCGAGAAAATAAGTGCGTGATCAAAAAGCGGACTCAAAAATCATCAACTATTGTAAAGGGTTCATAAAAATAATAAATTTTGCACAATTTATAAGCTGGCTTAGTGTTCCTATATTTCCAAAAAAGGACAGAAATAATTTGTTCTAATTTAGTAGATCACGTTAGTTACTAGTAGTATAGAACAAACTTCGCGAGAAAATGTGCGGGATCTCATGTGACCCGTGGTGTTAGAAAACTTGCTGTTCGAAGTACCGCAAATAAACTAAGACACGTTGACAACTGTCTTTAGTAAAAGGAAAACTATTTATTAAAAAAAGGGGGGCTTGATTTTAATGATTTTCAATTATGGTATTAAGGAACTAAACTCGCTCACTACAAATGAAAACGCGGGCTTTTATCAGTAAATTGCTCTTTTTGATTTTGATAACATATAATTGACTACCTTTTAACACTTTTTTGTTGTCAATGCAACTCGGAATTGTTGTAAAATATCACTATCAAAATTTATGCAAAATTGTTATTTGATGCCTTTTGGTGAAAATGATACGAGGTGCGAAACACTATAAGTCTCTTTTAAAAGGTTACTTGATTTACCAGCATAAAGGAAACACAAGGGTCGGCCTAATATTTAACGCACAATTGAACTCATTTAACTTGAACAAGAATCTTTTAGTGTAAGAAGAAAAATTCTTAAGACATTTTAAAGACTTTTATTATTCAAACTGGGTGCCTCGGGGAAGCTCTATTTACGAAAGAAGGGAAAATGGCTGAAAAAAGGTGAATGCAAAACTAATTGGTTCGTGATTTTATCATAACAAGACGACTTCTTTTTATCGTGAACCCAATTATTGCAATAATATGAGTGTATGAATGTGACAAATGGAACTGATATAGCAGTACAGAAACGGCACAAAGAACGTAAAGAACCATTAAAGAATGCATGCAGAATATATTGTGAACCCGTTGTCTGTACCGATTTACTCTTGGAATTTCAAAGAATTATTGTGTACCTTTTAAAACTTGGTATACGTGCCCGCTATTTCTATACGGATTAAATTGTTAAATAAAATGTGTATGTGCGTGCAAGTGACAAAATTCCGTTCAAAAGAATGTACAAGAAGTATTGTACATACCTAGCTCTGGTGTCTTTTTAAATAAGAGATAACGTAGGTGAAAATTACGCAGAAAATTAATTTGTATTCGCTATCACACAACTTAACTTCTGAAAGACGCCTGTCAAAATTGACATTTTTTTTCGGGAATGAAAAAAAATATATCGTTTGCAATGTAGTACATATTAACTAAATAATTTTTACATTGATACTACTGCCACATACTAGCATGAACTCATGCTAGTTCGCCCGTTCAATTGCAAATTATCGAAACATAAATAAGCAAAGACAAAGCATTCAAGTATTACCATTTTCTTCTCTGTTTGTCAACAGATTTTCTTTTTTTTTTCTCTTCATTAGCTATTGGTGAGTTTTAGTGTTATCAAAAAATAAATTTTGGAAATTAGTAAATTTTGTTTTCTCCTATCGACGTATATTCAAAGCCTTTTGTTAGAAGTTTTTATTCGTCATACTTTTATAGACTCCTTACATCTACTATCTACAATATTTGTAGAATGTTCATTTTTTACTTAAAAGAAGAAGAAATGTCAGGAACAAGAGAAAACTATTAAATGAATGTCAAAGCAAAATAATACTAGTCTTAAGCCTTACGGTGTCGGTTAATTTATTTCTAAAATACTGTCAGCCCGCTTAATCGTGTAACGGATAAAGGAATGCCCCACCTATAAGAATAAAACCTTCCGGAACCGAATATTTCCCCATAGACGCAATGTTAAAGATCCCCGTTTAATCGAATAATTTCCCCCGGATAATCTAATAATACTGGTCTGCTTTTGAAATAGTTTTGATAAAAATATTGATTTAATTTCAAAAATAAATAAGTAAATAAGAACAATTTTTGAATTTTCAAGTTAATCTTTCAGCAATTTTCAAGTTGATCTTTCAGCAACACCTCCCCATGCCCACTAAATTTGAGAGTCACTCGTTCTCTTTTATGATTTCATGGAACTCGAAGAAAATGAAGACACAGAATCTAATGAGCTTGTTTTACCCTCTATGGATTCAAATGCATTCATAGAAGAAGTAGAACCTCTGTAGTAGAACCTCCCAAAGCTTTAAGTGAAGTTCATAAATCGTTAGCTGTGATACGAAGCCATTTTGAAAATAGAGGTGGAGATTATGACTTACTTTATACGTAGATTGGAGTAGGAAATACAAAAGTACTCCCAAAACAATTTGAGCAAGCAATCCACAATTATAGACTGTTTTAAGAAGTAATATAGTGAAAAGTTGTCCCAAAGATTTTGTAATTCAAGTTGTAAGTTTTACTTTTCATCATTTTAATTTGTACGTAAAAATATATAATAATGTATTTAATTTTTCAATTATTTTGGTTTTATTTATCTTATTTAAAAAAACTTTTAAAGACTAACATAATTAACTTCTTTTAATTAGATATACTGAGTTATTATTACGTTTCGAGGCAATATTACCAATTTTGTAAGGTAAAGAAAATTTCCCCGCATAATCGAATACCACTCTTAATCAAATAAAATATGCTGGAACCGACGGTATTCCTTTATGCGGGGCCGACTATATATAAGTAATGTGATACAATAAGGTATAATGTAATATGATAAGTCAGTCAGCTTGTTTGTTCAGTACAATGTCAAACAAAATAAAATACACTTTGAAACTAACAAGGTCGAATGTAATATAAAGTGAGTGCTTTGTGACGCGTTATTTTGCTCCGAATCAACGTTTAGTAAGTTTGCTGATTTGCATTAGCGTTTCTAACTATTGGTTAAATCGAAACTGAGTGGTTGTATTTCTAATTTACACATTAATAAAAGGCTAGCATGCAATTTTTTTTTCTATTTTCTTTACAGGAGAAGGAGAGGAGTGCAAAAAGAAAAAAATTACGTATAATATATGTTACAAATGCATTAAATTAAATAACTAACTCAGTGGTCAATCAGTCGGGCTGAGGAGAAATTGTTGCTACTTGAAATATTTAAACTGCTGTCAAATAGAAAAACTAAAATGGCTAAAAGTTCTTAAACGCTAGAGGCTGAACTTGAAAAATTACGGTCGAATTTCGACCGATGGACGAACTCTAGAAATATGTATTATGAAAGTTGTAACAGACTTTAAAGTTAGATACCTTTACAGTAAAAATATATGATGTCATTTTAAGAATTCATTATCTCTTGTGTACGATAACATAAAGCTATTCGCACGAAAAGATCATAAAATCCCACATTTATCATAAATACACTCCTCCCTTCCCCTGCACGGCCTTTAAATAATACATCGGCCACCTCCGTGTCATTATAATAAGAACAAAATTAAGATTTGAGGAAAAGCTACATAAAATAATTGTGAACCGCATGTGACACAACCCGGTTAGCTATACTTCGTAAAAGAAAAAATACTGTAAAGACCCAAGAGCCTTGATGCAATTTTCAAGCAATGTATAAAAAGTATCATTTGATGGCCCACATTCCCTTAAATGTCCCCATACCAGATTTAAGAAAATAAATCAGTGTTATAGTAGCCTTATTACAAATGTTGACGAAGACGACTTTGATGGCAATGTACTATTTCAAAGGCTCTTAATATCACTCAAAGCATTGCATACAAAATATAAGGAAAATGTTTTTTTTTTTTTTTAATTTTAAATCACTATTCATTTAATTTTCTGTTTGCTTCCAGTGTAAGAAATAAGGAAATGAAAAAAGAAAAATTTCTAAGCATTTTTACTATTTCATAAAGTCATCAACATTAACTCCCTCTAACGAAAATATATCTATTTTAATATATAATATCTGTTTAAATTTCATCGACTTCTGGTTTTGATTGTTTTGTACTAAGTATGAAAACGTGCAAATCATGTATTAAAAGTGTCAGGTTTTTAAATTAAATATTTCTTTGTGTATCCATTTTCAAAATACTGTTGTAACAGAATTACAGAAGTCAATTTCAATAAATATTTGTAAAACCAACTTTCAAAGAAATACTCTTGAAAGAATTAAAAAATAAACTTAAGAGTTTTGCAGCGAGTACGAGTATTCCTAATTTTTGTAATGATGAAAAATTACATTGGAAGATGAAATTTGCTTTTACAAAAAAGTATTAAAATTTAGGGAGGGGGGGGGGATTATCTTGCAAACAATTCAAAATACAATTATTTACTATAATTTTAATTATTTGCAGCATTCCCAACTTCAACCCTAGAATATTAAAAATACTTCAGGTGAAAAATCATTAAAAAACTTTAAAAATTTGTAAATACTTGTGTTTGAAATATTCCAGGATTTCTGAACGAAAATCTTTATGTTAAAATGATGTTAGAAATTGTTTAAAACCAATACATTATTATTGTTTCAACTCATCAGGAATTTATTATCTGCTATCTGTATTAAGATACAGATATTCAGATTATTAAGTAAACAACCAGAATAATTAGTGAAATGAATAACTTTCAATGAGAAGAAAATTACATGTTTTGTGATTCTGCTCCTAAGAGCTTTTTCTAATGAAAAGTGATTTTTAAAGGCTTTTTATTTTTAATTTTAAGTTATTTTTGAAAAACACACACTTGAATAAGCAATTATGCATGATAGACCAATGATTTCGAAACTAAATTGCTTTTGAGAAATTTTAAGGATGAAAAAATATTGGAAGTAGATGATTTTCATATTATTAAATACAGACGTAAATAAATCTCATACACTTTACTGTTTTGAAAATGTTAATGATTTTAATCGTCTATTCTCAGATCTACAAAACGGCCATTTTCAGTAAAATGACATTGCATCAATTTTTTTCATTGCACAACAAACGTATCATTAAAGGAAGGGGAAAAACAAAATACACTTACAGTTTTTTTCAAGACGATTCTTCCAGTAACTAGACGTTTGCTCAGAGATGAGACTAGTTCTAATTAGTACTGAGTTCAGTTTCTTTTGATATGATGACCAAAATGGTACATCGGTACCATTAGTGTTCTTTATGTACAATCACTGAGTGTTCAGTCAATGTTCATAACACATAAGCGTAAGTTCAGCAGTACAAAATGTAGAAAGTTGAGAACTTCCAAGTCCTTAGTTTGTTGCGTATTCACAACTGTAATACCTTTAGAAGGAAGATATACTTAAGAAATCAACAACAAATCACAGCAAATGTTATTCGGTTTCAACGAAAGAGCTCAATTGTATCTGAAACTTTGTAGATGCAGTTAAAAGAATAAATAATGCTTTTTTTTTTGGCAGAAACAATGTTTTTGAATGCAAGAATAAATTAAGCGAGCGATGAGTGAATTATATTTTGGATGTCGATAGTTTTAACTATTGTGATATGTCTGATCTAAACAAACATCGTTTTTTGATCACAATATGATATTTGATTTTCAACCATGTGAAATGTTTCACCCTGGAATCACACAATGGCATTGAGAAGATTTTGTCAAACGTGATTATAAATCACCATTTTCGGAAGGTTTTGGCCTTCCGAGGCAAGAGTACAGTCCTAAGAGTTGACTAGCGGGCAGAGAGTGTCCTGGTGGTGTTTGTGCTTCACTGTGATTGTCCCGCGAGGTGGAAGGATAAGCCGGATGACAGTCCGACACCCTAAGGAAAGGATTGAGCACTAGGGAACCGGCCGAAGAGGTGACCACTGCAGCAGGACCGTGGCGATCTGCCGGATTCTGTGGGACTGACGAACCCAAGCCGTACGGGCCGGACGGACCGCACCCGCATGGCATGAAGTAAGGTGACACCGGTAGAGACAGTCCGGAATAGAGAGAAGCCGCCGCTGCAGCAGCTGCTGCCGGACTGTAAGCTGGATAGGGGCTGGTGCTGGAAAGGGGCTTGAAAGGGTGAAGAAGTCCAGAAGTGTCACTCGGGGTGGAAGATCCGGCCGAGGAGAGTTTGCCTTCCGGTTCTGTCCGGTCGTCAGAAGGGGAGAGCCTGGACACTGTGGCTGTTGGCGCAGAGCTGGTGACCACTGCAGGGGCGCTGGCGAAGAGGGACTCGGAAGAGGAGAAGGGCAAAAGCCCCGGCATACTCAGCCCGGCTGAAGAAGGGCCCCCGGGAAAAAAACTCCTGGAAAAGTTCATCCCCAGATAGTCAATGGGTGCCGACATGTAGGGCAGAGGGAAGGGGAACCTGTCCTTCTTGAGAAGTGTCTTTGGTTTCCGCCGAGGCTTGTACTTGTAGTCTGGGTGCTCTTTCATGTGCAGTGCCCTCAGTCTCTTTGCCTCCTCGATGAAGGGCCTCTTCTCTGCCTCTGACAGGTGCTTCCATTCTGTGCCCAGACGCTTGGAAATCTCAGAGTTGTGCATTTTGGGGTTCTCTAAGGCGATCTTGCGTCTCTGGGCTCTAGACCACACCATGAAGGCATTCATGGGCCGCTTCACGTGCACTTCACCCGTGGCCGTATGGCGGGTGGTGGGCAGGCTCATGTCGGGGGGTTCGATGGCCTGTCGCTCCCACCACGCGGCGACCCTGCGAAACGCCACCGTCGTCGCCTCGGTCTCAATCGCGAGGCGGTGTGTCACTTCACCACTCTTGGGAAAATCTCTCGAACCTCCTGTTGCACGAGAGGGAAGAAAGTGCGGGAAGTACACTTCACTGGGTCAGCATCTCAAGTCTGCTCCGCAAAAATTTGAAAGATCTTATCAGAGGAGAGCAAGTCAACGGTTTGCCTTACGAATGACAGTGAGTTGATGGGAAAACCAGTGAGGATGAAAAGCTGGCAGAACTAATCAGATAATCAAAGTTTTAGTCCGATGGGAGTAAATTGTGAAGGCGAAATTGGGCTTCTCCAGCAGCTCTACCCAAAATATCAGATGAGCACTCTGTGTAGCACAAGTTTTCTATTAATGGAGTTACTTGGAAAGTCAAGAGAGTCAGTCATTCAACGATCATAGAGAATATGCAAATGAATCAGTTTTTCCAACCAATCTTGAGTCTAAGGAAATAGCAATGTTGCTTCAAAAACAATGATAATTTTTCTAGAACTGGAAGCAATGTATAATTTGTTTCATACTAATTTTACGTTGCAAAAACTAATTTCGATCAGAATCCAGTGCATTCCAACAACTGATGAAGAATTTTTTGCTGGCAGTTAGTTCACTTCAACAATTAAATTTGCCTGTTATAAATCATGTAATACGGATTGCATGTGATGCGAAAAATAATGTGTGGAATTGCGGCCATCCAAGTCCGAAGTTACATCATCTTTGACATCGCTGACGAGACCCGCAATTACCTGACAGCACCTCCCACGCCCGAGCGGTAATTGCCTCGCCGAATGCCTCTCAAAGTCAGGGAGCGTCGGAAGGGCCTGACCACACCGCTAACAATCCACCACTTTATTTAAACCACGTGCAGTTGCTTCTGTCTGCGCTGGAGAAAAGAGGAACCGGGTTTCTCCTGACGTTGGCCAATCGTAGATCTGGTTACAAGAAGGAACGCAGAGGCGTGGTTTAAGCGTGCGGAGCTGTTTCTCATTGGATGTCAATGTGGGTGGTCTCTCGCTGCGGATTGATAGTCGGTTGGTATGCTGTTTGTCCTCTTCTTTACGGAGCGCGCAATTTGGCAATGACGGAATTTGCGTTATGTTTTATATTTGAGGGTTTTCCCCCTGCTTAACTTGCTTTTGTGCAGGTTATTAAATTGGAAATTTGTTAAATATGATTACTTTAAAATTTAAAGAGAGACTTTCAACTATTTTATTCTTTTTATTATTTTTTTTAAGTGCAAAGAAAAAAGACATTTTAAAAGTAAGGAATTTATAAAATTTAAAATTAATATTACGTTTTTTTTTTCGGAAGAAAATCCTGCGTAAATCTGTCACAGTATTGATACTCTAAATATTACTGTCTTACCTAAGAAAATTAAAAATTCAAAGTTAAATCTCAAATAATATTTTTAACAAATTAAGAAATTTAGGAAATTAATTCGTATGTAACTCAAACTGACTGTGTGACTAACTTTTTGGTTGCGTTAATTCTTATTCTATTCAGTAATCTATTATTCATGCTTTACTTTTTTCAAACTTCTCTCTCAGTTGTGTTTTGAATCTTTAAAATCCCGACCAAAATGTATAAAAAATTAATGTTTTTTAATTTGATCTATGTGTCAGTTTTTAAGAACTACCTCTCAGTTGTTCGTCGGTAAAATGTTTACATCGATATTTTATTTTATTTTCGAAACATCTTTTTTCCAAAAATAATTATAAAAAAGCGTGACTTTAAATTTATTTGAAAATTTTAGGTTTTGAATGAAATGTTTACACTACTAAATTCGTTTCGTCACGCTTGTGATGCATTAGACATTAGAAGAATATCGAAAAAATAAATGAAATTTTTAATTAGGGTAATTCGATCAGAGTTGCTCCACCTTAAAGTGGCAACCAAATTTTAAGTTATCAATATATCAGTGGAAATTTTGCAAGGGAGAGTCTTATCTTATATAGTTTAAATGTATACCGCAATTTAATATTTGAATGTTTACTTTTTAGTAGCAAGCGAAACTTTACAGGATGGAATTTGGCCATCTCTCTCTACATGTCAGGTGAGTTGCCCCAGTGAATAGCAAACACGAAAAATTTTGCACATTTATTTATATGAAAGATTATAGAAAAAATGTATTAACTTCCTTTAAATTTTGAAAAGAAGATCAAATATGAAGGTACATTTCATTAGAAAAGAAGTTTTGAAAAATAACACAAAACATAAAGTTGAATCTTTGAAATTTGAAGGTCGCATAAAAGTTGTTATAATCTAATTTTAAACTTTGAAGATATAACATTAAAAAAATTTCATCTTTGAACTTTTAGTGTTATACTTTCTTCCGCAAATAATGTGTCATCCGTACATAGCAAAACTTTTTATGCAACCACTTTTTACAGTGAATGCATTCAAGCCATTCAATAATTGACATGGTTTTATAGTAATTTCCGATATTGATTATCATCGATATCTCCAATTTTAGTTATTTTAAATGTTTCCCTTCGGTTTTCTTCAGTGCAGCATCTTCTCCTTCCTTCAGAACTTTCCTTTTTGCAAATCGTCTTCATTCAGTACTCAAAGCTGTAAATTCGGGCACTTTAATACTCATTCAAAATAATTAGTACATCTAGAAGTTTTTCTGGTAAATTATCTGAGTATTATATGGTAAATAATACGGGTAATTAAGTGGTTAATTTTATGAGTTATTAATTTTCACGGATAAGCGTGAGGAACTGACATCAGGATTGCTCGCCCTTAGAGACTAAATTAGGATGGACGACATTAATAAGAAAGATCCCTCGGCTAGAACAACAACCTAATGTGAATATGATTGTTATTCTCCCTATATGTTATTCCCCTAATATGACTGTATCCTCTCCCAAAAAACACCTGTTTCATTTTTGAGGGACTAAAATTTTCCTCATTTTATATTATTTCCTCGCATTACATAAGCATATGTACTTACAGCTCAGAACGTCCTACGTTCACCTTTCGTTTCAATTATTTACCATATAATATCTTAACAGAGTTCAAGAAAACGCGATTTAAAAAGACATGTTCAACTGATTTTTTATGCTTGAGTCCAGTGTAAGAAATTTAGGATGTAAAAGTTAGGCGTCACTGGCACCTAGCTTTTTTGTTCTATTTGCCAAAAATGTTCTGCTAGGTGTTATTTTTAAATAATTTAAATTGCTTGGGCAGAAATAACAACTGGCAACTATGAAGACGGTGGTGCCATTGTTAAAAAATATCACAAAACATCACAACGTTACTGAGAAAATTATTGATAAGTAAGAGAAAAAGTTCAAAGCTCAATTTATATTAGTAACTTTTAATAAAGTTGGTAATTTTAAGTTTATGAATCAATATAAACTTATATTTTGATCAGTGCCTAATAAAATAAAGCTTAACTAGTTTAACAAGTGCTATTTACTGTCTAGTGTTACTTACTTCATTTGTAAGTAAAAATTCCAAATCTGAAGGTCAAGAACTTATGATGATAGTCTTCATATGTATCGTAAAAACTCAAAATACAGAAGATTAGATGAAATATGTATATAAAAATACAACTGTATAAAGTTGTGCTAGATTTAAAAAATAAAAAATGACGAGTTGATGCGAATTGTGGTTGTCAAACTAAAAGTTTTTTTTTAAAGTTAGGCGTCAAAAGTGACGACTGGATGTGAAAGCGCGGTCGTCAAACGGGAATTTTTAGTTGCAAAATACGACTAACGACCACTAATTTCGAACCCTGCTTAAGTCTTATTTTTTGTTATTATATGTTACTTTATATAAAATAAACTAAGCAATTTTATAGTTTAAATTAATTAACTCCATATAAAATAAATTAGTAACACTACATACGCAATAATTAACCGTGTTCATAAATTAAGTTACACTGTGTATGTATATAATGTTAAAAAACATGCTACATGAAATAAATTTCGTTGCAATATTTATAAAATCAATATATTTATAGAAATATTTTATTTTATTTATTTATTATTATTCTTTTAATACAGCGAAGCATCTGTCATGCATAGTGGGGCATCGCTTCTTTTTCTCATCTGGGGCATCTGTCCTTTTTTGTTAAGCAGAGATGCCCCTTTACGTTAATCCTATTAAAACAACGATAGCCGCTATCTGGTTTTACCATGCTATATTTCAATAATCTCAGCTTCCCTTTTATATTACGATTTTTTCATATTAACATAATTACATGTGCTCAGGTTACAGATAAAAACAACAATTTTTCATTTCAGTCAAAATACTAATAAGTTCCTTGACAGTCCATCTTCGGTCCAGACATTCCAGTTCAATACTCCAATATCTTCGATTCTTTTGCCTCAAAAATAACAGACTTCATACAGGGCGGCCCTCATCAGTTTATTAGTAAGCAATCCAAATAACATGTGTTGTCGTATTTGATATTTTCAAAAAAACCGACCTGGGCCATCTCACTTCCTGGGGCATCACTCCTCGAATTACCGAATTACCCTATAATTGTCACGGTACATTACAAAATACTGTGTTTTTTTGTGGTTTTTCATAATTTTTAGGAAAATAAACAAAGAAAAAAAAATATTACAGTCCGCCCGCTTATAACGAAATCGAAGGGCCCCAATGATGATTTCGTTACTACCGTAATTTCGTTATAAAAATTACCGAATAAAACCCGCGATAAAACAAGGGGGAATTGAAACTAGTACATTAAAACCCTGCTATTCGTTATATACGACTTCGTTATAAACGAGCGCCACCGTATTTAGTTTTGTTTTGCTTTATTTGTTTATTTTGGCGAATGTTCAACTAATTTCTCATGCAAGGCTTTGCATTTTTCATTATGAAATGAACCCGTAGGGGACCGTTCATAAATGATGTCACACTTTTTTTTCAATATTTTTGACACCCCTCCCCTTTGTCACAAAATGTCATACTTCATCATACCCCTACTCCCCTTTATCACAAAATGTCATACTTCATCATAACCCCCTACTCCCCTTTATCACAAAATGTCATACTTCATCATACCCCCTACTCCCCTTTATCACATGTCATGCGATATTACATAAGCTTATGTACTTGCAGTTCAGAAACAAAGCACTGCGTTATAGATCACTTTTCTAATTTTATTTTTGAACCTTTAATGATATTTGTGAGCATAATAATAATAATGATTACATGTGCACTTAATTTGTATAAAATGAGGGTAAGGTTTGCAACAAAAAAGATAATTAGTACAGAATAGTATAATATATTATATTAATGGTTCGAACTCTCAGAAAATGACCCACGCCATTTTATCTTAAAAGTGTAAATGCCTAAGAAAATTTCCCTTTAAACTTTTAACAAGAACTAAATTTAAACCTTAATCAGCGTCGGTGTTTACGGTACAAATGATCAATGAAACTTAAATCTGAAATACTTGAAATAAATTTAATTTGCTGATTTTAAATGTTTTTATAGAAACCAAAATGTGTAGTGTCACACTTCTTGTTACCCCTTCCCTTGTCACAAACTGTCACAATTTCTCGGACCCCGCCCCCCTTCCCCCCTTGAAGCATGACATCAATTATGAATGAGCTCTAGGTCAATTTCATATGTGACAGACTTGGCAGCACACACGCCTTTTTTGTTTCATTTCAGGAACTAAATATTAAAACAGCTTGATAAATTCTGATGTGCTTACTTATCTTTGTACTACTACTTTACAGATAGAAGAAGAATTTTAGCCTGAGAAATAAAATTTTTGATTGCTATATAAAAACATGCCTTTAGGACCCTGTCCAAATCTCTCATGGCGCTTAAAATATTTATTTATTCTACTATTTCTTAAGTAGGCATAAAGATATGTAATAACACTCAAACTTATGAAGTTATTTTAGTATCAGAAATGAAGCAAAAAAGTTGTGACAGACATGATAAAAAAAATGTATAGAATTATTCTCTACATGGTTAAAATTAAATCTAAGTTGCACCAGTACTGGAGGCTGTTTTTTTTTTTTTTTTTTTTTTTTTTTTTGTCTCTAAAATTTCGAAGCTAAAATTTCGAGACTGTAATGAAAATTAAAACAGAGACTTCTAGAATTTTGGGGTTTTCCCTTCGTTGGTTCGCTTAGTATTGATAAAGTGCATAACACTTCGCGAAATATTGGTTCAACAGATCCAAGAATTTTTAATACTACTACAAGTAAAACATGGGGTAATGAAAAAATTTATTTTCTAAATTATCTAGTTATTACATTCCGTTGTTAATAAGAAAGTTGTTTGTTATGGATATTACGGATTCATTTGACATGTTATACTCATATGTTCAATCGGTAAGTAACCGCTTCACACTGTAAAATAAAATTCGCTAAAAGTACGGAAGGACAACCGGCTGTTTCTTTAAATTTACGAAGAACTTGCACCAAATCAAACAATCAAGTTTCTTAATAACAGTTTTTCAATAAAATTCTTGTTCGCACTCGGCGAAACTACAGAGAAACGTTTGTTAAGTTACGTGAAGCTGAACACTTGATTATAGTTACTATCAGCTTAAAAGTTGCAAGCAAATGTATAAATAAGCGTAAGAGATCTGTAACTTCCAGTTTAAAAATTGTCAAAAATGCATTGTATATTGTTGGCGTATAATTTAACTTCAGTTTAGTGAGTGCCCTGCTAACCCCGACTCCGGAATTATCAAAGGCCAATCGGCCAAAGGTGCCGGAATCAGAACAGCGTCGGCTCACCTTTGATTTTGTGTTCCAGAAGTAGTAATTCAGCGTACGCAAAGATGGCGCCACTACTGCAGCACGTTATCTGTTGCAATCAATTTAAAGAATGTTCTCTTTTTTTTTTTTTTTGTTAACTGTAAATTCCTTTTGTAAAGACTCTGGAGTTTCTTATTTTTAACTCCCTCTACTTTTACGTTAGAATCCGGATAAATTGTTTCCAGGAGATTCTCATGTATTTTCGGGTAAGACAATTTTACCGTGCAGAACTAACGTCATTTTTATGCCATCAGCGCATTGACAAAAATTTCACTGACAAAAAAATTATTTCATTTCTGAAGAGTACTTTTATCAGCTGAGTAGGATAAGGCTGTTAAATTGTAATTCTCAATACCACTTGAATCGTTTATTTCGAGAAGGTAACAACTCTTAAAAACAAACATTTTTTCAGGAGATGGAAAATACTATCATATGCAAATTTTGAAAGCGTTATGGGTCTGATATTTTACAATTTTACTTTGGTAGGTAATCGATATATATATTTCACTTAACGGGGACCAGTTACGATTAAATTTTGCGGTGTCATACGATACTGACGTCATGCGAAAAACAAACTTTGGTAAAACGATATTCAAAAATTTGTTTAATGATTAGCGTAGAAAAGTAACATAATATTTGTATTTATTATCGTACCTTACGGAGTTTCACAAACTTATTTCTATTTCTTAAAAAGTATTTCTATTCATAATTCAATTTTTAATTTCTGATTCTATAGAGTGGCAACACCTTAGTTTGTCTATATCGAGCGATCTTTCCTTAAGCCTTTTCAGTCTTAAAGCGGTTTTTACGATTTTAACCGTCTGACTGATTATCCCGCGATTTCCACGGACATGAGCTTTTTAAGTGTATTTAAAATATTATTCCAGTTATTTCATTGTTACAACTTCAGTAATGCAATATCTTAAGTTAGTATTATTTGGACAGTAATCAAGGCTTTATTACAGAGGTGGCTTTAGTTGCATAATGTAGACCAATTTTTAGCAAATTGAATTCGCCAAAAAAAGGAGCAGTCGGAGGGTTAATAGCCCGCAGATGTTCTGCGGAGAATCAGCTAGTAGCAATATAAAATAATAAATTAACTTTGTGCTAAGTAAACTGTAATAAAAAAAAATTTTGCACGTTAAGAAAGTACAAATAAGCGTTAAAATGAAAACATATGTTTCGGAACTGCTTGGAATCCCTTTTTCGACGTTTTCGCATCTAGAAGCTCCCTATCGCATTGAAAAAGGGATTGCAAGCAATCCCGAAACATATGTCTGCATTTTAATGCTTATTTGTGCTTTCTTAACGTGAAATTATTTTTTAATACAATGGCAATATAGTGTATTAAATTAAAACTGTTTTTTTTTAATTAAATTTGCCATTGAAATTAATTAGTTAAAACTGAGAGTTGTTCCTTTTTAAAAAAGAGGTGTTACCTTTTCAAAATAAACGATTCACTGAGAGCTTCTGGAAAGAAGGCGTAATGTAGTTTAATTTCGCTAGCGGTGTGCTGTGGATAATAAAGTAACTCGCATACAAAGATGATGGCTGTTTTTCTTAGATAAGTAATAAACTAACTCTTATAAGGAGATAACAAGGTAATATAAATTATTACTAAGAAAGAGACTTTTAGAGGTATCCCGTTGTGTGTCACATTTGCCGGTAATGGAGGCAATTCACCGCTAGAAGGACTCATGCGCGATCATCGTTGTCACGTGATATAGGCTCTTTGTTTATTAAGATTTTCATTTGAGTTCTACGTGGAGTTCCCTAGGCAAAATTAGTTATCTTAAAATTAATAAGACTATTTTCACAGCTTTTTCTCATTATAACCCAGTACTTACATTTAGGGGCCGTGGTAGCCTAGTGGTTAGCACGTCGGACTTCCACCTGGAAGGTCGCGCGTTCGATACCCACTGAAGACCACCATGTATACTTGGGGATATGTGCATGTAAAATCCGTAGACCCCACTACCTCTCCCCGTGCGTAAGCAATCCTAAGGCCTCGGCTAACAGGTAGGGGTCTGGTGGAGAAAAGTACTTACATTTAATTTAATCATTATAAAAGAAATTTATTAATTATTACAATAGTTATAGTGTTTTATTTAGGGTTAATTTCATGTAATGTAGAACTTTATTTAGGCCTAGTTGTTAATTAGATATGTTGATCTCGAAGTAAAGTGATGCTACTGCTTAATTTGTTTACATTGCTTTAATCACTGCCACGTGACCAATGACGTTGCTTGAATTGCCTCCATTAAAATGAATGTTGGAAAACTGCCTTGCCAAATGTACCGAAATCACATAGGAACATAGGAAACTAAAAAGTGCATCTTCGGCGATTTGTCACTTTTATTATAAGATTTTGTTTAATAATTATTATTTGATAATTTGTGAACTTGGATAACGTAACTTAATATATTTTACAGGAACTTTTAATTTATTTACTGAGTTTTTCCACTTTTGCGGCTATTGAAATCATTGCAAGAGCCGTCTATTTATCGAAGCCTATGAACGTTATTTATTTGAGAGAAAACTATCTGATGGGATTATAAATTCAATTTAATGATACATAATTATAATTATAAATTAAAATCGTGTCCAGGGCCGGCCCGACGGTATTCGGCGCCCTTGGACTTTTTAAAAATAGTCGCCCCTAGCCCTCTTTCATCATACAAACTAAAATACTATAAATTCAATTGTGCATAATTTTATTGCGTTTTCAATTATTTTAAAAACTTTAATAATTACATACATGAAACAAATAACTTATTTTTCTTTCTAATGGGCTGCTCTTGGCTTCTGGTAATTGCAGACCTAGTGCGTTTCACAGGGATTGGTACCATCTAACCATCTCTATCGAGCACCACAGTGGGTGTAGTACCAACGCCACAAGTGAATTTTGACGCTAAGTTCTTTCACTTGAAAGATGGAGTATCTGGGAGGAGTCACTATCATTGGGTCTGCTTACATTAAGACAACTAGAATTGTTGAATTAATTGTATGAGACATTGATTATTGTTCTTTTTTTCCTTTTTGCTCCCCCCAAGATGCGGCGCCCTTGTATTTTACACACTTTGCACATTGAGTGGGCCGGCCGATCGTGCCTATGCAATTTTTAGATCCAGATTTTTAAAGATATTTCTGCTTGTATGAATTAATGAATGAGTGAGTGAATGAATATGAATTAACCATTGAAAAATGTATAAAGGTATATTTGAAGTAATTAAGAACTAAAGCTAAATGAGAAAGAGAGAAAGATAGGTAGATCATAAATTAGAAGTTAGTGTATACGGGAAAATAGGCTCGTATAGTTCTAGAAGGAACTTCTTGTTTATTTTCCATTGTTGCTATCTTTCAATATAATAGAGGGACTATACTAAGGAAACCTTCTTACCCGGAGTATTAGAACTGAATGTTTACGATATAACATAAAGTCTTAATATCGGAAATAAACAAGAAGTTCCGTCTAGAACTGTACGAACCTACTTTCCCGTATGCACCAACATCAGATTTATTGTCTAGCTATAACCCTCTTTCACATTTCGCCTTAGTTTTTAAATAATTCAAATATACCTTTTTCAATAGTTAATACACATTCATCTACTCATTCATTCATTCATTCATTCCCTGATTTATGCATTCATTCATTCGTTTATTTATTCATTTATTCATGTACGCTTTCATTAATTCATTTAGAAACATCCTTAAAAATCCAGATCACAAATTTTCATCGGAAAATAGGCTCGTTTAGTTCCAGATGAACTCCGTATTTGTACATGTTCTCTTCATAAGGGCTTTCCGATTAGTTTGTGTCGAGCAAATTCGTCTGTTAGATCAGGATTTTATATAGGATTGACATCTCCCCGCAGGAGCTAATGTTACATTTTTTTGAACTGTTCGAAATTGAGCAAAAATTGATCAAATCAAAAAGCATTTCACGTCGAGAGCTCCTTCGAATAAGCTTGTTTAAGGAGCTTGGACTTTGTGCCCAGGGCTTATAAAATGTGCTTCATATTTCCCCAATACCCCTAATGATAAGATTTTTTGGTCTGTTCAAAATTGAAAGACAAATTGTTCAAATCAAAAAACAAAATATGGAAATATGATGTCCTCTTTAAGATCTTTCGAATGCAAAAAAAAAAAAAAAAAATATCTAGCCAGAAAATTCTTTTGAAGGTTATTGAGGGGGGGGGGGGACAGATAGATCGACAGACAGACCGACCGACAGGCCAGCAGACTTCTTTTTTTGAACAGTGTAACAAGCTCATTTTTCACTTAATATTCGACAAAAAAATACTTTTAAACGAGCGGAGATGATTTTATCTCATTGCTACCGAACTTAAGATCATCCGAATAAAAGAGGTCCGAATAATAAGGTTTCCAATACTTGAACATTTTAAGGAAATTGACATCAAATTCAAGTTGGGTTTTAAGTTCTACTGAAGGGTTATCAAAGAATCAAAGTAATTTAATAGTATGACCTTTCAAAATGCGAATTAATTTTAGTAATTGAAAAAATGAACAATTGGGTGAATGTTTTCAATGATTCTTTTCGTCACTCCTCTCTATCCCCTTACATTATAGAATATCACTGTGAAAAACCCTGTGTCTTCTGACTCCAACGATTTGACTTTTGCCCTTCTTGTGTCCACGCCATTTGCAACTATAAACATATTCTGCTCCTTTTCTCCTAATTGACATCGACCTGCAGCTCGACAATGAGCCTCGGTAACGAGGGACGCTGTAGGGAGAAAATACCCCAGCCACGGACATCAACTGGTTGGAGATCATTGTTTCCAACTTCCGTCCACCCGGGGAGGAAGGTTCATCAGCTGATGATCATCATCATTCTTCATCGAGGACTATAATGAGGAGAGCCGTGTTTGTGATTATTTCATAGTGGAGATGTTTGGTCTGATGAATGTCTTTGACAGGGTGGGTGGTAGTCGTTAGGATGGATTTGGAGCTTATTTGTGGGGGTCGTTTGTGAATTTTGACAAGTGATTTCGCACGCTTTTGCTCGGTTTAATTGAATTCATAAGCGGGACTATAGCAACAGGTGTCTGGTGTATATAAATAGACGTTCTGGAGTTAATTAGAGGGGAGTGAAAGAAAGAGAGATTGGGGGGAAGGACAGCAACACTTGTGTCCACGGGATGCTTTTCCAAAAGGACCCTTTGTAAGCAAAGCATTTTTTTTAAAGTGGGAAAACCTTTTTAAACTTGAAAAGAGGCCTTTTAAAAACTATTTAATTTAATTTTTAATTTTTTATTAAAAGACCTTTTTTTTTTTAATTTACTAAAGGCACTTCTTAAAACTAATATTGAAGCTAATTCGTTACTAACTAACGTATATTTATTTCCAAAGTTATTTTCTACTTTTAGTTCAATTCTCTTCAGTCTTTTATATTTTTAAATACATTCTCTGATATTTCTTTCACCGTACCAGGGGGTGGCATTTCTGCCTTTGGGTAGGTATCCCAATGAATCTATTGCCTCAGAAAAAAAGGAAGGAAAAGGAAAAAAGGAGGCGGGGATCCGAAAGCTGCAGAAGGGGCAAAAATGAACATAGTGATAGTCAATATATATATATATATATATACAGTGAGAGAGAGAGAGAGAGAGAGATAGTATAATAATACCAATACTACTAATAAAAAAAAAATAAGTAAGTCATTATATGAACATTTAAAAACAAGCTATGTTTTGATTAAATTAAGACCATGGACAAGGCCGTAGCCAGAATTTGTTTTGGGGGGGGGGGGGGGGACCTGACTTTGAAACACTTATGTTAAGGAAAGTTTCTGGGAGGAATGTATGCTGCATTGCGAAAAATTTCGGGATTTCGGGGGGGGGGCGTCGCCCCCCCCCCCCCCACCCCTCTGGATACGGCCTTGACCATGGAGGAAGAACAAGGGAGAAAATCATCAATTTGAATCGAAATTTTCATTGGATTTCTTTTGAAGTAAAGCTTTGCTTTGTTGAAAAGTAAGAGCCTTATTACGAGCGATGTTAATACATAATGAGTAAATCTTTAAATGGATTAAGAGAATATTATTATAGCACTGTATTTAAGGGATGGGGGAGATATCGACCTTAGTGGAATTTGCAATTGTTTAATTTTGGAACAATATCATTGCTTTATTGTAAAAACCTTATTGTAAGCAACCATAAACACAGGCCCCTTTTAATTAGATACAATATTTGGATTATTTATCAATGAAATCGGAAGAATCGATATTTGGCTGAAAATAGCCTTTATTGTCGAGGACTTAACACAAACATCCATTAAATTGCTCTGAGAAATCTTCATTATTTTGCATTTCATTTCGAACTTTCTCATCGAGTATTTTGTTTCATAATGCAACATTCTTAAGCCCTTCAATTTCCTCCGAAAATAAACTCTTAAACGAAAACGAATATCATTAAATGATTTTTCCCCGTATTCAATCAAAATCATTCGAACTCAATCATTTCATAACAGGAAAACTACCGGAAGGCAAAGAAAACAGCTATTATTTAGCTCATTTTAAACTGTCGTCGAAAAATGGCGTTTCGAATAAGCATAAAGCCGCTTATACAGCGACGGTCAAAGTTTTTCTAATCACTGAAAATATATTTTTTTAATTTTTTCCTTTTTTTCCGTAGAATAAAAAGAAAATGGCGACGACTGTGGAGCTCAAATGAAGTACTCTAAATCCTCTCGATGATAATAAAAAAGAAATATGAAAATGTTCCAAGTTTGGATGCACAAAAAGGGTAAGACAGCGCAAATTTTCCTCCCCCAGTTCCTCCAATTGTTCAGATTGCTTGTAACATTAGTCGCAACCATTTCCCTGCGAGCGTTTTATTTATTCTGCATTGACGTGTGTTTTCATTTCTTTTTGCTCCAGAGATTATAAAAGCAGCGTTTTTCGCGCCCTGTTTTGGAGACATGCACAGCGTGGAGCACACAACAACTCTTCTAAACACTCTCCCGTGTGCTGTATACTTATTCTTTTTTTTTTTTTTTTTTTTTTTTTAGCATCGGGGGAAAAAGATGCTGCAATTTTCTCGATAGATTCTTTAAGAATGATTGCTTTTATGAGGGAACTGTTGATATTATATTTCTCAGGCGGCGTTTTAGTTTCGGACGGCAGAAGTAATCTTTGTACAAGAAAGATTCAGATAACAGGTTGAAGTAATGACAATCTGAGTCAGTAATGGCGTATGCAAGAGGGGGGGGGGGGGGATTTCGGGCTCCCGAATTGAAACTTTTAAATGAAACAGTATGCATATATATATTGCTATAAAGACGGTATACATCATTACGTCAGATGGTACCTTTTTTTTTCTTTGATCATAAGGACTTTGTTCTTAATCATTAGAATTATTCTCTCTAATCAATCGTGTCTTTGTTATCTTACACCGAATCAGTAAAAATTCATTGTAAAGTGTGAGAAACCCGCAAAAAATAGCCCTTCTTAACAAAGTATTATTTTGTTTAACTAACAGTTAAAGTTCTTGATGCATTTTTTTGATTAACGATATTGTATAAAATTATCAAAATGCTACAAAAAATAGTTAGATTAAATTATCATCAATACCTCAGAATGAAACACATCTTTGGATTCCATTTTTGCAAAAAAAAAAACCTTTATCCACTACTTTTATTAATTATATGCTCATGCACAGAAAGTTGGTATAAGGAGTTGTTTATTTTCTTTAAATTTAAAGTATATGTTCACACTTTGACATTTTTTCAAATTTCAAGTTTCGAATTCAAGGTATTTAGCCAATACTTCAAGCAATTTTTAGTGATTTTTTTAACCTTTTAATAATTAGTTAATTAATTACCTAATTAGATAGTTTTGAGCGGGTTTGCTGTCTCTTCTGAAAAGGAGCTTTGAGAGACAACTTTAGGGAAGTAACAAAAACAATACTCTATGTTTTGGTTGATTTATGTAAAGAAAGAAAATTAAAATGCACTGCTTTACTGATACAACATTACCAATGTCTACTGAAAGTTCAGTAAGGTAAAGTCCCAGGCTCGATTCTAGTGAAGCACTTTCGATTCGATTTCTTGTTTTTTATTTAATTTGTTTGAGAGCGGAAAAAACACTTCCGCACGCTTATATACTGCCAAATAGCGGTCGAATAGTGAAGCTTCAATATTGCTGTTACTCAGTGGTAAAAATGGGGGAACAAAAAGTGGGGTGATGAATGGAAAAAGCACACCTATCCCTTAGTCCCTTAGTGGGAACGCAACCCGCCGAATAAAAAATTTCATAATTTGGCAAAATAAGTCATTTAATATTTTGTATGTTAATTTAACAACTGTATTAAACTAATTTTTAGAGATAAGAAATTATTTATATTTCCCAATTCAAACATTGGACATTGGTCCAACATTTGTTGTTACTTCAAGAGATGATTTACACCGTAGTTTTTTACTTGGAGGCATGAGATGGAACAAAATTTATAAGTCAACATCAAATGCATAATTGTATATTTAAATTTTACAAGCAATATTTTATTTTAATTGAAATTTTTAATCTTTCAAAATGAAATAAAGGTTAGAATAGGATTTTCATATAAATTTGTAGGAAACTCAAAGTATTTTTTAGAATATTAAAGTATGCATATGGAACAATGAACAATAATAGAATTTAACTTGGAGACGTTTTAAGAAGAAGCTTGGTTGTTCGCTACGCAATAGAACACACAGTAGACCACTGTTGGCTAAATGAAATCTGAAAAACTAAAATCATTAATGTATTTTTTTTTTATTTCAATTTTTCTTTTTTCTGTTGTTTATTTACTTACTTGTAGTTTTTAAGAAGTGTGGTAGTGGACTTTAATGGAAATAGAAGTGGGGAGATGCATGCGTAATTTTTTTTTAAATTGGGGGGACGCGTCGCCCCACTTTTACCCCCACTGCCGTTACTTAAAAACTTTAAAGAGTAAGAAACGTAAAGCGATTTTTTCAAATGTTAAATTAAAATTTTCCCAGGAAGAGGGGCCAGGGCCAACGGAAGTGAATGGGAGGGCCGCATACGGGCCGCGGGTTGGACCGCACTTCCTTAAGGTATTGCAAATCAAAACATTTTGTTATAAGTTAACGATAGGTTTCAGTGATTGGGGATAATTGTCGAATAGGAAAAAAATGAAGAGCACTAGTGCTATATCACGCGAAGTTATGATTAAGTATGTTAAAAGTTGCGGAAATATCACCAAGGGTTCTTTGCTCCAAATGAAATTAAGAAGAGTCATTTTATTCTTCAATCAGAATGGCATTTTTAAGTTTGCGGAGGGAATTATTTTTAAATGAAGGGGTCGGTCATTCAATTCTACACAGAGCCAAAATCTCACCATCTCAGACTTTCTTGAAATTTGGCAGAGGTAGAGAGTTGGGGAAAATGAAATTTTAGAGATATGTGCACTCTTTTTGATCTGCAGAGATGTAAAATTCGACGAAAAAAGAAGATGGCAAGTTAGGAATTGCTCTAGAAGTTTTCCTATTTGAGCTAAGGAACTGTGTACGTTCATACTAAATGTAACTGACGGAGATATTTTGCCTCGATAACGTATCCCTTTCGATAACGCAATGGAGCAATAACTGTTAAAGGAGGAAAATCCCTCTTAAGGACGCAATAAAAAATGCTACTCAGAGAACGCGAGGGAGTGGTAATGAAATTAGGTAGAACCAGTGACATATTCCGAATTTTTTTTTTTGTTTTTGCCGTATGTTGCTGTTGCGTTTGGTATAAAAGCACCTTAAGGGTTCATTTTTCTGCATTTTCCTTGCGTTTTCTAATCATTTGCTACATTATAGATTAAAATTTATAAATAAATCTCAAAATCTTCGCAAGCCTAGGAAATTAATTTCTTCTCAAAAGTACATAGTTAATAATTTTCAAAATAATTCCATAAATACATAGAATTTTCTAAATCACCTATAAAATATAAAGATAATTAAATAATGGCTTCATGATTTCACTGTTAAAAATAATTAATTATAGTATTTAGTTATTTTTTTAGAATTAATGAGGAAAAAAATATTAGACTTATGATGAAATATTTACTTATGCCACTAGCCAAATGCAAGGTATATCGCTCAGAAAAACCGTTCTATAAACTTTTCCCACCATGCCTGTGTTCGTTGTTACACGAGTAAAGAGACAGAATTCTGTTCACTTCATTAGTACAGGTGATATGATTGACAAATTTGCCTTCCGGTTAGACATAGGTTCTCAACGTGGGCGATAGCGCCCCCTTGTGGGCTTTCGAGACTTTCAGGGGGGCAGTAAGGACAACTAGGGGGAGTTGAGATGACACGGAGGGGCGTGAGAAAATTGATTAAATATTGTCTAAAATAGACTAAACACGCTGATTATGTACTAACAAAAGTATTAGGTTTATGGTCGATTGTTCAACGATTTCTTATGTATTCCCATCTTCATATTTAGCTGAACGTGGCTATAGTGCTATATAGCAACATTGGTAGCCAAAAAGAGGAATCGGCTCCATCTTACTGAACGCGGCGACTTACGATTGTTTTTAAGTAAAATCGAGCCTGATATTAGCAAACTAATTCCAAATGCATCAAATTCAACCTTCTCATTAGTTAAGTTACGAATTCGATGTCTGAAAATTTTAATAAAAATACTTTTCAATGTAATTAAGCGTGCATTTTGATTGCTCTCTTTAAAACAGTGTGACATAAAAACAGAAATAGGATAGGGTCATATCCTATCTACGAATAAAATGTATAATATTACACATTTAAAAATATATTCGTGGGAGTAGCTATTTCAGATTCGCAAGTAAAAAATGGGGGGGGGGGGGGCTTTAGAATTTTTTTTTTCTCAAAGTGGGCGGTGGGCAAAAAAAGGTTGAGAACCTATGGGTTAGACGAAATCTTTTGAGAAGATGGTAAAATTTTTCGAGGGACATTGCAGTAAAATATGGTAATATTTCTTGTTTTCATTAGCCTAGGTGGTGTGACATTTTTCTTTTAGCAGGTTCGCTATAAACAAAAACATGAGTATCGTTCATGCATTTCGAAACCTGACAGTCACTCGTTACCACTGAAGGGAATTTAAAACCTCCTCGACTGCAACAACTGATATGTGAGTCTTTCGGAAATAAAACTGGCGAAACCCCAGGCAAAGATTGAAACTTAAATATTGTCAGCTTGTGATTTCTGTGCATCTGAGTGTTGAAAATGAAAAGAAATAAATCAAAACAATTCGGAAGAAAACGTGGATTAGGAGGAAAAAAATCCCGGAGGAGCCTTTCTTATTTAGCTACTCAGGGGAGAATCAATGAGGAGAAAAGACGTAAAAATAAATCGAAATGAAATGAAATAAATGAGACAGGAAAAAGTATTTTCATCCCAGTCTTCTCCTGTATATGCAACTACAATAACAGAGTTCCCAAAATCTCAACAATAGTGGAGCACAGGCGTCAATTGTCATTGCTGAAGAAGATCGGACAATGCGTGTTCGAAGCGTCAGAGAAAATAGAGTGGAGGTGTTTTCTTTCTTCTCCCCTTCAGTTTCGGGAATACACGCGACAAGCAGAGGATTTCGACCGAAAAGAAAATTTTTATATTTTATTTCAGTTTAGTTTATTTTTACCGGTTTCTTTCGGGAAAAGTTCTGGATTGAGCTTTCGTGACAGAAATGAGGACGCTCATTGGCTGATCTCATGGGATCGGAAAGTTATGAAAATCACTTTCTTCCACTGAATGGGACTTTTCTCTTCTTCTCTCTTTCAGTGAGACTGCCACTGTGGCGCGTTTTTATTTGAAATAAATGACATTGTGACTACTGACATAATTCCATTATAAATCTAATTTAACTTAAATAAACGAATTATTACCTTTGTTCTCCAAGCAATACGGATAAATTTAGTGGCAAGAAATCTGAAAACAAATGTAATATCCGGGTTTTTGTCCAATTTTTTTGGATTGAACTTTTGTGGCAGGAATAAAAACGGCTCATTGGCTGATCTGTTAAAATCGGAATTTTTTCAAAATTCATTTTCTTCTGCTGTCTGGTAATTTTTCTCTTATTATTCTCTTTCAAAGAGAATGCTACTGTGGCGTGTTCTTATGCGAAAAGAATCACCTTCTGATTACTCTGATACAATTCTATTAAAAATCTAATTTATCTAAAGGAGTTACTTTTTTTTTTTTTCTAAAACCAATAAAGAAGAAAAGCGATAAGAAACCTGCATGCAAATGTAACATCCAGTCCAGTGTTCTTCTCCAGTTGCTGTTCACGATTGTATGAGCCATATTAATTAAAAATTAAACTACCTTAACACCTTCCAAACTTTAAATTGGCTTTGTGGTACGCTGTTGAATGCTGAATATTACAGCATTATTTTTGAAAAATGATTTAAAATTTGGCCGTGTTTATAAACACGAGCTACTCATCTGCTTAAAACTTCACATACAAATTATGCAATCTGCTTGCTTTGCTATAGAACATTCTTTTTCTACACGATTTCTCTAAATCTTTAACCATGTACCAGGGGCGTATGTAGAAATTTATTTTGGCAGGGGGCCCAATCCAAAACACGCTTAAGACCACTTTACAAATTGAAGTTTAGAAATATTTTCTTTCTAATGAGCTGCAGTTGGCTTCTGACAATTGCAGACCTGGTGATTGGTCTGGTCCAGGGATTGGTACCAACTTTTTCAGCAGCACCAGAATGGGTGTGGTACCATTGTCACAAGTGAATTTTGATGCCCAGCTTCCTCACTTGATCAACTGGGTTCTGTTGATGCGAAATTGCACTAGGGATTTAATTTAGTTGACTGTGTCCAAGACACTTAACCCATTCGCATCATTTGACGACCTGTAGTCGTCATGCTATCTTTTAGCGTATGAATCATATAACGACCACAGGTTGTCATATTATTTACAAACCTTTTCAAACCATTATACCTTTATACCTTTTTCAAACTTTTATTAGAATAACACAGTTTAAACATTATAATACCGATATCGAACTATATGACAATTCTTAGAATATGCATATAATATTTTTTTCACTCCGTACTTCTAGTTATTTTTCTCTTTTCCAAGATTTTTTTTTTTTTAATTTTTTAAAAAGCGCTCGGTCAATTTGATCGATCGCTGTAGAAATAGGTTCACAATTACGTCGGTAGGTTTAGTCTTAAATCTGATTCCTCTGTTAACGGGATAGGTATTTAAGTATGATTTCATTGGGTTAAGGGATCTTTTACATGCAGCATAGTCATATCACATGGGCGCAGACGATTTCCTGCATTTTGAAAACCCATTGACAGGTCCAGGTTTAAACTCACTAATTTCGGTGTACGAGGCCTGTGCCTCCCCACGACGCCCGCCACCTTGTCGACAGTTTCAAAACATTAAAATCTTTATTCAGAATAGGTAGTTTTGTATTTGCACCCTGTCTTGAATGTGTCCTTGCCCCACATTATAGACAACGAATCGGTTCCAAATTTCCCTTTTTTTCTTACGTAGTGTCCGCTTTTGGGATACAACATCTGAAAGAAATCCGGTTTGTTAATTTTTTTAAATCAATCATCAGTAAACTATTATTATGTAAAATCCACAACCTCGAAGTTTGTGCTCTCCCCTAAATGCCAGGGGACGGTCACAGCTGACGTCATTCGTTTTGGTCACGTGCCAGAAGCGTGTCGGCTAAATCAGGCGGGAGTTTAGAAAGAGTCCCATCTAGCCTTACTCCTTTTCGTAAGCCGATTAAACCACGACCAGATTTCGGACGAAGCTCCACTCTGGTGGCACCAGATGTCGCTCTCGTTGTTGGGCCACCGTTTCCATTAACTAAACCGGGGATTTTGAAGCAAATAATTTATAGCTTTTTGTTTGATGCGGATGGATGTGGATGAAACTTCACACTATGTGTTTAAGTAGCGATTCGAATTCGGGAACGTGTTAAAATACCCCTCTATTCAGTTGACTGAGCAGGAGTCATTCAGATTATTTGTGATCTGGTTTTATATAGCTAACTGATGCATCATTCTTTTTTTTTTTTTTTTTTTTGATATCTTATGATTCTGACGTTGCAAAAAATTTGGTTAAGACATAGCGTATTTTTGGCGGCATACCAGTAAGTTTTAACTTCTGTATCTTTTTTCTTCTATAATTTCTGTTTTGATTAAATTAAATTTTTATTCTTAATACAGTAACCGCTCGTTATATCGCGCTTTTTCTATGTCTCCCAAAATTTTAAGTTTGAGCTCTTGAGAGTAAAAATATTGCATTTCTCAGTAAAGCCCCTTTTCTCCCATTAAACCCCATTAAACAAAGCCATCGCCACACAGGTACGTTTTCCTTTCTTCTGAATTTGCTGCAATTAAAAGCTGCAACAATTCTTCTCCCACTCCCCAACTTACATGAATGCAGAATGATGCTACTCGAACCAGGCGACGTTTTTCTTGACATTCCTTTTGTATTGATCCTAACGCCCACAGAATGAAAGAGACAGATGGCTATTGCCCAAGGATTTTGAAGGAAAGATATTTTTTTTATTAAGAAAGTCGTCATAATGTGAGATTAAATTAAATTTTTTAAGTTGACACTCAATTTACTTGTATTTTTAAACTTATTTCTAATGGCATCGGTTCTATCGCGCATTCGATATAACCATTTTTGCTGTCCCCCGACAAGCACGATATAACGAGGGGCTACTGTATTATTATTACCATTTAAATTTTTTTAAAGGTATTAGATTTAATAAAGGAGCTGCATGGAGTAATGGTTATGGATAAAATGATCTCCAGGGAAGAAGCCAAATGATGCTAACGATGATTTGATGACTGTGAGGAAGCAATACATAACAAGAAAATTAAAAAGCACTCGATAGTAAAATAATTATACGGGTTTTAACTCTTCATTGCGTGGTGTTGTAGGCTACATAACTTTCACTATGCTTCAAAGTAATCCTCACTGGATAAAATAAAAGTCAAAGCAAACGCGTAAAATCCCTTACTGCAAAGATTTCAGTCATTTTAGCTGTGACAAATGTGGGTTAAGTATTAGAAACATGATGAACATCGAGCACAATCACCCCCAAATAATGTGATTTAAATGATGGAAAAGTTACCAAAGGATTTCTCATTTTAATTAATATAATGCAGATGTAGAATTATTAATTGCTCCAGTAAGTAAAATTCACTGCGTTCTTGCACTCAAGTTTTGACAAAAAGCGTTCGGCAGAAGTGCCTGCACATTCTCTTACTTTTTCTTCTTCTTGTTATCTTTTCGCTTTCTTTTCACGTGGTTAATAAATAAGTAATTTAAATGCGTAACGCATTCTTTTTATCATTTCTAGTCTTGCATGGAACCTTAGTAGTCTACAACACTCCCATTAAAAGTTCAAAAAAATAGGCGAGGGTCTAAGTTAAAACCTGGAAAGATTGCGCTCGGAGAGATGGCGTACTTGATTTTTTGGAGGGGAGGTGGAGTGCACCGGCGATTTTAGGTAGTTGTGCAGCCACCACAGCACAATATTTATTTGGCACTTATAAGTTTCTTCTCCGAGAATGAAGGGTACAACTTCGTTTTGATTGCTTGCTTTCTGTAGTGTCTTTCTATAAAGAACTCAATTCCAACGAATTATCGAAACTAATAGTTTTATTACTACGAATAGAACAACATGGGGATTTACCCGCTATACAACTTGAGCAACGAAATATTAAGCAATGAAATACATAAGCAACGGAAACAAGTCTTACTGACATAATCTACCAAGATAAAGTTCAAGTTCCTCGAAACTTTCGAGTTAAGCGTTTTTATATTAGAGACCTTTAGGAGTGCTGGCGCCTATGGCGAACAAATATTCGGCGATTTAAAGCTCTGGAGCCAATACTTTCCAAATGTAAGCGCTTGAATTTTCATTACTGTTCCTCTGATTTTGATTCATTGGGATGTAAAAGCCGCAAGGTACTTTTTAAGCAAACCTTTTTTCACTATTTCGACAATTTGCTTGCAGTTATTATTATCATAATCTACTTGTTATCGAAACCCATCTCCTATGTGCGTAAACCACCCTTGAACGCAATCTCGCCCGCCCTATAAGAAAAGAAGCGAAAAATAGCTCTCTTGGTTTTATGATTGCTGTCGTTTTAAATTACAGCATAATTAGAAAATACTTATGGAACTGCAGAACTACACAGAACTGCAGCCAACAGAAAAGGAATGCAGGCTATGATATTCATTAAAACATTGGCAAAGAATTAACATTTTCATTTTTGTAATCCTGTTTTCCAATTGTGCGCCTACTCTACCAGCTTTACCTTATTTCCAAACACCGCCACAGAGAAAACGGGAAGCTCAGAAGGATCCGCACAGAATGGATCTGCACTCGCGTGTACTCAAAAGAGTCACTAATGATCCCTTAAATTGAATTTTAATATTTGTTATTTTAATTTTGCACTAATACGCAAAAAAAAAAAAAAAAACTTTAATAGAAGATAGATTTTGAAATACTGAAAGTAATCGATCATACTACACTGTTAGAAATTTCATCATGAAATTACGGTTAAATGACCGGCAGCAGTCTGTCCATCTAATTCACCGTTAAATTTACGGGTTGGAACATTTTTCTATTTTTACGGGAAATAACCATCTCCAATCAGCTTGGTTAAAAAGTCGTAAATACAAAAGTTTACGGTTTTATAACCATTTTAAAATGGTTTCAAAACAAAATTTTTACCGTTTTTGAACCATTTCGAGGCGTAGAATCTTTCAGGCGTAGAAACCGTAAACGAAGCTTGTGGGATTCGAACCCGGGTGTATGGCATACCAACCTTGCTCTCTAACCATTCAGCCATCTGCACCACACAAAGCGGTCGTTAATTTATCAATAAATCTTTTTTTTCAACAGGAGAAGAAAGATTTATTGATAAATAAACGGCATTAAAATTGAGATTTCAGTTTTTGATTGGATCCAAAGCCATCTTTGGTCTAAATTTACTGTATATTCACGAAAATTATTTTATTTGCTGCAAAAATTAAAATACAAACAAGCTTCAGCAGCTCAAATTATGGGTTCGCTCATTCGCAAACAGTGCGGGAATCCGATGTCTCCAACTTTTGATTTACGTGTGTATGTCTTTCTATTTAGTAGCCACTGCTTAAGCCACTTTTTTCTTCTACTTTTTTTATATATACATGCAGATTTGAACTAATAAATCTTTATTCATATTTTAACAACAACGTACGACCGGTAAGGTTTCGCAACCAAGATGGACACCCGATTCTTACTGAGCGCTTGTAAATTACGGTTAGTTAAACGTTCTTTAGTAGAAACATAGAATAAACGATTTTTTTCGCAATCAGCGGTTTGGAGTACCATATTTTTAATGGTTATTCAACTGTTGTAATTAAATATGGTAAAATAACAATCAAATAAATGGTTATTTTACTATTCCCTTACGGAAATTCTTAACAGTGTAACAAAGTTTTTTTGTGATGATGTGTCGACCGCTCCCATCAATCAATCGCAAATCAATCTAAGTCTTTTCATCTTGATTATTCCCAATTGAATAACTTTCGCAAATATTAACTCAAGTTATGTCTAAAAATTCATCGGAAATTTAGCGTTATTTTTTACATAACAAGTTTAATATTCTGTTAAGAACTTCAAAGGTTTTGTAAAGTCGACCGTTTTCACAGAATTTTGGCACATGAAATAACATCAGGGCCATACACAAATAATATTTTTTCTCACTAGCGTTTCCACTTTATTATTAAATAATATACTTTGATTGTTCTGTAAGGCTAATCTCAAGCTGTAGTATCAATTATTACAAGAACATTCGCAGAAGCAAATACATTTGAAGCGTTTGTTTGAAGACAAAGTTAAACTTTTAGACTTTTTATAATTTGCGTAAACCTTTTGAAATTTCAGATAGTTTTACTATTTTCTGTCAAAATAAATTTCTTTTTGCAAGCAATAGAATTTTGTATATATTTATCAAATTTCATATACCAATTAATACTATAACAATACGAGTGTTTATCGGATACGGGGCATCATATTGGCGACGGTTTTCCAAATTGTCCCCAGCACGAACTTTTCAATTATTAAGAGTATGTACTGCCAATATTGTTGAATACAATAAAATGATAATAAGAAATGCTTTTAAATAAAAAAAGTCTGACCAATTATGGGTTTAATCATCTTACTATTAAAAAAATTGCAATTGAAGTCAAAGACTTCAACCCTGCTAATAAAAGTTTGCCGATACATGAAAAGAAAGAAAAAAAAAAGTCTCCGATTAAGATTCACCCAAGCATAACATCTGCTTTGCCGATGTTGCTGCGTCTTGGCGAATTGGCATCATGAGCCCTATACCTAATACATATCCGACTAAATAAGAGCATTGTCACTTACTTTTTTTCCTAATTTAACCCACCAAGAAGATAATCATTTAAGAATATGCATGTTTTGCGTTTCGAACATTGCGTATCTAACTTTTCATTGAACGTAGTAGCATTATGATATGGTAAAGAGGTCCCGTGATAAACTAAGAGGATGGGGGGGGGGGATGGAATTTAGTTATTAGAACAGGATTACATTTTTACTTAAGTAATATACGATCATTTTTGAAGAATAAAAAATGATCATATATTCGAAAAATATGATACAAGATTTCCATCAACGAAGAAAATGACTCAGTATTCTAGTTCTAATATATTTTCATTTTCTTTACCATATTCCATAATTATAGATTACATTCTCATACGTACGAAAAACTTTTTTTTTTCTTTCTTTCTTGCTCTTTCGAAACAAGTCCGTCGTTTCAGAGCGGCACGAGGTTCATTCCATTTTTCGAAAGCAGTTTTAATATCTTTTTGGATTAACATTAATTTTTATACATGGCTGGTTATCTGAAACTTGAGGCTTAAGAATTGCCACTATACCGAAGAGTCAAAATGAACTATTTAGTGGATCGAAATTTACAATTCAGCTTTTCTTCGCAAGTTAGAAACAACGCATCGCTGCCTAAGAGCTAGCTCCCAGTAACCAAATGAAGTCATTTAAATGCCCTGAAACACTTAACGATCTTCAGTGACGAAAGGAATCTGCTTATCCTCTTTGCTTTCTCCAAAATTACGAACGTATTGAATCCAAACAAAAGACGCATTCTCTGAATCATCAAGGGCAGTGCGAAAGGGTTTTATAACTTTGCTTTTCATTACTTAAAACACGCTCGGCATCGGCAGCGGCAGACTACCCTTTTAAGAGCAGATCCAATCTTGAAATCTCTGAGGAGTCATTCAGGCTGAATAACCAGGCGATATGCTTCAGATGCCCCCTAAAACAATGGATGTGTTACCGATCCCTTCCCGAAGCTTCAGATGCCAATAATTTTTTGAATTGAAAAGGGGGCCGTCTCTTTTTCATTTGATGCGTGGAAGTCTTCTTCGTGCTGTTCTTAAATTAACGATAAAATGTTATCCATATATCATTAATAAGCAATATTGTTTAATTATAATTTGTTATTATCAGTATTATAGAACAGCATTAATAAATACTATCATTTATCATTATTTTCAAATAATGATAATATATAGCCATTAGTAAGCATTTTTATAAGACTGTGAATAACACCTTCTAGATTAATTAAACATTTATTAGAGAGAAGCACAAAGCAGATGACAGCACAACAATTTAAAACACAAAAAAATCAGGCGGGCGTCTTCCGCATACATTAACGACACGCATATATCTACGTGACGTCATCGAATATGATTATGGGATAGGTATAGCTGTATTGCGGGATTCCCACATCGTATACCGGTATTTTTTCTATATATATATTTTAAGGAGACTAACTGCAAATTAAAATTAATTTACTTTACTAAGAATGAGCGACACGCAAACGAATTCGAGGTAGCTCCGTCTATAAGCCGAATAGTTGAAGATAAACGACGAAAAAACTAGCCCCAAGAGGACTTTAATTTTGTCCTCTGGAACGAAGCATGTTTTTGAATCAAAGGAGCACTCTAGTTAAGTTGTATTCTATGATTTCGACTGAAGCCATCAGCCTAAATTGACATTTCAATCAACCTTGACATTTGTCTTAGTTAATACAGTAAACCTCTCAATAAGGGACACTAAGAGGACTGGAAATTTTGTCCCTTAAGTAGAGGTGTCCCTTCTTCGGAGGTTCATAAATTGATGCATACACATATAGTGTATTAACTTGGTTCAACGTTTTAACAATAAACATGTGTTACCATCTAAGCTTAAATACTGAAAATGTTTCATGCATACAAATAATAAGTTGAAATTATTGAAATTTAAAATTTTTTCATTAAAAATAAAACTTTAGCATAAATGTCGTATTGGCAAAGTTTTGTAGCTTACAGAAATGTAGTTGAAGTAATCAATGAGGTGGGTTTGTTTTAAGGTACGAAATTCGGGCAATACAGCATAATTTAAGTTTCATGTATTTTTTCCAATCCTTGCATCAAAAACGTGTTGGTAGCCGGGTAATCGCTTAATACTGAGCATACATGTATTCCATAGTACAAGAGAGGGAAAAGCCTTTACAAGTAGGTTTTGGCTAGCACTTTAAAATACACTTGTTTCTTTGGTCATGCTTCTAGGACTCAGACTGTTACTTTTAGAAGTTAATTTTTAGAAAAGGAAACGTCAATTTAAAGTAAATTTTTCTTATCTATATAACTTGAATTTTAGAAATTTTTCTCTGTGAATGTCCCTTAAATATAGTGTCCCTTATTGAGAGGTAAATACATTGTGGTCTCTATTCTAAGGGACTGGGACAATAAAAAGAGCCCTTAATTAGAGGTGTCCCTTAAAGGAGGTTTCACTGTATTGCTTTAATATTGACTGTTACGGCTGAAACAAGCTCGTTTTAGGCAAGCCAAGGAAAAAATAAATTTAATGATAATTTTAAAAATATTTTTTTTGAATAAATTTAAAAAGTAAGAAATTGTTACCTCTTACGTTGTGCCGCACTGTGCTCAAGCACAGAATAGCACACTCGTACCATTGGATAATCTTTTGGTAAGACTCGTACCACATTCGTACCGTAGAGATATTCGTAAACGTAGTCCTAAATTCCTGGAAATATGCTCAACAACAGGATGAATAAAACGAAAACCACTTATGATTAAGGCCAAGTAGAGCGAATCATATTTCTTTCTTTTCTGTTTTTTTCCGAATATTATATGCTTATGAAGATAAAATTTAGTGAGCAATTCCTGGTAAGTTAAAAATTCAGTTCTTGTCAATGTTTACTCAGTTTGCTTTCACTCTACTGGCAATCCTTTCTAATTTCTAAGTGTTCTCATTTAAAAACGGTTAGAATAGTTTCGGGTTCTACTTTAGTAAAATCTGTACCCCAATTTGACCATTATGTCTGACAAAAGGTAAATAAAAATAGCTGAATATCTAGCCGATAACTTTATTTTGAGAAGATCCCCGGCATTTGGAACAAAGGATAGTGCAGGATAATAACCCTTTTCTTTTAAAATTGACATCTTTCCCGCGCAAAATTTCATTACCTTATCAAGGACGGGTTGGGGACAGCATGAAAGAGGAGTTCTAATGTTGCTGTTGTTCTCATCTTTCCCAACGTATCCCCAGAAGACAAAGAGTCAAATAAGCTTTGTTCACAAACATGTCTTGTCACACAGCATTTTTTCAACCTTGCCTCGCAAGCGACACCTGGCTTCGCATCACGCCTCGTTGCCAATCTTTGAAAAGCTAATTTTGCGTGAGTTTAGGACTAAAATTAAAAGACTCCACAGCCTAAATCGCATCGATATGAATATAGATTGCAAAAAAATCGATTGGCATAAGAATTCACCCAGCATCTCCAAAGTTAAGGCATTGTACAGTATCTTTCAATAGGCAAGCATAATTAATAATATTTCTCATTCGCAGTTGGCAACAGCTGCTCTATATTCCTTTGTTTTAAGGCAATATCGATGAACAAAAGCCGAAAGCATATTGTGGTTATTAACCCGTTACCATTTTTTTTAAATATAACATAATTAAGCGGTTTTATTGATCTTCATAATAAATAAAGATTCGCGCGTAGTTTTTAGTCTTAAGAAGCAAAGACCTGTTCAGAATTCTTAATCCCTCAAGAGTTGTTAATTACACGGCAAGCTAGGAAATTGTTTTGCAAGTGTTTGCGGCCTGAAATAAATAAAGAAATTTCTGGGTGACCATGTGGTGCTGGATTCATGAATATTCTGAAAAAGTTAGGGAATTAATAACATTTCGTATTGAATAATGTTCTTAGTGGGTTGTTATCCGTGTTGAAGGAAAACCCAGTGAATCGGATGAAGAAAGCGCCAAACTTTGTGAAATCATTCTTTTGTTTAGAGACTTATTTAATGAATTCTTTGGTTTTAGGTGCCTGAAAAATACCTCGTGCGTGATTGAATGAATTTAGAAAACAGAGTGACGTAACGTATTTACACACAAGGTGTTTCCTATAATGAATTGTCCAAAATAGTCTTTTTAAGATTTCAGATAAATAAAATTAAGCCTTGAGCTTTAAGCCTCTTTTTGAACAGTTTTGCACACTTTGTTTATGCAAATAAGTCTATGTATTCTAACCCCCCCCCCCCCCCGCCCAACGATGAGTTTTTTCTCGTTCATGCTTTGTATCCCAATTATTTATTAAAAATTGCTCAAATTTTGAAAACCTTAATTAACAGAAGCAATAATGTTTCATGTTCGATAAGGTTCAATTTTCTTGACAACTACAGGGTACAGGGGTTTTATAATTTTAGTTACTATGTGGTACTTTACTATCAACTGTGTGTGTCTCAAATGTAAAATCTTCTAAAATATATTACCGTAACAGGTTGAACCCAGGGTGGGTATATTTTAGTTACTATGTGGTACTTTACTATCAACTGGCTCAAATGTAAAATCTTCCCAAGTAAATTGCCATAACAGGATGTACCCAGGGTGGTTGTAACTTTAGCTTTTATGTCGTACTTTACGATGTATTGGTCAAATGTAAAATCTTCCTAAGTAAATTGCTATAACAGGTTTTACCCAGGGGGGGTATAATTTGAGTTACTATGTGGTGTTTTAGTATCAACTAGGTAAAATGTAAAATCTTCCTTAGTAAATTGCCATAACAGGTTGTACCCAGAGGGGATATAATTTTAGCTACTATGTGGTACTTTACTATCAACTGGCTCAAAAGTAAAATCTTGCCAAGTAAATTGCCATAACAGGTTGTACCCAGGGTGGTTGTAACTTTAGCTACTACGTTGTACTTTATTAGGTACTGGCTCAAATGTAAAATCTTCCCAAGTAAATTGCCATGCCAGGTTTTGAAATTTAACCAGTCATGGCAATGTACCCACGGTGGTTATTAGTTTAGTTACCTTGTCAGACCTACGCAGAGCTCGTTCCAGTAGACGATTCTTCATTCTTTTTTCTTGATACCAAGAAATGTTTACGAAGTTCCATCTTGGTGCGAAAAAAAATTAAAAATATTATCATTATATAACATATTATAGTTAGATTTTAAAAATTTTGCTACCTCAATTGTCATAATAAGGTTATTTTTTTTCTAACATCTTTATTTTGATGTTTCTCATCTTAATTGTGAATTCTTTCACTAAACTCTTATTTTATGAATTGAATCTGAATGTCTTACTTTATCAATAATTTGCTCTGATACGCCATAGAAATAGGCGAAAATATTTAAAACTGACAGCTTTTTAGACGAATATTGTGATACAAGTGTAGCCTACTGCTTAAGCGAAATACAAACCACAAAACTCTTTTAGTCTTCAGCAAAAAACTAAAAAAATGATTTTGCATTTATTATGTTTCAAACTACAGTCAGTAGATTAAACTTTCTCATCTCACACTATTTATAAAAAAAAAAAAAATATCGCATACATAATGTTAATAAAGGTCTTCCATTGAACGTGCTTTATCTGGTTTCGTGCATCAATAAATTCTACAAAATGAAATTAAACTGAAATCCAATCTGTTCAAAGTACAATATCGCACACTCTTTAAAAAAATAAAATAGGGGAAAGCAATTATTAACGGATGGAATTTTATAAAAATATATTATTCATCTCCCTTTCTAAAAAACGAACGATGCTTATCGCCATTTTCAAAGAAAGAATTCGTTTGAAAATTGCTGATTCTTATCAACGTTGCCGAGGATAAAAAGAGAAACCTTTTTGAAAAAAAAAAATTAATTTGCCCGTTCCTTTCTCTGTGTTTGTTTAAGACGGATGGGAGAATATATTTCAAAGCTTTTAACAAAGGGGAGTCGTACGTCATTTTTAACTGCATTTGATTAGGTGTTTAAATATCACCAACCGAATTAAATGGTTGCCTTTGGCAAAAACTTTCACTTTTTTGGCGAAATTTTCGTCCTAGGATTTCCAAATTTTTCTCTCATCTTGCAAGATTTCTCCGTTTGCGAATTTATAAGCTAATGAACTCTTAAATTAATTATGTTAAAGTAATCCTTATTACTTAATTAAGGTTTTAGAAAGAATGCATTTTAGGATTCTTTATTGTAAGTAATTAGTAAGTACTCGAGTAACACAGAATGGTACTTACATGATTTAGTTGAGTTGTATAATGTACGGAGAATAAAACATATATATATATATATATATATTCATGTACTTACATTTTAGGAAAATTATACCATATCACCTTTAATTTCAACTCGACAGGGTGGCGTAGTGGTAAGGCGCAGGCTTCGTATGCCCAAGATCGCAGGTTCAAACCTGGCCCAAGTCGGTGGATTTTCAAGATGCAGAAAATCGTCTGTGCCCATGTCGTATGATTATGCGGCAAGTTAAAGATCCTTTGAGTATCCGTTTGGCATGGATACTCTCTGCTAAATTAAATTCCTAGTGCCGTTTGCATCCACGAGAGCTCAGGTGCTACCACCTAGTTGGAAACTGAGCGTCAAAAAATTGCGGCAATGGTACCACACTCATTTTTGTGCCGCTGAAAGAGTTGGTACCAATCTCTGGGAACGCACTAGGTCCACAACGGTTGAGGGCCAATGCTGCAGCCCATTAGAGAAAAAAAAACTTTAAGGCCAAACTTAAAGAAAGAGCTGACTCGGAAAGCTCCTTCACTAATTAGTTGTTCACATCAATTGAATTTAGCTTGTATATAATACGTATTTAAGAATATCTTATGTCCTATATTAAGACAAGTTTCGGCAGTATTTGCGCTTAAATCTGCAACAAAGCAAATTCTTCCCAGGAAAAGATTAGGTTAGATCTACTTATATTAATTCAATTTAAATTTTTAAACACAACAAACATGAGTAATATTAAAAATAAGGTTAGATACCTTATTTTTAATATTATTCATATTTGCTGGTACATTTCGTATGTACCAACTTAACACTTTTTACACACTTATTTACACTTAACACTTTTCGTGTTAAGTGTAAATCCCTGGTTGCACTTGCCCCAGAAGATGGGTCACACTTGCCGCACATGGTCAGATGTTGAGGATTGGGGAGTTAGTGTAATCATAACTCATATCGAAAGCGTTAACAACAGAGCAACATGAATCGCACATTTGAAATTTTCAAAGAGATATTAGTTTATCAACAAAAATTACAGTTGTCTTTAAGAAATACGAACAGAGCACAAAGTTCTGAACACGTCACTTACTCACAGACTGAAAATGTAATTTCATATTTAACCATAAAAATTAATTATAATTTTGTCAGATTTGGATATTTATGGCTAATTAGAACAAATAAAAGCTTACATAAATAAATACTTATGATGGATCTGACATACAAATAAAGATTGTTTCAAGTTTGATAACTTTCGGTTACACTAACTCCCAGAGCCGTAACAAGGGAGGGGGCAGAAGGGGCCTGTGAATAGCGCGCCAGATTTTAGGGACGCTTAACCCCTTGCCTTTCGCTCCCGTGAAAATGACGGGCTGAGATTTCGCCTTCTATTTCTCGCTCCCGTGAAAATGACGGGCTGGAGTGTTTAAAATTTCAAAATAAAACCAAATCAAAAATTAAAAATGAATATATATATATTGTTCATACACATATTTTTTATATAATTTTCAGGGATAAAAAATGACCGTGTTCTTGAAAATTACCAGACCGTTAAGGAGTTACCGTCAAACGGGGTGACTAGGTTCCATACGGGGTGACTCGGTGCCATCCTAGGTTTTCGAATTCAAGCGGCGGATGGTGCCAGAGAAAGGAACCGATCGAAAAAGGAAAACTACTACTAGGTGGCAGGATAGTAGGGCGATTTTACCTGGGTTACTACACCAATCAAACTATAACCTAAACTGTAACCTACCATTGTTTGTGGCGACGTGGATTTGTGGTGTTGTGATCTGGAAAAGATGTGTGGTCTGGTATTCATATTTCGGAAGCAGACAGAAAAAAGGTAAGTTCAGTTTTTGGTTACCAAACCATCAAAGAAGTTCTACAAGCTTCGATGTTTCAAAAGGATTTTTTGTTTACCGGTTATAACCCTTAATTCAATTTTCGATGAAGTGTGGGGTGACTAGGTGCCATCTTGTCTTGCAGTGTTTTGGTCATTTTTAAGTTTCTAGAGTGCCATTGGTGTCCTAGATGTTGACCACCCATCTACAACAGTCTCTGGTCAACAATTGACAAGCAGTAAGTCAGTCAATGACGCAAAAAACACTGGCCCTGTGCAAGGTGACTTTGCTGCAGTAAAATACAAAGGAAAAATGTACCCGGGTCAAATGATTTCCGATTTCGACAGTAGCAACGAGGCATGTGAGAAATGCCTGGAGAAAAGTGGACAATTATGGAAGTGGCCTGACACCCTTGATGTTTTGTGTTACAAAAAGGAACAAATCCTGAAGAAGATTTGTCCTCCTGAACCTCTACCAAATGGCAACAAATTTCAGGTTATTCTAAATTCGAATTTACTGAAAAGATAATTTCTATCTCAAATTTGTAGTTTGTGTTTCGTTTAATAAATTGAGTTATTTTGAAAAACATTTTGAAGAGTTTTTTAATAAATAGCATTTTTCCATGTGTATGGCCCTTTTTAGCCTACTTTCCCGTAAAAGTAAAAAAAAATAATAATAAAGCATGAAAGAAGGCTTAATGTATCGTGAAAATATCGTTAAAAATCAAGAAAAGTCAAAAATAAGTGAAGTAATTAAATAAAGATTGAAAAATAAAAAATTTGAAAGTAGGGTATTGAGATGGGGAAAAAGTGTGTCTGTCGGTCTGTCGGTCTGTCTGTCGGTCTGTCTGTCGGTCGGTCTGTCGGTCTGTCTGTCGGTCTGTCTGTCTGTCGGTCTGTCGGTCTGTCCCCCCCTAATAACTTTTGAACGAATTGTCCGATTGGAAAAATTCTTTTTGCATTCGAAAGATCTCGGCGCGGACATCTCATTTCTATATTTCACTTTTTGATTTGAACAATTTTTTGTTCAATTTTGAACAGTTCAAAAAAATTTAACATTAGCGCCTATGGGCGAAAATTTAAGAAAATTCTTAAACTCTAGGTACAAGATCCAAGTTCCTATTGAAAAGCTTATTGAAGGAAGTTCTTGGCGTGAAATATTGATTTGAACAGTTTTTGTTCATTTTTGAACAGTTCAAAAAATTAACACAGAGCTTACGGGGAAATTTCAACCCTATATAAATCCTGATCTAACGGACCGATTTGCTTGGAACAAACTTTATCGGAAAGCTCTTATAACGTAGAACATGTAGAAATAGAAAGTTTATCCAGAACGTACGAGCCTATTTTGCTATGAAATTTTTTGATCGGGATTTTCAAGGATATTTCTCAGTGACTCAATGAGTGAAATAATGAATGAATGAATAAATGAAAGAGTGAAAGAATAAATCAATGAATAAATGAATGAGGAAAAGAATGAATGAATAAATTAATGAATAAATGAAAATATAAATAAATGAGTGAATAAATACATGAATGCGTAAATGAATGAATAAACACTTGAATGAGGTAACGAATGAATGAATAAATGCATGGCTGAATAAATGAAAGAATGAATGAGTAAGTGAATGAATATGTATTATCCGTTGAAAAAGGTATATTTTCAATAATTAGAACTAAAGATAAATAAGAAAGAGAGAGAAAGAGATAGCTAGATTATAAATTTGAATTTGGTGTATACGGGAAAGTAGGCTCGTATAGTTCTAGACGGAACTTCTTGTTATTTAAAAATTTGAAGGTATACTCATAAAAAATTAACTTATAATAGCTAAAATGACAAGGAGATGAATTCTGAAGGTGAGAAGTTGTCAGCGATCGCTTCTAATGGATTTAAGAGGAGGAAACATGCGTGGCACTTAGTCACCCCCATGTGCGGGGTGAGTAAGTGCCACTAAGAAAAAATCATATCTCCCCTCCATGATATCTTAGAATCATTTTTAATATGTGAATTGAAAGCTAAGATGTGTAATTATGTTGCCTTAAATAATTAACCCGATATTTGAAAAATTAAAGGAACAACGAAAGGAAAACCTCAAAAAGTGGCACATAGCAGGGTTCGCGATAGGCAGCCCAATCGCGCGATTCGCGCAATATTTTTTGAAATCCCACTCAAAAAAAAATTTTTTTGCGCTTAAACTTTAAAAATCCCACTTAAAATTTTGGTCAAGGAGGAAAATTCCACCTTGTATTTTTCCCCAGTGTGAACCCTGCATAGTCACCCCGTTTGACGGTAATTGACTAAGTGTGTGCGTAAGCAAATACATATACATTTTTTGCGTGTATATTGGGACGCTAAAACCTGATCTTGCCCTTGGAAAATGACTTAGTTACATCCCTGCTACACCCATCGTTACTTACCCCCCACTTCACCCTCATATTTTTTTGGATCCCTTTTATAAAATATTTTCCAACTGCTTTTCTCGTCGTCTTACATTTTAAAGATTTTATGCTACTGACTGGTTTCAGCGGTATATTATGTCAGAAAAACCGTCTTGCCCTAATTTAATATTATTGTACTTTCTTTTTTTATTTTTTGTATAACATTTTAGTTTAACTATGGATAACTACAGAGATAATAAATTTTGATATCAACTTTAGGAGTTTGTGTTGTTTTTTAGGAATAATTTCAATGCATTTAAAAGAAGCAGAAAGGAAAAGAAAAGAAAAATACGAAGAACGTATTTCAAAAAAGTGTCCTTGCGTATTAGTTTAGTGTCTGTATTTGGTTTGAACATGTAACTTTATTGACAACAAATATTTGTTTATGAGATTTCAAAAAATTCATCCCCAAACATTATATTTAATGACAAGAAGGTACAAAACTTTTAGAAAAGTTTAACACAAAAATATGCTTCCTTCTGAAAGATATAGAAAAAGGATCCTTTTGTAATCTCTGTAATAGGAGAATCATAACAACTCGCTCGAATAAGGTGGCTTTTTTTTTCTTCAAATCTTCTCAAACAACTTTCGGTCTCTTTCACTGGTCAGAAAAATGTCACCTTCTTTGACAGAATTTTCTTAAATCTGAGTCTCGACTTTATAAAGTTCGAACTCTTCAACAAAAAGGTCTCTTTTAAATTTTATGATGTGTTACGAACTATTATTATTATTATTATTGTTGTTGTTGATGTTATTATTATTATTATTATTATTGTTGTTGTTGTTGTTGTTATTGTTGCTGTTGTTGTTGTTGTAGTAGTAGTAGTTGTTGTTGTTGTTGTTGTAAATATATAATAAAGATTATAACCCAACGCCGTTTCATGTTTGTTGTTTTCACTATTCTGTTAAAACGACAAAAATGGCCTCTTCCCCTTTTGTTCAAATACGTAATGAATTTGATAGAAATATCTAGTAAACCCGTTTTCTCAAAAGACAATACCGATTTTTAAAATTCTGAAAGCTTTCCCTGAAATTGAGACAACTGTTATAAACATCTCTGTTATCTTAAGATTTTTACAACGCTTGAGTACAGACGCTTGAGTACAGACATGAGATTGCGACGTAAAAAAAAGCGCAAAAAGTACAATTTGCGCTTCTTTACACTGCTTTACTTTGTACTCAATTTTAGCACAAAGCATTTTGATCATTTGTCTTATACTCCCGACGGTTACTAACATAAACAGTGAATTAACATAAATTTAAGTTTTATGATTTTTTTAATGACTTGTCATTATTCATAGCCTCATAAGAAAAGATATGGTTTGCGTTTTCTGTAAAGTATTGCATACCTACAGCATAGTACTTTAACTTATTAAATTTAGTTTGTTGTCTTTCAGATTCACTTCAAAATCGAAACCTATATTTAAATACCGCAATTTTTAAAGGTCCCTCCCACTTCATTCCAACTATTAATCCAAAATCCACGGGCATTTAATCCTCGATTGTGGTAACTCTCACGGGCACAATTAGTCAAGATCCCAACCCCCTTAATAACCCCAACCCCAACTAGCTTTCCTTCCCCTTCTACAGTTTGAGGGGAATTGCAGCACAACATCACACAGACCCCTCATTGGGATAGAAGGTCTTGACGGTTTAAATATGATTTATGAGCGCGGAAAGGCCCTAAACCCCCTCATATTAGCGACAACGAAACGAAGGCTTAATTGAATTAACATATGAGCCGTCGCCCGTTTGTTGAGGCGCGTGATTTTATATTTTTATTCGCTCTGAAAATGGCTTGATTAGAAGTAGGGGGAAAAATGTGTTCACTTTGCTTATTTTTAAAAAATGATTCAAGGCATTCATTCGCAAAGGGCTCGTGGGAACCCTTTTCCTGACGAAATTCAAATTAAACATTTTGAGAAAACTAAAATGAAGAACTAAACTTTATTTTAAATTCAGTAACGATAATACAAGTACATTGTACTAGTTTTGCATTATTTTATATGTAAAGGAGAGCGGAATGATTGCGTACACTCGTTTCTTCTTTGATTTCACGATTAAATCTATACTTTTACTACTGATAAATTTGGCTCTTTTCTCGAAACACTTCCTACCAATTTTTGAATTTATGATTTCACGTAATTTTTTTTCTTTTTTTTGGAGGGGGTGGGGGCAAGATTACATTCAGCACGATTGTCTCGAGAATTGGGACATGCTCTACAAGAAATAATATCAATTCTAAAAGCAAAAGAATTTTCCACGAGTGATAAAACATTAGGCTATATATAGACAACTCAGTGGCGTTCTTAGCATTGGTGTCACTCAGGGGATAACTTGTGATGCCTCCCCCCCCCCAAACCTAAAAGAAAAAAAATTATGGTGTATAAACTTGCAGCTTTGTAGTTTACGTTATTTTCAGTCGTGCAAATAAATAAATAAATAAATAAAAACGAAATCTAAGAAATGCTATCTTATTTATTTGATGTAACGTTTTCAGTAAACTCACATTTATTTTCAGTTATAGTATATTGAAATAACATCAGTAACACTGTGTATTGTATAACTCAAATAAATGTAATTTTTCAAAGAATCATTATCTCATTTTTGGTGTCACCCCCCAAAGGGGTGTCACCAGGGGTATATCGCCCCATCCTCTTCCCCCCCATAGTGACGCTACTGAGAAAATTACTTTATTATTTTGAGAAAGAGCACATTCAACAGAAATAACTGCATTAATTTAATTATTTATAAAAAATAGTGTAAATAAAATTCATATAAAGCAGATTCAGCCGTAACTTCTTTATTTTTTAAAAAATTTTATACATTAAGCAAGTGTCTTTATACCCACTTTCTACTCTCATTGCAGCCTTTTTCACGCTTCGAAAATTGCATGCCAATGCCTCAACCCTGATAACACAACAAATCTTTAGCATAACCTCAAGACTTTTTAGGTAAGAAATGTTTCATTATAGTATGAAACATATCTAAAAATGCAAATTGTTGTGGTTTTAAAGTCTTTGATTTCTTCCTGAACGTTTTCTACTTACTCTAAATCAGTGAAAGTCAAAAATGGTAATGAAAACCTATAAAACAAAGCTATTAGGCAATTGAACATTCAATTAACTCACTCTAACGAGTTGACAGGAACTCATGAATGTTTTCAGCTCAAACTGGATTCATGTACACTGCTGGCCACCCAAATTGCAACACCAAGAAAGACAAGAGATATCACAACAAAATTTATTTTGTAGATAACATGTTTCCCAAGTATCAAATGATTAAATTTATAGACTTCTGGGAAGTGTGTTTCCTGCCAAAATCAGTAGCCAGATTTGTCGCCATTGTTGGAGATAACCGCTCCCACACGCCTCGGCATTGATTCAAAGAGACTTTGGATGTGTTTTGGGGGTACAGCAGGTCAAGCAGCTTCCGCACGTTGCCAAAGTTGATCTGGTGTGGCAGCTGGGGATGTACTCTGGGTCAATCGTTGAGCAATCATGGACCACTTGTTTTCTATCGGCGAAAGATATGGAGAGCGAGCCGGCCAGGGAAGCAATTCAACCTGGTGGTTGACGAAGAACACTTGGACAATGCGTGCAATGTGTGGTCGCTCATTATCCTGTTAAAATATGGCTATGGGCAAGCTCTGAAGGTAAGGAAGGACAACTGGCTCCAACACCTCGGAGATGTAGCGCTGGCTGTTTAGAGTACCAGCAATGAGTGCTAGAGGAGTGCGAGAGTGATATCCAATACCGCCCCATAGCATAATACCCGGTGCAGGACCAGTGTGGCGGTGCATAACGTAGCTGTTCAGCATCCCCTCTCCACGGTGTCTCCAGACTCGAATCCGACCATCGTGGTGTTGCAGACAGAAGCGTGACTCGTCAGTAAAAACAATTTCATTCCATTCTGCCGTCCACATCCTTTTTTCATTGCACCATTGGCGGCGGTGACGTCTGTGGCTCTGCGTCAAGGGTAGACGAAGCAATGGACGTCTTGCGGACAGACCACTCTGCTGCAAACGGCGTCGAATGATACGCGCAGACACTGGATGATGCGTTACAGACTGAATCTGCTGTGCTATGGTTCGTGATGTGACTGAGCGATCTGTCCCTGCCATGCTCACAATATGCCTGTCATCACGTGAAGTGGTGCACTGAGGTGGATACGATCGATCACGTCAGTCCGTCGTACCCTCCTGCATCCAGCGATCCCATATCCACATTACAGTTGTTTGGTTTCGTCAAACCCAACAACCAAAATCCCTGAAAGATAATCCGCAATCTCGGTAGGCCACTATCCTTCCTCTGTAGAACTCGGATACTTGATCAAAAGATGATCATAGTTTACTACGAGGCATAATTGATTGTTTTTTAGAAAAAACCCCAAGAAAAACACAATTTTCGTACTTAAAATCGTCGAAATCTCCAAACCTTAAAAAGCGCTTTCAGGTGGCGACACAGGCGCGCGTGATGTGCGTTTGCGCTGAAATTCTAATCATTTGCATATCTCACCTCCACTAATGCATGTTGTAAATTTAATATTATTTGCACACTTCCTTCAGGGTGTTGCATTTACGGTGGCCAGCAGTGTATGTAATAAACTGTTAAAAATTTATTTTTTGTTGTGTGCCATTAAAATGTTAAAAATAGATTTTGTTGCAATAATTAAAATTAGATAATTAAATGGCACCTTTAAAATGAAGATACACCAATTAATTTAAAATGTTAAAGTAACTAAAAATGGTGTGTTCATGAAAATGTTTATACATGAACATGCATTGTATATACAAGAAAAAAAATACATAAATTTTCATGACTTACCGAATTGATTTATTTCCATAATTACAGACAACAATTGCAATTTGCTTGGCCAAGCTGGATACGTTGATAAATATGAAAATGTTAAGAATTAAACATTATTGGTACACCATACTCAATTCGTATTAAATTTGCATAAAAAATAAAACAAATATATTAAAATTCTTGATTATGAGATAAACCACAATGAGCGATGAATTTCGTAAGTGGCGATGCATTATCAAAGATGGATAGAGTTCCGGATTATCTGTTTTAAATTTCTAATACAGTTCAAAAATAATAATTAAATATATTGTAAGATTTTTTTTAAATCTTCTTATGAGGATCATGATTTTAGATGGAACTGTAATTATGAAAGATGGCTACAAGATTGCCTTCATCAAAGGATAGACGAAAACTCGATCTTGAATTGTTGCACCACGTGCACTGAGTTCATCAGATCTCTGGTTGAGAAAAAAATACTTGATCCTCTTCCAAATCCTCAATCTTGAGGCATCGGTCCATATTTCGCTCTTAATCCGAAAATCATTTCTATTTAATTCACTTCAACAACGCCGTAACATGTCCATATACTCATTTCAGTTCATCGAGGCATTTTTTTTTTTGAAGACATAATCGACTAAAAATATTTCTTCCTGCGTCTCTTCCAAGCAAAACTAGGAAAACATGCCATTTTCACCCCTTCACACCACACAACAAATCGGGGAGAGTCAAAAAAAGAAAAAAAGATTTCGAAGTTCCACGCTATGACGTGTTAGTCACGTGCTGTCTCGTAGTGCAATCAGGAAGAAGACATATTGTCAATCGTACTGCCCTCTTGCGGGAGAAAATGTGAAGCATGTAAAACATGATTTACATTACACCTCTCTTACAGAAAAAAAGAGAAAAAAAAAAAGAAAAGGACGGTACATTGAAGTCGCCACAGTGATCACATACATATAAGTACACAACCTTCAGAAGTACACATGACATTAGCACTATGATGTGCAAAAACTTGACTTTGGGTTTTATTCACAACCATATCGATGTGAATATAAAAAAATACATTAAAATACAGATACATAAATACATAATTATTAATACACTTTTTCATTTCGGTAAGTCATTTGAGAAAAAAGACAATCCTACCTATGCAATGGTAAATAAATTCATAAAGATAAAAAAAAAAAAAAAATTATGTAACACATTAGTATAAAATTCATGTTGGAAAAAAAAATATTTTTACTCTCATTTCATTATAGTTCTTCAAAGCACATTGCTTATGAAATTTCAAACTGAACAATTCATCTAAAGATTTTATGACAACCAAATTTTGTTTGCCCCTAATAATAATTTATTCTTATTTAAATTCAGGGAACAATAACACTAAGTATGAAAATTTTGACACTGCATTGATTTACTTTAGATCATAATTCAATTAGGATTGCAAAGATGATTCACTATAATTTTTTTTTTTACAAGTACATAAAATATTTCCTAGTTGCAATAAAATAATTGGTAATCAGAAAAAGATAACCAAGAGAAAAAAAAAATTTCGTTTAATCTTTGAATGGGATTTTTCCCTTATTCGATGATAATTGGACCAGCCATTTGACATTGAATAAAAAAATTGAGCTCAGTAGTGGAAAAATGCAATTCAAAAACTTCACACTAAAAAAAATTTGCACACTTATATATTTTTTAATGACTTGTACAGTAAAATTATCAATATTTTAACCCAAATTGATATAATCTTTCTTTCTAATATTCAACACTTATGTCGAGATCCCTGTCAGTATTTATCTCATTATCTAATTCATTCTTTGAAGATTTTTGTTTTTTGAAAAGTTTACTGACATGAAATTTTTTAAACATATCCCTATCTTTATCTTTTATATGTATTAGATAATTATTACCCCTAAATTTTTTACTTATTTTAAAGGGTCCTTCATATTTTGGTTCAAAAGAATGAATGTCAGTATTAATTTTGAGATAAACAAGATCATTATCATCAAAATTTGGGATAGATCTACCCTTGATATATTTTTTGTGCTTCTCAAAATATTTGTTTTCATTTAAACTAACAATTTCTCTAGTTTCTGCTATATGTTCTTTTAGTTGTTTTATATATTCAGATGGATTACTTTCATTTTTGCTGGTTATATGTGCATTCAATGGTAAGGTTAAATTCCTTCCAAAAAATAACTCAGCAGGAGTATATCCAGTTACTGCATGAACAGAGGAATTGAAATGTAATTTGAAAAACAATAATTTTCTTGCCCATTCCCAACTGTTGTTACACATAGAAGCAATTGATTCTTTGAGAATTCTGTGAGATCTTTCTAAGAGTCCATTTGACATAGGATAATAAAAAGAAGTTTTTCTATGCTCAATACCTAAAGATGTTAAATAACTTTAAAAGTTCATTAGAAGTAAAATTTGTCCCATTATCAGATATTATTTCTTGAGGTAAACCAAATTTAGAGAAATATTCATTTAATTGATTAATTATGGTTGATGATTTGATGTTGCTTAATGGAATAGCTTCTAAATAACGAGAGTAATTGTCAATGATTGTCAAAATAAAAAATTTGTTGTCAACAGATCTGGGTAATTTTCCAACGATATCAACGGATAAAATTTGTCCCACACTTAGATCACCTTTTTCAATGAATTTTGTTTCTGTTAATTTTGCCTTTGGTTTGTTAGCAAGACAAGCATCACAAGACTCTACATGTGTTTTTGTATGATCTAGCATTCCATACCATGCATAATGCCTTTTTAATAAGTTATAGGTTTTAAATACCCCAAAATGTGAAGCGTGAGCAGCTTTTAAAATTTCCCCTCTTTATGATTCAGGTATATATATCCTGTTCAGAATTCTGTGAGGATATTTTGGTGGTTTAATTTTCATCATTAATACCCCTTTTTCATTTATGCAAAATTTGTTTTTTGTGAATTTATCATTTTCTTTTAGTTTATTTAAAATTTCCCGAGTGTTTTTACAATTTTGTTGACTTTTGATGATATTTTCAATTTTTAAATTTTCATTTACTTCAAATATGTTGACATTATTTATCACAGCATTAGTGACGGGTACTCTACTTAGATAGTCAGTTGGATTTTTTACCCCCTCGATATGCTGGATTTCATAATTGAATTCTTGCAAATACATTAACCACCTACTAACAATTTCAGGCTGTTTTTGTAGATCAATATGAAATGTTAATGCCTTTGCATCACTCAAAATTATGAATTTTTTGCCATACAAAATCTGATGAAAATGTTTCACCGAATCAACAATAGCAAGAAGTTCTCTTCTAATGGATGGATATTTAGATTCAGGAAGAGTTAATTGCCTTGAATAAAATTCAATTGGCTTAAAATTTTCATCAACTTTTTGCATTAAAATTCCACAAAGAGAGTTGTTAGATGCATCAGTCACAAGATAAAAATTTCCCTCATCATCAATATTTTTGAGAGTAGGTTTCAATAGCAATTGTTCAGTGATGGTATTAAATGCATCCTGACATTCTGTAGTCCAAATATATTCAACATTTTTTTTTGTTAAGTTAGTAATTGGTTTGGTTACCTCAGCAAAATTATAAATTTTAAAAGACGAAAATAGTTAACCATACCTAAGAAAGTTTGTTTTTTGGTATTTTTAGGAATAGGAAAATTTACAATTTTGTTAATATTTTCTGTTTTCAGGTGAAAAACCATTAACATGTAAATTAAATCCCAAATAGGTGATTTCAGGTTTACAAATTTGAATTTTGCCTGGATCTAAAGTTAGATTAAAATCCTTTAACCTGTTAAAAACCATTTGCAACAATTTCAACATTTCTTCAATGGAATCTGCAGCGACTACAATGTCATCAAGAAAATATTGCAGATTTTTATCCCTTCATATCATCCAAACATTTTGAAATTAAATTATGAAAATATGAAGTACTGTTGCGGGATCCCTGAGGCAAGCGTGTGGGCTGAAAATTGCCAATTTCACAACAGAATGCTAATTTAGCTTTATCCTGATCTTTTAGTTGAATTTGAAAAAATGCACTCTTTAGATCTAAAACAGTATAAAGTGCCTTTCCTGAGATGTTATGTAAAATGTCGTTAATTTTTGGAAGACAAATTTTGAAAGTTTCTGTTACAGAATTTAATAGCCTATAATCTATAACCATACGGAATTTTTGCAATTTAGGATCTTGTACATAGGGTTTTTTTTTTACAAATAATACAGGAAAACAATATTTAGATGAAGAAGATTCAATAATTCCTGCATCCAGCAAACTTTTTAATTTCTTTTTTGGCAAAAGTTTTGGTAATATTAGGTATAGGATAGGGCTTTGTTTGTATAGGAAATTCATGCATCAGAGAAAATTCAGGAATAACTGCATTAGTTGAACCAAGAGTGGCATAAGATTTTGAAAACACCTCTGTATTATTCATTAAAATTTTGATGACTTTCTTTGCATCATCCTTATTTAAGTGTTTTACATCAAAATCACTTTCTTTAAGTTCAGTTTTCCTTAGTTCATGAATTTCATTTAGGTTCAAATTATTAATTTGCAACACTTGCTCTTGTTTAGGTTTGATGATATCATTTTCATCTACACTTACAATTTTACCAAGTTTAGTACCTTTGTTTACAATGATCTTTTTATCTGTATTATTTTCAATTAAGGTTGCAAAATGCTTATTATCAATATCATTTATAGACTCATTTAATGTATACTCTAATTTTTTTTGATAGGAGAAAATAATATTTGTTGACAATTTTTAATTTACTGAGACATACCTAATTTTATCATTTTTTGAGAGTGTGGTTCAATCACTATTTTATCAGGAGCAAAAGCAAAAATATCTTTTTCAATCTTCACGTTATTCACAACATTATTTACAATGCAAGGAGTGTCTTCAAAAAAATTAAATGATTCATAACCCATGATTAGTTTTTTTTGCAGAATATCTAGAATGATTTTATTGTAATGGATGAAGTCATATCCAAGTATGATTTTATATTTATAACGCCAAGAATTTTGAGTTACATAAAATACTCCTGAAAACCATTTGCTATCAATTTTGAATTTAGATGATATAGCAGACATATAAGGTACAGTGTTATTATCAATAGTGTGAATTCTTACTGACCTGGATAGATAATTGATTTTAGATTTATTTTTTATCTCATTGACAATCATGGGATCAATTAAACTTAAATTGGCCCCAGTGTCAAGTAAGGCAGGAACAGTAAGATCCCCAAATTTCAATATGATAATTGGCAAAGAGTCAGACTTATTTTCTTCATTGCATGTCATTACATGTTTGTTATTTATAGTATTTGAATTTTCCCTATCATTTTTGGATGTTACATCAATTTGATTTTGATTTGTATTTAAATTTTGAGTTGATTTTTTTTTTATTTACATTTTTATTTTCCCATTTTTTTTTATAGTCAAGTTGTTTAGAGCTAGTAATTTTGGTTCTTGTTTGCTCTATGTTCTGTTTATAATCACAAGAACCATTTATTAGTTTAAATTATGTCTGCCCCCCATTCTTCTAAAATTGCCTCTGCTTCTTCCCCTTCCAAAATTATTTCTGTAATTGAAATTTTGATTGTTTCTATTGTATGGCATATGCCTTTGATTTGAGTTGCTGAATTGTTGCTGTGAATTACTGGGATAGTACCAGCATTCTGTGGTTTTGTGACTTTTATTGCAGATGGGGCAGGTATATCTTTGAATATTATGACTGCTACTTTGCGTGAGATTATTAGTCGTTTTCATTTTTGATAATTCATCTACTTTCTGAGTTAAGATTTCGATTTGTCGATTGCTTTCTATTTGGCTTTTCAGCAATATTTCTATGTCTGATGATTTGGTTAAGTTCTGAACATGATTTTCTGTTATTGATAAAGCATTTTCTACATCTTTTGCTATTTTTCCTATCATTTCAAATTCTGTTGCCCCCCTTTTCATGACTTCTAATCTGATGTCTGGTCTCATGCTATCCAACAATTTTTGGGCTTTCATTTTTTGAGCAAGTTTTAGAGTTTCCTCGTTACTGTTTTTGTCTACCCCTAGATATTCATTCGTTACTTTTTCAACCTCTTCAATTAGAGAGTTGATTCTTTGATTTGTTTTCTGAGTTAGAGAATTAAACTTGTTTTGAATTTCAGAGTAACTCAGTTTGTGAGAAAATTTGGTCTTTAAAAGTTTAACTATTTCTTCGTATTCATTATCTTTCTCTATTACAGTTTCACTTATAGCTTTTAATGCTTTTCCTGAAAGATTCAATTTGAGAATTAGACTCCTTTTGCTATCATCCCACTTCTCCAATTCTGCTATCTGTTCTAAATTATTGAGAAAAAATTGCAGGTTATCATCTTTGTCCCCCGTAAATTTTGTGAGAGAGTTAGCCAGCGAAAAACTGTTTTTAGCCATGATCAATAATTATTGCAATGCCCCTAAATACTTAACTCCCTATCTCAAATTTTAGCTGTTTAGTTAGAACATAATTTCATCATTTTTTTACACACAATCCTGATTACCTTAGATACTGATTTGATGGTAATATACTTGAAAACAATTTTATGCAAAATAATCATATGCATAATTCTTAAATACAATTCAAAAAAAATAAATCACACATCATGAATATCACTCTAAATCAGAAAAAAAGGCAAATATACATACATTGCAGTTGTAGATTAGATATTTTTGTTGTATGCATTTCTACTAATATCAATATTCCAATGATTTAAATTTTCTACCAACTCAGTAATAACAATAACCATGATTCACACCTGGACTTAAGGCACCAAATGTTAAAAATTTATTTTTTGTTGTGTGCCATTAAAATGTTAAAAATAGATTTTGTTGCAATAATTAAAATTAGATAATTAAATGGCACCTTTAAAATGAAAATACACCAATTAATTTAAAATGTTAAAGTAACTAAAAATGGTGTGTTCATGAAAATGTTTATACATGAACATGCATTGTATATACAAGAAAAAAAATACATAAATTTTCATGACTTACCGAATTGATTTATTTCCATAATTACAGACAACAATTGCAATTTGCTTGGCCAAGCTGGATACGTTGATAAATATGAAAATGTTAAGAATTAAACATTGTTGGTACACCATACTCAATTCGTATTAAATTTGCATAAAAAATAAAACAAATATATTAAAATTCTTGATTATGAGATAAACCACAATGAGCGATGAATTTCGTAAGTGGCGATGCATTATCAAAGATGGATAGAGTTCCGGATTATCTGTTTTAAATTTCTAATACAGTTCAAAAATAATAATTAAATATATTGTAAGATTTTTTTTAAATCTTCTTATGAGGATCATGATTTTAGATGGAACTGTAATTATGAAAGATGGCTACAAGATTGCCTTCATCAAAGGATAGACGAAAACTCGATCTTGAATTGTTGCACCACGTGCACTGAGTTCATCAGATCTCTGGTTGAGAAAAAAATACTTGATCCTCTTCCAAATCCTCAATCTTGAGGCATCGGTCCATATTTCGCTCTTAATCCGAAAATCATTTCTATTTAATTCACTTCAACAACGCCGTAACATGTCCATATACTCATTTCAGTTCATCGAGGCATTTTTTTTTTTTTGAAGACATAATCGACTAAAAATATTTCTTCCTGCGTCTCTTCCAAGCAAAACTAGGAGAACATGCCATTTTCACCCCTTCACACCACACAACAAATCGGGGAGAGTCAAAAAAAGAAAAAAAGATTTCGAAGTTCCACGCTATGACGTGTTAGTCACGTGCTGTCACGTAGTGCAATCAGGAAGAAGACAAATTGTCAATCGTACTGCCCTCTTGCGGGAGAAAATGTGAAGCATGTAAAACATGATTTACATAAACGTAATGAGAAATTGAGGTGTACGGCATAGATTCGCTTTCCCAAAGAATTATACTTGTAGTATAATATTGATGATTAGTATTCCTCATTCAACTTAAAATACAATAATGCGTGAGCTTTCATTCCTAGTACTTATATTTCTACAAAACAAAGCACAATAATCAGAATTAAATAGATAGTTCTTTTAGAAATAAACAGCCAACTAAGTGCACAGTATAAAATTTTTGCCCGAAAATACATGAGAATTTACTGGAAATTATTTGTACAATGTCTACTGTAAAATTACAGAGAATTAAAAACAAGAAACTATACAGAGACTTCAAAAAGGAATATTACCGAAAATGAGAAAATTATAAATTTCAAAGAACACTTTGCAAATTGACAGTAATAAAATACTCAAGACTCAGAAAATTAAAAGAAATAAAATGCCTAAGATTCTAAAATTGACGAGAGTAAAAAAAATAGTGCCACAATAGTAATTCCATCTGTGCGTTCGCTGAATCATTATTTCTGCCATAGGAAGTCGAAGATGGTGATACACGATCTCCAATCGGTGGAATTGGAACTTGAGTCGACTGTATTGGGAATTCGGTGCCTTAGTCAGCTCAGCCAAACTATCCTTTGGGGTCGAGAGCCAGAGGTCAGATTCATGTACTCCACACCTGTAATATTCTTTTTTCTGTATTTTTACAAAAATCAATTACAGTGAATAAAAAGAAGCAATTTTTCGTGGAGCTGTTACCAAGAAACTTGATTCGTGGCTTTTGATCAAGTACTTACGTAAGTAGGGGAATAAGGCCGCTTCTGCGCCAAGAGGCGGTGGCGGTGGAAGGGGGCGTGGTCCCACCGCCTCCCAATGCCCCCAGGCGTGCCCTCAGGCGTTAGTCGAGTGGAGTTCAGTTGTATGCCCTCAGGCGTTTTTCGAGTGGAGTTGAGTTGTTTTTTCCCCAGGCGTTTTTCGAGTGGAGTAGAGTTGTATGCCCTCAGGCATTTTTCGAGTAGAGTTAAGTTGTATGCCCTCAGGCATTTTTCGAGTAGAGGAGTTGTATGCCCTCAGGCATTTTTCGAGTAGAGTTGAGTTGTATGCCCTCAGACGTTTTTTACGAGTAGAGTTGAGTTGTTTTTCAAAAATTTATAGTTTTGGAATGGCAACACCTTTTTGTTTCAGTTTACGACTTGATGCAATGTAATGTCGATTGCAGCGCCATCTATGAGAAGAAAATGCAAATATTTTCGAACTTGGAATTTTTTTTCTACTGTTTTCTCTCAGAATTCAAGCAGGAGCTATTTTATATTACAAAAAATAATTATAATGTATAATGAATTAAATTTATTGTCGCTATTTACATCCTATTATGTATTTATTTCTTTTTTCGACTTAGAAAGATTTTCTTTTTCAACCTTTTTAATGTTTCCACTTAGCATCCGCACAGGAACTATTTTATAAGTTAATTATTTTTACTGTGATTAGAAAATTCTCGACATTTTTACTTAGAAAAGACTTAGATTTTTTTTTACTATTTATTTATTTATTTATATATTTTTTCAGACTTAGAAAACTTATCAGTTGCAAGTGATTTTTTTTTCTAAGTATGTAAAACATAGTACAGTAAAATTTTTCTGATAGGTTTTGCAAACTTTTTCGTAAATCTTAGTTTTAACTGCATAACGCATTTCATTCTAAAGTTATTTTCTACTTTATGTTATTATCACACTTGCAGTCTCCTTCAAAGAATATTTTATAAAACTCTATTACTTCACACATTAACGCAAAAAAACTCAGATTGAACGTGTAAAACTTAAAATAATAATGTAAAAATACTAAGTACAAAGCATATTCATCCAGTAAAACTCAGTACAGAAATGTAAAATTGCTAAATACAAAAGGTTTAAACAGCATGAAAATATAAAAGTACTAGATAAAAAATGTCACAACAGCATGAAAATATAAAAATACCAAGTATTAAATGTTAAAACAGAACGAAACGAGTGTTAGTACTACTAGTGCTTGTTCCAAACTTAGTTTCATCCAGCCAAATTTAGTACGAAAAGCAAAAGTACTATGCCCAAAATGTTAAAACTTTGATTCATTCCGTAAAACAGTAGAGAATGTAAGAAATTACTAAATAAAAACGTTTGAACTTGCAAAACAAAATGATTTTCTACTTGCAACATTTTAGAACTTCGCATGAAAATGTAACGTTTGAAACTTTGAATTAAAATTTCAGCACTGAATCATAAAAAAATCCGAAACAATTTAAACTGTGGAATAAAGATTTGAGATTTAAAAAATGTAAATGTAAAAACACTAAAATAGATTTGAGAATCATAAAAGTGAAATAGAATAATAACTTCACTAAAAAATTTAAAACTTGAAAAATTTAAATCACAAAACTCAAAACTATTGCAAAGTGCTTTATGAGAAACGTAAAAGTGCTGAGAGCAAAATTCTAAAACTGAGGAAACTTAGAAATAGGGTGGAACAAATCATTAAAAACTATAAACTTTAAAAACTTAAACTCATTCAGAAAAGAACGGAAATGCAAAATTACAAAACAAAAGTTTTACGCTCTTGTAAAATATTAAAACTTAACGCAAAAAAAAAAAAAAAAATGTAAGAAAGTACAAAACACTAAAAGTTAAGAATAGTATAAAAAAACTGTTACTTAGATTTATCTAAAACATGACTCGGAAAGAGCAAAAGTAATATACGCAAATTGAAAAAAACTTATGTTCACCTACTAAAATATAAAAATAGCAAGTACAAGAAGTTAAAACAGAACGAAAATGTAAAAGTATGAAACGTAAAATTACAAAACCTAAATTCATCTGGAAAAAGTTCGGTCAAAAATGTAAAAGCACTAAGAGTGAAAACTACAAAACAGCATGAAAGCTAGAAATAAAAAATATACAACATCAGAACTTAAATTCATCCAGAAAAACGTAGAAGAAAAAATGTAAAAGTTCGGAAATTTTCAAAACAAAAGTATGATGCACTTGCAAAATGTTAAAACTCAGTGCAAAAACTTAAAAAGTACTATGTACAAAATGTTAAAATTTAGATTTATCTACTAAAACAGTGAATGAAGATGTAAAATTACTAAGAGTAATATATTAAAACAACACGAAAACTTAAAAGTTCTAAGTACAAAACGTAAAAAAAAAATTATTTATCTGCTATAACTTAGACTGAAGTCGTAAAATTACTAAGTACAAAGTGTTAAAACATCATAAAAATGTAAAAATATCAAGTATAAAGCAGCAAAACATAGATTTGTCTATAGAAATCTTGATCAAAAAAATGTAAAAGTTCAAACAACAAAATCCTAAAACTCTGAAAAAATGAAAACACGCAGTACAAAAACAGCAAAACCTGTAAAGTAAAAGTGTTATGCACTTACAAAATGTTAAAACTTAATGTAAAAATGTAAAAAATTCTTCGTCAAAAATATTAAAACTCTGATTTATCTACTAAAACTTAGAATGAAAATGTAATTGAATAAAACGTACTAAGAGTGAAATAGTAAAGTAACATGAAAATGTAAAAGTACTAAGTATATAGCGTAGTCATCAAGAGAAACTTTGTACAAAAATGTCAAACTTAAGTACGAAACTTAAAAGACTTAGATCTGTCTGCAGAAATCTTGATCAAAAAACGCAAAAATTCGAACAACAAAATCCTAAAACTCCGAAAAATGTAAAAACACGCAGCACAAAAACAGCAAAACATAGATTTGTCTACTGAAATCTTGATCAAAAATGTAAAAGTTCTAACAACAAAATCCTAAAACTCTGAAAAATTGAAAACAAGCAGTACAAAAACAGCAAAACCTGTAAAATTGCTAAGTATAAGGCTGCAAAACTTCAATTTTTCCAGAAAAACTTAGAACGAAGTTGTAAAAGTACGGAACTTTTCAAAGTAAAAGTGTTATGCACTTACAAAATGTTAAAACTTAAAATGAAAAGGTAATTGAATCAAATGTAATAAGTATAAAATAGTAAAGTAACATGAAATGTAAAAGTACTAAGTATATAGCGTAGTCATCAAGTGAAACTTTGTACAAAAATGTCAAACTTAAGTACGAAACTTAAAAGACTTAAATCTGTCTGCAGATATCTTGATCAAAAAACGTAAAAATTCAAACAACAAAATCCTAAAACTCTGAAAAAAGTAAAAACACGCAGTACAAAAACAGCAAAACATAGATTTGTCTACTAAAATCTTGATCAAAAATGTAAAAGTTCTAACAACAAAATCTTAAAACTCTGAAAAATTAAAAACATGCAGTGCAAAACAACAAAACATGTACAAATGCTAAGTATAAAGCTGCAATACAAATGCTAAGTATAAAACTTAAATTCATCCAGAAAAACTTAGAACGAAAAATGTAAAAGTACGATGCACTTGAAAAACATTAAAACTTAAAGCGAAAATGTAAAAAGTACTACGCACAAAATGCTAAAATTTACACTTATCTACTAAAACATTGGATGAAGATGTAAAATTACCAAGTAAAATATATTAAAGCAGCAAGAAAATGTTAAAGTACTAAGTACAAAAACGTAAATAAATTGATTTATCTACTAAAACATAGACTGAAGTTGTAAAATTACTAAGTACAAACTGTTAAAACATCATAAAATTTGAAAATAGCAAGTATAAACCAACAAAACATAGATCTGTCCACTGAAATCTTGATCAAAAATGTAAAAGTTCTAAAAGTTATTTTAAAAATAAGAGTATTATGCATTAGCAAAGCGCTGAAACGTAAGGCAAAAATGTGTAGAATGAAGATGTAAAAATACTAAGTATAATATATTAAAGCCACACAAAAATGTAAAAGTACTAAATACAAAACGTAAAAAATGAAGATTTATCTACTAAAACTTAGACTGATCCCGCAAACTACTGTGTACGAAATGTTAAAACACCATGAAAATTTATAAATAACATGTATAAAGTTTCAAAACATAAATTTAGCTACTGAAATCTTGATCAAAAATGTTAATGTTCCGAGAACAAAATTATTAAAACTGGGGAAAATTAAAAATACGTAGTACAACACAACTGACAATGAAGGGAACCCTAACCGAACACTGGTTCCCTCACTACATATTTTCCCGACTGTGAACGCTTTTCTGTCGAGGAAAATTTATAGTTGGGGTAGTCAGTGCATGGTTAGGGCTCTCTTCATTGTCGGTTAACAGCCACTTCTCTGCTCGCGAGAAGAATGAATCCAATTGTGAATTTAAAATTAAAGTAATTTTCCTTTAAGCTTTTTTTTTACATGTTTTGTTGTGTTGTACTACGTATTTTTAATTTTTCCCAGTTTTAATAATTTTGTTCTCGGAACATTAACATTTTTGATCAAGATTTCAGTAGATAAATTTATGTTTTGAAACTTTATACATGTTATTTATAAATTTTCATGGTGTTTTAACATTTCGTACTCAGTAGTTTTGCGGGATCAGTCTAAGTTTTAGTAGATAAATCTTCATTTTTTACGTTTTGTATTTAGTACTTTTACATTTTTGTGTGGCTTTAATATATTATACTTAGTATTTTTACATCTTCATTCTACACATTTTTGCCTTACGTTTCAGCGCTTTGCTAATGCATAATACTCTTATTTTTAAAATAACTGTACAATTACGTTTTTATTCTAAGTTTTTCTGGATCAATTTAAATTTTGATGTTTTGTACTTAGTACTTTTAGATTTTCATGCTCTTTTTAGTTTTTTGTTCTTAGTAGTACTTTTACTTTTTTAACCGAATTTTTAGTAGATGAATTTAAGTTTTGTAAGTGCATAAAACTTTTATTTTGAAAATTTCCGTAGCTTTACATTTTAGTTCTAAATTTTTCTGGATGAAATTAGGTTTTGAAACTTTATAGTTGGTACTCTTTCATTCTTTATTGTTTTGTACTGCGTTTCTTTACTTTTTTAAGTTTTAGCACTTTGTTCTTCGAACTCTTACATTTCTGATTAAGATTTTTGTAAACAAATTATATGTTTTGATGCTGAATCTATGTTTTGAAGTTTTAATAGATAGTTCTAGTATTTTGCACTTTTATAATTTTGTGTTTCTTTAGTACATTATTCTTAGAATTTTTATATCTTCATTCTAGGTTTTAGTAGATAAATCTAAGTGTTAATATTTTGTATATGGTACTTTTTACGTTTTTTACATTAAGTTTTAACATTTTGCAAATGCATATCACCTTTATTTTGAAAATGTCCGCACTTTTACATCTTTTGTTCCAAGCTTTTCTGGATCAACGTAAGTTTTGATGCTTTGTACTTAGTACTCTTAGATTTTCGTGCTGTTTTAACGTGTTGTACTTGCTATTTTTAAATTTTCATGCTGTTTTTAGTTGATGTACGTAGTACTTTTACTTTTCAAACCATTTTTTTAGTAGAGGAATTTAACTTTTTGGAGTTTTACATTTCGTACCTTTACATTTTTGTTATGTTTTAACATCGTGTACTTAATATTTTTATATTTTAAAAGGTGAATATCAGTTTTCACATTTCTTTCACAATTTTAGAGTTAAGTCCTTTTTGATGAATCGAAGTTGCAGTTTTGTTATTATACTACTCCAAGTTTTGATGTTTCGTACTTTTTGTATCTAGTACTTTTTACATTTTTGCTTTTAACAATTTGCAAATGCCTATCACTTTTGTTTTGTAAACTTCAGTAATTTTACATTTCCGTTCTAAGTTTTTCTGGATGAAGTTAAGTTTTAAAATTTTATGATTTGTTACATTTTTAAATTTTAGTTCTAAGAGTTTTTGCAGTTTGTATGTAGTGCTTTTATACTGTTTTAATAGATTAATCCTTGTTTGATGCGTTGGCTTTAGTACTTTAACTGTTTCGTTCTGTTTTTTACTAAATAAATGTATATTTGAGGTTCTATGCTTAGTACTTTTACATTTTTGTACCAAGTTTTACTAGATGAATCTAAGTTTTGATGCTTTGTACATAGTGCTTTTACATTTTAGTGTTGCTTTAATATATTATACTTAATATTTTTACATCTTCATTCCGTGTTTTCGTTGATAAATCTAAGTTTTAACATTCATACACAGTACTTTTTAGATTTTTGCATTAAGTTTTAACACTTTGCAAGTGGATAACAGTTTTATTTCTGATAGTTATATAGTTAGTACATGCTTTGTTGTGTGGCACTGCGTATTCTTCATGTTTTCACTTCCTTAGCATTTTTGTCCTTAGAACTTTTACATTTTTTTTAAAGATTTCAATGGAGAAATCTATGTTTTTGATACATTATACTTGTTATTTAGTCATTTTTATGATGCTTGAACATTTCGTACTTGGTAATTTTACGACTTCAGTCTAAGTTTTAGTTGGATAACTCTAACTTTTTTTACGTTTTGTATTTAATACTCTTAAATATTTGTGTTGCTACAATGTATTATACTTAGTATTTTTACATCTTTGTTCTGATTTTTAGTACATAAATTTAAGTTTTAACATTTTGCAAGTGCATAACACGTTTATTTTGAAAATTTTCTGTTACCTTTTCGTTCTAAGTTTTTCTGTGTTTTAGTAAATGAATATTAGTTTTTTTTTTTTTTTTTTTTACTTTGTTCTTTTATTAAGTTTGACACTTTTACTCGTTCTAAATTTTATTAGATACATCTAAGTTGTTCTGATGTTTGCATTTTTGGAAAGTTTACATTTTCATGATGTTTAACATTTCATACTTTTTACGACTTTAGTTGGGATTTTTTTTAGATAAATCTAAGTTTTTTAAGCTTCGTACATAAACGATTACATTTTCGTACAAAATTTCACTTGATTAATACGTTATATACTTAGTACTTTTACATTTTCGCGTTGCTATCTTCGTTCTAAGATAAATCAGAGTTCTAACATTTTGTACGTAGTAATTCTTAAGATTTTTGCAGTACGTTTTAACATTTTGCAAGTGTATAACACTTTTATTTTGAAAAGTTTCGCGCTTTTACATCATCGTTCTAAGTTTTTCTGATTGAGTTTAAGTTTTGCAGCTTTATACTTACCATTTTTACATGTTTTGTTGTTTTGTACTGCGTGTTTTTAATTTATCAGTTTTAGGATTTTGTTGTTAGAACTTTTACATTTTTGATCAAGATTTCAGTGGACAGATCTATGTTTTGTTGGTTTATACTTGCTATTTTCAAATTTTATGATGTTTTAACAGTTTGTACTTAGTAATTTTACAACTTCAGTCTATGTTTTAGTAGATAAATCAATTTATTTACGTTTTTGTACTTAGTACTTTAACATTTTCTTGCTGCTTTAATATATTTTACTTAGTAATTTTACATCTTCATCTAATGTTTTAGTAGATAATTCTAAATTTTAGCATTTTGTGCGTAGTACTTTTTACATTTTCGCTTTAAGTTTTAATGTTTTTCAAGTGCATCACACTTTTGTTTTGAAAAGTTTCGTACTTTTACATTTTTTTATACTTAGCATTTGTATTGCAGCTTTATACTTAGCATTTGTACATGTTTTGTAGTTTTGCACTGCATGTTTTTAATTTTTCAGAGTTTTAAGATTTTGTTGTTTTGTAGACAAATCTATGTTTTTCTGTTTTTGTACTGCGTGTTTTTACTTTTGTCAGAGTTTTAGGATTTTGTTGTTTGAATTTTTACGTTTTTTGATCAAGATTTCTGCAGACAGATCTAAGTCTTTTAAGTTTCGTACTTAAGTTTGACATTTTTGTACAAAGTTTCACTTGATGACTACGCTATATACTTAGTACTTTTACATTTCATGTTACTTTACTATTTTATACTTAGTACATTTGATTCAATTACATTTTCATTTTAAGTTTTAACATTTTGTAAGTGCATAACACTTTTTCTTTGAAAAGTTCTGTACTTTTACAACTTCGTTCTAAGTTTTTCTGGAAAAATTTAAGTTTTGCAGCCTTATACTTAGCAATTTTACAGGTTTTGCTGTTTTTGTACTGCTTGTTTTCAATTTTTCAGAGTTTTAGGATTTTGTTGTTTGAACTTTTACATTTTTGATCAAGATTTCAGTAGACCAATCTATGTTTTGCTGTTTTTGTGCTGCGTGTTTTTACATTTTTCGGAGTTTTAGGATTTTGTTGTTCGAATTTTTACGTTTTTTGATCAAGATTTCTGCAGACAGATCTAAGTCTTTTAAGTTTCGTACTTAAGTTTGACATTTTTGTACAAAGGTTACTTGATGACTACGCTATATACTTAGTACTTTTATATTTTCATGTTACTTTACTATTTCACACTTAGTACGTTTGATTCAATTACATTTTCATTCTAAGTTTTAGTAGATAAATCAGAGTTTTAATATTTTTGACGAAGAATTTTTTACAATTTTACATTAAGTTTTAACATTTTGTAAGTGCATAACACTTTTACTTTACAGGTTTTGCTGTTTTTGTACTGCGTGTTTTCAATTTTTCAGAGTTTTAGGATTTTGTTGTTTGAACTTTTACATTTTTTTGATCAAGATTTCTATAGACAAATCTATGTTTTGCTGCTTAATACTTGATATTTTTACATTTTTATGATGTTTTAACACTTTGTACTTAGTAATTTTACGACTTCAGTCTAAGTTATAGCAGATAAATAAATTTTTTTTTACGTTTTGTACTTAGTACTTTTACGTTTTCGTGTTGTTTTAATATATTACTCTTAGTAATTTTACATCTTCATTCACTGTTTTAGTAGATAAATCTAAATTTTAACATTTTGTACATAGTACTTTTTACGTTTTTGCACTGAGTTTTAACATTTTGCAAGTGCATCATACTTTTGTTTTGAAAATTTCCGAACTTTTACATTTTTTCTTCTACTTTTTTCTGGATGAATTTAAGTTCTGATGTTGTATATTTTTTATTTCTAGCTTTCATGCTGTTTTGTAGTTTTCACTCTTAGTGCTTTTACATTTTTTACCGAACTTTTTCCAGATGAATTTAGATTTTGTAATTTTACGTTTCATACTTTTACATTTTCGTTCTGTTTTAACTTCTTGTACTTGCTATTTTTATATTTTAGTAGGTGAACATAAGTTTTTTTCAGTTTGCGTATATTACTTTTGCTCTTTCCGAGTCATGTTTTAGATAAATCTAAGTAACAGTTTTTTTATACTATTCTTAACTTTTAGTGTTTTGTACTTTCTTACATTTTTTTTTTTTTTTTTTGCGTTAAGTTTTAATATTTTACAAGAGCGTAAAACTTTTGTTTTGTAATTTTGCATTTCCGGTCTTTTCTGAATGAGTTTAAGTTTTTAAAGTTTATAGTTTTTAATGATTTGTTCCACGTATTTCTAAGTTTCCTCAGTTTTAGCATTTTGCTCTCAGCACTTTTACGTTTCTCATAAAGCACTTTGCAATAGTTTTGAGTTTTGTGATTTAAATTATTCAAGTTTTAATTTTCTAGTGAAGTTATTATTCTATTTCACTTTTATGATTCTCAAATCTATTTTAGTGTTTTTACATTTACATTTTAAGTCTCAAACCTTTATTCCACAGTTTAAATTGTTTCGGATTTTGTTATGATTCAGTGTTGAAATTTTAATTCAAAGTTTCAAACGTTACATTTTCATGCGAAGTTCTAAAATGTTGCAAGTAGAAAATCATTTTGTTTTGCAAGTTCAAACGTTTTTATTTAGTAATTTCTTACATTCTCTACTGTTTTACGGAATGAATCAAAGTTTTAACATTTTGGGCATAGTACTTTTGCTTTTCGTACTAAATTTGGCTGGATGAAACTAAGTTTGGAACAAGCACTAGTAGTACTAACACTCGTTTCGTTCTGTTTTAACATTTAATACTTGGTATTTTTATATTTTCATGCTGTTGTGACATTTTTTATCTAGTACTTTTATATTTTCATGCTGTTTAAACCTTTTGTATTTAGCAATTTTACATTTCTGTACTGAGTTTTACTGGATGAATATGCTTTGTACTTAGTATTTTTACATTATTATTCTAAGTTTTACGCGTTCAATCTGAGTTTTTTTGCGTTAATGTGTGAAGTAATAGAGTTTTATAAAATATTCTTTGAAGGAGATAATAACATAAAGTAGAAAATAACTTTAGAATGAAATGGCGTTATGCAGTTAAAACTAAGATTTACAAAAAAGTTTGCAAAACCTATCAGAAAAGTTTTACTGTACTATGTTTTACATACTTAGAAAAAAAAATCACTTGCAAATGATAAGTTTTCTAAGTCTGAAAAAATATATAAATAAATAAATAAATAGTAAAAAAAAAATCTAAGTCTTTTCTAAGTAAAAATGTCGAGAATTTTCTAATCACAGTGTAAAAATAGTTAACTTATAAAATAGTTCCTGTGCGGATGCTAAGTGGAAACATTAAAAAGGTTGAAAAAGAAAATCTTTCTAAGTCGAAAAAAGAAATAAATACATAATAGGATGTAAATAGCGACAATAAATTTAATTAATTATACATTATAATTATTTTTTGTAATATAAAATCTCTCCTGCTTGAATTCTGAGAGAAAACATTAGAAAAAAAAATTCTAAGTTCGAAAATAGTTGCATTTTCTTCTCATAGATGGCGCTGCAATCGACATTACATTGCATCAGGCCGTAAACTGAAACAAAAAGGTGTTGCCATTCCAAAACTATAAATTTTTGAAAAACAACTCAACTCTACTCGTAAAAAACGTCTGAGGGCATACAACTCAACTCCACTCGAAAAACGCCTGGGGGCAAAAACAACTCAACTCCACTCGAAAAATGCCTGAGGGCATACAACTCAACTCCACTCGACTAACGCCTGAGGGCACGCCTGGGGGCATTGGGAGGCGGTGGGACCACGCCCCCTTCCACCGCCACCGCCTCTTGGCGCAGAAGCGGCCTTATTCCCCTACTTACGTAACTTAACAGATATGCTTGCTTCTTTCTCTAGTTGCACAAATTGCGAGAAAGTAAGAATTTTACTAAGAAACTGTTATCAAGAAACTTAATCGGTTGATTTTAAACAAGTTCTTACATAACTGTACTGAAATACTCATTTTCTTTACTGTATTTTTGCAGAAACTTTTTAGGTTACCATCAACAGTTCTATGACATTAAGTTATTGGAAACGTTTAGCTTCCTGTTACTTCATATAGCCATTTCGTCTATATTGTTAAAGTATTATCTCACAATAAAACAAAATCTCAACATGGGGGGAAAACTGTTAATTACTGTAAGATATCAAAATTATTCCCTCAATTAGGTAGGCATCAGATTTCAGTAAATTTTTACTGCATGATTAACACTAGATTTACCAGACCAACAAAACATGAAGGTTTGGAAAAAGTGGATAAAGAAAGCACAACGAACTTTGAAAACCAAAGTTGCAATGATTGCTAAACACAAATTTAATAATAATAGAAGCAATAATAATAAAGCTGGCTTCAAATTGAAGTGTGATTATAATGGAAGGATTTCCTTAACAGTAGATTTACCAGACCAGTCATTTTGACTGTTTCGAAGCTTCCATTTTGCATAATTTGTTACTGATTATAGTGCAACTTTCAATTGCACTTGCTTTTCCTAATACACGGTAAGTAGGGCAAGTTGATGGGACTGAAAGTTTTATTGTAATTAGTAGCAACTTTGTGTAAAACCGAAAGTTTAGAAATGGCTGAAAATGGCCTGGTAAATCTGGTGTCAGGTTATTTTGTTCATTTTTTTACTACTTACAAAATTTTTTGCTGCTCCTGGATTCTTTTGCTCCTCGATTTCTCGCAAAAAATAATTCCCATCTTTATCAACGCTGAATATGGTGCATAAATAAACACAATCCCATTATGCTCTCAGGAGCAGTCACAAAACGGTCTCGAAAGTACGTTACAAATTCATTCCACAAAGGGAAGAGAAAACGCCTTTTCACTTAAACAAATTTTATCTCCTCGCACAATGGCGACCTCAGACCGAAATTGCCCAAGACTCCTTCTTGCTGTCAACTCTTTCTGGAGAACATAAAGAAGCAAAACAACATAAATATTGCTATATAAAAAATGTGTACTGGGGCTTTAGTTATCGAAAAAAGAAGAGAAGGAATGGTGACAACTGCTATCGCGGTTGTATTTCTCCTATCCATTTAAGGCTTTTTTTCCCCCGACTTCTTTTCAATCTATATCTTAGCATTCTCGCGGTTTCTTTCGCGTTTATAGACGACGTCTTAAGTTCGACGCTGCAAAATGTAATAAAGAAAAATATATCGTTTCACTTTATTGCGCTGCTGAGAAGTCTGTTGGTGAAGTTCGTTTCTTTTCGAAATCTTTTTGACAGTTGATTTCTTTCTTTCCTTTTCCTCCCTCTCTCTCTCTCACTGTGTGCGGGGGCGCCAAAACAGCCCCCAGGGGCAAACTTCACAGAAATATGATCTGTCGCTTCTCTAAAGAAGAGGCACCTATTATGCCCCAACTTGTAAAGTTGAAAAATGTTTTTATATTTCCTGTTCATTCATTGACACCGATAGTGTGCGGCTTCTTTGCACCCCTCCTATTTGGAAAAGAAACCCACACTATCGTTTGCTTTCCAGAATTTCTAGAGGAAAACATTTTTTTCTCTTCTTCCACTACCACCTATTTTAGGATTTTGTAGTGAGGTTTTCTTTTCCTTTTTCTCAATCTTTTTACCGATGTATATTTATTTTAGAGAAAAAGTTCAGGGAAAGAAAGAACATGTTATACTGTACAGAAAAGAGTTTCTCAAGAAACTTAAAAGGTTGCATTGCATTCTTCTCAATCAGAGAAAAGAAATCGAAAAAATAGTATAAAAATAATCGCATTAATAGCTTTTTGAGCGCGATTCCATCGTTAACTTGTTTGTCATAGTAGGATACGGCCTGATTCACAACCTACGATCTTTTTAGGTTGCAAGTGAAGCCTAGCATCAGTAATGACGATAAATGGCAGTTCTCTCAGAATCTTCAGAAATGCTTTATTTTGTTTTATTTATTTATTTTTTGTTTGTTTATTACAGGTGTGCACCGACAGGGGAGGGGGTACTAATGGGACCGTTCCCCCCAGAAGGCATCGGGTATCCGTTATCCAACCCATTTTTCAAAAAATATTCTCGAACTCGAAACACAAAAAATCCGGTTATCCGGCATAGAACTTATAAGTTTCAAACACCAGAATTAAATATCCGGTACGAAAAAGGCAAGCAAGAGGCACCGGATATCCGGTATCCGGTACATGACTTACACGTTTTAAACACCAGTCACGTGAAAAAGCCACGCACGAGCGACCAGATATCCGGTATCGGGAAAAATAAATATCCGGTTTATCCTTAATCCTAGCTCTAGTCTCCCTCCTGAGTAAAGTCCTCGGTGGGCCCCTCGATTATTATTGTCATTATCATTATTAATATTATGTAACAACTAATCATAAATGCATTTAGTAGATCTACAGCGTGTATTATGTAACAAAAAAGGAGCATTAACTTTAATTTGCAAAGTTGAATAGTTTTTCCATTTTTTTATCGTACAAATATGACGGCAAAAATGATTTTATGATAATTCATCTATCAAGTTTTTAGACATTCACGCAAAATATCGCATACGTCACAAAATTAAACATACGTTCCTAGAAATGAGAACCCTTAAAAACGGGATTTATATCTATAACACAGTTCTTTAATTGCTTCGGTCCCTTGTTATACTACTGTAACTACTTTCAATTACGATGTCAATCATTCCCATATACTTCATTCTTCGATTAAAAACGTCCAATTTAAAAACTTTAAAACGCTATCAATATCACATTTATTTGCTTTAGATATCAGAAAAGAATTTTATAAATGCACGAAAAAGCGTAGCCTTTTGTGGAGAACTTTCCAAAAGAAGGTAATCGATAAGCAAATAAGAAAGAAAAAAGTTTTTCATTCACCTATCTAAGGATCCTCTTATATAGGAAGAGGTGAATTGAAGAATGCAAACTAAATAAATTATATTGCCAAACCGAAGGACGTTGACGTGAATTCCTTCCTTTACTTGGGAGTAAACAAACACCCCAATGGAACTTTAATGGAGTTTAATAAAAACGGAGAAATATGAAAAATTAAGTGCTGCCTGGTTTTTCTTAGCTTCCATCTTTCACGGTGATATGCATTAACTTGGGTCGTTAATATTGGCCCAAGAAAAGCCACGACGGTTAAATAAACAGCGGATCAGAATGCTCTTTGGCGATCATTTTGAAAAGACGAATGGGTTTCCGAGAAAGTACCTCGAAAGTTGTGCAACTTGGCACCACAATCATCTGTTCTGGAGAGCCGTTGATGGTCGATATTTTAAAGGCTCAATTTTAAGCAGTGTTTTAACCCGTTTGCATCAGCCAAAAAAGATGAGAATTAGTTCTTATCATCAAAATTTTGTTTGTTGTTTCTCAAAAAGAAAAGATTCTAAACATGTAAAAATAAAAAATTAAAATGGTATGAACGAAAAATTCATAATTTTATTATTCTTTACTAAAACATAGTTTTTAATTTATCAAAACATTGATTATTATTCTAAAAAGCACTCTAGATTAATTGTTTACTCATACGCTCTAACAATAATGAACGAAATATTAGAGGGGACCTGAAAATTTTGCTTATATTATTATGTCATTTTTATGTCAAGACAACATGTTCAGGAAAATGTCAAAACTACTTTGATTGAATTGTTTTACTGATGCCTCTACGTTGTTTGAATTTCACGTCCAGTTGTCTGGTGTCAAATATTACTTTTTTGTGTAGAAATTAAAGTTTAACATTAAAGGAAAACCAACCGCATTGATTTTCATTAAGTTGGATGTCTTCTGCAATGTAAAATAGTCATGTATAGCCCGGTAAAAAAAAAAAAGGCAAGAAAGGAAAGAAGAGAAGAGAAAAAAGGGAAAAAATGATTGCATGCGGTTTAGGTATTTATTAGTTATTTCTCTCTTCGGGTAGACATGTTGCATTCAAAACCCGTGCAAGACTTGGTTACATTAACTAAGGTAAAACCACCAGTAGTTGACACCTTAAGGATTCTTTTGTCTGTTAATATTGCTTGGACCGAATTCACTGTAGAGGAAACTTATAATTAGTGATAGCTGCACAAACTATTCCCCTATCATATTATTACAAGAATTACATTAATAAAATGAACAGGAATTTTTAATTAATTTTTTTTTTTTTTTAAAGGACAATGGGTCAGTAGTTGACACCAAGCGAAAACAAGAATACTTAGTAGTTGACACTTTTTATTTTCAGTAGTTGACACTCTACTCTTCTTTTATTGAAACTCTTTAGTAGTTTACACATGGTGTTTTATGTAACCGTACATCTTCCACAGCTGCTTTCATTGTCTCTTATGTATAATTTCTAAAACTTCCCTATGTTGGAGGCATCTAAAAAATGAAAGAGGGAGTCATTCAGTAGTTGCCACATTGTAACTCCAAAAGTTGATACCTCTGTCAACTATTGGATATGATCAAATTATATTACTAGTCACAAGTTGACACCCCATGTCAACTACTCAATATTATGTCATATAAGGTTTCAGTAGTTGACATAGGACCAAACAGCTATTTTTTTTGTATTTTAGTTTATTTTAAATAACTTTATATACACTTCATGTCCGAAACAAAGTACTAAATACCTGCTTAATCAAAATTTTAAATTGATGTTTAAATTTTCAATGATTACCTTTCAGCGTGTTCTTAGCGAACTCAACAAGGAAATTGCAATAAACATTCGAAAAATCTGCACTGTTGTCATCAGACGATCGCGGCAGAACTAGCAAGGCGGTACGAAAGCTCACATTGCCACCACTAGAGAGCTATACTACACAGACAGACAAATATTAATCATCTGGTGCCTTTTTTTCGCTCATTAATGATTTTTTTCCTTATAAGTGTCAACTACTGGTGGTTTTACCTTAGTTACTTAATGAAACTAAACGAATTTTGTAAAAGTCGTTTCCTTGCAAGCGTTGTATCAATGCGGAGAAAACAACCTGTCCTTCCTACAATACTATTACTATGCTTAAAAAAAAAAGTGAGAAGGGGCGAAAGAAAGACGTGGGACGGTTTAATCACATATTTTGAAAATATATTTAAGCTACCAAATGGTAATATACGTATAATGTCTGGGTAAGATGTTAAAAATAATCTTCTACGAGTAGTTCAAAATAGTTTTTTAATGAAATTGTAACTTTAATTACTTTTTATCTCGATTGAGGCTCTGCGTAACCTGCACCTGATTTCTTTGTTTTGCATTCATTTAAAAAATAATTCAAACTTATTTGTAATATTGGATAAATACTACTTGTTTCTAGCTTAATCCCTCTTTTACCCTGCATTATCATCTGCAGCATTTTTTTTTTTCACGTAATAGTTTTTTTTTTTTTTTTTTGAGGGGGAGTGGTAACTGCACTGACCATTGAGGGATTTACACAAACCAAATAGTCAGTCTATAGAAATTTAGTTCATTACAGCTACTAAGTGCCACAGAGTCACTGAACTGTAGAATAAATTGCATACCCCGTTCAATTAAAATAACTGATAAAATCGTTTTCTAAGTTCTTAATTAACACATTACGAAAATCAGAAAATCAATTCTTGAATTTTACCACTTTTCCTTAGCGAAAATCAGAAAGGTGGATCTAAACAAAATGGCAGTTTAAAACACAGCATCGGTTTTCTCCAGCTATCCTCTTTGTTCGCTAAAATACTCTTTATGGAACCCTTACTGAAATGCATCCCGAAAAGGTGGAATTAAAAGAGTGTTCCTACAAAGTACCGTCAGAATATTTGTTAAAATGGTTCTTGGATGGAATTTGAAAGAGAGTGGTACTTAAGGGTGGAATTTAAAAGGAGTGGTGAATAAGTACTACCGCTAGTAGATAAAAGTGCTAAACTAGAAATGTAACCCTCCGCGTAGTCTTCAAATCTAGCTGTGCAGCGAGAATTTCAAGGCAACTATACATCTCAATTATTTAGTTGAATTTATAGCCTAGGGTTCTGGTCCAGTTATCTATTAGCCCTTTGCGGTCGTTTTAAGTTTATACATGGGTGTCCTGCTGGTCGGAATTAATTTTCGTTGAACGAACAGTAATACATAATATGCAAGATTATGAAGAAAAAATAAAATTTATAAATTATTTTTTAAACTTTAGATATATGCAACACAATTATATGTTTTATTAATTTTATGTAAAAATTATATTTTAGTTCTCCATCGTGTAGTTGAAAGTGTAGTATCTTTCAAAGCGCTGGTGAATGAGAGTAGACATACGACCGCAAAGGGTCTAAGTCAAAAGAAATCCAAAATAAAAAATAATGATACAAAGAAAATATATCGTTGATAAATTAACAAAACAGAAAAAAAAAAAAAAAAAACGAAATGGTCCAAAACTGAAAGACCTTGAACGTGGCGTGCGTTTTTCAGATAGGGTATGAATAAATTTGCAAAAGACCACCCAATTGCCATTGCCCGAAATTGGTAGACAATTTACATGGCATGTATTCTTTTGATAAGTTAAAAATAAATTAACGAATGACATGGTAAAGCCGAAATGAAACGATTCAGATAGCGTTCAAATAACGTAATAAATATCACAATAATCCAAAAGTAAAATATATTTCAACTATAGTGCGAATGAATTAACAAAGGACAACGCTATGGCTCGAAACTGTAAGAAATTATAAATGTATGTTTCAGATAGAGTGTGGATGCCGAATACATGGCATCCCTCCTTTGTCTGTGTTTAGTTCGTTCCTGCTTGTCCATATTTCCTTCGGGCCAGATCTTATGACGTCATAATTCGAAGAAGTTCTCCTTAGAATTGCTGATAGATATATTCTCCAACTCGCACGAGATTCATCATCCGATGAATGAAATTCCAGGGCTGAATGACAACCATTGATCCGGAGAAAAATATTCGCCGCATCCTCTCTCTCTCTCTCTCGCTCTCTAACGTCGGATTGTTCGACTCTACGCACCTCCACAAAAATATGCCCTTATTTCGATCCCGGGATAGTAATAGAAAGAGGATGGATAGATATGGTTTGGAAGAAACTTAAGGGGCATGGCAGATGACGAAGAATGGGATTCGTTTCGGTGGAATGATCAGTGAATTCCGGAGAATAACTTAAACTGGAACTTTGGTGTTTGAGTTTTTTTTTTTTTTTTTTGTACGGATTATAAATGCAATACAGTAATGAATGTGGATCAAATCAGGATAATTTTTATTCACAATTTATCTATTTTTAATTGCCCCACTCATATTTTGATAATATTATTGTATTTACTGACATAAAACTGAAGAGAAACTCCAAAATATTGCATAGTCACCAAAAATTAATAATAATTGTAAAAACCTTTTAAAATGAATTATTGACCTGTTTCAAAGTAATCCTTCCATTTAGGGTAACTTTGAGCCACGTCAGAAAAGTGATTTTAAAAAGAATTATTTTAATAAAAGTATTATAGTTGTGGAACTTTGATCCAAAAATAAATCTAAATATTGAGAGTTTTTTTTATTTCACAACATCACCGGATTTCTATAACTTATGATGGTCTATCATGTCATAGAAATCCTGTAATGTTGTGAAATTAATGATAATGCACAGAACAACTTCAAGAACTTCACTAACTTCAAGGATTTTGAAAATTTCAAGGGTTTCAACAACTTCAAACCAGCTGTGACTTCAGAATGATAATATTATACAGTTATCTGTGTACAGTGTTACAAAATAATTCCGTAAAATCAAGAGTAAAAAACTGATTTTATAACCTAGCCAGCAAAGTGCACCTCCGTTATTTTTTTTTTAAAGTCAAATATGCAAAAAGTATGGCGTGGTTCAAAGTTAACCCCATAGTTAAAAATTATCCTGAATGACTGTAAAGTATTTACTGTGTTGAATTACTAATCTTTAAATATTATAATTAGTATAAATTATGATTTGATATTTTCATATTCTATTGTTAATTTCATTCTGCTTTCAGAATTTGTAATCAGAATACGGCCAAATCACCGAAAATGAGATAACTGTAAAAAGGAAGCATTTTATTTCTCAACGGATTTTTCACCTTAGTTCGAAATTTATTTGCTCACAAATCATATTTTCCAACAACCAACAATTCAACTGTCATTAGAATTTTATACATTAGAATATCCCTTGCAACTTTCGCAATGGCGTTGAACCTGAATTACAGAATGGGAAAGAGATTCAATGGGAAAGAGTGTACATAGTGTTGAGTAACACTATGTAGATTCAACTAATAAAAATTTTCACTTCAGCAAACGTTTAAGGGTTCCTAAGGAAACCAAATATAAAATGCAAAAACAAAATAATAAATTAATAGCCTTTATAAAAGATTGCAGAAAGTTTGCCTCTTTTACCAGAGTCACCGAAGAATATTTTGTAAAAGTTCTAAATTGAGGAAAAATATCATTAAAAAAGCATAAATTCAAAAATGTTATATTTAAAGGATCTTATATTCGAAATTATCTTAGAAAGATCAGTATAACACGTTAAATGTTTGGTTAAATGAATCCGTAGTTATCACGGACAGCCGTTTTTGTTGCTTTTCACGTTTGAATGATAGCTCAATCGCGTTAAGTCCTACAACGGTACGTTAACAAAGCTTCAATGTGCATTTGCAACTTGAAGGCAGAACTTTGTCTTTGTATTTTCCTATGAAAAAAAAAAGCCTTTCTAGAGATTTTCTATGTGACAGCGTCAACAACAGTGGCGTACGCAGAATTTTTTCAGGGGGGGGGGTTCATAATGTTCTGATACTAAAAGAAATTTGAGTATGTAATAAAGCACTATTATTTAGGGCTCAAGGGGGGGTTAAACCCCTAAACCCTCCCCCCCTTGCGTACGCCACTGGTCAACAGTGTTCAGTTCCATAAATTATGATTTAAACAAATCAGCGCATGGTTGAGTATAATTTAAAATATATCGTTGCTCAGTACAAAAATTATTTTTGCATACAATGAAAATTATTTAACATGCCTTGAAAATTTGGTTCATCATGATAGTTGATTGGTTTTAGAATTGACTCAGTATAATCCAAAGCCATGACCTCAGCATAGGTTTAAAGTTCAAAACCGACAATTTTTTTAAGAGAGTGGTCAAAACAATTTTAGCTATAATTTTCAAACAAAAATTTGTTTTTAATTCACACTTATCTGGGGTTACAACGTTTTTGATTGTTTTTGTAGTAATTTCATTTGGGTATTATTGTCCTTGATATGTGTAAAATTATATGCATTTTTTGGAGTTATCTCATAAGCAATTTCCAGCTATTATTTGAATTAACTCGAATAACTTAAAATGAGAACACAAATAAAGATATTCCATTAGTACACGAAGAACTGAATAACACATGCGTAATTCTAAATTTAAAGCCATTTTGACATTTTCTTTCTTTGTTTTATTGCAATGGGGGTGAGACATCCTGTATCGGTAATACAGGTAATAAATTCTTCATTCTGTACATGATAGCTGGGGGAAAAAACAGCATATTTCCTTCACCAGTGAATGTAATGAAAACATTCCTTCTTCAGTGAAATATTATTTCACCTACGTGAAAGCACCCCCATTGTTCGCAAAACTAATGTAACAAAAGGAAGCAAAATGATTTTTGTTTCACATTGGTCATAATACTCACTGAAGAAGGAAATATGCTTTCTTTTTTCACCCCTGCAGCTCTCATGTACAGAACGCTGAATTTATTACCTGTAATCCCGAAACACGTGTCTTACAATGCTTTTCTCCACAATGTCTACAGTCAGGAAAAATGTGATCTTTTGTGAAGCACATTTTGTTTATGTATATTGTTTTAAGAATATTTAACTTTTTATTGGCAGATAAATTTCTGAAGGAAAAAAGATGGCGACGATTTCAGAATCAGAAAAGAACTGAAAAGCTAAACTAATATAAGCAAGGCTAAGAGCGCGAAAAAGAAAAAGCCGAAACAGACAAATAAAAATGCCAAGTACTCCCGTAAAATACGAAAATATAGAAGAATCCTAAGAAAAGCGTATGAAGAAAAAATATAGGAATGCCAAAGTCGAGAGAGAGAGAGAAAGAGAACGATATATAAAGAAGAGAGAGAGAGAGAATTCCCGGTGTGAAGAACTCGGACCTTTTCAATATCCACGAACTGTCTGCTTAGAATTTTTCTTAATGCCAGCAATTGTGGGGGGCTCAAAGTGCCGTCGGGGCTGATGAAAGTGCCTGGAGAATATCCTCGTGGGGGCCATTAGGGTCCGGAGGCCTCGGCTGCCTCGCGCAAATGGGTCCTCACAATAGCCTCGGCAGTTTGTTTAATAATGTCCCACAAATGGGAGTTTCATGTAAATTCTTCCGTTTTTCTCCTTGATTTTCATTTCATTCGGTGGCAATGAATGCGTTTAGGGAAAAGCGTCGGGGAAAAAAGGGGATTTTTTTAAATAGAGAAGGGAGTCCCACCAGGTTGAAAGGATGCGCACAAAAACGTAAATGAGTCGGCTGAAGAGTGCGGAGAGGGGTGCGCGTGCGGGTGTAGGGAATTTCGCCGAAAGTGAAATCGTTCTTAAGTATGTTTACCTCGTCTTTGTCACGGTATAGGCATAGAAATGTAAGAATTCGCATTTATATTCATTCTATATGCAGTATTGTGGTGGTAGTTAAACTAGCAGAAGTGATTAAATATTCTTTAAGATGCATGAAGGCTAATATAAGAGCACTTTTTATTTTCGGTTTAATTTAGTTTTTGAAATAAACTTCACATATAAAATACTTCGCATATAAAATAAGGCTGATTAACACAAGGAGCTTATATAACTTATGGAATTTTATTTTTCTCTTTCTCTCTCTCTCTTCCGCTATCTCTATAATTTCAAAACAATGTAGAATGTATTTTTCCGCTGTTATAAAAAAATTTAATCTGATTTTGAATTTTTCTTAGCTTTTTTATGTTTCAAATTTTTGATTCTATTTATAAGATATATGGTACTGACATATCAGGATCCTGGAAAATTTTATCTTTCGCTTTACTGATATATAATAGACCTACAGCATTTCACATTTTCTACCATATGATAAATACGGGAAGATGCATTTTTAAAAACTTCCATTGCTAGTTTAAATTTTTTTTTTAAATGTGCATAGGACCCATGATAAAATTTCATTGTTAACCAAAGTCACTAATCATTACTCAATGTCACAATAGCAAAGGAACTTCCAAAAAGAATTTTCTTAATTCTTCTTCATTATGAAATACCTGACGATTTAGTTCATTGAACATTCAGATGCAACGGAAAGTCCTCAATATTCATCCCCAATCGTTTTTATTTTATTTATTTATTTATTTTCAGCATTTAGTTTTGCACTTTAAATTTCTTAAAAATTAAAATTAAAAGAAAAAATCTTTTAAATTGACTAAGCTCTAAAAAATAAAATTATCTTGAGAAAAATAAATAACTTTTCAAGGTATGCAATTTCTTTTCCCGTCTTTTAAGGTGTTGAAAAATATCTCTAGCTGTTAGACTCTGAAATTTGACACAAAAAACATTACTAAAAAACCAAAAGAAGAAACATTACTAAAAAGTCAAAAGAAAAAACATTACTAAAAACCAAAAAAAAACATTAGTAAAAAACCTTAAAAAACATTACTAAAAAAACCCAAAAGAAAAACATTAATAAAAAAACAAAAGAAAAGCATTAATAAAAAAAATAGCAAAAGAAAAAATATTACTAAAAAATACAAAAGAAAAAAGATTACTAAAAACGCCCAAAAGAAAAAAACCCAAAGGAGAAAACATTAATAAAAAAAGGGAAAAACCATTAATAAATAAACAAAAGAAAAAACAATAATAAAAAAGGCAAAAGAAAAAACCATTAATAAATAAACAAAAGAAAAAACAATAATAAAAAAATAAAAAGAAAAACCATTAATTAAAAAAACAAAAGAAAAAACCATTAATAATAATAATTAAAAAAAAAACAACATTAATTTAAAAAACAAAAGAAAAACATTAATTGAAAACCCAAAAGGAAAAAAAAACAATAAAAAAAAAAAAGAAAGCAAAAGGGGGGAAAAAACATTAATATGCATCGCACATAATTTCGAAGGAGGTAACACGTACGATAACTGCTAGTGGAATGCAGGGATTCAAGGACAATCCTTATTTCCTTCTCCATACTTTAAGCTACAAGATTGATATTTTTTAATTACGCTCCAAAGCTAGATCAAATTTACTATCGGTATTTATTTTACTTTTCCCTACCACACCCCTACATGTTAGCCGAGGCCCTAGGATTGCTTGCGCACGGGGAGAGGTGGTGGGGTCCACTGATTTTACATGCACGTATCCCCAAGTGCAAATGGGTGGTCTTCAGCGGGTATCGAACGCGCGACCTTCCAGGTGGAAGTCCGACGCTCTGACCACTAGGCTACCACGCCCCGGTATTTATTTTACTGATCTGATATTAAGATCAATAAAAATGCTACATGCTGCCTAAAATGGTTGTAAATATCGTTTCCTTACAGTGATTATCTCTTGGCAGAGAAACCAGCCTAAGAAAATTTCGCATTTCCCTAATGTATTAATATGCGCTTCTGTTCAGTTATGTATTAAAATTATTGTCCTTAAGTATACTTGTCTGGAATATCACAAGCTAAAATCTTTGAACCTTCAATGAATTAAAAGAGAAATGTTCATGTACACCCTATCTCATTTCCAAAGTTCTGGTAAAAGATACAATAATTTTAACTGCAATTTCGAAAGGGGCAATTGCAAAAGTGTAATTTTAATTGTAAAATTGCAGAATTGTGATTTTAATTAAAAAATTGCAATTTTAATTTTGGAGAGGAATTTTAACTTAATCTCCACAAATTCAGCTACATTAAAATGTAATGCATTTAAAAATTATATTAACAATAGCAATAAAAATAATTGCAATAGTAACTATTATTATAGTGTCGATTATAGTTACTATGTCAACAAACGTTTACAAAAACGGTAGAAACAGATAACCACTTGTACATTTCAATATAAAAATTACCTGTTAGTTAATGTACAACTTTAATATTATTCCATTTCTCTCATATAATCCTAAAAAAAAATCTTTAAAGTGCATTGTAACATTTTCGCGAAAGATTATTAATTTCAGATTTTAAATGAAAACATTGAATGTTTCATTTTAATTAATGCATTATTCTTTCGAGATTGCGTTACATTTGTTCCATCTCGTGAGCATACTGATACGTAGAAAACAAACGATATATTATTTTTGTTTTATTTTCATACACATTGAAATCTCGGGGGGAGGGACCGGAAAAAAAAAATTTTTGTAACGGAATGTTCATTTTTTAGGAATATACGTTATCCTGATAGAGTTTAAAAAGACCGAAGTAAAAAGCATTTATATCCGTTAACGCAGCGGTCGGCAAGCTAAATTGACGGAAGACCTACTTTTCAAGTTCGGAGAACACTAAGATCGACTCGGAGGCCGGGGGAGGGGGGATCCACACTAAACACTAGTAATAGGACATGTTGGAGCAACTTCAAATTGCAGGTTAATTTTTGTCAGAACAAGTTTTGATGCTGATATACTTTAAAATTTCGAAAATAATGTTAACACAGTTAACTCGCATCAAAGCAATATTTCAGATACTAATATATTATTTCTTTTGAATTGAATAAAATATTGTTAGTTTCTGTTTTGTTTTTTAAATGAAAGACACAATGCCATTACATACTTCAACTAACTCTCACCGACAGCATAGTTAATGTGACGATTAACACTCCATATTAATTAGCAAGTTTTTTTATGTCCGGCGAATGATCTGACAAATCAATAAAAAAAATTCCAAAACTATATAAACTGTTCAAAATGCTGTCGCGATCGACCGAACATGGGCTTGAGATCGACGGGTTGCCGACCACTGCGTTAACGGATATTTTGCTGTACCGATATTCGCTGTAACGCGATATCACTGTATTTTGTTGTCAAATGCAAGATTACTTCATAGTACCGTTCTCAACTGGTTCAGGTGTAAGGGCAGTCGCAACGTGTCCAAAAATCTTTTATTAAATAAAGTGTTTTAAATTTCAATCCGTTGTTACAAAATTAAATGTTATCTAGTAACAACAACATTACAAAATAAACTAATAAATGGCTGTTTCAAATAACTTAGTTATTTATGATACGGTTGAGAAGCGATACTTTGTAGTTAATTTTAACATTAAAATATTAATTTATTTTATAAGGTTGTTATATGTACTTGTTATTACCAGGTAATGTTTGAACATTATGAATTACTGTCACTTTACTTAATAACCCTTTTTTAGCCTACTTTCCCGTAAAAGTAAAAAAAAAAGTATGAAAGAAGGCTTAATAAAAAGTATCATTAAATATAAAGAAAAGTCAAAAATAAGTGAAGTAACTAAATGAAGATTGAAAAATAAAAAATTTGAAAGAAGGTTTTTGAGGTGGGGTGTCTGTCGGTCTGTCGACCTTCCCCTCCCCCGCACCCGTAAATATCTTTTGAAGGGATGGTCCAATTCGAAAGATTTTTTTTTTTTCATTCGAAAGATCTCGGCAAGGACATTTCATTGCCACAGTGATTTATTATTTTTTATTTGAACAAATTATTGTTCAATTTTGAACAGTTCAAAATGTCTTCTCATTACTCCCTATTGGATATATGAAGCAAGTTATGTAAATGCCGTACATAAGATCCAAATTCCTATGAACAAGCATATTAGGAAGAGCTCTCGACGTGCAATATTTTTTGATTTGAACAAATTTCGTTAGTTTGGAAGAGTTTTAAAAAAATAGCGCCTATGGGGATATTTCAATCTATACTATTAAAATATGTTGCTTCGAATCAACGTTTCGTAAGTTTGTTGATTTTACATTAGCGTTCCAAACTCTTGATTAAATAAAAGTGCCTGCTAGTATTTCTAATTTTTTCAGTTGTAATGGAGTGGCATGAAGCTTTTATTTTTATTTTCTTACAGAAGAAGGATTGCAGAAAGATCAAAATTATGAGTAACATTTTTTTACAAACGCATTAAATTAAATAAATAACTCAATAGTCGCACTGAGGAGAGATTATCGCTAATTAAAATATTTAAATAAAACAACTTGTTGTCAAACAGAAAAATGAAAATGTCTAAAAATTGTTTAAGCGTTCGAGACAGAACCTGAACTTGAAAAATTTAATAAATTACGGACGAATTTCGACCGGTGGGAGAACTCTAGCATTCTGGAAAAGTTGAATTCGAAAAGGTTTTCCCATACGATTGAACTTGTGCTGCCCTCTCTTAGCCAAATCTCTAAATACATTTTTTAGATTCAAAAAATATACAGAAACGAAGATTTTGTACCTCTCATCTTAGCTCTTAAAACACTTTTTAAAACTTTATGTTTCAATTTGTTGTGGCCCAATAAAACTGCATATAAATGCGTATTATTAACCGAACTGCTTAAAATTATTTGTCTACAGAGGACAAACAGCGTCGGTAAGTAGTAAATTGCTCGAAAAACCTGCTTTAAATTTAGAATACACTGTCTAAATATTTTCTGACACATAAATTATACTCTGAAAGTTAATACAGATCGCTTTAAATGATTGGAGGAATATGAAACGGTTTATCGCCTATACAATAGAATCAAAGTTGTATAAATTTCATGATTTGAATTTATACAATTATTTGAAAATAAATATTAAAAATTTTTTCTGTGAGATAATTTCCATTCAATGTAATTAAAAAAATCAGTTGGCAGTGAATTCTTTTTTTTTTGTTTTTTTGTTTATTTTCGCGTTGTTAAGTAGAGCTTCAAAATAAGAATCACGGGAACTGAAGTCACGCTGTTAAATGTGGCATGTACTAAGCAAAGAGTTTTGTTTCAAGAAAATATGATTCTCAATAAACTCATATAAATTTAATTAAGTAGATGCGTTAAATAATGACGGACTTCAATACCTGAAGAAAGTGGTAAGGTTAAGAATATATTATCTCGGACATTTTGCATGTGAGAAGCTTCACTGCAGTAACATCCTTGTTGTTAAAAAACACAATTTACAGGCGCGAATGTTGACTGCAGAAAAAGGAAACCGCGGAAATGTATGAATAGTAAAACCAATTTCATTATTGAACATAATTTATTTGTGCTAAAATTTCTTTTCTTTGTTTTAAATTAGCTATTTCATTATAAGAAACATGAATGTGGTTTAAAAAGGAAGAGATAGCAAAAAAAAAAATCAGGAAAAGAATCCTCTTTAGTTTTAACCCAAACTAATTTTGACTCGCCCTATGCCACAACTCATAGCAATCCCGAGGCTTCATGCTACAAAGTAGCGAATTGTTCAAAAAAAAGTATATAAATGAAAGGTTTTCTTTTTATTTCTTACTTTTTTTTAATTGAAAATAGCTTGAGGTTTTCTGAAAGGGAGCAAAAGATAAATATAAAAAAAAAAGAAAAATATAAACACTTAGATAACAAGGGGGGGGGGGGAGTGGATTTCCATTTATTCATTGTAAATGTAAGACATCCAAACAATATCTGCAATGTACAACATGACTGTAAAATATAGAAACAAGCATCCACCTTTTGCACCTAACTTTTGTCAATGCATGATTATGCACACATATTAATTGGAAAGCAAAAACACAAACTTGTTGAAACTAATGACTTCATAGGCAGTTACAGTAATAACTTTTCACTTAAACTTAGCTTTATCTAAAGTTACTATTAATGTGATAATTGGTCAGGCATGATGCTGGTGAGGAATACGAACAGTTATCTATTATAGTTTCTTTATATATCTATGTATTTATTGTCAACTGCCAAACATTTATAAAGATTCTAAAAATATGCTTGCGAATATTTTTCAAATTTGTTCTAAAAAGAGTTAATGAAGGTGCAATGCAATGCTTCTGCACGCAATAAATTGCTTTAATAAATTAGGGAAATTTAACTGAAATAATGTGCTTACAAAATAATGATAATAATTGATAGATAATATTCTTTCATATATTTTTATTTCTGCAAAAAAGAAAGACGTGTATACCACAGCGCCTATCTGGTCCGAGATTTTCGCCTCACAGGCGACCATTGTGTCCGTTTTCCTGTTCTATGGTGTCCTTCTTTATGAGTATCTCCTTCCTGCGGGCCCGACGCATTATCCCGGGACAGAGCGCCCCCTGGTGTCTTCCTGTCTGCTCTGAGTGGCCACACGCTGAGATGATTTCCGAATTCTTTCTGGTGATGAGCAGTGATGACCACAACCGTGCCCCTTCCCAACTGCATTATCATTCGACAAGAGTCTTTTTTTCATCTCCTTCTTTATATATATATATTTTAATACGAAAATGGGTAGACTTTTATATTTGCCAAAAGTTTAGTGTTTCACTTTCAACTAAAGTAACGTAAACAAACTTTTTGAAATTGAATCAGTTTACTACGCTGATTCCATAAAATTTTCTCTTTCAAAAAAAATTCTTCAAAGTGATGCCATACTTAAATTTGTCACAAAGGTTTTGTGAAATAATAGCAACCGATTGCTGATGTGGTGGTATTCCTTACAGTTTTGTTACTTTTTTTTTCAGTTTGTCTGCTAATACAAGTATTATGTAGAATTGAAAGTCTCGTAATCAATACTTTGATTATCGCATTTTGTAAGAATATTTTTGATTGATACTGCTACCAGAATGAAATTACTTTGCTTGCTCTAAGGAGTGGTGCATTAATTTTTTTGAAGATTTTCTGGACATACTTCTTCTCTAAATTTTTACACATTTCTCGTTTCCGAAAGATTACATTTTAGCCAACTCTAGTTAGATGAAGAATAACATGAGAGAGAACTCATTTGTTAAAGATTGTCTTTCTGCTGATTTTAAATTCGTGAAAATTAAATGATTGATAATATGCTGATTCAAGGAGGGGTAATTATTATAGTGTCTCGGCAGCCAAAAGTTGCCATTGAGCCAAATCTAGGTTGACGAGGATGTATGTAGGCACCTCACTCGTAATGAGTTGCCTTTCAGTTGGTTCGTGGGTCCTAAAATATGGGGGGAGATTATGATTAAACAACGTAGTTCTAAAAACGTATGCCATTGAAACTTGATATACGTTATATGGACAGGGAAAAGGAAATGTGCAATAAAATTGCTACTAATGGTTCATGTTTTTACCGCCAAGTAAGAAAGGAACTCATGAAGAACATTAACAGAAGAAAAAGAAAAAACAAAGAAAGAAAAAAAAAAAAGTATTGTTGACTTCATTCTGCTTGCTTCAATCTCATGTTCAAAATGCGTTTAAGAGTATCATGAAGGATTTATCTTTTAATTGCAACTTGGCGATGAGAATTGCAATTGATACAGAAGCAAGAAAGCGTGGTGGTAAAAATTCGAACTTTTGTCTTGTTATTGCAAATTTATTTTCCGTACGGTGTATATAACTATCTACCAAGTTTCAAAGACATACGTCTGTTAGAACGAGCTTACGTTAGTTTATATAAACAGAGTAGCTTTAATTATAACCCCTTGTGTGTACAACCTGTTATTGCAATTAGCTTCTAAGATTTCATATTTTAACCGGTTGATACCGGTAAAATACAACATTGTAAAGTTGAACTGCACTTAGTGCACGTTTTACTTTTTTTTCTTTTTATTTCATTTTTTGAAGTTAGTGTCATATCTTCTGCGCACTGAAATAGGGCATTCTATAACTTATACAATAACTTTTTTCAATCACTTTTTTTACAAAACTTTTACTACTGGAATTTTTTTGACTATATTTTTCACTTTTAATCAATGCACTAAAAGAAGACTAACGCATATTGCTAGCCAATTGCTGGCTTAATCTGTGAAATTGTTTTATATTCAAAATAATTTGGGCATCATACGGTCGCAGTCTTTCCAAATTGAAACCGTAAGCCCACAATGATGCTATTGAAAGTCAGTATTTTCTAAATTAAAAAGTGAACGCATATACATTTTCAATTTTTATGCAAATTATGTAATAAAAATTGCTTTTGAATGAAGTGATGTCCTAATTTTACTGTTATACTGATATAGGATATTAAAAGATATGTATATATGTACATATTAAAGTAATTTATCAACAGGGGAGGTAAATCAAAACATCTCTCAAAAATTTCAAGGGGAGCATGTGTCCTGCTGTATGATTTTGACGCCTTGAGAGCTACTTTCTATTTTCAAAAACATAAAATTCAAAACAAAATCTCATAAGCAAACTTTCCATTTACCCGTGGTCCAAAGCTTTTCCCAGAATTGAATTCGTTCAGTTTCATTAAAATTATTGAAACTTCCAAATCATTTGAGGCGAGAGCTACCATTAAACATGGACCGTTTGTCTCCGCATAAATAACCATAAAGACAAGTGTATCATCCTCTTTACAATCACTGCGATGCAATATTCTTCATTGTCCCGTACCGGATTGTTTGGAGCAGGACATCATAGATCCTCCGCGGGGGGTGTTTCTGGATGAAACATAAGGTCGCATCATATTCCAGCAATAGGACCACAGGATGTCAGCGACAGCAGCGCCGGGGAGGAGAAGGGGTCCTGCATCGAAATCTATTGTCTCTGTCTTGGTCTAGGGTTACATCCGTGGAACAATAAGGAACGTTAATGACTGGAGACGTCCCGCTGTTCTGTCGGAAGGAATAGAAACCACTTAAATGTTCTCTGGATTCTTCCTTGTGTTCCTTTGGGGGGAACAAAGCATCGGGCAAGCTTTTGTGTCCACCACGATGGGAATGAAAAAAAATTGTGCTCTAAATTGATGGAAAGTTTAGTTCGCCGGTGAATGAGATGGATTCATTAAGGTTATAGGATTGCGATGAGATTCTAAGGCGCGTTTGTTCGAATCGGAGGGAACAATGCGAAAGTGGAATAATGTTTGTGGCAGTTTAGGTGGCTCAGGAGAGAGGATAGGGTCGTTTTTATTTTGGAAATTCTCTTTTCAAGAAAACAGAGTAGCTTTTTTGCCCCCGCTTTTGCGCCGAATTAATTGTTACGTTTATTTCTTGTGGTAAGGACATATTTACTGTATTTGAGATTTAAAAATGTTTACGAGAAGAATAGAGAATACGGAAGACGATTTTATGATGACATTGATGACTTACGAGATGATTAAATGTGACGCAAATGTGTTATCCATAAAAGTGTGCATATATATATGTGTGTGTGTGTAGGCACTTTGCATAATGACGAAAACTTAACTTTATTGAAGAGCTTATTCAAGCAGAATTTAAACGCACTGAAGCACAATAGCCTTTTACCTTATACTGTTTTTTTCTTTCTAATAGAACTGCGTATGATCACTAACCTTTGCAGACCTAGTGCATTCCCCGGAAGCCGGCATCCATTCTTTCAAGTAGCACCACTGTCGGCGGATGCCATACCACTTGCGAATTTTGACACTCAGTTTCCCTCCTAGATGGCGACACCTGAGCTCTAAGTGATGCGAAACTGCACTAGGAATTTAATTTAGTCGCGAGTATCCAAACCAAACGGATACTCAAGGGATCTTTAACATGCCGCATCATCATACGACATGACGGTTTTCTGCATCTTGAAAATCCACCGACTTGGGCCAGGTTTGATCCTGCAAACTTGTGCATACGAGGCTAGTGCCTTACCACTACGACACTCTGCTGGTACTTACCTTAAACTTATAGCTGTGAAAAATTAAAGTTTCTTAAAAACATAATTAAGAAAACAATACCCACAGTCCTCCTCCATCCTTATTTTAAATTAAACCCCGTTATACCTAAGTTTTTGTGACCTGAAAAAATTACAAAGTCATGATGAATAAAGTTGTATTTAAAATGAGGATCCACTGATTTAGATTTTTTTTTTTTTTTTCTGTAAGCGACCAACAGGTCACAGTTATTTTCGAGTTTATTTGCTATTCTCAAGAATATGCCGCAAACTCTCGTCCAATATGACAGATAGAACACACGACAGCACGATAGAATATTACAATACAAAGGAGGAAATACACCCAGGGGAAAGTTAGAATCGAGCCCACGCCTCTCTCACTGCGCGCAGGCAGGCAGCGGAAACTAGTTCTAAGACCGCTCGGCCACTGAGGTTCCAAAGATAATGTATTTATTAATTATTTTCAACGTTGCATAAAATAGAAAAGTATTGCTAAATTGGGGGCCTCTGTGGCCGAGCGGTCTTAGTTACCAGTTTCCGCCCGCTGCTTGCGCGCAGTAACGAGGTCGTGGGTTCGATTCCCACCTTGCCCTGGGTGTATACTTGTAATTTCCTTCCTTGTATTGTAATAAACTATCGTACTGCCCTGTTCTATCTGTAATACTGGACTAGAGTTTGAGGCATATCCATTGAGAAAAGTAAATAAACTCGAAAATATATGTGACCTGAAATGGTTGTAAAACAAACAAACAATATTGCTAAATTCTCAAGTACGCAAATTAATCATTTCTTTCTCCTATTCTGCGACGTTACTTGCACGTCACAGATTTAATTCCCACCCATCTTAGTTTATAAATAGCTTTCTCGAAAGGCACAATCTTTCTGCTCCAGAAGAACAGATGTTTCGGCCGCGGTGTTATGATTAGTTTTCAACGAACTGCAAATGGCGTTTATTGGACGGAAAAAGTGAGTTTATATAATACTAAACTATCCCAAAATATTGCGCCATTTGTTTTAAAATTTTTTTGTTAGATTTAGTTTAACGTAGTAATTAAAAATTTTCAGCAAACGCAAGGTTTTTTACGTACGAAAAAGAGTTAATTTTCCTGTAACTATATAAATTATCCTGACGAGTCCGAAAACATTTAAACATGATTATTAAGTATACTTGTTGTAGTACTTAAATGTTTCGAAGCTGTTTAGATTTAAAGTTCTTTTTTCTTTTTATCTTTCATGAAAGGTTTTACGAGAATTGAGCTTATGAACGCGTTTCCCCAAATTGTGTCCAAATAACATAGCAACAGCAAAGTATATAATGTTAATTGTGATGACAAATCAATGTTTAGTAGGTTTCATGTAATTCGTAACCATTTCTATATTTCATTTTGAGGGAAATGGCATAGGCTAATTTTAGGCAAGCCAGCGGTTTTTTTTTTAATCTTGGCACTTTTTATCGATATTGCTTCGTACAAATTTTCTCCTAAAGAGGTTTTGTAAAATTTATTTAGTAAAAGCAATCAAACCTGCTGTAATATAGCCGGCACATAATAAGGGGGGTGGAATGTTTAAATAAACCTAAATCTTGTTTTCCTGTAATATTTTCCGACATTTGGGAAAGAAATGGTACTAAATGTATTTCCATGTGGACAAGTGAAATGACGCGGTTACTATAAATTTTACAGTGTTCTGTAAATAGTCATTGTATCATGTGACTGTCGATATAGTATAAAATTTATTTTTGTGCTACTATGATATAAATTTAACGTTCTCCAAGTTGAATATGTTTGCGTAAATACGAAAAAAAATTTAAATTTAAAAAGTAGCTTTCTGAAATTTAATAAATGAAGCAACGAAATTTCTAGTGTCATTGAATAATCTTCTATATTGTTGAAAAAATAAACTGAATGAAATTTAACTTTTTAGAGATTTTTTTTTTTAGAGTGGGAATATATTTCACCTAATGTAATAGATTTAATACTATTTAACCCATTGACAAATTGTCATTTTTAACTTTCAGTTCTTTTTTTTCCAGGCCTTAGTTCTGTATGAAAGTATTAGGTGTTTGGCGACTGCTCTACTTTAATAGTTCATGAACTCGCACGGCTAAATGACTGGAGGCATAATCGCTCATTTGAAGAAATGGTTTGACATTTATTTTCATTTAATAATTTTATTCATTGTTTCTTATTTGTATTTTATTCATTAAATTATTTTTTTTCAATTAAATTCAATTATTATAAAGTTTGAAATAATTTATTCTTTTTAATTTAATTGAATTATTATAAAGTTTGAAATAATTTATTCTTTTTAATTTAATTGAATTATTATAAAGTTTGAAATAATTTATTCTTTTTAATTTAATTGAATTATTATAAAGTTTGAAATAATTTATTCTTTTTAATTTAATTGAATTATTATAAAGTTTGAAATAATTTATTCTTTTTAATTTAATTGAATTATTATTATTCGAAATAATTTATTCTTTAATTTAATTGAATTATTATCTAGTTCGAAATAATTTATTCTCTTCAATTTAATTGAATTATTATCTAGTTCGAAATAATTTATTCTCTTCAATTTAATTGAATTATTATCTAGTTCGAAATAAATTATTCTCTTCAATTTAATTGAATTATTATAAAGTTTGAAATAATTTATTCTTTTAAATTTAATTGATTTATTATAAGTGTGAAATAATTTATTCCTTTCAATTTAATTGAATTATTATTACCACTATTTGCTATAAATTTCTCGTTAAATTTACAGAAATACTGCTGAAAATGTCGAGAAATATAACATTTGCTATTCCTTAGTATTTCAAATACATTCGAATTAGTTGAAATAATCAAGTCTCTCTAGTTTACCTTTTACTGAATCAATTTTTAACTGGTAAATTTAATGTGATGAATGTTTCAAAATAGGTAATATACATATATTTTTAATCTTGTGAACATGGTAATACAAAGGCATAAAAATGTATGAAATTCAAAATTTATTTGTAGCGGATTGTTTTAATGGAAAATCCAGAAAGTAAAATTTTAACACAAAATTATAAGCAGACTTGCATTTTAATTTAAAACTTTAAATAAGCAGCTGCACTGATATGATGATGGGCACTGGAATCCACTGTTTTAGGTCAATATTTCTGAAGGCAAAATTATAAAATACAAATTATGTAACAAATTACAATGATTTCATTGGATTCCTTAAAATGCTCGTGAGGTAGAATATTTCTTGGACACCGTGGCTCGTACACATGATTCAAATCGGTCAGAAATTTTTAATTTACGAAAAATAACAGATTTCTTTTAGTATTTCTCTTGTGCAGAAATTCAGTCGGATATTAAATCGGATATTGTAAGGTACATTCAACAGATATTTCATTCAACTAAATTTTCAAAATCTATTTGTGGAAGCCGATCAGGGTTTTACACATCCGTTCAAGCAATTTTGAAAAAGAAAAGCATATTTCTGAAATAAAACTATGCAGTTGTCGTTTTTACGTTATTTGATTTTGAAACCAAGTAATCATAGTAACTTAAAACTTTCGCCGATACCCAGCGTTCGAATTTAAAAACGGATTAATGTACTGCGTTCCCACCGCAATTGAGTTATTGATACTAAACAATAAATAGTTTAAATTAAAAATAAATTGTTCAATTCCATCGTTTAAAATATTTTCAAATCTGTATGGTTTTTTCACGCATTCCAGCGTGTAGAAAGAAGCTACTCGTTCAGTTCGTTAAAGTCGAAACTTCAGAGCTTCGTGCTGTGCTGTTCAAGGAATTTTGATAGATGGTATATTATACACTTTTGGTAGGTTGTTCACACAATATTCATAAATTTTATCCCCTTAAAAATTTATTCAAAAAGTGAAAAATGGCTTTAAAAAGTTTTTTTTTAGAGCGTAATAAGAGCAGTTGTAAAATTCAATTACTTGATAAAATCGACATAAACCACAACAGGACGTAAAAAATACTGGATCGAATCTAAATATTTTGAAATTAAATCAAAGTAAATTGTCATTTCACGGAATTTTTTTAAAAAATTTAAAATTGCATGATTTTAATGAATTCACTGCGTTACGCTACGTAAATTTAAAAATTTATTTTGGAAATAAAAAATTAGACTGCTCCTTAACAGACTTTTTATATGGATTTGAAGTTTTCTCAAATCAGGAAAGTCTAACTAGTAATATATTAACAGATATCAAAGATTTTTAGCACAAAAAATATAAAGCCTAACAGTTTGCTCAAAATTTCTCTCAAATTGTGATTTAAAAACATTTTGTATAGAAACTTCTTAGCAATGGAAGAAATTGCGCAGCACAATCTATTGCAGCCGGTAACAAAACTTTTGACCATTCGAGTGATTGGTAAGTTGGATTTTACTTTATTTCTACTAACTAGGTTAAATTTTTAGTTTGCCTTTCCTATCACTCTTATTTTTCTCTTTTCCTGTCGTTCTCATTTCCCAACAACCAGTCATCTCGAATTGTTAAAAGGAATCTCAAAAGCGTTAAGTTTCATTAACAGTTATTTTAAATTACGATTAAGCCTCCCCTAACTTCCTTTAATTTGCTAAGAGTAGGAGATAATGCAATGATGAGCAGTTTTCACGATTTCCAACATAAGGTTTTAGCAAGAAAGTGCATTTCAATATTACTGTAATATTCTAAGAACTCCGGGCATCATTCGGAGTTGCGTAGTAAAGATGCTTTGAGAACGCAGTTATTAGATTTTAAATTTTTTTGTAAGTCAACTGGAGAATACAGAAAGTGGCGTTCATTCTGTCGATGCTTGTGCTTTGAATAGGTGCTTTAAATAGAATATTATGGTTTTAATATATTTTTTAGTTAATTTCCGAAACGTTTTCGCTTAATTTATAAAAGATTCATTTATACGGTAAATTTAAAATAACTTTTAGGCTGAAACACATTTTAAAACTAATGATTTCAAAAATATGAAAGTATGAGCAAAATTTCTTATTTTTACAAATTCAAGGTCAGTTTTAATTTGCTTTAGACATTTAAAATGTTGTATATAAATTTTTAATGAGGAATATTCCAAATAGAAGTTTAGCTGTTTCAGTTAATGTTCACTCCACCAGTTTCAAATCTAAACTTAGTTTGTGCCATACTACTGATTTACTTTCTAGCTTATTTTAATCGGGGCTGTGATCTGTATCAATGACACAAACACAGATTTAAAAAATCTGTATAAATGCAAGGAAGTCTGTACAAATGAATCGGTTGATCAAACTTGGACTGCTAGAACAGCAGCATGTGTTCGGAATAATCAAAGGAGAATTATTTTAAAATGGATGAAACACTGTCCTATTATATTGCAATCTCAGGTATACAAAGCGAAAGAAAATTATTTTCAAAACTGTCGAATCGCAATAGTAAAACAAATGTTATCAGTATTAAAATTAAAAAAGTTTCCGATGCACCGAAACTAAATTTCCTATTGAGAAAACCAATTTTTATTTAACGTAAAAATCGGGTCTGCTTCACAAAATAAAAGCACTCATTTTTCGACTAAATACTAATGCTGACCATCTCGAAACATTATAGGCCTTCTTTAATGTGCGCAATTGATAAATTTAATGCACATCTATTTTTGTAATTTGAGAAGAAAACGTGAACCCGAAAACATCGCATTTGATTCGTACTGAAAATATTTCACTAATCTGATTCTGTAGTTCCTTGCATCAAACATTTTTTTAATAAGTAAGTTTCCAAACTTAAACTTTTATCTATAAGGAAAACTCTGCTAATTGTTTCGGACAAAAAAAAAAAAACCTAGTCTTAAATTCTACAATGTTTTCACTGAAGAAACAATCACTTTTATGTATTTCAGTAATTTTGCCCAAGTTTTAAACCATCCTTAATTCACAGTTGAAAAAAGGATAAATAAACCATGGTAAATTCTAATTAGATAGTGTACATTTTTCCGGACGGAAAAATTTTCCTCAATGTGTGAAAAATCACCTCCTGTCAATAATAGCCGGCTTTGTTGCCAGGAGGTGTTTAGGTTTGGCAACAAAAGTCGGCGCTCAGTAGTAATTCAACAAAATGTCTTGGATATTCTTAACAACGTGTTTGAAGTAAACAAAAAATATAAACGGTTGTTTGAATGTAGTTGTTTGAACGGCGTTCAAACAACTACCATGTGTAATTAAAAAATAAAGCTAAAGCAATACGCGTTTAGAAATATGACTCGTAGCTCCGAAACTTTTCTGCTAAATTACTTTAAGGAACCAAGTATTCATGTAGTAACGCATAACTTTCAAAATATTAAATGAACTAAAAAGTTAGCAAACATTCAAGAATAAAGCGTGCTTACGGATGTCCTTTTTATAAGGCATTTTTTTAAATACAAAATCATTAATGAGCACTAATTTATATAACTCACCCCCCCCCCCCCCCATAAGAAAGGAAGGCAAGGCGCCTCGATTGCAAGCCTTAACGAACTATAGAGCGAAAGCTCAGAAAGAAAGAACTCCCACCTACACACACCTACTATTTAAAAGCGTACCCGTTGCGCAAAAAAGAAAGGGGATGTCGCCGGACTTTCAGATACTACTCTTATACTTCATAGTATTTAAGTAGTAAATTTCTTTTGAGTTACAGTACATGAAAAATTATAATATATTTATATTCACGTAAGCAAACACAACTTCGTCGACACATTTTTTGACATTGTGCTTTGCTTACGTTGATTATTAGTGGTACCGAGCATTAAGGCATCTAGTTGAAAAGAGCTTCGAAAAATTTACGAAATAATTTCAAAAGGCAAATTTATAAATGACGTTTTTACCTAATTCGGAGTAATTTCTATTGACACGTCAGTGCGCATATAACAAATAGCAATATTTCTTTTCGTTTATAAAACCTTACGTGATGGTTACAAGCAATGAAATTCCTTAATTGGGAAAAAAAATTCAACGTGTCATAGAAAGCATAAATAGTGCATTTAAAGGTCATACTATTAAAAAATAACTTAATTTGATAGGTACTAAATATAAGTTGATAGGCATTAACAGAAAGTCGGTCCTATAAGGGTTTTAAATGTTAAATGTTGGTACCTGATTAATTTTGATTCAATAGTTAAAGGCAAGGTTGATCAGTAGTTATTAGATAAATACAGTCGGGGCGTTTGTTTATTTTTTTAAGTCTACAATTTCTGGGGCATTTGTTTTAAATTAAAGAGAAACTCGCAATTTTCTAATTCAGTTTTGCTTTACATAAACAAAGAATATCAAAATATTTTCCAACGAAGACATAAAATTTTGAGAATTTTTAAAGTACTTAAAAAAAATGTAAGAAATTAAGTGAGACTTTTCCATAGCCCTTGATAACACTGCCTTGAATCATTTAAGATAATGCCAAACTCTTGACTCATTAAGTATATCCGTGTTTCAGAGAGGGATCCATTTTCTTTGAAATTCTGCTGTTTTGGGTATTCGGCTTATCAATGAGCTTTCATGGTAGACCTCAAGCTAGTTTAATATACGTAGTTGCATATTTAAAACTTCAATGCCTTGGAAGGTGACATTACATGTACTTCATGTACTGTTAATGCGTCTAACTTAATATTTACTTCGAGAAGTTATTAATTAACCAAACTGGTAAGAGGGAAAAATTAAAAATTTAAAAGAAATAAAAATCTCGTAATCAAATGTTAACTTTTTACGAAGATCAAATAAAAGTTTAGAAAAATATAAACAACCCGCAATTCTTCCAAAAATTCTCAAAGCCCCTTTAAAAAAAAGCTTATGTACTGAAATTTGTCGATGCATATGTATTTATATTATCGGATCCACAAAATATTAATGATTCACTTTGTGCTGATTACATTATTAAATCCAGAGTTTGCTGTGCACAAATTTGCCGTTAAGACTGCGTATGTACCTGGTTCGAAGTTTCTAGAAAATTTTTCCTCTGAGCAAGAAAAGTGAGCTATATGAGGAATTTGTGCCGTACAAAAATTAATTTGGCTATCCATTAAGTATTTTTCCCCAAGATTAAGTAGTAACCAGCATCCAAAAGACTTATCAAACTGAATTTTTTTATTTTGCTGTAATTTTTTCCTAATTTGTTCTTTATTTAGATTGACTGTTCATTTTCTTCCCCAATTCCTTCCTAAAAACAAAGTATATAAGTAATTTAGCGCAAGTTTAAGGCAAGCCGTAAGCTTCTGTTTTTATTTTGAAAATTTTAATGTATTAGTTATTAAAAGACGGCTTAACAAGTGAAAAAAGTAACTCCTCAATTGCCCTAATTTTGTAACACTGGCATTCAGCAAATTTTTTAGAATGAGAATACTGGAGCTTCAAATTTTGATTTTTGCGTTTGAAGTTACTTATGAGTACTTTGGGAATACGAAACTACGCTTTAAATATTTTCATACAGAATAAAATGAAGTTCAGAACTACTTTTGAGTTTTCATGCTGAGTATACAGTCGTTTCACTCAATCGAATGTTTTAAAGCCCACTTTTATTCCATTGAATAATTGCAATAACACGTTTTGCTCTAGATAATAGTTTCAAAGTAGACTCCAAATTTAGCCAAAATTATTGACATTGTTTCCCGTTCAATCAAAATGGCAGCTCTAACCCTAGGGGTAACCAAACTTTCGTCTTAGACTGCAGATTAGGATATTTTTCCAGAACAATTTTAATTCCGTAAAATTGCAAACGCAAAGTTTTGCTACTTTTCTATGCTTTAATTGAAATAGTAAAAAAGCTTCTATTAGGTTGCTCAAATTTATTTGAAACAATTAATAGAATTATAAAAATATTCTTGTTTTTAAATAGTGGTCAATGAATCTGAGGAATAAAGTAAGTTTATTTAACAGTTTATGATTTCCGTTTATTTATCTAGGATTAATAGATTGTTTCCTATTTAGCAGCTAAAAACTAAAAATGCTTTTTTACAAGAAATGCTAATTGGCAAAGAGTATCATTTAAGTCAACATTAGTAATTGTTCCTGAAAGAGCTGAAAAGTGTCCTGAAGTCTTTTTAATAATCTTTTCTTTTTTGCGAGTGTTGATCCGTTCCAGTGCATGAAGACAACTTTGGAGCTGCTTAGTTGTCTAAAAGTAAATAAAAGAAAGTTTCAAGAGTACTCGCAAGAGGTCATCGAAGGTGGACTGCGGCCTGGATCTCTGTGTGGTCGCTTTGTTTTGTGCGGATCTTAACAAGGTAAGGAAATTCAAATCTTAATTTAATAAATTATAAATTAAAATATTATTTTAATAAATTATAGATTAAAGTAATATTACAACCGCCGTTTATGTTGATGGAGAATCCTAAGATAGTGCTTCCAACAAGGAACTAAAAATCACTTTGATTCAAACTCGGACGTCTCGGTCATAAAAATCATGTAGTATGACAATCTTAAATGCAGGGGTCTGGAGCAGCTACTTTGAGGTGCTCCGGTAAGACTTCCAAGTACTTGCTTCGTACTTCGAATTGTTTTAATACGACTCATATTTCTCTTTTTTTAGTTAATTTATTACAGGTATATATGGGATAAAATATTTGAAAAGTTGCTTGAAGATTATTTATCTAAATAGGGACTGTTGCAGGAAACTAGACACGAACAAAAAATCTAAGAGTTCTAAAAAAAATTCTTTTCTCCGGCCTCCGCTCAAATTCCTTCTTAAATGTTGAAACTTCAGTAATTCAAATTAAATTTTGAAGTAGCCTCATGAAATCTGTTTCAGTGTTCGGTGTCCAACGTTTCAAGTTTTCAGACGAAGGCCCCTTTTGAATCAGGAATTCGGAAGCAGTCGTCATCATTCATAGACTGGTAAGCTACATTCATTATTCTTAATAGTTAGCTCTGCATCTTAAATTATTCCTTATTCCAAATAGTTTAAGTTGTACTTTGAATCCAAGTGCACGAAATGATTTTGGCGGCAAAAAATCGGATTTAAAGTTAAGCTCAGCATACTTTTGGTATCGTGCCACTGTCTAAAGAAAAGTTACGCGTGCCACTATCAGTTTTTCCAACATACTGATAATAAAAGTTAAAATGTTATTTATATATGTTGCTTATTGAATTTTGACACTATTAGCAATTTCCTGTAAATCTAGATAAAGTGAAACAAAATTACGAACTGAAATTCTATTGTTAATAAACATTTAAAGGTTGTCATTTAAGTTATGTAGAAACTAAAAATCAAGAACTTAACTTTTAAATAATTATTAAACAGTAGATATTTAATATGGGTTTTGAATTTGTAGTTTTCATTAGAAGATTCTTGAAACTGCTGACAAAATGGAGTGTTTTAAATGCATATCAATAGATCTTGAACGGCAAATTTGGGTTTATTTTCATACAAGAAAACACTTGTTCACAAAGGTATTGATCAGAAACTACAATACCCGACATCCAGATGGTACAAATTATGCAAGTTACTCGTTGATACAAATTTCTACAGTTAAATATAATTTGTATCATTTGCACTTTAAACAAAATAGTTGAAATAGTACTTCATTTTTTTTCTTTTCGGTGCAGTAGAGTGCTATGGATCCATAATTTGGAGTTGAAAAAGAATTTTTTTTTTTCGAAGGCTACTGCACAAATTCCACACGTCCAAATTTATTTTGCTGCATAAACAAAAATTGTTTTGCCCAGTCTGCTTAAAAATTCACGAATTGCAATATCCTTTTTATTTTATTTTCGACGTCAAATTTTCACGTGTGGACATGGGGATTTTTTTTAAAATGACAACGTTCGACGGCAGAATCTGAAGTTTTAAGAAAGTTCAGTCTTGCTCAGCAATCTAAAATCCGCTGACCGATTTCGCTTCCACTGAAGCACGAACAATCAGCAAGACTTATGCCAAAACGCGTATGAGTGTTGGTTTTACGGATTTTGACAAAGTTCCTGAAGGTTACTTTTTTTTTAATGTTCGTTACCTTCGCGTGATGTACTGCAAAAACTTCGCCGTGGCACACGTACCGCGGGTTTGCCAACTTTAGACTAAATAGCCGTAATTTTACGATGTAAATTTAAAGTACAACATTGAAAATTGTAATTACACTTTCTGCAAAAAATATTCCTGATAACATTAAAAACTAACACTAACTCGCCTAATACATTAATAAATCTTGCAGCAAGCGTACAGAACAATTTTTTTTTATGAATTTACTTGCATTAAACTATTCCCAAGTCATTCATTAACTCTCCGCCGCGGAAATTCGTACCTAATTAAAAATTGCTGCCAAAAAGAGCTTTGATCGTATCAAAAAAACCTAATGCTTCAGGTTTGAAATTGATATCATTAAACCAAAGTTAAGACTCTGGTTTATTTTAAGCATTTTGTTTTTAATAGATAACCAATTTATATAGTAAAAATTTGAAGTATCTAGGCAGGTGTGATCAAAGGTTGGATCCTGTCTTTACTGAGAATTTAGTTCAAGGTGTTTAAATTTGAAAAATATCGGCATGTTTTAAAACCAGATAACTTAAATTCATTATATTTATGAAGTATGACTTTGTCATTTTTTTACGAGTTTATTTTAAATTCAAGTTATTCAATGAGTGAAACTGGCACGTCGCATATTTTCACTCTTCGACTCAATTGTAACTAATTTTTATTCTTCCGAATTTGTGATCAAATTTGCTTTCTATATTCAACTCTTTGACATACAGTGATGACTCAGACTTAAAAGTCTACTAAAATGCATGAAATTACTTCTTGGAGGCGTCAATCTACAAAGGATATAAAACGAATAACGTCTTTAGACGTCAATAGTTACCGTAATTATAAGTGATTTTAAAGGTATGCCATGGAGCTAATGTCCGTAAATCTTAATCATGAATCTGGCTGGATACTGCCATTCTGGTTTATCAAGCTTATTTAATATTACTTTATTGTCTTAATCATTTAACTTACTGTAATCTAAATGAGGCTTTTCTTACAAAAATTTTCAATTTTAATGTGATGCATTGAATGTTTCTTTATTTTGTAAATAACGAAAATTGCATTCGCTTCAATATTTTACATTCTTTTAATAGCTGGTAGATTTAACTTAATTATTGTAAAAGTGCATGTAAGTTTCACCGAAAAATATTTAGTTTTAAGATTGTAGAAGTTACGTTATTAAGATAAATTGTTTTGATGAAAACTATGCAAGCTACATGAAGAATCAATATTTTGTTTCATTAAAAACTAAGTTTTTTAATATTGATTTGTTAAAGAGCATGAGTAGGATCCACTAACGGGTAACATTTTATTTCGTTAAAAAGCGCATAAGTTAAGAATTGTTAAATGCATTAAAGATTTATAAGTTTGTAAAATATGACTTATGTTAAAAATTAAAATTATCTTAACGAATGGTATCTTTTTTATTCTAAATTTTGAAATTGTTACTGGTAATTGAAAGAATCGGTTGAAAATTGATGTGCTGTTCGTTATTCAATTGTTAACTTAAATTTCGTGCTACATTTGTGTAATCAGTACCATCTCGATGTCATTACTTTTTATTTTAATGTTTTGCTTCCAATGTGTTGCTTGTTAAGAGTTATCTGTGACAAATATAATTTATACCTAAATGTGTATGATAAAATGGCATTGCTGTATTAGAATATATTTTGAGTACGGCGCTTGAAGATTATTACACCGTGTACTTAGAATCATGTATTTGTGCACTAGATTACCTGGTTTACTCGAAAATTAAACGATGTAATATCGCTGAGAAATAATTCAGATACTTTGTGCTTAAATTTTTGTAGCAAACATATTTTCGTTATGTAAAGATGTCAAATTTGTAATAATATACTTTATTTACTTGTTACTTTTCACGATTTGCAGTTAAAAGTAGTTTTTGCAAAATATCATTTTTCTTACTAAAGTTATTTCTGAGAATTTTAAATTTATACTGTAAAGATATGTACTAATTTCCATTCTGTAATTGGCTTTGTCTGTCATGGTAAAAATGTTAAATTTCCTTCCGAAACTTCCAATGTTTTGATTTGTGAACAGCCTCCATTTCAATTTTATGAAATCAACTGAAATGTATTATGGAAGAATATATATGTGTATTCTAGATTATAAAAGTATATATACGAAATGCTTTACGATGTATGAGTATTTACAATCAAAGTGTTAGTTCAACTCTTGTTATGGCATTTTAAAATTTTAAACTGTATAATTTTAATTTATGCTTATTATAAACGAAACTACTTTGAAATTTTATAAAGTGTTTTCAAGAATTCATAATATGGTAAAATTTTAATTTGTATTAATAGGAAATCTCAATGTCATTTCATTTTTTTTCTTCAATATTTTGTCTTCAATGTGCTGCTTGTTAAAGAGTTATCTGTAACAAATATAATTTATACTGAAATGTGTGTATGATGAAATGATGACTTTGAAATTTTATAAAGTGTTTCCAAAACTCGGTAATACGATGAAATTTGAGGATTTGTATTTATAGATAAAGCAACTTGTGAATAATTTGGGAGTTTATACTTCTCATGTATTTTTTATCTAAAACATGGAATGATTTGAATGTATTGCATCTGAATTAAAAGTATGTAATGTATTAGTTTGTACTTAAGCCATTAAGTGCTTGACAAAAATTTAACTTAGTTGCTAAACTTAAGTTTTTGCTTTTATATTTTCTACTGATGTGGAAAATAAATTTCTGATAAGATTTTTTATTTTTAATATTTTTATATTTTCATTTTTAATGAAAAGTAATGTACATGGCCATTTCTGTAACTTTATAAGAATTCCTTTGTTTTTTTCGTGTAAAACATGGATGCGGCAAAATGATGTAAGGGTATACCCTGTTTTAATATTTTTCTATGGGGGGGTTTTTAATTTGTAGCTTTAATTTTTTATGTGATTGTTTGTAAAAATGAAGAGAATGTAATTACAATAATAGTACTGTGTAATATGAACTATATACTCAGTGTAAAATGTTTGTTCCATGTTTGTGTAGCGGTGCGAGTGCAGTCCTTCAAATAGCCCTCTTTGCTCCTGCCCAGGGGGCGCGCCTTTTGGGAAAGCGGTAAAGAATGCGGCTACCACCAAAAAGATCTTGGTTCGACTCCTGGCGCTTCATAGCCACACTCGCACCGTTACATCTGGTGACCCGGCATTTACGCACGCAGCAATGGAGACCCGAACACTCCACAGATGGCGCCACGAGATGACTTGCTCGCACGCATTCGTGCAGTCTGCACGCGCTCGCACTTGAGCCCAACACGGATCCGAGCAAACAGGCCCAAACTTCACTCACTCACGCAGCAACCTCAAGCAGCCTTTCTCTCGCACTGGTGCACCCATCTGTGGTAAAATATCGTTCACTCTTCCCCTATTCGTTCACTGGGGGCGGAGTATGTAGCGGTGCGAGTGCAGTCCTTCAAATAGCCCTCTTTGCTCCTGCCCAGGGGCGCGCCTTTTGGGAAAGCGGTAAAGAATGCGGCTACCACCAAAAGATCTTGGTTCGACTCTGGCGCTTCACAGCCACTCTCGCACCGTTACATTTGTAAGAAAATAATTTCAATAAACTGCATAAGTTTAGTATTTGTCATTATTTAAACTTTTTTTTTTTTTTTTTTTTTGCGAGATGAATTAAAAATTTAATGTTAATCCAGAGATGTGATTAGGTGATATTTTCAAAGAAAAAGATTTTGTTAATGTTTCTTTGCAGTGAAATTTGGAGAATAACATAAAGTGTTCTTTGTTTTCCCTAAATGTAAATGAAAAATATAAGTACAATTAATATTATAAAATATTTATTTACCATGATCAAAACATGAGCATAAAATTAATTTTGGGTTCACATGTACCTTGAACTTTCTTCTGAGAATGTTCTCTGAAGTGTTTATTGGCGTTTTTTTCCTAGCAGATTTTTTGGTTCTCTGATTTAAAAAAATGACTACAAAACAAAATATGTAAAAAAAAAAGTTTTTTATTTAATTTTAATTAATAATTAGTTTAAATAATTAATGCCCAATTTCCATGTTTTTCATGTTTAAAACGACTTTGAAATGATTACTTTGAAATGAAAACATAAAAAATCTTTAAGCTATACTTCAAAATGATTTAAAATTGACTAACGAAGAGACTGCGCTTTATTGTTTACAAAGTGCGTTCAAAGTTATCTTCACCAATTTAAAGTGTTTGTACTTTCATCTTTAGGGAACAAAAACCTATTTATGTAAGTATATCCCATTATTTTTTAGCAATTTAGTATGGGTTTTGAAAGTTCAATGTTATGCTCAGAAAGGTAATTCTAATTGTTCACTTTCTGTAAACGATCTTATTCTTTGAGATACAACTTTTACAAATTGTTAGTTTAATATTGTGACTTAAAATGTACTTTCAAATTGGGGCAACATAAAAGCAATTCGGACAATCGACGTGTTCTTGAAAGAAAAAAGTTGAAATTGTCTACATGGATATAGCTACCTTTTTGCTTCCATAAAAATCTTTACTAATTAAAAGAAATTTGCGTTAAGACTTAATTTTCGAAGTCTAATGGCCTGGTCTCGATACAAGGTCGCCCTTTGGAACTTCACGAAAACAACCTTGTCAGCGTGGTGACTTTATAACCAACACATATGCATTTGTCAATAAATTGTTTATTTAAATAGTAGAATTCAATTTGTCAAAATATTAGTTGATTAAGTTATAATTTTAAAAATCAGTTTAACAAAGTAAAAAACATAGTAAACTATAATTATTTTTTAACCTTTAATTCGAAATAAAGTTTTCTACAAATATGCTCAAGCTAAGGTAGTGAACATTACTTACCCTCTTCAGACCCCAGAACAAGGTACAAACAATTTTGACGCAATTTTTTGGTTCTGATTTAAAAGATGATTATAAAACAATATCTTTAAAAAAAATTTCTTTAATTTTAATTAGTTTAAATAATTGATGCCCAATTTACATGTTTAAAACGAAGTAAACTATCTGTTGATTAATTTCAAAAACAATTGGGTGATTTAGCTTTCAAATTGCAAACAGTAGTTAATAAACAGTATTTTAAAATGTACCCAATTGGGTACACTTGGAATAAAGAGGTTAAACTTTTAGAGGACTTTCTCGATTTTGGTTTATTTATTTATTTATTTTTGTGCAATGCTTTCTAGGTTTCGTATTTTATGAAAACGTTCTTCAGTTCCCTCATGGATTGCAAAAAATGCCTTGCATAATTCAATGCTCCGAGCACTTCTGATTTCACCGCTGCACTATCGCAGAAATTATCCTCTCTTGGAATCTAAAACTTGAAAACAATTTTGGAAATTGAGGATTGAGCAGAGGTAGCAATAACTTCAATTTCTTGGAATTGAACCAGTATTGCATTGAAAGCTCTCAAAGCAAGTCAGACAAAAGTGACCATGTAAACGATTACGGTATTTAAGATCTGACAGTATATTTGATAATCCATAACATAGAATTCCTATTCAATGAGCCGGGACTTTAAAAAAGTGACCTTATATGCGGGGTGACCTATCGAGATCAGACGTATTTGCTATTTTTCTTATTTTCTAATTATTCATTCACATTTAAAATACATAATTTGATATTGTAATAATTAAAAAATATTATCTAAAGCATTGAGAATTTTACCGTCTAGCTGTAACTGAGGTAAATGACCCGGTAATGGACACTGCTCTAGTAGTGGACACTTAGATCTTTAAGCTCCTAAAATAAGCGAATGTAACGTAAACCTTGAATGAAATTATCAGAACCTATAGCGAACAATTCCTAGTGCTGGTTAATAGAACTAAAATTGGCGTGGAGCATCTATGCAAGTACATGGATCATAATATTTAATAGCTGCCTCCACAACGGTCACATTTGCTGCACTTTACTAAAGCCGCTCAAAAAGGTTAGGGATTTGGGGAAAATATATCGGAAAAAAGCGTGAGATCATTTATGAATGGGGGGGGGGGTCCCTTAGTAATTTTTAAAATTATTTCTCCAAGTTAACAACATAAAATAGATGACATTAATTTCTGTCCACTACTACTAATGCAAATACGTGTCTTATAAATGTCCACTATAGATACAAATTAAGCGTTTAGTAAATGTGACGTAAAAGTCCTAATTTTTCATCAAATGACATTTTATAGGTAAGTAATTTTTATAGAAATAGTTGGCGATTAAGCTAAGTATGCAAATATTGATGTAAGTCCCTTAAAACAAATTTGCCACGTAAGAGTACCGGTACGAAAACCGGGTCATTTAAAGGGGGTGTAAGCAAGCAATGAGTCGGCATACATTATATGCCGACTCATTGCTTACAGCTATTGTAAAATTCTTACTAATTCAAGATATATTCTGTATTTTTAGAATAATTAAACGGATTGTTCCATTTAAAAACATGAAATAGCTTTAAAATTTGCTATTACGTTTATATATTTCTAAATTTGTTCCTTTTATTGGAGATTTTTCATTTCATGACTCAAATTCTTATGACACAAGTTTTGGAATTAAATTTTCCTGGTAATACAGATGAAGTTATGTGCCTACCTACAGAGCAAGTCTAATTTCAATGAGTTTTTTAAACTTTTCAAAATTAGGTAAAATTTATCAAAATTACACTAAAACTAACAGTTCTAATGAATATTTTTCACTTGTTTCTAGCAATATGTTAGTAAGAGACTTGTAATATGAAGTTTAACACTGTAATACCTTTCAAAATCCTTTCAACTGAAATGTAAAATTTTTCAGCGCACCGTATGATTTTTAGGCAAATATCACTTTTTCGAATTTAAAAAGCTATAAAAATACTTACAACCATTTTTTTTTCTTCATAATATATTCAAATGAACTGAATATACAAATTTTTATTTCAACATCTTGAACATTTAAAAAATATCTGGTTTAAAATAAACTAATCTCATTAGCAGGAGAACAATGTGACTGCTCTATAAAACTCTAATTGGACCCGTCGTCACGTATGCTGCGGAAACATGGGCAATGACTGAAAAGAGATGCTGGCTGTTTTTGAAAGAAAAGTACTCCGTAGCATTTTAGGAGGTTTGAAATGCAATGACACCAGGAGAACAAATTCAGAGATCTATTAGGATATACAAGAAGCCAGACATAATAAAATTTATTTCTGTCCAAAGATTAAAATGGGCAGGTCACGTGAGTAGAATGGAGTACTGCCGAACCACCAAGATTTTCGAATCCAAATCATCAAGAACACGAAAAAGGGGAAGACCAAAAATTCGGTGGATTGGCTGCCTTTTAAATAAATAAAATTAAAAAAAAAAAACCCTAAAAATCACTGTTCTTCAGAAATAAAAAAAAAATAGCAAAAACTTTTGTACAATCTTAAAAATTTTCCATTCGTATTACTAAAGCCTTTTTTCCCCTTTATTTATCCTCTGGTCGATTTTGCAGTTAGTAGGATTTTGGGGTAGGCACATACCTTACATTTTAAACCGCATTTTCAGATACTATAAAGATATTTGATTTCCCTCTCATAAACTTAAATCCATTTCCTCTCTAAATTTTGGTACATTAAAGCACACCCTTTACAAATATGATTTCGAAATACAGCTCGCATGCAGGGGATATATATTCTTTGTATTCCCAAGGTCTTTCGAAGTACTGTTATGTAATGCAAAGTTCCCGATATATTAGTTAACATAATAGTAGGGCTCGACCGATGGCATTTTTTGGCCGATGGGCCGATGCCGATTGTTGGCCGATTGTTCCGATATCGGCCGATGGCCGATTGCCGATTATTTTCCTCTTCCATCGGCCGATGGCCGATGTCGATGGCCGATGGAAAAAAAGTTGCTTTAAACCATTAAAACGGGTAGAATGCTTGTCAAAAATGTCATTTAAATCATTTACTACTTTTTTTTATGTTTATAAAAACCTTAAATGCATTATTCAAGCAGCGTAAAATTGTTTGGGGGAAGTTTACATAATAATTAAAACTAAAAGAATCACTCGCGATTCTAGTAAAGTAATTAAACTATTTGGAGGTTAAAAAAATTAAAAAATGCTATATCAGAGAATTTTTAATTCTTTTTACTTATCTTTGCAAAAAAAAACCTCAACAGCTATTGAATCGGCTCGGGTCTAATTCCCTTTCCTTCAACATTTTCTCTTTATAACACCTGCACTGCACTGCAAATGCCAATTGCAGCTGCCTTTATTTTCTTATTTTTTTCATGGAGAGGAATGCAGATGTTATGACACAGACTAACAAATAATGTGGGTTTGTATTTTTAACGAAACTGTCAACCCCCTCCTCTCAGATTTTTTCATGATCCCCCCCCCCCCCGTTTTTAAAAGAAAAGCGAGAACGATTAAATGTATATTTTTCATTAAAAAAGTTATTTTAAGCTCTTTTTCTGATATATTAAAAAATTTCGCTCGCAGTATTATCCCTTGTATAGTATATCCCTTGTTCATAACCAAGAAATACTGAATATTGCTTTAAAAACATAGACGTGAGATTTTTTTGTCATTACAAAGGGAATAAAGGGTTTCTTTTAGAACTTTCTCTTTTAGTTTTTTTTTTTTTTTTGTGAAGTTTCTAGGTTTCTTTTTAAAAAATTCTTCAGCCCAGGGTTCTTTAAAATTTAAAGGGAGCACTTCTGTTTCACCGTCACCGAAAAAAAATCCTCTCTTTGAATCAACCAGCAATTTTGGGGGGTTGACAAAAATAATTCTTTTTTGGAAAACCGTATTGTTTTAAAAATAAAAAATTTAAAGTTTGGTATTTAAATCTGATATATATTTATAATATAACATAGAATTCCTATTAATAATTTAAAAAAAAACTTTGACAATTTTTAAACTTTAATGAAAGACGTAGCATTTTTTTTTTTTAAGGTATTCATTCACCCTGTAAAATACAAATTTGTTTTTTAAAAAAATTTTTAAAGTTTTGAAATTTTTGCTAGCGAACTAGGAACATGATAAAATTCGATGGAATTATACTTTCTCCTGAAAAATTAAATTCATAAATTTTTATCAAAAAACGTTCTATTTTGGGTTAATAGAACAAAAACTAAAAAGCATCATGCAAGAGATTGTTAATATTAATAGCTAAAACTACAACTGTCAACATTTGGCTTTTCAAAGCCGCCAAAAAAATTTTGGGAAAATAAAAAAAAGTAACTTTAAATGGGGGGAAATTTTTAAAATTATTTCTCCTATTAAAAAAAATGATGACATTAATTTTGAAAAAAAAAAAATGTGCATTGATAAAAATTTTTGAAAAAAAAAGAAATTTTTTAAAGCATTTTATTAAGAATTTTATAGAAATTTTGGGTCGTTGCTAAGTATGCAAATTTGAGGGTCAAGCCCTTAAAAAAAATTTCCCAAAGGTCCGGAAAACCTTTTGGGGTTAACAAAAATAAAATTTTCCAATTTTCAATAAAATATTTTACTTTCAAGTGTTTCTTATTTTTGACAAATTTCTTTTCCCTTTGAAAATGTAAATTTTAAAAATTTTTTGAAATTTTTAATTTTGAGGAGATTTTTCAAAACTAAATTCTTATGAACAAGTTTGGCTGCACTGATTGCAGAAAAATGTGAAACCACGTGAAGTTTTTTCGAAGAAACCCAAAAAAAAAAAAAACGCAAAAAAAAGAAAATTTTTTTACGCTGGTTTTTAAAAATTTAAAAATTAAAATTAAATCCTTTTAAACCTTTCTATTAAAGTTGAAATTTTTAATTTTTTTTAAAAATTTTTTCGAATTTTAAAAAAGAAAAAAATACACAAATTTAAAATCCCAAGATGTTATAAATTTTTTATTTAAACATTTTAAACATTTAAAAAAATTTTTAAAATCAATTATTAAAGGGAAAAAGGGCCCCAAAAATCAAAGGCCCGTCTCCCCGTAGTGGGGAAAAAGGAAAATGACTAAATAAGAGCCTCTATGCTTTTTTAAAAAAATTCCCCAAATTTTAGGAGGTTTAAATGCTGAAAGGGAGAACTTAAATTTTAAAAATAAAGGACCCGAGCTTAAAAAAATTTATTTTTCCGATTAAAGGGGCAGGTACTTTATAGAAGGGAACCCAACCACCTTTTGTCCTCATGAAGAAAAAGGGGTTAACCCTTCGGGGTTGGCTGCCTTTTAAATAAAAAATGTAAATAAAAAAATTGAGCTTGGAGAAAAAAAGAAAGAAAGAAAAAAAATTTTTTCTGAAAAAGTTTTCCTTCGAAAAACCTTTTTCGGCCTTTTTTACCCCGGCTTTTAGATGGTTTTTAGGCCATATTACAGCCGTTTTGTTTTTTCCCCTTAAAACTTAAACCCTTTCCTCCAAAATTTGGTCTTTAAAGCCATTTAAAAACTTTGTTTGAAATAATCGGCGGGGATTTTTCACCCCGGCCGAAGTACGATGTATCAAGCCCCAAAAGTTAAACATAATAGTATAAGATAACACATCAAGAGCAGGGCCCGACTAACAAGTTTTCATGCCCGGGGCACTTTCAATTTTTCCTGTCCTTTTGAATGGTTTACTTATATGTATGCATGTGTGTACGGTCAGCGTGAAATCGGTTATTATTAAGAACAACCTGCTATTATGAAACATTACTAGTAGTTATTGCTAATTAAACTGATTATTTTATTTTAGTTTTGAAAAAAATTAAAGATGTTATGGAAAGATTTCCTGCCCCTTATATAGTTCCAGCCCAGGGCACGGGCCCCGGGTGTCCGTGGGATAGTCAGGGCCTGATCAAGAGTTTGATATTGCTCTTATACGAGCAAAGTTAATGCTACTGGATGATGCCTCAAGGATTTTAATCCTTATCTAATGCCGTTACATCTTATAACCATTATAACAAACATTAGTTACAAAAACTAGAGCGTTCGTTTAACTTGTGATGCCAAGTTTACAATAGATCATAATGGTATTGGATAGCGCCTCAGAAAGGTTAATGATGCTCTTATGTAAAATTCGCAATGCATTAGTCATGCTATAGAAAGCAGTGTTTGGTTGTGTACTGGAAGATATTTGTTTTAATTTATAAATATAATCTACTTTAAATCTGAAAGCTCATTTTAGATATGTTGTCGAATATCGCAATTTCTGCAATTGAGAAATTTCAGTTTTCAGTTTGGCCATTGAGTTTAATCAAGCCCATAAAGCGAAATGATTACCTGTGTGCAGACTATATACATTGACAAATTAGCCGGGTTTTCGCGAAATTTTTCATTGAAAATTCCAGTGCACTTTCTGGCAGACAACGTTGATCAGAGTTTATAAACATTGAGCGTGGCAGTAATTTTACCAAAATTTTTCAATTTTGAAATCTATTTAAAAACATGAATATTTTGAAATTTTCAAAGATTTAGCTTTAAGAAGCGTAAATTATACATTAAGTTTGCTCAGCGGTTGAAATCCCACCGTAATTCATCAAATTTTTAAGTTCGGCCTCGAACGTTTAATGCCACTACGCTCGGAGTACTTGTTAAAATACCTACAAAATATGGTATTTTTACCTCTTTATATTGTTTAACCTTGAAACTGAAAGAAATAAATAAAATCATTTAGGGGAAAACAATCATAAAAACGGGGGAAGTCGCGCGGAAGACAAAATAATGAAATGTTAGCATTTATTTTTTGTACATATGTATAATAAGTCATTTTCTTTGAAATAGACATCTAAGACAAACGGTTATTAGATTAAAGTAATATGAAATTTTAAAATAAAGTTACCTAATTTTTCGCAATTTCGTAGAGTGCATTTACAATAACAGAGCTAAAAGCAAACCAAAGACACAGCCATATAAAAGAGAGTCTATCTTAAGCAGCATAATGTAAGGAAGATTTATACCAATTTTCAAATAAATATAGCATTTTAAGTTACAGCTTCTCCCGTTATACAATATCCCAAAAAACGGAATTTCTCAGAAAATGCACTTAAAGTATAAAATTAAGTTAGCTACAAAGTACTTGCATTCCATTTTGCTCACCACTAAGCGCCCAGACAAAATTCAAGCATCATTTCAAAGCTAAATGATTAAGCATTAAAATAATCAAATAAAATAAAAATGTGAATTTTGACCGAAAATCGCTTTTTTCTAAGTGGTGGCATACCTTAAACAACTTTTAGATATTTTAGTTCTTCTGTTGGGCAAGTTTGTTTTGTTTAAATATTTCAATTAGGGATAACCTATGAGTTAGTTATTTAATTTAATGCATTACCTACATCTTATATTTCTCCTGTAAAAAAATCGAAATAAAAATTTCCATGCCACCCTGTTATTAAACCCCTTCTCTTTCGCTCCCGTGAAAATGACGGTGTGAGGTTTCGCTCTCTATTTCTCGCTACCGTGATATTTCCGGGCTGGAGTGCTTAAAATTTCAAAATAAAAACAAATCAAAAATTAACAAGAAGTTCCGTCTAGAACTATACGAGCCTACTTTCCCTTATACACCAAATTCAAATTTATAATCTAGCTATCTCTCTCTCTGTCTTTCTCGTTTAGCTTTAGTTCTTAATTGCTTCAAATATACCTTTTTCAACGGTTAATACATATTCATTCAATCATTATTTATTAAGTCATTCATGTATTTATTTACTCATTTATTCATTCATTCTTTTGCTTATTCATTTAATCATTCATTAATTAAAAAATATTCTTGAAAATCCCGATCAAAAAATTTCATAGGAAAATAGGCTCGTAAGTTCTGGATGAACTTTCTATTTGTACATGTTCTACGTCATAAGAGCTTTCCGATAAAGTTTGTTCCAAGCAAATCGGTCCGTTAGATCAGAAATTATATAGGATTGAAATTTCCCCGTAGGCGGTATGTTAATTTTTTTTGAACTGTTCAAAAATGAACAAAAATTGTTCAAATCAATATTTCACGCCAAGAACTTCTTCCAGTGAGCTTGTTCATGGGAACTTATATGTTGTACCCAGAGTTTACATAATTTGCTTCATTTTCACCCATAGGCGCTAATGTTAAAATTTTTTGAACTGTTCAAAATTGAACAAAAAATTGTTCAAATCAAAAAGTAAAATATGGAAATGAGATGTCCTCGCCGAGATCTTTCGAATACAAAAATAATTTTTCCAATCGGACAATTCGTTCAAAAGTTATTAGGGGGGGACAGACCGACAGACAGACAGACAGACAGACCGACCGACACCACTTTTTCCCCATCTCAAAACCCTACTTTCAAATTTTTTATTTTTCAATCTTTATTTAATTACTTAACTTATTTTTGACTTTTCTTGATTTCTAACGATATTTTCACGATACATTAAGCCTTCTTTCATGCTTTATTATTATTTTTTTTTACTTTTACGGGAAAGGGAGGCTAAAAATTAATATATATATTGTTCATATACATATTTTTATAAAATTTTCAGGGATACAAAAACAAGTACTTTTATGACCGTTTTCTAATTAACCGATTGTTAATGGGTTAAATAAATTCGAAATACAAACATACACTTTCAATTTAATAGAAGTTCAAAACGTTAATGCAAATCAACAAATGTATTAATCAATGTAACATTTTTTTCCAAGCTGATTCGTTCCATGCTCTGAAAATTCTTGGGGTGAATGGAACTAATTAAATTTTGCTTATTTTTAATGCAATTAAATAAGTGTATTTTTTACGAATATAGAAATTTTAGGTAAATTAAATTCTTAAAAATTATCATTTCAGTTTATATGTTTATAAGTGTATTTGTTAATTTGTAAAAGGAGTTTACACTTTCCGTCATGTTTTAAAGTTCATTCAAGTATTTTTACTAATCACATATGTATTAAGATTTATCATTAATAAAAAAAATGTCTTTAGTAAAAAAATTAAGGTAATAAGAAATTTAAAAATTTGGGGTTTTTTTTTTTAAATACGTAATTGAGAATTTTAAAACTCCTTCTACTTTTTATTAACCGATGCTTCCTTTCTAATTTATTTTGCGGGTGGTGTGCCCCCCCCCCCCCCCATGAATGATGAGGCAGCATGCTAAAAAGCTACGGAGTCCTCTTAAAAACGATGACACTTCCGAAAATCGAACAAAACTGTTATTAATTATCATGTGGATTGCTTACTATTCTCAATATTTATCATTCAATTTCTTGGACTGGTGTTTTGGAAGATTTTCGTGGGTGTGATCGCTATTTTTTCGGGTGGTGGAGGCTAGCTCCGAACCTTTTTAGGGGGTAGATTATTAATAAATTGTTTGAGGGGTGTTTATGCTGGGTTTTGGTCGATTTTTAAGGGTAGAATCGTTTTTTTTTTTGGGGGGGGGGGTTGATCTGCGAAGCATTATAGGAGTTGGATAAGTAATAAATTTTTTGTGGATGGTTTTCAGGGGAATTTGGCTGATTTTTGTGGGTGTCATCATTTTTTTATGAGGGTGGACGAGAGCTTTTTAGGGGGAGGATAATTTGTAAATGGAGAGGCTGTTTTAGGGGATTTAGGCCGATTTTTGTCGGTGCCATCGGATTTTTTTTTTTTGAGGGGACTCCGTGGCCACTTGAGGGGGTGGTTATTTAAAAAATAGAGGGATTGGCAAATTTTTGGGGTGCCATCGTTTTCTGGGGGAGAAGGGGAATCAAAAAGAGGGTATTTTTAGGGAGTTTGTCAATATCATCTTTTATTTTGGGGAGGAGGGCTCCGTAGTTTTTTAGGAGGTAAATAATTTATAAATGGGGGGGCTGTTTTTTAGGACTTTTGGCCGATTTTTCTTGGTGTCATCTTTTTTTTTTGGGGGGGGGGAGGGTGTAACTTATCAGAAGCGGGTAATTAAAAAGAGGGTGTTTTTATGGGGTTTGGCCGTTTTTTAATGGTATCATTGTGTTTTTGGGGGGCTTCGTAACTTTTTAGTAGGTGCGCTATTATTCTGGGGGCACCCCTGATTTAGTATCTTGCTTTTCAAAAGAAAGAGCAAAATAAAAAGATTGCCAAAAACGCTCTTATTCCAGAAAAAATATGAATTGAAGTTTTTAGGGATGTTATCAGAAGAGGTTTTTTTTTTGGGGGGGGGGGGCTGGACTCGCTACCTTTTTAGGTTGGTGCGTCATCGCTCTGCTGAACTATTGCGACCAGATATAATTATAGTTATATGTTGTTCGAAGTATATGTGTTATGAAGCTTGTGCTTTAGTTCCACTAAACTCTTCAAATTCTGCATCGAAGCTTCCTCTTTCTTTTTATTTCTGCAGAGAGCTAGAAGTACTCGGACATGGCCCGATGCGTTTGGGCCTTATTTTATGACTCCCTTCGTTCCGTTAAACAACCAGAGAAGAGAACAATCGTGACGTCAAAACCACGAGCGCTCGAGCCCGAGGACGACCCTTATACAAAGTTCTGCAGCGCATACATTTTTTTTACTTTTTAAAGTGTTCTTGTTTTTGCAATGATGTAAAAAAATGGTGGCTTGCTCTATGAGAGCAATCGCATTTATTTGCAGTGTCATTATTTTCTAACTCCGAGGATTCTAAATCTTTCTTTTTGTTTGTTTACGACCATTTCAGGTCACATAAATATTCGAGTTTATTTGCTATTCTCAAGGATATGCCTCAAACTGTCGTCCAATATGACAGATAGAACAAGACAGCACAACAGATTTTAATATACAAAGAAGGAAATACACCCAGGGCAAGGTGGGAATCGAACCCACGCCTCTTTCTCTCCGCGCAGGGAGGCACCGGAGCCAGTCGATTTGACCGCTCAGCCACTGAGGCCCCATCTTTCTTCTTTTTTAACTTAAAGTATTCAAAGAAATTGCTTATACCTTTCTTTGGAAAGATACTGATGTTCTTTTGATGTTTCAGAATAAGGAAAGAAATGTGAATACGGGAAAATATAATGCAACAGGAAGCAACGGGATGACTGGTGAATTGTGGACTATTTACGAGAAAAATAAGATGTTAATAAGGCTAAGTCCAAGGTCAGTTTAGCAGTATTTCTCAAGATCCTTATAGAACACATTATTGAAAATTGTGAAAATTTTTCTTTAAATTTTTTTTTCTTTTCTTTCTTCCTTTTATAACTGTCCCGGTAAGATATTTTCGTTATTTGAATCCCGAAACAATATTTTGAATTTCTCTTTTGCCTACATTTCACAGAAAAAATATTATGTTGTTATAAATATTTTTTATTACTGTTTATTCTTCATTCATTTTTATGCGAAAAAACGTAGTGTTCCAGTTCCAGGAGACAACTCTTGAACTATCTTTGCCCCCCAGCGCCCTCTTCGAAACATTTCAGTGAAGAACCGCAGAACTGGAAGCATCTAAATTGAATAAAGTAAATAGGTATTATCTTTGTTAAATTTCGTTTCCATGGAAACATGATATGCTCAAAATGGTCGCACCGTGTTTGTGTTTCTATTCGTGATGCTTAAATACGGTACAAGTTTTTGTATGCTTCTTGCAGCAATACATTCTTTTAAAAAAATGAAAATCTGTGCAAGAGTTAGATTGCTTTATTTTTGACCTGCAAAAGAACTGCTCGAAATGGTTGGAATTCTCTAGTCAACGTTGAAAATGAGGTTTAAAACTTATCTTAGAAAAGAACCAAAACATATCCTTTATTATTACAAGTGCATTTTTTTATTCCTATGTTTTACTGTTGATTTTTAAGTACTTGTCTTATTGCAAATTATGTAGGTAATATCATCCTTGTCGCTTTAATGCCAAACAACACTGCATAAAAAAGTACTTTTTTTAACAAATATAGGCTGCTTAAAATACTTAAAAAATTAAGCACCATTTAATTCTAAGTAGAAGAATCGAGATGAGATTCGAGCTATTTAAAATTAGAGCCACTTTAACGTTCGTTCACTAGTTTTATAGAAGCGGCAACAAAATCAATTAAACTCGATCAAAGTAGTTTTGTGCCTAATTTTGTAGTTTGAGTTTTTTTGACATAAAGATGCCGATTTGGGGCATTGCATTGCAGTTCCATTTTTTTATTAATTAGGAAAATTTTCATTTCATATTTGTGGCAATTAATACCAATAACTAAGATTCATCTCTGTCAAAAATACTGTAACACTCGGAAGAAAAAGAAAGAAAACATGATTTTTTGCCAGTATTACTCTACATTAAAACATACAATGCACGAAATTTCTCAAAATTTTCTGTTTTGAAATTATACTTCTTGAAACTTTTATTTACAATTAGTGAATTTATTCATAAAACCAAATAGTTATAAATTATCAAAAATTGTAGCTTTTAAAGCAATGCACTAGAGCAGCATTTCTAACCAGTATTGAAATCTTAATATTTTGCAAATTGCATCCTGTAAATATTTCAATCATGCTGCCAGGCCTGTCGGGGGATCAGGAAGAGGAAATTGACTCCCTCCCAGTAATGTAGTCGAGGGGAGGACGCAGAGGTACGGCATCCCCCTACCTTTTTATTTTAACACAAGCGTACTCCCAATTTTTGATGTTCGTATACGTACGCGACCCCTTACCTTTTTTCCAGGACTACACCACTGGGCTCCCTCCCCAGACTTTTAAAAACACAATCCGTTTGTCCATATGTGTGTGCAATTTGTTGTTTTTTACCTATAAAAGGCATTGCATAGTATAACCCTTTACCCACTCCTACCCAGGAAAATTTTGAAATTATGGGCCTGCATGCTAAAAGTCTGAAGTTTTTTTTTTTTTTTTTGACATATTCTGCAATAAATCAGAATGGTTTTATTTACTAATTAAGTTTATCTTTGCTATAATTTTGATTTTAGTAGTTTCTAAAATTCGGGTAAATGCAGTATTTAAAAAAAAAAAAAAAACTTTAATTTTTAATTTTTTTTAAAGAAGAAAAAATACATGTAGTATAAAGTTGAATGATTTTTTGTTATTTTGATTTGTTTATGATGCCCTCTAGTGGTCTTAAAGGCCTTTTATTGAGTGCCAGAGTTCATACATTGCCGATAGCATATAGTAATATCAGGAGTGCCATTGTGCCCCTGCTGAATATTGAGACATTAACTTGTTTTATATTTTCAGAAATATTATTACAGCTATAGGCGTTAATATTATTAACCATGAAATAAAATTTATTTATATCTATCTGTGTACCGAAAGCTAGTTTTCAACTTATGTGATTAATCATGAACCATATATTGTTCACCTCAGTTTCATGTGAACAATAAGTTTCATGTGTCATTAATTTCATTCTTATTTCAACAATTTATTTGTGCTTACTTTTTTCTATATTAAGCCTTTTACTTCTAGTGAAAATTCTGAAATAAATTCTTTTTACAACTCCTCATCTATATTTTATTTCTCTGTGGAAAATTAAAAAGCCTTAACTTATCAACACATTCAGACCTAGTGAGCTGTATTGCATGGCACACAACAGACGAGGTGTTGTCATGCAGTGATGACCATGAAGTTCTAATATGGAATATGGTAAATAATGAAACCACCAAATTGCTTACTCTTCCCAATGAACTTTTCCCAACAGACATGCACATTTTCCCTAGGACTTCAACTCCAGGTGGCATTAAGAAACAGATTGGAGGTGACATGTTTGTTATCACTACTACAGATGGTAAGTTTGTGTTTGAAATTTAATTATATCCACTAGTGAGTTCAGTAAAGCAAATAAAGTATAACTTTGTTTCTTAAAACAAGAAAAATGAGAATTAGAGAACAAGGTTTTTGTAGCATTATTTGGATAATTCACGTTGCATGTGTTATCTGAAATATTGCGTTATTTCCAGGTGTAAAAAAAAGTGACATCATATTATACATGTATGTCCAATATTCTTTCCTAAATGAATAAAAGTAAATTTAATGAAAAATCACCATTGGAATAAAGACGGCAGTCCTTAGAAATTCCTGTCAAATAAGATCAACTACCTAAACATCTCCATTATAATTATAGGAGCAATCCAATTAAGTCTCCATTGAAATAAGTTGGGCAGCTGTTCTTAAATAATGTCAGTTGTTGCTAAAAATTAAAATTACATACTGCCTTTATCAATTGTCTTTAAGAAAAATTGTCACTAAAGAAAGAAAGAAAAAGACTTTTTGTTATTATTTAAAGTAGGGGTTGATGCTCTCCCTCACATACATAGATGCATCCATGTTACAAGGCAGGCTTCACTTTTTGAGTGGATAACACTTTTTTTTAAAGCAGCTTGGAAAACGAAGTAAATAAAGTAAAAATAATATATTATTCTCCACTAGAAAAATTCAATCCTTTATCGTTCTTGATTAAACGGATAGATTTATATCATACAAACTTTATCAGAAAGAATATTATTTATAGAATAAATCTTACTACTATTATAAATACCAAAGTTTGGATGTATGCTTGTTACTTAATCACACCAGAACAACTGAAAGCAGCTGGCTGAAATTTGGAGAACTCACAGAGATAGATTATAATCTGGAATAGCATTTAGGATACTTTTTATCCCGGAAAAATGTACGGTTTCCATTGTATATTATTACAGTGGAGCACCGTTTATACGTTTCTCGTTTATACGTTTTTATCATTTATACGTTTTTTTGAACGGCCCCGGCGAAATCTCATACAAATTAATGTTAAATAATTTTGTTTATACGTTTTCCTGAAATTGCAAATTTCATTTATACGTTTTTTTTTCTCCCCAAGTCATGAAGGAAAAACGCACATTTTAACGTGATTCTACGCAAGCAATTGTCCAGTTTAGAAATTGCATTTGACCTTGACCCATACCTGCTGTGACCACGTACGGTGGTCACGCACCTGCCTAAATGAACAAAAGACATACCCCGGAAGAATGCGAATATCCCAAATTCACAGATAAGAGCACTCTGATTGCGGTGCAATACCTAGTGATAGCAGTTGACAAGCGCTTTTCCTCTCCTACCAGTTTTGCCAGGGCAGGCGCCCTTAAATTTCAGTAAGTAGCCTGGGGACTTTATGGCAATCCTGCAACCCTGCTCCTAACAACTTAATAAAATTCTGGGATCTATCGTTCACTAGCATTCACGATGTCTGCGAGCTCGCGTAGTAGAAAATCTCTGTCTCTGAAAGAAAAAATGTCCTTTTTAAAACAAGCAGATGAAAACCAACATCTAAAAAGAGTTGACCTAGCCAAAAAATTAGGTTTACCAGTTTTAACTTTAAGCACCATAATTTATAAGCGTAAGATCATCGAGGAAACCCATAATCAAAGTGGTGCTAGTGCTTCAAAAAAAAACTTAAGAGTTCAAAACGGAAAATTTTCGGATGTAGAGAAAGTGCTTTTACAGTAGTTTAACCAGTGTCGTAGTGCAAAAATTCCCATCAGTGGTCCTTTGCTTATGGAGAAAGCAAAAGAAATTTCGAAGAAGTTAAATGTAGAATGCGATGCATCATCTTCCTCGGGATGGCTTCATAAGTTTTCGTTAAGACACGGCATAACAGGGAAAACTGCAAGTGGAGAGTCACCAGGAGATGTGGATTGTGAAACAGTGGATGATTGGATTCAAAACCAATTCTCAGAACTGCTAAAAGAATATGAACTAAAGAACGTTTTTAATGCGGATTTTGTGATTTTCGTTTATACGTTTTTTCATTTATAAGTTTTTTTCGCTCGGTCCCTTGAAAAACGTATAAACGGTGCTTTACTGTATATAAAAATGGTGCATTACCGTAAGATGGTAGGTGCAGCTCATTAGTTATAGATGAAATTGAAAGGAAACCAGTAATGGTTTAAGTGGTGGCCTGATAGCTTAACTGGTGGATGTTTTTTTTTTTTTTTTTTTTCAGGTTTTTTTTTTTTGTTCAGTTAATTTTTAAATAAGTATTTTAACCCATTAAACAGGAGTTTAACCTTTTCGCTACAACAAGCATTTGAGGAGCAAAACAAACTGTTAGCGTATGTTTATGCTATTATATAATAGTTACTGTAAGGACTTAAGCTATGTAATTTTAGAAAACAAAATCTATCATAGCCATAATACTAAGGGGGAAATTTTCCCTCGGATGCTCTACTTATGCAGTTAGCTTGGTCGCAGAAAGAATTTTTACTTTCTGGTACAACAGTTGTACCAGTGCCATAGGGCACAAGTTAAAGCAAAAAGAAGAGAAAACCTGTGATATCTAATTGCTCAAAATCTATGTTGGTATCCAGGAAATTTAACTTATTTAATTTTGGATAAATTTGTTTCTTACAAAAAGTTAACTTTTGGTCGATTGTAACTAGCTTTAAAATTTGACGTAATAATGATTTTATTTTATAGAATTTGCTTTTATCTTAATTTTAGGAATTGTCAGTCAATGTGTGGGCCAACAACATTGATTTTAAATACTACTTGCTTCAACTTTGCTGTTGTTGTTGAATGCAGTCAAAGCATTTTCATTTCTTACAAATATTTTAAATGTTTTAGGAAAATTTCATTTAATCAATCGTACTGGTCGTATAGAAAAAAGTGTGGAAGCCCACAGAGGTGCAGTCCTTTCAGGGCGATGGAGCTATGATGGCACTGCTTTTGTGACAGGTAATGTAGCTGTAAATTTTTAGTAACTGAATTACTGTTTATACAGAGTACTTAAACTTATCCTGTTCAGACCTTTGTAGAACTTGTTCTAATAAGCATATGTCATTGAAGTTTGGTATATATGCTATATGGAACATGAAGAAAGGAAGAAAGGAAATCAGCAATAAGAAAATACTTGTTCGCATTTTTATCACCTGGTGAGGTTTTCTTGCTTCTGTATCAATTGGAATTATCATCTCCAATTGGAAGGGAAACCTTTCATAATACTATTAACACTCTATAACATGCATTGAATATGTATTCACACTAACAAAATAAACATTCTACAAATTCTGTGGCAAAACCAAGCTTTTTTTTTTTTTTTTTTTTTTTTTTTTTTTTTTTGGGCCGATTGACTTTTTTTCATCAATGAAAATTAGCTCTTATCGCTGATTTCCCATATTGTCCTTATATAACGTATACCAAATTTCAGTGATGTATATTTATTCAAATGCACTCTATGTAGGTCCAAGCAGGATAACGTTATAAGTATATCCACCCTGTATGTATTTTTAACTTTTCTGGGACGGGTGTGATACATACGAACCGGCAGCGAGAGCTATCTCAGCAGCTGGGTGTGACGAATACATCTCGCCATTCTAATAGACTGAGAACGGGTGTACCATTAACGGGATTTCAGATAGAATTTAAATATTGGTATTTCTCTTTGATACTAGATGGGGCCCTACGCCTGTTATGGCGCAATATATTGAGACTAGAGAATGTTAATCTTCATTTCCAAAGCAATATTTAATTTCTTTTTCCCTTGGCTTGGGAAGGAATAATGGAGCGGTGATGTGCAATGTAAATAATCAAGCTGTTGCTTTAATTGCATCAGCTGATATAAATGGATTTGCATGGTTGTGATCACTGCAAATGTTTTTATTTCTTTTTTGTAGATATGGAGTTTGCAAATCTCTTTTCTTTTTCATTTCTCCACGTTTGGCTATCGTTCGTACACAATTTTGGTACGTCGTTTTGTGAAGGTTTCTTGTAAAACCGACAAAGCTAAAACACTATATAAGGATGAGTACAGGGTGATTCCACAGTATTTGTAACCTGATATGCTTAAAAATATTTTTCCTAAAATTCAATGGTGTTACATATTAAATTAAAGCTAATTAAATGTAGTTTATGAATTTGAAACTGTTTTTGTCAAAATGATGAGAAAAGAAGTTTAAATTGCATGAAATATTGAAAAAAAGGAGTTAAAAAGGTGCGGACATGACAAAACAGATTTTTTTTTCCTGCCAACACAACATTTAATATTTCTAATTAAACATGATCCATTAAAGCAAATAATGTGTCTGCATAATTATTGAATAATAACACTGCATATTTACCTTTTGAATTTCAACATAGAGTGCTTGCAAAAGAATACGTTGGCGTTTCAATAAAAAAATTTCAAATTTTTTATTACAGTGCTGCTATTAATTTGTACATTTTCTTTAAAATGTTATTTCTTCTATTAATTTACTATGTTATAGTAATGTGTTCCAAAAAAATTATCATTTTTGCTATTTAATATTTTTTTTAAAATTTTCAAATTGGTCATGTCTGCAACATTGCAGACATGACGAATTCCAAACATAATAACAAACCCTATGTTTCATGTAAAAGTTTAAAGAAAAAAGTTAAGCTGAGCTAAGAAAAACATGAGCTTTCGACTAACTAATTTCCAAACTAATCATTGTTGCCTTTTATTATAACATAATTATCATTATAACTAATGAAACGTCAATTTAAAAATATTTTTGTTTTATAAATATGAATATCACATTCATAAACAGAAGAAAAGCATTTAAAATTTAAGCAGTTTTGTTCGTTATTACATGCAACACATACAAATCTTAAATATGTTTTTACAATGGAAGCAGTTTATGCACATGTTGGTTACACTCAGGTTTATACTTATAATTTTATCTCTGGTTATAGTTTTCTATCAAGCAAGCTGAATTTTTTTTTGGAGATGTATTAGCAAAATTTTGTGTAATATATATTTTATTTACTCAAATGATTTTGATATGCTTAACTAATTTAGTAGTAAATAAAATTTATAGTTTTTGTTGTACATTTTCCCCAAAAAATTATCATGCCACTTACAAGTACAGAACAATCTCAGGTTATTAGGCAGAAGTTGAAAGCAAATGCAGTAATATATAATGCTAACAAGGCAAAAAAAAGAAATGCAGGCATTCTAATGTTCTCACCAAAGAACAGAAGGAGCACATAAGAGTGAAAAATAAAGAAGCACAAAGAAATGCAGGAAGAAACAGAGACCGAAAGATAGACATGAGTTTATCTGGATATGCAAGTAGAGTCTTTAAGCTAAGCTGTAAAGAAACTCAACAGCGCATTGCCAAAATCCCTGTACAAGACACTTCTTACCGTAACAGATGTTGTAATATCAAAATATGTTTCCCTTTTAAAAAAAAGCAAATAATTGAAAATTCAATCAAAATGAAAAGGCAACACACAAATTTTGAAATTAGATTCTAAAGCTAGTCGAAGGTTAAGAAGTGATAAATTATCAGAAGGTACTGAAACAAAAGTTAAGCTTTTTTATAAGAGGTGCTATTAGCTAGATGTGCCCAAGAAAGAAGGAAGTAATATCAATGAAAACACCTAGAGGAAGGGAAATATTCCAAAAACGTTACCTAGTGATGAGAGTCGGAAAATAAACACTGAAGTATAAAGAACATTTCAGTCGATGCAAATCCATGCCTAATACAAAATCCTAACATTTTATTCGACCAATAACATACAACTCAGTAGAGTTTTCTTTTATTTCTCCCTTTTCAAGTCCTCAAAATATGTATATCAATATCAGGTTACATTATTTTCTAAGCTACCATCAAAGGAAGATTCTGCACCGCTTAATCTGGCTTCAACATCAACTTCCACCAGTTTTGAAGAAGGTCAATAGATAGCTGAACTTTTGATGATCAGTGGTGGCCTGGACAAATAGTTTCAGTAAGCAACAAAAACATGACTTTCAAACATCATTTCAAACCTGTAGCAGAAAACAAATTTGAAAATTTGGAAATACCACACTATAAACCCTCCGCCATTTCCTCTGGAGACATATTTATCTATTTTTGCCAAGCAATCCTTCACCTGATCATTTTACACGTTTCTTTTCATGAGTCAAAAAGGACTATCAAGATAAATGATGTAATTAGTACAGTGTAATGTAATTGTATAACCTATCAGTGCTTATTTTGAAAATCTACTTTTTATAAGAGTTAAGTTTAAAATCAATAATGTGTGAAAATTAATCAACATATTGCAACTTATTAGATATTTAAGCCATGCATGAAAAATATACAATGCAGCAATTGATAATGCTAGCTAAAAGACTAGCATTATCAGTTATTAAAAGCAGGAAAGCAAGCGGTAAACTTTTCGTCATGTCCGCAACGTCATGTCTGCAACACACTGGTTATTTTAAATTTTGAAAATTTTCTACTAAATTGTTTAATTTTTTTTAAAATCTTCCAGTTGTCTTTAGGTTAAAATACACTGAAATTGTACCCCCAAAGGAAATTTTCATAAATATATGAGATTTGGAGAATTTAGCATATATATGTAGACTCGTTCAAAAATGAGAATTTTCTGCGTCATGTCCGCAACGCTGCCACTTTTTCAAAAATACAAGTTCAAATTCATTTTAAAGCATGCTTTGCTTTACAAAGAACAATGTATTCTGATTCTTTTAAAAGAAAAAGCATTAATCTAGCTGAATTTTTTGCCGTGTTATGATTATTTGAAGTTTGAAAATGTCATGTCCGCAACGTGCGCAATACCGTGAAATCACCCTACACTCAATTAATAAGCGATTCATTTTTGGATAGTAATGATAGTTTTGACATTTCTAAAGATCTGCAAAGTGATAGCAATTCTAATACAGACTTACTTTCAAACAAAGTGGATTGAAAAATTGCTCTTTAGTTTAGTGGACATTGCACTTATAAACGCAAATGTTTTTCATGAAGAAACCGGGACTAAAACCACCATTCTTAGAATTTAAAATGAAAGTGATGGAGAAAATATTTGAAAACTGAATGTAACAGGGTTGAAAGGATGTATACTGAATGATCAGCACCCTCATATTTATGACTTTTAGTCAGGTATTTTCCTGCTTTAAATCTTGATAAAACTGATTAAAGTGCCGAAAGCGATGTACAGTTTGTTTCAAATCAGTCCTAAAAGCCAAAAAAGTGCAGAAAACATTCTAGTCTTTCGACACAGGCAACATAGAACTTTGCATACGCCCATGTTTTAAAGAATATTATGCTACCTACATTTTGAAATATTGCTTCCTTTTCATCATTCTCATGCTGGTTTCTATTGATAATGTGTTTATCATTTTATTTTGATGCATATGATGTGTCAAATAAATTCTGTGATTTTTTTTGGATATTTTCCATACATAGGTATGTATTTGTTTCAGACCAGTTGAGAAGTTTTCTCTCTAAAATTTAGGTTTATTTTTTTTTTAAGGAAAATATAATAAGTGTGCTTTGAAACTACTCTTGATAGTCAAAAATAAGTTCATCTTATAGTGTGCCAAAAATTGGAACATTTGAATGGCAAATTTATTTTATATGAATTTTTTTTCAAAGCTAGGCTTAGCAGCCCAAGCTCCCCATCCTCAAGTTGCAAGGCATTATATTAGCACGCCGTCCAGTGACAGCGGCTCACTTACTGAGGTGCCCATCCTGAAAGAGTTAATGAGATTTTATTCAGGATGATCAGTGGAGGCAATTCAAGCAGCTTTTCATGTGGCAGCGATTAAAGCAATGTAAACAGAGGAAGCCGTAGCATCACTTTACTTCGAGGTCTACTAATCTAATAAAAACTAGGCCTAAATGAAGTTCTTCTAAACACTATAACTATTGTAATAATTAATAAATTTCTTCAATAATGATTAAATTAAATGTAAATACTGGGTTTTAATCAAAAAAAGCTGTGAGAATAGTCTAATTAATTTTAAGATAACTAATTTTGCCTAGTGTACTCCACGTTGAACTCAATTGAAAATCTTAGTAAACAAAGATCGTATATTGCGTGACAGCGGTGATCGTTCACAAGTCCCTCTAGCGGTGAATTGCCTTCATTGATCAACTGGACTATTTTCTTATAGAATTTAATGATTTTTGGACGGTGAGCCCAACACAATTTTTTCTGGGCTTAAGTGAAAAGCTTCCTGGATGGAAGCTTGTAAGCTTGGAAAATATTTGTCTAATTTTTTACTGAATTGATATTTTGCTAAATTTTCTAGTCATAAAAGTTTTAAACCTAGCTTCAAGTATGACTGTAATTTAAAGTTTCAGTATGATGTGTGGAAATTTTTAAACGCCATCTGATTTTAATCATAAATTCATTTAGCTGGAGAAGATGGCCAAATCAAGATATGGTCTCGAAGTGGAATGTTGAGGTCAACTTTAGCATCTAATAGTAAGTGCATAAAAATATTTGAAAAAAAAAAACATTTAATTTTACGTCGGTGTTTGAAAATGTATTTTCTACGCCAAAATCTGCAAACTTCTTTCTTCAATTTTATTGTAGTTTTTATTTAAAACTGGTTTTATTTTATTTAATCTTTTATTAATTTGTGCTATGATTTAGTGTTGAAAAATAACTACAGCAGACATATTAATGATAATAGAAATCCAGCAGTTAAATGATAACAATATTAATGTATACGATAATTTTCTCCTACAGTGAAACCTCTCTAACCGACCACCTCTATTAAGCGACCACCTCTCTATACGACCAAAAATTGCTGGAACAGAATTTCCTCGCATTAATTTAATACTAACTTGACCTCCATTAAGCGACCACACTTAAACAGTCACCCTCTAAAAACGACCACATTTTCTTCCTGAAAAGAAAAATTCCACCACTTTTATTTATGAACCATTCAATTGCTATGATCAGTAAAAAACGGTGCTGCAATGTTTGTGTAGTTGTTCACACCCCTGGGGGAACATGTACCCCTCCAATTCAGATGTCAAGTGGTCATTTTCCCAGGAATTTCTCTAGGAAATTGGCTTTCGGTGTCCGTTGAAGAACTCCTTCTGGGCAAAAACACATTAGCCCGCACAAGCAGCCCTGCCACATTGTCCCCTTAATGAGATAAGGATAGAGTGACATCCCCGTATCTCCCTCCCTCTCAGAGCCGTGAGACGTGTTTCACTTTTGTAAACAATTAAGAAACTGATCAACTGATGTTGATAGAGGGGTGGGAACACTTCTTTCAGTAGAAAATTCATTTTGATTACCGATAACCAATACTGAAAGGACATTTTTTCAATGTTTTTATAAATAGCATCTAACAAAGGAGCGATTCTTTACTTACAAAGATAGGAGTACGAAAATGGTAAACTTGTAAGAATATCGGCAGAAAAGTTTAAATGTGGGAAAACTCAAATCTATGACAATTTAAAAAACAAGGAAATGCATACCAAAGGGTGTTAACAACACGGTCAAAAAAGTAGAGATTGGAAAATTTTTCTTCTATGAATGAAGTTTCAATGGATTGGTTCAGAGGTCAAAGAAAATTCCTATTGGTGGATTGCTAATAAAAAAAAAGGAACTCGAATCGCTGAAGCCATTGGAATTAACAGGTTTTGCAGCGAGCAATAGCTGGCTCGAAACAGTATTGTTTTCAAAACACTTTGTGGAGAAAGTGCTGACGTGAATGAAAGCTTATGCCAGGATTGTAATATGCCCATGTGCGGTGGGTACCTTTTCGCAGGTTATGATGAAAAAGGCATTTATAATCTTCATGAATATGGAATTTTTTCTCGCGCTTTAACCAACGAAAAGTTTAAGAGAAAAGTCGGAGGATGCAAAAAGGGGGAGGGGTATCGAAAGAATGCTTTACTTTAGTTTTTTGCGCACGTTAGGAGAGCAAAAAAATACTCTTGTAATCACAAAATCTTTAAAACCGTGTTTATGTTTATTTGTTTATTTAATTATTATGTATTTTGTACACTTCTGCACATGTTTAACGTTATTGTTGAATATTTTCAAACAACCTCCATTAAGCGACCACCTCCCTGAACGACCACTTTTCGCGGGAACGAGAGGTGGTCGCTTTGGAGAGGTTTCACTGTATTTTGTTTACACAATAGGAGCAGAAAATTAATCACTAGTACTAGTTCTATAACAATTCATTTGGCTGGAGAAAAATACAAAAATTGATTTAAACACGGATAACTCCATTTCCTTCACTGAAGGAGGGATGCTTCTTGTAGCTAGGAAACGCATGTGTGTTAAATGACTGCAGTTTATATGTAGGTAGGATTGCAAAATATTCATATACAAGTGATGTTGAGTGATCGGAATAGGTAGAATTATGGGTAAATTTTTCCTATTCTATCACTACATAAAATATAAAATTTTAAATTGCTCGCATAAATAAGTAAAGATTTATATGCAAGCAGCTTAGAGTGGCTCCAGGTGGATGACTGTGGGGAGACCTATGCTCAGCAACAGGCGTCTACGACTGAAATGATGATGGTGATGAAAATTTGTATTTAGTTAATGTTTTGCTTTTCAAGTATCTTCTCAAAACATAATTTTACGAAACAGACAATGCTGAGCAAAGCTTGGTCTCCCAAATATTTTATTAGAGTAAAAGTATTATTTGTTAATAAAGTTCTGAATGAATTTGAAGAGAAAGATTTATTAAGTATTAGTTGTTACATGCAAATTATGCATGCTCTCTTCTTATAATTCTAAAATTAACAATGCCAAGATATAGCTTATACAAAACTTATATGCCTGAAATTGCCTAGTCTATTTTTTTCATTATAACATCAACTAATCATTCTTTGCATCATCTTGCATGTTCTCACTTTTTAAAAATTATCTTATGAATAAATTTCTTTTAGGCTTTCCTATCTATTCTGTTGCTTGGGGACCAAACTCAGATCAAATATTGCATACTTTAAGTCGCCAACTTGTTATCAAACCTCTCCAGCCTAATTCAAAACCACTTCAGGTAATATTTATAAAAAAGTGCAAAATGTAAAAATACATTACAAAGTCTCTAATCCGCATGTCTGAAGTTTGGAATTCTCTGAAGCCTGGAAGTTTTGCTGATTAACATTTGATTTTTTTAAAACTTATGTTATGAAAAATTACATGTACACTTATTTGTTATGTTTTTCGGTTATATACTATTTCGGGGCTTTACATATCTGCGGCTTTTGTTTTATTGAGCTATCCTGCTATGCATAGATATCCTTCTCAATGCACGACCCTTTTTATTTTCTTTTTTGTGAAAAGTTGGAATTTTAAAAAACTCTGTTGTTCATCAAAGGACTTGAACAATGGCACTCTGTTATTGTCAAAGAACTGACAACTATTAACAAAATATAGAAAAACAATAATTGTGGATAAATCTAACTGAATGAACAATCACAAAATAAGAGATATTTTTGGTGTAACTGCTTGAAAAGATGCGTAACTCTCCTAGTGATTTGAAACCAAAATTTTTTGCATTGTTAAAAAAATTATATTTTTTTCTTTTATTTTATTATTATTATTATTATTTTAAAAATAATAGAGTAGCATAATGAGAAGCAAAGTGATCTAAATTTCGGATAGGTCCAAAATTCGGAATTGCCGATTTTGGGACTTTCTACTGTATGTTTCTCTGAACTACATGATAGATTTCTTTCTTTTCTTTACTTGTTTTTCTTTCTTTTTTTTGCAAAGCTGCAATTATAATCTCTTCTGTTGATGATTCATAATTATACTCATTATGTTGAATATTTATGTAATCCAAAGTTCAACAATGGTTGAAACTGTTGCTGTAATTTTAATACAATTTAAAATTAAGTGTGATCACTACCATCCTAAGCAAGATCTCATTTGGGAACATTTCTTTTTCCTTTAAGGATTTTATTTGCTAGACTTACAATACAGTCAGCTTTCTCAGCAACTAAAAATCCGCACTGGTCTAAAATGCCATATTTTGCTGTAGCCATGTGAAAGGTTTACTTTTTTATGCCTACTCTCTGATATACCTTTTATTAATGTACCTTTTACTTTTCTGGTATACCTTTTATTAACCCTCTAAGGAATTATTTCATCATTTAGATTTTAACTCGACATATGTGCATCACACATCTGGAACTATATAGTTATGTAGTTACACTATAAAACAAAAAACATTAATCATTTTCAGAAATCTCAAGTAAACAAGAACTGCCTAAAAATTTTAAAGTAAACAAAAGCATGAATTAAGCTATAAAATACATAAAAGAACTTGCTTTTTAGAAGTTTTATTGTGTATTCTATCTTTTTTTTAACCTATAAATAATGGTTTTTCTGAAAATAATAGTGATAATTTTACAATTTAGCATTACAAAGTGATTAAACAAATCTGACCAGAAGTCTTAAAATCCATAAATTGCTTGATCCGAAGGTGGAGAACTATAAATAATAGAAATATCGATTGCTAGGATAAAAAGCAAAAGTATTATCATTAAAAGACGATAAAGCAACTAATTTAAAATCATGAAATTATCTTAATAGTTTACAAAATAGATTATTGAAAACTTTCTTTTGTCTGTTTGAAGTGACAAAAAATTTATATGTGTTTCGTATTTTTCTAGTGGAAAGCTCATGATGGTTTAATTTTAAAAGTTTCTTGGAATCCAAGTAATAGTCTTATTGTCTCTGGAGGTGAAGATTGTAAATATAAAGTGAGTTTCTTTTGGTCAAATATGAATTTGTGCAGTTATTTTTATTAATATTTGGTATTATGTTTGATAAGTTAACAGTTTGGTATGGATTTTTTGAAATAAATCACTTGATTTAGTTGTTAAATATGATACTGTATACAATCACAAGGCTTTAAAACAGTCAGCTTCTTTTGTATTTTAATCTTGTTTTCTGTCTCAAAACTAAAGATTTATATTAAACTTACAAATTATGTTTACATAATTTACATAAAAGTAACCTTTGAAATTTAAGAATTTCTTCAATTTAATGTGTTGAAGAGAAGGTGTAAAAAGCTAAACTCTCTTTTGAAACGTGATAATTTATCTTAAAGTTGGGCATCATTTAATATTTGTTTTCTTTCTTTTTTTTTTTTGGGGGGGGGGGGGTACTGCAATTCATTTTTCTGCTTTATGTAACTTTTACTAAACTTTAACATGCTATTTGACTCTAGTATCAGAGTAACTTGTTGTGATTGTCTTAGTACTTTGCTGTTATTAGTTTAATCATAAACTATCATTTTAGATGGGCAAACTTCAATTTTAACATTAAAAAGTCCAAATAAATTCAAACACATTTCTGTTTGTTAAACTCCTATCTTGCTAAATTAGCTATTATATAACTAAATTTACTTTCTGCATTTTTTTTTTTTTTTTTTAGTTTATGCAAAGTATACATGAGTGTATAAAAAGTCAGGATAAGAAAAGGTGATTCTTTATCTTATTGCAGGCTTATTAATTTATTTATGCTACTTTATTTTAAATCCTGAATTATACAGAAAACTTATGTATCTTTAGGCTTATACTTTTATTTTTTTAACTTGTAAAAACTAGTGATTTGTTTTTAGTTTGGTCCTGAGTAGCAATTATGATTATCATGCTTTGTTTTATGTCAACAGGTTTGGGACTCTTATGGTAGAATTTTGTACAGCAGTCACTCCAATGACTATCCAATAACATCTGTATCTTGGTCACCCAACGGAGAAATGTTTTGTGTTGGTTCCTTCAACTCTTTGCGTCTATGTGATAGAACAGGGGTTGTTCATTTTGTTATTTTTAAAGCTAGATTTTGAACATATTTTAATTATGTATATAATATTGCCAGTAGTGAAAATACCTATGCGGTATTTTCACTACTGGCAATATGCTATTATACAAGTATATTATTATACTAAGTTTATACAAAAAGTTTTAGTATTAAACACATTGAAATTGTTTCTTTAAACACTTTTACTTTTAATAAAATCAGTAGAACTGAATAGTTTTGATAGTGAAGTATATTTAAATTTTCTACAATATCTATTTAAATGTCTCTGCAGTGAAAACAAAGTGCAATTAGTTTTTTTAGCAGTATTTTACGGTTCAATAACATTTTCACATGGTTCTGTAGTCAATATTCATTTGTTTAATTACCCATAGTCTATATCACGTTTTGATAAGAAAGCAACCATCCTAACATTGTCGTCTCAAAGAATGGCCCACCCGCAGATATTGCCATGTAATAAGTTTTTTGTCAGACCTGTAATGTAAAATGCATTATATACTATTAGCCACTTATATTCAGTCTTACTTGGCATTAAAAAATGTTCCGGGGGAGGGGTATATATTCAATGCACAGTATAGGAGAAAAAAAACGAAATACATGCACATGTATAAATACATTATTTCTGAAGGGAGGCAGCAATTGCCCTCTCCTGATCGCCCAAATGACGGGCCTCTTACTTAGACATTGAAACCTGCTGGAACTACATGAAAACACATAAAGTTCTATAGAGTGAAGTATTACTTGATATCATCAGAGATTTCTGTTCCTCTGTGCTGTGGGACGTAGTAGAGTATATTCAAAAATATAGTGGCTATATTCCACATTGTTAGTCTATTTTCCACCTGAGGCTCTAAATTTTTGCTCTTAACAGTGACTATTTATAATCTTATTATTGATTTTATGCTTTCACCTACATGGTATTGCAACCCATTTGCAAGTTATTTCCAAGTGCGATGATTATTTATGTTTAGATATGTATTTGTTATACCATAATCATAAAGAATAACAATGGAATTAAAGTGATGAGAGAGTCACACAAGTGTTTGAATTTCAAAATTCTATTTAAAAAAAATTTTTTTGTTATTTAATGCAAACAATAAACATAGTCATTACACTATTGAAAACCTATTTAATCATATTTAATTTTGCCCGAAAAAAGAAAAATTACACCCAGTCTATTTTTATTGAATTAACAATTTGTTAACTTTGAAATAATGAATTGTTCTTAAAACATTTTCAGGAACCCTGTGGTTTTACTTTATCTCATCGAAAAATTTATTCGCATTTGCAAATAATTTAACTAAAAGAATGTAAATACACCAGGAAAAAAGAAACATGGTTTCCATAATTTAGTTCTGTTATAAATTAATTTGTAATGGAAAAAACTTAAGTTTTGTGCATATTATTAATTATTAGAGTATTCAAATAATTATATTTTGATTTGCTCTTGTCATTTGATAGTGGTCCCATAGCCTGGATAAACCAGAGACTCAAAGTATATTTTGCTTAGAATGGTCATCAGATGGAACTCAAGTAGCTGGTGGTTGTGGCAATGGCCATGTTATTTTTGCTCATGTGGTTGAAAGGTATGATTTATGTGATACAGTGGAACCTTAGAAATCCAAACTAATTGGGGCTGAGCCTCAGGGCCGTCTCTAACAGGGGAGGGGGGGGGAGGGTGGTGACTAACCTCCCAGTGACTTCATCCAGTCGGCAAAATCAACTGAAGATGGAACATTCAGTACGTTGAAATTTTAAATTTTGTTACTAAAAAAATAAAAATGGTCAACATATTTACACAAATTTACATTTCTTACTTTTTAGTGAAATTTAGGGGCTTTAATAACAGGACATTTCGAATTCTCAGTTGGTGATTTCGTTCACTCAGAAAATTTGACTTTTGGAACTGATTCCAGATTTATAAAATCATTAAGTAAAAGAGATATATGCATATGTACACAAATATTTATACTTATGTGTGTAAAACACTGAAAGGAAAAAAATGAATATTTGAGTAGGCATGTTGGTGTGTGACTGATTTGCTTTCATTTTGACAAGAGTTTAGTGTTCATATCGCTTACACTGTTCGCATTTCTCCGAAGCTCACTTCAATGGCAATGCAAGTTCACCCTGTCAGCAAATTCAACTATAGAATTTACGTTTGATTTTTTTTTCAATTAATTTATGATGCGAAAACTTTGAGTAAAAAATTTAGATCATTTTGCAGACGCATTATATCATATATGCGCATGTTTTCAATTATATATATTTCAATCATTTTCTTCCCCTCTCTCTCTCTATATATATATGTGTGTGTATTTTTTTAAGTCGGAAAAATCAATCCCAATACCCCTCCAACTGAATTTATCTCACGCTGGCCATGCTGAGCTCTGTTTGATTTCCGGAAAGTTCAGATTTACCGGGTGGTCTATTTAAACTTTTGTTATAAGCTCCTTTCATGTCAAAAGGTACAGAGCGGTGTTATATATTGTATTCAAACATTTGCTAAAAGTAGCTGTCATTAAAAAACTGACTTACCTTTTAGATCTTATTTCTTTATTTTTCCCTTTTAGCCTACCCTGCAATAAAAGCAAAAATGAAAAATGTGAAAGAATGCTTAATGTAGCTTAAAAATATCGCTAAAGATGAAAAAAAGTAGAAAAATTAAGTAATTAAATAAAGATTGAAAAAGAAAATATTTGAAAGTATGGTTTTGAGATAGGAAAAATGTGTTTATTGGTCAGTCTGTCTTTCTCCCCCCCCCCCCCCCCCCCCAATAGCTTTTGAGGAGATTGTCTGATTTGAAAATATTTTGTTTTCTTTTGAAAGATCTCGGCAAGGACACCTCGTTCCTATATCTTATATTTTGATTTGAACATTTTTTTGTTCAATTTTGAACAGTTCAAAAAAGTAACATTAGCATAGGTTGAGATAATTTGAATCCTACATAAATCCTGATCTAATAGATGGATTACTTGGAAAAACTTCATTGGGAAGAACTTATGACATAGAACGTGTGCAAAACAAAAGTTCATGCAGAACTAACCAAACCTACCTTCTAATAAAACTTGTTGATCTATTTTTTGAGGATAATTTTGAATGAACGAATGACTAAATTAAGTGTATTAACAGTTAAAATGGTTTATTTGAAAATTTTTAAAAATGAAGAGTTCAAGCTAAAGCCATAAAAGCAAGGATGATAGCTATATTTACAAACAATATGTTGGCCCACAGGAAAGAAGGCAAATATAGTAGTAGATGGAATTTCTTGTTTCAAATCTATTTTTAAGTCTCTACTTCACAAGCTGTTCGGATTATCCAAAATTTCGGATCTCTGTGGTTCAGATTTCTGAGTTTCCATGTATTAGTTCATGAAAGTGTTAAATATTGGATGCTTTATGTTCTATTGTATAATCTGGTTGTTTTGCATGAAATTCTTATTATCTCCTTTATTTGTAAAATAATTGAATCTTTGTTTGCCTTTGGAGCTGTCAGTGGGCTTGTTTATGGCTGGTCTTTTGTTGTTGGCGACTCCTTGCGTTGCGTGAAGTGAGGAAAAAAGGGTATGCCACTCCTGAGTTTAACAGGCCCCTTATATGTTGGAGTCTAACTTCCTCCCCGTTTGAGAATTCTCTTACTTTTTGAACCAGCTCCCAGATGTGAGACTGTTACCTGAGAAAGTTGGCACATCCAGTTGCATCGTTTCACTTGGAGGACTCATTTTCACACTGAAAATTGGCCTAAAATAAGAGTTGTTTAAACGAAAGAAAGAAAAAATATCTTCAATTTGAATTTTAAAAAAATCGGTTTAGATGAGAATATTTTTAATGCTGAGTAATTTTTCATATTAAACGTAATACAATCATATCAATTTGAAGCAAAACTTTACAAAACATGCACCAGCTCCCTTTAGAGTACACAGTCCCAGAGCAACCAGCTGCAAGAAGTTGTCACCCTCCCAAACACTGACTTGGTCAATGTTTCTCTTTCAGTGTTCTGCGGGTAACGAGCTTCTACTGACTGGTCCACTGTGGGACAACTGTCTTTTAATAATAAAAAATAAATCTTTATTTGTTATATATTTTGGAGATGATTTTGTCCTTATTAGACAATTTTTATGGCAATAAAAATTCAGTCCCTTGACTCACCAAAGTATCTTTTTGAGTTGATTTCCTCTTAAAGATTTCATATTTCATTATCATTATTGTGTGGTCAAAAGTATTTCAAAAATTAAATGTATGTAAGTCGTGATGTGATGAATAATATAATTGACATGGCTCATACTATAACATTCTGATGAAACAGGATTGTTTTAAAGATGTTCTACTACTTAATTATAATATTTCTCATTTATTTGTCACGCTGCTTTCTATTTTTCCGAAATCTTACTTTAAAATGATATCTGTAGGAGACTGGAATGGAAACATTATGAAGCTACTGTGAGAGGAAGAAAAACCATTACTGTGCAGAATGTGAGCAACGACTTGTTGGAAAATTTGGATTTCAGGGATAATATCATCAAAGTTTCCTTTGATTACAATCATCTCCTTGTGGTAACTTCAACACAGTGTTATATTTACAGGTTAGTTCAATCATTTCAAATGAGCCTTTTTTATGCTCAAAAAGTAAATTGGGATTTCTCTATCTGGTCCTAAGATTTGTTTCTTTTTCAAATTAGCAATTTTTGAAACATTGATTTTCCCTCTTTACATGGAGGGATGGGGACATAGTATTGCATGAATTGAGGATTGTTTTTTTTTTTTTTTTTTTTTTTGAAAGTGGGAAAAAATGAAATAGTGTTAAATCTCATTACTCCTTGAAATTATTCTGCTATAACTTTTAACGGGTTTCATATGTCGAATTTTTCCCTTCGTTGTTGTGATTGTAAAGATTGTCTCATTTTTAATATGCATCTATTATTTAGCTAGGTACTACTGCTTCAACCAGTGTGATGAAAATTTCATGGTTAATGATTGAGGCTTTTATATAGATTTTCTGTTAGTAACTATATATTGTGGTGAACTCATGTTTTGGCAGGTTAGCAGTTGCAATAGATTTTTTAATGTTGACAAGGAAGTTAAATACAAAACATAGGGATATATAGAACTAGACACAAAAAACAAAAACAAAAAAAAGAAAAGAAAAGAAATAATAAAATAAAAATAACCAAGACTATTAAGAAATAATAGGGCTCCTTAAATAAAGCTTGAGGTATATACTAGTGTCCAAACAGCAATTAGAGGTTGGGGGAGAGAGTTCTAAGAAAGCAGCTGGGCAACAAGGGCTCCATACATACTGCAAATAAAATTATAGTAGCCTCCTCTAGTAGTAAACATACACTTTTAACAACAATTACACATAATTCTTATTGAATTGCTGTTTCAAACTTAGCCATTTCCAATAGGGATTAAAAGTAGAAGCATTAAGAGTCATAGAATGCCGATATGGGATATCCTATCAATTAGTAAGGACTTGGAAAAAATAAGGGTGCAGCCTGAGTTCACCTATAATGTTGATCACTGTAAACCTAATATGATCAAAACAATATTTTCAATTAACGTAGTTTTTATCCAACTCCTTAAGAGTTGTTCAAGGTTTTTTGAAATTAGGACTTGTCTTACAGCTTTTCCTCTTAAGTAAAAATTTAATTTTCAGAGTCAGGTTTAAAGAATTTAGAGTAATATTAAACTTTTTGTAATGAAGTTTTTTATTTTCTATTTATTTGAATTTCTAAGCTGAAAAGTTTTTATTTATTTTTTAATATACACTATTAGAATATACTAATTCATCTTTTTTTCTATGAAACCTTTTCTATTTCTATCCTTAACCTTTTAATTGTTTAGATATTTAGAAAAAGTCTTGATTAAAATTATTTTTTCATAGTTCTTTATTTATTGATTTTCTTATTTTACTCTGCATTTCACCTTAAATATTCATGTTTATCCACTTTTGCAATATACTTTTCTTCCTTTTTTTTCAGTACAAAAAATTGGAATACGCCACTGATATTTGATTTAAAAGAGGCAAACGTTTCTTTAGTTGTTCAAGCTGAAAAGTAAGTTTTTGTTCTGGTATGTTTTTATTTTACTAACAGAAAACATCATTTACAACAGCATAATAATTATGTTTTTGTCACTCACTGACCCTGCACCCCTCCCAACACACACTAAATTTTCTGAGATGTTTTGTATTGTAAATATTTTTTGCAGCAGAAGTAGTACAATTTATACTTTTATATTCACCTGAATTTAAAATTATATTTTCAAAAGTAATTTATATTATGCTTAGTTTTGGGAGTTGAAGCTATTTTAACTGCCAACCTGTAAACAATGGAACTATTTAGCTACCTTTAGGAATCTAGAGCAATACACTCTGTAATTACTTCTTTTATTTTATAACATCTATTAGTGTTATCTTATGATTTATAAAATTAACTTATAATTAATTTTATTCTATTTAAAAGTTACGCAACGTTTTATTGCAATATAACATACAAGTCAAAAACTAATATTTGTTGCCCCCTTGATTAAAGGGTAGTTTTATTTTATTAATAACAATCAAACAGTTCCATAACTGAATCAGGGTGGAAACAAAACCGGGAAATCAGGGAATTCTCCGGGGAAGTTTTATGTTCTGGAAAATATCAGGGAATAATCAGAGGATATTTAAATTTTCCTCCAATATCGGGGAAACTTATAATTTTCAATATCCAAACTGGCAAACATTCTTAATTTCGTTTGCGGAATTTCCTTTCGATGTGCGTCGTCAGCTCGATTGCCGATTTCCCATTGGTTGAAAGCGTCCTTTCTTCAATTAAGCAATAAAAAAAGGTCACTTTTTTGTCTATGAGTAAGAACACATTGCAATTTTGCTTCAAAAGATGCTTCTGAGAATCCGCCATTTTTGGTTCTGTAAATCCGATATTTTTGGTCATGTTCCAAAATTCGGCCTAACACCGCTCTCCAGCGGGCCAAATTTGGGGTTTGGTACTGTGCATGATACTGCAGTGGCGCAACAAAAGGGCACAGGAAGCCCATGGCCCTTTGTCCCCTCCCCTGCCCCAGAGTGATGATTTGGAATTTTTTCAAAAATATTTTCTTTACTCAATAAAAGAATGATGGCTGGGGGGGGGGGGGGGGGGGCTATCTTCATTCTCAAGAAAAAACTTTAGATTTAAAACTCTCACCAGTTGCAGATTCTATTACTTAGAAAACTATGTTATTTTCTTTTTTTCAGGGTTGCTACGCTACCTGGAAAACAGGGAAAACCTGGAAAAGTCAGGGAATTTTAAAATTGAGTGAAAAAGTCAGGGAAAGGTCAGGGAATTTTAATATTTTATCAAAAATCTGGAAAAGTCAGGGAATTTTAGCCAATGTTTGAAGCACTAACATGGAAAGTTCAATATAAATGACCTTAACTCTTTTTTGCTTCACTCAAAGTACAGCATTCAGAGGAACCTGCAGAGATTGACGCAACCTGATTCAACCAAGGATTTTATCAGAATTTTTTTTTTCAACTCTTAAGTTTAACTTTTAAATAGTTAAAAGTAATTAACATTTTATTATTGTTATTCAGATTTTTACACTAAGTAACTAATGTAGTTTTTCTTTTTTTTCCCTGTCTCTCAAAGTTTGTTAGCAATCCATTTTCTCATTTAGAATCAGAGTTATTAAGACCTTTAAAAAAAACATTTTGCAAAGTGCCTACTTTTACTTCATGGAAATGCTTGTTCCCTTATATTACTTAGTTGAATACTGTTTCAAAATTTTTCAGAAATTATTTTAAGATTAGCCATCCCTGTGATTATTTTAAACAGAATATTTTGGAGCAAATGTATGTTTTTTACTGGTTTGATGCCATGGATTTAAGACTGGAATTTTTTAAATATATGTTTGGAAAACCTGGAAAAGTCAGGGAATTTCATTCTGTTGTTTGAGTAGCAACCCTGTTTTTTCACCCCCTCACAAAAAATGGTCTGCACAAAGTTCAGATAGAAACATACAGTGCACCTCCCCCCCCCCCCTAAATAATTTTTCTGGTTTCACCACTGTGATACTGTCATTACGTATGACAATGATGCTGTGTAACTCACAAGTTAAATTATGAAATCAGGAAAATTTTTGGAGCTCAATCAGGGAATTACCAGGGGTTTTTTTTCTTAGATTCTGTTTCCACCATATAAATATTTTATTACAAAGCTAAGTTGATCAAAGGGATACCCTGCCATGTTGAGTTCTTAAAATTCTATATACAGTGAAACCTCTCTAGCCGACCACCTCTGTTAAACGACCATCTCTCTAAACAACCAAAATTTGCTGGAACAATTTCCCTGCATTAATTTAATGCTAACTTGACCTCCATCAAACGACCACACTTAAACAGTCCCCCTCTCGAAACGACCACATTTTCTTCCAGGAAAAAAACTACTGTCACTTTTATTATCTCTGATTCATTCGACTTCTACAATCAGTAAAGAACGGTACTTTAAAAATTTCTGTGTCGTTTTCTACTCCCCTGGAGGGACATGTAACCCTCCAATTCAGATGTCAATTGTTGGGCATTTTTTCCAGAAATTCTTCGAGGAAGTTAGCTTTCGGTGTCCGTTGAATAACTCCTTCTGGGCACAAACACATTAGTCCAAACAAACAGGCCTGCCATATTGTCCCCTTGATGAGTGATCCCCGTTTTTTCACCGACAAACTCTGGGGTGCATTGCTCATATTACTCCCATTCCACAGAACATCTGATTGGTCTCAGAGCATTTATTATTGGTGTTCCACTTTTTTAAATAATTAAGAACTGAGCAACTGATGCTGATACGCTGACAGAGCAAATGATGTTGAGATAGAACAGTGGGAACGTGGGCCTTTTCTTTCAGTAGAGAATTCATTTTGATAACCAACAATCGATACTGAAAGAACATTTTTACAACGTTTTATAAGTGACATCTAACAAAAGAGCAATTCTTTACTTATGAAGATAGGATAAAGGAGTATGGAAGTGGTAAATGCGAAAGTAAATCGACAGAAAAAATTATATGCGGGAAAACTCAAATCCACATGACAATTTAAAAAACAAGGAAATGCTCATCAAAGAGTGGGCAAAAAAAGAAGAGGTTAGAAAATTTTTCTTATGTGAATGAAGTTTCAATAGATTGGCTTGGAGCTGTGAGGTCAAAGAAAAATCCTGTAGTGGAACGCTAATAAAAGAAAAAGGAACTCAAATTGTGGAAGCCATTGGAATTACAGATTTTGCAGCAAGCAATGGCTGGCTTGAAACAATATTGTTTTCAAGAAATTTTGTGAAGAAAATGATGACATGAATAAAAGCTTATGTCAGGACTGTGGTGGCTGGTGGATGCGGATGTCATTTCGCAGGTTACGATGATAAAGGCATTTATAATCTTGATGAATATGGAATAATTGTTCGTGCTTAACCAACGGAAAGTTTAACAGAAAAGTTGAGGAGGATGCAAAAGGGGGAGGGGATCGATAGCACGCTTAACTTTAGTTTTTTGGGTGAATAATGCTTTAGGTGCGAAAGAAAAAGTTCTTGTGATCGCAAAATCTTTAAAATCGCATTTTGTTCATTTAATTAATTATTATCTATTTTGGAAGCTTCTGGATATATTTAACGTTATTATTGAATATTTTCAAGTAACCTCCGTTGAGCGACCACCTCCCTGAACGACCGCTTTTCAGCGGAACGAGAGGTGGTCGCTTTAGAGAGGTTTCACTGTACTACCTAAGCACATCTTTTAATAATATAATTTTGTCCTGAACATGATCACAAGCTGTTTTGATTCTTTTATGTCTGCACTCATGTGGGACCATGTAACACACACACTATATATATATCTATGTATTATGAAGTGCTTTAATTGGAAAAAAATATTTGTAGGAATGCTCCTCTTGAGAACCTCTGGTCTAGATATCTTAGTATTAAATTTGTTGTCTGTTGAATATTTTCTTTGAAGAAAAGCAAATTTTTAAATGTAGCCCATTTTTAAAAAGTTAGTGTAGTCATCCTCTTGGTTTGACTATATGCTTTATTTAATAAAGGCACTTTCTGTTTGTTGATGGCCAAGGGCTGTACATCTATACATATGAAGGAAAGCAAGTGAGTGCTCCCAAATGGCCGGGAATGAGAACCGATTACCTCAATGAATCAACCGTCACTCTTAGTAATGACACCATTGCTGTAAGGAATAAAGGAGATGAAAAAGGTATTGCAATTAATTAGTATTCTTTGGAAAATGATTCCTTCATACGTTTATTATAGCTGGAATTCTTATTTCATGAGAGAACTTAAAGTAGAATTAATTACTGTAGTTACATCAAAAAGTATTTTTTAAGTCAAGACAAAGTAATTGCTTTTAAACACCTAACATTCGTTTTTTAAATTATGGATTATTTATGAGGAGGGTTTGTTATTTTTCATGGGAAAAAAAAGTTAAATTTGTTTATTTTTCCCAAGTTTAATTAAATTACTACAAGCATGAGGCTCATATATACCTATATATATGTTAAGGCAGCTTAGATTCTATTGCAAACATCACTATGATATTTTATAGCTAAAACTTTTCTTTTAAAATTATTATTCCATTTAATTAAAAAAAAATAATAATATTTCAGTGTGAAATGCAGTGAAAAAATCAGTGAATCAGAACTGAAATATCAATGTAACTGTCATGCTAGATTGTTGGAAAACTTGAAAATATTTTCAAACGTAGAACTCGGTGGTGTAGTCCTGAAAAAAAAAGTTGGGGGACGCTTAGACATACGAAGATAAGCAATTGAAATCAAAAGTGGGGGGATGCTTATGTTAAAATGTAAAAAATTTGGGGGATGATTGTATTCAAATAAAAAGGTAGGGGTACGCATTCCCCCTACGTCCCTCCTCGACTACACCACTGGTAGAACTGATCGAGAAAAGAAAAAAAAAATGCATGGACTGTAAAAATAATTATTTGATTTAATATTTTATATTTTTATGCAAATAAATTTGTTCAGTAATGTCAGGAAGATATGAAATCTAGGGTTGTTAATTATTTATCATTATAAAAAACTGGATTGTAATCAACTGTTCTCCAGCATTTTTCAATTGTATTGCTAGATTTGTTGATTTAATTCATATTACTCTTTTTATAAATGTCTCATATTATTTTAGTTATCCACATTTTTGATGCCATAACAGGAAAGTATATACCAGATGGAAAACCATTTTCTCATAAGGTAAAAATTTTTCAATGTTTTTCATTTCCTGTGGAAACTATTCTTCCCAATTTTGAATTTCAAATATCTAATATTTCTGTGTTTCTGAAAAAAGAAAACCTATCCATTGTTTTAAATAACAACTACCAGATCTGGTTCACTGAAATAATTTCAATGTCGGTTGCTTATTTAAAGTCTTCATATTGCTAGTGTTTATTTTATTCAGATTCAGTTTTGCAGTTCTTTGGGTTATTTTTGGAGACTTAAAATAATGATTGTATTACAGTAGAGTCTCAAAAACTCGGCCTAATGTGGACCAAAGGGGGGCTAAGTTTGAAAAATCTGGATTATCGAGAATAGAGTTTAAAAAGTACAAGTGTTTTTTTTCAGAAAATATATTACTGTATTTCATTGCATTTGTATTGTTTAATTAAGACTGCAACAGAGATAAAGCTATCCAAACACCCTTGTGTACCTCTTTTTTCCTTGTGTAACAAAGAAAAAATACGTACTTCATGAAGGCAAAAGAACTTTTACTACATGAAAATCAAAAATAATGAATGCAGTAATTTACCTGATAAGACAGACCTCCAAAAAATACTTGAGGGAGCATAAAGTTGTTTATAATGAAAAAAACTAGCTACTTTTCTTTAAAAAAATGGGAGAATGAAGTTGTAACAACATTTTTCACCATGCCAGAGTGTGACCAAGTTATCCGGATGGCTGGGTTATCGAGCCTTGAGTTTACTGGGACCTACTGTATTGCAAATAGCATTGTAGCAATTTTGTACTAGGAAGTAAAAAAAAAAAATTTTTAACAAATCTATAGCTTCAAAAATATTTCTAAAAATTGTCTATTTGCGAAATTCAAAGCTTCTAGTCTGAATAATCAACGCCACTGCTAGAAATAAAATTTTTGCCCCAATAATTTGAAAAAAAATTGTGAAGATTCTGGATACATTCTTTATTTTTTAATCTATGAGGTAAAAAAAAATCGAATCAAAATATGCTTTAGAGCTTTATATTTAATACTTAATTTTATGCAATTGAATTGTGTTATAAAGTATTATGATGAAAGAATGTTTTAAAATAGATGGAAGTTTTGGAGATTGCCCTTGATCAGTGTGGTATTGCAAGCAGCCGTCGCCTTGCGTTTGTTGATAAGAATAAAGATTTGTATCTACTTAATGTTCGGACATTACCTAATGCTTCCAAAAAAATGATGAAACTCGGTAAGCTGATTGTTTTGTTTTTCTAAGCTAGCTGCTATATAAATAAATTTTGGGTGCTTGAAAAATTCAATTTTAAATGATAATGAACATTTTCTGTTACCTTTTAGAAGCATCATTTCGAAGTATATTATTATTATTTTGTTTAATTACTCAATGTGCAATTTTAGAATAATACTGTAAAAAATTATATTAAATCAATTCTTTTTCAGGAGTAATGATGCATTCCATAAAATGGAATGATAATTCCAATATGTTGGCTGCTCTACAAGATGGCAAATTAATAATATTTTATTACCCTGCAATAGTATTTGTTGACAAGAATTTGCTCTCTCCAACAGTGGTACATAAAGATGATAGGTAGGTTAACTGGTTTTTATAAACTAAACTTTTGATGATTATAAACAACTACTTCACAAAATTCACAAAATGTGAGTGACAATTTAAATAACGTATGTTATCTTATTTATTATAACTTTTATTTAAATGAGTAAAAACTCCCTATCATGAGAGGAAAGTTTCCAAAAACTTTTGAGTTTTATTCTTAATTCACTTTGTGGTAGGTAGGCAGTCATCTGATCCATTACTATTGCTTGAAATATTTTCTGAAAATTATTATGATGTCGTGGTAAATTTTTATATGGCACATGGCAGTAAAATGACTTATTTTTCACAAGAAGATAGTTAATATTCTAAAATGTTACTTGTCGATTCTACTTTCTTTTTTTTTTTTTTTTTTTTTGGTGTACCATTTGTGAGAATACTTGCTTTATTTACTTTTGACTTAAGAAATTTTTTTGACTGTCGGTGAACAAATCTCAACAAACTTCCTCATTTGTTAAGATTGGCAAACCTTAACAATCTTAATAAACTTCTTAACAACTATTGGTTAATGCCCTCTTAATATAAAGTGTAGTAAGTCATTGATGGGGGTGGGCAAACAGAGGGCAAAGCTTCCTCATATATTAAAGAGAAAAATTAACTTCAAGTTCATACTAAACACTTAATGTTCACAAAATCTAGAAGCAAGATAAATCAAATGGAACCCTTTATGTATTACGCTTTCTAGTCGTACTTAAAAAAAAATTTTGAATAAAGAATTTGGTATATTTTATGTCGGTTTTATGCGTTAACCCTACGGGTGAAAGGAGCCTATTAATGAAGAATACTTAATGTTCAATGTCATTTCAAAGACAAATATTTATATATTTGCCCCTTAAAGAATTAACAAGTTCGTTTAGTAAACCTATTGTGTAAAATGTAAAGAAATTCCATTATGGTGTATAAAACTAATCAACATCAGCAAGACAAAAATATTTCCCCATAATGGAGACCAAACTTGATAATTATCACTTATAGGTCATTCTCTGGAAAAGGCAGTATTTTGGTCATTGATATTACAATTTTATGAAGCGTGAAAAAGTGTTCATTTTATTTCAGACATGTCTTCAAAATGTCATTTTATGTTGGTAATATCAATAGCAATTCATAATTTCTAAAAATTGATTTTTGTTTAATCATTACACTAGTTACAACATCATTATCACCAGCTTAATAGATATGGGAATTTAATTAAACTAAACTGACTTAGAAATTGCATTGTATAATAAAGTTACAAAATGTATACATGTGAAAAAGAAAGAATTAAAAAAGTAGAAGCATGGGTCAAACCATGATAACTAGAATTTTTCTCCCCTGTGCAACGATTTTTATTATTTATTATTATTATTTGTAATCTTTCATTTTATCCTTAGTTCACTTTTCATGTAGGAATGTTTTTAGCATTCCTTATGCTTTCGTTAAAAAAATTAAACTTGGGAAATAATTAATGATTTGTACCAATTTTTAAATGAAAAAGAAAAAATATTCGTTGCAGAGGAGATACTTAATTATCAGGCTTTGGTCCATATGTCTATCTAGGATACAGTCTTCACATTTTGAACAAGGTGAATGACAGCGAATAAAATTATTTTTCAAAGTCAAATTTAAAATGCTAGATCCTGGTATAAAAAATAATTCATACTTCTATATACTTTCTATCTTGTAGGTCAGAAATAAGTCATTACTTGAGTTTGACTTCACAGTCATTTAGCAGGGCCCATTGCTGCTTTAAAAATTGTATCGTTAAAAACATAAAATACAAGTCTAGTATTATGATGAAAATACATCAATACAGAAAAATTGTTCAAATTGTTTATAGATTTAAAAGGGCATTTGACCCCTTTCCCAGAGAGTGACTGTTATATTAGCTTTTTTGAAAGTATATTTTGTTACAGTTTACTTATTGGATAGTTTTAATTCTGTCGCTCAAATATCTGAATTTTAAAGATTCTCAATTATAATTCACTTTTCTTATACACTAGTGATATTTTCCAAAAAAATAACGATAATATTATTTAATTATTTAATTGTGGACTCATTTTCTAAATTGCTTTAAACTTAATTTCATAGGTCCCTATTTCCCACCTTTTGCTCTTAAGAAAATTTAATTTTTATGCCTGGTGTCTAGTACATATCTTGTAATTAATTCAGTGTTGTACAAGCTGTATTATTACCACTTCCAGTGACTTTGGAAAAAATCCTGAAATACTTAGCTTCATTGGGAATCATGTCAGCATCAGAAGAGCAGATGGATCGCTAGTTTCATCTTCAGTATCACCCTATCCGTCTGTACTACACGGTTATATTTCTTCCCATCACTGGGATGATGCTGTTAGGCTTTGCAGATACATAAAAGTAAGGAGCAGTTGATAATTATTGAAATAATTACTCTTTTTTTTAAATGTAAAATAAGCCCCCAATTTAACTGTTTATTGAGAAGAAATATATACTATTTGTAAAGCGCTTAGTGCAAAAAACTGGTGGTATGTACAGATCATGAATGTACAATATAATTTAGGATTTTGAACCAAAAAATTATGCTGCAGAAATTAACGATGCATTTATTTTTACTTTTTAATTTGCATGTTGGGGTTAAAAGGTTAGCATACTGGTATAAAAGATTTTTATAAACAGCCAAAACAATTTTTTAACTCTCTGAATCAACTCTTTTCTACTTCTCCTCTCCTCCCTTCTTTCAAGGGTTAAAAGTTCATTACCTCCTCCTCTATAATTTCTCATGCTTGGGTGTGCATATTCATATTTCAACATTTAACGCAGATTGTGAAATGTATAATGCATATCAACAAAAACATAAATGTGACAAAAGGGTCTATTCCATTGAACAAATGACCTATGGAGTAGTCAGAGTCAGGGATAAAAGAATTGACATCTAATGAGGGCTAAGTTCCATAACAGATCCTTTAATCATAGCTGAAAGAGTATACAATGTTCTCTAATTCATTTAAAATCAATTTGTTACTTTTTTTTAATTTCGGATTCGCTAAATCTAAGATCTTTCTAACTTGGCAGTACTTTTATAGAGTATAGTATTGTTTATATGATGTTGAGGGGACTATTGAAAAACGTCGTATAATTGATTTACCTGTCTCACTCAATCTAAGAATGGATGGAGGCAATTCGCCGCTAGAGGGACTCATGAACGATCACCGTTCTCAAGTGACATCCGCTCTTTGTTTACTAAGATTTTCAATTGAGTTCTACGTGGAGTTAACTAATTTTGCCTAGTGATCTTAAAATTAATTAGACTATTTTCAGCTTTTTCTGATTATAACCCAGTATTTACATTTAATGTAATCATTATTCAAGACATTTTTTATTATTACAATAGTTATAGTGTTTTATTTAGTGTTAGTTTTATGCGATGTAGAACTTTATTTAGGCTTAGTTTTTATTAGATTTGTCGAACTCGAAGTACAGCGATGCTACGGCTTCCTTTGTTTATATTGCTTTCATTGGTGTCACGTGACCAATGACGCTGCTTGAATTGCCTCCATTGGGACCACACTAAAACATAGTATAAATGTAAGCATCGTATAAACAATACTCTACCCTTTATATGTAGTGAAGCCTAAATTATATATCTTGATAATTTTGTTTGATTTCTAAAAAGAATAATTTTATGGTATTAAAAACTACCAAAAACAAATTACAAGAAACTCTATGGAAAGAAAGATACAAATGGCCCAGATTATTGATAAGTTTTTTATATTATGGTATATATTAGCAACAGAAAAAGTACTTTTATTAATGACTAGCTGCGATTCCCGGCATTGCACAGTCTATCTTAAATAATGCTCATTTTCTGGCAAAGGAGAAAATGTATCATATTCCATTAAAAATACCCATATAAAGTACTGGGTCTTATAATCTTATTATAAATTATTATTAATATTCTTATTTACTTAGCAACTAATAATATTACATTAATATTTATAGACATATGCTCTCAAAAGGAAAAAAAATCCGATTTTGAGACATCATTGGTGCTCTGCTCCTATTGGTCTTAGTGTGATGATATATAGCCTATGGCCTTCCTCAATAAATGGGCTATCTAACACTAAAATAATTTTTCAAATCGAACCAGTAGTTCCTAAGATTAGCGCGTTCAAGCAAACAAACTCTTCAGCTTTATAATATTAATATAGATATCATAATTTAACATCATAATGTGCCTTTCATTGAAAGTGAAGAGGGTGATTTTTGTATTAAGTAGCACTGGTTTTTCTTAGATGAAAAAGTATTTAATGTCATTATTTATAATACTGATATTTTACATTCTTAGGATGATGCATTATGGGCGTGTTTGGCTGGAATGTCTATACTCTCCAAAGATTTGAAAACAGCAGAAATAGCTTATGCTGCTATTAAAGAGGTATTATCTCGGTCTTGAAATAATTTTCAGGCATTTTTATTTATTTTTTTTTATGTTTTAGTAATGTATATAATTTTTATCACCATTTAGTCGGACAAAGTAGAATGCATCCAATACATCAAAAAACTTCCCTTGAAAGACCTGCAAGCATCAGAAATGGCACTACTCTGTGGAAATATGAGGGAAGCTGAGAGTGTTCTGCTTACTGGAGGTCTTGTCTTCAGAGCTATCATGCTGAATCTCCGATTGTATAAATGGGACAGGTAACAATGGAAGGCAAAAACAAGTTACCGTACAATCCTGAATACCATGTTATGTGTTTTACTAAAAATATTTTACAATATAATAGTTTCTTTCAAAATGGGATTGGAATATTTTACAACAGTAAAAATATGTCAACCTTTTTGCGTAAAATTATCCTGTTATAAGCATTTTGGTAAAAAGATGAAGTAAGTACTCTAATTAGAATGAAAATTTTAAAGCTTATAATTAAATGCACGGTTAAAATGAAAAAACAATACAAGTAAATTCCTCCTATTATAGTAAGTATATTTTAGGAGAAATATTTTGGTTATTTTGCATGCAAACTAGTAATAAGCTGGAATTTTATTCTTATTATCATTAAAATTCTTTTTTTAGAGCTTTGGAACTTGCAGTAAAAAATGGAAATCACATTGATACAGTATTGGCTTTTAGACAGAAATACTTGGAGACATTAGATGTCACAGAAGACAAGCAGAACTTCTTGCAATCAATGAAAGATGTAGGCACTTTTCTTTTTTTTTTTCTTTTTTTTGTTACAAAAGAATATAAAAATTAAATCATGTATCAATAACTTAGATGATTAAGCAAGATTCATAAGCTAAAACATTTAGAGAATAGTATAAGGTACATTATCAAAAAAAAAAAAAGTATGAATGGAGCTACTATGTAATAGAGTACATGGTTACCATACTTTATGGCAAAGCACACCCATTTTCTTTCTAATAGCAAATATAGTTGTTGAAATTCATTTTACGTAACTTTTAAAAAAAAAAAAAAAAAATTGTTAACCTTCACATAAGTTTTTCCATATTATTTTTTATAATCATAATTACCTGAGTTTCCAAGAGCTCTTTTCTAGAAATTGAGATTCCTAAAAGATTGATGTAAAAAAGTTCTGATTTTAAGTACAAAGAATTTAAGATTATTTCAATATTAATTATACTACAGAATACTTATGAAAACTCTCATTAACTTCTAAAATTTAAAAGCCTTGATTTGAAATTATCATTCATGTTCTCTCAAATAGGTTGAAGTTAAATGGGATGTTGTAAATGCCAGAATTGAAGAAGAATATCAAAAGGAGAAAAGTATGACACCATCTACCCCTTCTCGAAGACGGTAATTATAAGTTTAGTTTCTTCTCAAAAGAATCATAATTATTCTATCTTCTTTGGAATACAAAAGGGCAGCTATGCTTAGAAATTTTAGAATTAGTAAGCAATTAAGTAACATAACTAGCATAAATATTCTATAGAAACATTTTAGTTATCCGTATGACCTGTGAGTTAGCTACTCCTTACAATTAATTTTGCAGATAAATGATTTGTTGGGTTACTAATATTTAAAATCTTTTTATGAAAGATGAAAAATAGTATGCATTTTTACTTTTCTTGTATATGTTTCACTTTCTTATCTAAAAAATTTCTTTTAGAAAAGTTTTTAAATTTAAAATTATTTGTTGTTCCTTGTTCTAAGTGCATTTCCCAAAGATCACTAAGGGAAGAGAACTCCTTAATATACTCACAGACATAAGTAAAACAGTTTGAATAATTTATGGTTGGAGAAATTGCCTTTATATCAAAGAAGCTGTGTCATTTTGAGAGCAAAATATCTGCCTACATGCTTTGACAGTTTCCAAACATTTTCATTTCAATTTAGAATTGAAGCTTTAAATTATCAAGCTTGGTTAGACAACAGATTCCAGTATGTAATATGATAGTAATTTCCTGTTAACGCAGCATCTTTTTGTGCAGAACTGTAGCCAAGATTTTCAGTTTTTCCTTCGAAGCCACACAAAATAGTATCACCCCCGATTTAGTGCTAGAACTTGGGCCTGGGATGTACAATATTTGTACCAGTAAAATTTACCCTCAGGAAGCAGGTCAAAACATCAATCCTTGTTAATTATTTGCTTATGAAACCGGCCAATTCCAGAGAATACAATGATTCCAAAGACCAGCAATAAAATTTCCCTCCCCAACTTTTATGTACAAAATGCTTCTAATACAAATATACAACACTCCAGGTTCAAAGGATGAAAAATTTAATTTTACTTTTCTTTTTTCCCCCTTTTAGATCTTCTCTAATGATGTGATTCGAAATCAGTCTCATGTCTCCAGTTCATCAGCATGTTAAATATGATCTGTATTTAATTAAAATATTTTTAATAATGTAAAAATAAAGTTAGCACAAAGCAATTATGTAGCCTTTTAATTAATATTCTTACTTTCTCTGCAAAATTACAATGAAAAGGATTAAAGTAATCTTTAATTTAATATGATCTATGCCATCTGGAAGGTCCCGCATAGAATCTCTTGCCCATTTCATGAACTGTTTTAAACCATACACTATCTCCAGCAGCAGGGTTAAAACCAGGTACGTAGCGTTCTCCAGGTATCTAAAAAATGAAGTAATATTATGTAATATCATTAATTAAGAAACTTACACAGATATTGTGCATATTTTTGGACATGAATGAGTTGATTGGTAAATGAATATAGTCTCAGTCTGTCCCAAAAGTTTGGGAGCAGTTCAAAAAATCATCATGGCTCCCTTATATGAATTTATCTACAGATATAATTATGCCTTATACACTTCCACTGAAAAAAATATTGTTACTTTTTTCCTGATGTTAAAAGACTGGTTAACTGCATCTCCAGTTAATGCAATAGTATTTCCTTAAAACTGAGTACTGAATTTTCTATAAAAATACTTTAAGCTCTTTTAGACTATACACCATACATTAACATGAGATCCAAGACAAACAGGTGGATCTAATGAATTTTTTAAACTTTTTTGTAAACATAATGAGTTTTCCAGAGAACTTATTGCAATTAACTAAGGCACAAATATACTGAAAAACACCTTAAGGGAAATAAATGAAATTATTATGCATAAATTCTACATAATCCACAAGGGTAAAAAAAGGGCCACATTACCACAAACAATGCAGAAATAGCAATGCAAATCAACCCACAACACCTGATTTTCAAATTAGAATTTTAGAAACTCATTGGGGAAGAAACTTTTTCACATTTAAATAATAAATGAAATGTTTTTTAAAAACTTGATTATGGGTCAATCCATGTGAAATCATCCAGAAAAAGCGAAAAATTTTGCTCGATGTTTTTGATTGTTTTTATACTTTGGCAGTCAATTTATTGTTATCTTGAGACCCCAAAACAAGTGTTAAAAAGTTTTTTAATTCTTGAAATTTTTTATTACAGCCGTTTCCAAGTCACATCTTTAGTGGTTTTTCATGAAAATACTGCTTTACATAAATCCTTGTAACTTTTTTATTTTTGAATATTTCAAAATGATTTAAAAACCATTATATTCTGTAAGAAATGAGAAAAATTTTGCTTTCGGTTTCTTTTTTGATATATTTTTTTTAAAAATACGGAAATGGAGTTTGAAAATACCATTTTCAAAACGAAAACTTGCGTTTTTCAGGTTAAAATTTTTAATGGAAGAAACTAAGACTCGCCTTTACATTTTTTGCCCTGAATAGATACCTTTTGGTAGTTTCATCAGAAGCAGTATGGAACATCTGGAGGGTTTCCTTTATTTTATATAATTAGCCAAGCTTGGCATTTCGGTGTAGAAATGCCAACTTTGAGACTCAATATCTAAAAAGGGACTGAATGAAATTTTATGAAATTTTAGGGGAATAATATTTTTATAGATATAAATATGTAGTAAAATTTTTACTACATTTTAGTGATATTGAAGTTGTTTTAGAAATACAGCACCTCGAAGTCAGGCAAAAAATCTTTCCGTGTCTTTCCGCCTTTTTTCACATCTAAATGTCATCATACTGACTTATTTATTTTACTCAATGCTTCAAAACGTTTATAAGATCTTCCAAGGTTTATAAATTTACTTACAGCGACACATAAGCAACAAAATCAACGATCAATGTTCAATTTTAACATCCATGTTTGTTTTGATGTAGTGAGCCAGCACATAAGCATATCATGTCTTAACTAGTATTCTTTTATTGCTAAACTTACTAAATGATTTGACGAAGAACAATTAGTCACGTAGTCTAATGTTTATATTTTTCGATTATTCAAATTTTGCGTTGAAACTGCAACTTTAACTAATGCAGTTTAACGTGAAAACATTTTTCCCCCTCTAACTTGTTTAAACACAAGCAAAACAATTTCAAAAGGAAACGATAGTAATACATAAATTACCATTGGATTCTCTTTAAAATACTCGTTTTTTTTTTCTTCGTTTGACAAAGAGTGACTTAGTGCTTTTAATAAAAAGATAAATTACTTGTTGTAGTAATTAAATTTAAACACGATATATTAGTTCACTTCATTGCAAGTAAACAAAATAGAAAAAAAGCAAATTTTTTACGTTAACTCTGCATTAGTTAAAGTTGAGTCTCAGACACAAAATTTGAATATTCGACAAATATAAAAATTAGACTACATGACTAATTGTTCTTCGTCAAATCATTTAACAAGTTTAGCAATAAAAGGTTACTAGTTAAGAAATGATATACTTTTGTGCTGGCTCACTACAACAAAACAAACATGGATTTTGAAATTTAACATTGATCGTTGATTTTGTTGCTTATGTGTCGCTTTAAGTAAATTTATAAGCCTTGGAAGATCTTATAAACGTTTTGAAGCATTGAGTTAAATAAATAAGGCAGTATGGTGACATTTAGATGTGAAAAAAGGCGGAAAGACACGTGATTTTTTGCCTGACATCGAGGTGCTGTATTTCTAAAACAACTTCAATATCACTTATAAAAACTTTACTACATATTTATATCTATAAAATATTATTCCCCTAAAATTTCATAAAATTTCATTCAGTCCCTTTTTAGATATTGAGTCTCAAAGTTGGCATTTCTACACCGAAATGCCAAGTTTGGCTAATTATATAAAATAAAGGAAACCCTCCAAATGTTCCATACTGCTTCTGATGAAACTACCAAAAGGTATCTATTCAGGGCAAAAAATGTAAAGGCGAGTCTTAGTTTCTTCCATTAAAAATTTTAACCTGAAAAACGCAAGTTTTCGTTTTGAAAATGGTATTTTCAAACTCCATTTCCGTATTTTTTAAAAAATACATCAAAAAATAAATCGAAAGCAAAATTTTTCTCATTTCTTACAGAATATAATGGTTTTAAATCATTTTGAAATATTCAAAAATAAAAAAGTTACAAGGATTTATGTAAAGCAGTATTTTCATGAAAAACCACTAAAGATGTGACTTGGAAACGGCTGTAATAAAAAATTTCAAGAATTAAAAAGCTTTTTAACACTTGTTTTGGGGTCTCAAGATAACAATAAATTGACTGTCAAAATTTTAAAAAAATCAAAATCATCGAGCAACATGGCCTGGATGATTTAACATGGATTGACCCTTATTTAAATTGAATATTTTACATTGAATTTATTTCAACACTGGAACGCTATTGTAGAGCTTCTAACTTAGTTTTAAAACTTATGCTTTCCCGACAATCAGAACCAGTAAGGCCAACTAAGCCATCTTAAAAATGCACAAATTTTATACCTTTAGGACTCAAAGAATCCTCATGATAGCAATGAACTTTTACTTTACATCATTTATCAATCGTTTTAGTGTTGCAACCTTCTTGTGACAACATTTTATTGGTATAAAACTGAATTTTGTACAACTTGATTCTAAACTAAAATATGTTACTCAATCAAAAGGAAGTTTCGTACATGGGTCTTACTTTTTTGGACATTGCTAAAGGTAACAAGACTCTCTCGATCATACTTGTACACGTTACCTTATCCAAGCATTGTTATTACTCAAAATTATCCTATCAGGGGTCGATAGAGCATTTTTTTAACAGGGTCCACGTTTTAGGAATTTAAAAAATATTTTTGTGAAAATTCAAAATTTAGACATACAGTGATTAAAAAAAATTGTTTTTAGTCACTTATTTTTTAATAATTCTGTAAAAGGTACGATTTCGAAGCTCGGGACTTAGTAAACGGTCCGTTTTTATTGATTGGGAGTTTGTGAAGAGTCTGTTTTGATCAATTGGAACTTTATAAAGGATACGAAAACAAACCGACTCCCTGCCTACACATATTCAAATTTGCTTGCAAAGGCATGCTTGCTCAAGCATCATCCTTCTACAAAATTATTCAACACAGCATGCCTTGCTTGCAAAATTATTCAACACAGCTTGCTCAACGCAAGCATGCCTTTTCAAGCAAACTTGGGCAAGTGTGGCCATTTTAATATCCCCCAGGTTAAGAATCAATGATTTTGATTGTGACATATGAAATGAATATTGAGATACAACAAGTAAGAAGTTAGATACCTTTTGAAGAATGTCATGGAATTCCAGAACTTCTTCACCAGGATGAAACAGTTCGGTCACTTTTGGCCTGTAAATCACTGCATAATCCAAAAGTCTATGCTTATAGCTTGTGAATCTGTTAAAAATATTCAGATGCATTAATTTTGCCAGGTAAATGTAGATAATAAATGTTTTATTAATGCATGAACATTGAAATATTGTAGTAACAACAACTTACAAAAAAAAAAAAAAAAGGAATTACAATAAGAAGTTCCAGCTGTTATGTAAAGAATTGTAGATTTTTGAAAATTGAGATTCTTGCTTTACAACACAACTCTGCTACTTTGATTCTTCCTTTTATATGTATTGTCCGAGTTTCTGTATATATTTCAATGCTGCCCCTTCTTACTCTTTAATTTGATAGATACATTTAATCGCAGTGCATTTACAACTCTGGGATTAAATTGAAGCTCTCTTTATCTCATTGCTTCACTAATGTCCAATAGAGTCAAGGGAGTTATATAATTATTTGAGCCAGTAGTGAAAAAAAAATGCACAACACTGACATTAATCATATAATAAACAAATTATCATGTTTAATGAAAAGTTATCAAAAATGGTTAGTGCTAAAATGCGGGTTAAATGAGAAAACAATAAGTAAAGAAAATTGTCAAGGAAAATGCTGCACCTTTTCTCGAGTATGTGTGCTTTATTTACATTGTTTTTTTAGTTCACTCAACTTATATTGACAGTATCTCAATTTAGGTTTACTTGATAGTGCATAAACAGACAAAAGCAAAAGCGACTCAGATTTGAATACAATGAGCCTCACAGTGATATTTTCCCAAAATATAATTGGAAACATTTGCTTTCCAAAATATAGAAATTTTTAAAGAAAAGAGAGTAACATGCAAATTTCTTCTTCTAGACATATAAATACGTAAGCAAATAAATTTATAAAGCGTTTACACATAATCCCCCCCCCCCCCCCAAAAAAAAAAAGAAAATTCTGTTTCCGGATTTTTCCTGTTGAAATCAGCAACATGTACCTTAATACTTTGAAAATCAAATCAAATTCTAACAAAACAATTGCAAGCTAAGTGGCTAGACTGTCAGGAGTCATCTCTACTTTTTTTTTTTTTTGTGCAAATCTGAATATTATGCCGAAATATAACCTTTTACTACCGTAAAATCCTAAAAGCAACCCTCCCCAGGTTGTCTACCGGTCACCGAAGTCCCCAATAAGTCACCAAATCAGAAAATGGGTCACGGAAGTCCAGTGGTGTAGTCGAGGGGGGACGGCGTCCCCCTACCCTTTTATGTTAACACAAGCGTCCCCCCACTTATTTTGAATTTTAACATAGGCATACCCCCACTTTTTAATATTTGTATATGTAAGCGTCCTCCCACCTTTTTTTCTAGGACTACACCACTGCGGAAGTCCCCAAAAAGTAACGAAATTGGATCACCGGTCACGAAAAAATTCGACGGAACTAAATGTTTTTTTCTCGGCCTAAAGATCGCGACAGTTCGCGGTACAGCTATTTTTAGAACTGAAAGTGGGGTTAATTGGGCGCGTTGGTTCCTGTTTGAAAGAATATGAAAGGTATAAAAAATAATCCACCAAATACAAAAAACTTTGAAATTTTGAAAAAAATTTTGGCTGATGATTTGCTACTTGGCAAACTTAACTTTCTGCTGTCCATAACCAACGAGTTGGAAGAATTTTTAATTTTTTTTCAGGCTGATAAACAACTTGCACCTTATCCATATGATCGTGCATGTGGTTTATAAGTATTTTGACGGATTTCCGTATTTTTGGTTATTTTGAAAATTAAAAATTTTGTTTCCGTGAAAATTCGTAATATTAGAAGGCTTTCTCTTTTTTCTATGAAAATTTTTGAAAGGAGCCTGATTACATACCTGAATAGTTTAACAAATTAAGATTAAAATTTACGCATTTAGTTCGCTTTTTTCGCTTTGAAAGGTCGATTCCGATTTTTTACGCATTTCGAAATCCTGTTGCATCGGCTTCGGTAAAACTTCCTAGCTTTCGTTTACTATCGGATTCTTCCTCTTGGACATCAGTAACTTTGAGCATACCATTATTTTAAATATTTCTTACGTTTCAGCTTCTGTAGTAAAGGTCTTGCATGGGCGTTATTTTGCCACGCCCGTACGAAATTTCGGCCGAAAAAATTATTTGAAAAATATTTTTTTTAAAATTATTTTTAGCTTTTAAGTTTTAGTGATCAAATAAGTGGCTTATTATTTTTAAATATTACATCCTTATTGATAACGTAAATTTAAAAATATTTTTGTCATTTTATTTAATTGTTGTTAAAAATAAAGTTTTTAAAAACAGGTTTTATGAAAACATACTAGATCACTAAATAAGTTTACAAAGTCACTAAAAAGTCACCACATAGACTTTGAAACTTGGTAGACACCAGGCTTGGAGTAATCGCGATTACGTAATCGTAATCGGCTGTAATTGATTACATTTTGACAAAATCGTAATCGTAATCGTAATCTGATGATGGCATATTCTCATAATCATAATCAAAGTTGTGTAATCCCGTAATCCTTTTTCTCCAGGAATTTTAATCGTAATCTTAAGGAAAAAATCCGTAATCTGCTAGTCCTGCAATCGTGTAATCTTGACCTGCTGAAAGCTGAAATTTTTAGCGCTACCCTTGGATAGAAGAGATAAGATTACAAGAAAAAGGATTCAAACTGTGTACTGAAGTCCTATCCTAAGCGGTCTGTAACCTATGGGCGATCATAATATAAAAGGTTCTGTGTGGCGGTCGCAGAGCCTTGATGGCAGGACCATATAATAGTCTGCTAGAGACACTTGTTGTCCTACTTGTTGCGGTCTCTCAGAATTCTTAATTGCGGCTCCACTCTCCATGGGGAATGGCTGGAGAGCCCGAGAAGAAAGGGAGTCTGGTCTGGATATGTCACTCGCATCGCCTTGGGGCTCTCGGGGGGGGGGGGGGGGTGTCTCCGGTCTCCTCGCGTCGTCCAGTTTCAGTACAAGAGCGGTAATCTGTCCGCAAGTCACAGATTTCGGGGTAGATAAGAAAGGGGAAGGTGTCTATAGAAGGACCAAATGCATCGGTCATTTTGCTTCCTTAATTACCCCTTCAAAACATATTCAAACGGTTGGGCAATAGGCGAGAGTCTGGACGGGACCGCCGCGAGTAAAAGAGAGTTCCCCATTTCTTCTCTCCGCGGGGGTCACGGTTTGGAGCCGGCATTAAGAATGGGCGCCCCATTTTCCCTTTCAATAATCGAAGTAGACTGCCCCCCTGAAAATCTAGTGTTGGTACTATCACCTACACACATAAAGAGACATGAAATGACTTTTGTGTTTTCGCCTTTCTTTAACGGCAGAAGTGAAGAATTTTTCTAAAGAATAGCACATTTACACTTCAGCAATTTAGGAGCAGGCGTTACATGATGCTCTATGCTTAAGATGCATGAAATCTTAACCCTGGTACGTGTGATTATTATTCTTTTTAAAAATATGTTCTTCGAATATTTAAAAAAGTAAATACATTTAAATCTTAAATTTATTTATATTTTAATGCTAATATTCTTTTTAATTAATAGGTATGTAAAAGAAAATGATATATGTTCAGACATTTTCCCAATTGTTTTTTACATGCATGAATTAATATTTAGGAATTATTTAAAAAAATTAATTATCTTTTTCTTCTTAGAATTACCTTAACAGAATTTTGTATTTCAGTTGAATCTTGTACGTTAAATTTGTGTTGTAAAATTACTTGCACTTTATTTTTTTATTAAAACAGTTAGTACATGGAAAAAAATATATGCTCGTGCATGTTAAAAAAAAAAAACCACAAAAATCATATTAAAATATTATAGTCATTCGTATTATAATTATTCTTCATATTACTTTTTAACGATTACTAATTTTGCTGAGAGTTATTTGAATGTTCATGTTCAAATTTTTTGAAATTATTCTAAAATGCAGCATTTATTTTCAAAAGATTATTTATCTCTTACACTATCTGAATATTTTGTTATCCCGGGCAATTCATGCACATCTTATAAGTGATTTCATAAAGAATCATAGAAAATTATTATTTTCAGTAAACTAATTGGTGTTATGTGAAATATTTGCACAATTTAAACTAGAAAATAAATACAACGGAGAAATATACATTTTCAGAAATTGCGGCCAACTAAATTTTGATTGTATGCACACAAAATAACAATGAACCAGGTAAATCACTTATGCATTATATATACATTTAGTGCATCGTCTTTGCTTATATACAAAATACGATCAATGTAGTTATCCCTCACATGAGTTTTAAATATTCGAAAAATACTGAATGTGCCTTTCCTGATTATACATATATATATATATAATGCAAATTTTTCATTTCTGCAACGACGTCATAATTCCAGAACTGTGATGATGAAATTGTTTCATTATAATTGCATTCATCATCATTTCAGTTATCTCTTATAAAATCAAAAATTTAATTAAAAATCATAACTTTTTGATTTATGACACTATTGTGAAAATGAGAGTTGTATGCATAAAATCGGATAATTTTATGCTAATCTAATCGTAATCAAAATCGTAATAATCAAAGTCATAATCGTAATCGATTACATTTTTCAACGACTGTAATCGCAATCATAATCTCTCAATTTCTCCCTTTGTAATCGTAATCGTAATCGATTACGTTTCTTTGTAATCGACTCCAAGCCTGGTAGACACCCTGCTCCCCCCCCCCTCTTTTTTCAAAACCAATCCTACAATTTTCAAATGGGGAGGGGAAGAGGTTTATATTTAAGATTTTTGAAACAAATTGTTTTTATTATTAATTAAGAGTATGTGCAGAAGATAAATAATAAGTATCAGATTTGAAAACCATAATATAAAAAAGAATTAAAAAATAAAAAACACTTATAATTTTCTAGTAATAAATTACATGGAGTGGCATCTTTTATTGAAGAAAGCATTTAGCACTTAAGTTAACAGAAAGCCTTATATTTTAAATTAAATAATGTATGGAACCCCAAATGGCATAATAATGTTTAAAGCGAACATTTTAAACATTATTGTCTGGACAGATATGCAAATACTGTTGCTGATATGTCCAATACAGTGTTTTATCTTGCACCGGCAGTGACATCATACTTTGTTTTTCGAATTTTTCTCGTAAACTATGGATCGTACAGGAACGCTTCTTTTGGCAGTTTTTATGTACTCCCAATGAAGAATCTAGCTGTGCAGAGTTTATGCAGTCGTTTTGGGAGGACCACGAGTCCTGTAGTGTTCCCTCTGTTGTTCTCTCTGATGCTCTTCAACAACCTCATGACTCATGAAGAGATAAGCATTAGGGAACAATCCTGGGAAGGGGCCATGGTAACCATTGCAACAGCCCCAGCATCGTTTGGCGCCTATAATAGTGCAATGTATCTACCGGAAAATATCAAAGAAGGAAATATCGAGACTTGGAAAGAAACAACAGAAAAAAATAAGCACCTGGAATAAAAGACAAAGACTTTTTTTAAGGTTTTAAAAATGAAAATGAACAGTAAGGACTTTCTAAGGAACGTATAAACCTTGCTTTAACTCAAGTTTGTGAGAAAAATTTTCCCTTATACCACGAGTTACTTTTTTGCAAAGAAAATGAAATGAATAATATTAAGTAGGGATGTAACGATTAGTGATTTGGCCAAATACTCGGCTATTTCTTCTAGGCTGAAGCCGAATATTCGGCCAATGTCTTAGGCCGAATACCGAATATTCAGCGGCCGAATATTAAAATTTCTTGAAAATCATTGTAATAGAAAGTATTTGACAAATTTAAAATTACTGACAAAGTCAAACACCAATTACACACAATCTATGATGTATGATTTAATTCTGTTTGTTAAGAATTTAAAACTATTTAAAATTAATCTATTTTCTCTATTGTCTTGAATGTAATAAAACTAAGAATTTCACCCACAGGTGCGATAGAAATGACAGGTTTTATGGTAGTAAGCATTAGCATTATTTTACTAATTATTTAATTCAAATGAAAGAACTACTATTGCTTAGTGATTTATATTACTATGATGATTTATATGACCAATATTACAACTTTAAAATATGTTTTAGCTCAGTCAAGCCTAAAACTAGGTTTAAAAAACGTAGTTTTTTCTAAATTATTTTTATTTTTTAAAACTATAAACTAATGTATTATTTTTCAATAATTATAATACAATTTTAAATGTTTAAGACCTACTAATTTCTTTATTTTTTCATTTTTTCCTCTTTTTTCATTACCTAATTCTTTTCCATTGTATAAACAGCTGTAAATTTATGAGAAAATATCAATTAAAATACATTGATAAACCGCAACTCGTATATAAATAACCTTCAATGAATACTTAGAAATGTAGTTAACTAATAAACAGCCAAATGTTACTTACTCTCTTCGATACCATCCCAAAATCCAATCATCAGTTATCTTCCAGTCTTTCAGTTTATCATCATAAATTGAGTAACGGTCAAAGTCTATTCTTTCAATATCTTCAACAACCTAGCGTTTGAAAAAAAATGCACAACATTAAAATTAAAAAAAATTACATACGTACATACATGTGTGTGTGTCTACACTATATATTATATATATATGTATATATGCACATATGTGTACAGTAACATCTCTATGAGGGGAGGAGGATCTTTTGCCCTAGATAGCATCCAAAAGTTAAAATGAATTTTCAAAAAAATAAACGTAGACCTGAAGTATACAATTTAAGTGTAGCGATTTCAGTGTATCATAACATTGAAAATAAATGTAATTTACTGAAAATTGCACCAAATAAACTTCCCCCTTTTTTTTGGGGGGGGGGGGACAAATAAGTTCTTGCTGTTTTTTTGTAAAAATTAATGTTTCATTTTTTTAAAAATATTAAAAAACATATTACTGAAAGTATTGTCCATCACTAGCCACTTACTACTTTTCCCCATATTTCTGGCAACATTTGAATTCCACGTCTGAAAAACGACACGTCTTTTGAAGCTATCCATGAGTCAACCCAATTTTTAGCCTCTTCATAAGAACGAAAGTGCTGCTCAGCTAGGCCATGTGTCATCGACCAGAACAAGTGGTAGTTGGAAGGGGCAATGTCCAATGAATACAATGGGTGTTATAGGACCAGGCCTGTAGCCAGACTCTGACTCCAGGGGAGGCAAACTTTTGGACAGGAGGGGCAGACTAGTTTTTCAATTTTTTTCCAACATGTTAGAATTTATGCTCCATTTTGGGGGTTTTCTTAAAATTTAAATTAATAATTTATTCAATAATTAATGCAATAATTTAATTTATTAATTGATTAATTAAACAATTAATGAATCTAATACTAATTTAATTCAATAATGAAATTATTTGGTCTTGAAAGAAATACTTGATTAAAACTTACGAAAAAGGCAGAATTGTTTAAAGCTTATTCTAAGAATGTCTTTTGTAAATTAATAAAATATATGAAATAAAATTGAAAAGTGAACATATTTTAAAGGTAATTTTAATGTGAACGATCATTCAAATTAAGATAATGAAACCCAAAACATGTATCGGTACATTACAATAAAAAAAATTAATGTAGTTGTAATTTTCTTTGCTTGCTCGTATTAAATTTTTAAGCACTTCTTCTAAATTTATGTTTGCAGTCCATTTTCTTTCGAATGTTAAGAAAGCTAAATCTGCCATTCTTTCATGCGTCATAAAAATTCTTTGAGAACGATTAATTGATGTACAACTAGAAAAAGTAGAAGAAATAGCATAGATTATTAAGGTCCAATTAATCACGCTAGGACGGGCAAAACATTTTCCAGGTCGGGCATTGCCCGTCCTGGCCCCCACCTGGCTACGGGCCTGTGTAGGACTTCCCACTTAAGCGTTTCCAAGAGGTTTTTACCAGTTTTGCCACATGTAGCTCGAGCGTTCTCATGCTGCAAAATGAGCTTGTCGTGTCTCTGCTAGTATAGTGGCCGTTTTGATGATGAACTCCTAATGGTTCTGCAAGTTTAGTTACCATTTGATGTAAGTCTTCATGAAGTAATGCTTTCAATTGTTCATCTTCAAGATCAAACTCATTATTTTTTAAGCGCCTAAACCAAACTCTACAAGTTGTTTCAGACAGAGCATGATCGCCGTAAGTCTCGATAAGAATTCGATTATGTGAGCTTCTACTGCAGATTTTTTAAAAAGAAAATAGTGCAGTAAAATTCCCTGCAAATACTCTTTTTTTGGATCGGAATGTGACATTTTAAGGCAATGAAAAATAAAGTTGTTTGCACTTTCAAGAAATGACATACATTGAGTTTCAAGCATGCTTATAGTACTTGTAAATAGATGTGTCACTATCATAAACTGACGCAATCGATTTTGGTAACGCCATTTGTTGGAAAGCATTGAGAACTTAATCAACTACCCAATATATATATATATATATATATGCACAAGATCTTTAAATTTCATTATATATACATGTATATGAGTGTATCAAATGAAAACCTTAAAATTGCTATACAGTTTCGAAAAGTTGTGTCAGGGATGTTCCTTGAAGTTCACACAATGACCACCAGGTATGGTAGTGACCTTGCTATACACACACTAGCAGTGACATCAGTTAAAATGTGGCTGCACCACTATCAACATGCACCAAGTTAGAACAGCAATCAGTGACTCATTTCTTGAGTAGTGAAAGTGTCAAACCAATATAAATCCATCTCAGGACGACAGTACAGCGTGGTGATTCATTTTTGTTACTGCAGCAAGTGTATGAGTGGGCAGGCATTGACACGAAGTTCTTTCAATTCAGAAGTCAATTGATGTGGAAACCATCTTGCAGAAACTTTATTATGCTTCAACACATTATGGACAATATCTTTCACTGAACCGTAACTAATCTCCAAAATTTTGGCAATTTTATTAAGTGTTATATGCCTGTTGTCCATGAGAAGTTCTTCCACCTTCGCAATGTTTGTGTCTGCCACTATGCGGTGAGCCTGCCCAGGTTTTTGGGCATCCTCTATTGACATGATACCCCTTTTAAAGTTTCTGCGCCACTTATACACTTGTTGCAGGGACAAACACTATCACAATAGACGATGTACAAATGACACTAGGTATTTTACGCCAAGATATGAATATAGAAAAATTTAATGGGATTAAAAAACAACTAACCATAAAGGATTCTTTCCAAAATTGATAAATTAAAAAGCACGTTCATTTTTTCTCAATGTATAAGTAATCAGATTTAAATGTGTATATTAGTAAAAATAAAAAAATTTATTTTTAATGTTTGTTATAAATAGTAGTAATTCGGTTTAACCCATCGATATGCATTTCTCTGTTTTTTCTGAAAATTTTGCTCATTCACGGTTGTTATGAATAACGGCTAATATGAACGAATTCATGAATTTTTGGCATTTTGTATTACCGAGTTCAACTTGTATTACCAAAACAAACACCTACTGTCTGAAGTTAAAAAAATTTCCCAATTATTCTGTATACAAACAACTGTTAATTTTCAATTTTACACTAAAAATACTCACCACTTCAACATCTCCAAAATTGTTCCAATCATAAATGAGAAGTTCTGCCTCCCTCCTGGAAATTTTAATCATAATTGAAATGGCTGGTGCATATTATTACAGTAAAATCTGATTACAGCGCATACTGGTGCAACGAAATTTCAGTTACAACGAAATAAATTTTTAGCCTTGTTTTAAACCCCAATAAAACAATGTATATAAATACTTTAAGAAATACATGAACACTGAATAATAAACAAATAAACTTTTAAAGAATTATTCATGCATAATTGGAAAATATAAATAGCGGATTTACAAAAATTAAATATTTCAGTTTATTGTTATTATTATTACTGTGCCATTTTCTGCATTCGTTTTGAAACAAATTAGTGTTAATTTTATACACAAATATTGTAATTAATATTAAAAATTGATCACTGGATTATTTAAACTAAAAATATCATGAATTGCATTTTTTTTTTTTTTGGCATGAATGCAAAAAAAAAAAAATAAATAAATAATAAATAAATAAAAAACCCTTAATCTTGTAATTTTTACTTAAGGTGTAAGAAGTTGAATAAAACTTCTACATTGGTAAGGTCTTTAATATTGTTACTTCACTTTCTCTATTGCTATACAGAAGGTTAGATTTATAAAAAGTAGCACATAAATAAATAAAAAATCATCATGATTATAATATTTTATTTAAATTGATTCTGCATCTGTACATTAATTTACACAACACATTTCCTTAAAATAAATTTATAAAAGCTTCAAAATTTTACTTTGAATTATTCAACATGTTGAAAAAATTATTGTTAATGATACTTGTCTTTAATACATATATATATATAACACTAGCCTTACCCATGTAGGATTTTGTGGCCAAATTAACAGACACACCACAGAGCTCTCATAATTTCATACTTAACACTCAGTCTGATATAAAAAGCAGTTTTTTACTTATTTGGTCATTTGTTAATTTAGTTCACACTTTTCAGTAAAATTCATTATCTCGCATTTAGGGGACCATCAACAAATTAAAAAATGAGAAAAAAATATTTTGGATGATTCTGCATTATAAAAAGCTGGGAATAAGCTGTAATTTCAGAAATCTATATCTTTGTGAGTATAAGTACTATTTTTAAGAAAGTACATGTAATAATTGAATCGTTTATTTCGAAAAGGTTACATCTCCGTTTTGAAAAAGAACAAACTCTCACTATTAACTTATTAATTTTTATGGCATAATGAACCAAAAATCATTTTAATTTACCAATATTGCATTGCTATTATTACCTACTGAAATAAAATAACAAAAGATCAGACCCGTAAAGTTTTTCAACTTTTCATAAGCTCTCCCGAACAAAATTTAGTTTTTAAGAAATGTTACATTTTACAAATAAACGATTCAATTCTACACGGCAATTAAACTATTTTCTGAAATTTACAGCTCTTTACAACGCAGGATCATCCAAAACAATGTTTTCCTTTTTCAATTTGTTGACAATCCTCTAAATAAAAGAAGGCATGAATTTTTTCTGGAAAGTGAACATTGTAGATTAAAACATTACCAAATAAGTAAAAAATGGATTTTTGCATTACACCAAGTGCTAAACATGAAAATTTCATGGTGAGTCTATTAATTTTGACAGGGATTGTAGAATTGGAGGTGGTATTGAACAGTTTGTCTTGGGTTGAATCTTGAATTTTTTCATTTTAAATTATGATTTTAACCCTTACATTTGATCTTTTCTTTATGTTGATGAAAGATTTGCAGAATCAAAATTGTTTTCTTATTTTTTGGCCTATTCATTACAGGCACTTGTTAAAAACTTCTTATTTGGTCTATGAAAAACAATGGTCTGGTGGATGTTTGCCATTTTAGTGTTTGACTATTGGCAAACTGAATGGAACCCTTCCAATATGTTTCAAGGAAAATTTTTAATTATTTTTAAGCAATGCTTTGTTTCTCTTTGTTGACGCCTCCAGCCAATATATTCAGTGTATTTAGCTTAATTTATCACTGCAAGCAAGCAATGAAACTTGCACTCATTAAATGATTTTTTTTTTTTTACTTAAAAAAATTTTTTGGTGCAACACCTCTCTTGAAACTTCCACCGCTAGTGGGCTTAATTTCATCTGCTTTATGCTTATTTTATATTCCCAAGAGTAGCTACTAAGTTTAAGTAAAGATTGTGCAATAACATTTGTACAAAGGAAAGGTCAATTACATGTTGGGATAAATTTTGAAATGAAGAATATCTCACAAAAATGCTGTTGTAAAGGCATAGTTCGATTGAGCCAACTACTTTTGTACCCAAAATCGATAACACAAATAATTGATTATACAGTAGTAGTGGTCAGTGACCCAAAGCATAAACGCTTAACAGTAGCAGACCACACACAGTTACTTTAAAATTCATTTTCTTTCTGTAATGATAACAAGCAAATATAAGAGAATTATGCATTCTATTTGGTATGTTTCAAAATGCAATAAAGTAAACTGTGGTTTACAAAAAGCCAAAAGTTACCAGAAAAAACATGGGCCTTCTTGATGGTCCAGTATTCATACATCATGCATAATTAGATAATATTAAGTTCAACAAAATGTATAAAAAGTTCAAAGGATTAAAAAGTTTTCTTACTCTATGTCTTTCAAAAACTTTTGTTTATAGAAATGTTCAATTGTTTCCAGATATTCCTTAGTTAATACTTTGGAATTAACTTCAGCTGGCTGAAAAACAAAGGTCAATATCAGAAACATTAATCTAAACCAGGGTTGGCAGGTTTTTGACACGTGACAGTTTTTGACAGTTTAAACCATGGTTTAAACTGTCACGTCAAAAACCTTCTTGTCAAAAATGTCAAAAAATGTCAAAAACCCATATTTGTATGTGAAATTTATTAACAACTAAAATTTATCATTAACACAGTAATGCTCAAAATATATTGTAGAAAAAATTAATTTGTCACCTCTTAAGTGGTTTTTAACCTTGAATGAAAAAAATATGTTGTTTTGTGCTTCATATTAGTGATGTGGGTAAGGAAAATGCCCACTGAATTTTCGCAAAGCATCTTTTATGAGCCCAAAATGTGGGCAATTATGAAAACATTTTCCTTTACATTTCGACATTTTTAATAAGAATTACTTCTTATAAATAACAGTAGTTATTTTAGAATATATGTTTCATTAGTAAGAGTATAACAGGGACTAAAATTAGTGCTAATTGCACATTTGTCAGTGTTAATTATAAAACGTGAATAATTCATAAATATTTTCAGTATGGATGCTGTTGGTAGAGCTGTTAGACTATTTATAATTAAATATAAAAATGCAAATCGATTTTTTTTTCAAAAAAATTATTTTACCCAAAACCAAAAAACTAAAAAACCATTTTATTCTGTTACTATTAGCTTTAAAAAAAATCTTAACCTTGAAATAATTTATAATTATTTTTCTAATTCGTGATACATATTAGACAGCACAAAAGTCTTAATATTTTCTAGCAATATTCTAAATATGTCATCTAGTTTATTCACAATATTTAGCCTATCTGGTAACTTAGCTGAAAACTGGGATAATCAGTTTATATTAATGTTATTCAATTCTGTGAAAAACCCAAATATTGTTTTTTTTGTGCTTCCTCGGTTTTGAAATTTCAGTAATTTTCAAGGATTGACTGAAAAAATAATATATGTCATAATTAAAATTCAATGCCTAATGTTATAGATGTATTATTACCTTCTAACTCATGAAAATGTTTATTTTAAACATTCATTTTGCCATATTTTTTCTGAGAGTTAAAATAAATAATCCCCAATTTTTTTTTTATTAGTAATTATCTAAAAATGTCCTTATTGTTGTTACATTAATCATAATTTGATCAAGTTCAACATTTGTTAGCAACAGTTGTTTAAATTTACGTAATTTCTTGTAAAATTTAGGTCAGCTGAAGATTGAGCTAGGTTTTTGACAAATTGGAGTTTTTGACGGTTTAAACCAGTATTATACCTATGTCATGTCAAAAACCAGTTTTCGACATCAAAAACCCAACCCTGTAAACTAAAAAAGTAAATAAATGAGTATAAAACATTTCAGAATAATTAATGTAAAAAGAATTTTATACATAATTTTCACTCAAGAAAGAACATTTTACTTCAAGCTTAATGGTTTTCGAAGTTCAGCAAAACATATAAATAATAAAAACCAACGTAACAATTCAAAATATAGAAGGGTCTCAAAAATCTCCAAGAGTTTGTTTAATTTGAGGTGTCAAGAACCTTTGACCTTTATTTCTTTCACCGACAGGAATGTAATTTCATTTTTTCCCTCTAGAATTTCATTATCATTTTGAGCCACTTTGTTCTTGTGTCAAGAATCCAAAATGATATAACACCTAGCCTGCTCTGTTTAAAAGCATTTAGGGAACAAGCATAAGACAAGGGTTTGGTTTGAAGGGCCTTTGAACTTGAATATTCTTCCACTGAGGTTGCTAGTTATTGAGAATGGGGCTACGTGTTCTTTGAATTTTATGAACAATTCTATTATTAACACAGGTTATCTATAATCACTCTTATATATATTCAACTTTTCTACATTCCTTATCTTCAGGGATAAGCAGCAATTCACTTGAAACAAATGAGTAATAGTTGTTGTAAACTGATGATTGAAAAAATGAATAGAGACAGGAAAAAAAAAATATATAGATCAATGATAAATAAGAAGATGTAAAAAATTTGATAGCAAATGAAATATTAAAAAGTGCTGCTACTCATTTTCATATTGCAGATATAACCAGTGGTGTAGTCCTGGGGAAAAAAGTAGGGGACTGGACGCTTACAGTTACAAACATAAAAAAGTGGGGCATGCTTGTGTTAAAATTTTAATAAGCTGAAGGGACTCTTGAGTTAAAATTAAGAAGTGGGGGTTCGCCATCCCCCAGAAATATACAAACATAACAAAATTAAGAACAAATTTAATTTTTTAACTGCCTAATAAAAAATTGGAATTATAACCTAAAATTTTTATTTGAATGATGATAAAATTGATTAATGAAAGGAAATAGGGAGAGTTCTGTTGTGTAACACAAAAAATATACTAAAAAAAACATTTTTTAAAATGGAAAATTTTCCTCCCCACATCACTACTTGCAACCCAGAAGTTTCAGAATATCCAGGATCTTTCATGAGTATAAAATCACTGCTTATTTTTAGAAGTTATATTTCCCCTCAAAAAATAAATTGCAATAAATGAAGAAATAGGGCCACTTATTCGTTTTTTATCAATGGTTATCAAGCGAAATGTATATAAGCTAATAGAAGGGACTTTTGTTGTACTAGTTAGTCTTTGGGAATTTTCAGATTTGAAATTGGGTTACAATTACCTCTGCACTGGAATCAAATAAAAATTGAGAAGTTTTGTTCACATTAATGCAATGGGATTTTACTAGAAATGGGAAAAATTTAATTATTAATAAACTAATAACTAATGAGGTTTTATTTTTTCGAGAGAAATTAATTAAATTCTTGAGAAGATATTCATCCACTTTAGTCAAAAAATCTTGGATTTAAGTTTTACCTAAATTAGTAATATCCATTGAGAAAAAAAATAGATGTGATGCAGAAAAACATTATTTTTGAAAGAGTTCTTAAAGAAATTACCATGCTGCGAAATTCTAAACATGGTGGACAATCAAGAATTGTGAACTATTGCAATGATGAAATATTGGAAATTACAGAAACATTGTAAAAATTACCCTATTTTTACATGCATAATAAAATCAATGAAATCATAAAACATGTAGTAAAAAAGCTAAATTTCTATTAAAATGAACAAGGAAAACACTTTAGCGCTATATGAATAGTTGTATTTCATCTTACCTGTTTAGCAATACTATTTTCATTCATTTTCCATGAAAGTTGTTTTAGAAGTTGGATTCAATTCAATTTAATTGCAGAAGCATTTTCTAAAGTTAATTATTACAAGCTTAAAGGAGTCGGCTGAATCCAATTATTATTAATTTACCCGATGGCAACAAAACCTACAAAAATACCAGCAAGCACATAAAGTAAGAACTGAATGTAACATTTTTAAGGAGCAATCTCAGGAACTATACATACATCATTTCGTTTTTTGATCCTTTCCAAGGCAACTTCAGGTGATATATCAAGGTAGATAACAAGATGAGGTTTCCACAATTCTTCAGCTGCATTTTTGTGACAATCATAGTACAGTTGCCTAGCTATAAAGGGAGCATTTAGAGCAAAAGGAAAATTTAAAATGTTTAATAATCAGAAAGATCTTTGATGCAATTATGTTTAAGAAAAAAAAAAGTTCATTTTCACACAAAGGTCACACATATATAAGTGCTCTACATTTTAAAACCAGATAATTTATATGCACATCGATTTTTATTTACTTGAAGATTAGTCTGAAATTCGATCAAATCTATAGATAACAACTCGAAAAACAAAATATAAAAGCTAAGATTAAAATTTATTTTTTAAATACTAGTTAAATCAATCATAATTATTCCAATCTCAAATCATGCTTTAAAATAAAGATCTAATTTCTTTAAAAATTATTTTCTGCAAAAATTCAAATTTAAAAAGTTACTAACCTGGATTACTCAAGTAGCCAAATTTATAAAGAGTTTCTATAAATACAAATTCACTATATGTACTTCTTTCCAAAACTACTCCTTGCCCTAAAATTACAAAAAAGTATTAAAATTAATAAAACAGCCAAATCTAAAAGGATATAAATTCCCTTTTATGAACAACTGTTGGCACTTTTTGCTTAATCCATTACCCGCTGGTGTTGCGTCCACACAACAGCTACTATGAAAAATCATTAAAAAATCACTAATAAAGTTATTTTCATACAGATTGCAGTTTTAGATTTAGCACTATCAATAGAAGTGACACAACAACAAAAAAAAAAAAAACAATGCTAAAAAAATTTTTTAACTTCTATAAACAAGTGCTATTTTTGCCGTTTTTTTTTTTTTTTTTTTTGTCCACATTTGAGACCTTAGATTTTTCTAGAAAGATTGTTAAAAAACAAAAAATAGGGCTTGGAAGTAAAATACTTTTGTTCAAGATCACAGCTTATCCACATATTCTGCAAATCAACAGTTTGTATGGGGGAGGAGGGGAAGCAAAGACAGGTGTTGAGCTCACACAATGTCAGCAGAAAGGGGTAAAATGTTTCTACTCATCTCTGGGTAAAGACATTTTCTTTCTATTCTGTGCAATTTAAATGTGTGAATTTGATTCTCCTCTTCTTTTTATAAAAAATGCCTAGAAGAAAATATCTTACATTAGAAGAGGCATTATCACAGATTTTAGGTGAAAACTCTGATGACGATGCGAACGAGGATGATTTTGGAAATATTGAACCTGTGAAAAGTGCTTCTCGCTCTCCAAAATCCAGAAGAGAAAGGTTTCAGTTCTCCAGCCTTATATCATTGAGCAATATAACCTGAAAATGGGGGGTGGGGGGGGGGGTTGATTTGTGTGACAACGTGGTTTCGAATAACAGAATTAGAGTTTGAGGTAAAAAATGGTGGTGGCCAATATTTAAATTATATCTATGTTGCACTGACAAATGCTTGGAAACAATCAAGATTTTTTGAAGAAAATGAGAAGGCACTGCTGGATTTTAGAAAAGAGGTTGCACTTCATCTTTTACAGCCCCCCCCCCCCCCCCTGATAGTGATGTAAATCAGAAAAAAAATCAGCGATGGAACGGCCAAATAAATTCAGCTTTCCAAAGCCAGTAACTGGAAAACATTTCATTGTAAAGTCAACCGACAAGAAAACACTATACACTGCAAACATTGCCAGAGCCAAACAATTAATCACTGTAACGTTTGTAATGTTGCTTTACAACATGACTGCAGTGAAGCATATCATGTGTGAAAAATAGTTACTGATTATTTTCTCAAATGTATATTCTCAACTACGCTTATACCTTTATGTTTAATAAATTTTAGTATCCTCTATGGTGTAATGCATGTTTTAAAACTATAATAATACTCATAAAGATTTCCAATTTTTAAAACGCATTAAAATCACAGCATAGTTTTTGACGAGAATTCTTTGCATCCCTACCCTTTTCCTCTGACGTTGCATGAACGCAACACCCCATATTTCTAAAGCTAATTACAATTTTCTTCTTTTTGCGGCATATTACTATTGTATGCGACCTAAATAGCAACTTTTGTTAATTGTATTGAAAACAAATAATGATTTCGAGTTTTGCAGGTTAATGGGTTAAACTACCCCACATTTTCTAAATAATATTGAAATATTTTAGTTTTCTTCTACATCAGTGATTCTGGTTCTCAATCTATTTATCATCATGGTACTTTAAAAATTTCAAAACTTGACACCAAGAATTAAAAGTCCAGCCTTTCTTAGTTCGTTATTTGATGCATTGTAGAAAAGAGTAAAGTATGATTAACATTTATAAGTCAGATAGTTAAGTTTTAATAATGCATTTTATGTAGGACATAGTTTCACGTTCATTTAGCTTTTTCCTGGACATATTTCGATGAAAATCCATAATCTTTTCCACTTTCTATGCAGTTAATGTCGCATAAAGTGAAGGGGAAGGTGATTTATACAACAACTGAGAGTGATAGTAGGTTCGAACATTCGAACGTGGAAGAAACACCAGGGCCTAGCAATTTACGAGGAGGGATGGTAAGTTAATTAATTTTAAAATAAATAAAAAATCACCTGTATTCAAAAGATGAGCAAGAGCATCAATGTACTGATTTAGTCGCAATGACATCATTCTAAACTGAAATTTTCCCACGTTCTGGTGATATGGATTTGAGTAAAAGGTTTTGATGTCGCAACACTTGTACGAAGGTGGTAAAATAGAATCTATTTCGCGGAGATCAAATCCATATGGTGATACAAGATAATTTTCCATAGTAGGCTCCGGAATAAAAAGCATATCGAAAGCATCAGCTAGCTCCTTCGCAAAACGCGATTTTCCGGCTCCAATATTTCCGTCGACAACAATTATCTTGGAATTCTCATCAAAGCGCTTTTTCGTACCATCAATGTACCAATGAAGAAAGTTAAACATCTTCTTTTGGTACGGCCAAGGAGCTGGCTTCTTAACATTGGGATCTTTAAATTCTTTACTTATGATATTTGCAGACTGAACTTTAACTACTTTAGGTAAACATGAAATAAGCCCAGGAAGTTTCCCCTCAAATTGCAAAATCCGAGGAAAACAAACCAACGACATCTTGGTATGGATTAATAATACGAATTACGAATGCGACCCCAAGTAGACCTTCAACTTTGTTTACTGTCGTCCATGTTTGAACTTTAAAGCTACCATTGCATTAGACGCCACGGCGCAAGAAAGTGATGCGAGTTCCGGAAACAAAGGGCTCTTCTCTTTTTTTTCCATCTTTTCTTTTTTTTTTATGCTTCATCCCCAAAATATTTTTACTACTTGGATTTACAGCGTTTGCATATGCCTCCATAAATAGTATTTTATGGACTGAAGAAATACCCCATGGAAAAGATTAAACAAAAAAAAAAAAAAAAAACTTATATAAGCGCAAATTATGCATTGTAATGCAAAACATTAAAAAAATCATCACAACTTTTAAACAAAAAAAGGAGGGAGAGGGGGAATGTCATTCTTATTCTTATCATCGGGCGTCATAATGTTTAAAGTATTTCTTGACGGCAATGGCGTGTTTAGCAGTTAAAAAACACTTCGAATATATTTTGGGAAGGAAACTTTTCTAAGTTGAAAATAGAAAGAAATTGATAGAAAAAATTGTCCAATTCGAAGTATTTGCTTTGTTTAATGGAGCTTTTAATTGTTCCTTTTTTCTTTCGTCGTGGCAGGGTGTCACCCTGGGGGAAAAGGAGGCACCCGAGGCGGGCCGCCCCCAATTAGCTACGCCACTGATACACAGGGAAGCGAGCTCAAACTCGCGATCCGATCCGAAGGAGCTGTGTGAGCAATTCCGGAGGTTTTAGTGAGGGGCAAAAGGCCCCAGGAGTTCTTTATAGTAATATAGAAAATACATGTACAGGCATATATTTTGCAATACATATATATGTGCAAGTTCTTTTTTATGTTCTAAACTTAGCGTCACAACAGTTCTTAAGGCCTGCTCCACCCTTCTGAGCTTATGAGACTGAAGGCCCTGGTGTTCAAAAGCAGATGTTCTGGTCAGATAGTGGTCTGATCAGGAACCTCTAGTGCTGAGCGCCCTCAAGCAGGCTTGGTCCTGATTTTGTAGACACCCACTGAAGGAATGAAGGGCTGATTGAGACAAAACCTTCCCCAACCCAATGATTGAACCCCGGACTGTGGTATGGTAGCATGGAACGCTCAGCCACCAGGCAAGTTTTATCTATGTATATTGATTGTCTCCGAGTAAACCATGGATTTGTGTTATCTCTAAAAGCACTTAGAAATATGGTTCGCTCCAAGCTTCTCCTTTGACAAGATCAAGTCACCACCATCAGACATTAAACCATATTAGACTTATATGGTAAGAATGATTGCAAAGTTAAATAAATTTATTTGCAATTATTCTACTTTAAAAAAAGTAAAATACCAAGTTAATACTGAAATATTTAATAAAACCTGTGCTAAAAATAAAAAAAGGAATTTTTGAGATTTTGAAGCTAGACATTTAAGAAATTTCCGGGAGGGAACAGGAAACTTTTGAAAAGTTGAAGATTTATTACATTAAAAATTAGGTATTGTTTGGATCGAGCATGATTAATTTTCTATCATAGGAAAATTTAAAAAGTGCCTCCAAGTTGAATTTATTAGGGAAAAAAAGGACTTGCCCTTTAATAAAGAAACTGGGTTGTATTATAGGCATATGCACGGGTCGGGGGCGGGGGGCACCAGGTGATCCGCTATTAGCCTCGAATGCTTAAAAAAAACAATAGGTAACATGAAGCTGCCATTATGTTTCCACATTACATTGAGTTTTTCCATACCACATACGGCTTAAAACTACTACTTTTTTGCATAAATGTAAATTCTCCTTGGGAGATCAACTGAAGAGCCAGCTTTTTGGTGACCTTCCTAAACCCCCAGTACAGTGATACTCCCATTACTTAAGCCGTCCTGTGGTATCCCCAACTAGCACAGTTGTACCCCCATTAAGCTCTGCGCATGCTTATGCCTGTATTGTCTCATTTTTCTAAGATTGTGGAGGAGGATTTGCGTTTTGCTTGTGCTGAATTCAGCTTGAATTAAATAGGGTGATTAACTTTTAAGTGGGTTTAGTAAAATGACGAGCATGCAGAATTTTTTTCAGAAAAAAAAAAATTAGAGTTTAAAAAATGGATAAACATAAAATTATCGACACTCATCATATTGACTTCGGATGAATAGCAAGGTAAACAAAAATGATGGTGGTATTACAAGTGAATGTGATTAAAATTTGAGAATTTGAAGCCGAATTCAGTTGAGAACATGGCTATATTTTGAGATTGTCACCTTCAGTGTTTGACAGATTTGTGCTCAAGGTGCCTATCTGCCCATGAGTGATGTTGAATTCCCATAAAGCATAACATCATATTAAAAAAGAAAGAAATAGAAGCCAGCAATCTGTTAACATTCGCAAAAAAAGAAAGATTGTTACATTCTTTAATCAAATCAAAGAATTTTTACAAATGCTTGAAATTTGCAGCTGTTTATTGTTAATAAAAGCTAAAAGTCGAAGGAATTTAAACTTCATCTACCACCATTTCTCAACAAAGCTGATTTTGCAGACCTATAAAAAATCTTCAGCTTAACTTGTAGACACAAAAAATTGTGTGCAAAGTTGAAAAAAATACAAGTTTTTTAAAAGCAATTATCAAAGAATTCTTTGATATGATTCATCTACGGACACCATTCTATGCATAGAAGTTGCCAGAAATTTTGCTCTTCTCCGTGAACGACGTTTAAAAATGACGATATTTCAGAGCAGCACCAATCCCAAAGACAGGTTCATTTCTTCTGGGACCCACCTTTGAGGCTGTTGTAACTTCGTTTAGTACGTGCAAAAATTTTGGTTTGAGTTCAAAATTGGCTCAGAATCGAACATAAATCCACTTTTGCAGCAGATTAGCCAAGGATACCAGATTTGGAGCACAACGGCACAGAATTTCCATCCCTGAGATTATCAACGAAAGAGTTTAAATTTTTCTCAAGGTATATTTTGTTAAAAAACCATGAGTCTGGAAGAACTAAATGTCAGTAAAATGTTACGTTTGTACTTATTTGAGATGATTGATAAAGGCAATATTTTACTTCGATCTTTAGGAAGTTGACCATATACTAATACAGATCTTTTGAAACTGTTGATATTATTTGAGGGAAGTTATTTTTATTATAATGAAGATCTGTTACTATTTGAAGAGGGATTTTTAGAGACCATTATCCCTATGCTATTGGGAATGTTTAGGTGCTAGTGTCCAAATTTTGAAAGGGACTTTCAGGGATTGTTGTCCTTATTTTAATGGGTAACTCTAAATTCTAGCTTTATCACTATGTAATTAGAATAGAATTTTGGACATGTTCTCCTATCTTTTCTGATTATTAGAGAATGGTGCAATATTTGAGGTATCCCAAGGCTGCATAACTACTTGATTTATTTGCTGCAATGATTTAATGAAATAATTCACACAAGAAATTAATCAAATATTTTATATTTGAAAATAATAAACAAACATATAAACTTTATGAAACTAATGAAATAACATTTAAAATGAGTATGCTGATGACAAGTAAGAAAATATGCCATTTAGTTCTCAGAAGCTCGATCAGAATCTTGGTCTATGTTGGGTTCTTCTTCTATTGTTCTGGGATCCTCATCTTCTCTAAGACGTTTCCTGCCTCGATATTGTCTTCCTGGAGCTTTAGGTGGGGCTTGTTCAGCTTCACCATGCACAAGACTGTTACGGTACATGATGAGGGGTTGCCAATCTTCCGAGCGTGTTCCCGGCATACTTGCCTATAGAGGAAAATTTTATTTAATAATGATGCACTCATATTTTAATTTGTTACCCCCGCAATAATAAATGCCTAACGGAGGGACTAACCATGGCCCGCTAATATAGTTGATAAAAAGAATAATTATAATAAAATTAAAAAAATAATTGTAAAAAATAGCTTACGAAAAATCGTAGTAAAAAAAATACGATCGTAGCCCCGCTACTGAATTTTGGTTGCAATTTTCGGAACTAATCACCATATTTAATTTTTATCTTATTGGAAATACTTCAGAAACTAATCAAATCATGATAAAAGTAGTAGAATATTGCATTGTCATCTGGTTCTGAGCTATATGTTAAGTTTCAGAACAATAGCTTATTGGGAAATGATTGAAAATTCGATAGCTGAATTTTTCGAACAGCCATTATGTGCGTTTTTTTGTCTATAAAAGAATTTTGTCCCATTCCTGCTATCATTTCTTTAGTTAATTCAAAGCAACGATCGTTGGACATAGCAAGCAAAATGTCATTATTTTCGTCTTCATCGATATCTTGCTCTTTGTCATCGTTCGGGTGTAGCACCATTTGGATTCTTTCCGAATCGGACATCTTGTTTATCAAGTTAGTAATTTCGTAAAATCTGATCATCAATCATTTTTACAGTAATAAATGATTTCAAAAAGGGGGAAAACAAACTGAGAAGCATGTTTACATGCAAATTTCATACTTGTGTAAAACGACTTCGCTTTTGCGTACTCGATTTTAAAAAAGAATTCATTTTCACAGTTGCAATTTTTGTTGCCTTAATATGAATTTTAAATGCTTATTCAGGGTTCGTACTCTTTTGGCAAAACCAAAAATAAGGACTTTTTAAGGACCTACAAAAAATTTTAAGCACCTCACAAATTTTTCGAAATATACGAACTGTTATGTTTATTTCAGAAGGAAGTATAATTGAAAGAGGAAAGTGATTTAACATCGTATTTTTATTAGGAGCACAACACAATCACTTTTATGGACCTCTCTTTGACTAGTTGCTTTTCTAATGACCAATACATCATATATAAGCAAATTATCATGGTATGAAAAATTATCAAAAATGGTTAGTGCTGTAAAATACAAGTTAAATGAAAAAAAATTTTTAATAAAAAAATTGTTCACGAAAACATTGTACTTTGTCTTAAGAATTTGCGTTTCATTTAGATTTTTTTTTTTTTTCATTTTACTTAACTTATGTTGCCAGCATCTCAACTTAGGCCTACTTAAATTTTTATCTCTGCCATAAATAATTTTTTAAAATTATTTAGAAGAGATTGCAAAAATTCAGAAAAAACTTTTGCAACTTCAGAAAAATATTTCATTTTGGAAACAACATACTGTAACGTAGTGGAGACTATTGTGTATGCCGAGTGGTAAAGCATGACTTCGATGGTAAAACTTAACAAGATTTTATTTACAGAATTTACAGCTTCATCAGATTTTTGGGTTTTGTAGATAGTGAGAGAGAGACGGAAGTTGTGTCCGTCAGCTCTCGTGGTCAATGATGTTCTCCTCGAACTCAGAATTTTCTTACTCCTCCTTACATGCCCGTTGGCCTCGACTACCGGAAACCGGCCAGCGCCCTTTCAGATCAAATAGAGAGAGGGATGCGGCCGCCCCTTTTGTCGGCGGGCACACAACCCTGGGAACGGAAATAGATTTTGGACGAAAAACGGATGCCAGAGGTCAGGGGCCAAATTTGGACGGAAGAGTCAACTTTAGCATCTGGATTTTGCGTTTTCTCGATGCAGATAACATTAAAGGGAACCGAGGGAAAATGGATACGTCGGAACGAGGCAAAAAGGACCGGATGCCCCTTCTGACCCGATGCGGTCGCCAAGAAGACGTTACAATACAAATAAAAAATGGAGTTCATTTGCTTAAAACATTGTACATTATCCACAAATAGCAACTACCCAAATTTAACTAAAATAAAGTTTCAAAAAATTGAACAAATTTTTTACCTAAAAAATAAAACAAGTTAACTACAGGTTGCAATTACTAAAACATCTGTCAACTTTTTAAATAATTCATCTATTTACAGGATGCAAAAAGATAGAAATCTCAAAAGCTGCGTGCAATTTTCGGCGAAGCACGTGCTAGATGTTAGCAAGTTTCCGAAAATTAGGTTTTTACATTTTCGCCTTAGAAGTTATGAAAATTCATGTAAATTAATACATATCTTTTTAAAAAGTTTCTTCAAAAGTTTTCTTGTAAGGCTAAAAATACTCGTATATCAGCTTGAAAAATGGGATCTTATTGCAAAAAATCAAATTTTCGAAGTTCAGAAATAAAATCAGAAAAACTAGGGGGAACGGAGCATTTGCGGCGTATAGGTTTAAGAAGCGGTCAATTCCTTCAACTTACTGTAATTGAGAAGTTTCACGAAGTACAAATTTTGATTAATGCAGCAAATATCATCATCTCCCACACAACAAAACCCCACAGCGAATGATCGCGAAGCCAAATTGGTCGCTAAAAATTTACTAAATAATAAAACATTGCTTGAAAAAAATTAATAAATAAATTCTTTTGCTACGGGAATTCATTTGATCTAAAAAAAAAAAAAAAACAATGGGAGAACAAACTGTTTAGCAAAAGATCAGCTGAAAAGTGATTGGGAGAGGTGGCAACTTGGCGCTTATTATAGTATAAGACGTAAGAAAAATGATAATAAAAATAAATCATTCTTTCACCTTTAACAGTATAAATAAGCGATAATCATACATGTGATTGGTCAAACGCAAAAAAAAGCTGAAAGTTTTTTTGCCTAATTAGTAGTTAAACATATCTCTTTTATTGAGCTAGATGTCAACAATATGCTTCTTTGAAGTATTCCCTTAAATTTAAAAAAAAAAAATCAAAAGCAATATTTATTTACTGATTACTTGTTAAGAGCTGCTCCTACTTGCTTTATTGATAATTATTTAGAATGGAGATGATTTAGTAACAATTTTCATGAAAATTTTTTTATTTATTAACTTTGTAACTGAACTTAATAAATAGTATCGAATCCCAAATTTGAAATCTCGAAATTCGGCCCTTTTTCGAAAATTCCTGATTTTTATTTTTATTTATTTTTTGTTGTTGTAAAATCAGAAAAAATGTTAATTTAAGAAACTGTTAAATCAATAAATACCAGTAACTTTTGATTCAAATAGAAGCAATCTTGTAGATATATTTCTTACATGAGCTAAACTCAGGAACTCAAGATAGAACAAGAATAAAATTTCGTTTTTCAAATTTTATTCCTTTTCTTTTTTCAGCAAAATGAAGGAACTTGTGCGATTTGTTTTTCTGTGGTTTTAAATGGTGCTCAGTTACTGGACACCATTGCATTTTGTACAAATGCTTGGTGCTTTAATTCGATGTACAGACTCGCAACATTTGGATTTTGCTATTTAATATATGTGTGTTTATTTCTTCTGTATTTATATTCTCACTTTTCATTCATTTCTCATTTCAACTCTTAATATATATTTTAAATTTTACATTATAAAATGTCAAAGAAAAATTATCTGAATTATAAAGAAAGTTATAATTTAGAGAATAATGCTGTGTTTTTCTAAGTTTAAATTATCTTTTTATTTTCCATTTGTTTCATTTTCATAATTTGCACACATTTTTGTAAAAAAATTTAGTATTCCACTTTTTTGCCACTTGACCAATCACTTCATTGATATATATAAATGTTGTGCAATTAATTGTTTAGAAACCATATACCTCATTTTATTTGAATTCATTTACATTAATTTTTAAAAACTTTTATTTAATAATCTGGTTCCCGAGTACAGTAATTATTAATACATGTAATTTGTACATATTACCTCTAAATAAAAACTGAAATACACCCTGTATTTTTATGAATAAGACATTACGTTACTTTAGCCCCCAACCTGATACTTTCTAACTTTTTGGCCCTTCACAAAAAAAGTCTGTGCATCCCTGGCCTAACATATTGTTGTTTTTAACACTGAGAGAATGTAAGTTAAAAAGACCCAGATCCTGCTGCCATCTACAACAAAAATTAAATGCGCAACAATGAAATTACGTGAACCATTAGTAATGAACATGATTTAAAAATAAGCACATGAGTTAAATCAAACTTAACTACCAATTTTCTGAGACCAGGAGTTGAAAGCTTTGATTGTTTAGTTAATTTTTAAAAATATTTTCTGCATATACCATGGAAAACTTTGAATTATACACAAAATTCTTCAATAATCAAGATTCTTCTTTTTACCATTTGCCAATAAATGCTTGCTGCATCATGGTTTTGCAAAGTACAAGAACAACAAGAAAAAAAAGTAAATTAAAAAAAAAAACCTTTTTTGTATTTTTTAATATTTATTGATGTGGGGGAGGGGCGACAATGTTTGCTTCAATTATTGTTTAAATATTGCTTTGAAGGTGATTTAATTTATTTCACAAGCTCTAAAGATAATATTTCATAATTTTATACTTTTCGGTTTCTTGTGTTGTATACTAAAATAGTCTATTATTTCAGTTCCTTTAAACCTTTACTCAGACCAAAGAAAAAATGCAAATTAGACGCATGTGTAATTAGTGAATTTTATAAAACCACAAGCAAATAATCTATTTACCTGAATGTGTCGATCCAGATAGTTCAGTACAACCCTTTTATCCTGTTTCATGAGTTTGTTAGTGAATTCTGCAAGGATTTCTAAGAAGGCAAGATTCAGAGGAGGACCCAGAGGTGCAGAGGTATTATCATTTGATATCACTACAAATAAAATTCCTTCTCTGTGAAGTGCAGCAACAGCATCTCTGTTTTTTACCTAAACAAAAAAAAATTGTTGCTTGAATTGAATTTCTAAATGAATAAACTAAAGTAAAATAAAAAGCATTCTCATTTTTTTTTTCTTCAATTTTTCAGAAAAAGCAGGGGTGGAAAATCAAAAATCAATTTTTGGAACAGTTTGGGAGCAGGCCAAATTGTATTTTGGACCAGGCCACATAGCATTTGGGAGCAGTAAGTAATTTGCAATTTCGGAACAGGTGCAATCAGACATGTGACTCACTCAGGAAAAAAAATACCGACATATCACAGCATCACAACAAAATTACCATGCAATTGCTTACTACTCATTACTTTAATATAAAGGGGTAATTGGGGCCTTAATGTCTAATAAAATCAGTTCAGAAGTCCTACATTCTTCGGAATTGATATTTATACATAAACATAAAGAGTTGCTATGAATTCAGTGCAATCTATAAAAATTAATTGCATTTTTTAAAGAAATGAACATATTTCTGAGCATTAACTTTTTAAAGTGAAATAGCTATTTCATATCTACCAACTATTGAAAATATCAATGAACAAGGTGTGAAGCCAAAAATCTTGTGAAGTAAAGAAAAAAAAAAAAAAAGGTTGCAAAGTACCAAAGCAATATTAGAAGAGCAAGATTATTAATACAAAATAAACATACTTGAGACTTAAACACACAATAGTTGATCTTTTATTTAGATATATGTATAATATTGAACTACTTAATTAATGAAATTCTAAGATAAAGAGGTGGCACAATCAAAAACATTAGGTTTATTGTATCCCCTCAAATTTAACAATTGTTTGACAATATTGGTAAAATCACCCAATTGGCAATTGCTAAAGTTATATTACATGCAAAGAAAAAGAAATAACAGAGAAAAAGAAGAAAAGACAAAAATATTCTTTTAAACTAGATTATTAAGGCTGTAATATTTAATAATTATAATAAACTTGTATGACCATTAAAACTTAAAATAATTTTTGAAAAAGTTCTTATATTTTCGGCTGAATTTTTTGAGTGGGCGTAGCAAAATGCTGTCTGTTCAAATTCGTACTACAGAAGTTGAAACGAAATAAAGAATAAAAATAATGGTAAGTTCAGTTATTGATGACTAAGAGCTAGAATCAGAAAGAAATTGAGAATTAGGAAATTTTACCGAAGTTGATGCAATCAGCTTTCGAAATGCGTAAAAATTCGAGACCGAGCCTTAAAAGTGCAAAAAAATGGAAAAGTGCATAAATTTTACTCGAAATTTGCAAAAGTTGGCAGGTATGTACGTACGCAGGCTACTTTTTAAATTTTTCATTGAAAAAAAGAGTAAGCCTTCGAAAAATACCGAAAATACGGATCTGATCAAATAAAATTGTGAATTTATTTATAGTAAATTATTTAAATTTAATATGTTTATACATGTAGAGTGAAACCTATGTAAGTTGACCATTTGCGGTGCAGCACTTTAGTGGTCAACTTGTAGAGGGTGAAATAAAGGGTGAAGGGTTGATTCCATTCCTGATAAAAGTGGTTAACTTAAACAGGTGGTCAACTTTACAGGTTTTACTGTGTGTGTGTATATATATATACATATAATAGCAGAACATTAAGTAAACTAAAATTATAATAACAATGTGCAACACGAAAAATGTCCTTTAGATGAAAATGTCTTTTTCTTATGTATTTTTGACTGAAAATTACGAATCTGCCATTATTTTTTGTCAAACACATACCATTTTCCCCAAAACCCACATTTTAGCTTTTTATGCATTTTCTGGATAAATGTGCATATTTTTGTAATTTATCTACTTAATTTATTATAAATTGTTGTCATTTTAGAGATTTTTTTAATGTACTTGGGTTACTTTAGCGACATTTTTGGCAACAAAAGCTTTAATCTACTTTCTAGAAGTTTTGAATCATTTACAAGACGACAAAGGCATTTTGTGGACTATTTTACGGAGAAAGAAGAAATAGTATGCTGCTGTGATCTGAATGTACTATTTCAAGCATTAGAACATGAGCACAATTCAGCAGAGTGGCATTTGTTTATCAGTGCTCCTCTATTTAAGTATTTTTTTTATTGCTATTTATTCCTATAGCATACTCTGCAAACACAAAGGAAATTTCAAAATTGTGAATGGCAAAAACATATCAAATGAGCCACTTGTAAATCTATCATGTGCCTTTTTTTCCACAACTGCCGGTTAAACTTGGTTAATCGAAATATTTGTGAAAGCTCTGGACAGAGAAGGAGTGGCTTTCTTGCATCTCAGGAGCAGATTGAAAAATTTAAATGAGGCAAAAGTAAAAGAAAGGGTTTTTATTGGCCCACAACTCAAGGAAGTCCTTTCCTTATGAAGAGTATGAAAACAAACAGCCAGAAGCCGAAAAAGCAGCCTCACTGGCCTTAAAATCAGTGTGCTAACACCTCCTTGGAAATGAGAAAACTGAAAACTACGAAGATCTTCTTGGTGACATGATAAAATGCTTTTGTATTATAGGTTGGCGTATGTCGTTAAAACTCCTTTTTTGGACTCCCATATGGACTTTTCTCAAAACCTTGGCGCAATTAATGATGAGCATGGAGGAAGGTTTTATCAGGACATCTCTGTGCTTGAAAAGCATTTCAGCAGTCGATGGACAGAAGTATACGAATTAAATATTGCTAATCTGTTGTCAGGGCACACCAACAGATGCCCACAAGATGAAACGGCCAAGAAAAAAATCATTTTAGCGTTTGTGTTTAAATAAATAAGCCTCAGTTACATTCTTCTATAACAAAATTCTACAAATATGAGAAGTGGATCTCCAGCAAAAACGGTACGTGATGAACCATTTTGATTTGGATATTTGAATCAAGCATCTTTTGTTTATATAGAATCACATAGTTTCATCTAAAGGACAAAAAAAAAAGTTCAAATTTGTTGCATAGTGTAATATATACTGGTGTAACAAATGAAGTTTTCTCTTGTTTTTCAATATTGAGATTTGCTTCTCAAAATCAAATTTGACCACTTTGAATTTCTGTCACGTCATTTGCTTTTAGCTCCATAATAAACAATTTTTATAATAAAAAAAATAATTTTATATATATTTTTTGATGCAATGAAGACTTTGAGCAAGGAATTGACTTTAAACTTACTCTACAGCATCAACAATAGATGCTGCGCACCTTTAATTGAAAAATCAATTATACAGCTGAGCTCATCAGCTAACATGTGACTGATTTTTCTATTAAATAGATCCAACAATGCAATGTTGTTTAGCAAGTTTAATAATAAATTTAGCATCATTTTCCGGAAGATGATTCTTTTTTTTAACTTACTGAGAATAACATCTCAGTGCTCAGAGGTGTTAATGTACTTTCCAAAAGTAATGTACTTTCAGCATTAAACTAATGTTCCGAATTCTACTTTCTCTCGAAGACAATCTTACAGAAACATCAGGCTAACTTTTCTACTAGTTCTTCAAGTTTCAAACAAGTTATTTAAATGAGCAACTCACCTTTATGAAAATTTTTCGTGACACAAAAAAGTTTGTGTTCTTTCTGATGAAGACTTGGTAAAATGAATTTTAGCTTTTATTTACCGGTTATGCTGAAGCTTGAAAACATTTTTGTATGAGCCAGATTGCAACAATTCGTTCTTTTTGCTGAACTTTTGAGAATAATTATTCTTTTAAATTAATGAAAAAGTCCTTTGGCAGCATGACGAAATATGTTGGTAACATTAGGTTTATATAAACGAATCAATGACAACTGTGCAAAGGAATTTGCACTTTTCGAGGCACTTTTCATACTGAAATCATATTGAGCATCAACTTTCCTTTCAAACTACGTGTGCGAGTACCTTGCGATCCCTTTACCTTTAGTTCTGGACCATTAACAAATTCCTAGCTAACACTTATTTTTAAAAATGTTTCCTGACTGCATAAAAATTAGTATGGCATAAATAGGCCACTAGCTCTGTGAGCAAGCAATCCTAAGGCCTCAGCAACAGGTAGGGGGTGGCGATACGTATGGCATAAGTGTTCAAAATCACAGCCAGATCAAAATTTTAATTTTAATTGAGTGGTAGAAAGACATACTGATTCCAAGAAAATAGTTTATTTTTTAATACTATAATTTGCTTCTAGACATGCAAAAAAAGAAAAAAGATTTAAATGAAAATAATATTAGAATAATGTCCTACACTTTGAAGATGATTGTTAAATGCTCTGAAGGCAAAAATTTCAATTTCTGTTAAAGTTGCAAAAAGATTATACATTTCAACACTCGAATCTGCAAATGGAATAGAAAGCAAGAAAAATTGATGATCGATAATAGGCGAGTAAAAAATAAAACTAAAATTAGATTCAAAGAGATAGCTGCAAAAAAAGGATAAAAGAAATTAACCGAGAGACCTGCTAACATTAAAAATAAACATGGAAAAATAACGAAAATTGGTTAAAAAAAGGAAAAAGTGGCAATTCACGGTTCTATGAAAGAATATCATGCTTGGATCCTTTTCTTTTTTCTCTGTAAAATAGAGAAAATGAAAAAAAAACCCCTTTTGTAAAGAATAGAAAGCGCAAAACTTCCCACGAAAAAACTGAATTTTTGATTTTCTAAAATTTAAAAAGACCGGAAAAAGCCCATCCCTGTAGATTTTAGGGGAGCTAAATTGACTACGTGTGTGTGAGTTTCTTTATTGTGTATGTCGTGGGGTGGATTATTGAGACTGGTTTGGTCTCAATCTCAATGGTTTATTGCCAGGAGTCGATTCAGCATTTTTAACAGCATCCGTTTTTGGGAATTTTAAAAGTTTTTTTGTGAAAAATAAAATAATATTGTGAAAATTAAAAATTTAAACTGTTAAAAAATCATAATTATTTGCCTCTTCTTTAATAAATAATTCTGTGAAAAAAGTATGATTTTATAGTTCAGAATTTTGTGAAGAGTTTGTTTTGATTAATTGGCATATTGTGATGAGTCCGAAAACTGACCTGCATTTCCACTGGCCCTGATGTAATATTCGAATGGGCCCAAGCTAGGGGGCTCTTCTAGGATTCTACATGGGGATTCAGGGTTGGATTATGTGACTTTCCTTATTTGGACTCAGTCGTTGCTATTGGTTGGTTGCCAGAGACGAGCTGTAAAAACGGACAGCCAACAAAAATTGAAAAGTTTTAATATTGCATCAGCGATTGCGCCAGAGGAAATTTAGATCAGTTTATGGACCCATCACAAAATTCCAATTAATCAAAACAGACACTTCAAAAAATTCCAATCAATCAATTCTGCTTAGTAGTGGAAAAATCATATGTATAATATAAGTTGCAGTGAAGAAACTACAGAACAAGAAAAGTTACACATGAATTTTAAACACTAAATGAATAACTGAAAACCCAATAGTGATTAAATTAAAAAAAAACTGCTGAAATTTGTTACGATAGTGTCAGATTTTTTTTAAAGCTTTCTGAATTCCTTGAATATTTACAATTATTTCATTTAGAAGCTAATTCACACCCAGAAACTCATCAAGTTGTAAATAAAAAAAGAATAGATTACCTGATCTAAACCAAATGAGAGTGCAAATCTTTTTGCCAGCTCCTTAATCGCTAAGAAGTTCTCATCTTGACGATTAAGCTGCCCTTGCGATACACCGCGACGCAAGTCAAGGAACAATGAAGTAAGTGACATGGCCATTGTTCTTGCACAATTCACTTTGTTGATTTCTCGTGCTTTTCCTAGAGTTGCTTTGATGATGTCACCATAATCGTTGTAGAATCTAACATAGTGTTTGAATATATCAGCTGCCTGTTTCACACTAATGATATTGTATACCACAAGTTTACAGAAAGAAGCAAGGAAGTTACGACGCTTGTGCAGTTCTTCAATTTTTGTCTGCTCATCTTGATCATCATCATCATCTTCAATGAAAACCTGAAGTAATTAATAATAACTAAACAAAATTAAACAATAAAGAGAAAGAGAAGATAAATTAAAATTACATTTTATAAACATAAGAGAATGATTTTCAATCACAGATACAAAAACTCTATACGAGTTTCAAGAAAATTTAAAATATTCTGCAAATTTTAATTTAGCATTTGAGATCCTCCCCCAAACAAGATGGACATTCAATTGTCCAGATAATCTGGCACATTCCAGAAACAAAGCATAATTTGCGCTAACAAACATGGAAAATTACAATACAGTAGAGCAGTGGTCGGCAACCTGTCAATCGCGAGCCCATTTTCGGTCGCGTCAGCGACCGAGAATCCGATTGCGACAGCATTTTGAAGTTTATAGTTTAAAAAAATAATAAAATAACTTTTGAATTGGATGGCGAATTTATTTATATTTCCTTTCAGAAAATGTTTATTAGTTTGTCAGACCATTCACCGGACCTAAAAGAACTAAAAAACTACCAATAAAATGGAATGTCAGTCGTCACAATAATATGGAACGTCTTCCAATAATACAGAATGTTAACTATGCTCTCGGCAAGAGTTAATTCAAGAATGTAACTGCACTTCACGTGTATGTTGTAGTTCAAAAACAAAAGAAAAACTAATTTTTTTTTTAATAAAATTCAAAAGAAATAATATATTTGTATTGTTTTGATGCGTGTGAACGGTGTTAATAAACCATTATTTTAGAATGTTGTTCTAACAGGAATGAACCTTCATTTTGAAGATAGGCGCAATCCCAACATGCCCTATTAATAGTGTATAATCCCCAGCCTCCCCCGTCCTCCGAGTCGACCTTGGCGTTCGCCGAATTTGGAAAGTAGATCTTCAGTCAATTTAGGTTGCCGACCACTGCAGTAAAGCATCGTTTATATGACGCTGAAAGGACTACTGAAAAACATGGTATCAACAATAACATTGTATAATTGATTTATCTTTTGAAATATTGAAAGAATTGGAGCCATAATAGTGTATAAATGTAACAGAAGTATAAACGATGCTTCACCACACTAAGCAAAAATAATTTAATCTTAGATTATCTACTCGTATATGCATTTTTAAGCACTGGCAATGAGTCCTAAGGAACCGATACTAACTCATGGTGAGAAATAACTTGAGCAGTAGAGTACTACTCCCGAGAGCAGTAAAATTTACTTTTTATGCCATTTCCCACCCAAGCAACATTAAAGTGCTTATTTATCTACATTCCCCCACCTCCAAAACAAAAAGAAGACTGTCATTTATAAGAGCCAGTAAAATTTGAGGAGCAATGACAAAAACCAAAGTGCCAAGAAAAGAATGGGTAAATACAAGAATACAAAGAAAGCATAGTTTACCAGGTTGGCAAATATTTTTAAGTTAAGAAAGGAAGGGTTGATAGTGGAGTGTTTTTTTTTTTAATGGGGAGTTCGTTGGTAATTTTTTAAACTATGGCGAGTGAAGTGTACAGCTGAATTCCAAAAATATTGAGCAAAATGAAAAATACCATTCTTATTGATTATATTGACCAGGTCCAAACACTGTTTCTTAGAAAAACACAACATACTTTTTTACACATAAATAGTGGACACAAATACTAAAGTTACCTTTTTCTGAACAAATGCACTCAACTGGGCTTGCAAAGATCTATCAGGCTCGTAAACTAAGGGCCCAAACCCAGAATTTTCAGCCAACTGCTTACAGAATACTATTAACAAATCGCAAATGATGACAAAGGCAGATTCTTCCAAAGTATCAGTCGGATGGTTCAACAAATCTCTCATTGTTTCCATGTAATCTTTCAGTCTATTGCGCAGACTGGCAACAGCTACAGGTAGTGGACTTGTGTCATCCAACGTTGCAAGTTCCCACATGATGCCCATAGAACAACAAGACATAGCATACTTCACAACTTCTTCAGGTAAGCCTTTGTCCTAAGAAAGAACCATTGAAACAACTCAGTTCATATACATTAATTTAGTAAGGGAAAATTTGTCGATAACACAAGCTAAAATAAAAATATTATAATAACGTTTGACGTAACAAAAAATGACATAGCAGACAGTAAAGGTCAAGATTCGCAGTCGCCACTCGCCACATGGCGACCTTATTTGAAAAAGTGGCGATTCAAAAAATTAGGAGCGATCGCCACCTTTCCTTTTTTTATTTTCAAAAAGTAAATCCCTCCTATTCAAATACCATCTATAGAATTTACAACTCTTGCTTCTTTCATGCACACAAGCACAACCACATCGCATCAATTAGGCATTCAAGTAACCGAATTTCGACCGCTAGTTTTCATTCCCCTTTCACAAGAAAAAAATGGCGAAATTTTTTTCCGATTACGCTATTGTTTTTTCTTTTTTTGAATTCCTTCTCTCTGCCATATAAATCTTTTAAATATAGTAGAAAGCAATCTTAATCTTGATTTTTTTTTCATAGCTTTCATTTCACACTTACATTTCAGATCAGCCATTTTCGCGTAAACTTATAAAAATCGGGCTTAAGTGTCGTGCCATTTTGAAAGAAAATGGTGTGAAAGCTTTAAAAAAAGTTTTGAAAAGAATGAAATTAAAATGTACTGAACAAAACTAGAACTGTAAATATATTTTTTTATACTTTTTCGAAAATGGTTCGTATTTGTGATCGCGGTTTTTTTAAAAGGTTCGTTTCTGTGAGGAAGATTTTTGTTACCTGTTGCTTCTATGATGAAGCAGTTAAATTTTTGCATTTACATCTTTTGGGCTCAATAACATTCAACATGAAAAACTATATTGCAAAAATTCATATTTCCTAATTTACCATCGCTAAGGAAGCAAGTTTTTTTCTTTTTCCAATTTGAAAGTCATATACATTTTTTTTGAAGACTTGATAGTTTTACCAAAATATTACGTTTTCTTCACTGAAAATAAGACACATTAGGAATTGTAGTACACTGAAGCACCATTCAACCCCCCCCCCCCCCCGCTTTGCACTTTTGCTTTATGACGCATAGGTGGCCACCAAGTTAATCAAGTTTAGTGGCCGCTGGCCACTTCCAAAATTTCTGAGTCTTGACCTTTAGCAGACAGATTGCTTGTTTGATCTACTGCATATAGATGTAAAAATGTAGAGATATAAGTTGAGAATATTCTCAGAGAGTGAGAGTATTTGAAGTCAAGTTTGTAGATTCTCTACAACTAAGCTCTATTGATCTATAAATTAAAAATTATCGAAATTTGATATAGTGCCATATTCCTAGTTACGGCTGATTTGATAAGGTCACTCATTCCAGAATAACTGATATCAATAGGATTCTCTTTACTGAAAAATGTTACCTTAGCTCAAAATGAGGGGGCTGGGGAGGAGAAACGGGCTTGCCAAATTCACTCCTCCACACTCAACTTTAATGTTGGTTCCAATAAAAATATTTTAAACAATCAATCTTAAGAAACTGCCTTAAAACTAGATGAAAAGTGATTAACAAGTAAATTCCTTTTTTTAAAACATGAAATCATTAGATATTCATGAAAAATAGTAGCTGATGTAATATTCAGAAGCTTCATAATAGTTTTAGGGTTTTATCAAGAACATTCTAATTATGATCTTCAACTTTTAAAAATTCTTGAAGTGTATAATGAAATTCTTCTTTCTTTTGTAGATAAATATGCTTTATTAGAAATCATATAAACAGTTTGTTGTAAAGGTTGAAAAAAAATGTTTTCAGCATTTCGAATTTTATTTAAATTCTTAAATAACTATAGCATGTATTTTACACACTAGTATTCTAAAATTCAATAAAAATTTATCATAATCAGATCTGAATATATTTTTACTCGAGTTTCATTAAAAAAATTACGTGAATTTCAGTACTATTCAAATTGCGTGATAAAAACCTTGCATTACAACGACTCAATGCAGTATAAGTCTTTCAGCGTGATTCTCGTACACCTCGAATAGAGCTCTCCTGTCGCTTTCAACCGGTTTGGTGGTGAAATCGACGTCGGATTGAGGAGAGAGGGATTCTTGTACTGCGTCATTGATTTTAGTTCGATGTTAACAGTCGGATTCAGCTCGACTGCTCCTTAGGTGCCGAGAACGCGCTCGATGCGCTTTGTTCGATTCTTTTGAGCAGGTTTCTGTTGAATTTGGAACTGTTTGGAGTTTATATGCATTCGTATTTGTATCAACTGAGAACTTATTAATCTACTGCAAGCAATGAAATCTCTTTTTTTTAATCTTCAACTCTAAATAAATTACATAACTTGAAATAAAAAGTAATTTGTACTAAAACACCTTGAAGTATTAGTGGGGAAAAATAATAAAAAGGTTTTTGTGGAAAAATCGACATTTATGGACATTTTGAATCGGTAATTTATGCATGAAATTTAGAAGCATGCTTTGAAAGATATTTTTAATGTTCTTTATGTGGAACGGAAGTGCATGTAAACAATAAAGTTTTATGTATTTTACAAAAAGGGAACAAATAAATATAATTCATTTCCAATTTTTAAAAATTATTGCATTCTTTAGCAGAGTTGAAAAATAATTACCATCGCTATAGTGCTATTTTTTCTTTTTACTTGCGAGACTGAAGTGAGTGCGGCATATATTAATTAAATTATTCTTTTTATCATCATGCTTTGTGCATCAATCGATATGGGGTATTAAAAAAGATTGAATCCCCCCCCCCCCCACAGAATACAATTATGTAAAATAAATACTCATTAATTACTTTTAAAATAGATTCATTTAAAAAATGAGCTATTTAATGACTACTCTACTGCTAAAAAATAAAAATAATGCAAATGTTATTTACTACACAGTAATAAGACTCCAATCTATGGTGTTGTAACATCACTGAGGACTATAGCATATGATGCTATTCATCCTTTATATTCATAAATCTTTACACTTGCTTCAAATAAGTGAGGGAATACGGGGGAGTTAAAATAAATTATTTTTCAAAATTGAACAAATTGGAAATCCATTTTGAAAACAACAGTGCATAAAGAAAGAACTGTGAATTTTATAATAGAACTTGCATTGAAATATTATTTTTCCCTTTATCAGCAGTAAATTTGTAAGCTAAAGTAAGAGCGAAAAATTATCGTCTTTGCACTATGTATGGGACAAGTGAAATATAAAAATATTTTCCTAATGGAATAGTTTTCTATGGGATAATTAACCCTTTTCATTCGCGGTGCCCTATGGTTGTCCAAATAACATGTAATGATTCATAATTACGAGAGTTATGAATACTTTTTATTGAACATGAATAACTAATTGAATGAATGATCGATAAAATGAGTTTAAGAGCAATGGAATTGATGAATGTAAGAAAATAAGTGATTAATTAAATGAACGAATGAAAAATCCTACTTAACAAATGAACAAATAAATCAATTTAAAATTGAATGAATGTATAAACGAAAGACAAATTTGGTTATATGATGACTAGTGTAGGGACAAAGTGAAATAAAATGCTACCTCAATTTGCCCCATTTGCACATAACAAATGGTACTAAACATTTGAAACCAAAATAAGACAAGCATAAAATAAATTAACACTGGACATTAGAAAGTCTTAATTAATAGTACAGTTAATAATATAACAGTAATTTTATCAATTTTATTATTATACGAGTATAACAGAAAAAATATTTTTGACTTAGCACGAAATGTTACAACTTGAACATTAAATTTTGAAAATGGCTTTTTATTAACGTATAGCTTGAAGCTAGAGTTAACCATTTTTTGACTGGAATCAACTAATATTACATAACACAGTTAAAAGTTATTAAAGGTGCATCTGCAAACGGGGTAAATATTTTTCCATTTCACTCTGCCCCTGTTCCACTACAGCACATTAATCTCAGGAATCTATAAGAATTGCAAAAAACATCATCTTACAAGGGGATTTGCTTTTCTTAGAATCTTTTACAACGCTAGGGTTTTGGAAGGCAATCGGGGGGGGCGGGGGGGGGGGGTCATTGCCCCTTCCTACCATTGATAAATACAATGTATTTATACACGTGTTTAAGCAATTTGCTTTTTTTACCGATAATATGCAACCCTTTGGAAAATTTTTAAATAACGCACCTGAGTTTTCATGTTTGATCAACACTGGATTTCATAACTTAAAATAACGTTACTTATTATGTGGTGTGATGTGAAGAGATGCTGAAACTTGTGCGTTTATAGCAGCATTCAGTTTTTAACAGTGTACAGAAAGGATTTCAATATTTTCAATACATAGTAATTCATCAAAAGAAAAAAAATTCTCAAGAATTTTAAATTTTTAAAATTAATTACCTATTTATTAAACCGTGTAAGTAGGAATAAAGTGTGGAGCGTCCTCTTTTTTGCAGAAAACATTTTAATTATTCGTTATTCAGATTACTAACCGAGTGAAATTACATCTGTATTAGAGAGAAATGAAGATTTTCAACTATAAAAAATATTACTCGAAAAAAATTTCAGAATCGCCTTCCGCCTGGTGACAAAATACCGAAACGCCGTACCGGCCTCATTACACACTTGCTAATTACGAAATAAAAGTGAAATAAAAGAATTTTAGTCTTAACAAAGTCTTTAAACAAATATTTTAATAATAATAATAAATAGTAAAAAAAGATTAAATTTAAAAAATAAATGCCAAAATAACATAATTTAATAAAATCTAAAACATATAGCGAAACAATAGTAAAAAATCTGAAGCCTGCCTTATCGTAGCGAAAGTGAGTGCGAGAAGGAGAAACCCGTGGAATTCTCAAAGCAATGGTGTATTTAGCCGCATTTGTCACTGAAACGCATTCTGATTGGTCAAAAGTACGTCGCTTCCACTGGAGGAGTACAAGGTCGAAAGACGCCAGACGAGAATAGCGACTGCGGACTTGTGTTGATTTGCTCAGCGATATAGCAAACTTTTTCCCCTCGATTCGGTTTGGTAGCGAGGGACGAGAATCGCGCTGTTTGGAAGAGAGCCACTTCACTTCAAGGTAATATGATTTCACATTTGATACGATGATACGGATTACACTCATATGAATCATGTTTGTTCTAAACAGGTTTTGATTCACTAAAGCAAAATTTAGTATTTTTTTTAAATAGAGAATTCTACATACAATTTAAGAAATTGTTATTTAACTATCAGTTGAAAACTATAAGTATGCTCTTCATTTAAAATACATTTGTTTTCAAATTTTCAAAAAAAAAAAAAAAAAAAGGTTTCAAAATTTAAAAAAAACAATATGTAAAACAATTAAAAATTCAAATTTTAGCTTATTCGAGGCTGAAAAATGTCTCTATTTTTGGTTGCTTAAAAGAGGCAGTAACTAATTTAGACGCCCTTTTTTCGATGTCATAAAACAATCTGTAGTCCTTATAATCCGCACCTCTTTGCTCCAATGTCATTCGTAAAATTTTAATCAAAGCATTAACTTAGCAATCAAAGGACATTCTCCATTCTCTTTCCTACCGGTCACTACTCCCCCCCCCCCCCCAGTGAGGCCCTGAGGAGCGTCTCTCATTGTTTGCCCCAGCCTCTTACGAGAATTCCTTTGATCTCTAGCGACAAAAGACTAGAACCTAGAGCTCCCCTCCCCCTCTACAACTCTCCTCACTAAAACACACTGGATAAAGCCTAAGGCTTAGTGTCCTCCTAGACACATTGTCTCTTTCCCCTCAAGTGTGCAACACCCACCCTCCATTCTTAAAAAAAAAAAAAAAAAAAAAAAAACCTTTTTAAGGAAAGAAGGCTAAGAAAAAAAGATGTGATTTGTACGTGGTCGTGGGAAATGATTAGTTATATATGTTTGGTTCATTTATGCGGGGCGTTTGATTCAAAAATTCGGCGTTTTTTTAATGTTAATTCTGGATTCCGTTCCGTTTTTGATGAACTGATTCAATAAAGCGGCTGATTCAATTAGCCGGCGCTTAACCATTTGTATTTCAGACATATAACTAGAACCAATGCATATTTAACAAATCAAACAAGTTTTGAAATCATATGCAGGTGCTACGGTTAAAATTAAAGCAATGTTTCAGAACTGTAGTTTACTTCATAATTATTCCTATTCATGAAAATTACATACAAATGTTTCTTTTGCAATAAATAAAATGTTTTCAAATTTGCCTACATTGTTACTATTGAAAAAGTTTTCGGCCAGGCCGAATTGACCTCGCTAACAATTCGGCCAGGCTGAATATTTGGCGAGAATATGAAACCACTAATCAGCTAAACAGAATATTTGGCCAAATACCAAACAGTGGCCAAATATTCCTTACATCGTTACTTAAGACCACCAGTCTAGAATATTGTTAAAGAGGTAAAGCTTCAGAGCTTAAAACATTGCTCAGGAAAATAAGATGTAAAAGAAACTCAATTGTGAATATAAAGCCTTTACCTGTACAGCCCCTTTAACCCAGAGATCATAAATATTGTCCCATATAGCCCATGGACCTAAATTGTGGCAACTATAAAATATAGAGACTTTCTTCATCGCAGATGTTACGACATATATTTCATCTTCATCTACTTCTTCACCAGCTTGCATGTAATCACTTGAAGCTTGTTTATATTTATGAACCAAGCTATCCACAAGTGTACCTCTTGCAACTGCACACCTAAAATCCAATTAAAAAATCATTAAGATATATAATCAATTTTCAAAATGCTGCTAATTTGTAAAATTTCAGAAACAACAGGAGCTCACAAAGTTTTAATTGAAAAATGGAACCTTTTACCACAAAAACATGTATAAAACCAGTCGAAAAATTTTAAATTCTCGATTACATTATATTTTATGATTTAAAGACCGACGAAGCTGACATTTTCTCGGCATTTAAAGTATAATAATTAAATTTAAAATTATAAATTAATTGAATTAAATTTTTGCATAAAATGAAGTAAAATGAACATTACTAAATAAACAGAATTGCTGGTCAGCTCAGCGCTGTATACAACTGCTCCTTTTATTTTTTTATAAGATATTTCAGGGGTCGCGCCAGAAGAAATTTGGGTTCGTTTTTGGACCTTTCACAAAATCCAAATCACTCAATATGGACCCTTCACAAAATTCTAGTCGATTAAAGCGGACCATTCACAAAATTCCATTCAATCAAAGTGTACCCTTAACAAAATTTTGAGACCACGTAATCGTACTTTTATAGAAATATTTATAAAATAAGTGGCAATAATAATAATTTTTTTCAATAACTGTGTTCAAATTTTTATAGAATTATTTATTACATAAGTGGCAAAAATAATAAATCTTTTTTAATAACTGCTGAGTGATTAAGTTGTCAATTGTTATTTTCTCAAGGAACTGTTGAACTGAATGATATCTAAGTCTAAACAATAACCAAAAAAATTGCCAAATGCTGCAGTAGGAAAAGTCACCTCAACCCATTAGCAAATGTAGAAAAAACATTAAAACACAAATATATATATCAGGGACTAAAATTCAATGCAGAAAGGAGGGTTCTTAACTGACAAATTTAAAATAAGACAACAAAAGGCATTTTTTTTAGTTTTTAAAAAATATATGACATACAAGAACAGGACATCTGGAACCCCCAAATCTAGCAAAGTTAGATTTTTTAACATTTATAGCACTAAACTTCAACTATCAATTAATGGTACCTATTATACAATAAACTGTTAACAAGATAAACTATTAATATTTTATGTAAATTAATATTAAAAAAAAACTGAGCAGAAAATACAAACCTTGAATGTATCGCAAGTTCTTCATTGCACAAAAATTCATATGTTTTAGCACAAGCTTCTAAAACATCTGTATCATTATGACGCTCAACTATCTCATGGATCAGTTTCAGCAAACCATCCAAATTCTTTTCTTGACGACTTGTTGTATAAATTTCTAATTCAAAATATTGGGGAATTAACATCAAGTTGGCAATTTTTTCAGCATCAGGTTGAAATTTAGCTAACAAGCTTGGTAATGTCATAATAAAATGTTCAGTGAGTTTGGTGCGATCGTCAGACACTTGTTTTAACTCTTTAACAGATGGCTGTTTCCTGTTAGGACCTCTGCCTACAGGTGGTTCACCAGTAGCAGCTTGCTTTACACAACATACCATGATCTCAATAAGTGAAGTTTCTTGACGATCATCAAGAGGCTCTTCTTGAGGCCCAGGTTCTTCCAGAAGTAAATCTGTCATACACTCCCAATCTTTCATCATAGGGTTGCTTTCAATCAAACTATCAACAAGGTAAGCTCCATGCTCATGAAGTTCACTTTCAATGAAGAACTGGACCAAATCCCTGATGAGTGGAGTGTTAATAGATCTCTTTTTTCCTCGTTTTGTTCTTAAGTTTTGGACAGCTTCCTCATCTGGTTGGAAAAGACGTTCATTAAGAAATTCTCCCGCTGCTTGAGCAACTGCTCTGTGTGAGGAATACACAAGTTCATAGACATGCTCACAGTCTTTATCACTGAGTATCTCGCGATGATATTTATGAATGCTGATAACTAACTTTACAGCATGTACAGCAACTTCATACTCCTTATCCAAGGTCATGGCAACAATTCTGTCTTTGAATTTATTTGTGAATAACTCCATTTTGCTTGTCAATTCTTCAGCTCCATACAGAGGCAATAATGCTTGAAGGCACTTCAATCGTGTATCTCCGACTTTATCATGCAAGGTCCAACCAATATACTTCAAATAACTGTCATCTAAAAAGTGTTGGTGAAACTTCTTCATCCATTGCCCTATTTCATACATGCAAATTGAACGAATTTCAGGGAGAGTGTCTCTATATCTATGAACGAAGACACTTTTAAACATGTATGTCAACATATTTTTAATTTCCTCCATATTTTCTTCCAATTCTTGGCGTTTACCAAGTAGCATTTCAAGCCTTTCTGTTGCACGTTTATCTCTATTTTTTTGTCGCTCAGCTTCATATTGACGTTGGGTATTATCAAGGTTAATGCTGAGATTCAATGCGACATCAACTAAAGCTGTCATCAATTTCATGGCTGCAAGAGTAGCAGTATGACGAAACGCCCTAACTTGTGAATCTGATAGCCCAGTCAGTAATGATATAACGTTGTCCATGAGATACTGATCATAAATGATGCTATATTGGCATTGACGAACCATAACTTGAACAAATTCGCAAAAATTTGTTCGGAACTTCTTCCACTGAGGGCCACTCATGATTAAAGGATAATCACCACTTTCTTCTTCAAATTCTTCAGTCATTTTTCGAATAATTTGTGCATGTTCCATGGTAGCTTGCATTTGCGGAGTGATGCGTCCTTTGCAACCAGCACATTGTATAAAAAACTGCATTAAATCCAGCAATGCAATATCACGATCTTGTTTATATGCTTCTATCCAATCATCGACAACACACTGTAGTGCGCTGCGGCCTTGTTTGACAACTTCGAATAAACTATTTGGATCCTCAGTTGGGGAATCTTGGACAGCTCTTCGTCCACCTCGCCCTCCTCTTCCACGAGTTCCACCTCGAGCTCTACCAGCAACTCGCCTTCTTTTAGGTCTAATCCCTCTAAATCCAGGGTCTTCGACATGGAAATCCAGAGCTTCGGGTGCTTCATGAATATCTCCAGCAGGAAATATGTCATCAGCGTCGACTTCAATATTCTGTGGTTCATGACAATCCTCTTCACTTAGCCTTCCTCTTTTTCGAGCCATCTTTTTTGAGATATTCAAAATATGACAAAATCCAAATCAATTTATAAAAGTAGCAAAGAACAAGTTTTCGTTTCACATTCTAAAACGTCAAATTACGTTATAAGCAAAGCGCGAAGAAAACAAAATTATTCTACTAACTAACTATTGCCAATGTCATAGAAAAATAATTTAATAATGAAATTTAAATTAAAACTGAAGATAACAAACAATAAATTTTGCTGCAGAACTACAGTAATAATTTTAATTTTTTAGCCCTTTTAATCCCTCCAAATTTTTATTGAAGAATTCAAAGTTTTTACACAGCTAAAGAAAATCCTCTCATTAAAGTTTCTTTTCAAATTGGCTGCAAGTCTGCTCGAATTTTGGCGGGAGCGCGGGAAACTTTGTTTTGGTCTTGTGTTTGTCTGTTCCGAGAGCAAGATTATTTTTGATAAGTTTTTAGAAGTAGTGTTTCCCTTTCCAACGCAGTGTAATTCAATTGTTTACGGCATACTTGGCAAAATTTCGGCGGCATCAATGTAACATGACTTTAACCGACTATATTAAAGCCGATATTTTAGCTACTTGTAGTGCTTTAGGCACCCAAAGAGGACTTATATACGAAAAGAGTTCAGAATGTTTAGAATGTTTGCGTGACTTATTGAGATATATAAAAAATGACGGTGATGATCATTCTGTAGTTCGTTACCTTGGATCAATTCGTCTTTTGCAGACGGATTTAATTCCAATTATTAAGCAGTATCATAGAGAACAAGACATTTTTGATTTGGCTTTGCGACTTCTAGTTGCTTTAACTAATCCTGCATTATTGCTATATAAAGAAGAGCTGCCTGATGACAAATTAGATCGCAATGTTTATCTTCAAATTGTATCATGCTTACAGACTTATAAGAAAGCATTGATTGACTCTACTTTTTGGAAAGCACTTTATGTTCGCTTATATGACCTTTTGAATTTAAGTGCATTTGAACGTACTAACGAGCAAAATTTAACAATTGAAAGGATTCTGATTACAATTCGTAATGTTCTCCATGTGCCGTCAGATGAAAGTTCTATTGTCAGAACTGATGATGATAACAGCTTGCATGATAAAATTTTGTTAAGTCTTCATCAAGCCAAGTTGGATATTCTAGTTTTGTACATTGCTGCTAATGAGGATGAGCATGACTATTGTCTTCATGTTTTGGAAATTGTTTCCTTGATGCTTCGTGAACATACTGCAGCTGATCTTGCTCGCACTAGTGAACACCGTTCTGACTTTGAGAAGGAAGAAGATTTAAAGGCTTTGATGGTTGTGCGACAACGAGAACAACATATGAAAAACCAAAAAACAAAGTCCCTTGGTACACCTAGGTTTAGTCGATTCAATGGAGTGTATCAAGTAAAAAATATGAAGTCTATTAGTGATAAAGATTATATTGCTCATAAATTTGTTAACTTCGACGAAGTGAAATTTGATGCTCAAAAGAGTGCTCGTAGAACTCCAAAAAATAGACTTCCAGCTCGTGATCAAAATGAGGCAAGACGTTCAAGTTTTACAATTCGGTTGCTTCTAAAAAAAATATGCATAGAATTTTTAAAATGTTACAATAAATTGCTTGTTTCTGTGAAACGACAACTACAGCACAATAAAGCCAATGACAATGATGACACGTATTATTTGTGGGTTATTCGTTACTTCATGGAATTTAATCGCATTTATGATTTCAATGTTGCTTTTGTAAGTGAGACTATATCTCTACAAACATTTCATCACATTCAAACAGAAATCAATAACTATCTTGAAATGATGATTACAGATAAAAAGAAAATTATGTTTTGGTCCAGAAGGACACAGTTAGGAGTTAGTGCATATAAAGAACTTCTTGAGACGTTAAAGGTTATGGAAAAATCTAAGGAGGAGGTGGTAAGATATCATGCTGATGTTATAATAAAGAATGTATTTTATGTGATTGAATATAGAGAATTGCTGTATTCATTGCTGACTCAATATGATGAAGTTAAGTTTCCTCTGTCTTATCTTGCTGAACTTGTTGAAAGTGCATATTTGTTTTTAAAAATGTTGGAAAATCATTCTAAGCGGCATTCTGAAGTGATTGTTCAAACTAAGAAAAGAGTAGTCCGTAGAAAAAAGAAAAAGAAGTCGGCTCCTGAAGAACCAGTAGATTTTGAACATCTCCTTAATGACCAATGGGAAACTATGTCTGCTGATTTACTGGCAGCAACGCAAGGAGAAGTAGAACTACCGACTAACTTAACACCTTTTGATGGTGCTTCAAATGTTTCTTTTGCAGAGCAGAAAGTTGAAGCTATCTACAAAATTCGAGATTCTATCGTTGCTAAAGATGCTGCGTCTGCTGTTGCTTTGTTAAGAGCTGCAAGAGAACTCTGGCCTGAAGGTGACGCATATGGAAATGCTACAATTTCTCCTGAAGAAGAAGTCAATATTTTGAAAGAGATTCATTTTTCAAATATTCAGCGAACAAATACTGAAGTTAGCACAGTTGAACATGAAGAATCTGATGTTGAAGAAGAAGAAATGGAAGCCTCAATGTCTGCGGTTACTGAAAAAAAATTACAAGTAGATGAAGTTTATAAAAAGTATGCTGCACCTAAAGTGGTTCAACCATGCTGTTTATTATTAGCAAATTATCAAAATAATTCTGATCAAACAAATGCCAGTTTAATTAAATTTATTCATAAGTTAGCTTGGAATTGTAAAATGTATGCTTTATTTTTTCAATCTACAGTTTTTGTGACTTTTCATAAAATATTTAATGATCCTGATGTTAATTTCCGTCCAATTATTAAAGAATTTTACAGATTTGGTAAATTCATAATGTCAAAATTCTTTGAAGCGGCAAAAGAAAATCCAAAATTGTTTGTCGAGATGTTGTTTTGGAAAGGCGCTCGTGAAGTTTATGAAATAGAAGAAGGTTATGGGGCTTCAGAGAATCGTTCTTCAAAATTTACTTGGACTGAAGAAGAAGATGAAGAACTACGATGTCTTTTTGAAGAAAATAAGGATATACACATTGAAGGGCAAGATGTTGCTGATATCATCTGTGCAAGTATGAGTAAAAGAGAAAAATCTAAAAAGCAGATTATATTTGCTTTGAAAAGATTAGGATTGATAAATAGTACAAAAGATTTAAAGCCACACTTAAGCAAAGAATGGCGTGAAACAGAGGTTCTGGAACTTCAACATTTATTTAATGACTATAGGGATTCAGAAGACATAATGAGTGATATCCGTGAAAGGCTTTCTATCAAGCGTCCTAGGAAAGCTATTGTTGAAAAATTACTTGAACTTAATTTAATTACTGATCGAAAAGAAGTAAGAAAGAAGAAATCAAAGAAGAATAAAATTAATGGTAGTAGTGATTCAGATTCATCAGATGGTGAAAGTGATTTATCTGATAGCTTAATTGTACAAGAACATAAGAATGTTGCAAATAAAAGTGTTTCTGAATCGGACACAGATGATGAAATCAACTTTTTTAAGAGATTAGAAGCTGAGCGCAATGCTAATAGTTCTGAATTAAATGTAACTATTGAAGTTAGTAACAGTGAAGTGGAAACACCTGAAATAATAAGTAATGGGAATATGACAACTAAAATCTGGGATGAGCAAGAAGTAATGGAATTGAATCGTTTGTTCGAAGAGCACAAGAGTTCGGATAAGATACTGAAAAACATTTTCAAAGGTCTAACCATTAAAAGATCGAAATCGGAAATAGTAACAAAATTGTTAGAAATGGGATTAATTAAAGATGAGATTGAACTTAAAAGAAAAGATAAAAAGCATGATAAATCTAACTTTCATAAACAGATAGTGAAAAAATCAAAAGGAACTGTTGAAAGAAAAAAGAAGTCATTCACAATGTGGGAAGAGCATGAAATTGTCAAACTAACAGACCTTTTTAATGAATTCCAAGGTTCTGAGAATGTCATGGATATTATTTTACAAAAATTGACTGTCAAGAGGACAAAGAAGGCTGTAGTTGAAAAATTGTTGGAAATTGGACTGATTCACGATAAAAAAGAAGTTAGAAAGAAACGTACGTCTAAAAAATTAAGTAAGGGGAGAGAAAGTAATTCAGATGAACACTCAGAGGATAGTACTTTTGAAGACATTACAGAGCCTTTTGTTGCATCTGTGAGGAATGAAAAACGTTTGACGAGGAGAATTTTATCTGATACATCTGATGAGGAACAAGTTAGCACTGAATTCTCCGATATTTTTGAGGCATCTACAGCTAATCCATCCAATAGTTCCAAAAAAGTAGGCAGTGCGAAACGTCCTCCAAAAGTGTGGAATGAGCAAGAAATTATTCAGCTACATAATTTGTTTCGCCAGCATCAAGGCTCACCCGATATAGTTCAGAGTATAAATGATGAATTGACCATTAAACGTCCTAAAGAGAAAATTATTGAAAAGTTATTAGAATTGCGTTTAATACAAGATCGAAAAGAAATTCGCAAGAAAAGAACTGTACAATCCAAGAAACATGATAATGTTTCTGAAGTTTGGGATGAAAGTGAACTTATTCAACTTCATAATTTATATAATGAACATAAAAATTCTACTGATGTTGTTCAAAATATTGTTAATGATTTGACTGTTAAACATTCTAAAAAAACTGTAATTGAAAAACTGTTACAATTAGGAGTAGTGCAAGACCGAAAAGAACTCAAGAAAAGACAAATATCAAAAGCAAGTGCAGATAATAAAGAAGAAAATTCTGATCTTTCAAAAGTATGGAATGAAAGTGAAGTTATTCAATTACATAATTTATTTGCTCAATACAAAAACTCTATTGATGTTGCTCAAAATATTGTCAATAATTTGACTATCAAACGGGCTAAGAAAATGGTAGTTCAAAAACTCTTAGAATTTGGACTTATACAAAACAAAAAAGAAATTCAAAAGAAACAAGTCTCCTCTGAAGCTTCAAAAATATGGGATGAAAGTGAAATCATTCAGTTACACAATTTATTTTCGCAGTATAAGAATTCTCCCAATGGTATTCAGAGTATAATAAATGATTTAACTATCAAGCGTTCAGAGAAAACTGTAATTGAAAAACTCGTAGAATTAGGATTGATAAAAGATAAAAAAGAAATACAAAATGAGCGAATATTGAAGACTAAGTCCAAAAAGGAATCTAAAAAGTCGGATAATTCAAAAGTGTGGGATGAAATGGAGATTATTCAACTACATAATTTATTCTATGAGCACAAAACTTCTGATGATCCTATTCAGAATATTGTTAATAACTTAACTGTCAGCCGTCCAAGAATAAAGGTACTTGAAAAACTCTTGGAATTGGGGTTGATAAAAGATGAAAAAGAAATTACAAAAGTTACCAACTCTCAGAAAAGAACTATGAAAGTACAAGTTAACAAAGTAATTAGAAATAAGACAGAATCTGCTGCTGCGATAAAAAATAAAGGTGTTGAAGATTCATCAGATGATGAATTACCATTAATTCACGCAATTTCAACTGAGAGAGTCGAGAATTTACCTGAATCATCTGATGATGATGATTTGCCTCTAAGCCATAAAAAAGTAAACATGTCTGATGTAAGGAAAAAACTCCAAATACTTTTATCAGATTCTTCTGACGATGAATTACCTTTTAATCAAAAAGTATTTAAGTCATCAAAAGAAGGTGGTCAAGACATTGATCAGAATTTGGGTGTGAACAATGAAGATGATCCTCTTTTAAAAGAAGTGCCTAGTGCAGAAAACACTTCCGATAAAGTGTTGCACATTTCCATTCAAGATCCAAGTGCAATTATTTCAGACAGTATGAATAATGAGGAGGTTAAAACTTTACCATCTTCAAATTTTTCAGTAAGTAATAGAGAAGAAAGCATTCCTCTTACTTTAGAAACTTCTAAAACCAAAAGAAAGCGGATTATTTATAGTGATGAATCTAGTGATGATAATGACGTACCTGTAAATAACAAAAATGAAAATTCTTCACACATTGATGACAATCTAAATGTGGAAAATTCTTCTAATTTAAAAATGAGGAAAAAGAAAATATGTGTTTTGCAGGACAGTGATGATTCTAGTTAAATCTTGTGCATTATCAATTTAAACTACTTTTAGTGTATTAAATGTAAAATATTGCTAATTTTTAATGTTCTCATAATGTAATATTCTGTTATTTAGCAGCTTTATTGAATATTTTAAGAATATCTTTTCATACAAAGTTATACCTAATCATATTCATTCTACATTATCAATTTTTGTATATGTACTAGTCAGAAAGTATTGTGAAACATTTGCAAAAGTAGTTTTTTATTTTTATTTTTTTAGTTTTAAGTAATAAACCAGAACAATTTATTATTATTATTTTTAAACTTTATATTGGTTTATTTTCTTTATAAATTTAGTAATTCTTAGTATTATATAAACTCATCAGAAGAAAATGAGATAGTCTTATACTATATTCAGATCATGAATAAAGATACTTTGCAAATTCATGAACTGAATATATTGAAGACATATTTTATTTGCTCGAATCTAACATTCTCCACCCAAACGATAGCGCCTTTTTAATTTGACTGCTCATTTGGTAGCAAAAGGAATGATTTTAGTAACTTGGAACTCTTCAACCAAATCATATCATCCCCTCTATATCCAAATAAGCTGTCAAGTTTTCCATGCAATCTATCAATTCCAACTCTAATTTTCAACTGCAGAATTATTGTCCAATTCAAAATTAGAATTTAGAGTGAGAACTAAAGTGTTTATCTTTTTTAACTGTTAAATAACTCCTTAGAGCTCTCAAATTAAGAAGATCAAAATTCAAAATGTAGGTAACAACATTCTTACTGTCATTTTGTCTCAAATAAATTTTATGCTTTTGATGAGAAAAGCACTTGAATTCCTTCCCTTCAACCTTCTGGTCAAATTTAAATACTGCTTTTTTCTCTCTTTGTAAGGAAGTGGATAAAAAAAATCCAATGAATTACAGACTGGGAGGAATTTTTAACCCTAAATCTTTCACTTGACTGCACCAGTGTATATTATATGTGTGTCATACATGAAATACAGGGAGGGAAAATTTTCTTTTTGACCTCAGTCTCACTGAGTGTTTGGCATAGTAATGCTTGGGTGATTCTGATCTGAAATTTCTGAAACCTTTAAAAACTAATCTGAATGTTAAGAAAGACTAAGGGAAAAAGAAAAAAAAATCGGTTTTCCTAAAAACTTGGATTTGTTTATCTTAAGATGTCCTTGATGAATAATACTGCTTTTTCTTTCTACTTGGGAAATGAGCAAACTATTTAAAAAAACAATACTGTTGCTGGAAAAAAATAACTTCTGGTCAGCGTTAGAAAATATATTTTTATAAATATCAAAATATTGGATATTTTTATGATATATATCAATGATGTTAATCCAGATGCTTTCACACAAAACTACTTATATTTGTTTATTTGCATATCATATTGTATAAACCAGAATATTATTAAATGAGTTAATTACTAATTTTACTTCACTTAGTTCAAATTTGTGTCTAAAATATATTTATATCTCAAGGGTTTCAATGATTTCCACTTCACTTAAAACAAAATTATATTTTTGCTGTAAAACAAAATTTATACTGGCATATTTATCGTACTATGGGGAAAATCTTGTCAGAATACTATATTTATACTAATAATATTAGAGCAAAAAGTGAATTTCCTCTGGGACTACTGTTGTCCCAGCCCTGTAGTAAAAAGGTTAATCTTAAATTATCTAAATTTGGGGGTTGGATATATATAATTATGATATATATCAGTTATGATACACATCAAGATGCATATCAAGTAATATATTGAATGCAAACTCTTCTTCCGGTATTATCCATACTCTCATTTAAACACTTGATGTTTTTTTTGAACTTAGTATATATGGATGAGTAAGTATGGCTCCTGGGCGGAAGGATATGTTCATCTAACTAATAATTTCTATTTTAATTTAAATTCGTGATGCATACGTTTTCCTGAAATTTTCTGTGAAGTTCAGAAATTTTTTTTGTACTGAGACTCACCCATGTAATAGTGTTTGGGGATGCAGCTAATAGTAATTTGGCCAAATACGGAATATTCTGCCCAGGGTTGGTATTTTTTCCGGCAAAAAGGTAATTTTGCTAGGGTGTTGGCAAAAACTGGAAATAACCAGGGCAAAAACAAAAAAAAACCTAGCAAAAATGAAAAATTTTTTTGTTGTTTTTAAATAATGTGCAGTAATATAATAAGGGCCTAAATAGTTAAATAAGTTTTTGGGTATTATTGAATTCTTTTATTTTGTTAATTAATTGATATTACAAATAAAAACAATTTAATGAAAGTCCATGTTAGAAATTCAGAAAAAAAAGTAAAGTTAAAAAGCCAAACTTCTGTTATTGTCTCAGTAGGGCAACTTAATTTATTTATTTTTCTTTTGCTGTTGGAAAAAGGAACAAATAGTTATTGTTAGTCATGTCATTTTTCTGTTTCTTTACTTATCAAATCCAGAAAATCATGGCGTACTACATAATATCAGTTACAAAAGTATAATTGTTCCCACCCCCCTTCCCCACTTGGAACATGTTTTGGTGAAACTGGTAACTTACCTGGATAAAAACAAAATCAACACTTCATTTAATTTTCTAACTATTTATTTATTGTAAATTTTCATAGTTTCATTTTTAATTTTATTGTGAAATTAAGTATTTTTTCGTAAAAAGTACTTTTACTATAATGCGTACATTTTACTCATTTAATTTAGTGCCTACAGCATGAAAGACATTGATTTGAAACTAAAATGTCTTTTAGCTGATGTTTTAGTTTAGTTGGCCAAAAAATAATTTTATATGGGCATGGAAATTGCAACTATCTATTTTCATCCCTTTGTTCCTTCTGTTTAACTACTTTATTTCTTCAGTTGGTAAATCTTATGTGTCAGGGCTTGTCTCAACCTTTTTTTTTTCTTTTTCTAAAAATATTTTCATAATGTGCACTGCTTTGTAAATGTTAGTACACTTGTTTTTTAATAATCTCTACAATATCACATTATTTTAGAAAACTTCTAAACAATATGATTATGTAATATTGAATGGTTTTTGTGAACTTATTGCTTTGACATAGAACATAACATTCAGGAACGGTTTATATGTGTTTGCCTTATTTTTATGATATGTAAGTTTTTCTGATGTAAATTTACTGTGTATTTGTGTAATAGTCATTTTTTTAATTGATTTTTTTAATGCTACAATGCAAATGTAAATGCAACTGCTATGTCCATGTTAAAACATTTATTGGTAAATTAAAACTTTCAGAAAATGATTTTTCATTGATGGTCATATTATATTTTAGCCTTTGTATGGAAACATCAAATAAATTTACATGTGGTAAGCTGTGGGGAAAGCGGGAAGGGTTTTAAGTTTAAATTAAGAAGTTGGGGCTTGGGGACGGCCTTCTCCCCCCCCCCCCCCCCGACAACAAGACTTGTGGGTGCAAGTGTTGCTACTTAATAAACTATTGAGTGAACCCAGTGTCAATAAATTTTGTTTAGGAGCAGTATCTCTTAATATTTCCAATCATAGCATAAACGTTTGTAAACTGATTTCTTTTTCTTTCAGCTGTGTGTTCTAACAAATAAGAAGTATAACTGAAAATATCAAAAGAAGTGCACCACAAACTGAGTAAAAAGATAACTGTAGGGAGTACAGTTTGACAACGGAGTTCTGACTTCTGGACGCTTCTGCGCATGACAGAAAAGAACGAATCATTCAAATTTTAGGGAAGTTCGTTTCGCAGGTGCGTTTATGTAGTACGCGAATCAGCATGTTTGCTTCACTGTTCGTTGAAAGTAACTAAATTTATAAACTGACATGTAGCATCAGTTCGGAAGAAATCAAGTATTCTAAACAAACTAGAACGATAACAAAACGGCACATTCCATTAACCAGCAGTTCCTCCGCTGAACATGAATGATTCTTCTTTTCACTCGCGTCGGGGGATGGCGGAGTAGTCCGGGAACGCGAGTCTGGATGGTCACTCGCTTCGCTTTGGGTCTCCCGCGAAGGGGGTCTACACCGGGTGTACTCGCTCCGTCCAGCTTCGCAAAAAGATCGGTAATCTGTACGCAAGTCAAAGAGATTTCGGGGTAGATAAGAAAGGGGAAACGCTGCGCCTCTAGAAGGACTAAATGCATCCGCCATTTTGTTCCCTTACTTATTCAAAACATATTCACACGGTTTTGCTATAGACACTGCATCGTTGATCGGCGATATTTAATACAGAGATTATTACTAACACCAATTAATATCTCAATTAAATTATTTATTATGAAAATAATGGAAGCAAATTATTTTAGCTAAGGAAGCATGATAAGTGTTTTCTAGTATTTCTCGTTACGCATCAAAAAATTTTTTTGATTCTGTAATCATTAATTTAAAAAAAAAAAAAAGTAAGCTTCAGAAACGTAAGAAATTTTTTGAGTAACTGTGCGCAACAAGATATGCAAAAGAAGTTCTTAGATGTAAAATTCCCTTTTTGACTTATTTAGGGATGCTATGAATCAAAGATTGCAGAGATGATTTGAATTTATTTTTGAAAATACCTTTAGTACCTATTATCTATTTCAAAGTAGTAAAAAGTTTCTATTTTGGTAAAATAATTCTACGCTTAAAGCAAAATGATAATTTAAAAATTTGCATACATGCGTTTCAGGGTTGCAGGGAACACTTTTTCAGTGCAAAAAAAATGAGTTCTTGGACAAAAATTGGCGAACTTTCGTCGAACTTAGTGATATTTATCATTATTAAAATATTAGAGCAAGAAAAAGTAAATAAATAAAGATATGCTAAAAAATTTGAAAGCCATTCCGTCGGATCTGTTTTCATCTAGAAGCTTACATCTTTCGCATTGAAAAGGATTTCCTTGTAATCCCCAAAAAACTTTGTACGCAGTTTTTTATTGCTATTTTTAATTTCAAACTTAATATTTTAGCTATCCCTTTAGAACAATTACTTTTCAATTGACCCCCATTCATTGAAAGAAAAGTTCAAAGCTCAGCGTTTCAGTTGGTGATCATGCGATGGAAGAGAAAACTTGATTTTTGTTTGAAGCATACTCAATTTTTAGTTGAAATAAACTAAAATAATGCGATTTATTTTTCCCTTTACAGTATTAAACTGATTTAATGCGCTTCCATAAAATGGTCAACTAGTAAACAGCAAAATCTTGAGTTTGAATATCTACAAATATTTCCCTCTAAAAAGATAAATTACCTTGGGAACGATCAGAAGTTTCAAAAGGTCAAAATGTTGAAAATATGCGAAATCTTGAAAAATAAAGTAATGAAATAGATAAACAATTATTTTTGAAAGTGCATTATTCCTTTGTGCTCTTACAGAACTCCTATTAAGGAATCACAACTGGTTTTCATAATAAATGATTTTCAGCCTTCTGTGTTCGCAAGAAATCAAAGCTTGAGCTGCTTGTTTTCAGTGCTCGAACTGTTCGTAACTAGTCTCTAGTCATATTTTAACGTCAGAATTATTAAAAGTGTTGTTTTAAATGTTTCTAGATTGATTTAACAAAGAAAAAAAAAACGAAAAAAGTAAAAGGAATGTATAGTGAACAATAAAAGAAAAGCATATGCAAGGAATTAACATAGAAATCTTTTATGTTTCACTCTAATAAGGAGTTCATTATAAATATTCTTCAAATACTTCAAACTGACGTTTTGGTTTTCTGTAATTTCCTTCATGGTTGTTCTCATTTTTCTTCGAAAAGCAGTAAAAAAATTGCAATTCTCTCTTTCATTTTTTTTTTTTTTAAGCTGACATAAAGTAGCCAGTTGAACAGAAACATGAACATTACGCCCACAAAAAACAAAGGTTGATAATGAGGAAACAAATAGCACTATTCAAAATAATAAAAAGAAATAAAAACTCGTATTTTAAAAATAAAATGAGAACTTTTATCAAATAAATTCTATAAATTAAAAGAAAACTGAACCAAAATAATGACATCTTTGCTTCTAAACTAAATTTTTAACCAAAATATATAAATGTATCCATTTTTATCTGAGCGGTCCAGAATGACCCAAAATGGCGGTGGGCCTTTGCTTCTACTACTGCCCCGTGGCCATACGTTCGGCGAGAGTGTGGATGCCTTCATTCCTCGTCTTTTTCCTCCCCCATCACTGTTCCCCGGGTACGGGGCAACTCCGCGCGAGTCTGGAGCTGGCATAATGTAAAATATGCTTGAAGCACCTTCAGTAGCAGGGCCTTCAGATAACCAGTGCTACCATCGAAAAGGCAAGGGGGTCCTTGGGTCTGCATTAAGAAAAGAGAAAAAATTAGGATTTTTTTTTTAGTTAGCAGCAACAAAGTAGCATTATTAATTTCATAAGTTTATGGAAAACTGGCCAGAAAAAAAAAGGTTCTTATAAGTTTAAAAAAAAAGGAAAATTTCCTTTTTTTACAGTGCCGAGTGATAAAACCACAATTTTGCTTGTTTATATATCTTTGAACGATGATCACAATATTGTCAAGTCCATTTTTTGCTCATTAAATCCACTTCTCTTTCTTCCCCCGTTTTTACTTTTGTGATTTATTTTGTTTCTTTCATTGTTTATTTTTTATATTTTTTAAAGTGAAAAATTTATAGCATTCTCATCCATCGAATAAAGTTACGTCATCTATCATGTTAATGTTATACGTAATTTCTCACTTGAGAAAATATCTAGAAAGCTTCTATAAAATTTCTTAACGACTTCTATGCGTGAAAACTGAAACTAAAAAGTGAGGCAATGTATCATACTGCGCTTGAAGCATCAATCAGGGGTCGGCGCGAGTAACTTTTTTCACTAAAAGTCACTTTTTTTTGCATTGGTCACTTTTAGTCACTTTTTTTAAAAAATTGGTCACTATTTTCACTTTTTTGCCCTTTCTCTGGCAGAGCCACCAAAAAAAGTTACTTTGTCTGTCTATGAGTTAAGAAAACATTGCAATTTTGCATAAAAAGACGTGTGTCAGCATAGGCGTAACTAGGATTGGGGAAAGGGGGGGGGGGTCACCCTAAAAATGTACAGACTAAACACCAATAAGCAGTGCAAAAGAGTTCAAAATTTACTAGTCATAAATACTTGTCATTACAGATATACTCCGTGTTTATTTCAGGCATCTCTAGGGGGGTACCCCCTCGGAGCAAGTCAACTCCGCCCCCCCCCCCCGGCGAAAAAAATCGGATCACAGTTTTTAAAAAAAGAAAGAAAAGAGAAATTACGCTTTTAAGACACTTTACTTTCAGAAGCACTTTCGGGGAAAGGACAGCGAATAATATCACGAGCGACACCAAAAGTAACCTAAAAGGTATTAAGACATTATTTTGAAAAAAATTATGGGGGGCAGAGTAACCAAACTCCTTTCTGTTTCCTCTAATATCACCAAAGAATCCCGAAATTGCATCGACTAGAAAGATTTCAAAAAGTTTAATGGGGAGAGCCCTCGAATCCTTGCCTCTGGTTTTGGACCTACCTCCTGTCCGGATACCTTGCTGAATACGCTGCCCTTCCTTAACATGTCCCCCTTCCCCTGAAGCCAAGGCCGTATCCAGAAATCTTTTTCGGGGGAGCCCAGACTTCAACACACTTATGTTAGTGAATGTTAGTTAGTATGATAGGAAAGTTTCAGGGAGGAATATATGATACATTGCAAAAGATTTCCGGGCAGGCATGTGGGTCCCCCTTCCCCTCTGGATACGGCCTTGGTTCACAAAAACATTAAACATTCATTACTAGATCTATTAATTTATTTTTTATTTAAAATTCAATAGAAAATTCAATATTTAGCGCTAAGCAATCTTCTATGTCCAGGTATTCATAATATTAAAACTGGGAAATTGTGGAGTTTTAGAGGAAAAAAATCCAAATTTCCCTACGAAAATGCTCATCCCCACAGTAAATTTCTAAAATTTTTGTTAAATCTATAGCAAAACATACCGCAGAAATGGAAGCGTCTGAATCAAATTTTCTTTTCTTTTTGGATGACGAACGTATCCATCGCTGGAGTGCAAACATTATTATATATCGAAAATAATTAAAAATTTAGCTAAAATATAAATAATACTTTGATTGTAAATTAAAATGCAGCATTAAACCGTAGCAGTGAGCTTGGAAACGTTGAACGAATGATTTCCAGAGTCGTAATGCAATTAGTGATGGACCGTAAGAAAAAAAAAACATTTAAAATATAAGAGATGAGAGAACATCTGTAAATGAGAATGCAATGCAAATACAGTTCATCAGTTTTCCAATCGGCCCATCTACAAAAACGATTTTACAAAAATGGGTGTTTGGACAGGAATAAATAAAAACTGCTGTTTTCTTAAGTTCCTTGATGAGCATCCCTTCCTGGCTTGAGGGTTTAACCCATTAGGACAATTGTTGGCTAGGGGGTCCTTCATTTTCAGACCCCAGCGCCTACAACACCATTTTATCAGAAAACAAACCTCCATCACAGAGGAGAATATTTTCCAGGAAACTTGTGCGATTGTGTTCCCAAATCGCTGCCTTTGGGTAAAAAAGGCATCAAGAAATAAAGAAAACCCTCTGGAGTGATTGAAAGGATATCTGTTGTCTGTCTGTGTGTGATACGGTGATTGAAGCCACCTTTCGCGCTGTAAAATTCCTAAAGGTGATAAGGGGGTTGATTATAACCAGATAAAAAGTCCGCTGTAATATGAGCTACGTACTTTGGTCATGATCACAACCCTTCAGAAAGAGGAAATAAAATCATATGCATATGTGTTTATTTTTCTTAGGGAAAAAATAGATATGTGCTTTGCAAGAAGTAGCCAGAATTTTGCTAAATAACTAAATACATAATGGGGGGGATGAACCCCCAAACCCCTGGTTACGCCTATGCGAGCAAAATACCATTTTACAAAAATTTTGACAGGACTTTCGTAAAAAAAAGATTTTATGCATTTTCATTATTAGTACGTACACATTAAAATCTTAATACAGTAAAACCTTTCAAGAAGTTTTTAATTTCAATACCAGTTTCATTCCCATCTCCCTAATGTTAAAATAACCCTTTTAAAAAGTTTTGATTTTGTTTTCTTCCCGCTGAATGACTTTTCATATCAAAAATAATACCAATTTAGAAAGTTTCCGTTTGATAACTCAAGATCGGAAGGAAAATATTAAAACTTACCTAATTACAGTGCAATAGCGCAAAGAGGAGTAAAAAACAATATATACACATAAATATAAAAGTATCATTAGAAATATATAATATATATATATTAAGTACTTTCATATTGTACGTTAATTGGGATTTTGTAGGAATATTGATAATATACGTCAGCAGCAGTCACTTAAAATTTTGTTTATAATCCTTTAATATTACTGTTATTAAACTGAAAAGGTAAGTTAGGGAAGGAAAATTCTACGCATTTTGATACTAAATGAGTGATGCATGAATCTGAATTTTTCAACTGCAGAAACTGAAGCACATGGCTCTCACAGTACATTGGTAAAAAAGAAAAGAAAGACATTGCACATCTGTAACTATTTTGTGATTTTCTTTCAAGGCTATAGATACAAAAGACTATCCCGTTGCGTCTTAACCCCCCCCCCCCCCAACAACTTACTATATGGTCTAAGCCCAACAAGCTCACATCCCTCCGTTTTCTCGGAAGCTTAGTTGCCGAAAGCAATAGCAACCCCTCCACCAATTCCGAGAAACTCCAGTTCAACTTTGGCTACAAGTGCAGACGATTGACACCCCTAAATGACGATTGACAGATGCATCCCCCCCTTATCACGTGACTCTCCGTTTTAGTTTCAGTTTCTCAACGAATATGAACTAGCGGTATACCGTGCTCCTGGCCCCGAGGGTCTTGTCCTTCAACGTCCATCTCCACGATTTTGCCCGAGGAAAGGGATGAGGGGAATTCCACATCTTGTCACCTATGTTGTTCACACGAAGTAAAAAAAGAAAAAAAAGATTTTTCCAAGCCCACAACCCGATTGACTTGACATGATTTCCACCAATTTGAGGAATAAAAATGAATAAATAACTAAATACCCAATGGGGGGGGGGGGGGGGTTTGAACCCCCAAAACCCCCCCCCTGGTTACGCCCTTGTGTGTCAGGGTTGAAACTACCGCGTATCCGCCATTTTTGGTCCTGTAAGTCAGCCATTTTTGGTCGTATTTTGAAATTCGGAATGGCGCCGGCCCCGAGTGTGCCGAAGTTAAGGTTTGATGTTGCAGTGGTGCAACCAGAAGGGGAGGCCTAGAGGGCCCGTGACCTCTCTCCCCCCCCCCCCCCATCTAGAATGATGATTTTGAATTTTTTTTTTTTTTTTTTAAGTCCTGAGAAAATAAAACTATATTTAAATTAGGAAAGAAAAAAAATCAGACTAAAAAATTTTAGCAGTTGCAGATTATATCACTCAATAAAATTACCTTAATTTCTCTTTTCTTTTATTTCCTCCCCCCCCCCCCTCCCAACTCCCGAACTAACTGTCACAATCACAAAGGAAAATTTTTGGAGCTCAATCAGGGATTTCTCAACGAAAAGACAATACGCATCTTGAGAAAATAAAATTATATTTTTATCAAGAAATCATTAAATGATGAAGGGGAGGGGGGAACCTAAATTCTTAAAAAAAAAACTTCAGATCTGAAAAATTCTTAGCAGTGGCAGAGTATGTATATTGCTCAGTAAATTACATTATGACCTTATTTCCATCCCCCCACCCTCCCCCAAAAAAAACAGGAATTGCACAGAGTTCAGATGGGAAAAAAGAAATAGTGCACCCCCCGTAAGGAATTTTTCTGATTGTGCCACTCATACTGTCATTATGTATGACAGTGATACCGTGTAACTATCACAACTAAAATTATAAAATCAGGGAATTGTCAGAGATTTTTTTTCTTGGATTTTGTTACTACGACGAAATTACAAAAACAGTATTGAATACTCAAACGGTTTGCTTCCTACAATGATACAGAAGATTAACACAGTATTTTCAGTCTGAATAATTTTGATAAAATATCAAATTTAGATTTATTTCAAGTGAAATTTTCTAATCCTTGAATAAGTATAAAAAATATTTAAAAATTAGCATTTGCAAAATAAATTTTATTCAATGTTGAACAAAAATTAAAATTTCAAATTTCTGCCGATTTAAATAAATATTTATTCATTTATATTTTTAAATAAATAACAATTTGAGAAAGAAATTAATTTTAAAAAAAACTTTTGTCTTTCTCACTCTTAGCCATTTTTAGGTTTTGAAAAAGGTATTTATGAACATAGTTACAGGTATAAAAATTCTTATTTTTGAATAGGCTATGAATTTTTTTTTTTTTTTTTAAAGTTGGGTAAAAGCTCTATTTATTCAGTTTAGTTTTCAAAAGATGTCGAAACTGCTCTTTTTCAAGTTAAATAATAAACACACACACACACACACGTTTACATTTTAATGGTCACTATTTTGGTCACTTTTTGAAAAGCTGTGGTCACTTTTTTCACTATTTTGAAGACTCCAAAGTGCGCCTAGCCCTGATCAATCGAACCCATTTTCCATGCATATAAAGCTAATTTCATCTTTGTTTTCGCGCAATTCACTTGCGACGTTTTTGGCAAAATTTAGCCAGGAGCCAAATACCAAAATAATTTGATTGATAGCTAAATTTAGCAAACCTTCTCATGGTTGCTGGGTTGCTAAACTTAGGAGTACAACTCAAGATGTGAGATCGGAGAATAATGAGCTTTGAATTTTTCCTCGCCGCGTTTCGTCTTCTGTTTTTCGGGCTCAATTGTTCGAACGTGCGATCGAGAAATGCAAGTGCTTTTGGGACCGTTCATAAATGTCACGCTTTTTCCCCATATATTTGACCCCCTCCCCCCTTTGTCACACGTCACGCTATGTTATATAAGCATGATGTCACACTTATTGTTACCCCCTCACAATTCCACGAACTCCCCTCCCCCCTCGAAGCGTCACATCGTTTATGAATGATCCCTTTGGTAACCAACGTAGGTTAGCTACTAATTGATGTATCACAAAAAGAGTGACATAGAAGGCAGAAATTCATTTTGAAAATTAACACAATTGTGTGTGGAGACGTATTTAACATTATTTTATTTAATTTAGAAAAAATATTCCTGCGTTAAGTAACCGGGAAATAACGATGTTGCAGTTTTTAGAAAAAAAAAAAAAAGATAATGCATGAAAGAATGCTTAATGTATCGTAAAAATAAGGAAAAGTTAAAGGAAAGTAAAGTAATTAAATAAGGACTGAAAAATAAAATTTTGAAAGTAGGGTTTTGAGATGGGGAAAATGTGTGTCTGTCAGTCTGTCCCCCCCCCCCTTAATAACTTTTGAACAAATTGTCCCATTCGAAAGTTTTTTTTTTTTTTTTTTGCATTCGATAGATCTCGCAAAGACATCTCATTTCCATATTTTACTTTTGGATTTGAACAATTTTTTATTCAATTTTGAACAGTTCAAAAACTTTTAACATTAGCGTCTATAGGCAAATTATGTAAACTCTGGGATCCAAATGAGCAAGCTTATTGGAAGAAGCTCTCGGTGAGAAATATTTTTTGATTGAACAATTTCTTTTAGTTTTTGAGCAGTCCAAAAGAAATTAACATAGCGCCTACGGGGAAATTTCAATCCTATATAAATCATGATCTAACAAACCGATTTGCTTGGAACAAACTTAATCGCAAAGATGTTATGACGTAGAACATGTACAAATACGAAGTAAAACCAGAATTAAACGAGCCTATTTCCCTATGAAATTTTTCGATCTGGATTTTTAAGGATATTTTCGAATGAATGAATGTTTAAATGAATAAGTAATCGGAATGATTGAGTATATAATAAAATAAATAAATGAATGAATAAATCAATGACTGAATAAATGAAAGAATATATGAGTGAGTCAATGAATATGTATTTACTGTTGAAAAAGGTATATTTGAAGTAATTAAGATTTAAAGCTAAATGAGAAGGAAAGAGACGGAGAGATTGCTAGATTTTAAATCTTTTATTTCCAATGGGGCTGCGGTATTGGTCCTCAACCATTGCAGACCTAGTGCGTTCCCCAGTAATTGGTACCATCTCTTTCAGCGGCACCACAATGAGTGTGGTACCTTCGCCGCATGAGAATTTTGACGTTCAGTTACCACTAGATGGCAGTACCTGAGCTCTCATTGATGCAATATGCACTAGGACTTTAATTTAGCCTAGAGCATCCAAGCCAAATGTCTACTCAAGGGATCTTTTACATGCCGCATAATCATACGACATGGGCGCAGACGATTTTCTGCATCTTGAAAATCCACCGACTTGGGCCAGGTTTGAACCCGCGATCTTGGGCGTATGAGGCCTGCTGCCTTACCACTACGCCACCCTGTCGACAGATTATAAAGTTCAAGTTGGGGGATGTATACGGGAAAGTAGGCTCGTATAGTTCTGGACGGAACTTCTTGTTATTTTTAGCCAGCTAGATTTAGTAAACCGAGCCCTGTGTGGCGTAAAACATAGAAACAACTGCTTTCGTAGTATTTCCGATTATAGCTAAAACTTCAGTTATGGGTTAAGATCTAAACACATATTTATATGGTGTTTTCTAATGGTGAGTTAGCTTTTTATTTGTTCTGCAATTTGGATGAGGTAAACTAATTGTGTGGATTTATTTAATTCTCATAATGCTTTTCTTTTTGAATGTATGCCGCTTTATTTGCCATAACAGCTAATCCTATCATGGTTTCACTCAATTTTTTTGTGATTAAAACATATGGCTAATGTTATCTAAAAAAACTTTTAATGACTTAAAAGAAAAAAGCTCGTATACGTTTGCTATAAGTATTGATCGCATCATGTTCCCACTCTGAACATTAGCGTGTATTTATTAAATCACATTAAAAGCCATGTATTTTTTTACAAAATTATATGTACTATGTATATATTTTTTAATTTCTTGATTTAAAGTCCCGAGGGTAAAAAAAAAAAGACTATGGAGCAACAACATTTTGAGTTGCTACACTCTGCTCCGAATAATTTCAATAGGAATTAAATTATTTATCTTTTTTTTTGTAGTTAATTAATGCTTTTATGTGATAAAAATAAAGTTACTCATATTTTTTAAAGTTATCTATAAACATATAATGTTGTATATGCAATGTGTTGCAAAAAGAAAAAAAATAGGCACCCAACAAAAAAAGAAGTGGGGGGGGGGGGGGGGCGGATATCTCTGTATTATATGACGTAGACTAACTTTATGTTCCCGGAAAACTAATTTGCCTCTAACAACCTAGCATTGAGTGGAAGAAATTTTCTAGAATTCATAGAAGAAATAGCAATGAAACTTTTCTTTTTATTGACACCACCCTGTATAAGTACTTTGATTGTGATTTTTGTCTTATAACCGAATATGTCTTTCATCTTATATCCGAGTCTTTTATCCCAAAAAAAAAAAAAAAAATCAACTGTGAAACCAAGCGTCATGTTTTCCTAAAAAAGTACGCTGCTCTTCTTATAGTAATGAGATTTGTGACAAATACACTTTGAAGACATTCCTTCGAGCGTACTGAAACTATATTGACCTTCTTCAACAACGGTTCGTTTGAATTCTTCTTCTCATCTTTTGACTTATTGATGATCAGCGGGCTCAAGGGAAATCCCATTGAAGAGCAGAACCTCGGACAACCGAGCAAGACCAGTTTCTATTACCATTTTATTTCAAATGAGATTCCGTCCCCGAATGGGTTCGAAATATGGTGTGATTTGGGTATGAAGGCGAACAATTGGCATTGCGCAGAATAGAATTGCGTGTTGTATGAAATATATTTAAATTGGGTATACTTTTACCCGGAGCCTTTTCTTTTTTTTTGTAAAGAACTTCGAATTTTCTGGTACGTTGTGTAATAGATCAGATCTCGTGTTGACAATTGCAAAATCGAAACAAATACTGTAATAAAGATTTTTCCAAATACTACTGTAATCATTTCAAAACCTGGCGCTTCATGATGAAAACCTGCGCTTGATTGAATGACCCGTTTCATATAATTTCAGTACACCCATTTGAGTTCTGAAAATAAAGTATAATATATAAACATAAACTGCAAAGCATAAATAAATAAAACGAACATTTGAAAAAAACGTAAAAAACGTTGCATGATAGACCAGATCTCGTGCTGACGATTGCAAAAGTGAAATAAATACTGTAATAAGATTCATTCCAAATACTGTAAAATCTGTAAAGATTGTCTACCTGTCTAAGTTGACCACTTTTGTCAGGAACGGGATTAGCCCTTCCCCCTCTACCTCACCCTCGAAAAGTTGACCACTAAAGTGCTGCACTGCTAGTGGTCAACTTACACAGGTTTCACTGTACTGTAATCATTCCAAAATCCTGCGCTTCATGGTTAAACCCGTGGGTGATTGACCCATTAGCGTAGTGTAATATATAAAAATAAATTATAATGCATAAATACATAAAAGGGACACTTGTGTAATACCTAAATACGTTGTATGATAGATCAGATCTCGTGTTGACAATTGCAAAATCGAAACAAATACTGTAATAAGGTTCATTCCAAATAATGTAATCATTCCCAAACCTGGAGCTTCATGATGCAAGCCTGCGGGTGATTGAATGAACCATTTCATATAATTTCAGTGCACCCATTTACGTTCTGAAAGTAAAGTATAATATATAAAAATAAATTATAATGCATAAATACATAAAAGGGACACTTGTGGAATACGTAAATACGTTGTATGATAGATCAGATCTCGTGTTGACAATTGCAAAATCGAAACAAATACTGTAATAAGGTTCATTCCAAATACTGTAATCATTCCCAAACCTGGAACTTCATGATGCAAGCCTGCGGGTGATTGAATGAACCATTTCATATAATTTCAGTGCACCCTTTTTCGTTCTGAAAATAAGGTATAAAATATATAAAAATAAATTGTAAAGCATAAATATATAACACAGACACTTGAACAATACGTAAGAAACAAACTGTAAATGAATGATGACAATAGTAATTTTGTGTGTTTGCAAAGTTGTAGTAAACATGCATTTTTTTTAAATAGAAATTCTTATATGGACATGGATTTTATATGGATCCTTATGTTTGGATGTATGAAAGTACCACTAACTCGAAATTCTTAATACACATACATTTTGGTTGATTTTGACTCGCAGCCAAAGAAAGGTTAGATACTTGTGATATACAGTGGTCTGACAATGTTAAAAATAAAATAATTTTTATTAAAAAAGCAGAACCAACTTCAAATTATAAATTGCGCTAAAAAGTGAAAAATAAATTCATTTTTTAAACAACATCGATAGGGACTTTTAAACATAGTTTTAGAAGTCGGTACAAAATTAGGATAGATAAAATCTTTTGTAATCATGAATCCCCAATTACAAATATATATAGTATATTCGCAGAATTAGCAACAGTGCTAATATGAAGTAGCAAATGGTATAATGGTAATTAGACTTATAATTTTGCACCGACTTCTAAAACTATGTTTAAACGTCACATCGATGTTGTTTAAAGAATGAATTTATTTTTCACTTTTTAGCGCAATTCATAATTTGAAGTCGGTTCTGTTTTTTTTAATAAAAATTATTTTATTTTATTCTTTTTAGTGTAAATACATTTTTTATATAAATACTCTATTTTTTTGAAAAATCCATATCAAAGGGTAAAACTTCTTTGAATTAATGGCACTAAAAACTATTGCATGATAAATTCGCTTTTGAAGTTGATTTTAGCAAACAAATTGATTGGATTAATTTTTGCCACAGAGAAGCCTTCAGTCAAACTCTTGCTGTAATTTCTTTTAATATTATAAGCCCATGACAACAAATATGTTTTTAACAATGACTTTTATATTTATTAATAGATTTCCCAACAAAGAAAAATTAAGCCAAGCCTTTCCAATTAAAATAAAAAATAGTTATTTTTCACCCGTAACGTTTTTTCTAAAAAACAAATGTAGTCAAATTGATTTGCAATATTTGAGTTAGACAACCCTCTATCGATTAAAGAAAAAATCATCAAAATCGGTTCATTTAGTCAAAAGTTATGGATGAAAAAAAAAAAAAAACTACATTTCTGCCCATAACTTTTTTCTAATTATCGAATATGGTCAAATGAAAGTACGGGACCTATGGGAAACCACCCTCGATCGAATAAAAAAAGAATCATGAAAATCGGTTCATCCGGTGAGAAGTTATGAGTGGATAAACAAACAAACAAAAAAATAAAACGACATACATACAATATGAATGTGTAACCTCCTGCCTTTGTGAAATCGGTTAAAAAGAAGTCATATTTCCCACTAAGTCTAATAAACTCCCTCCCGATTGTCCGTGCTCCGATTATCCGTGAAATGTGTATATATCAAATAGGCTACTAAATGAAGTGGTTACTCAAATTTAAAGTGTGAAATAATCAAATAGCACCAGAAGCTTTGTGTAAATGAAAGTCATCCCATCTCGGACTTTCATCCTAAAGCTCACAGAAAGAAGTTCCTTGCGACACCGAAACACGTTAATTTATTCCCTCCCCCAATTTGTGTTTTAATAACATCATTTCAAGCAATTTTTTTTTATTGCTCTTGCACAAAGCTAATGGTTTTTTTAATTCTTATTCCACATAATAATTATATGGCAGCGATATTGCATTTTGATCTTAAGTCGTTTTATTCTTGACTCTTCCCTGCTTAATGTTTCTTTACTGGCTTCTTAACTTTAGCGGATATCAATATCACAAGTATTTAGATACGTTATAAAATTTTATTGCATTAAAAAAGTGCATTAATTTCTGTTTCTTTAAATCGACATTTTTTAATATGTATCATCTTACTAATATTCATGATTATTATTATTATTATTATTATTATTATTATTATTATCCTCCTTTGACACTGGCGCTTGTCCTCTCTAGAGTACACTTGAAAGTCCTTTAGAAATTAGGACCCGTAGTTATGCCAAGTTGGTGGTAGAGTTGCGCCTGTAAATTGTGTTTCCACACAGATATGGTATTGTGGCAGTAAAGCTTCTTGTACTCAGGTTCTGACCTTTCAAATTACGATATTTTTACACGATTACGAATTTATCATTGTTTTTCAGAGTATCTTGTCTCTAGTAAGTGTGTACCAGCACCAACATCATTTGCTTTACAATGATGTAATTTTTTTCCGAGTATACCTAAAACAAACAGAAACGGATTAAACGGTTGGCGGGCTTGGGGACCACCAATGGCCCCGAGAGCTCAAAAGAGGTCCCCTTCCTTATTTTAAATTTCCTACCCCCTCCACATTGTTTCATTGTGGAGAGTTCTATAGGAGAACCTCGGCGACAGATTATATTCCATGCTAGTTTTATAACATAGTTTAATTAAGGCCGAAAATGACATTGTTCAACCCAGTTAATTTAATCTTGAAAATTCCTGTAAGTTTTCAAAACGTTTAAATATGAAATTGTTAGATTTTTTTAACAAACTAAATTTTAGTCTTTTTACTGTAACTTGTTACAAGTTACTATTCAGGACAATTAGATGAAGGGGACCTACGATTTTTTCACCGCAAAGGGGCCCCAAACGTCTTAATTCGCCCCTGAATACAAGCTTGTATAACTTTATTAAAGAAGAGCTAAATTTAAAAATTTTTCTATTTGTTCCAAAGGAGGAAACGATTATAAGCCCCCCCAGAAGATACTGGTACCTGGATGGATATTAAGACAACTTTGACCCAGTGAACAAAATCTTGATAAAATTATTGATTAAATTTCTTAAAAAAAGTTTTATTGCAATGACTTTGCATTTCTACATAACTCCGAGTCTTGAATCTCAGATATCAGATAGGTGATGCCGATCTGGCAAAAATTTAATTTAAAAGTTAAACTTATCCTAAGCGGTTTTTTTGTAAGCAGCACGTTTGGGACACACAAATTTGTTTGTATTTCAAGGACATTAGCAAAAGAAGAGGACACGAATGAATGAAAACTCTCAAAATGGATGGTGTGGAGGGTTATATAATACTAATAATATTCGTTCTAAAATTAGGTCATGATTTTGGGTATTTGTTTGGTTGATTCTATTTCATTTTGGATCTATGTGTCTTGCTTCTGTATTTGATTCTGGAAGGATGGATTAGAGCACACTATCAACGAAATATTGCGTCAATTATTTATTTATCAGTTTGTCAGATAAAAAAAATGTTGTATTTTGCAAAAATGTATTTTTACTTCTATAACCAAAACTTGTAAAAGATAGTAAAAATACACTTAAGCTTTTTATTAGTTTTTTTTTTTTAAACTTTATAACTGCTATTTCCAATTTGTCGAAAATTAAAACAGCAAACATATAACAGAAGCTCACGCTGGCAAAGTGTATTTATGATTTGTTTTAGTTTGTCTCCTAAACCATTGTAAGCTTGAAATATTAATTTATTAATTTACCGTGACCATATACATCATATTTTCTTATAGTATAATAGGGATGCTATGCGTTTAGTGCAGTTTTTTTATTCACACTTAATGGCTATAAATTATCTTTTCATTTCATTGTGCAAGAAAGTACGACACACAAAGGAGCTTTCAAAATCAGTTTATTTGACAACTTTAAAAAAATATGGATATAAGTACATTGACTAAGTTATCAACAGGTGAGTTAAAAAAAGCAGAAAGATTAATTAATGGTTGAATATTAAAGGGAAGATGAGGTCACCGGTGTTCATCATATAATCTTTCTTTTGATTGAAGAAAGTGAAGTTTTTTACAAAATGTTAACAAAAGTTGCTATAACATTAAAGTAATTATTGTTATAAAATTAAAGTAGTTTTGGAGCACACTGTTATCTACCCTTGCAGAAGCTAGAATTATATTAAAAATGAGTAATAATAAGTGATGCAACTTTTTGATGCTCAATCGTAACTTTAGTTATACAGATGACATTAGTGAAAACAACATGAATCTAACCAAAACTTATATTTATTCAACAAATCAACTTGTTTTATTTTTCTCTCCTTTCTTGTCTTTTTTATTCTATGCCACGACTAATAAGTCGACTATTTTTTTTAAATGTTTCATCATTAACTTCATCATTAACTTCATTATTAACAATACCAATCATTATTCTTTAGTAATATTTTAAAAATATAACCGACTCATTTTAATTTTGAGAAAGATAAGGTGATTCAGTGTATGAGACAAAGAATGAGAATTTCAGGCAGATATAAAATCAGTAAATGATTTATTTATTTTTGGTATATTCTGTTATTTATTTATTTATTTCGATTTTCTCGTTGGGGGAGGGGTATATTTCATGAGTTTTCGAACATGTATATGAAATAATTTTTGAAATGGTTTTCCAAACTTGTTAAATATTTCCATTCAGAACTTTCTCAAACGCTTCACCATATACATTCCTCAGGAAGTTTTTGAAATTTATCAGTATATGTTTGACGGCAAAATCTTGAATACAACTTTTAATTGCTGTAAAGTTCTATTTGTAATAAGATCCCTCCCAGGCAAACGTTTCAACAAAGCCCAAATTAAGTAAAGTTAACTCAGAATATTACAGACTTCCATAAAAGGATAAACCTAACAACAGATGAATGAAACGGAAATGTCGCAGGTTAAAAATAATTAACTTTAGTGTAACAAAAGGAAGACGAATTCTAGACACTTTTCATTTCAATTACGCATGATAGGTGAATGAAATTTAATTTTTAATTTTGAGATTAATACGGATTAAATGTTGAAAATAATACAATAATGAACAATAATTAAAAAATAAATAAATAAAGGATCAGTTTGCTGTTCAAACGTTTGTTTGTTTTTTATGAAACTTCATTTTTAGTGAAAAAAATTAATATTAAACGAGCGACTTTTTCAGTTAAAAGTTAGATTGTCTTCCTTCTATTTTAATCTATTCATTAAGTAATATAGGCTATAATTCCTTGATTTATTTTCGAATTTAATTTTGATGCATTTCTGTATGAATGCTGTTCAAATGTTTGTTTTCTTTGAAACTGCATTTTTAGCCAGACATGATAAGCTTCACCTTTGTCAGTTTAAACGAACGACTTTTTCAGGTAAAAGTTATATTGTCTTCCCTCTATTTTAAATCCTATTCATTAAGTAATATAGGCTATAATTCTTTGATTTATTTTCGTATTTAGTTTTGACGCATTTCTATACGATAAGTCTAGCTCATTAGAAAAAAAATGAAAGAGCTACATGTATACATACAAAGATATGGGATCATAATGGCTAAATATCTTTCTTATGTAAAGTATCTTATCCTTTGGAATTAACCGAATATTCATAAGAAATTAAACTTCTTCATTTAATGAATGCTTGACTCAGCTGATAAATTCGTGTTCGTACCTTGTTACATTTACCCCAATGCAGTGGTGTAGTCTTGGTAAAAGAAAAAGTTGGGGAATGCTTACAGATTTAAACGTAAGTTATTGAAATAGAAGAAAAGGGGGTCGGGGGACGCTTGTGTACAAATAAAAAAGTGTGGGGACACCGTCCCCTGTATCCCTCTTCGACTACATGCTACATCACTGTCCGAATCTGAGTAAAAAACAGGACCCCAATTTATGTCCGTACGGGAAAGTGGTAAGGACGGGACTTAGAAGAAACATAACGAATAGTTTGTTTGAGAGAAACATATACAATAGTAAATATACATTGATCCTTTATGTAAGAATCCTGTGCAAAATAGCGACTTTTGGAGAACACTCCAATGATTTTAATGTGACGTTCCTTATTGGTCATTTTAACGACCAAGGTTAAGTAAAGGACTAAATAGGTGATCCTGATTGACTTTTTACAATGTTAATTTCTTGTTATGATTTTAAAAAAAATGAGAGATTAACCGTTTAGTTCTCCTACTGCTCGTATTAGTTTGTTGCCGTAACAAATTGTTATTTTAAGAGGAATCAGTATAAGTAAGTCAGTTTTAAATACAATTTTTTAGCCCTTCAATGATATAATTTAGCGAGTGACGTAATTTAATGTAATTTAACGAGTGACGTAATTTAATGTAATTTAACGAGTGACGAAATTTAATGTAATTTAACGAGTGATGTGTTTTGTTTTTGTGTGTATGTTTTTTTTTTCTTTGATTTTAATGTGACATTTTGCAAAAAGTGTTTTTCAGAAGAATGTTAGTTTGCCATAAGATATTAAAATTTGTTTTATGTGTTTTCAATAGGATGAAATTAAACTGAGAATTTTCAGAAAAATAGTCATAGCACAGCTGGTTACTTATACAGAATCTGTTTTTTTTTTTTTTTTTGAGGTTTTGCTGGTCTATGAAATTTCGTACATGAACAATATGAAACTACGAAATGCTGTATCCAGTATGTAAGAAATTTTATACTTGAAGCAATTTTAACCTCTTCAGACCCCAGAACTAAGCACAAACAATTTTGACGCAATTTTTTCGTTCTCTGATTTAAAAAATGATTACAAGACAAAATAACTAAAAAAATTTTTTTTTTAATTTTAAGTAATAATTAGTTTAAATAATAAATAATGCCCTATTTCTATGTTTAAATTGAAGTAAACTATCTGTTGATTAATTTCAAAAACAATTGGACATTTTAGCTTTCAAGTCGCATAAACAGTAGTTAATAAACAGTATTTTAAAATGTACCCAATTGGGTGCACTTGGAATGAAGAGGTTAAGCGACTTTTGTAAAAATTGGTTTCAGTAGGGGTAAAAAAACCCGTAAATCTTGCATCTAAGTTGATAAAATAATAAGCGTTATTGAGACCATCAGAAAAAAATAAATTTCTATCTTTATTAGATTGCGTAAAAATGAAATTGTCTAAAATTCTGTTCTACATAATTGGTATTAGAGAAATAGAGTATATCATTAAATATTTGAACTCAATTTTTTCTCTCTAAAAAGCAATCCGTTGATATTTAATGACTGACATTAATCAAGTTCAAAAAATTCTTCTGTCATTTTGACGTACTACCATATATGTAACCCCCTTTCAAATTAGCGCCTTCTGAGCAGGTGTTTTAAAATAAATATGTTTAGAGGATCTACAATTCCGTCCACATTTATCAAAAGTTGCATGACTTTTTGATATGAATGAATATTTTTTTAAATTCTTGTTTGAGAACATTACTCTCATTCAAAAATAAAAAAATATTTCAACGTACTAAAAATCCTCACTACTGACCTTATGCTTTAGGAATGCTTTATTGATGCCTTTGCATCAATAAGGAATGCTTTATTTGTTTTTATGATGCCAAAATTCTTCAACACATCCACCAATGGTTTATCAAGATGGATGAAATTCAACTAATGATGTTACGTAAAGCTAAATAGCAATTTAAAAGAAGCTGCCCTCTAAAAATTTAATTTTTTTCATAATTACACTTCAAAACGACAGCCGGGCAATGGATGCTCATTTTATAGAAACAAAATAAAAATACGGTGACGTCATCTTTTTTTTTTTTTAGAGAGAAATCTCATGTTGCAGTACGGTCACAATAAATAAAATGGCGTATAATATAGTAGATGAAAATTTTCAGCAACTTTGAGGAAGAACTAAAACCAAGAGTATCATTCTACTTCTAAAGATCAATAATCGATATTGCGCTTATTTGATGACAACATAACTTCACGTCACTCGCATAAATGTTAGCAAATGACGTGGATGCACGTCTTCTGTGGCTTCAATTGCTTTTTTTACTTCTTCCCAAAACATGAGACCGCGTTGAAGGCGCACTGCTTCCAGTATCCTGATCGTTTCCTTTGAAGATCACTGGGATCAACGTGGTTTCGCAGACGATTCACCATTTGGCGAGCGAACAGGTAGTTGAGCAAAGCATTGTCAACGGATCCATCGTCGTACACAGTCTGGAAATAAAAGGACAGAGAAATTAGTTTTACAAAAGTGTATTGTCAAATTAAAAATCATGTAAATTTGTGCGCTGTTGCTATTCCTCACCCTCCCCTTTTTTTTCGATTTTTTTAAAGCTACATTTATTACTCTAAGGTAGTGTTCGCAAATATTTCGAGGACACTGAGCAACCGTACCTTTTCAAATTCCCCTACTAGCTACTATCCCCTTCACCCCCCAGTACAAAAATAATAAGAAACTTAATTGTCAGTTGTTATATGATACAACACGTCGCAAGTTTTTCACTGCTAAGGTAGTCGTATGGTAAAGAAAACATATGTACAGACATGTTTATCAGTTGCAGTTGCAAAAATTAAGCATTAAGGGACCGTCCATATATGATGTCAAGCTTTTTTCAAATATATTTGACCCCCTACCGCCTTTGTCACATTCCATGCTATGTTGAATAAGCATGATGTCACACTTCTTGTTACCCCCCCCCCTTGTCACAATTTGTCACAAATTCACGAACACCCCTCCCCCTCGAAGTGTGACATCTTTTATGAATGATCTCTAAGTGCTAAGAAGTCTTTTTAAATCTTTGTACTACTACAGTTATGTATTTCAATGAAATTTACTAAAATATTCTAGGAAAGGCAAAATTAATTATTTTTTTTAAATTTTAATTTAAAAAAATATATATTTATGAAATTAAGACATGCCGCATGAAATGCAGGTTTGTAATTGATAATAAGTGTGTAATAGAGTTTTTCAATGCCGTGTTGTATTTAAGCTCGTGCAGCGCCGAGCGTACAACAGTTTCTTAACAAAATTCGAACGTGGAAAAAAAAAAAACTACTTTTTGGGAGCATTGTACTCAGTTAATCTATGATTTTTAGGTACTGTTGCTCTTATTTAGTCTCGCGCGAAGGCCGTTGCTTAGCGTAAAAATCGATTTGCCAAAAAAAAAAAAAAAGAGACGACTTTTTGGGAGTATTCAAGGAACTTAGGATTCAAGGAACTTTTGACCTTATATGTACTTCTTAGAAATTTTACATGGACTATTCCGTTATTTCAGAATTGTTCTCTTTATTTGTTCAGCCCGTGGAACGCCGGGCGGCACGCCTATTATTGAAATAAATAAAAAAAATGAGCTGAAACGTAAAAAAAATGTTCTGAAAAAGGAAAAAAATATTTTAAAATGCAAAATATGCTGTAAAAATCTATAAAAAGGCTCCAAAAGAAGAAAAACGTCGAACAGAACAAAAAAAGAAAGAAAAATAAGCGGGGGAAAAAATGCATTATCATCAACTTCCGGGGCCTGCTTATCATGTTCGAAACCCCCCCCCCCCTCTTAATTTAATTTTCAGTTTTATTGACGAGCCTTTTGACTTTGGCACTTTAGTTGTAACAAAAACAACGGAACATTTTATGCACTTAACGTTTCGCAAAGAACTAAACCTTGCCTAAACTTTTGACTCAATAAAAAATCGTTGCTTTTTCTTATGGCTTACACTTTAAAAATTACGCTCATTTTTAATAACAAAATATTATTGCGTTATTGAAAATGAGCATTTATTGTATGAAAGGTGTTTTTTTTGGAATTGAATGATGGTTCTTCATGCATCGAACGATCAAATAAAAATGAAAAAGAAAAAAAAAATTTCTATTTTCTAATACATCACTTTCCCCATCTTTCCTTTCTCATTGATTATAAATTTTTTAACACTTACTTCTGGATCATTTTGGTAGATAGTCTTCTGTTCGTCGCTCACTTTGGCCACTGCCGTGGTGACTGCGGCTGATACGAGAAGCACGCTCACCACAACGAGGATAGCGCTCTTAGTGTATGAAGCCATGGCTTTTCGAAAGAAAACACGGCAACTTTTCAGTTAACAGGAGGGAAAAAAAATCTGAAATAAGGGAAATAACTGAGATTTCGATGCATAAAAAAAACACACACACACTCACACATGAAAATATTAAAATTTGATGAATAAAGGGCCATTTTCCGCAAGGAAAGACACACAACTGTGAAAGCATAATTAGGAAACAAAGTATAACCCTAAACATATCATTTGCAGTAATTATTTAACTTTTTGATCAAAAATATTATGTTTTTTTTTCGCTTTTCAGAAAAAACAATAGTAATGAAAGTAGTAGTAAAAAATGTAATTTTCCAAAATACAATGCAATCTTCAGTGTTAAATCAAATTTTTTATTATTGAGATAAAATTGTTTATTTTTAAGCATATCGTGTTCTTATAACAGGATTATCAGGTTGCAGTTCTTATTTTTGAAGTAAACCTTTCCTCAAAGATGATTCGGTGGGATCTCATTTTTGTGGCACCACTATACTCATAAACGTATTCTCAAAAAAAAAAAAAAAATCAAAAAGTTTCCTCATTTCTGAGGAAACACTCTACCAGAAATACCACCTGGGAGAAGCAAGAGTACGTCGTTACCGCGTCGACGCTGAGGTGAGAGCATCGAACGGTCAGCGATAAACGAGGTAGCGGAAAGTTGGAATATGTAGCTTCCAAATGTACCAGTTTCCGGGGCTAAAATATTTCCGTACCAAATTTTTTCATTCCCCAATCCAGAAAAACGTTAACTATTCCCTCGTCTATTCTGTTTTCTTGTTTTGCTGCGTCCGATCCGAATCCAACGAATTACTCATCTTCCATTCCTGTTCTGAAGAGACGAACGCACTACTCAAATTCTTGAATCGTTCCGTCATCTTGCGCGGACTGAACTAGAGCTCACCCAGAGATCGAAATTCGAGCATTATTCATTGAGTTTTCGATGTTCAGCCTCAAGCGTTGAAACAACTTTTAGACATTTTAGTTTTTCTCTTTGACAACCTTTTGTTTGAATCTTTCAATTAGCGATAATCTCTCCTTAGTGCAACTGAGTTAGTTATTTAGTTTAGTGCACTTGTAACACATATTATACACAATTTTTTGCTCTCTGCACTTCTTCTCCGGTAAAGCAAATATAAATGAAAATTTTTATGCCACTTTCTCTTTTATTTTGTTCGTGACATTTCTTCTTCTTTGAATTATGAATAGTAAAAAAATGTATTGAGTATTGTACGAATACTGTATCTTGTAGATGTAAAGAGTAGTATGGAAGCATGACGAATAAAGGGCTCTATAAAAAGACTTCGAAAGTAGGCGAAGAAAAAACTATTTCAAAAATGTGTTCGTTGTCACTAAAACTCATCAATAGCTACTAAACAATAATAATAATAAAAGTAAGCAAAACGGTTGACAAACATAAAAAAATGGTACTTAACTGCTTTGTCTTTGCCTATTTATGTATAGATATTATTATCGATTCAGTTGATACAGCGATTATTTGATTTAACGTCCAAATAATGAAGTCCGGATAGGGTCATTAAAACGGGAGGCGACTGTATTTTAATATCCGCAGTTATATTCATTTCTTCGATATTACAAAGAAGCAATTGATTTTACAAAATATTGGGCCGTAATTTCATTAATGAGGGAGGATTGGAGGCCAATTATAATATCCCTAAAAATTATCTTTCATATAATTTCTTTCAACATAGATGTGATATCCTTCAATATATAGGTAAACTTCGTTTCATTTCGTTCATTAATATCCATTATCATTTTTTCTTATTCTGGTGCTCAATTTTAGCGTGGAACAATGATAAAATATATAATTTAAAAAGACTATGCATTAATATTTAATAAGAGACGTAATCCTACTTATAACGGAATTTTTTAAATTCGTTTTACATAGGATACTTATTAATTTTAGATTGCGATGTAAGAAAATGCAGTCTCGAAAAATACTTATACATTAAATTCTTTCCTTAATTCTTTTTGCTTAATCTATAAACTCTGAACCGTTACTTGCGTCTGAATTTTAATAATATTTTTTAACTTTATTTTTAAGTTTTATCTTGCACGTTAATTCAACCAAAAAAGAACAAGGAAAATGCTTAATAACTTTTGCAGTTTGTACAGATGAGCAGTTAATTCTGTTTAACGTTTTTATGTATACTTTTATGGTTTAACAGTATGTTAATGCTAACTTTGAATGGTGTAAGTAGACGGGCAAATTACGACAACGTAACCGTATGACAATAACATCCATTTAATGACAATGCAGTGCATGCTAAAATGTTTTTTTTTTTTTTATTCTCTCAGATCAGAATTTAAGCGGACATCAAAAGGATATTGGTTAGGTTGACGAAGGAAGAAAAAAGGATATTGGTTACATAATAAATACACTTTTTCGGACTCAAATTGTATTATTATAAGCATTTTTTAAAATTACTTTGTTGCCATAATGCCAAATATTTACAACAGATGCCATTTATGGTTATTAAAGATATGTGTCAATCGTAAGCCATGCTTGGTCCTCATCAGATTTTTTTGCTTTATAACGTTATTATTATTATTATTATTATTATTATTATTATTATTATTATTATTATTATTATTATTATTATTATTTTTACTGTATCAGTGTAGCTTGCTTGTGTAACATATTTAATAGACTTAATTATGAGTATGCTTTGCAATCAAAACTCACATATTAGTGTTTTATTAGAAACGAATTAAGCACATTTCATCTCAAAGCAAGCCGCTCACTGATTTTTGCCATTCAAAGTGAGACCTTCACAATTTTTACGAGCAGGAGTTTGTAATCATGTGATTTGAACAAATTATTTTTTTCATTTTATCTAAAGAATAAATAACGCACATAAAAAAAAAGCATAAGTTTGACAAACTCCGAAAATCCTATTTCGCAGTTTTCTTGATATTATTCGTCCTCTGCAGAAGTAATTACTAGTTATTTCATTAAAATATGACGATGTGAAGCAGCAGTTCTTTCTGAATCCTTAAACTATTGCCATAGACCATAAAATGTCTCAATTGGTGGTGGATGAGTATAAAAATCTTTTTTATGTCTTTTTTTGATGGGTTTTGAGTTGAATACCATTGTGCTTTTATCTTCTAGGTGAAAAAAAAAAACGAAAATTGAAAACCGGGGATTACTTGCAATATGTAAGATTTGTTTAGAACTTCATGACGTGCTAAATATTTTCCGATGTTTAACTTCAGTATTATGAAAAAAGGTTGCATTTGATAGTTATGAATGTTTTAAAGATTCTGATTAATATTTGTAAACGAAAAACCTCAATTACTTTTCTTTTCTTTTTTTTTTTTTTGGCAACATTTAAAAAAAAAATTTCCGCCATTTACAACTGCAATCTTTTCAAAGCTTACGGGTCTCAGATTGTTTTACAGCTAAAAACGAGGTAGCGATAATTACAAATGATTGGAAGCATTGAGTTAGACTTCGCCGCATTTATTAACACCACATAATAATTATTAAATTCTAACTTTGAAAATAAAAGGTTCCATCTTTTTATTGTTAACTGTTCCCTTTGGCTTCGGATTTTCCTGACTAGATCATCTAGTTCTTATCAAAATTCAAGAATTTTATTTACAAACATGCGTCTGCAAAATTCCCAGATTCTTCCAGCAGCAAGAAGAGATCCCATAAAAACAGTAGACACATACAGTTCGATCACGGAATCTTGACATTTGGACGCTTCTGCGCATTACAGAAAAGAACGAACCCATTCGAGTTTTAGGGAAGTTCGTTTTGCAGTTGCGTTTATTTAATACGCCAATAAGAATGTTTGCTTCTCTGTTTGTTGTAAGCAACTAAACTTATAAACTGGCATATAGCATGAGTTCGGAAGAAATAAAGTATGCCAAACGAAATAGAACGAGAACCAAAACGGCGCGTTCCTTATACCAGTACTTCCTCCCTTGAACATGAATGGATTCTTCTTGACACTCTGCCAGGCAGATCGCTTTGGTTGATGGTAGAACTGTAGTTACTCATAAATACGTAAACCCTTTATAAGGTGGCGAGAAAATAACTTTCCATCCAAACTCATCAAGTTCAAATGTTAATAATAAACAATGTTGCTATCTCTGATTAGTTTACACCTTTTTATAGGACTGGGGGATTCACACTTTTCCCCTTATGCATCATTTTTTTATGAATCATATTTCGCTAAGAAAAGAGGATGGGACTCGACTACCTTATGCTGGTGAAGTCATTGCACGGCAAAAAATAATAATAATAAAAAAATAATGATTAATTTAATGGAATAAATAAATTTATTTTTTTGTCACCATTCCTAAACTACAAATTCTTTTAATATAGCAGTATTGGATAAAAATAACCTTATAGAGGGTTAAAGTGCACAAATCAAATGCGCAGCTCTCAGCAGTTGACTTCTCTACGAATTGCTGTTCTGAAAGCTAAGATGCTGCATTTTACAGAAAGCCTTCGCGTTATACTGTTGAACAAGCTATAACGTGCTTTGTGATTGCTGGAAATAGAACGCATATTGAACAAATTTTGGGATGAAAAAAAATATTTTTATTTCTCATATGCTCTTTGTTCTTCATTTCTCTCTCCCCCCCCCCCGCAACTGACGCAAAAAAATTGAATTATTTCTTACTTACTCCCGATTTATCTTCCTTATTTCCCATGTAATGTGTATCACATATACCAAGTTTCAATGACGTACGGCTCTACATAAGTCTAAAAAAGATAGCTTTAATTATATTCCTGCTAAACAGAATATTGCAAAATCAACAAGCAACATAAAAATATACATGAATATTCCAGTAAAACTGCCTGTTTGGTTCGAAAAGTCACCAAATGTTACCAAGCAGAACGAACAGCAATTTCTCGCGAAGTCTCGCCTTGGAAGACAAAGATTAAAATCTCTTACAAATCACTGAATTATTTAAGTTAAGGCTTTACACTAGCATGCATGAAATAATAAACTTTAAGCAGTGTACACCAATTGGCTTAGGGTTATAATTTCGTCATTAGGCGTTTTCAAAATTCTTCTCAGAATTAGTTAGTGAAAATTTACATAAGTGTTCAAATATTTTTTAAATTAAGTTCTCACCACGGCATTGCTCATTTAAAGAAGTTGTTGCGGCGACGAGCTCATTCACATTTATAATTATATTCATTAAACGTTTTTTAATTCTTAGTACGAAGTAAAAAAAAGTATTGCATTCATGAAAAAAAGAAAAAAAAACTTTTTTCTTTTAATGAGGCTGAAATTGTTTTACCACGAACGCAGACCAAGAGCATCCTGTTGTTTGTTTGTTTGTTGTTTCTAATGCCAGTAGTTCCAAGCTCCCCTTCGCAGAGCGACCAGAAATTAAGACAGTAAGGGGCGTCTTCCGTTTTATAGATGAGCACCACGACAGTGGAAGTACGACTTGGCTCACACCAAATGGCACCACCACAAATACGTCATCTTCCCTTTTTGGCAGAAAGAGTGAAGGGAAGGTTAATTCTCCCCTCCGGTACGCGAATTTAGAAACACTACCAGCTACGCAGAAAGTTCAGATGGCGCTACGATCGCCCGCCACTTGGCAAGATTTTACTCCTCGCCGAATGCGCCAAGCAAAGGCATGTTGCTTTTGAGTGATTTGCGCTCACCCCTGAACCAGAAAGCGCTCCTGTCTGAAACTATTCGCCGTAGGCCGATTTTCACTGCGCTCGTCAGTCGATAACGTTCGCAATTGGGACATTTTATTAGATTTCGGTAGGAAATCTTTTTCATAAAAACAAAAGGATGCCATCAGAACTTTCAGAATGAAATTAAAACACATTTATATACTTACTCAGTATGGGATTAAAAAGATTGCTACAGTAAAATTGCAATTTTAAACATTTTAGATGTGTTATTTTTGATACATAGATACGTATCAAGATATATTGAAATATTATATTTTATTTAAGCTCAAAATTTTAACACTAGCATTTGTTCATTTCCATATAAGCAAAAAAAAATCCATTTTCATATAGTTTTTAATAATATTCCTGAAATTTATGAAGTTATGTATGTCACACTTGTCTGATAAATGCAAATCGTGACTCAGATTATTTAGATACTAAGACTTTAAAAATCAAATTGAAATGAAATAATAAATTAAGGCAAAAAATTTAAAAGCAACAAAGCAAAGAATAACGGAAAGCTTTCTGTAGATTTCAAATTGTTAATATACAAATAATTTTCTTCAAAATAAATCCATGGTAGGCAAATAAAATGATTTTGGTTGTTTTTTAATAAATATAATTTCCTGAATGTAACATTCATTTCAATATTTTTCAGTAAGTGCAATTGCAGATAGTCAATTTTTATTTTTCAATTATTTTGTTGATGAACTTTTTTGCTTGCGTAATATGTTTTTAGAAAGAAAAAAAAGAAGTTCCTATATATTTCAGATGGATTAGCATGAAGATGGTCACTTCTGAACAATGCTGTACGACCACTCAGAGAAGCGCTTCATTTCTCTCCGTAGGCCGAAATCGAAAGCTTCTGCTGCGCTGGCGATCAACTCACATTATTAATCAGCTTGTTTTTGCAATCAAACCATCAAATAACGTCCACTGAAGAGTTTACTTATAGAGCCCACATTGCAGAACAAATAAATCAAGTTCTATACTAAAAATTGGTAATAAAAAATTATTGCTTTCCTAAACTTAAAAAAACACTTTTATTAGGATAGGAAAATATTTTTGTGTTACTTATGAATATTTTTTTCTCTTTTGTGTTCTCATTGACTTCATTTTGTGGCGAAAGCGTCGATGCTGATTAAAGTTTAAATTAGCTTCTAGGTTCAAATTTGAAAGCAAATCTTAGGCCTTTGCATTTTAAGATAAAATAGCGTGTTTATTTCTGCAAAATTTGGAAGATTATTGATTTTAACAGTATATATTAATTATGTTTTGTTTTTGTAAACCTTAATCGCATTTTATATAAATTAAGCACACACAAAATCATTATTATTGTTATGCTCAGAAATATCATTAAAAATTCAAGATAAAATTGGAGATGAGATCTATAACGTAGTGCTTTGCTTCTGAACTATACAACTAAATATGCTTATGTAATATAGCGTGACACGTGGCTGAGAGGACATTGAAGTGTGACATTTTGTGACAAGGGGAGTCAAATACAGTTAAAAATCGTGAAATCATTCATTTATAAATGATTCCAGTATCATGGCTTTTTCAATGTTTCTGACTTCTTATATTTCGGGGGAAATTTATGAATTCCGCCAACGTAGCTCGTACAAAAATAGAAGAAACAAGGCATCAACTTTTCATTCAAAAACTTCCCAGTTTAAAGAGTTTGAAGATTATATCTTTCAAGAAAATAAGACAAAGATCCCCTGACCCTCATAAAAGTAATGAAGAACAAAATAATCCCTCTGTCACACATATTATAAGTGCTACAGCTCAAGAAAAACAGTCACTATTAGATGAATTAAAGCGACTTGTATCCTATGACAATATTGACAAAATAAAACTAAACAATTTCACAAATTATCTAAAGAATATTAAAACTGGTACTGAATTTAATCAAAAATTATATTTACTAAATAAAATTGTTGCACCTAAAAGACAGAAAGGCAGAAAAATTAAAGTTCAGCCAACATCCCTTTCTAGAAGAAGAATTGGAATGCCAAGAGGATTAAGCAGAATACCTGCAGGACGACCATTAAAGTGCAATGCACACCAAAAATGCAAACGACAAAGAAATTTGTCCCAAAATATTAATAACTTAAATCAACCCAATGCCAAAAGCCACAACATTTTTTAGTGTTGATTCTGGAAATAAAAGCCTACAGATATAAATACTTGTTTCCATTTCTGAGTAAAATTATATTCAAACCACTCAAAAGGTTTTTTTTTTTAATGCATTATAATTTTCCTTCATTTTCTCAACTTGTAGGTAAAAACCCCAAGCCATCAGTGCTTGAGGTTTCTGCTAAAAGTACCTATTTTTATTTTTTAATGTTGCTATATAATTCACAGGATTATATAAAATTTAAATTGTGAAATAAGTCGTTAAAATGCTAGAAAGTAAGCTTAAATGGACTGAAATCTGTTACATGGATGCAGCAAACCACAGTATGAGTCATGACTTTTATTTAAAACTACGAAAAGGGGGAAGTCAACTTATACAAGTGTTACTGAAGAAAAAAAAGCACTTAATAAATCGTCAGTAGTACTAATTGTCACTGGAGAAATGTGATTTGAAAATAATTTAAATTTTTTCCACTTTAAAATTAGGGCATCAACTTAGATGCAAGTATATAGAGTAATAGTTTCAATATGACATATGAGGTGTAAGAAATTGGAGCTATTTTTTCAAATCAAACTACGGTGAACTACCATTCAAATAAGGCTTTTACTTAAAATTTCAGACATAGATTTGGGAAGGCTATGAAAAAATTTTACATGATAGAAATTGTTCATGATGTAAACATCTTCAGTTATTAAAATCTAAAATACAACGAAACTCAAATATAATTGAAGATGAAAGGACTGCAACAATTCTGCATTAAATTCAAGTGCTCGTAATAAAATGGTTTACTATAAATTTAGATCATTAAGATGAATGTAATGACAAAGAGTTACAAAAGACCTACTTTTTACTTTTCACAGACTAATTTATTGTAGAAAGAAAAGAAAACTGGTCAGTGTTGTCCCTCCTTCCTCCCTTTTTTTTTTGGTTAATTGAGGGCATGAAAATATAAGCCATTCTTTCTGAAATTTTAAACATTTGAGCTGTTGTCCAATTCCTCCAAAACTTCATTCAAGATGGTTTCATGAAATAAATGAACACTAAGTCAGAGATTTTGCTTGCAAAAATTGTGTTATGTAGGGTTGTTAATATTAAACCAACGATTTCTTTTATTCCCCTCATTTTACTGGAGTTCTTGTTGAATCTGGAGTCACAGTAACAAAGTTAAAGTGTTTATGTACAATATATATACATTATACATATATAAATTTGAATTAATGTTATTGTAATTGTAACTGCACATAAATAAAATTATACACCAATCCTTCAAAATAACTTCTATTAATGGAGGGATGAGATTACCTTTCACAATCTGAAACTAAGATATCAAAATTTAAATGCACAAAATGTATCACTGATATTCTCTAAATTGAATTCAAAAATATTAAGGAGCAAATGAAAAAAATACTTTTGTAAGTTGCTTCTTGAGAAAAAAATTGCAAAGCGAAACAACGCACTTTTTTCACAGTAGCTTTGATTTATATAGCATAGTAGCAATGTGTTTAGATTGATTCAAATGATGTTTGTTCACACTAACACCCAGTTTGCGTACTTCGAATACTAATGAAATACGCCAACAAACTACGGTATCATTTCTGTTGTCTTACAACGTAATTAGAAATACCTCTGTGGAATTTAAATACCATTTCTTTCCAACGACAGGTACACATGAAAAAAGAAAACTAAATTAACGAATGATTAGTTCAAAAGCACAAACTGCTTGTAACTTTCTTTTTATATAAAACACATTAATTACTTGTTTTAAAAAAGCGTTTTGAACCCTCACCAACATTGTATCGTATCCAAATCTACTCGTTTACTCTATCTCTAGCAGAGCAACAGTAAACAAACAGAGGTGACTCATGCGCAAATCGCTCAAAAGCAACATGGCTTTGCTTGGCGTATTCGGCGAGGAGTAAAATCCTGCCAAGAGGAGCGCGATCGCAGCGCCATCTGAACTTTCTGCTTAGCTGGTAGTGTTTCTAAATTCGCCTCCGGTACCCTCGGGACTTCAGGATCCACGGATTTTACAAGCACGTATCCCCAAGTGTACATGGTATGTCTTCAGCGGGTCGGGTATGGAACACCTAATCTTATGGTTGGAAGACCGACATCCTAACCACTAGGCCACCACGACCCAGTGCATTCTTCCCCTAAGAAATGGTAACCAACTGTTTCAGCAGGACCACTATGTGTTTGATACTTCTGAATAATAAGCCTAGGTATTCGCGAAACATTTCCGAATTAAACTTCGACCAAGGTTGGTTAAGCGCTTGACAGTTCCTTGACGGTGTAACATGAATTTGCTGACAAATATCGACACGCGCAGAAACGTCATTAATTTCTGGTCCCCCTTATACAGGGCATCCATAAAATAATATCCTAGTTATAAATTTTAATAGCATCTACCAGGAGCATTGTAGAGTGTTGGTTCAAGGTCCTAATTAAAAAGTAACTCTAACTGTTTTAGATAAGCGCATGCGTGAGTGCTTCTTTGTTGTTGTCTGGTTTACAGCGCCACATAAGAAAAATGGCGACTTTTCAGCGTAAAAAGTTTTGTGTTCTGTGATTTGCGAAAAGCCAATATGTAGTTTCAGTTCAACGTGCGTTTCGTTTTAAGTTTAAACATTCCGCAGTTACCTAATGATTTGACAGAGTTGATACGCAGAATTGAAGAGGCTGTTCCTTCTATTACACTGGTTATTGTTAACCAAAGTATGGAAAGAGTTGGACTATAGGTTGGACGTGTGCCATGCAACTAAAGGTGCACATATTGAACAATTGTAGGAAGAACTAGGTCAGTTTACCTTCAATTTGTTGTTAGTAGTCTAAATTAAACTGTTATAATACAGTTAAACCCCGTTATATCGCGCCTCAGTATACAGCAGAATCGGATATACCGCGGTGACTATCATGTCCCCCGACGTTTTAACCAATTGCCATTTAAAGATGATTTCTTATTTACTTTTGTAAATAAAGAGTACAAAATCCAGCCAGAGCACACAAATATTCTAGCCAAAGAGCACCTATGCCCCCACCAGACATACTAACAGATAAAGCCTATTATGATAGGCATGATGTACACCTTTTTCATGTTTCTTTCAACCTAGAACATATAGCTTGATTTCAAAATCGGGTGCAATCACCATGACTTGTTTCTCTTGACATGGGTGGAGCTTAATCTGTCAGGGACTGTTCAGTTCAACGATTAACTATTCCATTTTCAGAAGTCTAGTTTGTAACTTCTTTTGCAGCACCTATCAACCTTTGTCTTCCAGATTCTTTAGCATTCCTGAAAAGTAAACATATTCCCCAGTGAGAAGTGCGTTCCTCCCCTTCCAAATCTAATTTTTTCTTAAAACCTCTCCCCCTTCACAATGCCATGTTGATAACATAAAGAGAGTTTTAAGTATCTTTTTTCTCGGAACACAGTTGATTTATAACCTATCACTTGATAAACTGATTGCTGAGCTGAGATGTGTGCTTCTTGAACAGTAATTACAGTGAATAAAATGGCAGCAAAGAAAAGAAAAAAAATATACTATAGGGGGAAGAAAAGTTACGAGTAATTAATAAAGTTTAAAATGATGCAACAAAAGCGAGTATTATTTCGTGAATATGGTTCCGTGGTATAGTTTCACTATACCCTGGTTATGTTATAACGCGGGTGTCAAATATGTTCCCCGACACCCGCGTTTTAACAGGGTTTTACTGTATAGCATTGAAGCTGGGACATTCCTTTTTGCATACCCTATATATGTCAACTGTCTGAAACAGACGGTAATTCAAAAATGTATAAAATCGAAATCTAAAATAATTTTAATTAATTTAAAAACTTATGTTACTTGAACAAATGCTTTTTTTTTTTGCTCCAGAATACTTTCCCCATGACCTCTTAGTAGATAGGGAACTGTCATTAATGCCCTATTGAAAGGGAAAGCCATTACAGAGCTGACGATCTCTTCATCTAAACTGCCCTTCAGAAAGCCATGAAAATGCTAATGCCCGTCATAAAATCCTCAGCCCGGAACGATCTCGAAATGAGGGGGTGGACGAAAAAACAATAGGCAGGTGACATCGCTTGCTTTTATGGCTGCGTGGAAGCTCCTATATAGTGACGATGGAAAGATAAAGACATTGGAACAGATTTCATCAGGACTAATGGAATGTTTCTTTAAACACAGAGTAATTACAGGATAACGATCTCCTGTGTATGGCGGCATACTTTATTATCACTATATTGACTTCTTTGCTACATTTCCCCCCACTCAAGATTGGTTACCTCGAAAAAAACAATGATATAAAAATTATTTGTAAAGTTCTAAAACATTGTTGCAGAATTTTCTTGGACAAAATTCAGTAAAGAATATTGTGACATATAAAAGCACTGAACTATAAATACTCTGTTCCAAAGGAAAACTATTTTTATGTAAAAATTTTTATTCACCTTTTATGCAGAAATAGTGCAGATGTATCTTTGAATGAAATCAAAGAGAGAAGGATTTCCTTCAAAAGAAAAATATTTTATGCAAAAATAATTTATTGTGTGCTAAAAGAAATTTGCAGCTTGTATTAGAAACACTATATATATATATATATATATATATATATATATATATATATATATATTAAACATCTAACCTAAGGCTTCGGCTAAAAGGTGCAAGGGTGTCCGATGGAGAAAAGTACCTACTGAATGTAATATCGTGTAGGAGACCCTCTTCGTTTCATTATGGAATTTTTTTTTAATCTGTTTTTTTGGCCTGCTTTCCCGTAAAAGTAAACTAAAAAATTTAAAAAGGCATGAAAAAAAAAAAAAAAAAAACTAGAACGAGTTGTGATGTACATATTTATGTGTAATTATTTTATTAGTTTAATGAAATGTGTTTTCGTGCATCAATGCAAATATATATATATATATATATATATATATAACAAAAAAAAAAAAAAAACACACGAAAAACCCTTTGATTGTTTTTTTTTTCAACCCTAAAAAAGGCGTTTAGTAGGAATTTGCGCGACAGCGTCGAACAGGCTTGGCGCGGGCCAGATTATTTATTATTTTTCAGTTTCAGTGTCAGATAAAACCTTTGAGTATATAAAAATAAATGTAAATAAATGGAAGTCAAATAAAAAATCAAACTAAACGTAAAATACTTTAAATTATCATCGCTCCTTTCTGAAACATCTGTTTTATTACCTTACACCGTTCTATTCTCGGTTCCCCTTACATTAATAAATTACTTATAATTTTCAGGTTCAATATTCAGGTAAAGATTTCACTTTAGATAAAAAGAAATGAATGAAAATAAAATAAAGAAGTAAAAACACAAATAAAGTATTTATTAGTCCTTTTTTTTATTTTATGCTTTTTTTAAATTAAAAACCTCCTCTTTATCACCCTACTGTTTTATCCTCGATTCTCCTCATGCGAATACACTAAATCGGAGCCTTTTAGCATTCAATAATCGCTATGTACATTCTTCATTATTATATTTAAATAAAACTTCGAAATAAGACTTTTTTCTTTTATGAAAGATTTATGATTTCAAATCAACAGTAATAAGATTAAAGCAATTCACTCAAAAATGTTAAGAAGTGAGCTTAAAGTACAAATATACAAATCGTTTAACTTTATTATAAAAAAAAAAACTCCAGTAATTAAAAGAAGGCTTCTCAGCAAAATTTGCCTCAGCAAATATTTATAGCATGATTATTCTGTCTTCAAATATTCAACTATATTTCGACAAATTCAAAACATAAGCACTCTCGCTCTTAGGAAAATGTGCAGAAGTCATCAAATTAATTATCTTAAGCTTTGGTTGCTTAAAATAAATATGTGGTTCTTCGATTTTGAATAGGATTCTTTCTTTTACTCAAATGCCATTTCATAGATCAGTGATAATCTAAACGAATCCGATTAATTATAAACTTTCAGAATATTTTAGAGAGTTTTTAGAATAATTATTCACTGTAATTTAGTTAGATACTTGAAAATTTAATTTTACTCTTTACACTTACCCAAATACACTTCCATATTTAGCTAGTTATTCAAGTTAAAATTCTGAAAGCTTTCATACAAATACTGCATCTTCCTTTTTTTTTTCTTTAAAACGAGTTCGAAGTCCAAGACGGAAACTTCAAGATTTTTTTCACTACGAATGCAATTAAGTTAAGTAGAAAATAAATAGGAAATGTTTTTGGCTAAACTTATTAATTTTTGACTAAACTAATTAATTTCTAACTAAACTGATGTGCTTATTTGTGCATAAGATCGTTTATATTTGATGATGAAGTAATTCCGAGCTTTCCCAATTCTTAAAATCCGTCTATCCAATATATTATTATTTGTGTTGAATAAACGGTAACCGTTGGATATTTATTATTGAAATAATACATAAAAGAAACAAAATTTTAACAGTAAACACTTTTAAAATTTTGGCGGTCAGTCCGACCACGAAGTTGAGACTTTTTTCTGGAAGCATGCTAAAGAATCCATTCATGTTTGAGGGAGGAACTAGTTTAAGGAATGTACCACATTCTGTTCTCGTTTTGTTTCGTGCAGAGTAGTGTAATTTATTTCTTCCGAGAGAATTTTTAAGTGTTTGCGTTTTTTTTAATCGATCGTCTGCTACTAAATAAAAGTTAAAAAAAATAAAAAGAAAAGTTCTACGTTTATGAATGATTTGAATTTGTTTTTGATGTGTTCTGCGAAGATATACGAGCAGTATATGGAATAAATCTATGAAAACATGTATGGAGGTAAATTACTTCATGCTTCGTTTAAAAATATTTTTTGTTTGAAATGCATTCCTTTAAATCATCATTAGCTCGAATCTGTATTAGTGCGCTAATATTCTTTTTATTCAGTGCAATTAATAAACGCATATATGAAACGGACTTCCCTAAAACTCGAATGGATTCGTACTTTTCTGCCATGTGCAGAAACTTCGTCCAAATGTCCCAATTTCGTGGTCGGACAGTATATTTCCTACGCATACACAAAATTTGCACCATAAATTTGTTTACAGTTCACTCAAATTTTTTAGTGTATGAGATTAAAATTTTCCTTCTTTTTTTACTGAGCTTACTTACCCCCCCCCCCCCCCAGTTAACTGTTCATTTGATTCACTCACTTCAATGAAATACTACTCAATGATTTCAGTTTCGAATAAGATATTGTTTATTATGTGGTTATCGTTCAATATTATTTTAGGGCCTTTCATTTTTTCATGAGGTTTCGAGACAAGAACAAAATTTGACCAAGAAGGAGTAAACTTAATTTTTATTTTGAAACTTGCAACTTTTTTCTGTTTTTAATAATAAAAGCATTTCTGTAGTTTTTCCCCAGTAGTATTCTTAATTTTTATGCAATTTTAATTATTATTAATACAATTTATACCAATTATAAACTATGCACGATGTTTTAAGGGTGTTAAAAATCACTCAATTAGCGAGGAAATGTCGAAACGTCATACCTCAAGCCAAAAACAATCTCTGTGTGAACCAAAAAATTTAGACACTGCAATGATACAATAATTTAAAAGAAAATCACTTATTTTTACTTTGAAAACATCTTCCCTCAAAATTCTGTCGCTCAATGTATTCGAATAATCATAGAACATATTTTTTAAAAAAATTTAAAACAAACATGACACATTTTTCATCTTAAAACCTCCGTCACGGATTTCACAAAATTACAATCTGAAGCAAAATAACTCAAGCTTATCCTAAAAAAAAAGGGCAATATATATATAAAAGGGAAAACTCTTTATCATCTTAGGAGAAAAAAAAAATCAGTTTTAATACGTAAAAAAAAAGAAAGAGAGAGAGAATGTAAGAGGATTCATGTTTCTGAAGTTAAAAAAGTCAAGGTTTAAAAGACTTTAAGAAGAAATCAATAAGTAAAGTTATCATCAGTACAAAAACCATATTGTCATCATTTTAAAAAAAAGAATAATAATAATGTGTCGTACTGAAATCTTTCAAAAATAAATGACTTATTTTTCCAAAAATAAGTGTACTCAGTGGGAAGATAAATAGTCACATAGCAAGGTTTTATACAGCTATTTTGTTACATATCTGATCTTATGTTCAGTTACCCGGGTGTAGGTTAAGCCTTTTTTTCTAAGATCAAAACTATGTTGCGAGAACAAAATGAAACTTCCATAAAAAGACTGACATCACAAAAATAAGTGCTTTACAAAATTTTCGATTGCAAAAAAATGAGAGTCTTCATAAAAATTACGATTGCATAAACTGCATTTTACAGCAACTTCAGCAAAAACGGGTCCATCACAGAAATAAATAATATCAAAAGGATGCAAAAATGATTTCAACGATACATTGACTCCTAGTAATGGCGGCTCAAATCTGCGATTATTTTTATTATAACTATGAATTTGTTATGAAGATAGAACATTATTTTTAATTATGCCTATTTTATACACCATTCTGAAAGATGTCGTATTTTTTTTACCTTTAACAGGAAATAGCTTAATTTACTTACATGGAAAGTCAACAAAAAATAGTTGGTTTCTTTCATCGTGTTTAAAGAATTATTACTAGAAAAAACCAATCCGTTGATATGAAATTATGTATCGCTTCGTCTTAAGGGGCCGTTCATAAATGATGTCACGCTTTTTTCTCATATATTTGGCCCTCCTCCCCCCTTTGTTACAATATGTCACACTTAAAGCGGACCCCTCCCCCCTCTGTCATATGTCACGCTATGTTGCATAATGCATGATGTCACACTTCTTGTTACCCCCTCCCCTTGTCACACTTTGTCACAATTTCACGAACCCCCTCCCCCTCGAAGCGTGACATCATTTATGAATGATCCCTAATCACTGTATATAAAAGTTGATGATGTATAAAATGAATCAAAAATCTAAGATTGGGAGAAAGTATTTATTTGTTTTATAATATTATTCAGAGTTGTGGCTACAGTTTGATCTACTTTTCACTCCTCCAACCTCTTTCCCTGATAGCAGCCTTAGGGATGCCCTGCATTCGGGGACGAGGTAGTTTGGGTAGTGGGGTCCATGGATTTTACATGCACGTATCCCCAAGTGTACATGGTGGGTCTTCAGCTGGTATCGAACACGCGACATTCCAGGTGGAAGTACGACGTCCTAACCACTAGGCTACCATGCCCTACAGCTTATTATACTGCTGCGGAGACCGGTTGTTTTCACTGCATTCAAACAGCGATGGCAGAAAAATAACTTTTACGCAGCTCAGTTATTTTTGCTAAGAATTAGTCACAGGACTTTTCTTTGTCTAGAAAAGGAGTTTCTAGTGTCTTCCTAACCCTAGGTATACAGTACTCTTTAGAACCTTTCAGTCATCTCAACTTTAGATAAATGAGCGTGGTACAAAAGAGTTAGAAAGAAAGAGAAACAGAAAGACAGAAAAAGATGAAATGATCGAGGATTTTGGTCTTTGGAGGAGATGTTTTTGCAAAATTTAAAAAATTCATAAGTTAAGGGAGAGAATAGTAGCTTTCGTCTTCACAAAAGTATTGCTCGTATTAAATATTTTTTCAACTCAAAGGTAAATAAAAAAGCAAAATTAGCAAAATAAAAAATACTTAATTATAGAACCCGATTGTTAGTACGGTTTATTTCATAATTTTGTAAAAGGCATTGTGGAAAAAACATTCTGCTTCCCTTGTATTATGACTTGATGCTTCTAAGACAATTGATTACCTAATAGCAGAATAAGTGTGATTTTGCTTCAATCTAATCATTTTGTTTTCGCACCAAGTGACATTCTATTACTTCCAAAAGCTAACGAAATTTCATGCGAATGACTTTTGGTATTTAGTCAACAAACTTTACCTCTTTTTTCGATAAGGCATTGTCATTTCTCGACTACAAAAAGAAAGGAAAAGGAAAAAAACGGAACGAGGCATTTCTAAAACTTATTCATTAAAATCAAAAAGTATGTAGAGAATGTAGAGATTCATGAAGATCAGTTAAACGATTTTCGTGAAATATATTTTCACCCCTTTCATCGACTAAAACATTTTTCCCTTCCTTTGTATGCATAACCCGAGCATGTAATAGGGTTACTTTTCTGTGATGAGAAAAAAAAAAAAGCTGCAAATAAAAATTTTTTGAATGTAATAATAACTACACCATAAACTTTTCCCACACTAAAAAAATTTCAAATTTTTATGTAGCAATTTAATCGTTACGTTTCGCCTTTTTTTGAACTTTTAACTGCTATGCCTCAGTGTCATTCAGTTATCTAAAACTGCTGTCGATAGCCTAAAGTATTTAGGAGAATCGAACAACCCACGGGGAGTCGGCACCATGAGACCATTTTTTTCTCTATAGTGTTTTTATGTACAATTTTTGTCTCATGTCATGTTATATCACTTCATAAGAAATTAATATTAAAAAAAACTGGATTTTTTTTAAAACATAATTTGAAAATTTTAATTTTTAAAACGAAATTTAGCAAGTTTTAAAAATGTGTCTTTTACTTCAAAAATTGGCGCAAAGACTCAAACGTTTTTTTATTGATTCATTACTCATAAAGCAAAACTTTTATGCTTTGAGTTTTTTATAAGTCAAGTACTTTTTGAGAAAATAAAATAAAAACTTAAGCAACGCAGAAAAAACAACGAAAAATTAAAAAAACCTACAAAAAGAATAAAAAAAAAGTATTTAAGTTTTCATAAAAGTAAAGCAAACATTTTATGTATAGTTTCAGGAACATGTGGGAAAAATCCACATTGTAGATACAAATTTAAAAAGGCCTTTGCATTTCAATTGAAATGAAATGCGCAAAAAAGAAAGCGAGAGAAAACAGCATTTTAAGTTTTAGGCCTGCAATATCTTTATCAAAATTTCAAGTAAGGAACTTTTTTTTTCAGTTACAGTCACGATGAAATTGCTTCTTTTCGCTTATTTTATTTGAAAAAAGAAATATGTGGCTTATACTCAGCACAGTTTCGGTTTTAGAATGAAGAGGTTGCAAATCACACCGTAATAAAATAAATGATAAATCAATGAGTATTGCTTCAATTTTTCTGAAACTTTCAAGGAACATTTTCAAAGATTTATTTTACTACTTAAGCCAATAAAAAAAATTTTCGTTTTTCCCCACATTTTTGGGTGCTGGCTCCCCTTAAAACATAAATATGTTAACGGACATTTTCAAAGAAATTAAAATTGTTGTTAGGATGAACATTCCAAAGAAAAACTAGGATTGAGCAATAGGATTACATTTGTTATTAGGCTGTCAGCGCGGCAGCATTTCTGATCAATCACGTGATCCTATTGAATGGTCGCCAAATGGTCACGTAATTTGTACCTTTCAGGAAAGTTTTTCAACAATCGTGTTTCTTCTAAATTTAGCTATAAAGCGGAAATTCATGTTGCATAATGCATGATGTCACACTTCTTGTCACCCCTCCCCTTGTCACACTTTGTCACAATTTCACGAACCCCCTCCCCACTCGAAGCGTGACATCATTTATGAATGATCCCATTATTAAAAAAGTTCAGATATAGTAACAGTGGAAGAAAAATAACAGCGGGAGGAAAATGCAAAACTTTTAGCAATTTTCCAAAGAAGGGGGAAGGGGAGGCGAATGAAATTGAAAGCCGATTTTCTCAAATGCATCTTTTTATCACTTAAGTAAATCTAGGATTCTTTATCAATTAAGCTGTAAAGGTATGTTCACACCAACGATGACAAGCAACGTCCGACGGCAACAAATCTTTCTGCTCGCGCTCGTTATTGTTTTTTTTTATTTAACAGCCAGGCCTCGTATTGACTGTTTTTTGTATTGCGTCGTGAAAAGGACTTTTCTCCGAGATGACAGCGATTTATTGATTCCACTATGATGTCAAGTATTTCTCGTTGTTACTTTGATTACCATCGAACAATATATTACGACAGACGCAAGTTGTCCCCCCCCTTAGCCCTTGGTGTGAATACACCTTAAAATATTTACATACGTTTCGAAAGATGCATTTTGGCAACAAGCTAAGCTTCCACATTTAGTCGTTTACATTCCATAACAGAAACTTCTCACTAATAGTTATTGATAACTACAGGAAAAAGAAACCATATTTCTTATAAGTTCTTGACTGAGAGAAGAAAAATAATAGCTTTACGTCGGTCTCTAAGCAGAGGATAATAGGAAAATCAATAGCTGACCTACTTCTAAACATCAAAAGTGAATAAGCTGTCTTTTACCAAGTTGATCAATCAATATGAGTATTTAGAACAGGGATTCGCAACCTGTGGATCGCGAACCCAGATGAGGTCGCGAGGCTCTTCGCATAGAGTCGCCATATAGTAGTGTTTCCTGGCCACTTCGCGCTTCATCTTTTGCGGCTTCAGTGCTTCGTGGGTTTTTCCAAAATATTCATAAAAAAATACAACTATGTCGGCAGTCATTGTGTAAAGGAGCGTTGTTTTATGTTGATGCGCGAGAGTGAAGGATCCCTGCATGGGGGGGGGGGGGGGTCAAACAAAGAGATGAGTTGACTCGGACTACATACCACGGGCTCTCAAAAGCTCCCAATAACACGACTCTTCGCCTCTCTCAGGAAGCAATGTTGATTAATGTTTATCACTTTACTATAAAGTTTTGTAATTAACCCTTTAAATTAGTACTGACACGTTTAAGTAAATACGTATACTGTTTTAATTTTTGTCTTAAATGTGTAAAGTATAAATAGTTTACATATTTAAAACATTCGTGTACCCGCATACACGAAAATTCCTAGGAGCAAATCCTACTTTGCGGTTTTACAGCTTTCGCGGAAGGTCTGGTCCCCATTAACAGCGAAAAACCAGGGATCACTGTATTTCTAATTTTAAATTTAAAAAAATTTACCACGTAGACAAAATCCCTTTTTCTTATACTAAATATCGTTTTCATTTATTTTGTGCTGTACTTAAGGCCATAAATTACAAAATAAAGTGTCTAGTGACATAACAACTTTCATCATATCCGACCAAAATAAAATCTATCAAGAAGATTTAAAACAAAGAAATGTACGAAATATATTCAAAAATTATAGAGAAATATTCAAATAATGTGCGAAAAAAAAAATCAAATTATGCACAGAATTTGAATAAATTCAGTCAATTTACAGAAACATTGAAATAAAATATTGTTCATTATATGGCGGCAACTAATTTTTGTTCAAATAATTCCATTACTCCTTGAGAGGAATTACGCGTGACGAGTTCCACTGAGCCATCACTCTTGAAGGGATTACCGTCAAAGAATAATCAGCTCTACTTTTCATTATAGTCCAAGTGCATACCAAATTTAGTTCCATGCCAAGTACTATATTTTCAGTTAGACACAAAAAAGTGTCAAAGTAAAAATGCGATCTTTCAGTCCAATGCCACTGTAAATTTGCTTATTTTACAGTACTTTGACATTATTATTAAAAAAAAAAATAAATTAAAACAAAAGAAAACTCGTATTCATTTACAGTGGGGTGGTTAGATTCAGAAACAGCGTACCGTTGAATTCAGCGTACCGTTTTGTGTCGAAATGCTTGTGTGAAGCGTGTGTGTGTGTGTGTGTGTATTTGGGGTTGCGGGTTCTTTCTTTCTTTTTTTCAAACGGGTTGCATATATTGGTTCTTAACCATTGCAGACCTCGTGCGTTCCCAGAAATTGGTACCAACTCTTTCAGAGGAACCACAATAAATGTGGTACCATTGCCCCAACGTTTTAACGCTCAGTTTCCCCCTAGATAGCGGCACCTGAGCTCTAACTGATGCAACCTGCATTAGAAATTTAATTTAGTCGAGTATCCACGCAAAACGGGTCTTTAACATGCCGCATAATCATACGATATGGGCGCTGGCGATTCTCTGCAATCTTGAAAGTCCACCGAATTGGGCCAGGTTTGATCCTGCGAACTTGGGCGGACGAGGCCTGCGCCTTACCACTACGCCACCCTGCCGGGATGTTCTTTTTTTAAAAATGTGGTTATGAAGTGGAAAAGGTTGGGAACTACAGATCTTGAGGCTTGTGGCTTTTTGAGGATATTTCTCGAACATATCGCGATCTTGTTTTTAATGCAGTGGAATCCGTATTTAACAGTCCCCTTTTTATTGAACCTAATGAAAAATAAGAATAAAAGATCAGGGTAAAAGAGAATTATAATATTTGCGCCGTATTAAATAAAGCTTTTTAAAATGGGATTTTTTTATTTTGCGGTAAAAAAAAAAATCTTTTGTTAGTATTAAGTATAAACAAAAATGTTTACTCGGACACATGAGATTCAAAAACTTTATCGAATGTTTTGAACTCTCTATTGTTGTCAAAAAGACGAAGACATTTGAAAAATATGAAGCATTTTAGCTGTTTAAATTACTTAATCATATTAGCATGCATGAAAAAAAATCCTTTTTTTTTTTTGCTTAAATCCAAAGTTTTTACTTTTAAGCTTCTCATTGTAACACTGTTCGATTGTTACCAAATAATTCGGATTCAAAGATATATGAATATATATTAGCTTTATATTCAAACAAAAAACAGTCTAATTTTCTGGGAATCAACTAAAAATTCCAATCAGGCTACGCAGCAAAAATGCAATAAAGAAAGAAAGGAAAAAGAGAGAAAAAAAGAAAAAAAGAAAGGGAAGGGAAAAAGACGTTTAATTGCAAAAAAAAAAAAAAGAAAAGAAATAGCACTTTTCTTTTTAACCCGTAAAATAGTCACTGAATTTAGTTGGGAAACTACCCACTTCATCGCAATTAAAAACCCGTGAAGCAAAAATGATATTTCGTCTTTCAATTCAGGAGGATAAAAACGTTTTACGCTCTTCGTAAACAGAAGATAAGCATACCTAATGATTAATGAAGGAAAACTCTTGTGGTATGTTTTAAAAGGAGTCAAAAACCCTTATTTCATCTTCTTCCAAGCAATCATCTTATCTCTCAAAAATGCTTTTTTCCTTCTTTATTGAATTTACCCCATCTCAATAATCTCTGATGACTTACCTTAATTAAAATGTTTTTTTTTTTGAACGTAAATAATATTATACCTTAATAGATTTTTGTTCTTCAAAGAAAATGAGTCGTTACAGTTTTTCATGGTAATTGTTTCGTTATGCGATACATCCGAGTCTAAGAGATTTCTTTTGATTGCATTTCAAAAAAATGGAGTGCATTGAACTTTCAATTTAAAGCATAAATATTTCGGTTTTTACTGAAAAATATTACTTCTAAAAGACTGAATAATATTATTAAAAAAATATTACTTCCATGAGTATTGAATGGCACATAGCACCTGAGAATGAATGTTGCTACTAAAAAGTATGCTATAAGATAAAAACAGTTACTGAAAGAAATAGTTTCAACAAAACAGTATCTATTGAGAAGAAGAGTAACTAACCTATATCCAGTATGGCGACGGATATGGCGTTTTTTCGCTCAAAAGACGCCAACATGAGCTCCTAAGATTGGGAGGGGGGGGGGAGGGGGCTCGGGTTGTAATTATTAACTCTCTCGTCACCGAATTATGAAAAAAAAAAAAAAACAAGAAAAAAAAAAAAACAATTTTACTGTTTAATGTGTATATAATACTACCACAAATCACGTGCAAATAAAATATTTTTTCAAAAGTTCTTTCCTGATTTTTTTAAAGAGCGTCGTGAGGATTATGAAATTTCAGTGCTATATAAAGACGAATGCATAGTTATTATATCAATGAAATAAAATACAATATTTTCTATGTATAAATTTTGTTTTGTACTTGTATACTCATTATATGTTTAAAATCATTACTGAAAGAATATATAGGTAAATTCTTTGAATTACAAAATTCAAAATAAGTGTACAATTGATTGATTAAAGACAAACAATTATAAATTAATTATTCTTGTAGACATTTTAAGGTTTCGTATGCGTTATACATGAAGAAGAGGTGTTTTTAACTTGAGCAAAACTGGATATATTTTCAGATTTTTAAACCGAAATATCGCTAGTCGAAGTAGGAGCCCCATATAAAGCCAGGGTGACGAATGGATTACACAATATTTCCCATGACCAGAAAATGGTTCGTCGGGATTTCCGTCTAGAACTATAAGAGCTTAATTTCCCGTACAGCGCAAGGTAAGGCTCAAGCTTCGTGCGCCCAAGATCGCAGGTTGAAACCTGGCTCAAGTCGGTGCATTTTCAAGATGCAGAAAATCGTCTGCGCCCATGTCGCATGATTATGCGGCATGATAAAGATCCCTTGAGTATCCGTTTGGCATGGATACTCTCTGCTAAATTAAATTCCTAGTGCTGTTAGCATCAACGAGAGCTCAGGTGCCGCCACATGGGGAAACTGAGCGTCAAAAAATTGCCGGAATGGTACCACACTCATTGTGGTGTCGGTGAAAGAGTTGGTACCAATCTCTGGGGACGCACAAAGTCTGCAATGGTTGAGACCAATACTGCAGCCCCATTAGAAGGAAACAAACTTCAAATATAATTTTCGCATTGGTCAATACATATTCCTTCATTGATTCATCAATTCCTATTTATTCATTTATTCACTCTTCCATGTATATGTTTCTTTACGTCAAAAAAATAAATATAAATCTTCTTTCAAACTGAAATACATGAAAAACCATGTTCAAGAGTATATTTTGTAATTGATGCATGATTGTTCTACTTTATTGATTAGCAGATGATTTAAGCAGCAGTGAGGAATTTATCCGAAAACTGCGCGCTATTCAAAATTTTGCAGTTTTCAAATAATATCAACACCAGTCAATTTTTTTCAATTTCTTTATAAAATCGGCTTTATCAATCACTTTTCTTGCCTCTCCGCTCTTTCCATTTTTTCTCTTTTCTGAATTTTATATTATTACTGCATTTAATCGTATCTAACCAAGTATTTAATTTTATACATTTCTAAAAATCAGCTTTCGTAAACTATTCCGGTTTTTAACTTTGGGGCTCTTTTCTGCTTGTAAACTACCACGCCTTATTTTCCACCCGTTAGAACGTTTTGGAAACTCATTAGCGAATCTGAAACATATGCATGAGTGTACACACGCCTCCATGAAATTAATTAACCAGTCAGCTAGCCCCTTGTAGATATTTTTAACTGAAATAAATATGACAATAATAGTGAAAATAGGAAGCTTTCAAAAGGAGTTAAAAAGTAACAAGTCCTTTTAAAATTCGCTTTCAAGAAGCCCTCTCCTAATCACCTCTCTGCATTTAAAAAGAGAACACATTTATTCATTTTCTTTCTCTCACTCTCGCTTTGTCACTATTTTTAATGAGATATGAAACAGCAAACAAACAACTTTCAGCACCCCAGACACCTACGAGAAACGGAATCAGTGTTCGTCTCAGCGATGATCGCGGACAGTTCATTAAAATCTTGCAGATACGCACATCCATCATTAAACTCACGATGATGTTCTCATACGTGTAAAATGAAGAGGCAGCTTCTGAAACAATGAGAACTCTAATAAATGGCAGAACTAGCGACAGAATTTCGTTTATTGGAATGAAATGAGTTATTTTCATCCTTAGTTGCGCTTGACATGATATCTTCATATCTGGCTTCAAGAGCAATTAGATGATGGAATTTTAACAATCTTTTCTCAAGTTGAGGTAAAAGAGGTATGATGAAACTAAGAACAGCGATAAGATATTCGAATTACGTAGATTGAGGGCTCTTGTACGCAAAATGTATATCGTTTTCAGAGGCAAACCTATTTTGAATAAAAAGCCAATAGATATACAAGATGTTATTAGTTCCCAAATTGTTTACAATTAAAAATATAAAAAAATGGAAAATAGGTGGCAAAATTTTAAAGAAAACTTTTACAAACTCAAGAATATTTTAATTACATAAAAGATTATTTGGATGAAAAATCTGTTAATTAAATTAATCAACTGTGTTTTATTTATATCAATTTATTTCAACAGACATATTTGCAGCTTGAAAACTCCACACAGATCTCATTGAGACACAACGTATGACACTTCGCTGGTTGTATCAGTCAACTTGCGTCTGCACAAGAATCTCCATCTGACATGGAAATATTTTTTCTTTTATGATGAATTCTCAGAAAGAAACATTTTATGACACAAAATGTCAAATATTCTTAGCATAAATAGGTATTTAGATTTATCTTATGCTGTAATATTATGAATTTACGTATGTTACAAAGAACTATTCAACACAGAACTATTCAACACTTCTAAGTGAAAAGAAAAACTAAATGTAAAGCTAAAATGTGAAACCGCTCATTAAACTATGATAGATCTCTATGAATGAAGATGAGGGAATGAATAGAAATTTGTATTCTTTATTTACAATGTTTAGTTTGCCGGCATGATGGCGTCGTGGCAAGGCGCGGATCTCGTACGCCACAGGTCTGAAAATCGATCCTGACAGTGTCGGTGGATTTTCAAGATGCAGAAAACCGTCTGCACCCATGTCGTATGATTTTGCAGTATGTAAAAGATCAATTGAGTAGACATTTGGCTTGGATGCTCTCGATTGAATTCCTAGTGAAATTTCACATCAACAAAGCCCGGGTGCTCGCCCTTTTAGATGAAGAAACCGGACGTCAAAATTCTTATGCGGCGATGGCCCCACACTCATTGTGGTGCCGCTGAAAGAGATAGTTCAAATATCTGAGGAACGCACTAGGTCTGCATTTGGCAGAAGCCCATTAGAAATGGAAAAAAACAATTTTTAGTTTTATCTTATGTTGTAATACTACGTCTTTTCAAAGAACATATTTAAAATTTCCTTATAAAAAACGAAATTTTACATGCACAGCTAAATTAAGAAGCTTAATGAACTATCTTAGATTTTTATGACTGACGATGAATAGACTTTTTTATTTTTCAGTACCTAAAAGTTACGTATTGATACCAGTTAGAGCATGGGTTCCCAAACTTTTTTATTTCCCATGGACCCCTAGTCATTCCTTTATGTTTCTCGTGGAACACCGTCTTAAGGGATCATTTAAAAAGAAGTCCTATAGTGCAACATAAACAGAGTAAAATTGAGGGTAAAGTTTGCCTAAGAAGTTCTAAAACAGTAGAGAGATGGAGAAAATTGTCTTAAAATCTCCATTGAAAATTCCGAAATGTCATTTAAAACAAAAGGTTGAGAATTTTTGTTTTTCTTTTTCTATCTTGTACAATTTTAGTATTATGCATCAACATGTAATGGTGAGGTCCCTCCAACTACGGCTTGTCTGCTAACATTAAAAGTGCGAAGTTTTACTACTAGTTACAAGCACAAAGAGAATGGGTAACTACTTGGAATATTTATGAAATATATTTTACGAATGCATAATTAGTAAATTTTTATGCTTATTATATAAATAAGTGACATCGAAGTAATTTCTGTTAGGTGCATCATGTCTGAAATTTATGTTAACTTACTTAAATGAGATCTAGATTCATAGACCCCTATTTTCATCTCCTGCATCCCCAATTTTTTTTCTTTGGTGACGTGGACTCCTTGATGTCGCAATAGACCCCTGGGGGTCTATATGGACAACTTTGGGAACCTCACTGGATTAAAGAGAGTATTGATAATAGAAATAGCTACTAATAATAACTGGTTGTTAAAAACAATAAGGAGGTTATTATATTTAATGTAATATGCACATAGGTCAGCGAAAGAAAAAACGCCATCATCATATATACTTATTGAAAATCCATTAGAAAATATGATTTATTATTTTTTTTTGGGGTGGGGGGTGGGGGGGGGGACTCATCAGAACGAGTTTTCTTCATCGTCCTTAAATTTCGCATCTCCAAAAACGAAAGTAAGGCTTTATTCCTCCCACATTAAAATTCATTTAACCACGAAATGTGAAGGAAAAACACACAGCATAGCCTTAAATGAACTTAGGTTGGACATGAATTATTCATGAAATTCCAAAAAAATATATGCAATTCATTGATGTCGAAATTTGTCAGCGAAGCGCTGGATATGAGAAATAGTGTGAATGTCAAAACATGCACAGTAATTTATTTTATGACTTCGGAAAAAAGTGACATTTACATCTCTATGCATTTCGTTGTTTACGCACGGAGTAAATATTTGATTTTTGTAAACGACAGCAAAGTACATTTTTAGCCGTCTTAATTAAGTTTTATGTCTAGAAAAAAATATAAATTTATTTCTTCTAGACATTTTTTTCCTTTTTAACATGCTTCAGTTTTGGTTTCTCTTATACAATCTAATTTAACGCTGAACTTTTAATATAAAAATGAAAGTACTTAACAACTTGACACGTAACATCTATTTTGTTAATTTTTTAATACTGAAATCAAGCGAGGCATACAAAAGTATATAAAATTTAAATTTGAAAAAAGAACAAACAATATTTTTTATCTCTCTCTTTAAAAGGTTCTTTACATATATACTTAGGGATTTTTGATTTTCAATAAAAAAAACTATTAGCTAAATATTAGTTTTTGAGGAAAAAAACCCTCCAAATAAAAACCAAACTCAATAACCTTAACTTCAGAGAGTAGTCTCTGAATAAAATTTGTCATATGTACCATACCGACTGAGTTAAGATAAAAAATTTCAAAAGTTTATTAATTTTCCAAGCAAGAAGATAAAATATTTATTTGAACATTTAGGATGAAAAATATGTTTTATATTCTCACTGAAATGTACCTTTTCGACATTGAGACTTACTAACTTAACGAGCTAAAACTTAATAACTTTTCGCCCTTAATACAAATTTTCCGGGAGGCAGTTAAAATGACAAAGAAAACCTGCCCCCACAATCAGCAAAAACTTGCATCCACGCTTGTTTGTTTTTGTTGTCGTGTCCTCGCGCGTGGCGAGGAAGAATGGGTACGCTGCTCCTGAGTCTAACGGGGCCCTTATAGGCAGGAGTCCGATTTTCGCCCCTTCGGAAATCTCTTAATTTTTTGAACCAGCTCCCAGATGAGAGACCTTCACCTGGGATTGGCACCCCCAGAGGTACTGAATGCTAACCACGGCCATACTTTCGGTTATCTCAGACTACCCCCCAGTATGAAGGGGGGGGGGTGCGACCGTGGCGCTCTCCTCCTTCGCACTTCCCACAACCTCTCTGGCAAACTGACAACCAGCACCGGCCATAAAGGGCTGGGCTGGCAGAGCTTTGCCGACCTGCTTTACCGATCCGGTACCATAGTCATGCTACAAAGCAAGCCTTACGTCACCCGGATCGGATAGTGCTATTTTAGTCGCCTCTTACGACACGCATAACTACGTCGGCGCTATTCTACGCCGGCCACCGCACGGCGAGGTATCGGTTTCACTTGGAGGACATTGGAGCCACGACCTATTTAACGTGCACCAGCTCCCTTTAGTGTACACGGCCCTACAGGAACCAGCCGCCGAAAGGTTGTCACCCTCCCAAACATTGACCTAAGTCGATGTTGCTTCACTTTCATCCGCGCTTGATTTAAAAAAGAATTTAGAAGGAACATTTTCGCGGGAATTATTTGGCGCACAAAACCTCTCCAATCTGAATAACAGTGAATCAATCAGTGATTGGGATTTATGGCTCAAATTATTGACCATACTATAGTGGGATCAGCATTTAGTCAAGTCACAGTGGTCAGTATTGTATTTATATACGATTCACAAAAATCCCGATGAACCATTTCCTGGTCATGGGAAATATTGTTTAACCCATTCGTCACCTTGGCTTTGGGATCATTCATAAATGATGTCACGCTTCGAGGGGGGGGGGGAGAGGGGTGCCTGAAATTGTGATAAAGTGTGAGAAGGGGAGGGGAGGGGGTAATACGAAGCGTGACATCGTACATTATGCAACATGCGTGACATGTGACAAAGAGAGGGAGGGGGGTCCGCTGAAGTGTGACATTTTGTGACAAAGGGGGGGGGGTCAAATCTATGGGAAAAAAGGGTGACATCATTTATGAACGGCCCCTTTCATATGAATGCTCCTACTTCAAATAGCGGTATTTTTTGGTTTTAAAAAAATGGGCAAATTTATCCATTATTGGTCAAGAACACTTCTTCTTTATGTATAGCGCATACGAAACTTTAAAATGACTACAAGAATAATTAATTTATAATTGTTTGTCTTTAATTAATCAATTGTACACTTATTTTGAAATCTTGTTCAAAATGGAAATGTTACCTTTTCGGAATAAACGATTCAATTATTGAAATAAACGGCTGGAATTTTCTATCGTCGTTTTGACACTTTGTCGTTAAAAATAGTTAACTGTACGGGGATGCCTGCGAATAATAAGTTCCCCCTTTTATTCTTCTCGCAATAATGACTCATTTCAAGGAGAATATTCATATAATTTCTCAAATGATATGCATTTCCGTGCAATTTGCAACCATAGGAAGACTTTCTCTTAAGTGACATTTTCCGGCTCAGTCGAAATCCCATCGATACATCGCCAGACGAAACTTAATACCCATTGTCCATTTCTCAGTATGCAATTTCCGTGCCTGAAGGGCATAACAACCTGTCACAAAATCGAATTTCGCGGAAATCACAGACACGGAATTCGTTTGGGGGCTAACTGTCAGAGGAAGACTATTAAATGTGAATAAGTGGCATTTCTCAGATGGTAAATCAGATGGGATTCCTCACTTAGTATCACTCAACTGCTTGAAGTAAGAATGAAGTTATTGAGGCGGACGCTTTTGCTGGTGGATTGGATCTGTGGTTAAATGTCTTTCTTTTCCTCTCTCTAATCGTCTCGTAATTTGCCCCAGCTATCAAGTTCCCGCAAGTTATGCATTATTAAAATATATTAGTAAACGACGCTTCATTTAAAGAAGTTGAAAGCTATTAACACAATAACATACACTGTTAGAAATTTCATCATGGAATTACGGTTAAATAGCCGGCAGCAGTCTGTCCATCAAATTAACCGTTAAATTTACGGTTTGGAACATTTTTGTATCTTTGCGGGTTCTAAACCGTTTCCAATTAGCTTGGTTAAATAGCCGTAGTTACAAAAGTTTACGGTTTCATAACCATTTAGTAGCACTTATGATAACATACTGCAGGCTATGGTAATTAACTATATGCGTAGAATCCGTTCATAGCTATTATATAGTGGCGGACGACGAGCTGCAAGGAGACGGTGGATCAGGAGGTCTGCCGGAGACTGGTATAGAACTCCGGAGCTCCACGGTGGAAAGCGAGTACTTCCATGCTTTGCCAAGAGGTACCTACTGGATGTCCAAGATTTTGAGAAGTTTTTTTTTTTATTCTGGAGAAAGATAAAAATGCAACATCAAAAAAAAAATTAAATGTGAGATGTTTCCACAACCAGTTTTTATGATTATTACTAACTTCCTCTTCTCTTTATCAGATGAAGAAAAGAACTATACAATATTCTGCGATGGACTTCACACTTCTTCGATCCACAACCAAGATGGTCGCCCGATTCTTATTAACTACGAGACCTAGGTTGCGCTCGTAAATTACGGTTAGTTAAACGTTCTTTAGGAGAAACAGAGAATAAACGATTTTTTCCACAATCAGCGGTTTGAGTACCATCTTTTTAATGACTATTCGACTTTTGTAATTAAATGTGGTAAAGTAACAATGAAATAAATTGTTATATTACTATTTTTTCACGAAAATTTTTAACAGTGTATGAGGCAGTGAGAAATAAAAAACGATACTGAGAGAAGCGCGTTCAAAGTTTGGATCTTGTGGGACCTTTAATGTTAATTTTTTAGTAAATCACGTTGAAGCAGAGCAACTGTTAGAGCTATTACTAACTTTTCTTGTCACAATATAGAATGGATGCTTTCCCTATCATTTGCACCAGTTATCTCCAAACTTTCAATTTTGTCACTTACATCCCCTTGCTTCTGGATGTCTCATATGGTGTAGGCAAAACAATAAATATTGGGGCACGATTCTCTCTATATCTTTCGTAGAGAAGATTCCGCCCTCCTAGTTCTTCCACAGAAAATAAATACCATAAGATCTTTTTTTGTAAGAACATAATGCTATTGTAGACTACGAAAACATTTAAAACATATACATACATAAATAAATAAATAATTTTAAAAATAACAAATAAATAAAAAGTAAAATACTGCACTGTAAAAAATTCCAGTTTAATCCTTTCACTGAAAAATGAAAAAAAAAAAAAAAAAAAAATGGTGAAATTTAGCTGTAACCAACATTTGGTAGTAAAGTTGAACCATTGTAATAGTTCCTAGTTTCACATTCATGGTGAAACTACACCATTATAATGGTTCAACTTAGTACCAAATGTTGGTTGTAGCTAAATTTCACCATTTTTTAATATTTTTTTGGTGAAAGTTTGAACTAGAATTTTTTAGCGTATACTATTAATAATGTTATTTGATATTTTTATTATATTATATTTACATAGAAATATAAGATACATTTATTAAGAATACATACATGCATAACTTCATTAATCGATAAAAGGGTTCCTTTTAATTCCAAAATGTGCATAAGAAATTTATTTATTTATTTAGTTAGTTTTATTAGTTAATTATTTTTTTATTTTCGTCACGACGTTGCTTCTTCTATTTTTAACAGAGCAATAGTTCAGATGTCAAGAATCGACTGACACAATGCAATGCATTTTCACAGTGTCTGTTACCTTTCTTGAATACTGCGACAATATGGAGCGGTCTTGAGACTGCTATATGAGACTATAAATTCTGGCTATCAAATATGTGCAATAAAGAGATTCGGATGAAATGTTCACTTAATGTTTCTTTCTTCAACTTGAAATTAATTTCTTACAAGAGCTTTCTACTTTTTAGCTTGAAGCCTTAGGATTGCCATACAGCGCTGGAGTGGTGGACCCTTCCTGGAGCCTCTGGCGTCTGATGTGAAAGACAGCTCTACCCTAACCACGAAGAAAGTGTAGCTTCTTATATTTTTAAGAGAACGAACAGTTCAGGTGTCAAGAATCGACTGCACATTTTAATACATTTTCAGTATCGGTAACTTTCTTGAATACTACGACAATACGAAGCAGTCTCGAAAGTGCTATATAAATTCCGTCGGTCAAATATGTGCAATAAAGATATACGGTGAACATTTCACCTGATGTTTCCTTCTTCAACTTGAAATTAATCTCTTTCAAGAGCTTTTAACCTTTTATCGTGAAGTCTTGGGATTGCCATACAGCGCAGAAGTGGTGGATCCTTCCTGGAGCCTGGGGCGTCTGATGTGAAAGACAGTTCTATTCTAACCGCGGACTATATGGGACTTAAATTGAAATTACTAACCAGCTCAGAGAATGATGCTTTTACTTCTATATCTTTGTTTCATTTCCGATCCAGAAAATTATGGAAGAACGAAAGGGGAAAAAAAGAAATGAAATGCTCGTGTCTGCTATCATTTCGTAATGTTTGACTCAAGCTTTGAAAACACTTTGAATGTACATATATTTAAATGTTTTTTTTTTCAAATAAAACATACCAGTACCACTTTATTTTACTAAGAAAATCAAAATCAATTTGCTATTTCGTTCTCACTTCAGCATATGAATGTCTGCAAAGAACATAGAAGCTCAAACATACTTTTTCTAAATAATCATACACCTAAATAAAATGAAGCTAAATAACGAGAGCATGTGCTGAAGAAATCCATTTACTTTCTCACAAAGGTAGTATTTTATTTATATCTCAATTAAGTGAAGAAATGCTCAGCTGAAAGAGAAAGATTCAACGAGCGGAGGTAATAATTTAAGAAGAAGACATTATGATTTGCTTGGTAACTGGAAGTAATCATGAATTCATGGTAAAAAACTATGTTTCTGTTGGGTTCACATAATTTGGCCTGGAAAAAAATCTTTAACATGCAGTGCTCAGTTTTAGGTTTTTCTGTTAAATTGTTACGAAAAAAAGTCGTTGAATTTTATTGCATTAAATGAATATAAAATGCGTGATGTAAATAAAAATATTGCATATAAAATAGTACGTTTTTTTTTTTTTGGATTTTATTCATTCATTTTGACTTTCAAGTGTTTGTACTAATTATTTAGCATAAATATAAATTCGGACAGCTGTTTGTAAATAACGTGAAGAACAGAGAACATACATTTTGAAACTTCACAACCCCCTTTTTTAGTAAGATTAAGTGGAACTTTGGGAAATAAATACTATTGGTTTTCACCTAGATATATCATAATAATGTAGGTAGAACTGCGTTTTCAATAATTATATCTTTAATTTTCATTAAAATTTATATTTTCATTTACTCGCTAATGAATACTGAGCATCTGAGGGATTGGCCTGCTATTTCTGGAAACATCTAGGTTAGATATTGGAGTGCTAGAGAACAGTTACGAGCTCTACAAACTGACTGACTTTATGTTAATGTTTCTGTTACTCTTTTATATCCCTTTTAAAAATGTGTTCTAAAATGTTATTCATTCGATTGTTTTAACGTTTTTTAAAAACTTTTATGGTTGTTTCTCTTTGTGTGTTTGCTCTGAGTGTCTTTGCACTCCAATGGATGATGTAGTCATCAAATGTTGCTGCTAGAAATTATAAAAAATATTTTCATTTTATTCACATCACTTTTATTTCCAAAAATGCAAAAATTTGTGTTGTATATTTTGCTATATAGATAATTTTAGAACTTAATAGTACAGTCGAACTCGATTATTGCAAGCTTGGATTTTACGAGAATTCGGGTTTGACGAGGCAAATTAAAATACATTGTTGGTTTAATGTTAAAAATTATATAAAAGCGGGTAATTACTAAGCAGCTTTTTCGTCTTGAACTTTTTCTCCTGTTAAACACGCTTCGCGAAATTTCATTCAAATTTCGATGATAAAAACTGAAGTTTTTCGAGAATTGGATTACGGCATAAAAAATGTTGAAACTTATAAAAAGAATGCTCTAGTTTCCTCTAAAACCTCAACGTCAACAGTTACGGAAAAAAACAGGAAACAAAAATTGGGATGAGTTATCACCCAATACCACCTCAATTTCTTTCATGTGTCTGTAGAGGATCACTATTATACACTTATAACTGCATTGAATTTCATCTTTACACTGTTGAATGACATATTATCTTTTATTTTAGATGCACGACAATATACAGCAGAACTTTCTTAATACGAACATGGTTAATACGAAATCACGGCTAAAACGAACATTTTGTTCATTGAATTTGGTTTACTATTTCATGACACTAAATATCTCACGCATATTACGAAGGCTAAAATACAAATTTCGGCTAAGACGAACAACATTTCTGACCTATTCACGAAAAATTTGCATAATAAAATTTAATGTACCAAAAAAAAAAAAAAAAGAAACAACTAACCATTAAGGATTTTATTCAAAATTGTTAAATTTTAAAAGCTAAGTTCCTTTTTTCTCAATGTACTAGTAAGATTCAAAAGTGTATATTAGTAAAAATAAATAATTTGTTTTCACTATTTATTTTACTTTTTATTATAAATAGTAGTAATTAGTTTTAAAATATAAACATGAATTTCTAATAGTATTTTTTTATACAATTTTACTTATTCACGGTAATTACGAATAACGACTAATACGAACAAATTCGCAAATTTTTCGCATTTCGTTTTAAGCGAGTTAAACTGTAGTTGTTTTTTTCTTCTTAAGAACCCTGCAAAGCTGAGATATTCATTTAAGTACACTTAGTGCTCCTCTAAATTATTAACAGGGAATTTTCTTCACCCTGCTAAGGGATCATTCATAAATGATGTCACGCTTCGAGGGGGGGAAGGGGGGTTCGTGAAATTGTGACAAAGTGTGACAAGGGGAGGGGAGGGGATAACAAGAAGTGTGACATCATGCATTATGCAACATAGCATGACGCGTGACAAAGGGGGAGGGGGGGTCGGCTGAAGTGTGACATATTGTGACAAAGGGGGGGGAGGGGGTCAAATATATGGGGAAAAAGCGTGACGTCATTTATGAACGGCCCCGAAGTTGGCCTCTTCAAAAGGGAACATTTGATTTTCGGAAGGACCTTAATAGCAATATCAAGTTAATAATTCCAATTAATGAAGAATGATGATATATTTGTGCATCCATCAGAAATCATCTTGCAGGGTCTTAATGCTATGCCCTGATAATTAAATAAATGCTAGAGGGACCTTATTAAGCTGTAATAGTTAATAGAGATTATTTAAGTTACATATAGAATAGCTTCTAGAGTAAACAACATCTGAATAACTCCTGGTTGATTGGTTGCAATTGAAGCAGTGTAAATGAAATATTGTTGTAACTTTCGTAGTATGAACTCGATGCTTATAGTAATATTAACTAAATTTGCTACATAAATAAGATTTGCTGTTTTTCTTAGAGTAGTTTTGGATATAAGAACTGATAAAGTCATTCTATTCCTAGTGAAAGAACGTCAGCTAATGCAATCGCAGGGTGTTGCAGTAGCATAAAATAGTACGTTGGATAATGATTAAACAATAGCTAGGTATTAGGTATTCGTAAACAGTGATAATAATAATAATAATAATAATAATAATAATAATAATAATAATGATAATAATAATAATAATAATTATTATTATTATTATTATAATACTATTTTTACAAGTGTGATTTTTTTCATGAAAATGTTATTAAGCTACGTTTCTTAAATCTACGCAGATGTAATGACGCTGATATGTTGCAGCCATTTCAAGTATTCTCCTTCTCTAACTTACAAATGAACAATAAGAAAATGTTTCTAAAACTTATGTTAACTTTTTCTTTCTTTTTTTTTTACCGGATAGATCTATCTAATGTATCCTTGTTGGTGGAACAATAAAACGATTTTCTTGTTAAGCATGACTCTTATGCCATAAGAATAAAAAGTATCAATTATAATTTTGTATACAAATGGACGGAAATACACACTGAAGTTGATTAGATTTTCGGGCCAGTCTCTTCAAGGGCATGGCAAAATTGATGGTCCCCCCCCCCCTTTAAGCTTAATTTTTGTGTCAAAAAAATTATTGGAGGTAAAAGATTTTTACAAGAGAAATTGACCTTTGGTGCTGATTAATTTTTAGTCGGTAGTCAGTCAAAGAGATGTTATACTTTGTGAATTTGAAATGAACGTCCTTATTAAAGGTGCAGAAGAAAGTTTTGTAATAGCCACACCATGCTCGTTTTACTTTTTGGTAATTTTAATGACATTTTTACTGACAAAAAGTAAAAGTTCTATTGTGTGGGTTATCTAAATGTTTGCATTTTCATTTCGTAGCTTAATTTTAATTTATGTTATTTCGGTTTTCGTTTCACTGATATCGATTTTAAAAATGATATTTTTCAAGTAGTATCAGTATGAATTTTTTTTTTTTTTTTTTTTCAGCCAAATTTTATTTAAGCATTTTATTTTAATTTTTATCATTCAAAGCTAGAAAAATACCTAGATTGTGTTCTCTGTAATTATTTTGAAACGTACTTTTTAAATTGTATCATTTTAACCTTATTTCAGTTTTAGGAAACAAGTGATAAAATTAAAAAGAAATTATTAACTGATTCTTTAACAGCAAATTAACAATTCATTAAGGTTAGGTAATATCATTAACGTTTATAATATTCATTTATTAATATTTGGCTGTTATTGGGTGAGTTGATTTTGTTTTTATAAATTTAGTTTAATCTTTGTTGCTAAAAATTAAGAATGCATTTACTTAAAAACGGCTTTCTTGTAAATTGTAGCAAATTTTGCAACTTTGGCACGATATTGTCCAAGCAGCGCTGCTCAGTTATTGCTTTTCTAATTATAACCTTATTTTTGTAACCTAATTTTCGCACTGGTTTTGACAAATTTCAATTTTAAGCTTTGCATTCATTTGAAAAAATATGTGCCAAGCATTGAAACTCTATAAACTTTAAATTAGATTTCAGTTAATTTCAGATTGACTACAGTTTCATTTTCCGTAATTTATTTCAAAGCGTTCAAAAGGATTTTAAATTTCAACACATGTTAAATATTTCAAACCTGTTTGAATGAAACCACACTAGAATTGCAAAAGCTGGTAGATTTTCTGGCCAGTTTTATACGATTCATTCTTCAGCTACCTTTGGGATTTGTAATTTTAGAGCCGGTATAGTACATTTAAACTCACACAGTTAAAGTTAACCATACAAATACTCAAGGGTCAAATCACCAATCTCAAAACTTTTCCAGTACTGCTTTCACTTTTATCCGTTCACAAGAGACACTTCATAGCGATGTCACCAAAATTACTTTAGGGATTAATCTCACTTCAACACAACGGAAATCTTAAGAAGAGACTTCCTAATCTGAACCGTGAGAAATCCTCGTAAACAGAAATTCAGAAAGCACAAAGTACATATCCTCAGAGAAATTACTTAACTGTGGCCAAATAAGTTGTTGTTCGTTGATTATAGCACACGTTCTTAAACACACAAGGGCAATTTTATACCAATTATGTTTGGTGAAGGAATAGTGTGTTTAAAGTAATATGTCTCTACATACAACGCTGACATTTTTTGGGGGAATAGGCAAAAAATTCATAATTATTTTCCGGCAAATCTTTCTGACTTTTACGACTACTTATATTTTTAAATAAAGCAACATATCCTTTGCTTCTCAGAGAAATGCATTTATAGTCAAACTTGCAGCAGAAATTCAGCTACAATTTTTTTTACGAGTAGTAGATTTGTACGAAACAGGAAAGAAAATATTAGGGCGAAAAATCATTATTAACTATTATAACTTCTATAGGTCGAACTAATTCTATAGGCCTTAATATTTCTACTGCTCCAATTAAATATGGTTTATATAATTCGGAGAAACTAGCACAGTAAAAAAAACCTTCTTTAATGAGAAAACTCAGGGTTTTTAACTTACAAGGCACCTCCCATCTAGTACTTATATTGTGCTACAAAATTTTTTATTTTCTTAATAATATAGTTGTTGAGAAAAACATGGTGTCTGGCTGACTTACTGATCAGTTTAATTTGGTTCACGGTACAACAGGAAACTCTTGTGGAACTCTTGAGAGCTTAGTTAGGTGGGATTTTGTTTTGAAATTAAATATCATACATATATGAAACTAAAAATTATTGAAAACAACTAGAAATAAGTGAAGATAAATAAATAAAGAAAATGATAATGTATAACTGATATTTTCAAGTGTGTGAATATACTTTCTGCTTATAATCAGTTATTTACCATTAGGCCCGTGAATCCCCCTAATTTTGGTTATTATTTTTTTTTTTTCTTGTAATTTGAAATTTTTTAGAAAAATATTTAAGAATAGCATTTTTCAAAAACAAACTGTTTGTGTTCTGTTGCTTCACAGAAAATTTGTGTTATTAAATTATTTTAAAAGAACAAGGAATTTTCACTTTGAGGGCCCCCAAATTTTGGTCTGACTATTTGAAATTTGAAAAAGAAAATCGGTTTTGCACTTTGGGGGCCCCCAGATTTTATTTAAACATTTTGTAATTTAATAACAAAATCATTTTGCACATTGGGGTCTCCCAAATGTTAGTCTGACTCTTTGACATTTGAAAAACAAATTAGTTTTTACGCTTTGGGGGGGCCTCCAAATTTCGGTGTGACTGGCAAGTTTCACAAACACATACTGAATGTTATGTTTAAAAAATTTTTGTTGCGTGAGGGGCCCCAAACATGAGTTGTGCCTATAGTGATTCAAAATTTAAATTGGGCCCTGCTTATAGTTACCTCTTCCCAAAAGTGGTTCAATACGTTACGTCCGAAACTTTCTTGCAAAACACTGAAAAAGCTCTAAAGAAATGCATTGAATATAGGCCTTTATTTGATCAACACTTTCTTTCGTTAGAAAATTCATAAAAAAGCATGACATAAATATTTTGTGCTGCAAAAATAGCCGTTCGGCCATTAAATGCATCGCTCACTGTCATACATGCTGGGTTTCCGAAGAAGGATGCAAAGACTGCTTTTCAAAAGTGTAGCTTTTATGCTCAGAAATTGGTTTTGAAGTAGAAAGATGGTTTGAGTTTCACTTTCCCAGCCACAGCCAGCTATCTTTTTTTTTCAGAGATCAGTCACAATTTATTGTAAAAGATGTTTTATCACTTTCGGTCTCACCGGTAATATCAGGAGGCTTCTTGCATCATAACATTACTATTATAATTGCTTACAAAAATTGTGCGAAAGAATACGTTATATTTTGTTTTTTGATCTGTAACACAAAGGCTTACAACTTATTTCAAAATCGCATCGTCTTTATCCTTTTTACTTCGAATTAGATTGTGTTTTAACAATGCTTCGAAGTCCTTCGTTTGCGTGAGTTATAGATTTAGATGCATTTTTCCGTAATCAAACCGACATTATATGAAATTATATTTCAGTATTGTTTATCTTTCAACGTAGATAGCTCCGTTTTTACACTTTGGATTGAGTTCCGACACATTTCTGTTTTAAGCTTCATGTAAGAAGGATTTTCTTAAACCAAAATAATGATAACAAATTCTGAGTCTTGTAAAGCATTATTATTATGTTTTTTTCGTTCGGCGTACAATATATAAAAATAACAAATAAGCAAATAATATGAAACATTAGATAATCTATATATAAATAGGCAAAGAAAAATCAGCTAAGTCCTGTGTTTTTCAACCTATTTTATAACTTTTTTTTGTTAATTCTCGTCAATAGCTACTATTGACGAGAATTAGTGATATCAGTTATTAAACTTTGGAAACAGTTAGTTATTGGCTAATTATTTTCCCTTTTCTTTGTCAGGAAAGCCTCATTTCTAGTCGTAATTGTAATGCTATATTGTTATAGATAGCAGATGGCAACATGTCTTGGTTGAGTAAATCATTAGGTAATAAATGTAAAACTAATTTTTAAAAACAGTCTGTTGCCACTAAGCAGTAATATTAAGAGCAATTATAATAGGACTTTGAATAAAAGCTTCTCTGAAACAATGGGATGAAAAATGAAAATAGTGTATGCAAGCATATATTTAAGGTTTATTCAACTTAGTACGAAATTTTCAGAAGTATAGAAATAGCATAATGTTTTCAGTGCTAACTTTCATTATTATGGTCGAATTTCGACTGCTGGTTAAACTCTAGTAATAACAACTATACGTGGTGAAGCAAATTCGAATCGCACTAAGCTCTCTAGTCTATTCGTTCTATTTGATAATCTATTTAATTTTTTTGTTCTTTGTAATATTTTGAAGCTTTTTCGTAATGTTTAAATTACCATACATTATTATTTTATTTGTGAGTTATGAAACATATTTTTGACTGTCTTTTTTTTTCCTGAGTTACTTTACCATTTGTCAATAATTTTACTAGAGCTAAACTTCTTTTTCTTTCTGAAATTCAGTAAAATATATGTAACATAAACGAAAAATTACGCAACTTGTAGTTCACTGAATTTCATCATTCATCGATTTGGTGCAGCAGAGTTGCTTCAACGAATACTTTCTCTTCACTTATATGCATAAATCTTTTAATACTGCTCAACATTATTAATTCAGCATTTTATTTTAGTTCTCGATTTATTTTTTTCTGTCTTCGTTATGTAATTGGTTACTTTAACATTCGTTAATAATTTCACTTGCGCAAAACTTTTCTTTACTTTCTGAAATTCAGTAGACAGCATGTAACATAAAACGAAAAATAACGCAACTTGTAGTTCACTGAATTTTATCATTCATTGATTTTGTACAGCAAAGTTGTTTTAACAAATACCCTCTCTACGCTTACATGTATAAATCTTTTAATATTACTCAACATTACTACTTCAACATTTTATTTTAGCTATCGATTTATTTTTGCCTGTTTTTGTTGTTTCCTTAGTTACTTTAACAATCGTTAATAATTTTCCTTAGGCTAAACTTTTTTTTTCCTTCTGAAATTCAGTAAACTGCATGTAACATAAAATGAAAAATAACGCAACTTGTAGTTCATTGAACTTCATCATTCATATTTTGTGCAGTAAAGTTGCTTTAACGAATACCCTCTCTACGCTTACACGTATAAATCTTTTAAAATTACCCAACATTATTAATTCAGCATTTTATTTTAGCTCTCGATTTATTTTTGCCTGTCTTTGTTGTTCCTTTAGTTACTTTAACATTCGTTAATAATTTCACTTGCGGAAGACTTTTTTTTTTTCTTTCTGAAATTCTACATGTAACATAAAACGAAAAATTACGTAATTTGCAGCTCACTGAATTTCATCATTCATCGATTTTGTGTAGCAGAGTTGCTCTAACGAATACCCTCTCTACGCTTACATGTATAAATCTTTTAATATTTGCTCAACATTATGCCATTAAGTCAACAAACTTACGACGCCCGCATTTCTTGGAGGCATCGTCGGAGATTTCCTTGAATCTCCCAGAGCCTACATCTAACATCTCCGCTTGGGAAATATGGATGTTGTAACATTCATGACAATTGTGTGTGTATCGGTTCAATGGAGCAATATTATACTAATGAATCTATAATAGGTTTTTGATTGACTTTGTCGTTTAATGAAACCTATATTTCATTATCCGATTTTAATTTTTAGCATGTCTATGTTTAATGTAGTAAGTGGCAGGGCTTGCTGATTTAAAACATGATTAAAATCCCGATTTACTTGTAAATCAAGTAGTTGAAAACTATATATCATTAATTAAGTAAAATTGATTTTAAGAAAAATGATTTTCCAGTTTTAGAAAGTGTTTTTCTAGACATAAAATATGTCACATTTGCTATATCTGTTTCAATTAGTAACGTTTCATAGGTTACTCTCTGTGTGCGCGTAACATGTTTCAACAATATTATTTTTTTAAATTTTGCAATCCTAGCTGATCCCCTGAAGAACATCTGCAGGATATAAGTTCAACAATAAAGCATCGGAAATTAACCATTTCAAATCGTAAAAAAAACGCTTGAAAGTTCGAAAGGCTTAATCGCTAGGTATAAAGTTGAGGATGATATTTAGGTATAAGCAAACTAAGGTATTGCCGCTTCAAAGAATCGGAAATTCAGTTTTGAATGGAAATACTTTTTAAGAAATAGAAATAAATGTGTTAGTCCGCAAGTTACGATAATAAATACACATATTCTGTTACTTTTCTATGCTAACAATTAAAAAAAATTTTAAATATTGATTTACCATAGTTTGTTTTTTGCATGATGTCAGTATCGTATCGTACAGCAAAATTAAATCGTAACTGGTCCACGTTAAATATATATATTACGGATTTATTATATATATATATATATATATATATGGATTACGTATTGCAATTCGTAATAATCATGCCCACTTTACGTTTTTTAAATTTTAATAATAGTGGTATTTTATATCTACTAATTGAAAACCACCGAATAAATAAATAATAATGTTGTATACAATCCAGAATGATAATGTTTCAATCACATCTTGTAGAATTTTGAATACATCTCCTTAAAGAAATGTTTCATTCATATTCTATAATAGCTTAAAGATTTTTTTTTTTGGCTTTTTTGCGAAAATATATTTTATCTGTGAAATTTTGAATAAAGGTATCTGATTAAAGCAATCATATATTGTTTTATAATAGTCATTTAAATATGCAAGTAATATTGAGAGTTTTGATCCTCAACTACCACCAGTCATTAATTTCGAATCTCATCTTATATATTATCTTGTGGAATGTTTTCCAATTGGAGACCAAATATGGCGTTATTGCTTTAACGTATTAAATACACAGTAAATTGAAATTACTGCAAATGTAATTGAACATAAAAAAGTCAAGCAGTTGATTAATAAGTTGAAGGTATTAAAAAAGTCAGCTAACTTTAATTCCTCCCTCCGCAATCAACAAGCGAATATAGGTAGACACACAAGTAATAACTTTTTCCTGTATATATGCATATACACAACATATATATACATTAATATTACCCACACTACCGTTTATAGGTATTTAATTTGTTTGAAATAATTTGATACGTCGTATTTAAAAAAATCTTCTTATTGCAGTACAATAACAATAATTGATCGTTAATTTTTCTTTCTTTGCAAAGGTTCAATAACAAAATTTGTTTCAACTATTGGTTAAAAATTTATTCTATTCATTTCTGTAAGTTCCTTCAACTAATTAAGCAACGACTTTTCGGCCTTTACACAATTAATTTCTAAACAGGCTCTTCAAATATTAACGACGGTTTTTATGTTCCGTGAACCTAAACAATTTTATATTTTTATGTTTTCTTTCTCTAAAAATTGATTTTCCCTAGATGCGAAATATGATAATCCCCAAAGCAAAGAGGAACTTAACAAAAAATAAATATATAACTAGAATTATTACTGGAAAGAAATACACATAATTTATAAACGATAAACTCAAGGGTAGCATACCTGGAAAAGTTAATTATCTGTTTTAGGTGAATTACAAAGGATATTGCTGCAAAGTTTTCCGCCAAAACGAAAATTTGCTAATCTGCCATTTTTAAATCTGCAAATTTCCGTTGATGAATATTTTGTGCTAAAAGTGAAGATTTTGTGATAGAGAGAGAGATAAATTTGAGCACTGCTGACATAGTTACGTCGAGAGTATGTCATTAAAATTGCTTGCGGATATATTTATGGAAAGCTGTCCTAGTGCATTTAATGGATAAACCCAGGATGCATAAGAGTTGTGAATAATTTGAATTTAATTACTAAAAAAAAAAAACTATTTAAATACTGTCTTTACTGAATATCATGTACAACATGGGGGAAAACTGAAAACTCAAAATTCGACCACTTTGGATCGTAAGACTGGTTTAACTTATATATAGGTTTGTGTGTGTATGGACATTTTTTTTTGATGCAGCTTGTTACCCAATTTCTTTACAGTATAGTCTATCTACTATGATGAAAAACGTCAATCGTTTGAAGCGACATAAGGAACCCTTTAAACTCTAAAATATAACAGGCTATCTGGTAGACACTTAACGTTTTGGGACAAAATCCTTGATGCACGTTTTTGAATGCGTAGACCATCAACATCTAGCTGGAGCTACCGCGCTTTCCTTTCTCCCAGACCGAGGAATAAGAGATCACGTGAAACCTTTCTTTTAGTTTCCTCCAATCTGCTTTGTCCAACGTCTTTTGTCTTACCTGCCAACTTTTTTCCTACTGGAAGAAATGCTCGTTGACCAGCTATACTTACACCCCGCTAGTTCTCCTTAGAGATTGGTTTTTCAGGTCGGGCGCATGAGCTCTGTGTACCATCGACTACACCCAGTTAGTGTCTAGTTCTTTTATGTCTATGCTCGAATACGTCTGTGGAGGCGAAATGGCTTGATGAAACATAGAATTTTGTTGCAGCTAGCTGGAAATTAAAACAACTGAGCGGAAGAAAATGACAGGAAAAGATATTCTCTCAATTGTGGATTGATACTGGTGAATGATAAGGCCTAATGAAATAGGGATCAGTCCGGAATTCAAACTTTCACAGCCTCGAGTCCAATCCTAAAATTTCTGATAAATATTCATGAAGAAAGAGAGGCATGCAAAAGTAGAACTAACTATAGTTTGGATTCGTGTGTTACATGAATCCAAATTACAGTTGCATACCATGTGTGTATATTTCTTTTTCTTTATTAATACTTGTGAGAAAAAATTTGATATTGAACCTGATAAAGGAAAAATACTGTTACCATGAGTTTACTATTAGTTAAACTTACTTGAATTTGATAGAATGAGACGTGTGCGAATGTTTTAAATTTTAAAACGTTTTGTTTAACACTTTTGTATGAAATATCCTAGTGTTTACTCTTTTAACTCGAGTTAAAACATGTTTCTACGTTACTCAGGGGTTACATAAAAACGTAAGCTAATCCATCAATGGCATTTGCGTCAAAATCCATTTTCTAGCAAACTGTTAGTTTTAAGCGTCAGATATTTTCTCTTATAGAAGCTGAACTTCTTTTATGGAAAAGTGTATTTAGTTTGTTTTCTGCTATAGATGAGATTTTCCTTATTTTTAAAAGGCTATCTTATCACATTTAGGACTTTCTGGAAAACTCCCATATTATCGTATCTCTTTTGAGCAATCAGAATATTTAAAAGATTTAATTTTTCACGAAACCTCATCCAATATACTTGTACAACAAAAAGCCTACGAGGTTTTAGAAATCTTTACGAAGTCGCAGTGAACTACGGAAAAATATCAGCGCTTAAATTCCCTCGTTTCCTGAAGTATGTACAGTAAAACCCCGTTAAAAAGCGGGTGTCGGGGGACATGTTTGGAACTCGCGTTATAACATAACCGCGGTATAGTGAAACTATACCACGGAACCATATTACGGAATAATACTCGTTGTTGTTGCATCATTTTTAACATTATCAATTATTCGTAACTTTTCTTCTGTAGTATAATGTTTTTCCCTTCTTTGCTAAATTTTATTCACTAGTTGCTGTGCAGGAAGCACACATCTCAATAGCGGACTCAGTCTATCGCGCGATAGGTTATAAATCAACTGTGAAGAAAGAAAAAAAGTGGGCTTAAAAATACCTTTATGTTATCCACATTGGGTTGTCAAGGGGGAGAGATCGTAAGAAAAAAATTGCTTTAGAAGGGAAGAATGCACTTCTCAAAGAAACAATGTTTTAAGTCTGCATACACTGGAGTATATGCTTATTTTTCAGGAATGCTAAAGAAGCGGGAATATAAAGGTTTATAACGCTATAAAAGAAGTTACACACACGCATAACTAGACTTCTGCAAATGAAAGATAATTAAACATTGAACTGAACAGTGCCTGACAGATTGAGCTCCGCCCATGTCAAGATGTACAAGTCCGACCCAGTCAGGGCGATTGCACCCGACCTTTACATAGAAAAGATAAATTTATACGTCGGGGGACATGATAGTCACCGCGGTATATCCGATTCCGCGGTATACTGAGGCGCTGTATGATGGGGTTTTACTGTATCTAATTTTTCCTAACGGATTCATTTTGTGATAGTTTTGATTTGATACTAGTTCAGCCAAAGTTTTGTTCTAATGTTATAAGGGAAAATCATGTTTTTCTTTTTGGTATATCCAAAAGATGAAGGACAAAGTATTGTCTTAAAAAAAGTCTAGTTATGCGTGTGTGTAACTTCTTTTATAGCGCTATAAACCTTTATATTCCCGCTTCTTTAGCATTCCTGAAAAATAAACTTATACTCCAGTGTATGCAGACTTAAAACATTGAAAAAATTTTACTTTCGACGAATTTGCATGTTTTAAAGTGTGCGGAACACGATTTGAATATTCTGGAAAATATTTGTGTGTGTGTGTGTGTGTGTGTGCAAATGAGTGAGCAATTTTTGGTAAGCATTCCTACTTAGAACGTAATATGAGTAATAGAACTAAACTCAGCCAAACCCTGACAGGAATTGGTGAATATATATGTATGTGCACAAACAAATATATATACATATATTGGTACAAAAAGCTCAATGGAGGGGGGGGGGGGCGGGAGAGGGAGGATAAGTACGATAATACTTCTAATAAAAGTGGAATACTTTTGTTCCTTAAACTAGAATACTTCTTGAGTTATAGCTCAGTTGCAATCGATGAACTCCACAATGACTGAACTAGAGAAAACTGACGAAGAAGATTCTGTGTTCCGCAGAAGCGATGAGCAAGCAGAGCCTAAAACGCTGGGATTAGAGCCTGGGATCTTTCAGTTGTTGTGACGCGTTATTATGTGCGTTAAAAATACTCAGAACACATTGAAATAGGTTCTGAAAAGTGTGACATCATGTTCATATCACGCATAAACACTCCGAACAAGCCACAAAACAAAAAACAAAAAAAAAAAAAAAAAAAAAAAGAAGAAAAAAGGAAAGTAGGAAAGAATCAACACGACCACAACATTGTATCAGAAACTTGGAACAATTTTTGAAGCTACAAGGATTAATTTCCAAGGGCTTACTGGAGCTCAGCTCCTGCAATCTCAGTTTTATGTGAATTTTTAACGTATCAAGCTGAATTCAGACTATTTCCGCGTAAGAAAGAGATCCGAAGAGTATCGGGTTCCGAACTTCTTTTCGTTAGAAACTGAATACTTCACAAAAAAGACCTCATAAAAAACGCGTAATTTCAATCTTTGATATCTGCACAAATTAAATTGTATGAAATCAATGAAGGAAAAATCCCCCTACACTGTTAAAAATGTCCGTAAGATAAAATAATTTTTATAAAAAAACAGAACCGACTTCAAATTAAAAATTGCGCTAAAAAGAAAAAAATAAATTCATTCCTTAAACAACATCGATGTGACTTTTAAACATAGTTTTAGAAGTCGGTGCAAAATTAGGATAGATAAAATATTTTGTAATCACGAATCAATTACAAATATATATATTTCCGCAGAATTAGCAACAGTTCCAATATGAAGTATCAAATGGTATAGTGGTAATTAGACCCATAATTTTGCACCGACTTCTAAAACTATGTTTAAAAGTCACATCGATGTTGTTTAAGGAATGAATTTATTTTTTACTTTTTAGCGCAATTTTTAATTTGAAGTCGGTTCTGTTTTTTTATAAAAATTATTTTATTTTATTCTTTTTAGAGTAAATACATTTTGTATATAAATACTCTATTTTTAAAAAAATCCACATCAAAGGGCAAAACTTCTTTAAATTAATGGCACTAAAAACTAATCATTTGCATGATAAATTCCCTTTGAAGTCTATTTTAGCAAAAAAACTGATTGGATTAATTTTTGCCACAGAGAAGCCTTCAGTCAAACTCTTGCTGTAATTTCTTTTATTATTATAGCCCATGACAACAAACATGCTTTAACAATGCTTTTATATTTATTAATAGAGTTCCCAACAAAGAAAAATCAAGCCAAGCCTTTCCAATTAAAATAAAAAATACTTATTTTTCACTCGTAACGTTTTTTCTAAAAAACTAATGTAGGCAAATTGATTTGCAACATTTAAGTTAGACGACCCTCTATCGATTAAAGAAAAAATCATCAAAATGGGTTCATTTAGTCAAAAGTTATGGATGAAAAGACAAAAAAAATACTACATTTCTGCCCATTACTTTTGTTCTAAATATCGAATATGGTCAAACGAAAGTACGGGACCTATGGGAAACCACCCCTGATCAATTGAAACAAAAATCATGAAAATCGGTTCATCCGGTGTGAAGTTATGAGTGGGCAAAAAAAAAAAAAAAAAAAACCGACATGCATACAATACGAATGTATAACCTCCTTCCTTTGTGAAGTCGGTTAAAAATAGTAAAATAACCATTTATTTGATTGTTATTTTACCATATTTAATTGCAACAATTGAATAACCATTAAAAAGATGGTACTCAAACCGCTAATTGTGAAAAAAATCGTTTATTCTCAGTTTGTCCTAAAGAACGTTCAACTAACCGTCATTTTCAAGCGCTCAATAGGAATCGGGAGTCCATCTTGGTTGCGAAAACTTACCGGTCGTACGTTGTTGTTAAAATATGAATAAAGATTTATCAGTTCAAATCTGCATGTGCATATAAAAAAAGAAGGAAAAAAAAGTGGCTTAAGTAGTGGTTACTAAATAGAAACACATACGCGTAAATCAAAAAATGGAGTCTTCGGATCCCCGAACTGTTTGCGAATGAGCGAACCCATAATTTGAGCTGCTGAAGCTTGTTTGTATTTTAATGTTTGCAGCAAATAAAATGATTTTCGTCAATATACAGTAAATTAAGACCAAAATGACTTTGGATCCAATCAAAAACTGAAATCTCAATTTTAAGGCAGTTTGCCTGTTGGAAAAGAAGATTCGTTGATAAATAGACGGCCACTTTAGGTGGTGTTGATGGCCGAATGACTAGAGCGCAAGGTTGCTATACTGTACACCCGGGTTCGATTCCCGCAAGTTTCGTTTACGGTTTCTACGCCACGAAGATTCTACGCCTCGAAATGGTTCGAAAACGGGAAAATTTTTGTTTTGAAACCATTTTTAAATGGTTATAAAACCGTAAACTTTTGTACAGACGGCTTTTTAACCAAGCTGATTGGAAATGGTTTAGGTCCCGTAAAGATAGAAAAATGTTCCAAACCGTAAATTTAACGGTGAATTAGATGTACAGACTGCTGCCGGTTATTTAACCGTAATTTCATGATGAAATTTCTAACAGTGTAAGTTACAATTCCATTACTTTTACCTCTTTGATTTATTTATTACTTTTATCTCTTTCATTAATTTAAATATTTTTTTATGTCTATTCATATTTTTAAAACTTTAGCTGGATAGATCTAGTTGAAGATTTTAAAATTTCGCATCGTTATCAAACTCAGTTCATCACATTTAACTTTATAAAATATCCATAAGCGTAAGAATATATTCGAAAAACATATTTTAAATTCCATTGAACATTACTTACAATTAATATTACGTTCACATTAGCATCAAATAGATTTGGACCACTAATATCATAAATTTAAAATAAGGGCCTTAGGCATTAAAAATTGATGGTGGAAAGAGAGTTTATCAATTATAGAAGGGATTCTTGAATGTCAGTGATTTTATGTTTGAAAAGTATAGTAATATTTTTTCCTAAAATGCCGCCATGGTGGTGTTGTGGAAAGGCGCGGGATTCGTACGGTCAGGGGACCGAGCCTGACAATGTCGGTGAATTTTCAAGATCAGAAAATCGTCTGCGCCATGTCGTATGATTATGCGGCAATTAAAAGATCCCTTGAGTAGGCATTTGGCTTGGAAGCTCTCGATTAAATTTCTAGTGCAATTTCACATCAACAAAGTCCCTTTCAGGTGGAGAAACTAAACGTCAAAATTCTCGTGCGGCGATGGTACCACACTCAGTGTGGTGCCTCTGAAAGAGATGGTACCAATCTCTCGGGAACGCACTAGGTCTGCAATTGGCAGAAGCCAACCAGCAGCCCATTGGGGAAAAAAAATATTTCCAAAATTATTTGTAAGATAAAAAAAGAAAAAAAATCAGACAAAAAATTTTACTGCATCCCTAAACGTTACATGCAGTAACCTAACTTTTCTCGAAATAAGCAATCGAAGTGAAAAAAATATCGGAATCAGCTGATTCTAAAATTACGATTCTATTTATGTTTTTTGAATAATCCTTTAATATAACATTAAAAGATATTATCGATGATAGAGAACTGAAGCCGTGGCAGACGATCAATTCTGTAAGGTTTCGCTTCAGCGATTATTCCTGTTAAAACACTCATTTCTGATATCCACAGCCCTCTTTGTTTTTTCCGAAAGTCACCAGATCATTTTGTAGTGATTCAGGTCAAGGCCTCATTTTGTTTTCGGAAGAACTTTCACAAAATAACGAACTAAGCAATTTTGCACCGTTAATTCAGTTGCAAAAATTGCTAAGTATTGATTAAATGAAAAAAAACGATAATTTCTGAAAGGCCAGTGGGAGCATGAACTTTTCCACGTAACAAAATTTTATGAGCTTCAATAAATAAGTTTTTTTTAATGTTGAAATACATGGAGATAAAATTTTCGTACGAATGGAAGGTTTAGAAAAACAAATACATTTTCCAACATTTTTTTTTAAATTTTAGGCAAAATAAACCGACAAAATATTTCCACACTATAGTTCTAAACATGCATTTATGAAGGCTTTCTCTTTGCATTAATTCTAGCTTTGGTTCTACTACTGGTCCATTAGATCTTACACAGGTTAGTCTGTAGAAAAACGGTTTTGAACATCTAAAAAGCTGCCCATAAAGCTTAAGACTTGCTTTAATTACATATAATTCTGAAATTAAAACTCCTTCTACTTGACAATAATAATAAAATTACACGTTAATTTAAAGCACAAATGAGCAAAAAAATGCAGACATATGTTTCGGGATTGCTTGGAATCCCTTTTTCAATGCGACAGGGAGCTTCTAGATGCAAAACATCCAAATGAAGCAGACAGAACAAGAAAAACAAAGCTTATATAGCCTAAGAATTATCTGTAAACCAATGAGAATAAAGGCAGCGTGAAGTGGAAGTAGAAGTAGCAGGAAGACACCAATAAGGGAGCAACAAACGAATCCAGTTGAAAGTACAGGAAGTAATAAGGAATAACAATAAAAATAAAGCAAAAAAGACGACAGCATGCATAAAAATTTCAAAAATAATAAAATAAAATACAAAGAATAAAATTGAAATAAAAATAAGTACAGAAACTACCAAAACAAAATGCAAAACAAAGTACACATGTAAAGGAGGGGGAGGGGAGGGAGGGGGAAGGAGAAAAATAGACACAAAAAAAGGAAAACAACAAGAAAACCTAGAAAGAACAACAAATTAAAGAAATTTATGCCAGACCTGTGAGAAATAGGAGTTGAGGAAGAATAATTAAACAAATTAGAACTATTCCTGTTAATATGATAAGCTTCCCAAAAGTCAAGCTCTAAAGGGGAAGAACATTTTTGAATAATTTTACCAGAATTGAAGTCAAAAGAGTGGTTGGAATTCCAACAATGTTGAGCAATGCTAGACTTATTTAACTCTTGCTTTCGTACATAACCTTTATGCTCATTTAAGCGAATTTTCAGAGCACGTTTTGTCTGCCCAATGTAAGAAAGGCCGCAACGGCAACTAATTTGGTAAATACCCCAAGTGTTAAGTTGATCGACAGGATCCTTAAGAGAAGAGAAGGAAAGTTTGTTACTAGGAGCAAAAACGACTTGAAATTGAAACCTTTTTAGGATTTTAGCAATACGGAAACTGACAGAATGAAAGAATGGTAACACAACCAAATTCTTTCTAGAGGGTTGATAAGGTAATTTTTCGTTCTAAATTAGCGTTACTTAGAGCTTCTATCCAAGAAACTAGGAAAAAACTTTCGTTCATAGAACGTGAACTTTATGATTTACATCTTTCTGTATCTAATTCTAATTTCGATTTTGAGTCTATTGATAGAATGTCATGGGCAAGAGCTCTTCGTTCATCCGACAGTCACAAAATTACTTTAACTAAGAAATTTACTAAGTTGTGTAACGATTCAAATGTTCCTGTTCCGGCTGATTTGCCTCTTGTTAATAGGAACACGGTTGTAAATCTTTCGAAATTTCCTTTGAATTGTAATGAAATCAATGCTCTGAAATGTAATAACAATTTTGCTTTGGCTAAAAAGCCTTCTTTTTCTGAACTTATTGCTCCGGTTGAAAAAGCTTTCAAATTTAGTGCCTTAACTTCCACTCAAAAAGAGTCGGTTCGGCATCTTATTGCTTCCAATGTTGATTTCAATTCAAAAGTTCCTAATACTGGTTTTACCCATTCTGTGAAACGATGTGTCAATAATTTAGTTTCCAATTCTGATTTGGTCATTACCAAAGCAGACAAGGGTGGTCAGATTGTTGTTCTTAATAAATCATCTTATGTTGAAAAAACTGATGACTTAATTGCTTCTGGTCCTTACTCTGAAATTTATAAAGATCCTAGTGACAAAGAGTTAAAAGCTATTTTTTCTGCTGTTAAGTCTGTTCATTTTATTCCTTTGATTGCTAAACGGTCTGTGATTCCTTCTGTTGCTAATTGTGCACGTTTTTATGCTTTACCAAAGGTACACAAGACAGGTATTCCTTTCAGACCAATTGTTTCCAATATTGGCACTGCTTCATATAAACTTTCCAAGTATTTAGTTTCTGTGTTTTCTCCACTTAGGAGTCAGAATGTTTTCACTGTTAAAAATTCCACCGATTTTGTTAAGAAACTTCATAACTTCGTTCCGAATAATTCAGTTATGGCCTCTTTTGATGTTAATTCTTTGTTTACTAATGTTCCTGTTGATGGCGCTTTGACTTGCCTCAGGAAAAGGCTTTCTGAATTCCATTTTACTTCTGTGGAAATTGAGGAATTAGTTTTCCTTACTCGTGTGTGCTTGCAACAGAGCACTTTTGTATTTAATGGTAAATTCTATGCTATGGTAGATGGCCTGGCTATGGGAAGTCCTCTTAGTCCTATTTTAAGTGATTTCTATATGCATTATTTTGAGGAAAAACTGTTCCAGAAATTGCAATTTCAATTTTATGTTCGTTATGTGGATGATTGTTTTGTCCTAACGGACAGTAACTTGTTAGGTATTGAGGATGCTCTTTCTATTATGAACTCCATTGATCCTAATATCCAGTTTTCTTGTGAGAAAGAACTTAATAGTAGCCTCGCGTTTCTTGATGTCTTTATTTCTAAGAGTGAGTCTGGTTTCATTACTTCTGTCTATCGTCTTCCTTTCGCTGTTTCTTTACCTCCTCACAGACTGTCGTCTCATCCTCCCAACCAAAAATATTCGGCTTTTAATGCTCTGGTCCATCGTGCTATTAATATTTGCTCTTCTCCTGAGCTTCTCAAGATTGAACTCAACTATCTGAAAGCTGTAGCTGTTGATAGAGGATTTTCTCACTCTTTATTTGATTCTATTCATAACAAACTTTCTAAGAAAACTTCTGGTCCCAATAATGTGGTTTCTAGAAAGAATTTGGTTGTGTTACCATTCTTTCATTCTGTCAGTTTCCGTATTGCTAAAATCCTAAAAAGGTTTCAATTTCAAGTCGTTTTTGCTCCTAGTAACAAACTTTCCTTCTCTTCTCTTAAGGATCCTGTCGATCAACTTAACACTTGGGGTATTTACCAAATTAGTTGCCGTTGCGGCCTTTCTTACATTGGGCAGACAAAACGTGCTCTGAAAATTCGCTTAAATGAGCATAAAGGTTATGTACGAAAGCAAGAGTTAAATAAGTCTAGCATTGCTCAACATTGTTGGAATTCCAACCACTCTTTTGACTTCAATTCTGGTAAAATTATTCAAAAATGTTCTTCCCCTTTAGAGCTTGACTTTTGGCTTATCATATTAACAGGAATAGTTCAAATTTGGTTAATGATTCTTCCTCAACTCCTTATTTCTCACAGGTCTGGCATAAATTTCTTTAATTTGTTGTTCTTTCTAGGTTTTCTTGTTGTTTTCCTTTTTTGTGTCTATTTTTCTCCTTCCCCCCTCCCTCCCCTCCCCCTCCTTTACATGTGTACTTTGTTTTGCATTTTGTTTTGGTAGTTTCTGTACTTATTTTTATTTCAATTTTATTCTTTGTATTTTATTTTATTATTTTTGCAATTTTTATGCATGCTGTCGTCTTTTTTGCTTTATTTTTATTGTTATTCCTTTTTACTTCCTGTACTTTCAACTGGATTCGTTTGTTGCTCCCTTATTGGTGTCTTCCTGCTACTTCTACTTCCACTTCACGCTGCCTTTATTCTCATTGGTTTACAGATAATTCTTAGGCTATATAAGCTTTGTTTTTCTTGTTCTGTCTGCTTCATTTGGATGTTTTGCATCTAGAAGCTCCCTGTCGCATTGAAAAAGGGATTCCAAGCAATCCCGAAACATATGTCTGCATTTTTTTGCTCATTTGTGCTTTAAATTAACGTGTAATTTTATTATTATTGTTTTCTTGCACAAAGTTAAATTATTTTTATCCTTCTACTTGCTTTTTTCAGTTTTCCGCTTCAAAAAAGCTTTGTTTTTGGAAGTTTACTGAATTTTCCAAATGACGGTTCAAAGCCAACAACTGAGAGGGAAATTTTTTGAAATGTAATTTGGAAAATAACAAAATATATAAAAAGATAAACATGCGTTCATATGTTGATATTTTAGTTACTGAGAACAGACGTAGCATGAGTGTATGTCTGTTCGTACACTCGTTCGTACTGTCTGTACGTGCGTCTAATTCTGTGACTGCTAGCTCACAAAATTAGTTTATATTTCTCTCAGTCCAGAAATGTCCAGCATGAATTTCTCTTCACTATTTATCTCTCTAAATGCGATTTTTAACCTTTATTTCATTCTAATTACTTCTTTGGTCTTACTATCCTTCCTCAATTTCAGTTAAACTATGAAATTCTGTTATAATTTCAGTTTAAGAACTATTCTATTCGTATTTTTGATTAAATGTGGATTTCATTTCATATTTGGATCGATTTATTTTTACATTTTACTTTCATTTTAAGTGTCACTTTATAAACCAGTTTAAGTATGATTTTTCTTATACTTTTGATAATTATAATTTTTCTCGTATTTTAGCCTAATTATGATTTTTTAAATCGCAATTATTTGATTTTTTTAAATGCATTTTTTGATTATTAATTAAAAATTTCAAAACTGTCACATCTCTGTTGTAAAATTTGTGCGTCATGTGACGTGAATTTACCAGACATTATACACAACCGGTACTTGAACAATGACGGTACTTGTTTCATTAAATAGATTTTTTATTAACTCGTTTTCAAAACAAATCATAAAAGCGTAGCAATCTAAACTAGTTAGAGTAGTTGTAGACATATGATTTTTATATTTTGCATGGAAATTATGAGTGCAAGGTTTATACGTCCGTCCGTTATTTTTTAGCGGTTTACTTTTTGTTGATTCCATTAATTTGTTTTTACTTTACATTCATGCGGAAAGATGTTGTATTTTAATCTTACTTTCTTAAAAATAACTGAAACTTCTATGGGTATTTTTTTCCTATTTCAACTCTTTAATTATCGAAAATTCGATTATTATATTTAACTAAATTTTGAAATATTGAACTGCATCAGTATTAAATATCAGCATTGTTATTATTTTATTTATTTTCGGAACAGAAAAAAACCCCTGCACTTTTAAATCCAAACTGTTAATTTCCTTTAAAATATGTGCTAAGAAAGACTAAAAATCAATTAATGACAGATTTGCGTCATAAAGATCTTTCCCCACTCCCGACCTAAGCTTTTCATTAATATCCGGAAAATTGATGCAATTCATGTGAAAAAACGGTTATTCAGTCTAACCATCTTTCCCAATGCGACTATCCTAATGTATGGCGCATAATTATGGTGAATTGATGTTAAAGAACCCGATTTTTAATATATGTATTTAAGAGTGAACATGTGTTAAAAATGAAGCAATAAGCTAACTTGTAAAAAATAATTTCATGTAATTAAAGCACAACTAGATGCAAAAACATGGTTTTGCATCTAGAAGCTCCACTATTGCACTGAAAAAGCGATTCCAAGCAATCCCGAAGCATATGCATTTTAATGCTCATTTTTTGTGCTTTAAGTACGTGCAACTATTTTTTTACAGTTTACTTGTGCTCAAAGTTTCTTTATTAATAAACAAACTTGCTTGAGAAAAAGGTGAACCAATAGTTATTTTTTAAGACATAACGAATGACCAAAATTAAGTCTTTTTAAACACAAGAAATAACTAAAAAATGTCAAATAACGAAGAGTATTAGGAAAAAACATTCATTAAGAGATGATTTTAGAAATATAAAGAAAAAGAATGTTCAATTATAAAATTAAGGTAACTTCCTATCAAATCAATGGTGTGCTGTTTTTCTTTCTTCCTTTTTTTGTTTTGTCTTTTTAGTCTACTTTCCCGTAAAAGTTCTATAAAAAATTTAAAAAGGTATGAAATAATGCTTAATGTATCGTAAAAATATCGTTAAAAATAAAAAAAAGTCAAAAACAAGTGAAGTAATTAGATAAAAAATGAAAAAAAAAAAAAAATCGTATAGTAGGGTTTTGAGATGGGGAAACCGTACGTCTTTCGATCTGCATGTCTGTACCTCCACCCATTAATAACTTTTAAAGGAATTTTCCGATTCAATTTTTTTTTTTTGAAGTCGTAAGATCTCGATGAGAACACCTCATTTCCATATTTTATTTTTTGATTTTAGCAAATTTTTGTTCAATTTTGAACAGTTCAAAATTATAACACTAGCGCCGAGGCGGAAGCTTAGTGGAAGGAGCTCTCGAAGTGGAGTGTTTTTTTATTTGAACAATTTTTGATCAATTTTGACCTGTTCAAAAAATTTTAACACTGCCTCCTCCGGGGAAATTTCAATCCTATATGAATCCTGATTTAACGAACGTTTTTGCTTGCAACAAACGTTATCGGAAAAATGTTACGACGCAGAACGTGTACAGATACGAATTTCATCAAGAACTGAACGAGCTTATTTTTCCATGAAAGTTTTTGATCTCGATTTTTAAATATATTTCTGAATGAATAAATTAATAAATGAGAGAGTGAAAGATTGAATAAATAAATGGGTGAATGAATACATACACAACTGAGTGACTGAATATGTATTAACCATTGGAAAGGGCATATTTGAAGGAATTAAGAACTTATCCAAATGAGAAAGAGAGAGAGAGAGATATCCTGATAATAACTTTGATGTTCATGTATACGAGAAAGTTGGCTCGTATAGTTCTAGACGGAACTGCTTGTTGAATGAGTTGACTTACGTTAGTCTTGCCCTGAGGAGGCACAGGTTTTTATTTTATCTCGTACCTCAAAATGGTTTCAAGTCAGTATGAGGGAAAAAATTAGTACTATTTGTTATTATAAAATTAATTTGACGCGATTTCAGAATAAAATGCTTAGCATTATAAGCTACTATACACAGTTCTTAATTCCAATCCCTGGGATTTTGGCAAGACTTTCCCGAATTTAAGATTGTTAGCAATTTTCTTGTTACGAAATTAATCACATTATTTACGTTTGGATAACTTCTAATTATCATACTAAAACTAAACTAATATGTTGTGGCCATCATTAAACTTATATACAAGGGATCAGGAAATATATATCAGAACTTGTATCAGAAGCTTATATATATTTTTAAATGTATCAAAACGTTCCATTTCCGCGGAGGAATTGGCACCAAAACCTAATCAGAGTCTGTTCCCGCTGAGGTTCAAATGCATTCCAATTTTCGTTTAAATCCTTGTATTAGTTCTTGAGATAAAATAAAGTTCCGCTGATCGAGTATTTTAATTAAAGGAAGTTTTACTAATGGTTCTTTTCAGAAAAGGGTGTGACATTGGGAGGGTGCAGAGCATAGGAGGTAAAAGCTGGAGTAGCAAGTATGAAGGGTCAGGAAGTAATGTAAGAAAAGAAATAAATGCACACTTTGTCGTAGCATAGGCGTTTAAAAAAAATCCAAATGCCGGTTAGCAAAGCGTCCGGATTTTGGAGACGTTAGAAATTCGAAGGTCTGTATTTGGATGCATTAACTTATTGAAAGATGTTAAATTTTCTAATAAATTAGGTCTGTTTCTGAACAGTGTACTAATTTATGGGGACGTGAGGTCCACACATTTAGATCAACTCCATAAATCCATCTAAACGGTTTTTTTCGGCTATCATTAATGTCAATAAATGTTTGCAAAATGCCTGAATCGGTATTTATATTGTTTCTATTGGTCTGAAGAGGGTTCTCATTGCTAACTACGCCCATACTGTATGTAGCATCAATGGCCTTCACAGACTAGTCCGAAGGGCACCGAACGCAGCGCTCCTCCTAAGAACCTTCCACAAACTCTCCGACAGCCTGACAACCAAAACCGGCCATAGGGACCGGATTGTCGAGCGCTGCCTACCAGTTTTACTGTAACGGTGCCGCAGTCTCAGTCTGCACAAAGAGAGACTGCGACGGATGTCAGTCTCTACAAAGAGAGATTGAGATCTGCCTGAAGCAGATCGGTGGGGATTTAGCGTACCCAGGCCGCACCATGAGGAGGCCCCCACAATTACATGCACTTCTCGACTGAAGGGGCATTAAAACTGTCTATAAAAATGTGTGGTGTCCATGTCGATTTTCTCATAGCTGTCCGCTACGGAGAGGCTTCCGAGTAAGTTCTAATGCGCTGCTGTAAAATTAAAATCTCCCCAAAAGAGCTCTTTCAGGCCATATGGACACCTTGGATAAAGCCATTACGATTGCATATATATTCATCTTCTATTTCTAAGTAATAAAAAAAAGTGTTCATAAAAATTATTTTGGGATTCTGAATACCCGTAAATATAAGTTTTAAATGTGCTAGCTTCAATGCATTGCTGTCAAAAAGATTAAATTTTGCAGAAAAAGAGCATTTTATCTTGTAAAAGTTTAGTTGTCTTAGACGTGTTCAGTACCCTACACTCAAGTACATTACTGTCCCGGAACCAAGAAGTTTCCTTACAATCATGGGGGATTTATGGGGACATTTCCCCAGTCATTTTCAGATTGATTTTAATCTTACTTTAAAAAATAACTTCTCAATTCGGTTAAGAATCAATCCCCCTAATCCTAATCCGAACATGCGTAAAAAGAGAGGTATTTTTATCTTTGGGAGGACTTTCAGAGCAATTTCTGATAATTTACAAGATAAGAAAGTTAATTGAACACTTTGAATATCTCTAAGAGCTTACCCGTTGCTGCAGAGTCAGGAGTGAAACAAACGAAAACGTCGCCCGGGAAAAGATGTTTGCAGGTGAAAGTTGCCGGATCAAGTGAACTGCTGTCCCATCCGGCAGTCTCCTTATAGTTTCTCTCCGGACAAAACACTTGTGGGATGCCGCTCTCTGCATCTCATTGGATGGAGAAGTGTGATAGAAGGCGTGGTCTATATGACGTCACTCTGCGTGCGCGAATCGCTCCTTCTTTCATAATGATTCTAAGAATTGAAAATAAAATTGATTTTTCATATCTCTGATTAAATTTTATTTTGCATCATTATATTATCAAGCTTATTAGTATTATTATTTTTCATAGAAATGCGGCGAAAAATGCGATCAAGATGAAAGTAAAACATTGTAACCTGATGTTTTTGTGATAGTGTTTTATAACCTAAAGGAAGGAAAGGAAAGCGCTCGGAAAATTTTACAAAAATCGAAATACATTGAAAAGAATTTAATGATTTGTTACACCAAAAACTGATGTATATTTGTTGGGTACAAACGATGGTGTGCTTCATTTTACTATAATTTGGTAACATACGCAAGCACAAAAATTAATAATATTAATAATTATCTTTTGTAGTCAGAAAATCGGAACGTTTTTTTTTGCTTCTTTTTTTTTTTTTTTGGTACAGCATACCATCAAATTCTTAAGGTGATGTCGGGATCAACAAGTTCTATTGCCTGTACCAGAGGTTCCCAAATTGGGTGCCGCTGCACCCTAGAGTGTCACAGCGAAAGATGAAGAGTGCCGCGGTGAAGCACTTTTGATACTAAATCTTTATTAAGTCAGATATTATACGACTGGGTGCAGAGAGAAAATTCTAATTCTTCCAAGGGTGCTATGACTTGGAAAAGTTTAGGACTGTATCCCCGCCCTCCATTCAGAGACTACTAAAGAAAATGATTGTAAAGGAAATCAATTACTAAGGAATCAATTATTAATAGTTTTTCGGGGAAAATAATAGAATACTGCTTTTTTCGTGAAAATATCAGCAATGCGGTTGCGATTAGATGAAAAAACATCCTGAGAAATAAAAAAAAAAGATTAAGGAAGGATATAGAAACGTAATATAATAAATACTTTAACATGTTTTCTTTTGTGTAATTAGTAATTCCATATTAATGCTATAAGATGAGCCACCCATTTTCAAAAGGCATTTGGTTATTAGAAATTTAGAGATACTTAAGAAGATACTAGTAGTAACAAAGGTGGGAATCTCTGCTTTAGAATTTTCAGAAGCGCAAAATTAATGATATTTGCTTTGGAGAATTACTCAAACATTCTAATGAAGAAAAGTGAATAAGAAACAAATTATTGAACACATCCTTCTAACTTAAAAAAACAAACAAACAAATACTCAACATATTTTTTTCATGTTGATGATTCGTAAAAAAAAAAAAAAAATCATAGCAAAAACAAACACAAAACAAAACAAAAAAAGAAGCCCAAAACAAACATAAGCACTTCAGCAAAAGAACTAAGGTGATGTGAGAAACGACAATTTCTTTTCTTCGTTTTTCTCTTTCCCCGCCCTTTTTTCTCTCTCATTACACAGAAAAACTACTTAAAAATAAATGTATAAAATGAAAACTTATAATGAAAAATAACTGAATAATTTAAAAATAAATGAAATATTTAAAAATGTTACTTACGGAATCTAACTCGCTGATTCAAATTTTGATCCTGCTGTACAATATTCGTTTTTCATTACTAAAAACAAAACGGTTTTTCATCCAACTATAGAAAACGTATTTTTGATATTAACTTTCGGTTAGACAGGTTGAATTTCTGCCTTAAAGAATGCGATCAAAACACATCCGGTGAATCTCATTTACGATGACAATCGGAACCTTGCCAAGTTTAATACCGCTTCGTAATTACTCTACTCTCAATGCATTATGTATACTTTAATCCACATCCAACATCTTGATTGGTGCGTTTGATGACGTTTCGTAATAGCGCTTGTCTATATGTGTATTACAGTAGTTCTAGTTTCTATTGGGACACATGATATTCAAAGTGATTAATTTTTACTGCAGCTTTCAGCAAGCATTTTGATTTCATACTATGGTTTTTCAAGGTTTGTAGTGTTTTCCCGAGTTCTCAATTTTTAGACTTTTCGTTTTGGGTACGATCAAAACAACTTTGACCCACAATTTCTCTGTTTTTATTCTCTCTACTCATATTTTAATAGTGTTGTTGTATTTATTGGCATAAAACTAGAAGAACTCCTAAAGTATTGCGTAGTCATCAAAAATTAAGAAATAATACTTATAAAAACCATTCAGAGTGATTTAATTTCCTGTTTTAAAGTGATCCTTCTATTTAGGGTAACATTTAACTACGTTAGAAAAGTGATTTTAAATGCAAGTGATGAACTACTGTATTATACAGTGATCTTTGTACAGTGTTGCAAACTTATTTTGTAAAATTAAGACATTAAGAGTAGAAACTGATTTTACAGCCTAGCCAGGTGAGTGCAGCATTCGACTTTCTAGTTTTTTTTTTTTTTTGAAGTCAAATTTACTATACTGTTCGATTTAATTGGGACAAATGAAGAATTTTTTTTTCTAAAATTTTAGCTTTTAAAGTACACTGATAAATGTCTGACTGATCTCTCTCTAAATTATTACGAAGAATGTCTTCCTTTGACAAAAATGGCCTCTTCAACACTTCTTGACTCTCCACATGTTCTTGACTTCATCGTCATTGAACCATACCTGTATAACACTTTTTATCGTTTGTTCTGTTGTCTTGCACTTTTAATTTATCTAAGCTTCTTGAGAACATGACATAAGTTTTCAATAGGATTTAGGTCTAATTACCAGGACAATCAACCACTTTTATTTTCCCGCATAAAAGTCTGTACCGATTTCAAAGTGTGACAAGGGGCCAAGTCATGTTGAAATGTTCCATCAAATGTGTCCATGAATGGAAAACCTACTGTGAAATATTTCTATGTATTTGGCAGAATTCAGCATGTCTTGAAGAGGAACTAAGCTTCAGTAGCTTTTGTTGAGAAAAGAACCGAAAACGTCACTAGTAATCACATACCAACTCAGACAAGAAAAACATGCTTGTCCCAATTAATTCGAACAGTATTGTACTTTAGAGTATTCAAACTGGCTATGCGTACACATTTTTGTTAAAAAATATTACAGAAATTAGTTTTATTATCTTCTCATGTTTCTACTAAGTTTTTAGCGCGCCATATTGCGTAGTAATACTTTAACTTAAAAAGAACAGCATTAAAAAACACTGACAATTTAACTAAAATTTAAATGAATAAACAATTGCAAACATTTAATATACAGTCGCGCCAGTTTGTAACGAAATCGAAGGGACCCAATGAAAATTTCGTTATAAAAAATTAACGAATAGTACGCGGCAACACAAAGGGGAATTCAAATTATTACGTTATGACCGTAAATTCGCTATATACGACTTCGCTATAAACGAGCGGACTGTATATGATTGTTCCATTAAAAGAAAAGAAAAAAGTTGCATGTTATTTATTTTATATTCATAATATTCAAACTTTTGTACTAACTTTGAATTTATTTTGAGAAAATTATTTCAATTCCCAAATCTTAAAATATATTCTACCTGATTTTACATTGCTTGATCCTTCGAACTTGGGAGTTCGAAGCCTGCGCTTTTACCACTAAGCCACCCTGCCGGTATAAAATAATATTTAAAAATATATTACTAAATTTTTATATTAAATAGTATAAAAGTTTATAATTTCTGTGAAAATGTCAAGCTCACAATCTAATGTAAAAATTTGAACCCATATGATGCAGTAACTATACATGATTACCGCCTAAATATTAGAAAAGAAGTAACATATGTATGTCTCTTCCTACACCATTTTCTTAGAAAACAGCGCCTTTAAATTTACTCGTTCAACCTTATATTTCAGACTGAGGATCATAGCTGTCCCAAAGGAACGTGAACGTGAATGTTACGGATTAACGTGTCAGAAACATCGTCCTGGCTGAAGGGCAGACGACGAAACCTTATTGACAGTCAATAAGGAAATTCCAAATGGCAAGAAGTCACAAGTAAGCCCGGATTTTCGCATACTTTGGGGACCCATATTATTCGGATATTATCTTGAATGGAACGATTGGTGGAAACTTTTGATGTATTTGGCATTTTAGAGTGAATTTATTTTGAAGATTCAAATGTTAGCTGTCGGATTTTAAGTAATTTAATAAGGACGTATTTTGACGAATGTCTGTAGGGATCATTCATAAATGATGTCACGCTTCGAGGTGGAGGGGGGGGGGGGGGTCCGTGAAATTGTGAAAAGTTGTGACAAGGGGAGGGAAGGGGGTAAGAAGAAGTGTGACATTATGCATACGCAGCATAGCGTGACACGTGACAAAGGGGGGAGGGGTGTCAAATATATGGGGAAAAATGTACATCATTTATGAACGGTCCCGTACATAGAATGCTATAGTTCAGCTCTATGAAACGTAGCATCTGGAAGATTTTTTTCACAGAAAGGAACAAGAATTTTCGAAGATAATAAACTGTCTCTCCCCCAAAGTTCACCAAGAAGAATTAGTTTTAAAATATTGATAACCGATATTGGGAATCTTTTTTCTTTTTGGTTTTGCTCTCCTATATGTGTTCACATTTATTTCGTGATAACTTTAATGTTCCCAAGGAAGTGCTAATTTTTGTAAGCCTATGTCACACTGGCTACTCTTACATAAATCTGCTACATTAAAATAATAATTTAAATAACTTAGATTAAAAAACAAAATATTGATTAAAATCAAAATGAATTATGCATACAGTACGTACTTAATCACCTTTAACTATAACTAGTCTAAACTAAACTAGTCAAAGTTAACTAATTTATTTTCAAAAAAATAAAGTGCAAGAATTATACACTCGTGTATATGTATATTTTAATGAAAAATATAATTTGCAAACATAAGTAAAAGTATTAAATTTTTGACATGCGTTAAATCTTAAATTTAGAAAGCAGGATGCAACTTGTGCATATGTTACAAATATCATATATTTTTTAATTCTTAATTTCAGATTTGTATACTTCTCATATGCATTCAGAATTAAAATTCGGGACGTAATTTTGCTTTGCAAAACCACTGTTTAGGTAATTTAAACTTTTAGAAATCCAATTTAAATGTAAAATAACTATTTTAAAATTTTAAGAAATTCGAATAAAATTTGAAATAATTGATGTAAAATTTAAAAATCCAGATTTTTTCATCACAAAAATTCATGGTATATTTTTAGCCTGGTTTCATAGTTCTAATACAGTTATTTAAACAAAATCCCGTTCATTAAACAGATTTAGAGAACTAAATCAAAGACATATTTTTTGCAAAAATAACCTGAAAAAACCTACATTTCTTGCAAAGAAATCTTTCAACTATTAAAGAAAAAAAATGACCAAGCGATTCTTTCACCTGTCTACATCTAACATGCGCAAAAGAATGTCTTTACGCATAACGTTGAAAAAAGAAAACACATTCCTCTTTACTTATAACGTTGGAAAAAGAAAACATTCCTCGCGAGAAATATTGAAACGAAATAGAAGAGTAAGCAAATTTAAGTCTTTGCAATGCTAATTTAAATCAGTCTCCGTTTTCTGTTTCGTTTCTATATCACTTAAAAAGCAAAAGAGAAAAGAAAGATAAAAAGAAAAGTAAAAAGAAAAACAACGAAACACTGTTCTTTCAAACTTAAACTACGGATTAAGTGCTTAATTTTTAATTTCTTGCGCTTAATCTGAGATTAAAAAAAACAGTAACTTTAGTTTGAATATTATTTTTTTACTTATAAAGTGAAACTCTACACATTTTTTTCCGGCATTTTCCTTTCTTTTTATTTTTTCCCCAGTATACTAAGCGCGAAAGGCAGTTTTCCTCCTCACGAATGAGAATTATTTCGGAGATATAACAGTTGGTGTAGGTGCTGTAGTTTAAGGTTGAAAGTAGTGGACTGTCAGTTGTTGTAAGCAAGGTATAAATGAGTAATTTCGAAAGACATTAAGAAGCATTATGCATACGGTAGAACGTAATCTTTCTTTCCCGTATCTATCGTTTTCCTTATATACATCGGTTTATTTTAACGATTCCGTAACCGATTGATTTCACTCGGCGAAGTCGGCTCTGAGGTGGGGGTGGGGGGTGGGGGGGGGGGGACTGTAGGTGAAAATTAGCGGTCGCCACTCGCCACGTGGCGATTAAAGTAGTAAAAGTGGAGATTAAAAAATGTACCATCGATCGCCACTCCTACACGGTCACTTTTTAGTATATTCTACTGTAATCGGTTTTTTAAATCTTTTTCTTCTCCCGCCGTTCGGAATGAATTTTTCTCATTTTCGTCAAGTTTTTTGCCGAAAATTTCTTGTCGCATTTCAAATTTTAATCTTTCAGCCTCCTGTACGTATTTAAAGCATTTTAAAAGCTCGATATAATTTTAGCATGTGCTCATTCAAATCTGCATATTTCTTGTTTTGTTTCAATAATTAATTTATTTTATAAGCAATTTTAGAGTTAATTTTCAATATTTATTGGCAATTTTGAAAAGTGGCGACTAACGAAACTGAGTCTATCGGCCACTGGCGACTGACCAAATTTCCCAGTTTTCACCTATAGGGGGGACTAGCATATTCCTGTGTCTATCGTTCAAAAGGTTTATCGATATTGAACAAAAAAAGTATCCTTTGCCATCATATTTGATAATTATTCATAATCTGAGAATGAGGTTCTGTCACGTGACTTCATTTCTGTCCCAGAAATGGTCAGAGAAAATGAATGATGATGCGGATGGAAATCAACAAGATAACCCTAACTACAGAGAACGCCCACTACAATCAAATGAACACAAATTGTTTCACGAAATCAACTCATTTTTTTTCAATCCAAAAGATGTAAAAGAAAGTTAAACCAGTAAGTGAAAGTGATCTTTACATTAACTTCAATCAACAGAAAACAATAAGTAATCCCTGATTGCGTAAAATATTCTGAGACTAGTAGACATCAGTTGTAAATAGAAAAAGAATCTATTTACTTACTACTGAAAACTCCAAAAGCGAAACTATTTCTGAATTTCAGATTAAAATTTAGCATATATTTCAACAATGAAAAAAAATATCTTTTAAAAACTACATTTAAAATGCGTATAATTTATTTGAAAATACTATGTTTTATTGTTTTCCCGAGTCAAAACTCTTTCAAAACCGCAGCTACGACTAATTAATCATAAACGAACACAGTATTCTTTTTTTACTTTAAATTATCTTTCGCATACGGTTTAATTGGAAGCTTTTTCCAGTTTTGTCATTTATTTATATGTTTATTTTAAACTAGATTTTATTCCATTGTGGCATCGCTAAAAATTAAAGACATAGCCAATTAAAATGGCCAGACATCATTAGCAGATAAAAATTTCTTATCTCAGGAGATGAGTTGTCTACTTGTTGCAGAAACTTAGAAGCATTTTTTGGGAACAGATATCTAAGTTTCAAGGTAAATAATAAATAAATAAGATAATGCTAAATGAAAATGAAAAATGAAGGATTATGAGATGATTCTAAAGATATTAAGAGAGAGGATAGCGTAGAAGTAAATACGAATATTAAAGTTCAATTTAAATTAAATACTGCTTTTAAAAACTTTAAAATTTAATTCAAAAACGCAATGCTTTCTCTTAAAGGTATTCCAGAAACAATTGCGTCAGGTTTAAAACTTTTCTGTAAAGTTTGTGATTGGGATGATGTTATAAATAGAGTTTTCTGTCTTCTAAAAAACATAGAAAGCCTAATTAAACGAAAATTCCTTGATTCATTACATCTAAAAAAAGAAAAGTTTTTTGTATAAAAGGTTTTTGAATAAATATTTTTCAAACTAGAATAAACATGAGTTTTGCTTATTTTTTCATTAATTTTTTGCAATGATTCTTAGAAAATATTTTACTAATTTTTTGCACATGATGCTTAGGAAAACGTTTCCGTATTGTATTCCTTGTAGTAGAACTTGGATAATTCGAAGCTGAAGGGACCACAGCTAAACTTCGAATTATCCAAAACTTCGAATTGCAGAACTCTAATATTTTTAGCTTAATTTAAGGCCCACGAACACCCGTTAATGTTTATGATGTCAAAAACTACGTTAATAACCTTTTCTGGAAAATGTCAAGACATGTGTATGAAATAATTAAACATTGTATTTGTCCACTAAAAAAATTTAGTTTGAACATAATATAAAAAATAAAACTATAGCATATATCTATGAAAATAGGAATATATAAGTAGCCAATTATTTTTAGGAAATATTCCTTGGTTAAGTTTTAAAATCATGTAAAAAATTACCTGCTACAGTTTTTAAAAATTTTGAGAAATTTCGGATTGCTTCGCTGAATTTAGTCTTTTGATTTTAACAAAAACGAAAAGTATTTTCTGCGCATGATCTGACCATTCGAGCAACCAATAATTAGTCACGTGTCGAAACGTAAGGAGAGAGGGATTAGGCGTGATTTACTGTTAACTAGAGTTCAATTTGCTGCAAACAAACAAGTAGGGTAAAATTTTAGCAGACAAAAAAAGTATTTCAACGTACTTTTGTCGATTTCGGAAGAAAAAAACCTTCGAATTAAAGAAGTTGAACTTCGAATTATCCAAAAATTTTACTATTGATTTGAGTACAAAGTTATATTGACCAAGCGAAATCTTCGAATTAAAGAAAAATTCGATTTAAAGACGTTCGAATTATCCAAGTTCTATGATGTTTTGAAGCTGTTTTATTTATTTCTTCACGTTATTATGACAACGTTCCTTTAATTTTTTCACACGTAGTTTAGGAGATGTTTTATTTTTTTGACCGCGATGTACACCAAATGTTTCATTGGTTGTTTCGCGCACGATGTTTAGCAAATAATTCATTATTTGTTTCGCGCACGATGTTTAGAAAATGTTTCATTACTTTTTTTGTGCAACATGTTTAGAAAATGTTTCATTATTTTCTTTATCTAATATGGAGAGCACGCATGGCTATATTTGACAGTCTTGAAATTGCGTTTATTTCTTTTTCATAATATAGATTAAAAATATTTCCTACCATTCAAAGTATTTTAATGAAAATATATCTTATATTGAAATTCATTAATGGTGCTTAGGTCATACTTTTATCTTTCCATATTTAAGAATGTTTCATGTTGTTCAGGGGCTGCAACCGGTCTATCGTGAACGAATGTTGATCGCAGAGTGTTTCCTAGTAGATCCGAGTAAGAGATTAGACAATTATTTCACTTACTTATCTGAAATAATCGTCGAATACTAATCTCAAATAATGACTTTTTATAATTTAACAGCTTCAAAATGACATAGTTATTTTTGTGAGTCAAAATCTCAAAGTTTAACTCTTCATTATTAAAAAAAATAATATTTATTATTTAAAAAATAATAATTAATGTATGATAATATGCATAAAATAATTGGACAAAATTAATCGTGTAATTTCATTTAAAACCGCAATATTATATCCATTTATCATATCCAGTTTCCATGGAACAATTTCCTGGCGTTTTGTAAAAATATCTCTTTAATTTGTAAACACCAAATGTTCAGTAAACTAAATCTGCAGGTAGTAGAGTCAGTCGGTAAACATGGGGTAATTGTAAACAAGCTTCATAAGTAGTATAAAATTGACAGTTCTGCCCCAGGAGGCGGAATACGGATCGTGCAAGTGCAATGGGGCGTGGTCAATCCGCCTGCCGAGTAGGGTTGAGTAGTAGGGTTTCCTCGTAGAAGATTACGAGGGTTTCTGAGTGGAGTTGAGTTGTTTTACTTGTTACACTGAAGTTTCGTTTTTTCGAAGTGGCAACACCGATTTAGTTTTGGTTTTGATTAAATTTATATTTTAGGGAATGGCAATGGTTCTATCGTGTGTTGTGGTTTCCATGACAACGTATTTTTACGAAGAGCCTCCTAGTGGCGAAAAACAATAATTATTATTTTTTGGACTTAGTCGTTTTCCGATGTTATTTTTAATTTCCAACTTAGATTTTTCGAGAGTGGTAACATTAATTAATTTTTTTATTTCAAGAGTTGAAACGCCCATGTTGTCATCTAGTGAGAGAAATTATTTTTGAACATAGAGTATTTTATTTAATTACATCTTCTTTCAGATATTCGGATTCATGCACTCCAGACCTTAATGTTGTAAAACTCATTCAAACAAATCGCGATTGCTATGTTTTTTTTTTTTCCTTGCGTTAGTATCAAACTTAACTGTTGTGTTCTAGCGAGAATTAATTGTTTCCATCAGAATTAAATTTCACAATTTTTAATCAACTCATAGCACTATTTTAATCTTAATAATGTATAAGTAGTAACTATCTCTTAATTTTGAACATATTTTATTTTTGCACTTGTAATTTTTCCCCCAAAATATTAAACCCAGGATTAATTGCGATCCAATCAAATAGCTTCTTGAGAAAATTTATATTTAATGTGAACCAAACAAATCAATCCTCAAAATTTACAAAATTTAAGTCAAAGTGAATTATAGAAATGTTTAAGACTTAGAAAAAATTTTAAAATCTTTTTTCCTAAAGTATGAAAGACAGAATTAAATGAGAACTTATCAAACAGTTTCTTGAAAAAGTGTAGACTTAGTATGCACCAATCGAATCAATCCACACAATTTACTAAATTTTAGTCAATTAAAAGTTTTGTTGAAATATTTGGAACTTAGAAAATGACCATCAATAGGTTTATACATACTAATTTAACAATACTTTTACAAAAAGCGACGATTTCTTCTATACTTAAACAGGTTTACCTACATTTTACTGTTTTCTATCAATACAAATCAATGAATTTATATCAACTAAGACTATATTTACATTAGATAATCATCCTTTAATCAATATTATACCACTAGATTTTTTTTTTTCAAAGTTTAAGAGTTTGCATGAAATAGTGGAAGTTAGAGTATGTTCAGCAACTTTATTTTACATAGAATGATAAGCGAATTTTTCGTGCACTTCAATATTTATTTATTTTGTTTTTAATTAATATTTTTTTACACATTTTAACGTTTCAAACGAATACAATCTCAGAAATTATTGAGGTCATATACATCATGATTAAAGAAACTTTAAAAATAGTCAAGAGCATATTGCTAAATTTGTAACTGCGAAGCAATTCAATAACCTGATTGTTGTACAATGCAATACATTTAACGAACATTTCAGCTATGCAAAACTTTGTCTTTAACATTTAACGAATTTTTCATTTTTTCAAAGAGTTATTTATTTTCAAAACTCTGTCTTTAACATATTTTTACGATTTACACAGAATAATACAACCGAGAAAAATATTTAACATAACTATTTACAACACGATTTTCACACACTGAAAAAGTTTATTACTTAAGCACGAAGAAACTTTAAAACTGTTCACGCCGCAAATTTCATGCATTGAAAAAGTCTATTACTTATATACAAACTTAGAATCTTTGAAACTAAGATCACATGAATACAACTTAATTTAAATACGGTATTGCTTAAAATCATAGCTACAGAAAAATAAAAAAAAGTTTGAAATATTATACTCAAAGACATAAAAAAAAACACACAAGACATACCATCTGCAGAAACTACTATCATTAAAAATAATTAATAACATCAAGAGAATTTCTAGAACTTGGAAGAATGAATGCTAAAAAAGCCTCTTAGAAATAAAGGACAATTTCAACACATCCTCCACCGAGTTCCTACTAAGCAAAGCAATCGTTGCGAATTTTCAGTTATCCTATACACGAACACAAAAGCAACTATACAAAATCTAGCAATACAGTTAGTGAATGAACACAGAGAGAATGCACTTAAAATAATATCATTCACACGTTGAAAATCGAAGAAGTTTTTCATGCAATATAGCTATATTTCAATTATTCAAACTTACATGAAACTAATTTTAACCGAGTACAATCTTAGAAATACTTTAAAGTTGAAATACAAATTAAATAAAACATCATTTACTTACAGAGAAGGAAAATATATATCTTCCTAGGCAAACCGCGGCGTAGAAATGACTCTTCAGACTCTTAGCAGCTGATGAAGATAAGGCTCATCGACCACCCCAATCGAAGAATGACATATGCAAACATGATGCTACTAGCTGAGTAACGCTATCGATAAACCAATTTGACTTTAATTGAAGTTTAATATGAATGTACCAGTAAGTTTTAATTAAAAAATATTTCATACATGCAAACATATACATACATATAAATTTAATAATTTTACGAAGACCTATGTATTTAACTCACCAAACTCAGACAGTTTTCCTTAAACACACATTTTTTCCTAGATTACTTCCGAGTGAAGAATTTCTTACCTTTAGCATTATAACCAAGCCATACAATACATTTAACAAACGTTTCATTTATTCAAAGACTTTCAAAACTTACTCTTAATCATTTAAAGAACGTTTCATCTATTCAAAGAGTTATTTATTTTCAAAACTCAATCTTTAACATATTTTGTTTACGACTCACACAGAACTTATAATTTATAAAGATTTTATGATATACAACCGAGAAAAATATTTAACAAAACTATTTAAAACACGAGTTTCATACATTGAAAAAGTTTATTAGCAAAGTTCGAAGAAAACTTTAAGACTATTTACACTGCAAATTTCATGTTTTGAAAAAATCTATTACTAACATACAAACTTGGAATCTTTACTTTGTTCACACCTTTAATATTATAATCAAGCATATAACACATTAAACGCACATTTCATCTATTCAAAGGCTTTCAAAACTTACTCTTTAACATTTAACGAACGTTTCATCTATTTAATGAGTTATTTATTTTCAAAACTCAGTGTTTAACACAATTTTTAAGATTTTCACAGAGGAATACAACCGATAAAAATATTTAACAAAACTATTTCCAATACGAGTTTCATGCATTGAAAAGGTTTATTAGCAAAGTTCAAAGAAAACTTTCAAGCTATTTTCGCTGCAAATTTCATGTTTTGAAAAAGTCTATTACTAACATACAAACTTGAAATCTTTACTTTGTTCACACCTTTAATATTATAATCAAGCACATAACACATTAAACGAACATTTCATCTATTCACAGACTTTCAAAACTTACTCTTTAACATTTAACGATCATTTCACTTATTCAAGAAGTTATTTATTTTCAAAACTCAATCTTTAACACAATTTTTATAATTTACATAGGGTTTATGATATACAACCGAGAAAAATATTTATCAAAACTATTTGCAATGCGTCTTTCCCACATTGAAAAGGTTTATTACTAAAGTACAAAGAAAACTTTCAAGATATTTACGTTACGAATTTCGTGTTTTGAAAAAGTCTATTACTTACATACAAAATTGAAATCTTTACTTTGAAACTAAGATTGCAAACAATTTTATACAGAGTTCAAGTTAAATATAGAATTGGTTAAAATCGTAGCAACATAAAGTACAGAATATAAAAAAAAGTTAGAAACGTTATACTCAAAGACTTGCATTACTAACTGAAATAAAGAAACATAGCTTTCAACTACTACTACCAATGCAAAACTTATATTAACCTGCTAAAAACTCCATAAGAAAAGTCAAAGTACTGCGCACAAAACATCAAAACTTAGAGTCATCTAGTAAAACTTAGAACGAATAATGTAAAACTACGAAAATTTTCAAAAATAAAAGTGTTATGCACTTGCAAAATGTAAAAAGTACTGTGTACGAATGTTAAAACTTTAACTAAAACATGAAACGAAGATGTAAAAATATTAAATATAATATCTTAAAGCAACACTAAAATGTAAAAGTATAACGTACAAAACATCAAAACTTAGATTCATCTAGTAAAACTTAGTATAAAAATGTAAAAGTACTAAGGACAGAACCTCAAATATACATTAATTTGATAAAAGCAAAATGAAAATGTTAAAGTGCAAAAGACAAAACGTCAAACATAGATTAAGATGTTAAAACAATGTATCATAAAAATTAAAAAAAAAAAAAGAAAAAGAAAAAATACTACATACAAACGGTCAAAACTTAGAACTAAAATTTTTTGATAAACCATATAATTTCAAATTCGTCTAGAAAAACTTAGAGCGGAAATGTAAAATTATTGAAGTTTACAAAACAAAAGTGTTAAGCATTCACAAGTTATTAAAACTTCAAAACGTAAAAAATGATTTCTCTACAAAAACTTGGAATGAAGTCGTAAAATTACTAAGTACAAACTGTTAAAACATCATAAAAATGTCAAAATGACAAGTATAAAGCAACAAAACATAGATTTGGCTCCTGAAATATTAATCAAAAATGTAAAAATTCTAACAACAAAATCCTAAAACTCTTAAAAATTAAAAAACACGCAGTACAAAACAACAAAACATGTAAAAATGTTAAGTATAAAGCTGCAAAACTCAAATTCACCCAGAAAAACTCAAAACAAAGATGTAAAAGTAAGGAACTTTTCAAAAGAAAAGTGTTATACACTTACAAAATGTTAAAACTTAATGCAAAAATGTAAAAATTACTACGTACAAAATGTAAAAATTCTAAGTATATAACGTATTCATCAAGTGAAACTTTGTACGAAAATGTAAAATTTAGATGGATCTACAAAAATTCAAACTAAAATCGTAAAAAGTATGAGTACAAAATGTTCAAACATTCTATAAATGCAAAAAATTTAAGAGTACAAAATACAAAACGTAAAAAAAAAAGTTAAAGTTATCTTCTAAAACTTAGACTGAAGTCGAGTGAAATTACTAAGTACGAAATGTTAAAACATCATAAAAATGTCTAAATAACAAGTATAAAGTATCAAAACATAGATTTGTACATTGAAATGCACTTGCGAAATGTAAAAAGTACTGTGTACGAATGTTAAAACTTTAACTAAAACATGGAATGAAGATGTAAAAATATTAAGTATAATATATTAAAGCAACACTAAAATGTAAAAGTACTACATACAAAACATCAAAACTTAGATGCATCTAGTAAAACTTAGTATAGAAAATGTAAAATTACTAAGCACAGAACGTCAAATATACATTTATTTAGTAAAAACATAACGAAAATGTTAAAGTACTATGGAGATATAAAAATACTAAGTATAATATACTGAAGCAACACAAATTGTAAAAGTACAAATTACTAAACATAAAAAATTTGGAGTTATCAAATAAAACTTGAAAACATAGATTCACCATCAAAACGTAGATGTGTTTACAGCAATCTTAATCAGAAAAATGTAAAAGTTCGAAGAACAAAATTCTAATACTGTGAAATATTAAAAAATACACAATACAAAGCAATAATGCATGAAAGAGTGCTAACTTCAAACTTAAATGACAAATTGACTTAAATGACAAAACTTAAATGCATTCAGAGAAACTTAGAACGAAAAAATAATAGTACGGAAATTTGCAAAGTAAAAGTGTTATGCACTTTTCAAAATGTTAAAACTTAACTTTATCTACTAAAATCTGCAATGATGATGTAAAAATACTAAGTATAATATATTAAAGCAACACAAAAATATCAAAACATTAAATACAAAACGTAAAAAAAAAAATTTAGATCTGTCGACTAAAACTTAGACTGAACACATAAAATTATTGAGCACGAAATGTTAAAACATCATAAAAATGAACAAATAACACGTATAAAGTATCAAAACCATAGATTCATCAACTGAAATCTTGATAAAAAATGTTAAAGTTCTGCGAACAAAAATGCTAAAACTGTGAAAAACTAAATATATGTAGTGCAACACAATAAAGTATGTAAAAGAAAAAAGTTCAAAATTAAAACTGCTTTAATCTTAAAGTTACAACTGGAGATATTCTTCTCGCGAACAAAGAAGTGGCAACTAACCGGCGATGAAGGGAGCCCTAACCAAGCACCGACTCCCCAAACTATAGATTTTCCTCGAGAAAAATAGACTCAAGACTTTTTTTTTTACGTTTTGTATTTTGTACTCTTAAATTTTTGCATTTATAGAATGTTTGAACATTTTGTACTCATACTTTTTACGATTTTAGTCTGAATTTTTGTAGATTCATCTAATTTTTTTAAGTTTTGTACTTAAACTTTTACATTTTCGTACAAAGTTTCACTTGATGAATACGTTATATACTTAGAATTTTTACATTTTGTACGTAGTAGTTTTTACATTTTTGCATTAAGTTTTAACATTTTGCAAGTGTATAACACTTTTCTTTTGAAAAGTTCCTTACTTTTACATCTTTGTTTTGAGTTTTTCTGGGTGAATTTGAGTTTTGCAGCTTTATACTTAACATTTTTACATGTTTTGTTGTTTTGTACTGCGTGTTTTTTAATTTTTAAGAGTTTTAGGATTTTGTTGTTAGAATTTTTACATTTTTGATTAATATTTCAGGAGCCAAATCTATGTTTTGTTCCTTTATACTTGTCCTTTTGACATTTTTATGATGTTTTAACAGTTTGTACTTAGTAATTTTACGACTTCATTCCAAGTTTTTGTAGAGAAATCATTTTTTACGTTTTGAAGTTTTAATAACTTGTGAATGCTTAACACTTTTGTTTTGTAAACTTCAATAATTTTACATTTCCGCTCTAAGTTTTTCTAGACGAATTTGAAATTATATGGTTTATCAAAAAATTTTAGTTCTAAGTTTTGACCGTTTGTATGTAGTATTTTTTCTTTTTCTTTTTTTTTTTTTTAATTTTTATGATACATTGTTTTAACATCTTAATTTATGTTTGACGTTTTGTCTTTTGCACTTTATCATTTTCATTTTGCTTTTATCAAATTAATGTATATTTGAGGTTCTGTCCTTAGTACTTTTACATTTTTATACTAAGTTTTACTAGATGAATCTAAGTTTTGATGTTTTGTACGTTATACTTTTACATTTTAGTGTTGCTTTAAGATATTATACTTAATATTTTTACATCTTCGTTTCATGTTTTAGTTAAAGTTTTAACATTCGTACACAGTACTTTTTACATTTTGCAAGTGCATAACACTTTTATTTTTGAAAATTTTCGTAGTTTTACATTATTCGTTCTAAGTTTTACTAGATGACTCTAAGTTTTGATGTTTTGTGCGCAGTACTTTGACTTTTCTTATGGAGTTTTTAGCAGGTTAATATAAGTTTTGCATTGGTAGTAGTAGTTGAAAGCTATGTTTCTTTATTTCAGTTAGTAATGCAAGTCTTTGAGTATAACGTTTCTAACTTTTTTTTATATTCTGTACTTTATGTTGCTACGATTTTAACCAATTCTATATTTAACTTGAACTCTGTATAAAATTGTTTGCAATCTTAGTTTCAAAGTAAAGATTTCAATTTTGTATGTAAGTAATAGACTTTTTCAAAACACGGAATTTGTAACGTAAATATCGTGAAAGTTTTCTTTGTACTTTAGTAATAAACCTTTTCAATGTGGGAAAGACGCATTGCAAATAGTTTTGATAAATATTTTTCTCGGTTGTATATCATAAACCCTATGTAAATTATAAAAATTGTGTTAAAGATTGAGTTTTGAAAATAAATAACTTCTTGAATAAATGAAATGATCGTTAAATGTTAAAGAGTAAGTTTTGAAAGTCTTTGAATAGATGAAATGTTCGTTTAATGTGTTATGTGCTTGATTATAATATTAAAGGTGTGAACAAAGTAAAGATTTCAAGTTTGTATGTTAGTAATAGACTTTTTCAAAACATGAAATTTGCAGCGAAAATAGCTTGAAAGTTTTCTTTGAACTTTGCTAATAAAACCCTTTTTAATGCATGAAACTCGTATTGGAAATAGTTTTGTTAAATATTTTTATCGGTTGTATTCCTCTGTGAAAATCTTAAAAATTGTGTTAAACACTGAGTTTTGAAAATAAATAACTCATTAAATAGATGAAACGTTCGTTAAATGTTAAAGAGTAAGTTTTGAAAGCCTTTTTAATAGATGAAATGTCCGTTTAATGTGTTATATGCTTGATTATAATATTAAAGGTGTGAACAAAGTAAAGATTCCAAGTTTGTATGTTAGTAATAGATTTTTTCAAAACATGAAATTTGCAGTGTAAATAGTCTTAAAGTTTTCTTCGAACTTTGCTAATAAACTTTTTCAATGTATGAAACTCGTGTTTTAAATAGTTTTGTTAAATATTTTTCTCGGTTGTATATCATAAAATCTTTTTAAATTATAAGTTCTGTGTGAGTCGTAAAAAAAATATGTTAAAGATTGAGTTTTGAAAATAAATAACTCTTTGAATAGATGAAACGTTCTTTAAATGATTAAGAGTAAGTTTTGAAAGTCTTTGAATAAATGAAACGTTTGTTAAATGTATTGTATGGCTTGATTATAATGCTAAAGGTAAGAAATTCTTCACTCGGAAGTAATCTAGGAAAAAATGTGTGTTTAAGGAAAACTGTCTGAGTTTGGTGAGTTAAATACATAGGTCTTCGTAAAATTATTGAATTTATATGTATGTATATGTTTGCATGTATGAAATATTTTTTAATTAAAACTTACTGGTTTCATTCATATTAAACTTCAATTAAAGTCAAATTGGTTTATCGATAGCGTTACTCAGCTAGTAGCATCATGTTTGCATATGTCATTCTTCGATTGGGGTGGTCGATGAGCCTTATCTTCGTCAGCTGATAAGAGTCTGAAGAGTCATTTCTACGCTGCGGTTTACCCTAGGAAGATATATATTTTCCTTCTCTGTAAGTAAATGATGTTTTATATAATTTTTATTTCAACTTTAAAGTATTTACATTTTCCTCTCCAGCTCATCTACAAAAGCGATGTAAGCGGTTTCAACCCTTTTTATTTATCTTATGGAATGCTGCTAAAAACATTTAGTTATGAATTTAATCCTCCCTGTCATTTTTCATGTACAAGTTAGGTGTTTACAATTACCCCAGAAATTTCGTACTCTATGGTAATTGTAAACACTTAAATTTATCCTATTTCCAATATTTTGGGGGGACAATAAGTATTATCTTTTTATGTAAATTACACTTTTGTGTCCATTTTACATAACTGTTGTTGTTGTTGCTAATGCCACTTGGAAATCCAAGCCCCCCTTGCAGGGCGACTATGAATTAAGGAAGCTCCTACTGATTATTAATGAGCTCCGCTAGAACGAACTCTGAACCAAACTTGGCTCAGAGGGGCTTAATGATTTTGAACCAGCTCCCAGATGAGAGATCGTCGCCTAGTTTGGTCCCTCATAGGAAATTATTTCTAACTTGGTGGACATTTGAAGGGACGATGTATTTTACATGCACAGCTCCCTTTAGCGCATTCGGTCTTAGAGTAATCAGTCGCGGGAGTTGACCATGGCCAGTCGTGCTTCACTTTCAGTGTTCTGTGGGATCCAAGCTTAACCGACTGATCCACTGAGGGACAAATTTTACATAAATTTGTCGCATTAATTGATTTTTTGCAAGATATTTCTCTTTAAATGGTCTCAGCCGACTCATAACATAACTTAGCAGATCATTAGGAATCATTGTTCTGGAACTTCTTAAACTTTCAAGCAGACTGTGTATGAAACAATTTTCCATTTGCATCAACCTTATTCGAAAATAAATCACTGTTTACAATTACCCCAGATCTCTGGGGTAATTGTAAACACGAGTTCATTTGCTAACAAATAGTCATAAAGTCAAAATTTTTGTACAAATTTATTCACAAGAAGTACAGTAGTGACTACAATCAGGGCCGTCTCCGAAGTCATTAGTTTGTCCCTTTCTTTTCCCGGGGGTGCTTGAAGCAAGCGAATCGCTAGAATGAGTCATTCAAATGATCCCATGTTCCTTCCAAGTTCGAACGGCGCGAGGATGGCATACGAGCTAGCTGGCACGGTGTGTGGCCAGGGACGTAACTGGGGGGGGGGGGGAGGAATCAGATGGGCACTGTGCCCCGGGCGCCAGATTTTAGGGGGAGCTAAGTTGACTAAGTGTGTGTGCGTATGATCCTTACAATGAAAATGTTATTCGCCATGCTAATTTAAGGTATTTAAAGGAAATTTATGAGAAAGAGAAAAATAATATTGTTAAAATAGCTCCAAAACTCTCACATAAAGTTCTTTATCCAATTTCAATCGAAAGGCAAACTGCTAAGTATGCCTTAAATTTGTTTCATGACACCAATTCTGTTGCGTTAGAGTTAAATTTAAATTTAGGTGAATATGTAATAGAAACCAAAACATTTATTAATCAGATATCTAATTGGTGGAAGGTTGTATATGTTAAATATCCTTCAAAGGGCAAGCATTTAAATGAATATTTCTCAACTCCCATCTCTTCTCTTGAAGATGACAATTTTCTATTTTTAGAAAAATTTAATATGTGGCTGACAACATGGGATAAATTGCTTCAAATGAAAGCAGAGGAAAGAAAAATGCTTGGTCTACCTGGCAGGGGTGGTCATGTTAAAAAAGGAAACCTTTTTTTATTTAAGGTTTACTTCAAATATTTTGATTGAACTTGTGAAACATTTATTCGACTCTTTTGGTCCAAGCTATGTATTATTACTTAAATTTCAGATATATTCTCTGGAGGCTAGGTTCGGCCAACACCAACACATGAGCGGGGTCAACTATAATGTCTCTTGTGTTCAAGTTATGGAAGCAGAGAGAAAATTGAAGATACTTAGCTCAATAAGTCTACATTCGGGAAAAAAATTGGAGAATTTAATTTAAAGAATTTCAATTGCGGGGGATTAACTGCCAATTCTGAAGTGGAAATACCAGAACACTTCTATGGTGTATTCAGCTGCAATGTTGATGATAAAGTTAAAAAAGAGGAAATGTCAGTTTTAGTTTACATAGCAGGTTATGTAGTCTATAAGTTATCCCATAAGGTGCATTGTTTAGATTGCATTTCTATGTTAATATCTGACAAAGCATTGGAATTGGAGAGCCCGGATATTTATCAACTTTTGTTACTGACTGATAGAGGCACACTAAAATTTCCCAAAAAATTATTGATAGATGTATCTGTATATGCTTTCCAAATTTTTCGGAAACTAATAAGTAAAGAGTACCAGAAGTTATTTTAAAAATTTCCTGAGCCAAGGAATTTAATAGTACGGCTTGCAATAGAAAAAAATGGAAATTATGGGGATGGATTTTTTAATTAAATGTAATTGTGGAACTTATGTTTTAAGTCATATTGAGTATTGCTTATCAGGAATATCTAATATATTTCTGAATGATTATACAAAAGCCAAAAATGATTATAATTCTAGGAGCAATAAAAGGAAACTATCTATTTTTACCAACTAAATTGAAATATAACACCAATTTTTACTTGTAGGAGCAAAATTTACCGATGAAGACTCAAAATTTTAAATCTTACATGTTTGAAAATATAATGTGGAAGTGTATATTTTTGATTTGGCTCAATTTTTTTTAACAATGCTTTTTTTAATTATTTTGTTTTTAATTTTTATGCTACAAATTAGTGTTGGTTGAAACTGTGAAACTCAAATACCTAACTCTTGACATTAGAAAAATTATAAAAAGAGTGTTACATGTAAATCAATTTTTTTGGAAGTTTTTAGATGTGGCAGTTAGTATGATTATTATTAGATTCATGAATTTTACTCTTTAACTTGATATGTTTGCAAATAAAGAAATTGAAATGCTATATGTGTTATGTATATTTTTTGAAAATGAAACATCATTTTAAAAATTGTGAACAAATTTTCAATTTGAGTAAATTAAATCAATACCTGACATTTTACAATTTAGTTGAAACTAGAAACAGTATTTTCTAGATCAATTTGCTCTCATTAAAGTTATGTTTGAACTTTTCGGATTGTTTGAATTACTACATTACAATGTAAATTTTAAAATCATATTTTTGTTTCAAAATGTTAAAAAAATATAAAAGTTCTGAAAAATTCTAAATTTTGTCATGTAAGAACACTTTAAATCTCTAAAGAATTATTTTTAAAATTACTACTGCAAAATTTAAGAATGAAATGAATTTTATATTTTGAAACTAGATTTATATTTATTAAATATAAATTTAGATCTTTTAACATATTTATTTATAGTTTAAAAGAATACTTACAATGAAAACATCAATTACATATGCTGAAAATTGAAATGAAAGTTGATAATTATTTCCATAGCTATTTATTTAGTGTTTTCCTAAGAATAATTTTTAAAAAGATGACTTCACTTAAAAGTATTGCATTTTAACTTTTAAATTATTGCTGCTTTACTGAATAATTACTGTTAAAAATGACTTCCAAAAATAAAAGCTACCAAGTACTGTTAGTTTTAACTGAAGTCCAATCATCAACCTAATAAGAATAAAACATTTCAGTATATTTTTCTGCTTTTAAAAAACAAAATAGTTATATGAGCTTAATTTTCTGTTGTAAATGTACCAACATGAAGTACAGGCAGCGAAAATTTGAGAACTTTTGGTCGGTATGAATAAAAAAAATGCGATGTGAAACCATGAAGTGCTGTAGAAAGTGGGATCACTTGGATTGCGCAATCAAATCTTGAAGCATGCCCAGAAGAAAGGGACAAACTAATGACTTCGGAGACATCCCTGCTACAATGCTCACAATTTTATTTCTGAATTCATTCAAGAGGTAGGGAAGGATCAAAAGTTAAAAGCTTGAAAAAGCGTTTACAATTACCCCAACTGAACTTACATAAACTAGAAAGCGTAAAATCACGGGAGAAAAGAGCCAAATAGTGTTCGTCAACCGTTCTTTCTTTTTTTTCTTCTTTGCTTTGCGTATTTCTGTTATACATAACTAGCTTATTTTTAAATACGTTTTTGAGCTCCGGTTATTTTTTTTAACTGAAAGATTACAATTAAATATTTTGCGATAGTCGTTTTATCAAGATAAGAAAAATCTCTTATTAAAAAAAGATTCTACTCAGTGCTGCGTCAATAAAAGGATTTTCTTTATCTTAATTAAGAGTCAATTAATAAATGAAACTGAAATGAAAATGCGTTATTTCTTTTTTCTCTTCATTTTTTATAGTTTCAGAATCGTTTTTAATTACACTCATTAAGAATTAGTATTTTTTTTATTGTTATGGTAACTATAACGTTTGCTTTGAGGGTGACATTTTCCTTCATTTTTCAATATTTAAATAGCAGCGTTTTAAATCAATTATTTCCATAATGAGCTCAAAATTTATATGAAATGAATTGTGAGAACTTCATGATACAGGAAAAAGTTATTATCATTTTGAGAAAAAAAATGGAATATTAACGACAATTAGATGATACAAACGTTTATTTTATTTTTGAAATACCATCTTACAAAAAAAAAAATATTAGATTTTAATTCTATACTTTTAAAAAATCATTTGCATTTCTTCATCTATTTACATCTTCTGAAAGCAAAATCACCAGATAGTATTAATTAAGTAAAAAAGCTTTTCCAAAATATTAAAATTGAATTTTCACCTAGGGAAGACAAAAAATATTTTTTCAGCGTTTCTTTCCTTGTATCTTTTGTGGTACCGAATTAACCATCCAAGTTAATTTAAATATTTTTTTTAATGCACGCTTTAAGTTGATTTAAATATTTCGAAAATACAGCAGCGTTTCAAATGAGCATTACGTCACCTTCAATCGTAGAGAAGTAAGACGGTAAGGGATAAACAGGGTGAATGTTGGTGAGTCTGCTTTGAGCAAATGTTGCTTTGTGCATTTATATGTATTACTTTAGGATTGAGCTAGCAGGTCTTAGAGATTCTTTTAATCGAGTTTTATTTTATATCTGTAAGTTGTGTTGTCATTAAATGTTCATTTTATTTCAAAACCATTAATTTCATTGAGCGAATAGTCGTACAGCATTTTTATAATAAAGTCCCTTTTTGACGCAACGATCCGAGATTGATAACCGAGTTTGAGATGACATGTGGAAAAGTTGTTTGGTCTTTTCGTGTGAAAGCGCCCTTAGTTTGATGCCCATAGCAACAGTCGCTTACACCTTCGGGACCGTTCATAAATGATATCACACTTTTTTCCCACATATTTGACCTCCCTCCCCCTTTGTCACAAAATATCACACTTCAATAGACTTTCCTCCCCCCTTTGTCACATGTCTCGTTTTGTTGCATAAGCATGGATGTTACACTTCTTGTTACCCCTCCCCTCCCCTTGTCACACTTAGTCACAATTTTACACATTCCCCCTCCCCCCTCGAAGCGTGACGTCATTTATGAATGATTCCTTTGGTGTGAATGCACTCGTAGTTAAACAAAAACCCTCTTGATGATCTTAGAACAAAAAGAAAGCAGAGAAGAGTTTTGCAATCTATCGAATATTAAAGCAATAGGACTAGCACACGGCCCTCTCTAATGGGTTTTGTCATCTGAGTTACACCAAACGATTAACGTCAGCTCAATTATATCTTTACAATAATCACTTATGATTATAGATTTATCTATGCATAAAAAAAGGCTACAGTTGAAACTTTGGACTGCTTAGTATCTTCTTTTCGTTCTATCCCTCAAAAGGTTTTTTGCTCAATACCTTACCAAACACTTTTAATGGAATTCCACTTGCCAAAATGGAATTTCGGAAGAAAGCGATGCATCAAAAAACAAAACAACGTTGCCAAAATTTGTTCCATGACATGGAAGGCTAGCCGCTTCTGTCTTTTAGACACTCAAAATTTTATTTATGTTAAGTATTTATAAAGAAAATTATATGAAGCATGATAAATACCTGTCAGAGTGCAAAAGCGCAGTGTTTTATCTCTATTGAAAGGCTTTTATCGCCATGCCATTACCATCCTGCTCAAAAACAATAATAATAGATAAATAAAACTCTATTTTTCGGGAATAATTTCAAAATATAAGTAGTGAACTATGTTTTGTATAATATTAGTCTAAAATAGTATGCAGGTTAAATTCTTCTCAATGATAATTATACACGAAATTCATGTTTTGCTTTGAAACTTTCTAATTACTCGGTGTTATTTGAAATAAAATATTTTCAGAAATGCTACTGAAACTTTCTGGACCAGCAATGGATAGATTTCGGACAGCTCAGTAGAGAGGAATTTTGCCGTCTTCCGCTGAGATATTTACCGTTTCATTACTTGGAAGTCCCTGAGGCCTCTGATTAGAATGACCCTTTTCGAAATGATAGTTTTACGAAGTGAGGTATCAACCAAACCTCAGCTTCCAAAACTAACGAAGCTGGGAATGCTTTTCAAAATAATGACTTTTGAATGATTGCTATTTGTTAGTGAAACAGCCACGAAATGATGAGGTTCTGTATGAGGTTGTGAGAAGCATAGTGGCTTAAGTCAAGCATTTAATATTTTGAGAAAAGGTTTTTACACTACGCTATTTAATAAGAAAAACGAATGGTGTCATTTGTTGATAAATACAGTAAAACCCCGCTATACCGCGCCTCAGTATACCGCGGAATCGAATATACCGCGGTGACTATCATGTCCCCCGAAATTTAAACCACCCTTTATCATTGCCATTTAAAGGTGATTCCTTATTTACCATTGTAAATAAAGCCAGCCCGAGTATACAAATATTCTTGCCAAAGAGCATCCATCCCTCCACCAGACACACTAACAGATAAAGCCCTATTGTGATAAGCGCGATGTACAGCTTTTTCATGCTTTTCCCGTCTTTCAAAATCGGGGGCAATCGCCCTGACTTGTTTCTCTTAACACGGGCGGAGCTCAATCTGTCAGGGACTGTTCAGTTCAATGCTTAACTATTCCACTTTCAGAAGTCTAATTATGCGTGTGTAACTTCTTTTATAGCGTTATCAATTCAGCATTCCTGAAAAGTAAACATATTTCCCAGTGAGAAGTGCGTTCCAAATCAAATTTTTTCTTAAGACCTCTCTCCCTTCACAATCCCATGTTGACAACATAAAGAGATTTTTAAGCAACCTTTTTCTCAGAACGCAGTTGGTTTATAATATATCTCTCGATAGACTGATTGTGCAGCTGAAATGTGTGCTTCTTGCACAGCAATTACAGTAAATAAAATGGCAGGAAAGAAGAAAAGAAAAAATTATACTATAGGGGGAAAAAAAGTTAAAAATGATGCAACAAAAGCGAGTATTATTTCTTGAATATGGTTCCGCGGTATAGTTTCACTATACCACGGTTATGTTATAACGCGGGTGCCAAACATGTCCCCTGTTTCCGCTTTTTAACGGGGTTTTACTGTATTTGAAGTATTCTTCTGTGTACTGTAAATAAAAGTAGGGACATCCCATATTATACAAAAATGAATTAACTAGGGGAAGTATGCCTATTATCGCCCCTCAACCAAATATTACAACCTTCCTGATTTCGCCGCCAGCTGGAAACTAGTGTCTAACGACACGTTGCCAAACCTGTGAGAGCTTTGGTTTAGTGAACCATTGCGTTTAGCTAATTCTCATTTTTGGAAATTTTGAGCAAGTTTTTGACGACTTCCTCATACATTGATCAATCTTCATAAAGGTAAACAATATTCTTAATCTTAAATGAGAGAAATTCACTTTGCTTATATATTCAAAATGAGTAAAAGCAACGTTAAAGGGCGCAAATAAGAAGATTAAAAATGGCAGACTGTTTTAAAGGGCTATTATCCCCCTTCGTCAGTACCGAGAGCAGAAATGAAATATTAGTGCGGGCAAGATGTTTAAATAAACTCATGTTTGCGAAAATTGCAACACCATGAAGGAGTCGTCATAATTGAATGAAATTTAATACATAGTTGAGTGGTAGTGGTACAAATAAATGATTAAATTTTCAAAGCAAACAAACAATAACAAGAGATCGGAATCAATATTTTGTGTAGCCACCACGCGCCGCAATAAGTGCTGCTACACGACGTGGCATGGAGTCAAACAAATTTTGAAGGTCTGCCTGAGGAAGAGCATTCCATATTGTTTGTATGCGTACCCAAAGTTCGTCTACAGAAGCAACAGGACGAGGATCACGAGCGAGACGCCGACCAACGAAATCCCACACATGTTCAATTGGCGACATATCCGGGGAATACGCAGGCCAAGGAAGAAGCTGTACCTGATGCGTTGCAACGAAGGATTGAACAGTCCTAGCAATATGAGGGCGGGCATTGTCCTGTTGAAATATAGAGGCTGGCAAGCTTTGAAGGAAAGGAAGAGCTTGGGGCTGTAGAACTTCACTGATGTACCGGTTGCTGTTGCCCACACTTCGTACCAATTGAGATCGTACATGATAGGCTATGGCGCTACAGACCATAACTCCAAGTGTTCGTCCATTGTGGCGTTCGTTAATACACTCCGGAAGGTGGCGTTCACCGGCATAGCGTCTGACACGAATGCGGCCATCATGGTACCACAAATTAAAGCGGGATTCGTCAGAAAACACGACATGCTGCCAATCAGCTCTATGCTGATTGGCCCATTGTAGCCGCAGGCGGCGATGGTTTAGCGTGAGGGGGATCCTGTATAAAGGAGTCCTTGCGCGCAGTCCACGCTGCAGCAGACTTCTACGAATTGATGAAGCACACAATGAAACACCTGTAGCTATTGACCACTGTGCTGCCAATCGTCTAGAGGAAGCTGTACGGTCCGTCCGCGCCATGCGGACCAGGTGTCTATCATCACGAGTTGACGTCACATTTCGGGGTCCACTCCCGGATTTCCGAGTTGTCCGACCCTCGTCCGTCCACTGCTTCCAAACACGCATCACTGTGCTGCTGTTACGCTGCACACGAGCCGCTACTGCACGATACGACAGTCCAGCTTCACGAGGGGCCGTGGTAGCCTAGTGGTTAGCACGTCGGACTTCCACCTGGAAGGTCGCGCGTTCGATACCCACCAGGCTTGGAGTAATCGCGATTACGTAATCGTAATCGGCTGTAATCGATTACATTTTGACAAAATCGTAATCGTAATCGTAATCTGACGACGGCATGTTCTCATAATCATAATCGAAATTGTGTAATCCCGTAATCCTTTTTCTCCCGTAATTTTAATCGTAATCTTAAGGAAAAAATCCGTAATCTGCTGGTCCTGCAAACGTGTAATCTTGACCTGCTGAAAGCTGAAATTTTTAGCTCTACCTTGGATAGAAGAGATAAGATTACAAGAAAAAAGATTCAAACTGTGTACTGAAGTCCTATCCTAACTGTAAATAACCTATGGGCGATCATTAAAAGGTTCTGTGCGGTCTCTCAGAATTCTTAATTGCGGCTCCACTCTCCACGGGGAATGGCTGGAGAGCCCGAGAAGAAAGAGAGTCTGGTCTGCTGGACATGTCACTCGCATCGCCTTGGGGATCTCAGGGGGGGGGGGGGGTCTCCGGTCTCCTCGCGTCGTCCAGTTTCGGTAAAAGAGCGGTAATCTGTCCGCAAGTCAAAGATTTCGGGGTAGATAAGAAAGGGGAAGCTGTCTGACCAAATGCATCGGTCATTTTGCTTCCTTAATTACCCCTTCAAAACATCTTCAAACGGTTGGGCAATATAGGCGAGAGTCTGGCGACGGCATAATAAGAATGGACCATTTTCCCTTTCAATAATCGAAGCAGACTGCCCCCCGAAAATCTAATGGAAAGAGTACTATCACCTACACACATAAAGAGACGCACACACACAAAAAAAAAAAAAACAGAAATGCCTTTTGGCGTTTTTTTTTCTCCTTTCTTTAACGGCAGAAGTGAAGAATTTTTCTAAAAAATAGCACATTTACACTTCAGCAATTTAGGAGCAGGCGTTACATGATGCTCTATGCTTAAGATATATGAAATCTTAACCCTGGTACGTTTTGTGATTATTATTACTTCTTTTCAATATGTTCTTCGAATATTTAAAAAAATACATACATTTAAATCTTGAATATATTTATATTTTAATGCTAATATTCTTTTTAATTAATAGGTATGTGAAAGAAAAAGTGATTTATGTTCAGACATTCTACCAATTGTTTTTTACATGCATGAATTAATATTTAGGAATTATTTTTAAAAATTAATTATCTTTTTCTTCTTAGAATTACCTCAACAGAATTTTGTATTTCAGTTGCATCTTGTACGTTAAATTTGTGTTGTAAAATTACTTACATTTTATTTTTTTTATTAAAGCAGTTAGTACATGGGAAAAAATTATATGCTCGTGCATGTTAAAAAAAAAAAAAAAAAACACAAAAATCATATTAAAATATTATAGTCATTCGTATTATAATTATTCTTCATATTACTTTTTAACGATTACTAATTGTGCTGAGAGTTATTTGAATGTTCATGTTCAAATTTTTTGAAATTATTCTAAAATGCAGCATTTATTTTCAAAAGATTATTTATCTCTTACACTATCTGAATATTTTGTTATCCCGTGCAATTCATGCACATCTGGTAATTGGTGTTATGTAAATATTTGCACAATTTAAACTAGAAAATAAATACAATGGAGAAATATAGTACATTTTCAGAAATTGCAGCCAACTAAATTTTGATTGTATGCACACAAAATAACAATGAACCAGGTAAATCACTTATGCATTATATATACATTTAGTGCATAGTCTTTGCTTATATACAAAATACGATCACTGTAGTTATCCCTCACATGAGTTTCAAATATTCGAAAAATACTGAATGTGCCTTTCCTGATTATATATATACATATATATATATATATATATATATATATATTACAAATTTTTCATTTCTGCAACAACGTCATAATTCCAGAACTGTGATGTTGAAATTATTTCATTATAATTGCATTCATCATCTTTTCAGTTATCTCTTATTAAATCAAAAATTTAATTACAAATCATAACTTTTTGATTAATGACACTATTGTGAAAATGAGAGTTGAATGCATATTATCGGATAATTTTATGCTAATCTAATCGTAATCAAAATCGTAATCGGATGTCATAATCGCAATCGATTACATTTTTCAACGACTGTAATCGCTGCCGTAATCGTAATTACTTTTCGGCAAAGGATTACAATCGTAATCGTAATCATAATCTCTCAATTTCTCCCTTTGTAATCGTAATCGTAATCGATTACGTTTTTTTGTAATCGACTCCAAGCCTGATACCCACTGAAGACCATCATGTATACTTGGGGATATGTGCATGTAAAATCCGTAGACCCCACTACCTCTCCCCGTGCGTAAGCAATCCTAAGGCCTCGGCTAACAGGTAGGGGTCTGGTGGTGAAAAGTCCAGCTTCACGAAGGCCGATGATTCTCCCCCGTTCAAACTCTGTAAGTTGTTCAAATCTCGCTCTCTTTCGTCGAAGAGGCATAAGTAAAGATTGAGCTAACGTTTATCACTAGCAGATAACCACCGATAACCATACACGCCTCGCTACAGCCGTCTATTTATTCGGATCCATCCGCCGTTCAGAATGCATTGCTCAGCATACGCATGCTCTACAGATTTGAAATTCTAATCATTTGCATATCATGCGCTACTTTGCATTTCCTGAAAATTTCAGCTCACTCGCGTAAGTCCTTCATGGTGTTGCAATTTTCACAAACATGAGTTTACATAAGACATGGGATCCTGAACCAATCAGGTCGCAGCATTCGCCAAAACACGATTGGCCGGGGAGATTTTGGAAAATGCAAATTCGAACCCGTTTAACAGAATAAGAGAACTATGAGGGGCAGCAAGAAACTCATTACAAATATTATTTAAGTTTTTATGAACATGGTAGGCTTCCAAATATTCTTAATCATTATAACGTTAATACAACCACACGATCATGTAGTTTAAGTAGATATGGCGGTAAGGTTCTATCTATTTTTAGTTTAGTCGGTAGAGTCAGCCATATTCGAAAGTAGTGTTATTCCTAATATAGCACCCTGTTATAATATCACTGTGTGCGATATTAGAATAAAAATAATAGGGCTGCCACTGAACGAGAAATGAAACATCATGCCTACCAAAGAAAGTATTGAAATGAAGAAAAGGAAAATGGCAAATCGTGAGCAATTTTCGGCGTCATCCTTAGAATTAGAAGAAGATCTTGACCAAGCGTTGACAGTGTCTACTGACGACGAAGACAGCGAAAAAGGCTTGCGAGTGTCCTTTGTGCAATAATGGATGATAATTTTACTAAATTTTGTATTTGGGGTTACGAGCAATGTTCAGGAGCTACTCATTATAAAACCTATATTTGTGATTTATGTTTGGAAAGCTAATTCCTATTGACAAGTAAACTATAGCAATACATAACCTTCTTTCTTATCTTCTTACTTCTTCTCTTCTATTATATCACAATTATATGAAATTGAATTTGTGGTTAAATATACTAATAATAAGAAAATAAATAGTTATCTTTAAATTATTTTGCCTTCCATATTCTGTTTTATGGTAATTGGAAATATTATTCATAAGATCGTGCTGATTGATATAGGAACATCCTTGGTACGATGTTAGGAACACGTTTTTTTTTTAACTTAATAAAAGTACTTAGTATTATTCCATTCTTTGATGTAGTAAATTGTTTTATATATAAAACAGAACAATCTGGTCTCATCTCATTGAGTGAGTAATTAGTTAACTTGAAAAATAACAGAAATATATCAAATTTAAAAAGGGGTGCGATATTAGGCACATTTCTACTACATTTTCGAAAAAATGGACTTTCACCAGTATGTTGCTCACCACCTCATATCGTATTTCTATAGTTTTAACATTTTCTTATTCTCTTCAAATCTGAAGCTATGAAAACAATGCAAATATTAAAATAAAACTACACAACATTAATGTCCCTCCCCCCCCCCCTCCAAGAAAAAAATCGGTTTGGAATTTCTTAGACAAAAAACCGAGGCCCACGCACGTGGCAATTCAGCACTGTGGAGGTTAAATAAGAAGGAAATTTTAAATCAAAAGTATTTTTATCTTCCGTGTTAAATGTTCCCTGAAATATTCTGTTTACCATTTTTCCTCTGAGAACGGATTAAAGTAAAGTACAATGCCAATTAAAATATTTCAAATATCATCAGCTAATGAGATTTGATCTCCGGAGCATTGAAGAATGCTGAAAGGATTAGCGAAGTTTTATTTTCTTTTTGAAAATGTTTCTGATTGCAAGCTAAAAATATCGGAAAATACTAAATTAATGAATGCCGCAGAAGTGAATTATTCATTTTTCATGAATCGGACATAAGAATACGTAGTTGTAAAAAGAGTTTTGAGGTTTTAATTTTAGTTCATTAGATGCTTGGATTAACTTTTTTTTTAAAATTCAGATGCTAAATTATAACAATTTTTACAGTAGCTCCAGTTTAGGATATTTATAGCTTGTGAGCATTTTTGATGAACTGTTTCCTTTTTTAAGATGGTATTTAAAATAGCGAGAGGGTAAAAAAAAATTAAGATCAAATGTTTATTTAATTATTTAAATCTGAATTCCGTAATATCTCATTGTTACGGTAAATTCTCATTTAACAGTTATTTGTCTTTATATCGTTAGTATTAGAGATATGAAGTATAACTGCATTTAATTGCATTGATTGAGACAACATTACTACTACAGTACATATAGATAAATTCACTTCCAGCGAGGCTCCCAATGAATAATACATTTGAAAAACGGAAATTTTGTAAAACGCAGCTTTTTTCTTTTTCTTTTTTCTTTTTTTTTTTTTTACAATTACGGATGTTTAGAGCAATAGTTAAAAACTGTTAGAGCAATGATGCCTAGAAATACAATTACATCTTGATTTTGTTGAATTCGACAAATTTTAAATTCCAAAGCCATGTTTAATGTTATGTCGATTAGATATAGCTCATATTACTTAAAACAACATGCTTCATGAACAATGAAATTATTTATCTTACTGGTTAATTTTTAGGAATTCGTATTCATTTATCACTCACTTGATATTTATTTTTGTTATCTACGGAGAACTTAGATCTTAACTGTGCTCTAGCGCTCATAACTAGAAATTTTTTAAAATATGCAAAAATAAAATAAATTTTATGTTTTTGCTCCCATTTAATTGTTTTAAAAATCTGCTTAAAAATGCTGTTGACAACTGTTTTGTTTAACGAATACCTTATTTCTGAGCTCGAAGTGATGCTTAGATCCAATCCATTTGTTGAAACATTTAAAGTTTAAAAATTATAATGGTTACCTACTTAAATATCCTGATCCTGCAATTTAATTGAATATTTACTCTCAAAAATAGAATCCTCATTTTCGACGATTCTGCAATCCTCAGAAAAATTTCGTCATTTACAACGATTCTTTCCTCGCGCGATCACGTGACTTAAAAAAGTTACCACACAAATTTCTGCAATTTGACGAAAGGTTTACTCGGAGCATTTTTCACGAAGCCATTTCGTCGAATGCGACGAAAGTTTCGTGAGATTTGAGCATGCGTTTTTGAGAGTGTTAAATTCAACTAGTGAGAGGTTTCCCAGTAGTAAAAATTTGACTGCAATTCATTAAATTTCATGCAAAAAAATCATGCAATTCATTTTCTTTGTTAGGAAATCTATTAGTAAATATAAAAGTCATTGTTGAAAACATGTTTGTTGTCATGGGAATAATATTAAAATAAATTACAGCAAGAGTTTGACTGAAGGCTTCTCTGTGGCAAAAATTAATCCAATCAGTTTGTTTGCTAAAATCGACTTCAAAAGGGAATTTATCATACAAATGATTAGTTTTTAGTGCCACTCATTCAAAAAGTTTGCACCGACTTCTAAAACTATGTTTAAAAGTCACATCGATGTAGTTTAAAGAATGAATTTATTTTTCAATTTTTAGCGCAATTTATAATTTGAAGTCGGTTCTGTTTTTTTATAAAAATTATTTTATTTTATTCTTTTTAGTGTAAATACATTTTTTATATATATACCCTATTTTTTAAAAATCCATATCGAAGGGCAAAACTTCTTTGAATGAATGGCACTAAAAACTAATCATTTGTATGATAAATTACCTTTTGAAGTCGATTTTAGCAAACAAACTCATTGGATTAATTTTTGCCACAAAGAATCCTACGACATACATACAGTATGAATGTATACCCTCCTTCCTTTGTGAAGTCGATTAAAAATACGCGAATTTGTTGGGAATATTGTCCTTATTCAAACTAAGATTTTTAGGGACAGTTGTTGTTCTTATTCAAAAAAGGCTTTTTTTAAAAATGCTGTTGATTTTTTTCAGATAGGGTTTTCAGGGACTTTTGTCATTATTTCGGAAGTTTTCCTTCATACTAAAAGAGATTTAGGAGACGGTCGGCTAAATCCTAATTAGAAATTTTACATGGACTGTTAGCGTTATTTTAGAAATTTTGCCTTTTCTCTGTGAAGAATTTTTAGGGATTGTTGTTCTTATTCTAGTGGGGATTATCAGTGGAATCGTTGATGTTATTTAGAAACAGTTGTCTTATTCTGATGGGAATTTGAACATGCGTCGCGTGGCATCCCTTTTTTGGAATAATCGAGGTAGCCCGAGAAACGCAGCTAGTATATATTGGAAGTGGATTAACTGACACCTCAAGATTAGCATTATTTTGCTTTGTGGCCGTTCATAAATGATGTCACTTTTTTTCAATATATTTGACCCCTCCCCCCTTTGTCACAAAGTGTCACACTTCAACATACCCCCTCCCCCCCTTTGCCACATGTCACGCTATATTACATTTGCATAAAATAGGTTCAATTTGCAGATCTTAAATGTTTTTATAGAAATCAAAATGTACGATGTCACACTTCTTGTTACCCCCTCCCATACACTTGTCACAAACTGTCATACTTTCCTGAAAACCCCCTCCCCCCTTGAAGTGGGACATCATTTATGAATGACCCCTTTGGCATTCATTGAATAGGTTATATTTTCTCTTCTGTTTTCTTCTCGATATTTCTCCTTTGAATTATAAATAGTAAAAAATGCGTTGAGTATTGCTCAAATATTATAGATTATACATGTAGGGAATAGTATGAATTGTAATAAAACATAATTTCACGTTAAGAAAGCACAGATGAGCATTACAATGCAAACATATGTTTCGGGATTGCTTGGAATCCCTTTTTCAATGCGACAGGGAGCTTCTAGATGCAAAACATCCAAATGATCCAAGCAATCCCGAAACATAGGTCTGAATTTTAATGCTTATTTGTGCTTTCTTAACGTGAAATTATTTTTTATTGCAGTTTACTTGCACAAAGTTAAATTATTATTTTAATTGTATGAATGTATGACGTCGTATGAAGACTTGCAAAAAAAAAAGGCTTCGAATCTACGTCGAAAATAGGAAAAAAACAGAGAACTATTTCTAAACATTTTTTATAGCTAACACTAAAACTCATCAATAGCGACTAAATAAAATAAAAATAACAAAATCGGTCGATAAGCAAATGAGAAAAGGGTACTTAACTGATTTGTGTCTTTGCCTATTTATATAAAGATTAAACTTCACTTAAAGTTAACTTTTCAGCTACGCATAAATATAGCCTCAAAATATATAAATGACTAATTGTAATGACGCTACAAAATTGATGAAGCTGTTTATCGTCCGTGAAAATTTAATGCTCGAAATATCATTAATTCCTAAAATTAAAGCCATTTCAGACATTCATTCATATAAATGTTAACTGAAAAATATTAATATTCATTTCCTTAAAATAGCTTGAGATAAATTCGTATAACAGAGATTCCTTCCAAAGAGCAGTCGAAATGAATGCCATCTAATTATTTGCTGTGTTCTTTCGAATGATTTCTTTATACGAGTTGTTGCCATATGCGATGACAAACGTTTATTATTTATTTATTAATCAGGCTCCCTCTAATCCATATAAATGGATGATTGTTTATTAAAGCCGTAAATGTAATTAACCTGAGAGGGAGAGAAATCTTAGCGAGTGATTACAACGAAGATATTTCGAAAGCAATGAGTGATTTCATTAAATAGCGCCTCAGATTCATAACTGAAATGAATGTTTTATATTTCAGTAGCGTTCATGCATTATTTCGTTACCTTTTTCCATCCGTGATGTTGAATCTGTTGCTAATTGAATTTCCAGGACTGTTCATAAACGTAGATTATTTTGGGTGGGTGGTGTATGCTGAGTTAAAGAAAAAAACTTTTTTTCTCAAAATCATTAAAAAAAATCAATAAAAATTAAATAAATAAAATAAAACTAGAGTTACCCTGTGGTCAAAATTCCACCGCAATTTATTAAAAATTGCAGCCTCGAACGCTTAAGCAACTTTTAGACCCTCTAGTTTTTCTGATTGATAACAGTTTGTCTTGTTTAAATATTTCAACTAGCGATAATCTCTCCTCAGTGCGACTGATTGACCGCAGAGCTAGTTATTTCATTCGATGCATTTTTAACTCATAAATGAATTTTATCTTTTCGGCACTTTTTCTCCTCTAAAGAAATAGAGGTAAAAATTTTCATGCCACCCAATTGAATAAATTTTAAATACAAACTTACTTTTAATTTATTTAAGAGTTCCAAACGATAATGCAAATCAACAAACTTACGATACGTTTATTTGAAGCAAAATAACCTCGTCACCGCACTTATAATTTCACTTTATAATATACTAGCTGAAATTTTGCTGCAATTTTTTTGTGAAAACAGTTTTTAAGCTCTGTACTATCTGCTAATAAACAAACGAAGGTGTTTCCATTCGAAAGAATCGGAAATTAACCATTTTAAAATCATAGAAAACGCTTTAAAATTCAAAAGGCTTAAGAAAAGATCGCTAGATATAAACACGCGAACGATCATTCGATATAAGCAAACTATAAGGTGTTGCCACTCCAAAGAATCGGAAATTAAAAATTGAGTTATAAATGGAAATACTTTTTAAGAAATAGAAATTAATCTGTTGAAGTCTCCCGTAAGTTACGGTTACAAATACATGTATTATGTTACTTTGCTATGCTCATTAAACAAATTTTTAAGTTTTGACATCGTTTGTTTTTTGCATGATGTCAGTATCGTACCGTACCTCAAAATTTAATCGTAACTGGTCCACGTTAAGTGAAATATATATATATATAGATTAGACATTGTTAGTTTCAAATTGTATTTTATTTGACATCATATATATATATATATATATATATTTAAATAATACAAAATAAAAGAAAGGATTCCATGACTCAATTAGTACTAAAGGAATAAACAAAAAACATTTAATCAATGTAATATAATTAATATATATATAAACGGCTATTTACAGGGGAATAGAGAATTAAAATTAACATTCAATTAAAATTCAGAACACTCAGCATGTTCCGTCGTACTCAGCACATCGACTCCGCTTGCAGCATCGTTGCCATCCACCGAAAACCAAGCTTCCTCTCGGTGTGCTGTTAAATGTTGTTGATCGCTAGCGCATCCTGGCGTAGGCGGGGAACATTGCTGATTACCATATTTTCAGCATGTTTCCAGGTTCACACACACACACATGCATATATATATATATATATATATATACTATAATATTAAAATTTGTCGGTGTCTGTGTGTTTGTGTGTGTCTGTCACCTCATCTCCTCTAGGACGGTATGATGTGGGATTCGGGATCTTCCGTGGAAGTTGTTTCGTCCGGTCTCATTCCCGTAGAGCTTTAATAAACGGAGGTAATTATTGAAAACGCAACTATGACTCTTATTTAATTTGGAGGTGAAAAAATGCTCGCATAATTGAAACAATTATACCAATCGAAAAGACGTATTGATTTTTGGGCCTCGAAACTGATAAGGTCAGTGTAGCTGGAATTCGAGATGTAGAAGTTTTGAGGAAAATTTTTTCGATATAAACAAAACGAATTGGGGAAAAAAAATTAAATTCGGGTTACAAATGCAGGGAAATTAAAAAATGTAAGTAAAGAAAAATGTTCAAGGTACGCATTTTCCAGATAAATAAGTTCGACTGTACGTATCTGCTCTAAATGTATATCAAACAATTAGTTGAATAAATAAATTAGTAATAATTCAGAGATATTTATGTAAGAACTACAAAATTGAATTTAAAAAAAAATTCCGATAGTAACTTTTGTTCAAGAAATGTAAAGTTTTAGCAATAATTTCTATGTTATTACAAATTTCATACCCTCCCTGAGAGCAAATAAAACAAATTATGTTTATAAACTGCAATGGGAAAGACTGGAACCAAAATGCAAAAACCAATTGACTTTAGAGAGAAGTTCTAACTTTTTATCATAAGTATCAGAGTGTAACGTAAACTACTAATAATCACAGCATGATTTCGAAATCCGGTCAATTTTTAATTCCAAGATCATGATCAATGTTATGCTGATTATGTAAAGCTTATTTTTCTTAAAACGAGATAATCAATGGAATTACAATGATATTATTTGTCTTACTGGTTTCTATGAACTCGTATTCACTTGGTGCTCATTTAATGTTTATTTTTGCTATATGCGATGGACTTACACCGAAAATTAAATAATACATATATTTCTGTCTAGAAAGCTAAAATACTAATTGAAGCTAAAAAAGTAATTGAATAAAGCAAAAGTTTAAGATCAACTCATGGACAAAAGTTAGAACTAGCAAAGAATCGACTTTTAGAAAACAATAGCATTGTCGATGCATCTAAAATGCTATTAAGAAAATTAATTTTTGGCTGGTATAACCCAAGTTTATGTATAGAAAATATTCCTGTTGCCCACCCTCTTAGAGGTCAATGTTTTATTGGTATAATATGCAAACTCAAAAAAAATTAAAGAATAAAAAATAAATACTCTAACTTTTACGGACATTTGCTAAAAGAACACAATAAAATAACAAAAGAGCAAACGTTTTTACAGCATTGTAATGGATAAATGTTCGTTTTGGATTTTGAGGAATGCTACGTTTGATTTGTCTAACAAGTTTCGAGCATGAGTTGGCATAGTTGTTCTTAAGTAAATCTTCTCGCTATTTTGAGTTATCTCTTGCAATGATGGCCATAACCACGGCCAACTAGATTAAAGGGATGGATAACCTCTTAATCACGTGGCACGTCCCTCCGGGAACTTAACGTAAATGGGAGGAAAAAGAAGGTTTTACTCGCTCAGTGAGGGACGGATGAAATCATGTGATTACCCAGGCTCACTGGTCTAGTTGGCCGTACTAGAACTGACCCCGTAGGTTGCGTGACTTTATCCCTTGTGACCACCTCCTCTGGGAGTATTTGAAATCAAAAGTCTATATTAAGAAGCCCCATACAGGCCCCAAAAGTCTATATTAAGAAGCCCCATGCAAACTCCAAAAGTCTATATTAAGAAGAACTTTAATAAATAATAGATTATTATTTGGAGGGCTCTGAATACAAGTGAACCAAGTCCATAAAAGTTTCTTTGCACTACAGAGGTTTAAAGTTAAAGCTTTATAACAAAATTACCTCTTAAATTTTTTTAAATTATAAATTAAATTTTAAAAGTTCAAAGAGAGACTTGGTTCATTATTGCACTGAAGTTTTACATAATGCATGCTATTGTGCTGCTAACTCGAAAATGACAAAAAGTGGACTTGGTTCACTTGTATTTTGAACCCTCCAATTATTAAGCAGAAAGTGTAATTATGGGGGCGATTTAGTTATTCACTTAAGATGGAATACACCGCCTCATAGAGTAAATTCAGCATGTTATTAACCAAATAATAAATGTACCATTATGTGAAAAGGTGATCGAAAATTTCATCAAGAGAGTGAAGTACATACCAATATACCTTGGAGCAAGTCATAGCAATACCACTTTCATTTTAATACTTACCCATATACATACTCCCTCAAAATGGATAATTTTTAATGTCACGTACTTCCGAAAAGAATCTTTTTGGAGTTTAGGTTATACGAAGGTTCAAAAGGGAAATAACCACCTTTTAGTTTACCCAAAAACGCATGTAACCCAAAAAAAGTTAAAATGACTGATTTTCGATTGGTGATCAAAATGTAAGCTCGTAACTGTTATGCAAAAAATGTAATTAAATAATTACGAATTCAGTCAGATATAACCAAAATATCAAGAAATAGTTGCTGGTTTATTAAATGATTTAAACAAACGAATTCTATCAATTTATTTCAAAAATAAGTAATATGTAAGGCAAAGACGTTACTTATTGAATGAATATGATGGGCTAGGCATAATAAACGCTAAAAGTATTAATTCTACGTTAAGTTTAGATGTAATAATATTTTATTCATATAATCTTAATAGTGCATGTGCAGAGCCAGAAAATTTCAGAATGTGCACTAGCGTTATCCCGCAGTTCAAGCTACAGTTAAACGGATCCCAAAAGTTTGCATTAGCCAATTTTTCCATTAGCAAATGACTTCGGAGTTTCGCGAAATGGGAAGCACCACGAAGCGTTTTTAAACCCCTTTTCATCGCCATTTTAGGTGAAAGCTTCCGGTTAAAGAGGCAATTACCTGGAAGTGCCCGGTCCGGGAGAAGTTCAAGGCGTGGACGGAAATCCTTTTATTCCAAGGAACAGGTGATTTAATTCCCTTCAATTGCACAAATGAATCTCGTTTTCAAAGATATGGGGAATTTTCCTGTGCTAATGAGTTCGGTGTTGGCTGATAAAGTTATCGCTTCGACAAACAGGTGGTTTTTGAATATTTTCACCGGCTGGTACGCGACATTTTATTATGATTGTGGAGGAGTGCTTAAAATGGATTTCTACCCTTTAATGATCACATCACAATATTTCATTAGGAAAATCGATTTTATTTATAAGTAAACTAGTTTATGCTTTACTGAATATTAGAAATTTTCTTACAGATCAATAAAGTGTGCCTGGTTAAATAATATGAAAAGTATTTGAATCGCTTATTTCGAAAAGTAACAACTCTTAAAAGCAATTTTTTTTCAGGAGACAGAAAAAAAAAAAAAAAGGCTTATGAACAGTTGTAAAACTTTACGGGTCTAATCTTTTACGATTTTATTTTAGTAGGTAATAACAATGCAATATTGGTAAATTAAAACGGTTTTTTTATTATTTATGCCATAAAAATTAATAAATTAATACTGAGAGTTGTTCTTTTTTCAAAACGGAAATGCTACCTTTTCGAAATAAACGATTCATTTCTATTGCAGAAAACAACAACAAAGACGACGACAACAACAATAATAAATAAGTAAATAAATAAATAAATAAGTAAATCAATAAATAAAAGGAAATAAGATAGACATATTTTTAATAGTGGCAAGTTATTTTTGGGCAGAATAATACAAAATGACAGATAGCCTTCTAGAAAAAATGTTCTCTTGACTACAGGCGGCATAGAATCAGCTGTCTAACTTTTTACAATTGATATTTATAATTATTTACTATTTTCGATTCCCATCGCTGGGTTGTCACCGACGACAAACAATTTTGTCGCCAAATTTCTGAATGAATTCTGTAAAAAGCGTTTCTCTGCTAGCACAGTATCAATGCAGGGAAAAAATATATGCAATCCGCACCATTGCCCAATCGCATATATTTTTTTTCTTCTACAGTATGGTTAACCTTATTTTTTTTTCTTTATACAGTACATTTTTCTTTTATACAGTATGACGTGAAATACCTTCGAACAATTTTGTAGCCAAGTCCCTTGTATGTAAATTCTAATTAACCACTTAAAGCATTTGGGCAAAAGTTGCCGGAAAGTTCCCCGCCCATGCGTTATTTTATTTCTAATGCCCGTCTGAGATCCTTTTACACTTTGGTTGTATAATATATTTTGTCTATGTAACTTTTACCCCACTTTACGCTCCCTAGTCACCCTCCACAACCTGAAATTGCAAAAGAATAACTTACACTATACTAGTTTTTCAGAAAAAAAATCGCGCTTTAAGGGATTAAAAGAAATACTAAATTCCGTAAAAGTTGTTTCTGTGCCAGCACGGTGTTATTGCAAAGAAAACAACCTTTTCTCGGCACAATATGCCGACCTGCAGACTGAGTCAAGTCCCTTGTAGAAAAATTGTCTATTAAAATAAAGAATTAATACTCTGAATACTTTAATGCATACAATTTTTTCTCAATGAAGGCCTTCACTTACCAACAAAACTTTCTTTTTACTGAAGCAGACTTTTTCTAGTAATAAACTTAAAATTGTTTTAATCTTGCTACGTTTATGAAAAAATGTAATAATAACAAAAATAAAACAATAACGCGCACATAAACAATAAGTTGAAATAAAGTATTAGCAATAAAATAAAATACTTTGGTTAATGCATATTATTCTATTTTTTGGTTTTAAAAAAAGTTTGTTGCTGAAAATTTAAATTATATTTTACGTCTAAAAAGTTATAGGTTAATAAGCTACTTTAGTCTCCAAATTAAAAACGCTTAAGATTTTAAAGCTTAGTATAAGTAATCTTACTTCAAAAAGATTTCATCAAAAGCGTTCTAGATTATTTTAGTAAAAAATAATTAATAAGCTTAACCTTAATTAAGAAACAAAGTTTCAAGATAAAAAATAAATAACTCTATTTTATTATTTTTTCCCCCGGAATCCTAAAAAGGACTGCGATTATCTGTTTCACAAGTAGACAAAAAAATGTTTTTTACAAGCGCCATTAACTATCGTTTTTATCCAATTACTTAGGAAATTTAATTATAAATATGTTTTTAAAATTTCTAAATGCTTTCTATGTAGCTGCAGAAACAGTCATAAAAGAAAATATTTTATTAGTTATTGGAACGAAGTTCTTTTATACTTGACTTCAATGAATATTGATAATCAATGTTGTTATCAAACTGCATAAAACGCCCAATCATTTCCTATTTTGTAAATGTATATGTAAAAAAATTAATTAAATAAAATTAACTAAAGTAAAATTAAACAAACAAATTATTTAATTAATGAATTAAAAAAAAGTTTCATCCTTAACAATTTATTTATTAGTAATATTGATGATTTTTAATGATTTAATTACAAGGTATAAAAAACCAATTCATGCATATTTGTTATTTGAGGCAAACAGTCCAGATAAAATAGAATGTTGCCACAAAACAATACATCTGATAAAATCAATGCGCAGCTTGACTTTTAGCTATAAAACAGTATCAAGTAAGGTAAAAAACCTGGTGAGATTGTGCTGTCGGAGAGATTGAATACTTATATTATTTTTGGGAGGAGGGGGGCGGAGGGTAGGTGTGAATGCACCGCGATTTCAGATAGTTATACTTCCACAACAGCACAATGTCTAATTGAATTCATAAATTTTCCCCCTGAAAATGTTTGACACGACGTCGTTTTTATTGTTTGCTCTCTAAATGAAAAGGCGCGAATTTTCATTACTGTTCCTCAGATTTTTATTGTGATGTGAGTACTGCAAGACACTTTTTAAGCAAACATTTTTTCAACTATTTTGGCAATTTACCTGCAGTTATTATTTATATAATCTTCTTATTATCGATAGCCATTTCCCATGCAACCTCACCCGCCCTTTAAGGAGAGGAGCGAAAAATTGTGCCTTAGCTTTTCCAACTGTGGTTTTAATTTATAGCGTGACAACAAAATAATGATGGAAATGCATTCAGAAGGAACGTAGTCTGTAATATTCACCTAAAGTTTGGCCAAAAATTGACGGTTTTATTCTTTTTTTGCCTACTTTCCGTAAAAGTATTAAAAAAAATAATAATAAAGCATGAAAGAAGGCTTAATGTATCGTGAAAACATCGTTAAAAATCAAGAATAGTTAAAAATAAGTGAAGTATTTAAATAAATATTGAAAAATAAAAAAATTGAAGGTAGGGTTTTGAGATGGGGAAAAAGTGTGTCGGTCTGTCTGTCCCCCTCCTAATTTTTAAACAAACTGCCCGATTAGAAATATTTTTTTTTTTTTTGCATTCGAAAGATATCGGCGAGGGCAGCTCATTTCCATATTTTACTTTTTGATTTGAACAATTTTTCGTTCAATTTTGAACAGTTCAAAAAATTTTAACATTATCGCCTATGGGCAAAACTGAAGCAAATTATGTAAACGCTGGGCATAAGATCCAAGTTCAAACGAACAAGCTTATTAGAAGAAGCTCTCGGTGTGAAATATGTTTTGATCTGAACAATTTTTGTTCATTTTTTGAACAGTTCAAAAAGATTAACATAGCGCCTACGGGGAAATTTCAATACTATATCAATTCTGATCTAACTGACCGATTTGCTTGCAACTAACTTTATCGGAAAGCTCTTATGACGTAGAACATATGCAGATAGAATGTTCATCCAGAACTAACGAACCTATTTTCCTGTGAAATTTTTTGATTGGGATTATTAGAATATTTTTGAGTGAATGAATGATTAAACGAATAAGTGAAAGAATGAATGAACAAATACATGAATGAGTGAATGCATGCATAAATGAATGACTGAATGAATGAATGAGTGAATTAGTGAATGAATTAGGTATTTACCGTTGAAAAAGTTATATTTTAAGTAATTTAGAACGAAATCTAAACGGGAAAGAGAGAGAGAGAGAGAGATAGCTAGATTAGAGTATTCCCGTATACACTCTCCCTAGCGGGAGAGTGTATACGGGAAAGTAGGCTCGTATAGTTTTAGACAAAATTTCTTGTTTATCATGCTTTTCAAATGTGCACCAACTCTGCCGGCTTTACCTTATAATAAAAATAGATTCTAATCGTTAAAACAATTGAAGTACCCAAAAGCAAAGGGGTGTAAGTGACAAAACTGAAAGTTCGGGATAAGTGGTGCAAACGATAGGGAAAGCACCATTCTATATTTTGACAAGACATGTGAGTGATAGCTCTAACAGGTGTTCCGCCCAACGTGATTTTTAAAAAAAATTAACATTAAAGGTCACATAAGATCCAAACTTTGAACGCGTTTTTCTGAGAATCGTTTTTTGGTCCCTTACATCCCTTTGCTTCTCACTGCCTAAATTATAAAATTCTAATTTTCTTGATAAAAAAATCACATGCTTTTGTAAATAGATAATATTCAATAATTTCTAGAAAATAAAAGACATTATAAAGCTGTCCCAAATATATTTATCATAAGAATAATTGTGAATGAAACCTTGTTTACATACAACCAGCAGCAAAACCGTGAGGTAGGGACTTGAAACCCCCCCCCCCCCCCCTATCTCCACCATGTTTCCTCAGACAGAGAGGAGGGGAAACGTATAGGTAAGGAGTAAACACTTTAACTGATTGTCGGAAGACAAGATCATTTGTTTCATTACATCCAACAATGTATATCCTGTCTTTTGTTGATTATCAGATGCATGAAGTCAGCAAATTTATTTTTATTGTTCGTGGATAGCAATTTCAGTAATTCGTTTAAACATGAATGCCATTTACGGCTTCTAAATTCAATTTTATTGGATATGTACTGCATATTTAATGCACTTGTAATTGATGGTCTCGGTCTCAGAGTCGCTTTTGCAGAGAAAAGGACAGTCTACTTGAATTAAAATGTCAAGTAACAAAATTAAAATGCGTAGGATAATTTATTTTCATGATCAAAAACATCACTTTTTGAACTGGGTGTAAAATTATGATTAATTTTATCGCTTTCTCGGACGTACCGATGTTATGTAAACGTAAATCTGAAATATGGGGCGAAATAACTGGGCAGTCATTAATAGTTTAGAAGCTGTAAGGTATTTTATATATAATAAAGTAGTTTTTGACGTATGCCTTTACGTAAGAATTCGCCAACTACAAAAATTATTAAGTGAAAATATGAAGTGTTTCTCAAAGCAATGTTTGATGTAAGACGTAACATTATCAATTAAGTAAGGTGATTTTAAAAAAAATAGTATCTTACATAATATTTATAAGTACAAAATATTTATCTTTTATTTTTAATTGTTTCTGCAAAAAGTAAACTTTTTTCATTCTTGCCATATTATATAGTTGATCTAAGATTCATTTTGTAGTGTCAGATTTTAAATAATGCAATGTAGATAATACATTGCATTAGAGCATTAGACAATACGAGTCCCATTTTATTAATGTTCAATGTATTGGAGTTCAATCACATCTTTATCGACGTTCAGTGCTCTTAGAAAAAGTGCTCAATTTTTTGCGGGCCAATTTCTTCATCTCGTACTCTGTACTGTCTGTACCAGGAACAACTTCTATTTTGCAAGATATTTCTGTTGGAATGGAGCAGCGTTTAAAGAAAATTGTCTAGAACATTTGCCACCTGCTAGATCTGAGTGGATCCCTAACTTTCAATCTTTTGGCAATTTGAATATGCCCCAAATACAATGGCAGAAATTTTTAGGAAATATTTTTCACACTTTGTGGCTTTGTCAAAAATCACATTGAAATAATATTCGTTTCAATTTGATTTATCATGATTTGGCGAGGACACTCGCTAACAGCATCATCATGAGTCTTTTGAAATATGAATGGATGCCAACGGCTTTAATAAAAAGTGAAAAAGTTATGTCCTGTATTTCAGTAAAAAAGGTGTTTCTTGAAAATTGTTTTATATATATCTACTATTTTCAATTCTGCCATCCAGGCAAGTGAAGCATCACTTTCATGCATGTTGGTTGCCTTAAGGGCTATTCATAAATGACGTGACATTTTTTTTTTTTCAATATTTTTGAAGGGGGAGGGGATTTTGGGGAATAAGACCCGCGTTTGTCACAAAATGTCAATTTCAACATAAACCCCTCTTCCCCCATGTCACATGCACTCTATATTACATAAACGTATAAGTAGTCGCAGTTAAGGAACAAAGCAGTAAATTATAGGTCCTGTTTCAATTTTTATTCTTAAATTTAAACTGTGTATTTTAACGTTATTTGTGGGCATAACGATAATAATTACTACGTAAAAAATACATAATTAATACAAGAAAATATTACATCAAAAGAGCCAAGAAGTAGTAGTATTTTGCTTTAAACTTCATCTTTACTTCATAAAAGCAAAACTCTTAAACAGCCTAAGTTTAAATAATAATAATAGTAATAAAAAAACCGCTTCAATATTGGTTTTACTTAATGGTACTGTTAATGGAATTTTTAAAATAAATGTGAAATAAAAATAAAATTTAAAAAACACATGTAAACACATAATGTAAAAATATGTACTCTGCTGACTCTTATTTATTTTTTTTAATTTAACCAAAATGTGTGATGTTACCTTCATGTCTTGTTACATCTTTCCCCAAGCTGTCAAGAACTCTCATTTTTATGAACAAATATGCCTCCAGCAAAAGTGACATTATTATTTAGGAACAAATCGACTACCCTGTAAAAAAATATTTCTCGAAAATACATAAGAATCTCCTGGAAATCATTTATCTGAAGACTGACGTAAAATTACAGAGAACTAAAAACAAAAAACTAGTCATTAAAAACAGAAATCAGAGAACATTCTGTAAATTTAGTTACAAATACTGCTGCCATCTATTGCATTTTAGCGAAAGAAATATCCCAATTTAATAAGAAGTAAATGGTTTACCTTATTTGTTCAGAAATGTCAATTAAAAAATTATAAACATTAAAAAAAAAAAAAAAAAAAAAAATTGAAATAAAAATTGAAAAAATATAAAAATTGCAGTTGCAGTAAGAAATTGCAATTGTAATGTAATGTAATATGTCTAGCTTTTTAAAAAAAAAAAACAGGTATGAATGTCGTTCAAAAATTTAAAATGCCTTTTTTGGATGAAATGTAGTATGGTCGTCACGTTATAGGCGTGCATACGGAAAGCACCAGGGGTACCGTGGTACCCCCACCAGCGTAGAAAAATGAACGCTAATACGAAACTGACAAACTTTTTGCGTTTTAGATTACTAATTCCATACCTCAAATTCACAGCTGAATGACTGCCTCAGAAATGCATCTATTTGCTTAACCCAACGAAAGTTTCCATGGAGAACCTCATCTTATGGCTGTAATCTGAACTCCCGGCACATTGATACCCCATTAGCACAGTGGTACCTTCATTTATATAGCATTGCACACTCTTCAGCGTCACGTTAGCAGTGGGGGAAAGAATATTCAGGCAATTTCTCAAAGAGGAGGTTTTCACTTAATGCTAATAACAATTAGAAGAATTTTCTTTTCTCTGCCTCAGATCGATGCAACATTCTGAATTTGCAGACTGGGAGAATCCTAAATGTTCAGTCTCCAAGTGTTATATGTAGTCGTGTACGGATTTGTTATGTCAAGAATCTTATTGTACCTGCACGGTCGTTACATCAAATGTGAAAAAGTATGTTTATTAAAAGTCAATTTTGGTTCTCTTTCACAGGTCATTATAACGCATTGGGTCGTTTCAAACCAGGGAGGAGGTGGAGGGGGGATGGTAATGGCACAGAATGTGCCATTGAAATTTTTAGGAGGAGGATGGGTTTTTTCAGAGCCGATTTTGGGAGGGGGGGCCTTCGCTTTTTGGGGGCTCTTTACCTTTGGGGGCTTGCTTCATTGCTCCTATCATTGCAAAATTTTGCAGGGGCGGGGGAGGATATATTTCCAATGCATATTATAGGTAAAAAACAACTAAATACATAAACATATGTATAGATTTAATGTATTTCTAAAAGACGAGGGGAGGGGCGGAGGGGGTCAACTGACCCCCTGATCGTCCAAATGACGGGCTGGCTTCTTAGGTAAGTAAGCACCCCTGATTCCAACTCAGGATTGTTTGTAATGCGAGTCGGCTGTATCAATCGGAATGAACATAAAATCATCTCAGTAATTTTAAACTCTTAAGTAATTTTAAACTAATTTCGAAATAAAATTTTTTTTTATTAAATTAAATTCGAAAAGTCTGAACAGCAGCGATAGAAATATCTCTCGCGTGTTCATTAAAAAAGGGGTAAAAAGGAACAACGAGTAGTTTGTAGTCACACTAATAAATAATTTTCGAAAATTGTCCAACAGTACGCAAATTTGTTCCCACTACATCTATTTTACTGTTGCATTTCCCTGAAATAACGATTTCACGCCAAATATTGCAAACTCGATTTCTAGTGTGATCAATTGATAGACCAGCTGATACGTACAAGCTCTTTATTGTTTCATCAGCTGCAAAATAAGCCGGCATGTGTACGACCTTAATTTCCGTGTTGCTTTCCTTTTGAGACCTTTTCTTCTTATTTATTTTATTTGAACTTTCGCGTGGGGTTTAAGCGATATTTGAATGAAAGTAATTGACAACCAGTACGTACTTAACTTACTCTTTGGACTTCGTGTACTGCACAGGGCTGTGGTGTGCCTGTGCATACAAGCTCACTTGAAAAAAAAGTACAAATTGGAAAAACAAAATGAAAATATTCCAAAGTACTGAAAAAGCAATTGGTTTCATAAATTTGCAAACATATATAGGAATAATTTTCATAGTTTTAAAAGATAAGGGGGGGGGGGGGGGTTATAAAGATCTAGTAACTTATACAATTTTCTTTATTTATATTTATTTATTATTTAGCACCAAAGTTTATCTGTCTCCACAAATTGACCAAAACAGTTCATAATTTCTTCACATAAATCGTTCTTTCATGTCTAACTAATTAGCATGAACATGAACAGTGTCTAGATACTTTTGTTCGTAAAAATGCAATATTCTAAGAAAAAACAAAATTATCAAAATGATATCTAATTGGAGGATATATTATGTTCAACTGGAAGTTATCTAATTTAGTTGTTGTCTAATGATCTATTGCTAAAAATGGTTTCAATCCCGTAATTTGGGCGACCGGGGGGGGGGGGGGGGGGATCAATTGACCCCTTCTGACTTTTAGAAATACATTGCATTTATGTATGTTTTTATGTATTTTGTTATTTTTCCCCTGTAATATGAATTGCAAATATACCCTTTGCCACCCCCCCCCCTCCCCTGAAAAATTTTGAAATGACGGGCCTGAACTGAATGATTCCCATATGAAAGTTAACTTCATTAGTTGTTATAGCATAGGGGGTACGGGGATCACCGGGGTACCGTGGTACCCCCATTAGCCTCCCAACCCTTGATAAACGATAGCAAAAATGAAATTGGCAATACTTTTGCTTATTAATAGGTGTAGTACTTTCATCATATGGCCACCTAAAACTGCTTTGTTTGAGCTCAAATCTTCAAAACTATTCTTGGGGAAGAAACTGAATACAACAGAATAGTAGGGGTTGTGCACTAGTAGGGGGGGGGGGAGTAAATGAATTTTGCAGTTTTAAAATCACGAAGGAAAAGATATCGCCAAACCATCACCCTCAATTCCAAAGCAATGCGTAATCCTTTGGGGTCATAAATGATATGTCACGCTTCAAGGGGAGACGGGGGTTCATGAAACTGTGACAGTTTGTGACAAGGGGAGGGGAGGGGGTAACAAGAAGTGTGACGCCGTACATTTTGATTTCTATAAAAACATTTAAAATCAGCAAATTAAACCTGTTTTATGCTAATGTAATATAGCGTAACATGTGACAAAGGGGGGGGGGAGGGGGGTCAAATATATTGAAAAAAAGTGTGACATCATTTATGAACGGTCCCTTTATTGATCAATGATTGAACTAAAAAATCAGAGGGCAAATTTTCCCAGTGGGGAACTTTTTTTGCTAAAAGCTAAAAGTCGATGTTTTTTTTTTTTTGCGAAGATTGCCCATGAGAATGCGTTCTTTATCTCTGCTTCCCTTGAGAGATCACTCAATATAAATATTCATTATCATCATGATATGTGTTACAGTTTGCGTCACAATTTATCTTTATCTGACTTGATTTATAACTTCCTTTTCCTCTGCAATAAAATATTCGTTCAGATCGTTCTGCTTTGCTAGGAAAAACTGACCCAATTAAATGCTGCTGCCATTTTTAAAACGGAATTTTTTTCAGTACATCCTGTGCATGTGCCTAGTGATAGATAACCCCAAACCCTTAAATCCTGTATCAATACATGGGAATTCTTAAAGGAATTTTAATCAATTGTCAATTAATATGCAATGTTTTGAGGTTGGTTTTGTAACTGGAATAAGAAATAAAAATTAAATCTAATCATTCATTTCACATTCCTTTATCTGAAAAATCTTGGATTAATTTTTAAATTTGAGTTTTATTTAATCAATTTGAAATACTACAAGCACACTCAAGCTCAAAAACAACTCTAGGTTCATGTATTTTGAATTTGGTACATTTGGTATTGAACTTGGAGTCAAAAGATCTCTGAAACTACAACAAGCATGGAGAAAATTTGAACTATTGCGTTTTTAATGATAGGATTTTAAAATTCTGGCACAGGGGATGAAACTGATCCAATGGAGGGGGAGGGGGGAGGACATCGTAGGTGTCTGGATCCCCCCCTTAGACTAAGCAAATATAGCAATATCGTCACTCGGGGGGTCAGGAACATCATTTGGGTGATCGGGGGGGGGGGGGGGTGTGAATTTAACCCCTTCCTGACATGAAGAAATACGACGTAACTCTACATTTGTTTATGTATTTTGTTGTTTTTATCTATAATCAGCCTTGAATACATACCGACCCTTCCCCCCTGGAATATCTTAAAAAGACGGGTCTGGCCGAGGCTCCCCGGGTGTCACCCAAAATGGGGTAAAGAGTTTTGAAAAATACATATACTTTAATTTATATTTTATGGATGCTTTTTCAACATATTATAACTGGAAATGGTTTACTGAAGGTTGCATCAAATAAATGAAATGGAATTTCTTCAATTTTTTTAGTACTACTGAAAAAAAAAATAGAAATTAACAGAAACTTCAAAATTACGGTATAATCAAATCAAAATTCAAATAAATCAAAACGGATCCTTTACACAATTCAATTCAATCAAAACAGATCCTTCACAAAGTTCCAAGCTTCTAAATCGTACTTTTTACACCATTATTTATTTAAAAAGCTACCAATAATGATGAAATTTTTCATCAATAATATATGTTTTAATTTTCAACTTTCACTTATTTATTCGATTTTTAATTTTAAAATTCGCAAAAAACGGACCCTGTTAAAAAATGCTGGATCGACTCCTTTATATATGTATATTGTGTGTGTGGGGGGGAGGGGAGGGGTAACACCAAATTCTCTAAATTGGTTCATCTAGTAAAAAGTTACATAGATGAAAAAATAAATAAGTGAATAAAAATAACTAAAATAATAAATGATTTTTTAGCAAATTAACCAAAAAAAGGGGGTGGGAGCACCATTGGAAAGGTACAGGTAGGAACTAAGAAAAAGTCCCAATTTAGCAATTAGACTAGGGGCCCAATTAACCAGCGGACCTTATTATTCTGTCTTTAGTGGTTAGTTTAATCACAGCAATTGACGAAATGTGTTACTTTCAATGTGTTATTTTATGAAATCAATGCTTTTGAAAAAGTTGTTTCACAAACCCCAATATTAAAATCGGAACAGATATCTGAAATAAGGAAATAGTACTCGAGATTTATCGTATCCTTATCAAAGAAAATCACGATATGATCATGTAGCTGGCATAGTTTGGCGAAGATCGGGGCTTGTTTGGCGCACTTCTGATACCGGCAACCTGCTTGAATGAGCTGCTTACGGTCTTTTAAACCTGTGAGCTTGGGTGAGGCGGTGTATTATCAGTAATCTGCTAAGTTTAATTAAAAAATTAATTTTGAACCCTAAAATGGCTTTAAATATACAAACAGTGTTAATCAGTGAATCGGTAGATCCTAGTTGTGCAAAAATTTTGTCAGAAAACGGAGTAAAAGTGACGACTAAAGTTGGTTTATCATTAGATGAACTTAAGCAGGAGATTCAAGTAAAATTTGTATTGTTTAATTAGTAAATTAAGTGTAATTTGATATCTTTTATGTTATTAATTATTGTAATATTGTTTTCTTGCTGCTGTATATTTTTAAATGTTATGTTTAAAAGAATGCAGCCACCTACTGGTTCTTCCTGTGTGTAAATATTCAATTTCTTTTCAAATATTTTTAAAAGTTTTTGTCTCATATCTTTTTAATATTTTGGTGATTAATGCTGTTGAATAAGTTGTCATACATTAGAAAGCAATTGTTTCCTTGTTTATGCACCAAGCCTTTTCCCCCCTTATTTATTTTTCTTATGTAAACAATTTTACTCATTTCTCAAAGTCTAGCTAAATGAAAGAGTTTTAAGGATTTTTCAAATAATTCATGAAGGTCTTGTATGTCATGATCTTGCTAAATTAATTTTTCTGAAAACATTGATAAAAATATTTTCATGGGAGCATTTTATTTTAATAGTATTGATAGGTACTTAGAATTTAAAGAAACTTTATTAACGAGTTTTTTAAAGTTTTGGACATAATTTGGTATTTTCTTTCGCACCAAATAAGTGCATTTAAAACAAAATAACACCCAATAGTCTTAACTGAATGGCAAATAGCATAAATAAAGTATACAACTGGTTACATGGCTTGGTTTCTGAAAGGAAGAATGCCTAATAAAATGTTTGAGAAATATAGTATGTATTTGCACTGAATATTCTCATAAATATTAAAAAGCTCTTACTGGTTTAATAAAGTATAAAAATGCTTTCTCAATATATTGTGCAGTGTTTACAAGTTCAAAACATCATCAACACATCAAATCATGAGCTTTTCTTTGTGGGTAGCATTTTTCTCTAACATTTTGAATAAGATGAATATTATTTTATATCATTAAAGTAATTTGATAGTAGTAGTTAAATGGATTGTTAGAAATTTTTCTTTTAAACATTTGAATCAAAGCCTTTCAATCTTCATTTAATGTTTTGCCAGAGTGTTTTCACTTATTAAAAACTCATTTTCACATCTGTATAAAATGTCTTTACTTCAGCTTGGTGTGTATGGTCACCAAAAGCAAAAGAATGGAACCAAATATTTAGTTAAATTCAGGGAAGAAGAGTATGATTTAAAAAATATAGATATACAAATTAACAATTTATCCTTTCTTATTTGTCACATCATATTGTTTATTTAAGATTCTGTACTCATAAGATTTAATTTCTTGGTTAACATCATAATGTCATCTTATGCAGTTACCAATGCTTTTATATGATGTCAAAAATTTTTAACAATCTTCCAAACTACTTAGTTTTGTTTAATAGAGCTCATAGTGTGAATATTTTTGAACATTTTATCTCTCAGTTGACATAAAAATTTAGAAAACTTGTTTTTAAGTATCTGTTTCATTGCATGTATCAAAGCCTATGCAGTGTTATATTAACAATGGAGAGTGAACTTTATATCTAGGGTGTATATAGGATAAACATTTGCCTTTTATATCTGATATATTTTCTTTAGTTTTTAGATGTATTTAATTCAAATTTTTTTTTTCCAGCATTATGATGGCTTAGTTGTAAGATCAGCTACAAAAGTTACTGCTGATGTTATCGCAGCTGGCAAACAACTCAAAATTATTGGTAGAGCGGGTGTTGGTGTTGACAACATTGATTGTGATGCTGCAACAAAACATGGAGTTCTAGTGATCAAGTAAGTATAATTGTGAATCTTGCTAGCATTACTCTAGTGTGTATAACAATCGTGTGCATTTAAAGTTTTCACAATAAATGCATTTTTATTGAAATAAAGCATCTCTCCTAGCAGTTTTTTCTACATATTGGTTGTTATTAAAATTGATTTTCCCCAGTTCATGGAGTTGCTTTTTAAATTCACTTTAGTAGTTGATAAATTTTCCACATATTTGTTGGATAGACCTCAGGATTATGAAGAATTCACTTAAGATAAGTACTTGTGATTATAGTATGAAAGAACTTGCTTTCATTGATGTTAAACCCACAAATTTCCTTATATTTATTTCTTTAAATCTATATTTGGAGGACTTAATTCAAAATGAATCCTTCTTGTTAATATTGTTATAAACTGATAAAACAGGAAGCCCTTAATTTTATTCTTAGTTTCATTCATGCATATTGCGATGATGACGTATGTTAGCTACAGTAAATTTCAACTCTTGTCATGGTTTTTTATAGCTTAGTAACCCTTCTCTTGTATAAAAATTTATTGACCTTTTTTTGCATTATTGAAAAAGCCTTTTTGCGATTTGCTGATTGTGCTACAGAAAATCTTTATCATCATTGTATGTTTGAAATCATAGTAAGGCTATTATAAGACGTAAAATGTCGCTGTAAAATGCACCCTTACTGCTAAATAGTGCCGAATACTAAAGTTTCAATCGGCCAAAGCTTTAGTTGCTGTAGACATTGATTAATCCAGTTATAGTATCATATTATACTCCATATATTTCAATATTTTCAGTTTCAAACAACACTTTCTGTTTACTGTGTAATTTTTAATTAATGCCACAAACTGAGGCATTTATTTCTGCTTTGCACTGGTAGTAAAGGAAAAGCAGATATTTTTCGTTTTTTATTGCAAATATGAAGCATTATTTGTAATATTTAAAGTATGTTTTTGTATTTCTGAATATTATTAAGAGATGATTCAACTAGTCCTTCTTTTTACACAATTTTTCCAATGAGATTTCCTTCCTTGAATTAAAATCAGGAGATGCATTTTAATTGTTATGGAATCTCTTTTATAAATATGTTATACAATTAGTTTGTTGATTTGCAAGTTACATTTATGTTCATAACGATGAAGTACCTACAAACTGAGATTACATTAAGAAGCTTTATACAACCAAGTACAACTGCTTAAATTAGAAAATATTTTTTATAAAAAAATAACAAATGTTTTCAAGCATAAAAGATCATAAGTAATAAATAAATCACTCATTTTTACTTTGTTAATCATTTCAGTGCTCCTGGTGGAAATACTCTTAGTGCTGCAGAGCTGACTTGTGCAATGATAGTTTCCCTTTCAAGGTAATTAACTACTCTCAGTGGTAAACTTTATGAACCTGCAATTTACTTAAAAGGAATGAAAAAAGAAACATACACACACATCCTTATTAAGTTTTAAAAGCAGACTTAATTTTTTCTAATTGCAAGCAAATACAGTTTCAAACAATGATGCTTGTGTGTGTTTTTTCTTTGAAACTTAACATTATTTTAAAATTTATTTTCTTTCTTACATTATGTATGCACATACACACACATATATACAAATGTTCACATGTCATTTCTTTTATTATTTCTTGATATATTTGTTGCTATTTATTCAAGTTGTTTCCTTAAATTTAAAATGCTTCTTCCAGAAATATTGCTGAAGCTTGCGCATCTCTAAAAAGTGGGAAATGGGACAGAAAGAAATTTATGGCCAATGAGCTGTTAGGCAAAACTTTGGCTATTATTGGACTTGGTCGCATTGGAAGAGAAGTAGCTCACAGAATGCAATCTTTTGGAATGAAGGTAATTATGAAACAGTACATTTTGGGAGAAGTGATATTCAATTATTTTGGGTAGAAGGCGTACTCCATTTGGATAACCTCCCAAAAATGCTTGTGCAATTCTACTTTTTATGTACTAAACACCTTTGTTAAGCTTTATCTTTCTCATCAAAGCAGTTTTCTTGTGGCTTAATCTGTTATTATTGCTACTTTATCGATTATTTCTGAATTACTTAATTTTTTTTCCGATTAAGATTGCTTTAACAAAAGATATTCATTAGGGTAAAATGATGAAATCAACATTGTTTTAGCACAAAATTTGCAAAAATATTGCATGCACATGATTTGGGGTTACTAAGGCGCCTCTTTTTTCCTAATGCAGATAATTTTAACCTTTTCTCTACGGCAAGCATTTCAGGAACAAAAACAACATTGGCAGATATTTGTGTATCACATAGTAGTTTCGGTAAGGATTTCAGCTATGTAATTATATAAAGCATCATATAGTAGTTTCGGTAAGGATTTCGGCTACATAATTATATAAAACAAAATCTATATCAACATGGCTACCATCCTAAGCAAAAAAATTATCCCTGGGTGCTTTCCTTATCCAGTTTTTAGCATGGATAGGAGTTTATCGAGTATTTTTATTAAGGTCCTATTTTTGTGAACTTTAAAAATGTCTTTTTGAAAAAATCAAATATTTGTGTGAAAATTCAAAATTTAAACTTAGAGGGATACAAAATTTTATTATCATTTGCTGCTTATTTAATAAATAATTCTGTGAAAAATGGAATTTGGTAGCTTAGAATTTTGTGAAGGGTCTGTTTTGATTGATTGGAGTTATGTGAAGGGTCCGTTTTGATTAATTGAAATTTTGTGAAGGATCTGAAGGACAGATCCAAATTTTCTCTAGCGTGACCCCCGTATGGTGTCACAACAGAATTTTTATTGGTACAACAGTTGTACCAGTGCTCTAAGCAAAAGATTAAGCTTACAACACTAAGTACATTCCTGCCAACTCTACTGGTTTTTCCAGGGGACTCCTGGATTTTCCCCTATTCTACTGGTCTAATGGTTTGCATGTAAAAGCTCCTGGTTTTTATGAGTTTTGGTTAAATTCCCTATAAATAGGAGTTTTACGGAAAAAATCACTTCAACAACGTTATTATCCTATTTAATTTCTTTGACAAATGGATTTGCACAAGAAGCACACAGTTTTGACATTATAAGATCCATTATAACTTTGGAGGACTGATTTTTTTTTTTTTTTTTTGTTATACTGGGAAACATACAAGGGCTTAGCCAGGATTTCCGTTAGGGAGGGGCAACGTTACTCAACTAACATCAGGTAGGAAAATATGCGTATTTGAAAAAAAATATGTAGGGGAGGAGGACGTATGTGTGAAAACATATTTTGCACAAAAAAAAATGAAAGGAAATTAAAAGAAAAACTAAAAAACCAAACCTTTATTCAGTTATACAGACCCCAAATTCGGAATCCCGAAATCCGGAAGACCAAAAATCCGGAACTTTTTCAAAACTTTTTCTATTGAACTTTTTCAAGAAAAATCGGGAGATTTTTTGTAACATTCTTTTTTTGGAAATAGGCATTTTAAAAAGAAGGGAAATAAAATGTAATGAACATGTTTAAGATTGGAAATGTGCAGTTTTCAAAAAAGTTATTTCTCGATTTTCTGAAAAGGGTTCGTTTTTGCGATTAAAGTTTTTATGAATTGTTGCTTTAATACTGATATCATTAAATTTTGCTTTTTTTATTTCTTGTAGTTTTATTATAGTTATTTTTTAAATGAGCTCTAATTTTCGCGCGATACAGAACGTTCGCGAAATTTAAATTTAGCGTTTCTGTTGGTTTTTAGAGAATTTTTAAATTACATTTAAATAAAAATTAACTAAGATATGCCAACGAAAATTTAGAGTGGACCTTTTGGCCTTTCCGAGAAGAATACATGACAAATATTTGTATAAAAAAATGAACATTTATTAAACAAATGACAACATGTTAAACGACCTCATAATGTTAAAATACCGATATGTAAAAGAGTCAACATTGAAAAATAGAGATAAAATATTCACCACGTCCTTGAATAAATTCACAATAAAGTCACCGGTGTCCAAGATAAAAAACTAAGTGCCCAAGGTTTCTTTGCTTCTTTCGATTCTGTTAAAGGTGAGCGGAAGAAAAACCAAATTTGGCATCAATTAGACATCCTGATGATATCCTTCGGTGAAATCCTTTCGGGACAGGAACTGGTGGCTCATATGCGTTGACAAAAAAATATCGGCAATTTTAACAATCCCCTTGGTCAATATTCAACCAAGTAAAATAACATTTCATTTAAAACATTTGTAAAGATTAACACACGTCTGCAGAGAGGAATTAACCTCAAATGAAAAAAACAACGGCTTCAACTGAAGCCCAACACGATGTGCAATCACATCGGAGACGTGAGAGGTCGGGGAAGTTGAATAAGAGTAAGCCCTGATGCCAGCTGCCGCCTGCCTTATATACGAGTTGCGATCCCCACGCAAGCACGTACGTCACATGTAATTTGCATGGGGAATACGCAACTCAACATCCGGCCGTAAATGGAAATTCTCCTTTCTTCTTTCGGCTTCGGCAGCAAACTGGTAAAAGTAAGACATCTCAACAACATCAATTCGCTTTGCGTGACAAGGCAGAGATGTCCGATGGGAAAACGTGCAGGCAGTGAATAGGTACAAAAGTGAGCTTTTGATTTCTCCAAGAATTTATATTTAGTTCAACAGTTTCTCGCATTTTCCAGATTGTCTGATCTTTTACTTCAATTAAGTGGCTAGAGAATATAAAATCATATTAGAATTCGACGGAATTCTTTTCTTTTATTGTTCAATTAAAAAGGTTAAAATAATATCGGGAACAGTATAGATTTTTCGATGTTTTGCCTCAAATGTAAGCTGACTCCAACTTCGTTTTTTGTGCTAAATTTCGCGACTTATAGGCGAGTATATACGATAATAAAAAATGCTATAAAAACTCAGCAAAATGTTTATAAAAACTTCCAGAGCAAGTTATATGGGCTCTGATACTACTTACAAACATTTTTGAATGATGACCCAAAATCTGAAAGGATTGCGGTCCCGATCGTTCCGGATTTGAAGTCCCATACTGCTAAACCCATATATATGCTCCCATATGCTAAAACCAGGGAGGTTAAAGGATACTCCCTGGCTAAAACACTTTTTTAAAATAAAATAAATGCTAGAAAATATTTCTAAACGCTGTGTTAAAACTATTTCTGCAAGAAATACCTAATTATTCATAATCACAATGTAAGGGCAGCAATATTTTCTCATAAAGGTTTCTTTTTAAGTTAAATGGGTGATAGAGAAGCTTAAGATTGATGAAATCATTCGACGATGTTGGAAAAAGCATTCTTGTTTGGCACGTTTTTACATTTACAGGGAGGAGGAAATGGGAAAAGTTTAAAGTTCAAAAATTATTAAACATCTGAAATGTTTTAAAACGCTTAAAAAAAAAGTGAAATTTAGACACATTTTTAAAGAGTGTCATCTTTTTAATATATTTTGAATGAAGTACAATGAAGCTTCATTTATTTTAAAATTCATGCACTTAAGTCAATTAAATTAGTAACAAAAAAGGGTGAACAAATTGGTCACCATCCATAATAGTTAAATATAACCATGAAGGGGAAATTTTATTCTTCCCAGTACCTCAGTTGCTAAAAATTCATGACAGCAAACCATGTATCACACTCAAATAAGAGTTTTAAAAAAATTTAAAGAATTTTCGGCTTAAAAATTTCATACGAAAAAATGCACGATTTATATTAAAAAAGGACTAATTAGGTGTGAGACTAAGGAATCCTAAAGTGGAAAAACATTCTCATTCACAATGTTTGTCAGAATAATAGATCACAGAGGGGAATTTATCTGGCTCAGCAAACATTACAACGTTAGCTTTTCTTATTAGATCACTTTTAAGTCAAAAATCTATGGAATTAGAAATAAACAAATACTAGTAAAAATATTTTTAGGAAAACACAACAATTATGTTAATCATTATGTTGTTAAGAGTGAATCAGTAAGTTAGAATTTCTACTAAGTCATTTGAAGAGATATTTCATTAAATATCATTTCAAGGAGATGTATATATAATACTGATTTTCAAAAAAACTATCGTAAAGAAGAAAAACACTATTGAAGCTTATAAATATGAAAAATATACCAATTAAATTAATTAATGCCACCACAAAGATCAAAATTCTGATATAGACCTCAAGAATTAGGGTGCGTCGAAAAAACATTTACTATTTGAGATTATGCTTTAGCCATTGGTGGCACAAAGTGCACATTATATAAGTTGAAGTTTCTAGGACAATTTTTTGATTAGCCGCACACGCTTTGAATTTTTTGGCCAACTACACTTTTTTTAAACAAAATTTTAAAAAAATATATTAAAAAAAACTATTTTTGAAGTTTGGTGTTTTTTTATGTTGTAAACAAATTCTTCCAAAATGAAACACCTACTATAGTTAGTCGTACATATTTTAATGGAAATTTCTGCGCTTTTCGACAAAGGAGGAATTATCTTGCACACCTCAATTTTTTAACGAGAATTTAGTGACACCAATGGCATCTTTTCCTCACTATCCGTAATCGAGAATTAGAAAAAGAATTTTTTATTTAAAAAAAAAAAACGCACTTGACGGAAATTTCAACGTATTGTGGGGAAATGTAGAAATTGTCCTAAAAACTTCCAAGTTTTTACATGCATTTTGTACCACCAATAGCACCTTTTCCACAATACCCATCGGCAAAAATCGCGAAAAAGTATTTCCCTTTTTATCTTGTAAATGTTGAGATTTATATTTCACATAAAATTTTGAGTGTTATTGTATACTAAATCGAAGGTAATCAAAACCAACTTCGTCAAGCGTGAAATTTTAGCAAGTTGGTATACTTCCCATAACTTGAACGGTTCAAAAAGAAGGAAATATTTAAAGGCTCTTACCAGTAATTAGTAATACCATTTTTTGCACTAGTGAAACTTAACTGCCAGCTCTGAACAACAGCAGTTCCTCAAAAATGGCCACTGTTCTTTACACCCGGCCAGTCACCAGGGAAATAACATTAAAACCTCTGAACAACAACAGTTGGTAAAAATTCCTGTCAACTACCAGATGGCCACATTTGACGGACTCTGAAAATTACTTTTTATCTTTCTGTGGATCTTTTTACAACCAAAGGCTACCGAAACGAACATTTTTTGTGGTGTTTACCGTGCAATGTTGAAAATTAATTGAGTTGAAATTTATTCGCGGCACAAATTTGTGTTGTTACACCCCCCCAGTTGGAATTAAGATTTCAATTATTTAATGTTTTTAGAATTTAGTTTCCCAGAAAATTTTGATTAGGCCGAAATAGTGGTAGCACATAATAATGTTTTTAATCGCGAAGTGCCACAATAATTCCCCAGATCAACGACTACCTTGAATGCGTTTACAGATTTACATGAAAAGAAAAAAATTTCGACTTACCCATTAGTTGCTGGTGTGTATATCGTTGTAAAAAAAATACGTAACAATTTTTCAGAAAAAAAATAGCAAGGAATTTATTTTGGAGGGTCACATATTATATTAAAAAAAAAACAATCAGGTGATCACCAAAAAGATAAAAATATTTTACTATGGTTCAAAAACAGAATGCATTAATTACTCATTATAAAAAAATGAACATAGGGATAATATTGTACATCTTGACCTGGCGTACAGTTGCCATTATTGAAAGGTGGTGAATAAAAAGCGGATGTTCAGATGATGAAACTTTTAAACAAAAGGCTTGGAAGCCGAACGAAGGTGAAAACTCCTCGCACTCATCACTAGTTAGGATCCTCAGGGATACTTTGTAGCCATGCGAATGAGACTGATTTTTCAGCTCTGATTTAACAACCACAAGCCGCTCGGCTCAGATATCATAATGATGCGACGTCACCCAGGATCGGGAGTCGCTAGGCGGAAAAAGGTTGGGGCATCGATGAATGAGTCAAGAATTCGTTTTAAATAAATTTAACAAATGACGACTTGGCTACAGCTACGCGCCAGCATCCATCCCTGTCTCCAACAATATCGCTCTCGTACCGGAGCGCGCAGGACCGATGACTCTACGGCACGGATCTCACAGCGACTCTCTCTCGTTTTTCGTCACTTTCCCCTCACGCAATTTCTCCGATGGCAACGGCGCACGTCACGTGCTCCAATGAGAGCGCAGGAGGAATTTCGGCGGGAACCAATCAAGCGTGACTCGCGAATTCTGAATCGAAACCGAAGATAGGCATCACTATGACGCATCAAAAACAACCTGATAAGATCTTCCAGACAGGATGTTCGAAGATGGACGACACTTTCGTTGAAAACAAGATGGCTATTTGGTAAAAAAAAATGGTAATTTGGAAAAAGGAATGAAAAAGATTTATATTAAAAAAGTTTAGCATGGTAAAAGAATTTACGAATCGGTAATTAAAACAAGCGAAATTTTGATGTAAATGAATTTAGTGCCAAAAAAATACCGATTTCGTGGAAAATAAAATAATTTGGAATAATTTAATTGAAAGGAAGCATTACATAAAAAAATAGAAATTAGAAAAATAAAAATAAATTACTTAATAATGAAAAAAAATATTTTAAATAGAAAAAAAATGTGATGCAATATCACATTTTTGTTCAAAGGATTCTTATCACTCCTCAAGAAAGTAGAAATCTCCCCTACTGCTACAAAGAATATTAATGTCATAACATGGTAAATGCCTTTTAACAACGACTGCACCAAACAACAATGATCATCGTCAAAAATAATCCCTCCAATTCTCAAATTAAGGGCCTGAAAAAAGTACAAAAGAGAGTGAAAGGGCTTTATTACTTGCTATTTTTATCAGCATTCCCAGAAGTAGTTTATATTTCGATTGGCTTAATAATTGAAGAAATATAATAGGAGAGAGGGAGATAGGAAGAAAATGCCACACACATGGGATGAGCCACCACCCTTGAAGAATCTTTATCTTCATTCATCTCGTATCCTGCATTGAAGGATGGTTTTATGACACCTTTGTCATTGAATGGTCAGTCATTCAAAGGGTCTTTTGCTTATTTGTAACTGCGACTTCACACTCTTGATGGGTAAGGTGGGTAAGTGCGAGAAAGCCCGAGAAGGGACAGTATAGATAACTCGCTTCGCCTAGGGGTACTTGCAACGGGGTCTATTCGCTTCATCCAGTTTCCGTAAAATAATTGAGTTTCTTTCTGTAAAACAAGATATTACAGCGGAAATCTTGCATTCACAACGACTTCAAGGAAATGAACTAAACTTGCTTGATCAAGGAAGGGGCAACTGCCCCTTCATAGATGGCACCTTGCCCTGATCTTGGAAGGGGCATTTGCTCCTCCCTGCCCCCCCTGGCTACGCCCTTGGAAACATATCACACAAGAACTTGTAGGTGGTTGTAATTTTAAGTGATTGTTAAAACTCCTTATTTCCTCCAAAAACAATGAAACATACTTGCGAAATTGCGGTGCATCACAATCTACTAGATGTTTTCCTCGAAATGTTGGCAGGTATGTAAGTAGGAATCACATTTTATCAGAGAAGGCGATATTTTTGCAATGTTATATAGGGGGTAGAGGTTATGTTCTGGTATTTAAAAATTGATAGGTTATTGGAAGAGTATCTTTCTCACCAGCCTTAGAAAGGTATCAGCAATCAGAGCATGGCCACTAAGAAATTTAGCTAGTGCATAACATAACATTTTTTTCTTTATAAATACTAATTGATGCAAATATTAAGGCAAGAACATGAAATTTAGTCCTTCAGCAATAGTAATGCATGCTTTCAGTTCATTTTTGAATTATTAAGACCATGGTCAGTTATTTGTAGTAGGTACATAGGGTTGCCTATCTTTCCCCATGAGCAATGGCACAACCCCCCTCAGTAATATTCTCTCCCCAAAAAGGACTAAAAACCCGTACTAAGACCCTCATAAAAATTTCAATGGTTCAGTCTGCCCTATGACCCTCCCCCCTCCCATTTGTGGCTACCTCTAAGTGAGTTGAAATTCAATAACCTTTGTAACATTGAATCATAATGCAAACTCTAAAAAGGGTATTAGGATGCAAGTTAAAACGATTCCTGAATTTTATGTGTTGCTTATGTTGTGTTGGATGAAGTACAGAGAGCAATAATCAGAGTCCTTGTGCACTTGTCTTAACTAACTTTAACATTTTATCCTTAATCTACCTCTAGTGCTTTTTTCTTTGTCTTTTTAGTTTTATTTTAAAGCTTACCTGAATAATTTTTTGAAATAAATATTTTAGACCATTGGCTTTGATCCACTTGTTCCAGCTGAAGAAAGCATAAAATTTGGTGTGGAAAGCATGGAGTTGGAGAAAATTTGGCCACTTGCTGACTATATCACAGTTCATACACCTCTGATACCTCAGACTAGAAGTATGGCTCGTGATCTTAAATACCAGTTTTGTTTACTTGTATAGGTTATGATTGGTGAAAATTTTGTATTTTTTAGTATTTTATATTAGGTTACTATTATGACGTAGGTATCGCCAGAGGTCGCACTAGGAATTTTTGTCAAAGAGTGAAAATACTCCTTGGATGTTTTTGGAGGAGTATTTTATTTTCTGGAGGAGTGAAAACAAAAAATACTAATAATAAACACTCTTTACAGATATCCGAGTTCGGAGTGAAAACCATTTCTACTGCGACCTTGACCCAGAACGTAGCGTACGTACTGCTAAATTAACAATTTTCTAAAAATTTCTTATTTATCCAAAATTTAGTATTTTCTAAAAAATAAATAGCTGACAATACTAGAATCAAATTTTAAGTAAATAAATGAGTGAAACAATAATAGTGAATAATAGTGATAAACGCAATTTTCAACAAACACATGCTCAATATCGGCACAGTTCAAAAAAAAGCCAGAAACTATTAAAATAAAATACAAAATAAGCAGATTTAGGGTAGCATGTGTGAAAAATATCTTCTAATTTAGAAAATAATTGAAATTTGTATCCGATGCAAAAATATTCAAATCTCTAGCGTAGAATCCAATTTTCAGCGAAGCACGTGGCACGATTTTGGCTGTTTCTATCTTTTTTTTTTCTTTTCTTTTTTAATTGTTAAAAATGAAACAACAAATAAGCAGATTTAAGGTTGTGCATGCAAAAAATTTCTTACAACATCAAGATTATTGAAATCATTCCAGGATGGAAAAAGGAAAAGGATTGAAATTTCAAACACAGTAAGCAATTTCCAGTAAAAATCGGAGGAAAAACTACTTTCCGTGTGGCGCAAAAATTAACTCCTATTTCTTTCTTCTTATTTTGATCTATTTTTCTATCTATTTTTAGTTTACAAGAGAATTTGAGAGAAGTTCAAGTGTCAAGATTAAAGGTCGGGAAGGGATTTTAGCATTAGCAGCTGGTAGCCTTATTGGCGACTTCAATGAAAACAATGGTCGTCAAAACGTGAAAATTGGTAGCATTTGGTGACTGATGACCGCGAGTTTTTAATTCTACTATATAAAGAAAAATAAAATTAAATTAATGGAAGAATATTGTATTTATCTTGCAATACTTAACAAGATAAAAGTTGTTTAAAAATGTAGAGTGAAAATACGCATTTTTGAAATTTCAATGTGTATTACCGATTTTTAAGGCGTGAAACACGCTTGTAGAGGCGTTAACGCGATCTCTGGGTATGGCAATGATAGTCTACTTGTATGCTATTCCGATTTTCAGCTAAAACATAAACAAGTTTCTTATTTTTATTGAAGTAGTTACATGACAAAATTGATAAATAATATAAAATATATTTGAAAAATATAGTGTATAAAAAAGATTGTTCCAAATTTTATGCCTGTGAAAAATATCTTAAATAATACTTATTTTAAATTCATAATAATTTTTGAAACCTCATAAATCCTAAATAAACTTAACATGCAACTCAAATGCTTGTTAAATAATGCTTACAATAAAGAATCATTTGTGTTGTCTGATGATTAAACAGTTAGTAGAGTAAAAGCTTTAGCTTGATACATATACTTTTCTCCAAAGATGAACATGCAGATAATTGAGCTATTTTAGCCTTAATTACTTCCTACATTAATTAACAGCAACTGCTTTTCCTCTATTCATTGTGGCAGTTTGCTCCAACCTTTGCATTCTTATAAAGCTTTTATGCTATTTAATCTCATTTATCATGCAGTTTCATCAATCATTTATGTACATCTTTTGCAGCTGTAGTTTGAAGTAATTTCTACGTGTGTATTTAGTGATGATAACGATATATTTTTGTAGTTTTCGATTGAAAACTTAGTTTCTTTGAAACAACTTAGTTTGGCTTTACAGGGGCTAAATTCAGGGCAGGATGTCGAGATTCCCGCCCAATTTTCTCAGATTCTTTCCCATCGAAATAGGCCTGCCGAGAGTCTCCCGTCTACAGAAGATTCAAAGCATTTCCATGAAAATACCGATATCGTAAATTTTTCACTTGTATATTAAGTTATAGATATTATTTAAAGAATAAACCTCCCTTCCAAAAAAAGTGCACTCTCCTCCACACACAAAACTTTCAGGGAGGACTCCCTCCACTTCTAGTCCCTGTTTTAATAGAATAAGTACATTTAATCATTTCCCCCCTTACATGTTTATAGTGACATTCCTTTATTTTGTTAGGAATTTTTAAAGATTTTTGTTCTTATTCTGATGGGTATTATCAGTGGGATCATAAATGTTATTTAGAAACTGTTGTCTTATTCTGATTCTAGGGACTTGAACTGTTTCCAATGCTCCAGCTAACCTGTGCAATGCCGGGCGACACAGCTAGTGTTAAATATAGTCTGAATTTATGCAAAAGATCTTAAAAGTGAATGGTTTATGTTTGATGCTTTGTCATAAGATAAATAGCGAAATTAGGTTCTGGGAGCAAACTAAGTTGAGCATTTATGTAGTCCTTAACTGAAACAGTTTAGCTGTTCTGCCCAAAAGAGCTGCACCAGTTGTCCCTGGTACATATTCTCTAACAAAAGATATATTGTCTCCAGAACGTATTTTAATGCAAAAATCTGTCGATTATGTAAAAATTCACATAAAATAGAAAAATCCAGGTGCTGATTTCCTGTAATCTCACATGCAAATTAAACCCTGCTTGTGTTTTTTATGTAATATTATTCTACATGGTATTCTCTGTGCATAAGAAAAGAACATATGCAATTACAAAAAAATTGTGTAAAGTAGAATGAAACAAGTACTATTTCTTTTTTTCCTCATTTTATAGTTTTTGTTACTTTTCAGTTTTTATGCTTTCAAAAATTCAGTTTTGCTTTCATTTTAATGCTTTTGACATAATTATGCATGTGAAACAAAATCAGTGTCTGGTAAAAAACATCACAGGTATTCTCTTTTCTGAACATGATAAAGACAAACATAAGAGACATTTTATTTCAAAATAATTTCAGATGTATATTTCTTTTCAAACAATTGCAGGCATTTAGATATTTTATATTTGACTTTATATGCATAAGCATAATTTTATATATGAGGCACCCAGAAGCAAAGGGGTGCAAGTGACAAAATTGAAAATTTGGAGATAAATAGTGCAAATAAGGGAAAGCACTATTCTATGTTGTGGAAAGAGATGTGGTAGGCTTAACAGGAGCTGCCCCCCAACATGATTTAGAAAAAAAAAATAGCATTACGGGTCCCATAAGGGATCCAAACTTTGAAGGCGTTTTTCTCAGAATCGCTTTTTGGTCAGTTACATCCCTTTGCTTCTCACTGCCTTATATGTAAAATCAAATACCAATATTGTGATATTTTTAATTGCTTGAAAGAAACATTTTTGCATTTATATTGCTAGTACATGTATACATTTTTGCATCATTACTGAGAAATATTTTATTTTATCATTAAATTTAACTATGTGTTTATGTAATAATTTTTTGCAGACATGATTAATACTGATGTCTTTGCAAAATGTCGAAAGGGGGTTAAAATCATAAATTGTGCTCGTGGCGGTATTGTGAGTGAAGATGATTTGTTCACTGCTTTGGAATCTGCTCAATGTGGTGGAGCTGGTTTAGATGTGTACATGGAGGTAAAATTTCATTATTAATATTTAGCATCTAAAATGAGATGACAACGCAGTTATGGTTTTATTTTCCCTTTTTAAACAATTTTAAATATTTCATTGCAAAATAAAATTAGCATTGTAAAATACTAGCCCAAAAGTATTTAAGTTGTCTCTCTCTCTCCTCAATCCTTAATATATTTTAATATGATCAACAGTTCTAGAGGAGGAGTTACATTTCTGAAACTCACAAATACAGCTCGATAACTCAAATGTAGAGGGACCGAAGAAAAATTTTGACTTACCCTCTAGTCTTGGTTTCCTATTTTTAGTAATTGAACTTTCTGACATTTCAGTAAAAATGCAGATAATTGATAAAGTTACATAACTGATAAGTTTTCCTAACAAAATGTATACAATTTAACTGAAAGTGTTAATAAAAAGCAATCAAAATGAATCTTACTTTTTAGTCATATTTCAACTTATCTTAAAATAATCAGTAAATTCAAGACGTAATTAACAGACCTTTTTGTGACTCAAAAAACAATAAATTCTCTAGATTTTACATTTGCATAAATACAGCAGTCTCTATATTCTCTCTACTCTCTTGTGGAGGACTTTAATTGAAGCATGTACTTCTGAGATGCTTGGGACATGCACCTTTTAATATTTCTTCTTCAGTAGCACTTTCATCATTTTCTTCCTTGCCTTGTACAAACTCTTCATCAGAAGCATCACTGCAAACTTCCACACAAATAATTTTCAGTACGACTTTAAGGTTTTCTTGCTTTTTTTAGCTATTAAATTTCGAGAGTCATCTTTGAAAAACTTTTGTTAGAGGAAGTTAACATTGAGATATGGAGAATAATTAACATGGAATTGAAAAGGGGGGGGGGGGTCGGGACCCAATTAAAAAAAGGAGTTGTAGTAATATTTGAGTTTTTGAACTTTAAGTTATCGTGAATAGACTGTACACAATCTGTTATCTGGTCACAATCTGGTTTTGTGCAAATTAAGCTACAATTTAAATAATCAATTTTCACGAATTTTTGCTTCTAAAATTTAAAAATCAGTTTCTTAATTTTTTGCAATTGTAAAAAAATACATTGCATAAAATTTTTTATGAATATCAGGACTGCCATTTTTAACTAGCCTTTTGTTTAACACTATATATATCTTCAGAAATATTATTGAATTTTTCTTAACATTTTTGAAATATTTTGACAGTGATGGAGTTTTAAAGAAAACAAAACTTGAATGCCTTTTTAGAGTTGATGTAATCAAAAGAATTGGGCAATATATGTTTACAGTAGCATCACTTTGGGATCGTCCACCCCGGGGGATAGCCTTTCGGTGGTTGTTGGAGGTTAACACCCAAAATGAGAGAGTTTTTGAATATATACTTAGTAAAGAGTTTTGCTGAAGCTATTTCTACAAATTACTGAAAATAAATGTAGTTTACTAAAAGGTACAACAAATAATTTACTTAGCATTGAAAGTGAAAAGTAATTATGCTATAACGGCGTCATCCAGCCCTTTGAGCCTTGCTCTGACCACATGAACCTGTTCCTTGGCTTTCTTAAATGTTATCTGCATCTGAAAATTGGATACTTCCTAATCCATCCTGTGAAACTTCATCCTCCGTCCGAAGTTAACCTTTACCGTGTCAAATGGCTGGTTTCTGTTCTCATGGCTGTGTGGATGTTTACAAAGCAGATCCATCTCCTGTTTTAGCTCAAAAAAGGGGTGGAGAGGGTTAGCTGTTTTCCTCTAGTCTAGGTTGACGGAAATGTGAGAAAGTGTAAAGGTCTTGTTGAATAATCAGAAAACTCTTTTGATCGAAGGAGCAGATGGACGTGGGATTCCGTCTCTCTCTAATGATTTCACTGCCCACCAATACCCAAAGACTGTATATTATGTAAATAAAATGTTTGTTAAATTTACAATAGTTTCTTGCTTTACCACTCGGCATGATAAACTTCAAGACACTACAATGCATAGTACAGAATAATTGAATTTGCTTGTATTTAAATTGTTTTTTGTAAAATTATTTTTTTAATATTTTTTCTGATCAAAAATATATTTCTTAGGAGCCGCCCAAAAATACGAAGCTCATTCAGCATCCAAAGGTGATTTGTACTCCTCATTTAGGTGCCAGTACTCATGAAGCTCAAAGCAGAGTTGCTGATGAAATTTCACTCCAGTTTGTAGACCTCATTAGTGGAAAACCAGCCCATGGAATAGTAAGATGATTCAACTTTGAATAGAGAATATTATGCTGAAAATTTAGCTATTTTGATTAAAAATATCTTAATTGTTTGTTCACAAATATTAAACTGTTACATTGTTTAATGGAAAAAAGGGGAGTAATTTTGAAAGTACAGTTAAACCACATTCTTATGAAGATTTTGGTAGATGCTTCTGTTAACGGTAAGGTAAATCATGAAGAGATGGACCACACACATATATATTTTGCTCACCAAAAGCTATATATTTGCTTATTTTTAAAGGAATTATTAAAATGATTTTTCAAAATTCTTGCCATGTTATGTTTGCTAAGATTTTTCTAAAGCTATATCATGGGCTATCAAAGGACAAGTTACTGAAAATTGTTGTACAAAATGCGTGGAATATGTTTTGATTTTAACAGCAAAGTATGTATCGTAAACATTTTCAACATGTTAGTTGCATTATCTTCATCTTCATGATAAAAGCCTTACAGAAAATTGTAACAGTTATCATTTCTAAGAACATTTCAGAGGGTGCAAATCATTAGCATATAATTAATATACAGTCGGTCCTCCACATATTGTACTTGAAATGTTCTATACATAGAACTCTTAGCAAGTCTCTATGTTCATTATACAGAAAAGCTTTATATATAAAAAAAATTTCCATATATCGAAATTTTTTGAAGTCATATTGGGGGATTTTATTTAACTATACCATTTGCCTGACTGAAAATGAAGGTAAAGGGACAAAGGACTGAAAAAGGCAATGAGTTGAAAATTTTTTTAAAAAATTAGAAGCCCGAAGATATTTTAATGTTGATGAAATTGGACTTTTTTACAAGAGTACTTTTCTCCACCAGACGCCATAACCACTTAGCCGAAGCCTTTGGGTTTGTCGTAACAGACGTCTGATTTTTTTTTACAAGATTACTGTCTAGACTACTGTTCTTTTTAATTATTTTTTTAAGTATTCAAGTAACATTTCAATAAATCTCTTGCATTAATCAATTTTTTAATTACTAACTTTCATTGCATGTGATTCCCATATAAATTAGAAAAGGCCTTTCATATACTGAAATCAGCTTTAATTTTAATGTTTTAGGAGAAATTACGATAAAACTAAGTTTATTTCTATGTGACGAAATTTCTATGTATAAAATTTTTTTCTGGCAATTTGCTACTTCGATATATAGAGGTCCGACTGTATTATGAAATTTTTTAAGAAACTTTATGTGAAAAGAATGTTTCAAAAAATATTGTCCAGTATCAACTTTGATGCATGTTATGCTGATGAATTGCTTTAAAATTAGAAGACAAAGGAAAAAAAAAAGTGTCTTTGGTGAAACATTAGAGTTCATTGCTTGATAAGCAGTTTCCATATTTTATTATGAATTATGTTACCAACTATTATTTGTAGTCATTTGATATGAAGCTAATTTTTATGCTTGAGTCATTTTATCGCCGAAGAATCATATTGCATTAATTAGCCGACTCTTTATTTTTTATGTAGGTGTCTGAAATGTTATGTTTTTGACCAATATTGTGATGAAATTTGTAGGATTGTGGTGATAAATATTTTGAAACTTGTATTTTAAATATCTGTTTTAATCTTGTGAAAATCTCATCCACCTGTATTATTTATAGTTTTTGTTTATTTTTAGGTTAATTCACCTGCATTTAGTCTGTCCATGGCTGAGAGTAATAAACCATGGGTTGTTTTAAGTAAATATGCTGGGGCATTGGCTGGAGCATTATTTCCTTCTTCTGATAAACTTTCTTTATCAATAAAAGTCCATGGTAATTATAATTTTTATTCTTTAGTCTAGAACAATATATTACAATTACTATTATGAAAGTTTATTCCTAGATTAAAAATTCTTTTAATATAGTGGTAAAAAATTTAAACCACTAGTAGAAATGTAGAAATGCTTTAAACTTTAGCAGTGTTTGGGGTTTGATTTATATCCAAAATACTTATTTATTAAGCATTCAAAATTCAAAATGTTTTCTTCCTCATAGGTCCAGAATTAAATAGAAAAGAAAGCCTTTTCAGTGCAGCTGCTTTGATAGCAATTCTGAAACAAAGAAACCAAATAAATGCTAATTTTGTCAATGCCCCTACCTTAGCAAGAGAGAATGGTTATGAGGTATGTTTGTAATTGACTTAATGCAAGATATCTCTCAATTTTATGTTCTTTCAAATCATGTTTTAAAATTATTTTCCAAAAACAGTTTATCTGAAACTAAAATTATTAGCTTTGTAAGGGTAAACTACAAATTTGAGCGATGCTTTTTTTCTATATTTGATAATAGTGTAAGTGTTATTCATTTTTGCATAGATTTTGAAAAAAAAAAAAAAAGATATATATATATATATATATACACAGGGTGTGTTCCATAAGTAATGCGACCAAATTCATAAAAAATGATTTATTAAACATATTCGTACAGTTACCTAAATATCTTCTTTACCCTCCTGCGTCGATACATTTCCGGAGGCGGTCTTTGCAGGCCTGGAAGGCATCCTATAAGACCTTCTCCGGGATGGCCTTTAGAGCGGATGTAACATGAGCCTGGATGTTTTCAATCGTGTCCCAATGTTTCCCTATCAGGACTCCTTTTAAGCGGGGAACCAAAAAAAAGTCTGGGGGAGCCAGGTCAGGACTGTAGGTTGGCTGGGGAACCAATGGGGTGTGGGTCCTGGCCAAGAAATCGTTAACAACCAAGGTGCTGTGGCTCGGCACGTAACGTTGTTCCAAGGAACGATCCATCGCGCTATGTTACGTTAAGCTGAAAAGGGGTTCACGAAAACACGCACTAACTCTCCTGCAGCTCAGAGCCGACTGAGAACAGGTGCGGTATGAAGCTAACACCCCCCTCCACCTAGGCCAGCCAGTCAGAGGGCGCTGCGGTATACAGTCGCATCTGGAAAAAATTGGTCGCATTACTTATGGAACGCGCCCTGTATATATATATATATTTTTTTGGAGGTGGAAGGGCTCTGTGTTTATAAGTTCCATCAACTTTTGCTATTAGAGTCTTGTTCTTTCTTTTTTAATTTCAAATGGGATGATATGATAAAAAATGTTATCAAATTAACAAAACATTGTTTTTATCTACAACTTGACATGTCCATAAGATTACTTGTCAAAGGCTCCAAAGTCTCCATTTCTGCTTAGTCCTTTGTGGTAATACCAGGACTTCATTTTAATTTGCATGGAAGGGTCTAATTGCGTTTTTTTTCCTTGCATGAAAAGGCAATGATTTGGACTTCATACTCTCTCTTGAAATTCAGAGGAAATTAGTTTAAATATCAGTTATTGAGCAGTATTTTAGCTTAACTAATATTTTTAAAAAATTTCAGTTGGAAAAGAAATTTAAAAAATGTTCTACCCTCTCTTTTGTTTAATCTACTCCAGAAAATTTTCCCTTCTTGCCTTTCTCTCACATTGATGCTTCTACTGACTACATTCATAGCACAAATATGCTGAATTAGCAACACAAGAGATAGGTTATTCCACAACACTGGACGGCTTCATTTAATTTTAGAGTTAGTGTAAAAAAAAGATTTTGAGTGAAACACATGCAAAGTTTGAATGATATAGGCAGCGTCACACAATTCACATTGGAAATAAAAATCACATTGGATAGCACTGTCACTAACACCTCTTGTCACATAACAGGGGTGTTTCTCCTACTATTTGAAATACTTCCTCCAAATTTTCATTTTTGTCACTTATACCACTTTGCTTCTTGTATGTGTGCTCTTTGTTGTGGTGCCACATTCTGCTTTACTTTTCTCCTGTCCTTCAACTATATGATTAGAAGAAATTTTCCCTGTTACGTGCAATCTCGATTGTTAAAATTCAGTTTTAGAATTGTGATGTTATTGTTACATTTAGTTATTGTTTATTGTTAAAATTTGGTACTGTAGCATAAAATATTATTTGAAAATATATAATAACAATAATGATAAATGGTAAAAAAATGATTACTCATTTGTCTTTTAGGTGTCAAGTGTTCAATTACATGCTCCTATGGTTGAAAGTGAAGTACCTGTATCTCTTACTTTGACTGCTCAGTCAGCCAGTAAAACTCATTCCGTTCTGGTTTGCTTTAGAGGAGAGCAGCCCTTATTGTGTGCTATTGATGGAAATGGTTTCAATAACCCTCCTGTTCTTTCAAGCAACTTAATTGTGTGCAATGGCTCTCAAAATGTGATTGTAGCACTGCTTGGTAAGATTATTTTATTAATTTAGTGTTAGGGGGGTATTAATGAAATTTTGATAATTCAAATCATACAAAAAAGGATAATGAATTCCTTTCATTATTATATATTGTCTATAATCAATGTCTTGACTCCTTTAACTTCATATCAAAGGTTTTTCTAAAGTATCAACTGAAGTAAATTTAGTTTGATGAAAAGCATTTTCACTACAGCCGTTCATTTTTCTTATTTGAAAGGACTAAGCCACTATTTAACACTATAAAAAATATCTGGTCTTTGTTGGACAACAAGATGCTCTTTTTGATACTTGAATTTCTAATCAACTCTCTAAGTGCAACAATAAAGCTGTATGTGTTATGCATAAACTATTTTCATTACTGTATTTTTTCTGTAATTTCCTAAACTGATCAATTCGAGCTTATTTATCAGATTGAAAAAAATTGTTACTCTATTTTGATGGTTTTTTGAACATTAGTTTTAAAGGCATCGTAAAATAACAGTAGTACAAAACTTTTTCAGTGTCACTAACATTAATTTTTGTGATTGGCATTCTCAATTGACTTGGAGAATAAATTGTAGATACATTAAAACTTGCAATAATTTTGATTACTAAAACTATAGTGATGGGCCTCTTTGTTTCTTGTTAAATCTGAATCTTCTAGGGAAATTTTTAAATATAATTTAACATTAAACATGAAATGACAACAAAGTTTCTTAATGTGTGTAGTTGTATTTTTGCTGGTAAATAAGGCTCTTTATTAATGAAAATATTTGATATGCTTTCTGATTCTGAATCAAATTTCCATATAACCCCAAACACCACCTGCATTTTTTTTTGTGAAAAATAGGTTTGTAAATTGAGGTGAGGGCCTTAACCAAGGATTTAATATTGGGCCACTGCAATATTTTTATAATTACACGCATTACTTTTATAATTGCATTATTACTTCATTTTGATCGTAAAGCGTAACTTCAAGAAGTTTTCGATTTTCACCAATTTGTTTAGAGTGTAAGAATCATTTTCCTTCTCCATTGCAAACTTTTGTAGTTTTTAATGTTTTCTAATATGTCATGAGGTCTAAATTTTAATTGTTGTTGAAGAAAGGATCAAGTAGGAGTTCTTATCAATCCCCCTCCCCCCCATATTTTGATCTTTCTGTATCCAGTAGTGTAGTCTTGGAGAAAAAGGGGAGGGGGACTCTTATGTTAAAATTCAATACAAGTGAAGGAATACTTGTGTTAAAACAAAAAGGTAAGTGGGACAATGTCCCCCTGCATCCCCCTACACCTCTGCTGTTATCCTCAAATGTATTTACATTGCTTTTATTATACCTGAACCTGTGCAATGTTTACGCTGCTGTAACACATTAAATAAACTTTAAAAAGATGCATATACTTTCTTAAGAAAAAAATCGAATTTCATCATGCAGCTAATTTTCAGCAAGAATTTATTTATGCTTATTGGGCATTTTGTCATTTGACAGTGATTTCAGTTATCAGTATTTAGCTTAAGTTCTTAGACAATTATATTTTTGTAATTGTACTAAGAAAAACAATTGCAGAAGTTTAATAAAAAACATAATTTAATGACAAGTAGATAATAACAGTAAAGCTACTTCTACACTTAAAAGATAAACTAAATGTGCTAATTTTTTACTTGTAGGCGGTTTGAATTTATTTATATTTTGTTATGTTTTTAGGAAAACTGGTGGAAAGTGGTGTAAACAGCATTTCATTGTCTGCTGTTAGTGCAGGTAAAATCTGGTGTGCCATCCATAGCTCAAGCAAATGTGATATGCTTCAAGACAACTTGGCTAAATCACTAGATGTTTATGCTCAGATAAATCTTTAATATGTTCCTCTGCCGCATTCCAAGTTCAAAAAAATATTCCATTCTTCGACTCAAACTTTTTTACTCTTTAGAAAAGCTGAGCATAAACTTTTAGAACTTTTAATTTTTGAGCCTATTAGCAATTTGCCATTCCTAATTTTTTTTATACTGTTGTTTGTTTTTATCATCTTTTGCCATAAGTTTTTAAATATACATATTTTGAAGATTTATTGTTGAAACAATTATAATTTTTGTGATTTATCTATATAGAAAGTGCCTATAAAATAGTTAGCCGATGTATTTTCAATTTGTTGTTTTGCTATTAAAAATTTAAAAAGTATTTTAATGTTTAATTTTTCTTGTGTATTTATCATTTTTTTAGGAATAAATGACTCATTGAAGAGTAAATTTTTGCATTTGAGAAAACTAGATAACAGTATAACTTAAATAACAGCCGAAAATGTTCTGATAAGACTTTATGAAATAATAAACTTTTCTTTTAAGTAATAAGTAATTTGCAATTCAGTATTCTTTTAATCAAATTTTGACGGTGTCTCATTGTGAGGAATGCGTGAAACTGTTGCTTTAACACCTGAACCCATGAGTCAATAGAGAAGCTTATTTATCCGCTAATTGTTTATTATTAAATAATATCTCAACTAAAATTCATAACCAATGTAATAGTGTATTAATTGCTAATGAAAGTTTTCAGTTGACACAAAAATAAGTGTGCCTTACAGGGTAGATTGACCTTGGCCTTGTAAATATTGAACCTAACGACGCCCTTATACTATTTATGGAAAATGGAATTTTTATTAAAGTTCTTAAGTAATATTATGAACTTTGTATACAAAACAATTTTTTCCTTTTGAAAAATACTTAGCCTGAATTCAAATTTGACAAATTCCCAGATGTACTAAAATGTTCTTAAATAAATAAAACTAAATACATGGTTAAAAACAATTTATAAACACATATATATTTTACAAAATTTTACAGTAAAAAAGCATAAATTATTATATAAGAATGTACAAAATTCTATGAAAATACACTTCCAAAACATGATACATTTTCTTTGGTAGGAATACTAGCACGTTAAAGAGTAAAAAATAATAGAGGCTTTAAATTGTCTTACATTCATAGATAAAGTCAGAAAATGTTTCTTAAAATGTGAATAAAAGTTAAATTTGTAAGCAGAGCTTATATATGAAGAAATGTAAATGTTGCTTTGTGTAGTTTAGCATCTACTTTTTGCTAATAGCCAAAAATTAATGAAAGAAATTTTATCTTGTAGATAAATTCTGAGATTTTTGCTTTTATATTGAAATGTGAAAAATGATCCTCATAAGTATTTGTTACTCAATAAATTATAGTTAATTACCTATAATAATACATATAAATGAATCTCATTTAAACTGCCAGTTTTGGAGATTTTTGAAAATTTAAAGAGTTCTTTCTTTTTTCATTAAAAAATATATGTTTTCTTCATACTTTATGCAATCTTAATCAACTTCTTGATGTTTATCCAGTCAAACTGCTTTTTCTCATAGTTTTGTAGGCAGTAAATCCATACATACACACACACATATATTGCTATAAATTTTGCATGTTTAAGATAAAATTCAATGTTTTCTCTAACTGCAAATAGGATTTTATATTAGTTTTTTATGTGTTTCAACTAGATCACATTCAAGTTTAAAATCCTAGTAATAATGTTAGGATGACTATGAACTATTATAAATGAAAAGTGACTTTAATTTCCACATTTTAAAATTTTGGCATGAGAGTAATCATGACTGCTGCATATGTTATTAAACTTTAAAAGATTTTTTTTAAACTGTAGCATCTTATTTTGAATATTTTTTTCCTTTCTCATAACTTTGCCATATTAATATGTCTTCCTTATTTTCTACCGCATAAGTTATTGCACATATTTTCAACTCTTGGATTTAAATTGTATACTTATCTTTCTAGCTTTTCAAAGATTCTGCACCTTTTACTAAGTTTTGAAAAAGTATTTACAATTCAACTAAGAAATCAGTTATCATAGGAACTTTTATAAGTGCAATATCTTCTTTCTAGGAATAATCTTCTGTATTTTTTTTTTTTTTAAAGTCATTATTATCAGGTATATTTTCATTATAAAACAAATAGTATTGATGATTTGTGTATAAAGCCATTTCAAAGTAGCACTTTTTATTGCAAGAGATAAAATATTTTAGCAATAATAATAATATAATTACACGTTAATTTAAAGCACAAATGAGCAATAAAATGCAGACATATGTTTCGGGATTGCTTGGAATCCCTTTTTCAGTGCGATCCATTGCTCTTCTTGAAACTTTTGATTGGTCGGTTGCTTAGAAGAAGTCAGTGCATAACAGCTTAGTTTGGTTATGCTGCCCCTAAAAATTGTTAAAGGTCTTAGGTTTGAAATGCCATAATAAATTGAAATTGGATGTACCCAGTGTTTGCTATTTTGAAATCCTTTCAGTAGATGAGCATAAAGCTTTTAATTTCATTATCTTTGAAAAGATAATCTAAAATTATAATTTTGGAATTAAAGGTAACATCTTTCAATGCAAATAAATTCTTAGTTTTTCCTGTATTAACTTTTCTGTCCGCCATACAGCTCCTTTAAACATGAATATGATGTTTTAGTTTTGAGTTTTTACGCATGATGGTATAATCTACTTTAATTAATATACAATATTTAGATTCATCTGTCTAATCATAGCAGGTGAGAATGTATGAGAGTTTTCATGAGAAATGATGTCTGTAAAATTGTTGAGATCACTCAGTTGGACATTGAAGATGATATAAATATGAAGTTGCACTTAAATATCACAGTGTTGGACAGCTAAACATTCTCATAATGGATGCAGTCCAGAAGAATCGCTTTGAAAATTACACGTCAATTTTGCACCAGTGAAACATTCACTGTGTAGATTTCAAGAATTGACATTGTGTCCTTTAGGAGACCAAGTTGGCCAAATTTCCCACAAAAGTACTTGTGCCGAACACTGTACCATGATCGTAAGCTTTGTGTCGTAATCATCTGCTGTGACACAAGAGAAATGATGAACCCTTTCCCCAGAACTTTGACAACATTCGATCGAAGTGGGAAACAAAATACCTGTTAGATTGACGTGCTGTTGACATAAAGCTCCAGGTTTTCTCAGAAGCCTTTATTTACTGACTGTATCTTGAAAAAAACTCAAAATACCCTAAATAGGCATTTGTTTCGAGTTAACCAAACCATTTTTTGCTATTCGCTTTCTCCGAATCAAGCATATGCACGGATAATGCATAGCAGAGAATAATCCACTACTAAATATTGGCTGGATTACCACGTTCTTTTTGTTTGGAAAATTGAACAATAAGTTATGAATTAACAGGGTAAGCTATATTCTTACTCAAAATTATTACTGGTAGCTTTTATAATTGTAGATGTTAGCAGTTGAACTGAAAGACAACGGTGGTTTTAAAAATGAGAATAACTTTCTGGTTATGTGTTTAGCGAGAAGAGCCTTTATGATTTGGCCTCACTGAATAGTAACAATAACTGTCACAAGAAGGTCATGTCACATTGTCATTCTTCATAATCACATATAACAGCAGGAAGCACATAATTTGAAGACATACTTGGCAAAGTATCACAGAGCTCGAATTTGTTGCTTCTATCGAGGGTGGTTCGATGAAGACTCCTCCAATTAGGGCAGACATAGGAAACTCTGTCACAAGGGTAGGACTTCTTTGTTCCACCAGGAATTGAAGTTTGGTGGCTTCCTTGATACAAGCTTCTGTCTGCAGTTTTGATGGATGGAGAGTGTTGGGGTAAATGAGGGCTACGATAGACGAGTCCTCATCAAGATAAGTACTGATGTCACACTCGGCAGTTTTGATGTGCTCTTGTAGTTTTCTAGAGATGGTAGATATTGTGGTAGGTTCGATGGTAGGGATGGCATCTGCAACCTGGTCGAGTAATCGCTGGCTGTATATTAGTTTCAATGTTGCACCTAAAAGAAAAAGTGGGTAAAACATGAGTAATTATTTTCATTTCTCTCCTAAGTTTTGTTAAACAAAACTTTGTTGCGTTAAGGGGACCCGAACCGTTTTGAGGCGGCCAATTGTAGTCAACTTTCTTCAAGCGTTACTCCTCAGCCATAGGGAATTTTGCTTCGTGGTTTTTTTATATTTTTTTAAGTAGGTCTTTCTCTATATGTAGACCAAATTGTATCCAAAAATATTGAATATTTATTTTTTTATTCACTACCAAAATTTTTTACAATTTCATAACTTCCGGATGATTTTTCTCATAATCCATTCAAGATTTTATAGATCTTATTTTTTTATTTTATTTGTCACATCTTATAATGAATTCACAACCAGGGATATTTAAAAATTTCGCTTTATAAAAATCTGGTGAGCTGAAAACTTTTCGTAGTGAATACACAACATTGAAAAAAATTGTTTTTTGTAGGTTGTTTTCAAAATTTTGAAAAACCCTTGGTTGTAAATATAGGCCTAATATAGCCAAATCATATGCAAAAAAAATATTGATTCATGTAGCCGTTTTCGAGAAAACGGAGCCGATTTAATCCAGAAGTTCAAATTTCCCGCTATTCTCGGGCTTTTTGTTCTCTTAGTTCGATATTTCCATGCTATGAATGCCATCGATTGTTACTGTCATTACCATCGATAGTCTGTATATCGAAATAAACTCAAAGACACAAAGAAGGGTAAAGTGTTTCCCCTTGCAAAGCAAAAAAACTCAATTTCGCTAGACCAAATTTCGATAGACTCGCAACTTTCAAAAAATCATTTCAAGTACTTAGAATGCTCAGATTTACATAATTTTTACAGCAAATGATCCAGGAAGAGTTCTAGTTTTAATTAAAAAAATTTTTAAAAAATGTGAATTTTTTCACCCAAAAACGGTTTGGGTCCCCTTAACATAATACAACTGCTAATAAATAGCTCAGGGTGTGGCTAGTAGCTTTCAAGGAGTATGTTAGTAGAAGAAACCGTATTCCTTTTATTTTAATAAACGTTTATTTCTCTAAAGATTTGGTAAAATAGCAATGGTAAAAAAATATATATCAACACTTAAAAATTTTTTACTCAAGAAAAACTTACCACAGAAAGGGCAGCAAGAATTCGGAGGTATGATACTATTACAATTTTCTGATGGTAGAGGCTGACATACCACTTTGGAACATCTTTCTTCTCCTGAAATAGAATAAGCATAGCAGATTAGGTTATTGTCTATTTTTTGCATGTGGCTTAAACACGTTGACTGCCGTCACGCTGACTGCCAGCGTTGCTTATAGTTTATGGATCTCCAGACGATAGTTTAATTTAATTACAACATATTGTACAAAACATTTTATTAAGTAAAAAATTACTAACTTTCTAAAAATGTATTGAAAAATGAAAAAAAGTCGGCGACAACGAAGCAACTTGTAATTTGGTCTCGACAAGTTCACCTACTACGAATTATCTCGTAGGTTGGTAGTCAACGTGCTAAGAATAACACTCGAATATAAACTAAAATTCTGAATAATATCGACGACGTGCACACAAAGCAACTGCGGAGAGGGGGGGGGGGGCATCAGATATATTATTGTAATCTTAAAACCATGCATCGTTAGTTAATTTTGAACTATTATATGATACAATAATGAAAAATGTTGTGAGAAAGTATTTAAAAGCAGTAGGTCGCAAACGGACCTTCCACAAAATTTGTAATCTTTCCCAAACTGTTGCAAGTTATGTTAAGTGAAATGCGAACTTCTTTTGACAGATACTATAGTTATCCACTTACCCCTCTACACTTTGTATGGCAGTGACTAGTGAATTTACTAGCCCTTAGGGCCGACTATTTTCCATATCTAGTTGTACTATTGACACAAATCACCGCTGATTAGCCCCTTAACTGGTTAATTTTTTTACCACAAATGTTCTTTAAAAAAGGCATATATTTTTATTACATATAATTAAAGTCCTAACTTGATATAAAAGGAAAATGAAAGAATTTTTTTTTTAAATTTCATAAATAATGAATTTAAGCATTTTTTTTTTTTTTTAATTTTAAAACTTTGAAACAGAAGTGCCTCTAAATGTTGCAATCACAGAGTATATACAGTGAAGACTGTATTACAGATCTCACGATCTGTTTAAAAAATTTTAATACTAAAGACTCTCTTACAATCTATTAAACATACAGGCAAATCTAAACAAGAAAGGCGGAAATATCAATGCCCGTACACCGTACGGGCAAACCAAAACCAGTTAAGGGGTTAAGACGATTACTTGAGCGGATCATGAGGTAAGAATTTAAACAGAATACATTTTTTTTAAGGAATAATATAATATCTGGTCATCTTACCGCGAGGTGAAGACTCCCGATGAATACAGGGGCCTCTGTAATCGATGGACATTCTAACACCCCAAGCAGCACATTCGCTGGAGTATTCTTGTCCATCATGACCACACACTTTTCCCTTCCTCTGGCACTTTTCCTGGAGTGAAAAATCATTCTTAAATGTAATTCTTCAATGCTTTTATTTTGGAGTTTAGAAAGAACAATTTACAATAGCTCCAAAGTATATTTATTTTCTGCTTTTTTTCTAAACGAAAAATCAACAGTTCTAACAAAAAGAGGATTATAATGGAGAATATTACAAGGGTTGAAAGCGTTGTAAATGAAGATTTGTAAGTGAAAACCGAGGATTTAGGTGTAATATTTCTTTGCACTTAAATCTTTAATTAGCATCAAACTTGTAATTTCCAACGATTTTTTTTTCCTTTTCTTGAGAATCTCCTGGTATTTAAGCCACTATGACACTGACCTTAGAAATATTACATTTCGTTTTCCGTCAATGGAAGAGTTGAAAAGCGATATGATCCAATCTAAACTTAGGGTCTTTTTAACTTTAAATTAAACGCAAAAGTCTTGCCTTTTATTGTTTTCCTTACATAAATATGAATTAATACTTAATTTTATTATTTATAATATAGTAGGCAGTGTATATTTGCCATAAAACTCGAGTATTCTAAAATATTGTTTTTTGCTTTAGAACGTTAATTGCTACATAGTAAGTCAAGCTTAATTATGAAAATGCAACTTAACCCATTAATGATAGCAAAATTTTCATGAGAATAACAACTAGCCTACTTTTTATCCAAGAAAATCGTTAAAGTATAAATTAATAAATAAATAAAAATGTGTAAGAAAAAAAAAAACCCCAGCCTCAATTACATTATAAAGAGTCTAGTGTCTGTAGTACATAAGATAATATTTTTCTAGGAGTGAGTAATAGATTGTGAACTTTTAGAAGTACTACTTTTGAACTTTACAATCCGGAAATATCACGGGCACAAGAAGGAAAACGTAACGCCCCCCCACCCCGTGATCTGGACGACAGCGAGAGGGAAAGGGTTAAAGGGACCTTTCAGTTTCAAGTAACACTACTGCACCACTTGTCATCTCAGAATAACTGAATTAATTTTACATTAAACTGGAAGTCATAGTGTTAAGTATAGGATAAGGTCCCTAATTCTGGATTTACCTAAGCTTATTGATTGATTGTGTAAATTGGAACTATGTATTACTATTTATTTTACATAGACTTTATGATTTAACCCTTTGGCTTCTTTATGAGGTCACAGTTTCAATAACTTTATTTCAGTACCCAAGTTTTTTTTTTTAACTAAAGAGCATAAATTTATCCTTAATTAGGTACTATGGCAGTAAACGACTTGGTTGCAAGACAAAATAAAGGCCACTATATATACGTGCCCTACGAAGCGGGTATTTTGGATCGGATATTTTTTCATTTTGGAAAAGCTAGGGTTACTAGAGTGAAGTTTCTGACATAATGTGTAAAAATACCAAATTTTGCCAGATTGGAGGAAGTTTTAATGCCTGAGAGAATAAAACATCGCCAAAGAGCGATACCAGTCAAAAAGGACAACCACGCAAAACACACGCTCTGATCCAAAAGGGCGGAAGCGTTGGCCTGTTTATGTAGGGGCTTTACACAAAACTGAATGCGCTAGATGTTTTCGGCATCCTCTACAGCAGTATTTCCCAAACTATGGGTCGCGACCCACTGGTGGGGCGCGAGCGAATATTGAGTGGGTCCTCGCCACTGTACACATGAATTAAAAAAAGAAAAATAGGAAGTCTGCGAATAAAAGTAACTAAAGTTGAAGTTGATGCTAAAACTTTAAGGAAGATAAATAAGAAACACATCATTCCCATTGAAATAACTTTGTAAAAAAAAAACCCTGCAGGTGTAGGTATTTAAGTAATAAAAAATATATTTAAGTTGTGTTTCTTATGTCAGCAGTCTTTCATTCATATTGGCAACACTAACAATTTTTTTTTTAAATTTTAATAAGAACAAATAAGATAGCATGAAGTAGTTCCACAACTCGCCACTAGGGGATCTGAGCATTACCAATATTTATGCCCTCTTTTCTCTAAGATAGCTAAGATGTGGGTCCCAAGATTGGAAATTTTTGTTAGATGGTTCGGAGCCCAGTCAACTTTGGGAACCACTGCTCTACAGTGAATTTGCTAGCTCTTAGTTGTATGATAAAGAAATAAAAGAATTTTTGCTTTTAATTTCCTTTTTAAAAAGATTCCTCATTCAGAATGGCTTCTCTCAACCTCAACTGATGCAATATCAAGAATGCAACGCTTAGCAAACTTACTGCAAGAATTAATTTTTGCTAACTTGAAAAATTAAATACCGGTACAGCTAGTATCCGCTTCACAATTAGTGGCTTTATGATAGAATACTGAGACAACAATTACCGTTCTCCTTACCAAGCATTTACCAAAATAGGCGATTTTTCTTTTCTTTTGCAGCAATAGACATGCATTTGGATGTTCGTCATTTTCTGTATCACAAACGGGCGAATACGGCTTGTCTTCACATTGATCTTTACTCACTGGGAAAAAAAAAAGTCTCTTTAGTTACTTTCTTTATTTCAGCTAAAATTAAAATTCTCTAAAATAACATTCATGTTAAAAACGTTTCGGCTAAAACAGTTACAAATAGAAGCAGATGGCCCAGACTTGACCATATTTTTAACCATCAATTTGAGGACAGGTGCATTTTTTGCTCAATGTTTTCTTTCCCACCCCACATTGTACAGTGAAATGTCTTTATGATGCTCTATCACTTGTTAAATTTTTTTCCAAGTCATTTGGGCGATCGGGGGCGGGCAATTGACCCCCCCCCCTGACTTTTAGAATTATATTAAATTTATACATGTTTTTATAATGTATTTTGTTGTTTTTTACCTATAATATGCATTAAAAATATACCCATTGCCCCCCCCCCCCCGCCTGAAACATTCTGAAATAACGGCACCCTCCTAAGAACTAGGAACCTTCCAAACACGAAGACCCCTCTAATCGGCCAAACAGTCGACCAAGCCGTCCCCCAAAGAATCTCAATGGTGCAGTCCGCGCCATGACACCACCCCTGACGTCTAATTCAAAAAGTGGCGAGTCCTGTAGTAGCGGATCTCCAAAGGATTGTCCATTTTGAAAGGTGACCAAATGATATTTCTATGTATATTTCTAAAATCCTGTATACGAAAAATATTAATTTTTAAATTGTACTAAGGAGTGCACAAAATAAAAACTAAAAAATTAGTAATTTAACGTACACAGTAACAAGTTTACTATTTTAATTTCTTCATTCAATGTTTAATTAGGCTTGCCATACGTTCCGGTTTGACCGGGATAGTCCCGGTATTTTGCTCTTGTCCCGGTGTCCCGCCCAGTTTTATCAATGTCCCGGAAACGGCTGTAAGATGTAAAAAGTAATGAATCTATGTTTTTAAGGATCTTTTATGAAGACATCAAGAATCTTTAAGATGACAGAGCATTAATGAGGGAGACCACGGCAAGAGCATTGATTTGTATGTAAAATAAACTTTGGCGTTTTCTTTGCTCTAACTTTTATGAAAAAGTCAAGCTTAAAGAAGACATCTTGAAAAAAGTACATTCAAGTCAGAAAAATGAGTGGGTTGAAAACAAAGAATAACATTGTTAACTTATTAATTGCTTTTTCAGTTTGACAAAAATGTTTTTTTTTTTTTATGGTTTTTGTAGTTAGACAAAAATTTGTAGTTTTTTAAAAAAATAAGACTTAGTAATTGATTCTTCAATTAAACAACTTTATAAAGTATTTTATTAACACTCCCTTCTAGATGGTTGACCACAAAGTTTCAGTACGCTTTGCAATAAAAATTGATGTACAAATTTTACTGTATTTAAATACAAATTATATTTAAAGCACAAAAAAGATTTTTAAAAAGTTTTTCACCACTAACCACATATGTGTTGAGGACACGGTTTCTTCAAACTAAGACAGACTTGTCTTTTGGGCATACACCTGAAATAAAAAAAAAAGTTTGAGAAAGAGTCTACGGTCTTCTAAAATATTTTGATCTTATATTTCGTTCCCTCTCGTTCATGGTCATATGATGCAGTGAGATGCAAAATGATGTAAGGTGTAAAAGAACGGTTCTGAGTGAAACGCGTTCAAAGTTTGGATCTTATAAAGAACTTCAATGTTATTTTTTTTAAAATAACGTTGGGGCGGAGCACCCGTTAGCGTGGCACCGTAAAGTGGAACCGGAAGATGTTTATGGATTAATTTAACATTTTTTATTTATGTTTTTCGTACATTCTGTTAAAATATTTATCATTGTCACAAAAAAAAAATTAAAATTTTGAAAATTAACAAAATTGTGGAGTTTTACCTTAATTTTTACTGTAACTGAAAGACATTAATTGGTTTAGTTAAAATTTAGTGTTCGTGTTCCCCATGCTACCCCACAACTTTTCAGCCCTCACGCAAAAACAATTTCCAAAGAAAGTTTTTTACGCTCCGCCCTATTGCCAGGTTTTATGATAGTGACACTACTTGGAGAAGAAATTATGCATTTATTATAATGACAAATGGTTTTAGAACCACTTTTCTGCAGATTTGTTATTTATGAAACTCCGTTTTAGAAATCATTGGAAGGACACATCAGGCCTTTTTTCTTGCTTATTAAAAAAAAAACCTTTTACAGAAAAGTAGGCTAGCAAAAATATTGAAAAACGTTTAGCATTAGATTTTCTACATGACTATTTCCAACGATTTACAAGTGTACTATTGATTGTATGTAAATTTTCAACTATGAAGGAAATTCAAACCTACTTTTTCTTATGACCACAGCTGTTGTCTCGACACGGGTCCACATCAGAGCAAGAGCCAGGATGGAACTGCGATTCTTTCAAACCAGCACACCTGTAAAAAATTTACATCAGATGCCATCAGACTTTTTAAAATTTTATCACAGAACTCTAAGAATATACTACTTCTCTTATCGATTCCTGTAAGAAATGTCAAAAAAAGAAGTATATTTGTTTCTTAAATGTATTTTAACAAAATCAAATTTTTACATAAATCATTGAAAAGGATGTTCATGGCGACGCCAGGGCGAATCTTAACGACGTTTGGCTCGAAATTAGTTGGAGTATATATATAATAAAGGTGATAGTACAAATTAACAGTGATAAATCCGAGAAGTAAACAATAATTAAGCTGAAAATAATAAAATAATAATATAGCTTACCTTGCTACACACGAATTACTATAAGTTTTGCCATTAACCCCACAGACAGGAGAAGGTATAGTTGAACAAGTGCACAATGGTCCTATGGAAACAAGAAAAATATAATCTCAATGAGTATTGTGACTTCAGACATCTACCTAAACATAAATATATTTTGACTCCAAATGATTTTGTCTTAGATATATTGTATAGGGGAGAGTCGGATGATATCGAACAGAGGGTGATATTGGACAACTCGTAGGTACTTCATACTCATTTAGCACATGTCAGCACCTCCTTAGTGACGAGAAGGTTCACCAGAATCTTTAGAAGCGCGCTTTCATCCCAAACAATTTTTTGGGGACCCTATTCCAATCATAGGTAATTTACATCGTTCTTGAGACCAAAGATCTGACCTAATAATTCATAATCTCATCGGCACTATGTAATAATAAATATTGGTAAAAATCACTGTTCATTTTAATAAATGGTCTTGCGTGTTTCTAGAGCTGAACAGTTTTATTAGGAGTTAGTACGAAGACTTAAAATAAATAAAAAGAGCAGTAAAAAAGAATATAAATGTTACAAATCATAAAATATAAACTTATATTAATTTTATTGGTTAAATATTGGTCAAAATATATCGTATTATGTTTTCTGTATTTATTTATTTTTTCGTATTTGCAGTTGAACAAAAATAATTCATTTTTTTAAATAGTAATTAGTGTTTAGTTATATTAATAACTGGTTAAGTAAAGGCTAATACAAAAAGTCTCGGCTATGTACAATTTTCAATAAATGGGTCATTTCAATAAAAGCGAAAAGTTAGGAATGTAAAGTTAGGTTTTTTTTTTTTTTTTTCGCAGACTTCGATAATGGTCACAATTTGAGCCCATACGATCAAGATAACGAATTTCAAGCCGTCAGGAATTTTCTTTATTTACTAGATTAAGAGGATGGGAACAGGCAAAACTTTCCCAGTCTTTTAAGAAAATAAGTGGATTTGTTCCATTTTGTAGAAATTATTTTGCAGTAAGTATATTTTTTTCGCTCAAACTTTCTAGATTTTAATTTTAATTTCATTAATAAAACATAATTTTTCTGTCGGTGATTTTTGTTGACCCTATACTTCATTTTCCCGTACGCATCGTTCGAAATGGCCCTTTGAGAAAAGACTGATCGAAGCTCTACTTTATTGAGTTGAGCTGATGGGAAATGTCCTAGACGATTAAACCCATCCGCAAAACAAAAAGTCATCATCTGCAATTTGTAGTCTATAGAAATTCCCCAAAGTTAACTATAGTGAATCGTTCGTTGAAAGGAGGCGTTGCCAAAATGTCGGTCTTAATCCCATAATAATAAGCTTACTGGCTTCTTATTACCGAGAAAATGGCCATTTTTATTTCCCTGCTGTGGACAATGGCTTCAGATGGCTCATCAAAGAACGTTTTACGCTCTGTGACACTCGAATCTTAATTCGATGAATTGTCGAGTGCTTACAACATCCTGGCTTGTCGCACATGATGCACAAAAACAGAGTATCATATTTACTGTTTTAGTGGTGGAGTATTTTAAAGCGAGTGACGTAATACACAAAGTTATCGAAGCGGCTTGCGCATTTTCGAATATTTTTATTTTGCAAAGACTTGAAATGAGTGGATGATGCTTTTTTATTTTTAATGGGCAGCTGTTGGCTTCTGCCAATCGCAGATTTAGTGCGTTCCCGAGAGATTGTTAACATCTCTTTCAGCGGCACCACAATGAGTGTGGTACCATCGCCGCATGAGAATTTTGGCGTCCGGTTTTTCTATTTGAAAGGGCGAGCATCCGTACTCTGTTGATGCGAAATTGTACTAGGAATTTAATTTAGCTGAGAGCATCCAAACCAATTGTCTGCTCAAGGGATGTTTTACGCGCCGCACAATCATACGACATGAGCGCAGACGATTTTCTGCACCTTGAAAATCCACCGACTTTGCCAGGCGCGATCCTCAGACCTGGGGCGTACGAGCTCCTCGCCTTACCACGACGCCATCATGCCGGTATGAGTGGAAGAGGTTTACGTCAAAATATATGATTAGAATAACATTAGATTTAATAGAATAATCGATATTACACACACACAAGGGCCGCCACATCAATTCATGCTTCCCGTTGCCAAATGTCATTATGGAGAACTTCCCCCCATCACTTGTTGTTTTTTAAAGCCCACTTATTACGTTCAAACCTATTTATAAATTTTTTATAAATTTACAAGAATTTTTTTCCATAGTTTACCTAAATATCAGCGATACTTAACTTGTGGTTTCTATTCATTATAGTTCTCTTCTCCAGTTTCTGCAATGGAAACATGAACCTTTCGCGTTACCGCTAAACACGCAGTAACGCGTTTGAAACATGACTGATGCACGTGGAATGTACAATAAATAAATTATGTGAAAAAATTAGTTTTTTTTTGTTTTGTTTGTTTTATTTGTTTTTTTTCTTCTTCATGCGCTGCTTTCACATATGGTGGTAAAATTTTGAACTATTATTTTCTTATTGAAGATTTTTTTCTTCCCCATGGCCTATACAGATGTCTATACCAATTTTCAGTGGCATAGGTTTATGAGAACGAGCTCTACGTAGATCTAAACCGGGTAACTTTAATTATAAATACTTCGTATAAACATATATACAGACGAACCTCGCTTAACCAGCCCCGGATTAACCGGCCTTCGCTTTATCCGGCACATATTTCAAAATACAAAAAACAAAAATAGCATTTAGAGCACCAGTTAAATGGAAGAAACAAGTGCTGCGGGACTCGAGTGAATTTTTTTGGTTAATCCTTATCTCCCCGGGAAAAAGCAACATTCCTATGTAGGACAGGGGGGGGGGGGGTCTGGGAATCCGCGTACAGGTCCTATGAATTCAAGTGTGGCTATTGGCTAATCAGGTTCAGTGGGTCAGTCAATTCAGCCTTGTCAAGCGTTTAATAACTGTTATGTAACTCTCAAAGTAACTATACAAAAACGCAATAAATCCATCACACCTTCACTCTCGTTTAAATTGCATAATACTCCCATTTTTTGCTATCCCCCTCTTTAACAGTATGTTTACTTAACCGTCTTACCATCGGTCTCAATTAAGGTGGTTAATAGAGGTTCTACCGTATATGCATATTAAATTTTGCACATTAAAATAACTAATAACTCAGTAAAAAAAGAAGGATTTATATACCCATCCTTACCAGAGATAAGTTCATCACCGGATGCGGAATTCAGTGCACAAGTTCTCGCGCACCTTAGCTCACCAGTGAAACAGAAACAAACGGTGCAGTTGCCGTGATATTGATCTTCATGCGCTGCAATTAAAACAAAAGTACGGTTCAATATTTTAACCGAAAAATTACCTGATATGAGCTTACCTTCATTTTTGATGGATAGTAATATTCGTTGGAGGTATTTTCCATCGGGTGAATTTGGAGATATTGACCAAAGAAATGACTTCATTTCTGAAAATTATTTTTAACGAAATGACTTTGGAAAGCTTTTATTCTGTGCTGTCTTGCGTTTTACATTACAGAACAAAAATTATGCAAATGGTAGGGCATTGGGTAGCGTCAAAATTAGAAGAGCTGTTAATTTGTTCAAGTTTTTTTTATCTTACAATCGAATGGTATATGAGAAGAAAATCACTTAAATCTTGCTCCGTGCGGTGGCCGGCGTAGAATAGCGCCGACGTAGTTATGCGTGTCGTAAGAGGCGACTAAAATCCGATCCGGGTGACGTAAGGCATACTTTGTAGTATGACTGTGGCCTCGGGTCGGTAAAGCAGGTAGCAACGCTCTGCCAGCCCAGCCCTTTATGGCCGGTGCTGGTTGTCAAGTGTCTAGAGAGTTTGTGGGAGGTTCGAAGGAGGACAGCGCTGCAGTCGTGCCCTCTCATACTGGGGGAGGGGGGGGGGGGGTAATCTGTGAAAAAGAATTAGTTAAAATTTTGGCTTTCTTCTCTTTTCTTTTTTGTTTGCTATTACCTCACTCTCCTCTAATCTTCCAGCAGGAGTTCGCATGTGTGAGATATATAGAGTCGAATTAGTTTTTATGTTTTTCTACGAAACTATTTCTACCAGGCGTCTTAATGGAGACATTTTTCGATAACCATTCCTCTAGGTGAGACCAATTTAGTAATCTTCTTAGTTTACATAGTCTCTCCGGCAAAAGTACTTAAAATCTATCACCATATCATGGATAAAATTTCTTAGAAAAATTTCTTTTCGCAAAACTACAAAATTGTTTTAAACATCAACGTTTCTAGTTAACATCCTAAGTGACATTTTACAGTTCTACCATCAACCAAAGCGATCTGCCTGGCAGAGTGCCAAGAAGAATCCATTTATGTTCAAGGGAGGAACTGCTGGCATAAGGAATGTGGCGTTTTGCTCTCGTTCTAGCTCGATAGCATACTTCATTTCTTCCGAACTGATGCTTTGCCAGTTTATAAAATGAGTTGCTTTCAACAAACAAAGGAGCAAACATGCTGATTCGCGTACTAAATAAACGCACCGGCAAAACGAACTTCCCTAAAACTCGAATGGATTCATTCTTTTCTGCCATGCGCAGAAGCGTCCAAGTGTCAGAATTGCGGGATCAAACTGTATTGAAGTATGTTTTTCAGTGAAATGATGTGTCAGTGAAACGATTTTCGACAGAAGTATTTGATTAACCCTGAAATAAGAAATGCGCACAACTTACGAATTTCTTTTCCCAGCACGGTGCAATGTCCCTTGCTGATGCACGGCATTCCTACGCAGTTCTCTATGCCTCCCTGTTTGTTGCAGTGGCATACGGAATTGCAATGCTTGCCTCGATACAGCCTGGGGACCAATGCGTATGTGCCTCCTGGTACGACCAGTTGGGATACGGCCCCCAGCCTACAACCTGGAAAAAAGTTCAAAACAAAATGATTGCAACAACCAACAAAATTCGTAGAAAATTTGAAAGGATATCGAAAATGGCATACATGCGATAAGAAACCATAGATGGGGAAACGCTGGCTTTTCCTTCGCTTTGTCAGTGACCGAGGGGCGAATAGGTCACGTGAAGTACACGATCCAGTTTCGACCAATTAGCGTCTCTTGTCTCGCTTCGCATTATCTGCTTTTGCCTTAATTTCTTCCCACGGCACGGAGTTTCAAGATGGGATTCTGCTGCGCGTTCACTTGCACCGAACGAGAAAACCCCAATTCGAGTGGAATTCGAAACGCTAGCCTATCAGCAGGAATAACGCCATCTAAACAGGAATTGGCTTTTCCACGTGAATACGTAAGCCAAACCGATTCCCGCTCTTGTGCCACTCGAACTTCCCCAAGCGGTGCTACGATTTCACAAGGTCTATGTAAGAAACTGAACTACATCTTTCGTTTAGCACTAATATCATTATTAAAACCCTTGACATACGTGACATCTCAAAGGCTTCAAAGAGGCTACAAAAGCATATGAAATTAATGATCCCTAAGAGGTCAAGCAAGTGGCAATAGCTTACGAAATCAATGATATATGCAGTGGAGTATTGTTTATACGACGTTTACATTTATACGACCTTTTTAGTGTGTTCTCAATTCTTGGATTTAGCCAGAAAGATAAATCGATTATACGACCTGATCGTTTATACGACGTTTTTCGATAGTCCCTTCGGCTCCGTATAAACGATACTGCACTGAAAAGGAGTTCAAGTTATTGTACAGCTATCATAACAGTAAGTGATTTTATTTGTATGTCTAGGAGTTGAAACAAATAGAAGATTTGCGAGTTTTCAACTGTTTGTATAATCCATCAATCTCTCCCCATCACAAAATCCCTTCATTACTAAAGGAAGGGTTTGCGTGTCCTAACTTGACTGCTAGATCAAGCAGCAAAAAAGACAAAATTCGGTCACACGTACTCTGGACCAGGACCTAATGCGTCTTAAGTTTCTACCTCAAATTCGGCATTTTAAAATTTATTTTTCTTTTAGCAATAAAAACTTAAGAAAGTAATTGAAAATCACCTGGAACACAAATCGACGGTAAGCAGGAATCACCACTGCTGCAGCTCTTGTTCACTAGACAAACCTCATTTTTCCCGCAGATGTTTGTTTTACAGGGCTGTGTTACGTCGGCTGGGGCATGTTCGTACTTGCTTTCACCTGAAAAACAATACATATATAAATATATGTGTCCGACAAAGTATGAAACGCCGGCATTCTATAGAATGCCCAGGCATTGTATGAATGCCGTACGTTTAAGGCAAGGTATGAAACATGAGAAGTATTACATTTTTTCCCTAGGCATTGTAATATATAATACCTAGGCATTCTATACAATGACAAATGCTATTTAGGCAAAGTAAATGAGAAAAACGTCTTGATGAGGTTATTATACACATGATGTGCATTTAAAATAAAAATGTTATTCTGAAAAAATAACAAGAGTGTCATTAAAAAAAATTTTTTTGTTTTCCACAATTATCGTAGCGATTCAGCAACCAATAGTTCCGGGGTTCCTTCTAAGTAGTCATTTTGGCTTTTTGTATATCATTTATTAACTTCTGGTAAGTAGTTTCGGTTAAGAAAACACTATTTTTTGCTGCGTTAACTCTCATTTTGCACTTACGGACGGAGTTCTTTTCTTAACGAATCGGAGGTGTATTTTATACTTTTGCCTGTTTCTTATTTGGCATTCTATAGAATGCCTAGGAAATGTGTAAAATATAAATCGTTTGATACATTGCCGGCTTAGTTTTAGACATTATATAGAACGCCTAGGCATTCTATAGAATGCAGGATTTCAAACTTTGCCGGTAACGTATAATATAATACATACATACATATCATATCTATCTGCCTACCTATCTACACACAAGCGTGAGCTCACCGGGTGTCTTAAAAAATTAATGAATTACGTTTAAATTGCGAGCACTAGTACTAGTAATAATTATCGTTATAATCATGGGGGATTCTCAATAAAAAAAAAAAGTTCTGGTCTTCACGCATAACTTTCGGAAAACGTATGCACCACGAATTTAAAATATAAATTATGTAATTAGATACCCTCTCCTCCATTCCCCAGTCATACTTGCGTACGGCCACCAGCACCGCGCGCAAAGGCTTCGGCTAAAAGGTAGGGGTCTGGTGGAGAAAAGTCATACTTACGTTTGAATGCATAAGCTCAGAAATAAATAAAAAATGAAAGTACTGTCATTATAATACTCTCATGTTTTTCCTTAAACAGTATTGTTTTTAAGTATTAAATATTTTTCTCATTCCAAAGTAGAAAGAAAATCACATAGTATTCGTCAAATAAATCCTAAGACTAATAAGTAAAAATTTTTTCGAAAAAGTGATTTTTCCTCTTCTTTTTCCTTTTATCTATCTTTCTTTTTTTAATTTTAGGAATAGCTTCTCTAAAATGTTCGGATCAGATTCACGCATGATTATAAAAGAAATAATGACAGAAATAATAAAAATGACGTTAACAATAATCACAATATTGACAACAATAATAAAAATACTGAAAGTAATAATATTAACATAATGAAAAGAAATTATAATAACATTAATGATAGAAATACTAATAATAGCTTATAAATAGCATTGCTAATAATAAAAAAATATATCTTTATTGCATGAAAAGAATGCTACTAGAATTAGCGAAAACAAACGCACCACACAACCCCACCGTAAGCATTCAAAACACGTACCGAATCCTTTTCCCAGAAATCAAAGCGTTTTACAAGCCAATCACAAGTGCTATCCATGCATAACAAGTCGTCATGGAATCTTATCTTCGCTTTTTCCGCAGTTTACGATAATGTTTGAAAGGAAGTTGTTGGACCTCTTCTTGTGAAAAGAAAAGTTAGGTATGGATATCATTCTCAGAGAGTTGACATTGAATGAGCAGTTCAAAAACGTTAGACCTTTGTTTTCGTTTTGGATATCAAAAAAAAAAAAAAAAATTTTTTTGGTTATGAAATGGACATTCAAAAAATTCGTAGTCTGAAATTCTATTATATTTTAATAAAAAAAATTTCTGGAGAATTTTGTATAGACATACAAAATTTCAATTATAATCTCCAATTTTCCCCCACACTAGGTCAGGTGTTATTTTCTAACAAAATAAATGCAAGAGGCCTATATTCTTCCGAACTTATTTTCGTACGTGCACGGCATGAATCGCATACATTTGCGTAAAATTGAAAAGAGGTACAGAAGCTGAGCTTCCGAGAGCTCTCCTGCAAATGCACCCGCTACTGGGTCATATTTTTTATCACGTTATAGGGAGCAATATCAGGGAAAAATAAGCTAATGTAGTAGCAGATATAAACATAGTTTTGAACACTTGATTAAATATTGAAATTAATCTTCAACTTAATCTTGAAAAAAACGTACATCTCATGGATGATCGACCAGAAAAGTAACAGACAAATATTTTTCAAATCTCCAAAACTCACTTACAAATATTTTATTTTTCAATAAACTATATTTGGCTCTAGTTTATCCCGGGATGGGCTAGTCGAGAAGCAAATTCATTTGCAGCTCATGGAGGGGGATAAAAAGAAGAAGAAGAAGAAAAAAAAATAAACGGTGCAGAAAATGTTATTAGAAATTGCTGCGGAATTTCTTGGTTTCAAAAGCTACCTATGCAGCGGCGTATACGATTTTGAATATTTTATAGAAGAAGGGAGGCGAAATTCTTACGAGGAGACAAATGTGCTATTGAATGTGTACAGCTTATCACACAAAATTGAAAATTAAACTGCGTACACGTATTTCGTGATTACAAGGAACCCCTTTACCGATGCATAAGGTTTGATCTTCAGTATGAACGTAAAATTCATCATCATCAACGTAAAATTTTGCTCAAACTCCAATGCAACATTTTCTATTTTTTGAATGAATAATATTGTGTGGTTGTAATTAAAGTTACTCTATTTTGATTTACCTAGACCTTGTTCTAATAGAAGTATGTAAGTGAAACTTTGCATATACGTTACATAGACCACAGAAAAAAATATAGGTATTTGGAAAATAATAGTTCAAATTTTTAGCACCAGGTGAGGGTTTCTTTCTATTATTATTAATTGCAAATCTCCTTATCAAGTTGTTGAGTTAAAAGAGGAAAAAAAGAAGCTGCAGTTGAAAGTCCTGCAGTTCGCGATAAAAAAATTGATAATACAGTCAAACTCGTTTATAACGAGCACAAAGGGACCGTAACATTTACTCGTTAAATCCGAGTGCTCGTTAAATCCAATTGCTAATAAACGGGACCTTAAGGCTGGCGTGCAACTAGAAGGGGGATCACACAAGACCAAACATGGTCTTGTGTGGTCAAATGATTGAGTTTAGTTAAAATTTAATTGATTCTTACTTACTTTAATTATATTAATTAATTTAATTAAATACTTTTCTTAACTTAATGACAATTATCCCCCCCCCCCCCCCCAACCAGGAAAGCGTTTCTAGTTCCGCTACAGCCTTAAATAAAAATTGTCGTGTGTACTCAACGAACTCAGGTCAAAGAATGACCATCTGACCCTCCTACCTACTTGATCCCTACACTTATCAGGTCCACCTTTTCTCCCCCTCCCACCCCCATCCCCCTGTTTACAATAAGCCCCACCTGTTGCACCGGATTTGTGAACCCTCCCTATTGACGTTGGAATGCTGGAGGAATTTTTCCTACAAAAGTATTAAACCGCAGAGAAGAAAAAAAAAAGATAAGACAGAAAGGCTAGAAAGATGATGAGAAAAAGATTGCAAGACAGAATAATATTGCTCACTAAAACCGGGTCTTGCTCGTTAAAAGCGATTTCTGTTCCATAGACTTAACACTGATCCAACCAAATATTCTGGCTTCCCTCGTTAAATCCAAGTTCTCGTTAAATCCGAGCTCGTTATAAGTGAGTTCGACTGTAATAGAAATAAAGCCAACACAAGGTGAGGACTTCTTTCTATTATTATGGAGTGCAAATCTACTTTTCTCCACCAGAAACCCAAGCACCTTTTAGCCGAAGCCTTAGGTGTGTAGTGCAAATCTACTCATCAAGTTGTTGAGTTAAAAAAGGAAAAAAAAATGTTACAGTTTGTACATGTGCTGCCGTTCGCGATAGTGTTAAAAACGCTATTTCACGCTTTGAACATGTTATTGACGCAAATGATTTATTGAACAAATTGCAATAAAATGTTTTGCTCTTCATTCTCACATTCTCCACCTATAAGTAAAAGTTTGGACCCCAATTTTTTGTCATTGCAGTTTTTTTCCCAAGTAGTCCATATATCCCACATGCAAAGTTTCAATGATTTTCTGTCGTTAGAACGGGCTCTACGTATATCTATAACAAGGTAACTTTAATATTACCACCACTATACTTAGATGAATGGAAGGACTCTTATTATTTTCACAATGTTTTGAAGATACTCACTTAGGTAGGGCGTCAAGGATATACAAGGAGAGTTTATTCCCGGAGGAGAAAGTACGTCACAAAGCGTGGATGGAGACTGCTCCCTTTCCCAAAAATCGACTACGGTCAACGCAGTTACTCAAAAGAGCCATACAATCAGACCTAAGTGGGAGGGAAAAAAATAGGTATTCCGTTATAAGCACCACCATCGGTTGCAAACCAATTTGCCGTTTTTTTCAAAGATCATCAGAAATAACGCGACATAATCAACACCTTATTGGGGTAAATATCTAATAATTTTCGCGATAGCTGAAATAAAAGCACATCATGTAAGAAATAATTCACTAACGTTTAGAAAAAAGCACATAAGTCAAAAATTGGCATTTTTTTTCTTTTTTTATGCATAAGTATCTACTTAATGATATCCTCCTTTGAATTCCACTTTTGTCAAAAGTCGTTTGTGACATATATAGTTTTCTCAAAGAAAGGGTATCATTAAGTAGATACTTATGGCATAAAAAAATAAAAAATGCCAAATTTTGACTTATGTGCTTTTTTCCAAACGCTAGTGAATTTTTCTACAAAATATTTCTTATTTCATGACCTTGTCGAGACTTGCTGATATTTTTCTTGATTCCCTCGGGATGTTTTAGAAACAAGTAAGATATTAATTTGTGGCACTTCTATGTTACTTATACAAATTTTATCGTAAAACTTTGTAAGTATTAAAACTACTAAAATTTAGAAAGATACATCGATTTTGAGCAGTATTTATCGATGACGACCGATATTTAAAATTTTTATAACTTTATAGTTGTAAACAGGATATTAATACATAATATAGAATTCTGCTATAATAATACTTATGCATAAATACTCGATTATACTATTCAAAATTAAAATTATGTATGTTATTTGCATGTTATAAGTTAAAAGGTTTTTTTTCTGATTGGTCACGTACCTGCTATTTAGATTAATACACACACACACACACACACAAAAAAAAAAAAAAAAAAAAACTCAAACGATATAAGAAGAGTTTTCTTATAATTATTTTGATAAACAAGTTGATCTATAATAAATAACAATGTATTATAGAAACATATTAAAAGGTCTAAACTCAGGAAAATTCATTGTACTTTTATTGACTTTACAAAATTTAATTAACAAGCCCTCCAGCTGCCATGTGCTTCACTCATAATTTAATTATTGCTGTCATTTACTTTCCCCAGTAAAATTTACTTTCAACAACACCATGATTTGTGGCTTGCTGTTTGACATAATTCGGAATCATTGAGTTCCATATAGCATCTAGGGTTACATTAGAGTGGTCCCTTTTGAAGTTTCGTCCGTTAGAACCAAATACTTCAGCAGTGAGGAGAAAAAAAGCTCCGTTAACAGCATCGAGTTTCCCGCTATTTAGCTTCTTTTACGCTTTGTTTTGAATATTAAAACTCTTGCTGTGCATCAAATAAAAGATGCACATAAAATGGATAAAAAAATACCAATTTGTTTCACATTTGACGAAAAATATTACGGGGAAATAAATCTTTTCATTCATGCATCAACACATTGTGTTGCAGTATGAAAAATAGTCCAAAACAAATGATGTAAATTGTCTTACCAGTGACATTTCAACTTTGATTTTGCATCCCAACAGTTTAAGTAACCGGGTGCAAAACATGATTTCACTATAGTTGCCTTAGACAAAAAAAATGATTCGAAATTTATTTTCTTGTTACTATTGCTGTTTGTACAATACTTTTGTTTGTTTCCCCCTTCCCTCTCTCTATTTAGTGTCGGATAGAGAGGGGACTCTTCTCCACCAGACCCCTCTACCTGTTAGCCGAGGCCTTAGGATTGCTTACGCACGGGGAGAGGTTGTGGGGTCTACGGATTTTACATGCACATATCCCCAAGTACACATGGTGGTCTTCAGTGGGTATCGAACGCGCGACCTTCCAGGTGGAAGTCCGACGTGCTAACCACTAGGCTACGACGGCCATGATAGAGAGGGTACTGTATTCTTCCGCTTGGACCGCTCTCCCTCTATGTTTAACTCCACGGCAGATGTCACTCCGGACAGTATATAGACCTCAATGTTTGGAAAAGAAAAATCTTCTCAGTTGGTGTGATATCAATAGCAACTTTATACCTTTTATCCGGAACGAAATAGATTATTATACGCAGGAAAGTACAGTAAGTAGGTCAATAAACGCTTACCTGCATATCATGTTGGTATGCGCCCTGGTCTGGCATGGCTTGATTTGCAGGGCACAAGCGATCGCCTTCCAGGTGTCCGGTGAACATCCGGCGATGTCCAGTACCGGGATGTCCACGCTAGGCATGCGGATGATGCCCTGGTGCCAGAGCTCGACGTCGTGTCTGGCTGCTTGATCTGTGCGGGAGTTGCAGTTCCGGAATAATTCGGTTGGACGGTGGTTGAAATTCGTGCAATAGCTTAGACCCTCGCAACCCAGTTCACAAGGCTCTTCCACTAAAGAAATTAAAAATTAAAATATTTTTAGTTTTTTATTTTGAACTTAATAAGCATCGTTTATTTATCTTACGGTACCGTTTGTTCAGGTTTCGGAATATAATATAAAAAATGTATAAAAATGTTTCGTGACTGACTGATAGGAAACAACTTATTTTTCAGTGACAAATAGTTGTTCTCATAAAATTAATTCGCAACAATTAGGATTTGAACCATGACTTCTAAAAAACCGTTCGATTCGTATTTCCTCGGTTACAAAATGCTATATTCACTGTCTTGATTTAATAGTTTTCATTTTAAAATCAATTTTCAAGGTAATCACCGTCTTCAGGACAAGTTTTGCAACTCTTAATCATATACTGTGCTTGAGATCATTTTGTAATTTTTTTAATATTAAGCTCGTACGTGAAAGGTAATAGGTTGAACCAAACAAACTATTTTGGAGGAATTGCTTATCAGTACAAAAAACACATCTTTTTGAACACCGCATAGCAGGCAGTTACATATGTGCTTCACAGCAGCCATCGAAAAATAATAAATATATGGCGCATTGCTTCGGACCCGTTTGGTTGAACCGTGTGCTCATTGTGTGTGTCTTTGGCGTGCCTAATATGCTAAAAAAGTATTTTTGATTAATACAAAAGCAATTACATAGCAAAAGAGAGTGGCCAAAATATTTGACTTAAGCAGGAGAAACAGAACGCGTCACAACCCAGTGAACAAATTATGGTTCTCAAGACGAAAATAACTTTTAACCATGGACTAAACGACGGCCAATCAGAGCGCGTTTGGCAACACGATAGCGTGGTGATTAATTATATAGAGCCACTGACCTGCGTCGGCTCACTTAATTGGTTTTTACTCCTTGGGAGGAGGGGAAAGGCAGACTATCCATGTGATTATCGATGATCGAGCCCCCCCCCCCCATAATACACTCGCTTCTTAGCCATAAAGAAACATTTTACCTTCTGCACTACTCCGATGCCAACCGGACTCCCTCCAAGGGCCCCATGAATCAGCCCTGCCTGACATCCCCTCTCGACGGCCCTGTTACCACTGCGCAATTCCTTAGTATTATACGCCGATGATTACAGCTTGTGCTGTTTCTTGAACAGTTATGATTACTCAAGTTTTAAACTCATGAGAGGTAAATCAGATTACCAATTTCACTAATTTAGATTTTTTAATTTGCATACTTAATTTCATTCCAAAAGCAAAAACAGGTGATCGCAGTTTGGAACACATGCTTTTCGGATCGAGCTTAGAGCGATTAGAAAATCAATTGAAGGTAAATCATAGACATAGGAAACCGGTTCGAGTGGCAACGAACCGGTTTCCTATGTCTATGAGGTAAATCTTTTAAAGAAGGAACAGTTAAAAAGATTAATGTTACTTACCTTCAGCTAAGCACCTTAACATGCTAGACTCGGCTAACTGATATTGACATTGACGATCAAATTCTCCCCATGTTAGTTCCCATTCGTTACTATAGGTCTGTAAAAAAATAGAACAAAATAATTTGTTTATGTACGAACAAACCTAAATTGATGTATACACCCTATAATCCTAAAGTAATCCCTCACGTTTAAAATGGGATAATACACAAGGAATCTCTACCTGGATGCAAAGTCTTTGGCATGTAAGAGTGGCAGCTCTGAAGCAGCATTGAAGTTTGGCGCTGTCCATTCCTAAGTTATCCACTGGTGAGACATCTTTCGGTTCTGGTTTTACGGAATCGGCGTTCGTTAGGAAACATTGCCACAGTTTATCCTGTAAAAAGGAAGCAATGGCAAAAGTCCATAATAAGAAAAAACATCAATAATTAAGAGGTTTGAAAAAGTGAATATACAAAGCTAATTAGTTGCTCCATGAGCTTCAATAATTGTTGCCACCTAAGGCTCTAATAATCAAAACAACATTAGACGCGTTATTAATTTATGTCGTCATTTGATGCAATAATAACGTCGTATAATAAATGCTGCTACGAATTCATTTATATTTCAAATGTGCACAACATCGTATACGTTATAAAATGTATACATTTGTAGCGACGCATACAGTTTCGCATTTGGTGGTTACTTATTTACTTCAACACTACTATATTATAATAGTGTTAGCACTTCACTTAATCGCCAGATCGAAGGAAATTTTTTAACTCCAGCTAGCTCAATAATAACGCCAAACTCTAAGGTATACTATCACCAGCGGATTACTAAATTTCAATGGGCAATTAGGTGACATTAGATCATTGTTTCACAAGAAACACATCAATTATTTATCTGAACATAAAAATTAAATAAACTGCATTAAGCAATTTTTTGTGTCCACTGCATAGTACGAAGACATGGGGCGAGGCATTAACTTTAGGAACGTTATCAACACCTAGCTAATTTAATTTTATATATTCAGCAGAATAACCGAACCAGAAACCCTTCAACAGATGTTGCGCTAAATAGTATTTTTCAATATCCGTATCTCAAAATGGCACAACCACATAGTAATAGTTGCTTCAATGAATGAAATAGAGATATTTTTCAAGGAGTTATAAATGTGAAATTTCATTTTTATTCTTTATTATTTACACCTTGAAGAAAGAAACAACTGCATTTGTTGTACGAAACAATGATTTTTAAATTGAGCAATTACAAAAAGTTGAAACATTATTGAACTTTATTTTGTTTTTTACCTAAGTGGTTATAAAGCTTTAAACTTATCATAGTTAGAAAAAGTTCCAATACAAAACGTAGAATTGAGCAACTTTAAAAATTGTATCTATCTATTTATATATAAATGCTAATCGCAGGTAATTTTTTCCAAATTGAACGTAAGCATTTTTTATCAGCAAGTTAAATTTATAAACGATACTGTTTCCAAATAGTTACAAACATTACATTTTTCCTTTTACAGTCATTTAATGAGTGAAATAACATTGAATGTACTTACGTGAGGCATAGGTAGGCCACATCCCCCGTCGATTAAATTGTCGACAATTTCTTGCCCAATCGTCTGCGTCCTTAGAATGTTCCGGCAAGCTAAACGACAATCCACGCTCGATGATTTATCACAGCAATGAAGATCTGTAATTGAAATAAATAAAACCGTTAATATTAAAAATAAGCATTTATTAAATTAAAAAATTCCGTTTGAATACACTGTTAAAAATGATGTACTTAAAATAAAAAAATATGTCTGCTTATTTAAAAAAATAATTTTGACTTAGAAATGAGCAAGCGTCATGTACTCAGTTTTTAGTACCGATGTGTACTAGAAATTATAGCTACAGATACGGCAAGTATTGACTGCAATAAATGAAAGAAATACAGAACAACTTTACGTTCATAATTATTACAGGGCTTTTTTTTAACGATTACTTCTTCAGAACAATAGTATTTGTATGAAAATTAACGAACTATTTACCGCGCGAGACTTCAGAACGATTTAAGATTGTCAGTAGTCTCATCATCTCTTCAGAGCAGCAATACGAAATGGATAATTCATCGGTTTCGGATCGGACGCAGGAGAATAAAAAAACAGAATGGACGAGTAGAAAATTAAGGCTCTTCTGTATTGGGCTATGAAGAAATTTGGCACGTAAGTACGCATCCGCAGCTGGTACATTTGGTACAGTTATATAATTCTACTTTTCCCTCTCTATTCACTGTCCTTCTGTCATAGCGGTACTGGATTAGGAACCCACGTTCTATCTATCCCCAGTGAGGAAATTTTTGTTTTTCTTTCTCTTTTTTTAGTGGTTTAAACTTGTACCCGGTCATTTTTGAAAAAAAGGGTCACTTAAAAAATAAGAGCTCGGTTTTTCAAGTCTAAGTCATTTTGACTCAGAGCTCTTCCGAAAACTGATGTTCTTGAAAATGAGTCATTTTACCTCAATACAAGAATTCTGCTTCAATACAAGAATTCTGTTTCAATATAAGAATTCTGTTTCAATATAAGAATTCAGAAAACTGAAATAATTAATTTATTTTTGTGTTTATTTTTGAATTCCTAATAACGCGGAAAAGTTGCGAATTGAGGAGACTAAAAAGGCTAAAAAAGAAACAAATTTGCCGTCATTTGAAGAATTCATTTTTGCGATAATTTTTAATGCTTTCAAATTGACCTTTTCCATATTATAATAACTGAAATTATTACGAATTAGAAGCGCATTGATCCACATTTACTTATTATTTAAATCCATGTAAAAATAAATAAATAAAATAAAAAACAAACTAACAACTTCCCTGTTTCTTCTCTTTATTGAATTTAAGATAAAATACTACTTCTACTAATAATAATATTTTAGACCAATTATTAATATTTATCGAAATATTTTTTGATCAGATTTCTTTAAATTTTAGTAAACTTCCGAACACATGAGTTTCTTCGGTCCACAACATTGCAAATACCAGTTTATTGTAGCGGAGATTACTGTCCATGAACTCAGCATGAAAGATATTAGGTGTTTTTTCCATGAAACGAAAGCCTATATTTTAAACAAATTTTGTATGTTTTGATATCAACTGAGAGATATATCTATTTTTCACTCAGAAAGCTCTTTTAGAAAAAAAAAAAACGATAATCTGGCACTCCCAGTATTTGAGGTTTCGATTTTACTACCTATATTATGATTATTATGGAGTGGTTCTGTAGTAAGCTTTTGTTACGACATAGCTTCCAACTTCACCATATTCAGTACTGAGGTACTGAGAAAATAATTAATTATTCAAATTCATTTTTAAAAGTTAAATTTCTGAAAACGAATCATTTGACTCGAAAATTGTGCCACATAACCCAATAGGGCTTTAAATCATTTTTTGGGCCTCCATTTAGTATTTTAACGTTTTGGCTACTAATGTAACTTGCATGTACCCTTTTAATTGTTTAAAAATTATATCTAGTACAAAAATTGTGCGTAAATTCAAAGCTGTAACATACCTTGGTAGCAGTTAAAAATCATTTTCCAAAAATCACAGTCAAACGGTTGAAGCATGTTCATGCAATCAATGTTAACTTAGTATCTCCTAACTGAAATCTTAATTGGTAAAATAACTAAAGATCAGATCAACTTGACAATTAAAAAACCAAGAAGAGTTAAAACTATTCTTCATCCTCAGACAATAGCGCCATCTTGTAAATGAACTAAAGTATCCAGGATGCAACACAAAAATTAGTTTTTACTCTTTCCGTGTCTTATTGTATAACCAAATATATCCTTCTACAGCTGCATAACATCACTGCTGTGGTTGCACCTAGACATCGCTACATTAAGCAAGAAAATCTCTAAATAATGCAAAGTTCACATGTTTGATTTCCGTTTTTCTACAGCTCAAAAATAAAACGAAGAACTTGCGAAATTGTCAAACGATACCACTGTCGTGAGTACTCGTTAGAAAATTATAGTGAAAAACTTGCAAACTGTTCACTTTTTTTCCAAGAATTTTTCATAAAGGAAAACATAGCAGTTAACTTCTCAATATACAACTTCTTTGACTGTTCTTTTTTGTTAAAGTTAAATTTTTTATCAGTAAGTTCAAGCAGGAGGCATACAATTAGTTTTATTGATTTCAACGATGGGAAATTATCATATTTTCTTCGATACTTGGTTGAGTTCGACGAAAATGGTTCACAGTTGAAACCTTTTTGATACAACAATCGCAAAAAGAAAACGAGGCAATGATAAAACTGAGCTTTTTTTTATTGCATTAAAGATAAAAATCCGTGCTTGATCGACATTGGGCAAATTATCGAGCAATTATCAATTATGTGCGATGTAAAGATGAAAAGTTATGGAATTAAAAATTGTGTCATAAGATCTTGCTTGTGAATGTCGCTCTTTGCTTCAAAAGTAATCAAAACAAGGGGCTTTGACAGCTATGTTTTACCGACAAATACTTACATCGCTACATAACTGACAAAATTTCAACAGTAGATGTAAATGCCTGGATTATCCTTCCAATTCATAACTGCACAAAAGTTCAGCTTTTGAATGACACATTTTGTAAATTAAATCCATACATTAGCTTCCATTAAATGAAAATAGGATCAAACCGTTTATTCAAAAAGGGAAAAAACGGACTTAATCATAATTATATTATATTAAATATGCCTATTTATTGATGCGCCTCCAGGAACATCGCGATGGCAAACAAGTTCTTTCTCTTTGTTAAGTTGGTTCCTTTCGGCACAATCATATGTGAACTGAATAACAACCATAGATGCAGTCGAAGGGAGGTCAATTAATTGGCTGCAAAAGAGTCACTAAGAGCACCAAGCTAATTAAGATTGAACAAAGCAAACAATTTGTTTGCGTTTCTTATATGCTAGCAGAATACCAAGTGTGCTTTCGAAAAGCAAACATTGAATAGAATATACAATGTATAAAATGATAGCAATATTTTATTTGGTGAACTTACAAAAGAAACCAAATGTGCTCAATGGACCACGTGCAGATATACCTAATTGCTTAATAATGACGTAACAGATGCATTTAATTAATAAAAATTAGAATAAAATGCATAAGATTGGAAGACAAGACGAATGCATTTTTGCATATGCGAATTGCAATCTACTTCTCTTCAACATACGAAGATTGTTGTACCAACCAGGGTGGCCAGATTTTCCAGAGGACATTTTGCCAGTTGTGAGAAACAATTTAGCCAAAATTAGCCATTTATTTAGTTGTAGTTGTTCTTGTTGTTACAGTGTCAATTAGAAGGTACCCAAGCTCTACATCGGATACTCATTGTGTCAGATATTGGATATGCGGTGTCTCTTGTCTGACGGATTTGTACCGGATATCCGGCTCTGATGTTTGAAATCTATAAATTCTATACATATTTTTAAACATTCCACAGCTTCCAAACACGTACAAGTACACTGACATGTGTTTTCAAAACAAGCTAGTTCAATAAATTTAGAAAATCAAATTTTACTCACCGGATCTTTCGTGCGAAATTGGACCGAATGCCGGATATTTAATAAACCTTCGGGAACTCGATATCCGGTGCCTTCTGAAAGGGAGAACCAGTCCCGCTCGTCCACCTCTATCGGTGAGCTCCTGTATATTGTGTATATGACCAGCGTGATATGTATATGAGAAAGACAAGTATTCACTACATTTTATAGTATGCTAGTGCATTTTGCTCTATGCAGCTTCACATCTTCTAATATACTACTACTTTTACCATTCTCTGTGTCCCGCAGTGGACCAGTCGGTAGAAGCTCGGTTCCCGCAGAACACCGAAAGTGAAGCAACATTGACTTAGGTCAGTGTTTGGGAGGGTGACAACCTCTCGCGGCTGTTTCCTCTAGGGCCGTGTACGCTAAAGGGTTTACGTTAAAAAGGTCGTGGCTCCAATGTCCTCCAAGTGAAATGATACCTCTGGGGGTGCCAATCCCAGGTGGCGGTCTCTCATCTGGGAGCTGGTTCAAAAAATTAAGAGATTTTACGAAGGGGCGGAAGGGGCGGAAATCGGACTCTTGCCTATAAGGGTCCCGTTACTCAGGAGCAGCGTACCCATTCTTCCTCGCTACGCGCGAGGACACGACAACAACAACAACAAAAACCATTCTCTGTACCAAATATCATTCAAATGATCAACAGAACGAATGTTACAAATGCCAATGAGTATATAGTAAATGTGGGCCGTGGTAGCCTAGTGGTTAGCACGTCGGACTTCCACCTAGAAGGTCGCGCGTTCGATGCCCACTGAAGACCACCATGTATACTTGGGGATATGTGCATGTAAAATCCGTAGACCCCACTACCTCTCCCCGTGCGTAAGCAATCCTAAGGCCTCGGCTAACAGGTAGGGGTCTGGTGGAGAAAAGTATATAGTAAATGTATATAAATCTCAAAGCAAGGAAATCTTGGTTGAAATAAAGAATAAAAAACTTTAATTGGAAAACTAAAATTAAAATATTAGTTAGAATTATTTGTTTCTAATAATTGAAAATACTATTATCCAGCAGCATCTTAAACTAGCCATAATGGCTAATTTTATCCACATGTGGCAGCCCTGTGTACAACAACCGCATTTGTTTTTATAGCCCCATGTTGACATTACGATAAATCAAACTCTAAATTTAAAAACTCTTACTTCGTGTTGGATCCTCAGCCTGGGTGATGAGGGTATAGTTCTGGACGCACTTGGAAACGGCAGGATTGTCATGGGAACACATATTTGTTACGTAAGTGCGTAGCTGAACAGACGGCTCTGTGGTACTGGAAAACAATTCTTTACAGGCACTTGAGCATTCCGGTTTACCGGCTTTCCCACAGCAATGTTGTCCAACTGAAAAATTAAACGAATCTTTTTACTATTTTACGGTGGGGAAAATTGCTGTTAGGAAAGCTTATTAAATTGTAAGAGGGGAAAATAAGCGAAGTAAACATTTTCACATCTGCATCAGATGGGAACTTTTCCCTTTTAAAGATGTATTTTATGTCATATCGGCGAGCAAAGAAAAAATTAAGTTGTACACGCATTTACGACATCATGAAACTAATTTTAAACTAAAGTTTGTAAATAATGGAAGAGAAACAATAAAACTTTAATTTTTCATTTTAACTTCCGATTTAACCATATTTGTGTAAATATATTAATTGACAGTATATTGCAACGACAGTATATTGCAACGAATATGGAAGAAATAGAAGTAGTGTATTAAGAATATTGTTTTGAAAGTTATAATTTGGGCACCGCGTCGTTGTTCGGTGCAAGCAGTGTTTCTTAATATGTGATTCGATTTGTTTTCGTGGTCTATGGGTGCTTTCCCACCAACGGCGACAAAGACAAAAAGCATGTCTTTTCTCGTCTGCGCAACCGCAGAGCATTTTTTGAAGGAGAAAATATTCACTGCGCTTGCGCAGATGCGGAAAAGACACGTTTTTTGTCTTTGTCGCCTTCGGTATGAAAGCACCCTATGATCTATTACGCAACTTTACAACCTTTAAATGTATCAGTGTTCTTTTATCACTGTAATCATAATGTATTCCTTCTTTAAATGATGAATGGTCGCCCTAATTGTGTAATAGGTTGATTTTCAGTTGTCGAAGATATTTAAAAATTCCAACTAATTTCAAATAAAAAAAGAAAAAAAATTAACAAATAAAAGGTTAAGTTTTGAATATACGTAAGAAAAGAAAACAAATTGACACGTGTCGTAAATTTTGGGCAGAATTCTGAGGTAACAAAGAAAGACAATATAGTTGGAATAACATAACGTGAGAAAATAAATTGGAATAATTTGGAAAATTATTTGAAGGCAAATAATTTGGAAAAGATCGCTAAAGAGATTCAGTATTATACATAAAGATGTTGCAAAATTATACATCTAACTTATCGAGACCAGTGCTAAAAAAAGACTTGCGTAGAAGATAAAATGATAGATAAATAAACGAAAGGAAATAAAAACGTGGAAAAAAGTAAAAAATAATAGTTAATTAATCGAGCTTTATTGCGTAGAAAAAAAGCAAAATTGTGAGAAATTTCACACGATTGAATAATTAAAAGATAAAAGTTTAAACTAATCCCGAAATTAATTATAAAAAAGAGCAACATATATTATTAATTAGATAATTTAAAAAGGGAATGGTTCATCGATAACTACGTGGAACAATATGAGAAAAACTTCAAAGAAGAAAAACTTTTTTTAAACAGTTAGACTTAAAACAAAAGACTATCTCTCGAACGATAGCTTGCCCCTTCCCCTCAGTTTTTTCACCATTAAAAATAAATAAATAAATTACTACCTTCCTGTCTTTCGAGGCAAGTGTAGAACGTTATTTCATCGCTCGGTCTGCAGGCAGTCATCAGTTCTTCCCTCTCCTTCGCCTAAAACGGGGGAAAATAAATCAAATTAAAAACAAAGAATTTCACGCTCAGGCAGACAATCAAGTAAACTAACAATATTACAATAAAAACAACAAATACTGAATTGTTTTCCAACCGATGGCTGCTTATTTGTTTATGACATCCAGATGTGGGAGCTATTATACAAGAAAATTGATTTTGAGAGAGAAAAAGTATTTTTCACTTGAAATCACTCAAATATGACGATGGTCAGTATTTTTTTTTCACTCTACATATATTAAACCTTTTTTCCATTGTTTTCCCTTTCTCGCACTGTTGATTACGGCTACCGTGAAAGATATATGGACATACCTGGAGACACACCATGATGCAGGCTTGTGACTGCGGTAATGTACAACAGGGTCTTCCAAAAAAACCTTGACCTTTATCGATTTCTGTAAAAGAAAGAAATAAATTAGCTTGGATGGGGTTAAAGTATGTTTGTTTTCAACTGACTCGACATGAAAACATCTCCGCCCACAAAAATTTATTTATTTGAATTCGAATTAGATGAAACGTTAATGCTGTTTCCAAACCATCTATTGCCAAAAATAAATAAAAAGTTATTATTATTTATTTATTTATTTATTTTTTAATTTAATTTGTTATATTTATTTATTTTATTATAATATTTATAATAATAAAATAAATAAATAAAACAAATTTTTCTTATTTGAGCGTCGCTACGAATACCAAATTTGTCTGAACAGATGTAATATAGGTTAGGGTTACAGCATACTTATTTATCTAGATTCACCACTGCCATTATTTAAATTTGCTTACGCATTGATATACACATAAATATAGAATTTGAATCAAAGTGTGGGTATTTATTTATTTGAATTAGAATTAGACAACGTTAATGCTGTATCCAAATCATTTGTTTCCAGGAGTATATAAGAACAGGAATGAAACAGCTTTTTTTTAATCGAACATCGCTACGAATAGTAAATTTGTCTAAACAGATAAATATCGGTTAGGGTTACAGCCCTGCGAATACCAAATTTGTCTAAACAGATAAATATAGGTTAGGGTTACAGCACACTTATTTTTCTAGATTCACCACTGCCATTACTTCCATTTGCTTACTCATTGATATATACATAAATATAGAATTTGAAACAAAGTATTAATCGCATTTGTCCATATTTCAATTCATCAATTCATTTTCTTATTCATGAAACCATGTGGGTATTTATTTATTAATTCACTTTCATGTACAGATAATTTTCTACTCTTTTTATGATATCTTTAGTTGTGTACTCCTTTTCTATTAATAGTTGAAAACATACGTATGCACTTTTTAGCTATCTGTATGTGCATCAATTAATTCTTAAATTTAGTTACTTTCCTCTTCAAAAAAGGCATGAAAACGGCAAGAATTTTTTTAGCCACTTCGGAAACTGACGATATTTCTTATTCACTGCTTATGTATTTATTTATTATATGGGTTTTAAAAGTTATTTTTATTTACAACTCATTACTCATAAAAATATACCTTTTTTATCTCTATAAATGTAAATGTTCGTATTTGGCTAGTTCTCTTTTGAGGCATGAAGAAAAATTGTCTGAATAATAAAGGGAAGAACAAATCTGCCCATATTTCCAAATGTCTTCTTATTTATCAATAAATGAGTACAGAATATGCCAGAAACTAATAATATTGATTCCCACTCGCCAAAATCTACACAAACACAAAAAGAACAAGGAACTATTTGTCTACTCAGGCTTCTATTTATCCACTCACTCATTTATTTATTAAGTTGTGAGGTTTTTATTTATTTATTTCAATTTACAAATGTACAATTAATAACTTATAAATACATAGTTTTAGTTCTCTTCATAATTGCAAATGTTTAGAATTGACTACTTCTCTTTCAGCATGAAAAATGGTCACTTTCTAATTTTCACATGTCAATATTTTTTTTTCAATATTTTTATTTATTTATTTAACAAATTCGCTAGAATCATGAATTGAAAAAGGTGCGGATATCACGGATGAATTTAGCTTCATAATTCAACAAAATTCAATCAATATTTCTCTTATGAAAACTTCTAGATTATTATTTATTAATTCCTTTTTAGCTAACTTCCCATAGATAGGACTTTTTTTTATTTATCTATGTGTACATCTTTGAGGTATGATCAGAAAGGGAGTTATATTGACGTAAATATAAAGAATATTTTTACAAACTATCGAACATGGTAGGTTGATAAGCTTCTTAAATGTATATTTGTGTGATGTATGATATCTTTCTTTTAATTTCAAGGACTTTTGTGTTACAAATCATTTTTACAATTTAATTTTAATTAAATAAATGATAGTTATATATTTCGGTTTACATTTTGTGTGTTAATCATTTCATTAAAAGGGCCACAGTGAGATATTTGTCATAGGGTCTGATAACTGGTAGCATCATACGTAGAGCTTTAGCATTTTGGTGACATTGTACCGATGGGTGGTGGGTATGTAGGCAGTTTAGATTACGTTCAAAAACATAAGAGATCAGAAACTCTCCCAAGATTTTTTTTTCTTTCCAATGGGGCTGCGATATTGGGTCCTATAATCATTGCAGACCTAGTGCGTTCCCCAGTAATGGTACCATCTCTTTCAGCGGCACCACAATGAGTGTAGTAACTTCGCCGCATGAGAATTTTGACGTTCAGTTACCACTAGATGGCGGTACCTGAGCTCTCATTGATGCAATATGCACTAGGAATTTAATTTAGCCGAGAGCATCCAAGCCAAATGTCTACTCAAGGGATCTTTTACATGCCGCATAATCATACGACATGGACGCAGACGATTTTCTGCATCTTGAAAATCCACCGACTCGGGCCAGGTTTGAACCCGCGATCTTGGGCGTACGAGGCCTGCTGTCTTACCACTACGGCACCCTGTCGGCAACTCTCCCAAGATACATTTTGAAGAATTAAGCAAAAAAAGCAGTTTAAAGGCATTTGAAGTTTGGAATTAGTGCATCTACAGTTCTACCATTAACCATAACAATCTGCTTGGCAGAGTGCCAAGAAGAATCAATTCCTGTACAAGGGAGGAACTGCTGGGATATGAAATGCGCAGTTTTTGTTCTCGTTCTAGTTCATTTAGAATACTTGATTTCTTCCGAACTGATGCTATATGCCAGTTCATAAATTCAGTTGCTTTCAACAAACAGTGAAGCAAACGTTCGGGTTCACGTATTAAATAAAAGCGTCAAAATGAACTTCCCTGAAACTCGAATGAATTCGATCTTTTCTGCCATGCGCAGAAGCTTCCAAATATCAAAATTCCGTAGTCGAACTGTACCACGAGACCACGTGAGGATTGAGGAATTTCATAAATTGCTCCGGTGTTAGAATGCTGATGTGTACGAAAGAGAAAACGTCCTGTCATGCCCTTTAAATGTGGCATTTTCCAATCAAAGAGAATGACGTAGTACTCGCAGCTTAGGAGAAAACGAACGAAATTGCCGGAACAAGGTTAAACGGAAGCGCAGCTGCCTCGTCAGCAGATCGTGGCTACTGCACGAGCATTCCGTTTTGCTCGTTTGATTGATGTGGCCAGCGAAAGGAAATACCGCCCTAATTTATTCTCTTTTTACAAGCGACATCTGATCCAAGTCAACATAATCATCAACACCGAGCTCTATCAAGAACGGCCTGTTTCTGCGAACCGGCTTCCGTCGTGCACAGTGGTTTCGAATGGTGTTTACGCTGCAGTTCAGCACGTCAAAACATTGGGGTATGTGTGTTTAGCGTCAGAATTTGATACGAGGGATGTGTAGGGGAAATGTGACTACTCATTCGACTTTCTCTTAAATTGAAAAGAAATAATAAAAAAATACAGCAGTGGTTTTAATAGCACTTAGGATTACGACTGAAGTTGACGGAAAGTACAAAAATTATAAAAAATAAAAAGTGGCGTGACATAAAAAATCATCTCAACGGAAGCTAAACAGTTGTACAACGGATTACGCTTAACAAAAGAAGCAGCCTTCAGTATTTCGAAATCTGAAATGTCCTTTATTTATGGGGGGAGGGGCAAGATTGGTTAATTTCCTCCATGGCTTTGAGCCATGATGTATTTTAAGGAATGTGTGTGTATTTTGCTGCTTTTTCTATGTAGTATATAAGGTGTACAAAACCCTTTTTTCCTACCCTGGAAAAAATTTGAAATTACGCGACAGAATGTATATCTTCTTGGCGACTGAGCAAATAATTATGCGTGGTTGATATTTTTCTTTTGGAATTTTTTTCGGAATTAATTTTTCTCCCACAAATACCTTTTTAGAACTAATTACAGTGAAACCCCTCAAATCCGAAATCCCGGGAAATCCGAACGAGTTTTTCTTAACCAATGTAAGTTTGAAAAACATCCGCAAAAAACCTATTTATTTTGTCATAAAACAATTACCATGACCTTATTTTATATAATTAGTTGAAAAATTAACAAAGAAGTACAGTTAGCAAACTGTAATTGTGTCTAGATACTTATATCATGCAAAGTTGAAAAACGATAAAAGTTGGTTATTGAAAGTTTTAAGTTAACCAATTTGCAAAAACAATTAAATAACAATAGAAACTCACAAAATATCACTTAATCTTCCACTTGAAATCAGTTATCTTCAATTGTAGAAGTGACGAGGGTTCGTTATTATGTTATGGATAGTTTTCGGCGAATCCGAACAAATTGAAATCCGAACAGGCTACATACAGCCCCAATTAGTTCGGATTTGAGTGGTTTCACTGTATTCTTTTTCGCTCTCTGAATTCCATTTTAAAAAGAATAATTACTACAACCGGTTTGCGTTACAATATGACCCAATGCGTTGAATTATGTTTAAGACGACTTACGTTAAAAATTATAGCATAATAATAGGGGTCGAGTTATAGATGAATATGAGCCTCAAACTGATGTTGAACTGAATATGATATTCAATTTGATTTTCTTAATGCTGCCGAAGCATTTATATCATAATCGCTAACAAAACGAAAGTTAATTTGGAAAATAATATTAACTGATGAAAAGGAATCATTCATTTTATGCTCACCCGATAAAAGAAAACTTAGTATGAAATGGAAAAATATATTTCTTGCTCTCCTGACAAATCAAATCCAGGAAAGAAAAAAAAAAGCCAGGAAAAACATTTATTTAATACTCACCCGACAATGTTTGATTCATACAAGACCAAAAAGGAACCTACGGAAGAAATCAGAAGCAATTATTATAATTTAATACAATAAATTATGTAACGACGACAATTGATAAAGTCAGTAACTTAAATGTTTTGTAGATTTTTGTGCAAAGTAAACAAATATAACGTTTCAAATGATTAAACTTAAATTACGATGCAATGAGGAGAGTTAACATTTAAAACTAACGATATGTGTTTGCAACGAGTTTGCTATTAAAAACCAGTATAGCTTTTTATTTAGCGATAGTTTTTGTATTCAAACTTATGCAATATAAATCACAGAAATTACACAATGGGATGATTGTAGTTTTTGCTTGTTGTACGTAGTTGTGCGTAGGCTGCTATTAGTTATCTAGGAAGAATGATAATCTGTACCACTGGATTCGCATTTTCAGTAAGAAGAAATCTTTTCAATTTATTTTATTTATTTCCTTTGTTTTTGCATTTTTTTAGAGAACTTTGCGCAAACGTTTGTAACGGTGAAATTTAATCCAAAAATAAGTATGTACCTCACAACAAAAGGATCTTTATTTTATGTATATGAAAAAGTAATTGTTACTTTCAGTGGCATCAAGAATATTGTACCTGGCAAAATTCCAAATGATGTGAGTTGACGCTTGCGACCAACAAATAATTAACAGCTGCAGTTATTTTTAACTAAATAAGTGACATTATAAGTGGACGAAATCGGCTTCTTGAAGGCAGCCGAAAACTTAAGATGGGAGTTTGAAATCTGAGGCTTAGAATTGAAATCGTAAGTTATTACTATTTGACTCTTCTCTGAAAAAATTACTACTTTTTTAGCATTTCATTTTCTCCAAAGAAAAGTTATTATTCCCCTGAAAACCAGCTAGGAGAAGAATTTTTAAAAAAATGCACATAATGATGATAATTAGATTTAGCAACTATCAATATTGTTCACAAATTTATTATTAACCGATTATGATCAAGATTACATTTCTGATAAAATTACAATAACATTTTTAGGAATGTTAATTAAAAATTAGTTTTCCTTAGCAGATTTTTACTTTCAGTAGACAACTCTTGGCTACCAAAATTCCTATGAAACATTTATTTAATTATTTAATAATTTCTAATACGACAACAGTAACACAACAATATTATTTGTACTATTACAACTGTAAAACCTCCTAAAGTAATAATTGTCTGTGCAATTAAACGAGGAACTAATAAAATCCTAATTACCATTGAAACTATACCTAAACTGACATTTGCGATTATACAACAATGTTCATAATATATATAAATATATATATATATATATATATATATATATATATTAAAAGAAGAAGCAAAAATTACAATTGTTGTTGTGATTTTTAAAAATATATAATAGATTCTATTATGTAGAATTACAACTGAAAGAAATTCCTTGGCAGAAAATTTATTTAGCAATAATTGGGTGAAACCTGAAAATTTTCTCCTTATCCATACTACAAAAATTCTCGAGGAAGTTAGAATTTTAAGGTATTTTTCCGCCAAACTTATACAAAAAAGAAAAATGAATATTATATGGAAGTTAGGCAATGTTTTTAGTTAGCAATCCTCATTACTAAGCCTTGAAGGCTCAAAGAAGACAAAAAGCGGAAGGAATTTTTACTATGGAGTCTTTCATTCATATTTTAACGAACTTCCTCTGAGAAGCAATTTCAGCAATATATCACAACATAAATCTACGAAAGAACGCAGTAAACTCAAATCGGGTCCTCCATTTTTTTTCCCATTCTAATTCCTATCATTTCTAGCTTTGTTGCATACAAAAAATTGTTGAATTCAAATCCAACGAATAGTAGAGAGCTTTCGTTACGCTTGAGAGAAAATAAAAAAATCGACGTCCGCTCCACTGATGTCAAATCATTTTAACTATAGAATAATGTATAGTTTGTAGCCATTGGCTCACATATCAACGTCTTTAAAATTCCATAATGATCACGTGATAAATCATGCAAACGATCAGACTACTAGTTCACATATCGTTTGAACACAAGTGAACATGAAGAGGTATCTTCAACCTTGCATAAAGAGCGCATTCAAATAATTTATATGCATATCACCAAGTAATATAAAGTGCGATTTATGAATGCAGAATGAATAAGAATCATTTTCGAGATACATTTGGACAAAATGTTACGAGTAATAAGTTTAAAAAAAGTCTTTTATTGTATTCGCTTTATTTTGCCTATTTTATTTCACCAAGAGGCAAGGTTTTATCATTTATTTTTTATATTTTTATTTTTAGGGCTAACCCTCACAGGACCTGTTTACCCAGGCTTGTTTGCGAATTCTAGTAGGCAAATATATTTATATATATATATACACATAAAGATGTTATTAAAATATATTATTATGTATTAGCTCGCTCCCCCTACGGAAATTTTGGTTGTGCTACTGACCAAGAAAAATGTTTATTTTAAATACATAACCTCTTTTTAAAAATGATTCATCGTCACAGCATTCTTTTGAAAAAATATTTAACTTACAATTGTGTTTGATAGGTAATTCGTAAGTCTATAGTTTAAAATAAATAAATACATAAGCTTATTCAACAAGAAATCAATACGTAATGTACGCAAATCATTTTGTAGCGAAATTGTTTCGTTGAAAAACCAATCATCAATTTTTTCGTTAAAAATTGCATATAGCTAACAGACCATTTTTTTCCTGGCAACATTTCGTTCGCAAATTAAAAGCAAGTTACTAATATGTTTAGTGAAAAGTTTTCTTTGCAGCGAAAAAATTGAAAAATGTTTTCATAGGCATCTTAGGGGGGAAAAAACGTTTGCCTGACTGATTGTTCGATGACGAAATATTGTCGAGAATTTTATTCGTCAAAATGTGATTTTTTAAAAGTAGCAATTAGTCGACATTTCCTGCTATCGTCAAGAGATCGTCGAAAAAACTTTTCTTCAAAATTTTTTGCCAATCTCATCGATGAAGAAATAGCACCAAGAAAATATGCTTACTCAACAAAATATTTCGTTGACAAATACGTTGCCTCTAAAAAGACTTTCATCATTCACTTTGAAAGTAATTATTAAATGACAGATCATTTCTTTGACAATTCTTCTTTGATTAAGAAATCACTTCAATGCAAATAAAATTATTTTTGGTCAGCAGACAGATCACTAGTTGAAAACTATTTTGTGGATTCGTTTTTATAATTGAGTACTCATTTTATCTCTCGCCAAATCTTCTTCGACAAAATTATTTCAACAACACATGTGCTCAATCAACATATAACTTCCTTTGCAAGTAATAATTAGTCGACAAGTTCTATTTATTGTACACAACAATTCGTCGGCAAATCCCTTTCTGGGAAGTTTCGCCAAATTGTATCTTTGAAGAATTATTTTCTGAAAAACAGGCTTCTACTTCAACAAAACAATTCGTCGGCAAATTATTTCGTTGAAAGGAAAAAAAAAACTTTATTACGACATTTTTTTCAAAAGAAATAATAGTTAGTGGGCAATATATTTAGCTTAAAATTCTCCGTTGATAAAACATTTCACATAAAACTGCACAGATTATTTTACAGCTGTATGTACACTACAGTTTATTTTGTTGGCAAACTACTTTTGGACAAGCTTAATTGATTGTCAAGAGGAGAATTGACACGATGATTCTTCAACAAATTACTTCGTCCGAAATCGTGTTCGAATAATAAATCAAATTTCTATAAAAATAATAACCACTCGATAGCTCATTAAATATAAAATACTTTACCGGTTTGGAGGTCAATTGAAAATGGTAAATTTTTAAAAATATTTTAATTTGTAAGTAATGTAACTTTTTTTTTAAATTATCAGTCTGCCAGTGCCAAAGACTATTTGCAGTTAAAAATATTAATTATCATAGTATTATTTAGGACATTTTTTTAAAAACAAACTATAATAACGGTTTACAAATGTTTTTACGATAATTGTTTACACTAATTAAGGGAGGGTTTGGAAATGGTCGAAAACTTTAAAATCTGGAGTAGCATCTATGGCATCAATTTCGGCTCTGAATTTTTTAAATTATGCATACAAATATATATAGCTTGCGAACACCGAAACTTCCGTTATAACGGAGGTCTCAGCCAACACACCACACACACATATATATATAGTAGTAAGTCAGATCCTAGATGGCAAAACTGATATCAAATCAGTTTATTCTACTGTAAGTATTAGCTTATGGCGCCATCTAAAAACGGAATTATTAAATAGATTGGAATCTCGCGTTTTAAATAAGCACTAAAAAAACGTGCAGCATTCGAATGTGTCAGATAAACTTCTTTTTCATTATTACAATTGAGTTGCTAAAAGTTCTCTCCTCACACCTTAGGTGAAAAACTAACCCTTATCCGAATTATATTTCTAGATATCAGCTAGTTATTAATTTCTACCAGTTTTTTCTTACCGAAATATCTATATGTAAAGGAGGAAACAAGCTACGCTTACATCTGCTTGATCTGAAGCTTTTTAAACGCGCTGGTGTGATCATAAGTATCACGGCAGTGCGATGAATTTGCTCTCTATGATTCAACTTCAAAATACCGCGCCTTTATTTTAATTAATTTTACTCTTAAATTAAGGATGCTTATCTAGACCAGTGGTTCCAAACCTTTTTCCTCTTGCGAACCTCTTCTAAGAAGCGAAAGAAAGTGGCGAACCTCCTTCTGTGGTTGTTAGTAACGGACTGAGTAATGGAAAAAATTTGCAAGCACATTTAGTTTCCATGTTGCACAATAGTTCATTAAAAAATGAGAGTAAAATATCTAAGTTTAAATAAAAATTAAAATATAGCTGCAAAAGAATTAACATAAATTGTTAATTATTACTTTTTTATTATTTGTTACTTTGGAATTATTAATAGGGCACAACAAACATGTTCGCTAAAAATTTTCAACAAAATTCTTTTTTCCCGATAGTGCGATATCGAAGCGGAATGGCATGAGAAATAAAAGTGCAAAATTTTGAATCAATCAATAAATATCTTTCGCTTCTACTTTCGGGTCGAAAGATACAAAACTTATGGAAATGTACGGCATTTAAAATTTAAAATAAATCAATGAATAACTTTTGGTATCATTTTGTAGTCCAAATTTTCGAAGTCAGGCAAAAGTAGAAGTGCATTTCAAATTTCTTACTTATGCTTCTTATGCCAGTCCACAGTTTTTGCGCAATATCGGAAAAACAATTGCTTGAAAAAAAATTTTTACACTCCGTCCTAAAATGTATGTAAATTTATTATTTCGTTTTTTCGGTTACGTTTGTGACTAAAAATACCGCCATTGCAATATTATTGTCGCGAACCCCCTTTCTAGTCCACGCGAACCCCTGAGGATTCGCGAACCACCGGTTGGGAAACGCTGATCTAGACTGACAGAAAGTGCTGTTTTAGTACAACTTACTAGCACATTTCTACGTTTTATCTGGCTTATTGAACTGCTTGAATAGTGTTTTAATATTTTTATTTCAAAAAAAAAAAAAAACTTTTTCCGTATTAACTAAAAGAACAAGAAGTGTTAATATACTTCTCAGAATTTTCAATTTTTTTCTCATCTGTGAAAGGTTTACCGGTATTAGTATTATTCTAATGTGCCGATCGACTTTAGTTATTTACGGATTGATATCCAGCGCCACTAAAACGGTTGATTTACTCGAATAATTTCTTTCAAATTTGAATTCATTCGGTTTACACTTAATAATAATTTGTTGGTGATCTCGTTGCATTGCCTCAAACATTAGGGAAAAAATTAAGAACAACTTGCTATATAAGGTCCGTGCCAATCCTGCTGAGCGCCGTCGTGCGAATTCTTACGTGCAAGCTTTTTTTTAGGGTTGAAAAAACGGAGGTTTTTTCCGAAGAACCCAATATAACGGTTTTTCGGGTTTTATTGTGGATTTTTTTAAGAACGTCTCTTGACACTGCGCCGTCATGCGCCGCACGATTTTGCACATAGGAATAGCGTGGGCCTGGATACCAGTTAGAATGCCATAGACTAATAATAATTTAATAAATTCTACGGATGTAATTGCATTCCTATAAAAATGTTTGGGAGAGAGCGAAGGGGTGGGGGGAGGAATAAGAAATGATTCCTATATTTAAGATTAAAATTTGTGCACATAGAGATTCTAAATTTTTCTTCTTCTTTCGTTTTTGTTATACATATTTGAGACATCTCAGGAGCAGTTAAACCTAGAATTACGTAAATTTCGATCCTATGAAAAAGTGCTGTACCAAGTTTCGTAAGTGGAAAATGTTCTGTGAAGACATGCTTAAAACAATTTGATTTTCAAACCAGAATACTTGTACTATATGAAGTCCATGCACATAAGGTAATAGACCCAATCTCCAGCTTTTGTAAGACATTTCGAACATGTCTGGAGAATCTGCTCTAATTTGCTCATGAAATTGGCTGGCATAATGTTCTTCAGAACCATTTTTTAAATTGCTGAGAGAGTGAGTATATATATATGCTAATATCATGGTTCAGTCAATTAAGACATTACAAAGATTAGAGCTGCACGTGACCAAAATGTCCTTCTGAAAAGTCAAAAGTCATTTTGAAGAACACGATCTTCAGTCCATGGGTCGCCAAAGGATTAATTTAAGAAATAATTTAACAGAGATTAAAATAGCAATTATTTTGTATGCCACTTTATAATTTTAAGGACAATATGGAATGTCCTCTTTATTCAAGTTCTTTCTTATGAATAAGATCCTACTCTCATCAATATTTTCAGTGCAACCTGATCAAAGCTTTGTCTTCCCAACAAGGAGCGTCATTTGACAAACGATGACCACTTTTCCAATTTGGAACGACATCGTTCGAAGGGTGATCATCGAACTCGTCTCTCACTCTCTCTCCTCCTACCCCCCAATTTGCGCATCGTTTGCGTTTATTTGTATGCTGGTGTCGTGCCATGGATGCTTATCTCTGCGTACGGAAGAAGCCATAAGAATTGTCGTTATGACAATGGTACATTGTGGGAAACACGCTCGCAAAGGTGGCTGCTGCAATTGTTGCAGGTTGTCGCAGTGACGGTCAAGGTTAAATGCGAATTTCGCCTCGAAACGGGGATGCGCTCCACAGCTCAAGCTACTTGGGAAGCCATCGTTTTGTTTTCTTTTTACACAATGACATTTTCTGCTTTTCGTATGATTAATTGATGACTAGAGTTCTCTTCACTTCACATCACCAACTAACCTCTGGCTTGGATTTTCTGTCTGCTTTGAGTTTGTATGAATAAAATGGAGAGGCGAATAGTCTGCGAAATATTATAAACAGATAACGCGTTCCTATATAATTCAACAAAAAAACTTTGAGGTACAAAATAATGATACATATTTTTATAAATAAAATAAATGATTTTTGGAACTATTTAACTGAACTTCAAAATATTCTTCAAAATGACTTTCGCCTTGACCGAATGATAACGAGTTAAATCTGTGTTCGGAAATATTTGACCGAATTTCAGGAAAGAATGTCTTTGGTTGAAAATACCGGATGAAATGATACGTAATGCTTGAGGTTGGAAATATTCGACGTTCTTTGTTGAATAAATATGATGTTGAGTGTAAATATTCGGGAAAATCGAACGAGTAAAGTAAGCGAATGGTAAGAGTGAGGAGAGAAAGGCGTTAAAAATATTTGGAGTTTTTCCCCCCCAAAATATTTGTCTATATTTTGACAAGAAATTTTCGTTATCATATAAAAATAAATAAATAAATAAAAATAGTTTTTTTTAGATCATCAAGTGAATTTTTTTAAATAAATAAAGTGTGTATAATAAATAAAATTCAATAGATTGGAATATTCGAATAAGAAAATACATTAGAAAGGAAGAAGGTTATTTATCTTATAACAAACACCATTTATCTAAATTTTGACAAACACGTTTTGCCATGCGAAAAATTGGTCAAATGAAAATGAAGAAATTCTGCCTGTACATATTTGAAAAAATTCTCTTTTTTTAAGACTTGGTGCAAGTTCTAATAACAAAAGAGGAAATACAATCCGCCAATTTTATAAAATAAATACTTATTTTCAGTATGTTTGTTTATGTTATATGAAGACATTTTTGTTAGGAAATACTCTGCTAAATTTAATCAGCAAATTTTGCGTTCTGATATATTGAGCCAAACTTGGGGGGAAAATCGATATTTTGGTCAAATTTAAAGACAAAATTAATTGATGCATTGTATCAGATAATATTAAGAAGTAACATGTTAACTAGAGCATATTTTGTTGAATTCGGTAAATATCCTCTCGTTTGGGAAGAATTCCAATACATAAAATCTACGCTCGGATATATTTAACCAAAATAAAATCCCCAAATTATGTTCTAGGAATTACGCAGTCAAATTTTAATGAACAAATTTTGGTTTCGAAAATTTATAAATAAATTTTAATTAAATGTGTATTGAAAGTTGAAACTTGTCTGGAATAATTTAAGCATTTACATTCTATAATATCGGCTTTATTTTAAAAAAAAATCTCTCTCAAGAAAAAAAAAAGAAGAAAAAAAGGGTACGTTTAATAAAGTGATAAGCATTATTAGTAACAACAACGACAATAAAAGAAATCTCTATAACAATACAATCAAACCCTTCGATTCAAACTGTAAAGGTTTGTCCCTGTCCTGTATGTAACTCATAAACCGTAAAACCTAGAAAATGCTGTTTCCTCGTTTAACACAATTTCTTATGTATGCTCGGACACAAGCGCATGTAATTTTCTTTTCAAGTTTGTGTCAAGTTGTTCAGCATTAGATCCGTTCATGCTTACATTTCTACTCTATTTTGAAATGATTTAACCTGTCTCACATGCATAGTAATATCATTGTAAGCACGAATGGTATCTGATGATATGAATTTAATTTAATATAATTACGATATGCTGCAATTTCTTACGCAAAAAACATTTAGTGGAATTTTGACACTCTTAAAAATTCAGCTCTAACCTTAACAAGTATTCTAAAAGTACTCTTAAATACATTGAAGATCAAAAGACAGTTTTAGCTTTGGCTATTTCAAAAAGAAAAAAATAAGGGTTTCTGATATTCAGAAGAAGCTATATATAGCCAGCTTTTAAGATACCTCTCTTTTTTAAAATGTATTGTCAGATACCGACACGCCATATTTAAAGCAATAGATCAGTCAGTAAACAATAATCAAAGTCACACATTTCAAATCTACTTTGCTGGGATAATCGAAATATCCTCGTGAAAAACTTCCAGATCAGTCAGGCTTGCATGTCAATCAAGGCGTTCTAAAATTGTCACACATGGTTGCGCACGCATCGCTATCATTTTTAAAATCGGTTTAATGGGTCCTCGTACGATACTTTTGTTTTCGAGCCGAATTGAATGATATGCGAATTCTCCATTCTTCTATGGAAATTAATAACGCGTATTTTACGTGAAGCACCTCTGCTCCATTGAACACGACGGTGAAGGCTTTTTTAGGAGATCAAACGCGAACCTTGTTCCTCGATGATCAAGCGTGAAATCTGTAAATAACTTATATGGATTTCTGTATGTTTCTGAGACTCTCTCCAATCATCTTCAGATTATTTGTACGTAGTTATAACAGCTAGGGAAATTTTTTCGAAAATTGTTACATAAGAAAGGTGCAAAATTGAAATTTTTTAAAGAGAACTTACCAGCATGTTTGAGCAGAAAGAGCTTAGTTTCGTAACGTATTTCCACCTATCTTCATTACTGGTTGCCAGTTCGACTAGGGAAATCTGGAAAGATGAAAAAATCATTAATTTCAATTATTGATTAAGCACATATCTAAAAGTTAATTCCTATTAAAAGCTGAGAAAATTTCGAGATTTCTTCTTAAAATGTTTTATTAACTACAGCTTTAAGTTGGTAATGTATCAGCGGCAATGAATTTGATCCATCCCAATCAGATCGACAAATTTAAATTTTATTTTGTAAGAACAACTGGTCTTCTATTTAATTTAACTAAACACGCTTGAACAATATCACAAGATAATTTAGACTCACAACTTTTTGAAGGTAAAAAACTAATTTGACGTCCTGAAAACGATGAGGATATTATCACAATCATCATGAGCATCAATATTTAGACTACTACCTCCTGTTTTTGATTTCGAATAAATTTCCTCAAAGTTTTCTAAGACGTGTGATGCCAGAAGTATTTGTTTTCCAAGCACTCACCACATCAGGTCTTAATGTCATTGGCCTTCTCGTGGTGTGGTCTAGATCACGCGAAATCCACCGTGCTCGAGTTCAACTGACTAGAACAAGTTTATTAATGACTAGACTAAGTGTATTACGCTGCCTATGTGTCTTTCAACACACAAGAGAGCAATTACACCAAAATTTGAAACTAAAAAATCTAAAATTAGATAAATTACGATCATTTAAACAAAGGAGTTAATATTGTCAGCTTCTCGGTGAATTTGGTTAACTTTCGTGCAAAAGTTATGACTACAGGCCAAAAACATATGTAGAATATTGACAGTTTTGAAAGAAATGCTTGTAAGTTCGTGTATATACCTGTTATTTTTTTAATAACATGTGGAGAATAATCGTAGATAGCAAGTAAATCATTTTGAGAAATTTCAAATTATTTGTAGATTTTGTTGTTGTTGTTGTCGTGTCCTCGTGCGAAGCGAGAAAGAATGAGTGGGCTGCTCCTGAGTCTAACGAGGTCCTTACAGGCAGGAGTCCGACTACCGCCCCTTTTTACGTGGTTTTTTTATTTTTGAACCAGCTCCCAGATGAGAGACCGTCACTGGAGGTCGACACTCCCAGAGGTATTGTTTCACTTAGAGGACATTGGAGCCACGACGGATTTAACATGCACCATCTCCCTTCAGCGTACACGGTATTTGTAGATTTTAAGACGCAGGATAGTCAAAAATATCTTCTATTTTCTTTAATATGATGATGGACACCTAAATGCACGAGTGAGGAATTTTTTACTGGAAAGTATGCAATGAAGCATGTCCTTTATGTGATAGTAGTTACAGAACAATTCGCCATGTATTTCTTTGGAAATTTGAAAAAATGCCAAATATTGAAAGCGCCTGATCTATTATAGTAGGGTAATGGATTTTTTGGTTCCCGGGTCTGTTATAGTGTATGCATACTTATATGATCGAAGTATGTTTATCTGTATGTATGAAAACAGGAAAATCACATGAAATATCTGCAAAGATTTACTAAAACAGTGGTAGATCTGCTGTTGTCAAAGATGCCACGTATAGAGCTCAGCTAGTACACAATAGTGTTGATCTACAGCGCTTGGTTTGATTTCAGTTTTCCAGTGTTCTTCAACTTTTAAAATGTATTTTAAACTAAACTATGCCTTTTGAAGTTTATTTCAGCCTGATTCAATTAATGCCTTCATCAGTTATGCAAGCAAAAGCAAGAAATATTTGGTCTTCAATTGCCTACTTCAGAACGCTCGTTCCTTAACGGCAGGCAAATACATTCCGAGCAGATTTGAACAAACTGAGCTCTGTTCTCTCTCATTCAATTTAAAAAAATCAACCATTTTGTCAGACCTATACCATAACTACTTGAAGCAAATGATATTGTTGAAAAGAAACAAACAAAGTATAAAACAGTTGTTGCTCCTTATGAAACAAAGAAAATATTGATGCAAATCTATTCATACGCATATACCTTGTAGGATAAGCTGTTAACATAAGATTAACTCCGATTACTATCTTCGACGCAATCGAAGCATAAACATGGATTCAATTCTCCAAATTCACTTGATGCCAAACAAACACAAAGGAGAACACAAACTTTTTGTTATTTCGCATTCAAATTAATTTTAAGTCGTCAGGAAGGAAGCTTGTACCTGGCAACATCATTATGCTTGACTAATAAAGCAAGGTCAGACTTATGCAGATTAAGTTTTGACTTTTGCCTGAAAATAGTGTCACTGAATAGAGATTAGTTAGTAATGTCCCACCAAACAATAGATATTGTGTCCGAATACTGTGACCGCTTTCTGGGCTTGACTGTCTAGCTTGTGCAACGAAGATGTAGATCGGAATAAATGGCTTCCTAGAATTGTGTGATAATAGGTAATATTTCCATGCACGTGTGAAGTATTACGCATACTTCAAAGATGTGAATGTAAGTTTCATATAAAATAAACAAAAAGCAGTTCCTAGATTTTATGCCATTCTTTTGTTTTTGAAACTAAGTCAGGGTTCTACAACTTAAATAAGATAGTTTTCCGCAATTAAACAAATGAATAGCGTTTTTCTTTCTTTTTTTTTTTTTTGTTACAAAATTGCTGTTCTGAATCAATAAAGTTGAAAGATGGTTCTAATAACAAATCCTACACATTATCAGAAACCAAATTGAAGAAACAGGTGTGCAAGTCATCCTAAGAAATTCTCCGGGAAGCTATGATCAAAAGTTTCCTCATTTGCACCGAAAGTAAAAAAAAACGTGAAATTCAATTACATCAGGGTTGGACGGGACAGACCCATAGAATCATTCTGACACATTGACTGTGCTTTCGCTGAGTGTTGAATACAGTCATTCAGGGAGACTTATAGAATCATTCTGACGCATTGACTGTGCTTTTGCAGAGTGTTGAATACAGTCATTCAGGGTAACTTTGAGCCACGTTATATCTTTTAGTATACTTGACTAAAAAAAAAAAAAAAAGAAACTAAAAGGACCAATGCTGCACTCAGTTAAATCGGCTATAAAATCAATTTTCTACTCTTAAGTTTTAAATTAAGTCAAATATATTGCAAAATATGACGTGGTTCAAAGTTAACCACCATGGTTCAAAGTTACCCTGACTGTAATTAGTTTACAGGAGGACATTTTTCATGGATCTAGACATTTTGTTTTTTAATAAAATAACTTCGCATAATATTTTCATCGTTTTATAGCGCAATGTGTAAAAACTTTCTCAATAAAAGGTTTTGAGCTACCGCTTGAAATATTAAATGCATAAAAGCATTCAAGAAAGTAATACATAACTACCCCACCATGTCAATTTCAAGCACATACAAACTGAACCGCTAAGAAAATGCTTGTTTAAAATATTTATTTTTAGGGAATCCCGCCAGCAAGCTCATGTAAATTCAAGCCTAAAAATAAAAGTAAGCTTTTCACGAAAGTCTGTTAACTCGAGCATAAATTATGCCCCATTTAAGTTATTACCTTTTGTTAGAGTTAATTTTAGTTACATTCTGATGATGAACAATGAACTGATTCATTTTGGGTTAAGAATTTTCAATGACAGACATTTTGCAGTTCTTTAATCTGCCCTAAGAAAAATCGTTTTCATAAAAAGTTAGTTGTTACACATTGTTTAGATTATTTAATCCATGTGATTATACTTTTTCAGTACTTAAGCTTACCAATACTTTGTTTTAAAGATATATCTTTTGAAACTAACTTTAACATAACCTTTAATTTGTTTGTTGTTCTTCATTAATTGCCTCATACGAAATAAATTTTTCTTATTAACTCGTATTAATTGACGAGGCAATTTAAAAATATTTTTTAAAAAGGCTTACATGAGTATATTTATGTGTCAGTCAATAAAATTTCATAGTGAAAAGTTTCATCAATATTCGGAGCAAGACTTTAAAATTACTTAATTAAAAAAATATATTGTCCCCATTAAATCGATATTTGATATCAATGCTGATTAAGTGGTAAAAAAGGGTGAATTTGGAATATTTTACATCAACCGGCTGAGTTTTTTCCTAAAATCTGGTATGATGCGTATATTTATGTACTTAAATAGGATTTATACTGTGCTCTTTAATTTTTTTGAGGCTTTAAAACAGTAATCAAGGTATCTGAACACGTGCGGAGCACTTTTTTGAAATGACGTGTTTTAAGAACAATATAACTGCATTTTAAAAATGTAATTTTAGTAAATCTCATAATAAATTAACATTGTTAAAAACATTTTGTTAAAGCTAAGTAGAAAGTTAGAGAAAAAATTTCAATACATAATTTTTTTTAAAAAATATCTTCAAAACTACTATAAAATAAACCTAACGAAAAATGCCACCAAAATAACAGACTGACTCTTAACCTAGGGGATAAATTTTCCAAGGATATGTTTAAAAAAAATCTTTAGAGCTCACCAAATCCTCTTTTGTAAGATTTTGTCAAATTTACATCAATATTCAAAAAGAGCAAGATATAGTTATAAAATATTCTTAACATAATTATTTTAGGAAAACTTAAAATGCATAGGGAAAGGTGGCGCAACCCTGCTACAAGGTCTGACACATTCTTCGAAGCAGGAAAGTCTTCGAAAAGGTATGTAAAAGTAATGTGAGGGGAAAAAATAGATGAAGCAATTCTTAACTTCATGATTACTTTTTCCCTAATTTTCTATCAAACTAATTTGAAAGATATGACTAACCTTTCAATTTAGGTTGATGAAAAGATTTTAATAAGCATCATTCTACTCCTTAATTAAACTCTTTAAAAGTGCCATAACCGAGTATACAGGTTGAATAAATAAATTAGGAATTTATTTATAAATATTTTTTTATGCTAAAAGTCTTGTGGAGCGTATGAATTTTATTCTTCAGTAGTTGGCGAAGTTTTTGCTTGTGCCAAACTCACTTGTTTTAGGATTTAGAGAAATGAGGACAATGTGAATAAATGAGGCGACCCCTAAATGAGAAAAAGTTCTTTTATCTATACTCTTATTACAAGAATGGTGCATAGATGTAACGTAATGAAGCATTTGCATTTCAGGGGCAAAATGCAAAACTTTCCAAATTAGCCGATTACCAATTAATCGGTTGATGATAATCGGCGATACCGCTTAATCGGTGACCGATTAATTATAATGAGAGTTTTTTTTTTATTACTACCATTTCTCCATTACTATTTTTTTTTATTTGCAATCTTCAACTTTACAAAATTAGCTAACAGTTGATTTCTGCGAGTAATGGTTTATTTCCCCCCATTTTCATATATTAAAAAGTAATATTTTCTGATTTTATTGAAATTCTCCAAACCAATATTCTTATTGATTGTTGAATAAAATCACATTCTATGCAGTAGACCTACACATTCAAACATTTAGATTGAATAGTAGCCGGTTTCCGGTATACAATTTTAATTTAGTAATTTTATTATAAAAATTCACTTTTTCCATCTTTTTATTATTCATAATATCTCTAAAGTATTCTTAAAGTGTGCTAAAGTTGGACAATGAAGGAAAATATTGATGCAGTAGAAATGTTGCAATATAGTTATACATTTTTATATAAAATAGAAAAAATGAAAATATTAATAATAATTTTAAAAAATGCGTCAAAACGTCAATTCTTATGAAAAAAATTAAAAATGTGCACATAAAATTTTAATAAATTATCAAAAGTCATTTAATAAATATATTTTTTTTTGTTGAATGAAATAGAAATTTTAGAAATAAGTTGTAAAATGTCCGTTGAAATTTCTGTATAAACACTGAATACAAAAACTGAAAAAAGATACTTGTTTAAAGTGGAGTATTCTCTTAAAAGTTTAGGGGAAGGAGGGACCAACGGACACGCATGTGCCCATGTCCTCATCTCATAAAACCTAACTTTTTTTTTATTCGATGCAATAAATATATTTTTTAAAAGATCCCATTAACTTTTAAAAACAATTTTGTTTTAATATTACTATGCATTATTATTTGTCTATTTATATCCATTTACGATGGTTTTTGGATTTATTTTTACGATTTATATTTAATTTTTCTTTTTCTCCTTTTTGCAAAAGTAGGCAAATTTTAATGGGCGACAGCTGATTTCTAAAGATTTTTTTACTATTTTTTTCTCGAGGGAAAAAAAATGTTCTTACCTTTACGATGATACTTTGTAAATTTTGCACGGAAAGGAGGTTCCAATTCAAAACTATTGGTATTTAGTCGTAATTTGCGCCCAAGAATCTCTGTTTTACAAAGTAGGATCTTTTACCCTTATATGATATTCGTACATCATCATATGATCTGTTATTTACGGCGGTCAGGACATGGCATTTGCTTTCCATTCAGCTTGAGAAATATAATGTATGTGTGTGGTATTTACCGGACATCTTATAGTCGTAGAAAATTGCATTTTCCTGTTGCAGTGGTGATCACGAAAGAGAGGGGTCACAGCGCATTTCGCCATTTTAAACTTTAGTGTGGGGGTGATATAAAATCAATTTAAGCAGTGCTGTTACACATTTCTGTTTCCTTCGTTATATCGTCTATATATTTTGCATAAAATCATATTTTGATAAACTAGTCGACCCGGACGGAATTCCGCACTGCGCACCAAATCGATTTGTGCGGCATTCCATTCTTTAAAAATTTGTGAGAAAGGACATAATGAAGAAGAATAGAAAAAAGGAAACGGGTGTTGGTACAAAAGGAGACATGTAATTGAGCACACCAGTACGTGTGTAACGTAGCAGTCCTCCTCGTGGTGCACCCTGGGTAACGCTAAATCTGCTACAGCTTTCCGCCGAGCTCTCCAAGATCTCCTGTGTGTACTTTATGTTCAACTGGACAAGAAATGACTGCTGTTCACATTGACGAATGCCCTGCATTATCTGTTTGATTGTATTGCTGCGAAATATTTTAGAGCAATTGGCCTCATGACCTAGTGGTCAACAGGCCGACCTTTGATAAAGAAAAATCATTACAAATAGCTGTTACAATTTTTTTTACAGAAGTATTATATTTAAACATACCAATAATATACGAGTTTTCGAAACCTCTTTAAATACAACGTTGGAAGTGATGATGAGATCATTGTTGCCTTTTTGGTTGTACATATCTGTTTATTATGACGGAAGTGCAATTTAAAAAGGAAATATGTAAACGATGATTTTTCAAGTGGATATCTAATTCGATATCTATCGAAAAATAGACGCATCCATTAAAGGATCTCTTCTTAGATTATTTTAAATCTCAAAATTTAAGAGAAGCGGTGCATTTTTAGACCGTGGGTCTATTTTTCGACATTTGCCGGCATGATAAGCTTTCAAATGAGGGGTAAGTCATGGAATTTGATAAAGCAATAAAGAAGTTCTCTCGGACCGACAGAAAAACAGGCTAGAGAAATAATATATACGATGTAGCTCTGATACTTTTTTTAGTTATGTTCTGGAGGTGGCGCATCATTGCTCTTGGAGGGAGCACACCCCTGATTTTTGTTTAATAAATTCACTCAGCGTGGTTTCTTCTTTTTCGCATACTAAAAGCAATTTTATTAAAAAAAAATTCTTCGAATATTAATCGACAAAAATTAGTCCAATTATAAATAAGCGGCAAAGCGACCGATTACCGATTAATCGGTGCATCCCTAAATAGTACTATACTAATGACCGCTGATTTTTAAAATAGGAGTAATCGGGTAACGGATCAAGGAATACCCCGCTAAAAAGAATAAAACCTTCCGGAACCGAATATTTCCCCATAGAAGCAATGTTAAAGATCCCCGTTTAATCCAATATTTTCCCCGGATAATCAAATAATACTGGTCTGCTTTTGAAATATTTTTGATAAAAGAATTGATTAAATTTCAAAAATAAATAAGTAAATAAGAAAAATTTTTGAAATTTCAAGTTGATCTTTCAGCAACTCCTTACTTTTCATCATTTTAATTTGTATTTAAAAATATATAATAATGTATTTAATTATTTAATTACTTCGTTCTTATTTATTTTATTTAAAAGAACTTTTAAACAGTAACATTAATAACTTATTTTAATTACCTATACTGATTTATTATTATGTTTCGAGGCAATATTATCAGTTCTGTAAGGTAAAGAAAATTTCCCCGCATAATCGAATACCCAGCTTAATCGCATAAAATATGCTGGAACCAACGTATTCCTTTTAGCGGGGCCGACAGTATGACATTTTCCCTGGCCTTCCGGAAAGTCGCAGCAGTGAAGTTGTTTATTCCACTAAAATTAATCGTATTAATGCTTCTTTACGCACTGGTACTATTTTACTTAAAAATGCAATTTAATTGCTGCATAAATGCTATTAAACCCAACTGAAGACCGCATTCAAGTCACGTCTTCGCGCTTCCAGGAGAACACTTTTTTTTCTTTCTTATCCATCACAATCCATGAATGAATCCGATATCGCTTGTTTCTCATTTTCCCATTAAACAGGCGTCCGTGGAGTGATCTGTTATTAATGAGGTTTGATCACACAATGAGGCCGTTTGCAGTGCGGTCACGCATTTCCTCGTTACGCTACGGGAGCCAACATACCCGGCCAGTGACAAACAGAAGCGTTGTTTTTTTCGTCCAGTAGAGGTGCTCTTCGATTCATTGGCATAAACAAAAAACGGAGAGTGAAAGTGGTGGTAATTAAGATGGAGATGAAACAAGTGTGAGATTCTTGCCCGAGAGAATTTCAGGTGGTATCTTGAAGGGAGAGTCGTATTTCCTGTTTATGTCACGTGTCACTTTTCTCGATAAATGTAATATATGAAGTGGCTAATATTAAAAAAAAAAATAAGTTCATCTCGCAAATGTTCTCTCGTGTTTAAGAACGATTTAATTAAATAAAAGGAAGAGTGGAAGTTGTAGTTAGCACATCCTTTGCTGTGCTTAGTATAAACGATTAATTAGCGTTTGTTTTATAAGGAATGGCTTCATTCTCGCACGTTGCATAATTACAGAAAGGAATAAAATAGCGGACGTGCAATAAAAGTTATGAGAAGAAAGAATAAACGTTGCAACCCTGTAGTTTTTTTTTTTTTTCGCGCTTGGCTTTAGCAAAATTCTTGCGAGAGGGAACTGAAAAACTGGAAAATAATTTACATTCTATAAACACTTTTTGTAAAATTCAGCTGGAGTTATGAAACAATAAACAGGAAAATTTAAACAATTATTCATTACTAAATTGCTATTAACAATGAATTCATTAACATTTGAATTTGCATAACTTTTTTCTTTCATTTTTTTCTGCATGCTTTCACATTGTAGGGCACATACCTATTTATCTTCTCTTCCTACGTCCAGGCCCTTACGAATGCTCAAAATGTCTACACATTAAAGATTTAAAAAAAAAAAGCATCAAGAATATTTACAATACTAAATAAGAAGATAAGTGGGTATGTGCCCTACAATGTAAAAGCATGCAGAAAAAAAAAATGAAAGAAAAAAGTTATACAAATTCAAATGTTAATGAATTCATTGTTAATAGCAATTTAGTAATGAATAATTGTTTAAATTTTCTTGTTTATTGTTTCATAACTAAAGCTGAATTTTGCAAAAAGTGTTTATAGAATGTAAATTATTTTCCAGTTTTTCAGTTCCCTCTCGCAAGAATTTCCCCTCAGCTAGAAAACCAATTGAAAGAAAAAAAATAATAAAGAGAATAAAAATATTGAAATAAATAAATAAATAAGCAAAACATAATAAAATAATAATAAAAAAAAACAAATAATGGAAAACACATGACGCAAAAAAGAAAAAATATTGAATTGATAATTACTAAATTATCTTCACCTATCATTGATTACCTGTAAGAAAGTTAAAGGTAAGAAAAATTTAAAGATGCAACTTTTTTTCTTTTCTTTTCCCTTCTTTTTTTTTGGAAATTAGCCATATCACTTAAAACGCCAAATAAGCCAATGATAACGTCTTTGCTGGATATGATTAGGTTTTACTTTTCTATAAGCTATTTGTTGAGACACATCCCTAGAGCTCCCCCCCCCCCCGCTCCTGCTATTAACTGGCCTATCGGTGTGATTAGATGGTCCCGAGGGCTATCCCGCGAGACCAAATGGGTTTTCGGGGAAGGTTGTTGTATAAATTCTATATACCCCCATGCACACAAGGTTTTCTCACTTCTTACTCGATGTTTAGGTATAACCGCTTACGTGACGATGCAAATAATACACTTTCTTATTAATATTCTATAAATTATAAATAAAAAATTAACTTTAAAAATTAAGAAAAAAAAAAAACGTTTAAAACCCAAAATAGGAATAAAAAAAGAAAACTCGTGTTTAGCAGGAACAAGGAGCTTTGCAAAAACGTTGTGATCTTATGGATACATAGACCATATTCTCTCTGATAATCATTATAAGAAAATTTTCCGACCTTGAAGAAAATAAAATGATTTTGGGGTACATAAAATCACCGCATGAATTCAGCGAGTTCTACCAATTTTCAATAACATGATGTTTATTTTAGGGAGCAAATAATGTACATATTTTTGGATGAATCTTCTGCATTCAAAACTTCAATATCATTATTTAAAACTATTTTTATTAAACTTGTTTGATATATTTTTTTTCTTTCTAATATGGCTGCGTATGGTCACTAACCTTTGCAGACCTAGTGTATTCCCCGGAAACCGGCACGCGTTCTTTCAAATACAACCACTATCGGCGGATGCCATTACCACTTTTTGAGAATTTCGACGCTCAGTTTTCCCCTAGATTGCGCCACCTGAGCGCTAATTGATGCGAAACTACACAAGGAATTTAATTTAGCCCAGTGTACCCAATCCAAACGGCTACTAAAGGAATCTTCAACATGCCGCATAATTATACGACATGGGAGCTGGCGATTTTCTGCATCTTGAAAATCCACCGACTTGGGCCAGGTTTGATATTGCGAACTTGGGCGTGCGAGGCCAGGGCCTTACTACTACTACGCCCCCCTGCCGGCAAGCTGTTTGATATACTTTAATGCATTACACGTATGCCAGCTGTTTATTTTGAAAGTGGGGCAAGCCCATTTTCCTTTATTGAGAGATACTTAGATATTTGCATTTAATTTTAACTTCCATGTCCCAAATATATAAATTCTAATCTTTATTCGAGTATAAGAAATCACAGATAAAAAGATCATAATATGTTTTACATATAACTACCATTATTTTCCCTCATTTAAAAATGTAGTTGCAAGGAAAAAACAAAACAAAGCAAAACGGCTGAGGGGTCATTCATAAATGATATATCACCCTTCTAGGTTGGTGTTGATCAAGAAATTGTGACAGCTTGTGACAAGGAGAATGGAAGGGGTAACAAAAAGGGTGATATTACACAGTTTGGTTTTTATAAAAACATTTAAAATCAGCAAATTAAATTTATTTTAAAAGTTTTTTTGATTTTCACAATTCATTGATCATGTGGTCTCGTAAACATCGATGCTGACTAAGGTGTAAATTTACTTCTTGTTAACAGTTTAAAAGGAAATATTCCTACTTATTTACATTTTTAAGATAAAACTGCGTGGGTCATTTCTTCAGAATTCAAACAATTAATATATTTTACAGTTCTATGCTAATTATCTTTTGTGTTTCAAACCTTAACCCCATTTTTAGCCTACTTTCCCGTAAAAGTAAAAAAAAAAATAATAAAGCATGAAAGAAGGCTTAATGTATCGTGAAAATATCGTTAAAAATCAAGAAAAGTCAAAAATAAGTGAAGTAATTAAATAAAGATTGAAAAATAAAAAATTTGAAAGTAGGGTATTGAGATGGGGAAAAAGTGTGTCTGTCGGTCTGTCGGTCTGTCTGTCTGTCGGTCTGTCTGTCTGTCGGTCTGTCGGTCTGTCTGTCTGTCGGTCTGTCGGTCTGTCTGTCTGTCTGTCGGTCTGTCCCCCCCTAATAACTTTTGAACGAATTGTCCGATTGGAAAAATTCTTTTTGCATTCGAAAGATCTCGGCGAGGACATCTAATTTCCATATTTTACTTTTTGATTTGAACAATTTTTTGTTCAATTTTGAACAGTTCAAAAATTTTTAACATTAGCGCCTATGGGCGAAAATGAAGCAAATTATGTAAAATTTGGGTACAAGATCCAAGTTCCCATGAACAAGCTCACTGGAAGAAGTTCTTGGCGTGAAATATTGATTTGAACAATTTTTGTTCATTTTTGAACAGTTCAAAAAAAATTAACATACCGCCTACGGGGAAATTTCAATCCTATATAATTCCTGATCTAACGGACCGATTTGCTTGGAACAAACTTTATCGGAAAGCTCTTATGACGTAGAACATGTACAAATAGAAAGTACATCCAGAACTAAGGAGCCTATTTTCCTATGAAATTTTTAGTTCGGGATTTTCAAGAATATTTTTGAATCAATGAATGATTAAATGAATAAGCAAAAGAATGAATGAATAAATGAGTGACTAAATACATGAATGACTTAATAAATGAATGATTGAATGTCTATTAACCGTTGAAAAAGGTATATTTGAACCAATTAAGAACTAAAACTAAACGAGAAAGACAGAGAGAGAGAGAGATAGCTAGATTATAAATTTGAATTCGGTGTATACGGGGAAGTAGGCTCGTATAGTTCTAGACGGAACTTCTTGTTACAAATTAAATACACACGTAGTCATTATTATTAATATTATGCTCACAAATGTCATTAAAAGTTTAAACATAAAATTAGAAACGTAATATAACCCAGTGCTTTGTTTCTGAACTGCAGGTATATAAACTTATGTAATACATCGTGACATGTGACAAAGGGGGTAGGGGGATACGATGAAGTGTGACATTTTGTGACAAAGGTGGTAGGGGTTCAAATATATTGAATCATTTATGAACGGCCCTTATATGTGAATTCATGTACGAATACATTACGTAGTAATAAACAAATTATTTCTTTTTTTGAGCTCCTTTAAGAAAACAATTTTAAATTAGTGATTCAACTGATTTAACTCGACATCACTTACAAATAAGCCGTTTTGATTTTATTTTCCACGACAACTGAGCGTGAGGGGTTGGGGCGGGGGGTGGGGGGGGGGCGGGGAGAGAGAGAGAAAAAGACAAGACGGATTTCCGCTACAATTTTAGACGAACAGCAACTTGTTTTGTTCGAAAATTGTTCCGTTATACACACTATAGCTAGCTTGTTTTTGTGTTCCAAATGTTCCCCACTTGTCAGTTTCAACGAACAAAAACGACATGTCCATTTTTTGCGACCTCATCTCGTAATTGAACTCAATTGCCACAATGATCTGTTGAGGCTTCTTGGGGAGCGCAGGGTGTAAATAAAAAGTACTAAAAAAAGGAACGCTGTTACGGTCTCAATTTTCTGTCTAGCCTTGAATTTAATTAGGAATTAAGAGAAAAGCTTTCGTGGAGGTCTTAAATATGGTTTTTCTGAGAAGGAAGCATAACTTTTGTTTTCACTCGTTACTTATTTGCATAACTCAAGTGTGTGGAATGCAGAAAATAAATTTTGTACTTTGTTTTAATCATTCGTATTTCGGTTGTTATATTTATTTATATTCTCTTGACAGGTAACGAAGAATTATTACATTATTTTAGGTTAACGAATTATGCATTCATTCGGAGATAAAAAAAAAAATTTTTTAAATGATTTCCCCCCCTTTAATTCTGTATTTTCCTTTCTTTTTGTAAATATTATATGAGCACCGCATAGCAATGAAAATCTTTTGTATTAAATTTTATATTATATTTTACTTATTTTAATTGTATGCTTTTAAGAGCAGGAGGTAGCTATAACTATGATGGGTTGTATACTACTACTGTATCCTACTACTATATGTGTTACTTACTGTATTTGCTCCAAGCACTGCTCAATATGCACATGATATATTATTAAACCTAATGTTGGTGATACTGTAGCACTTACTCTTGTAGGAGTTTTCTATGAGTTTAGAAGTGCTAATGGTTTAAATTAACAAAAAATTTTATGTTTCGATTTCATAACCATGGCAGTATTTAATATTTTAATAAAAATACACAATGCATAATTTTTCTTTTTGAAAATTTAAAATAAGAAGAATATTTTTAGTTATCCCGTAATACTCTTTTCTCATTTTTAATCTTTCAATCAAAAATTACTCCTTTTTATCAACGCGTTTTGACCTTTGCGAGAATTAATTGTATCAACTTTTCTTCTGATGTTATGAAGTATATAGTTACAGAATTTTCCATGCATAAAAATTTTGGAAACTAGAACAAAAAAGTGCAGAGTAGCCTTTTATTTTAAAATTGAAAATAATGCAGTACTTGTGGTTTATTCAAATAACTTATTAATTAATTTAGTATTTTATTTTATAATAAGGTATTAGAAACTTAGAAAATGAATTGGAAGAATTTTTCAATATTTAAAGTAATCAGAACCTTCTCGAAAATTTTCGCAACTTGAACATTCCAGAAATTTTGTAAAACGAAATAAGAAACTTTTGTCAAATATGAGTTTTGGGGAAGGTTGTAAGTTACATATTTTATTAACATTGTTTTGATAATGTAGTAATTTTCATTCTTAGAAAACTTTGACCATTAGTAAGGTGAACGTTGAATAATAATAATAAAGTTTGCAGTGTCTTGATTGCATTCTAAATGATTACCATTGCCGCACCCTGTACAAGGAAGAAAACTGATATAATAAAGACAAATTGTAATAAAATGCATTAAAACATAGAATGAGTTGTGCATTTTATGTTTCCAGGGCCTGTAGCAGAACAAAGATTAGGGTATCGTATATATCTTTTCATAAAAAAAACCCCACATGAACACAAAATTTTTAAAAATTAAAAGTACATATACATTATACATGCGTGCAAAAGTAAAAACGGTCTTGTGCACTCACAAACAAATATTATCTCTAAATATTACAAATATCTTATTAAATGGGTTTTGCCTCGTAATATTATAGATGAAAACTGGGAAATTTGGTTAGTAGCCAGTGCCTGATAGACTCAGTTTTGTTAGTGGCCACTTTTTAAAGTTAGTAGCCACTTCTTAAAACTGCTAATAAGAATTGGAAATTAATCTAAAATCGTTTAAAAAATAAATAAATTATTGAAATAAAACAAAAAATATGCTGATTTGCTTTAGAACATGCTATAATGTTTTAGAACTTTTAAATATATACAGGATGCTGAGGGATTGAAACTTGAAATACGGCATGAAATTTTTGGCGAAGCACATGCGCAATACAGTAAAACCCCGTTAAAACGTGGGTGTCGCGTGACATGTTTTGCACCCGCGTTATAACATAACCTCGGTATAGTGAAACTATACCGCGGAACCATCTCCCTGCGGTGGCGGGAGTAGAATAGCGCCGACGTAGCTATGCGTGTCGTAAGAGGCGACTAAAATAGCACTATCCGATCCGGGTGACGTAAGGCTTGCTTTGTAGCATGACTATGGCCCCGGGTCGGTAAAGCAGGTCGGCAAAGCTCTGCCAGCCCAGCCCCCTATGGCTGGTGTCAGTTTGTCAGAGAGTTTGTGGGAAGACAAGGAGGACAGCGCCGCAGTCGTGCCCCCTCATACTGGGGGGTAATCCGTGAAGGCTTCAGATGCTATATACGGTACGGCTGTGGTTAGCGTTGAGTACCGCGGAACCATATTCATGAAATAATACTCGCTTTTGTTGCATCATTTTTAACTTTATCAATGACTCGTAACTTTTCTGCCCCGTTGCATAATTTTTTTCTTTTCTTCTTTGCTGCCATTTTATCACTGTAATGGCACTAAATTAACCTACATCTCAGATGCGCGATAAGTCTATCAGTGATAGGTTATAAACCAACTGTGTTTCGAGAAAAAGGCGCTTAAAAATATCTTTATGTTATCAACATGGGATTGTGAAAGGGGAGAGGTCTTAAGAAAAAATTAGATATGGAAGTGGAGGAACGCACTTCTCAATGGGGAATATGTTTACTTTTCAGGAGTGCTGAAGAATCTGGGATACAAAGGTTGATAGCGCTATACAAGAAGTTACACAAGCATAACTAGACTTCTGAAAATGGAATAGTTAAGCATTGAACTGAACAGTCCCTGACAGATAGATCTCCCCCCATGTCAAGAAAAGCAAGTCAGGGCGATTGTACCCGATTTGGAAATCAAGCTATAGGTTATAGGTTGAAAGACAGAAAAAGCAAGAAAAAAGTGTACATCACGCCTGTCACAATAGGGCTTTATCTGTTAGTGTGTCTGGTGTGCTCTTTGGCGAGAGTATTTATGCGCTTTGGCTAACTTTATTTACAATGAAAAAAAAGGAACCACCTTTAAATGGCAATGATGAAGGGTGGTTTAAACGTCGGGGGACGTGATAGTCACCGCGGTATATCCGATTCCGCGGTATACTGAGGCGCGGTATAACGGGGTTTTACTGTATTGGCTTGTTTCCAAGGGAAAACCCAAAAACAAGGTGATTTGCACACACACAAAAAAACCGGGGATCACAGTAGATTGTGCGAAAAAGTAACCAATCAGGAGTGGCGATCGAAAACACAGTTTTTAATCGCCACTTTTACTACTTTAATCGTATTCTGCCGGGTGGCAAGCGCTAATTTTCATCTATGCGTAATATCCTTTACGTATTATTCGGTACAACAGATATTGGATCATTTCTAAATGATGTCACGCTTCGAGGGGGTTTCGTGAAATTGTGACAAAGTGTGACAAGGGCAGGGGGTAACAAGAAGTGTGGCATCATGCATTATACAACATAGCGTGACATGAGACAAAGAGGGGAGGGGGTCCGCTGAAGTGTGACAAGGGCAGGGGGTAACAAGAAGTGTGACATCATGCATTATACTACATAGCGTGACATGTGACAAAGGGGAGGGGAGGGGGTCTAATATATGGGAAAAAAGCGTGACATCATTTATGAATGGCCACTATCATAAACAAAACTTTTAATGTATGCGGTTTACTTACATTTCCATGCTTTCATTACCCAAGAGTGAAGTCATGCATACTTTGCGTGTAATGAAAACGCGCATTTTGTTAAAAGCTGGAGAAAAACCCGGCAGCCACTAGTTAGGAATGAATTGGTTGTGACAAGTGCCTGAACAGAGGAAGCTAAGTTGTGCGTGCCTCGGTGAGGGGTATCATGTTGTGTCGTCCGTGTCCATCTTCCCGCAATGATGATAAAGTTATCACTTAGAACACTGAACCTTGTCTTTGAAAGAGTCGCCATTGTTGTTGTCATCGAGTAATGAAGGGGGTGTTGAAGCGAAACTGTACTCGAGCCTTTCCTTTTTAGAAGAATATTTTTTGGTTTGGAGAAACAATTTTATACAAAAAGCTGATGTTGTGTCGATAGCAATTACTTTTTTTGTTCTTCTCCAAACTGAGTAAGGAAGGCACGTGTACCATAGGCAGATGCTCAAGATAGGTGGTCAAGTTACAAAGGTTTCTCTATATTACATAATACAGGGTGGGTCAGAAGTAATGACCCGGTTCATAAAAAAACTGATACTGTTTAAACTTTTTTATTTTGATCTGTATATAATCCCATTTTTTTACATTAAGTTTTGAATACCATTTCAGCAAGACGGTGGCCTTCAGCAGCAGTACACTATTTCTGAATTTTTGGTAAACTTTCTGCACAGTTCAAGGGACGCGGCGGATATTTCCCCGACATTTCGGTCCTTCAGTTCTTCTAAAGTCTGGGGGGGGGGGGGATGTTTCCAAACTTTCTTCGATAAATAATGCTACAGAAAAAAGCTTCCGCTAGGGACCGTATCATTACGAAGTATCATTACGCAGAAGCCGTCTCTGCGTGGAAGAATAGACTGCATCAGTGCATTGCCGCTGAAGGCCGCGTTCTTGTTGAAGTGGTATTCAAAACTTAATGTAAACAAATGGGATTATATACAGATCAAAATATAAAAAGTTTTAAGTCTTAAACTGTATCAGTTTTTTTTATAACCCTTCAAAACCGGGTCATTGCTTCTCACCCACCAATTCCTTTCCTGGAAAAAGCGGTCTACTTAGGTGGTCAACTTGGAAAATTTTAACTATGGTTTTGATTCCCCTGAGAAATTAGTTTTGAGTGATATTTTCGGTGAATTTGACAAATTTAATAGGCTGCAGTTTTAATTCGCAAAAATAATGGAAAGTTATTACACACATTTTTCATTAAAAATATTTTAGCTATAAATTTGGTTGAAAAATTTAAAGAGATTTTATTTTAAAGAGAATCCGAATAATCTTGTCGGATTGTGATAGGGTTGATGAAAAATGAAAATTTATTGGAGCTACTTTCCAGAGAGTCACATAGTAAATTATTTAAATTTATCTACACCTCAAAATCAGGAAGTAAAATAATTGTAATACAGAATATATGCGGTAATTATTTTATTCATATCGTGATTCGCATTTAGGGGTATTAAGCTTTCATATTATTGCTAGATATGTGGCATGTTGTCATGATTAGGCTGTTGTTGTTGTCGCGTCCTCGCGCATGGCGAGGAAGAATGGGTACGCTGCTCCTGAGTCTAACGCGCACTTATAGGCAGGAGTCCGATTTCCGCCCCTTTACACGGTCTAATTTGTTGAACCAGCTCCCAGATAAGAGACCGTCCCTGGGGTTGGGACCCCAGAGGTATCGTTTCACTTGGAGGACTTTGGAGCCACGACCTATTTAATGTGCACCAGCTCCCTTTAGCGTACACGGACCACAGCAAATAGGAGCGAGAGATTGTCCATTTCCCAAACACTGAACTTAGTCGATGTTGTTTCACTTTCAGTGTTCTGCGGGAACCGAGCTTCTACCGACTGGTCCACTGCAGGACGTGATGATTAGGTATGTACTGTATATGAAACACGCTCCGTAAGAAAAAGATGCAAACTTGTTTAACGTTTTGTTTCAGTCGAGATTTAAAAATGATCTGATTAAATTTGTTAGAGCCATGTGAATGAAGACCCTCATTTGCGCAACTTGTTATTTTTTCGGCCATTTTTAGGGAAGGGAATATTCAATATATGTGGGATCAGTTTTATAATTCCAATGCACTACTAACACTGCTGTTTCAATACACCAATTAGTGTTATTGTAATAAGATATTCAGTACCATGAGACTTCATATGGGAATTAAAAGACACTCACTAATCTGAAGTGATTGGAATTGTTTAAATTCATTGCCTCACACATCTTTCTCTCTTTTTCCTTCTAGAGATTTACTTCATGCCTTTTTTAGTAGGTAGGTTTATTATAATTGCATTAGGTCTAAGTTAAACTACTATTTTACATAAACTATTCTTTTATATGAATTTTATTAGGAAAAAAAAAAGAATATAAAAAATAAGAAAGAAAACAAAATCGCTACAAAAGTTCTGGTTGCTTATGACTTGACTGGCTCTTTGTCCATATGATAACCATTTAGAGCTACGTAAGAATTCATGCTCGCAATTCTGATTTTTTCTTAATGCGTACGTATAATTTTGTCTCGGTTAAAGTGAGGAAAACGGTTCATCCGCAGAATAACTATGTCATACCGTCGGGTTTTTCAATAGATTAACTCTCAAATATGCATCGTTTTCGAAGTGTTACATTTAGTTGTCGAAGGGTTAACAGAAATTCTTTTCTGTTGAAAGCAATATGGGATCATTCATAAGTGATGTCACTCTTCGAGGGGGGGAGGGGGGTTCGTGAGACTGTGACAAAGTGTGACGAGGGGAGGGGGTAACAAGAAGTGTGACATCATGCATTATGCAACATAGCGTGACATGTGACAAAGGGGGGGGGGGATTCGCTGAAGTGTGACATATTGTGACAAAGGAGGAGGGGGTCAAAGATATGGGAAAAAGCGTGACAACATATTTGTGCTAAGTTAAATGTTCTGAAGAAGTTCTACATCTCGATATGAAAATTTATTTAATTTCTTTAGGCCCTTTACATACATTCTAAATCCTTTTATTTTACACTCACTAGTCATCCTTTTAAAATATGCAGTTAAGTTACCTAAATGCTTTTAATAAACTGATCAAATATTTAAAAAATAAATCATTAAAGCAGTGTGTATAAGCAGCAAGATGGTCTCCGAATGCCGAACTCTTCTCTTCTTGTAGCTAGGTTGTTAATAACATGGATGAAATTGTTTCCCGTGTTTCGAAAGGATGTATTCAAAGAAGCTTCAATGCGTGCATGAGTCAAAATGTAAGATTAAAATCGAATTCCACCTTGTTTTTTCAAAGCATTCTCCCACATAACAGTCCACTATCTTTAATCGGGATACCCTACTTTATTTTAGGAACATTTTATGATTCCTTCCACTAAACATACTGAGGCTTTAACCGCCAAGATTTACGCTTGGTTTAAACTGGAGTGTAAATATGTTAGAATTTCCAAGAAGAATGTCAAAAATATCTCGAATGGTAATGTTTTGATCAGATAATCGTACAAACTGCCGTTTATGACTTTCAGGTGTCAAAGACAATGAAGTTGGTGCTCCATTATATGGTATTTTACTAGCAATCAGGGCAAGAAAAACTCCATATTACAGATTTTTCTATATTTCTTTAGAAAATGGTCACCATTACAAAATTCTAATGGCAAGCGATGTGTGAGATGGAATCTGAGCTACATCCGTTAGACCGAATCGAAAATGGCGCGGATGATAAATTCGTGTTTGTTCTTTTACGCTTGGAAGCAGCTTTTCGCGTGAGGCCATCACTTTCCAACTCGGGCGTTCAAATGAAACTTTATTTCTCGAGAATAGCTGACCAATTTCGACTCATAAACACTGCAGATCACGTCGAAGGAAAGACAATCGAAGCAGCTATCAACCAAGACCCACACAATGGTGGAAGACTTCTGTCTTCTTTTAATGGCTAACTCTAACAGCAATTGCTGCAGCCATTTGCCTACTTCAGATGACAAAATGTGAACCTCGTATGAGCGCCATTTGCATACGCTGCATCGCTAGAAGCAATAAAATTGTCCATTATAGCTTCCTTGCTTCTTCTTCCATGGTTCAGTGGTCAAGCAACGCATGCTGGATTAAGGCAGTTTTGAATGGTAATTTTCGATGCATTAGCTCTCGTGTTTCGCATTAGTGTTGCGATCGTGACTTACAATGGACAGTTAATGCCCAAATTCACACCAGAAATGACAATTTTTAGAGAAGAAATGGCTCTTAGACTAGACGATTGGTAATATTATGCAGGACCAATATTTTCCTGGACATCAAACCCAAGTAAATCAAGAGTCGCAACAAAAAAAAAAAAAAAAGAAAAAAAAAAAAGAAAAGAGAACAGAGTGGCAAAAAAAAAAAAAAAAAAAGATGAATCTATTTATGAACAAATTTTGGGAAGTGAATGATCAACCAGATTCGAATTGTAATCAGTGCAGAAATTTATTCCCAAGAAATATTCTTAAATTTATTGTTATATTAAACAAGTGTTGTAATACTAAAGCGATCAATCAAATATCATAAGTATTTCTAGTATAAAAATAAAATATTTACAGAATCGGGCGTTCCTGCTCAAAAGCATATCAAACTAAGGTAAATGACCCGGTAATGGACACTTTTCTCCACCAAAACCCTACCTGTTAGCCGAGGCCTTAGGATTGCTTACGCACGGGGAGAGGTAGTGGGGTCTACGAATTTTACATGCACATATCCCCAAGTATACATGGTGGTCTTCAGTGGGTATCGAACGCGCGACCTTCCAGGCGGAAGTCTGACGTGCTAACCACTAGGCTACCCACGGCCCGGTAGTGGACACTTTTCTCCATCAGACACCCTTGCACCTTTTAGCCGAAGCCTTAGGTAGAGAGCCGATGGGGTAGTTTACACTGCTCTAGTAGTGGACACTTAGATCTTTAAGCTCCTAAAATAAGCGAATGTAACATTAAACTTGAATGAAATTATCAGAACCTATAGCGAACGATTCCTAGTGCTAGTTAATAGAACTAAAGTTAGAGTGGAGCATCTATGCAAGTACATGGATCATAATATGTAATAGCTGCCTCCACAACGGTCACATTTGCTGCTCTTTACTAAAGCCGATCAATGAGAAGGTTAGGGATTTGGGAAAAATATATGGGAAAAAAGCGTGACATCATTTATGAAGGGTCCCTTAGTCATTTTTAAAATTATTTCTCCAAGTTAACAGCATAAAATAGATGATATTAATTTCTGTCCACTACAAATGCATATACGTGTCTTATAAATGTCCACTATAGATACAAATTAAGCGTTTAGTAAATTTGACGTAAAAATCCAAATTTTTCATCAAATGACATTTTATAGGTAATTAATTTTTAGAGAAATAGTTGGCCATTAAGCTAAATATGCAAATATTGATGTAAGTAAGTCCCTTGAGAAAACTTTGCCACGTAAAAGAGTACGAAATTTTTCCTAACTGTGTCCACTACCGGGTCATTCATTTATCTTAATTAGGTTTTTTCAGTGAAAGCTACATTGATGTGAATGCCTAAAAATTCTTGTTAAACGGGTGCTTTCAGGCTCTTGACACTATTTTTCTTCCGCCAGCCTCCTTCCCTGTTAGCACGAGGCTTTAGGGATGCTCTGCATCCGCGGGTGAGGTAGTGGGGGGGGGGGGGGCAGTGGGGTCTACGGATTAACATGCACGTATCCCCAAGTGTACATGGTGGGTTTTCAGCGGGTATCCAGCACGCGACCTTCCAGGTGGAAGTTCACCATCCTAACCACTAGGCTACCACGGCCTTAGGCTCTTGACACTGGTTCAATTGTTCTCCCTTGGTTTGATACTCTTTTAACTTTGAGATAGTTTTTGCGATATTGGGTGCACTCAAGCTCTAAAGTGTTGTCTACATTTTTTGAAAGTTATAACAGGAACATTTTTCTGTACGTTGCCATAAAACTTCAAGGTGTACTCAAATTCCAAAATTTTCAGCGAACTATCAAGGAATAATTAAAAAAAAAAAAAAAAATGAAGGAAATAAACTTACTGAAAACCTGGTGGTGAATTGTATGTCTGATAGGTATGTGGGAGTGTGCACATAAAGATCTCGTGACTTTTTCTGATTTTTTAGAACCTTGCTTCGGGTCTTGCAATTCAAAAATAGATATTATTTCGTGAAAAATAGCCTCGAGTTTTGCCCCCTCCCCCGCAGTATTTAATGATATGTCATTTAGGGACTAAATTTACCTATGGTACGTCCTTGATTTAAGTTTTTATGTAAGCAGGAATTTTTAAATTTACCTTGAGGGCCGTTCCATGAAAAAAGAGAACCGCTTCCTACATGTGATGATTATTAAAACTTAAGAAAAGCATTTACGCCGATTTACAGGATTTTGCTAAAGCCTTGTTAAAGGAGCATATTTCGAACAAAAAAGGAAAACAAGGCTGATGCATATCATCCAGAGAAACATGAGTTTTGTTGATGATTGTCTCACACTTGAGACTTGATTATGGACTGTCCCATAAACGACGGCGGTGTTTAAAGCCGCGTTTACACCAAAGTCTTCCACTAAATTTTCCACAAGTTGCGGCAATTTGTTGCTTTTTCTACAGAATGCAGCAAATTTTTCTGTCTTCCACTTGTGGAGAGACAAATCTTCCACTAAACTTGGGTGTTCCGCGAAGTGTCGATAAAGATCAAAGGAAGTTGACAGCTAAAAGTGGAAGATTTGTTGCTGCACGCTTTACGCTAGCAACTTGTAGGAAACTAGTGGAGGACTGTTCCTCCTCCACGCGCCCCGGACGTGACGGGGTGCCAATTCTTTGGCAACAAGTTTTCCACTTGTTGCTCTAAATTTGAGAAGAGCAACTTTTAGTTTTCTACAAAAAATCTTTCACTTGTTGCTCTATAATTTGAGAAGAGCAACATTTAGTTTTCTACAAAAAAATCTTCCACTTGTTGCTCTATAATTTGAGAAGAGCCACGTTTAGCTTGCTACAAAAAATCTTCCACTTCATGCTCTATAATTTGAGAAGAGCAACTTTTAGCTGTCAACTTCGGTTTTGAACGCGCCTTTACAGACTAGAAAGAGTTTTATTGCAAAGAAATAATGAAAAACGTATGCAACAATTTTGTATGAATGAACATTATAAACAACTGAACAAAATAACAATAATAAAATTTGACACAAGCAACGGGTAAATATTTGCTTTTGAGTGCTTTGCCACGTAGGTTGTTTAACTCTTCGCGGTCGTTATTAAGTTTTTACATGGGTGTCCTGCTGGTCGGAATTAATTTTCGTTCAACGAACAGTAATACATAATATGCAAGATTATGAAGGAAAAATAAATTTATTAATGCTTTTTTAAACTTTAGATATATGTAACACAATGTTTTAATTAATAATGTTTTAATTTTATGTAAAAATTATAGTTCATAGTTCTCCATCGTGTGGTACAGTAAACCTGTAAAGTTGACCCCCTGTCTAAGTTGAACACTTTTGTCAGGAACGGTATTAGCCCTGCCCCCTCTACCTCGCTCTCTATAAGTTGACCACCTGTCTACGTTGACCACTAAAGTGCTGCACCGCAAGTGGTCGACTTACACTGGTTTCACTATCTTTCAAAGCGCTGGTGGCTCAAAGTAGACATTCGACCGCAAAGGATTAAAATGTTCCCCTTTTTTTACGGAATTAGGAAATTCATGTTTTGTGATTGCTGGTCTACTGGAAACGTACAATCTTAAAATGAAGTAAGTTCTTGATACTATTCCCTAAGCACCCTCCTCATTTTTTTTCTCTCGCTTTTATTTAATTTTCAGAAAAGGCCGATACACAAAAAGGCCCTTACTGAAGACAACTATTTATTAACTTCCGTCGAACAGAAGCATAAACACAAAATTTCAAACTTTTCTATTCCGTTCCACCTACTTCCCTTAATAGAACTGCAGAAGAATGTTCGTGGGCTGAACAAAAAGTCGTTTGTCGAAGAAAATTTCGTCACCTTCTTCGCCGCAGCTCTTCTAGTGATTGCAGGGCGGGCCGTGAAATAGGCGCAATGGAATAAACAACTCAGCAGGTAGGGGCAACAATCGAATAAATGAATACATATCCCCGTTAACTGACTACCTGTACAGCCCGGGCGTCACGATTCAAAACACACACGTCATTCCTACATTGTTCTCTAAGCCATAAATAACAACAGGGGCTTCGGAAAAGTAACAAAATTTGATATTTGCGGAATTTAAGTTCCAAGGGTTGGTTCAGTGGTTCCGTCGAAATTCGGAAACTTACTCTAACGATATAGGTGCGTATGTCATAGCGGCTGACATATAACGATGAGAATTCAAAAGATTTTTCTCAAAACTTCAGGGAAAGGTAGAAAATGATAGCTGTAATTTTTTTTTCTGACCGGAAAAGAAATCACCAATTTATTTATTAAATACAAATAGAAAAAAGAAAGAAACACGTAGGTGTTTTCTTCTAAATTTTATAGTCCAGTAAAGTATAAATAAAGCATCCATGATTATTTGAAGACTAAATAAGCTGTTATTAAAGTATAAGGGATCAGTGCTGTAGTTGGAAAGAAATATTTGTGGGAACTCACCTTTTCTTAGCGTACATGTTGCCACCAAATTTTTACCTAAGCCAAAAGGCAATTTCAAACATTTAATCAAAAGCCGACTTTTCTTTTTTTTAAATAAGTTTAAAGCTAATTCGGATTAAATTTTCATGGTTTATTCTTCCAAACATCAATACATATTTTTGCTAAAATAATTATAAAATAATGAACTTTATAAATTTCTAATAAGAGAATACAATGCTTTATTAGTACAAGAGTACTACTCAGTACACATTCCATATTTATTAATTATACATCATATTGCTTTTAAAGAATATATTCAAAGTTATTTGTATATGCAAAAAAGTGAACACATTAAATAAGATATCAAGATGATGTTTTGAATACTATTTGTATAAGTTAAATAACAACAGCTTACCTTATTCAGCGAGATAATAAAATTTTAATTGAAACAGAATTAAACTGTGAAGCATAATTTAGTTCTTTCTGATTGTTTAATTAAGAAATTAGGGAGAAATTTTAAAAATTAATTTTTTTATAAATCAAAAAAATAAGCAGGTTGTCGTGTACTAGAAGGGTTTCCATATTTTACTTACTGGCACATCTATCCTAGAAGTTTCCATAAAGAATGATAATTAGAGATGTTTTCTATGCTCTCTGATTTACGACAAGCTGTCTCATCGGCTAATCTTTTTCCTGATCGTAACCAAGATTTTACATATGGTTCAGGACAAAATTCTTTTAAAGGAGGTCCTACACGACTTATGAATATAAGTGAACTGGCTCTTTCAATAACGAGTGAATTCCTAGCATCGGTCATGATGTTATTCATACTACTGAATGTTCTTTCGCATTCAGATGTTGAAATGGGTATGGTTTTCAGTCTGGAGAAGAGGATTTAGCTCTGTAGGCTCATTTCCAGTATCAATAAACTGTCTGAAAGCATTTATAAATTTTCTTTTTTCCGGGAATCTAAATAAATTACACAAACTAGAAATACTGTCTTCACCATATCTGATGCTTACATCTGATGGCCAATTCTTCTTAAACAGCACATTTATGTCTTGTATAAATCCCTGCATACGGAAGCGTTTGTTTCTAAAAATGCAAGGCGCTTTCCTTTTCCTGTATCTGTATAATTCTTTCCACAGAAATTCTGGAAAACTTTGGGAAAGTGAAATGCAATTTTCTTAAAACGAGTATAAATTATCCTTTCACTGTCACTTACGGGAGAAAAAAAAGAAAAACTTTTTTTTTTTTTAAAAAAAACAACAAACCAAATATTTCTGGGAACGGCGTTCCCACCCAACTACAGAACTGTAAGGGATTCAATCATTATCATTTAAAAAGTACAGTTATCGGAAAATACGAAAGATTGCTAAAATTAGATAAAGAACCCGGTTTGCGAAAAAATGCGAGAATTTCACTGAAAATCGTAGAAGTCTAAGATGAAGTGGCCAAATATAGTTATTCAATAGTTATGCTCACAACATAAACTGCTGTAGCTTGTTTGCAGCAATCCGTCAAAAATGAAGGAGCTGCATCAGAAGTATTTTCTCTCATAAACAAAAAATAACATTTTGTAGCGAAAGCAAGCACATCAAAGTTTTGTTGAAGCTAACAGACGAAAAAGCCTTATAATAGTTCACTGGTTAACCGATCTTGAATTCCATATGGGAATGCAAAGGATTAAATATTTTAAACGGGACCGACATTGTTAATAGCAGTTATTAATTACTTCAAAAGCTTGGCAAATGGCCGCGAATAAAGGGACACCAATTACCCTTATAAAACATTAATTATAAGAAGCATTTCACGGTATTATAGGATATATATATATCCTATAATACCGTAAGGATATATATATATATATATATATATATATCCTTGTATTTTATATAAATTTTAATCAAATCTAAGCAAATTTTGGTGTTACAACATATCTAGATATCTTTACACCAATTTTTTTAAAAAAATGTTTTAAATTTATAATTAGAACGTACAAGCATATTACGGGCCCTGCATAAAGCCTAAAAATATCGTGAAATGCCCCATAAATATAACATGATTTAAATTGATTTACCAACAACATCAACAATATTAATTAATAATAATGATAATAACAATTTACCTCTTCGCAAGCCGAGCGACATGATCCAGTTGTGAGAGTACAGCAGCTAGACGTTAATATCATCTGACCTAAGAAAGAGAAATAAGTAAATAAAACAATTCTACTAATAATAAAGCACGATATGTGTTTGTGTGTGTGTTCACCGTCTAATCACTCCACAGATCAAACAGTGGAACCTAGCGCGACGAGATCTGGCACAGGTATTCTTTAAATGCTGAGAATTGTGCACGTCGGAACTTTTTTTTTTTGAAATTCAATTTGGTTCTTTTTTTTTTATTCCGCTTTTTAAGGCAAACTTTGAAATAAATTAGCAAACATATACCGGTTTTAAATACAAAACTAACATGCAGGAACATTTAAAGCCCATGCAGCTCGGGGTACATTAGATGGTAAATAAATAAAGATGAACTTTTATTATCTATCTAGCTGGTAAATAAATAAATAAACTTTTATTACTTGAAATGTAATACAGTTGAAATTTGCTACGATTTCAGATTTACAGAATAAGAGAAATATACGTTGAAAACGACAATCCAAAAGTGCGCATCATTTTTTAAAAATTAAATATATATCATTTCTATAACTAGTATGAATGATTCTCTTATATAAAGAGGAGTAAAATTTCCATAAAATATTTGGAGATAATTTCGGTTTATTTATTACGTTATTGTTCAGATTTTATTGAAATAACAAGAATGCGTCCACGTTCATATCTAAATTTGTGCAGTTTTCAACTCATAAAAATAATTCACAAGACATTATTCCTTACGCAAAGGTTATTGTGAAATAGGTAAATTATTCGATTAGTAAATAAAATAGACAAATAAACTGAGTTGATGAATAAACAAACTGTGCCACATTATGTATTTTATTAATAAAGTTTTAACAGTTAAGTACATGAGTGCAAGAACTCTAGAGATTAATTTTAATTTTGAGATAAAGAGACAGACCGAACAAAATACACCTTTTTTCTGTCATTTCAGATATGAAACATTAAAATAACGTAATAACTTTTTGGTGCACTTATACCTTTACAAGTAGCAGAACAATTTTAGCCTAAATAATCGAATTTTGAAGTAGTCTGCCCAAGCATGTTTTTGCATAATTAATTCAAAATATGTACTTCTGTGACTAAAAATCTCCCACGATTTTCACTGTCATGTATATGTGTAAGCAACCCAAAATCTATTACTGTAAAACGCACTTATTTCCGCTAGCCGTAAGTTTCGCGAAAATGAAAGTATCAGTGATGTTGCGAGCTGAAAATTTCGCGAATTTTATACAGAACAGATTTTTCCCCCCTATTTCGGGCAAAAATAATATATTTCGCGATTACGACAGGCTGGCAAAATTTTAAGTCACACGAAAATAAATGCTTTTACTGTAAGTTATTTTAATATTTAGTACTTGAAATTAAATAAAAAAAGTTGTGACATACATGACAAAAGATATAGGGATTGGGGGCATCGATGGGGATGACCAACGAGGCCCCCATCGGATATCCGGTATCCGACCGATTTTTTTTGAACATCCGAAACTCGATGCACGAAAAATCCGATTATCCGGTACAGACTTTACAAGTTTCAAAGAGCTGAATATCCGGTAGGGAAAAGTCACGCAAGACAATAGACATCCGGTACCCAGGAAAATCAATATCCGGCTTCCCTAATCGTGGACACTGTCCCCCTCTTGAGCAAAAACCTGTGTGCGCCACTGCATCGGAATTTACCGAAAAAGTATGCATACATACCTTATATTTTTGAAATAGCATTGCAGCTATTCATCAGTCGATTGTCAGTAGAAAAAGTACTCAAAAGATAAATTACAATTAACTTGAAGAAAGTGGCACTGAAAACGTGTTTTAAAACTCTGCTACGCATTGAATAGAAATAATTATTTTTGAGCTTTTGTGCTGAATGTACAATGTACTATATTTCGGCCCCATTTGCAGTACAATAATTTAGTAATTAAACCTTTCAATTTCTCCTATTAAGCACATAATGAAAGAGCGACTTTGGTAATAACTGTAGCAAAGATTTATTTGTGTTTCTGTCTCATTATTGATGACGTAATGAACTAATAATAACAGAGCTGAAGTCTGGTAAAAAAAACTTTCGTTGCACAATATTTGAGTTTTCACGTTTATAGCTGAATGAATTTTTTGCTAACAGGTTTTTGAAAACTATAACAATTTTACGGCATTTAACTGAATGGTATTCAAAAGCTTAAGAAAGAAGACCGAAAAGGAATAAAAAATATCCTCACGTCACCTCAGAAAGTACCCATTAATGCTCTTACACACACATCTTTCAACTCTAAATCATCCCGGCGCATTCACAGCATTTTTCTGAAGATGCATCCACTTTTTGTGCACGAGTGCACAATAGTTGATGTCTTGAATTACCCATTGTGTGATTGACAGCCGCCTGAGTAAACAAGACGACGAAATGTGGAGGGATGGAAGGTTTCTGACAGAATCTTGGGGGAGGACGGAGGAGGAGAAGGAATAGAATAGGCTAAGGTCACGCCTCCTCCCCGCATTTTTCGCGCCTTCTCCGGGAGTTTGTTTTCTGTATGACTGTATGGAGAAAAAAAAAATGGGGGGCCTTTTATTTACTTTAACTGGAAGATAATGCCAGACGGCATAAGGTTTCTGTCACAGAAGCAGTTTCGAAGGTGGTGAAAGGTTCCATGCGGGATGGGGGATGTTGAGAATTTTTTAGGAGGTTCTCGCCATAATTTGACAAAGAACTGAGGATTTAGAGTGTGATAAGAGTAGACAGAAGGAAACGTGTTGAATACCGAACAGGCTCTGCAACAGAAGGATCCCACGTGTATGAAAGTTTCATGTGGAAAATGTTTTTATGCAGTTCCATTGTATCGAGTGAATTAATAAATTGTCAGTTGCCTTATATTTAAAAGAAAAAAAAAAGCATATTTATTGGGAGATACTCCCCCTCCCCCCCTACGGAGCATGCCGCCAAGCTATAACAACAAGCTGATTTCTTATAAACTTATATCCTCATAAAAATATATAAAGTCTTTTAAAATTATTATTTACTTTGGTGCAACAGAGTATCATATTTAAAAGAAATGTACTTGCCAAACTTGGCAATTCGTAATGTTTTTCATTAAATTGACCTTTATAAAAGGCTTAATTTTTTTAACCTTACGAATGAACCTTACGATCAACATATTAAAATAATTTTGAAAGTTTAAAAATATGCGTGGATTGATGTTTGTAGTCACTAATACTTTTCAATTTAATTTGCTAAAACTAATTACTATTTATGTTTTGAAATTTGTTTATACAACTTCTTTATCAATTTTTGTGCGCAGTCGTTTTTAAAATAATTGAGCAAAATGTATAAAAAATATATAATTAAACTAAACTAAACTAAAATAAAATAAAGTAAATAAACAAATAAATAAATAAATAAATTACTAAATAATATTGTTTTCCAGGTATATGATATTGGTAGTATATTGCACAGGGTTGCCGAAGAAGTGCTACATCGCGAACATTTTCTGGTAACTAAGGTCCTAAAAAACAAACATTTCGAAATATTTTTCTGCCAATTTTGATTCAATAACTTACCCCGAATGCATTAATAAAAAAAAAAAAAAATCAATAAACATTTCAATATAATATTTTTAGTGTTTTGAAACTAATTATTTTTGAAAAGCTATTGGGACATTGGAAAATTAATATTTCTCTATCATTATTTGTATTTTATTACGTATTATGTCTGAGAATTTGGAAAACATCACGACGCTCATTGTGACTGGATTTAAATATCAAATGGCGATGCTTTTAACACGATTAGTTTAAAAATGAAACCATGGGCAAGATTTATTTAAATGTGATGGAATACCATCTTACAGTTCACGACTTTTCCAAAAATTCTGTAGTTAGTTACACAAAATACAATGCACCATTTTTCAAACCTAATCTAACACTCATATGAGCAACCACATAGAGATGATATTTATTGAAACATCAATTATTTTGATACGCTTAATCTTACCCTCCTCCCCCTCTCATTAGTTAAATCACTAATAAATATTCTTGATCACCAGATGTATCCATCCGGGTTTAACGATCTCCATAGTTAGGGCATGCGCAATACCTCTGTTGTAGTTGTCAGCTATTGCCTGATCCGTTGGAGAAAGGAAGTAACTGGTGGAAATAATTTATCTTTTCTTTGCACTTGGGATGGCTTCAGTGAATTATGCAAGTGGAGATATGAAAGCTTAACATATACAGTAAAACCTGTTTTTGTGCGGTGGATAGGGACCGCATAAAAGAAATCGTACAAAAAAATATTCGGAAATTTTATAAATTCTTACATATAATAAACAACTTTGTACGATATACTACCAAAAATTTTTTTTATACGGTGGATAGGGACCGCATAAAAAAAGTCGGACTTAGAAAATACATCAGTGATTTATGAAATAGATGAGAGAATGATTTCAGTTAAATTAAATAATTAAATTAGACATAAAGAAATTGTATAAATATTTAATTCTTCATTGTACATATACATGGAGAAGTTTTCAAATTATACATTAAATAGTTTGCTCTTACTCGTCGTAATCCAAAACGCGCATCTTCTAGTGACAAATTGGTTGAAAGTCGCTTTCCTCGCTTGAAGATAGGATTTCAATTGATTTCTTTTTTGATACCACGAAGTCCGTGATCGGTTTTTGTGACGACGGTCGACTGGTCAATTGCTTGTAAACGTCACGATAGTGAGACATGCATGATGTGTTCTTTTTGGAATTTTAAGCGTCTTTCCGCATTGGTATCTATTTTAAGAAAATACGTTTCCTATTTTTTCAGAAATCTGGATCCCTTCATATATTTTATCTGCTGTAATAGATTCCGGTTCTTCTTGTCCATTTTCATAATCTATCAAACTATTGATAATGTCACTATCATCGATAGTTTGGTCCTCAATCATCACGTCAAGGTCATTTTCGCCGAAATTATCAAAGCCTTCTCCTATAATTTTTATTTACACAGTAAGCACATGGGCACTTACCATGTGCTTACTGTATAAATAAAAATTATAATTAGTTGTCATTTTTAAATATGTATATGTACATTGATAGGAAACATTAAACTGGTGCAAACGCCGCTAAGATTCATATACCGCATAAAAATAAATCGCACGAAAAAAATCGCACAAAAATAAAATCGCACAAAACAAACCGGACAAAAACAAAATCGCATAAAAAAGGACCGCACAAAAACAGGTTTTACTGTAGTTTAAATGACTTTTTGCTATTGTTAACTGGTATAATTTTGAAAGGAAATGGGCTAGTTCTACATTAAAACATTAATACGTTAATGCCTAGTAAATAACTGATACCCTTTTAATTTAATTATGTTTGTTAATTTAAATATTCGCAGAATTCTATATTTCTCTATGAATGTATCTGCTTAAAGTTTTTTTTTTTAACTATTATTATTATTTTGTATAAAGAGATATTTACTTTTCATGTTAAATGTAATTTACTTGTTTAACTATTAGATTGAAAAAAAAATGTAAAAATAATATTAATTTTTCTTTACCAATGCTGTTTATTCTAAAAATAAGAATGACAAACGCCTGCCATTTTGTTTTCTTAAACTGTGTGTGCGAAACATAATAATGCAATTGTTCCGTTTGTTTTTCTTCAAACATTAGTAAAATTAGTTGATGTTATTGAAACTGTAACTTAAAAGAATGCACGAAATTTAAATAATAAACAAAATAAAGGATATACTTAAACAAAACACCTCAAGCTAGAAAAATCGATGTCCTCCTGCAGCACTCTGGTCAACTCTTAAAATTTTTTTTGGAAGCCACAGTAAGAACTTTTTCTATTTTTTTCTAGCGTGTTCTTACACCGTAATGCACTACAATTTAAAAAATAATTGTATCGAACTTAAACTTTACATTTTTAAATTACTGCCAAAACCGCAAATAAAGAGCTTGAGAAGGTGTTTTTTTCTTTCTTTTCGTTTTGAGTATCCAAAGAGCAGTATAAAATTTCCATTTGAATGCAAAAAATTGCAATTTGAAAAACATCTGAATTCATTCATTTTCATATAACGTCTTTGAAAGTTGCATGACTGTAGCATGTCAATAATTGCTACAGTTAACTAAAGAATAATGTTATTTTTTAAATGTTTTTCTCTTTCATTAAAGTCATCCAGCTTATGGTGTTACTTAAGATAAACCTTTAACTGATGTTAGTAAACTAACCGATTCCAATGTGAAACAAGCCAGATTTTCCATAGTTCGTATAATATTTATCCACTGATTCTAGACTAAGTCTATTGTTATGGATTCAATTCGTAAATTTCAGGTCAGCTGCATTAAACTTTATTGATATTGATTATAGGTTACCTTACTCAGCAACCCTAAGAGATTTTTAAAACAAATCTTTTTGAACAATATATCTAAGATTAAATATTAAACGTTTAGTTATACGGAAATGGAATGGGAGAGACAAAATTTGGTTGCACAAAAATGGCTAATAAAGTGTCCTACACATACTTCGTGGTTACAAGCAGAACTTAATTTCTAAAAAAAGTGTAAGAGCCCTGTAGCCTTCAGAACTTAATTACACATAATATGAATTCCGTCTAATATGTAAAAAATTCACATAAAACTGTAAAGAAGTACATGATCTGGCTGCTGTGAGTTCACGTGTAAATTAATAAGCCTTAGTTATAAAAAAAATCCTTCATCGATGCAGAATTTATGAGAGTCGGATTACTTATATCTTCAAAGCTTATATAAGTTCAAAACTTTTTGTTTGACAAACGGATATTTTTTTTTCAACCCCTAAACAAATATAGACATTTTATTTTGCAACTTTTCAACACAAGGAAGCTAAGGTGAAAAATTGAAAGGATTAAATTTCAACTTAATGTGAAAAAAAAAAAAAAAAAAAATCTCAAAATGTACTTACGATAATGTACCGTTTATTTATTTATTTATTTGTTTCGAATGGGGCAGCGTAAGGCCATTAACCTTTGCAGACCTAGTGAGTATCCCGGCAATCGGCATCCATTTTTTACAAGTAGCATCACTATCGGTGGATGCCATTGCCACTGAGAATTTAGACGCTCAGTGTCCCCTTGATGGCGGTAATTGAGCTCTCATTTCATGCGAATTGCACTAGGTATTTAGTTTAGCCGAGAGTTTCCAAGCCAAACGGATACTCAAGGGATCTTTAACATGCCGCACAATCATGCGACATGGGCGCAGACGATTTGCTGCATCTTGAAAATCCGCCGACTTTGGCCAGGTTCGAACCTGGATCTTGGGCGTACGAGACCTGCGCCTTACCACTACGCCACCCTGTCGACAATATACCGTTTATCATTACAGGCATTTAGAGCGGCGTGTGGAAAAGCAGGGCGGAGCAACGCAGCAACGAAATTTTTATTGAAACTAAAGCGGAGCCGGAAAAAGAAAATTTGTTGTCCCTAGGGTTCAGCACAGTTCTATCTGAAAGCTCTAAAAATAAGGCATAATGAGAGAAATTTTAGAACTCTAGTTTTAGAATGTAATTTCTAAAACTAGAGTTCACCCAGCGGTCAAAATTCGGCCGAAATTCATTATTTTTTTCAAGTTCTGTTATTTTGCAAGTTTAAACAACTTTTAGAGATTTTAGTTTTTATGTTTTTCAATAGTTTGTGTTGTTGAAGTAATTTCAATTATCGATAATATCGCCTCAGTGCGTCTGATTGACCACTGAGCGAGTTATTTAATTTAATGCATTTGCAACACGTACACATTATTTTATATTTTCCTGCAAAAAAAAAATAGAAATAAAAATTTTCCTTCCTCATTATCATTGAATACATTAAAAACACAAACACTCACTTTCAATTTAATCGAGCGTTCAAAACTCTAATGCAGATTAAAAAAAATATTTATGAAATGTTGATTCAAAGCAAAATAATGATTCACCGCTCTTACTGTCTCCGTTTAGATTATATTAGACATTGTTAGCTTCAAATTGTATTTTATTTTGTTTGACATTGTATTGGACAAAGAATCTGACAGACTCATCATATGTATACGTATTTTGGAAGGGTATTTTGGACCCTTCAAGATTTGCATTATTTTGCTTCGACATTCATTTACTAAATAACATTTTCTCTTTTGTTTTGTTCTTGACATCTCTTCTTTGAATTATAAATAGTAAACAGTAAACATGTATTGCGTTATTGTACACGTATTATAGATTGTAGATGCAAGAAGTAGTACGAAAGTTTGAGGAATACAGACTTCTAAAAAAGGGCTTTGAATCTACGTCGAAAGTAGGAGAAAAAAAAAACTATTTCCAAATATATTCTATTGAATAAACTAAAACTCACCAATAGCTATTAGTATTTAACAAAAGTAAGAAAATCTGTTGATAAACATAGGAGAAAATGGCACTTCACCGTTTTCTCCTTGCCGTTTTATATACTATAGATAAAAGATTAAAACTTCTTACTTTTTATTGCTGTTTTCTTGAAAATTAATGAAATTAAACAAAAAGTTAATAAGGAAACCTTACTTTAAGGTTCTAAAGATTATTTCGGTAATACAAATGATCGTTTCATTCAAGATTCCGAACAATCCAGACAGAAGGAAATTATTTCTCCTCCATCTTTTCTAAATCTTCAAAGAAGAACGTTTTCGATAATGTAAAATAATTAAACATGTCTTACAGCTGGTTCGCTTATAGGTGAATTTATTAAGCTTAAAAGTTTTGGATAAACAATATTTTGGGAAAGAATTGATTTTACGAAATTTTGTTTAATGTCCTTTTTTTTACGAGGCAATTTACGATATCCTCTTTTACGAGGGAACCTCAGAAAGGATACCATTTGATTACATAGAATTTTCCTCGCGATTTTTAATATGACCTGGAACAACATATCCATTTAAAGACCAATTCGTGAAATTTTAAGATTTGTGCACACCTTAATGAAACAAAAAAAAAAAAATAAATAAATAAATGAAACATCCACGACTAAACATAGCTGCTTAAAGTATTTATAAAAGCGTATTGTAGTTGTGCAATATTTGTAATGGAAAATCAATAAAATTAAAAGTTCTGAACTAAAGTAAGTTTTTCATACTTTTAAGTGAAAATTAAAGTGAATTAAAAACAGCGTCAATACTGAAACATTAAGCTATTACACGGATAAAGGTCATTAAATAGTTATAATTAGCATTTTTATGAACTTCATTCATTAAATAATTGCAGTAAAATTCGCGTGAGTATATCTAAAAATTTTTGAAGAAATAAGTTAAAAAAAGACATTTTTATCCAGTGCATATTATTTTCGGGCAGCAACAAATGATACTAAAATTCAACGTCATAAGATCTTCTAAAATACTAACACGTGCTAATACGCAATATCTGAAATGCTCAAAGCAGAAAATATTCAGCGTAACTGACCATAAGGGAATGATTACAATTTTAATCGTTCTGAAATGAAATTTCAATGAAATCAATTGTTGCTGTAAACACGAGGTTTTTCAAAACATTCCCAAGATACTTTACTGGATTTGGCAAAAAAGATTTTACTTACTTGAAGTTGGATCAATCCCACACAATCTACACTTCTGTTTAAAGACAGCCCAAAGTACTCCTTTAATATTATACCAAATGCAACGGTGAAACTTCACCATGTAGCAATCGTTCGTTTGAAGTATATGTCTTTACTGATTCACATTTTTTAACAGTTAAAAGTTTTATCCTCCTGCCGTTCAGAATTATTCCTTTGTGAGGGAGGAAAATGATACAGAATTGAACATATAAAGTTTGTTTGCACTTGCAGCGTACAAGGATCCTACGCTTTTTGCTAGCCCAATTACAAGTGATACATTTATTTTCGAATTTGTATGCTTGGTTACAACACCCGCTTTTAAACTCTTGTCCCACATGACATATAGCACATGAAAAGTACAACACACAGCACAGAACACAGCGAAGGAAACTACATCCAGGGCTATAGTGAGTGGAACTAGAATTTGAATTGAAGTACATTTATTTTCCAGTTCGTGTGCTTAGTCTCGGGACTCGCTTATGAACTGTCGTCCAATATGACAGATAGCACAAGACAACACATGAAAGATTTTATTACATCACAAAGAGAGGAAATAACAGAAATACACCCAGGGAAGGGTGGGAATCGAACCCACGACCTCGTTACTGCGCGCAAGCAGCGGGCGGAAACTGGTACTAAGACCGCTCGGCCACCGCGGCCCCGAGGGGAACTAGTCCAATGTTATTGTTAACTGTGATGTTTACCTCGCGTCTGTTGCCAACTACAAAACTCAAAGACTGGCCAAGGCTAGTACTGTTGGTCAGAATTCAGAACTATGAACGTGGTCCCATTTTTTTTTCTATGTGGATAAATGAAGCCATTAAATTTAGAACTTTTTTTTGTGAAGTCGGCGTTTTGAGTATATTTTAACAGATCCTCATATAGCTGCTCGTGTTTTATTTTGTTACATTTAAATTACCTTACCTTAATTCACGACTTTGAAAGCAGTTTGTCAGACTAATGTAATAAAGAACTTGACAAACACCAGGTTCTTAGCTATAGCGTGTACTTTAAAATTTTTAGCTATGGCGTCTAAAAATTGGTGAATAAAATACTCTTCAATTCCAGCTGATAATGCAGCTTTCACTTTAAACGTGAATCAATTTTTTGCATGTCTGTGACTTTCAAGATCAGTTGTAAATAGAATGTTGTAATTTTTTTATCAGCATCATCTTTTTCAATATTTGTGCTGCTTTTAAGTGAATATTATAACTTAGTTATCGGATAAACAGATAAGTTCATTTTGCTGCTTTAAACTCCTAGTTAAAAAAAATATACTAGCATGATGATAAAACGATGTGTCAGGTAAAAATTCCGACGCAATTTTTTTTTTTTTTTTGGAGGGGGGAGGGGAATACAGCCACCAAACTGTTTGCTGGTTCATGGATTTTTAAAGAATTTGTCAACCTTTCATGTAAAAAATAGATAAAAATCATAAAAGCGAACTAAATATGATGTAGGGAAATGCGTAAAAATCAACAAAACTCATAAATTGTGATTCAATTTAATCGTGTTACATTCTACTGCAGTCTCATCTCTTTGTTCCACTTTTCAGTGAAAATTCGAATACAAATAAAACTAATACAGTTCGAAATATGTAGAAGAGCGAAAGTACCTCTTAATTACCGTAGTAACGAAACGATCGTAACGAAAAAAATAAGTCAAAAATTAAGCCCTAATAAACCTGTTATTACTTTAAAATTGCAGTTTTGTGCGTTTATGACATGCAGATTGTAGTTCCATTGATCGCCGTACTAACTTTTGAGAGACTTATTCGAATCGAATAATCAGATTATGGGATATTCGATAGAACACCTTAGTCTCATGCTTCATTTTTTCAATTTGAAATAAATAGATAAAAAATAAGTGCAAAATTTGAACTTTTTGTAACCCCGATGCATCTTGAAATCCACCGACTTGGGCCAGGTTTGAACCTGCGATCTTGGGCATACGAGATCTGCGTCTTACCACTACGCCACCCTGTCGACCCAAATGGGAGATTGACGATTAAAGTTTTGCGTCTTCATGTATTAGATTCAGAGACCTCTTTTTCGGAAGTTTTTGTAAAAAAATGTTTGTCATTCACATAAGATCACAGAACATTGTATCTTGGTGTGCTGATCACATGAGTATTAATGAATGAAAAAGAAAACTTTCTGCTATGGTTTATCTTTCAAATATGAAATTGAATTGGTGGCTCAATCTAGGAATTGTGAAAAGGTTTTCCTCGCAGTGTTAGAGGAAACAGATGGAGATGAATTCATTTTTGCTATAAATGGCTATCAAAATCATTATTTTAAGATTTCTTTTAGCAATGATTAAAAAATAAAAATTTTATTTCTTATAAACAAAACAGTTTTAATTTCAGTATGTGTTGTTACTTGTAAAACGTATTTCACTAGAATTATTCTTACGTAAATTATTTATTAATTTATTTACTTACTTATGATTAATTCAATATTTGAATTTTATTCTATACTTGTATTCCTAGTTTTTTATTTCATTTTCCTGCGAGTTTGTATGTTTACAATACATTAAAGTAATACATTAATTTAAGAGTTTCGAAAATTTAAAACATTTGTTTTATCAAGTTAAGGAAAATAGACACAAATGCATTTATTTTTGATACAAATGATTATTGAAGTGTTAATTATTAATGCTGTTATTATTATTTCCAGAAACGATTGTAAAACAGCTTAGAATACGATTAATCTAACATTTGATTGCGAGAAAAAAGGAAGCTGAATCCGTTAGAACGCATGTTTCAGCGTTTACGTTAAATTCACTTGCCACATTACTCCTACAAGAATTTTTATCTCTGATGGGCTGCTGTTGGCTTCTGCCAATTGCAGACCTAGTGCGTTTCCCAGAGAATGGTACCATATCTTTCATCGGCACCCGAATGAGTGTGGTGCCATCTCATTCATCGGCGCCACAATGAGTGTGGTACCATCTCTTTGAACGACGTCACAATTAGTGTGGTACCATCGCCGCATCAGATTTTCGACGTCCAGTTTCTCCACCTGAAAGGGCGAGCAGCCGTTCACTGATGATGCGAAATTGCACTAAGAATTTAATTTAGCCGCAAGCATCCAAACCAAATGTCTACTCAAGGGATCTTTTACACGCCGCATAATCATACGACATGGACTCAGACGAATTTCTGCATCTTGAAAATCCACCAACACTGCCAGGCTCGATCCTATGACCTGGGGCGTACGAGTCCCGCGCCTTACCACGACACCACGCTGCCGACTTCACTTTCACAAGAACGTATGCATAGTTCAACACCGTTCATAATGGACTTCTGCGATAAATCTAGACTTTTGTTAGACAGTCGGTAAATTGGTGCTCAGTATTGAAGTGATTATAGATGGAAGTCTAGAATATTATTTGTGAAAGTGAATTTCTTGTGAAGATTCCTTTTTCTTAAAAGTACATGGTATGAATGAAAAGGTATGAATTATTGAGAAATAATATTACTTCATTAAGATAAAAATACAGGTAAAAAATATTTTGGAGTTTACACACCATATAATCGAATTCCACATTTAAGAGAATTTTTGCCTAAATATTTTTGTAAGGGAGTCTTTCAGCTGTGTACATAGATGCCTTGTGATGAAAATGTAAATAATCTTTTCAATTGACCTAAATGTTAAAAAGATTTACTTTCAATGGACACATTGTTTTTTATTTCTTGTTTGCAAATTTAAATGGAAGTGTTTTTTCTTTAAAAAAATTTAAGCATTTTAAACTTTTTAAAAAACTTTCATAAGAATTTCTTTTTCTGGTACTTTTAAGTTAAAAAAATGTTATTTTTTATTCTGTTGAGTATAAAAAGCAAGATTCTTTGATTTACATCCAACACTAGTTAAACTTTGGCATTGATGATTATTCAGTGTTTGAGTGTTGACATTTTAATTCCACCAAAACCTTGCCTTAAATATTGTAACGCTTTTTCCATTACCTGTGTTCCTCTTTGCGTATATATAAGCACGCATATGAGCATATGAAATTTAACTTATCCGACTGAAAACAAAAACACAAAAAGGACAGAATCTTTGTAAAATAGGAAACACTTGAAAATTTCGAAGACACGAGTTTCCATAGCAGACAAAGAAATCGGTCGTCCTGGGGAATGTTAGTACTTCCCTAAGGAAGGGCTTCCCTACATTTGCGATTTCTAAAGGAGAAAACCCATTGTCAGGGGACTTAAGGCTGGGCCAACTTTATTCCCTTGAGACATAATACGTTATCATTAAGTCACGTTTCGTAGTAATTATTGACAATACCAAGAATTTTTTTTTTTTTTTTTTTGAAGTTTAATGAAGGTGTTGATAATATCTTTTTCAAATTTTAACTTTTTAGCATGATTCATTTTCGATCTGGTGTGTTTAATGTCACTACTAGCTTTTGAGCGACACGGGGCAAAAAGTTAAAATATGCTGTCCCGTCCAAAAAGATAAAATTGAAAACAAAATAGGAATCATTAAGAATTCAAAGGTTTTAAAGACACATTTGTTTCTAAAACATTTTCTTGAACATTTACGAAAATTAAAAGACAAAAGGAAAATATTTCAATTATTTTAAGAAAAAAATTTTTTTTAATAAATTTATTGTATCGAATTTTTTTTTCATTCAAAATAATTTAAAATTCTTCATAAAAAATCACATTTGTCTTCTTCATTAACTGGCTTGAAAATTAAATTTAACACACCTCATGTATGTTCATTCAAACAATTAGGTACACAAACTTTAATAAAGCTTTTATTTAGGATATAGTTTTTTTTAATGAGAAGATGTTTTTTAGAATGAGTTTTTTATTTAGAATATGTTTTTCAAAATATGTTTTTTAGGATAGGGTTTTTAGAACATGTTTCTTCCACAATTGCTTTTTGAAGACCACCTTTCTATCAAATTTGCGGTTAGGTGTACAAAAGTTTGTTGAATATTATCAGCATTGTACTTGCATTTTAAAACAATTTCCGAAGCATAAAGGACACATATTACGAGAACAGCTAATATGAGTCGTCTAGATTCAAAACCAGATACACCCACTTATATCGATTTCAACTTTTTGCACTTTCTAATAGTTTAAATCAATCTTCATGTGGTGTTAATTTTTTAAGTTTCTAAAGCAGCTACCTCATGCTAAGAAGTGGGTTTGAAATTTGCCGCTTTGTTACAAAACCAGTTCTCTCCCCCCCCCCCCCATCGACCATGTTTGTCAGCTCTTCTTTTTTTCCCTCCAAATATCTTCCAAGGAAAAATTATTTTTGTGCTACAATTTCAGCAAGTTAAAAGTCTATCCCAATGCTCTTAGCTAGAAATTCGAATTTCTTAGATATTAGTTTTTTGCCCGCCGTGAATAATTTCAGTTTTTGAATGTAGCTGGTTTTGAAACTAGACGACTCATATGTAAACTGACTGCAGATGAGCACGGCCCTATCACCTCCACCTAGAAATCAATTGCAGATGCATTCCAAACACATTTTTTACTTCAGTGAAGTATGATGCATTAGCACGAAACCTTATTGTGCTCCACTGCCCCCCCCCCCCCCCCCGATTTTGAGCATTATAATTTGTTTTGACCGAACAACGACAAAGAGAGAAAGATGATTTTTCATCTTCAAAATAAATTGTCTACAGATAATTTTCAATTTTCTTTTACTTAAATAAATAAAGACTTCTGATTTCAACTATTCGGAGCGCGAATGAGAGTTGGAGCAAATATTTATAAGTCGGATCGGAGCAACTTAAAAATGTTACTGCTCCAGTTTCCTAGGTTTTTTTTTATTATTATTGTTAATTTTCAGCTGAAGAAGCAAATGTGAACTTACCTTGGGAAAATACTCCAGTAATCCCCATTGTAAAAAGCAATGCACATATATATAGAGACTTCATGTTAAACTATCAGAAGCACATGTTCCACAGCACCCTTAAGGCATCCCTCGGATCCCGATGTTTTTCATTCAACTCATCTAAACTCTCTCACATCGTCACACTGCTTGCTCTTTCACACTTCAAGAATCACGAGGGTGCCATATCGGGCGAAGTTATCGCTCTTCTTGGTCCGCGTTTTCGGAAATACGTAATGGATAATTCGGTAGGATAAATAATTTTAAACATTTTGCTTGAAAGAATTATACAGCCTAAGATCTTTGTAAGAATTAAATAAGTGTAAGAAGTGTAAGAGGGAGATCATTTACACTTACACAGGGTGGCAGCATGACTTCTCTTCCTTTTCTCAATACGCAGCGACACCTATTTTATGAATCAGAATTTAATTATTATTTTTTTGACATTGTCCCTGCACGAGATCCTATTTTTGGCGTTTGTCATGATCCTTACCAGCATAGCAGCAGGTATGTTGGTAATTTCAGCTCGAATGTTGGCCTTCAGGTATGTCAGGGTCCTTGGACGGTTGACATAATTGCTGGATTCCAAAAAATCCTGAAGAAAAAAAGTCCCAATTGGTCCGAAGTGGGGGAACGAACTGGCCACTCCAAATCACTGAATAACCGTTCGAAAAGTAGGCCTTGACGGAAAACGCACACTCCTCAATTCCCCCCTCCCCCATGTTTAATAAAATAAAGGAAAGGGAAATATTCACAGAATAATGGTTTTGCATACGTTAATTATAAAGTCAAAACACACAACACACACACTAAAAAAGATGAAAGAAACTTTCATTAGAAATTAAAAAAACCGCTAAATCTTCTTTTGTGGGGGAAAAAAGGGTGCTTTGTAACCGCGAAACTCGTGTCTATAATTCTTATTGCTATTTGTGCTTTTTTACGTTGTTTCTAAGCTTTTAAGTTCTTGCATATTATTTATATTTATACAGCCAAAAAGTTTTGTGGGGAAAAATACAAATGAATAACATCAAAAATAATTAATAAGGCAGGGACAAAAACATAGTAAAATAAATGACAAAAAAAAAGAAAAAAAGAAATCTGACGATTTGTTTTTTTTTTTAATTCACCCGACGTTGAGTAAAAGTTATCAGTTTTTGAGCTGTCAATGTTCAGACCATTAGTTAATCTGATTATATGAATTTCACCTATGCTGTTGGAGCTAATTATCATTTAAGAAATAATGATAGTTTAAAACATTACAGAACAGTGGCGAAATCTAGATAAAAAAGCAATGTATATTACTAAAAATTGTAAAATAACTTTCTTCTTAAAAGTAGCAAAAAATAGGCATTGAAAATTAATGAAAAACAACTAACTAAAAAGTTATCTTTAAAATTAGTTTCCAAAATTGCAACTTTTTTAGATGTAAAAAATAAAATTATAGGTTTCTGTACCAAATAAATTATAGTAAACAAAATTAAAATAAAAAATAAATAAATGAACAGTAAATACAGGCTCATAAAAGTTTGTTAAGCAGTAATTAGAATAGTTACAAATAGAAAAATAAGAGCTATTTGTATATGGAAAAATAGCTCGTATGATAATATCATTAATTTAGAAAATTATCGTCAAATGTTTCGCGTTTTACTTGAAGGAAAGCTTAAAATATATTTCTATATGTCATATAATTTGCATTTAATGAAACATAAAAAAAGGAAGTTCTGTTTGGAATTATACGAGCCTACTTTCCCATATGCATCAACCTCAAATTTATTACTTTAGCTCTTTCTCTTTTCTATTTAGTATTAGTTCTTAATTACTTCAAATATATGTTTTTCAACGGTTAATATATATTCGTTCACTCCCTCATTGATTCTTTCCTTTATTCAATCATTCGTTTATTCTTTCACTCACTCATTCATTCTTTCATTTATTCAGTCCATTCGTTTATTCTTTCACTCATTCATTTATTTAGAAATACCCTACCAAATCCAGGTCAAAACGTTTCATGGGAAACTAGCTTCGTTTAGTTCTGCATGAACTTCGCATCTGTACATGTTTCACATCACAAGCTTCTTCCGATAGAGTTTGTTCCAAGCAAATCCGTCTGATATATTTATATAGGTTTCAAATATTCCCGTAGGTGCTAATTATAAATTTTGTTGAACTTCAAAATTGAGCAGAAATTATTCCCATCGAGAGCTTCTTCCAATAAGCTTGTTCAAGGGAGCTTGGATCTTATGTATGGAGTTTAAGTTATGGTGCTTCATGTTTCCCCATAGGTGCAATAATGCAAAAATTTTTTGAACTGTTCAAAAATGATCAAAAAATTGCTTATGTATAAAGAAATAAAATGTGAACATCAAGTGTCCACGGCAAGATAGTTCAAATAATAAAAAAAATCGTCTGAATCGGACATTTTTCTCAAAAGCTATTGGAGGTTGACGAATAGATGGACAAACACAGTTTCTCCTTCACAAAGCCCTACTTTCAAATTTTTTATTTTTAAGTTGTTATTTAATTACTTAACTTATTTTGACCAATACAAAAATTTCAACAATATTTTCACGACACATTAAGTCTTTTTTCATATTTTTGTTTCTATCTGTTTTTTTTTTTTTTTACTTTTACGGAAAGTTGGCAAAAACAGTTCTGCGCGCACGTGGCGCGGAATTTCGGTTTCGATATCATTGGCGATTCTCTTGGCGCTGCCAGGCCTGTCGCTAATGGCAACCCATGTTCCCAACTTTCCTGCGTTTCTTCACAGATGACTTGTTTCGTCTGCCTCTGCTTCTTGACAATGATTCAAGTAATAAACAATTACAAGCTATTAAAGACGCGTCGCTTGTCTGCGAACTATTTGGGGATCATTTTGAACCTTTGTTGGCTCGAATGATTCACGGACGATACGAAATATGAGGAGAAGAATGTATATGTGTTTATTTTAACATTTGGAAAATCTTAAAATATGCTCGCTCTTTTCAAAATATTCTCGCTTTGTAAACGATATTTAAGTAAGTTTATGAACGTAAGAAAACGCTTAGAATTTTGAACTACTTTTTTTCCAAACAAAAATTTTTTCTTAATTTGAAAAAGCGACATAGAATAAAAAAAATATGCTCTAAGAATCGTGAGTTAAAATAATGTTTGCATTCAGATACGATTTTAGATTTTTTTTTCTCCCGTCGCTTGCGTCTAAGTGCCGCGTTTAGCATTACTTTTTCTTGATAAGTGAAAACATTCTGAATAGCGCTATTTGGAAAATTTCAAAAAAAAAAAAAAAAAATCAGAGGAATGCTCTGAATTTTTATTTATTTATTTTTATTGGAATTGTTCTTTTTTTAGTCCATTTTTGCTTATATAAGCTTTAAAATTTAATTCCATACTCATTCGTGCAATATCATTTTTACAAAAAAAAAACGCAAAACAAAACTAAGTGAATAATAATAATAACAAGTTGAACAATTGTTGGGTATGAGGGACTAGTTCCTGGGCTAGACGGCACTCGCGACCGCCTAAGAGGGCGCACGTTTTGTGGGGTCAATAAAAAAATTAAGTAAAATGAAATAAAACAAATAAATAAATAAAGAATGAAAACATGATTAAAGAGAAAACGGTAAACATCTTTTTTAGCGACAATCGGGAAAATAAAAGCATAGTTTTGAAATATGTATATGTAGTTTTAAATTTTTCTTCAATAAAGAGGAAAAAAATAACATTGTTCTTTCTAGTATTGGAAAAAAAATATGTTCGCTTTGTTGCGCAGTTCGTGCTAAACACCGTTTCACAACCTGGGGTTCGCTTTTTGGTATAAGAGGACATATGCTTCCAAAAAGAAAAAAAAATCATTTTTTAAAAACAAAGTATCTTAAATTATAATCAATATTTAGTGCTCTACAGAGAAAATATTGCAGCAAGGGTTCGCATGGTTTTTTATGTATGTTTTTGGCCTTTAAGGGGGCCGCCATTCTCAAAATGTTGAAACACGACGTACGGTTTCTTTAAATAGCTAAAGCTCCCTAACATGAGTTTCAACTGTTTATCCTCCACCTGCAAAGCATCACTTGTTAGGAAATTAACTGCCAGATTTTTTTCTGCCGCTGCTTAAAGTTTGTGATCCATTTGTCAAGCAATTGTAAATATTTTAAACACTAGCAAAAAATATTGTGGCAAAAATGCCAAGAATATTTTCCGCGCCAGGGAATACATAAATAAAAGTGACTGGCGGTATGTTAGTCCGGTTTTTCGTTTATCGAAGCGAATGCTGTAAACTGATTGTCGATTGCATTCTTACAAGATACAACATGAAAATAAAGCAGTGATGCGGATTTCATTTGCTACACTAAAAATTTTGCGTTTAGTTGCCACCACTTTTGGTGTTGCTGAACACGATTTTTGGTGTTCAGTTGGTGTACAGTTGAAAATTATTCATTTTTGATGTACTGTAGAACCTCCATAAGTTAACCAGCCAAGGGACTGTAACTAAGAGGTCAACATACGGAGGTGGTCAACTTAGGGAATTTTGGAGAAAAAGATAGTACAATATTAGATTATAGTATTTTTAAGGGAAAATTTAGCACTTAGTAATTTCTATTTTTTCGGAAGGTACATCATATTTTAAATTTAAGAAAGCTCTTGATGTTCGTTGGGGGCTGCTAAATTGACTAGGACCAGCCTAGTTGGGCCCTGAGCCTGTTGCTGGTCGTCACTTTTGTATTTGTATTTGTATTAGAGAAAACTCATTAAACGTTTTTAGTATTTTTTAAGGAAAAACTTTGCACTTACTCATTTTTAACTGACCTCACAAAGAAAGGAGGTTATACATTCATATTGTTTGTATGTCGTTTTTTTTGTTTGTTCGTCCACTCATAACTTCTTACCAGATGAACCGATTTTCATGAACTTTGTTTAATCGATCGAGGGTGGTTTCCCATAGGTCCCATACCTTCGTTTGACCATATTCGATAATTAGAAAAAAGTTATGGGCTGAAATGTGGTCATTTTTTTTGCTTTTTCATTCATAACTTTCGACAAAATGCTCCCATTTTGATTATTTTTTCTTTGATCGATAGAGGATCGTCTAACTCAAATATCGCACATCAATTTGACTACGTCTGTTTTTTTTAGAAAAAACGTTATGGGTGAAAAATAAGTATTTTTTCATTTTAATTGGAAAGGCTACGCTTGATTTTTCTTTGTTGGTAAAATTGTTAATAAACGGGAAACTCATTGCTAAAAAAGATTTCGTTGCCGTTAAAATGTAATATTAAAAGCAATTATAACAAGAAATAGACCGAAGGCTTCTCTGAAGGAGAAATAAATCCAATCAGTTTGCTTTCTCTAGTGACCCTTTAAAATCTATTTCAAAACGAAATTTATCGTACAAACGGTTAGTTTTTAGTGTCATTCCTTCAAAGAAGGTTTACCCTTTGATATGTATGTTTTAAAGATAGAGTATTTATATAAAAATGTACTTACACTAAAAAGAATAAAGTAAAATAATTTTTGGAAAAAAAAAATAGAACCGACTTCAAACTATAAATTGCGCTAAAAACTAAAAAATAAAATTATGCTTTAAACAACTTCGATACGACTTTTAAACATAATTTTTGAAGTCGGTGCGAAATTATGATGGATTTTGATGCATGATTTATTTTCTAACTATGAACCAATTACAAATATAAATGGCGCAGAGTTTGCAACAGTTTCAATGTAAAATAACGCATTGGCGTATTTATAATTTGACTGTCATAATTTTGCACCCACTTCAAAAATTATGTTTAAAAGTCGTATCGAATTTGTTTAAAGAATATATATATTTTTTCACTTTTTAGCGCAATTTATAGTTTGAAGTCGGTTCTATTTTTTTTTTCAAAAATTATTTTATTATTTTTAATTAAGGTACAGCACATTTTAAAATTTTTTAGAGGCATGATTCAATTTTTGTTCGAATCCTCTTGTTGTTCATTAGGTAACTGTAAAAACCACTTTCACAGTTCACGAGTCCATTAAGCACCCCTGGCATTTTTCTGCAGCAAAATCAGAAATTTTCTTTCTTCTGAGCAATTTTTAAGTTGCTCAGAAGAAAGAACAAAGAACGGAATGTGCTAGCTTTGATTTCCAAATCTGCGTAGTTCAATTCTACTCACATCCCCAATCCCCTATCTTTTTTCCAGATTCTACCAATTCTACATGTGTGCAGACCAAGAAATGAAAATATTTAAAGGGCTAGAATATAACTTCTCCTTAACAAAAACTGGACACAATCTCCGGCATTTCCCTCTCATTGTATGATACTGGAAGTGAACAATGAATGGAGCACCACAATGGGGACGAGTGTTACTCAGATGAAACGAATGACTAATAACGAGATTTCTGGAAACAAACCGGGGGAAAAGCAAGTTCAAGGAAACATCAGTGTTCAAGTTACAGAGAGTAATTTATAAATGTTTATTCCAAATCACCTACTAAAAAGTGGTCAACATACAACTTATTTAGGTTGTCAACGAAAGAGGTAAATCTCCATCGAAAATGTGTTATGACCATTTAAACTATAAAATTTCGGTCTACATAGAGAGGTGATCAACGTAGTGGAGGAGGTCAACTTTGAAGGTTTTACTGTATTTAAAACACTTTTATGTGGCTGTCTAAAAAAGAAAAGTATAATCTTTCTTAGCACATAAAATTTGTTAACTCTGTTAGGTATCGAAATTTCATTACGATTAATCGTTTCAGAAAATAGGATAAATGAGCAATCGTAATAAACTTTTGATACGCAGCTGAATTAACGAACATCATAAGCTAAATAAACATTCTGCTGTCTGTATTATTTAGACACACTTAAAAGAACTTAAAATACATCAACAAAAGAACAATTTTCAAATTTAACCCAACTGACACCAAAAATAGAATTCAGTAATACCAAAAATGTTGGCAACTAAACGGAAACATTTTACAGTGTACTGATCAGTTAGAAACGATTTCAGTTTTGTAAAGTTGGATTATAGATCAAAAGTGGCCCATAGCTGCAGAAAATGACAATAAAGGAAGTGTAATTAGAAAATTCTGAGTTCTGATTTCCTTACAAATTTAATAACACAAAATAAAGTAACAAGAAAAGAAATGCAATAATAAGATGAATAAAATAAATATTTAGTGAAAATGATCCATTCAAAACAAAATTCTGTCTCGTAAAATTTCAGAAGCACTCTTTCCATGAACTCTTATAAAGTATCACTTGTATCCTCTTCCGCATACGAGTTTCATATGTTGCTGTTGTGACTTGAAAAATAATTATGATTCGTTTTATAATTTATTTTTAAAAATGAGCAAAATTCATATCTATAATTTATAGAAAATGTTTCAACAAAATAAGCACCCGTTTCGTCTCTATGTCATTTTCAAGGTAATTAAAAATTACTTACTTGAAGGGAGAAAAAAAGGTTTATAAAAAGATTCTAGTTAATACTTATTTATTTATTTTTTAGACGTGCTATATAGCGAAAAAATATTTTTTCCCATTAATATCGTACGCCCGCTCTTATTCGTCGATTTTCTTTTAGCGCAACGACTGTACATTAGGGTAGACCTAAAAAAATACATAAAAAAATGTAATTATAATAAATAGATAACTCGTAATACCGTTGAAAAGTTGTGAATAGTAGCGACTAAAATGAGGTAAAGAAAGGAATAAAAGCAGCTTACTTTTTTAGTTCGTGTTGTATAGTTTATGTGTTGTATAGTTTCCAGAAAGTTAGGAAAAATTTATTAAAGAAATATGTTTTGAATAGTACTAATGATCTAAAACAAATTGTCCTTAAACATTTAAATTTGTATTTAGTTAAGAAAAAAATAAATAAATGAAAAAATAAATAAATAAAGGAACGAGAGTGCTTTCTTTCCTCAAACTGTTCTCTGCTTTTATTTGCATTTTTCTTCTTCAAAAGGGGGGACATTAATCACTTAAATTTGGGGACATTGTGCCACCGGAAGATGTTGATGACTTTAAATAGTACCTAAATGTTATTTTCGGTATTTCTATTGCAGAAGCATTTGAGATATTACATTCTTAAAAAGGTAAATTAAAAAATATCATAAATTATCCTAAAAAAGGGAATGCTTCCAAAAGACAGCAAACTTTAGAGCAAATGCGTGGCAGGACGCTATACCGATTTTATTTCTTTTTTATACCCTTTTTTAAGTTTTAACAATTTGCAACTTTTCCTCGATAATACGACTTTAAAAGAAAAAAAAATCGGTCCTCCTTACTGTACGTATATGATATACTATCATAATCCAACAAATTGTTATACGAAGAGCGAGAAAACTGTCTTATTGACATTGACACATTTGTACCTTTATCCTCGTAAGCCTGCTATCAGACGCCAATAGAATGTTACGATCGAAGACCTGCCACCGGACACCGAATATTTTTTGCTGTTACTAATGCATTTAAAATTTTTGCCATTTACAGTAGTCAGAGGACCGATAGAATCTCTACTCATATGTTGTTGAGATAGAATTTCAGTATATTCGACTGTTTCTTGTGAGATAGCTGTAAAATTTTTCAATTGGTTAATTCCATTTGTCTTCTGTGATGTCTGGCATCTTTCTTATTTTGTTTTTCCGGGTGTTAAATTTAAAATAACCAGGTACATTCGGGAGTTAAATATTAAAATAACTAGATACATTTTGGCACACATCTTACTTTAAAAATAATACAAAACTTTTAGTCTATGAATTATTATTTTGATTATTATGTAAAAACATTTGATTTTTGTCCAAATATTTATTGAGAAACTAGGCGATACTATTACTTTAATATGCTCACTAAGACATAAAATAGTAGAGTTCAAATGCATATTCCGCCTATTAATGTTAACACTAATTTCCGTGCAGTTGATATTGACTTCTTACGTTTCTACTGAATGATTGATTTTAGACCAGACATTAGACATTGTATCCGTGAGGCACATTTAGCCCCTAAATAAAGTCTGTTCCGTTATTTATTTTACAGAAAATTTTTATCAAGCAACAGTTAAAGAATAAAACGTAAGAAAAACATTAGTCTAAAATCACGTGCTGCTTAATCACAACTATTTTTCACTTAAAAGGAATAGTCCTGCATTAAAAAGAAATAAAAAAATTCATCTTTTTTCAGTTGAAATACAAAGGATTGCCTTTCATGTAGTTTAATATTAAAATGTCATCGTGGAGTATTTTTCTTCTTAAGAAATGTTCTGACAGTTAAGGAGTAAGTAGTAACACTTTTCTCCACCACACCCCTACCTGTTAACCGAGGCCTTAGGATTGCTTATGCACGGGGAGAGGTAGAGGGGTCTACGGATTTTACATGCACATATCCCCAAGTATACATGGTGGTCTTTAGTGGGTATCGAACGCGCGACCTTCCAGGTGGAAGTCCGACGTGCTAACCACTAGGCTACCACGACCCTGTAAGTAGTAACACTAACTGCAAGGAGTAAAAAGGCTTCCTTTTTATATAAGACCTATTTACCTTGATGGATAGTCCGGATTATACGCTCACGACGAGCAACACCATTTCAGGGAGGACAGAACTTCTTACATCACGTACAACACATTGTGCATATTAGTAAATAATAAATGCTTTTTATTTTTTGCAGTAAGGATGCAACGACGATTGACTTTTATGTAGTTCATCATCAAAATATCATCATGGAACATATTACTATTCGAGAAATGTCCTGACAAGCGGAGAGTACCACGCATTGTACACATTAGTAAACAATAAATGTTTTTTTTTTTTTGGTAATAAGGATGCAACGATGATTGACTTTTATGTAGTTCATCATCAAAATATCATCATGGAACATATTACTATTCGAGAAATGTCCTGACAAGCGGAGAGTACCACGCATTGTACCCATTAGTAAATAATAAATGCTTTTTTTTTTGGTAATAAGGATGCAACGATGATTAACTTTTATGTAGTTCATCATCAAAATATCATCATGGAACATATTACTATTCGAGAAATGTCCTGACAAGCGGAGAGTACCACGCATTGTACACATTAGTAAACAATAAATGTTTTTTTTTTTTTTTGGTAATAAGGATGCAACGATGATTGACTTTTATGTAGTTCATCATCAAAATATCATCATGGAACATATTACTATTCGAGAAATGTCCTGACAAGCGGAGAGTACCACGCATTGTAAACATTAGTAAATAATAAATGCTTTTTTTTTGGTAATAAGGATGCAACGATGATTGACTTTTATGTAGTTCATCATCAAAATATCATCATAGAGCAGATTACTGTTGGGGAAATGTCCTGACAAGCAACGAGTACGTAGCAACAGTACCTATGAGGCCTAGGAACAGTCCTTTTTTAATAGGAATTATGCCTCCTAGAGTGAATGCTAGTCCTGTTTGGACTTTATTCATGAACACTAGCATTTCTATAGAATAACCCACGTAATTTCCAATGCTACGTAGTTCATTATACACATCGGTATTCGCATTTGAAATTCCAGCTGCAAATGCCAGCATGCCGTATAAGAGGCATGCCATGTACATCACCGATATTACTGGTGTAATACGTCCAAGAAGATGAAAAGATTCATTATCAAAGAAACTGAACATGGCCATATACACAGAAATCGATGCATACATTACAGCAGCAAGGGTCAATGACTGCAAATTCTTGTCTATTGTGAGTACCACTTTCGTCAACGTGTCATAATACTGGTGATGTTTAGAATGCTGTAAAGGTTGCGATTTTAAACGCTGAGCAAAATCGTTGAGAACTCCTTTCATATGCCAGGAAACTAAACAATAGAAGGCTCCATAAGCATTATAAGGTATAACGAAATAAACCGATAAGAAGGCAGAACTAATTGCTACAAAAGTTGTTATGATTAAATCTTGGTATTTTTCTGACTTGAAAATATCGTATACTAAAGGAAAAAATTCTTTCCTCACGTTGTACTTTTCCTCACTCATGGCTATTAATTGAGCGACAGTAAGAGTCAAAGATAAGAGAGCAGCAAAAATAACGATTGAGCGAATAATAACATTTAACTTTTTATATCTCAGCTCACTGTGTATCGGTAGAGATAGAGAAGAGACAGTACGAAGTACTTCAACTATGTCTTTTCGCTTGATTCTGGAAAGAATATTCATATAAATGGCGCTGACCGTGAAACTGATTTGTCCAATATTCTTCTGAATTACGCCTTGCTGGATCATACTTGTCGAGAATAAAAAAACAACAAATGCGAAAATCGATGCCATTTTCCAAAAAACAGTAATTATTGTTCTGAAAATTTTCAAGATGGGGGTTAAATTTTCAAATGTGTCAATGCCACTGCAAAAGAGTAATATTTGTATTGGTTTATAAAGAGACGAAATGTCTGAAAAACTGTTCATTTCTTTCTTCATTTTTCTTTCTAGAATAATATCTCTGTTTAATTTCACATGCATTATTTTCTGTGAATGTACGTCACTGTTCTAGTGTTTCCTCAAACGTAAGCTTTATCAATACAGTATAAAATCGCAACAGCTGCGACACAAAGCCGACACTGCTCTATGTCCATATTTAAGATTACATTTATTAAGAATACTGTAAGAGAGGTGTATGTACTGATCAGTTAGTGGGAAGTGCACTCTCACAAATAGAATTCTCACTTTTGAGGATTCTTCAACCGTCAAGAAAATTTGGGCACTTACAACGATTCTTTCCTCGCGCGATCACGTGGCTTTAAAAAGTTACCACACAAGTTTCTGCAATTTGACGAAAGTTTTACTCGGAGCATTTTTCACGAAGCCATTTCGTCAAATACGACGAAAGTTTCGTGAGATTTGAGCATGCGTGTCTGAGAGTGTACATAATTGCGGTATCGCAATGTCCTTAATCTTAGCACATATTGAATACTGTTGCATATAACTACGATATGTAATTTGGCGCTTAACATCTTATTGAGACATTACATTTTTAAAATTCATAATAAACTCGTGACAAATAGTTTAGAGCATGCTTCCTTATTCCTTTGTATCTAACAAATATAGAGTATTGTTTCGAGATGTAATTAAATATGCTACATCCTTTTAAACATTTATTTGACAAAGTATTTAGCTTGTAGATGTAACTTACGGCACAGACACCTTTGTTAATTGTTGTAAACCCAATATGTAGCTATCAAATGCAAATCAGTACTCTACGTCCATTGCTAAGTGACGTAAAAACTGATATTCTACATTATTGCTAGCAACTACATCAAGTTAAGAGATGTAACCTGTGCTGTACATGTTTACTAACTATTCATTTTCCAAATTCAATAAAGCTATGAGCTGTGTTAATCACGTCCAATACTCAACTGTGCAATTTAGTATTGTAAGTCTTTATTATTCTTTACTTGAAATAATATATAGCTTGCACAGGCACTTAACGGTACATATCATTATTAGTTTACATTTTCTGAATCCAATCTATAGTTCTGAAATGTGATTCAGTGCTTTACAATCTCTAATCAGTGATTAGTACTTCACATTCTTATTAGTATTTGTTTATTATTTGACTCTGTACAAAGAATTACTAGTCATGAATGTTCTAGAACAAATTATTGCTATGAAATGCGATTCAGTGCTTTATGCTCATTAGTCAATGACGCAATTTAGTATTCTGCATTGTTTTCAGTATTTTCTCGAAGCAGTACATAGCTGGGACAGGTAACTAACGGCAGGCATCTTAACTAACAATTAATTTTAAAAATCAAATATATTGCTATGAAATGAAATTCACTACTCAGTGACGTAAAGTAGCATTCTGCATGCTTATTACTACTTACTAAAAACAATGCACAGTTGGAAAATGTAGCTAACTGCGGACACAAATTGCTGTACAGTTAGTGAACGTTACTCAGTGACGTAATGTAACATTCTACATGCTTATTACCACTTACTAAAAACAATGCACAGCTGGAAAATTTAGCTAACTGTAGACACGAATTGCGGTAAAGTTGGTGAGCGTTACTCAGTGACGTAATGTAGCATTCTGCATGCTTATTACCACTTACTAAAAACAATGCACAGCTGGAAAATTTAGCTAACTGTAGACACGAATTGCGGTAAAGTTAGTGAACGTTACTCAGTGACGTGATGTAGCATGCTGCATCCTTATTATGTCTTACTAATAACAATACACAACTGAGAAATGTAGTTAACTGTAGACACAACTTTTCACGATTTCTTAATTTTCGTAACCCTATCGTGTATGGCCGCAAATGAAATACATTGGTCTAAAAGATTTATTTTTTATTAGACACAGAACGAAACGCGAAGATGTAACTTACGGTAGTAATTTTGGCCATTCATTAATTTCTTTGCAGTAAACAATGATATGGTAAATGCTAAGTGATACAGAGTTTGATAATACGTCTGAACTAGCTCGTTCTTCAGCCCTAATCTTGAAAACGCCGCTTTCTTGATCAATATGACATAATCTACATTGGACAAACTAACAATCGATGAAAGACTTTCATTTGCTAATGGGTTTCATAGTGCATGGTACAAAAACAAATTCTAAACTTACGTTGTCAATGGCAGAAATTTTATGCTTGAATTGAAGGATTGTTATAAAGTTTTCTTTGATTTTAAAGGGAGAGACAGAAAAACAACAAAGGAGGCGTAAATTTCTTAATTTTCTTCTTTTTAATTTTTTGTTAAACAGAAAACAGAAAGTTTAATTCTTTGTTAAAGTTCGCTACGTTATGTAATGGTTTTTGTTGACACCACGCTATCCGTAATGAAAGCGGATATTTTGATTTTGAAAAATACATGACCAATTTTTTTCTTATCTTATGGTATTGACCAGAATTCACTTTACTTAATTTAAGTTACGGGTATTAGGCTTTTATATTTAAATTGATTTATTTAGAAAAAAAATCATTAAATATTTATTGGAAAAGAGAGATAGTAAAATGCTTGAATTTTTTTTTTCTTGACTGCATTGTTATATTGATACAGATTGTCTGAGATCTGTTGTTTCTGTTTCGTTCGCTCTGAATAAGATTAAAATTTTCAAAAAGTGCTCTCTCCAATTATTGGGCTTTGACAAAATACAGGTCAAATGAGTTTTGACTAAAAGTTTTATGAAGCAAAAATATGGTCAAAATAAAATGCGAACGTCATATATATGTATATGGGTGGGAGAGGGGCTAACCGGTTCTATGGCATTAAAAAATAAGCACATTTAAATCGTATAAAACTTTTTATGTTTGAAATCTATACATTCTAAAGATGCGCAGGCATGCAAACAGTAAAGTTACTAAATCACACGGAAAGAGGGGGGCAGCCCAGGTGACACCCTTTTGAGGGGTGTCGAGGGGTGACACCCAAAATGAGATGAAGAGTTTTTGAACAATACATATAGTACTTGATTTATAAAATTTTATGGATGCTGTTCCAATGTATCATAACTGAAAATAAAAGTAGTTTACTGAAAATTACACCAAATAAATAAAATCGATTTTTTTTTTTTCTTTTGCACTTATTGAAAATACGATAAAGCGTGCGGCATAAGCGCAGAGCAGCGGAAAAACGAGATTTTGCTCAAAACTGGAACAGAGCCAGAAGAAAGAAATTTCATATAAAATCCATTAAAATCAAAGGAAGGAGTGGAGCAATTCAAAAATGCGTCCGCTCCAGATCCTCTGATATAAACTAAAACACTGCAAGTTTATACAACACAACGTTTTTCTTGGTATGTTAAAGGAGATATGTATTTAAACCAATTCTTTGTTTTAGCAGAATGTGTGCGGGTACATGTCGCGGAGGAATTGTACCGGGCTCGGGGGCTTTGCTCGCAAATTTAGTTATTCAATTAAATCTCAATAAATCGAAAATTATTTAATTTTTTAACCTAAACTTTTCGTATTTTATATTGAAATATATCATATTATGATTGTTGTAAACAAAAAATAAAATTTTTAGTGGATAAATTTATAATATTATCGTAAATATGAAAAATCAAATAGAAATATATAATTTTATTTTTTTTAATTATATTATTTACAATCATTCGTACATTATAAAAATGGAAAATAGCAATCATAAAACTAATTAATGCTGTGGGCCGTCTGCTGTGATTTTGTATATTACTGCAAAGGTGTTTTGACATGCTCAGTTCCATTTCATTTTGTACAAAGAATAGCAAAAAATGTATTAATTAGCCTACTACTTTCTATAAGAGTGATACAAAGAAACCATGCCGTTACACTAACCCGAACTTGTACGTGTCCCGCGCTCAAGTATCAGTCCTCAGAAACCGTCCCAGTACGTGTCCCGCGCTCAAGTATCAGTCCTCAGAAACCGTCCCAGTACGTGTCCCGCGCTCAGTATCAATCGTCAGAAAATGTACTAGTACGTGTCCCGCACACAATGTGTTAAAACTGGACCCCAGTCCCACATTTTAGTGAAGTAATAAACCACTTTAGACACTATATTTACAAAAAGAGTTAAATTAATGTTTTGGAACAACCAAGAAGTTTTAATTGCCCTCTCCAGAAACTTTTTGGGAATTATTTTCATTTTTACTTTCTTCTGTATCCAATAAAAGAAAGTATTGAATTCGTGAGAATTTTCGAATTTCGATGTATTTATACGTTTTGGGATGTGATTTATACATCTCGACCATTTTTGGAAAATGTCTGTCTGTGTGCATGGAATCGAAAAAAATTCAGTGCACGCATGAACCCTGATGGGAACTGGTGTTTATTAGCTTTTTGTGCGAATCCATAGGAAGGGAACGGAACTTAATCCGCCCTTTCAATTGGTATATGCAGTTTAAACGTGAAGCAACTTTTTCATTTCCAAATCAGATAAAATGTGCTTCCGTAAAATTAAAATAGAGAAAAAAGAAAGGATTTTGGAAAGAAAGGTTCATAATATATATATATATATATATATATATATACATAAAGTTTGATCTTTGCGTTCTGTTTTTTGCAAATATATATAAATATATATATACAGCAGTTGAATTAGTTCTTTAGGTGTCAATCGTTACTTGTAATTTAACAAGTTCTTAGATAAACTAATTTTCACTCCGACCTTTCCATTTTGATGTGCCTTCTTACTTAATAAAGGTGAAATGTAATTATTGTTTCAAGATGCGTAAGGCAGGTGCTGTAAATTGAGATATGTTTGTGCTGATTTAACCATAACTGCTTTTGTTTGACAAGTGAAAAGTTAACCCTTTCACACATTGGTCCACCAATTTTGATTGCTTCTTTACATGGAGGCAGTGAGTAATCTTACTTCACGGGAAATGTTCTGACCAGCAACGAGTAAGTAGCAGCGGTTCCTGCGATTCCTAAAAATAGTCCTCTTTTTATTGGAACGATGCCTCCTACTGTGAGAGCCACTCCTTGCTGAACCTGCATCATGAACACTACCATTTCTTGAGTATAACCCACATAATCTCCAACATCACGTAACGTGTTGTACACATCAGAATTCGCTTCTGGAATGTCTGCAGCAAATGACAGCATTCCATGCAGCATTAAGATCATGAGCAATGACAGCAAAAGTGGTGGAACAGCAGCATTTCTCCCCAAAGTATTATCATAAAAGAAATTGAACAGTGATGTATAAGTCATGGCTGAAATGTATAACACTGAAGCAAATGTCAATGAACGTATATTCTTGTCTACACGCGTAATTAGTTTGATTAACATGTTGTACTGGCGGTGAACGTTGGAAAGCTGAAAAGGTCTCAATTCCAACTTTTGTGAAAAATCCTTGATTGCTTCTTTGAGAGGCCACGAAATTAGGCCAAAGAGCAGACCATATGCGTGGTTTGGACAAACGAAATAAATAGAAAAAATGACAGTTTGAAGCGGCACAAGAATACCCATGATCAATTGTATATATTTTTCATTAATATTGATATCGAACAAACCAGGATAATACTTTTCTGTATAATTTAGTTTCAGTTCATCATTTATGATCAGCTGTCCTGTAAAATGATTTAATGGAAAGAATGCTGGTAAAACAACCAGGAAATAAATAAATGACTTCGCTTTGTTATATCTTAGCATAATACCTCTGTTTAAAGGCAGTGAATAAAGTTCATAAAGTATTTCTGCAATGTTGTCACATTTTCTAGTCAAAAGAAAATAGATGTATAAACCAATGAATGCAACCAGTAATGGTACAAAAGTGCTTAGTGACCTCGTACGATAAAAAGCACTTGCTGAAAGCAAAGACATCAACGTGAAAAACAGTAAAGCAAATCTCGAAAAACTCACAAATATTATTTTCACAATTTTCCATGGATTGCTTAATTTTGTAAATGTATCAATACCACAAAAGAAGAGCAGTATTTTTACAGGCATATAAATAGAATGCACGCCTGGAGAATCTTGTGTTTTATTAATATTTTTTTCAAGAAGCATTTTCTAACATTGAAAATGATCTTGTAAATTTTATTATTTGAAATTTTTTTATAGTACAGAGACAGCCAAAACACGTTCTTTTCCTACCCAAGTCAGAACTCGATCATATGACTTTCAAAACGCATTACTATTGCTCACAACTAGCAAGAACACACATCTCTGAACATTCTGGCAATTCGTTATTATTAATTCTATACAATTTATCGATTGATAATTTTAACTATTAGAGAAAGTGCGTGCAAACATTTTAGAAAATTGCTAACCATTACGTGCACTACTCTTTGGAATTGCTGAAGGATTTTGTTCCTTTCTTTTTTACGCTCATCTAAAATGGAATTTATTTGACTATTAAAGGAGAACAAAGATATTAATTTATTACCAAACCATTTTCTCTTTCAAATTCATCTTTTAAAAGAAGAAATCAAAGAGGATCTTTTGTGAGAATCTAGTTTCAGTGCACTAACCAGAAACCTGAAATAGTTGTACTTTATGCTTTTAATAAATTTGTTATTGCTTGACTGATTAAAATTTTTCAGAAACTGAGAAACTGACAATCGCTAGACTAGACATTTTTTTAAAAATAACTGCACGGGAGGATCTTTTGCTTTTTTCTTTCTTTACACATAAACACACACATATGTGTAGGTTTTCTCTCTTCAGAAAAAAGTTCCAAAGTTTTTCGTTTGGGACAGCCATTTCAGGCTTGCAAACTGAGCACTGCAATGTTTTTGATTCAATTGTTTACTGGATTACTAGCGCATGAATAATTAAAATTTTCCAAAACTTAATTAAAGGAAAACCCGAAAGCTGCCAGGGTCAACGAATTTCATAAAGACGCAATTCAAGGGGATCGTTGTTTCTGCACTTTCTCAGTGCTGAGCAAAAACTGCTCCAAAAGTTTCAGTTAGACACTAGCATATATTATCGCTGTTGCCCGCTACAATAATTGTACTATTTAAAAAAATCAGGATCCAGAAGGTAATAAACTTCTGAAAACCAAATCGGGGAGTAATGTAATAGGGTAGTAATGTATTGAGATTTTCTATTTTCTTTAACAAATGCGCAATTATTCTTAAAAAAATAAACAAATAAATAAATCAAAATTAGAAAAGTACATCGCAAAGCTGTATTTGAAGAAAATAATAAGATATAACAGAATGAATATAACAGAATGAATCGTGCATAAAAGATAAAAAATATTTAATAAAATTATTTATTATGGGCCTTCAATAAGTAACATAATCTGCATTAAACTTTTGACACACAAGAAAATTAATTTGTATGCAATATATATACAAGAAGTATTAATTCCTGCCACAAGAAATTCAACTTCCCCTTGAACGTACAACTTTATTTTATTTTACTCTACAGGAGTTTTGATTCGCTATGTGTGAGTTGCCACCGTACCTGAGACCACAGAAACTCCCCTTTTTGAATAGGAGAAATACCTCTTTTAACGGGTGATAGTTCTTCCTTACTTTCATCGTGAACACTGCAATTTCTTGAGAATATGTCACACAATACACGTCGAACGCATTTTACGCGTTGGGGTTCGCATTGGAAGTATTATTAGCAGCAAATGACAAACATTTGTCTTAGAAGGACAATCAGTCTTCTGTTAATGTCTGCGTATCTCTGAGTTCCTGCTATCAATTCCTGTGATTCAACGAAATTTCTACCTTAATTTGGTCTGTGAAAATCAAGTTTGCGAAAACTGAGGTTTTGTGGTTCACATTTAAACGAATGCGAAGAATATCGCTAGTGATTTGTCCTCGTTATTTGAAAGGGGCTTAATTCTATTCATTCAGCGTTTTTAAAGCGTAGTGTTTCACGTGTCTGCATTTTTACGATTTTAGTGTTTGTTTTCATCTGTTCTTAAGTGGATTGTCCATAACTCCGTGAGTACCTAGTATTTTTTAAATTTTTTGAATGTCCAGTATTATGAGCAAAAAGTTGTAACTGTATTTTAGTAGGAAGAAAATTGTGTAGTAGTTAGTCTACCAATCATCATGTCTTTAAGACTTGTGGATATTCCTGAAATTGCATTGTCTTTGAAATCAGCCCCTGCTAAGGCGATTAAATTGTCAAATAATACTGTTTTTGATACGCCACATGATCGCACTACCCGCTCTGAACTTCGAGAATTTGCAGGGTTTCCTCCTGATTTGGATATAACAGAGAAAATATCAAAAATTTAGCTATCCTTTTCACTTGCTGACCTCATTCAGGTCGCAAGCATATTAAATATTGAGATATGCGCAGATACTAATGTATTGTGCGATAATATTTTCGCTTCTTTAATAAAAAACATTTTGGCGCTAAAACAACAGATTTCCGAGGCGAGCGTTAATTCCGAAATACACGAAGATGCGGAAAAATCGAACAATTCTCAAAACTATATTCCACATCAGGTGCATTTGGATTCCCAAAATATTACTTTTCCTCTATCGTTACATTCCCAGCAAACGGTCGCATACCAGAATTTTAACTCGCCAGAACGTAACTCGCCCTCAACTATTCAAGGAATAGGAATTGGTCTCAATATCAAGGACATTGCAGATGAAGTTAAAAATTTTGACGGTGCTTCAATGCACTCTGTTACCTCTTTTCTGAATTCCATTACAAATGTGTCGGAGTTGTATAAATTATCGGATATCCAAACTTTGGCCGTAGCTAAGCGCTGCATAAAAGGTGCAGCTAAAACATATTTCGATTCTCTCCCTCATGTTACATCCTGGCAAGACTTTCAAAAAAATTCTCGATGAATTTCATCAAAAGTTTACATCCGCCGATGTACATAAAATGCTTTCGGAACGCCTAATGCGAAAAAATTAAAATATCATAGAATATCTCATTAAAATGCGAGAAATCGCATGTAAAGCTTCTATTGATGAAAAATCAGTATGCGAATATGTTATTCAAGGTCTAACTGATTCTCATAATAAAATTTTTCTGTACGGTTGTGATAATTTTAGAGAATTAAAGCAAAAGCTTCTTATTTACGAAAAGTTGGATAAAACCCATCACAGCTCTTATAAGCCGCATCAAGACTTTCCGAGGCGACTTTTTACTTCTTACAAGTCTAGCCCTGTCCAACATACGGCATCTCTTACAAATAGTCCGCCGCTACGTACACCTCCTAAAAAACAATAAAGACACATGAAGAAAAATAGAACTATATGTGCCTGTCTTTATTCAGTCGATTTTCAGTATTTGTTAAAAACACTGGTTAACAGTGACATACGTAATTCGCAATGTGTAACATTTACTAAAATGATATCAAACAAAGATTATAAATATGAATATATAAATTAGGCTGCAAAAGCTTGATACAACATAAATTCATTTTCATTCAATAACAATACAAATAGCAATTGTTTCTGTGCATTTAAAATACTGATTTTTGAAATTGTAGCAGCAATTAATTTACCTCACAGGTTTTGACTAGTAAAGAATAAGTGGCCTATCAGACATAAAACGTCTTCTTTTTATGGGAGCAAGGCCTCCTACGGCGAAAGCCTATCCTTGTTGAACCTTCATCATGAAATCAGACGGAATGTCCAACATGACGTAAAACGTTGTACATATTCATGTTCTTATCTGAGATATATGAGAAAATAACAACATTTCCGATAGAATTGGAATCATGGGAGCATGAACAATGATACAATAAGCGGTGCAAGAACTACATATTGTTCCAAAGATTTATCATTTAAAAAATGTCAACAGAGACACGTTAGCAGGATTAGAAATAAGAATTAGCAAGCAAATGTCAAAGAACGCAGATTTTCGTGTATAGTGTGTAACACGTCAGCCAACATGGGAGATTCTCTTAGGAAATTCAATCTTTTATGCCCTAGTCAAAGTAAAGTTGAGATTAATTGGGATTACGTTCATCAGAAAAGCTTTTTACGCAAATGTGTAACATTATTTTAATTCAAGTAAAAAATATAAAGCAAAATTTTCCTGTTTTACACCTATATTCCGAGATTTAATAAATTTAATTCAAGGGAAAGGACTTAACCAGTAAGGAATAAGTGAGAACCGTGCCTATTAAGCCTAAAAACAGGCCCTTTTTTATAGGAACAATGCCTCCTATAGTAAGTGAGATTCCATCTTGAGTTTTTATCATAAATGCTATAACTTCTTTTGTGTAACCAACACCACAACCAACACTGCGCACTACTCTATGTGCTTCATTGTCTATCTCTGGAATTTCTGCAGCGAATGACAGCATGCAACCAAGAAGACAAGTCATAAGCACGGTCATCACAATTGGGGAGGCTAGTAAAATAGTTTGAAAATTACTATAAAGCAGATTAAACACTGTCATGTACGCAGTAATAGAAGCATATAGTACTGAAGCAAGTGTCAACGAGCCCAAATTTATATCTATAGCGTATATTACTTGTGTTAGCATGTCGTAATAGTGATGGTACTTTGATAGCTGGGAGGGATCTTGTTTTAAACGTTGAACAAACTGTTTAAAAACTTCTTTCAAGTGCCATGAAACTACACAATAAAACAATCCGTAAACGCAATACGGAAAAATAAAGAAAAGTGAAATTAATGTGGTATTTATTATTAAAAGAATTTTTACAGCTAAGAGTCCGCAATTTTTTGCTTTAAAAATATCCAAAAGCAGTGGAAAGTAGTGTTTTATAACCTGTGTGATGTCATGTGTATAAATAGCTGCTATTTGAATTGCAATTAAACTTAAAGTAAAAAGAACAGATAATATAACAATGCAGTAAGTAATTACTATTACTTTTTTGTACTTCATTCTAGTTTTTCTTGATGTTGGTAAAGAACAAACGGTTGAAATTACAGCTGCTAAGTTTTTTTGTTTTATTTTTAGCTGAACATTCATATAAATGGCAACCAGTGAGTAGACTGCTGGTGCCAGATTGATTTGCGTGTCTTTATGCTGGATCACACTTGATGACATGAAAAACATTATTGCTTCCAAAAGAATAGTGATTCCTGAAAAACAGATAATTAAAATTTTTAGAGCCTTCATGGTGGGGCTGAGCTTTTCAAACGTATCAATGCCGCAACAAAACATCAATACTTTTATCGGTTTATAAAAAGAAGACACACTCGAAAAATTTAGCATCCTTTTTGTAATAATATCTTCCGATTTCATTGTTTTGAATTCTGTTTGGTGTTTAGTTCTAGAAATGTTTAAAATGTTTAAGAAGAATCCTTGTCGTTGAACTAAATTATCCTTTGATAATATTTTTCACCAAGTCCATTCTTACGGTTGCTACCTTAGATTCCTCTGTTGGTTAACATTTTATTTCGAGATACTTTCAGTCATACCTTAAGCAAGGATTAATGATAGTCGTTGGTGCATAATTTTTTGCAACATTTTCCACCACATCCAATATTTACATCTTGCTTTAGACTGCTCTCTTTTTAATGCCTTGCCCGTCGTAAATTTTAATTAATAAGGGATCATTCATAAATGTTGTCACGCTTCGGGGGAGGAGAGGTTCATGAAATTGTCACAAAAGGAGGGTGTAACAAGAAGTGTGACAGTATTCTTATGCAGCATAGCGTGTCATGGGACAAGCGGTTGAAGGGGTATGTTGAAGTGTGACATTTTGTGACAAAAGAGAGAGGAGGGTCAATATATGGGGAAAAGCTTCACATGATTTATTGTCAAATTCATCAGTCAGTAGCATTTTTTTTTTTTGCAATCTTTTCTTATCCTTCTTGTATTTGGCGTCAGTCTTCTCCCATCGTCATAGCCGCAACCATGCCGTGAAATTCATCACCCTTTAATAATATATATTTCCGAATCGATATCTTCCCATGATTTTCCATTGTTTAATTTTTACATCTCCAAGAGCGTAGTAATAATTTCCCTAACTTTATATTACGAGCGAAACAGGTACGAACTCCGCTGGTAGTTAAACTCGTTAGTCCTTAAAGTATTTTTGTAAAACTCGTTTTCTTTTTGCTTCTGATTATTCTCCGTTTTATTCCCTTAGCAGCTTTGTTATCTGAAAGTGAAAGACACTAAACATTTCTCTGCAAATTCTTCAGCTTGTAGTAATATTTGTAGTATTTTTTGAATAACACATTCTTTGATATCTATTCTTCATTCGATCTTTCTATGTTTAATTAGCCGTTAGTTAGATATTTTTCTGAAACTATCCGTTTATCTTCTGTTGTAGATTTACTCTGTGTTTAATGTTCTCAGAACCCTTATTATTCGAAAATAAGACAATTTTTTAAAAAATTTTATCAGCTTTTAAAATCTTTGGTAATCTTCATGAGATAATCCTATGCTTAATATTTCATTTCCAAGTAATTTTCAACAAAATCGCAACACTATAGTGTTGTTATTTAACTCACTAAATTTTAGAACATATCTTCTTCTGAGTCCATTCTTTTATTTTCTTTTTTTATAGCATCCTCTGTTTAACATTTTGCTCCAGTATTTTTTAAACTCATTCGTATCTGGCACTAAAACCTCATCACTAAATTTCCCTCTGAGATACCAGCCATTTGTAGAAATCGGTCAAGTAAAATTTCTCATAAGATGAAAATGGAAATTGTTGGTAGACAAAACAAAACTGAGATTTACAATTCTAAAAAAATAAACATTTTTAGTATTTTTTCCCATACATTTTGTATTTTCATTCTCATTAGAGGGAACTGATTATACTAAGTAGAACATCAGTCAATGGGAAATTTCAAAACCTCAAATGTACCTCATTCATTTATTGATTATTACTAACTTCACTGCCCAAACATAAGATAACGATTTTAGATTTATAAGATACATATTCTTCGTATTTTGCAAAACAGATTGATTTTTCTATTCATTCATTGAAATGGAGCTCCGTGCCCTTAAAATAAATTAATTTCGTTGATTGAAATCTCAAAATGTATTTTTTCGTCCTCATGATAATTTCTATTTATTGTATTTTTTGATGCAGTCTTTATTTTTTTCTCGTTGCATTGTTCAAAGATATCGCTATTAAACCTTTCAGACGAAATTTTGAAAAAACGTGTTAGTTTTTTTTTTTTACTTTAAGGTACAATTTTATAACATATCCAACATCAATAATCGCATAAAATTGCAAGCTTTTTTAATCATAAATATAAAAGAGTTATGAAAAGTTATGTTGTCCAGCATAGAGTACACGATGCAAAAAATTTTACGACAAAAATAAGAATATTTTGAATAAGAATATTTATTCAAATTGAAATATTTTTGCCTGTATTGTATTCTTATACAATATCTATTTAAAATATAAACTAAAAATTACATTTAGGTCAAAGTAATTTTTAAAAATATAAATGTTTTTACTACTCTATTTTCGTTCGGTCGATGTGATTGAGAAATAAAACCAAAGAAGTACTATTTTCTTACTCTTGAAATTATTAACTTTTTGTTGAAAAATTTGAACATATCTCATGCATGAAGCTCCAAATTGTGAAATAAAATTATACTTAATGACCATAGCTTGTATATTATTGATGCTAAAACCGTTAAAGTTAATGTCCGGTGCGACTAAAGTTAATGAGACTAAAACTAAAATTCGAATGGTTTGGTACTTTTTTGACGTTCGAACCCTTTCCTCCTACGATTTGCCCCGGGTGCCAAAGACCCGGGGAATTGTACAAAACGAGTTTGAGATTTACAATACAAAAGATAGAGTTTAGAACAGTAAAATATATTAACTTTAAAATCAAATTATGAAAATAAAAAAACTTTTAAAATAAATTTAATTTGCGGATTTTAAATATATTACAGAAACCAAAATATATAATGACACTTCTTGTTACTCCCTCCCCTTTCCTTCTCACAAACTCTCACAATTTTTTGAACCTCACGCTCACCCTCTAAGCATGACATCATTTATGAATGACCCTTTATTTACAAATATCTGGATATTAATTTTTCACGGAGTCCCAAACAGTTAACTTTGACTCTTACAAGTAAACGTTCTCTCCTAACTATCAAGAAGTTTGATATAGCAAATATGTTCTTGTAACAAAAGCTTTTGAGATTTTCTCACTTTTGCTACATTCTTTTTTATTTAAATAAACCACATTTTTCGGTCATTTTCAAATTGCTCTATTCGAGCCTTAACCAAAAATAAACAGTTAATCTGCTTAACTGTTCACTCTCGGCGGAGAACTTGTTGCACACTTTTTGTGTATTTCTACACCGTGAGCCATTTTTTCTATCCAATATCTTTTTATATAATTTATTCTAAATTAGGGGATTAATTTTCACAGTAAATAACTTCCTATTTAACTACATTATTATTTACAAATTTAAAACAAATATTTTGGTCAGGAAAATTTAAATTGGAGCATTTTTATGCAACGCACTACATGTTGCGCGGATGCAAATTGTCTCGGATCAGAAATTGGACTCTGTAAAATTTGATGCGTTGGTTCAACATCCATCAGGAATGTCATAGAACTCTCAACTGTGAGCGATGGAAGACAAGTTTTTGTTCAGCGAATCCTGCAGAATTTCGAATATCGGCTGATTTTCGTCAGAACATTCCCACAAGTGCAATAGTCAAGAAGATGAAATGTGATGAGGTCAAATAGGGGGTACCACAGGTATTCCTCTCTTTATTAATTGAGCTCAATTAATGTGATTTATGTAATGTATTTTTTTAATGATTGAATTAAGTTAAATGGTGCACCAATATATATTTTACATTTTAATCGAGAAATAAATTGAATGAGCAGAGATAAATCATAAATAAATAAATAAGTTTTGTTTAAAAAGAATTTTTGTTTTGTTGAATTTTCACAGAATCTGCTATGAGTATTTTTATTTCATGAAACTTTACCTGATTTCAGAAAGTGAGTGCAATTTTATGATAATAATGCTTTAATTGATACAACGCATTCTACTAAAACTGTATTATCATAGGCTATGTTACATTTTACCGTAACAGTTCTGCAAATATGCCACCTAAATGAGAAATTTCAATGGCAGACATCTAACTGCATAGAATGTATGAGGAATTTCTGATAAAAGTGTGGTATACATATAATGGGAAAACTATATTTTCTTCACATAAACAATTTCCATTCATTGAATCCTTTTCAAGCTAGCGTGCATAAGTTGGTAGACACCAAAAGACATCATCGCTGGAAGATTTTAGTGTATTATACATTAAAAACATTCAAAATGCAAGCACAAAAGATTTTATTTCAGTGGAAATTAGTACACACTTTTAAAGCAGAAGCTAAGTGGTGAACGTAATGTTCCAGGATCCTCATGTAATGTAGCTTTATAAAAGGCAAATCCGATCACGTTTCTAGATGGTAGAGTCGAGCGATGGAATGCGGTGATTAATTGATCCGCCAAAAATTTGACGATCTGCAAGTTTGCTCTGGTCTCTCTTAAATCACTGTCAGTAGTGTATCTGATATATATTGCGGAAAAAGTGAACGTCCAAGGGTTAAATTACAACAGTAGATCTTATGTCAACCATATATATCTATATATATGGCAATATCATGAATTATTTGATGTTCAACTATTTTCATTCCCAACTCTCAAGTATAACGATGTTTCTCCTTACTAAACAAAAGGTGTATCATGGTACTAAGGTGCTATAGAAACACCTTAGTACCATGATACACCTTTCGTTAAATGAGGAGAAACGTACTTTATAGTAAATTTACTTAATATAAAATGCTTTGAGTAACAAGTGGTAAGTAGCAAGAATACCCACAAATCATAAAAATATCCATTTTTTAGTGGAACAATGCCTCCTACTGTAAGCGACAGTCCAGCTTGAACTTTCCTCGCGAACACTGCCATTCCTTGCGAATAATTCCCATAATCTCCAGCCTCACGTAACGCATTTCTCAAACTGGAATTAGCATCGGGAATTTGAGCAGCAAAACACAATATTTAAACTGAAAAGTAACTCCGTAAACTAAAAGTAACAACGTAAAAACTGAAAAGAACGATTTTGTTTGCCTAGTAACAAAGCTGTTGTATGAACTAGCCTACAAAGCATGATGGTTAACATTAAATCCCTTAAAAATAAAAATAATTTAACTTTGTGCAAGTAAACAATAATAAAAATATAATTACACGTTAACTTAAAGCACAAATGAGCAATAAAATGCAGACATATGTTTCGGGATTGCTTGGAATCCCTTTTTCAATGCGACAGGGAGCTTCTAGATGCAAAACATCCAAATGAAGCAGACAAAACAGCAAAAACAAAGCTTATATAGCCTAAGAATTAACAGTAAACCAATGAGAATAAAGGCAGCGTGAAGTGGAAGTAGCAGGAAGACACCAATAAGAGAGCAACAAACGAATCTCTTATCGTAAGGAAGTAAAAGGGGAAAAGAACGTAAAGGAAGTAAAAAGGAATATCAATAAAAATAAAGCAAAAAAGACGACAGCAGGCATAAAAATGAGAGAATACATAAAAATTGCAAAATTAATAAAATAAAATACAAAGAATTTTTATTCTTTTTTTGCGACATGATATAATCACACTATAAGCGATTAAGAGATTTTGATTCTGTCGTAATAGACTGTTATATAGTTAGCAAACAAGCAGCGATGACGTATTTCTTCGATTGCGCAATCAACACACATCGCAGTCGATTGAGTAAAAGTCACTTCTAATGACACAACATAAAACACAAATCAGTCAATACGATGGCGAGGTTATTAAAAAGTGAAAATTTCCGATCCCGATTGAAGTTACAGAACACTTTGTCTTGTATTTCTCTAGAATTTGTTTTTTTTTAAATGTCTAAAATATTGAAAGTGTGCTGTGACGTTTTGTTATGTGTATTCACGTTGGTGTCAAAGATAATTACAAGAAATTTACAGTCATGGATTCACTGGTTGCAATAAGCTTTCCCAAATGAGAATATCGGTAAAGTTCGTTTATGTGAGTCCGCTATCTCACATAAAACAATTTCTACTGAAAAAAAGAAGACATAAGTGCTAAAGGTGACTGAAAATGAAGATTTTCATGATCGCAACCATTTTAGAACTGCTTCGCAGCAAACTCGAAAACAAACTTGTACGTCAAGGCCGGACTAACGTAAAAGCCAACAATTTTGATTTACCTGTTATAAAAATAGTTTTTTAGTTGTACAAAAATTAACCAACAAGGGATTTAATCAATAATAAAAATATAATTACACGTTAATTTAAAGCACAAATGAGCAATAAAATGCAGACATATGTTTCGGGATTGCTTGGAATCCCTTTTTCAATGCGACAGGGAGCTTCTAGATGCAAAACATCCAAATGAAGCAGACAAAACAGCAAAAACAAAGCTTATATAGCCTAAGAATTAACAGTAAACCAATGAGAATAAAGGCAGCGTGAAGTGGAAGCAGCAGGAAGACACCAATAAGAGAGCAACAAACGAATCCAATTGAAAGTAAAGGAAGTAAAAAGGAATATCAATAAAAATAAAGCAAAAAAGACGACAGCAGGCATAAAAATGAGAGAAAACATAAAAATTGCAAAATTAATAAAATAAAATACAAAGAATAAAAATGAAATAAAAATAAGTACAGAAAATACCAAAACAAAGTACACATGTAAAAGAGGGGGAGGGGAGGGGGGAAGGAGAAAAATAGACACAAAAATAAGTAAAACAACAAGAAAACCAAGAAAGAACAACAAATTAAAGAAACTTATGCCAGACCTGTGAAAAATAAGGAGTTGAGGAAGAATCATTAACCAAATTAGAACTATTCCTGCTAATATGATAAGCTTCCCAAAAGTCAAGCTCTAAAGGGGAAGAACATTTTTGAATACTTTTACCAGAATTGAAATCAAAAGAGTGGTTGGAATTCCAACAATGTTGAGCAATGCTAGACTTGCGCGTTTTTATGCTTTACCAAAGGTACACAAGGCAGGTATTCCTTTCAGACCAATTGCTTCCAATATTGGCACTGCCTCATATAAACTTTCCAAGTATTTAGTTTCTGTGTTTTCTCCACTTAGGAGTCAGAATGTTTTCACTGTTAAAAATTCCACCGATTTTGTTAAGAAACTTCATAACTTCGCTCCGAATACTTCAGTTATGGCCTCTTTTGATGTTAATTCTTTGTTTACTAATGTTCCTGTTGATGGCGCTTTGACTTGCCTCAGGAAAAGGCTTTCTGAATTCCATTTTACTTCTGTGGAAATTGAGGAATTAGTTTTCCTTACTAGTGTGTGCTTGCAACAGAGCACTTTTGTATTTAATGGTAAATTCTATGCTATGGTAGATGGCCTGGCTATGGGAAGTCCTCTTAGTCCTATTTTAAGTGATTTCTATATGCATTATTTTGAAGAAAAACTGTTCCAGAAATTGCAATTTCAGTTTTATGTTCGTTATGTGGATGATTGTTTTGTCCTAACGGACAGTAACTTGTTAGGTATTGATGATGCTCTTTCTATTATGAACTCCATTGATCCTAATATCCAGTTTTCTTGTGGGAAAGAACTTAATAGTAGCCTCGCGTATCTTGATGTCTTTATTTCTAAGAGTGAGTCTGGTTTCACTACTTCTGTCTATCGTAAACCTTTCGCTGTTTCTTTACCTCCTCACAGACTGTCGTTTCATCCTCCCAACCAAAAATATTCGGCTTTTAATGCTCTGGTCCATCGTGCTATTAATATTTGCTCTTTTCCTGAGCTTCTCAAGATTGAACTCAACTATCTGAAAGCTGTAGCTGTTGATAGAGGATTTTCTCACTCTTTAATCGATTCTATTCATAACAAACTTTCTAAGAAAACTTCTGGTCCCAATAATGTGGTTTCTAGAAAGAATTTGGTTGTGTTATCATTCTTTCATTCTGTCAGTTTCCGTATTGCTAAAATCCTAAAAAGGTTTCAATTTTAAGTCGTTTTTGCTCCTAGTAACAAACTTTCCTTCTCTGCTCTTAAGGATCCTGTTGATCAACTTAACACTTGGGGTATTTACCAAATTAGTTGCCGTTGCGGCCTTTCTTACATTGGGCAGACAAAACGTGCTCTGAAAATTCGCTTAAATGAGCATAAAGGTTATGTACGAAAGCAAGAGTTAAATAAGTCTAGCATTGCTCAACATTGTTGGAATTCCAACCACTCTTTTGATTTCAATTCTGGTAAAATTATTCAAAAATGTTCTTCCCCTTTAGAGCTTGACTTTTGGGAAGCTTATCATATTAACAGGAATAGTTCTAATTTGGTTAATGATTCTTCCTCAACTCCTTATTTTTCACAGGTCTGGCATAAGTTTCTTTAATTTGTTGTTCTTTCTTGGTTTTCTTGTTGTTTTACTTATTTTTGTGTCTATTTTTCTCCTTCCCCCTTCCCCTCCCCCTCTTTTACATGTGTACTTTGTTTTGGTATTTTCTGTACTTATTTTTATTTCATTTTTATTCTTTGTATTTTATTTTATTAATTTTGCAATTTTTATGTATTCTCTCATTTTTATGCCTGCTGTCGTCTTTTTTGCTTTATTTTTTATTGATATTCCTTTTTACTTCTTTTACTTTCAATTGGATTCGTTTGTTGCTCTCTTATTGGTGTCTTCCTGCTACTTCCACTTCACGCTGCCTTTATTCTCATTGGTTTACTGTTAATTCTTAGGCTATATAAGCTTTGTTTTTGCTGTTTTGTCTGCTTCATTTGGATGTCTTGCATCTAGAAGCTCCCTGTCGCATTGAAAAAGGGATTCCAAGCAATCCCGAAACATATGTCTGCATGTTATTGCTCATTTGTGCTTTAAATTAACGTGTAATTATATTTTTATTATTGATTAAATCCCTTGTTGGTTAATTTTTGTACAACTAAAAAACTATTTTTATAACAGGTAAATCAAAATTGTTGGCTTTTACGTTAGTCCGGCCTGGACGTACAGGTTTGTTTTCGAGTTTGCTGCGAAGCAGTTCTAAAATGGTTGCGATCATGAAAATCTTCATTTTCAGTCACCTTTAGCACTTATGTCTTCTTTTTTGTTAGAAATTGTTTTATGTGAGATAGCGGACTCACATAAACGAACTTTACCGATATACTCGTTTGGGAAAGCTTATTGCAACCACTGAATCCATGACTGTAAATTTCTTGTAATTATCTTTGACACCAACGTGAATACACATAACAAAACGTCACAGCACACTTTCAATATTTTAGACATTTAAAAAAAAACAAATTCTAGAGAAATACAAGACAAAGTGTTCTGTAACTTCAATCGGGATCGGAAATTTTCACTTTTTAATAACCTCGCCATCGTATTGACTGATTTGTGTTTTATGTTGTGTCATTAGAAGTGACTTTTACTCAATCGACTGCGATGTGTGTTGATTGCGCAATCGAAGAAATACGTCATCGCTGCTTGTTTGCTAACTATATAACAGTCTATTACGACAGAATCAAAATCTCTTAATCGCTTATAGTGTGATTATATCATGTCGCAAAATTTGCTAGGCAGGTGGAGTAGATCGAAATATATTTGTGCTCATTCAGATATAACTGATTAAATTTTATTGGTGAAAATTTATCAATTTTATGCATTGGTGCAACAAATTTTGATTGCTTCTTTACATAAAATCAGGGAGTTATCTTCCTTCACGGGAAATGTTCTGACCAACAAGGAGTAAGTAACAACCGTTCCTAGGAGGCCTAAAAATAGTCCTCTTTTCACTGGAACTATACCTCCTACCGTGAGAGCCATTCCTTGCTGAACCTTCATCATGAACAACACCATTTCTTGAGGATAACCTACATACTCTTCAACATCACGTAAGGCACTGTACACCTCAGAATTAGCTTCCGGAATCGCTGAAGCAAGCGATAACATTCCGTGCAACATTAAGATCATGATCAATGACAGGAAAAGCGATGCAATAGCAGCATTTTCCCCCAAAGTATTATCATAAAAGAAATTGAACAGTGATGTATAAGTCATAGCTGAAACGTATAACACTGAAACAAGTGTCAATGAACGCAAACTTTCATCCACTGTGATTATTAGTTTCATTAACAAGTTATAATGATGATGGTGTTTGGAAAGTTGAAAAGGTTCCAACTTCAATTCCTGTGATAAATCTCTGAGGGCTTCTGTCAGGTGCCAAGACATTATACAGTAAAGAATTGCATATGCATAGAACGGGAATATTAAATTTGTCGAAAAAATAATGGTATTAATCCACGCAAAAGTATTTATAATCAAGCCTGGGTATGTTTCAGGGCTAATTTTCAACAACAGAGGGTAATGCTTTTGTATAACATGTAATTTCTGTTTATTACTCATCAGCAGCTGACCTGCAAAAAGAACTATAGGAAAAACTGTAGGAAGAACAGCCATGAAATAAAGAAATATTTTTGTTTTATTTCGTTTTAACACAGTAAATCTTCTTAGAGAATGTGAATAGATTGTATTAAATATGTCTGCAATGTTGTTACGTCTTCTGCTCAAAAGGAAATTTAAATACATAGCGATTGACATACAAAGTGACGGTGCAAAAGCACTGAACGATGTGTTGTAATACAATGTACTTATTGATAACAAAAGCATAGATATTGAACATACTAAAGCAATTTTCGAAAAACTCACAAATAGTACTTTCATCATTTTCCATATAGGAGTTAATTTTGAAAATGTGTCAATGCCACAACAAAAGAGTAATATTTTTACAGGCCTATACATAGAACTTATGAATGATAGATCTTTCATTTTACTTATACTTTTGGTTGGCATCATTGCCTAGTGCTGAAAACTAACTTATGCTTAGTTCTAATGATTGAAAGCTTTTACACAGACAGATACAGCAAAAACGCATTCTTTATCTAAAAAGCCTTTAGTAGAATTCTACATATGGCACTCAGAGACCCACATGCAAGATTCAACAAATAAAAATAAATGTAATTGCCCTGTTGGACACTAATCGCTGACTATCAACTTTGAAGCTAAGTACATTTTACTTCTAAGTAGAAATATAAAACGAAAATTGTTCTTTAAAACGAGATTTCCTTTACTCAGACCCGTTTGTTTTTCATATGAAAAGAACATTTAATAATACTATACATTATAGAATTTTCATGATTCATTCATCCTTCAAATTGATCTCTCTTCCAAAGATTCATAAAAGTTTTTAAGACTTTTTATCAAGTCACGCAATACTCTCCGAAATTAGGGTATGCTAATTTGATAAATTTCTACTAAAGCATGTTCTATTTGCGTGTATTGAGAAAAATGACAGCTTTCATCAACATTTTCTTATAAAAGATCAATTTTCAAATTTTCAAAGAAGAAATGCAAAAGAATCGTTTTGTTTACCTCATATGCCAAACAAAAGTTTCTCCATTAGTGTTATGTAGTTAGCGGTGAAGGGGGCTGGTGTTGACAACTTTGACAAATTTTTTTTAAAAAAAGGTGCGAAATAATATTTTTAACGCATCAAGCATTTTTTTACCAAAACTTTTAAACCTTAACCTTTCATTTTCTTGATGCGATAAATTATTTAGCGATACAGTTGCTTAATGATATTTTTCTTAAAAGGAGTTTTTACTTTTTTGGTCCACTGTGATACAACCCCTAGAATGAAAGTCACATGGATATAAATTAGAGCCTAAAGAGCATGTTTCCTGGTATTATTAACCGTAATCAAGAAAATGTTAATTGAAATTATACCTCATATATTTTTATTTTAAAGGACTACATCTAGGGATGTTAGGAATATGTGTCAGAGACAAAATCACAGAGGGTAATTTAGGACAGTTGCCTCATCATAAAAGAAGTGGCTGCAAATTTTAAGTTATCAATAATATTAGTGTAGATTTTGCGAGAAGGAGCTACGTTACATAGTTTAAATGTATATGTCGCAATTTAATGTTTAAATGTTTGCTTTTGAGTAGCAGGAGAAAATTCACAAGATTGGATTTGGCCATCTCTACCTAAATTTCAGTCAACGTTAACAAAATATTCAAATATCTTGAATTCTTTTAACAAAAAAAAAAAAAAAAAAAAAAAAAAAAAAAAAGAAAAAGGAAAAGAAAAGAAAAAAAAACAATACATTTGATGTAGTGCAACATTCAGTATATAAGTAACAACTTGGGGCATATCTACTCAAATTACCCTACAATGCAAAATTTAAAAAAAAAAAAGACATTGATAAATATAAGCTAAACAAATAAAATTATTTGACTCTATTCACTAATTTCGTGCACTTATGTTGGTGCAAAACTAATAGTTTAATCTTAATGATCGTTTATACTCGCATTTTCTAAAGATTTATGTATCGTTTTGAAGCTAAACAAAACCTGCTGCAGATGGAATTTTCTGAAAAACCCTGAATGAATTGAAGATCACTGCTATTTTTGTTAGAAAGGTTTTAAAATATTCTCATTTAGTTGTACTTATGAGAATGGATTAATGCTTTATATTTTCATATGTAATGTTATCAACTATGTTGTGGATTCGCTTTCAAGCATATAGCAAAATACTCAAAAATCACGCTTGGCTGCAAATAATATGCAAAAATATTCGACCACTCAGCCGAGATTAAAAGAAAAAAACTTTCAAAGAGAAAACCCCAATTCTTGTTTGGAGTAGAAATATATTGCGCGCCTCAAAATTTATTTTTTTATTATATATTCTTATTTGGCTGAATATTATGTATTTGTGTACATTATAAATGCAGCAAATGTAGAGTAGGGAAACCAACTTATCTGAAAAGAGATTTGGGTTCCATCTGTCGCGCGAAATCAGTTGCCTACATAGACTTTTCAGATATGTTGTTTGATTACGTTCGGCTCTTTTAATGTACAAGAATAGCGGATTTTATTAATTTAGGTAATAAAGTCGATTTACGTTAGAAAGTTATTCTTGTTTGCTTTATACGTTAAAAATCGCTTTTTGTTTTCTGCTGAACTTTCTTTTACGACGTAAAAATAAGATGATGCAGCAACTGCTTTTTACATATGGTAAGCACAGGATGCGATTACGATGAATTCTTGGAAACAAAATGCGGGTTAGTAAAACTAACCCGCATTTCCCAGGGGGCTTGACAGCATGGACATTGACGAATTTTCCACACGCGGTTCTTCACACGGCTTACTGAAAATGCAAAGAAAGGAAACTGAGTGGAGGTCGATCCAGCCTATTTTTGGGGATTTTAAAAAGATTTTAGTGTCTGATCAAATAATTTTGTTAAATTCAAAATTCAAACAACGTGGTGAAACAGTTTTTTTACTATTTGCACTTATTTAATAATTAATTTTATGAAAGATACAATTTGGTAGCTCAGAATTTTGTTTGATTGATTGGAATTTTGTGAAGGGTCTGTAAACGGACCCGAATTTACTCTGGCGCGACTCCTACTGAGAAATTTCGGGGATTTTTTTTTTCCTTTTCTCACTCTTAATTTTTGCCCCTATCCTGACTCGATTTTATAATTAGTACTCTCAGTTTCTAAAGTTTTCAAATTAGTAAAAACATTCCACATTTAAAGTGATTATAACACAACTGACCACCATGACAAATCATGGAGCATTTTTTGTTTCATCTAAAGGAACTTGCAAACTATAAAAAAGGCAACCATATAAAAGTTCTTCTTCAGGACATTCATTACTGATTCTTAAGGAGCAAATGTAGCTAAAAATAATAATACTCTCAATGTACTAAACTAAACAGTATTTTACTAGAAACTAGTAAGATCCTTCTTTAATTCTAGAGAGTAATGTTCAAATCGATAAGAAATTTGAAAAAAAAAGTTACCCGAATTTTTAAGTGAGTTCAGAGGATCAATAAAGTAATATCTTGGAGGATCTCTTAAAAGTAATGGGGACTTTTTGGAAACCACAAAAGGGTGGGGATGCGTAAATAATAATTATGTATCAAAAATTTTCAGTTCTCATAATTTTATCCAGAATTAAAATGTACGCCTTTGAAGCTGACTGTTACAGACTAGATTCAAACAGAATGGCCAAAAGTGAACGATTGAATTTTGAAGGAGAGAATTGGTTTATGTGGTGTTAAAACATCTTAATCCGCACATTTCAAATTCAAGAAAGCGTTTAACCCTAGCGGATAATTTAAAGAGGCAGAATGGAAGATTTATCAAACATACGTTCAATTTACACGCTTGTGCAAATACTATTGTTTTGTAGCGGCATTAATACATTTCAGAACTAAGCTTTATGGGTAACTCAATGGATCTCATCGTTGTCACTGTTTCTAGAATTGCTTTATTATCAGCAATAAGTATGTTTTTTATATCATTAAGTGCTTACTATTACAAAACCTTGCTAAATACCTTTAGACCGACCATCAGTTGTATTGCTAACTGCTATTTCATATATTTTCTTTTGAGTAGGCATAGATACAACATTTCAGAAGTACTTAATGCAATCTCTAAACTGTCTTTAAGACGATATACTGTTTTAAAGTTTAATCGAGCAAAATTGTACATTACTTGCATGACTATCCCACCAGGATTTTTTCCTTTATACATGTTTGCAGATCACGTGCTCATTAATAATGACATGAAACTTAATTATACTCGTAAGTATTATCCCTTATTGTTGAGCACCGATAGTTCAGGAAAATATACAGGATTGATGAAAACACTATTTACGTGGTTTATTAGCGCTATATCCTGGATGTTTTTTATGTTTCCTTAATACATATACGGAATATTTTACTGCCTGTCTTGGCACTTGAAAGAATCACCCAAAGATTTTGCACAGCATTTAATATTGAAAGCTTCTGAATTTTCAAATCATCGCCGTTATCATAATATAATAAAGAAACTGATACTGCAGATAAAGAGTCGAATTATTTCTTTAGTTGTCAAATGTACCGCAACACGTTCTTAGGTAAATTAATTTTCATTCCGAGCTTCCATTTATGGGCCTTCTTACTTAATAAAGGTAAAATGCAATTATAGTTTCAAGATGCGTAATGCAAGTGCTGTAGATTTAGATATTTTTATGCTGATTTAGTTGTAAAACTGTTTTTGTTTGACAGGTGAAAAGTTACCCCTTCCACACATTGGTCCACCAATTTTGATTGCTTCTTTACATGGAGGCAGTGAGTAATCTTACTTCACGGGAAATGTTCTGACCAGCAACGAGTAAGTAGCAGCGGTTCCTGCGAGGCATAAAAATAGTCCTCTTTTTATTGGAACGATGCCTCCTACTGTGAGAGCTATTCCTTGCTGAACCTGCATCAAGAACGCTACCATTTCTTGAGGATAACCCACATAATCTCCAACATCACGTAACGTGTTGTACACATCAGAATTCGCTTCTGGAATGTCTGCAGCAAATGACAGCATTCCATGCAACATTAAGATCATGATCAATGATAGCAACAGCAGTGCAGTAGCAGCATTTCTCCCCATAGTATTATCATAAAAGAAATTGAACAGGGATGCATAAGTCATGACAGAAATGTATAACACTGAAGCAAATGTCAATGAACGTATATTCTTGTCTACACGCGTTATTAGTTTGATTAACATGTTGTATTGGCGGTGAAGGTTAGATAGCTGAAAAGGACTCAATTGCAGCTTTTGTGAAAAACCATTGATTGCTCCTTTGAGATGCCATGAAATTAAGCCAAAGAGCAGCCCAAATGCGTAATTCGGACTAACGAAATAAATCGAAAAAATGGCAGTATAAAGCGGCACAAGAATACCCACGATCAATCTTATATATTTTTCATCAATATTAATATCAAACAATACGGGATAGTACTTCTCTGCAAAATTTAGTTTCAGTTCATCATTTATTATCAGCTGTCCCGTAAAATTATTTAAAGGAAAGAATGCTGGTAAAACAACCAGGAGATAAATAAATGACTTCGCTTTGTTATACCTTAACATAATGTCTCTGTTTAAAGGCAGTGAATAAAGTTCATAAAGTATTTCTGCAATGTTGTCACATTTTCTAATCAAAAGAAAATGGATGTATAAACCAATGAATGCAACCAGTAACGGTACAAAAGTGCTTAGCGACGTCGTACGATAAAAAGCACTTACTGAAAGCAAAGACATCAACGTGGAAATCAGTAAAGCAAATCTCGAAAAACTCACAAATATTATTTTCGCAGTTTTCCATGGAGTGCTTAATTTTGTAAATGTGTCAACACCACAAACGAAGAGCAGTATTTGTACAGGCGTATAAATAGAATATGTGCATGAAGAACATTTCATTTTACTAATATTTTCTTAAAGAAGTATTTTCTGGAGTCAAAAATGATCTTGTAGTAAATGTTACTATTTGAATTTTTTTCTTGTCGTACAAAGACAGCCAAAACGCGTTTTTTTCCTGCACAAATCAGAACACGATCATATGACTCTCAAAATGCAATACTAACGCTCACAACTAGGAAGAACACACAGCTCTTTGCCCATTCTACTGGCAATTCATTATTATTAATTTTATATTTTTTATCTATTGATAATTTTAACTATTAGAGAAAGTGCGTGCAAACATTTTAAAATATTGCTAACTATTACGTGCACTACTCTTTGGAGTTGCTAAAGAATTTTGTTCCTTTCTTTTTTACGCTCATCTAAAATAGAATTTTGTTGACTACTGGAGGATAACAAAGACATTAATTTATTACCATACCATTTTCTCGTTCAAATTCATTTTTAAAAAGAAGAAATGAAAGAGGATCTTTTGTGAGAATCACTTTCAGTGCACAAACCAGAACCCTGAAATAGTTGTACTTTATGCTAGCCATTACGTGCACTACTCTTTAGAATTGTTAAATGATTTTGTTCCTTTCTTTTTTACGCAAATTTTTTTATCGTACAGAGACAGCTCAAACAAGTTATTTTCCTAAACAAATCAAAACTCGATCATATTACTTTCAAAACGCATAACTAATGCTCACAACTTAGAATACACATCTCTTTGCACATTCTAAGAGCAATTCGTTATTATTAATTCTATACCGTTTATCTATTTGAAGAACTGCGTGCTCTTAACTATTAGGGACCTCTTAACTATTAGAGAAACTGCTTGAAAAACATTTTGAAAATTGCTAATCATTACGCGCATTACCCTTTAGAATTACTGAAAGATTTTGTTTTTCCCTATTACGCCCATCTAAAGCGGAATTAGTTGACTATTACCATACCATTTTCTCTTTCAAATTTATTTTGTAAAATAAGAAATGAAAGAGAATCTTTTAGTGAAAACCTCTTGTAGCGAACAAACCATAAGCCTGAAATATTTGTACTTTGTTTTTAATGAACAACATAAATTGTTTGTAATGCTTGACTGGTTAAAATTTTTCAGAAACTGAAAAACTGGAACCTTCCTGAGAATCGCAAGACTCAACATTTTTTTTAATAACTGCACGGGAGGATCTTTTGTCTTTCGTTCTTTCTTTGTCTATGTGTGTGTTTTCTAGGTTTTTCTCTCTTCAGAAAAAGTTCCAAAGTTTTTCTTTAGTAACAGTCATTTTTGGCAAATTGAGCACTGCAATGTTTTTGTTTTAACTGTTTAGTAGTTAAAAATTTTCAAAAACTTGATTACGGAAAACCCCGAAAACAACCAGGTTGAACGAACTTTATAAAGACAAAAGGGGATCGTTCGATTTGCACTTTCTCAGTTCTGAGTAAAAGCTTCTCCAAAAGTTTTAGTTAGACACTAGCATATATTATCACTGTTGCCCGCTGGAATAATTATATTTCGAAACGAAATCGGAACCATACCTTTTATACCATCAAACGAGAAAAGCAATAAATTTCTTCAAGCTTGCTTCAACAGAAAAATAAATTCGCATAAAAATAAAAAATAACAATCATTGTAACGAGTGTTACCAATTTCATTTATTGATCCGTCGGTGCACACCAATGTGACACTGATCCAGTGCTTAATTTTGCGTGGTAGCTTACGAGAATTTAGCTCCAATACTTCTTTTCAATACTATATGAATTTTTACAAATTAGTCTGAATTCTGTATTGCCTATTTATGCATGAAAATAAGTTTAGAAGACTACAGCGCTCTCCCAGTTCTTCTGTTAGTAATTACAGTTCTACCATCAACCAAAGCAAGCCCGCTGGCAGAATGCCAAGAAGAATACATTCATATTCAAGGGAGAAACTGCTGGTGTAAAGAATGAGCCTCTAGTTTCTCGTTCTAGTTCCTTTACCATACTTTATTTTTTCTGAACTGATGCTATATGTCAATTTATAAATTTAGTTGTTTTCAACAAACAGAGAGAATCAAACATTCTGATTCGCGTACTAAAAAAACCGCACCTGCAAAACAAACTTCCCTAAAACTCGAATGGATTCGTTCTTCTCTGCCATGCGCAGAGGCGTCCAACTATCAAAATTTCGTAGTCGAGCTGTAAGTCGTGTAGTGATTCTTCACCACGTGACTCTATTGTTTGTTATTGAGCTCAGTGTCCATTGCACGCCGTTGATTAGTCTTAAAAACGTAAACAAACACAAACCTGAAATGTTTTACATTTACCTCCCTAAGCTAGAGACTATGAAATGAATATATCAACAGAATGGGAAAGGATATTTTCGTATAGCAGCAAAGATAAAGTAAATTACCATAATAATCATGGCTAGAGATAAATTTCATACTTCTTGTTTTATATGGTTCGTGGAGTACGAAATCGTGTTATTAATGATGCAAAATATGGTTCGCTGCTTAAACGGAAAACAAAATATTTCGATTAATTTTATTTACTTAATTTTGCGTATTTGGTTGGACAAGAAATGAAATTGTTCTAATAATTTGGTATTTATTTCTGTATTAGAATTTTACTTCGTAATTAAGATTCGACACGTTTGCTCAAGGTAAGAGAAACAAATGATATCAAATGACATGTGAAAGAAATTTTGTGTACTTTTAAAAGAGAAAGTATTTCTTTATTGCTTCATAATACCAGGTTTAATATGTGAAAGATTCAAAGTATGCATAATTCTGCAGAAAATTTTCGTGATATTACCGTCAAAATTTTCTGTTCGGACACACAAATTTGGCGAAATCCTATTGGAATTTTGATAAAAATAAATAACTAAATGGCAAAATTGCAAATTATTTAATAACTTGTTCAGTAAATAAACTGATGATTTATTATCATATCTGAGAAAGTTGGCATCCTTTTGCCGGTACTAAAGCTGACCCTACTGCAATTTATTGACTTTCAAAAATATTATTCAATTTTTTGCCCACGGACATGGTGAGATTTGTGGGATACGTGGATTTTAATCATTTAATTAAATTACGTCATCAACATGATTAAGTTATATATTTTCTAATTTATATCAAAAGCATTTTAATGGAAAAAGTCATTTTTATTTAAGGAATGTCAGTTAAAATAGAGATATAGAAGCCGAAGATCGGAGAAAGTGGCAAAGGTGAACAAACAGGTCACGAATACGATTTGTCATGTTCTGTGGGCGCAAATTTCTAATACAAAATTGAACCCTGTTTGATATTAATTCACATGTATGAGAAGAAGACTCATTATTTTTAATTAGTTTGAGGAGGTAAAAAAATGAGGATTTAGGGAAATTAATTTGATGGGACAAGATTTGTAAAACTTTTTTGGAGAATGACTCAGTACAAGTGTCAATCCATAGAGATTTACACCTGCAATGTGTTCCACTTGTGTTATTATGTTGAAATATTGATGGTGTTTTAAAAGTTAATTAGTTTGCTTTTTTTTTTTTGGCTTAAAATCAAGTACTGTTTAGTTCTACTTCTGGAGTCTCTTTCACCAACAGAAACAGCCACAATATAATCAACTGTCCGTAATTTTCTTAGACTTCAAAAGTTATTTGCATGATAACCCGCTGAACATTACTATTATCAACAATCGATTAAAACCATTAAGAACAATCGATAAAACATAATTTTCCTTTGTTATTCAATTTAAACTAGAAAATTGGATTATAAACCAATGGAAACTTTAAATTCAAATGTTAGAGTTGTTGTGAATTTCCCGTTTTGATCGTTGGCGATGTTCTAAACAGGTTTTGTTCATTTTTTGCAACAAAGCAAATTTAATTTTAAGTTGTTTTTAGTACGAAGTGAAAGGCATCATTCGTTCCATTTCTATCATAACCTCCCACCAACTTGGCTATATGGCGCCAAATGTGGAGCCATAATGAAATAAAGAAGTCCAACGTCAGTTTGGTAATATCGACGATTTCTGGCAATTTCCCCGTAATATTTCATGCTAAAGCTTTACCAAGATTACACCAAATTTTCTTGCATGCATAAAGAGGAAAAGAGCTTTGAGTAATCTAGATATTTTATTAGGGACAGTAGAAAAATGATCAAACTGACTGATGCTGTTCATGTTCATCTTGGGTATTTCATCCAATCCATTATCATAAAATTAGCAAGAGAGAACATTTTCAAGAAATGCAAAATTTACTGGGAAACATGTTCTGAGAGCGATTTTTTTTCTTCGTTTCAGTTAAGCAGATACTAAATACTTAACTTACAGTGTTTTTCTTCGTTGGAAAAACTAAAAACTTATTTTCATGTTCTTATTTGAAAGGTTTTGCTTACTTTTGAGCAATTCGGAGGTAAGCACATTACATTTCTCTTGGGAAATTGAATCCTTTCCACCCTAATCAAAGAGTTGAGATTAGTTGGGATTACATTCATCAACAAGTTTTCTACGCAAATATGTAACATAAACAATATTTTCTCTCAAGTAAAATTATAAAACAATATATCTCTGTTTTACGCCCTTATTTTGAGATCTATTAAGCTTAACTCAGGGGAAAAGATTTAACCAGTAAGGAGTAAGTGAGTACCGTGCCTATTAAGCCAAAAAACAGGCCTCTTTTTATAGGAACAAATCCTCCAACTGTGAGTGATACTCCATCTTGAGTTTTTATCATAAATGCTATAACTTCCTTTGTGTAACCTACAGTACTTCCAACACTGCGCACTACTTTATGTGCTTCACTATTTATTTTTGGTATTTCTGCAGCGAATGACAGCATCCCACCAAGAAGACAAGTCATAAACACGGTCGTCACGATTGGGGACATCAGTAACAGTACTGGAAAATTATTATAAAGTACATTAAACACTATCATGTACGCAGTAACAGAAGCGTATAGTACGGAAGCAAGTGTCAACGAACTCAAATTTGCATCTATACTGTCTATTACTTTTGTCAGCATGTCGTAATCGTGGTGGTTCTTTGACAGCTGGGAAGGATCTTGTTTCAAACGTTGAACAAAATGTTTAAATACTTCTTTCAAGTGCCATGCAACTGCACAATAAAACGCTCCATAAACGCAATACGGGAAAATAAAGTATAGTGATATTATTATGGTATTTATTATTAAAAACATTTTTACAACTAAGAATCCGCATTTTTTTGCTTCAAAAATATCAAAAATCAGAGGAAAGTAGTGTTGTATAACCTGTATCATATCATGCGTATTTACGCCTGCTATTTGAACCGCAATTAAACTTGAAGTAAAAAGAACAGAGAATATAACAATGCAGTAAGTAATTACTATCACTTTTTTGTACTTCATTCTAGTTTTTCTTGGTGTTGGTAAAGTACAAACGGTAGAAATTACAGCTTCTAAGTTCTTTTGTTTTATTTTTAACAGAATATTCATATAAATGGCAACGAGTGAGTAGACTGCTGGTGCCAGATTGATTTGCGTCTTTTCATGCTGGATCGCACTTGATGACATCAAAAACATTACTGCTGTCAAAAGAGTAGCGATTCCTGAAAAGCAGACAAATAAGATTTTTAGAGCCTTCATAGCGGGGTTGAGCTTTTTAAATGTATTAATGCCGCAACAAAACATCAACACTTTTAACGGTTTATAAAAAGAAGGCACACTTGAAAAATTAAGCATTCCCTTAGCAATACCTTCCGATTTCATTGTGTTGAATTATGTTTGGTTATTTAGCCCTAGAAACTTTCAAAATGCGGAACACGTCAAATCCTAGTCGTTGAACTGAATAATTCTTTGATAATAGAATTATTTTTTGATAATAGAATTATTTTCCATCAAGTCCATTCTTTCAGCTGCTACCGTAGTTTCGCCTTTTTGTTAACATTTTATTTCGAGTTACTTTCAATCGCAACCTAATCAAGTATTAAAGATCGTCGTTGGTGCATTATTTTTAGCAATATTTTCTCCACGTCCAATTTTAACATCTTGCTATACACTGGTTTCTTTCTAATGCCTTACACGTAGTAAATTTTAATTAATTAATGAAAGACACTGAAACCTCGTTAAATTCATCAATTAGTAGCATTTTTTAGGAATCTTTTCTTTATCCTTCTACTTGGCATCAGTCTTCTCCCACCTTCATAACTGCAACCATGCCTTGAAATTCATCACTCTTTTATAATATATACTACATAAGAGATATCTTCTCCTGATTTTGCATTGTTTAATTTTTACATCTCCAAGAACTTTACTTTACTGTACATGCAAAGTTATGCTTTACATTACTATCCATTTACCTTCTGTTGTAGATTAATCTGTGTTTAATGTTCTCAGAAGACTTATTAATCAAAAATCAAAGATAGTAAAAAAATTGTTTGCAAATTCATCAGCTTGTAGCAATATTTTTTGAATAACACATTCTTTGATATCTATTCTTCATTAGATTTTCCTATGTTCGATTAGTACTTAGTTTTATATATTTTCTGAAAGTATCCGTTTACTTTCTGTTGTAGATTACTCTGTGTTTAATGTTTTCAGAAGCCTTATTATTTGAAAGTAAGACACTAAAATTCTTTATATCTTCGGTAATCTTCTGTCTGATATTTAATATTTCATCTCAAGCAGTTTTCGACAAAATCGCAACAAGCACTAAAGAGTTGTTATTTAACTCACTAATTTTTAGAACATATTTTTTTCTGAATCTTTTATTGTCTTTTTTATGGCATCCTCTGTTTAACATTTTTCTCCAGTACTTTTTTAGCCCATAAGCATCTGACACTAAAACCTTATCATTAAATTTCCCTCTGAAAAACCAGCATTTGTAGAAATCATTCAAGTAAAATGGTAATTTTTGGTAAAAGAAACAAAACTGAAAAAGTTACAATTCTGAAAAATAAATATTTTTAGTATTTTTTTCCGTACATTTTGTAACTTTATTCTTATCAGAGCGGAACTGATTATTCAAAGTAGAACATCCGTCAATGGGAAATTTTAAAGTCTCAAATGTACCTAATTCATTTATTGAATATCACTAACTTCACTGTCCAAACATAAGATAACGATTTTAGATTTATGAGATACATATTCCTCGTATTTTGCAAAACAGATTGATTTTTCGGTTCATTTACTCAAAAGGGGCGTCATCTCCTTGCACTTAAAATAAATTAATTTTGTTGAGTAAAATCACAAAAGGTACTTTTTCGTCTTCATGATAACTTTTATTATATGTTTTGATGTTCTCCTTATTTTTTTTATCGTTACATTACTCGAAGATCTTGCTATTATCCCTCTCAGACGAAATTTTGAAAAACCGTGTTAGCTTTTTTTCTTGTAAAGTATAGTTTCGTAACATGTCCAATATCAATCACACAAAATTTCAAGCTTTTTTATTCATAAATAAAGAAGTTATGAGTTGTCCAGTGTAGCTGACACGATGCAAAACATTCAAATTTTAATACAAAAATAGGTTCAAATGGAAATATTTTTGCTTGCATTATATTCTTAAACTACATCTATTTAAAATGTAGGCTAACAATTACATATTTTTAAGAATTATTTTGACTTAAATAAGCATTCTTACCACTCAATTTTTCGTTCGGCCGATGTGATTGAAAAATGAAAACAAAGGAATTCTATTTTCTTCCTCTTCACATTATTACTAACTTCCTTTTGAAAAATTTGAACACATATCATGCATGAAGCTTTAAAGAGTAGACCATAGCTTGAATATTACAGATACTAAGACCTAATAATTTACTCAACCAAGACACGTTTTCATCTGCTAACTATAACAATATAACATTATAATTATAAAATAATTTTTGGAAAAAAATAGAACCGACTTCAGATTATAAATTGCGCTGAAAAGTGAAAAATAATTTAATTCTTTAAACAACATCGATGTGACTTTTAAATATGGTTTTAGAAGTCGGTGCGAAATTAGGATAGATAAAATCTTTTGTAATCATGAATCAATTACAAATATAAATGGCCCAGAATTAGCAACAGCTCCAATATGAAGTAGCACTTGGTGTAATGGTTAATTAGGCTCATAATTTTGCACCGACTTCTAAAACTATGTTTAAAAGTCACATCGATGTTGTTTAAAGAATTAAATTATTTTTCACTTTTCAACGCAATTTATAATCTGAAGTCGGTTCTATTTTTTTTCCAAAAATTATTTTATTTTATTCTTTTTAGTGCAAATACATTGTTTATATAAATACTCTATTTTTAAAAAAATCCATATCAAAGGGCAAACCTTCTTTGATTGAATGACACTAAAAACTGATCATTTGTATGAAAAATTCCGTTTTGAAGTCGATTTTAGCAAACAAACTGACTCGATATAATTTTTGCCTCAGAGAAGCCTTCAGTCAAAATCTTACTATAATTGCATTTATTATTATAGCACAATGGCAACAAATACTTTTTTAACAATGAGTTTTATATTTATTAATAGTTTTCCCAACAAAGAAAAATCAAGTCAAGCCTTTCCAATTAAAATAAAAAATACTTATAGAAATAAAATTTCACGTTAAATTAAAGCACAAATGAGCATTAAAACGCAGACATATGTTTCGGGATCGCTTGGAATCCCTTTTTCAATGCGACAGGGAGCTTCTAGATGCAAAACATCCAAATGAAGCCATTTCAATGTCGCATTGAAAAAGGGATTCCAAGCGATCCCGAAACATATGTCTGCGTTTTAATGCTCATTTGTGCTTTAATTTAACGTGAAATTTTATTTCTATTACTTTGCACAAAGTTTAATCATTACTAAAAAATACTTATTTTTCACCCGTATAGATTTTTATAAAAAACAAATGTAGTCAAATTGAAAAATTTAGTCAAAAGTTATGGATGAAAAACTGAAAAAATGACTCTATTTCTGCCCATAACTTTTTTCTAATTATCGAATATGGTCAAACGAAGGTACGGGACCTATGGGAAACCACCCTCGATAGATTTAAAAAAATCATGAAAATCGGCTCATCCGGTGAGAAGTTATGAGTGGACAAACAAAAAAAAAGAAAAAAAGAAAAGAAAAAAAAACGACATACATACAATATGAATGTATAACCTCCTTCCTTTGTGAAGTCGGTTAATAAATGAAACTTGTCTGACAATAGAAAAGGGGAAATAATTAACTAATAACAAACTGTTTACAAATTTTTTTAATTGATATCACTAAAACTCGTCCATAGCTACTAAACAAACAAAAACAAAAAAGTAAATGGTTCTTAACTGTTTTGTCGTTGCCTATTTATATATAGATTTCCTGGTCGGCAATGTAGTTCAGTATTGATAACTGAACTGAATTAAAAATAGGCTTGCCAGTGAGAGACGAATAAAATTCGTGGGGGAAGGAGAGGCCCCTAAGTAAAATCTATGATCCCCCCCCCCAAAAAAAAAAAAAAAAATCCAAGTATAACTTAGCAAATGTTTCCTCATTTTGTCTAGTTTTTTATATAAAAAAGTCAATTATATCGCAGTTGAAATTTTTATACAATCATAAATGTACAAATATTTACTTGCGTACAGTTTCTCGACAGTCGAGTAACCTATTGCTAATATGGATCGGTAACTGCTCGGTCGGGGCAATTTGGAAGAAATGAGGAAATGCAAATACCTTTTAAGACGGATAATATATTTTAGGGACCATAAAACATACTGATTCATTTTTAATACATTAATGTAAAGCAGTGTTTCCCAACCTTTTTTACTTTGCGAACCCCTTCCAAGATCCTAAAGAAAATGGCGAACCCCTTCTACAGTAACGTGTAACAAAAATACCAAATTTGTTAGTACATTTATTTTCCATATTGCACAATGGTTCATACCAAGAAATAAATACATAATTGCGAAATATCTTAAGTTTAAATAAATACTAAAATTATTTTTTATTTTTTTGTTATTTTTTGACTAATTAATAGGGCAGTAAACATATGTATTCGCAAAAAAATTTCGTTAAAAACTATTTCCCCGATAGTGCGAAAAAGTTATGAAACGGTATGAGCAATAAACGTAGAAATTTTTGAATCAAGCAAGGAATTCTCAAAAGTTGGAAGCAAAGTGAGATAAATGTGAGTACAAAATTTAAAATTAATGAATAAATATCTTCCATTTTCACTTTGAGGTCTGTAAATGAAAAAAAATAGCCGTAACAATGAAAAATTTCATATTTCCGACTCTTTCTTCGCGCTAACGAGGAAAGATAAATAGAAACCTATGCTCAAATTTTAAAATAAATCAATGAATAACGTTCGACACTCCTTTGCGGTTCAAATTTTCGATAGCACAAAAAGTAAGTACATTTCAAATTTTGTTCGTATACTTCCTATGTCAGCCCACAACTTTTACGCATTATCGGATAAACAATTTATTTAAAAAAATGATTTTTACACTCCATCCTAATACGTTGCGTATGTAAATTTATTACTTCATTTTTTCTTTAACGTCAGCAAGTAAAAATTCCGCCATTGCGATATTATTTTCGCGAACCCCCTATCTACATCCAGCGAACCCCTAGGGGTTCGCGAACCACCGGTTGGGAGACGCTGATGTAAAGAATTTATTTTAAAATATCTCAAATTAATTCTTTCGCGGAGTATCATTCAGTGAACTTTGACTCTTACAAGTAAACATTCCCTCCCAGCAACCTATAGAATCTTGATATGGCATATTTGTTCTTCAAATATACCATCTAAATGCGAAATTCTAGTGGAAGACGTCAAACTGTTTCGAATTTATGGGGAATTTTTGACTAAAATTTAGTACACATGTAATGGGAAAACTATATTTGTCTTATATGGACAATTTATATTTATTGAATTCTTTCCAACCAAGCAAGATTAAGTTATTAGACCGCCAAAAGATATTATCGCTGATACATTAAAAACATTTAAAATCCAAGCACAACAGTTTTTATTTATGTGGAAATTAGTACACATGTTAAAGCAGAAGCCAAGTGATGAAATTCATGTTTCAAGCTCCTCATCCAATCCAGCTTTAGAAAAGGCAAATATGATCGTGTTTCTTGGTTGTAGAGTCGAAAGATGGAATGCGGTGATTAATTGATCCGTCAAACATTTGACGAGCTGCAAATTTGCTTTGGCCTCTCTTAAATCACTGTCTGTAGTATTGCCTTATAAGTTCAGGCGCTGGGATACAAAGTAGCATAAATTTTCATTGTATATTGTTTTATAACGTAAATATGGCAGATGAAAAAAATCTTCATATTATTTCCTTCATCAATCTGATGTGAAACTTGATAGTATTTTGTAATTGACGTGCCCTCGCCTGAAGTGAAGATTGGGAGGGTGCGCTGCTTTTGAGTTTAACGGGTCTTATAGGCAGGAGGAAGCACGAGCGTTGAAGACTAGGTTACCCTGTTCTATTATCTCCTTTCACTGAATTCTCCAAGAAGAAACATATGAGGCAGTGAGAAGAAAAGGGATTAAGTGTCCAAAACACGATTCTGAGAAAAACGCGTTTGGATCTTATGGGACCTTTAATGTTATTTTTTTTTCTAAATCACGTTAGGGCGGAACACCTGTTTCAGCCGAAAAACTGAGCGTCCAAGGGCTGATTTACAACTGTGCATCCGATGTCAATAAGATGCTTGCATAGGATGGAACTTTATACATATATAATTGCAGGCTTGAAATCGACGTCTAGGGCTATTTCCAAACAATACACAGTAAAAGAATCAAATTGAATATATTTACAGCTATTACACTATTTACAGGTAATTAACACCACTTCGACCAGGATTATCATAAAAGTTATATGACACACTCAGTGCCTTCGTGTCCACTCAGGACTAGATCTACCGCTCGTTTCCCGGCTTGTCTCTTTTTCCGCTCGATGGCGCTACCGTCGAATTGGCATTTCCCATTAGATCCTACATATATGCCTACATATATATATATATATATATAGTAATGTCATAAATTCTTTGATTTTCAACTATTTTCACTCCCTACTCTCAAGTACAATGATATTTCTCCTTATTAACAAAAGGTGAATCATGATATTAAGTTGCAATAGAAACACCTTAGTACCATGATGCACCTTTCGTTGAATGAGGAGAAACTTTCTTAATAGTAAATTTACTTAATACGAAATGTTTTGAGCAACAGGGAGTAAGTAACAACAGTTCCCACAAGGCCAAAAAAAAAATTAAAAATCCTTGTTTTAGATCAACATTTAACTCCTACTGTGAGTGACAGTACAGCTTGAACTTTCCTCGCGAACACTGCCATTTCTTATGCATAATTTACAGGATCACCAGCATCACGTAACGCATTTCACAAACTGGAATTGGTATCGGGAATTTGAGCAGCAAAAGATAACATTTTCTGTAGAATGAGGGTCAAGAAAAGGGATATCATGAGTGGTTCAAAAACAATGTTCTTATCAAAAGTTCATTGGAAAGAAAATTAAACAGAGACAGAGTTGAAACGAATAATATTGAAACAAATGTCAGTGAACGCAAATTTTTGCCTACGGTGTCTATTAGTTTCATTAACATGTTATAATGACGATGATGATTGGAGTGTTGAAAAGGATTCAACTTCAGCTGTTGAGCAAAATGCTTCTTTCATGTGCCAGGAATTTAAGCAGTTAAACATTCCATAGGTATAGAACGGAAAAAACAAAATACACTGAGAAAGCCACTAACAATCGTTATAAAAACTACAATCGAGTAAAACTTCGCTTCATTTCGAAATTTATGATAAACAGACATGTAATAAGAAATGAAGGAAAGAGTGCTCGTAAAACAGCCGTGAAATAAATGAGGAATCTTGCTTTGTTATATTTCAGTACACTATATGTTGTTATCGGATTGCAGAGAGTACATAAAGTACTTTTGCAACGTCTTTACCCTTTCTACTCACACTTACATGCATGTAAATACCAACTGCAAAAAGAAATGGTGGTACAAGAGAGCTTAGCGGCGGAACATGATAAAGAACACTTACTGCAGCAGAAAAGTAAATATTGCAGTTAGTAAAGCAATGCTAAGAGAACTGAGAAACAGTAGTTTCAATATATTTCCCGTAATACTTCATTCTGTAAATGTATTAATACTACAACAAAATAACAGTATTTGCACAGGCCTATAAATATAACGTATAGAGTGACCTGGGGTAATTCCCGATCAAATAATACAAACATCAATTTTGTAAAAAAAACGTTTGTGGTAGAATTCTAATTTTTTCTGAAAATTTGATGACTTTCGGACGGTTTCCTGTGCAACCTTTATTTTCCTGAAAATAAAAAGAGAATTTTCAATATTTAAAATTTTCAGTGACTAGGAATTATTCATAGAACGGGGTAAATCTCGATCACTTCTGGAGCAAATACTGATCACCCAATTTTCTTCAAAACGAAAGGCATTTCATTAATAATTATATGAGTTAATTAAAGTAGTTAACAACTGATACATTAAAATATAAATAGATAGCCAAAACACAATTTATCAGCTGACAAGTTGATTTATTCAAAAAATTTTTTTAACTTTATTTTCTAAAAATCTTTGCAAACTTTCTTGTAACACTTATATACACTGTTTATGGCAATGTCATAAACTGAATGGATCAGCTCCATTTAAGGTCACAGGACCATAAAAAATGTATTTCACATTTATTTTTTCAATTTTGTCCCTTTTTGGCCATCTATAGTTGCCTGTACCTTTTTCTAAAACTTCATTTCAATCAGATCTCCTGCTCTATTTAAAGATTTTCAAATGTACATCGGTTAATTATCATAACAAAGTGCATAACTGCTATGTAAAGATATATTCTTGTGAATAGCACCCAACAAGAATTTAGCACCATCTAATTGGGTGGATTTATTTGATCAACTTGTAAATTTTCCACTAATGATTTGCTATCCCCCCTTTGTTCATAACTGGTTCTTTACTTTTGTTTCTTTTTTTCCCATTAGTCTTCGTCCACATTTGTTGATCTGTCATTAAAAATAACTGAAATTATTTGTTTTAGCTACTTCTGATGAAATTTATGCCAAAAAGAGCAAGTGATCAGGAATTACCCCAGTGATCAATATTTACCCCATCTACACGGGGCAACATTTGGTACAATCTTAAATAATAAATTTTAATGTTTACGGAAGCTGTGAAACAACCAATCGAAACCTTCCACTATTTTTAGATAATATGAATACAAAGTAGAGCAAAATATGTTCTATTAAAAGAGGAAGAAGAATCTTTGTAAAAATGAGCATATTTAAGGAACCCCTTTGAAATGGCAAGTTCTGAGTGTAGTTTAGAAATTACTTAATGGATTACACTTAACAGCAAGTAATTATTTAGTAAATGTAGTTATATTTTAGCAAAATGTCCAAGAGTACCTGACTATATCTCAAATTACACAAAGATAAATTTTTTATTCATAAAGAATGAGTGATCAATATTAACCCCAGAAACATAGTGATCGTTAATTACCCCGGGTTAACGTTAATAACCCTATATGACAAATTAATTACTTTTCCAATATTTTATTCCAAAATCATCCACTTGTTTTTTTTTCGAAATGCTTAGCAGTATTTGTTTTAAGAAACTCATATCTATGAAAGACATATGATGGCAATAAACGAAAAGAAATACTTTTTGGCCATTTTGTTTGCAACTATCTAGTAGAGGAATTGCGCTAAAATTAGACCCTTTTCCTAAAGCGGACCCCTTTTGAATAAAATGTAAATGCTGAAACCTAGTGATACCTTCTTACTTAAACAAAGGAGCTAATGAAATAAATGAACTTTGTGCACAGTAAAACTGAAAAACAGTTATTCACGTAAAGAAAGCACAAATGAGCGTTAAGATGCAGACATATGTTTCGGGATTGCTTGGAATCCCTTTTTCAATGCAGTAGTGGAGCTTCTAGATGCAAAAACATCATTGGATGTTTTTGCATCTAGGAGCTCCACTACTGCATTGAAAAAAAAAAGGGATTCCAATCAATCCCGAAACATATGTCTACATCTTAATGCTCATTTGTGCTTTCTTAACGTGAATAATTGTTTTTCAAAGGAGCTAATGCCATTACTGTTTCAGGATGCGCAAAGCAGCTACTGAAGATTTAGATATGTTTGGGCTTCTTTATTCATAATGTTTTAAAGTGTGACAGGTTAAAAGTTCACTTTTATGCATTAGTCAACACATTTTGATTGCTTCTTTGCACAGAATCAGTGACTGATCTTACATCACGGGAAATGTTCTGACCAGCAACGAGTAAGTAGCAACAGTACCTGCGAGGCCTAAAAACATTCCTCTTTTTATAGGAACGATGCCTCCTACCGTGAGAGACATTCCTTGCTGAACCATTTCTTGAGGATAGAAAACATACTCTCCAACATCAACGTGTTGTACACATCAGAATTCGCTTCTGGAATGTCTGCAGCAAATGACAGCATTCCATGCAGCATTAAGATCATTTTCAATGACTGCAGAAGCAGTGCAATAGCAGCATTTTTATCCAAAGAATGATTGTAAAAGAAATTAAACAGAGACGTGTAAACAATAGCTATAGCATATAATAATGAAGCAAATGTCATTGAACGCACATTTTCGTCTACTGTGATTATAAGTTTCATTAACCAGTTATAATGACGATGATGTTTGGGAAGCTGTAAGGGTTCCAGTTTCAATTCCTTTGAAAAATCTTCGAGTGCTCCTTTCAGATGCCAAGAAATTAAGCAATAACATATCCCATATGTGTAGTACGGAAAAATGAAAAATATTGAAAAAATTATTGCTTTAATCACCGTAAAAGTATTTACAATAAATTCAGTGTACTTTTCAGTGGTATCAATATTCAACAACAGGGGGTAATGCTTTTGTATAACAAGTAATTTCAGTTCACCATTCATTAACAGATGAGCAGCAAACATATATATATAGAGAAAGCAGTTTGAAGAACGGCCATGAAATGAAGAAATATTTTTGCTTTGTTTTGACTTAAAATAGTAATTTTTTTTTTAGAGACAGTGAACAGAGTGCATCAAATACTTCTGAAATGTTGTCACGTCTTCTACTTATAAGAAAATTGAAATACATACCAATAAATATAACAGGGGAGTGTGAAAAGCTGCTGAACGCCGTGTTGTAATATAATGCACTTAATGACAACAAAAGCATACACATTGAAAATGTTAAAGAAATTCTCAAAAAGGTCACAAATATAATTTTCATTATTTTTCATACAGAAGATAGTTTTGTAAATGTATCAATACCACGTCGGAAGAACAGAATTTTCACAGGCGTATAAACAGAACGCCATGTATAATAAATTTTTCATTTCAGTAGAACTATCTTCCGAAATCATTTAATTAATGTTTTAGGAACTCATTCCTATGACAATATCTATGTAAAACTAATACTGACAAGCAATAAAAAAAACATAGACGTAGTCATGATAGAGAGCTATGATCAGTTCAAAGTAGGGATGTAACGAACAGTGATTTGGCCGAATAGCCGAATACCGAATATTCGGCCATTTCTTCCATGCCGAATATTAAAATTTCTAGAAAATCGCTGTAATCGAAAGTATTTGTCAGATACAATCTATGATGTATGATTTCTGTTTGTTAAGAATTTATAACTATTTAAAATTAATCTATTTTCACTATTGTTTTGAATGTAATTAAACTAAGAATTTCACCCACAAGCAAAATAGAAATGACAGATTTTATGGTAGTAAGCATTAGCATTATTTTACTAATTATTTAATTGCAGTGAAAGAAATACTAGTGCTTAGTGAACTTTTACCTTGCTCAAAACTGTTTTATGAAGACATTTTAAAAGTTATAAAAGTTAATATTTTTATTTTATGGGGTTTTTTACATACCTATTTTTAAAAGATCTATTAAAACTTCATGCACTTAACTGGAATATTTTTTTATTTTCAAAAACCCCAATGACTTATGCTATCTAAATATTCATGATATATTCTGGGCTTTTCGCATTTCTCTTTAACCCAATATCCACAATAAATCAGACTACCCAAACCAAGTCTAGCCTCCACTTTGTTAATAATAACAAAATGAATTTATCATATTATCTATTATAATTAGCTATTGCAGCAAATGCTAAATATAAAATACAATATTACAACTTTAAAATGTGTTTTTGCTCAGTCAAGCCTAAAACAAGATAATAAAAAAAAAGTAGTTTATTCTAAATTATTTTTATTTCTTAAAACGATAGTGGACTACTGTATTCTTTTGCAATAATTATAATTCAATCTAAAATGTTTAAAATCTACTAATTTCTTTATTTTTTTACTTTTTTACTGCAGCAGAACCATTCGGCCGAATAGTTCATCAATATTCGGCCAAGCCGAATTTGACCTTACCCAGTATTCGGCCAGGCCGAATATTCGGCTGGGTAATGAAATGACTATTCGGTCAGGCCGAATACCGAATAGTGGCCGAATATTCGTTACATCCCTAGTTCAAAGTACATATATTTTTTTTTTAATTAACGTCTGAATATTTTTTTGACATTAGATACCATTTACACAGCAACGCTCATTTGTAATTTTAAAGACCTTTTATATTTGTAGAGAATGCGCAAGACTTATTCATTGATCCATTCGATGTTGAATCATGTACGTGCAATAGTTGAAAATATTGCTGGTCAATTTCATACGTTATTTATTCTCTTATAGTTTTCGCTATTTAACTAAAACGTTTTATCAGTGTACTTTATTTCCAAAGCAATAGTTATTTTCAACGTTTTCTCTCAAATATGAATAATTGTAAAGAACCGCACCATTACGCTCGATATGTTATTTTTTTAAATCTAATTTTCTCAACGTTGAGCATTCATTTGCATTATCCGTTTGCAACGGACAAAGTATTTTTAACGTGATTATTTACAAAATTGGTTAATCTTATAATACTAAGAAATATATTTGTTTCACCTAATATAAGCAGGAAATGAAGGTACAAGGAGAGAGGACAAAATTTAGGGCGGACGGAATGATTCCCGTCGCAAGTTTTGCAATTCCCTCTTTGAGAATAAATAGTCCATACATGAAGTGCGATGCGAATACTGCTTCATTTATTTCTCAAGTATAGGTGAAAATTAGCGGTCGCCACTCGACACATGGCGATTAAAGTAGAAAAGGTGGATATTAAAAAATGCGTCCACGATTGCTACTCCTGCATGGTCACTTTTTAGCATATTCTACTGCAATCGTTTTTTTTTTTAATTCTTTTTCTTCTCGCACCGTTCGGAATGACGTTTCCTCAATCTTTTTTTATATGATTTCTTCTTTCATGAAAATATGACAATATTGAACACGTGCTTTGCCGAAAATTTCATGTCGGATTTCAACTTTCAATCATTCAGCATCCTGTACATATTTAAATAATTTTAGAAGTTCGAAATAATTTTAGCATGGTGCTAATTCAAATCTACATATTTCTTGTTTTATCTTAATAATTAATTTATTTTGTAAACAATTTTAGAGTTGGTTTGTAATTCTTATTTGCAATTTTAAAAAGTGGCGACTATTGAAACTGAGTCGACCAAACAACTGGCTACTAGCCAAATTTCCCAGGTTTCACCTATATTCGCAAGCCACTACCTGCTCCAAAGTATTAGTTTCTATATCTTCATCGCCAAACTATCATAAGTGACATTATCACTACTTTATACAAAAGCGTAAAAACTGAAAAGAACGCTTTTGTTTGCCTAGTAACAAAGCTGTTATATGAACTAGCCTACAAAGCAAGATTGTTAACATTAAATCCCTTATTGGTTAATTTTCGTACAACTAAACAACAATTTTATAACTGGTAAATAAAAATTTTTAGCCTTTACGTTAGTCTGGCCCTGAGGTATAGATTAGTTCCCGAGTTTGCTGTGAAGCAGCTCTAAAATGGTTGCGATCTTTAAAATCTTCATTTTCAGTCACCTTTAGCACTCATGTCTTCTTTTTTACAGAAGAAATTGTTTCATATGAGATAGCGGACTCACATAAAACAATTTATACCGATATTCTCATTTGCGAAAGCCTTCTACAACCAGTGAATCCATGATTGTAGATTTCTTGCTTCCTTTCTTTGACATGAATATGAATACATATAGCAAAACGTCACAACACACTTCCAATTTTAGACATTTTTAAAAAACTTTCTAGAGTAATACAAGACAAAGTGTTCTTTAACTTCAACCATATAAAAAGCTTTCTTCACCTCACACTTTATAGGGACAATTTCGTACATTGACATTAATCCCGCAACTGGTTGCCCGAACAGCGCACGGACTACCCAAAAAGGGCCTTAACTGGTTTGCCCGTACAGCGTCCGGGCATTTATATTTCCGCCTTTCTTGTTTTGATTTGCCCTTATTATTAATTGATTGAAAGATTGAAAGAGAGGCATTCAGGGGCATTTGTGTTTAAAAGTTATAAAATAGAAAAATGCATAAATTCAAAAATTATGAAATTAAAAAAAAAATTCTTTCATTTTCCTTTTATACCAAGTTAGGACTTTAATTATATGCGATAAAAAATATGCTTTTTATTAACACTTGTGGTAAAAAAATGGACCTGTTAAGGGGTTAATAACCACGCCATCGTAATGACTGACTTGCGTTTGATATTGTGTCATTGAAAGTGACTTTTACTCAGTCGACCTCGAGGTGTTGATTGTGCAATCGAAGAAATACGCCATCACTGTTAGTTTGATAACTATAGCAACGGTCTATTACGGCGGAAGCAAAATGTCTCCATCGCCTCTAGTGTGGGTATACCCTGTCTCAAAAATTGAAAGGCAGGTAGCGAAGATTGAAAAAAATTTGTGCTAATTCAGGTATAATACTGATTTAATTTGATAGGTAAAAATATACCAATTTTATGTATTGGTGCAGCAATTTTGATTGATTCTTTTACATGGAATCAGTGACTAGCCTAAAGGAAATGTTCTGACCAACAACGAGTAAGTAGCAACCGTACCTACGAGGCCTAAAAACAGACCTCTTTTTACTGGAACGATACCTCCTACCGTGAGAGCTACTCCTTGCTGAACCTTCATCATGAACACCACCATTTCTTGAGGATAACCTACATACTCTTCAACATCACGTAAGGCATTGTACACCTCAGAATTAGCTTCCGGAATCGCTGCCGCAAATGATAACATTCCGTGCAGCATAATGGTCATCAGCAATGGTAGCGCACTGGGTGCGAAACTGATATTTTCACCCAGAGAAGGATCGTAAAAGAAATGAAACAGAGAAGTATAAACAGTAACTGTAACGTATAATACAGAAACAAGTGTCAATGAACGCAAATTTTCATCCACGGTGATTATTAGTTTCATTAACAAGTTATAATGATGATGGTGTTTGGAAAGTTGAAATGGTTTTAACTTCAATTCCTGTGAAAATTCTCTGAGGGCTTCTTTCAGGTGCCAAGAAATTATACAGTAAAACATTGCATATGCATAGAACGGGAATATTAAATATGTCGAACAAATAATGGTATTAATCCACGTAAAAGTATTTATAATCAATCCTGTATATTTTTCAGCACTGTTAATTGTCAACAACACAGGGTAATAATTTTGTACAAAAAGTAATTTTAGCTTATCATTCATGAGCAGCTGACGTGCAAAAAGAGCTGTAGGAAAAACTGCAGGCAGAACAGCCATGAAATAAAGAATTTTTTTTGTTTTGTTTCGTTTCAACACAGTAAATCTTCTTAGAGATTGCGAACAGATTGTATTAAATATTTCTGCAATGTTGTCACGTCTTCTGCTCAAAAGGAAATTTGTATACATAGCGATCACTATAAAAAGTGGTGGTACAAAAGTACCGAAAGTTGGGTTGTAATTTAATGTACTTATTGATAACAAAAACATAAATATTAAACATAGTAAAGCAATTCTCGAAAAAGTCACAAACATAATTTTCATTATTTTCCATACAGAAGATAGTTTTGTAAATGTGTCAATACCACAGCAGAAGAACATTATTTTCACAGGCGTATAAATAGAACGCAGGTATAATAAATTTTCCATTTCACTAGAATTATCTTTCGAAATCATTTAATTACTGTTCATAACTAGGTTAGGTTAATTTTATTAGTCGGAACGCTTTAGTATGCAGAAGCTCTTGTTTGGTCCACATTCATTTGCAAGTTTTTGGCAACTCATTTCTATGACAATCCCTATGTAAAACTAATATTGACAACAAATAAAAGAAACATAAGAGTGGTCACTCTGATTGAGAGCAATCATGAATTTGAAGTACCGATTTTTTTTTAAGTCTAACGTCTGAAAATGTTCTTAACATTTGTTCAGCAACGCTCATTCGTAATTTTAAATAACTTTTATATTTGTATAGAATGCGCCAGACTTATTCATTGATTCATTGGATGTACAATCATCTGCGTGCAACAGTTGAAAATATTGCTGTTCAATTTCATGCGTTATTTATTTTCTTGAATTAACGAGTTTTCGCCAAAACGTTTTATCAGCGTATTTCATTGCAACAATAATAGTTCTTTTCAACGCTTTCTCCTAAATATGAATAATTTTAAAGGACTGCAATTTTAGGGTCGCTATGTTTTTTTTTTTTTTTTTTAATTTTCTCAATGTTGAGCAAAGGTAGCTGTAAAAGTTTTGCTTTGCAGTATTTGTTTGAGACAGACAAAAGGTTATTTTTACTGTGATTATTTACAAACTTGGGTAATCTCATAATATTTAAAAAGATTCCCTCCACTTAATATAAGCACGCAATGACCATGTTAGAAGAGAGCGTAAAATTTTGGGCTAACGGAAGGATCCCCGTCGCAAATTTTGCAGTTCCCTCTTTGAGAACAAAATAGTCCATACGGTGAAGTGTGATGCTGATACTGCTTCATTTGCTTTGCAAGTATAGGTGAAAATTAACGATCGCCACTCGCCACATGGCGATTAAACTGGTAAAAGTGGAGATTAAAAAAATGAGTCAATGATCGCCATTCCTGCACGGTCACTTTTTAGCATATTCTACTGTAATCGCTTTTTTTTTCTCTTTTCTTTCTTCTCGCATGTTCGGAATGAAGTTTTTTTTAAATTTTTTTTTTGCCGTGATATTTTTCATGAAAATATGACAATATTGAACACGTGTTTTGCCGAAAATTTCATGTCGGATTTCGACTTTCAATCTTTCAGCATCCTGTATATATTTAAATCACTTTTAAAGTTCGAAATAATTTTAGCATGTGCTAATTCAAATTTTGCAATTCCCTCTTTGAGAATAAAATAGTCCATACGGTGAAGTGGGATGCTGATACTGCTTCATTTGCTTCGCAAGTATAGGTGAAAGTTAGCGGTCGCCACTTGCCACGTGGTGATTAAACTGGTAAAAGTGGACATTAAAAATGCGTTAACTATCGCTACTACTGCCCGGTCACTTTATAGCATTTACTACTGTAATCGGGCTTTTTTTCTTCTCTTTCTTCTCGCACCGTTCGGAATGAAGTTTGTTTAATTTATTTTGCCATGATTTTTTTTTATGGAAACATGCCAATATTGAACACGTTCTTTGCCCAAAATTTCATGTCGAATTTCAACTTTCAATCTTTCAGGACCCTGTATATATTTAAAACATTTTAAAAGTTCAAAATAAGTTTAGTTCAAAGTCTAATTCAAATCTGCATATTTCTTGTTTTATTTTAATGATTACTTTATTTTCTAAACAATTTTAGAGTTAGTTTTCAATTCTATTTGGCAATTTTAAAAAGTAGCGACTATCAAAACTGAGTCTACCGGCCACTGGCTACAAGCCAAATTTCCCAGTTTTCACCTATATTCGCAATTCACTACCTGCTCCTAGAGTAAATCAAAACGTAATTTCTATACCTCAGTGCCGGACTATCATAAGTGACACTGTCACTATTTTATACAAGAGTGAAAATTTAAAAGAACGATTTTGTTTACCTAGCAACTGGGCTGTTATATGAACTAGCCTACAAAGCACGATGGTTAACATTAAATCCCTTGTTGGTTAATTTTCGTACAACTAAACAACTATTTTATAACCTACGAATAACCCTTTTGGACTTACGTTAGTGTGGCCTTGAAGTACAGATTTGTTCCCGAGTTTGCTGCGAAGCAGTTCTAAAGTGGTTGTGATCTTGAAAATCTTCATTCTCAGTCATCTTTAGCACTCATGTCTTTTTCTTTCAAGTAGAAATTGTTTCATATGAGATAGCGGACTCACAAAAAATAATTTCTGCCGATATTTTCTTTTGGGAAAGCTTACAGCTACCAGTGAATCCATGATTGTAAATTTCTTGATTACTTTTTTTGACATCAATGTGAATACACCACTAATGTGAATACACACGTCACAACACATTTTATTTTAGACATTTTTTTTTCACATTTCTGGAGAAATAAAAGTGCTCTGTAACTTCAATCGCATAAAAGGCATACTTCACCTCACACTTTCCAGTTAAAATTTCATACTTTTATAACCACGCCATCGTATTGACTGATTTGCGTTTTATATTGTGTCATTAAAAGTGACTTTTACTCAGTCGACCGCAATGTGTTGATTGCGCAATCAATAAAATACGTCATCGTTGTTAGTTTGATAAATATAGCAACGGTCTATTACGGCGGAAGCAAAATGTCTCCGTCGCCTCTGGCGTGATTATACCCTGTCACAAAATTTGCGATGCAGGTGGAGTAGATTGAAATATATTTGTACTTATTCAGGTATGATCTGAATAAATTTGATAGGTGAAAATATATCAATTTTATGGATTCGTGCAACAAATTTTGATTACTTCTTTTGCATGGAATCGCTGACTAAGCTACAGGAAAAGTTCTGACCAACAACGAGTAAGTAGCAACAGTACCCACGAGGCCTAAAAACAGTCCTCTTTTTACTGGAACGATGCCTCCTACTGTGAGAGCCATTCCTTGCTGAACCTTCATCATAAACACCACCATTTCTTGAGGATAACCTACATACTCTTCAACATCACGTAGGGCATTATACACCCCAGAATTAGCTTCCGGAATGGCTGCCGCAAGTGATAACATTTCGTGCAGCGCGAAGGTCATTAGCAATGATAGCGCGCATGGTGCGAAACTGATATCTTCACCCAGAGAACGATCGTAAACGAAATGAAACAGAGAGGTATAAACAGTAACTGTAACGTATAGTACTGAAACAAGTGTCAATAAACGCAAATTTTCATCCACTGTGATTATTAGTTTAATTAACAAGTTGTAATGATGATGATGTTTGGAAAGTTGGAAAGGCTCCAGCTTCAATTCCTGCGAAAAATCTCTGAGTGATTCTTTCAGGTGCCAAGAAATTATACAGTAAAGCATTGCATATGCATAGAACGGGAATATTAAATATGTCGAAAAAATAATGGCATTGATCCAGGTAAAAATATTTATAATCAATGCTGTATATTTTTCAGTGCTGTCAATTTCCAACAAGACAGGGTAATGCTTTTGTATAAAAAGTAATTTCTGTTTATCATTCATGAGCAGCTGACTTGCAAAAAGAACTATAGGAAAAACTGTAGGCAGAGCAGCCATGAAATAAAGAAATATTTTGGTTTTGTTTCGTTTTAACACCGTAACTCTTCTTAGAGATTGTGAACAGATTATATTAAATATGTCTGCAATGTTGTTAGATCTTCTGCTCAAAAGGAAATTCGTATACAATGCAATTACTATAAAAAGTGATGGTGCAAAAGTAGTGAACGATGTGTTGTAATATAATGTACTTATTGATAACAAAAGCATAGATACTGAACACAGAAAAGCAATTCTCGAAAAACTCACAAACAGTACTTTCATTATTTTCCATACAGGAGTTAATTTTGTATATGTGTCAATGCCACAACAAAAGAGAAATATTTTCACAGGTTTATACATAGAACTTATGAATGATAGATCTTTCATTTTACTTATTCTTTTGTTTGGCATTATTGACTAGTGCTGAAAATTAACTTATGGTTTGTTCTAATGCTTGAAAGCTTTTACACAGATACAGCAAAAATGCATTCTTTTTCTAAAAAGCTTTTAATAAAATCCCAAATTGTTGTCTATCAGAGACTCTTATGTCAGATTCACCAAATGAAGTTAAATGTAGTTTCCCTGTTGGACACTAATCGCTGACTATCATGTTTGACTCTAACTACACAAGTTTTTTAAGTAAAAATATAAAACTGAAAATATTCTTTAAAACGAGACTGCATTTATTCAGATCAATTTGTTTTTCATATCAATGGAACCATTTAATAATACTATACATTATACACTTTACATGATTCGTTTATTGATACTTTAAATTGATCCTTCTTAAAAAAATGCATGTAAGTTTTTAAGACTTTTAATCAATTCACGCAATACTCTCCAATATTAGGGAATGCTAATTTCCTAAATTTCTACTGTCTGCGTGTATTGAGAAAAATGACAGCTTTTATCAGCATTTTCTTTTAAAAGATCAATAAATTTTTCAAAGGAATGCAAGAGGATCGTTTTGTTTACGTGATATGCCAAACAGAAGTTTCTCCATTAGTGTTATATAATTAGCGGAGAAGGGCGCTATTGTGGACAACTTTCGTAAATTTTGCAAAAAAGGGTACGAAATACCATTTTTAACGCAGCAAGTATTTTTTAACCAAAACTTTTAAAGCTTACTCTTTAATTTTCTTGATGCGGTTAATTATTTAGCAATGCAGTTGCTTAATGATTTTTTTTTTTTTTGTGAAAAAGTTTTTTTTTCTTTGTCCATTGTAATACAACCCTTAGGGAATGGAAATCATTATTGACATAAATTGGAATCTAAAAAAGCATGTTTCCTATTTATTTTATAGTAATATTAACCTTAATCAAGTATGTTTTAATTGAAATTATGCCTGATGTTTCTTTATTTGAAAGGACTACATTCAGGGATGTTAGGAATATGTTTCACAGACAAAATTACAGAGGGTAATTTGAGGAGAGTTGTCCGACCATAAAAGAAATGGCTGCCAAACTTAAAGTTATGAATAATATTAGTCTAGGCTCGGCTAGAAAGAGTGTTATGTTACAGAGTTCAAACTGAATTTTCCCCAATTTAATATTTGATTATTATATTTATAAAACCGTTAAAATATTGTTCTTCTGCAGTGGTGTTGACACATGCATGAAATTAACTACTTTTATGGAAAGTAATCAAAATAATAATTGTCAGCTAAACGAATATTACTGAAGATTGATAAGCTGATCTTGTTCTGGAAGATAAAGTTAGAAAAATATATTGTTCTGGAAGATAATATTAGAGAAGGGAAAGATTTATTATACATACGTTCTATTAATAAAACTTAAAATATTGATTCCATTTTTTATTTCTAATTCACATTTTTCAATAAAAATTAATTTTTAGCCCACACAAAAGTGCCTTGGGTCACAAAAATTGAAAAATTTTTGCATGCCTGATAATTTGTTTCAAAGACATTGTTTGCACCCCATGCAGATTCTTTTTTAACCGACTTCACAATGAACCGATCGAGGAGGTTATATCGAGGAGGTTATACAGTCATACTGTATGTATGTCGGTTTATTTTGTCTGTTTTTTTTTTTTTTTTTTGTTAACCCACAGCTTCTCGCCGGATAAATAGGTTTTTATGATTTTTTTTAATCGATCGAGCGTGGTTTCCCATAGGTCCCACGTCTTAGACCATATTCTATAATTAAAAATATAGTAAGGAGCAAAAATGCAGTAATTTTTTTGTTTTTTCATCAATAACTTCTGACTAAATGAACCGATTTCGAGGATTGTTTCTTTAATCGATAGAGGGTGATCTAACTTAAATATCGTACATCGGTTTGACTACAAATGTTCCTTAGAAAGAACGTTATTTAAATGCAAAATAAGTATATTTCTTTTAATATTGGACAGTCTGGGCCTTGATTTTTCTTTGTTGAGTATATTATTAGGTAATAAATATTAAACTCATTGTTAAAAAGAGTTTGTTGCCATTAATCTGCAGTATTAAAGCAATTATATTAAAAATTTGTGTGAAAGCTTCTTTTGAAACAAAAATTTAATTTATTCAATCTGTTTTAAGACTGAAGTCAGTTCCGGACTTAATTTAAAATAAATTCCAAAACACAGATTATCATACAAATGATTATTTTTCAGTGATAGATGCTCAAAGTGGGTGTGCCATTTGATATGAGTCTTCTTTAAAATAAAAAAAAAGAGTATTCATATCAAAAATGTATTTACATTAAAAAGAATAAAATTTTTAAAAAATTGTAAGAAAAATAGGACCGATTTCCAATTACAAATTGCGCTAAAAAGTAAAAAATAAATTTCTTCTTTAAACAACATCGATACGACATTTAAACATAAGTTTTGAAGTCGGTGCAAAATTATGATAGATAAAATATTTTGTAAGGATAAATCAATTATAAATATAAATGGCAGAGAATTGGCAATGGCTTGCAGACTTTGGAAGTTTCAATGTAAAATAAGCCATGGTGTAATGATAATTAGACTTACATAATTTTGCGCCAACTTCAAAAATAGCTGTATAATGTCGTATTGATGTTGTTTAAAAAAGGAATATTTTTTTTCATTTTTTTGCGCAATTATATAATTGGAAGTCGGTTCTAATGTTTATTCCAAAAATTTTTATATCTACATTTCAACGTTTCCCTTCACCATATAATAGGTTAGAAATGATTGCAACTCATTCGAAAGTTAAAGTAGAAAATTAACATATCCATTTGAGAAACAATATTTGCAAAATTTTATTGTCAATATTCTTTAAGATCCTGTTGATACTGTTTTAAAATTACTACTGTGACACACCCATACTACGTTTTAAAAAAATGAAAATAGTGCAAAAGACAATTGTATCAGGAACGAGAAACGAATTGTGTACAAATTGAAATAAGTCAATCAATAGTGTAAATCAAATTATTTCTTCATCATAAAATAATGGTATATTTTACAGACAACTAATTTAAGTGCAACGTACTGTCAAATATACCAACTGCTAAATACGAGGGAAGTATAGCTATATATTTTTTAATTATTCTGTTCTTCCCTTTAGCTAGTTAAAGAGAAATTATCTCTTTTTCAGTCTTGTATTTCAGTCGCGTGTGACTGAAATATAAGGTTGAAAAATTCTTTCTACCTAGCTAAGAGGAAAGAAAGTAATTTTTTGTCTAGACATTGAGATGCTTTTAAAGATCAATAAATGAGTTAAATGAAATTACTGTAAAACTGATAGGGGACCGTTCATAAATGATGTCACACTTTTTCCCGATATATTTGACTCCCCTCCCTCCCTTTGTCACAAAAATTCACACTTCAATGAAGCCCCCTTCCCCCTTTGTCACATGTCACGCTATGTTGTATAAGCCTAATGACACACTTTTTGTTACCCCCTCCCCTTGTCACACTTTGCCACAATTTCACGAACCCCCCTCCCCCCTCGAAGCGTGACATCATTTACGAATGATCCCTAGTTACGTCGTAAAAAAATCTATTGGATGAAACGAAAAGAGTTATCTCACGTTAAGAGATGAATTTCTATCGCATAATACATTACCCTTTATTATCGATTTCTCCAATCTTTTAAACTGAATCACAAATTAATATTACATTTTATTGATCATTAATAGTGATGATTCGCGGTGTTCATTTCAGATGTTTTGCAGTCACGAAAATGATTGATTAAATTGCAAATGAATATTATGCACTGAATTGAAAATTAATTTGCTTTTTTTGAATGCAAAAATCAGCCAAACGAGTAAAATTTTACAAGAAGACACATAAACCAATGATTTCGAAAGGGAACATCGTTAAAATGCAAGACCGGTCATTTACACGGTCTTTCTACAAACCAGTTCAAATCTTACTCTTTTGCTGTGGCATTGATACTTTCGTTAATTTAACCCCAGTTGGAAAAGTAATGAAACTAATGTTTGTCGGTTTATCGAGAATCGCGTTACTAACTATACTTTTAATGTGTTTGATATCTTTAAGTACCATTCAAAATAACCCCTCTGTTACCACTTTTGCACAATCACTAGTTTTATTTATGGGTATGTATCTAAATTTTCTTTTGAACAAAAAGCATAAAACCATTTCCAAAGTACTTCATACGCTCTGCTTCCTACCTTTAACGAGAGATACCCCACTCAAGTACAACAAAGCAAAAAATGTGATTTTCTTCATGTTTGGCTTTACAATACTCTTTCCATTAAGCCTTCTCCCAGGTCAATTGGGCACAACTGATGAAACGAAAAAACATTACAGTCGTCGTTATTATCCTCTACTGTTGGACCTTTTTGAAACGGGGAAATATCAAGAATTAATCATAAACATTTATACATCAGTTGATGTAGTTGTTCTTTCGCTATATTTTATTTTTCCTTGCTACGTTTATGGAATGTTTTTTTCTATCCTCTCTTGGCACCTGAAAGAAGCACTCAAAGATTTTGCACAACAACTGAAATTGAAACCTTTTCAAATCTCGAAGCATCATCAGCATTACGATATGTTGACGGACTTGTTGCACAGTGTAGACATCAATTTGAATTCATTGACACTGGTTATGGTAATGTTTGTTTCAACTGTTGTTCATGTGTCCCTGTTTAATTTCTTTTATGACAAGTCTTTAGAAGAACTTTATACTTATGCCCCAATAATAGTGTCATTCTTAATGGCAGCCCTTGTATGGGGAATGTTGTCTTTCGCGGCTGGTATCGCAGATGCGAACATCGATGTGTACAACGTTTTGCGTCGTGTTGGACATTACGTAGGACATTCTCAAGAGATGGGAGTGTTCCTGATGAAGGTTCAGCAAGGAATGGCTCTCACCGTGGGAGGCATCGCTCCCATAAAAAGGGGACTGTTCTTATGGCTCATTGGTACTGTAGCAACTTACTCGTTGTTGGTGCAAACGTTCCCAATGAGATAAATCAACTGCTGTCATAAATGTAAAAGTAAAATTTTCAATTCAATAATAACAATGGTAATAGTAGTAATAATAATGCTTTATTTTTGCTATAATAAAAGGAATTTGCTTTTATGTCAAGTTTTTAATGAACTTATGTAAATAGTTCTCGCATATTTAGTTTAAAACTGCTCTTTGGGAATTGCGTGTGCCTGTGTTTGTTACACCTGAATCTGTTATGGCTGAAAGTAAATCAGCTCGCTCCTCTTGCGAGAGATGTCAATCACATGACATAGAAATGACCTAAGCCGTGGTGGCCTAGTGGTTAGGATGTTGAGCTTCCAACAGGAAGATTGGGTGTTCGATACCCGACCCACTGAAGACCCACCATGTACACTTGGAGATACCTGCATGTAAAATCCGTGGACCCTGAAGTCCCGAGGCAGTTCCGAGGGTACCGGAGGTTAGGGAAGTTCCCTCCCTTCACTTTTATGTCAAAAAAGGAAGGTGGCGTACTTGTGGTGTCGCCACCTGGTGTCATCCAAATACATAATGAGCCAAGTCGTACTTCCACCGTTGTGGTGCTCATCTAAACGGAAGACGCTCCTTACTGCCTTAATTCCTGGTCGCTCTGCGAAGGGGAACTTGGATACTCAAATGGCATTAGAAACAACAACAACATCAACTATACTAGTAATGTTTTAAACTATGGATGCTTTTTTTTAAAGCGTGATGGTTATAATCTATCGATGTTATATTTTTCCCCTTTTGAATAAATACATATCATAAAAGTGTGAGGTTTGTTTACATGATCGTGAGTTTGAAGTTATACTTTTATTTTTTAAAGGAATTTGTCATCTGTATTTATTTTTATTTAAGATGAGAGGCTAATATGAACATTCAATGAAAGCTGGGATGATGCAATTTTCAACACCATGAGATTAGGTTTTAAGAAGAGTTTGTAAATAAAGGAAATATATATATATATATATATATGTGTGTGTGTGTGTGTTAGAATATAATTTTTTATTGAGTCAATCCATTTAATGTTATTTTTACACTTACATTAATTGAGATTCTATTGGAATGAATGTAAAACCAATTCTTTGTGTTAAACACATGCTCGTAATATATAGCCCAAAATGTAACCAATATGTCTATCGAGAACGATTTGTATATAATCTGCGTAATTAAAAATTATTTAATTTGCAACGGTAATTATAATTGAGTATTATTTCATAATGTTAATAATGTTGCACTGTTTTTCACAATTGCTTTAATGAAAAAACAATGTTCCTGATTATTCTTCAAATTTCAACGCGAGGAGAATATTCTTGATTCCTGAGAAGAAAGTAGGAGACTGGTCTTGGAACTCGCATCTCTATTTCTAAGTAATTCAGTCAAAATGGGTTTTTTAAAGTTACTCATAACTTATATGTTATCCATCTAATCCAGAAAAACAACCATTTATTTAGTTGTATAAAAAAAATCAGAACATAGAAATGTTGTCCTCCAGCTGATCAAAGTGATGACATGAATCTAAATTTTAAGTGTAAATATTAACCCTTATTGTGCTACATACGTTGACAAGGTTGCGTATTGGTAAGGCACAGGTCTCGTACGCCCAAAATCGCAGGTTCGAACCTGGCCCAAGTCGTTGTTTTTCAAGATGCAGAAAATCGTCTGCGCCCATCTCACATGATAGTGTGCCATGTTAAAGATCCCTTGAGTATGCGTTTGCCATGGATACTCTCGTCTAAAATAAATTCCTAGTGTAGTCTGCACCAATGAGAGTTCAGGTGCCCCCATCTAGGGCAAACTGAATGTCCTAATTCAGTAATAATGGCATCCACTGATAGTGGTGCTACATGAAAGAATGGATGTCGATTTCCGGAGAATGCACTAGGTCTGCAAAGGTTAGTGCCATACGCAGCTCCATTAGAGAAAATAAAATGTGGTACATACAGAATAATTGATAAGGGGTGTTTGAGTGATTTCATGGTGGTATTTTTTCAGTCAAAATTTCTTTCTATCCTACTTTCCCGCAAAAAATAAATAAATAAATAAAGTGTGAAAGAAAGCTTAATGTATCGTAAAAATATCGTTAAAAGTAAAGTCAAAAAGAAGTGAAGCAATTAAATAAAGATTGAAAATCAACAAATTTGAAAGTGGGGCTTTGAAATCAGGAAAATGGGTGTCTGTCGGTCTGTCTGTCTGCTCTCTCGAAATAACTTTTGCGGGAATTGTCCAATTCGAAAGATTTTTTTTTTTTTTTGCATTCAAAGAAACTCGGGGAGGGCATCTCATTTTGATATTTTATTTCGTGATTTGAACAATTTTTCGTTCAATTTTGAGTAGTTAAAAAGAAAAATTAACATTAGTGCGTATGGGTGCACATGAAGCAAATTAGATAAACCCTGGACGTAAGAACCAAGTGCCTTTGAAAAAGCTTGGAAATAGCTCTCAACGTGATTTTGTTTTTTTTAATTTGAGCAATTTTCGTTCAACTTTCAACAGTGCAAAAGAATTTTAGCGCCTACGGGGATCGATCCTATATATACCCTGATCCTTTTAGTCTTATATATATCCTGATATAACTGATGGATTTGCTTGGAGCAAACTTTATCGGAAGGATCTTATGACGTAAAACATGTAAAGATATCAAGTTCATCCAGAACTAAACAAGCCTGTTTTCTCATGAATTTTTGAATTTTGATTTTTTTTGGATATTTCTGAATGAATGAGTAAATAAATGAGTGAAAGAATGAATGAATAAATAAATACATGAATGAATGCTTGAATAAATACTTGAATGGGTAAATGAATGAATGAGTGAATGAATGAGTGAGTGAATTAATATATATTAATAGTTGAAAAAGGTATATTTGAAGTAATTAAGAACTGAAGCTAAATAGTAAAGAGAGAGAGGTAGATAGGTTAATAAATTTGATGATAGTTTACACGGGATAGTAGGCTCGTATGGTTCTAGACGGAACTTATATGCGGTTTTATATGCAATTGCTGAGATGAATAATTTTTCTTTTACTTCTGAACTTTTAGTGTTATTTATTTTATTTCTTTTTGGCTACAATTAAAAAACAGTAGTATTTATTAGTTGTAATGTATGGAAAGTTTTTTAGTGCAGGGCATTCAACAGCAACAACACGACAATACGACCTTTTCTTATCCTTGATTAGTGAGTCGTAATTCACATCTTTTAAGAAAGCAACGCCATTACAGAAGACATTTATGGTATGCGGCGTTACTCAACTTTCTCCATGCTAGCAAATCATTCTAAACATTGTATTTTTTTTATCGAGTAAAAAAAAAATCGGTTTTGTAAAAAAAGTATCGTTTTTGAAATCATAATTTTATTTTTAAGTACAGTGTACATAATGGAATCAAATGTTAGCAAGTAGTTTTTTCTGTACTGACTAGCAGTTCCACTAACAAGTCCCAATGTCAATAGTTTTCCAATTGCAGAAAGGTTTCAAGTTTAAACATTTAGAAAAGTTCTTAAATATACTTCCCATTTCCAAATTATTAAAATGTACAGCATCAAATAATTTGTTACACAGGAAACGTTTTAATAAGCAATGAATAGGTGGCAACAGTACCTACCAGGCACAAAAACAGCCCTCTTTTAATAGGAACCATGCCGCCTACAGTGAGTACCATTCCTTGCTGTACTTTCATCATGAACACTACTACTTCTTGAGAATGGCCAACGTGTTGCGCAACATCACGCAGCCCGTTATGCACATCAGTATTTGCATCTGGAATCTCTGAAGCAAATGACAGCATTCCATAGAGAAGTGATGACATATTCAGTGCTATCAACAGGGGTGGAAGAATAGTAATAGTACCAAATGAATTATTATAAAGAAATTCAAACATTGCCACGTAATTAGCAATGGACACATGTATTACGGAAGCAAGCGTCAAAGAACGTAAATTGTTGTCTACAGATTGGAACACTTTTGTCAACGCGTCATAATGTTGGTGATATTTTGATAGTTGAGAAGGATTCAATTTTAAATTCTCTGAAAAATCTTTCAGTATCCCTTTCAAGTGCCAAGCGGTTACGCAGTAGAAGATTCCATAAACACTGTAGGGTAACATTAAATGTAAAACTAAAACAATGCTACTAGTTGGCATAAAAATTGGCATGATCAATCTTTTATATTTCTCAGTTTCAACGATGGTGAATAGGAGTGGATAATTCTGTCTTGTAACATTTAGTTGGACAGCCTCATTTAGACGAAACGGAAAAATAATAAGCATTGAAGGAAACAGCATTGAGAACGTAATCATAAAAATAATAATTACATTTGCCTTCTTGTATTTCTAAGTAATATTTATTGATAAAACGGCAGTAGATAGCCTATTTAGAACTGCGGCAATATCCTTCTGCTTTTTAGCCAGAAGAAGATTCATGTAAACAGCACTGAGTGTAACCATTGATAGAGCAACAGAATCTTCTTTGATGCGTTGTTGGGCAATATTAGCTGACAATAAAAGAGTAACTGATGCAAAAAGTGAAGATAGTTTTGAATAAATAATTAATATAGCTTTAGATATTTTCATTGAAGTGCTTAAATTTTTAAATGTATCAATTCCACAACAAAATAGCATTATTTGCACTGGCCTGTAGAGGAGAAGCATTTCTGCATTATTTTTCATTTTTTTCATATCTTTCTCTGAAACTGTCTTTTCCTGCTTTGACAGTGCGCCCAGAAACCCCCCGCACCTGCCATTTTCTGGCCTAGCTGACCTGTGTTTTAATTTTTACTCACGTATTTTGTCATACAGACAAATTCCCACTATGTTCGTTTTTAAAATTGTCAGCAAACGTCCAGAATGTACAATTTATTTCATCAGCAGGCACGATAGATTACAATTATTAATAAAGCGATAAAAATAATGTGCATTAGAGAATATATTTCACTTAAAGGACAAGTATATTTCGTTTATCAAAAAACTTTTAAATCCCAATTTCCTTCTTAATATGATGAACCACTTACCTAACGTCGATCAATAGTGAATTTTGAAACAACTATTAATTGATGTAACTTTAACTCGATACATTCGAGTGATTTCTATTGTAATGGCTGCAACGAGAAATCGTTGCAGCCATTACAATCCAAGCAGAAAAGTGTGCAATCAATATTTCATCAGTTTTATCAATATTGCTGATGAAATAGTTTTAAAAAAAATAGAATAGTTTTTTTCTTTTTTTTTTTATGGTAACATGCGTTTACCTGCAGGTAAATACTGCTAATAAAAAGTCTTTTTTACCTTTTTTTACTTCATTTTTTTCAAGAAATTTAAAAGTTTTAACGAGAAATATTGGAAAAGATAACTTATCGTTTCAAATACGCTTCTAGTCTACGTCACAGTTTTTTTTTACAAGTTCGCAGATTTAATGTTGAGTTGTAATTAACGTAGTTATAAGCATTTCAGGCAGAATTTTAAAAGATTATTTTAACCTTAATGAATTTACAATTAATAGGATGAATAAGTTATGTAATGATAAAAGAGAGTTGCCTAAATAGTAGGGCAGACCAGGCTAACATTTTGAAAACGCCTATTGTACTATCAGTACAATATAAAGGATTATATCGCCGTTCCGAAAGAACAGTGATGTAAATGCAAAAACTTCAATTTTACAGGAGAGTAAAAAAAACGATTTGCAGCTATATGAAGCGTCTAATTGAAAAGGTGTAAGTGGCAGAAAATAATGGTATATTGAGAGTAACTATGGTAAGATATATACTTTACTTTCATTTACCAGGGATTAGGATTTAATCACCCTAATTTCAAACCCTAAGTGCAGTTACGTCATTGTTTCTCTAAAAATTGTTCGTTGTTCTAGGAGACACAAACTGTCGTTCTACAGTTATGTCCATGTTCCACTGTGTAAGGGATGTGTTTCTGATATTGTCTATGGAAATATTTGCATTTGACACATTTTTGCAGTTACGTCATTGTTCTTCCGGAACGGCGATATGTACAAATTGCACGTTTCTTGATTAACAAAGCTTTTTTTTTAAATAAAAGGTAGAGCTCCGCTCATCATACATACTGCAGCAAAAATTGATTATTACGGAGATTTGTTTTTAAAATCCTAAACTGGGTAGATGCAAAAATATCCATAATTTAGTAATAATTCAACCCTTATAACTTAATCGATTTTGAAAAAAGGGAAAAGAAAGACAGACTGTTAAAACACTATTGAAATACAATTCTAAATAAAACAAGGTCTTCTGAATACAACTCTAGTACCAGTATACAATGTTAAACGTGTGATTTTATATTCGTACACTGAAAATGTTGCGTTCAGTTGGCGTTCCTGAACACGATTTTTGGTGTAAAGTTGAAAATTTTTCATTTTTGATACATTTTAATTTTTTTATGTGTCTGTGTGAAGCAGTATAGACATCATAACGTTTCTTAGCACATGAAATTTGTCTACTCCATTACGTATCGAAATTTCATTGCGATTGCTAATTTCTATGAAAATAGGATAAATGAGCAATCGTACTGAGTTTTTGATGCGTAGATGAGTTAACGAACATCATATGCTAAAAAAAAACATTCTGCTGTCCGCATTTTTTAAGAATAACACTTAAAAGAATTTAAAATACATTAAAAAATGAATAATTCTCAACTTTACATCAGCTGAGCCCAAAAACGGTGTTCGGTAACACCAAAAATGGAGGTAACTAAACGCAAAATTTTTTAGAACGCGTGCATTGCGAAACGTTTTGCGCGATGCAATTAAATTACGGTAGAGTCCCGCAATTCCGAAAATCTGCTTATTCCGAACTGAGCTCAGAAAAAATGCCTTTTTTTTTTAAACTTAAAAACAGGAGAAATTAAAAAACTGTTCGTGAAAAAACGAACATTTATTGTTAGGCAATAACGAAGTTAAATAGAGACATACATAGAGCCTAAGCTTGATCAAAAGTAATGTAATGTCGTAAATGTCGGCTCCATTTATGCAATTCCGTAGAACTATTTTGAATCACTGATAAACACAAAAAATAAACTATTTTTTAAATTTAATCTGCGCTATGAGTCTTCGAAGGTCCCTAGCAGATGTCTGCACTTAATTTTTGCTTTAAGGGTACAGAGGACCTTCACAACGGACGTGGAAATGTTCTCATTTCTTTATATTGTAAACACATATTATTTTGTGAATTTCGGAAGAAATATTTTGTATGATTCTTATTTATTTATATTTATTTATTTATACCTCATCTATCACCACCGTATACCTACCCTGACGAGGATGTGGTGATAGGGAGGAAAAAACAGAAAGAAACCAGGAGCGACTAAACACCCGCTAGGTAACGCAGAGCATGTGATGTTACGTTTTCAAATTTTTAAAAATAAAATACAAAGCTTAATTTTTAAAAAAAACAATGTAAATAACAACAATGTTACAATTGTATGGTTCTTGAGATAGTTAAATTTTTAAACTTTAAAATACGAACAATTGCCGAATTTAAAATGTTCCATGCGCAATCGGTTTGCGCATAGCTTCACCATACGTTTTTCTTATACTCATTTCATTCAAAAAACAGATGTTACTAAAACTTTTTTTAAAATTATTTTTTATAAGGAAAATAAAAAATTTAAAATGCATTTTTCTTTTTTTTTTTCGAAAAATATATCAAAATTTTAGAGTATTATTTTTAAAAAAGATTTAGGAGCTAACCAGTAAGAATATTTTTAGTGACATTTGTTTTTATGTGTCAAATGAGTATAGGAAAAAAGTTTGGCGAATCTGTGCGCTAACCAATAGCGCATGGAACATTTATAAATCTGACAATTTTTTGCCATTTTAAAGTTTTAAATTGTACACTCTCAAGAACCATTCAAAATATTTCTACAAAACTTTTCAAAATAATATGTGTTTAAAATATTAAGAAATACTCTACAATTTTCAGAATAATTCACTGATATTTTAAAAAGACGGTTTTGAATGTTCCCTGTACTCTTGGAAGTCAATACGTTGATATTATTCATGAAAATCCCCTAATCCGAATTTCCGCTAAACCGAACACTGTTCGCTCCCAGTTAGTTCGGAATAGCGGGTTTTACTGCATCATGACTCATGAGCGTTTATTTCCTAAATCCCCGATCCTGCCAGGTGCAGCAGCATCTAATTCAGGAAGCGACGAAAGAACATCATCCCGCAGAAGAAAAAAAAAGGAAAGAAAAGAAGCGGTAAAGTTTTTTGTTTCTTCCGACGCTTTGAAATTCTAAAGAAAGGAAAGTGAAACAGGGATCTTGTAAAAGAACAACTAATTAGGGGTTAACTTTCACTTACTGAAACATTAGCGATTCGGAGCACGTTAAAAAAATGTCAAAAGTGTTCCGAAAAATTCCGGCTTTAAGCTCATGGGAAGAAAGCCGGCAGAAGCGAATAAATTTAGATACATATAGAATAGGCGAAGCATTTGAAGTTATTTTACTCTAGTAATAAGTGTTAATTTTGTGTTTAAGTGATAGTGATCTTAGGAAAAATTTACAGAATGCTAGATTTTACAAGAAATGAATTTAAAGTTTCTTTTTCGGGCAATGCAGAGGTTTCTGTAAGTGTCGGCAAAGGAAATAAAGCTGCTTTTTTTGCAGATAAAATAATCATTTTGAAACTAAAGAAAATATTTTGCTTAAAGGGGAAATTTGATGCCATTTGGGCTCAATTTTCAGGGTCATGTGACCCCTCTTTGAGAGTAATTTAGAGGGAACAATTAATAACGGAGCGACTATTCTTATAGTACGCATCGTAATTGATATTTTGAGGTGATTGCCCATGCTCCACCATGGCCGTAGCCAGATTTTTTTTTTTTTTTTGGGGGGGGGGGAGGGGGAGGTCTGACTTTGAAACACTTTATGTTGAGGACAGTTTCAGGGAGGAATATATGCTACATTGAGAAAAATTTCGGGATTTCGGGGGGAGGGGGGAGTGGGGATACGGCCTTGTGCTCAACCAGAATTTTAGGATTTTAGGGTCGTCATTTAGGGGGAAAACTCCATCCCCTCTCCCTCAATTTCCGGCAATGTTCTATATATCTGTGAAATGTATTTTAATATTTTTTTTAACACTAAGTAGATACCTTTTGTCTCTCCTCCCCTTTATTATATACATGCATTATTTATTTAAAGTAAAGTAAAAAAAACCTTTAATATTTGTTTTTAAATCTTTTTATTGTATTAATTATTATTATTACTTAATTATTTATTGTGAGAATTAGGAAAAAGTTGAAACTTAATTTTGTGCAATATATTGAAAAGAACAGGAGATCAGCTTGGACGCTGTAATTAATAGACATTATTACAATATTATAACATCGCATGTCTATGAAAAAAGCAAATACGACTTCATGAATCGGGAGTCGCTGCAAATGATGCTGCCATCTATTGATTAGTAGGAAAAACAAATCAAGCTTTCTTTAGTCGTTTGAAGTCAGGGAGCACTTTTCAGGTTAACCCCCTTCCGCCTGTCAAGGCAGGCGACGATAACAAAATTTTGGCATTAGTGGGTTAACACTCATAATATGTCTTGAACTTTGAAATGAAACTTTACAACAATCCGTCTAAATGCAACTGAATTCTGGAAACAAGCCTCTTACTTAACTTGTAGCACTTTTCTTTCAAAAGGATTGTGGAGGTCGTCGATCCATCTATTTGTATGCTGTAATTGATTGGATGCTAAAGCATGATTTAAAACTGAAAAATTGCATTTACTAACTATTTACATTTTAATTTAAACAAAAGTACTAAAAACCATAACAAGTGGCCAGTGGCGTAGCTAGCAAGGGTGACACCCGGGGCGGTTATTGATGGTGTCACCCCATGGAAAAGATTAAACAAAAAAAAAATGTAAGCGCGAATTATGCATTGTGATGCAATACATTAAAAAAAATCATCACATCTTTGAAACAGAAAAAAAGGGGGGAGGGGGAATGCCATTCTTATCATCTGACGGCAATGGTGTGCTTAGCAATTAAAAAACACGTTGAATCATTTTTGAAAGGAAACACTTTTCCATGTTGAAAATAGAAAGAGATTGATAGAAAAATTATCCAAATTGAGGTATTTGCTTTGTTTAATGGAGCTTTTAATGGTTCTTTTTTCCCCCCGTCGTTTCAGGGTGTCACCCCTGAACGGGTGGCACCCGGGGCGACAGAAAGTGTCGTGGAAAAATAATCTCGCTTAGTTCTGGATGAATATCGTACTTGTATTACATTAGGGTGTCCCAAAAAAAAAAAACAACTTTCAAATCTTTGCACTCTTACCCCCTAAAAAGTTTCCTTTTGGGAACATAAGGTCCCTGGTGAAATTTTAAAACTATATGAAAATATTTGGAGGTCCCCCAAGGAAGTCGGATTTTTCAAAAATGATTGAAATGCAACAATATTTTGTATTAAACAAACATCAAGTAACACAATTTAGGAGCATTTGAAGTGGTACAAAATGTATTTAATTTTTCAACATGTTAAAGAGATATATACATTTCAACAATATATTAAACAATATTAGATTTAATTGAAAACATAATGCCAATAAGTACATAAAATTTAACGTATAATACATCTACTTTGAGCCATACAAAAAAAGTAACTAAGAAGATATTGACAATTGAACTGTGCGAGGCTGTTTGTAATTGATCTCAAATAAATGTTTTCAAACTATCAAGTGCTGCCACAATGGATGTTTTTTGATATTTTGGTTCATAGTGTTAAGTTTGGGCCATTTTTCTTTAAATCTCTTTAAAATACTTATGTCAGGTCCAGTAGAGGGCCCTGGGCATACACTAAATACATCTGACAGTAATACTTTAAACATGATGTCGACAGGATAACCATAAAAGATTTTGACCTATTTTCCTTTCAAGAAGAGTACATGCTCCATTTGATTTCCCACTTTTTGTTGATTTTGTATCAAAGCACATACCAACGGCTAAAGAATCGTATTTCCATGACTGTAAATGCTGTATAACAGTACCAGCCATTTCTACACCCGTTCCAGATGGTAATATAGGAACTTCAAGGAGCATAGTAGATGGAACTAATGCTGGTAAACAATCAATCTGACCAGTTTCGTTAAACGATAAGTCGGCTAACAACTTTTCATCCCAATGTACTACAGGCGTTGATGTTTTACACTATTTCTATTAGCTCAGAAGCCAAATGACGGAATTGCTGATGTTCTCGATGAACCATATTTTTGATAACACTACAGATTTTAGTACCTTATCAAATGTTTTTGATGCTGTTACACACCCTTCCTTCATTTGTTATAGATACCATTACCATTGTAGACATTCAAATACTTATGTTACTTCTATCAATACAGCAGCAACTTTTGGGGTAATTTTGCTGATCTACGCTTGGGTCTATTTCTAGCTTTTGGGAAATATTCATCATTTTTTATTTCTTGTAACTTCTGTGCGGACTCACTTTCATTTTCTATTGCTTCCACATTCAACTCAGCATTGCTATCAATGGAACATGATCCTGTTGTGAAAGAAGCAGTTGGTTCATGGGATGTAGTGAGTTCAATTTCCTTTCTTCTGCTCTTCTTTCACATAAAGTTAATTGTCTGTCGAAAGGACCAATAATATAGCCCTCCACTTATTTTTGTTGCAATATCAAAAACTGCCAATCCTCTTTATTCTTGATGAGTTATTCCGAGTTGGCATGGCTCAAATAATTTATCAGGGCGTTTACAATATACATTTTGGTTTGCCTGGTCTGTTGCGTTACTTCTGTTTTGATGTTTCATAAGGTTTGTCTGTTTTTCATACAAATTCTTGATTTTCTGTATAACATGTTGCTTCTGCCTTACTGGGAGTTTAGATTTTTCTCAAAATGGCAAAATTTGAGCATATATAAGAGCCATACTGTCTTTGATTGTATAGGAACAATCAAAGTAAGTAATCTTGGAAAGTAAATCAAGTTTCTCATTGCAACTCTTCCTGTTGGAAGTCATGCACCTTTGATGGTCTAAGTAGGATATCCAATAAGCTATATGTAATCATTTTTTCAACTACTAATTGACATAATTCACGAGATAAACAATGAGAGCTGTGTGTTTCTTTTGTTGCAAAAAGGAATCAATGTTCAATCTGCATATGTGGGTAACAGTGGCTATATCTGGTTAGGTAATATTATTGGTTAAAATATTTACTTCCATATTGTGTAAATGAATACAGTTAAGGTATTTTTTTGTATATATAAATGGCTATAGATAAGATTTTGGAGCGTTTTAGATAGTTGTAGGTGGCACCAGTAGCCACTGGTATTTTTGTGAAATATTATTAAATTTCGATCAATTTTGAAAATTTGACCTTTTTGGGGGACCTATAAATATTTTCTTAGAATTTTTTAAATTTTACCAGGGGTCTTATGTTCAGAAAAGGAAACTTTTTCCGGGGTGAGAGTTCAAAGATTTGAAAGTTGGTTTTTTTTGGGACACCCTATTGTACATGTTCTACGTCATAACATCTTTTCGATAAAATTTGTTCCAAGCAAATCCGTCTGTTAGAACAGGTTTTATCAGAATTGAAATTTCCCCGCAGGCGCTGTTATTTTTTTTTGAACTGTTCAAAAATGGAACAAAAAATTGCTCGAATCAAAAAAAAAAAAAAACAAATCTTTTGAATTAAATAAGTCCCTCAAAAGTTATTGGGGGGTAGGTACCCGACAGACACATTTTCCTCCATCTGGAAACCCTGCTTTCAAATATTTTATTTTTCAATATTCATTTAATTACTTAACTTCTTTTTGACTTTTTCTTATTTTTAACGATTTTTTACGATACATTGAGCCTTCTTTCATTCATTTCTTTTTTTTTTTTTTTTTACGCTAAAGTAGGCTTAAAAAAAGGTTAAAAATGACTGAAGCACGTACAAAATTTGCATCAAATGGAAGACTTAATGTAACTTTTTTTTCTGACACAATGTTACTAACAACGTCTCGCCATAAAACGGAATGCTGTTTCTGCTGTCAATGAAATGTAAAACTTCAATCACTGGGTTCCACTTGTTGGATTTCAAATTTGAATAGCGCAATATATATTTAAAACAGGACTGTTTTTAGATCCATTACCTCAATTGGCAATATTTTATTTTTTAAACTAGGGGGTCCTTCCCTTGTTTGCTGTCGATCGCCAACCCCCGGAACCGCAAGCCGTTTCATTCGGATCGATTCGCGACCCAAACTCGTTGCACTCGCTCACCAGACAATACTCATACATTCTTGCTGCCTATAGGAAGCGTTCCTTTAACAATGTCCGTAGACCGCAATAAAAGCTTTTTTCTTTTGCGAAAAGAAACGTAATTTAATATTAAAAACACTATACCTAACTCCGTTATGAGTACTTACGACGCAAGGATATCTACCCCGACGTATGAATACCTATCCCCCTATCTACAATTGGTATAGATAGAGTTACGAAGAAATATGTCCACTCGGAAATCTAGCGTAAAGCGTAACCTAAGGACAAAACTCTAAATTCTAACAGCAATACACGTATAGTTTTCATATTTGGGGACAAAGAAAAGTTTAAGAAAAGGTATAGTATTTATCCATAAAAATATGTGATTGTAGTCATAATAATTAGCAGTGCCGGATCTAGGTTGGGGCAAGCTGGGGCTCATGCCCCGGGCAGCATTTCTGTGGGGCGAGAAAAAAAGAAGAAGAAAGAAAGCAAAGAAAAGAAAATAATATTTAACTAAGAAAATTTAACTTTTGGAAGAGAATTAAAATCCTAGTCCTTCGTTCCGATTTTATCATTGATCAGCTATTTTGCTAACGATTAAAACTGATTAATAGAATTATTTATTTGTATTAACTGTTGGAAACTCTAAAATTGAGGTTAGGGGGCGGTAATTTTCGCAATGTCAAAATTCAAATATTTAAATGTTAAAAAGTCAAGGTTTTTTACTCTTGTAATAGTGAAATACGCATAAATTATGCTATGCTCAAACAAGACCCAATAGTTTTTCTTTTACAAACATTCAAAGCATCCTTTTGGGAAGAGGTGGGAGTTTGTAAGTGTCGTTTGAGAAAGCAAAAACATGGCTCTTCGATATGGGAGAAAGGGGCTGATCCGGTCCCCTGGATTTTAAAAAAATGCCATTTTTTTGCATTTTTATGATTGTTTTTATGAGTAAAAGCGTTTAAATTAAAAAAAATTTTTGCTTGCTTTTTTTCCCCTAAAATTTTTGAAGTCCCAAATGCGTCTCCTAAGGCCACAAAATGAAACCAGTTTGCATACAGTTTTCAGCATTTTCCAGGGAGAGAGTCCCCCGGGCCCCTTTCAACTGTCAGAATTTCATATATTTTAAGGGGAGCCTTTCACATGGCTCAACCCCCTTAATGTTGAGCTCAAAGAGCCATGCTGCGGGAACATTTACGAAAGTTTTATGGGTTTATCAGTGAACCAAAAGTGACAAATCCTTAAAAAAAAAAAAAAAAGGCCAGCGCCTGAAAGTTATATGAAATATCAACAATAAATGGATGGAAAGGGGGCAGCATTTTTAAGTTTTGCCCCGCCTCGGAAAACTCCAAGATCAGGTACTGATAATTAGTTAATGAATATTGCAAGAACAAAATACGAAGTAAATATTTAAGATGAGAAGATTTTCTTAATTCTATTAAAATATACATATTATTAAATCGCTCATGCTCGTATTAAAGAGAACTGGCAATCTTCAAAATATGTTTCAATAATTTCCTCACCGAGAAACTAGCTCTTTCAAGCCTCATCGTTTTTTTTTTTTTTATTTTGATTTCCTTTAACTTTTATCTTTGTGGGTGTTTTTGCTACAGTATCTTTTGCTGTTCCTCCCTTCAAAACAAATATTTCAACCTTTCAATTTTATTAATAAATTTGCGTGTCCACTATGAATCAATCGATGTGAGACTTGATCGAAACAGAAGGGAACTTCACCGATTGTAAATGCTATTTCACGCAAATTTTCCAAATCGAAATCGTTTTCACTTTAAATGTCAGCCAATTCTTTCAAAGTAATTTTTCTAAAAGCTTTTCTCTATTGAAACAATATTTGTAATGTGTGAAGAATGTTTATATACTCTGCAAGAACACGGATGACCTTAAGGATTTCACTGTTCTGACTGCTTTATATCTAAGAAATGAATCTTGAATTGAAATAAAATCAATTAAAAATGAATAATCTTTCAAACATTAGTTCTGTATACAAACCTGTGCAGATATTGCTGTTTTGTTGTGGCATCAGTACATATAAGAACTTATCGACACTCATGAAATTTGCAAACCTACTGTTCGTCAGTTTTGCGAAAATTGGTTCACTGGGCGCATTACTACTGCTTTTGGGATCAGCAAGCTTTGTGAGGTATGGTGTGAATCAAGCTACACTTGCCCAACCATTTATTACAGTTATAGCCATTTATATGAATATTCTTCTGCACACAAAACGAAAAAGCATCGCAGAAGCACTTCACACTATTTCTTCGATACCTTTGCACATAAGAAATCGAGGAAAATACAGAAAAGTTAAGACAACAGTTTACTTTACAGTTATATTTTCAGGATTGCTTTCTTCAAGTATTCTTCTGGCTCAGTATTGCATATTTAAGACTGTTAACTTCAATGTAACTGACCACTATTCCCCTATACTGTTGGAATTAGTTCAGACCCATAGAGAATTAACTATGAACATTTTTATATCAATTTCCATTAGTTTTCTATGCATGTATTTTATTTTTCCGTACATTGTTTATGTAATATTTTACTGTCTAACTTCCTGGCATCTGAAAGAAGTACTCAAAAATTTAGCAGTACATTTAAAAACAAAACCTTTTGAGCTGTCCAATCATCATCGGAAATATGTCACATTAACGAAAGTAATTCTAAATTTTGACAAGAGTGTAAATTCTTTAACATTCGCATCCGTCTTTTATGTATCGAGCATTTTTTATATGACTTTGTTTATCTTTATTTACAATAAAACGTTTCATCCACTTTTTGTTTTTATACCCTTCTTAGTGTCAACGTTTTTGATTTCCCTGTTGTATAAAATGTTGTCTTCGGCGGCGGAAATTTCAACTGCCAATAATGAGGTGTATAGTGTATTATGCGATGTTGGGGAAGCTGGATATTCCCAAGAACTGGTAGTATTCATGATGAAAGTTCAGCAAGGAATTACACTCACATTGGGAGGTGTCATTCCCATTAAAAGAGGATTATTTTTGTACCTCATAGGTACTGTGGCTACTTATTCCTTATTGGTCAAAACATTTCCTACAAGTTAACAAGTTTAAACCAACTTTCATCGTCTATCTGCGTAAAGTTACTGCAAAGTTTATGAGAAACACACTTACAAACATAAAAGTACTTTTGTTACTTCTTCCTTACTTGTCAGAACATTTTCTGTGATCTAAACGAACTAGCTGATCTACATAGAAGTTCATGGAGGAGTGTAATCGAAGATTCCAATATAAAAACTTAAAATCCTGTACCAGCTAAAACATATTAAGTTGTTTACCACAAAAAATATCAATTGTTGTAATTGTGGATTCGTACCCACTGCAGCCGCGACCAAATATTTCAGTCGTAGTTGAATGTTACTATTCATATAAAATTAATAGCGAGCACCTGCGTTCCAAGTTAGGTCATAATTGAATCAACAAATCAAAGTCCTCTGGGTGAAAGTAATTTTTAACGAGGGAATAAAAAATACTATAGAGTCAATATGAGGGCGTGTAGTTAATCGCATACAGACACTGACATGTGCTCCAACTCTCGGACAAACTTTTTGCGCTGTCGCAATGGATATGAATCCACCATTTAGAGTTATGAACTTTTGTGACTTAAATATAAAATTCACAATGTAGAGATGAAACATCACTTGCTGCAGACTGTAAAGCACCTCAATATGTTTGAATAAAATACGTGATTCAGTAAACATATTGCTACATTACTACCGATTTAATGAGAGTTTGAAACTGGACATCGTTCAGAAATAAACAATAAATTAGCCCCCTCTGTAAAACTGCTTCTAACCTAATCCATTAAAAAACTGACTCTAGAACTATAGTCGAGAAAGAACAAATTAACAGTAAAACCCTGAAAATATAGAGAAATATTGCTTCAACGATGTCAAAGGAACCAGGAAAATATTTCTTTAAAGCAGAATGTTCGTTATATCGGAATGTAGGTTATTCTTATGGCATTTGAAACATAACTGAATTTTTTTTCGTTATAAATTGCATATTCCGTTGAGTCGGTATTTGCTGTAACGAAATTTCACTGTGGAGTAAATTTTCAATTATAATAATTAAAATTACTAACAAAATCTTCTTTCTGTCTCCTCCCCACTTCTTTTTTTTTTTCCTTTCGTTTTTAAAAAACTATTTTATGAATTTCTTTTCCCTTAGCCCTTTGCAAATAGTTACTAATACTATTTGTACTCTCTAGTAAGACATGTCTTTGAAACTGCTCAGAAATTCCGGTCGCATTAAATGATGTGATTTTTCATAAGAGAAATGGAAACTATGTAACAATAATTAAGGATTCAGAGGCTATGTAACAATGACTAAGGATTTATTTCATAGTACAAAACCCTCATTTTTTCATATACTTTTACAGACTTCATTTTTTTTTCATATACTTTTACAGAAAATCTATTATGTATGCAGTTCCGCTCTTATATTGAAGAAATCATCCCAAGATGCATCATATTTTGAGATACATTACGTTTTGCTACCACTGTCCCAAAGTGCAAATATTTCCACTGGAAACCTTTGCCTCATGCTGTGTGTGATCACTTTGTGTGTAAGCATAATCTCTTGAACTCCATTTTGAGTTATTCTTTTCAGGCGTAATTCGTGCCATTGTGTAGATGCAAAATCTAGTACGGTTTTAAAAGACTACTGACTTCCAAAAAACAAGAACAAATCGAAAAAGTTTTCACGCTTTACAGTTAAGTCGATAGACTCCCGAAGATCGAGAAGAATTATATTAAAAATGACAAAAATACCCCTTTCATTTTCCTGACGATGCTTTCACGAAGTTTCATATGGTCGCTGAAAAGAACTAGGTGAATGCTAGGCCTTTTCAATTTCTTCGAACAATTTTCTCATTCTTTTTCATATCGCTTATAGAAATGAACAGTGTCATATATGCAAAAAAATCGTTTTTTTGGTTTTTATATCAAAATTTTCAGATTTTTGCGCTCTTTACATTGGGAATACTGTTGTAAGTAAATGATCAAAAATTAAGGCTAGAGAACATTAGTGTCACTATGCGTTTTGGCTGGAACCGCCAATTCTCACATGTCAATACCGCCTTATTGCAGAATAATTCAGTTGATTATAGAATTTCAACGGGATAGCATCGCAATTTTTGCAAGTACAATGTTTTATCAGCTTTAATTTCAAAATCCATGTAGTTTATATACTCATAACACATGGAACTACTCACGTAACATCCGATACGACAGTATTCATTTCAATTTTTCATTTTTTGACGCCCTTCATTAAGATGAATACCGTCGGGTTGGTAGATAAGGCAGTTTCCATTTCTGATTTATTATTACCTTTAGCAGTTTTGTCGAATAAATTTATGGTTGATTGCTGCATAAGGCAGTATTCATTTCAATGTTTTTATTTATTTGGTTGCTTTGTTAATGGTATGGCATCACAACTATCACAATAATGTGCATTTCATAAAAAAATAATTAGAATTGCGTTCCTATTTTAAGTTCTAAATTGTAAGAATTACGTTCCGATTTCCTAAGTGAATATACTTTTATATTTTTATATTTTGTTTTACTTTTTCTTTTAAATACTCTTTAGCTTGCTTTTTTTCTGATAACTTATAGGTAGTATGAAGGCCTAATTAAAGCTTATGTTAATTAAATAATATAAACATGTTCCAAGGGGAAAAGTCTAAATAAAACAATAATAAAAATATTAATCGGAGACAAGTAGTTTTTAATTAATTGAACAGTGTAACCCCCATTTAGCTACAGGAACGAACAATACTTAGTCACTGTACTACTTTTTAATAACTTACAAACTGTATTTTTTTAGTGCAATAATGTCATAACGGCATTTTTTACAGTTATTTCTAACTTTTTGACACCTTTTAATATCGATAAATGTGAGAGAAACAAGCAATAATTATTTTCCGAACAAAATCGATTGTAATAATCATTAAAACTAATAAGATAATTAAATAAAACAAATTGTAAAAAGTTTAAACTCCTCTTCTGAAAAATGTGCATTTAGAAGATATGACACTGTTCATTTCTATGGGCAATATGTAGGGAAAGATCTTTGTCCCATCAAAAGTTTCGTCGCCTACCCCCATTTCTTTTTAAAACTTCGTCCAATTTCCACAAAAATTGCTTATTATCTAGAAAGCGTAAGTATCTATTGCACCAACGATGAATTCTTTATAAGAGGGGGGGGGGGGCTCAAATATATGTCTTTCAGCTTCGTTGGTACTTACAGGATTTACTGTATATTAAAAGTAAAATATACATGGGGAATGTCGATCGTTTGTAAACTTATTTTTCTTCTATATAGTCTTATGAAAAAATAACATAGATACAGTGAACGGAATATATCAATGGTTTTCTAAGTAATGAAACTAACGCTAATATTTTGCGGTAAATATATAGTGCATTATTCGAATTTGAAACTGAAATGCTATTTAATATTTTAAAATGTATTAAGGCTTTTGAAATATTTAAAGCTATGAGAAAACCTAAGCATTTAACCTTTTCACTGCTGTAATATTTCCAATCTGTGGAAAACCTGCTTACTAAGTCATTTTTTGCAAGTATGAGACATATTAAAAGTTGTCAAATACTGCGCAATATATAATATAAATATTTTAAAAACTCACCAGTTATGATGAAAATGGCTGCGAATGATGTGGATTGCCCAACATGTTCATAATTAAAACGAAAAGAATCACTCCTAATCAGGGTTGCCCACAAGGGTCTCAATGTTTTCACACGTGAACTGTTTTCAATGAGTTATACACGTTCAAACATGAAATCGAGTTTTGAGACAAGTAGCAAGTCCGCCATTTTGACCTCCATTGAGTACACTCGAAAGCAGCAGTAAAAAGTTAAGAGCTTGTACACATGAGGTTTTTGTGTTACTTTCATTGCACGTTGAAATCGACGCGCATTAGCGTACACATGATGCGGGAGACGAGCGTTATGTTGGGTAGATCATGAAATGAATTCAGAAGTCTTCTAATCACGGTTTCCAGGTTCAAAATCTTATTGTACTATTTTCGTCATATGCAAAAAAATTATTAGGGCCGGATAACACACGTAAACCGAAAGGACAGGAGCAGTACATGCTCTCGACGTTTAAAAAAAAATTCAAAATTTCTTTTTAATGCAAACTCTGCTTAACAATTTATTTTTAATAATTTTTTAATACATTTTTAGCAAAGAGTTAAATGTGTAACTCATTTATTTTTTCATTATTTTTATTATTTTATTTTACTTAAACGAATCTTTTAAAACCTCTACAGCCTAAGAGCCCCTTTTCCAAAGCCTAAAATCCTGAGGGAAAATATACTGAAGATTCCTTTTCAATAAAAAAAAAAAATCCGAAAACAAACAAACCAAAAAAAATTTTCTAGTTTTTTGTTTCCTTTGAAAAAAAAAAATCGCTAATCTTTCAATTCTAGACAAATTAATATGTAAGGTAAAATCAATAGCCCGCGGTATGTAAAATCAACCTATCAATCAAATTAAATCCATTCCTTTTCCCTTTGTATATATAAATACAATGCCAAGCTACACTATAAAGTATTGTATACCAAATCTGATATTTCGATTCCAAACTAAAGATTCCATGTAGCTGTTGTAGCACACAAAAAAAAAAAAAAAGCGAAATCATTCATTCTAAAGCGAAGTCATATTCAGAAGCGAAACTTCAATCTAACCGCCGTATTCACCGTCAACTCTAACCTCATGGTTTGACGCGAAACCGGTCTCCAGCCTGAAGTTACCGCGGATTTCCTATTCACCATCAACTTTGACTACGCGCAAACAGGTTCCCGAAACCATGCTAGGTCGAGTAACTCAACCAAGCTCCAGAGCAAAGTTACGGTTTGAGCGCATGCTCAGTACATGTAAACATTAGCAATGGCGGACTGGATGTTGCGATAATTGGAATATGTTGAGATTTTAGAGCTTTCTTCGCTTTACACGATCTTGAATTTTTGAAGAAGCCTTACAAAAAATACAACTTTAGAGTTGTTTTAATTTTATTAACTAGTATTGTTCAACGATTTCTTTGTCACTTTTGTATGTTTCCGATAAACTTTTTCTCTCGGGAGCTATTACTTCATTAAAGATTTTGAAACTTTATCATGATTCCTAATTGAACAGAAATACCAAACAATGGGGGGTAATATATCTTTAGTATTTTTATTTCATTATTTATTTTTCTCTTTCCTTGTTGCTTTTTGATATAATTTTATTCTACTTTAAAGTGTACATGTATATACTGAACATTTAACATGCGTCCTGATTTTTTTTGCCAAGGTTACTTCTGGGCCTGCGAAGTTCATGTGGAATATTTTGATTTATGTATGTCGAATAAAATAAACTTGTTGACCTTTACCATGTGTTTTATGTCATTGACCAATTTACATTTGCTTGTATTTTCTTTTCTTTTTTTAAATTTAACAAAGGTTTTGAATATGTGAAACGCTTCTTTAAAAAAAAAAAAGACATATGAAATGAATCCATAATGCTAATGGCAGTTTTGTGTTTAAAGGTAAACTGCAAGGTTTTTGAAAAAGTCAAAATATTCGCCATATGTATTTATATTAATGAATTCATATTTGCATTAGAAAAAGGGTTCTTGTTAACCCCAAATCACATAATTTTGAATTGCCGTTTCATGCAGTTGTAAGACTTAAACCAAATTTTTACTGTACTTTGCCAATGCGAAGTGATTGTAAGAATAAAGTATTTACAATAGTTATAATTGAAATCAAATGCTTTTTTTTAAATACTCTCATGAATTTAATGCAAGGCCATAAGCAGATTTTTTTTTGGGGGGAGAGGGGGGAGGCTTTGAAACAGTTATGTTGAGGAAAGTTTCAGTTAGGAATATATGCTACATTTCGAAAATTTTCGGGGGGGGGGGGTTCGTGGGCATCCCTAGTTACAGCCTTGATTTAATGAAAGAATATTCAAATAAAAATTTAAAAGATACAATAATACACTACTACAGCTTGGTTCATAATGATACATTTCTATATTATATATATATCGTTTGTGAATGGTACCTTTCTAATGTCAGAAAGAGATATATTACAATGATAAAATTAGTTATAATTTCCTATTCGTTAAATATATATATATTTTCATTTTCCGAGAAAAATTTTATTGGATTCTTTACTTTTCAATATTTTTAAAATTTTTCCACGAGTGCTAGAAGTAATACCTTCTCAAACGGGCTAAAAACCACTCGTGTTTTATTCATTACTATACCTCAGAGAACGGGAATTTTAAAAAACGGGAAACGAAATGTACACTGCGCGGCGAAAAAGCATGAAGAAAATCATGTGATAGTTTTGACCAATAACGGGCCTGCGTACGTTTCCACATGGCGTCGAGTTGACTAACTTCGTGGTTGGAAAACCCCAGGTTGATTTTCCTCCGTGAATACCGATTTTTAACTTCGCAGCGCTGAGCCCCAACTCCGAGTTAACGGATCTCGTGGTTTCACGCATGGAGTTAGATTGACGGTGAATATGGCGGTTAGTATGTCAGTCATTCTTTTGAACAAGCTTTCAAATAACTTTTATCGATTGAGCTAATATTTGTCATTATAATGTGTTAACCCTCTGGCTGCTATTCCGCGATTTCCACGGGCAGCGTAGATGTAACAAAATTTACGACACCCGCGGTTTTCACGAGAATGGATTTTTTTTCAGTCTATTTAACTATACAAACCGCTTTTCCCGTTCATGGAGGGAGAAAAATCGTAGAGAAACGCGATTTTAGCGCTAAGTTGCGGGTTTTCTTTTATTGCGCTTCTCGTAGAACTCGCGGGATAAGCAGCCAGGCCGTTAAGAGTATTTTAGTTTTTAAACATTTTTTGTTCTGCAAAGACACTGACGTCTTTTTTAAGGAATTCCATCCAATGACTGTTTTATGTGTTGAGAATCGAGAATTAAAATAAAATTAAACAAATGAAAGTAATTTAAAATGAATCATCTTTCTGATATTAGTTTCGTATATAAACCTGTACAAATATTGTACAAATATTGTTATTTTGTATTGGTATCGATACATTTGAGGAGTTATCCACGGTTATGAAGTTTGCAAAACTTTTACTTGTCAGTTTCGCGAAAATCGCTTCAACAGCTGCATTATTTACGCTTTTAGTATCACCGAGTTTTATCAAGCATGGTGTTACTCAAGGCCGCACTCGCAAAAACGTTTATTATCATTATTATTATTCATATGAACATTCTTCTGCACAGAAAACTAAATAGCATTGCAGATTTAAGCGCGAAATCCGAAGACTGCAAAAATAACGACTACTCCCGCGAGAAACAGCAGATTCGCCGATAAGTACTTGTATGCAATATTTTTTATAGTTTACTATAAACACGATCACTGGATCATGGTTTTCCCAAAATATTAAATTAGTAATTAAATGCGCGCTTTACCTATTTTATATAAACATAGTTTAGACACAGCCCATTAGAAAGTAATGATAAACATAGTTTAAATAATCTTTACATGATTGACAGTCTCTAAAATGTCAGTCATGTTTCACTCTTAATTTTCCGTGCTCGATGTTGATAACAGAGACATTTCGTGCGCCTTCTACAAATATATGACTTTCGAAAGGGATTTGAAAAACCGAAATATTGAGTAGTTATGATGAGCGTTTTAAAAATAAGCTTCGTCATTCCTTTTTATACTAAGAAGCTTTATTGACACCGGGAATATACGCTGATAGAACAAAATGTAATTGTTGTCCTCTTCTCATAGTCACTACCAACATCCAGACATTTGTCGTATTATGAAATCAATTCCAAGAAACCATTCTTTCAAAAACTGGTGATTAGCTATTTATGGAAGTTCTTCACAGTCTGCTGCATCTCTTTATCGATTCAGAAGTGACGCTTCAATAGTGCTGACTTCAAGAAGAAGGTAGAAGTGCAAGAAGAAGGTAGAAGTCTGATGGGACGAGATCGGAGCTGTTGACCGCGTGACTCAAAATAACACATTCGACGTCAAGGATGGTGAGAGAATTGATTGTGAGAATTGAACCCGCCTTGAACGAATCTTGAAAAACTGACTTGTACTTTTGCAAGATTTGTCTTTCGAAGATCAAGTGCGACGATCTTGCAGAAATGGACTTGTACCTTAGCAAGATTTGTCTTGGAAAGATCAAGTCAGTTTTGCGACGATCTTGCAAAAATAAGACCCCTTTTTATCTTTTTTTTCTTAATTGAAATCACTATCAGGATGTCACTTCTGAAGAAATAAGAGATTGCAAGAAAGCTGTAAGGAGCTCCCTAAAATAGACTGCACCGATTTTTACCCCTATTGTTTCTTGAAATTGATGTCCATGTACAATAAATGTATCAGTGTCTTTGTGTATTATATGAAAAAATATGACGAACTGTTGTTATTCTGTTATGCAGCTGTTTGTTTCTGTTTCTAATATAGCTTCCCTGCGAAGAAGCATAACAAAACTTGTTTTCGAAAAATCCATCGAAATATCGAGCCATGCCGAACTAGCACCCTTTCACGAAACCTATCCCTCACAAACCGCCTGAAATCAGTCACAATATTTGTTGTGTAACATTACCTCCTAAATGATCTTATATTAATCAGGATCCTTGTTCATTAAAAATGAGGCCAGACACTTAACTTTATCAACACGAAAGAAATGAAGCGCTTGGCTTCTATTTTTCTTTGCAGTTCACTTCTCTTCCTCAATCGCAAAAGTTAATACTAATTTTCATCATTCATAACTAGCAGAATTGATTTTAATTCAACTAAGTAGTATTGTGCAAATTACCTACGATCCTAAAATCCATAAAAATGAAATTTTATTATGGCAGCGTGATGTTTTTAAAGATCGATCAAGTAATCATTCAAAAATTATTGATCTAAAATTTGCAATGGATAAAGAAAAGTGATCGCCTATATTAAATTGGATCCTTATTTCAAACACCCACTTTTAATTTTATATTTCCATTGTAAAAAAGGTTTGGTCTTTACCACAAAGCTCATTTCATATTTTAAATGAAATCGAAGATGGATATTTTTTAAAACTTTAAGTATCTTACTAAATGGGACTTTTCATAGCAACACTAGCAGAAGAAATATTGGAACTTAAAATATTGACGAAGTATTTGAATGCGAGCATATTTTTTTGCAGATTGTTTTTCACTTCAAAAAAATAAATGGTTTGTGAAATTTATGAAATTCAACAAAGCTTAGGTTTCTGACGAAAATTACATCCAAAAATGAAAGTTTCAGCGTACATGCGTTCCATTTATAAACCGGTACAAATATTGCTCTTTTGTTGTGATGTTGAAACATTTCCAAATTTAGCTCCTGCAGTGAAAATAGCCAAAGTTATCCTTTTCATTTGTTTCAGAATAGCTTTGTTGACTGTGTTTTTCATGTTTTTTGTATCAACAAGTGCTGTAAAACATGGAACAAATCAAAGCAATCTTGCGCCATCAATCGTTGCATTTATTGCTCTATATTTTAATTTTCTTTTTCGCAAAAAGCGTAAGAACATTGCCGAAGTACTTAAAACAATTTCTTCTATTCCTTTAACAAAGGACACTTTACTCAAATATAATAAGGCAAGGACTATTACATATTTTGTGGCTATTTTTTTCAATAGTTTTTCCTTTCTTTCCGACTGTAGCTCATTTTTACGTAAATGAAAAAGTCAGACTACAGTTTGCATATAAGTACTTTCCGGTACTATTCGATATCATCAAAACAGAGGAACACAGAGATTTCATCATCCAAGTTTTGCTGTCTGTTCATTCTGTTATTTTTCCGCTGTATTTCATTTTCCCTGTCTTTGTTTACGCAGTATTTTACTGCCTCATTTGCTGGCACTTTAAAGAAATACTCAAAAATTTTGCACAACGTTTGAAGTGCAAACCTTTTCGAATTTCAGAACTCCATGCTAACTACGACACCTTGACCAAAGTATTGCTCTGTATGGAAAACAATTTGTGCGCTTTGACCTTGGTTTCAGTAATCTACGTGCCTACTGTCGTTTATGTATCTGTGTTTACTTTTCTTTATGAAAATTCTGCACAGAAACTAATTGCCATTGGATCCCTCGCAATGGTAGTGTATATGGCCTGTCTACTGTTTGGAATGCTGTCATTTGCAGCAGACATTGAAGATACAAATACGTATGTGTACAATGCATTACGGGATCTTGGGGGTCATACCGGTTATTCCCAAGAATTTGTGGTGTTTATGATGAAAGTTGGGCGAGGAATGGCACTCACTGTAGGAGGCATCGTTCCTATCAAAAGGGGACTTTTTTTAGGCCTCGTTGGCACAGTTGCTACTTACTCGTTACTATTTAAAACGTTTCCTTTTTAGTGAATTTTTCAAAATTATGAATTTATGAAAATTGCTTGGGTTAAGATACTTCAGTAACTGCGAGGTGAATTCGTTCAAAACTATTTTATGTTGAAAATACTTTTATAGAAACTGAAAGAAACTTTTAGTTTTTTCAGGAAAAAACCGTTTGTTAAATATTGAAGTGATACATGGGGTGCTTACAGGGAACTGCATGTTTTTATATTGGATAGTACACAGCGAGTAGTGGGGGATTGCGGTTGGAAAGGTTATGTTCTATTAAAGGAAGTTGGAAGACACAGCTACAAGCAAGATGTGGGACATTGTGCAGAGCAGTTTTGTTATGAGACGGTTTTTCGTCTATAACGAGTCTGTAACCCAACGTTTTATTAATGAGCGACGAGGCTCATTTTCATATGGATGGACTTGTAAATAAACAGAGCTGTATATTTTGGTGTCCACAAAATCCAAATACTGCAAGAAAAGCCTTTACACTATGCCCGAGTGACAGTGTGTTGCGCGCTAAGTGAAGTGGGAGTCATCGGAATCGGACCGTATTTTTTTTTGAGAACTGTAAACATACATACAATCCGATGGACGCCACCTACGCGATGTTATTTTTGCTACTTAATTTTTCGTAAAGAGTATCTTAAGATTTCAAGTTTGTAAAACACATTGTTTAAAAATATTAATTTTTTGTTCAAAGTTTAAAAATTTGTGACTTTTTTAAAACCATGCGGTTTTTGGTATACACCCTGTATACTATAATTATTTTAACTTATGAAATTATAATCAATACTTTATTCATATGATACTTCCGCGTTAAATATGACAAAATTTATGTCATTTAAAACATGATTCTTATAAAATACTTGAAGTCTGAAAAGAACTGCAAAATTAATTGCCAGAAGTTTTTTCTCCTTCTTTTTTTTTTCTTTTCATATTTCTTGGAACTAACAAGATAGATTATCTTTTCTATTCATATCACTCATGTTTTGTGCAATTATTAGTTTCAGTGCAATGTAAAAGAACGCTTGCGATTGATATTCAAAGGTTGTCTTAATCTGACTGATCGATGCTGAGTGCCTAATCCGTACAGAAACATTAAAGTGCAAGTATCAAAGTAAATCAAAAATGTAACAATCCTGAATTAAAGTGAATTAAATTATGCGTCAAAGTATCAACATTTGTACTCCATTTTTGTAAATTGAAGTACTAATATAGCGCATTTGATTGAATTACATTTTCTAGCGATAAGAAGAAATTTAGTCTGTATATATCTTTGTCTTTCACACAGTCAAAGACAGTTCGATCCAATTTTATTAAATTTGACGAAAAATTATTTCCGAGTTTGAGGGTTTGCACCTCGTATTTTTTAAATTTTTTATTTCATTTAACCTCAGACTATCCTTATTGGTCTTATTTACAATCGCGTCTCATATTTATTTTTAGCTCTTTTGAACTAATATGCAATTGCCAGCTGATCTTAGTAGTGCGTGCTTCCCTTTCGAATGATTATTCCGCCCCTCATAACTGTTTCCGTGGTTTGAAGGCAACTCTCTTACGCTATAAAAATTTTGATGTTTAGTTGCCGCCAGCATTGGTGTTCTTTTGGTGTTTAGTTACATAAAAGTTCAAAATTATTAATTTTTGATACATTTTAACTGTTTCTATGTGTCTGTCGAAAAAATATAGACAGTATAATATTTTTTAGCAAGTGAAGTTCGTTAATCTTTTATGTATCAAAAGTTCATTACGATAATAGGAAAATGTGAGCAATTGTAATGAACTTTTGACACGTAAATGAGCTAACGCACTTCATAAGCTAAACAATTTACTTTTTAGCCTACTTTCCCGTTAAAGTAAAAAAAAATAATAATAAAGCGTGAAAGAAGGCTTAATGTATCGAGAAAATATCGTTAGAAATCAAGAAAAGTCAAAAATAAGTTAAGTAATTAAAGAAAGATTGAAAAATAAAAATTTTGAAAGTACGGTTTTGAGATGGGGAAAAAGTGTGTCTGTCGGTCTTTCGGTCTGTCTGTCTGTCGGTCTGTCGGTCTGTCTGTCTGTCGGTCTGTCCCCCCCCCCCCCTAATAACTTTTAAACGAATTGTCCGATCCGAAAAATTCTTTTTGCATTCGAAAGATCTCGGCAAGGACATCTCATTTCCATATTTTACTTTTTGGTTTGAACAATTTTTTGTTCAATTTTGAGCAGTTCAAAAAATTTTAACATTAGCGCCTATGGGTGAAAATGAAGAAAATTATGTAAACTCTGGGTACAAGATCTAAGTTCCCATGAACAAGCTCACTGGAAGAAGTTCTTTTGGGGTGAAATATTGATTTGAACAATTTTTGTTCATTTTTGAACAGTTCAAAAAAAATTAACATACTGCCTACGGGGAAATTTCAATCCTATATAATTCCTGATCAAACGGACCGATTTGCTTGGAACAAACTTTATCGGAAAGCTCTTATGACGTAGATCATGTACAAATAGTAAGTTCATCCAGAACTAACGAGCCTATTTTCCTATGAAATTTTTTGATCGGGATTTTTATGAATATTTTTGAATTAATGTATGATTAAATGAATAAGCAAAAGAATGAATGAATAAATGAGTGAATAAATACATGAATGACTTAATAAATGAATGATTGAATGAATATGTATTAACCGTTGAAAACGGTATATTTGAAGCAATTAAGAACTAAAGCTAAACGAGAAAGACAGAGAGAGAGATAGCTAGATTATAAATTTGAATTCGCTGTATACGGGAAAGTAGGCTCGTATAGTTCTAGACGGAACTTCTTGTTACTTTATGACGTTTGAAAGCTCGTTCCGAAATTTCATCTAGAAATTTTTAAAGCAAAGTTTCATTGAAATATATAAGGTAAATGACCCGGTAGTGGACACAGTTACGACAATTTTCGTACTCTTTCACGTGGCAAAATTTTTCCAAGGGACTTGCATCAATATTTGCATATTTAGATTAATCGCCAACTATTTCTCTAAAAATTAATTACCTATAAAATGTCATTTGATGAAAAATTAGGATTTTTACGTCAAATTTACTAAACGCTTAATTTGTATCTATAGTGGACATTTATAAGACACGTATTTGCATTAGTAGTGGACAGAAATTAATATCCCAAATATCCAACCTTCCTATTGATCGGCTTTAGTAAAGAGCAGCATATGTGACCGTTGTGGAGGCAGCTATTAAATATTATGATCCGTGTACTTGCATAGATGATCCACGCCAACTTTAGTTCTATTAACCAGTACTAGGAATCGTACTCTATAGGTTCTGATAATTTCATTCAAGTTTAATGTTACATTCGCTTGTTTTAGGAGCTTAAAGATCTAAGTGTCCACTAATAGAGCATTTTCCACTACCGGGTCATTTACCTTATATATATATATATATATGTAACATGACGGTTACATCAGCACTTCATTTTAGTAGAATGTCTGTTTGTAAATCAATCATTTCAAGCAGTCGTGAACAAAATCCATCAATTAGTTGTTTATTTGCAGCGTCAACAATGGAAATACACATTCAAAATAACACGAAGACGGACACAAAACATCAACGTCTTATCTACAGTATTTACATGTCGTGAATCTTCGCGAAAACCCTGTGAACTTCTTTTAAAATAATCTTTGAGCTATCTGGTCACATGAGAATGGAACGATTTTACTATTCGTTCCCTGGAAAACCTAGCTGGAGCTCACATTATTACGTAATTTATTTCCCGCAGTGAGACCGGCATTAAGGAACGTGTATAAAGTGCCTACAATTGTCTGTAGGTCACTTTAGTTTTTATGTTTTAAAATCGAAACTTAATTTAAAAAGGGGTTTAAAAGAATTATTTATTTTTTAATGTTATATATATATATATTTATTTATTAATCTTTTCCCATAGCCTAATGAACATCGAAAATGGAGAAAATGAAATTCCAGCAACGTATGCAAAAACGATTGCTATTTTCAAAAAATGAAGGCAGAAGTATGAAAAGTGCAAATAAAATAACTGTATATGTATAAAGTTAAAAAAAAAATTGGATCTCATTTTAATAAGGCTACGATGATCCATTTTATTAATTAAAGATATGATCGGTGGAAATTTGGGGTAAATTAAAATAAGGAGGGGAAAAGAAGATTCTCCGCTTCGTGGTAAATTTTGAAAACTTTATTTCATTTTTACTCTCGATCTATTCAGGGCCCTTATTCCAAACTTCGACGCATCGATTCGAAGAGACTGCTACTAAAGAACCGCCGGGCTTGATGTCTCTCTTCGAAAGAGTAGATTTCAAAACCTTCTTCGTTCAAAGGCGTAGGCGAGAAGATTCAATCGCAGGGGGAAAGGGGGTTTCTTGTCAAACTGGTGGTAGCAGCCAATCAAAGCGTTTCTTCGGAGTTCTCTCGCGTTTGTTTTCAGTTACGGCGCTTTTTGAGGGATATGCGCATCTTATTTTTAGGAAATATGGGTCGCCAATTTCAGTTTAGTGATGCAAAAAAGAAAGATTATAATTTTTGCACTCTTAACAAAGATAAAAAGGAAGTAAATTGAAAAAAAAAAAGAAACAGTAATAATAAGAAGTTTATTAGAAATAATAATTTTTATGTAAAAATGAAAAGTAAAACAAACATTAATATACTTTTTGAGGAAAGAAATATCAATTTTCCAGTAAGAGAGAAAAGGAAAGAAGAGAAAAAACGGGAGTTTTTTTTTTTTTTTTTGCGAAAGCTCGCCCCAGCTTCGGGAGGGGGGGGGGGGGTGATGGCCATCCGGTTTCCTCTTTTAATATGCCCTTCTTCAGAGGACCCACATCTAAGTCACGTCAAAAATTGATTTATTAGCCCTCTCCTTCTTATATACTAATTGAAATACCACTTCAATTTTATTTAATGAAAGGTTTAAAATCTTTCCATTTGCATCTGTTATCTTTTTTAAATTTAAGACTACGCAATATTTCTTTTGTGCAAACCCTAAATAAGGACTAACGGAAATAGGGGGAGGACAATTTTTCGCTTCCGCATGATATGCATTGACAGAGCGCACATTTGCGTGATACACTTTGACAGGGCTCACATTTGCGGGATATGCATTGACAGGGCGCACATTTGCGTGATATACATTGACAGGGCGCACATTTGCATGATATGCATTGACAGGGTGCACATTTGCGTAATATACATTGACAGGGCGCACATTTGCGTAATATATACATTGACAGGGCGGGATGCCTACAGGTAACGAAAGTCCCGAAAAAGTCACGAATTCGGAAATCGGTTACGAAAACTAAGAATAGATCACGAAAATTTTCCTTTCAACGGGACCGATCCCCTCAGAAGGCATCGGATATCCGGTATTCGACATATTTTTAAACATTCGGAATCCAATCCGGCCACTGCACGAAATATCCGGTTATCCAGGTTGTATAATTTTATTATTAAAATTAATGAACTTGCTCTGAAAATTTTCTTGTAAATTACGAACTCACTACATGTTTTTATAGAATACATGTGCATAGAATTTACTAGTTTCAAACATCGGGGATATCCAATCTTCGGCAAAATTAATGTCTGATGAGTCACCGATCGGTTACGAAAAAGTACGGAAAAGGTCACGAAACTTCACTTTGAAAATCTGCAGTCACCCTGCAGGGGTGCCCCCAAGAAGGAGTTCATCGCGCAGACTGCGCCATTGAGATTTGGAAAGGGCGGTTCGTTTCAAGGGCTTTGGGGTCCCTTTATCGACTTTTCGGCCGACTTAGGATGTCATTTAGGGGAATTTCCTCTCAGAGTGGAGGGATAATTGGGCTCCCCTCACATTAACATAGTTTCTTAAAAATATTTTTATGGTTAAAACATTAGCATTTGGCCATACATTTATACGGCTATTTTAAAAATTTATAAAGTGTTATTAGACTTTAATTTATGGATGTACATAAAAAATTACGCGTTAAAAAACGATATATTTTTAAAAATCAACCTACTTTTTGTTTAACTATGGAATTTTCTTAAGTACGAATATGTAAATATATCTTCACGTTATTCATTAATATAACTTTTCAACTTCTTTTTTAGATTAAAAAATCAGACACATGGAAATTTAGTAATCTCGGGCTTTAAAAATATTTCTAAATAAAAAAACACCAATAAATGCATTAATTGAAAATATAATTTGTAATATAATATATTTATTAAAGTAATTAGTCTCTTAAATAGCTTTTGATTCATACACATTGATATGTAACTTTAATTTATGACAAAACAAAAAGAAAACTTAATGTTTAAAAGCATTTATTTAATTTATATTTACATTTTTGGGCAAATCAAAATTAATTAATTGATCAAAAATAATTCTCAATATGTATCAAAAACACCATCAAAGAAGGGTAAATACAACGTCCCTATTTCTGTAAAATAGGCCTTTTCATATTTCGGCGACTCAACGAACCAAAAACCCTCCAAACGACTTCGATGGCACAAGAGCTGTCAAAGGGGGAGAAAAGCCGCAAAACAGCGATACGAAGGACATTGGAATTTAAGCTTCCGTTGGTTACTCTGCGGTTGCGGCCCTGTGAATTTTGCGTTTGCGCCATCTAGGGAGGGTTTGGGAACAACGATCGAATCGATGTGCGCTCACTTGGAATAAGGGCCCATGGTTCGTATTTTTTTTCTTAATAATTTTAGCAAGATTATTTCAATAAGTGTAAGAAAATCATATTTAAGCCCGAAATCCGGAGACTGCTAAAATAACGGAAAACTCCCGCGAGAAACAGCAGTTTCGCCGATAAGCACGTGTATGCAATGTTTTTCGCAGTTTGCTATAAACACGTTCATTGGATCATTTTTTCCCCCAAAAATTAAATAAGTAATTAAATGAGCGCTTTACTTTTTCATACAAAAACAGTTTATGCGCAACCAATTAGAAAAAAAATAAAATAATAAGAAACATAGTTTCAATAGTTCAACCATCTTTACATAATTGAGTTTTTAAAATGTCAATCATGTTTCACTCTAATTTGTCTGTCCTGGATGTTGATAACAGAGATATTTCGTGCGCCTTCTTTCAAATGCGCCTTCTTCCGTAATGCTGACTTCAAAGCAAGAAAAAGGTAGAAGTCTGCTGGGACGAGATCTTAGCTGTAGACCGTGTGCCACAAAATAACACATTTGTCGTCTGGGATTGTGGGTGAATTGATTCATACCCCACCCTGAAGAAACCTTGCAAAACAGACTAGTACCTTTGCAAGGTCTTGCAAAGTTAAAGTTTTATTTGTCTTGCAAAGATCAAGTCTGTTTTGCGGCGATCTTGCAAAAACAGACTTGTACATTTTTTCTTCATTGAAATCACTATCAGGACGTCACTTCTAAGCAATAAAAAAGGGCAAGAAAGCTGTAAAGAGCTTTCTAAAATAGAGTGCACCGATTTTAACACCTACTGTTTTTGAAATTGACGTTCTTGTATGATAAACGTATCAGTGTCGGTGCGGAAAAAACTAAAAAAATGAAAATAGTTTCTATTCCCTTATGCAATTGAATTTTAATGTTTCTAATGTAGCTTCCCTGTGAAGAAGAATGAAGAACTTGCTTTCGAAACATCGTTCGTAATATTCATCATGCGGAAAAGTCGCATAAAACCAGTCAGACTAATTGTTAAGCAACGTTACTTCCCGTAATTAGTTTCATATTAATCAGTATCCTTGGTTATTAAAAATAAGGCCGGACTCTTAACTGGAACAACACGAAAATTAATCGATCTGTTTCTATTTTTCTTTGCAGTTCACTTCTCTTTCTCAATCGCAAAACTTAATGCTAATTTACATCATCCACGATTAGCAGAATCGATTTTGATTTAAGAAAGTGGTATTGTGCAAATAGACCTGGGTTCTAAAACGCCATAAAAACACAATTTATTATGGCAGCGTGACATTTTAAAATATCGATCAAGTAATCATGCGAAAGTTACAGATCTAAAATTTGCAATGTACAAAGAAAAGTGATCGCCTAAATTAAATTGGTATCTTATTCCAAACAAATGTTTTCAATTTCATTTTTTCCATTGTACAAAGCATTTGTCTTCAGCACCAAGCTCTTTTCGGATTTCAAACGCAATCGAAGATGGTTATATTTTTAAAAATGTTTGCTACTAAATGCGACTTTTTATAGCAACACTCACAGAAGAAATAGTAGAATTAAAAAAATTAATGAAGTATTTGAATATGAACTTTCTTTTCCGGATTGTTTTTTCATTTAAAAAAAAAATGGTTTGTAAAATTTATGAGACATTAAGCTTTAAGAATAGTACAAAGAGCCGGTTTCTGAAGAAAACAACAACGAAAAAGAAAATTTCAGATTATATGCGTTCCATTTATAAACCAGTACAAATCTTGCTCTTTTGTTGTGATGTTGAAACATTTCCAAATTTAGCTATTGCAGGGAAAATAACCAAAGCTATACTTTTCATTTGTTTCAGAATAGCTGTGTTGACTGTGTTTTTCTTGTTCTTTGTATCAACAAGTGCTGTAAAACATGGAGCAAATCAAAGCAATCTTGCACCATCAATCGTTGCATTTATTGCTCTATATTTTAATTTTCTTTTGCGCAAAAAGCGTAAGAACATTGCCGAAGTACTTAAAACAATTTCTTCTATTCCTTTAACAAAAGACACTTTGCGCAAATATAACAAGGCAAGCATTATTACATACTCTGTGGCTATTTTTTGTACAGTTTTTCCTTTTCCTATGACTGTAGCTCATTTCTTCGTAAATGAAGAAGTCAAACTACAGTTAGCATATCGGTATTTTCCGGTAGTATTCGACATCATTAAAACAGAAGAAAACAAAAATTTCATCATACAAGTTTTTCTGTCTGTTCTTGATATTATTTTTCCCCTGTATTTCATTTTCCCCGTCTTAGTTTACGCAGTATTTTACTGCCTTATTTCCTGGCACTTTAAAGAAGTACTCAAAAATTTTGCACAACGTTTGAAGTGCAAACCTTTTCAGATTTCAGAACACCATGTTAATTATGACTTGCTGACCAAAGTATTGCTCTGTATGGATAAGAATTTGCGCTCTTTGACTCTGGTTTCAGTACTCTACGTGCCTACAGTGGTTTATGTAGCTGTGTTTACTTTTCTTTATGAAGATTCTACAGAAAAACTTATTGCCATTGGGTCGCTCGCAATGGTAGTGTTTATGGCTTGTCTACTGTTTGGAATGCTGTCATTTGCAGCAGACATTGAAGATACAAATACGTATGTGTATTACATATTACGTGATCTTGGGAGTCATACCGGTTATTCCCACGAATTTGTGGTGTTTATGTTGAAAGTTCAGCGAGGAATGGCACTCACTGTAGGAGGCATCGTTCCTATCAAAAAGGGACTTTTTTTAGGGCTCGTTGGCACTGTCGCTACTTACTCGTTACTATTCAAAACGTTTCCTCTTTAGTGAATTTTTCATAATTATGAATTAATGAAAATTGCTTAGGTTAAGATACTTTAGTAACTGCGAGGTGAATTCTTTTAAAACTATTTTATGTTGAAAATACTTTTATAGAAACTGAAAGAAACTTTTAGTTTTTTCAGGAAAAAACCGTGTGTTAAATATTGAAGAGATATTAGAATGTTTTGACTTATTAAGTTATAATCAGTACTTTATTTATTTGATACTTCAGCGTTATATAGGACAAAATTTATGTCATTTAAAACATGATTCTTATAAATTACTTGAAGATTGAAACTACAATATTAATTGCCACAACTTTTTTTTCTTTTTCTTCTTTTCGTATTTCTTGGAACTAGCAAGATAGAAGATCACTCCTGCAATCATATATCACCCACGTTTTGTGCAATTATTGGCAATGTTTCACTGCGATAAAAAGAAATCTTATGATTGATAACCAAAGGTTGTCTAAATCTGAATGTTCGCTGTCAAATTATTATTCCGAAGAGAAAAATTAAAGTGCAAGTATCAAAGTAAATCAGAAATGTAACAAGCAGGAATTAAAGTGAATTAAATTATACATCAAAGCATCAACATTTGTACTCTTTTTTTTCAATTAATATTTGTACTCTCTCCCCTCGAAAGAAAGTTTGTCTGCACGTTTCTCTGTCTTTATCATAGGCAAAGACTGTTCGATCTATTTCCATTATATTTTAGGTAAAATTATTTCGTAGTCATGAAGGTTTGCACCTCAGACCTTTTTTTTAAATTTTCATCTCGCCTCAGACTATCCTTATTGATCTTACTTACAATCACATCTCATATTCATTTTTAGCACTTTTTAATTAATAAGCAATAGTCGGCTAATCTTAGTAGTGAGTAAAATTCCTCTCGAATGTTTATTTGGCATCTCAGAACTCTTTCTGTGGTTTGAAGGCCACGCTGTTACACTATAAATATTTTGATTTTTAGTTGCCACCAATTGGTGTTCTTTTACTGTTCAGTAGAACACCAAAGTTGAAAATTGTTCATTTTTGATATATTTAAAATGTTTCTATGTGTCTGTCAAAAAAATATATTGACAGTATAATATTTTTAGCGTATGAATTTCATTAACTCGTTTACATAAAAATATTCATTACGATAATAGGATAAATGAGTTTCCGAACTTCATAACTTGATATGCTAAAAAATATTTTATTTTCGATTGTTTTAGACACACACAATAAAAAATTTAAAATGGTATCAAAAATAAATAATTTTCAGCTTTGGGGTAACTTAACACCAAAAGTGGTGGCAACTAAACACGAAAAGTTTTAGTGTAGACCACCATTTTTTTATTTTTTTTTTGCAAACCCTTTGCGTACCACTGCGAATATAACTTTATTATCTAGAATATAATACTAATAGTTTAAAGAAAAATATTAGGACGACTAGGTAATATAGATTACACTATTTTAGATAGTTATAAAGCAGAAAATAGTGTTATTGAAATAAAGATTTTTATCTAAAATAAAATATTTAAAAAAATATTGTTTACGTACTTTCATAACACATTAGAAATACGGCTTGTACAAAATACAGGTAAAAGGAAACTGAAAATAAGAAATGAATGAGAAGGTTGATGCTGCATGACAGAAACAACTGAAGTGGTATCTGATTCAGTAGAAATTAGTATAACCTCAAATTTGGGTCGACATTTAATTTACTTCTATATTTATTTTTAACAAATGTCACATTTAAAAAGGCGGTTGTGAAAGGAATTAAAAACAGCAATGCATTTCTTGACCATAACAAGAATTCATTTTTCACGTTGAGCCAAAATTCTCCTAATTGGGCAAATTCCATCTTCAATCCTGAGTCACATGATAGCTCTATTAACGACTCGCGTTTCTCATTTGATAGGGTTGTGGGTAGTGTTTTCCACTCGAATGGGTTTCTTATCGAATAGTACTCAGAATAGTTTTCATTAAAATACTTTTCAAATGATTCTGCCAGCAGGGCAATGAGTTTTTATATAATCGATATTATCGTTGTTCAATGTAATATTGTCGTCTGATGTAAAATTTTCCAAATTTGGAAACGACTGGCAAGAATTCAGTCGAATTACTGGTACTCAAAATTCAACATTTTTAAAAATAAATGCCTTCTTTTTGTGACCAACTAAAAATCTATTTATGGTTTAACTTGCAAATTTAAATTTAAGCCACTTACGCGACTAAAAATGTCTATTGAGTAGTTAAGGGCTGTTATCCAAAGCTCGTCATTCAAGCATCCACGCAATTCAAAACTGGCTCCCATCAAAAACAGCTGCCACCTGGGAACGTAATTCAAACAATCTGCTTTAAACTTTTCCTCGAACTGAATATGACCACTTCCCATTTCAGAACACAATTTTGAAAAGTGGCTTTGAAAAGCTTAGTGGGGACCCGTGATTTAATGAAGTTGACCACCTTGACAAATTCCTATAAAACACATTTAAATGGTTCAGGCATACCTTTTGCAGTCAACTGCTGTTTATGGATGCTGAAATGAACAAAGTGCAATTTTCTGTCAAAGATTTTATTTTGCTAAAACTCCACCGTGTTGCATTGTCATTGCTCGAGTACCATCAGAACGCATCGCATTGCTTCCAGTCGTTTTGCTTGCACGCGTACCAAAAGAAGAGGCTTCGCGTACGACCATTGGTAAGCGTACCACAGTTTAGGAACTGCTGGTGTAGATTATAAGACCGGATCACAAAATCAACATGAAAAATAGGAAATGAAAAAAAAAAAAACGTTTAACTTCTCTTAAAATTATTGTTAAAGCTTTGTTTTTTTTTTTTTTTTTTCATTTGTTCTGCAAAAGTTAATACTTAATTCCATCATTTAAGAAGGACGACATCACTTTTTAAGTCAAGAAATCAATAACGACATTGTAACATTTCCCAGTGATTTAATGTTTGAAAAGATCAATAAATCTAATATTCGCATTATTTTTTTTTTTTGCTAAAGTGGCGTGGCATTCCATTTCAACAGAAACTTTTAAGTCAGTATTTCCTCTGAAAATAAGATAAGTCGTTTCATTTTTATGTCAAACCTTTGTTTGTATATTTGCGAATTGAAGCGAAATTTCAAACTGGTATTGTTTTCATTATTTGTTAGCAAGGGTATGCTGCAGTAAGCTTCACATATCCTGAAACATGCAAAAATGAATGTATTTGGAGATAAATTCGTTTTGACTTTTTTCAACAAAGCGACGGTGTGGACCTTCAAATGAACCATTTTTCATTTTTCTGTACTTTCAAATGACTCCATGAATGTACTGAAAGTTCAGCAAAAAAGCTGTTTTAAATTATTTAATACATATATATATATATATATATATAGTTTAATATAAAGAAAGAAATTGAAATTAAACTAGTGGGCATGCAAAATTAAACCAATAAATTTAAATTTGAACACACTTGAAGTGGCAAAAGACAGATATCAACAATTCTAACGGCAAAACAACAATTGGAAAAACCTGCCACTTCATCAGACTGTGTTGTGTGGCGTTGTTTGTGTTTTCGGTTTATATATATATATATATATATATATGTATACAGTTAAAGGTGGTTTATTACGTATATATATAAGTATATATTATGTTTGTTAGCGCTAAGCTTTTCACAAAATTTCGCATTTTGAACCATCATTAATATTTTTAAATTACTTAATATATTTCAATCACATAACGGACGCCGGATTTTGTTTAACTACATAAAAACGAGCAAATCACTAATTTTCAGCCTTATCAAAGAAAAATTAAGTAGCAAGGAACATTTTGAAATCTCATTATCCAGAAAAATTTACGTTCGGAAAAAATGCAGATGTCCATTCGTGCTCAAAGCACGCCCACTTTCCCCTAAAAATTAGCTCACATTTATGCATAAATCAAATTTTCCTTTTGTCACAATGAAAAACAAGTCCACTGCAATAAAAATATGAGTGGAAAAAAAAAAAGAAAGAAGAAAAAAAAATCGATTTTTCTTCCGATTTTTTGAAAAGCAACCTCCGCCTTCGTCTAATTCATTAGTACAGTTTTTGAGATGATACTTTTTAAGGATACAAAGGGAGAGTTACATTTTATAAGAAAGGAATATCAAGAAATAGAAGTTCTGTTTCTACTTAAATACATCCTATTTACAAACTGGTACAAATAGTGCTCTTTTGTTGAGATGTTGAGAGATTGAAGATTTTAATAAATTAATAATATTCAATTTGTTGTCTTAGCAATCACATTAAGTTTTCCTTTTCGAAGTATATTTTTAATATCTGTTCATACGTTAATGGCTATGCTTTGTATTTTAGACTTACTCATGAAATGATTTCAAAAACTTAAGAATACAAGAACGGCTTATTAAACTAATAACATTTTAGCGCAATAATGCAAATTGCATGAATAATACATATGAATAAAGTGAAAGCAATCTTCATAGAAAGCAATTTAACATAGGCTTCTTTTCGCATAAAAAGCAATAGTAATAAGTATTTATGTTTATTGAGAGTTTTCATAACAAGTTAATTCCTGGAAATTGAATAAATATAATTTAAATCTACGTTTATATCAATATCAGATTTAATATTATTGATATCAATTGTTTGCTACAAAAAAAGACAAGACTTATTATTTTGTCCTTGAATGGATTTATCAAGTTAATGATGCAATTCTAATTTCATTGATTCATAATTTGGAAAACTGCAGCTATATCAGAACTATCCATGGTTACTCTAAGATTTAAAAAATATAACACTACTAAGCCCATTTTGACTTTCATTTTCACAAATGAACTTTTACTGTATGCGTATAGTGATAAATTTTCATTGTTTACGACATTACAGATAAATAACGTAGTTTTGAGTAAACGTTTTGTTTTCTTAAAGCATATTTGTATTCTGAATGGAAAAATAAAGTTTTAGAATTAAACTTGAAAACAATTTTAAAATGTTTTAAGTTTCCTGATGGCCTGCAAAAGGAATAATCAATATTTAAATGAATTTTCAGAATGCTGTCGCCTCTACAAACCTGTCCAAATATTACTTCTCTCCTGTGGTCTGAATACATTGCAGAATTTAAATTGCGTCATGAAAATGTTAAAGTTTTTGTTTTTCAGTTTTGCAAGTATTTTGATGCTGATAACTTTGTTCATGTTTATATGTTCAGTCTATGCCATTAAAAATAATTATAATTTTGATGATCGGGTACAATTTCCTGTCATATTCTTGGCCTTCTGTTTGAATATTCTATTAAGAAGAAAAGAAAAAAGTATTGTGGATATACTCAGAATGATTACTAAAATCCCTGCATCTGATGAACTTCAAATTAAGTACAAAAGAGTTAAATATCTCACCGGAATATTTGCTGTCTTCTTAACAATTTTTACTTTATCTCAAATTTATGTGCAAGTTAAATATTTCGAGGAGAATGAATACAATATTATGAAACACCAATATACTTTCATTTTATATTTCATAAAGAGATCAAAATATTTAGATTTAATTATTCAAATGTTTGGAGTTAACCCCCGGGCCCTTTTTTCCCCCATCCACTGTGTTCCTCACATTTTACTGCGTATTTTCCTGGAATTTGAAAGAGTTATTCAAAGATCTTTTTCAACGTATGACTGCCCCTTTACAACTCTCAAAACACCATGAATGCTACGACTTATTACGGAAAACTTTGAATACTGCAGATGAGAACTTAAAATCTGTTGCCTTTATTACAGTCATACATATTTCAATTCTTGTATTTGTAACGGTATATCACTCTTTTTCTGTTCACAATGTTGTTTTCATGACTGGTCTTCTAATTGGAATGATATCACTCGCGGCAGATATTTCCAGCTCTAATAATGATGTTTACAATGTTGTTTGCAGCATAGGAAGAAATTTTAATTATTCAAGGGAAGTGATGATGCTGACTATGAAAGTACAACGAAATCCATTCCAAACCCTCTCGGTGGTATTATTCCTATACAAAGAGGCTTAATCTTTGGCATTATTGTTCCCGGTTACCAGCTATTTTTTGCTGTTTAAAACAAGTCCTCTTAATTAGTTTCTTAAATATTCAGTGTTTTTTTCTTTGACTATCTTTTCTCTTAAATTTTGATGACTCCTCCAAATATATTTTTTTTTTTTTGCATGAAAGTAATTGTTAATAATAAAGATTGCTCCAATAAATTTATAACTTGCTGTAATTGTTCTCCCACTCTCTACCTTTCTCTCAAACTTTTATTTTCACAAAGCTATACTAATTAAATTCTTCAACTGAAATTAACAATGCATTCATATAATTGTCTTGGCAGGCATAGTATTGACATATTCGCTGCATCATAAGCCTTTATTCTTCTTAGTTATACTCTGTTGCAAATTAATTTTTCTGTTTGTGACGCGTTAGATTTAAAATATTAAGAAAGTTACTTGCATTGTATTTTAAAAAATATTAAAAAAATAGCACCTCTAGTTGTCTGACTTTAGAAGATTGGCTTCTGGTGTGGACGTTTAGCTATTATTCGGCATACTTCGGTATGCATGTTGTTAGAAACCTGCTACAGATTGGGTGACAAGATTACCAAAGACTAGAGCAAACCTTGGTTTTTTGGAAACTGGAACTGACTGAGCTAATTTTTACTTAACTATATTTGAACTACTTTTTCATTTTAATACTTGAACACATTTGTCCACAAGTTTCATGATTTAAATCACTCAGCAAAAGCGAGAAAAAGTTTTCTAATTCACAAAATTTTAACATTCATTAAGAATTATTGCAGAAGTTCAGGCAAAACTGGAAGTACGCTCAAGTTTCCATGCCTTATAAAAGTATAGTCTTCAAACTATGTAAGTTCTTAAAAGGTTACAAGAACAAGGTGCAATTGGTCTCATTTTTAGATACACCAAACTTTTGCATATCAATATTTTTTAATTACAGCCATTTGGTTTGTTTCGTTATTGTCTTTATTCTGTAATACTGTTTTGCAATAAAATTTTCGTAAAAACTGTGAGCCCTACTTTTTGTGTTATTTTATCAACATTGATATTTATACTACCAAAATAAAATGCAGAATTTGGTAAGAATTAATTTTAAATAGTATCTAAAAGAAGGAACTGCGCGATGAGATCTTCAAAAAACCTCCAGAATATAGCATTAGACGAAGCTTTTTAAAGGAAAAGGATTTTTTTCCCGTTAGGGATCAGTCATAAATGATGTCACGCTTCGAGGGGGAGGGGGGTAATAAGAAATGTGACATCATGCTTATGCAACATTGCGTGGCTACAGGGTTTTGTCCCGTTACATGACATATTTTCAAGATTCATGTTTGCTTTTTAATCATGTTTAGATGACAATTATTTCCAAAACAATAAATTTTCATTTAAAAAAAACATTGCATCCCCAATTGCATGGAACGTACTAAGTTTCACGGAGTTAAACTTCAAAAGTACTGCTGCATTAAAAGCGTCTTTCATTGTTGTCTAGTAGAGAAACGATCGGAAGCAGAAATTGGTAGACTTGTGAAAATCATACAATATAAAGCTTTATATTCGTGAGAATGTTTCATAGACTTTAGTTCCAAACTAACTTCCTTGTTCACATTCAAGTGATGTTACAAAATTTAGAAATGGAATCTCTGTTATTTTTAGGTTTTGACGTCGTATACTTTGGTGCGTTTTCACGTTACATGTTAAATATGAATTTTATGCGATTTTATTTTTAAGTAAAACAAATTCCTCTTACGTGAGACAACTGTTGATTTCTGTTGAATAATCGAACAAATACTAATGCCAGTTGTTTATAAAAAAACAATTTCACCTTTTCATTATGGAAATTCAGTGATATGATGTTTACAAAGATCAATAAATCCAATATATATTTGCATTAAAGAGTGAATCATTGTTTTTATAAAGTAGCGTCTCATTTTAACAACTTTCAATTCGACCTTTCCTTTCAGAATTTGAAAATATATTTTCTTTTATATCCGAACCCTTTTTTTATTTATTTAATTCAAAGCAAAATTTCACATGATATTATTTTCGTTTTTTGTGAACATGTATTGTACATTATAGTAGGCTTCACAGATCCTGAAACCTGCCAATATTAATGCAGTACTTGAACATTAACTTTTTTTTTATTGTTTTCAAACTTAAAATGTACTCATATTTAAAATTAATGGAATGATGCATAATATCGAAGAATGCGAAGTTTGCGTGTATGCGTTCCACTGATAATCCGGTACAAATATTGCTCTTTTGTTGTGATGTTAATACGTTCGCAAATTTAAATCCTTAGTTACAAAAGCAATCATTTCTTTGAGAACTGCCTTTTATGATTTATTCATTTTTTTAAAAATGTTTTTTGCATCAACAATTGCTTTTATACATGAAGCAAAGAGGAGTAATCTTGCAGCACCAATCGTTGTATTCATCGCCCTGTTGATTTTAATTCAAGAAAGTAGTATTGTGCAAATTGACCTGGGTTCTTAAACGCCATAAAAACTAAATTTATCATGGCCGCGTGATGTTTTCAAACATCGATCAAGTAATCATTCAAAAATCATAGATTTAAAAGTTGCAATGGGTAACAAAATTGATACCTATATTAAATTACTATCTTATTTCAAACAAGTACTTTCATTTTGATATTTCCATTGCAAAATGGGTTTGTCTTCAGCACCAAGCTCTTTTCACATTTCGAATGAAATCGAAGATGGACATTTTTTTCAATTGTTTGTTACTAAATGTGACTTTTTATAGGAACACTTACTGAAGAAAGAGTGGAATTTAAAAAATTAATGAAGTATTTGAAAATGAACTTTTTTTCCGGATTGTTTTTCCACTTAAAAAAATAAATGGTTTGTAAAATTTATGCGATACTAAGTTTTAAGAATAATACAAATGGTTGGTTGCTGTAGAAAATAAGATCCAAACATGAAAGTTTCAGAGTATATGCGTTCCATTTATAAACCGGTACAAATATTACTCTTTTGTTGTAATGTTGAAACATTTTCAAATTTAACTCCTGCAGTGAAAATAACCAAAGTTATACTTTTCATTTGTTTCAGAATAGCTTTCTTGACTGTGTTTTTCTTGTTTCTTGTATCAACAAGTGCAGTAAAACATGGAACAAATCAAAGCAATCTTACGCCATCAATCGTTGCATTTATTGCTTTATATTTTAATTTTCTTTTACGCAAAAAGCGTAAGAACATTGCCGAAGTACTTAAAACAATTTCTTCGATTCCTTTAACAAAGGACACTTTAATCAAATATAATAAGGCAAGGATTGTTACATATTTCATGGCTATTTTTTCGATAGTTTTTCCTTTCTTTCGGACTGTAGCTGATTATTTTGTAAATGAAAAAGTCAAACTACAATTTGCATATAAATACTTTCCGGTACTATTCGATATCATCAAAACAGAAGAACACAGAGATTTCATCATCCAAGTTTTGTTCTTTGTTCATTCTATTATTTTTCCGCAGTATTTCATTTTCCCTGTCTTAGTTTACGCAGCATTTTACTGCCTTATTTCCTGGCACTTTAAAGAAGTACTCAAAAATTTTGCACAACGTTTGAAGTGCAAACCTTTTCGGATTTCAGAACATCATATTAATTATGACATGTTGTCCAAAGTATTCCTCTGTATGGAAAACAATTTGTGCTCTTTGACTCTGGTTTCAGTAATCTACGTGTCTTCAGTGGTTTATGTAGCTGTGTTTACTTTTCTTTATGAAGATTCTACAGGAAAACTAATTGCCATTGGGTCGCTCGCAATGGTAGTGTTTATGGCTTGTCTACTGTTTGGAATGCTGTCATTTGCAGCAGCTATTGAAGATACAAATACGTATGTGTATTACATATTACGTGGTCTTGGGAGTCATACCGGTTATTCCCACGAATTTGTGGTGTTTATGTTGAAAGTTCAGCGAGGAATGGCACTCACTGTAGGAGGCATCGTTCCTATCAAAAAGGGACTTTTTTTAGGGCTCGTTGGCACTGTCGCTACTTACTCGTTACTATTCAAAACGTTTCTTCTTTAGTGAATTTTTCATAATTATGAATTAATGAAAATTGCTTAGGTTAAGATACTTTAGTAACTGCGAGGTGAATTCTTTTAAAACTATTTTATGTTGAAAATACTTTTATAGAAACTGAAAGAAACTTTTAGTTTTTTCAGGGAAAAAAACATTTGTTAATTATGGAGGTGTCATATGTTATAATGTTTTGACTTATAAAGCTATAATCAATACTTAATTCATTTCATACTTCAGCGTTAAATAGGACAAAATTTATATCATTAAGAACTTGATTCTTATAAAGTACTTGAAGGTTGAAAAGCACTGCAAAATTATTTGCCAGAATTGTTCTTTTCTTTTCCTTCTTCTTTTCACATTTCTTAGAACTAGCAAGATAGAAGCTCATTCGTACTATCATATATCACGCATGTTTTGTGCAATTTTTGTCAAATTTTCACTGAGATGTAAAGGAACTCTTGGGATTGATAACCAAAGGTTGTCTTTACGTATCAAAATTTCATTACAAGAATAGGATAAATTAGCAACCGTAATGAACTTTTGATACGTAAATGTGTTACCAAACTTCATAGGATAAAAAATATTATACTGCCGATTTGCTTAGAATAACACATAAAAAATAAAAAATGGTATCAATAATGAATAATTTTTAATTTTGTGTTACTTAATACCAAAGTTGAAAATTGAAATCTTGGCAACTAAACACGTAAAGTTTTAGAGTAGATAATAAAACACGAGAAGAAAATCAACATAATTAATACAAAATAGAAGAATCGTTTTACTTTTTTTAAAATCATTATTAAGGTTTTTTTTTAAACAAAAGTAAATACTTGATTTCATCGTTTAAGATGAATGACATCATTTTTTAATTCAAGAAAGTAATCAAGATATTGTCACATTTTTCAGTGATTCATTGTTCTCAAAGCTCAGTAAATCAAATATTTGCATTACCTTTCTTGATAAAGTGGCATCCCATTTCAACCAGAGCTTTCAATTCAGTATTTCTGCTGAAAATAAGAAAAGATGTTTCATTTTTGTGTCTAACTTTTGTTTATAGATTTAAAGCGAAATTATTTTCATTGTTTGTCAGCAAGTGTACATTTGTAAGGTTAGCATATCTTGAAACGTGTAAAAATAAACGTATTTGGAGATAAATTCTTTTTGACTTTTTTCAACAAAGTGATGGTGGAACTTCAACTGAACCTTTTTATTTTTTCTGTACTTGCGAATGACTCGGTGAACGCACTGAATATTCAGGAAAAAATTTGAAATTTTATTTTAAAGTTTTAATTTTTTTAAAAATCAATCTGTTCTTAATTAAATTTCAAAATGTTCCTTGCGTTATTTTTTTTTTGGATGACGTTGTTATGTAATAAAGAAACGGATTATTATAAATACATTCCCGCATTCGTTTTTAAGAATCTGTTGGTAAATTATTTAAATTTTTTTTTCCAGTTACGCTAATTTTTTCAGAAAATTTCGCATTTTGGTAACATTACTAATATTTTTGAATTACTTAATTGATCCCGATAAAACAACGGATGCCGAATTTTGTTTAACTATATAAAAACTAGTAAATCACTAAGTTTCAACCTTATCGAGGAAAAATTAAGTAGCAAGGAACATTCTGAAATCTCAATAACCAGAGAAGTTCACTTTCGGAAAAGCTGAAAATGGCCATTCGTGTTACCAGGCCCACTCTCAACTTTTAATCCTTAAAAATAACTTAACTTTATGCATGAATACAATTTTTTTTTGTCACAATGAAAAACAGACACAGTGTAATAAAAATATACGTGGGAAAACAAAATTGATTTTCCAGCTGATGTTTCGAAAAGTTAACGATCAACTTCGCCTAATTCATATGCAAAATTTATGAGGTGAAACGTTTTAAAGATAACATTTACATTTTATAACAAGAAGTTCCTTCTAGAACTATACGAGCCTGCTTTCCCGTATACACCAAATTCAAATTTATAATCTAGCTATCTCTTTCTCTCTCTTTCTCCTTTAGCTTTAGTTCTTAATTTTTTCAAATATACCTTTTTCAACGGATAATACATATTCATTCACTCAGTCATTCATTCTTTCATTTATTCAGCCATTCATTTATTCATTCATTCGTTTACTCATTCATGTGTTTATTCATTCATTTACTCATTCATGTATTTATTCAGTCATTTATTTATTTTTTCATTTATTCACTCATTTATTTATTATTTTCCTCATTCATATATTCATTGATTGATTCTTTAACTCTGTCATTTATCCATTCTTTCACTCCTTCATTTATTCATTGAGAAATATCCTTAAAAATCCCGATAAAAACATTTCATAGAAAAATAGGCTCGTTAGTTCTGGATGAACGTTCTATTTGTTCATGTTTTACGTTATAAAAGTTTTCCGATAAAGTTTGTTCCAAGCAAATCGGTCCGTTAGATCAGGATTTATATAGTATTGAAATTTCCCCGTAAGCGCTATGTTTTTTTGAACTGTTCAAAAATGAACAAAAATTGTTCAGATTAATATTTCACGCAAAGACCTTCCTCCAGTAAGCTTGTTCTTTGGAACGTGGATCTTTCACCTAGAGTTTACATAATTTGCTTCACTTTTGCCGATAGGCGCTAATGTTAAATTTTTTGAACTGTTCAAAATTAAACGAAAAATTGTTCGAATCAAAAAGTAAAATATGAAAATGAGATGTCCTCGCCGAGATCTTTCGAATGCAAAAAGAATTTTTCGAATCGGGGGGGGGGGGGGACAGACCGACAGACCGACAGACCGACAGACTGATAGACAGACAGACAGACAGACACACATTTTCCCCATCTCAAAACCCTACTTTTAAATTTTTAATTTTTCAATCTTTATTTAATTACTTCACTTTTTCTTGACTTTTCCTTACTTTTAACGATATTTTCACGATACATTAAGCCTTCTTTCATGCTTTATTCTTATTTTTTTTTTTTTTTTTCGGGAAAGTAGGCTAAAAAAGGAATATCAAGAAATAAAAAGTGCGGTTCTTCATAAATACGTTCTATTTATAAGCCGGTACGAATAGTGCTCTTCTGTTGAGATGTTGATACATTTACAAACTTAGCTCCTGACATGAAAGAATATGCTCATTTGCTTTAGAGTAGCTTTGATAACACTATTTATTTTTTTTTGTCACCTACGAGTGCTATAAAACATGTAATAAAGCAGAGCAGTCTTGCACCATCAATTGAGTCATCTAGTTTCAAAACTAGCTACATCCACAAATTGAAATTTTTCACGGCGGGCAAAAAACTAATATCTAAGAAATTCGAATTTCTATCTAAGAGCATTGGGATAGACTTTTAATTTGCTGAAATTTTAACACGAAAATAATTTTGCATTGGAAGACATTTGGAGGGAAAAAAAGAAGAGCTCGCAAGCATGATCGATGGGGGGGATCTGGTTTTGTAACTAACCGTTACATTTCAAACACACTTTTTAGCATGACGTAGCTGCTTTAGAAACTTTAAAAATGACACCATATGAAGATTACTTTAAACTGTTAGAAAGTGTAAAAAAGTTGCAATCGAAAAAAGTGGATGTATCTAGTAGTGAATCTAGAAGACTCATTGTTACTTTCATCGCTCTGTATTTAAATGTTCTTTTACACAAGAAGAGCAAAATTGACGAAGTACACAGTGGGTCGTATAATTTTTAAGACTGGATCTATACACTATTTACTATACAGGCCATTTCAGATCACAGACATTTTCGAGTATATTCCCTTTTTAAATGTATATGACAAATATGACAGATAGAGCAAGACAAATACGATAGAATATTACTCGTACAACACAAATGGGGATCTTACAAGAATACATCCAGGGGACAGGACGGGAATTGAACCCATCACCTCATCACTGCGCGCAGGCAGGCAGCGAAAATTGGCGCTAGGACCGTTCGGCACTGAGGCCCTGTATACAAAACAAAAAAATTACCATTTTTTTTATATTTCTAAATGGTCTCTATTAGAAATAATACGCATGCTGGCAAGATTTTTTTAGTCTTTTCATGCCTTTTTAAAAACTCCTCTTTCGAAATGCTATGTAATTTCGTTTTCACGGCTTCTTGCATCTCGTCTATAGACGTGAAATGATCCCTTTTCCAGTATATCCTTTATTTGGGAAACATAAAGTAATCAGTAGGACTCAAATCAGGAGTGTAAGGTCGGTGGCTGAGCACAGAATCTATTTTTTGGCCCAAAATTGCCTGCTTTTGAAGAGTGTGAGTTGAAGAAAATGCAGCACACCTCTTTTTTTTTTCTAATCGTTCCTAATAATGCGTTGCAGCTGGTTTTTTGGCATTCCAGTTTGTTCTTATGTCAACCTACAGTCCGCATTACAGTCCTGCCAGCAAATGAAGACTCTGCCTCGCAAAGTGCCAAGATGAATCCATTCATGTTCAAGGGAAAAACTGTTGGAATAAGAAATGTACCACATTCTGTTCTCGTTTTAGTTCGATTGCAGACTTTATTTCTTCCGAGCTTATGTGCCAGTTTCATAATTTTGGCTGCTTTTAAAAACATAGAAGCAAACATTCTGATTCGAGTGCTAATAAACGCACCTGCATAGTGAACTTCCCTAAAACTCGAATGGAATCGTTTTTTTTTCTGCCATGAGCAGAAGCGACCGTCTTTTTTTGTTCAACTGGGCTGCGTATATTGGTTCTTAACCATTGCAGACCTAGTGCGTTCCCAGAGATTGGTACCAAGTCTTTCAGCGGCACCACAATGTGGTACCATTGCCGCAATTTTTTGACGCTCAGCTTTCCCGTAGGTCGTGGCGCCTGAGCTCTAATTGATGCAACCTGCACTACAAATGTTTAATTTAGCCGAACGTATCCACTCCAAACGGACACTCAAGGGATCTTTAACATGCCGCATAATCATACGACATGGGCGCTGTCGATTTTCTGCATCTTGAAAATCCATCGACTTGGGCCAGGTTTGATCCTGTGAACTTGGGCGTACGAGATCTGCGCCTTACCAATGCGCCACCCTGCCGACAGAGTCAAAACTCTGTGGTAGAACTGTCGGGTCCAGCGGGTAGAACTGTCCACTGGTCTCTTAACACAGTTGCGACTTTAGTAACGTTTTCCATACTCTTCATGACGCATGACCATGCGCTCCTTTTGTCGTTTTCAATCATCTTTATTTTTTTTATCATCTTTATTTTTTCATTCATTCACTCATTTATTTATTTCATCACTTATTCACTCATTTATTTATTTTATCGTTTACTCACTTATTTATTCATTCATTCTTTCATTCATTAATTTAAACATTCATTCATTCGAAAATATCCTTAAAAATCCCGATCAAGAAATTTCATAGGAAAACAAGCTCGTTTAGTTCTGGTTGAACTTCGTATCTGTACATGTTCTACGTTATAACATCTTTTCGTTCGATACCGTTAGTTCCAAGCAAATCCGTCTGTCAAATCATTATTTATATAGGATTGAAATTTCCCCGTACGTGCTGTGTTAATTTCGTTTTGAACTGCTCAACACTGAATCAAAATTGTTCAAATCAATATTTCACGCCGAGACCTTCTTCAAATAAGCTGGTTCATAAGAACTGAGATCTTATGCCCAGAGTGCCAGAATTTGCATAATTTCTTTTATTTTTGCCCACACGCGTTAATATGTTAAAATTTTTTGAACTGTTCAAAATTGAACAAAAGTTCTTCAAATCAAGAAGTAAAATATGGAAATGAGATGTCCTCGCCGAGATCTTTCGAATGCAAAAATAAAATCTTTTGAATCAGATAGTTCTTTCAAAAATTAATTTTTTAGAGGGGGGGGGGGGGCAGACAGACAGACAGTATGACGGACCGACAGACACACATTTTCCCCATCTCAAAAACCTACTTTTAATTTTTTCAATTTTCAATCTTTATTTCACTTATTTTTGACTTTATTTTAACGATAAATTCTAAAATAACGATAACTTCTTTCATGCTTTATTATTATTATTTTTTTACTTTTACGGGGAAAGTAGGCTAAAAAACTGGCTTGAACAAAAGAACCTGTGGGTCATATTATTTTTTGAAGAAATAAATTTGCTCTCTTGAATCATCCAAAGACATATTTGAGAGTCGAAAAAAAATTAAATAATGATAACAATTATAAATATAATAATATTAATAATTATAATTGTCATCAGAAGTTCCCATCTTTCCAAATTCAATCACTTTTCGGAGACCGGATAACCGATATCCCTTACTAGTCGAATATGTACCGGATATCCGGCTCATGTTTGAAAGCTGTGAATTCTTTCTCTGCACATTTTTAAGCACATCCCCACAGCGGCGGTACCTTCTCTCCCCCGCCCCTCATGTTCAATGCCGCAAAATATCCGCACCAGTTCGACTTTTCCCAGAAATTGGATATTCGGCTCTGATGGTTGAAACCTCTGTATATTTTTATAAGCACCCCATAGCCCACTAACTTTTGCAAATACGTAGCAGTTTGCAGTTTACATATATTTTCAAAACATGCTATATAGTTAATTAAATTTTAATAATAATCAAATTTGACAAGCTGGATAATTGAATATTGCAATGACCGAATTAGATTCCGGATATTGAAAATTATTCAGATACGGGATATCCGATGCGTACAAAAATAACTTCTGAACCTCCGCCCCCCCCCCCCGTTCCCCAGGAAAAATTTTCATGGTCCCTTCCCCCTCCTTTTGTGGGCAGACTTGTTATTAGTATACGCAGGAATGAAGAGTAATAAACAATTAAAATTATCGAAGAAACTTTCAGGAACTCTCTCACAAAAACCTTTCTGCAGGAAATCGTTAAAAACATTAAACATTAATCAAGCGTTCTGAATAACATTTGAACAAAAATTGATTAAACTACAGTCAGTTTTAGGATTTACTGCATGTACAAAAATAATGTTGTTACCGCACATGATCATTTTCCCGCCGAAAAATGTTCAACAGTCAATGAAAACAATGTTTATCTCGTAAACATACACATAATTTTCGAAAAACAGAGAAGTGTTTAATTTGGAAGTCAGAATAACATGTTTTAAATCTTCTGCAATGCAGTTCCTTGCATAGTGAAATTGAAAGCCGATTATGGAGAAAAGTCGATTTTAGCCTCGAGGAAAATCCTACTGGCCCCATTCGAACTGCCTGGTGGACGTTAGTTCACATTATGAGCGAGCGCTCTCCAAGTGTGACGTCACGCCAATAGGCGTGGAGCTCTGACGTCACTCTGTTTAAGCCGCATGCGCTGTTTTCGTTTTCTGCGTTGAGTGTGTGAGAGTATAGTTTTTGATTCTAACAGATCTAAGGAAATTAATGTTCCAGATAAGAGGAGTTTGCTCTTATTTATTATTGTTATTAAAGAAATATCATTTTTTTCCAATAAATACTTTGTGTATTTTTTTTTTACTTTTTTTAACTACAGTTATTATTATTTTTTAAACTTTGTGTATTTTTTTTTCAATAAAAATGTGTGTTTTTCAATAAAACACACATTTTTGTTTTGAATAAAATAAGGAACATTGGGTTAATAAATTGTTAAAATTAAACATTACTTTTTGCAATCTAACAAGAGCTTTCCTTCAGAGCTCCCTAAGCAGTAAGAGCCTTTTAGATTCATTAACATCTTTGGAAAAGTAGCTAAAGCTTTGTGTGGTTTTTCAGAATGATGTTAAAAGATGAAATTTTTTTATGTACTATGTAATTGTCTATTCATTTATTTTGAAAGGAGTGAGTTTGTGAGGTTTTACTGTGATCTAATTGCATATTTTCCTTAGATATTAGATGTCAGTTTGTTACCATTTTAGGACAATTTGAGGTTTATGTTGTGTTTCCTTATAATATAATAATGTATCGGGGCATTATTATAATAAAAATGTTTATAAACTTTACCTGTGCGAGACCTTAATTGAAAAGTTTGATGCACTAAGTGCAAAGTATAAAATTATAATGCCTTCATATATAATTTCCTATTTTATATTTTATAAGTTACCTTCCCAAAATTACTGCTATATTTTTGACATTGTTACTGTTTAAGCAGTGAATTTTTTAAAAATTCTTTTTATCTTAAAGTGCTTTCTATTTTATTTGCTCTTAATATATTTTATATTTCTTCTTACAGATAATTGGATATCTCAGATTATTATCTGAAGTGCTAGTTGAATTCTAGCCCTGATGCAGTTATTATAGAAAACTGCATCAAGGTTTTAATTTTACTGGAGATGTTTTGAAGATGAAAAAAATAGTTCAGGAGTTGTTCTTGATATTGTGCTGTTTTTGTGTGAAAAAAAAATTGCATTCAAAGTTTAAGTTTTATGTGGTATTCAATCTTTTTTTTTTTTTTCTATAATTTTGCTTTCATTTGAATACACATGTAAATATATCAAGATCCCCGTAGGACATACCTATTTTCTTATTCATTAGAAGCGTAATACTACCTAATAAATTGATTAGATTGTAATTGCCGCCCCCTTAAGGAAGCTGCGCTGTGAGGCAAGCGCCTTGCTGCCTTCGGTTCTCGCTGGCCCTGTGTTCTTGAAATTATTGATTTACGTTTACTTACCCTTCTATACTTCAGATGAGGCGGCTTCTTTCATATTTCCCTCAAAAATGTAATAATAATAATAATAATAAATGTTCTTCAAGTGGTAAAGATTATGCTATCAGTGTAGCTGTTGACTTTTTCAATTTTATAACGTTTTGTGCAATCTTTTTTACAACAATATACTCTGAATGCATTGTAGATTAATGTATAAGGACATACACATAACAAATATTTACACGAAAAGATGCACTGGTATTTTAGAAGTGGCATTACTTTACGACTTTTTTTTTAAAATTCAAGCTTTGATTGTACTTTCTGGATTAAATGAATTTCGTATTTTTAAATAGTGTCTAAATTTAATGAAAACATTTGGAAAGAAGTTGGATTTTTTACCTTTAAAAAAAAAAAAAAAAAAACCAGCATTGATAGTTGATTTCGTAAATATTAAAGTAAATCAATTAATAAAGGGGCACCATTTGTACCAAGCTTTTTGGTTTGTTGCTAAGATGTTCTGCTTGATTTTTAATTAAAATAAAGTTGCGCCCCCTTTTTTATTCCCCACCCCCTCCCCCGTCTCTCTAAGTTTATTCATATATAGAGACTTATTTTCATTAATGCTCGCTGTTAGACTCTAAAATCATTGCATGACGTAATTCTTTTAGATGATTTTATTAGAGGTAAAATAAACAGCTTATAGTACAGTACACTAACAAACAGTTTTGTTTCCTGCATTTCAAACTTTATCCAAATTCTTAACAGTAGATAACTTTTAATCAAATAAAACTACAGAAAAATTCTAGCTTGAAATTTACGTTCAAAATTGCAGCTTCATTACAATTATATTTTAATTTTAGTTTTCTCTCTCTCTTTTTTTTTTCCTGTAAAAACATAAAGGATTATTTTTTGCATAAGTGGTTTCCAAAGGGAACCGTCGTCCCGCACGTCACAGCCCCTACAACGCAGAGACCACCCTGTTTGTTTGTAATTTGTGACTTTCGGTAATGATCCTGATGAACTCCCCACAGTTCGTAACTTCTTGTCATTATTGAGTGAGGGAGGGTTGGTTCTCCGGTTGTTACATAGCCTTTGGGGTGTGAAGTAGGTTCTCTTGTGGTCTGGAATCCCCTTACTGCGAGAGTGATAATGTGTAATATAAATCTATAATGGACACTTGTTAATGTGCTCACCTTCGGACGAAAATCATTTGGTAACAATTACCAAGTGCTAATATTAAAAAAAAAAATTTAATACTTTAAAAATGCGAATAAATACTATGCAGCATATTTTCGGAGACTACGTTAATTTACGTGTAATTGAAATTGAATGAATATATTTAGCGTGAAATAATAGTTACTAGAAAAGTACAATAAGACTTAGTAAATTATTGATATAAAAATAAAATTTAAAAAAAAAGAAAGGGAGGAGGGGAAGGGGAGGAATCACCGATTGCTGATTGTCTGCTATTTTTTTTTTTTTTTTTTTTTAAAGTTTAACCCCGTCTGACTGAATTTTCAACAAAGTGTGTTAGTTTTTTTTTCTCTTTAAGCTACATGCTGAAGCTACTTAATATGTCCAATATCAATCACACATAATTTCAAGCTTTATTAATCATAAATAAAAATTGTCCGAGAAAGCGGACACTACGCAAAACATCAAAATTTTATGACAAAGAATTGTTCCAAATTAAAATATTTTCGTTTGTGTTAAATCCTTATACAGTAGTATCTCCATTAAGGGACACCTCTAATTAAGGAACACTTTTTCTGGTTCCAGTCCCTTTAAATAGGGACCACAATGTATTTACCTCTGGATAAGGGACACTCTATTTAAGTGATATTCAAAGAGAAAAGTTTCAAAAATTAAAGTTACATAGAGGCTTGCCATACGTCCCGGTATTTTGCTCTTGTGCTTTGTTTTGTTTTAAAATTTGTCAAATGTGATTGCAAATTTTAATTTGTTTCTTATTTATGAGAATTTCGCACCTAGTGTTTTTTTTTTTTTTTTGCGTTCAAGTAATTCAATTTTTTTTTTTTTCAAATTTGTCAAATGGGATTTCAAACTTTAATTTGTTTGGGATTTATGCAATAAAAAAGAAATAAAGAATTATGAACAAATATAGTATATGATTTTTTTTTAAAATCAAATTCATACTTCAACTTAATGTTTGGTTGCATTTTGACAAAGTTTTAATGAACAATCTCATATTCTAAATCAAAAGTATTTTCAAATTATTTCTGTCATCAATTCCTTTAAAATATACTGCACACAATAATTTTTTTAAACTAGTTGAAGGTGATTTAAATTTTCTGAGAAAAATGAACTGGAAAAAAAATCGTACATTTCCCACTATTCCTTATTTTTATTCAAAACAAAAATGTGTGTTTTATTGAAAAACACACATTTTTATTGAAAAAAAAAAAATACACATTTTATTGGAAAAAAAATGATATTGCTTTAATAACAATAATAAATGAGAGCAAACTCCTCTTATCTGGAACGTTAATTTCCTTAGATCTGTTAGAATCAAAAACTATACTCTCACACACTCAACGCAGAAAACGAAAACGGCGCATGCGGCTTAAACAGAGTGACGTCAGAGCTCCACGCCTATTGGCGTGACGTCATACTTGGAGAGCGCTCGCTCATAATGTGAACTAACGTCCACCGAACTGCCTTGCCTAAAACCGTAACTCTATTTTTGTTTTTTGAAGACGGAACGGATGAAACAAAAAGATTTCCTGACTCTCGTGAGTGATTTAATCGAGGTTACAATGAAGAATGATGTCTAGTCTAGTGAGTTTTTGAATATTTTATTTATTTTAATATAATTGTTTTAGTTGATTGTGTTATATAATAGGAATATTGATTGAACTAGTATTTTTTTTTCTTTGAAATTTGTTCACTTCTACCAAGTAAAATGAAAGAAATTTCAAATCTATTTAGACATATGATACGTTATTGACAGTAGTAATTTGATTCATGAAATATTTCTGTGTTGATGCATGATGCTATTATTCCTCTTACTGAAATTGATTATAGCTTTATCAATGTTACAGCAGCGAATTTTGACTTTCCCTGCGAGCTTCATCTCTTCTACATTCTGAGGTGAGTATTTACATAAACTTTTGTTTTAAATTTCTTAAATCTGTTTGTAAAAAGAAAACTCTTAAAAAAGCACTTGATGTTCATTGGGGACTTAAATTGACTAGGACCAGCGTAGCTGGTCCCTGTGCCTGTTGCTGGTCGTCACACATGTATTTGTATTTGATTCTTGATGACCTTTTGTATTTTCTGGATAAATTTGGTGAGTGTAATGCGAGGAGAAAGAGTTTAAATTTTGCATTATTAGGAAGTTACATAGACAAAAGAAGGTGGTTCCTTGGTCCAAACTCAAAAACACATTCAGAACATTATTTGATGAGATTGTTTTTCTTTTGTTCGGTAAACTCCTAGGAGAGCCCACCGCTTGTCAAAATCGCTAATTTGGAGTCCATTTCACAGAACGACAGAAGCTGACTGGGTTACCAAGATTGTATACTTATCGCCAACCACGCCAATGAGGTGGGCTGTCCTAAGATCCAACCTTTTTTTTTTCATATATGTTATATTGTGAAGGCAGGATGTATAAAAATATGAAAATAGTATTCAAAATAACTATTCTCATTTCCCCAGGAATGATCCTAAATAAAAGGGAAGCGCTTCACAGTATCTCTGCCGATGTTAGTGCGCTATAGTGAAAAATGAAGATGTCACTCACCCAATTGACGACACATAAAGTTGACTAATTAAATGTTTATTAGATCCTTGATCGATCACACACAGGCGTAGTTAGTTTCCCACATCCTGATACAACGGCTGGGTGGTCAGAGATGCGGATCAAAATGTTCATTTGCCATAAAATGTTCATTGACGATTTTAAAAGGCAGTTCTTCTGATCCTACAGAACTTGGGGATTAAAATAATTTTCTGCAAATCAGTCTCTGTATATCGAAGGTTTTATCCTCGGGAGTCGGAGCAACTATATATATTCTCGGGAGTCTGAGCAACTATATACGAGGTGTGTTCCAAAAATAACGGGAATTTTAATTTTTTGAGAAAAATATTTATTTATTCGTCTGTTAATGTTGTCACCTTCAAAGTAGGCCCCACTAGATATTATGCACTTGAGCCAGCGCTTCTTCCAATCCTCGAAACACTTATTAAACTCAAACTTAGGGATAGCCTTTAGCTCTTTCAGCGATGCACTCTTAATGTCATCTATGCTTGTAAATCAATGACCCTTTAAGGTTCTTTTTATTTTTGGGAATAGGAAAAAATCATGCGGAGCAATGTCTAGCAAATATGGAGGCTGGGGCATCATTACAGTATTATTTTTGCCAAAAATTCACAAATAAGCAATGAAGAGTGAGCAGGTGCATTATCGTGGTGCAAAAGCCATGAATTGTCCTTCCACAAATCCAGGCGTTTTTTACGGATTGCTTCTCGGCAAACGGCGTTGAACTTGTAGGTAGTACTCCTTATTAACCATTCAGCCTTGTATCAAGAATTCATGATGAACTATGCGACTAAAATCGAGGAACACAGTGAGTAGAACCTTCAAATTTGACTGCACTTGGCGAGCCTTTTCCGGTCTTGGCGAGCCACTATGCTTCCCCTGGGATGATTGGACCTTAGTTTCGACATCGTACCCGTACACCCATGTTTCGTCACCTGTTATAACACATTTTAGTAATTCTGCATCGTTGTTGACTTCATTTAGTAACTCCTGAGAAACTTTCATTCGCCACTGTTTTTGTTCAAAATTCAACAATTTTGGAACAAATTTAGCTGCTACACATTTCATACCCAAAAACTTCGTAAAAATATCATGGCATGAGCCAATCAATATTCTAACATCATCAGTGACTTCTCTGATTGTGATTCGGCAATCGTTAAAGTGCTTGGGCGTCCGATGCGTTGGTCATGTTCAACGTCTTCACGGCCATCTTGGAAACGCTTATACCACTCGTAAACTCTTGTTTTACTCATAGCAGAATCACCATAGGCCTTTGTTAACATTTCACAAACTGTGTTCCACTTTATTTCATTTTTTATGCAACATTTTAAACAAATTCTTTGATCCATTTCTTTCATCCAACAAAAATCGTCAAACTAATAGAACACCTCTAACCTTACCGGTTGCCAACAAAAAACAAACAATGAAAATAGCTGGCAATTTTATGTTTTATTTCAAGGGTATGTCTACCAACATAAAACAAAAAAAAAATTTGTCAATCGGACTCTCCAAACCCGCGCAATTTAAAAATTCCTGTTATTTTTTGTACACACCTCGTATATCCTCGGGAGTCGGAGCAATTGGATATTTTACAGCATTATCAATAATTCTTTCGTATTCCGTAAAATGCAAATGGACTCGCCGTGATCTATTTTTCGTAATTGTTATTGTCGATGAATTCCTTTTTGCAGTCGAGACACAATGCTAACTCGGGAATAATCCTCCCCGAGACTATTCAAATCCGGCAGCACGCCAAATTTGGACGTGCTACCGTCTCTCTGCCAGCCAAGCAAGCTCTTCTTCATTTCTCTTCCAACATCCCCGCTTATCATTTCTCATCCTTCCAGAATGTTCGGTTCTCGACGGTTCTACACTCCTCTGGAACATAAGGGGTCAGACTTCAAGGTCGCCGTCGTACGGGGGAAGATGCTAGGGCAACGAGGTAAATGGAAAAGGACCACCAAGTATCAGTAACGTATTAATGTCAATATGAGAATATAAAATCATGAAACACCTAACCTCAGCTATGATATTCATTTGTGTATATACTTTGCCAGTGGTGCAGAGAGCCAAGTCGGGATCTTAGGGATAAATTTTTTAGGGGTCTTTTTTAGGGACATCTAATACATTTCGATCCATCTATGAGGGGCACCCCCCTGTGCCCTTCACAGATGGGTCGCACACAGACAGATGGACCTGGGAAGTTTTGTTTAAAACAGTGGTTGTAATTGCAACATATTTCATTTTTACAACACTAAATCAATGATTTTTTTGAAAAAAAATCACTTGATTTAAATCGATTATTTATTTTAAAAAATCACTTGATTTAAATCGTGATTTAAATCAATTCGCATCAATAAACCAAGCATTTTTTTCATGTATTTTTCTCATTATTAAAAATTGCAAAATCCAATTTATGCAGAAATTACAAGCACAATACTGGATATATAATGAATTTCTAAATTAACAAATTTTTTTTAATCAGTACAAATTTTTCTTATCTCCTATCTACATGTCAAATTAACTGGGTTTTTCTAAAATTAGCTTGGAATAAAAATCATATTCTGAAAATCAAATGATATTGCAATTGCAATCCCTGGAGTTAAGAAAACATATATTAGAAATAACAAAGTATCTTCCTAATAAACAATTTACAAATGTATGTTAAGATATCAATTTTTAAAAAAACCAAACCAATTAAGCAATCCTACTACTTATATATTTATATAGTAAAGAGACTTGTAATCATTTGTTGATTTTACTTATACTGTAAATCAACACACACTACTTTTAATATATTTTCCACTTTTGCTTATTTTTTATTGATTTAGAAAAATATGCTTTTGTTAAAACTTCACTTGCATAATAATTATTTCTTTACAGTATGGGACCCCAATTTCGGAATCCCGAAATCCGAAAAACCCAAAATCCGGGACTTTTTCGAAAAAAAAAATCGGCAGCTGAAAAAAAGCAGTTTTTGTTTTTTTTGAAAAAAAAAATCAGGAAATGTTTTGCCGTTTTTTTTTTTTGGAAATGGGTGTTTAAAAAAGAAGGAAAATAAAAAGTAATGAACATGTTTGAGATCGGAATGTGCTGTTTTCAAAAAAATTATTTCGCGATTTTCTGAAAAGGGTTCGTTTTTGCGATTAGTTTTTCATAATTGTTGCTTTAATTATGAGTTAATATCATTAAATTTTGTTCTTTTTAAAATTTCTTGTAGTTTTCTTATATTCATTTTTAAAAATGAGCTCTAATTTTCGCGCGATGCAAAACATTCGCGAAATTGAAAATCGGCGTTTCTCGCATTTTCCCGATAATCTGATCTTTTACTACAATTTAGTGGCTAGAGGATATAAAATCAAAATTTGACAGAATTCTTTTCTTTTATTGTTTAATTAAAGAGGTTAAAATAACATCGGGGAAAATCTAGATGTTTCGATACTTTGCCTCGAATGTAAGCCTATTACAACTTCGTTTTTTCTGCTAAATTTCGCGACTTATAGGCGAGTATATACGATAATAAAAATGCTATTAATGAGCAAAATGCTAATAAAATATTCCAGTGCAAATTGTATGGTCTCTGATGCTACTTACAAAATTTTTTGAATGAGGACCCAAAATCCGGAAAGGTCGCGGTCCCGAGCGTACCGGATTTGAGGTCCCATACTGTATTAGTTTGCGAAAAGGTCTGTATAAGTATAGTATTATAATATGTTAATAGTTAAGTTTCTGAAAAAATAAAATCTATATTCATAAGGAATGAATTTTTGAGTGAATTCATGAAAGTTTTTTTGGGGCCTTCCCCTTCCAAATCTATATTTTTTCTTAAGAACCTTTCTCCTTTCACAATTCCATGTTGATAACATAACGAGATTTTTAAGCTCCCACTTATCTCAGAACATAGTTGTTGGGTGGTTATAGGTGAAAACTGGGAAATTTGGTTAGTGGCCGGTAGACTCAGTTTCATTAGTGCCCACTTTTTAAAATTGCCAATAAGAATTGAAAACTACTTTCAAAATTTTTAGAAAATCAATTATTGAAATAAAACATGAAATATTCAGATTTGAATTAGCACATGCTAAAATTATTTCGAACTTTTTAAATGATTTAAATATATATAGGATGCTGAAAGATTGAAAGTTGAAATTCAACAGGAAATTTTCGGCAAAGCATGTGTTCAATATGAGCATGTTTCCATGAAAAAAAACCATGGCAAAAAAAAAGAAAAGAAATTTGAATGACGGGAGAAGCAAAAAAAAAATATATTTACAATTACAGTAGAATATGCTAAAAAGGGACCCTGCTGGAGTGGCGATGATAGTGCATTTTTTAATCTCCACTTTTACTACTTTAATCGCCACGTTGCGAGTGGCGACCGCTAATTTTTGCCCATATAGGAAGTCAGTAGAAAACTTAAATCTGACTAACCTATTGCTTGGTGGACTGCTCAGTTGAGATTTTTGCTTCTTGGACAGCAATTACAAGGAATTAAAAAATAAGTTCCATTATACCATGGTTATGTTATAACACAAAGGTGCCAAACATGTTCCTCAGCTCCACAGTTTCATGATGCTCTGCTGTATTGTGAGAAAAGGTCTAGAGAGTAATGGGCGGTCCTTGAACACGAAGTTTACGGTAACGGAAGGACCAAATGTGATGATGGTTTCGCAAAAAGACAGGCTAAAGCCGGAAAGTTACAGAGTGAAAGTGATACATTAAAATGAAATCAAGCAATCGTGAAAGCAGGAAAGTATCTTTCTCGTATTTGCACAGCTACTTTAAGTGTTCGGTGAGTTTGATTCATTTATCTTTGTTTGTTTTAGTGGTTGGTAGTCTCTTGGGGGAGGGCGCACGTTTTTTGGTTATTTCAGCCATGAAATTCATTTTGCCTGATTTCAGGGTTTCAAATCATATTTTAGCTATACTCTTATCTAATTATTTAACTCTTATATCAGGAATGCACCACATTTTGTTCATTTTCATTTTGCAATTCTAAATCTGTTTGTGTTATTTTTATCGATTATTATTTATGCATAATATTTAACTTTCTATTTTGTAGGATTTTTGACCGAATAAAATGCCTACTAATCAGTCCAATCCTGTCGGGTCTCAGCCCCCTGGATCTGCTCCTACAAGAAGTAATCTCGTAAGATCCAAAAGTCTGAGATTGCCGACCACAAAGCCCAAAACCGAGCAAAGCTCGAGCACTTTGAGTAGGCATGGAAGCATCCGAGGGCCCAGAACATCTACCTCAGCTGGTGCTAAACCTCCATTCACGGTTTCCAAGAAACCTCCAGTGAAGCCCAAGCCTTCATTTTGCAGCTCTAAAAGCAATGAAAATTTGGAGAATTCTTCTTCAAGGATACATAGCATACATAGTGCAGATGAGAGTAAGAAATTACCATCCTCTTGTCGCTCACCTGTGAAACAATCTGACGGGAGAGGGGTTTCAATTACGGAGAAACATCTGACGCCTTCAAGTTCACCTACTAGTTTGCAGAGCGACAAGAGTCAATCCCAAGATGCAAGTTCTTGGTGTACTTCTGATTTGGCTGTTCATTTGAAAAGGCTCACAGAAGAACATGAAAAATTACAGGTAAGAACTTTCTGTAAACTTTTGTATTGTATCTTCTGTAAAAGCTTTTTTTCATCCCGAACAATGGCAACTAAAATTATTTTGATGTAAACTGTACATTTTATATACAGTATGGGACCCCAATTTCGGAATCCCGAAATCCGGAAGACCCAAAATACGGAACTTTTTCCGAATTTCGAAAAAAATCGGCCGCAAACAAAAAAAAAAAAATTTTTTTTTTTTTTAAAAAAAGAATTGGGAAATATTTTGCCTGGTTGGTTTTTGGGAAAAAGGCGTTTTAAAGAGAAGGAAAATAAAATGTAATGAACATGTTTAAGGTAAAAAATGTGCCGTTTAAAAAAAAAAAAATCGCGATTTTCTGAAAAGGGTTCGTTTTTGCGATTAGAGTTTTTATTCATTGTTGCTCTGATTCTGAGTTAATATCATGAAATTTTGCTTTTTTTATTTATTGTAGTTTTCTTATATATTTTTTGTTTTTAATGAGCTCTAATTTTCGCGCGATATGAACATTCGCTAAATTGAAAATCCGCGTTTCTCGCATTTTCCCGATAGTCTGATCTTTTACTACAATTTAGTGGCTAGAGAATCTAAAATCATATCAAAATTTGACAGAATTATTTTTTCTTATTGTTTAATTAAAGAGGTTAAAATAAAATCGGGAAAAGTCTGGATGTTTCGATGCTTTGTGTCGATTGTCGAATGTAAGCCTACTCCAACTTTGTTTTTTTGTGCTAAATTTTGCAACTTATAGCCATGTATATACGATAATAAAAATGCTGTAAATGAGCAAAATGGTAATAAAATGTTCCAGAGCAAATTATATGGGCTCTGATGCTACTTACAAAATTTTTTGAATGAGGACCCAAAATCCGGAAAATTCCGAAATCCGGAAAGATCGCGGCCCCGAGTGTTCCGAATTTGAGGTCCTATACTGTATTTCACTTTTTCTCCTTTTGTCCCTTTATTATTTAAGTCTTATAATAAATTATCATTATGATTGCACTGGAGCGAATATTTGGTAGCTCTAGCCTGTACAATTTTTGCAAAGAAGTAAATCACATAGCTGATTTTTTTTCCAAAGTTTATCTCATATTTCTAGGTTTTCCTAAATCACGAGGGATGTTCCAATTTCCCTGATAGAACTTTATGAAAAATCAAAAGTTTTAAATAACTACTTAAATAAATGAATTAAAATCATATCATCCAAATTAGTGTAATTTCAACTTTTAAAAAAGATTACCTACGAATTATAGACCTGAAAATACAGAATTTTTAAAAATTATTACTTTGTTATTAAACATGTTAGAAATATTTTATTGTATTTTATTTATGATCTCTAATTCTGCCCTGAACTTATTTAATTATTTATTTCAGTAAATTTTAAATCCATAAAATAATTTGTTGAAACAACTTTAATTTATGCCCTAAATAAATGAGATATTCAATAAAGATCTTAAATTAGAATGCTTCGAGAAATTGGCATGATGTTTACGCAATGTTCATCATGCAAATTTTTCCAGAAATTCCACGTTTGCAAATTGTTTAATTTGAACAATAAATCTGTTATTGTTCAATTGTAAGTATTACCTAGAATACCTATTAATTATGTATAACTTGATATTACCTTTAATAATGTTTTAATAGGTATTAAATTATTTGAATAAAATGTCTCTCAAAATGTTATTGTAAATATTAAATGTTTGTGCATGCGCACAGTAAAAAAATAATTCCTTTTGGTGCTCATATTTTTTCTGAAATTTTCTTACAATTTTCTAATTTCAGCATAATTAGAGCTCCAGTGATTCTCTTTTATGTTCTCAAATTTTCTGTTAGTCTGGTGAAATTTCGTGTAGAACTTTGCATGTTATAGGCCAAAAACATGATGGAAAAACTCATTTTGGAAAGGAATGCTTATAACTTGGTGAATATGTCCGTTTATGTTTTACGAAAATGAAAAGAAATATTGTGTTTCAAAAGTAAACTCTTTTGTGAAATTTACAGCTTATTTCAAGTATTGTACAATACAGGATGATCAGATGATCAAAAATATAAGCTCTTTTCTTCAGTTTGTTGTTGCCCCCTAAATGCAATCATGATAAAACTTTTACTGAAAAGTGAAGTGAAGCATACCTTTTATATGATTGAAGTTATGAAAAATTTTGTCTTGTATTTCTGTAGAAATATGAAAAAATGTCTAATGAAGGTAGTGACCCATCACTTTTGGCTGTATAGTAAGTGCATCTAGTAGTTTAAAGCTATAAGAGCTAATGCTATCTATACCTAATGGATCCTTGCCGGTCTTGAGTATTAATTATATATGTATATATATATATAATATATATATCAGTTAATTATCTGTTTTCAACCTTTTTTTAGCTCTATATTTTTAGTTGTCAATTTGATTTGCAGGTTGAATATGCAAGACTTCGAATGCAGCTGATAGAAAATTCTTCCTTTCACCCAGTTTCTCAATTAAGAAGAGATCAACATTTGTCTCATTCCGATTCTCATTTGTCTTCCATTCCAGAAAATTCCCCAGATAGCAATTGTGTTCTAAATAGAGAACAAACATTAGCCCAAGCTCAAGAAACGTTAGTTCAGAATTTGAGAAGTGAAGTTTTTCGTTTACAAGAAGAAAATAAAAAACTTCAAAGGAAATATTGGGAACAGGTAAACATGATAAATGACATTTAATAATAAAAAAGTGATGTTAGAGAACTGTATATTATGATGCTTTTGTCAGTTAATAATTCTACGCACATAACTTTTCCAATATGAAATGAAGTCACTTTGATTGCTCTAACATATTGTCTGTTTTTTCCTGTTTCTTCAATCAAATTTTGCATACTATATAAAAGGCAACTATAAAATTGCTTCACCAGTACTACCATAAAGTTATTTTTAAGAATAATGATGATTTGATAAATTTTGTCAAATGTCGATCAATCTCATACATGTGATTTTTCTGCTAATTAGCGGATTAAAATTCCTAGAATTTAACTCGTCACATTGGCAGAAATCCACTTTTCTGACTGTTTCTTGTTAGAATAAGAACAAACCCATGCTTTCTTTTTGTTTTGCAATCTTTCTGAAACCTTCACAAGAATCAAACTTTTCATTTGAACTACAGTACCAAACCCCAAATTTTAGCATGCTTGGGACTGGCGCTATGCTGAATTTTGGACCCCAACTCAAAATGGCAGATTTACAGGACCAGAAAGAGCGAATTTACGTAAACATCATCATTAAAATACACATTTTAACTTCAAATCACAATGTTTTCTCAACTAGTAGATAAATAAGAACCTTTCTCTTTTTTGAAAAAGTTAATATAAGTAAATTGATGTGTTAATATATTTTTACCAAACAAAAAAAAATTGATCCATCTATTTTGATGAAAAGCTCCAACTTACAACAGACGATTCAGCTAAAATAAACTGTACCCATATGGTAGTTCACCACTTCATTACCACCTGAAATTGCATGAAAAAGAAAATAAAAAAGCTGCTACATCAAAAAAATTACTAGTGGGGAAGGTAAAACAAAACACTAGGGCTTTGTGCAAAGTGCAAGGTTACTGGGTGCCAGTTAAGACAGCAGAAAAACAAATCAAACAAGTTCCTTCATTTTACTTTTTTAAAGAAAAATGGCATAAAATTTGAAAAATGGATTTATCTTAAGGGCTTAAGAAAAATAAAATTACTTTCCTTAGGGGAAAAATATATTTAACTGCTCTTACGAAAAACCGATTTTCATTTTTAACATAGTAGAGTTTTTTGGTTCTATCTTGGTTTCCTGAGTTAATATATTTTTACCAAACGACATAATTTATTCGTGGATTTTGATGAAATGCTCCAAATTACAACACAATTCTGATAAAATAAACTGTACCCACGTGGTAGTTCACCATTTCACTATCACCTGAAATTGCATGGAAAATAGAGCTACATCTAAAAAATTCATGTAAATCAGAAATATATCTACGAGATTGCTTCTATTTGAATCAAAATTTACTGGCATTTATTGATTCAACAATTTCTTAGATTAATATATACATATATTTTTTTTGAATTTACAAAAGAAAAAAAAAGTGAAAGTTTTCAAAAAAGTACCGAATTTTAGGATTTATCAAATTTGTGGTTTGATATGATACTGTATTTATTAATCTCAGTTACAAAGTAAATAAATAACATTTCTTTTTATTTTCATGAAAGTTGTATTTTGAAAATACAAACTTAAAAAAAATATATAAAGCGCGCATAAACTTACTAAATCAACTAAATTCTAAACAGTCATGAATAAACCATGGGAAAAAAAGTAGAAGCTGCTCTTAGCAAATAACCTAGAAAAAAAAACATTTGCTTTTGAAATTTTTTTCTTTTTAATTTAAGGAAAGAAGCTTTAACCCACTGGCGGTTTGGGCTGTGACGTCACGCCATGATAAATCTTTCTCAAATTGGTTGAAGCCGTGATATTACGATGGTCTTTTTCCGCGTCAAGATGGTCTGCAACGTACATTTGCGATATTCCTTCCCCTTTTCCCAAACAGGTTCCCTGGTGCATCAGAGGCGTTGCTTTTCCGCACATTCCTCAGGCCGTGATATCACGGGCAAAGCCACCAGTGGGTTAAAGAAGCGTGTTGTTGATGTCCAGCTCAATAAAACAGGTACAACTACCTAATATGTAGACAAAAAATCTTTCGGCTTTTTTGCATTTGAGCAATGTATGTGATCTATTCATGTTATATTTTTAAAAAGTTTGCATTTCTGCATGTTTTGGGAGAGCTCTTTGTTTATAGTGCTTCTACCTACATATTGCCTTGACCCTAGTGAAGAAAGACAAGTTTAGGCTAAATTTTTGAGAGATGAAAGTAATTCATAGTGTAATTTCTACTATTCAAATAGATTATGATCAGAGGAAATTGACGTCATTGACAAATAATCATAGAATTCCTTCTTGGCTTCTTGATTTATTAAGTTCTTTAGATCTGTAGTTGAATCAGAGATACCAAAAAATTTAGGTGCCTCCTTTTATTCTTGATTTTTGGCTTTTTTTAAGAATTAAAGACCTTTTAGTTAGTTTGCTGACTGCAAATATTGTCATTTCTCATCATTGTGATACATCGCTAACCCGATGGATCATTTTAGAGAATAATTCTAATTTTTTTATAAATAATTTTGAGGGGACACCAATATTTCCTAATGTATCTCACAGCCTGAAAGCATGAATGAAAAAAAATGAGGTTTTATCACCAGTTTTTAAGAACCAAGATTAGAATAAAAATAATTCAATTATTTTCAATGAAATCACATTTATTTATTTTTTTATATAGGTGCTATGTAAAAAAATCAAAGGAGGTTCAGTTATTAGGTAAGTTCTTATTATCACATGAGGGCAGTCGAGGTACCCTTATCAAATTATTTCAGAAAGGAGAAAAAAAAAAGGAACAGCAAAAAAGTATCCCGCTTCACAGTCAAGATAAAATAAATACTACTAATTTGTACACATGCTCTCAAATCCCCCAGGTGCACTGATAGCACAACCTAATGATGTTCTTAATTACTTTCTTAAGATTAAATAGAAAACTTATTAAAATCAGTTTCTTTCTTGGAGTATAAATTCTGACAGGGCGATCTTCCACAAAGTTTATTGTCACTTTTGAATATATCTTGCACATGAATTTTACTAAAATTTCAAGTATTTTATGGTATCCAAGCCTCAAGGCCCAAAGCATATCTTAAATGTAGGGGAGAAAGAAAGAAAAGAAGAGACAAAGAATATTGCAAAGTACAAAACATGAGTTTTAGTGTTTGTTTTATTTTTTTAAAATTCAGGTAGGCTAGGTGTTACTTTAATTCTTGCAGGGTTGTATCTAAAGCATATGAATTTCAAATCTATTATATTTATGTTCTTTTTAGATTCTCAACTCTGAATTATTGGAAGACGAACCATGCAATGGAGCTTCTGAGCAAGTAGTTGTACTTATGGACAAATTAGATGATAAAGAAAAGGGTAAGCAAAAATTTTATTTGTATTACAAATGTACATATTGACCTATAAGATTGAGCACACAAATATATTGTAATATATTATACTCCATATCATTCAACATTCGCAGTTTCAATCAACACTTTCAGCTTACTGTAATATTTTGTATTCAAGACCGCCAATTAATTCATTTATTTTATCTTTGCACTGGTAGTACCAGAAAGAAGATGTTTTTCATTTTTTATTACAAATATGAAGCATTATTTGTAATATTGAAAGCATGTTCTGCAATAAAGTTGATGTTTATAATAACTAACTGATATCAATGAGTAAACCAAGAATAATTCTATTTAGACATTATCTACTATTTATATTATGTCCGTAATATTACAGTAGAAATCTATGCATTTTTAATGTAAAATTTTTAAATTTGGGGTTCATTTGTAAATGTTATATGCATGCATTCTTTTTTTCCGGCAATATATTGTATTATAATAATTCTAAAAAGAATATTCACTACATAAATAAATTGTTATAGGCTGAATCACTGGTTGTTATTTGGCCAGGCCAAAGGGGGAGCAGGCTTCGTTCCATCTCCAATGACAAATTATGTATATTAATTTGCAAAAATTTAAATGCATACCTATTTTATTTATGCAATTTTATTCACTTAGTTAAACCCAGCAAATAATACACTGTGCACTTCGAGGGTTCTCAGAAAGAGAGAGAGAATCTGCATAATTCCAGGTTATTAACATAAAGATTTCAAAATGTATAAATACAAAATACACAGGGTATAAAACTGGTCGGTATAAGTCGGTGAAGGTCAGTATTTTTCAGTCTGGTCAGTATTACAGGGTGGCGACAGAACCAGGAAATTAGGGAGGCCAGGAAATTTTATTGTTCTGGAAAAATCAGGGAAATTTGCAAAAATTTCTTGAAAATCTGGGAATTTTTTCATTGTTTTTAATTTGTCCCAAGGTTTGAACGATCTTATGTGTAACCATTAATATGAATCAACATTCCCTTATTAAAATTGAATTCTAAAATTATTTTACTCGGAAAAATTTCTTTTATTTGCCCTTTTAATTAATTTGTTGCCCACATATCGAAAAATGCGATCTTTTCCCATCCGTGATGGGAATTGAACTTTCCAAATTTTCGATGTTTTTTATGCTTTGTTAAAAAGTAAACAAATAAAATTTCTTTTTATTTTCATTTCAACTTCAGTTTGGAATTGTTAATCGAAATTTTGTGAATTGTGATCGTAAGGGCGAATTTTCAAACGTCACAGATAGCATATCTAGAGTGCATTAAATTTCTAACAACACAGATTTACGAGTCAAATGCGATTACACATGAGACCTGGTAGCTCTTGAATTTCTGATAGATGTGCACTTTTAAAATGCCTGTATAAAGAAAAACTCAAATTGAATGTTTCAACATAATGACAAAGTGACATTGAAAACAAAACCACCTGTTTTCAAGGAATCACATGAATCAAAGCACGACATTAGTTGCAAAATTGACTACAATAGACTTATATTTTTCTTGGAAAATATGTAAGGGCTTGTTTTACTTAAAATAAAAAACTGTAGGGGTAAAACAAAAAATTTTGTGTATAAAGCATAATTTTGTCAAAAAAGATATATATGTATTTTTTGAATGAATAAATCTATCTTAGTCACCAACTTATCTGACTTAGCCAAGTAGACGGTAGTACAAAAAACATGAACAATCAAAAACTAAATTTGATTTTTTCTTTATTTGCTGCTTGTTTTTACTTGTCAACTCACATCAATTCAATGCCACTATTATATGAGTTTTTTGAAGATTGTTTCCAAGTAAAATCTCCTGTATGATCATTTTAAAAAGAATTTCCAAGACTAGAATTATATATTGAACAACTGTTTTATGTGGTATAGCTAGAAACATACTTAAAACTATCAATTGAAATGTAATCTCTAGTTTATCTTGTTGAACTTTTCAAAAGAGTAGTGATAAAAACTTGCAATTGTTACAATTCTACTGGCATAAAGTTATCCAGATTTCTAGGCTTATTGTCTGATCCAGAAATTCACTGCACTTATGCAGGTATCAATAATTTGTAATCATGATTTCTTTTTAACGTGTAGGTATTCATCACTGACCAAGAATATGTATTTATGAAGGTCTTGTTGTAGTGAAAGATGTGCATAAATCCTCTAGCTGATGCAGATTATGTTCATGTGATTAACATTTTTCCTTTTTCAGGGAGTTCTAAAACCTTAACAATTTATGTATGTTTCATTCTAGAACTCTTAGATGCTACTGGCAAAGTTCAAGAACTTGAAAATCATTTAGCTGCCACCAACTTAGAGCTGCAGCAGTGTCATGATGCCCTCCTAGATCAGCAGCACATGCTAGAAGATTTAAGTTGTCAAAAAGAAGATTTAATCAAACATTTGCAAGAGTGTCGTTCTGCTCTATCAGAAACAAGAGAAAATATCGACTTCCTCCAAGATGAAAGGACAACTTTAGCTGAAGCTCTGCAGGAAACAGAACAATCATTATCAGAAGTCAAAGCAGAAATGGGGAAAGATCAAGAGAAAGTGAATGAGCTCATGGACCGTGCTCGAAGACTTTATGCCAAAGTAAAAGACAAGAAGTAAGTTTATGTTTTATCATTTCTCCTTAGCAGTTAGTATTTGGTTCGATGCGATTTTTCATTATTTAGTTTTTTATTTTATGATTAAATATTGATTGAACATCTTATAATTGCTATAGATATTCACTTCAGAATTTCAGAGCAGTCCTATCATTTCAAAAATTTCTTGGGGGGGGGGGGGGATTGGCTCGCCCTGACACAACTAAATGACGGTCTGTTTCAGCGGTGAAAGGAGCAAAACAGGTATCTTTCCAACGTATTCCTTTCTTAGTTTCCCCATCTGCCAGTTTTGTAATCTTAATATTTTTCATGCACTTTCAAAATTGAAATAAGTTTTAATTTTCTTAGAAACTTATCATTCAAAGAGTAACTTAAAGTAAGGGTTTAATTGATACTCTGGAGTCTCAAATACTTTCATAAAATGAATAAAGGGACACAAAACAGCAGCAATAACTTCTAAGATGCTGTCAAAGAAAAAAAAAAGAAAGAAAGAAAATTAAAACAGTAAATGTTTTTTAAAATCTTCAGTTGCTGTAATCTTAATCTTATTTCCCAATTTCTACTGTGAGGAACTAGGAGTCAAAGTAGTTATGACACATTGTCTAACATCCTTACTTGATGGGAAATTCTGTAATTTGCTCCTATTCATTATGGAGACATATGACATCCACCTTTAAAAACCTTTAATTAGGCAACTCTCTTCTATAGAACAAGGTCTTATGTGATTTAAGTTTGGCACAGGGCTGGAAAACCTGCAACTTTCTTGAGTTTTTTAAAGCAATATTTTCAGTATTTTAACATATTTCATGAAAAATAGTGTAATAAATGCACATCAACAATCCTAAAAGTTTCTGTTAGTGTTATCTTTTGTCCAGCTACTAAATTTAATGCAGTACCTCTGCACTAATGTCCCTCCCCACCCTTAGGCTGCTGTGCCATTTAACTCCAATAAACCAAACCTAATTTTTAATTAAGTAACGTGAGTAAATTTATGTACTGACTGTTCAGGGGTCACACCAGAGGAAATTTGGGTTTGTTTTTGGATCCCTCACAATATTCCAATCAATCCTACTCCAATCAATCAAAATTGACCTTTTACAAAATTCCGAGCTACCAAATTACACTTTTCACAGAATTATTTATTGAATAAGTGGCAAATGATAATAAAATTTTTTATCACTATAAGTTTAAATTTTGAATTTTAACAAATTCATTTGATTTTTCTCCAAAAGTTTTTAAAATTCACAAAAATAGGACCCTATTACAAAATGCTGGATTGATCACTGCAATCGAGTTCAGGAAATATATTTTCTCCAATTTTTTTAAAAAGCAGATTTTGTTTTGCGGAAATTAAAAATAAATGGAAGAGAATGTGAAATAGGATTTAAATCGCCAAATTGCAGATTCAGGTTATGAGTCACGGCACTTCTAAAGACGGCGATCCGCATGCCCGCACAAATGCTTTCAACAGCCTCTTTCATTTGCAGTTTTTCCTTTCCTCTTCAGAGCATGTCCTAGACGAAGAAAGCGCATTGTAATCTGTTTTTCATCCATGCGGATAAGCAACATTTTATGCACAGGGTACTCAGACTTAACCAAGTCTCCTGATTTAGGCAAGAAACTTCCGATTTTCAACCATTTTTCAGCGATTTTTTTTACTTGTTTTCTGATTTTCAGTTTCTTAAAATTATGTCCTAATCAACCAATTTGTATTTGAAAGGGAGCTTTTTAACTCATATAGTTCCACATTAATCTGGCTCTAATTATCGTCAAGCATAAATAAAATAGTCAAAATTTAGCATGGCAATGTTCGGTTGGCAGAGAAAGATGACAATTCTTAGCGCTTTTTCTCTCAATCAACTTTTCCGAAGATTTATAGCAGTTTAAATGAATCTTCCTAATTTTAAACTACTCTGGGTAAAAAGTAAAGTACCATGGCGACATCGAACATGTGCATCCCCGAAAATCACACGTCGTGTACAAGAACTCAATCCTTTTGCATCTTGTAAATATTTCAACTATTTTGAAAGATGTAAGTCATTCTGACGTATACCACTCCAAATCTGCTAATTTATCAATTTATTTTATGAGTATATAGTTTAAATTATTTATAATCCAATTAATGCATCCTGATGTATCTCCTCTACTGCAAGAGGGGCACATTTCAAAATCAACTACTTACTTGGGAGAAGCATTGGAAGATTTTAAAATCTTGTTTTCATTTCTTTTATTTAAGTGTTTTGGAATTTTATAATCTTATTTACCAGGCATTATTGTTTTTAAATATATTTAAAATATTGTGCAATAATTTTGGAATCTTTGGAATCTCTTTATCTTAGAATTCAGTTTCCGCCTATTAAATTTTAAAAAGAAATGCAAATGAAGATATGCCATCAGTATATGAAGAACCAAGTAAAAATGTACTCCTCAAGAAAAGTCTTCTGATTTAAAACGAAAAAGAATTTCCTGATTTGCGGCTTAGAGAGGTTTGCAAATCTGCATACGCTTACAGTTATGTATACTGTATGCAGTTTTACTGACTCAACAGTCTCACTGGACACTGATTACCTTTTACATTTTATGACTTTTGTGCACAGAACCTTTTTTGTTTTCTTATTGCAGAAAATCTTAGAGAAATTATTTGAGTTTGCAGACAGTTTCACATTTTATCTCTCAGTCTGCCATTGACTTTTATTTTGTGGTGGTCCGCATCAGGTTTTATTTGTACAGGTAATTTTGATATTTTTATTACAAGTGCTTTTTAGCCTACTTTCCCGTAAAAGTAAAAAAAAATAAATAAATAAAGCATGAAAGAAGGCTTAATGTATCGTAAAAATATCATTAAAAATAAAGAAAAGTAAAAAAAAAAGTGAAGTAATTAAATAAAGATTGAAAAATAAAAAATTTGAAAGTAGGGTTTTGAGATGGGGTGTGTCTGTCGGTCTGTCCCCCCCTAATAACTTTTGAACGAATTGTCCGATTAGAAAAATTATTTTTGCATTCGAAAGATCTCGGCGAGGACATCTCATTTCCATATTTTACTTTTTGATTTGAACAATTTTTTGTTCAATTTTGAACAGTTGAAAAAATTTTAACATTAGCGCCGATGGACAAAATTGAAGCAAATTATGTAAACTGTGGGCACAAGACCCAAGTTCCTATTGCAAGCTTATTGGAAGGAGTTCTCGCCGTGAAATATTGATTTGAACAGTTTTTGTTCATTTTTGAACAGTTCAAAAAAAAAAAATTTCCATTATTCCAGCGCAGGCGATAAAGTCGCCAATAATGATGCAACTAACGCCAAACGTAATATCGTCGTTGTTATCCTTTTGCGTGTTCCGTCGCCAAAAATTTTGCTCAGCGAGATTTGCGCCTTGATAATGAAAAGATACCAAATTAACATTAGCGCATATGGGAAATTTCAATCCCATATAAATCCTGATCTAAACGACGGATTGGCTCGCAACAAACTTTATCAGAAAGATATTACGCTGTAGAACATGTACTGATACAAAGTTCAACAAGAACTGAACAAGCCTGTTTTCCTATGAAATTTTTGATCGATATTTTTAAGGGCATTTCTCAATAAATAAATAAATGAATGAATGAATGAGGGAAAGAATGAATGATTGAAGTGATGAAAGAGTGAAAGAATTAGTGAATGAATAAATGAATGAGTGAAAGAACGAATGAATGAATAAAGGAGTGAATACATGATAAAGTAATTAAATGAGTGAATGAATGAAAAAATAAATAAACGAGTGATAACTACATGAATGAGTAAATGAATGACTGAATAAATGAAAGAATGAATGACTGAGTGAATGAATATGTATTATCCGTTGAAAAAAGTATATTTGAAGTAATTAAGAACTAAAGCTAAGTGTGAAAGAGAGAGAAAGTGATAGCTATATTATAAATTTGAAGTTAGGTGTATACGGGAAAGTAGGCTCGTATAGTTCTAGACGGAATTTCTTGTTTATAATAAGTTTGGCTAAGTTTCCTGTTACTATTATCCGGGCTGCCCATTGGGGGAAGGGGCGTCATAGTGCAGACTGCGGCATTGAGATTTTTAGGGGGAGGGATGTTTTCTGGGGGGTTCTGTAGCTTTGTAGGGGAGTGTGGCATCAATCTGTGGAAGAGGGGGATGTCACCCATGCTACTGTTTTTAATATTTTAAAATTTGCTAGTAATGATCAAAGTTGTTTTTTAGCTATATTTATTTAGTTGTAAGTGCTAAATAATTATGAAATTAGTAAAGAACAAATTATAAAATAATAAATGTTTAGTGTTTACTATTTATTATTCAAAAATAAATGTTTTACAGTTTGCAAGTTCAACTACTGCAAGCTGAACTGGACAGAACTCAAGGAAATTGTAGAGATATGTTATTGAGCCAAGGAGCTGAACTGACTATGATATCTATGCATCTATCTCAGATGTCCATGAGTATTCATTCCTTGCTCACTTCAGCTGCTGAATTTGCTGCAAATGAATTAGCTCTTCAGAAAGAGGTAATCTTGGCTGTGAAACTTACAATTTTTAGTTTATGCTTGCTATAAATGACATCTTTTAAAGTCTCGGTTAGATCTGTTTTGAACCTTTTGTAAGAACTCATTTCTGTTACTTTAACATTGTCTTAAATTAAGCATTAGATAACTTAAAAGCCTGTACTTATTTAAAATGTTGTAACTAATAACATCCCCTTCCTTCCAAAAAAAAATTTTTATAAGTTCAACTTAGTAAAGAATCAACATTTTGTTATTTTCAGAGTGATAGTGCTTAATAAAATCACTTGATAAAAATACTTACCTGATATTATTAAGTTTTATGATTAGAAATATCCCCTTTTTTTTTACCCATACTCTATTGATAATAAACAAATTTCTTAAATGGTATCAACACTTGCATGCCATCAAGTGTTATTTTTTCCTTTCTAATAAGGCTGCAAATTAGCTTACCACTGCAATTGCAGACCTAGTGCATTCCAAAGAGATTGGTAACCAACTCTTTCAGCAGCACCACTATAGATAAGTCTTAAATATTTTTATTAGTAATACCTTAATTTTCACAGCCCCAGCTATCAAAACGACGCAAAAATTATCACCATCTTTTACCATCCGTTAAATCGTTCTTTTCGCCATTGTTTGGTGTTCTGGCCTATTTGGTATTTTATAGCGGAGGCTGTGAAAATCAAGTAGAAGAGTTCTATTATTTAGAGTAATATATGGAGTATTTAAAAATAGTTATGTTATGGTGTGTTTTTAAAAATTGCTTCAATAAAATATTGCTTTACTTATTTAGTTATGAGGATTCGTTTGATATCAGTATTTGCTTTATTCAGGGGCAATTATTATTTCCATATCGAAAGTATAGTTGTTACTGTACCGTGCTGCTGTTGGGGTTCAGCACGAATGAGTTCTAACCTACATAGTTCTCCTCTGGTTCCAGGAGTAATAAAGGATAAATCAACCATGTTTTAAAATTTAAATTAAATTAACATTGTACTAATGAGAAAAACTACTGTTGATAATGCACAGTGTTGTTGACAAATGCTACTTGTTGTTACCTCAGACAAACCTTACCTGTCATTAAAAGTGCTAGTAGCTTTTTTGGCATATGCATATAAAAGCAATTCATAAAACTTTTATGCCTTCTTACAGATGCTGGAAGATGTAATGGCAGATTTAGATAGTGAAGGAGAGCGCAGTGATTCACCACCAAAGCAATCAATTCTAAGCTCTGACTCTCACATTCCAAACTCTGTTGCTCTGTCTTCTTCAAGCTCTCTCTCAAGTGACAAATATGTCGATGCTCACAAATCTTTGCCAGATATATCCAACTATGAACCTTCTAGTCCTATGCATTCTTCAGCATCGAGCAATTGTGATCGGCCGGTGTCTTTTGTTCAGTCAATGGTGCGTACTTATGAACAAACAGCTAAAAGCGAGCCTAAGTCTAAACACACTTCAGAACACAATTCTGATTCTGTAAAGAGTTCTATAGAGAATTTGAGTAGTATTAATGGTGACTTGAGTCGCATAAGTTCACCAAGTAAAGAAAATTCTCCAGTGACGAATAATGCATTCAAACCTATTGGTATGGCAACTGCTTTTCGCCCTGTTAGGCAGCGTAGCATAGAAACAGATATCATACCTACTGATCCAATGACTTATGAAGAAGAAAAGAAGTCCTCTTTTGAAAAGCAGCTAAAACAAATGAATCAATTAATTAAAAAATTTGGAAAAGTGATTGAACTTATGCAAGGAAAATACTTATCTAAAATTAAATTACTTAGTGAAGAAAAGTAAGTTTGCATTCATGTTTTTCATTAGTTATTCTTTCTTACTTTTTTTTGAAATAGTGGTATAATAGACTAATTTACCTGTTAAGTGTCTAAAACATTTGGGTTTCTGATCATGCTTCTGTTTACCATGAGAAAGCAAAAAGTTCCTGGGGAAATTCATCTCAAGATCTTTTTTCTAAAACTTTCTGATTTGGTATACATTTAGTACAGGCTGTTAGAAAGAGGTTAACTTCCCAAAATATGCTTCAAAAACATTATAATGTCTTTCTTCGCACTTACTTAGAACATGTGTCCATTACCTGTTAAAGTTTTTATATATGTAAAAATTGTATTTATGACTTTCTTTTCCCAGAAAAACTTTTTAGTTAAATGTTGCATTTAAAGATTTAAGCAATATTTTAAACAAAGTTTCTCAAACACTAGTTGAAATGTCAACAACAGCATGTTTCTTGTTTGAAAAATCATTCCTATTTATTATTTTTTTAACAATTTTTTTTATTTAATTAAACATTTTTTTAATAACATTTTCATTACTGCAAGAAATCAATAACTTAGTTGTTAGGACTCTCAAAGTCATTACTTAATTAATACTATAAATTTTTATAACATTGTCTTGTATTAGGTTGAGCATATATATATCTATTACGTTTAAAAAAAATGGTTAAACATCGCTAGACTTTTTTGTTTTGACAGAGGCACAGGGCTCAGATTAATCAACATTATAATCTGTCCAGAATTTATTTGGGTTTTAGAATCGGCTATGTTACAAATCTGAATTAGCTGTTAGTCAAATTCTTTAAATGTACTATAAATATTTTATTCACTTGCATAGGAAAGCTAACAACGCTAATCAAGGCCGTAGCCTGAAATTTTTTTCGAGGGGGGGGGGGGCGCCCTGACTTTGAAACACTTGTGTGGGGGAAATAGTTTCAGGGAAGATTATATGCTACATTGCGAAAATTTTTGGGATTTCGGCCCCCCCCCCCCCCCGATACGGCCTTGACGCTAATGAGTAAATATCAAACTGCATTTACTGTATTATCTAGCTATTATAGATGAAAATTAGGGGTCGCCATGTGGCGAGTAAAGTAGTAAACGTGAAGATTTAAAAATGCATGATCGATCGCCACTCAACCACTCCTTTACTAACTGCTTCATTTTCATTCTGTAAACTTTTTATTTATTTTTATGTATTTGTTGGAAGATTGGAATAATTTTAATGAACATTTTAAAGATAAATTGAATTTTCATTTTCTAATTCTTATTATGAGCAAAGAGCGTTTTTTTTTCTTGGAAACTTGCCAATATTGAACACATGCCTCGCCAAAAATTTCATGTTGCATTTCAACTTTCAATCTTTCGGCATTCTGTATATAATTAAATCATTTTAAAACTTCGAAATAATTTTAGTATGTGCTAATCCAAATCTGCCTATCTCTTGTTTTATTTCAATAGTTTATTTTATAAACAATTTTAAACTTAGTTTTTAATTCTTATTATCAATTATAAAAAGTGGCGACTAACAAAGCTGAATCTACCGGCCCCTGGCTACTAGCCAAATTTCCCAGTTTTCACCTATATATATTTATATATATATATATAAAAACTAACTATTAAACCACTTTACGACGATCTGCTAGATGTGCTACCATTTTGTTATTTGTGAATCCGAAAAAATGGTCAAGTTATTAAAAACACAAAACATTTAATAGACAAAAAAGAATATATTAAATATCTAAGAGCACACAACCTTCGACAATCCATTTTCCTATTTCTTTTTAAAGCAATATATGACATCACAAAATACATGTATATTAAAATGAAAGTTGCAGTTATTATTGTCATGGATAAAAATATTTTTCTTGTTTGTGAGAAAAACAACAACATAAATTGCAAATATGCAACTTATAAGAAGTTTCAGTAAGGCAATTTATGTTATTTAAATTCAAGTTGGAAAGTGTTTCTTCAGACTGTTTTTTGCCAGGGTTTTTTCTTCTATTTTTTTTATTCTTTGAAATAAACGTAACAACCTTGTTTCTTGCTTATACTAATTGTACCTTGATTCTTTCATTTTTTTAATAGAAATAGTGCTCTAGAGGAATTAAGATCATTCAAGAATAAACATTATGAACTAAAGTCTGACTTTGACATTAGAAAACATGTAATAGATAAAGGAAATGATAAAGCTAAAGAGCTTTTAGAAGAACTGGAAAAAATTAAGAAAATTCATGAAGAAGAAAAGGAAGTATGTTTATATTTTTTCCTTACTTCCAATATTTCAAAAGCTTTTTATAAATGAAAAGTGCTTGATTTTGTCATGATCCCAAATGTGACAATAGTTCTACTTTTTTCTTAATACAAAATTTAAAAATTGATAAAATTTGTGTGGTTGAAACATCTCTATGTGTATAAAAGACAATGTCTGTGTGTGTGTGCCAGACAAATCTATAGCACTTACAGATTTGAAATTTGGTACACAGGTAGTTTGAAATGTTGGATGATGCATGCCAGAGCGTTTTTTAGCCTACTTTCCCCATAAATGTAAAAAAAAAAATGAAAGAAGGCTTAATGTATCGTAAAAATATCGTTACAAATGAGATTAAATCAAAAATAAGTTAAGTAATTAAATTACAAAAATAAAAAATTACATAATTGAAAAATAAAAAAATTGAAAGTTGGGTTTCTAGATAGGGGGAAAAAGTGTGTCTGTTGGTATGTCAGTCCCCTTATTCCAATAACTGTTGAAGGAATTGTCCAATTCAAAAGATTTTTTTACATTCGAAAGATTTTTTTCAAAAGATCTCAGGGGAAGGGCAATTCCATATTTTACTTTTTGATTTGAACAATTTTTCGTTCAATTTTGACAGTTCAAAAAATCCTAACATTAGCAGCATTGGGGAAATATGTAGAACATTTCGTAAACCCTTGACATAAAATCAAAGTTCCTTTGATGAGCAAGCTTATTCAAAGGAGCTGTCAATCTGAAATATTTTTTGATTAGGGAAAAATTTTTGCTGAGTTTTAAACAGTTCAAAAAAAATTTAACATTAGCTCCTGCAGTGAACTTTCAATCCTATATAAGTCCTGATCTAACAGATAAATTTGCTTGAAACAAGCTTTATCAGAAGGATCTTATGGTGGGGGTAAGACATGTACAGATACAAAGTTCATCCAGAACTGAACAAGCCCATTTTCCCTCAAAACTTTTTAATTTGCATTTTTAAGGATATTTACGGGGGGGAAAGAATGAATACATGGACCAGTGCTTGAATAAGTACTTGAATGAGTGAATGAATACGTATAAACCATTGAAAAAGGTATATTTGAAATGAGGAAGTAAAGCTAAATGAGAAAAGAGAGAGAGAGAGATGGTTAGATTATCAATTTCGAATTGGTGTATAAGGGAAAGTTGGCTTGTATAGTTCTAGACGGAACTTCTTGTTTTAAATTTATTCTAATTAGTTTTTTTTTTTCAGTAATTTTTCTAGCAAGGAGGTACAGAAGTTTTTGCATACTTTAGTATTTTATGTCATTGGAAAGAACTTTCTGCTCAAAATGAAGTTTGTTCCAAGCTTCTAAGTTAATTAGAGCAATAATTATAAGAGATTTATTTACAGCAGTATAATGCTTCACGGTAGTTAGCGTTACTTTCTTTCTCATAGATGAAATTTTTTTGAACACCTTAATGTTATACATCATTATTTGAAAAAGATTTTTTTTTTTGCACAACTTGATGTATGTTGCAAGTTTTAAGTTAAATGGAGTGGAGCTCAGATGGGGCTTGCGTAAAAACGTTTTGTGTACGTAGGCTTTCAATGTTTCAATGTCTATGCCAGTTAATATGTAATTATAGTTAAAATCGATCAGGGAAAAGGGAGGTAATTCTTTTAAGCTGTTAGCACAGATTTCTTTGAGAGGGACGGGAATATGTCTTCTGAATCTTAAGGTCTTTTCTTGGGGGGGGGGGGGGGCATTGCTGAAATACCTTTTTTGCATTAAATGGGCATTTTTTGGAAGACTGGGAAGGGTTCATAGTACAAGGATTTTTTTTCATGTGGTGAAGTAAGTTGCAGGAATATGTTTTCTGCATACATAAACATTTAATGCAATTTTAACAATACTTTATATTATAATTAAATCAGTGAAGGATGTATTCTTTCAGGGGGAGGGGTGTTGCAGAAATATTTTTTCTGCATATATTTTTCCTGTGGAGAAGGAATAGTGGTAGTAGCTTTTCTGTGCATGTATATAGGCATTCAATACCATCTATTAATACTTTTTAATCTATTAAGGTTTGGAAATTAAGGTCTTTTTTGGATGGGAGGGGAGTGATTGCTGAAATACATTTACTACATAAAATGGGCTTTCTGTCATCTTACAGCGTTCCAAATTACTGGTGGTCCACTGGTCCGAGACCACTAAAATCCTTCTCTGACCACGAAAAAAAAAAAAAAAAAAAAATTGGTGGTCCGCAGGACCGGCGATCTTGCTCAACGTTAATAGACCTTTTATAACACTGGCAGACTCATTCGGTTTCTTCTGATGATATTGGTGCAGAGCACAAACTGAATGCCTGAATTTGTATTCTTCCTTTTCCCTCAATTGGCATATTGTCAGCTTGGCAGCTCTGAGGAACCCCCCCCCCCCCCCTACCTGACTGCCTCTCTGTTGAGAGCGTGGATGACAGCCCAGGGTTTCCATGGGCCATATAAAGGCCCTATTTTTGAGATTGGTTTATAGGGGCCCCTCTAAAAGCCATATTTAGTAGATAAAAGCCCTAAAAAGTAATTGAACTACGTTTGAATCTTAAATGTGAATCACAACACTTGCTACAATTGATGAAAAATAATCGATCAATTTGATTCCCAATTAAACTAATCTTACCCAATAATTTGAATTTTTTCCAAACCTTTTCAGTTATACTCGTTTTTTGCAAGCATGTTACCCATGGATTATTTTGAAGTTTCATGTTTATCAATTAATTGTATATTTAGTAAAAAATGTTTACAAAAGCTCTGTTTTCACTTCGTGATAAGCTTTCCCATAATCAGTGAAATTTAAAGAAAACATTTAAAATAAAAATATTTTTCTAATGCTTATAATTAATAATAATTGAACAAATTTAATCAAAATATTTTAGTTAAAAGTGCAACCAGCAACCTGTCAAAAAGTAAACCACTGTTATTTTTCTTTCCTGCATAATTTACAATCGACGGGGTAATAAAAGTATCAGTATCAGGAAATTTAATATTTTAAAGAAATCATTTGTAATCTTTTCTGTGGTCATTAAAGATGTGTGAAAGGGAGAGTGAATTATAGGTGTAACTTTTATCTAAGTATATACCTAATCTTCATTTTTTTAAAATGTATTACTATGTATTAGTATGTAAAGTGGCCCTATATATAGTTACAAGGCCTGAAAAAGGCCCTATTTTTTAATCTGCTGGGACAGTGGGAACCCTGATGCCCTTCATTTGGTTCCTGGGTGAGGGATAGGTTTTTTCTTTTTCGTTTTGGCGCATGCTCAAAGTATTTGTTTAGTGGAGTGCAAGAGTTCTTTGTTTGTAGTTTCTTATTCGGCAAAAGTTCTTTAACATGCAACCTTCTGTGATCAATCTGCAACGATGGCTGTTGATTTTATTATTATTATTTCATTTATCCGGTTCATGAAATAATTATTTAATTGTTTCTTAAACTTTATTTCCATAGTAACCTTAGAGTTTTAATCAACTATTGAATCAATTAGCTATAGCTAATTGAGTTTTATAAATAAATTTACAAATGATCATTAAGTGTAAAAATGATATTTTGAACTAAAGTACTATATATTTAGATTAATTTTAAATGGACCAGGGTCAGTGATATTATCTCTGGAACAGTAGACGGTTCATGTTTACGGGTCCGTAGGATCAGTAGCTTTTTTTAACAATTTCTAGCAGTCTTACCATAGGCAACGTAATGGCAGGAGGGTAGCACTCTTCTAGAACATCGCCTGTGGCAATGTTCTTTAAACTCTTATTACGGGTGTAGCCGTGCGGGTACCGCTAGTCATTTTAATATACAGAACACTGTTATGAACAGTCAGCTTCCTAACATGCTTTATACAAGATGCTTTTGGCCTTTTTTGGCGAACTTTTCATTCTTGGGACATATTCTATATTTATTGGAAATCTTTTTTATGATAATGTGTACAATGTACATACATAATTATTATTGTTGTAAATATATTAACCAAAATAATGTTGCCTGTGTTAAAATAGTTTTCAATCATACTAGTTGTGTGTGTGTAATATATATTTCTCTCTCTCTCTCTCTATATATATATATATACTCATACATACATATATATATTCTACAAAAATTTTTTTTGGCTACATCTTTATACAGTTCACAGCTGACTTTACGAACAGTCACGACTTTCGGAACAATTTACGAGGTCCCTTCTAGTGAAGCAATTCTTTTCTGTTTTGCAAACTTTAATTTTTCTATTATATTCTTTAGTTCCAAGGAGTTCATAAAATTGAGCGTTAATTGTATTTATGCTTTGAGCTGAAATACTTTCCATTTAGGGCACTTTGAAAGCAGAATAGGGCTTCTGCATTTCGAAATGCTTGTGTCATTCATTATATTGTTCTTTACATTTCTTACATACATTTTTACATAGTAAGTTTTTTTTACTTTTGTGTTTTTTTACTTTATGTTTATATGCTGAAAACAGATGATTTTTATTATGAAGACATAAGTTATATATATTTTATATTTATCACCTTTGTAGAAGCTGAACCAAACAATTGCAGAATTAAATGAAAAAGTTCGGTGCTTGGAAGCAGTAAATGCAGAACAGTCGCAGCAAATATCCAATGAAGTGAAGCAGATGATAAGCATGGTTGTTACAGAGTCCAACTGTGAATTTTTATCAAATGCTCAAGCTATATGTGATAAACTTAATTATAAGCAAGAAGTAAGTACTTTATACTTGTAAAATATATTTAGTTTTAATTCTTTTGAACATACTTAAATTTTTATCAGGATTAAAAATCCCAATTGATGAAAGGTGATTAGGTTTGAGCAAAATAAGGGGCTCTTAAAAATCAAAATTGAATACCTTATTACCAATTATTTGGGATCTTGGTGCATGCAGTTAAAAACAGGTTTTAGATGATTTAAATCCACTGATATAAATGAAATGATTAAAAAAAAATTTTTTTTTTAATCAAATGTTTTAACAAAAGTCCAAGAAAACAAGAATGTTGAAAAAATTATTACTAAATTACAAGTAGTGTGTGGGTTGTGAGATATGGGGATGATAAACACTTGCTCAATTCAAAACAACACCACAATTTATATATCTTCCTTCATATCCCTTCTCAGCTGCAACAGTGTTGGTACACAAAAGAACGGCTGACCCATTAATAGTCAAACCAGAGGTAAGTTATGATGGTTGATTCAAAAAACAATCTGATGTAGTTTTTTAAAAACGCGATTTCAATCAAAATAATCAAATAAATCTGATTTTTTTTTAATTTAAAAAAAAATCATGGTTTTTTCACACCTTGGTTAAAACCCCCTAAATCTGGAATGGCTGAAAATTTCAAAATGATTGAATAAATAAGCAAATAAAATTGAAGTACATTATTTGGTCAAATGTACAAATATTATGGAAATATCAGGAAGTGTAATTTTAGAAGGCAAAAGATGAAAACATGTGTACATTTATAGTAAAAAATTGAAGGCAGGTAACTGATACGTTGAAATGACCTAGCTTATCTCTACATTTTGCAGCTTATATATATGTATATATATTAATAATAAATAAATAAAATAAGTTAAAAAATAAATAAAATCAATAATAATGAATGAATACATGAGAAAATTTTAAATGAGATTGAAACATTTAAATTTTTTTTTACAAAGTAGACTTTTGGGCAGTTAAGAGCAGCATAAATATAATTTTCATCTTGTAATATTTCATAGAAATTCTGCCTGACTCTCCATTAAAAGTTGTCTGTTGAGTCAAGTAAAAAAAAGTCTAATGAATCAAAGTTAGAAGGAAAAAAAAAGAAGTTCCCTGCCCCAAATTAATGGAATGTAATTCAGACAGTTTTGTTTAGTGGTATGGAAAAAATATCATTGATTACAGGGGCCGAAATTCATGGCAAGCTAACAGGATGCCTTTTAAATTTCTGTAATCCCCTCTTTGAAAATAAATCAGGCGGCCACGAAAGATTTTTCAAAACCTATGCAAACTGAGTGCATAATGTTATTTATACAATGTTTATATGAAAGAAAGTGATTTTGATGCATATGTGTCTAACTAAAGAGGAACATTGTAGATGTAAAATTCTTTTGTTCTAGTTTTAGTGTACATTGTAAGAACCATAAATCCAACAACAAAAAAGTACTAATGCATGAAGTGTTATTTTGCACAAAATTGTAATTAATTTTCAAATTAGAAATGTAATTTAGTGTGAGTTGTTCTCTTGAACAATATCTTTCTTTAATTCCTGTCTTTCTTTTTTCCAAATGCAGTTTTTGTCTGGCTTATTTGTAGTATTATTTTATTGTAAGGTTTCCTTATAATTATACTATGTAGCAAGGCAGTTTATTTTCAACTACTAGTGTACCGCTCTTGAAATATTTGTTAGTTTAAAAAACAAAAACAAAAAAAAACTTTACATGTATGCAGTTATAATAAATTGAAAAGTCTAAATAATTTAATGAAAGTTCTGCAATTTTAAGTAAGCATAACTTCTTTTTTTTTAGATTGCAAAATTGAAAGCAAAAATCGGTGAAAAGGAACAACTCTTGCGTCAAGTGGCTCAAAAGTTTACTAAGACTACTGCTTCTCTAGAAGAGAACTTGCACAAAACTGAAAAAGAGGTTTCCATACTAGATAATGTAATCCAAGAAGTATTTATTGTAAGTAACCTTGTTTACCTTTTGATTAAGGCGTGCTATTTTTAAAAGTTGTTTGGATCAGGGGTCCTCAACCCTATGCCCGCGGGCACCATGGCGCCGTTGATCGTTCTAGTTGCGCCCGCTGCTTGTGCCTAGCGATAAAATATTTCAGTTTTCCATTTTAAACTTGAGAACATTTAGAATTTAGACTATATGAATAAAAGGCAATATAACTATGAATAAAGGGCTATATAACTGCCTTGACGATTGCTTGCGAAAAGGAATTTCATCATGTTCTCCCAATTATGATGTGCTAGCCAATGAACTGCAATGTCAAAGATCATATTTTCTGTATTTTATATATTTTATAAGTAATTTTTAAAACTTCGTACGTTTTTCAAGCCAATTTAGTAATCATTTATTTTACCTAAAAATATTAATACTAATGTTATTCATATGTTAAATTAATTTTTAAAATTAATTTTTTTGTGCATTATACGTAGTGTATATTATTAACTATGTCACCACACACCAACTATAAATTTATCTTGAAAAAATAAATGGTGCCTGCCATTCAACCAATATTTTGGTATGTGCTCTTAGATACGGAAAGGTTGGGGACCCCTGTGCTATATTATATCTACTCCATTTTATCTATAGTTGGCAGCATGGTTAAAGGTAGAAAATGTGGTCAAAGTAATTCTGTCTAATTTTGAAATTAAAAAGAGCATACAATCATAAATTGACGTGAGAAATAAATAATTCATGTGATTGAAACATATTTTCAAGTTATTATGCAATAAACATATTTAGTTTGGAAATGGTTGGTTACTAAAGCAAAATAAAGCTGCTGAGACATTGGCACTAGGAATTCTGCTTTGGTGTAAAGTGAAGTCTTAAAGTTTATCATGTTCTCTGTAGAATGAAGCAATACCCCGGTACCCAGCACAAAAAAAAAAGGTTTTTCTGTGATTCTTTAATTTTTTAATTAAAATGTTTATTAACTTTACTTATTATTGTATATTTAATTAATTTGTAATGCTTTTTTTTTTTCATTTGACACATTGCTTTTCCCTAATAATTTGCATGGTATAGTAGTGTTGGTTTTTTAGAAAAAAATTAATAGTTACATTTAAAATAAAATGAATTAAATATGCCAACGAAAATTTTGAAAAAAATGAACATGTATTTAACAATTAACGATGTATACATAACGATTGTATACCTATTGCCTTTCATTTTACATGAGCAGACGTGCCAACTCTCCCGCATTTCGCAGGAGATTCCCGAATTTGGGCTTCTTCTCCCGCCCTCTTGAATTGATCCAAAATCTCCGGAATTGGAACTGATCCGCCACCGAATTTAAAATTACTTGCTTAACCAACTCCCCACTATGCACAAGGCAGTGAACAGATCAGTGGCGACGGCCCATTGCTGAACACGTTACAGGAGAGGAAAAATCGCCACATGCGCTAAATATCGCCACAACTATATCTTGAAATTAAAGAATATTTCAGAACAATTAAAGAAGAATCAATAATTCCCGGACAGCTCTGAACTGAAACCTGGACTCTTACTGAAATTCAGCAATTTTTTTTCCGCTGCTGTTTTTAATTTACTTCAATTTTCCGACGATAATGCCAGTAGTTATTACTGTTGATTATTATAGCCCTATTAAAATACAATCCTAAATTTCTTCTCAAATTCTTTTATTTTCCGTCTTTATATTTGATGCTTTCATTTTTAAAAAATGCGATCTTTTTGCATCTGCTGTTAGAAGTGGAATTTTTTTATTATTGATGTTCATTAAGCTTTGTTAAAAGGCAAATGGAATAAATTCCCTTTTATTTTCAGTAAAATTTTGATTTGAAATTTTTGAAACAAAATTCTGTGCTTTTTTAGGAGTCTGAGCTCTCACATGTCAAAAAGTCAAATGCTGAATTCAGGTTTATTTTTATTTTTGTGTCATTTATTTAGGCTTTTGTAATGCATATATATCTCTCCAGTCGTTAAATAATAATAATTATTATAAATAAATAAAATAAATAAAAATTTATGTAATTTATTAACAAATTTTTTTTATCACTTTGTTTCAATTTTGAATTTTCACAAAAATATAATTTTTCACAAAAATATGTAATTTTTTACAAAAATATTTAATTTTCACAAAAATGTTTTAATATCACAAAAAAATAGACTCTCCTTAAAAAAGCTGGATCGAACCCTGCACATCTTTATTAATAAGAATGTGAAATCTTAGAATGAGTTCTCATTGTATAGATTAGGAGATTTGCTTATGACATCCCATTAAGTTCTTTTCTATATTTAATTGCATATACAATTTTCATTAATTTCAAAATACTGAGTTTTTGATAGCATAAGTCTCTTTCTTTTCAAAATTACCTGAATCAGATTTTTGAATTTTGTGCCTGCTATTATAAAAAATAGAGGGGTTTTAGGATTGTATTAAGGGCTAAGAAATATATAACACCTGTTTATAAAATTGATGAAAATGACAAGCACCCCCCCCCCCCCCCCATTTTACTCTTAAAAAGTTCTTGCATCTCTCTCTCTTCATGAACTTACTTTTAATCACCCTTAAATATATTTTGAACTGTATTATGCTGCTTTACCTGTATTTGAAATTCAAATTTGTTAAGTATATTAGCAACAATTGCAATGAAAAGTTCAAAATCTTAATTTTTTATTGCCCTCCTGAATTTTTCTGAATTCTTGATCAGAAACCACCTGCATTTCAATTCTGGCAGGTTGGTACGTCTGCATGAGTTAAAGCTGATAAAAATAATCTATAGTACTGCTGAAGTATTTTTGAAACAATTTATCCTATCATGAAATTGCAGTAAAAGCCATTGTGAAAATTTCTGTGGAATTGCCACATTGTTGAACATGAAAATGTTTAAATGACATGTGTGCACATACAGTTTTGTATTATTTCATTTTTCTGATTTGAAATTAAAAGTTGCTATTGCTGTGAAAAAGTTCTGGAACTTCAAGAGAAGTGATAGGCCGTTTGCTTCCTTGAATTTGGAACCTGATTTTGGCTGACTGTATTTTCAAAGCTTTAATGTTTATTTATTCATTTTTATTCAATTTTTAAGCTAATTATTTTGCAGTCATAACCCTCACAGGGGTTGAGACATCTTGTCGTAAACTCCAAGTTTGTATTAAAAAGGGATACCCAGTTTGTCATTCAACTTCGTGACCTCCTTACTACAATATTTTAATTCTACAATACTGAGTTTTGTTAACGTTGGTTATAATTGAAGATATTTTATTTAATAAATTTCAACTTAATTATATTTTTTAGTCAGATTGTGACCCTCAGGTTGAGAAACAATGTATTAATTTAATGTTATGTCGTTCATAACCTAGTACACAATCACGAAGAAGGGTAGAAAGCAGAGATAGTTTACCCTAGCATCTATTTTTGCATTGAACAAAAATATACTCCTTAATTCAATAAATATGATTTGAAGAAACACTGAAAATTAGTTGTGTTAATATCATTTATGTTATTGTTTCTATTTATGTTAATATATTTATGTATTTATTTCCTCAGATTTTGCAGCGCAATCCTGCTTTGATAGAAACTCATGAATCTTTGAAGGAATTGTATTCTCTAGTCAGTGGGAATTGCACTTTATCAGGAATTGATTCTCTTGTTAAAACAAATGAAGAAGCTGTCTAGTTAGTTATAGAATTTAAATTAATGAATTTATTGGTTTTCTGTTTTAAGCATGCAAATAGCATAACACATGTTTTTCTCGGTCTTACTTTGTTAAAATAATTGAATATACTTGAAAGTTTCCTATTTTTATGAAATTTTCTTTAATCACAAAAATTATTCACTCAAAAATGTTAAGTGACAAAGTTTTCTGCCAATTTTAAAGCATGAAATTAGCCAAAGAAGTTACCAAAAAGAACAGCATTTTGTTTTGAATTGTCTGTTATTTTTTATATTAAAGTTATGTTTTTCTTTCTTCCTTTTTTTTTCAAAAATCATGGTTTAAATATATTATTTTTTGTATGTGAAAACCTTTTTTTGTAATTGACTGTGCATTTTAAATGCCATTGAAATTGTTATTGAATCAACATTTTTGGTTTATTTAAAATGCTTTTGTTAATGGTTCATCAGAAAAAGAAAATTTCTGTTGTCCAAAAAGTCACTTTCAGCAGGATAACTCTTTTTAGTGTTTATTAGGTACTTAATGATAAAACAGCAAATCAAAATTTGCAAAACCAAGAAGATGCTGTGGCATTAAAAATAAGAAATCAGTGTCTTTGTGAATAAAAAAAATTGGTTTTCAGGTTTGGTGTCTCATTTAGATGTTTAGAAAGAACTCTGAACACAGTGATAAAATTTATGACAAAAATTTCTTAGTTTCAAAGTAAATAATAACTAAATAAATAAATAAATAAAATAACTAGTTGTAATTCATTTTTTATTATGATATGCATAGAATTAAAATTATTAAAAATTTAAAGTGGAAATAACAGTTAGTAGTAATTAATGATGGCTTTTCAAATAGATTGTAAGGAATATAAATTTAACTAGGTTTTTTTTAATGAAAATGTTGCAAACACATGTGTTGCAAATTAGTTTAATTTTCTTTCTTTTATCTTTAAAATCATTACACTTTTAATATCCAGCTAATTGCATTTGAATAAGGGTAAATAAAACTTATTTTTCCTGTAATACATTTTATTTATTTAAAAATGTATTTTAATATTTTGCCTCATGTATGAATAGTTAATTATACTTATTCAGAGTAGAGTGTTTTCTTAGTAGTGAATTACAAGCACATATGCTGTTGAGAAATATAAAATTGTAAATTCTTTTAAAGGAATTCCTAGATTGGTAAAAGTATTTTGAAAAAATTCTGGCTTAGAAAAGTTGCAGTTAAGTTTTTTTACATTGATTGTAAACTTATAAAATAGTAAAATTACTAGCCTTTAAAACTTATTTTGTTATTAAAATATCATCTTTCTGTATAGTTTGTTTTCTGTAATAGTAAAGTTATAATAACATATATATTTAACTAGAGAATTTGGCAAATATAGGTCTGGTTACTTATTACGCATTGTCAACTGCAAATCTTAAATAAGTCTGATATGTATGTATCAAAGTTCATAAATGATGAACTCTGACATTAGCCATCAAAGTTTATAAACGTTTTATTATAAGTTGAGGCTTTATTTATCATTCTTTAATATTATTATTATCATTATTTTGCTATTTATTTATCATACAATTGCAGTCAAAGAGGGTTATAATTAGGCTGAAGGGGTTGAGACTATCTTAGTGCTCCTTATAACTGGGTTTACTATAAATTCACGCACTACTGCATACAAATGAATTGTATAAAAATGATAGTTTAGAAAAAGACATATTTTTTTTTTCATTATTTGTTATACAAGAAAAACAAAAACAAATCTGTGTTATTTGGAAAACTTTAGTCTTTTTTTTTCCTACAATTATTAAAGTTGAAACTACATGAATTAAGCTTTTCACAAACTTGTACTTTACCAGTTTTCAATATTTTTTCAGCATCTATCCAATTCTCCAAAAATTTTCATTAAAGTTTAAATGGACTTTGTGAAAGTTGTTTCCAGAAAGACGAGTTTGAAGATGTTATGATGAAAATGCTTGCTAAACCCGAGTCATGCTTGTTTTAACCAGGTTTTATGAAAGTCTTTTAACAGCAAACCTTTTATTTTAATTTCCTCATTAAACCTGCATTCTCTTTAAATCCGGGTACGCAATAACCTCGTTCAACTGTATAACATTTCATTTAAAAGAAGGATGTTTCAAAAATTTAATTTTCTAGAAATTTTTGTCTTATTTTCATTTTAGCTTCCCCTATTTACAGTAAATGAAAAGTATAAAAATATAATTTAGCTTTTAAGTGCCTCGGACCAAAATGTTCCACATTTTTAAGTAGTTTTTGAGCTCCGTCCCAAAGTTGTCACTAGTAAATAAGTGTCCTTTAATAAAATAGTCTTTATAGTATTTAAATGAATTGTATGATTTCACATAAAAAACTTTCTAGTTACTACTAGCAAACTAATTCTCCATTAAGAAAGTTTTTTGAGTTACCACTTATTAATAGTTATAATACTTTTTATGCATTGTGTGTATATTTTAATTTAATTCTTCCCTCTGTTTAGTTTAGATAGTTCCACTCTCCTAAGCAAGGGCCAGCTGTTCAAAATTTAATTTTTGGCTATAAGCACCTTTCTAATTATTGTTTCTCACCCCTTTAATAACTGTCCTTTTTTATTGTACCAATTGATAATTCCATTAATTTTTCATATTTAGCTTAATCTATTATGTTTCTAAATCCTTTATGAGCTGTGTAATGATCTTTAAATGAACACAGGGGCCTCTAAACACTCACTCAAGGTGGGATCATGAGATTCCTGCCAAAATTTCTCAGATCCTCCTTAAAAATAGTCTAGGCGAGAGACTTCAGCCCATGGAGTATTTATAAAACTCCCATACATACAGGCTGTATATTCTCATGTCAATTTATTTACTATAATATATATTTTAGTTGTATAATATATAGTTTAGTTGCTAATTATATTCTTTATGGGATAAACGTAAGTGGTTGTTAACCATTTTCATAGTTATTGAAAAAATGCAAGGCTTTGACCCCAAACTTTTAGAATGTAGCAACACATTCACAACAGGTTAAAATTATTTATTAACATTACTATTATTTTTCCCTGGCAAAAAAATTAACTCGTAAAGCTTGGTGGGGAGTGTCCCCTCCACTTACAAGTTTGAATTTCAGCCCCTGAAACAAAAGCCATTTCAAGAAAAAATTGAAATGTGCCCTTTTTGCCTAAAAGATCCAAGTTGTTATTAGCACTTTAAAAATATATTCTTAAAACATGCTAAAATTATGCTGAAATATTTGATGTTCGCATTTAACATTATGATAGACATACATGTATTTGATGAAAAGTGTAGTAAAATTATTGGCAATTGTGAATAATGTTATTTTTCATTTTTCATGCAATTAACATGCAATTTAAAATATTGAATGTTGTTTATTTTTAATAGTAATAGTAAAAGCTGTTGAGGAAAATGAGGACTACTCTGTATTATTAATATGAATAAAATTTTCTCACCACCTTGTATTTTAGAATGTTGAATATTAAAAATTTTTCCAATGAAAAACTGCAAAATATTCCTTCCTTTAAATATTTGATATACCATGCTAGCTTCAAATTTCTTCTCAATAAATTGTCTGATTTCTGTACTTTGGTCCATAGTCTGACATATTTGTTTTAATTATTTAATTGCATGCTTTTGATATGTAGATGGTGTTATCTGCAAAATTATGTACTATAGATATATTTGTGATATCAACTAATACCGGGTGTTTTTACCTATCTGTATATATGTAACTTGAGCATTTCTCCAATCTACTACATGTGAAACTATTACACTTCTTCCATTAGAAGGTGGCTGCAAGCTCTTTCTGTAGCAGCCTTTCTTCCTTGTTTCGTCTTGGTTTTAATTTTGATACTCATGTTCGTGATATCATACTGAATGTCCATGAGCAGTACAGTAGAATCCTAAAAACTCAGCACTCGATAACCCGGCAGTCTGGATTACTCCATCACACCCTGGTAGGGCAAAAAAATTGTTTAAAACTTTTTGTTGTGCCAGTTCTTGTAAAGTCGGCTGATTTAATTTTCCTTATAGATAGCTTTGTGCCTTCAAAAAGTGCTGTTCTCAGATTGCCTTATCAGGTAAATTTCTGTACACTGTGTATTCATTAATTTTCATTTTCATGTAGTATGTGTTCATAAAGTATAAATACTTTTCCTTTTTTAAGGGTACTTGGGCAGTTTATTCCTTTTTGACCATATTGTTTGCAAGCAAACAATACATGCATGTACAGAACTAATTTTTTTCTGAGAAAACACTCATTCTTGTTCTTTTTTAACCCTATTTTCGATAACCTGGTATTTTCAAATTCTACCATTCTTTGGTCCTTGTTTAGCCAAGTTTTCGGGACACTACTGTATTGCCAAATTTCAGTGGCTTTGTGAGTGTGTACAGCCTTACAATTTGAGGGAAGTTAATATGTTAAGCTGTAAAGTATATTTATTCTACTTGAGCTAAACATCTGTATATTGAATTAGTTTTATTAGAAGTAATAAGACCAACCTGACTTCTCTTGTAAAAAAAACTTTTTTTTGATCGCATGATTTTCTCTTTTGTGTTTTTATAATATTGATCAAAATATGAACAAGAACTTTTTTGTTCATTTAAGGCATGTAAAAGTGACTTAATTGTTTGTTACTTTAATTTCCAGTGAAGAAACAATACATTAAGCGTCAAACATGTGATCTGTTAAGTGCAATTGTGTAACAGAATTATAAATAAGATTACATTTAAGATATCAAAGTTATTTTTTTAACATGAAAATATCGACTTCGCAATCTCTCTGGACAAAGTAAGTTTTAATATTATCAGTGTTTATCTTATTTTGTGTGTGTGTTTTTTATGTTAATGTGATAATATTTACAAAATCATAACATTAATAAGTATCATTTTAATCTATTTTATTTCTTTCATTTTACTCAATATCTCCCCCTCTCCCTTTAGTTATATTTGTTATTTTTGGGCAAAGTATTAATATGTTTCTGTTTTATTCTTTTGTTTCAATTTGTATTCTTTACTTAAAATGTTGACTTTTTATTGCTATGTCAGAGTTATAATTGTTTAATCTGTGGCAGACAGTTATGACTAAGAAGTTAAGTGTATGAATTCATATTTGGTGAATGAATTCAAATATTGTTTTTGAAATATTTTGCTATCATTATTGTTTTTAACTTTTGTACAATATAAACATATACTTACATATACAGTAAAACCTGTAAAGTTGACCACCTTTGTAAGTACCAACTTTATCAGGAATGGAATTAGCCTTCACCCTCTATAAATTGACCACCTATCTAAGTTGACCACTGAAGTGCTGCTCCGCAAGTGGTCAAGTCAACTTACACAGGTTTCACTGTATATATATATTGAAAAGGCATTGAATTACTTAATTACAAATATTGTTTCAATATCTAGATTATGTATTTTTTACAACATTGCATATCTTTTACTTTATCTTTGTTTTTTTTCTTCTGAATTTGAAAAAAAAAAAAGACTAATTTATTGATTTATGTCAATAAGAAAAATTGTATTTCAAAATAATCAAGAAAAATGTGCTGTATTTTCTAGTGTATAAGATGCTCCCATGTGTAAGATGTAAGAAACAGCCAGGAAGTAAGATACAAATTTTAGGATACAATTTTATACAAAAACCTAAAATTTGTAACATAATTTAAAAAGGATAGAAAAACAGATAACTTTTTATGTTTTTTTAGCAGCAGACTGTTCTTTCAAAAATTGGCTTAACCATGCTAATGTTTTCTGATCATTATCTTTAACTTTTTCCTTCTTTCCCTTTATAACTATGATCTTCCTTTAAGAAAATCATTACTTCCATTAAAGGTGTTACTGGTTTTATGCTTTAAGGAGATTTAACAATTGTTTGTTTATACTTTTAGCTAAGATGTCTTAATTTCTTTCTAAAACTTGAAATTACCTTTGCTATACAATATAAGACGTGCCCATTTTTAAGGAAAATATGTAAGGTTAAAAAATAGTGCATCTTATACACCATTGTGTCTTATATACTGTAAAGTACAGTGTAGTATTGTATGTTGAATGTATGTTTTTTTTTTTTTTTTCAATGTTTTTACAAAATGATGTTTAAAAGAATGTTGTGTCCTAAGAAACATATACTCAGATTTTAGATAAATTATTTCAGATCCATTTAGTTTCTTGCAAACTTTTCTGGGACCATTTTTCTCTGTTCTCATTCTCATCACTTTAAATGTTCTCCTTCCTTTTCTTTTGCTCAATTTTATTTTCTTAAGTTGTAAGAGGAACTTGTTTATCTGTTTCCGTATCTGTTAAGTATTCATCATTTACTTTTGATAATTAGTGAATTTGTTTTTAGTGTTCAAGTTATTATTACCAATTACATATCCTATTTGTAAATTGTTACTTTTAATGTATATGAACGCAGTATTTTCATTTTTTTATATTGCTTTTAGTTGTGAGGATTTTTGTCTTTTGGATTGTTCACTACAGCATGGCATTCTCATAAGTTAATCTCACCTTGTCCTTAGATATAATTTTTACTCAGATATACATTTTAAAAATTCTTTTTCTTTTTTGTAACACATTTGACTTGATTATTAGTTTTTTTTTTGTTCTGGTGAAAAACTTATTAATAGTTCTTAAAAGACTTGTCTGATTTTGTCCTGTAACAGTTTTTTTTTTTGGGGGGGGGGGGGGTATATAGATAAGCTATCCTGGACATAAATATATAAGTAATTTCGTAATTTCACTTATTAAATTTACATTAAGTGTAGTAATATTATGAAATCTCAAAAAGATGCACTGAATATTTATAAATTACAGTCTATTTTTGAATATTAGTACTTTGCACAATGTTATTCAAATGAAATTTTCCAATTAAAAATTCTATTTATTAGAAAAAGTCCAAAAATTAATTTCATTCATGTTATGTTAGCTCCCCATTTTTAAAGCCCATGTAATACAATTATTTTTTAATGTAAATATTAACAGCTTCATCAAAAACTTTCGTTAATAAAGTAATTGCAATACTGCCTAAGTACTATGAAATAAATTTTGCAGTAAGTTGCTATGCAGTTTAAATTTACAACTTGATGGGAATTTTAGTTGAACATGAAGGTTTTGAACTGCAATGCAATGGCATTATTAATATACCAGGAAAGTATTTTAATGTTACTAAACTAATGTCAGGTCTCTGTGTTGTTAATCAACAAGTATATGAGTTAATAAACAAACATGAATTTCTAAATTTGTGAAATTTATTTATTGGTTTTATAAATAAATAAATAACAAATTTGGAGTTTTCATGAATTTATACATGCAGCACTCTTTACTAGCAGAATTTTGTGTGAGAATGTTTTTTGCATACAAAGTTGCTGATCGAAGTTATCAGTGTACATATGGTTTAATTATAAAAGGATTTAATAATAATTTTGAATTTCCATTTGTAAAAATGGAGTAATATGGATGGTTTTTAAAAATAGTTTTATATTACTAATTTCTGAAGAAAGATATGTTTGATCATTCATTTAGTCCCTTGCTTGTTTTATACGAAGTCAACTTTTATTGATTTTCACTTTTTCATGTTTTGTCTGAAAAAGTGCTTAACAGTCCTTGATTTACTTGTTATTTACTCTGACAATTCAAATGTTTTACAGGCGACCTAAGCTTATAGATATATGTGATACTGAATATTACATGTAAATTATTAGTAAATTTTAAAAAAATTCTAAAAACATTACTGTTGTTGCAAATGCAGCAGAACATATTTCTTAAAATTTATTTAATTTATTATTTCTTAAAATGTTCTTTCTTTGTCATTAATGAGAAAAAAAGCATAGAGTTATGATTTGATATAAAAATAAGAATTTGTACAGAAAAAGAATCATAAATGTACTACTGGAAGTTCACATCATCTTTTGCAGTTAAAAACAATGTGCTCATTCCTTTCCTTTTCATTTTCTTTGTTTGAAGAGTCTCATTTGATATACAATGGTTTCATTTTCCTTAATGTTATCCAAGACCACTATTTTCAATGCCACATATCATTTTCGTTCATTTGACATTGTTGCTATCCAAGAGCATATATTTTCATTGCTACATATTGTTTTGATTCATTTATGTTTGTGCATAGCAAAATCTATTTGAGCTAGTGATCCATGTATCATGACATTTTTACAAAACTTTATTATTTTTGTCTAGTCCTGAACCAATGTGTAGATAATATCATTGACAAAGAACGTGCTGCATCAGTGACAAAGAAATAGCTGCATTTGTTGAGCCATGCTGAAAATGTATGCTTTATTCATTTATAAAATATGTACATTTGTAAACATTATATTCTGTGTCATATCATTTTTGTGTCTGTATGTTTTTTTTTTTTTGAAGTTTTTTTATTATGTTATTTTGTAAACATTTCAGTGAATTTAGAATAATAAACATGATACTTTTTGAAAGTAGCAATGTCTTTGGTATTTTTAAGATTATGTTTGTTGCCTGAAAAAGATCGCACCTTCAGTTTTTAAGCACGGTTTTTCAAGTGCCGCGCATTTTGCACCGAGACGTAATTGATGGGACCTAAGTAAACCTTCTTAAAAGGACCTAATGTTTTGCTAAGAAAAATGATTCAAAGCTGATACGATCTTTTAAAAAACTGATTTATTTAGGTAAAAAAGACAATAAATATTAATTGATAAAAACACAACCTAAAGTCACAGTAAAAAATCTGTAAAGTTGACTAGAATCTATTAATACGCTAAACCAAACCAGCGGGCATTTTTAGTACGTCCTATTAAAGCCGATCCATCCTACCGATGAAGAGTCGAATTTCCGTCCGCTCTACTGAGCGTACGAGTGAAATGAAGAATTGAAACTGGAGGAGAGCTGCCATCGCAGAGTATCATGTACACATGAGCGTAACTGACAGTGACACGTGCGTAAGAAAATTCCCGATCGGAAAAGTAACGCCTCCAAATGGTGGAACTTGCTAACTAACCAGTTTGGTTAAAACGTTGAACATCGGGAGAAGCATCGTAAATAAGATGAAATTTACGAATATATAACAAGATTAAAAACTTAAACCTAAGGAAAGAAGTAAGTATTAAAAATACTCTACATTTGAACTAAGTGCTGAGAAAATAAATATTTAAAATAAAGAAGCATTTCCTATCAGTAATACTTGTTTTGCGCAAAAAAATGCCATTTCTTACTTTCTCTCAATTTTGCGCTAGATTTGCGTCAATCGTACTTTTGCTTAAAAAAGAATTGCTCAAGTTCCCTATCGCTTTTGAAAATCATGAAACTGCCGAAAAAGTTCAAAGTTTACGTCAACTGTTGCTGCATTTTAATGAATGCTTGTCTGTTTTTGATGAGTCTGTGTTAAAGGTACCTATTTAACAACCATCGCTATTTTGATAAGTCCTATTTAACAACCATCCTTCGTGATTTTGGTAACTGTCCCTTTTCGGATTGACAGTTTTGGGGAAATTCTACTTCGTTTTCACAGAAAATTTTCTGCTTGGTAGAAAGGCGGAGGGTTCCATCTCTTCACCTAAATATATCTTTAATGAAAAGAATTTAAATGTAACTTTAGTTTTTAGCCTACTTTCCCGTAAAAGTAAAAAAAAATAATAATAAAGCATGAAAGAAGGCTTAATGTATCGTGAAAATATCGTTAAAAATCAAGAAAAGTCAAAAATAAGTGAAGTAATTAAATAAAGATTGAAAAATAAAAAATTTGAAAGTAGGGTATTGAGATGGGGAAAAAGTGTGTCTGTCGGTCTGTCTGTCTGTCGGTCTGTCTGTCTGTCGGTCTGTCCCCCCCCTAATAACTTTTGAACGAATTGTCCGATTGGAAAAATTCTTTTTGCATTCGAAAGATCTCGGCGAGGACATCTCATTTCTATATTTCACTTTTTGATTTGAACAATTTTTTGTTCAATTTTGAACAGTTCAAAAAATTTTAACATTAGCGCCTATGGACAAAATTGAAGCAAATTCTGTAAACTCTGGGCACAAGAGCCAAGTTCCTATTGAAAGCTTATTGAAAGGAGTTCTCGGCGTGAAATATTGATTTGAACAGTTTTTGTTCATTTTTGAACAGTTCAAAAAATTAACACAGAGCTTACGGGGAAATTTCAACCCTATATAAATCCTGATCTAACGGACCGATTTGCTTGGAACAAACTTTATCGGAAAGCTCTTATAACGTAGAACATGTAGAAATAGAAAGTTTATCCAGAACTTACGAGCCTATTTTGCTATGAAATTTTTTGATCGGGATTTTCAAGGATATTTCTCAGTGACTCAATGAGTAAAATAATGAATGAATGAATAAATGAAAGAGTGAAAGAATAAATCAATGAATAAATGAATGAGGAAAAGAATGAATGAATAAATTATTGAATAAATGAAAATATAAATAAATGAGTGAATAAATACATGAATGCGTAAATGAATGAATAAACACTTGAATGAGGTAACGAATGAATGAATAAATGCATGGCTGACTAAATGAAAGAATGAATGAGTGAGTGAATGAATATGTATTATCCGTTGAAAAAGGTATATTTTCAATAATTAGAACTAAAGATAAATAAGAAAGAGAGAGAAAGAGATAGCTAGATTATAAATTTGAATTTGGTGTATACGGGAAAGTAGGCTCGTATAGTTCTAGACGGAACTTCTTGTTGATTTTAAATTACTGTTCAGGTCACTTTTTAAACAGGTGAAAAACTATTCTTAAAATCCTTAACTTTAAGTTAATGAAACTGAAAATTATACATACAACGAATAGTTTTTTATTCTTGCAACATTCTCCTATGTGAAGCGACAAATTTATCATCTACTTTCTTATTAAAACAAGAAGTTCCGTCTAGAGCTATACAAGCCTACTTTCTCGTATACACCAACATCAAATCCATAATCTAGCTATCTCTGTGTCTTTATCATTTAGCTTTAGTTCTTAATTACTTCAAATGTACCTTTTTCAACGGTTCATACGTTTACATTCACTCATTCATTCCTCATTCAAGTATTCATTCATTTGCTCCTTTGCTCATTCATTCACTTATTTATTCATTCATTCACTCATCCACTCGGAATCACCCAGATCAAAAACTCATGGGAAAATGGGCTTGTTCAGCTCTGGATGAACGTTTTATATATATGTTCTACGTCATATGCTCCTTTCGATTAAGTTTGTCCGGATCAAATCCGTCTGTTAGATCAGGATTTATATAGGATTGAAATTTTCCCGCAGGCGCCAACGTCAAGATTTTTTGAACTATTCAAAATTGAACAAAAAATTGTTTAAATCAAAAAATGAAATATGGACGAGATGTTCTCGCTGAGATCTTTTGAATGAAAAAAAAATAATAATCTTTTGACAAAACCCTGCTTTCAATTTCACTTTCTTTATTAAATTACTTAACTTATTTTTATTTTTAACGATAATTTTGCGGTACATTTAAGCCTTCTTTCAAACTTTTTTTCACTTTCACAGGAAATTAAGCTAAAAAATAAAATAAATAAATAAAAGAATGTTACCACTGCTCTGAGAATTCAGGCACAAGTGGTTCAGATGCTGTCCATATATTGCTATATATATATATATATATATATATATATATATATATTTTTTTTTTTCCCCTTCAGAATCTTTATTTAGAGTAACGAAGAGAAATGCGAGTTGTTCAAATGTCCCTCCCCCCTTTTTCCCCTACTAATGAAACGTTTGGGAGGGGATTGATCTACTGATGGATTCTGATAAATTAAAATATTGTGCTTTGGTTTTATTCAACAAAAATAGTTACATACATACTGCCATGCCGAGTTTATTATTTCGGAATTGAATACATCGAACAGAAATCATAGTACAGACCACGTCCTTTTAAGTTCTACGACACTCGGGTTGAGATAAATAATGGAAGATGATAATGGATATCATCCAACTGACAAATTCAAGTAGGCGTCCATCCAGTTCGAATCTCGAGAATTCGAGCCCATTATTTATTTGGGAATTCGAAGCACTCTTCTTTGTTTCTTGAATCATGAAATGTGTTCGGCTTCGTAATTCAATTCCTTGAATGGCACTTGCGATTCTCGAGAATTATTTCGAAAATCCGTCACCGTCGAGACGATCCATCCATCTTGCTCGGAAGCTGCTATTTGCAGCTGTTATTGGTGGCAGAATCAATGGGGAATTCTGCCCCTGTGATTGAGGAAGGAAAACTTGTGGGTGTGAAAACAAACACCAGCCCGAGAAGTTTCTTTCGTGTGTGGATAATGCAGTTTGATAATGCGAATTACGATTTATCTTAAAAGAAAAAATTATCATTGATGGAAGTTTTACTGAACTTTCACGGGCCCACACAGTAAATGTCAATGGAAAGCCGTCGTAAGTACTAAAAATTCGAATGTAAATCGGAATTATTTTATTTCGGCATTTTCTTATCCTGAGCGGTCTTTTCAAATTGAAGGGAGACACCTACAGTCCGTTTTTCACTTATTTGGTAATGTTTTAATCTAGAATGGTTACACTTTCCAGTAAAAATTCGTTCCCACTTGCATTTAAGGGACCAACAACAAATTGAAAAATGAGAAAAAGTTTTGGATGATACTGTATCGTAAAAAGCTGGGAATAAACTGTAACTTTCAGAAAATTACTTAATTGCAATGTACAATTATTCTGTGCATTTTCGTAAAAATTGTACCTATGCTCACCGCTAGGCATTTCTCCAATATCCTTCACACGCTTTTGGCTTATAACAAGCAATTTTTTTCACAAAACGTTGCCATTCTTTCAGAAAACTTGACAGCATGCAAGTGAAATATTATATCGAAGTTTGAAACAAAAGTATTGAATATTTAACAAATTATGGATATTTAACGGAATTAATTTTTTACTGCGCATGTGCGAAAGGTAGCAATTTTGAATTTTCATAACTTCATACATAAGTACATAGGGGAACTGACAATAAAAGCTTCAGTTGAATATCTTGAAAATTCAGAAGTATATCGGCAACTTACTGCACCTCTAGTTGCAGTTATATTACAGCTAGAATGCATTGACGTCTGGAAACAGTGTGTGCCACAAAGTTGCCGCAATTTACGGCATTGGTTTCAACTGCCATACCCCCTTCCCCCATTACACAACATAACTACAATATTCAAAGACTCCACCATAGCATTCCATGAAAAGTGAATCTGTATAGAATGCACAAAGGAAAGCATTAAAACTGCAACAAAAAGTCTTTAAATATTCTACAACTGTTAAATCAAATGAATATTTAACTTAGAAATACAAAGTGTCAACTATTGGTGGTTTTACCCTAATTGATTGAATATTAGGTAGGTATGTTGCAAAACAATGGCACAAACTTTCACATTGCTTTTTATTTAAATTTGTTCATTCATATATTTTATTTAAATTTTGTTCCATCGTGAGGCCATTTTTAAAAATAACTATCTTTATGTTGCTATTTGTAGAATTTTTATTTTTGGGAAATTAAGTACAATATTATTATTAATGTATTATGTATCTTTTGACTCGTTATTTATAGTTATTCTGCAGACTAAAGTCGTAAAGATTTTTTTTTTTTTTTGAACCCACACATCTCCCCCCAAATATGTTTTTTTTTTTTTAAATTATATATTTCACTCCTTAATTTTACTTGAATTTGAAGCATCTTTTGCTTTTTGACTGTTAATCTTCCTCTGCTTTAATTATTTTCGAAATAATATTTTTAAAGTTATAGACCTTGGAAGTGTGGAGGATGTGTATCATAATGTATGAAACTACAACGTTAAAAATCTATTGAAAGTATGATTTTTCAATTTTAAAAATAATTTTGGGATTTTGGTTGATAAGAAAAGTAAATTCGTATCTCTATGGATAAAGAAAAAAGCTTGAACTTTTGAAAAAAAAAAAAAAAAAAAAGTCACTTCTAAGTGCCTTATTTCGTAAACTTTTTATCAGCTTAGGCGCAAATATAACTTTTAATTTAATCAGCTGTAATTGAATACCTTTTTCCTTTTCGAACTGATTTGCAGAAAAAGATTTCTTCCCCAATTCAGTTTTCATTCACTGAGATTTGCTAGTTACCCTAAAATCCTACTTTTATCCTTTTCATAACGAAATTGAAAGCCTTTAATCTCTGTAAAACCTATTTTAAATTCATTATTCAGTTTAAAAAGGGTATTATTATTAACTGTATATTGTCGAAATTTTTTCTGCGTTCGCAGCAATTTTCTTTTGTAAAAACCATTAAATATGAAGATTACTTTTTACGTTTCATTTTGGAAAAGCTTCCTAATACGATTGATTCCATTGCAGGAGTAATCCCCCATCTTTCTTCCCTTCCGCCTAAAAAATGCCGAAATCTCCTTCATTTATTTTTCTTTTTTCCCAAAACAAGCTAGAAGATTTAAATCCTAAAATAGATTGGAAAAGATTAAAATTTTAAAATAATACTGTTCTAGGAGTTATTTATTCTTTGTTTTCAGTCCTAGTACATAACTAAAATTTTGGCTTTGTCTCTAGACATCAGCAAACTATAGATATTTAAAATTTTGAATGGTTAAGCTAATTCAGTTAATTATACTAAATACAAATTAAAAAATTTAGATAGATATTTCCTAAGTTATGCACATGTATTAATTGTTGTATATAATTCAGGCTTATAATGTGCGCTTAATTAAATCAAAACATGTTATTAAAATAAATTATAAAATGAGATGTAATATGAATATGATTAAACTAACTATAATACACAATTAAAACAAGAAATAATGTACGATTAATCTAGTAGTAATGTATGATTTATCTACTACTAACAGTATACGACTATACTATGTGATTAAGATAAGTTATAGGGCCCGGTAAACCCCAAACCCTTTTATTTAAAAGCATTTGCAAACATGTAAAGAAAGATTATAGAAAAAATAATTTCATTTGAGAACATGTGCAATTAAAACATGTTTTGATATACCATTGAACTAGTGATGCGATTGAAATAATGTAATGCAGTTTTCAAAAGCACTCAAATTAACGGTAAAAATACAATAAAATCCTTTGTCATTGGTATACTTAAATATAAAATTGAGAGAACTAGTTTCTATTCGTAAAATCCGTATGTTTGGTTTGAAATATTTTGATTATATAAAGTCTTTTCTCTACTGAAAAAGGTGCGCTTGTTTCAGCACATTCTTTTTTATTCTTTCAGACTATCTGAAGTAGTTTGAAAAAGGAGAATTTTCTAGAAAAGTTATGCGGATGATAATGGAATCATGAGAAACGGTTTTATTAAAAACCAGAAACAGTTAGAGAAAACACCTGCTATAATCCTGTAAAGAGCAAGATCATCCTGAATTTAAAAAAAGAAAAATCTTTCCTAGGAACTACTCTTCCTATTTAACGCAGGTAGAAAATCTTGAAGATTTTAAAACACAAAAATTTTCAAAATAAGCGTTTCCGAATTTCGCATATTTCGATTATAAGATATTGCCTTGTTACACGAATGTAATACAAAGCAAGTGCAGTAATACCTGTAAAGTTGACCACCTTTATAAGTTGGATACCTGTCTAGGTTGACCACTTTTGTCAGGAACGGAATTAGCCCTATGTTATGTAATGTAAGGAAACCTTTGACACTTGACCAACGGCGGATCTAAAGGGGGGGGGGGGGGGCGATGGGGCGATCGCCCCCGCCCTTGGGCTGATTCAAGTGGATACTACAACGACACTCCTAAGTGAGTTTTTACTCTTTGTGCCCCGGGACCAGCCATTTTTTTATGTTCTTGGAATCCCAGCCTAATATAGCCCTTCAAGTTCTATGCTTTCCCCCTGTCCCTTTGTCCTTTAGTATTGTTGAGTTGCTAATCCTCGGAGTAATGGGAAAGAGATTCCTTGCTCTTTTCTTCTACCCATCAAACTGGTGACAGCTAGCCAACCCTTAGCACGTGGTGTAAATTCCTGCAGCATTTACGCTAAAACCTGGAGCCTGAAACATTTCATTGAACATTCATAATTACAGATGTTTATATAAATTGTACATACTCGTTGATGGTTTTTTTAGTACATATTTAGTATTACATTTTGAAAATTTTAGAAAATATATTACTAATAATGGCTATTATTTTGTAATTTAGACATATCAATTCAAATTTAGAAAATGTATTTACAAGCCTACATTTTTCTTGAGAAAGCTTGAAGGAAATCCTAACTCGGTTAAAACTTGGCTAAGAAGCAGAATGAGTGATGGTAGACTCACTGAATTAGCGTTATTGCATATCCATAAAGATTGGACGTTGAAAAAATTATAGACAGATTTGCGAAAGCAAAAAAACGTCAGCTTGTGTTCCTTTTGTAAGGGCTTTGAATAAACGTATATGCATTTAAAAAATGTCCTAGTAAAATTTTAAATATCACTACACTAGCATTTTTTTTTTTTTGTTGTTCCTGCTGTTTGAAAAAAAGGGGGGGGGGCGGAGGGACTGTTGAAAAGGAATGAAGAATCTCCTCCATCCATCCTTACTTTGAACCCCGAGATTTCCAAAATCGCCCCCCCCTTGAAGATTTTCTAGATCCGCCCTTGCACTTGACCACTTGTCTACATTTGACCACTTATACACGCCAAATTTGGGTGAGAATAATATAAAAAACCCTTTGTAAGTTGGCCGCCTACTTATTACTACATTTGTTTGTTTATCTATTTTGGCAAAGATAAAAAACTAAAATAACTTCTCCAGGATATTTTTAATAGTCTAACATTATGGTCTAACATTATGTTATAATGTTAAGCCAGTATTTGTCTGGATGGATGGAACATCAATATAAAGTTTGCCTAAACCTTTTTGTAAGTTTAAATGGAATGCGCTCATAGTCTTTTTTCCATAGTCATATGGAAAAATGACTATGAGCACTCTTTTATTCTTTAAATAAGTTTCTTCGAATTGATCTAGGAATTTTGAAAAATTATGTATTTTTAGGAATTCTTTACCATCAAATAAGTAACTTATATAATTAATGAGATACTTATCTTTATCTTAGCAACTTCATTTTAAATTTGCATAGAATACATTGTAAGTCATTTAGGTTAAATTTCTCTAATGATCTTTTAGATAATTCTGGAAAAAAAAGTCAGTTGTTAATTTTAAAGTAATGTTAATACATGACTATATATTTTAGTTAGTCACGAATAAATAAATGCATAGTGTGAGAAATGACAAAAAAATCTCCACCCTCTATAAGTTGACCACTATAGTGCTGCACCGCAAGTGGTCAACTTACACAGGTTTCACGTATTTTTTTCAAAAAAAAAAAAAAAAAAAAAAGAAAGAAAGAAAGAAGGAAAGAAAATGAGAGAAAATACTGTTTGATTAGTAAATATTTTTCTGACTTAGAAATCATAGTTTTCGCGTGCTAACTAATGTTGATTTTTTATTACATAGAGAAACTATTTTTTTCAAGCAACTGTTTGGATTCCTCTTTTCTTGTTAAATTACTTCATCACACTCAAGACCCAACATTTTTTTTTGGTAAATTAACTCAACTTAGTTTGCTAAACAAATCGAATTTTATTGCACCCACAGTAAACTAATTCTCACTATAGTAATACTGCTTAAGAAGGAGACACTTTTAAGAAATTAATCAAAATGAATTCAGCATTTGAGTATAAATGTCAAATAATATTACTTGCTAAATTTTTATCATGAACGCTACTAAGTGACCCTCATAATATCCCACATCACGTAACACGTTGTAAACATCATCATATGTATCCGAAATCCCTGTAGCAAATGACGCAATTCCGTAGAGAACACTGTTAGAAATTTCATCATGAAATTACGGTTAAATAGCCAGCAGCAGTCTGTCCATCTAATTCACCGTTAAATTTACGGTTTGGAACATTTTCCTATCTTTACGGGACCTAAAGCATTTCCGATCAGCTTGGTTAAAAAGCCGTAAATACAAAAGTTTACGGTTTCATAACTATTTATAAATGGTTTCAAAACAGTAAAATGTAAGTTTTTACGGTTTTTGAACAATTTCGAGACTTAGTATCTTCGAGGCGTAAAAACCGTAAACGAAGCATGCGGGAATCGAAACCCGGTTGTATGGTATACCAATCTTGCGCTCTAATCATTCGGCCATCTACACCACTCAAAACGGCCGCTTATTTACCGATAAATCTTCTTTTCTAACAGTCAAACCGCATTAAAATTGAGATTTCCGTTTTTGATTTGATCCAAAGTCATTTTTGGTCTAAATTTACTGTATATTGACGAAAATCATTTTATTTTCTGCAAAAATTAAAATACAAACAAGTTTTGGCAGCTCAAATTATAAGTTCGATCATTTGCAAACAGTTCGGGAATCCGATATCTCCAATTTTTGATTTACGTGTGTATGTGTTTCCATTTAGCAACCACTGCTTAAGCCACTTTTTTTTTCTTCTTTTTTATATATGCATGCGGATTTGAACTGATAAATCTTTATTCATATTTTAACAATAACGTACGACCGGTAAGGTTCTACAACCAAGATGGACGCCTGATTCTTATTGACTACGAGACCTAGTGGCACTTGTAAATTACGGTTAGTTAAACGTTCTTTAGGAGAAACAGAATAAACAACTTTTTTCACAATCAGCAGTTTAAGTACCATCTTTTTAATGGTTATTCAACTGCTGTAATTAAATATGGTAAAATAGCAATCAAATAAATTTTTAACATTACTTTTTTCTTACAGAAATTTTTAACAGTGAAGTGATGAAATAAAGTGTTAACAGAGGTGCAATAATAGGGTGAAACAAGTCATTATAAATACTTTTAAACAGAGCCAAATGATAACTGTCAGAGAGAGAGAGAGAGAGAGAGAGAGAAAGTAAATCGCTGTCTACAATGAAAAATAGTTTTCAATGCATCGTATCACCTATCATATTTCGATTGGTGAGAGAGATTTAATATACTAGGGTTATTCAATAATGAAAGAGACAAACTGACCTGGAGAAAAAACGTTTATTTCTACAAAATAAGACTTTTCCTGCTTTTCAACATAATTCCCATCAACATTTATGCAGCTGTCCCAACGGGTTACTAGCTTTTTTATACTGGCTGCAAAGAAGTCTTTGTCTTGGTCCCGGAGCTAATTTCCCACAATTTCTGGAAATTCTCGTTATCCTGAAACTTCTTCCCACATAATGCCTCCTTCAGTGGACCAAACAAATGGAAACCCGAAGGTGCTATATCGCGGCTATAAGGGGGATGACGGATGAAGCAATACCTCCCAGCCCCTTTACCAATGGTTTTACTTGCTAATTGAGCAACATGAGGGTGTGCTTTGTCTTGCTGGAGAATCACACCTTTCCTCTGTACCAACACTAACTTGAACTTTTTCTGAAATTATTTCCGCTATGACACGGTGGTCTGCACGAATAATGTCCCCAATGCGAATTTAAAGTGAGGAAGTTAAAAATTCAAAAGGTTGGCCAGAACAGTGCTCGTCAGACGCCAGACACTGATTCTTGACCACTTTTGAACTGTTCTACCCACTTGTAAAAAGTTCCGCGGTTCATAAAACTTTCACCATACACTTAAGTCATTCTAGAGTATAATACATTAGCTGGTTTTTCCCCTTCTGCAATCAAAAAACGAATCACAGAACGTTGTTCAACAAAGGCGGAATTTTCAGGAAGACCCGACATCATTTAACTTAATTTTGAGGTTATAAACGGTCAATATTGATCAATCAGCTGATTATAACTCATCCCAGTGATGCCAACTTGAGATCCAAAATGCATCAAACTTGAACTACCAACTGTGTTTTCCCCACACCAATTTGCCTCTTTAATTATTGAATGACTCTCGTACTTACTAAAAAATTAATTTTCATAAAAATTTAATTCAAAATAGTTTTAATGTTCTTAGACATCCCCATCCTTCAAAAAGTATTTGAATGAATAGTTATTGTATTTTTCGTTCTTCGGAAAGTCATATTTTCCCCAGTTTTTATTTGAAACAAAACCTTGACGAGCTTAACTATTTTACAGCTATCGTTTCTGGATTTTCTTCTACTGAACACAAATAGGAATCTATCGAAGACTCCATAATACAAATCTCAGGGGACTTAGTGACAAAAGCGGCAATTTTCGCATTGAATCACATTTGCATCCAACGTATAAAATCCTTTTATTATGGAAAATATCCCAAAAGATTTTCTTAATAGTCCCTTGTGGATGGGTTCCGATATTCCTCGTCCATGATGTTTTAATGGAGTGCTATTTGATGCTGAAAAGTATTTTTTTATTGAGTTGTTGGGCCATGCTCACAAAGCAGTCAACATTTCAGTGTCAGAACATTTAAAAAAAAGGGTGCCGTAAATGGCGAATATATATATATATATATATGTATATATTATTATATTATTTTTTGGATTCTATATAACAAGGAAAAAATATTAATAACAGCAGCATAAATGTTCAACTGGTGTAAGAAAAAAACAAGTTTCCCAAATGTCTGCACCAAAAAAATGATACTCATGCTAGGAAAATGACAGATATGAAGTAATTTATTTCATGTGTATTTTATAGCAGAATTTTTTAAATTCCTGTAAAATGTTGTTAATAAAGTCATTCAATTTGGAAACTTATAGAGTACTATGATTACAGAACTACAAACTACAAATAAAAGGAAGAACAAGTAATTATTGCAATAATTATAAGCTTTTCAAACGTTTATGTTCTTTTTTTAATATAATTACATTTTAAATAAACAGGAAGCCTCATTTTCCTGCCTAATCGTCAACATCTTTTGATTTTTATATGACAGGATAATGGTGGCCAGGTTAATGACAAAATGGTTGCTTTTAAGTGCTGGTACCTGTTTCTCAAATTTCTTAAGGTTGAACATTATGCATTATTAAAATGGCGCTAATTTGTATCCTACAATGTGATAAACATTTTTTGAAAACGTTTCATCCAGAAAGGGAAAAAAAAATCTCTTTTATTTACACCCCCTCTTGAAAAAGCAGTTAGCTGTGGTAACAAGCCAGGAAAATGATTTTAGAACAATAGCCATTTTATAAAAAAATGGTCATCCTTAAGAATTTTTTTATTTTGTACTGCATTTGTAGGTTGGTCTCAAGTACGTCACAGTAAGAAAAATGTTTTTAACTGATGCATGGCAAAGACATGTGTTTTGCCTGTTTAGTAAAAATGACCCTGTTATTTATTTAAGAGTATTTCAACTTAACAGGTTATTTGAATGTTTCAGAAAACAAAAGAGTTTCAGGATATTGCAATTTAACACATATGTCTTTTACTAGTAGGTGAACGTTTGGTCAATGGTGTCGATTTATACCATTGCTCTTCAATCTGGGATTATTAGGGTTCGCATTCAGGCATAAGACATCTTATGCCTCAATGCGAATATATTATATTCAGGCACCATATCGTCTATGATAAGAGGCAGTTTATAAAGAGCTTGATAAGATAGTATCTCACCCTCAAAACTTGTTGAACTTAACTCAATCGCTATGGAGTCTTCAAAGACACCACAACAGTAGAAACCAGAACTCAGAGGTTCCATCAGGCTCAGAAAGACCGTCGGTGTATATAAGAAAGCCAATCCCTACTGCGATAGAGAGTATGTGTATTCATAATTTTCACTATTATAACTACTTTTTGAATATAAAAATGTAGTTATATTTCAATATTGACAGTATTAAGGATTAAATTAGGAATGAATGTTATTTTTCTAAATAAAACTAAAATGAAAATCGACTTTCAGACGCCACACATTACGTTTCAAACATCAGTGCTTTTTTTTTTAATACATTAAATGTGATTAAAAAATTTATTTTAAAATTTTTTATAAATGTTCATGTCTTGAACGAGTTTGATTGGGTGTAGTGGAGGAGGGCGTCAGCATCTTGACATTTTTGGAATCTGGTAATCTGCGGTATACGAAATATCCTTTCATTAAATAAAGAATTTTTAATTATCATCAAGTGTTGCAAAATTCAATGTTGTACAAAAATCGTAGCAAGGGTGTCACTAAACTGTTTACACAATCAATTTATATTTCAGTTTATTTCTAAAGGAAGTATTTCTTTTTTTATTCTGAGTCCATTTGAAATATTATTATTGAAAAATATTCCTGACGGAAAACATATATAACGGACAAATGCAATAGATTTAAAGTGTTTTCGAACCAAATTAGGAAGGAATAATTTTTTTTAAAGAGTACGCATCAAATGTAAGCAACTGTCCCAAATAATTTGATTCTTTAAGCGTTTGAGACGTAAAATTATGTTTCCCAGTGATGAATCTCAAAGCGCGAGAATAGCTACATTCTTGAGCCGCTTTTGCTGATGGCATCTCTTTGAAAAGTGCAAGGTCTTTTCTTCATGCTTTTGAGTTTGATGGCAAAATATTACCTTGCACGAGCTTTTTGATACATCACTGGACAACAGAATTTTACGTCGCAAAGGCGTTTAAAAGGGGTTTAAAATTATATTATACTCTCATTTAACCCTATATAAAGCCATTTTTATCTCTTACTGCTATATTAAAGCAGTTTGTATTTTAGAAATTGTTTTAAGAATATAAATTCATGTAAGGCATTAAAAAAAATCTCCCCACCCTTCTTCTTTTCCCGACAGGGTATGCTTCCCTTATTTCAAAAATCGTGTACAGTAGAACCTCTCAAGTTGACCCCCTTTATAAGTTGACCACTAAAGTGCTACCCCGCAAGTGGTCAACTTACATAGGTTTCACTGTATTTGGGAATAAGTGCTTCTCCAGCTTTAAAAAGACATTTAAACCAATCAGAAACGGAAAAATAGTTCACTATAGATACTGAAATTTGTTGAATTTAGTGGGAAGCTATTTCTCATTGGCTTTTAAAGAGTTAAACTGTATGCGGTATTTCACTTCATAAATTAAAGTAATAGAAAGTTTCGGAAATGATAAAAACATTTCTTTGATCTAAAATAATTATAAAGTTTGCTAATTCACCCTCTTAAATATGCAGATGAAAATTTGTTGTTATTTTATTAACATGACGCTTTGTCAATTTTGCAGCTCTGTATAGCTGTGTTATATACCCTTTATTATATTGAAAATAAATAAGCTACAAATCAGTAACTCCAGATTCTTTATTCTTTAACGGAAAGAAGAAGAACAACACAGTCTGTGACGAACGCAGCCCCTAGGGGCTATTAGGAAAGACTCCAAGACAAATAACCCCATTTTGATATTGAATTGCTTTTGCATTCAATGACGCCGGTTTTCCATTTAAAGACCAACCCCAGGAGAGATTCAAAATAGCTGCCTCGAGATTGGGTTTTGCATTCAATGGTATAAGCTGTTTGCAGCTTGCGATTTTAGAAAGTAATATCAGTGTCAACAAGAAAAAATAAATTAAAAACTTAGACCACTGTTTTCCAAAATTTCAGTTTATTCATATTGTGTACATATTCATGTCAGTCATCCATAGTTTTTTTAAAGAATGTTTTGCAAATGTTTCTGTTATATATTATCAAATGTGGCAAGATATGAAGTAGTTAAACTCGGTTACAGTGATAACTCTCTTAGTTCTACTTCCTTCATTCGATCATCAATAGTAAGGATAATCACCTATAGCGTCAGTTGGATAATGATATCACCTATAGCGTCACTTGGATAATATGATATCACCTATAGCGTCACTTGAATCATGATATCCTCTATAGCTTCACTTGGATAATGATATCACCTACAGCGTCACTTTTACTCGAATATTTATGATGTGACAGTTCTTAAATATTCGGGTCCCTTGAATCTGTATCAGATATCAGAATTTCTCTAGTTTTAATTCATTTAAGAGTTATTACAATGCAACTAGTCTTTTCCGTCGCTTTCTTCATTCATTCATAGATCTACATAATTATGCATCTTGATACACTGCTTCACTATTGAATCAGGTCTTCTCTGGAATTTTCCAAGTTCGATATGCTTGACGCAACGAATGTACTCCAATCTGGAAGGTTCTAGGACATTCACTTGTTCAATAGTTGCATAACAATGCAACTACATTCCATTTATCTATGCATGTACCATAATTATTCATGTTTCTTCAGTATTGCTTCCCTATTGAATAAATTCTCTCTGAATTTTCGCAAGGTCAGTTCACTATACGCCACGAATGCATACCAATCTGGAAGACACATTTCTCCTTCTCTCGAGCTTACCGTTTGAAGCACTTGATTCTTTCTAGTGCAGTACATCGTGCCCTTTTGGTATCTTATTCAATTTAGTCTCTTTCGACCCTACCATAAACAGGAGGGACGGAAGACCTTTTTTATGCAGGATGATTAAAAAAAATAAGGTCGCAAATGCTATCCGGAGCTACTAGAGGCCGTCGTGGTGTACCAATCGCATGGTCACCAGATCTGTCCACAATTGATGTTTTCTTTTTCTTGTTTTTAAATGGACTTGTTTATGATACACCTCTTGAATCGCCGGTAGAATTATGGCGGAAGCAGGATATAATCCAGATACAACTGGAATCAAGTTATTATACTTTGGTATTATACCTTGATACATAATACTTTGGAAAGATGCTTCGCTCAATGCAGCATCGATGTCAGGCGTGCCTCGATGTATCTGGAAAAACTTTGAGCATCTCCTGTAGTGGTCGCGCAGTTGAGGTATGTAACCAATACAAAGAAATGATCCGGAATGGTTTGTTTCTTGACTTTTATGTACGTCTTTTATATTGTGTGCTCTTTCCAAACCCTCGAGTAGTTCAAGAGAGCATTTGAGACCCGATGTTCCAGTGGGATTAGTTCTTATCGTTCGCCTGATTTGCCATTTCAGTTTGTAAAAGCTTTTTTGATATATATATATATATATATATGGGGTTCATACTTGAAATAAGATGAGTTGATTTACGAAAAGACATTTAATATAACACATAACGATATTACACATAAAGATGTACACCACAACTCATTCCAGGGGACGTCTTTGAAACGCGTCTTTATTTCATACTCTCGTCTTCCCTTCTGCCTCAGATCCGGAAAGCCAAGCGCGAGCTTCTCGATCGGTTACAGTTAGTCCTTCAGTAACAGTCTAAAGTTAATGGAGACTTTTGGAACTGTATACCACACACACACACATATTTATCTATACATAATAATATCTTTAAAGCGCTGAAAGTAGCCCTACGGACTATATCTTTAAGTATGCACAAGGAATTAGAAAATTGATACAAGTGGGAATATAAGGATTAGAGGAAAAAATAACAATATCGTGTAACTGATAAAAACGAAAATCATGCAACAACGACAAGGTTGAAACATTTCCTTTTCTTTGTGTGTGGGGGGAGGGGGGAGTAGTGTTTACTTTAAAACCGAAAAAGCATACAGCCTTACTGTAAGGGAGCAAGTACCTATGGTTTAAGGCTTTAAGCAAATCACATAAACCTCATGCGTTTAAAGAATTTGAATGTGAACAGTTCTATTTTAACTCGAATTTCTAACAGTGGCATAATTAGGTCCTATATAGCTAATTTCAATTGAACAATTTTAACAAATTTACCGTAGCAATTTATTTTTTAACTAACCCAAAAATTTGATTTCTATTTTTGTTTCAAAATCAAAAGCATAGGATTGTTTTCCCAAAGGATACTGTATTTTCAGCCAGTACCTCGATACTGACTGAACTCTTAGTCAGAACTCCAAGAACTCCAAGTCTTAAGAGACACTTTCCTCCCTAATGAATAAAGTTAAATTAATTTGTTGTGGAGTGTGTTTTGGACTTTGTAAGAGCCCTGATGTAACATCATTCAAAAATATCAAGCAATTCAAATTGAATCTCGAAAGTGGCTTCCGGTATACGTATCTTCGAAAAATTCGGTCCCAATTTAAAGAAAGACATTGAATAAATAACCTCATCGAACTAAACTGAATCACAAAACATAAAACTTGAACTTTTCTTATTAAAACTAATGATAAGTACCTATTACACTCAGAAATTTCATGTATTACTATTTATATGCCTAAACGATAAATATTGCCAAAATTTCATAAAAACCTCAGTAGTAATTTCTACCGAATTTTTCATTTGCTTTGATTTATGAAACAAAATTTTGCTTAAAAGATCCCAACAGCACTTTCCTTTTATATTCAAATTAGTTTATACTTTGTCTTGAGCAGTTACTTGAACTGAGAATAAGAAAAATAAGTTGAAAATTTTGAAGTTATGAATAGAAAATGCATAGCTATATTTATTTAGCTACTGAAACGTAAAAATCTAAAAGTGATACGAGATCATTTGTAAACAGTATTTTACTTTTAGTTCAATAAAAAGACGGCGCTGAGCCAGAATGAAAATTAATTATTTATTCATAACCAGAAGATGATTATTTATCGTTTTCGTTTGAGAAATTGTTCAGGAAATGAAAAGATACTTAATGAATAATTTTTTGCTCTCGAAATCTTCTTTCTGAAATTTGTTAGTTGAAGTGTTGTGTGCTACGGAAATTTAAGCATTGCAAAAATAGTACTTTTATTAAAAGAACTCGAGTATTTTGTTATAAATAATAAAATAAGGAGGAATTATGTGTACATAATATGTTAAATGATACTTTTATCTGAACATTACTTTTTCGTTTTGTATTATGTGTAAATGCTACATTTTTCATACTATGCGTTATATATATTTTTGTCAGATCCTATTTGTACTCTCATTAAATTTTATTCATTGTCTGTTCTTGGTTTTATTTTTTCAACAAATGATTGTAAAAAAAGAATCAGTGAATTGACAAAGTTAGAAGAAGCTATTCGAAGAAGTCTACTGAAATCTTCAAATATTAAGTCCAAGGATTTCCTAATATACTTCAATTACTCTTGCATCTTATGTAGAGGAATGTGGGGCAAGTAAATAAATAAGAGAAATTAAATTTTTTTAAAATAAAACAAATTTGAAATTTATTTTGAAAACAACAGCACCTAAAGAGACAACTATGTATCTTTTAATGGAACTTTTCCGTTGAAACAATTTCTTTCATTTTAAGCAGTAAATTTTTACGTTAAAATGAAAGTAGAAAATTATCATTTTTCCACAATGTATATGGAGCAAAGTGAAACAGTAATAATTTTCTTGGTACTTTTGTTGAAACTAGTGCTTAATTTGCATGGTTGCTCTTGAGATCTCAGCTTTTTTTCAATTTAATGTAAATTCTTACATATTAGATGTGATTTAGATTATTCATGCGTAAAAATAAGTACCGAAGACTAGAGGGTTCCTGCATTTTTCCCTTAGAATCCCTTAGCTTCGGTGGTAACTAAAGCGGCCTACCATTTTATGTTTTCGTATATTAATTTAAACAGGCTGAACATAGAGAATCGCTGTTTACTACAACTTTAAGTGAAATCCTAACCACTAAGACATAATAAGAGAAAATGCTAGACCGATCATTAACAGCTTTCCTGCCGTAATTTGAACCTGAGCCCATGGCGTAGAAGCTTTCTGCTCTGCAGAGTATTCGGCTATGCCAGATTGAAATCTCCCTAGATTAAATCTTCTGTCATATTTAATCTGATTAAAACCAGTAAAATCAATGGATTATTTTTGAGTTTCGGCAAAATGAATCTAAACTAAAACAATCTTTTTTTTATTGGCTGCTCTCAGTGTCTACAATTGAATTAAATCTGATCTAAATTAAACTGAGCTAAATTGAGTCTTATTAATTCAGTCAACTAATTAGTCGATTGAAAATTTAGTTATTTGACGCCTAGCATTGGTGTAGGCCCCCGTACAGTGTACGGTCCCCCTATACTGTAGGGGCTAAATAAAATGCAATAATTCACTTTGACCCGCATACATTTGATAAGTTTTACTAGTTTTTTTTAAGATTAAAAAAAAAGCCCCACATTAAACAAATTAATACAATACTGGACATCTGTAGGTCTTAATATTAAAAATAATAATAATAGCAACATTTTAATTACGTAATAACGAAAAATATCTTTGACTTAACTCAAAATATTACAACATGAGCATCAAATTTTGAAAATGGCTGTAAAAATATTCCTTGATATTTAGAAGCAACTATGTTTTGATTGGAACCAACGACATGTTATGTAACAAATGTAAAATATTATCAAATAGGTGCTGCTACAAACATAGCAAATATTTTACTATTTTACTTTGGCCCACATCCCCCTACATTTCGTTTTCGTGAAACTCGAAGTAAAGAGTCATTTTACTTGAATTTCTTTGGTACTGCAACGCTGAACGAAATAAAATTTTGACAGAATTTGCATTAACGGTGCTCAGCGTATTTGTGAAAAACATAATTTTTTTCTCATTAAAATTATAGGAAATGAAATTCTAAATCCTGACAACATTAGCTCTAATCACTATTCTCTTTTTGAACTTTCTTTTGTAAACGTCTTCCATATTGATTATTACAGAACAAAGGACTTGAAAGCCACATTGGTCTCGAGTTGAATAAAAGCAGCGAAAAAGAGTGTCGTTAAAAGATGGAAGAATATTGCTTTTGTAATTAGAATATAACGTTAAAGAAATTTTTATCGAACAGAATAATGGTTTGTGGCAGAGTGCGTAGACAGTTTCATGAATTTAATTCAAAAAAATTATAATATGTTAAGTTGCAGATTTTTATTTCGAAATAGTTTTAACTATGTATGAATAATAAGCAAGTTCAATAAAGTGTATTATTGAAATTAATCAGTGAATACCGTTTAAAAAGTGGTAGTAATATTAACTTTTTTGTGTATTTACAGCCGAACTTGCTTAATGCGGAACCGGATTTAACGAGAATCCTATTTTAATGAGGAGAGTCACGAAAATCCGGGTTTATTGAGGGAAATTAAAATAAATGTTGGTTTAATGTTATAAGTTGTACATAAAACCCGGTTTTACAAGCAAGACTCCAATTTAGCGTGCATTGTTTAGTGGTTACGCCTCTAAACTTTTCTTCTTTGGAACTAGCTTCGCGATATTTCATGGAAATTTGGATGACAAAAATTATGAATTTTACAATAGTTTAACAACGGTAGGCATACACACAAAAGATAAAAATTGCAAAAAGCATGGCGTATCTTTATTTAGTTTCAACGTCGACAGTCACCGAAAAATAGAAAACAAAAACATTTTCCGTATACCACTGACTACTTTTAAAATTTTTCATGTAAAGTAAATGTTGAAAAATAAAAAGTAGAGTTTTTCTAGCTGACAATTTGATGAAATTAATTTTTATGCAATAAGAGTGGAATTCATAGTTAAACCGGTTATTACAAGCACTCGGATTTCGCTAGAAAATTGTCTCAGTTTCTTCACTTTCGTTATAACAGAGTTCGACTGCATTAGATTTATTTTGATCTGTTTTTTTTTTGCTAATTTTCAACAATAATGTAGAAAAAGCCATGCTAAAATTGCTAATGTTTACTCGTGAAATTCATAAGCTTTTGTGTCTCTTATTGCTTTACGTGGTTATAGAAAATTGAAGGTATGTTTTGGTGTAATTAAAACAACTCCTTTTAAATTAGTGGAAGCTCGCTTTCGGCGCGCATTAATCAGTATCACAGAAACAATATGCTTTTTTCCAGACATCTTGAGATTTTCAAGGAGACTAAATTCATTCATATAGAGGCACCAGGCACCAGTTTTGACTAAGTGAACATCACTGAACTCCACTTTAGCACGGTGTAGTGTTGGAGTTCAAGTTTGTTCTCGAATTGTCCGTGGTTCTTCAACAGATCCTCATGTCCATGATAGGAATATTATTTCGGATCACAATGCCTGTCCTCGCAGCGAAAACATCGTGAATTAATGTATAAGAAGAGGATATTTTAACGTTTAGAATGGCAGGCGCGGCGTTTACACTCTATAGGTAGCTCAATGACCTTTAAGAGGATATTACCTGTTTCGAATCGACGGCGTTTCAACCTGATATGAAGCCCAATGAGCTTTTAAAAGAGGATATTACCCGTTTCGAATCGACGGCGTTTCAGCCTGATACGAAACCCAATGAGCTTTTAGAAGCGGATATTACCCATTTCGAATAGACGACGTTTCAACCTGATATGAAGCCCAATGAGCTTTTAAAAGAGGATATTGCCCGTTCCGAATCGACGGCGTTTCAGCCTGATACGAAGCCCAATGCGCTTTTAGAAGAAGATATTGCCCATTCAGAATGGCCTTCGTTCCCACCTTATATGAAATCCGATGAGCTCTAAGTAGAAAATATTGGCAATTCAGATTGGCCGCGTTTACACCTAATAGAAAATCCAATGAACTTCAATAGGATATTACCTCTTTAGAATAGCTGGTGTTTTCACCTGATATGAAGAATAATGAGCTCTAAGAAGAGGTTATTGCCAGTTTATAATTGCCGGCCTTTACACCTGATAGTAAACTCAATGATCTTTAAGAAGAGGATATTGCTCATTTAGAAAGACCGGCATTTCCACTCATATCAAGTCCAAGGAACTATAAGACGGAGATACAAATGGAGACGATTTACAACAGCCTTACCTCATGAAGAAAAATAGATCTAGATCTGTTGGACAACTTTAAAGAAGAATCCCTGAGACCTGTGGGCAGGGCCCGTTAAAATTTACATTTTAAATCCCTATAGGCACAACTCATGTTTGGGGGCCCCTCACTCAACAAAATTTTTTTAAACATAACATTCAGTATGTGTTTGTAAAACTTGCCAGTCACACCAAAATTTGGGGGCCCCCAAAGCGCAAAAACAAATTTGTTTTTCAAATGTCAAAGAGTCAGACTAACATTTGGGAGCCCCCAACGTGCAAAATGATTTTGTTTTTAAATTACAAAATGTTTGAATAAAATCTGGGGGCCCCCAAAGTGCAAAATCGATTTTGTTTTTCAAATTTCAAACAGTCAGACCAAAATTTGGGGCCCCCAAAGTGAAAATTAATTGTGGTTTTAAAATAATTTAATAATGCAAATTTCCTGCGAAGCAACAGAACACTAACAGTTTGTTTTTTAAAAATGCTATTTTTAAATATTTTTCTAAAAAATTTTAAATTACAAAAAAATAATAAATAATAATAAGAACCAAGATTAGGGGCCCCCCTCAGAGTGAGGGTCCTAGGCCCGGGCTTCGCGGGCCTAATGGTAAATAAGGCTCTGCCTGGTGGGATGACCTTCCTAAAGGTCAGCTGCTTCTCAGCATGGCGAAGGGCTGCAGTACCTGTATATATGAATATAGAATAGGGTTACTGAGGAAAGGTTTAGAAGTTGGATAGCCTAATAAACAAAAATGACACACAGAACTATTGGTTAAAATATATAAAGAAAGAGAAAGGGAAATAACGGAAAACAAACACAGCCCGAACAGAGTAAAACAAAATTATATGAAAAAAATGAACCTTTTCTTAAACTTTTTAAAAAGACTGAAAAAGAATTACTTTTAACTGTATTTGTTTAAGGTACGGGTAATTCCCAGCGATGTACCCCCCTTGTTTTACGTGTTTAATGATCAGTGCTTACGCATTTTTATGTCTTACTTTTTACATATTTATTTAATTATAACACGTAACACTTCTCCTGTTTTTATTCAAATAAAATAAGACTTGGCAGAATATTAAGTCTAGCTCGAAATCAAAAGGAATACGTAACTATGACGTTTCCTACCGTTCGTTCCATAATTCTACGTACGAGGAATCATCTTTTTAAAATATCCAATTTAAATATCATGTAATCCAATTACTTTTGGCAGAGCAGAGTCCTTTTCCTAGGGAAATCTCTGAAAGGAATTCGGTATGTTTCTTTGATGAAGAACAACATACATGCATGTGTGTATTATTGATCCCAGCTCGTAGGGAAGGATTATTTCGATGTTTTGATTTAATATTCAAAAGCTTTCTCCTTTTTCGAATTTCAAGAAGATTCTTATTGTATGATATGCGTCATCTTTTTCTTTTCTTTTTTTTTTCAGCAATCTACAAATTTCAGAATTATTGCTTTATGATGTAATCCGTAGTATATTATTTCTTGCGGAATTAGCTTGAGAGAAAAAAAAAATAGTTATCGGAAACCAAGTTATCTTTTTTCTAAAATATGGAATCTAAGAACAAGAAGAATAACGTTTAGTAGTTCTTATGGTAAAAAAGAAATTCTGTTGTTAATTTTTGCATCTCATATGTCTATATTTTAACAAACACTGTATAGTAAAAAGCCAAATTAGACAATTTTGTAAAACAAGTAACAAAAACAACTTAATTTTAGACATTTAAAAAAAATTCTAGAGATCGCGCGAGGAAAGAATCGTTATAAATGACGAAATTTTCTTGACGATTGAGGAATCGTCAAAAGTGAGAGCAAAATTTCTGAGAATGTAGATGCACTGAGTGACTGAGAAGACATGCGACTGATTTGTTGACCACCCCTTAGTATTTATGCCTGTTCTCACACTCGTTGAAAAACAACTCACTAAATTGCCAATATCTGTGAATTTTCAAGCTAATTTTTTTTTATAAGTGCTCCTATTTACTTGAGTATGAATCTATGTAAATTAAAATTTTCTATCTTTCGCGCATGCGCAGTCAACAATTATCTCCTTTAAATGCTCATAATTTATCTAATATTTAGTTTTGCTACTTGTAATTTCAGTATAATGTATCTCTTGTGTGTTATGAACTTTTCTGTAAGTTTGGTGAAATTTCGTAAAAATTTTTGCGTGTTACAACTAAAAACATGCTGAGGAAATTGACATTTTCGAAAGAAATAGTTATAACTTCATGAATATGCTTACTAGTTTTATGAAAATCAATAGAAATATTGTCCATAGCAAGTAAATTCTTATGCGAAGTTTACAGCTTTTTTCAAGCATTTTACGTGACAAAATTTTTGAAAACATCTTCTCTTTTCTGCAATTTGTTGTAGGTCCCCTAACTGCACGCGTGATAAAATTTTTGTTTCAAAGTGTTAAGGGAAGCATGCCTTTTATTTAACTAAAGTTCCAGATTATTTTGTCATGTATTTCTCTAAAAATTTGAAAAATGTCTAAAATGAAATAATCCCATGACTTTTCTCTATATAGTGTAGTAATGCACAAATGAAATTTAATAACAGAAAAATGTCATTAAATACAATGAACTTTTTTATTAAAGCATAAAGACCTGGGAGATGTAATTTTCTGGAGCTATCACCTTTCAAGGTTGAAGCGTTTCTTGTATCTCGAAACCTGTGAAATCAATATTTTATCAAATTTATACTTACACTAAATTTTATTTTTCCCTAATGCTTCATTTGGGAGACTTAAACATCGAAACTAACACATTTATGCAATGATAAAGAAGATTATTTTTTGTAACCTCAAAACGTGTGTGCATTTTATTTTGCAATTTGCGCGTTAGAACATTGTTTGCCCACATTCAAGCCTGTACAAAGGTAAAGAAGATTATTTTTTGTAACCTCGAAACGTGTGTGCATTTTATTTTGCAATTTGCGCGTTAGAACATTGTTTGCCCACATTCAAGCCTGTACAAAGGTAAAGAAGATTATTTTTTGTAACCTCAAAACGTGTGTGCATTTTATTTTGCAATTTGCGCGTTAGAACATTGTTTGTCCACATTCAAGCCTGTACAAAGGTAAAGAAGATTATTTTTTGTAACCTCGAAACGTGTGTGCATTTTATTTTGCAATTTGCGCTTTAGAACATTGTTTGTCCACATTCAAGCCTGTACAAAGGTAAAGAAGATTATTTTTTGTAACCTCGAAACGTGTGTGCATTTTATTTTGCAATTTGCGCGTTAGAACATTGTTTGCCCACATTCAAGCCTGTACAAAGGTAAAGAAGATTATTTTTTGTAACCTCGAAACGTGTGTGCATTTTATTTTGCAATTTGCGCGTTAGAACATTGTTTGCCCACATTCAAGCCTGTACAAAGGTAAAGAAGATTATTTTTTGTAACCTCGAAATGTGTGTGCATTTTATTTTGCAATTTGCGCGTTAGAACATTGTTTGTCCACATTCAAGCCTGTACAAAGGTAAAGAAGATTATTTTTTGTAACCTCGAAACGTGTGTGCATTTTATTTTGCAATTTGCGCGTTAGAACATTGTTTGTCCACATTCAAGCCTGTACAAAGGTAAAGAAGATTATTTTTTGTAACCTCGAAACGTGTGTGCATTTTATTTTGCAATTTGCGCGTTAGAACATTGTTTGTCTACATTCAAGCCTGTACAAAGGTAAATATTTTGCCCTTGCCTTCGTATCATAAATTGGAGTTCTTTTTTAAATAAAAAGAATATGGCTGAGGAGCAGGTGCAACTATTAAAGGATGCACGCAACTGTTTAAAAAAATTGCAACAAAATAACTCATAAAAACAATAAACTATTGCATGCCTCTGTGATTTTTGTAATTTTTGCAAGTATTTTCCCGCCGTTTCTTTCTTTTCTTTTTCTGTTCTTACATATCTTATAGGCTGGTGTATCTACCTTTGGAGAGGGGGGGGGGAGTGGACAATTTTCACAAAATTTTGCTAATATAAATAAATGAAGTGTTTATTACAAGATTTTGTACTTTTATCTTTAATTTGGTTGATATTTTCAGTTATTTATCCATCATGGAAGTTGCTTATCCATCATTGCTGAATACACACTTCTATAATCTTTTGCATATGTGTTCATTTTGTATGCAAATCTAAAGATAAGTATTTACTAAACAGTATAAGATCGTAAATGCAGAGTTAGACAGTAGCACCACAGGCTTTTGCCCTAGGCAGTTTTTAGTAATCTGTACATATTTTTTAAGTTGTTTTTGTCCATACTTTCTTCATATGGTTTGGATAGTGTGAACAATCTAGAATACTGATTTAGTCAATATAATATTTCTTTTAAAATGTACGTAAAACCATAATAAAATTAGTTTTAATCTAAACAGCATGTTCTTTAGTATTCATCTTATTATGACATATTTGAATCAATTAATATATTGACAACAGTGACAAAGGAATAGAGTTGGGTATGTTATCGATATGTTTCAGATAAAGAAAATAACGCACATATGTATATTTTTGCATTCATTAAATTCACCATTTTTATCTGAAAAAACAGCTGAACCTTACGATTGGGTTTAAAATCGTAAGCTTGTTTGTAGAACTAATTATTTGTCAAGAGAAAGAGATTAATTTACTAAAATTAAATTGTTTTTTGTATTAATATTATCTTTAAAATTGTGCTTATTGAACTTGAGAAATATTAAGAAACACGAGTCTACGAGTTAAGTCTTTAGCACCTTGTTCATCCATTATTGCAGTTGCTTATCTATCATTGCTGAATACACAATTCTATAGCATTTTGCATATGCGTTCATTTTGTATGCAAATTAAAGATAAGTATTTGCAAAACAATAAAAGATCGTAATTGTAGATTTAGATCGTAACACTACAGGCTTTTGTCCTCGGTAGCACGCAAAAGGTAAACAACTATTTTTTTTTAAACAAACTTTCCACAAAGCACTTTTCCTACAAAATGAATGCAATTAGTTGAATGCAAAGCAATTCCTTTCTAGTTTTCTTTGCACTATAGGGAACACTAGGAAGGGGATTTTGTGCGCAAGATTAGGAAGGTTAACTAACTGTTTGGTTTAGGAACTTTTTTAGAAGATAAAATTTCAAATGTGTTAAGCCTAATTTAATTGCGGAACGATCGTAAGCACTAATTGTTCGTATTTTCACAGGCGGTAGCAATTGAATGTTCGGCGCAATTTAGATGCTGTTATTGTGTAAGTTATTTGTTTGAGAATAACGATTGCGAACTAGTTTCTGGTTAAATTATCTGCAGAGAGGTAACATCTTTTGTTTTCATGAATTAGATATTAGCTTCTTTAAATTAAGGCAAGTACATGTTTTATTTCATTTCAGATCTTTCCTTTTTTACAGCCGTTATATTTAGCTTTTATGAAAGCTCTTTACTATTGTAGTATGTTTTCAACTATGCAATGTTTTTAAATTTAAATTAATTCGTTTTTTTTTTGTAAAGCAAAATATTACCATACACTTAATTCGTTAACCAAAAACTTTTAAGTATAGTCACAATTAATTCTTCGTTATCTGGGGATGACCAAAGAACTTTCAATTGTTAACTAGCAGTTCCCCACACTCCTGAAATTTAAAGTTTTATTTGGATCACTTCGCGTCCAAGATCGCTGCACTCGCACACTATTGTTATGACGCTCATCGAAATAGCACCAGTAAAAGGGTATATTTCTGGTATTTGTATTTCTCCAAAACTCTAACTCATTTTGGGTGTCACCCGGGTGGTCCCCTACACCTCCCCACGTGATGGCGCTACTATATTTATACGTATATATATATCTATATACATAAAAGAGCAGTGTCTGTCGATCTGTCTGTCTGTCTCTGTTAGCTATAGAATCCTAGGCCGTTTTACCGATCGGGACCACATTCGGCAAGGTTAATGTTTACTACCCGAGAAACTCATCGCTGAAAAATGAAAGTTGTGACTCAATTAGTTTTTTTAAATTAATTTTTTAATTGCTCAATGATTTTTTCTACGTTTAGATATTTTAAACTATGTACGCTTAGATCTTTTAAACTACGCGACGGATTTTAATGCGGTTTTCATCAATAGACAAAGTGGTTCAAGAGAAAGGTTTATACACTCGTTAGAAAAAAAATCTTACTGGTAGTTCTTTTTTTATTCAAATTTTACGCAATTTTCCACTTAAATTCTCCAATATATGGTGAAAAAAACGTTTCACATATTAGTGTAATATATAAATCGAAAGCGCTGATTTTTCTGCACAAGATGATATTTATTCTAAGTTTCTAAGTCAATAAGAACGCCAGTTATAAGCTCTTTAGTTCGATTTCTTAAGGCTTACATTGACCCATAAAAAACAAATAGCAGTTTCCTCAACTTTGGCGATGTGTTTTGATTAAATCATATGTTTTGTGATTCGTTCATATGTTTTTCACAAACTTGCTATTTACAAATTGGCAACATACGGTGCTATTGAAATTTTATTTACGTTCTTATTCATATCCGTATCTTTCGTGAATGTACTTACATATATTGTGAATATAAGTAATAGGTATCGTTTAGGTTGAATTTTGATTATTGTTTTCGTATATTTTTCGTTGAATATGTAATTTCGTTGTGTTGTGTGATTAAATTTGTACGAAAAAAAGCACTTTAAATAAGTCATAATGCCACCGAAAAAGCGTACTTCGTTTGGCAAATCTTGGATGCGAAACGAATGAAGACACAAAGAACACGCGAAACAGAAGAAGAACGCAATCAAAGGTTTCAAGAAGATGCTGTTAGACAAGCTGTACGAAGATCATTGCAAACAGAAGAAGAACGTAACCGAAGGCTTCAAGAAGATGCTGTAAGACACGCTGTACGAAGATCATTGCAAACAGAAGAAGAACGTAATCAAAGGTTTCAAGAAGATGCTGTAAGGAACGCTGCTGGTAGATCATCGGAAACAGAAGAAGAACGTAATCGAAGGCTTCAAGAAGATGCTGTAATAAGACACGCTGCTGGTAGATCATCGGAAACAGTAGAAGAACGTAATCGCAGACTTCAAAAAGATGCTGTAAGACACGGCATCAAATATGTATGCAAGTATGTTAACAAGAGTTCTGATGCAGCTTTATGTATAGGAAAAAAAAGACAAGTCCTCTTTTCACGCATTAATATGATTGAGATCAAAAAAGAAAAGAATAATTAATGGTCTTAAAAATATCACTTTTATATAATGTATAGATTTTTAAAAAAATTAAAATGGAAAAATAAACACTTAATCACCTAAACATGCGCAAAGTAGCAATAATTTAAGTAAAGCAATATATAACAGAAATGTAGTAAAATATTTTGAAAGGTTTACAAATCAAATTTTTTTTTTAAAGGTTTGGGAATGAGACAAGGACTTATCTGTGGTTGGTTTCTTTCAAAGAATGAACGATGCAGAGCACTTCACAAATCTCCAGCAAAATCACACTAGAGCGCAATATAGGTCAGAAAATCTTCAAAATAAGCATAAACAACAAAAATTGAACTACAAAAAGTAGGGTTTCGTCCATGACTCAGTCCTAAAACTAAAAATAAGCAACACACCAACAGACCCGCTCCCAAAATAATTAAAATAAACCACTCTTGCCCAAAAAATCCGAGTAAAAATACCAACTCCATGTCCAACTGGTCAGTCCGTTCCAAGTCGTCGTCCATAAAGAGAAGTTTAAATCATGTCCGAGAACTTCAAATCCGTATTCGAGCAAAGTCGTCGAGCTAGCGCTGTTGCCAAACATCAAATACAATTCGGCACGTATAATGTGCTTTGGAAAAGTATTGTCATGCGGGCAACAGTTAACTGGTTACAAAAAAGCGAAGTGTTCGTCGAAGGAATATTTAAAAAATAGTAGTTTAAAAATGCAGGAGGAAAATTATTATTTAAAAGTCTTTTTTTAAGTAAAGCAATTCCGCTATCAAAGGCAGGCTTGGATATATATATATATATATTCTCTTTTTTTTGCGTGCTTAACCCTTTATCAACTGCATTATGATCTGCAGTAATTTTTTTTACAGAAATAATTTGTCTAGGTATTTACTTTATTTTAAATTAAGGGATTTACATAAATAAAATGCTCAGTATATATGTGTTCATTTCTTACTACTACAAAATAAGTGCCACAAAGTATTTACCCTGTGAAATTAATTACATACACTTTTTAATCAAAATATTTCGTCAAATAGTTTTCCGAGTTCTTAACTAACACATTAAAAAATCAGTGACTTGATTCTTGAATTTGACTGCTTTTCTGGAGCGAAACTCTAAAGGAGCAATATGAACAAAATGGAAGTTCAAAGCACAGCATCGGTTTCAAAACTATCTATGTTCCTTTCCTCGCTAAAATATTCTCTATAGAAACCTTGCTGATATGTATCCTGAAAAAGGGGAATTTAAAGACTGTCCCGGCAAAGTACCATCAGAATATTGGTAAAAGTGGTTGCTGGGATGGAATTTATAGAAAATGGTACTTATAAGTACCGTCGGTAGATAAAGGGTTAAGTATAGTTTTTAAATATTGTATGCAATATTAAGAAGGTTAATTAGACAAGGCTGTTAAATCAACTTCATTAAACAACGAATTTACAAAAATATTGCCTACATGTGTTTTAGGGTTACATGGGACCGCTTTTTTAATGCAGATAAAGGCGAATTTCGTTAATTTCGTCATTTATTGTTTTCAGTATTTCTATTTCTTCATTCAATGAATTTTAATTATTACCTTCCACGAAACGCTTTTTGTTTTGAATGCTTTTATCGCATTAAAATGTTTTTGACTGTTTGCTTACATTGATCTCGTTGATAAATAATTTCCCTTGTGTTTCAATTTTTGAAAGAACAGCAGGATAATCTTCCTAATATTTCACAAATAAATCCTTTCTAAGTTTTAAATAAAGTGAATAATATTTTCTAAAGACTCATTAACTATCTGAAATAACTAACAAGTACTTTTTGGGGAAAAGATTAAGGCGAAAAATGAAGAGTTAAAAAATTGTTTTTTCGTTCCGAAGCTGAAATAAAAACGAAATACTTTTTTTACATATAGTTTATTGAAATTTTCATATTTTTAAATAATGATCATTAAAAGCATTTCTCATAGAAAATAGTTACTAAGGATTTTCAATAATTTTTTAAAAATGTTTTTCAAAGCTGATTTAGAATAAGTTTTTAATTTTAAGCACCGCTTAAGATGTTTCGGGTTTTTCATTGACAATTTTATCAAACATACAAAGCATATATTATTATTACAATATTGGAGTTGTGAATCCGTCATTTTCAATTAAAGTAGTAAATTTTAACCATAGTATAGGAATTATTTTGAAGCACTCTACGCTTTACAGTGGTTTTTTCATGTAGAACAGTTAGTTTCTGAGAATTGTCGATTTCTCTGTTGTACATATGAATTTTTTAACTTTCACCAGCTGATGTGTCCTTTCTATGTAAAAACTTCTTTATGTTGCCAAAAAAACCCAAGAGATTTTTACAGTTATTTGTATTTAATTTGCGTTCAGAAAGATATCCTTATAAATTATTGTCTATTCAAAGACAAAAACCATTATTCTTCACAAAACTGAGTTCACATATCAATACATGAATTAGTATTTTTAATTTATTGAAAAAAGTTTTGAAAATATTTAACAATTCCAAACGTTTTATAATATTTCATGTTTTTAGTGCCGTTTTTTGCAACAACGTAATGAAGAAGTATTTTTTTTCCATAAAATACTTAGTGGTAAAAATGTGTCGAAAAAATGGTATACTCTTAAAAGCAGACTATCAACAACCATAAAGGACGTACCCATGTGGAAACTATTGAGTTTTGAAATATCATTTTGCAGAAAAGATTTTTTTTTTTTGTAACTTAAATTTTTGTTCCTTCTCTGTACTTTATGCCCTTTTCTGTCTAAGTGAGAATTTTGATCCCCCATACATTCATGTCACGATCATTGCCCGAAACGTGATGTTAAAATTTGAAAGTGTTGGTATTGATTTCTCCTATTGAGTTTCAAACTTTTATCCAGATATGTGTTTTGAAGTTTTAGACGATGAGTTTATTCTCCATCTCGTGGTTCTTTTCGTATCAGTTCTCAAGCATATTGTACCTAACAAAAGCTTTTCATCAGAAGAAGTAATATAATAGTTGGAAAAATATGATAATTTTTGCTGAACTCTTTAAGTACACTTTAAAATTCTTTTATATAAAAGTGATATTTTTAAGACCATTAACTATTATTTTCTTTTTTGATCGTAATCATATTGATGCGTGAAAAGAGGACTTTTCTTTTTTTTTTTCACCAATCGAATTCATTGCGTGACAACTGATCAGTGGTGAAAAAAGTTAGTACACCGGATTTTTTTTAATTTAATTTATTACGATGCTTAGAATTTGCGAGCGGAGAAAGATTATGATTCTTTTTTTACTCATTTTATTAAAAAAAAGTATCGTCACTTGGAGAAGCATTTTTTTTTTTTTGCATTTTGGGTGTTTTTGTTTGAATGAGGCTGCATATTGGCTCCTTGCTATTTGCAGACCTAGTTCATTCCCTAGGGACTGGGAACCATTTTTTATCCCATTAACTGCTGATGGTCCGTTTTCATACCATTTTAAAAACATTTTTTTTACAGGTCCTAAATAACGAAACTTATTTATAAATCGATTTTGTTTACTTAAATGAAGAAGCTCTATTTTACGAAATAGTTTTAATTTTTAACGATTACCTATCTGCGAATTTTTGTTACATTGTAAAGGAAAATGATTTGATGTTTTTAATTTAGGTCAGCTCATGAAATTCATAACAGGTAGTGAGAGAAATACTTTTGAAAAGGGACTAGAAAATTCTGTTCTTTAATAACAAAATGACTTCTTTCGCATTATATTGGTTTCATTTTTCCTTGCTTTTTTAACTTAAAAATAATGAATTTCGAACCATTTTATTAACTTCCTGAAAACTAACAATTATTTTTCCCCTTGCATTTACATGTCATTTAGGACACGTGTGATGTAAGAACACAGTACCTCCTTAGAATTTGCATAGCAAGTACGTACGGCAGGGTCTGGGTTAACCATGGGGGTACCATATAGAGGTTCTTGGGCTCTTATGCTGCAAATTGCACTAGGAATTTCATTCAGCCTAAAGTGCACAGCTTGAGACAGATATTCAAAGTATCTTTAACATGCCGCATAATCATGTGACATTGACGCTGACGATTTTTTGAATCTTGAAAATCCACTGCCTTGGGTCTGGTTATGAAACTGAGCATTTTTTGCTTTTAAATGTCAGTAATTTTGCTAGAAAAAATATTTCTTCTTCTTTAAATTACCTTTTTTACAGGTTGTATGTTTCTTCAAAGAACCGATTTTTTTGTACTTAATATGCTTTCTGAGATTCTATCCCTCATAAAATCCGGTTATTATTTCGCATGTGTGTTTTAAAAATTGTATATAACTAATGTAAAAATTATTTTTCTCCCTTGGTTTTTCTTCTTTTTTGACAGTACAGTCGACGCTCGATATACTGACCATCTGCGTCCCACAAAAAAAAAAGTCTTTATAACGAGTGGTCGCTATAAGAGGGAGAATTTTCTTTAAAAAATATGCATACATTATATATATTCAGCAGTTCCCTTAAAATTGTAATTTTAAGTTAACTTTTGGTATTTTTTTAAAAAACTCCAACTAAATGCTCAAATTATTTTTTATCATTGGAATTTAAAACGAATTATCAGTGCAAAATATTAAACAGATGGGAAAAATTACATTCACATTTCTGTAAGACAACTTCTGAGCTGACATGACACGCGCTCAGGTCGCTGTATTGAATTAGACGATTCAGAAGGGTTCGCTATACCGAAAGCAAATTAACAGCGTTAATAGGGATAAAGTTGGGACTTTTACCACTGGTCGTTATAATGGAATAGTCTTTATATCGTGTGGTCGTTATAAAGAGCGTTGACTGTATATGATATTTTATCACTTATACAAACTTTTAATAGCTTAAGATGTTTATTATTATGGATGATGTCTTTGGAATAATTATTGATGAAAAATGGAGTAACTTCCCTGTTTGGAATAATTAGCTTTCTTGAGGAGGCTTATGGCTCCTCAATGTTTTTATTTTTCTGGTGTAGTTCATAAACTTTCCTCTGTAGCCCTTTAAAGAGGACCCCTAATGTATATGTGAATTTTAATAAAATTTCGTAAACATAAATACTATCTACGATTAGATTATTTATATTTTTAACTTAAAAAGTACTGAACCGAGTTTCAGTGGCAGAGAGGATTTCATGTTTTTCTTTTTTTGCTGATTTACAACAACCTACCGAGGAATTTCCGTTTTTTTAATGCCAGAGAAGCAAAAACATCCAAAAATAGAAAACCATAAAAAATAGATTAAATATAAGTTAGAAGTCCCTTTTTGCGAGAAACTGCGTAAGAAACTATTTCATTCTTAAGTGCAAAAGAATCTTCAACTTTTGTTTGCATTTCATTTTTCATGGAACAGTTGCATTCGTTGAAGTGGTTTTCACGCAAGTTTTGCAAGATCTAATTAAGGTTGAGAATTTCATTCTCAAGTACTTACTTTTTCGAAGTTAATTATTTGACTTTTACCGCTTAAAAGAATTTTATCTACGTATTGTCCCAGTTTTTTCTTTCAGTTTCTTTCAGTATTATGTGAAGTATATTGGAAACATATTTTGTAAAAACATAGACTTTGAAAAATTCAAAATAAAATGTATTAAGACGGGAAAAATAATTTTCCAGCCTTAATCTTTCTCTAGAAAATTTCTATCTTTCTCCATCTTTCTCTTCATTCATGTTTGTCCTGGAATATAAAGAACGTATTTTGAATATACTCTGTAATTAATATGTTAGTACTTGAAACCGGGATACAGAAGGGATACAGAGATGCACATTTGCTGGTTGGGAATACAGGGTGCTGAGAGCTCGATTCGCTTTTGGCTGCATGTTCTATATGATATTTAATTTACTGATAAAGCTCCTATTTATATTGTTATATCACATGGTCAATGCACCATTTATAATAAATTCAAAATAATTTTGAAATAATTCCTTTTTTTCTTACATTTTTTTAAACATCCTTTTTGTGCAAACATAGAATATGAAATAATTTATATCATATAAAAGTTTCGAATTTAAACGCATTAAAAACACAAATTAATGAGACACTGTATACACTTCTTTAAATTTGATGACAGAGATGATTTAATGTATCACCTTTGTCATCTTTTTATAATTCTCATTGTATAATTTAAAACCATTGTTTATCCACCAATTGTAAAATTAAAGCATACAGTAAGAGTTAAATAAAAGAGAATTCCAAATAAACTGAATTAAAAATAGGGGATAGGGTCATAAGGATGTCAAGAATTCACGTAAATAGTGTTTAGAAATCAAGAATATATTTCATGCATAAAAACGTACAATCGTCACTTGAACAGAGGGAGAAGAAAAGATTACATTTCAGAAAGAGGGGTTACCATTATTATATATATTTCTATTGTATTATTTATATATACAATTATTATTGTATTAATTATTTATTTTAAACATTTTTTCTGTTATCTGCGCCAGATGAATGTTACAATCCGAATTTTCAGAATTGGATTTCTTCTGGTTCAGACGGTTTTCCGGTGTCGTGTTCCTTCATGGTCGCTATATCGAGCATATTATTTAGAGTTTAATAATGGGTGTTCCGCCAATTGTGCTTTTAAGTCAAAAAAAAAAAAAAAAAAACGTTTTTTGTCCAAATTATGGCAAAAAATATGACAGATTTTTAACTGATCAATAAAGACTTTGAAAGAAAATCACTCTTATTATTGCCGCCTGGTGTTGCATGGTACGGATTAGCCTCTTCTTTATTAGGGTTTTGCAAATGCGGATTGTTGTGCGGCTCAATTATTCTATTAAAAAAAGCAAGAATAAAATATTATTATCAGCTTCTTTTCTTTTTTAGCGACGACTTAATCCTTTCAGACGGAATTTTGAAAAAAGAGTGTTGATTTTTTACACTTTAAGATATATAGCTTTTTAATACATCCATTATCAATCAGAAAATATTTCAAGATTTTTCAATCACAAATAAAAAAGTTATAATTTGTCTGATAGTGGATACGATGCAAGGCATATAAATTTTATGGTAAAAAAAATAGGTTCAAATTAAAATGTTTTTGTTTGCATTAAATCCTTATACTATAGTATCTATTTAAAATATATAGTACTAAAAATGACATACGTAACAATAATTTTTAAAAACATAAGTGTTCTTGGTACTTAATTTTTTATTTTGCTAATGTGATTTAAAAAAGAGGAAAGCCAAGAAATACTTTTCAAACTTCTTTGGTAATGTCCAGTTACTAGTCAGTCTGAAAGACTTAAAGTTTTACATCTCAATAACATGGAGAAAATCTTTATTTTGCATTATATTTTTGTGTTAAACTACAATGTGCATGATCATTTTACTTTTACTCCAAATTAGGAAGATAAATTTGTAGTCGTTAGATAAAAGGTATTGGAAAAGCTACCTCCTTAGAATTCGAGCAGCAACTTACAGAAATCTTTTGAAATACGGGCACGACATTTGATGTGATACTTAAGGCTTCTCTGATCAACTTTTGCGACGTTATCCCTCTAAACTCTCAAAGAGTCTTTCTTGTCTTTGCAAACTCTTCAAGTCTTCTTGAGCAACCTAAAATTGTTCTGTACTATCTCAGATTAGGTTTGATGGTGATCCTAAAGAATCATAATTTAGGGTAGATCTCAATTCCATTATCGTTTGTCTTTAAAGTCCAAACGATTGATCAAAGTATTTCGAGGGGTTTTCAGACACTACGCGGGGTACAGAATACTAAAATGTTGGTTTTTAAAAGTGAACTTAAAATGAATGATTTATCTGCGTAAAATGTTATGAGAATCACTTGAGGTTTATATGAAAAACTTCTTCGACAAAGAGAGTTAGAGAAAGTTTTTCTGAAGCGGGGGGGGGGGGGGGGGGGTTGGGGGGTAGATTTTTTTTTTCCTAGTGAAGCGAAAGCTTTTTATGAATATTCCGAATTAATTTATCATAATTTATTAAACAAGCTCTGACATAATCTGAAAATTTTTGTTGCATCAGACATAAAAACTTGCCTTCGTATGAATACCTTATAATTTACTGCATTCTGAGCAGGTAGTTTTTTTGAGTTAATTTATTTATATTTCAGATATTTCAAAAAGTCTCTTGACAAGTGATTGTTTTTCTTATGAGTGTTACCGTTATTAAACTTTCTGTAAAATATACCTTATCAATAATTTATCTAAAAAATCTTGTTTAGGTAATCTTGAAGACTTTGTAATAAGTAAAAATAGCATTAAAATTGACATATTCAAAAATTTAAAACTATTTTAATAGCACTTTATCTCATGAGTGTTACTTTATTTCTTAAATGAAGCATATAACTTTCAATAAAAATGTATTTTATCAAAAAGTAAATGTTTTCACTGCAGGTATAAGAAGGAACTGGATAGCCTTAACTATCAAACAAAAATAATAGTAAAAAACAAAAATAATAATAGTAATAAAAATAACAATAATTATAAAAATTGAGACCAATATTGAAATTATTTTATCCCAATAATTGCTATGTTACATTAAAAATGTAATAAAACATCACTACTCTCATGATTCTGATCCACAAATAGATGTTTTTAGACAGAACTGATAAAAAATTAATTTCAGTTTTAAAGTAGGCAGTAAAAATATCGAAATAAATTGTTCTAATTCTGCAAACCATATCTTTAATTTAAGTAAAGTGAAGATAATAGTTTGCAACACATCCCTTTCTTATTTACATAAAGTAACAACTGGCATACCCGAATAAATGTTTATTTTTTTATTTATTTAGTCTTCTCTTTTTTGGGGGGTGGGGAGTTTTTCTTTATTTACCCTTAAGAATAAAACATATCTTTAAAAAACACACAAAAATCATATCTGCCAACGTAAAAATTTTGTGTCAGGGTGTCTCTTTTAAAATATCTATAAATAGAAATAAAATATAATCTTGAATTAAAAACTAATATCTCTTGAGTTAAAGCTCATAAAATATCTATATCTGTCGATTTCTTTATTATTTGGTTGTTTTCAATCATGATTGTAACTTCCTTCTCTTAACAAGTAACACTCATGAGTGGGTAACACTCATGAGATTTAACAAGAAATTCTTCACTAAAAGAAATTCTGACTGTTTCTGAAAATTTAATTGGACCGATTGATTCCTCTATAACAAATACACTATTGCTGAATTGCTTATTTTTATGGTGTAAAAAATATTGGGAAATAAATGGGTAACACTCCTGAGAAGTAATAAAAATAGTCATCATGTTGAATTGTTTGTTCCACTATAAAACAGTAAATTATAAAACTAATCTATTCTAGATGGTGCGAGGTTAAAGGAAACATACGAGGCTTCTCTCCCACAGAAAACAATTACAATATTTAAACATTTTAAAAGTTGAAGGAATTTTCTCGAGGTAACACTCATGAGCTGCATGTCCGGACAAAAACTTCCTTTACATTTTAAAATATAAGACAAACATTTCAGTAAAATTACTTGCATTTTTGTTAAGTAGACACATATTACATCATGTTTTAAATCATATTGAATAAAAAAATTAATTGGAATGATAAAAAAAAGACTCTGGTTCTGTGAGTTTTTTGCTTCGGACACGCTATTTTCCATTTCTTTCCAACTAAAGTAACAGAAAAAGTCTACTATTTCACACCTTGGGAAAAATGTAATGAATGCATTGAATTAAATATGAAATGATGCTTCCCTACTGGTTTTTATAGCTGCCGAATAATAGTTTTATCGACATGAAATTAAGATTTTATACTGCGGACATCAAACCGTCAATCTTTTTCAAAATCACCCGTTTACAAAATTTTTTTGAGCTATCGTCTTCAATTTTAAAAACACTAATTGGTTAAAAAAATATTGTTGAGACACTCACAAAACGTCGACGCCATGTCAATTGTTGTAATATCCTCCTATTTCAGAAATGCTACGCGTAGCTTTCACTATTTATCTAAAACGCGTCGGTTTTCTACATCACAGACATAACCAACTTCAGCAAACATTGTAATTTCACCTTTTAACCGGATTTCTTTTATTTTTGTTGAAAGATTTGTCTATTATATGTAGATGTCTTATATGAACTCGCCGCCATTGTGGCGTCGTGTTAAGGCACGGGACTCGTACTTCCTGTGTCAGAGGATCGAGCCTCGCAGCGTGGGCAGATTTCAAGATGCACAAAATCGTCTGCGTCCATGTCGTATGGTTATATGGCATGTAAACGATCCCTTGAGTAGACATTTGTCTTGGATGCTCACGGGTAAATTAATTTCCTATTGCAATTTCGCATCAACAGATTCCGGGTGCTCGCTCTTCAGGGTAGAGAAACTGGACGTCAAAATTGTGATGCGGTGATGGTATCACACTCATTGTGGTACCACTGAAAGAGATGATACCTATCTCTCGGGAACGCACTAGATGGCAGAAACCAACAGCAGCCCATTAGACATTTATATGACCTCACAATATTCCGCAATTGTTAAAAACTGTTTATAGTACGCAAATGTTGGCACGGGAGGGCTAGCAAAGGGAGTAGGCGTGTTGCCTACAAAAAAGAAAGAAAAATATAAATTTTTTTGTTGTTGTTGTCGTATTTACGCTATGCTCTCAAATTCACTGTTAGAAATTTCATCATGAAATTACTGTTAAATAATCTGCAGCAGTCTGTCCATCTAATTCACCGTTACATTTACGGTTTGGAACATTTTTCTATCTTCACGGGACATGAACCATTTTAAATCAGCTTGGTTAAAAAGCCGTAAATACAAAAGTTCACGGTTTTATAAACATTTAAAAATGATTTCAAAATACATTTTTTGCTATTTTTCAATTATTTCGTGGCGTAGAATCTCCGCGAGGCGTAGAAACCGTAAACGAAGCGTACGGGAATCGAACCCGGATATACGGTACACCAACCGTGCGCTCTAGTCATTCGGCCATCTACACCACTTAAAGCGGTTGTTTATTTATCAATAAATCTTCTTTTAAAACGGGCAAACTGCCATAAAATTGAGATTTCAGTTTTTGACTGGATCCAAAGTCACTTTTGGTCTAAATTTACTGTATATTGACGAAAATCATTTTATTTGCTGCAAAAATTAAAATATAAACAAGCTTCAAACAAGCTTCAGCAGCTCAAATTATGGGTTCGCTCATTCACAAACAGTTCGGGAATCCGATGTCTCCAGTATGTGATTTACGTGTGCATGTGTTTCTAATTAGTAACCACTACTTGAGCCACCTTTCTTCTTCTTTTTTTATATACACACGCAGATTTGAACTGATAAATCTTTATTCATATCTTAAGAAGAGCGTACGACCGGTAAGGTTTCGCAACCAAGATGGATGCCCGATTCCTATTGAGCGCTTGAAAATTACGGTTTGTTAAACCTTCTTTAGGAGAAACAGAGAATAAACGATTTTTTCCACAACCAGCGGTTTCACTACCGTCTTTTTAATGATTATTCAACTGTTGTAATTAAATATGGTAAAATAACAATCAAATAAATGGTTATTTTACTATTTTCTTACGGAAATTTTTAACAGTGTTGGTCATAAATTGAGAAAATGGGTTCAGGGGGAATGAACATATTTTTACGTCATTTTCATTACATATAAAGAACCGATGACAATACAACCTGGCGGGTTGCATTCCTTTAAAACACGGTTTCGTTAAAATAATAAAGTAACCTTGTGAGCAGTAAACTAATAAAAATTTTCACGTTAAGAAAGCGGATTATGTTTCGGGATTACTTGGAATCCCTTTTTCAATGCAATAGTGGAGCTTCTAGTTTTTGCATTTAGAATCTCCAGGATTGCATTGAAAAAGGGATTCCAAGCAATCCCGAAGCATATGTCTGCATTTTAAAGCTTATTTGTGCTTTCTTCACGTGAAAATTTTTATTACGGTTTCGTTATTTTCTTTGTTTGACGCTGTGCACACCTTAGTGCTTTATGAGCATAGAATAGAATCAAAATAGTTAGTGCCGTCTTGAAACTATAACTGTTACTAAATGAAATAGTAAATGCTAAGCATGAAATAAATACGCCCTGCAAGCAGTGAAGAGAAATACATAAATATTTCTTTGAGAAATCCTGAGTTAGTTTTAAAGTAACTTTTATTTCTATAGAAAATTCTTCAAACGTTTCATTCAGAAATACTTTCAACTTAAAAGCTTTTACATAACATCTTTTCAATGCAAAATTATGAAACGACCTATTTTGTGAATAAACATTCTCTGCAGAAGTTATCAAGTGGTATGTTTTACCTGCTTCAAGACTATAGTCGATTTCTTTTGAAAAATCTGCGAAAAGTTTCAGTTGTTCTTTTTGTTCTTACTCAAAAATAAAGCATTCTTTTCAGATTGTAAGTGCAATACAAACGCACTTGTTGTATGGAAATTGAGTTCCTTATTTTAAAAAGTGGGACCGTTGCAATATTCTTCTTCTTCTTTAAGTTCCAGAAATATCTGAGTAAAAAAAAAAAGTGCACGTTTGGAATAAACAAACTGCATTATTAATGCTACAAAAATTTGCAAACTCTCTTTCTTTTGTTGATATTCTCAGTTAGTTAACAAATTCCGATAGTTTTTGTTAATTTATAGGACGAGTTCTGTGATTCGTGCCTTACATTGATTAAATTTTTACAGTTCCACCACGGAAATTTGTCGTTTCGGACACTTCTGCGCATGGCAGAAAAGAACGAATTCATTCGAGTTTTAAGGAAGTTCTGTTTTCAGGTGCGTTTATTTAGTACGCGAATCAGAATGTTTGTTTCTCTGTTTGTTGAAAGCAACTAAATTTATAAGCTGGCATATAGCATCAGTTCAGGAGAAATCAAGTATGATAAATCAAATAGAACGAGAACAAAAACCGTACATTCCTTGCGCTAGCACTTCCTTTCTTGAACATGAATGAATTCATCTTGACACCCTGCCAGACAGATCGCTTTGGTTAGTGGTAGAATTGTACATCCCCTGTCTGACGTTCTAATTTAATTTATTTGAACCAATGTTATTAGATTTCATTCATTCGTACTAATTGTAACAGTTGTTCGTACCATATTTAAGTTATGCATTAGAATCACTGTTCATGTTTTCACACCTTATTTTTCACATCAGTTAAAGACATTTTTCTATGTCAAAAGTCGAATTCTTTTATTATTAGGGATATTGAGACCCTTATGAGTTGGAACAATGATTCATTTTCAGACTCTGGTGCATGCTAGTCATTTAATTTACTTAGAAAAATACCTCAGTAAAAATTTAAATAAAATCATTGTCTCTGTTTACGTTGCTCCTCATATGTTTCATTTGAATGTTTTACTTTATGTAGAGTTTTCAGAGTCTCTGTTTACGTTGCCCCTCATGAGTTTCATTTGAATGTTTCACTTTAAGTAGAGTTTTCAGTGTCTCTGTTTACGTTGCTCCTCATATGTTTCATTTGAATGTTTCCCTCTAAGTAGAGTTTTTAGAGTCTCTGTTTACGTTGCTCCTCATATGTTTCATTTGAGTGTTTTACTTTATGTCGAGTTTTCAGAGTCTCTATTTACGTTGCTCCTCATATGTTTCATTTGAATGTTTTACCTTTATGTCGAGTTTTCAGAGTCTCTGTTTACGTTGCTCCTCATATGTTTCACTGGAAAGTTTTACTTTATGTAGAGTTTTCAGAGTCTCTGTTTACGTTGCTCCTCATATGTTTCATTTGAATGTTTTACTTTATGTCGAGTTTTCAGAGTCTCTGTTTACGTTGCTCCTCATATGTTTCATTTGAATGTTTTACCTTTATGTCGAGTTTCTGTTTATGTCGCAACGATTTTTCACCTCATTTTCAATCGTCTATCACACATCACTGACTTATTCTCATATTTGTTATCCATTGCTCATGTTCAGATCACACATTTCATAATAACCAGCCGTCATTAGATTTTTACACATCATGTTTTTTCTAAGAGTGTGTTTTTAACATCCATTAGAAATTTTATTTTTAATTCTATTTTTTAAATTTCTTTTAGATAGATCAATTTTAATGTACAGATTAGGCCTGGGCGATGCTGGAGTTTTTAAAACCGATTTATCGTCCATCTAATGTAGCGATATAGCGATAAATTAATTTATCATCCATCTATTATCGCGATATAGTGATAAATCGATTTAACACAATTTTCATTTTTTATCCTACTTTCCCGTAAAAGTAAAAACTAAATAAATAAAGTGTGAAAGAAGGGTTAATGTATCGTTAAAAATAAAGAAAAGTCAAAAGTAAGTGAAGTAATTACATAAAGATTGAAAAATAAAAAAAATGAAAGTAGGGATTTGAGATAGGGAAAATATGCGCCCGTCGGTTTGTTCGTCTGTCTGCCCCCCTCCCCCTAATAACTTTTGAGGGAATTGTCCAATTCGAAAGTTTTTTTTTTGCATTCGAAAGATCTCGGCAAGGACATCTCATTTCTGTATTTTACTTTTTGATTTGAACAATTTTTCGCTCAATTTTGAATAGTTCAATATATCAACATTAGCACATACGGCCAAAAATGAAGCAAATTATGTGAACTCTGTGCCTAAGGTCGAAGTTCCTATGAAGAAAGTTATTGGAAAAAGCTCTCAGCGGGAAATATTTTTCTATTTGAACATTGAGCAATTTTTTGTTCAGTTTTGAACAGTTCAAAAAAAAAAAAAAAAATTATCAATGCTATATAAATCCTGACCTTGCAGGATTTATATAGCATTGCGGATTTGCTTGGAACCAACTTTATCGGAAAGATGTTAGGACGAAGAACATGTACAGATACCAAGTTCAACCAGAACAAAACGAGCTTATTTTCCTGAATTGAAATTTTTTGATTGGGATTTTTAAGGACATTTCTGAATGAATGAATGAATAAGTGAGTGAATAAATGAAGGAGTGAAAGGATGGATGTATAAATGAGTGAACAAATGAGTGAATAAATGAAAAAAAAAATAATTAAATGAGTGCATACCGAATGAGAGTAAACAAATGAATGAATGAATGAGTGAACAAATGAGTGAATAAATGAAAAAAAAAAAATAGTTAAATGATTGCATACCGAATGAGAGTAAACAAATGAATGAATGTATGATTGAGTGAATGAATACGTATTAACGATTAAAAAGGGCATACTTGAAGTAACTAAGAACTAAAGCTAAATGAGAAAGAGAGTGAGAGATAGCTAGATTATAAATTTGAAGTTGGCTGTCTTTGAAGCAATTCGATATTCGATATTGATGAATCGTTCCAGTACGATTCATCAATATCGAGTATCGGATATAATGCTAGCGAAAAAACGATTGCGACGATTTGGTCTCCAAAAATCAAGCTTGAAATTCCAGAACTGCATTAGAGGTTCTCACGGTTGACAAATTTGGCTAATATTAGCTATGTTGGCTATTTTTGCTCACATGGCATGGGTATATTTTAAAGCATTGTCCAACTCAAACCGTTGTTTATTTTTACATTTCATAGAGCGTTTATACTATTTAAGTTGCGCATCTCTTTTTACTCAAAGTAATATAGAAATCCTAACAATTAAAGTAAAAATGAAGCATAAATTAAAAAAAAAACAAGTTTATATTCATCTGAAAAATACATGGAATGGAAAGAATGTGCCATAAATACTGGAACATATAAATAACTACAATTAAAATGCTCAAAAATATTTGGAAGCCAATGCAGTAATCATACAGGTCGGCTCTTTTACATTAATTTTAAGCAGAGTTTTTACTATTTCCATTCAATTTTCATTGGCAATTCTGGGTTAAATTTTGAATTTAATTTCCGAGGCTTGCTTTATTTCCTTAATTTGATTAGCATGGAACTGCGTTAAGTGGAATGGCTGCAATTTAATTACGACTGAAATTTCGGAACTTCGTTAAAAGTTAAATATATCAATCGGGTTAGCAACATTATCTTTAAATCAATATTTTGCTTTATATCGATATGGAGCCTTGTCCTAGTACAGATTCGAGACTTAGTTTCATAAATGTTACATTTTTTTCTCCAAGAGCGCTTAGGTTTGTTCTTGATTACAATTAATGCTCCTATATCATAGCTTGATTAATTAATTGGAATAAATATTAGAAAAACAACCGAATGCAACAAAATTTAAAGAAAAACATTTAATCAGAAAGAAATTAGTTACCTTAAAACATTCATTCCTTCTGCTTATGTGATGTTAAAAAGATATTTTGAACTAACTAATTAATTTTTTTTAAACAAACCAAATAGACTTTCAAGAATAATTACATGTAATACATCTCAAGAAATTAGAGACAATGTACTTCATTTCCAATATCGCGAGCTTATAATACAAAACAAATACAGGAAGACTGAATTTTTTCTTACAATTTTTCATTTAAATTACTTTTTTGCTCGAAAACACACAATCCAATTATTGAGTAATTATTTCTTGTGTAATTTTATTCTATATTACTAATTATCTTATTTCGTTTCTCAAACGGATGCTAATTACTGGTTGCCAAAAAAATCTTCTCAACAGTTTTGTAAAATGTTGTGATAGAAATAGTATTTGCAAAACGAAAAGTTTTAAAAAGAATTTGCTTTTTTTCATTGCAATGACGTCTTTGAAATGTAAATACGTGAAATATAAATATGTATTCTTACCTTTAGTTTTGTCACCATTTTGCAAAAAAGAAATATGCCCAATACGGAGTGGTTGATGGCGTGTTCGAAAGTTGCTCATTAAATTTGAGCTTTATATTTCAGTACATAAGAACTGTCATAGAAATGCGAAAATTGCCTATTTTGCATCAGATGCTCTAATGAAGTTGAATTGTATTAAAAAAGGCTAGAGCTTTGGTATTTTTTTTTGGAAAATTGCAATTAAAATTAAACGCGTTCGCATTTGCAAGAAACACTCTTTTCAGTGGAAGAAGTAGATATCTATACGAGAAAAATAACTTTTTTTTTCTCCAGAAGTTTACCTGTGCGTGTTCTACGGCATTGTAGATCCGAAACTCCGAAACAAAAGTATATTATTTTAATTCAAACCTTGTAAAAAAATAAACTATAACTTTGAATGTTTTTCTGACAAGTTAGAAATTTTCGCAATTCCATGGAGGAAAGGAATGGCGTGAGGTTTTTCTTTCTGCGTTTAAAAAAACCACATTTCCTTGTTTTTATCTTCATTCTTGATTTTATCTCTTTTTCTTTCTTTGTTTCTGTTAATGAGAGAGAATGGAAGCATCAGAAATGAAATCGTTCAAAATAAAAATGTAAAAAGAATATCGTTTTGATAAAAATATTAGAATCATCGTTTAAATGAAATTGTTCAAGAGATAATTGTTTAACCCTCTGGCTGCTTATCCAGCGATTTCCACGTGCAACGTAAATGTAGCGAAAAATGCTCATCCCGCGATTTCCACGGGCATGAGCTTTTTACTTGCACTTAATATATTAACCCGCTGTTTCATCGTTTAAACTTTAGTAGTGAAGTTTCCGAAGTATTTAGACTTTAATTAAGGTTTTATTCCAAAGATGGCTTTAGTTGCATAAAGTTTGAGAACTTTATGCTAAAATTGATACTATAGAACATCTATCTGTTTTATGATTAAAAAAAGAATCTTTGTTGCAAAAATACATTACTGATCAACTCCAAAACATATGTAGATTTTAAATACGAATTAAAAAACTATGCATATTTTGAAGCGAATTCATTTAGAAAATTGAGCACTCAAAATGTTAAAGGAAGATATTAGGAGATAAGAGTTTGTATGAAAACATCAGAAAACACTATTTTGAAGTACAGAAAGCATGAACATGTGTAAAATATGAAAAGTAAGGTTATGTGGCATAAGACCAAAAGACATATAACGAACTTTGCCTTTGGATATTAGGCTTGGCCTCACGTTCCTTCACAAGAGTCAACATCTATTTAGTACGCCGCAGCTCTGAAAAATCAGAGGAACACCAGTCAATAGAAAACAATAGGCTTAACTGCCTCGACTGCTTTAAAATAAATAAAAAAATTAAAATGAAATAAATGAAGCATTAAATTTGTCTATGTAAAAAAGTACATATGAGGTACATAGAAGCAAAGGTTTTTAAGTGAAAAAACCGGAAACTTGAAGATAACGAGGGCAAATGATAGAGATAGCACTATTTTCTATTGTGGCAAGAGATGTTCGTGGTTTAGAAAAAACTTAGCACTAAAATTTAAATCACTTAGATCCGTTTGCTTCTCAGTGCTTTAATTGTAGTTTTTTTCAATATTTCCGTATATAGTTACTTTAAAAAATATTTTTTTTGAGAGCATAATCAGGAACCAAATGTGTTCAATATAGTGCTGGGCAATATTTTGACGAATCGTGTAACGTTACAATACAGGGGACATGTATTTAAGAATATTAAGACAATAATCAGTAGCGTTGTTCATTATGGATTACATCGGTTATAAATGAAAATAAAATAGTTGATGTAAATTGCGAACAAAATTTGTTTACTTAATGGAGTAGTTTATAATTATAAACTTAAATACGACTGTGATGCAGATAAATGGTTTGAAATACATAAAAGAGTTTAAAAAAACGACATACATACTGTATGAATGTATAACCTCCTTCCTTTGTGAAGTCGGTTAAAAAATAACTTGTAATGAGTTTTTCTCAAGTTGGGTGTAACGCTACATGTGTTTTCTCAAAGAGTAAGTTCGAAAATATTGAACTTAAAAGCTTTCATGTAGCAAAATTTATTTTCCTTTCGATATAAAATTACGAATACTAGAGCTGGTGCTTTTGTAAGGAAACATTCTCTTTAGAAATCCTGAAATAGAATATTTTTAAGGAGTTTCGCGAATCTAAGAACTGTCGAAAAATCCGTCTTTCTTTTTATTTTTATTCAAAATCATACATTTTCTTTTTGTTCTGACACACTGAGCACATCAACAACGAACACCTAAGACACCTAATAGAATAGAATTAGTACAAAAACCTGATAGAATGAATTGAATCCTTGATTTGAATTTTCAAAAAAAGTTTAACATTTTTTCTGTTTTAGCATTGTTTACTTTTATTTATAGCATTTACCCCTTAATTTAGAGCATATTTGGAGCAAACTGTAACACTGAAAGAAGTTCCAAACAGTTATTTATTTTCCAAGGTGGTGTATTTATTTTTAGAATAAAATTTGTAAAAACATTTCAGAGAAAATCTCAAAAATACATTGAATATGCTCATTTTTATAATAAATATTCATTTTTATTCATTAATATCATTTATAATTATTAGTTCTATCGGGGTTGTTCTTAAAAAGTATTTATTAATTAACTACTGATTGTGACTGCGACTCTGATTTTGTTTGTAACTGTCAAACCTGGTGTTGTAGTTTAACTGACTATTGTTTAGTGTTGGAGACTGAGATAGTTTAACTAATTATCATTATTTTCACGTAAAAAATCAAATTCTTATTGTTCTTTGATCCAAAGTATTTAACTGATTTCCACTTCGAGATCAAAAAATGAGAAATGGTGTTTTTTTTTTATATTCTCTTACGACTAAGCAATAAATCAATTATTGCATTTCGTGTTGCTACTGGCCAAGACTATTAAAACATCTGTATCGAATAAAGATAACAGTACGCTTAATACGCAAAATTTTTAACATTAATTAGGAAATAGATTCGTTGCCCTGAATTAATTCTGTCACCATGGGAGAGACGTTGGGAGATTAGACATGAAAGATATGTATAGACGATACTATAGGGACTCTGGTTCTCGAAAGAGAGCGTGGGTTCGAACCCCACTTCTAACATCTTCCTAACCTAAGGCTCCGGCTAAGAGGTTGGGGTCTGGTAGAGAAAAGGTACTGTAGATTGATTTCAGTTTTCTTTTCTCTTCATTTTTCTGTGTTATTATATTCAAGATGTTTTTATTATCATATTAGGAGGTCTTCGTACGTTGCGCCTTGCCGCTGTTGGATCTTCTGATTTTGAACCAGATCCCAGAGAGACCGCCACCTAGTTTTCCACCCCCAGAGGTTTCGTTTCACTTGGAGTTCTTTGGAGCCACGACGGATTTTACGTGCACCAGCTCCCATCAACGTACACGGTCTCGGACCGAATCGGTCGCGAGAGGTGGTCACCCTCCCAAATACTGATATTGGTCAATGTTGCCTCCCTTTCGGTGCTCTTTGGGAACCGATCTTCTACCAACTGGTCCACTGCAGGACTGTTCTGTGTTATTGTTTTGTCTACATTCCATGCTGTGGATAAACAAGCATTGCCAATTCTTAATCACTTAAAATTATACTAGTGTTTTATATTGATTAGCACAATAAGTCACTTGTCAGGCTTTACATTTGTTCCCGATTAGAACTCTATTTAAGTCCTAATGTTTAATACTGATTAAAAGGAAAAATCTCAGACTATAACTATCATGATTATTAGAGTTGACGTTCATATCTTAGATCACATGAATCCTACCTACTAAACCATTATTGAGTTCTCCAGCACTGTGTTTCATGTTATTCAGAGCCTTTTTTCATGTCTCTGAATAACATGATTGATAAAGGGTCTATGTTTAGTCCCTTTAAACCAATTAATATTTGAAGTTTACGTTTCATGGCAATTAAAAAAAACTGTTATTAGCTCATTCATGATATAAGGTAAATGACCCGGTAGCGGAAACAGTTAAGAATATTTTCGTACTCTTTTACGTGGCAAAATATTTTCAAGGGACTTAATCAATATTTGCATATTTAGCTTAATCGCCAACTATTTCTTTAAAAATGAATTACCTATAAAATGTCATTTGATGAAAAATTAGGATTTTTACGTCAAATTTATTAACGCTTAATTTGTATCTATAGCGGACATTTATAAGAGACGTATTTGCATTAGAAGTGGACAGAAAGGAATATCATCTATTTCATGCTGTTAAATTGGAGAAATAATTTTAAAAATGACTAAGGGACCATTCATAAATGATGTCACGCTTTTTTCCCGTATATTTTCCCCAAATTCCTAACCTTCTCATTGATCGGCTTTAAGAAAGAGCAGCAAATGTGACCGTTGTGGAGGCAGCTACTAAATACTATGATCCATGTACTTGCATAGATACTCCAAGCCAACTTTAGTTCTATTAACCAGCATTAGGAATTGTTCGCTACAGGTTCTGATAATTTCATTTAAGTTTAATGTTACATTCGCTTATTTTAGGAGCTTAAAGATCTAAGGGTCCACCTTCGGCTAAAAGGTGCAAGGGTGTCCGATGGAGAAAAGTGTCCACTACCGAGGGCTGTGGTAGCCTAGTGGTTAGCACGTCGGACTTCCACCTGGAAGGTCGCGCGTTCGATACCCACTGAAGACCACCATGTAAACTTGGGGATATGTGCATGTAAAATCCGTAGACCCCACTACCTCTCCCCGTGCGTAAGCAATCCTAAGGCCTCGGCTAAGAGGTAGGGGTCTGGTGGAGAAAAGTGTCCACTACCGGGTCATTTGCCTTATATAACAAATAAAGGGCCATTCCATGAAAACAGGTACATGGGTGGTCAATTTTAAAATCATACTTATGTGGATAATTTTGATATATATTAAAAGATAAAATGTCAAATTTTATGTTTTGAGTAAGAAATCAAAGTTTATCATTTGTGGATTGGCAACACAGTACTCTAAAGATGGTTGATTTGTGCAAGCAAGTTCATTGAGTTTTCGAACGAAGTTTGCATGATTGTTTTGGATAAAAGAAATCAACTGAAACTCCTGATGTCAGCTTTATAGGTAAGTCTAAAAGTTAATTATTTTATTTTATTAAGTTTTAAGATCTAGGAGATATCTCAATAGCTATACTAGCACGCACAAAGAGCTTATTTTTCGTGTCCCGCAAGTGACGAAAAAGATGAATATTTTCATTTAGGTTAAAAATGAAGCGCATTTATTTTGTGTAAATGACATTTCTAAAGCAGATTAATGTAGTACACATATCCTATGCTAGTTCTAGATTTTAAAGTTACTTTTACTTGTAAAAAAATCCAAAAACAAAACTGTCCCGCACGTGACGCAATACATGTTGGAAACAGAACTTCAATTTCTAAATGTTGATAAGAATTTTATTTCAACATAACTTGAATACTTGAATGGTTTTTTGTTTTAAAATTGTGTTACTCTAAAGAAATAAATTATACATTTTCTCATATTTATGATAGATTTTGCTAAATTATGTATTTAATAGAGCATACATTTCTAAAATTTTACATTTTCATTACAGAATGCCCTATCATTTCAAGGATCATTTATGTTTCAGAACAAGTCATATAGAAAGACAAATAAGAATAAGCTAGTTTAAAATATTCATAACTAGCTGACATCCCGGCGTTGCGCGGGATAATATTGCAGAATTCGCAGTCCAAGTAACACATGTCCAAAATTCTGTTGTAAATACATAAGGAAAAATTTTCTTAAAAATCCAAGTATAAGATGGGCAACAGTCCTTGAAAATCTCATTTCACAGTAAAGCTCCTTAAAAATCTCGATTGCATTAAAAACAACGGCCTCAAAAAATTCCTTTTAGACCATAAAAATCCACATTAAAATACCAACAACAGTACATAAAAAATGGCCATTAGCGTAAAGGCAACAGTAACTAAAATGCACATATGCATCAGTATTATCGTTCCCAAATGATATCTAGAGTCCGTAAAACTTGCAATTACAATATAGACAACTCTACATCTAAAAATTCCCATCAGAATAAGAGCAGTATTACTCTTTAAAAATGCCCATCAGATAAAGAACAACGGTCCCTGAATATTTCTGCTACAATAAAGAAAACATTCCTGCCCCCATTTGAGAATAAAGATAACTATTCCTAAACATCCCTAATAGACATTAGTCCCAAAAAATCTCCATCAGAACAAAGACGCCAGTGACTAAAGCTACCCATTAGACTACAGACATTTAATAAGAGCTGCTGTTCCTAAAATTACCAACAGTCCATCTCAAATTCCCTTTTAAAATAAAGAAACCAGCTCCTAAAAATCCCGCTTTCAAGATCGTCAAAACACTTCCTGAAAATTCAAGTAAATAGCACATTAATAAATTTCGGATAAAAACGGAAGAAAGAACAGCATTATTTCCAATGACAAATAAACATGCGCATTTAAAGATGAAAAACAATTATACACGTTAAGAGCACAAATGAGCATTAAAATGCAGATATATGTTTCGGGATTGTTTGGAATCCCTTTTTCAATGCAGAAGTGGAGCTTCTAGATGCAAAAACATCCAAATGAAGCAAACAAAACAACAAAAACACGTCTTAGATAAGCCTAAGATTTACCAACAAACCAATGAGAATAAAGACAGCACGGAGGTAGAAGGAATGGTTATAAGAAATGATCTCAACCTCGATGTGTGAATTAGTGGCGTCAGAATAAAGTTCAAGGCCATGAACAATAATAAACCTAGGCTTGATACCAGATGTGTTGTTTTGTTTGCTTCATTTGGATGTTTTTGCATCTAGAAGCTCCACTTCTGCATTGAAAAAGGGACTCCAAGCAATCCCGAAACATATGTCTGCCCTTTAATGCTCATTTGTGCTCTTAACGTGTATAATTGTTTTTCATTTTTACTTGTGCACAAAGTTCATTCATTTTATGCACATTTAAGTTAGAAAATGCTCAGTACTGAAACAATGCTGATGTGTAAAATTTAAGTTGATAGTAAAAAAAAACCTCAATTATGTCCAAATGGCACCAAATAGGCTTAACGCAAATGTGCCATGATCCTATAGTGTAAATTACGTATTGATTTAAAGAACAATATTACTAATAAGGATTATTGGCGCGGTTTAGAAAAGTTACGAAGCGCAAAATAATATATTGAGAACAATTAAGTAACTGGATGGGGCGAATAAAAGTTATCACCACTTGGCAAAATTTTAAATTTCATCAAAAATAAGCGATATCGAAAACCTTCCAACCTAGTTTTTATCGAAGAAAAAAATATTAAATCGACAAAAAACAAAGAATCAACCTCAAGGTAAAAGTAATTGAAATTCGTAAGCAGTTAATAAGCCACACAAAATATGCATAAAAATGAAATGAATTTTTAGAATTTGTTTCGCTGATAAAACGGACACTCTACCATAAGAAATAATGTTTCAGGAAATTGTTGAATTGGTACCATAATTATAAATGCCAAAAAAAGATAGAAGAATCAACCTCAAGATATTACAAATCGTCTGCAATCCACAAAATGTGTGTAAAAATGAAATGAATTTTTAGAATTTGCTTCGCTCATAAAACAACATGATTAAAGATAAAACAGCATTTTTTCAATCTTACGTTAACAGAAATCATCTATTTGGCGACAAAAGTACTATTTTTTTAGCGAAAATACGGAAATTGAGCAGATAAATTCAGAGGTAAGCCTTGCTTTAAAGTTCGAAAACTACTTTAAATGAATATTGCGCGTGTTCTATTTGTTCTACGAACTTCAGAAAGAAGCATTTTGTGCAGTTTTTTACGGGCATTGATATGCTGCAAAAATTTAAAACGTGGGACGTTTCTTCGATGAGATAAACCCAAAATCAACAGTTTTGCTTAAAATTGGAATAAAAAAAGAACAAATTCGAATTTTAGGAAAAACGCTTCGAGGTGCACGAGGACCTGACCCAAGGCACCTGTAACCAAAATTTCGTACTTCTGGCCCGTTCCATCTCGCCAGGACGCGATCGACAGACAGACAGACAGACCAACAGACACACACACACAAACTTTCGGTTTTATTTATATAGATAAATTATAAAGCAACTACATTTTTTTATCGATGAGTTGTTTGGAAGAGCATTATTTCTGATTTTTTTTCAATATTTGATACGACATCGTAACAGCATAGCTTAAACATTATGAGATTTATTTTAGAAAGTCTATTTAGAATTAGAGCTGAATTATATTTCCCTTTTATGACTTTTTGCACAACAACTTTAAATAATATTTTAACTTTTTAACATTAATGTAATTTGATTTTTATTGAACAGAAATAGATAATGGAAGGACCTAAATCAAGTGCTGAAAGAGTGAAAAAGATGAGAGAAAAAAAGGTCCACATTTCCAGAAGGAAGAAAATAAAAGGGCAAATGGACTGAATAAATGAGGAAAGACTATATGACTAAAGCCTAAAAAGAGAAACAAAAGCTCTAATACTACAAGTGGCCAGAGCACCCTTATAGAATTCCATATCTCTTTAAAGATGTTTTAAAAAAGATATCAGCTCCCGCTTTATCTAACAACAGAAAATTTTTACAATTTTGAAAAAATAATAAAAATTTTTTTCATTTAGTTTAATTCTAATTAAAATTTTATATATTTCTCGGAATGATCAATTTGCGCATATATTCTATTAAAATTAATGCTTTGTGTTTTAAAGTGTATAACCGATACATTGTTTGATGTTTTCATTTAATTTACAACATTCTGAAAACATGTATTACATAAGCATTTGCAATATGTCCCGCACGTGACAACTGTGTCCCGCACGTTACACGATACATTATAATTTTTTTCAACTATTAAAATTATTATTTCTCAAATCTTTAGATATGTTTTACACTCCTCAAAACAATTAAAGGATCACTTCTTTATAAGCTTGTCATTTTTTCAACAGTTAAAAAACGTATTATATGTTATATTAATTTGAAAGGCAATGCAAATGGCTACCAAATCCTTGGTAAATTATTGAATAATTTTTTGTTGTGTATTGGGAACAGGTGAGAGAATTAAAAAACTACCAAAATCAAAATGAAAACTCTTTAATTATTAAAATCAAAAGTAAACAAAAAGTAGTTTTTGTGTTACATTTAATGGCTCAGTATCTTGTGCTTCCTCCTCGGACAGAAATCTCAGCCCGGATTCGCCGGGGCATGGTCCTTATAAGCCTCCTGAGGTTTTCTTGAGGCAAACGCTCCCACTCTTCTTGAAGAGCGATTTCCAGCTCATCCAAAATGGTGGGTTGGTTTTGACGGCTCCAGATACTTCTTCCCAGTTGATACCAGACATGTTTGATGGGATTCAGGTCCGGGCTGCAAGCGGGCCACCCCAAAGTGGTGATATTGTGGGCTTGTAGATACTGATGCATGATCCCTGCAGTGTGGGGACGGGACCCATCGTGCATAAAAATGAAATTACGCCCTCCTGCTTCTGCTCTGTGACGTTATCTGGACATCCAACACCTCGTTAACATACCTCTGGGTGGTCAGGGATCCGTTGCGGATGACTACAAGGTCTGTACGACCATTGAGTGTCATTCCACCCCACACCATTATTGATCCACCTCCAAATGGGACCCTTGAAGATAAGCAGCAGGGAATAAAACGTTCATTCCTTCTTCTGTATACTCTAGCCCGACCATCATTACCAAAAAGAGTAAATTTAGACTCATCAGAAAAGAGTACTTTACGTCAATGCCTTAGCTGCCAACGTCTGTGTGTACAAGCAAACTGCATTCTTTCTCTTTTGTGACGTGCTGTAAGCTGAGGTACTTGGACTGGTCGTCTGGATCTCAATCCACTTTCCCGAAGTCGATTTCGTACAGTCTCGTCGGAAATTTGGGTACCCGTATTACTAATAAGGATTATTGGCGCGGTTTAGAAAAGTTACGAAGCGCAAAATAATATATTGAGAACAATTAAGTAACTGGATGGGGCGAATAAAAGTTATCACCACTTGGCAAAATTTTAAATTTCATCAAAAATAAGCGATATCGAAAACCTTCCAACCTAGTTTTTATCGAAGAAAAAAATATTAAATCGACAAAAAACAAAGAATCAACCTCAAGGTAAAAGTAATTGAAATTCGTAAGCAGTTAATAAGCCACACAAAATATGCATAAAAATGAAATGAATTTTTAGAATTTGTTTCGCTGATAAAACGGACACTCTACCATAAGAAATAATGTTTCAGGAAATTGTTGAATTGGTACCATAATTATAAATGCCAAAAAAAGATAGAAGAATCAACCTCAAGATATTACAAATCGTCTGCAATCCACAAAATGTGTGTAAAAATGAAATGAATTTTTAGAATTTGCTTCGCTCATAAAACAACATGATTAAAGATAAAACAGCATTTTTTCAATCTTACGTTAACAGAAATCATCTATTTGGCGACAAAAGTACTATTTTTTTAGCGAAAATACGGAAATTGAGCAGATAAATTCAGAGGTAAGCCTTGCTTTAAAGTTCGAAAACTACTTTAAATGAATATTGCGCGTGTTCTATTTGTTCTACGAACTTCAGAAAGAAGCATTTTGTGCAGTTTTTTACGGGCATTGATATGCTGCAAAAATTTAAAACGTGGGACGTTTCTTCGATGAGATAAACCCAAAATCAACAGTTTTGCTTAAAATTGGAATAAAAAAAGAACAAATTCGAATTTTAGGAAAAACGCTTCGAGGTGCACGAGGACCTGACCCAAGGCACCTGTAACCAAAATTTCGTACTTCTGGCCCGTTCCATCTCGCCAGGACGCGATCGACAGACAGACAGACAGACCAACAGACACACACACACAAACTTTCGGTTTTATTTATATAGATAAATTATAAAGCAACTACATTTTTTTATCGATGAGTTGTTTGGAAGAGCATTATTTCTGATTTTTTTTCAATATTTGATACGACATCGTAACAGCATAGCTTAAACATTATGAGATTTATTTTAGAAAGTCTATTTAGAATTAGAGCTGAATTATATTTCCCTTTTATGACTTTTTGCACAACAACTTTAAATAATATTTTAACTTTTTAACATTAATGTAATTTGATTTTTATTGAACAGAAATAGATAATGGAAGGACCTAAATCAAGTGCTGAAAGAGTGAAAAAGATGAGAGAAAAAAAGGTCCACATTTCCAGAAGGAAGAAAATAAAAGGGCAAATGGACTGAATAAATGAGGAAAGACTATATGACTAAAGCCTAAAAAGAGAAACAAAAGCTCTAATACTACAAGTGGCCAGAGCACCCTTATAGAATTCCATATCTCTTTAAAGATGTTTTAAAAAAGATATCAGCTCCCGCTTTATCTAACAACAGAAAATTTTTACAATTTTGAAAAAATAATAAAAATTTTTTTCATTTAGTTTAATTCTAATTAAAATTTTATATATTTCTCGGAATGATCAATTTGCGCATATATTCTATTAAAATTAATGCTTTGTGTTTTAAAGTGTATAACCGATACATTGTTTGATGTTTTCATTTAATTTACAACATTCTGAAAACATGTATTACATAAGCATTTGCAATATGTCCCGCACGTGACAACTGTGTCCCGCACGTTACACGATACATTATAATTTTTTTCAACTATTAAAATTATTATTTCTCAAATCTTTAGATATGTTTTACACTCCTCAAAACAATTAAAGGATCACTTCTTTATAAGCTTGTCATTTTTTCAACAGTTAAAAAACGTATTATATGTTATATTAATTTGAAAGGCAATGCAAATGGCTACCAAATCCTTGGTAAATTATTGAATAATTTTTTGTTGTGTATTGGGAACAGGTGAGAGAATTAAAAAACTACCAAAATCAAAATGAAAACTCTTTAATTATTAAAATCAAAAGTAAACAAAAAGTAGTTTTTGTGTTACATTTAATGGCTCAGTATCTTGTGCTTCCTCCTCGGACAGAAATCTCAGCCCGGATTCGCCGGGGCATGGTCCTTATAAGCCTCCTGAGGTTTTCTTGAGGCAAACGCTCCCACTCTTCTTGAAGAGCGATTTCCAGCTCATCCAAAATGGTGGGTTGGTTTTGACGGCTCCAGATACTTCTTCCCAGTTGATACCAGACATGTTTGATGGGATTCAGGTCCGGGCTGCAAGCGGGCCACCCCAAAGTGGTGATATTGTGGGCTTGTAGATACTGATGCATGATCCCTGCAGTGTGGGGACGGGACCCATCGTGCATAAAAATGAAATTACGCCCTCCTGCTTCTGCTCTGTGACGTTATCTGGACATCCAACACCTCGTTAACATACCTCTGGGTGGTCAGGGATCCGTTGCGGATGACTACAAGGTCTGTACGACCATTGAGTGTCATTCCACCCCACACCATTATTGATCCACCTCCAAATGGGACCCTTGAAGATAAGCAGCAGGGAATAAAACGTTCATTCCTTCTTCTGTATACTCTAGCCCGACCATCATTACCAAAAAGAGTAAATTTAGACTCATCAGAAAAGAGTACTTTACGTCAATGCCTTAGCTGCCAACGTCTGTGTGTACAAGCAAACTGCATTCTTTCTCTTTTGTGACGTGCTGTAAGCTGAGGTACTTGGACTGGTCGTCTGGATCTCAATCCACTTTCCCGAAGTCGATTTCGTACAGTCTCGTCGGAAATTTGGGTACCCGTTCCTCGGCTTAGCTCATTTTGCAACTCCCTGGCTGTTGAAAATCTGCTTCTGAGGGCACTTAAACGTAAATACCTGTCCTCTTGAGCTGAAGTGGACCTCCTCCGCCCTTGACCTGGCCTTCTAAAGACAGTCTCTAGTTGTTGGTAGCAGTTCCAAAGTCTTGAAACCACTGATTAACTTACACCTAACCTTTGACCCACCTGACGTTGAGAAACACCACATTCAATCCATGTGACAGCCCTAGTCACATCATTGTCGGAAAGAAATCTTCTAACACCTGCCATGGTACGTAAACGGGACGAAACAAACAGAAAATAAGTGAACTGCACCTTGTAAGTTCGATTGACAACTGGTTAGTACTTGGAATTTTGCTCTTTTTCATTCCTGTTTCGGTGTGTTTACAAAAACATCAGAATTATCTATACTAATCCAAAGCCAAGAAACAAAAACAACCTCTGTTGTTTCTCATTAAAGGTGTCCAGTACCAAAGGTCAAATTCTCATATTTATTATAAAACTTATTCTTGTATACGATCATTCCAAAGTAGTGATCCTTTAATTGTTTTGAGAAGTGTATTTACATTGGAGCCTTGGCTTTCAATTCCTATATTTTGTTTTGTCACTGCATGATTAGTAGAGCAGAAATTCTAGTTGATTCATAATGAAAATTAAGAGAGGTTAACTTTAAGTGTCCCGCACGTGACACAAAAAGATTAATTTTATTTTAAACTATAAAAAAGATTTCTGAAAGATAAGTACGTGTCAAAAGCATCTTTGCACCATAAGTAAAGTTAAAAAAAATGCAATTGCTTCCAATTGTTTAAAATCTTCTACTCTATGACAAAATTTTGGTGAAACTTTTGAGTTCATTTGTCCCGCACGTGACGGTGGAATGGCCCTAAAACGTTTGTTCTTATCCTAATTTGTATGTTTTCAGTTCGTTTAAAATAGTTTCTTTCTCGGGTTTGGATTTTTATGTAAACCTACGAGGATGGTACGCGGGTTGTAATAAACCTGTAGAACCTATTTATTACAAAGTCTCTACTTTCTACAAGGGCAAAATGAAGTGGTGGCAACCTCAATACGGGTTTCTATTATGAACGTAGAAGTAAAATCCCACATGATTAATTTAATGGAATAACAAGCAAAGTTTAAAATTTCCTGACACCAAATATAGGGAAGGCATAGGATAGATACCGTTGCCCATTCTTATTCTTCGGCTTTCTGGACTACTTTATACCATTTTCTATGAATACCCGAACCATTATTTATGTTTTATTCGTAAGTTTACATTAAATATAGCTTTTGTTCTTATTTGGGTTACATGCTTTATGTAATTTAAAGCATGTAACCCAATGTTATTCATATCTTATATCTAGTGAAACCAGAATTTTATCTTGTGGTAAGGTGTGTTTGTCTTGCTAGAATTGTCACTAAACTAGGATTGACAATATGACTTAATCGTCGTTGGTTCCTCGTGGTCATGTATGACCCCAACGGGATTTAAGTGTTTTGTTAATTAACCATTTGTTTTTATTGCATTTTGTGATTTTTATTCTATTGGTTTTTTTATCGAAAGTAATGCTATGAATTCGTTTTTATTTTATTTTTAAAAATTTGCTTTTTTTGCATACGAGAGCTTTTTGAGTCAGAGAGAAAAAAAGCGGACATTGCAAATTTTTTCGAAGAAAACTGGATAGAAAAATTTTATGAAAAACGTTATTGTGGGAATCCTACGATCCCAACATCCCATAATCCCCATCGCATCCTCTCCAACTGTCCCGTAATCCTATGATGACGTCACGACGCGATGCATCGGCAGAACGGACGGGAGACGAAAGAATGGATAGTCGTGCGCGGAAGACGTCCGCTTAAATTTTTGTATGTCCGTCCAGTCCTTTATGTTGTAATGTCCTATGTGTTCGTGATTTAATAAATGTTATTAACTGTTCTTGGAGGTGCCATTCATCCTCCTACATTATAACTATTCAAATACAGTTGCAAAAATCATTCGTTTTAGGTCTGTAATAATTGCATGTAAATCTACAATTATTTTATGTTTTCCTTTTAAAAAAAACGTACTTTTAATACATAAACTAAATTTTACTCTGATTGGTCTTTATTTATTTATATTTTTATAATTAAAAAGTGTGTTAATTTTTAAAAAATGCACGCGCCGCCATCACAATAAAGTAATTTAAATGTACCCTTAAGCTCAAAAATCATCCCAAGGGTTTCAGTGTAACAAAAATGGGAGGAACCCAAGAGAATACAACCAAGGGTTCTAAACATTCATTTCATGAAGTAGTTTTTATTTTAGGCAATAAATTTGAAACAGATTAGAAACAATGGTCTCCTATCATCATTGGTCTTATATAAATTGAAAATTTTACGTACCTTCGAGCTTCATTAGTTATTGATTTTAGTGTTCTTATACATTTTCGTGAGTGCTTACTTGACTATGATCTATTTTTCTAAATGTTTGCTTTGGAGTTCTCTACTAATGTTTTTTTCTTGAAATCCTAGCAATTCATCTGCCATCATAGTTTTTCCTTTTTAATATATGATAATCTAAAATACTTAAAATTTTATGGTAAGTTCAATTAATAATAATTAAATAAAAAGCAGTTTTTTTTAAATGTACGCCCGTTTTGCTTAGAAAGGCGTAGAGTAGTACAATAGAATAAATACTCATGGGAAGTATGCAAATGAAAATAATCAAAACAGATATAGCATAGATTTAGAAATATTTAATGGAAGAGATGTTTAGTTGGGGAGATAGACTAAAATATTTCTGATTTTTAACAATTATTGAGGAATTCTTTTGAATAAAATAAACTACATTTTTTAAAACCGACACAAAACAGTCTTCAAAGAAAAATTATACTCAGAAAATAAAAAATGCGACTGATTCTAACCCTCTATTGTCAAGTGAAATACATAAAACGAAACAATTTCAGAAAGAATGAAACTTTTTCTTGCTCATTATCATTTAAATTACTTTCTTTCTCAGTAAACAGCGCAATCCAATTATTGAGTGATTACTTCTTGTGCAACCATCATTTCTAATTCTATAGTACTAATCATCCGATTGCATTTCTACAACAGATGCTAATTACAGTTTTTTTTAAGAAGACTTTTTAGCTGCAACTTTGGAAAATGCGCTGTAAGTTACGTTTAGAGAGCGAAGTAGATATTAAAAAAAAATACGTTAAAATTTTGTTTATTGTGGTGACGTTTTCGAAAAGTAAACACATGAAATATAATCATATTATTCTTTTGTTTTTTCTTTTATCTTAAGAAATTTTTGTTATTTCTTCATTGTGCCCATTTAGAATAGAAAAGTAAAACTAAATATAGTTTTTGTGCTGATTCTAAAGTTGCTTATTAAATACGAGGTTTGTAACGCAATCAGTGAGAAATACTCTTGAAGCAGTGTACAATGATTTAATGTAGTATTTAGTTGGTTGATGGCATTTAAGGACAATATAGTTTTTGTAAACACTCATTGTAAACGCTATATCAAGACACACGGCAGTGTCTCAGCTAGGTTTAGAAACGGCTACACTGGCCAAGGTGTATATTTACCCAAACCATTTTGAGCTACTTTCGACCCCATCATTACTGAAAAACTATTAGATCTACATACTTCAAATTTTATACGTCTAATGGAGATCTTTTGAACATTTACAATATCAATTTTCATTGAGTTTCAACTCTTATAGTTGTGGAATTATTAAGGTCTAAAAAGTGTCATTTTTATCACTGACTGATTCACTCATCAAAATCCTAAACCACTTCTAATTAATTTAGGAACTTGAAACTTGTCATCAACGTGGATTATTAAGCATATATAAAGGAAAGAAAATCCGAAAAGGACAATATTACTGATGTCACTGGCATACTCATAACTTAGCGTCGAATCTCATAACTTCAAACGGTCGCCATATTTTCCTGCCGTTGACAAAAACAGTACTCCCTCGCACTTCAAGAGAAATAATTGGTAAATGGAAATTCATTTCCCACCTATATTATTCGTCTAAAAGCTAAATTTAAGCTGATTACAAAAGTCCAGGCTAGTTGTATTACATAAACAGTTTTCAACTTTTTAAAAGATAAAATTAAAGGTGGACTTAATTACGGAGCAGTGCAAAAGAAACAAACAAACAAACAAAAAACTTAAATAATTATTAACGATAATTAGCTTAGTTTAACTTACTATAACTTATATGAAAATACAAGTTTATCTTTCCAAAAATGGTGAAAAAGGGCCAAGTTTGATAGAACAAACTACCTTCGGAGTTGTCTGTGTAACTGATAAAAGAGTTGATGTATAACGGGTGCCAAGTTCCATAGCAGATCCTTTAATAATAGCTGTGAGAGTGTACAATGTTCTCTAATTCATTTAAAACAATTTGTTTTGCTACTTTTTTGACAGCGGATTTCTAACTTAGTAAGTTTTAATTAAGATAAATTGCGTTCAAGAAGACGATAAGAAGACAGTTAGAAATTAACTATTATAGCTTGCCACTTTGTTTTACTATCTGTTTTAAACTTCTAATTGGAGGAGTTTTTTTGAAGGTAATTTACCTTAATTATACAGAAGTTACATAGAAGGGGAAAAAAGGCATAAAATTTGGAGTTTTTTGTATAATTTAGTGTATAATTTTGCCTTTTGAGTTCATTTTATAAATCCAAAGAAAAGTCAACGTGAAAATATCTTTATGATTACTTTTCCGCTGAAAAAAATTAATAATTTAACGTTGAATGTACAATTTCAAAAATACAGCCAACAACTTGAATTTTTTTCATTCAAAAAGAGGTTCATGCATTTGCATGGAATACTTTTTTTACGCCAAACAACACCAACAAATATGTAATAAAAAAATAATAAAGGAACTTTGTGATAAGTAAACCGTAAAAAATAATAATTGCACGCTTATTTAAAGCACGCTTAATGCTTATTTGTGATTAAATAAGTGTGCAATTATTATTTTTTACAAATATGTAATATTTTTTCTATGTGTCATTCCAACATTCTCCCCCATCTACTTTTTTATAAACCAGAACATCATACATGTCAATTTTATTTTGCTATATGTGAATCCAGCATCAGTTTTTTTAAGTCGCTTAATATATCTATAGATTCTGATGTTAAGTCATAATGCTTACTTCCGCAAATTTTAACGAAAACTGATGCCCAATGGCCATCTACGTACAAATATTTCATAACATGTTATTTGAAATATTGAGGAAATTTCAAGTGTTTTCCCTAAACCATCCATGCTTCGTGAAATATAGTAGAAGTTTCTGGCGTGATTCATGCATTGTGAAATTTTGCGGGCGTTTCAGGTGATTCTCTTGTATCATGTTCCTTAAAAAATAGCGAAATTTTATGTCTTTTTCTGAGTTATTTCGAAAGTTTCATGCATGTTTAGTAATCAATTTGTTCCGAGCTCTCCGAAATCTCTAACAATACAGAATGAATGGGGGGAGGGATGTTTCCCTACGTCATATACAGAATAGCTTTTATGATTTTTATTTTATTAAAGATGAATTTCTAGTGAACACGTAAGCAACGCAAAACGTTTAAAAAGAGCTTATTGAATCTGTATTTTTTACAACACATACAAAAAATAAATAAATCTGGAACTAATAGAGTAGAGTCATTTTAAATATAAAAATAAAAGTTGATATTTTAATTAACAGCAGTTGAGTAAAAAAAAAACACATTAACATTTTTTATCGTACCATTGAGCTACAAATTAATTTCACTGCATACGAAGCGACATTCACAGAGGACAAAAAATAAGTTACAAATGCAGTTTTCATCAAAGAGAATAATTATTTTACGCTAAGCGTATAATGAAGATTAATGACATTTGTCTTTTTTATTTCAGAAACAATGATAATTTTTTTTCCAAAGCAGAGTTAAAACTGATTTGCATTAAAAAAGGCAATATTTAATTAAAATGTCATAAAAAATGATGGATCGCGCTGCAACAAAACGTTAATAATTCGTTTTTATTTTCAAAGCTTAGTAATGTTTTTTTCCCCATCCATTTGTCCTCACATTTTATAAATGAAGTGTAAAGGTAACATAATTAAATTGTTTACAGACATGTAGTAGAAAAATCACAATTATTATTATTACCACTATTATTAGGCAATTTTGTTATATTATACTGTGACATTATACCACAAATACTCATACCTCCTGTTCTGAAATGTTGTCAATTTAAAGCTTCAAATCGTTTTGAAAAACAGTAATCATCATTTCAGAGCCAAAATTCAGCATTAGGTTGACTTGTATAACGTTACTTAATCTACTATAACTAACGTAATAACTTACTTCGTTGATGTAAAAATAAATAACTAATTGTGAAGCTTAGTCTGTCAAATGTTTTTTGTGACCTAACGAGATCTTTCAGAACGCCGACGATATATTTCAAATCAAAATCCAAACATGTATTTCACTTTTTAAAAAATATCGGATTTTTTATGAGTGCCGAGAAAAACAAATTTGTGAAGCGTACAAATTCGTCGTCATTGCGCACAAACTTGCTGCATGCAAAATATATCTAGTTTATTCTTTCGTGCATGGTAACTAAATATCAGGGCAAGGAAGGTAACTAAATGTTTCTACAGGAAAAAAAAAACGATGAAATATATGTTCATTTTTTTAATATTTGTTGTTGTGTTAGTAATTTTCTTGATCAATTTTCACGGTTGTGTCATTAGTAGGTATATTTTTGCACATAACTAAAGAATTTTATACTTTATCTGTTAATTTTTATATTTTAAAATGTAACTCACCTTGGAGTATCTCAATTCAAAGCATGAAGTTTAGTAAAGTTTTTCAAATAAATTTGACAAAATGTTTTATTTAAAAAATATAAATTTGAGCATGTGCGGGAGTGACATTAATGACACACCCTTAACAGGCACAAATTATTATTTTTCAAATTTTAAAACGTTTTTTAAATAAAACTTGATGCTTCGTATTATGATACGTGATGGTTACTTATATTCAAACGTATAAAAAATAAAAGCTTCAGGCCAAAATCCCTCTAATTGTAGAGAAAATATGTGCGTAAAAATGTCGCAGCCGCAATGGATTGAGCAAAGTAAAAATACGGCGTTTGCATTGCAGAATAAATCCTTTCTTTAAAATACTCAGAAACAGTTAGTTTACATTTAAATATATTTTACTTTAATAATCCGTTTTAATTTTCATGGCTCATTATCAGTAATTTAAATGTCCGTATTGATTCGCGCTATATGAATGAAACCAATGGTATACTATATAGCGCAAAATCACCAGACTTTCAATTTTAGGTTTTCACGAAGTTCTAGAGAAATACATGACAAAGTGTTCCATAATTAATGCATGCTTCAAGCCCTTTTTTCAGTGAACATTTCATCACGTATGCATTTAGGGGACTGCCAACAAATTGAAGAAAAGATGAGTTCTTTTCGATCATCCTGTATCAGAAAATGATGTAAATAAGCTATAAACTTCACAAAAGAGTTTACTTGCTGTGTACAATAACTCTACACATTTTAATTTCGTAAAATTAGAGCGCATATTCACGACCTTAGAAGCAGTTCCTTCAATTACCCCCGTTGGTTGTTGTCTTATTTTGACTTATTACACGCAGAGTTTTGTACGAAATTTCAACAAATTTACAGAAACGTTTAGAATACACAAGATAATCATTATCCTGCAATCAGAAATAAAAAAACTGAACATCTGATAAATTATGACCTTTAAAGAAATTAATTTTTTTCTGCGCTTGAGCGAAAGTTAATCTTTTACTTTATAGCTTCCTATACCCCTAAGATTCTTGGAAAAGACAATTCTTGCGGGGTTGTTCACAAATCGGTCGCGTGTGTTCTCAATCATTCAGTGCAGTCCCTTGTGATTTACGATAAAAATTGAGTGTTTGTGAAGAATCCCTTACACCTTTAATTAAAACTTGGATGGTAAGGCTTACTCAAAAATACTCAATTTTAAGTAAAAAAATAATTAAAGAAGTAAAAGAAGAACAGCCTTTTTACTTCCTGGCACAAAGTAACGGGAGTATTGCCCGTTAAGATTAGGATGCCGAAGATTAAGCCAAAAATTTCCGACTTAAATTTCTGTCTAATTTTTACTTTTAATCACGAAGTAATCAATTTTGCTTACTTTTTTTTCACGATGTCCGTATGTATGTACATACGTGCTTGCGCATGGGCCACCGAATTATCCATTTTGACCGCCCCTGACTCCATTTTGACCATTTTTGTCATGCCATTTGTGTGTGCCCCCCCCCCCCCCGTATATATAACTCAAAAACGGCGAGTAGTAGAAATTTTGTATCTATTACTTGTACAAGGTCTAGTTGAATGGTCAACAACTCCCAAAGGCAGTCTTACAAGGATGTTCTACCCCTCCGTGACTGAAAAAATCAACCTAAATCACACATCTAAACTTACACAGGTCCTTTCGGGTCACGCGAGAACAAGGGCTTATCTTTTCAGGTTCCACCACGTTAAGTCTCCTGTTTGTACTTGTGACCAAATTCAAATACAAAACATTGAGCATTTGCTTTTCCACTGTCCTCTGCTTGACTTCGAGAGGCATGAACTTTCTAAATTTTTTCTTACAAGTGGACTGCCATGGCCTCCAAGTTCTGACTTTTTTCTACAACCTGTTTACCCATTTTTATAAGCTTTGTTGAGATAATCCCTTTTTGAATCGTTTATGAAACTTTTAGATTTATTTATTTTTTATATATTTTTTAATAATTTCTTTTTAATATAATTATTTTCTGATTATCTGTTAATTGTTTTATGCTTTAATAACTGATGTTCACCCTAATCTTTTTTGTTTTATTTTTTCCTGTAATTTCGTGTGTTATATAATAAGATATTCTTTGCTTTTGTGCACTTGGCTTAATCTGGTTTTGTTAAATTTATTTGTTTTCGTTTGTGTATACGTGTTTCATGACTTTTGATATGGTGCATGTTGTATATTGATTTAGTAATTAAAAAAAAAAAAAAAAAGGTCTAGTTTTACACCTCCTCTTTCGGTTGCGATCAGATCTTCCAAAGGGGCTGTTTTACAAGATATTGTGTCGAATTTATGCCGTTTTTAGCTCGTTTACCGTATCAAGATAATTTTTCCGGAGGCATCACTCAATGCATCTCCGTTGTTAAGTATATGAGCGCTCATTCGACGACAACTTGGGTGTATCTCGCCAACTTTGGCGAGGAAAATGAATAATCCAAATCCAGTACCAGTTTGGAATTACCGTGCAGTATTTGGCAATTTTCCTCTAGAACCTCTCTGTCAAAGCATTTGCGAGATTCTACAAAATGTTTTGTTTTGTTGTGGAAATAATATATCATTCAATAAGCATAGTACAAGGAAGTCACGTGGTGCAGACATCATATTTTTTACTTTTGCAAGTATGTCGGCATTACGAAAAAAAGATATTGCGTTGTCAATATAATAACTTGACTTAAACAATAAATAAATGTATTTTTTCGAATAGGCCCGTATACTAAGCAGCAAAGCATTAATGCATCTTTAAAATATGTTCTTAGTGTGTCTGATTTTGGTAGTGTAGTTTCAGGATGTTGTTCGATAAATAGAATATTTTTGATTATTTAAATTAAATTTCTCACTGAAAAGAACATGGATGATGAAAAGGAATATGATAGCTATAATTATTTTTATGTGGAAGAAAAAAAAGACTGTAAACTTACGAAAAGCTACTCAGGTGCATTGTGTAGAGAATTCAGAGGTAAGTTTCATTCTATAGTGTATGAATTTAAAGAATATCCTTTCCTTAGTAATAAAAGCTTTTTTTAGCAATGGAGATGTTTATTTTTATTACAGAGGAGTTACGACGTTGCCTAATAAGTACTGGAGAATAAATAAAATGTGTAGTACAATAAGTTTATCAATAAAGTCAAGTTTCTGCAAAAGAAAAAAAAAATATTATTTTTTAAATTTTATTTTCAGTATTTAAACCACTTTTCTAAACCTTTTATGCTTAAAATATTTCATGTGAATTCTCAAAATTCTACCTATTCTTTTTGCAAAATAATGTTACTGAATACCCTTCAAACACACAGACACTCTACGTATTTAAATTAATAAGATTTTATTAGGAGTTGCTATGTTTTTTCTGACTTATCAAATGTCATTATGCTTGGATTGCCTTAATTCCAGCAGTGAAAAGTCGGGAACCATAGCAACGTCTGAAAATAATATTATGGAATTATGAACCAGAAAATCATTGTTACACTAAGAATACTTCCAGAAAGATTTTTCTAGTATTTAATTGACTGCTTAAGTTAATTAATGCCTTCAAAGTTTTTCTTCCAAATGATGCTCTTCGATTAAAAGCTCTTGATGCGAAAGGAATTCCCCAAATATGTAAGGGTCGACTCACGAAGCATGACATAGATTTTTTTTCTAACAGTACTGAATTCCTTAATTTGTCATCTTTTATTAATATTTAAGTGATGTGTTAATTTTGCCAGTAAAGATAAATTAAAAAAAAAACTTTATGGAAAATTATTTTAATATGATTTTTTGCTCAGTGCATATGTGCTCCGTAATTAAAAGAGGCTGTAGCTCAAGCGGAAATTATGGCTTAATTTAAATAGTACATGAACTATTATAGCTATTGCTTTAAATCTAGTATGACAATACAGTCTACGTAAATCTTTAGAGACACTATAATCACTTCTGTGAAATAAAGCAATAAATAAATAAATAACCTAATTAAGTAATAAAATCCCATGTCGCAGGGCAAGAATTGTTGGATTTAAAAATTGTTTTCAGAAATGGAGGTTTTAATAAGTATATTAATGCAGTTGTACTGATTATGAAAGCAAGTAGAATTTGAAGTACGCCTAAATATTTTGGATTTTCTTATGCAGATACTAAAATAGGTGCTATTTAAGGACAAGATATGGCAACATCTGAAGTCGATAATATGCATTTCATTCTACTTCTTTTTCTGTTTTTGCTTTTGTGTAAAGTCAATCGCTACTTATAGTTGCGAATTAATGTGAACAAGACAGAAATGCTGATTTTTTTTGTCTCTGTTTTACTTATATGGGGGTATGTAGCCGTTGTTCTTGTTGATGGCATGATGAACTGAGACAGATAAATAAGTATTTTAAGTACACTGTTAGAAATTTCATCATGAAATTACGGTTAAATGAGAGACAGCAGTCTGTCCATCTAATTCACCGTTAAATTTACGGTTTGGAACATTTTTCTATCTTTACGGGACCTAACCATTTCCAATCAGCTTGGTTAAAAAGTCGGAAATACAAAAGTTTACGGTTTTATAACCATTTAAAAATGGTTTCAAAACAAAATTTATACCGTTTTTGAACCATTTCGAGGTGTAGAATCTTCGAGGAGTAGCAACAGTAAACGAAGCTTGCCGGAGTCGAACACGCAGCGTATGATCTAACAATCTTGCGCTCTATCCATTCGGCCATCGGCACCACACATAGCGCTCGTTTATTTATCAATAAATCTTTCTTTTCAACAGGAGAAGAAAGATTTATTGATAAATAAACGGCATTAAAAGTGAAATTTCAGTTTTTTGATTGGATCCAAAGCCATTTTTGGTCTAAATTTAATGAATATTGACGAAAATCATTTTATTTGCTGCAAAAATTAAAATACAAACAAGCTTCAGCAGCTCAAGTTATGGGTTCGCTCATTCGCAAACAGTTCGGGAATCCGATGTCTCCAATTTTTGATTTACGTGTGTGTGTGTTTCTATTTAGTAACCACTGCTTAAGTCACTTTATTTTTATTCTTTTTTTTATATGCACATGCAGATTTGAACTGATAAATCTTTATTTATATTTTACCAACAACGTACGACGGTAGGATTCCACAACCAAGATGGACGCCCGATTACGGTTAGTTAAACCTTCTTTAGGATAAACAGAGAATAAACGATTTTTTTCACAATCAGCGGTACAAAAAGCTCCATTAAAAGAGTACCATCTTTTTAATGGTTATTCAACTGTTGTAATTAAATATGGTAAAATAACAATCAAATAAATGGTTATTTTACTATTTTCTTACGGAAATTTTTAACAGTGTAGGTGCGTTACTCCACAGCTGAATCAACTTGCTGCAGACGGTAACTTCGAATACAGTGACTTCGAATATATTGTAATTTTTTGAAGTTTTGGATTTTTTCCTTTACATATGCTTGATTGTCTACCTTGATGCCAAATTTCAAGTTTCTCAGTCACTTCGAAGTAGGTTAGGTTTTTGATGAGTGACTGAGTGAGTGATAAAAATGACACTTTACAGACCTTAATAATTCCGTAACTATAAAAGGTATATCAATGAAATTCGATATTCTAGGGGTTTAAGGGATCCCTACTAGATCCCTACTAGCTTTTCTTTAGTAAGATCTTACATCCTCTCTCGTGTCCAAAAACATGAAGGCCTTAATGAAAGAATGTGGCATTTCAGTTAAGCACTGGCCAGGTAACTCACCTGACATGAACTTTAACGAAAATCTTTGATAACGTGCCAATGAGAGATTTAAGAAATATGAGTGCACAACAAAAGAAAAGCTGATTTAATCTGCACTCTAAAAAAATTCTGTAAAAGCACAGAAGGGAAACTGAGTGTTTCTTTACATTTACGAAGCACTTGTTTTAAATCAAATCAAGTTTCTTGATAACAGTTCCTCAATAAAATTCTGGTTTTTCCGCAGTCCGTAAAATAACGGAGATAGATTTGTTAAGTTACTCGAGACTGTACTCTTGAGATTTGTGACAACCAGTTTAAATTGTGAAGAAATAAAAACTTAGAAAATATTTGCAATGAAATTTTTGCTGTCCCTCATATTTTTTCTTTTTTGGTTAACGGTTTTGAATTTGCATTTTCCAAAATCTCCTGTGCCAATTGTGTTTTAGCAAATGCTGAGACCTATTGGTTCGGGATAAAAGTTGTATATATTTAAACTTCTTGTCCACACTAGGATTTCATTTCTACTCTCGGTATTGACGAATTGGGCTGATAGCCCTTGAAACCGATCTGCTATTTTTAATCTTTTAGTTGCGCCCTTTAACGTTGCTTTTGTTACATTTTGAAATTCTAAAAACCCGGACAGGTAGGCTATAAAGTAATAAATCCTAATTTATTAATTTACCATCATAAAGATGGGGCTAAAAAGCTGAAGAGCAAGTGATGCCGAATGCTTTATTATAAATGGTGAGGAGAAACAAAACCAACTAACAATATGTTTACTTGTGTAGTATAGCTCTAAGTCAAATAAAAGTAAAAATGAACGAACTGAAACAACTGTACTTCCAGCAATGTTCTAAACCGTTTACTCTTAAATGAACGAACGAACGAATTGTGGGAAGCGTACTATTGGTGCGTCAGTACACCTTAGAGGAGAAATTGTTGGTAGAGAGAGCGCAACCCTACAGCTCCCGATCCAAAGTAAAAGTCACGTGACTTTAGGCAAACGAGTTTTACCAGTGTCTCCCGTTCCTATGTTATTTCTACGGAGGCCTAGCTTTAGCATCACGAATCGTGGATAATAAATTCATTTAAAAATGGTTATATCTTGCTGTGCTTATGTATGCACTGAGAGACATGTCACCGAGAATCCTACAACATTTCACAATAAAAAACTTGCATTTTTATTCATTGTTTTCCTTAAAAAACTTAAACAATTGTTCATCGGACATGTGCTGTTCTCACATTTTACCTAGAAATGCTAATTTTTTATTCGTATAAATCAAATTTTAAAATGTAAAATACATTATAGTAATGTACAAATACTATCTGACTAATTTATCTCTTTCTTGAAGCTATTTTTATTCTGTTTTAAGCATATTTCTTATTAAGTTTTCGAATTGTACTTGGCGAATTTATTTCTCGCCAAATGTGCAGTATACAAGCTTTTGAAATCGAATGCGTAGGCATATTTTTGTTATTATTATGTAAAATATGAAGATAAGAAAAGTATTTTTTTTATTTTTTTTTTCTTTCTTTCTTTTTTTTTTTCATTCCTTGACTTAAATAGTCGATGTATGTTTCATTTGTAGAAATAATGTAAATATGTTTTATTCAGTATGAAGATAAATTTCATGACTAATGAAATTCCTTTCGTCTTGCTAACAAGTTCTACTCCTCCCCCTTTACTGAGTTCAAGATTAAATGCTTAAAAACAATTTATTTTATGCCATTAGTAACACTTGCAAGCATAATTTATTATTATTTTTTAATCGTTTTTTTTTTTCCAACTTTCGGCAAACTATAGAGAATTTCCGCGACTGAAAAATGTAAACTGATTTTATTTATTTATTTATTTTACCTCACCTTAGTTTCCCCAATTCGCAAATTTTCCGCGGTATCACGATTTAAAAAGAAAATGTTAAGTAAGTTTTTTTTTCTGCTCACCCTATGTATATATGCGTCTGAAAATTTTTATTTGTACGCTTTAGTTCTTTTTTGCCGCACTGTACCGAAAAAGTGTAATTTTTTTTCCAAGCTGTATTTAGGTAGCAAAAAAAAAACTTTTTTTCTTTCACTCTAAGTGTTATGAATTTATTATACAATAAATTTGCTCATAGTAATGTGTACAAACAAATATTTTTTCATGAAATAACCTCTAAAAAAATTGTACTATTTATGCATAAAATTATCTATCTGAAGATAACACAGAATTTTTATGTGCTGAAAGGTTTTGTGCAACTTCTATAAATTTCATTTAACAGCGAACTAAGAGTTAATCTTCAAGACTTCGCAAAACTAAATATACGTGATTCCAAGAGAATATAAATCCAAACAGAAAGCGCGCGACGGGCAATTAAGGTACTTTTCGCCAAAGTAACGATTGCGCTCCGTAACTGACATCCCGTTTGGCGAGATTCGCAAAACAGCTGATTTACTCTGGCTCGGCTTTGAATTGGGGATTGAATGGGCTTGCTCTCTCTACCCTATACCTCCTCTAAGCAGTACACTGTTCGAAACCGTTCGTCGTTCAAAAGAACGATCGTTCATTTATTAGGAGATCGTACTGTTCCGTTCATTTTAAAGAGTCGGTCCTTTAGATCCGTTCGTTCATGAACGACACATCCCTTGTGAGCCCCCTGCTCGAACTCGGCCTGGACTTTGGATGCACAAGGATCAACTAAACTCGACTTTGTGCACCAGAGATAGTAATTCAGCGCACTCACAGATGACGCTACTACTGCGGCACATCACCTCTTACAATCAATTCATTTCACATTTTAATGTATAGTTACGGACTACAGGTGAGTAAGGAAGTAGTTTAACTGCCTAACTTTAATACAATCATTAGAAGAAGAAAAAATAAACAAAAAACGACAAAGGAATGGGCAAAAATGAAGGAAAAAAAGCTTCTCAGTTATTTAAAAGGTGACACAACTTTGATTAAAATTATAAATTCATCCACTTATTCACACATAAACTTTTAAAATTTTCTTCTGAATACATCACGGTTGCAGTGAAGAAAGTTTCTCGAATGAACTTTTGGTTTGGAATTTTGAAGGGTAAAGAATAGAATCTCATTTATCACTGTCTTTGAGACAAAGTTATCCCAACCGTCTCCTTGGCAGGGAGATCTTGGCAGTTTCATTAAGAAGAACTGTCTTTCCAAAGATCGAATTTTTTTTTCTTGAATGCTCAGTCTGATATTAGTATAGAAACAAAGAACGCATCAAAAGTAAATAATAATTGTGTATGTAGATACACATATAAAAAGCACAGCATTGGAAAAAGTTGCGAAAATACACTAAGAATTTATATGTAGAAGCTTCGAATTCAGACCAGAATGGAAAAAAAATATGGGAGCATCTGAACTGGATTTCCGTCTGAAAGCAATATGAAATATCGCTGTGTGTGTTTTGACGGACTTTATGTGTGTGTGCTTTTCCTTCTTTTTTCTGTTCTTTTACTTTTTTTTAAGTAAAAAACACCTTTTGTAATTCCTAACGAGATTTACAAAACGCCAGTATGAATATCGTTTTATTTTTTTCAATTAAATTTTTTAGGAATGAAATTTTTTTTTGTAAAATATTAAAATAATGTGCGTTTAACTTATAATAATAAAATACATTACGTTGATGCAAATGACAGTTTCAATGATTAGAACAACGAGTGAGTGCTGCCCGTCAAAACTAGTGATTGTCGGCTATCTTTCTGTGAAAACTCGGCGTCAAGCGAAATTTTCCCTTTCCTGCTTGATCAAACTGTTAGACACGGACCACTAGCGCAATCAGGCTTGTCAAAAAAAATCGCGCCATGTTTTCAAACCTTTGCAAGCAAAATCCCTTGAAATATCCCTAGCACAGGACATCTACCCTAAGTTAGAAGAGAAGTCATAACCTGTCCCCTAATCCGTTCCGCCCATAACAATTGTTCATTTTTAAGCCTGCCTATGTGGTCAAGATATTGCGTTGACGAAACGTCCGATGCACCCAACTTGCTGCTTCATATTTTTTTATTTAAATTTAATAGTAGTAGAAAAAAGGAAACTTTACAAGGCAGTACCACTTGTTTCAGAATGAAAAGTCGCGAACGGACTGCAGGCTGCCATGGTCCCTTACAGAACCGATAGAAGTGATTGGCTGATCAAGGAGATCGCGCTCCAGGTTTCCATACACTTACTGAGTATTGTGTTGCGAACTGAGATCCCAGATGTAGTTGATAAGAGCTATGTACAGAAAGTACAATACACCAGAATAAAACATGACTTTAATAATACATTGAACATAACATTAGTATGTGTTGAGATAAAAAAAAACGTAAAAAAGCAAATTGTCATTCACAACTCTTTAGTTGTGTATGGAATACTTGTTTTCTGCACTGACGACGAGGCTCATCTGCACACTGTTAGAAATTTCATCATGAAATTACGGTTAAATAACCGACAGCAGTCTGTCCATCTAATTCAACGTTAAATTTTCGGTTTGGAACATTTTTCTATCTTTACGGGACCTAAACCATTTTCAATCAGCTTGTTTAAAAAGCCGTAAATACCAAAGCTTTTGTTTTATAACCATTTAAAAATGGTTTCAAAACAAAATTTTTACCGTTTTTGAACCATTTCGAGGCGTAGAATCTTCGAGGCATAGAAAGCATAAACGAAGCGTGTGGGCATCGAAACCGGGTGTATGGTATACCAACTTTGCGCTCTAGTCATTCGGCCATCTACACCACTTAAAGCGGCTGTTTATTTATCAATGAATCTTCTTTTCCAGCAGGCAAACTGCCTTAAAATTGAAATTTCAGTTCTTGATTGGATCCAAAGTCATTTTTGGTCTAAAGTTACTGTATATTGACAAAAATCATTTTATTTGCTGCAAAAATTAAAACACCAGCAAGCTTCAGCAGCTCAAATCATGGGTTCGCTCATTCGCAAACAGTTCGGGAATCCGATGTCGCCAATTTTTGATTTACGTGTGTATGTGTTTCTATTTAGTAACCACTACTTAAGCCACTTTTTTTTTCTTCTACTTTTATATACACATGCAGATTTGAACTGATAAATCTTTATTCATATTTTAACAACAACGTACGACCGGTAAGGTTTCGCAACCAAGATGGACGCCCGATTCTTATTGAGCGCTTGAAAATTACGGTTAGTTAAACGTTCTTTAGGATAAACAGAGAATGAACGATTTTATTTTCGCAATCAGCTGTTTGAGTACCATCTTTTTAATGGTTGTTCAACTGTTGAAATTAAATATGGCAAAATAACAATCAAATAAATGATTATTTTACTATTTCCTTACGGACATTTTTAACAGTGTAGCCTCGAAACAGATATTTGCGTTATTTGCTCTCATACTTTGTCAGAGCAAATTTTTTCACGTGCTTTTATCTGTTTTCTCATATTTTTGCACAAAGCATTTTGATCATTACTTTTTGTCTGATTATTGATCTTATATTAGCATGTATTCTTTCTGGTGTATGGTGATTGAAAAACTGATGTATTAATTAAAACAGATGTGACTGTGTTAATGACGTGTCATTCGAGTGTCAAGACAGTAAAGCTTCGTTACATTGTTTTTAAAGATTCCATTAACATTTTTCCTTACTTTACAAAAAAGAGCGAAAACTAGGTACAATTGATGACAAGTCTGGTGTTTTTATACATTTCGTAAAATTTGGCATTATCAAGGCAGCCCTTTTTGACACTTTTTTCCTTATGCTCGGTATTTTAAAAGAAATGAAAAGATAAATATAAGTAGTTAGTTTATTTAACTGAATATTTAAGTAAATTAAAGAATGATATTGCACTATGTAAATGTATACTCAATTCATATAAAAGCAACAAATTTTAAAAAGTAAGTATCTGTGTAAAAACGTTCGACAAATTTAATAAGAAAACATTGACGAGTTATTTTTTTTTCAATTAATCATGAAGAAACATTTAAATTATCTTTTATATAAACATTTATTTGATGGCAGGATTAAATTGTTATTACGGGAAAAAATTATTATGAAAGAAAATATTTTTAAAATGCTTAAATGCTTTCAAGAACGAAATAGCAATGATATACACAGTCCAACTGCAAATAAATAAAGATGCTTGAGTTCTAACCTTTTAAAGTTAAAAATAATAGTACCGTTTTTGTGGGTGCACAAAATACATTAAAAGGACAGAAAAAAATATTTGCTTAGAAAACTGCTTTAAATGGTTTTCAAGTCTTAAGAGGACACTTTCGAAGAGTAACCAGAAAAAAAGGAGAAAAAATGGAAAGGGAAAGAAAAATGCTAAGAAAACACGACATAAATCATAGTTGTTACCACCCCTTTCACAATTTTATGCAAATGTTCTAAGTTCAGTTCTTTTTACTTCATAAAGGAGAGAAACTTGGAATGCTTTTTTTACGTTGTTATGAAAGCTTATGATTAATGAATTACAGACGTTGAAATGTGAAATTATGTACATACATGATCAGAAAAAACATTAATGTACGAAACTTGTATCGCACAGCATTGATGTGTATTTTAAATAAATATGTTCAAGTGAAATATTGCTTCAGTTTTCAAGATTACTTTTTTCGTATAAATGCATGCTCAGATCTTTGCGAATTCTTTATGCGTCACCTCTTTTGTACGTCGACTTTCAACAGTTCCAAAAGGTAATTAAAAAATAAATGTAATTTTACTTTTTTTTATGCATTATTGTTTCAGATTCACATCTCAGTTATGTATCAGTAAATTTTTTATACAATGCACTCTTACTTCATTCAAAAATAATCTCAAACGTAATTCCTGCCACGACTACTTAACGGATGAACATTTAAATGAAATTGAAAAATGTTCTTAAGTAATGTGTAAAACAAAAGCAATATTCACGCTCTTAAAATATTAAAAAAAAAAAAAAAACTATAAATAAAATAAAATAAATAAAGCTCATAATTTATGTTTTTTATTTCTTTCTAATGGGGCTGCGTGCGATCACTAACTTTTGCAGACCTGGTGCATTACCCGGAAACTGGCATCCATTCTTTCAAGTAGCACCACTATCGGCGGTTGCCACAACCACTTGAGAATTTTGACGCTGAGTTTCTCCCTAGTGGTAGCACATGAGCTCTAAATGATGCGAAACTGCACCAGGAATTTTATTTATCCAAGAGTATCCAAGCTAAACGGATACTCAAATGGTTTTTAACATGCCACATAATCATACGACACGGGCGCTGAAGATTTTCTGCATCTTGAAAATCCGCCGACTTGGGCCAGGTTTGATCCTGCAAACTTTGTGCCTTACCACTACGCCACACTGCCAGCTACGTAATTTATGCAACTTTTATGCTTTTTTTAAAACTGGGAAATTCCACTCTATGTTACCTTTTTACACCCACTCGAAAAAACTTTTGCGGTCGCATTCATAACCGTGGGTTGCAGATTTAATATCGCTGTTTCAGAGTACATGAGCTATTACTGTTTTATTTCACTATGATGACTCGAATTTTTTTTCTTTCTTTCTAATGGGGCTGCAGTATTGGTCATCAACCATTGCAGACCTAGTGCGTCCCCAGAGATTGGTTTTGTAAATGAATGATCTAAAAGTGAAGTATTGTTGCAAAAATCTATTGCTTATGATCAAAATACCATATGACCTCTTCAGGAGGAATTTTTTCTTTGGATGATACAGTAAAATCTAATTATTCTTTATAAACTAAGAAGAAAGAGAAGAGCTAAAAGAACTCAAAAACGTGGTATTGTCGAGTACAACAAGATAATGGAAAAACAGCGTTATTTGCCTTTGCTATAAGTTAACAACCTAACAAAACGATGAAAAGAAGGTCCAGGCAATGTTTGCATTAAACGTTATAGTCTAATAACACTTCATTAGCAGTTTTGCGTTTTAAAAACCACTTATGTTACCTAAATTTCTCAAAAAAAATCTAACTAAAATAGATAAAACCGATATTTTTAGAATCTTCTTCAAATTTTTAAAACTTTTGGTGCAACCATTTTGAATTAAGTAAACTTAAATTTAATGAATGTTTGCTATCGCGTTTTTCAGATATAGTGGCATGATTAAGATGTTTTAAAAGAATAGAAAATTCAGAAATATAAATAAATGAATAAATAAATAAATATATATATGTGTGTGTGTGTATGTGCGTGTGTAACTTAATATAACTCTGAAATGTAATCAAAACTTTTAGATAGATACGCCCGTCAATCCATTGCTGAGAAATTTTTGAACCTGCATGATGTAAATGTCAACAATTTTTTCGAAAATTTGAAATCTGCATTTGTCACCATTGGTTGTATATTGTATAATGTCTTTACGTTTATTTTAGCGAAACGTCGAATAAATTTGCGAAATTTTAAGTTAAGTGCTAGGTACATACTTTGCATTTTAAAGCGTCACATACAATAAAATATGGGAAGTCACATAAGTAGAAGATTAAGAATATTGCCTTTAAGGAATCTTTTTTCTCTTGAAAAAAGATTAAACTTATATATATACAAAGATACGTATTTAAAAGCTATATGTCTTTAAGCAAACTATATTCTTTATTTTTATTAACAACTTTTATTTACATAAAACAGTTCTGTGCGAACATTTTTCAAAATGAATTTCAAATCGATTTGTTCGAAAGAACAGTTGAAAGCAAATTTAAGTATCGCTGCATAGAAATACGAAATGCTTAACTATTCTTATTTAACAAATTTCTAATACTAATGGACTTGTTTTTCTTTGAGTAACTTTAAGTAATAGTTAAATTATTTAAAAGAGTTTTATCGCACTTGAATAAATTGCAACTCAACCATTGTATAGCAGAGTGCAAATAATTTAAATTTGCATCATTTAGATGAAAATGGCTGCATTAAATTTTGAAACTCTGTTGAAAAGAACTTTTGTGAAGTGTTATTTAAATATGATTTCTATGCTAATATTAAAAGGCTCTAATTAACAATTTCATTTGGAATTCCTTTTTCCTTTATCGTGTTTGAAATACTGTTTGCATCAAAATGTCCTTTGAAAATTTAATTTAGTGTTTTAAATCTTTAATAAAATTTCTCTTAACAAATTCTAATTTTTGCATTTCTTCTTTCTTTATTTTAAAATTTTAACTGTCGCAAAATATCCTATACATAGTATACTTCTATTTTACTTAACTATAAAATCTATCTTCGTTTACAATGATTTAAAAAATATATATCTTAATTAAATTTTGTAGGCATCTATTCAGCAGCAAAACTCCCCTTCACTAATTTTTGTATACAATTTTGTAAGTTTTATGAGTACGAGGAAACTGAAAAACCTGCCTCAAGCAATGTACAGTTGCATTTTGTACTGCACATTAGCATACAATAGCTTAACAAGGCATCGCAAGTTAAATTTATTAGTGAGCTTTCTCGAAAACAATTTAAAGTCATTCTATAACAGTTAGCTCACATGTAAATTTATTTGAAAAATTTAAAATTTCCCCAGTTTTCATAGTGCTTGCTTGACTATCCCACTCTTAAAGCAGTGAAGGTAACTGGCAGCGTATTCATCAACTGTTTGGCAGAACTGTTACTTACTTGCTTATTTTATATTTTAGGAACAAAACTAATTGCTGTTTGTTTAGGAAGAAAAAAATCTTATTTTCACGTACTTCATAGTACATAGTATTATTTCCAACATATTGTCCGCCAATTTAATTGAACCGTTAGGCAATCATACTCTGAAAAGTATCTTAACATCCCTCAATAACTCTAATTTACTAGCTTTTTTGGATGTGAGTTAATCAGAAATAAATGAATAAATAATAAATAAATTAATTTAAAAAATTCGTAATATAGGATTCTTTTCTTTATATTTAAATTAAAAAAATACTTTTATCACTCATTAGCTCGGGTTTTTAAAACTTTTTTAGATTCGAGATAATAACAAAATAAATATATATATATATATATATATATATATATATATATATATATATAAAACTACTAAAACAGCGAATGAAGGGTATGTTGCCTATAGTCCTACAGTCTACACTACGATACAGTGGGTTAAATAAGTGAGAAGTTATTTTTATAAAATGAAAAGAAAATAATATTTATGTCTACAGTAATTTGTACATGTAAGTGCGGAAATATTTGAATTTTCCAAACATTTTTGAAAAATAAATCAAAATCTTCATTAATAAACCATTTATAATAAATAAATAAAACAACTTTAAAAGACCCCATCTTTTTCATTAACAATTTAACCTACCTCTTGTACTAATGAGACAAAGTTCCAAAGTTCCTTCGTATTCATTTTAGTTACTCCGAGACAAGTCAATTGCACAAAAAGGAACAAACAAATCTTCCTAAGTGACGCTAATACTGCCACCTTAGACGCCGAGCACAATTAGTGTTTGCAGTGGCCCCACAACTCAAATTAGTGTTAGCACCGTGGATATTTATCATCTGGAATTTTTCCAAAGAAGAATAGCTTAGGTTCTAAGAGCACAGCAGGGAATACTCTCGATGCAAATAACCGTGGTATAAACAAAGTTTCGTGCTCTTAGTTAATTACAGTCATTTTGCAGGGTAAAAATAAGCGGAATGAGATTTTAGGGAAGTGGCTTTTGTGTTACATGAAGCTATTTTACTGTTTGAAACGGCAATCACATATCTGTATCTAAGGTAAAACGGTGCCGCAGTCGGAGAGAGGGCGCACTTGAATATTAAGAGGGAAGGAGAAGTGGGAGCATGCCTTGACTCCAGGTAGTTGTGAAGTAACAACAACATAGTGTCTACTTAAATTCCTAAGTTTATTCTTCTGAACGTCTAAAATAGAGAGTCGCTTTTATAGTTTGTTTTCCCAGTGTAAGGGTTTGAATTTTCAATATTGTTCCTGAAATTTTAATGGTGAAGGGAGTATAAGATATTTTTTATCTACACATCTTTCAGTAAGCTCCCTAAGCTTGAGTAACTATGCGAAGACTTACAATGCTTTGTGTAGGGAGACAAATACGTTGAAAAATGGGCTGCAACAATCTCTCCTACCGAAATGGGAGAGTTGGCGCATGTGGGTACTAAGAGCACTGCTTACATTCTCTCCATTGGTTATGTTGCCTGTTGCAAATCACTTCCTAAACATACAAATGGGTTAATTTTTCAATAATTTTCGAAAACATACGTAGTTACTGAAACTAGTTATGCAAGGAATTTTTTTTTACCACGGATAAATGTTGTCAATGATTTAATTTGTTAATACTTACTTAGATCTGTTTTAACTAACTAAGAAGCATAAATGTTTGGTACTTAGATTTTAAGAGGCATTTTTTTAAAGTCGGGCTAGCTCGGAAATTGACATTTTTTATTTGTCTGAAATTTTCAGGATATGTTATTTATGTAAAACTATTAGACACGTGTGGTTTTAATTTTTCAAAAAAAAAAAAAAAAAAAAGCTTCACTAAACTGTGCCGTTATGTAATTGTACTACATGGTGTACCTTAAATAAGTGAAAGATTAATTTCATTAAGTGGAAAGAAAATGACATTTATGTGCACTATAAGCTTCATATAGGTGCAGAAGAATTTGCACTTACGTATTTACTTATCACGTCCCAATTTTAAAAGATTAAAATTAATAGTTAATTAAATGCAAATTACTAAAGTAGTTCAGAAAAAAATTATACAGCACAATATGACGTTTTCTGGACATTTCTAAGGCAAAAAAAAAAGCAACTAAAAAAATTTAGTGTAAAATTATGACAATTTTTCAAAATTATATCTGTGATAACAAAATTGTAGTACACATCTTGCTATGCGGCTTCTTTAAACTTTTGTAACTTCTTAAATTATAATCATTTAGGGAATTTTTAAGAATAATTTTAATGAATTAATTGTGCGTTCCTTGTGCTTTTGCTGAAATATTGACCAAAAGAGTAATAGGTTTAAATCATATTCTCTAAAAAAACAAGAAGAAAATTATTTTTTGTGCCTTTTTCTGGATGCGGTAATTGCCTTTACAAATATCTTCAATTTTAAAGTTTTATTTTATTAAATACAAAATACTTCATGATTTTTCATAGAATGTTATTCATTTATGCTGTTGTGATTCAGAAATTACTAAATATTTCATTAATAACTAATAACTGAAATCTTTAGAGAATTTTGACATTTCCTTCATTCTTCTTTTTTTAAAAACATTTTTTTGGAGAAAGAAGAAAATAAAAAGGAAATGTCTTTCCTCAACAGTTTATTCTTAAAACAAAGTTATGCGAAATATATCTATAAATCGTGCATTGCTTTCAATTGTAATATTGTGTCACATTTAATGAACATTACTTAACTCATAATATTTAATTAACAAGTCGTCAAAAAATATTTGAAATTTATCAGAACACTTTTATGAGAATTTTTTTGAAGTGGAAAAAGACGAAGTAAATCCAGTCAAATTTTGTCTTCAATTGCATTTGCTTATCTCATAAACTAAACCTCTCTGAATCACGTGTTTAACTTTAAAAAATATTTTTTCTAGTTTAGAAAAGACGAAAAATTTAATTTAGGCCATTATTTTATCACATCAAAATTATCTTTACAATATATCTGAATCACAAAAGCAATTTTCTTCATCTTTTAAAATCGATCTTTCTAAAACTTTTTAAAGATTCTTTTCTACTCACACCCACCGCAATTTCATACCCGATTGTTCCAGAATAATCGATAATGAACGGTTTTTACAGAGAAAGAACAAAAAGGACAGCGGAATGAAAGCAGGTATTTATGGATTGCGTCTTCTTTTTTTTTTCTAGAACATTTCTTGAGAATATATTCCTTTTGTTTTGATCGTGAGGCTCTATTTTCGTGGTGAATACCCTTTTGTAGACAGGCATTTAAGAATGCGTTATTATTGATTTTACATATGGATCGGTGAAGATTTTACCGAGCTTTAAAACTGAATTCATTACTTGATGAAGCCCGTGGAAGTTTTGCTTAAAAATAATTTAATGTACATTACTTATATATTTAAAAAAAGTGTGCTCTTTTTCCTTAGGAATTTCATCAGTTACCGAATCTTTTATAAGATTCAATTCATTGACAGCGATATTCTGCCAAGACCTTTTGTTAAGCGTAATTTTTTTCCTAAAATAACAAATTATCAGTAGTGTACAAATAGTGCATTATTTTCCTGTTCTACAACGCGGGGTTGTTGATGTGACTAGAAAGCGATTTTCTGTACCCTAACGGTATAGTTAGCTTTTATATTCCGGATTAAGTGTACATACACTTTCAATTATGCACGTAAGATATGTCTTTTTTTTATATAATCACTTCAGTGCTTTTGTTTAAATTCTTTAACTTCAAAATCTTCTCATTGTTAGTACATTTCACATTTGCAACAATGTGATGTAATTTAAAAAATATTATACGGTGGTGTAGTACTTAAAAAAATTCATTGAGAATAGCTTACATTAAGAAGATGCTGATATGAGATATAAAGACATTTCTTTCGATTATATATTTTGCTATCGGAAGCTTTCGATATTAGATATTTTACCAGTAAAAATAAGTAATTTGAAAAAAATATACATATGTACACAGACATATGTGATTTAATTTTGTATGTATATGTGACTTAATTTTGTATGTATATGTGAATTAATTTTGTATGCATATGAAATTAGGAAAAATTACTACTTCAATAGGGTTTAAGGCAGTTGGAATAGTTTGCCAGAAGCGACTGTTACTTGCAGTTTGGTAAAAACTTTTAAGAATGTTCATTATAGAGACTGTTAAATTGACTAGGACCAGCCTAGCTGGGCCTTGTTGGTCGTACTTTTTGTATTTGTATATGAGAAGTAATTTTGTATGCATATGAATATGGGAATTAATTTTGTATCCATTTGTACATGCGAACCTTTCTTTCATTGATTGTTTTTCATTGAACCCTTCTGGAGTTCCAAGAACTTTGGAAACATACGATTAACATGTGGTAAGAAATTGTCATTACATGTACAGTACAACTCTTCCTAATGGACACCCCTCTTAGATGGACATTTTTTTATTCCCCGGCAGCAAATTATTGAGCCTAAAAAAAAAAAAAAAAAAAAAACTCTTTTGCGTGCACCACTCTAATACGGACAAATACCTTTGTTCCAGTGTTGTTCACTATAGATGAGTTTTATTTTATAGCTTTTTAAATGACCTGTTGGTGGACTTTGTAAACTGCCCGCTTTTTTTCTAGGAATAATTTTTATGGTATCCATTATTTCAGGTTGTTATTATCATTTTCTTTATTTCTAATAGGCTGTTGTTGACTTCTGGCAATTGTAGACATAGTGCGTTCCAAAGAGATTGGTACCATCTCTTTCAACGGCACCACAATGAGTGGTGACAACGTGAGAACTTTGACGTTCAGTTTCTCCACCTGAAAGGGGGAGCAGCCGGAATGCAAAATTGCACTAGAAATTTAATTTACCGAGATCATCCAAGCCAAATGTCTATTCAAGTGATCTTTTACATACTGCATAATCATACGACATGGGCGCAGACGATTTTCTGCACCTTGAAAATTCACCGACAATGTCAGGCTCTATCCTCTATCTGGAGCGTACGAGTCCCACGCCGCGCCACAAAGCCTCCATGTCGGCTTATTTTAGATTATAGAAAATCTTTTTTTAAAATATGTTTTGATGAAGAGTTACAAAAACTTCTGATTTTATTTATGTTTTCGTTTTCCTATAATTTTGATTGGTGATGATTGAAGGCACGATTTGGTAAACGTTGCATTCAAACTTTTTATCTGTGTAACTCTAACTAATATTTTTTTACACAAAAAATCTGCGTGAAAAATCATGCTTTAACCCAAAAATATGCTTGACTAGTACTCGAAATTGTATCTTACGTGATCCATAGAAATACTCATTTTTTTTGTTCTTTACTTATAAGCTGTTAAAATAACCTTAGAATCTCCTCGGCAACCCTCTGTTGACAGACCCAAACTTCCTTTATTAAGCAGAAGAATTTGCGTCGGTTATATTAAAATCCCTACTCGTCAAGATTAAAATTCTTTCCCTTAAGCATGTTAAACTTTAAGGTTTTACGAACAATGTCAGCTTAAGCTTCGCGTTGAGCTATTATCTCTCCAAAGTAAGTTACTCAGTGATTGCAACAAACAATATTGATATTAGTATTAATTTTGTGCTTCTAAGCTGACTCAAATATGTGTCTGCATGCAATATTTTGCAGAAAGTTGTAGTAATATGTTACTAACGACACCTTAAATTCCATGTCTCATTATAACATTTTGTGCAGAACTAAGATGCACAAACAGTGAGCTGTTGCAGTTAACCCGCAATTTATGGTAATTTAATGTACATTATTATGAATTTACAAGTTTAATTTTTTTTTATTTATTTAACACTGATTATTTTGTGCACTTTTCAATGAATACTGCAATGTCGATTTTTTTGAAGCATTAAAATATAATCAGCTGACTCAAATATGAGTCTGTATGCAATATTTTGCAAAACATTTTATTAATACTTTACTAAAGGGCACCTTAAATTCCCTGTCTCATAATAACATTCTGCGCAGTAGGACTACCATGCATAAGCAGTAAGATTTTGCATTTAAACCGCAATCTATGGCAATTTAATACAAATTATTATGAATTTACAAATTTAAACTTCTTATATCTTTTAATACTGGTTATTTTGTGCACTTTTGAGAGTACTCAATGACTACTGCAAAGCCGATTTTTTTTGAAGCACTTGAATGCAAAATGAAAAATTACTTTGATTCCAGTACAAGGTGTGTCTATGAAGGCATCCTGCTTTTATTTCTTAAGTACTTTTTTGTTCAGTATCAGGGTCTTTCAGTTGCAATAAGCGCTAGGTTTGTCGACTTGTGTTTCTTTACACTGAATATATGTATAAAAGTTGAGTTTTTCTTTAAAAGAATGGAGTGCATTGAGAATAACTACGCCTTAAAATAGTGGTGGGAAATTTTTTTTTGGATGGACCAGCTGTATTAGCTGAGAAGAAGAACAGAACAGGTGTTATCTAAATGCGTGCATATTTGTCAATGAAATAAAATATGATACATAGGATTTTGTAATGTTCTCTATCATTGTTATGGGCATAAAAACGAATACTACTTCTATATCGCTGTCTTCCTCACTTTTTCGATTTCTCTATACAAAGAGGTTCTATATCCAGATTAGTTTTTTTTGAAAGCAAGTTAAATTTTTCACTTCTTATATCTTTTCTACCTATGATAAACTAGTTTTTAAATAATTAAATTAAAAAGCTTTATTTAGATGATCTATAGCGTATTAGGCCATGGCCGCCAATGGGCTGTCGTACTACTGAGATTAGTTTAGTTTACGTAACACAGTAAAATGCAGTTAGAAACCTTGCTCAAAACAGAAATAATTTTCAAGAAAGATAAGTCGTTGCAACTCCAAATATAATTTTGCCAATGTTACGCTTTCATTGTACATAGTAGTGATGGCGGCACAAAGTAGTGGCTCAATTCAAAATGTAATGGAAAAAGTAAATTCTGTTATTTTTTGCTGAAATGAAATGAAATGAATGGCTTCATTATTATAATTAATAAACTATTATAAATAGTATTTTGTAATGTTCTCTATCAGTGTATGGGCCTAAAAGCAAATACTACTTCTATATCGCTTATTTCCGGACTTTCTTTTTTACCACCTTTTGAACTTGTTGTTATTGGCGACAGAAAGGAAAGGTGATTTTTAAGCAGAATATCTGTAATGTCTAAATTTATTATTATAGTTTCATATTTTGTTGTGCTATTACAGTCGACGCTCGTTATAACGACCACGCATTATAAAGACCATTCCATTATAACGACCAGTGATAAAAGCCCCAACTTTCTTCCTATGAACTCTATGTTAATTTGCTTTCGGTATAACGACCGTTCTGTATCGCCCAATCCAATACAGCGACCGCATTCAACGGACACTATTTCCGGTATTTTTCCAAAAAGAACATGTTTCTAAATTTGTAACTTGAAATGACCTTTATTATAGTTTACTGACAAGCTGCATGCAGCCTTCAGTGTTCAGTCAGTCCAACTTTGACAGGGGGAGGGGATTACCACTCACCATAGTATGGAAAGAATAGAGAGGGGGAGAGAGCACGTGGACTTTACGGATTTTAGGAAAAGGGGTTGACAGATGTATTGGTAGTTTTTGTCATTTGAATCACGTGTTTTCCCAAGGGTCGATTCTCCGAAATACGAGGAGTCTTGCTGTCCGTGACTGGTGGTGTCATGTCAGCTCAGAAGTTCTGCTTCCAGAAATGTGAATGAGAGGGTTCGAGAAAAATTAACCTGCTCTTCAACCTGAATGTTGACAGGTTCCAGGTCACGTGCCTTGGATTAGTTATCCTCTGGGGGAAGGAGCGAAAAAAGAATAAGGTTCTTCAGTGAAATGCATACTGCAAACAGGAGTTTCATTTTCGCTATTGAACGAGATGGCAGGTTCAAACAAGCGCAATGCGATATGTCTAGATACTAAAATTAAAATCTTAAATGAAGTTGATAAAAAAGTTTTAAAAAAATGCGAAATTGCTAGAGTTTTCAAAATTCCCAAAAGCACCTTATTTGGTATCATTAACATTAACAACCGGGACTCAATTTTAAGAAACGAAGAAATTGGAGTCAAATCTTCTAGAAATCGTTCCCGTGAAGGGAAATTTCAGAAGATCGAAGAAGGTTTATATGAATGGTTGAAAATAATGCGATCAAAAAATGTCCCAATAGATGGAAATTTGCTGAAGTCAAAAGCTTTAACTTTTGCTCAAAAAATGGACATTGACGAAACTGTGTTCAAAGCTTCGGACGGATGGTTGCAAAAATTTAAAACCAGACATGGTCTTTCATTCCGGAAGCTTTGTGGCGAAAGTGGTTCTGTGAATGAAGAAGCAGTGGACACATGGAAAAAAGAAAAGCTGGAAGAAATTATCAAAAATTATACTCCAGAGGATATTTTTAACGCAGACGAGACTGGACTGTTTTTCATGATGAAACCTGATAAATCTTTCGTTTTAAAAAACGAAACTGCGAGTGGAGGGAAAGAAGGCAAGCAAAGACTAACAGTTCTCTTATGCTCAAATATGTCTGGTACTGAAAAACTTCCACTCTTAGTGATCGGAAAATCAAAAAAGCCGAGATGTTTTAAAGGACTCAAAACCTTACCTGTCACGTACAAAAACAACTCCAAATCGTGGATGACATCTGTCATTTTTGAGGAATGGCTACGTTGCTTGGATAAGCAAATGACAATTCAAGGTAGAAAAATTATTCTTGTAATTGATAACTGCACGGCTCATCCCAAACTAAATGGGTTGAAATCAATCACCGTGGAATATTTTCCACCTAATGTCACATCTGTTCTTCAGCCACTAGACCAAGGGGTCATTATGAGTTTTAAACGCAATTATAGGAAGTTACTACTGCGAAGAGTTGTTTCTGCACTCGACGAAGATCAAGATTACAAAGTTGATGTCCTAACAGCTTTGCATCTCTCTAAAGCAGCATGGAATGACGTCTCAGAAAAAACCATCAAGAATTGCTTCCATCATGCTGGTTTTAAAAAGCAAGAGGAAAGGGAATCTACTGCTGAAATAATTAGTCCGGCAATCGAAGATGAAAATTTCGTTGAAGAAGAGGAAATGCTGCAAGAAATTTCTCAGAAAATGAACATGGATGCAACGTTGAACTTTGACGATTACGCTAAAATCGATAATGACTTGGAATGTGTCGAGCATCTGTTAGAAGATGAACTAATTTCCCGTTATTGTGGACAGGAAGAAATTGATGCATCATCATCAGATGAAGAAGAGGAAGAAATTGTAACAAAAACTCCTAGCATAAAAAATGTGTCGAATGCTATCGAGACTTTAAAATGTTTTTTTGAAAGGCAAGAAAATACAGAACACTATTTGTCATCAATAACTGAAATGGAAAATTATGTTTTGCAAAAATCACATGTGCTAAAAAGGCAAACAACCATTTCTGATTTTTTCTTCCGAAAATGAATGATTTGCAAGTATGTAATTTTTTCCTTATATTTTCTACTTTAAAATCTGTTTAACATTTTATTATAACATATTGCACTGATAATTTTTTTTAAATTCCAATGATAAAATATAATTTGAGCATTTTGTTGGAATCTTTGAAAAATTGGCAATTTTAATGGAATTACTATACTGCATGATGCATGCATATACATTTTTAAATTCTACCTCTTATAGCGACCACCCGTTATAAGGACCTTTTTTTGTGGAACGGAGATGGTCGTTATATCGAGCGTCGACTGTATATGTTTTATATTTTGTTATGTTATTATATGTTTTGTATTTTCTTATGTTATTATATATTTTATATTTTGTTAGAGTAAAGTTCTTGTGGTATTTTACGTTATTCTTAAAAACGTATACGTAGTTTTCTTATTCCTTACTTTACTATCAATTTTTAGTTTTGAAAGAAATGGCTATCTGCTTCAGCCTATAGGTGGCGCTTATTTACATCTGCATCGGTTATGTACTGCTGGTTTGGTATGAAACTAAACGTGGATAATTGATATTTTAGTAGATTGCTGTAGTGACTTTAATTCGAATTTTAATTATTTATACCTCTAATTTTAATTACATCATCTGGCATCAAACCTGGAAAGTCAACAGGAGTCATCGAAAATGAATCATGAGAACTACAGCTTCATTCAATAGGCTAATTAAATTAAAATAATATAGCGTCAAATATGGACAATTAGTCATTTTAATTAGAAATGGAATGTGATCTTTATTAATCTGTCAGATTATCTGCTTCTAGTGGCTGTATTATTTTTACACGCTGTTTCACACGTTGAATCTGTAAAACAATTAAAACAGCGTGAATTGAATTGAGATTATGATTTCAAATTTGCGGTGGTCACATAGTGTGCAACACGTACTCTGAAAATCAGAGTATTAATGAGAAACGGGTTAATTTTGCAATGTTAATTTTATTAATGATTGTACTAATTGAACCGGCTAGTTTGAAAAAGGCTCATTTCAAATTTTCTGCCCTTTTCTTTTTGTTTGTGGTATACGTTTGTAAGTGAGTACTGCAATCGTACTCTCTGTATTATTGATTTCATTGCTATTTTTAAACCAATACGAAATACAAATTACAGACACTTTCGAATTCACACGATAGAACTATACAGCCTAAAAACACATTTCATGTTTAAAAATAAAAATGGGCGATTGAAAGTTCTAATTGAAACTCTTTGGAAATGATCGATTCAATTTTGATTACAATATTCTTGTGCTTTACTTAGGCAATAGGTAATATTCAAAATGGAAGGGGATTGGGAAGTAGCACTAAAATTTCAAGCATTTGTAGTGGTACACTTCATTTGTAGTGGTACTCTAATCTGAAGTATGTATTACAAAAATCAGACTATTTTTGGCCAATTGAATTTTAGCAATTTAAGATGACTTTGTGTAGTTGGTGATTCAATAGAATCATGAAAATGTGAATTAGTTCATGATAAGCATTACGATTCACGGCGAACAGTTAATGATAACTACCTGAAGATATATTTTACATATTGCTTCTATTAATTTTGTTGTGCGTTATAACGGCAAAGCGAGATAATCAATAAATACTCATTAACTGGATAGTAAAATGATTTTATTCATCATCGACGATTGACATGAATTTAGCAAAGTTTAAGAAAATTAGATGACGTTTCAGAGTAAAATGTTCGTCTCGCCCGAATGAATTTTTAGACAAGCAGTTTATTTTTGGAATTCAAGCTGTAAAAGAAGATGTTTATTTTTTGATTTAAATTTTAATGTTAGAAACATAAATTATTTTTACAACATAGAGGAAATTATTTTTGCTTTTTCTGAAAAGAAGAGCTTATGATATTCCACTTGGTGAAAGATTCTCATTTTTTCTATTCTTCAATTATTTATTTACAATCATAGTTTAATGCCGAAGGAAATACTATTGTACTTCCTGTAAAAGTAGGAATTTGTTATTCAGGAAGATGGAAAATTAGCATATTACTGTTAGTTAATAATCCTTATAGTTGTCATTCATGGAAAAATATGAAAATAATTATTTGGGGAAAAAACTATCTTAAAATGACTTCTTATATTACATTTTTTTGTCATTTGTTTTCTTGAGTAAACTAATTTTGCAAAATGCACACATTAACAGATTCATCAAATTTATGTTTAGTGTCAAAACTCCTGGTTTGAGGCAAAATATGCAATCGATTTATGAAAGAAACCTTTCGAGATAAAAACAAAATGCATTTCAACTATGAATTCAGCATTGAAAATAACACAAGTCTATATTCAAAAGTAAAACAATTTTCGGAAAATATTTGTTTTAGACCAATGTCATTTATTTATTCGATGAAGAGTACACTTAGTTTGCAATTTTTTCCCAACTTTTTGTTCTAGGTTGCGAATTCTACACTAAAAAATTCTAATTCAACTTTTCTCCAAAAAATTGGGAAAAAATGGGGAAATGTATCTAAAACCAACATTTGGTACTAAAATTGAACCATTGGAATGGTTCGTTCACTGTTAAAAATTTCCGTAAGGAAATAGTAAAATAATCATTTATTTGATTGCTATTTTACCATATTTAATTACAGCAGTTGAATAACCGTTAAAAAGATGTTACTCAAACCGCTGATTGCGAAAAAAATCGTTTATTCTCTGTTTATCCTAAAGAACGTTTAACTAACCGTAATTTTCAAGCGCTCAATAAGAATCGGGCGTCCATCTTGGTTGCGAAACCTTACCGGTCGTACGTTGTTGTTAAAATATGAATAAAGATTTATCAGTTCAAATCTGCATGTGTATATAAAAGTAGAAGAAAAAAAAATGGCTTAAGTAGTGGTTACTAATTAGAAACATATACACACGTAAATCAAAAATTGGAGACATCGGATTCCCGAACTGTTTGCGAATGAGCGAACCCATAATTTGAGCTGCTGAAGCTTGTTTGTGTTTTAGTTTTTGCAGCAAATAAAATGATTTTTGTCAATATACAGTAACTTTAGACCAAAAACGACTTTGGATCCAATCAAAAACTGAAATCTCAATTTTAAGGCAGTCTGTCTGTTATAAAAGAAGATTTATTGATAAATAAACGGCTGCTTTACTTAATGTGGATGGCCAAATGTCTAGAGCGCAAAGCTGGTATACCATACAAACGGGTTCGATTCCCGTACGCTTCGTTTACGGTTTCTACGCCTGGAAGATTCTACGCCTTGAAATGTTTCAAAAACGGTAAAAATTTTGTTTTGAAACCATTTTTAAATGGTTATAAAACCGTAAACTTTTGTATTTACTGCTTTCTAACCAAGCTGATTGGAAATGGTTTAGGTCCCGTAAAGATAGAAAAATGTTCCAAACCGTAAATTTAACGGTGAATTAGATGGATAGACTGCTGCCAGTTATTTAACCGTAATTTCATGATGTAATTTCTAGCATTGCTGTTTCACAGTCATAGCGAAACTAGGTGAAACTACGTTATTATAATGGTTTAACTTGGTACCAAATATTGGTTGCAACTAGATTTCACCATTTTTTCAGTTTTTGGGTAAAAGGTTGAACTAGAATTTTTTACAGTGTAGCAATCTTCAGTTGCTCTTGCGATTATTTAACCATTGGTGGAAGTAGAACACGTGCATCATTATCGACTTTAGCTTTGTTAATTTTTTTTTACAGTATACATATCTGGCGAAAAGGAATCATTTAAACAAAGTGGAGGTCAAGGGTGAAAATGGTATCGCACTCCAAATGCTGGAGCAATTGGCTGCACCAAAGCTGGAATTTTCATATTTGTGCACCAATTCAGGCTAAAAGCAGCATGGTCTTGAACTAAACATTGGTGCAACTAGAAATGGAAAATATGTATTGGTTTAAGACTTATTCTTTTTTTTTCTTCTTTTTTCATGAAAAAAACAAACAAAAGAGTATTTTTGGTAAACTCGTGTTATACATTGTAGTAAGGAGTTTTTCCTATTCCTTTCTCGGAGCAGATAACAAATCCCGATTGATTTATTTTTAGTAAAGTTTTTCTTATCGTGAATATTCATACAGCAAACTGAATGATTTGGATGTAATCATATTATATTTTAAACTTGAAGAAAAGCATCTTTTGTGTAAAAATTGAATGCAAACCCCATGGCACTTTCAGATACAACACTGACAAAAATATTTATTTACTTCTGAAGAAGTATTCTATTCCATTCGGCAGGAAATTAGTTTAAAACCAGCTTGAAGAAAAATAATCTGAAGTTCCAGAACTTTGTTGGAGGACAATGAAAACAGACAAAGAAGAAAAAAAAAGAAAAATAGAAATAAATAAAAATACGTACTCAAAGTCTTTAGAAAGAACTCAAAAATAAGTATTCCCCAGGAAAAAGAAATAAACATATTTCCTTTTAGAATAGAAGCATTGAGTTTTTAGTACCCGGAGGAATATTTTGTGAAATCTAATTGAATTCATTTGTTTGATGGGAAAAGAGAAATTGAATTATTATTTTATGTACTTGTAGTTGAATAAATCAATATTAAATTGGATCAAGAGCTTGAAAGTTTGGTTTATTTACAAAGCTATGGAGTCACAAAGAAATGCTTTAACTTAACCAATGCATATTTTAATGATTTAAAGTAAATATATAAAAAAATATATACTCTGAAATTTTTAAATGAGAGATACTCAACGAAAAGACTGAAATGAATTAAGAAGATAAACGTTGAGAAATTGCAGTATATAGTGCTCTTAACAACAAATTATGATTAAAATAGGGCTATAATATCTATCTATATATATATGTAATATAACAGTTACATCAGCGCATTATTTTAGTGGAATGTCCGTCTGTGAATCAATAGTGGCCGAAATTCAATAAATCATAATTTTTTTTTGCAGCTTTAACGTTGGAAATATACACATTCAAAATAACACGAAGACGGAACACAACATCAAAGTACTGTACAATATTTACATCTCATGAATCCCCGCGGAATCCTTGCGAACCGTTGTTAAATAATTTCTCGAGGCTTCGATGACATGATCCTATACGTCTTTTTCTATTGGATTATCTCTGGAAAAACCATCTGGGCTCACGTTGCGCAATTTCTTTCCCGCCGTGAGAAAAAGGGACCGGTTTAAGGGAACGTATATTAACTGCCAACCACTGTCTGTAGGTCACTTGTTTCAAAATCGAAACCGAATTTAAAAAGGGGTTTAAAAGAGTTATTTGGTTTTTGATGTTATATATATATATATATATTTATGAAATAGAGAATATATATATATATATAATTAGTGGGTATGTGAAAAAACAACAATTAAATATCAAAGGCTGAACGTGGGAAATCACAAATATAAACATTAAAAAATGAAAAAGAGCCTGCCTCTTCATCAGTGGGAGGGAGCAGGAAGCATATATAATGAAATATTGGCAGGTTTCTGAGAAATCCCAGCATAGCATGTGAGAAAAAAAAATTTTATAACTAAAAAATTATAAGGCTGGGAGTTGCAAGCAAAAAAAGTGAATAATCAAAATAATTTTTTATCTATCCAGTTATAAAAAGAACAGAAATTATTTTTTATTATTAAAAGAAGTTTCGAGTTTACGTGATATTGACGGAGTTAAATTGAAAAGATAGAAAAAACAACATGCTATAGCCGAAATTTCCCCTCCCAGACCTGCAAAGCAATACGATTAAAATACAGCTTCTAAATCTACTCACCTCCCATGGCAGGACCAGAAAAGTAAGACATCAACATCCTTTTCTGGTCCTGCCATGGGAGGTGAGTAGATTTAGAAGCTGTATTTTAATCGTATTGCTTTGCGACTGGGAGGGGAAATTTCGGCTATAGCATGTTGTTTTTTCTATCTTTTCATTTTGACTCCGTCAATATCACGTAAACTCGAAACTTCTTTTAATAATAATAAAAAAATTCTGTTCTTTTTATAACTGGATAGATAATAAATTATTTTGATTATTCACTTTTTTTGCTTGCAACTGCCAGCCTTATATTTTTTTAGTTATAAATTTTTTTTTCTCACATGCTATGCTGGGATTTCTCAGAAACCTGCAATGCCAATATTTCATTATATATGCTTCCTGCTCCCTCCCACTGATGAAGAGGCAGGCTCTTTTTCATTTTTTAATGTTTATATTTGTGATTTCCCACGTTCAGCCTTTGATATTTAATTGTTGTTTTTTCACATACCCACTAATTTTATATATATATATTCTCTATTTCCTAAATATAATTAGCAACTGCTTAAGTGTGCTGCCTCGTGCGCCTTTTTACAGTTAGATTCACTTTGTTAACTTTTGATTATATATATATAGGTGTAGCAAGTTGTTAAGCTGGTCGCTGTATTATTGGTTTTGTTTAAACAAAACCAATAATACAGCAACCAGCGCTAATTTCTTAGATATCTGTATTAATATTAAAAATGACGAACTGAATATTGATCTTTACGATAAACGTAAAGATTTTAATTTTTCTACTATACAAATGCCGCATTGGCACATTAATTTAAATAATAGAACTTTTGTTAACGTCATTATAAATCAATTAGAGATTTTCAAAAATCTGTAACAATAATATCATTCTAAATAAACAAATTTTCTTTAATTCCGCAAATCTGTATTATAGTAACTTTTCTTCACTAGAATTCATAAATTACTACCTTAATATATTGAGGAAGGCTACGCGCATGCTTGCTGACCTACTGGCGACACTGTTCGCTGCCAATGTTATGAAGGGTCGTGGTTAAAGTCCTCTGAAAATTCTATGGAAGGCCTCAACCTGGATGTGTTGCAGCGGATGATATCTAACACGAATGTTGGATAAGGAGCTTTCGGATACGAAACAACAAAGAAAATATTCGTTTTTTCTGCTTTTGTCGTCGCATCTTTCGATCGTTCATCTCTGGGTGTAGGTGAGTATAATCGTTGCTACGAACCAACGTCCTGTAGGTATGGGCGGGTGTGTTGTATTGGTGGCATGTTTCACGTTGGTTTAATTTTTAAGTTTTAGCTTTTTACGTTATTTACCGCAATTTCAATTTATTTGTAGCATCGTCGCTTAAGTTTATTTATAATGTTTCCATTTTACATGCCATTTCAGCGACACATTCCGAAACCTGTAGGACTATTTTTTCTTAGTTTTTTTTGTATACGTTATGCTCCCCGCCCACTGATGAGGAGAGTTATTTGTTTTTGTTTCTTTATCTTATATCAGTATTTTCAAACGTTTCGTTAATGTTTGTCTACATGTCCCGAAATTATCATTTCTTTTCATTTATATCTATATTTATATATATATATATATATATATATATATAGATAGATATATATAAGTCTAATGATGGTGAAAGCAGCAGAAAAATTATTTTCAAAAATCAATTATATGCTTCTTGAAAGCATGGTAAAAATGTCTGACAATGAAAGAGTGAAATTCTTTCCAAAATATTCTTCTAGGTTAGTAGACAGAAGAGTAGTAAAATGAACCAAAACTTTGAATTTAGTACTGAATTAAAAAAAACAAACACTTTCGTGAGTTTTTTTATTAATACGCATTTGTAATATTCTGATACTTTTAATATATGAATGTCAGGTTTTTTTATTGTTAAATCATCCTAAGTTTAAAATATTGACTTAACTATTCTCTCGCGTTACTTAGCAAAGAAAGAGAATTTATGACTTAACATATTCAAATACTACGAAAGAAAAGTCCAATAAATTCCAAATATTTCTTTTAAATGCTTAAAGATCTTGAAATGAAAAAATATCTTTTCTACTCCCATGAAGCAGTCCTCTAAATAAACATTTTGATTATTAATGAACATTATTGAACATTATGCTTACCGTACACGGAGCTTAAAAATTATTTTATTACGACGGCCTGTAGTTTCCTTTTTACGAAAAAATTAGCAATGGATCTTCTTTTTTTAAAAAAAGAAAACTGAATATTGAGCACGGAAGTGATTTAATTGATATAAAGAAGTTTAGGTGTTCGTGTTATTCTTTGTGTTAAATAATATTTCAAAGATAAAAACTTCGCAAATTAAAAAATAATCTATCTATAGATTATGCATAATGCAATGAAAAATTATGAGTTAAAGAACCATTTAATTTGTGAGCAAAAGTTAAGCTTAGTTATAGAATGTATGTGTATAATGCATATGAATGTGAGTATGAGATTTTGCATTTTCCTGCATCTTTATTGACGACGCGTTGCCATTTAGCGATTCTAATTTTAACATTAGTGCCTACGAGAGAAATTCAAACTCTTTTATCCAAATAACTATGAACACGAAAATGTGTTTTTTAAAAAAGTAAAAGAATAGTAGGATTTGTAGATTCTGTATATGTTTTATTCTTGTTTCAAGATGCAAAAAAAAAAAAAAAAAAAAAAAAACCTGTTATTAAAAATTGAATTGCATTTCCCTATTCACTTAAGGAAGGTTAGAATTCATTGATTAATACAGTAAACCCCAAGCGTTTTATTTTTCTCCCAAAAGAAAGAGCTAGAAACCTTTTATTTTTATGATTTATCAAAATGCAGTACTTTTATTCTAAAGTTTTAATGACTAATTTATTTTTTCGTATGCCAATGATCAAAAATTTAAAATTAAATTCGCTTGGATTGCAGAATATTGCATAAAAATTGTTCTTACCTTTTTCACATTCGAAATTATACATAAGGAGACATTTAAGTTATAATATAATTTTACAATTTGCATATTCCTAAATATTATAACATATGCTTTAATTAAAATTTTTACAAATGAAATTTAATCAGTAGGGGTCATTCACAAATGATGTTACGCTTCGAGAGGGGAGGAGGTTTCTAGAAATGATGACAGTTTGTGACAAATAGAGGGGTGGGGGTAGCAAGAAGTGTGATATTCACATTTGAGTTAAAATAAGAATATTTAAAACTAGTAAATTAAATATTTTAATTTTATTTTTTCCTTTTTTTTTGTTGGTGTTGTACTATTCTCATTGTTTTTATTTTGTATCAAAATCATCGAAGCTCGTTAAGATTTAAACTATCTTCTAGTTAACAGCTTAAAATTTAAAGAAAATCTGCTTGGGCATTTCCACTTTTAGGACAAAAATAGCATTTATTTTAAAATTCAATCTCTTTAATAATGTTTTGTGTTCATAAAATAAGGATAATGTTTATAAAGAAAACTACGTCAAGCTCTAAAATGCTATTGCTTTCAATTGCTCTTTTATTTCAATATATTTTACTATCCTATATTACTTATGTTTTTTCTTGTGAACCTTAATGTCGTTTTATACAAATTAAGTACACATGTAATAATTATTATTTTTTTGGTCACACGTGTCATTAAAATACATAGAGTTCAAGTTCAAAAATAAAATTGCGATCTACAACATTGTGCTTTGTTTCTAAACTGAACTTAAATTTGCTTATGTATTATAGCGTGACATGTCGGCAAGACGCCCCCGTCTCATGTCAACCCCCCCAGGGGGTAATAAATGCTAACTATAGCCATACTGTATATAGCATCGATGGTTTTACCAGACTATCCCCATACGTGGAGGTGCGACCTCCATTGAACTTCTCACAAACTCTCAGACACTTAACTAGAACCTGCCATACGGACCGGACTAGCGTGGGGGGTATGGGCATGATGAAGTGTGACATTTTGTGACAAAGTAGAAGAGGGGTGTCAAATATATTGAAAAGAAGTGCGACATCATTTATGAATGGTCCCGTAGTTGTAATTTACTGAAACGTTCAGCCTAAAAGTTCAAAATAGTGAATATGCTTTCCTTTTTTAATTGCCTTTTTTTTCGAAAACGAGGTTTATTTTATGTCGAGATATTTGTTTGAATTGTTAATAAGATACATTCGAATTAATTTATCGCCGAAGCAAATTGAGAGAGAGATTTAGTTGATGATGTTTAGTTGATGCTGGTTTCCGTGGAAGTAGCAGTATTTAAATTTGAAGGAATTTCTTGCAAGAGCTTAATTTAATAGAGTTATTTTTACATAACATTAGCTAATCTGAAAAGGAAAATTTTCGTTTTGCTAACATAATGAAATCTTCTAAATTTAAGAGAATATTCTGAAAAATATATCCTTTGGAAACACCTGTTAGCTACCTGTTTGCATATCTCGTGCTCCAAACGAAATGTAACTGAAAAATGTAGTTTGATATGTATGAATATTTTAAAGCAATTTAGCTACAACTTCTTTTTCACATCTGCGGAGATTTTTCCTATTTTCAAATAATAATGTTTTTTATCTGCTACACTTGAGTAAAGTTCCAGTTAACATTTGATCGAATTTCTGCGGGATACATTCGATGTAAAATCGGGTTTAAATTTTTGCATAATTTAGTTATTTGATCTCGGCAAAACACTTTAAGATAATGCTCATTCAGTATGCATTTATTCATAGCATCACTCTTTTCATCTCTTCCAAGAGGAATATGAGTGAAGTGCAATACTTTGCGCATTATCTGAAATTTAAATTTCATTTAAAATTGTTTTTTATATTTTGAGAGCTTTGGTTTTTGCATAAGAATCCCGTAAGAACAAATGTTTTTCATTTTTTATTTTATTTTATATAATTACAGTGATAATAATTTATAAGTAACCTAATGATTATATTTTGATTCATTCATAATATAATAATATTCAGTATGCATTAAATTATAACAATATATTCGAAGCGAATGGAACGTACCACGTTATTTTCAGATCTTTTTTTTTTTTTACCTTTACAATGGCAATGTATTGAAAATTCATAATTAGATAATATGTTTGTTAATAATTGTGTTTCAAATATCTGGTATTTCAAAGCTCCAGTTAATAAGTAAAGAAAAAAGGTAAAAAGTTTGGTTTCAGTTCTTACAGATTTATAGCGTTTTAAACTTTCTAACGTTGTGTCGTAAAAAAGAAATTAACAAATAAACAAAAACGATTAAAACAGCTCTGAAAGAATAAAAAATTTTTGTCATTAAAAGTCTTAAGTTTATACGTTCGTACGAGTTGGGAACGTTTAAAAAATAAGCGGAACTTTAAAAAATCCATCAAAAATGCATCACATAAGTTAATATTTTTTGAGGAGCCAATGTTTAATTCTTATCTTTTAAGCGTATCAGTAGACTGAAGTGATTTTATTTTTACACGTATCTGTCAAGGTTCGATAAACGGCATACATAATAAATTTTTGAAAATTAATCATTTTTGAGTTGTCAATCAATCACATGAAATTTTATTTCGTGACATGTCTAGATTACTTAACAAAACTCCTGTTTACTAAAGAATATCTTTTTTATAAATTAAATTTTTGTTGTGAGATTTCTTACGCCCAGAAACTCTGGTCTTTAAAACGATACAAAACATAGAAAGCAAAATCTCTTGGTACAAACTTTGAACGCATGGGAGGTTTTTCAGTGTTCAGAGAGATTTTTCATCAAAAAAGAAAAATAGATTCAATGAATTTAATTAAAAAAATTACTTATTTGTATTTTACAGACATTTTTTGTGTATTAACTTATTATATGCTGTGGATAATTACTAGGATAAATTGTGTTTATAACCATTTTTATGGAAAACTCATTCACAGGTAATGTATATACGAATGACGAAAGAAAGTCATAGTACAAAACATAGTTTCATTACAAGAATTATGTGATTTTGGTGCATCAGATGAAAAATATATATGAGGTACAGTAATATTGAAAATTTAATAAAAAGGAGAAAAATATATAAATAAAAAATAATAAAAATTTTACTGCAATGTAAAAAGTTTCTATGTGTTTTGTACTTTTTTATTTAGTTACTAAGCTAAGTTAGAAACAAGGGGTAAAATTCGCCCATTCTAACAGAACAATAATAATAATAATAATAAAATAAATAAATGAAAACAAAAATAAATATTTATAAATAAATAAATAATAAAGTAAAAACTTATCAACTTTTAGGTTGATCGCTGGCAAAAGATTTACAGATCTTGTTTGAAGATTTTCATTGGACAGAAATAAAAACAAAGATAGTAAAACAAAACATACACATTATTTTTACAAACACTTTGATATTGCATCACAGAATAACAGCAAAGATGTTTAATTTTCTTTGTTTACATGTTGAATTTTACACAATGAGCTCCGTCTTGTCTTCAAGATATGTAAAGAAGTGAAAAAAAATCACTTTTTGAAAATGGTTATAAAAAATGCATTATTAACTTTAACCCATGTAACTATGTAGCAAATAAATGTGATAAAAATTGTGAAATTTTATCCTAAACGCATTAACGTTCCCACATCATTTGACTTCAACAAAATATTTTTTGACGATTGTGTATATCTTGTGTTAACTTTATAGCTCGCTTTTACCTGCATAGTTAGTGCGAAGAATTTATTTTTTGTTGCTTTTTAAAATAACTTCATTGCATTTTTACTGAAAATAAATTTCCCTGATTTCCCTGATAATCAAGAACAATCTTCTCCTATTACCAGTTATTTTCTTTATGTTTAGGATAAAAGCAAATTTCCTCGAAATAAGTTTATCTTGAGTGGAATTTTCTGCGCAGCAGGAGGTTGTCCGAAATGGGGATGTGACTAAATTGGGACTGCAAGGAAAAACAATGAAAAAATAGGAGAGATGTCTCGGAAATTCAATAAACAGTCATTATTTCTGTTGCTATTTCTGTATTGTATATTGTATGCTCTGAAATAAATTGTTTTTAGCATGCTGATAATACGTTATCGTAGAAAGTAGAGATAAATAAATTAATCGAGCGTTTTATTTTTAAGATCATCAACGTGAAACATTCAATACAGCCAATCAGGGTTATTTTTGATCCGCAACTTCTCTGTTTTTAATTGTCCCACTCATATTTAATAGGATTATCGTATTTACTGGCATAAAACTGAAGATGAACTCCTAAAGTATTGCGTAATCACTAAAAATTAAGGAATGATAATGATAAAAACTCTATAAAAGGAACTATTAAGTGATCCTTCCATACTTTGAACCACGCCAGAAAAGTTATTTTAAAAAGAATTATTTTAATACAAATATTATAGTTGTGCAACATCGAACCAAAAGAATGAAATTTATAAATTTTATTTCTCAACATCACAGGATTTCTATAGATTACGATAGTGCGACTTCAAGAATTTAACTAACTTCAAGGGCTGCAACAACTTTAAAACCAGCATTGAAAATTAGCTTAGGAGCGGTGACTTCAGAATCACTCTAAATACAAATGCAAAATTATTTTGTAAAATTAAAAGTAGAAAGTTAATTTTATAACCTATCCAGCTGAGAACATGAATGGACCTTCAATTTGTTTTGGAGCCAAATATACTAAAAAATATGACTTGGTTCAAAGTTAACCCCCATGGTTCTAAGTTTCCCTGAATGACTGCACATAAAATTTTTCGTCACAATAAATAAAAAAGTACATAGCTGTTTACTTTAATGTGCTAGTATTTAAACTTCGTAACAAAATTTTACTTTCTGTGAAAGTCTTTTCTGTATTTCTATACCTAGGTAATTTCGGCGACTTTGACATTATTTAGCATTTTAGATGAATAAATTCACTATTTTCATGTCAGCTAATTATTTGAGAAAGTAACTGAATCATACACTTTTAAGGCAGCACGTTATGTTGTACTAAGTGTATTAAATATTACTGCATTACTCTGAAAGACTAGAGCTTTATTATCGATAAAGGGATGATTAATTAATCATTCACCCAGTTAATCGAAAAAAAAGTATTTTAAAAATAAAAATAAATAATAAGTAGAGTAACCATTTTTTTACCTGCAAGCAAAAAAGACTCTTGCGTAGCATTCATTCACAGGATAAAAACAAATTAAACATAGCCCATTTAGGAAAAAAATTCCAATCTAACTTTCGTGATATGTTATTAAAAAAGCGGTGTTTCATGAAAAAAGAAAAGAAAGAAAAAAAAAAAAAACGTGTAAGAAAGACAGCGATATCATTAAACATTCATTGTATACCCTGAGTTTTAAATTAAACATCGCGGATACTGATTTTTTGTTTTTGTTAAACCGCTTTTTTCAAACCGTGCAAAATAATTGGAAAACAAAGTGCAATGGAAAGCATTTTTAATCTTCCTGAAAATATTATAAAGTTATGTGTCTAATTTGTGTAAAATAATAATTTCATTTTTGGATATTTCATTTACCCTATATCATGAGATTCGATTAATGCACATGGAACACACATTCATGAGATTTAATTTTTCATATGTAGATATCTAAAGCTGAAACTTAAGCCAAAAGTAAAGCAAAATAAATTAAGTTACCAAATAATAACCAATATTCACTTGGACTTAAACTTTTAAGTGTTTTAGTTAATCTTTTAACACTACTCATGAATGAGGTGGATTCAATTCGCACAAAATTTTCGATTTGTTTCCAAGCTATCTGACATTTGAATGATTATTAACAGTCCCCGGAAGCTGATGATCTAAAAAATCCATGAAGATTCTCTAAATACACATCAAAAATGACCCAAAAAATGCCATTCATGTTTAATAATGCACTTAACAGTTTGAAAAATGCACTTAAGTCAAAATTCCATTAAAGCTTTTAAAATGTTTGATTTTTGAAAAATTACACTAGTAAACACATGTTTTGCCCCAAGAAGAGTTTCACTTTTTCTGGACTCATATATTTTGCTTCATATTTCCCGATTGGCGCTAATGTTAAGGTTTTTAAAACTGCTAAAGATTGAACAAACAATTGTTCAAATAAAATAAACATTAAGGAAATGAGATGTCCTCGCCAAGATGTTTCGAATGCAAAAAAAAAAAAAAAAAATCTTTCGAATCGGTTAATTCCCCCAAAAGTTATTGGGATGGAGGGGGGGGGGGAGGCTAACCGACAGACACATATTTTCCTCATCTCAAAATCCTACTATAATTTCTTTATTTTCCCTCTTTATTAAATTAGGGTCAGTTGGAGTAATTGTAAACATGGGGTAATTGTAAACAAGCTTCATAACTACACTTGTGGTGGTTTTGAAACTTAACTGCTTGTGAGCAATAAACTGGCGGAATAGGGAAGACATTGAAACAGTTTCGTAACTTTCGAAACAACTGTGGAGGCGTCACTATTGTTTGAAAATGGCATAGTGAAAAAAGTTGTTTAACAAAATTTAGTGATCTTATTTTCCTCTCCAGCTCAGCTACAAAAGCTATGTAAGTGGTTTGAACGATTTTTATTTGTCGTATGGAATGCTGCTAAAGACATTTAGTTATGAACTTAATCCTCCCTGTTATTTTTCATGTGCAAGTTAGGTGTTTACAATTACCCCATATATTTCGTACTCTGGGGTAATTGTAAACACTTAAATTTATCATATTTCCAACATTTTGGGGCGATAATAAGTATTATATTTTGATGTAAATTACACTTTTGTGTCTATTTTACATAACTGTTGTTATTGCTGCTAATGCCAGTTGGAAATCCAAGCCCCCCTTGCAGGGCGACAGGGAACTAAGGAAGCTCCTACTGATTATTAATGAGCTCCACTAGAATGAAGTACACTTATCTTTTTAATCAGCTCCCACATGAGAGATCGTCACCTAGGTTTGTCCCTCAGCGGAAATTATTTTTAACTTGGTGGACATTTGAAGCGACGATGTATTTTGCGTACACAGCGCCCTTTAGCGCAATCGATCTCCGAGGAATCAGCGTGAGGTGGTCACCTTCCCAAGCCTTGACCAAGGCCAGTTGTGCTTCACTTTCGGTGTTCTGTGGGGTTCAAGCTTAACCGACTGATCCACTGCGAGACAAGTTTTACATAAATTTGTCGCATTACTTGATTTTTTGCAAGATGTTTCTCGTTAACTGATCGCAGTCGACTCATAACATAACTCAGCGGACCATATGCGGCTTGTTGGCCGCAGATTGAGAACCATTGCTCCGAAACTTCATAAGCCTTCAAGCAGACTGTGTATGAAACAATTTTCCATTTGCATCAACTTTATTCGAAAATAAATCAGTTTGCAATTACCCTAAATCTCTGGGGTAATTGTAAACACACTGGGGTAATTGTAAACACGAGCTCATTCGCTAACAAATAGTCATAAAGTCAAAATTTTTGTACACATTTACTCACAAGAAGTACAGTAGTGGCTACAATGCTCACAATTTTATCTCTGAATTCATTCAAGAGGTAGGAAAGGATCACGAATTAAAACATTGAAAAAACGTTTACAATTACCCCAACTGACCCTACTTCCTTATTGTTGACTTTTTTTAAAACGATATTTTTACGATACATTAAGTATTCTTTCATGCTTTATTTCTTTACGATAGAGTAGGTTAAAAAATTAAAGATATAACATAAAATATCTTAAACCATGTCACCATTATAAGTATTCCATAAGATGTAAACTTTTATAATATATTTCCATGAATTTTACGCTTTCTGATAAGAGAAATATAAAATCTGCATGGCCCATGACAAAATATCCGTAACCGTGTCTCAGTAATATACCATGAAACGTATCTCCCAGCAAGAGCCATTGTGATAACTTAATTTGTTCTAGTAAAAATGGAGAGTCAAAATTTAATGCGATTTCAATCAATCGTGAAGTCGTAAATTTCGTTTATAACCGATTGCAGATTCAGAGTAGAAAATGAAGTTTTAAATGAGTTTTATGGGTCATAAAAGATCTTCAAAGCGGGCGCATTGGCTATTGTTCTACGAAAAATCGATTAAATTTAGTGTACTCCATTTCTTTTTTATCACAATTATAAAATAACTATTTTCTATTTAAAATGAATCATCAATATAGATTATTTAAAGTGATGCATATTAGAATACCCATGTCTGCTTATGCACATTTAAGTTTCATTAATGTTAATTTTTAGTAAAGCAAGTTATTTATTCATATTCCGAAATATTTCAATAATTTAATCTTCACCCCGCATCGGGAGGGAGGAATGAGGAGTAAGTTAGCAAATCAGGCTTTATTTTTCTAAATTTATATTTTCCTCCTTTCTGAATTTATCTTAATGCAAACATATTTATTACTACGAATGTTATCCTTCCAAATTTGCTGTATTTTTATCGAAAACATCCCTCAAGACGATTCAAAAACAGGCACTCTTCATTTCAGAACAGAAAGGTTCAAAAATTCCCTTAACAATTCTTACGTAAATTGTAACAATGAGTGAATACAACAATACTATGATTTTTTCTCTAGGTTCTTAACAATGTGTGACGTCATTTCCTTTTTATATTGTTAGAAAATAGTACTTTAAGATCCCTTTTGTGAAAATTTCGAAGCTTTTGGCTGCAAAACATTCTCTCTGCAATGGAAAGAGCTGTTTCCGAATTTAAGTAGCTATGAAAAACGCGGTGCTGGATTATTTAAGGTAAGTAACTAAGAGGCAATATTTTCAAAACTAAATATCGTGTTTTGCAGGAAAAAATGCAGATCATTTGTGTGGTACACTTTTTACAACCGTCGTTTACTATAGCAAGCGACAATAAATAAGTGTAGAATGAATTAGGCTGTACATTAATTCATACAGGAATCCAAGTAAAATATAAATGTGTTTCAAAAATTTTTAGAAATCATTTCACTGTTTTGGGAAATATGATACGATAAAAGCAATTAGACAAACGTACTTCTCCGAATACTTTGATCCATAAAAAAGACTGTACATCTTCCTTTTCATTTACCTCGAGTGTTTTACTATTGATTATGGAGTGCTAGGTTACTTTTTTTCTTCTATTGAACATTTCATTATATTTACATTCGAATTTCAACCAACTTCTAAAAGACTTTAGAAGATTTTGATTTTGTGAGCGCAGTTCTAAGTCATGTATTATGACTTGAAAATTGCTTTTGCATTACCGATGCAACCGTCTCTATATTGAATTATATGAATAACTTAGCTAAAAACTACACGTTTTTTAATGGAAAGATAAATAAAAACGGAAGCTTTTAATTAAGTTTAGCAAAATGTTTTAACAGGCCAGAAGACATAAATCAGGTACGAGTCATTAAATTGTGTACATTTCATGATTATAGTTTTAAGATGTAGTAAATAGGGCACACTGATTGATGGAAGTGTCGTTTACAGGATTAAGTTACATGTATTCGTCTATCTTTAGCTATGGCGATTAAAAAAGTGATACGATTATTTAATCTGTTTTTTTAGGTATCGAATCTCTAGTTCTATTACAAGCATTTCAGTGGAGTACAAAAATCATCAATAAATGCTTGTATTATTATTACTATAGTAGCTTCCTATATGTTTCAATGATCAGAAAATTAGAGAAAATAAGATAATTATTTCAGCTATTTTAATTTATTCTATATCATACTTCTAGTAATATAGCCTTTCAATAAATGTTATATAGTTTTTTTAATTTATGCGGCACTAACAAGTAATTTATTTTTAACAATTGATAGAAAATGACATTTTGAGCAGAACTACATCATTCGGCGTTATTTTAACGCTAATTTATTGCAATTCGTTTTTGATTTATTTATGGTTTTCCGACACAGAAAAGCAGTTAAAATACAAAGCTTCTTTTACTGGTCTATAGTTTGCGTTGATATACACTCGTAGGCTCTTGGCATTAAAATTGCAACGCCATGAAAGAAAGCAAATACAAAAATTATATTTTTTGTACCTAACAATATGGCTTTAAGACAAAATGATTACAGTTATAAGCAGTTTGAGAGTTTTCAGGGGGAGAAACGAGCAGAAACAGTTGCCACCCTTCACAGCTGAAACGGCAGTTAATCCGTTAGGCGTATAGTCAAACTGAGCTTGGATGGTTGAAACGGGAAACACATTCCACACTACGTAAAGTCTATGCCCCACGTTATCACCCGTATTAGCTGGTGAGGGTTTGGCGGTGCCCCATGACCAGATGTTTTCAAGGGTGACATATCTGGAGACCGCACAGGTCAGGGCAACAATCGAATGTACCGTGTATCGAGATAGAGAAGAACACGACGTGCTGCATGTGGTTTTTCATTATCTTGTTGGAAGGTGGCGTTTGGCAAGCCTCGAAGATAGGGCACAACCCCTGTAGATAAGATGTCAGGAATGAACCCTTCCGGGGTAAAATTACTGTCGATGTGAACTAGAGATACGCGTGTCATATACCCAATTTGGCACAACCCCTGTAGATAAGATGTCAGGAATGAACCCATCCGGGGTAAAATTACTGTCGATGGGAACTAGAGATACGCGTGTCATATACCCAATCTTTCCCCAAATCATATAATAAATAAATAAAGTGATAAGTAAATTTTTCGGCAGCGCTAATTTCAAAAATAAATGAATAAAAAAAACATACTTTTTTATACAAGTAACAAAGGAAAAATTTTAAAAATGATATTCTCCATTTAGTTTTCCTTTTAATAGGGGAGAGGGTGACTTTTTGTAAAAACATCTTTAATGCAACGGAGATTAATTTGTTGCTGTTCAATTTTCAACTTAGAAAATGTTTTTTTTAAACCAAAAAAAAAGAAAGAAAGAAAATCTAAATGCTGTAAAAGATTTTAAATTTAACCCCTAAAAATGCAATTTTTAGCTAACTTTCGTCACTAAGAGAAGAAAAGAATTCACGCACTCCCCCTATTTTTTTTTTTTCGAAATTATAGCCTTCTTTAATTTTATGCAAACATATTTAATACGACGAAGATTATCTTTTCGATTCTGCTGTACTTCTATAAAAAAATTCCTGAGGACGAATTAAAAACTGAACTTTCCTTTCAGGCCATAAAAAAGTTCAAAAGTTTCTTTCACAATTCAAACGTAAATTGTAACAATGACTCGATACAACAATACCATGATTTTTACTTTACGACCTTAACAATGTGTGACGTCATTTCCTTTTTATATTGTTAGAAAATAGTAATTTAAGACCACTTTTGTGAAAATTTCGGAGCATTTGGCTGCAAAACATTTTCTCTGCGATAAAAAGAGCTGCTTCCGAATTTAGTGACTATGAAGAACGCGGTGGTGGATTACTTAAGGTAAGTAACTAAGAAGTAATATTTTCAAAATGAAATACTGTGTTAGGCAGAAAAAGAAAATCATTTGTGTAATAACGCTTTGTATGCACATTTACAATAGCAAGCGACGATAAATAAGTGTAGCGCAAATTAATGTGAACATGAACTTACTCAGGAATTCAAGTGAAATCTGCATTATTTTCGAAGAATTTTTAGTAATCAATTTGGCGTTTTGGGAGAGATGACGCGACAAAAAATAGCCATATCAGATAGATAAGCTTTTCCGAATACTTAGATACGTATAAAAAGAAAGTATCTTAATTTTAATTCTCTTCAGTATTTTACGTTTGATTATGAAGTGGTACATTACACTCTCCTCTTATATTAAACATTGCATAATATTTACATTTGATCTTCAATTAACTGCCAAAAGATTTAATGTTTTTAATGTCTTCTAAACTGTTTATCGTGACTTGAAATTTGCATTTGTATTGCCGATACAACCGTCTCTGAATTGAATTAAACGAATAACGACAACAAAAAATTACATATTGTTTAATGAAAAGAAAAAAACGGAAAGGAGTTTTCATGTTAAGTTTTGAAGAATGTTGTATAAACTTTACATACATCATGATTTTACATACATCTGTCTACCACGACAAAACCTCACGAAGAGATGTCTGTCACTGCATCACAAGGTGTACTACATTTTCCAAGGTCAATTCAAAATAGTGCTACCTTATGTGAGCGGTATGATACAGTTAAAATCAACATTGTATTATTTTGTTTTCCTAAATATGACATCGATTTTTTCTTCTTTAATATTCAATTTCGAAACTAACATTTTTGAAGACGAATAACGTAATACTGCCAAAGGCATCTACTATGTTCTGTAAGTCTGCACAACGTACTTAGCAGAATGATATTATGTATCCGTGTTATCCAAAAAGGCCGGAAAGGGAGCGGTTATTTAAGACAACGGAAATCCAAGATGCGTGACAATGCAGGCGTAAAAACTTACGTTCACACCCACAACTTTACTATGAGTTATGTGGCGCTATTAATGCTGGATTCAACAACTGAAGAATAAAATTTTAATTTTTATGCATAGTGAGTAAGTTGGAATAGACGAGTATTTATGAAAAACCATGAAATCTCTAATAGTCCAACTCGACGAGATTCAGACATCGCTACGGGATGCCTACGCGACAACATGATTCTTCAAGCATAAGTACAATTTTGCAATTCAAGATGCATGCATGACAATGCAGGTGAAACTTACGTTTACGCCCACACTTTACTGTGAGTTATGAGACGCTATTAATGCTGAATTCAACAACTGAAGAATAAAATTTAATTTTTATACATGTATAGTGAGTAACTTGGATTAGACTTGTAGTTATGAAAACCGTGAAATCTCTTATCGTCCAACTCGACGAGATTCAGACACCGCTATGCACCATGAGATGGCTACACGACAACATGATTCATCAAAGCATAACCACAGTTTTGCAATCCAAGATACATTGACAATGCAGGCGTGAAATTTACATTCACGCCCGCACTTTATTGTGAGTCATGTAACGCTATTAATGCTGAATTCAACAACTGGGGAATAAAATAATAAAGGTAAAAATAAAATCTTATTTTCATAGTCTCAGAAGTTTTTTAATTTCACATATGTTAAAATTTAAAACTAAGTGAGTTATAGGTATGTTTTTGCTTTGCTCAAAAAATTCCTATCCCGAGATACAGGCCGCCAAGTATGGCACCTCCGGCGCAATTTCTCACTTGCGATAAAAGAACTGATAAAATATATGTCAAAACCTTAAATTATGTCTAAAAACCGCTAAACGCAAAAGTGGAAGCTCTCCTTTTCAGGGAAAGTAGTACTTAATGGTATTAACCAACAGTAAAAAAATAAAAATTTTTGAGATTGGCTTTTTTGAGAAAAAATAAATAAATACGATTTAAAAAAAAAAAAATCAGAAGGCTGCAGCAAAAAAAGTTAAACATATATTTTAAAATTTGGCCTTTTATCTTAAACAGAATATAATTATATTTAAAATAAAAAAACGCATCAAAATATCCTGCACCGTTCAGGAAATAGAGCCCTTGAAAGTTTTTGTCGAAAATCGTAAAATTTTCGCAAAATCGTGAAAAGTTACGCCGGAGGCTCCATGTTTGATGGCCTGTATCTCGGGCCAAGAATTTTTTTGAGCAAAACAAAAACATACCTATAACTCACTTAGTTCTAAATTTTAACATATGTGGAATTCAAAAACTTCTGAGACTATGAAGGTACCCCCCTGCCTGAATCGACACGGATTATACCTATAGTGAGTGGAATAGAGTCCCGCAGTGGACCAGTCGGTAGAAGCCTGTTCCCGCAGAACACCGAAAGTGAAGCAAAATCGACTAAGGTCAGTGTTTGGGAGGGTGACAACCTCTCACGGCTGGTTGCTGTGGTGTCCGTGTACGCTAAAGGGAGCTGGTGCACGTTAAATAGGTCGTGGCTCCAAAGTTTCCTGAGTTATGAGACGCTATTAAGGCTGAATTCAACAACTGAAGAATAAAATTTTAATTTTTATATATAGTGAGTAACTTGGAATAGACTTGTATTTATGAAAACCATGAAATCTCTTATCGTCCAACTCGACGTGGTTCAAACACCGCTGTGGGCTACGCGACAACATGATTCATTAAATCATAACTACAATTTTGCAATGCAAGATGCATGATAATGCAGGTGAAATTTACATTCCCGCCCACACTTTACTATGAGTTATGAGACGCTATTAAGGCTGAATTTAACAACTAAAGAATAAAATTTTAATATTTATATATAGTGAGCAACTTTAAATAGGCTTGTAGTTATGAAAACCATGAAATGTCTTATCGGGCAACTCGAGGAGATTCGGACACCGGAACGGGATGCCTACCCGACAACATGATTCTTCAAAGCATAACTGCAGTTTTGGAATCCGAGATGCATGCAATGACTGGCGTGAAACTTAGTTCACGCCCACACTTCACTGTGAGTTATGTGACGCTATTAAAGCTGAATTCGTCAACTGAAGAATAAAATTTTGATTTTTAAATATATATAGTGTGTAACATTGAATAGACTAGTGTTTATGAAAACCATGAAATATCATCGGGCAACTCGACGAGATTCAGACATCGCTACGGGATGCCTAAGCGGCAACATGATTCTTCAAGCATATCCAATATATATTGACGATGCAGGCTTGAAATTTACATTCACGCCCACACTTTACTGTGAGTTATGTGACGCTATTAATGCTGAATGCAACAACTGAAGAATACATTTTTTATTTTTATATATAGTGAGTAACTTGGAAAAAACCATGAAATCTCTTATCGTCCAACTCGACGAGATTCAGACACGGCTACGAGATGACTACGCGACAACATGATTCTTCAAAGCATAACTACAAATTTGCACTTCAAAAGCAAATGTTTCTAATTTGATTTCGAGTTACCAATACATCAATTATGATGCTGAATGGTATAGATTCAAAAGTAATTTTTTGACATCTACTCATAATTATCACTTGTACTGCGCAACGAGAAATTGCAATGCCGTGAAAACCAGATGCGAAATCTTCCCTGGGGGAGAAACGGGTCAAGGTCAGTTCTTAACACACCTTACATATAGGTTTATAATATAAGATGGGCAATATGGCCTAAAAGAATGTTCTTTGAGCGGGGAATGGGGCGGAGTTAAACATTAACCTGCCTGGTTAGCGCTTCTAGATTAGTACAATGATTAATACAGGCAAAAATATTTTTGCACTTATTTTTGTCATAAAATTGTTTTGCATCGTGTCAGCAAAACCAGACAAGTCATATATTTTTTATTTATGATCGAAAAAGCTTGAAATTTTGTGTGATTAATATTGGATTTGTTACGAAACTATACCTTAAAGGAAAAAACTTAACGCGAAAAAACGAAAAAAACTAGAAGTTTTTCTTAAAATTCAATCTAACAGGACTTTAAAAAAAGATGCTTCTATTTCTTAGAAAATCATCTATGGGGTAGTAAAATTATTGAATTTTTCTGTTCAATAACTAAAGTTTATTTATAACACAATAGAAAAAAAAGTTTCATATTAGTTGATTTAAATGAGATAAATTGAGGAAACATTTAAGATTTCAGAAGGAGTGGGTTGTCATTTGAGTAAGAGAAAAAGATTATTATAATGATAAGAAGAAGAAAACAGAAAGAAATTTCAACACTTAAAAATATTAAATCGGCAGTAAATAAATGTACGTACCACAAGTTCCAAATCAGAAGTTGAATGTAAATAACAGAAACTTTCAGTTTTGCCAAAACAAAACATATCGCATACTAGCGATTGTTTGAAAAAAATATATCGATGGTAACGATAATGAAAACAATCGATAGTATTCGATAAGTACTATCGATAGTATTCGATAAGTACTACCGATAGTTCTCCACTACTACATCAGCTCAAGGGCGCCAGCCCTCGTCAGCCCTCCTTCCCGACTCTAGAGGCACTAAGCAGCGTCGGCGAAATTGAATAATGTTCGCTAATTTTTATCTCTGAAATTTATTTATTTTTAATTGAAAACTATTTATATTTTAGCTTAGTATTGTTGTTTTACAGTTAGGTTAGGTTTAACTTTCTATAAATAGCTTGAAAGTACATTTTCGCCTTTAAAAATATCGTTTGATTTGTTAGAGAAAAGGTAGAGTATTTTCAATCCAGGCAAGAAAAAGAAAAAAAAAAAAAACTTAGAACATATGAACAAGTAACTACCCTAATAACACAACATGTCACGGTATAGTCACAGTAACGTCACTGCGAGTCACAACTGTCACAGTCACAAAGTGACCGATTTGTGACGTCTCACAAGAGTCATGATGTGACACGTTTGTGGCAGCTTTCGTGTGACTTCTCCGCAACGTCACTGCAAGGATTAGTTTGTGACTGGTCACTTTGTGACGTTGCGAAGACGTTACAATGTGACTTCAATGTACATTGACGCAAAATAAGTTGTTTTTCACGTAAAACCTCTCACTTCATTATTTTGTCATCGAGAAAATCATTAACAGCAAAATTTTAACAACACTAGTAACCGCTGTGACCCAAATGCAACCATTTTGTGACTGTCGCGGGACACCTACGTTACGACACTGTGCTGTCTCAAAATGCTCAATTCAACTACGATATATATCCTTTCGCGGCCGCATCAACATTTCGAACGTCCTTCGCAGCAACATCACAAAATGACATCCCCTAAGAACTCAATTTGTAAATGTTTGTGACGTCATATTACAGTCGCAGCAACCGTCGTGGCGCAGCAACCGTCGTGGGCTCTTTATGTGACGTCGCAAAAAGCCTCGGAGTGAGAAAACGGTCACTTTCCCAAAGCAGCTACGGCGATTATATAAAGGACTTTATTTGCCCAATAGTAGTGACCAAAATCAAACCGTCGCGTGACGGTCACGACTGCAACAGAAGTGTCACTTAGTGACAGTGTTGCGACGTCACAACCCAGTCGCATCGACAGTCGTGACCTGTTGTGATCGTTATATGACGTGACAGTGTTGCGACGTCACAACACAGTCGCATCGACAATCGTGACGCGATTGTGATCGTTATATGACGTCACGTTAAAGTCTTGAAAGGACAATCCGTAAACACAGTTCTGAGACTTACCAATTCACTCAGATCGAGGCCTTTGACTTATTTCTAACCTTAAGAATGAGGTCGCTTCTCGTCCTTTAGAATGCTAATAGCACAACGACCAAAAGGGGACCCTCATGCAACCGTCGCGTGACGGTCACGAGATGTTACAGCACCGAAAGCAAACAGGTTGATGCAACTTACGAATGTCCTCCGCACGGCGACGTCACAAAGTGACTTTGCAGTGACGTCCCCTAACGACGCAACTGCAACAGCAGTCATTTAGTTACGGTGTTGCGACGTCACGATACAGTCTCATCAACAGTCGTGACGTGATTGTAATTGTTATGTGACGTCGCGTTAAAGCCTCAGAGTAGCTGTCCCAACACTGTGACCAAGCTAGGACCCTCGTGCAACCGTCGCGTGATGGTCACTAAATGTCACTGTATAGTCACAAGCAGGTTGCAGTAACTTACGAATATCCTTCCGCGGTGACGTCACGAAGTGACTTTGCAGTGACGTCCGATAACATCGCAAATGCAACTGTGGTCACTTAGTGACGATGATACGATGTAACGTACAGTCACATCAACAATTGTGATTGTCATGTGACGTCACGTTAATATCCCTAGAGTGACTGCCTTAATAGAACAGTGACCAAGATAGGACCGGACCCTTATGTGATCATCATGTGACGGTCACGAAATGTCACTATGCAGTCATCAAAAATTGACGCAATTGTGATTGTTATGTGACGTTGCGTGAAAGTCCCGCGTGACTGAGACTGAAAGAACTGTCACATGGGGACAGTTTTGCAACTTCCCAACACAGTGACAGCGTCTTTCCCGACTTATTTGTTACCTTGATATATATGCTGTAGTAACTTCTGATCCAAACTTCATTGGGACGATTATGCTACTTCACGAACGACCCTCATTGCATATTTGAATTTCAAGTGATTGGACTGGGATGAAATAAATTGTTGTACAGATATATTGTCAATGGTGATTCCCTAAATGTCAATAGTAACCGAAATGAGACACTTTCCCGTCACGTGATGGCTCTAAATCGTCACCGCCAAGTCAGCAACAGGTTGCAACAAGTTACAAATGTCCGCTCTCTCCCCACGAAGCCCTAAAGCCATACACTTACTCAGGGCTTTACAACGGCACAATTCAATCGCAGTAACTGACGTGTGACGTATTTGTGATTTTATGTGACATCAAGGAAAATTTCGTAAGTGACTGCGTTGCGCTCGTGCTGCTTGACGCAGGGCCTGCCTGGTTAATGCCTGTAGGTTCATGACGTGCACTGTCACGTGATTCACCATGACGTGCTCCTACCCCTCCCTCTCCTCCCTTTTATCATAGAAAGCGAGCTAAAAGGAATAACGGCCTTGAACAAGCAGTGAGGTCACTTTTAAAGATGGATTAAAACCTTTCCAATACAGTCATGTCAATTTTTTTTAGCCATTTGTAGCTTTTATTTGACATCTCGGTCAAGTTCTGTTGAGACTTTACAAATCTGAACCAAACTCGACCTACTCATCACGAGTTCTGCTGACATTTTACTTTACTTTACCCGCAGTGATTACCTTTTTTTCTTAATTTCATTTAACAAAAACCATCATATTTTTTGATGCATAGACCGCAGGTAATTTCTTTTGTAATGTTGAAACAAAAATCCGCAGATAATTGGCTGCGGCTTATTATAATATGCTGTGTCTAATTATTACGCATTATGGCATATGATCATTGTAAAAAAAATTATATTAATAAGGAAAAATGGCCTTAGATATTTGCTCAGTATGCATTATATTGTAAACTATTGATTAAATAATAAGAAATGCCGTAAACTGAACGCAGATGCTGAAAGATTGCAGAAAAACGCTAATTTACACACGACACGTGGTGGCAAAGAAAAAGAAAAATTCGCTAAAATACAATGTTTTCAGCCTGTAAACGCTGAATAAGACTTATTTGAAACACTTAAAATTAAAAAAAAATAAAGTCTACAACTTTAACGCTCAAAATAGGATGCTTTTTGCAAAATGGAACCGTTTATTGTTTCTTTCCTCCGTATGGCGGTGTGTAATTTTAATTTCAAAGCAAAACTATTGCACTCACAAAAAACTATTTTAAAAAACATCTAAAAGAATCAGTTTTAGTTACTAAAGTTTCAAAGTATTGTCATTTAAGGACAAATTTACCTAAAAATATCGGTATATATTTTTTCTTTTAAATTATTATTATCTCAAAAAATCCATAATCCAGACGGTCAGAATTCCCAACTCTCGAGGTTGTTCTACATGTATAATTTGGCCATCAATTTTTAATACTTTGTCCCCAAAAATAGATTAAATGCTCAAGAACGCCAAAAGTTCCAAGGTTGATGAAAATTGTTTCTTCAATTTTCTGAGATGCAATTCAGTAGTTTTATTGGATATTTCGTGTACTACTTTTAATTATATTCGGATATTAACAAGATATCATCGTAATAGCGCAATTTGACACAACCATTGAATTGATAATGAGTGCACATAGCGTAGAAAATATTTGTAGCAAACTTATTTTTCTCTTCAATTTATCAATCAAAATATTTGTAACATTATGGGGACATTTACTTAACTTGTTTTTGTGTGTGTGTGTCCAAAAACATCATTGAATGGGAACTTGTAACCAAATTAAATAATCTTCCTTGCATTCATTTATTATTTACTTGAACATATCTTTAGTTTAATAGTTAAAATTACACTCAATAACACATACAGACAAATATATCACAGCAATAATTAAGGACTTTTCAAATTTAAACAAGTCAAGAGCAAAGTGAAAGAATCCCGCGTTACATCGGTATTAGCTGTGACTTTGACTGAGTGCCAATGCCATGCGGGAATTTCGTCCGAGGCAAAGACGGAAACTCCATTGAAAGATTGAAATCTATTTAATATCCTTGGGTGAGTAATATTTTTAATACTAATTATTCTTTTAATGTTTAAACAATTTTATAGTTAAAACAGTGACAGCACAGTCAACTGTATTTATTCAAAGGCCAATAGGAGCAGCCGTTACCTTTCTTTTTTTTCAATTCAAATGACCAAATTAAAAAGTAAATCTCTTGTTATCACTTATGTTTTACGGTATTATTGTTTAGTTTATTTATTTATTATTATTTACTTCGCAACGAATACCGATCAAAAGCTGAAGTAATTATTGGAAACGCAATACTTATGCTTCAGTTTTACCAAATTTCTAAACCATTTAAATAGCATCTATATATTTTTTTGTTTCAGCAAAGCATTTCTAAAGTCATAATTTTATGACTTTTTCTGTTTTATTGTTACTCAGAGTTCCAATTTTGTTCACATCTTAGAACATTATATGTTACATACATTATTAGATAACATATGGCTTTATTTCTTAGATATAGATTGGTGTGATGTAAATATGCTATAGAACAACATTGCATAAATTTTGGTTGGCTAATATTTTATAACTATTAAAAAGCTCAGGATGAAATAATTATAAATCATTAAAGAAATCTTAACTGGCTACTAAAGAATGAAACTTGAATTTTTAGGTCTATTTTCCAGTTGACTTAAAATACTGCTTTATGTAAATGACAATACTGGCTTAAAATTATGTACTGACTATACCACATAATTCATTTGAGTAATAATTGCATAAAACAAAATGTTTTAAACAAGAATGCTTTAAAATTTGCATTAAGATACAAATGCTTTAAAGAATACAATTTATTTATAATAGCATAATAATGATTGCACATGTTTAATGTTGAAATATTGTATTTTTATAAGAAGTAGTTGGTATTTTTCTGTACGGGAATAGCATAAATAGAAAAACATTCTCTGATGAGTTGAGATAATCATTACCTGTAAATGCATGTCCAACAGTAGTTTATTATAGCAGAAATTAGTTTCAATATTAATATAGTCGTCTACTTTATATTTGATGAATTATTCTAAACATTTATTTTATGCTAATTTATTATATCATTCTGTGCCCGGGAAAAAATTGTTTTTTTTTCTAGAGGAACGCCAACTCTACTTTATGGTAAAATGGGTTCTAAATGTTTTTATGCTGTATGTTCAGATATCATTGAAATGTAACTTTGTTTTATTATATTTATTTACTTCAAATTACTAGTGTAATAGGACCTTGGGTTGCAGTTCTTAGTTCTTTTGCCCCACCCCCTCTTTTTCTTTCATTTCACATTGCAAATTGTATGTTTTATAATCAATATACCCCAATTTAGAAAACAATTTGCTTGGCATTACATTTTTAAAAGAGGACAAAATTCTTGCTTTCGTAAAAATTGCAATGTATTTTCAAAGTTGTGGGTGGCAAGGTAAACAGTTGCCCACTCCTGATCTCATGCATAGGGCCGGCGCTAGGCCGAGGCGGTGAGCCTTAGGGCGTGTCATTCTTAGGGGCACATATTGGCCATAAATATCGACTGCATCGTTTTAAATAACAATTTCTTGTTTTGCACATTATCCTTATCTTCTCCATAGCGACAGGCGGCTTCAATGCATTCGAAGGTGGCGCTTTATAAGTGTTTGCAGTTTTAGAAAGTGTCTTCTCTATTTTATGACGAGCAAAATGCAATATATTGCTTTTTTTGTTTTTTATTTTTCCTTATTCAGTATCGATTTCTGAGCAGCGATTGTTTTCCTTCAGCATTTTGAAAGTTAAAATATATATAATTCAAATATGTATCCATCATTTTTAATCTCTATTACTTCATAATATATAGTAGGGGCGGAAGAAAGTTTTTTGCCTCAGGGCTCCATTCGTGCTGGCGCCGGCCCTGCTCATGCATGATGTGCCTGTATTTCCAAAAATTAAAACATCAAGTCCTGGCTTTAAAATTTTTTCAATCTAGATTTTAAAATGCTCCAGTGTGATGGGGGATATGACCTTTAAGGTTTACTTTGATTGCTACTAGTCTCTGATAAGTTATTCAGTAATATGAAAATGCAGTGGTTACAACTTCGGCTAGCGGGAATGCGTTTCAGTTCTGACATAAGTTTAGGAACTTTGAATGAGTTGGAGATGGTGTGTGACTTATATTAGTTACGATCTCAAAATAGGGGAAGTGCACGAAGCAGTAAGAAAGTCTGGAAAACCCCATTTTATTAAGTCTTGATTATTAAATCAGATCTTGCAGCAGTGCCGCTCTTTGCATAGATTGGAGATGACAGCCTTTTTGAAATATCTGTTAAAAATACAGGAATTCACTAAGTTCTGTTTGAATTACAATTAGACAATGCAATTCATTTTTATACATATTTTACTCATATTTCTTCTGATGAATATAGCGTTTGGTGTATTTCAATCTGGTATTCCGCATGTGATCAGCCACATATAATTCATCCAAACTGCTCAAAAATCATTACAAGTCACTAAGTTATGATTGAATTACAATTATGCATGTTGCATTTCATTTTTATATGAATTTAATTCTGTTTCAATGTCTGTATGCAATACCTAATGTGCTTCAGTCTGCCATATATTATTTCTCCAAACTCCTATAAATTCCCTCACTAGCTTGTTTCGCTAATTCAGATCCTTGGATCCGACAAGTCACAAAAGTGCCACTCTGCACAAGTGCCATTAGTGGTCTGGTTCGTAACATCTGCCTTCATACCTGTCGCTTGGTAATAACAAATGAATGCTTTGCTAAATTTTACAGCATATTAATTTAACTTGTGGAGTTTACTCATACTTTATAAATCAAGCAGTATTAAATGATTCTGTATCGTAAATCTATTTTTTTTTAAATTAAAGCTCATTTGCTTGCTGTAGTACTTATAAATATTTATTTCTTATGGAATTACACTGTATTGACAGAGTATGTAGTTGAATTATTCCTACTTGATAATCAGTAATTCTCTTAGTAATTCTAAATATTAAAATTTTTTATGCTAAAAATCTTCATAGTGGGGAATAAATTAAAATTTCAAAAATTCATAGATTTAGTTCTATTAGTTTTTAATTTCAGTTTAATTTACCTACAAAAGTTAATATCACCCTCAGAGTAATAAGGTTTGCACTTGTATTATTATATAACAACTGCCTTTTTTAATGTAAATTTCCCCAATCGAAAAATAAATAAAATAAAATAGCATTTCCTAATTTTATTAAATACCCACATGAAGAATTTACATATTTTGACTTCATTTCATTTCAGACTGCAGGATCCCAGTGTCTTGCCAAAATGCTTGGAATACCAAAAGCAAAGAGAAGAACGAAGTACACAGTAAGTTTCAATTTTTAATTTACTGCTCACTTAGTATCTATATGTGATGTACAGTGAAACCTGGGTAAATTGACCACTTGCAATACACCACTTTGATAGTCGACTTATAGAGGATAAGGATAATATTTTTTCTAATTTTTGTTATTCTTACATTAGCATTCATTCAGGCTCGGTGAAAGTATTAGCACAACAAAATATTCCGCGCCCTTATTATCTAGATGTGTTTTCCAGAGGATGATTAAAAACACTTGTAATTAATGCATATTTCTATATTTAAATAATATAATAGGACATCATTCTTTAGCTCATTAAAATGGTATTAAGTTTAGCTTCATGTATTTTCTTTCTCTAAAATAGAAACTAACTTTTATTTCACAATTATCTAAAATATCTTTAGAGAAATTTAACAACCTGAATATCCTACACTGTATCATACAACTTTAAAATTAAAGTACTTGGTTAAAATTAAGATAAATATCTTATTTGATGGTAAAGATTTCTTTAAAATATATAATTATGCAAAGTGGCAATCTAAGATAGAACACAGATAAATTTATTTAAGGAATAAAAGAGGGCTCATGCTCATAGTTTTCCCAATATGGTGCACTTAGAAAGAGGTTTAGACAAGCTTTATTTTGTTCCATCCATGCAGACAAATACTGGTGTAACAATATCGCATAAAAAACAACCTGCACCAAACAACCAAGTTATTTTAGTTACTTTTATCTTTCCAAAAATTAAAAAATATGGTAATTTAATGATCCACTTAAGGTTTTTTATATAATACTCCCACCCAAATGTGGTGTACATACAGGGTTTCCATGGGCCATAAAAAGGTCATAGAGGGCCTGAGGCCCTAAGAAAGACCTAAGATTGATTTATAGGGGATAAATGTCATATTTAGTGTAATAAAAACCCTAAAAAGTGATTTAAGGCCCTATTTTTTAGCATTTGCTTGAATCATCAGGATAAAAATTTAATATATTGTACTACGGGTTTGAATCCTCAATGTAAATCACAGCAATTGCTAAAATTGATAGGGAAAAAAGAAAAAATTGACCCATTTGATTCCCGATTAAACTAATCTTAACCCAATAATTCTACTTTTTTCAAAAAGTTCTCGGTTGTACTCGTTTTAAATTTTGCAAGGACGTGTTTACCTATGGATTATTTTAATGTTTGAATGAACTGTATATTTAGTAACAAATGTTCACAAAAACTCAGTTTTTATTTCATGATAAGCTTTTTCACAATAAGTGAAATTTATAAAAACATCTAAAATTAAAATATTTTTCTAATGCTTATTACTTATTACTAATAATAGAGCCAATTTAATCAAAATAATTTAGTTAAAAATGCGAACAGTAACCTAAAAAAGGAAACAACTGTTATTTTTTCTTTCTTGTGTAAATTTACAATTGTTGCAAAAATAAAAGTATCGGGAAATTTTGATAATTTACATAAAATCATTTGTAACATTTTCTGTTGTCATTAAATCTGTGTGAAAGGAAGTATAAATTATATATGTGTAAATTTTAACTAAATATATACCTAATCTTTATTTTTTTAAATGTATTACCATGTATTAGTATGTAAAGTGACCTTATATATAGTTATAAATTGGCCTGAAAAAGGTCCTATTTTTTAAGCTGCTGGGATAGTGGGGACTCTGACATGTGGTCAAATATAGACAGGTGGTAAAGCTACAAAGGTTTCCCTACATACACTATTATATTATAGAGCTAATTCCGTTCCTAGCAAAAGAGAGCAACTTTACAGGTTTTGTGGTGCTAAATTTTAAAATTTGATAGCAGTGGCTAAGTAATCTGGCCCATGTCATGTAGGCTAAATGTGGGGTTTGTAATAATCCCAGATCTAGGGGGGGGGGGGGGTTTCTAACTACACCAGTCCCCTCCACTTTCCAAGGGACCGGATATCTGAAATTCAAGTTTTTTTTTTTATATGGGCCTAAAAATGATAATAGAGTGCTTCCTCTGTAACGAATATCGTGGCCTTTCCCATATCCAGAATCTAACTGGGCACTGCACGACAGATCCCAATATGACGTGAAATTTCAATTACTCAGCATATTTTTAAAATATAAATTTCAAACTTCTTACATATTAAGTAGCTGTAGGATGTTTAAAAATATATATAGAATTTTATAATTTAATTAAAACATTGGTTATCCGGTACAACAGTTCAGATCCGTCGGATAAGGGACACTGGACGCAAGGCAAATCACGAAAATTTAATTAAAATGTTTTGAAAGTATATATGAATTTTAAACTTATAGTGTATCTGGAATCTGTGGGATGTTTAAAGATATTCATAGAAATCAGAAGTTTCAGCAATAAGACATCAGCCGGATGCCCGGTACGTATACATCATACAGGGGACAACAGATATCCAATATGTGGCAGAACCAATACCCGATGCATCGCAAAACTGATCTGAAAATTAAAATTGAAAAATATATTTGAAAATCTGCAGACACTCTGGATACTGTATTTAATCAGAACTCAAAGTGTCATTCGAAGGACCGGAATGCTTTTGGCACTATAGCCAAGTGAGTGACGCTATCAGCGGTTCATATTGAAGTTTGGCAAACAGAAACCAGAATTTCTTGATGTTACAACAGAGTTGTCTAAAAAAGGGGTAACTATTACCAAGTTTAAAAATGTGATAAAGAATATTTTTGGATAAATACTTTAGATATGACTATAAGCACCCCAATTTTGACATTTACCAAAGCCCCTTCTATTTTTCCATAATGAAAAGGCAGTAAAAGCTTTTATAAACTATTTTTTAACAAGATAATTTTATTTAATGATGAATACTTTTATTTTTTGACTTAGTACATTTTTTAAATGAACATATTTAAATAAGCTTTTGTTTTTGAATTTATCTTTTAGGCATTAAAAAAGATTTATGATGACTCCAATGATTATATTGAAAACCTAAGATGTCTTTTCAATATTCTGTTTTATTTTTATTCTGTCTCAAAGACAAGCTGTAGTTCACTAAGTTAAGTTTTGGTGCTTTAGATTGATAGGTACAAGCACTACTTCCTACCTGTAGCATCAGAAAGCTATTAAGGCTCTTTTTTTTTAATGAAAAAGGTAGGGTGGGTGGGGATCAGATAATTACTTGAATATAAAGCATTCAATTGTTCACCATGAGAAAATGATAGTGTTTTTCCTCAGCTTGCAGTATGTTTCATAATATGCTCTACAAATATAAAATCTACAAATTTGATGTCCTAATCTAAATAAAAAAATATTTAGTTGCACTAACATGGCTGTTTATAGTTTCCTAATTGCATTTTTATTCACTTTTTCTTTGCAGGAGTAGGAAAAATGGCATTGCAGACAGAAAAGATGGACATTAGCAAGAAATTAATTAATTTATTTATTAAAATTTAGAATATTTATTTAATATTAATTTTTAACATTTATTATGTTTTGCATAAACTATAGACCAAATAAATATTGTCTTTTCCTGAAGTGTTTCATTTTACTTTTGTATATTTTAATCTGAAGTCCTGTAATGTAGTAAAACAAATAAGGTGATTGAGATTTATAAAGTCACATTTTAGAGTGCACTTGAAGTACTGAAATTTTTGCTTGGACTATAATTGTGATGACTTTCTGTTTTGACTTAAGTAAATTCTAAAAACCTTTTCATGTGTAGGATCTGGTTAAAGTTTTAAGTGAGCTATTAAAAGTACAAATTTCAGTGATAAAATGAATTATGAAATATGTCATTAATTTTAAAATCCAATTGTCTCGAAACTAGGATCACCTGTTTTTAACAAGGCATCATTTCAAGTCTTCTTCCTTTTAATAGCAATTTTATGTATTAATTTTTACTTACATAATAGGCTGCCACAATAAAGTACACTCATGTATGTACTTATAATATTTTTGGGAAATACTTCCTGAACTGTCTAGTAACAAATTGAACTTATGCATTTGTTAAAGATTAATTTCTCCCTCTTGTTTTTTTTTTTTTTTTTCATATTTTACTGGCGTTATAGAAGTTCATTTTTTTTTGCTTAATATGAAAAAGAAATGTTGCTTATTGTGATGAGAATTGACTAAAAAATAAAAAAAATACATTTGCTATTGAATATATAAGTTTTACAGTTGAAGAGTTTTTAATCAATCATGATATGAAGTAAGAATCAAGCATAAAGTCAAGCTAAGTTAACAAAATTATTTCACAAATTTGAATTGTTGTAAAAGTTTTGATGGAATTGCCATTACAGTGACGTCACATGAAGATGACAAACACTGCATCACGACAGTTGTTGCGACTCTATCGTGACGTGGCAATACCTTCACCATGTGAGCCCTAAAAGTCATTTCGGGATTTATCTGCGACGTCACTTAGAAATTCACAAATAAGTTACACAAGTCGCAACGATTGCATTGTGACGTCACATAACCATCACTGCGTGACGATTTTTGAGGTTCAATGGGACTTGATTACAACGTCATATAAAGGTGGCATATAAGTCTCGAAAGTCGCTGCGACGATATTGATAAGTCGCTAAACTGTCACCGAGTGACCGTTCTCTGAGTCACTGCGGGACTTTAACGCTACGTCACATTCGCGACAGAACTGTCGATGCAACTGCGTTGTGACGTCGCATAACCATCACTAAGTGACGACTTTTAAGTTTCAATGGGACTTGATTGCAACGTCATATAAAGGTAACATATAAGCCTTGAAAGTCGCTGCGACTGTGTTTGAAGGTTGCTAAACTGTCACCAAGTGACTGGCCTTTGTCATTCGGGGACTTAAACGCGACGTTACATAAGGGTCACAACCGCGTCTCGACTGTCCATGCGATTGCATCGTGACGTCGCCACACCGTCACTAAGTGACCACAGTTGCATTAACGTCGATAGGGGTCGTCACTGCAAAGTCACTTTGTGCCGTCGCCGTGGGGAGGACATTCGTAAGTTTCTGCAACCTGTTTGCTTATGTTGCAGTGACATCTCGCGACCGTCATGTGACGGTCACATGCGGGTCCCATCTTGGTCACTGTGCTATTAGGGTAAATATATATAAGAAGGCTAATGTATAGACAAATAAAGGTAAGTTATAAATGATTAACTTGGCGCCAAATGTACATTTGTAGAAATCCTGCACTGAAGAGGGGAAAAATAATGACACTTTCATTTTAAGTTTGAACGAATTTTTTTTTCCAGTTCAAGAAAATTTGCCTGAACAACTACAAAAGCAATTTACAAGTTTCATTCGTAAATTTGGGCTATAAAAACATGGCGTTTCTGTGATTGTCGGCGGCATAACGTGACAGAAAAAAAATTATAAAGCTATTGAAAAGTCACACAGTTACAGCTTTAAATTTAATATAATAGAAGAATTTTACCAACGATTTCAAAGGTTCTACAGAGTTTCAAAACTAAAATGTAAAATTTATTGAAGCAAAAAAAAAAAAAAAGACCAATTTGTTGAGAATATGAAAATATTCCACATAAATTTGGTCTTTCTTTATATTAACGGGAAAACAAAAATATCATATCCCCTCTTTCTGCAATATGAGCACTTCGTAAAACTTCAAAATATGGTGGAGGAATATTTTGACTTTTTATCCAAAAGTTGAACTTTTATACACAAAGAACTTCATAATGCCATAAATCGTTTTTGAGAATCCTCCGACTAGCGGAAAATCCTGTTTAAAACTTTAATGTGAGAGAGACTTAAAAAGGAATTACATTTAAATATTTTTTCCATTTCACCCATTTTCAAATTTATATCCTCAAACTAATAATTCACATTATGCTCTTTTAAACATATTAGTAGAGAATCATTTCTAAAAGTTATGTTTTTCATAAGAAATTACTCTGCACATAGCTATCTGAATGCTATTTGGTGATAACGTTTTGGTATAGCCTTACGTTTTGCTAACAATATTAATAATCATAAGCAAAGTATTTAAATTCAAAAAATGATCGGAATGTATATTTATATTTCGAGCTGTAATTTTTTTCCCGATGCTTGTATTATAAATTTAACGAATCAAACTTAACGTCAGAAGATGGAAGCTTACATCTGTCGTAACAGAAAGATGGGGGGTTACAATGTAATAGGCATTTTTACGACCAGCGGCGACAGTCCGTCTGGACCAACAATAGCTGAAGAGATTTTCTCAACAAAGGCCCATTGAAGGGATAAGATAAATATAAATTTTATAACTCAAGATGGCGGAGGAGGCAACAACACCGTGAGAACACCAGAAGCAAAACGCTCTGATTGCGTGGATCTTCGTACCGCCCCACTGATAAACTCGCCAGCCAACGGCCGACGGGAAGCGCCCTGGTTGGGAGAAATTTAAGAAAAGATGGGAGGCCAATTGAGTCTGAATTGGTCAAGACCTCCCATCAAATCAGCAAGGGGCTTTTGGTGAGTTAAAACCAAAAACATCGTCGAAAAACATCATCAGAGAACATGAGAGTTACACAAGAACTGCATCAGAGCATCATCAGATCTGGACAGAGGTGATCAGTTTTTCCCTGAAACCACTTCATCTTCCAAGGCAGAGATGGGCCTCTTCTGTACAATTTTTGATTGACAACATCTGCCGTCTATAAAATAGGCACGGCAGGCCTCTTCTGCAAGCAGGACTATGATGATCACCATTCGCTTCCGGACGAGGAAGGATCGCCCACCGACACATATGGACTAAAATTCACAACAAGTGCTGCCCGTTGGATCCGGACATGGTTCGTTCCCTGCACATTTCCTTTTACTTTTTAATAGTAGGAGTCTCATGGGCCTAAGTTAATATCTATATAAGTGAATAAATTAATCTAGTTAACCAAAAAAATTTGTGTTTTATAGTCTATGCCACTTTACGTATCACGCGCCCTGATGTCGTGAACCTGGCCGCGACATATATTGGTGCCGTGACTAGTGGTCTAAATAATGGTTCCGTGTTCAGTAGTGTCACTTTTGGTCCTATATTGGTGCAGTGACCAGTGGTATGATAGGATAGTTCATGTTTAAGGTTTTGCTGCCATGAACTCAAATAATTTGGGAGTAGTGAACTTATGAGGAAATTGAAAATTAATGCCTTTCTAATTGAAATGTATTCAAAGTTTTATTTTTATTGCTAACTTCCAGGAAGTATAACATTCAATCACTTAGTCAAAATTAAATTTTCTTTTCAGTCAAAAAAAAAAAAAATTGTTATTTCTTGTGTAAAATGATTTTATGATATCCAGAGAGTGTGAGTATCAAAAGAATTAGAAAAAAAATTATTTGTTTGTTTGTTTTTGGTTTGATAGTGCAAAATATCAAACAAAATTTATGCATTTTAATTCGAACTCAAAAGTCGAATTTCGCAACTTGCTTTATGTTTTGGTATAGTTCTCCATCAAACAAGCTCTTACGAACTGGATATTGTAGAGTCAATTCGCTGTGAAAATTATTTTGGGGGAGCATGTTTAAAAATTTAGGCGTTAAAGTTTATGATTGTTGTGCCGCGGTTAGGGGAAATCGCACATAATGCTGAGGCAGTTTGTTCTTGTGGGAAAATTTGGATTTTTCCAAGTTACAGAATTAGGTGGGATAATGTCCCATTTCAGTGTGATTGGTGTTAAAGTAAAAATTAATTTTGGAAAATGCGGCGGGCAGAGAAAATGTTAGTAGTTAACGGTAGCGAAATGGATGTGAGCAAGGATAAATATTTCGGTATACAAGTTATTTGTTTTGGTGAGGCGGAAATAGCCATGCAGATAGTTTAATGTGCAACGTAAAAGGATTATTTGTTTGCGTGGGAAATTTATAATTTGTCAACTTTGGTTAGCGGATAAATGGTGGAAAATAGGAAACTGAACGCAAAAGGGCGCGATAAAGCTTAAAAGCAATCGTTTGTTAGAATATCCAAAAATGGATCCGAATCTAATTTCCCTTGTTAAACCTTTTTCCGGAGAAGCGGAGAGTTGTAGGTATTATTTTGAGGAATTTGAGAGTATCGCAAATTTAGCGAACTGGAATGAATTGCAAAAATTAATCATATTTAAGGCAAAGTTAGAGGGTGACGCGCAACAGTTGTTGATTGATGATCCACTATTAAGTAAATCCAAAAGTTATGAGGCGGTTAAGGCAAAATTCATAAAGTTTTTCTCACGTCAAAAATCATTCCTTGAGTGGCAAATTGAATTTTCAAACATATATATGTCCGCCGAAGAGCCGATTAGAAATTATGCCCATAGGTTAAGAAAAGCAGGAGTAAATTTTCTGGGAATAATGAGCGCACCACAGGAGTGCGAAATTGCAAATAAGTTACTATTAGGCCGTTTTATTGAAGGATTAACGCCGGACTTGCAAAGAGAAATTTTATTGAAAAATCCTAGTTCGTTTGACGAGGCGGTTAGTTACGCGGAAACTTTGCAAAAAGTATCGTCGGTATGCTCGCAATTACGTGTTAACGCAATTAACGCGTATTCGTTAAGGCAAGTAGATAATATTGAGACGATAGAGCAGATAAGTAACATTAAACAATGTACCGCAGTATGTGCATTTTGCGGAGAGGTAGGTCATAATACAACTGAATGCCCCGGCTACCAAAAATTAAAAAGTATGCAGTTCAATAGTAAACATATGGAAGGGAATCACGCTAATGATTGGCAGCATTCGGGAGCAAGGAGTCCGCTTGTTAAAAGACGTTGGGAGCATACGAAGAGAGAATTTAAAAATGAGGGGCAGTTAAATAAAAAGACGAAAATTTCAAACGAAGTACAAAACAATCGTCAAATTCAGGAAGAATTGGTAGCTCACGACAGAAATAAGAATAATATTAGGTTCTGTAAGGGGAAATGAGCACTAATGATGAGATTAATAAGAAAAGATAATTAATTAGAGGAACGAAATCACCACTTGAGCATAATCAGTGCAGTTATTCCATGTGACCAGCCGCTTTGTGCGCAGAAAGGACTGGAAGAGAGAAAGGGTTTTGTTAAACCCTCAGGGGACGTCATCAATGCCTCAGGTAGGAGCACAAGTAAAAAAAGACCCGTTAGGGAAGCATTGCGAACGAAAGGGGGTTCGAAATCACGTGTTCTACTCAGGCGAGGTCAGGAGAAATCCGTTTTGCCCAACGGGGGCTTTTCTCAGAAGGAGTGCAAAAGAAAGCAAAGCCTAAGAAAAAGAAAGAAAAAGGGAAATTGCTATGACAGAAAAAGAGGGTTGAAATTGGAAAGGATTGGTTGTAAGGAAATATGGTGGCTTGCCAAAAAGATTGACAATGTGCTTTCAATGTATAAGTTATCTGAAGTATTTAATGCATTTAATGAAACTCATAAGTTTAATATGAGAATAAAAGTTTCCTACTATACAATTGAATATTCCTAGTGATTGCTGGTAGAAATAAAAAGTAATAATGTTTTTACTTTCTTTCCTCATGAGTTCACGGGGGGAATGATTTATTAAAAATAGATATGAATTGTACTAAAACTTATTGCACCATGAGACTAATTGACTTCAGTTGAATAAAGATATGTCAGCTGCGTGCAGGGAATGATGTTCCATTTCAACATTCTGAAAAAAAAAAAAAAAAAAAACACGAGGATATTTGAACTGTGTAGGTCAAAGTGCAGTCAATTTCGGACTCATGTGCCTCTTCCGTGTTCAAGCAAAATGCACCAGTTGAACTGTGTATAAAGGAGATCAATTTAGTAACAATTCCACTGCTAATGGTTGTACAAAATCGAATTTATATGGCATAATACAGACTATACATTATGGTCAATGGTATGGTCAATTTTCACAACAAGTGGGTTCTCCATTTGGCTGTTTACTTGTCTCCACGTCCAGAGCAACCGATCTCTAGGCATCCTCACCATTACCAATTTATTAAGTGTGATGTATATATATAATTTTTCTCCAGGTTTGTCATATTGCTGTTATTATCAATTGTAGCACCATGTTTCCCATGACTAGGTGGGAAACAACCCATGTGGAAGGAGTTGTAAATATCTTGTAAATATTAATGTATTGTAAATATTGACCCATGAGCCTTAGCAAATAAGATGAGTTATTAATTTTTTTTTTTTGCTTTTTTTTTTGATGTGCAAGGGAAGGAATCTGTCGTAACAGAAAGATGGGGGGTTACAATGTAATAGGCATTTTTACGACCAGCGGCGACAGTCCGTCTGGACCAACAATAGCTGAAGAGATTTTCTCAACAAAGGCCCATTGGAGGGATAAGATAAATATAAATTTTATAACTCAAGATGGCGGAGGAGGCAACAACACCGTGAGAACACCAGAAGCAAAACGCTCTGATTGCGTGGATCTTCGTACCGCCCCACTGATAAACTCGCCAGCCAACGGCCGACGGGAAGCGCCCTGGTTGGGAGAAATTTAAGAAAAGATGGGAGGCCAATTGAGTCTGAATTGGTGAAGACCTCCCATCAAATCAGCAAGGGGCTTTTGGTGAGTTAAAACCAAAAACATCGTCGAAAAACATCATCAGAGAACATGAGAGTTACACAAGAACTGCATCAGAGCATCATCAGATCTGGACAGAGGTGATCAGTTTTTTCCTGAAACCACTTCATCTTCCAAGGCAGAGATGGGCCTCTTCTGTACAATTTTTGATTGACAACATCTGCCGTCTATAAAATAGGCACGGCAGGCCTCTTCTGCAAGCAGGACTATGATGATCACCATTCGCTTCCGGACGAGGAAGGATTGCCCACCGACACATATGGACTAAAATTCACAACAAGTGCTGCCCGTTGGATCCGGACATGGTTCGTTCCCTGCACATTTCCTTTTACTTTTTAATAGTAGGAGTCTCATGGGCCTAAGTTAATATCTATATAAGTGAATAAATTAATCTAGTTAACCAAAAAAAATTGTGTTTTATAGTCTATGCCACTTTACGTATCACGCGCCCTGATGTCGTGAACCTGGCCGCGACAACATCCTATATATTTTTCAGATCTTGTGTAAGTAGTACTTTTAATTTTAATTACATCTCTATTTTAAATCTATAAAAAGATAAATTTTCTGCTTTGTAATATATATATATATAAAGTATTTAATAATCGAGGATTACAACTAAAAGTCGTGAAATAGTAATCGAAACTACTGTGTATTTGAATATTTCCTATTCATTCATATGATTTTGAAAAACCATTATCTCTTCAAAATGAAAATGTTGGTTAGAAAAATTGCAAAATTCATAAAATATTTTACTCTAAATGTCTAACAAATAATTTGCACTTGATGAAGAAAATATATCACTTATAGATACGCCAAGTGTTAAGAGTTAGCTTCCTCTTGGTTAAAAAAAAATCTGATGTGTTCACCACCTCATTTTCCTTGTCATTCTTCAAGCTTCTTTATAGCTTTAGTACAAAGCTATACAGGAAACTCGCCAAACATCACCAACATCTCTAAACCGACACAGGATTTATAATTTCCTTTTTGGTGCCAAATTTAGCGATATCGCCAAAAATGATCCAATATTTTAATTTGTCGCCAATTCACGTTATAAAGAGATAAATTGAGTAAAAACTGATTGAATTTCAGTAATTTGGAACAAAAAAACGTAAAAAAACAAGAAGTTCCGTCTAGAACTATACGAGCCTACTTTCCCGTATACACCAAATTCAAATTTATAATCTAGCTATCTCTTTCTCTCTCTTTCTTATTTATCTTTAGTTCTAATTATTGAAAATATACCTTTTTCAACGGATAATACATATTCATTCACTCACTCATTCATTCTTTCATTTATTCAGCCATGCATTTATTCATTCATTCGTTACCTCATTCAAGTGTTTATTCATTCATTTACGCATTCATGTATTTATTCACTCATTTATTTATATTTTCATTTATTCAATAATTTATTCATTCATTCTTTTCCTCATTCATTTATTCATTGATTTATTCTTTCACTCTTTCATTTATTCATTCATTCATTATTTCACTCATTGAGTCACTGAGAAATATTCTTGAAAATCCCGATCAAAAAATTTCATAGCAAAATAGGCTCGTACGTTCTGGATAAACTTTCTATTTCTACATGTTCTACGTTATAAGAGCTTTCCGATAAAGTTTATTCCAAGCAAATCGGTCCGTTAGATCAGGATTTATATAGGGTTGAAATTTCCCCGTAAGCTCTGTGTTAATTTTTTGAACTGTTCAAAAATGAACAAAAATTGTTCAAATCAATATTTTACGCCAAGAACTTCTTCCAGTGAGCTTGTTCATGGGAACTTATATCTTGTACCCAGAGTTTACACCATTTGCTTCATTTTCACCCATAGGCGCTAATGTTAAAATTTTTTGAACTGTTCAAAATTGAACAAAAAATTGCTCAAATCAAAAAGTAAAATATGGAAATGAGATGTTCTCGCCGAGATCTTTCGAATGCAAAAAGAATTTTTCCAATCGGACAATTCGTTCAAAAGTTATTAGGGGGGGGGGGACAGACCGACAGACAGACAGACCGACAGACAGACCGACAGACAGACCGACAGACAGACAGACCGACAGACCGACAGACACACTTTTTCCCCATCTCAATACCCTACTTTCAAATTTTTTATTTTACAATCTATTTTTAATTACTTCACTTATTTTTGACTTTTCTTGATTTTTAACGATATTTTCACGATACATTAAGCCTTCTTTCATGCTTTATTATTATTTTTTTTTACTTTTACGGGAAAGTAGGCTAAAAAGAGTAAAGATATTTTTTGGAGCATTTGATTGCAGCCAAAAAGGGAGATGCTGCACAAACAAAATTAGTTCAACCTCCCACAACTGTTTTTCTAAATTTCCCCAAAAAATTATTTTTACTCAAATCGGAGACATATTTTAACTTATAACAGAATATTGATCTATGATTTATTAAAAAAAGAATAAAGCAAATGTAAACAAATGTTTTTTTACTATATTTCTTTGGAGGCGAAGTATTAATAGAAAAACAATTGTTCTTTTCCAGCATAGTTTCAGTTCACTTTCAGATTTTATTTTCATATCAAGCATTATTTTTTTTCTATTTTTCTTTCTTTTTTTTTTGAGGAACAGTAATATTCAACTAGATTATGTATTTTCCTTATTTTGTAATGATTTTGAAAACTCCTAATATGAGAGAATATTAATAGCACCAAAATCAATTATAAAATCATGACTGGTATAAAATATCGAGAACAATTTAATTCTTTTTTCTCTAAAATGATGCCATTTAGTTCCTGATTGATTCTGTTTTACAGATTACGTGGAAAAAAATCCTAAACTGGTTTCAGACAAATAATTTACTCTGCTTAAATATTTAATTCATTAGAAAAAAAATAAATTCATTCTTAAAGTAATTGATTGCAATTAGGTTCATCTGATTTACTTTCTATGTTTAACTCAATTTACTGTTATTCTCTTTTTCTATTTTTAATTCTATTTACTACATTTCTTTTATGTAATTTCTACAATAGCATGCAATTTAGGTAAAAGGCCGAAGTCATATGGAAGTCGAAATTTTTTGCGAAATGAAAAGTTGTATCAAACTCTAAAAACCATCACAAAGCATAAAAAGAACATTTATTAAATGTTTCAATTTATTTTCGTTTAATATTTATTTTAGTCTAATACACAATATAGTTGAAAAATCTTGTTATTTAACATTCAATTCCCATTTGAGGCTTTCCAATTGGGGATTTTCTCTCAATTGACTTGTTAAAAAAAAAACTTTTTCCATTGTATATCACCGTTTTTTACTGTTGTCTACAAGAAGGTGTCTACCGAACAGTATGGTAAGAATAAGAAAAGAAGATCATTAAAGATAACTATACCTTCTATAAAAAATATATGGAGTAATATTATAAGGAAAAAACAACTTTTAATAAACCACAAATTATCAAACCAACATTGTTTTGCATCATTGATTTGTTTTGAGACTCTAAGAACATATTTATGCATTATACATATATGTATATAAACATACGTAATATATAATTATGTTCTTAGAAATTGTTTACTGTGTGCGTGCGTAACCTCCTCTAAATTAATACAGTAGAGCCTCGGTTATCCGAGGTAATGTGGACCGAGGGTACCTCGGATAATCAAAAACTCGGATAACACGGACTTCGTCCAAATCGAGAGGGAAACGTGGATAAACGGGTGAATGAAAACGGCGTCAAAGATGTGAAAAAGGCATTTACTGTACATATAATCAAGTGATGATTCTCTCACACCTAAATCTGAAACTACTTTTTTAATTGTCTCTCCTTTATCGCGTCTGTGTTGATGACTTGTAATTTAGTTTCCAAAGACACAACAGTTTGTTTGCGTTTAGCTCTCATCACTTAACAAATACAGTGCAAAAGAAAATAAACAAACAGTAAACAAATTTTTCACTACCAAAATGAAAAAACAACTGACGTCTCCATTTTTACCTGGACTAATGTACCTCGGCTAACCCGGAACGCGCTTAGTCGGGGCTCGGATAACCACGGCTCTACTGAAGTCAGCAAATGCTCTGTCAAAATGTAGATAAAACTACATATGTAACCACAGTAAAACGCGTAAGCAAATATAGCAAAATTAAAAAATATAATCTCAAAAGACCACGAACAATTACTGTCAGCTAATACAAAATAAATAATTAGTGAAATTTTATTTACCTTAAAAAAATTAAAAATAAAGACAAATACAATAAACGATCAGACGAAAAAGTGTAGCTAACTGTGAAATGCAGTAAATAAATAAATGTATGTGCAAACTAGCTAACTAAAAGTAAACCAAAATAAAACTAAAATAAGGATAACTAAAAATAAATAAAGAAAACGAAGCACATAAACAAATTAACGCAAACGTCGAAATTAATCTAAGCAACTAAAAAATAGTGAGCAATATTAATACCCCATGTAGATGAGTGGAGATAACTTCTAGAGTGGAGATCATAACTTCTAAATGATCCTCCAGAAGGAGGATCATTTAGAAGTTATGATTATTCACTAGAAAGAAATAGTTAATTCTTTCAAATTAGAAATTCTCGCCAAAATGCAATAAAAATAGGCACCAAACAAATATATATTATTTTATTTTCGCAAAAACCCAGATAAGTTCATGTGTTAAAAGCGAAAGGTACAAAACGCAAGAACTCTTGACATAAATTCTCAAAAAAAAAAAATCCGATACGGTGCTTTTATTGAGAGGTTTTAACGTTGTATTAAGTGACACAATTCCGAAATACTTTTTGTCCGAACACAAACATAAGAGCGAGAATAGAAGAACATGGAAAAGGTGTGATATGTGTTAATGACTTTTACTATGAGATTGTTTTCATTAGCTGTGCTTTATCTTGAAGCACAAAAAATGTCCAACATTTTGTTCTTTATTTTTTATCATTTGTTCTTCAAGTGACACAAAGCATGCCAACAGTGATTTAGTCATATGAAGCGATATTAAATGGGTGTAATAAAAATTCATGACAATAGAAAAAAAAGCAAAATCGAATTTTTTTATTTATATCGAACGGATTGTACAGAATTTGGTAATAACTGTGATAATGATACCTATTTATTACTTAAATTTTGCAACGAAGCGTTACAAAAAAGAATTATATATATATATATATATATATATATATCACACACACACAATGTATTTAAAGCCTTTCCATTTTAAGTTTCATTTACAAAATTATTCTAAATTGACCGTTGTTTTATTCACCCTAAAGCGAAAATAATAAAAATTAATATAAGGGTGCGAGTAAGGCGTGAACTATTTTTAAAATATCACTCAAAATAACAGAAGTGACAAAATAAATTTATAAGTTAAATAAATATTTCTAAATAAAAACTGTGAACTTGTTGCACACTGTTAAAAATTTCCGTTAGAAAATAGTAAAATAACCATTTATTTAATTGTTATTTTACCATATTTAATTACAATAGTTGAATAACCATTAAAAAGATGGTCCTCAAACCGCTGATTGAAAAAAAAAAAAGTTTATTCTCTGTTTATCCTAAAGAACGTTTAACTAACCGTAATTTTCAAGCGCTCAATAAGAATCGGGCGTCCATTTTGGTTGCGAAACGTTACCGATCGTACGTTGTTGTTAAAATATGAATAAAGCTTTATCAGTTCAAATATGCATGTGTATATAAAAAGAGAAGAAAAAAAGTGGCTTAAGCAGTGGTTACTAAATAGAAACACATGCACACGTAAATCAAAAATTGTTTGCGAATGAGCGAACCCATAATTTGAGCTGCTGAAGCTTGTTTGTATTTTAATTTTTGCAGCGAATAAAATGATTTTCGTCAATATACAGTAATTTAGACCAAAAATGGCTTTGGATCCAATCAAAAACTAAAATCTCAATTTTAATGCAGTTTTAATGTTGAAAAGGAAGATTTATTGATAAATAAACTACCGCTTTGGGTGGTGTAGATGGCCGAATGATTTGAGCGCAAGGGTGGCATAACACACACAGGGGTTCGATTCCCGCACGTTTCGTTTACGGTTTCTACGCCTCGAAATGGTTCAAAACCCGTAAAAATTTAGTTTGGAAACCATTTTTAAATGGTTATAAAACCGCAAACTTTTGTATTTACGGCTTTTTAACCATGCTGATTTGAAATGGTTTAGGTCCCGTAAAGATAGAAAAATGTTCCAAACCGTAGATTTAACGGTGAATTAGATAGACAGACTGCTGCCGGTCATTTGACCGTAATTTCATGATGAAATTTCTTACAGTGCATGAAATGACGCGTTTGTCTGTCTCCTAGTTGCTGTTGAGTGAATTAACTGATTGGTACATTTTTTATATTTTTGTACGACAGACTGCACGAGGAGGCATCATCATATTTTTTGAAAATGCGATAGCACAAATTTAAAATTTTGAATGAAAATTACGAATAAAGTTTAGAAATTCTAAGTGTGTGTGTGTGCTCGTTTCTTTTCTTCTATTCTTTCTTTTTCTTTTTTAAAATCTTACCCACGAGTCAGTACAAAGTTATGAGCATTAAAAGGATGAAAAATGTTTACGTAGACAACAATGAATGGTTAAATAGCCAAGTTCAACTTGTAAACTCTGAAAGAGAAGAAATTCCATTGTCCTCCTAAAGAAGAAAAAAAAAGAGAAATGTTAAGTATGTTAACTTTTTACAAATGACAATTATTTAAAATAAAACTATTTGAAAAATACTAAATCCAACTCTTTTCGTTAAAAAATATCAGGTACCACTGTTCGATTTAGTAAAATATCAAATCAACGAGAAATATTTATTTTAATCTTTGATATTTAACTTTGCTGTTTTTTGTTTCGTTTGGCAACAACAAAAGATAAATCTCTTTGCTTATGATTGAATAAACAATTGCGACGTCATGTGTTACTGCTAGTAAATCATGGGCACGTCTATGCCATTCCCCAAAGCGTTCTTCTTTTATTTATTCTTTTTTTTTTTTGCGCATTTAATTTAAACCAATTATATTGGGAGTCTATTCGTTGTGATACAATTTCATTATTTATTCTCTTTATTTTAAAATGTTTACACATTAAAACAATAAGTTTAATATTAGAAAAGCTCCTGTTTAAAATCTTCTTACTGGGTTATTACTAAAACTTACCGCCCATCAGTATTACACATTCTTTTCTTCAGAATGAGATGCGAGAAAGCAACGTTGTGACACACAAAAACAGCACAGTTTATTGAATATAAACGATTCGAGTTTGCAAGGAATTCCCTCATCATTACAAAAATTAGCAAGGCAAGCTTTCGGACATAAGTAATTTGAGTGAAGACTTCATTTTGTTAGGAGAAACGAAATTATCTACCATTTTGGGAAAATTCTGGTCTCTGCTGCGATGAAAGACGTTAATTTCACTCAATATGTGATTGACATCGGTTATCATATTACGAAATTTATAATATTACAAATTCCAATTATGAAACTTTTTAGTTTGAAAAAAGCTATTTTGAAATTTGAAACATTTAGTTGAAGAGCAGGAAAAAAAAACTTTTGGGGAGCGAAGGGGGCAGTTTGGTTTGTATTCTTAGTTTCCAATACTTCTGTTTTTTTTTTTTGGTTCCAGAATAAAATTAACTTTTTCTTTGTCAGTTTGTTAATAATGATTGATTACAATAACTGTAACCATCCTCGTAACTTTGTTTTAAAAATTGAGAGCTGCTTATCAAGATCTATAAATATTTTTTGAAGAAATGGATGCATTTTTATTTTAGTACAGAAAAAAAAAACATTTAACATCTATCTACAATGCATTAATCTTAATTAACAGCACACCACTTTTTACGAAACAAAATTCGCCATCAGTTCTAAATGTATCTTGTTTTTCTACCTTTTGCCAAAGCATAAAATGAACAAGGAAATAAAATTTATTCTGTGCTTCAAAGCTTATATTCATCAATAATATAAATACATACACTAATAAAAGCATTTTTTCCAGCAATCCTTTCGTTTTTAAATTTCCCTAAATTCTTCATATTTTTTTGAGGAATAAAATTTATAAATTCAAAAGCCAAGTTAGAATTTCTTAAAAAGAAGAAAAAGTAGACAATTGACTCGAAAGGAAAAGGTCTATAAGCGAAATAGCTGTTTGAAAGCCAACTCCATTTTTAACAAATTGATATTGGGCAGTAAGCATTTATTTTTCTTAGCTTTTAACTATAAATGTGACAAGAGTGTAATTATTAGGGGGAAGGGAGGATCTCCTCCAAAACTAAAAAAAATGCCTTCTTAAGAATTCATGTCTTGCTATTACGGTTTTCATGACGAAGCAATAGCACAAGAAATGAAAACATTGTAATGGAGTTTCCTGAAACATATTTCAGAAGGACGTGATCAAAAGAATTTAAGATATGTCTGAACGTAAGGTTTCTTAATAATAAGAGTGTATAGCACATTGTGAGAAATAACAGGTCATATTTCCTGTTGAGTATTGTCTTAGCTTTTTCATTTCCTTGTTTATACTATAATTTCCGTGTTTGTATTTTTAAAACTTATATAGAGGAAGTAAATAATAAATTTTCCTTCTGTAACGTCGACGAAAATTGAGATTTCAGAATTCTGTAAACGTATTTTATGATTATTACCTTTTTTATGTTGTCACTTTTAATGGAGTTTGTAATGTCCAATCTTTGTGGGTCACGGTACACAGGTATTAAAGAATGAAAATACTAAAACTTTGAAAGAAAAATGTGGTGATGTTTATCCGTTTGAAATAGTTTTTCATCACATGTATGCATAAATGAAATTAAATATGTAAATAAATTGAATAATCATTATTGTTTTCATTTATCTGTTTTACAACAGGCTTGTTGGGATCCTAGAACCAAAAATGAAACAGTTCACAGGGCGGGGAGAGTCGGTATGTGTCAGACAGATAAGAATTTTAAGCCCTAACGTTTTTGTCAATGCAGAAAATAGTAATCTAATGGAGTTAATATGCAACTTTAAAATAGTTCTAAAATAACATTTTAAAAGATTCTTTAAAAAAATGACACTGAAATAGAATTGTATTACATGAGCATAATCAGCTTTTGTGAATGTTTGAAATATGGAGGGTGGTAGCGGGATAGCCATTAAACAAAAATGATAAAACTACCATTTTCAATGTAAAACTATTTGCTTATAGCATTGATACACAGATCATATTTATAAAATTAACCATCTCCTTCCGGATTCGTAGTTTCCTCAACCTTAACAGGCATTGCACTGACTGATAACTGACTTCTTCAATTGACAGTTTTTTAGTTTCTGCTGCTTTCTACTGCACTGTTAAAAATTTCCGTAGGAAAATAGTAAAATAACCATTTATTTGATTGTTATTTTACCATATTTAATTACAACAGTTGAATAACCATTAAAAAGATGGTACTCAAACCGCTGATTGTGAAAAAAATCGTTTATTCTCTGTTTATCCTAAAGAAGGTTTAACTAACCGTAATCGGGCTTCCATCTTGGTTGTGGAATCTTACCGTCGTACGTTGTTGGTAAAATATAAATAAAGATTTATCAGTTCAAATCTGCATGTGTATATAAAAAAAAGAAGAAAAATAAAGTGGCTTAAGCAGTGGTTACTAAATAGAAACACACACGTTAATCAAAAATTGGAGACATCGGATTCCCGAACTGTTTGCGAATGAGCGAACCCATAACTTGAGCTGCTGAAACTTGTTTGTATTTTAATTTTTGCAGCAAATAAAATGATTTTCGTCAATATACAGTAAGTTTAGACCAAAAATGGCTTTGGATCCTATCAAAAACTGAAATTTCACTTTTAATGCCCTTTATTTATCAAAAAATCTTTCTTCTCCTGTTGAAAAGAAAGATTTATTGATAAATAAACGACCGCTTTGTGTGGTGCCGATTTCCGAATGGATAGAGCGCGAGATTGTTAGCTCATACACTGCGGGTTCGATTCCGGCAAGCTGCGTTTACTGTTTCTACGCCTCGAAGATTCTGCACCTCGAAATGGTTCAAAAACGGTAAAAATTTTGTTTTGAAACCATTTTTAAATGGTTATAAAACCGTAAACTTTTGTATTTACGGCTTTTTAACCAAGCTGATTGCAAATGGTTAGGTCCCGTAAAGATAGAAAAATGTTCCAAACCGTAAATTTAACGGTGAATTAGATGGACAGACTGCTCCCGGTCATTTAACCGTAATTTCATGATGAAATTTCTAACAGTGTGCTACAAACATGTCATTTGGCTCGAATGTTACCCATGATTACCTAAAACGAAGAACAAAATCTATAGTAAAAGTGACAATATAAGTCACATATGTCCAATACCAACCGAATAATGCTGTGCGGAGAAAGAATTATCAACAAATTTTTTTTCAAAAATATATTGATTCTAAATATACATATAATGAACTAAGATACACTGTTTAATATTTGTAAATTACAAATTAAAATGAACTTACTTGTGTAGCCTACGGTTCTGAGCTAAACTTAACACCGTAGCGGATGAAACACGTGCAAAGTACTACAATCACAACTGTTCACAAAAATTAAACAGCTTACTGAGTAAGAGCGAAAAAAGCGCGCTTCTAAGATTCTGGTGAACTTTGTCATCACTAAGGAGGGGCCGACATGTAATAGCATCATTAAGAATTACGGTTGTTCGATACACCCCGCTGTCCGATAGCCCCCGACTGTCCCCTAAGGGTTGTAAAAATATTCGCCAAAGGTTCAGGTAAAAATATTATTTTAATCTACATTTCTCATACTAATGATGTTGTAGTAGAAACTCTATTTTCATGACGTGTCTTATCTAAATATAAAAACCCACTATTGTGGTGAAATTGTTTCATCTTTGTGATTTTGAATAACATGAGTGTGTTAGATGCATTCAGAAAATTGAGAACAATGAAACCTTTCAGCGTTTCAGCTTTAAATTTTTAATTGATAAAGTCCAGCCGAAAAATGTGGCACAGGTAGATAGACCCTTTTCATGCAATTTTTACTTTTTAACGGGCAAAGTTTAAAATTTGAAAATTTTAGATTGTTAATATCACGCTCTTAAAACAATGTCAAAGAGCAAACAAGGTAATGTATACACACTACCGCTGTTTTAAACTATGAAACTAAAATGTTTTCATGATCTTACGCGCCAATATGATCCATCATCATTCAATCAGGCCGTTGAACGTGATCGTATTTGAAATCTGTTATCCCACATTCATAAGGCAACATAAAGTTAATATGAATGATGCCACCCTGATATCTGCTACTTGCTATTTTTCAGTTTAATATTATGAATAGAGCTTTGAAATATTTTTCGCTGTATTGAATTGCATGATATTTGTACGATAGAAGCTCTTTGTATCTTCAGTTTTCTTCTCCAAAATATTATTTGCATTCTAAGAATTTGAAAACGGCAAAAATGTTTGAAAAATTCCCGAGAAAGAAGTTTTATTTCGAAGCGACAAAAGAATCAAATATATAAGAAGGTGTAGAAGAATATGAAAAGCTATTGAAATCATGCAAGCGAAAAAGATGTAAAACTAGAAATGCGTGAAAATGATACAGGGCACATACTGAAAAGACATGAAAGGGAAAAGTGAAGGAATATATATTAGAGTGAAGAGTAAAAAGCATTTTTAGAAATGGTTTTCGTGAGAGTACAGAAAAGTCGTGGAATTTAACAAAAACATACATATAAAATATTAAATTAATCAGTAAATATTTTCCGATCGCAAAAATTTGCCTGAAACTACCTAAATCATAATATTTTATGAATTTTCCTATTTGTAAAGTTATTTCACTAGAGCAGAGATGCATCAAAATTATATTAAAAATATAAGTATAAAATAAAAAGAAAATCTTCCGCTTCAACTTTGGATCAGACTAAGCAAAATGAGCGAAAGTGAATAAGCAAAAGGTTTTACATTTTAGTTATTTTCCATGCTTTCGACTTCTCTGTACTAGCAGGTCAAAACTGGGAGTAGTATAAGAAGCCAAATGTGAATTGAATCAATAAATACCTTCTGGTTCGCCACTTGTATATAAAAGTTAAAAATCAGGCTAAAGCTTAGGAAACGATGATAGCTAAAATAATAACTGATACAATTACGTGTAAAAGCTTCGTTTTGAAAAAGTTAGATGTTTTGAAAAAATAATTATTTATTTTGTGTATTGAATAATAAATTATACTATTTACTGGCAGACTGTACAAATAAGTATATTTTAAATCCCATTATTAAAGACGCAAATGTGTACACGACCAGGAAGAAAACTTAATCCACTTAGTTCTGCATTTTTCGGGTTCGTATCACAAACAGCTCGTTCTGCCAACACTTTTACTAGAAGTATAAAGAATATGGGGGGAAATGTAATCTTGATTTTACTACGCTTCTAACATAAAATGGATATATAACCATAGCAAGCGTTAAAAAAGAGGCTTTTTTCCGCAATAAAAAATATTTCGAAAAAAAAAAGTTCATTTTGCAACACAAAAGGGTTTAAGAAGAACGTCTTTAGTCTGTTTCCAGTTGTTTAACTGTTGTTGTTGAGTCCTCGCGCGTGGCGAGGAAGAGTGGGTACACTGCTCCTGAGTCTAACGGGGCCCTTATAGGCAGGAGTCCGATTTCCACCCCTTTTTGAAAAGTCTCTTAATTTTTGAATTTCTCAGATGAGAGATCGTCACCTGGGATTGGCTCCCCCAGAGGTATCGTTTCACTTGGAGGACTTTGGAGCCACGACCTATTTAACGTGCACCAGATCCCTTTAGCGTACACGGACACCACAGCAACCAGCCGCGAGAGGTTGTCCCCCTCCCAAACACTGACCTCAGTCAATGTTGCTTCACTTTCGGTGTCCAACGGGAACTGAGCTTCTACCGACTGGTCCACTGCGAGACTCCGCTTTAACTAACAGCATTAACTGCTTTTGATGTACTTCTGTTACAAAAGCCAAGATTTTTAAATGTGAAACTGATAGAACATCGAACTTAACTCCTACACTCATCCACTCCTTTTGGCTCGTTTACGCCCCATTTTTCCTTTGCAAAAAGCAATTCTTTTTACAAGTTTTAAATAATAAAACTCCTCTTTCATTCGACTTTTTTAACGAAAATAAAGAAAGTTTATATCACAATATATTTTTTATATTTATCTATTTATTACCCATCTGTGTTTTTTGTTTGTTTGTGTAGTTTTTTTTTTGTTAAATTTTAAAACAAAGTTGATTTGAAGTTTTAAATTTTGGTTAGATCATGAAGCTCGAAACAGGTAGGGAGTAAAATGTTTTTGAAAACGGATCAGCAAATTCTGCTCTTTAATAACAGAATGACATCTTGCATCACGATATTGCATGGTGTTCCCAACTTGCCGGTCTCGACCGAAAATGGGGTCGCGAGGCACTTCTCATGCGGTCGCCATATAATTTCTACTTTTCAATAAAATAACCTTTACCACTAAGAAGAAAGGATTTTCTTACACTTAATATCAATTTGAATTATTTTCTGCAATTCTTAAAGACATGAAAAGCGAAGAAAGTGGCAGTTTTTCGTCATATTCATTCGACCGGAACGAAATCCTTCAAAAATATTTTTAAAAAAGTAAACGGAAAATATAAAATAATGTAGTGAAATATTCAAATGAAAACGAAAAACACTGAAATAATGTTCAGAATTTGAATTGAAATAAGTGCGGTTGACAACCCGCGACCACGGCATTTGAAAATAATTATACCGTTATTAACGTGGAACTGCCATAGGACTTCCATCGAACTAAATAAAGAGGAATATGTAACTTATCAAATACTTATCTTACTCAATAAGCTGATCAACACCTAAGTTGTTCTATATTTTTGTTCTTTCCCCGTAATCGGGTTACAGTTTTTAAAGCTTTCTATTTATTGTTATTATTTTTTTCTTTTTGAAAATTTCGATTTTTCCTGACGAAGGTAAAATGGCTGCACTGGCTTTTTTAGTCATGTCAATTGTTTGACTGACTCATAACTGCAATGTGCTGCCATCAGTTTTTATTCGTACATCGCTTTCCTTCTAATGATTTTTTTTCCCTGAAAAATAAGTACAAATGTAGCCTAAGTCACCCAAACCACAATAACGAATCGATTAACTCCTCATTCATCAAAATCGGATAAGTAGTTTAACTGCTACGGTGACCTACACTTAAGTACAAACATAATACATACATACGTAGGAACTGCTAAAAACATAACCCTTCCTTTTGGATGTGCCGTTGTTGGGATAAAAAGAGCAGTCTTTGCTTCGTCATATGGTGACAACCAATTTTTATTTTAATCTTTCCATTACTTCTTGAGAGTATATTTAAGCGTAATAAGAAAAACGTTCAGCGAGCCATCTTTCTTGACAGGATTACCGCCAAAAACTAATCAGCACTACTTGACATCAACCAGGGTTCATGTGTGTACCATATTTAGTTCCCTTCCAAGTGGAGACAAAAAACGTGTTAAAGTAAAAATTTAATTTGTCACTTCAACCCCACTGTAAGATTGTTTATTTCACAGTGTATAGAATAAATGCATTTACAGTGAGGGTGGAAATAAAGACAGCTTGAAATCTAACGTATCGTTTTTATGTCAAAACACTTGTGTGAAAATTTGTGTGAACATACACACACACACAATGGGGTCCCGAGTTGCTGATTAGTTAAAAATTGGGTCGTGACGTGAAAAAGGTTGGAAACCATTGAGACATTGGTTTCATTTTCCATTGTTCTGTTTTTAAACTTCAAAAACAACAAAAAAATTTTAACGCCGCCTTGTGTCTTGTGTGTTTAGTATTGGAAATGTTGATTACTTTGCTTTTAAAAATATCCTTTTATCTTATGTGTCGAGTAAAATGTTCGCAGTCTTTATGAGAATGGTTAGAATTGCACATTCATTAGTTAAAAACATCTCATATGATAACGAATAAATATTATTTTCAAAGTAAATATTCTTCATGCTTTTGTATAGTGTCTATTTAAAATTCTACTCGAAGTTTCCAGTAGGCTTTGATGCATCTACACGTAAAGTCGGAACAACGTTCCAAGTCTAGTTCGAGTGGCTGATTAAATCCAACTAATGATTAATTTCAAGACTTGAATTCTTAATGAAATGTACTTTACGTTCGCAACTAAGTAATATTCCTAAAGAAGCTTCGGTAACTAATTCAAAAGTTTATTCACAGAAAATTTATCTTGAGTTAATTAAGAACGTTCTGATTAAAGCAGTGCATACATTTACTAAATTAAAATAAAGGAATGGATTTACATGTATGGAGCAAAACTCATTAATTACCTTATAAAATAATTGATCTGACAAGATATTCAGCGAAATTGTAACCCTAAAATTGTAGAATCGCAAAAGTAAAATGTTGCATTATGATATACATTATGAAATAAAATAATTGTCTTCGTTTGGAAACAATTATTCAGTAATTGTAAGAAAAAGATCAACAATGCTGTGTGCTAAAATATTTGCACAAGAAAAGAACCACGTAAATGAAGCACAAATTTTCGAAACAATAAAGCAAATTTGTTATTTTGAGGCTGCAATGGGGCCTCTTCATCAGTGCACGAAAGAACTGATATTTTCCCCCTGATATTTGGAAACTTTTTTTTATATAGAATTTTTCTTTTTTCCCTGTACGTGTTTCTCTCTGTCCTTTTTTAGTGTTCCTGGCCTCTGATTGGTCTTCTTAATTCCTTGGCCTTTTTTCCTATTTGTTAATCTCTAATCCGACCCATTTGGCATAAATCTCTCTGGTTTTGTTTCCCGTTCACTCACAACTTTCTTGTGTGTTGAGCACATTTTTTCATGCACTGATGAAGAGGCTCCATTGTACCACTTAACATTAATGTGACTCCGCAGCAAAGAAATAGCTATTTGCTTTGTTGTTTTGACCCTTTGTGCTTTATTTCCGTTGCTTCTTCCTTGTACTCAAATTTTTCAGTAAACACAAACCAGTGTAGCACAAATGTCAAAAAGTATTGCACGCACATATTTCGAGGACACAAGGAGCTCTTGCATAAAGTTGTGGGTATAGAAGTAGAGTTGTGGGTATGTAAGTAGTCACATAAAGTGTCCTCACTTGAACTCAAAACAATGGAAAACTTGAAAAAAAGAATTGTATCCTATAATTGTATCTTAGAGCAAACATTAAAAGTGAATTTGATGCGGTTGTAATTATTTTTCCTTTTGCATTAAGCTGTTAAAATTACCCGGCGTTTCTCGGTATAATAATATTATTTTCCCACTTAATTTAATTTAATTTATTAAATTAAAAAATAACAGTAATGTACCAAAAATTAAAAATAAAATATTTATTGAATGAAAAAGTAACAAAAATTAATAATAATGACAATTATATAACTTCTTTTCAAATAAGTTTTATCAAAAATCGAAGGAAAACCTAATTGAGAGCGAAACTCAATGCGAAGGGCTGGTTGCGATCCAACGACGGTATTACTTAGGAACCTAACGCGTCAAGTGTTGAACTAGGCGCGACACAGCTGTTATCTTTATTTAGAAATAAAAATTGCCTTTTTACAGCACGATTATTTAATTTAAATCTGGAGTATAAACGAAACTAATGTGAATTTTTTAATGGGACTGCTTGCGCTAGCTTTCTTGGGGATGATCGAACTTTCCAAAAATTTCGTTCCAATCTGTCAATTAGTGTGGCTTATATAGCGAACATACAAATAAACATATCATCCTCCATGTTCCCTTTTTTCCTTTCTTTTTAATGGGGCTGCGTATGGTTACAAACCCTTGCAGACCTAGTGCGTTCCCCGGAAATCGGCCTCCATTCTTTAAAGTAACACCACTATCGGTGGATGCCATTACCACTTTTCGAGAATTTTGATGCTCAGTTTCCCCCTAGGTGGAAGCACCTAAGCTCTAACTGATGCGTAACTGCACTAGGAATTTAATTTAGCAAAGAGTGTCCAAGCTGAACGGATACTCAAGGGATCTTTAGGATGATCCATAATCATATGACATATGCGCTGAGGATTTTCTGCATCTTGAAAATCCCTCGAATTGGGACAGGTTTGATTCTGCGCACTTGTGCGTACGAGGCCAGTGCCTTACCACTACACCACTCTGCTGGCTTATGTTCCTTTATATACATAGGGATATCGTTTTGACTTTCTGTAAATATTTTTAGCTATGAAATTAAGCATAAAGCAACATGTGTAGTTAAAGACGTGTAAGAGGAGGTTACCATAAAGAAAAAAAGGTTCGTTTAGCATCAAGCGAACTATCATATGCAAAACGTTTTGATAGTCGTGTTTATAGACACTATGTGCACTTTTTGCTTATAACTAGTTATTACTTTCGAATTCTGATGACCATTCTCGTGGACAAAACTGTTAACGCCCCCTTTCTTCAAATCACAGAATAAGACTACATTTAAGACCGCAAATAAATTCCGTTTATTTTGGGGGATTTTTTTGAAGAGAAGAGCAATAAAAAGAGAAATCCCATTAAAGAGGATTGAGGCTGTTCTAAGAACCATTTATGGTTTCCCCGGCTTCAAGTCATCAGCGACGACACATCAAAAGATGCGCCAACATTAAATTGAAACACTTTCTTCTATTTTGTTGCCAACAAAAAACTCATAAACTTTTATTGGTCTAAAGATTTCTTCGGTCGTATCGAGTATAACATGTTTTCTAGCAGGTTTAGCTTTTATATTTAATCAGAGCTTTTCGAAGACGATAGCTTGATGATTGAATTTAACATGTTACGTTTCAGAAATAAATTTGAAGATCGGCTTTAAGTTTGGGTTTACTATAAATTGCTAGATAAGTAAAATTCAACTATAGAAATCCGTAAGCTATTTTTCCTTTCACAATCTGACAATTTGTCTTTTTTTCTGGATTAGGTTTTATAAAGTCTGCTATAGTAGGAAAACTTCTTAAACTTTTATACAGCTTAACATAAATTGTTTAATCTTGTTAAATTAGAAATTGCGTACAATGATTACTGGAGCTGAGACGTGGTGTATGATGCGTTCTTTATCAGATTTTATTCCGTGAATATTTTTGCCCGCTTAATCGCTTTTATAACAGCCATGACAAACAAAAAATACTTTTTTCGATTTTATTTTTGTTTCAGGCTGTTAGTATGATTACACTAACAGCCCCAGATTTTCTGTTTCATTTTACGTTACCACTCCATCAACAAACCATGGTAGTCTAAGTAAGTGAAAGTAGTTTTCCACAATGATATAAACGACAACCACTCAGTCAGCGAATAATGCAGAACCAATGACAGGGACAGAAAGTAAACAACAACGTTTGCTACAGAAGTGTTTTTGCTGTCGTAATCTGTGTAATGTCAGCTTACATTGCTGGTAAATCGTATTTTAATCATCAAAATTTATGCATTTTTATATGACGCGCACTGCTTCTTACTTATTATGTCATAAAACTTTAAACAATTCATTGTTCTTAATATGTTCACTTTTTAAATTGAACTTGATTACTCGAACAACGAATGCGAAGGACAGTCTGTTCCTTAACTTAATATAAATTGCCAAACAACTAGGGCTCGACCGATGGCATTTTTTGGCCGATGGGCCGATGCCGATTGTTGGCCGATTGTTCCAAGATCGGCCGATGGCCGATGGCCGATTATTTTGCTCTTCCATCGCCGATGGCCGATGCCGATGGCCGATGGAAAAACTTCCCTTTAAACCACGTGTAGAATGCTTGTCAAAAATGTCATTTAAATCATTTATTTATTTTTATGTTTATAAAAACATAAATGCCTTATTCAAGCACCATAAAAGACTTTGGGGGAAGTTTATATGATACAGTAACTTTGAAAGTTCGGACATTTTTCCGATTTCAGTTTTATTAATTTTTTTTTTTTTAAAGAGACTTGCTTAAAATTGCAACATTTCATGTGAAATGTAGTTAAATATCTTTAACTGAGCAATAAATAAATAAATATAAGGGCTCGATCGATGCACCAGTGCCGATAGTTAAAAAATCTAGCCATCGCCAGCAGCATTCTTCGGAAACTTCGGAAAAACTTTGGCCTATCGACCTTGAATAACATCTAAATGCCGATGCAATGCCTATGTTTTCCGTATGGAAAAATATCTTCCAGACTTTAATTTATTTTTACTTCAGAATGAAAAGTACCAAAAATCACTTTCCTGTATCTTGAAAAAAAAACAGAACAATTTCCCGATCGCGATATTATTTTTCGATCTTATATGCCCCTAATCCGTTACTTTTCAGATATACTAATAGTAATACTAGTAAATACAAAACTGAATAAATGTAGAATAAACAATCAGAAAAAAACAAACATCAGCTAAAGCGACCTTGTAAGGCACGTGCACGAAGCCAAGATTGATTCCGATTATTCATCGTTTTAACTCCGTTTTTTAGTTCATGGTAGAGTTTTACATGAATCCCTTGATTTTGATGCAGAGGAACTAGAACATTTAGTATTCTTTTTTTATGAAACTCATTCATTTTTAAACGAGTGCAATATTTTGTTTGAATTAAAGATTCCTGAGCGCCCAAAATGTCGCTTTGTTTTAAAATAGTGTGAGAGTTGACCATGGCGGCCTGCGATCTTATAGCGGCTGTCCAAACGGGCTAAAAAGTGCGTGCAAGCAGAACTTACATTTTCTGCCACTTCAGTCAATTGGCGCTGTTAGCATGTACTTAAAAGCGAGGATTTAAAGGGCTAACCATAGCAATATCATCGCTTATAAAGGCTTGAATTTCAAGACAGATAAACATTTAAGTGTTGAGGACAAAAGTAACTATTAAAATAAGTTGCAGGGTTATGTGTTTGCCATTAAAACGTTTTTAATACAGAGGAAATAATAAAAATATCGTTTTTTTTTTTGGTAGTAACACATGCAGACTTTGAAGCTGCTCGTTAAGATACAACTTTTCTTACATACGTATATTTTTATATATAATGTACACAGAGAAAATTTTCTTCGCAATTGGCTGATTATATTATGCTTTCAGATTAATTTTTATTTTGAACGACAGTAATTGGGCATAATTTTATGAAATACATTTATCCTCTCATATTGTGTAGCTTAAATAAATTGGCTAGCAGGTTTTTGAAAGCCGTATTGAATAGTCTTTAAATGGTTATTAGTTACTTTATTACATTTATGATAAAGTTATTTTAAATATATGTGTTAATTGAATTATTTCAATTCCATTTATTGTAACTTTAATTATTTTAGGAAAGTGGAACAGTTAGGTTGTGAAGTGACTCAACAAATAAAGATCAGTTGAACAATATGTCATTAAGTAAATGATTAATGCAACAATTTTTTACTGTTATTAATAGACTAATGACATAATACTAATAACTAGTATTTAATTGTATAGTGTGGCTGACTTCAGTTAACTTCATCAGATGGATTATCATTTAAGAGTGGCGACATTTTTTGCTGATCTCATGTAAAGCAATTACACTAGTCATGGCTGCCTGCGATCATATAGCGGCTGTCCAGACGCGGCGGCAGAACAAAGGAATAAGCGTTCAAACGATAGTTATTTTTTTCCTCACTGGTGCGCTGCAAGCATGTACTAGCTTTGTATGGAAATACATTACGAAAGCATTGTTTTTGCCGGATTTGCAGCATGCATCATGAAGATTTCTTTTTGGTAAATTTTTAGTTCATGCATTACCGATCGGAAATATGTCTCCCGATGTTTAATTGTGTCTAACCTATATATATTTATTTTAAAGAAATTTTTCATCGTAAATGAAATAAAACGACAAAAAGCAGTAGAGCGTTTTTTCTAAGCATTAAATTAGTGAATGCATACATTTTATAATTTTAGGGATTTACTAAATTCACATTTGGTTTATATGCATACATTTTATTTGTTTTTTCACTCCATGCCATCTATTCAATTATTCTGCAAATAGAAATCGTGAGTTTGATGCTTTAGATGATATTTTTAACCAGTGAGGGCTGACATTTGCATTTTCCCCTTATGTCTCGAACTTTACTGGTTTTACTTATTTATGCATTGGTTCTATTTATTTGTACTTCAGGTTATTAATAAGAAAACAAACGTCATTATAGCTCAAATTTCAGAAAACATATTTCGGGACAAGAGGAATCCTTTTTTCAATGAATAGAGTTGTACGCATCTGGATGCAAGTAATTCGAGTGATTTACACTCACTTGGATTACTTACATTTTTTAGGTCAAATCTTTACGCATTGATAATATGGTTCTTGTTAATTCCAAAACGTGTATGGAGTAACGTTTGCAACTTGCGCTATAAGAACGTTGGTCCGCTCATTAATTTTTTACCACTTAAAAGTAAACTTTGAACTTCATATTATGTCTAGATTATGTTTTTAAATTTTTTTTTTTTTTTTTTTTGTTCTGAGACGTTTAAATTTCTTATTTTTGTATAGAATGATAAAGTTAAAAGTGGAATGAGTGAGAGAGAATCTATATTATAAATCTAGTAATGTACCTTTTTAAAATTAAACTCGCTCAACATGAACAAGGGTTACAATTGAAATACCTAAAAGGATGGGAGACTTCCCTCTAAGATTTGTTGTTGATTCTCCATGCGTTCATGAGTACACCATTTTGTACACCACAGAGTCTTAAAACATAGAAAAGTAAATAAACTACCTAAGTTAACTAATGTTTAAAGGGAAATTTAAAGAAAAATTGCTCTTATCCAGGGGTGTCTACGAGGGAAGTTCAGGGCGTAGACTGCGTCATTAAATTTTTTGATGAAATTTTTGACACCCCCTGGACACGTGGGGCATGCTTTCATCGAGTTTTAGCCTTTTTGCGTGGTTGTCTTTTTGGGGGGTCTTCGTATGCACCATCTTGCTTAGGGGGTTAGCACCCATGTATTGTCAGTTACAAGTTTAAAAAATAATCTTGATAACTCTGAACTGCATATAATGAAGCGTTTTAAGTAATTATTTTTAATTTCTCATTTATTGTACTTAATTGTAATATTTGAAAATATGTCCCCTTGATTGTTTTTTTTTTTTTTTTTTTTTTTTTTTTTTTTTGAATCGTTATCTTTTACAAATGCCTAATCTTTGACCTTACTTAATATTTTAGGATTTTATTCTAAATAATTAACTAGTGTAATTGCTTTAGATGAGACCAGCAAAAAAAAAAGTCGCTACTCTTATATGATAATCCATCTGTTAAAGTTAACTGACGTGAGCTATATTATACAATGCAATATTAGTTATTAGTATTATGCTATTAGTCTGTCAATAACAATAAAAAATTGTTGCATTAATCATTTACTTAATTACATAATTGCTCAACTAATCTTTATTTGTTAAGTCACTTCACAACCTAACTGTTCCACTTTCCTGTAATAATAAAATTTACAATGAATGGAATTGAAATAATTCAATTAACACAAATATTAAAAATAACTTTATTAATCATAATCCATGTCATTTTTCTTTTAACTGCTGTTATTTAATAGTATTAACATGAATGTATTGAAAATTGCTTAATAATAAAGTAACTAATAACCATTTAAAGACTTCTAATAAATTAAATTGATGGCTTTCTCTATACCACGATTGAGTATATTTAGTATCATATTTGACCAGCTCACGGTCAAGGCTTGAACTATTTTACAATTGCTCTTCATTGTCGTTGTATCACATTAGTAGCTTACACTACCATATAGACTCTCTGCTGATGCTAAGTAAAAGTATAAATTAAAACCCACGGATTTAATACGGATTTCAAAAACCTACTAGCCAATTTATTTGTGCTACACAATGTGAAAGGAAAAATGTATTTCTGAAAATTATGCGCAATTATTGTCGTTCAAAATAAAAATAAATCTGAAAGCATAATATGATCAGCCAATTGCGAGGAAAATTTTCTCTGTGTTCATTATATATAAAAATATACGTATGTATGAAAAGTTGTATCTTAACGAGCAGCTTCAAAGTCTGCTTGTATTACTACCAAAAAAACGATCTTTTTATTTTTTCCTCTGTATTAAAAACGTTTTAATGGCAAATACATAACCCTGCAACGTATTTTGATAGTTACTTTTGTCCTCAACACTTAAATGTTTATCTTTCTTGAAATTCAAGCCTTTAACGCGATGATATTGCAATGGTTAGACATTTAAATCCTCGCTTTTAAGTACATGTTAACAGCGCCAATTGACTGAAGTGGCAGAAAATGTAAGTTCTGCTTGCACGCACTTTTTAGCCCGTTTGGACAGCCGCTATAAGATCGCAGGCAGCCATGCACTAGTTGAATATTTAGAATAAAATCCTAAAATATTAAGCAAGAAAGGTCAAATATTAGGCATTGCAAAAGAAAAAAGTTAAGTTAAATATTTAGAATAAAATCCTAATATATTAAGTAAGAAAGGTCAAAGATTAGGCTTTGCAAAAGAAAACGCTTTATGATGAGCCTGGAGAATGTTGACCTTCATTTCCATAGCATTTTTTAAATCTTTTTTTCTTGGTTCGGGATGAAAGGAAGGATTTATGACAGTGCAGCGGGGGCAATGAGTAATGAAAATAAACAAGCTGTCGCTTTAACTGGATCAGATGATATTAACACATGCAAATGGTTCGGATCATTCCAAATACTTTTATTTCTTTTTTTGCCGATATAAATATATGCAGTGGTGTGCTTCCTTGTCTTCATTTCTATTCGGAGTTGGCTAGCGCTGCAAATGCTTTGTTATTAAAACGGCAAAGAGAAAACTATATTTAAAAAAAGAGGAATACACCCAATTAGTGAATGATTCGTTCTCAGACAATGATGATAGTTTTGAGATTTCAAAGGAACTGGAAAGTGATAGTGAGTCTGATACTGACATACTATCAGATACAGAAAAACTTGCAGCATGCATGCCTTCTACATCCCGCGACAGCAGGGATAATTTTTATCAATAAAATAATTTGTATTATTTTATTTGTATCTATATGCTGCGTGAACTAAATTCTGTGCTTATTTTTATCTGTTCCATACGTAACTTTTTCAGGTAAATTAAGAATTTCATCGTTCTAAAATTTATTTTATAGAATAGTTTTAGAAAATATTATGATGAAGTTTTAAAATTAATCCTGATAGCGGACAACAAGTTTTTCTCCTAATGTACCAAATTTTGAAGTTTTTTAGTTTTCTTATTGATAATATGATGTACAAATAAATAAATAAATAAAACCAGTAAAGTTCGAGACATATGGGGAAAATGCAAATGTCAGCCCTCACTGATTAGAAATATCATCTAAAGCATCAAACTCACAATTTCTATTTGTAGAGTAATTGAATAGCGGACATGTGGAAGTAAAAAAAACGATTAAAATATATGCAATATAAAACTAAACGTGAAATTAGTAAATCCCTAAAATTATAAAATGTATGAAATCACTAATTTAATGCTTAGAAAAAACACTCCATTGCTTTCTTTCGTTTTTATTTCATTTACGATGAAAAATTTCTTTAAAATAAATTTATATATATTAGACACAATTAAACATCGGGAGACATATTTCCTATCAATAAGGCATAAATTAAAAATTTACCAAAAAAAAAAATCTTCATGATGCATGCTCAAACCTGAGAAAAACAATGCTTTCGTAATGTATTTCCTTACAAATCTAGTACATGCTTGCAGCGCACCAGTGAGGAAAAAGATAACTATCGTTTGAACGCTTATTCCTTTGTTCTGGCTCCGCGTTTGGACAGCCGCTATAGGATCGCAGGCAGCCATGGTTGGACATAAGGAATTAAAAAAGAAAAATAATAATTTTTATAACGTCCGGTTTGAACAGAGATGCACGACGAGTTTTTAGCTACGAGTTTGTTTAAAGTTGGGATGCGATACTGGTAAAGAAACTAAAAAAACTTCTTTTTTTTTTTTTTTTCAATTTGCGCCTTGGCTACCAGTTTTTTGCAAGACAAAATACCAGGGGTCAAAACGGACGAATTTAAAATTAATAACGTGCAGTTTTCGTTCTCGTATTTGAGAATGGTCGATTTCACAACGGCAGTTTGTATAAAAAGCAGTGTTGCGTTTCAAATTGAACCCTCCAACCCGATTCAAAATACCCTCCCATAACCGACAATTTTTTATATGTGGAGCTACCTTCTGCGAAAACAATGTAACTGTTCAAAATTCCTGAGACTCGAATTTGCTTAAATTATATGTCTACCTTTTTAACGCTATTTTTAAACACAAAATTAGTTCAATTTTGCAATATTTTGGAAATCTTTTCTTTTTTATCAAATTTTTAAAAAGTTATCACGGTGACGAAACCACGTTTATTCTGGGAAGAGAGAGCTCTGGAGTCTGAAGGGTTTAAACTGCAATTCTTTTTACACAAATTAATGTCGACAGTTATTGCTGCACGCCAAGGGCGGATCTAGACAATCTTCAAGGGGGGGGGGGGCGATTTTGGAAATCTCGGGGTTCAATGTAAGGATGGATGGAGGAGATTCTTCATTCCTTTTCAACAGTCCCTCCGCCCCCCCCCCCTTTTTTTCAAACAGCAGAAACAACAACAACAACAAAAAAAATGCTAGTGTAGTGATATTTAAAATTTTACTAGCACATTTTTTCAATGCATATACGTTTATCAAAGGCCTTATAAAAGGAACACAAGCTGACGTTTTTTTGCTTTCGAAAATCTGTCTATAATTTTTTCAACGTCCAATGTAATATCTTTATGGATATGCAATAACGCTAATTCAGTGAGTCTATCATCACTCATTCTGCTTCTTAGCCAAGTTTTAACCGAGTTAGGATTTCCTTCAAGCTTTCTCAAGAAAAATGTAGGCTTGTAAATACATTTTCTAAATTTGAGTTGATATGTCTAAATTACAAAATAATAGCAATTATTAGTAATATATTTTCTAAAGTTTTCAAAATGTAATACTAAATATGTACAAAAAAAAACCATCAACGAGTATGTGCAATTTATATAAACATCTGTAATTATGAATGCTCAATGAATTGTTTCAGACTCCAGGTTTTAGCGTAAATGCAGCAGGAATTTACACCACGTGCTAAGGGTTGGCTAGCTGTCACCAGTTTGATGGGTAGAAGAAAAGAGCAGGGAATCTCTTTCCCATTAATCCGAGGATTAGCAACTCAGCAATACTAAAGGACAAAGGGACAGGGGGAAAGCATAGAACTTGAAGGGCTTTTAGGCTGGGATTCCAAGAACATAAAAAAAGGCTGGTCCCGGGGCACAAAGAGTAAAAACTCACTTAGGAGTGTCGTTGTCGTATCCACTTGAATCAGCCCAAGGGGGGGGGGGGGTGCGATCGCCCAATCGCTAAATAAGAGAAACCTAGAGCGAGGACTGTGGGCGGTCGAACCGCTTCACACCCTTTTCAGCCATCAAGGCAAAACGCGCAAACTACCAATTCACGCAATGATAAAACGGCTAACTTTAAAGAGCTCTCGAGCTCTTAATTCTTTTCCGATTTTTCTAAAAAAATTTATTCTAATGCCTGACATATAATAATTTAAAATTTCTCATAGCATTTTAGAACAATTATAAATTTTTTCACGATAAAAAACATTTTGCGACACTTTTTATTATCTTTGAATGCTGTATGGGAGTGTGCGACTATGGCAGATTTAAAAAATGTTTATTTAGACAGGAAGACACCCTGATTAATTGATTTACTCTCCTTGACTACTGATGAATAAATACTTTACACAGTTAAATTATAAATCTCTTAAGAAGTTTCAGTGGGGGGGGGGGGGGAGCAGCTTCGAACAGCATTAATATAGCGACTTTTATTCCCAAAAACGATAAATGCGTTTTTAGAGTTCTTACACTTCGATATTGCACTTAAACATAATACAATTAAAAAAGAAGAAGCACTTAAAATAGGAAGAAAGAAGTCATTTTTTGGAGATATTATAGGATAACATTTTTATTAAAAAAAGTTTGGAAATAACTGGAATGGAGCATGTCATTTTGAGATGAATCTGAAATGAATAAGCATTTACAAATTTTATATTTTACAAGTTTGCTTGCCTATGACCAAGTTAAATATTTCTCACTAATGGAACATTTCATTTATGGATCTTAAATGTAAATAAGAATAATAAAGAAATACTGCTTATTTTTTTAACCATGCACTAATTAAAAATATAGCTGATCAGTGCATCTGCTGCGAAAAAGTGTGTGCTGTAATTCAAAGTTTTATAAGCACATTAAAACTCTTTGAGTGCAGATGTTAACTTAGTAGCAAAAAAACATGATCATAATAATATTTATCATGATTTTTTAAATCATGCACAAATAAAAATTTAAGCTGATCAGTATATTTACAGGGGAAAAGTGCTGCAATTCAAAGCTTTATGAACTCATTAAAAATCTTTGAGTGTAGATGTTAATTTAGTAATAAAATAATAAATAAATAATAAAATAAATGTTTTTTAAAAACAGCCACAATTTGACAAAATAAAAATTAACACACGCAAAAATCAAAATGTTACTCAAATGAAAAGTTAATTCAAAAACATCAAAATTATTATTGAAATTTTCATTAACTAGCAAATTAAGATAAAAGCAAAAAAGGTACATGATTTAACTATTTGTGTAACTGATATTTTCACTTATAATAAAATATTACGTAATAAGGTTTGACTATCGAGAAAACAGGAGAAATATTTAGGCTATAATGCTAAAAGAAAAAGTTTTTCAGCAATGTAATTAAGTTGTAATATTATGATTTAAGGTAAACTTTATTCATCCAAAAACAATTTTGTGTACATTATAGGCATAGTAATTAAATTTCTGTGAAAAAAAGCCATTCAAAGATAGAATACGAGAACAAGGCATTTAAAGTTTAAATAGGCAATTCGCCATCAAAATGAGCTTTAACACCGTTTTCTTTTAAGTTTCACGAACTTATTTTTACATCCCTTTGCACAACAGGATGCAGACGAAAATAAAAATTTTTGATAAACTATGATAAATTAAACCGAAATTTGTAACAATACACCATACGAGCCAATGCTTCCACAATGGGAAGTCAGCGATGTTTTGCCTTGATGGCTCGAGCACTGTATTCATGCGCGTCGGCTCGCAAGCTGCCCTGTTGAAGCATGGGGAGTCCTCACTCCAGATTTCTCTCATTTAGCTCAGTGATTGCATCACGGAATTTTAGGACACAAGAACTATACACATGAACGATTGTGCTTCGTTTGCAAATCTACGGATCCCAACCGTTATGGCAATTTGTTCAAGAAAAAAACGAAATACGCATGCAATATGTAAGTGGATCTTGATAATACTAGTAATTATTATAAGAAAACCAGTAAATAGTAGCGAGCATGCCGAAGGAAGATTAAGAATGAGTAACAATTTAATTATTATGATTGTTGTTGTCATTCTCGTTATGTGGAATTATTTTTTTCTTTCAATAACTTGTTATAAGAACTGGGATCTTCAATTTTTGTGTCGTGCGTTTACGAAAATAACTCACAGCAAAAATTAAGTTGGTTTCTTTTATTTTTCACTTATTTATTTACACATGAATAGTTAATCTATAGCGGTTGGGATCCGTAAAAATGCATTTTAATAGTAAACGGTGTGCTGATTGATTAAATGCTACAAACATACCAACGACATCACAAAAGCATCCAACTTTAAGCAAAAAAAAAAAACACATTTTGCAGCAGCATTCCTGCAGATATTTTTCTTGCTGAAGAAACATCAATATTTCTTTCCCTCTTCTGTTCTTCTTCTTTTGCTATATATGCGAGAATTATTCTTAGAATAATTCTCGCTGACTCGGAACAAAAGAGCGAATTCTGTAGAATCGTCGAATGAAGTCACAGAACAAGATATCCGACTGCTTTTCCGAGTATTCCCTCCGAATGTCTATTAACTCCAGCACGAAAATTGGGCATGTTGAGCATAAATAGGCAACCGGATAATAAGAGCCTGAGCTGATATAAAATAAGCGACACCCATTTGCTATCAAAACGGTGTAAAACAAAATTTGGCATAGTTCTAATATTAAAAATAGTATTTGTTTTTTAAAAATCCTTAAAACTTCTGTTGTAAAAAACTAAAATATTTATAAAATCTCCCAAAAACTATTAAGGAGCCAAAAGAAAGCCAGGAAGCCATGCAAATTACTTCAAAAGCCAAATGTTTCGTATTTATCTTAAAAATAGCCAAATTAGCAACCCTGGCTCCCCCATGATGGCGAAAACTGTTTTTAACTGCTGTGCTGCCTCTTATTGTATGGAAATAGAAAACTAGCTATGGAGGAGGAAGACAGTTAAAGACAGAATGTTTTGTGGAAAGTTGTATCAAGTTTTGTGGAAAGTTGGAAAACATCGGCCTGGCATCGGCTTTTAGATGTTTTTTAAGGCCGATGGGCCGATGTTTTTCTGAATTTAACATCGGCCGCCGATGCCGATGGCCGATGGCAAGTTTGTTGAACAATCGGCGCCGATGCATCGGCGAGGCCGATGCATCGGTCGAGCCTTACAAACAACCTCTTTCTTAGGCTACTTGTGGCATGAATGCCTTAGAACAGTTGATGATATTCTGTCAAAAATAATACGTATTTCGAATTCCGGAATATAATTATGTTAGTAAAGGAATATAACTTATGTACTTGGTAATATCAACTGCCGCAAATTAGCCCTGTAAAATTATAAATCTGTTAGAAAAGAGTGAAAAATCTTCCGTGAAAGTCATCTCGGATTTTGTTTGAGAATTTTTTCTTACAATGCCAGAAAAGATCCCAAAATAAACGTCTTTTGTACACGTTTTGACCCACGAGTGGGCAACACCTTCGTGTAGCTTATGTTTGTATATTTGCGTTAATTTACTTTCCAGAATATTAGTATGTCTCCATGCATTAACACTCATCAATAGTTTTCACTAACTTCTTATAGTATCAGTAGAACTTTATCGATATTTTCTGAAAGCTATGACTTAATAAATTTTGTGTTAATTGCATTATTAATTATTAATTAGGCAACTAATATGAAGTTTATTAATCTATTTGCCCAAAACTACATTTTATATGTCCGTCAGAACGTTTTTATAAAGCGCCTTGGCGTACCATGGAATCGGTTATGCAGAAGAACCCATTATGTGCACATTTATTCTAAGGAATGCAACTAACAATCCTATTTCTTTTGGTTCGAGAAGAATATATAGTGTTGCGTAGCCAACTTTTGTTTTATATATGTGTCTATTTTTGCATTCCAAACTTTCTGGGTCTCTAAAAACTGCACACTACGTATCCTACTGCCTAAGAATCTGTTGCACTGACGTTATACTTAGTGTTCTGTGTATATTTTTAAATACAGGTTATTGATGCATCGTACTTCAGTAAAAAAACATAATTAATTCACAAAAAAGTGTAACGTCATTAAGTTTAATTTTTTGCACAAATATTTGAATTTTTTCTTGGTTTTCGTGTCGTCCTTAGTTACTAAATTTAACCAAAAAAGGAACCAAAAAACACTTGTAAGACGGGCCGTCTTTATTACAGTTTAAAAAGGGCAACACATTTCAGAAAAAACCCAAAAAATTTAAAAAAAAAATCAAAGATCTTCATCGTAACACGTTTGTTCCTCGTTTCTTCTCCTCGTCTGAATCCAATTCAATCTGATTGCGAACTGCCGCGTCACACCGTACATCTAAGTAACAGTCCGCGCGCATAGTAAATAGTTCCATTTAGTCTGCATTAGTTATTGGGAAAATTCCTACAGTACTATTGTCGTGAAATAAAAGATCTATCCAATAAGAAACAAGTTTCAATTTACTGCGGTTAAGTTTTCACTGCAACACAGGACCCCAAATCCTTTCGTTATAACGGGGTTTTGCTACACCCGTGGCATTATATCCACTCATCCTGTATGTCCAATTTTTAAAATGGTCAAAATATGTTCAGAGTTTTCCCCCTCTTCAAATCGCCATATCAGCACCAAGTGCTGAAATTTCAGAAAGTATTTTAGAAGTATTGATTTAAGTGCTTCCCATTGTTTATTATTTTCTTTTGTTTACTCTTATTTAATATTAATAAAACGAAAAATTGCAATCAAATGCAGATGAACACCATTAATTTTTCAATGAAGATAAATGTGAACATTTCCGTATGTTAGAGTAAATTACTTCCCTACTGGCCATTAAATTAAAGTATGAAATCGCTTTACAAGGCAGGGAACCTATTAAAAAGAAAAAAAAAAGAATTTGTTTACAGCCAGAAAGTTTTATTACCTCATTTTTCTATCTCACTTTTGCTTGTTTAGTTCATTTATCCTATAATGCTTCTATTCAATTTATTTAATGAGGAACATCGGTTTGATTAGGAGAATATTTATTGTTGCTGCTGCAATTTGTTCTTGGTTAATAGTGAAAAAGTGAGTTTTGTGAATATTATTTAACAAATGAGCCATAAGTTTGAATCAGTTGTTTTTTGTTTCGAATTTTTATAACGAAGAATAATTTATATACCATACAAAGAGGGATAACAAAGAACTCGAAACTAGGGATACTTGTGATTTTAATGGCTTAAATAAGCTTTCTCTCTGTAACTTACTCACTTCACAGAAATTCGCTCCCTCGCACACATACTAGCAACTAAAACCATATTTCATGTTTGTTGATGCTTTATCATTCTTAGAAAAAGTTCTAGAAGTGAGTGCACTTCATAGAAAAATATGTCCACTTTCCTACTTTGCATATTTTAAAGTAATAACGATAGTATTAAATAAATTATAACAATAAGTATTAAGTACGATAAACCAAAATAATACAGTGTCTTGGGAAGTTCTCAGTTTAAATCCTTTCAAGAACTATTTTTCAAAGAAACACCCACTGAAAGAAGAAAGAACTTTAACCCATTAAGCGCCAAGGTTCCCATTTTGGAAACATTAACTTTTGATTTTTTTTAAAAATTACTTATTCGAATTATCATTATACTGTTAATTTTTCTTCAAATCTATATGTTTGAGACAGCTTCTAATTTTTTTAAAAACTTGCTTGATAATTAATATTTTTTATAAAAATATTAAAAACTTGAAATTTGGCATTTTGAACACATTCAAGCATCTTTTTCCTTATAATAAAAAAATAAAAATTAATTTCGCACTTTCATTTAGATTATAACTATCTGTTTTATAAAATATCACTGATCCAAAGTGAAAATCTAAGAAAACAGGTTCGCAATTGACGAAAGAATATCTTTGTCCCATTTTGGGAACATTGGCGCTTTCGTTAGTTTTCGGAAGCGAATCAAATTTCAGCATATGTCCTACCGCGCTACACCTGCAAAATAGAACATGTGCAACTTCCGGTGACTAACTGTCTCAAGGTTAGTTATGTGTAGCACCACAGGAACAATACGTGAAAATAGGCTACAAAATTGCCCTGTAAGAAGTTCTAAGGACACCAAGAAAAAAGACAGACATTTGATTCGATTACTACAAAGTCTATCAGCATCGTGAAATGAAAAAAAAAAAAAAAGCAGGTTGTTTGTTTAGCTTCCAATTTTGAATCAGTTGAACCGATAGGTGCAACAAAAAGGTAGAATACAACTGAAAAGAAAAAATATTATATAGCGCAGCCACATTTTGTTGCTGCCTGCAACAAATATATGGGTGGGGTCGATCTGCTTGATCAATTTTTAAGCCAGTATCGGCCGAAAATCCGGAACAAGAAATGGTGGTGGCCAATTTTTTACCAATACATTAATTAAAGATGGCAATTGTAGCTGCCTGGAGACTGCATAGATAATGTGAGGAAAAGCTCTCTCAGTTGGAATTTCTGCGAGAAGTTACTTCTACATTGATGAAAAGAGATGATGAACCAAAACATAAGGATCATCTTCGTCCCAGCCCTTCTGGATCTATATCATAAGATGTACGTTTTGACCGGGTTGGTTAATCATTTCCTGTAAAATGCAGGAAAACAAGCAAGTGGCAAAGTTTGTCTAAAAAACACTCGCAAACAAATGTAACGTAATGCTTCGTAAGAACTGTATAGCTCTCTTTCATTCAAAATTATGCTTTATTAAAAAAAATATGTAACAACTAAAAAACAAAAAGGTGCACAAAAAGTACGCATTACGAACTCGTAAGTTAGATTTTATTAATTCAAATCGTAGAAGAAGCTACTATTACGCAATAAACTTCAGCAATTCAACTGTCTAATACAAAATGCATATGGAATCTCATACCCCAATTAGGCGCCAATGTTCCCATTTTGGGAACATGCTATAACTTTTAGTTATTTATTTTTTTCTTTACAAATTCAAACGAAATAGGTACAGATACCCTCTGTACATTGCAAAAAAACAATTACTTAAAAAAAAAAATTTTGAAACATATAGCGGCGTTTAATGGGTTAAAATCGAACGAAAGTTACAATAACGTGTTTGAAGTGAGTTTCACGTGTTTGAAGGCTGGAAGGAACCCTTTTTTCCAGTGCAAAGAATGAAGCTTATGGACAAGATAATCTAAAAATTTAAGCAGTGTTTGTAGGTGAGAGAGGTTAATTCCAATATCATGTCAACCTTTAGACGTCCACTTCTCCTTCACAGGATATTCCGGAATAATAAGGCTTCCTGCTTTTTTTCCTTGTTGACTAACCTCAATCAAGTTAAAGATGTCTTCGTAATTTTTCGTACTTGTGAATTCGGGTTGACTCCCGGACACCCCTCACAGGGACATGTAATTCTCCTTCACTGGTTATTGGTTACTTTACTGCACGTGGAGAATCAAGGGAGGCGAAATAATGTTACCGTTAATCTTGACGGCGAAACTGGCCTTAGAGTGCACAAAACGTGGAGTGAAGAAAACGTGGAATTATTTACAAAGAGCGACTCTACGCACGAGAAAGTAGGTTCGTCTAGTTCTGAACGAACTTCTTGCTACAATGATGATTAATATCAAATACTATTGATTTGTCGAGTTATACCTAATAATTTGGAAGTACACACAATGCTTTAAAAAGATAAAACGACTTAGTATAACAGAAGCATGAATACACTGTTAGAAATTTCATCACGGAATTACATGGATGAAAGAATAACAGGATGGAACATGGGAATAACTTCTTGAAGCATTTACTGTAACCGCGCCGCCATCTTGGTCACACCAAGCAATGCCATTCGTGTGCTCAGGATAAGGGGTTAATTTCATTTTAATTAAACGAAAATTACGGAAAATTGGAGTAGTATGTTGTTAACTACGCAAGGTATGCAGAAATTATTTTACTGAAGTAGGATTCTTTTTAATTTATAGGCCCATTTATTTTTGTAGTTGATTCATGTTATCTTATCTAATGTTTCTACGCTAATCGCAAAACTAATGTTAATATATGTTTTACGTTGTTCCAGAAGAACATCGACGTAAATGAAAAAACTTCAATTTTACAGGAGCTTAAAAAAACGATTTGCAGTTGTATAAAACTTATAATTGAAAGGTGTAAGTGACAGAAAATAATGGTATATTGAGAGTAACTATGTAGAATATATACTTTACTTTCATTTACCAGGTATTAGGATTTAATCACCTTAATTTCAACCCCTCAGTGCAGTTACGTCATTGTTTCTCTAAAAACTGTTCGTTGTTTTAGAAGACACAAACGGTCGTTCTACAGTTACGTCCATGTTCTTCTGTGTAAGGAATGTGTTTCTGATATTGTCTTGGAATTATTTGCATTTGACACATTTTTACAGTCACGTCATTGTTCTTCCGGAACGGTGATATGTTATAAATATGTTCTACTAGAAAACTGGCATAGTAACAAAATTATGGGCGATAAAAGGGAAATTGTCACAACCGTACCCAGCCTCCCCTACAGTAGCATTTGTTTTAAATGATGGTTGCTTTAAAATAGGCACAAACAGGCGCATCGACGGGGGAGGGGGTCGCGACCAACGGGACCGAACTCTCCCAGAATGCTTCGGATATCTGGTATCCGACCATTTATTAAATATCTAGAAATCATCCTGGCCACTGCACGAAAGATCTGGATAGCCGGCATGTAAAAATCCTCTTTTTAAACAAAGTTAATGAGCATGTTTTGAGAATATATGTAAATTAAAGTTACTGCGCGTTTGGAACCTGTGGAGTGCTAAAAAAATGTGTAGATTTTGCAGGTTTTAAGTATCATATCCGGATATTCAATATGGATGTCAAACAAGGGGCACCAAATGTCCGATATCCCACAAAATCAATATCCGGATCCTGACCTCGTCCCCCGGCGGAGAATTACTTGTGCTAAGCTGTATTTTTAAGTTTCCTAGATATAAAATAAATACAGCAATACTATCAGTAAAAGAAAGAAAAAAAAGTAAAACGGGGAAGATCTTCATCCACACCAAAACCCTTTCGTTTTCAGGCAGTGGCGGCCAAATTGTTACTTCAATCGCGACAATGCTGTTAGATAGGCCGTGTTCCCTCCCGTATTCCTACCTCCATGCGTAATTACGGTTAAATAGCCAACAGCAGTCTGTCTAACAATTCACCGTTAAATTTACGGTCTGGAACACTTTTCTATCTTTAAGGGAACTAAACCATTTCCAATCAGCTTAGCTAAAAAGCCGTAAATACAAAAGTTTACGGTTTCATAACCATTTAAATGGTTTAAAAACTGTAAATTTACACGGTTTTTGAACCATTTCGAGGCGTAGAAACCGTAAACGAACCGTGCGGGAATCGAACCCCGGGTGTATGGTGTACCAACCTTGCGCTCTAACCATTCGGCCATCTACACCACTCAAAGCGCCGCTTATTTATCAATAAATTTTCTTTTCCAACAGGCAAACTGCATTAAAATTGAGATTTCAGGTTTTGATTGGATCCAAAGTCATTTTTGGTGTAAATTTACTGCATATTGATGAAAATCATTTTATTGCTGCAAAAATTAAAATACAAACAAGCTTTAGCAGCTCAAATTATGGGTTCGCTCATTCACAAACAGTTCGGGAATCCGATGTCTCCAAATTTTGATTTACGTGTGTATGTGTTTCTATTTAGTAACCACTGCTTAAGCCACTTTTTTTCTTCTTTTTTTTATACACATGCAGATTTGAACTGATAAATCTTTATTCATATTTTAACAACGACGTACGACAGTAAGGTTCCACAACCAAGATAGACGCCTGATTCTTATTGACTACGAGACCTAGTGGCGCTTGTAAATTACGGTTAGTTAAACGTTCTTTAGGAGAAACAGAGAGAGAATAAACATTTTTTTCACAATCAGCGGTTTGAGTACCATCTTTTTAATAGTTATTCAGCTGTTGCAATTAAATATGGTAAAATAACAATCAAATAAATGGTTGTATGCCTATTTTCTTACGGAAATTTTTAACAGTGTAATAATGCCTCTAAACTTTGCTAAAAGAATAGCTGATGTTGTATATGCATTGTTTTGCTCTTAGCTCAGCATTTGAACTTTAAATCATGTGCATTCCAACATTTTAAAAGAAAATCAAAGTCCTTACAATATTTCGTATACAAAATCATATTACCTTTGTCTTTTATTTCTTAAATGAAAAACAGACCCTGGCAGCTTCCATTTATCACTCACAAAGTAGCCCATTTTCCCATCCGGCCAATACAAATATTCCGGATATGGTTATGGGTTCGCAATGCATCAATGGTACAGTAACTGCGGCCAAGCAAATAACAAATGGCGTGTAAGTAAAAAAGAAATGAATAAATATGTAATTTAGAATTTCATTGTTTCAGGTAAATTGTCTATTTTATAAAAGTTTGATTAGAGTTTTTTTGCCTGATGTATGTAAGATCTATTATATTATTTCTATTACTAGCGGTGAAGCGATGTTGCATTTGCAATGTACTAATGTTTCATATAATTCAGTAGTCCTAAGGTTTAAAGTAAGATTTTATAATGTGTATGGTGTGTGTATGCGTGTGTGTATGTGTGTTTCAGTGTGTGCCGTCATTTTGCTTTCATGATGTGAACAAAAGTTAGTTATTAAATATTTATGTTTTCCTTAGATTTACGATAAAGAAAGGAAAAATAAAAATAAAGAAATAGCAAAAAAACTAACCAAGTACTTCCGTCTAAGGGCAAGGGTCAGTTGCACTCCCCACTCACCTGTCAATCAAAGCAAAAGGGTCAGTTGCCCTCAAAGTATTTCTTATCAGTAAACTGGCGAGGGTCAGTTGCACTCGCCACTCCACCTCTCACGTGGGGATGGGGGGGGGGGGGTGGAAGCTAATTTCTTTATCATACCTATAAGAGAATCTCTTTCTCTGACCAACAAAAGGGGTTGTTTTGTTAAACCTCTTTATAATGCCCTTGAGAACTAGTAATAATAATTTTTATAGTTTTACTAGTAATAATAATTATTATTCTAAAGTACTCTAATGAACGGAAGAAAAATAACACAGGTCAAAACTCATTTTGGTGCCAAGAATTTTGGAGCTGATTTTGTATGAGCTTAATGCCCTGAATTCAAATATGGCATTACGTTTACCCTAGCAGCTCTAGTTCTTCAGATATAACATGTTGGTGTACTATACGACATTATGCAATTTCAATGGATTAAATGAACAACTACACATGAGATTTCATTAATATTATACAAATATTATTATATACAAAGAGGAGGAAAAAATAATCAATTAATCAAGTTACTCACTGAATACTTCGGTTACTTTTTCATGTGTCATTCTTGAATGTACTTTAAAGCATTCTCGTTTTAAATCCAGCAACAACCTGTCATTCATTATGCAGGTATCCCATATTCCTAGATAGCGGTCCCAGAGGGGGATTGAGGGCAACTCGGTCGCTTAGAATTTAGATGGTGAGGGCAACTCGACCCTTTTGCGTTATCTTGAGGGCAACTAACCCATCCCCCCGTCTAAAACTATACGAGCCTACTTTCCCGCATACATCAACTGAAAATTTGTAATCTAGCGCTCTCTCTCTCTCTTTTTCTCGTTTAGCTTTACTTCTTAATTACTTCAAATATGCCTTTTTCAAGAGCTAATGCATATTCAATCATTCATTTATTCATTTATTCATTCATTCACTCATTCATGTATTTATTCACTCATTTACTTATTTTTTCATTTATTAGCTCATTTATCCACTCATTTGTTCATTCATTCTTCCACTTATTCATTTACTCATTCATTCATTCAAGTATTCTTAAAAATCAGAATCAGAAAATTTCATAGGAAAATGGGCTCGTTAGATCTGGATGAACTTCATATCAGTACATGTTCTACGTCATAAGAGCTTTCCGATAAACTTTGTTCCAAGCAAATCGGTTGATTAGAACAAAATTTATATAGGATTGAAATTTACCCGTAGGCGCTATGTTAACTTTTTGAACTGTTCCAAAATGAACAAAAATTGTTCAAAGAAAAAAAAAAAAAATCACACCGAGAGCTTCTTCCAGTAAGCTTGTTCATAGGAACTTGGATCTTTCACCCAGAGTTTACATAATTTGCGCATAGGTGCGAGTGTTAAGATTTTTTGAACTGTTCAAACTTGAGCGAAAAATTGTTCAAATGAGATGTCCTCGCCGAGGTCTTCCGAATGCAAAAAAAAAAAAAAAAATCTTTCGAATCGGACAATTCTTTCAAAAGTTATTAGGGTGGGGCAGACAGACACTCATTTTTCCCATCTCAAAACCCTACTTTCATTTCTTTTTATTTGTGAAACCTTATTTAATTGCTTAATTTATGTTTAACTTTTCTTGATTTTTAACGATATTTTCAGGATACATTAGGCCTTCTTTCATGCTTTTTAATTTTTTTAAAAACTTTTTCCGGAAAATAGGCTAAAATTGAGCGAGAAAAGAAACAGTAATATATTTACATGATACGTTTTGTATCTAAATGTATCATGGATTATTTTTTTAATGTAAAACCTATATTTCCTAAAATAACGATACTCAGAATAATTTAAAACATTCGTCGAAAGATGATATGAAAAAAATCCATCGGAAACAAACAAATGCAGACACAAAACGTAACATAATTAAACAAGCACTCACAATCGAGTAAATTTTTATTTTCATCTTATATTAAATTGAACCAAAGAACTTGGTTCTTAATCAAAAATAAAATGTTTCTGGGGAAGAAAAGTAGTTTTATTAAACGACGAAATCGAAAAGTTTTCCAAAATTGCCTCAAAGTGGTATTGCATAACCGAAACTCTCTGCATTGAAGCTAATTTGAGAGCACTTTCGTGTTCGGTCTCTTTTAACGAAGTCCTTTTATTGAAGAACCAAATAATAATTTTATTCTTTGAAATTTTGCTTTCTATTTGCTTTTTCAATTACTTTCAGGCAGAATATAACCTGAAGACAATATTTTTTTTACAAGCAATATTTCGTAAATAAAAATTTTGAATTTCGGTACAATCAAATATTTTTTCTAAAGAAATTGAACCCCGGTGGAACAATACCAATGTCTTTAGTGATCAATTGGGTACAAAAGTTTTTAACTTATAAGGAACTAACTAATTTTCAGGTCAAAATGAAGCTAAGATCCAAAAAATATCAGAACCATTATCAAGAAATACATCTTAATTATACAGAGCGGTCCAAAATTAGTATACACTACTTGAGAGCGAATATACTATATTTATTTCAAACATAATTTTTAAATTTCAACGTTCTGTAACAAGATTTTTTAATTGATATTTTCAATTAAAAATGGACGTCAATTAAAACGCTGAGCTGGAACCCGGACTTGTTGCTGTACAAAGTCGCCCAGATCCAATGGCTGTATACATTTTTTTGAACCCCTCTGAATAAAAAATGATTAGAATAAAATAAAGAGTGAGAAATTTGACAACCTTACAAAAGCACAAAGTTTTATTTCAAATTTGTAAATTACGAGCAATGTATTTGCAAGATAAAGATGGCGTACTTCGATCCCTGTATTGGTGATCCTTTTGACGTTGATAGCCTTAATGTTTTTTTGATAGAATTTTTTCTGAACATGCAGAATGGAAAGAAATATGCCGTTAAATTTCTGTTTTAAGGTTACTTTTGAAGCAGATTTGTACTTTTCTTTTTAGAGATGAATGTTTTTTTTTATAGTAATCCACACATCAGAATTTATTTCAAGTACTTTACAATAATGGGGCCGTGGTAGCCTAGTGGTTAGCACGTCGGACTTCCACCTGGAAGGTCGCGCGTTCGATACTCACTGAAAACCACCATGTATACTTGGGGATATGTTCATGTAAAATCCGTAGACCCCACCACCCCTCCCCGTGCGTAAGCAAGCCTAAGGCCTCGGCTAACAGGTAGGGGTCTGGTGGAGAAAAGTACTTTACAATAAGTTCACCAAAAAGTTTGAATTTTTTTTCTAGATATGTATTCTAATAAATATCATAACCTCTTGATAGGGAAGGTAACAAAAGATATGTGTGTGTGTTTTGAATCTTGAAAACCTTTTACAGTTTTAATAAGGTAAAGCAAAAGGAAAAACAAAATAACACATTTTACAAATACTTTATTTCATTACGGTGCCTTAACATGAAGCCTGAAGCAATTAATATTACTATTGAATTATATACATATCTAAAAATGACACTAGTTCCTACAGAGCCCGCCGTTGAACAGTCGGTAGAAGCTCGGTTCCCGCAGACACCGTAAGTGAAGCAACATCGACTTAGGTCAGTGTTTGGGAGGGTGACAACCTCTCGCGGCTGGTTCCTGTGCGCCGTGTGCGTTAAAGGGAGCTGGTGCATATTAATTAGGTCGTGGCTCCAAAGTCCTCTACGTGAAACGATACCTCTGGGGGTGCCAATCCCAGGTGACGGTATCTCATCTGGGATCAGGTTCAAAACTAAGAGACATTATATTATATCCAACATAATCATCGTCAAAACAATAGTTTTAACGAAACTGGAAAAAAGAGCGCTGCCACTTTAATATATATATAAAGCGCGGACGATAAACAAATTAAAACAAAGAAAGAAGGATTTAATTAAATTCGCGTTTACATTAATTTTTAACGGAGATTGCAAATCTAGCGATGCCTCACTCAAAATGCTAGAGAAATGTTCTGATTATTAGTAGCTTTCATTATAGAAACAATTGTGTAGATGGCAGCAAGGTACAGTTTTCTCCGAGTAAGAAATTCGGAATAAGCTATCGGCGAGAAACAGACACTTAAGCGGCTTATATATAAGATAGTACAAGACAATACATGAAGGATTGTAACTTTACAAAAAGAGGAAATAACAGAAATACACCCAGGACAAGGTGGGAATCGAACCCACGCCCTCGTCACTGCGAGTAGACAGGCAGCGGAAACTGGCACTAAGTGCGCTCGGCAACTCAGGCCCCATCTGCCATTGTTAGGTGCTGTATAATTAATTTTATAAGACCTCAGTTGGGCTGAGCCGTCTAGGAACTTGTTCCGTTACCTGCCAGTGCAGCTAAGGGGCGATGAGTTCGCTTCTTCGCTGCGCGCCGGGAAAATAAATATTACGTGACATTTTATTTTAATTAATGACTGAGAATGCGACGATTTTCATAAAAAAACTTATCACAAACATCGCACATGCAGCTATTAAACAACTTAAATTGTTAAAAAAGAATATTCTATTTTTAGCTTAAATTAACTATGTATAACTTATTATATTAACAGGATTAGTTATAATTTGGTTAATGATTCTTCCTCAACTCCTTATTTTTCACAGGTCTGGTATAAGTTTCGTTAATTTGTTGTTCTTTCTTGGTTTTCTTGTTAGTTTTCCTTTTTTGTGTCTATTTCTCTCTTTTCCCCCCTCCCCCTCCTTTACATGTGTACTTTGTTTTGCATTTTGTTTTGTTATTTTCTGTACTTATTTTTATTTCCATTTTATTCTTTGTATTTTATTTTATTATTTTTGCAATTTTCATGTATTCTCACATTTTTATGCATGCTGTCGTCTTTTTTGCTTTATTTTTATTGATATTCCTTTTCACTTCCTGTACTTTCAACTGGATTCGTTTGTTGCTCTCTTATTGGTGCCTTCCCCTGCTATTTCTACTTCCACTTCACGCTGCCTTTATTCTCATTGGTTTACGGATAATTCTTAATCTTTATATAAGCTTTGTTTTGGTTGTTTTGTCTGCTTCATTTGGATGTTTTGCATCTAGAAGCTCCCTGTCGCATTGAAAAAGGGATTCCAAACAATCCCGAAACATATTTCTGCATTTTAATGCTCATTTGTGCTTTAAATTAACGTGAAATTAAATTTTTATTATAACTTAGTATGTCTCGAAAATACGGGTTTTTTGATAGATCAATTTTACTCCGCATAATAATCATACGCATTTAATCATACACTGCATAAAGTCGGGTATTTGAAATCACAAATGGGTGTATTTCCCTCCAAGTGTATTTATCAATTTCATTTTTCTTTTTTGTCCCCTATGTCAAACGTTGCACTTCAGAAATATTTCAAAACACTTCCTTTTTCTTATACGTGACTTTCAAAAAGTCTTAAGAAAATAGTTCGAAGTTTTGATTTTTTTTTTTTGAATTTTAAGCTTAGAAACCTCTCTAAACTAATCTTGACATAAAAGGGATTTACAAAGAAAAGTGGGGTGACGCTACAGATTTCTTTTTGTTGCTGAAAAATTCGAAAATTTGATTCCCTTTATAAAAGAGCAAAAAATCACAGGCGCTTTTTTCGATTTGTAGAAAATTCAAAGTTATTTGACTCTCATAGTTTTGCTAAAAGTGTTTTATAACAATTTCTATAAATTGAGTTACTGAACTTTTAGCTTCTAGGGATTCTCTCCAAAAATATTTGAGAGAACCTAGAAAATATTTTAAGAAAGTTTTGTTCACTTTATTTAAAAGAAAAAAAAAACACAAAAAGAAAGTAAAAACTTCGCAAATAGTGTTCCTAAAGATAACGTAAAAAACATTATCTAAATTACTACTAGAGTCGAGCTGCGTTAGAACGATCTTCCGCCACAGCAACTTAATGCATTGTAACGCCCTTTTAAAGAGAAATGATTGACTTACGCTTAAGATGTCATTTCAGATTCGATATAGCGAGAACACGACTCTCGATATAGCGACCCGCATCTGGCGCAGATAATAAATAAAAAATAATCGTCATTTGAAAATGAGGTGGTGATAAATAGCCAATCGATTAATATTTTAAGAAAAATGGTACTTTTCATTATGGTTTTAACGTTACGGTAGGAAATAACGAATAGTGCCGTCTGGTGAAATTTTTTGAAGTATTCTGTAGTTTACGTAAATAAAGGTAGGTGAGGTCCCATGTTATGGAGAATTGAATCAACAATCCTTTTACAAAAAAAAAAAAAAAAAAAGACTTATACCAGTATGTTTCTTACCATCTAAAATGTTACAACTCCCTTCCTGCAGAAACGGAATATGCTCTCCTCCTACTGTACCGTACACGTAAAGAGAGTATTTTTATTTATGTAGAAAATCCATTTTAAGCGTTTATACGATACTTACGTTAATTATCTATTCCTCCTGCTAAGTTTCAGTGTTCTGTAAGATTTATTTCATTTATAAACTGATTGAATAAATTGTGTTTAAACTTTCAATTTACCCAGGATATAAAAAATATCAGGGCTGGTTGGATTACAAATTCACTGGTCCATGGTAAAAAAAGACTTAACCTGATAAAAGGTAAAATCAGGCTCGCGCCGTCCATATGTGCAAGGGCGTGGCGTGCACAACAGCGTCATGTCAAAAAAAAAAAAAAACAAAAAAAAAAAAAAAAAAACCCCTATCAGTTTGGGTTTAAAAGCAAACAAACAAAAAAAAAAAAAAAACAGTTTTTCACAACTAAAAATGGCGTTCTATAAGAATTTGCACGCCGGCGCCGAGAAGACTTGGCGCGAAACTGTGTAACATCTGCTGGTAGAAGATCTAAATCGCAAGATAGGACGCTACTTTAATGGAAAACATTTAAAAAAAACAATTATTTAAAAAATAGGTCAAACTTTTCCAGGTCTTTGTGCGTTCACACCGTGTATCTACAATCCAGCTCCACGCTTCCTGATGTATATACATTTTACAGTGCGGCTTGGGCCATTGCCGCTCACGGACTCAAAACCGTTTGCTTTTTTGGCGGAATTTGCAAATAAAAACATAAACTTAGATCTGTCTAATTACTGCCATGCAGCGCACCCGGCGACGAGTTTAGACTGCCCAAGACACCCGCAGAACCGAGCTGCCAAGAAAACGGCGCCAGCCAGAAAGTGCCCCACTCAGATGCAAGCCCTCAACCACAAACGACCAAATGACTTCCTGACTCACCTGAAGAAAGCCCTTCAAGAGTACGAAAACGAGAGAAAATGACGATCTTTTTTCTCCTACCTTTCCCCTCTTTGCCCTTCGGGGACAAAGATGTATGCCTTCGGGCACTTGATGACCATACCCATTGACTCCTCCCAAAGGATATCCGGGTAAAAGGCCCCTTCGGGGCCTGATCGCCCATCTGCAAATCTAGGGGATGATGTGATGATGATGATCTGTCTAATTATGGGTTATATACAGATATATCCAATAAAATAAAAAATAAAAAATAATTTCCACAATTTAAAGAAAGCCTGATAAAAACTCTAGGTCTGAAATGCTTTTGACTGCGTCGTCCTACATATAATTATTATATATATATATATATATATATATATAATCAAAAGTTAATAAAGTGAATCAAACTGTGAAAAGGCGCACGAGGCAGCACACTTAAACAGTTGCAAATATATGTATGAAATAGAGGATATATATATAAAAAAATAGTGGGTATGTGAAAAAACAACAATATAAAAGGCTGAACGTGGGAAATCACAAATATAAACATTCAAAATGAAAAAGAGCCTGCCTCTTCATCAGTGGGAGGGAGCAGGAAGCATATATAATGAAATATTGGCATTGCAGGTTTCTGAGAAATCCCAGCATAGCATGTGAGAAAAAAAATTTTATAACTAAAAAAATATAAGGCTGGCAGTTGCAAGCAAAAAAAGTGAATAATCAAAATAATTTATTATCTATCCAGTTATAAAAAGAACAGAATTTTTTTTTTATTATTAAAAGAAGTTTCGAGTTTACGTGATATTGACGGAGTCAAAATGAAAAGATAGAAAAAACAACATGCTATAGCCGAAATTTCCCCTCCCAGTCGCAAAGCAATACGATTAAAATACAGCTTCTAAATCTACTCACCTCCCATGGCAGGACCAGAAAAGGAAGACATCAACAACTAGCCGAGAAAGAGATACGCCATGTAATGGCTAAGTCCGTCCGTGTCCATGTGGCTGACCTTGACATTCCGATCTCGCTCACAGACCAACACAATATCCAAAAACTGGCGTTCCAACTGATGGACTTTAGCCAGGAATCTTCATCCCGTGTGTGTCAATGAGGTTCCGTTATGGTTATATAGCAACTGCAAAACGCTACGTCAAAGTTTTAAACGACTTAATGTAAAATTTAATAAAATTCAGTGGATAATTATTAAAGTAAAAAAGGATTGCAGAGAAGGTGAAAACATTTTTATCCAAGTTATATTTGTTATTGCAGATTTTAAAATACCTGTAAAGTTGACCTGTGATAATATTTATAATATATATTATCTCTTTTTCATTTTGAATGTTTATATTTGTGATTTCCCACGTTCAGCCTTTTATATTGTTGTTTTTTCACATACCCACTAATTTTTTATATATATATTCTCTATTTCATACATATATATATATATATATATATATATATATCGGATGTTGGTAAGTAATGGTTCTAAGGAGATATCAGTTATAAATGCCAAAAGGTGACCATATGCAATATGAGGGAAGGTAACTTTGAGGTTTTTCTTTGATATTTCTACAAATTTGTCTACATACATTACAAAAACAAAATTTGATAAAAATAATAATTGGATGAGATCCTTATCGTGAGGATTAAGGCTGGGCCCAACATATAATATTTTGTCACATATTTAATACAGCAACTGGGGATCATAACAGTTTTAATATATCTTGACTTGTAAATAATATATCTTGACTTGGCGTGGGGTAAAACGGAATTGGTTCGAATTATGAAATTTGTGAAATGTGAGATGACTTGACGTCTTATTATATACTTTCCCCGGAATTTTTGATAAGAGCAATAGGAGTATGACTGGCATGAAAGTTGATAAGTTTGATGGATCCTTTTCTGTATTCGAAACAGGATTAAGATACCTTTCAATTCCTACTCAGAATTCATAAGCGGAGGCAGACATTGAAAAAGGCTAAAAGGAATCTCGGAAAAACACTACTGGCCATTAAAATTGCTACACTAGGAAGAAATGCAGATAACAGAATGATATTTATTGGACACATATATTATGCTAGAAATAACAAATGATTACATTTTCAAGAAATTTGGGTGAATAGATACTGAGAAATTCATTTGCACATCACAGCATCTTCGTTCTGTCGTTTAAATTTCATGTCTGTAGCATGTCGCTTTCTTGGTGCAGCAATTTTAATGGCCAGTGGTGTAGTTCCAAAACAAATTATGCAATACAATTCGTCTTTTCCTGTGGCTTTGCTGAGAGGAAGGTAGCTGTGATATTGCTTTTAACTTCCTTTCGAGTGAATACGATTTTCGATGAAGAAGGGGTTGAGGATACATGTGGTGCCTTGTCCGTTCCTGTAGATAGAAGGTAGAAATGTGAAGTATTGAGTCACCTTTGTTGCGGGTGAGAGTACTGTTTCGCATGTAAGGCAAAAAACTTTTCCAAAGGAAATTTCGTTAATGTAGATATTTTATGATTGCATTAGTTCTTTCATGGTTGTAGTTTCGGTGCTCTTATCAGTTTTCTTTTCCTTTTTTTCTTCCTTTTTATCTAAAAAAATTAATCATAAGATCGTAATTTTACAAAGTAAGAGAATACAATCAACAACTAATAAAAGAACTTCTGGTATGGAAAATGATTTGAGAGAATCGGTACTCTAGACTTAAACAGTGTTAAAGCATGTTTCATTAAGCATCTTCATTAGAAATTCCGTCCAACAGCTAACCATTTCTATTGTATTAGAGTACGAAATTTCTTATTTATATTACGGTGCTTGTAAGAAAAAAGACATTTGAAATCAAAAATATTGTTGGATCTAGCATGTTCTACCACTACAATACTAGAATATCAACTAAATAGAGAAATACCATGCCGAATCATTTGTTGTGATTACGGCCTTTATTGACAGATTAGTTTCTTAAAGAAAACTACTTCTTTATAATTTAGAACACATTAGTTGTATAACATTATCTCTTGATATTCTAAAGAGGAAATAAAAGTACAAAATAAAGAAAGAGGAAAGGGAAGAAATAAAATTCTTACTTTTTTTTTCTTCGGAAGTTCGAGATTCGTTATTGGTTTGGCAGAGATTAAGTTCTTTCCGTTCTTCGAAACTTCTTTGGAACTAAATTCTTGGGGAAACTGTTTTGTACAACAACTGAGTCACTGAAATTGAATTGGTTTTTATGCTTTCTAATAAGCATTAAAATAGATTTTTTTTTCAAAAACTTTTTTTATTTTAAACATTCCGTAATTGGAAACACTGATCGCATTTTAGTACTATTTTCTACCGTTCTTATTAAACGGTAGAAAATAGTACTAAAATGCTCTCTGTTCTATTTTGTTTTTCGCTTCCATAATGAACAGAAACTTGGTCTCATCTATATCTATGAAGTCGTTAAGAAGTCGAACTACTTGAAGTTTTTAAATTTTTCAGTATGTCCAAAAAAATGAGATATTTTTATGCATTTCGTTTTTTTTCGTATTACATTTTACATATGTTTTTCCTCTTACTGGTTACAGGCATACATGAATGAAATCACGGAGGGTGTTTAAGGGTTGACAGGACAGAACAAATGTAAATTTAACATCTTTAGCAATATACAACGAATCCTTTTTTTTTTTCTTCTGTTTAAATTTTTGTATCATGCGCAAAGAACTTTTGCTTTCATATTTTCAAACGTCATAAAACGGGTCTTCTTCAATATTTCATACCTTCATACCTTTAACCCTGACCTCATAACATTAGAATCGATTGTGTTATCCTTCAAATTTCATAACCCTAGAATCTATTATGAGTTTTAAGACCATTATACGTAGATAGTTTTTGATTTCAAACAAGTTTAACTTTTTAGAGACATTTTAAATCTTCAGCAACATACAGTAACAGTTAACATTTAGATGAAGCTTTTTGTAGCAAATTGTTTTACTTTGAATGAAATGGATATTGAACTATAGTTCTTACTGACAAATGCAATCAGTGAAATCTCGATACATCAAATGTCAATAAAACGAGATATCCGTTATAGCTAGTTAAATGTTCAGTTCTATTTTTAACGCATCTTCAGCTGACGAACATTTTATTAGGACGAAAACTTTTCCCAGTTTCTTGGAGTTCGTTGTAACAAAATTCACTGTATGGGATCTTTGGGCGCAATTTATCTACTTTTCATTACATCTTAGCTTAGCTCCCTACATCATAGTTCTAAGCTCCCTACATGCGTGATGCGGGATTAGGGATTAATGTGATAAAATTTAACAAATATTTTAGTTTCTTTTGAATCATAACTATTGTGAAATGAATTGAAAAATCATACGATAAACATTTATTTTTAAGTAATTAATGAGCTCAAAAATGCATAAAAGTTTGTCTTGTTTACCTTAACGAGTACGGTAGTACGATATTGGGTATGGAATGGTGGTTATTAAAAAATATATTTTACTTGCTTTGAGAATATTTTATATCACTTGTTTACTTTTACACCGGCATGATGGCGTCGTGGTAAGGCGCGGAGCTCGTACGCCCCAGGTCTGAGTATCGAGCCAGGCAGTGTCGGTGAATTTTCAAGATGGAGAAAATCGTCTGCGCCCTTATCGTATGATTGTGCGGCATGTAAAAGATCCCTTGAATAGACCTTTGGCTTGGATGCTGTCGGCTAAATTAAATTCCTGGGTTCAATTTCGCGTGAACAGTGTACGGGTGCTCTCCCTTTCAGGTGGAGAAACCGGACGTCAAAATTCTCATGCGGCGATGGTACCACACTCATTGTGGTGCCGCTGAAAGAGATGGAACCAATATCTGACGAACGCACTAGGTCTGCAATTGGCAGAAGCAAACAGCAGCCGATTAGCAATAATAATAAAAAAATGTTTACTTTACACGTATAGACAAACATTGTATGTAAACGATCTACGATACTGTATCTATAATGGTGGTTATTGAAATACATGTCACGATATTTAAATAGTTTCTGATATTTTATTTGTTCAGGCTAAAACTTTTCAAAAATATTTATTGCACACAGGTGCAGAGTCTTACTGATGTCTTTTCCTAACAATTCACTTTAAGACTTATCCGCAATTGTGGATGCATCAAAATTGCTCTTCGCAAGAAAACTTTTGATGGTCTTAGATGCGAGGAAAACTGCCCAAAGCGGCCATAAACATTCAAATGAGTGATTCTAAAGTGGTTTTCGTGCCATTAACAGAATTACTGAAAGATGACTTGAATGTAACAGCACGTTTCAGTTAACACGTCTTAAGCACGTAAAGTTGGTTCTAAATTATTGTAAGCTTAAGTAATATATAATTTGCATTAGTAATATTTTAATAATATATTCTCAACTTTAATTCAGATGGTTATATCAATGAATTAAACTTTGTAATTAGTCTGCACATTTTGAATTTATAATTGAAATTAAGATATAAATGCATATCAGTGCATTTGACGATCTTTTCCAAAAATTGTTTAAACACTGCATTGTTAATGCTTATTTGTGCTTTCTTAACGTCAAATCATTTTTATTACAGTTTACTTGCACAAAGTTAAATTATTATTACTGCATTGTTAGCCGACTGGTTGAAATGTAGTACGAAATAAATTTCTTCAGTTGCGTTTTTGAAGCAAATACATATATGTACTGAAATGTCACAAGCCTTTGCTGATCTTGTTATACAAGATGACGAATACAACCACATAGGACATTTAGTTTCATCATTTTAATTTAACATCGTTCAGAATGGCTCCTAGGTTTATGCTTGAGGGCTACTAAATTATTTTCGTCCTTAGTTGATCTCGCATGTTCCATCCTTTGTCTTCCATTTACTGCGGGGGAAAAAGAAGGAAAACACATCTAGATACGAAATAATTGGAAAAACAGGAAATCAGGGTGTTTACATTCATCTCCTTCTACTCGCATGGTAATGTTGCTCGCAATGAAAAAAAAAAAAAAAAAAAAACAGAATATCTAAAAAGACGAAAGTTGTATTTTTCTATATCACTGATTCTACATAAAGACCAGCAAAATTGCAGTGTACCGCCCTGGAATAGAAACTATTTAATCACGATATATATTCATCAGCAAAAATTATACCATTGCATGTCAAACATTCCCAATGAAACTTTTTCTGATTTAAAGTTTACAGAAAATTGTTTACGCATTCTGCTGTCTTCAGAAAACTATATTTTTTTTATTGCTTATACTTAATATTATTTTATTATATCTTTGAATGTGGGAGATCTATAAAGAATTGAATGCCTTTTTAGCACATATTTCTCCAAGTATTTAATAGTTAATAGATATATTTGTGCCAGTTTTACTGTAAAACAAAAATTATGCAAATATTGGTATTGTACTAAAATCTTTGAATACCATATTTATTCGAATAGTACTTTATATTACCGGAAAAAGAGAACTTTTACTGTGACAATTCTTGTCCCATACCCGTATGTATAAGGTTAACTTAAGTAATTTAATTATAAAGTACGAAGTACAATTAACTACAATCATAGAAAATTTCTGAATACCCATATCAACTTTGTTAAAATTACTCGTATATAACAACTATTTTGTAAGTTGACGAATTTTAAACTTCACGTCATTTTCTACTGAAAATTTCTAATATATTTTACTACATATATGGAATTCATGTGTAAGAATATTTTTGGGTTTCGCCCGAAACTGCTGTATGTATTTTAAAACATTAATTTTATTCCTACAGAAATGCAATCACATGTTTCCTGCCTTTTAAGGACTAATCAACAGATAAACTCATTAACGAAAGGCTTTATTTGGGATATCAAGATTAATTCTAGGTGGATTTTATTTGGAAATTCAAAAGCTGAAACTACAGGCTTTGCATTTCCGACCAAATCTACCTATTTCTACTTTCTTCATCTTAATTCAACCGTAATTAAATATATCATTCAACAGAGTTCATGCTCCTGTTAACCCTAAATGCATCCACGCAAAATGCACATCCTTTATAATGAATCTACAACCAACTGTTATCTTTCTTTTACCCCTGATTTCGATTCCCCCCATAGAAGTTTAATATCCTCTTTACTTGGTCACTTACATTTAATTACATTATCTTCCTCTGCCATTAAAGACATGGTTTACCAGCTTAAAAGATCTGAGACAAGGTGAACTTGCTTAGAAACATTATTTCAACGATTAAGTATGGTAACATTACTGTATGTTGTTCTTTACAGATGGTATCGAGGAATTGAAACAGAAAACTGGAGGTAATTACGGAAAATATAAATGAACATCCAAATTTTAGAGAATCTTGCATATGAATAGATTGGGATGGATGGTTAGAGTATCTAAGGAACAAAACTATGTTCTAGGAAAATTTGATGTGAAAACAATACTTGAGTTGAGGTATATTTTTAAATATGAACATCGAATTTTAGAAGGGACATTTTAGATAATGCTTGGAATAATTTTTTGGAAGCATAATTACGGAAATTGGTTTCTTGGTTGATAAGATAGCTATGGCTAGAAAAGGTTTGCTGCCTTTTAGTAGTAAAAGATGAATTTCATGGCATGGAATTTTAAAAGCAACTTAATGCGCCGAAAGACCAATGGCTGTTTGCGGCGTTTTCTTTGTTGACCTTGATTTTCAAGTCATTTGGTTTATGTGTTCAAACGGGACCTGGATTATGTGTTAGCTACTTGAAATTGAAAATCTTAATTATGTGTGACATTTATTATGCCATGTCGTCAGTCGGTGCTAGAATAAAAGTGTGTTACATTGTGACATATTATTATTTTTTTACGTAATTCCAAAAAATGATTTTCAAATTTTGTATTTATTCTAATTTGTTTTAACAAACAGATGTTTCCCCAATGAAGTAATGCATTTGAGTGAATCTCAGCTATAGCTATAAGCTCTGAATTTGTTTAATACTTGCGAAGGAACCACCTAAGGGGTAATCGAGCTGCATCCGCCGGCATACAATCAGGGTTTTACAGGCCGGTGACATGCTGTTACGAATGTCTGTAGTAAACTCATCAATGCTCACTAAAGCCTGGGAGTTTTTTTTTTTTTTTTTGCCTCTATACTTTTTCTTCAGTGAGAGCACTGAGTTGTTTCTTGAATCTTCCTGTGAAAGAGATCTTCTTATGCCTCAATTTTCAAGATAACAAGATACTTAAGATTATAAATTTGTACTATCTACAATCTCTGTAGTTACGAAAATTTTTAATAGTTTAGCTATAGTGTGAATGTCGTTTTTCGCAACGAGGCATTTTACCAAAGTTATTACTAAAACCAACTCCTTAGTTAAGTATATTGGCGCCCATTTGGTTATTCTCCAGTAGAACTGTTAAAGGCATTTGCGAACATTAAACATCTTATAAAATAAAATACAAAGAATAAAATGGAAATAAAATAAGTACAGAAAATACCGAAACAAAAAGCAAAACAAAGTACACATGCAAAAGAGGGGGAGGGGGGGAGAGAGAAAAAAATTGACACAAAAAAAGGAAAACTAACAAGAAAACCAAGAAAGAACAACAAATTAAAGGAACTTATGCCAGACCTGTGAAAAATAAGGAGTTGAGGAAGAATCATTAACCAAATTAGAACTATTCCTGTTAATATGATAAGCTTCCCAAAAGTCAAGTTCTAAAGGGGAAGAACATTTTTGAATAATTTTCCCAGAATTGAAATCAAAAGAGTGGTTGGAATTCCAACAATGTTGAGCAATGCTAGACTTATTCAGCTCTTGCTTTCGTACATAACCTTTATGCTCATTTAACCGAATTTTCAGAGCACGTTTTGTCTGTCCAATGTAAGAAAGGCCGCAACGGCAACTAATTTGGTAAATACCCCAAGTATTAAGTTGATCAACAGGATCTTTAAAAGAAGAGAAGGAAAGTTTGTTGCTAGGAGCAAAAACAACTTGAAATTGAAACCTTTTTAGGATTTTAGCAATACGAAAACTTACAGAATGAAAGAATGGTAACACAACCAAATCCTTTCTAGAAACCACATGATTGGGACCAGAAGTTTTTTTAGAAAGTTTGTTATGAATAGAATCAATTAAAGAGTGAGAAAATCCTCTATCAACAGCTACAGCTTTCAGATAGTTGAGTTCAATCTTGAGAAGCTCAGGAGAAGAGCAAATATTAATAGCACGATGGACAAGAGCATTAAAAGCCGAATATTTTTGGTTGGGAGGATGAGACGATAGTCTGTGAGGAGGTAAAGAAACAGCGAAAGGTTTACGATAGACAGAAGTTGTGAAACCAGACTCACTCCTAGAAATCAAAACATCAAGAAACGCGAGGCTACTATTAAGTTCTTTCTCACAAGAAAACTGGATATTAGAATCAATGGAGTTCATAATCGAAAGAGCATCATCAATACCTAACAAGTTACTGTCCGTTAGGACAAAACAATCATCCACATAACGAACATAAAATTGAAATTGCAATTTTTGGAATAGTTTTTCCTCAAAATAATGCATATAGAAATCACTTAAAATAGGACTAAGAGGACTTCCCATGGCTAGGCCATTTACCATAGCATAGAACTTACCATTAAATACAAAAGTGCTCTGTTGCAAGCACACACGAGTAAGAAAAACTAATTCCTCGATTTCCACAGAAGTAAAATGGAATTCAGAAAGCCTTTTCCTGAGGCAAGTCAAAGCGCCATCAACAGGAACATTAGTAAACAAAGAATTGACATCAAAAGAGGCCATAACCGAATTATTCGGAACGAAGTTATGAAGTTTCTTAACAAAATCGGTGGAATTTTTAACAGTGAAAACATTCCGACTCCTAAGTGGAGAAAACACAGAAACTAAATACTTGGAAAGTTTATATGAAGCAGTGCCAATATTGGAAACAATTGGTCTGAAAGGAATACCTGCCTTGTGTACCTTCGGTAAAGCATAGAAACGCGCACAATTAGCAACAGAAGGAATCACAGACCGTTTAGCAATCAAAGGAATAGAATGAACAGACTTAACAGCAGAAGAAATAGCTTTTAACTCCTTGTCGCTAGGATCTTTATAAATTTCAGAATAAGGACCAGAAGCAATTAAATCATCAGTTTTTTCAACATAAGATGATTTATTAAGAACAACAATCTGACCACCCTTGTCAGCTTTGGTAATGACCAAATCAGAATTTGAAACTAAATTATTGACACAGCGTTTCACAGAATGGGTAAAACCAATATTAGGAACTTTTGAATTGAAATCAACATTGGAAGCAATAAGATGCCGAACTGACTCTTTTTGAGTGGAAGTTAAAGCACTAAATTTGAAAGCTTTTTCAACCGGAGCAATAAGTTTAGAAAAAGAAGGCTTTTTAGCCAAAGCAAAATTGTTATTACATTTCAAAGCATTAATTTCATTACTATTCAAAGAAAATTTCGAAAGATTTACAACCGCATTCCTATTAACAAGAGGCAAATCAGCCGGAACAGGAACATTTGAATCGTTAATTCTAAAAAAACTTCTGGTCCCAATCATGTGGTTTCTAGAAAGGATTTGGTTGTGTTACCATTCTTTCATTCTGTAAGTTTTCGTATTGCTAAAATCCTAAAAAGGTTTCAATTTCAAGTTGTTTTTGCTCCTAGCAACAAACTTTCCTTCTCTTCTTTTAAAGATCCTGTTGATCAACTTAATACTTGGGGTATTTACCAAATTAGTTGCCGTTGCGGCCTTTCTTACATTGGACAGACAAAACGTGCTCTGAAAATTCGGTTAAATGAGCATAAAGGTTATGTACGAAAGCAAGAGCTGAATAAGTCTAGCATTGCTCAACATTGTTGGAATTCCAACCACTCTTTTGATTTCAATTCTGGGAAAATTATTCAAAAATGTTCTTCCCCTTTAGAACTTGACTTTTGGGAAGCTTATCATATTAACAGGAATAGTTCTAATTTGGTTAATGATTCTTCCTCAACTCCTTATTTTTCACAGGTCTGGCATAAGTTCCTTTAATTTGTTGTTCTTTCTTGGTTTTCTTGTTAGTTTTCCTTTTTTTGTGTCAATTTTTTTCTCTCTCCCCCCCTCCCCCTCTTTTGCATGTGTACTTTGTTTTGCTTTTTGTTTCGGTATTTTCTGTACTTATTTTATTTCCATTTTATTCTTTGTATTTTATTTTATTTTTTTGCAATTTTCATGTATTTTCACATTTTTATGCTGTTGTCTTTTTCTTTGTTTTTATTGATATTCCTTTTTACTTTCTGTACTTCCAACTACATTCGTTTGTTGCTCTCTTATTGGTGCCTTTAATACTACTTCTACTTCCACTTCACACTACCTTTATTCTCATTGGTTTACAGTTAATTCTTAGGCTATATAAGCTTTGTTTTTGTTGTTCTGTCTGCTTCATTTGGATGTTTTGCATCTAGAAGCTCCCTGTCGCATTGAAAAAGGGATTCCAAGCGATCCCGAAACATATGTCTGCGTTTTAATGCTCATTTGTGCTTTAATTTAACGTGAAATTTTATTTCTATTACTTTGCACAAAGTTTAATCATTACTATCTGTTAGGCTTAACGTGCCTGAATTTGTTCTTCTTTCTTTTGTTTTGTTCTCCCATCTGTTCGCTGCTTGGTGAGTTTTTGATTTTTGTTCTTTCCTCATTGCTTTTCTTGACTGTGTTTATTTTTGCTTTTTTGTTTTTCTGACTTTTGTTCCGCATATTGTTACGTGGTGTATGTTTTGCAATTTGTTCTTTCTGTTTCTTTTTGTTTATTGAACGGTTTAGCTATTGTTTTTTCCCCTTATGTTTTGTTTGTTTTGATTCTGGTTATGTCTCAAGTCAACAGATTTTGTAATCTACGAATTAAAAAGGTTCGGTTTGAACCATTTAAAATTTCTCCAGGCTTGCAGGCGCAAGAAAGTCATTCCTAAGTTTATCACTTTAAAGTGTAATTTACCGCGTTCTGTTAGGGTTGATAAGGTAATTTTTCGTTCTAAATTAGCTTTACTTAGAGCTTCTATCCAGGAAACTAGGAAAAAACTTTCGTTCATAGAACGTGAACTTTATGATTTACATCTTTCTGTATCTAATTCTAATTTCGTTTTTGATTCTATTGATAGAATGTCATGGGCGAGAGCTCTTCATTCATCTGACAGTCACAAAATTACTTTAAATAAGAAATTTACCAAGTTGTGTAACGATTCAAATGTTCCTGTTCCGGCTGATTTGCCTCTTGTTAATAGGAATGCGGTTGTAAATCTTTCGAAATTTTCTTTGAATAGTAATGAAATTAATGCTTTGAAATGTAATAACAATTTTGATTTGGCTAAAAAGCCTTCTTTTTCTGAACTTATTGCTCCGGTTGAAAAAGCTTTCAAATTTAGTGCTTTAACTTCCACTCAAAAAGAGTCAGTTCGGCATCTTATTGCTTCCAATGTTGATTTCAATTCAAAAGTTCCTAATATTGGTTTTACCCATTCTGTGAAACGCTGTGTCAATAATTTAGTTTCAAATTCTGATTTGGTCATTACCAAAGCTGACAAGGGTGGTCAGATTGTTGTTCTTAATAAATCATCTTATGTTGAAAAAACTGATGATTTAATTGCTTCTGGTCCTTATTCTGAAATTTATAAAGATCCTAGCGACAAGGAGTTAAAAGCTATTTCTTCTGCTGTTAAGTCTGTTCATTCTATTCCTTTGATTGCTAAACGGTCTGTGATTCCTTCTGTTGCTAATTGTGCGCGTTTCTATGCTTTACCGAAGGTACACAAGGCAGGTATTCCTTTCAGACCAATTGTTTCCAATATTGGCACTGCTTCATATAAACTTTCCAAGTATTTAGTTTCTGTGTTTTCTCCACTTAGGAGTCGGAATGTTTTCACTGTTAAAAATTCCACCGATTTTGTTAAGAAACTTCATAACTTCGTTCCGAATAATTCGGTTATGGCCTCTTTTGATGTCAATTCTTTGTTTACTAATGTTCCTGTTGATGGCGCTTTGACTTGCCTCAGGAAAAGGCTTTCTGAATTCCATTTTACTTCTGTGGAAATCGAGGAATTAGTTTTTCTTACTCGTGTGTGCTTGCAACAGAGCACTTTTGTATTTAATGGTAAGTTCTATGCTATGGTAAATGGCCTAGCCATGGGAAGTCCTCTTAGTCCTATTTTAAGGGATTTCTATATGCATTATTTTGAGGAAAAACTATTCCAAAAATTGCAATTTCAATTTTATGTTCGTTATGTGGATGATTGTTTTGTCCTAACGGACAGTAACTTGTTAGGTATTGATGATGCTCTTTCGATTATGAACTCCATTGATTCTAATATCCAGTTTTCTTGTGAGAAAGAACTTAATAGTAGCCTCGCGTTTCTTGATGTTTTGATTTCTAGGAGTGAGTCTGGTTTCACAACTTCTGTCTATCGTAAACCTTTCGCTGTTTCTTTACCTCCTCACAGACTATCGTCTCATCCTCCCAACCAAAAATATTCGGCTTTTAATGCTCTTGTCCATCGTGCTATTAATATTTGCTCTTCTCCTGAGCTGCTCAAGATTGAACTCAACTATCTGAAAGCTGTAGCTGTTGATAGAGGATTTTCTCACTCTTTAATTGATTCTATTCATAACAAACTTTCTAAAAAAACTTCTGGTCCCAATCATGTGGTTTCTAGAAAGGATTTGGTTGTGTTACCATTCTTTCATTCTGTAAGTTTTCGTATTGCTAAAATCCTAAAAAGGTTTCAATTTCAAGTTGTTTTTGCTCCTAGCAACAAACTTTCCTTCTCTTCTTTTAAAGATCCTGTTGATCAACTTAATACTTGGGGTATTTACCAAATTAGTTGCCGTTGCGGCCCTTTTTTACATTGGACAGACAAAACGTGCTCTGAAAATTATGTACGAAAGCAAGAGCTGAATAAGTCTAGCATTGCTCAACATTGTTGGAATTCCAACCACTCTTTTGATTTCAATTCTGGGAAAATTATTCAAAATGTTCTTCCCCTTTAGAACTTGACTTTTGGAAGCTTATCATATTAACAGGAATAGTTCTAATTTGGTTAATGATTCTTCCTCAACTCCTTATTTTTCACAGGTCTGGCATAAGTTCCTTTAATTTGTTGTTCTTTCTTGGTTTTCTTGTTAGTTTTCCTTTTTTTGTGTCAATTTTTTTCTCTCTCCCCCCCTCCCCCTCTTTTGCATGTGTACTTTGTTTTGCTTTTTGTTTCGGTATTTTCTGTACTTATTTTATTTCCATTTTATTCTTTGTATTTTATTTTATTTTTTTGCAATTTTCATGTATTTTCACATTTTTATGCTGTTGTCTTTTTCTTTGTTTTTATTGATATTCCTTTTTACTTTCTGTACTTCCAACTACATTCGTTTGTTGCTCTCTTATTGGTGCCTTTAATACTACTTCTACTTCCACTTCACACTACCTTTATTCTCATTGGTTTACAGTTAATTCTTAGGCTATATAAGCTTTGTTTTTGTTGTTCTGTCTGCTTCATTTGGATGTTTTGCATCTAGAAGCTCCCTGTCGCATTGAAAAAGGGATTCCAAGCGATCCCGAAACATATGTCTGCGTTTTAATGCTCATTTGTGCTTTAATTTAACGTGAAATTTTATTTCTATTACTTTGCACAAAGTTTAATCATTACTATCTGTTAGGCTTAACGTGCCTGAATTTGTTCTTCTTTCTTTTGTTTTGTTCTCCCATCTGTTCGCTGCTTGGTGAGTTTTTGATTTTTGTTCTTTCCTCATTGCTTTTCTTGACTGTGTTTATTTTTGCTTTTTTGTTTTTCTGACTTTTGTTCCGCATATTGTTACGTGGTGTATGTTTTGCAATTTGTTCTTTCTGTTTCTTTTTGTTTATTGAACGGTTTAGCTATTGTTTTTTCCCCTTATGTTTTGTTTGTTTTGATTCTGGTTATGTCTCAAGTCAACAGATTTTGTAATCTACGAATTAAAAAGGTTCGGTTTGAACCATTTAAAATTTCTCCAGGCTTGCAGGCGCAAGAAAGTCATTCCTAAGTTTATCACTTTAAAGTGTAATTTACCGCGTTCTGTTAGGGTTGATAAGGTAATTTTTCGTTCTAAATTAGCTTTACTTAGAGCTTCTATCCAGGAAACTAGGAAAAAACTTTCGTTCATAGAACGTGAACTTTATGATTTACATCTTTCTGTATCTAATTCTAATTTCGTTTTTGATTCTATTGATAGAATGTCATGGGCGAGAGCTCTTCATTCATCTGACAGTCACAAAATTACTTTAAATAAGAAATTTACCAAGTTGTGTAACGATTCAAATGTTCCTGTTCCGGCTGATTTGCCTCTTGTTAATAGGAATGCGGTTGTAAATCTTTCGAAATTTTCTTTGAATAGTAATGAAATTAATGCTTTGAAATGTAATAACAATTTTGATTTGGCTAAAAAGCCTTCTTTTTCTGAACTTATTGCTCCGGTTGAAAAAGCTTTCAAATTTAGTGCTTTAACTTCCACTCAAAAAGAGTCAGTTCGGCATCTTATTGCTTCCAATGTTGATTTCAATTCAAAAGTTCCTAATATTGGTTTTACCCATTCTGTGAAACGCTGTGTCAATAATTTAGTTTCAAATTCTGATTTGGTCATTACCAAAGCTGACAAGGGTGGTCAGATTGTTGTTCTTAATAAATCATCTTATGTTGAAAAAACTGATGATTTAATTGCTTCTGGTCCTTATTCTGAAATTTATAAAGATCCTAGCGACAAGGAGTTAAAAGCTATTTCTTCTGCTGTTAAGTCTGTTCATTCTATTCCTTTGATTGCTAAACGGTCTGTGATTCCTTCTGTTGCTAATTGTGCGCGTTTCTATGCTTTACCGAAGGTACACAAGGCAGGTATTCCTTTCAGACCAATTGTTTCCAATATTGGCACTGCTTCATATAAACTTTCCAAGTATTTAGTTTCTGTGTTTTCTCCACTTAGGAGTCGGAATGTTTTCACTGTTAAAAATTCCACCGATTTTGTTAAGAAACTTCATAACTTCGTTCCGAATAATTCGGTTATGGCCTCTTTTGATGTCAATTCTTTGTTTACTAATGTTCCTGTTGATGGCGCTTTGACTTGCCTCAGGAAAAGGCTTTCTGAATTCCATTTTACTTCTGTGGAAATCGAGGAATTAGTTTTTCTTACTCGTGTGTGCTTGCAACAGAGCACTTTTGTATTTAATGGTAAGTTCTATGCTATGGTAAATGGCCTAGCCATGGGAAGTCCTCTTAGTCCTATTTTAAGGGATTTCTATATGCATTATTTTGAGGAAAAACTATTCCAAAAATTGCAATTTCAATTTTATGTTCGTTATGTGGATGATTGTTTTGTCCTAACGGACAGTAACTTGTTAGGTATTGATGATGCTCTTTCGATTATGAACTCCATTGATTCTAATATCCAGTTTTCTTGTGAGAAAGAACTTAATAGTAGCCTCGCGTTTCTTGATGTTTTGATTTCTAGGAGTGAGTCTGGTTTCACAACTTCTGTCTATCGTAAACCTTTCGCTGTTTCTTTACCTCCTCACAGACTATCGTCTCATCCTCCCAACCAAAAATATTCGGCTTTTAATGCTCTTGTCCATCGTGCTATTAATATTTGCTCTTCTCCTGAGCTGCTCAAGATTGAACTCAACTATCTGAAAGCTGTAGCTGTTGATAGAGGATTTTCTCACTCTTTAATTGATTCTATTCATAACAAACTTTCTAAAAAAACTTCTGGTCCCAATCATGTGGTTTCTAGAAAGGATTTGGTTGTGTTACCATTCTTTCATTCTGTAAGTTTTCGTATTGCTAAAATCCTAAAAAGGTTTCAATTTCAAGTTGTTTTTGCTCCTAGCAACAAACTTTCCTTCTCTTCTTTTAAAGATCCTGTTGATCAACTTAATACTTGGGGTATTTACCAAATTAGTTGCCGTTGCGGCCTTTCTTACATTGGACAGACAAAACGTGCTCTGAAAATTCGGTTAAATGAGCATAAAGGTTATGTACGAAAGCAAGAGCTGAATAAGTCTAGCATTGCTCAACATTGTTGGAATTCCAACCACTCTTTTGATTTCAATTCTGGGAAAATTATTCAAAAATGTTCTTCCCCTTTAGAACTTGACTTTTGGGAAGCTTATCATATTAACAGGAATAGTTCTAATTTGGTTAATGATTCTTCCTCAACTCCTTATTTTTCACAGGTCTGGCATAAGTTCCTTTAATTTGTTGTTCTTTCTTGGTTTTCTTGTTAGTTTTCCTTTTTTTGTGTCAATTTTTTTCTCTCTCCCCCCCTCCCCCTCTTTTGCATGTGTACTTTGTTTTGCTTTTTGTTTCGGTATTTTCTGTACTTATTTTATTTCCATTTTATTCTTTGTATTTTATTTTATTTTTTTGCAATTTTCATGTATTTTCACATTTTTATGCTGTTGTCTTTTTCTTTGTTTTTATTGATATTCCTTTTTACTTTCTGTACTTCCAACTACATTCGTTTGTTGCTCTCTTATTGGTGCCTTTAATACTACTTCTACTTCCACTTCACACTACCTTTATTCTCATTGGTTTACAGTTAATTCTTAGGCTATATAAGCTTTGTTTTTGTTGTTCTGTCTGCTTTATTTGGATGTTTTGCATCTAGAAGCTCCCTGTCGCATTGAAAAAGGGATTCCAAGCGATCCCGAAACATATGTCTGCGTTTTAATGCTCATTTGTGCTTTAATTTAACCTGAAATTTTATTTCTATTACTTTGCACAAAGTTTAATCATTACTATCTTATAAAACTGTCTTTCCTCCATCTGTTCTCAACAAACTTGAGGCTTAAGTGCTTAAAATGCCCTTCTCCCCACTCTAAAGCACACTTAAGTTGTATTTATTTTTAAATCTCTCTATATTTACTCTAGTGAAAGTGCCCTAAAAATTTATTTAAAAAATGAAACTAAGAAATATAACTTTTAACGTGCGTATATGATGCAAGCTCCAAATTTTTTAGCTCTAAAAAATGTATACTATATAATTAGCGTAGTACAAATAAAGTCATGTGGTGCTTCTTTTATTCTTTTTTTTTGTCTTGTATTAAGCAAGCAGGGTGTGAGACAGAATGATACCTCTTTAAAGCCTAAAGGAGAAATGTTAACATTAAAACATTTCATTATGTGGGACTAACATGAGGAAAAGATTTTCCCAACTATGTTAACATTGAAAATGCAGCACTCAAAGATCAGACTTCGAACTCATTTCGATTACAACTCTATAGTTAAAAATAAATCGCCGAGTGCGCGCTACAGTTGTCTTTGCACCTAAGTAAATGTATAGCTATTCAAAATGACACTCACACTTTCAGCAGTTGCTTGGTTCATGAAACTGGACGCCGCACGATATTCTTAAGACAATCAGTCTGACTCAAGTATTATCTCGGTGTTTGCATAATGGGAGCATATTTATTATGCATTTCGAGCAATTTTCTTCGATGCGTATAACGCTCCACGCACCAACAAATTTTCTCTTTAAAGGTTAAACGTTACCACTTTGAGTATTGCTACGAATAGTTAAAGTTACTATTATAACTATATTACATTTAGAACAGTAGTATTTTAATGTAACTTGATATGAAGTTTTTTCATTAAAAAAATAGACCTTCACAACGATTGCAAGGAATACCTCCCCCCCCCCCCCAAAAAAAAAGGAAGTAAAAATGTAGTTTTTACTTCAATGTTCGAGAAAAATGTTGAAACATTCAGATTTTTTTTCTGATTAGATGTAAAGCAACTTTTTACGATTAGATTCATGTGCAATTTTGTCTGTATGCACTTAGGAAATATTAAAAGTATCTTGCACCGAAAAATCCTTCAGTGTACAATAATGTTTTGTGGTGTCTGAGAAACAATATATGAATTTAGAATTTTATAAATAATTACCTTGCGTGAATAAATTTATCATTTCTAATATTTGAAAAATATTTTCTGGTGTCCGGAAACGATACATTACAATGATATGTTGAATTTTTGTTACCAGAAATGACATTTTGGAATTCTCTACGATTTGCTACGTAATCGTCGTTTTGGTTTTGATATTCTTACCTTAGAATTTCAACAATTATTTTTTGCTTCAAATATGTTGGATTTTTCCATGTTAGTAAAGACTTACAGTCGAACCTCTATCGATTGATTCTTAATGGATCATCAATGCAGGCAAATCAAGCAGCGTCATTGGTCACGTGGCAGCGATTAAAGCAATGTAAACAAAGGAAGCCACAGCATCGCTTTACTTCGAGTTCGACAAATCTAATAAAAACTAGGCCTAAATAAAGTTCTTCTACATTACATAAAATTAACACTAAATAAAACACTATAACTATTGTAATAATAAAAAAATCTTGAGTAATGATTTCATTAAGTGTAAATACTGGGTTATAATCAGAAAAAGCTGTGAAAATAGTCTAAATAATTTTAAGATAACTATATTTGCCTAGTGTACTCCACATAGAACTCAATTGAAAATCTTAGTAAACAAAGAGCCGATATCACGTGACAACGGTGATCGTTCATGAGTCCCTCTAGCGGTGAATTGCCTCCATTCTGAACATTATCGGTCGCCGAACGACGAATGCGGGTCAGTATTTAGTATTAAACCTTTAAAGGGTGACCTGACAAGACATAGCGAAAAATGATAAATGGCAAGCATCGATGTTCTACGGTCTCTCTCCCTCTCTATAAATAAATAAATATATATATATATATATGGACACATTTCTTTGGGTTTTTTTTTTTTTTTTAGTGTTTGTGAAGTATATATAATTCACTCCCGAAAATCTTAATATGTCTTTGCATTGAACTGAAACATACGAATCGTCGTAAAGTTTATAACATTTACTAGCTAAAAGGTAAAAAACTATTTTTAAAATACCATGACAATAATAATAAACGACATTTAATAAGCTCAGCTCTTAAAAGCTTCAGACTCTTACTTTAATTAAGAAATCACTTCAAATGTAGCAAAAAAAAAAAAAAGCCTTGATTAAATGAACCTGAAAATGCACAATCGCAAAATTATTGTACACACATGGTTACAAGGAACCGACTTTTCAATGCAAAAAGTGCTTTGAGCAGACGCTAAGCAGCAGTTGCTCAGCGGCAGAAGCTTAAAGCCTTTTCTTCACCCAAAAAACGGTTGATTGCAGCCCAAAATACTGGTATGCAATTCTTTATTATTTTGTTTTTCAATTTTGTGTTTAAATAAATTCCTTTTTTTTCCTATGTAGACTTTTATCTTTGAGTACAGATTTCTATAAAAAATCAGACAATAGTATGTCCTTGCGTGTTTCCCTTTACATCCTGATTTTGATTACGATTCAATTCAGCGGAGAGATACGGTTTTGGTGATATGTTATTATTATTTATTTTTTTAAATTTTAAACCATGAAACTAATGACGCTTTTAAAATTAGGTTTTACCCATGGTTGGACAGTTTTTTTGAGTATTTTTCAATCTGTTAGTTAGAATCGCCAAAAGTTGGTGAATCTGTAAATTTTTATTTCTTATCTATCGTCTGTTTTAAAGACCCATTTTTTGCTGTTAATTAAATTCCCTGTAGACTTTCAAAGGGTATGATTGTGGAAAATGCTACCAATCATGCAAATATTTCACACGAAATGATTCAACGAGAAGGAAAGGAACTTTTTTGAAAGTATCAATAGGTTGCCTTTCTAAATCATGATTGATGGCAACACATCTCAGAGTCACCACTAACAACACTTACCACAAAAAGGTGGGTATTTTCTCTATCATCTGCAACAGTTATCTCCAAATTTTCATTTTAATCGCTTCCATTTTTTCGCATCTATGGACTTAAAACGTAGTACGTAATACGACCTAATCCAAGGCGATTTCATTTCTTTTACTCATGTTTTCTTTCCTTCATAAGCGAACCGGTCTCATCTTTATTCTTTTTTTTTTGGTACATATATAATTTTATATACTACTGTACTTGTTTTGAGTTAAATAACGCTTTGAATTAAGTTTGAAATCACAGAATATTTTGAAAATTGCATAAAAAATATAGTATAAAATGTAAGTTGAGGCATTATTAGTAACATAAAATTATCATTATTTTTATTAATACACAATGCTTTTGTTTATCATAAAATAAGAGAAATGAAGATGAAATGAAACTAAATAATTTTCGAAAAACTTCTTAATCAAACGTTAATGACAAACGGTTTATTTTTTTTTCCATCACCGCTAGGAATTAAGAAGATTACAGAAAGTTAAAGGAACCAGTGCAAATGCCTCCATGGCACAGAAATATTGTCCTAAGCTTTATTTTTGTGAGCTTGTTTTGTAAAGCAAGAAAAGCCAAGAGCTCAGTTTTAATGATTTCACAGCGATTTAATTGTTCCTATTGAAATTTTCCGTCAAATAAATAAAGAGCTTATCTTTTCATTTTTTAAAATTAATTTTTCAAAAAATAGGAACATTTATTCTGATTATAATGAAATAATTTTTGTTAACTATAAATTGCTTTTATTTTTTGCTTTCATATTTATTATTAAAATCAGTTGAAATATTATGTATTGCTAGTCACAAATACAATCATTCGCTCTAGTGAAATCGAAATGCAACGTATTATTTCGATAATAGCTTAGCACCCAAACACATTTCACACCTCTTGCAGCATCACAATCAATAGCTCCAATTCCGTCGGAAACTCTGGGTGATGATTGGAGGATTCAGGTTTGTACATGACAGAAGGGGGGAAGCGTTTCGAAATGTTGCTAACTTCGGAACCTAGCTTCATTGAGAAAGGGTGATAATGCTAAATAACAAGGTCTGAAATTCAATATGCTTATGAATAACGCTGAGTAGGAGCGAGGACTGCATTAAACTGTTTTGAAGAGGACGGAACGCGTGGGAAGTGTATCATTACTTTACGACCAGCATAGCTGCAGATACTGACACCTTGTCTGGTAGTTTATAAGTGCATATAAATTGGCTTGAAAAACATATTTCGTCATCAACAAATACACTAAACTGTCATTTAAATGTGCGCTTTTATATTCGATGTTGATGTTTGTCTGCATGAATTAGTCTTTGCAAATCACGGGAAAAAGAGAGAAGTCACATTTTTCACATATAATATTTTAGCCCGACGTTATCACAAGAAACAAGAATTTTCGTCTAGGACTATACAAGCCTTCTTTTCCCGCATTCCAACTTCAATTTGTAAATCTAGCTAGGACAGTGCAGCTAGGCCCAGATCCTATTGCCGGTTCTCACTTTTGTATTTGTATTTTTGTTTGTAATAATATATTCATTACATGATTTTTATTGTTCTAGATAATATATCTAGCGCATGGGCCAATAAGTTCATGTTATCGACAATTCAGAAAACCGTCGCCAATAGGAATAAATATTAGGGAATAAATATAGGAAAAATAGGTTTGGCATGTCAACATTTCAGGGAAATTTTCGTACCTTAGACTTTCTTTCCAGAAGAAAAATACTGCTAGTTTAGCTCATTTAAATGTTTCTTTTTTCTTTCTGATGGGACTGCAGTATTGGTTCTCAACCATTGCAGACCTAGTACGTCCCCAGAGATTGGTACCAACTCTTTCAGCAGCACCATAATGAGTGTGGTACCATTGCCGCAATTTTTTGACTCTCAGTTTCCCCTAGATGGCGGCGGATGTGAGCTCTCGTTGATGCAAATGGCACTAGGAATTTAATTTAGCCGAGAGTATCCATGCCAAACGGATGCTCAAGGGATCTTTAACATGCCGCATAATCATACGAAATAGGCGCAGACGATTTTGTGCATCTGGAAAATCCACCGACTTGGGCCAGGTTTGAACCTGTGATCTTGGGTGTACGAGACCTTACCATACGCCACCCTGTCGACGCTCATTTAAATGTAAATATGAATAGTGATGAGAGTCTTAAGGTTAAATAAAGTTCATTTTTTCCAGCTATTTTACTAACTACTGCTGTTAATTTTAAATTAATATGGACCCCACAAAGATTCGTGTGGAGAGAAAGCATTCATCGCCCCAGTTCATCTACAGTCCGTTGGAATGTGCAACTAAGCTCGGCGTGGCATAAATGTACACAATCCTCGCAGTTCACTTACATTTGGTTAAAGTCACGTGAGAATGTATAATCACTATACACAGTTAACATTTTTGAAGATCACCGATTTAATTTTCTTTTTGCTTTTCCTTTGCAATAAAATTTTAAAATAGAAACTCGCTAATTTGAAAAGGGTCTAGCGTATAATCATTTCGTATTATCGACCCTCCCACTACTAGTAAAATAAATAAGTACACAAATAAAATAAATAACGCATCTGATACTAAAACAAATCATTGAATCATGATATCTTAATCCTCTTGAAATATCTTTTATGTATTTCTGAATAACAACTCTTGCTTGTTATACTCATTAGCGGTTAATGCAGAATAAATGTTCTCGTAAACTTGTAAAAGTATTATTCTTAATTTTTCATTAAAATTATAATTGTCTCTTGATTTTATATTGATCATTATTAAAGTCTTGTCTTGAAATCGTGATCCTTAAGCGTAGGAGAAAGTCTTACTCTATTTCAAAGGATTTTAATTTTTGTACTAAGAGTGAGGAATTTGAAAGTCAAGTAAGTATATTTTTTAATCTACTTATTTTTTGAATTTCTGTTTTTAATTGATGTAAAATCCACTCAGAAAAGAGGAAATTCACTTGTAATACTGAAAAAATATTATTAATAGCAATTGTCTTCCAAAGCATTTCGTAGTTTTCAACAATCCAGCTATGGGTTGCAGTCTCAAGCAGATTCGTTCATCACGAATCGCATGGACTAAATTGTTCTGTCCAGCTGATGAAAGATATCAAAAAGAAAAGGAAGCAGGAAGAATGAGACCAGAAATTCTATCTTATGGCAAATCCAGCAATCAGAAAACAGAAGAACTATTTTCCCTGAGATAGTTTTTTTTCTTTCGTTTTGTTTCTTTTGTTTGTTGTAATAAACTACAGGTCAGAAAATATTTTTTTATTTTTGTGGTTCGTTTTGTGTATATTGTACGAGATCGTCAGTATGGTAGATGTTCTTAGGTAAAATAGAATAATCGGTTGCAATTATTAAATTATGGATGAACAAAGTTGTCATATGCTTTAATTTATTACAATTCAATTTCCTATAACTATGCGTAAAGACCTTCGGTGGAATTGTCGTTTACCGTATGTTTCTTTTGTCGTTTGTTATTAGCACAAGTTCTTTTTCTTCAATTTCTTTTGTCTGTAATTGTAAAAAACTACTGATTAGAATATCGTTTTTTTTTCTGTAGTTCGTTTTGTGTATATTGTACGAGATCGTCAGTGTGTTAGATGCTCATAAGTAAAAACGAATAAACTGTTGTGAATTATTGATAAACAAAGTTATTATGTTCTTTCATTTATTACAACTCAATGTCCTGTAACTATGCGTAAAGACCTTCCGTGGAATTGGAAGACAAAGATTAGATGATAAGGTTGTCTGAATGCAAGAGTATAATAACACAAGCCAGAAAAGGCACCGCCTCTATAGCTTTTGTTACTAATATTCTTCTGTTATGTTTGTTTTGTCGTTTTCCGACATACGGTAAACATGTTGTCGGTTACAATTGGTTTTTTGTCGTTTACCGTAAGTTTCTTTTGTCGTTTGTTATTAGCTCGTGTTTTATTTTCTTGAGTTTCTTATGTCTGTTATTGCAACAAACTACAGGTCAGAATATCGTTTTTTATGCTTCTTGTACATGATCGTCTGTATGTAGATGTTCATACACTATGGCAGTCTAACTACCATTACACCATGTGTTGCTTTATAGAGGAGTTGTTGAAAATTTTGTGTCATCTAAATTTGTAATTAATTCGGGATTACAAACGATTTTATGTATCATAAATTGACACCGACTTCAAAAGTTATGTTTAACTGTCGTACTGATGTTGTTTAAAGAATGAATTAGTTTTTGTAGCGCAAATTTGAAGACGATTCTATTTTCCCCCATAAAATTATTTTATTTTGCTCTTTCCAGTGTAGACACATTTTTCATATTATTACTCTTTTTATTAAAAAAATATGAAAGGGCACACCCATTTTGAATGGCTGGCACTAAAAACTAATCAATTATATGATACATTCGTTTTGAAGTCGGTCTTAAAAAGTTTAACTTATTAACTGAAATAATTTAATTTTTGTTTCAGGGAAGCCTTCCCTCAAACTCTGATTGTAATTTCTTTCAATAGTACTGTTTAATGGCAGCAATTCGTTTCAACCAGGAGTTTTACATTTATTAATAATTTACTCAACAAAAAAATACCAAGTCATGCCTTTCCAATTAAATTTTATTTAAATTTCACCCATTGCGTTTTTTCTAAAGAATAAATGTAATCAAATCAATGTGTAATATTTAGGTTAGACAACCTTTATTGATTAAAGAAAAAAAATCATTAAAACCGGTTCATTTAGTCATAAAGACATGGATGAAAAAACGAAAAAATGACTATATTTCCGCCCATAACTCTTTTTTAAATTTCGAATATGGTCAAACGCAAGTGCGGGATTTATGGGAGACTATCGATTAAGAAAAATAATCTTAAAAATCGGTTAATCCAGTAAGAAGTAATCGATAGAAGCACACACATACAAAAAGACAAAAACAAAAAAAACAAAAAAAAAAAACATACATAAGGTTTGAATTGATAACCTCATTTTGTTTGAAGTCGAATAATAATTAATAAACACCTAAAAATGTTTTAAGTTACACGGTTTTATTTAAAAAAAATTAGAAACTTTCGCCATGATTTGAGTATTTTAAAATTCAAAACATCGTTGCCATTCGACAAATAGTAATTCTGATAATTTCCTCCGAGATAAAATAATTATTTTTACTCCTAATGAACGTTATATTAAGTTATAAAATTGATGGAATATTGTATTGTCATCGAAAATAAGCTTGTGTGCAAAGTCTGAAGATAATTTATGCAGTAATAGTGGTCGAAAACAGCACAACAAACTTCCGTGACAAATCAAGTTAGATGAAACCACGTAATAAAAATGTCTAAATCTCCTTCCATAACTTTTTCCTGGTTGTCGAATGTGGTCAAACGAAGATACAGGACATATGGGAGACCACCCTTTAAATCGATTTAAAAAAAAATCATTAATCGGTTCAATAAATGAGAAGTTCTTAATGCGGAAAAAAAAAGAAAAAAAAAACGTACTTATAGCATTTTTACAAACGTCCCCCGGCTGGGAGGTCCGTTAAAAGTAAAGGCTAACAACTACTTTTAATCAGATACAAACATTGGCTGTGAATTGATTATTTGTTTCAGAAATCACTGTTACGTTTAGAACTACACGAAAAAGACATTTAGTAAATATTCATACATGTATCAAGCTGTACTTTAGTACGATCGAATTTTCTTTTAACATACAATGTATTAGGTCGATATGGAAACTTTGTCGGTGGATTAATTTCTGCGTCTATACAAATTACATTTCCAGAAACAATAGGAGCTTAAGTTTCATGTGTGTTTCTGCTATTTGAAAATTAATATTGAAAGCTTCGTTCCGACAAAAGCAAGTTCCTTTGATCATTTCTGATCTCGAAGGACCCGAAGTTTCTCTATTGATTCTTGCTAGTGGAGTTCCATGTATTGAATTATGTTTAGTTGGTATTAATATACTATTTTAGGAAGGCTGCTGATTGTGTGTTTAGTTTATTTGTTGCGTTCGAAGTATTATTGTGCTATATAAAAAAACAAATATTTTGGTAATTATCTTCCATTGACATTTCTTAAGGACATATTGGAAGTTTTCAAGAGGAAATAATTTAACCAAAGTGATTCTCTGCAGTCAATAATAGGTTTTTCTACGCAGAAGAAATCATCATATAATTAAAATAAAGAAAAGAAATGAGAGAAAATATTGACAACTATAGAATAAACAATTTGAATTTTGCATTTTTAGAACTGTGTCAAACTCGGCTATCTGTTTCGAAAATGTCATCTAGTGAGTGTAAAATTATTCTAGCACTTTAAGGACAGATGATTGTAATTCATTAATTTTTGTGATCAAATGATGTAAAACCACTGATTATGAATTTTTATTACAAAGTTATATTTCGCTATACTGTATATTGTATTACTTTATTACCGTCAAATTGCAGTTTTTTAACAATATTATAAGTAAAACCTAAATAACTAATTTTATTCTTTCTTTGGTAATTTAAAGTTTTACTTGTGATTGATTACTGTTTAAAATTGCTTTATACTTAAAATATTTTTTACATGCTTTAATAGGTATAGAATGAGAATAGTGTATGGAAGCAAACATTTAAGTTTTTGTAATAAAAAATAATTTCACGTTAAGAAAGCACAAATAAGCATTAAAATTGCATTTAATTGCATTTGCATTTTAATGCTTATTTGTGCTTTCTAAACGTGAAATTATTTTTTATTACAGTTTACTTGCACGAAGTTAAATTATTATTATTTAAGTTTTTGTTCAACTACCACTCAATTTAGTACGAAGTCGGCTGAAGTACACGTGGCGCCATTGGCCCTGCTTCAAAAATGATTTACAATACGTTTGCTTTAAGTGAGGATGATCAAAAGAAACTCGACTCGCCAAATGTGATGAATAATACTCAAATTATTATGCAAATAGAATACTGGTTTCAATGCTAAATTTAATTATCACGGTCGAATTACAAGTGTTAGGCGAACTGTAGTATTTATAAATCTGCAAAAAGAACTATAGCCGACAATGGAGGCAATTCATACAGCGTCATAGGTCACGTGATAGCGATGTAAGCGATGTAAACAAAGGAAGTATCGCTTTACTTCGAGTTTGACCAATCTAATTAAAACTAGTCCTAAATAAAATTCTACGTTACTAAAAACTAGGACTAAATAAAATTCTACGTTATTAAAAACTAGGACTAACTAAAGTTCTACGTTACATAAAATTAACCCTAAATAAAACACTATAACTATTTTAATAGTTAATAAATTTCTTTTATAATGATTAAATTAAAGGTAAATTACTTGGTTTATAATCAGAAAAAGCTATGAAAATAGTCTAGTTTTAAGATAGCTAACTTTGCTTCGTGAACTCAATTAAAAATTTGGTAAACAAATCAGCGATCACCGTTATCACGTGACGCGATGAATTGCCTCCATTGTGTATGTGTAGCCGCTTGAGATGGTTATAAAAACAGTTATAAAATAATTTATATCTCAGTTTAAAACAGTTAAAAAGTCAAAAAATACCCGTAATATAATATTATACATGAAAAACAATGTACAATGTAAATGTGTGCAATGTTAATGTTAGTAAAAATTAATAAGCAAACCAATGTTGTTGTAGGAGAAATTGGTTTTAAAAAATGCAAACATGTGTTTCGGGGTTTAAAAGAACGCGTTTAAGATAGCTGAAACGTTTTGAGATTCTAAACGCTAAGTAGCAGTCACAGTTAGTATTGACTTTTGTACGCGAATAAGATAAATTGAACAAAAGTCATTCATTGCAGAAAATAACGTTATCTACAAGGAAATTAGGGTAATTTAACTGTTTAATCACACACGCGTAAAAGTTTATACTAAAAGTCTTTCATTTTGTCTAAGTATTCACTATGAGTACATAAAAGCTAAATAAGTTATAGCAACGCGTTTTAAGTTTAAAAAGTATTTAAAAGTGAAACGCAGGTCTCATGTTCATTGTTTCACGTTGATGGTGCTTGTAAATTTGTATAATCAAAATAGGTTATTTCACTCCACGTCTTTTGTTGTCCATTGCTGTTGTCAAAGTCTTCATTCACAGTGACATACTATGAAGCAAGTAGTGGCCAGGAAGCTCAGAATTATTGTACTCATGCCAGTTTAAATGCAGCCATATAAAAGACGATTCATTGCTCTGGTGTTGTGAGCTTTTCCATTGAATGCTGTTAAACGAAAGAACAAAAGAAATGGCGCATTGAAACTCAACCAGGGTATTTAAATTTGTATAGAAATGGGCATCCCATTGGGAGACGTTTTGATGCGTTGAGTGTTAATGAATTGAAATTTGGCAGCGCTATTCAGTGTAGTTATTCGCAATTTCCTCTCAAACAAGAAGCTTTTGTATTGTGAACAAATAACTTCAGTATGAAATGTTCGGCAGCGTTTGGTTTTCTGTATGTATAGTGGCAATATTTGCTGTTTGGAAATTTTTTAAATATTATTTTGATAGTATCTCCTTTCCCTATGTAATCCTTTTTGCTTTAAAGCAAAGTTTGCTCGCAGCAGTAGTTATGTAGAAGTCCTATGCGGCAATGAACTCTACGTTTTCATTTAAACAATTGCACTTTAAGAGCTAGTTCAGTTATAATTTTTGGATTGCTTTATCAAGATGTACAGATGCTCAATAATCTGGTACTGTAACAGGGAAAAAATAACATTAATATTTTAATTTTAAACATTCTTCATATACATTGAGGACTGTTTAGTTTAAGAGTTGTTGGAATACTGGGATTTAATATGCATAAATTCGTGGTGTTAAAGACAATGTAGTACTGTCAATTATGATTACATGAAATGATATATATATATATATATATACATACGAATTTAAAAAGTGTTAAAACTCTTTAAGAATTTAATGTGCGTTAAAAATGTATCGTTATCCAAATTATTTAATCAACTTACTGTTGGCTAATTATAATTTTGTAAAAAAATAAGAAAAATTGAACAAAATACATTCATTTCAGAAAATAACATTGGACTATCGTTTTCTGAAAGAAAATTCGGTAAAACTCATTTCTATTTTGTTGCCATTTATTAAACTATTTAATCACGAACATCTACTAAAGGCTACATCTACTAAATTGATACTAAAAGTCTTTCCTTTTATTTTCACATTATGTATAAGTATTTATTAAGAGTACATAAAAGGTTATAGCAACGCGTATTGTTTAAAAAGTATTTAGAACGGTATGTAGAATTGTTTCGAATATGTTTAATAACTTGATGCTTCAATGAAAATGCAGTCATCATTTTATTATAATAAATCAACATTAGATGTATCATTTAAAAATAAAAATAAAACATAATTTAATGAATCATATAAAAATATTTTTTTCTAAAACATATTTTATTCAAAAAGACATGAAATTCCTCAGTAAATCCAAAAGGAAAAAAAGTCCTATCGTTTTTTCCCTCAGGTGTTGTTATTCTATTTCCTTTCCTTTCGACAGAAGAGTGGCACTCTGACACCTGCATAAGAAATCGCGAGCTAAACATCTTTCTGTATTCATCTTATTCTTCCAGATCTTGAAACCTCATTTTCATGCTGCCGTTGGAATTTCTTAAAGATGTTATCTTTCAAAACAGAAGAAGTTCGTAAAATTTCCATTGTTTCGCTATGGCAATCAAAATTATTTAAAGAGTTTATTTTACGTTCACGTTTTCAGGTTTTTTAAGGGAAATAAATTCATAGTTAAAGGCTATGTTTATCTTGGGTTTAAACTCGTAAACGGCACATGTCATACGCCCAATAGAAGGACTTTTTATAATATTTCAGTGTTTACCATTCGTAAACGGCTCCTACCAAAAGTTTAAAAAAAAGTAGAATTTCGTACTAATTTATTTCCTTATGCCGTTTACGAATAGCATAAGGAAATAATTGTGTTCTTGTACATATTTAGTCTTTCTTACACCTAAATGCCGTTTTCTGACACCTAATTTCGCAGTTTTCTACATATAGATCAGCGATTCTCAACCTATGGGGCGCGAGCACACGAGAAGGGGGGCGCGAGAATATTTAAGAGAAAACATTACTTTAAAAAAAAGGTTAACTGACTGAAAGGAAAGCACACGTACACATAGAAAACAAAATACATTTCGACATATTTAATAACTAATTAAAGTAAAACAAATTACTAAATTAAAACTTTCTCAATCAAACATATTAAATTAAAAACAAATTTAATAATTATTTGTAACCTTCTTGGGCCTGTCTTTCAAAGCAAAGTTTTTTTTGAAGGAAGGCTTAATATTAGAAATTGCCACCCTCAGTTGTTTCTATATTTAGCCGAGATCTATAGTTTGTCTTCAAAGAAGCCACAGCAGAAAATCCAGTTTCACAAAAGTTGTTGAGGATGTTGAAAATGGTAATAGAATGCTAAATGCCCTTGTTTTTAGTGCAGAAAAATCATACTCTACTCCTGCCCAAAATTCAAGTAGGGATATTTTACTAAATTAATTTTATTACTAAAATTACTTGTTTTTACTCTTGTTTTTTCAGTTAGTTAAAAATAATTCAAAAACAGAATCAGTACTCATATACATTATAGTTGTATACATTTTATCGTAAGGGGGGGGGGGGCGCCATGAAAATTATGATAGAAAATTGGGCCGCGAATACTGAAAGCTTGAGAACCTTTTGGAAGTTCCTTGTTCTCCAGCTATGAATGATTCAACTCAAAGGACCAGTAATAAAAGTTTTCTCTTACTTCATTATTTTTGTCCGTTAATATACCCAATAGTGAACATTTCATACAAGTATAACTTCGATTTAACGATTGTGTATGGACCGTTAAATAAAGGATTCGTTAAGGTAAAGAATCGTAACAATTTCGGATTTAAAATCCGATTTCGGACTTAGAATATATCGCCAATTTGAGGAAATCAGTAAACCGAGTATCACTAAGTCAAATTTGTTTATTCTATTCTACTCGCAAATAGCTTACGTTATTAACCAATCAAAAAAGTGACTTTAAAGTTTCAATGTTTTGTACTTTTAAATGAGTCACGGAGTAGAACCAGGGAGAAAGTTTTGTGCAGCATCATTGTTCTACATTCATAAAAGCTATAATTCACGAAAATAACGAAATAATGTCTTGAAATATTAAACCAGATACTGGTTTAATGGTTTTGCAAATGAATGTTGATAAAAATAACTAAAACGTCTATTGCGATTCAGAAAAGCTTTGATATTTGTGGAAAACTACTATTTCACGATTATTGATAATTTTGGAAATATCCGTAGGAATAACCTCTTTTTATTTAGGTGCAGTATTTGCAGTTGTAGCCAAACTGTGGACAATTTCGTAAACTTTTGTTTTTTTATTTTTTATGCTCATAGGAAATGTTACGTTCACAAAATGCAAACTAGTATATATCATTTTAAAGAGGATTTAATGCTGAAAATACAAAAAATGTGATTCAAATATTTGCAATATAAAACAAAATTATATGTAGTACTTTAGTCTAAAAATGAAGCTCAGTTAGAAAGTGGTTTTCAATCTCTGAAATTCCTGGCTAATTACTGCTCTGGTTCCGGGAGCCAATCATATGTTAGTAACTGCCAGCAGAAACTGGTATCATGTTATCAGGTCATTATTTTGCTTTGGTTTGCAGGAGGAACACCTTTTCTTATGCAATCAAATTATGAGTACATTTGTTTTGTAAAAAATGCAATAATTAGTCAAGAAGCAATGACATCAAATAAAAGAGTAGATTGGACGTCTGGACACTTACGATTATTGTGTTATTAGAAAGTGGTTTTTATAAACATTCAAAGTTAAAAAAAAAGTACCCCAATTTTGGCCCCACTGTGTAACTCTTTATTACAGAAACGCTTAAACTACCAAGATTCATAAAGATTTGTATATATTTCTTATCTGTTTTATGGTAGAGCAAAACATAGTGACAATTTGCACAAGAAGTTATATCGATGCATACATGGAAGACATTTATATAAGTCCTTTCCACTCTCTGAAATTTATCGATGTCTGGTAAAAAGAGAAATTCGTTGAAGTGCAAATCTATCATTCCCTTACAACAGTCGATTAAAGAAATCTACTCTTCATTCAGGATACAGTTATCGTGATCGGAATAAAGAGAATCGATAGGAACTACTGGGGAAACGGTTTTTCCGGATACTTTAACTTCAGAATTGATTGGTCCGATACATTTGATTTTGATCCACTGAACCTTTCGCTTGAAAGCAAACTTTCACGAGATAAAGCTTCGTTGGGAATAAGTAGACTAAGTTATACAGAAATGCAATACTAAGAAAGGAGCTAAATTGCACCATTAGACGAATATATCTTTTTTTTTTTTTTAATGCAGCAAGAGTTTTCGATAATGTCTGATATTTTGAAATAGGATGTATGTCATTTTGTGAAGATTCTCATGAAACTTAGATGAGAACTGCTGAAATCAGACATTCTTTTCAGAAATATTCTAAAATATTGGAATTATTTCACATTTATAAATAAATTAAAAATATAGATTTGCAAAGTTTTTAAACGAGCAGGTTAAATGTAATGATGGAATGGAACAAAATCTGTTCTAACTACCCGAATACACATTTGTCATTTATGCTGATTTGAGCATGCATATACGACAAGAAGAAGTTATGAAAAATTACAATCAGAATTTAAAAATTGGTGATAATTTTAAATATGAGCAAGACCCCTTATACTTTTATTCCAACACTTTTAAAGAAGACTTAAATTGATGTCGATTTTTAAATTACTTGCTTTAGTAGAACGCTTGATAGCTGTACACTTGACTATGTCTTCTGGTGAAAAAGTTTTTGCCAGTAACAATTTTGCAAACATCGTACCACATATCCCTATTTTATTAATACAAGAAAGCTGCAACTTAAAAAAATGCTCATGTCATTTTTCATTAACTTGTAATGTAAAGTCTTATTTATTGGTTGTGCACATGCATAAATAAGCTATTAAACAAATCATGTGCAGAAAAAAATATTTTTTGAAAGCGTTTCATTTCCGTATCGTTTTTTTCAAATTGTTTCACTTATATATTTTCTTCATAGTAATTGTTCCAAGAAATAAACGAACAAAAGAATATGGTTTGCCAATCAAAACCACGTGAGACACAAAAATGGAGTAGAGTACGCAAATGTGTGATAGAGTTCGAGAATGAAAGTAGAATTTTAACACGAAAGGGGAAGTAACATTTCTGCATGAAACGACTCGCAAAAATTTCATTTTGCGTATCGGTTCATGAGATTCCGACTCTTGATTGATGCTCCATGATCTTAAACAACTTGTCATAAACTAGGAAGCTTAAAAAAAGCATGAATATTGCATAATATCTCCTGAACATAATATGTACAATTCACAAACTCACATTGCTATTTTATACTACATGAATCAGTTGTTTATATATACTATATGCATTAAGAGCCTCTCAATAAATCGAGGTAACAGGAACGGCTTATAAGGAAAATGAACTACCAAATTAACTAAGTACCAAAGAATTCAAAAATCATTAATTAGCCTAGTAATTTCCAATAGATTAAGCAAACTCTGTATTAACCTGATGATTTAACCTATTACTACGCCGCTTTTCATACCATCAAAGCCAAGTTTGAATTGAATTTTCCATGCTGTTGCCTATAGTTTAACTTTGAAGACTGATTCGACCATCGGCAAATGTGTTCGTCTTAGTAAGGTAAAAGAATTCACCACCAGTTAGTATGTATTTTTCCTGTATTACTTGACCAATGCAATTGTTATTCTTCACTTTAAAAGCGTCTAGTGAAGGATTAAGTAGGGGAGGATGGGGTAAAATGGGTCACTTTATAAAAACCCAAAATAAGAGAACTTGAAATTTAAATTTTTAAACCAATATTTTTAATGATTTTTTTCTATGTGTTGGCAACATTTTTCAATTTTAAAAAAGTTAGGTTCTTAAATATGGCAACAGAAATTTTTTGTTGTCAACTTTGGATGATGGTGTGCTAAACACATGGTTTCCCAACTTATGAAAAGCACTATATTTTATCAAATAATGACCCAAATTTAAAGGATTGCCTCACTGAGAAACTTTGGACAACAATTCCATCTGAGCAGTTCCGAAAACTATTAAATATTTTCTTTTTTACATCAGTTTTTCTTGGATGGATAAAATGGGTCATGGTTAGGGTCATGGTCGTTCTATTCTATTATTTTTATTAAACTTACTCTGTTGTACCTAACTTTAGCAAGTTCTTAAATTTAAACAATGTGTGCTTATTTTGTTGAAATTAAAGTAATTTTTTAAAATGTTTTCCCTAGAAAAGATTATGTTGATGTGGTATAGAGAAGTGATGTAGTTGAAGTGTTATGTGAACCAATATGCAACAATCGAGAACAATGTTATTTTTACATTTCAATGTAATCATAATTCAAAATCTTGCTAAATATGTTACTTACAATTTTTTCCCCCAATCTCAAAGTTATAAATAACTGTTTTCAGCATTATATTGTATTCTGACCCATTTTACCACACGATGGGGTAAAATAGGTCACAACTTTATAAGCTCAGATAAACTATTTCATAATTAAAAATTAAATATTAAAATTACATAAAATTGTTCTAAATGAATTCAATGCTAAGATGCAATTGAAAAGAAAATGGAAATGTTTCTGGTTTTGTTGCTATGAAACTTTGAATATGAAAATAGCTGAAAAGTGACCCATTTTCCCCCACCTGACCCTACTTTCCTGATAGTCCCTAGTGTTGGACATGATGCTGACCTTGCCATGATCTTGCAATTTTTCTTCCGAATATCTGTCATGATATATTATTTTTCTCACTTAAATAGTTATTATTTTATCTTTTTTAAAAAGTACTGTTCACGAATGTTTAATAATCGGTAGCATAAATTAATTTTAAAAGTGGAAATTAACTGAACTATATTGACGTTATTGTGCAATTTACTTTTCCAATATCTGGATAAATAATGATGTTTATTTTTAATGTAAGCCTTGTATTGCCTGACGTATCACTCTACCTAACGTTTGTACTACTTAAGCATTTTATCGATCACTAGTAACTGTTGCAGAGTTTTTCTACAACATTTTTTAACATACAGAATTTTTCAACATACATATTCTGATTCGTTGTTTGTTTATTTGATTGTTTCACAATAAATATATTAACCGAGTATATGCTGTTTTCGAAGAAAAATGCCGTGTCATTTCCATTATTATGTTTTTTTTTCCTTTGTTTTTCTTTTTATTGTTTTTTTTTTTTTCTTGTAAGCTCGGAATATTTTATTTAGAGACTTATCTTTCCATAAAGTTCTTTGAAAACTAGAAAAAATCTTGAGCGGAAATGTCGCATTACGAATTAAGAACTCTTATTAATCCTGCTGTCCTGTATTTTCGTTTTCTTTCCACCGATGTACAATTAATGAGTACAGATTCGTTTCTATAATGAGCACTGAAAAATAAGCTTTCCTCAAATCTAGAATTATTAGGATATATTTATAAACAAACTGCGAACCCACACACTGAAAGCATGTCATTACTGTTAGTCCATTTTAACAATTTTCAAAGTATTAGAACAAATAATCAATCTTATTCTCATTATATTTTCGCATTCTTTAATATTGCCATTCAAATTTTATGCGTGGCAACGGACAAGTTGGAGCCGTGGAATTCGCGATGACAATTGGGACATCCGAAGAGATTAATCATAAAATCAATGGAACGGCTGAACTTTGTGGTGTTGAGTTGTGGTAAAATCAAAGCAGCATAAAATGAATAATGATGGCATTTGCTTTGTTTTGAAGCCATGGGTATGGCGATAAAGGTGAAATTCTTGTGTCACATAGTCGTCATTTTGGGTGAGTCGGACGACAGTTTAATAAAATTCGGATGAAAAATGGAATAGTAGAAAACATTTGCATTGATCCAGGAATTGCTTCGATGAAATGCAGACAGAAAATTCACACTGGCTTACCTTACTTTTGCAGTTTTGGTAGCTGTTTCTTAGGGATACAATATGGCCATTTTGAACAGAAAGGAGACTAGGACTTTTGGAGGAAGTGACGAATGAAAAGGAAAAAGATGAGCATAAATAAGATTCAACTGTGCAACTTTTCTTGAGGTATTTTTTGCACGCTTAACACTGTTCAGTATTTTTGCATATTTAACATATAACACAAATCTGTTAAGGAAACAAGAAGTTAGAAGCTGTATTTTACGTGTTACTGATGGTTTGACAAATAAGAAAACTTTTTTAAAGAGATGTAAAACAAGAAGTTAGAAACTGTATTTTACGTGTTACTGATGGCTTGACAAATAAGAAAACTTTTTTAAAGTGATGTCTCAGTGAAAAGTTTCAATTAATTTTGTGAATCTATGTGTTGACAAATCTTACATATTTATGAACTACTAAAATTATTAAAGCTGCACTGTAAAACATTCCAGTTAAACCTTTCACCAAAAAAAAAAAAAAAAAAAATGGAGCAAATGGTGAAATTTAGCTGCAACCAACATTTGGTACCAAGTTGAACCATTATAATGGTATAGTTTCGTCTAGTCTCACCATGAATGTGAAACTGGGCACTATTATAATGGTTCAACTTTAGTACCACACGTTGGTTGCAGTTAAATTTCACCATTTTTTCCATTTTTGTTTGGTGGAAGGCTTAAATAGAATTTTTTACAGTGTGATAACACGCTTGGTTTGCATTTTAGAATGTAGTAAACAACGGAAAAATAATCCAGCTTTGCAGAGGAAGATCATATACGTAATTTTTACAAGGCTTAATAAGCTTCTCTGGTTAATCCTGTCATCAAATTTTACACTTTGATAAAATATGATAATGATCTTAATACTGAATAAAGGCAATACGGCTGAAATTTAGGCTAAAAGAGCTTCGAATTGTTATGAATCGCAGCCAAAATAAAATAGTTTTGATTGCTTGCAAGTATTCAAATCTTTTAAATATATTTACGTAATTTACTGTCGACACACATTTTTAATTAATTACATATACTTATTAGTAGACACAAACTTTACATTAAGGAAAAGGACAATTCTACGCACAAATAATCTCGTAAAAGAGCACATCACTTCACTTCATCTCATACCGATTTTCCTGCTCCAGTGACAGCGCCCCTGACTAAAATAAGGACGGTGGCAAACTATTTATTACATTATGTTTAAAACAATTATCAACGATTCATACACAACTCCATAAAACTTGTAGATTTTAGAAACATATTTTTAATTAGCCTTCTTTTCTAATATCAAAAACTGATTTGAGAGAAGCCATCAAAAGAATTTGTAAAAATGAATTTTTCTGTTACTTTTGATTTATAGAAGTTTTATTGATACGAAAATTAAATTAATGAAATTTAACTTTTAAAAAGCCACTCGAGGTTTATTCTAAAGTTATTGAGTGTTGTCAAGGAATAAAATTTTCACTTTCACCTTTCTCAGAATTCTGCTTCACGATAAACAATGTGAGATATTTCAGTATTCGCCAATAAGAAAATATATAACAATTTTATCCCTTGCAATGGAAATTCCGATAAAGTTTTTAGAAAGAAAGTTTCTGATACACTCGAAAACTCCTGGGAATTGCATTTGCATTGGCAGCATTCATTTCGTTTATTACCTTAGCCATCACAAAAGGGATTCTAAATGCTCTGCTGGGAATATTCTATTTTTGTAGTTGATACCTCTTTATCTAAGAATTCTAAAGCTTTTTGTTGGAAAAAGTTTATTGATGATTGGTTCAGAGATACTCATTTCAGAAAATGTCCGCGTCTTTTAATAGAAGATCGGTACACATCGTTGTTAGAGAAAGACAATTTATGATTTTCTTAATCTACTAAAAAATGTAATACATTCCTTAGAAATAAGCTAAGAATTTGAATTTAACTTTTTTTTAAATTGAATAAAATATTTGATAGTGGTTTGGATTTTATTTGGATACTTTCAAGATGTATACCTAAAACTATACATAACTTTTCGCTTCTTAAACTTAGGTAGTATATTACATGAGACTCAAGAGTATCCGGCCTAACGTTTCGAAGGGCAGGCCGAATAACAAAAAAGCCGGATAGGCCGACGTTCTATGAACTCATTTTTTCCCTATCAATAACAGAAGACAAAGTTTTTATACCAAAATCTACTATTATAATACATATTTTCTACATTCTAGTTTAACACAAAGCATCCATCTATCTCAAGGCACGTAGAATGTGGACGCGGCCGGATAATACGGATAAATGAAGCTAGGCTGGAAAAGAAAACTAAGCCGGATAGTACGTAGACCGGGTCCGCGGGACTTTACTGTATTACCATTTTAAATTCTTTTCCCTAAGAAAGCAGGTATACAAGGAAAAAAATGGCACATTTGAGAGTACCACATGTTTCATACTCAAATCTTGTGACGCTTCGGTGACCTGGTGACCTTGTCGTATTCTCCCTGAGAGGTTGTTGGTAGGATATATTTTTTCGTTCATAAATGCTAGTGTATTAAAAAATGGAAAGTTAAAGATGACCAAACTGTCGGATGGAAAGTTTCTTTCGCATTTTAAAGAAAAAATCTCATATGTGGTAAAATCTATTTGTTAAGGGTGGTAAGCGAAAGCTTTTACATGCCTTCGGAAAATTGAAAACACCAATCCTAATGCACCATAAAAATATGATTTTAAAGACAGAATCCTCTTTGAAAAAGTTAATGTACGTCATTTTGAAGGAAAAGAAGAGCTACGTGGGTTATCATGTAATAAAAGCTCCAATACAACCGAAAAGTAGCAACATCCAGCTCAGCCTGCCCAATCTGCTTACAAATTTTTTGCTCAAAGATCTTCCACAGGACATCTCAGACCACTGCCTTAATTTTTTAATTTTTACATTTTTTTCCTGTGAAATTTAAAGACGCTCAAAAGCGTGATACAAAGCTCATTGGAGATGTTTTAATCTTGCTTAAATTAGGATCAAGCAACCGAATTTGTCTCGGACTAATTTATTGGAAAAACGTTTGACGTAAAACCTGAAAAATAGAAGTTTTTCGATTCGATTATTTTCAGGCTAAATGGCTAAGGCTTTTGAATATTTCAAATTCAATTTAATATTACTGCCTACGGAGGAAATTCAAACATACAGTTTCACTCTCAGTAATACATTTAGATATGGCAGGGTTCATAGTATCCTTCTTTTCGCGTTCATTTAAGTCTAGCAAATTATGCCGATGACTTTCCTAAAAAGTAAAAAATAAAAGAAATAACACTTTTCTACATAAACTTTCATCTTAGAATATTTCTCAGAAATTAAAAGTATAGAAAAACGCAATAACATAAAATTTAATCTTCTCTATAAATAAAGCAGAGTTCCTGGTCAGTTTGTGTAGTTGTGTGTGTCTGAGGATTTTCAAGACGTTTTACTGTTGCATTACAGACATTTCAGGACTGTTGCACAGTTTCTAATGTTATTTTTCAACTAAATTTCTCCTTACTGTTTCACTATTAAATGTAAAGGTTAAATGTAAATGTGTTTCATGCTGGACATGTGCCACATGACTTCATTGCTTTTCTCCACCAGGGAATGATGCAGTGTTCAAGATAGCCCGTGTAACGCCGGGCACTTTAGCTACTGTTTAATATTTTACTTCGCTGGGTACGCATTTTAAGTCTTCTAGAAAATATGAAGTTATTTGATATGCTCCTTAAGCATATTGTTACATGAAGCTCATGAATGAACTTTCTATTACTAAAAAATTAAAAATTGAAGAAAAAAGAAATAAAGAAATAAAATTGACTCAATTAATGTATACAATAATGAGAAAAAAAGGGACACGTTATAATTATACCATTTTCATATTACACGATAAATCTGTATATCAATTGTTAACAAAATTATGTTGTTATTCTTAATTCTTCAAAATCAGACATATTGTATTTAATCAAAAAATTGCTAGAAGCAACGTATCTTTGTTATCTCTATAGAAATATTAATTTCATAGAGATAATAATTATTTTAATTAGAAATGCTAAAAAATTAGTAATTAGAGCCCTTATTTATATATCTTTTAGAACAATATTTTAGGGAATGCGATTAAAAATTATTTGCGTTAAACAAAACAAAAGGATCATTGCGAAGTTAATGGGACTACAAATCCGAAAGATGAATGCTGATAATTACCGGAGTTATCTGACGAGGGAAGACATTTGAAATAGCATTGACAATCTTTGTTTTGCAAAGCTGAGTTGTCTTTGAACATTAAAAAGTCAAATAAGGGAAAAGGCTTTTGTGATTATTATCAGAAGTGATCGCTCAAGTGCAATGAAGTGGATGCAAGTGTTTCCTCGAATGGATGACAAGACGACAGCGGAGTTATGAAATTAAAATATTTCTGCTTCATAATTCATATTATTTTTTGTTTTGAGATAGTTTTGATGCTAGAGACTGTTTATAAATCACAAATTATCACCTTAGCTCAAAATGTTTTGAGGAGGGGGACGGGGGCATTTCTAGTGTAGTCCATGTGTCTTATTTCCTTGAATTATTCCCTTTCCTTCCCTTATTCTTGTATTCTTTATTAAGATTTTTCGTTTGTAGGTAATAATTTCTTTGTAATAATTGACGAAGCAAAAGTAATGCTTTTGAACCGTCATGAAAAAATCGCCCCCATTTTGAATTGTCATAATCGTTTCGACAAAATTCCTCCTTCGTCATCAGAATAAATAAACAAGTAAAGGTTGAGCTGAGTGCATCTGGCTTGGTAGGTTCCACCATTCAAGTTTGCAAATTAAGTTGTTATATTACTTTTATGACGTCTTTAACTCTCATATTATTCCTCTTTTTTTTGTTTTGTTACAATTATACTTGAGTACCACAATGTACGACACGAGTTTTAAGCATATATTACAAGAAAATACAAGAAAAAATATTCTAATCCGAGGAAAGAAATGACATAAATGCACCTGAGGCGAGCATGGGAGTTGAGCTCAAAGTCAAAGCCTATGTCAAAGCCTCGTTCTGCACGCAGGCGGGTACCAGAGTACATCGCATACGCGTCGCAGGCACTAAGGCTCTATAATTTACAATTTTTGAGTTTTTTTAGCCTATTTTTCTAGAAAAATAAAAAAACATATATAAAGCATGAAAGAAGGCCTTAATGCATTGTAAAAATATCGTTAGAAATAAAGAAAAGTCAAAAATAGAGAAGTAATTAAATAAAAATGTAAACATAAAAAATTGAAAGTAAGGTGGGTCCCCCCAATTTCCCCGTAATAACTTTTGAACGATTTATCCAATTGGAAAAATTAATTTTGCATTCGAAAGATCTCAGCGAGGACATCTTATTTCAATAGTTTACTTTCTGATTTGAACAATTTTTCGTTCAATTTTGAACAGTTCAAAAAATTGTAACATTAGCGCCTATGGGCAAAAATGCAGCAAATTATGAAAACTCTGGGCATAAGATCCAAGTTCCTATGATCAATCTTATTCAAAGAAGCTCTCGGCTTGAAATATTGATTTGAACAATTTTTGTTTATTTTTGAACAGTTCAAAAAAAAAAAAAAAAAAAAACAGCGCCTACGGGGAAATTTCAATTTCATATTCTCAAAAATAAGAATATGAGATATTCTCAATAAATAAATAATAAAATAAATAAACGAGTGAATAATTACACGAATGAATAAATGGATAAATAAATACATGAATAAATAAAAAAATAAATAAATAAGTGAACAAACACATGAAGGAGTAAATGAATGAATGAATAAATGAAGGACTGAATAAAAGGAAATGAATGAGTGAGTGAATGAATATGTATTATCAGTTCAAAAAGTTATATTTGAAGTAATTAAGAACTAAAGCTAAATGAGAAAGAAAGAGAGAGAGAGAGAGCTAGGTTATAAATTTGAATTTGGTGTATACGGGAAAATAGGCTCGTATAGTTCTAGACGGAACTTCTTGTTCACTATTGCGTTTCACTAACTGCGAACGTCAGAGAAAAGAGATAAGATTTTTACAGATGTTTTACACGTCAAAAAAAAAAAAAGTTTATATTTTGATTGTTTGGTATGTTTCTTAATGCAGCTTTCTTTTAATTTCCTTTTCTTTCTTTCTTCCCATTTTTTTCTTTCTTTTTTCTAATTAGTTTTGTCAATATGAATATTGCAAGGAACGTTTCACTTCAAGTTCGATAAATTAACCTAATTGTATTCTACCTGCTAGTGCTTGCCGAAAATGTGTCTACCGTTATTCGTTTTTATTTAGTTAAGAAGCAGTCACTTATACTGCAATGTTTCCCTTTCAGTATAAACTAAAGAATACTTCCAAACTACAAATATATAAGAATAAACATTAATATTAATGATTTAAACTAATGGTTAATGATTATGTTAAAATATCCATTAATAAGCTGCTGTCTTTAAGATTACAGTAGCCTCTACAACGGAAATGCTGTATCTCTGTCGCTCATGGTCGTGAATTATCTTTTTTATTAACTGCCTTAGCTCCTATTTTTAAACATACTTATTCAAATGCATCATGGCAGTTAAGTTGAAGACCATTTAAACTTTAGAATGCTGTTAGAATTATCGGAAGGGCTCTTAATATTACAGTTCATTCGGTAATATGCGAATTAGTCATTAATAGTTACTACCTATTTTAAAAACTTCTTGTATGTACCATCACAACCTGAATTACAGCATTTTAAAGAAGCCTTTTCATACGAAAGGTTCCAAATGTGACGCATTACATCGTACGGAATGAATAAAGGTATTTTTAATATACTAAATGTGAAAAATTAATAAAATAAGGAAGAAATCGAAATATTTTAGTTACATTTCAAAAACTTCAACGCAATATTTTAATTTAAAAAATTTTTTTTAAATCCCAAATATGCATGTACACATAAACATAAATCGTTTTATAATGATTAAATATTCAAAGGTTTTTTTTTTTTTTTTTTTTTTTTTTATAATGATATGGTACGAGCTCCTGCCAAACGATTTCCACGACACGTGATACGATCAAGTCTTTTCGTTATGCAAAGGACAAAGTGTACACTTCGAAAACTGTCGACATTGCGACACTGCAGTGCCATATTGCATCCGTTCGTCAAGTAACTTTTATTTACGCACGGACAATCTGCTATTTTCGTTTCGAAAAACAAAACGGATAAATGATAAAATTCCCTGAAAGTGTGATATAAACCTGATAACTGTACATGGATTTAGAAATAGAAATTATACCTCTATCTTCCAAACTATATGTTTCATACCATTGTCTACAAGAAGAGAATTATCGGTTATCTTGTATTATAATTGGATTATCTTGTATTTTAAGTTGGGTTTTATCTTGTATTATAGCATGGTACTCTGTGATACCACATCAAACCAATACCGTACATATATGGTATAACAAATGACATGTGGTATGTTTTTTATATGTTGTTTGAAGTTTATGAGGTTTGAATTTTATTATTATTTTGATATTATGCGCGATAGCTGAACTGACCTAAAGCGTTAGTAAATAGCCTACCTTCTATATTTTTTCGATTTCCAGTGCGCATGACAAATATACTGCCCGACTATAACCCAATACATTTCTTTGAAATCTGTTCCTATTTTCGGAATGCCGAAATATTTTCTCTGGTTAAAGGCGCCTTTTAGAGATTATATATTAAAGCTTAAGCCAACCTGGAATGCCAAAAAAATGAATTATTGAACAGGGACTATAAACGTGCTATGAAAAGTCATCACTTTTTGAACAGCCATGAATTCCCTAACTCACAAATATATAGTCTAATATTAAACGTAAATATTGGTTTTTTTTGAGTTGAGCATTATTTAAGAGGGAAAAATTAAATGTGGAATGTTTATTTCCATTCAATACGTTCTAAACTTATTATTATTATTATTTGATTAGTTTTTTTTTAATTTAAAAAATGTTATATGCTATTAGCAACAATTGAGGAAATTTTAAGAATAAAAATGTTTGTACTTATGTACTTTTATTAAAGCAACGACAGTAAAATTGTTACAGTAAAACCTCTCAGTAAGGGACACTAAGGGGACTGGAGGTTTTGTCCCTTAAATAGAGGTGTCCCTTCCTCGGAGGTTCATACACTGATGCATACTCATATAGTGTATTAACTTAGTTTAATTCAGTAATAAACACACGCTAACATTTAAGCTTAAATACTGATGAATGTTTCATGAATACAAAATAAAAGTCAAAATTATTGACAGATAAAATTTTTTCGATGAAAAAATAAAATACTTGCAAAAATGTCGTATTTGCTAAGTTTTGTTACTTACAGAAACTTATTTAAAGTAATACATTGGGTGGGTTTGTTTTGTAGCATGTAAATTGGAAAGGGGAGGGATGCAGTATAAATTGCATTTTATGTGCTTTTTCCAATCCTTTCCTAAAAATCTTGTTGACAGCCGGGTACTCTCAAGGCTGACGCCTCATGTATTCAAAGAGAAGAAAGCATTCTTAAGTTGGAAAGCACTTTTAAATGCACACTTGTTTCTTAGTTAATGCTTCTAGGACTCAGACAGCTTTCAGAAGTTAATTTTTAGAAGAAAAAAAAAAGAACCTCAGCTTCCAGTAAATATTTCTTATCTATATAACTTTAATTTTTGAAACTTTTCTCTTTGAATGTCTCTTAAATAGAGTGTCCCTTATCCAGAGGTAAATACATTGTGGTCCCTATTCAAAGGGACTGGGACCAGAAAAAATGTCCCTTAAATAGAGGTGTCCCTTTTTCGGAGGTGTCCCTTAAGGGAGGTAGGGGGTACTACTACTTTGCTTTTTTATTCTTATTCAACAAATGCAGTAATTAATGCAAGAATCAAATGCAATAATTAATAAGTAGCTAATGATACATTTCATAAGTTTAAAACAAATATTATAATAAATACATTTTTTTATACAAATTTATCCTATCATTTTTAATTATGCTATTAATAATGTTACACATTTCTATTCATGGCGCAACCAGTTTCTCTAACATTTAGAGTGCGTACTGCTAACTTGTTTAAATGATGTCTTCAATAAGTGATCTGAATCCACACCGAGGATAAAGCGGATATATTTTTAGAAAAAATATTATTTTACAAACGTTTGCAGCATTTTAAAAAATACTATTGAAAAAAACTAAATTTCTATCCATGGTGCAACTACTTACATTACTGCTTGGCAAAGTGATCCAGTGCTCCCTTGGATCCCGAATTCAAACATGGACATCGCCGCCTCTAACGTTTCTTAAAGGGGAGGGGGGTTCTGAATTCCCCGTTTGAAACTTCGCATTTCTCCGAATCACGTAGCTCAAACTTTAAACATGATTCTATTGAGTATTTACGATCACTGTGTGCACAAAACAATTATGCTTTACTACTGTTATTGACAACTATATAGTTTAAATAATAGATTAACTTTGTGCTAACTGAACTGTAATGATGTTTTGCATCTAGAAGCAATCCTGTCGCATTGAAACAGGGATTCCAAACAATACCGAAACATATATCTGAATTTTAATGCTTATTTTTGCTTTCTTAACGTGGAATTATTTTTAGAACTATATAGTTGTCAGTGAATAATGTATAATAAGTACATACATGTAGCAGAGAAAAGAACAGAAAAAGTGATTGTTATACCAAATGTTCAAACTTACCAAATGGCGAGTCAGAATTTGGCGCGCGAATAAGGAAAATTTTTGGACCTCACTTAGGAGCGCCTCTGAATGCAGAAACTTATCTGCTTGAACGAAGTACGAAATATCAAAAACGAATGAACGAACTCCCAACATGAGAATACAGATTTGAAAATGGTAGCACGTTAGGGCAACTTTTCGAGTAATTTGGGGAAACACTGCAGGACACACCCGACCGGAAAATTGCTTTCGAGGTTGCGGATAGAACGGGGTGAAAGTAATGATTGCTTTAAAACTTATTTCGTGTAATAACTTCATGAAGAACAACGAAAATATATCTTGGAGGAAAAAAACGTGGGTCAAATTTCAATAATTTCGAAAAACACCTTCCGTAAGGAAAGAAATTCATCATTAAAATTAATTGTTTGTCAAACAAAATTAAAAGAAAAAAGATTATTTTAACATTTGAATTTCACTGGACAATATTGGAAACTTCAATCGATATTGAAATTTTGCAAAAAGGGCTGTTTTTTTACTTCGGAGTAGCAAATAGTTTTTCTCAAATTCTATTTATTTCATATTTTTCCTTAATTATTTTCTACGACAAAAGTACTTGCTGTGTAATGAAATTGTTTTAATGATGTAAATAATCACAAAAGATTTCTTAAAAGGGAATACTTTTATGGAAAAGCATTAGAAATGTTTAAAATTAATATTTTGTTGCTAATTAAATTTTACTTTGAAATTATATGAAAGATAAAATTTTCTCTGAACTGTTTAATAAGATGAACAATTGAAAGTAGTGTTAATTATAAAATTTTCTGCTCTCATTTTCAGGTTGAAACGATAAAAAGAAAGTAGCGACAAAAAATATAATTAATTAATAATTTCTTTTTTTTAAATAATATATAATGTTTATATCAAAGGGAGAACTATAAAGCGGAAAGAAAAAATGCCAATAAAATTTGAGTAGCATGTCTTGGCTCATTAGCACATTTGCAATTCTTGTTTATTAACACATTTGAACTGCATTTCATGCAGTTCAAATATAACTTGAAGTTCGTCCGGAACTGAACGAGCCTACTTTTCCGTGTACTAACACGGCATTTATAAATCTAGTTATTTTTCTCTCTCTTTCTCCCTCGTTTAGCTTAAGCTCTATTTTTTCGAACAGTAATAAATCGCTTTTAATAAAACAATCTATTTACTGTTATGCATAAATGATATCACTTCAATCGATATTGAATACTTCTGCGCATTATATTTCATTAATGTCCTATCTAACTGGCAATACTTTTAATTGGATCATTTGAAAAGCAAATAGTTCTTTTTCAGTATATTGAAAAAAAAAAGAAAACAGAGCAGAAATTTCAACAAAAGTTCCTTCCAGTATAACGTTACTAAATACGTAAAAAAACAACAAGAAAACGATTTTTTAAGCAAATAAAATGTTATAAAAAGGCTTTTAATGTTACGTTATACATATATATATATGCATTTTATTTAAAACAATCGAACAATGTGAGCATAAAATATAAGGAAGTTTCCCCCTACCACCTACTCAATGCTTCGAATAAAAACATTTGTGTAAATAGATCACTCTGATTTCTCTGCACTTTGATTCAATCAATTTGTTTATCATTTTCATCAATGTTTAGTATAAGGGAAGAAAATGATTTCGGTTTTTATTAATCTTTTTTTTCTATATTACTTTTCCTCCCTCATACATTTTACTCACTCACTCATTGATGTTATTACTAATGCCCCTTGAAATCCAAGCTCCAGACCGACCAGAAATTAAGGCTGACGAGGGAGCATCTTCCACTGAAGCAATAAGCACCGTAAGGGTAGAAATACGACCTGGTTCAAATATAGAATAAGCACTCAGATGACACCTGATAGCGCCACCACAAATACACCACCTTCCTTTTTAGACCTAAGTCTAAAGGGAAGGGAAACTCCTCAGCCTTAGGTACCCTTGGGGGCTGCCTAAGGCTGAGGCAGCCCCCAGCCTTAGTCCCTTCCTGACCTTGACTGAAGGGTCTGAGGTTCCTTATAGGCGGGACTTCAAGGTCCACAGATTATAAATGCACGTATCCCCCGAGTGTCATGGTCGGTCTTCAGCGGGTCGGGTATCGAATCGAAAATCCTCAGGATAACAATCCGACATCCTAACCACTAGGCCACCACGGCCCTTCACTCATTCATTTCTTAATTCATCGGTTCATCGGAATCATTCATAACGATCTTGTTCAATGGAGGCAATTCACCGCTAGAGGGACTCATGAGCGATAATCGTTGTCACGTGATATCCGCTTTTTGTTTACTAAGATTTTCAGTTGAGGTCTTCGTGGAGTTAACTAGGCAAAATTAGTTATATCAAAATTAATTAGACTATTTTCACAGCTTTTTCTGATTATAACCCAGTATTTACATTTAATTTAATCATTATAAAAAAAAATTATTAATTATTACAATAGTTATAGTGTTGTATTTAGTGTTAATTTTATGTAATGTAGAAGAACTTTACTTAGTTCTAGTTTTTAATTAGATTTGTCGAACTCCATGTAAAGCGATGCAACGGCTTCTTTTGTTTACATTGCTTTCATCGGTGCCACGTGGCCAATGACGTTGCTTGAATTGCCTCCATTACTGTCTAAATATCTGCCCTCTAACGGTAAGGGCTTGTAGTTATTCACAAATGACGTTACCGCTTCGAGAATTGTGGGAGGTTCAAGAAATTTTGACAGTTTGGGGCAAAGGGAGAGTAGGGGGTACAAAAAGTGGAACACCACACATTTTAGTTTCTATAAAACATTTAAAATCACCAAATTACATTGTATTCTTAAAGTTTTTCGTTTTGTATTCTCATTGGTTTTGTATCGGAAACATAGATGCTGATTAAGGTTTACATTTACTTCTAGTTCAAAGTTTCAAAGAAAATCTGACGCATTTACACATTTAAGATAAAATGGCGTGGTTTTTTTTTTTAGAATTCGAACCACTAATATGTTTGCTATTGTATACTAATTATCTTTTTCGTTTTGCAAATCTTAATCTCATTTTATACAAATTGACTGCACACGTGGCCATTACTATTTTTACGCTCACAAATGTTATTTAAAGCTCAAAGCTAAAATTAGAAATATGATCTATAACGTAAGTATTTTATTTCTGAATTGCAGCACTGCAAGTACACTTAGAAACAAAGGAATGTAAGTGACAAAATTGAAAATTTTGAAATAACTAGATCAAGTGATAGGGAAGGAACTATTCTATGTTGTGGCAAGGGATGTTAGCGATAGCTGTAACAGGTGCTCCGCGACAACGTGAATTAATGAAAAAAATTTTAGACCCCATAAGATCGAAACTTGGAACGTGGTTTACTGGGAATCGTTTTTTGGTCACTTACATCCCTTTACTTCTCACTGCCTTATATGCTTTTTGGATTATAGCGTGAGAAGTGGCAAGGGTCGGTAGGGGTATGTTTAAGTGTGACATTCTGTGACAAAGGGGGGAGTGGGTTAAATGTATTGAAAAAAAGTGCGACATCATTTATGAACGGCCATAATTCTTTTAGGAAAGATATGAGCTGTTGTACGTGTCTACAATTTTATTGCCAACTGCTCATTATGGGATTATCTGCAAAATTACATGGACTGAAATCGTTTAAAAATATTTAAAATTAGATTTCTAAAAAGAGCTTGACACTCAGCTCAGTTCCCTCATTCAAAGATTTGTTTTTCTAATAATTACAATAAAAAGTTAATTTCAAGCAAACAGGTTAGAAATAATGTTTTCAGTTGCGGTATATTGTATTTATATGTCCCAAAATAATAAGAATTCATAAAGTTCTCTCGGGACATTTTGTCATTAAGCTCTTCGAAGTGTCAAATAGCAAATGGAAACTTCCTCCGGACATCGCGTCCTCCGTTAGAAATGTCCACCAGCGAAAGTAAGATTTCAATTCAGTTACTTTGACCGCAGAACAGCATCACGATCGGAAGAAGATTCGTGACTGAAATATTAACTTCTAAGAAAACCCGACAGCTTTAGAGAAGTCATGTGAGTAGAATAATTCATAGATTGACGCTTTTATGTTTAATTCGAGAGGGATGCTATGAAGAATAGTACATGTCGTTTCGAATGATGTGTGTTCATCCCAAAAGATATACTTTAAACAAATGATGTCAGAAAAATTAGCCATATATAGCGACCCATAATTAGTTTGCATTAATCCGTTGGACCCTACTATTGCAGCATTAAAACTTAAGTATAACAAGAAGTTCCGTCTTGAACTACACGAGCCTACTTTCTCGAATACACCAACTTCAAATTTATAATATAGCTTTCTCTCTCTCTCTTTCTCATTTAGCTTTAGTTCTTAACAACTTCAAACATACCTTTTTTAGTGGTTAATACATATTTTTTCACTCACTCATTCATTTATTTATTCAATCATTTACTTATTCAATCATTCATGCATTCACTCATTCATGCATTTATTTTTTCATTTATTCACTAATTTATTTATTTTTTCATTTATTCACTAATTTATTTATGTAGTACTCCCATTCTCTTACAAGGATTGGTCCGAGAAACAGCAAGTGAATTTTAACCATTTAATCAAGAAACTAACATATTTTACAGCTATGTACAGAAAATAATTATAACATCGAGAGAGCACTGCTTATCCATTCTCTCCGAAAAACAACTAACTCAATTCAGCTCAAGTCAACTGACTGCACTGGAACACAACTTGTAACGCCTTTTATGCAAGCTCCGTTGCCAATCGGCAAAAATCTATTTCAGTTCAGTAACGATTGTAGTTCAGTTCCATATGTAAATCAGTTTAACTGTTCACCAACGGCTGTGTAGATCCCACAGTTCGGCCATCCGACAATGGAGCTGTCCTCAGATCCTGAAACACATTAAAAAAAACACAAAAACAAGCAAAAAAACGAACAACACGCAAATGTGCGTGCTTTTCATAAATTCGAATCACTGTGATTCTGTCCATTTCTTCATATATTCGGCACAGGTTGTAGTACATTGTGGTCCATCGTGATAACCTTCTTTAGCTACATCAAAAGTGTCTCCTCCTTTTAACTTTGTAATCTTGTATGGTCCAAAAAATTTAGCTTTTAATTTTAAGTTCGGACCAAATTGGGTTCTCTTTATTGCAACCAAGTCTCCAACCGTGTAAGGTCTAGCTGCCCTCCGCCGCAGATTATACACTTTTTTATTTTCTTGTTGAATTTTGAGAATTTGCGCTTTCGCATGTTTCCTCAAATTGTCTCGCTGAGCCTCAAACTGATTTTTAAATTCGCGTTCAATCATTTCTTTTAACTTATCAGTACCTTTGAGGTTCGTTTTGGTCCCAAATAACAGCTCGAATGGGGTTGTATCTATGCTGCGGTGGTAGGTGGAGTTCAATGTTAGTTGTAACTCTTTAGTGTGTTTATACCACTGGGAGGGATTCTCAATAGATAATTTTGCAAGAACCGATATTATGACTTGATTTATGCGTTCCACTTGTCCGTTAGCTCTTGGCAAGCCGGTTGTAATAGTATTATGTGTAATTTCCTCCTTAGCACAATATTCGGCGAACTCGTTAGAAGTGAACGCAGTACCTCTGTCAGTAATAATTTGAAAAGGGCTTCCGAAGATCGCTTTTTGATCGTCTAATTTTCTTATCACCTCCGCTGAGGTTGTTGATTTTGTGGGATAAATCCACACAAATTTAGTGAAAGCGTCAATTATTACCAAAATATGATTGTAGTTTTTATTTGTGCTTTCAAGGGGTCCTAGATGGTCTACATGATAGGTATGAAGCGGTATATCGTCTTTATATCGCGGGTGTAAAAATCCTTCCCTTTTCCCTCGTTTACGGTTAATAAGTATACATTGGACGCAATTAGAAATTATTTTCTCTATTTTATCTGTAAGCTTGGGTATGTGATAGTATTCCGAAATATGTTTTTCCGTATGTTTGACACCTGTGTGCCCTTTTTCGTGAGCGTCCTTTATGATCTCTGTTTGCATATCATTTGGTACAACTAGTAATTCTCGACCGTTTACAAATTTATAAAGAATTCCGTTTCTGTTACAGTAATCTTCGTAATCATCGATAGCTAATAATTTCTTTATTGCTTCTATTTCGTTATCATTTTCTTGCGCAAGCTTAATTTTGGGTAATATATTTTCAATTGAGACGCACATCACATCAATAGGAGATCGGCTTAGTGCATCTACGTGAGGCATTTTAATTCCGGGACGATGCTCAATTACATAGTCAAATTCCTGCAACAATAATGCCCAACGCGCTACACGGGTTGATAGGTCTCGTTTTTCCATAGTTTTCTGGAATGCGGAACAATCAGTTACAATTTTAAAATTTATTCCCAGTAAATACACACGAAATTTCTTTAAGGCTTCTATTACGGCTAGGATTTCCAATTCATAACTAGAATATTTTTGCTCAGCGTCTGTAGTTTTTCTACTCATAAAATAAACTGGGTGAAAATGTTTTTCGTCGGGAGGTTTTTGCAACAAAATTGCTCCATATCCCTCTATACTAGCATCAGTATGTAATTTGGTCTCAAAAGCTGGATTGTAAATAGAGAGTACGGGTTTCTCAGCTAACAATGATTTTAAGCGCACAAACGCATTTCTTTCTTCATCTCCGAAAGTGAATTTCTTTTCCTTTTTAAGTAGATCGCTTAACGGCTTAGCAATTATTGAATAAAGAGGCACGAATTTACGGAAATACCCGGTAAGACCTAAATAGCTCTGAACTTGTTTTGTGCTTTTAGGTTCAGGGAAATTTAGTACTGCTTGGGTTTTTAAAGTTGAGGGGTAAATTTTACCTTCTTCTATAAAATGACCTAGAAATTCAATACGCTTCTTTAGAAATTGCGACTTTTTAAAATTTATTTCTAATCCATATTCGCTAGCCAGATCTAACACCATTTTAAGTCTGCTTATTCCTTCTTCCATGGACACCGACAAAATAATAACGTCATCCATGTAGGGTAGTACTATACCATCGTTAACTAGGGGTCTAAAAATTGTGTTTATGAATCGCTGGAATACTGCAGGCGAATTGCACAATCCGAACGGCACCTTTCTAAACTGATATTGACCTTCATGAGTTACAAAAGCGGTATACTTTTTACTTTCTTCTTCTACATCGACATGAAAAAATCCGTTACGCAAGTCAATTGTGCTAAACACTCGAGCTCCCTGTAATCTATCTAGTATGTCTTCAATTAGCGGAAGGGGGAATCTATCCTTCACGATAACTTTATTTAATTTCCTGTAGTCAATGCATACTCTAGGCGTGCCGTCTTTTTTTTTAACTATAACTACTGGACTACAATATTCAGAGGAACTATTTTCAATTATTCCCGATTTTAACCATTCGGTCACCTGGGCCTCAACAATTTTTTTCTCTACGAAGGGTAATCTTCGCGGTTGATGGGATACTGGTTCATCATTTTTGAGACATATTTTCAGCTGAATATTCGTAGATCTGATTTTTCGCGGTTCGTAACTAGAAACTAAATGTTGTACTTCGTTTTTAATTTGATTTGGAACACTCGGGTCAATGTTAATTTCGCTTTCGCTATAAGTTAAATCAACAGGTAAAATTTTAAGCAAATTTATTTCTTCCGCTTCAGAGTTCCTATTTTTTATTGCTATTCCCTTTTCGTTTATAGTTGTTTCTCCTTGCATCAGTACATTTAGTCCTATTATTGCTTCATTAGACATCACCTCGTCGTCCACCACATATACATCAGCTACGCATCTAAACGCGTCGATTTCTATGTTACTTTTGAAGCAACCCAAGGGTTTAACTCGACATCCGCCGAACCCGCCCAAAGTTGAGTTCAAAGGGTTAAGTTTCTCAATATTTAATTTATCAAAAATGTTCTTCTTAATAAGTGTAACTTGACTACCTGTATCTATTAATGAATTTACGCTTAAGTCATTAAATTTGCTGGGGACTTTCATTTGGGAATTTTTACTCATAATTACGTTAGACACTTCTGCTTTAGGGTATTTTTTAGGGCATTCGATAGCTTTATGTCCGAAAAGGGAACAATGGAAACACCTATTTCCCTTATCTCTATCCGGACAGTACCTAGCTATGTGTGTTTTTCCGCCACAACTATAACAATTAACATCTCTCCTATTACGTTTACTTTGATACGACTGCTCATTACTTGAAATCTTGTCATTTTTTGTTTTACTTCTATTTACATAATTAGCTTTATTCTCATAATTAACTTTCAATTTATCATTTTTAAATTCTGACTTATTATATCGGAAATTTTTGTTTTTATTTTCATCCGACCTCATTTGCTCATACGCTTTAAGTCTGCATCTAAATTCAATTAAATTATCACAACCATATAAGGATGCTTTTTTATATATATCATCACGAATACCATTTATAATATATCTAATTAGAGCAGCATCTTCTACTTTGGCTCTGTTCGCCAATTTTTTCATACACAAAAAATATTCTTCTACAGATTCATCATACCCTATCTTCCTCTTAGCTAACATTTCATGAATGTCAGCTGAATTTGAAACATCTCCAAATTCACCTAACATTAATTGTTTAAATTTTGCATAGGTATATATTCTTAATTCACTTTCTAAAAAGAGCTTGGCTCTTCCTTGCATACTACGTTTAGCATAAATTATTTTTTGCATTTCACTTAAATTTAATAAGGAAGCGGTATCTTCAAAAATTTCAAGCCAGTTTTCTAGACTCTCTGAACTGGTACCACTGAACGGCACAACAAAACTTTCAAAATCGGAGAATGAGGCAGATGATTTTATATAATATTCACTAGTGGCTGGTATTTGCGCGATCTGTCTATTCTCACCGGAATCACTTCCCCTCTCAGAATCTTCGTCCTCATCTTCAGTCAAATCACTTTCACTCTCAACCATAATATTATTTTGCAATACATTTAAATCATTTAGTGAACAAACTATTCGGGTGACTAACTCGAGAGTCGACCCTTCATTTGAAATTTGTAATACATTCGCGATTGTAATTAATTCGTTTAATGAAAAATTAGTTTTAACTTTTTCTACTTTTTCTTTAAATTCTTTACCTTCTGTTTGAAAAGCAAAGCCAGAAAATTTTCTTAATTTATCGCGACTTTTTCTATCAAACGCGTCCTCAAAAATTAATTTATATAGCAGCTTAATACTGCTCGTGTTATGCGATTTGAGAGCAGCAGCCATTTCAGCAATGTCAATTAACAACATGGTTAATTAATAAGGTTGGGACTCACCTAAGAAATTGAAAGACTATCCTCTCTATTTATTCTTCAACACCGTAGATTTTCGGTCGTAGCTTTCACGGAAAATCCTTTAAATTCCTCACAGTAGATTTTCGTTGGTAGGTTTCACAGAAAAGTCTTTAATTTACTCTTCAAAACAGAATTTAACTTCAGCTTTTTCTTCACAAATTAGCTTCGTCTTCAGGTCAGATATAATGAAAATAATCTTCTTAGAATTAGAAAAATCTTCTCTAATATTCTTCACAAAAAAATATAAAGTACTTGACTTCAACTTCGTTTAATTCTTCTAAATAAATTTCTTCTATTCTTCGTAAAAATTATTTCTTCTCGATTAATTTCTTCTTCTATACTTCTTAAAAAAAATCCTTCTAGATAAAGCACTTTTGATATCCTCAGAAAAGTATCTTCTTTATAGCTCTTCTGGATTCGTCACAAAAGTAACTTCTTCTAAAACGAATAACTTCTTCTAAAAAAAACATCTTCAAAGTATTCTCAGAAAATTCTGCCGCCATCCCGACTGACGGCCATACTTCTATTGCTGTTGTAGGCTTGTTAGTCCCAATCCGACTTCTGAATTTGTAGTACTCCCATTCTCTTACAAGGATTGGTCCGAGAAACAGCAAGTGAATTTTAACCATTTAATCAAGAAACTAACATATTTTACAGCTATGTACAGAAAATAATTATAACATCGAGAGAGCACTGCTTATCCATTCTCTCCGAAAAACAACTAACTCAATTCAGCTCAAGTCAACTGACTGCACTGGAACACAACTTGTAACGCCTTTTATGCAAGCTCCGTTGCCAATCGGCAAAAATCTATTTCAGTTCAGTAACGATTGTAGTTCAGTTCCATATGTAAATCAGTTTAACTGTTCACCAACGGCTGTGTAGATCCCACATTTATTTTTTCATTTATTCACTAATTTATTTATTTTATCATTTATTTATTTTATCTTTTATTTGCTCATTCAATCATTCATTCTTTCACTCATTCATTTCATCATTCACTTATTCATTCAAAAATATCCCGAAAAATCCCAGCCAAAAAATTTCATAGCAAAATAGGCTCGTTTAGTTCTGGTTGAACTTTGTACCTGTACATCTTCAACGTCATAAGATTTTTTTTCAATTTCAGTTTGTTCCAAACAAATCCTTTTGTTACATCAGGATTTATATGGGAGTGAAATTTCCCTGTAGGCCTAATGTTAAATTATTTTAAACTGCGCAAAAATGAACTAAAATTGATCAAATCTAATAATAATTTACGCCGAGAGCTTCTCCCAATAAGCTTGTTCATAGGAACTTTGATAATGCGCTCAGAGTTTACATAATTTGCCCATAGGGGCTAATGTTAAGATCTTTGAAAATTTCAAAATCTAACGAAAAATTGTTCAAATCAAAAAGTAAAATATGGAAATGAGATGTACTCGCGAGGTCTTTCGAATGCGAAAAAAAAAAAAAAAAAAAAAAAATTCGAATCGTACAATTCCTTCAAAAGTTATTAAGGAAGGGACAGACAGACAGACCGACAGACATTTTTTATTTCTCAATGTTTTTTTTTTTAATTACTTCAATTAATTTTTACTTTTCTTTATTTTTGACGATATTTTTGCGATACATTAAGTCTTCTTGCATGCTTTATCGTTTATTTCCTTTACTTTTACGGGAAAGTAGGCTAAAAAGCAGTTTATGTTAAGCTTCCATACTGAGATAAGTATTATAAAGTATAGTAGATATAAGATACGTGTATAAGTACGAGTTTAGAAACTTTCACGTTTCCCGTTTTTCCAGAAATGTCCTGGAAAAGCTTATTTTGTTTTAATGTTATTGCTTCTTATGCTTTAAATCATTCTCAAGGAAAAAAAATCAACTATTAGGGATTGGACAATTATAAAGACATTAATTTATTTTGCCTCCAGTCCAACCCAATTAAATTTTTGACATAAAATAATTAAGTTTCCTTATACCTAAGAATGTATAAAAAATACTGTTTGAATGTTATATAAATCCTCGCCTCTCATTCACAGTAAAAATTTTTTCCTCGTGGATAAATTCAATTTTTATCTAGGTAGTAAAATATTCATTAGTTTTTACATTAAAAGTTCATAATTGAATTTTTTTAGAAATCGGGGAAAAACAGGAAAATGCATTTAAAAAGATGATATTTAGCTTATAAGTATTACAGCTTTTTTTCTCCAGTTTCTAATTATTTTTGAATCTTTAAATGGCCGTAGAATTTGCGAGATCTAGTTTCTTTGTTGAAGAAAAATTTGAGAATGTAAAATCTAATTAGCCAGAAAATTCAACTTACGGTGTAATTATAAGGACGATATGTTAGAATATTGCTTATTTAAATGGTTTTTCCAACTGCAAACGCCGCCTAAATATACTTCCTTATTTTCAGACTTTTACTTTCGGTTTGCTATTAACTTTTGGGAAATCACATAGTTATGAAGAGAAAATTGGAATGATATTCAGAATTATTCCGGATAACTATACCAGTTGTATTCTATAGTTGTATTCTCCAGTAATATTCGGCTGAATTTTTAAAACTGATAAGGCACTCTCAAAAAGGAAATGTATCTTTTCTTGATTTCTTTTATCTTTTTCGTAAACGGGTACATCTTGGTGCTTTCAATATTATGTATTACTAGAAAAATAAATTAATTCTGGTGTTGCTTTTATGCACTTCAATGTAAAAGAAAATAAAATACATTTTGAAGCTACACTATATACTATAATATGAAAGGAGATAATAAGTGCGGTGAAGCGTTATTTCGCTTCGAATCAACGTTTCGTAATATTGTTGATTTGCATCAGCCTTTTGAACTCTTGATTATATTGAAAGTAAGCATTTTCAGAAATAAAATTTATGTATAATATGTGTTACAAACCCCTTAATTTAAATAACTAACGCGATGATCAATTAGTCCTACTGAGGAGGTATTATTGTTAATTGAAAAACAAAACAAACTCTTATCCCTATACTTGGGGGAGGACGCCACATGGTTCAGAATAAATGAAATAAACTTTAAAATATGTTTTTTACTTTTTTATTTTATAATATAGCAAATGACTTAATTCTTTTCTGTCTTCCAAGTCACACCACACAGTATTACAGCCACTTATGCTCGTTTTTTAAACAAATGAAAAACATATTGGCGACAAGCTCTGAACTCCTGAACACACAAGAAGCCAGATCGTAAATTGTCAAGACTTCAGTTTGGATCTCTTCTGAATGCCTCTTGGAGCAAGGCAACCAGAGTAGGAAATGCTACTTCTGGGTTTTCAGCTACTGGGATTTAAACCTATAAGCCACATAAGCAATCCCACAGCATGTGTTTGATATTTCTGATGGTTCCAGAAATGATACAACTGTGGCTTTCTGTAGTGGAGCATGTGACATGCCTCCACCAGCAGAGCTAGTGACCGTGGACTATCACCATCGGTTGCCTCCACCAACACAGAACACGGGATTTCCTGTCTAGAAGCAATTAGCCCTATTCCTCTGATCAGTAAACTTAAATCATCCGGGTGTAAAACACAAAAATCAGAAGTCTTAACTGAATCAGAGAGGACAGCAACTAAGCAGAAAAAGGCCCGAGGAAAGCTAGAAAAGGCGGGGGAAGACAAAACAAATGACAAGAAACCTTCGAAAAAACAGAAGCAAAAGAGACGTGTAAGCTTGTCATCCTCAAGTGAAGAAATTCCTCTAGATACCAGTGGTGACAGTTTTGATGAGGATAATAATGACGATTTTTGTGCTATGTGTAAAGGGTACTTTTATGCTAAAAAAAGTCCCAAATGTGACTGGATTCAGTGCATCGAATGCAACAAATGGTTGCATGAAGATTGCAATTATGGGCCAATGCAGAGTGAAATGTTGTGTAGGCTATCATTTGCCTTGTGCCTGTAAGTATTTTCAGAAAACTAATTATAGAATAATTTAATTTGTTTTGTTTTTTTATAGTCATTGTTAATGCGCATTTAATTATGTAATATTTGTCTTATTTTTTGTATAAGGTGGAGTTGCATCTTACCCCATAACTGGTGGCATCTTCCCCACATATATGGAGGAAGATGCTACAATTGAGTGACATTTTATAACATTAAATTTTTCATACTCTCATAATTTTATTTTTATACTGAGAAGAGAATTAATTTGTGCACGGAACAGATTAAATATTGAAAAATAAGGTGTGTTTTTTTCATGATCTTTTTATTTCAATTTTCGATGTACTAATCGAAAAAAACCCTTAAATGTGGCATCTTCCCCCGATTTAGCTTATAATCCATTGTGTGTATTCATCGTAATTACATATAAATAATGCAAAAATTGCTCTTACGCAGAATATTAAATATCTAGCTGATTAAAAGCCATACAATTTCAAATGCAATTCTTTATTTTTAGAAACTAAATCGTAAATCAGTAAACGACAGCTACTACAATGTGCGATTTTAGTGCATGTATTGTTTCTACAAGAAATGATTGCAGAAACTGCCTCAACTTCTGTTTATGAGAAAGTTTTAATTGGAGTTTTGATCATAAGGCTTTAGACATTACAATCCAATTTATCACTGCAGTGTAGGAAGAAAAAACTATCAAAAAAGTCTTTTAACAAAGGATAAAGGACAAAAAACATAAAACAGTATTTTCTTCTTTTTCAGGAGAAAGAACGATATTGGATTTCCATTTGCTAACGTATCTCACATGTACTGTCAGTAACAATAACCTTATATATTATTGTGAGTCATTGTTACTTCGTAACCGTTTGTTGTAATTGAAAGGGGGAGAAAAGGCTTTAATACTTATTCCTGTTCACAAGACCTTTCTTTAAAATACATTTCATACTAAAGTAAAAAGTTATACTAAGGTTTTGAAATGTACTAATATTTTCGTGTTTTTAAAACTCGCATATTACTTCCTCTGAATTAACATAAAAACTTCTTGACTGATAATTATTTATTTAGAAATATAAAATTAATTGTTTTTAAACACTCAAACTTTCAGCATTTTATGTGCTTTTGATTTAATAAAAATCATGCTGTATGGCCTTTTTTTAGCAGTACAAGTTGGGTCATTGAACCATCGAACATCAACCTACCGTTAATTTGTAAATTATTAAAAAAGGATTTGAAGTTTTATTGCGAATAGATTTAGAAATGCAGTTCAAGTAGAAATTAATTCACATTATAACTACTCATCGATTATAGGTTTCCTGTTTCTTTCATTTTTTTCGAATTTTGAAGAAGTAATATAAACTGAATGTTTTTCAATGCGTAACATATAGCATATATATATATATATATATATATATTTATATAGGTAATATCACCTATGACACACCTTCATTTTGGCGGTGAATCTTTATAGTCAGTCGTAGCCGATTTCAATTAATACTTTATTTATTTACAGCTTCAACATTGTAAATGAACACATTCCAACTCACCAGACGACGACAATACAAAACCACTGAGAAGGTATAAAAGGTAGAGGGAAGGCAGTCCTACACTCTTAAAGCGGGGATCTAAAGTCACGTGATGACTTTTGACCAGTGAAGTATTGGAAGAAATCACGTGATTTAAGATCTTGGCTTCAGCTTTTCTTAACGTAAGCATTGAACTTGCTCCCTAACCACTTTAATAATTAACTAAGCCATGCTCTAAGTACACAACACAAAGCTATTTACATTCTTAAACCAAGTACATCTTGCGAATTCCCCCAAGTTGCCATAAAAATAAGTTTCTTCTCCCTTATATAATATATTGAGCTTTCCGTGATACCACAAGTTTTTAACTATTGGATGGTTCTGCAAAAAATTCCTAGGTCCCAGAGTTATATAATTTCTTTTGCGCCATGAAACAAGGGGAAGGGAAAGGGAAAGAGAAATATATAAAGTGCCTACATATTGTCTGTAGGTCACGTTAGTCTTTGTGTTTTAAAATCGAAACTGAATTTAAAAGGGTGTTAGAAAGAGTTATTTCTTTTTAATGTTATATATATATATATATATATAATTATCTCATTTCCTACTGGCTTTTCATTGAGCTTAAAGTGCAAAAGTTCGGCCAAAAATAACATATTTAGGACAATAACATTGTTTATAGTGAAAACAACATTAAACAGCATTTTGTTCGAAACATGTGCTCTAATGGCATTTAAATTACAGCGTTTAGAAGCAAAAATTCAAACAAGTGCCCTTTTTACTGAAAACCAAAAAGCATCAACTAAAGAAAAAATATAAATCTCAGCAAGCAACTATTTCGAAACGAGAGGAAAAAACAGTGCAGAGAAAAATATTTTTTTGTTCTTTTTTTAAGTCGTGTTTAACGCAATGCTTCTTTCTTTCCCTTCTTCCACCCACAGTCAACACGATTCCACGCTCAATTGTTTTGGGAGCCAATTTACCACAAGAACGAACAAATAAGAAAATAGGAAAAAATGGAAGCATTCATGGAGCTCCGGTGCGTTTTTTAGCCATTCTCCGCAGCATTTTTTTTTTTCTTTTGATAAAAGAAGGTCGGTTTAATTGGTGGTAAAGCTTCTCCAAGAAAATATTAATGTACTCTTTTAACGCATGAAAGATTCTTTAAAACGTTTCAACGGATTTTGAAAAACGTTGCAAGGAAAAAAAAAGTTATTTTTTTGTCGCCATGAAAAGCATTTAAAAAAATATTATAAAGTTATTTTTTAATATTGAAATGTCCAACACATAGAAATCCTTTTTAATAACGTCTGCTTCAATATGTACTGACATTTTGAATTTTTCCGTCTCGTTTTCGCGGAGCAAAAAAGGAGAGAGTTGTACACAATCAAGCGACGCAGTTTGTTTTATGGTTTGTGCTAAGCTAATTAATCTCGGAAGTGACTCAACCACAAGGTTATCCTGACAGGAGGTCGGTTCATTGTAGCCTTACCACTTATGTATATTAACATACCAGCATGTGTAACTTAAAACAAAGAGTTTTGCAGTTTTTCAATTCGTAATTCCCTTTCCCCACGTTATTCCCCTGGAACTCGAAAATTTTATTGGTTTACATTGTAATTTGCACTAGCACATTTAAAAATATTACATATAAGTACATTGACTTCGTAATAATGAAAATATGCTCCTGCAAATGATAGATTATTTTGTTTAACTTATATACTTCTTCCCTTGTATATTATTTACAAAACTTCTTTCCTTGAATTTTTCTATGGGCTATGTCCAGAGGGTTGACAACTTTAAAAACTGTAAATACTGAACAGCGGGGAGGGGAGAGAGACGGCAACCCCTATTATGCTCCCGATATTCGGTCTCTAACCCAAATTTTCAAATATCCGGAACCCGATCTGTACACAGCACGAAAGAATCGGTTGTCGAACATTTCAATTTTGATTTTTAAAATTTGGTTTAATTTGCGTATTTTAAACATTATGTAAATTAAATACTTATAAAGTATTTAAGAGCGTTGGGATTTTTTAAAAAATGCACAGAATTTACAGGTTTCAAACATCAGTGTCGGTATGGACCCATCAGACAAGGGTCACCGGATATACGATGTCTGGCGAAATCAACGTACTGCAAGAAGAATTTCTTCGCCCTGTATTGAAGTTTCCCGGGACGCGGAACGGGGTTTCTTAATATTCAGGGCTGTCCCACATAATTCGGGACGTTTGGCAACCCTGGATACGGCCCATTAATTTGCACACTGTGCTCAAGTTCAGTTTTCCTTTAAATGTGAATTTGCTGGGTGTGGTATTGGAATTAATATTTCCGTACATTTCTTCAACTGCAAAACTCACAATTTCTTTTTTGGTAATCTTTTTTGTTTGATTTTATTTTAAGCTCAGCTGTTTCAAGAATAAAGATAAGCTACTTTCATAACACTGTAAAAAGTTCTAGTTCAACCTTTCACCAAAAAAGTTGGAAAAACTGAAATTTAGCTGCAAGCAGCATTTAGTACTAATGGAGGCAATTCATACAGCGTCATAAGTCACGTGATACCGATGTAAGCGATGTAAACAAAGGAAGCTGTAGTATCGCTTTACTTCGAGTTCGCTTGTTTAACATTATGTTTTTGTTTGAATATGTTATTGAGTTTTAAAAGATGTCATACTGCTTTGCATATGGGTCATCTATTTCAGATGAATGTTAAGAACTTGAGCTTCAAAAGCATTGAAATCTATGAAACAAAAAAATGTCAAAATAAATTACAATAAATAAACAATAACAAAAACTTACCTTGCATTTGGTTAAAATCCTAACTTTTGCTGTGTAAGCTTCTTTCTTTTTCATTTCAGCTTTGACAGTAGCCGATATGTCAAAAAATGCATTGTTTTCTGACGGTTCGAGGAAACAGATTTTAGAAACGAATTTTTCATTAAATAATAATGATCCTTTCTTTACTTTAGTAATTATGCTATTATTTCCAGTTAGTGCCGATAACTGCTCGGCATATTCCATTATGAAAAAATTGGTAAAATCCGTTAAATACAGCGGTTTATCAATTAATAGAACTAGCCATGGAGCCTATAAAGCATAAATTATTACTAATTAAAATTTCTTTTATGAATTTAAACTAATCTAATTAAAAACTAGGACTAAATAAAGTTCTACGTTATATAAAATTAACACAAAATAAAACACTATAACTATTGTAATACTGAATAAATTTCTTTTATAATGATTAAATTAAAAGTAAATTACTTGGTTTGTAATCAGAAAAAGCTATGAAACTAGTCTAATTTTAAGATAGCTAATTTTGCTTCGTGAACTCCACGCAGAACTTAATTAAAAATTTGGTAAACAAATCAGCGATCATCGTAATCACCTGAGTCAATGAATTGCCTCTATTGAACTATAATAATGGTGTAGTTTCATCCCGTTTTACCATGAATGTAAAACAAAGAACCACTATACTGGTTCAACTAGTACCAAATGTTGGTTGCAGCTAAATGTCACCATTTTTTTTTTTTTTTTTGGTGAAAGGTTGAACTAGAACTTTTTACAGCGTAAAGAATAACTTCTGAGAGAGTTACTAAACTAGTGGCATTAACGTTGGAATTGTGGCAGTTCTAATAATCGTCTCATAATCCAACATTCCATCGCGTTTGATTTTACAATGTCTCCAAAACGAATATTTCTATCCATGTGGTTCGTAACGGGGGAATAATAATAGCTGCGACAGTTTAATGAAGCAGAAAGGGACAAATCTTGATTTAGTTGACATTATTCGCTTGCGCTGAGAAATGATTAAGGGCACAAAGGCGAAGTAATTGCAATGATTTAAATGCATGCACAGCAATTTAAGTGCTGTTAAAGCATTAATAGGAGGTATAGTTAAAATTGATAAGAGCTTTACGTTAAACGCAATCAAAATGGATTTTAGTTTTGATGGAAGTTTAAATGGTGTTTTAAAGTTGAAATGAACGTTTATTACTTATTTTATGAAATTACTTGGAAATAAAATTACGAAAATGGAACTTCTTTAAAAATAATAAGAAAAATTATGCACCAATGCCAATACGAAAATATTTAAAATTTATTTTAATGCAATAATAATAATAGTAGTAGAGTACATTAACGAGCAACTCAGTTTCAAAAAACCATTACAGTTTCATTAATACTGTTAAAGTAAGAAAATAATATGGAATGATTGAATGTGTTAAACATAAAATTCAAAAATATTTAGGTAATATTTTTGCTCGAAATTAAAACTACACTATTAATGCTAAACCTACCGGAGCGGTCAAATGACTGATTTGGAGAATTTAATCAAAATTGATAAATTGCCGGTTTTCATTTTTCTTGAGCTTACTGCACGATTTTTTATGCGAAATGCACAAAATATTACTTAAATTGATTCAGTAGCGGCAATATTGCCATTGAATGAAACGTGTGCTGTCACTATACATTAAATTTATTTATTTATTGCTTGGTAAAGCAAACGTTTTGGGAATAATTGCTTTTTTTTGGCAAAGCTTAATAATGTTAAAATACATTCCTAAAGAAAGTGCGGATTTTTTCGTTTCACATTTAATCTTATTTTTGGAGTTTATCGCAAAGAAAAAAAAAACCCTGCAAAAAAGTTTGAGTTTTATCATGTGTGATATATGACGTTTTTTTCCTTTTCCCCTTTCAGAATAGTCGATTTTTAATCATTTTTCTGTGCGTCTTAATTAACCTTCTTTCTTCCTTAATTAGAATACATTAAATATACGGTATCAAAGAAACGTTTAACTTAATCTTGGAACAGCCATAAAAGCTTTTCAATTAACGTCATCAAACTCACTTAAGGTATTAGGAAACTTCATCCGCCACAAAAGGGGTTTCTTTCAAAGTATGAAGAGACGTTCTGCTCAAAATGATTTGGCACTTTTTTTACGTTTTCTTACATTAAGGGCACAAAACGTGAGAAGCTGAAAGTAAAACCCTTCTTTTTTGTTTTGGTTTGTTTTTACCAGAAGGTAAAATGTTTTACATTAAACAACAAAAAAAAGTATTAGCTATTTTTTGAATTGTAAAAACGTTGTACAAAGCACAAGAGTGATTATGTATTGATTTCATATTACATGCAATGCCTACACATATATACTTTAAATAATTTACTATAAATTTATGCTATTTGAAAATATTAAATCCAAATGAGTGACTTAATAAAATAATTTTTTTAAATGTATATAATTGAGAGTTAAATTAACACCAATGGGATAAGTTGCGTGAGAAAAAATACGGTTGTTACAAATAATAGATGGCGCATTTAATAAATGATGGATGGCGCCATATAACCTTGTCAAAGAGTCCTTCTCGGGGATGTCGTGTGTGTAGGATGTTCTATATGTGTGTCTATGTTCCGCTGTAAAATGTGTTCTCGTGGTGCAACTTTGTGTGTGTGTCTATTAAAATGTGTTTTTTTTTGCAATTGAAGTGACTGGTTATCAATTACAAATTAGCACAGTAAATCAATAATAGATGGTGCCTGTAATAAATGATAGGTGGCGCCATATTACCTTGTCGAAGATTCTCTCTCGGGGATGGCGAGTGTGTAGGATGTTCTGTCTGTGTGTCTATGATCTGTTGTAGTTCTCGTGGTGTAACTTTGTGTGTGAGTCTGTTAAAATGTGTTTTTTGTAATTGAAGTGACTGGTTATGAATTACAAATTATGACTGTGTACCAAGAAATAGATGGCGTCCGTAACAAATGATAGGTGGTGCCATATAACCTTGTCGAAGATTCTCTGTCAGGGATGGCGAGTGTGTAGGAGGTTCTGTGTGTGTGTTCATGTTCTGTTGTAAAATGTGTTCTCGTGATGTAACGTTGTGTGTGTGTGTCTATTAAAATGTGTTTTTTTGTAATTGAAGTGACTGGTTATCAATTGCATGTTTTATTGGTTTATATGTAATATGTAGGAGTCTTGATGTACTAGTCACAACATAATTTGACGAATGTCATTCATGTACTACTCAAGCTATTTTTGTTTAATTTTTTGCTTCAATGTATTTTACGTATTATATATATATATATATTCTGCTTCCTTTGTTTGTAAAATAAATTTTACAATCTTAAACCGAATTCCAACAGGAGGACGATTGTCATTTCATATCGTATGTGTTTTTTTTTTTTGTTGTTGTTTTGCTTGTTTGGTCATCGATAACTTCTCGCTGAATAAACAAATTTTGATGATTCTTTTCATTAATCGATCGAGGGTTTCCTCCAATAGGTCCCGTACCTTCGTTTGACTATATTAGATAATTAGAAAAAAGTTGTGGGTGGATATTTAGCATTTTTTTTTTGTTTTTTCATCCATAACTTTTGACTAAATGAACGATTTTTTAATTTACATATTTTTTAATTGATAGAGGATCGTCTATCTAACTCAAATATCGAACATTGATTTGACTACATTTGTTCTTTAGAAATAACGTTATCTGTGAAAACTTCGTATTTTATTATTATTAGGAACGGGGGTAGAGGAATTTTCTTTGTTAAGTTTATTATTAATAAATATAAAGCTCACTAGTCCAAAGAATTGGTTGCCATTAATTTGTAGTATTAAAAAAAATTACAATAAGAGTTTTGAGTGAAGGCTTCTCTGACACAAAAATTATATTCATTCACTCCCTCTGATGGTGGCTTTTTAAAAAAAGTTTAAAACGGATTTATCATACAAATTTTTAACTTAGTGCCAGTCACTGAAAGTGGGTGGGCCTTTTAATATTTTTTTTAAAAAAAGTATTCATATGAATAATAATTCTACATTAAAATGAATAAAATAAAATAATTTTTGGAAAAGAAAAAAGAACTGTTTTCGAAGCAACGCAACTATAAATTGCTTTAAAGAGAAAGAAATAAATTCATTCTGTATGTAACATCAAGACTATTTTTAAGCATAATTTTTGAAGTCGATGCAAAAGTATGAGATTCTAATTACCATTTGGTATACTATGTAATACTTAATTTACCTAGGAAATGTAATGCCAACTTTGTGCCATTTATATTTGTAATTGATTTATGATTGCAAGATATTTTAATTTTCACACACACACACACACACACACATATATATATATATATATATATATATAAAGATAAATACAACAAAAAAAAGTATTAGGCCTTTTTTATAAATTTATTTTTAAATATTTTAGATTTATTGCTCTTTTTTAATGCTTTCCCTTTCTCACAACGAAATTCATAACGGCTTTAAGGACTTAAATGTTTTTAGTTGTTTTTACGCTTTTCATAATTGTCAACTCAGGTGTCCTCCAGAATACCCCTTGATGTTGATAAACGAGCCCACAAACTCTGCTTGTGATTAGACTTTTAGAGCTTTTTTTCCCCCATTTTAAAGTGTAAAAAGATTCTTTATCCTAGGAAAATTGATTTTTTTAAAGCTAGCTGTCTCAGATAACTTCAGGGTAAACCTGCCGTTAGATTAAAAAATAAGAGACAGAAGTTCTGCAAAAATTAAGAAAATCTGTCATTATCATGAAAGATGGCGTTTAAATTTTCCTCCTTTTACATAAATTTTGTTATTTTAGTATGCATATGATAAACGTAACGATGTTTTAAAACTATAATTATTAGACTCCGAAATTAATTTTACACAGCTGCTTAAATAAATAAATTAAAAACTAATGAACAAATAATACATATCGCTTTAAGTATATTCAGTCAAAAATTCAAAGCTATTCAGTAATGCAAAATTACTTTTCGAGGAAAAAATCTCGACTTACATCGTCTATAGTTCCAGTTGGATAAAACAACGGCCACCAGCTCCACGCTTTGGCAGGCCTAAGGCTTCCGCTAACAGGTTTGGGGACGTGGAGAAAAGTTGGAAGAGAACAAACAGCATAGCATAAAAGCACAGTGGAACCTCGCTATTCGTACACAATTCGTTGTTCCAGGAGGAAGCTCGAATGGCGTTTAGTACGAATGGCGAATTATTTTCTCGCATACGGTACAATGTAACGGATTAATCCGTTCCAGACGAACAGCTGGTTGCTTATTTAAACCTATGAAAAACGAAAGTACATGAAATTATACATAAACAAAAATTTAACTGCGCTTTACTGGTACTGAGGTGGGCTGATGGCATAAGTGGACTGTTAAGAGGAGGAAGAGATAGGTTGATATTACTGTTTGCAAGAGGAGTCACCTTCCATAAAAAGATCAGGTAACCTCCCTTCAGGTGTTTTCTCCCTTTCTACTGTTCTTTCTTTTTTCTGTCTTTTTGCCCTAGGAGAATCTTGGGTTTCGTTCTCTAAAATCCTGTCCAATGTTGTCTGTCTTTGAAGATTGTTCAGAATTTTTCTAAAATGGCAAATGACATTGTCGTTGAACAAGGTGATGCTCCTGTTGACCACAGCAGCGTTAGGATGCCATTTTCCCACCACTCTCTGTGTTTTCTCCCAGTGGCAACATAGCTCTTTAACTTCTGCAAAGGAAATGCTTTCCTTACTACTTTCCTCCTCTGAAGAAGAGAGTTCTTCAACCACTTCCTCTTGCTGCTCCCCTTAGAAAGTTAAAATTGTCAGTAAAATCTCAAAAAGTATTAAAGTTTAAAAAAAAAACCAAAACGCCAAACCAATTCTTTCCTGACGTGTTCAAAAAGAGCATAATTTCTCTATTTTTTTGCATAAAAAAGCCAAACTGGCAACTCTGGTCCCTGGCGCCGTCCAAATCGCGGGGAAAACGAGTTGAGTTTTACTTGAACAAGTTGGACGAATAACGAGTTGTACGAATAGCGAGGCGGACAAATGGTGGGGTTCCACTGCACAAATTTACTGATTTTTTATCTTTCTCTTAAACTATAATATTTTTTTAAAATCAAATTAAACTGTCTACAGGCCACGTGAATCGATAAAAGAAACGCAAGGGGGAGGGAGGCAAATATTTTGAAAACGAAACAATTTGCATTTTGTTTATTTCATTTATTTATTTTTCAATATCTATTTTATTTCCTTCAAATCTATGTCGCTTATTGCATGGTAAAAAAGCGAAAAAACCTTTGAAACAAGGAAGGTAAGACCTTTACACCTGATATCAACGCTGCTTGAAGCAGAAATCTTTAATCTCTTTCATGCACTTGAACTTTGAGAGGAATTTTATTCAGTTCTTTGAATGTTATGATGTTTTTGCATTCTTTTCAATCGAGCGATTCAAATACAGACTCAATTTTATCACCGCTTGCTTATTTTTTATTTATTTTATTTTAAGTTGAAGTTTTGAAAAGGTTGAAAAGATGCAAAATTTCAGTATTTTTTAATGATTACTGTAAATCGTGGATTGGAAAAAGTTTTTCTTAAACGCTTCTAAGCGCAAAATTCTTGTAGTTGAAAATTAATTTCTTAACTTAGTTTTGAAACACAGTGTTTAATATATATCATTCAAGAGGCTTGATTTACAAGATGAAACTGAAAAAAAGAAAAGTGAGTGAGAGAGAGAGAGAGAAACTTAAAGACACGAATTGGTTTAGTATATTTCTTTATGTGTCTAAAAATAAACTTAGTTTTAGTTTCTTTCCCAATCAATTGTTCAAATTATGTGTTGCTTTAATATTACACAAATCATTGATCTCATTCAGCTTGTTTTTAACCACGATTTGTACGTTTAAAAAACAAAATGAATGATGATCAAAATCGTTCTTGCTAACCCGAAAAAAGCATTTGATTAAAAATGCATTTGGTGCAAACACTTTTCGCAACCAAAGGGCAGGAATTTAAACTATCACGACTTCCAATTTTTGAAATTGATTTCCGTATCGTTATTTTATTTATTTTCAGCTGATATAAGCATGACCAGTTGACATCTTACTCATACCGTGACAGAATGAAATCACAGTGACACCTATATAAAATGACTATGACATATGTGTATTTAAAGACTTAAAACGCAGTTAAATGGACATTGTGCATTTGATATTTATTATCGCTATGTTGCCAATCGTTAAAATACTAAGACGATTATTATTTTACTTTATTTCATTTAATAAAAATAATAATAATATTTTTTTTTTTGTAGATGATGCCACTTTTGAAAAGAAAGTCTTGAACATTTTTGACACGATAAAAATCAGCAAAGTGGCCTTATACAGTTTATTAATTGAGAGAAATTCTCAAGGCATGTTTAAATAAATTCAACAGTGAAGTCAATTCCACGGCAAAGATTTTCAAGCTAAATGACGTAGAGGAGCGAGACCCAAACTAAAATGGAAATTATATTAATCTTTAAAACTCAATGTCACAAAAAGGCGAAATTGTCGGCAGCAGGTTTCAGAGGTAGATTTTTTAAAATAATTTCTTAACGCCCAGAAATTGCCCAAATTGTATAACTTGTATTGCATTGTAAAAAAATTGTATTGTAATTTTTCTGTTAACTCAGTAGGTGATTCTTTTTTTTTTTTTTTTGTTAAACTGCTTGCGATTATCAGTACGAGCTTGGTTACAAAATTGAATATGACCTTCGTTGTTCCATTTCAGCGTATTACTTTTTGAACCTGGAACGGTACCTCATGTACTGGAAGTTGCTCTTTCCCATCAGATGGGTTGAAACGCTGATTTTGTCGAATTTTATTGGCTCTCACAATATGTTTCACTTTTTGATGTCCCAAAATTATGAAGTAATTCCTAATTACATTTATATAAATTTAAAGCACTGATATATGTGAATCTGGGATATACGCAACTCAGCAATGTTCCCTTCTTCCGCTAGGCTGTGCAAGCTATCAACACCTATTTAACAACGCACCTAAAAGAAGCTTTACTATTTGTGGAATGGCAACGATGCTGCGAGCGCTAATGGAAGTTCTGAGTCCGGCGTGACATGCCGTAATATTCTGAATGTTCCGAGTTTTTGTTGAATGTTGGTTGTAATTTTCCCTTTCCCCTGTGAATATCCCTTTTATGTCTTTATTAATAAATTTGTGTAATATATTCCTTCTAGTATTAATTGAGTGCCGGGATCCTTTCTATTATCTTACATATAATACTATATATGACAACAGAAGGTACAACATTTATAGCACATCAAGATAAAAAAAGGTCAAATTTCTTAAGGGAAAATTTTTGTGTTAAGTGACTACGAATTAAAAAGAAAATATTAATTCCTAAAAATTACCTGGTAAAAATTATACTTCTTAGTGTTCATTGATTGTACATATAATTTTTTACTAAGTCCGATTGCTTCATTTTTTGCTCATCTGGAACCTTATCAGTTCTCTTTTTTTCCTTTGTTTGATCGCTTCATTCTTAACCCAATATTTCTGAATTATCGTTTCCTTCAGAGAACAATGCTTTTGTGTGAAAGTCCATCCATTACTGGTTCCAACGACCAGCAGAAGAAGTAATGGGTAATCGATGATATTCTTTTTCTATTAAAAAGGAAAAGTAAGTTGTGTAAGTTATTTGAGGTCAAGTGTTATGCTTTTTTTTCCTTGCAGTTTTCGTTATCACGTAACAGAAACCTCAAAACAAACCTTCACTATTAGAAGCCAACTTTATATAATAAAAGGGAAAGCTTCTGAAAAAAAAGCTGACCTGGTAAACATGCCGATTTATATATTTTTTAAGGAATGCGAATCAAATTACATTAACATAATTTATATTTTCATTAATGGAAAAATATTGAAGTCGTTTAAAATATTAAAAATGTTTTCAAAGGGATTTTTTTCTTCTATAGCTTCATTGTATGTAAACGGTGCTTGTTTGGCAATGAAAAAGCAATTTATTTTCTATAATGAAGATCACTTTTTACGGATGTTAAAACTTATATTTTTTTAGCTTCTTCTATTTCACTCTGCTTTTTGTGAAATATTTCATAACAAAATATTGTTTTTTTTTCTTTTCTACTTTTCCCCCTTTTTTTCCTCCTTTTTTCTGTTCCTTTCTTTCTTTGTTTATTTCTTCTCTTGCGTTTTTTTGAAAATTTTTCTGATGATTTTCATCGTTAAATATTAATCAAATTATCAAAGTTCTTAATATAAAAAATAATTATAATATTCGTATTGCATGTAGATCTATGTAAACATATCTTAACCATTTATCGTGCAATGCTACCGAATGTTACTATTATTATTACTCTTATTATTATTGTTATTATTATATTTAATTGATTAGAAATTTATGCATAATATGATTGGATTTCATTTATAATTTTACTGTGAACGCGAGAAATAGGCGAACAACGAAGAACATAAAAAAAGAGTAAAGCTATCCTTAAAATAAAAAACTGATTGTAACATGAAGTCAATAGATAGGCTGTTTACTGCACCGTTTTTTATGGCCAATTTATTTATAAAATAAAGAAATATAATTAGAAAAATAAACTAAAATACTTTGTGCTATTTCTTTAAAAATTGAATTTGTCACAATTTTGTACAACGATAGCGAATGTTGTCAGGAACATTTTCTGTGCAAAATCAATACTGTGTTGCTAAAAATATCTGCAGTACCTTCACTAAAGAATTTACTATTATAATCTTAGAAGCAGTTTGGATTTATTTACTTAAAGCATTAGTAGTTTCAGCTAGTGACTGAAATAAAAACTTATAAAGAACAAATACCTTTGCCAGATAGTTATATGTATTTTTGGACACATGCATGAATCTAATAAATATAATCAAACAAACTCGTAACAAAGATACAATAAACAAAATCAAGTTGTATCGATATAAAATATAATATACTAGCGGTACCCGCACGACGTTGCCCGGGCTGAATTTTAAAAACGTCACCTGCCGCGATGTCCTTGATAGGTCGCATGCGGCTCTGTCTTTGCTAAGAGTATTAAAAAAAAAAAAAAAAAAAAAATAGCACCTGCGGCATAAAGCCTGCAGTGAGTGAAAAACGTCGTCTGTCTAATTAAACCACGACTAATTAAAAAAGTCAAATTTTAGCGTGTCGTCATTCGCCACGTTATTTGATTTCTATAATAAACTATACGTCCGTAAACTTTTCCAGGAGATATTTATTTAAATGCTATTGTTAAATCAAGGAAATCGTTAAATCGGGGAGGCAAAATTTTTATCAAGTTCAATCTCAAATTTGAAACCTATTGCTAATTTAAGAAAAACGTTAAATCAAAAATATACTTTATTAGTTTGGTGTGCTTTATTCGGAGTTGAGAAAACTGCTAATTATTATTTTTGAGTCAAGGTAAGCCTTAAGAAATCGAACTAAAAGGCTTATAACTGGCGTTCGTATTGACTTAGAAACTTCGAACAAATTTCATCTTGTGCAGAAAAATCAGCGCTTTCGATCGATATATAACATTAATATATGCAAGGTTTTTTTCACCCCCATATTGGGGAATTTATGTGGAAAGTTGCTTAAAATTGGAATAAAAAAAGAACTACCTGTCGGATTTTTTTTCTAACGGGGCTATGATTCGTCCACTTGAATCACTCTGTCCATTGATGAAAACCGCATTAAAATCCGTTGAGTAGTATAAAAGCGTACAAACACGGGAAGCGACTTTGTTTTATACTCTTTTAAGATTGTAAAAATTTTGAGTTTTGTTGCCCCCATTTTTACTTAACACCATTTTTGGTGTTAATTTGGTGTAAAGTTGAAACGCATTCATTTTTTTAAGCATTTTTTTTTTTTTTTTTGTGTCTGTCTTAAAAAAATACAGACAGCATCATGTTTTTTTTGGCATATGGTGTTCGTTAACTCATTTATGTATCAAAAGTTCATTACGATTGCTCATTTTCCTATTTTCAAAGAAATGAGCAATCGTAAGGAAATTTCGATACGTAACGGAGTTAACGATTTTCATGTTCTAACAAATATTAAAAGAACAACAACTAAACTCAGTGGCACGCCAGTCCTTTTGGGGGCCATGGCCTACTGTGCCCATCCCAGTTTTCGAGACTGAGGGCCCTAGGGTGCAGAAACAGAAGTTCCGGTCAAGTGTTCGGCCCGACGTGGAACCCCCAGTGCTTTCGCCGTGCGGCGGCCGGCGTGGAATAGCGCCGACGTAGTTATGCGTGTCTTAAAAGGCGACTAAAATAGCAATATCCGTTCCGGGTGACGTAAGGCTTACTTTGTAGTAGGACTGTGGCCCCGGGACGGTAGAGCAGATAGGCAACGCTCTGCCAGCCCAGCCCTTTATGCCCGGTGCTGGTTGTCAAGTGTCAGAGAGTTTGTGGGGGGAACAGTAGGATAGCGCTGCGGTCGCACCCCCTCGTATTGGGGGTAGTCGGTGAAGGCTTAGATGCTACGTACAGTATGACCGTAGTTGCCAGTACATACCCCGTGTTTCGTTCCCAAGCATGATCGGTCCTTATTTTATCGACCCAATGCATTGAGGAATGATCGACCCTGCCCAGCCTTGGAATCGAACCCCGGACCTGTGGCATGGTAGCACGGAAGGCTACCACTCAACTTACTAAGAAACATTACACGGTCTATATTTTTTTTTAGCCAGATGCATAAAAAATGTAAAATATATCAAGAATGAATAATTTCCATCTTTACCCCAATGGAACATCAAAAAACGTGTTCAATAACACAAATGGTGGAAATTAAACTCAAATTTTTTAGTGTAAATATAACAAAAATAATAATTGACGGTTTCAGTTTCTGCATTATACGTTAACAACTAACATCGCTTGAAAGCCGTGGTGATAACTTTCCAGCGCAATAAGTTTCCAGTTCTTCGTGCTTTCCTTTTTCGTCACATGCCAATGTACAGCAAAGAAGCGTTTGCCTCTCACATATGCATTTATTCATATAATCTCTTTCGTATGTAAAGAAAACAAAATATGTTTCCTGGGATTCTGTGTAGGCGTGAGACAACATATTTCCCTTTGTCATATGTATCTTGTTGTATCTGCATTTGTATGTTTATTTTTATTCCCCCAGTTTCAAGTTTTTGATTCACACTTGACAAGTCGCGGGTGTGTATTTCTCGAAATATGCTGATCGAAAAAGTATATTTAAATCTTTCATGTAGAAATACTTGGCGGCGTGTTGGCGATGTAAGTTGAGAACAACGAAATTATAACGCTATACAAATTTAGATGATTATCAAATTTCGTTGTGAAACTTCAATTATTGTATTGCTACATTTGTTCCGACATTGCTGGAATAGCTCAAAACGTTTTTCAAAAGCTCTTTTTTGTAGTTTTTCTAGTTGTGGCAAACACTTTTTTAAAACAGAAAATTCGTATCTTTTTCTGAAACAAAATCGGGTTGTATGTTTTTATTACATCCATAATATTTGAGAGAAGCAGCCGGGTTATAGCGTAAAAAGAACTACTTATGAAAGCGCTTATTCCATTGAAATAAAACGTTTGAACAAGGGAGATTTTTCCTTTTTTTTTGAGAATTGTTTCATCTATATTTCCAGCGCAAAAAATAGTTGTATTAACTTTTTTGCTTATTTGGGAATATTTTTCCTCCGCTTAAAATTAAAAATATATGCTCAACGTTTTCATAAAAAATGAAAAAAAAATGTTTAGTTGATTAAAAATTTTGAAGAGCAAATTTCGACTAAAAAATCGAGATTAAAAATAAAAAGGAATATTAAGTTTTAATAATTTGCAGTAAGTTTTTTTCCCCGCACCTCCTCTTTTACACGTAAAAAGGCACTTTAAAAAACTGTTTCAAAACGTTTGAATACTTATATACAACTCATTTGAAATAATTTTATGCCCGAGAAGGTAGTTAATTACCATGAAGATAGAACGGAAATCGAGATAAGAGGTTTTTTAAGAAATAGTTCTACACGACAAAAACAATACCCTTATTTCTCTTATTTGCTTTGTTCCTCCCTTTTTTTAACGGTTGTTGTTGTTGTTGTCGTGTCCTCGTGCGTGGCGAGGAATAGTAGGTACGCTGCTCCTGAGTCTAACGGGGCCCTTATAGGCAGGAGTCCGATTTCCGCCCCTTTGAAAGGTCTCTTAATTTTTGAACCAGCTCCCAGATGAGAGACCATCACCTGGGATTGGCACCCCCAGAGGTATCGTTTCACTTTGAGGACATTGGAGCCACGACCTATTTAACGTGCACCAGCTCCCTTTAGCGTACACGGCCCTACAGGAACCAGCCGTGAGAGGTTGTCACCCTGCCAAACACTGACCTAAGTCGATGTTGCTTCACTTTCGGTGCTCTGCGGGAACCGAGCTTCTACTGACTGGTCCACTGCGGGACCTTTTTAACGGTGTACGTATGAATAGTGTTGTCAAGGTTGCGTTCTTTACAGAACATTACTATACATTGTAAAAAATATCTGTAAAAGTACAGAAAGGAAACTGAGTGCTTCTTTAAACTTAAAAAGCACTTGCTTTAAATCAAATAATCTAGTTTCTAGAAAACAGTTTTTCAGTAAAATGCTTGTTTTCCTCTCTCTGTTAAACTACAGAAAAGATGTGTTAAATTGCATCAAGTGGGACGTCTAAATCTGCGACTACCAGTTTAAAAAAATACAACAAATGCATAAATTAGCCCTTGAGATCTGTGCCTGCCAGCTTCCAAATTTCCAACAAGGCATTATGTATTGCCTGACGTAGAACTTAACTTCAACTCTAGCAACTACAGGTGAAAAACTATCAACAGTCAGCGCCATCCATAGTTATTGATATTGAACAAACAAATAAAATAAAATAAAACAATATACAGTTGGCCTCCTAATTGGCTTTTTTAGGAGAATTTAGGAGAATTTTTTCTGCTGTCATTTGATCTAAAAATTAAACAAGAAGTTTCGTCTAGAACTATACGAGCCTACTTTCCCGTATACACCCAACTTCAAATTTATAATATAGCTATCACTTTCTCTCTCTTTCACATTTAGCTTTAGTTCTTAATTACTTCAAATATACTTTTTTCAACGGATAATACATATTCATTCACTCAGTCCTTCATTCTTTCATTTATTCAGTCATTCATTTACTCATTCATGTAGTTATCAATCGTTTATTTATTTTTTCATTCATTCACTCATTTAATTACTTTATCATGTATTCACTCATTTATTCATTCATTCGTTCTTTCGCTCAGTCATTTATTCATTCATTAATTCTTTCACTTTTTCATCGAGTCAATCATTCATTCTTTCACTCATTCATTCATTCATTTATTTATTTATTGAGAAATGCCCTTAAAAATCCCGATCAAAAATTTCATATTAAAACAGGATTGTTCAGTTCTTGTTGAACTTCGTATCAGTACATGTTCTACAGCGTAATATCTTTCTGATAAAGTTTGTTGCGAGCCAATCCGTCGTTTAGATCAGGATTTATATGGGATTGAAATTTCCCATATGCACTAATGTTAATTTGGTACCTTTTCATTATCAAGGCGCAAATCTCGCCGAGCAAAATTTTTGGTGACGGAACACACAAAAGGATAAAAACGACGATATTCCGTTTGGCGTTAGTTTCATCATTATTGGCGACTTTATCGCCTGCGCCGGAATAATGGAAAAATGCCGCAATTTTTTTTTTTTGAACTGTTCAAAAATATACAAAAACTGTTCAAATCAATATTTCATGAAGAGAACTCCTTTCAATAAGCTTGCAATAGGAACTTGGGTCTTGTGCCCATAGTTTACATAATTTGCTTCAATTTTGTCCAAAGGCGATAATGTTAAAACTTTTTGAACTGTTCAAAATTGAACAAAAAATTGTTCAAATCAAAAAGTAAAATATGGAAATGAGATGTCCTTGCCCAGATCTTTCGAATGCAAAAAGAATTTTTACAATCGGACAATTCGTTCAAAAGTTATGAGGGGGGGACAGACCGACCAGACACACATTTTCCCCATTTCAAAACCCTACTTTCAAATTTTTTATTTTTCAATCTTTATTTAATTACTTCACTTTTTTTTGACGTTTCTTTATTTTTAACGATATTTTTACGATACATTAAGCCTTCTTTCATGCTTTATTATTTTTTTTTTTTTTTTACTTTCACGGGAAAGTAGGCTAAAAAGACATAATTAAATCCAGAAAAACTTTCATATTTACTTTTATTTTGTTATATATGTAGAAAATTAGGGAGAGTATTGGGAATAAAGGCATCTGACATAAAATAATTTGCATATTACGTTGAAATTCTGATTTCTCGTCATTCGTTATCAGAAAATAAAAAGTAATAATTTGATTTAACAATGAAATTCAGTGGCTTTCCAATTAAAGAATAATTCTGCCTTCCAGATTAATCAAATCATGCTTGTTCATTCATGTCAAAGAGATATCGCATAATTTCAAAATTTAATTAAATCATTTAAATAGTTTTTGCTGTAAATTTGTCTTTCTCAACGTATAATAAATTGCGTACCTTTAAGTAGAAAAATCATTAGATTAGGAAATGTATTTCTGATTCTTTTGATGATAATTTTCTGGAAATACCGCCATCTCTAGCGGCGATATATTTTATTACTGCAGCAACTAATTATTGCGCTTTAACTGTAATGTTATCAGTCTGTAATAATTTACTTAAACTAGATACTTCAGCAGATAAAATGTAATTAGAAAGATGGCAGAGATACACGTAAGCCTAATTTATTCCCTGACAAGATTAAAATCTGAATACCATTTTCGCAAACTTTTATTCGATCCCGTTCTTGTGTGACATAAAGTTTCATAAAATAAATGAATCATGAAGATGATTTTAAGAATTAATTTTTAGTTTTTATTGTAATCAAATAAAGTTATATATAATCAAATAATTATGAGCTATTATTCAATATTCATCTTGTATTGACTGATATGGAAATGTTTTGGGTAAAAGAACAACGTGTTGAAATGCACTTTTATGAAAGAGAAGTAAGTCTTAACACGTTTAGAAATTTGTACATTTAAAATTGCCAAATAAAAATATAGCTGTATGTAGTTTTGACATGCATTAAAATAAACAAATAAATAAACTTTCCGTTAACGGATTTATTTTATAGAATTTGACACTAAAACAAAAACAATACCTTACAATAAGTTTAGTTTTAAATGTACATTTTTTATACAAGTGATAATGTTGTTGTTGTTGTCGTCTCCTCGCGCGTAGCGAGGAAGAATGGGTACGCTGCTCCTGAGTCTAATGGGACCCTTATAGGCAGGAGTCCGATTTCCGCCCCTTTGAAAGGTCTCTTAATTTTTGAACCAGCTCCCAGATGAGAAACCGTGACCTGGGATTGGGCTCCCAGAGGTATTGTTTCACTTGGAGGACATTGGAACCACGACGTTATTTAACGTGCACCAGCTCCCTTTAGCGTACACGGCTCCACAGGAACCAGTCGCGAGAGGTTGTCCCCCTCCCAAACACTGACTTAAGTTGATGTTGCTTCATTTTCGGTGTTCTGCGGGAACCGAGCTTCTACCGACTGTTCCAATGCGGGACAAGTGATAATGTAATGCATGCTTAAAAAAATGCACACTAGTATCTACTGGCACCGAAATCCTTATTGTAAAGCATTTTTTATCCTACCAGAGGACTGGAATAGTACTTGTAGATAACTTTATGGATCCCAACAAACATAAAAAATATTACTTGTTAAAAATGTGTATTTTAATTTTTCCGAAAAAGTCCACGTTTTGTACTGCGATAGTAAAGTAGCTCAGCCAATGTATTAATTTTTCCTCTTAATTTTTATTCTCCTTGGAGTCCCTCTAGTTACTCCCCCCCCCCCCCCACATAGAGATGAACTGTTTCAAAGACAGGCCTCACTTTGTTTGAGATTATTATTAGAAAATAGACAATGTTTAGACGAATTGATTTATGCACAGTTTAAGAAAAATATATATTGGTTAACAAGATTTGTTCTTTAAAGTTTAATATGAATGACATGAATAAAGTTTTCATTGAAAACTTTATTCATTCAACCAATACGTTACTTTAAAATTCAAAAAGTGTGGCGAAGGAAATTTTACAGCTGCATCTGCTGATGCTACATCCATTTTGACGCTACATCCCGAATTTGACCAGAAGGGTGATCAGTTGAGACAGGCAGCATAAAGTTTGAACACGTTTGGACTTGTCAGTCGGGCTGCCTGATCTGCTAGAGTGGGTTGTGTTTATCACGTCTGTCGCTGGGTGTGGTGATAATGTGAGAACACTGAAGGAGGGGAGGGGGGGGGGGGCTGCTTACAAATGGTATGTCCGATTCAAAAGCGGAAATGAGTCCGTTAAAAAAGAACAACGTTTGGGACGTCCATTAATCTTAAAAACAGACGAACTTGTGCAAAACATTTAAACGGTGGAATTTTATTGGGAATTACATTAATATATCAGCTTGTACCGAAAATTGATTTAAAAAAATACAAAAAGAATTATAAAAGGGCCCTTTTTTTTCTTTCGGCTTCACAACAGTTCTGTATCTCAGAAGCAGAAGGTGGTAAGTCCAAATAGGTAATTTTCAGGAGAGCTGAATAAAGATTAAAATTCTCGAATCTCATTTTCAATAGTCTCGTAAATGGTAAAAATGCATCAATTTTAATAAATTTTGTACCGATAGAAACTTCAATTATTTGTTTATTTTAGAACATTGTTTTGAATTGTGAAAATGAATTGAATATCTCAAAATTGATAATTTTGAACTTACTACCTTCTGCTTCTGAGGTACAGAGTTTTTTTTTCTTCAAATTAATGTCTCACGCTCTTTTAGTTTTTAAAATTTTATTTAATATATTATGTTTTAGTGATTGGCATTTGTTGATGTAAAGCAAATAAAAATCATCATCTACGTTTACCAACATTGTGGAGGCATACTCATAATAATTTAGTTATACTTATCAATAGCTATCATATTAATGACATTTGCAGTGATAATAATTTATTCTCTTACTAAAACTGGATATAATATAAAAGATACGTACGTTTATGTTTTTATGTAAATGTGCTTTTTCTTCTTTTTTTCTGCTGACAGTACTGACATATAAATCCAAACAAAAGGATACGTTTTTTTTTCACGATAAAGGAATAATTGAATCCTCTAATATTAATATTTTGATTAGTTTCCATTGCCTAACTTTTATTCAACCATAATAATTTGCATTAAAAAAAAGTATTTTTCTGGCGTTTTGATTTTTAAAATTCTGCTGACTGTTACTTGTTCAGCAATAAAAGCATTTTATGTAAAAAACTGATATTGCATAGTTGTTTCATTCATAGAATTTACGTTTTTTACATTCCACTTTTGCACCTAATTTCCTTTGTTATGAAAATGCAAGATAAAGTTTTTTGAATGCATGAATGAGCCTAATTACAATATCAAAACTTATCGTATATTTTCAAACCTTTCAAACTTTCCTGTTTCTGAACTGAAATGCAAAGAGAAGTGGAAAGATAGGAAAATTTAAATCGTAAGTGATGTGTAAACTTCAGAAACATATGTCCGAGAAATATGTTATTTCAAAAAAGCTTTTGTATTCACAAATAATAACGGTTTTTTAAACATTGGGAGATAAAAATACATGCTTCAAGTATTTTAAGACGCTATTTTGGATATTTTATATCTTTCAAAAGATGAAGGATTCAAAATCTTTCAAGAATGTTACGCTTGAGAGGATTTTCTTATTCTATTTGAACTTGGTCGTACGACCTGATATTGGTGTATGCAAGTAATGCGCTGAGACCGTTTGTTTAATTTCTTTAGGACATATTTAGTACGACACTATGACACTCTTGATGAAAATTTGAATTATGTTATTACATCCATGGAACACATAGGACCAATCGTAAGATGTCAGCGAGTACAAAAAAATTCCCTCTAGGACTATACGAGCCTACTTTCCCGTATACACCAACAGCACATTGGTAATCTGGTATTTAGATGTAAGTAAATAATCTACATGCAGTAATCTAATCTAGCTAAAACTATTTTTTTTCTCATTCAGCTTTAGTTCTTAACCCTTGAGCTGTCACCTATCAAGACATCACACAAGTAGTCACGTCGGGTCATATAGACCCGAATTTAAAAGAGGGTAAATTTGGTACAAAAAATGTAAAACATTGTGTTTAAATTGCAGTATAATGTAAGAATATGTAACATATAAGAAGTATAGAAAAGAATAGAAATAACATAAAATTCAAAGATGTAATAAATTATCTAAACATAGGCCTCTTAAAAAAAACTACTTTATGTCATTATGGCACGACGTGAGAGCTAAAGGGTTAACTACTTCAAATATACGCTTTTCATCAGGTAATACATATTCATTCACTCATTCAATTTTTCACTAAATTCATTTATTCATTCTTTCATTCAGAAACATATTTAACAACTCAAATAAAAAAAAGTTTCCTATGAAAATAGGCTTGTTTACTTCTGGATGAACTTTGTATCTGTACATGTTTTATAAGCTCTATCCGATAAAGTTTGTTCCAAGCAAATCCGTCCGTTAGATCAGGGTTTATAAAGGACTCAGATTTCCCTGTAGGCACTAATGTTATTATTATTTTTAAAACTGTTAAAAATTGCACAAAAATTTTTCAAAAGAGAAAATAATTCACGCAGAGACTTTTTTTCTGATTAGCTTCTCTGAACTGTTATCTCATATCCAAGATTTATATTCTTTGCTTCTTGTTTTTCCTGCTAATGTTAATATTTTCTTAACTGTTAAAAAGAGAACAAGAAAAATATTCAAAAAAAAAAAAAAAAAAGGAAATTAGGAAATTAGATGCCCTAGCTAAGATCCGTCGAGAAACAATAATAAAAATATTTCAAATCGAGCAGTTCCCTCAAATGTTTTTAGAGGGGATGGGGGGGGGGGGGGGGGGGGGGGGCGGGGTGGGAGACAGGCAGACCGACAGCCACACATTTTTCAAATCTCAAAACCCTAATTCCATTTTTTTTTATTTTTCAATCTTTATTTAACTACTTGTTGACTTTTGTTTCATTTTTAATAATATTTTCCCGATGCATTAAGTTCTTTTATTTAAAATGGTATTTTTTGTGCTTAATATTTATTTTTTAAAACAGACATCAGTTATGCAGTTACAAATAGTTTAGTATTAATTGTATGAAAATTAAGAATGTGAATATTCTTTGAAAAAGCTATTACGTTGACATTCTATAACACGGTAAAAGCATTTCTGTGGATTTTGATCAAAAATTAACACAATGAAATTCTTGATCAAAATTTAGACATTAGCAGCATCATTTTTATTGGAAGAAAATACAATTTATACTTTTCTTTAAATTAAAACAAAACAAAAACAGTGTACAATGTTTCGTTTCTAAAGTTTTATCTGGATGTATGAGAATAAAGCCATTCAGCGGAAAACTGAACATAAAATATTGTCCACTCACACACATTAATCTGCGCGAGTGATACTTTTAACATGTTCGCGTGATAATTTTAAGATGTGCAAGTGCTAAAAAAATATTATCTCAGTAGTTGTGCATTTTTTTCAATATTGCAATTTGAGAAATGAAAAATCAATTTCATCTGTTCTGGATTTCGGATTAAAAAAAAGTTAGAATTTGTCCCGAAGGTAAGAGGGTTTTTAATCATGCAGAAAATACCTCAAAAGTGCTTTTATTTATTTTTTTATTAAAAAAGTGTACATGTACAACGTCATAAGTTCTTTCTGATACAGTTTTTTCCAATGAAATATGTTAATTAGATCAGAAAATGTTTAGGACTTAATTATTCCGTAGAATCGATGTATTTTTCAACTACTCAAAATTGAACAAAAAATTGCTCATATCAGAAAATTCAACGTGGTAATGAGGTGTCATTATCGAAAAAATTTTTATTTGAACTCTAAACACAACATTTCTAAATCCCAAATCCCTAGTTTTAAAATTTTTAATTTTAATATTGATTTTTGTTTCTTCTTTTTTAGCAATATTTTTACGATTCAATGAGCCTTTTTTTGTTTTTTTCCTTTTGTATTTTTTACGAAGGAAGTAGGGTTAAAAATATATTTTTTAGTGCATATAAAATATTTGATTGTCTGTGCTTTCTTCCGAAAAATCAATTCAAGTAATTATATTTTCTAATAATTATGCGCTATTATATGCAGTATGAAAGTTTGAAACACTAAGTAGAAACATGTTACATAATTTTTGCGCTAATATGTTATAATGTTCTTGAAAATAATTCCTTTAGAGTATTCTGCATATTTTTTCAAGGAGATAATTTGCAGAGCCATATGAAAAATCCCAACGAAATGAAAGAAAATTAAGGCTTCCAGTAGGATATAAAGTTACTTACTGCAGCTTAGGAAAAGTTTTTGATTAAAGAAAAAATAATCGAAGAAAATGTTCTGGATCAACACTAGAGATAATGCGTGTATTTTTCAACTGTCGAAAAGGAAGTGCAGTTTGAGATCCCGTTAATGTGTTGCATGAAACTACTTTTGCTGGAAAATTTTCATTTAATGTCTTTTCAGAAAAAGGTACTATCAAAGGAATCATCAGCACTGACATATGGTTTTAATTAAATATAATATCGCTAGTTCTTTAGCACTCATTGATAGCTGGTTGATTTTCCTAGGGCATAAAACTCAAATTATACTTTTCCATCTTATATATATATGCATTACAGCCAGTGCAATTATTTGATTGTGTAAAAAACAAATAATCAATCATTAGAATGGGTTACACATAATCTGTATATTACGTTTTGATATGCTAGCAAACAAATCGCTAACACTTAAATAGTGTTTTTATTTAAATATAATATCGCTATGTTCTTCAGTACTCATTGAAAGCTGGTTGATTTTTCCACGGCATAAAACTCAGATTATACTTTTCCACCTTATATCTCTGCATTACAGCCAGTACAGTTATTTGATTGTGAAAAAATCTTAAGTACTTAATCATTAGAAGGGGTTAGACATAATTTGCATATTATGTGTTTATAATATATTTTGCATTGAATAGTATACGTGAGTTCTCATTTCCATTAGCTTTAATTAAGTGACATGATAGTTTAAAGAATTAGTAAATGCAACCTTTCTTAATACTAGAAGTTATTATGCAAATATTTAAATTTATCAAAAATTTGCAGTGGTTTTGTATTATTTTCAATGACCTTTTAATAAATATAAAATTGAACATTAATTATTCCTAGTGTCTGGTACAGAACAATGGCCAATTTAGAATATAATTTTGTAATAATGTATTGGGTGAAATATGAATTGTTTGATATGTTAATGTGTAACAAAAACATTGCTCTTACTGTATACTTATTCGAAAGGAATGACACCCATGATATATATGAATTTTGTTGTGAGTCTCTTGATGTGATTAACAACAAATACTATAATCTGCTTAAATACATTATATGATGTATTATAAAATGACGTATCTGCGTGAATGTGATATTCCAGACGAACTGCATTTAGAGATACGAGATTTAACATAAGGCAATCATAAATGTAATATAATGCACCTTGAAGGATAGAATCTTTAAAAAAGGCAATTTTTTTTGAGGTGTATCGTTTCCTTTTTTTTTTTTTTTTTGACTGAATTTTTAGATATGGTTTCGTGCAGCAACAGATTGCGCGAAACATTTTTGGTTCTACTAAGGTTTCTTTTGAGAGAATGTTAAATACATCAACTAGTTTTGTTAAAATTACAAATTATTGCCTTTTCTCTCAAAACACTTAAAGATTCTAGTATTGTTATGCTTTGGGACTTTTAAGGGATCATTTCGAACATTTCGCATTAATTTAGAACAAGAACGCTTGAGATAATCTCATGTTGACTTGTAATTGTGTGTGCGTGTGCTTAATTCTAACCAATGTGGGTTCAAAGATTATCTTCTCTGTGTCGTGAGTCCAGTTCAATTGGCGTATTAAACTGGCGTCGTGGTATCGCTTCATTTTATATAATAGCAAAATAATTTTGGGAAAGAGGCAAACATTGGCGTAAATGTGCAGTTCAGGTCACCTCGACACGGTTCTTTCGACGCAGCTTTATTTTTCATTAACATACATACATAATATAATCAAATAGTATTTTATTGCATGTGTAATTATTACTGTTATAATAAAGTATGCATATAAACTAAAATTCAAATGCAAATCTACAACTGAACTCAACCATATCGGGGAAAAGGGCTCAAGTTCGAAATTCTAATTTTTGCAACCTTGAGTTCAATGGTGAATCTTTCTCAAAAATACTCATGATATTCAACAAGAAACACTAATATGCAATTGATACCTAATTCAAAATAGAGTAAATTTTACCATTGCGTTTCTTTTTTTCTTCACGAGCGTTTGAAAAAAATGAAAAATTGAGCTTAAGGCTATGGAAATTCAGGTTTTTGTCTTAGACTCTTTTCTACGACGCGAACCAATTGTAAAGTATAAAATAAGTTTAAAGACAACATTTTAAATTTTCACCATAACCTTTGAATACCTACGCAAAATGTTGGTTATAATAATGTCAACAGTTTTTCTTGCATTAATATTTTTCATTATATTGAAATATTCAATAAAATATCATTGTAATGGTGTAACAAACATTGAAATAATATACCATTTTAATAAATTAAAACATCGAAAATGAATGAATAAATTTGAAAACTTAGACGCCGAAATAAAACGCCTCGAAAATAATGCAGTGCCGAAGCAACGGCGTTGTGTGATCGGCGTCGAAATAACTGTGTCGAGGCAGCGACCTTGAATCGACCATTTGTTTGTAATTTTTTTGTGTACCTAAAAAATAGCAATATAAAAGTATTTAATATTTTATTTGCTCTTTGTGCTTAAAAAAATGAAATGGCATTGACACATGTGTGACCAGAAACGTATTTTAATCTAATTATTATTATCTCTTTTATTTTAAGCTCGTATGAATCATAATACGTAAGAATGAAATAAATACCATGGTGGAAACTGTGTAGCTTCGATCATCATCTGGGGGTGGGGGGAGGGGATAAATAACGTAACATTTTGGATTTGATGTCAATCGTTTTTTTCCTCTAGTATTGTGTGTATATATTTAAACTGGCCTTTGCCGTAAAGGAATCAGTCAAAGCATCCGTGCTTGAAGTTAATTTTGATACCTTAAAGCCTTAACTCCAGAAGTAGCATATGTTAATAAAGTAACAGTCCATTGCAGTGCCAAAACGAATCAGAAGGAAGGATCTTAGTAACTATTTCCACAGATAATATGATCAGCGTCTCAATATGCCATTTCTACACTGTAAAAAAAACCTGAACTTTCAGAGTGTTTTTTGACTGATTTTAACGGAAGATTTCGGTAGTGCTTCAGTACATGATTTTTCCTTCCAGAAACGGAAATGTCACGTCCTGAAAATACGAGAACGGAACTTTTCCGTCTTACGGCTGCTGTACTTTCACAACCTGATTTGGATTAAAGGAGAAAAAAGAAATGAAACTTGTGTCAAATCTCGGGAAAATATTATCAGAACGAAATATTTCCGGCAACTCTGCTGCCGTACTTTTTCCGTTATTTTCAGGAGATTTTTTTTACAGTGTACTGATATATTTTAGCCAATTCATTTAATGAATAGTTTGCTCACACGGCAATTGTATGATTTGCATAGTCGTGTATGTAGTGGTTTACACGGCAAAGTATTCGAAATGAGGGATTTTTGGCAGCTAATCATATTTTAAAACTTATTCTCAAAATAATTTTTAAAGCTGTATTTAAAACATGTAGATTGTTGGTTAAAAAGACTTATTTTTACGTTTTTCATGACTAGAATAATTTTTCGTTTTGTACGATTTGCTATATCTGGAAATTTAGTGTATATGATAGAGAAAAAGGAATACAGAAAAAAACTAACGTAACTAATTTTTCTTACGAATTTAGTTGCGATCTACTGCGCATAAATTGTCGGGAGCGCCTATGAGGATTAACCATATTATGTATACTAACTACGTCCATCACGAAAACATAAGGCATCGTCATTAACCCTACACTGCGCCGTGTTGTTTTTAAACAACACCTTCATTTTTCGTTCACTAAGCTTTTATTTTGTAATATTTGTAACATGTGGCGCATTCTTTCGTTTCATTTTGTATGTGTGATCATATTAGTTAATATAGTTTCCAATAGATCTTGTAAACTGAGCTCAAGGTTCATATTTTTTCACAAAATCGTAAGACATGTTGATTTCGTAAAAAACAGTAACTTCTTAATTTTTCTTCTACAAATTTTAAGCAACAATTTTATTTTAAAAAATAGTCTCTAATTGCTTACATAGTTTAAAGATAAAATAAATATAAGTTGTCCGAAAAATTTCGCGAAAAATATATATTAAGGCGCATTTTTTACTTCGGGGGCAATTTTTATTCGCATTCGGGGGCAATTTTTATGCTCCTGCACTATTCGCAGTATAAACAAGAACAGGTGTCACAGGTTGTTCAATTTCACTTTTTTTGGTATCATTTAGGATATTTTTGTTAAATATTTCACAAATCAGCTTAAAGTGGTCGATTAAATTATTATTTAGGAATTTTGTTTAAAATCAATTCACGCTCAACCAAAGAAGAAACGAACATTATCGCATAGACCCTATGCAGATGTTAGGTTTCTTGTTTAAAATCTTTTAGTGAAATGATTATTAAACTTTATTGGTAATCAAAGTAAAAATTTGCACATGTGACTAATAATTATTAGTTACATCTGCAAATTTTTACTTTAATAAATTTTATAAATTTATTAATAGTAACAAAATAAATTATTTTAATAAATTTTCATATTTTAGTGCTATTTTATGATTATAATGCATACCTATTTATTAAAATTTGGTTTCATTTGTTAAAATGATTATACAAAAGAATTATTTTTCTTACACCTAAATCTTTAATTGCGCAGTTGTTTTTTAAAAAAAAGTCAATTTTTCTCGAATTCTACTTTTCCGAATTGAGTAAGAATTTTTTTAGCATTTTTCTCACTTATAACTAGCACAAACAAACAAAAAAAAATATTTTACAAAGAAAAAAAAAAGCGCAGTGTAGGGTTAAGACATCCATGGTTACAAAGACGCAACTAATTTTTGACTCTATCTCGATTAATGTAATTACAAAACACTTTGTAAAGCAAAACAAAATAAAGAGATAAAAATAATATGTCACCAGAAGAAATGGTTTGGTGTATACTTTCAAACTGGGACGTTCTTCCACGAAAAAGGACGAGATAAGTTTTTGAATTAGATAGTTAAAATTAAGAGAAAACTACTTATACAAGAAGTGTTTGAAAGAGTAATACAGCTTCATCTTCTGATGGAACTTGTTCAGATTTTATAGCGATGTAAAAGGCAGGACGTAAGAGAAAAAAATTGCGAAACTCATCACCAGAAATGATTCGTTAGTTTGAAAAAAAATGTCAAATCTTACATTCTATGATTAAATGCATCGTAGGAAATGAAATCTCGGGAAAAAGATTTTTGAAGTCATTACCAGGCATATTACTTTCCCTCCTTGCTTTACGCGACATAAAAACGATTTCCGATGTTTCATTTTTTCTGGAATAGTTTTATAAGAAAGTGACAAGTTTTTTGAAAGTATTTTATGAACTCGTTAAAAGATTCCCTGATAAATGCAAAAACTAATGATATCATTCATTTTAAGATATTCATATGTATTTCGTGTTTAATAAAATGGCAACAGTGGAAATAGTAATTTGAACTTTGAATGTATTCGACGTAGTATAATTTTAAGAGTTAGAAATATAGTTTGCATACATTATCCGTGAAGATTTACATAGTAGTAGTTATCAAATAAAGACTATTGCAATTCAAACTGTCTTAGGTTAAATAAGGTTTATTTATATAATAGCCATCAATTAAAAATATCATTATATAATTAAAAGTTACAGAACGGGATGTATTGTAAAATCCAGAACAAACTTGTACATTAGATAATTTGGTAAGGCACTGGCCCCGTACGCCCAAGTTCGCAGGATCAAGCCTGGCCCAAGCCAGTGGATTTTTAAGATACAAGAAATCGTCATCGCCCATGTCATATGATTATGCGGCATGTTAAAGATCCTCTGAGTATCCGTTTGACTTGGATACTCTCTGCTAAATTAAATTCCTAGTGCAGTTTCGCATCATTTAGAGCTCAGGTGCCGCCATCTGAAGGGAAATTGAGGGTCAAAGCTCTCAAGTTTTTAATAGCAGTCTCAAATTTTTAATAGCAGTTACTTGAAAGAGTGGATGCCGATTGCAGGGGAATGCACTAATTCTGCAAAGGTTAGTGACCATACGCAGCCCAATTAGAAAGAAAAAAAAAATTAGACACTTTACCGATGCTGATCGACGTAAGTTTAGGCCTGAGCTCTAAAGCGTTAAAAAGTTTATTTTTACTTATTAGCTACTGTTATGAAAAGATATCTCATGGAATTTAATGTAAAACTGAATTAAAACTTTTCATTTAGCTATATTAGCAGTGCGATATAATTTAGAGCGACATATTTAAGAGAGCTGAAAACATTTTCCACACAGGCATCTGAGGTTACTTGCTGAAGCTTTTGCTGCGTACGTTACACAACATTTGCTTTGCTAATGGGTTACGTACACATATTGAAATAATAAAAATTTTATCACATATAACAGAAAGATTGTTTAATCCTATATGAAGCTATTGTCTCGTTTGCTTAAATTGTTAAAAAAAATCTTAAAGTTAGAATTAATCAGTTTTGAATAAACTATACGTAATAAAAACACCTATTTCTTTGTAAATTTTAATTATTTTCTGTAAAAACGGAACTTTTTTTCTTTTTTCAAACTTTCGTTCAAAATGTCGATGCAAGCATATGTAGGCTACTTGCGGCCCTTGGTAGCCTAATGGTTAGGATGTCGGATTTTTAACCAGACGGTTGGGTTTTCGATACCCTACGCTGAAGAGCCACCATGTACGCTTAGGGGTGCGTGTATATAATGTATATATGTACGTACTTTTAACCTTACACATCACAGCGAAGTCCAAGAACAGTGAACTTGACAGTCAAGCGTAAATTACCTACAGCAAAATGATGTAATTTTTACCAATGAATTTGGCTCTTCAAATTAAATTTACACCTCAATTACTTATTTAACAAGTAGTTAACATTTAATTGAGATAAATATTTTTATTCTATTCATTTTTAGCATATATTTTTTTCTTTCAAAGTCTTTTCTTCGCAATTCCGCATATTTTCGTTTTGGAGAAACGTATTTATAGAATTTGTTGAATAGGAGATTATACTTCGAGCGGGGGCGGAAGCATACCGTAGTGGAAGATGAAAACATGTTTTCATTCATTTGAGGTTGGTTTTCCCAGAGTAAATATTTCTGTTGAAAGATTTTGATTCCCAGAATTATGTTAATAAAAGCATAGGTTAAAAAGAAAAAAAAATATACTTAAAAAAAAAACCATGTAGGCGTAATTTGCAGCAGGAATGTTTCAAAGAATAAAAAAATCAGCTGTATTAATAAATTTTGATGTAGTATCACAAAAAACATATCATTTTACTACACGCTTATCTGAAAGATACCTATCACTAGTTGTATGTTTTTAAGAAGTGATCATCGCACATGTATTAGAAGCGGGGACAACTCAAAACCGACTACTTAGGAGAAGGATTATAAAAGTTTGATAATTTTAAAAATCTAGGTTTTGTTCTGAGGTTAAGGGGGGTTGTTTTAGGTTCTGTTCTAGGTTTTGATCTTATGTAGGCGGTAATGTTTCTAAAATATGTACATTTTTATGCATTGATTGACTTATTTCAAATAACTTAAACGGAAATGCAAATACAGGCATGAAATTGTATCCTGCAAAAGAGCCCAATAAAATCTACGTAATTCTAAATTTGCATTCCGCCATTTTCATTTTTTGGAGTGGAGACTCTACTGGAGTAGATGTGCAATGTCATGAATCTTCATTTAATTTAGCACATACTTATAGAAATGAACTTGGATGATAATAAAATTTTACATTTATTTATATATCGTATTAACAAATTTTAGATGCAAATGAAGGTGATACTACGTGACCTCTTGAGACAAATGGAAAAGAGAACAAAAAATGATCCTTGGTTGTACGTTGCTGTGAAGCGGACCTTATTTCCTTGTGTTCCCGTGATACCAATATTTAAACTTTCAGTCCAATTACCACTTCACTTTTTTTTTGCTAAATAAATGAGAAAAAAAATTTCTAGAAGTTATTTACAACGAGGAACTCAATGCACATTTGCACGTTCGAAATTTTCACTCGGTACTCTGAAGGCTTTCTTCTAACGATAAAAGAAAAATTTGTTTTATGGCTGATAGATGAACGACTATCCGTCTATTTAATCTGCCCAAAAGCTCTCGGGAAAACCCGAGGTTATAGTACAAATTAAATGACTTGTACTCTTATAACTTGTGTCGACTTTTAGTTTATCATTATGGTTAATTGCTCATGACATCTGGATACATATATTTTCTCTTAACGATTTTTCTACTGACGGTACTTAAAAGTACCATTCTCTATAAATTCCATCCCAGCAACCATTTTTACCAATATTCTGATGGTACTTTGCCGGGACAGTCTTTAAATTCCCTTTTTTCAGGATACATATCAGCAAGGGTTCTATAAACAGTATTTTAGCGATTAACATAGATAGTTTTGAAACCGATGCTATGCTTTGAACTTCCTTTTGTTTGGATTGCTCCCTTGGAGTTTCGCTCCAGAAAAGTAGTAAAATTCAGGAATCATGTCACTGATTTTTTTTTAAATGTGTTAGTTAAGAACTTAGAAAACTATTTGACGAAATATTTTGATTAAAAAGTGTATGTAATTAATTTTACAGGGTAAATACTCTATGGCATTTATAAGCTGTAAAGAAATAAATACTTATAGATTGATCATACTGCAGATCATAATGCAGTAGATAAAGGGTTAAAGTGTCATAACGAAGTACCAATTCACTTTTCTCAAATGACATAACTTCGAAAGTTGATGTTTTCGATCTGTTCTAATCGCTTTTTTTTAAATTTTAGCTGAACTTATGCCTACTACTGTATTTTTATTTCACGATGAAAGACTTTTCTTTTACTATTGTCTAATTTTGTTTCCCATCTTCATTTTCATCAGTGTTCATTTAGTGTTTTTGCGCGAAACGTCTACAATTTAACAATTAGGATTAAATGTGATCATATCTTAAGGACTGGCACACCGCATAAGCTTTTCCAAGATTCGTTCCTGTCATGGACTCTAGGTCTTTGTCATTTGGGAACCAGAATCCTAAATTCAGCCCCACCATCTTTTGCTTAGTCTACTTTCGTTGAATTTTACAAAAAAAAAAAAATCAAAACGTTTTAGAAGAGTTCTTTCTGGCTCCTGTCTCAGAAAATATCATCTGCCCTGCGGTGATCCTATTAGTATAATCCTATCGTAGCTATAAGTGCAACAAGTAAGAGTTGAAAGTATTGTAACAGTCTACCCTGTAAAAACTTCTTACAAAGTCACCACTTCTTGTATAAAGGTGAAATTTCGGTGCGTATCTTCGAATTCCTTCAAGATTCCAGTTTATAAAAGTTTAATTTTAATGTAAAGGTTGTATGACGCCTCAACTGGCATTAAACATCGAAGTTCTGTCCGCTTTAGAAAATTACTTTCCTATTAGAATATTAACTGTATTCGACACTTTAAAACTCATATTTTGTGTATATTAGAATTTGTTTTCTGACAAGAAAAACTCTACGCTTTGTCAGATAAGTTAATTCTTAAAAGGTAAGCACAAAATTAATATTTCGAAGTAATTTGAGTATGAACATTTCCATTTATATCAATTTCTTATTAAGTGTGGATCGGTTGTGATTTATCAATAAGACAGTTAATATGATTACATTTATCCTCAGTGCCAAACATGAACTTATAAATTATTAAAATCTAAAATAAATTTATTTATTATTTGTCTACACTCCCGTAATTAAGTCCATGAAAACGAAAAAAATATTTCCACAGATAAAAAACTTGAAATTTTCTTCTTCCAATGGAAGTCGTTCTTCAGAAAACATTAAACTTCATTTCAGTTCCATTGAGATTACATATTGATGTTGATGACTTACTGGAGCGGAGAAAATTGCATTATTTGGAAGAAAGAGTGACCTTGCCCTGAAGGGTAAATGGATTCTCAAAAGAAATGGATGAAACATTCACGATGCCATCCCGGTGACCCTATTTGTAACTTAAATACATTGGACGTATGATTAAAAATTTAACATTGAGGGATATTTTGTACAGTACTGAATCGTCTGTCAATTTATGAATTTTTTTTTTACTTAATACATAGACTAATCTTCTGCATTTTGTTGCCAACTTAAACTTTGAATAAATTTTTTACCTTACTTATTCATAAAAATAAATGATAATGTAAAAGCTAAAACGAAAATAAGTAAAAAGAAAGGTAAAAAAAGGGTAGATAAATATAAATAAATACATTAAATTAAGCTAAATAAATATTTGAGTTTGTTTCAGACAAATAAAAGTTTTCGCAATCAAGAATTGCAGTTAGGTTTCTGTTTTCTGGTGTAATGTTTGTGAATTAAACATAAAATTTGTTTGGAGACAAAAATATTGACTTGTAGTTCTTGCAATTAGACGTCTTTTTAGAATAATGCTAAACTGTTTCAAAATCTCATTTCAGAATGTTGGTAGGATCGATTTGAGTGTCTACATTCTTTAATTTAAAGTATAGCGTAATAGATATAAGGAATGACTTTTTATATGACTGGTTCTTGCAATTAAACGACTTTTTAGAATAATGCTAAACTCTTTGAAAATGTCACTTCAGAATGTTGGTAAGATCAGTTTGAATGTCTACATTCTTTAATTAAAAGTATAGCGTAATAGATATAAGGAATGACTTTTTTTATATATCAGATTTTAAAATAGTTAATATTTTTGTTGGTATCTAAAATCTGAAATTGCAACAACGATAACTATGGCAAGATATCCATAGTGTTTATTATCAGGCTCTATTGGAGTCCAGTGAAGTATCGCCAACTGGTTTCACGTCTCATCTTTAATGCCGAATTTGAAGCCAAAATGGCGATTTGATATAATATCTGCTATTATTAACATTACTCTGAGTAAAAATTACTTTTCTCCACCGGCTTTTAGCCGAGGCCTTAGAATTGCGTGATTATAGGGAGATTACAAATTACTGGTATTTGATTGTAATAAACCACAGGAATAACTTCGAACGCTTGTTGGTTGTCGATGTGTATTAAAATATATTTGTTTTAACTTTCGGGGGGGGGGGGGAGTAACGATTGGGGACTTCCTTTTCCCCCATTATCATGAAAAATAATTTCTTCGCTTCGTAACATTTCAATATTTATTTGTTTTAAAAACTGACTTTTTAAAGAAATTTTCTAATTAATGTTATTTAAAATTATTTACTGAATTATAGTTTTTTTTAATTTTTTTTTCATTTGGTTTACGATAAGTAATAAAAGTATTCTATTTTTAAAAAATACTCCTGTAATACATATTCCTAAAGAGCTAGAAAACTTTATTACTCGACGTATTCAAACATATTCAATAACACGTTAATAAATAACTGAATATTTAATTAGTATACATATTGAAAACATAAAGGGCACAAACATATTTATGAATTTATTTCGCCACTAAATTGATGATAAATTTATACTAAATTAATATTGCGGATTTTTCCCAAGTGTGATTTTTCCAAGTGTTCAGCAAAGTAAAATTATTATATTAGTAATGCTACGTACATTCGTAACAGCACTTTTTTTTGGTAAATTAATACATTTCATGCATTTATTAATCTTTTGATGAATGCTATGATGAAAAAGTAAATAAATAAAAGAAATGCTTTGTGTTTATTTGTGAAACATTATTAATGATGCATTTTGTATTCATTTCTGACTACTGTTACGCATTTAAGCGTTATTATTTTTCTTTTTGTTATTGTTATTATAATTAAATTACGTAACTGCACGTCAATTCTTTTATTTGCGAAATTCATTTCCAAAAAATTTAATTTAGTCTTTTACTGAGCATTGTTAACGTATCCAAAAAACATATTCCAAATAATTTATGTATTACTGCTGCAGTAATGTTTTCTTATTTTATCTTTTTTTTTTTCCTTTTCTGCCTGTTTCTTTTTCGTTGTTACTCAGGGACCATTCATAAATGATGTCACTCTTCGAGGGGGGGAGGGGGGTTCGTGAAATTGTGACAAAGTGTGACAAGGGGAGGGGAGGGGGTAAAAAGAAGTGTGACATCATGCATTATGCAACATAGCGTGACGCGTGACAAAGGGGAGGAGGGGGGTCCGCTGAAGTGTGACATATTGTGACAAAGGGTGGAGGGGGGTCAAATATATGGGGAAAAAAGCGTGACGTCATTTATGAACGGCCTCTCAGCTGTTTATTTGTGAACAGATAATTTTAATTTATCTAAAGAGTGACCGATTATCTCGAACTGCTTGTGTTTTAGAAATATATTTCTGAATAACATAAGGGGGTATTTAAAGGGTCTAGATGAATCCCTCATATTGTGCAGACATACCTTCCTGAATCTTACAAAAGATATTTTATGTGCCGCTTCAATAGTACCAGTTATCATTCATCGTTGGTTTCCTGATTAGCATTTTTTGCTGATTTTATATTTCCATTACATTTACTGAAATTGTACATTACGCTTGTTGAATAAAATATGATACCGCTACATTAAAAACTTAAAAACCCCATCTATTACTTTTCAGAACCTATAGGCCTGGTACCTTCAGATCAGTTTGGCTACATATAATTCCAAGAGCTGCAAATAACGAACAGCAGAACAGCGAACATTTTATTGATGGCTCGTATGCATAACATGAAACAAAGTTTATATACTGTGACATCCCTGGGTAAAACCATTTTAAACTTGAGAGGTTTTTTTACACCAGGTAAGACATATTCATTAACATAACATAAACATAATCAAACGTAACTTTTCTCTTACCATTTGTGGACGTTAACCGAAGTTTAACAAAATTATTTAAACTGTTTTCATTTCTCTTTCTCTCTTTTAACCATGTACGTATTTGGGATTATTCATTCTGTTTAAATAGTTTTTTCAGTTTCCTTAGATGATCAAGGCATATTTGCTTGTGGTTAGAGCCAATTCGATGTAAGGACTAAATACAAAGCATACGATTATAAGGCTCTGCATCTCAAAATGAACAAGGATGAAGTTGTTATACGATTAAAATGAGGCACCATATGATGTTATTATTTGAAAAACTTAAGGTCCCGATACGTAAAAAATAGATAAAAATTTAGCCCCCTCTGTGTCCAAACCCTATCTTAGTTTACCAGATGGAGGGCCCTGGCGTGCAGAAGCAGATGCTCCGGTCAGGTCGTTAGCCTGACATGGATACCCCAGTTTCCCAAGCCATGCTTGATCTTCATTTCATTGACCCATTGAAGGGATGAAAGGCTGAATCGATCTTACCCGGCCCGGAAAATTAGCAACGGATCTGTAGTATAGTAGCACAGAATGTTAACATTCAGTCTCTGGGCCTCAGATAAAAAATATTAGTAATTTTCCAAGGAACTATTACTATATATGCAGGCAATTTCATTAACAGTTGGGATACTTGTCTAAAATTCATTGATAAGCATGCGATTATTTGTATCATTACAATTGCGAAATCCAATTTATTTGATTCACAACAACTTTTTTTAAATTAAAATGTTGTCACTATTCCATGAGTTTCATATGACTAAAAATAAGGAAATAAAGTAATATTGATGACTTAAAATGCATTTTATCAAGTTGAAATTTTGCAGATAAATGTAAATTGTTTGTATATCTGATGAAACGAAGTATAATATTAAATACATATATGTATGCAAAGGCGCATGTAAAAACTATCTGTAAAAACTCGGGCCATTAAAATCTGATATCTTAAATTTGCCTATCCGATAAATAACTGCAATCATTACGTTTCTGCTGAACAACGATTTTCGTCATCTTTCCCCCCTTCGAGAATCACATTTCATTGATTTCAAATCTTTCCGCTTGAAATCGTGAGGCGACAGGAGTTTCCTGAGATAAATTGCTTCGGAGTGGAGCGAAATACTTGGAATGTTGGGTTATTTTAAAATGAATTGATTTTCGAAGAAAAGGAAAACATCTCAGCACTTCTTATTGAGCCCTTTGCTTTTGCTTTTTTGGTTATTTATTTTAATCTAGCTGACAGAGGAAATTTGACAGAAAGAAATTCTTTGTCGTAAACTTCTAGGTTAAAATATCAGAAATCTTATAATTTGTGTCACACGAATTAAGAGAAATTGAGAAATAAAATATATTGTGTTTTTTCGCATAATAATCAATATGCTTACCTAATTTAAAATGAAAACTCTTGCTTCGAAAGGTCTAATTTAGATCTCCGCCCCCGCCCCAGGATGTACTGTATAACATTTAATATTTCTTAAAATTCATAACGATCTATGCATGTGAATATTTAAAAAATATATATACAGTGAAACCTGTGTAAGTTGACCACTTGTGGTGCAGCACTTTAGTGGTCAACTTATAGAGGTGAGGTAGGGGATGAAGGGCTTATTCCATTCCTGGCAAAAGTGGTCAATATATCGCTTAACGTGGGCTAGTTACGATTAAACTTTGCAGTACGATACGATTCATTTCTTATCGTAACTTACGAGGACTTGAACAAATTCATTTCTATTCCTTAAAAAGTATTTAAATTCGTGACTCAATTTTTTATTTCCGATTCCTTGGAGTGGCAACACCTTAGTTTGTTTATATCGAGCGATCATTCTCATGTTTATATCTAGCTATATTTTCTTAAGCCTTTCGAATTTTAAAGCATTTTCCACGACTTTAAGTCCGCAAATGTCCTGCGGTGGATCAGATAGTCGCCTTTAAAATACGTATGCATCATAATTCAATAGTTGATTTTACATGTACATCACGATGGAACAGTTGATCATTTCGATGAAAAAATGAAACATGTTTAATTTTTCAAATATTTTAAATTACAATTTTTAAGGAACAATATTATAAAGTTCACTTATTGTATTATTTACGTTAAAATTTTAGATTTGTTTGATTCCCGATATTTCCATGAAATGGAATGACTATATGTCTCATTGTCAACTTCTAAAAATATTCACGAGTTGTGTAGAGTGTTTTCACTGATTAAAAGGTTGCACTATAGCCAAGAAACAGCCGTTTGTTGTAATTTTTAACAGCAAATTATTACGTTGAGAATTTATTTTATTCATCTTTAACCATAAACGACAAAAATTAAAATAGTGCATTCGGGATTTTCAAACCTAAAATTGTTTGCTATGTAGCTATTATTCCCAATATGTTTTGTCTATTTTGCTCTCTGAAAATACGAATTGACGTATTTTTGAAATCAATTCCTACGTTTGAGAGAAAAAAAAATCTCTTAAGATTATACGTAATGAACGAACCAGCAATATCAATCAAAATGGTTTGAAACAAATAAAATGTTTAAAGCTTAAAATTGAAGCAAAAATTCCATGTATTTTAAATAAAATTAAAAAACAAACTAATTAATTAATTTTAAAAAAGCTATATCATTTAGCTTTCATGAGTGACAAAGTTAGGAAACTATGTGATAAGATAGCTGAAATCTTGGGTTACTGCCGTATAAACATTAGGCTTGTGCGTGTGTGTGGGATTTTTTTTTCCATTATTACAGCAAAAACACTAAAATTCTGTCAGAAACAACCAATTTCTAAATGATGTGTATTAAACTTCCGGTACAATTTCTTTTCATTTCTCAGATTATTTTTAAATTGTAATAAGCCAGTTTTGAAGGTGGGAAAAGTATTCAATAAAGAAAATGAAACCAATATATAATCTGAATCATGCTATAAAAAATAAATAAATAAATAAAATAATAATAAAACATAGCAGTCCTTCAAAATATATGTAACACAGAATCTTAGCTGAGAGCTTAGTTCGTCTGTTATATCAAGCTGGATATTAATCCTTCTTTTCCCGCAAAAACAAATAACTAGGCATAATAGGAATGTTATTTTTTACTAATAAGGAGTAACCAAATTTTAGCAGAATTTATTCTAAATATATCCCCAACGAGGGTGCTGAAATGTATCACGATGCACTAATAAGTACGCCCACATACTTAGCCTCACAAAAATTATACTATTTTTGTTTGTAGAAGCTAAGTACTAAATATGTATAGAAGTAATAAATACAAACTTAATAGTGAAAACCAGCAATAGGCTGTGGGAGAGGCTAGGATGGTCTTAATCAATTTATTAATCCCCAATGACGATCAAGAGATCTCTCAAAACTATTTACCACATTTGTAAATAGCAGTGGTTACGGTAAATTTGTACAAATTCCTGCAACCCTATTGACGTAATTAGCTTTCCTTATTTTAAATTTAGTCTAATACGCTAAAACCTGTAACGTTGACCACCTGTCTATGTTGACCACTTTTGTCAGGAACGGAATTGGCCATTCCCCCTCTACCTCACCCTCTATAAGTTGACCACCTGTCTAAGTTGACCACTAAATGGCTGCACCGCAATTGGTCAACTTACACAGGTTTCACTGTGTTTGAAAAGCTTAAAACAATGACCTCTGGGTTCTGAGTTGTGCGCAAAAATGTAGCCCGTTACCAACTACATTTTGCTACATTTAAACAACTAGATCCTGGGCAACTCTCCTTTGCTCAAAACTACGCATATTAAACCTTTCAAGTCTCAAATCATATTCTTAATCTGAAGGTTTACTTGCTAACCTAGTGCAGCCCTCTTTTTAGCTGTATCCAGAAACATTATAACACATACAACAAGTTACTAAGTGTATTAAGAATTTATTGTTTATTGTAATAATGAGTTGTGTTTAAGAAGATGTCATAATTTTGTTTTATTGCGAGCTACTAAGACTTTACTCGAAGTGTATGAATTATTTGTAACAACGATATACTAAATGCAACAAGAACTTATAAACTTTTTCCTCTCAAGGAGTTCTTCCCATGAAAAGAATTCATCAATTTTATCCACTATACGAACTTGATCTCTACCGAAAAAATACTTCTATTTACCAATTTTGCATTAAAGTGGAACTTTTTCTGTATTACAGTTTGGTTGCAAACACAACTTTTACTGCCGTTTCGTGACAGAAAAAATAAGTCTGTGCAGAGTTATGAGATGAGTCAAGGAATTTAACGCTTCTTTTTTTATTTATCTTTGGAAGCGATAAGAAGTACACAGAAGCTTCTTCTTTGTTCATTCGCCTCCTGTTATTTCTTAGATATTGCGGCGCACTGTAAACAAAACAAACTTCTGCATGGATAAATTGCTTTTTTCCCTATGAAGAGTCTAGATGACTCTGGGATTTACTCATGCAAGAATAGTTAATACTTATTTGCTAAAGAAACTGTTTTCGTTACTAATAAAAATATTCTGGCAGGCAAAATAGTTTTTTGCGCTTCACTTCAGCTACAGCGAAGAAGAATTTCAAAGGGATTTATTCAAACGGAGTTATAATTTTGTTAACAATCAAATATTGCAACCAGATGGATAACTTGAAGGGTCATAAATATTAGAGGAAAAAAGTTTTATAAATTTTAATTTTTACTTTAAAATCATGTTTTAAGTAATTTATGATGAACTCACTGTTAACCGTAATTTTTAGATGCTCCTTGATCCAGCGTTTTACTGATAATAAGAAGGCGCGCTTCTTGAGTCAAACGCTAAATCAAATCGCTTTATTCACAATTTATAGTTCAGTCAAATTAGGTATTGACCTAGAACATTCAAAGAATACAATCTGCACCTATACTACATTGTTCAGTACCCCTAGGATATGACGTACAAAAAAGTCCATCCATCCATCTAACGTACAATAAAAAATTTATCCATCGTTGCAATATTTGATTGTTAGCAAGTTTAGAACTCCTTTTGAATAAATCCTTTTGGAATTATTCTTCTCTAAAGCTGTAATGAAGCACATAAAACTATTTTGCCTACCCGAGATACATAGGAGGTTTATGTGCGTCCGGACTTGTATATTTAACAGCCATAAAGATTAAAGATTTAATTTGCAGTTCCTACAGCTACTTCACACTCACAGTAGTTACACTCCTATTCAAAATCCTCATTTTTCACTCCAACCTTTCTAAGATTCTTAAACAACTGTACAGCCGGTGATACCGCCATGATTAGTACATGGCTTTAAAATGCTTTGCATTTTTAGTTTGCTCAGTGAAAAACCACAAATTTATAACTACTCACTTAATTATTAACTTCATTTAAAGACTTTCATGCTTTCATTTATCTATGAATTTACATTTATATAAATATATACTTGCGAAACGTATATATGTGAAAATTCAATGTAAAATGCATTTTTTCCGGGACTAAATTTTCTGTACAATGAGATTTGAAAATGTTTTTTTGCTACTAAATTGTTTTCGATAAGGCTGAGAATTAGTGATTCACTAGTTTTTATTTAGTTAAAAAATTATGCATCCATTACTGTGTTGGAGATCTAGTACAGTATAGTGGATTTTGCTTTTGAGATTTTGGTTTACAGAAAAATGAAAAGGGCCGAAATTTTAAGTTGGTTTCGATCACTTCCCTGCACTTACCATGGCTTGGTGCATGCGATGACCATGAGTTGATGACACGTGGGGGTCGAAGCACCACGACTAACATTTGCTGCTACAAATGGAAAAATAAATGCATACCTGCACATCAGGAGACCAAGACGACATTATAGCTTAATTAGGTGTGTTTATTTGCCAACATATAGGAGGGGAGTCGGAGATCTGGTGAGACGCTTAGGACAGCTGCATTCGTGACGAACAAACAGTTCTAGGCGATTCAACACATCACTGTCGGTGCGTCCCCCTGCACGTGCTGCATTTTTGAAACCACATTGGAAGTTACGGACAGTTGAGTCGTTATTTTGTTTCTTACAGATCGATTTGCTGGTCCAAGAAAAAAGGGGTCGATGAGGAGAACTTGGGCCAAGCGGCCATCCCAAAAAGGTGTGTTGGTAGAGGAACCAAAAAAAGGGATCTCCCTGCTTCGATCCAAATTTCTCGCTGGACCCTTAGAAAAGTAGGGTTGCTACCCTCTGCTCCTCGAATGGGCCAATCACAAGGCGCGAATGTTCTTTCAAGCGCCGGGGAGCAACGCGCAACACTTTGTCGCCCAAGGAGTGTTCTTCTTCCCTCAGTATCACGTGACAGCGAAGAGACATTCAAAAAAAAAAAAAAAAAAGGCTATATCGAGCATCACGACAATTACGTGATTGGAATTTATAAAGTAAGCATACTGCTTGCCTAAATGACATCGCATATCCATTTTGTATGTAATAAGCTACCTGTATTTACTGAAAATTTGCGAAAAAAGAGATCTGATTGTTTTTTCCCGTGACCCTTCAAATGCTTAGAATCCTTAAGTGTCTAATATCTTCATCTTTTTCAGTGTTTTGATGCTTCCTTTGCTTGTGTATTTATGCAGCAGTTGTGTTTCCATATGGGCCGTCATTGCAAGAACACTAAATGAAATGTTCACTAGGGGCCCATTCTACTCGTATTTAAAATAAATAAATAAATATACATATATCGAGCAATATATAGCAATCGTTTCAAGTTTATGTAGTATATAAAAAGCCCTAGCAATTTAAGCAGCATTCCAAGAAGAAAAATGTGTTTCCCAAAATGCGTATTTTTACTGATAGCGGAAATCGAAATCTTCAGATATGCCAATCTTATCTAATCTTCCATCCGAAAATTGCCAGCAGTGACATATTTGGCATCTCAATTCGATACAAATGGATTTCGGGCCATTTTTCAAGTGATATGTGAGATCCCAAATTTGGTTGAAATCCCATCATATATTTGCTAGCGTGACAGTTCAAACATTTTAGACTAACTGACATTTCAAGCATTCAATTTTCAAGACGTGCAACCTTTCTTCCATTCTGCATGTGTATTTTCCCCCTTTGCACTACAAAACTAGTCTCTTGAGAGATTTTGCATATCTCGCTTCAAAGGTAGCCCAGTTTATGTGATAAATTGTCCCTTGTTTGTAAAGAAGTTTTATCTTTAGCAAGAGATAAAAATAAATAAATAAATAAGTAAATAAATAAATAGCAACAAATAAATACATAAATAAATAAATAAGGAAATATAGTAATAACATTTAAAGAGACACAAGTGACAATTTTCAAAGTTATTTTTGTGCTATAACTTTAATATGTGCTCCATACATAATTGCTATAACTTTAACTACTACTATAGTCTAGTTATATCAATTAAGCTCGATAAGTGTTTAAGGAGACCAATTTTAAAGAGTAAAAATTATTATTTTGGTGTTATTAACATATATTACACAGAAAATGCAGTTAAAAGAGATTATGGGAAAAAAAAAATTGAGATTGTAAAATTTCGAGCATATTTCGGGAAAGTTTGCTTTAGTTAAATGCATAGATCAAGCAACGTAAGCTATTCGTTTTATTTTCTTTTAAAATTTTGTGCGTGTATATTTAGTTTTTGCAATGTTCTTTTTAACTTTTGGTTATGAAGCCGAATTAAAAGCAAATCAATATAATTTTTATTTGTTAAGAGTTAGTTTGAGCATCCCACAGCATGTACAACATATATTTTAACAGGTATGAATTTTTCGAATGAAGACAATGAAATATTTTTACACGCCGAAATATATGAATATTGGAAAATGAAAAAAAATGGGCAACAAGTAAAAACGTGGGTTGGATCCTAGCAGAGCCCACACCCTTGGCAATAATTGCGCCATCTTGGTAACCCTACTTTGCTAAACGAGATATGGGCGGCTTGCTATGTTCTGGCTTGGCGCTTTTTTTCGGTTTGTCGCCAATTGTGTAGGCTAGATTTTTAGGGAAAGTTTGGTGTTGCATAAGTAAGCAAAGAAATATAAGCGGCTTTTTTATGTATTTTTTTCGAAATTAAAGAACAAAATATAGTGCTATTACTTTTGTGTTAGAAAAGGTCTGATTGTATTCCGTAGGTCCTAAATTTAATTTTTTTTAATTGTTTCAAAAGACTCCTGAAGTTACCAAATTTAAAGGAAAAAAAAAAAAGAAAACTTCTACGTAAAAAATGTTTTTCAATAAAGGCTTCAGAAGAAAATGCGATGATTAGATCAAACTAAGTACATGATTCAATTTTTTCCTAATAAATTATTGTTAAATTTCTTGAGTGATGGATGAAGAGTTTTTCAAATTATAAGAATGAAGCATGAGAATAACCTATCCCAGATGAGGTCCCCCCTGTATTCCCTCAAAAGGAAAAGCATGAGGGATTAGGGGCAGGCAGATAATCGATGGACGAAGCATGGACAGATAGACCAATACATACACACGTTTATCCCATCTCAAAACAATATTGTCAAATTATTTATTTTTATTTATTGAATTAGCTAATTTTATTGTTTTACATTTATAGGGGTAATTTTCCCGAGATATTAGGCTTGTGGGGAAGGACGACGGCAGGCCATGGAGGTGATGGTGGTGGAGGATGTCTGCCGGAGGCAAGGATAGAACCTCGGACCTTCTTGATGGAAAGCCAGTGCTTCCGTGCTTTGCCAAAAGGTACCTAATGGCCAGGACAGAAGATAGCTTTTGAAGGTGTCAAATCGTACCGCCACAGGCTTTCTCATACACCTCATGCATTTATTAAATTTATTGTAAAAATCCATAATAATAATTTATTGGATAAATGGGCATCTAGTAAATATACATTCATTAAATGCATATTTACTAGAAAATGAGTTAAAATGGATAAGCGCTTATCTCATTTAATGACCAAAATTTATTTTGAATAAACTTTCAGAGTATATAAAGAATTATTTGCACAAGGTCCCTTTGTGTTTGAACTTAAAACAAAAATCTTACAGGATATCCATGATTTAATATTCTTCCGAATTCCTTTCATCAGTACAGTGTTTAGCGAAAACTGAAGTTCCAATTTCAAGAGACATTTCAGTTTATTTTTTTGCACTTGGATACACTTCGTTGATAGCATCACATAAAGAGGGTTGACTCTTTAAGTGTTCTTTGAAGTTATTGCAGTCACAAGTTTCAGAAGGTGAATTATTGCCTGAGGATATGAGAAAAGTATTGATCTTTACGGAGACAGAATGCGTACTTTTCCAATAAGTGGGACTCAAGTACTATTAGTTTGATGTGGTAAGTGAATAAATGATATTGGTGAACGTTAAACTGGTTCAAATGTCAATAGTTTCATAAAACATATGGGAACAAACATTGACTAGGGTATACTGTAAAAAATATTCTGTAAGGAGACAGGTGGGAAACTGAGTGTTTCTGTCAAATAATCAAGTATCTTAATTAGTTTCTCAATAAAATTCGTGTTTTTTCCGCGCTCTAGAACTACAGAGAATCTGTTAAATTACGTAAAACCGAACACTTTAGAACTGTCACCATGCATATGTGACATTTATAAATGCATTTAATGAAATACAATGAAATATTCCCGATATGCTAAACGTATTTGCAAATTGCCCGGGTGTCTGTTGAGCGTATTTAAGACATGGATCAAATACCCACACATGCACACACACGTCACTTTGTCTGGGAATGATGTATGTTAGCCCGCACAAGGACTGGCATGTCAGTCAATACTGAATAATACCAGAAAATTCTTTGCATGCTGATTTGGAGACTGACTTCTTTTACGATAAGTTGGTTTCATAATTTGGTTAGTTCAATAATGTATGAAGATTTAATGTAAATATTTAAGCAAAATAGTGTTATAAAATTTTGTTTTGAGATGTTTATATGAAAACTGTTTTTGTCATAAAAATGATTGATTTGTTCGAATCTAAGTAAATTTGGTTAGCAGTTGGTACTATTGGATAGATGAGAAATTGATCAGATATTCCCCAACTGTCGTTATTTTGGCAACCAATTTTTGGCATCAAATCCGGCGAGAAATCGCCCTGTGCCAGCACCACCGAAAGACAAGGCCCGAGGTCTCAAGCGTAATCTCATGGTGACGTCATCACAAGTAGGTAACAGCTAACAGCCAATAACATCTCTTTGAAATATTTTATTATTGTATTCAAGCCAAAATTATTTTAATCGCCAAATATTTATTGTCAATATCAAAAATGGCAACAATTTCTTAATTATTTTTAACTATTTAGTAAGCAAGCTGATATGTGAATATAAGGATGCTGTTGAAGCGATTAATGTATTCCAATGCATTATTTCACTCTTTATGTGTGTAAGTAAAGCTTCATCTATTCACCAACCTTGTTGGGCCTAGCGCCTGTTGTTGGTGTACTTTTTGTATTGTATTGTATTGTATTGTAACCAGCAACTACTTCATAATTTATTCGCAAATATGCCATTCATGTGTTGCGTTCCTGGATACAAGTCTCTTTGCAGCTTAAACGAAAAGGTACTTGTTTTTCAGTTTTCAAGTGAACCATCACGGTTGGATAAATGGTTGAAATTTATTCCAAGGAAAGACTTCAAACCAACAAAATCGTCTAGAGTAAGTCCAGATTTGATTTTTATTCACATTATGCACTGAATACTTTACGTACAATTCCGTTTAATGCTTCTGCAATTATTTATGTGCGTCGTCAACACTAACATTATCGATAGTATGTAAATACGAGATTCACTAAATATTCACTACAAAACATGGGGAAAAATTGAATCATTAATTTACTGCAGAATTAACTTTGCAAGCATAGGATATTTTGCGTGTTTCTATGTTTGTTATTATGGCGCATGAAACAAGACGGTACACCACAATGTAAGATAACTTAGAAATCATGATACATGTTCTTTCAAACAGCACAATTTAAGAATACGAAATGGCGAATAAAAAAATGCGTTCCTTAAAATTATTTCAAATAATTAAATTTACTAGTAGGATGAATCCTACTTCTTAACTGAATACTTGGCATAAGAAAAACAATAGTATTTTCATTTAACGGCATGCCAAAGATTTAATACCTTATGTCAGGGATAAATCGCCAATATTGAATGAAAAAAAACAGTCGTGATTTTAAAATATTTTTTAAATAATAAAAATTATAAATGCGCCAATGAAAGAAAATCTCCAAGTTTATATTGGCGATAAAAAATGCAAAAATGCTTTCTAAAAAAAAGTAGTTAGAAATTACCAAGAAAAATACGTTATGAATTAAACTTTCCTTATTATTGAATATGCATGCACCACTGAATGTTCTAAGTCATGTGTAAGCTGACATAATTTAACAACTTGTTCAAAATCTAAACAAAGAAAAAAAAAAAAACTTCAATTTTTGCGTTGTTTCTAAACTAAAATGTTGTCGGTCCCTTTTCGAGGGAAAACAAGGAGGGCTTTCGTATATGCTTTCCAAAATGTTTTCGAATTTTAATAGATAAGTAAAAATCAAGTTCGTGTGAACGATAATTTGCGGACACTTTCTCAGAGAATTAATTTAAATGAGTTTAACTGTAGGGTACAAACATAAGTTTCTTTCTGAATTTTTATTCATTACTTATTTTTACTTTTTTGTGAAACATTTGTGAATGATAGTCATTTATTTCAAATTCAAATAAATTTTAATAGTTGGATAGCTAAATGGTAAGCATAATTTGAAGTATTAAAGCACAGTCAAAGAAAACCATGATTGCTGTATTTTATTTTAGTATCTTGTTTGTGCTCGAATCTTTCAATTTCATTTTTTCATATAGCAAAAATACGCTAGTCTGTGCTTTGTTTGTTTAATTGAGGGGAGGGGGATGACAATTTCATTTGGAAAAATGTTAGAGAAAAGTTATATGCAAACATAAAAATAGTAAAAAATAAAATTAAAATATTTTTCACAGATGTGTGAATTACACCTTTCTACTGATTATGCGCTCAGAAAAGAGATAGTAAAAATATTACCCTTAATATGATTCTTAACAATGAGTGTTTAGAACATGACGAATGTTTGTATGAACACACAATAGAATTAGTTTCATAGTTTATGGTTAACACCGCGACGAATACTTTTTTAAAGAACTATGTATAGAAAATAGAATGTATAGAAAAAACTTATTTCAAAACTTCTACTAAGAAACGAAAGTTAGACATTAACAAATTTTAAATCCAATGCCTAATTTGTGCTGAAAATGTAAGTTTTTGAAAAAAAAACTGATGGTGCATTCATGTTTTTTAAAGCATAGTTACATTTTAACAACATTTTTAAGTATGCCTTTTTCCACCAAAAGTGATTTATTAAACTAAATAAACGATTTTGAAATATCTGAAATATCATTATTAAATAAAAAGGGAAAAAAATAATTAAAAGGGTTTATGTTTAAAATTTTTACTCAAAGTACATTTTTGAAAGAGTTTTCAAATGTTTCATAAGGGGGTTTTTAAAACAAGTTTTAAAACTGCAAAAAAAAAAAAAATGTTTTCAAAGATTTTTTTTCGAAACTATTAAAAGTTTTTTCTACTCATATAATTATTGATTATGAAGAAGATTATCAATTACAGTAACAAATTATTTAACGACCGTTTACTCATTGAAGAGTTTGCTTTTACAAGCAAATTGTAATTTGCGATTTGATTAATATATTTTCTTTTCTACCTGTTTTCTTGTATGCTTGATTTATACTTTTACGTACATAAGTCTAGAATCAATCATTAATTACCATCTTAGTAAAAAATGGTCCGAAAAATATAAAATACTGAAATGTTTTGAAGAGCTTAAGAGACTTATTGTTAAAGTTCACCTACTTGTAATGACGTCATCGACGGAGATAGTTGGCCTTGTATTTCGGTGGTGTTGCCTGTGCAGGCTGACCTTCAACGGTCAGCCTATAGATGCTACGAATGTTTTTGAGATTAATGTAAATAATACGGTTGACGTTCGAACTTTTTCGGGAATTACGGAAGCACAATACTTATTTTTTTTTTTGAAATTTTAGACTGGTACATAAGTACAATATAATAAAACATTTGCATTTTAAGAAGAATACGCTAACACTTTTATCGCATTAAAGCGTTTTTTGTAGTGGACTTTCCCGGGGCAATAAAAAGTCCCCCCTTTCTCACCACCTTGAACATTTGCTAAATGGCTTGATACCTAAAATGTGTACAAAGGTGAATCAAGTCAGTGAGAAGCAAAGGGATGTAAGTGACAAAAAAAAAAAAAAAAAAAACGATTTCGAGAAAAACGCGTTCAAAGTCAATATCTTATGGGACCTGTAATGCTATTTTTTATCGAAATCATGTTGGTTCGCAGCACCAGTTAGGGAACTCATAACATCTCTTGCCACAATAATGAGTAGTGCTTTCTCTATCATTTGCCCTATTTATCTCCAAATTTTCAATTTTGTCACTTACACCCCTTTGCTTCTATGTGCCTCAATCTCTTTCTTTATCAAAAAGTATCGCATTACAGGAATGATCATTTTTCCTCCTTGTATGCCAAGACGTGCCCTAGGTATAATCGAATGCACCGTAAATGTGATACACTTTATGGGAAATTGCATTTAGGCACAATGATTTTACACTTTTTACATTGTTTAAATTCGAAATGTCAAATAAGAAAAAGCTTGGTGTCCTAAGTTTTCAACCGTTTGGTTAAGTTAATGTAAAAAAAACTGGCGACAGTATAAAATATAAGGTCTCTTACGGAAATCTAAAAGAAAAAAAATGTTACCCCGCAAGACATTTAAATACGAAATTAAGTTAAACAGAGCAGGGGGAAAACGTATTGCCATTGAAGACAAAAGATGATTAGCTGAAAAATTAATTGAAAGAAAACAGGCTGAAGAGAGACCTAATCAAGGTGCTGCCAAATCTTGTATCTAAGTTAGGGCTGATTTTGGGCGTTGCACAGGCTAAATTAAAAATGAAAATATGCCTTAAACCAGAGTTTACTTAACTAGTGCAATTAAATTCTTAAAAAGTAAAATATTTTTTTTTTCACTTTTATATGACAACGCATTTTTCTTAGACTTTCCAGAAACTCGAATTTGAGCTCTATTGAAAGACAATCAAAAGGAGACAAAAAATCATGAGGAAGGAGGTTTGTAGGTAAAAAAAGAAAGCAATCGAACTTTCGAAAGTTAAAGCAGCGAATCAAGATTGTTCTCTCTGAGATTGATGGTTTTCCTTCTTTAAATGGGTAAAAGTTCTATCAGTGGATCTATAGTGGGTCAATGCATTACAAAAGGGAAAATTCCTTTTTCTGATGTTCAGTATTAACTTTTTGGAAAATTTACTACTTTAAAGGATTTTTAAAAAGGAAACCGTCATTCGATTCCAGAAAAATATTTTTATTTTCTGATAACGTAATATAGTATGTCTTCAAGAATTTTTGAAAACATTATCTGTTAATTATAGAAAGTAACTTTTGCGCGGAGTAGGTATAAGGGGAGATTTTACGACGCATTTTTGCATCTTAAACAAGAAAAAAATGTTTTGAAAGAATTATAAATGAAAAATGGGGGAATCCCTTTTTTCCCTTGAAACGTGATGCAAAAGAAAGAACATAAGGGTTGTTACGTCTCTCATTTGATGTAAAAACGTCATAAATTTCGTTTTTTTTAATAGCACGTCAGGATAATTGCCATCATCATAGCAATCATCCTTATATTATTAACTCCAAAATCATAGTTGTTCGAAAGTTGTTGCAGTAAGTTAGCGATGTCTTCGGTGTTTCGCTGAAAACAATAAGTTCATAAGAATAATTTCTCAAAGCTACTGCAGTGAGTTATAATTTATAACTAGATAGTTGAGTAGAAAAATCAATTACTCAATTTAAAAGTTGCACCAGTAAATCTACTGTAGGAATTAGCAGTCTGCAAAATAACTTGTAACATTTTTTAGTTGTAATATAACGGTTTGAAAGTGTAAATTTCAATGTCCCAAAACTGGAATTGTAGACTTCGTAGATGTTGCAAGAGCGCGTATATATCATGTCGAAAAAAGTTACTGTAGAGTTCATAATTCATGAGAACCTTTCGTTAAAGTGATAAATAAGTTGATCAGTAGCCTCCTATGTGAGGTTTCAATGAAATTTAGGTTTGAATTGCTAATTAAATCCCTCAAAAAAGACTTGTTCTCGGATTTTTAAATTTTTGTCATAGTCCCGCAATGGAACATTTTTATCTACAATCGTATGTCCCAAGAATATAAGAATTCAAACAAAATCGCTATGCAACTGCACATAAACGAGAAAAGACGTTGATAATGTTTTGGTGAAAATTGACCCAAAGGAGCCTTTGATATTTTAAATAAGATTATTAGTATGGAAGATACAGAAGAAAGTTTTGTGACGTCCACAACAGACTAGTTTTGCAGTGTATGCTGATCGGCGCCATAATAACCATCAAAGATTCTGCACACACATTTACAACGTTTCTAGTGAGGTTATAAACAGTTTTTCGTTATATTTATAAGTTTCAAAATTAAAGTTGCGTTGTAAAATCATAATTTTTATGTAAAACACAAAAATGATTAAGTTATTAAAAACAGGATACAAAAGACGGTTTTTGCTCCATGCCTACATTTTCCTGAAATAATAATAAAATAATACTATGTGCATACGTAATTAACGTTTTTATACTTCGAAGAGTAGAATGAAAACCTTTTTAAAAGCTTAACTTTGAATTGTTAGCTATATGCGTAGGCGGTAACTTCATTAAGCAGCCTTTCTTCCAAAGTGTGTAGGTGTTTAATGAAATATAGAAGAAAAAAGTTAGTTTCTTTTTATAATTATGATGATGTAAAGACAGAAGTTTTTATTACAATAAACAAAGACAGTAAAATTTTAAAAAATAAAACCAATTTTTACTCTTTTTATCTATCTCATTTTATAAAGAAACTTAACAAAACTTCCTTATTCTGTGTCTTTAATGTAGTATGAACAATATGTTTTGAATCCCTAAATGTTTTTTTAGTAAATGAATAGATATAAAGTCAATGTTCAATACATTGATCAGAAAACTCCCAAACACAATATTTTACTTATCCAAAACACTTTTACAAGGTGTTTTTTTAATCTGATAAAAATATACTGTGAATGTTGTAGAAATGTATGCTGTGAATGTATAATATGCTGTCTGCACTGAGAGCTTACAAATTTATTTTACCAAGCTTTGTACTGTCTCTCACTCTCGATTTTCAGCAAAACTCAACTAAACTCCCTTATTTTGTGCGTTTATTGTAGTATGATCAATATGTTCTGGATCCCTAAATGTTCGTTTAGAAGTAAACGAATAGATATACGTTACAAATTCAATGTTCAATACATTGGTCCGAAAACACAAATATATTATTTTTCTTATCCAAAGCACTTTTAGAAGTATATTTTATTTATTCATTTTCTTAATGTGATACAATTATTCTATGAATGTAGTGTCTTCTACACTAAGAACTTAGGAATTAATTTCTTGTAATTTTCTTTATTATCATTGTCAGCATGTAAGTTTAAATTAATATGGTTAACATATTCAATGAATACAAAATATTAATACTATATTGATTCTTATTTTGTCTAAAACGTATTTGCATTTTCAGCAAAACCTAAACGTTACACGTCACTTACTAAATGAAGTTAATTTCATTCTCACTGCCTATCACTGCCTTACAAGCTCTTTATCTCTATGCATGCAGAATTATTTTTCTCCTATATCAAAATCTTAAGTTCATTGAAAGGCATCTACGTATATTTTCTTTACGTAATAATTTTGTACGAATGCATATATATCACACATAAAGGAAATATACCATGTGCAAATGTACTTCATTGATCTCAAGTTTTTAATTCGCTTTTCTGGAATCATTTTAGTTTCAGAGTAAAACCTTTAAACTTCCCTCATATACAGAAACATTAAAAATATCAATTTTTATTATTATTTTAATTAGCTGCCATTTTAACAAAAAGCTACATATATAAGTATTTTGCTATTTCATTACATGTGAAAGCGCCTTATTTTTAAGCAATAACACACAAAAATGAAATAAATTAATCCTCAAAAAGGAAGAAGATACAAAGTATGCTTTGTTATGACAAAGCACACTTTGTATGCCACGGCGTTTCTGTTTAGAGTTATTATCAAAACAATATACTTTAAATATTCTCTTGTTTTCACAGAACATTAGAAGCCCTTTTCTCTTTTTGCCCTCCAGGAAAATTTACTAGTTTCAAGAAGGACACTCAGTAGGATAATCAATGGGTTGTTTCATTCTGATAAGATGTTATTACTTTATAATTTATTACCTTTATAAAATGAAATTTTCTAACATTGTATCCAGACCGAAGGGTTTCATTTTAAAGAATAATTTTACACTATGATGCCAATCCACTTTATGAGTATTAATTTCAATTAGCGATATACACTGCTGGCCACCGTAAATGCAACACCCTGAAGGAAGCGTGCAAATAATATGAAATTTACAACATGCATTAGTGGAGGTTGAGATATGCAAATGATTAGAATTTCAGCGCAAACGCACATCACGCGCGCCTGTGGCGCCACCTGAAAGCGCTTTTTAAGGTTTGGAGATTTCGACGAGTTTAAGTACAAAAATTGTGTTTTGCTTGGGTTTTTTTCTAAAAAACAATCAATTATGCCTCGTAGTAAACAGCGATCATCCTTTGATCAAGTATCCTAGTTCTGCAGAGGAAGGATAGTGTCCTACCGAGATTGTGGATTATCTTTCAGGGAAATTGGTTGTTGGGTTTGACGAAACCAAACAACTGTAATGTGGATATGTGATCGCTGGATGCAGGAGGGTACGACAGACCGACGTGATCGATCGTATCCACCTCTGTGCTCCACTTCACGTGACGACAGGCATGTTGTGCGCATGGCAGTGACGGATCGATCAGTCACATCAAGAACCATAGCACAGCATATTCAGTCAGTAACGCATCATCCAGTGTCTGCGCGTACCATTCGATGCCGTTTGCAGCAGAGTGCTCTGTCCGCAAGACGTCCATTGCTTCGTCTACCCTTGACGCAGAACCACAGACGTTACCGCCGCCAATGGTGCAGTCAAAGAAGGATGTAGACGACAGAATGGAACGAAATTGTCTTTACTGACGAGTCACGCTTCTGTCTGCAACACCACGACGGTCGGATTCAAGTCCGGAGACACCGTGGAGAGGGGATGCGGAACAGCTACCTTATGCACCACCACACTGGTCCTGCACCGGGTATTATGATATGGGGCGGTATTGGATATCACTCTTGCACTCCTCTAGTACTCATTGCTGGTACTCTAAACAGCCAGCGCTACATCTCCGAGGTGTTGGAACCAGTTGTCCTTCCTTAACTTCAGGGCTTGCCCATAGCCATATTTTAACAGGATAATGCGCGACCACACGTGGCACGCATTGTCCAAGTGTTCTTCGTCAACCGCCAGATTGAATTGCTTCCCTGGCTGGCTCGCTCTCCGGATCTTTCGCCGATAGAAAACAATTGGTCCATGGTTGCTCAACGATTGTCCCAGAGTACATCCCCAGCTGCCACACCAGATCAACTTTGGCAACGTGTGGAAGCTGCTTGATCTGCTGTACCCCAAAAACACACCCAAAGTCTCTTTGAATCAATGCCGAGGCGTGTGGTAGCGGTGATCTCCAACAATGGCGACTGCTCTGGCTACTGATTTTGGCAGGAACCACACTTCACAGAAGTCTATAAATTTAATCATTTGATACTTGGGAAAGATGTTATCTACAAAATAAATTTTGTTGTGGTATCTCTTGTTTTTCTTTGTGTTGCAATTTGGGGGGCCAGCAGTGTATATATATTGCTTGATAGAAAATTAAAAATCCGTAAGTTTTTGTCTCTGAATCTAATGCGCTCTGAACTTACTGCAAGTTTACTACGTCAAATACAATAAACAACATCAAAATATAAACAACTCTCTGAATTTTGAAACGATGGCAAAATTATTTCAAAAATATAAAGTAGTTTTATTCCACATTGCAATCATAATCAACTTTATCCACTTTATAATTTAAAATTTATTCCTCTCATTCGTCCCTCCTACTAAAAAAAAAAGTTTCTAAATTCTACCATTATAGAATGGCTTTTAACATATCAGAAATCAACCTACCTCAAAAATTATCCTAAAGTAATTTTAGAACATCGATGCATGTTAAGACTAATACAATAATCACTTTACCTCATCTTACTTAAACTACTATAAACTGGTATATAACTTAAAACTAACTTCGGGATATATGTTTGAGATCTGTGCAAAGATTCCAGCACCGTCAATTAGAGGCAAATTCTTAAATTAAAAGTCAGAGAGAAGTTAAAAGAGCTGTTTTAATTTCAAAGTGTTGTATTAACCAACACATTGACTGTTTTCTTCACATAAAGAGTTGGCATTAAAATAAATTTGAATGTAAAATTTAACTCTTAGTTATTACAAGCTTAAATAACAAAATTACCACTAATTCCTGCATTTATTTTAAAGGTAAAGCTTTTTATTTGCGGTGTGTCCAATTTACCCCATTAACAACTTTACCCCACCTGACCCCACGGAGATTGTGGTGAATAACAATTTTACAACGATTTTATGCTACGACTGTGAGTAACAACTTGACAACATTTTTTTTTTTTTTTTTGCAACGACTGTTTTTAATAACATCTTTACAACGATTTTATTCAATAGTTATGTTAAATAGCAACCCTACTCTTCTATTTTAGACCGAATGTTGTTCTCCTGGATTATTTCTACACCCAAAATTACATTATGGTTTTAAAAAACAACACTCAACTAAACTTTAAAAAAAAAATAAACAAACCGCTACACAATTTTTATCAGCTTTTACACTATGTGCCACGATATCACACGCATGGAAAATTTGGTTTCAAAATGCATTTTAGTACTTAAAAATATCTCTTACGTGTTATATTTCTTTCAGAGCGTGGCATAAAAAGCCAAGTTGACATAAATGCTTATTTTTGTCACATACATTTTATACGAAACTCATGGAAGCATATATTTTGCAAGAAACCATTTTCTAAAATTTATGATTATTCTCAGAGCATCCATCAAAAACGTTATTTTTTCATGTCATTTTATGCTAGAAGAATAACGATGAAATATGAAATGTGGAGACATTTATGTATGGTAGATAATGTCGTTTTGTAGTCACTTTATACAATACTACGTGCATTTTATAGGCTTTGTTGTAACTAGAACGTAAACATGCGCTATTTTATGGTAAAAGCAGAATTATTTACCAAAATGATTTAATTGAGGTAGAATTGTGATTAAATACTAAAATGTGTAAAAGATTTTCTGAAAAAAGCTCCACAAGGCTGGGGGTGTTGGATAGATTTATTGCGGTTGTAAGATGCGGACCTAGTTGCTAAGGATAAAATCAAAGGGATATAAATATCTTTAAAACTAAGTGCGTGTAATATTAAGCCTATGGATAGCACAACAATGTGCTGAGTAGAAATCATGTAACGAGTGATTTAATAAATTTGAAATATTCAATGAAATAAATGTTAACAAAGTTTAACAAATTCTAAAAATGTATTCCCTAAAATTGACTTTTGCGTGGTTTTGGCTATACCGTCATTTACATTTCAGATTGTTAAATTAAGTTGTAATGTACATTCAATTACGAAGTAGGACCAGAAAGGAATAGGTCAAGTAAAATTATTAAAAATATTGAACTTTTTTTTTTTGATTGGTTTTCAAAATACTTTTTTCCTGCAACTTCTTCCATCATTCGCTGTCCAAAACACTCCTAGAATCTCTCTTTTTTTTGTGACGGCTTTCAGTTGCTTCGTCGCATTTTCGATCCCCTGATCTGAATCCACAAAATGGTAAGAAATTTTATTTTCAGCTGTATGCAGAAACAGGTACTAGTCGGCTGGTGATAGGTCAGGAGAATAAGGATGTTGATCCAGAGTAGTGACACTGTCTGGCAAGGTACTTTTCACAATCAAAACGCGAAGTCGTGGACCATTATCGAACAAAATAAATCAGTCATTTGTTGCCTATTTTTCAGATCGTTTTCGCTTGATTGCATCTCTTAGTCGTTGAACTAATGGTAAAACTATGTCGTGAGCATTATGGTTTGACCTTTAGTATTAAATTCGTGGTAAATAGAACAGTTGCTGTAGTCTCGAACGCGCTTAACATTTTCATCTGTGGTAGCCGAGGGTCATCTTCGATGTTTGTGCGGCTTTCGCAAAAACACTTATGTCTCATATTTTTCATGGAATTCATTCCGTAAGTGATTTCTTCAGCATATCGATTGTCTCCGCAGGTGATTTCTGAATCAAAACGCAGAACTTGATGTTTGCATGCTGCTCTAAAGGCGACATTTCCAAATCCGTCAGAAATGATTTGCAGCTAAAGCCAACAGTAACGGAAAGTAATTGCAGATGGGTGTATGTTTTCCTTATTAGTGGTGCCAACTTCCAAAAAAAGATATTACTCGTCCAACGAACACTTGCGTGAATGCATGCGACTATTTCGGGAATTATTGAACTCTACGTCGTACTTGTTGCATCCAGGGTATAAGTTCTGGAGGAAAAAAATGTGTGAAAACCCTATTTTCCTCAGAGCTGATTTTCACGTGTAATTGTTTTTAATTCTGTAAAATAGGTCGAAATAAAAAAAAAGAATTGCACGACTCATTCTCTTGCGAAATCCCATGTAAAACAGTTATCAAGAGTTGGGCACTACCTCTCAGTTCTAAAAGGACTTGAATGCCTAGAGAGAAAAGCATTCGCTTATGTGTTTAGGCTATTTCTTTGGGGAGTAAAAGGTAAGGATATATTTTGCTGCTTGGGAAGAAAAGAGTTTTAAAAATGCACACACATGGTTATTGCTTCCGTTGAAAGATATTTTAAAACTGTTTTATAAAACAAAACTTTAAAAATTTACTGTCATCCATTAAGAATATCGATGACTTAAACCGACGAATCACTCAAGTAATTAAATCAATTTCACCGGCACTGTGTCGTCGTGGTAAGGTGCGGGACTTCTACGCCTAGGTCAGGAGATCGAGCCTGGCAGTGCCGGTACATGTTCAAGATTCAGAAAATCGCCCATGTCGTAGGATTATTCAGCATGTAAAAGGTCCTTTGAGTAGACATATTACTTGAATGCTTTCGGCTAAGTTAAATTCCTAGTGCAATTTCGCAGAGGGAAGGGGTGCTCGTCCTTTCAGGTAGAGAAACTGAGCATCGAAATTCTCTTGTGGTGATGGTACCACACTCATTGTGGTGCCGCTGAAAGAGATGGTACCAATCTATGTGGAACGCACTAGGTCTGCAATTGGCAGAATCCAACATTAGAGGAAAATAAAGAAATAAATCAATTCTTGCTAAAGCGCTGCAAAAAGGAAACAAAGAAAAAGTCGTGGAATAGAATATCGGTTGGATGTTTTGCATTTTTTAAAATTTAATGCGTCAAATTGATTACAATTATCATTTCAGGGTAACATTTAATATTTTTTCACTCTTTTTTTCTCTCCTTCCAAGGATGAAATATGTTTTACCTTTTTGGATCACCTTGTATTATGCGTGCACGGCAACTACACTCTCCTAGGTGTTTTTAAGCACGTGCAACCACGCCCAGAACCTCAAAAATTAAAAAGCATTATAAATTACACGTTCATATAAAACTAATACAGCATATTTAATAGCATTATTTTCGTGAATCACTTTTTATCATTTTCATTTAAGTAGTTAAAGTTAATAAAAAATTATTTCAACATTTCTCTCTCCCCTTACTGATATTTATTTGGGAAGTTTTCAAAATTCAGTGCTAAAACCAGTCCCAAAGAAATTTATAGCGCAGAAAAATTTAATAATCAAAAAATCTTCAGCCCTCCGGGGCACAATATTTGCCAGAAGGGGAGAAACATTTGCGGTTCGATAAATCTTATTAACGAGGCCTCACACTTTTAAGATGGGAATGTTTTATTTTTCTGGTGCTTTTCTCCCTTTTTTTCTAAAGGTTTTTTGTGCGAAATGCTATTTTAGGGCTTCCACTAGAAATTACGACAGCACGCAATGTCATTGTTGAATGATGCATAAAAAATGCAAATATTTTTAGTGAGCATATGAATCACTCTTCATTTCACACACATTCACATGTAGAGATACAAAAAAAAAAAAAAAAGCACTGCCGCAAACCTTTTTTTTATTCTACTACGAATTTAAATACGTAGTGCAATATAACAATAGAATACGTGCATTCAGATATATTGATGACATTCTGGTTATCAATTTTAATATTGCTGAGGAGTTGGAAAAAATTTATCCCAATTGTCTAAATTTAAAATCCACTAATAATAATACATACAGAACTAACTTTTTGGATTTATCATTGAACATTAGAAACAGTAATTTAATTATTGACATATATGATAAACGTAAGGACTTCAATTTCCATACCATCACTATGCCACACTGACATAGTAATTTGCATAAAAAAGTTTTTATAAATATTATCACAGGTCAACTTTACAGGTATTTTAAAATCTGCAATAACAAATATAACTTGGATAAAAATGTTTTCACCTTCTCTGCAATCCTTTTTTACTTTAATAATTATCCGCTGAATTTTATTAATTTTTACATTAAGTCGTTTAAAACTTTGGCGTAGCGTTTTTCAGTTGCTATATAACCATAACGGAACCTCATTGACACACACGGGATGAAGATTCCTGGCTAAAGTCCATCAGTTGGAACGCCAGTTTTTGGATGTTGTGTTGGTCTGTGAGCGAGATTGGAAAGTCAAGGTCAGCCACATGGACACGGACGGACTTAGCCATCACATCTCGTATCTCTTTCTCTGCTAGTTGTTGATGTCTTCCTTTTCTGGTCCTGCCCTGGGAGGTGAGTAGATTTAGAAGCTGTATTTTAATCGTATTGCTTTGCAGGTCTGGGAGGGGAAATTTCAGCTATAGCATATTGATTTTTTCTATTTTCACATTTTGACTCAGTCAGTATCACGTAAACTCGAAACTTATTTTAATAATAATAAAAAAAAAAAATTTGTTCTTTTTATAACTGGATAAATTTTTATAACTGGATAAATTATTTTGATTATTCAAATTGTTTTGATTATTCACTTGGCTTACAACTCCCAGTCTTATATTTTTTGTTATAAATTTTTTTTTTTTTCTCACATGCTATGCTGGGATTTCTCAGAAACCTGCAATGACAATATTTCGTTATATATGCTTCCTGCTCCCTCCCACTGATGAAGAGGGAGGCTCTTTTTCATTTTTGAATGTTTATATTTGTGATTTCCCACGTTCAGCCTTTTATATTTAATTGTTGTTTTTTCACATACCCACCAATTTTTTATATATATATTCTCTATTTCATACATGTATTTGCAACTGTTTAAGTGTGCTGCCTCGTGCGCCTTTTCACAGTTTGATTCACTTTATTAACTTTTGATATATGTATATATATATATATATATATATATATATATAAAGGGGGAGAAATAACCTCTTCTGCGAAATTTTTCCGCTTTAGTTGTAAAAAAAAAAAAAAAAAAAAACTTGTAAAGTACAATTTAAATTGTATTATTCATTACCATATTTGTTTAATTTAAAATTTCATTAGACTTTTTTTTGAGCATTAGATAAATGAATTTTTAAGGTAGATTAGCTTAGTTTTGTGCTTTTAGTTATTAAAGTATGTGCGACTTTGATAAAGTGGCTGTAATCTTTGCTTATGAGATAAAATATACTTCCCAAATTTTTGTTTTCTCTATACTTTTTGTGTTTATAAATTCTCAGTTTCTTTCAATTTTTTGCATAAAATGCATGCCTTAGTTTTACGAATAAAACGGTAGCAATTACATTTGCTTTAAAAATCATTGCTTCAGTGTTTTCTCTTTTAAGTTATTTTGAAAGGGTTTCTGCGGTAACTCTTTTTCGACATATTTTATGTTCAACGCATACACACCTGTACAATATAATTAGTACATATCATCACCTATAACCTACACACTATTATACTAATTTTAAAATGATTTCGTATTAAAAAAGTTACTCTGCTTATTGCGCAGTTTAAAGATTTTTATAAAATGTTTAAAAGAGCACAATTAACTAATTTCAAATAATTATGCCCAAATGATATAATTTCCAGTCACACATTGCTGTTTAAGGTAAAAATTGAAGTAATTTATATCTGCAATTTTAATGAAATGATTTGAATAATTATTGGTTGGCAATTATGTTATAATTGCATATTCAGTAAATCATTCATTTTTCTCTAGCGCCTTTTCGTTGATGCAGATAGAATTTCATGCATAAGTTATCCTTAGTTAACAAGCTTATTCATTATGCTTTTTTAAATTAAAATATAATGACATTAAATATGGCTGTATAAATTAAGTCTAGTTTCTTCTAATATTAATAAAAATATATGATAATATTAATGACTTACATTTATTGTGTTATAATTATGCTAAAGTTAAAAAACCTGTGTAAAAGAGTCACATTGCCTGTTATGAGTAAATTAAGTTATTATCGACATCGTTAACAATAACGATATTGTGGACGTACAATAAAAGTGTTCAAACAATTACTATAATTAAATGTTTTCAACAAACACCAATTTACAAGTGTATTTTTAAATCTTTGTGGCCTTCTTTCGATTGTTGTAGTACAAAAGTATCATTATAAAAATATTGATATGAAATGCGGTGGAAACAATTCTAAAATACTTTTAAATACTTAATAGCATTATTCATGCACGAAAAATATTTTTTAAGGAGATATTTTAATCAGTCAAAAGGGAATACTTGTTAAAAGATACTTGAAATCATGAATGGATCTATTGTTTAAACGATCATTATTTAAAACCACATTTTAATTATATTAGAGAAAACGGCTTAGTTTTTCGAAATATCTATTCCTCTCTCAACTGCAGGTTTTCTTCTAAATTTTTATAGAATTCATTTAAATTATAAGTTTTATGAATTTGAGCGACTAGAAATTTAATTAATTTGGGAAGAGGAATGCGGTTGCGTCATTTCAGGAGCATAACTTGTCTCTAGTGTCATCATGATATATTTTTATTCTATTTTAACGTTTATTTAAGAATAGCTGGAATTTTAAAAATTAGTTCCATTTTCTGTTAACGACTTGATTACACAATGCTCGCAGAAAATGAAGAGTTCAGTAATTCTTGCAGAAACACAAATCAAATAGTTTTCCTATTTAAAGGAGCTATAATTTGAAAGAAACATTTTACTATTGACAGATCGTAAGTAGATGTAAGGCAGCTGTCGAACTTGGGTCTCCCTGCTATAGAAGTACTTGAAGTAATTTGATTAATGCAGCAATCAAAATAATATCTTCGTATAAATTATGAATTATACACACACACACGCGCGCGCGCACACACACACGTATATATATATTGTTACGGGTTCTGCGTCTTACTTTAAAATCTCAATGACTACTTCCTTGTACAAAAGCAGAGACAGAGCACAATTTATTTTACAGATTAATTACACTATTTAAAAATTTCTCATAAACGTACCTCTCGGAGTTCACACATTACCGTAAGACCAACGGTAATCACGTATTTCTTAACCGAAATACGAAAAGAACCAAGCACAAAGCTTGCAGCACAACGGCTCAGACGTTTATCAGGCACTAGGCCAAAGTTTACAGCGTAACTGACTCTCAGAACTCCGAACTCAACTCCGTTCTAAACGTTTCGCCGGAGCTATTTATATACCATCGTGGATCACGTGACAGACCATTTCAGAAATTTCCATCAAAGACTAGAATTGTCTATCACGCGATCCGGGATGGCGCCAAGCTTGGCGAAAAACAACATCGTTACCCCTAAAATCGTAACAATATATCTCTACTAATAATAAAGCAGCAAGTATGTGTATCTGTGTGTCTGTCTGTCTGTGTCCGGCGTAGGGCCCAGACCGTCCAACGGATTTTCATGAAATTTGGCACAAAATTAATTTGGAACATGGGGGTGTGCACCTCCGAGAGTTTTTTCTGAAATTCGAATTTGTTCTTCTTTTATTCTAATTTATAGCCGAAAGTTTCATAAAATAGTCATTTTCTATGGGAAGGAATTATCGCATCGCTTCGAGCTTGATACCGTTGAAAAGCGCGTAAAAAACTACCCCGGAAGGAGTTTCGCTCTGTGTGCGAAAATTCGAATCCTCTAAATTACCTAGAAAAGAAATTATAAGCATTTTTCTCTGCATTATGTTTCACGGTAATTAACTTTAATTTTAATTGTTACCATGCCCCCCCCCCGACTGACTATTAATCCTTTTTTCTTTTAACGAATTAAAATTTATTGCTTGCAGTTTTTAGCATTTGGAGAAGCAGCCGATTTTTAATTAATTAATTTATTTTTTTGGATTTTGATTATTATTTTTTTAAAACGAATTGAAATTTTTTTCCTGCGGCTCACAGGTGGTTGATAGCTTTATTTTGATTTCCTTATTTTGACATGTATTTTACGGGACCATTTTCCATACTGCACAGGGTTTTTAAAAGAAATATTATCCTTTATAGCGATTTTCGTTATTCCAGCTTATTATTACTATTTATATTTTCATTTCTTTTATTTTTTTTTTCGCCAGTGAATTAGTACATATGTTAGTTTATTCCGCTTTCAAAGCTTTGCTTGCTGCTGTTTGTTTCTGCAAGCTATAAAATTTCGGCGAAAAGGCTATTAAAATTTTCTGTTTTAAGCCGGGTCCAGACGTTGCATTTTGCACAACTTTTTGTCTCCGCAGTTCAACACGTTGCAGATAAAACGTTGCGTATAGATTGGAAAAGTGCGCAGTTTTGAGTCCGGTGCGAAGACTGTACAGTTGCAGCGATAACTGAGCTAGAAAGCATATGTCTTTGAACTGTGCAGACAAATCGGCACATGTAGACGGTAGCACCCCTTTCCGATTCATTTTGTTTCTCAGTTTCAATTCGTCAGGCGACAATGGCCGACTTTCGGCAATGTTCTCGGGAGTTTCTCACAAAATTTATTGCATTATGCGAAAGTTTCCTACGCATTTGGCGTGTCAAATCCAAGGAGTATAGTGACAAGGATAAAAATGGGGAGGCTTATGAGAGTTTATTGGAAAAATTCAAAGACATTGATGCAACCGCAAACAGAGAAACAGTTGTAAATAATTAATTCTTTGAGAAGTGTTAACCGGAAAGAATTGGCAAAAGTTAATAAATCGATTCGATCTGGGGCTGGAGACGAAATTTACAAGCCATCTCTCTGGTACTTTGATTTGTTACATTTCCTAAATGATCAGGAGACACCAAGGCAGTCTAGGAATACCACGGATGAAAATAAAGAAACTGCAGTTGTCGAACCACCAGAACAGGCAACAAAAAATATTTATTTTATGTAATCATTTGATTTCACCACTTTGAACGCCGGGTTTTTCTGAGACGTTCCAGTCTTTTTTTATTAACATGACACCATGTCAAAATTGACCAGAGTAGTACCTCCTTCATGACGATATCTCACAAAACTGAGTGAAATATACAGATATCTCTGCACTATCTAGACACATAAAAAACTGCAACGTTTTCATTCAGTCTTAAGACTGCGCAGACAAAAGGTTGTACAAAACGTAGCGTCTGGACCCGGCTTTGTCAATAAATGATAGATAAAAATTAATTGTACTAAAAATGTATCAATTAAAACTATTCTAATTTATTATAATCTTCCTTTTTGTGTGGGTACTTGAACTAAACAAACAAAATTCGTTTTCTTTCAAATATTTTCTTTTTTATTTTGTTTCGTTTCTTTCTTTCCTTTTTCGTTTTTTATTGTGTGTGTTTTGTAAAAAAAAAAATGCTTAAATGTGTAGGATCTCCGGCTGATTGCCGTGGGCAGCTAATTTTTAATTATATGGAATGCTATACATTTTAATAAAATAATTTGCACCTAAAAAAGTTATCACTATATACACAATGGCAAACCGACTGGTCTTTTCATTTTTTAACACGGGCATAGCCGTGCGGGTACCGCTAGTATATATATATATATAATATATACACATGTGTTGTGACGCTCTATTCTTTTATCGTTTTCCATTCCTGAAGGTGTCATTGCGTTATAAGCTGCTGTGTTATTTAATCTGACTTAGGATGTAACGCGGTGAATTAAGTGATATTCTGTAAACAAATGCAGTTTGATTGTAAATGGGACTGCTGCTAATTTTTGCCCATACAACTGCTAAAAAATCGGTTTTAAAGGCGATGGCACACTAGGAAGCTTGTTTGTTTCTTAAGCGTAAGTACTATTCCTCAAAAATTAAAGCAGTGATTTGAGCAAAAATCGTCAGACTTAGAGCGCCCACAAAAAAGTTTACCCACATACAGATGCACACACAAACAAACATGGACTTTCTAAAAATGGCCAAAATGTGTTCAGTATCCTTAAAACGCAATAAATCCGCCAGGATTTAAAATCGAAAATTTAGGTTACGCATAGAAGTTACTTCTACATGCTTCGGATTTAGAAGAAAATAATAAATACAACCTATGAGTACAATGAGATTTTCTTCCCTCATAACTTAAAATATCTGATGTTTCACTGTTTAAAAATTCTTCACCGCCAGTTCGTATTTATTTTATAAATTTTAAGTCTGTGTTTTTTTTAATGAATATGTAGAAAACACTACGTTTTTTAGATCAGCAGCTATTCCCATTTAGAGACATACAACATAATCTCGTTCAAAAGGCACAAACAACTTTTTATGTTCGAAGAAGCAAATAGTAAATCTCTTCCAAAAGACTTAGATGTGACAATGGAACTATTTTCTACAATTCTATTTCTTCATCTTTAGTTACTACCCTTTTTCGAGAGCAGTTATTTCAAACAGAAGCCTTGCTACTGTTTTGTCCATAGATTATCATCATTATATTACTTTTGTGCCCCTTGTTTCTGAAAACTTATTTTGTAATTTAAGAGTAAACATAACGTTTGATTTTTATGAAGCTCATAATGGATGTACCTGGTTAGCCTTTTTGTTTTTTGTGTTTTGATTTAGTTTGAAACACGTAGTTTCCGTTGTAAAATATAAATTGTCGTACATAATACAGGATGGTAAAAACGTGCACGATCAGTAATCAAGTCATTATAATAGCACAACTAATTTACTATCATTTTCGGTGCCGTGGAATCCTAGTGGTTAGGATATCGAGCTTCGGATCGGAGGATCTCGGGTTAGATACCCGAGCCGCTGAAGACCCCCCCCCCCCCATGTACACTTGGGGATACGTGCATGTAAAATCCGTGGACCCTGAAGTCCCGTGGCACTTCCGAGGGTTCCGGTGGTTGGAGGTTTTTATTTCCTTTCACTCATTGGTCTAAAAAGGAAGGTGGCGTATTTGTGGTGGCGCCTTCTAGTGTCATCCAAGTACATTATGAGCCAAGTAGTACTTCCACCATTGGTGCTCAGATTGAAACGGAAGGCGCTCCCTTACTGCCCTAATTCCCAGTCGCTCCGCGAAGGGGAGATTGGATATGCAAGTAGCATTAGAAACAACAACAACACTGTAATAAAAATAATTTCACGTTAAGAAAGCACAAATAGGAATTAAAATGCAGACATATGTTTCGGGATTGGTTGGAATAACTTTTTCAATGCAACAGGGAGCTTGCATCTAGAAGCTCTCTGCCGCATTGAAAAAGGGATTTCAAGCAATCCCGAAACATATGTCTGCATTTTAATGCTTATTTGTGCTTTCTTAACGTGGAATTATTTTTTATTACAGTTTAAATGCACAAAGTTAAATTATTATTATAACAACAACACTATCTTTTTCAACGCAATATTTTTGTGTTTTGTGAAATGTATGACTGCTATGCATGTTCTTGACTGAAAATGCCGTTTTTAATATTACTGCGAGGCATTGAGTCTTCTTTCTTTTTGGTGCTGTTGTCGACTAGCATTTGTTTGTCTATTAACCACATTATAGCTAGTCAGAGAATATTGCAAATTTCAGTTTTTTGGATTTGTGAGTTTTCAATGAGCAGGAACCCTTGCTTGTCACCTGTGTCTTTCATATTTATTTCACATCTTTTACGTCACGTTTTTCTTTTGTTTTTGATGCGCTTTTTATCCTTAAACGCTTTAAAATTATTTACATATTTATTATCGAATGTTCAATGCAACTATTTGTATTTACTTTCATTAAGAATACTCGATATTGGAAATGGATAATTCTATATGTCAAGTGAACTAGTGTACATTACTTCTTATATGTAAGCAACTCTGTTTGATAAAGTTTCAGACCTCAAATGTTATAACTGAAGTAGTAAGGGGAACCCAAAGTTAAGGCTTGAAAAGGTCCTAAGTACCACCTGAATCATGTACCTATGCTTGGATGTCGCTAAAGGGCCAAATAATCAAAACACGTACTTGATATTTGTGCTTCCAAAGCAATATTTTATTCTTTGTAGACCTACAAAACTTATAGGAACATAAACCTAAACCCTTTGTAGTGTATACAATCAAAGTTGGCTCAGAGACAAACACGTACAGAAAAAAAAAAATATATATAAATATATATGGAAAAGAGAGAGATAAAAAACGTTTCCAAATATCAGGGGAAAATGGAGTATTGGAAAAATTATTTACTAAAGAATCAGAATTTTTCCTAAAACAACAAGCTTCCCAAAAATCAAGGTCATAGACCGAAGTACATTACAGCAGAAGAAAATTGAAAACAATGATGAGCCCTCTATCCTTCGTGTTCCTGGCCTCTGATTGGTCTTCTTTATTCCTTCTCTTTATTACATCGGTTAATCTCTAATCCCCCCCATTTGGTATAAATACCGGCTGTCTGTCTGTATGGTGGCCTTTCACTCACAACCTTCTTGTTGTGTCTTTAGCACTTTTCTTTCCTGCCCTGTTGAAGAGGATCCATTGTAGCTTCGAAACAGCTACTAGCGTCATTGATTTTACAATATGTGCTTTACTTACGTTGTTTTACCCTTGTGCAGTAAAACCTCGCAAATCCGAACCCCGAGAATCCGAAATCCCGGGAAATCCGAACGAGTTTTTTTAACAACTTTAAATTTGAAAAACACTCAAAAAGCGAAACTTATTTATTTTGTCACAACAAAACAATTAAAAACTATTTCTTTTTTAAATTTATAAAACAATTACTATAACAATACAAACACACAAAATATTAATTTCACTTGAAATCGGTTAACTTCAATTGTCGAAGTGATGAAAACCTTCCAGCGGAGGCAATTGCGCGCCATCGTCGTACAAACATGACATCATTAGGCTCGGCTGCTGCGGGTTACTATTTTAGTGCTATTTTATCACTATAATGCATACCTATTTATTATTGATTTTCTTCCATTTATTAAAATGATTATATTCAAAAAATATTGTTAATGCGCAGTGTTGTTTTTAAACAACATGTCAAATTTTCTCGAATTCTGTTTTTCCGAGTTAAATAAAAAAATTTTAGTATGCTTTCCATTTATAACTAGCACAAACAAACACAAAAAAATATTTTACAAAGAAGAAAATATTGCGCAGTGTAGGGTTAAGTCCTATATCGTAACGAGGGTTCGTTTATTGTATTATGAATAGTTTTCGGCTAATCCGAACGAATTGAAATCCGAACAGGCTACGGCCGCAATTAGTTCGGATTTGCGGGGTTTTACTGTTCTCATATTTTAGCACAGAGCATTTTTGTTCATTTTCTGATATGAGAAAGTTTTTAACATTTATAGTCTCTAGACCAGGGATAGCGAACCTTTTTGAAACGTGAGTCAAATTTTGTTCATTTTTTTTAGCACTAGCTCGTGGGTCACTAATGCCCATTTGCATCAAAGTTAAGGCTAAAAGTTTTAAACTGAGCATATTTAAAACTAAATATCTTTAAAATTAATTGTCTTAACTGGTAAAAATAGGCGTGGTTTGAAGATTTAAAACCTTTTAGTGGGGTTAAAAATTCTCAAGTGTTTGGGAGCGTTCATAAATGATGTCCCTTTTTCTTTTTTCTCATATATTTGACCCCCTCCCCCCTTTGTCACATGTCACGCTATGTTGCATAATGCACGATGTCGCACTTCTTGTTACCCCCTCCCCTCTCCTTGTCACACTTTGTCACAATTTCACGAACCCCCCTCCCCCTCGAAGCGTGACATTATTTTTGAATGATCCCTTTGGTGCAAATGGCAAAAAGTGTGAATGAACAAGGAGTAACAAAAGTTACATGCATTTTATTTGAAGAAACTGCTTTAAAGATGTTTATTTGCTTTGGTTTGTCGATTTTTTTTTCAACAAAAAAAATGTGAGCAAGATTATCCACTTTAATTCATATTTGTAAACACCTTTACTTTATTTCAAATACTGCAAACGCATTTTTCTCCATTTGCGTAAGGATATAGACAGCATTTAAACTGGTTTTGTGCCAATGCCGGGCTTGTAAAAATACTAATAGAATATAAATTATTCAGACAAATTATAAAATCTAAACATACCCGTGTAAACAAACATATGGTTGCCTAGCAATCGCGGGTCAGTTAAGAAAATTGCGTGGGTCAGTGTCTGACCCACGGGTCATAGGTTCGCCATCACTGCTCTAGACTCTTGGGGAATGTTTCATTTTTAAACATTACCCGTGTTTATAATTTGTATGCTTCCATATAAAAAGTTGTTTTCATACGTAAAAATTACTATAGAATTGTCTTAATTGCTCATGGGCACACTTAGTACAAATGTACTTTGCTCTTTTAAGCCTTAATAGTACATAAAAGTGCAAATAAATAAACAAAATACGTTATAAAAGCATATAAAGAAAAATCTCAACACCGTTAAAAATTATTTATAAAAACGAAAATTTCATTTTAATTTTTTAGTCCCACCAAATTCTGATAATTCTTTAATAGCATAAGTAAATCTAAGGTAAACACGTTTTTATTTCGGCTGTTTCAGTGTGAAATTATTTAGCATTTTCCAACACGTCATTTCTTAAATATGGCCCAATTTAGTTACGACGAAGTGTTAATTAAGGTTCGGAGAAAAATATCCATTAAAGATTAAACATTTTTAAAAAGGACACAAACACAAGATTTAATTAAAACTTTAGGCATTTTTTTGCAATTTTTATTTAAGTATCATATATCATCATTTTAAAAGGTAATTAATTTTAAAGGAAAACTATAATGTTTCAGTAGTAAAAGTGAAAACATGTCAAAATTCGTAAAGCACGTTTTGAAGAAAAAAAAACAGATTGGTGTAAATGAATTAATACTAAACAAAAAAAAAATAGTACATAAATAAGAAAATAAAAGTAAAATAATTAAATAATTTTATGATAGTAATAAAATTAAATATTTAAAAAAAATATATTTTTACAAAGGATAATATGCAACTATTATTTATCTCGATTAAAAATTACATAAATGCTGAACTTTGGATTTCCTTACAAATTATATGCATTGTAACATTAACCTATTTTAATTTAAATATTTAGGTACACTGCAGAACGTTTTTGCCCGAAAATATTTCTTTACTGCAAGTTATAAAAATTATCTTTACTTTGTTGAAACAATTTTGGAATATTATATGCGCTGTGGATGTTTTTTCTTCATTTTTGCACACCAAACAAATTTACCCGAAAATACATGATAATTTCCTGGAAATCATTTATCCAGAATCTAATGTAAAATTACACAAAGTTTTAAAAACATTCTTTCGAAAAGGAAATTACAGATAAGTAAAAAACAAAGAACATTCTGTAAATGGATTGAACGGAAAAAAAGCTGCAGTAGTGGCGCCTTTTAAAATTACTCTGAATTACTATTCCTGCTGGACAGAACCCAAACAGCTTATCTAATGATGCCTCTGGAATCGAAACGCTGGCCGTTGAGGGCTAACATTAGCAGTCTGCTCACTAGAGCTGTAGTTAAATTTTACAGCTGCAGTATATAATGCATTTTTTATAATTATTAAAAGATTAATATTAATACTAAGATATTTAATTTGATAATTATTGAAAGCTGAATATTCATCTGAGGCTTAAAAGTAGCACATACAGAATCCAGGAAACATGCTGGCACTATACAAAGTTTCAGATATTTTTCAAAATGTCTCCACAGCCCAAATTCAAATAACAGAAAAAGCTTTCTTAGTTAGAGGTATCGAGCCATACAGCCCTGATATTATTAGTCTGGTTCGCTATTAGCCTTCAGGTGACTTCAGCAACTCAAACCAGTTTCAGTAGCGGCTAAAGGAAATGAAGCCTCATCTTTCGCTTCAGCACTGTTAGAAATTTCATCATGAAATTACGGTTAAATGACCGGCCATCTAACTCACCGTTAAATTTACTGTTTGGAACATTTTTCTATCTTTACGGGACCTAACCATTTCCAATCAGCTTGGTTAAAAAGGCGTAAATACAAAAGTTTAGGGTTTTATAACCATTTAAAATTGGTTTAAAAAAAAAAGTTTTACCGTTTATGAACCATTTCGAGGCGTAGAAAACGTAAACGAAGCTTGCGGGAAGCGAACCCGGGTGTATGGTATGCCAACCTTGCTCGCTAACCATTCAGCCATCTGCACCACACAAAGTGGTCGTTTTTTCTCAATAAATCTTCCTCTTCAACAGGAAAACTGCAAAAAAATTGAGATTTCAGTTTTTGATTGGATCGAAATAATCGCGCGGCCCTCTGAGACACTCTCGTTTCATCGAATAAATCATATTAAATTTGATACACTTGATAATTCACAGTAATTTCTTCCATACGTCGATAGAAAACACGCTGTAATTCGAAGTTAATGCATGTCAGCTCCCTGTAATTCGAAGTTGTTGCTTTTTCGAATGATGTCAAAATGCACGTGTCAGTTTACTCATTATTCAACTTCTGATCCACAATTTCAAAATATTTCCCTCCTGAAGCAACACAACAAAGAAAAAACAGTAGTCCATTGCTTCAAAAACTGCGGATTCATCAAGGAGCCAATATATCAAATAGCTTTGCAGCAAACTGCTAACTCACTTTCTACTTCTCTCGGGAGGTATTAACTAGTAAGATTTCATACAAGTCAACAATAAGGTTGCTTAAAGTGCGGTGTAATTTCTGACATGAGAATTTTAAACATGATGAATATAATAAGATCGACGACGTGGTGATGATGAAATCGACGAATTTGCTGAGTACACTGTGAGAAAGGTAAAATCTTTACTCGAAATTCTTATCAAACAATTACATCCTTTTTTGAGCATGGAAGTACGCGATAACATTTTCTTGACCTTATAGATATTGGTTAATGCATTTAACACTGCCCGTTGTAGTAAAAAAACAGAAGAAAATAATAACTTTTCCCCCAATCCTCAAAAATATTGTTATTTGCTATATGTATATTACGTGCTTGTAGTTAATGTAGTGTTACTTATATAAGCATTCTTACATGGGATCAAAAATATGTTCTTCTAAATGAATTGCATAATAAAAGTGGAGGAAATTTCGTCTAATTTCCAGTCCACAAGAGTCCAGACGAAACACTACACTGTTAAAAATTTTCGTAGGAAAATAGTAAAATAACCATTTATTTGATTGTTATTTTACCATATTTAATTACAACAGTTGAATAACCATTAAAAAGATGGTATTCAAACCGCTGATTGCGAAAAAAATCGTTTATTCTCTGTTTCTACTAAAGAACGTTTAAATAACCGTAATTTACAAGCGCTCAATAAGAATCGGGAGTCCCTCTTGGTTGCGAAACCTTATAGGTTGTACGTTGTTTTAAAATAGGAATACGGATTTATCAGTTAAAATCTGCATGTGTAGATAAAAACAGAAGAAAAAAAAAGTGACTTAAGCAGTGGATAAATAGAAACACATACACACGTAAATAAAAAATTAGAGACATCGGATTCCCAAACTATTTGCGAATAAGTGAACCCATAATTTGAGCTGCTGAAGCTTGTTTGAAGCTTGTTCGTATTTTAATTTTGCAGCAAATAAAATGATTTTCGTCAATATACAGTTAATTTAGACTAAAAAAAAATTTGGATATAATAAAAAACTGAAGTCTCAATTTTAAGGCTGTTTGCCTGTTGGAAAAGAAGATTTATGGATAAATAAACGTCCGCTTTACGTGATGAAGGTGGATGAGTAGATACAGAACAAGACTAGTACACCACGCATTGGGGATTCGAGTCCTGCAAGCTTCGTTTATGGTTTCTACGCCTCAAAGATTCTACGATTCGAAATGGTTCAAAAACGGTGAAAATTTTGTTTTGAAACCCTTTTTAAAATTCTATAAAACCGTAAACTTTTGCATTTACGGCTTTTAACCAAGTTAATTGGAAATGGTTAGGTCCCGTAAAGATAGAAAAATGTTCCAAACCGTAAATTTAACGGTGAATTAGATGGACAGACTGATGCCGGTCATTTAACCGTAATTTGATGATGAAATTTCTGACAGTGTATCCCATAATTCCACTCTCAAAATCCGTTATTTATATCACGAATATAGCGTGCATGCGCTACTGTATGCTTAATGCTTCCTTAGATATAATTTTGTAAATTGATCAAGTGGTAAGGTAGAAAAAAGGTGAATGGTTATCGGTCTCGTAAGGTCAGATGGCCACAGCAAATCTTGGCCCTCATTGACTGTCGAGCTGCTGAGTTTAGTTTTTAGTAATTTAAATATTCTCTATTTTTTCCACGTTACTGAAGATTCGCAGAATATAAAGATTGCTAAATGGGCGCTTACTAAGTGTAACATTTAAAAATGCATTTTAATTTAAATAAACTCAAAAACATCTAATTACGATCCCCATCAACCGATGCTTAAGTACATACACTTTTAGAAATTTCATCATGAAATTACGGTTAAATAACCGGCAGCAGTCTGTCCATCTAATTCACCGTTAAATTTACGGTTTGGAACACTTTTCTACCTTTACGGGAACCTAAACTATTTCCAATCAGCTTGGTTAAAAAGCCGTAAATACAAAAGTTTACAATTTTATAACCATTTAAAAATGGTTCCACAACAAACTTTTTAACGTTTTTGAACCATTTCGAAGCGTAGAAACCGTAAACGAAGCGCACGGGAATCGAACCTTGGTGTATGGTACACCAACCTTGCGCTCTAGTTTTCGGCCATCTACACCACGCAAAGCGGCCGTTTATTTATCAATAAATCTTCTTTTCCAATAGGCAGATTGCCTTAAAATTGAGATTTCCATTTTTGATTGGATACAGATTAATTTTTGGTCTAAATTAACTGTTTATTGACGAAAATCATTTTATTTGCTTTAAAAATTAAAATACAAACAAGCTTCAGCAGCTCAAAATATGGGTTCGCTCATTCGTTAAACTGTTCGTTAATCCGATGTCTCCAATTTTCGATTTACGTGTGTATGTCTTTCTATTTATAACCACTGCTTAAGCCGCTTTTTCTTCTTCTTTTTTTATATACATATGCAGATTTGAACTGATAAATCTTTATTCATATTTTAACAACAACGTACGACTGGTAAAGTTTCGCAACCAAGATGGACGCCAGATTCTTATTGAGCGCTTGAAAATTACGGTTAGTTAAACGTTCTTTAGGATAAACAGAGAATAAACGATTTTTTTCGCAATCAGTGGGTTGAGTACCATCTATTTAATGATTATTCAACTGTTGTAATTAAGTATGGTAAATTAACAATCAAATAAATGGTTATTTACTATTTTCTTACGGAAATTCTTAACAGTGAGGGATGAATTTTAGTAGTCAGTTGTTCCATTTCCAAAAATTACGAGTGAAAAGGAAAAGAAAATCTAAACAATATGAGATCATGAGTTTGTCTAATTTTAAAAAAAATGCTGAAGAGAATTAGAAAAAAGCAATTTCCAATGGAGTGATTCAAAAAAAAAGAAAAGTATAAATGCGGACGATATTACAGAAATAAAGCACTGAATTCAAGTAATTAAACTCTATCTGAATTCCATTGAAAACCCAATTTCTTCAACAAGTTTGGCAAATAATGAGGATACCTGATATCCAGGCTGCAAATAAACAAATAATGAAAATGGTAACCAGCGTGTATTACGTAAGGAGTGGCGGCATGAATAGAGTTACAACTACGAAGACAGTGGAGCATTTGTATGCGACTCCTGTTAATTTTTTAGGCTGTGTACTGTTACTGTCATCTCATGGTATGCGTACTCACCCAGCGTGAAGGGTAAAAGTACACATTTAGCTTTTGTTTTTAATTTAAATTTTGTAGTACCTTTTAAGTTAAATTTCTTATATTTCGTACCCTTTTTGCTCGCTTCAAGTCGTTAAACTATGGCTCAGTGCACTTGCGTGGCTCTTTTAATTCTTATCTTTATAGCAAAAAATCCACCCGGTATGTACTCTTACCCTCCTTTCCAATACTGATTAATAAGATAATAATATGCAATTTTCCTGTAAGCCCTTTTTTAGCCTACTTTCCCGTAAAAGTAAAAATAATAATAATAAAGCATGAAAGAAGGCTTAATGTATCGTGAAAATATCGTTAGAAATCAAGAAAAGTCAAAAATAAATTAAGTAATAAAATAAAGATTGAAAAATAAAAAATTTGAAAGTAGGGTTTTGAGATGGGGAAAAAGTGTGTCTGTCGGTCTGTCGGTCTGTCTGTCGGTCTGTCCGTCTGTCGGTCTGTCCCCCCCCCTAATAACTTTTGAACGAATTGTTCGATTCGAAAAATTCTTTTTGCATTCGAAAGATCTCGGTGAGGACATCTAATTTCCATATTTTATTTTTTGATTTGAACAATTTTTTGTTACATTTTGAACAGTTCAAAAATTTTTAAAATTAGCACCTATGGGCGAAAATGAAGCAAATTATGTAAACTCTGGGTACAAGATCCAAGTTCCAATGAACAAGCTCACTGGAAGAAGTTCTTGGCGTGAAATATTGATTTGAACATTTTTTGTTCATTTTTGAACAGTTCAAAAAAAAAAAAAAAAAATTAACATAGTGCCTACGGGGAAATTTCAATCCTATATAAATCCTGATCTAACGAGCCGATTTGCTTGGAACAAACTTTATCGGAAAGCTCTTATGACGTAGAATATGTACAGATAAAAAGTTCATCCAGAACTAACGAGCCTATTTTCTTATGAAATTTTTTGATCGGGATTTTCAAGAATATTTTTGAATTAATGAAAGATTAAATGAATAAGCAAAATAATGAATGAATAAATGAGTGACTAAATACATGAATGACTTAATAAATGAATGATTGAATGAATAGCTATTAACCGTTGAAAAAGGTATATTTGAAGCAATTAAGAACTAAAGCTAAACGAGAAAGAGAGAGAGATAGCTAGAATATAAATTTGAAGCTGGTGTATACGGGAAAGTAGGCTCGTATAGTTCTAGACGGAACTTCTTTTTTAGCCTACTTTCCCGTAAAAGTAAAAAAATATATATTAAAGCATGAAAGAAGGCTTAATGCACCGAAAAATATCGTTAAATATGAAGAGAAGTCAAAACGAAGTGAAGTAATTAAATAAAGATTGAAAAATAAAAAATTTGAAAGTAGGGTTTTGAGATGGGGAAAAAGTGTGTCGGTCTGTCTGTCTGTCTGTCTGTCGGTCTGTCTGTCTGTCTGTATGTCGGTCTGTCTGTCTGTATGTCTGTCGGTCTGTCGGTCTGTCCCCCCCCCCTAATAACTTTTGAACGAATAGTATGATTCGAAAAATTCTTTTTGCATTAGAAAGATCTCGGCAAGGACATCTCATTTCCATATTTTACTTTTTGATTTGAACAATATTTCGTTCAATTTTGAACAGTTCAAAACATTTTAACATTAGCTCGTATGGGCAAAAGTGAAGCAAATTATGTAAACTCTGGGCTTAAGAGTCGAGTTCTTATGAACAAGATTACTAAAAAGTTCTCGAAGGAAAATATTTTTTGAGTTGAACAATTTTTGTTCATTTTTGAACAGTTCAAAAAAATTAACGGTACTTTTTCCTTTATCCCGGCGCAGGCGATAAAGTCGCCAATAATGATTCAACGAACGCCAAACGGAATACCTCCGCTGGTAACCTTTTGCGTGTTTTGTTGCCTTGGCGAGATTTGCGCCGGGATAAAGGAATTCATTTTGAAACAGTTCAAAAAAAAAAAAAAAAAAAGAGAGAGATTAACATTAGCGCCTTCGGGGAAATTCAATCCTTTATAAATCATGATCTAACAGACCGATTTGCTTGGAACAAAATTTATCGGTAAGATGTTTGGCAGTAGAACATGTACAGATACGAAGTTCAACCAAAAGGGAACGAACCTATTTTCTTATGAAATTTTTTAACTATATTTTCGAATGAATGAATGATTAAAGAATGAGTGATGGAATAAACGAATAAATGAGTGAATAAATCAGTGAATAAATAATAAAATAGATAAATGAATGTATGAAGTGAAACATAAATAAATGAGTGAATAAATACATAAATGAGAAAAATGAATGAATAAATAAACGAATGACTGAATAAATGAGTGAGTGAATGAATATGTATTAACCGTTGAAAAAGGCATATTTGAAGTAATTAAGAACTAAAGTTAAATGAGGAATAGAGAGAGAGAGAGAGTTAGCTAGATTATAAATTTCAAGTTGGTGAATACGGGAAAGTAGGCTCGTATAGTTCTAGACGGAACTTCTTGTTATAATCTAAAACGGATTTCACTTCATGTTTCATTGTTATTAGCTCCCTCTTAATGAATATTTTCTAACCGTCTAAACTATTTCAATATACTCCTTAATTTTCTCACTCATTTCATATCAAATTTTCAATTCCCTAGTTTTTAATAATGTAAACTCCTTTCTTGGTTTTTAAAGTTTGTCTGCTTTTTCCTGGAATGCCTTAAAATTCTCATTTTTTGTTAATATTTTTAGCTTCACTCATAGAAAATTATTAAGATGTGCATTTTTGAGCCATACGAAAGTTCCAGACGATTATTTGAAATATTTTACGCCAGCTAAAGTAGAAAATAAAAATCACAGATAACAGAAATTTCAAAATGCATTACATAAAATAAGGAGTGACACTTTAATAATAATATTTTGTGTTTATATCAAAATTAAAGGTGAATAGATTTTATCACATGTACATTCATAAATTATTAATTACATTCTTTTTGTCAAATATCATTTTAAAATTTTACCATAAAAAACGACTTACACTAGCCATAATCAATTTTTCGCAAAATAATAGCCATCAAATATCCTTTATTACTCATAAAACTCATTTAAAACTTTCATTTTAGCTATGAATCTGAAAAATGGCTATAAGTAAAATTTATGGCTTAACGAATGATTGATATTATATTAATCTCTGACGTCAATTTCACAAGAACAAATTAAGTTATGATAATGGCTTTTTTTGTGAAGAAGGTTTTATGTATGGTAGTTGAAAACAGATCAAGGTTATTTATATTCGTTTAGAGCAATGAAAAATTTCCCAATTTGCAAATATAAACTACATTAGAATTTTCGGTAAAATTTACAGCTCAAGGCAAAGAAAGATATTACTTGTAAACACTTTGAACATAATTTTTCTTTGAGCCACTGTTAATAATGTAAAGCAGGATTGTAAAACGACATTTTCTCAACGAATAGTCATTGTTATACTAGAGAAACTGGTTGTGAAAAAATATAAAACGAAACGAAAATAAAATAATTATTACAATTTATATTAATAAGAAATAGCTCTCACAAAATTTACAAACACAACATTTTGAAATACGTCATAAAATTATTTCACATTCCGACGAACTGCAAGATGTAACATGTTTTTTTTTTAAATTTGAATTGAAGACCAAATGTACGTGATACTTTATTTCCTACAAACCAAAAAATATAATAATAAAAATCAAGGAGTACTTTCAGAATCAGGGATAATTCACGATATTGTTTTAAAAATAATACTTTATTCAATGCTTAACATGTGTTATTTATATTACAAAAAATTTTGAATTGAATTAGATGACAATAGAAATACATATACTACTCCTCCAAAATATATGTAAACATATTTTCCTGTAAACTATTCCTAAATATTGCAACCTACATTTATTTACCCCAAAAGAATCAGATGCATTCCCCTCAAAACACCGATCAACAAAACGGTTTAAGAAAATGTTATATTTTCATCTTACTGACGTACATACAAGATCAATGCATCAGTATATCATCCATCCATTTGCAATAATCTTCACAATAATGTCCCATGATTTTATTTCAAAGTACAGTAAAACTCATCCATAGCGGGCACCAGCGGGACAAAAATATTTGCTCGTAATAGAAAGGCGTCCAAAAAACAGGGCTTTTTAGCCTACTTTCCCGTTAAAGTAAAAAAAAAAAGTATGAGAGAAGGCTTACCGCCGTATTCACCGTCAACTCTAACCTCATGGTTTGACGCGAAACCGGTCTCCAACCTGAAGTTACCGCGGATTTCCTATTCACCATCAACTTTGACTACGCGCAAACAGGTTCCCGAAACCATGCCAGGTCGAGTAACTCAACCAAGCTCCAGAGCAAAGTTAAGGTTTGAGCGCATGCTCAGTACATGTAAACATTAGCAATGGCGGACTGGATGTTGCGATAATTGGAATATGTTGAGATTTTAGAGCTTTCTTCGCTTTACACGATCTTGAATTTCTGAAGAAGCCTTACAAAAAATACAACTTTAGAGTTGTTTTAATTTTATTAACTAGTATTGTTCAATGATTTCTTTGTCACTTTTGTGTGTTTCCGATAATGTTTTTCTCTCGGGAGCTATTACTTCATTAAAGATTTTGAAACTTTATCATGATTCCTAATTGAACAGAAATACCAAACAATGGGGGTTAATATATCTTTAGTATTTTTATTTAATTATTTATTTTTCTCTCTCCTTGTTGCTTTTTGATATAATTTTATTCTACTTTAAAGTGTACATGTATATACTGAACTTTTAACATGCGTCCTGATTTTTTTTTGCCAAGGTAACTTCTGGGCCTGCGAAGTTCATGTGGAATATTTTGATTTATGTATGTCGAATAAAATAAACTTGTTGACCTTTACCATGTGTTTTATGTCATTGGCCAATTTACATTTGCTTGTACATTCTTTTCTTTTTTTTTAAATTTAACAAAGGTTTTGAATATGTGAAAAGCTTCTTTAAAAAAAAAAAAAAATACATATGAAATGAATCCATAATGCTAATGGCAGTTTTGTGTTTAAAGGTAAACTGCAAGGTTTTTGAAAAAGTCAAAATATTCGCCATATGTATTTGTATTAATGAATTCATATTTGCATTAGAAAAAGGGTTCTTGTTAACCCCAAATCACATAATTTTGAATTGCCGTTTCATGCAGTTGTAAGACTTAAACCAAATTTTTACTGTACTTTGCCAATGCGAAGTGATTGTAATAATAAAATATTTACAATAGTTATAATTGAAATCAAATGCATTTTTTAAATACTCTCATGAATTTAATGCAAGGCCATAGCCAGATTTTTTTTTTTTTTGGGGGGGGGGGGGGCTTTGAAACATTTATGTTGAGGAAAGTTTCAGGGAGGAATATATGCTACATTGCGAAAATGTTCGGGGGGGGGGGGGGTCCGTGGGCATCCCTGGTTACAGCCTTGATTTAATGAAAGAATATTCAAATAAAAATTTAAATGATACAATAATACACTACTGCTTAATTCATAATGATACATTTCTATATTATATATATATCGTTTGTGAATGGCACATTTCTAATGTCAGAAAGAGATATATTACAATGATAAAATTAGTTGTAATTTCCTATTCGTTAAATATATATATTTTTTCATTTTCCGAGAAAAATTTTATTGGACTCTTTACTTTTCCATATTTTAAAATTTTTTCCACGAGTGCTAGAAGTAATACCTTTTCAAACGGGCTAAAAACCACTCGTTTTTTATTCATCGCTATATCGCAGAGAACGGGAATTTTAAAAAACGGGAAACGAAATGTACACTGCGCGGCGAAAAAGCATGAAGAAATCATGTGATAGTTTTGACCAATAACGGGCCTGCGTACGTTCTCACACGGCGTCGAGTTGACTAACTTCGTGGTTGGAAAACCCCAGGTTGATTTTCGTCCGTGAATACCGATTTTTAACTTCGCAGCGCTGAGCCCCAACTCCGAGTTAACGGATCTCGTGGTTTCACGCGTGGAGTTAGATTGTCGGTGAATATGGCGGTTAGTGTATCATGAAAATATCGTTAAAAATAAAGAAATGTCAAAAATAAGTGAAGTAGTTAAATGAAGATTGTAAAATAAAAAAAATGAAAGTCGGAATTTGATTTGAAGACAATTTGTGAATGTCTGTCTGTTCCCCCGAAATAACTTTTGATGGATGGAACGTTTGATGTCCGATTTGATTTTTTTTTTGCATTCCATAGATCTTGGCGAGGACATCTCTGCCATATTTTACGTTTAGATTTGAACATTTCTTCGTTGAAACTTGAACAGTTCAAAAAAAAAAAAAAACTTACCATTAGCGCCTATGGGGAAATAGGAAACAAATAAACCCTAACAAAATAACTCTAGACATAAGATCCAAGTTTCTTTGAACAAACGTATTCGAAGGAGCTCTCCACGTGAAATTTTTTGATTTAAACAAATTTTGTTCAATTTTTAGCATTTCCAAAAAAAAACATTAGTGTCTGCGGGGTAAGTTGAATGATATCTAAATACTGATCTAACAGATGGATTTGCATAAAACTAACATTATCGGAAGGATCTTATAACGAATAAGATGTTCAGTTTTGAAATTTATAAAGAACTAAACGAGCCCATTTTCCCATGAAATTTCATGCTCTTTATTTTTAAGGGTATTACTGAACGAATGAATGAATGAGTGCGAGAATGAAAAATAAATGAATGAGTGAAAGAATGAATGAATAAATGGAAGAATACATGAATGTGTGAGTGAATAAATGAATGAAGGTGTATTAACCGTTGACAAATGCATATTTGAAGTAATTAAACTAAATGAGAAAGATAGACAGATAGCTACATTATAAATTTGATGTTGGTGTATAGGGGAAAGTAGGCCAGTATAGTTCTAGACAGAACTTCTTGTATTGGACTCAATGATTTCCGGCCAGGGAATTAAAATATATTCATTTAACAGTGTTGTCCGTTGGACGACTTTTACTGTGTTATACTTTTGAACAGCTTTATATGATTGTTAATTATTTTAGAGTTTCAAAAATATTCCAGTATTTCGAGGAACTATTATGTGCCACTTAAGCATGTCTTAGGTCCAAAAAATAAAGATCGTCCTAAATACTTCGTTTCTAATCCGATTTCTTCTACGTTTCAACACAAACACATTAATTATTTAATGTTTCCCTTACAATCCGTTTAACTGACTCGTCATTTATTGTCGGTGCTTTTTCCAGATAGCCTTCTGCCGCGCAACAAATTTTACTCAAGACAAAATTGTTTTCCGGAAAATGCAATTTTCCTCTAAGCTCAAACAAGACTCTTGGTAATAAGAAATGATTACGCTTTACTATTAAGGAGAGCTTAAGTACAACGTGGGTAAGACACGAAATTTATTATGTTTTGAACACGAATTTACGAAATCGTTTCTTATAGCAAAAGGGGAAGCTACATAACCGTACTAAATACTCGTATAATAGTGTTAAACTATCCGCGTAAAATCGCTGTTGTATTTAATAGTATAATGGCTATTCGTTCGAATTGAGTTAAAAATTACGTAGTTCATCAATCTCTGTGTTGCAATATTGAGATAATGTTTTAGCATTAAGTATTATTTTGCGGTGTTTAATACTTTTCCTTAAGTTCGGATTTGGGTAGGAGTATCACTTAATGCCCATAAGCTTAAAATTTAATGTAATCAAAACCATTTTTTTTTTCAATTTTCTGTGGAAAATCCTTCTTTTATTCGTAACCACGTTTGTAGTACCCACTTTTAATCAATTAGTTTTTCATCATGAGCGTTAATGACGGGCTAATCAGAAAAAAAAAGCACACCAATAAAACGTATTTTCCAATTGCACCTGAAATGTAACACACAGTTATTCAACTGTAAGTATATAAGATGATAATTAAATGAACTTTCCCATCAAACTAACTCAGTTAGATTTAGGATTGTTTTTCTTAGCAAAAACGAGTACGTCAGATCTATAAAAAAATTCACGCTAAAATCGTTTTCTGCAGAAGTCTCTATTCAGAAATTATTTTTAAAAATCAATTTGACAATATTTTCAGTTTCAGTATAATGATTTTCTTTTATGTTCTTAACTTTATTGCAAATTTTGGGATTTCGTGCGAAACTCTGCTTGTTATAGACCAGAAATGTGCTAGGGGAATTGGCATTTTGGAAAGAAATGAAGATAACTTCCTGAATATGTGCGTTAGTTTTATGAAACTGGGTAGAAATATAGTACATAGAAAGTGAATCCTTGTATTGAAATTTACATCTTTTCCAAGCATGTTTTGAGACATCTTCACTTTTCTGCAATATGTTGTAGATAAGTGAAAACAAGCCTAAATGCATACGTGATGAAGTTTTTACTGGAATCGGTAAAGGGAAGCATGACTTTTTGATGACCAAAGGAACATGTTGTCATGTATATCTGTAGAAATTCGAAAAAATGTCTAAAATAGGATTACCCCATGACTTGGCTACCTAGTGTATAGATGTTTTGTAAATGAATTAACTGACACCTTAATATTAATATTACTTTGCATTGACATCCATTTAATATATTACTTTCTATTGTGTTCTGTTTTTTACCTTTATTCTTTGAATTATGAATAGTAAGAAAATTGTTTGAGTAGTGTAAAAAAAATGGTATTGTAGAATTAAGGAGAAATATGAAAGTATGTGGAATAAAGACTTCTAAAACTGGCTTCGAATTTACGTCGAAAGTTGGAGGGAAAAATAGTTAACTATTTTCATAATTTTTTTATTGATAACACTGAAACTCATCAATAGTTACTAAATAAAAAAGTAAAGTAAAAAGAAATCGGTTGAAAAACAGAGGAGAAAATGGTACTTAACTGTTTTGTATTTGCCTGTTTATATATAGATAAAATTTCATTAAATGAAAGTGTTTTCCGGCTTACTCACACAAAACAAAGTGAACTAATATACACTAAATGAAACTTATTTTCTTTCGGTACATATTAAATGAAAATAAAAATGAAAAAAAAAAAAAAAAATGTAGATAAAAACGGTTTTATTTTTTTAAGGAGGTTCACACGTTTTAAGTAATTCCCAAGAGTGTCGTGAGGTTAAACAAATGTGACTGTTCAAGAAGACAGGATTTGTTGTTTTTTTCTCTCTATATATTTCGTTTACGGCGAATTAAATTTCTACATATGCAAACAACTTTCTTTACATTGAGTAATATTCCGGAATTCCCAATATGCGAATATCTTCTTCATCCAGATTCAGTAAAGTGCCATCTCTTATTCATTTAATGGTGAAGATTCCACTTTACTGATAAGATATTCATGCGTTTACGACCACTTTACAGTTTTAGAAGACTGAAAGCCATTAACTATTTATTTACTCCAGCTCATTACGTAAGTGCATAAAGGTAGTTCCTCGGAATAACTATGAGGCAAGGAAAGCAGTAAACTTTGCATACATTCCCAATATCGAATAAAGAAGATTTAAAGGTCTCCATATGTGAATTTACAAAGAAATAGCAGAATAAATCTGAAATTTACTATGATGTATGGGACTGTTCAATTACTGTAACGCACCAAATAATGAACTCCAGTGAAACCTGTGTAAGTTGACCATTTATGGTGTAGCACTATAGTGATCAATTTAGACAGCTTTTTTTTCATTTTGCCATTCTTACACTATGCATTCATTTCTTTTTAACTAATTATAATACTATCAAGTTTGGCTTGTTGTAATCATGCATTTACCTTGTTTTTAAATAGTAATTAGCTATTTTATTTCACAATAATATAACACCATGAGAGAAATTTAACCTGAATGGCTTACAATTCAATATGGAACTTTAAAATAAAAAACTTTGTTAAAATAAAGAAAAATATCTTATCAATTATGTAAGTTGCTTATTTGGTGGTAGAGATTTCCTAAAAATGCATAATCATTCAAAATGGCTATCACAGAAAGAACAAAAAGAAGAAATTTGTTTAAAAAATAAAAGAATGCTCTTAGTAGTTTTTCCATTGGTTAAGTTAGAATGAAGTTTAGGCAAGCTTTCCAAATAGTTTTATCCATGCAGTGCAGATACGTACTGGAATAACATTACAGCATAAAAATGTTCTGGAAAAGGTATCTTTACGTTTTCAAAAAGTAATTATTAGGCGGTCAACTTACAAAGGGTTTGTATAATACTCCCACCCATTTTTTTTGCATATAAGTGCAGGGTTCGTACGGTCCTTAAAGGTCCTTAGAAAGTCTTTCATGTTCATTTTCATTTTTCGGGCCTTAAAAAGTCCGTAAATAGTCCTTATTTTTTATTCCAGGTTCTTAATTTTTTTTGTTAAAATAAGAAGGTACCCATGCACTCTATTTGTTTTGCTATCTTTTGTATTTTTCACTAGAATCAAACTTCTTTCATTTCAACTACTTAATCGAACCTCAGACCTGGTTTGCTCGAGTCCGGTACAATCGCGGCTTTCGGACAGACGCAAAACGGCGAATTGACATCGCCAAAAATGGCGGATTTACATAAACATCATCGCATTTTTACTACAAATTGCAGTGCTTTCTCAACTGGTAGATAAATAATTAATTCTTGTTTTTTTCATTTTTTTTGATAAAAGATATAAGTAAATTGATGTGTTATATATTTTTACAAAAAAAAATGTTCATGGATTTTGATAAAATGCTTCAAACTACAACACCCAATTCAGTTAAAATGAACTTGTACTCACCCAATTGGTAGCTTCCAACTTGCTATTTCCTGCAATTGTATGAAAAAGAAAATCGAGCTACATCTAAAAAAAAAAAGTTGTAGAGAAGTCGAATCAAAACACCAAGCATTTGTACAAAATTGTAAATGGAGCCCAGTAACTGGGCTCCATTTAAGACCACAGAAAAATAAATGACACAAGTTCCCTCATTTTGCTTTTAAAAGAGAGAAGAAAAAGGAATAAAATTTGAAAAACGGGCTTTTAAGGACTCAAAGGAAAAAAAAATAATAAATAAAAAAAAATCGGGAATTTTCGAAAAAGGGCCGAATTTCGGGATTTCAAATTTGAGACTCGATGCTATTTATTAAGTTTAGTTACAAAGTGAATAAATATATATATTTTTTTTGCATGAAAATTGTTACTAAATCATCTACATTCTAAACAATTATCAATGAAGCAAGTAGGAGCAGCTTCTAGCATGTAATCAGTAAATAAATATTGCTTTTGAAACTTTTTTTAATTTAAGGGGGGGGATACTTCAAAGAAGCATTATTGTTAAATGTATCTCTTTTATTGAGCTAGAGGTTAACTAATATGTAGGCAAAAAAGAACTTTCAGCTTTTTTTGCGTTCGACCAATCGCATTGATTTTTATTATCATTTATCACATTTATTTTTATTATCATTTTTCTTACGTCTTACACTATAATAAGCGCCGAGTTGCCAACTCTCCCGATCGCTTTTCAGCTGATCTTTCGCTAAACAGTTTGTTCTCCCATTGTTTTTTTTTTTTTTTTTTTTTTAGATCAAATAAATTCCCGTTTCGAAAATTTGTTTTAAAGCGATGTTTTAATATTTAGTAAATTTTATCGACCAATTTGGCTTCGCGATCGTTCGCTGTGGGGTTTTGTTGTGTGATAGATGATGGATATTTGCTGCGTTAATCAAAATTTGTATCTCGTGTAATTTCTTAATTTGCAGTAAATTGAAGGAATCGACCTCTTCTTAAACCTATACACCTTAGTGGCAAAATGCTCCGTTTTCCCCTAGTTTTTCTGTTTTTATTTGAGAACTTCGAAAATTCGATTTTTTGCAAAAAGATCCGATTTTTCAAGTTGATGTACAAGTATTTTTATCTAAAGGGATTGTACTACAAAGCAAGAAAATTTTTCAAGAAACTTTTTAAAACGACATGTATTAATTTACATGAATTTTCATAACTTATAACGCGAAAATGTAAAAGCCTATTTTTCGGAAACTTGCTAACATCTAGCATGTGCTTCGCCGAAAATCGGACGCAGCTTTTGAGACTTCTATCTTTTTGCATCCTGTAAATATATCAATTATTTAAAAAGTTGACAGTTGTTTTAGTATTTGCAGCTTGTAGTCTGCCTGTTTTATTTTCTATTTAAAAAAAATGTTCAATTTTTCGAAACTTTTAGTTAAATTTTGGTAGTTACTATTTGAGGGTAATGTACAAAGTCTTAAGCGAATAAGCTCCATTTTGTATTTGTATGTTGTTTCGAAAATGAAATATTTTTCTCAAGTTAAAAAAGTTTTTTCTGAGTTCTTGCAAGCTCTTCTAAATAATTTTAAAAGAAATTTACGGCAGAGTTAAAATTTAAGTAAGCCTAAATTGAGATGCTGGCAAAATGAGTTAAGTAAATTGATAAAAAAAATTGAAATTAAACACAAATTCTCAAGACAAAGTGCCCCGTTTTCTTTAATAATTTTTTTTATTTAAATTGTTTTTCATTTAACTTGTATTATATAGCATTAACCATTTTTGATAATTTTTCATATTATGATAATTTGCTTATATATGATTAATACTTGTGTTGTGTGCTTCTTATTACTAGCTCCAATAATTATTTAACTCCCTGACTGTATTGGACATTAGAAGAGCAACAATTCAAAGAGAGCTCCATAAGAGTGTTTGTGTTGTGTTCCTAATAAAAATACGATGTTAAATCAATTTCCTCTTTCAATAATGCTTCCTTTTGAAATAAACATAACAGTTTGTATATTTCAAAAAAATTGTGAGGTCCTTAAATTTTTTTGAAGGTCCTTAAAAAGTCCTTAGAAAGTCCTTATTTTTGTATAAGACAAATGATCAAAATACTTTGTGCAAAAATGTAAGTACAAAGATAAAACAACGTGAAAAAGCACAAATTCAGATTAAAATTAACGAAATAGCTATTTCGAAGCTACAAATGGAGCCTCTTCATCAGTGCATAAAAAGAAGAAGAAATGCTCAACACACAAGCAAGAAAGCTGTGAGTGAACAAGGCAATAACCAGAGAGACACCGGTATTTATACCAAATGTGTCGGATTAGCGATTGACCAATCAGAGGCCAGGAACAAGGCGGGAACAGAGCCCGAAGGAAAAGGCGGGAAACGAATATGTAAATTGCAGGAGAAAACCAAAAATGGAGAGAAAAATTATAAAAATTGTTTCCAAATGTCAGGAAAATATGGAGTGCTGGAAAAATCATTTACTACAGAATGAGAATTTTTCCAAATGTGATAAGCTTCCCAAAAATCAAGTTCATGGACAGAAGAGCATTTGCTGATAATTCTAGCAGAAGAAAATTCAAAACAATGATCTAAAGTCCAACAATGCTGGGCAATGGAAGAACGTGCAAGTTCTTTACGCTTAACATAATTTTCATGTTCTTTCAGACGGTGCTTTAAGGCACGTTTAGTCTGACCTATGTAAAACAGACCACATTTGCAAGAAATACTATAAATACCCCAGTTGTTGTGCAAACCAATGGGATACTTCAAATTTGTAAATTTTATTTTATTCACAGGGGAAAATGCAGTATCAAACCCAAACTTCTTCAATATTTTAGCAATTTGCTGACTGATTTTTGGATAAAAAGGTAAAATAATAGTATAAGCAGGCTTGCACTTAGAAACATTGCCAGAAATTGAAGGCTTAATTAACCTGTTATAAATAGAATCAACGACCTTAGGAGAATAACCACGATCCAAAGCCACAGCCTTAATGTACGAAAGCTCAGCATCCAAAGAGTTAGAAGAGGAACATATATTCAAAGCACGGAAAACAAGAGCCTTGAAAGAGGCCAACTTTTGGTTTGGGGGGTGAGAAGAACATTTGTGAGGAGGTAGTGTAACAGCAAAGGGCTTGCGAAACACTGAAGTCATAAAATCGTCATTACTTTTAGTAATTAAAACGTCCAAGAATGAAAGAGAACTATCCACTTCCATTTCAATAGTGAATTGAATGCAAGGATCAATGGAATTAAGCTTATCAAGTAAATGATCAATATCCACTTGCTTCTGATCAAGCAATACAAAACAATCATCAACATAACGGACATAAAAAGGAAACTTTATGGTTTCGAAAAGTTTAGTCTCAAAATAGTGCATATAAATGTCACTTAAAATAGGGCTTAAAGGATTACCCATAGCTAAACCTTCAGTCATACGAAAGTACACACCATCAAATACAAACGTATTTTGCTCAAGACCAACACGAGTGAGAGAAATAAGTTCTTCAATCTCAAAACTAGAGAAATGATATTCCTGAAGTCTCAATTTAAGACAATCCAATGCGCCATTAACCGGCACATTGGTGAAAAGCGAGTTTACATCAAAAGAAGCCATAGTTAATCCAAAAGGTTTGAAATCACGAAGCTTATGAACAAAGTCGACGGAATTTTTAACAGTGAAAGAATTACCATTCAAAAGAGGAGAAAAGATGGAGACCAAGTGTTTAGCAAGTTTATAAGAAGCAGTATTAATATTGGAGACAATAGGACGGAGAGGTATACCAGGTTTGTGGACCTTAGGAAGAGCGTAAAATCTGGCACAGTGTGCGACTGAAGGAATCAAGGACCTTTTTGAAGAATCGCAAATGACAGGAGAAGACTTTACAGCCTTACTAATCAAATTTATCTCCATAGTGCTGGGGTCTTTGCGAAGTGTAACATAAGGACCAACCTTAAGTAAATCATTACATTTATCTAAGTAAGAGCTTTTATCTATAACAACAATTTGACCACCCTTATCAGCCTTAGTGATAACCAAATCAGGATCAGAGCACAAGTTTTTGACGTAACTATTAGCATGCTTGCTGAAAGTATTTGAAGATAACTTCGAGTTAAAATCCACAGTATTCGCAATGAGATGCCTAATCGAATCCTTTTGAGAAGCAGTGAGAGCACTAAATCTAAAGGCTTTCTCAATTGGAGCAACCAACTTAGGAAAAGAAGGTTTTGAAGAACAAGCAAAATTGTTATTCAGTTTGAGAGCATTGAGCTGATCAATTTTAATCTGAATTTGTGCTTTTTCACGTTGTTTTATCTTTGTACTTCCTTATTTTTGGTTTTGCCAAAAGCGTATGAACCCTGAAGTGGTCAACGATAGACAGGTGGTCAAGTTACAAAGGGTTCTGTACATTCCGTAATATAGGGATAATTCCGTTCCTGACAAAAGCGGTCAACTTTACAGGTTATACTGTATTTCCAACAAATTCCGGTGCGCTTTTCTTTTTTAATAATATTTCGAACTATCAGAAAGGCAAATAAATTAATATGCGTAAGTGTTTTGCCATCTATCGTTGTTAATATTTCAAAATTAATGGAGGCAATTCACCACTCATAAGCGATCATCGTCGTCACGTGATATCAGATCTTTGTTTACTAAGATTTTCAATTGAGTTCTACGTGGAGTTCACTAGGCAAAATTAGTTATCTTAAAATTAATTAGACTATTTTCACAGCTTTTCTGATTATAACCCAGTATTTACATTTAATTTAATCATTATAAAATAAATTTATTTATCATTACAATAGTTATAGTGTTGTATTTAGTGTTAATTTTATGTAATGTAGAAGAAATTTATTTAGTCCTAGTTTTTAATTAGATTTGTCGAACTCGATATAAAGCGATGCTACGGCTTCCTTTGTTTACATTACTTTCATCGGTGCCACGTGACCAATGACGTTGCTTGAATTGCCTCCATTGAATCAGGATGTAGAACGGTTTCTTTCAGAAATAAAAAGTTCATGTGCGTGATGCTACGCGTTTAAAAAATAAATTGGTGTGTAAGCACCCTGAAAGGTTTGTTCTTCATACGACACATTGAGAAAACAATTATCATCCGACGAAGAAACATTGAGATTTACTCTAATGTTTTGTGTGATAATATCGAAATTCTTTGCTGTGTGTCTTTATCTTGTTGAATCAGTTATTGATTTTCTTTATCTAAATTGAATAATTAAGGTTTTTATCCTTCCCTTTTTTTTTCAAATTTCAAAAAGTGACTTTGTACAAATTATGCTTGAGTTTTGCCTCCTGCTAAGATTTCCTTTCCGGGCCAAAACTATTTTTTTTTATATTTAAATGTTTCCTTTTTACCTCTTTTTTATTTCAGAACTATAGAAGTAAATATAAAAATATCTTAACCCTTTATCTACCGACGGTACTTATATGTACCATTCCCTATAAATTCCATCCCAGCAACCATTTTTACCAATATTTTGATGCTACTTTGCCGAGACAGTCTTTAAATTCCCCTCTTTCAGGAGACATATCAGCAAGGACATAAAGAGTATTTTAGCGAGGAAAGGAACATAGATAGTTTTGAAACCGATGCTGTGTTTTGAACTTCCATTTTGTTCAGATTGTTCCCTTAGAGTTTCGCTCCAGAAACGCAGTAAAATTCAAGAATCAAGTCACTGATTTGTTTAATGTGTTAGTTAAGAATTTAGAAAACTATTTGACGAGATATTTTGATTAAAAACTGTATGTAATTAAGTTCACAGGGTAAATACTCTGCTGTGGCACTTATTAGCTGTAAATAAATAAATACTTATAGACTGAGAATTTTATTTATGTAAAGCCCTTAATTTTCAGTGTAAATACCTAGACAAACTATTTCTGTAAAAAAAAAAAATTACTGCAGATCATAATGCGGTAGATAAAGGCTTAAACCTGTTCAGTTTGAAAGGATCGAGTAAAGCGAACTCCGAAGGGAAGCGATTCATGGGTACTGCGTAGGCACTTCCGGAAATTGCGAACGATAGTGAGAAGAGGCGGAAGCCCCCTAGTTTTATAAAGAAAAGTTTTTTTTTTCAAATATATTTTTAAGTCGTTCCTTAACTATACTTAAGTTAAAAAGTTTTCCTTTTATTTAATTTTGAACATTTCCCTATTTTTTAGTTTCTTCTTTTTTTGGTATACATTCTTTCTCAAAATGCGCATAACACATGCACAAATGAACATACGTTCGTTTCTCAAATTGCACACAAATTAGAGCATTATATTGCTTTTTCTAAAATTGAGTGCTATGGGATCATTCCTAAATGAGGTCACGCTTTGAGGGGGGAGGGGGGTTCATGAAATTGTGACAAAATGTGACAAGGGAAGGGGAGGGGGTAACAAGAAATGTGACGTCATGCATTATGCAACATAGCGTGACATGTGACAAAGGGGGTGGGGTCAAATATATGGGGAAAAAGCGTGACATCATTTATGAACGGCCCCTATATGCATTAGACATATTAAAAGAGAATTAAGAAGAATTAGAAAGCTTAAAAATATTTCGTTTTCTTTTTTATGTAAGTAAGAACGGGAAAGAAAAACTTTCTAATTTTACAGGAAAATAATTCTTGTATTAGATAATTAATTGATTTATTTATTTTTGTCACTTGATTAACTGTATGTGAGTAGACGATGAAAATATTGCATAATACAAAACAACTTACTTTTAATTAGCTTTTGAAGCAATGAAGAGTAATTGCTCATTAGAGCAGAACTTTAAAATGATGAGCTTAATTTTAGCCTTCTGTTGATTTTTTTTTTTTTTTGCTTCTTTTAGAACTTTAAGCATAAAAGAAAAATGCTATGAAAGTCTTTTAACACCTCCACAAATCATTAAAGTACTAAAAACTACTTAAATTTTTAGTTGATTTTATAATTATCAAAATCTTGTTTAATTGTACGTAATGTTTGGTCATAGATATGATAATACGAAATTCAAATTGTACATACTTATCTGTACACATGCAGTCATGTCTAGAGCTATCAAACATGCTGATCTCCTATGAAATCACCAATCAATATATTAATTTTCCCCAGGGAATGAGTCGAAATTAAGTCTAATTAGCACAAACTAATCAAATGTAATCAAACAATTTCTGATATGCGAACCAAGGAATTACGCCATCCAACGATGTATAGAGTAATTTGCATACATTTATTATCTGATGAATTTCTGCGTTTGATTTATGTGACGTGTGATAAGGTAATTGATAAGCCTGAAAAAAAATCCAAAACATTTTTGTCGCGGAATAGGTAAGCATTGGCCCATGCATGTTAGCACGAAAAATTGTTTATTGAAGTCTATTAACATCATGCAGTGTCTCAATCTTCGCACAAAAATATTTATTCCTAAACTTATTTTGAATCCGAGGGATAAAGTTGTCTTAGATAAATTTGTCAATAGAATTTTTTCTCCTTTAGGACCCACTAATGCATTCGAGTAACGCAGGCGCCATTAGAGGAGTTATAAATTTTACTCCTTTTAATAACCTATTTAAAACAAAAAATTATAGGGAAAATTATAAATTTTGGAAAAAAAAATACAGGTTAGATTTGACGAGGACAATCAAACAGGAAGTGTCAGTAATTCAGAAATGACTCGTGAGATCTTGAATAACATAACCACTTCCCAGCAAATGCTTGAATCTTACGTTCAAGCAAATGGAGATTACGGTCTGAAGTTATTTTTCATTCCTAATGTGCATTTCAAATGACTTTAAATTTTTTGTAATAAAACTTTTTTCGTGAAATTACGAGACAGAGTATTTTTAATTTAAACAATTTTCCGATCCGTCGGTTAAACGTTAATTATGCGTATTTTAACTGTTGAACAAATTATTTTCAAGCTTTTAAATATTCATTTTAACCTTTTTATGTAACATTCACGATTAACGTGTAGAATTTCTTCAACTATATTAGAGGTCTGAATAAATATTACTTTCAAAATTAATGGTGCTGAGTAGGAAAATAAGAGAACTGACCTCACAATCAGTGCTGATATTTTCTGTAGATGTTTTACTTCGAATTATGTTTTTAAATGTTTTCAATTTATAAGATGTTTACCCTAACCGTGGAAATTAGAGATCCTCGTTTGATTTTCATTTCTTTTTAGATGAATTTTAAACACACGCACAAAAAAAAAAAAAAAAAAAGGATGAAAAGTAGCTCGTGAGGAAATACAGGCTACCAGTTCATAAATTTAAATTTTAAATCCAATATTTAGGAAAGTCCTTATTTATTGATTACACCGTATTTTATGCAAAAATGTAAATAATAACACATTCTTCTTCTCCTGCTTAATATATTTTTGATATTCCCTTAAAGCAAACATTTAAATTCAATTTTTAACTTAAGATTAAATTCCGAAATTGTGAAATTTGCCTCTGTGTATGTATCTTATTTAAAATATTTGTGATCCTAATTTTAAAAAGAAAAGTCCTATTAAGAAGATATTAATGTAAAGATTCACTGAACTACAGACAGTTTCTACACAGACACAAAAACAAAAAGAAATCGTGTGTCTCAATTTAGCTTTATTAAAAGAGGTTTTGAGAAATGAATTAGCATAAGACAACCAAATTACACACCGAGGCGGTAAACAAAACTAATCTGTTTTGGAAATAAGTCTCGAATTCAGTTGATTTATTCAAAAATATCTAAGCACAAGATATGTAGGTAGTTGGGATTTTCTTAGCATCAAATGATAGGTTGGATCGTATGGTAATTACAGATCATAATTTCGAAAGGATAGGCATTATATCTAGCTTGAAGGAGCATCAGTCTTTGTAAATGCCAGGAAAATAGAAAGGATCGTTAATCATGACTAAGGAAAACTAAAAATGTAGTTGTTTGCTCTTCTTGCATTTTTGTAGGGGGATGATTATAAAAGAGCAAATGTGCTTTCTTTTGATCATTAAAACGCTTGAAATTTTGTTTTCATTTAACAATTGTGATTGATAAATATAATAGTTGTAGTATAACTTGAATCAGAACAGTTTTAAACTGCACACGTATAAAACACGTACACTTAAAAATTTCCGTAAGGAAATAGTAAAATAACTATTTATTTGACTGTAATTTTAACACATTTAATTACAACAGTTGTATAACCATTAAAAAGATGGTACTCAAACCTCTGATTGTGAAAAAAATCGTTTATTTTCTGTTTTTCCTAAAGAACGTTTAACTAACCGTAATATTCAAGCGCTCAATAAGAATCGGGCGTCCATTTTGGTTGCGAAACCTTACCGGTCGTACGTTGTTGTTAAAATATGAATAAAGGTTTATCAGTTCAAATCTGCATGTGTATAAAAAATTGAAGAAAAAAAAAGTGCCTTAAGTAGTGGTTACTAAATAGAAACACATACACACGTAAATCAAAAATTGGAGACATCGGATTCCCGAACTGTTTGCGAATGAGCAAACCCATCATTTGAGCTGCTAAAGCTTGTTTGTATTTTAATTTTTGCAGCAAATGAAAGGATTTTCGTCAATATACAGCAAATTTAAACCAAAAATTAATCTGTATCCAATCAAAAATAGAAATTTCAATTTTAAGGCAATCTGCCTATTGGAAAAGAAGATGTATTGATAAATAAACGGCCGCTTTGCGTGGTGTAGATGGCCGAATGACTAGAGCGCAAGGTTGGTGTACCATACACCAAGGTTCGATTCCCGTGCGCTTCGTTTACGGTTTCTACGCCTCGAAATGGTTCAAAAACGTTAAAAAGTTTGTTGTGGAACCATTTTTAAATGGTTATAAAATTGTAAACTTTTGTATTTACGGCTTTTTAACCAAGCTGATTGGAAATAGTTTAGGTTCCCGTAAAGATAGAAAAGTGTTCCAAACCGTAAATTTAACGGTGAATTAGATGGACAGACTGCTGCCGGTTATTTAACCGTAATTTCATGATGAAATTTCTAAAAGTGTATGTACTTAAGCATCGGTTGATGGGGATCGTAATTAGATGTTTTTGAGTTTATTTAAATTAAAATGCATTTTTAAATGTTACACTTAGTAAGCGCACATTTAGCAATCTTTATATTCTGCGAATCTTCAGTAACGTGGAAAAATTAGAGAATATTTAAATTACTAAAAACTAAACTCAGCAGCTCGACAGTCTATGAGGGCCAAGATTTGCTGTGGCCATCTGACCTTACGAGACCGATAACCATTCACCTTTTTTCTACCTTACCACTTGATCAATTTCCAAAATTAAATCTAAGGAAGCATTAAGCATACAGTAGCGCATGCACGCTATATTCGTGATATAAATAACGGATTTTGAGAGTGGAATTATGGGATACACTGTCAGAAATTTCATCATCAAATTACGGTTAAATGACCGGCATCAGTCTGTCCATCTAATTCACCGTTAAATTTACGGTTTGGAACATTTTTCTATCTTTACGGGACCTAACCATTTCCAATTAACTTGGTTAAAAAGCCGTAAATGCAAAAGTTTACGGTTTTATAGCCTTTTAAAAAGGGTTTCAAAACAAAATTTTCACCGTTTTTGAACCATTTTGAATCGTAGAATTTTTGAGGCGTAGAAACCATAAACGAAGCTTGCAGGACTCGAATCCCCAACGCGTGGTGTAATAGTCTTGTTCTGTATCCACTCATCCACCGTCATCACGTAAAGCGGACGTTTATTTATCCATAAATCTTCTTTTCCAACAGGCAAACAGCCTTAAAATTGAGACTTCAGTTTTTTATTATATCCAAATTTATTTTTAGTCTAAATTAACTGTATATTGACGAAAATCATTTTATTTGCTGCAAAAGTTAAAATACGAACAAGCTTCAAACAAGCTTCAGCAGCTCAAATTATGGGTTCGCTTATTCGCAAATAGTTTGGGAATCCGATGTCTCTAATTTTTTATTTACGTGTGTATGTGTTTCTATTTAATATCCACTGCTTAAGTCACCTTTTTTTTCTTCGTTTTTTATATACACATGCAGATTTTAACTGATAAATCCGTATTGCTATTTTAAAACAACGTACAACCTATAAGGTTTCGCAACCAAGATGGACTTCCGATTCTTATTGAGCGCTTGTAAATTACGGTGTTTTAAACGTTCTTTAGTAGAAACAGAGAATAAACGATTTTTTTCGCAATCAGCGGTTTGAGTACCATCTTTTTAATGGTTATTCAACTGTTGTAATTAAATATGGTAAAATAACAATCAAATAAATGGTTATTTTACTATTTTCCTACGAAAATTTTTAACAGTGTAGTGTTTCGTCTGGACTCTTGTGGACTGGAAAGGAGACGAAATTTCCTCCACATTTATTATGCATTTCATTTAGAAGAACATATTTTTGATCCCATGTAAGAATGCTTATATAAGTAACACTACATTAACTACAAGCACGTAATATACATATAGCAAATAACAATATTTTTGAGGATTGGGGGAAAAGTTAGTATTTTCTTCTGTTTTTTTTACTACAACGGGCAGTGTTAAATGCATTAACCAATATCTATAAGGTCAAGAAAATGTTATCGCGTACTTCCATGCTCAAAAAAGGATGTAATTGTTTGATAAGAATTTCGAGTAAAGATTTTACCTTTCTTACAGTGTACTCAGCAAATTCGTCGATTTCATCATCACCACGTCGTCGATCTTATTATATTCATCATGTTTAAAATTCTCATGTCAGAAATTACACCGCACTTTAAGCAACCTTATTGTTGACTTGTATGAAATCTTACTAGTTAATACCTCCCGAGAGAAGTAGAAAGTGAGTTAGCAGTTTGCTGCAAAGCTATTTGATATATTGGCTCCTTGATGAATCCACAGTTTTTGAAGCAATGGACTACTGTTTTTTCTTTGTTGTGTTGCTTCAGGAGGAAAATATTTTGAAATTGTGGATCAGAAGTTGAATAATGAGTAAACTGACACGTGCATTTTGACATCAGTCGAAAAAGCAACAACTTCGAATTACAGGGAGCTGACATGCATTAACTTCGAATTACAGCGTGTTTTCTATCGACGTATGGAAGAAATTACTGTGAATTATCAAGTGTATCAAATTTAATATGATTTATTCGATGAAACGAGAGTGTCTCAAAGGGCCGCGCGATTATTTCGAATTATCAAGTGACGAATTAGCAAGAAGATATTGTACATTCTTCAGCATTTAGTATTGCTACAGTGTATATAAAAGTATTCATGAAAGTTAATTAAAACATACTGTTACATTATCACATTACTTCGAGTTGTTTTAAATGGTCACGTAAATCTTTTAATTACGAGCTTAAAAATAAAACAGTTGTTATCTGTACTGATTTAATGGAAGATGGAACATTATTTTGGAATGCTGTAGCTTTAACATGTTTGAGTAAAAATTGTATTCATGAATACTTTTTACGTACATTTTTAAGTACTTTCCACAATTATTGTTCAGTTCAAGAAACGTATTAATATAATTTGAATAAAATAAGTTTTATTAAGTTACCCAACCTGTATGTCGTGATCCCAAATCGGAGTCACCAGGCACTTCTCATCGGGTCGCCACAGATTTTCAAAACCTTAATCTTAAATCACAAAGACAAAATGACTCTTTCTAACACTAAATATTATTTTAAATTATTTTTTTTGCTGCTAAATTTAAGGGCATAACTTACAAAGAAATAGTCTAGTCAAACGACAATATTCGCTGCACAAATCTTTGAAAAAAAAATCAGACACGTGTTTTGAAGTTGCAAGAAACTCCTTTTTCAATGGGAAAAAGTATGTTTCTAGAAGAAAACATCTAAAATAGTTAAAAGAAGGAAATTTATGAAAAATATTCAAATACTATTCGAAAAATATTTAAATGATGCACAGGATTTGAATAAATTCAAATACTATTCGAAAAATATTTAAAAGATGTACAGGATTTAAATAAATTCAATAATAATTTACAGAATTATTAATACAAAAGCAGTGTCTCTTTCACATTATATTTCGACAACTATTTTTTAAAATCCTTCCAATATTCCTGAGAGCACTTACGCATAACAAGAAAAACGGTCAGTTTAGGCGTTTCTCTTGATGGTAGAAGGGTCAGTTGGGGTAATTGTAAACATGGGGTAATTGTAAACAAGCTTCATAACTACACTTGTGGTTGCTTTGAAAACTTAACTGCTTGTCAGTGATAAACTGGCAGCATAGGGAAGACATTGAAACAGTTTCGTAAGTTTCGAAACAACTGTGGAGGTGTCACTATTGTTTGAAAATGGCACAGTGAAAAATGTTGTTTGACAAAATTTAGTGATCTTACATTTTCCTCTCCAGCTCATCTACAAAAGCGATGTAAGCGGTTTCAACCAATTTTATTAGTCATATGGAAGGCTGCTAAACAAATTTAGTTGTGAATTTAATGCTCCGTGTTATTTTTCATGTGCAAGTTAGGTGTTTACAATTACCCCATATATTTCGTACTCTGGGGTAATTGTAAACACTTATATTTATCCTATTTCCAATATTTTGGGGACAACAACTATTATATTTTGATGTAAAATACACTTTTGTGTCTATTTTACATAAATGTTGTTGTTGTTGCTAATGCCACTTGGAAATCCAAGGCACCCTTATAGGGCGACAATGAATTAAGGAAGCTCTAACTGATTATTAATGAGCTCCGCTAGAATGAAGCACACTTGGCTCAAAGGGGCTTACTGATTTTGAACCAGCTCCCAGATGAGAGATCGTCACCTAGGTTGAACCCTCATCGGAAATTATTTCTAACTTGGTGGACATTTGAAGCGATGATGTATTTTACGTGCACAGCTAACTTTAGCGCACTCGGTCTCAGAGTAATCAGTAGCGGGAGGTGGTCACCCTTCGAAGCGTTGACCACGGCCGGTTGTGCTTCACTTTCGGTGTTCTGTGGGATCCAAGCTTAACCGACTGATCCCCTGCGGGACAAATTTTACGTAAATTTGTCGCATTACTTGATTTTTTGCAAGATATTCCTGTTGGCCGCAGATTGAGAACCATTGCTCCGGAACTTCTTAAGGCTTCAAGTATACTGTATATGAAACAATTTTCCATTTGCATTAAAATTATTCGAAAATAAATCACTGTTTACAATTACCCCAGATAACTGGGGTAATTGTAAACACGAGCTCATTCGCTAACAAATAGTCATAAAGTCAAAATTTTTGTACACATTTACTCACAAGAAGTACAGTTATGGCTACAATGCTCACAATTTTATCTCTGAATTCATTCAAGAGGCAGGGAAGGATCTAAAGTTAAAACATCGAAAAAGCGTTTACAATTACCCCAACTGACCCTACCACCAAAAACTAATCAGCACGGCTTTCCATTAGCGTACTAAAGTTAGTTCTACTAAAGTTTTGTTGTTCTGAAATTAGTTAAATTCCAAATATTTGTTTTTTTCAGTCAGAGTGGTCACAGATAAGTGTTAACATAAAAATGCAATCTTTCAGTCCAACTCTACTGTAAATTTGTTTAAATTACAGTGTCCTTGGACATAATAACGTTAACACATTTACATTGCGGTTTCATTCAGGAAAAGCTTGGAATCCCGTGCACCGTTTTGGTGCCAAAATACGTGTGTGAAAGTGTGTGTGTGTACATATATTGGGGTCGCGGGTTGGTTAGTTATTAGAAATAAGGTCGTGACGTGAAAAAGGTTGGGAACCACTGTTCCAGAACTAAAAACCTAAAATATGCTAAAACTCTAGTACTAAGGTATTAATCTGATAAATACAGAAATTAAAAGTTTTTTGCATGATGTTTCTAAAATACACTTAGGCTATTTGTTAGTATATAAATGCTTTAATTTGCGGATTAAAAAACATTTAACGAATATGTTTACTTCGCAATCGTTTTATCGAAAAATCTATCTTTTAAACAAATCAAAAAAGCTTAAACAATCTGATACTCCCAATACTGCCTGACTGAGGTTCCGTGCAAAGCCTTAAAAGTTTTCCACCAATTAAAATCTCTTTTCAACCAAACTGCTTTTCTGCTCACCAAATAACATCCCCTAAATGAAGATACGCAACCTGCACCTCATTTAATATTTGCCAGCACTAACGAGTATTCCATTACCAACCCATGAGGCACGAACGATTCTGGTTAAATTGCAACATAACGAGAGCGCGGTTTTGTTACATCATTAGCGATATATGGAGCGGGAGCAAAAGCCTAGTTTCAAGCTCAAGTGTGGGATATTTTAAGGAATTAAAGCCTAATTTGTTAATGTCAGAGGGTTTTAGCAGCATTTGACATTATACGTATACATAATATTACTTTAAATATGATATATGTTTGTGTGTTGGAAAAACAATATATATATATATATATATATATAGATAGATAAAAAATTATATGAAATAATGCATAAAGTATGGAGGAGCAGCACTATCCTACATACTTTTTAATATATTTAGTTGTAAAATGATTAAGTAGATTAATTTAGGGCATGTAATCAACCACGTAATCTTCATGCCCTAAATTAATCTACTTACTACATATATAAAAAATCAACATCTCCACGCTTTCTGTGTGCATCTAAATGTCTTTAGAGAGTTGTTTGAGACACATTGCATTGTTTTGCAGCTGTCCTAGCTGACACTCCATTTTTAAAACTTAATCAACAGCTTGCTTTAAGATTTCAAATGAAACTTTGGGCTGTTTTTCTCCCTCTTTACTTCTTGGCATCTAAAAAATTAAATGCACATAAAAGATTCACTTAAAGGAAATAGAAATAGATCATTGTAAGATGGGACGCCCCAGGTTCAATCACTATCTATGGCCCAAGGCACAATGCAATATAAATATTTGAATACGTTAGATTTTCTCTAAAGTCTGGCATGAAATTACTTAAAGCTTATATATATTTTAAATTAGACAGAATACTAAACAAAAATCAATTATTAGTTTTAAAAATATTTACTTTCCTTTATCATTGATAAAATAAGAAAGTAACTGAAAAATAGTACTTTTGATAAGACAAAACAAATATTCACGTGGGAGAAAAGAACAAAGAACGTTATAACAACCAAAGCCAGCTGTATGAAGTTCCATCAATGTAGCCAACCCTACATGGCTACACATAACTAAATTCCCTTTAAAATACAACTTTTTCGTTTAGTGGCTCAAGGTACAAGCTTTTCTCCTATATATACATATATATATATGTATGAAATAGAGAATAAATATATAAAAAAAATATTGGGTATGTGAAAAAACAACAATATAAAAGGCTGAACGTGGGAAATCACAAATATAAACATTCAAAATGAAAAAGAGCCTGCCTCTTCATCAGTGGGAGGGAGCAGGAAGCATATATACCGACATATTGCAATTGCAGGTTTCTGAGAAATCTCAGCATAGCATGTGAGGAAAAAATTTTTTATAACAAAAATTATAAGACTGGGAGTTGCAAGTCAAGTGAATAATCAAAATAATTTATCCAGTTATAAAAAGAAAATTTTTTTTTTTTTTTATTATTATTATTATTATTATTAAAAGTAATAAAGTTCTTTTAATAATAATAAAAAAAAATTGTTCTTTTTATAACTGGATAAATTATTTTGATTATTCACTTGACTTGCAACTCCCAGTCTTATAATTTTTGTTATAAAATTTTTTTTCCTCACATGCTATGCTGGGATTTCTCAGAAACCTGCAATGACAATATGTCGGTATATATGCTTCCTGCTCCCTCCCACTGATGAAGAGGCAGGCTCTTTTTCATTTTGAATGTTTATATTTGTGATTTCCCACGTTCAGCCTTTTATATTGTTGTTTTTTCACATACCCACTAATTTTTTTATATATATATTCTCTATATTATACATATATTTGCAACTGTTTAAGTGTGCTGCCTTGTGCGCCTTTTCACAGTTTGATTCACTTAATTAACTTTTGATTACATATATATATATATATATATATATATATATATATTAAATTCATCAACACAAATAGAAGTATTGATAGTTAGTATGTATATAACTTATACGAAAAACAATAGCATATTTTCACCGTTTTAGTATACTGCAATTGCCATTCCGTGAAAAGAAATGGAGCACTCCTCACACACTATTTTCATCTGTATTTTCCTCATTTCCTAAGGCTCAATAAGCTGAATGAATTATGCAATTAAGGAGCCCAACGAAATATTTGCTCTTAGGAAAAAATGTTCTTAGAGAAAGAAATCCCATCGACATTGGAATATTTTTACTTTTAATGTTTATAGTTTTGTTAACGCTTCAAAACAGTGTTGAATAAAACTGAATAAAATATGAACGACAGGAATTTTAATGAACGATTTTTAAACCATTTTTCAATGCATTCGGTTTAGGAGAAAGAGCTATCACAGGAAAGTTGTTATCTTCTAAGAGCATTCAATTTTGTTTATCACCTTAGTGATTAAACATAAGTTGGTTTTCAAAAAATCTTTCATAAAAATCGCTTTTTGTTAAAAAAAAAAACATTCCTCAACGACGTAGTTTCACTTGTTTATTTCCATAAATAATTTTGGTCATTGTTTAAAAAATTTCCATGCATATGTCCAAGCATAATTTTATTTCTGTAAAAGAGTCTTCTAATAAAGCTTAAATAAACATCTAATAATTCAAAAAATTGAATTTTAACATTTATAAAAACGTTTTTTGAAAAAAATAGAACCGACTTCAAATTGTAAATTACACTAAAATGTAAAAAAAAATAAATTCCTTCGTTAGACAACATCAATACGACTTTTAAACACAATTTTTGAATTAGGCGCGAAATTATTAGTCTGATTACTATTTCACTATGCGTACTTTATATTGCAACTGTTGCAAACTCTGGGACTTTGCATTTGCAATTGATTCCTGATTACCAAAGATTTTATCTATCTTAATTTTGCTCCGACTTCAAAATTGTGTTTAAAAGTCGTATCGATAGTGTTTAAAGAAGGAATTTATTGATTTTCTTTTTCGCGCCATTTAGAATTTGAATTCAGTTCTATTTTTCTCCAAAATCTTTATTTTATTCTCTTTAGTGTAAATGCATTTTTTATATAAATACTATATTTTTAAAAAAATCAATATCAATGGCAAACCTTATTTGAGTGAAGTGCACTAAAAACTAATAATTTGTATAGTAAATTCCGTTTTTAAGTCGCTTTTAAAAGGTCACTAGAGAAAACAAAGTGATTAGATTAAGTTTTTGTTTCAGAGAAACCTTCAGTCAAGCTCTTCTTATAATAGCTTTAAACATTACTGCTTTATGGCAACAAACTCTTTGTTAACAATTAGTTTTATATTTATCAATCATTTTCCGAACAAGGAAATATAAAGCCAAAATGCTTTCCAATGAAAAGACAAATACTTATGTTTCGCCCATAACGTTCTTTCTAAAGATTAAATGCAGTCAAATTGATGTGCGATGTTAGAGTTATACGACCCACTATCGATTTAAATAAAAAAATCATCAACGTTTGTTCATTTAGTCAAAAGTTGTGGACGAAAAAATAAAAAAATATCACTTTATTTCTGCCCATAACTTTCTTTCTAATTGTCGGATATGGTCAAACGAAGGTTCGGGACCAATGGGGGGACCACCCTCGATCGATTAAAAGAAACGAATCATCAAAATCGGTTCATCCAGTTATCGATGAACAAACAAAAAATACATACTGTATGAATTGATAACCTCCTCCTTGTAGAAGTAGGTTAAAAAAATATTGGACACAAAATGCAAGAAACAAAAGTTACTTCCGTACAATTCTATGTAGTAATTTTGAAGTTAAGAGAAGGTGGTAAGAGAAATATGCAACGTGGAATCCCTCCCATAAGAAATGCATCACGGAAAGAGGATATACAGTAAGAAACTGCCAATTTTTCAGACAAATTCTCCTATAAAATTATATGCATAACACTCTTATGTCAAATAAAATAAAGCAGTTTTCACTGTTCATTCAGACATTCATCCAGATGAAATTCATACCACCTGATTTGTTTTTTAATTTGATGTCGCTCCTATCGAAAGAAATATGGATTCTCTCTAGGTACCAAAACGGTGTTGGATGAAAATAGGAAACTAAATTTCTTATTTTAATATACTATTATTACTTTTCTCCTTACTCCCAATTCACTAAGAACATTTTTTTATAACCGTTAAGGGATCATTCATAAATGATGTCACGCTTCGAGGGGGGAGGGGTTCGTGAAATTGTGACAAAGTGTGACAAGGGGAGGGGAGGGGGTAACAAGAAGTGTGACATCATGCATTATGTAACATAGCGTGACATGTGACACAGGGGTTAGGGGGTCCGCAGAATTGTGACATATTGTGACAAAGGGGGGGAGCGGGGTCAAATACATGGGAAAAAAGAGTGACATAATTTATGAATGGCCCCTAAGTTAAAATATCAATGTTATTTTACTTAGTAAGTTTTATTCTACTACTACTATACACAGATTCGTGTACGCTAAAGGGAACTGAGGCACGTTAAATAGGTCGTGGCTCCAATGTCCTCCGAAACGATACCTCTGGAGGTTCCAATCATAGGTGACGGTCTCTCGCCTGTGCGCTGGTTCGAAAAATAGAGACCATTCAAAGGGGCGTAAATCGGACTCCTGCCTATGTTGGGGCCCGTTAGACTCAGGGGCAGCATACCCATTCTTCTTTGCCACACGCAAGGACACGAAAACAACAACTACACACAGATACAAACACACACACACATATATTATATATATATATAAATTAATTGTCAAAAGTTTAATACTAACAGTCATGCAATATTTAATTTTGAAGCAGTGGTTTTAAATACTGGTGAATTACTTTGAAGAAAGGAGGTGAGCCAATACATTGTTTTTACTTCCTTGTACGAAGACAGGAACTATCTCAATCACAAAAAATTTCCCACTCAAATTTCTGCCTAAATTTGCATCTTAATCACATCAGTTAATCTAATCAGTTTGAACTGTTTATTTTTTAATGTCCCTGAATTGTTTAATATCCTTACACACTCGCGTGTGGACCACTTGTACGAGCGGGTCAAGAAAAGAATATTTCTCCGACGTAACTAGTTTTGGGTCTGTGCTAAAAGTGCTAACACTCACACAAAACATTAAATAACTTTTAAAAATAAATAATATATCGAAAATTAGGCTTGGAGGTGCACATGCATAAAAATATTTTGGGATTCTAGGTCTTTCCGTTTTTCCGACACTCGTACACCAAACAAACAAACACGCACACACACAAAAATCTTAGAGACCGTTCATAAATGATGTCACACCTTTTTTACTATAGTTGATCCCCCTCCCCGCATTGTCACAAAGTGTCACACTTCAACATTCCCTTCCCCCTCTTTGTCACATGTCACGCTATATTACATTATATGCACTCGCAGTGTTGCAGTTCAAAAACGAAGCACGACGTTATAGATCACATTTCTAATTTTATTTTCAAGCTTTTAAATACATTTGTGGGCAAAATAACAATAATGATTGTATGTGCACGTAATTTGTATAAAATGAGATTAAGTTTACGACAAAGAAGATAATTAGTATTAATAGTACCTTAATCAGCGCGGTGTATTCAATACAAAATGAAATCTATGAAACTTTAAAATCAAATTATAGGAATAAAAAAGACTTTAAAAATAAATTTAATTTGCTGATTTTAAATGTTTTTATAGAAATCAAAACATACGATGTCACACTTCTTGTTACCCCCTCCCCTCCCCTTGTCACAAACTGTCACACTTTCTCGAAACCCCCTCCCCCCTCGAAGAATGGCATCATTTATGAACACACCTTATTTTATTATATTTTTTAATTTATTTTCCCGAGCAAGGGATTGCAATCGGCAAATAAACATACAGAAAAATATACTTTTCGTTAGTGGTTGGAGCAGGAAATACTTGAAAAGTATTTCTTACTTTCACCCAGATACTTTAAAAGTATTTCCTTCTCCCACGCACTGACGATGAAGTACATTGGGGATCATTCATAAATAATGTCACGCTTCAAAGGGTGAAGGGGGTTCGTGAGCGTGTGACAAATTGTGACAAGGGGAGGGGAGGGGTAACAAGAAGTGCCACATCATGCTTATGCAACATAGCCTTGCGTGTCTCAAAGGGAGGAGGGTATGTTAAAGTGTGAAATTTTGTGAAAAAAGAGGGGGTGGGATCAAATATATGGAAAAAATCGTGACCGTTTATGGGCGGTGCTTTATTCGTAATGATGCTTCCTTTTTTTTAAAATTTGATAACTTTTCTGTTAATTTGAAATGTATTCAAACAATTCTGCATACCCACACCTTTTCACTTTCAACTACCTTTGTTACATTTAATGATGAATGAACATTAATTAATACATATATAGCAAAATTAATGCAAAATTATTTTTTCTGCGTTAACATACGCCTCATTATCCCTCGTACTGCAGCAAGTGGATGACAAGGAACATTGGAAATAAAGTTTAAGAGCAAACCCCGAGTACTTGCTTTGAAAATAAAATTGGAGTGAATGTATCACGTAAAATCATAAATGTCAGAAATATGTTCCAGTGCTCGGAGAAATGTTTTATGCAAATAGAAAGAATCATGTAGAATGAAAACATGTTTTATGTAGTGCATATTTGTAAAAATACGTTTTGTCTTGCTTTTGGCTTCACAAAAAGCTTTCGTTTTTCTATGAATAAATGAATAAGAAATAAGTAATTTCTTTGAGTATGTCGTCGACGTAAAATTACGATCTCATTGTAAAACCTTTCGCCGGAAGTTATAAGTCAGAAATTCGATGTTCATGGTTGAAAAGCTGAAAAATATTTTCAACATTTTATATTTTGCTTTTGGTGAAACATTATCATTAAAAAATGTGTGGGCGTTACTGAGACTTTTTAAGATGATATCCTGGAAATGTGGTAATAATATTTTCTTATAATTACCATGTTTACATATAAAAAATGGAATACACAAGTTTTTTTAAAAATATGTTAAGGCTAAGTATATAATATTTCCTTGCAGACGATTATTTATCACATTGAATTTTATTTTTTTACTTCTATATTTATTTTATTATATTTTAGTTTTACTTAGAGAATAAAAATTTGTGAAATTAAGGTGTTACGAAATAAATATTAAAATAAGTAAATGCATTAGCAAAACATTCACGGGGAGGCACCATAAGCAAAGGGATGTAAGTCACAAAATTAAAAATGTGAAGATAACTAAGGCAAATGATAGAGAAAACACCATTATATGTTGTGGCAAGTTAATGATAGTGATAGCTGTAACTGGTGTTCCGTCCAAATGAGATTTAAAAAAAAAAAAAACATTAAAGGTTTAAAGGTCACATAAGATCCAAACTTTAAACGCATTTCACTCATCAAAACCGTTTGATGGTCACTTAAATCCCTTCGCTACTCACTGCTTCACGTGGAAAATCTGTGACAGTGTTTTCGTAATCGTTTCAGTATTTCCGTTGGCAACTGCTCTTATACCAAGCTATCGTTCTTCTCTTTAAAAAAAAATGATGAACCCGGATATCGCAGGTCGTTTCATCGCGTTTCCATATTTCGAGTTTTCTAAATTCGGAAGATTTTTCACCACAATATATAAATATTTGGTTTAGATTATTTCGCAAGAAAAAAATGCAAATAAATAGTTTAGGATATTATGGTCTTAGGTTTACAAATTTATGGAAGATAACGCGGAACAACTCGCGACGAGAAATTAAAAAAGAAAAGAAGAAGAAATAAACAGGGGTACTTTAAACACAACTAAAATTTTTTAGCTTAATTCTTATTTGATAGCATAATTAAGGTACACAAACATTTTCTCATTTATTTGTTTTTTTTTTTATAATCTGACACCCATATTTTCCGAATTACAAACTAAAAACGTAGTCTTCTTTTACCCTCTGTATCATATTGTAGACTGTTAACAACATACAGCCCGATCGCTGTTTTTGTAATTTTCCTTATAAATAACATTTTTGGGTCCTGAAAGACGTGTTTTTTTTTTTTTTTTTGTTACTATCTCTAATACAAAAAAAAAAAAAAAAAACCCAAAAAAATCCCAGTTTAAGAATAAAATATGATTTAAAATAAATAAAGAAAATATATAAAATAAAATTCTGAAATACGTGGTTTTTTTTTTTTCGTTATTATCTCGAACCCAAAGACTCAAGTAGAGAGTGATAGAGAGTTAATAAGTGGTATTTAATTTCTCTGCCATTAAAATTCATTAGAAAGAAGCATTTTTGATAAATGTCTAGTATTAGTATAATATATATATATATATATATATATTATCTTAATACAAGACATTTACCATATTACATAATTGAATTAAATAATTTTTACTACTGCAGTAAAAAATTATTTAATTGAATTTAAAAAATGAAGGTAAAACTCGTCATTAAACTTTGTAATTCGTAAGCATTGATTTTTCACAAACTAATAAAAGATATATAGTGACTAAGAATGGTTAGTACTGCTAGAACACATATAAACAAAATATAGAAGCAACATTTCATGAAAGCTCTTTAACGACGAATAATAATTTATTGCGTATGTAAATTAATACGAAATACATGAATATGTAACTTTGAGTGCTTTAGTGTTATTATTTTTCATTTTTTTAACAAAGTGTGTTGTAAACAAGAGTGTTAATAATAATGGATAAAATTCCTTTCAATCTTTGAACTAAACAATGTCTGAGACTGAGAGAATTCAGCATTGACACACTTTAAACAACTAGAGTTTAATGGATCAACACTCCAACGCAACGTTATTTGGCGTAAGCGTACACTGTTAAAAATTTCCTTTAAGAAAATAGTAAAGTAGCCATTTATTTGATTGTTATTTTACGATATTCAATTACAGCAGTTGAATAACCCTTAAAAAGATGGTACTCAAACCGCTGATTGTGAAAAAATTGATTATTCTCTGTTTATCCTAAAGAACGTTTAACTAACCGTAATTTCAAGCGCTCAATAAGAATCGTGCGTCCATCTTGGTTGCAAAACCTTACCGGTCATACGTTTGTCGTTAAAATATGAATCAAGATTTATCACTTCAAATCTGCATGTGTATATAAAAAAGAAGGAAAAAAAATGGCTTAAGCAGTGGTTACTAAATAGAAACACATGCACACGTAAATCAAAAATTGAAGACATTGGATTCCCGAACTGTTTGCGAATAAGCGAATCCATCATTTTAGCTGCTGAAGCTTGTTTGTATTTTAATTTTTGCAGCAAATAAAATGATTTTCGGCAATATACAATAAATTTAGGCCAAAAATGAGTTTAGATCCAATTAAAAAGTAAAATTACAATTTTAATGCACATTACTTGTTGGAGAAGAAGATTTATTGATACATAAACGCCAGCTGTATGTGGTGAAGGTGGCCGAGTGGATAGATAGCAAGGCTTGTACACCACAAATCCGGCGTTCGAGTCCCAAGCACTTCGCTTACGGTTGCTACGCCTTTGACCGTTCTACGCCTCGAAATGGTTCAGAAACTGTCAGCATTTTGTTTTGAAACCATTTTTAAATGTTTATAAAACCGTAATGTTTTGTATTTACGGCTTTGTAACCAAGCTGATTGGAAATGGTTAGGTTCCGTAAAGATAGAAAAATGTTCCAAACCGTAAATTTAACGGTGAATTAGATGGACAGCCTTCTGCCGGTCATTTAACCGTAATTTCATGATGAAATTTCTAACAGTGTAAGCTTCTGAACCAATGCGGCTTTAGTCATTGTGGTTTCAGTTCAAAATTGAAAGAATACTTTTTTAAATAATACACCGTTTACATATTACATATTAAATTTTATGTTCATTAATTTCATAAACTCATGCAATTGAATTGAAATTGATCGTTGATGAATGATAAGTAATGGAAATAATGAGAACTACAAAGAAAGTACGTATTGTGTGGACCAGGTAACACACACTTAACTCGCAAGCGACTCGCTTATAGAGATCATTCATTGTAAGCGTGATTTTGAATGCTTGTATCGTCGTTTCACTGCAGGTAATAATTTATTAGAAGTCAATGGGGTGGGGGGGGGGGTGCTTCTTGAAAAACGCCAGTTAATAAATAATTTGTTAGAAGTCAATGTGTCTCTTGAAAAAGGCAGAATAATTAATAAAAAAATCAGTCGTTAGAAGTCAAGGTACCTCTATAAAAAGGTAGAATAATAAATAAATAAATAATTGGTTTGAAGTCAATGAGCCTCTTGAAATACGGGGAACTTACATTTAGCGAATCTTAATGTCCTTCTGATATCGGACGTTCGCAGTTAGTGAAACGGAATAGTAAACAAGAAGTTCCGTCTAGGACTATACGAGCCTACTTTCCCGTATACACCAACTTCAAATTTATAATCTAGTTATCGCTCTCTCTCTTTCTCTTTTAGCTTTAGTTTTTAATTGCTTCAAATATACCTTTTTCAACGATTAATACATATCCATTCACTCAATCATGTATTTATTCACTCATTGACTTATTTTTTCATTCATTTGCTCATTTTTTCGCTCATTTGCTCATTCATTCTTTCACTTATTCATTTAATCATTCATTTATTCAAAAATATTCTTGAAAATCTCGATAAAAAAATTCCACAGGAAAATAGGCTCGTTAGTTCTGGATGAACTTTCTATCCGTATAATGTTCTACGCTATAAGAGCTTTCCGATAAAGTTAATTCCAAGCAAATCGGTCCGCTAGACCAGGATTTATATAATATTGAAATTTGCCAGTAGGCACTATGTTAATCTTTTAGAGCTGTTCAAAAATGAACAAAAAGTGTTCAAATCAATATTTCACGCCGAGAGCTTCTTCCAATAAGCTTGCTCGTAGGAATTTGGATCTTGTGCCCAGAGTTTACGTAATTTGCTTCATTTTTGCCCATAGGCGCTAACGTTAAACTTTTTTAAACTGTTCAAAATTGAATGAAAAATCGTTCAAATCAAGTAAAATATGGAAATGAGATGTCTTAGCCGAGATCTTTCGAATGCAAAAAGAATTTTTTGAATCGGACTACTCGTTCAATAGTTATTAAGGGGGGACGGACGGACAGACAGACAGATATACAGACCGACAGACCAACCGACACACATTTACCCATCTCAAAACCTTACTTTCAATTTTTTTATTTTTCAATCTTTATTTAATCACTTAACTTATTTTTGACTTTTCTTGATTTCTAACGATATTTTCACGATACATTAAGCCTTCTTTCATGCTTTATTATTATTTTTTATTAGGTAGCTTATTACCAGAGCAATAATGTCTGATGGTACAGATGGGAGAAGACTAAACACAATTGGACACATTTATATAATGTTATGACAAACCTAGTAGTGGACCTGACAAAACGATGTTATCTTCAGAATTATGTCGATTCAAAATATCAAACGTTTATAAAATACGTTTCGCTTCAGAAAATAATTAAATAAATAAATAAATAAATAATTATAATTTATTTCTTGACTTTTTAATAAATATTGACTACATAAGAAATAGTTACGTTTTGCTGATGTGGCTGATATAAAACTCCGTTTGAATTACTTGGAATTTTTCAGTTATGCTATAAGTCGGCTTAAAAGGTTTTTAAAAAGCCTTCTCGAAACATCATGAAAATTACTTATTTCTCATATTATCCGCATTGGTAGATAAAAGTCAAAGCAATATTCTATTTAAAGGAGCTTAGCAAAAGATGTTTTAAATATTTCTAGAAAAGAAGATTATACTAATGGACGGGAGAAGCTTTCGTTTTGTCCATTCTATCTGCCTCTTAAGCTCTCTAAACAGACATCACAGAGTATTATCTTTTGGAAAATCTAAATTTAGGCTTTTAAAAGCAATTCATTAAGCCCCTTTCAAAATTATAGGAAAGTAAAAAGCAATTCCACATTATATTTGTATAAAAAGAAGAAAAAAACAAAAATAAAAGTGAAGAAAATAATAATGAAACTGTTTAAATAGAATGGGTAATTTTACTAATAAGAGAAATAATTTCTTTTAGAATGCTTTCAAAAATTAATACAAAATAATAATGTTAAATATAGTTTCTATGAATTAGCTTTTTTCAAACTCGCATATTTATTAAACGATTAATATATCTATACGATAATTTTATTAACTTGTTGGTTTCACTAAATGTAAGGCATTCATGATTAAATGCTGTTTTTCATTTAAAGTAATAGTGATAACTTTAACTTGTTATTTTTACAACAATTATTATATCGCCAAGCCATGAAAAAGAAAACACTGCAAAATTTGTTTGCTATTTTGTTATTATATTTTATTTTATTTTTTAACAGATTTGGAAATTTGTGGAAGCATATTTTAAGCTCGTAGAAATACAGAAATGTTTTTGACAAAAATGATAAATAGTCTAAAGTAGATGACAAACTTACTCAGTATGAAGGCATTGTAAAATGAAGGCATTGAATATTAGTAATTCAAACTTTAACAAAAAGTTCCGTCTAGAACTTTTCGAGCCTACTTTACCGTATACACCACCTTCAAATTTATAATCTGGCTATCTCTCTCTTTCTCGTTTAGCTTTAGTTCTTAACTGCTTTAAAAATACTTTTTTCAACGGTTTTTACATATTCATTCACTCATTTATTCATTCATTTACTCATTTATGTATTTATTCACTAATTTACTTATTTTTTCATTCATTCGTATTCATTCATTATTTATATTTTCATTTATTCAATAATTTATTCATTCATTCTTTTCCTCATTCATTTATTCATTGATTTATTCTTTCACTCTTTCATTTATTCATTCATTCATTATTTCACTCATTGAGTCACTGAGAAATATCCTTGAAAATCCCGATCAAAAAATTTCATAGCAAAATAGGCTCGTAAGTTCTGGATAAACTTTCTATTTCTACATGTTCTACGTTATAAGAGCTTTCCGATAAAGTTTATTCCAAGCAAATCGGTCCGTTAGATCAGGATTTATATAGGATTGAAATTTCCTCGCAGGCGCTATGTTAATTTTTTTTCGAACTGTTCAAAAATGAACAAAAATTGTTCAAATCAATATTTCAAGCCAAGAGCTTCGTCCAGTGAGCTTGTTCATTGGAACTTGGATCATGTACCCAGAGTTTACATATTTTGCTTCATTTTCGCCGATAGGCGCTAATGTTAAATTTTTTTGAACTGTTCAAACTTGAGCGAAAAATTGTTCAAATCAAGTAAAATATGGAAATGAGATGTCTTAGCCGAGATCTTTCGAAAGTTAAAAGAATTTTTTGAATCGGATAATTCGTTCAAAAGTTATTAGGGGGTACAAACAGACAGGCCGACAGATCGAAAGACAGGCAGACAGACCGACATACACACAAATTCCCAATCTCAAAACCCTACTTTCAATTTTTTTTATTTTTCAATTTTTATTTAATTACTTAACTTATTTTTGACTTTTCTTGATTTCTAACGATATTTTCACGATACTTAAAGCCTTCTTTCATGCTTTATTATTTTTTTAGAACTTTTTCGGGAAAGTAGGCTAAAAAATGACGAAGTCATATGTGAATTGCTGCCTTCATTTTTGTGAAAGGATTTGATTCTTCATTACTTTTACAGATGTGTACTACATGATCCATGGGAATATTTGTTTTAACCTCTCTAGTTACTTACTATCAACAAAATTACGAAGCGTACAGTTGCAAATAGTATGTGTATGTTTGGAGCCGTTTGACCTAACAAAATCCCATGGAAAAAATAATGGTGTAAACCCGAATAGAAAGTCTTAAGTTTAGTTAGTATAAGAGTAAAAATAATCGCGAACGATTGAATACTTTGCATACGCATGATACTCCTAAGGAGTCATTTTAAAGAGTAGGATGAATGGAGTGGTGGAGAAAGAAAAACGTTTTATATCCTGTGTATGCCTTTAATTTTTAGGACATGAAGAGGTTCTGTGGCGCTGAATTTTCAAATTTTACTTCAGGACCTTTGGAACCGCGAAGCCTTATCAGACCGTAAACTACGTCACTACTGACATTGTGATTATTTTCATGATTATTTTTTGTTAAAAATGTTATCCTGTAAGCAATAAAAAAATGCCTACGTCGTGCTCAGTTTTTATTATACTTCTTAAAAACGAATAGTAACTAATTGTATTTAAGTTATTAATTATCTCATTGTATTCAAGGTTGTGTGCATCGATGCAGGGTAAAATATCTTTGTTTTTGTATCTTAAAATGCAGAGACAAAAGCAAAAACAATAGAGTCGTGATTCATTAATCATATTGGTCCAATGCGTTTAAAAGAAACTGTATGGAAACACTTGTAAAAACATGCACATAAGGAGTTAAACTAATGATTTATGTTTTGAGTTTCGGCGAAAGTTTTGTTTTCTCTTCCTTAGATTCCTTAACGATTTCAGTTGAAGTAGTATGAGAAAAAAAGGATATAATGCACATGTAAAGAGATTTGGGGTCCAGAGTTTAGAATGGTATAAGTTTTGGTAGAGTCATTTCTTTTTTTGGGTACTAGGTCAGTTACTATAAGAGCGTCATTTTTTAATTTTCTGATTAAAATAGTAGATACTCAAAATACTACTACTACTACTAATAATATTTTGGAATTTGAGAAATAATATCAATAATACAAAAAAGTATCGTGTTCTTTTTCTAATTTAGACATGTAATAATGTTCCATATTAATTCAGAGAGTGGTTCTTATGTTTGCGATCCGAAATTGAAAAGTTTATTTTGTGAAATCGCTGGAAATGGATCGTTATTACTGTAATACCCATACGTAGTGTATACATTGTTTAAAATCATTCGATAATCATACTTCAAAGAAAAAAAAGTTTCGATTTTACAATTCGTAACAGTTCATCAGGTCCCAATGTTCCGAAAATGCGTATCCCCGGTTTTTCGTCTGCGTTTCCATTCTTTCTGTTGTGAGTATTAATTTCCTTGCAGTTTTGTGACATCACATATTCAAAAAGTTACCTCAACCGGAAATAGAATTAGAAAGAAGCACGCGACTTCCAACTGTGTCATAAGGAAACAAATGATGCCCAGAAACGTAGATAGCATACCTATATTTTGAAAATATTTCATACAAAGACGAATGATGCATAAGTTTGTTGATAAATATAAGAAAACTGTGTTTAATTTAGAAAAGCAATTTTGAAAAACGACTTCACTGAAATTTGTTTCAGACATTTACATATTTCTTATTATGAAACGTCAGTGAAGATTTCGAAGAAAAATTATGCTTTCTTTTTTTAATATACAAATTTCGTTATAGGTAAAATATATTAATACAGTTCCGTTTTTCTAAAATTACCTATTTGTTTCTGCGCAGAGACGTTTATAAAATTAAAAGAACAACAATTCTTCAAATTTTGATTTCGGATGTGTAAAGGACCCTTGAAAAGGAAAGTGAAGGAATCAATTGGAACAACTAATACTAAATGAAAACAAGTGAAACGTTTTTAATGCCTTTTATTTTATTTGTTGATTTGACTTTTAAAAATACGCACTACAGTGATTTAATTACAGATGACAAGACAGACATAATTAAAAAGTACAAATCACACATCAAACGAACATCAAGTCACAGAAGAGTTAGAATTATTAGAGAAACAAAGAATTTAGAAACTACCTATTACTGTTACTAGGACATATACTCCCGAGTATATGTCCTAGTTTGGCGAAAGGGCAGGACGGATAACAAAAAACGCGGATTGGTTTGAATTCTATGAACTCATTTCTTTGCCTCACCAATATCAGAAAACGAAGATGTGATATCAATGTACCCCTGATAAAGTACGTATTTTCTCACTTATTATTTTGAACAAACTTTCCATATATTTCAAGCCACGCACAGAACGCAGCAGCGACGCTAAGCTATATAAGACGGAGAAATAAAACTACGTGGAAAAAAAAGGCCTGACAGTCGTGAACCGTATTCTTGGGAGTCTACCGTATTAAAAGCAATAAGACATCTTAAAAATATCACACTTATAGAATACCTGCTGCAAATGCTACTTATTTTATATAAAACGTTTTTAATAGTCAAAACGGTTAAATTTAAAGTTACCCGTTTGAGACGTATGCAGAGCTTGTGCTAGTAAAATTGCGTCATCGAAACTTGGCATATACTTTCTACGGACCAAAGGGGAAAGAAATCTGAAATAAATATTAATTTTTTATCACTAGGTGAGGTCTTCTCTATCAACTGCAATTGTCTTCGCCAAGTGGTTGTAATTGATGGATATAAACTTTTCATGCTACTATTGAACACCATGCAACACGTCTTTAACATGTGATTGACGCAAGTTAATGCATAATGGGAAAAATCTGTGACAAAATGAATCTTATTATCTTTCTTTTTTGAGGCATCTAGAGGCAAAGGGGTGTAAGTGACAAAATTGAGAATTTGGTGATAAAACGCGCCAATGATAGATAAAGCAATGTTCTACAGTGTTCCCTCGCCACTTCGCGCTTCATGTTTCGCGACTTCAGTGCTTCGCGGTATTTTCCAATATATTCATCAAAAAATAAAAATGAAAAAATACAACGTTGATGCGTGAGAGGGAAGGATCTGTGCATAAGAGCAGCGTCACCTAGCTATCTTCTTTTGTTTTATCCCGCCAGTCTTGTCCATGATGATGTCTATCTCGCATACTGTATTTTAGTGTTGTCTTGGCGATAACATTTTGTATTAATTAAGCCCTATAATGCCGCCTAAGCGCTGTGCCCCTGTGAAAGCTTCCTCCGGGGCGCCCAAGAGGAAGAATATGATGACCGTGAAAAAGGGAAACTTTTAGATATAACCAAGAAGGCAGAAGTAATGCATCTGTGACACGCCATTAAGGGGTGGATGAATCCACAGTGCGGTACAATCAAGAAAGAGCAAGCAAACATCCGCAAAACTGCTTAAATAACCTTCAATAAAGAAGCGAAACGTGTGGTAACTCAGCGTAATAACAGAATTGTAAAAATGGTAGCTTGTAAATACTGGTTACTCATTTAAAACATTCGTGTGCCTGCATACACGAAAGTTCCGAGGGGCGAATCCTACTTCGCGGTTTTTCAGCTTTCGCGGTAGGTTCAGGTCCCCATTAACCGCGAAAAACGAGGGATCACTGTATATTGAGGCAAGAGATGTTAGGGGTACCCCAATAAGTGCTTCCCCCAACATGATTTAGAAAAAAATAGCATTAAAGGTCCCATAAGGTCCAAAGTTTGAACGCGTTTCTGTCGGAATCATTTTTTGGCCACTTACATCCCTTTGCTTCTCACTCACTTATTTATTTTTTGTTCTTCATACGTCCCTTTCTCACCTGGTGATAAAAAGTTGAACTACTCTTTTCTACTTGATGATGTTTCTCCCTCACAGTCTGTATAACGTTTAACAAGTTGCAATGACATACTTACATTAGAAAGAGCTCGAAGTGTGTCTAAGCGTTTTGACTTTTATTATAACTACACTATAGGTAAATTTAGTAAAACAATCTTAACTAACGGCTGATGTATCAGTGCGTTGTTATTAGCACAAACCTGGAAAGTTTTATTAAAAAATAGCTTTTTAAAAATTAGCTAATTTATTATCTTCTAGAAAAGTAATAAGTAGGTTATTGTTGTCGTTTTTGTTGCTTTATGTATGCTATATTCTGGTAAAAAAAGACCGACCATATTAGAAGTAATCAGGCCAAATCTTATATCAATCATATCCATTTTTCCTAACATCATACCAAGAGTCTGCTATAGTTCATGCCTCCCAAAGCGTTCTTCTAAAAGCAACTTTTCAAAAAACAATAAAAAATAACATCTACATTTCTCATGATAATGGTACTTTTAAAATAAAGTTCAAACTATTTTTGTCGCAAAGAAAATCTAACAACAGAAGAAAACGCGACAAAACAAATAATGAGATGAAAGACTTAATTTGTAAAAAAAAATCGATCGCTAAAGAATGAAAGGAAAGAATTCAAATGGAATTCATGATTAATATTCATTTTACCGCAGTGTGAAATTTTTGGATTTGACTTTTAAAACTCTTACAAAATGCATTTTCTTTTATTAACAGCTAATGTAGTTTTATAAAAGCCTTAGAAGCCTACCATATATCACTTAATTCTCAAATATGACAAATTTTCTTTTAGTTTCCAATATGCGGAAATAAATGTATTTGTTTTCATTTTCTTCGAAAAAATAAAATGTCGTCCATTATTTCATCTCGTTTTATTTTTAATGTGCTTATTTCATCTTAAATCAAAATACTTTTAAGTAGATTTGAGACGACTTTAACTATAAAACGATGAATATATATTTAAAAAGGTAAAAATTCTTTTAACGAGAACTGTTATTAAGTCATATGTTTAATATTTTCTGAGATTATTTGTTAAAACATGCTCAAAAATTAGGAAGTCTTTATTAATATATGCGTTCAGATTTTCATCTAATTTAAGATAGCAAAATGTTCTCCAAATAAATAAACCAATTGCGATATATTTACTACTTATTTAAAAATTTTCACACATAAAGCGTACGCCATTTTGTAAATTCAAAATTTGAATCACTTGACATTTTGTCACCTAATTACGAATATCAACTGTATGCTTAACAAAAGGTACCGGGGTGTTTTAAATTTGACATTCAGACATAATTTCGATACGCGCATTTTTCTTATTGTTAATAGCATGGAAATAATTCCGTGAATCATTAGAAGGTCTCTGAGAGGTCATTTTCAAATTAAAGGGATGTTTGTAGTGAATTAATAATATGAAGCATTGAAACTAATTTAATATGACAAATTGGATTAAACTCATAAAAATACCTGATAATAAAAATGATCTAATACTTGAAACACGTTTGATTGGAAATCAGGATTTTAATTAGAAAAAAAAAAGAAACAAATAAAATACTCTTTAAATTTATATAGTAAAGATAAATGGATTAGTTGCATTTAAATATTTTTTAATTTGATAAAATAAATAAAATGCTGGTGCACAATATAGTGGTGCAAAGAGTATATATACAATAAAACTCCTCCTAACGGTCACCCTCTTGGACGGACGATTTTTAATTCCTTGCCAGGAAAGCACTGAGTCTTAAAAAAAAGAAAAGAAAAGAAAAAAACCTTTGTTACGGCCTTACGCCTAAAAACTCGCATTTTTCTACCTATTACAGACATATTTTTGTCCCGCTGGTGCGGTTTTAGAGAAATTTTACTATATGAATATACATATATAAATTTATTTATTTATTTGTTTATTTATAGATTATTTTACCATTATTATTATTACTATTATTATTATGTTATTTACATCTCTTTATATCTTCAGGTGCCCCAAACTCCAAAAAATGCGGAAAATTCATCTTTATGGAATAGTGTTAAAACTGCAAATTAATTTAAAATCTTTCAAAATTTTGAAAAGTCGTAAGGCTTATCCTTCTTTTCCTGTAAAAGTAATCCTTGAAACCATTTTAAATTTATCTTTTAGTTTTCTCATTCTCATAAAAGTCATAGAATTCTCATAAAAAAGGGATTTTTAGCATATTTAAGTGCGTTGGGAATAAATTAATTGCAATCGAAAAAAATTAACATACTTACAAGTATGTTAGAAAGACAACGTTTTGCACCCCGCGCCAGTTCCTTTAGTCACATTTTGATCTGTCACTTTACCCTACTATGCAATCCAACTGTGGAACTTCGAAGCAAAGTGAAAAAATTGAAAATCGGGAGATTACTTGTGCAAATGGAATTAGAAGCTCATTTGATTTGTAGAAACGGACTGGCAGTGGTATTTTTAACAGATGCTGATTCTCAACGTGATTTAGCAGCACAATACATCAAGGACTTTGCATACGTTGTACTCAAGATGTAGCGTCATCTTATCAATAGAGGGCGTTAACCATCCTGAACAGAGAATTCTTTTTTTAAAAATATCTTTAATTCTTTAATTATGCTTACATCACGTGTCGTTTTTAATGGCATCTGGAAGAAAGGAAAAAAATATAGAATAGTGTCTTGTAAAAAAAATGCTATACTTGTTTCCTGATGTTGTTAAAGCTGTAAATATTGAATGTTCAAATTGTAAAAAAAGGTACAATTGCCATTGGAAGCCATACGTTCAATTAGAAAAAATAAAAAGATGTAGAACGAATACTGTCCTGCCACATAGTAGTACGAATCCATAAGATGGAATATTATTATTTTTACTTATTGTAAGCAATTAGTACGGCTCACTGTGTCTTAAAGTATTTTCAAGATTTTTAATATTACGTACCTGCCCAGTGCGGCTAAAGACGGGCAGTTTTCAGTTTTTTTCTGTTAGCTTTATATTTTTGATGTTTATTAAAACATTTTATTATTCATTTGGTTAATTTGTTGCACAAGATCGCTACTTTCTCACCTACACCCCTTTGTATTTGAGAACATTCATTAATTATTTTCTTAAATAATTGACAAGTAAAATAATGTCAGAGGAGATAGTTTTTTTGTTTGTTTAATAGCGAATATTAAGCATTTCATATTTAAAGGATTAACTATTAATTATTTATACAAAAATATAAAAAAGAGTGCATGATAAAACTGAAGCTAAAATTCATCACCAATTGATAATTAAACGTATATCATTTAAAAATAATTTATGTTTATACACATTTCTGTGAATAAAAAGTAAACTCATTTTAAAGAGACATTTTATAGCAATTTACAATGTCTCTTAGTTCCTTTTTTTTAAATTTTGAAAATGAATAACGAACATACTTAATAGTTTCTCGTGCAATTTTTAGCTAATGTTTATTGGAAATAATAATAACAATATTGACGTCGTCTGAAACGAATAGTTTTAACTCCTAATCTGAAGTACTTACATTATCAAAGAAAACTTGAAAAGTAAGAAATTGAATCTATGTACTTAACACTCACGTAATTCATTTCCACAATTCCCTCTCCTTGTATGACTTTCCCAGAGACGTATTCATAAATATCAAAAGCTTAACATTCGCAACATTAGTGCTGGGACTTGATCTTAATTAGGACGCTACTCACGCAAATAGAAATGCTACATCGACAAATGGCATTCACTAAGCTGCACAAAAGCTGTGACAAGTTAATCAGTGTTGTGCATGGAGTTGAATAAATTTGCAGTTGCCAAATATGCGACACTTAAATCATAATTAAAGCCGGAGAGTTTGAAAGCTCTGTTTCATTGTCTTAAGAGCTTATTTGTTGGTCCTTATTTAATTCATTTTCGTTTGCTTCAATTTAAAGACCGGAAGATTAAGTCTTGTCTGCCATACTGAAAATTTTAGAGGTTTAAATTTGTGCATTGTCGTTTTTGATGGGTTTTATAAATCAGGGTATATAAAATTTCTGACTTGTGCTAATGCCATTAAACTTCAACTTGAGTTTACATTCTTTTATTGACTTGTTTGACTTTTATTGACTATTTTTATCAACTTGAGTATACATACTTTTATTTATCCTATTGAATTGTTTCTAATGAGCTTAGTTATCTAGAACTCTCTTTAGTTTAGCTGATATATGAGATGATTTTCTTTTATTTAATAGAAATTTAGTTAATACCTATATCAGATTGCAACATTAATTGGGAGAAAATGTTGTACGTACATGGTAATTTTCTACATTTCGTTAGGAATACCCCGGGGAAAATTGTAATTTATGTAAAAAGTCATTGCATTGTAAAAAGGATTTTAAATAAGAAAGAAAGAAGAAAGTAATTTTTTACTAAAGTTTATAACTAAAATGAAAATGTAAATATTTCATTTTGTATTCAGCTACTGTACCAAAAACGTGGGGTGAAAAGAAAAAACAATGCAAATGTTTTAAGCTTAGAATAACAGTTAATATATCTATTGTTCCCCGAATTGTAATTTTTAGTTTTCCTTTCGTAATTTTCAGTATTATATAACAAGTAATCGAAATAATTTTGCTAAACGTATGGATGTAATTTTTCATGTTTAACAAAATCAAACGCCCTTTTTAAACTCAAGCTTCAAATATGCATTACGTTACACCTCATAATATACGTTTTGCAACCTTTTTTTTTACTCATCAGCTGCGAAGTATTTTGGGTGTAATATTAAATTAATTTTCAGTCTCGTAAATACTACTTTAATTGAATTTGTTTGCTATGATACTATCAATGTAACGATGCTTTCTCCAACTGTTTTTGATCTTTTATTAAAATTTCTTTTAAACTCCCTAAAACTAACCATGTACGTGCATGGGAATCCGTGGGACCTGAAGTTCCAAGGCAGTTCCAAGGGAATCGGTCTCTATAGAAATTTCCCTCCCCCTTCAGTCTCATGTCCATAAAGGGAGTTGGCGTAGTTGTGGGGGCGCCATATCTGCCACCACAACAGAGGGTTAATGCTGGCCCCGTTTTAGGTGACCCCATTCACACATGGAGCCAGAAATTCCCGTTGGTTTGAAAAGGGCGAATGCCGACAAGTCAAGGGCCTTCAAGTATTCCAATGGGCTTTTAATTTTTCCTCGCGATTGGTGAGAGAACTAAATGAAATATGTAACAAAATAATTCACATGGAACGCTTAAAATAATAAACGCTCCATTACTAACTTATTACATTCAAAAAGATCAGCGTTTCAAGAAAACAAAATATTTCACTTTTTTGTGTCTTTACTAATTAGTTTGGCTAGACTTGAACTAGGAGTTACAAGAGTTACATGAGTTGAATAGTGTAACAAGAAGCACTCAAAAACTGCTCTATTTTCATACAAACGAACATTACTTTAGTACTAAAAAAGTAATGTAATGTTTTTCTTGTTACTTAAAATTTATCGGACTCTTTTTAAATAAAATTCTAAAATTAATGGCTAATTTAATAGTTGTGGATGAGACATAATGTAATTTATCATTAGTCTGAGGAATCATTTATCATAAGTGATGCCATATTCTGTGTGGCATGACCTAGAATGCTAATCATTAAACTGCCATGCCTCAAATTCTTTTTGCATTAAGATGTATTTGCGTTTACTTTACCTAAAGCATGATGATTTATCTCTTATCTAACAGATTTCTTTTGGTTCAACGTAAAGAGCAGGAAGAGCTAATCATTTATTATCAAAAACATGTAAGGTAATTCGGAAGGATAAAATGGTAACACCTAAATAAAGAGTGCCCCATAAATGCGTTAGCAATTTAAAAATGAATTAAATTGAAAGAAATTGGTATTCTGAATTCGGTTTGCTACAACGTTCATCTTTTAATGGAGAATTTCGTTTGGCAAAAAAAAATAAAAAAAATAAGATTCCGTCTATAATTATACGATACTAGAATTATACTTTCCCGTATGCAACCAATTTCAAATTTGTAATCTAGCTATATCGCTCTCTCTCTTTTTCAAATAAACTTTTTAAAGGTTAATTCATATTCATTCCCTCACTCATTCATTATATCATTTATTTTGATATTCATTTATTCTTTCATTTACTCATTCATGTATTTATTCACTCATTTATTTCTTTTTGCATTCATTCACTCATTTATTTTTTTTATAATTTATTCACTCTTTTATTTATTTTGTTATTTATTCACTCATTTATGTATTTACTCCTTCAGTCATTCGAAAATGTCCTAAAAATCCTTAACATCCTTTCTATATTGTGGAGACAGATAGCCCCAAATAGTACATTTATAAAGGAATTTTAATTTTAGTTTTTATTAGCGTCATATAAAGATAAACTTTGGATGATTTCTACGCTATGGGGTCACACGACTTTTAAATCTCGGAAAAAAAAACGATGAAAAAAATCTCGAAAAAATATTCGCTTTTCTGTAAACATTTTTGGAGAAATTAAAACAAACTTCAGCAAAAAATTCCCATTTTTTGCGGAGTTACGATAAAAAACGTAAAACTTATCTAGTCAAAAGAAAGTTTAAAGGGAGGCTTTGCCATATCCACTTTCATGATCGTTTGTTTACATAGCTGAATGATCTACCGCTGACGTCACATCTAATTAATTTTCTGATTAAAATATTGTAGCATGGTAACAACACCTACTTCTCTACCTTCAACTACGCAGCTGGGAAATTTTAAATTTCCTTTGCGAGTGAATGTTAGGTATGTGCCAGGTTGCTATACACATTTTTATTCAGTGTGTAAGTTTGTACTATGTATAGAAAAGATACTGAAAGACTACTCACCAACCTACTAGCTCTCCTTTGAACCCTTTCCAATAAGGTAATATCTTTAGGTAAGGAGACGAAAACTGAACACGAGACACCCTCTGCGGCAGGGAATCGAACCCCGGTCACCCGCGTGATAGGCGGGGATACTGACCACTACAAGCGGAAATTACTACGAGCGGAAACACGTCCTCTGTTAATGGGTCTTTAAATTTGTGTGCATTCCTCTGTTCGATATATTTATATTTCATTTATATTTGAACGCTTAAAACATATGTCCAAGTACAAATATATCATTCATAAACCTGCAGAAAATGTGTATTGTACCGAGTTAGTAAAAAGGATGGAACTCCCAGACAAGATGACAAGATGAATGGAGGCCATTCCAGGATATTTCTCACTTTATATGGCATCCGAAAGACATCACATTCCGAGAAGAAGGAAATGTCAGGTTTGATTGCCTTGTCCATTTTGAAGTTCTTTGTTTTCATAGAAACAGCGGTGTTGTTGACCCAAATGAATATTTCTTCCATTTCCTGCTCAGTATTAATGAGCCTGGAACTATTTTCGAACATCGAGCAAGCAATCTTTTAAGATATAATAATGCAAATAACTTCAAATCCGGCATAAATTAGATAACCTTCCTTGTGATTTTTGGAAAAAGTTACTGACTTTTAAGAATAAATCCAGTAACATATCTGAAAGATTCAATAAAGATTAAGTTGGTAAGAAATGAAGTTAATTTTTTGAATGAAAAAAAAAAAAATCCTTCGAATCGAACAATTCACTCAAAAGTTATTAGGGGGGACAGACACACATTTTCCCCATCTCAAAACTCTACTTTTAAAATTTTTATTTTTCAATCATTATTTAATTACTTTACTTCTACTGACTTTTCTTTATTTTTAACAACAATTTTGCAATGCATTAAGCCTTTTTTCACACTTTAGTAGCTAACAAGAAGTTCCGTCTAGAACTATAAGAGCCTACTTTCCCGTATACACCAAATTCAAATTTATAATCTAGCTATCTCTTTCTCTCTCTTTCTTATTTATCTTTAGTTCTAATTATTGAAAATATACCTTTTTCAACGGATAATACATATTCATTCACTCACTCATTCATTCTTTCATTTATTCAGCCATGCATTTATTCATTCATTCGTTACCTCATTCAAGTGTTTATTCATTCATTTACGCATTCATGTATTTATTCACTCATTTATTTATATTTTCATTTATTCAATAATTTATTCATTCATTCTTTTCCTCATTCATTTATTCATTGATTTATTCTTTCACTCTTTCATTTATTCATTCATTCATTATTTCACTCATTGAGTCACTGAGAAATATCCTTGAAAATCCCGATCAAAAAATTTCATAGCAAAATAGGCTCGTAAGTTCTGGATAAACTTTCTATTTCTACATGTTCTACGTTATAAGAGCTTTCCGATAAAGTTTGTTCCAAGCAAATCGGTCCGTTAGATCAGGATTTATATAGGGTTGAAATTTCCCCGTAAGCTCTGTGTTAATTTTTTGAACTGTTCAAAAATGAACAAAAACTGTTCAAATCAATATTTCACGCCGAGAACTCCTTTCAATAAGCTTGCAATAGGAACCTGGCTCTTGTGCCCAGAGTTTACAGAATTTGCTTCAATTTTGCCCTATAGGCGCTAATGTTAAAATTTTTTGAACTGTTCAAAATTGAACAAAAAATTGTTCAAATCAAAAAGTAAAATATAGAAATGAGATGTCCTCGCCGAGATCTTTCGAATGCAAAAAGAATTTTTTGAATCGGACAATTCTTTCAAAAGTTATTAGGGGGGGACAGACCGACAGACAGACAGACCGACAGACAGACAGACCGACCGACAGACAGACCGACAGGCACACTTTTTCCCCATCTCAATACCCTACTTTCAAATTTTTTATTTTTCAATCTTTATTTAATTACTTCACTTATTTTTGACTTTTCTTGATTTTTAACGATATTTTCACGATACATTAAGCCTTCTTTCATGCTTTATTATTATTTTTTTTTACTTTTACGGGAAAGTAGGCTAAAAATGGAACACACTTAAAATAAGCTAAAATCGGAAAAAAATAGTTATGATTTTGCCGATAGACTGGAGAATCTGTACTCCAGAAAATTTAAGAAGATTTAAGTTGGTAAGAAGTAAATAGAAAATAGCTAAGCATTACATTAACATATTTATTTATTACTATTAAAAAAACGAAAATGAAAGAAAATTTTACAGTGAAAAAAAATGTTAACGTTCTTTTTAAAGCCTTTACTTATAGGTGCTTTCATAAATAGGCGTATAGTCCTGTAAAATTGATTTAAATGTATAATGCTCTAGTAAAGAAATGAGTGCCCCAAATCAGGAGTTTAAATATTTATAATCTTCAAATTTTTTTCCATTTAGGTTTCTTTATACATTATTATTCAAGAACTTTGAGTATCAACTAATTTGAAACACTATTAATATACAAAGTGTAATTACTTATGCGCATTGATTAAGTTACCTTACATTAAGATGCTCTTCTTTGTAAAAAAGAAATCTTAATAAATTCAACTGAGAGTTTGAAGGGTGCTAGAAAATGCAAATCAACAAACGTCTACCTGTTCGTATATATATTTTTTGTTTTCTTATTCTCTTATGGCTCCTTTATAGAATTATGTAAATGCTCCCAATGTTTATGTGTGTGCGTCAGAAGCTGTAAAACTAGCTTTCAATTAAAAACTTGAAAACTTGAAAAGTTTTGAAACACAAAATGCATACACACATATATTTTTACTATTTTTATAACTTATACATAATACATTTCTATATTTTAAAGCAATGGATTAAGAGTAAACATTTTTTAGCGGTATTAAGTTACAAATGTAATGACAATAGGCGAAATAAAGGCTTATTTTTTTAGTGTGATTATTAAAAAGTTTTACGGTACTTATTGCTTAGCTCTTCTTCCTAGCAAATGAATAAAAATTGAATAAGTAATTAAAAAAAATAAGAATAATAAATGCGATTGGACTGTCTTTAGTAATGCACGACTGACCAAGTGCTTTAGATATATTTTTAATAACATTTTTATTGCATGAAGGGATAATTAATTTAACGAAACCGTGTTGTTCTACTTGAAAACGTTGGTCTACTCTTCTGGATGTGTTTCTTATAACATGTAAAAATGTGAATGTATCTTATTCTCCAGAGTTGGCTCTTTTTCCTAATTCCAAAAACAACGTTAAAAAGAGAAACACGAAACTGCATTTAACGTAGCACTCGTGTTAAAAAAATCAGTTTGAAGCTCCCCAATGCTGTGTGCATCTGTGTCAGCGTTGGATCAAGAGGACCTACTGCGAAAAATCAGCTGGATTGGTGAAAGCGTGATGAATGATTCCTTTTTCCCCTGCGCAAACCGTTCTAGTACTTCCGAGTTAAGAGATTTATGTATGTACAATCTCTAAAAATGCGCTTGAAATACAGGTCTTTTTTGGTTATTTTTTCCTGATCTCTCTGAAAAGCATTGTAGTTTTAATTATGTAACAAGAAGTTCCATCTAGAACTATACGAGCTTATTTTCCCGTATACACCAGCTTCAAATTTATAATCTAGCTATCTCTCTCTCTTCCTCGTTTAGCTTTAGTTCTTAATTGCTTCAAATATACCTTTTTCAACGGTTAATACATATTTATTCAATCATTCATTTATTAAGTCATTCATGTATTTATTCACTCATTTATTCATTCATTATTTTGTTTATTCATTTAATCTTTCAATAATTCAAAAATATTCTTGAAAATCCCGATCAAAAAATTTCATAAGAAGATAGGCTCGGAAGATAGGTTAGTTATGGATGAACTTTCTATTTGTACATATTCTACGTCATAAGAGCTTTCCGATAAAGTTTGTTCCAAGCAAATCGGCCCGTTAGATCAGGATTTATATAGGATTGAAATTTCCCCGTAGGCACTATGTTATTATTTTTTTTTTTTTTTGAACTGTTCAAAAATGAACAAAAATTGTTCAAATCAATATTTCACGCCAAGAACTTCTTCCAGTGAGCTTGTTCATTGGAACTTGGATCTTGTACCCAGAGTTTACATAATTTGCTTCATTTTCGCCCATAGGCGCTAATGTTAAAATTTTTTGAACTGTTCAAAATTGAACAAAAAATTGTTCAAATCAAAAAGTAAAATATGGAAATGAGATGTCCTCGCCGAGATCTTTCGAATGCAAAAAGAATTTTTCCAATCGGACAATTCGTTCAAAAGTTATTAGGGGGGGACAGACCGACAGACCGACACGACAGACCGACAGACCGACAGACACACTTTTTTCCCCATCTCAAAACCCTAATTTCAAATTTTTTATTTTTCAATCTTTATTTAATTACTTAATCTATTTTTGACTTTTCTTGATTTCTAACGATATTTTCACGATACATTAAGCCTTCTTTCATGCTTTATTATTTTTTTTTTTTACTTTTACGGGAAAGTAGGCTAAAAAGCAGTGTTTGGTTTTAAGTAAACTTTAATGAATATTTCATAAATTAAATTGCTTGTAAAAGTGAATGTTTTAGAATGTTCCAGCCAAACGTTTGACGCAATTTAATTTTTAGTTTAGCTAGTTTTTTCCATACACAAAGACATCTGATTTTCTAAGGTCAAGAATGCAATGATCAAAAGAACAAAAACGCTATGTTCAAGTACCATAATTCGTTTAGATAAAAATTTAAAGAAACGATGTAAGTTTCTTTGTCGACTATTCAACATAAGTTTGACAAAAAAAATCCAGTATGAATAATAAATGAATGAATTGAGTATAAAATGCATAAATAAATATATTCAGTCGTCTACGGTGAACAGTTGGCTGTAAACGTATGTACGCAACGTCGTTCCATGGTTTTAAAAACAGGCACAGAAAAAAAAGAAAGGCACCCGGGGCGATTGCTCCAGGACATCAATTAATATCATCTAACCTTTCAAGGGCAAATCTGAAATTGGTGTTTAAACTCTTAAATCTTGTGGCGCACTTTTGATATACTTATCTTAATGTAAATCACTTATATATGTTCGCCTTATGTATTTATACTACTTTTTTATTTATTTAAAATGCTGAAATCCAATGTTACCATACAATTTTATGGCAGAAATTGTATTGGTGTTTAACTACTGCCTTGATTTTGTAGTAGAGCTCTATGTGTATGAATAATATGTACAACGAAGAAACAATATTCAATGCGTATATTGATACGCAGAACAAACAATTTTGTGCATCACATTCACAAGGTTTTTCTGTTTGAGTAATTTTGTATCGATTGCAACATTCTGGAAAATCTCTTAAAAACATCTACAATTACTTAATAAAGATGTACCTCTGAAAAAAAATTAATATCTAATGCAAACGCGTCCAATTTCATCCTAAAAGGTTTTTTTTTTACAATGTGAAATACAAAATAACAAGGCTTCAAAAGCTTAAAATTTCGTGAACTATTCAGAAAGAGACAAAATAAAAACTCACCGTACTATGCTAATTAACGAATTTCAGACTGACGTAAATGTTGAGTCACTTAGACATAATTAATCATCTATGACAAAATTTGTAAAGAACTGCAGCACAAGACATTGTGGTTTGGTAATTACAACAATAGAGTAGATCATTAATTTTAAAATTTTATAATTTTAATGCATGTACTCTTTCGCAATATGTTTCTCTTAGTTTTCTCACGGTCATTCACCATCAAGAACTTTTTTCAGTGAAATTTTTGCAATATGACATACTAGTACTCCTATATAGAGTTCATCATTCATTGAACATGATGGAATTAAAGTGACCGATATTTACTTTAACTACGTATTTAAAAAATAAAATTAAAAAAAAAAATAAAACGTAAAACGCACAGTAAACTATTTATGCAGGAATCTGGATATCCATAATATCTAAAAAGTAATTTAGAAAAAATACAAGAGTAATAATTTTTATATTTTAATTCGCAATGCGAGTGGCGTACATAGACTTAGGTGCGCCTCCCTGCAAGATTTATAAGTACGCCCTATCTTCGGTTTACCCCGAAATGTTTAAACAAAAACACTACGGTGAAGAGATATTCGGGTATTTATTATTAAAAAGCAGATTTTCGAAAAGTTAGCGAGTTGAAACGTTACATGCCCTTACCAGCTTGTAATGAAAATTATCTTAATAATGCGTGAAAATAACACACTGTCTTAAAGTAATTATATTCGAAATTTCGTTAGAGGTTTCTGTCATTTATTTATGAAGTCAATTAAGTAATAATAATGATACAAGGGAAACTATTCGTGCCCAAATAAGGAACTAGTTGGACAAGAAAATCAATGCTTCATTAATCTGTATGCATAGATATCCCTCTTCGTTTTTTACAATTAAGAAACTTCTGAAGAAGTTCGTCGAACCCTGGCGCTTTCTATGCCTGGCGCTTCCACTTAACTTTTCTTCTGTCATGGTACTTCTGAGGTAAGATTTTATTAGCTTCAGTTTGGAAAATGATCTTTCTGCTGATGCTGATGTTACTGGCAAAGTCGGAAACATCAAAAAAGCAGTGCATACATCTGACAGACTAGATGATAAAACACTGTTCTCGATCATCACTAAATGAGCAACTTCAGAGATATTTGTGAAGTTTCTCACTTTTATTTCACTTGCTAAAATGTTTCGTAAACCAATAATTTGTGTTGCAATTGAGATCATTTCGGGGTTATAAGCGCGTTTCTCCCGTAGACTTGAAGCATGGAACTTTGTGGGACCGAGCAATATTCCCTTAAGGCCAATAGTTTAGACAAGCAGCAGTCACTTTAATAATAAGCTAAAAGGAAGACATCAACAATATTGGGACAGTTTTATGGTTTTATTTGCGGAAACAGGGCGTTGTGGAGCATTTGCCTTCTTTTGTATCGCTACTTCCAAGGGCCGACGTTCACAGAATCCTTCTCTGAGTGGGGTATTCTTTAGATCAGATACAAATATTTAACATTGGTCTCTGTCTAAGAAATACAAATACATTTGCGCTACTTACTGAGCTCTCCTACCCCCTCTTTCTCTCTTCGTCCATCCCATCTACTCTTTATTCGCTTTAAACCAATACTAAATTTAATTCAGAATTTAACTTTTTTTTCTTTAGCTCCTTTAAGAAAATTAAAACTTCCCCCCGCTAGTTTTAGTAAGAAAAAACAATGACATTATACATACAAGCACACACACACACTTATCTGATTTAGCGACCCTTAAAATCTGGCGCACGGGGCACTCTCCCCATCTCCCCCCCCCCCCCCCAGTTACGTCCCAGATAGCACATGGCAGTGATTGCTAACGAAATCTTCAGTGTTAGAGCTATATTGCTTTTTAAAATGGCAAAAAGACGAATTTCCAGTTCAATTATAGAAGCTAACGAACTCCTTGATGAACTCGAATACTCTTTTTGTAAATTCACGAAAATAATAATAATCCTCGATTGTAATTTATTTTGTGAGAAAATAATATTAAGTGCAAAATGAAATTTGGGTACAATTTCATATTCGAGTTCAAGAAAATAAATGTACAATACTTACGTAACTTGCATTGGACGTACTTGCATTTTGACGCTACGTAATCTCTTTTCAAATTTTTCAGTATGACTGTATGCATAATAATATTAATTAGCAGTTATTGTGTACACTGAACACAGATGTTTTACTTTTAGCTCCTTTTTGGCATTTGGGGGGTTCCCTTTTTTTGCGGTTTGGATCAGGGCCGGCGCTAGCACGAATGGCGCCCTGAGGCAAACACTTTTTTCCGCCCCTACTATATATTATGGAGGAATAGAGATTAAACATGATCGATACGAACTTTAATTATACATATCTTAACTTTCAAAAAGCTGAAGGAAAGCAATCGCCGATCAGAATGGACTGAATAAAGAATAAAAAACAGAAAAAGAGAAAAAGCAATAGATTGCGTTTGGCTCGTCATAAAATAGAGAAGACACTTTTTGGAACTGCAAACACTTATGAAGCGGATACACTAAAGCCGCTTGTCGCTGTGGAAAAGAAAAGGATAATGTGCAAAACAAGAAATAACCCAGAAAAAAACGTCCTTTGAACAAAGGAGACAAAGAAACGGAAACGTTTCAAGTTGTTCCTGAAGCGTTTCTGTGTTTGATTTTATCAAAATTAAACGTGTAATATATATTAATGCAAACATGAAATTAAATGAAGTTTTGATCCATCATTTGTGAAACTAAATAGTTTAAATATTATTTAATGCTTTTGAGAAATCTATTATTTGTTACTTGAAAAGATGCAGTCAATATTCATGGTCAATGCGCACCCAAGAACGACGCGTCCAGAGGCGGGAGCGTCACCGCCTCAGCCCAGCGCCGGCCCTGATTTAAATCCCTGTTGGTGGTAATTTTTGCGCGTTTTTTTCCGCGGGCCCTTGCGCCCTCACATGAGAGATCACTATACTTTAATATACAGGTGCACATGAGAGAGGAAGTAACGGGGAGGGGATTAATTATACATTATGTGACGTATTAGCGAAGAATTTCATTCAGAAAGCGTAGAAAGGACATTGTATTAGTAGAAAATAAATGTTAAAAAATACGTATAAAAATGTTTATGTATATATATTGAAATTCATGGAGGTTTTTTTTCTGGAGCGTGCGCCCTAAAACCTCATGCCCCCCCCCTCCCGCTCCGCGGGGGTTACGGGGGTGTTATTTACCCCCCCGCGCAATGCAATGCAATGTTCGAAATTTTTTTCTTTAGAGAACTCAGTTCCATAGCACGAGACAGAATATTTGTTATATGCTTTGGTGCTGAAGAAAAATACAGCATGGGTTACTACAGCTAAGATTTGACTCGACTCCGGCATGGGTTTCTAATACTCCGTCCTTTAATATTTTCCCACAGAGCTTAAAAGGAAGACGGAGCTACCGTATTTTCTTCTTTGCTTTGGTAGTGACCGAGGCAAAAGAGATCACCTGAAGACGACATTCGCGTTTCCACCATATAGCTCCGTCCAACTTTTACCCCTGGTCCATATATTTTAAGTACAGTTATTTTATATACATAGCCTATTCGGCGTCGTCGAGTCCCCGTTAGGCGGGGCTAGGAGCGTGGGGGGCTAGGTGAGCGTCATCTCACCTGGCATCTGGAAGAGCCTAATTTTTATTTCCCATCGCAGAAGCATTTTTTCATATTTTATACTTTTTTTTTTTGAATAGAATAAACGTGTTAGTTAATGACTATGTACATGATGAGTTAGTATAATAGGAAAATATATACAATCAGGGGACAACTATCATTGGTCCAGTTGAGGGTCAAGTAGAGGGTTGTGCTGTGTGCTTAACGAGTCACAGTTCGTATAAACCATGGAGTAAGGATATTTGTATCTTGCAGTCATGGTGAAGAAATTTACTTGTTCTCTTATCTTCGGGTTATCATGATTTACTAGAGTATTGTAGAAATTTTTGGCACTTTTGATTATGAAGCGGAAAATTGAGATTACTTGAACATTCGCATGAAGGTCTTTATTTCTGTCGTATCGGCTGGCATTGGACATGCTTCTTATCAAATTGTTATGGATTCTTTGGAGTTTTATTACGTTGGTTTGGGCGGCCTGACCCCATATACTTGAGCCGTACATTAAAGTGGAAAGGATTACTTGGTTATATAGTTTTTTTTTGAACTTTAATTCGCTTCTGTATCCAAGAAATGGTTTTAGTTCGTGGGATTTGGTACGTGAGTTTGTGGAAAATGGTTGCTGATCAGCTGTACCTTACGGGGCCTAGCTACCTATTCTTAATACAGAGTTTGGATTTTTCAGGTCGAGCACGTGAGCTCGCCTGCTCCTTATCTGAGTGCCATCGACTTCGCCCTGTTGCGATATCCAGCTCTTTAAGTTCCATACGATTTCCAAGAAATTGGCCACAACCCAATGAGTTCGTCATATTGCATTGATACAAAGTAATCTAGGAAGAATTTCAAGAACGTTTAGCAGCATCTTCGCTTTCCATTCAGACCCGCAAAAAGTTACCATGCAATAAGCAAGTTTTTTTTTTTTTTTTTTTTTAAGTTTTAAATGATTTTACAAAAATGTAAATGCAAGCATCCCTTTATCCTCCAAATAGTATTCCAAAACCTCACTTCCCCTACCAGAGAAAATGTTGATTTTTTTCATTGCTATGAAATGAATTCGCTGAATCGAAATACTTCATTTTTATACATGAGCTATACATTTCAATTCAACATTTTATTCTTTTCTTATCGACACTTTAAAAGATTGTTGCTTTTTCTGTATTTTTTCATAAAACAAAATAAAAAAAATCACGTCTGGGACGGAGAGAGAAACTATTCTCTTACTTATATACAATTCATAAAACATGCTTTTATTCCATACTATTATGAAGAATTTGCATAAAACGCTACTTACGAGCAGTAAAACTTATTTGCATTGTTTATAATATATTCGACGTTTATTTTCAAAATAAAGACTGCGAAATTGATTTTATAATATCTTACAACGCCAGATAAAAACATCCAAACAACAGTTATAGCTTCCAAACAACAGTTATAGCGTTCATACAAAAGTGTCTAAACCAATTTTTATAATATAGCATCATATATGTGAAAGTGTTTGATTTAAAGTTATTCTATTTTAACTAGACGTAATGCTTTTTCCTTGAAGAACTGGTGTGTCTTCGAGATAAAAAGAAAAATTTATAAGATAGAGAATTAATGTGTGTATTGACAGAACAAGAATTCAGTTTGTAGCATGCCGCGGGGCTTGTGATTTTCCCTTCGACACAGTTGGTCCGTTTTGTGAATTTTCCAACACCAAATAGACTAAATTAATCTGCTCATCTACGTTTATTTAGCATACTATCATCATTTACACTTTATACAAGACTATTTACACAGCAATACAATGTTCATAATAAATATTATCCTAAAACTTTTCCTTCGAGCTAGCGCATCGCAGCCCCTACTCCCTCTGACTCCCCAAGTCTCTCTACCTCTGCATCTTTCTATCTCTACCGAAGAGCACCAAGCAAAATTAACCCGTGTGACCGGAGGATTGAGTCGAGGATGTCAAGGGTCGAATGCGGCAGATGCTCTTTGTAGTACTTCATTCAAACCTATTTAACGAAAAAAAAAAAAACGCAAATTGTGTTTGAGTGTATTTCCACCGGTTGTCACTTTTTCTAAAGGAGCTTTACCTAAGTAATTGTTATTTTCATATGCATGAAACAAGCAACGACAAAAGAGTTAAGTACAATAATTTTCTGCTCTGTTTGTCAATCAATTTTCTTATTTTTTTTTTATTTAGTAGTTATTAATGAGTTTTAGTGCTATCCATAAACAATTTTGGAAATAGTTACTTTTTCCCACTCCTACTTCGACGTAGATTAGAAGCATTTATTAAAAAATCTTTATTCGCTGGTTTTTCATACTAATCCTTACTCATACAGTCTGCAATATTTGTACAATACTCAATATTTGTGTTAGTAACATTTATAATTGAAAGAAGAAGAATTGTTAGGAACAAAACAGAGAAAATGTACTCTGTAAAATGAATGTCAAATAAAATAATATTCATCTTAAGGTGTCAGTTAATCCATTTTAGAAATATATTTACCTATTTATGATAAAAAAATGCGCAGTACAAGTCAAACAAAATAAAGCGCAATTTGAAGCTTGTTTTATCTCCGGTAATAAATATCATCGTATTATAAAAATCACTTTATTTGCACAGCGACAATTTAGTTACAAGTACAAAATCTAATGATAAGAACACAGCCATTGTTGTCAATTTTGATATCAAAAGCTCTATTGCCAAAACTTACTTTAATGTTATTACATTTCCTCCCTTTTAAATGCCAGAAAAGTAATTATTTATATGAATGCAAAGTTATTAGTAACACAGTCTGACTGGCGTTCATGATAAACCAACCACCATCTTTTGAAGGGGCAAATTCTTTCAAATTTCCAATCAAACTCATCTTATAATTAAAGTTTACATACATTGCTCACATTAATTTTCTCGTCTCCAATTGTTTTATCTCAGGTAATAAATACCATCGTATTATAAAGACCACTTTATTTGCACAGCGATAATTTAGTTACAAGTCCAAAATCTAATAATAAGAACACAGTCATTGTAGCCAATTTTGATAACAAGAAGGCCTGTTGCCAAAACTTACTTTAATATATTACAAAGCTAACGATTTCTAGTATAATATAAAGTGAGATAATAAGTGAAGTGAAGCGTTATTTTGCTTCGAATCAACGTTTCGTAAATTTGTTGATTTGCATTAGCATTTTGAACTCTCGTTTAAATTGAAAGTGAGTATTTGCATTTCTAATTTTTTCAATAATGATAGTGTGGCATAAAAATTATTATTTCTATTTTCTCTTCAGGAGAAAGAGTAAAAAAGGTCAAATTTATGTAAAATATGTGTTACAGATGCATTACATTAAATACCTAACTCAACGGTCAATCAGTCGCATTGATAAGAGATTATCGGTAATTAAAATATTTAGACAAAACAAACTGATGTCAGACAAAAAACCTAAATTGTTTAAAAGTTGTTTGAACGTCCAAAGCTGAACTTGCAAAATTTAATAAATCATGGTAGAATTTCGACCGCTGGGCGAACTCTAGTCCGTTTTAATATCCTTCGCAGTTTTAATTACAGCAAGCAGAATTCATGGTCACTCCGCTTTAAATAAAAGAAATAATTTTAACAATGTTAAATGGAACAGAGTAATAAAATTATTTACAGTAGTTGCAAAAATAATTATTACATTTAGTAATTATTTTTACAATATTTTATTTTTGAAAGTTTGGCGCTGACAACATGACATATGAGTTTCAGAGAGTTGCTTTTTTATGAGAGGAACAAACAGTAATTTACGTTGTGACAGATCCATCGTAGTGCGTTTCTCACCCCAATGTAAACAAACAAAATCATTTAATTTTTCCTCCATCGGCAATTTTCTTACCAGACATAAGCGGCATCCTTTTCAAATAGTAATAAATGCGGTTATTGTCCTGGTAATATTATTATAAGTATGATTGTCTTGGTGGCTATTACGTACTCTAAATGATTAAGTAACTAAGAAAAATGCAAACGTTTTAAAATCAAACCCTTTTTACTTACAGTGATGAAACCATATTTTTAAAACTTTTAAACGAACGGAAAAAATATTTCATGTGATAATGCAATATCATTAGCACTTGAGAGATCCCCCCTCCCCCCATGTTGCTGCAGAAAGTCCTAACCTGAATAAGTTTTTTTTTCAGTAGGAGCGTTATCATGCCCGCATGACTATTGTAAGTTGACTTAATTCTTTTCGATCAATATATTTTTTTTGTTCTGTAATTATATTGCCATATCATAAAATATTTCATTATGAGAACATGCTTCAGTAGTATGATTATTATGTTTTTCCGAGCCTTTTTCTTTCTGGGACAAAGACATAAGGTCCATATCGTCCATGATAGAAACAAAGGCAACTTGACAAAATGTGAGTCAAGTTGCCTCCCTCTGCGTCTGATAAATGTAGCCACGTGTGGGTGTGTGTGTGTGTGTTTTAAATATATCTGCATATGTATTTGGTACCTTGATTGTATCATTTTACTAAGAAACAAGCATTTTCTATTCCGAAAAATGTTGTTTATTTTGTGATGCAACTCCGAAAAAGATAGAAAATAATCTTTTTGACAAAAAATATAAAAATATTAGTTTTTCAACGTCTTCACTGTCATTTTTCACATGAAATCCTCCTATTTTCTCTGAGATACCAATTGGAGGTCCCAACACACCACAGTGGACATAAAACTTATCTCTACATGAATACCCCCTCTGAATGGGATATGAATCATTCGTTGTCTGCTGTAAGTCTTTTGTTTATGGTTCTTTTCGAGGAATTTTTATAACACATATGTGGTATCTATCGTCGTCCATGATGGATCGTAGGTCTTATGAATGTTCTTGCATTCTGTGACATTTTTTTTGCCACTCGTATCATTATATTTAATTATATTGCTTATATTTTAATCATATTTTTTAAAAGTATATTTTCCGAATAAGTCCTGCTGGAATCGATGTTTGCGGTATGCGTTGGTTCATTGTAGTTATAATCTAATACGCCTTATACTTGCCAAAATTTTTTTTTTTAATTTATACAATTTTTTTTAAAGGAATTTTTATTGAGGGATTTTTTTTGTTTTACAGAACTTCTTCTGCCCGTAAGAAATATTTACAGGAGCTCAAAGGAATTTTAAAAGTATGTTGTGAAGTTTAGTTCAATTATATTTATATTTCTCCCTGTCATAAATTTTTGAGGCAATTTACACAATTTCTTTACAAACATTAAAAGAAAAACGAAATACGTAAACTTAAAAGAAAAACGTATTTTGTAGGAGCATGTCACTGTAGTTGGGACATAATGTTAAGTTCGCAACATGCATATATATCATTGTATATTCTAGCAATCTCAGACAATTAAAAAAGCAAAATCCTGCAAGAGATCTACACGTAATTAAGTCTTAACATCAAAAACTTGTTTGATTTGTTTCAAATGTATAGAAAATACATACTTGCACATGTTATAGACTCTACATTATGTCCCAAATACCGTGATCCATTAATAAAAATTTTCAAATATTTTACAATTTAGCATTGTTTGAGAACCTATAAGGAAAAAAACTGGCTGTGTTCAAATAGTTTATTCTTAATAAGTAGGTTATAGAGTTGTTTTTGTATGAAGATTGCGGTAAAGATACTATTTTATTAACTTTAGAAAATCCCAAACTTTGGGGACATTACACAATTGTAATTTTTGAAAATTGAACTTTGAATAAAAAGAAGCGATATCCTTTTCATGATAAAATATTAAGTGCGCCGTGATGAAAGTTAAACAAACTAAAAGAAAAAGAAAAAAAACATACCTAGAAGAAAAATTGTAAACATAAACCGTGACATAGCGAAGTGAGAATGACATGGTTACTACCACTGATAACCATTCATTACAGTACCGATAATACCTCGGGCAGAATTTCGCTATGTGTGGGCATGAAATAAAATTGCACAATTAGTATAAGACAAATTAGAATAAAACCTCATTTGTTTACTATTTATCAATTTTCTTTACTATTGCCATAATGCACTCAATAAAATTTGACATTAAAATTATTTCCATTTTTATTAGATCATGAAGAACTTTATTTCTCATCTACATTGAGATTTTACCTTTATCACATGACAAATAATTTCTACAAACATTATCCTCATTCATTATATAATAGTTTCGATGCATTTTATTTTCAATGACTAATTTTTCGTACAAAAACCCCTATACGCACACTTTGATTAATATAGTATTCCTTGAAAAATGTCCTGTTCAGTCGTGGGAGTGACAAATATGAACAAAGAACGAAAAATAAGTTACCGTACACAGCTTTATTATCTAAAATCATCCAGCTAGGAATCCAGGATCCACCAAAAGAAAAACATAAGCTAATTAGTTGCCAAACTCGCAAATTTAAGCACAAAATGGCAAGGATTAGTTCCCGAACAGAGTAATACAGCGGCATCTGGTGGTGACTGAACTCCATCAGCATATGCCCTGGTTGGTAAAACTAAAATTATGTGACATAAAAAAATTAAATCATGTAACATAAAAAATAAACAACGTGTATAATTAAAATTTAGTAAAAAATAAGTGCAATCAAAACATGTAGGATGTTTACATCACCACAATGGTCACTTACAAAAAGTACATTTAATTTGACTAATATCTTAACCCTACACTGCGCCGTGTTGTTTTTAAACAACACCTCCAATTTTCGTTAACTAAACTTTTATTTTGTAATATTTTTAACATGTGGCGCATTCTTTTGTTTTGTTTTGTATGTGTGATCACATTAGTTAATATAATTTCCCCTAGATCTTGTAAACTGAACTCAAGGTTCATCTTTTTTCACAAAATCGTAAGACATGTTGATTTCGTAAAAAACAGTAACTTCTTATTTTTTTTTCCTACAAATTTTAAGCAACAATTTTATTTTAAAAATAGTCTCTAATTGCTTACATAGTTTTAAAATAAATATAAGTTGTCCGAAAAATTTCGGGAAAAATATCTTTTAAGGCGCTTTTTTTACTTGTTGTTTTAAAACAACACCGCGCATTCGGGGGCAATTTTTATGCTCCTGCATTATTCGCAGTATAAACAAGAACAGGTGTCACAGGTTGTTCTATTTAACTTTATTTAGTATCTTTTAGAAGATTATTGTTAAATATTTCACAAATTAGCTTAAAGTGGTCGATTAAATTATTATTTAGGAATTTTGTTTAAAATCAATTCACGCTCAACCTAAGAAGAAACGAACATTATCGCATAGACCACCCCCCCCCCCCCTACAGATTTTAGGCTTCTTGTTTAAAATATTTTAGGGAACTTATTATTAAACTTTATTGGTAATCAAAGTAAAAATTTTATAAATTTATAAATAATAATAAAATAAATTATATTAATAAATTTTCATATTTTACTGCTATTTCATGATTATAATGCTTTCCTATTTTTTATTGATTTGGTTTCATTTGTTAAAATGATTATATAAAAAATTATTATTGTTACCCTTTATTTACAGTGTTGTTTTTAAACAACATGCCAATTTTTCTCAAATTCTACTTTTCCGAATTAAATAAGAATTTTTTTAGTATTTTTCCCACTTATAACTAGCACAAACAAACACAAAAAAAATATTGTACAAAGAAAAAAATTGCGCAGTGTAGGGTTGACATATGGTTAATTATATGGGTTACTGCTATCTAAGTTACCGAGAGAACAAGTTTCGATACCTTTGTACGGTTTATGATTAAACACTGACGCAAGTACGTTTAATTAAATATCGGATGCAACGTTTGCCAATGGAGGCATCGTTGTGTTTCCCATTGTACAAATTAATTTCATGTATAAATGCGTAATATGAACTTTCTAAGGAAACCAGCATTTCATTTAGCAGTTGCCCGTATTAGCGTAACCAGGTCTGCCAACATTATATCTGACAATAGTTAGATTTTACGTGCTTCCAACTGTAACAGAAAACTGTAACACAATTTCCATAAAGATGAAAGTAGCCAACTTTTCATTAGCAGAAGTTAACTAAATATTATTAATGCATGTTGATTTAGCTGAGGTAACATATTTTATTTATAAATACTTTTTAAATTACACAGCATGCTTAATTCCCAAATATCTTATAATTAGGGCTTTTTTTAAATCTAAAAGCTGGGTTTCAGAATCATATGCAGTGACTTACGTATTACAAGCGTACTGATTTGGTATAAAATATGTTTATAAGGCAGTAATACTTTTAGAAATCAGTGTAAGTGAAGCAGAATATGTGCATATGTTCCCTACACAGATCTATATCCTATTTAGAGTCCCCTTAAATCGTCACGGAAGAACTTTACTACCCATAGATTGTTTTAAGTTTATTTTCAAAATAGAAAATTGTTTCAAACTGTTTAAATTGTAATTTTAGAACTATAAAGTTGCATCGAATTGCTATGTTATATATGAAAGAATTTCGATACAATTTCAAATTTTGCATTATTATTTTAAAGCTCTTACACCAGATGATGATTGTTCAAAATGAGCATAAAATGAAATTAATTGAAAAACGGAATCCAATACTTTAATAAGTTTATATCGAATAACATTAATTAGTTAAATTTAGAAAGTCCAGACATTTTTTAGAGACCCAAGCTCGTAATTTTTTTTTTTTTTTTGCAAATTCTACCATTTTTGAAATATACGGTTCTTATAGGAGAGAAAAATTAAATGCCATAATTAATTTCAAAAATTAAAATATAGTTTGTGCATTGACTCGTGCAATAAAACGGAAATCGGGTCTTAATCTTGCAAAAATCACTCTGTAGAAAGACACGAAACCAGTGCCAAATGAGTAATACTAAGCGCAAAACTATGACAAAATTACTAATTAGACAACAAAATAATGACAGAAATGGCAGTTAGACACTAAATAATTGAAAAAAAAAATCATTACGAAATAATAAATATATATATGCAAAATAATATCTAAATGAACTGAGAAATTTCTGTTTAATGTTAGACAGAAATACAAATCGTATTTAGCGCATATCTGAAAGCACATTTATTCTCTCTTGCCTATGATTAATGACATTTTCCTTTTCCTTGAAAGTCCTCAATACAAATCCTTCCTTATGGGCTATTTTTCCTAAATCCTGACGCCTAATTACCATTCGATCGAAATATTACTACCTATAATTTGATATTTATCCGAGAGTTAATGCCGATGATTCTAATGCATAAATTTATTTGAGTGAATGACTTGAGCTAATGCTGTGCTGCGAAGACATAATTATTAGACTTAATTTTCTACTTAGTTATGTACTATGACCGTTTGCATTCAGTTCAACTTATTGAAGTCTACCGATAAAAATATTAGAGGTATAATTTATCTTGTTTCACTATGCAATGTGGATCCTGTCCATATCTATAATTATGTATTTGATGAATAATTTTGATTTACACTATATGTGTCTTGGTATTTTGTTCAATTTGGCCTGAATTAACCATTTAAGTCCGAGCTTACACGATCGTGCAGTTAAACATTACGTAAAATTTAATTTTCCCGGATTGCTGTATGTAAAAGATGCCGAACACGAACGATCGTGATCGTTCATGGAAACGATGCATTACCCATTTACCTCAAGAGGTACAAATGGTACAAGTACCATTTTAAGTTTTAAGTCATCACTGAAAGCTTTGTCTACATGTTGTCTGTTTAGCATTAAAAAGTTTCAGGGTTAAAACGCCTATACACGTTTTTCAAAAGATTAAGTTATTAGAAAGTAAAACACCATATTAATAACCAATCATGTAAAAATCAAAGAAAACACTACTTATACAACCGGCAAGAATTAAAAACTTTTCTCATTATCGATAAGCTTTTAACTACATTAAATCAATTTTTTGTCTCATTTGAACATTAAGCTGTTAACTTTTGTATATAATTTTATTTATAGCTCAGTTGTATTGATATGACCTATTTCCAGTGTTATTAAAGACGTTAAATCCATTGAACATAATGGAATCTCACTTGCCCTTCATTCAAAATGGATCTTCATCTGACAGCATTCTATACTAAACAAAATTAGAAAGCAGTTACGATATTTGAATTGCGAAGTATTATGTATTGTTTGCAAGACTACTGGTACCACTGTGTAGAATTTTATACGGCACTCTATTTAAACTTTTGTAATATTTTTGTTATATCACATCCCTAATAAAACGCCTTATTTAAAAAAAAATAAAATAAAAAAGTGGATGTTCGTATATTCAGAAAAGAGCGCTTCATAGAGTTTTTATTCGTGTGCTAATTACATGACTTTATTTTCATTACTTTTAAGTCATTCGGCTAACTCATAATAACTAGAACGGAATTATTGTGGGGAAATTCCATAATTGTTACACGAAATTGTATACATAGCTCAAAACAATGACACCCAAATAAGGTATTGAAAAGTATCGTTGCTATCAGATATCTGTTAATTAGAAAGAAATGTTGATTTTAAAGTTATGTTCAGGTTTTGCAAATGCCTTGCCCGAGGAAGTAGTTAGTTCACAGTTGTAACTCTCTTGTAATGGAGGTGAGATAAATAAAAACGTATATATAAAGTTGATCCCAACTTTACATATAATGCTGTACCAAAAATATAGGACACTCCAAGCAATAAAAAAAAAAACAAGGCTGCGAGAGTTTTGTTCAGAAAAAAAAAAAAAAACGAGAGAAAAAGTTTGATTTATATTTTCCCTAATAAATATTTCAAAGAGTTTAGAATGTAGGAAAAAGAAAGTGACATTTTCTATAAACCTCTTACTTATTCACAATTGTAAATGAATATTTTATTTTTATTCCAACCTTTTACATCGAAGAAGTACGCTCTTACCTTTCGCTTTTTACATGCTTGTCCAATCTGAGAGCTTTACAATTCTTGACAGCGTGTACGTGTGCGTGTCAGTAAATGTTTCATGAGTACGCAACGAGTGTTGAAGATGTCAAAGCTTTAGGACTGCGCTTTTAAAATGAATATTTCAAATGTTACAAAAGCTTTTTTTCTGATGGAATTCTCGACTTTCCTCAAACAGTAGTTGTAAATATATGTCTTCTGAACATGTTTTGCGTTTCTTTTTGAAAATATGTTTTCGGTATAAGTAGGCCGTTCTATAAATGTCAATAAAATTATGTCAGAGTAACATATTTAACGGATGAGATATGTCGTCAAGAACCACATGTTAGTTAATTTCCGAGTTTGCTAACTACAAAATATTCAGTTTGCAAAGAGGTTGTTACTAATACATAACATGTAGGTACTACATAATATGTTTTTTATATATAAAACACTTGAAAAGATATAGCAGTTTTGTTGGAAGCATCTGTTTAAGTACTTAGAACTTGATTGCTGTGGAAATGAACCTTTTTAAACTGTTGTATTGTAACCTAATATGTACTAAAGCTGTTTTTAGAGTTCACGGTTGAAATAGAAAAGGCTGTTTTTTTTTATCTACTCAAGAATATTAAACTTTGTGGCATCATTTGCTCTGCCAATATTACTCTAACATGACCATTGGTCAGAAATATTACTCTTGCATGACCATAGGTCAGCAATATTACTCCAACCATTGGTTAGAAAATAAAACATTATTTCAGTACAATACCAACTGCATTAATACTTTATGTATAATAATAACTATAACAGCATTGATTATCAATTATAAGTAACAGAAAAAATAGTTTTTTTTTTTTTTTAGTACTTTTAATTTTTTTCGTAAAATAAATCAAGTACCTTTTTTCCCTCAAAATAGTTTTTGAGTTCCTGAAACGGACTCTTTATTTCTCAAATTAATAATGTGTTATCATGGTGTAATCTTTGCAGTGCAGGAAAAAGAATGGAATTCTGAGTATTTTATGATAAATAACCTTTTTGCCAAATTATTGATAAAATATTACAGCGAAAGAGAAAGCACAGAAATCAACACGAGATCAAACATTTCAGGATACGGGCGAAATATTCCCTTCCAGTCCATTTGCATTGCGTTCTCCCTCCAATAGTTGCGAACAGGAAATGATGGATGACACGGGTGAACCGATATCTGACTTCATGCACCACGAGCCAGTGACTCGAAAGCTAATGTGGGACATTTGGGAAATGATGTCTGATTTGCACAAAGGTTTCGTCAGATCGTTAGTTGCGGATTCTTGCCATATGGGCAAGAGAAAATGATCCTAAAAGAAAGTAATAAACAATCATTGGCAAAAAACATCGTTAATCGGCTGCGTAGCCTGAAGTTGTAATATAATTATTTTGTAATTGGAACCATGGATTTGCTCTATTGTTTATATTTGCGAAATATTGTTAGTTTTTGATTGGCTCAAAGTAGTTTTCTAAAACAACTACATTCCACTGGCGTATTGAGCAGTTCTTCGGATATGGTTTTTGTAGTAAAATGTGAAAAATATTTGCTTTTAATCCTTACAAATTAGTTTTAAAAAAATGTAAGTAGTATGCCGCTGGCTCTAAATTTTCTACAGAATATACAACCATACCAAAAGTCATTTTTCTCTCAGCTTTGTTTAATGACATTTTTTTTCAATCTATGCTTTTTGGATGAGAAAGATGCGGCTTCGTTATGAAACGCAAGTTACATACAGGGTAGCGACACCATAATCCAGGTACTGGTTTGTTTTTCTTTGTAGTGACGCCATAAACTATTTCTGTCAAATAGCTGTTTTACCAGTTTTTCTTTAAGCTCTCATAAGCTACAAAGTCAACTTTCCAATCTTTATTAGTATTATTATTTATTTATTTATTTATTTAACTATATTCTTTTACGATTCAAACATCATTCTTTCTTCAGAACGCCCTTTTCCCAAATGAAAGGAAATATGGATAATTCTTCAGTACAGAAACTCACCGCGGGCGTTGGTGTTTGGGTTTTGAAAAATTTCTATCTGTTATACAACATGCGCTTGTTTAACACAAGGAACATTCCTGCAATAAAATCTCCTAAATTAAAAATTCAAAACTTGCTTTACCACGCGAAAACTTTTTTAACAGTTGTTATAACACTAAAAAAATACTTACATTAAAACACTTGAAAAAAATAACAGATTTTGTCTCGTCAAAGTCTGTCAAAATGCTTGTCGTTAGGCTGCAATAACCATTTCAACTATCTAAATAGTCATATAAAAAGTTTTAACTGTAGCAGAACAGATGGAAAAGAGAACTGGATAAAAGTTCACCGTGTCTTTTTATTTTTATTTTACTCATTTATTGAATTAGTTGTTATTACTGTTATTAATATTAATATTATTATTATTGTTTTTTAAATGGTATTTTCTTTTTCAGGATCAAATTTATTTTTTGTACCGCCACAAAAAACCGTTCTTTGAAATATTCTTTAAAAAATTTGCACGTGATGTTATTGCAATAACTGTTATAAATGGGTCATATGTTTTGAAAAACTAAGCCATTTTAAAAATGAATCCATCTCTATTTTGAAAAAGGAACAACTTCCAGGCTTAATGTATTAGTCTTATGGCATAACGCATCAAAAATTACTTTAATTAAATACACTAATATTGTTAATACCCATCAAAATAAGATAGGAAAATATGAGACTTGTAACGTTTTAGAAGTTTTCGTAAGTCATTTTTTTCCTATGCCCTGAAAAATATCATGTTTCTAAAAAGTTTTTTTTTTCGAAATAAGGTAAATGATCCGGTAGTGGCCACAGTTAAGAAAATTTTCGTACTCTTTTACGTGGCAAAATTTTTTCAAGGAACACACATCAATATTTGCATATTTAGCTTAATCGCCAACTATTTCTCTAAAAATTAATTAACTATAAAATGTCATTTGATGGAAAAATTAGGATTTTTACGTCAAATTTACTAAACGCTTAATTTGTATCTATGGTGGACATTTATAAGACACGTGTTTGCATTAGTAGAGGACAGAAATTAATATCATCTATTTTATGCTGTTAACTTGGAGAAATAATTTTAAAAATGACTAAGGGACCATTCATAAATAATGTCAGGCTTTTTTCCCATACATTTTCCCCAAATCCCTAACCTTCTTATTGACCGGCTTTAGTAAAGAGCAGCAAATGTGACCGTTGTGGAGGCAGCTATTAAATATTATGATCCATGTACTTGCATAGATGCTCCACGCCAACTTTAGTTCTATTAACCAGCACTAGGAATCGTTCGCTATAGGTTCTGATCATTTCATTCAAGTTTAATGTTACATTCGCTTATTTTAGGAGCTTAAAGATCTAAGGGTCCACCTTCGGCTAAAAGGTGCAAGGGTGTCCGATGGAGAAAAGTGTCCACTACCGAGGGCCGTGGTAGCCTAGTGGTTAGCACGTCGGACTTCCACCTGGAAGGTCGCGCGTTCGATACCCACTGAAGACCACCATGTATACTTGGGGATATGTGCATGTAAAATCCGCAGACCCCACTACCTCTCCCCGTGCGTAAGCAATCCTAAGGCCTCGGCTAACAGGTAGGGGTCTGGTGGAGAAAAGTGTCCACTACCGGTGGGCTGTAGTAGTCCAGTGGTTAGCACGTCGGACTTCCACCTGGAAGGTCGCGCGTTCGATACCCACTGAAGACCACCATGTATACTTGGGGATATGGCATGTAAAATCCGTAGACCCCACTACCTCTCCCCGTGCGTAAGCAATCCTAAGGCCTCGGCTAACAGGTAGGGGTCTGGTGGAGAAAAGTGTCCACTACCGGGTTATTTACCTTAAACGATTCATTTTAGAATTGCGGAAAAGGTTCCTCATGGGTAATCTAAGCTCCAAATTAGTTAATATGTATATCAAAAATATTTCTGTAGCAAACTAAAATTCTATCCATAGTTTCCTAATAATATAAAAAAGCCATAATATCAGCAAGCATATTTGAAAATTAAATATCTCTATCACTAAAACATCAAATGCAAACATCAGATTAGAAACTTTTATGAGCTGGATATGCTTCATTTCTGAATGGTAGCTATGCATTTCAGCTCAAGTATTTACATGATGCAGTTACTTTATATCGACATATAAAATCATTGCTGGCTGAATGAATTTATTCATAGAAAGGTGAAAACCACTTTCTAGAGTCAAAAGAAAAAGCTTCACTTTTTTCTCAGATGTAAACTACTTGAAACAGGCTTTCATTTATTGTGAATCTACCCTAATTTGCATAGAGCATTTCGTATCATCAGTAAAGCATGTGGTTGGAACGTACATTTCTAACGTGTCGTATTCATCGCGAATTTTAACGTCGAAAGAAGTACTAGAAATTTGATTTTGAATTATCTTGCAACGTTTGATAAGTTTTAAAAACTGATTTCTTTACTCGAAGGGGGATTGTTCATGAGAAAATAGTTTTCTTCTAATCTAATTTATTCTTTAAGGAACAGCTGAATACTGTGAAAATGATTCTTTTTTTTGTTCTACATCACATTTTTTCTGAAAACAAATTTAGCAAATATATTGAGTTTGAATAACTGCACGAATTAAAAAAATGATGTAAACGTATATTTTTACGAATCGTATTCATCGTGACTTTTACAGTCGAAAGAATTACTAGAAATTTTATTTTGAGTTCTCTTACATCGTCTGATAAGTTTTAAAAACTGATTTCTTAATTCGTAGGTGGGTCGCTCATGAGAAATAAAATTTCTTGTAAGGAATATATTTTTGTCCTCTTAAGAGTCAGCTAAGTACTGTTAAAATTATTCTTTTTTTCTACATAACATTTTTTCTGAAATTGAATTTAGCGAATTCAGTGAAACCTGTGTAAGTTGACCACTTGCGGTGCAGCACTTTAGTGGTCAAATTAGACAGGAGGTCAACTTATAGAGGATGAGATGAGGGATTAAGGGCTTATTCCATTTCTGACAAAAGTGGTCAATTTATTCAAGTGGTCAACTTACAAAGGTGGTCAACTTTACAGGTTTTTACTGTATATTAAATTTGAATGATTGTGCAATTAAAAAAGAAAAAGAAATGATGTAAGACGAATAAGTTGATATTAACTAATAGTAAAGAAATAAAGTTTGTAAATAAAATAAAATGAATAAAACCCGCCAAGATTTGACTGTTTGCTACAAGGAAGAGAGAAACAAGGAGGCAGAAAAACGCTATTGTTTTCTAACGCTGCCTTGAACGTCCCAACCCAGCACATTGGATATAAAACTTATCTTTGTATGAATCCCCAACTGAATGGAAGATACATCATTCGGCGTCCACCAAAAGTCTTATGTTTATGGTTTTGGAGGCATTTTTATAACACAGCTGCGGAATTCCTATCGTCTTCTGTGATGGATTGCGTGTCTCATGCATTTTCTTTTTTATTTCTTTAACGTTTTCCTTTCACCCCAGAAATGGCAACCTTCAAGGTTATTGATATTTTTTCCTGATGTTTTAATATGATTATTGACGGTAACTAAAGAAAATTCTTTAACACCAAACAAAGCCCATGTTTCTACGCCAAATTCAAAGGTTGATGTCGTACCTTAACCTGTATTTCATTTCACTCTGCACACGTTTCTCTTAATTCGATTCTAGAACAGTACTTCGGTGAAAAAATATGAATAGTGCCTAAAGTCTAAAGGCCAGTAAGTTGCAGCACAGTTTTTTATGTTTTGAACCCATGTATGGTGACATATTCGGTATTAGATAAATATGTTTTTATAAGAATTTTTGTGTTAAGAAAAAATAAATGAAAAACAAAAAGGTATAATAGGGATTATTTTTTCTCGTTAATATATTAGCAATTGTTTAGTGATTCGCAGAAAAGTGATTGTTCTTACTACAGCTTTCTCAACCTTTCAGTACTTGAAGAGACCCTCAATCCCTTGTACAAAACTGCTCATCGCACTAGACTATGCGTAGTTTCAAGTATCACTAATATAGATAAATATTTTTACAAGAAAAAGGTTCAAATATCTTAAAAATGTTTTATGTGCATAATTATTTTTTAATTGTTGTTACAACATGAATTTTGTTTTTAAGGTCACGATACCTTTAAAAATGAAAATGATGTGTTTCAATAATAAAAAAGAATATATATATGATTTACTAAAATGCTTCGTTCTAGAGTCTAACAACAATATTTTCAATACAACTTCTATTAATACTTAAGACAACTCTTACTTCAGGAAAGTAATAACTTCGGTTATTTGTTTCAACAAAGAACACTTAATATCTGAGTTAAAAAAAGATATCTTATAGCTGCTATTTCATCTTAGTAGTCATTTCTAAAAGTCCTTTACGTAACGTTCTCTAATCTATTTTTGAGTAACCGTTTTAATTTAATGCATGAGTGCTTAACTAAATCGCAGAAGAAAGATTCATTAATAATGAAGCTTCTGTTTTGGGCTCACGTTTGCTTCGAGAAATTAGGTCTTTTAATTTTCAACTTTAATTTTAAACAAAAAATTAAAAGTCTATAACCCATCAAAGCTTCTAGAGAGGTGAATCCTTAAATAGTAAATGTATACTTTTTTTTTCATGCTAATTGCTTTCTATATTGTGCTATACGAACTACCATCAGTACATTTCTTGATTAAGTTTTGTTTTCAAAGAATAACGTGATTCAGCATATGCTTAATAAACTCGAAAATGAAACTGAAATGCCTGCTGCAGTTTAAATTTTTATGAAAGTTCAATTTTCTTTTATCGTCTGCTTAAAGTTAGTTTGACTCCGCTTTAAATGGGAAATTAAAATTATCTAAAATAAAGCATGTTTTTGAAATTAGCCTTTTTAAGCACTCATGTCCATAAATAAGGATCAGCTAAGAACTAGAGCAAGATTTTCTTTTTGACAACAATCCACAAAATCATTATCACGTGTCAAGGTGAAATAATTCACCCGGTGGCAGAAAAAACGGTGATAGTGCAAAATAAAACTCATTGCAGTCTATCTAGTCTTCAACTGGTGAATAAGCTTACTGAAGCCGTAGCTGGACAGATCATCCAATTACCAGAACCATTCGATTATGCAAATCTCTCGATTAGTCCCATTACTACCAAGCTTTGTACGAAAAAGATGCAAATTATGAAGCATTCTGCTCATAAAAGATTGGATGATTTTTTTCCCTTCTATCTCTAACTTTTGCAGACCTAGTGCAATCCCTGTACATCTGCATCCATTCTTGCAAGTAGCACCCCTATCAGTGGATGCCTTTGTCACTTGAGAGTTTCAACGCTCAGTTTCCCTCAGGTGGCGACACCTTGAGCTCTAAGTGATGCAAAACTGCACTAGGATTTTAATTTAGCCAAGAGTGTCCAAGCCAAGCAGATACTCAAGTGATCCTTAACATGTCGCACAGTTATACGAAAATCGTCATGGGCAATGACGATTTTCTGCATCTTAAAAATCCACCGACTTGTGCCAGGTTTGATCCTGAGACCTTGAACGTACGTAGCTAGTACCTTACGTAGCTACGCCACTCTAATTGCGCGTGTGGATGAACAAATCGATAAGACTTTAAACGTGCTTCATATTTCATTCACCACAACTTACTGAAAACACTGTTTAGACTGATGCAGAGAATGTATAAATTTAAAATCTTGATAGTAGAGTTGCCTTTATTCGGACCGATCTAGATTTTGGACACGTCGTATGCATATTTTTTTGAAAACCCATTGTTATTAAGAATATGTGAATGGGTTGTTATGTGACCAACATAAACAACATTGTGTTGCTCAAGCCAGAACAGTGACAGACTCTATTTGACGGGATAGCAGTCTACAACAGCGTTTCAAAACCTTTCAGTATTCGCGGCCCAGTTTTCAATCATAATTTTCATCGCGCCCCCCACTTACAATAAAATGTATACAGCAATAATGTACATTGAGTACTGTAGATTCTTTGTTTTGAATTATTTTTAACTAACTGCCAAAGCAAGAGTAAAAACAAGTAAGTTAGTAAAATTTAGTAGTAAATCACTATTTGAATTTTGGGCAAGAGTAGAGGATGATTTTTCTGCACTAAAAACAAGGGCATTTCGCCTTCTATTACCAGTTTTAACATCCTATTTTCGTGAAACTGGATATTCTGCTGTGACTTCTTTCAAGACAAACTATAGATCACGGCGAAGTATAGAAACAGAACTGAGAGCGGCTATTTCTAATAGTAAGCCTTCCTTCGAAAAACTTTGCTTTACAAGACAGGACCACAGAAGTCACTAATAATTATTAAATTTATTTTCAATTTAGTATGTTTAGATTGAGAAAGTTTTGATTTAGTAATTTGTTTTACTTTAATAAGTCGTTAAATATATCGAAATGTATTTTGTTTTCTATGTGTATGTGTGCTTTCCTTTCAGTCAATCGTTTTTTAAAACATTGACAAACAGAGTAACATTTTCTCTTGGATATTCTCGCGCCCCCCAGGTTGAGAATCGCTGGTCTACTGTAATATCTGATTCTGCTTAGAAGTACTACATATGTAGGGTTTCTGTTTTTTGGATGCAACACTCACTCAGTGTGCATTTTCATGAACAATGCTTTCAAGATGATATCAACATTTTGGAATTTCAAATTTCCGTCCCAAAGAAAACCCATCGACGACGCACGTGACGACTTCGCTAACGAATTCTGACCCATTATCCACGTCGTGTTCTGTATATGTTAGGGGGAAAACTATTAATAAATGGGCCAGCTAGTAGATATATACTTTAGGAATCAACATGTCTTAACATTGCACTTGACCTTATAGCAATACATGCCACATGCATATATATCCCTCACATTTTCGTATTAACTCTATATACTGTTTTGACACAAAACATGAACTTTTAATTGCTCCATCAAGCGTGCCCTTTTTTTATCACGAACTTTTCACAGGGTAATGAATATTGTTTTAAGCTCGTATATTTACATAATTTTACTTGGTTTATTGTACATTTTTTAAATTCAAGTTTTCCTTTTTCTTTTTTTTCTGCTTTTTCATGGCAAGTATCTCTTTTGTTTTTCGTCAGTAGTTTTATTTGTTTAAACTATAATTACCCTTAGTTTAAAAGCTTGAATGTTCCTATAATGTAGTTTTAAATCTTAGGTAAAAAAATTCGTAAAAATGTTTCCTGCTTAAAAATATTTGCTTTGTTCATACATTTATAAAAGCTAGTTAAAATATCTATGTTGGAAAATGGCAAAAATTGTTAAATACAAAATTTAAAATTTGTCAAAAATCGCGTGATATTGTTTTAATACGTTTTAATGTTATCAGAACTTTCAAAATATTTTTAAATGTAATTTTGTTCTGTTGAAGACTTTGTAAAACAGTAATTATTTGGTTGGTTTATTTCAGTAAAGATTTGGTATTTAACAAGTTGTTCTCGTGTGAATTCAAATGAACTGCTTTTCCTTCTGCTTAATTCAAGTAGTATTATAAAGGTGTAAGATTTAACATCTTATGAAACAAAATACCATACGAATGAGTTATGCTGCTTTTACGTCTGTAACCGCATGGAATATAAAAATATTTAGAAATTGATGTATTTTTCAATGTAAATTTTAACCCATTTATGATATGTTTTGCTTCATAAAATCATACGGAAACTATTATGTCTAATCGAGTGAAGATTCCAAAGCAGTCATTACCTTGTATTCTAAAAAATATGAATTTGACTGGTTCTGCACTTTACCTAAACATCTATTATTACACAATTATTCATAATTCAATAAAGCTCTTAACATCTATTTCCTCAGTTGCATACCTGTGTCTTTTCCAAACAAAGATAATGTAATTTAAATACCTTTGAGTGGTTAATCTTTTAACATTAAATATACTTAATTAACTATGAACTGTATCTTTATTAATAGAATTTTAATATCTTCATATATTGTGCATAACAATTTCAAGAGTTATTAATGGAAACGTACTCTGAAGACCATGTCTTGTTTAATAGGTCGAATGTCACAGACCGGAATTAAATCGTCTGCTAATTAATGGAATAGTTAGAACTATTGGTGAAATATAAGTTACGTCTAAAATTACTCCATATTCAGACGCTACTACAAAATGAATATAAGCTGTTGTACAATAGAACAGGGTACCTAATGATGCATTTAGGTACTTACAATTATATTTCTGGCCTAATGCTGCTAAAGTGAATCAAAAACTCTTATTTAACAGATAAATTCCTCATGGATATTTTGCGTACTTTATAATTTGTAGCACTTTATGTTCTTTCATACGTTAATTGTAACTTATAAAAACGTAATTTTATAAAAATTTTAATTTTATAACGTGTTTTTAACCCATATAACACACTTCCTTTACTTCGTAATTTGTGCAGGTTGTCTACAAATTTTCAGAAGTGAAATTTCTTAACTTTTTCGTGATATTTTCGGGACCGTTTGGTGATACATCGGGTATTGATTCAGCCGCATATTGGATATCCGATGCCCCCTGTATGACGCATACTAACCGGATATCCGGCTAAAAATCAAATGTGACATGCCGGATAACCAGGTATTTCATGCAGTGGCCGTATCGGATTCCAGATATTTAAAAACCTTTCAAAAAATGTTCGTGACCTGTTCGTAATTTCCGTGACTTTTTCGTTACTTTCGAGACCGAATTCCAAATTAGTGATTTTCGATATTTTCGTGACGTTCGTGACTTGTAGACACCCTGTTGTGTTTTGTGCTAAGCTGTATCTCTCTCGCTTGCTCTATCTTTTAACTTACGTTGTTAAAGCGAGCATACTTTATTCTATCAGTAATTTTCAGAAACCATAACGTTTAGAAACTTTTTTTTTTCTAAATTAGAGCTCTATGTTTGTTGAAACCAAGATAATTATTTATTTTGTTTCTTTAGAAATACTAAGTACACTCTCCCACTGAGGTGCGTACTGCTAAGGATAAGCAAGCAAACTGTTGTTTTTAACGACCTCATCATACATTGATCAATCTTCGTAAAAGTAAGTAATATTCTTATACTGTAAATACAACTACATAATCATGTGGTTCAAGCGCTTCTTTGCAATAATATCACAATGACAGGAAAATTGGACTTGTTAAAAATAACAATAACAAATATAGCTATCTTTAATTTTTTTTTTAGCCTTCCATATTCTTTTTTATGGGTATTTGAAACAGAACTCATAATGTCGCACTGGGCAATATTAGGAAAAAAAATCGGAACTTTCAAAAAGTACAAGTTATAGTTTTACATGTTTAAAATATTTTATTTCTTGAGGTATGAAATATGAGTCTTCTAGTTTCAAAACCAGCTACATCCAAAAAACGAAAATTTTCAATGCGGGCAAAAAAGTAATATCTAAGAAGTTCGAATTTCTAGCTAAGAGCATTGGGATAAACTTTTAACCTGTTGAAATTTCAACACAAAAATAATTTTTCCTTGGAAGATATTTAAAGGGAAAAAAAGAAGAGCTGACAAGCATGGTCGATGGGGGGATCTGGTTTTGTAACTAACCGGCACATTACAAACACACTTTTTAGCTTGATGAAGCTGCTTTAGAAACTTAAAAAATTATAAAGCCATATGAAGATTTCTTTACCTTTACACTATTACAAAGTGTAGAACAGTTGAAATAGAAAAAAAGTGGATGTATCTGGTTTTGAATCTAGACAACTCATATATTTTTTTGGTGTGAAGCAGAAATAATAAATATCATAAAGTCACGGGAAAGTTATTAGTTAATTTAAAAATCGACAAAAATTTATCAATATTCCAAAAGGGATGAGATATTAGGCACATTTCTTCCACTTAAACTCCCGTATGTATAATGCTCCAAAAACACAAATCCATATTCAACGAAGAATTTCACAAAAACTTCTTGACTGAATAAATTTTTTTGTACTTGTATAGAATAACAAAAATATCATTATAATGACCAAAAGAAATGTAATCTGTGCTGGTGAATTATAAAGTGATATGTCACACAGAAGAAGGAATCCTAAATTCGATTTTTACCAAGTCGAAAGCCGTCTTGGTCCCTTTAAATCCTTTTTAGCCTACTTTCCCGTAAAAGTAAAAATAATAAGAATAAAGCATGAAAGAAGGCTTAATGTATCGTGAAAATATCGTTAAAAATAAAGAAAAGTCAAGAAAAAGTGAAGTAATTAAATAAATATTGAAAAATAAAAAAAATTGAAAGTAGGGTTTTGAGATGGGGAAAATGTGTGTCGGTCGGTCTGTCGGTCTGTCTGTCTGTCCTTCCCTAATAACTTTTGAACGAATTGTCCGATTCGAAAAATTCTTTTTGCATTCGAAAGATCTCGGCGAGGACATCTCATTTTCATATTTTACTTTTTGATCTGAACAATTTTTCGTTCAATTTTGAACAGTTCAAAAAATTTAACATTAGCGCCTACGGGCGAAAATGAAGAAAATGATTCAATGTCTAGGTACAAGATCCAAGTTCCAATGAAAAAGCTTTCTGGAGAAAGCTCTTGGCGTGAAATATTAATTTGAACAGTTTTTGTTCATTTTTGAACAGTTCAAAAAATTAACACAGAGCTTACGGGGAAATTTCAACCCTATATAAAACCGGATCTAACGGACCGATTTGCTTGGAACAAACTTTATCGGAAAGCTCTTATAACGTAGAACATGTAGAAATAGAAAGTTAATCCAGAACTTAAGAGCCTATTTTGATATGAAATTTTTTGATCGGGATTTTCAAGGATATTTCTCAATGACTCAATGAGTGAAATAATGAATGAATGAATAAATGAAAGAGTGAAAGAATAAATCAATGAATAAATGAATGAGGAAAAGAATGAATGAATGAATAAATTAGTGAATAAATGAAAATATAAATAAATGAGTGAATAAATACATGAATGCGTAAATGAATGAATAAACACTTGAATGAGGTAACGAATGAATGAATAAATGAAAGAATGAATGAGTGAGTGAATGAATATGTATTATCCGTTGAAAAAGGTATATTTGAAATAATTAAGAACTAAAGATAAATAAGAAAGAGAGATAAAGAGATAGCTAGATTATAAATTTGAATTTGGTGTATACGGGAAAGTAGGCTCGTATAGTTCTAGACGGAACTTCTTGTTTCTTCTTTCTAATGGGGAGGCGTAGGGTCACTAACCTTTTCCAGATCTAGAGCACTGCCCGGAAACCGGCACCCATTCTTTGAAGTAGCACCAATATCGGCGTGTGCCATTATCGCTTGAGATTTGTGACGCTCAGTTTCCCCCCTTGATGGCGGTACCTGAGTTCTAGCTGACGCGATACTGCACTAGGAATTTAATTTAGTCGAGAGTATTCAAGTCAAACATATACTCAAGCGATCTTTAACATGCCGCATGACAATTGCGCTGACGATGTTCTGAATCTTGAAAATCTACCGACTTGGGCCAGGGTTGAACGTGCGAACTTGGGCCTGCGAGGCCAGTTCTTTACCTACTCCACCCTGCCTGCCCTAAACCTAAATAGAAGTAAAAAGTAAATTAAAAGATAAATTACTTGACATAAATACAATTAGTAACGCAACTGAAGAAGAATGTCATATTACATCAAATGTCTATGCTTTGCTTGAGACAGGACTTTAAATTTAAACTCAGCTCTGCGAAATAACCTCGTAAAAATCGTAATTTAGCTTATAAAGCCAAAACAGCTGAACGCGCAATCTAAATTCTTTCCCTTGCAAGATTAATGAACTTTCCCTTTTCCTAGACATGCGAAAAGACAAATATCCGTTTACAGAAGATATATTGACAATTCTTCCCAAATTATGACATGTAATTACCATTCGATCCGGACGCCGCTACCTATAATTTAATGCTAAATCAAAGGTTGCTGGCCGTCGATTCTAACGTAGAAATTTATTTGAATAAATGGCTCAGATTAGTGTTTCCCTACGAAGACAGAATTAAGTTCTATTTACTTCTTTGCCGTGCAATTTCATGGTTTCCGCGTAATTTATTTCATTGAAGCTGCTACGATAAAGCTGTATTTGGTCTCTATGTTCGTTTCTCTCTGTGCAGCTCCGTTTACACTTGGATTTTCGATTTCCTATTTGGCACAGGAAATTTGATCTTTTCTCTGCTGCTGTCACACATTGTATACGGAGCTTCAGGGGTACTTATTATATATTTTTCCCACCATGGTTCCACTATAAGCTGATATTTGAGTGCACTTTACAATAATATCTGAAGCACATTTTCGAGAAGTACCTAAGTTTTGGCAGTTAAAAGTTGAGGATGATTTCACCATAATTGGTAAGCTAATTCAAAAATGCAATTTTAAAAAAATGTTATACTACAAAAATACAATATTTTGTAAACCTGTATAGTAACTTTTAACAATGCTGTTACAAAGGGCTATAAATACCAGGTCATGGTACAACCTGTTGATTTGATGTTTGGTGTGAAGTATCTTTAACTCGTTTGAATAATGTCGTCACTAGATGGCCTCTATTACCCAGTGGTTTAAGCAGTCGGTCCCCTACCCCGGGTCCACGCTCTAACCCGAAAGTATTGGACAGTTCGTTGCTCATTCCAACAACAAAATGGAGCAAATTTTTTAGTTAAAAGGGATAATGCTTAATTGCAGTGTTCATTTGCGTATGTTGTCTCAAATTATGTTAAAATAAAGCACCAGCGTAAAGGATGGTGCTAGCTGTATGTGTAGCCAGCACACCTACACTATTTCTGATGCAACATACTATGGAATGTTATAATATGTAGTAAGAAAAGGATGTTTACGTTATTTTTTCAGATAATTAAAGCTAAGCTAATCTGGTTATCGTACTGCTTAACAATATTCCGCAGATGTAGTATATACAATCCATTTTTCCTCCTTGGTACGTCTAATATTCTTAAAAACATAAAGTGTCTTATCCGTTTCTTTTACACAACCCTCATTTATTTAACAGCATTATGGCAGGCTGCCTGCACAACACGGCACAAGATGAAATTGTTTTGCTGTAGTGTCCTTATAGAAATACTCTTCAATACATACATAAAATAAATACTGAATTAATGAAATTACCTCAAACGAATAACACGTTGTGTTTCTAAAAATAAAAATGTTCATTAGTGCAATGTTCAATGCTAGAAAATATTCTAGAACGCTTTAAAATGAGGTAAAAATCAAGTGACATTCTCGGATGATAGTATTTTTCCCCAATACGCATGAATTTTTTATTTTCATTTCGGCCTATATTTCACTTACTGTTTCGTTTCTGACTTTTACATGTTTGTCCGATCCGAGTGCTTTACTATCTTCAGAAATAAGTGTTTGTCTGTAACTAAATTTTTTATAAGACTATTTCAGATGTCAATGCTTTCAGAGTGACTTTTAGAAGGAATATTTTGTACCAAGCAAAAGTTGTTCTTACGGTATTTTATGTTTTATGCAATGCATTGCAAATGGTTTTTCTGAGTACGTAAATATCTCGAGCATTATAAGTGAAAATATTTTTTGGTTAATATGCAACTTTGTTAGAAAAAAGGATGAAAATAAAAGAAAGCAAAGAAAACATGCAAAATACATGTTTGTTTTTTTTTACCATTAAAGTAAATCACTAAGTTTAAAACTTAATCGAATAAAAATCCTACTGTGGTCTCGAAAAAAAAAAGAAAAAGAAAAGTAAAAGCAGAAGGTTTCATCCATAAAACTAATATTCAGGGGGAAAAGGTAAGAAACTATAATCTTATTCTTAGAAATCAATCATCATTAATTTTATATAAGACTATTTCAGATGTCAATGCTTTCAGAGTGACTTTTAGAAGGAATATTTTGTACCAAGCAAAAGTTGTTCTTACGGTATTTTATGTTTTATGCAATGCATTGCAAATGGTTTTTCTGAGTACGTAAATATCTCGAGCATTATAAGTGAAAATATTTTTTGGTTAGTATGCAACTTTGTTAGAAAAAAGGATGAAAATAAAAGAAAGCAAAGAAAACATGCAAAATACATGTTTTTTTTTTTTCCATTAAAGTAAATCACTAAGTTTAAAACTTAATCGAATAAAAATCCTACTGTGGTCTCGAAAAAAAAAAAGAAAAAGAAAAGTAAAAGTAGAAGGTTTCATCCATAAAACTAATATTCAGGGGGAAAAGGTAAGAAACTATAATCTTATTCTTAGAAATCAATCATCATTAATTTACATATTAAGAATGTCAAACGTTATCAGCCGAAACCTATTAAAAAAACATTTCCCTATTGCGTATTAAGAGCATGGCAAAATGTTTGTTATCCATAATAGAGATGTTTCAAAGGCTATTTTTGAGTTCTGGGTAGAATGTCTTCTTTATTCCAAATATTTTAGAAGTACGTTTTTTTCTTCCAAATTATAATAATTTTTATTACAAAAGTCGAAACTAAGACATTTTTGATCTGAAACTAAAGGAGCTTAAGTAAACATCTCAGAAAAAATTGCCTGAATAACACATCGGAAATGAAGTGAAGTAATAATGTTTATTCGCAAGTGGATATATATCAGATAATTACCTACACTGATGATTAAAATTTAATGTTAATTTTGCAAATTTTTAGCATTAGCCAATTTTTCCGTTCTCTATTTGATATAAAAACTACTTCAATGACAGGTAAAGTTTTATTTATTTCATAGAAAAATTAAAAATGTCACCTAAGTCCCTTTAAATGTTTAATTTATTCGGCCGTTATCTCCTTTACTGATGATGTAACGAAACGCAGACGCCATTACAGTCCCGCAAATCACTCGATCACAAGCGTTTGGTAATGAAAGACTCATTATTGTTTAACATTCTAAATGAAGTAGCAGGCGACCAATTGTCGTTTCGAAAATTGCGAACAGTCTTGCGGGGAAACGATTAAAACTGAGACGCCATTTAAATCGACACGACTTCAATGCCTATAACAATATTTCGATGTGCTTAAGAATAGTAAACTTGCTTCCTGTTCCAAGAGTGTAAGGCTGCAAGGTTACTATTGCCTACATTGAATCATAATCTAATTTAATCTTCCCATTTAAGCAATAATTCATGAACATTTTGAATAGTTTTGTGAAGTCCTGTCAAGAAATTAGGAATGAAGATAGAAGAAGACAATAAGTCCATACGATAAAAGATAAGAAGTCCATATTATTTCTTACTCGATATTTTGTTCTTATAACTTTGGTCTTAAAATATTATTTTTTCTTCGTCTGCGTACGGATGTACAATACCATGGCGTTAACACCTTACTCAGCAACTGTTCAATAATTCATAGATTGTTTATTAAATTTCAATTTATTTTGTGTGCGTTGATCAGCATTTTAAATCTTTACTACGATAACCTAAGTTAAGCTTTACATTCGAATAATAATTCAGGAACATTTTGAATATTTTTGTGCATGAAGTTAGAAACGAAGATAAAGAAGATAATACGTCCATACGATAAGAGATAAGAGGTCCACATTATTTCTTACTCGATAAATTTTGGTTCTATTATTTTGGTATTAAAATTTGATATTATTATTTTTTCTTTCCTTTGTACACCATCCTTACATTAATACCTTATTCAGTAACTGTTAGCTAGTGTATCCGTAGATTGCTTAATGTATGTAACGTAGATTGTTTATTCACTGTTGATTGTATGTTTGTGAACTATTTCGCGTTTTGATAGCGAACAATGTGTTGAGTTTATGGTAAACTCATATGTGGTTTAAGTAGCCTGAGTAATTGAACGCAATTTAACATAAGTTCTATGCAGGGTGTAGGCGAATGCCATTTAATACATTCTTGTTATTTTTGTGGTATGATCTCTTGTTCTGGCTTTCACTTGAGCGATAACTTCCTTATTTTACTACGCATGACCAATGATCATATTGAACATTTAAGGAATCACAACCATCAGAATTTTTATCCAAAAATAGATTTAATGATGAATTTAATGACAAATGATCAAGTGATAGGTAACATTTAGGTTTATTAATTAAAGAAGAAACAATTTGGGGTGTAATTTTAGAGGATAAATCTCCTTATATGATGCTCAATCCATTGTTGCGAATATTACCCCCCCCCCCCCCACCATTTACACGCATATTCACATTTGCACTACATTTAAAGAATTTTAACCTTCAGTTTTTACTTTTAATATTTTTGAATGTAAGTGACCATCTCGTATCTTAATAAAAAGTATCACGTTTCTAGGTAAAAAAAGAATCTAAAATAAGGATAAAAAATAATACCTACAGTCTGCAGTTCTTTAGTTGGAGTGCACATAAATACGTACAAATGACACAACCACAAAAACGGATTGAGCTATTAGTAAAATGGAAAATGAACGTAAATAAAGCTCAAAGTGTCAAGAAAACACCATATAAAGCTATCAAGGATATAGAGAAGCTGCTTCAACAGGGAAAGAACATACATCAACCAGAAAAACACCGGTATTTAAGCCAAATGGGTCGGTGAAGGAGCTCCCCTGTCTCCGCGAAATAGCTATTTGCAAACTTTTCTTGACATTTTTTTTCTCTCTTTTCATTGATTTTTCATTTTACTAACATTTTAACACAAATCATTTTTCATATGAAACATCGTTATAGATCCCCCCCCCCCCCTTTCTCATAGACAAAGAGAATAGGCATGTGGAATAAGACGCGAAGTCGATACAAATAATGGATTTCAAAACTATTGGTAAGAACAATTGAAAAAAAAATCACTTTTATTTCATGAGAAAAATAATTATCAGAAAGTTTTGTAGTGGAGCAAAACGGAGCTCTACGTTTCCAACGTATTATGTAAAAGCAGTTTTTCCTTCAAGTGTAATACTACATTACTTTTAACAGCTCAGTAAAAAGCATAAATTTGAATAATAATTGAAGTAGTCGTCTTAGTAAATTTTACAATAACAATATGTTATCGTATATACATTTAATATAGTTTAAAATACGTTTTCCTATTATGTTGAATTTAAAAAAATAATAATAAATTAAATGTCAAAACGTTGCGAGGATTTGTGGTCAATCTGTGGTGGTAAATTGTGGCTAATTTGTGGTGTGTTCTGTGTGGGTATGTTATTTTTTGCAGCTTAGTTGTAAGCATGTTTGATGTAGTTGCCAAATCAGTCTTTTGTTATATATTTAACTTTTTTACTACGAATACAATTTGTAAATGGAAAACGAACAATAGTGTGCTCCAAGACACATATCCATATATTTATTACACTATTACTCAGCATAAGTATAAAAAAATAAGTATGTGATTCATAGCATACAGTTTCAAGTAGAATTGGAAACAACAAACCTTAATGTATTGCAGACTCTAAAAATACTGACGCATTTTTCTCCAGTATGTTTGCTGGTACACTTCGAGTAAATTAGATTTCCCTTCGTGTGATTTATTTACATATATTTCACGCAAAGATAGCACTGCGCATTGAAAATTCTATTTGTACGAAATCGTCTATTCTGTGGTAGTTCCACCGGGATGCTATTGGTTAGGATAATGAGAATAGATGAGTGTAGCGCCAAATGAAGAGTCATTATTCGGATCAACGGATGTTTTTTGTGTGTTCCACTTGTCCAGTTTCTGCATTGGTTACTAGCATAATATATAGGTAACATTTTCAAGAAATTGTGTGTTTAAAACCTAAACTAAAAATAAAATATGCTTCTCTGTTTAAATTTGTTTTTACTTAGTTTAAATCTTATATTGTATTATGTTAAAACTTACATTGGATAAAAAAATATTAGTTTAGGTAAAAAATATGTTAGCCTAAAAATTGTATTATATTAGTTTAAAAATTACATTAGTTTATAAATTAATAACACAATAATGGGAAAAAACGCTAGTCTTTAAAGTTTAACTTCATAGTGTGCAGAATTAATGCGAAAAACAGTTAGAAAGAGTCAGAAATATTCATCATGTAATTGATCAGAGTTTATTTATTTTGATTGCGTTTATTTATTATTTTATTTCCAGAAATATGCAAACGTAGAAAATAATAACTACAATAAAGTCTGGGATGATGTTGTTGTCGAGTCCTCGCGAGGAAGAATGAGCACGCTGCTCCTGAGTCTAACGGGGCCCTTATAGACAGGAGTCCGATTTCCGACCCTTTGAAAGGTCTCTTAATTTTTGAACCATCTCCCAGATGAGAGACCGTCACCTGGGATTGGCACCCCCAGAGGTATCGTTTCACTTGGAGGACATTAGAGCCACGACCTATTTAACGTGCACCAGCTCCCTTTGGCGTACTCGGACACCACAGCAACTAGCCGCGAGATTTTGTCACCCTCCCAAACACTGACCTCAGTCGATGTTGCTTCACTTTCGGTGTTCTGCGGGAACCGAGCTTCTGCCGACTGGTCCACTGCGGGACAAAGTCTGGGTTAAAAGATATGTTTAAAAGGCTTGCAAGTAATCCATGAAATTTAAGAATTGAATACAAAGACGTGTCTTATGCGAAACAGCATGATTTTGGAAATTTAAAATCATAAGAATTTAAATTTGATTAGCTAGTTTTTGAAAAGTGAAAGAAACATTTTTATAAATGCAATATCATTATTTGAAAGGTAATATCAAATTTTTATATATATATATCAAAGTAAGTCTATTAACTTCAAAATATTAATTAGTTTAAGTTGGGCAAAAAACTTCAATACAAGTTATTAATTTCAAAATTTTAGGAATTTTAATTTCATACTCTCAGACATTTGACGATAAATGAATTTTTTTTAGTGCGTAAAAATATCATATTCACAATGCGTTTTTTAATTAAAAAACGATTAATTTTGGAGCTATTTATTTATGTATTATCTCTTTGATTTATAAGTTCTTCATTTCTTTTTAACTAATTGAAATATAAATATGAAACACCTATTCGTTGACATAAACACCTTCAACAAGTATTACTCTTTTTTTTATTTAGACAATATCTTTACCTTTGAGCGTGGTTATATTCTTAAATTTCTCTTTGCACTTAACTTATGTGTTCTACATGAATGTAAACGAAATGTTTCACGCTTCATTAATAGGTATTTTAATGAAAAGATTATTTTAAGGATAATTTGAAGACCTCAATGTTACTATTTGGCTTAAGAAGCAGAAAAAACGCAAGGCATCGCATGTAATTAAAAGTTGAAACAAATTCCCTGCTCTAGACTTCAGCAGAGTTCAGAAGTCGCCCGACCAATACTGCTGTCACTGTGTTACCCCGACTCCACATACTATCAGAAATGTACTTTGTTCTCAATATGCAACTATAAAATACCGTTTTCTACGCCCAGAGCCATTAGTTTGTTGAATTGCATCAAGATAAAGCAAGCAACCACACATCGCAATTCGCTGTCTAATTCCGGGAAAAAAGTAGGAAGAGAAACATATATCACGGCCATATCTTCGCCAATATTTCTAAAATCTCCTGAGAGAGAAAGAAAAGAGAGACGCGTGTAGTGCTCATAGATATCTGCACTTTTCGACTTTCAAAAGTGCGTTATTCAGAGGTCGACTTACAACTTTTCATGGAGTTTGAAAAGCCATTCAATAAAACTCTGGGCTAAAATATATCTTTAGAGGCTGCAAAGAGTATTATTTTAAGAAATTACGCTGTAGACAGATACTTGAAAACAAGTGTTATCAAACTGAACATTTTAAGCAATTTTTTTCTGAAAGGATTTTTAAAACGATTGAAATATGTGCAACGAGCCTCTGTTGTCATATATTGCTTATCCGTCAACTAATATGTCTTTCTCACTTTCAAGTCGATTTTTAATTCATCCAGTTGTTGACACTATTTCTCAGCTACTAATATAAATGACCCGGTAGTGGACACGTTTCTCCACCAGACCCCTACCTGTTAGCCGAGGCCTTAGGATTGATTACACACGGGGAGAGGTAGTGGAGTCTACAGATTTTACATGCACATATCCCCAAGTATACATGGTGGTCTTCAGAGGGTATCGAACGCGCGACCTTCCAGGTGGAAGTCCGACGTGCTAACCACTATGCTACCACGGCCCAGGTAGTGGACACTTTTCTCCACCAGACTTCTACCTGTTAGCCGAGGCCTTAGGATTGCTTACGCACGGGGAGAGGTAGTGGGGTCTATGGATTTTACATGCACATATCCCCAAGTATACATGGTGGTCTTCAGAGGGTATCGAACGCGCGACCTTCCAGGTGGAAGTCCGACGTGCTAACCACTAGGCTACCACGGCCCCAGGTAGTGGACACTTAGATCTTTAAGCTCCTGAAATAAGCGAATGTAACATTAAACTTGAATGAAATTATCAGAACCTATAGCGAGTGATTCCTAGTGCTGGTTAATAGAACTAAAGTTGGCGTGGGGCATCTATGCATGTACATGAATTATAATATTTAATAGCTGCATCCACAACGGTCACATTTGCCGCGATTTACTAAAGCCGATCAATAAGAAGGTTATTGATTTGCGGAAAATATATGGGAAAAAAGCGTGACATTATTTATGAATGGTCCCTTAGTCATTTTTAAAATTATTTCTCCAAGTTAACAGCATAAAATAGATGATATTAATGTCTGTCCACTGCTAATGCAAATACGTGTCTTAAAAATGTCCACTATAGATACAAATTAAGCGTTCAGTAAATTTGACGTAAAAATCCTAATTTTTTATCAAATGACATTTCATAGGTCAATTTTTGGAGAAATAGTTGGCGATTAAGCTAAATATGCTAATATTCATGTAAGTCCCTTGAAAAAATTTTGCCACGTAAAAGAGTACGAAAATGTTCTTAACTGTGTCCACTACCGGGTCATTTACCTTAGATGTTTTGCCTGCAGAAAAATAGTACTGAAATAGTTTTTGGTTTAAATTATAAAGAGGTTTGCAATTTTAACTAATTCAAGGCAAATTGTTATATGGAGCAAGGGGATTGAGAATGATGGAGACAGAGAAAAAGAAATTGGTGGCTATGGCAATGAGCTATGAAAGACCGCACAAAATCTTTTTTAATTAGAAAACAAACCAAACAAGGAAGACCAAGAAAGACTTGAATGGACGATGTTGAGAAGGTGATGAGGGGTAGAGGTGTAGATGAGGAGTGGACCCTTGACCGGAATAGATGGAATTTTTGTGGATTTTTCGGAAGGCGACATCTGACACCATGAACCAACATTACATACATAGAAGTTATGCTTCTTTTGGTTCTATGGATATGCACAAGGTTTCCATTGACGTAGGCGACAGTTTACTATGCTAGTCATATAAATGATAGTCATTGTTTTTTGTAAATCACATTTATCACTATGTAAACACACACTAAACTAATTTTATAAAAATGAAAAATAGTAATAAAATTAGTGTAGTGTTTAAGGGCTTTGCCCATATCACGGTTTGGTTGAATTTATTGTTAAGTGCAAGCAATATAAATATCAACTAAATAAAAATAAATTGGATTTTCAAATATATATTATGCCTTTTAAATACCTTGCTTAAGATGTAAAAAATCATACTTTAGAGGATGTAAAGAAAAGATTGTTGCGTATAACAAACACATTCTTTATTAAAAAAGAGCCAGAGTTTTCTAAATTGTAATTTATTTTCATAACTTCTAGCATTTTTGTGAAAATCTAATTTTTGTTATTCACATAGATAAATGGCATGTCAGGAAACTTTTAGCAGGAGCTTCTTTTTTTTCCTGAATAAAAGTCCGAGAAAATTAACTTGCGCAAAGAGTAAACGACATTGATAAAATACTCGTCTCTAAGGAAATGAAGTTCGGTTGAAGAGCAAATCCACAGTGCTCCTGTTTGCTTAACTACGACGAAAGAATTTGTTTGTGTAGTAAAGCGTGGAATTGCTTCTTGCTAAACGTTTCTTTGCCACATGGAATAACCTGCAAAAATTTATTGCGGCTCAAATTTTAGTTTATTTCTGTTTACGAGTGAGATATTTCAGAATTTAAAGAAGATCATTTTTATGAAAAATGGTTAATGATCTTTGTCGGGTTAGCACTAACAAAAATTATGGAATTGTCTGGATGTAGAGAAATAATAATAAAGTTTAAATAATCTTACATGTTTTTTTGCGTTAAAAAATATTTTCTGCTATTTCGAAATATTTTAAATAAATAAAAAGTCAATAAAATTCATAATTTATGCCCTAGAGTATTCTCCCCTTAGATTTTATGAACGTAAACTATTTTAAAAGCCAAATTTTTTAGTAATGCACATTGGTTTGTTAATTCCTATAAATGCATTAGTTATTTCGTTTTGTTTTTACTAGGTTAATAAGGCGAAAAATAAAGAAACAATGTTTTGCATTTATTAGCGTTAATTTTTGATACACTTTTAACTTAAGAGACTTAATAAAAAATGTAGTCTTAGTTACAAAAAATGACCCATCTACTATGCTTACTAGCATTGCATTCTTTCCTTCAATAGCAAACCTTAAACCTTAGACGTTCTATTCGTATATCAGCAATATATAATACTCTAAGAAAAATGTCAACGAAATATACTATGCCACATTAAGTTTTTTTTTCACAAGCCAATTTAGCTACAAGTTGGCTTTCCCTTCCCCCGGTGGGAAGGTTACAGTAACTCTCAGAGACGCAAGTTTCAATCAGCCACAAGTTTCTTCTGAAAACTTTTTTTTTTCTAATGAGCTACGAAGTATTGATTTTTAACAATTGCAGACCTAGCGCTCCTAGATATTGGTACCAATCCTTCCAGCGGCACCACAATGAGTGTGGTACAATCGTCGAAATTTTTGGCGCCCAGTTCCCCCCTAGATGGCGGCATCTGAGCTCTAATTGATGCAAAATGCACTAGAAATTTTATTTAGTCAAGAGTATCCACGCCAAACGGATACTCAGGGGATCTTTAACATGCCGCGTAATCATACGACAAGGGCACTGTCGGTTTCTGCATCTTGAAAATCCATCGACTTGGGCCAGATTTCATCCTGCGAAGTTGCGCGCACGAGGCCTGCGTCTTACAACTACGTCACATTGCCGGTAGTCTCCTTTTCATGTAGACTAATTGGTTTTGCTAACTGCTTCTCATACTCTACTTCAGAACGCTCATAGCATTTTGGAAAATAATACAATATTGTTCGCTAAGGCTCTATATGTAGCAGTGTCTTGAGAAAATAAAAAAAGACGGCTCTTTGCTTTATGAAAAATTATTTTAAAAAATGCCTGAGCAATGAGAAACGTTTACGAAAATAATTAGAAATGGAATCAAATAGTAGTTTTGTTTTGAAATCAAAAAAATTATCTTAAAAATAAGAGAACATATAATAAAACATTGGTTATATTACATAATGTGGAGACAAAAATGTAAGTTTATCAATTGAAGAAAAAGAAGGTAAAGTAAATAGGCTAATTAATCAATGATTTTTGTCCCTGACGTTGAAAAATCAATTAATGATGACTTTCCAAAGTATTTAATTTTTTTAATGCTCTGACCAAAACAAACATCGGTAAAAATTGACAAAAATTTAGAAAAAAATCATATTATGCAGACTATGAGAATACAGTTACAGTGAACTGATATATATCTTATTAGCAAAACTACTTAAATCAAGAATATTTATTGAAAACGGAAAACCTTAAACTATACACTAGTACCGCTTACTAATAAACTAATTCGTTAAATTTGAGCACATAATTAAACCTTGCACACCACAAGACTGATTTTATTACGTAATTTTCCCCGTGTTATTTCTGCGGGTTCCCGTGCTTATTCTGTAACTTTAAACATGCGTACGTAAACTATATGTCATGTGCGGAAGCACAGCATGCGCATGCTACGTTGGTTTTTTAAATAATGTTGCTGTATTAAAATTCAAAATTTCACAAAATTATATTTATTTAAACATTTTGTTTATTTGAAGCACACATTACTCAAAGTTGCCAAAATCTAATTATTTTTCCAAAACCAGTTTGCAGCGAAAAATTAGAACGCTTTTTTTTCTTTTTTAAAAATTTAACGCAAAATTGAAATTCGTCGAACTTTGTTTCAATTACAGTGAAAAATAACATTGTACAACTCTATATGATGTTTTTCATTTTTGAATTACTTATTAAAAACAGCATATAGGCTTTTCCAGACGTTTTTAACCATGGAAATTAATACAAAGCAAATGTTTTGAAAGTACTTGATTAAAGTACAACTAAAATATTTATTAACTCTCTGGTGTGTACGTTTTTCTTTCTTTCTTTTTCCTAACTTTTCTGCTTTTAATAATTTCTGAGTAGTTTCCTCCTACAACAACTCAGTTTTTATGTTGCTCATTTATTCCCATTACATTTAATTTTCATAAAACATATTTACTCTAATACTATAAAAATAGTGATTTAAAAACTCAGTAACATATATTTTCATTTAAACCCGTTCTTTAAAACTTTGTTAGAAGAGGAAATGAATAAAAATTGCATTTAACAAGACAAAAAACAGCCCTTTTTCTAAGTATTTCGCTGCAAGTCTTTTAGTTTACCGTGTCCTTAATTTATTTTAATACAAAATATAACGCCTTTACTGCACTTTTTTTCTGGAAAAAGAGCTCTGCTTTAAGTACCGCCCGCACACGTCCAGAAAATAATTATTTTTATGCGTGAGATAATGAAGATTAATAGAATATGTTTTTTATGCAAAAGGAAGAACGTGACAGGAAATTTTAGTAATTGTTTCTGTTATGAGAGGATGTAAAATTGCTATTTTTCTAAAATGCTTTCTTTAATATCATTAAGTTATAAATGGACGAGTATTAAAATAATTGTACGATTGAACTTAAGATAGATTTGCCTACCACAATTTGTTACTTAAAAATAATTATGCATTTATTTTTTATTTATTTGTTTCCATGCTAATGTGACATTAGAATAAACCGGTATAATATTAGTTGAATATGAAGATTCAATGAATATGTTTCATTACGCAAAAAGAAGAACGTGAAGTGAAATTTTAGTAATGGTTCAATGGCTTATGTTAACGAGAGGATGTAAAATCTTGATATTTTACTAAAATGCTGTTAACTTATAAATTAACGATTTGTAAAATGATTGTACGATTGTATTTGAGATAGATTGGAATGATATAGTTTGTATTTTAAAAAACAGATATGAATTCATGTTTTGTTTACTTTGTTTAATGCTGATATCACATTAAAATAAACTGGTATAATAATAACAGCCTATGTGCATTCAATGAATATGTTTTTTACGCAAAAGGATAAACGTAAAGTGGAATTTTAGTAATTGTTCTGTTAAGGAGAGGGTTAAAATCTTGATATTTTACTAAAATATTGTTTTCAAAGTAATAAATGGACGAGTTTTAAAAAAAGTGCACGATTGAATTTGAGATAGATTTGTATACCATAATTTGTAATTTAAAAGAGTTATGAAATTATTTTTTATATATTTTGTTTAATGCTAATGTGACATTAAAATAAACCGGTATAATCTATAGAATTCATGGGTTCTATGAATTAAGAATCAGATGAATAATGAGCGTATTATAATATAGCAATAAATGTTTATTTACTTTTACTTTATATTACTTTCAAATTAACCAAACTAATGAGGAAATACCGAAAGTAATTAATCTGACTTTTGGAAACTTCCACTAAAATCATGAAATACATCAGGCATCGTTGAACACTAAAAAGTTGTTGCCCGAAAATACATGATCATCTCGTGAAAATCATTCATCCCGAGTTAAACGTAAAATTAGAAACTTAAAAAGAAAAAAAAAACACAAGAAATTGCACAGTCTTTAAAAAAAGAAATTACGGATAATACAAAACACAGAACATTCTGTAAATTGATTGCAAAAGATAATGTGCCGCAGTAAAAGAATTACAATTTATATTTGTAATTTACTCCGACCGCGCGTCAGCGCGTGATGTCAATCTCTTGCCACAGTGCCAACCACGTGCAAGAGTTTACTACGTTGTGTTAAGTAATGTCCCAGTTAGCCAGTCACACGCTCACGCAAAAAAAGCCGTGCTTTTTCAATTGCTCTCCGCTGCAGTGGGTATTTCAGGTGTGTTTACTGCGTAAAAGTTCTTCCCTAAGTGACCATCAGCGAGCGTTAGAGGCTTAAGCGTGGTGTGAGTGATGTCTCAGTAACCAGCCATCCGTTCGTGGTAGGGAAGGTTTTGTTTCAATCTGCTTCAATCAGCATTGTATGTTAGATGTGTCTCCTGACACTATGTAATGTAAAGGTTCATCCTTAAAGCTAAATATGCAAATTGATGTAAGTCCCTTGAAAAAATTTTGCTACGTAAAAGAGTACAAAAATTTTCTTAACTGTGTCCACTACCGATTCATTTACCTTATATTGTGCGTCGCAGTTCCATCAAATATAATGCCAAGAACTCGGTATCATTCAAACAAAGAGCAATGAAAATGCATAAAGGTCGGAAAAGCAACTTAAATTGTAATGATTGAAATTATCTTTATTATAGTTTACGTAAATTGTAAATGAAGGCCCTCTGCAGCAATCGTCAAAGTCTTATTCATTTCTCCTGAGAAATCCTTTCACGCCCAAGACGAGGTCAATCTTTCTACTGAATAATGCAATTTCCTCTGCGCCAGCAAGTCATCAACATCAATATGTAATCTCAATGGAACTGAAATCAAGTTTAATGCCTTCCCGGAAAAGGATTCTCACTGAAAAGAAGGAAATATCAGAACTTATTTTAGGAACAGATTTGATTTCGTTTTTGTGCTTTTTGAATTGAGCAAAACGAAAAAAAAAATTCGATGCAGTGACGCCTAATGTTACCTGTTTTGTCGCAGTTAATTTTCTGTCTAGAAAAATATACTTCAGATAAGATTAGTTTGAAAATGATGTAACCTTAACTTTGAAAAACTCAACTATGATTTTTCTTATTAACTCACATAGAAATTAAAAATAAAAAGTAATTTTCTTCTAAGTAATATATTATACGGATTACCTTTTAATTTATTTCTTTTTACATTAATAACTCAAGTTTTTTATGTATTTTATCATTTTGACTGCACTTTATAGAAATATTCAACAAATTAAATTTCATTCATTATAATGCTTCGTAGATTCTGTTTAAAGAAGAAAAATATACGCCAAAACTATGGTCGCTCTTCAGTTTTTAAAAAATAATCACTAGTTATTTCACCAGAACATAGAGGAAATTTTATTGGAAAAACTAAAAAAAAAAATAGGATATTAATGAATGTTACAAACCATTGCATGTGTAAGATACATTTCCAAATATAGATGCATATATACTTGTTTCAATGAAGTGTCCTCGCTAAAGAAACGAATGGAAATGTGGAATTTTGATGATGAATAAATACGAATTCTAGATTTATGTTGAATGATTTGGAAGTTGACCTTAGTGCCAGTTAGTTTTGGAGTAATAAAAAGTCTTTTTTTTTTTAATTTTTAACTTCAAAATCCAAAAGCGACTAAAAGTTGTGTTTTACAAGTTATGTTCAGATTCACTGAATTTTAGATTTTTTCGAAACTATTGCAAGGGCCCAGTACTGCTACAAAAAAGATCGTTTTTATACTTATAACGTAAACTGGTTCCCAATATTCTATAGTAAAAAATCTTTGTGGTAAGTGTAATTTATTGGGAGCGTACAATTTTTATGCTGTCGGAAAATATGTTAACACACAAACCGATGTTTCTGTACAGTGTACTGTATTAGGAGAATCGTGCTACGTTAAGCGGATAGCTCCGGAAAACATTTGTGAACCACTCAAATATTAATCAACTTTTTATTATTAATAGTATTATTATTTTAATCAGGAGAGAACATTAATTATGCGGTGTAAATAAGACTGAAATTTCTTTTTTTCGGAATGTTATGATATTTTTGTGTCATAGTTGATCTTTGATTCATATTCCAAAAATACTGAAATCTAATAGTATTTCTCTTACACAATAATAATAATTAAAAAATACCCACACAAACTTTAATATTGGATTTCAAGTATCAAAAATACACTGAATCTGACTGTATTTTGTATGTTGAAACACACTGAAGCAGAAAATATGTCATGGAAAGTAAGGAAACCCTTCCAACGATACATATTTTTTGTGCAATTCACGATTAGTCACAATTTTGTAGTAGGAGCGTATGCAATTAGATTAGTAGTATTCACATAAGACCTTGAATATGGCATTAACAACATTTAAATCTAATGATACATTACAATAGTTTGTACATTTTTAAACTTTGGAACCCATGCATGAAGCAGAGGTTCATGATATGGCGTTAATTGGGTTGTTCTTCGTCTTTCTTATTTTGGCTTTGCCATTACATTTTTTATGTAAGTTTCTTTTATAGAGCTATTGGTTCGTCACTTGAGGAAAACACAAACCGCAAAGAGAACATCTACTTTCAACAACGTCAAAAAAGAAAGCTTGCCGTTAATTATTATGGTGCTTGAATTACTTTAATGAAAATGTATTCTACTAATTGTATTTCAAGCAACAATAACAACAATGCTAATAATATGAATAAAATAATCATAAGTAAATAAATAAATAAATAAGCAAAAAAAGGCTAGTTGCTTTTATGCATTGTTGAGACTAGTGAGATACCGTAAATTTTATTTATCTGATCTTTAAATACTTCCTCAGAAAGACATGCTAGAGGAAATGAAAACCATTTGATTATAACAAAGTACTGAATGATAAATGCGATTGGAAGAAAACGGAAATTGTTTGCTCAGGATTTTCTGAACTTTCATGAAAGCTAAATGCTGATGTTCGCCGTTTCGCTGACATTCTTCAAAATTATTTTGCTTAAATCGCGTTTAATAGAATTGGAATCTAACCTATTTGATAGAATTACTTTTCTTACAAGCACAAATTATTGATGCATGATTACCGTAGGGACATACATATCAACAAAAAAAAAAAAATCTTTAAAAGGGGTTTTGGTGAAAAACCATTAGTGGAAAACACGTTTATCACGTTATTATAAACTAGTAAGCCCGGCGGTCATACGAAATGACCGCTGTTCTAGATATTATAAATTGCAATTAAAATAATTTGTACAAAGGTGTCTGCTAATTCAAACTGAATTACCCAGGTCAGGCGGCGAGGACGCTTCTTTGCTTACTGCCCCACACTACAATATATTTATTTACTATATGATCAAACTGTTTGTGAAAAATATATATTTATCATCGAAAGAACTTATTGAAAATTTTATTATGCTTTTCAAAACAAAAGTTTTAACGAAACTGGGAAACAAAAGATGCTGCCACTCTAATAAGAAAACTATAAAAAGCGCAGACGATGAATAAATTAATTAAAAAGAAAAAAAAAAGGATTAAATTAAATTCGCGTATACATTTTTTTTAACGGAGATTGCAAGTACAGCGAAGCCTCACTCAATATGCTAGAGAAACGTTCTGACTATTATTAGTATAAAAAAGACGACTCTGCAATTTTAGAATTAAACGGTTTTTCTGTATTTAGGCAGGATAGAATATTAAGAAAAGGGGAGGGGTGATATTATATGTTCGAGATCTGTAGGGAAAGGGAATTAAATTTTAGTCATAAATCTGAAGCTGCAGAAACAGTATGGGTAGAAATCTTACATCATAATGGAAGAAAATTAGTAATTGGAAATGTTTATAGACCACCTAATATTAGTATTTTACAGGAGGAAATTCTATTTAAGCATATAGAAGAAGCATGTAGGTCAGGGGAAATTATCTTGATCGGAGATTTTAATCTTCCGGGTATAGACTGGGAAGAAAATTTTTCAGTAAGCGATATGGAAGAAAAATTTATTAATGTAGTACAAAATAGCTTTTTACAGCAAATGGTACAACAAGGTACAAGAGAAGAGGCAATTTTAGATTTAATATTTTGTAGTAATGAGGACAGGATTCATAATCTAGATATTGGAGAGCACTTGAGGGATAGTGACCACAACATCATAAGATTTGAAATTATTCTAAAGACAAATAGAGATCAAAATAATAGGTTAGTTCCAAATTTTAAAAAGGCTAATTTTAGTTTGATCAGATCTGAACTTATTGATGTGTTTAAGGAAGGGCTAATGCATGGAAACGTTGAAGAACAGTGGGCTGATTTTAAAAATAAAATAAATACAATAGTTGACAAGAAGTTCCGTCTAGAACTATACGAGCCTACTTTCCCGTATACACCAAATTCAAATTTATAATCTAGCTATCTCTTTCTGTCTTTCTTATTTATCTTTAGTTCTAATTATTGAAAATATACCTTTTTCAACGGATAATACATATTCATTCACTCACTCATTCATTCTTTCATTTATTCAGCCATGCATTTATTCATTCATTCGTTACCTCATTCAAGTGTTTATTCATTCATTTACGCATTCATGTATTTATTCACTCATTTATTTATATTTTCATTTATTCAATAATTTATTCATTCATTCTTTTCCTTATTCATTTATTCATTGATTTATTCTTTCAATCTTTCATTTATTCATTCATTCATTATTTCACTCATTGAGTCACTTAGAAATATCCTTGAAAATCCCGATCAAAAAATTTCATAGCAAAATAGGCTCGTAAGTTCTGGATGAACTTTCTATTTGTACATGTTCTACGTCATAAGAGCTTTCCGATAAAGTTTGTTCCAAGCAAATCGGCCCGTTAGATCAGGATTGAAATTTCCCCGTAGGCACTATGTTAATTTTTTTTTGAACTGTTCAAAAATGAACAAAAATTGTTCAAATCAATATTTCACGCCAAGAACTTCTTCCAGTGAGCTTGTTCAGGGGAACTTGGATCTTGTACCCAGAGTTTACATACTTTGCTTCATTTTCGCCCATAGGCGCTAATGTTAAAATTTTTTGAACTGTTCAAAATTGAACAAAAATTGTTCAAATCAATATTTCACGCCAAGAACTTCTTCCAGTGAGCTTGTTCAGGGGAACTTGGATCTTGTACCCAGAGTTTACATACTTTGCTTCATTTTCGCCCATAGGCGCTAATGTTAAAATTTTTTGAACTGTTCAAAATTGAACAAAAAATTGTTCAAATCAAAAAGTAAAATATTGAAATGAGATGTCCTTGCCAAGATCTTTCGAATGCAAAAAGAATTTTTCCAATCGGACAATTCGTTCAAAAGTTATTAGGGGGCGACAGACCGACAGACAGACAGACCGACAGACCGACAGACACACTTTTTCCCCATCTCAATACCCTACTTTCAAATTTTTTATTTTTCAATCTTTATTTAATTACTTCACTTATTTTTGACTTTTCTTGATTTTTAACGATATTTTCACGATACATTAAGCCTTCTTTCATGCTTTACTATTATTTTTTTTTTCTTTTATGGGAAAGTAGGCTAAAAACCATATCCCATTTGTGCAAAAGGGGAAGTTGCGTAAATTATATCCTATGTGGTTTAATAAGGAAACTAAAACAGCTTTAAAACAGAAACAGAGGGCATTCGGTATATTCAAGCAAACGGGAAAAAGAGAACATAAGATTGAATATAATAAATCAAGGAAAATATACAAATTCATTAGCAGAAAACATAAATGCGAATTGGAGCATAAGCTTGCAAATGACATCAATATTAATCCGAAAAGTTTTTTAGCATATGCAAATGGTAACAAGAAAGCAGACACACACTTAGGCCCACTAATCGACAGTCAGGGCAAGATAGTAGATGATGATTTAGAAATGGCAACTATGTTAAATGAATTTTTTGCAACTGTATTCAGTAGGAATTGCGCTGTTGTGGAAAATGCTAACAGTGAGGGAATAATTGATCTTAAATTTAATAGGGAAGAGGTTATTTACCATCTAAGGAATTTAAAACCTCCTGGGCCTGATTCTATCTATCCAAAATTTTTAAAGGAGTGTGCAGAGCAGATGGGGGGTGTGTTATGTTCTATATTTAAATGCTCTTATCAGTCAGGAACAGTGCCGATAGATTGGAAATTAGCAAATAGTACTCCTCGGTTTAAGAAAGGATCCAAGAGTGAGCCAGGGAATTATCGTCCAGTTAGTTTGACATCAGTTATTTGTAAAATCTTTGAGAAAATGCTAAAGAGTCATATAACTGAATTTATTGAAACAAAAGATTTGCTAGCACAAAATCAGTACGGATTTAGGAAGGGAAAATCTTGCACGACTAATCTTTTAAATTTTTATGATGTACTAACAAAGGAGTTAGACCGCAATAATAGCATAGATGTAGCTTATATTGACTTTCAGAAAGCATTTGATAAAGCTCCACATAAAGCTCTGCTACTAAAATTGAAAAGATTCGGTATTCAGGGTCATAGATTTGAATGGATTAAAAGTTGGTTAATCGGGAGAAAGCAACTGGTGCAAATCAAGGGTAATAGTTCTCGATGGATAGAAGTAGAAAGTGGTGTTCCACAAGGTTCTGTTCTTGGACCACTCCTATTCATAATATTTATTGATGACATAACTGAGGGTATACTGGGCAAAGTTAGTATATTTGCTGATGACTTAAAAATAATGGGAATTGTCAACACAGAGGAACAAATAGAACGATTTCAAACAGATTTATCACGAATATCGGAATGGGCTGCTAAGTGTGGTATGTCATTTAATAGTTTTGCATCTAGAAGCTCCTTGTCGCATTGAAAAAGGGATTCCAAGCAATCCCGAAACATATGTCTGCATTTTATTGCTCATTTGTGCTTTAAATTAACGTGTAATTTTATTATTATTGTTTACTTGCATAAAGTTAAATTATTTTTATTTTTATGTCATTTAATATTAAAAAATGTCAAGTTCTGCACATGGGTCATAAAAATAAATGCGCAGCACATAACTTGCAAGGACAACAAACTAAATCAGGGAATACTGTAAACGATTTAGGTGTAGTGGTTTCCAGTGATCTTAAAATGGGGTATCAATGTAGAGAAGCAAGTAATAAGGCAAATAGAATGTTGGCGTATATTAAAAAACATGTTTCGTGTAAATCAAAAGACGTTATTTTGCCATTGTACAGAGGACTGGTTAGGCCACATCTAGAGTATGCAGTACAATTTTGGTCGCCATATTTAAAAAAAGATATTGACATGTTAGAAAAAGTTCAACGCAGGGCTACAAAAATTATTAAAGGAACCTCAGGTATGGCTTATGAAAACAGATTAAAGAAATTTAACATGTATACGTTACATGAAAGAAGGAAACGGGGAGATTTGATTCAGTTGTTCAAATTTATAAAGTTAAATGAAACAGAAGGTTTACAATTTTCTCATAGTAATAGGACTCGGGGAAATGGATTGAAATTATTTAAATCACAATTTAAGAGGGAGTGTAGGAAACATTGCTTTTTCAGTAGAGTTGTCGACGATTGGAACACTTTGCCATCGTACATTGTTAATTCTAAGGATGTTAAATCGTTTAAGGAAGGTTTGGATCGTCACTGGGGGATTGTGAAGAGAGCAGCCAGTTGAAATCTGATAATGTTTCTCTCTTAGCTTTTGTTCAAATAGTTTTTTATGTAAATTGATACTTTTTTCCACCAGACCCCTACCTGTTAGCCGAGGCCTTAGGATTGCTTACGCATGGGGAGAGGTAGTGGGGTCTACGGATTTTACATGCACATATCCCCAAGTATACATGGTGGTCTTCAGTGGGTATCGAACGCGCGACCTTCCAGGTGGAAGTCCGACGTGCTAACCACTAGGCTACCACTTCCCTATGTAAATTGATACTGCTTTTTCTTTTCCTTTCATGCAAATGGGCGTTCAAGATAAAAGTAGGGACAAGAAGAAGAGGAAGAGGAGCATGAATAAGTCAAGCAGGAACTGCTCATCTATTCACCAACCTTCTTGGGCCTAGCGCCTGTTGTTGGTGTACTTTTTGTATTTGTATTTGTGTAGTATATTTGTTACAACAATGCCGATTACAGTGATTTGTTTGTTCACAGGGCAACTGTAATTATATGGTTGGAAACGACGGCAACAATGCAGAGTGATAACTTTCATTTTTGCAGCGATGAGTTTCTCAGATTGTAAACATTAACCGTGACGAATGTGGCCACAATCGGTAAAACGGCCTGGGATTCTATAGCGGACAGACAGACAGAATAAGCCGCTTATATATAAGAAGATGTGTGTTTCTGTTAAAATGTCGAAATGTGTTTTGAATTTTTTTTCCTTTAAACAAAACAACCAAATTTAAAACAAGAAAAAAAGTCATTGTACTTGCGCTGCTGCGTTGTAAAACTGTCACGTGCCCTACACTAAGAAAGTTTTGCGTTTAGTTGCCACAATTTTTGGCGTTACTGAGCACGATTTTTGGTGTTCAGTTGGTGTAAAGTTGAAAATTATTCAGTTTTGATCTACCTTAAATTTTTTTTCTGCGTCTGTCAAAAAAAAAATATAGAGACAGTAAACGTTTCTTAGCACATGAAATTTGTTAACTACGTAAAGTGTCGAAATTTCATTGCAATGGAGGCTATTCAAGCAACGTCATTGGTCACGTGGCAGTGATTAAAACAACGTAAACAAAGGAAGCCGTAGCATCGTTTTACTTCGAGTTCTACAAATCTAATTAAAAACTAGGCCTAAATAAAGTTCTTCTACATACCATAAAATTAACACTAAACAAAACACTATAACTATTGTAATAATTAATAAATTTCTTTTATAATGATTACATTAAATGTAAATACTGGGTTAAAATCAGAAAAAGCTGTGAAAATAGTCTAATGAATTCTAAGATAACTAATTTTTCCTAGTGAACTCCACATAGAACTCAATTGAAAATCTTCGTAAACAAAGAGCGGATATCACGTGACAACGGTGATCGCTCATGAGTCCCTAGACCAGTGAATTGCCTCCATTGCTCATTTCTATAAAAATAGGATAAATGAGCAATCGTTATGAATTTTTGATGAGTTAAAGAACATCATATGCTAAAAAAAACATTATATGCTAAAAAAAAACATTCTGCTGTCTGTATGTGTTTTAGACATACTTAAAAAAATTTTAAATTCATTAAAAAAATGAATAATGTTCAACTTTACACAAACTGAACACCAAAAATAGTGTCAGTAACACCAAACATTTTTACAGCTTATGGAGGAGATCGTCCCACAGATTAACAACTGATGATGCAACTGAATTAGCCTTAGAGTCCAAATATTTGACTCTTTTCATACAAATAGGAAGCTTTCTATTCGAAATTGAAATATGAATTTCTACCGTTGTAATAATAAAATGGATAATGTTAAAGTGATTGTTTATTTCGCTCAAAATTCCAGACGAATATCTAAACAACCAAATTTATTTCACTGCAAGTTGTACCCAGGATAGCAATTTCGAGTTATTTTAATGATAATAAGTCAACATATTCCAATGTTTATCTTCCTTTTAAAAGTCAGAATATCATTTACATTTTATAAATATTCCATAATGGCATGCCATTAAAAGATTTATGATTTGGAAGAAGCTAATACAGTTTCGTAGATTTGTACGTTGCTGGGCAAAAATGAGTTTTGGTGGTCGAATTCAACACATATAGCAAAACACATTAAATTGCCTAAAACTGATTTTTTCCTTCACATTTCATTCAAACATTGACGTTTCCCCTTTATTTATCCCATTTTAGTAAGGTTCCTAGTTCGCAGTCATAAATATTAGATCAGTTTGCATGTTAATTCACACTATTAAAGTATGCTCGTACATATTATTAGAATTACAAATAAGATAAATGTAAATGCTATTCACATAAAAAAGGAGCGACAAATTCGTATAAATAAAACGGTAACGTCTGCGGCACAAAATTCTTCTGATTTTTTTCAGATTTGTGGCTATTTCTTCCTAGACATTTTAACTTCCTATATGTTTTGCATTTTTTTTCTTCCTAAATTGCAAAGCGAGTTAATTTCCAAAATCAATATGCAATTGACAGGGAAAAAATTGTATATTAGCTCAATGCATGCAAGCACCGAAGGCGCCACTTGCTATGAAAAGGGAAATAGCAAAGTTACTTCGAGTTTCTGCAGGGCTAGTTTTACGGAAAGGCTTGAACTGAACACGTGCAAAAAGAAATTTCTGCATTTGAGAAAAAAAATGTTAAAAATAAAATTGTTGCCCTGAGGAGTCAAAACACTGGAAGAAGGGAAAAGTACTCTAGCTTACAGCGATAGATGGTAACAGTACTAATTTACAGCCATCTCGACAATTTAGGCATAGTATTGAAGGTGGTGGAAGATCACAAGTATCTTGCACCCACATTGTATATCCTAATGCTGCCACGATAATACTTAGGCTTATCAGGTTGAACATTTATTTATGAAGCAACTGAGCACACGATACTGACACATCGCATTAGGTGCACCTACACCTGAACCAATCTGTCAAAAGTTAAGAATGATAAGTCAATCGAGAAACCACGTTCTTTATCACACAAAGATGATATACTCATCTGAGATATAGTTGATGTGGAAATTTTGAGGTGCAATTTTAGACATCCCTATAAAAGCTCATCTAGACTATTTTCTCATCAAAATATGAGATGGTTTCAGATGATAATTCTTTCAAACATTTATTTCATGACTCATAAAAATATAAATTAATATTTTCGACCATGAAAATTACGTTGTCATTGTTGGGTTAGCTCAAATTCTTATATAAAACAAACAATCTTTGCCACAACCATAATAGTTTAACTGTTATATGGAAAAATATCAGAAAGCTTTTTAACAATACGTGACGTGTTTTTCAAATTTAATTCTGAAGAAACTGATCAAAGGAATTACACGAAAACTGGTAAACAAAGTTAAATTTTGATGTTGAATACAAATATGGCATAAAAAGGGGAGTGTCGTTCAAAATTTTAAAGTTAATGTTCATTTAATTATAAAGACGACCCTTTAACACAATTATAATAATATAATTTTTCGGAGTACATTATTTTTGATAAAATGATACATTACATGCATCTCTAGTGTAAATAGTATCCGAATACGAATGAGTGTGTTTACTCCTTCGACCCTTCAGCCCCCCTGTACATTCAAAAGAAAGGACCTATATCCCGTTGGTTGAATAATCCTCTGGAACACAACAGAAATAGAGCTGTGAACCAAATATGTTTTCTATTTTTGGCTTAAAATAGATTAAAACACAGTAAATCGTATCGCTAAATTGTTTAACCCTAAAAGAAATTTTTAAAATTTCAGAAAAGGTAAGTGGTGGCATTTAAACAAAATTGATGTGATCTTAACAATGTTAAACGGCGGTTGTACTGAAGAAAAAAAATGATGATGGTATTTGGTGCAATAGCATTCATTATTCATTTATCTCAACATAGTTTTACTAATTTGTTTTCATTAAAAGGTATTGGTATTTTGCATCATGTACTTTGATTTTAAAAATAAAAAGTTTGTGCTGAAATGAAAATGAGTTTCATGAGTGTGTTGTATTAAAATATAGGTATTCATTAAGATTGTCAAATTAGTTTATACAGTAAAACCCCATTAAAACGCGGGTGTCGGGGGACGTGTTTTCCACCTGCGTTGTAACATAACCGCGGTATAGTGAAACTATACCGTGGAACCACATTACCCAAACAATACTCACTTTTGTTGCATCATTTTTAACTTTATCGATTACTCGTGCCTTTTCTTCTGTAGCATAATTTTTTCTTTTATTCTTTGGTGCCATTTTATTAACTGCAATTGTTGTGCAAGAAGCACATATCTCAACTGCGCCATCAATCTATCGAGCGATAGGTTATAAACCAAAAGGTGTAAATCAGGGCTATTACAATAGATCTTAACCTGTTAGTGTGTGTGATAAGATAATTGGAACTCTTTGGCTAGAATGTTTGCGTGCTCGGGCTGGCTTTATTTACAAATGTAAATAAGGTACCACCTTTAAATGGCAATGATAAAGGGTGGTTTAAACGTCGGGGGACATAATAGTCTCCACGGTATATCCGATTCCGCGGTATACTGAGGCGCTGTATAACGGGGTTTTACTGTACTTTAATAGTTAGGATTCTAGTATGGAGTAATAAAATTTAAAGGCCTTCACATTGACATGTTATAGTTGACACCAAAAGTAGTCTGTGACGGCTGTTAGTTAGTGCCAAACATTAACTTGCTAATATCTTGATGGAAAATGTTGTCAAATTTTAGTTCCAACTAAATTAAATGTATGTCTTTGAAATATATTGAATAATTTATCAAAACATTTGGGTGACATTTTTGGTGACGAGGGTTTTTGTATTTGGGTAACATTTCTGGTGCTGGTAATATTTTGGAAGCTCTGGGGTGTAATTTACTCCACTGTAAACATTTTTACTTTTAGCTGCCACTTTTTGGTGTTACTGAACACGAATTTTTGTGTTGAGTTGGTGTAAAGTCAAAAATCCTTCATTTTTAAAACATTTTAAATTTTTATATTTATCTGTCTGAAAATATAGACCGTGTAATGTTTCTTAGCACATGAATTTTGCTAACTCAGTTATATCACATATCGAAATTTCATTACGATTGCTCATTTCCATGAAAATAGAATAAATGAGTAATCGTAATGAACTTTTTATACGTAAATGAGTTAACGAACATCATATGGTAAGAAAATATTCTGCAGTCTGTATTTTTTAGACATACACTGAAAAGAGTTTAAAATATATAAAGAAAATGAATAATTTTCAATCTTACACCAACTGCATACCAAAAATGGTGTTCAGTAACACTAAAAATGGTGGAAACTAAATACAAAATTTTTTCTGGGTAGTAAAACTATTTAAAAGAAAGAGACAGAAAAAATTTTAACGCAATGGTTGGCTTTACGACTTTTAGAAATTTTCACCAAAAACCATTCATGTATCAAACTTAAATGCATCATCACACATTTTGATTCCTTTGTTTCAAATAAAACTTTTGCAGCAGTTCTCCTAAGTAAAATGTCGGCGAAGAAACTCATTGAAGAACAGAAACCCAATGAGAAAGATAAATGGCGCATCGGACACAAGAGCTTTTTTAATAAGGAAGAGAACATTTCTAGCTTAATTGCTTTTATAATTAGCACATGATACTATGCCTGTGAATAATGAGAAGATGCTGCTGCATATTAATTGAGAACTTAATTAAGATCGCTTAAATATATGTGCTCTGCACTCGAAAGATAGATAATATTTGTGCTAAAAAGGTGGTGAGAGCATTCAATGAATTATGCATGGAGGAAGTAAAGTAGGATTTCCGATTGGTATCTTTGTTTACCTAGAGTGATTTCATTGCATATTTGAGTGCAGGTCGGAAAAGAATAATCATTAATTTTTAGCTGAAGGAGATTGGAAACAAGAAGTGCAGTATTAAGTACAATTTGTTTTTGCTTGAATAATATATTTCTTACAATATTTCCGGTGTTTCTAGATTTAACTTTTGATAAACAAAAGTTTATTGTCGGGTGTGCTATGAGCATTTCAAATAATTAAATAAAAATTAACATTTTAACATAAACTATAGTACGTCGAAAAATACTTTTTTATTTTGTCATTGACTTTCAAATGTCGGTGTGTGACACACTGAAAGAACTTGCTGAAATAATATTAATTTGTTGGTAGATAGAATAAAATAAACTCTTATTTGCGTAACCAGAGCCCCCTATTTTATGTATAGCTTTAATACTATGCCTCGCATTTAATTACACATTCTCCCTTATAAAGTAGAAGTTTATTAGTCCGGCATCCAACAGTCCGGCATCGCTCCGGAAAATTGTAAAACAATTTGTTTTTATCCAAAAGTGTGTCTTTAAAGCAAATAAAAACGCTCGAGAGCTATTCGGAAGTTTTCGGGGTAGTTCGGGATCATCCGGAAGCGCTCGGTATTGTTCGGAATCAATCACGAAGCGTCTTTGCCATTGCTTTGTGTGTTGTTGTTTTGTGTCCTTTCACATCGCAGTAAACGTAACTTTTGAAACTGTTTATAAAAAAAGTGATTTTCGTTCTAACTGTACAGTGACCATGTTTTCAAAACCTAAGCCTGCAAGTTCAAAAGGAGAGAAACGAAAACACGTAACACTGACTCTCAATCAGAAACTAGAAATCATCAAACGGCTAGAAAAAGGCGAGAATAGAAATGTTTTAATGAATGAGTTTAATATTGGCTCATCAACTATTTATGACATTAAAAAACAAGAAGATAACCTAATGAAGTTTGCTTCTCAATTGGTGACAGGGATTGGAGATAGTGTATTGTTCAAATGGTTTAGTGCAGTACGTTCTGAAGGAAAGCCGGTAGCAGGGCCAATGATTGTTAAAAAGGCAAAGAAATTCGGCCAAGATTTAGGAGTTGCTGAAAGTGAATGTTATTATTATGATGGTTGGCTCAGAAACTTTAAGTTTCGGCATGGAATTTGGAGACTTGACGTAACTGGAGAAACACTTTCAGCAAACCAAAACTCTGCAGAAAAATACAAAGGCGAGTTTGAGAAAATCATGGCTGATAAGGATTTGACACCTCAACAGATTTACAATGCTGATGAAACAGGGCTATTGTGGCGATGTTTACCAACATCTAACACTAGCTGGGAGAGGAGAAAAGCAGCCAAGGGTTTAAAAAAAACAAAGACAGATTAACCGTTTTGCTATGTGCTAATGCGTCTGGAAACCACCGAGTGACCCCTTTTGTGATAGGTAAATCTGCAAAACCCAGGGCTTTTAAGAATGTTACACACTCGCCTGTCCAATACGATGCTCAATCAAATGCGTGGATAACTGCCGCCCTCTTTAAAGACAGGTTTTTTTCACCACTTTGTGCCTCAGGTCAAGGAATCCTTCAAAAGCCTTGGTCTACCAGAAGAAACTAAAGCCATCCTTCTTTTGGACAATTGCAAAGCCCATCCGCCAGCGACTTTCCGTATTGCGGTGCGTGCAGAGCCTTTGCCGATTTTCACCAAACTGGCGAAGATTCAGTTCACAATGTGGCCACCCCCGAATGTAAACATTAGACGGAGAACAACACAGCAACCCCGCTAATCGCCGCCATTGTAGTTTCGTCTTCGTACGTCTGCTTAAATCTTTGAATTACTATTGCAAGGTTGCAATAATTCACGCATACATCATTGCAATGTGTTTAACTTATTATTACAACAACGTCATGGAGAAACAAATACATTGCTGTATGTATTTTATTACTATGATGTTGTTTTCAATACTTGAATGACTTATTTTTATTAAATATTGTTTCAAAAAAATACATAAAAAGCATAAATCAGCATAGAAACTTTCTTATATTATGCAAAATGTGTGTAAAATCTGACTGTATGCCATGAGAACTAAGACAGTTTGGGGTCGTTTTATTTTCATGCAACATTTTTTAGATTAGTACCAAAAGAATTAAATCTATTTATGCCTGTATAACTTTTTTTTTTTTTAGTTAAAAGGTGAAAATTTATAGAAGAATAAACATGAGAACAGCTATTTCAGAATTGATGAAATAAATGAACTTCCAAAAATTTTTTGTTATTTTTCTTTATCGTGATACTTTTTTTTAAAAATCTATAATCCAGTTGATTTTTTCCACGTTCAATGTTCAAATGTGTTAAACTTCATATTTATTTGTTATTATTATTTTGAATTTCCGCACCCTATTTATCATTATAACGAAAACACAATGACATCATCATTTTGTATGATAATAAAAGCATTTTGATATTTTTATTGAGTCGATCATATATTTAAAATACAAATAATACTAATCGACTCAACACTAAATAAGAAATAAAATGTTTGACCTAGTAAAAAACCATTTGTTCAAAAACCAGCATTAAGAAATCACAAATCATTGTACATATGTTATGCTGGGTTCAAAAGAAACTTATTTATGAACTCATAAAATATTGCGAGCTTCAAGATCCAAGTAATAAAATTTTTACGCATTAAAAATGTAGATGAAATGATTATAATAAAAAACCTATTGTATAATGGCAATAATAACTTATTTATTGAGCTTACGGGTAGTTCCTGGCGTTAGTTTACTAATTTGAGCTTTGTTAAGAAGCATCCATTCAATATTCTATAATATACACTGTTAAAACTGGATACTTAAAAATAAGAAAAATGTACTCATTTTTGAGTACTTCACGTTCTTATAATAGCTCCGAGTACTTAACTCTTAAATTTGAGAAATGCACCTTCTCATTTTTTTGAGTACGTTCAGGGGCTCGAATATGAGTATGTATCAAAACACATACTCATATTTTTGATTGCATACCTGACTCGAATATGAGTATGTATCAAAACACACATACTCATATTTTGGAGTACATACCTGCTTTACACCGCAATGTAAAACTATACTTACGTTTCTGTCCTATTTTTTTAGGGATTCCTAAAAGTTAACATTAACGATACCGCAAATTAAATTTACGGTCACTCGCTAACTGCTGACCATTGGGATCGCTCCCTTTATTTTTATCATGATAATAACATATTACTTTGTATAACATATTGAATAACATAGGATTAATAACATAATTGAGTAATATATAGTATAATAATAATAATAACAATATACAAAAATCTGTACAAAAAAATTGAAAAGGAAGATTTATATCAATTGAGATATAAATCTCATGTTCAATTATAGATGGGCTTTGCATACACATGTGAAACAATATGTCATTTAAGATATACTGCTCAAATGCATATGTAACGTTACAAAAATAAATACGCATTGAAGCATAATAACAAATATAACGTTTCAATGCATATTAAAAACACCCCGTCGGATAGGATTATCTCCGAAATCTCTACTACCCTAACAAATTATTACCCTAACATGGAAAAACCTAACATAAAAAAACCTAACTTGTAAAATACCCTAACAATATAAAAAAAAGTGAAGAAATGGGCGAAAATGCAAAAAACGTAAAAGTTCAGGTAAATAGCTCAGTGTCTTCTTCTTGATCATTATTGAGTTTCTAACAAAAAGTACAAATAATTAATATCGAAATAATAGGCTGTATAAAGGCAGTTCTTAGGGTTAAGATAAAATTAATACTCAATAATAGTCAATACTTCGCATTTTTAATACAATACTTTTTAAAAAAATAGTAATAACTGAATAAATCATTTAATATATTAAAAATTAAATTTAGAATGCCTGAAATATAAGCTCACAAATTTAGCATTCAAATATCTGAATAATGTTGAAATACAAAAATTTTAATAACAGATTTTGGGGCAAGTTATATCAGTCAGTAAGCATACATATTACTTATACATGAGCACTTAGAGAAATACTCGTATGTTTGCATTCAAAGGAAATTAACACAATAAAACAGATACACAAGTGCAAATAGTTCAGTTTTTTATTTTAAAACTTACTTCTTTAATGTAAAAATTATTTTCTGGATATGCAAGGGAAGAAAAAAAAGGAATGGTTGGCACTTATGTTATATGCTGCTTGCTCAGCAAATGCAAAGTTTTTAAAATATGGAAGTATCAATTACAATCTTGCATGTTCCGTTAAGTAAAAAGATATTGCAAATATGCAAATTATGCTAATTTTCGATTATAATAATTTTTCACATCATTTTAAAAATTATTGGAATATTAATTCTGTTTTAAACAACTGATTTAATAAATTATTATTTAATAGATTAAAATGCTTTATACCATAAAATTCATCTACTTCTGCCCGAAAAGATTGAAATTTTATAGCTACTTTAATTTAAGTAAACTTGTGTTTTTATATTTAACAATTCAATATTCATTTTCATATTGCATATTCGATTTATTTGAAAAAAAAAATAAATAAAAGATTATTTGAATACATTCTTAATTATTAATGAAAACAAATATTACTACATATTGTCTTAGTCCACAGACAAGAAAAGTTTGTTAATTTATTATTGTTAATGGATTCAAGTTTTTCCAGTCAATCCTACTTACATGAAACACAAAAAAAAAAAAAAAATTATAAAATATAGAAGAAATGATGAGAAACTGTTTCTGAAATTCACAAGCAAAACACGTGCAGAAGACATTAGCTAAGAATTAGGCAATGGAATTTGATTAAATAACGATTATTTGCATAATAAAAAGTAAAATGATATTTCTTACTTTCAAAGTTAGTGTAGAATTCCTTCATTTTCAATTCTTCCAGCTTTTCCTTGACTGAACTCCATTGTTTTCAACCAAAACAAAACTTCCACCAGCCGTGGAACAAGAATGAGACGTTTACGTTAGTTGAGTACGCATTTCTTCAAAACCACCGTCGTATTCTTGCGCGCGACTTAACACATTTGCTGAAGATATAGTTCGTAATTTCGAAGAGTGAAAACTTGTATGTTCTGCACGTTAAAAGGTTCATAATAGTATACTCATTCACTAAATAATTTATTTTGCTATTTTTAATATGCGATTAGAATAACAAGTGATTATATTTAGATCTACCCACAAGCTCATTTTTAAATCAGAATCATCGCTTCTATTTGAACGCTTAATGTTCTCGTTTTTGAGTTTATTTTACTTAGAAAAAAACAAGTACATGAAAGTACTTATTTTTAAGTTGATTTTTTTTAACAGTGTACCCTGTGCCTAGAAATGCAAAAATTCCGAGAATTTTGAAGTAAGGGTAAAAACCCGGAAATTTTCGGGAAGAAACTGGGAAATTTGGGAACATTGGAAATTTTAAGAGGAAAAAACGAACTTTTTTCAAATAATCATAAATTATTTACTCACTATAAAAATGTTTTCAGTGTTCAAATATTGTTACAGAACATATAACATTAACGCTATATTATTTCTATTCTGGATATAACGTTATATTATTTCTATTCTAGCGTCAAGTATAACATTTTATAACAAACTTATACAATTGAGAAAATTAGAAAATTAACTTGTAAATTCAATAGGCAATTTGTTGCAATATATTTTGATTCTAAAAATATATTTGACTTAGTTACTTTGCAGAAAATAGGATTAACCTTCAAAACCTTTTTTCTTCTTTATTCCTTTCCTAGATTTAAAATTACAATCAGAAATAATACATACATACATAACTTATCCGTTTTAATCATAGCATTTTATTTCAACTTTGCCAACACATTTGGAGGGGTAATTTTTAATAAGAAATACTACTTAAAGCACTATACATTTCAATAATTTTTTTTTGTAAAGGTTGGTTTTTCATGTGTTATTTTGATTTTTATTGATGACTTAAACAAATATCAAGTTTTGCAATGTAAATAAAAAATATTAACAGCTTCCTTTTTTTCATACTAACTGTAAAATTTTGTTACAGCAAATACTAACACAACGAAGTAAATATGTTGTCTGTTTTAAAATGCTCTTACAATAATGTTCGGTAAAGTATTTATATTATTGCGAAAATTTCATAAAAAATTATGTGTTATTGATGTATTAAAATTATTTCAAGGAAAAAAAATCGATGTTCCCAATTTTTGGGAAGTCTGAAATTTCTCGATTTTGCTTTAAATTTCGGTGAAAAACCAGTTTTTTTTTCCCCCAGGAATAAACTAGGCGTTTTGAAAGCCGTGAAACGCTACCTGTGCCAGAATATGGCAAGCAAATTGAACATTCTTAAACTTCTACGCAACAGAAAAATCTGTACTAGGAAGTAATAATTGAATAATAATTTAACTAAATAACATATTTTAGTAATCTGCACAACAATCACCAACAAAAAATGGTCAACTATATTTTTCTCAGTAACGATCGTACTATTCATATTCTCAAGCTGTTTCTACCGCACAATGTAGCGAAAGTTCGTATGTAACAGATACAAGATCTGTTTTGTTATTAAATTTCAAATTTTATTTCTTTTTTAAATCTTGCTTAAAAAAACACCTCCTGCATAATTCATTATCTTTACTAACCATAGGAAACTTAAAGATGGAAAAGTACTTTGAAAATGTTAATCTTACAATTAAGAAAACATAGTTCATAATTTGCTAACGCTATTCAGTTACATGCGAGCAGCCATGTTGTTTATATCACGTGATTTCCTTCTTCCGCCTTGGCTGCTAAGTATTGGTGAAATTTTTTTGGTGTTTAAGGGATCGAGCCAAAGGCTCTGCACGCACCGCAATACGGAATGTCGCCATCCGCCAGTAGATGAGTTAGTTTCTGGAAATATTGTTGCTACTCTGCTCCCACCTAACGTAACATCTTTGATTCAACCCATGGACCAAGGGGTTATTCAAAATTTTAAATGCCTTTATAGAAAGTCTTTTATTCAAGGCCTGTTAATTGCCGACTGTGACGTGACTGATTTTCAAAAAACGTTTACAGCAGAAGATGCCGTCTATGCTATTGCACTGTCTTGGAACCGGGTAAAAAATACAACACTCCAAAAATGCTGGAGAAAACTTTGGCCAGTTGCAAACCCTGCATCTGACCTAACTCTACAGACTGATGAGGAAGAAAACCATCAAGACGCTCTGACCAAAGTTTTGGATGTCGTTAGAAGTGCTGACAATCCCTTGAAAAAATCCCTGCCTGAAGATGAGGTAGAGGAGTGGCTTCTAATCGACGAGAATGAGCTTGTTGAACAAGAATTAACCGATGAGGACATTATCAACATTGTAGTAAACCCTCAGCCTACTCACAATCCTGAAGAAAGTGACTCAGATGCCAAAACGGAAGAAAAGGAAAAAATCAGCTGGACAGAAGCTGCAGAATCACTAAATAAGTTTATCTCTTTTGCTGAGGCTAGTACTAGCTAGTGCTTCAGAAATTATTGATTTCCATATCATTAGAAATAAATTTTATACTAAACACCAAAAGTCAAGAAAACAAAAAGACATTCGTGACTTTTTTAAATCTAAGTGAAATATGTTTTACAGTACGTGTACATACGTTATATGAAATGTAAAATAAACTTTATTGTATGTATTTGCATACTGTATTTGTAGTTTAATTATTAACCTAATTGTTCTTATAATTACCGCCCGATAGACCGGAATTTTCGGTAGTCCGGCACCTAGCCGGTCCCGAACGTGCCGGACTATCGGATGTCTACTGTACCACAAATAAAGCACCTAGTTTTATTTTTTCCTTTGAATATTTCAGGGAGAACATTGTTTCTCACTATGTTAAATCTTTTATTTTAAAAATTTTCCTGGTAGTTTCAGAAAACTGTTTTAATTTCCTTTTTTGATTGTGCTGAAACACGTGATTTTTATACTAGTGGTATAAAATAGCAACATATTGATAGAATTCAAAACAATAACTGGAAGATCACTTAGTGATATATTGATTTTATTTATTAAGTAATTTTTTTCAAATTTATTTATTCTTTTTGAAATAGAAGAAATGCTCATTTGTTAGTTGGTAAAAATTAAAGCATTTAAGTTGAAACTAAGATCATTTTTTTTTGTTTTACTTCATTACAAATATTATGTATGTTACGTTTCTGCCTAAAGTGTAGTGTTTAAATATTTTAGTTTGACATGCGTGCGTTTGCGTCACCGCGTATAATAGTTATGCTCAGCACAGTTATTAAAGATAATTGCACAAAAGTATCCTAAAAAATATTTCATTAGCTCTTTCATTACGCATATATTAAAAAAGCAAAAAATAATATTTTAGAGGAATGCACGGAAAAAGAAGACATATTTAAACTTGCTTTGTTAACAGTTTTTATAGTAAATGAAATTGAACCAAAGTAGGAACTGTATTAAATTATGTATAATGCCTAAAACTGTTTTAACAATTGAGGCTATTTTAAAAACAAATTTAATCGTCTTTAATCATTTAATCCCCACTATTGTACTGGGCATGTTGCCTGTGATATTGAATGTGGTTGCTTCGTATTTTGAGATCTACGTGAAGTTTTGCTTCAAGTGACGTAAATGTAATATACAGTCGAGAACTTTCTTGACACACTATATGTTGCATATTATGAGAAGATGACTTCATTAAATAACCCTAATGGAAGATTAACATGAGTATTTATATATCTATCTTGCTCTAAGCAATTTTCTTTTCATATAATTCTTGTTTACTATAATTCTTTTTTTTAATATGAAGCATCAAACAATTGTGTTTGTGTAGCAGTGTTAAAAAATAATTTTTACAGAAAATGATTTTTTTTTCTTCGCCGTTTTTTTTTTTTTTTTTTTGATTGACATACTGAACTGAACATAAAATAAATTTACAAGAAACATTGCATTAGTTTGGGGACCGAAGTAATTCGATTCGTTAGACGTTGGGCTCGTGACTCAAGCTTACCAGCTGAAGTTTACTCTGAAGTTTAAATAAGTTCATTAATGGCCTGTTTAAAAACAATTTTAGACGTGTGGTACAAGAATTGCATTTTAAAACATTGGTCCAGTGTATTGATTCATCTTGATTACTTTTGAAGCTATTGGTAAAATGTTGAATGAATAAATAAAGTAAAATTTGTATCATACGTTTCAGCTGCATTTATACCATATTTAATTATTTATTTATGTAAATGAAACCTTAAAATCATGAACCTTTTTTCCGAAATTTCTATTTTGTAAAGGTCACTCCCACAGTCCACATAAACAACTTCCATAGTTTGCTCTTATCGTTTATGTAAAGCATTGAGACGTAAGAATAGCACAAAACATTCCAAAACTTTCTCAGACTTCCATAAAAATAAATATCCGCCTTGTAGCTATATCAGAAATCTAAATTTCGAATTTGATATTTATGGTTCACTTGTTTTCCGCAAACAAAACTGCGAAATTCGATTTGTTTTCAACTTTTTTGAGAATGTTTCAAAATATGTTTCCCATTTTGAGAAGATGTTATTGCATTCGACGTATTTTTTTTTTATTTTTTATTTTCTCTCTTCCCTTATGCAATATTGTAAAGCTTCTTATGCAACTAAAATAAAATGTATCTTTCATTGAATCCGCGAAATGTGAGTTTCAGGATTAAAGCCTGTATTATGCTACTCGTGTTTTCGAGAAAGTAGTAAACAAAATGAGTATTTTGTACTGAAGCCAAAAGAGAAAAAGTTCCTGGTTTGCTTATTATTTTAAAAGTTTAATTCTCTGCATTTGAAGCATACATTTTTATTGCCACTCAGAATCATTTTTTGGAGGAAAAAATGCACTGATCAGCATCAGAAAGGGAAAATAAAAAACAAAATTTTAAAAATGTATGAATAAAGACTTAAAATTAATGTATTACCTGTCTAGGAAAAACATGAACAGTTCGTATCTGACACTCCTAAATTTTATAACGGCAGTTAAAATTCAATTCTATCTACCGTTTTTAAGCTCGAGACACATTTATAATAATGAATGAATAATATAATAATCCCTAAAGCAGCTTCTACTAAAAACTGAAACTTAAACGGCTTACCAAAGAATAATTTTAGATAAGTAATTGAATGGCTAAAAAGATATCGGGAGCATCCTGTGAATTTCTGGAAAGAGCCCCTTTTTTTCTTCTGCAGAATGTTGGAAATATATGTGGAGGAGGGAAACAGCTCTACACTCTAATCGGCTTCACGCGTGCCCTCGCAGAAAGGACGAGGTAAAGAGACGAGAAAGACGCATAGATGTGCAAACTATGAGAAATAGCCTCGCTTCGACTTATTAACCTCAACTTTCGACGTGCTGTCATCGGCCTTGACGCGGCCAGATATCTGTATATAAGGAGCAAACAGTCAACACGTGTTTTCTCCAAAAAAATAAAATTAACGTTACTGGATTTTCTTTGAACTCCTCATTAACTAGTACAAAAGTATGTTTTTATTTGTAACCAAAACAAGTTTAAAGCTTGTTTTGGTTACAAATAACAACGTATTTTTGTACCAGTTAATGAGGAGTTCAAAGAAAAACCAGTAACTTTAATTTAAAAAAAAAAATAAATAAATTTCAAAAAAAATAAAGTTACTTTTCTCCACCAGACGCTAAGTGGTTAAGACGTCTGGTGGAGAAAAGTAACTTTAATTTATTTTGTTTTTTGGAGAAAACACGGTTTGACTGTCTGCTCCTCATATATGTTTTATATGTAATTGTCTCAGCTGTCCTGTTCTGAATAAAGCTGTGTTCGACCAAAAACACGGATGTGGTTCTTGCCTCACGAAAGGAACTACATCTTACATATATGCCACTGATTTAAGAATTACACCCCAAATTGCTTCAAAACTTATTATGTGCTTATCACAAACTCAGCTATGTGCATCCTTGAATATCCTGAAGAACGTTTTCAATCATCTGAAGATGTGATGAGGAACATTGCAAAACCGACTACTGCTGGGGTAATAAGTATGAAATTTCATATTTCACCAAATCAATAAATCAAATTCGAAAACATATTGCAATGCTTTAATATTTTAGTTACCATTGTCTTTTGTTAAACCTTTGAAAGATGTCTAACTGTTAATAACTCAGCATTGATGCTTTTGATACAAAATGAAATAAAGGAGAATACAAAACAAAACTAAAAGTAAGAAAAAAGTAATATCTAAAAAACGTAATATAAAAATCTTTAAGCTGATGATTTTACAAGTTTTTATTTTAACCAAAACATCTCATGTCACATTTCTTGCTACCCTCTCCCTTTGTCTCAAGCTGTCACCATTTCTCGACCACCCCCTTTCATCTTGAAACGTGACATAATTCATGAATATGACGGAAGTTCAGTGGCTCCAGTAATTATAATTCCAATGACGAGTCATTTCAGGTAAAACTTAAGTTCATTTATTTACATATGTACAATTTAACAGAAGAACACTTACATGGCTAAGATTCTAGGCCTCCTGCCTGGCCACAGAAAGAGCAACGAAAAGTGGTGGGAGTGGACTGGAGAGGAATATTCCGTTACAATGAATGACTCCCAACATGCTTTAAATACTTAGAGGTTCGTTAAAGGTAAAAATATTTCAGCCACAATCAAGTGAATAGTATGCTTGGTATTAGTGCTTAGTATTTTATGAAGACATTTTAAATATGCTGTTATGATTACGGTATTTTGTAATTAAGTAAACAGTATATTTCGATATGCATAGAGAAAATATATTTTACTTTAAATTCAGTATATCAACTAAGGTATTATTTTTGTTTAATCAACTTTAGAAGCTAGAAATTATTGTATCTGAGTACGGGTCATTTTTGTACAACCGTTTTCTGAAGCAGTCCTGTTTTTGACACACATTTTTCTAACTAAAATTTTAAGACGTAAAAGTTGTGGATTGAAAAAAAAAACTTCATCTGCAAATCAAACTTTTATCCATAAGGTAATAATAAAAAAAAATCAAGCAATTTTAATTGCAATTTAATATTCACAATCGGCAGCAAAATAAACAAGTTAAAAAAATGAAGTGTGGCTGAATTTACTAAAATTAGTGTTTATGTTGGTAAAATATTTTTCGGGAAAATATAAATGCATGTATAAAAACTTAGGTTAGCATTTTAAACTTTTTCCCATGTCGATAAATATTAAAAGATCGAATTCCTTTAGAATGTGATGAAAACCACCAGCCTGAGCATTGTGCTTCAAACTCGAAATTTCTTTCGGTGAAAAGCACCGAAATTTCCCCGCCGTGAAGTGGTTTTGATCGCTATTGAAATGGATTTACCTTCTCTATTCAGGAAAAAACGGGGACTTCAGCTGCTGAAAGAGCAGATGAAATCCTTTTGGTAGTGGAGGTCATCGCTAACATAGGAACTATCAAATGCAATCGTATGAAACAAATTCATATTGACGGTTTTAAAGTTAGAGAAACTTTTCGATCCACGAGCAATTTAAATTTCTTTTATTTTTTGACCACTGATCTTTATCGTATTGATTCTAAGAGAAATTCTTTTAGGTTTTATATTGATTGTAAACAATTTTATAACCTGTGACAGTATGAATATTTAACGAAAAATATTTTTACAATGGTTTATTTTTAAACAAAAACTTTCGTCAGGTAAAATATGGATGAAAAATATAAATAATAATAGATCGTCTACGAAATGGTAATTTTCTAAATTGAAAACTTTACAACGTTGAAAGAAGGATGGAATGAAAGCCAACCATTCTGAAAATTATCCTACCTTTTGAAACACAAGATGTACTGAATCAGATGCTTCAAAATGGCTAATAATTTTATTGTAGTTGAAAGTTATGTGTACATTTTCTGAAACCAGAAGCCAAAAACATCATTGAGGTGTGATAAGGAATTTTTAAAGAAATACGTGAAGAATACGTTAAACAATTTTGTGTTATTAATTTATTTACACGCTTTAGGCATACGGATTTAAATGTCAAGAAAACCAAAATATTATACTTTCAGAATGTACAGCAATGACGAAATTAGAAAAATTGCAATTTCTAGAAAAGTTCAGTTTTCTGTTCGTTACATTAGTATTTTTATACAGGCTTTCTAATAATTAGCATGTTGATAATTTTGAAAAAAAAGAAAGTGAAACGTGTAAAAAATAGTGTGCATAATAAAAAGAAAACATATTAAAAAATGCTTTAAAGAATGAGAAAAAAAATGCTTCAGTTTTCCTTTTCATGTCTAATTTCAATTACCCAAAATTGACGAATTTTATCTGTTTTAAAATTTTATTTCAAATGGGCTTCTGCCAATTTCAGACCTAGGTCGTTCCCCAGAGATTGGCACCATCTCTTTCAGCGGCCCCACAATGACTGTGCTACCATCGCCGAGTGAGAATTTTGACGTCCGGACTCTTCACCTGAAAGGGAGAGCACCCTTACTTTGTTCATGAGAAATTTCAATAGGAATTTAATTTAGCCGAGAGCATCCAAGCAAAATATCTACTCAAGGGGTCTTTTACATACCGCAAAATGATACCGCTTGGGCGATACGATTTTCAGCGTACTGAAAATCCACTGACACTGCCAGGCTCGATCCTCAGCCCTGGGGCGTACGAGCTCCGCGCCTTACCGGGACGCCATCACGCAGGCGTGATATTCATCTTTACCATCTCATTCAAAAACGGATTTGAGATGTTTAAAGAATACCCCTTTTTTCCCGCGTATTTTTTTTTTTTTTTTATAAATACATTTAAAGTGATCGAATGGTGTTTATTCCTTGAAAAACGATGTATACACAAACAATAAGCAGTGGTAAAAGTGAACTCTTATTGAATGGGCAAAAGGATATTTTTTAGACAGATGTAACAGCCGACGTTGGAGACTCTCAGTTCTTCGTCATATTTTACCTAACTTCAAAAAAAGGCAAATTATCATTTTTTTTTTCCTTTACATCCGCATTTTGTCTAGGTGGGAGGATTATTTTTGCCTACTTACCCCCAAAAGTGAAAGGAAAAAAAGAAATGCATAAAAAGAAAACTTGAAATACGGTTTAATGTATCATAAAATAACGAAAAAATCAAAATATGTAAAAAAAAGGAAAATGAAACAACTGCAGATCATCTTATGGACGAAAAAAATATATATACAGTAAAACCTGTAAAGTTGACCACCTTTGTAAGTTGACCACCTGTCTAAGTTGAACAGTTTTGTCAGAAGCTCAATTAGCCCTATGTTATATAATGTAAGAAAATCGTTGTAACTTGACCACCTAATTTGGCCACCTGTTTATATTGACCACTTATGCACGCCAAATTTGGGTGGGAGTATTATAAAAAAAAGTTTGTAAGTTGCCCACCTAATTATTACTATATATTTATTTGTTATCTACTTTTGCAAACATAAAAAATTTATCTCCAAGATGTTTATAGCATAAAAAATACCCTCTCCAGGATATTTTTTATGCTATAATGCTAGAGCAGCATTTGTCTGGATGAATGAAACATGAATTTAAAGTTTGCCTAAACTTCTTTGTAAGTTAACCATATAAGAAAACTACTACGAGCACTCCTTTATTCTTTAAATAAGTTTCTTCTTTTTTCTTCTACCCGATATAGCCACTTTGAAAAATTATGTAATTTTAACAAATCTTTACTATTATTTAAGTAACTTACCTAGTTAAATATTTTATTAAATAAGTATTTTAGTTTTAAGGTTGTATAGAATACACTAACTCATTCAGGTTAAATGTGTCTAATGATATTTTAGATAATTGAAAAAGAAAAAGCTAATTACTATTTTAAAGTAACGTTAATACGTGAAGCTATATTTTATTAGTTACAAATGAATAAATGCGTTGTAAGACCCCCATGACAAAAAAAAAAAAAAGAAAAAAAATCGCCACCTTCTATAAGTTGACCACTATAATGCTGCAACGTAAGTGGTCAGTTTACACAGGTTTCACTGTATATACATATTTTAGTTCTTTTTTTTTTTGAAGATAAGTAGAGAAGCCGAAAACAAGTTACCACGTCATCAATAGTTGTCCTGTTTTTAACAATATAAGCATTAAAAAAATTCTTTGTCCATCGAAATCGCCAATAATTCACTTGATGCCATCTCTTAAAATCAATGTAAACAAACTAAAAATATTTTGAAAATAAAGGAAAGGAACATTTACATTTTGTACTCTTTCTCCCACTTTCTCAACTCAATACCACATTTTTTTCTTTCGAGTCGTTTAAAGAGAATAAAAGAGACATAGTTTAAAACGACTTTTGATATTTCTGTGATTCTTTGTATGCTTAAAAGGATTTGGATTCTGATGAATGGGCCTCAGACTTTCAACTATCCATCAAAAGACCATTACATAAATGTGAGCAATGATTTTTCCCTTTTTCCCTCCATCAAAAGATTCAGATTTCGTACTTCTTTCTTGCGAGCTGTAAGAAATTCAAGACTTGAAATGACAGGATAGAATTCCTAAATCTTGGACGAATGATTTAAAATATTTGATTGTTTTCAGTTAAACAGCCAATTACAACGTTGACAGGAAAACGGAATGAAAACCAACCATTCTGAAAATTATCCTACCTTATGAAAGACAAGATGTACTGAATCAGATGCTTTAAAATGGCTTATAATTTATCGTACTTGAAATTTATGTGTGCAATTTATAAAACCAGAAGCCAAAAACATCATTAAGGTGTGATAAGGATTTTTAAAGAAATATTGTTTGTGTTATTAATTCATTTACACGTTTTGGGCTCGATCTTCAGACCTGAGTTAACCATTGCTGATTAACAAATAGTGAAATTTACTCTCGCAGCTATTGACCATTAAGGACAACAATTGCTTTCGAACCTAATTAGAATAATGGCAACAATTCCTTAAAATCTCCATTAGAGTAGAGAAAACTTCTTAAAAATACCCATTAGAATAAGAACAGCTGTCCCTAAGATTCCCCATTGAAATGTAATTAACATTCCCCAAATATTATCTTTAAACGACATCTTTATCGATTGTTTGCAACAAATAAATAACTGCTAATAACGCTGAGAAACTGAGTACTGTAAATCTGGGCAACATTGAGCATATTTTACAGACATTTTCTTGTAACCCTTTGCTCAGGAAAGCTTGGGTAGAATTTTAGACTTAAGCAAAACGGCAGCTATTGCCTTCTGGCAGCTTACAATACACATATTCTTCAAATATTATTGACACTAAATGAGAGGAAGATTTTTATGAGAACGTTTATTTTGATTTTAGATGGCATTGCATTCTCAGTAGATGAAAAATGACAGTTCTGCCCCAGCAGGGGGAGGTAGGGAGGGACCCTCCCCCTGCCACGCCCCCCTTGCGCCTGCTCCGCCTGCCACGCCCCCCCTCCACCGCCTGCCACGCCCCCCCCTCCTCCGCCTGCCGAGTAGGGTTGAGTAGTAGGGTTCCTGCTGCTATCCTCGTAGAAGATGACGAGGGTTTCTGAGTGGAGTTGAGTTGTTTTTCGTACTTGTTACTCTGCGTCTGAAGTTTCGTTTTTCGGAATGGCAACACCGATTTAGTTTTGGTTTTGATTAAATTTATATTTTAGGGTATGGCAATGGTTCTAGCGTATGTTGTGGTTTCCATGACAACGCATTTTTACGAAGAGCCTCCTAGCGATAGAAATAGGAATAATTATTTTTTGGACTTAGTCGTTTTCCGAAGTTATTTTTGATTTACAACTTATGTTTTCACGAATGGCAACATTAATTTTTTTTTGTATTTGTAACATGTTTTAGTTTCAATTCCAAGGTTTGAAACGCTCCTGGCGTCACCTAGTGAGAGATTTTATTTTATTATTTTTTTGGACTTTATCGTTAAAAAAAAAAAAAAAAAAAAAAAAAAAAAAAAAAAAAAAAAAAAAAAAAAAAAAAAAAAAAAAAAAAAAAAAAAAAAAAAAAAAAAAAAAAAAAAAAAAAAAAAAAAAAAAAAAAAAAAAAAAAAAAAAAAAAAAAAAAAAAAAAAAAAAAAAAAAAAAAAAAAAAAAAAAAAAAAAAAAAAAAAAAAAAAAAAAAAAAAAAAAAAAAAAAAAAAAAAAAAAAAAAAAAAAAAAAAAAAAAAAAAAAAAAAAAAAAAAAAAAAAAAAAAAAAAAAAAAAAAAAAAAAAAAAAAAAAAAAAAAAAAAAAAAAAAAAAAAAAAAAAAAAAAAAAAAAAAAAAAAAAAAAAAAAAAAAAAAAAAAAAAAAAAAAAAAAAAAAAAAAAAAAAAAAAAAAAAAAAAAAAAAAAAAAAAAAAAAAAAAAAAAAAAAAAAAAAAAAAAAAAAGCAGTTTTAATTTTGAACTTTTTTCTTTTACATGCTTTGTTGTGTTGCACTACATATATTTAGTTTTTCACAGTTTTAGCATTTTTGTTCGCAGAACTTTAACATTTTTTATCAAGATTTCAGTTGATGAATCTATGGTTTTGATACTTTATACTTGTTATTTGTTCATTTTTATGATGCTTTAACATTTCGTGCTCAATAATTTTATGTGTTCAGTCTAAGTTTTAGTCGACAGATCTAATTTTTTTTTTTTTTTACGTTTTGTATTTAATATTTTGATATTTTTGTGTTGCTTTAATATATTATACTTAGTATTTTTACATCATCATTGCAGATTTTAGTAGATAAAGTTAAGTTTTAACATTTTGAAAAGTGCATAACACTTTTACTTTGCAAATTTCCGTACTATTATTTTTTTCGTTCTAAGTTTCTCTGAATGCATTTAAGTTTTGTCCATTTAAGTCAATTTGTCATTTAAGTTTGAAGTTAGCACTCTTTCATGCATTATTGCTTTGTATTGTGTATTTTTTAATATTTCACAGTATTAGCATTTTGTTCTTCGAACTTTTACATTTTTCTGATTAAGATTGCTCTAAACACATCTACGTTTTGATGGTGAATCTATGTTTTCAAGTTTTATTTGATAACTCCAAATTTTTTATGTTTAGTAATTTGTACTTTTACAATTTGTGTTGCTTCAGTATATTATACTTAGTTTTTTTTATATCTCCATAGTACTTTAACATTTTCGTTATGTTTTTACTAAATAAATGTATATTTGACGTTCTGTGCTTAGTACTTTTACATTTTCTATACTAAGTTTTACTAGATGAATCTAAGTTTTGATGTTTTGTATATAGTACTTTTACATTTTAGTGTTGCTTTAATATATTATACTTAATATTTTTACATCTTCATTCCATGTTTTAGTTAAAGTTTTAACATTCGTACACAGTACTTTTTACATTTCGAAAGTGCATTTCAATGTACAAATCTATGTTTTGATACTTTATACTTGTTATTTAGACATTTTTATGATGTTTTAACATTTCGTACTTAGTAATTTCACTCGACTTCAGTCTAAGTTTTAGAAGATAACTCTAACTTTTTTTTTTTTACGTTTTGTATTTTGTACTCTTAAATTTTTTGCATTTATAGAATGTTTGAACATTTTGTGCTCATACTTTTTACGATTTTAGTTTGAATTTTTGTAGATCCATCTAAATTTTTTAAGTTTCGTACTTAAACTTTTACATTTTCGTACAAAGTTTCACTTGATGAATACGTTATATACTTAGAATTTTTACATTTTGTACGTAGTAATTTTTACATTTTTGCATTAAGTTTTAACATTTTGCAAGTGTATACCACTTTTCTTTTGAAAAGTTCCTTACTTTTACATCTTTGTTTTGAGTTTTTCTGGGTGAATTTGAGTTTTGCAGCTTTATACTTGGCATTTTTACATGTTTTGTTGTTTTGTACTGCGTGTTTTTAATTTTTCAGAGTT